>OY728122.1:853441738-862866738 GCA_963277665.1 Viscum album
TAAATAATAAATAATAAATAATTATAAATAATAAATAAAGAGAAATAATAAATAAGAAATAAGAAATAATTATAAATAATAAATAAATATAAATAATAAATAATAAATAATAAATAATAAATAATAAATAATAAAAAATAAAAAATAAAAAATAAAAAATAAAAAATAAAAAATAAAAAATAAAAAATAAAAAATAAAAAATAAAAAATAAATAATAAATAACAAAATAATAAATAATAAATAATAAATAATAAATAATAAATAATAAATAATAAATAAATATAAATAATAAATAATAAATAAAAAATAATTATAAATAATAAATAAATAGAAATAATAAATAAGAAATAAGAAATAATAAATAAATAATAAATAAATATAAATATAAATAATAAATAATAAATAATAAATAATAAATAATAAATAATAAATAATAAATAAATATAAATAACAAATAATAGATAAATATAAATAATAAATAATAAATAAATATAAATAATAAATAATAAATAAATATAAATAATAAATAATAAATAATAAATAATAAATAAATATAAATGATAAATAAATATAAATATAAATAATAAATAATAAATAATAAATAATAAATAAGAAATAATAAATAAGAAATAAGAAATAAATATAAATAACAAATAATAAATAAATATAAATAATAAATAATAAATAAATATAAATATAAATAATAAATAATAAATAATAAATAAATAAATATAAATGATAAATAAATATAAATAATAAATAATAAATAATAAATAATAAATAATAAATAATAAATAAATATAAATATAAATAATAATTAATAAAAAATAAAAAATAAAAAATAAATAATAAATAACCAGTTACAAATAATATATAATAAATAAATTAAAGTATATTATAAATAATAAATAATAAATAATAAAGGAAACACATGAAAAAGTATGAAAAGACGTGATAAGGGATGAAAAATTATGAAAATGCATGAAAAAGGATGGAGAAGCATATGAAGAATGAGGTATTAGAAAGAATGAGAACGCATGAAAACTCGTGACAACTCTGGAAAACTCCTTAATAATTCAACATAATCATCATAATAACCCACAAAAAACCATTGATAAAGATAACAAGTCATGGAAACCCAAATAAACAGTAATAAATGGAGTTACCGTTAAAACACGTCAACACGGTCATAAAGAGACAAAAACATTGGACTCACATTAACGGAGATAACTTAAGATCCGAGAGTCCGTTTTAGATCCGCGACCTTTCAAATCAAAGATCCCGAAACGATCTTCAACCTGAAAGGTGAAAGAGTCCGAATGGACAGGCGGATCGGAAGTTACGACCATTCAAAAAAAAGCTGACGGGGAACGGGTGCTAGAAACGAAGCATTGAAAAACATAACAAACCCGATACCCACTAAAAAGGCTATAACATATGATCTATGAGTGCATGTGGGCGCCGCAACCAGTCAAACTGAATCTCATGGAACGAGCTATGATCTGGCAGTTGGAGGAGGCCGAATTGACACGCGGATCGAAAGTTAGGTTCATTTGAAGACAAGTTTGACGGGACACCAGTGACAGAAATGGGGTTTTGGAGGCCTTTGGAGGGGTTTTTGGGGTCGAAAAACCTGACAAAAGCTTACTAGTGTTGAACCAGTGCGTAGCTCTCTTCCCTTGCTTCGATTTGATATGTGGTAGAGCCCAAACGGACACCCGGAGCGAAAGTTATGGCCATTTGAAGTTGGAGAACTTTTTTCAACTTTTTTATAACTCTAATATCGTCCACACCTTATAACGTCTCACAGTTTTGATTATATGTGACTCTATATCTCTTCATGAGCTTCGATTTGACTGGTCGTGGCGCTTCAACGGACGCCCGGATCAAAAGTTATGATCGTCTTAGTGTTTTCAGGGTTTCTCATGTTTTTTTTATTTTTTTCATTTTATTTCACGGCGGTTTTACCGAAACCGCCGCTATTTCGCGGCGGTTTTTTAAAAAACCACCGCTAATCCTTGAATAAAATTAAAAAAAATAAAAAAAATAATTTTAAAAAAATAATTTTTTTTGCCGTTTAGCGGCGGTTTTAAAAACCGCCGCGAAATGCCAGCCCGAAACGCATTTCACGGCGGTTATTAAAACCGCCGCGAAAAAACCGCCGCTAAACGGAAGTTTTCTCGTAGTGTCATGTGTCGAAAGGCACTATACCATTACGATACTCATTCATGTGTTTTTTTTAATGTAATGAATATTCATTTAAAAATATTTAATATCTATGTTTGAGAATCCTGGGTTGCTATATAACTCATAGGGTAGTCACTAGTGTAATAATGTTCTATGTTTTTAGAACAAAAATGTATGATTATTATTATTATTATTATAAATAACAACAATTATTATATTTATATTTAATTATTACTCTATAATAATTAAATAATAGTTCTACTGAAAATTATATTTTGATACGATGAAACACAAATTATGTAATAAAAAACTTATAGTTTAAATCAATATACTCTATTTGATTAATTAATTAATTTTCAAATATATTTTATATTTAAATTTTTTTATCATTTAAAATTTGTTAAATATGGACAATAATGTAATTTTATGAAGTGAAAGTTAATTTTTATATGGGTCAGAAAATTTTTATTTTAAAAAACAATAATTTTATAATAAATGGGTTTCATTTATCTAAAATTAAAATTTTTCATATTTATAATATTATTTAGATAAAATAAATATTATTTTTGAAATCTACATGTTAAAATTATCCGAAATTGATTTTTCATAATTTTCTAAGATAGTTTATTTTTTTTGGTAAAAATTAAATACAGTATAAATATATTGTATGTATTATAACATCCCAATGGCCCAAATGTGATGTAATATATGCCATTAAATTTATAGATGCATGAAATTATGTGGCCCTTTAGAATAATGTGTTTTGATTTTATTTTATTAACTTTATATAGCCTTAGTGAATACTCTAGAACCTATATTATATTTTAAGGTTTCTTAATAAATTAATTATAAAAATGACTCACTTCAACATACCCAAGGCAACTATTTTATTATTTTTAGTTCTAATACTTTTAAAATAATTAATAGAACTCATATTTGGTCCAAAATTGGTGAAAAAACCGCGGTACTGTTTGTGGTTTTTATTAATTTTTCATATATAGTCTGAATCCTTTGTTTTAGAAATTAATAAAGAATTCCCATCTATTTTGTTATATAATCCCACCCATCCTCTCATTACTCTTCACTAAAAACCCATAGATCATTAAGTAACTCTTTTATTCTACCTATAGAGTCCTCATTAGGTTCCCCATAGTCTTTAAGAAGCTCCTTACAAGTAATAAGAAGAACCTTCCCAAGGAAAGGTATCCTCTCCTTCTCCTCTTTATTCAAGAACCATCTTTATATTATACCACTTTCTTTATAATTTTACAAGCAGGGATATGTTTCTACCAAACATTTATTCTAACCTTATGATACCCAAGCAATGAGATATAACTTTTCTCTCATTCAACCCTTATATAAATTGTTATATACTCCCGTTATACTGTCAAAATTATCCATCAACTTTTTTCCAAAATTTTTTACAGTGAATACTCATCACTATTTCCCCTAAATGGTATTGAATTTTTATAATGAATCCTCAATTAATTTTGAGTTCTCATGTATGTAACCCTCACTCTTTAAATATAGTGTTAAAATTGATGAAAGGAATCCTTATGAAGAATGACCTACGTGTCACACCGATGAATGTACATGCTACCAAAGTATTGTATGGTCCAAAAAATTATATATCACTCCAATTCAATGGGATGTTTTTTATCACATGAGATTTCATGTATGGTTAATGGGAGCTTACATTAGTTATGATATGTTATTTTGTCTTGGTTTTTATCCATGAATTAGGTTTATGATATCATGTTTTCTATTGCTTCAACATTCCTATGTTTTCTTTGTGTTATTATGTTATATTATACCCAACTGATCAATTTTAGGATCATAAACCCTATTATGTTACCTTTATATTTGACTTTCACCACATGTATTTATTTAACTAATGATATTAATTTTTTCCCTTAATATACTTTATATCAAACCCATTTCTTATGTACATCCCCTATTAATCTCATCCTGTTTTTGAGGAATGATTCAATTTTAGAAGCATGTTAATAAATTTTTAAAAAATTTCTTTATATTCATTTTTCATTATTTTATTCAATGTACATAATTTCACAAGGACACTATATTTCATGATCTTTTTGGGTTGTATTATTTGTACCATGATATAATAAATCCTGATCGAAATATTATTAATGAAATGGGTAATCAGTGAGTGTAAACATTAAATTTTATAAGGGATGGAACGAGTTGTTTTGGAATAACCTTAAAATTGAAAATAATTTTATTTCACTATTCATGGGTAAAGACACATATAATTAGAAAGACAGAAAAATATTTTCATTATTTATGTAACATTTTACATTTGTTCAAAAAAATATTGGTAATGGGTTTTCAAATTTAAATGAATATTTTAACATACATCATTTTATTCCTTGATTAATTATTTTATCACATAAATTGTTTTTTATCATCTAGTATGTTCTTATATATTGATGAATTCTTGAAAATTATAATTTTAGTAAAAACCTATTTTTTATTAAAAAATAATTTTTTTGAAATTTCTCTAAAATTAATGAAAACTTAATTTTAATATTATAAATTTCAAAATGAAGTTAATTTTTATTTAATATTTGTATAAGAATATTTATATATATAATAAAATTCAAAATATAAAGATAAATACAGTAATTTAAAATGGAACATTAAAAAAAATTAGAGTTTATAATAATATTTCATACAAATTTTATATTTTATTGAATTTGAATAATTTATATCGTATATAGATATATTATAAGTTATCATTACTCTATTTTAAAGTTTATTAATTTAATTTAAAAATGTACCAAAAATTTATTTTAGTGTGTGTGAAGAGTGATATCACAGTAATAATTATTTAATGAAAAATATTTAAATAGAAAAATCTCGAAGTTACAGTTTCATTATCCCTCCTTAAAAAAATAACATTATAAAAATTTAATTATAAATCATTAATGAATATTGGTGATATTATGCTTATCATATTAATCATTTGGGATATAACCTCTAATTTGAAATCAACCTTACTCTCTTAGGTTATATCATGTTACTTATCTTTCCAAAACAACATTAATAATTCATAAAATAACATACCCATGTTTGTATATACTCTAACTGTATATTCTACACTTATTCACATTCCCAAAAAAATAAAAATTAATAATTCATTGAACAATTGAAAAAGAAAGTATTCCTTCAAAAATTACCTTATGTATTTACCCACTAGTTTATAAAATCACTCAATCATCAGTATATAAAAAACTCTCATAAATGAAGTCAACCTAAACAAAAAATATCATCGAATAATTTTTCAATTAATTAAAAAATATAATTATTTAAAAAAATATCAAAATTGATTTTATAAAAATAAATCAACCCATTATTTTCACAAAATAAATAATATATTAAACCTATGAGTAATTTATACTTAAATCATGGGTTTTCCAATATTTTTCAAAAAATTAAGTCATAGAATCGCATCAAAAGGTTGTTTTTTTGATTAATCATACAATTAAAAACCATTAAACAGTATCTATGGAATAATAATCCATAAATGATTCACATAAACCTCATAAATTTTAATGTATACTAGAATATTATCAATAAATATCTGTGAGTAATGAAAATAGCTAAGAGTACCAAGAACTAATTTTTATAATGATATCAAAATCAATACCTTAGGTAAAACTAGGAATACAACCACATTAATTATTATAAGAATATACCATGACTCTCAACCATTTATTTATGATCCATTATTTTGTTATTGGAAAGAGTGGTTTGTAGACACATACATTTATCTGTTTCATTTCAATGACTCTTTTTTAACAAAATAATAAAAACCCCAAACGATTATTAATAAAATTTAATAAAATGATCATATTTTTAGGTCCAAGAACCTATTATTTATTTACATGTTGTGTTTTAGGTGTTTTATGATCCCATAGGATACTCATTTTTAAGAGAGGTGAGTTTAGATCCTTCCTTTATTATGGATCATTAGACTACAATGTATGTTTGGCTACTTCGGTGTGTGTGTGTGGGGAGGGGGGTCAGCAACGGTGTAAGGGGATGATGGGAGGATTTTTGAGAAATTACTAATTTTGGAATGGATGCGTTGTAGAAAAATTCAGTAACATATGACCTTTAGCAGTGGTTGATCGATGTGGTATGGATAAACCCACACGCAGGATAGGGTTTTTAGATGGTTCTTCCATTTGGGGGTAGTTTGTTACAGAGGAAGGTTGTGGTGTACCCTTCATTCATGGTAAATAAAGTCTAAGAGGTGGTGGTATTGACTATACTATGGTCCCTCCCCAGGTTTATAGGATCTGAGGCATGGAAGATGGTGTGGTTTCAAGATGTAGTGTGATCAGGTAGGCCACACTATAGTCAAGAGGGAGTGCATTGTAGTCTGGGTAGAATGCACCATTCTTTATAGGCTTGAATCATGGTATTCTATTTCTCTGAAAGTCTATAAATACCCAAACCCCCTACAGAAAAACATTTTACCATAATTTTTTCTCAAACACTAGTTACCAATGAATGCCTTTTGAAGGCCTTTGAACCCCCTTTTATATAATTTAGTCCCTTTCTTTTTGAGTTATATCATTGGTGATCCAATGTGAGTTTTTTTGATATTTATATGGTTTCATCACTTTTAAAGCTCATTTAATTCCATTTTATCTATCCATGTTATGTAAATTAATATTTATAATTATATTAGAATTTATTATTATGTTTTTTGGAGTGGTTGTGGTTCAATTTTGGTGTGGTGTACCATTTATTATCAAATAAGTTTTCAAATATCAACATTGTTGTTCTATTCTATCTTGATGATTATTAATATCATGCATTAGGGGAAACATTGCTTCTCCATTTATAATACAATAAAATATTAATGTTATACCAAGTTAGATTTTTTTTGTAATGGTGGAATTATAACTGATAAAGGATTAACTGGATTTGCATAAGAAGTGGTTTATCATTTTAATGATCGACTATTTTCCACCATGATAATGGTTTGACACTCCTCTTACCAGATCATTTTTTATATATTTATTTTATTTTGTAGATTTTTTTTATGATTGGTATAACAAGTTAATTTGATTTAAATTGTTATATATTGTGAATATAGTAATTTATCACTAGATAAATAAATTTAAAGATGTTTTCTAAATAATAATGTTGTTACATATTATTTAGTTGAAAAAAATGATAATAAATTCATTTTTAACAATTTTTTTCAGCAGTTTGTTTATAAAATTTTATAATTTCATAATGATTTATTGCTTGTTGCAGATAATAATAAAATTGATGTTAAATTATAATTTTTATTATAAGGGTTTTTTATCTGGAATTAATTCCAAAGATAATGTTTAAATAATTTAATATCATGTTATACTTTATGCTCTATGTTACACGTAGTTATTCCCTATGATTAATGAATTGGTAAATACAAGATGGAATAAAATTAGGTGTTTGATAATGATATATATTTTTGGATCAGTGATACATATTTCTTATGAAGGTGATTCCTTATATTTATGGTTGAGTGGACCATTCTATTATAAGGGTTGGATGAATTATTTTAGGGACAATTTTTTCTATTTGAATTTTATCATAACTTGCATTATTTTTTGATGCTCTAAAGGAAATAATTTCTCTATAATGTTTCATGTTCCTATAATGGTTATTGGTTTGATGTGATATGGGATGGGAATCCATTGATTATTAATGTAGATAATGCCTATGACATTGATATTCTTGGGGGTATGTATGATGGTGTCATGGATGGAATCGGTATTGATGAAATAGGATGAAGCTGGGATCTCACTTTTTAGTGATAAAATCAAAAATATTTATTGATAATGAACATCTCTAAAGTAAGGATTACCTTGTTTATTATTTATCTACAATCATTTTCCCACTGCCTGAGTTAGTTAGAAGTGATCAATTATAAATCTATTTTATGGTCTCTTAAAATGATTCATAGAGAACATGGAATTATGAAATTATTATAATGTTTAATTAGGTTTTAAACAATAGGATTGGTGTTGTTTGGAATGGAAAATATATTAATCTTTAGAAATCCTGGACTTGGTTTTATTTTTCTTAATGGGAAAGGGAAATACTATAGTGGTTAATAGAATTTAGTTTGGAGTAATGATAATTAATAGATAATTAATTAGTCAGTATCAGGTTTATTAAAAAAAGGATAGTAGTATTTTTTTGTAAATATTCAAAAAAAAATTGTCACTATATGTTATCTAGATCTAATAGGTGTAATTACGGTTTCCTAGAGTTGAGAGCAGTTGTTGAGCTCGAGGCTATATTAATTCTCATAGTATGGTTGTTATCGATAATATATCATGTATGTTTTGTGATTTCATATTATACCCTAAAAATTTCTATATAGATACTGAAAATTAGTGGTCTCCAGGAGGATTGTTTCCCAAAAATTTATGTTTTCAAGGGATGGATGACTAACCTCTCTATCTCCTCTCTCTCTTCCCCATGTAGTATTATGTAATGGTAAGCACAATGGTTCATTTTCCAAATATATGTGTGTAGAGGTATGTCATGTATTATGGTTAATTTAGACAATCTTATCTTCAAATATAGTATCTAAATGGTTATTATAGTTCTATTGTGTATAGGCTATTATATATTGAGGTTTAATACATGGAATTTGAGATTTCATGGCATGATGTACAATCCCCCAAATATGATACATGATGTACATGTTTTGGGGGATCATGGAAGCTATTCAGTATCTAAATGTATAAGTGTATGATATGATGATATGATGTGATTCACATGTTTCATGTTATAAAACATTGGCTTAGTGTCTTCAAAAAATGCATATTCTGTAGAGAGATGGTTTAGGATGTGTAACATTTGGGTATGGTGAAAAATGAGTGGGGTAACATTATCGGGTTATCATTATTTTATTACTATAATATATTATCTCTTTTATGTATTATTGGTTGTTAGATATCTATAGTTAGGATAGTTTTTTAGTATACCTATTCAGGTGATGAGTTAGTTTCACCTTTTGTTTTCTGGGTTTTAGTATTCATTCATTATCCTTTATATGAGAGGATCCAGGTAGGATCCTATAATGTATACTAGTTTTTCTCACCATGCCTACATATAAATGTAGTTTTTTCAATGAATTCATCTTGAGAAGTCGGGAAATCCGGATTGATATTACAATATTCTGGTTATGTGGGTTCAATTTGGAATTTTTGGTCTTTTTTGTGTTTATATTTTGATACTTTTTGTTCCCTTTTATTTGTTTTAGTTTTATATAACATTACATTAAATACATGGGTTTTCATTACATATACAAGAAATTTTTTATTGGTGTTCTTTTCTTAGATCATATTCCTCATTTTCTCATCAATGGCAACACCATATATTTGTATGTATGACATATCCTTAGTACTTGTAACCAACTTATATCCTCATGAAGGTGTTCTTTATGAAGTATATATATACTTTCTATCATTTCCATAAAAGGATGGGCAACTTATTAGGTTGGGGTTCATGAAATAGTGGTGTTAGAGGATCATTTTGAGGGGGTATAATTGAGTTTGTATTTGGGAACATTGAGATCATATAAGTCTCAAGGTAAATGATGCTAGCTATGTTTAGAAGGTGTTGTAAATACCTGAGATAGAAAAAGTAATGGGTATTTAGGCTCCCCATGTGTTAAAATTCCTGAACCATTATGTATACTAAACATAACAAGGGAGTTGATACTAGTTTTATTGTAGTTACCTAAAATGGATCATGAATCATTATTATTTGTGCAAGTCTTTGAAATATTATAACCTCTAAATAGTTTAAAACAAAATAAAAAAATAAAAAAATGAAATTATTTAATTATTTAAAATTATTCCATATTCTTGGTTTATGAGTCTCTAACCGTATTTTATTTTCCATGTATGGTTCCAAGTCACTTTCTTCATCTCGTTCACATAGAGTATGTTTAGCAGGATGTTACAAAAGATAATTACAGAGTAGAGGTACATGATGATGAAACTTGTATGAGAAAACTCTAAGATATTTATTTCTAGAGTGTGTAGAAGTATTTCGGATCTATTTTAGACATAATTATATAATAATTTGTGGATTATTTTGAGATATATTTTTTCTAAGTCTATACATTGAAGGATCACTAGGATTTATTTTGTATGGTTATGTTGTGTGGAGTAGTGAAGAAGTAGTGGATCTTGTTCATTCAGGGTTACGTGGAGTCGAAGGTCTTATGGGAGATTTTTCGTGAAAAATCCCAAGCAGAGTTTATTTATTCAACCATAAAGGTGGAAAGTCTCTTGGATCTACTTACAATTAGATAAGAAAGTTCCATAGTGTTAGAGTTATAGATCCATTGTAGGATTCTTCTATGATATAAAGAAAACCTATTTCCAAATGAGGAGGTTAGTGATAGTTATAAAAAAAGTTCAAGAATCCATATATCATGCACTAGGTTACCTTGTTTATGATGCTGAAATATCTCAACCATTCTAGAAGAGTATATAATTTTGAGAGGATATTGGCTAGTACTAGTTCATCATGATAGGGGAGTCATGAGTATTCCTCATGATGTATATTTGTAGTTTGGGGTTCCTAGTTTCTTCGATATAAGTATTTTTAGATAGATAGGATTATGAAACATCCATCATTATCTAGTTTTAATGTGCATGGTGAATCTCATACCATTTTCATGGGATCAAATGATTTATCTTATTATATTGGTAGAGGTAATCAACAATGAGAGTTCTTGACTATTATGAGTAGGAAGCGTGCAATAGGTGTTCCTCCTCAGGTTCCTCTATTGAGGTATTTTCATCCAATGTAGTAGGAATAGGGTTCTCCAACAAAAAATTTGAAGATATGAGATGGGGTAGGTAGAGGGAATCATTGATATGATGCTTATCCTTAATGAAAATATAACTACCCTAGCAGGTTATTTCATCAAGGCCAGAGATTTCATGTAATAGGATGTGGCTGGTTTCATGCCTTAGAAATTCCAACACTTGGAAGCCAAAAAACATTCAAGGTACACTTTTCTTATCCTCTATAATGGGTGCAAACCTTGTTTATGTCATTTTCTACACAATCATTCCTTTTATCTACCAAATTTCATGATATGGGATTCATGGTAGTGATAATTCCAGTGCCCTTGGAATTGACTACACTACTTCGAGGTCAAAATTATCTGTATGAAGTATGGAATGAGTATACAATAATGTGAGAGAAGTATCATTCTTGGGGAGACATAATATATTTTTGTAAATATGACCATATTACATCATTCGTGGTATAGACTAGCTCTATTTAGTGATAGATATTATGTATTACAATAGGAGACATGTTGTGTTCTCGGATTCTAATAGAGAGTCTATCATGTTCATTTGTGGGAGATCCAATTACATGTGTTGGATGAGTGTTATGTACTTTTCTAAATTGATGGACTAGTAGAAATTGAGTTCATCAAAGGTTAAGCCTATGGTGTTTCCTATGGTTTTATAGAGTTCCTTGATATTTTTCATGAGGAGTTTGTGGAATTACTACATCGGTATGATATTTATTTTTTTATAGTTCTACACCCATGTATTTCTATGATTTCGATATCTCTTTGTAAAATGGATCCTTCTAAGTTGAAAGAGATTCAAATAATACCATATGATATGTTTTAGTGGGGTTTTGTTCAAATGATTGTGTCATCTTATGGGCCGCTAGTTTTATTAATGAATATGAATGATGATAGTTTGTATCATTTTATCAATTATCATTTCCTAGACAAGTTAACAATGATGAACTATTATCATCTTCTGTGGATTCATGATTTATTTTTTAGCTAAAATGACCTATTTAGTTCTCAACGACCAGTCTACAGTTGGGATATCATCATATGCTAGTAATGTATGAGGATGTTCTGATAACCTATTTCCTATATAGATATGGGCCTTATGAGTTTTTTCTTATGCATTTTAGTGTGATGAAAACTCCCTCATAGTTCATGGGTTTTATAAAAGTATTTTCTTGGGTGATTCATGATTGGTTCATGGTAGTTTTCATCAATGAAATATTTGTGTACTTCAAAATAGAGGAAGATAAAGTAGAGAATCTTTATTCTATTTTGGTATATATTTATCATTTGTACCTATTTAGGATGATTTTTAAGTGTGCGTTCTATATTTTGTAAGTATATTTCTTGAGAGTATGGTATCCTAGCATGTAGTAGTTGTGGATCCTTCAATGTTCAATGTAATTTTATATTAGGAAACCCCTAAGAGAATTTTAGAAGTAAGGTGCTTCCTTGGTCTTGTAGTATAAAATTTGAGGTTCATAGTCGAATTATATTAGGTTATGAATAATAAAAAATCCTTCCCAAGATATGATATTAATTTTTTTGATTGATTAATGTTAGGCATCTTTTAAGAACCTGAAGGAAATTTCATTTATCTATACAACCCTTTGTTGGCCAATAGATTGTGTACATTTTAATTTCATCTATGATGATTCGTCCCTTGGTTTGAGAAATATTTTGAAACATTATTGATCAGTAATCTTTTATGGTTCTCAATAGTTACTCCCCCATGTACAAAACCCTACCAACTATGATCTCGAGTTGAATGAATTTATTTTTTCCTTGAATTTTTTGTGACATTACCTCATCGATGAGCATTATGTTTTTTTTACCAATCATAAGATTAATATGTATGTCTTCTCATAGTCTGACTGGAACATGAAATAGTGATGGTGGATTGAATAATTTAAAAATTATGAATTAGAGATTTCAAATATACCACCGAACTGAAATTTTGTGGATGATACACTGGGTAAGAATTCAAATACTAAATCTCTGTGTGAATATGGAGATTACTAGAGAGTTATGGAAGAGATCTCACTGATTCAAATTTATATTAGATATTTTAGAGGAAAATTTTATATTTTTTAGATGAATGTGTAGTCTTATTTACTGTAGTATATGATAGATTTCTAGTTATGGGATTCAGAGGTGGTGTTTTGGAGAGACTGATATATCTTTGGTGATTCCCTTGATGATTCGTTTGAAGATATATATCAAAATGTTTTATTATTGTTAAGGATAGAGATTCCAAATTTGGTTTTCTATGACTTCCATATCTCACCCATGGAGGAACATCCTACTATTACAAGGATATATCAATCTCTGAGAGGTATATTTTGGTGGATATAGATTAAAGCATGCGATTTATAATTTTAGGACTCGATATTTGATCTTTTATAACACGATATCCAAGAACCATGTTCTTAGTTTTTTTGCCAATCCATTGGATATAACTCAATGAAATGGGGTGGATGAATTGATGGATTTTTTTTATTGATTTTTATGAGGATTAGGGAGGATTTGATTATATATTTGTGGTAGTGTAATGATTGATGTTATCTCCCAAAAATATATTATTTAAGGAGTCAGGAATATAGTGTAGTTTTTTAGGTAGTTCCAATAGGATGTGGTGTGGATCCATGTAAGCCCAAGGAAAATCATATCTAATCAAGATCCTTATTTTATATTTAGTGTGTGGGGAGGTCTCCAGCATCCATCTTCCATTAAGTTATTCCTAATCACAAATTTTTATCCATTTAAGGTATTTTAGATATATTAGACCATCAAAACTGTTGAATTCATGTAGTGTTCTTGTGTCCTAGATTTTGGAGGTCTGTTTATGAGGCACCTTCCATCACATCAGTTTTATCAAAACAATAGTATTCACTCAACCATTTCAATGAAAACATTATAAGACTTGTATGAATCCCCTTTAAATTTTAAATTGATTTAGAATGGGTTCAAGGAGGAAATAATTCTTGGGCCTTCATAAGTGTAGACCACACAAATTATAGTTTGGGTGATTCACGAAAGGATGGTGGAATTGTAGGATTGAATGAAGTTCTATAACAATCATAGGAGTGAATATCATATGTTCTACATTAGAGATTATGTGTTCATTAAGGAGACTACTAATCATGGTCAGTGATGTATTTATAGTGGGGTTAATCTTACTCCCTAGTTTATTGGGATTATCGAGGAGATATATCATATTGGATCTATGGAATAATATATGTAAATCCACCCACAAATGATTTATATGTGCTATGTATTATATTTCTATCATCTCCACCACTATATTATTATAATTCCCACTTCATTGATTGGAGAATGATCACCATTTAAAATGATGAGACCTTCAATGATATGCCTTCGAAGATCCAAGATTTCTAATTGAAGGTATTTATTGGGAACACTATTCCCTTGGTTCATATCTTGTGGTGACACTGTGTCATGGAGGAGAGGGCCTAAGAACACGTGTCTTAGATAAACACTCAGCATACCTTGTTTATATATATATATATTTTTCCTATTTTAATGTTTTTTTTGGATGTTGACCTTTGTCACATTTATAAAATGATATACTCTTCATGGAATATTTAAATATATCCTTACACATGTTTCTAAGGTATATCTCTCAGGAGACTATTTATGACCTATTTTTTTGTGTTACTTGGTTTTTAACTTTGTTCTATTATGTTAGGAGGTTCTGTTCCTATGATGAAATGATTAATTAGTGTTATCCTATGGGGTGGTTGTTCATACATCACATTTCCCCTTTTTCACCCAAGTATTGGTGTTAAATTCTCAAGGATGGACATAGTTTGAGATGTATCTAATGTATGGAATTAGAACCAAGTATCCCTTCGCATTGTGAGTTTTTGGTCTTGGAGGATCCTAGTATTTAATTGGTGAGATGATAAGGAAGTAGAAATATTTTTTTTTGTATTAGGGACTTGGGTTTGCACAATAGTTTTCTACTTTGGTGTGGAGTTTTGTGTTGTATCATAAGGGTAATGAAAGAGTATTCCATAGATACAATAATTTTTTGCATGTTGTCACCATGGTGTATATTTGTGTTTTAGGCCCCTCCCTTGTGGTAGAGATCAACATCGTGGAGAAACATGGATTCCATATAGGGGTTTTATGTGGTTTTTCCAATGTGGGGTGGGGTTGCTACGTAATGGAGAAAAGCTATTACACAGCCTCCCATCCTTGCGATTGGGATATGAAGTGTGGTGGTATTGAAAATGTCTTGATCCATCTCTTGTATGATTTGTGGAATAGAAAGTGTCATGGATCTCAAACGGGTTTTGGCCATAGAGGTTGTGTTGTTTTCTCAGTGGACTATTGTATGGTCTATATAGACTGCACTATGGTCTAAAGTGCTGTGTTATGGTCTTCTATTTCATATAATTCATATAAATAATGAAACCCCATCATAACCCCTTTCCACCCTTCCTTTTCTCACAAACCCTACAAGACCAATAGTTCATTTTTATGTCCTCTGAAGTCACTCTTGATTAGAATCAATCCCCCGCTCCTCATATTCAATCTCCTGTGAATAGAGGTGATTTATTTATCTTTTATTAATGTTTATTATAAATTTGATCTCATTTTTTATTGTTTAATATTTCTATGTTATGTTGTGTAATATTATTCAATCTAATATTGTTTCTTTTTATATTTTTTGGATCATTTTTATTGTGGTGTTCTGAGAGGGATGTATATTTTATTGAGGGATAGGTGTCTAGAGATCGACATTGTAGTTCTATTGTCAGATGAAGAACGTTGAATCCTTTTTTTGGTGATTCATTTATTATCCTTAAATATTACATGATATTTTATTGTTATTATGATACATATCCTTAGATGGTTTTGGAATTATCCCAAAAAAGGATAAAGTAGATTAAATTTTGAAGTAGCTTATGGTTGTAGCAATATCCTATTTCCCACCATGATAATGGTTTGCCTCAAATTTTATTAGATAGTGTTCTATATATATCTATTCATCTGAAAAATATCATTATTCTTAAGTTACCATGTTAATTTTATTAAAATGGGTAAATAATATAATTCTGGTAATTTTTTGTTGGATAAATAAATCTAAAGAGGCATTTTTAATTAAACTATTTCATCCTTGTATTTGATTGGAATCAAATAATTCTAAATTCTTGTTATATTTTTAAATTCCATTTCTTAATGTAATTGGATATAAAAATGATGTTGTAATAATTTTTTTGGATAATAATAAAAGGCATGTTAAATGATAATTTTCCTTATCATTATTTTTTACAATAGGATTGATGCTAGAGAGAATGTGGAAATAATTTAGTTGATTATTAATGCTTATACTAATGGTCATTCATTGTTTTATACTATGGTAAATTAACTAGCTAAATAGATTTTGAATGAAATAGTTTTTTTATGGAGATATATGTTTGTGTCTGGGTGATACTATATTAATAAAAAGAAAAAATGACTCATCTTTAGGTCCGAGTGGGACTATTTTCTTGTAAAGGTTGGATTATATGTTTGAGGGCCTTATTTTCAAAATTGAATGTGATTGTTTATTTCCTTCTTGTATTATACTATTGATTTGATCATTTCTATTTGATGATATATAATCCTATAATGGATATTTGTTGGATGATATACAGGAGTAGAGGCATGGGTTTTTGTTAGAAGTTGATGCCTCTGATAGTGAAATACATCATGATATGTATGTTGGTGTTGGGGTCCGAACCGAGTTTTATGGAATATGTTAATGACATGAATTCATGTTTTTTTGTTAAAGTTGAATGCTATTTTATGTTCATTCATTTATGTACTCAATGAGGAATCTGTATATTCTTGATTATAGATTACATTTTTAGAATATTACGATGTTTGTTAGAGTTAGTGGAAAAATTGAATGATGATAATTCATAATCTTTTTATGAAATAGGGTTTTCAACTTTTGGGAATGAAAAAAGATGTTATTTTGAAGAAAATTAGACTTGGATGAATAATTCATAGAGGGAAAGTAATTTTATCTTCTTATAAATAGAATATATTTTTGGGTAATATTCATTAATGGATAATGACATAACAAAATTATGGTCTAATTGAAAAAAGGAATGAGTTAATTTAATATATATTTTATTTTATTCTATGGGGTTTATAGGATATCTAATTCTATTTAACCTCAAACTAGTTTAATACTTGTAATGTGGTTTTGAGTTAAAATATACAATTTTTGTTTTATGATACCATATTCTATCCCAACCAATTTCAGTAGAGCGACTGTCACCTTGTTCACTTAGGATGGTGGATTCACTAACGTCTTTGTTAGAGAGTGACATATGGTTGACTAATTCCTCCAGCCCTGCTCTCTTCTCTAGGTATTATGATGTGTTTGTATACAGGGTGGTTAGTTTTCCCTATATAAGTTTGTATAGGGATATAATGGATTGTTGTTATTTACACACATTAATCTCCAGATACACTATCCAAATAGTTATTATTGGTATGTTGTGTATGGTTTGTGATGAGATATATATAATCCTTGATATATATGTTGTGGCAGATGGAGGTAAAATACCTAAATTATGATACATGATATACAAGCTCTGATGGATCCCAAAAATCACTCTATTACTATAAGGATATGGTAATATTTGAAGATATTATTTATTTCATGAGTTTCAAGTCATAATAGTTAACCCAAGTGTATTTTGGATGACTTGTTTTGGACATATATGGCTCAGGATGTGCGAAAATGGGGTAGGGAAAAAAATTAGTAGGGAAGTGGTAGAAGGTATCCCTTGTTTTATTACCGTAATATATAATCTCATGTATGCTTTACATGGTTATAGATAGGGATGGTGAGGTTAGGAAATTTGTATAGTAGTTTAGAAGATGATTTAGTTTCACTTATTATTTAGTATGATTTATTATTATTTCATTATATATTTCACATGTGGATTGAGAGAGGATCCCTCTTAGTAAACCTATTATTCTGACACTATATATATATATATATATATTGGTTTTCATGTCAATAAGAGACTGATGGAGATCGAGATGGATATTACTATATCATGGGTTTGGGAGTTTTTTGATCTTCAAGGACACTTCTATGTTTATATTTTGGTACATATTTTCATTTTCATTCATAATATTTTTTTACAAAATTACATGTATATAATTTGTATTTATTTACCCATATGAAAAGGAGTAGATTTGTGTACTTTTCATATCACTCTTTTTCTATCTTCTATTTAATGATATGTCCCCCCATTTATATCTATAGTAATTCCCTCATTCTTTGATTATTGATAACATATGGTGTATTAGTAGTGGATTCTGGATAGTAACCCTCTCCCTTTTCTCATTTCCATCCCATTTAAGGTACCTACTGGAGGAGGGATTGTAAAAATACAAATATAAAAAATTAATCCCACTATTGTTTCTCAAATGAAACATTTATTTCATAATTTTATAATTCTATTTCAACCCAATTATCTTAATATTAATTTCTATTTTACTTTTTAACCCAATTAATTAAACCAATTAGAAAATAAATACTTTAAACTTCTTCTTATACATAATGTTATTTACCAAATAATATAGCCTAAGAGTGTCTTATTAGGTGTGAAGTCCTAGTTTCACTCATCATGCACCCGAGTAAAGATTATATCAGTACTCAAGGAGTCTTTTTTCAGGTGTTAACTCCCATATGAATTTGCAACATAACCAAATCAACAAGAAAGTATCTTTGTAGGATATAATTGTGAATAAAACCTCACAATATCTACTTTATGGAAACATTAGGATTTAATCCTACACATATAATTTTTACATAGACTTATCTAGAGTTTTGTCACTAATAAAATCATATCTGAACCCTCAAAATATTTAATATTACTTCAACTAACATAATGGGTTTTCTATAACTTTGAAATTATGTTCAACCATAACTTATCAACAATTAAATTATCCTATATTAATATCATAATCCCAATGTTTTCTAAATATTACTCTGAATCCTATTGTAACACTTGGGAATTGTACTCCATGATCTAATTGTCATAAAAACATATTTTATATATTGCCTTTAATAAAAATTTAGATTCTTAAGCCAAACTATCCAATAATTACATGAAAAAAATAAATATTTCTTTATCATATAATCTGATGTAAAATTAGATTTAAATCTTTAAATATTTAGGAAAAACATTAAATAATAAAACCGTTGACTTTTTTTACTAATTTATATTATTTCTACATTATAAGATACTAATTAATCCTTAATAAGTCTTCAATATCTCCCCTAAAACCTCTAAATAACAATTTTATTAGACATATCTTATGGAATACTTTTCTTCATGCCCCATGTAAATAAAATCACAAGAAGGAAAGAGAAAAAAATCATATTTGGGGAAAATTTAAAATTAAGTTAATTATAGAATAAACATTTCATAAATACTATAAAATGAATAAGTAATCATTATAATTACAAAATAAACTAATACCGAGAGAATAATATATCCATGGATATCAATGAAAAGAAAATAGGTTACATATATTTCAATAAACTGTTATTTAATGCTGAAATTAATAATTCAAGATAGCTAATTCCATACCATATTTTATGAAATAATGACATTAGACATCCTGTTCTTACCATCACACATGTAGAAATATTGGATTTAACATCATAGTTAAAACATCGGTTTTCAACAACCCAATGTAAAATATTCTACCTGAAACTTTTATAGTTAGTTTTTAGAGAAATCAATGTTAAAAGTTTTTTTTAAAATATTTATCATAGGTTTTTTGTAAATCGGATGTTAAAATTTTTTCACTGAAGTATTAAATGTCATTGTTTTCTAAAAATCAACATTAGTGGTTCTATATTGGGACTTTTAATATCTTTTTTTAAATCAAATGTGAAAATTCAAAAATATTGTGGTTATCTTTGTCAAAAATAAATATCAAATCTTGAAAAAAATTAAATTTCAATGTAAATTTTGTTAAAAACAAATTTTGTAAACTTCAAGGAAAAAATTCATAGTCCAAATCCTTATTCAATAATTTCCAAATCATAATTTACTCCAAATTTTTTAAAACACTAATGCCAAAAATTATTCTTGATTTTATTCAATTTAGTCACCATTAATCATATTTTTATTATCATTGATTCTTTACCTCTCCTCCTTTGGAATATTTTCAATATGCATGGATAATGTTTTTATTGAAATCCTTATTTTAGTTTACCAAAAAACCCATCACTATTAGTGATCTTGTAATCCAGTATTAGTTCATTTTAATTATATTTTAACCATTAGTAATCATTAATAATTCATCCTTCATCGTTTTTTCATCATACACAATTATATTTAGTTCTAGGAAACCCTATTCTGGTTGACTGGAAACCACACCTGAAGCTTTTTTATTCTTTTTTCTTATCTTTAATTCAAATGTGTTACGTCATTATTGAAGAATGTTTTTTATCATCATCTTTGAGGGAGTACATCTATATTATGGATTAATTTTTCAGTATCAAAGTCCAAATTTGGTAAGTTATTTTTTATTTTATAATTGTATAGTTATGATAAGATGTATTCTATTTTATTTTTCTCCAAGATTCTCCCTATAGATCCTTGGTATTGTAAATATTACTGATCTAGTTTATATTTTCGTCATTATGATTCCCCTATTTTATGATAGTTTATTTAGGATTTTTTTATGTTTGGAATTAATTATATTTTTTTAGTATTATGACTGATCAATATTTCTATTTTTGTTCTTTTTAAAGGAATAAATTTATCTCATATTCCTTCCTTACAAAGGATTTCCCTTTTCATGTATTATTTTTATAAATGGATAGTTTCAATGTGATGTGTCAAAAATTTATTTTTGTATCAAGGATTCACTTATTTTATGTCTTTGTGAAATTCCTTATTTTTTAATATGTAACATGACCACATTAAACAAGATGATTTAAAATAATGCTGGTATGTAACTTGTTACAAGTAAAAATGAAAACATTACATTTACAATTATATTTTAAACTAGAATGAAATGGGATTACATTTAATAGTTATGCATGAGTTATAGAGTGGATATCTATTGGTAATTTTGGATCATACCTATCATATTATAGGTTTACCATAGTTTCCTCTTAAAATTTCTTTATATTACCATATGGAAATTATTTTACTAATTATTTTTATAAAAACATTAGTTGGATTAAATTTTGGGTTTAATATATTAGAATATTCAACTTTCATAAATGATTGCATATTATGTTATAGTGAAAATGAATGTTTTGTTGATTTCCATCACATATTACAATATTTTTTTGGGGATTTAAATCAATGAGTTATTTATATTTTATTATTATTTTAGTCAATGCTTCATTTGAACTTGATTTTTTACGCTATTAAATTTATCATTATTGTTGATAATGAAAGCTTAAAATTTATGTCTAATGTTATTTATTTTATATTAAATAAATGGGTATATTTAACAATATGTTTTTGGATATAGGAATAATGGAAGCAGTGTTGTGTGATAGTCATTTAAAAACAAGGAATCTAAAATTCACAAAAGTATACCTATTATTTTAGTTTGGTCATAAAAACTAATTAATAATTAATTATTTAAATAAAATAAATTCTTAGAGTAAATTTTTTTTGATTTGAATCCTATTATCATATATATTTCCCACCTGATCACAAATATTTTAGATTATAGGTTTTTATTTTCAAACATTATCTCTTTACAAATATTTTAAATGATTATATGTGATTATATATTATTATTTTATATCGTGATCTTATATACTTAGTGGATCGTAATAAAAAAAAATTACTAAGAACCACTGATGGATATGATAAATGAGTTAATGATTTCTTGTAATTTTAAAAAAAAATATTAGAACCATATATTTGATTTTCTATTTATGCATGAAGTTATTGAATATAAGAATGTTAAATTCCAAAGAAATCAAGGATAATCTAATTTTCTTTGGTTTTAGCCATAATTATATATTTTGGATATGTCATGGAAAAAGAACTGAAAATTCCACATCAAATGTTGTTGAAAATATTCTGAATGAGATAGAGGATCGTATTGAAGAACTAAGTCATGATGTAGCTATTGAGACTATAAAAAAGTTCCACCATTGAATTATTGTATAGAGATTTTGAGAAACCATTATTCTTAGGTTTTACTAAATATAAAGTGTTATCTGTAGTTTTGAGATTAGTTAACTTGAAAGTATGAAATTGGTGGACTGATAAAAGTTTATCTAAGTTGTATGATACTTAAAAAGTGCTAAGTCCCGAAGGAAGCAGACTTCCATATTCAATTATGAGGAAAAGAAAATATTATTCCTAATGGGATTGGGTTATAATGAGATACATTTTTTCCTGAGTGATTGTGTGATGTATAGGGAGGAATATTAATATTTATCAAAATGTTCTAAATGTGGTAAATCACACTATAAGATGGTTGAAAAATTAAAAATCGATTAATTATCAGTTAACGTCATCTAACCAATTATTAATAAAATTTTAATATTCAAATAATTTATTCTAATAATTATTTTTTGTAATTACTATAATTCAACTCTAATTAATTATAAGTCCAATAAATGAATCCTCCTACTAAATTAAGTTGGTACCTTCCAATAATACCTTTTCATAAGCATCTATTTACAAACTAAATTGATGAAACATGTTAATATTCTATAGAGACAACCATATATCTGATGGTAACTTGCATCACCCCACTGATTCACCATATTAAAAGAGATTTGTAAAATATTTTCTTAGTTTTGGAAGTGAAGTTAGAAATATTAAAATGGGAATTTTCACGTGTGGAATGAATACATATCAGAGCATAAGTAGAAAACATATTTAAGAATATTTGTTTTTGTTAATTTACATATTTACCCCTACATGTGTATGAAGAAAAATTATTTTATGGTGATTTTGTGATTTGTAGTCCAAAATTGTCAGGAAATGATATTGATGTGTATCTTTCAACATTTATTGATGATTTAAATCTTCTATGGTAGATAGGTGTTACAGGTTTTTATCTTTTCAAGAAAGGGTGTTTTCTTTTTAATGCTATGTTAATGTTCACTATAAATGAATTTCCATCATATAGTTTATTATCTAGATATAATGTTAAGGGACATAAATACTGTCCAATTTTTGGAGATGCCACTTCATATTATCAATTTTAGATTGGAATAATGAAAATGTACATAGTACATCAATAATTTTAGCGAATTGAGAAACCTTATCATAGATTGAAATAATAATTTTTCAAATTACAAGAATATAATCTTCTCCCACAACAATTTTCAGTTGAAGAATGTTTTCACAATGTGAAAAGTTAATGATTTAACATTTGGATATAATGGAATTTATGTTTATCAAAAAAATATCTAGATGAAACATTATATCTTTTTTGAACTACCTTATTTTATATTTTTACTGATAAAACATAACATTGATGATATAAATGTTGTAAAAAACATATTTGAATGTTTAAATAAAAGTTTTTCAATCATAAAAGGAAAATAATGAAGATGGATTTCTTACTAGATTTAAATCTATATAAATAGGAATACATTTTGAGTAATCTCCCACTATGAAACGAAAAAAGCATATTTACCTCTTGGTTGTCACACATTAAGAAAGTGTGAGAAGTTAAATCTTTCTCATTCTCTACATGTTATTAAAGTGCATAGTGGATATCCTTAAAATGAGAAAAAATTGGTATCATTTAAGGATTATAAATTAATAGGTATGAAATCTCTTGACTGTCATGTATTGATGTAACAACTACTACTGGTCGCATTGCATGTTATATTGGTAACACCTACTGGAAAAGTTTTCATCAGGGTATGTAATTTTTTAAAATTCATTTCTTTATATATTAATTAAACCAAATTTATTAAATGTTCTGGAAAATCAATTTTATCTTATAATTTTTCAACAATAAATCTATTTATCACCTAAAGTTTTTGATATAATAGTTAATTTGGTGATTCATCTAGTGTGTGAGATAAGAATATATGGGCTAATTTATCTACATTGAGTGTCTCATTTTTCAAGATATATGAAAAGTTTTGAGGGATGTGTTAAAAATACCCATCAACTAGAAGCCTTTATTGTTCAAAATTATGTATCTAAAGAGGTGATTGAGTTCAATTCTAATTCTTTTTATGAAGTGGAGAATATTAGTCTCCCTATATATTGACATATGAATGTTTAAAGGGAATATAGAGGTTTTCAATTCTTAAAAATAATGTTCATTCCACATAATGAAGTGATTTTGACACATTTATAAATTTTTAACAACACATATGACGTTTAACAATATATCATCACATATTTCTGAATTAATGATATGACACCCAAATATAAAGGAAAATTGGATGATGATTGAGCTTAAAAGGGAACTTATTTCTTGGATCAATGGGAATGTCATTACAAATATATTTTTATCAGAAATAGTGAAATTATTTAAAGGGGGTCATCTCTTAATGTGATCAGATGACATTATTTTACTATTAATGGGTACAAATTTTACAAAAAAAATTAAATATGGAAAGAGAATAATTCACTAGAGTGGGTTAATGGTTATTTCTATAGAAATGAATTTTTCAAGTGAAAAAGATTGAAACCTAATTTATGCATCAATAATATATTTTCTAGTTACTGAAAATATATGAGAAATTGATTATACTAAATTTCAAGTAACAATGTTCAATTTTAACTGGGTTGACAGTAAAATTGGTGTGAAACAAGATGATTATGGGTTTACACTGTTTGTTTTTAAAAGTTTTATTTCCAAAGAGGAACTGTTTTTCATGGATACACATGAAAAGAAAACATTTTATGTTATTGATCTATTGAAGGATCAGTGGTCTACTATTTTTCAAGGGAAAATAAATTATTTTGATAATAGGTAGTATGATGATGTTATGAATTTATATGAGCCTTATTAATCTATTACTAAATTTTAGGATGATAATAATTACCTTAATGCATACATAGTCCATGCTATAAGAAATTATCATTCTGAAGAGATATGGGAAAACACTAAAGTTCTCTCCAAATTATCAATGTAAATATTTATATTTATTTATTTAGTTTTAATTAACATGCGAATTTTTTTAATAATTATTTAATTTTAAATTATATATTTTTTCATGATTTTTTTATTAAATTACACATATGAATTTTTTTTCGTAGTTGTGATATTTAAATTTAATAATGTGTCTATGATTTTATAATTTTTTTAAATTTTGTAGTTAAACTTTAATTATTTATGATTATGAATCCTGAAATGATTTTTTATTAAACGTACAATTGTGTGACACTATTTTTTACATATATATATTTGTAATCATTAATTTGAAATATTCTTCTCTTTAATAATATATTGGTATATAAAATTTCAATAATTGGTTCTACTTCAATGATAGGCACATAGGAAGAATAAAATTTTTAGAGGCATATGTGTTTTTTTATATCATAAAATACTAAGTTATATAAATTTTAATGAATAAAAACTATTAATTAACAAAAAATAATTGCAGGACTACTAATTCACCTCCCATGGAGTCATCCTTTTATTCTTATATAGATAAATCGATTTCTACATTTGGTAAAAGTGGGACTACATGTTTACCAAAAAAATTACATTCTCATGGAGAAAAAACATTACATATTAATTTTGAAAATAATTATAACCTAATTGTCTCAAATAAAACATCATTATTTTTGGTTATATATATTTATAGTTATGTTCAACATGTTGGGATTTTCAAAAAGGTAAAACATTATTTATGTATGAGTTAAATCAATGATTTCCATTAAGGAGGTGTCAAAATTGGAATGTCCTTCATTGGAGAATCAAAAGACTACATCCATTGTTAAAGATGATATTGAAAAATTCTTCTAGTTTTCGATTATTGTATATAGATAATCATTATCACAAAAATGAAATTTAACAATTTCGTTAAATCTCATTATTCTTTTTTATGAAAAAAATTGTCCTCTTCCAATCAAAAAAACTATTATCCTTGATAATTTATAATATTCTTAAGGAACATATATGTACTATCAAGACTCTTGAAATTGATATCACATCCTCTAAATATTTTCTTATGTTCCTTCAACACTGGGATCTAATATTTTCATCACTATATGTTCTATTATATTTTTTCAATTTTAAAATAGGCTTGAAAGATCTCTGTATTAGGGAAAAAAGGTTCGGATAGTAAGTAAATGAATAATCCAATGTTATTAAGGTTTTAACATGTATAACTGATTTACATTCCATTTTTTGGGACCAAAGGGTATCTTAGATTTATATAAAGGATAATCATGACAAGGTCACATATGTGTCCAATTTAGATGTATCTAATACTCAAAATGGAAGTGCTAAATCTCAAATGAAATGAAGAAAATAAAATATTCGATAAATATAAATTCCTATTTTAAAATATGTAAAATAGGTATAAAATTAACTAAAATTAAATAATACATATTTATATTAGATAATATTTAATCATTCAGCATGAAATAGTATAGAAAAAATACGTGAAATTTCATATTCTATTCTATCAAAATCTAAATATATTCATATTTTTCTGAATAATTTCTTCATATATGTTACCTTAAATCAATTATCCTCATTCAAGAATGGTTTATAATATTTTTTAAAATATTGATATCCCTTATTTTATCACATTATATTTTAATATGGTATAAAATGTAATCTAAAATCCATTATATTATATTTTATCCTTAGAAGATGATCACAACAACTTCCAACTGCAATGTATTCAGCTTCATTTGTTGACAGAACTACAGAGCATTGTTTCTTATGAGAAAATTGTACTAATAATTCACCATTAAAGTGATATATTTATATGGTTCTATTCCTATATAGTCCCTACACACCAAAATCATCATCTGAATATGAATTAAAATTAAAATCTGTGGTTTTGAAAAATATTGAGAAAGGGAAATAATTTTTTTAAGTATGTTAAAATACTTTAAGAATAATTTAAATGTGATTATTTTAGTTTAGATATAAATATTCTACAAATAATTGCATAAAACATATTTTTTGTCTTAACATTAGTAAGATAATAAAAACTAACAATGATTTGTCTATATAACTTGTTGTCAATTGGTTTTTTATATTCATCTACTTCATATGTAATATTTATTGTCAAAGGAGTCGAATAAATATTATTTTTTTCATTTCAAAAATAGTAATATAAATTAAGAATATCATTTCTCTAGATTAAAACATTTCAATTTTTTTTTGATAAATTTGATATTCATATAAATAGTTTAACTCACTCATTATACTCATTACAAATTATTTTTTCTTAGGTTTTGAAAAATCATTGAACATTTTTTGGTATTTTGATAAAAAAAATAACACCATAAACATATATTTCCTCAACAGAAGTACCTTTTGATAACATTTTCTTAAAAGGAGTGGATTCTTCAAATCCCACATTAAAACCATTTTATAAATGAAACTAACTAAATATTTTATAACATGATATGAGTTATTTTTTTAAGTCCATAGAGATCTTTGGTATGTTTGAAAACAGTAGTTTGAAAATGAGTGCCCTTAAAACCAAGAGGTTTTACAACATAAACACCGTCAGTTAAAATTACATTATGAAAAGAAGATTTACCATCCATGAGATATTATTTTAAATTTATTTAGGATACATATTCTTGTAGGATTATAATTTATTTTAAGGTAGAAATAGGGGAAATGGTCTCATTATAATGTATTCCATATTCCAAATAATATACTTTTAAAACCAATTTATCTTTTTTTACAATGACCACACAGTGATCATCCTATTTTTTCCAAAACACACATTTAGTTCTAATAACTAGATAGTCAGAGGGTATATCAACTAGTTCAAATACCTTATTACTATTTAATGGGTTTAATTCTACATATATTTTTAAAACCCAAATCTCATTATCCAAAAATTATTCTATAGTTCTTTGTTCCATAATGAATAAAAATGACGATAATTATATAATATTTTGTATATTTTTATTATCATATCCTCTTCATCTATGCTTATTATAACTATCTCTAGAGTATGTAACTAATGTTTTCTAGGTTCATTAAGTGTAACACATTTTGGATCAATATTATCAACCCTTACGGGATTTGGTTCACTAAATAAATTCCAAATCTTCATCATTTTTAATGATAAAAAGAGGCTTAAGACTCTTGTCAGAAATAGAATCACTCAACTCAATAGATTAAGTAATTTTCTAATAAAAAATATCATTTTATAAATCCTAGAATAAGTTAACACTTCTAAAATCCTTGAACTTTTATTAAAAAGTCTATAATATTTTTATTTAGTTGATTAACCTAGGATGTTACATTCATTATATTTTGGATAAAATTTACCAAAATTTTCCTTAGAGATTAAAATAAAAACCATATAACCAAACATATTGAAGTATCCCACCATTGGATATTTATTATTCCATAGATTATTGGGTTTTTTCATTGTTATAATATTCATTAAAACTCTATTAAAAAAATAACAAGTTTTGTTAATAGCTTCATATAAAAAATAAGTAGTCATTTTATATTAATGTAACATTGTTCTTGAAATTTATAGAATGGTCTTATTCCTCATTTCAACAACATTATTCTGGGGATGTAACCTAATTTTAAAAGGTTTTATTAATACTATATGATTATATTAATGAATTGAATTCATATTCTCAAATTCCCCTACATGATTACTTCTTAGTGCCATAATTTTAACATCCTTTTATTTTGGAAAATGGTTATAATAATTAAAAAATACATAATTGGATTCAATTTAGTATTGAAATAAATAAACCCCTATTAATTATGAAGAAATCTCAACCAACACATGAAAAATGATTTTTAAAGAACGGATTGTTGTTATAGTAGGTATAAAAAGGTTCATATGGATAATATATATAGTTATATAAGTAAAAACAACTTTCAATGGATTAAATAATGAATTTTGTTTCTTGAAAAAATGGTATAAATCACATTATTTATTCCTATATATTTTAAGATTAGGGAAACCTTAAATTAAATTTATTTTGTATAAATGTTTCATAGAATAAACATTACAATGTCCAATCCTTATATGCCAAATCCACGAATCATTTACGTCATCATTCCAATAATATTCATTTTTTTGAGAAAAAGAATTAATATCTAACTTATAAATGTTATCTTTTCTTAGTGCTCTAATATTGTAAATATTTTAAATTATATAACGATCAGGAACTGTTAGAAAAATAAACAAATAAACTATCATCATAACTTTGGAAATACATATCAATTCAGTCATATATTCTTCAACAAAATTTACTTTTTTAAGAGGATAGAATGTTTGTTTTTATTATATCCAATTAAAAATATCATCACTTTTGAATTGTCATAAAATTTGGCATAGCCTTCAAAAATCATAAATAGTGAGTTAATTTTATAAAAATATCCACTCATGTGTCTTGAACAACCATTGTATATGAACCATTTTGAATTTATATTTATGCATCTAGTTCCCAAAAATGATAAATCAAGCACTGTGATTTTTTTTGATTCCAAATAATCTTTGTTTTGAAAACTATAGCAATAAAATAGTTGGGAAACCAAATATGGTTGTTTTTTCAAATAATATCCATTAATAAATTTTTAAAAAAAATTATTAATTCCACAATGATATGGATTTATCAGACTATAGATATTGACATAATTTTCCACTTCTTTATAGTGAAAGTATATAACTTTGGGGATATTTATGTTCATCAAACTATGCATAAAATAGTTTTTTTAAAATTCATTTCTTACTCATTGACTACATATTTAAAACATTATCTTTTTGGTTTATATTGACTATGATTTTATTATTAAATAATCCCCTTAGTAAAAAAACATATGAAATCTTTTTTGTTTTGAAATTATTTTTTTAGGTTCTTAATTGTCGTAGTATATTTAGTACACGATGAATTAGAACTTTCAAACTCATTTTTCAAATAAAAAAATTTCATATTTAAGTCATCCACTTAATTAATATTTTTTGTTGGAGTTCTAGAGTACATTATTACTTCAAATATTTTGTATTTTTTTAACATGTTACAATATTAAAAAAATTCTTAATGTGATTAATTTTAATTTTTAGGCTCAAACTCTTGATTATAATAATAATATGAGTGTACCTCATTTGAATGTTCTATGAAACACATTTTTTGTTTTTTTATTATAAATTTTAGCTTCTCATTCAGAGGAAGAATAATCAAAAGTTTATTTAAGACCACTCCATGTGGATTTAATATCCCTCTTGGATTTGTTCTTATATCATGCATTATTGAATAATTTTTTTTCATAAATTTTTTCATCTATCAATTGGGGAATGTTTGTCTTTATGTATCTATGATTTTTCATCTCATAGAATCTAACTTCTATAGAATTTCCAACATGATTTTTTAAATTTTTAATGGTATTTTAAAACCATTTCTCCTATTATAGATATTTCTAAACTTTTTCTTAAAAAAATGCATAATTTCATTATATGATCGAGAATTTTATGAGGAATTTTATACTCCTGATTATTTATAAATATGTATACTTGAAAGAGCATTAGTTTTGGTTAAATTCCTATAATCCTACAAAATCTAAAAATTTAATAAACTCATACAAAGTTACTAAATATTTATTATTTGGAATGTATGAGTGTCCAACCCACATGTACAGATCACAGATTCTAAATTAACTAAAGAAATTGAAATTGAAATTTTATTATGAGTCGATAGAAAGAATGAAATAATGGTTTGTATTGGGTTTTAATATCAAGATAGAGGCATGCTAGGTTAAGTGATTTTCAGGTTCATGTTCTAGGGATTCAACTAATTATAGGATTATTCAATTTTGGTTTCAAAATTGGGTCTGCATAGATCCTTGATCTAGGCACCTTGCACTAATCAAGTGATTGCACAGTAGGAATGGTAATCTAATAAATGGAATCTCAAAACATGGTAACCCAAAACCCTATTTAAACATAATAATCCTAGATTTCATAATGGTCATATGATAACTGTGGTGATTAATTGATGCAATAAAATAACCAAGCTCAAATCACAAGAAATGTACACACAATTGAAAATATAAAGAGATTGGAATTTAATAAATAGAATTATAGAAATCCAAAACAAGAATAATATATATAAATAATCCCTATATGGAACACCCCCTATAATCACATCACCCGACACAAATAAATTTACTCTCCCATTATATGCATTATGACAATGATAAGCCTGGATACCTGAAGAAGAATGTCAGTGAAGAAAGTCAGTGAAGCAGGTATCTAGATTGTCACTCTGTCATCAGGCGGTCATTTTCTAGCGTCACGCTACTCCCACTAGTCCCAAAATCCTCCAAAGCTGTATAAGTTGGGTTTATTTATAGAAAAATCACATAAAACCTTGGTTGGGTCCATATTTATTTTTCTACTCACTGATTCATACATGATGTGTAATGTAATTTCATGTAGTGTAATCCCTTGAATTTTAGGTGTTGTGAATATTAATGTGATTTATTCAAAAAAATGTTCCCAAAAAATTTCAAGTCATGTAATGTAGTTAAATGACATGTAATGGTCTATCACTATTTTTAATGGAGTCACAGATTGTACTGTGTAGCAACTTCCTTTTAAACTTGTGATATTTAATTGCATTACATGACATAAAACCGTCATTCTCTTGTTTTCCCACTATACTTTATTCTACGAATTTGGTGTTGCACCTTTAGATCGAAATTTCATCCCTTTTCATTCCATTTTCCTAAATATTTTGTTTCCTTAAAAAAAACATAAAACAACTCAATACATTCCTAAATTGGAAAAATTTTTCACTTAAATAAAATATCAATATATTAAGACATAGAAAAATATATGCATGATATACACTTATCAATGCTGTTGGGCATGTATTGACACAACAATACTCCATAAATCATATTTATTTTTATGCTAAAAAATACCCTTTTTGTTTTAATAAGGAAATTAAACTATGTTAATTTTAGAAAATTAATATTCATTGTATATCTACTTTTTAATTATTTTCAAATACATTGATCCATGTGAAATATTTGAAAAATGATAGAATGCATTTTTAAAATAAGGAAACTATAGATAGGGAACACTATGTTAAGAAGAAACCCTACATTTGAATAAACAAGTTTATATCACATCAACCATACTTGTATATTCTTAACTACATTTTCACCACTATTTTTGGAGTTTTGTCTTTATGTTAAATATCCCTACATTTGACATTTCAGATATGAAGTTTTAAATCCAAGATATTTTCTGTGATTTCTAAAATGGTTTTTATGGGACTAAACATTGTTTTAAAACTTTTTTTTGACCAATTCAAAGAATAATATTCAATGGAGTAAATAATTCCTTTTTATAAGGGAAGTTATGACTTTATTAAATTATTTAAATTTTAATGATTGCGTTCTTTCAGGTGATATATGTGGATCTACTCCACTGAAAGAAATATATGTATTATATATATATGGACTGATCATTTTCTGCAAAACAATATTTATGATATATGACTGTGTATTACTTCGAATATCTTTTGAATATAGAGCTACTGAAATTATCAATTGAATCTACTATTTTATGAAGAGTATATACTTTGAATATATAAATATTTCAAAATGATACTACTATGTAACTGCTACTATTCATTTTTCTCTATTCATATTGAATATCATTAGATACAAGGATCTATTCAAGGATCAAATCAAACTATTTTCGATTTATTAGAGTCTTGGATCCTATGAGTCAATCATGGAAGTGTGTCATCTTCTTAGATTAAGATGTGGGAAAATTAGTTCCCTATAAAATAACCAAAAGGCTCTTTTTAGCCTTATTTTAAATGTTTCAACTACCTACACTCAGTTGTTAAGGTCTTATAATAAGAGGAACTTGTCTATTAAAAATCACTAATATCATATAGAGAACATTGGTGGACTGGACTAAGGTATATTTATGCCCTAAACAACTATAAAAATAGTTGTGTTCTTCTTTATTATTTCTCTACCCCACATATCAGTTATAGAATAGAACTTTGAACATATTCATAAATTTCAAGGAAATTTAAATGAAAGAATCTTTCATGACTATAGAAAAGACATAATTCACCCCCCTCTTGTGTATCATTGTATTATTCCAAACTAAAAATGGATATTAGAGGTGGGATATTGTGATAAATCTCTAGTAATCTTAAAAGTAAAAGATCTAAATTTTGAAAAAATGACAATGTATGATCCTAGTGAAGGTATGTCTATGATTTGTGCTGTGTATTTCAATCATGATAACTATGGATTCTATAAATAATGAATGTTCATCTATATGAAGAATCTTGGATTTAATGTTTATATTATGATCATCACTCCCTATATAATTATTGAGAAACTAGAAGCATGGGATGATATAAAAGATAATTATTATGACATCAAATCAAAGGAAATGAATTTTATCATATGTGAACTTGGTCTTGAAGAATTCAATTGAGTATCACAATGTCCCAAGGATTTGGTAATCTGGCACCCAATTTTTGTTTCAATTGAAGGCACTTACAATGTCAGAAAACTATGGTATGTTACTAAAAAACTAAACTTTGACTCCTTTAAGAATATATGATGGTGAAATCATCACCAAAATGGCTAGATGATTAAAAAAATTAGTGAATTATTTTTCCAGTTTGGGAGATCCTATTAATAAATCTAATCAAGCACTAGAAGTACATAGAGTTCCACTTTTAAAATGGAATGGGATATTTGCTGCTATTCAAAAATCATCACTAGTTAAAATTTTAAAAATGAAAGAATTGATTGGAACCCCAATTATGTACAATGTATAAATGAAATATGAAGATAAAGATTATAAGATAATAGTAAAAATGGAAAATTTTTCCCTTAAACTTATATCAATGAAACTTTAATGAAAAAAGAGATATGAAATCTCAAAAATATTTAAACTGCTCAAATTTTGACATGGAACTGGATCAGTAAGAAGGAATTTTTTAAAATTCTACATGAAGAAAAGAGGATTCATAAAATCCTTCAAGAAAGATGAGAAAGTTACTAAAGATATTAGATTCTTTTAGTATAGGAAAATGGTATATATTAGATCTGATTCCACCCATCTGAACAAAGAAAGAAAAAATTTTGAAAAGAAAAATCAATGTAAAATTGATTTTGATCATAGAGGGAGAATGTTGGGCAAAAATCCCTCAAGGTAACATTGCAGTATTTTTGGGTTGATTGTGTTTGTTGACAAAGCAGGTTTCCATGGAGAATTGTCGAGTTCCCGAGAAGTTGTTGACATTCCATGTTGTCAAAGAACTATGACAAAGGAAAGGACGATATGGAGGCGGTACAAAAGAGCAGTACAAGGTGGCGCCGTTTCCCAGTGTTTGCCAAATTTATGGGCCTGAAAATCGCCAATTGAAAATGGAGTGATATGTTTTTGGCAAAGGTTGAGGAGAGAGAAATGAAATAGGTGCGCGGAAAAATTAAGCGTGGCACCCAAAATTAGCGGGTTGCGCGAAATCTTGAAGTGTGGCGCGCAAAACAGCGGGTTGCGCGAAATTGTATTTCGCGCAAAAGATGTTTCAAGGCCGAAAGCTTGAAAATCGGTAAAGGCATGAGGCGCGCGAAATTTTGGAGGCGTGCGCGAAAAATTGAAGTGGCGCGCGAAATAGTGGATGAAGTATTTCGCGCAAAAGATGTTTCGAGGTCCGAAGCTCGGAAAATGGCAAAGGCATGAGGTGCGCGAAATTATGGAGCAGTGCGCGGAAAATAGTTGTGCGCGGAAGATTTGTATTTCGCGATAAAAGTGGATAACGCGCTCAAGGAGGGTTTTTCACGCGGGGTCGATTTTGCCTATAAATATGAAGTGACCCTCCTCCATTATGTAAAGTTCAAGACATAGAAAATACCCGAGCTCTGGTGCGTGAAATTGAAGTTATAAAGGGTGTTGCGCGTAAACTTAAAGTTTGCGCGTAAAGTCAGATTGCGCGAAAAGCAAAGGCTGCGCAGAAAGTTGGTGATTGGCGCGTAAAAGGAAGATTGCACGAAAAGTGGATTTCGCGCAAAAGTAGTGAATTGCGCGCAAGGCAGTTTCTAGGCTGCGCGTAATATTTGGAGGTTGCGCGAAAAAGGAATTTCACGCAAATCATAGAAATTGCGCGCAAGACACCGTAAGGGTTGCGCGTAAAAATTGAGGTTGCCCAGTACATCAGGTGAAAAGTGAGATTCATCTGCGGGTGAAAGTTGGACTTCAACAGAGCATCTACATACAGAGGAAGATGCATTCCTTCATGAAAATGAAGAGACCTACAGGTCTATAAACTGTGAGTGAATCCCTTCCAAGAGCAGTGAGCTTAGGAAGAGGAAGAAGGTGATCTTCTCCACCGGCAGTGAGCCAGAGAGAGAGAAACAGGGAGTGACCCTTGGGAAAGCAGTGAGCTGACCCTAAACATTGTAAAGGTAGTGAGCCTGGGCATAGAAGTGATCTAGCCCGAACATTGTAATCCACAGCTAGTGAAGTCTAGTGGAATTTGGTACGAACCGGCTACTTGTCGGCATATGCTCCTTGGACGTAGCCCTTAGCGGTGAACCAAGTAAAAATCTCTATGTCTACCTGCTTACTTTCCTGCATTGCATTCAAAGCATCATCATCAGGTAAAGGAGACAAGTGATCACAGTAACCACACAAGTACAAACAAAGTGACCCTTGTAACAAAGAGGTCAAGATCCAGTGGGGCAGGAAGAACTTTGAAAAAGAATATCCATACCCTGATTCACCCCCCCTCTCAGGGTATATAGGCCCCTATTGGCCCTAACAATTGGTATCAGAGGGATAGGTTGCTTTTATCAGATTTGTTTGCTTCAACCTAGTGTAGTCGATCTGTGTGGTTTAAGATACATTTTTCTATTATCTCTCAATCTGCCATGGGAAAAGGAAAAGCATCAAAGAAGAATCAGAAGTCAGGTAAATTCTCTCAGTGTGGAAGTGTTTTCGGAAAAAGTGTGATTCAACTAAAAGAATCAAACAGCTTACTGAAGGAAGGTCTGGATGAATCTGATAGGGAAAAGATTGATTCACTCAATCATGATGTTGGAATGAGTGAAGTACATGAGCATCAGAGTGATGCTAAAACAGAAGAAGAAATTGAAGGAAGAATAGATATGCGAGCTGAGTTGGAGGCTGCTCTTGAGGAGATAGATGTTTGGAGAGCAAAAACAAAGAAATCCAACAAAGTTGTTCATGATGCCAAACTCTATATGCAGCAGCAGGAAGAAGAGAAGTCTGAGTTTATGAGAGAAATTGAGAAACTCAAGTTATCCACACGAGAGAACTCAGAATCAGTTAGTGAGTATATGATTAAGATTGAAGAACAGAAAAGCGAGATCGATGGCTTGAATAGAAAAGTGAAAGATCAATTCAAAAGAATCGAAGAACCGAATATTCCAAGTGACGTTGGAAACACTAAAGAAGCCAAATCTAAAGATATCCGGATCAAGGGATTGGAGATTGAGGTCAACAAGCTAAAAGGATTAAATCAAAGGCTTATTGATATAGTTACTGACCTAACAGAGAAGAATGATTCACATGCTGAAGAGCTGTAGTAGATGGCTAGAATGAAAGGAAAACAAAAGGCTGGTGATTATGAAGAGAGTCAAAAGTCAGATGAAGTACATAATCATAAAGCCATAAATAATAATCTAGCAGCACAGTTGTCTGCAGAAGATCAGAAAAATCAAAGGCTACAACAAGAGAATGCATGTTTCCCTGACTCTGTCGCTCAAGAAGAATTGACGGTAAAGGAGAAAAATGACATGGTTGATAAGATGAAGCATGAACTGGAAGATGAGGTATGTAGAGGGAAGCTTCTCAAGGAAAAACATGATGTCCAACTTGAATCAAGGGATATGAAGATTCAAAAGTTGGTAGAAGAGCTAGAATCAGTCAAGCAGGAAATAGAGAAGTCTAAATCCAAAGATAAGCCCAAGTTGAAGGATGCACTACACTTGCTATTTGATCACCCTTCGACAAGTGATGATAAAATGAAGAACAGATATGCTGTTTCTGAAGAGAAACAACATAATATTTTCTCAGCTCAAAGACCAGCAAGTTTTAGAAAAGATGGTATTGGATATGATAATCCCACTCCTATGGATGATAAGAAAAATGAAGTGAAAAATTACAAAGGTAAGAAAAATCCTGTAGGTGCTGGAGATAGGCCTATGAGGATAATTTCAAGGAGTGATGATATGTGCTATTTCTGCGGAGTTCATGGCCACACATCAAGCTTCTGTACAGAGGCTCTGGAGTACATTTCAGGCTGTGAAAAGAGAAACATTAATAAATATGAGAACATGAAGAAGCATCATGAGAAATTAGAAAGAAGAGCTTCTCAGAGGAAAGCATATATTAGATGCTATTACTGCGGAAGAATGGGACACACCATGAGCATGTGTCAGGAAGCTCAGGAGAACAATATCAGAGGAAGAACTCAAGGTGAATCAACATCTCAGCAGAGAGATGATAAAATGAGGTATGCCTTTGAGGTAAAATGTTTTATATGTTCTCAGTATGGGCACATGGCGAGACATTGCAGTAAGAAGAAAGTAGGAAAGGGAAAGGAACAAGAAAAGAGATCTCCACTATAGGAAGTGTACAAGAAAGAAGCCTGTACTGGGAGACAAAGTGGTAAGGAGAAGAATAGGCTTCGAGCCTCGGGGAAATCACATGGAGCTGAACGAAAGGTGTATCAGTCACCTCCTCTGTCATACTCACAACATCTCTCAAGGAGAGAATGTGAGAAAACCTGGAAGATTAAGGGGAGATCTACTCCAGCAGTGATAAAGAAGAATGGACGTTCAATGGAGGACCCACCACCAATGAAAAATAGGTTGGTGACCCATAAATCTGATAAAAGGCAGATAAGAAAAGAATGCATCGAAAAATCCACATGTTGTGTTTCTCAGCGAGAAGTGAAGGAAAGAGGAAGACCCCTAAGATGGGAGAAGAAGAAATGGAAGATTCCAAATAGAGAGGTTTCTCCTCAGAGAAATAATCAAGGAAAGTGGAATTTTGGTAGAACCTCAAAGAAGGAAATGTGTACCAGTGGGCTTATACCCCAAGCGGTGAGAAAGGCTGAGCCTATCAAATATACATATTAGAAAAAGGCTCAGAATGTAGGCAATGAATGCCTAGTCATATGGCCAGAACAATTAAAGTTGGTTAGGCAGTTGGAGGAAGCAAGAATGGAGTGTGATGATCTCCAAGAAAGAATCAAAGGGTTAACCCATCAGGATCAACCAAAATCCTCATCTTGAGGAGTCCAGAAGGATTCCCCCTCTCACTATATATTTAAATGCTATTCACTGATGATTCATGTGTTTCAGGTTTTAGGGAGATACGATCCATGGGGTAGTGGAATCTAAGGATGCGAAGTGGAGAAGTGATTTGCTCTAGAATTTCAATTGATTCAAATCAGGTACTAGAGTTGATGAAGAAAGGGAGAAACAGAGAAAAATAGGAAGTGATTGTGTTATTAACTTTATCTCTTGTTTCCTACACCGAGTTTCAACTCCGTAGGCTTAGAGATTTTGTTAATGGCTCAAATTTGAGTGGAAGATGAGAACAAATGATGCTGGAGGCAAAGACGTGTTATGGGTCTAAACTGTTGGGCCTAACAACTGGAAGAGTTTCATAACACAGGGGGAGCATTCTATATCCAAATCAGATTCAAGAGCCATCAATGCAAAAATTGGATGACTCGGCTCAGGTGTTTCCTATTGAGGGAATAAAGACACACAGGGAGAAGCAGCAATAACAATGCATTTCATGCTTATCTATTTTCTCTAACAATATTGTATCAGCTGAATGTTTTCAGGATACCAAGAAGCTGCAAGAGAAAATCAAAGGCGTCTCAACAAAAATTTGAGAAACCTAGCTGAAAGAAATGAAGCCACTGAAAAACGAGTCAGTGAACAACTTCCTGATGGAAGTATTGAGGAAGAAAGCAACATAGGGAGATCAGAAGTGGCTTATGATGATTCAGAAGAAGACACCAATGATGAACATGAAAGTGTCTAGTTTGTGAGTATAAGGAAGTAAAAATCCTCATCTGCACAACAGTCAAAGAGTTGAGCTGAAATTGACATGCAGAATATCATTGGTGATTAGTTAGCTCTAGCTTAGACAAGGAGAATGAAATCACTGCAGAAAACATCTTTTATATCTCAGGTTGAGCCGAAATGCTTTGCTGATGCAACTGAAGATTAAAACTGGGATCATACCATGGATGAAGAGATAGATCAGACTTGAGAAGAATCAGACATGGGAGATTGTTTCGAGGCTAGATGATAAAAATGTCATCAAGAAAAAATGGGTCTATCAAGACAAGATGAATGAATATGGCATGATGATTCGGAACAAAGCACGACTGATGTGCAAAGGAGACTCCCAGATAAAGAGTAATCAAAGGATGATGAGGATGGCAAGGCAGTTAATATCACAGAATACAGGAAAATCATTGGAAGTCTGTTGTACTTAACCGCAACAAGGCCTGATATTGTTTTCGCCACATGCCAAGAAGCGAGGTATCAGAGTAATCCCAAGGAAAGTCACATGCTTGCAGTGAAAAGAATACTTCGGTATATCAAGGGCACGGTGGACTTCGGATTGACATACAACGACAAATCTCAGACAGAGTTATTGGGATATACTGATGCAGACTGGGCCGGTTCAACAGATGATAGAAAATCAACGTCAGGTGGTGCATTCAATCTTGGTGTATTGTGTATTTCATGGCTAAGCAAGAAACAAGATTGCATTTCATTGAGCACCACAGAAGCTGAGTATATTGCGTCCACTCAAGCATGCACACAATTATTGTGGATGAAGCAGCAGCTTGATGATATGGGAGTTGAAGTGAAGTCTCCGATCGGAATCCAGTGTGACAACTCAAGTGCTATAAATCTTAGCAAAAATCCCGTTAATCATTCAAGGACAAAGAAAATTGAGATTAAGTATCATTTTGTCAAGGAGAAGGTTGAGCAGAGAATCGTGAAGTTGGAGTATGTGCCTACAGAGCTACAGGTTGCAGACATTCTGAAAAAGGCCTTACCCAAGGAATCTTTTGAGAGGCATCGACTGGCTCTGGGAGTTCAGTCGATTCCCTGCACTTGAAATAGTGTGGATGTGGGTCCCCCACCCCCCTCTCCCTGAGGTATGATGTGTTTTTCCCTAATATGGTGATATGTGTTCTCTACTATGTTATAGACTACAAAGGAGTGTCCTTTGGGTTCGTTGACAAAGGGGGAGAAAAGTGTTTGTTAATTTGTTAAAGGAGGATAAAATAGTGATTGTTCAAGGGGGAGACAGTGTGGAGATTTGATGTATCCTAATTGATACGGGGAGAAGCTGACAGGTGGAGTAGCCAGAAAGGGGGAGGAATGAGAAAGGGGGAGTATATTAAATCTGACGATGCTAGAAGTGATCGATCAAATCATAGAAATCACGACAGCTGAGGATCGTGATAAAAGAAGAACTGTGGTGTTGGAATGGTGTGAGACGGTGTCCAGCTTTCAACAATTGGTATCAACATAAGAATTCACCAATTGGTATCAGTGTGGCTCATCAACTGGTTTTATTTAAAGAATTGGTATCAGGGTGGAATCGACAATTGGGGTCTGACATGAAGTGATTCATTGATGAACTTTTCATACTACTCTTGTTTCTCACGCCGAGCATTGCTCATGTGGGCTTAGAGTACGTGTTAAGTGAATCCTTGAACTCTATCATAATTGCAAGAGGCGAATGGTGGTAGCAGCTGGAAGAAGACTCAGTGAGGTATCAACGCGCAGAAAATAATTCTGAGCAAATTTGTGAAGAGTTGTCAACAAACCCAAAGGGGGAGATTGTTGGGCAAAAATCCCTCAAGGTAACATTGCAGTATTTTTGGGTTGATTGTGTTTGTTGACAAAGCAGGTTTCCATGGAGAATTGTCGAGTTCCCGAGAAGTTGTTGACATTCCATGTTGTCAAAGAACTATGACAAAGGAAAGGACGATGTGGAGGCGGTACAAAAGAGCAGTACAAGGTGGCGCCGTTTCCCAGTGTTTGCCAAATTTATGGGCCTGAAAATCGCCAATTGAAAATGGAGTGATATGTTTTTGGAAAAGGTTGAGGAGAGAGAAATGAAATAGGTGCGCGGAAAAATTAAGCGTGGCGCCCAAAATTAGCGGGTTGCGCGAAATCTTGAAGTGTGGCGCGCAAAACAGCGGGTTGCGCGAAATTGTATTTCGCGCAAAAGATGTTTCAAGGCCGAAAGCTTGAAAATCGGTAAAGGCATGAGGCGCGCAAAATTTTGGAGGCGTGCGCGAAAAATTGAAGTGGCGCGTGAAATAGTGGATGAAGTATTTCGCGCAAAAGATGTTTCGAGGTCCGAAGCTCGGAAAATGGCAAAGGCATGAGGTGCGCGAAATTATGGAGCAGTGCGCGGAAAATAGTTGTGCGCGGAAGATTTGTATTTCGCGATAAAAGCGGATAACGCGCTCAAGGAGGGTTTTTCACGCGGGGTCGATTTTGCCTATAAATATGAAGTGACCCTCCTCCATTATGTAAAGTTCAAGACATAGAAAATACCCGAGCTCTGGTGCGTGAAATTGAAGATAGAAAGGGTGTTGCACGTAAACTTAAAGTTTGCGCGTAAAGTCAGATTGCGCGAAAAGCAAAGGCTGCGCAGAAAGTTGGTGATTGGCGCGTAAAAGGAAGATTGCACGAAAAGTGGATTTCGCGCAAAAGTAGTGAATTGCGCGCAAGGCAGTTTCTAGGCTGCGCGTAATATTTGGAGGTTGCGCGAAAAAGGAATTTCACGCAAATCATAGAAATTGCGCGCAAGACACCGTAAGGGTTGCGCGTAAAAATTGAGGTTGCCCAGTACATCAGGTGAAAAGTGAGATTCATCTGCGGGTGAAAGTTGGACTTCAACAGAGCATCTACATACAGAGGAAGATGCATTCCTTCATGAAAATGAAGAGACCTACAGGTCTATAAACTGTGAGTGAATCCCTTCCAAGAGAAGTGAGCTTAGGAAGAGGAAGAAGGTGATCCTCTCCACCGGCAGTGAGCCAGAGAGAGAGAAACAGGGAGTGACCCTTGGGAAAGCAGTGAGCTGACCCTAAACATTGTAAAGGTAGTGAGCCTGGGCATAGAAGTGATCTAGCCCGAACATTGTAATCCACAGCTAGTGAAGTCTAGTGGAATTTGGTACGAACCGGCTACTTGTCGGCATATGCTCCTTGGACGTAGCCCTTAGCGGTGAACCAAGTAAAAATCTCTATGTCTACCTGCTTACTTTCCTGCATTGCATTCAAAGCATCATCATCAGGTAAAGGAGACAAGTGATCACAGTAACCACACAAGTGAAAACAAAGTGACCCTTGTAACAAAGAGGTCAAGATCCAGTGGGGCAGGAAGAACCTTGAAAAAGAATATCCATACCCTGATTCACCCCCCCTCTCAGGGTATATAGGCCCCTATTGGCCCTAACAGAGAAAACCATGAATGATATGTGGAGTGTGATGGAATAATCTAGCAGATATTTCAAATCTGATTTATAGAAAGAGCCAAAAAACCTCAAAGACAACACGTGATTTATGGATAGGGAAGAAAATGAAGTACAATACTATTACTCTTCTACTTCTTATTCTGATATTTTCTCAAATAGAATCTTTTCAACCTATTTCTAGATCCTTGAAAGAAATATGATTCTCTTATAAAAAATAATATTGATTTAGAAAATATTAATAACTATATTTTATCTAAAAGAGTTTCAATTTTATATAAACATCAATAATTAATTGAGAAATTTCCTATGACTACAGAAAAATTTATTGTTCATGAAATTAGAATAAAAGAACTACATGATGAAGTAGAATATTTCCAAAGTGTGGAAATTATTTTAACCAGAAGAGAAAATACTCTGGATGAAATACGTGGAAAAATTTTATTAAGAAAGAAAAATGTGAAATAGGAATAAATTGTGAAATTTCAAAATTATACAAAAAATATTTTCTTCCAAGTACTAAAAATTCTACTTGATTCTACTGTGGAATAAAATGAAATTTTTTTAACAACGGTAATTTAATAAATCCCCAAATAAGTGGAATTAAAAATTCTTTTATTCCATTTTTTTATGATACTAATTCAATATTAGGAAAAATTCTGCAAAAATGGATTCCCATAACATTTCTTGATAACGTAGCTGGACCTAAGAAAATATATGGACCAAAATAAAAAAGTGTTGAAATGAATTTATAGTTAAGAGACCATAAAAAAAATTATTTATGTTATATGAAAAATGATTTCTCATGAAATATATTGGATATTCTTCCAACTTCCATACACTCAAAAAATGGAAACATGACTAGTCACCTTTGGAGATAATGAAAAAGGAAAGATAGTTCGTGTTGGATCAGTTGGAGACCCAAATGTCAATCTCAATAAAAAATGTAATGTATTTATAAGGGATAAATCACAACATTAAAAGTATTTCTCAACGTTGAGATGTTGGATTTTATATTGATTTCTCAAAAATTATTCTTCAGTTTTCAAAGATACACTGCTTAAATATAGACCACCTATAAATGAAAATGTCTATACCTTTGATCTCAATTCCCTATGATAACATAATGTTAATTTTTTAAATTCTTCGAAAAATGATTTGTGGATATGACACATGATACATTGACATTGTAATATATTTCATTTTAATAAGTTATCTAAGAGATAATTAGTTTTTAGTTTTACTAGACCACAATTATATAATGATAGATTTTTTGATGCATGAAAAATTGGGAAAAAATCATATTTCAAATAAATTGACAAAGTTTCTACATCTATGGATTTTTTGGACCATCAAGCGTAAGAAGTTTGGATAGAAAATTATATACCTTTTTATTGGTTGATGATTTTTCAATATTTACATGGGTTTACTTTCTAAACCATAAAAGTGATGTATTAGCAATTTTCTGAAGGATTTTGTACAAGTTTTAAAAATAAAAAGTGATTTTAAAATAATTTCATTAAGACATTATCATGGTAGATATTTTTAGAACCAATAATTTGATTCTTTTCTCACAAATTTATGTATTAAACACCCCTTCTCTGCATCGAGAACACCTCAATAGAATAGAATTATTGAAAGAAGATATATAAATTTTCTTAAAATGGAAATGACTATGCTTAATGAATAGAGCCTTAAAATCTATTTTTTGATAAGTTGTATGTAAATATTTCAATATCATGAATAGATTTTTAATAAGACCAATAATTTAAAAGACACTTTATGAACTTTTTAATAATAGAAAACCTAAATTAATGTACATTCATGTGTTTGGATATAAGGTGTATATCTGGAATACTATGGAAACCATGGTAAATTTGATCTAAAGGCTAATGAAGGAATATTTCTAGAATATTATGGTATTTTTAAAGCCTATATAGTGTATTCTAAAAAGAAAATGATTGTTAAATAATTATTTCATGTGAAGTTTTAAGAAATTTTCCTTGTTAATGAAATGAAAGATAAAACATATGAAATTAATGACTCTTTAGACAACATGTGACTTGACTCACCAAAGATCAATTTTTAATGTAAAATTAATGAATTATAGTCCAGTCTAGAAGAACCTAAGACAGAAGAAACTAAAGTGTCTTACCTAGATAGTCAAGAACCTTAAAGTATCATCCTTGATAATCTCTTATAGGAAGTCTATATATAGGTGTAAGAACTAGAATAAATGTAGAAAACATAGCAGAATTTTCTGTCTTTATATCACCATTATAAATAAAGACTATTTAAAAAGCTTTAAATGATGAATTTTGGTTAATATATAATAAATAATAGCTAAATAATTTCCTTATAAATAACGTTTGACAATTAGAAGACAGACAAACTAATTATCCAGTGATAGGGACCAAATGGGGTTTTATAAATAAACAAGATGATCAGGGTATCATAAGTGAAATAATGATAGATTAGTAGAAAAAGGTTACAACTAGGAAGAAGGAATAGAGTATGATGAATACTTTTCACATGTTTCATGATTATTGGCAATTAGAATCCTTATAGATTATTTATCTCATATGAATTTTAAATTATATCAAATGGATGTAAATATACATTTATATATGTATATTTAATAGAGTAATTTTATATTGAACAACAAAAAGGTTTTGAAAAAATTCATAAAATAGATTCAATTTTTAAATGTACTAAAGCACTTTATGTGATCGAATAGGAACCTAGAGCATGATATGAACAAGTAAGCTAATTTTTATTAGAAAATGGAATTTCTGTGGGATTTTCATAACTTTCTCTTTTTATGTAAATTATTTTCTCTAATATATATTTATAGAAAATTTATAGTGATGATGTTATCTTCAGATAAAAATATTAAAATATTTTTAATGATTTTCAAATCTTATGAAAAAATAATATTAAGTGAGTTTCATGGGAGAATTGAATTTCTTTTTAGGATTTCTAACTTACAAAAAGGACAATGGACCAATTTTAAATCAACATAAATACATTATCGTGTTGCAATAGAGGGTTCCCTAGAACTAAATATGTGTTTCTTTTGATTACAATATCATGTATACAAGTAATATATACATGATGATAACTTACCATTATAGTGTAGATACCTCTTTATCCTATATTTAATGTTAATGTCCACAGAATAATTTTTACATCAATAGGTTATAAAAGTTCCAATTTTATAATGGAAACCTTTAGATACCATGAAATTAATAATAAACATTGGTTCTATAGGCTTTATACATCTTACTAATCGGAAATGGTAGATGTTTGACTATCAAGGTCTCATGGCTTATAAGAATTGAGACTTCTTCTCATGAAGTTCTCACTTGGTGATCTCTTGTAGAAAGATCATGAGGATAGACCCATCAAAAGAAACGCCAGTTGTTTTGGGGGTCATTGGTCCTATAGTCTGTGTAAATATTATTAATTGGAAACATTATATGATTGACTATCAGGTGTTGGGGGCTCATAAGAATTGATACTTCAACTCATGATGTTTTCACTTGGTGATCTCTAGTAGAAAGATCATGAGGACATACCCTCCAATAGGAAAACTATATGTTCTGGGTATCATTGGATGTTCTTATCTATGATCATGTGTAATGGTCTCCTATATTGAGATTATTTCCAATGTTTATAATTTGAGTGTGTATATTGATGTAAGAAAAAAACCATGATATTGGAATTGTGGTTGGTTAGTTTGTGTTGGGTATGTCATTGGTGGCATGACTTTGGTTGAATGGTCAAGAAAATATTTGTCGCTTCCATGTTAAGGATGTTATATATCATGGTCCATGTTGATCAGGTTGGTATTTCCTTGATAAATACATGGCCATTGTAGTCCAATGTAAATTCATCTAGTTAGATCAGCAAATTATAAAGTAGGAAATGGGTGATGAAATGGGTACGCGTCAGGATTTATGAGATATTAAATACAAAGATATTATATTAAATAGCATGTGTTCATAGGTTGGTTGTCACTATTTTGACAATACTTATCTTTTTGGGGGACATAATGGGTTGGTATATCCCACTCTTGGTCTATGATTACTATTCACTTCTATCAAGATAAGGGCCTAGAGGGTCACACACAACCACATATTTGAGAATATTCCCTATTCCATTGAATACATATTTTTGGACATGGTGGCCCCACCATGGGGGTCTAGGATTTGTACAATAAAATATGATCTCCTATGCCAAAAATAATTTCATATTATTTATGAGAAGAATAATGATCAATTAATTTAATTATTAAAAGTATGAAAAATATTATTTTAATGAATATTAAAATATTCAAGGATCATTTAATATTTGTGGGAGTAAGATCTGAGTTAATGGATTAATTAGTATCAAGTAATATAATTATTATTTTATAAATATATTATAATAATAATATATAGTATTTACGGATCACTGTAGTAGTCATAATATCATTTATATAGATTGATAACTATTTGTGGGTCAGTGAGGTAATACCAAATAATTTTCTAACGCTCTATAAATAGAAGAAGAGAGGAACATTCCAAGGACTATTCATAGGATTTATCTCTCCTATTCTCTCTCTCATGTTCTAGAGAGAGTTTCTAGATCCAATATCTCATATCAAGCTCCATTTTGAGCATCATAAGAAATGTGATGTGGTGATCATTAGAACATCGAAGGTGTCATAGAATCTTCGCGCTAGCATACAGAATTCAATAAATGGTGCTCCCATAGTTTTATGAACTGCATGTGGACGATCAAGATGAATTCAACTTCAGATAATTTGTGTAGTTATCAGCAATTACATGAATACATCGTGCATGTATTTGGATCTAAACTGTGTATTTATGGTAAATTTTTGTGCTTAAAACTCTTCACATGAAATCCTCTGCTTAAACAGGGAAGCGATTCAGCATACATTGGTGAAATTTTTTAAAATCCCAATTTTGGGGCTTCCTCTATGTGTCCAGTACCTAAAATTGGTATCAAATGGAATGTGAGATTATTTAAGCCATGAATATTATATTTTCATTAAATTGAAACAAGGGCGTTGTCCTAGTCCCAACATCAAAGACAAATTTAGAATCTGACTCTGGATGACCAATTTGTGGTCACCCAAAGTTTTGAATTCAGATTGAATATAAATAACATGGGTTATATTTGAAGCTCTCACACACACACATATATTATTTTAATATACCCGAAGTTTATGATGTTGGTTTTTTCTGATAAACCTGATCATCGATTGTTTTTTGGTCACCGGAATAGTTTTTTGGATATTGGCGGTTTTATTAAAATAATATTAATTTTATTACAACAATTATATTATTATTATTATAATATTTATTTTCAAAAATCCTGACACCTTGGTCTTTTTAAATTTTTGGCATATGCATTATCACCCAAGTTGGTGATATAAATAAAAAACAACAAAAGAGGCTTGACTCTAGGGGGAAGCTAATTATAGAAAAAGACCCAAAAACAATTCCATGGTGGAGGGGCCAGCTTTTTCGGTGACCCCCCTACTCCTCCCATTCAGTCCCAATGAGCCCCCTTAACCTCCCTCCCTGACCTGCCATCGAAATAGGACCACACCTGAAGACTGCAACTACCAATCGTCCACCTCCCTGGCACCACTTAGCCACTCGCCTTCATCTTTCCCACTTCATATCTCCATGCTAGGAAGTCCCATGGCTACGACCAGACAATCAGCAATCCCTTCCTCTCCTAGATCTGGCTGTCGTGGTCCTCGTTTGGCCTAGATTTGGCCTTATAACAACCTACTAGGAGTCCCATAGCTATCTCTTCCTCCTCCTTACCAGCGGCTCATCTAGAGAGACCTCTTCCCGATCCACCGATGGCCACCCTTTCCCACAATGAAGCTCTCTAGTGCCGAAACCTCCTCCCTCTTCACTGACACATCCTACTTAGCTACCTTGCTAGATAGCCCGGTTGTTACCATGGCCTGATATATCGATGGTTGGATTCTACCCACAGCACCTGCTACCTCCCCTTCCCAGGAATTCCCCTCAGGCTCCCCCGATATCCACCACGGACATAGCAGCAACCAACCTTGTGGATATCCCTAAGGCAGCCATCCAACGGGACTAGATCCAGTGATCACGACTGACAATTCAACACCACCTAGTGCCACCAGATCCGACACCTGAGACTATATGGTTTGTAACCTCATCACAGTTGCCTTCCCTGCCGGATCTAACTTCTTGTACAATCGTTCAAGTAGCCATGAAGCTTCCTTCTCCATTAGTCTCCATTGAAGTACACTTTTCAAGGCCAATATCAGGCCTTCTACACTATTGAGCAACCCTTTGGGAATGAGAGGTAACTCCTGGTGACTGTATTGACCTTGAATTGGGCCTATGAGGGTCTTTTAATCCAGTAACATTATTGTGTGGACTTTTCTGGCCCAGAACACCCCGGTACAGGGTCGGTATTGCCCAAAATGAGCCTACGCGGGTTTGGCCTAACCTGTGTAACCAATGCTTGCAGTTTTTGGGTCTGATAAAATTTAATTTAATCTAAAATTATCTAATATAATTAATTTAATCTAAGTTGATAAATAAATTAATTAAATATTAATTTTTGGATTAATTATTAAGGCGGTGTAAATTAATTTAACGTTTTGTTTTATTAAATTAAATAATTAATTTAATTTTAGTTTTAAAATTAAATTAACTAACTGAGATTGAACAACATAAATATTGAATTGAAAATATGAGTGAATTTTTAATTCAATTAAATTCCCTTGAGTTTATTTTAATTCAAATTTAATTTATTTCTGCATTTATTTATAAATACACAAGTTAATTCAAATTAACTGGTCATGAGTCAAAGGCCGTCCAACGTATGTTTTGTGCATGTTTATTTAATTATTTAATTATTTCATTGTTTTTGTAATAAGTAGTTGAAGAAGGCGATATGTGTGTTGTCTAGGAGTCTTTACATGTATAAGGGTCTACATGCCCATTTTCGAAGTTTTATTTTATATTACCTAATTCCCCCCACATATGTGTGAGTATTTTTGTATAATGATGATATTACATGTAACTCACTTCATGATGAGTGATAGTGACACACAAAAGAGGAGTTGGATGCATTGGATGGGTAGTTACTGTAACTAGAGTCCCAAGTGATGCGACTCATGGTATTTCATTGAGGGTCTGGGATTGTCGATTTTTTCACTCAATGGATCTACCATTAATACCACCATATGATCATGTTGCCTGTTTTTATTCACAGTTTATTTTTTTTATGTGTAGTTAATACACAAACACATAGAGTAATAATAAACAAGCATGCAAAGATAAAATGAACATGTGGCACGATAGAGTTTTCTATTTCATGCATGATTAGTTTTTAATATGATCACATAGTACATGATTATAAAATATAAAATGATTTCTTTCAATACATTAAAAAATATAATACACTTAAATAAATATTACGACATAACCTTCATCAATTATCCGACTTTGAAAAAAAGAAGTTGTTTATGGTTCTTGTTATGAAAAATTTGATGGTGCCTCTTACTACTGGAGCGTTCTCAGAAGGGTGATGGAACGAATTAACTAAAATTGTTGTAAATAAATAACTAATTATACCTTGTGGTAATTTTAGAGGTAGGAATTAAGAAAATGATGCAATGATTTAAGAAGCTGGGATATCACTTAATAGAACAAGGAACCACGAGTTCATGTAGTAAGACTGCTAAACGCTAACCATGATATCTCTAAATAGTAGTGTAACCAAATCTTGTATACTATGAAGGAATGTTCAAGGATCCTTTTTATTAGAATAATCATGTGATAGAATATTCCGACTATATCAATGAGGGTTCCTATAATTTGATAAAATACTATGATACATTTAATGATTTAATTAATTAATCAAAATTTTTAAATTTGTAATCTAGATAAAAGTACTAATATGCTAAAATTATACTTTTTTAGAAAAATGTAATGTTATAAAAAAATATAAACCGAAATAAATATTTAAAAAAGAAAATGTACACACAGACATGAATACCCCAAAATAGTACGGACGCTTGTGTATAGTACTATGATATATGAAACTAAAAGTGCATGTGTCCCCAACACTTATTAAGTCACCTTAAGAAGAAAGAGTGAGAAGTTTCTTACAATGAGGCTCATCTATTGAGAATATGGAGGTTATTTCATTATTCTTTATCAATATATATTTTTAGTTGCATTCTCTACATCAGGACATGGATGATATGACATGAAGTCTTATCTCTGAGTGGTTTGTAAGGAGAAAGCGAAGCAATGATATGAATAGGTAATGGTTACAATGGATCTGTCTAGATTGAAAGGTGGGTTATGAATTTTCAATATATCCTACTATGATTTCATTTTCACCCCTTTACTCAAGTCTCATTAAATGTAATTTAATTAACAAGTATTGAGTAAGTGATTTATTACCTATTTAGGTAAGGATTTCCATGTAAATAAGAATATCAAAGATAGTTTCATTTTTAATTCTTATGGTGAATAAATTGAAATACAAGTTGGAAAGGCCAAAGGAAAGAAATTACAAGGTTACATTTTCAACATCCTTAATATAAGAGGTATTAAAGTAGGTTATTTTCATTTTATATTATGAAAAAATACAAAGGAAGTCTAAATGTAATAAAAAATAATTAAAGAATCAAGTGACAACTTCTTCTTCCAGAATATTATTGAATGTAATGTTTCAGTTTTAATTTTTGGGTATTGAATACATTATGATAAAAAAATGTGTATGGAAATACAATAGTGAATATAGTATATAAATGCTTCTATAGGTCTAGTGTATTCTCTAAGCAGCTGAGAAAGGGTGACTCCTATGTCAGCAGAGAGAATTACACAACTTCAAATTGATAGAGGAATCATTCTTGTAGAACTTTTATTGAGTATGAATGGGACATTAATCTCATTTCTCCTTTGGACAGAAAGATAAATTATTCTATGTTCTTTAAGGAATGTTGTATTTTTTTTGAATACTCAATCATTAACTCAGTAGTAAATGAATCGTAGGCAATACCTGATGAGTATAATATATAAATAAAAAATTACCCAATTGTGGAAAGACAATTCATGGTTAAGAAAAACTAATATGGATGTCAGGGATATACCCAATATGGTATTTTGGATCACTAAAACTAAACACCTTTTGTATTATCGACATCTTTAGTTTGTACAAAGAAACATTAGAAACAACTGTATGTCACAATGTTTTCAGAATTAGTACCACATGAAACTGTGAACTATTTTAAAATATTCTAGAGGCATATTTACTTCATAATACTCCTTTATATAATTAAGGAATGGTAACTTGAAGTATGTCAATGGTCAGAAGATTTTATTTTCTTCGAGTCGTCATGCTGAAGAATTTCTTGACTATGAAATTTTCGATCGTAATAATGTTTCATGTAGAAATTCCTAAAATAACATTACCTTATCTACATCATGAAATTGATTTTCAAAATGAGGATTGATAAACAAGTCTTACAAGTCAACATTTATCAAAAAAATATGTAGCATGGAGGAATTGGTAAATTCACATTTTATACACCGATGTCATTATGTAAGCAGTATCAATTTTTCAACTTATAGAAACATCCATTATATTTTATGATGTACTTTTCATATAATGGCTATATACCATAACCAAATGTCAAAAATTATGAAAAATGAATTTCCTCTGAGTCATAGTATGATGGAAATCCATAATTTCATTAGAAATGTGTTTATATGTAAAGAGTTTGTTTGAAAATAAAAAAACTTGCATCATGTTCACATTTTTTTCTATTGTAATCATACTAACAGTATATTAGGGTATTACATAAATCCCTAAGATAGAAAGGTTTTAGTCAAGTGATAGAATACAATTCTATATATGGGTGCACATCTCTTTTGAGATAGTGGGAGCCACATTGACTTGGGTTTAGTCAATAGTAGATATGCACATGTAGTTGGAATGGGAACTAGATTCATAAGTGCATGTGGAATATAGTATGTTCTAGAGACACATAAAACATATGAAGGATAAAAACCATAGTGATGGTTTTTCTGTTCACCAGGGTCGGTGATTTTTTATTACTTATGGATAATATTTCATATAATTAATCTGTATATGGAAATTATTTAAAATGGACAAGATAAATTAAAAATTAGTAAATGGATTCCACGTATCCATGTGAAAAGGGGATTACTATTTTGAATACTACGGTGGGTATTCAAATAAGTAGATACATGGATGGTACAATTGTAGAACAAAAAAGGATCAGTTGGTAATACCATGTAGTAATCCCTTAATCCATTATATTTTTACTTGTCATAGATAATTTCTATGATCATGTTATTAAGAATTGGATGTCATGACCTCCTATCATGGATTTTTTCTATACAACAAAACCAGAGTCGGATGGTCACATCATAAAATGCTAATAGAGGTTCTAAGTTACTGAATTATATTTTAGGATTGAAGTAAAAAATGAGATCATAGTGAATTCATTTGAAATGAATGTTTTCCATGTGTCTACCAGAGTTTACTATGAGAAGTATTGTTTTCCAAGGAAAATATGTTCAGAAACATATGGAAAACAGATTGGTCTTTTAGTTAGTTAAAACTGGGATGAAAGATTATGTTCTCCAGTGATTGAATTAAAGTAGAAACATAAGTTGTGTGGAAATATATCTGTTAAGGTAGATCAAAAGGTTTCTTGGACCTATTAAATCATTCATATAGTGACATGTTATTGAAAAATACAAGATGGAACAATTAAATAGAGGAATGTTTACCAATGTAACATGGAATTGTCTCTCCTATTTAACATGTTTGTGACATAGGAGGTGATAAACATAGTGAGTTGAAGTCTATACATTTATGAAATGGATCAATCATGTATTCCATGATATGTAAAAGAACTAATATTTCCAAAATATACATTATAGTAAGAAAATATTTGTAATATACTGGAGAACTGTAAGGGAAGTAGTCAGAACTATCCCTTGGTTCTTCAAAATGTGCAATAGATATGTACCTGGTAAGTAGAGAAGAAATGATACAAGTTTTAAGGGGAAAAAACTCATCTACCTAAGATCCATGTGATCTAATTTCATAGTTATTCTAAAGGTGATGTTTGATACACACTCATATAAGATATTGGTATCCATACAAACAAATACTGAGTACGTTTCAGCTTCTAAGGCACTAAAGTAGTAGTTAAATGAAACAATTTGTTTCTGCTCTTGGAATCACACCTTTTAAGAAGAATATTATCATAATGTAAATTATGATACCCATACGATCAAATATATCAAGTTATGATAGTGGAAAAAAGTATTATACTTGGGGATAATATTTCATGGGAAGTTTTACAGAAGGATAAGAGGTTGCAAATAGAAGAATATCCATTCGACATAATCATGGAAGGCCCAGCAACTAAAGTCAAGACTCAGTAGAAACATTATTTTCATCATTTGAGATGCTAACAAGTTTGGTAAGCATGTTGGATCTAGTATAAGTGGGTAGTGTTTAAATAGGGGGTTCCCTAGACCCAACTAGGCAGTGCTTTTGATTGCGAGATCATGTGCACTTGTTAGATATATTTGATGATAACATACCATTATTGTGTCGATATTTCTACATCCACTATTTAATGGTAATGTACATAGATTACTTGTCCTATTGATAGGTTATAGCATATCCCAATCTATAATGATAACCATGAGATTCCCTGACATTAATCATAAACATTGGTCCTATAGTCTAGATACATCTTAATGATTTTACATAGTAGATTTTGGACTATCAGGTTCTGGGGGATCATAAGTATTGAGACTTGTTCTAATAAAGTTCACACTTGGTGATCTATAGTAGTGACATCATGATAATATACTCGCTAATAGGAAACCACAAGTTTTGGGTGTCATTGGATGTTCTTATCTATAATAATGTGTAATGGTCTCTTGACTTGAGATCATTTACAATTTATTTCATTAGGTCATTTACTTTTATGAAATATAAAAACCATGATATTGTAATCATGGTGAAGTAGTTTTTGTTGGGTGCATCGTTGGTTGAATTACTTTGGTTGAATGGTTAAGAAAGGATTTGTCACTACCAAGTTATAGAAAAAATAATTCTTTGACCATGTTGATCAGGATGGTAGTACCTTTATAGATTCATGTCCATGGTAGTCCATGGTAAATCTGTCCAGTTAGATGAGAAAATAATAAAGCAATAAATGGTGAGGACACAGGTTTGCATGCAACATTATGATATGTTAAAGATAAAGAGATTATATTACATAGTATGTGATTGTATGTTGGTTGTCCCTATTTTGACAATCCTTATCACTTTAGGGCCACGATGGGTTTCTAGATCCCACTCTTGGTCAATAAATACTTTTCACTTCTATCTAGATAAGGACCTAGAGGGTCACACACAATAGCTTATTCAATAAACATCAATATTCCATTGAATATGTATTTTGGACATGGTGGGACCAACCACTAGTGTCCGAGATTTTTTCAAGGAGATAAGATCACCAATGTAATAAATAAATTCATATTATTCAACTAAAGAATAATAAGAATTGAACTTATTTATTAAATTCATGAAAAATATTATTTTAATGAATATTAAAATATTCAAGGTTTATTTAATACTTATGGGAGTAAGAACCGAATAAATGGATTAATTATTATCATGTAATATATTTATTATATTATAGTAAAGTGATAATAAAAATATATGATATTTATGGATTAGTATAGTAATTGTAATATAATTTTTATAGAGTGATAATTATTTAGGGGTCTTTGAGGAAATACCAGATAATTTTTTAACTTTTTATAAATAGAAGAAGAGAGGCACATGAAAAGGACTATTCCGGTGATTTTTCTCTCTTCTTATCTCTCCCATGTTCTATATAGAGAGGAACTAGATCTGGGATCTTAGATTTAGATCACTATTAGGCATCACAAGAAAGGATATACGGTGATCATTGGAGCATCAAAATCGTCGCCATATCTTCAGGATAGCATCCAAAATTGGATGAATGGTTCTACCAATGTTTCTTGAAGTGGATTTGGAATATCTAGAGAAATTAGACTTCATATTCTTTGTGTAGTGATCATAAAAGATGACCGGGCATCATGCACAATTTCGTATCTAAAATAGGTATGTTATGGTTGATTTTTGTTCTTAAAACCTGCTAAACAAAATCCTCAGATTAAAATAAGTAGTGATTCATCTTGATTTGGAGATAAATTTTAAAATCTCACTTTTGGGGTTTCCACTAAATTTTTGGCACCTACATATTTATCTATTGAAATTTTTTTTATAGAAAAACACTAAGACTTATACAACTTCTATGTGTACTAATTTAAAATGTGATTTAAATGAAGTTAGAAAACAAGTTGAAAACAGGTTATACAGTGGTATGATTGGATCTTTACTATATCATACTATTATTGGACAAGAAGTAATGTTTTATGTGTTTATATGTGTATATTTTAGACAAATCCAAAAGAATCTCATAACACTGATAATAAATGGATTTTTAGATGCTTAAAAGAAACTATTTTTCAATATCTACTTTACCAAAAAAATTATGATTTTAATTGAATTTAATATTTAGATGTAGACATTGGTGGATGTAGATTAGATAGAAAATTTACATCAGGAACCTAGCAAATATTAGGAAAATATTTAGATTCATGGTCAAGTACGAAAAACATTCAGTTTTGTCATCAATAACCACGACAAAATATATAACTAATGATAGTTTCTATGAATAAGTTTTATGGTCTAAACATAACTTATTTGACAATAAAATTAATTATAATAATATACCAATTTTATGTGATAATACCAACGAAATTAATATTTCAAAAAATACTATAAGTCTTCCAAGAAATAATAATATTGATATAAGGAATCATTTTCTATGAGATCATGTTAATAAAAGGATATATTTTTAGAATATATAAATTCTGAAAATCAACTTCCTGATCTTTTTACTATACCACTTCCCAATAATTTTTTTGATTTTATTAATGGGGTTTTATATATATATTTAATTTTAAATTAATATGTTATTAATTTATATTGGTTTATTTTTTTATTTGGTTTTATATTTATTCATTTAAATAAAAACTAGAATTTATTCCCCTTTATTAAAAATCATGTCCTTTCAAAAAAACAAATAATGAAAACACTGTATAATTGGCTCATGAAATTTGAACCATGTCACTGAAAACTGTCAAAAATCCCCTTCATATCTCTCTTTCTCTTATTACCCCTTGAGTTTGTATTTTTTTGACTTCCAAAGCTCTCATCTTCCTCCAAAACCCTAAAATATGAAACTCTTATACCATTAGATTCTCATAAATTTCAAAGAGAAAGAGAATAGATGGTAGTGATCCATGTGACTTGAAATGACCAAACATCCCCTTCAGGAAGATTCTTCATGTAAATGCAGTTGATTTTGATTGGATATATAAAAAACTATAAATTAATCAATCTATCTTCTACAATGAGGTTTAATTTTTGGTCAATAAATAAAATACAAAATTTCATTTTTGGTTATAATTAAAGCATATCTATAATAATGTTCATTTTAGTTTCACTGAAACCAAAGATATCGTTACCTCTCTGGTAGATGATAAGTATTTTTCGATCTCCTCAAAAGAAATAGAACAAATCATAAAATTACATCATGAAGGAGCATTCCTTTTTTATATCCAATCAATTAGAAATAAAGATTATAAGTTTTAATATATAATGCCATTTTTTGTTGTTTCGGCTCAAATTAACAAAAAAGGTTAAGGAACTTGAGGCCAAACATAAGGTACTTGTCAAGTTCATCCAGTATCCCATCCTCCCTATAGTTTATGAATTCGAAAATATTCTTAATTCTGACATGTATGTTATGTTTCTGTTATTAAATTATATTAAGTTTAATTATCTGACATGTATGTCATCTTTTTGTTCCTCAATTATGAAGTATTGTTAAAGGTAAATTGCTACCTATTGTTGTGGATGACCACCAAGAATCTAATCCTATTGCTCTGGGGGGAGAAAGGAAAATCTTCTTGATTATTTATGCTATGTTTAGAAGAAGTTGGAGAATCTAAAATTGAAATTGATGCTCAACCAAAAAAAAGGTTACTAAAATATAAAACTACAGACCTTGATGTGGTATAAACTAAATAAATATATGAGGACGTACTTGTTACATGACCCGTGAAAAAATAATAACCTCCACATGAGAATCCCTTAGTGGATACTGTTGAGCATGGAGAAGAACTTCCATCAATATTTTTGGGAAAATAGTTACTCTTATGTAACAACAAGCTGAAATTCAAGTAAGAGATAAGAAAGGTGTACCTAGAATATATAAAATCAGTGAAATTTCTCAAGAATATGAGAAATTTCAACCCTCAGTATCTAAAACCATTGAATTTGTTGATAATCAGATTATCTCACATATTAAACCATCTTTAGTTAGAACAACATATGTATCTAGAAAGAGAAAAGATGTTCTCGACAATATTTCTTTTTCTTCTATAGAGAAGAATATAGAGAAATATGTAGCTGTTGAAGAAGAAGTTTATCAATCTAGAATTCAAAAAGAAGACTAATATAATTCATTGAATAATCAAATCGAAGATCTGGACATCCATTTTAAATAAATGATGTAATAAAATACAATCATAAATCATGAGTTGTAAACAATATGAAAAACTATTGAAGATTTGAGAAATCCAACAATTTGTAGAGAAGAATTTAAAGATATATAAGATCATCTTCCCATTCTAAGAGATAATGTTGTTTCTAGTAGATATTTTGATTCCATTCAAAGGGAAATGTTAGAATATTTTTGTAGACTAAAATATGAATTAGTCTCATAAACTAATTTAAGAGATTCAAAATGTTATTTCGTAAGTCATTTTAAATATATAAAAAGTATTTATATTCAAAAACAATTCTCCACTTATACAACAAAAATGTAACTCCCCGGATCCGGAAGCCACGCAACGGGTGCCCCGAACCCGGTTGGTCACATGAACTCAAGCGCATTTACCCAAATTCCAGAGGCTACCGACTAGAAGTGAGGGCCCAGGTATGATAGTGGGGAAACTATGCCCCCATTTTTCAAAGTGTAGCATAGTGGAAAAGATAAATAACATACAATAGTGGAAGTGGTAAATAATATGCAACTAAAATGGACAACTGTAGTAAAAGATAACCAGTAGTTATATATATAATGATGCAGCATGTCACTAATTCTATGAAAACAGCCAGAACATGGTACACTTAAATACAATACAATAAAACTCAAAGTACGAGGTACAACAAAATAGAATAAAATAGAGTGAACAGAACGCAACAGCATCGCAGGCCTAAGCTCGGTCCCATGCTCTCCTACTCCTCTACTACAGTCATGTACCTATATAGGGACCCTTTCCCCGGTCGACACCTACATCAATATAGTCTATTTGGGCCTAATATATGACCCAAACATGGTGTGAAAAATAAATCCCAGTAGGAACCCACCAAAGGCCCGTGCCCAACTTTTAGTGAAAATGTGCAACAATAGTGTGCAGTTGTAAATTCAATAAAATAAGTAGTACTCGAAAGTAACTAACTTTACTAGTTACATTTCCATTTTAATATTCATTTAACCATTCAATTTAATAGAATTATGTGCTCATCAGAACCAATCCCTCAGGACAATAAGAACCTTGGCCTCATGTTAATATAATAAAACCACACCCTCAGGCTTGCCCTCAGGCTATCGAATATTCCCCTAAGGCATACGAGATATTTACCTCAGGCACAAAAGTCACTGACCTTAGGCATAAAAAGTGTTTCCCTCAGGTGAAATAGGACATTTCCCTCAGGCTAAGCAGTACCCTGCCCTCAGGCTAGACAAAAATGCCCTCAGGCTAAAAAAAACACTACCATCAGGAAAAAGTAACCGGATCGAGACCTAAGAATAAACAATCAATTTATAGAAAATTCCTCTCAAGGTAATTTAATGCTCATTATAATCATGGCATACCCTCGGGTATCCTGGCCAAACAGCTAAATAGAGGAACGCACCCAGGGGTGGTCCTGGATCTAAGTATTGATACCAAACAACGGTTTATAGTTACGTTCAATTAACTTTACAGTTTTAGGTATTTAAAACAGCCAAGGCCTCAGCCACAATACACCCAAAACATGGGATCATAGTACAATAGTTCACAATTTCGACACCACATTTGGAAATAAACATCAGACCACCTACCTCAATCACCCCTGATCGGTATACGTGAACGAAGCCTCCCGGAACAAATGAGAACTGCGCAAATCTGAGGTTAACATAATATCGTTCAAACTCAAATAAATTTCTATCGAGAAATAATAGGAAGGAAAGGATCTAGGAGAAGAAAGATCTTACCTACGCAGTTCAATAGAGATCGACAGTGTAGGAATCAGGTTCCCGGTGTGTGGTTGGTAGATCCTCCAAGGGTCGGCCGTCTCTCCCACTCTCCTCTAGTGTTCTAAGCTTCCTCTGTGAATAGAGGAGGCTACTTCCCATTTTAAGCGAAAAAAAACTACACTGCGTGTACTCTCAATTACAAAGTGTGTAATTTTCTCATTTAACTATTCCTCTGGAGGATACTTTTTCACCACCGAACTATTCACTTGTTGAGATGAGTACATGGCATGTATTCCCGATTACACGGTGTGTACTGTCGCTCTGCTGGAAGTTGCCTCCACCACCTTACGATTCAACTGCCAACTGAATAAACGGTGTGTAAATACCCTATACACGGTGTGTAGTCTGTTTTTACACCCTTCATTGTCAACAGGCCTAAACGCCCTGTGTACCCATCCCACATGTCCAAAGTACACGGTGTGTAGTCAAAAAATTTGGGGGTTTTCCCCATTTTCATTATTTTACCAAAAACACTTAAGGGAAAGGGAAAAGAAGAAACCCGTACCTCAAGAAGAAGAAACAGGTTCTTACAAACTTCCCCCCTTAAAGAAATTCGTCCCCGAATTGGTCTTCCAAGGGTGGTGAAGATAAAGCTCAGAACAACTCTGGCTACTGAGCACGTACGTCGGTCTCCCGCTCCCATGTTTCGTCCTGCACTTGGCCATGCTCCCATAGCACCCATACGAGAGGAACTAGCCGACCTCAAAGAACGTTCGTGCTCCTATAAATAATATGAATCGGATGCTCCTCAAAGGATGCATTGATCTATAGCTCAACCTCCTCAGGATGAAAGATATGAGATGAGTCTGAATGACAATGGTGTAATTGAGATACATGGAAGATGTCGTTCTTGGGCCAGTACCTCTATGGTAACTATAACCGATAGGCAACCGACCCGACTCTCTCTAGAATCTCAAATGACCCCACATACCTCGGTGAAAGTTTACCCTATCTCCTTATCTGCCTGTTCCCCAACCTCGGTGAAACATGCAAGAAAACCTGATCCCAGACCAAGAACTCCAAGGGTCGTTTGCGGCGATCAACATATGATTTCTGATGAGACTGTGCGGTATCCATCTGCTTATGAATCAATTGGACCTGATCTGAAGTCTCCTACATGAGATGTGGTCCTAGTAAAGATTCCTCACCTACCTCCAGCTAGCACAAGGGTGATTAGCATGGACTACCATATAAATCCTCGTAAGGTGACATCTCAATAGTTTCCTGAATACTATTATAATAGGCCAACTCAACCAGGGGTATATGATTCTCTCAAGAGCCCCTAAAGTATAGGACTCATGTGCGCAACATGTCATCAAGCACCTGTATCGTACGCTCTGACTGGCCATCGGTATGAGGGTGGTAAGCTGTGCTCAGAAGCACCTGTATACCCAGTGCCCTGTGAAAACTATGCTAGAAACGAGACGTAAAATAGGAGTCCCTATCTGAAAGGATAGAACGAGGGACCCCATGAAGATGTACGACCTCTCAAATATACAACTTTCCGAGCTTGTCAACACCAAAGGTCTCCTTGATCGGAAAAAAGTGAGCTACCTTCGTGAGTATGTCCACAACAACACATACGACATAATTTTCTCAAGGTGACCTCGGTAACCCGGTCACCAAATCCATCGTAAAATCCTACCATTTCCACTCCAGGATGGGCAACTGCTGTAATAGTCCGGATGGCCTCTGATACTCAGCCTTCACCTGCTGACAGGTGGAACATCTCGTAACAAAACCATCTACTTCTCTCTTCATACTTGGCCACCAGTACTGACATCTCAAGTCACGGTATATTTTGGTAACTCTGGGATGCACTGACCAAGCTGATGCATGAAACTCCCACATCAGCTCCTCACGTATATCCCCTGGAACCCACACTCATCCATGGAAACACAGTTCCTCATCATCGCCTATCGTCCATCTTGGAGGAGGGTCCTCACTTACCACCAACTCCCGTTGAAATAGGCCTTCTGAATTTGATATTTGTCTCATCCTCACTCTATCTAGGAGGGTAGAGGTCAAATCTAAGGAAGAGAGATAGGTTTTCCCCTGACTATCATGCACCTCCAAATGCATCTCAAAGAACGAAGCCATATACTTCCACTCACCACTGGCCTCTTGAACTGCCTGTATCTGAGTCTTCCTGCCCAGTGCATCAGCAATTTCATTACCCTTACCAGGAGTATAGGAAAGCTCGAAGTCGAAGGACTGAAGGTATTTGACCCACCTTCGCTATCTCAAATTCAATTCACACTGAGTGAAGATGTAATTGAGACTTTTGTGGTTGGTGAAAACCACAAAATGCTCTCCAAAGAGATAATGTCTCCAACAACATAACACGAAAACAACTGCAGCCAACTCGAGATCATGTGTTGAGTAATTCCTCTAATGGGAACTCAACTGCCAAGACCTGTACGCAACAACTCAATCACCCTACATCAACACTGCTCCCAGCCCAATACCAAATGCATCACAGTAAACTGTATAGCTCTAACCTTGATTTGGAAGTATCAGGATTGGTGTTGATGTAAACCTTCCCTTCATCTCCTGAAATGTAGTCTCACAAGCTTTTGACCAAACACAATTCACACCCTTCATATTCAAACCCGTCAACAACCCTGCTAAGCGAGAGAAGTCATGCATAAAGATCCTTTAGTAAATAGGGAGCCCCAAGAATCTCTGTATCTAAAACACGTTCATAGGATGCTCCTAGAAAACTACTGCTCTCACTTTATCTGGGTCCACCGAAAATCCTGCATCTGATATGATATGACCATGGAAGTGTATCTGGTCCATCCAAAAGTGACACTTCGAGAGCTTAGCGTATAGCTAATTCTCTCTCAGTGTACTCAGTACAATCTCAATATGGGAGGCATGGTCATGTCGAGTGTGAGATTAAACTAAGATGTCGTCCATGAAGACTACCAAAAAATAATCCAAATAAGGATGGAACACACGATTCATCAGTTCCATGAAAACTACTGGTGCGTTCGTGAGTCCGAACGGCGTAACCAAGTACTTGTATAGACCATATCTACTCCAAAAAGTTGTAAGTGGTATGTTCGATGGTCTAATGCACAAATGATGATATCTGGATCTCATGTCAATCTTTGAGAACAATTGCGCTCCCCAAAGTTGATCAAATAGATCATTGATCATTGGAAAGGGATATCAGTTCTTGACCGTCAACAGGTTCAAATTCCAATAATCAACACAGAGTCTGAGGGTAGCATCCACCTTCTTCGCAAAAAAGTATTGGATAACCCCAAGGAGAAGTACTGGGTTAGATAAAAACATTTTCCTGTAACTCCTCTAACTGCCTCTTGATCTCCTGTAACTCGGGTGTAGCCATCCTATACGGATGAATAGACACCGGTGTTGCTCCTGGCACAAGCTCAATAGAGAAATCCACCTCTCTCTCTAGAGGTAGACCTGGAAAACTATCCGGGAATACATCCCTAAAATGATCAAACACTGGAGGGAAATCCTTCTGGCAAGTCCCCTGGTCATCCAAATATAAACTCCCAATCTGGGCTATCACTCCACCTCGCCCACGATGCTCTGGTCTATCTCGGCTCGCCTGGACATCCCACTCTCCCTTGTAAAGAAACACTATGCCCTCTGGTGATGTGAAACTCAACCTATGATGATAGCATTCCACAAAGGCTCGAAATCATACCAAGCATTCCATCCAAAGAATGACATCATAGGATATAATCTCTAAGACATAGAGGTCCCATAGAAAGTGACACCCACAAAACTCTAGGGGGTACAGCCTGCACTGACGCACACCAACCGTTCAAGTTCCCAACGGAGTTTCTAGCATCATAACACCAGAAGAAGAAAAAATATAGGGCCCAAGGATCTCCACAATGGGAATAGTTATTAAGTTATGTGTAGCGCCCGTATCGAAAAGTACAGAAGAAAAACTGAAGCAACTAGAATAGTACCTTTGACAGTGGAAGGTCCGAGATCCTAATCCTGTTGGGTCGGTTGCACTGTATATGCCTACCCAGTGTCGTGGCCCTGCGACACAACCTGGCTACCCTGAGATGTCCCGCCCTGCTGCCTCTGAGATCCTGGTGTCTGGATACCACGACCACGAAAACTACCTCTGCATGTAAATCCTAACGTATCCCAATTCCCAGACTCATAAGAATCTGGTGGTCATGCTCCCGCAAGCGAAGTCTACACAGAACCGCTCTCACCAGCCACTAGTGGAAATGCCCTGCAAAAGCGCTACAGATGACCTATCTTTCTGCAGGCCTGACACTCCACTGGGTCACGAGTACACTGAGGTCTCTTGTGCCCCTCTCTACCACACCGGTAGCATATGACTGGGCCACCTAAAGTAATCACCTGGCTAGTACTACCACCGTGAGAGAAACTCATCTAGATCTTCCTCTTCCTGGTAGAAATAAAACCAGAAACTTGTGTAAAACCGCCCTGGCCCATAGCACTAGTTTCCCGTAGATTCTACTCTGTAATATATGCCTGGTTCACAATATCTTGCACAGTAGGAAACCTGAAAATGTTCACTAGTTCTTAGATGTCATATCATAGACCATACTCAAAGCATCTAGCTCTCAACATCTCATCACCTACCAGAACAGGTGCAAAATGATGGAGCTCAGTGAAGCGAGCAGAATAATCCATCACGGACATGGCACCTTGCTGCAGATTCGTGAACTCTCGCGCTAAATCTTCCCTCAACGTCTCTAGAAAGAAAAAGTCATATAAGACTGTATGAAAATCTTCCCATGCCATGTCTCGGTGATTCTTAGACCGGGTGGTAACATCCCACCACCTTTTGGTGGAATCACACAGCATATAAGTCTCAATCTTGACCCTTTGCCCTGGAGGTATCTCAAGATTCTCGAAAATAGTCTACACTGAATTTAGCCATGAGCCCACAGCCTATGGTCCGCCATCCCCCGAAAACGTAGGTGGATGCTGCTGCTAGAATATATGTGTCAGCTCTTCCATAGATGTGTCAGCCTACGGTGCTCCCTGGAAGGTCTGCATGAACCACATAATTCCTTCACAGAACTGCGCATCCGCGCCTATGTCTGGTATAACTGCGGGCTCCGCATCTAGCTCTACTAGAGGATCCATTGGTAGCCCATGTCCCACTATCTTAGGATTATAATCATTGCCGCTCTCCTGGCGTACAACCGGTGTTCGTCTCGGTGGCGTGACTCTATAATGTCAAACGCACACCTTAGATCAAGATTATCAAAGAACGAAAACAAGGCGACCAAGAAGAGAACAGGAGAAAGAAACCATTCATGATTTACAAAACTTGACTACACGGTGTGTATAAATACTACACTGTGTGTTCTCACAAGACATTCACATGGGAGTGTACTCCAGCTACAACTGGTTGTGTTACACCCCAAAAACACGACATGTTGTCCACACACATGACATGTACTTGAATTTTCCTCCCTACCCAAGTCCCTCTACATAGCTTAGCCACACAGCTCACCATTAAACGAAACTACATGGCGTGTATAAGGTCTACATGCTGTGTTTTGAACAAGCTTAACGGACCCATGTCGTCTTTCACATGGCCGGGTGCATAGCTCAGACTACATGGCGTGTTCCAGTGAGACACAGTGTGTACGATTTAAATTCCAACTGCCTGTGTTGTTTGTGACACATCCAGATACTCTGCTGACACCACAAGGCGTGTTACACCCGCACAAAGCGTGTACAACACACTGTCTTCCCAGCCACGTGGCCAGGTCCACACAGTCTTTCCCTAGTCAAGACTACCCAGCGTATCCCACAGGTACAAGACATGTTCAAGAAGAGGTAACACCGACCCATGTTTGTTAGCTACATGGTCGGGTACCCAGGTTACACTACATGACATGTTCATCATTGACACAACGTGTACAAGAAAAGATTTCCTCTGTCCGTGTTGTTAGTTACATGGGCAGACATAGGGTCAACAGAACACAACATGTGAAATAACTACATGGCGTGTGGCCTCTAGATCTTCCCCATCCCATGTATCTGCCCACATGACCTATGACATGGGTAGATACTATAGGGTGTGTACATAGGGTACACGGCGTGTACTCAAAACATTTTCTCTTTCTCCCCAACATAATAATACATGGCGTGCATTCAAAACTACACAATGAGTATTCTGGGTTTTTTCTGGATAGCAGGCCTTAGAAACTTCTCCGGATCCTAGAAAAACACTAAAACCAACACTGAAGTTCCAAATTCTGATCCGTGAGGGCCCATACTCCATGTGATTCAAATCTTGTCATCTTACACATGTTATAACAAAGTAAACATGTTAATGATCCACCATATTCCTGTCATTGAGGGCCCATACTCCTCAAGAACCAAAGTTTGGCGTTCATTTTATCAGCCTCACACAAAAATACCCTATTAAATAGCAGGTATTTACCAATGTAGCTATCACAACAACATGCTTTTCAAGGACAAAAACTATCAAAACTACATGAAATTTCTAATGAACCTACATGGCATGGAAAGAATGCATGAAATGTGATTTCTAGCATGTGCCTAATTGATGCATGAGATGGCATACCCTCATCTCATCGAGTTGTAACTAAATAGAACCCAAGTATAACATATAAACAACACACAACAAGTGTGTCACCCAATGGTGAAAATCATATCAACTATAGAATTTTCAAAATCTTAATAATTGTAAGAAATGAGGCAGACTAGATTTTCCTTATACATGAGTTAACTACTCTTGGGCACAGCTTATTACCAACTACCATGTATGTCCTATCCCTAACTAAGTCTCTAAACAGTAATTCAAAAAAAGGAACTCCTTTGATACCACTTTTTAATGCCCAGGATCCATAAGCCACGCAATGGGTGCCCCGAACCTGTTTGGTCACATGACCTCAAGAACATTCCCCCAAATGCCAGAGGCTGCCGACTAGCAGCGAGGGCCCAGGTCTGATAGTGGGGAAACTATTCCCCCATTTGTCAAAGTGTGTCATAGCGGAAAATATAAATAACATACAACAGCGAAAGCGGTAAGAAATATGCAACTGAAATGGAGAACTGTAGTAAAAGAGAACCAACAATCATATATATAAAGATGCAGCATATCACTAATTCTATGAAAACAACCAGAATAGGATATGCTGCAATACAATAAAATACAACTCAAAGTACAAGGTACAACAAAACATAACAAAACAGAGTGAACAGAACAAAGAAGCATCGCATGCCTAAGCTTGGTCCCATGCTCTTCTACTCCTCTGCTACAATCATGTACCTGTATAGGGACCCTTGCCTCGGTCGACACCTACATCAATATTGTCTGTTTGGGCCGAAGACATTACCCAAACAGGGTGTGAGAAATAAATCCTAGTAGGCACCCACCAAAGGCCCGTGCCCAACTGTCAGTGAAAATGTGCAACAACAGTGTGTAGTAGTAAATGCAATAAACTAAGCAGTACTCAAAAGTAACTAACTTTACCAGTTACTTTTCCATTTTAATATTCATTTAACCATTCAATTTAATAACATTTTGTGCTCATCAGAACCAAGAACTCAGTCCAATCGGAACCTTTCCCTCAGGCTAATATAATAAAACCATGCCCTCAGGATTGCCCTTAGGCTATCGAATATTTCCCTCAGGCGTACGAGATACTTCCCTCAGGCACATAAGTCACTACCCTCAGCCATAAGAAGTGTTTTCCTCAGGAGAAATTGAACCTTGCCCTCAGGCTAAGCAGTACCTTTCCATCAGGCTAAACAACAGTTCCCTCAGGTTAAAAAGAACACTACCCTTAGGCGCAAGTAACAAGGCTTAGCCCAAAGCTTAAAAAATAAATTTATACACAATTCCTCTCAAGGAAATTCAATGCTCATTATAATCATGGAATACCCTCAGTTATCCTGGCCAAATGACTAAACAGAGGAACGCACCCCCGGGGTGGTCCGGGATCCAATCAGTGATCCCAAACAGAAGTTTATAGTTACATTCAATGACCTTTATAGTTATAGGTATTTAAAATAGCCTAGGTCTCAGCCACACGACACCCCAAACATGGTTTCGTAGCACAATGGTTCACAATTTTTAACACCACAGTTGGAAATAAACATCATACCACCTACCTCGGTCACCACGAATTAGTATATGTGAATCACGCCTCCCTAAATAAATGAGAACAGTGCAGAAATGAGGTGACCATAATCTCGTTCAATCTCAAATAACTTTACCTTGGGAAGGAATTGGTAATAGAGCCTCTAAGAGATGGAAGAGCTTACCCGCGCGGTTCAAAGGAGATTGACGGCGTAGGAATCGAGTTCCCATTGTGCGGTCGGTAGATCCTACAAGGTCATGCCGTCTCTCCTGCTCTCCTCCGACATTCTAAGCTTCCTCTGTTAACAGAGGAGGCTACTGCCCATTTTAAGAAAAAAACAAACTACACAGCATGTACTCTCAAGTACACGATGTGTACATTTCTCATTTAACTATTCCTCTGGTGGATAATTTTTCACCGCTAAACTGTTCACTTGTCGACATGAGTACACGATGTGTATTCATGATTACACGGCATGTACTATCGCTCCACTGGAAGCTCCCACCACCACCTTAGAATTCACCTATTTACTAAATACACAATGTGTAAATACCCTATACACGGCGTGTAGTCAGTTTTTATACCCTTCATTACTGACAGTCCTACACACCCTGTGTACCCATCCCACACGGCCAAAGTACACGGCGTGTGGAAAAGTACATGGTGTGTAGTCACAAATATGGGGTTTTCCCCATTTTCCCTATTTTACCAAAAAAACTTAAGGAAAAAGGAAAATAAGAAACCCATACCTCAAGAAGAAGAACCAGGTTCTTACAACAAACTTATGTAGACATAATTAAAATATTTGAAGAAATTACTTCTTTAATGTATGATGGGAATGACCAAATTCATTCAATTCATTGTTACATTTCTACTCTAAATTTTTTGTTAGATATTCAATGATATCTTATCAAAAAGTTGATCTCTAGTGAAGGAAGAATCAAGTTGCTTCTTAATTAGTTAGGTTCATAGATTACAATATTTCTACAGATTGAGAAAATTATACATTAATTTTTGAAATTCAATCTTAATGAGAGTTTAAAAGTAGGTTAGGACTCATGAATTTCGATAAGACAGATGTCTAATAACATTTTAGAAAGTTTAAAATAATAAATGGATAATTTAATGGATGTTATTTAGACTGGATAGACTTCCATTGAGCATGATACCTCTATAGAGCAAGTTATTTATACTATAAAAAGACCTTTAATTTAAACCATTTATGATCTAAAATAACTCTTTTAATCATATTACATTATTTTCAATGAAAATATTTTTGTTCATTGTAAATATTTATATTTATTAATATTACTATTTATATTATTTCTATTTATTTATACTTCCAAAATGAATATTTCTATTTCTTATGGAAAATATAACATTCATTTATAAATATGTGCTAAATTGAATGTGTTTTAATCCATTTTAAATTAATTTCTTTTTGAAATAACAAAAAGGGTATGAAAATTGGGTAAACACAATATTCTTTAACTTTAATATGCAATCCATTTAAATAATAATGTGAAATAAAAATAATACTATAAAAGAAAAATACTTGTGTGAAATTTTAATTCTTTAAAATATTATTTCATTTCTCTTTAAAATTATTATATTTTCTGTAAATTTGTTTATGAGTTTTTTGGTCCATAAAAAGTGGAAGATTATTAGGAATGTATTGGCAAATAATAATCCATAAATATTATTAATTTAATACTCAGAAATACCATTATTTTTTTGCTCATGAATATACATTAAGTGAATTTTAGTAAATTAATATTCATTGAAATATTTATTTTTTCATTATATTCAAAGACATCGATCCATTATAAATATTTGATCATGTGTGGCAACACATTTTTAACATATTTTGGAAACATAGTTCATACCTTATATTTGTAAGTTTATCATAAGAAATGAACCCAAAATTTATAATAGCTTATATGGATCATATACTCTACATTGTCAGGAATGTCTAGTTTTAGATCCCCAGTTTGGATGAAACCATATGTTTAAAAATGAGGGAATTATAGATAAATAACTCAACATTTTGGAGAAACCCTATGTTTATAGAATAAAACATATTGTACATCGACCCTAGTTTGGTATTCAACACTATTTTATCAACCAAACATTTGGAGTATTGTTATTACAAGAAGTAAACCTATATTTTAATATTCAATTACTATTGTTTTAAATCAGTGATATTATCTGGGATTTCTAACATGGTTCTAAAGGGAGTAAATATTATTTCAAATTAGTTTTTTTGACCTATAAAAACACTTAGATTCAGTATAGTAAATCATTCCTATTTTTATGGGAAGTTACTGATCTATTGAATGATTTAAATTTGAATTTTTGTGATCTATCAGATGATATTTAGGGATCAAGTCAATTGAATGAAATTTGTGAATTATATATATATTTTCCAGATTATTTTCCGCAAAAAAGTTACATATGATATATAATTTCATATTCTTGTGTATATATTTTGAATATAGAACTTTTTCAAAGGTTAAGAAACTCTAATATTTTCTAAAAGGATACACCTTGAAGATATATATATTTCCACCACATACTGTGGTGTAACTACTATTACTCATTTTTTTATATTCATATTTAAGTTCATTCAAAACCAGGATCTCTTCAATGTTGTCCTTTCTTGAAGACATTCATCTTTCCGAAAAAAGATTCATATTCTGTCAGTTTTTAAATCAACTATGACCTAGAATATGTCAAAAAAATGAAATCAAACTATTTTGATTTATTATAATCTTATTTTATGTGACTCAGTAGTGGAAGAGTGTCATATTATCAGACTAAGCTGTTGTGAAATAGGTGCCTCATAAAATAACCATAAGGTATCTTTTTTCCTTATCATAACGCTTTCAACTACCAACATGCAGTTTTGAAGGTACTATGATTAGAGGACCTTATCTAGTGAAAATCAAAAAGCTCATCTAGAGAGTATTGGTGGGGTGGACTAGGGAATCCTTATTCCCTGAACCACTATAAAAATAGTTTTTTTTTTCTTCTTTACAATTTCTATGATGCTCAAATCACTTGTTGAAGAGAACATTGTTCATCCACATAAGTTTCAAGGAATGTTAAAAGAATGAATCATTCAAGATTATATAAATGACATAGTTTATCCCCCCTCGATCTTGTGTATCATTGAATTATTTTGACCAAACAATTGGTATCATAGATGTGATTTTGTGATAAATTTGTAGAAATATCAAAAGTTTAGGATCTTTACAATGGAAAAATGTCAATGGTTGATCCAATAGAAAGTATGTCTATGATTGATGATCAATATTTCAATGGTGATATGTATGATTGCTATAAATCATGAAACATCATCTATATGAAGAATCATGGATTTAATGTTTATATGAATATATTAACTCCCTGTGTAATTCTTGAGAAACTAGGAACATGAAATGCTACAAAAGAAGTTTAGTACGACATCAACTCAAAGGTAGTGAATTCTATTATATGTAGACTTGGTCCTGATGAATTTAATCGAGTATCACAGTGTCCCACTACTTATTAAACGTGAAATACAATTACTGTGTCATTTGAGAGTAATGATAATGTGATACATCTAAGGTATGTTACTTCAAAACTAAACTTTGAAACCGTTAGAATTTATGATGGTGAAATCATCACCCAAATGAATGGAATGTTGACAGAAATAGACAATGATGTTTCCATTTTGAGAGACCCTATTAGCCAATCCAATCAAGAACAAAAAGTACTTAGATTCCTACCATCAAAATGGAATTGAATATCAGCTGCTATTCGACAATCATCACTGGTTAATAGTATGATAATGAAATAATTGATTGGAACCCTAATGATGTATGAAGTTGAAATGTGCACTGAATCAGAAGATCATAAGATAGTGGTAAAAAGGAAAAATAGTTTCCTTAAAGTTACATAAAAGAAACTTGAATGAAAAAAAAGATATCAAAATCTAAAAGTATTCAATCTTTTCATATTCTAACACGGAACAAGGTCATTTAGTGAAGAAATATTGAAAATTATACAAGAAGAAAAGAGTTTTGAGAAAATAATTCAAGAAATAGCAGAAATGAAATAAATATGTAAGGTATTATGAGTGAAAGAAAATGGATTATATTAGACCTTATTTCCCCCAGTTAAAAGAAGAAAGATAAATGATGCAAAAGAAAAATAAGAGGAAAACTGGTTATGAGAATAAAGGGAAAAGGTCCATGAAAGCAACATGGAGTTTGTATGAAAACCCCAACAAATATTCCAAATTTGATTCAGAAAAAAGAAAAAAAATATCTAATCTAACAAGTGCTTCACAGATAAGGAAGCAAATGAGGTACCAATCTATTATGCTTCTTCTTTGGATTATGATATTTTCTCAAATAGAAAACTGGATACCTGTTGGTTGATTCTTGAAGTAAATTATGATTCTATTATAAAAAACATAAATTCAATAAAAAAATATTTACTGTTCTATTAGAAGTTAAATAGATTTAATGCTAAAAAACATCAATAATTAATTGATAATTTTGATACATCTACATCAAACTATACTATTCATGAAAATATAATAAAAGAACAACATGATAACCTAGAATCTTTTTAATATGTGGAAATTATTTTAACTAATGTAGAAAATACATTAAATGAAATTCGTGGAAAAATGTTATTAAAAATAGTGATATGGAATAGGAATTATGGGTGAAAATAAAAATTATACAAAAATTATTTTGTTCCCAGTAATAAAAATGCGACATGTTAATATTGTGGAATAAAAGAAAATTTTTCTAATAACTGTTATTTGTGAAATCCTTAACTAAGTGGATTTAAAAAGTTTTTTATTTCGAAAAATGTATCTAAAGCTAGTAATGTGAACTTTGGAAAAATAAGGAAAATATATGTTCAGATAACATTTCATACTGACATAACTCAACCAAAATAAATATGGGTACCAAAACAATAATGTGTTTCAATACGCTTTTAGCTAAAATACCATTGGAAAAAGAATTTTATATGTTATATGGATAGTTTTTGCTCATGAAATATGATTAGAGAGTATTCCAACTTCCACACACTCACTAAAATGGAAGGGGGGCCATCCACCTTTAGAGATAACGAAAAATGAAATATAGTTGGAGTTCGATCAGTTTGATATCTAAATTCAATCTCAATCAACAAAGTATTGCATGTAAAAGAGATAAAGAACATCCTCATAAGTATTTCTAAACTTTGTAATGATGGATTTTATGCTGATTTATTTACTAATTCTTGTTCAGTTTTTAATGACAAACTACTTAAATTTAGAGTACATAGAACTTAAGATGTTTATACCTTGGATCTCAATTCTCTGTGTGAACAAAAATATTATTGTTTTACATCTAGGAAAAATGAGTAATGGATTTGGAATAGGAGACTTAGACAGTGTAATTTATTTTCATTACTCAAGTTTTCAAAGAAACACATAGTTTCTTATTTTCCTAGTATTGTATTTGATAATGATAGATTTGACGATCCATAGATAATTGGAAAACAACAAAAATATTCTTTCAAATGAATTAAAAAAGTTTCTACATCCGAACCATTATAACTTATATATATAGATCTTTGGACCATCATGATTAGAATGTTGGGATGGAATATTTCATTTTTATAAACTAGGAGTTTTTTTTCAATATTTACAAGGGTTTACTATCTAAATGATAACGTAAAGTATTCAATATTTTTTATGGATTTTATAAAAAAAAATTTATCGATTTTTTTTTAAAATAATTTCATTAAGAATTGATCATAGTAGATAATTTTAAAACCTTGAATTTGAATCTGTTTGAATGAATTTAGGTATTAAACACACCTTCTCCGCACTAATAACACCTCAAAAAAAAAATGAAATTAGTCAAGCAGGAAATAAAATTATTCAAGAAATGGAAAGGATTATGCTCAATGGATACATCCTTCCTACCTATTTTTGTATTGAAGTTTAAAGTACATATTGAAATATTTTAATAGAGTTTTAATAGAAACAATTATTAAAAACACATCCTATGATCTTTTGAAAAAAATAAAACCAAAAGTAAAGTACATTAAATGGTTTAGCTTCAAGGTTTATATCTTGAATACTAATGACAACCTTTGTAAATTCAATTGAAAGGATGGTAAATGAATACTGATAGGGTATTATTCTATTTCTAAAGCCAATAGAGTGTATAATAAAAAATCAAGGATTGTTGAAGAATCATATCATGTGATGTTTGATGAAACTGACCATTTTGATGATAGGAAATATCAAACAAATGAAATTAATAAATCATTATACTAAAATAAATTTGACTCGACAAATAATTATTTTTGAAAGTAAAATAAATTATTTTCAGTCCATTCCAGTAGAACATGAGATAGATGAACCTGAAAGTATATTACCAAAATAGTATATAACCTAAAAGGATCATCCTTTAGAAAATATTATAAGAAATCCAGATATAGGAGTATGAACTAGATGAAATGTAAGAAACATAGTTGATTTTTGTTGACTTTCTATCACAATATTAACTGAATACTATTGAATAAGCTTTAAATGATGAAATTTGGTTTTTACTTATGTAAAAAGTGCTAAATAATTTCAATAGATATAGGGTTCGGTTATTAGTAGATAATCCAACTAATTATCCAATGATAGGAACCAAATGGTTTTTTAGGAATAACCAGGATGATCAAGGGATCTTTACCATAAATAATGCTAGATCAGTAAAAAATAGTTACAAATACGAAAAAGTAATAGATTATGATGAAACCTTTACAAATATTTATATATCAGAGGCAATTAGAATCCTTCTAGAATATGCATATCATATAAATTTTAAATTATATTATATAGATGTAAAATATATATTTCTAAATGGAAATTTAATGGATGAAGAATATATTGGACAACCACCTCGTTATGAAAACCCTCTTAAGACAGATTCCATTTTTAAACATTTCAAATAATTTTAGGTCACTAAATAGGCACCTAGAGATTGATTTGAAAGAGTAAGCTCATTTTTATTAGATAATTAATTTTCTATGGGATTAGAAGATCTTAATATTTTTAAGAAATTTTTTTCTCTAATATATTATTTGCAAAAAATAATATTGTTGATGTTTTATTTCGATCAACAAATTAAAATCGTTGTAATAATTTCTCAAATATTATTGAAAATTAATTTTAAATGAGTATGATTGGATAAATTAATTTCTCTTTAGGATATCATATTTTCCAAAAATATTATGTAAATGTGTTGAATAAAAGAAAATAAATTATTGATTTATTGAAAGAGTTTTTAATTGAAAACATTAAGACCTATAAAATTCCCTTTGTGTACTAATGTAAAACATGATTTGGATAAATTTGGAAAATTTTCTGAGAACAATTTATACCGAGGTATGATTGGAATTTTACTATATCTTACTACTATCAGAACAAAAATAATGTTTTTTGGGTATATGTGCTAGATTTTTGTCAAATAAAAAATAATATCATTTTATTGTTGTTAAAAGTATTTTTAGATAATTAAAATGAACTATTTTTCAATATCTTTTTTACCCAAAACATATTATTTTAATTTAACTTCGTATTCAGATGATGACTTTTGAGGATGTATATTAGATAGAAAACTACATCAAGAACCTTTCACTTTTTTGAAAAATATCTAGATTCATAGTAAAATAGGAAACAATATTCACTTTCTTTATCAACAACCGAGTAATAATATATATTTGTTGTAAGTTGTTGTTGTTGGAACCGAGCATGCAGAAAAATCCCCAAACAAGTAGGTTTTTAAAATATTTCCAACAATGATCGATGTAAACATGTTGAAGTCAGTGCACAACAGCCCGGTCTTAGCTGAAGACCCCAAATGAAGGATTTTAGGCACAAAAATAAAATGTTAAGTACCTGGTTTAATTATGAAGTTGTGCACGATGTCTGCTCATCATTGGCCGTTTCTATTTATAAAATCCGACATTGACCTCCTCTAGATCATCGACATGCACTTCAAGAAATCCTCAGGAGCACTGTTCTTCGTAATCCAAGAGCTAATATGAAATTGAGACAATGCCTTCGACGCTCCAACGATCACTGCATCACTTTACAAGTGATTCTTGAGAGTGTTCTTGGTCCATGCTCCTTGGATCCAAAGCCTATCATTCCCTAGAACAAGGGAGATAAGAGAGGAGAGATAATCCCCATGGATAATAAATGGAAATCTCCTCCCCTCTTATATTTATAGTGTAATTTAAATACCTAGAAATTCCAACCTAGCTCTTGAATAATCAACGCAATATCAATGACATTTTATAAATACTAATTTGAATCATAAAATTATTCTTATCACTCTATTGTAATATATTAAAAGCTTATGTGATAATAAATTGAGTCATTAATATCGACTCATTTTTCCCATAAATAATAATTGATCCATGAATATATTAATATTAATCAATTAATATTTCTTCATGTATTTACATAAAACATGTAAATAAATTTAATAAATAAATTCAATGCTCATTATTCTAAACTCGAATAATATGAACTTGTGTATTTCATTGGTGATCGTTTATACTTGGACAAATCTTGGACCCCAGTGGTGGATCCCACCATATCCAAAACTCATATTCAACTGAATATGGTAGATTCTTGAATACGCGGTTGTGTTTGACCCATTAGGCCCTTATATCGACAACAATGAATAGTATTCACAGACCAAGGGCAGGATATTGAAACCCATCATGGACCCTAAAGAGATAAGGATTTTCACAATAATGAAAACCAACCTACGAACACAAACTGTGTAATATAATCTATTTGTTTGTAATATCTCATAAATCAGGATGGACTCACATGTCATAACCCTTTTCTTGCTTTATTGTTTATTGATTTAATTGAATGAATTTACCATCTACTGCCATGGACATTGTCTTATAAAGGTACTACCATCCATATCAACATGTAATGAGATATATTAATTCCATAACCTAGAAGTGTAAAATCTATTCTTGACCATTCATGTCGTGCCATGCCACTAATGACACTCCCAACACAAACTACCTCACCAAGAATTCATTTCCTTGGTTTTAATCTTGCATCAAAGTATGTAATAAAATTAAATACATTTTTAATGATCTCAAGTCAGGATAACACTACAAAAGATCCTAGATAGGAACATCCAATGACACTCAAAACATGTGGTGTTCCAATTTGGGGGTCAGTCCACTTGATCTTACTACTAGATATCACCAAATGCGAACTTCACGAGAAGAAGTCTCAATGCTTATGATCCCCCAACACCAGATAGTTAAACATATAATATATCCAATCAGTGATATGTATCTAGAAAATAGAAAATATATTTAAGATTAATGTCATAGTATCTCGAGGTTCTCATTATATCCTAGGAACTACTATAACCTCTTGTTATGACAATTAACCATTGGACATTACCATTTCAATAGTGGACGTAGAAAAGTCCTCACTATAATGGTAAACAACATCATTTATAGCTAACTGTATACATGATATGGTAATCAAAATCACTAAATAGTTGGGTATAGGGCACCCACTATATCATCACTCCCACTTGCACTAGAGCCAACATACTAACCAAACTTGGTCGCTACTCACATGATTAACATCAGGTTTCTGTTGAGTAATGGATTCAGCTACTGGGTCGGCCATGGTTCCTCTACATGGATCTTCTACTAAAGCTACATCATATCTTAGAATAAAACATATCAAGAGATGGTATCCAGAGTATTTCAACTATCATAAGTTGACATCTTGACTAGTAAGAATATCATAATTTATATTATGATAATACTTTTCTTATTAGGTGTGATTCCAAGAACTAGAAAAAATTGTTGCATTTATATGATTCTTTTCAATCTTAGATGCAACAATGTACTCTGTATTGGTAGGTATGGATACCACCGGATTTTTTCGATCTTGTCTTGCTCATATTCTTTAGCCTAACTTTGATAATAGATCAAATTGATCTATAGAATACTAGTTTATATCCCCAAAAACTAGTATCATTTCTTCTCCACTTGCTAGGTACATATCTTTTGTACTTTCCGAAGTACATTTAGTTAGTTCTGACTACATCCCTTACAGTGCTCCTAGATATAACTTATATTTTCTTATTGTAAAATATACCTTGGAAATATCGGTTCATGTATATATCATGCCATACGTGATTGATCCATCGCTTTGACATATGGATTTAACTCACCATGTTTATCTCTTCCTTATATTGGACATGTCAACATGAACAGATTATACCCTGTGACATAGACAAAAATTCATCTCTTGAATTGTTCCAACATGTATTTTTTAATATAATATCACAATATGTATGACTGAATAAGACCAAGAAACATATATATCTACCTTACTATAGCCTGTTCCCTAGAACTTAGGATTCTACTTTAATTCAATCAATGGAGAATGAATTTCATTTCGGTCTTAACTAACTGTAATACTAATATGTTTTCCATTTGATTCCGAACATATTTCACTTGGAAAACCTTAACACTCCCACTAACCTCTAGTAGACACATGGAAATCATTTATTTCAAATGTACATTCTAGGATCATGTCGCTTACATTAATCCTAAACCGGATTTCAGTAACTTTCATCCTTTATTATCATTATGTGATGTGACCACCAATTTATGGTTGTGTCATATAGACACCATCCACGATTGGTGGTACTGACATCCAATGCTAAATAATTTGATCATTGATATTAGCTATAATAAATAAAATTCTAACAAATTTAGGTATAATGACTAGGTTAAACTAATAGAGCCTTATTGGTACTATGCTTGTACCATCCATGTATCAATTCACTTGAATACCCACTACAATATTCCAAATAATAATCCCCTTTACACTATGATACATGGTATCCATTGATTTAATTCTATTTTGTATTATCAATTTTACATAATTTCCATACACTGCATACTTGCTGGAAATATTTTTCATATTGAATAATAGATCACCAGCCGTAGTTAATATAAAAACCATCACCATGGTTTTATCCTTCCTATGTAGTATGTGGCTTTGTAAGATATTCTGTTCAATATGCTCTTGTAGAACTAGTTCCTATGCCAACTATTTGTGCATCTTTGGCATTGACTAAATACAAGTCGACATAGCTCCCGGTATCTCTAATAGAGATGTGAAACCATATATAGATATGTAGTCTATCACTGGACTACAAATTTTCTATCTTAGGGATTTATGTAATATCCAAAGAAATCATTAGGTTAAGTACCTTATAAGCACAATGTATTTATCTTGATGCAAGTTTGTTTGTATCCCAACAAACTATTTTCATCCAAACACATGTCCTTATGAAATAATGAATCTATATCATACTAAGATTCGTATAATATCCATTTTTCATTGCAGTTCGCATATGATTATAGGATTACGCCATTACTTGAAATGTATTTGATGAAATATAATGGATCTTTCTACTAGTTGCAACATTAATATTACTTACATCAATGCCTTGATGTATAAAATGTGTGGTTAGGAATTACTCCACACTACATTCTGTTGATCAATGTTGATATACAAGACTTCATCATCAATCCTCCTAATTAACATCAATTTCATTATGTATATAAGGTAATGTGCATTTATGAATTACTCCATGCTACGTTATCATGATTGATGAATGCTTGGTCAAGATATTATTTGGTATCTCAACCCAAAGCAACTCATATCCTCTCACCTTGAATATTCTTCAGTTTATTATTACTTAATTACATAAAGGGATATTATGAAGTATATATACCTCAATCTTATAATTGGAATAGTTCACGCTTGTTGAACAATTTCCAAAAGCTTTGTGGCATACATTTATTTATGAATTCTCCTTTTTCCAAACTAAAGACGGCGATAAAACCAAAAGTATTTAGTTGTGCTGATACTAAATACCACACTTGGTATATTCATGACGTCCAATTTTAGTATTACTTGATAAATAATTAGCTTATCACAAGTGGGTATAAGTCTTAAAATTTATATTCACCACTAATTTCCATCGATTCATGTATTACTGAACTAGTGATTGAATTTACCAAAAAAACATTCATTCCCGAATATGAAAGAATTTCTCCTTGTATTCAAGAACACATGAGATTGATGTTTGTGATTATACTCGATAATAGTTCAACATGAATTTCTCACAAGCCAATTAAGAAGTAATTTACTTCTCACCACGGGCCTAGGTATCACCCTTTCACACCCACGTGGAGAATACACCTGACTTATAGTAATATTTATATACTAACATGGTTATCATATTAGAATAAACATATGAAAATTCATATAGCATTAAATACCTAAGTAGTAAAAAGGATACATTACTTTGAGGAATATTCCTAATGAAGAACCGGTAAATTTCCTCTTTAAAACAATTTATTTATTTTAAACATCTATATTATTATTTTATAATATGAAATTGAAATAACCTTTTTAATACCAAATTAATTGAAGTACATCACAAATGTGCCATTGGAATTAAATGCCTTTGACCTTTCTATATTGTCTTTCAATTTATTTTCCATAATAATTAAAAGTTAACTATCTTTTATTCTTATTCACTTGGAAAATCTTAACCAAATGGTAATGAAGTGTTTAATTAATAATTTTTCATTTTATAACTTAAAATGAGACTATATTATAGTGGTGGAAATGATTTTAGAAAGGGATATATGTAAAGATAATAACCAATCTTTCAATTTACACATTACAGTATAACATCCCCTTATTCATATCATTGCTTCTCTTTCTCCTTGCCGATTTCTTGGAGATGAGACTTCATGGTTTATCATCCATGTCTTGATATTGCAACCACAACTAACATTGGAAATTGATGAATGAATAATGATATAATTATCATATGATTTATACAATAGACTCCTATAAGCAATTTAAGACTCGCTTCTTAAGGTAGTTTAACAGTGTTGGGGTCACCGACACCATGATTTTCCAAAATCATAGTACTATGTGCACATGCCTATATTATTCATGGATACTCATTTTAGTGGGGTCTTTTACTTTGTCCAATATATTATTTCAGTTTTTAAACTTGTGGTATAGTTTTCAATTTTTCACTAAAATAGATTTTAGCAGATGAGTACCTTTTATCTGGATTACCTGTTTAGACATTTTGATTTATTACTTAAATCATTTAAGGTCTTCTACTATTTTATCAGATTCTAGGAACCCTCTATCCTAGAAATAAAATACTCTTTTTCTTGAGTATTCTAGTGGAAAGGATCCCAGAACCACCCCCTCACAGTCTACAAGATATGGCTATAACACAACTTGGAGGGTTCTAGGTGGGATTTTGGCTGGCCGAGTGCTTTAACTTGAAGTTCCTTAAACTATTGAGTAGATTCCCTGATTTTTAAAATCAGAATTTGATTTAGTCAATGCTTGCTTCAAAAATTACAACAATCTTGCTATAGCAATTTCTTTGCTAAAAATTTAGATAATTCAACCCATCAATCTTATAAGGACTCCCCAGTAGTCGGAGGTACCCTCAACTATGGCATGACCGACACCTCAAACACTCGGTTTTGTCAAAATTGGAATGATGGAAGGTGGTTTGGACTTAATATATATTTGAGGGTTTTATTATTTTTAGTGTGATGAAATAAATCATTTTCTATTTTTATAAGCATGTATTACGTGATCACACTAACATATGACCATGCAAGAAATAGAAAATTCATCACATCACATGTTCATTTTATCTTGAATTCTTGTTAATTATTATTCTATGTGAGCACGCTATACTTCACATTCACAAAATAATGAACCATGTAGAAATAAAATGAAAAATCTTATCAAGAGAGGGTACTATTGGATGATACATTGAGTGAATAATAGAACTACTAACACCCTAGGGGTCAGTACCTATAGTCGGGTGGCTGGCAACTTGAATAGTATCATATTCTCAACCAATTCATCCAACTGTTGTCTGGTGCATCGCTGCCACATAGTGTGAAGTGCATCGTAATTTGTCTCTTCATTATACAATTATAATCACATGCAGACGAGGGGGTCTCGAAGTATAAAATATATAACAAATAAAATGGGATTTCATGCCCTTATACATATAATGACCCTTGAGATGACACACAAATCGTATTTTATTTAATTAAAATAATTATTACATACAAATATTAAATAATTAAATAAATTAATTAAACGAATACTTAAATAAAATAACTAGAAGACATGCATTGGTCGATCTCTTGCTCCGGATCAGTATACACATTAAACTCGCGTATATTTAATAAATACCTAATAAGAAATTAAAATTTCATTAAATATATACATGAGGGAATTTAATTGAATTAAAAACTTTAATCTTATTTTGAATTAAATTTAACGCCGTTCAGTCCTGGTTAATAAATTTAAATTTGAAACTAAAAATTAAATTAATTAATTAATTTAAATAATCTACCAATTAAATTAATTACACCACAGAAACAAAATAATTAATATCTAATAAATTTAATTATCCAATGAAATGAAATTAATTATTTTATTTAATTTTAGATTAAATTAAATAACTAGCCCCCCCCCCCTCGCGACCACCTCTCCCACTTAGCCTCCCAGACAGAGGCTTCCTCTTCTCATCCCGCTCCAGTCGCATCACCCCACAGAGCACCCCGTCCTCCCTCCTCCCTTTGCTGTGCTGGCCACCTGGTGACTCCTCTCCCTACACCATCTAGACACCAACTTCCATAGTACATGTTTGACTATCAGGTGCTGAGGGATTATAGGCATTGAGACATCTTCTCATGACGTTCACACTTAGTGATATCTAGTAGTAAGATCATAACGATTGACCCGCCAATTGGAACACTACATGTTTTGGGTGTCCTTGGATATTCATATCTACGATCATGTGTAATGGTATTCTGACATTAGATCATTACCAATATATGTCATTTGATCACATACTTTGATGTAAGATGAAAACCATGTCAATGATGTCGTGGCGAGGTAGTTTGTGTTGGTGCATCGTTGGTGGTCCGACACTGGTTGAATGGCCAAGAAAGGATTTTTCACTTTCAGTTTATAGAAGTAATGTATCTCATTCCATGATTATATAGATGGAAGTGCTTTTATGAGACCATGTACAAGTAAGTTTAGGGTAAATCTGTCCAGTATAATCAACAAACAATAAAGCAATAAAATGTAAATGACATGAGAGTGTGTCCTGATATATGAGATATTGCAGACAAGGAGACTATGTTACACAATGTGTGTTCATACATTGGTCATCGCAACTATGAGAATCCTTATCTATTCAGGGGACATGATAGGTTTTTAGATCCCGCTCTTGGTCCATGAATATTATTCACTAATTTCGAGATAAGGTCTTAGAGGGTCACACACAATAGCATATTCAAGAGAAAAGTCTCAATGCTTATGAGCCCCCAGCACCTGATAGTCAAACATCTACTATGTCCAATTTGTGAGATGTATCTAGACCACAGAACATATATTTAATATTAATGTCATAGTATCTTAAGGTTCTCATTATATCTCAAGAACTGCTATAACCTCTTGATATGACAATTAACCTTTGGACATTGCCATTTCAATAGTGGATGCAAAACATTCCACACTATAATGGTAGGATGAAATCATGTATAGATAATTGTATACATGATATGTTAATAAAAATCACTAAATATTTGGCCCTAGAGAACCCACTATTTCAACAGTTGTGCACAAGTTTTATTGATGAAACACACATTACAAGACTTTGGTCTGAATTTTAATAATATACCAAATTTATGTGATAATACCAGTGTAATTAATCTTTCTAGAAATACAATAAGTCATTATATAACCAAGAATATTGATATAAGGAATCATTTTCAAAGTGATCATGTTATAATAAATTATATATCTCTAAAATTTGTAAATAATGAATTTCAACATGCTGATATTTTCACTAAACCATATCTCACTAAAAGTTTTGATTTTATTAAAGGGGGTTAGGAATATTTAATTTTAAATAAATTTTCTCTTAACTTATCTTATTTTTTTAGTTATTTTTTTTATTTATTAATTTAAATAAAAAGTAGGTTTTTTTTGAAAGAGTACACCCTTTAAAAATAAAAACTAATAATGATTAAACTATATTATTGGCTTGAGAAATTAAGAACACATCCCAAAAATATATCTGAAAAAAACCTTCCTCTCCCTCCTTATCTTACTACCCTCCAATCTCAAAACATTTTTACTTCTAGAGCACAGGTCTTCCTTCTTAAACCCTAGAATCTGAAACCCTTCTACCTTTGGATTTTTAAAAATGTTGAAGAGTAAGAGAACATAATATAGTGATCCATGTGACTCGAAATGAATGTGTTTCCCCTTGAGGAATATTCTTCATGGAAAAGTAGTCTATTTTAATTGGTTATATGAGAAATTTTTTTTTCTTAAGAAATGTCTCACCTTTCATGGTTTGTAATTTCTATTCAATGAAGAAAATATAGAATTTTTTTGAGTTATAATTGAACCAGTTCTATAATAATTTCCAATTTAGTTCCGAAGAAATTGAGGATATCATTACCACTCTAGTAGATGAGATGGAATTTTTTATCTCCTTAAAATAAAAAGTATAAATATGAAAATTCCATCATGAAAGAGTATTGCATTTTGATCTTCGATCAATTGAAGATTGAGATCACATGTCTGAAGTTATAATTTTATTTCACTTTGGTTTAACCCAAATTTAGAAAAATTTTGTTAAGGATATTGGGGATGATTATAAGGTACTATTATAGTTCATTTAGTTTTCTATCCTCCCTAGAGATTCAGATATAGAAATGATTATTTTTTTAGCCATATATGTTATGTTTTTTTTCATCAGTGATATTGAGTTGAATTTTACTAGAAATATATTTAGATATACGAATCACTGCTGTCATTTAGAGGCACAAATTTCTTTCTATTGGAATGGTCGAATTATTTATATTTTGTGCTTGCGAAGAATAAGATTCTCCATATAGATGTTAAAAAATTGTCATCATATCAATATTTTGAATACTAGTTTTCTATGAAAGTTCAGTTTCTTTTAGAGTATATTTAAATGTAAATTACTAAATTCTGGTGTGGATGGACGACAACAATCTGGTCCTATTGCTTCGAGGAGAAATAAAATACATTCGATCATATTCTCTACATTAAAAAGAAGTTGCAGAACCTTTAATAGAAATTGATGGTCAGCCCCAAAAAAAAGATACTCGTATATGAAACTCTTAATCAAAATAAGGAAGAAAATGAAGAAATAACTGATGAAGTATGTGTTATATGACCTAGGAATAGAAAAGAACATCCATATGAGAATCTATAATTTGATACTACTGGGCCTTGAGAAGAATCTCCATCAATATTGTTTAGAATAACTCATCCCCTTGTAGAACAAAAAGATTCAAGTAAAAGTACTGTATAATAAATGTGCACCTAGAATTGATCAACTCACTTAAACTGCTCAACGAGATGAGTAAGTTCAAACCCTTGTAGCTAAAACCAAAAAAGTTTTTATAAACAGATTGTATCATCTATTGAATGATTTTTAGTCATAACAAATTTTGTATCTAGAGAGAGAACAAAAGTTATTGAAAACATTTATTTTTATTCTAGTGAGGAGAATCCAAATAAATTGCTAGTTGTAGAATAAGAATATCATTGATATAGACTTTAAGAGCAATCCCCATCTAAATAATTGAATAATAAAATCAAATATCTTGTCATATAGTTAAATAGAATGAAGGAGGAAAACACAAGTTTAAACCATGTGATGGAATCAATAAAAAACATTTGAATATTTGAGAAATTACATTATTTATAGAGAAGAACTAGAATATTTGAAAGATCACCTTCCTAATCCAAGATATAATTTTATTTTTAGAAGTGATTTTCATGCCTTTCAAAGAGAAATGGTAGAATAGTTTGGAAAACTAAAATCCAACTCAGTCTCAAAAATTGATTTTAGAGAATTAAAATGGTATTTTGGAAGTCTATTTAAATCTTCAAAAAGTTGTTTTATTAAATGAAAAAAATCCTCCTCTACACCACCATCATCTCCAAGATTTATTAATTTTTTTTTGAGAAGTTAATTTTGTAATATGTGATATGATTGACCTTCTTCATTTACATCAATGTAATAGTGCACCTATGAATGTTTTTTAGATAATAAAAAATGTCTTATCAAAAAGTTTACCTCCCGTGAACCAGGAATCATGTCTCTTATCAATCAGTTAATTTCCCATAAAATTTTTTTTGTAGACTATATAAATTCTACATGAATTTTTTTAAAGTAAATATTATTGAATGTTTAAAAGTGGGTTGGGACTAAATAATTTTGATATAATTGTGGGATTATAACATTTCATGAAGTTAAAATAAATATATGGTAGATTTAATCGATGTTATACTAATTGGACATGCTTCAATTGAGCAGGACACCTCTACAGAACCAATCCCTTGAAACTCAAAGATTCCTTCCTTTTAAACCATTTCTAATCCTAAATCACAATGGTAATCACAAAAAATTTCTTTCAATGAAAATATTTTTGTTCATCATTAATATTTATATTTATTAATATTACTGTTTATTTTATTCTATTTGTTTCGACTACCATGACAAATATATCTAATTCTTATATAGAATATAACATTCATTTACAGTTGCATGCTAGATTCAATGTGTTTTAATCCATTTTAAAATATTTTCATTTTTAAATCAAAAAAGTTGTAGAAAATTCGGTCAACACAATATTATTTAACTTCTACTTATAATCCATCAAAATTGTACCGTGAAATTGATGTAATGCTATAAAATCAAAATAGTACTATGAAAAATTAATTCTATAGAATATTACATTATTTGATTACAATTTGTATATTTCTATAAATTTGTTTATGGGTTTTATTATCATCAAAAAGTGGTAGATTTTCTGGAATGTATTATCTAAAAAATAATCTTTAAATATTATTGATTTGGATGTTTAAAAATACACGTTTTTTACTAATGAAATTAATTTATTTGAATTTCATGAAATTAATATTCATTAAAATATTTATTTCATAATTATATTCAAAGACATTGATGGACACCAAATATTTTTTAATGTGTCAGAATGAATTTTTTACAAATTTTAGAAACATAGTGCATAACCTACTTTAGTAAACCTAGAATAAGGAATGAAACCTACATTTGGAATATCATGTATGGATCATATACACTATGTTGTTAGGAATATATAGTTTTGTAACCATATGTTTGCATGAAACCATACGTTTTAAATAGATAAATTATAAATAAAGAACTCTATATTTGGAAGCAAAAATACATTTGAAGAAACAAACATATGTTACTTCAACCCTACTTTTTTATTCTCCACACATCATTAACCTAATTCTTGGAGTTTTTTCATTACGTGAAGGAACCCTAAATTTAATTGTTCAATGATGGTTGTTTTAAATTCATGATATTATACATGATTTATGCAACGGTCTAGATAAGAGTAAATATTGTATGAAATCTATTTTTCAACCTATTAAAATAATGATATTTAATAGTTTAAATAATTACTCTTTATAAGGGAAGATACAAATCTCTTAGATGATTTAAATTTGAATGATTTCAATCTGTCAATTGATATTCATTGATATACTAAACCTAAAAGAAGATATGTTTTTAATATATTTTTCTATAGTATTTTCTACAAAAAAATATATATATATGATATACAAGAGTGTATCCTTTTGAATATCTTTTGAATAAAGAAATTCTATAATGATCAAGTGGATACTATATCTTTTAGTGGCTCTACTTTGAAGATATAGATATTTTAACCTCATTCTATAGTGTAACCACTATTGTTCTTTTAGTTCTATTTGTATTTAAGATCATTCACTTTGAAAATCCCATCAAGGTTTACCGTGGTTAGGAAATTAATCACTGAAGAATAAGATATGTATTTTGTCATTTTTTGCTAAAACTGTGATCCAGAAACTATCAAAAAAATCAAATCAAACACTTTTGATTTATTGGAGTATCAATGACTATGACTCAGTCATGGAAGAGTGTCAGCTTATCGTACTAAGATGTGTTAATATGGATTCCCTGTTAATGAACCAGAATTCTATATTTATCCATATTTTAATGGTTTCAACCACCTATACTCATTTGTAATAGTATTATGATGAGAGGACCTTGTATAGTGATAATCACTAATCTCACAGAGAGAGAATCAATAGAGTGGACTATGAGATCTTTGTGCCCCAAACAACTATAAAATAGTTGTGTTCTTCTTTACTATTTCAATACTATTTCTGGATCAGTACTTAGTGTTCCCAGAGTATATTAACTTTTCACAATCTCGGTGAGTCTTCTATTGAAGTGATTAATTATTTCCTATTAAATAAATTTTGATGTTTTCCAACACATGTTTGGTAGTTTCATATCTATATCCCTTCACATTGTTTGTACCTTCATAAGAAACTGTTTTAGTGGTCCTAATTTCATGACCTCTTTAACATTAACAAACTTGGTCAAACTCATCCAGACTTATTCCATATATTATATAATTCATTGTAATATAATTATAGTCATATATTTAATAAATTTTAGTATTCCATGTTTTGGTTGTGTATTATAAATTTTATATGGCTTCACAGCTTTGAGGAAAACCTTTAATAAAATGATCCTAAAATTGATATTCAGTCACTACTTCTAGTGTCTATAAATTTCACATTTAAAATATGGATATCTAACCATTGACATACCTTCCCTCTTATCATTTATAGAGTCTATTTGAAAAAAGATATTTGGGCCTCATATTATGATATATAGGAACTCATGAGTCATAATATATTATACCAATTGCTTTATTAGAGAATAGATTAATAAAATCTCAAGAGGGGGTGTATTGAGTTGTTAAAAATATCTTTACTTTAAATCAACTAACATTAGTGATTGTAGGAACCAATATTTTAATTATCAAAAAAGGTATATGAAATATAAAATCTCATACAAAAATATTGAATATAGGATATTTATAGGGTTTTTGGAATAGATATCCTTTAGTCCACTCCACCAACAATCTACTCTAAGATTATTTTTATTTTCACAATGAAAATCAGTTTTTTGGTGACTCTTAGCTGGGTGGATGTATATATTACTTGTTAAAAATTCCTAATATAGTTTAACCAAGATCTCCCATTTCAAGACATATCCATATCCTTAAGACACTCAATTACGATGAATGTGAATGTAATAGAGATGGATGATATTTGAATGAATGTTATAACACATAGTTTTTATAAGAAAATGAATGTATAAAAAGACATACCCGGAAAAGATATTGTTCTTAAATGAAAATATCCACAGGTTCTTCACTTTCAATACATAAACTAGTAATAATAGAAAGAAAGAGTTTTATGTGATTTCTTCTATTTATAGGTTATTTTTCATTGTTTTATTAGAGTGTTTGTTTGAATGTTCATATCTTACTTAATCATGTGATAGATATATTTTATATTTAAATATCTTCCTTGATTTTGGACATTAGAATACCCAATAATCATAATATTGGAATAAATAATCATTAAAAATTATATAAGATAGGTTCTTAATTGAATGTGTCCTTATTTTACATATTTTTAATTAGATTATATGAAGACAATTCCAAAAATATTATTCTTTTGATATTTCAATTCATGGATAATAATACTTTGTACAAATTGAGATTTACTTATTTAGAAAAATCCATTTCATATATTCATGAAATCATGAAATGAATTATTGAGATATTTAAAACTTTACAAAAGTAATCATGAAAATGAAAACAATATGTTCTACTTCATATGTTAAGATTATGATAGTACTATTATTGTAAAATATATTTCTCATAAACTTATTAAGATAAAACACATCATATCATACACTATATCGAAAAATGTGATGTCAATATTTTTATAAGATAATTTCTTTTTAATATAACTAATTGTATGATCATAAGATAATTCTAATTCATAAGATAATTTCATACTAGTGTAATATAATAAATTTATAAATCTTAGTTAAATTATTGTCTGTTTTCATTTTATTAATTCCATTTTAATAAGAAGAAAGACTTCTCATAATTTCCTTTTATCTATGATTCCTTACTTCGAACAAGATAATTATTACTATCTTCATCCATAAGATAAAATATATTTTTTCAGAATAAAATCTTCAAAAAAAACATTGATTTTAATTCTTAAGATATTTTTGTTATGCGTAAGATAACGAATCACTATAAGATAATTTAGATATAAAAAGTCTATTATAATAGAATAATTTATATTCATTTACTATAAATTATTTTTAGATAAATAACTCAAATCAAATAAGAATATAAAAGGTGAAAAATAAAAAAATTACCAATTTTAATAGAAATAAAGATTTTTTATATCATCAAAAAACCTAAGAAACTAATATAAATAAGAACAACATAAGTCTATAAAGGTCATTATATAAGATAATTGAGGTTTATATTGAATAATATATGAAGGTGAAAGGAAAAATTATTTTTTATTATCTTGCAAATACCATTTTTTGAAACTCATATTATAAAAAGTGTAAGAAAAGATTATTATCTATAAAAATATCATTTTACCATAGAGGTAGATAAAATACCTTAAAATAAAATGTTATTGTGGGATAATTGTTGCATGGATGAATGAAGTACATGGTAAATAAATAAAACATAATTAAATGTTTTTTGAGTTACAAATATCCCTTATAGGCATTATACTCCTCGAAGTAAGAAATATTTACATTTTTTTTAGTGTTAGAAAATTAAATTACTAAAAAATATAATACTATATAATATAATAAATTTTATAGAGTGTACCAATATTTTATGTATTATTGGATTAAAATTACATAATTAATGATAATTAATTACCAAAAATATGTACACCTACGATAAAAATTGTGAAAAATGAATTTAATGAAATGGAAATTATTTGGATAAGTAATTATTATTAAGAATAAAATATATTATATTGATTAATCAATGTTAATTGAATAAAAAATTAATTTGGAAACATAGTTCATTATATAATCATGTCTTAAGGGAATAATTTTTTGAACAAAGAACACTTATGGCTTCAATGACTTTAAAATAAAAAACCCTTGTAAGAGTGTTCTTGTGTATGAAAATAAAATAATAATTTTAAAATATTTTTACTATTTGATATCTAAAATATAATCTATATAATCTATAAAAATTAAATTAATTTCCTAATAGCACTGATGGCTCAAATAGAGGAACTTTAAAATAAAACCCTTTCCTTGATAAAGATTCATTCTGTGCCTTTTCATTAAATCCTAAATAATGAAATTAACATTATTATGTAACATCATAAGAACCCTATAATACAATATTTTATTAAATATGATCTATCTGTTATAATATTTTATTTATTTTTTGAATATTTTTTTTTGGTTAAATTTGAATATGTGTCAGTTTATTTTGTTTATTTTAGTGATCAAATATGATATTTAAATAATAAGTTAAATACTTTGTAATTTTTTTTAAAAATATTATTAGCTATATAATTAACATATAATAATATTATTATTTATTTTCCCATTTTCATCCATGATATATTTTTATCAAATTATTCATGTAGGTGGTCGAATATACCTGAACATGAACACAGTATTTTACAATGCTGTATTGTTAATTAAATTTAAAATATCATTAAAAATATGAATAATGATATTATTTCAATGTTTTTATATTGGTGAGTTTTATTTTAAATGGTTTTTTATAAAAATTAAAAATTAATATGAATAGATAAAAAATTACTCTGTGGTGGTGATATTCTATACGACAAACACTTAATGTTGTATTGTATTTCTAATTGGGTGAAAAGGAATGTAAAATTTTTATTCAATTAATATAATATAAAATCACTATACTAATGATAATTATGTCATTATATATCTAATTGTTAGTATATTTTTTATGGGAATAATTGTTAAGAAAATTTTATGGATTGAGTAATACTCGTTTTACAACCTCAAAATTTCTCTTGAATGTCTCCATAGAAATGAAGGGATTAATATTACATACACAAAATATGGGATTATAAACAATGTATATTCCTATATTATGAGATAAATGGATTTTTTTATTATTTTGATACTTTTAATGGATGTAAAATTAAGGGGATTATGTGTACCCTTTTAATTGTGATCAAAATGGAACTTTTGTTAATACCATTTACTTTTCAGTTACCTCATTACACTATTCAAGGGTCAAATACTCAAAAAAAGATAAAAATGTGGTATGGGGTATGATTAATTCATAAAAAAATCCTCCAAGTATTTTTACACGTGTTTAAAAATATGTGGTAGTCATTTATTCTTAGGTTTTTAGTTTTACCTTTTTTTAACCTTTATAACTATTTTTTAACACTCTAATTTTGGTTTCACTAAAAATATAAATAACCACTACATAAAAATATTTCTGTTATAAAACTAAATATAATATGTATTTAATGTAATTTAATCTATATATAACATATAATTAAATTTTAATTTAAATAATTTAATATATAAAATTGCAGTTTTGAAGAAAAATGCCTTTTCACAATTAAGTGTTTAACAAATTTGTTTATTAACAATTGAAAGAGTGGAAATCTATCTACGTATAGTCCTATAAATTATATTAATTTCATTTTTAGTAAGGGATTAATTTATTATAATATATAAATTATTTAGAATATTAATAAAACAATTCCGTAAAAAATAACAGATTTTCCAATATCAGGGTTGTTAACTTTAATCTTAATCATTGTATTTTGATGCATAAAAATGAATTTGATATTATTAAATAATATTTTGATGTTGATAAAAAATATTAAATTCATTTTTTTAAAATAACTTCTATAAGTGATGAAATCGATTTTTTTAATATAAGCGATTAAATTATTTTTAGAGTAAAATATTACCTATGTATTGAAAATATCAAATATGGGATTTTTAAATACAAAATAACAATTTCAAATGGTTTATTTTTCATATAAATATATTAATTTTTTTAATGGTTTATAAAACATTTATGTTATTATTGTTTAATTATTATTTCGTTAAAGTAATTTTTTAACAATATCATTATTTTTTCACAATTCACTTAAAAAACAACATTTTAAGAATAATATAATAAGGTCAATAAAATAAATTATTTTAATTATAACTAAAAAAATGTTTTTCAAATTTTCAAAGTAAAATTAAAGAATTATTAACTTCAATTTTTTTATATAATAATATTATATAAATACATTCTTTTTTATTGAAAATTATGATTTTTGAAAATATTAGTCATTCTCATTCATATCTACTTTCAATTAATATTTAAATAAATGATAACCTACTATTTATATAAATAATATTTTAAAAGAATTAATCACACTATTCTTTTAATAAAAATTCTTGAAAAAGTAAATATTTATAAAAATAAATTTATAAACATCGAATGATTGACTTAATTATTTTAGTTATATAAATTGAATTTAATTTATATTTAAAATATCCTTTATTTTATTTCTGTAAATATTTACATAACTAGTTACACCTATTCATTACTGCAAATTCAAATTCTTTTTTTATTGTTCATTCTTACATATTTATATTTTTTATAGATATATCACAGTTGATTTATGTTCAATGTTGCGCATGGAGAAAGAAATCTAACACATTGTTTTATATAAATTTAATAAAAAAACAAATCTAGTTATTTATAATTATACCTTCTTAACTAATTCACATTCTCATATTTTTAATTATTACATTGTGATGAATGTTAGCATGGGTGTTATTAATATATTCATCCTTCGGGATATATCCTCAAAAAAGACAACTGACATACTATCTTTGGTAAAATTTTATTACTAATATTTTCTCAAACTACATGATTCTATCATATAATCATATACATAATTATGTATATACCCTAATCATTTTTTCTCCGTTATGTTCCTTCACAGAAACCATTAGAATATCCATGACACTAAACCTACCTAAGTCATATCATTTTTAAAAACATAACACTTATTATCAACCCATATGTTATAAAATCACACAAAAGTGATGATATGTTAATCCCAAAAAACGAGAAAACCTTTTCTAAAAATATCACTAATTACATTTTTTTTCAATCCACAATCAATTATAAGGTTATTAATAGTATCCAAATCACAATTCTTAAATTTATTCTACACATTACCACCTCAACATCAAGCATATATTAATCCAAATTTTTAATTATACCTCAATCTTGTGTTCTCCCAAATTTATTCAAAAAATATAACCTTATCCTAAAATCAATTTTCAAGGTTATTGATATAACCTATTACATCATTTTAAACATTTATAGTTGAATAATTGATGAAAAATAAATTATTTTCCACATAACCCTTATAACATTTAAATAATTCTAAGATGTGATCAATAAATATCATTCTATAATGAAAATATATAATAGAATAAAAACATATTTATATTATGATATTAACCTCATTAAATTCAGAAAGAATAAGAAACTCACCTTTTACAGCATAATTGGAAAATTCCTTGATTCTAAACCTTTTATGTATGCTCTTTTATGAAGTTATAATATATAGTAGTTTCTAGATACATACCTTTCTAATATTCCATTCTATTTTTCCTATTTTAAACAAGTAATGAAACCCAAATTGGTTATCAGTAAAATAATATTTAAGGATCATATTAATATGAAAACTGAATCCTATTATTCCTTCTCTAATTACACCTTTATTTCAATATTTAATTATTCTTGTTCAATCTATGTAGCTTTAACATAGGTTCTCCTCTACTTATTAACCGAATTACATGATGTAATTAGGAAATAAATCTTTCAAAATGGTTTATAAATAAAATGTTATTGACCAAATAATATCACCTAGGAGTTCCTTGCCATGTCTGCCACCTTATGTATACTCATCATGCACGAGATTAAAGACCGATTCTGTTCTCAATTGTCCCATTTTAGGGTGATTTCCCCTAGCTATATCTTGGACAAAAATACATCAAAATTCTTATATAAAAGTAAGGATATAATTAACTTGAAAACCACATAATCATTACTTTACAAAAAACGTTGGGATATTATTTTATTCATTCAAATCAATCCTATAAATATACCTGTTGATTTCACCAATGATCTATTATGTTAATCTCCAAAATATCAAATATTATTTCAACAATCCTAAAGGGTTATCTATGCCTTTGAAATTATGATCACCCTCAACTTATAACCCCTAAAATTTTCCTCAATAAATATCTTAATCCCAAAATTTATTTGGAACCTTCTATAATACCAACTATAATATCTTATACCATACTATAATAGACGATGATTTTATATGTACTTCTTTTGAAATAAACATGATGTACTCAATTTCTTGTTTTACACACTACACTGAGTTTACATGAACAATGATATACTATTGAATTATAATTTTTTAAATGTGAGCATTATAACCTAGAAGTTAATTATAGGTATGAATAATAATAATAAAATTCTGAAAAAAATATATTTTTTAATTTATCTTTAATTATTAATAATTAATAAAAAATCAATAAATTCTGAATATAGTTATTTTATTCTTAATTATTTTTCAAATATAATTTTTATTTCATTTAATGCACATATATTATAAATAATTTCATCTAATATTAGAGACTAAATTTTATAAATTGGATATAATTTTTTAAATTGTAGTATATAATTATCCTAAGTTAATATTTTGGGTTCTTTCTGAAATGTAAAATGTTTCAATGAATAGTGGAAAAAATTATGTTTTTTTTAATATAATTTCTATTTAAGAATTTTAAAAGTCCTTTTTTATTTTAAATTAATAATTTTTTTATTATTTCCATTTTATAAAAAATAATCCAGTTATGTTTTTTGGAATCAAATCTATTCTTATCTGTTGTATAAAACATTTTTATACATAAAAAAATCAATTTCCTAGAAAACAGTTTTTTGTCACATTTTACTGGATTACTTTTAAATAAATATATTCCATTAATAGATATTTAATCATGTAAAAATAGTAATATTGATTATTAATGAAAATTTATATTATTTAATATTTCACACCTAATTTTTGGGAATAACGAATTGACAACATATTTAAATCTTGTTATTATAGTAAATGGATAGATATAGATAAACTTGGTTAAAACTAATTTATAAGGATTCAAAATTTAGTAATAATTCTTATTGGTTGATGTTAATTAACATGGTATCACCTTATGCTTTATATTTAATTGTTTATGGTACACATTTCCTAGAAAATATTCAATGTTTGTCCCTACCCCCTCTTATAAAAGGGAACCTCCTCTCCTATCATAATTAAAACTTCTCGAGCCACTTAGCTAAAACAAACCCTACCCAATTATCACTTACATTTACCTAGACACAGATAAGTTTTTATGGTATTCATATAAAACTATTAAAATAGTCCTTATGAAATTATATGGATGAGGTCTGTTAAGAATACAAAATCATCAAACATGACTTTATTAAATTTATTTCTTTAACTACCATATTTAAATCAATGGTATTCATCATAAAATAAAAAATATTATATTTTGAATATTCTAATTTTTTTTATAATTCTAGAAAAACCATTATAAACCATATTTTCATATAATTTGGAAATAAATGTATCACTTCTATGTATGTGTTGACTACATTCTCTACATAGATATATGGCTCATTTTCAATCACTATATTTCATGGTTGGTTATTATGATGGGTTTAATTTATATATATAATATTTATGGAATAGATTTACTTTTGGAATTATAATATCTTATTTACCTACTAAACATTATATCTACTTTAAACTGACAACATCGTTCTTGTGTACTTATGAACTACCACTACCATGATGCAGTGTGTTTCATTTTCAAATCAATTGAAATGTAAGAGGGTAAATGAAATATTATAATTCAAGAAGTAAAATGCACTGACATGGATGGAAATTAGAAAAAATATTTAATGAATTTAAATTATATATATATATCATGAATCTTCTTTATTTGTGAATTATCATTTAACGTTATTTCATTCCATCCACTAAAAAGCAGAAAGTTGTGTACCTGTTCGAATACAAACCATTGTCTCCATATAGTTATATAATTCATTAATAATCAAATATCTATATTAATGGTTATATATATATGTATATATATAATCAATTTATTTTATATTTAATTCAAGAATAACATTTTGGATATGAATTAACTGTGATCAAAGTGAAATGGCCATAACTTATGAACAGAAACAAACACTAAAAATGAAATAGTTATCACAATAAATAATGATTACATTGATATAAAATTTATGAATGTGTGATAATATGTTATAATAAAACCATTTATGATATTTTATGAATTAATATAGATTTTTTATAAAATATTTAAAAATTGAAATTTATTATTCATGACATTATAATTTTTATGAATTAAAATGAACTTCGTGTAATAATTTTATGTTACCATTCCATTTTTATCTATATTGTTTATGATAAAACTTATGATGATGAAAATATATAATATCTACCTCTATAATAATATTTCAATTATTATTCTATTTTAATTTATGGATATTATTTGTTTTATAATAAATGTAGGCTCCTTGATTACTCAAGATACTATATGAAGTTATTTAGGAGAAACATATTTTTTTTTATTTTTTGTAGAGAATATGTTTCGTCCATGTGTAAATTTTCATTATAAAAATTGAATAATGCAATTTATTATCCTCCTATGAAAGTGGAAATTAAATTTTACCCATGAATTAATTTATATAAACATGATCAAATGGAATATTATTATAGTTTTTAAACAAGTAGAATTTTACTTTTTACCAAAAATGTCAATGGAATATTTGTTTTAAATTTAAAATTAGAAATGAAGTTTCCCACCAACCTGAACACTCAATGCTTTGAATAAAACTTATAAATTTTCCATGGTTTTATTGAAATAAAAAATTTCCCTTAATATTTTAGAATATTTTAAATCATATATAATATATTTCTAAAATTATAAGTGTATATTCCATATGAAATATATTTATTATCTATTAAATTAATTTTTTAGCTATGATAATATCCATTGATATTATGTGTGAATTAATTAGGATATTTTCAAATGATACTATCCTAATTATTTTTCTTGACGGTTGATGATTATTACAATGAGTTGTTTATAAAACACATTTCCAATCCATGATTTATGAAATGTGGATATAATTAATATTTATTGATATCATGGAAAAAATAGGTATGGTTTTCATTCAATGATGATTTTTCATAGAAATAAATAGACCTACAGTGAATTGGACAATGATATATATCTCTTTAGTTAATAAGAACTAGAATTGGGATCCAAACCTATTCAAAAAGGGACTCTGTCCAATATGATTGTTTTAAGAGTGAACTGGGACTAAGAAAATGATGGATTAAAGGGTAAAACCAAACCACTATGATAGCCTTGGTTTTGATCCTTGACTAAGTAAATGATTTTATATTCATATATGTATGAAAAAATATTTATTTTTCCTATGATATATTATCATTCATTATAATTTATTAATGATGATTATTTACTATTTTGTATTATGTATTTTTATTGAAAAAAACTAACTACTTAATTAATGAAAAAAATATCATAACTAATTTATTATGATTATTATAAGTTTATTTGATATTCCGATAACATTATGCATATTTTATATTATCATATGATCATTGATTGATATATCATATTCTTACCCTTATTGAGAATCTGATAATGTCTTTTATTATGTTTTATATTCCCTAAAATAAGTTGAGTAGTATTATGTAAGTTGTATCTAAGTTGGGTGGTAATTGTGAATGTAATTGTGGGAGATAATAAAAATATTTTATGCACCTATTGTTTATGTACCTTTGTTTCCAAATACCCAAAACACTTTTGGTAATGGCATGGATAATAATGTAATATTTTTAATATTAATCTAATAAGTTATAATATTTATATTAGTACATTTTGATCAATGTAGTTTATATTTGAGTTAGGATTCTATACTTATAGAAACCTTTATAGGGAAAACTATAATAATAATACTAACGATAAGATATGTATAGTAGAAAATCCTAATCTATGGTAATGAAGGTATTGTGGTTTTCCAATAAAAAACATACATATTTGGATTTTAAATAGTCGATGAATCATTTTACTAGATTCTCGTAGTGGTAATAAATATGACACACAAATATTCAATATTAATTTGATCATCACCATTTCATGATGAGTTGGCCTAATACTATACATCAAGATATAATCACTTGGGTGATATGTTTACATTAATTAAAATTTTCATGATGAAAAAATATGATTGATTAGGATAGATAATGATTATGGATAACCTTCATTAAAACTATGGTGTCATAGATTGGAAAGAAGGCATATAATTTAAGACATCATAATAATTATTTTAATGAATATGTTGTTTTTCATTGTGATAATTGTTTATCACGCTATAAATTTTGGTTTTAGTCAATCAATGGAACATATAGAAACCATATGACACTAATTTTTGTGGAAAATGAAATTATTTTCATCATATAAATCCAAAAAAAATTGGGAGATAAAATTTAAAATCATGCTATTAGGCTTATAAAAAATTATATACCGAGAATTATTAAGATATATAAAATAATAAAATGAGGAAAATGTTATGTTTATTCATTCATGAGTAAACATCCAATTTTTTTTACTATGTCCACTAATTCACTAATCATTGAGAAATGGATCACTACAATTGAAAATATATTTTCCATTCTCTAGAGTTTGGAGAATAAAAAAATTATATTAAACGATTATCCTATTGAAGGTGAAGTGGAACAATGGTGTACTCTTTTTAAGAACATAGGGAAATGTAATTAAATTGACTCTATATTGTGTGATGAGTTTAGAAGTTTAGATTTCAACATGTAAATCCCTTATATTCATAAAATGGTAATGGATAATTATTTCCTAGATCAAAAAAAGAAAAATAATTAATCCATTGGTATCTATGATGAAAATTTTCTAAGACTTGAATGTTATGCCTCTGTGTAATCATCCAATATAAATTTATGATTTTTTTTCATCATTGGCTTAAAACAAAGCGTCTTAATGGTGTTATTCATAGGGGATATATGAATTATTAAATAAATATTTTGTTTTTATGTCAAGGTATAAATATAGTCTTTATTTAATCATAAATATCGATGTTTTTATAAGAAAATAAATATGTAATTAAATTTAAATTATAATAATAATAATAATAATTGGAAAAATATGAGAATTTTTTATTCTCAATTTCGTTTAAGAAACATGGAAGAAATTATCTTAAGGGAACTAGTAACTTCATTATGTGTGGAATGAAAGTTCATTGAGAAATTTAATACTGATGTGATAGGAATGTGTTTTTTAAAGATGATAATGGTGAAAATAAGTGATGTATACACCACCCAAATTGTAGTGTTACTAACTCTAGGATTACGGGAATTATGATATTGACTAGAAAAATAATTGGGTTAATGAAGATGATCGGTATCAACAACCTATTAATCCTAAATACAAACTAAAATCTCATGTAATCACTATTATCTATTTGGGTTGTGATAAGAAAGCAATGAAAGGTGTATTTACGAAAAACTCTTGAACTACCAGTGTCATATTTGATTTTAGACCTACACACACTTTTTAAAAAAATTGTTTTTAACATGTATCATAATAAAACCTCAATGATTACATGTTTTTTAGCCATGAAAACACTTAATATTTTTATTATCACATCTCGGGACTATGATTCTACTCCGATTGATGTTTTTGGGAATGTGATTCTTGAAAATCTGATTATTATCCTTCTAGGATATATTGATGTTATTTTTTCATTGAAGTCAATTTCGTTATATAAATCCCATATCAATCTATAATGATTGGATGCTAAATTTGACATTATGATCCATCCTATGATCATCTAATTGTGTTCCAATAAATTTTAACTTCCAATGGATATGGAATAATTTTTTTAGGTCTTGATTCCTATTCAAAATAAATGTCTATCACACTAGGTTTGGGAGAAGATAAAAATCAATTTTATTACATGTTTATAGGATTACATTGAATTATTTTTAGAAGAGTTTCATATTATTTTTGTGAATAATGATGTTGAGCATTAAACAGAACTGAAATCTAGTGCTACACCTATTTAACTAACTCTATATATAATTATCCCTGTTAAGTTACTGGAATTGAAGAATAAACTCTAGAAAAATTTAGATAAATGATCCATTCAAACATGTGTATCACTGTTGGGTGAAACTATTTTCTGTTATGAATAAACATCAATCGATGTGTCTCTAAATTGATGACTAATAAATGAGTAAAACCAAAATCACAAATAAGTATACATTTCCATATACTAATTATTTTCTTGTTAAAATTAAAGGAGCTAAAAAAATTTCAATTATTAATCTTTTATCTGGATTCAATCAATTATGCATCAAAATTAAAGACATCCCCAACACAATAATTCTTATGAGTTATGAATGTAATGAATTTATAGTGAATATATTTAGTCTAACTAATACCCTGAAAATATTATTTAAAGTAATTAATATGGTGTTTATATATTATAATTTTCGGTTTACGATAGTCTTTATTAATTATATTTTTATTTATTCTGTGATCAAGGAAGTGTGTAAAGATAACTTAATGATTGTAATAAAGACACTAGGGAATGATTAGTTTTATGAATAATTTAACATAAGTTAATTTTAGGTACATAATCATATATTTTGGGTTCATATAATCTTAATAAAATATATATTGGTGGATCTAACAATATCTTATGTTTTTTAGCATTGGCCTTGATAGACCACATTTCTTGATATCCACAGTTAACTTTTTTAAGTATAATATTATTGAATATTTTTTGATAATATCTCACAACTAACTGATAATCTAACCAAATTTTCTCCGAAATTATTCAATTCCCTTTTGTTGGATGAATATAAGGAATATATCATAGAACTGAAAAAAGGATCGTTCATAAACCTATACTCAGACAACCCTGTGGTGGAGTGGGGTCTTTTATCTTTAGTTGTGAATCAAATATGAGAATATTATTAATAATATTATATAATTATATGGTGATAACTTAGGATTCATGGAAATTGAATGTCCCAATGAAATGTTTCCCCACATCTGATTTAGAGTTAGTTAGTGTGAGTTTTTTGTTAAATATATGGAGGAACAATCATTATGGGGACTGGTATAACCTATATTCTAATAATAAAATTTTCAAATATATATTAACCCAGAATTATTTTAATATTCTACAAATAATATGTTTTATGCTGATTAATAATTATGTCTGCTTATTACGTTACCGCCCAATGAAGGAAAATAAGGTGTATAGTGCTCTATTTGAAAGGATCATAATTTATTATCTATGATGAGGACCTTAAAAAAAATATAATATCCTAAAATTATAGATCTATAAATCATTATATAAGGGGAGAAATCATATCAAACTCAAATGAGTGTTCATCAATTAATCTATGTAAATATCAAAGAGGAATATATGATGTAGATATATATAAGAATATGAGAAATCTTCTTAAGGACAACGTTTATTATCATGGATTGATATGTTTTTGGATCTTAGAATGTTTCCCATCAAAACTAGACATGAATAATTGGTTACTAGAAGAACCTCATAGCTAATCATTTTCTATTCATCATAGAATAAGGATGATTTCTATATACCTGAAATTTTACTTCTTGTGTGATAACATGAAAAGATATATTAATGATAATGTATCTCAGTGCAAGGTATGACATAAAGATATGGATTAGAGATATAATTCTTATGAGATATTAAAACCATTACATGTGTCATATTGGAAATTGGAAGACATCATAATGGATTTCCTCATTGGTATCCATAAAATGAAAAAAGATAATAACAGATTTTGGGTTGTATTTGACCACCATATGATTTTAGTGCATATTATTTCTAGTAAAAAATATTTTTTTAATGATAATATTTTTATAATATAAATTAATGAAGTGGTAAAATTTCATTTATTACAACATTTTATTGTATCTAACTGTGATACAAGGTTTACCTCGATGTTTAGGTGAGATCCTTAGTAGGCTCTAAATACAGAGCTGTGTTTTAGTACTAATTATCCTCAATATATAGATATTAAGTCTAAGAGGACCATTAAAACCATGGAGGATAAGTTAATATCATATTATATGGGTCTCAAAGGTTTTTGGGATCAACAACTTCCTCTTTCCAAATTATAATATGGTAATAATTTTAACAAAATCATTCTGATGGATCACAATGAAGCCTTCTATGGAAGGAAGTACAGAACTCCAATGTGATAGGATAAATATATAAAATAAAAAAAATTGGGATGTGATCTAGAAAAATAATTTTCGTATAATTTCAAAGACATTCACAAGAACATCATGGTAGCTCAGATTTAATATAAAATGTTTGTTGAAAATATTCGGTGCAATCTAGAATTTGAATTTAGTGAGAATGTATTCAGATGTATTTCTCCATGGAAAAGGGTTATGATATTTTAAAACAAGGTTAAGATGATCCAAAGGTGTATTGGACCCTTTTATATTATTGATTGAGTACCTATGGTTTTATATCAAATTGTTCTTTCACTTAACATAACTCATGTTGACGCTATACTCCATTTATCTCTCCTAAGGAATTATAAATACGATCATTCGTATTTACTAAGATCAATGTTTTAATCTATATAGAATTATATTTACTATTAATAAAAACTAATAATAAAAATGTATCTTATAGATAATATGGTATAGATTATATTACTCACTATAATAACTTTCTTTAGGAGAATAATAATTTTAAAGAAGCTACATGTTAACCCAAGGATGTGATGAAAAGTCATTTTAGTTAATTTCCAAAAAAAGTCATTTTACGCATCAAAAATATGTTTTCATAAAAATGGATTTTTATTGCATCTTATGCTCAAATATTATAATTTATTTATCCAACTTTTAAAAATATTATTTAAATTGTTTTTAACATTTTTAGAATCATCTAATCAAAATTATCTTATTGAAAATTTTCAGGATTTAACTAAAAGGAATAAATTTTTAATAAATATTGAGGAAATAAAAAATTTATAAAAAATATTATTTTCTATTCAAGAATTTACAAAATAGAATTTAGATTTAAAAATAACATAAAATTTTATTAGTAAATTTTGATTCAATGTTATCCAATTATTATCATTGGAATCAATATTATTCAAAAAAAGTCTATGAAAACATTTTTATAATTAACATGCCATTTTCCTAAAAATCAGATTTCATCCTTTTTTGTTGAATTATATCGAAATGAATTTCAATTAGTTATGGAAAATGAATCAACTGTAATGTATTATATATTTATAATATGAATAACCAATAATATATAATAATTTTAATATAATTGTTGGTCATAATGAAAATCAAACACAATGAATCTTTTTCTCCATAGTAGATGAGTATATTTGGATAATTAGTGTGAGAATAAGTTGTATGGAACAAAAATGTCATATCAATTCCTAATGGATGAAGTAATTTCAACCCTTCTCACATTATTCCCCAATTTTTTTGGGACACGTTTCCATGAAAAATATATAACAATATTCTTTTCCTTTAAAATATTCTAGGCGTGTCCCTCCCCAAACTTATAAAAGGGACTATTCTATACACTTTTATTTAAAACATCATGAGCCACCTAGGTAAAAAATCAAAGACCTATTCACATATCAAATTCCTTATCAATTAATATTTTATTATTTTATTCCATAAAATCCCATTCTTTGTATCCTTAAGATGAGATTAAAAGTAGGTCATCCATAGAAGAGGTAATCATCTTACCTATCCTATTTTAATATATTTATTCTTTTGAATTATTAATATATTTTTTATTTATTATAAATTAATTACCTAATTATCCAAAATATAATTAAATATTGTTATAATTATTGATCTAGAATTATAATACCTCTTTTCTAACAAATCTTAATAGAAAATATTACTTATGTGTATGTGTGGACTACAACTTCCACGCAGTGAAATGATTCATTATCCATCACCATTATTTATTTTTAGATATTTTGAGTGATTTAAAATTTATATACTATATTTATTTCATAATTATTCTTATTTACGTTTAATATCTTATCTACCTTGTTACATTCAGATAAATAGGAAAATGATAACATCACTTATGCATACACGTCATCTACCACCTACAGATGGTGATGTGATTTCTTTTTTGGTTTCCATTATATATTAATGTTAATAAAAATATATTTTTAGGAAATTATATTACCTTTATAGAATAATAAATTATATATATATATGTGAATTATTATATAAAACTATTTCTTTCCATCTACTAATCATTCAAAACATCACTTGTTCATATGTACAGACTATTGTCTCAGTGTAGGCATGTAATTCATTTATCATTACAATATTTATTGAACATCTCTAAAAATGGATATAATTAATATATATGATATTAATAACATCATTAAAATTATTTTTCTGGGGTAACTGTGATCATACTTTTTGGTCCATAACTTCCAAATAAAATAATACATGAAAAGCATAGTCGTAAACATACAAGATGAAAATGATAATGCATGATTGTTAAGGAATTGGTGATAATATGTTATAAGTAAACCATGTATTATTTTATAAGTATTAATATGTTTTTATGAATATAAATATAATAATTTAATATTTATTATATAGGATATTATATAACATATTATGGAATATGGACTTTAGGTTAGGGTTCTACATTATAATCTCATTTTTGATGGTATTATTTCTATTAAAATATTTTATGGTGAATTAAAGGTTCATTCTCAACCAAATAATTTTTATTCTCTTATCCTTCGGTTATTTATAGTGATTAAAAAATTTCCTCTCTTTATGTACTTAATATACCGAATAAATTTATTTGAGAAAACTAACATTGTTATAATTATAGACTAAGAACCATTTTCTACCATGACCATATATTCAATAAATACATTATTGATTATCTTAATATTATATTATAAATTTTTAAAGTCAAATTTAACCATGTTTTAATTAATATTTTTTTAAAATGAATATTTTTCTCCCAATCAAGGTACTTTAGACATAATATCAAAAATTTGAGAGGAATCATTGTTGAGCATCCATAACATGAACTAAATTTCCCATCACTATGAATGGTCAATTTTTTGAATATAATATTTCATCTTTACATGGTTATATTTAATGAAAATTATTTTTTTCATATTTTTCAAATCATCATATATTAAATTTTTTATTTAAAATTTAAAATTTAATTTTCCTTTAAAATATTCTAGTGATATTTGGAAAGAAATTTTCATCCCTAAAAAACTCATTTTATTTTCTATATAAATTACCAAGGAGAAGATCCAACTATATCATCCTTATTTAATATATTTTTGTTTTATGATTATATTGTGGAGATGTTTATGAAACCCATTTACTTTCCTCTAGTTTTTAAATGATGATATAATGAATATTTTATGATACTTTTTAAATATATGTATGGCTTTAATTATGTGATGTGTAATGTCTTAACTTTTTAGTAAGGTAAAATTTCAATTATGTTTTTGTGGAAAACATGTTAAGTTTCCCTTTTTGAATTAATACTAGGTAACCATGCCCTTACCCTAGTCCATTTTCTTTAGGAATGTATGGTTTTAGGTGTTCTAGAGGATATCTAATGTTCAAAAAAAGGCTTGTAATAAATACACTACATGTATTAGATACACAGGATATATGTTATGAAATGGTTTTTTCCTATGAGAAAGAAACCTGATATTTACATTGAATGTAAAATTTAAATTGCATGTAAATAGTTATGATTATTTTCTTAATGGGGCAGTGTTTCATTTTTTTTGATAAAACCATCCTCCTTCTCCACTAGGTTAGGCTAGAGAGAGAACCCTCCATGACTATACTTGGTTCTTCGTCTCCATCATTCAGGATATGTTTTCATTTCCATCATGTGTGTTGGATACAAAATAGTAAGATCCTCCATTCCATCCCTTCCTTCTTTCCTTAATCATGTTTTATTTGTTTACTATTAGTGTGAGATCACATTCCATATTTTTTGGGTTTTTATTCGGTTTTCTATTTTCTTCTATTATATCTCCAATAAAAGGTAGGAAACATGAGTGGTCATCTATGATCCTAAGTTATGTTTTATAGTTATTTTCCCTACGGTGTCATTACATTTATATTAGGTGACATTGTTCTACACAAAAAATGTTTTTAGTGATTCCATTAACTATTTAATAAATTAAATTAAATGATTTACCATGCCTAATATGGTCATGGATTGTCAAAAATCAACATTTTTGGTTGATCATATTGATGTGAGCCACCCCTATGTGTGTTCCATTGCTTAAAGTACTAGATACCCATACATTAAATCATAAAACCCCTATTAGAGGTGTTTTATTCAACATATTAAATGAAATGGAAATGAGAAATGATAGGCCAAGTGTTAGGACCCTATGTTTTATACCATGGTTTTATTTTCACAGATTAAATGAATTTTATAACATTAATGAAGTTTCATCACTATAATTCTTGGATAAATATTGTGATATCTCAATTGATAAACCACCACTTTATGTAATAACAAGGGTGGTACGAGGTTCCTGGCATGAGAACACCATGGAAATTCTCATTGTGCTTTATAATTATAATTTTTTATGATTTTTAAATACAAAAGGAGTGATAGTTGGAGTACCTTGTACGGTATCCTTGGGAATTTTCCCTACCTCAACATGGGTGATACTAATTCCCTAGGGGTGTGACCCTGGATGGGAAATGTTGATAAATGGTTATTCAAGTCCATGAGTGGTACTCAGCCGCCTATGTGAGATACCAAGCACAAGATCAGAGTTTATTTTATTAACACCATGTTAGGAATGATACTTGGTATTCCGTTTTGGGATTTCCTTGTAAGAAATATAATGGTGTTGATTATTTATTGAACTCTTGGTGTGATACTTGGGTTCCTTGATATGATTTTCCATTGACAGGCCCCAGATTCCTCTTATTTAAATTCTATAGATATCTTTTATATAATTGTAAGAATGTTAATTCATTAAATTAAAGGAATCATCTACCAAGGATACTCACATTCTTGGGATCAGTCCAATCTGGAAACATTATTTATGATGAACCATTTATACAACATCTCATACTTGTACAAGTTCACATTAGATCAGTGATATCACACTTAGGCTAAAGAAGGTATTGTTGGTTGGGTGTCCCTGGGGAACCCAGGCCAACATGCCTATTTATTTATTACTTTATATTTATTAAAGACATGAACACTTATCAATATATATAAATATAATAGATTTTACTAGACACTATTGGTGGGGGACTATTGAGTATATCTTACACCCTACTCAAGATGAACTTGGTACCCAAGTAGACTTCATTACTGTCGATGTAGATAACGAGATGTTTCTAGTTTTTTATACTTGATTTTCAGTTTTAGGATGGAGTATGGAAGAAAATTAAAAAGATTGTACTTGCGATGCTAGAACAGATAACTTTAGAATATTGGTATTTTTTAGCTTATGGTATAGGTTTCTTTCCCATATATCCCATGTTTTCATTTTTCTTACAAAGACATGACAATATCATCATCATTTGATATATATATTTATTCAGTTTCCCCCTGTTTATTACTGGATTTTTATTTATTATTCCACTACTATTAATTTATTTCGAATTCTTTTGTTTCCTAATTTATTATATACCGCAATGACCACTCTGACACATGAGTGTTTGGTCTCCCCACATAAACACCCTAGGACCTCGCTGCTAGTTGAAAACCATTTCTTTATGAGGAGTTGTTCTATAGGTCATATGGAAAATCATCATAGGGCACCGTTTGGTGGTATATTGGGATAAACAATACAAAGATTTTTAGAGCATAATTTTACTATTGTATTACTATTTGGTTATTAGACAGGAGTCTAGGATATATTGGGATTTGGTAATGATCCTTTTCATAGGAGTTGTTTCCCCACGTACAAGGTATAACCTAAATTAACATGGATGGGTTATTGTTTTTGGTTGTTCCAGTGACTATTATTCTAATTTAACTATTGGATGACACACATGTTATGTAAAGTTACAATTATTCATATTATTGTTTCAATTATTTATTTCTAACTTTCAATGTTATGAAAAATAGGTATCATTATAGGGATCATATTATCCACTTTAGAATTCACATGTCAGACATTTTTCTATCCCATATTTAATTTCTACATGCATTTTCAGTATTGCATGTGATTTTTATGAGTGACATGGTAGTTATATATGGAATGTTTCTAACATTTATTCTAGGGTTAATCTAACTAGATTAATTAAAGTTCCTACATCCATCTAAATGGATTTTTTCTTGCATAGATTAATGATGAAATCATAATTAACCAATTATCCCATATTTAAAACATGAACCACTATTTCAATGGACTGAAACGTTAGATTATTTTGATGACCTAAATTCCAATTATAATTTAAAAATAAAGTAATTCTATAAATTATACATTATGGTTTATTTAATAAAATCATTTCATATGACCTGTTATATCATGATAACAAATGTAAAGGTTAGGTCATAATTACATGTAGTACCAATTGTAATTTAACTAGAGTACGATCCTTTGTAAAATTTGTAATGGTAATAAAAGTAAGTCGATTTTGATATATATATATATAATTATAAATTAGAATGAACATAAATATATTCAAATTTTTAATTTACATGGTTACCCATAAATGGGGATTATAATTTCAATGTAAAGGGTGTTTTCCTCTATAATTTCCAATTAACACTCCATATAACAAAACATATACTGTGTTATTTGAGATAATATGTTATATGGGACCTTGAAACAGACCCAAACATATTAACGAGATGTCTGTAGTGTCTTATGTGTTCTATTTATATCATCCATATCACCTCGACCTAGCTTTATGAGCAGAAAGAGGGGTGTGACTCATTTATTGGCAGGTATTGTACCTATCCCTCCCTACTTTTCTGCATTCTTGTCATGTGTTAAATCTTATCTAATGTGTTTATTAGAAAATATTAGAGTTATTCCACCATGTAATCCTTAATTAATATTCCAAAAAGGGTAGTGATGACCATTCACCAAAGGTGGCAGCCCTAAGAAACCATTATTACCACCTGTAGTTCCACCTTAAGAACCTCTAGTTCATCATCCATATAGAGTCAATGATTTGTTATGAGATAATTTATTCTTTTTCATCAAGCCTAAAAAAGGAGCTCCACAACCTTACCCTACTATGGAAGAGTTAATTCTATAATTACAGTAATAACAACCTCTCACCATCTTGAGGGATGACAGTCCTCATAACATTAATTCATGGTTAGAGGCCATGTTTTTTATCATAGATAATTTGGAGATGCATCCAGACTAATGGGTTAAACTCACTTCTTATATACTCTATGACTTGTCTTGGATTTGGTGGGATGTTATCACTCAGGCTAGAAATCAACATTGTATTCTTTGGGTGTACTTCTAGATATAATTCTATGATTACTTATTTCAAATAAAATTTATACTATATTATTCCAGATAGTTTTTACATCTTCAGTAGGGATTTTTGTGAGTTATTGAGTATTCATGAAAGGTTTTTTATTTTTATGTGTATTATATTTGGATATTATATAGATTATTTTCAAGACTAGGTGCTGAGATGACATGATATTCCAAGGCATAGTGATCCTAGAATATATGGTTGAAATATATTAAAGAGAACACACATTTATTTTTCTTAAAAAAGTGGAATAACATCTATACTGTTTCATAGATAAAAAATATGAGGGCACCATTGAGATTAGAATGCATTTTTTACCCTAGGAACGACTTACGCATCGTGGGTCATTTAATGAAAATTCATTATGGGCGGGGAAATGAATAAAGTAATTAAAAATTTATTTTATTTATAATTCTTGATGCAGAGGCTGATGTGTCTTTAAATATAATATTACAGAGAAACCCATGGGTTATCCACATAACCCTAGAATTATTTGAGAGACATTGGAGAGAACGTTGTGGGCATTATCTCGAGCGGATGGAAACTAGATCACAAATCAATGATTGATACACTATAGATTTGAAGGATTTTACCAATGATAATGACACTACATTGTACTTCATCGGTGACTGATACAAATCTAGGTAGGGTAGTTGTTTAAATTCCTTACTTTCCTCATTGTTGATTCCAATGATGAACAATGATCAATTCATAGATGGATTGATCCATGGATCATTTGTATTTATGGGATATGAGTATGTTGAGGTTAATTCAATAGAATTTCGTCATGATTTAGTTTTTTGATACATTGAGTTTAATTCTAATGAAAATGAAATGAGATCAACATGAACATCGATTGATGTCTGTTCCACTCATTGTTCTTGTGATTTTTCTCAACTGAATTTTTCGTTCATTATGGGTGTTATTAATTCTTCCCATAGTTTGATATGTCCTGATCAATTGATCATTTCACACCTGTTTCTTAGTGCAATAATGAAAAATTATAGATCTTGGATTGGTATGACACAACAGTAGTGTGATGATGGAGGCAAAAATGTATCAGATAGCATAGGTATCTAATATTTATGTTCTTCAATGCACAATGAATAATGAAAAAGATTCTCTTTTTTGACCAGATCAATGGTTTGAAACATATTTTTTGTCAAAGGAAAGACTCGAACAAGGAGGATACTTCAGTTTTCTAGCAAGGTGAGGCTGGATCGAAGGTCAGAGTAGTGATGAGTATGATTGAGGTATGTATCTAGATTTCTATAAAATCCCACCCTACACATCATGTAATGTGGATCTTCATGTCATGTAGGGACCCCTTGTGGTGGCTAGGAATATGGATAGGAGTGAAGTATCACATTGTGGGTGACTATATCACATGAAATGTGACGGATCCTCGAAAACATGGTGTGTAACTTGGAGGGTACACAGACATGGGGTGTACTACATTGGTAACATTAATAACTTGTACTCCCCCTCATGGACATGAACTAGACCATGCACATGTGATGAATCCATGTACCGGAACACTGGTTGACTATAAGAGAAGTTTACACATCATGTACTTCTACAAGAACATGGATTGAGACATGGGTCGTTTATATGGGTAGGACCTGAGGTCAAGGGACATAGAATGTGACCGCTACTACATTTTTTAACTTTATTATATATGTCATAGAGCCCTTTTACTCCATATTATTCACATGTTTTGTTATGATTTGTTCCCCTAATGATTTCCCTAAGGGTTATCATGGAATCATTTCCTACTCCTAGGACTATGATCCATTTGGTTGGACTCCTTGGATAAAGTGATTGGAATCACTCGAAGTGGCCCAGAGTGAGATCCTTTATTCATCTCCATGCCCTATATGGAGTTATTTGTATCATCATGGCCATCACTACATGGGATTTGATCCTTTACTTAGAGGGTTAATCCAAATTTATTTTTTGGTATCACCCTATAGCACTGGAAGTGATCCTCATCTATGTATCATATTCTCTTCATACTGTTAGTGTGTACCTCTAATAATAAGACCCAATGAGAACTAGCTTTCGAATGGATTCCACATATTCTCTCAGTATTAGGAGTATATTCTCTCAGATGAGGTATGTTTTGAATCATAGATCTAGAATATTATACTATAATATTACCACTATGACATTGCTTTAGACATTGTTTCTTGGTTGAGTATATCTGGTTATTTTTGTTATATGTGTTGTAAATATATACCTATGTAGAGTTGCTTGTATTTCCTTTTTCACATTCTTTGTGTTTTCATTATGTCTTACTGAGTATTTTTATACTCACCCCTACACCTTTGTTTCCCGCACATGTCGTGTATTATGTAGATGATAAACCTTTTTATAGAGTAGTTGTCAGACTAGAAACCGATGGTGCATAGTGAGAATAGAAAGAGCAAGGTGTGATCCTTTAGCTTTTTTAAGGTAATCCCAGTACTTAATTTCATGTTTCACTTGTGTTACATAATCTTTTTAGTGGGATTATATTTTCTATATTTACTTTCCATTACATATTCTTTTACTATTATTGTTGTATTTATATGTATTCATTATTGATTGTTTAGTTTTTTTATATTTCATCATTGTATAGGCTTGGATATTTGTTCTTGCGTAGGTACTTAGCCTAAGGGATATCATGTAAATGAAACTCTTACATTGCACCAGTCTCTAGCCCTCATACTATATGAGGTGATATTGGGGAGTCACAAATCAGGCCCCTCAAGGACAGGTCATGATAGAGTTGTATCAGAGGAGTCAGTCCTACTATAAAAACAGAGAGTTTGTGGGTTTGGTTGGGGGAAATAATGTTAATTGTTTCGAGTTTAGATTTCAGACTAGGGACTCTAGTGTTGGTGTGGTGATTGACATATCCATACACTAAAACTCTGATAACCAACTTTTCAATGTATAACATGTTGAAACTAGTTAGAGGGGAAAAAATGGCATGTGCATCATATAGGATTGGGTTGTGGGTTCCATTTCCTTCTTGTTTCATCTCTCCAGATATACGCATTTATTATGGTACACATTATTTACTATTAGGATTCCTCCAAGATGTATATCATCTTGGATATAGCATTATCATGGGGATAATCCCCTTAGTGATGAGGTGTCCATACAAGGACTAGTTCTATAGGTTTTACCTTTGAGTGGTGCTCTTGCTATAACATAATCTGTAGAGAAACACATGGTACCCACAGTAATATCTGATGAGGTGTTCAAGCTGGTCACACATCACAAGTTTCAGTGACAGTTACCCCTCTTCTTCAGAGGCGATCCCAACCCACAGGCTTTGGAGGACTGGCTTGAGGAAGTGACTTAATTTTTCTATCTTTCTTGTACAATAGCAGACTAGATGGTGGTCCATGCAACAAGGCTTCTTCTTGGATCAGTATAGCAAGTTTGGTGTTTAGTTACCCATTATTATGGTGAGGAATCATTATCATGGTCAATGTTTGAGAATATATTCAGAGAGGATTTATCTCTAGCTATGTTAAGACTTGTACATATCCCGGATCTTCTGTAACTCCAGCAGAGGAGCATGTCAGTAGATGACTATTCATCAATGTTTACCAACCTCCCGAGGCACTCGATTGATACAGTTCATGGATAGGTATTCCTAGATCATACTATCACGTTAATATTGTATATAGACATCCGATCCAATGTTATCCCTTTATGAATTATTACCTATGTTGTGGTAGTAGGGTGAGCTATGGTTGTTGAGAGTTTTTTGGATGAACAGATACAACTGGTGATTTTCAACAGTAGGAAATAAAGAGTAGATACATCAATAGAAGGGATCCAATGTCAGTCTCAATGACATATACATGCAATACATTTCTATTGGAGTTTATAATATTGAGGATCTATGGTCCAAGGATCACAAGGTGGGTCTATTCAGCACCAAGAGAGGTAGTGCTTGTCATGTGACAGTAGGTGAAATCTCACATGAGATTGTTAGACCCACTGTACAACTGAAAAAGACACCATAGACGGCTCATTGAGGAAGATGTAGTGGAAAGAGAAGGCATGTTTATAGGGTGGATTATGTGGCAGAGGAGTTGGTAGAGCAGTAAGAGGTGGTCAACACTTTGATTTTTTACCACCCCCACCACCCTAGGTGGCCCACACTAGGCTCAGGGAGGTATAGAGTACAGGTGAGGATATCTGCAAGTGGTCGATGTTTACGACCTAAAGGCTACAAGAATGATTCTAGGTATGGTAGATTTCTTTTTTACGATATCTGAATTATTGATAAACACATGTTATAGTCATTCCTCTCTTGACACATAAATTGTACGAGACGTAGAGATTCTAGTGGATCCCCTAGCTCGAACCTTACACTTAGAGACTCTTACCATAGAAGACTCAACGATCACAGACTTGTGCCGATAGTGTGACCTGGACCTTAGAGGTGAGAGTTTTAGTTTGAATCTCTTGGTGTCAGCATCGAGGCATTACAACATCATTCTTGGTATGGGATGGTTATCCATATGTCATGCTAAGATTGAATTTTTTAGGATAAGGATCTAGTGTTTCCATAGTGACAGAACCATATTTTCCTTTTTTAGTGAAAATGAAATGCATGCAGAACAGTATGGACTCATGAATAAGAGGTTGAAACTGATTACACATCAGTTTTCTAGCATAACCCTTTGTGCAGTAGATGTTATGAGTTCCTAGTTTCCTATAGTGGTGGAAAACTATATGGAAGTATTACTTGAGGATGTTCAAGGTTTACCTCACGTCAGAGATATAGACTTCTACATTGATCTACACCATAGGAAGACACTGATATCTATACAAGAATATCAGATGGATAATTCAAATACTCATGAGATGAGGGTACAGTTGGAGGAATTCTAGGGAAAGGGCTCTATTAAACCAAGTGTTTCACCCTAAGAAGCCGCAATTTTTTTTTCAATTAGATAGGTGGGAGCTTGAGATTTTATATGGAATTCCGGCGATTAAATCCAGGGACAATGAAATTGTTTTTACACTACTAGGAATAATTGACCTCTTTGATCAATTGAGAGTGGATCAATGGTTCTCAAGGGTTAGACCCGGGATTGGCTATCACCATATGAGAGTAAAGAATGAGGATATTCCAAAGGCAAATTTCAAGGTGTTCCTATGATCACTATAAATACATGGTGATTAGCTTTTTAATGACGAACTCCCCAGTAGTGTTCATGTGACTCGTGAACCAAACCTTCTAGAATTTCCTAGAATGATTCATTTAATTCTTTACTAATGACATTTTTTAGTACTCAGAATTAGATGAGGGGCATGTGAGACACTTGAGGATATTTCTAAATGTTTTCTCAGATCACTGACTTTACATAAATCTATAAAAAGGGATAGTTCTATATTAAAGAGGTCCACTTTATGGGACATATTATCTTAGTGAATGGAGTGCCAGTGGACCAAGCCATGGTTGACGAATTGCTAGCTTAGGATATACCCAAGAGTATGAAGGAAGTGTGTGTATTCCTTGGGATGGTATTATATTACAATAGATTCATACCCGAGTTATCTAGAATATTAGAACCCATGACATCATTGAATCAAATGGGGTATCCTTTCATGTGGATAGAGAGGTTCTGGTAGGGTTTTTTTAGTTTAGGTAGAGTGTGACGAGCACTTCCATCTTGAGATTTCTATAGTATGGTGTCGAGTACATAGTGCTCTGTGATGCATCAAGAACCATTATTGATTGTGTTATGATGTAGAGGAAAGTAGTAATTGCCTATAGTTCATGCTAGTAGAGACAACATGAGTACAACTACATGACCCATGATCTTGAGTTATTAGTGGTAGTCTTCATAATAAAGATGGCGTGACACTACATAATGGGTGATTGGTTTACAATATATTCTAATCAATATATCTTTAAGTGAATCTTCTCTTAGATAGTTCTTATCTTGAGATTGTGGTGATGGATAAAGTTCCACTAAGATTACGACTTCAATGGTTTCTATACTCCGGGTATGAGGAACATAGTAGAAGTTTCTCTCAACAAGAGATCTTGTTCATTGTTGTTGAATGATTCATTAGACCAGTTGGTTTAATTGTAATTATCCTTTGTGGGAGGAGACTGAGAAGCTTACCTTCAGTTGATGGTTATTACCCCTCTATTATTATGGCGAGTCAAAGAGGTATAGTTGGAAGATACTAGCTGTGAGACCCTATGTACTGAAATATCCACTGGACACAATCCTGATGTATTTTCTAAAGGTGGGGAGTAGTTTATTCTTTTCAGAGGATGCATGATGATACTTATGATATTCTAGTAAGAGGTTCTAAGATAGTTTCATAAATCTCATTGGTGGTACATCTATGTTTGTAAAAGATGTATCATGACCTATCATATAAATTTTGGTGTCCATGGATGAAGAAAAAAGTTATAGAGTTCGTATCCTAATGCCCAACTTGTCAGCAAATGAAGGCTGAGCACCAAGTTCTAGTAGGTTTAACTCAATCCCTTGAGGATCCATAATGGAAGTTAGATGGGATATACATAGACTTTATGATGGTTTTACCATGTGTGTCCATAGTACAGTACTCCATATGGGTGATTATTGATCGAATCACCATGTTGGACCACTTCCTAGATATCTAGGATAAGAGTTTAATGAAGATCGCAGGACTCCTCTATGTGCAAGAGATAGTCCAACTATATGGGGTTCCATATATGATTTTTTCTCATTGTGGTGCTTTCTTCATATCCAGACTGTGGAAGCGATTATAGGAGGCATTTGGGACTCAGTTATCATTGAGCACATCATTTCACCCCCAAAATGATAGCTAGACTAAATGGACCATTCATGTTCTGGAGGACAGAACACAAGCCTGTGTGTTGTACTTTTCTCATAGTTGGGAGTATCATCAACCATAGGTGGAGTTTTTATACAATAACAGATACCATTCCACCATTAGTATGGAACCATTTGAGGCTTGTTATGAATGACCCTATTAGTAACCAATGTGTTAGAATGTCCCATGAGAGTTAGAATTCAAGGGAATGGAGTTGGTGAATGCAACTATAGAGAATTTTCAAATCATCAAGGAGTGGATTAAGGCTGCATAGAGTTGTCAGAATTCATTTTATGATAGATGAAGAAGAACGTTAGATTTAGAGTTAGGAGAAAAAGTATTCCTACAAGTTTTACATCAACATGGATTATGGATATTTGGTCAGGGTATCAATCTATTTATAACATTCATCATTTCTTTCTAGATAATTGATAGATTTAGTGAGGTGTTTTACCACATAGCTATACATATTCTGTTAGATTGGGTACACATTATCTTCCATGTGTTGTAGTTGAGGAGGTACGTGCATGACCCATCACAGGTTATTGATGGGGGTGAGCTTGAAATCTAGGATGGTGATACATTTGCTGAGTACCTAGTAGATATTAAGGATCAGTAGGATAATATCCTTAATGGGTGAATAATTCCTTTGGTGTGTGTCTGGTGGAAGCATAAGAATCATTCGAATAACACATCGGAGTGGGAGTAATTAACTCTTTTTAAGAGAAATATACCTTTTTCATGAAATTATTTAAACACCGCAAAATTTATGAAGGAATAAATTTAAAATATATTTTTGAATAAAAGTGCCCCATACCACTTTCAAACTTTTGAATGTAAGTAAAATTTTATAACAATCATTTTCATATAAATAAATCTTAAAAACCATTTTGAAAACTTTGACATTAATGAGAAAGATTTAGAAGAATAAATATTTAAAACATTTACAATGATGTTTTGTTAAAAGATTCCCTTAAAAATAATACCTTTGAATTTTTTGTATGAAACATGGAAATGGATTATAAATATGTCCTAGTAAATAGTTATACCTAAATAATCTCATATAATAATGACATTGAGTAGTTAACCCTTAACTTTTACTTTCCTTTAGTCAAGGGTACGTTTAACCTCTAGTATAATGACCATAGTAAGTTATTAAATTATACCAGAACCATATTAGTATTTATGATATAACGTATGATTCATTTATGATATTATACAACCAATTTAATAGTCATATCCATGTTAAAGTAACATTTTAGATAATAATCACTTTCTTTATCATATGTGTTTTAACATTTTATTTTTCATCGTATCAATTAGATTTGGATTTAAATTCTTCAATAATATAAAACATGATTTATATATCATATATTAAGAATATAAATGTGTATAATAGATTGATATTTTTAATGGAAACACTATTCATGGAGACGGTAGTCCGTACGTACGCATACGCGTTGTTTATGTTTTCTTATCGTATAGTATGGAAGTTATTAAATGAAATATATTTATCTACATAAATATATATTATTATAGTTGAAATATTATTTCATATATATCATACTTAATCAATATCTATATTCTTATTAAAATTATTAAATGGTGATCGTTGAAGATGAATCTTGTCGTGTTGTGGAGACGGTATGTTGTATATATGCACGAGCGACAATATCATTCTATTGATGGTGAAATAGTGTTTAATTGGCAAGTATATTATACATAAATAATAATTACTATTTCATATTTATTATTTACATTAATTATACTCATTATTATACCCATCTAAATAATGTAGTGTTGAATTCCAAACTACACCACGACGTGGAGGCGATAAGACGTATGTACACACGCATGGTGACTTCATCATTCATAGGATGGATAGAATCATTAATATGGATTAACCGTATTTATAATAAAATCTCAGAATGTATAATTTAATTGAGTTTTTATTTTAGTATGGTAACAACAAATAATGAGGAAGTAGAAGGAGAAAAGAACTTTGAAAGAGGTGATACAATAATTACCTCTTCTTCGGGTGCTTCCTATTGATTTGAACAAAAGGGATCCTTAGGTTGGATTTATTCTCAATTTAGGGACTATAAGTTGATGTGAGTGATGTTTTGAGATGATTTGGGTAGGTTTTGGCCGATCCCAATGGATTTGGAGGTTTGAATTAAAAATAAATAGAGCCACCCTTTTATAAGAGATGTGAGGGGCACTTTAGGAAAACTTGAAATATTAATTTATTATTAAATTATTTTAGGTTTATAATAGCTCAAATTTATTTATTTATATGCTAGGATGGGTATGGGTCTAAATACTCACAAAAAAAAATAGGTTTTAGACATGTTTAGGTCATAAAATTATACTTATATTTTGGGAATAACCCTTAGTTAAATAGTTTAACTCTTATAACGTCTTCTTGTATTTTTATACAATAGGGTTAATTTAGTTATTATAAAATTCCAAGGGAAAATAAATTGGATAATTAGTGAAATTTTTATGATTATCTAAGTCATTTGGATGAATCTTAGATTTTTATCTTTTTATATCATTTTATAAATTATTATTTATTTTAAAAACTAATTTCTGTCAATTTTGACACTATTTAGTAATTGATTTTTGTTAAAGTCATAACAACATTATTCCTAAAAAAAAAGGTATTAAATCATCCATAATATGTTAGTTTTTCCTATAAAATTATTTTATATCATCAAAATATTCAAATTATATTTATTTTTATATTTTTAATATCATTTATTTCAATCATTCATTAATAAGGTAATTGTTGCATCATCATTATGTCACAAATAAATTTAATTATTTAATGTATAAATATTATAAATAAAATACCATGATGTGTGAAATCATTTTATATTTCAAATGATTATCTATAGACTAATTTATATTATGTAAAGCCCTATATAAAAAATGGTTTTGTTATTAACATTTGAATTTAATACTTTTATCTCTACTTTAAATAAAATATAATATATGTCCTAATCATACCCACGTGGATCAAAATAGGATCATATTTTTCCCCTAAGTTTGATTTTGGTCGAGAAAAACTTATCCAATAGAATTAGGACATGTTTTGGGGTAATTTTATATTATTATAATATTATTTTTACCTATAATTACCGTATTTACTTTTAACTGTGGTAAATAAAATTCAAAAGTTACTATTCACCAAAACATATTTTCATCCTATCGAACAAAATTATACTTACTAATGACAACCATTTCTCTAGGATTTTTGAAATTCAATTCCCAGTGGCTATAAAATTACATTTTAGGCCAATTTCCAAATGTGCCTTGGAGGTGGGTAAAAGATGTTAAAAAGTTCAATAAACTTTAATATGAATAATCTTATTTTAAAATTACAAAAATGACTTAAATTGGAATAATAAATGTATAATGTGTCTATTTTGATTTTAAGATAAATTTTAATTAAAAAAAATTTATTTAAATTAAAAATTCTGTTTTTATGTACTATGTAGTATTTTTTAATATTCATCAAAAATTGAATGTTTTCATAAAAATACCAAAAATTCTTCTAAGCTAATTTTAATATTCCAAATTAAAAAATGAAGTATATTTTGACCATATTAATTTTTTTGGAGTGTCTAAAATTAATTGTTTTAATGTTCAAAAAAGGACATAAAATGTAATTATTTTAAGAAAATAGTTTTTCTAAATATATAACTATTTTAACAAAAATTATACATTTCATTATAAATATAATTATTTAAGGAAAAAATTATAAATAAAATTTTAAATTTATTCATTACTATTAATATAACAATATTTAGTTGGTAATTAATTTATCAATTAAATAATTATAATATAAATGTATTGTTTTGATGAAACTAAATATTATATATAACGCAAGCCTAGTCAGTGTTTTTTGAAATATAAGATATTAAATTACATTAAAGAGATAACATACTATGAATTTGGGTGTTACAATATTCCATCCTTTAATAAATTCATTCCTCTTAATTTGAAATTTTTCTTTGCAAATAAAATGTTGAAAATAGAAATTACCTTAGTGAAAAACTCACATCGGAAATAGGGTTAATAAAATTTAGTCTTAATAAATGTGAAAGGGAAATGAAAAATTCACCACAAAATTAGGATTTCGAATAGGAGAACATTGGTGGAAATTAGAGACATATAATTAGAGGAAAAACATATGTATTTATAGAGAGTGATTGAGGTCATAAATCAAAAACAAGGGAACAGTAAAAGGAAAATTGAGGGTCTCAAAGTAATAAATCGATGATGATTTAAAGTATCATTAGTTCAAAAAATCATGAGGTATTAGGATAACACATCTTTTAGATACTTTTTTTAATAGGAGTCATTAAATTACTACAAATATAAGAACTCCAGAAAACATGCTTGATTTTAATACTTATCATAATCATAATCTCATAATTTGATTGTGCTTTATTCTATTTTTACTTCATCCCTTACACTAGTAAATTAATGTTCAAAAATTATTTTTTATGCATAAATCACATTTTATAAATCATATGGTTCACAAGTATTTATTTTATCCTCTATATGTTTACTGAAATCTGAAAGGTTAGGTCAAAGTATCTAATAAAATATAATTTAACCTCGAAAAAAATATTAGGGTATCATCTTACTCTATTCCAACCTTTTGACTTATCAAAATACTTGTGCCAAACCTCACAGTCCAAAAAATTAATATGGGAGGTAAACATAATGATGATCACTTTTTTCCTCATAAATATCTGTGGATACCTTCTTCATTTATTCACATAAAACATGGTAACACCCTGAATTACCATAAAACCTTATTTAATAGATTCAGGATCCCTTATTCCTTATAGAATACAGTGTATACTCTTTATATCTAAAAATGTTGTAAAATCAAATAATTATGGGAAAAATAAACAATTATTTAGTTCCAAGGTAGTCAAAAATATCCAATATAATTTATCCAAATCAATCATCTCTTATTCAAAAATCACTACCTCAATATCAATACCATATATATTAATGATTTTCTTTCCCACAACCATGTATTTTCCAAACAAAATTAACATGTTATTGAGTCACTTTTCTTAATACCATACAATCTCAAATTCTCAATGAAATAGTATTTCAGTACAATCATTATTTATTTCCATAATTCATATAATAGGTTCATCATTGATACAAAACTCAAATGACAAAATTATTCAATCCAGAAACACAAATACATTAATTATTTCACATTGATTGTAATAGAATATTATGATTTACCTTGTTTCCTTCGATTCTTCTAAGTTATCTTTCCTTAATTCTTTAGATGTTGATTTATGTAATGCCCCATTTCACTACAGTTGAAACACAGAATATTAGCCTTTTCTTTCATCCCTTTTCATTCTTTCTCATCATGAAACTTTTAAACACACAAAATAACAAACACTTTGTCCTTTTATATAAATCACAAGTTGATTCTTTCCAAAGTTATCAAATTTTGGAAAATCCTTCTTTCCCCTTTTCTCTTTATCTATGCCTTCTACAACTATTTTTTCCTCATGCTTCCTACTGAAGTCATAATACCTAGGATATTCTTTACTTATCCTACTATCATGTGATATTATGTCCTCATATGATGATAATTCTTGGAATATTATTTCCCTTTGAAATATTGGATTAAGACCATGAAAGACGTGATCCCTCTTACTCTTTGGATCATGTGCATTGGATGAGTTCTCAGTTATTCTGATTGGTGGTATTTCTATAAAGTGGAATATATTTGATTAAATAATGCATAATCACAAAACTAGTGAAAAAAATACATAAATAGAAAAATTTATGAATATCTAATCTCATAATAATTAAAAGGAGTTTCTTGCATAAATATTTAATCATAAATCCTTCATAATGGTTTTTAATGAAAATGTGAATTTTTCTAAGCATATCCTCTAGGAGTGTCAAACGAGGTGCACAGTAAGGCTTGTTGTCATGTTCTAGGTTATCCTGAGTTAGGATCAAAACACATTGTTGTAGTTGTTACTCCTAGGTACATTTGTACCAGAACCACATCCACTTTTAGTATCTAGATAGGGAAGTATTGTTTTGAAAACTCACAAAATATCTACCTTAAAAAAATTATAGGATGTTCTTTTATACTAATCCTCAAATACTATCATAGGGTTATAATATGAAATCTCTATTTTATAAATATATTTCCAATGTTGTTTATAAACTTCCTCAGATACCAACTGTAACACCCTAACCCCAGTTACCCAGATCCGGTGAATTATTCTATTACATTTTCATGATTACAAGGAATCCAGTCCTAAAGAACATATCAATTTAGAAGTCTTGGAAAATACATTACATACATGAACATTAAATTACAATTTCTAACATAAAACAAAACCTAAATGATCATATGAGAACACCATATCCCCATTATTATAACCCTACATATTAATCATTATACACATCATGGAATCATGGGAAAATAATACATTAGAAATAGGTGATATCATATGCTCAGTAAGGGTAAATAATTCAGTGAAAGCTATAAAAATTTAAGGAAAGATATATAAAAAATAGAATCCATTTTAAACATAAACTTGAACATAATATGGAAGAAATCATTATAACATTTCCATATAAAAATAAAAAAGGATATTCTACTAGTCAAATAATCACATGTAATAACTAATATCATAATGAGGGAATACATAATGTCAGACATAATAACTATTATGTCAAGGCCTTGTGCCAAGACCATTCAAAAATATTATGTCATGGACTTGTGCCTAGAGAGTAGTTTGTCCTATGAGAACTACATATGCATTGAGGGGCTATAGTGGGCCCCACCTATGACTTACTAAGTCCAATGCATTCCTAATATGAAAAGGGTGAAACATAACATAAACATTCATATTAAAACTACCATACGAAATGTAAATAAGTTTACCATCAACCATGAATGGTATAAAAAATTGAAAATCAATAGTCAAATATACCATAAGTCATTAAATATAATATGGATGATTGTATTATAATAAATCAACCTCAATCAAGAATAATATCCAGTAAAGGGATGTTGACATGGTTGAAAATTATTAGTAAAAGTCTTTAAAATAGATTTCCCTTTTTTATGAAATCATTTTAAAGTCAAAAAATTTTTAAAAGATGAAATTTAATAGATATTTATGAATCAAAGTTTCCCATACCACTTTTAAACTTTTGAAAGGAATTAAGATTTTAAAACATTCATGTCCATATAAATAAATCCTTAAAACCATTTTGAAAACATGAACATTAATGAGAAAGATTTAGAAGAATAAATATTTTAAAAATTTTAAAATGATGTTCTAGTAAAAGAGTCCCTTGAAAATAATAAATTTGAAAACAAATTTATGAAATATGGGCATGGATGAAAAATAATTTCTAGTAAATACTTACACATATACAATCTTGGATAATAATGAGATTGAGGAACTAACCCTTACCTTGTACTTTCCTTTAGTCGAGGGTACGTTTAACCTCCGGTATAATGACCAAAGTATGTTATTAAATTATACTAGAAAAATATTCAAATTTATGATATCATATATGATTCATTTATGAATTTATACTACCCATTTAAGAATTATTTCCTTGTTAAATTAACATTTCATGTAATAATTTCTTTCTTTATGATATGTGTTTAAACTTGTTATTCATAATCATATATCTTAGATCATGATTTACATGCTAAAAGAATATAAAAAAATTATTTATATATCATATATTAGGAATATAAATATTTACAATAGAAAGGTATATGAAATTGAATCACTATTCATAGAGAGGGTAATCCGTACGTACACAAGAACGTTGTTTCCATTTACTTATCTTATAGTACGGAAGAAAGTAAATGATATATACTTATCTACATTAATATATATAATTATAGTTGAAATTTATTTATAAATATCTCATACTTAATCAATATATATTTTTTTATAAGAATTCTTGAATGTTGATAATTGAATATGAATCTTGTTGCGTCAGGGAGATGATAAGTCATACGTACGCATGAGCGACAATATCATTCTATTGATAGTGAAACTGTGTTTAATTGTATGTTATATTATATATACAGAATAATTATCATGTTATATTTATTATTTACATTAATTATACTCATTATTATACCAATCCAAATAATGTATTGTTGAATAACAAACTACACCACGATATAGAGACGGTAAGATGTATGTATGCATTAATGGTGACATTATCATTCATAGGATAGATAGAATAATGAATATGGTTTTACCATCTTTTTAAAAACATATCAGAATGTATATTGTAATAGAGTTATTATTTTAGTATGGTAACAACAAAGAAAGAGGAAGTAGAAGAATAAAACAACTTTGAAAGAAGTGATAAAATAATTATCTCTTCTTTGAGTGTCTCATTTTTATTTGAACAAAAGGGCTCTCTAGGTTGAATTTAATCTCAAGGCAATGCCTCTATATTGAATTGAGGGAATTTTAGAGGTTATTTGGTCAGCGTTTGGCCAATACAAATGTATTTTGAGGATGAATTAAGAAAAGGGAGGAGCCCTTATATAAGGGAGGTGAGGGTCACTTTAGGAAATGCTTGAAATATTAATTTATTATAAAATTATTTTCGGTTTCTAATAGAATAAAATTAATTTATTTAGTGGATAATATGAGGATAGGTCTAAATACTCTCAACTGATAGGTTTTAGACATGTTTAGGTCATAAAATTATCCTTAACTTTTTGGATTAACCCTTAGTTAAACTGTTCAACTCTTACAATGTATTCTTGTATTTTTATACTATAGGGTAAATGTAGTTACTATAAAATGTCAAGGGAACCTTAAGTGGAAAATTAGTGAAGTATTTTTCATTATCTAAGTCAGTTGGTGAAATATTATATTTTTAGGATATTTATATCATTTAATAAAAAAGAATTTAAAAAAAAACTCATTTTTGTCAATTTTGTAACTATTTAGTAATTGATATTTCATAAAGTCATAACAACTTGATTACTAAGAACCAAAGGTATTAAATCATCCATAATATGTAAATTTATTCTATATAATTCATTTACGACATTGAAATATTCAAATTACATTTATTTTAAAATTTATAATATCATTTATTCGAATCTTTCATTAATAAGGTAATTACTATAACATAATTGGGTAATAAATAAATTTAATTATTTAATGCCGAAAAAGTATAAATTAAATACCATGATGTAGGAAATATTTTTAAATTTTTAATTAATATCTATAGTCTAATTTATATTATTTATAATCCTATATTAAAAATAGTTTAGTTATTAAAGTTTGAATTTAACACTTTTAACTCTTCTTTAAATGAAATATAATAAATGTCATAATCTTACCCAAGTCGATCCAAAAAGAATAATATTTTTTAAATATGGTTTATTTTGGTCTAAAAACACTTATCCAGTAGAATTAGGATATTTATTGGGGTAATTTTATAATATTATAAAATTATCTTTATCTTTAATTACCCTATTTACTTTTAACCGTTGTAAATAAAATTTTTAACTTACTATTCACCAAAAATTATTTTCATCCTATTGAACCAAAATTTAATTAAAAATTAAAACCATGTCTTTAGGATATTTGAAATTCAATTCATAGAAGTGGTAAAATTACGTTTTATGCCAATTTGTAAATATGCCTAGAAGGTGGGTAAAAGACGATAAAAAGTTCAATAAACTTCTACAAATCTAATATTTTTATTAAAGGACTCAAATGAATTAAATTGTAATATTATATTTATTATGTATATATTTTCACTTTAAGAAAAAATTAAATGAAAAATAAATTTTTTAAATGAAAAAGTCGGTTTTTATGTACTATGCAGTATTTTTCACTATTCATCAAAAACTGAATGTTTTAAGAAAAATACATAAAATTCACCCCAAGATAATTTTGATATTCTGAATTCAAAAATAAAATTTATTTTTTACATTACATATTTCAATATTTAATTGATAAATAAATATATCGATTAAATAATTATAATACTAAGGTGTTATTTCGTATAAACTCTATCTCCCATATAACGCAATCCAAGTTAGTGTTGCGTGTAACATATACAATAAAATAACAATGTTTATGATAATTCCCTAATAATTTACTTGACTGGTTGTAGAAAAAATAGAGTTATGGATTAAATGTTCTGGATTCCTGAATTTTATATTCTCTAAGAGAAGTCTTAAAGAAGTCCAACTTTAAAATGCCATTAGTTTTAATATGTAACTGCATTTTAGATCCATGATCATTTAAATAGAATATTAATGAATTCTCTAAAACATTTTATTTTTATTTATATATTTGGACTTGGTTATCATAAAAACCGAAGTCCAGATAATTGTTTACGGGTCGATTTTTGAAAAAATTGACGCAAAATGTGTTTTATTTTAAATTTTTTTTGACAGTTTATTTAAAAACAGATGCCAAAAATATTTTTTTAACTTTTTGGTGTTGGTTTTTGAAAATAAAAATCATTACTTTTTAGCATTTAAGCATCGACTTATTCAAAAAATGATGCCAAAAATGATATCGATTGGAATTTTTGGTGTCGTTTTTCTAAAAAACTGATGCCAAAAGACCAATGTAAATCTTATTTTGCGTTAGTTTCAGAAAAAACCAACACCAAAGAGTACTTTTCAATATGTGGGATCATAATTAAAATTTTTCACAATGTTCGTTTAACTTTTTAAAACCCCACCTTTATTTTCATACAATGAAATAGAAAATATTTTCATTTACTGTATATAAATTAATTTTCTTCATTATTCATCATTTTCAACCTCTTCGATTCAATAATGTTTTCAACATGACTTCAATCGTTAATTTGAACATGTTACCTATTCTATTAATTTATTTTCTTTGTTATTATTATGCTTCATTTCCGAACATCTTGATTAGCTTTATTATAATGATGATTAATTATTATTATTGAGTTACAAATATAAAACATTCCGATGAGATTTACCAACCACGATTTAAATTTAATTATCGATCAACATTTTCATTATCCAAGAGTTATATCCTAAATATAAGAGATATGATGATAAACAACATATCTTTTCAATAGAAGCTCCTAAAACCATCGAAATATGTTTTAAGTATTATACTTATTTTATTTCATTTAATTTTTGTGATTTTACTTCACATTTATCATGATTTCATTGAAATGAGTTGTATCAATCAAAAAATTGATAGGTTTAACTTCATACAGCAATAAAATTTGATCCGTAACACCGTTTTAGATCCACGACCAATCAAATCGAATATTAGGAAATTCTCTAAAACATAAGATAAACAAAAAAATGTTTGGTGACGGTTTTTGTAAAAACCAATGCCAAAAATATTTTTTTTTATTTATGACATCGGTTTTTTTCTATAACCTTCATCAAAACTAATTTTTTTCACTTTTTTGGTGTTGGTTTTTAAGGAAACCGGCACAAAAAATGATACAGATGATTTTTTTTGGCATCAATTTTTTACAAAACTGATGGTAAAAGAAAAATTTAATTCTTTTTTGGTGTTGGTTTACATAAACCGACATAAAAATTCCTATTTTGTGCGATGAAGACTTCAAAGTCTGTTAAAAAATGATGTAAAAAATAAAAAAAACCGGACGTTAGAGGCCATTTTTCTTCTAGTGAGATAACGTAATATGAAATATTAGGGTGTTATAGATATTTACTCCCACTTTGTATGATACTACTTAATACATAATAAGTTGTTAACATCTCCAATAAATTATTCACACAACTATCCTATTAGAAATATCACGTGTAATACATTTTATCATGATCTGGGAAAATATTAACATAATAATAGGGGACATCAATATCTTAGTAAGATAAATTATACAAATAATGAAATCATGGAAAAACATGGCATAAATATTATGACATGATTAAGAAATAATCATAATTCATAAATTAACTAAATCATATTGTATAATTGATGTATGGATATTAATGAAAACACATCAATAACTTGTATATAAATTACTAGTTCCCTAGAGATAGAATGCATAATGTTTGATATCTAATTCTATACCATATGAAAAGAAGTGATGATCTTAAACATCATGACCTTACCATTAAGGTAATATCCTGGTCTATGTAAGAATACAAAAAAAAATACAAGAAACATGTTTACCTAATGAGACTTATAGATGCCTCAAGTTAATATATAATGTTAGGAAAAACATATAACTTATTAATGTCTGATTATTTCATAGTATTATAAAATGAGTAAAAAAATCATAATCAACATGGAAAATAAACTTCCATATGGGAATAATTACATAATGAAAACTAATAAACTTTTTAATGTCAATAAAATAGATATCATGATAATAACCCTTACGGAGAAATAAGTTGGATAGTAAAATAATATATTTTCAACATTCCAATAATCATTGATATTGTAGTAACAATTTAGAAGACACCAATTAGATTTACTATTTAATTAAAAGTGATAACATGATCATTACATATCAAAATAAAAAAGGAAAATGGTTGAAAAAACATAGTCAACTTGTTAATTATCATCAATAATTAAATAAATATATACATAACACTAATAATTTTGAACATTTAAATAAATAAGAAACCATGATCATAAACCATTCTAAAAATTAGTTGGGTGGTTGTAAAATAACATAACCCAAGTTTACCATAGGAATCATAGAAGGGCGTTTATATAGATAAAAAAGCAACACTGAAATGGAATTATTGTTTGATACCACAAAATAAGGGATCGTGAAAATAATTCTTTGATACCACGAGTTAAATCTAAAAAATAAAAAATTTATTTTTGAGTATAAATATTGACACGTAAACACTATTATGGTAAATCATTTTAACAACTAACAGGGAAATAGGTGTGAAAACAAATATTATTATTTGAAAAAAGAATTTATCATTGATGAGAAATAATAAATTTCATGTTGCGTTTAAATGTAAATTTGGAAAAGGTAATCCGAATTATTTTTAAAAACATTAGTTTTAAAAATAATTCCCCATAATGGATCCATGAAAATAAAATCATCTTTATATTGGAAAAAAAATCTGAGGAAAAAAACATATAAAGGTTAAAGGGAAACCCATTTTATTATTTTTAAAATAACATAATTTAATAAAAAATAAGAATTTTCTAAAAAACTATTTTTTATGAAAATATCATTTACCAAAATGGTGGAGAAATTACCATAAAATAATATTTTATGGTGGGATTCCCCAAGATTTGAAGAAATAAGTTCATGAGGAAAAAACATAAATCAAATAAATGTGTTGTCAAAAACATACACCCTGAAGTATGATATTATTAATATAGGTGTATTATATGGTAGAAATGTGATTTCATTGAAAAATTATTATTATTATGGGTGTGAATGATTATTAGATTGAAATCAGAAACCCACCCATGGAACCCCATTATGTCAAAACTCATCCATCCCACTAAGATTGAAAATCACCCAAAGGATCTATTTATTATAATTTTTATGTTCAAAATCCCGATTGATAAATTCCATCATATGGACTTTTCTATACCCATTACTAAACATGATAAGCCTTATTCTATATACTTTGTAATTCTTTCCTACCTTTGATGTCGAGCTCAATGACATCTGTCTTCTCATAGACATCCACATTATTTTAATGTTCTCATTGAGCACAATGAACCCCATTTTCAACTGAGTCTCATATTTCATGCCTCATTGATGAATCCATAACCTTCCATCCCTAAAGGTAATTTCCACTATTAAAGAAAAGATTTTTTTTACTAGTTTTATCACATGACAATGATATCTTTTGATGTTGATTAATGATATAAAATCCAACAATCCTAATATTACTTCATAGCCTGATATAAATAGAATCACCGCAATCCATCGTTATTGAGACAAATACCATCTTTTTTTCACCATATACCCTGACACCCACTATATTACTGATGTCGAACATTGATAATATGTAGTTGTAACAACCCTCTATCCGGCTGATCATAGTATCCATCCATCAGAAACTTCCCTAAGAGGGGAATATCCCCCATAAATACTATTATATAAGTATATTTTATTATATCATATCCCAAACAGTATGTATGTACACCATAGATGAAATTTATTTTATATTATAAAAACCTTTTCAAAGAGAGGAATTTGAGACTAAAAGTCTTTCCTCATTTGGGATTCATTTTGGTCATGTGTCAATCATCCCGAATAAATGAATTAAGCTTATTATGTACAATCATATATACCTTATTATTATATATTTAGTTAAATATGTACCATGTAGATAAATTTATTTTTTATTAATTAAATTTTTTTTTCATATGTTTGCGTTAATGTTGAATAGTCATTAATAAAATTCAGAGATTTTAGTGATCGAAGATGAAATTTTAATAAAATGTTCTAAAAAATAGTATAAAAATTATAGAAAAATAAATTTTTTGTTTATTAATAAAATATATTAATAATATAATTTATATTCCTAAATTCATCTATGGTAGTGTTTTATAGTATTATTAAGTATTGTGGCTATACCGACTGAAACATCAACATGTTATATCTCAATTTGTGGCTATAGTTATCGAAGTGTATAATATCATTATACTAGAATAATAATGATATTATTTTTTTCATTTGGATAAGGATATTTTAATTTTTTTATATGGAAGTTCATATCAATATGGAAAACCAAAATTGTTTCTCTATGAAAACTGTAGTCTATATAACACATCGTTAATGTTCTTTTCTTTTTTTTAAGTGGATGGAAATTAAAAAAGAATGGTTGTTACACTAATATTATAACACATCAGTAAACTAATAATACTAAGGTAAATATATAAATGGTTAGTATAGGTTTGGAAGGGAAATATTAATAATTAATTCATAAGAAATATGTAATACTCAGATTGCTTCTTTGAAAATTTTGTTGAAGGCCTCCTAGGAAATTAATTTCTTTAGATGAAATATGGTGACTAGGGTATTATTAACCTAAGAGTATATTCATTGAGGATAAAAAATTTATATTTTTATAAACAAATACATTTTAATAGGTGTGGCTTGATGGGGTGGATGTGTTTTTTATAAGTAAAGAAAATTTCACTTTTTAGAATACCTTTTCCACGATAACATCACACTATTTTAAGGTTAAAGAGACTAACACATAAAAATAATGAATTTTGAGGTGATTTTGGGTTGTAAAAACAAAAGAATATATATTTTATGAAAAATTGTATTCATTTTTTTGTTATTTTTTCTTAGTTTTTTTTTCATATACCATATTATATTTATAACAATGTAACTATTTTCTAAGTTTTTAATTTATATTTTACTAAACATTTAAAATAACCCCACTTAAAAAATTGGAGATGTTAAACCAAAATTTAATCATCATTTAGTCTTAATAATTTTATTGATAATATATAATTATCATTTAAATTAAATAATTTAATATATTGAAAAACAATTTTTAGAAAAAATGTATGTTTTCAGTGTTTAGTTTTTTAAATATATGAATAAATTTTTTACTAATAGAATCCCTGATAATTTACCTAAATATTTATTAAGAAATATATTAATTAAAATTTGTATAATTTAGTAATTTATTATATGAGATAAAAATTACACAATATTAATAAATCATTTATTTAATTTATTATCGTCGGTCTCGTAGTGGTGGCTCTTCTCTCAGCAGTGGAATCGTGGTGACTTTATGTGTTCTGCCGCCTCAGCATTTCCCACTGTTTGGTGGAATGTTCTCACTCCTGCCACCTTTGTTGGGTAGGGTTTATTTGGCAGCATGGTGAAGCCCATAGTCGATGATCTAACTTCTTCTATATGAGAGTCATTATTATGACTTCAATGTCAGTTGGGAGTGTGTGGGGTGGTCATTGTGGTCTCTTGGAGAGATCATTATGGTGGAAATGAGACTTGAATATAGTTTTCGGTTTTGATCTCTTCTAGTATGGTTTGACGTCCGGGAATCCTTGATCATGGTGAGGTTTTTTCATTCCCTTGATTTTCACTTCTCGTGATTTTGTTTTGGGTGTTGATGAACCCTACTATGTCATGCTTGTGGACTGCAGTCTAGCTTCAATAGTTGAGGTTCTTGGCAGTTATATTCTTTAACAAGGCATCAGAAGGACTTCATGTACTAGGGTTGATGTTTCCTTACAATCTACTTTGTTCTGGTTCCTATTGGCATGAAATTTGGATGATAAAAAAGGATTTCTGTTGGTTTTCTTATTGTTTGATGTTGAGTTTGAGAGTTGCAGGATGTGGAACTCAACTTAGTGACGTTCTTTGGTTCTTGGGTTGTGGTTGGAGTGAGGACAGATCTGTGTTTTTGGTTTTAGGGGTAGAGTCATTTGGACAGTGATGATAACATGGAAATATTTTAGACTGGAAGGAAAATTCTGCTGAAACCATGGTAAATGGTTGTATCAGTGATTTTTCATTTTATATTTTTATGGTTTATATATTAGATGATAGATTGGACCAATATTCCTACAATAAAATGCTTCATATGTGGTTTCAAAGTAGGTAACTTTCACTATGCATGGCTGTTCAGATTCTGATGATTGAGAGGGTATAGCCTTACCAACTGTTCTCAGCCCATGCATTTTTTACATGGGGCAGTTCGTTGAGTAGTCATTCTTTGGTGGAGGCTTTACATAAGGATATTGATGCTATGGATTGTAATTTTTAGTTGTTTTTTTGGACCGTGTTATGTTTTTTGTCTCTAGGTATTTTAAGTCATGTGATTTTTCCCCCTTTCTCCTTAAAGGGGGTTTATCCAATAATTAATCAAAATTTAGGCCTTTAGGCCATTGAGTCATTTAAAATATGAAATCCATTTTTTATTTAATTTTAAATTTTATGAAAAAAATTCAATATTAGTGAAAAAATTCATTTCTAGAGTAAAATATTTATGATTATAAAACAATAATGATAGGTTCTATAAATATAAAATAACATTTTTAAATGATTTATTCAAAATATAAATTTAAATATTATAAATAAAATGGATTCTAAAACATTTTAGACATTCTTAATTTATGATAAAATCATAAATCTTTGTTTTTGGTAATATAATTATTTTATTACTATTTACATAAAAAAATATTTCAAGAAATATATGAAAAACTCAAATAAAGATATTATATTTATTATTAATCCAAAAATGTTGTTAATTTTTTCTAATTCCAATTAAAAAGTTTATAAATTCCATTAATTATAAAAATCATAAAATATAATTGAAATGTTTTTTATAGGAAAATAAGGTTTTAATAATATTAACCATTCTAATTCATATTTCATATCATTTTCTATTTAAATTATTATTAATAATTTGTTCATATAAAATATAATTTGTGATAATTAATTACATGTTTTATGAATTTGAAATTTACAGGAGAAATAATATTTTATGAATAAAATGATCTTATAGATTATTTTAGTTATATTAGTTGAAATTAATTCATATTAAATATATATTTTATTTTCATTATATAATTATTTCATAAGGATTTTATTCATGTTCATTTTTAATAATTCAATAATAATATTTTAATGGTAATATATTAATATTTATAATTTTTTATAAATATATCACTATTTTAATTATGCGTTGTGTTTTGTGTAGAGAAAGACTTCAAGCACATCGACTTATAAAAATTTAGTCATGAATTAAAATATCAGGGTGTTGTAGTGTATAGATATATATCAATGTCTAGATCCTTCTAAATACTCTTCAAGAATTTTATTGTAAACTATATATCATGATCAAATATAGTCAAAATATTTTCACTATGATGTCTGAAAATTTCATTAATATTAATCTATGTGTGTGGAATAAGAGGAAAATCATCTCTTATAGTGAGGGAATATGTGGTCTTGGTATGATAATTAATAATAACTAATATAAAATTATTCCTTTTAAGAGTGTTTTGGAATCATGTGGAAAAGTATAAAGTAATATCATCCTATTTCCAAACATGAATATGTATATTCTTGATCCCTTTACTAGGGTATTTTCATCCAATATTTAACTTTTTATAAACCAATCATCGGGATACATAGTGTTCAATTTTTTGATTAATTTTATATTAACAAAAATTGTCCTATAAATCCCAAAACATTATGATGGAACCAGATTGTATAGGGATATATGATATGTAATATTCATATAATATTTCCATTTTTATTTAGATATGAGTGGAACACATATATTATTTAAAAATTTCAACATACCATATACATTGATGTAGTATACTAACTTCCAATCAATAATGTATTTAATTTTCAACGTAATATTCTTATCATAATGATGGGTATTTTAAATTTTCCCCAATAAGGATGGTTGGGAAATCATTTGGAATATATGTGATATTTCATTCTCTATAATGATTACTATATCCAATGTTAATAAATTCATTAATATATTATTCTTATCAATTCTAATTTTTGTCAAAACCCAATGAGCATTCCAACTCAACACATAAACTTCCTTATTTTCTTCCTCATAGTGGTAGTATACTAAGAAATCATAATCCTTGAGTAATTCTCAACATCATCATTACCTCATGGTTATCTATTTCTATGAAAATATGTATTTAAATGTTTCGAGATCAGAATATATTTTATAATTTTCAAAAACAAATTTTACACCACCATATCTTCAATGTAATGATTACAACATCCAAATGAAGATATTGGGTTTGATAATGTGCACAAAAAGAGGCCTACTATTCACCAATATATAAATAAAATTCTCACCAATAAAGAATTTTTATGCTCATGGGTTTTTGTCATAGTAAGTTATATTTTAAATTCTTTATTGGTGTGTTTACTATAATGATTTGGAAACTAATTTATTGGCATGATTTGTCAAATTTTGAGATGGGTTTTTATCAATGATTTATTAAAAGTAGATTTACACGCCTTGATTATATTAACTTAAGAATAATTTGTTTATTTTATAATTTTTTCTTATGAAATACCAAGTGGGATCAAATGCTTCTTCTTTTCTCACACCCTGTATATAAATTTTGGTGTATGTATATCTGTTTATATCTTCTTCAGGTAAGGGAAACTTGTTTCATGGAGATAGAAGGCTTTTTTAGTCGGCTGTTGGACTTTGGAGGTTTCTTCGAGTCACACATGTATAGTTTTTCAGCTTTGAATAATTTGGTGGTATTGATGTATCTTGTAACTTATCTTTACTATAAAAACAAACTTTTCATAATAACATATTTTTTAAATTAATCTCATATCCTTAGGTTTTGTGTGGTATAATCATTCCCAATGGTAGTTTTTTCTTCTAGGTAATTTTTCAATAGTCAATGGGTATTGGGAATTACATTCAAGTATTGTGAGGATTGGTTTTGGTTATAGATTTTATGTTTATCTTGGTTTGGTTCTTGAAAAATCATCATTATAGAGAACTTTACCTTTTTATACTTTAATATTAAATTTTGTGTTTTTCGGTTAACATGATTTTGTAATGTTGGAACTTTAAGGGTAGGTTCTGAACAGGTTCTTGGATATATCTCACCATAAAAATCCTTAAGAGTCAATAGTTTATTGTTAATTGTGACTTTTCAAAACTAATTATTTTTAATTCTAGTCTTTATTTTTCTTGTATCATGATAATTATTGTTGATTTTTTCTATTCTAAAAAATAATTGAATCATTAAACTCATTTTATTGTGCCTATTTTACTATTGATGTGTACTAAAATTCAACCTTGATGACATATAGTTATAACATGAGAGGTTTTTTTCAAGGAACCATGATAGGAAAACCCTCCAATTCATCAGAACATGATTAATGCAGTGGTACATGTAGACCATACAAGGGAATAAGGTGAGGAACCAGTCCCTCTTAGACCCAGAGATGTGGAACCACTCTATGATGAGGATATGATTTGGGACCTGTAATATATTTTCTATAATAAAACCTCTTTATTAGGGAATAATGATCCTCATGCGGCAGTGGATTGGCTGGGAATGATCAAGAGGATTTTTGAATTATTTTAGACTCCTAACAATGTCAATATAAGGTGTTTCATCTTCAAGCTTGAAGGTTCGAGTATGATGTTGTGGGGATTGGATTACATGGATACGATTCTGGAGGGATTAGATTTATTGGGTTTCGATTGCATTTATACTAAGAAATTCTACCCAAAATCTATAATAGTTGAAAATTTGGGGGATTTTCTCAATTTTGATCAGGGTGATCGATCTTGGATGGTTTATATTAACTTATTTTTTGAGATCTCCCTATTTTCTTATGATTTTGTGTATAATGAGAAGGTTATGGATCAGATGTTTCGAATGGGCCATCACACCAATATGGAATCACAAGAAATTATGTTTATGTTATCCACCTACATTGAAGTGTTGGATATTATTTTTATAGTAGAGATTAACATGGGGGGTAAGATAATATTGAATATAGTTTCCCTTCAATATTGTGGTAGTTCCATTGATAAATTCAAGTTGAAATGAATTAAATTTACTCTAACAATTGTGAAATTCTTGGTGCTTCTCATATGTCCATTTCTGAAATATCATAATTACAATGTGTCTTGACATCTATCAGTGTGGCTGGAAGGGATGAATAAAGTGCCTTTTCCCAATTCCGTCAATGGTTTGTAACTCATGTGGGCATTATGGAAAATTATTAAATTTTTCTATAGAATTATATAATTCTTTCTCTAGTATGACCTCATAAAAACCATTTGGATCTATAGTGAATCAATATTATTGATAGAATAAAGGGATCTGGCCATAGTCCTCTGTAATGTAACTATTTCAAGATGATGATTAGTTTCTGGGGGAGGTTTTTTGGGTCGAAGTATTATGAGGGGTACCATTTATTTAGTATCTACCATAGCCACTTCTTTATTTTACATAGGTTCCTATAATTCCTTTGTATATAATCACCTAGCGGATATTTTAAAACATCAAACCAAACTCCCAACATTAATTATTTTATTAGAAAATCCTCTACTAATTAAGAGGGATGTAGTTTTTGGTGTCCCTAGTGATCATTATTTATTAGTAAAATATGAATTTCTTGGGATTTCATAGTTCATGACACCGATCTATTCTATGTGATTATTGGGATGGATTGTTTCCTCAGTCACAATTCTTGAACTAATATCTATAATCATGGGGATCTCTTTAATATTTTTAAGGGAATTCCATGTTTTTTAAGGAGAATGGGATCCAAATTCCACTAGTATGGATTCATCCATTCAATAGAATTATAGGTTGTTGTATTTCATGATACAACAATAATATAATTGGAATATAGTAGTTTCAACATTACTTTGGTAGTAAATTATATTCTTTATGTTTTTATAGGCGACTTCATGGGTACCAGTAGCAAAATTGATGGAGTTATCAACTAAATTAGTTCCTATAACAAATTTGATATCAATGTTTTAATATCATATGGATATACCTAAATCAATAGTGATTAAAATTAATTTTTATTATTTAAGTGCCATGGTATTTATACTCCCTTGTCTTCCCCCTTGGGAAACACCAATGTTTTTTTCAAGAAGACTAATTAGACTCTTCACTTATTTTTCGATTATCAAAAACTGAATCAAGTGATAGTTAAGAAAAAATATCTCTTTCCCCACATATGTTATTTTTTATAAAAATATAAATAGAATAATTGGTTTTCTAAAAATGTTCAATAGCCTAGTTTCAACCAACTCAGAAGAAAAGGGTCGGATATTCCTTAGACCACAATCAAAAGCATGTTTTTCCATTTTTTGTAACATTTTTCATTGGTCTGTCTGACTAATCCTCCTATTTTCTTTATGTCAGTTATGTAATGAATCTTCCATGAGTTTCTTGACACATTTTACATAGTGTTTATGGATGAAATCATGTTGTATTTTATGACCGAATATGATCATGTGTTTAACTTTCGAAATGTTTTGGGAATTATAAGTGATAATAATATTTATAAATTTAATCAATTTTCCCATTTTGGATCTATGAGTTTTTCTTCTCGGCACATAATTTTAGAATATTATATCTTAACTGATCTTGATATGGTTATAAATTTTATGTCATGGGAATATCTATCTAATTTTATTGATATATGTAGCTTATTTGATTTTTTAGGATACTATCAGTTGTTTATAATGAATTTCATGAATATAGAAAATCTATTGAACTCTATCAACCATAATGGAGTGATGTTCTTATAGTAATAAATGATCTTGAAATCCTTTGATGATATTATTTGGTGGTTTACCTCAACATAGGTTGTGACATTACCAGAGGATGGGGAGGGATATGTTGTTTACTGTAATGACTCCAGTTTTATTTTGGGCTATGAATATATGTAGGGATATCATGTAGTGACTTATTGATCACATCATATTTATCCTTCCAATAGAAATTATCTCTCCCATTATATAGAACATTCTATGGTTGTTTATGACCATAATAGTTTGCATCAATAGATTTTTGGGAAACATTTACCATATACTATGACGAAAAATACATTGGTTATATATATTCTCATAAATATTTAAACAATCAAAATACATGATGAGTGGACTAATTGTAGTCATTTAGCATTGAGAGTACTTGTACACCCATGTAAGGTAACAGTTTCAAGGATTCTCTTAGTATGAAATTTTCCTCTTGGGAAATGATTTATAAAAAGGATGAGTGGGACATAGTGGACCTTTTTTTATCATATTCACCTATGAGTTAGGTAAAATTATTATAATTATGTTTTTGAATGGTTTTATGTGAAATATAATTTTAATAATAAAAAACATTAGGATAAATAGTATGATGATGAGTTCTACTCTACCAAAGTCTCTTTACATGGTGGGGAGACCATTGTTGAGAGTTATCTACCCTCATAGGGTATCTTATGCATTATGAGCTGATATGATGTCCCTTAATATTTTTACAAGGCCTTTTAGGGATATTTCCATTATTCTTAATTGGAAAGTATGACATGTAATGTAGTTTTGTTTATTTCCTAATATAAATTATGAGATATCTGGAAGTGTATCTTGTTTTTATACCTACAAAAAAATTATGGGTGAGCACTATAATACTTTACGGGTTCATTTAAATCTTCTCATGATTCTTTATATATAGAATTAGGTTTAAATGAATTCAATTTTTGTTTTACCTTGACCAACCCAATGTAAAAATTCCATTTATCTTTTATCAATCAGTTGACTAAAACCTCTAATTAGATAGAGATTTCTGACAACACTAATGTAAATCACATAAGAAACTTTTACATATTGGAAATTATTGTGATGTGGGATGTTCCTAGGGTTATTCACTTAGATAGGGTCTGCTATTTCACCTTATTATTTTGGAGGGGCCTCTTGGTTGTAGTAGTTATATAATTTCGGTTGAGCACAACATATCATCCAAAAACTGATGGTTAGACAATAAGGGAATAAAATATTTTTTATGATATGATTTTTTTTAATGTTAGAGACTATGGAGGTTCTTGGGATCATCAATTGGGGATAATTTAATTTCATTATAAATATATTTATTAATAAAACATAGTTATAGAAACATTCTATGATTTCTATGTTCATCCTTACATCTCTTTTTTAGTTGATTTGAGGTCAGTGATATTCTCAAGGTTATACTTATATTGGTTCTAGAGACAATGGGTAAGGTCCATTAGATTTTCAATAATTCAATGATGGATTAGAGATAGTACAAACATAATGAGTATTGACATCATCATCTTTAGTATTTTTTACTTGGTGATTTGGTGTTCTTGAAATTCTATCTCTAGTTGGGTCAAAAATAGCTAAGAATGAAAGGGATTTTCTCTAACAGATATGTGGTAACATTTCAGATCATGGAATAGCATGGAAATGTGTAATATCTCTTTGTTTTATAACAAAATTGTCATCAATTTCTGATGTATTCCATGTGTATCAATGTAAAAAGTAACAACCATATATAGCTTATGTTCTAAATTGGGAGGATCATAACATAGAAACTGATTTTTTATGATAGGAATATTGTTTCTAGTTATTGATTCCCTATTGAAGGTGATACATGGGATGTCAAAAAATCTAGTCATATTCTTATGGTATAATTATTGTAATCCTAAAAATAAATTTTAGGAGATTTATTAGATGAGGGAGTAGTGAAAATAACCCTTTGGAGGACAAAATTATTCATCTGAGATTTCTGGGGATGAAATAAATATGGTGGGGATAATTTTAAAATCATCATATTGTTTTCAGGAACTACACAACATATTTTAGTATTTTTTACATTGTTTTTTCATTAAATCATTATGTTCATAGTGGTTATTATTTAGAAAATTGGTCAATAATCTGATCTGGTGTTCTGGATGGAGTGTAGACTCAAAACTCTAGAAAAAATATTTAAAGGTATTCCACCTTCTAGACAATTCAAGGATAGAAGAGGGGATTAACTATAATAATCCTAGTGGCTATCAAGTGGAATCCCATAGGATAGATTATGGGTTTTCTAGTTGTATATGCCTACTAACTTAAACACTGGCTAGCTAGTGGGGTAATTATGGTAAAACATATATGGATAGTCTTTAAATTTATCAATCCAAAGAATCCAATTTTAATTTAAAATTAGTCTCATTCAACTATAATTGTTTCAATTTTATTTAGAGACTCACTTTGAGTTTTCTAGTAGTATTATACTCCATTCCCTTATTTGATCAAATTGTCTATTGACCCAATCTCCAATCATGGTATGTTCACCTTCATTCCAGTAATGGATATCCATCCTCCTCTAATTCCTCTCATATCTCTGTAATGTTTGGAACTTTAAAGGATGGTATTTTTTGGTTTGGGATTCTATTCTTTTTATTCTAGTTTTCTTTATATAATTCAGGGTTACAAATTAGATCTTCAACCATTTTTTGGTATTGATTGGGAATTATGGTGGTATGTGATCTCTTTGGAAATCTTTAGTATTTTTTATGGAAATTAAGTGGATTTTTATTTTGAATTAATTTTCATTGATCTCCTTTAAATTCATAATTATCTCATCTCATCATGGATTATAGATCCCTATTGGCATGTTAATTCACAGTGTTTCATGTTATGTGGTTTAATATCATTTATTTACCTAGTTAAACATGATTTCTTTCTCTTTGAAATTATTTTTTTTAAAAATTATTTCCTTGGATCAGGATTTTGAAGAAATATATTATTATATATATATATTTTGAATATTTATTTTCCTTATGATGTGGGTTATGATTTTTTTAATAGCGTGAATTTATTGGTTTCAAAAATGAAATGAACTATGATTATTTTAATATGATAAACCCTGATGTGATTCACTATAATACATAGATCCTTCATTGAGGGTGAACACTTTCCCCGTAGACCAATTCCTCTAGGGTAGGTCCCCATTTTTATTAAGTTATATCATGGATTAATTGTTGATAGTGTCGTGTTACACAATGGACCTTTTCTTCTAGGGTAATTGTTACACTATGGGGACTAGTAATTATAAAAATATAACGAGGATCCTTTTCAACCTAAATTTTTTTTCTCTCTTGGTTATCTATGAAAATTTTCATCATTACATATACTGAGACTTTTTGGAAACTTAATTCCAGGAATGATTTGTTAAATTATGCGGGGGTTGTTTATAAATTTTTTGAATAAAATAATATCATATGAATTTCTTATATACACTTAATTATAATGGGTTTATTTTAAAAAAATTGAAACACATGGAAGGAATATACTTGGGTCTTTTTATCACCTCCTACATACACTATTAGATTTTTATAAAAAATTTTATGTCTTATAAATGTAAAGTAATGGTGTTATAGGGATATAGTGGGTTTTTTATTTAGCATTGTATGAGCTTATGGATGTGGCATGATGTCATATAGAGTTTTGTTTTTCAGAATTTAGTATATTTGGTTTTTTGATATATATTGAAACATGTATTTCTAGTTGACTATAAGTATTTTTTGTTGTATTTTTTTCTAAATACTCACATATTATTTTTAATAATGAAATATCTATAGGATCATTGGGGAAAATCATTCCCAAACATTGTACTTAATTTATAGGTTCTTATCTTCATCCCATGTGGATTAGGAATGCCCTTTATGCCATATAGGGACTGATTTGGGTAATGTTTGGTTTGGGAACCTCATATTGGATCATGAAACTATATATCATAGAACCATTACTTCTCTATGGTAAATTCAATAACAGTGAATTGAAAAATTTCCTCTTAATTATACAAAACGTTCTCTATATTATTTTAACTATATTAACTTAATAACATTAAATGTCAACATGGTTAATGGGATAGATATAAAAGAAATTCATTTATGAAGTCTTCTATACTAACATTATAAAAAAAGGTAAATACATACCATAGTTTTATCCTTTGGTATTTTCCATTCCACCATAAGCATTATCTTTCAAGAATAAACTAATATTATATCCATTGAGAAAACATGTCCAATAAAATAAACACCATGAATCCATAATTCACATTTTATAAATATTACATATATTTCCTTTTCTCTTGGATAGTTTTGAATGAATTTAAAATTTCTCTTATACTCAAAAAGATATTTATATGATTCCAATATATAATCAAGTAAGACTATAATAAAATTTTCAACATAATCATTTATTAATATTTAAATTCTATCCATATAATAGAGTGTGAATTAGTCTATCAAAAGGTAATTATTATAAATTCATAATCTACACACCTCAAATGAAATAATTTATTTGTAATATGTTCCTTCTATACTTCTAGTTTATGATAACCATAATGAAGATCAATATTTAAACAATATTTATCACCTTAATGTTTATAAACTGAGAAATCATTATGAGGAATACAATACTTTTTCATTATAGTAATAACATTTAATTTACTATAATTGATGTACAACCTCAAGGAACCATTTTATATTTATCAAAATAAACATGGACCCCCTACAGTGAATCACAAGTGAATATAAATCCCTTTAACAAAGTTTCCAAAATTGTTTCTTCAATTCCAAAATTCAATTATGGACCCCATGTAGAGAGTCTTAGATATAGGTTTTCTAACATAGATAAGATCCAGGGAAATATCATCTTTGTGATTAAAAATATTTCTAGATTTTTCTTCCAGAAACATATCAATATATTCCTATAAAATTGGTATAACCTCTATTCTAAAGACACATTTCCTATTTATAGGAGTTTTCTTCTCTCCTTCCTCAATAATTTCATTATGTAGAGAGAATATAGGGGGATATATAAAATATTCATATAATATGTTCTATACTTTTAAGATAATGGATTCAACATCTCAATCATATATCATAATCTCCTTATGTTGTTAATAATTATTTTTTATTATAATTTGAAATCCAATTCCTTCAAAATATTATATGTAAATCAACAATACTTTTAATAATCACTTTTTCCAAAAGGGAATATCTATGAGTTACAATGCTAACTGGCTAAAAAATCCTTTTTGTAAATATATTTCTAATGTTATTCGTGATTGAAAATTATGTTCCGATGATTTTATTGTAATATCAAAGTATGATTGAAAACATGGAAGATTTAAATGAGTAATAAGATCCTTAGTTAATTAAAAATATTATTAAAATATGAGGTTATGATCAGAGTGCCAACCACCACATCATTATTATCTTTGAACTCATTTTTATTAATCACATAATATTGTTCATATCCTATTATCCTCATTTACAGTGGTTCCCTTGACACATGAGATATTGGACGGAATAATTTCCAATATTATTAATGACAAATATCTCCATAGAATTTTTTTCTTTAATTACCTTACTTTCATAGTCCTTATGACCCTTCTCTATAAACATTAAATGGACTCATGTTTCCATTATGAAAATACCTATGTTTTTCGTTCCACAATAATCACATTTTCTAAGTACTATTTCCTTTTGTATTCTTCTTTGAAAGGGTTTTTTCATTTTTTTCAATCTACCTAATCATTTATCAGTTTCCCTTTACGATATTGGTCATAGAAAATTCTTTCTCTATCATTATAAAACTTTATCAGACTTCAATATATCAGGAAAAAATTTAAGAAACTTCATCCCTTTAGAGACTTAGTTTTATATAGACAATAAAATGGTCAATCATACCTTCTAGAATACATATATATTCAATAAAATTCCTAGATAATATTATAACATTATAAACATACTCATCAATAAATTATTTATCCTTTAATGTTAAATTTGGGAACTTCCTCTTAATTTAGATCATTTATTAAGGGGAAATAATTTCTTGAATAATATCTCATTAAATGTTCCCTATTAAAAAATCTATTTATTAACCACTTCTTGTTCTGGATTAATGAAAAACATTGATAAAAAAATCACTTCATAAAATACACTACCAAAATATGATTTTCCATTCATTTTTTCCAAATGATTGGAATATCATTGATGGACTTAATCCATTTTTCAACTATAAATGGATATTTAGTTTCATTAAAATATGGAGGCTTATATCTCATGAAGGGAACCAACAAAGGTAGATCCCATTTTTGAACAACATGTATCTCTATATGTGTATATTTGCTCATAAAATCCTATGTTGTCCACCAAAATATAGACATTATATTCTATTACCTAACATGATTATTATAGGATTTCATCGGTGGTAAATCCTGAATATAGTTTAGGCGCTAATTCTCTTCTGTTTATGAGGATCCTTTTTAAACAAAACATAAAACATTAATTTAAATAATAATCATCATGAATATTGATCTATTTAAACAAAATCACAATTATGGTAATAGTTCTTCAATTCTCTTTTTTATTATCCAAATTCTCATATTGGTTTTTTCATTTAATATTTAATTCCCATAGTACCTACTAAACATTCTCTGATATTAATTTTAATATAACTTACCCCAGTAATCCCGAGTTAGTTTTTGTTTTATCAAAATTTTAAAATACACATGGGATCTCAACAAACGTTAATTATTGTTTTAAAAATCATTGAAAAATAGATAAATACATGATACTTTTATTGTATTGTAAATAAAAAACATATCACAAGAAACATTCTTGATTCCTTGAAACCATTCAAAATATCCTTCTTCGAATTCTTCTTCATATCCTAGTGTAATGAAAACATATAAAGGGTAAGTGTAGATACTTGGTAATGGTTATATAAATTTATATATATCATGATTAATTAAGGAATAATCAATATGGTAGACATGATAATCAAAATGCATACCGTTCAATGAAAAACTAGAGTTCAATGTACATTAATTGATAATAATAACATAGTAATCACATCGATAATGGAAACTAGATTTTTAATTAATGAAATAAATAAATACTAAAAATTATGATATTAACATAAATGCCTCATCTATGATATCCTATATAATACAATTAAAAAAAGATAATATATTCTTAATTAATATGTAAATATAAACTACATACCAATATCATATGGCATGTCTCCTATTTTTCTCAAAACACCATTTGGTTTATCGATGGACTATCTATATCCTGGACCCACCCATAACATGAATGTCATATGAATTCCTAATTTATTGAATGATCAATAAAATTTATTCCCCAAATGAGTTATAAATCCAACTTTCTCTGAATAGAATCGACAATATGGAATATTTCCCATGTTAATGAAATAAAATTCATAATAAAGTTCCTTAAACTGATCCCATAAATATTAATGGTGCATGGTTGAAAAAAATAAATGTGATAGAAATAATTCTATATAAATCCATGACATTTAAAATATGTTTGTGAAAGAAAAATAATATCCAAGGAATTATTGAAGAGTGCTATGAAATGAGATCATGAGAATCATAGTGAAATTAAAACCATAAATCTCGATATGATGACTATAAATTCATCAAATATGAATGTTTTATAGTAGAACCAACCATTATATAAATAGTAAATAAAATATAAGAAAATAATCAGAGGTAAATTAATTTTATTATTTCTTATATATGATGTTATAAATATTATTTAAAATTCATTTCATTCCTTTTTTAAAATAATACATTTTTATTTTAATAAATATTTCAAAAAATATATAATATTTATAAAATTATTGTATCATAATATACCCATTGAATGTTTTATTTGATTCTATAATTTTGTGAATAATGATTAAATTGTGAAATTTTATTCATGTGGTAAATTTTTAAATAGTGATTCCTTTTATACTTTTTGTAAAGCGTCTAAAAGCACCTCACATGGAAAATTATAAGATGATAAGGATTTAAGGAAAGTAAAATATTGTTGAAAACCAAATCAAGTAATAATGGATTTTTAAAAATATCATTCTTTAGTCATTTAAAATAACTTTAGCATGGAAGAAAAAGAGTTCAACAGAAAATATTAAATCAAGATTTTTAAAATAATTTCCCTTACATGTATCTTAAATAATGATTCTTAATCTAATAGGAGAGGAAATTGAAAAAAAAAACATGTAAACCCACAAAATAAATAGAGAAAAAATATATTGGGATTAATATATTAGTGTCATATTATTTTCCCAAAATTAATCACAACACATGAAATCCTGAAATAAAATGAGATTCTAACATAAAACTCTTTCCTTGGATATATTCATTGTAGTATGTGTTTTATCATCCTTTATTAATAATATAAATTTATTTAATACATTCATAAGAACAATTTTATATAAATTTATAATTTTATAGTCATTTTGAAATAATTTGATGTTCGATCATGGAATTTTTCTTCCTTAAGTCAACCAGTTATGGTTATCGGACAATTTTTCACAAATTTATTTGTTTTGTTTTCCATAGTTAAAGGAATTATGGAATATTTCCATAATATATATTTATAATAATTGAATTAATATAATATATATTTATTATATATAATTTTTGAATCATTAACTTCTTGAGTTAACAGAAAAACAAATCAAATCGCTTCATGAAGGTGGTAGTCCACATGTACATAGGAAAGATGTTATAATTTTACAATGGATGGATGAATGTAAAGTTGTATTATATATTATATATCCAAAATCAAAATTATGTTAAAAATATATTATATATTAATGAATTATGTCCATATAATGATCCATGTAAATCAGTTCTAAAAATTGAATTATTTCTCTATGTGGATAGTGTAGGTATAACATACACATGAGGAATTTTTTTAGTTTAAATAGGATGAAAACGATATATAAAATTGATATTACAATAACAAAACAAGTTTTAAACATGTTTAATAAACTTTTATTGTTATTTTAAGATTGTAATTGATGATTTGATGGAGGTTAAAGATGAAAGTAAGTTAAAATATCTCGATAACAACATATACCTTTTTTGGTAACATCCTTGGTATTAAATAGTATTATATATTGAATTTCAATTTGGGGGATAGAGGTACCTATAAAACAAGGTTAGCTATGTTGATAATGTATTTTTGTAGGTTTTTATTTTGCTACATGTATTATGAAATGTGGAGAATAGAGCCGAGTATGTTCCATTTTATATGTGTGGTTGGTGGAAAACATGAAAATACATCATACAATATTATAAAATATACATATTACTCAAGTCATATTGACACAAAGTTTCATATAATATAATATAATAAGGATAATTATTAAATATAATGATGAAATTTTATTTAATAAAGGGTTTATGGTAATTAAAAATCAACATCCCATTATATTTAAACCTTTAATTTTATTCTCCTCTAAATGAAAGTGACAAATATTTATCATGGTTTCTATTTTAATATGAAAAACAATTATGAAATTATTAAATAATTATAATTATTATTAATAAAAATATCTAATCGATTTTATTATATTAAATTTCTAGATGTGGTAGAAATAAAAAAATTATATGTACACAAAACACAATGAAAACAGTTGTTAGAAAAAAAATTAAGAAAAACATGTTTTTACAGAAAAATCAAGTAAAATATTGATTTAAAAGAACTTAATTGTGTTATTTAAATTAAAGGAAATAATGTTTCTTTAAAACTATGTAAAAAACTTATAAAACCTTGTAAATAATTGATAAATAGTGAAGAATAAAAAAAATTATTTGAACATAAACATAAATTAGATTCCAAAAATTATAAGAATATATTTTCATTTAAATTTTAATTTTTTATAAATTTTAGATCTCTTATTAAATATATATTTGTTCTATAATAAATTTATCATAATATTTCATGTTATTAACATAACATTATTATCTTATAAAAGTGAATGCTTTTATAAAATCGTTATTTTTCATAATTCACCCAAAAATCAATTGTTTCTAAAAATCTTATAGATTAACTCTAAGTTAATATTTACATGGTTAATTAATAAATAAAAAAATTTAATCATAATAAATTTATACAATTTTTTAATTTATGTTTCAATCCTATTATTGAGTAATGTCGTTGGCATTATGGTATAGTTTATTTTGATAAAAAAAATTTCAGACTATAAATGTTGCTCACATTTTACCTTAATAGTATCTCAAAAAGAATTTATCACATGAAACCCCAAATGAAAAATACATAATTTTAAAAATAACCATGACATATTAATGAAAAATGAGGAATATAATAATTAAAATAATAAAAATATTACAATATACTAATATATTTTGTCCTTATAATTATTTGTATTTGATTTATATTTTTAAAAGGACTCCATTTGATGAAAAATACAATGAATTCATTTCATTTTAATTTAATAAATTAAATTTATCATATTTAAAATTTTATTTTTAATGGTAGTATTTTTATTTATAATATAATATAACAACATTAAATTGTTATGAAATTTATATTAAATAACATTAATGAAACTTGATGATAAAAAATATCTTTTTTCTACAAAAATGTATTTCTTTTCATACTTAATTTTCATTTATCACATAAATTTTTTAATTTAATAATTTTAATATATAGATATAAACATCATTTAGGGATTTATAATGTTAACCTTTTCTTATGATTTATTATTTGGATTTGTTGGAAACATTAAATTTATTGGTTAATAATGACAATTTTAGATTTTTGTTGCAATAAAATGAATACAAAACATATTTTAAGAATAATAATGGTACAATTTCAAATATTAAACTAAACTTTAAAATCACAATTTTTTTATTATGGAAATTTATAAACATTTCATCATTATTTAAAAACTATTTTTTATATTTTCTTTTAGTTACACGTTATTTTTCTGAAATTCTATTTTAGATTCATTTAAATTCCACAAAAACATATTCTCTTTATAATTTATTTATAATGGAATATAATAACATTGATAATTTTAAAATACTGATAAATTATAATCATAACCACATACCTTTCGAGAAAAAATATTTTTATAATTTATGTTTCTTAATTGAAATATTAAATTATATAAACTATATATATATATTATATTAAATCGATGTGTTATCATATTTTAAATTATAATTTTTATTATTTAATAAGGTTTATTTTAATTTTATTCATTCAAATTAATTATGTGGTTTAGAAACATTTTTTTACAATACTAAAAGTAAAAAGGTAAAAAATAGTTTTGAAAAGTGTAAAAGTCTGAAAAATATAATGTTCATATAAATGTGTGTATGATAGTTTGAACAACCAACCCTCATGACCAAAATTATTTTAGTGTTTAGTTCTTTTAAAAATTTAAACATTACATTCTATTACTGAAATGTAATAGGTACTACAAAACATATAACCTTCTCATCACTTATGAAAATGAGTCACTTCTACTACTTCATCCTACAATTATCACATTTAATTTAAATAAAAAAACTAACATTTATCTCTAAAAAACCATCTCTCATTTTCATAATTATCTAGTCTCAATTAGTTCAACTAATGAAACCATTTATGAAGATATTTCCAAAATAAATCACTTGTTCTCAATGTGAGTATTTCATTATCTTTATTATTTTCTCTTTAATATTCCTCTTAAAAAACTTAAACCCTAATATAATGGAATTTTTACAATTAATATAATATAATTTTATTAAATTGATGGATAAAACATTAATAATTTCATAATATTTAGTAAGGAATAAAATAACATTGGTTATGTGTACATGCATACTACCACCTCCATCAAGATAGGTGGTTCATTTTCTATAACTACCTTTAGTGTAATGTTATAAAGATACATTTGATGAATGAATATGTTTGTTTGTTAAAAAATTTAATTTGTAATTGATAATATTTCATATACCATTATTATGACCCATTCACTGAGAACTGGAATCCCTAATCATGTGTTTGTGTGAACTACTTCTTTCCACAAATGATGACTTTCATTAATCATTACCACCCTACATGGATGTTAATAAGACCGAATTTAATGATGGAAACCCCATTAATGACATGTTTATGGTTCTATGAAATTTATGTCGATATTATTTAAAATTATTTCCATACTCATTGTTTCATTAAAACTCACTCTTGTTTCAAGAAATTTTACCACCCACATGATCTATGTTATAATTTTTATATCAATAGTGAATAATTAATTTTATAAAATGGTTATATAATGTAATAATATCATATATATGATATTTTAATTATTCTGAAAATGTGTTGTTAATTTATTATATATTTTCTAGTATACCAACTTTTTTCAAAAAAACACAATGAAACTATGACATCATAATTTAATTTTTCATGTACCATATTCATTTATTTAACCTGATTAAATTATAAATTGAAAATAATTTAAATAAAATATTATTCAAACATTAATATACTGGGAACATGAAACATTGATCATATAAGTTATAATCTACCCCTTCATGATAAAACATAAAAAATAATTATTTGAAAAATCCAAACATTTGACGATAAACATTAACCATAATAGATTAACACATTTGTGATAAATTTTTATACATGATTTAAATAAATAGAAAAATATTTTAATATGCAATGGAAATTGGTAACTATAATATTTATGTCCATTGTCTAAGAGGATTCAGTATGATCATCTAAAAGGGATTTATGGTAAGCAGTTCATTGTTTCAAATTATATTTCATGCGACCAATTTCATAATATGAATTCTTAAAGACTCTATATTTTCCATGATATAATTTAAAATATATTGTGTAATATTTTTGGATTCAGAAGCAAAAACGACATTAGATTTTAAGCATTGGTGACCCAGAATTGATTTTATAAAAATATTAAATATATTTATATCATTCACTTGTGGGTTCTAATAAAAACATAAATATCTCATGAAAATAGTCTCAAATAATAAATATGGTATTGTGGATGAATCCATGATGCATGGTTTACCCAAGGTGTGACCAAATGTTGGTTGGTGTCAGATGTTCTGTAGATATAGCCAATGGCCTATGCATTTAACTAAATTAATTAATTAATTAATTAATTTTTTTAAATGAACTAATTAAAGTATTATCTAAATAAGCTCTTATAGTGATTTTACAAGTGTTAGATACATAACTTCATATTGATATAAGAGTCGCAGGAGAGTGTTCTTTATTTGTGAATTGACATCAAATGATGAACAATGATAAGATGAAGGTAGATTGAGAGGAAGTGAAAATAGTGGGTCTTCTCCAATAGTGGCCTACACATTCATCAAAAATGAGTGATATATAATAGAGGTAGTGATCATCAATTAGGGTTTCTTCCCTAGATTAAAATATTTATCATGGATATTTTTTTACCTTCTTTTAACCTATATTCTTCTAAAAATCACATGAGACAAATTATTAGAATAAATTGTTCTAATTAATTTATATTCATGATTTTCCCGGATATTCCCCTAGAAAACAGTGTTTTTAAATCATTGTACAATAACTCTAGGCCAATGATGGTCTTACCATCTTCATGTTATTTTCCCTAATCAATTATTCATGTTCTTCATGGTTGGGTCACATGATCACAATTGGACATTCCGGGTTACATTTAAGAGTAGTTGAACCCCCATATACATGAAATCGCAACAAAAAATGAGAGGATCCAAATTTTGTGTTTGGATCACGGTAAATGTTTGGTTACATGTTATAGATTCGGGTTTTAGAACCTAAAATTGTGGTGGTTCATGTGATGGGATCTCTATCACCATTCTAAATCAAATTTATGGTCATTTGAGGTAGAGGATCAATGATCAGAGATAACCCCCATAGATTTTGGGTGTTTAATAATCAATGGAAGTGAAAGATAAGTTCAATATAATTATTGCAATAAATATTTTTTGTTTTCTATAAAATCATGATATACAAATCCTATATTTCATTGAATACACATAGTGTAATCCATATTTCGGTGGTGTTTAGGGTTTCATGTTTGAGTTAAATATCAAAAGCCATGTGGAGGGACTTATAGTTAAATAAGATTAAAAAACATTTATATTACATCATTTTAAATGAATATTCTATGCATTACACAAATACATGCATGGGGATAATAATGATTTAGTGTCTTTGGAATCATGGAAACAAAATATTCTATCCTTTTGAAATATCTTCTTTATCTCCCATAAAGATCTTTACTTTAATACTCCTTCATAAACCCGGTCTTCATATCTTGGGGAAAGGAAGCATAATAAAAGGGTGAACTCAAATTCTCAGTAAGGGTAAATAAGTGAGATATTTAATTACAATTATGAACATAAAGATATGAGAACATAATTAAGAAAATATAAGATCATACCATGCATGTCAAAGATCTTGTACATGAATAATGGAATAAAGCATGGTAGTTCATAAGACATGTATCATAAGGAAATAAAGATCATAAGCCATTAATGAATAACATAGGAATAAAACATGGGATTGTGGCAGACACATGGGAATATAATACGATTTCCATAGTAGCCAAGGAATTGCTGCCAAGACCATCTTTTTGGTACGGATTTATTCCCCATACTATCTTGGTATTCATGGTTCACTCCCATGTCCATATTAGTAGCACGAGTTCACTCCTCATAAGATCTTGGTAGTCATGTTTCACTCCCTTGGATGTCTTAATAGCATGAGTTCAATCCTCATACAATCTTGGTATACATGGTTCACTAAAATGGCTAACTTAGTAGTAAAATTTTACTCCAATGAATATATTAGTCTACATCATAAGAAATAAATCATTCCCTAGTTCAATGGAAAGAGATGCAGGTCCCACCCATCTAATAGTGAAATCATACATACATGGGCCAAAAAATCATAAAAAATCATATCTTAACCCATAAAATTTAATGGGTATCATAAAAATATAAACATATCATATCCTATGGAAGAGATACATGTTTAATAATCATTTTATCAAAATCATAACTCAAGAAAGATAAACATATTTCATAAACATATAACTCATGAAAGAGAAATGGATTTCATAAACATAAAACCCTTATAAGTGAAACAAGTTTCATAAAGACCATGTCATTAAACATAACCCAATCATAGAAGGGACATAAATGGAATCTTTAGATATTTTCCTATAAGGGAATTAGTAAGATCAATATATTTCATCTTAAATGGAAAATAATTTTTGAAATATATTTCAAAAAAATTCCATAAGTAAAATATCTTTATTCTTTGAAAAATACTTTTTAATACAGAAATCCAGTTGATAATAATTTTGATAAAAAATAACTTTAGAACTTATAAAGAAGAACTAAAAACAATTGAATAAAAAATTTCCTTCAAAAACTATAAAATAATCTTCAAAACATTTTAAAAATCTATTTCTTCAAAAAAACTTGGAAAACATAAAATATTTTTGAAAATAATTTCTTTTAAAATACTTTGAAAACTTATAAATAAAGCATAAGACTTTTTGAATTCCATTTTCCTTGAAAATTTATAAATGAATATTGGAAACGTTTTGAAAAATATTTTCATTAAAAACATATTAAATAAGATTTAAAATTTTTTGAAACCCATTTTTCTTGAAATATATTTTTTTAAAAAATCCTAGAAAAATAAACATGAAACGAGAAAATAAATCTTCAAAAGATTTCTGGTGGATGAAAATGTACATATCGTACGTGGTAAAAAGAACATTCCTTTTGAAAGGTAAAAATGATAGAATACCGCCTCATTGGGAAAGTGAAATGAATATTCCATTGAAAAAATTTATAAATGATATAAGGCTAAAATTTTATTTTAATTATCATATGGAATAAGTGACATATTCTTAGATACCCTTTTTAAAAAACATGTTTTTGAAGGAACATATATTTCCGACCGAAGAGAGGGTAAAGTGAGGCTTTTTTAAAAACAGTTTCATATCTATATTATATACCAAAGAATAAAAAATGGTACCACTACATGAATATAGAATTAATTAATAGAGAATAATAAAATTAATGAATTTATTGATGGATGGAACATAATAATTCATCAGTGGAAGCATAAATTTAAACCATCTCGAAAAGTGATGAGATTGTCTCGATAAACTGTTATAACTTGATAACATTGGATCATACTCTACATGTAAGAGAATTAAAATTCCTGAATCCTAAAATATCATAAAAATAATTTTATTTATTATATATCATGTAAAATTAATGTATATACACCACAAAAAGAGTTTAGGTGCATAAAAAACATGAGTCACAAAGGAATGTTGAGACAAAACATTTTTACTGATTTGGTAAATTTTGAAACATAAACCCTGTGAATGAAAGTTCATAAACAAATGTATTAATACTTATATATTTAGGTATAATATACATTTAATACAATAATAGAAATTAATTACACCACATAAAAGTAAAGAGTGGAGAACATAACATTTATCTCTTTGGGGAAAAGTGAAATGAAATCCCCTTACCTTGTGTCTTGACTCTCATCGTATGTGATCAGACCACCTATATAATAAAAATAATTTTTTTATAAATCTATTATAGAACCATATTATTATATCTAATACCATATATGGTTTTATTATAACCTTATATTACCCACTTCTTAACAATCATAGGTTAAGGTTTCACTTTGGGTAATATTCGTTTTATTATTCGCATGTGTCTTAATTTTTTATATCTTTGGTATTTATAACTTATATTTTGATTTGCTAAATTTTAACCATGATATAAATTTCATGTATATATATTATATGTGTATTATAATAATATATATAATATATAATTATGAGACAGAATACACTGTTCATGGAGACGGTAGCTCGTACATACGCATGAACACTATTTCGGTTTAATTGTAGTGTTGATAGAATGAAAGTAAAATACACCTATATATACATATACATATATATGTATATATAAATCATAATTATATTAGATTTATTATATAATATATATCACATTAATTCACTAAAACTATCCTTAATACAATCAATGTCGTATATGGATGAATCATATTGCTTTGAGGGGGAGGTAGTCCACACTTCCTCAAACGAAATTATTGTGTTAACACAAAATGGAATAAAAATATATATATATTTAAAAAAAATTAATAAGATTAAATCCATCATAAATTTAATCTATTAAAAATACATATTTCCCATTATAATGGCCACCATGGTAAGTGGTAATGGAAAAATGAACAATCCCCGTTTCCTAAGGCAGTAGTTCACCGTACATAGAAACAATATGTTCATTACCAATTATATGGAGGTGTGTGAAAGTGTAGGAAGAACCATTTACATAAAAAAATTATAATATATTTGGGAAACTGGTGTTGTTGTATAATCATATCAAAAAGAGAGTTCTAGGGGTGGAGAAGGAAGATAAAATAACGATCTTGAGAGAAGATGTAACCTCTTAATTGGATAACTCATTTTGGTTTGTGCCAAAATACATCCTTAGATTGAATTATTATCATGGGTTTATTCAAGGAGAAAGGGATGATTTTGGGGAAGTATATTTATCAGGTATTAGCCTAAATTAATAGGTTTTAGATGTGTGAATAAGAGGGATAGTTTGTGTCATATTATAGAGAAGGAAAATGACTCACTTGATATTTTTTAAAACAAGATAGGTGTGCACATGTCCTTACCTAAAAAATAAATTACAAAATAAAATTAATAAAAAATGGAAGGTGGGGCCAAAATATGTACATAAAATGGGTGTTGGATGAGTGGTTAGGTCATTTTGGCCCATAATTTTAAGGTTAGACCCAAATTAAGCTAAATTTGACCTTAATCATTGGAATTAATTTTAATCAATTTTACTAAAAAATTTGGTAAAAAATTAATTTTATCTAACTATAATCTAAATATTATAGTTATTACAATTTTTTTATGTCGGTTTTTATAAATTAAATTCAATTTAGTGGGAAAATCAATATTATTGCTAATTTTGATATGGGACAAAATTTTGAGTATTAAAACTAGAAAAATGTTAAATGGTTTGTTATGTTTTTATATTAAATTTAAAAGTTAAATTGTTTATAATGAACTAAATTATATTAATATATTTATATTTGATCTAATTTGAATTTAAAACATAAATAAATTATAATTTAACATTAATAATTGTTTAAATAAAAAGGCATCTTTTAAATAAAACGTAGTAGTTTTCAAAATTTATCAAAAAATGATGTTGCTCAGAAAAATAGAAAAAATTTACGCTAGGATAATTTTTTCATTTAGAATTAAAAAATTAAGTTTATTTTATCAAATTCATTTTATAAAAGGGTCTAAAAATAGTTTTCTTGTTTTTATCATATGGACATGAAGAGTTGTTCTTTTGAGAAAATATTATTTTTTAAACAAATAAATGTTATAAAAAATTATATTTTTCATTATATATTTGTTTTATTTATATAAAAAAATTATAAAATTTTATTAGAAGTAGTTATTTCTATTCATATTACTCAATTTTAACTGCTAGGTTACAACTAACTCGTTTTAATGATTATAATAATAAAATGATGTTTTAAAGAAGCTCGATATTGTATGTAATGTACACCAAATTGATGTTCCATGTGAATGTATTGATTTACTTAGTGAATTGTAATATATAATTGAAAGTTTAATTTATATGGGTAAAACAAATTTTTAACCATAATAATATTTTTTTAAATTCAATTGGTTTTCATACTGATTTATAATAAATTGGTAACCAATGAATTCCTATTATATTGTATAAAAAATATATTTTCATAAATTAGTTAATACTATTCATAAACAGTAATTTAATGTCATGGTTTTATATTATTATATTAAATTATTATATTTTAATAATATATTATTGTTTGGTAATCCTCAGTCTTTCCTGTTACACAAATCGTCGAGAAAAGTCATTATTGTGTATAATGAAAGCTAACCATGGTGTTCCATGTAGAGAAAGAAAAAATTATTATTTCATAAAGTACATGATTAAATTGGGGTTGTGTATAACTCAATAAAAACATAGTTATTTAATATAAAATGAACTGTCTTTAGTGTTGCATGAAATTTAAAATATCCAAAGGGTTAAATTAATTCAAAAAAATTCACAAAATCTTGTGGTGTTACAGAATCACGCATCATATAAATCCAATTTGGCTTACTTGGTTACTATATAGGGTAAATGCCTAGGATTTCATGTGGCCCAGAATACAATTTAGGGCATGGAATTCTCCATGTACATTTGAGAGTACACATGCTTGGGCAGCCGGTACACACTGGGTGTAAGCCTGACTCTGACACGTAGTTTGTTTTAGGGGACACACTATGTATTGGAACACGGATAGTGTAGACCAGGATAAGTTCAATTTACCTGAGAATGGATTGAATCACATGTGCTATCTTGGGTGGATACACATGATATGTATAACGACATAGCTTCTGATCCATATCTAAATGAGATATGGCCGGGTTACGAGGCTAGGACACATGGTTTGTGGACCCTCATATATGATGTGTGCTTCTATCTATAACATCTTCCCCTAAAATATTTTTCATTTGGACTTGGATTTTGTCCTGTGAGTAGCCTATCTTGAATTTTTTCATGTATAATGTGATGGTTTCCTTCATATCATCTTTTGAGATACGATGTTAGTTGTTACAATTGTGATGCTTAATAAGAAAATGTTTGATTGTGGTGATGATCAAGTGTGATCATCAGAGTGTTTAATGGGATATTAGTACCCTATCACAACAAGGCTTGGGCCCCCCTTAAAAATTTTATAGGGAGAGATGATGCTCCTTAGTCAGACCTAGGTTAGGGTCCTTTATCAATGGGGATGGAACTCCCCAGTCATACTAGTGTGTGGTCCCCAATTCTCTTTTACTGATTGATATTGTATTCCCCTATCAAACCAGAACGTGGTTTCTCTTTCCATGGAGATATTACTCTCCTATCTCCCTTGGGAATGACTCCACATAAAATTTATATAGATAGTGATGTTACTCCCCCACAAGATAGTGGTTGCAGACCATCCATCTATCGAAGTGTCAATCCCCCTTCTTTGAGCTCTGGCAGCGTGTGGGTCCTCCACTAGAGTTTTTCCTCTATTGACTATGGAGGGTTGTTCAAGGTTGTAGGCCTTTGCAAACATATTCTAGTGTGGTTATTTTGGATAAATGATTTGGATTTGTGCCTCCATATTCTATGGTGCTTGTAGTGGCGAGGTGTATGCCTCTTCACATGGGATCTATTTTTCGATTATTTGTAGTGTTAGGAATAATAGATGGGTCTAGTTACCTTTGTAGAGAATAATTATTATTATCTTCGATGAGATATGTGGATACCCTTTCCCTCTTGTATGGGTTCATTATATGAGAAATTATTTATGTTTTTTTGGGTTGTATTCCCTCATACATTGGGTTGGGATAACTACTTCAATCATTACATATTTTTCTCCATATTCAGTATTCTAGGAATCATTTGGGTATGAATATTCACACCCCTAAATTTTATTTTCCTGTATGGGTTATATCTTATGGAGATGACAGATAGGTCATTGGTGGAGTCTGTGAAGCCTAGGGATACTTGGGTACAATTGACTATGTATGGTGGTCAGGGATTAGAAACTAGGATCCAGGATCTCTCAACATTATTTATTTCTAGTTTCTTTCAGGTTGGGACATGTTTGATTGTTTGGAATTTATTTATCACCCTTAGTTTTAAAATTATGTTTTCATATTCATTTGTATTCCCCAATGTTTATTTCATGCACAATGTCTACTATAGGTGTTAATACATGTCATTATTATTTATCTAGAATTCATAATGGTGATGGTAGGTGGGGGGTTTGTAGGTACATTAAGCAAAGGTATCCCAATTTCATTATTCCATAATGGCACTTTTCAGTACCCTCTGACCTATTGTGAGCATAGGGTTGTGGCGGCTTGTCCATTCACAGACCAAGAATCCCATGTGCATTTCTTAGTTACATAATGGTATTAGAGGTAGTTCTACCTTGAGGAGTTGATTATAGTATTTCCCCCATGTGTATTGATAGTAAATTTAGGGTAATTATGTTAGAGTCTCTCAAGATCACTTTCAGAGCTGGGACCACAATGTTGATGTGGCGGCCTACGTATCCATAAAACAAGACCCTGACTACCTACTTGTCAACTTGGTATACCAAGACACAAGTTGTATGGAACATTGGTACAAGAATCATATAGGATTTGGTCCATTTATTATCCCTATTGATTCATCTCCTTATATATAAATTCCCTTATCTATATTATGGTACGTTTTGTCAAATTATAGGATATATTCACAACAGAAGCCTTATGTGAAACATATACAGGGTCATGAAGACATCCAATTGAGTTAGGACACCCATGATCATGGTTATCTTTCCTACCATAATAATACCAATGATCCTGTTGAAGAGTCTATTTTCAAGGTAGTTACACTAGAAAGTTAATGACTGGTGCTTCCACCCATCAATCAACATGGGGACTCACTTCTAGTGGTCGATATTGATATTTATACCAAATCCAAAATCTATGAATCCAAGATAACCAAGATAACTATTTTCATAGAAATCCATTACTTCATGAGTGTGAAGATCAGGGACCACCAAGATTTTTGGGTGATAAATAAACATAGGTAGAAGAGGCTTGGTTGAGACAGTAGTTTGAGAATTATATTTTATGTAGACCCTAGTTGAACTGATGGTAAGATTTGTTACCATCCATTTCCTTGGTCTAGAAATGTGTTGGTGGAGTTTAGCTACCCAAGCGTATGATGAGGATACACCCTCTTTGGTAGATTTTGAGCACATGTTTCGTAGTGATATTTATCTCTCTACCAGACACCCTGGGCAGAAGAGTTTCATCAAGAGACCTCCTAGTCTATAGAGAGATTACACGGATGGGTTCATTGGGATAATGGAGTAGGTCGTGAAAATTGTAAAGCTATAATATGTGTAGGAGATAGAATTCAAGAGTCAAGAAGATCATGACCAAGGGGACCTTCTCATGCACATGCTCAGTAATTTTGGTCTTCAATGCAGTGAGAGTGTAGTGGACATAGTTTTTTGGGAGTTTTTTTGGATATTAATCATTATTAATGATTCAAATGATACAATATTGGGATATTATTTGCATGTGATAGGAAAGGTCTTCATGAGCAAGATTTCCTTACTCTTTAGGCTGGGTTTGGAGGGAAGATATTTAATTCATCCAATCAAGTGACTTCACAAATAGTATGGGGTATCATCTATTATTGTTTCTACATTTTCTATTAATTAATATTCCTTGCACAACACATACATGTGTTTTGTGTTAACCTTTTTTTGGTATTACAAGATCTTGCTTTGGGAAAGCGAGGGAGATAGATGCTTTCACAATTGAGACGCGCCCTCTTGAGGTCATCCCAAAACAATACAGTCAAGATAGTTTCATCCAAAGTAGATATTGTCTTGGAATATAGGATGCGTTTATTAAACTTATGTGTTTGAGTTTTTTTTAGTTTAGGTTTCACAGTATGCCCTTTTTAAAAAGATCAGTTGGGAAAAGGAGAAATATGGATTCCATTATAGGAGCCTTTGGATCCCAAGGTTCCATGTGTGATTTAGGTAAGACATGTGTCTTCTTTACTCAGTTTAAATTTTGGTAAGTGCTCTCAAGCCATCGCCTTGTGAACATAGCCCTATTTTGAGAGATATGGATTCTAGTAGAGATATTGTGCTTGAAGCATTGTGTTCAGAGGCTCCCATAGATAGGATCAGTGATCACTCACTTATAATAGTGTGACCAAATTATAGGAGGAGAGAGATACTTTTGTGGAATATTTTCAAAGATAGCGGTGTGGCCTATTGATTTATTACACACTATGGACTCGTTGCCTATTATTGATTGTCTGAAGACTATCACCAATGAGGGTTACGGTGCACCCGAGGTTGTGGTATGTAGTTTTCAATTTTGTAGTGAGGTGTAATCTCATAAAAAATTGGTTAGAATCAGGTGTAGGTGGATATAACCAATTTTTTAACTGTCATGTATACCCCTTGAAGAAATGGATGCTATGATATATCATCTACAAAAAATGTGGATGATTAAGTGGATTTAGTTCTTAATGATGATCCATATTTACCTCCCATTGAGACATTTCTCAATTAATGGAAATGTAGTTAAGAGGTCTTCGTATATCAGATGACCCTGGGTGGGTGAAAGAACTAATGGTTAAGTTAGAGGAGTCTGCCAAGTAAGGTCTAGATAAAGATAACGCACAGAGATGGGAATCCTAGAGTTACTCCCATAAAAGGAAGATGATGACATGAGGTTGGTGTGGATTGATATCACATGAATCATGTGACTATATAAAAGAAGTATCCACCCCTAGGAACCGATTAATTCTATGACCATTGGTTTGAGGAGAATTGGTTCTTGGAATTTTACCTCAGGGTTGGCTATCATTGGATAAATGTTTGAGAGAGGGACGAATTGTCAGTAGCTTTATAAATTCACTAATTTTTCCTTATGATTTTCATGACACACTTTTTCATTTTGAAATTACCCCGTACAATTCACGAGACCTGTGAAATAGATCCTTAACCCTTCATGAAGCGGATTTATAATAATATTTTGTGTTGGAATCCTTGTGTATTTGGTATCAAATTTGGACCATGCTATAAATTTGAGGTTGGTTTGGGAGATACATTGGGAGTTCTATATTTATAGTGAGATCTTGAACATTCAACGCTAGATTTTTTTGGTTCACTTATTGTAATATGTCTTCCTCTTTACAATAGTTAAAGTGGATGCAACATTGGTAGATGTTGTGTTTGCATGGGAATATCATAAATGTGTGTTCATGGTAGTAAGTGATCATGAATTAGTTTACTATCCACTATTGTTGTGAGGGGTAGTGGAGAAGTTGGCTTCATTGCAGTTGAACCTGGTGGAAGAGATGGGTGATGTTTTTCTTCAGTCAATGGTGTCAAATACTCTACTTCTCCAACATTTTAAAGAGGCTCTGATATGATACATCAATTGTGAGGTCACTACCTGACCAGATATAATCATAATATTCACTAGATGGGTCTTCAGAAGGGGGAATCACATCATCATTTTCAACCTTAGGCGGTGATTCTATTCACATTGTGAGAGGAGGAAATAAGGGAGTTTCACACTTCTCTAATGGATATACATCATAATACATGGAATATATAAATATACCATCAGTGGAATTTTAGGCTATCTAAAATGAGTCAAAGAATGAATAGTTCATGGCTTAGTGTATCTGATGTAAACAAGTTATGGTTGAGAACCAAGTTCAGATAGGTCTATTTCTTTTTTTTGACAAACTAGCATGGAAATTCGATGGAATATCCAATGAATTTTTTATAGGGGTTCCATGGATAATGAGAGTTTATGTTTCCATATGGGTGATATTTGAATAACTTATCATTCTTGTTCACTTATTTTCTATTAGAAAGTTTATTTCTTTGGAATATTTGGCGGAATTGTACTTGTGTGATATCATCAACCATGTTTGATTACCCTCAATGATTATCTCAACCTGTGATGTGTGATTCAAATCATGATTGTATGGAGGAATATAAGAGGAATTGAAGACACAATTGAGTTTTAGTACAACATCACACTTCCATATGGATGGGAATACCAAGAACAATATCCATGAATTGGAGGATATGATGGGGGCTTTTAGGATAGACATATGATGAATCTAGTAGGATCACTCAACCTTGGTATAATTTTCTTTTTAATGTCAATTTTCACTCTACTATGGGAATGGAACTTTTTGAGTCCCTATACAGAAGACCATGTAGGTCAAAATTATGCTATACTAATATAAGTGATACATCCATTATTGGACCGTAGAGGGTTCATGAAATGACAGAGAAGGTCTAGGTGATCATTATTCATATGAGGATAGACTTGATAAGGAAATGATTTTACAATGATCAATGACATAAGGTATTTGAGTTCGAACATGGTGAAAATGATTTTCTAATACCCTCCACATAACAAATATTGTGGAGTTTTAGCATGATTTTCATGCTATACATGAGGATTATCATGTTGTTTGAGATCCTACAGAGGGATGGTTAGGTTTTTTAATACCTTGACCTACCCCCATAGTTGTAGTAGGTGCATAATGTCTTCCATGTGTCACAGCTGAAAAGATATGTGAATGGTCCTACACATTTTGTTAATTTGAGAGATATGTACATAAAGGAAGGAGACACATTCATGGAGTGCATTTTGGTGATCAATGATTGGTAGGAGAGGATCTTGTGTGTATGGACCGTTGCATTATTTTTTGTGATCTGGCAGCATGAGTTAATGAAGGGGAGCTCTGGGGAATAGTAGGGCTAGATTCAGGCTCATTATCCCTATATTTTTAAATATCTTAAAATTTCCACAGACAAAAATACATAAATTAGTGAATAATGTAGAAATTCATCATCAAACTTGTAAGATTTTGAAATTTATTAATGAATATTTTCAGACCCAGGCACTGAGACTGTCCATGATAATGAGCCCCATAGATCCTAGAATCGAATTTATAAAAATATTAAATATATTTATATCAAAAAACATTGATTTGTCTAAAAAATAGAATATCTCCCTAATGGAGTCTTGAATCAAAAATCATACATAACTGTTGAATATAGTATGCAGTGTTTACCATAGGCATGACCTAAGGCTAGTCACTATTGGATGTCCAGTAGAGGCATCCATTGGTGGGTGCATTTATTTAAAATAAATAATTAAGTAATTTATTTATTAAATAAAATAATTGAATTCCTTTTTAAATAGACTCTTATATCTATTTTACAATGTTTATCCATATAAACCTTAATATATCTGAGACGATGAGGATAATGTTCTTCCATGGAGGACTAATATCAAACAATGAACGACGATTAGATTAAGGTGGATCAAGAGAAAAAAACATTGTAGTTATTCACCATCAATGGAGAACACATTATTTTCCAAAGACCAATCTATAATCGAAGTATGGCTCATCAATTACTATTTCTTCCATTCATTAATTGTTTGAGAATATATATTTTTTATCTACATTTGATATTCTATCCTATACCCTTCTCATGAGAAAGATTATTGGACTAAATTATTGTATTCAATTTATACACTAAATTTCCCATGATATCTCCCCTCGGAATCCCCATTTTTATTAAATTTATAAGAATTATTGGAAAATAATGGTTTTACCCCATCCATGTTATTTTCTCCCCAAAAATTCTTTATGCTCTTTATTGTTGGCCCGTAGGGTTTTAGTTTAACTTGAAATGATTTATTCTGGAAATAATAAATCCCCAAATAAAAAATAGTGATGAGAATGATTGAAGGAATAGAATTTTGGGAATAGATCATAGTGTATACATGGTTTTGGAGGAAAAATTTCAGTTCTCAAACACCAAAAAATGGTGTTTCATGTGATGGGATCCCAACAACTATTCAAAATGTGATTTACATCCATTGGTGGATAGGGATCGATGACCAGAGATGATCCACATCGATTTTAGGTGTTCAATAGGAGCATCAAGAAGCGTAGAAGGAAGATCTGGATACCACATGAAACCTTCTTTGGTTTTGGTAAAATCATGATATACACAGAGTGTACTATGATGAGCACATGACGGGCAGTCTGGATTTCTATAGAAGTATGGTTTTTCTATTTGATTTATATATATCAATCCATGTGACAGCAAGCTATCAAATTTGGCATGTATGGATGTTATATTCCTAGGATCCCATGTGGGCCACAGACTCTGTGTGGAAGGGTATTCTTCATGTACATCAGATAGTATACTATCTTGGAAAGATGGTGTATACTATGTGTCAGCTGTAAACTGATATATCATGTGTTTTGTGGGACATGTTGTGTACTAGAACATTTCCAATGTATATGGGTAAGGGTTTAGTTTACACATTCATGTCCCAGAGAATGGGTGGGACCCTAGGTAACACATTCCATGTACCTAACATACACACTATGTATGATGACATAGATTCTGAGTTGTTTCCATAGAAGATGACACTATGCAACGAGATGGGTCCTAACAGCGTGTGGACCCCCATACACAACATGTAAAACCCTCTAAAACACATTTCCTTAGTATATACATCATTTAGAATCTTTTTTATTCTCATAAGTATCCAATAAAGTGTATAATTCTAAATAGAACATGACAGTATCATTCTTAATGGATTTTGAGATGGGGTGTGAGATTTTTTGAGTGTGATTATTCATATGGAAACATTTGATGATGGTGGTTATTGAGTGTGACCATAAATGTGTTTCTATATGTGGAAAAAGTCTTTCAAAGAAATAAATGGGTACCCAATGCTTTTCTTATAGGTAGATACAACACTTCCCCATCATACTAGGGTGTGGGTCCTCTATCCCTTAGGACGATACTCCCCTATCTCACCAAGGTGAGGTTCATACATCTAATGGGATAGTACTTCCCGGTCAAAACAAGGTGAGGGACCCAATAAGTTTTATATATATAGTGATTATACTCCCCCATAATATAGTGGGTGTGGTTCCTCTATCTACTAGAGTGGAACTCGCCCATCTTTTATCTATAGTTGTGTGTGGTTTGTCCATGGAAGTTGAGGATCCCTCGGTAGTGGAGTGATGTTATAGGGAGATGTCCCATCCATTAATATTTTATTGAGTTTACATGGGATACATGTTTTTGATTTGTGTATCCTTCGACTGTGGTGTTCATATTGGTGAGGTGTGATCCACTCCACACGATATACTTTTTATAGTTGCGCGTGGTGTTGGGAATTAGAGATGGTTCTTTGGAACTACAGACAAACTCATTATTCTAATCAAGGAAGTGAAATGGAGATCCAATTTAACTCTTTTCTAGGATTGTTACAAGATTATGTATCTATTTCTTGGGTTATTTTCCCACTTATTTTAAGATATGAAAACTACTTCTGCTGTGTCTTATATTTCCCCCTCATCAATTTTCAAGGAATCCTAATGGGTATGTATATACTAATCCCTGCATGGGATTTCCCCAAATGTGTCATGTATTTTTTTTAAATGAATTATAGGTTAGTGGTTTATTTAGTCCAACTTATGGATACTTGGGTGAGTTTTACCATAAACAATGATCGAGGGTTTGAGATTAGGATCGGGGCTTCTCAGCTTTCATTCTTTCCAGTCATTATTATGTTGGGACATCATTTCTAGTCGAGAATGTTTTTTCCCCATTAATGTTCATTAATATTATTCATATTCAATTTAATAATAAGATGTTTGGTTGTTTTCATATAATTAAATTAGGCAATGGTGTTCCATTTTAGCTATTTCTTCTTGGAACGTATCGTCAACCCTTACCTATGGTGGTAGGCCTTGGGTTGTGGTGGCCCGCCCATCCGTCGGTAGGAGGGCCCTTATGGGAAGGGTAATTATAATTATGTTATATTTGATAGGTTATGATTGATACCTAATGAATTGTTTTTACTATATTAATTTAATTAATTTATTTTTATAAAGATCCATTTAATATTCTTTTATTTATTGATTTTAATAGAAATAATACCATGGTTGTATATATTATTTGTATCTATTTTCAAATATATTTGTTGTGTTTGATATTTTGAAACTTTTTTTATTATATATGGTGTATTGAATTCCATATTTCCTTTGAGTATTATAAATATTTTTATGTAATAAAATTTTTATATCCACCTTATTGTATCCCACTTATGTTTTGTTGAATCTTATATTAACATTTTCATATGAGTTTTTGCATATGAATTTTTATGCATTGAGATTTGATATGAATTCACCAATTTTTTCTTTTTTGTGGTGTGTATAATTTTCAGGGATTTATTTCTATATAACCCTCAACTAAATAAAATGAATTTAAAAATATATGCAATTTTCTATATTTTATTTTATTAATTTTGAAAGATAACGACAAAATATGTGGGTTTCTTTACTAAACTTAACTTCTTTAGTAGTAGTGATTATTTATTAACTATTTTTAGTGAATGCTTCTTTATGATATAAGGTAATATTATAATTAATTTTCTCCTTATTTTATTGGAACAAATGTGATTTTATCTAAACCAAATAATATTTCATGATAAAAGGTAATATTATAATTCATTTCCTCCTTATTTTGTGGAACTACATTAATGAATTTTTTTCCTTATAAAATATTATTTGGTTAAGATTATATCACATTAATTCCAATTATTATATTTTACATCCATTTCCATATTTAATATTCCCATTTCCATTCTCTTATTCTTCTTGTGAAATCCATGAAAGATTTATTTCTATGAATTTTCAAATTTCTCTTTACATATTTTCAATGTAGTGGCTTATCACTATCATTATTAAGTGTGTTTGAATAAATTATGTTTCAAAACACTAAAATGTTTTTCCAATTCGTGTTCATAATTTTATTTGGTCCTCCCATTTTTTCTTAATAAAAATAAATATATCCTTTTCTAGACTATATTATTTAAATTTTAGTTAATTTAGTTTTTCATAAATGTTTTCAGGTTAACATCTGAAAAATAAATTCTTTATGTGAATCGAAATTTAATTTATAAAAAACAATGTTATGAAATGTTTTCTAGAAGCACATATTAAATATTAGATTTAATTTTCACCTTTAGTGAAAAAACTCTTATGAAATTATGTTTTATGAATATCTTTTAAAATAAATTGATGAAATATTCTTTTTTGGAGTTTTAAATTCTTCTATCAACAGATCATTATGTGAAATAATTTTAAGTGATATGATTTTGAAATAATATAAATCCCATATTATTCCCATGGGTTTTCATAATATATTTAATTATTAATGTATTATGAAAAACATTTTAATGGATAATGATTGGTGTGGTCCAATATCACCCCCATTACAATGGATAATTATTTATATCTAATGATAAAATTTTGTTTTTTACTAAATAGATATTATCAGAAATTAAAGGTATATCATTCATGGATATGTTAAAAACTAATGGGTATTACTTGATGGATATTATCACGATATAATGAAACCTTATGAATATGTTTGTGAAAATATTCTTTATACCAATGGGAATGTTTAGTTTATATGAAATATGAATATGATTATGAACCATGAACATGGCTATCATCTCATGATTGGATACTCTTTTTCAATTGTATAGGATTGTTAATTTCATATTTATTTTCATTATATCATTATTTATGGAAATAACTTATTGTTCCATGTTATGTTTTATAAATAGTTTCTCCTTGTAAACATTATCCATATTTTGGATTGTGAGATGATTTATGGGTTGTAAGTTTTATGTTATGGAAATGATGTAATGAAAATATATGTACTTCATTGGTTATTAGAGATTCTATACATACTTGTGTAAATATCAAATCAAGTTCATCAGAAAAATTCCTATGGAATTTGATTCTAAGTGTTATAAAGATAAAATGTCAAAAATAAATATAGTATTTCAATGTGATATTTATTTTTAGATTTTTAATTTATATAATTTTGTGAATTTTATTATACAGTGGTTTTTTGATATTATTTGGAGTTAATATTTTCATGATGGTTATTTGGGAATAATTAAATTGTTTCATATTTATATGTGAATAATAAAATTGGTCTGATATGTTTAATAAAGTATAGAATATGGTAAGAAATGTAAATTCACAAATAAATTATTTGTAAATTTATTTCAGAAGAATCACATCACTAAATTTCGATCTATGAACATGTTGTTCTTGTTAAATTATAATAATTAAAATGCGTTAAATATTTTTATTATGATAGAGAAAAAAATTAATAGAATTTAAATATGATTCTTAGGATCATGGGTTTTGTACACTAGAATAACCCAATTAGGGTAAAAAAGGATCATGGTATACAATTATATTGACAGAAAAATCAATAATTCTATGAAGGAAATTGTATTTCTAGAAATATTTAATTTCTAGGAAATCCAAGGTTCATAAATATTGGGAGATGTTTGAGAAAGAGATTATGTATCATATTCCAATTCAAGTAAAAAAATATAAGAATTGAGAATAGTGATAAATGTTCAAGAGCAATCATCTATATCTATTTTTTTATCAAAACTCCACCTTAAGATATTATAAGCAATATTATTGAAAATTAGATCATCTTTTAATAATGTATCATGTGATTGTGATGTTCTTAAATATACTAGAGTCTCATCAAGTAATATAACATCTACTTTTTCTTAAGTAACCAAAACTTTTTTTTGGATATTTCTCCTTCAAGATTCACTACGGAAAAAAAAGGCATTTAGCGGCGGTTTACGTTTCGCGACAATTTACACCACCGCTAAATAGATTGGCGGTGGTTTTGAAAAACCACCGTGAAATCGTGCATCGGGAAACTATTCGCGGTGGTTTTCAAAACCATCTTAGAGTGTTTCGCGACGGTTTTTTAGCGGCGCTTTTTTTTTAAATTTTTTAAATTTTTTTATTATTTTTTGTTATTTTTGTTATATTTTTTAATTATTTTTTATTATTTTATTTATTTATTTATTTATATTATTTATTGATTAATTTATATTATTTATTAATTTATTTTATTTATTTATTTATTTATTTATTTTATTTATTTATTTCGTATTTATTAATTTATTAATTTATTAATTTTTTTATTTCATATTTATTTCATTTATTTATTTTATTTACTTATTTATTTTATTTTATTTATTTTATTTATGTAGTTATTTATTTTTTTTATTTATCTTATTTATGTATTTATTTTTTTTATTTTATTTTATTTATTTATTTTACTTATTTATTTATTTATTTCATATTACTTTATTTAATTTATTTATCCATGCATGCACATCCCATGCACATGCACATTCACATGCCCATGCACATGCACATGCAATATAAAGAAATACTGTGTTTGGTGAGATTTGAACCCCTAACCTCTTATATATTTTCCAAAGACTTTACCACTCCAGTAAGCTCGTCATGTGGTTAATAAACACAATTTAATATACTTATATATATTAATTGAAAAAAAATAATACATAACTAATAGACATAATAAATAATAATAAATAATAATAAACAAATAATAATAAATAATAATAAATAATAAATAATAAATTTTAAATTATAAATTATAAAGAATAAAGAATAAAGAATAAATAATAAATAATATATAATATATAATAAAATTCAAAAAATAAATAATAAATAATAAATAATAAATAATAAATAATAAATAGAAAATAATAAATAATAAACAAGACATAAGAAATAAGAAATAAGAAATAAGAAATAAGAAATAAGAAATAATAAACAATAAATAATAAATAATAATTAAGAAATAAGAAATAAGAAATAAGAAATAAGAAATAAGAAATAAGAAATAATAAATAACTAATAAATAATAATGATAAATAAAAAATAAAAAATAATAATAAATTATAAATAATAAAAATAAATAATGAACAATAAATAATAAAAAATTATAAACAATAAATAATAATAAACAAATAATAAATAATAATAATCAAATAATAAATATAAATAAGAAATAATAAATAAGAAATAAGAAATAAGAAATAAGAAATAAGAAATAATAAATAATAAATAATAAATAATAAATAATAAATAGTAAATAATATATAGTAAATAATAAATAATAAATAATTAATAATAAATAATAAATAATAAATAATAAATAATAAATAATAAATAATAAATAATAAATAATAAATAAAAAATAAAAAATAAGAATTAATAAATAATAAGTAATAAATAATAAATAATAAAAAATAAAAATAATAAATAATAAATAATAATAAAGAATAAACAATAAATAATAAAAATAAATAATAAACAACAAATAATAATAAATAATAAACAATAAATAATAATAAACAAAAAATAAATAATAATAAACAAATAATAAATATAAATAAAAAATAAAAAATAAAAAATAAATAATATAAATAATAAATAATTAATAATTAATAATAAATAATAAATAATAAATAATAATAAAGAATAAATAATAAAAACAAATAAAAATAAATAAAAATAAATAATAAATAGTAAATAATAATAAACAAATAACAAATAATAAATAATAAATAATAAATAATAAATAATAAATAATAAATAATAAATAATAAATAAATATAAATAATAAATAATAAATAAATATAAATAATAAACAATAAATAATTAATAATTAATTAATGATAAATAAATATAAATAATAAATAATAAATAATAAATAACTAGTAACAAATATTATTATTAATAATAATATTTTATTATGAATAATAAAGAATAAAGAATAAAGAATAAATAACAAATAACAAATAATATATAATAAATAATAAATACATAATAATAAATATTAAATAATAAATAAAAATAAATAATAAAGAATGAAAATAAATAATAATAAATAATAAATAATAAATAATAAATAATAATAAATAATAATAAATAATAAATACTAATAAACATATAATAAATAATAATAAACAAATAATAAATATAAATATAAAATAATAAATAATAAATAATAAATAATAAATAATAAATAATAAATAATAAATAATAAATAATAAATAATAAATAATAAATAATAAATAATAAATAATAAATAAATATAATTAAAAAATAATAAATAATAAATAATAAATAACCAGTAACATATATTATTATTAATAATAATATTTTATTATTAATAATAATAAATATTAAATAATTAATAATAAATAATAAATAATAAATAAATATAAATAATAAAAAAATAAATAAATATAAATTATAAATAATAAACAAATATAAATAATAAATAATAAATAATAAATAACCAGTAAAAAATAGTAGATAATAAATAAATTAAAGTATATTATAAATAATGAATAATAAATAATAAATAATAAATGAAACACGTGAAAAAGTATGAAAAGACGTGATAAGGGATGAAAAATCATGAAAACGCATGAAAACGGATGGAGAAGCATGAAGAATGAGGCACTAGAAAGAATGAGAATGCATGGAAACTCATGAAAACTCTGGAAAACTCCTTAAGAATTCAACATAATCATCATAATAACCTACAAAAAACAATTGATAAAGATAACAAGTCATGGAAACACAAATAAATAGTAATAAATGGAGCAACCGTTAAAACCCGTCAAAACGGTCATAAAGTCACAAAAACATTGGACTCACATTAACGAAGATAACTTATGATTCGAGAATCCGTTCCAGATCCGCGACCAGTCAAATCAAAGATCCTAAAATTATTTTCGAGTTGATAGGTGAAAGAGACCAAATGGACTGACGGATCGGATGTTACGACTATTTAGAAAACAAAGCTGACGGGGAACGGGTGCTAGAAACGGGGCATCGAAAAACATAACATACCCAATACCCACTAACAAGGCCATAACATATGATCCAGAAGTCCATGTGGGCGCCGCGACTAGTCAAACCAAAGCTTATGGAACGACCTATGATCTGGAAGGTGGAGGAGTCCGAACTGACTTGTGGATCAAAAGTTAGGTCCATTTTAAGACAAGTTTGACAGGACATCGGTGACAGAAATGGGGTTTTGGAGGCCTTCAGAGGCTTTTTTGGGGTCGAAAAACAACATAGAAGCTTTCTTCTCTTTAATTAGTGCGTAGCTCTCTTCACTGGCTTCAATTTGATATGTGGTAGAGCCCAAACGGACACCCGGAGCGAAAGTTATGGCCGTTTGAAGTTGGATAACTTTTTTCAACTTTCTTATAACTCTCATATCTTTCGTACCTTAGACCGTCTCATGGGTTTGATTATACGTGCTTCTAGATCTCTTCATGAGCTTCGATTTGACTAGTCGTGGAACTCCAACGGACGCCCGGATCAAAAGTTATGGTCGTTTTAGTGATTTCGGAGTTTCTCATGTTTTTTTTTATTTTTTTCTTTTCATTTTGCGGCGGTTTTTCCCAAACACCCGCTATTTCGCAGCGGTTTTTTAAAAAACCTCTTCTAATCCTCGAAAAATTTAAAAAAAAATGAAATTTTTTTTACACATATCGTGGCGGTTTTTAAAACTGCCGTGAAAAAACCTCCGCAAAACGCCAATTTTCCTGTAGTGATTATATTTCTGTATATTGTAGGTGTGAATCATATCAAACTTTTTATAATATAGAAAAGTACAGTGAGACTCTATTCTCACTTTTTAATCATATAACTATTGTGAATATTTTAATGAAATCATGGTTTGTAATACCGACCTACCATAATAAGAAGTATGTCAAAGTCCCAGTGGATGCACATTTTAGAAATTCTAATTTTCATTTCTATTTTAATTTTTTGTATTAGATGGTGAGAATGACATTTCAGGTTTTGGTTATTTAGACAACAACATGGAACAAGGGTTGGATTATATTAGATGAAATCAAAATAACTAGATTCAAAACTTTCATCCCCCCACCTTTATGGAGAAACCCAATGAAAAAAATTAAAGTTGTATATGATAATTGTTTTTATGTTATATTCAATCAAGTGGTAGGAATAGATATCTTGATTTCTAAGAACACTACCAGAGTTATTATTTATGATTGGACAAATTACCCTATCTTGATGAACACGATAATTATGTATTTGTTATACCTTGGATTGTTATTAAATGATGCTCAATTTATGGTTTTCTACACACTGAATAAAAACATCCACTAAGAAAAAGAATATTGATATTGATGGTAGGCACATAATTCTACACTAATATATTTTTCAAAAAAACTATACCTAAATCAAGTGGGACTTCTAATTGATAAAAAATTATAGAATTTTTTGGAATGTGGACATGAATACCATTTTAATGTAAATGAAACAAAATTAAAAATTTTGAGAAGCCTATTTTAAGACCGAAAGATGGTAGTCAAAGAAAATATTGTTGATAAATTAAATCTGTTTAATGAAACTGATATTAAAAATGGGGGTTTTGGGAAAAAATTTATTGGCACGAAAATTATTTAATATATTATAATAAATATTAATGATAGGTTTGATCCTAAAATATCATATACTGAAAATAAAATGGACATTTCAATATATGAATAAAAAAATAATAATCATATCTTATGAGATGTGTAAGATTTCTTCCATCAATAGATAGTTAATGTTGAAATCACCGATAAGAGATGAGAATCATAATGAAAAATATACTTCACAATGATTCAGATTCATTTGAATCTACAAATAAATTGGATGATGGAGATAATAATTACTCTTATTTGAAGGAGAATAGAATATCGAAAGGGTATAAAAAATTTAATATTTACTCATAGATACTATTATTGTAATGATAATTTTATTTTTACATGTATTTTTCAATTAAAAGAGAGTATATATTTAATCCAAAGATGTCACGACCCACCTTCTTAAAGTTGAGGGAATGAATAGAAATATGTCGAGACCTTCCTTCCACAAGATAAAAGAGAGATAATGACCACTGAGTCCTACCTCCAATAGGCCCTAGGGTGGTGACCAGCACCAAGGGTATATAAATCTTATAAAAATGCGATACATTACCCTTTTATAGTAACCAAGATCTTGAGATAAGATGTATCAACCATAAAAAAACTCCAAGATATATGTATGTATGTATATATATATATATATATATATATATAAAGAAACCAAAATACATCCCACATGAGTGTGTAAAGTAAAACTCACATATATACAAATAAAAATCCAAAGTACCAAAATAAAACTAAAAATCAATATAGAAATCATCCCTAATGTTTGAGCTAGTAAGGTCCAGCATGGTTTTCATAATCTCCCTCGAAGCCAAAAAAAGTTTTCTATACATAGGGTGAGTATATAAGAATACTCAATAGGGAAAAGCCAAAGTAACCAATTCATAAGTCTGAGAAAAAAATGATTCCCCTATGAGAAAATAGTAGAAACTCAAAGGCACGTAACAAGGGATACTATCCACCCCAACCTCACCAAGGAACACTTACAAAATAATGAAATTCCAGTAAAGTAAAGTAGTATGCACATTGATATTTGGGTACCCTACACCACTTCCCATTAGTCAACTGGTCATCACTAATGGTGTATGTCCTGATGCTACCACACTCTTCCACAAGCCCCACTATCAAAACCCGCCCCCACACACCTGGGCCACAACCACCTCACATCCTACCCGAAGACACCTGGGCCATAACCACCACACGTCCTACCAAAAAAACCTCAGCATCATCCTAAAGACACATGGGAATCAAAAAACATCTCACATAGCTAATACCATAAATCTAGTATTGAACCTTCATTCCATTATAGCCTGCCTGATGAATCTTGGGAGATAAATTCATAGAAGAGGGAGTATGATATATTTAGTAACCAACTATCCATCCTCCCACCAGGATGTTGGGAAAGACACCCTCCCCCATAATAATGGTGTTGTTCTGTACATAGTGCTCAACATGGGTGGGTGTGTATAGAGAATAAATGGAACTAAAATTTTATAGATATTGGTAAAAAACACTCAGCCCATCCTATGGGATCCCAAATATACAACCAGCCAACTGGAAACCACATTTTCTAGTACCCCTATATGCATGCACCACCATGAATGATAGTCACTTGAACACCACTTCACTTCAAGGCCCGATATAAAACATACCCCATCCAATTCATCTAATCAATTTTCATTTTTCATTATCAATTTATTTATTTATTTATTCAGTCCAAACCTAGGAAACTACGAAACACAAAAAAAATTATAAAAAGAAGCAACCATACCAACACCTACAAAGTCAAACAAAGAAAGAAACTATCAACAACATTTTTCAAAGTTATTCCACACAATTCATTCTCTAACAACCAATCCAGGCATCCATGCTACACAAAAACACCACACCCAACACACCCATAAACACAAAAACATGACACAACCTAGTTTTGTAGCCTCACCACCCAACCACAGCCCAGATGCAACCCCACTTCACAATAAGCCCATTCCTTTTACAATCAGTCAAACTAACAACCAGAGGTACCCTTAGACCACCCGTACCACCCCATACACACAATCATACCCCCATCCATTGCACTAAAATACCTACATAGACACAAGGTGGAACATAACCTTAAACAGAACACATCCACACCAACAAAACAATGTTTATTTAGATTTAGAATCACTCATTTTTTATTTCCACTTGATAAAACATGGGTGATCATAGTACATATTCGATCCTATGGAATCCATTTATTTAATAAAGTATTCATAATTAACCAAAGTGCAATTATTACAGAAGTTATTAAAAATCATATAGGTTTGAAAACAAAGACCACTAACAACCATGATTTTTTGTAGAACAAAACCCACTTGATTCATGACATTGATGAAGGATAAAATATAATGAAAAACGATCATTACCATCGTGCTTCCACCCCAACCCCATGTTTATTTATTCTTATAATATTATTTAAATGGAATTCAACAGTATTCCAAAAGCGACATGAGTACACCCACACCACATGATACAAAATTATTAAATATATGAAAGAAATACCTACCTAGAACAATAGGAGACCAACCATTGTTCCTTACACCAAAATAGGTGGTGCATGATTAGAAAGAAAAAATCCTAGAAAATTGGATTCATAGCTACAACACAATACATGACTCCTTAGGAAGGGAAGGATTAAGGGCCATTAAAGTTGGATCGTGGCCAAGACCACATGGTTCGACTATTTCTATGTTTTAAGAGAGTTAGGTTATTAATGATAAAATCAATATCCTTTTAAATGATTTTATAGATTCCCAAACAAGGATTTAATCTTGATTTATGTCAAATAAAATGTAATATGGGAAAAACTAGAAAAACTAGGAACATTAGAAATGGGTCACAGAAGGATGAGTCACTGAAAGCAAGGCACAAATAGCAAGCCACAAACAATGAGCCACTGAAAAATAGTCGCTGACACTATGATACAAATTCTCACCCACTTATGTGACCTGCCAATGCCTGACTCACCGACACCCTAACTCAACGACGCCCTGACTCACTGAGGCCCTAACTCACATGAGGCCTTGACTCACTAATGCCCTGACATAGTTACACCTCAAACTACCGACTCCATGAACTAACAATGCATCGACTTACCCATTCCCTCGACCACCAGACACCCTCAACATACTGATGCCCTAACCTACCGACACCCTAACCAACCAATGCCTCAACCTATGGATTCCCTCGACCTACCGGCACCTCGACCTACTGACACCCTTGACCTACTAATGCCATGACCTTCTGATACCTCGACCTACCAATTCCTTCAACCTATAGACTCCATGACCTACTGATGCCTCAACCTTCCGATGCCATCAACCTACCGATTCCCTAGCCTACTAATGCCCTGACCTACCGGTAGAAAAATTTTAAATTTGAAAACTCTAGAAATAAGTAATTTTTACCTCCCAGAACACCCAAAACACTATATTTTGACAAATTAATAGACCACATAGTTCTAGGTAATTACATCAAATACCTTTCAAACTTTTATCATCCTCGAGAATTCATAACCAATCACAAAATAAAGAGGTATCTGAATAACCACCCTGTAAGATACATCTCAAGGATAAACCAAGTCATTGGAGTAAAACCTCAACATCCAAGAACACCTCCTTTAATATTGGAAAACCCAAACAACTTAAATACATAATACAAAAGAACCAGTAGTCAAGCTTCCCAAACATATAAATATATTAATTTCTTTCCCCCCATGTCGAGATAGAATCCACTTTGGGCATCAGTGACTCGTGTGCATGGGTTTAATCTCATCTATATTAATGCATCTTCATTACAGATCATGTATTCCACTACTCAAACATCATGAATTTTTCATATGTCACACAATAACGAAACAAATCATCTCATAGAAAAAAAGTTTCAAGCATTACATCACAAAGAAAAACACTTCTGTTAGACTCAAAACAACTCTGGGTATTAGGCACACATTTAGATCTCCCACTCCCAAGTACAATCATCTATGCCACCATGCCTCCACAACACGCAAACCAAGGGAATTGTGCATCAATGAAGCAACTTCTCCCAATGATCTTGGATCTCCAATGGTCGATCCACGAATGTTTTTTTGTCCTCAATATCCAACTCTCCCTTATCAATGACATGTGAGTCATCATGAAGATACCGATGAATCTTGGATACATGAAATACATCATAGACCCTCCCCAGCTATTGTGGAAACTCTAGATGATAGTCCACCTCGCCAACTCATCCCAAAAAATCAAACATCACCCCTTCTAATGTTATCCTAATCACTATATCACTGACCAACATCCCCTTTAGATATTCAAATTCTTCCTGGAACTTCTCTCCCCATAGATAATCTTGTAATTTTTTGGTAAGAGCTATCAATGTATATGATATCTGATAGAAATCATGTTTGAATCTCTGGTAGTAGCCTTCGAAACCAAGAAAATTACAAACATATACCTCATTCTTGGGTTATGGCTAATAATTCACTACCTCAACCTTCGATGGGTCCACTACTACACAATACTGAGACAACACATGTCCATGGAAGTATATATCTTTTGTCCAAATTATTCACTTAGATATATTTATGTAGAGATAGTGTTGTAGAATGACCTCTAGTATAGTCCTGAGATGTTTCGAATGTTCCTACTATAGCTTAAAGTTTTTATGATTTCATCAATTAATATGAAAATGAACCAGACTATGAACTTGGGAAATATGGAGTTCATAAGAACCATGAACATGGTTGGTGTGTTCATATCATCGAACGACATATCCATAAACAAAAAGTGCATATACATGAATATGAAAGCAGTCTTTGGGATGTAACTCTCCTTCAACCATAAAGGAAGATACACAGACTGTAGATCTGTCTTACAGAACCAACATGCTTCCCTCAGCTGGCCAAAAATATTTTCTATTATTGGGAGAGGGTAACAGTTCTTGAATGTCAACAGATTCCATCTCTGGTTGTCTGTACATAGCCTTAGACCACCATCTTCCTTCTTCGTAAATAAGACCGAATCACCCCACGGTAACACAATAGGTCAGATGGAACCCTTCTTCATTAGATCATTAATTTGAATCTGCAACCCCCTCAACTCATAAGGTTTCATCCGATAAGGAGCCATCGATATCCGTTGATCATCAGGCTGTAAATCTATCATGAACTCAACATCATGTCGAGGGGTTGAGTCATAGCCTCCTAAATAAAAAAATTAAAAAACTCTCAAAAAACTCCTAGAATATATACAATCTCAGTATCCAACAATCCCACTAATATCTTGGATAATAAAGAAAAAAGAGTCTCCATGCACTGACTTCCCATCTGATGGTTCTGCGCACCAAAAAAATCAACACGCTATCCTCCCACATCTGAAAACCATACTCTTCTTCAAAATTATTATATAACATCATCCAAAGAGTAAAACCCTTATATTCCAAGTATAAATCCACATGGAATCATCTGTAGTAGATAAGGACCCCCAATTGGATTGATGTGTCCCCAACATCAATATACATCCCCAGTAAGCATCAAACAAGATGGCATGACCTCTGAATAGTTTACTTAACACCAGGTTCACAGATTGTAACTCCATGTCCAATCCAAGAGCATGGGATAGACCGAGTGAATCAAATGAGTGTGAAGTTCAAATAATCAAAAAAAGCTCAAGAAAACATACTAAACAAACTGATAATACCACAAATGACATTCAGCCCTAATGGAACTACTACCTCTACAGTGTGAAACTACCCATGCCTAAATCCTCTATCCCTTGGATATTGTCCACCACCCCAAAAACACCATAGTCGAGGTCCTTGGGGAGCACGCTGAGGTTAGCCTCCTCCTCCACCATCTACCCTAGGTGGAGGAGGGGCCTGCTGTCCATGCATCTAGAATGTCTTGGGTGACAACTGTGGTTGAAGAAGGCATTGAACCTTCCCACCACCACCATACTAAGAACAAGTCAGGCACTTTGCCTAGTAGTTCCCATGACCCCGTCAGGAAAAACACCTCGAACCTAGGCCTATGGGGAAAGGGAAAACACTAGAGGGTTGGAACTGAAACTATTGGGGCCAGCTCCCTGATGTCTATTACATAGACGACCCTGATAATAGAGAATTTATACTAATGTAATTCCCCTTAAAAGAACTCATCTGACATCCCTCTCATGGAATAAATCCTCATGAGTGCATCCTTTCCACTACATTATCCTTCTTCTGAACCTCAATGTATGTCAGTAAGGTGAAGGGAGTTACCGCATATTGAAGAGCAGGACCGAGTGCCTCCTATAGGGGCCTCGCCCAAGACTCCTCATCTAGAAATATATCCATAAAATAATATAGTATATCCTTTAAATTGATCCCCAATTCCCTCAATAACATACTCCCCTACTAGTGGGATAGTATATCCTTCCTCTTCTCAGCTTATCTTGGAGGAAAGGAGTTCTGCCTATAACTCCTTCTTGATGTCAGCCCACAAAACATCAGTATCCTTATACTCCCCAAGGTAAAGCATCCACCACTGATGCGTTACTCCCCTAATATGTCTTACTTCCAGAAGAATTTAGTTATCTTTTGGATCCGTGTTCAATCTCTAAGTGATCACCATCTCCTCAATCAAACAATTTGTCTCCATGTATGAGACACTACCCTTGTACTTTTCGAGAGTCTTCAGATTGAAATCATGAAGCATATTCTTCCACTAATCATCTTCCTCCACTGGATTGACCCAATTTTGATCAACCGGGTCAGCTATCTGACCCTCCACTGCTAGTACCACACACAAGAGACATTCAGAAGCTATAACTGAATGAAAAACAAGGAACTCCTAATCTCGGGTAGAATGGAATTTTCCTTTTTGATTCATTTTTAATCTTAATTTATTTTAATTTCATGAAAACAACCAAAAAACAAGAACACAAGTCATTGTGATGCACGTACCTTTTCTAGTGTCTCTAACCAAAAAATTACTTATCCTCACTTGGTAGTTCGGTAAGCTCAGAGTCCTTGCATCATATCACAAGGGGACCTAAAATCATGTTTCCTAGCATGTCTTCCCTAGCCTATGTCATGCACCAAGATCACTTAAAACTGTTTCCCTACCAACCCATGCAATCCTCACCATGGCTAACTCCAAACTCTATCCTACCTCTCAAACATAACCTTTGATATCATTCTGTTATGACCTGCCATATTTAAGATGAGGGAAGGAGTAACAAGATATTGATACCTTCCTTCCTCAAGATTAAGTAGAGATAATTATCCCCTGAGTCCCAATTACAAAAGGCCCCATGGTGGCGACCAACACCAAGGGTATAGAAATATCACAAAAAATGGGAGGAATTACCCTTTTATAGTAACCTATATTGGGAGAGAAGAGGTATCAACCTCAAAAATCTCCAAGATAGATATATATAAAGAAACCAAAATCTATCCCATATGAATGTTTAAAGTAAAATTTCAATAAATACATAGAAAACTCCAATCTAAGTACCAAAATAAAACTAGGAAGTGACATAATAGTATTCCACAACATTTGATCTAGTAAGGTCCAACATGGTCTCCATAATCACCCAGGAAACCTGAAAATAGTTTTATATACATTGGGTGAGGTTACTTGTATACTCAGTAGGGAATATCCAAAGTCACCCATTAACAAATGGGAGAATCATACTAATTACCTTATGAGAAAAAACAAAAACTCAAAGTCACCTGATAGGGTATAGTATCCACCCCAACCTCACCAAGGAATCCCCACCAAATAACACTAGTCTGGTAAAATAATGTTGTAAGAACATTGATATTTGGGTACCCCACACCACTTCCCACTAGTAAATTGTTCATCCATAACAGAGAATGTCCTGATGCTACCATGCTCTTCCCTAAGCCCTTGTGTCACAAACCTCCCACACACACTTGGGCCACAACCATGTCACATCCTTCCTAAAGAAACCTAGGCCACTACCACCATACATCTTGACTTAAAACACCTCGACCTCATCCCGAAGACACCTGGGAAATGAACCACCTCCCACACATCCAATACCTTAAATCTAGTATGAAACCTCAATCGATTACATATTGCTCAAAGAGTCTTGGTGATAAATTTGATGAAGAGGGAGTTGGGTAATGTTAGTAACCAACCAGCCATCATCCCACCAAGATCTTGGGAAAGACACCCCCTATAACAATGGGGGTGTTAAGAACATAGATCTCAACACTGGTGGGGTATGCATAGAAACCATAAGAAACTAAAAGTTTATACATAGAGGTAAAAAAAACTGAACCCATCATATGGGATTCCAAACATACAACTATCCCACTCAAAACTACCTTTTCTACTACCCCTACATGAATGTACAACCATGAACGACAGTCACCTAAATGTTGCTTCACTACAGGCCCCAACACGAAAGATACCTCAACCAATTCATTTAACTAGTTGTTATTGTGCATTATCAATTCATTTATTTATTTATTCCATCTCTACTTGGGAAACTACCAAACACCACATAAATTTTATGGTGAATCAACAATACCAACCACTGCCATGCCAAATAAACAAAGAAACCACTAAAAACCTTTTTCAAAGTTATTCTACCCAATTCATCCTCTCAAAACCAAATATGGTGGCCACACTTCACAACAACACCACAACCAGCACACCCATATACATGAAATCATAACACAACCCAGTCTTATAGCCCCAATGCCCAACCACTACCTATATATAGTCTCACTACATATCGAGTCCATCTATTCTACAATCAATTAAACTCTCAGCCAGAGATACCATCACACAACCCACACCACCCATACTGAAAATCACACCCCCATCCATATCACCACACTACTGACCCAGATGCAAGGACGAACAGAACCACATAAAACACACATCCACCAACAAGGAAATGTTTATTCCGATTTATAATCAATCGTTCTTTATATCCAATTGATAAAACATGGGTGATCACAAAAAAATATTCGCTCATGGGGTATCCATTTATTTAACCGGGTATACGTAATTAACCGGATTCCATTTCTTATAGTAGGGATTCAAAAATTAAACAGGTTCTCAAATAGAGACCACTAATGTCAATGTCTTTCAAGAGAACACAACCCACATGATTCTCAACATGGATCAAGGATAACATATATAAAAAAATAATCACTACTATCATGAGCCCCCTATTAATTATTTCTTCTTATTATCTTCTTTAAATAGGTTTCAACATTATTCATAAGGATACATGAGTAAACCAACCCTGTATGATAGACAATTAAAGGAGAGATGAAATAACTCCCTACATGGAACAATATGCGACCAATAATTCCACCTTGTCCCAAAAAGGGGTGCACGAGAAGTTGGAAATATCCATGAAAACTAGATTAATGGATATAACACAACATATGACTCCATGGGAAGGGAAGGCTCTATGCGTACAAACAAAAAACAAAAATATCCTAGAAGAGAAGTTCCCAGTTTAAAAAAGCAAAATCCTATATCAACTGAAGAGGAAATGGTTACAAGGGCCCTTAAAGTCGGATCGTGGTCAAGACCACGAAGTTAGACTATTTCAAAGTCCACAGAGAATTATAATACTAAAGATATAATTAATATCCTTTGAAACACTATTAGAAACACCCAAACACGGCTTTAAACTTGATTTATGACAAATAAAACATAATAGTGGTGAAACTAGAAAAACTGGGAAAACTAGAAATGATTCACTGATGGGTGAGTCACTGAAATCAAGCCACTGATAGCGAGCCTCTGATAGTGAGTCACTAATGCTGATCTACCGATGTTGAGCCACCAAAATGGCCTACCGACACCTGACTCACTGACTCCCTGACTCACTAATGCCCAAAATCACTGACGCCCAATCTCACCACTCCCTGACCCACCGAAGAGTCGAACTACCGATGCCTCAACCTTCTGACCCTTACATATATCTATGTAATGGACCTACCAACACCTTTGACCTACTGTCACCAAGAACTATTGACACCCGGACCTACCGATGGCTTGACCTACTGACGCCCTCGACCTACCGATGCACCGACCTACTAATGCCCTTGACCTAACGATTCCCTGGCCTATCAATCCCTTGACGTAATGATGCCCAAATATACCCACACCCTAACCCACCAATGCCTCAACCTATCAACACCCTTGACCTAATGACTCCTTGAACAACTGATTCCCTCAACCTACGGATTCCCACAACCTAACGATGCCTTGACCTACTGATTGAAATAAATGAGAATTTATAAAACTCTTGAAATTAGAATCATTGCCTCCCAGGACACCCAAAACACATAATTTTTACAAATTAATGGACCAAAGTGGTCTAGGAAATGGAAAAAGAATATTAGAAAAATAATAAATTTATATTTCTTAAAATATTTAAAAAAATCCTCACATGATTGAAAATTAAAAAATAACTTTTCTAGAAGTAAGAGAACACACCTTTTATATAAAGAATAATAATATGACAATTGATTTAATACTAAATCCAAAAGTAAATTTGGTGAGAAATTTAACAATTTAAAAGATCATTTAAAAAATATAATTAACATGTAAAGTAGCGAGGAAAATGATTTAGAACAAACTGATATTGAACATATGTTAAAGGATGAACTTGAGGAATCTCTTGAGAAAAGTATATTTGTCAAGAAGGGGAGGGAGAAAATAGTGAGTTAAAATAAATTGTTAAAATATGTTAGAATGTGTTAAAAGTGAAATAATCAAACCATGTTGATCATACCAAGGATTACATGTTCAAATCTATTAAACAAGATAAGATGATAAAAATCATGAAATTTTATTTTCGTTAAAATTAAAAGAACATTCTAAGAGACATTCAAGGAATATTGAGGTTGAATAAAAGATTAAATATTTATAAGTTCATTTAAAAAATTATATTAAAGTTGAGGATAAATATTCTAAATCAACTGAGATATCTTATACAAAAGTTAATGTTAAATTTATTAATGATGTATCTTCTTATAACTCCAATTTTATTTGTCATGAAGGTCCAAATTCTAAACAAAACCCTACTTAGAGAAATGATGATGAGGAAAAAATAATCAATATATGTAGTTGATAATAGTATATCTAGAAGCTCATTTACTCCCAAATATAGTAAAATTCGGGCCCAACTAGTGTGATAAAAACAAAAATCAAGAATTTATTTCAAAAAGACATCATTTGGTTATCGAATATTCATATTCAATTTATATTTCTAATTCTATAAGGTGTTTTTTATAAGACATTAACTTGTTGAAGTAACTTCTCACTACCTATAAGGGTATGTGAAGGTAGTGTTAGTTATTTGGAAGATATTCAATCATATCATTTGAGAAGGAACACAATTAAATGAAATAATTACAATCAAATATACTATAATATATGTGAGTTTCATAATGAAATTTATGGCATGTGTGATTAGAATGGATATTGTTTGGATAAATACATGAAAATATTTTTATGATATATTTCATATTCTTAGAAAAACATGGGATTAAATAAACTCAATGATTACATAAGATGTATAGTTTAAGTCTCACTAAAGGAAAAGATATTAAAGAAGCCATAAATACTTGATAGTGGGTGTTATTCACATTTAATTAATAACATAAAAGTCTTGAGGAATATTGAGAATCATACAGTAGGGAGTATAAAATATAGTAATGATTGTTCACTATGGGTTAAAGGTGTCCAATAAATTAATATTGAGTCTCAAAATTTTAAATCAAATGATGTTTTGTAAGATAAAAGGATAAATTATATTCTCCAAAGTGTTAGTATACTCTATGAAAATGTGAATAATGATGTTTTAATAATGTAATTATGCATAAGTAAATGATTAAAGGATGGAAATATCATATATCAATAGGATTAAAAGAAAATGGAAGTATGTTTTTATTACTAATATGGCCAATTCATGTAATTAGGGTGAAATGGATAATTTTTTTTGATGGAATTGGAGGCCTGGCCATATTTTAAAAATAATTATTATAATGAATCAGAAACAGGATGATATGTCTGATCTCCAAAAGCTAAAATGATAAATTAATTTTCTATACGGAATATTTCCAAATGGAGACATGATAATGAAATCTCGGAATATAGTACACATTATTTCTACTTAATTAGTAGCACAAATTATTATATATTTATTTTTTTCTATGAAGAAAAATGAAAAAATACCTCTTTAAATATCATTAAATTTATTAATGATTATAATAAAATAATCAATGTATTATTAATCAAGATAAAGCCAGAAGATATTTATTTCTTCTATTTTTTAAATGATATGATGGAGAATAATTGGAGCTCCACATTAATAAAATAATATTGGATAAAAATTACATAATATATATATAAAACATTTGAATTATATGTTATCAAAAATAGGATCATGAATAATTTTGGTACACAAAATACTTCCCAAAAAATGGTATTTTAATGTTAAAGAATAGAAACATTTTTAAATTGGTAGGACATAGAAACATAAAAATATCTATTCAAATCATTATTAAAGAGAATATATTTGTATGATTTTATATATTCAGAGAATATGAATTTGTATTTTAATAGACATATAACTCCATAATATATGTAGTAAAAGAACAAACTCACTATAAATTTAGTCAATGTTTTGAATTACACATTCCTTATAATATTCTGAAATAGAAAAGATATAACATTTTAAATAGAGAAGTAATGAAGGATTCTTTATTTTCTAATAATATTATGATAGTTGGTAAAGGTGGTAGAATAAGATATTACACAAGTTGGTTAACTATTGTGATGTTGACATTCTTTAAAACCCATTCTCCCTATTTAAATCAGATATAAAAGATTGATAATTTTATATGTAGGATAATATGTAGATTTCTGATCACCAGATTGAAGATAAACTAATGTTTAATAGAAAGATGATGATAATGATTCACTTAACATGTGTGGTGATGATGAAACTACAAGAATTGATAAAAAAATGTTTTAAATGTTAATATAGAATGATGAAATGGGTAATATGATTCCTTATGGAGCATATCATTTGAAAATAAAAATAATATATATAATTGAAAATAAAATATATATTACATCAAAATTTGAACAATGAATTTTTGTTTAATAAATTCAGAATAAACAGTGGGTGGAATCTAATAATGATGTGTTAAATAAAATTAAAATTAAGTTTAAAAGGGTGATAGTAGTAAGGCACAAAAATAAAAATTTGATTGTAAAAAATGTTTTTTTAGATTCAAAATGAATGGGAATGGTGAAATAGAAACAAACAAGTCTAGGATGGAAAGAAATTAATATACTAAAAACAAAGGAATAAACATTTAATAAACCATTTATTTGATATAATTACATTAAATAAATAATAGTTTTTTTTGTATTGGATGAAAATAAGAACTAAAATATTTATCAAAATTATGTGAAATTATATTTTTTAAAATGTTGATCTTTAGATATAGGATATTATTTAAAACCTAATTATTATCTTCTAAATGCCCATGGAAAAAGGGTTTATATAATGAAAAACTTATTTTTTATACTTGAACATGAACCATGATAATGGTACTAAAAAATTGATAGTTTTTAAGGAAATGGATTTCAATAAAGGTATGGTTTATTGGAACCTATAAGTCACAAATATGGGCATAAGTACATTTAAATGTTTTATTTGGATGATATGATTTCTCTCAGGACAAGTAGTACATAAATACATATTTTTTAAAGAAAATAAAAAAGGATGTTTTAGATATACATGTTGGGATAATGTAATTATATTTATGGATAGCAGGTTGATAGGAAACTAGATTTCACATTTTTATCCCATGAAAAATATTCCAGGGATTTTTTGAAATTGTGTGGGATGAAAGAATCAATAGAAGTTTCAACTCTGATTTAAGTTAAGAAATTTTTTAGAAGGATTACCATCATAGGAAGGTTTATCAAAATGTTTTTAGAAGGTTAATTGAATGTTTTTAGTATATATAATCTTCATTGACTGATATATCATATATAGTGACACATTTTTTCATATTTTAGAGTGACCCCTGAGAGTCATGTATTCTGACATCAAATAGGGTTTTGAAAAATATGAATGTAATAGTGAATTATAAATTGTTATATATATTTTTATCTTATATAAAAATTATTGTATTATATAGTATATATTACAAGGGAGATTTAATTTAAAAAACAACTAATTTGGGTAGGAATTTACTCATTGTAGAGGGTTCTTTGAGTCAGAATAGTAAGGTGAAGAATTCACTGGCATTTAACATAAATGATGCAATGTATGTGTGATCAAATGAATAATATACATATGGTTAATTAATTATAGTCTAGGTGGATGTTTTACAAGCTAAGAATTAGATTCTATCGATGATATTGTGTGATCAACAACATTTTCTGTATTTTTCATTAAAAATATTGAAACATTCTAGATCATAACACACTGACCTCGTGTCTTAATTCATTAATGAAAATGTGTCCAGTGGAAATTTCATGATAGAATATATTTTTTCTCAGAATAAAATACATGGTATAATAAGAAATATATTCAAAGTGAGGGGTCATATTAGTTGATTCTAAAAATAAATGTCCATCCATTCCATCTCAGTAGATAGTGTTTGATAATTTAACAAAATGTTGAGTTAGATTTTTTTGAAAATGGTGAGAAATAGTGACAACAATCTATATGAAAATGGGAGGTAATTTTTATTGAAGGTTGAGTAATTACTTCAAACTCATATTATCCTTTTTATATAAATATATGGTTGAATTAAATTAAATTTAGAATGGATTTATAAATTAAGGGCGATATTATTTATGTCAGGTAGTAATAATTTCTTAACATCGAGTGAGGGAATTCTATAAAACTTATAAACATCAGCAGTTTTTTTGTGAAACACACATATCATAAGTTATAGTATATTATTTGATGACTCTCAAGATGGATGATGATTTATAAAGAAATTATATGTTTATATAAAATTTTTGATTAGTTTATCCACTATATCTAAAAAGGGGAGAATGAAGTTCCCTTAGAGTTGTCAAAGGTGGGATTTTGTTTAGTCACGATTGAGAATAATTTAATGTGGTTGATATTTTTAGAGATGGTTTATAGATGAATGTAGGTGTCTTGAAATAATTTTGAAACTATTCTATGTTTAGTTTTTAAATTCTATAATTTTTAAACATATGAGTTTTGAAAATGGATATACACATCATTTTTTTACCCCAATGAATATGCTATTTAAAATTTAAATATGAGTCTTTGGGTGTTTTTTATGTTTATTTAACCATCCATAAGATTGAATTATCATATAGATATGAAATAGTAAACGTTTTATTAGTGTCTCTAGTTTTATTAGTGTCACCATGGATATTTGTATCTCTCATTTTCCATCCATATATATGTGTTCAAGAACTACATATGTGTCATAAAGTGTAGTGTAAATGTGATCAAGATCTTTCTTTCAATCATAAATACCATCGTATATTTCATTCCTTTTTCATATTTAATATATCTACTAGATGAAAGGTATGGTTTATTGTTTTATTATTCTAAAAATTAACAATTTTTATGAAATAATAATATCCCTAATGATTTTAAAAATCAAATTTAAATTTGTATTCACGTGTTTTTATATGATAAATTAAGAAAGGAAGTCTCTTTGCATATCTATTTGATGATCTAGTTAATTTCATATGATAAATTTCATTGGGATTTTAATTAGAGAATGGTGAATAAAAATACAAAAAAACCATTTAGGTGACTTGTTTGATAATACTTTAATGGTTAATAATTCATATAATCATATAAATCTGATTGTGTAGTAATTGAACATAAGATTATGAGATTTTATTTTTAAGCCTCTAAGAAGGGATGAACTGAGTATCATTATATTACTATGTAAAAAATATATTTTTGAGGTTTTATTGAATTCTAGATAATGAATATTGATACAAATTCAAAATTTTAATATTTATGTAATTGTTTCAGAGGAATCGAGATACTGATGATTATTAGAGGAAATTAGAGTTCTATTTAATTAAAAAGAATGTAAAATTGGGTAGTTTTGGTATTATTAAGTGGATTAGTTGTTAATTAAATGTATTTATGATTACCTAGATTATAGTGAATGAGAAAACATTAATCTAGTTGTTCCGAATTATGTTTTGTTTCATTATTTTAAATTTCTCAATATGTGATATTAATTAATGTTGAGTGAAGATGTTGCTGGTGTTGTGTAGGAATCATTAATTATGGAGGTGAATGACGTTTCCTTTTGAGGTTAATAATATTTCCTTATATAGTGTAAGGAATTTTACATTCAAATCCAGATGATTCTATATTTTTCGTCATGATCCAAGCATCATGAATTTTATCATGATCAAGGAAGATGTTTTATTCCATTTCCCAAAATTACATTAGTAAAAATGGAAGACAACTATAATGTGATTGATGTTTAGGATCTTGAGGAAGTAAAAAGATCAATAGGGAGTTGCTAGAAATATATTTTTTACAATGTTGAATAATGTGATTGGTTAGACATACTTAATGTGAATGGATGGTGTTTCCTATATTTTAAGTTATAGTTTTTTTATAAAAAATGTTCCTATATTAATGTCAAAGATGTTCAGAATAGTCAAAGGAATTCTTTGAAGAAGCATCAGATGGAGGTTATGAGAGTATTATGTTCACCTAATTCAGAATAGGTTTTATATTATATCTACAAGAGGAAAACATTATCATTCCTCATTCAGATTGTTATATGAAGCATACTGAATAGAAGATAATAACTCAATACTATTAGATAGAGATAACTTGATAAGAATAGTGGAAAAAGAATGATATGAATTTACAATGGTTACAGTTCCATTATTCAATCACTTGAATGATGCATTAGATGGGTATTTTCTACTAAAATCAAAAAAACATGCATTAATCTAATACACACGATGTTATTGGAAAGATGATCATCAACTTGGGTTTTAAAGGAAGAATGTTCTTACATACACTTTTTGAGTCATTTTTCAGAAGATTCATTTCAAGAACATTAGATACATTAAAGCTTGAATATAAAATATATAAATAAATCATATATCATTTGGACAATAATATTTCTATTACATTAGATTATCATTTCATCAAAAAGGTAAATTGAATATAGTTTTATCAGATGATAAAATTCTAAGAGTCCCTTAGATAGAGGACAATGAAGATGGTTCATTGGATAACATTGTTCTATGAATCATTATATAAAAAATGAAATTCCATAACTATGATGATTATAATATGGTAAATCAATTATTACTATATTTATGAGGATATAATAGTTTTTATAATTTCATTAAATATAGGTTTATATATGTTTTATGAAATTGGAGCTTTTAAGAGTCACCGAATTTGTTCAATAAATTTCTTGAATAGTTTATATGTGTCCTATAAGATTCAATTGAGAGGAATGATTTAAAATTATAAGTCTCATTGAGTGGTAATACCTTTATTTTCATGTTAAAAAACCCTCTTATGTGGACCAATATTAGGGGGGAAATAGTATGGAGAAATTTTGGAAGATAGTTCATACACATGGAAGAGCTGAAACACTAAAGACTTAGTGTTGTGGGAATCTAATAAAGTTCTACCTTGATTGAGGTAGTATTCCATCAGATAAAGGATCCTTGATCTAAGATGATGAATATTGGGAAATGGTCGAGGTAGGGGGTGTATCAGACTAAGAACAATTCCTCATATAGAGAAGTATCGAACTGATAACTCTAGATAGAGGTTTATAAAATTGGTCACATCAAATTGAAGTGATGTATATAACATCATATAGAGACCCATCATATAGAGGCACGTAGGATGAAGGGTATTCCATATAGTGTTTGGCCATATGAAAGCTTCTAATTTTGTTTTTCAGATGACGTTTTGGAAATGTTTAGATGAAGTATATTCATGTCTTACTAAGATTAGGAGAAATTTTTGTAGCTTAAATTTTTTTATAATTTTTTTATGATATTGAATATTGAACAGAAATCATGGAGATCAAAAAATATTTTAGAGAAATGGATTTTTTGGTGTTGGTGTTATGAAACAAAATACATTATATTTCATGTATTTTTGAAAATTTTAATATTCAAAAAATATATTTTTATATATTTTACATTTTCTGTATCTCTTCGATGTGAAAATTTACAACAATATCAACCGCCTTGTAATGGAAAAAAAGTTCCCTCTATAAAAAGAAACTTAAATATCCAAAAAGGTATTATTAATTATGTTTTTTTGGTGGGATAATATTAATTGTATGGGAAAATAATATGTCTACTATCAAATAAAAAAAGCTAATGAAATTCCATATATAAGAGTTTATACTAGTGATTAACCGAGGTACAATATTTTAATAATGGACCTGCCAGTATAAATTCTACATGATTAAGTGTCATAAGATATTCCTATCAGTGAGTGTCTATAATGGTTCTTGAACAATATGATTTCTTTAAATAAGGTCATGATTCATGAAATTAGATTTGAAAACCAAAATTATGAGGCCATATGTTCTCAGGAAGTATGATATTATGGGTGATTCATAAATTAAAATTCATTGATGGAAAGGACTTGTTAGGATTTTTCCCATCCAAAAATATGGAAAATGATAATTGGACTTTTTGATTGAAATGAAACTATCTCATTAACATTAATGGACATGGTGTAATGAAATTTTTATATAAGATATTTAATGTATAATGTATGATGAATATAGTATGATGAAATGGATTGGAATCCTGCATAAATATATATTATGAAAAACGTAATTTCTCATACTACAAGAACTTGTATGTGGTTTTCGATAATGACATATTTACTTCTTTGTCCAAGTTTCATTCAACAATTTCTATACTATAATCATTCAATTTAGGAATGGTCACCTAATACCAAAGGGAAATAATCCAAAAGGGTCAAACATTAAGTGTTTTCTCTCATCTCACTTAAATTCAATATGAATTTTTTATGGGAAGTAATATTATTCTCCAGATTGAGAAATAAATTCTCTTAATAATTATTATTCTCAAATATTTAAAAAATATTTATTTTCTTGACTACTATTATAACAATTGTATTATTTGTTGAGAAATTAATAAATATTTATTCTCTAAAACGTGAAAAGAATAATTATTTATGACCAAATATTTAATTATATATTTATTTTGATATTATATAAATGTGGAGGATGATGAATTGACCGATATCTTTTCCAATGATAAATATTAATTTATATTCTAGTAAAATAATATCAATCATTTCTCCAGTTATTGAAATCCATAAAATAATAATAATATTTCTATTAATAAATTTATTATGTAAGATAAGGTTTATTAAATTATTTATGGACATTGTGAAATTAAATAATACATTAACCTACACCCTAAAAATATATATAGAATATTATGTTTCTAGTGTAGGGTTAATTACAAATACAGAATCATTAAAAACAATATATTTGTCTCTATATTAATCCTACTATAATGTCTTAAACAATGGTAATATCTCTTTTAATCTAGAAGGATCTTGTTGTGATCAAGATGAAAACACTAGATTATCAACTAGTCCCGGTGTCATCCAAAAATAAATAATTGTCTTTCAGACATATAATAAGAATTTTTTGATCACTTTTAGGTAGATTCTATACTTATACCCTATTTAAGCAAAGACGGTTTTCTAAAAAAGGTTTATTTGGATGGCCCAATCCATCTTCAATGAATAGTCCTATTATGATGTATTTGTTATTTACATATAATTGAAATTTATTCTAATTTTAATGTGAAAAATATCCTTACTGGGTTATATGAATTCTATGTCAATATTTTATGGGATAATTTAATTATTCATGAGGTATATGTCTATAAAATTTGGTTAATGATCCATTGATTCTAAAAAAAACTATTTTGGTTATTTTCGCACTATATTCATCTACTATATCTAGACCCTTCATGTTGTTTCAAAGTGGGAAAATTTTAAATTTAAATTAATTATTTGATTATAGATTGATTGTCTATAATAGTGGTTATAAAATTCATTTCTAGATTATATGTTTTTAATATGATGTTTAATTAAAATTCATTTGATATTTTAATTTTAATCATTCAAGATTTAAAATTTCTAAAATCCTAAGAACAGAATGGGAATAACCAAAGAATCCAATGGTAGGTGCCAATGTTTTATCGTTATATGATTGGGTTACCCAATATATATATAGAGTATATTCTATGTAACCATGTTCAATGCACCAAGATGTGTCTTTGGATACATGATGCATCAATGATTTATTACACAAGGTGAGTTTATTTCACACCACATTAATTCCTGGACTACACAGAACACTACTTTTCAGAGTACTTTACATGAATCTTGAAGAAATTTCTTGTAGTATAACAATTTAGTGGTGATATTCATGGTAACTATGTTTTTAAATTCATGGATTTATCAAATTGAGACAAAAAACAAGCTAATTAATGAATCATAAGATTTTAGTTGTCTTACATGATGTGTAATTAACTAATTTTCATGATCGAGGAACATGTTAATTCCTTAAGTGGGTTATATGGACATATGGAAAGAGGAATAGACAACGTATCTCCGAATTATATTATTTGTGGATCTGCATCTGAAGAGCACACTCATTCCTTAGTGGATTACAAGGACATATGGAAACAATAATATATGGTGTTGTAGTAAGTTATTCCACACCATTTAATCCATACGACATACATTCTGTATCCGTAGGTGTTTATTATTGATATAAAAAATATAATAATATGGTGTATAGATCATGATTACATAACATGTAGTCTCACAAAAAATTTCTAATTAAATTTTAATTAAATGATAAATTGAAGTATTAAAAACTAATTACACTATTTTCACCAGATATTCATGACTATGTTATAATGTTTTTAGATAATTAATAAATGTTTCATAAATTTAATTTAATATGCATTATTTATTGGCCATTCCCTAATATTTTCCATGAAATAATTGTTGGATGGTATCTCTAGGAGACATCAAATGGTAATTATAGATGATAGTAATTAGTTAATTAGTTAATTAATCAATGCATGCATGTTTATCATGATAAAAGTAATTAATTGAAATGAATGATTATCCTATATATTAATGCATATTATTTTCTTGTGTAAGACTGTTCCGGGGTTCTCACTAGACCTATGTATATGTTTGTTTTAATTAATTAATTTTATTTGATTTATTTTTATTTTTTAATTATTAAATTAAATATGATGTTTTTGTGTCATCTCTAATTCCGTTGTAATGTAGTACATGTGAGTGTAGTGTTATTTAGATTATTCATGTTAATCAATACTTTATTTCCCTAAGAATATGTGTGATTTATAAGTACATATAATAAAATGATAGTCACATGGTGCAAGGAGGTTGTTGAAGATGGAATTGAAATGATACTATCTCGGTTGATACATATGTTGTTTGCTGGAATGCATTAGCTTGTAGAAATAATGGGAAAAAATAATTTTTCCACTAGTTCATTGGTTAATTTATTATCTGTTAAATAAATCAACCATTAGATAATATAATGGTCTGATCATTTATTTATTTATTTATTTTTATCATATGAATTATTTATTTTATGGAATCAAGATTAAAAATACATAAATAAATTGAAAAATATTCAAAGTTGAATATTAAATAAATCGATTATGTGTAATTTTTTTATTAAAACATAGTTACTCACTTATGTGAAATCAACATAATATTAACTTGAAATGTAAAAGTTATAACTAAGAAAATTTTATAAATAATAAAAATCCCTCAACATAATACCATTTCATAATTTTCAATCAATTGCCTGATTAAGAATGAAAATCATAAAACTATGTTCTTGAAAACGCCACATTCAAAACATTAATTTTATTTGGGAGTTTTTATGAATATTTTGTATAGACATAACCAAATTACATCAAGATCATTATCCTATGATATAAATAATTTAACTTGGAGGAAAGTATTGGAAAAAAATACATATTAGGATTTCCGTGTTGGGGTGTCTCGTTAATGGAACAAGGATTTAGAATATCAAGGTTTTCCATGACCTACCTACATAAATAGGTACATTTAATTTACCAATCCCAAGAGTGGAATATGAAAATGGGAATATAGATTTATGCACCTAGAATACCTAAGAGACTATACATTGTAAAATCAATGGTGATGGCTAATGATACAAGATAAAATTTTTGGAGACATGATTAAATTAAATTCCTTGTATATTACATAAATTGTAGTTTATTGAAGAAAAAATAACTTTCTATTTATTAATTTCAACATAAAATGGAATTATCATCAACAACACTATCCTTAGGATAAAGTTTGGAGAAATTCCTTCCCCTTATTGGTAGTAAAATTTTGGAATTGTTAAGGTGGCTATGAGTTTTGTTGTGGTGAGAATTAAAAAAGTACATGATAAAATACACACTTCCTAATCTTTCTCATAAAGAAACATTTTAGGTGGAGTTCTATGTCTATGATAATTTTTTTTGATTCTTCATCAACATTCAGTGTTTAATGATTTTTCCATGTCTAATGATTCAATAAGTCACATGATGGAATGGATTCTGATTGAATTATCCAGAATCTCTACAGTCTATATCTAAAGATATTTATATATGACTTTTTTGAGAAATCCAAGGATCTATTTTATAGTGATCATATATAGGGTTACCCAACTACACTTTATGTAGAAAACTCATTAGCAACATTGATCCCATAGAAGTTATGGGGTATGTATTACATGAATAACTATACAAAAACCTCATTATTTCATCCCTCCCTTAGATATCGTCCATATTTGTTATTAATTTCAATATGAACATCATTGATAATATTCTCTTAGATATTCTCACTCTACATATTCATACTGAATAGTATAGGTATTAGTGAAATTCATCCATAATTGTGGTGAATAATTATTATGGGCAAGGGATGATCTCTAATCCCAATGTTTCGTCAAAAATAAGTTTGACAAAGAGAATGATTAAGTGGTATGAAAGGTAACATGATACTATATGTTTCAAATGTGGCATAAAGGGCCATTTGATGAAAAAGTTCACCAATGAAAAGAATCAAGTAGAAGAATCAGGTGTTTTTGTTGTTAATGGTAATTTATCTATTTCAACAAATTGGTTATGAGATATATCATGTGTTTTTAATATTTGTATTCAAATAATGTAATCATCTTGATTCATGAAAATTGACCTAGGTCTGGTAGATCTATGAGTATCAAAAAGATCTATAATTTTTTTTGTGGCTATCAGGGACTACAATCATACATTTCTAATGTAAATGATCTTAGATTGAAAATATTATTATTTTGTTCCATCCATTACAAAAAAATTTATATATGTGTCCTTTATTAATATAGATGAATTAATTTAAAATTTGGGAATAATTTATTCTTCTTTTTAAATGATAATTTTTTTTACGTTAAGGTACATTTAAATAATGATATTTATTTTTTGGATTAAATTAACAATGTAGTGAAATCTATAACAAAAATACTTCACATCAGTCATACCACACTCACCAATGGAATCACTGTCTAGGTTATGTAAATGAAAAATGTTTAGATAAATTAAAACATTACGTTTATGTATATTCATTTGAAAAATTTTATTCTTGTATATTATGCATGTTTAAATGAAAAAATGACTAATTCAACATATAGTGGAAAAGGTGAAAGGGATAATGAGATTCTCAAATTAATTAATATTGATTTTTATGGACCATTTCCAATTAAATAAAGGGGTGGGTACTCATACTTAATAATTTTCAGTGATAATTATATTATAGATATGTCTTCTTGAAGAGGTATATTTTGAATAACATTGTGATATTTAAGGAATATAATATTTATGTTCAGAACTAGCTTGGAATGAAGATTATGAAACTCCACTCAGATTAGTGTTAAGAAAATCATAATCACTTTTTTGTATTATTTAAGACATTTTGTGATTAAATCTCCCCTCACACCTCCTTGTACACCTAAGTTGTATGGTGTATACAAAATTAAAAAAAAACTTTGTTAAACATATTGATATTAATGAGTATGCATTTAAATTTTAGATTATCCTTTTTATTAGATATGTTAAAAAAAATAGGATACATTCTAAACCATATTCCAACTAAAGTAGTAGAAAGTTTCAAATACCTATTTTCAATTTTAATAGAACATGTATTGTTGTATTTAGATGTTTGGGGATGTTAATAATATTTTTATACACTTCAGGAAATAATGTTTCACTTATAGGAAAAATATATACCATAATGGATACCCCAAAGAAAACATCTTATATTACCTATATTACTCCATAGACAAAAAATTTAATACTAGAAAGACATTACATATTCCATAAAAAGGATCACATATCTAAAAGATTTTTTGAGAGAGATATAATTTCATAAAGTAAAATATCAAGATATACCAAATTTTTCTTAATAATAGATTCCAAAAATCCCTATAGAATAAGAAGTTTTAGATAAAAATGTACTCTTTCGGAGTATAAAATAGGTTAGAGGACCTAAAATCTTTGTTTTTCTAATAGTTGAGCATGATTAATGATAATTAGTTAATAATTTTTCCACAATATACAATGAATTATTTAGTGGATAGAATTTTTTTAAAGGGAATGAAGCTATGATTTATGAAATATATTTCATTGAAAAAACCATGGATATATTTTTGTAGATCCTCTAGTGAATATAAATGCAGTTTGTAGTAAATGGGTGTTTGAGAAAAAATAAGACATTGATGCACAATCAAGTACATATAATGCATTATTGTTTTCAAAAATGATCATAATGTGTCTTTTGAATTAACTATGATGAAAACATTTCACTTATTTTATGCCTAAATCCATAAAAATTATAATTTACATTACTTAAATCCAAAACTATGTGATTTTGAAAATGGATTTCAAAATACCCTTACTTAATGTAAACATTCAATAAGATGTATATATGAAAAAACATAAAGGTTTCTTGAGTAAAAAGGATTCCATCAAAGAAATAAAATTTAAGAGATCCATTTATGGATTAATTAAAACATCTTGGACATTGAGCACTACATTAGATAAAGATATATTGTAATTTTCTACCATAATTAATAAATTTTATCCTTTTGTATATACATTTTTAGTGGAAGTGTGGTGATTTTTACAATTTAATAAGATGATGACATACTATATATTGGAATGGAAATACAAATATTAGAGTCTATTAAATAAAGGTTAAATAAATTCCTATCCTTGTTGGATTTATATGTGGAAACATATATTTTTAGGATTAGGATCCATCATGATAGATCTAAGTGGATATCCAGTCTAAGTCATGAAATATATAATGCAAAGATAATTAAGATATCCAGTTTTGATTAATCTAAGAGGGGATAATTTCCAAAGTATCATGGAATTCATCTTTCAAGGAAAATGTGTCAACAATAAAATAATTAAATACAATGGACGATAAGGATTCCATAAATGATAGTGATAAAGATACCCATGTATACCATTTTATGTACTTGGATAGTTTTCTTCTACACTATAAGTTTTTTAGAAAACTTTCAATATAACCGAGGTGACCACCATTGGATAAAAATAATGACTATTCATATTTATTTGAGTCATTCTAATGATATTTTCGTCTTTTATAGAGGAGATAAGGCATTATCTGTTAGAGGATATGTTTATTCTAGTCTTCTTGAAAATCAAGTTGATCTATAATCACATATGGGATACATCTTCACTTTCATTGGAGGTGTTGTGAATTGGATGTCACCAAATCAAGATATGGTCAGGTATTATCTAGAAGATTCATTATATATCGTAGATTATATTGAGTTTAATATTTAACACCATGGTGTTCTAAAAAAATAACATTATGTTTGATAACATATATGATACTCAACACTAATATTAAACCACCCACAAAATATATTATTTAAATATTACAATTACAACCAATTCATTTAAATAGAGAGTAAAAATAGGGTTATATGAATTATGATATATATATATATATGGTACTAATCAATACTAATGTATTGATAAATTCTATGAAAATAAGAACCCAATTTATAAAGTCATTTTATGCTTCAAAAATATGTTTTATTCAATAATTATTTTTATTGAGTTTTTGTCACGGATAATATAATTAATTTATTCCACTTTTGATATTGGTATGTTATAAAAATGACATCATTTTTGAAATTAGGATTTCTGTAATGAGGCTGAATCCAATAACCTAGAGCTAGTGTCTACATTATTACATTATCACCTGATATAAGGTATAACGTCCCAAAAGATAGAATAATTTAGTGCTCATGGTAAAATAGATACAAACATGAAAATTCACATAAAATTTTAAACATAAAATACAAAAAAATCCATTTAGAACACCATTATTCCCCAAATAGTATACCTGCTTATCAATCCCAAAACACTCCCTGATATCATAAGGAAAATAAAACATAGGAAAAGGGTTATCTCATTTTCTTATTAAAGGTTTGAGTACAATGGATGATATAATTAATAAATAATAAGAATCAATATAGAAAGGTATGTAATTGAAACTCATTCAATTCAATCAATGAACTGAGCATAATATGGATAAAATAAATAATGATCAAATAAATCCATATTTATAATCACATGATCTTGAGTATTTTCTATAGATATTATAACTAATTAAATAATCTTATGGATATAACTAACTGATCTCATGATGAGGTAATTGATAATTCCAAACACATAAAACTTTTAATACCATTCACAAGATAGTTTAACTTAGTAGGTTGAACCCCATATAATTTGGACAATTAATTTGTCTCATGAGACCTCTCGATGCATTAAAGGTCTGTCTAAAAACAAGAGCCACCCATCACATACTAATTCCAGTACATTTCTCATATAAAAGGGGAGAAACATAATCAACAGAAACATTTTTATTTAAAAATTAACATATAAAATGTTAATTCTTACCCTAATCAAATAAATATAATAAAAAACCATCCCTAATAATATGGTGAAGAGCAATAAAATTTTACATCCTATGTAAAACTAATCATAAAAAATTCATAAAAATAACTATGATAATATAATACAAAATTTTCCTATTATATCATAGTTAAAAAAAAATTATGTCTTCAATGAATATAAATACCATAAAAATTCAATTTAAAAATTTCATGAGGAAAATATCCTTTTTGCATTAAAAATAACATTTTTAAAAAATGTTCTCAAAAAAATTTAAAAATAATTTTATTTTATTATAATCTTTGAAAACATGTAAAATAATATTTAAATCATTTATTTTTAATGACGTTGTAAAATTTTATCCATGTCGTACTTGTTAAAAAAAGGATTCCTTTAACATTTTCGATAGATGCCAAATGAGACTTATTTTGAAAAAGGAAAAGGATTCATATAAAAAAATAAAAAGAAAAATTATGAAAAAAGGCAAATATTAATTCATTTGGAAAATTTAAATAAAATTTGGAAACATTTTTATACAACATTGATTTTGTTGAAAATTTATTTTTGACCAAAGAGATAAATAAAGTCAGATTTTCATTAAAGCATTTTCTCGATCATTTTTAGTAAAAAATAAAAGAAAACTATATTATTACATGGAAAATATCTTGAATTAATATATTATGTAAAATTAGATATATTTTATGAAATAAATATTATTTAATTCCCCCAAACAAAACTTATAGAAAATTAATCTTCAATAGTGATGAGATTATGAGATAAACCCCAACCAATTTGGTAAATTTTGACCCAAAATCCCCATAAAATAAAATAAAAAAATTAATACCATGAAGATAATATAATTCATGACAAAAAATTTAAAAGGGGTAGTGTATACACCACAAAAATAAATAAGGGGTGAATATGACATATTTTTCAAAGAACTAAAAGTGAGCAGAGAAGTGCTTACCGCAAGTTTGACTTTAATTGAATGTCTTGGAACCTCCATTATAAAAAATATTATATATATATGTATATAATATTAATCATATAAATAAAACCATATATAAATTAAATATTATATTTTATCAATTATTTTTTATCAATTCCATTTTAGAATCAATGTTTCGGGTAAAAATTGTTTCATTTTTTCTGAATGTTTTAGTTTAGAAATATTGATCTGTTTAATTTTATCATGGTTAAATCTTAGAAATAAAATTAATCATAATATAAATATCAAAAATATTAATTATACATATATTTATAGTAATTTATTAAATTTATAGATTAGAAATTGAATACACCATTAATTTAGATGTTATGCCATATGTATACATGAATGTTGTTTCCATTTTTCTCAAAGGATGGAATTAAAGAAAGAAAAAATATTAATTCAGCATTATATAATATTTATTAAATAATAAATAATATTCATATTAATAAAATACATCCTTATTACAATTTTTTGAAAATAAAATTAAAAACATTTTAGATCGTGATGTAGATGCGATAATCTATATATACACACAAGCAATGATATTATTTTCCAATGTATTAGATGGTAAGAAGTTATATGATATATTATTTTTTCAAATGTATATTTAGATCATAAATATTACATATTTTCATTAAATTTTACTTTACCACTATTCATGTAAATTGATAATGAAAAACTAACCACATCGCTTCACCAAGTGGTAGCCCTTCGTACACATTAGCAATGTTAATATATCCCCATCAAAATGGAAAGTAAGACTGTATATTGGATATCATAACTATGGAAGTATAAAAATTTAATAAATTATATATATATATATATATCTGTGTTTGTGGGTTAAATCTATCATTATATACACCCTTGAAAGGTGGTGATGGAAAACAAATTACATCAGTTCAGGCGGTGGTAGTCTATCGAACACACGATTGACAAAATCATTTCTTACATGATGGAATTACAGGTTTGTATGGGTTATTACATTAACATAATAACATATTAGTATATAAGAGAATTTTTTGTTATAATATTATCATATTTTAATGATTTTTTAAGGATTTGTATGATGAAATAAAAAGAAGTCACACATTTTAAAATTTCAACTCTTTTTTAGAGATCCTTTTAGGTTTTAACCTAAAAAAATCGTATGAGGGTTACCTAATAATAATAATTTCTCTAGGATGTGACGAAGTAAATGTGGAATGGATTTGGGAAGCTATTGGTCAAAAAAAAGTTTATAGATGTCTGAATAATATAGGATAAAAAATTACCTTTTACAGGTGGGGGAGGGGGCCCACATAGGATTTTTGAAGAGATAAAGTGATTCCCGTGTTTATCTTGTGAACCAGGCCTCCAAAATAAGTCATCATTGAACATTATAGATTATAATGTCTAACTATCTCTTGAAAATATTTTCATAAATTTTTTTAGTTCATTTTACATCCTTATCTTCTTATTTTAACTCTCTTCCCCTTGTAAAGCCCTTTTTACCTTTACTATGGTAATTAATTTATACTATTTTCACTTTTAATTAAGGTAAAAAAATTGAACATATGAGATAATATAAATTTTTACGATTGAAAATATTTAATAAATTTTTCTAAATCCAATTCTCCTAATAGGATTAATCCAGTTTAAAATTATACGATGGCCATGATGAAAGAGTGGTTTTATAAAGAGAAAATTATCATAAGTATATAATGTTTTTATATAAAACTTCAATATGAAATTGAGTCAAATGACCTAACTTTCTTAAATAGTAAAAAACGTGAACTAATTTATCTTTAAAACCAATTTCATTTATGATTAATCCTTTTATATAATTTAATTGAATAGAAAATTTTCAATTAAAATAAATTTTTTTACTATTCATCATACAATTATTCAGTTCATAAAATTATAAAAAAGTCACCAAAAGTTAAATTTTACATGTATACATAAAAAATTAAGTTTATTTTTTCATATAATCTTAATAAAAGTTTTAAAATTAAATTTTAAATTAACATAACTAGGTTTTCATATAAGAGAACATAGGTGGTAAGTGGAAATGTCGATAATGAAGAAAAGAGTATTCCCAAATAATAATGGAGTATCATATAGGTCATTGATCAAAATTACATAATTTATCCAGTAAATTTTAACTACAAAACCCCCATAAATCATTGATGAGTTAAGAGATCATTTGATTCATCAGAAATGATGATACTATAATAATAATTTTGTTTCAAGAAATAATTCATGGATTTGAAGAATTCCTTTACAATATAGACATTGAACACTTAAAAATTTAATTACGTGATATCTTTCAATTTCATAGGTACAATTTAATCCTCCAGTTATGATTCAATAAATTACTACTTTACTTATTTCTACATAAAATGAATAACTAAGATGAATTTTTATAATTATAGAAAATTTAATATATTATTACAATGACAAATCACTCCACTTGTCTCTAGTTATTTTCCAAAACCAAAATGGATAGACCATGTTTTCTAATAACACCCAAAGTTATTATTAATCCATTACCTCTATATTTTACCATAAGAATCATCAAAAACATATATTACTAAATTCAATGTCCAAAATGTTTCAAGGAAGGACACTAAATCAACATCAAATTCCCCAAAAAAATATAAAGTTTGTTCTTAATGTCACATTCCAAATATGTGAATTCCATTATCAACATAGAAATTTAATTAACACATGCATGCATCCAAAATAAAATCACAGGTTTTTGAATATATTCCACAAATCAATACTTATAGTAAACTCCAACAAAAATGAAATAAAACATTAATCCTCTAATAAATTTAATGGTCACCAAAACTATCCTATAATAATTTCATTATTATCTCAAAATAAAGTACATATTTAGGTTTATACAAACTTATTCTTGTTTATTCTCTTATTTTCAACTCATCACTGAATTATTTTTCTTGGTCATCGCTAACATTCATCATATACTCTCAAATCATTTATGAAATACTAAGGTAGTGCAGTCCTTATACATTTATTTATTCTTATAACTAAATTAACATTTATAAAATTATTCTATAACATAATTATTGAATCCATACATAATAAAATTAATCTTTCCACTTCTTATGTGGTAATATAATAAGCATGACCATGATCTCTTTCATTATTTGGACGAATATTCCAGTTACACTTGGGAAATTCATTCGTATAGTGCCCTGTCTCCTTACAGTCTAAGAATTAAACATTTAAAATTTCTTTTTTATGTATGAAATTAATATAATTGTTTCCTTTCCACAAATACTTATATAAAACTCCTATTAACTTCATGGAAGAACACACATGTTTCCTTCCACAAATATCACATGTAGTAAAATAATTTTTTCCCTTCTTCCCCTTATCATTGTTTCCCCCACATTCCTATTATTTTCATTCTTGGATTTGAATTTATAACACATAGAGAATTATCTCTCAGTTTTTATAGAACATTATACTATGTCCTTATATTATGAGAATGTTTGAGGTACTATTCCCCTTCAAATTCTCAACTTAATACCATCAAAGAAATGAAAAATATTACTTGTTGGATTATGTGAATTGTTATGATTCCCATTCCTTCTACTATATTCCATTTCTAAATAATTGAATACATCAGATTAGATCATAAAAGTATCTATTATAATTTATAATAAAAAAAATTGTGAAATAATTAACATAAATTTATATATTTAGCATTGATATTCTCAGGATCATAATCATGGTTTCTTTGTGATAGATTCCAAATCATAAAAAAATATAAATATTTTGTAATGTTTTTAATTAAAATGTGAATTTTATTAAATATACACCCAAGGAGTTTCAAATATTGTGCATATTAATGACTATTTTCATGTACTAGGTAATGCACAAGTCATGGTCGACATGCCTTTTTCAGAGTTATTACCCCAAGTATATCTCTTCCAAAAACAGACCCACTTATAGTATCCAAATTTTGATGTATTTTTATAAAAATCCAAATAATATCCATCTTACCCAAAATGTTATGTTGGTTTTCAATACTTTCATTTAATATCTTTCAAATTGTTATGTTCCCATATCTATGTTCTCCAAAATCATGTTCCCAATATTTTTCTAAACCTCATGTGATAGCAATTGTAACTAACCTAACTACAGTAACCCATAGCTTGTCTGTAAATTTTTAAATTGGCACTATATACAAGTTATGAAATCTATAAAGACTGAATAATTTTGTAGTCATATAAAAATAGAGACTTAATTGAAATATATCATTACATTTTAAACATAATATACACAATGTGTTTTCATTGAGAATTCCATAATTACCCTTAGCATTTCCCTATATATCGATCACTAAAAAATTATAGTATCCTGTAGAAATTAAAAAATAAGAAAGTAATGAGCTATAATTCTCAGTGAAGGTATTCATACAACATTTTATATCAGGAATAAATAATCATAATAAATATGTAAATATATATAAGTTAATAAAGTTTTATTTAATCAATAAAAATCGCATAATATGGAATAAATAAATGATGACCAAATAAATCCATATAAATAATCGCATGATCTTGAAACATATCCATGTATATTCTAATAATTAAAATGATAACATTGGAATTAATAACATAACTCATAATGATGGAATTCATAATTTTGAATATCTAAAACTATGAAGACCTTTCCTAATAAAGTATAAATTTATGGGTAAAAATCCCTCAAATTTGGCCAAATTATTTGTCTCATGGGACCTATAAAAGTTTCAAAGGGATGCCTATAACTGTGACCCCACCATCACTTACACTGACTAATTCATTCTTCATATTAATTGGAAAAAAATAATCAAGATAAACATTTTTCTTGAAAAAGTATCATATAAAATGTTAATACATACCCCCAAACAAATAAATATAATCACAAACCATCTAGAATAATAAGGATAATGGTACTAAAATTGTAAATCATCTGTTATATTGTTCCTAAACCTTCCAGTGGAAGAATAAGGATGATATAAAAATAAAATTTCCCCAATGTAACATAATTATAATTATTTTTTATGTTTTTAATGAATATATGTACCATAAAAATGTCATTAATTACATTTTGGAGGGAAATATCATTTAGAATTAGAAAATAATCTATTAAATAATGTTCACAAAATATTTCTAGAATTATATTAATTTAAAATAACCTTTTAATACATGTAAAATAATCTTTACAACATTGAGTGGCTATATTGGGGAAATATTTTATTCAAGTCGAACACATTGAAATAATGACTCTTTCCACATTTTTGGAAAAATCTAAACAAGCCATGTTTTGAAAATGATATGTTGATACATTTTGAAAATATTTTTAATAATTAAAAATAAGTAAAAATTATATTAATAAATTATTTGGAAAAGGTAAAAAAACAAATCTTATAAAAAATTTAAAAAATTGATTTTTGACTAAAGAGATAAATAACAATGGATTTTATTAAAAACATTTTCCCATTAATTTTAAGTAAAAAAACTGTGAAAATTTTTTATATTCAATTAATATGTTCATTAATAACCATAGGAGAATAAAATATATTTATTTTAAGATATAAATAATAAATAATTTTCCCAAGGGAGACTTTCATAAAAAATCGTAAATAGTGATGCAATTTTTAAATAACCCCTAACCACTTTGGTAACTAATGAATTGTAAGGACCATAAATGAAATAAAAAAAATGAAATATTAAATACCTTAAAGATAAATTTATTAATTATATATCATTTCAAATGGTTATTATTTACATCACATAAAATAATTAAGTTGTGAATATGGAATATGTCTCACAGAAGTAAAGGTGAGACAAAAACCCCTTACCCTAGGTTAAACATCCTTTGTATGTGCTCGTGAATCCTATATAATAAATATAAGATTATTAAAAATATATTATAAAACAATTATCATATATCTCATAACCTATATTATTTACTTATAGTCTTTTATCACCCATTTATTAACAATTATTTGTTAAGATCAATCTTTTGATGATAATTTCTTCTTTTTTCATATTTTTTTAGTTCAGTAATTTTGTACCATTTACTTTTATATTGATTACATAGTCTAAATAATTTAACCATGATATAAATATATTATATATTTAGTATATATGTATTTAAATTAATCCTTCCATGTATGATATGAAATATAGATAAAATTGTTCATGGTTGCAGTTGGTCATACATGAGATTGAACGTTGTTTCCATTTCTCTCAATGGATGCATTAAAAAGAAAGAAAAATTTCATTAAAATTACCATAATAATATATATTTAAAATTTAAAATTTATATTAATCAAATAATTATTTTTTTACCATCCATATTAAAATAAATTGAAAAATATTTCACATCACTGGTTGGAGGAGGTAGTCCACACGTACGCATGAGCAATGATTTTTTTTAAAATGGACATGAATTAAAAAAGTTATATGTGACATTATATTTCTAGATATACTTTTAGAGATTAAGTATAAAATATATTTATTAAATTAATCCTTTCTACAAATCATTTATATTGTAATTGAAAGATGAATCACATTGCTTCTTGGGGCAGTTGTCCACCACACACACAAGCGATTTATCGTATCCCCCTTGGAATGAAATTTTAAGACATATACGTGATATAATAAATCCAAAATTATTTAAATTATATAAATATCATATACATATATTAAATACATTATTTTATCCACCCTTTAAATGTGGATAAGGAAAATGATTTACATCGGTTTCTGAAGTCGTAGTTCAACTTACACATGATCGACGATTTTGTTTCTTATTTAATAGAAGTGGAGATGTATTTGTGTTATTACAGTATTATTATAACATCCAAGTATATAGTAGATACTGATTTTATTATATTAGAATATTTTATGAACTCTTTAAGGAGTTTTTAGAATAAATAAGAAAAATACACACTTTTAAGAATTTTTCATCTTCTTTTGAGAGACTCTTTATGTTTATACCTAAAGTCCTCATATAAAGGTTTCCTTGTCAAACTAGAGTCTCTAAGATATTATAAGGAACTTATGTAATGTATTTTGTAAGGTATTGGATAAACCAACGGGATTTGGAAATATTAATATGGGAGGATAGAGGGTGTCATTTTATAAGTGGGGGAGAGGAAACACATGGAATTTTAGAAATGATAAAGTGATATGAACCATTGTATCATGAAAAAATCCTCAAAAATCAATAATTATAGATAATTATAGATTATATGTTTTAAATATGGCCTTATAATAGGTTTATTGTATGTTTTTGATAATGTTTAATTCTTTTCATCTTAGTTTAACCCCTGGTAAACCCATTTTTACCTTAACCACATTAATTATTATTAAATATTTTCAATATTAATTTTGGTAAAAAAAATATGTTGAACATATTAAATAATATAAATTATTATTATTTATAATATTAAACTCATATTTATAATATTAATTAATATTATTTTTAAATTCAATTTAAATTTTTACTGCAGACGTGATGAAATATTGGTTTTCTAAAGAGAAAATTCACATAAGTATAGAATTTTTTAATATTAAAATTCAATATGAAATAGATTTAATTTACGTAATTTAGTTAAATAGTATTTTATTTAAAATGAATATACACTAATAACAAGTTATAATATAATTTAACTTTCTATATAAGTTAAATGAAAAGTCCCAATTCAATAAAAATCAATATTAACACTATTCATCTAAAAAAATTAATCTTTTCTGAATATTATAAATAATTCAGCCAAAGAAAATTTTAAAAATTATATTTAAAAAGTGATGTTTATTTTAGAAAATAAATATTCTAAAATTGGTAAAAAAATATTTTTCTATTGTGTGTATAAATCATGACCAATCCACCATTCAAAAAAATTATTTTTTCCAAAAACATTTCTTTCTCTTTCAAATGGTTCTTATTAAATTTCTAATTGATACAAAACCATTGAATTTATATTATATATGTTTAAAACAAATAATCTTCATAATATAGTAATTTATATTCACACCTTCCAACTTAATGGCGTGGTTATAATGCTCATGTTTAAATAATAATATTTTATTAGAGTATTGTGTTTCATTCTAACCTAGTGTTGTGTTCATTGCAAGCTATCAAATAGATCAAATTTCTTTAAAAATAAATATATTTTAAAGTCACAAGATGGTATATTATCTTTTAGGCTTGGTGTTGTGTATCAAACAGTATCAAACATGGTGTCCCTTTTTAAAATATCATGGTGTTACAAAATTAATATTATAATAGGGTGACATCATGGGATTTTTTTGAAGAAATTGTTTTTAGTTAATTGTGACAAATATCAATTTTATAGAAACTATAATTTCATTCAATTAAATCAATTAACATAAAGTCTACTGATATTTTGTATTTTTTTTCAAAAACTGATATATAATTATTTTTATTTACATGAATCTTATCAATTTCATTTGAATCATCAATCTTCATTATATTTGTATAAATCTAATTTTTACTGATAAAAACTTTTTTCTGAAAATATTTTCATATTGAAAAATGTATTTTATATTTTTATTAATTAAAATAACACTTAATTATGAAATATTTAAATGAAAATTTTATACTATATATCTATATATATGACTTGAAATTCATATAATTAATATTACTAGTCTTATAATTAATATAAAATCATTCTTTCCTTGAAAAATGCATTTTACTGATAAACTACTTTTTATCATGCTTTGTGAGTTTTATTTCAAATTAAATTCTTCTAATTATATTAATTTAATATTGAAAAATTTATTTCGTATTCGAAATTAGAAGTTAAATATTTTTTATGTAGTCTCCTTTAATTTTTAATTATTATGAATAGTAAGGATAATAAATATTTATCACCAAGATAAGGGTAAATTAGGTATATAAAGTTAAATATATTATGAAAATAACAAATAAATGACTATAAAACATTCGTTAATTCTATTTTATTGGTATATTTTTTAAATTATCATCTAAAATTTCAATATATGACCAATTATTTACATTTTCTCATATTTTTACCTTTATAATAATTTAGTAAATGATAAAGGTATAAATGTCACTTTAATTATTTTAATATCTATATTATTTTTTTCCAAGTATAAAATCAAATTATTTTCAATTATAAAAATTAATTTCAAATAAAAATTATATTTTATAATTTTAATTTATTTCTAATATTTAGTATTGAATTAATTTTATTAAATTCTTATACATCGGTGATGTTGTATTTATTTAACTAATATAAAAATTAAATAAATTACTTTAAAAATATTAAAAATAATTTGTTTTGAATGTGTTTTTACACCTTATGAAATTAAAGAATATTTTATTTAAATAAATATAATCTCATAGATAACTTGTGGTACAGAAAGCCGTGATATTTTAAATATAATAACATTATGTTTGAGAGTGTATACGACATGAAACACTGAGTCAAAACGAACCATGTGATAATATTTAAATATGACCACTATAATAGAGATGTTTAATGGGAAGGTATCAATATGATAACTATAGTAATTAAATATACTTAGATAGTTCCCAAAAATTCATATTTTTTGATCATTTTTAATATAATTATCACTCAATTTTTTTGTAAAGGAATTTTATTCTTTAGATTACATATTCTTCAAAAATTTATTTATTTTGAATTTTATGTTCTGAATTATAATCAACTTATACAAAAACTAGAGATATTATTTTACAGAAATAATATAATTCTGGAAAATATAATATCAAATTTATCACGTAGAAAATTTTTCGAATTTTTCAAAAAAATTGTGATTTTCATTGAATTGTGAAAATTACTAATTTTTTAAATACTATTATTCCTTTTTAATAAATTAAGTATTTTAAAAGTTCTATTATGAATTATATTTAATTTCTGTGTAACAAAATTATTAGTACGTTTTATTTAAAATAATTAAATACATTTGAATCATATTTTTCCCAATTTTGGAATAAGTTTATTTTTAGGTTTCAAATTAAAATTTTCTAAGAACTATTTTTAAAATGTATAATGACCCGAAATTTTAATTAATTAAAATAATAAAGAATAAAGATTTATTTAAATTAAATTTATAGATTTAATATCTAATAATTTTAATTTAGATCTATATATTAATTATCAATAGTACATAGTTAGTGTAAGATCATCATATAGTTTAAAATTTCATTTTTCAAAAAACATTTCTTTAAATGAATTTTAGGTTTATTTAAGAATATATTTTACCAAAACTATAAGTTGGTTTTTTTACAATAGATATATTTGGAATTATAAAACTTAATATTATATAATATGATAACATTAATTTTTTTATAATAGTTATTAAAGGTTCTAAAATTAATTTACTGAAATTAAGGTTATAACGATAATTTACATATCACATTCTCTAGTGTTGAAATTAATTTTATACATAGTTATAATTTTTATTTGGTAAATTGGGTTTCATTTTTAACGTCAATGGATCTAAATTACCTAATAAAACTCAAATTATTTTAGTATTAATGGTTAAATTACCACAATTAAATAAATTAATTTCCATGGTGAAAAATATAAAGGTAGATGCTGGAAAACATAGTAGATAATAAAGAAAATGTTTCATTTTTTGAAATGGAAATATGGCTCAAACATACCATCCCCCACTCCATTATTTATCAATTTTTGAGGAAATTAGATGATATTGAATTCCAATTATTTAATGGTTTTTTTATTTACAGAAAAGGCACTCCACCTCAATTATAAAAGGGAACACACTACCAACACTTCTTCAAACCTCCCGATCCATTTGTCCTAACTACACTATACCAAAAATCTCTCCCCAAAATTCATAGGCACATTCTAGTGGTTGTGGTATTCCAAAAATACCAACTCTAGGGTCCTTAATAACATATCCAAACGATGTTCAACTAAGAAAATGTAATTCTATTCACTTATATATTTATTTTAATTTCAATATTGTTATCCTTAAACTATTTCATAACACATCAAATATTATAAAAATTTTAGTGATCCTAACCCCAATAACTCATAGTTTGTGTATACTTTATTACATTGTCATTATATATAATAAATATTATCCTAAAGGCCCCAATAGTTTAGTAGTATTGGAAAACTAGAAACATACTTTAAATTATTATTACAACTGAAAGAATAAAATACATAATGTATTTTCTTTGATAAAACCATTTCCCCTCATTTTTTACCCCAACATATCAATCAAAGAATAAATCCTTGTATCCTGGAGAAAATAAATCATAATAAATGGGTCATATTATATGCCCAATAATGGTAGGATTAAAATGGAATCCATTAATAAATAATTCAAAAAAAATGGAATGATAAATAATTGGAAAATATTCCATTTAATCAATAATATGAGCATAATATAGTAGGAATAAATGAAGATAAAATTATTCCATATAAATAATCGCATGAGATTTAAAAAATTACAATGAACATTCTAACTAATTAACTAATCAGATATAATATCAATAACTAAATTCATAATGATTAAATCCATAATTTTGAAAATATAAAACATATCATTGAGTCTTGGTTCCAAGAAATCTTAATAAATGTGTAAGGCCTAGGCTAAAACCTAAGACAGTTTGTTTAATGAGAAATATTAATGCAACAATGGGATATAGAGGATTCCATATTTCATATAATAATTCAATTGTATTTCTCATATTAAATGGTTGAAACATAATCAATATAAACATTCTTATTAAAAAACAAACACAATAAATTTTAATACTTACCCTAATCAATTCACTTAATAATAAACAATACATAGTAAAATAATGAATTGTGATGAAATTTTATATCCCCAGTCAAACTGATCATAAAACATTCATAAAAACAATAATAATGGAATAAATAAAACTTATCCTACTTTGATCATAGTTAAAATATAGTGTTGATGTTGTTGATGAATATAAATTTCTTTAAAATATCCTTTATGCCATTCTTGAGAAAAATAACACTTTAATTTTAAAAAAACCTTTAAAAAAAGTTTACAAAAACATTATTAAAACACTTTTGATTAAAAATAAACATTTACCACTTGTAAAATAAGAACTAAAACGTTTATTTTTTATGATTATGGAATATTTTTGTCAAGTCATTCGTGTTAAAATAAATATTTCTTTCAAATTTTTTGTAAAATCCAAATGGGAATTGTTTTGATGATGACATAAGAATTAATTTTAATTTTTTTAAAGTTAAAAAGGGTAAAACTTTCTTTAATAATTCATTCCTAAAATTTGGAAAAAATTTGAAAACATTTTTAGAACACAAGGGTTTTTATGAAAAAGTATTTAGGACTAAAGAGAGAGATAAAGTTTTATTTTTTTTAAAATATTTTCTCAATAATTTTAGGAACCAAAGAGAGAAAAAATAGTAATATTATTTGAAAAAAATCATGAATAATATGTGTTAAATAAAATTTAATTTTTTCAAGATATAAAAAATCAATAAATCCCCAAGTGATATGTAATCATAAAAAATCCAAAAAAATGATGAAACTGTGAAATAAACCCTTACAAATTCGGTAACATCAGAATCATAATCCCCGTAAAATAAATGACATCAAATGAAACTATAAATACCATGTAGATAAATAGATTAATTATATAAAATATAAAATGGGTATTTATATACTCTACACAAAGTAATAAATGATTAATATATTATATGTCTCAAGGAAGTAAAAGTGAGGCAAGATACCCTTACCTTGGGTCAGATTTCATTAATTTGTTTCTGTAATCTAATATTACAATTTTAATAATGTTATTAATTTATAAAATATCTATAATCATATTTATAATATCATTTTTTATCCTCATATTTTATTTTAACATAATTTTTTTAATAATAATTCATCATTTTCATTGTTTTGGGTTTAAATTGCCATATTTTCCCATATGTGTTTTTTCAAGAATGTTCTAGCTCTTATAAATAATATATATATATATATATATATCTTATTATGAATTATAATAATGTTATAAGTATCATATTTACTCATTGTAAATATTTTTAGAACCATTTATGAATTTTTTACATATAAAATGAATCAGATTACTTTGTGGAGTTGGTATATCGAAAGTACACATGAGCAACACTATCATTCCTTTAAGAAGTGGGAGGGTAAGAAAGTGTGAAATATTTTAATTTCAAAATATATATAAAACCTAAAATATAACTCAAATATTCATAAATTTTAACCTTCTTAAATTACATGTAATGTGTAAATGAAAAATGTAATGTGTATCAGAAAAATGAATCACATCACTTTTCAAGGTGGTAGTCCGTCATACACACGAGTGACATTATCGTATATAAAGTGAAATTGAACTTAAAAAAGTGTATTTGATATTAAAATTCCATAATTATAATAATAATATATATTTAATATATATTTTTAAAATCCAATATTATGTAATTACATCGGTTTGGGAGCCAGTAGTTCTCCATACACACGATTGATGAATTCATTTCTCATTTGATTGAAGTGCATATGGATAAATATTATTCAATAAACATAATGAAATCTCATTATAAGGTGGATATTGGTGATATTTTTATGAAGATCTAAAAAAGTATTTAAGATGGATAAGAAGAAATAAATTGAAAGATATTAGTTATGGTAATTACCTTGTCTAAGATAAACCTCCTTTGGATCTCTACTTAAGGGCCCTAGGGTTGGTCTTTTTGGAAGAAAAACATCTCTAGAGTGTGTATAAGGTTGTTAGGGAGATGTTTTTTAATGTATCAGCTATGTAACGACCTAAATTCGGGGCCACATAGTCGGTGCCCCGTACCCGGTTCGCAACATGACCTCAAGCACGTTTACCTAAACGCCAGAGGCTGCCGACTAGCAGCGAGGGCCTTGGTGAGTCAGTGGGGAAACTATGCCCTCATTTGGTAAAGAATGCTGTGGAAGAAATAAAAAAATCAATAGAAGAAGCAATAAACAGCATGAAACAACAGAACTAAAAGTAGAATAAATTTCTGATATAATAAGGATGTAGAATGGTTCATGTATCTATGGAAAGAAGTAAACAAAACAACGTGCTGAAATACAACTGAAAACAAGTGCTAAAAGTAAACAGAAACTCTAGCAGCATTGCGAGCCAAAGCCCGATTCCATTCTCTCCAGCTCCAACCAGCAATCAAGTACCCGAGGTAGAAGGACCACAATCCCTACCTACACCTGCAACCATATAATCTGTTTGGGCCGAAAACCAGGACCCAAATAGGGTGTGAGACTAATCCCAGTAGGAAACCACCACAAGATTTGTGCCCTACTATCATTGAGTAATATAGAAAAAGTAAAGTAAAATAAATACAGCAATGAACTGTGAGAACACCAGTAAACAAACCTACCAATTTCCATTCACATTCATTTAACTAAACGACCAAGAAAAACTAAAAAGCATTCTATTCTAAGGTAAGAAAGTAACACTATAGGTATCTCAAAAGACTAAATAAACACAACATTACAAAACCCAATCTTGTTCTTTGGCTTGGTGGACTCGTCAAAACAAACCATCAAAATTCACACTGACTCTTTGGGTGTATTAAACTAGCAGACCCCTATAGTCCATTAATCAAACAAGGCACAAACACTCTGGGAAGCTCTCATGTCAATTACCCTATGGTCTTGCAACGATAGCTACAGACTCTCTGAGGAAGCACTTACGTCTAATTCCTCCTATGGTCTCGATGCGTGGGTAAACTAAGAACACTCTTTGGAAGCACAAAGTCCTATTCCGATAGGTCCTGCTTACGAAACTAAACCAACATACCCTCTATGGAGGCACTTTATTTGTAAATGCCATCTTTGATCTCCTACACCAGGTTCTCACAGCCCTGAGCAGTCCAGTCATGCGTAATCGAATGTTAGCAGCCCTATGTAAGTTAAAAAACTACTTGGAAAAAATTTAACATGCATCAAAAGCATTTAAACAGCAGGCAATATATGCAAACAGTTATAACAAGCAAACTAGAAATTTCAATAGGGTTTGCCTCACAGGCAACAGTACCAAATGGTGATAAACAACCAAACAGGGAGAAATACCCTTGGGGTGATCCTCAGACATGCAACCAAGCATATATTAGCAACAACTAATCAAAATCTAACAAGAAAGCTAGGGAAATTAAATAATGGAATCAAAATCCCATACTCGGGATACCCGATACATGGGTATCCTACACTTTTGCAACCAAAACTCAAAGAACATCAACATAGGGCAACAAACCACCTACCTCGATCCTCGATGATTGATATAATTGAACCTCGCCCTATGAATTGTCCTAGAACGGAGTATATCTACAAAAACGCCTAAAACGTTCATCCTCAGATAACTCACACGAGTGAAAGAATCAGAAAATGAGACTAAAAAACAACTAAGAACTCACCGCTGCGATTCTTTTACAATCGACGGAGTTCGATTCGGAAAACCGGTGACGGATCGGTGGCTTGGAGAAGAATCGGCCTCATTGGACGTTCTGGACGGGATTAGGAAGAGAAGAATCCGTTAATGATCATTAGGCACGACCCTGGGTCGATTAATGAAATAAAAAAATTACATGGCGTGTACTTTTAAAGTACATGGTGTGTAGTGAGTTTTTCCGTACACTGCCAAAATCGGCCTCCACGTCACCCCTACACACCGTGTGTGTGGCCCGGACACAGCCAATCACACAGATTCGAGCGGTAGAGGAGTACACGGCATGTACTCATAAAGTATACAGCGTGTACTCTGAAAATTTCCAGATTCTCCATTTTTCCTTAAAAAGCCCATAAAAAAGATCGGTACCTGAAACCGAGGCTCCGGGTTCTTAAAAACTTCCCCCCTTAAAGAAATTTGTCCCTGAATTTCCCTAACAAGGAATAGAAGAAGAAACCTCAAACAACTCTGGCCACTACGATCGCATATCAGCCTCCCTCTCCCAAGTCTCATCTTGTATACGGTCGTGGTGCCATAACACCCGTACCAGAGTAACAGACCGGCCACAGAGTACTTTTGTACTATGATCAACAATCCTGATAGGATGCCCCTCAAAAGATGCATCCTTCTCCAACTCAACATCCTCGGGTTGAAAAGCATTAGATGGGTCTGAGAAATACCGTCAAAGTTGAGAAACAAGAAAGATGTCGTGCATAGCCTGGTACCTCTGAGGTAACTGCAGCCTGTAAGCAATCAACCCGACTCTCTCCAGAACCTCAAAAGGTCCGATGTATCTCGGTGAAAGCTTCCCCTGCCTCCTAATCCTCTAATATCCCAACCTCGGGGTAACGCGCAGGAAAACCCGATCTCCAACCTTGAACTCCAAGGGTCGTCTCCACTGATCAGCATAAGACTTCTGTCGAGACTGTGTTGTAGCCATACTCTTCCGTATCAACTCTATCTGCTCTGAGTTCTCTTGAACAAGATGAGGTCCCAGCAAGGCAGCCTCTCCTGCCTCTAGCCAGCATAAAGGTGATCGGCATGGCCTACCATACAAATCCACGTAAGGTTCCATCTGAATAGTCACCTGAAAACCGTTGTTATAAGCGAACTCCACCAGAGGGATATGCTTCTCCCAAGTACCACCAAAGTCTAGAATGCAATCTCAGAGAATATCCTCAAGCACCTGGATAGTACGCTCAGACTGGCCATCAGTCTGGGGATGTTATGCTGTACTCAAAAGTACCTATGTACCCAAAGACCTCTGTAGACCCTAACAGAAGTGCGAGGTAAAACGTGAATCCCTATCTGAAACAATGGAGTGTGGAACTCGATGCAGAAGTACAATCTCTCGGATGTACAACCGTCCCAGCTCATCAACACTGAAGGTCTTATTAATCGGCAAGAAGTGTGCAACCTTTGTGAGCCTGTCCACTACCACCCAAACCGCATCATTTCCTCGAGGTGATCTCGGTAAACCTATCAAAAAGTCCATTGTGACATCATTCCATTTCCACTCAGGAATGGGTAACAGCTGTAAAAGCCCTGCTGGTTGCTGATGCTCAGCCTTCACCTGCTAACAGGTGGAACACCGCATAACAAAACCAGCCACATCCTTCTTCATACCTGGCCACCAATACTGATGGTGAAATTCTCGGAACATCTTGGTGACACCAGGATGAACTGCCCAAGCTGAAGCATGAAGCTCCTGCATCATCTCCCCATGTATGTCTTCTAAAACCCATACGCGACCATGAAAATGTAGCACCTCATCATCGCCTAGTGTTCACCATGGAGTAGGGTCTCCATCTGAAATACCCTCCCGTAGGACTAGGCCCTTAGGGTTTGATAGCTGCCTCATTAGAACTTGATCTAAAAGAGTAGATGTAACAGCTAAAGAAGAAAGAACCGTCTGACCCTGTCTGTCATGCAACTCCAAATACATCTCAAAGAACAGAGCCATTAGCTGCCACTCACTGCTGGCCTCCTATCCAGCCTGTAACTGAGTCCTCCTACTCAGTGTGTCTGCCACAGCATTGCCTTTACCATGTGTATAAGAAAGCTCTAAGTTGAAAGACTGTAGGTACTCCACCCACCTCCGTTGTCTCAGATTCAAGTCACGCTGCGTGAATATGTACCTGAGGCTCTTGTGGTCAATATATACTAAAAAATGCTCTCCCATGAGATAGTGCCTCCAACAACGCAAGGCATCAACAACAAAAGCCAACTCCAGGTCATGCGTAGGATATTTCTTCTCATGTGGCCTCAACTGCCGAGATCTGTATGCAAAAACACGATCTTCCTGCATAAGCACTACTCTAAGACCGATGCCAGATGCATCACAGAAAACTATATAACTCTTTCTCGACTCTGGAAGAACTAGAATCGGTGCTGAATTCAATGTCCCCTTCAGCTCTTGGAAGGCTGAGTCACAAGCTTCTGACCAGACGTACTTCACACCCTTCTTAGTCAAGACCTTCAAAGGCGGTGCTAAGCGTGAGAATTCCTGTATAAACCATTTGTAGTAACCATCTAGTCCCAAGAAACTCTGTACCTCAAAGACATTCTTCAGCTGCTCCTAGGTAATTGCTGCTCTCACCTTCTCTGGGTCTACTGATACTCCTGTCTCCGAGATGACATGACCCAGGAAGTGAATCTGATCCATCCAAAAGTGGCACTTAAAGAGTTTAACATACACCAGATGCTCTCTCAGTGTACCCAGAATGATCTCGAGATGTGTGGAATGGTTGTGTCGAGTGTGAGAGTACACCAAGATATCGTCCACGAAGACCCTGACAAAAGATTCCAAGTACGGATGGAACACTCGGTTCATCAGTTCTATGAAGACTGTGGGTGCATTCGTAAGACCAAACTGCATGACTGTATACTCGTAGAGACCATACCTGCTTCGAAAAGCTGTGATATGTATATCAGATGGTCTGACCCGCAATTGATGATAGCCGGATCTCAATTTGATCTCTAAGAATACCCTAGCTGCTCGAAGAAGATCGAAAAGGTCATCAATCCTCGGCAAGGGATATCGGTTCTTGACCATCAACTGGTTTATCTTTCGATACTCCATGCAAAGCTGTAAGTTACCATCCACCTTCCTTGCAAACAACATAGGTGAACCCCAAGGAGAAGTACTGGGTCAGACGAAACCCTTAGCCTGCAACTCCTCCAACTGCTTCTTGAGCTCTTGCAACTCAAGAGTAGCCATCCTATACGAAGGTATAGATACCAGTGCTACTCCTGGCAAAGCTCAATAGATAAGTCCACCTCAAGCTTTGGTGGAAACCCTGAAAAGTATTCTGGAAATACATCGTGGAAACGGTCGACTACCGGAGGGAAGTCCATCTGAGAGGTCCCCTGATCATCCAGATATAAACTAGAAATCTGGGCCGTAACACTTCCCAATCCATGATGCTCTGGTCTAGCTATGCTGGCCTGTACATCCCATTTTCTATTTTGAAGAAAGGACCTGCCCTCTGGTGACGTGAAACTCACCCTACGGTGATAATAATCAACAATGTCCTGAAAAGGAACTAGCCAATACATTATGAGAATGATATCATAACCCGTCATCTCAAGGACATAAAGATCCAATGAGTAGTGACACCCACTAACCTCAAGGGGGCACTCCTTGCACTGACGTACTCTTGTAGTTCTATGTCTCGAATGAGTGTCTACTGCCAAAGTATCCTCAGAAGTAAAGACAGTAAGTCTAAGGCTCTCCACAGTGTGCACAGAAATAAAGATATGAGAAGCTCTGGTATAGAAAAGTGCAGAAGATAAAAATGAGGCTACTAGGATCATACCTCGAACTGTGGAAGGTCCAGGATCCTGCTTCTGATGAATCTGCTCTACTGCAAACGTCTGGCCAGAACCACGACCCTGTGTAGAAGCCTGATATCCCTGAACTGATCCTCCCTGAGCCTAACTACCGTGTCTGTGACCTCTACCCAGGCCTGAACGACCTGAAGGACTTCAGCCCCCAGTATGTTGTGGAACTGGTAATCCTTCTCATGTATGAGGAGTAGAAACTGATCCCCCTTTACTAGCTGCTGGAAGAAGAACCCTGCAAAAATGTTGCAGATGACCCAACTTTCCGCAGGCTCGGAACTCCACTGTATCTCTCGGGCACTGAGTCTTCTTATGACTGCTCTTTCAACACTGATAGCACACCACCTGGTTTCCATAAGGGATTTCCCATCTTCCAGAAGAAATACCTCACTTCCTTGAGTCACCTCGAGTAGACTCACGGTGGCGCTTCCTGCTGTCAGTATGAAATGAATCAACCATAGATGCTGAACCACCCTGGTCAACAGATCCATTCTCCCTCAGATTCCGTTCGGTGATCAGTGCCTGGTTAACTATTAGGCTAATAGAAGTCAACTGGAAGACGTTCACCTACAATCAGATCTCTGGCTTGAGGCCTTCCTCAAACTTCCTTGCCAAAAACAGCTTTTCATTTCCCGGAACAGGAGTGAAATGCTATAACTCAGTGAAACAGGAGGAATAATCCATAACTGAAAGAGTACCCACCAGCAGGTTCCTGAAATCTCTTTCTCTGTCAGCCCTCAGCATCGCCGGATAGAAGTAGTCATATAACGTAGGATGGAACTCGTCCCAAGCCATAGTCCGATGGCGCCCTGCCTGCGAGACTACATCCCACCATCTCTTTGAAGAATCTCGCAGAATGTAAGTCGCGAGCTTCACCATTTTGTCTAGGGGTGTCTCCAGATTCTCGAAGATGAAAAGCATGGTTTCTAGCCATGACTCCGAAGCCTGAGGTCCTCCATCCCCTGCGAAAGTGGGAGGATGCTGCTACTGGAAGACTCGCGTCAGCTCTTCCATAGACGAGGCAGGATGCTGAGCTCCCTGGAAGATCTACATGAACATCATGAAACCCTATCTGAACTGAGCGTCAGAACCAGTGTCTCGAATCCCTGTCGGTGCCATGTCTGGAACGATCGTCGGAACTACAGGTAGTCCCTGGTCTGCCATATCAGGCGTACGGTCACTGCCTGGTTCCTGGCGTGCAACGGGAGGACATCTTGGTGCCATATCCCTGAAAGGTCAAAAGAACAATCCAGATTTAGGATTAACAAGGACAGAAAACACAACAGTACAAAATGGGAACAAGAGAGAGAAACACATAAGTTTGCCAAAGCACGACTACATGACATGTATTTAAATTTCATGGCGTGTTTGTTAAAGCCATCTACATGGGTGTGTAAATCTACCACCACTAGTCGTGTAACATCCTAGAATACATGGAGTGTTGTCCCAAACACGGCGTGTACTTTAATTCTACTCCCCTTCCCGAGCCTCTTTACACGACTAACCTACACGGTCCTCCAACTCCTAAACTACACGTCGTGTGCACTTAAAGACTCGGCGTGTACTAGACATGTTTTGGTGGCCCGTGTAGCGGTTACACGGCCGGCCACACTGCTAACCCTTACATGGCATGTTCTAAAAAAACACGGCGTGTATCTTAATAGATAACACCAACTCGTGTTGTTCGTGAAATGGCCGGGTACCTAGATGATAACTACATGGCGTGTCCTTATGGAACACAGCGTGTACTACAGGCATTTCCCTGACCCGTGTTGTTCGTGACACGGCCGGGTAACTAGAAGAAAACTACACGGTGTGGCCGTATGGAACATGAAGTGTACTACACGCGTTTACCAAACCCATGTTGTTCGTGACACAGCCGGGTACACGGTAGATCACCAAACAACATGTATTTAAGGTACACAGCGTGCTCCTAGAGTCTCTCCAACACCCCGTTTTTTTGTTCACACAGTCAATAACACGGTTTAGAAACTACACGACGTGTATTAATAAAGTAAACGCCATGTATTCTGGGTTTTTCCAGTAAATAGCTCAGAAACTACAATGAATGCCAGAAACACTGAAAAAAACAACATTTATGTGCCAAATTCCGATCCGTGGGGGCCCATACTCCCCGCGAATCAAATCTTGGCATCATAACAATTCATATATCAAGAAAAGTATCATATCATGTATGTCCATCACAACAACTATCACAACAACATGCATCATTTATCAGAACATCTATCACAACAACATGAAATTCTTATGCACCCTAAATGGCATGGTAAAATGCATGACATGTGATTTCCTACTCAGTGCTTATATGATGCATGAGATGGCACACCCTCATCTCATCGGGTTGCAACAAAATAAAACCACAATCATATAAACGGTAACAACACAAAACATGTGTATCACCAAATGGTGAAATATAATAAACTGTAACACTTACAAAAACTAAAAATTTCAATTACGAAGTAATACAGCTTTTCCCTGTACACGAGTTAATTACTCCTGAGAACAGTTATGTACTAAATTCCAATTTCTTCCTATCCCTGTCTATTGTTTCAAAACAGTGAGGCAATAGAAAAGAAGAAAAATTTTCTGATACCACTTTGTAACGACCCGAATCCAGGGCCACATAGTCAGGGCCCCGTACCCGGTTCTCCACATGAACTCAAGCGTGTTTCCCCAAATTCCAGAGGCTATCGACTAGTAGCGAGGGCCTTAGTGAGTTAGTGGGGAAACTATGCCCTCATTTGGTAAAGTATTCAATGGAAGAAATAACATAATCAATAGCGAAAGAAATAAAAAACATGCGACAACTGAACAAAAAGTAGAAGCAATGTATGATATAATAAGGATGAAAAATTGTCATGTATCTATGGAAAGCAGTAAACAAAACAACGTGCTAAAATACAACTGAAAACAAGTGCTAAAAGTAAACAACTCTAGTAGCATCGTGACCTGAAGCCTGGTCCCATGCTCTCCAGATCCAACCAGCAACCAAGTATCCCAGGTAGAAGGACCACAATCCCTACCTACACCTGCAACTATATAATCTGTTTGGGCTGAAAAACAAGACCCAAACAGGGTGTGAGACTAATCCCACTAGGCAACCACCACAAGATTTGTGCCCTACTGTCAGTGAGTAATATAAAAAAAGTAACAGCAAATAAATACATTAATGAACTAGGAGTACACCAGTAAAAAAACCTACCAATTACCATTCAGATTCATTTAACTAAACGACCAAGGAAAACTAACAGCATTCTATTCCAAGGTAAGAAATTAACACTCTAGTTATCTTAAAAGACTAACCAAACACAGCAGTACAAAACCCAAGCATGTTATTTGGGTTAGTGGACTCATCACAACCAACCATCAAAATTCACATTGACTCTCTGGGTGGCTTAAACTAGCAGACCCCTATAGTCCAGTAATCAAACAAGGCACAAACACTCTAGGAAGCTCTCACGTCAATTCCCATATGGTTCTGTAACGATAGCTACAGACTCTCTAAGGAAGAACTTACGTCTAATTCCTTCTGTGGTCTCGATGCGTGGGTAAACTAAGAACACTCTTGGGAAGCACAAAGTCCTATTCCCATAGGTCCTTCATATGAAACTAAACCAACAGACCCTCTAGGGAAGAACTTTAATCATCTATTCCCTCTTTGATCTCCCGCACCAGGTTCTCACAGCCCTGAGCATTCCAATCGTGTGTAATCGACTATTAACAGCCCTAACTAAGATAAAAACTACTTGGATAAAATCTACCATGCATCAAAAGCATTTAAACAGCAGTCAATATATGCAAATAGTTAGAACAAGCAAACTAGCAATTTCAATAGGGTTTGCCTCACAGGCTACGATACCAAACAGCGATAAACAACCAAACAGGGAGAAACAGTTGTGGGGTGATCCTCAGACATGCAACCAAGCATATATTAGCAAAAACTAATCAAAATCTAACAAGAAACCTGGGGAAATTAAATAATGGAATCAAAATCCCAAACCTGAGATACCCGATACATGGGTATGTAGCACTTTTGCAACCAAAACTCAAAGAACCTCAACGTAGGGCAACAAACCACCTACCTCGATCCTCAATGATCGATATACTTGAGCATCAGCCTATGAATTTGACCATAACAGAGTAGATCTTAAAAAACATCTAAAACGTTCATCCTCAGATAACTCACATGAGAGAAAGAATCAGAAAACGAGGCTAAATAAGAACCAAGAACTCACAGCTGTGATTCTTCTGCAATCGACATGGTTTTATTCGAACAAATGGTGAAGGATCGGTGGCTCGGAGAAGAATCAGACACCATGGACTTTCTGGATAGGATTAGGCGGAGAAGAAGACGTTAATGATCATTAGGCATGACCCCGGGTCGATTAATGAAATAAAAAAAGTACATGGCGTGTAATTTTAAAGTATACGGTGTGTGGTGGTGTTTTCCGTAATCCACCAAAATCGGCCTCCACGTCACCCCTACACACCGTGTGTGTGGCCCGGACACGGCCAATCACACGGATTCGAGTAGCAAAGGAGTACACGGTGTGTACTCATAAAGTACACGACGTGTACTCTGAAAATTTCCAGATTCTCCATTTTTCCTTAAAAAGCTCATAAAAAATATCTGTACCTGAAACCGAGGCTTCTGGTTCTTATAGGCTGATCCAAAGGGCTTTATTACTGTGATGAAGTGAAGGGAGGTATTTCCCTTTTATATGTGCAGAAAGTGAACCCTATTGAAAATTACATGGAAAAGTTACCAAAAGAATCCAAAATGATAAATAAATTCACATGAAATAAGAATAAAAAGCCCTGTGTAATAATTTTGGATAGGTTAAGGTGAAAATTTTTATATTTAATAATATTTTTATAATTTGTTAGGTTATTTTAACCCTTATCTTCTTAGTTAACCCCACAAAAAACCCATTTTTACACTAGCTAAGGTAATATATTTTAACTATTTTCAATTTTAATTTTGGAAGAAAATTAATTTTAATTTATTTGAGAATATTAATTATTGTTATTACAAAACTTTAATCCATTTTTTCATATTCAATCTATATATTTTTTAGAATTCAGTTTAAAATTATACTTGTAGACAAGATGAGAAATTGGGTTTCAAATAGATAATTATCATTAGTATAGAAGTTTTTATTATCCAATTCAATATAAAATTTATTCTTATTAACTAAATTAGTTAAATATTAATATATTTGAACTAATTTTACATAAAAACTCAATTTAATATATAATTTATCATTTTAAAAAAAATTAAACGAAATGTATGTTTTTAGTAGAAATCAATATTCTCACTATTCATAAAAAATGAAATATTTATTTAAAAAATTAAAAAAAATTCACCCAAAGATAATATTGATGAATATTTAAAAAATAATGTTAATTATTGGAAATAAATTTTATAAAATTGGTAAAATAAATCATTATAAGTTATATGTTCATAGAGACACTAAACCGCCTTTTAGAAAAATATTTTTTCAAAGAAAACATTTCATTTACATTAAATTGATTATTATTTTACATATAATCAATATATGGCCATTTTATCTAGTATATAAATTTTTAAATCATATTATTTTTATAATTTATTTAGTATTATTCAAACCCCCAAACATAATGAAAATGTTATAATGTTCATGTTTAAATAATAATATTTTAATATAGTGTCATTTTTCTTCTAAACCTAGTATAATCTGTATAACAACCTATCAAATATATTGAATTTATTTGAATATAAATGTATCATGAATCTTATTATGCAATATTATCTTATAATCTTGGTGTTTTGTGACATACACAATATCATATGTGATGTTCTAATTTTAAAAATCTATCGGTGTTATATGCCCCCCATAAAGAAACAGAATCTTGGAAATTTAATATTGATCTCAATAATCAAGGGGTTGAAATTTGAAAATACATTCATTGAAAACTCACATCTCAAAAAATTTAATAAATCTTCTTCTTAATATTAGAGAAATGGGAGTATAAAGATCATATTGAATAAAACCTAAATTGTTTTCTATGTAGGAGAACATTGGTGGAATATGAGGAAATGGTCATGGAAGGAATGAATTATTAATTATAGAGAGTGATATTGGAAAGAAATAAAATTAAAGTTATTGATAAATGTATTGTTAAGGAAAAAAACTATAAATATATATTGATTTTAAATACCATCAATTCATTATAAATGGAAGTATTAGGATAAAATTATATTTCAATATCCTATTCCTAGTGTAGAGGAATTACATTACCATCTTATAAGAGAATATATAAAAAATACTTACTTGTTATCTTTATATTTCTTAGGATAAATTTCATCTTTTAGTTGTGCTTTAATCATTTTATACTACATTTCTTACTATAAGAAATTAATATCCAAGAATATTTTTATGTCTTAAGTACTAAAAGTATCTTTTAACAAATCATAAGACCTATAAAAGTGTGAAAAGTATTGATTTTAGTGTAATTTTTTTTCCAAATCCAATATGGTTATCACAAGTTATCCAATATAATATATTAATTTCTAAACCTCAACAGAAACACCATTGGTTCAGCATTAATATTTTTATGTCAACTTTTTTTAAATAAATATAATGGCACATTAACCAGAACTTCACAAAGATTAGGGGTATGTACTAAAATAATATCATCCTTCATTTTTGGGTTTATACCCTACAACCATGTTGGGTGCGATGGGTTGTCACTAGACATGTGGTTTTTCCTTTTTCTAAATCCATATTAATATAATTACAATAATGTTACCAAAATTTAATAGACCATAATTACTTCAACATCAATGACTTAATAATTCTTATGGGTAACCAATACATTAATTAAAATAACTTTATCATTATTATATCAACAGTGGGTTCATATTAAGTGTTATACACCTCCAAAAATGTGTTTTATAAGATGTTAAACTTTCTACTAAATCACTTTTCATAGTACCATTCAAAACATTCTTTTAAATCCTTAAAGGAATACTACTACAATTTAATCATTATACATTTCAAAATTCTTATTACCTATATATATTTGATTAAAATACTACTATAACATTATTTTTGAATTCAAAAACAATAACATTATTCATTATACTTCATCTGTAATAATAGAATAATATTGAACTTGATCCCTTATATTTTTTTGGATCTATATTCCCTTTAATATTGATCATTAATTTTCATATTTCCTTATCTCCTTAAAGTTTAAGCATTAAAAATTGGAGATTAATTTCATTTTCCTATAATTATTAGAATGGATTCCTATCTCTCCAAAAATTAAGATACCTAAAATTCTGTTAAAGGATGTACTAGGGTTTTTTTGAAAATTATCACATATGGGAAACCCCTTCATTTACAACTTCCCAATATACATTTGTTCTTCATCATCCTCTTCCTCCCTGGCTTCCCTTAGAAGATATAATATATTTACAATTATTTCCCCATCTAGATGTCAAATTATACTATTTTCTTGATTGATGATAATGTTTAGGGGACTAGTTTCCATCAATATATTGGGTTATTATCCTCAAACAAATGATCATTCTTAGTCTTTGGATTACATGTATGGATAAATTTATCATTCCTTCCAATATTAACCAATCTAAACAATTTAATACATTATATTATATAATAAAATTATGGAACCTAATTTATAATCCCAAAAATAAGTAAAACACTTTGTGATAATCAGTTCAAGAAAAATGTTCCCTTTTTAGAGTTACTACCCCTAGGTACATCTCCCTTACAAAAATTTCCCTGATAATAGTGGTTTTGTCATGAACCATAATTCAATAAAATTCTTATTAACCTAACACTGAACCATAGTGGCACACCCTATGGTTGATCACAATGAGGCCGCTTACACACACTATCTTCCTATTGTCATAATTTAAAATCTAACTATTATAGAAATATAATAATTATGTAAATAGGGAAGAAGAATTAAAATGAAGAAAATATAAATATATTAATATATGAAAATTTGAAATAAAAATAAAATGGAGAAAAGAAAAAATGAACTTAGTAGAAGAAAACCATTGTTCTTGGGGTTTCATGGTGGAATTATCTTTGTTATTCAAAATATCTATCAATGCGTTATTCAATGTGGAGATCAACACCTATCACTTTGCACCCTCTCGTTTGAAATGTATTACCCACCACCAATACCTTTTCTTGTAGTAGTAAAATCATCAACATCAATACCAAATCCAAACTCCACCGTTTCAATGAATTAGATTTCAATGAGAAAGAAAAATTATTAAACGAGGTGGAAGAAGAAAATAGTAGAGAAAGTGGGGCGACCACTCATCAAAATCATTTAACCACTATCGAATCATTAGAAAAAATAATTATAAATTAATAAAGCACATAAAAATCAAATACAAAAACTTCCCCCCTCTAACCACAGTGACGATTATCCCTCTATAAACATGGAGTTAGAAAGAAGCACAAAGGGAGAAAAACATAAAATAAATGAAATGAAAGAAAAGAAGAAATGAACAAAAGAAGAAGAAAGGTGAAATAATATATATTATTAATATAAATAACTATTATAGGAACAAAAATCCACCTTATTCCCCATTAAATAGATATCCCTATAAAAAGATAATATAAAAAAATTAATAGAGAAAATTGGGGATGAAATCTCGCTAAGTTCTATCCTCTGTAAGTTATAGACGTTTCGGCCAAATAAATGGAATAATTGGTAAATGTATCCTTATTTAATGTTCTTAATTTACTCATCCTTAGTTCCTAAACAAAATTTCATACTCATTGGTCCACTTACGAAGGAGTTATTGATGTTTTAGTGTGGACATTTAATTATATCCTGGTGACTCTTCATCTTCCACAACTCCAACTTCCCATGCCATAATGACCTTGGAAACAGCGGATTCAAACATGTCCTCATTAATGAAAGATGTTATTTAATTTTTTAATAGATCCTTGTTGAATTTAAGCTCCAATTTACAGGTATACTTAGAGATACAACCTGCCTCACTTTGAAATTTGTGTCACTCTTCACTGAAGAGAAATTGTATCTAGAGTTATGCTCATACATGGAAAGTAGATGTTTCATCATAGGTTTGTGAAAATTCTCAACTCTCCATAGTTAAAAACAAGAAAATTAATTCAATCATGATAACTTTTTCAAGATGAATTATGTGGCTTAGGGTTGGTGGGAAAATGACTGAAAACATAATGGCAAGATAGAGGAGGTTAGACTCTTAAGAACAATGCATGAATAATCATGTAAAAAAATAGAAATTCCTCACTCAATACCCTTAACAAGGTGAAACACCACGCGGCCCCTTTTTTATGACATGGGACATGAGGTAATAAATGATTCAAAATAATGATATCATCCATGTTCTGCCCTTTTTTATTTTTTGTAATGCTCTGGAAAGGCACAACTTTTTTTCAATTTTTTTATTTTTTTTCATGGACAATGAGTTGAAAACTGAATACAGGGAAATAATGACATTTATATACTTTATTTTAGAAAGTTACATGATCCATAATGATAGTTAGATGATAAATTCAATCTCATATCTATTTTTAATTTTTTTAATTTTTCTGAAGGAGAACAGGATGAAACAAATAAAGCATAATGAAATGGTTAAACATGCCCAATTTTCACTTTATCATCCACTGCCCAAAATGCTGACACAAACCTCACATCATCCATAAATGAATCACATCCCAAAAAACACACACCAAAGTCCCTTCCCCATATTCAAACTTGCAATATCCATTGAAAAATACCATGAGTGCGGGTAGGTAACGAAAAATTGGCTTGTAATTTGGATTAAACCAAAAAGGAAATTCATGGAATATAATGGCTAATAAAGGTTATATGTAAAGGTAGGTCTCATGATAAAATATGGCTAGAAAAAAAATTCCTCAATAATATAAAAATATTCCATGAAATCCAAATCTTCAAAAGAGAAAAATCACAAGTTCTCTCTCTCACACAAATCCAAGCTTCTCTTAAGAAAGTGCAGGTATCAGAAAGAATATTTCAAATTGGTTCAGAATACGTCACAGGACAGGAAAAGTATTTGAGTCAGTGTTTCATGGGAATAGATTTCAAAAATTGGTGAAAATCATAAACATTATTGAAAATCCAATTCAAGGATAAAATTTTCACATCAAGAATCACTTAAATTCTATTTCTTCAAAAATCATTTCATCTTCTCAAAATCAAATGGTGTGTGAAAAATAATCATAATATTTATTGAAGCTCAATGTTACTAAAAATATGGGAAAAAAAGAAAAATAAATAACACAAAACAACTGATATTTTTGGAACTCTCCCATACTAAGATTCCACTACCCCTTATTACATCTTAACAAAAAATAAATATAAGGGCAGAAAAAACAAAGGGAACGAAAGATACAACCTGACTTTATTTCCTAGTGACAACTATTAGTTAACCACCTAGATACTACCACTATGCCTAGAAAAATTTAATTAAATCAAATCATAAGAAAAATAAAGAAAAATAGAGATAAATATAAAAGAGTATAGAACATGGTTTGGACCGCCATGTGGGTGCTAGGTTTTTACTGCACCTAGTCCAGCATTTGCAGCGGTTTAACCCCAATCTAAAAGTGGATAGGGTTTATTTCTCAGAAACCACCACATCTTCTTTTTTCTAATTATATTTATTCAAAAATGATCATGGAGGAACCCATGAATATATTACAATAGATCCACCCCCTTTTCCATGAGATACGACTTAGAATATGGGGGAAGGAGGAAGAATGTGTCCTCTTTGGTCACTTCCACTACTTGTGTGGCCTTTGGAACTTCAACATCCTGGTGTTCCTCAAGTGATGATATTTCAAAAATTAAGAAGGGAATTTAGAAAATATTTCCACTTGAATATGATTAAAACATAAAGATTAAATATAAAAATCTTCCCTTTCATGTAGGTTTGCTTGAAACACGATCTCTTCGGGAAATACCACTGTGAATTCTTTTTCAATAGGGACTTATTTATCTTCTTCCATATAAATATAAAGGTATATAGGTACTGATTATTCTTTGAAAAATATGGGGGTATCACATACCTTTTTTACTTCAACAAAATCTAACCAATTTTTATCCAATATATGTTGATCTCCCACAGTTGTATCAGCTGCATTCCATCTTCAAGAACCACTTCAAGTAATGGATATAGAGTGACGATTGAAAATTATAAAATATTAATCAAGTCTTACATGGGTTCTTCAATATAAAATGTAGATAGAACAAAATTTAACTCTTCTTATTCAGATTGGTTTTGTTATTTTTGTCGTTTCATCCATAAAACTTTAACTTCTTCCACTTCAGTAGCCAGTGATGCTACTATCTTTCTTTCTTGTTCAAGGATTTTCAAATTATTTTGAATCATCAAGTAATTTGGTTCCATTTGGATAAAAAAATACTAATACCTTATAGAAAATTTATAAATAGGCCAATCATATGATAAATCACTAAAATAATCCATCTTGACCAAAAAAGAATGATATTTAATATGGTACTTTTTTTAGTTTTTAATATTTTTAATTCAGTTTTAGTTTTTATGAAAAATAGTGTGCATAAGAATTTGAAATCCCCGAAAACGGCACCAAATTGATGATAGTGGGTTTTTAGTGAACTAAAATTCAATTAAATTATTATTAACCTAAGACTACACTATAGTGACACACCCTAGGGTTGATCACAAGGAGGCCGCTTATACGCACTATCTTCCTATTATCACAATTTATAATCTAACTAATATAAAAATATAATACTTATGTAAATAAGCGTGGAAGAATTGAAATACATAAAATATAATTATAATATAAATATATAAATATATGAAAAATAAAAAATAAAAAATACAAATAAAATGGTGAAAATAAAAAAAGAAGATAGTAGAAGAAAACCATTGTTATTGCTGTTTAATGGTGGAATTATCATTGTTATTCAAAATATCTATCAATGTGTTATTCAATGTGAATATCAAGACCTGCCACTCCGCAACCTCTCATTTGAAATGTATTACCCTACACTAATACCTCTGCATGTAGGAGTAAACTCTTCAACATCAATACCCAATCCAAACTCCACCATTTGAATGAATTAGATTTCAATGAGAATGAAAAATTATTAAACAAAGAGGAAGAAGACAATAGTAGAGAAAGGAGGGAGACTACTCACCCAAATCATTTAACCACTACTAAATCATTAGAATAAATCATGATAAATTAATAAATTATATACAACTACAATACCATCACTTCCCCCCTTCAAACAAAAGTGAGAGGTTTCTATATACAAGCATGGAGTTCGAAAGAAGCATGGTGGGAGAAACACATAATATAAAAGAAATGAAAGAAAAGATGAAATGAACAGAAAAATAATAAAGGTACACTAATATATATTATAAATATAAATACAAATTATAGAAAAAAACTCCACCTTATCCTCCTTGACATGGTTATCCTTGTAAAAAGATAGTAGGTACAAATTTATAGAGAAAATGGGTAAAAAAATCTTGCCCAATTATATCTTCCAAAAGATCTCGACCTTTAGGCCAATTAAATGGAATAATTGGTGAATGGATCATTCTTAAAAGTTGTTCATTTCCTCCTCCCTAATGCCTCCAAAAAATCTCAGTCTCATTGGTCAATATACGAAGGCGTAATGGCTGTTTTAGTGCAGACATTTAATTCTGTCCAAGTGACTCTTCATCTTCCACAACTCCAACTTCCCATGCCACAATGGCCTTAGAAATAGAAGATTCATAAGTGTCCTCATTAATGAATGATTTTAATTTTTTTAAATCTCCTTGTTGAATTTAATATCCAATTTACCTGTATACTTAGAGATAAAATCTTACCTTTAGAACATTCCAGAGATGTGCACAATTTATGAGGTCCAGATTGTGAGTTGATTTTTTTCCTCATAATTATTAATTGTGTTGGGACTTCAGAAGGATGAAATGAGTCCCATGATGTAATAAAACCTATAAAAAATAAACCTCTAAATTTTTATTACTGTAAAAAAATATATCAACGAAATACAAAATAAAAATAAAATAGTTAAATCCCAAAAATAAATCCATTTTGGCATTTTAGCTCTAAATACCACTAAAACATAAAAATGTGACAATTACCCATAAAATCACACTATGTTGGATTTTAAAAAATTGTAATACAATCTAAAATATGTGAATATGAATGCTTCTACACTCCCCAACACTTAATCCTTGCACTCTTTGGAAATCATCATATATTCAAATCAAAACTCACACAACAATCAGAAATGAGAAAATATCATGGATATCTTCCAAAATGAAATTCGACCATTTCTATTCTATGAAAAAAACACTATTATTTTCAATCCTCACATTTAAATTTATTAAACCTTATAAATATATCCATGGCCCAATCACAACCTACCTCACTTTGAAATATGTGTTACTATTCACTCAAAAAAAATTGTATCTAGAGTAATGCTCATACATGGAAGGTGGATATTTCACGATAGGCATGTTACCATTCTCATCACTCCATAGTGCGAAACAATAAAATGAAATAAATCATGAGGAATTATCCAATAATAATTCTGTGGCTTAGGGTCGGTGGGAAAATGATTGAAAAAATTAAATCAAGAAAGAGGAGGTTAGACTCTTAAGCATAGTGCATGAATAATCAAGTGAAAACACCGAAATTCCTCACCAAATACCCTTAAAAATGGGAAACACAACACCTACCCTTTTGAATGATAAGGGATATGAGGAAATAAATGATTCAAAATAATGATATCATCCAAGTTCCCCCCTTTTTTCATTTTTTTAATGCTCTAGAAAGGCACATCTTTATTTTCATTTTTTTGCTTTTTTTCATAGAGAATGTGTGGAAAATTGAATACAGTAAAATAATGACCATCATGCCCTTTATTTTAGAGAGGGAAATGATCCATAAAGATTGTGTGATGATAAATTCAAGATAATCTCTATTTTTTAATTTTTTTTAAAATTTTTTTAAGGAGAATCGAATGAAATAAATAAAGTACAATGAAATGATTACACAAGCACAATTTTATCTTTATCATCCACTACCAAAAATATTGAAACACAACACACATCCACCGTAAATTAAGAATATCCCAATTAACACACATGAAAGGCACTTCTCCCATATTAAAACTTGTAATTTCCAAGCAAAAATACCAAGAGTGTGGGTAGGTAAGGAAAACATATCTTGTAATGTGGCTTAAACATATATGGAAATTCATGGAATCTAAGGGCTAAACAAGGATAAATGTAAATTTGGGTCTCAAGATAAATTATGGCTTGACAAAAAAATTCCTTAATCATATCAAAAACATTCCATGAAATCTAATTCATCGAAAGAGAAAAATCAAAAGTTCTGGCTCTCACACAAAATCCAAGGTTCACTCAAGAAAATATGGGTATTAGAAAGAATATTTAAAAGTGGTTCAGAATACCTCACAGGATATGAAAAATATTTGAGTCAGAGTTTCATGGGTATGGATTTAAAAAAAAATTCAAACTCATAAAAATTATTGAATATCGAATTCAAGGAAAAAGATTTCACATCAACAATCATTTAAATTTCATTTCATAAAAAATAATTTAATCTTCTCAAAGTCAGTTGGTGTGTGAAAAATAATCAGAATATTCATTGAAGCTCAATGTTACAAAAAAGATGAAAAAAATAGAAATAAATAACACAAAACAACTAATCTGGTTGGCACTCCCCCTCACCATGATGTCAATACCCCTCGTTACAACTTCACAAAAAATAAATATAAGGGTAGAAAAAACAAGGGGAAGGAAAGATACAACCTGACATTATTTTCCAATGGCAACCTTGAGTTAAGCTCATTGATACTGCCACTATGCCTAGAAAACATGAAATAATTTAAAGAAAAATAAAAATAAACATAAATAAATAGGAAGAGAAAAGAGGATAGAACATGGTTTGGACCCCCATGTGGGTGATTGGTTTTTAGTGCACCTAGTCAAGCAGTTGAAGTGGGTTATACCTAATCTGAAGGTGGATAGGGTTACTTGCTCATAAACAACCATATATATTTTTTCTAATTCTATTTATCCAAAAATGATCATGGAGGAACCCATGAATAGAGTAAAATAGCTCCTCCCCCTTTTCCATGTGATACAACTGAGAATATAGGGAAGGAGGAAGAATGGGTCCTCTTTTTTCACATCCACTACTTGTGTGGACTCTTGAAATTAAACATCTAGGGATTACTCATGTGATGTTGTTTCAAAAAATTTAGAAGGTAATTTAGAAAATATATCCATTTGAATATGATCAAAACATGATGAATCAATATAAAAATCTTCCCTTTCATATAGGTCATTTTAAAACACGATATCTTCAGGATAGGCCACTGGGAATTATTTTTGAGCAGGGACTTATTTATCTTATTCCAAAGAAAGATAAAGTTATAGGGGTACTGGTTATTATTCTAAAAAGATGGTATAATCACTTACCTTTTTTCCTACAACAAAATCTTACCAATGTTTATCTAAAACATGTTTATCTACCACAGTTGTATCAACGTGCAGGTCATCTCCAGGAACCTCTTCACGCAATGGCCATGGAGTGACGATTGGATCTTCAAAAAGAGTCAAAGGTTTAATATGGGTTATTAAACTTCAAATGTAGGTGGAAAAACATTTACCTCTTCCTCTTAAGCTTCGTTTTGTGGTTGTCGTTCCATCCATAGAACTTTAACTTCTTCCACTTTGGCAGCCAATGATGCTACCATCTTACTTGTTTGTTCAAGGATTTTGAAATTATTTTGAATCATTAGGTAATTTTTTTCCATTTGGATCAAAAAATTATCATTCCTACTAAAAAATTCATAACTATGACAAGAATATGAAAAATCACTAAAATAATCCATCTCGACCTAAAAAAAGAATGATATTCAATGAAGCACTTTTTTTAGTTTTTGATATTTTTATTTTTATTTTTGTTTTTACAAAAAATAGTGTGTGTAAATATTTTAACTCCCCGTAAACAAATCCAAATTGAGGATAGTGGTTTTGTCGTGAACCACAATTCAATTAAATTATTATTAACCTAAGACTGCACCATTGTGGCACACCCTATGGTCGATCACAAGGAGGCTTCTTACAAACACTATCTTCCTATTATCGCAATTTAAAATCTAATGAATATAAAAATATAATACTTATGTAAATAGGGGGGAAGAATTGAAATTCATGAAATATCAATATTATGTAAATATATAAATATATGAAAATAAAAAATACAAATAAAATGGTAAATAGACAAAAAGTCTTTTGTAGAAGAAAACCATTGTTCTTGGGGTTTCATGGATGAATTATCATTGTTATTCAAGATATTTATCAATGAGTTATTCAATGTTGAGATCCAGACTTGTCACTCCAAACCCTCTTGTTTGAAATGCATTACCATACACTAATACCTCTACATATGGGAGTAAACTCTTCAACATCAATACCCAATCCAAACTCCACCGTTTGAATGAATTAGATTTCAATGAGAAAGAAAAATTATTAAATGGGGAGGAAGAAGACAATATTAGAGAATGTGGGGGGACCAATCAACAAAATAATTTAACCACTACTAAATCATTAGAATAAATCATGATAAATCAATAAATCACATAAAACTCAAATATCAACACTTTCCCCCACAAACAAAAGTGAGGGTTATCTCTCCACAAACATGGAGTTAGAAAGAAGCACGGTGGGAGAAACACATAAAATAAAATAAATAAAAAAAGAATAAATGAACAGAAGAAGAATAAAGCTATACTAATATATATTATAAATATAAATAACAATTATAGAAACAAAAATCCACCTTATCCCCCTTGAAATAGAAATCCTTGTAAAAAGAGAGGAGGTACAAATTTATAGAGAAAATGGGTGAATAAATCTCGCTCAATTCTATCCTCTGAAATATATCAACTTTTAAAAAACATAAATGGAAGAATTGGTAATTTTACCCTTCTTAAAAGTTGTTACTTTACTCATCCCTAGTTCCTCCACAAAATTTCGGCCTCATTGTTCCACTTATGAAGAACTTATGGATGTTTTAGTGCCTACAATTAATTCTGTCTAGGTGATTCTTCAACTTCCACAACTCAAACTTCCCATGCCATAATGACCCTAGAAACTATGGATTCAAATGTGTCCTAATTAATGAAAGATGTGAATTAATTTTTTTTAAATATCCTTGTTTAATTTAAACTCCAATTTAATGATATAAATTGAGATACAAGCTAGTCATTATAACATTCCCGATCTACGCACAGTTTACAAGGTTCAGATTGTGAGCTAATTTTGGGCCACATAATGATTGATTGATCTGGAACTCCAGAAGGATGAAATGAGTCCCATGATGTAATGAAACCTAAAAAAAGAAATTTCTTAATTTGGATCAGTGTAGAAAATTATATGGACGAAATACAAAAGAAAAATAAAATAGTTAAATCCAAAAATAAAGACATTTTTGCATTTTAGCTCAAAATACCACTAAAACATAAAAATGTGAAAATTACCCATAAAATCACACTATGTTGGGTTTTAAAACATTTAAATACATAATAAAACATGTGAAAATTCATGCTTCATAATTCCACCTGTAGTATCCATAAGTGGATGTTTTTATTATGAAAAAACTAAAAAATATTCCTTACTGAAACTTTATAAAGTTCTTATATACATATCATTGAATTAAATCCTTGGGACATGTTCACTAATTAACGTTTTCCCAAATATATTTCTCATGTTTATACTAAATATCCACTAATATTAACAATATATACCCCAAAACTAGTAACCCATAGTCGATATTTACTTTATTAAATTGTTATAAGATACAAGGAATCATTTCTCGATGTACTAAATAGTTTATTTTGACTTAATTGACTACATACATACTGGAAATACTTAATTTAATTTAAAACATAAAATACATATTGTATTTTCTTTGAGAATTATATTTTCACTAATTTTGTATCCTGAAAAATCATCCCAATACACTTTTTGGTATCTGAGGGAGTATAAAACATAAAAATTGGGTGATCTCAGAAATTCATTAAAGGTAAGCGTACAGAAAAAGATTTGAATAAGCAAGTAAAAATATATATTTCAATGTAAATAAGTGAAACCCATTTCATTTAATCAATAAAATTAGCTTAATAAGGATTGAATAAATGATGATCAAAGAATCCCATATAGAAAATTACATGAACTTGAAAACATAACCACATACATTCTAACAAAAATAATAATAAAATGTAATATAAATAAATGAATCCATAATGATATAATTAATAATGTATTAGTTATAAAAAATTCTTTTAAGGTTCTTTTCCAAGACATATAAATAAATGGGAAAGGTGTCGGCCAAAACCCAAACTAGTTTGTCTCATGATACCTCTAGATACATCCAGGGTCTATAGCAGGCCCCACCCATCACTTCCTAATTTCAATTATTTTCAAAAATTAAATGGGTGAAACATAATAAATATTAAAATTAATATATAAAATATAGAATTTGAAAATTTAATATATTCCTTAATCAATAAACATAATCATCAACCATCTTGAGTAAAATATTGAATGGTAGTAAAGTTTTACATCCACTATCAAAATGATACTAAAAAAATCCAGAGAAATAATAAGAATTTTATAGATACAAAATATCTTTAGTGGATCATAATTAAAATAAAGGGTTTAATTCATTAATGAATATAAATACTGTTAAAATATCATTAAGATCATTTTTAAGAAAAATAAAATTTGAATTTTGAAAATCACATTATAAAGAGAATGGTTAAAAAATATTTTTAATAAATTTCATTTAAAGTAACCTCTAAAGGATTTTAAAATATTAATTAATACATTTATTTTTCATGATGGTGAAAAAATATTTTCATTTCATACAACTTAAAAATGATTCCTTTCATATTTTTTGGAAATTGAAAATAAGAAATTATTTTAAAAAGTACATGAATATTACAATAAAAAAAATTTAGGAAAATTAAAAATTGGTGAAAATAAATTTATAATATAATTTTTCAATTGCTAAATAAATTTTAATTTTTTTAAGAAAACATGGGTTTTTGTGAAAAAGTATTACAGAATGTAGAGAGAAAAAATGTTGGATTTTATTGAAAACGTTTTCTCAATAATTTATTATCCAAAGAGTGAAAAATGGTACAATTACTTGAAAAATTTTACAAATAACTTTAGGTGAATAAAATATATATATATTAAGATATAAATATCAAATGAATCCCCTAAGGGAGTCATAAATACAAACATTCACGAATAATGATGAGATTCTGAAATAAAATCATTCTAATTTAGTACGCATCAAATCATAATCTCTGTTAAATAAATGAAATCAAATGAAACATTAAATACCATGAAGATAAATAGATTCATGATATAAAATTAACATCATGTTAATATTTCTAGGTACTAATGAACCCCTCCTTTGATCATGCTTTAGTAAGGGTTCATCTTTGGTTATTTCCAGATGAATTCTGATTTTTAGGGCATTTAGGTTGTGCATGATTACCAAATGGTTTTCCTAAATGATGAACCGTACTATTACAAACTGTAAAACCCCATGAAATGAGTGTTTTCATTATTATTGCATGATTTTCCAAACTGTGCACCCCTTTAGAGGGGTGCATTGTTTTACCAACTGTGTGGCCCTCTCCAGCTAACCATGCATAGAGATTTTAATTATTTCTAAATTTTTTTTAAAATCCTCGAACACTATTCTAGACCCCGCATGACCCAAACTTGTGATATTACATTTTATAAAGTGGAGAGGTCTCTTAAGAACCCATTGTTTCTCCTAAAAACCCTTTCTACAGTGGTTCAAATCTAGGTGATCATCGTATGATCCATTCCCTATAGGTTTTCCTTCCTCTTTAATTATCTTGCATATATTACTCTCTCTGCATTAGGGTTTTATATATCTCAATGTTTTTTGGATGATCACATCTTCTTTTTGAAATATGGAATCTAGGGTTTATTTCTTGATCTCTATTATTGATGTTGTTCATTTTAAAATCCCATTAGAGATGTTGTGTTATGAGATCTCACGATCTTTGGTTGGTGGTTCTATTTAAGATTTTCTAATGGATTAAACCCTAAATTGATTGATTTTAATTCAATTGATTTTAATTGAATTATAAATAAAAAAATAAATTCACCTAAATTTGGGTTTTAATTTTTATTTTACATAAATTTTATGATAACCCCAAATTCCATTGAATTGGGGTTTAATAGTGTAAATAGGATGGAAATTGTGAAACTAAACGTGAAATTTATTTAAAAAAATTATTTGAGGAAAATTGATTAAAATGTTTTGATGAAAACCTGTTGGTTTTTTTGAAAATTTAGTAATTTATTAAAACCCATTTTTGGTTTTCAAATGGAAAATTGAATTCATAAATGGCATAAAAATGGGTTAATTGTATTTCTATCATTTTTTAAATAAATATCCCATTATTGTTTATTGTTAGAGATGATGAAATCCTAGGTCAATAGTGTGTTATTTGGGATAACACTCTATTAAATCCTTATATATTTAATGAAATATATGCAGTAGTTCACATCCATGATTGGATGGAGATGAGTCCTCTTTTATCAGTGTCTGAGGGATGTGTGTACACATATTATTAAGATCGCCTATTTGAGATTTTGAAGATTTCATAACTTGGTACGATTTCATCTCTTAGAAGATGAACATGTTTCTATCATTTGATTATTTTCACATATTCCATTGATTTTAAACTATATTACACATTCTATTATTGACCATTCCAACCCAAGATCATGATATTGTTTTCTTTGGGCCTAGATAGCATGGTTTTTCTTTCCTCAGGCTTTGGCCCTTGGGAATCTCCGAAGAAAATTCCTTATGATAGGAGAGGTATCCAAACCACCCTATAAAGTGGTGTTCCAAGATCCTCCTCCTTTAATGTGGGATTTCCATACCCCCCAGAAGGTCCCAACACCTTCACTGGAACATCAAATGGACATTGGCTCTAATACCATTTGTATGACCTAGTCTATCCCACGATCAAGATATTGTCCACTTTGGGCGTTTCACACATGGTTTTTCTTTACATGGGCTATAGACCTCATTTATCCCCTAGGAAAAGGCCTCCTGATGGGATATCTATCCTCACCACCTTATGAAAGGCCTCATTATGACGTTTCTAGCTAAGTTACTTGTTGTGGTTCCGGAGAGTCAAGAGTATCTGACTCTCACATTAGTTTTAGTGGACTCTATCCATTTGAAATCGATCAGGGATAGATTGTATGAGGAACAAGAGTGATTGGCATTGAGGGAAATATTTGAAGGTGTAAAGAAACCTTCATATTGGATAACATGTGAGGATGAGATTATCTATCTAAAGGATCGATCTATTCTTCTAACAATCATGCGATAGGAGCTCATGCAGGAATTTCATGCTTCGATGATGGTGGTACATCTAGGTGTGACCTAAATGTTCTATGACCTATGATGATCATTTTTGTGTCTAGTCATGAATAAGGATATAACATGTTTTGTGACATGATGTTACACCATCAGTAGCAAAAGGAAATGCATCAACGACCAAAAGGTTTCTTATAACCATTACCCATTCCTGAGTGGAAGTGTGATGATGTGACCATGGATTTTGTGGTGGGTCTTCTATAGATTCCAAAGAATAATGATTCTATCTGGGTTATTGTGGATCAATTGAAAAAATCTCACATTTATTTCAAATATTGGAAACCTTCACAATATAGTAGTTGGGGAGAACATTATGTTTGGGAGATAGTTCGTCTTCATGGTGTGCCATGAACTCTTGTTTGAGATCATGATTCGGGATTTACATCATTATAATGGAAGGGATTGTTTAAGTAACTTGGTAAACAAGTTTTATTGAGTAAGTATTTTCACCCATATACAGATGGGGAGTCATAATGTACAATATCGGTTCTTGAGGATATTCTACAGGCATGTGTTCTAGACTTCGGTGGGCTGTGGGAGAATAACTTGGATCTTGTTGAGTTCTCCTATAATAATAGTTATCAGGAAACTATATAAATGGAACCATATATGGATATTTATGGTAGGACTTGTAGATAACCACTATGCTGGATGGAAGTTGGTGGGTCAGAGTTTTTAGGACCGAGTCTCATATATGAGACATTGGAATAGGTGTAATTGATTCAAAAAAGTACGACTACAACTCAGAGTAGAAGGAAGTAGTATGTTGATAGATGGATATTACCCATAGAGTTTATGGAGGTTGATCATGTATTCCTGCAGGTGTTACCCTGGTTGGGTCACCATTGGAAATAGAGATAGTTCATATTTTCACCTAGGTTTGTCGGACATTTAGAGATCATGAAGAAAATTAGGCTAATGGTGTACTGATTGAATCTTCTATAGAAATACAGTGTTATACAAGTTATTTTCCAAGTTACGTAACTTTATTCAAATCACCCAAACCCTTCCCATGTTATCGATGCAGAAAATTTTGATCTTGAGATAGATGAATCCTTTGAGGAACATCATATTTTTTGTTTGATCATAGTGAGAATGTGTTATAAGGAAATGCTGTGCTGATAGTTCATGTATTATGGAAACATGAACATGTGTTGGAAGAGACTTGGGAAAGGGAGGTAGATATACAGACTCGGTGTCTTGATCCTTTTTACTCATAAACACAGAGATTCTTGGGAGTGTAGCTTGTGGATGAGCAATAATATGGTTGGAATATTTTAAGATTCCTTCCTTTTCATTCATGACTCTTTTCAAATTTTCTTGGTCAAGACGGTTTGTTTGGAATTTAATTTGTGGATTGAATTAATTATAACCTTGAAAAACATACACCCTATGAAAGTTGATTTCACCACATAAAGACATGTAGAAAAAGAAGATTTCACCCCCTATAACTCCAGTTCACCAAGTTTCGACATGTCGCCAAATTGGATTATACCACATATAGTATAGCACCTCGTGTAATTATATTATGCAATGTGTAATATTTATTAGATTTTTAAAGGGTTTTATGGGAATTTAATCAATAATTATTACACAACATGAATGGGAATTCACATTGTTTATTTTTTATTACTAGTATATTAAAAACACATAACTAGCATCACGTGAGCCTCCAAACCCCATTTTAATTGCGGTAGAAACTCTGTGCGCTCACTGTATTCAACTAAACACATCCCACGCTCCTTTTCCTTGGAATAAAACACCTCCCACATTGAAATCATTGAACAAAAAATCTCTGTTAAATTCGCTCATTATTGTGGGTTTTTTACCATTAATTTCTGGGAGTCTTCATCAATCCAGAAGTGATCTTTCATCGGATCATGGATATCTTATACTTGATTTTTTAGGGAATGTCTATTAGTTATTAATCTAATTTTATATCCATTTTCTAATATATTATCTAGTTCTTGTTGAGAGGTATCCAATTGTGTATTGAAATCATAGACGTAGATATTTTTTCACTGCTTCCTCAACTTTTAAAGAGTCAAATCTAAGTCATGTTCTTCAATATGTTCTAGCTTGATTACGCTCAATTTTTGGATATTTGTTGCTGAGAATTATTCATCACTGATCTAGAGGTATGTTGTGTAAAATTCAAATCCCATAGTCTAGAATACCATGATGTTTATGTAATTGTGTAATTTTTATTATATGTTTATCAATTCCATTCTTGATTAAATTAATTTAATTTAGTGAATAAATTAATTAAAGTAAATGTGGAATTGGGATGTTGGGATTTTAGATCAGGAATAATAAATTATTAAATTAATTATAGAGTTATAAATATTGTTGAAATTGATTAAATAATTGTATCATTACATAATTTGGATGGTTTGGATTATGAAATTGTGATCTGAAAAGTTAATTTTATCATTAATTAATAATATGTTGAAATCGGGAATGAGGAAATTAATTATGGAATTAATTATGGGACATTGAGTTTGAGAATATTGATTAATTAAATAATTAAATAATTATATTTACATGTTAAATTAATTACCAAATTAATTAACATGATAATTCAAATGTGTGAGTTAAGGAATAATAACATGGAAATTCAAATGAGTGAGTTAAGGAATGGTAAAATGGTTATTCAAATGTTTGATTTAACAAATGTTAACATGGTTATTCAGATGTGTGAGTTAAGTAATGGTAACATGGACATAGAAATATTTTATTTAAAGAATGGTAACATGATCATTAAAATATGTGTTCTAAGGAATGGTAATAAGGTCATTCAAATGTGTGAGTTAATGAGTGGCAACATCATCATTAAAATGTGTGAGTTAATAAATGGTAACATACTCATTAAATTATGTGTTTGAATATATAATATTTATTAACATTATAAACTATTTATTTATTCATTATATTGAGTTCCTTATAGAACTACAAACCCTGTTGTTGAGTAGATTTGTTTTAGAAGCTCTTGGTTGTGGCCTATTGAGTTGTACTCACACCCTATTCGGCCTACTTGATTGGTACCCAAAGAGACATTATTTTTATAGGATAGGTTAAGGGAAAAGGTACTATATTAGATTCTTAATTGGGGATAGAGAATGGATGAGGGAACTGGTTGTGGTCCGGGACCCGCTTGGGAGCTGTTAGTGTATTTACATTCACTTTCATTATGGACATGTTGACAATTACATTAGCATGTAATGTTTCCATTTCAGTTGAGAACTTTTTTTCTTGTTTTTTTATCATTTAACATTGGTATTGTTATGATTAGTTATCATTTTGATATTTCTTGTTTACTTCTGTTAGTGTTTTACTCTGATAAAAGAGGTTATATTCTCCCCATGACTAACTTAACAGACCCTCACTGCTAGTCGGTAGCCTCTAGCATATAGGGAGGTGCGCCTGAGGTCACATGGCCCATCAGGTTGGGTTACCATTGAGTGACACCCTATTCGGGACTTCCTACATACCTTGGGAATTAATGTGAATAAATTTATAAAAAAAATTTATTAATCCTTTGTTTCAAATATTTCTTTCAATTTAAATGTAAAGCATTATTTTTTTAAAATATTATCTTAAACTTATATGCCTATATTATTTAAAATTGAAATATTTATTTGGTTAATTAATTAAGTAATATTATTATAGAATCCTTGGATATACCGAGCAGGGATTTTTTCCCACACTCAACCTATACATAAGGGTTTTTAAAGATTTCTCTTTCCAGGTTCAGGAAAGGGTAAAGCACCACTAGGTGGTTGTTCTTATTGTTAATCTCTAGGCCCTAGAGATTTGTTCCTTGTTTAGACTGGGGTTTTTTATCTTCCTATTTTTTTTTGTAATTTAGTGATGTACTTTATATTACTTATACCTGTTTCAATTTTGGTAGTTTTCTCCCTAAAATGTTTTCTTTTGAGCATACTGGTTTATGAGATTTCTAATGTTATGTGAAAAAATTGTTCCCACCTTATCTTGTATGATGTTACGTTCTAGTAACCAACCTATGGGGACCAGGAACTCCCTCCAATCTATGTGATTATTAGATTGGGTATTAGGGTACTAGGGTATTTGGGATAATTGGTGCACTACTTGAAAAATTACTTATAGCTAGAGTTTACAATCATGGCTATAGGTAATGGCCATGGTTTCATTTTTCATGGCTAAAATGGCATGGCAATAGGGAAGAGCAAGTAGAAATGGCTTTTAACATTGGAAATAGGGATATTTCTAGGGATTAAATCATGGAAAATTGAAATATTCATGGTTTAAACTATGGAAATATATGTATTTATGTGGTTATAAAATGTGGAATTAGATACTTACTCTTAAATTTATTTACATGGTTGTAAAATATGGTACTAGGATAGTATCCATGGATTTAAACTATAGTTGTAGACCTACTTCCATAGTTTACAACTGTGGATATATCATACATCTTAAATAAAAAACACCATATTATACTTCCACATTTTTAATCCATGGATACATCCTAAAATTCCATAAAAATACCCTACACTACACCCCTACAACACCCCAATATCACCCCATTGCACTAAACCCCTACAAAACACTTATAGAACCCCTAATGCACCCCTATTCCCCCCCCCCCACTACACTGATGTTCAAAGAACCTCATAAAAAATAATCTTCCAGTATGAAGGGGGAAACACCAATTGTGATGTGGGGAATCAACTTTATTGCATGCAACAACCAAAATAAAATTTTTGATCCTTCACCTAGACTCAAAACCATTATATTGAGAATTCAGAAACTCATAAGTAATGAAAAGTATCACAAAGGAACACTTCAATCATATTTTAAGTAAAATAATATCACTTTAAATGGTAACACTATAAGAAAATCTAGTCTTATAAAAATTAGAAGGTATCCAAATGAAATTTTAATAATATCCAAAAATCATATGATTACCAAGTAGATATTAGAATCTGTAGGTGTATTTTCGTCTAGAATCCAAACAAGAACCAATACAGAAGCACTAAAAACCACAGGAGCATGACTCCTCATTCAAACCAACCTAAAAACAAGTAATAGAAGGTGTTATATAGCCACCATGTGCAGGTAAAGGTGTGGTATCCGATATATCCTTGTGTATATTTATTAATGCATGATAATTTTCTTATATATATAATAAATTGAATATTTAATTTAGTCTATTATATTGGTATTAACAGATAGTCTCCCATCAGATTCATATAAAAAAAGAACATAACAATTCTTGATGAAATCCAGAAATTTGTTATTTTCCAATATCTAGATGTTCAATCCTAACACACAACCATTGAGTTCCAAATCAAAAGATATTCAACTTTTAATAAGATAATTTCAAGTTCCATCAATAATCACAAAATAGAAAAATTTAATCATCAAATCTATGTCACTAAAGACTTCATATTGGCAAGTTATATCCAATTATTCTTTAAAAAATCTCTATAAAGATCATCTCAAAACACCACAACTTGATTATGTATCTTCTATTAAATATGATCCAATAATCATCAGAAAAATTAAAATTCTAGAAGACTTTATAATACATTGGGTACTATAAATCAAAAAAACAATACTATAAATAATAATACAGTACATCCTAGATGGTATCTAAATATCCAAAAAAACCACAAAAAAGATAATAAATGCTTTATACAAGGGTATAAAAAAATTCCAGCACAAATAATTAGATACAACCAAGTAAATCAAAAAACATATGATCTAAATCAACCATATATACCAAGTCATACTTTCAACCATACAGAAAAAATAAAGAAATAAAGCATCAATCGAAATGAAGCATTGAGGGATCACTACCATGGAATTTCCCTAAAATTAATGGAAGGATTTCATTTATATTATTCCACCATCCTAATAAACATATGTTTCATAATTTGAAGACAATTATTTGTGTAAATTACACCATACAGGTGTATATTATGTACAATTTTAAATAACTCATCCATCAAAGAGTCTATTATTTCCCATAAATCCTCCATAATTAGATATGCATCTCTGTACACCGGTTCATCCTATCAATTATTTTTATTATCTTTCTTCTAATTTTTTCTAGAGGATTCATTAAGGTGTTAATAAACAACATGATATGGGGGAATATTTATTTTTTTCATTTATAGATGCTCCAAGTGATCTAGAAACAATTTTCATCCCCAAGTTATAATAATATCTATGTTTTCTGGTTATTATTGGATTTAGTGTAATGTGTCCATCCTTGTCCACCATTGGATTCTTACATTTCCTAACACTTAACTTCAAGTACTCCTCCTCCATCTAAGTTGATTTTTCATAAGAATCTTGTAATGATTCATTATAATTATAGTGGGAATTATGGTCACCTTCTCAAAAGTATTAATAAACTATGAGGAGAAAAGTGGGATCAATATTTATAATGTTCTCCTTGTCTTCACTAATAGCCCGATCATTATGGGCAGCCTCAAAAAAAATTTGGGTGAAGTTTATTTTATAGCTACACATTATAGTGCATCTAGGATATTGCTTCCAATGTCAATTTATTATATAAACCACATATCTAAGGCTTTACTCATTTTCAATCTTCACATATGTGGCTTCCCAAGACAATCTCAATGAATGGGGTTTGTAAAGCTTAAGCAATGATAGAGGTGGAATTACTGTAAAACCTCACTCATGGATGATTAAGAGTCTGAATTATATATATGGATGTGGTTTTGATAAAATAAGGGTATAGAGGATTATTTATATGATAGATTCAATTGTGGTTGGGTAGGCATGATGTTTCACTATATTGTGTGTTTAACCTGTAGCTTCTTCATTTATTGGATGAGGTGGTAATTTTCAATTTTTTGGGTTGTCAAATTATTTTCTATAGCCCATGGAGGGGGTAAGGAGTGAAATATTAGATAGGGGTTTGGGGAAGGGTCATTGAAGTTTGTTTTTGTTTGAGAATAGAGGTAATGGTTTGAGGGGATATTAGGGGATTTGGGGTGTTGGTTAGGATATGAGGCAATATATGGTTGTGAATAGATCCAAATAAGGATATTAATCAACTCATGTAGAGTTTGGCGGTGTTACCCGATTGATTCAAAACCTTAGTGGGGGTGTTTGTGAGGATTAGGTAGCATGGAGGTGGAACCATGATAGGAAGACAAGATAAAGATCATGATGAAAACTAGGGACTATGTTAGGTATTTAATGGAATTTCAAATGTTATGATGTGTCACTATTGGATATGATATAAAGATATTTTGTTTCTAGATCCATGAATTTTTTAAAATTATCTTCACTAAAGTGTTTCATTGAGGGATGATCCATCACAGTGTAACTTAAGAAAGTAATTTTTTCACATTAAGGAATTTGGGAAGGATTTTAGCATTGAGTGTTCCTATCAATGTTTGGTGTCATTATGTTTATCTACACTTTTTTTATTGTACCACAATATATAACACTACACCATGATTTATCATGTCACAATCAAGCTAGGTTTCAGAAGGTGTTATTTCATAGCGATCTCTTCCCTATAAATTGCTTTTGTTCCTATGATTTATTTCAAATTTATAAAAAAATTGTGTGGTTGTGAATGTTGAACCGTTATCCCTTATTTAATAACCATGGTGAAGGATGTGTGTCTCATTATATATAGAAATGGATTTTGTAAATGGAACGGGTATATCTAATTCATATATAAGAAAGGATTTATAATTAAAATATTATTCCATTGAATCCTTTTAGTTGAAAGGATTCATTATAACAAAAAAAAATTCAATAATTTATGGACTAGAATGGAGTATTGGTTACACAACTATTTTACATACGATATAAACATATAATGAGACCCAACATAATATTTTTCTATCCAATCCTCTTTTATGGATAAATACAATGGATATGGATCATGGAAAATAACTCAATATAAATATATTGTGTCCCATTAGTTGTCCATTGGGATTTAAGTATATGAATAAAAATATGAAGATCTACATCATCTAAAAATAATTTTTTATAAAATTGGATTAATAAAGTTATCAAAATAACATATGGCATGTAGAAACCAGTCCCAGAACTCTATTAGTTTCTTTAATATCTAGGATGCATGTATCTTTACTGACATGTATCTAGTACATGTCATCCGATCATGGAATACATTAATAATAATAATAATATATTCTATCACTCACTAATCAACATATTTTAACCCTTATATACAATACTCTAATATATAATCCATAGTAAAGTGAATATATTATCTATCCCACTTCCTACATAGGAATCTATCACAATTTGTTCCATAATATCTTTTTAAATTTTATACCTATTAAAAAAGAATCATTTAATTAGAATCCTTGTTTATTATATAGAATATAAAATAGACCCATATTCATCTCATGATAACTACCAATGTCTCACTCTTAATGTCATCAATTAAATGCTTCTTATATAGTGGATACAAACTGAATGTATATTCCCAAAACAATCTCATTCACCAATGAATGTTGGGGATCCCATTAGAAATCCAACCCCTCAATCCACCCTTAGGATAATTACTAACCCATTACCACTAAGACACTAAAGGATTACCCTCAAAATTCATGACTTAATATTCATTTTTTCTTTCTCAATTGAGAGATAATATATTAGTAATCACTTCAAGATGATATTTTTTATTCTAGAAGGAGATTCAATTTCATTAAATTACAGTATTTATGGTGAGGAAATACCAAGTTTGTTCTATTTCTCTCCAAATTTTAAACCCTTTAAACCCTATTCCATGATTACCTGAACATTGAACCTTCAACCGAGTATGGGGAAATAAAAGAGAACTAATTATGGTGCTTTAATCATTTCAAATAAAACAAATTACTGAAATACTAAGAAGATATTTCTTCCCTGTAACGTAGCCAATTTTATCTGGTTAATTTCTTAGTGATTTTACAGAATAAAGTGTCATGTTTTCAAGGGAATTTATTTTCATTTGATTTAATAACACACAGATTTAATAATGAAAATATCTTTTTAAAACAATCAAGTAATTTTGGAATTCAAATTAATGGTCTAGGAATAAAGAACCTACCTCTACCTCAAGGAACACTTCCTTTTAGGATGAAAACATGAATCTTTATCTTTCCCCACTTACATTAATATTCACTATGAAATATATATATATATAAGGACACCTAGACCATATATATGAATTTTCGTGGCCAAATATGTAGAAGGGGTCCTTATATATATGTTTATACTTGAATATACCCCTTTACACTTACACATGTATGCATTTTTCAAATCTATATATAAGCACACATTTCCCCAATATAAATATTCATAATTTCATTAGTGAATATATATAAAGGGGGAACTTATATATGTATATTCCTACCTATGCATACACATGTAATTCTACTTCATAAATGGAAACTCGAACCCGCCTCAATGAGATCCAAGACAGACTACAAAAATATAAGGAACCCAAAAATCACAAAAACCCTAATTAGAATTAGGACAAAGAATAAAAACATATGAAATCTTACCCAAATCAGGTCTAAAAATCACTTCCTTCGATGGTGAAGGATAGATCTAGTATCAATATTAGAAACCACCTATATGGAAATAATGGAAAAAATAAATGAGACATAATGACTTCATATACATATGTGATTAGTGTTTCAACTATACAAGATAAATGATACATGAATTCATAACAAAAAATAAGCATAGAATATTTATATTCATATGTACATCCCAATAAGAAATAACATGATCATCAATAAAGGATTTTTGTTTGAATGGTATAAAATTTAATTCAATACATACACCAAAACTGGTATCATAAATCACCAAAAAACACAAAAAACAACATGATGGATTTTACTACATAATGCCTTATACATTGGTTCTTATTTACAATAATTTACCACTTATGTATGCATCATAGTTTTTATTCAAATAATTGAAAATCATTATGAAATGATTCCAAATCTTTTGGATATGATTTTCATATAAGCACCCTCAAACATTGGGAAAAAACATTGTACCCAAATTTAACCAAATTCTATGCCATGTTGTACAACACTACATGCCATTTTATAATTTAAAAAATGTATAATTCCCCAATAAAAAATTGTATGAAAAGGGTATCCAATAGAGAAACATCATTTCTACTCAATCTATAAGGGGTGTTTTAGTTATCACAATAAAAAATAGATATCTTTAAATTAAAGTATAATGATGCATCCTTAACAAACATAACATTACATAAATTTTACAGAATACATAAAACATTACGCAAATAGTCACATCAAGACCATACTATTCTACTGTATTTGGAAACCTGGAAACATAATAAATGGTACATAATTGAGAAACATTATCTCAAACTAGTTCTCCATGACTAGAAACCTTCTTAGAAACATAAAACATAATAAATATCTTCATAACATGGGGAAGGAAAAATAAAAATAGGTGAACTCAAATGTTCATTAAGGGTAAACAAGGGAAACATGTATGAAAAATCATGAGCATAAGGTTATGAGAACATGGTATTTAAAATAGATGATTATACACTACATATCAAAGATCATATACATGAATCATGGCACAAAGCTTTGCAATTCATAAGACACGAGTAATAAGAAAATACATAACCTAATACATGAAAGCATAACATAGTAATAGAACATGGAATTATAGAAGACACATAATAATATAATATTATTTCTATATTAGAAAATGCATCACTTCCAAGACCATCATGGTATTATAGGTTCACTCCCCATTCCATTTTGGTAGTTATGGTTCACTCCCATGGCCATCTTGGTAGCATTAGTTCACTCCCCATACCAACATGTAAGTCATGGATCACTCCCACGACCATATTAGTAGAGAATTTTCATTACCAATACCATATTTTTCTATCTCATGAGATATAAATATTTATCTATTAAATTAGAGGTTGATATATGTCTCACCCATCTTATAATGAAATCATACATACATGTGCCACAATATCATAAATAATTATATCATAACCCATGAAATTTAATCGGTATGATAAATATTTAATCATACCATAACATGTTAAATAAAATAGGTTTCATAATCATTTCAACATAAAGGTAACCCATAAAAATAAGTGTATTTCAAAAGAATATAACCCATGAAAGTGAAATGGGTTCCTTTAACATCATTCCATCAAAACATAATCCATTCAGAGAACTAATATGAATGGAAACATTGAATAAATTTCCCATAAAGTCATGAGTAACACCAATGGATGTTATATTAAATGGGAAGTAATTTTGAAATATCTTTTAAAAACATTTCTTATGTAAAATATCCTTTCTTATTTACAAAATTCTTTTTATAACAAAAAACATTTTGAAAACATTTTTCATCAAAAATAACTTTGAAAAAATATAAAGGAATCATGGAAAACTGTAAAAAAATTAAATCATTTTTTTCCTTTAAAATGGGCTCCAAGGATATTTTGAAAGAATTTTTGAAAAAAAAATTAAAACATTTTTGGAAATATGGTTTTTGAATACAATAGATTTTCGACTGAGTGAGAGATGGTTGATTTTACATAAAACATTATCCTAAGTGCCAAAGAGTGGTAAATGGTTCTATTACATGAGCATATACTGAATAAACATAGGATAAGAAAAATAATTACTTTTCTTGAGATTTTTATCATAATATTTCATCAAAGGAAGCATAAATGTATATAGTCACAAAAAGCAATGAGATTGTGTCAGTAAACTCTTATAACTTGGAAACATGGGATCATAATCTCCATGTAAGAAAATAAAAATACTTGTAGCATAAATTGTCATAAAAATAATTATATTAATTATATATTATGTAAAATCTAATTATATACACCTTAAAAGTGAATTTAGGTTCATAACAATACATGAGCCTCAAAGAAGGAAAATTGAGACAAAACATTTTTATAGATTTGGTAACTTTTGAAACATAAACACCATGAATGGAAGTTCAAAAAATGGATATGTTAATACCCATAAATTAATGAACAAGATACATAAAATACAATAGTGTTCAGTACATTCACCACAGAAAAGGAAAGAGGTATGAAAATAGCATGTATATCATGAAAATAAAAAGTGTGATGAAATCCCCATACATCATGTCTTGACTCTCATCATAATCATTCAAAAAACCTATATAATAAATTTAAATTTATTAAAAATATTTTAAAAATACATATAACTAAATCTAATACAATATAGGTTTTTATTATGACCTTATATTTCCATCTTGTTAGCGATCTTATGTTAAAGTTTAACTTCAAGTAATATTCGCTTTGTTCTTTCCATGTGTCTTAATTTGTTATATCATTGGTAATTATACTTATTTAATGATTCCTAAATGTGAAAAAGTATATAAATATAATTTATATAAATTATATATGTATTATAATAATATATAGATAATATAATTATGAAATTTAAAACACCGTTCATGGAGACGGTAGGCCGTACGTATTCATGAATGTTATTTATGTTCAATTATCGTGTTGAGTGAAAGAAAGTAAAATACATATAAGTATATATATATCTCACTATTATAGTATATTTTATTATATCATATATATCATATATATTCACTTAAACCATCCTTAATACAATCCATGTAGTTTATAAATGAATCATATCGCTTTAAGGGGGAAGTAGTTGACACTTCCTGAAACAAAATTATCTAATTTACATAAGATGGAAGGAAAAAATGATATGTTATAAATAAATATTACCAAAGTTTAATGACATTATAAATTTAATATATATCATATATAAATATATTTTCCATCATAATTTCAACCATGATAGGAAGTAAGTAAAATTTAATAATCATCGTTTAGTGAGGTGGTAGTTCGCGGTATGCAAAAATAGTATGTTCAATATACATTAGATGGAGGTGTCTGTGAGTATAGGTTTAATACATATCATAAAAACAACGTATTATTGTGTTTACATTGGTTTTTTATAAAAAAATTTAAAAATAAAGTGGATCAGTTGAGAAAGGAAATAAAATAGAGGACTTGAGAAAATACGTTACCTCTTGATTGGATAACTCCTTTTAGTTTGTGCCAAAAGGATTCTTTGGATTTCCATATACAAAAGGGAAGGGTTATATAAGGAAGAGAATGATTTTTGGAATTTTATTTTTCAGATATTGTCCAATAAAATAGGTTTGATAGGTGTGATAAAGAGGGAGAGGTGGTGACTTCTTATAGGGAAGGAAAAGGACTCACTTGGAATTTTTAGAAACAAGTATGGTGTACACATGTTATTACCTAAAAAAAGAAATAAAAAACCAAAAAACTAAATAATTAAAGTTTCATGGAAGACATATGGATAGAAAATGGATGTTATACAAGTTTATAGGTCATTTGGGCCCTTATTTTTAAAGTTTAGTTGCTAATTAAGCTTAATTTGCCCTTAATCATTGTGATTAAGTTTAATCACTTTTACTAATCATTTTAGTCAAAAATTAACGTGGTCTAATTAGGAAATATATATTATAATGACCATAATGAGGTATGCCAATTTTTAAAAATTCAAATCACAGTAATATAAAAATTTATTTTAATGTTAATCCCACATACAGGATGAAATAACTAGTTTTTAAAGTAGAAAAATGTCTAAATGTTTCATAAGATTTTATATTACTTTTCAAATAGAAATTGATTCTAGTGAATTAAATTATATCAATAAATTTTATAATTATCTAATGTGACCATAAGAAATTATAATATCTTTTAACATTAATATTTAATTAAACATAATGTCATTTTTTAAATAAAATTCATTATTTTTCAAAATAATCAAAAAATGATGTTTCTCAGAATGATTCAAAACAATCACCATATGTTGATTTTGGAATTCTGAAATCAAAAAATAAAGTTTATTTTATCAAATTCAATTTCTAAATTTTCCTAAAATTAATTGTATTATTAAAAGTGGTTCATTCGAGAAAATGGTATTTTAAAACATAAAAGGACTTTACCAAAAATCATGTCTTCATTATCAATATGTTTCATTTAAATAAAACAATTAAAAACAATATTTTAAAAGTATCTATTATTGTTCTTATTACTAATTTTAATGGATACATTATAATTATCTCATTTTAATAATTATATCATTAAAATTATATTTCTTAGAAAGCATGTGTTCTATGTGATGTACACTAATTTGGTGTTGCGTGTAACGTACACCAAGTCAGTGTTGCATGAAACATACACCAATTTGGTTCTATTTGAAAGGAATATTTTACTTAATGTATTATGAGAAACAAATGAATATTTAATTTATTCAAAAAAAATGGTCCAAAAAAACATAGGGCATTACATTCTACCCCCCTTAAAATGAATTTCTCCCATAAAATTTGTCTCCTGAGTAAAAACAAATGAGGATACTCCTACTTCATCACATATTCAAGTTCCCATGTAGCTTCTTATAACTAGTGAATTATCTATAAAACATTGACCATGTGAGTGGTTCGGTTTCGTAGAAATTTCTCTGATCAGTCCAGAATTTTAACCGGTTGTTCTTCGTTAGACAGATAATGTTCCAGCGGTATAACCTCTGAGCTTAGTAATTGTGATGGTTAAGGTATAGAAATCCTCTAGATAGATACGTGGTACACATCAAATACATGGGCGATATTTTTAGGATGTTACAAGCGATAGGCTACCGTCCAGATATGATCAATAATCTCAAAGAAACTGATATACCTAGGGATTAGTTTCCCTTTATTCTTTAATCTCTTAACATTATTCTAGTGTGAGATTCATAGAAACACCTTTTCACCAAATTCAAATTATAGATCACTCTGATAGTTGTAATCATAATTCTTCTACTGGATTTTAGTTTCCTTGATATGTTATTGAATGGTTCTAACCATCTTAATCATTTCTTCTATGATCTCAAGTCCCAATTACTTTATTTCTCTAAATTAATCCCAACATGTTGGAGAACTACACTTATTCCCATAGAGGGAATTATAAGGTTCCATATTAATGGTTAATTAAAGTAATTTTTGTATGAAAATTAAACTAGAAGAATTTTTTGATCCCAACCACCTTTGAAATACAGAGAAAAAGATCTCAACATATTCTCAAGGTTTTAAATTGTTCTTTCAAACTGAAAATCAGTCTGCGAATGGTAAGATGTTCTGAAACTCAATTATTTGGTCATTTTCAAAAAAAGGATTCTATAGAACATTGAGGTAAAACATGGGACCTGATCTGATACAACGGAATGTGGTACTCCATGAAACCTTACAACTTACTTATTTTATATCCTGGAAAGATGATCTAGAGAGAATTTTTCTCTAATAGCGATGAAGTGTGTTGACTTAGTAAGGTGGTCGACTACCACCGATACAGAATTAAAACCTTTAAAGGTTTTGGGTATTCCAAATAAATAATTCATAGTGATGTTCTCCCATTTCAATTCTATTATTGTTAATGGATGAAAAAAACCCTTTGCCTTTTGTCTTTCAGCCTTAACCTGTAGGCATACCATGTACCGAGATACAAACTCTGCGATATTTCTCATCATGTCATCCCACCAGAAGTATTCTATCGATTCCCTATACATCATCATACCTCCAAGATGAATAGATAATAATGAAGTATGAGCTTCTTCTAATAGATCCTTCTTCAAATCTGGTATGGAAGGAACACATACATGGATCCAAAACCTCAATATTTCATCATAATCACGGTTAAACTCAAGAAAATTCCTAACATTCTTTTCAAGCTCTTTATCTTCCTTCTATTGCTCCTTTATCATTACCTGGATAGAGGGTTGAAAATTCATTTGAGAAGATAATATTTTTAACATTACCTCAGGATTTCTAGATCCATTATTTTCAAATCCAGAAATATTGGATTTCGTTGTGATCCTCATTATGGATAAGCTAGCATGATTCTTCTGACTCAAAGTACCGACCACCTTGTTCACTTTTCTAGTGCGGAAATGTATTGAGAAGTCATAATACATTGTCAAATATATCCATATTCTCTTGATAATGTTAAACGCATTCTTTTTGAATATATGTTTTATACTTTTACAATCAGTATATATATCATAATTTTCTCCATAATGATAATGTATGCATATCTTTAATGCAAAAATTCCTGCTACTAACTCCAAATCATGATTTTGGTAATTCTTCTCATGAAACATCAACTATCATGAGTCATAGGTTATAACCATGTTATTCTGCATACAGACACATCCTGGCCCCTTCTTGTATGTATCTCTGTAGATTAGAAACCCTTCTTCACTATAGGGAAATATAATCATAGGTTCACTGACCAAAATTCTCTTACGTTCCTTGAAAGTTCCCTCGCATTCATCTGTCCAAAAGGGCTTGACACCTTTCTGAGTTAAATTGGTCATAGGATTAGATATCCTTGATAAATTCATCCCAAACCATTGATAATATCAAGCTAGACCAAGAATGATACGAATACCACTTATTGTGGTTGGTCTAGGACAGTATTCAATAACCTCCGTCTTTTATGGATCTACTATTATACCATCTCTAGAGATTATATGACCCAAAAATAAAACCTTTTTCATAAAAAATTCAAATTTTATAAATTTTTCATATAGCTTCTCCTTCCTTAGAGTTTTTAGTATAGTTCTCATGTGATATTAATTCTCTTACTTTCTCATTTAATGGATAATAATACCATCTATAAAGACTACTACAAACATATCCATGTATTCTCTAAAGACTCAATTCATTATATCCATGAAGATAATAGGGGAATTAGTAAGTCTAAAAGGCATCACTATATATTTATAGTTTCCATACCTTGTACATAATGTCATCTTGGGTATACCCTCTTTCATGACCCTCATTTGATGATATCCAAAATGTAGGTTAATCTTGGGAAAGTGTTGAGCTCTATGAAGTTGATCAAAGAAGTCATCAATTTGGGGAAGATGATACTTGTTCTTGTTTGTGATATTATTTAACTCTTGGTAATCAATGCAGATTCGCATTGATCCATATTTCTTTATCACAAAACAAAACTTCGTACCCTAAGGTGACACACTTGGCCGATTGAATCCCATATCATGGTTTTCTTGGAGTTTCTTCTTCAATTCCAACAACTCAATTAGGGAAATTATATAAGGAGTCTTCAAAATTTGTGAGGAACAAAGTATGAGTTATATTAGGAACTTAACTTCACATTTTGGTGGAAGAATACGAAACTATTCCATAAAGGAATACAAAAAATCCTACATAATAATCATACCATCGATATTGACTCTCTCCCCAACCATTTGAGATAAAAAGCCCTTTTGAATAGTAATTTAGACCCATAAAATGAATGTAATTTGCACAGGAATTTCATACTTATCATAACATGGATAGATGATCATTGGATGGATTGAAATATAGAACTTAACTTCCCTTACATTTCAATTTAAGTGGGATTTATGCAGAGAAAGCCAATCCATTCCAAATATGACATGAAATTTGACCAAAGGAAAAATGAAAATATCTTTAGGAAGAATATTCCCACAAACTTAAATAGAAGAGGAATCATATACTTGATCTGAAGTCCGCATACCATTTTGGTTTTTCACTTCTAGTTACACATCTAATTATTTTGGAGGAATCTTATCACTATTAGCAAGTTATTTAGATATTAAAGAGTGGGTAGATATATAATAAAATATGATATTATAAGTTATAGAGTTGATGGTCAGTGTACCTTTCATCACATCGTTATCGCACCCCTCATATAAAATAGTTATCTCCTGATATTTCCCCTTTTCCCTCATCTTAAAAGGTTGTGGATGTCAGTCATTATCACCAGACCTTGGGTTTGGGCAGTGGTTTTCATATTTCCCCTTCTCCTTACACTTTTAGAACATAATCATGGGAGGTGCATCCTATTATTAATTTTCTAAATATGCAACATTAACTAACTTCTTCACATCACATTAGGAATAAATTGCTTGGTGACCTTCCTTTCCATACTAAAAACATTTATTATACCCCTTAAGGGTATTTCCTCTATGCTTCGTCCAACACTTAGAGCATAAAGGAATGATCATCTTCTTTTCTTTAGGTTTTTTATATTTTCCTTTAAACATCATCTTCCTCTTCTTGTCAAAAACCTTTATATTGATATGTGACTCTGACACCCATTTTAACTTTGATTTCAAAATGAAAAATATCTCCATATATAATAAAGTACCATATGGACAACACCCCTATGATACTTGTATTTAAGACATAGAAGAACCTATCAAATTTAATTTCAGGTTTGATGATAATTCCTGATGCATACCTCACAAGCCTTTTGAAATTATCCTCGTAAGTACCAACATATTCATCATCAATTTTCCTCAACTGAAGTAACTCATTCTTCATATTGGTATGAAGAATCCTAGGACTGTACTTATTGAAAAATAAGTTCTTCAACTCGTCCCATTCCATGGATTTACTCTCATCTTGCTACCTCATATTCTTAATTAGAGTCTACCACTATTCTGGTTTTCCTTCTAACCAAAAGACAGTTAGAACGACTTTCTCATTCTCCAAACACTAAAGAATGTAAAATATCTTTTTAGTGGTATTAATGAATTGTTCAGAAATAAGAGGACCAGAAGACCCTTTGGAAAAGGATGATGTTTCTTCATGAAAGGCTCAATATATTTTTGATCTTTCCTTTCTTCATTTGGAATTCCACCACGATTCATATCTTGAGAAAGCTGTATGAGCATAGCAACAAGAGTTTTCATTCTAGCTCCCATAAAATGTGGTTTATCAGGAGTACAATCGTTGTATGTTTTTCGCAATCACCATTAACGTGGTTCCTCCAGGTTCCATCCATTAACTAACTCCAAAATCATAAATTAAGAAATAGTTAGCATAATGAGGAACCCTATAATTAGGAAAAATCACTTATAATATTTCTAACTTATGAAACCTTCCATAATATATGACTATATAGGTTTATCCTAGGTTATTAAGAGACAACTTCTATTTAAAACCACTATGATTGTTTTTTAAAATTTTGTGAATTTCAAAAGCATATCCCCAAGGCATCTCAGTCTAGGTGTGAAGCAAGCCCCATTTTCATGTACCAAATTACCCCGAGTCAGGACCAAAATATCTTGTTTGGGTTATTACCCTAAGGTACATTTGTTCTAGAGCCACATCCACTTGTAGTATCTATATAGGGATATATTTCTGGGAAATCAGTCACTCTATCCTTTACCAAAATTCCATGAAATATTCCTAAAAGTTGACTCATCCTTATACTCATTCGTAGATATGTCCATAGGGTTCTCACTACGGTTTTCTCATCCCAATTTCCGAATTTTAGCTAAATTTTTCCTTTCATACTTACTTTAATGAGCTAGTATTGATATACATTAACATTATATAACTTTTTTAGAATACATAAAACATTACAAAAATAGACACGTGAAGACTATACGAGTCTAATGCCTTTAGAAAAATAGAAATATAAACACAGGTACATAAGAAAACTACAATATCTTCCACTAGAATAAATTTTACTAGAATCCTTCTTAGACACATCAAACATAAAACATATCTTCATAACCTAGTGAAGGAATCATAACAGTGGGTGTACTCAAATGATAAATAAGGGTAAAAAATCAAGACATGTTAGCCAAATCATGATCAAAATGGTATGATAACACGGTCGTGAAAAGAGAATATCCTTCCCTTTATATTAATGTTAATATACATGAATCATGGAACAAAAAATGTCAATTCATAATACATGAATAATAAAAAAGTATGGAAAATAAGCCATGAAATCATAACATAGGAATAGAACATGGAATTGTGTAAGACACCTAATAATATAATATGATTCCTATATTATCCAAGTAATCACAGCCAAGACCATATAGGTAGTATAGTTTCACTCCCCATACCATCTTGGTAGTCATGGTTCACTCTCATGGCTATCTTGGCCACATAAGTTCACTCCTCTAACTAGATTAGTAGTCATGGTTCACTCTAATGGCCATCATAGTAGTCATGGTTCATTACCTATACTATCTTATTCTATCTCATGGGATATAAATCATTACCCAATGTATTTGAGGGAGATATTTGTCTCACCCATCGTATAATAAAGTCATACAAACCTGTGACATGAGATCATAAATAATTAGATCATAACCCATGAAATGAAATGGCTATTATAAAAATGTAATCATATCCCACCCTATGAAAATAAAATATGTTTCATAATAATTTCATCATAAAAAAAACCAATGAAAAAAGTGGGTTTTAAAAACCTATAACCCATGAAGTTGAAACGGTTTCCTTAAACATCATTCCATCAAAACATAATACATTTAGAGAAATAATATGAATAGAAACATTGAATAAATTCCCCATTAAGGAATTGGTAACATCAATAGATTTTATCATAGATGGGAAACAATTTTTAAAGATCTTTTAAAAACATTTCTTGAGGAAGATGTCCTTTTATCTTTTAAAAAATGATTTTTATAACCAAAAACCTTTTGAAAACATTTTTACAAGAAAATAGCTATGAATAATTATAAAAAAAGGTTTGAAAAACAATAAAAAAATTTTAATATAATTTTTACTTTAAAATGGGATTCATGTATCTTTTGAAAACTTTTTTTGAAAACCTTTTTTAAAACAAGGTTTTTGAATGTAACAGATTTTTGACCGAGAGTGAGACTGTCAGATTTAAAATAAAACCTTATCTGAAGTCACAAAGAGTTGAATATTGGTACTAATACTTGAGTTTATATTGAATAATTATATTATATTATAATTTATGAGTTTTATTGAGATGTGGATCATAGTATTTTATCAAAGTAACTATAATTATAAAAAATCTTGAAAAGCGATGAGATTGTTTCAATAAACTCTTATAACATGGTAACAGGGGATCATACTCTCCATGCAAGAAAAGGGAATTTAATGAATCTTAAAATATCATGAAAATAAGTATATTCATGATATAAAATGTAAAATTTATATATATACACCTTGAAAGAGATTTTAGGTTTATAACAATACGTGAGTCTCAAAGAATGGAAATTTAAACAAAACATTTTTACCAATTTGGTAACTTTTGAAACCTAAACCCCATGAAAGAAAGTTAATAAAATGGATATGTTAATACCCATAAATTTAATTTCAAGATACATAGAATAAAATAATGTTCAGTACATACACCATATAAAAGTAAAGAGTGGGGAATATAATGTGTATCTCACAAAAATAAAAAGTGAGAAGAAATCCCTTACGTTGTGTCATGACTCTCATCATACCCACTCAAAACACCTATATAATAAATATAAATTTATAATAAAAATTTTACATAACCATATCATTATATAAAATAATGTATATTTTTTATTATGACCTTATATTACCCACTTGTTAACAATCCTATGATAAGGTTTCACTTCAAGTAATATTCACTTTGTTCTTCGCATGTGTCTTTATTTGTTATATCGTTGGTCTTTAAACATATATCATGATTCGATAATTTAAATAATTACATAAATATAATTTATATTCATTATATTTGTATTATAATTATTTATATAATATAAAAATATGAAGTAGAAAATTCCGTTCATGGAGACGGTAGGCTGTGCGTATGCATGAATGCTATTTCGGTTTAATTGTCCTATTGAGAGAAACAAATTAAAATACATATATGTATATTTATATATTTATATATATACAACATTATTAAAATAGATTTATGATATTATATATATCATATATATTCACTAAAACAATCCTTAATACAATCCATGTAGTGTATGAATAAATCATATCACTTTGAGGGGGCGGTAGTCCACAGTCCTGAAACAAAATTATCGTATTTAAATAAGATGGAAAGAATATAGGTATGATATAAATAAAAATTACATAAGTATAAAGTAATTACAAATATAATATATATCTTATATAAATATAGTTTCCAACATTATGGACACCATGATAGGAGGTAATGAAAATTTAAAAATCATCATTTAGTGAGGGGGTTGTTCATCGTACAAATAAACTATATGTTCATTATCTATTAGATTGAGTTGTGTGTAAGTTTTGGTTGAATAAATATCATAACAATATCTTAGTGTATTAATGATACTATTGTTTTAATACAATAATGGTACAAATAATGTGGTGTGGTTGATAAAAAAAGAAATTATTTGAGAGAAGATGTTACCTCTTTATCGGGTAACTCCTTTTGGTTTGTGCCAAAAGGATTCCTTGGATTGATATATTACAAAGGGAACTATTATATGAGTAACAAGGGGATTTTTAGAAGTGTACTGTATATGTTTTATCATAACTTAAGAGGTTTTGGAGGTGTGGGGAAGTGGGAGAGTTGGTGACTTGTTATATGGAAGGAAAAGGACTCACATGGAATTTTTAGAAACAAGTTTGGTATACACATGTTCTTAACTAAAAAAGTCATAAAAAATCAGAAATATCAATAATGTAAGGTTTATGGATGACATATGTATAGAAAATGGGGGTTTTTATAAGTGTATAGGTCATTTGAGCCCTTAATTTTATGTTTTTGTCCATAATTATGCTTAATTTTTCCTTAATAGCTGTGATTAATTTCAATCACCTTTACTAATATTTTTGGTACAAAATTAACATGTTATTATTAAACACTAAATATTATACTAAACAAAATGGTTTATTTTAATGTTTAAAAATTAAAATCAAATAAGGGTAAAAATGAAGTTTAATGTTAATCCCACATATGTAATGAAATAACAGGTTTTAAAAGTAGAAAAATGTTCAAAATTTTGTTATGATTTACATTAAATTTCAAATTGAAATTTGTTTTAGTGAATTAAATTGTATTAATTTATTTAATATTTATCTAATTTGACCTTAAAATAAATTTGTAATATTATTTGACATTAATAATTAATTAAACAAAAGGCTGTTTTTATCTAAAAAGAAGTATTTTTCACTATTCATAAAAAATTAATGTTTCTCCTAAAAAAACCCAAAATTTTTCCTTAAGATAATTTCAATATTACGATTTCAAAAATAAAATTTATTTTATAAAATTAAATTTCTATGTGTGCCCAAAATTAATTTTTTTAAAGTGGTTCATTAAAGAAAACAGTATTTTAAAACATAAAAGGGCTTTATCAACAATCATATATTTCATTGATAATATGATTTATTTAAATAAAAAATTATTAAAAATATTTTAAAATAAGTTATTACATTTCATATTACAATGTTTAACAGCAGCGTTATAATTATCTCATTTAAATAAATATATCACTAAAATTATTATTCATAGAAACTTTGTGTTGTGTGTGATGTACACTAAGTCATTATTGCATGTAACATAAACCAATATGGTGTTGTATGTAACATACACCAATTTGGTGCTATGTGAAATGAATATTTTACTTAATGTATTTCAAGAAACAAATGAATATTTTATTTATTCGAAAAAAATGTTCATAAAAACTCAAGGTGTTACAGAAAGTGTTCACTATTGGATATATCCATATATCTAATTTTAATTTATTTATAACAAATCGTTTTATTAAATAATGTAAAAAGAGACATATAAAATTTTAATGTATTATATGACATCTCGTATTTTCTCAATTTTCCAAATTAGACTGAATGACATGATTAGAAAAGGCATATTTCATTAATATAAGTTGATCTGTAGCCCACGTGTTGTTCAAAAAAGATGTGTTCAGTAAATTGGCGGGACAAATGTTCATTATCTCGAATAGTATAGTATTTTCAAAATATTAGTACTATCCAGTGGGGATAAAGTATGTTATTTCTTAATTTAGATAATTCTTTATATGAAAAAAGGTGAAAGGGGAATAATAATCAGGTGAATATATTACCTTTAATTATTTATACATAAAATATATATTAAAACATTCCTCTAGACTTTAATTTTTTTAATTTATATTTAATATTATAGAATCACTTCAATTATTAATTCCATTCTTTATTTTCTATTTGGATTTCCTATGATTTTTTAGTCTCCTAAAATCTTGTTTGATGTGTGCTTTATAATTGAATCCTTGAGCTAGAATAATTTAACCAATAATCATAGTTCATTGTCAACATGATCATTTTGGAATTTGAAATTTATAAAGTTAACTGATATGATGAAAAAAATTAGTGCAATGAGGTTTTCTCTATGTTATTCATGAAAAGGGTCCCTAAAAATAATTAAAATAATAAGGTTCCACCATGAAACCATTTAAAAAGTTATGTGGTTCATGTTAAATATTAATCTAATGTGATCCCATCAAAATTTATAGATGAGATCACATAAGCCATACAATATGAATAAAAAAATAATAATGTTGGAACGTGAACATAAAATAATTAATTAAGTAAGAGACTGGATAAAGATAAGGACACCTACCTAAACTGATGAACTATAAATCCATCCCAAGATCATACAAACCTATTATGATTCCAAGAGTATATATCTTAGTAATAAATACGCTTAAATAAATGAAAAAACAATTAAAACCAAAAATCACAAATCTTAAAAATAAATTGAAAACTCACTAGAGAACCTCATGGTGCCCAAACCTTGAGAAACAAGGTGTGGTCCACTCATAGAAAACAGACGAATTTAATCCACATACAATTCCCAAATTAAACACCCAAATCGATGGCCAATTTCACCCTAAAATTCTAGAAATGCTAGAAATCTATAAGGAAACATAAATGATGCGAAATAATGAATTGTGGCTTGAATATCTCTTATCTGTATGTCCACTACAAGTCACATGAAATCCATATCGTGGAGGGTGATTTCACCTAGCGCTGGTAAAATTTTCTCCCTAAACCCAAACCTGGTGAACCAAAATCAAAGAAGGTGAATTGGAAGGAACAAGGGAGAGGTGAGAAGATACGTTACCTTAAAATGGTATGATGAAATCATGCCGAACCACCCAGATTAAAAATTAACAAGAGAGGGGATGTCGTGAGAGAAAGGAGCTGATCATGTTCATCATTAGAGAAGGAGGAAGGTAAGGGTAGTTCGACTGTGTGGAGGATGGGGATCTCGATTGTGTAGAGGGGAAGCATAGTCTGATATGATAAATGGAGGAGGGACACCCAAAGAAGTGTCTGAAAAAGGGAAGGAACAAATGAGTGATAGAGGAACCATTAATGGAGATGTTGGTAAGGTATGGTGGAACCAGAAAGGAGAACTGGGAGAGGATAGGAAGAGGGATAATTCGGTCGAGTAATGATCTTTTCAGTAGAATGCTTCTAGGGAGAGATTGGGTAAGTGGGTGAGTAGGAGTGGAAGGCCTGAGGGAGGATAAAAACCAATGGGATCAGTTTCTATGAGGGATGATCTCTCAGTGTCTATATGTTATCTAACACAATGGTTTTTAAATAAAAGTTTCTATATCATTATCTACATCCATGAACAATTAAATCAATGGATATATTTCATTTTTCTATTTATGGAGACAAAGTGGTATAAAATGTTTAGGTTAAGCATCTTTGTTTGGTGTTAGTATAGAGTTGTGTAATCTTATTCTAATTGAGGAGGTAGTTATGACTGAGTTCCTAGCCATCTATCACCGTAATGATCCTTAAGTCACCTAGGGTGGTTTTGGAAATATTCCTTGAGGATTAGTTTTATTGTTTTCTCTACATTTAATTTTTATATATTCAAATCCAAATCATGTTTATATAACTATTGGAATTAATTTTCCCTATTGTTCTTGTTTGAGAGTTGTTCTGTGTAACCATTTTGATGACTTTGATGTTGTCCAAACCGATGTTGTGTAGTAACAAGCCTCCAAGAAAACATGTGAATTGGATCTAGGAGTACGCTGCTGATGAACCATAGTTAGAGAATCCTCTGGTGGACTAGAATCTAGTTAAAGTTTTTGTGTATATTGTCCAAGCTCTAGGATAGGCACTTGCACCGTTCCCGTTCGTGATCTACATATGGAATCTCAAGAGAATGACTTCAAGATTCGTACTCAGAAGTTCCTTCACCTAAATCCACTAATATTCTAAGGATCTAATGATCCTAAACTGTCTGATGATTGGTTAATAAATATACATATCCTATTTGAGTTCTTAGAAACACATCATAAAATCAATGTAAAAGGTGCCCCCATCAACTTAGGAGGACCTAGTAGGAGATGGTGGAATGTGATGGCGATTGTGGAGAAGAGAGAGGTATTAGAGTGGAAATAGTTTAAGTCTATTTTAATTGACTAGTTCTCTCAAAATATGATGGTTTTGTCTAATCCTATTGATTTTTTCAAATTTGAGCTGGCTAACATGACCGTGAAAGAATATACAAATCATTTTGATGAGCTTGTACAGTTTTCACCTGAGGTTTTGCTGAATGATAAGATGAATAATTGATGGTTCAAGATGGTACTTCAATAGGATATTGGTTCTCATGTTTTTTTAAATATTACTTATTATGTTAATGTGATGGAAATAGCATTGATGGTTTAAATGGACCTGACAAGTAAGTCGGGATTGATAGGAGTTTCTTTATATTCTAATGGAAGCTCTGTGAGTACCCATAAAAGAAAGAGGAAGTGTGATGATTCTCATGGTTTTTATCTATATAAGGGGTTTTCTATACCACCTATAGTTCCTGGGAGAGGACCTTTTATTTATTAATTTTGTGGAAAACTTGGTTACTCAAAATAGGTTTGCGGTAAGGCACCCAAGGTATGTGGTTCCAATGGATACTCATGTCACTTTCATAAGTTCGTACATGTCTATTCTTCTCACTATAGTGGAATAGGATCGTAAGTTACAAAAATAATTGTGGTGCTATCATATGCTTCATGAAAAAAGAGGTTTTGTCCATAAGAATCCAAAATGAAGATTGTTCATATAGTGGAAGAGTCTCTAGAGTAAGAATATATGGGTCCAATGACTGTGAGAAGTACCATCAATGTTTCTTCATCTTTAGTGACTTCTTTATCTTATACTAGTTCATCTCATTCATTCATTTAGACTTGTATTTTGAATCTTCTTAATCTTCCTACGAAGCATTTATTGTATGTAATGGATATGAAAACACCCCTTGGACTAAAGAGAGAGAATTGTATTTTTTGTCCAACATGAGGGTTCTCTTTATTAGAGATTTACCTATCTTGGGATTTTCAGATTAATGGAATGAAACATCTTGATGTCATATTTCGGATGGATTGTCTCATTGCTAATAAATCATAGATTAATTTTTATCTTCAACAAGTCTCCATTACTATTCCTGATAGAGTATGTTGTATCTTTCATGGATAATTGGACCTAAGGTTGATTACATATGGACCTCTTTATCCATGGTTGGGGGAAGTAATTTCATTTTTCTCTTTTTATATAGAGCTAAAAAACCTTGATCAGTGATCTCTATCTAGTTTTCATTGAGTTTCCTGATGTTTTTTCTTCTGACATCTCTAGTTTTCCACAGGTAAGGGAGGTAGATTTTTCTATCAATATAGTGCCCGGTACTCAACCAGAATCTATTCATTCTTAATACTTGGAACCAGATGAAATGAAAATTTGAAGACTCAGTTGGATTACCTTTTATGGAATGGATTCATACACTTGAGTCTGTCACCTTGGACGGTGCCTATTCTCTTTTTGAAGAAATATGATATGTCACTTTTCACATGTGTTGATTACTGAAACCTCGATCAAGTTATAGTAATTTTTTTGTTTTAATGGATGGGTGTTATATTTGACTAGTTAAAGGGGGAAAAGTGGTACTCAAATATTTATCATTGATATGGTTACCATTAGTTAAGAATAAAATAATATGAAATTTATAAAAGAGCCTTTTAGAGTAGGTATGGCCATTATGAGTACCTTTTTATGGCATTTGGTTTTACCAATTATCTTGTAGTTTTTATGTATTTAATGAAAAGGTTATTCCATGAGTATCTGGATACTTTTATAGAAGTATTTGTGGATGAGATCCTTGTTTACACTAACTATAAGGAGGATCATGTACGACATCTGAGAGAAGTATGGGAATTTTTTGAGAAATATCTGAATTTATGACAACCTATCGAAATGTGATTTTTGGATTTTGGAACAGAAGTTCATTCGAATATTGTGTCAGAACATGGTGTTCAATTGATCCTAAAAAATTGGTATTTTTTATGACATGGGAGTAACCATGAAATGATTTCTAGATTCGGAACTTCTAAGGTTTATATATATATTATCACTAATTGTTAAAGGACTTCTCAAAGTTGGATTCTCCAATGACTACCCAAACTCATAATGGAGTAATATTTTTTTGGGATGAAATGTTTTAGTGTTTTTTTATTGAGAGGAAACTTATTTTGACTAATTCTCTAATGTTTACTCTTTCAAAGGCTGAAGTGGGCTATGATGTCTTCTATGATGCATCATGTTTAGGTTTGGGATGTGTTCTTTTGTTGCGAGATCATGTTATTTCTTATGTATCTTAGTAGCTTAAGAAATATGAGAAGAATTACCTGACCCATGGCCCAGAACATTCAACTGTGATACACTCACTTAAGATTTGGAATTGTTACCTTTTTATATAAAGGTTTGCTATGTATTATGGCCACAAGAGCTTCATTTACATCTTTTATAAAAAATATTTGAATCTATACCATAGTAATTATTTGGAATAGCTATAATTTTTTGAGTTTGAAATCACTTAAACCCTAGGGAATGGGAATCACATCGCAGATTATTTGATCAAGGAAATTTTGAACAATGTAATGAACGAATCATCAGAATAGTGTAACATTATGGATATTTATTTACAACTACATATTGTGGTCTTAGAATCATAGGAAAATGTTTCCTTGTCTATTTTTTAGTTGATATCCACTCTTCTCAAGTTGATTCTTCTGGAATGGTAGGTTAATGATGTGTTATGTAGCATTAGTGACTCTCTTTATAATGGTTATACTATTTAATAGTCTTATTTCCCCATGGAGGGAATTCTATGTTATGTGAATTATTTTGTGGTACTGTTATCAATCAGGCCATATATTATGGTATATTTCCATAATTCTCAGTTTAAAGTGATCCTAGGAACCAAAATTATTTTCTATGACATGCAACAGTGATTATGGTTTCTAGTTATAAGATGAGTCATTACTGATTTTGTCTCTTATTGTTATATGTTTTAACTGGTCATGGTGTACCACTAGAAGCCTTCTGGTTTTATTCAGCCACATCTAGTGTTGACTTGGAAGTGGGATGAGATCCCTTTGTTTTTTTGGTGGGGTTTCTACATACCTGGAGAAAGAAGTATGCGATATGGGTTTTGATCAATAGGCTAACCAAATCATCTCACATTATACCCATTTGTGATATAACCTAGGTTGAGGAGTTGTGAAATCTATGTGTTTGAGATATTGTTCATTTTCATACAATTCCATATTTTATATTCTCTGATAGAGATCTCGATTATACTTATCACTTTTAGAGAGTCCTATAAGTAAAACTAGGATCTCAAGTTCATTTGAATATAGCATACCATCTATAGTCGGATGGATAGACAGAAATATATATAAAACATCTTGAGGTTATTCTTGGCACCTATGTTCTTGACATTGGTGGGTCTTGGAATGATCAATTGGGTCCGGTCGAGTTTTATTATAATAATATTTACATTTCTTCAATTAGAATAGATATATTTGATGACTTTTATGGTTTTCCTTGCAAATATATGTTGTGTTAGTTAGATATTAGTGAATGTTCCTTGGTTTTACCAAGCATGGTTCAAGATATAAAATGAGATATTTATTTTATTCATAATGTAATTTCTATAGAATAGAGCTGGTATAAGTCTTATTATGATCATCATTGGAACCCATTTGAGTTTTTTGTTGGTGATTATGTGTTCTTGAAAGTTTCAGCCCATCTGTTTCATCAAAATATGTGGATGTAGGGGGAAATTTCTCCACATTTTGTGGGATCTTTTTATTTTTTTGGATCATATAGGGAAGTTTATTCGTTTTTATCACTTCTTCAATATTATAAATTGATACATAACATGTTTCATGTATCACATCTGTGAAAATTTCTTTCTGATACATCTCATGTTCAGAGCTGGAGTGATCTTGATGTCATGCTTGATTTATCTATGATTGAGCATCTAGTTTGGATAGTTTATTCTGAAACCAAGGTACTTCATGTGATAATTATAAATTTGGTTAAAGTTATATGTAATCAAATCTCCTATAATCATGAGACTTAAGAGATGGAGGCACTAATAAAAGAACAATGGCCTTATCTTTTTATACAAGAAGCTTCCTAGAAGGATTTCTAGGGACATATTGTTTCTATGGTGTGGAGGTTGTATCATTCTGTTATGATTTTCATGTAATACTCAACCCCTATATTTAACATGAATTATTTGGGTTTCATATTGGGTTTTTTATAATGAATTTTGAAAATTTTAGAGAGGTTTTGGGTTGTTCATGGTTGGTAGATGTTTTACCCAAACTGCGCACCCTGTAAGTGAAAACCATGAAAACTCAGTAAGTGAGAGTTTTCATGGATGGTGCATGGTTTTTCAAACCACGCTCATGCCTATTAAAAACTATTCACTGATTTATAGGGGGAATGGTTAGGGTTCTTGGTTTGACAACCCATATGGCCCTGCCATGCTAACTGTGCGCACTGAGTTTAATTATTTTGAAAATTGATAAAGAATACCCAAACTCTATTTCAGAGCCCCACTCGACCCTAACTCTTTATAGTTTATTTTCTATAGTCATAAGGGTTCTTAAGAACGAATTTTTTCTCCTCCAAAATCATTTCCAAGGTAGATTGAAGTTAAGCGATCATCTTTCGATCCTTTTGAAATAAGTTTTCCTTCTATGTTCCTTCTCTCTTGATCTCTTCCCATGTCCTTCATAAGGTTTTTTTGATCTCCATTTGGATGGAGGATCTAATATCCATTTTAAAAATCATGAATCTAGGTTTGAATTCTTGATCTTTATTTTTTTATGTTCTTCATTGGTGAATCTCATTCTGAAAGTTGTCTTACGTGATCTTTTGATCTACAGTAGGTGGTCACGTTTAAGATTTTCCAATTGATTTATCCCAAAATTGGTTAATTTGAATTATATTTATTTCAATTGGATTATGAAAAACCCAATTCTCATTGAATTTGGATTTTATTTTTATTTAGAATAAAATTTGGGTAAAACCCCCAATTTCAATGAAATGGTGGTTGATTGTAGAAATTGTAAGGAAATTTTTTAATTAAATTATTAAATTCATTTTAATTTTTTTATTTCAAGAAAATGAATTAATATTTTTATGAAAACTATTTGATTTCATGGAAAATTCATGAATTTTTTTAAAAACCTTTTTAGTTTTTAAATAGAATTTAGAATTTTGAAATGTGAGAAAAATGGGTTAATTTTATTTATAATAGTTTTGAAATAAATTTTCAATTATAGATTTTTTTTAGACCATGTGAGACTAGGTAATTAGTTTTTTAATTTGGAAAACACTGTATAGATGCTTTAAAAATCTAAAAAAAATATTTTTTAGTTCACATCCTTTATATGATAGTTATGAGTTCTCTATGAATAGTATCTGAGGTACATGTGTAAACATATTATATTGGTCACCTATTTGAGTGTGTGTGGATCCCATAACCTAACACCATTTTACCCATTGGTATATGAACATGTTGCTCACTTTTAATAATTTTAACATATTATATTACTTGAAAACTGTTTTATACATGCCTTGTAACTTTTCATAAACTATTTTATATAAAATGTTTTAAAGAAATTACATGAAATATTTTCATTAATTGAAATTGAAACCATGATTAGTTTTAAATATTATCTTGAACTTCCGTGTTTAATTAAAATTTAAATATTTATTTGGTTAAATAGTTATGGAATATTCTTATTGAATTATTGGTGAAACACTAATAGGATTTTATCTCACACCATACCTATTACTTTTTTTGTTTTTAGATTATATCCTTCCAGGTCTGAGAAAGGTTAATGCACCACATGGAAGTGGTTCTTGTTATTGATATTTGGGGCTTAGAGTGTTATGTCTTGTTGGAACCTAGGTTGTTTTTCTTATTAATTTTCTACTATATTGATGATGTACTTTGGGTTTTTTATACTAATTTGACTTATGGTACTATTCTCACAAAGTAATTTTCTTTTTACCATACTGACTTGTTTCTGTTTTTCCACTATTATGTGGAAGAAATATTCCCACCTTATATTTTATGATGATACGAGCTGGTTTCCAACCCATGGGGACTGGAAACACCCAACATGATATTTTTGGATTGATTTAGGTATCGGGTTAATAATGTATACATGATTTTTTGTGACATAAGATATCAATGGGGGATTTATACACACCACATAAAGGAATAAGTGTTGAACATGGAGTATGTCTCATTAAAGTAAAAGTGATACGAGAAACCCTTACCTCCATATTTATTTCCTTCATTAATGTTTTTACCACATATATAATGATTCTGAACAGGTAATTAATTTATAAAAGAACCAAATTCATATTTATAATATCATATATTATCCTTTTAAAACTTTTTATAACCTTATTGTTAATAATTTTTCATTATTTTTAATGTTTTCAATGTTAATTGCATTATTTTCTCGTGTATGTTTTTTCATGAAAGTTCAATTTAATATGTATAGGATATATATATATATATATTATATCCATAATTATAATATTGTTATAAAAATAAAATTTACTCATTATATACATCTTTATAACTATTTATCATTATTGGACATGGAAAATGAATCACATTGCTTCATTGAGGCATTAGGTCATGCATATGTACGAGCGATGATATCATTCCATTAACGAGTGAAATGGTAATGAATTGGGTGATAAATTAATTTTACCAAATCAATATTATCTAATATATATCAAATATAATCATTAATTTTATCATTATTACATTCCACGTAAATTGTAAGATAAAATGAATCATGCTGCTTTGGGAGGTGGTAGTCCGACGCACACACGAGCGATGTTGTCACATTATAAAGGGAATGTAATGTAAAAATGTATATATGATATTAAAATTATATAGTTATAAAAATATAAATAATATCGTATAAATTTTTCAAATCAATCATTATATCCTACAATATATGGTAGTGAGGAAAATGAGCCACATCAGTTCATGAGGTGGTAGTCTTCCATATACTCGATCGATGATTTCGAATCCCAATTGATGGAAGTGGAGATAGATAAATTATATTCAATAATTATAATAAAATTTGAAAATATGTTATAGATTTTTTGATATTTTATATTTTATTACATTTCTAAATATTGGATAAGAAGGAAGAAATTGAATAATTATAATTAAGACAATTACCTTACCTAAGAGAAACCTCCTTCGGATAATGAATTAAAGACCCTAGGGTTGATCCTTTGGGAGGGGAAAACAATCTATAATATTTATAAGGATTTTATGGATATATTTTTTTATTTTTTGGTCAGGACAATGGGATTGAGAGGTTTGAATAAGTGAATGAATGGAGTTCCCTTTTATAAGTGAAGAAGTGGAACCCTCTTCAAAATTACATAAAGATTTCCCAAAATAATCCCAAATGATAAAGTCATTCACATGTAAAAAGTTTCAAAATAACCATAGTCTTGTTTTTGGATATTTTAAGGTGGATATATAGTGATGAAATAATTTTTTTGTGTGTTATTATGTCATTTTTTCATTATATTCTTTGTTTTACCCTAAGGTAAACTCATTTTTACCTTAACTAATGTAATTGTATTTACTATTTTTAATATTAATTTTTTGAAAAAACTAATTCGGCCATATTAGATAATATGAATTATTCTGATTCTAAATATGGAGTCTATTTTTCCCAAATTCTATTCACATAAGTGGTAGAATTCATATTGAAATTAGACATCTAGACTCGATGAAAAAAGAGTTTTAAAAGTTAAAATTCTCATAATAATAGATTGTTTAAATATCAAAATTGAATATTTAATTTATTATAATGACTTAAATTAGTCAAATTAAAATATTATTTAACTAATTTTCTCTAGAACCCCATTTATAGAATAATTTATCTTGGGAAATAATTTAAATGAAAAGGTAGTTTTTTGTAAAGTCAATACATCCACTATTCGGTCCTAAAAAGACATGATTAACCGACAGATGAGCCCGTAAGGGGCACCCCAAAGCTAGGGTTTTCCCCTAAAACTACCTCCATATTCTCCAGATCTATATACTGGTGTCCTCCCTCGGCATTTTAGCATGGAGATTTAGGGTGTGGCTCCAGACTTTTGGTCTCTCCATCAGACGATTCCACTATTGTTGATCTAACTCCTTTCCCTATCCCTAAACATGATAGGGATTTTCAAGGCAGTATAGTGAAGCCTCAAATGCCATTTTTCATGTTAGTGGGTTTCATCTATGGTTTCTCTAGGTGTGTTGAGAGGTTCACTGTGGGGTTCAAGTGCAGTCTCAGAGGCGGCGACAGGATTTCGGTTCTGGCTTGCTGTGGACCTTTCTTCGGGCGTGTTGGTGTTTTGGTGACTGGTTGAGTCGGTTTTTTCCTCTCTTAAACCACAAGACAACTTCTAATATATTCTTTAGAGATTCAAATCGGTGATTCCATACAACGGTTATTCTCATGGGCATGCCTGTTGCGTATTTTTGTTCCGAGCTGGGGGCACTTAAGGCGGGTCGAGGTGGTCTCTGGGTGCGAACAAACAGGTGGCGACGAGATCTTGTTATTTTTGTAGCTTGGCCTCATGGATGCCTTCATGGTTCTTATTTTACCTCGATTTTATGATCCTTTTAATTGGGTTTGGTTTCAGTTGTGGATGGTTCTCGGTTTTGATTGGGATGAGTTTGATCTACTGCATTCTCCATGATTTGGGTTTTCACTGCTTCGGAAATTCTGGAATGGGGTCAATGGAGTGTTGATGGGTTCGAGGTTGTGTTGTGGTTGTCTGCGTAGTAGGGTGTGGTGTTCAGATGGCCTGTCCTTCCTCTATATGGTTTCTTCATTTCCCTCTATGAATGTGCTCTTTTTAGGGTCCATCTCGCATCACTGGAGGGTTTGGGTGAACTCTGACTGGAGTCTTCCAGCTGGTTTGTGGATTTGGGATGGTGTCGATGGTTGCACTGGTGGGAATTTGAGGAAACCAGTTCTGAGGTTTATCATACTTTCCCGATGTTCTTATTCCATGTTTCGTGGAACCTTTCCCTTCTCTAGGTGATTTCAGCTCCATCTGTGATGGTTTGTTAGTATGAATGCTTGAATGGATTATTATCCACTGTGCTTGTATGGTTTTAAGTGGTGAAGTGGTGAAGTGGTGAATTGGTGATGTGGTGAAGGGATTATGTTGTGAATTAATGTATGGTTTCTCACTTTTTTCCTTAAAATTGTTTTCATAATAATAAAAAATTAGTAAATACTTCCACTATTAATCAAAAAATAAAACACATCAGAAAAATCCTAAAAAATCCCAAAGATAATTATGATGAAATGATTTCAAAAAAAAGTTCATTTTTTAATATAAAATTTCTAAAAAATTAAAAAATTAATTAAAAATTATTTCTACAAAGCATTGATAAACCACCTTTTAGAAAAATTCAGCCTTTAAAACAACATTTCATTAACTTTCAAATGATTCTCATTTTATTTTTATTCAATATAATACCATTGAATTTATTTCATACATGGGTAAACCACAAAATTTTTATAATTTAGTGTGAACTGTTCATACTGACCAACTTAACAGTTAGGTTTTATTGGTCATGTTTAAATAATAATATTTTTATAGAGTATCAAGTTCTGTTTAGCCTTATCGTTGTGTGCATTTGAACATATAAAATAGATTAAATTTATTTTAAAATAAATTTATTTAAATTTCTCATGATGTTATATTCTCTTCAAATCCTGGTGTTAGTTGTCATAGAAGATATAAAGCATGATGTTTCTTTTCTAAAATTCTTTGGGTGTTTCATTATACCCCCCCCCATAATAAATTGTGTCCCAGAAATTTAATCATAATCTCAATAATAAAGGGTTTATATTTGAAAGTACCTTCATTGAAAAACCACATTGTAAACTGCAATAATAAAAAATCCAATAAATAAGAGAGAAATGAGATTAAAAAGGTCATATGAAATAACCCATTACTATGTTTCTATATAAAAGGTCATTGGTGGAAGGTGAAGATATGGACATGGAAAAAATGCATAAATAAATATTTAGAGTGATGGAGTTCATTGATCGTAAGAGTGGGAATGATCAATGTAAGGTTAAGGACATTAAAACCATAAATATATGAAGACAAAAAAGAACATTGGTTCAATATAAATTAAGGTACTAGGATAAACTATTTTTTCAATATCAATTTTATAGAGATTAGTTATTACTTTACCATTTTAACTGATAATATATGAAAATATAATTACTTGATGTCTTTCTATTTCATCGGAACAATTGCATCTTTTGGTTGTGCTTTGATTATTTTATACATCATTTCATACTACCATAAATGAATATCCAAGATGATTTTTTATACCTAAGGCACGATCATTTCCTTTTAACGGATCATAAGATCCATAAAGAAGTGATTATTATTTTAGTCTGTTTATTAAAATTTTCCCAAACCAATATGGTTGTCACAATTTATCCAATATAAAACATTAATCTAGAAACCTCAACAATAAAAAAATTGGTTAAAAATTGATTTTAATATTGGAAATCATTTAACTAAAAATGAAATATTAAGAAGGACCTCACATAGGTTAGTGGTAGGTGTTAAACCCTTATCACCTTTCAGTTATGGGTTCATGTCCTGAGGCCTTTCTGTATGCGATGGGTTGTCAACTGGTTGGTGGGTTCTCGTTTTTCTTAAATGATACTAATATAGTTCTTATAATGTTACCAAAATGTAATGTCCCATAATTATCTCAACATCAAAGATTATATAAACTATATAGGTTACTAATACATTTATAAAAAAACTCTTTATCAATATTATCTCAACATCAGACACATATTAGGTGTTACCCACCCTCAAACAGGTGTTTTCCAAGAAGTTTAAATTTTAATTGATTCACTTTTATTGGTACCATTTAACACATTATAATAAATTCTTAATTAAATTATACTATAGTAAAATCCGTATAAATTCAATAATTCTTATAACCAGAATATCATTTATTAAAATACTCCTATAAAATAAATCAAAAATATAAACACAAGAACATTAGTCATTTCACTTATTCTATAGTAATTACATATGCTTAGCCTTGATACCAAAACTTATATTTATGGATAGACCCTTGATTATTGAGGAATTCATTTGTATAGTTCACCGTATCCTTACTGAGAAAGTAAAGAACAAGGAAAATTTCTTGCATTGATTTCCAATTAAGATCATGGATGTCTTTCCCTCTACACATATGGTATACTTCCATTCTATTCATCCAAGTACTAGGTTGTTTATTTCCACAATTATCACCTATTGGAAAACCTTTATTTCTCATCTTCTTCTTATCCATTTTCCTCTATCATCCTCATATACTATGTCATCCCTTTGATTCCATAATATTTAGAGAATAATTTCTATAAAATTATAGAAAAATACACAAATTCCTTAAATGATGAAAATGTTTGGAGGAATAGTTTCCTTCCAAATATGGCGTATATTACTCAAAAAACAATCATTCTTACTCTTTGGATTGTGTGAATTGATATGGTTCTCAATAATTATATTATAAACCATTTATAAATATTATAGTACACTAAATTATATTATAAAATTATGAATCATAATTTATTATCCCAAAACAAGTGAAACACTTAACAAAAATTGAAATATTTATGCAAAGAAAATGTCATTATTATAAACATGGTTTCTTTAGGGACATCATTATTTTAAAATCATTCATAATGGTTTACAAAAAAATGTGACTTATCTTAAGAATATACCTAGAGTTTGTCCAACCAGGTGTATAGTAAGGCCCATTTTTTGTATTTGGTGATGATCCAATTAATCACAATGTGCCCTTTTTTAGAGTTATTATACCTAGGTACATATGTTCTAGAACAATGTCTTCTTATAGAATCTGAAAAGGGATTAATATTCAATGAAATGCTGTACGATCTCTTATATACCAAAACATTAGTATTTTTTTCTACAGATATCCACAAGTTATTTAATACAGTTATGTTCCCTAATCCTTTTATTCATAAATCTAGTTTTTAAGGATTCTATTGTATTTCCTTTCATACCAAATTTAGCGAACCCGAACCCAGTAATGTGGAGTCAGTGCCAACATTATTACATTGGATTAATATTAAAGTAATTCTTTACGTAAGGACTGAATTGTTTAGTTTCCTTGATAAGAAAGATATATACATGAAATTATTAATACGATTTAAAAAATAATATAAATAAAGTAGTTAAATTTACAATTCCATTATTAGTGATAGAATATTAGTTCATATCAATCTCAAAACACATCACGGTATCCCAGAAAAAATAAAACATATGAAAGGAGTGATCTCATATGCTTAGTAAGGTAATGTTCGCAATATAAGATGTGAATAAATATGTAATAATCAACATGAAATGTTAAATAGTTGAAAAAAATTCCATTTACTCAATAATTTGGTAATAATATCATAGGAATAATTGATAATTAAAATATGAGATATAAATAATAACATGATTTTGAAAACATAACCATGGATATTATAAAAAATAAATAATCACATGTGATATCAATAACTACATTATTAATTATGGAATTCGAAATGACACATTTAAAACATAATATTGATTCGTTATTCTAGGATATCGAAATAAATATGTAACGCCTCAACCAATACCCAATTTATTTTATCCCAAGAGATATACTAATGCATCAAGGGGCTATATTGGACCCCTCCCATAACTTAATAAGTCCAATGTATTCCTATTATGAAATTATTGAAACCTAATCCACATAAACATTAATATTTCAAAACTAACATATTAAATGTCAACATACACCCTAATCAATAAACATAATCATAAACCATCGAGAGTAAAAAGGTGAATCATTATAAAATTATACATCCCCAATAAAACTAATCCTAACACATCTAGATAGATAATAAGTATGGTATAAATAAAACATATCCTTTTTGGATCACATGTAATATAGTTGTTTCATGTCGTTGATGAAAATAAATTACATGAAAATATCCTTAAAAGCATTTTTGAGAAAAATAATCTTTAAATTTTGAAAATCACCTTTCAAAACGAAAAGATAAAAAATACTTTTGAAAATAATTTTAATTAAAAATAACCATTTGAAACTTATAAAATAATAATTAAAAAATTGATTTGTTATAATGGTGTAAAATTTGTTTAACACAATAAAATTTGAAAAAATATTGTTATCAGAGTTTTGATAAATGTTAAATGATAATTATTTGGAAAAAACATGAAGATACATTTCAAAATTTAGTTTAAAATGAAAAAATATGTAAATATTCCTTCAAAAAATCTTTTTATAAAGGTGAAATACATTTTTGACATTTTTTTAATACATGGGTTTTGTTGAAAATGGATTTCTGATCGAGTAGAGAAGTATTATTTTCATAAAAACATTTTATCATTCATTTGAAATACCAATGTATGGAAAAATGGTATAATTAATCAATAAAGATCATGAATAAATATAACTGAAGAATATATATTGATTTTATTATATAAATATCATATAAATCCTCCATAGTATATGTAGTTATAAACAATCCAAAATAATGATGGGATTGTGAAATGAACCCTTACCACTTTGTTGAAAAATGAATAATAATCCCCATAAAATAAATGAATTAAAAAGAAAAATTGAATATCGTGAATAAAAAACTATTAATTATATAAAATATAATGTGGGAAGTATATAAACCACAAAAAGTAACAATTTTTAAATATGGTATATGTCTCATGAAAGTAAAGGTGAGATAAATACCCCTTACCTTAGGTCTGATTTCTTCTATATGTGTCTTTAACCCCTGTATAATTATTTTTAGAAATTAATTAATTTATAAAAGATCCATAATAATATTTTTAATTTCATATATGATCATATTATAACATTTTATAACCCTTTTTTTTGTAATATTTCATTACTTTCAATGTCTCAGGTGTAAATTGTCTTTTTTTCTCTGGTGTGTTTTGTCATGAAGGATCTGGTTCCAGTACATATAATGTATATATATTTATATATATATCATCCAAGGAATGATGATAGTTCTTTAAAAATAATATTTACTTAGTAAATACCTTTTTATAATCCTTTATTAATGTTATACACGGAAAATGAATCACATAACTTCATGAGATAGTAAAACGTACGTATGCACTTGCAACGATAGAATTACCTTATTGAGTGAAAGGGTAAGGAAGTGGGTAATATATTACTTTTAAAAAATAAATATTATATCATATATATCACATATATTCATTAATTTTATATGTATTATTTTCCATGTAAATAGTATATGAAAAATGAAACACATCGCTTTGTGATGTGGTAGTTTTCCATTCACATGAGTGTTGTTATCATATTTGAAATGAGAATAGACCATAAAATGTTATAAATGATATTAAAATTTAAGTATTATAATAATCTCATAAATATAATATAAATTTTTTAAATCCATCATTGTTTTTATCCTTGAAATATAGTGATGGAAAATAAACTACATTGGTTCGTGAAGTGGCAGTTTATCGTACAAACAATCGATGATTTCATTTCCCATTTGATGGAAGTGGTGATGGATATTATTAAAAAAATTATTAATTTTAAATTATTTTGTTATTATATTGTATTTTTTAAAACATTATTGAATGTGGTAAAATAATAACTAAATTGAAGGATCTTGTACAAGATAATTACATTCCCTATGAGGAACCTCTCTTAGATCTCATCTTAAGGAACCTATGGTCTTTATATCAGGACAAACATCTGCTATATAATTTGTCTAATAATTTTATGAATATATTTTAATAGGGGTTTTTGTATCCAAATGTCTTGAGATTTGTGATAAAGTTATTGTTGGGAGTGGTCTTTTTAAGTAGCAAAAGGGAACCATCTTGGAAATTAATTGTAAATTTCCCAAAATAATCAAAAACTATAAAGTCATTCACATGAAAATAGAATAAAAATAACCACATATTATAATATAGGATAGAATAAGGGGTAAAGGATTCCATATAATATAATTTTTTAATTTTGGTAGATCATTTTAACACTTATCTTCCAAGTTTAAACCCACAATAAACCTATTTTTACCTTAACTATGGTAAATAAAATTTTCTATTTTAAAATTTAATTTGGCTAAAAAATTATGTTGAAAATAAAAGACAATAAAAATAAATCTGATTAAAAATATCAAATACATTTTTTAAAACTCAATTAATTGAATTGGTATAATTCCAATTAAAATTATAACTTGAGACCCAACAAAAAAAATCATATTTTCAAAGAGAAATGTCTCATAATTATAAGAGGTTATAATATAAAAATTAAATATAAAATTAATTTCAATGGCCTAAATTAGTTAAATAATAATATAATTGAACTAATTTTTATTCAATCGTAATTTAAAATATAATTTAATATTGTAAATAACTTAGATGAAATGGTAGTTTTTAGTAAAAATCAATATTTTCACTATTCATAAAAAACTAAGTATTTAGGAAAATACCAAAAAATTAACCCTAATATAGTTTTTATATGATGATATCAAAAGTTATTTTATTTTTTTCTTATAAATTTTATAAAAAAGTTAAATGTTAATTATAAATTATGTGTGCAAAGCACGACTAAACCACCTTTTAGAAAAATACTACTTTTCAGAAACTTTTTTTTTACTTCCAAATGATTCTTATTTTATTTTGAATAAATATATAACAATTTAATTTAATTTATACTTGTGTAAAACATAAAATTATCATAGTTTAGTTGGTATTATTCATACCCACCAACTTTACGGCTAGGCTGTAACAGTTATTTTAAATAAAAAAATTAATAGAGTATCACGTTTCATTTAAACCTGGTGTTTTGTGCATCCCAAAATATAAAAGAGATTGAATTTATTAAAAAATTAATATTTTATAATGTTTTGGGTTCTTATATTCTCTTATAATATTGGTTTTGGGTTTCATTCATGCTATCAAACATGATGTTCCTATTTTAAAATTATTTGGTTATTAAAATTCCATTATATTGTGTATATTAATATGTTATTATGTTTATGGAATAATTTTTATTTATATCTTCCTTCATAAATTTTTAAACAAATCCATTGCTTGTGTGTACGGAGGACAACCGTCTCCTGAATCGATGTGATTTGTTTCCATCACTGACTCATATGTATAGGCATATGGATATAAAAAATAAACATATATATATATATATATATATATAATATTCCATCATATTTATTATTTAAAATTAATATACCATCTACCTCGTTACAATTTCACACATTATGGGAAAGAAATTGTCGCTCATACATCCAAACAACATACCTTCTCCACGAAGTGATGTGTATCATTTTCCATTCCCCACTTTAAATAATTATCTAAAAAATTAAACCAAAAAGTGAATATTATATTCCTTACATTAACATAATTATTAAAAAGATGTTTCTATATACTATACACAAGAAACGTAACCATTATGAAAATCATGCATGAGAAAAAAATGAAATTAATACCTGAAACAATAATAATAATTATAATAATAATAAGATATTGTTAATGAGTGGGAAGTAAAATGTTATAAGAGGATCATATATGATATTATAAACATAAAAATGATTCTTTTATAAATTAATTACATTATTAAACCCTTTATACTAAAGGTTAAATCAGGTTAAAAAAGGAATCACTTTTTAAGGGACTTTGTATCAATTTTCTTTCATGAAGGAATATTTTAATGTTATGGACCTAATTTATTTTAAGGTTTTCTATACTAGCCCTTTTACTTGCAATATCATGAATAATTCATACTTAATTATTTTCAATTTTTTATGTTTAATTATTTCATCCAAGGGGATTTTTTATGAAAATTACATAATAAATAATTTCATAAGTCAATTTATTTTCTTTTAGTTATATTACTTATTTATTGTTATTGATATTCTATGATTATGTTTCTAATTAATTTTGATAATATTATGTATTATTTCAATTTTTTATGTATAATTTCATTTGATAAAAAAATAAATTAATTGATTAATTCTCCCTTAAACTTTAATAACATTACAAGTGTTTCCCCTCTCAAATTGTCTTCTTTGGGACACATGTCATGTTATACACCTATCATATTTTTTTGTTGTATCTACTACCCATGTGATATTTAATATCATTGATCTCTTTATATTAATGTTATTAAATGTTTAATTTGATGTTATTACTTTCATGGGGCATATGATTCAAAAGTTTATAATACATTAAGAGATTTACGTTTCTATAGAATTTTAATAGTGACTGTTTATGCTTGAATTTTCATTGAGGGGATTTATTTCATAATTTTCTAATAAACACCTTTAATTTTTTTATCATTTATTTATTTATTAATTTTTCAAATAATATTCTATTTTAATTATTGTTATATAGTTATAATTATTGATAATTTGTTTAAAAAAATATGACTTCATTTCACTCTTCGGTTGAAAAAACATTTCATCAAAATCAATGTTTTCTAAAAAAAATTAAAAAAAAATATACTACTATGATCTTTTATAGACAATTTATTCAATTTTTTGATTTATAAAAAATGGAATCTTCTTGTATTATTATTAACAAAAAACATTTTTACTTTCCTTATTAAAAATGGACTGAATATTTTTTTTAAGAACTCTGAATGAAAAAAGTTCCCACCATCACGAACACTAAATTCATTGAATCCCCCATTACAATTATAAATGTTTTTTTAAGGAAAATGGTTTTCTTAATAATCTAGATACATATTGAATTTTTATAGGTTATTTAAATGTTATAATTATATTTTTCTCCATAACATTTTTAAATATCCTTTTATATTAATTCTATTCATCAGTGACAACAACCCTTTATTTTACATATACTCCACTAGAGCTATGTTGAAATGATACAAACCTTATTATTGAACTGGATGGATTATGATTAGTTTGACCATATAAAGTATATAAATTCTTTTTAATGATTAATTTTTGTAATCACTAACTTTACTATAAAATATTAAAATTTGTGTCATCATTGGACATTACATTTCCCCTATATGTATTATTTATCATGGATATGATTATTAATTTAACCATGTATAATTTCTAAATACGATCCTTTACATTAATATTTATACGATTGATTGTTCAAATATTTATATTTTTTATACTATATTCAATACATACATTTATTAGTAAGGCATTTTGTTCATGAATTAAACTGATCATTTGATATATGAGTAATTAATTTGAAAAAAATTGATGTGTGGGTTATAGAATTATATATACCTTAAAATATTGATAATATCACGAGGAGAATCAGTAAGGTAACATTAAATGGTGTTTTACCCATAGTTTTAAACCTACTTATGAAATGTGTAGAATTTATTGATATCATGATGTCTAAGATCATAACGTCCAATATTATTTGTTTCATTCACTATGAATTTAATTATTATCATTTATGATATTATTGAATTTATATTATCTATGGAAAAAAAATAATCAAGTTATTGATTAAATGGAACATGGTTTCATATATTTTTCTTTCCGTATTTATAATTTCTTATATGATAATGATAGTCAATTTATAGATCAAATGGAATGTGTGTTCAGATATTTACTTTTAAATATTGATTAGGTCTTATTGATTATGATTTATCTATTCACTATAGATTCTAAATTACATAAATATTATGTGGAAACTAAGATCATGGTTATTTTTTAACCTTCCCTATGATATTAAAAAGACATCATTCAATGAGTTCAAGGATTGGGAATTTTTTCTTTCACTTTTTGTATGTCATGTTTTCAAATGTAATTCCAAATTATTGTTTGTATGTATATTAACAAGATTACATAACTATTTGGTCCTTTGGGAATCTATTTTTTTCTTTTTACAACATAATAAAGTAACCACTGACTCTGGGATACTAGGCTTAGGATCTTTAGAGATGGAATTAGAGGTGATTTAGTACACACTGTTGTAACAAGATTTAAGAAAAAATATATTAGTGAACATAACCTCATGATAAAAATTTAAGACATGTATATAATTACATCCTAATGTTTCAGCTAAGAATATATATGATTTTTTCTAAGAAATACATCCTTGTATGGATATTAGAAGTGCTTGTGGTTCAGGAATAGTTGATCCTTGGGTTAAAAACACATAAAATAATGAAGTGGGATATGATTCGATCTTAACCAAGTGGATGATAATGGATCTTATTACTCACCTCATCTGACACTCCCTAGGGGTATTCTTAGGTTAATTCACATTTTAATCATGAAACATTATGATGAATTTAAATAGATAATGAAAATTAATGGCCTAGGATTAACCATCAGTTTAATTACTTAAAAATAAGGTTTTATGATATATAAATCCTATAAATAATTATATGGATTTCCTTCTATGATTATTATTCCTCAAAATATGATTTTTTATTTTAGTCAGTGGCTAGAACCTGAAGGAATCATGTTAAAATTTAATTTAATGGAGAATGTGGTGATTAAAAAACCAAATTTATTTATGAATATATTGAAATATATAATTTTTATTCCTAATGATTTATCATAATATAAGATTTAAAATCAATACCTCAACCAGTACTTGAACTCACCAAAGAAGAGAAGGATGGAGTCCACTAAGAGCTTGAATGTTGGAAACTATGGGGAAAAAGGTCTTTATTTCTTTTATGTATAAAATATAGAAAGACATACCCAATAGAATATCTTAAGGGAATAATAAAACAATTTATGGGTGGAAAATATGGTCATTAAAATATGAATTTCTGAGGGAAATTGAGGAGTTCAGTTGATAAAAATAAAATGCATTGTACTAATCTATTTACATTTTTTTCTTGAATATGGGGAACATAGGTATTTTATGAGTAAATTTACACTTTAAAAGGTTAAATCCTAATACAAGTAAGGATATATATTAATGTAAAAGGATGTATGTATTTATGTATTGGGATTTAATAATTAAATTTTAGATGTTGTTTTATCAATGTTATTTTATTTTTGATAATAATGAAATATATTTGAAATGTGTTAATTTTTCAAATAGTAAATGTAATAATCTATTATTTAGTCTAAAATTAATTTTTCTATATTTTTTTATGAGATTAAGGTGGATCATAAGTTCAATTTCAAAAATTTCCCTTTTTGAGGATTCATGTGATGGTATTTTCTCTATATTAAAGTTATTTTTGTGACATTTATGGCAATATAACCCTTTGGTTTGGTAAATTAAAATGATATTTAAGGAATAATGACTTTATCTATTGTGGAAATATGATTAAAGATATGGGAAAATATTAATGTTTGGCTTATATTTGATGTTGTAGTTATAATGGGCCATCTAAATTTTATAACATTACAGGAATTAAATTAATTATATTTTTGGAAAAAGGATAACTTAGATGTCATGTGACAACCCATAACATCTTGTGAGGTCATTGGGATTAAACTCACAACCAAAAGGATAGAAGGGTCTAGTATCTACCTCTAGCCTACATGATGTTGTTGTTAATATTAATTTTTTTAGTTAAATGATTTTATGGATAAATATTAATGAAGAATCAATGGTGTTACTATTGAGGTTTAGATATTAGTGTATTATATTTGATAACTTCTTCTTCCAATATTAGTTTGCGAAAATATTTGAATTTATCATCTTTTATAAGTTAATTTTTAGATCATTATTCATAAAAAATTATTTTGGATATTTATTTCATGGAGTAAGAGATGAAGTGAATTTTGTTTAAGCATAACCAAAGGATTAAATGTTTCTTATGAAATATAAAGATATCAAGTAAGTATATTTTTGTACATTCATATAGAATAAACGAATTCTCCAACCATAGAAAATGAATTTAGAAAAAATTCTTATTACCTTTATATCTGATTAATCAAATGGGATTTTAAATCATCACAGATTTATGGTTTTTGGTCATTAACTATCTCTTGATCATTTACACTCTTATGATGAATGATCTCGATCACTCTCTATAATTATTTATTATTTTCTTCCATGTCTATATTTTCACCTCCCATAATTTTTTTATTACTTTTAAACCTAGTTTTGTGTTGTTTTAGATGACTTAAACACTTCATTTTTGTATCATAAAAATATAAATATTTTTTAACCAATTTTATGATATTTTTTCACTCAATGAATTTTCAAATATCTAACCATAAATTTCTAAGTACGTGTTCAAATTGTGTCGGTGTAATTTATTCAATGTGAGGGGAATTTAACACCCTATGATTTTGAATTATATTTATTCTAAATAAAATTAATATTTTTAATAGCTTTCTATACACACAAACCTCATATTTTAAAAGAATAACAATATGTTTTATAGTGTATAAAACCTATAAAATCAACACTAAGAAAACCGTAAAGTAATATTTAAATATGAATATAATAACCAATCCATTAAATGTTAGGGTATAGATATTATTGACCAAATTAATTAAATATATAGATAGAGTTACAAGCCAATAAATATTTATTGTTATATTATTAGTAAATAATCATCTGAATTTTTAGTTACGTTATTTCCTTATTCAGAATACATATTCTTCGAAAATAGTTTTATTTTTCATTTTATTTTTTGAATTATAAACATTTTATAAAAAATCTAGAAATTTTATTTTATATAATTAATATCATTTTCAAAATCAACATATCAAAAAAATTGTGTTAATTTTTTTTATTTTTCTAAAAAGGATGATTTATCAGTGTATAGTGAAGAGTTGTGATTTTTCAAATATGGTTATGTATTTTCAATAAATATTGTAATTAAAAATTAGAATTACTATTTTATATTGATTTAAATATAAAGAAATTATTTTTTTATATTTAAAATAACTAATGATATTTTAATCATATTTATACCAAATTTTGGTATATATTTTTTATTGGACTTAAAAATGCATATTTTAGAAAACCGTTTTTTAAAATCACCATATTCATCTATTTTAATTAATTAAAATAACCACTAATAAGAAAATATTTAAAATAAGTTTACATATTATATATCTAACTATAATAACTTAAATCTATATAATTATGATCACTATTCATATAGTTAATGTAATAACATCTTATACTTAACAAATTCATTTCTTGAAAACTTGTTTTCTAACACGATTTGAGGTTCATTTTAAATTAACTTTTTTCACTCATGTGAGTTTAATTTGGTAAAATTTATTCCATTATTTTAATTATAATTATCAAATATATATTATATGGTGAACTTAAATCTTCATCATAATTGTTAGTGATGATGGTAAAATTTATTTACCATAGTTAATATTAAAACAAGGTGTTGTGCATTACATACACCTGCGTTAAAATTAATTTTCCACACACATAGAATTTTTATTTTAAAAAATGGGTTCTATATTTGTGATTAGTGTGTCAAAATTATCTATTAAATCTTAGATTATTTTATTCTTCAAATATAAATTAACTAAGTTAAATAAACTAAATACTATGGTGAAAAATAAAACTATAAAAGTAAGTAAACATATAAGATAATGAAGAACATTTTAAAAAAATATTTATTTTTTATACATGAGAGATGTGGATTTACCTTAACAAACCTCCACTCCATTAATTATATATTGTTTATGAACTTTTGGTTAGAGTGTCTTCCCATTATTCAATAGTTCTATATATTTACAAAAATTCAACTCCTCCACAATTTTAAAAGGGCACTCCCTCCCCTAGTATATTCAAACATGTCAACCCATTTAGATCAAAAAACCCTACCAAAATATATTCCAAAATTCCTTATACATTTTATATAAATTATGGTCTTCTAAAATGTTTGTCCATTGGGTCCTTATTAAGAGATGGAAATGAAGTTACTCTAGGAGAAGTTAATTGTCTTCGCAAATATTATTCAATTTAATTATTCTTTTCCAACTTTAATTATGTCTTAATAATTAAAATATAATAAAACTACTATCTCCAATATACTAAGTTGTTATAACTGTTTTTCCATAATATTTTTCATCTCCCCATCCATTAAATGAGAGATAATGTCATCACTCGTGTGTACGACATACTACCATCTCGTGAAATGATGTAATTTTCTTCCATAACCGGATCAAATGGATAGTTAAAAACAAGAAAATAATGAATATATATAACAAATATGGAATGATATTAATTTTTCAATGTTAATATACTATAAAATTATTTATCCTTCTCCAATTAGGGGAAATATATCATCAATCGTGTGTATATTAGACCAACAATCTCTACAAAATGATGTGACTCATTTTCATGTCTGACTATCAATAAGGGTCTTAAACATTTATACAATAACTAAATATGATATATATAACATAAATATAATTCTTTAGGTGATGTAACTATATCCTGTACACTAGAACCCAATGTTTCATGATAGAGCACTGATGATAAATCAAGGCAATTAATACCCAAAACAATAATAATTATAAAATATTGTTAATGAATATGAGGTAATATATTATAAGAGAATAATATATGATATTATAAAAAGAAATATGGTTCTGTTATAAATTAATAAAATGATTACAACTATTATACATGATTTTAAATTGTATTTCAAAAAATGAATCTTGAGTTATTGAATTTTGTTCCAATTTCATTACATATAGGTATATTGTAATGTTATGATCCTAATATCTTTATTAGGTGTATATAATACCCATTTTACATATAATATCATGAATAAATAATAATTCATTGTATTTTGAGTTTTTGTTTGAATTATTTCATCCAATTTTATTTGATATTAATTTTACCATATGTTAAAGAATTTCATAACTCAATTTCGTTACATTGGGTTATACTACTTAATTATTGTCATTAATATTATATGATTATATATGTAATGGATTTTGATTCTATTTTATTTTATTTCCACTTTTTAGGTGTATTAACATTTTTAACAAATAATTGATGCATTGATTAATTCTCGCTTCGATGTTATGGATATTTAATGGTTTCTCATCTCAAATTATCTTCTTTGGGACATATGTCATGTTATACAACTATAATATTTTATGTGGTGTATCTAAAACCCATATGATATGTTATATCTTGAATACAATTATATTTATATAATTTTATGTTTTGTTTGAGCTTATACCATTCTTGCGACATATGATTCTAAGGTTAACAAAGTGTTATGATATTTATGTTTCAATATCATTTTAATTAGGATTGTTTTTTCTTGAATTTCTATTGAAGGAATTTATTTGATAATTATATAATAATACCCTTTTATTTTACTCTACACTATTTATTCATGATGCTTTCAACAAATATTAATGTTTTCATCTCGTTGGTACTTAAAATTATTGTGAAAATATTTTTAATAAAATATAAATTATTTTCTCTCTTCAGTCAAAAATGAATTTCTTCCAGATCTATGTTTTCTATAAATGATTTAATATTATTTACAAAATTAATTTTTACCCATAATATTAATATTAAAAAAACAAAATTAATCATCTTTTCTTTCTAAAAAATCGTACTTTTTACTTTCTATTAAAAAAATTGATGATACAATTACATTAAAATACTCTTCCAGAATAAAACATTACCATCATCATAAAAACTCATCTACTTGAAAATTATTTTAAATTTTTAAAAGTATTTTTTAATGAAAATAGTCTTCTTAACCTTCTTTATACTTTTAATTTTTTTAAAGGATCTCAATGTTAAAATTATGTTTTCCTGAATAACTTTTTTTAAGATCATTTTATAGTATTTTTATTCATCAATGGAAACAACCCTGTATTTTACATATACTACATAAGAGATATGTTGTAATGATACAATCCTTATTATTTATATAGATGGTTTATAATCATCTTGATTATTTTTTTAATTATTAAATTTCCATTGAAATATTTACTTTCTTTTTAATCATTAGAAATTACACTACCCTAAATATATATATTATTTATTATAGGTATAATTATTAATTAAAAACATATAAAAGTTCTATATATGAGGTTTTACATTTTATGATATATGATGGATGGGGAAAATAATGATATTTAATATTATTTATTCAATGTGGAAATTTATTGATAAGGTATATTTTTTATATATTAAATAAATCATTTGATTTATGTGGAATGAGTTGTACATGAAGTGATAGGTGGGTCCAAGAATTATATATCCCCATGAGAAAATGATCATCTCATGAGATGGATTAGTAAGCTAGTATATTAAATTGGTCTCTAAACATTGTTTTAAACCATCTTGTAAAAGGTATTGATGTTATAGATATCAAATATCAGGGATCATTACATTAAATACTATGTATTTAATTTATTAAAAATTGGGTTATTATTATCCCTGAGATTATTTCATTAATATTATCCATGGATTAATTTTTTTCTCACATTATTGATTAAATGGAACATGTTTTCAAATATATACCATTACCTATTTATTATATATTATATAAAAATTATATTAATATTAATGATTAAAGGTAATATATATTAAGATATTTACCATTACATATTTATTATACCTTATTTATTATGACATAATTATTAATGATAGATTTGGATTTATGTTAATCTTACCAATAATATGCTATCACACTTTTTTCTACCTTAAACATGGTATGAAGAAGTGATATTTGAATGAGTTTAAGGATGTTGAATTTCTACTTCAAATCAATAGTATTTTAGGTTTTCATTTTTTTTGTGAAATTCATGTATGTATCTAGTTTACCAAGACTACTAATCTATTTATTCATTAGGGATGCGATCAATTTTATATTATGATAATGTAATAATGCAAACATGGATGTTAGGCTAGTGAAATATGGGCTTTTATAGAATTAAATTATTCTATGATTTTTTTAGAAAAATATACATTCCTGTGTCATGTTATTTCATTATATTAAAATTAAAATTATATTCAAATTAAAATTATATATTGATTTTATTAAGGTAAAATTCAAATAATATTACCAAAAATGACAATGATGATAGATAATGAAAGCCAATATTTTATTAAATTAAATTAAATTCATAAAAAATATTATCATCGGCCATGTGATATTGACCCATATACATCATATAATTTCAATATAACATTTTGGATCCATATTTTCAATGATAAATAATTTATATGAAATAAAAAATTTATAGAATCTCAAAAGTACCCCTCTATGTAATGATACAAGTAAACCACCTAGTCTCTTTTCATTACAAATTAAAATCATTTTTATTTGGTGAATACCTACAAAAATAATTTCCTTACATCACATCACACATTAAAATTGCCTTATTTTTATTATGAATCTATACTAGGAAGAATTTTGAACTAAACCTAAAGTGTTTGTCCGTAGAAGAGGTATCGTTCATAACTCAGAAGTTTGGTTTTATTTCTACTTCCACCACCTTCAAATTAGGTTAAAATAATATTATACAATAAAATAATTTTCTGAAATATAGTAAAATTTTAACATGTTAATTTCATAAAAAATATTCATATCCACTTCCACCAAATGGGAATCAAAATTATGTTTCATATATATGGAGGACTACCTCTTTGCGAACTGATGTAATTCATTTACCATCACCACTACTAATGGATGGTTTGAATGATATATTTAATATATATATATATATATAACTATATATATATATGTGTGTGTGTGTGTGTGATATAAATTGGATACTAATCATACTAGAAAGATAATATGTCAAATAATTTTTTAACTATCCACTCATTTAAAAATGAAAAAAGTCGTTTGTGCGTATGTCTGAACTACCACCTCCAAGAAATGATGTGATTCATTTTTCATAACCTCATCACATGACAACTATATATAAGTTTATTTGATTAAATGATATATTAGTTTTTATCATAATCATTATGAAAATGTAAAATAATAATTATGGTTTTTATGTCATGAATTTTCAAAAAAATGAAACAATACTCATGCATACTTATAACTTACCATCTCCATGATTGTAAGAGAGTTCATTTTTCATAACCATACTTCATAGTTGGTATTAAAAGTATATATTAGGTATAGAAATTATAATTATGTTGGGAATATTATTATATATATTATTTTATAATGACCTAATTTACCATCACCAACCCACTGATCTCATTATGGACATTTGAACTGAATATTGTCAAAACATCCTATGTGAAATTAATTGATTATGTAATTAAATTAAATTGGTTATTAAAAAAATAAAAGTTATAATAATTATTAACATGGTTATTATGAATTTTAGCAATAAACATATGTTTTTTATTATGGTATATAAAGAACATGCATGGAGAGTCTAACCTAAGGTAAAGGATTTCGTCTTAATATCCTTTCATTGGGGAAAATTTAAATGTTATATTCCAAATTTCATTTATATGTTTTATATAGAATAGATTTTCCATTTTATATAATGAATAATTTATAATTCATGTTATTTTATGATTCAATTCATATTATTTATTCCAAGGTTATTTTAATTTAATGATACAATGTGGTACAAGGTCTCATAGCCTAATTTCTTTTCAATGGGTTATATTATTCATTATTTCATTTTATTTTATAATGTTATGTGTATAATTAATTTTTATTATTTTCTGGCTTTTTTACACATATTATATGTGGATTAACATTTTATATACAAAATAATTTAATTTATTAATTCTCACTTCAAACTGTATGATCTTTATAATATATTTGTCTCAATTCCCACTTCATTGATACATATTGGTATTATGAACCAATTATTTTACATGAGGTGTATCTAATACCAATTTGATAGGTTATTCAATGAATATATTTATATTCATGGAATTTATGGTTACATATTTAATTATTTTCATCATGTGGGTTATGATTCAAATGTTAGTAAAGTGGTATTGGTTTTCTTCACAATAATATCATTAGTTAGAATTATTCATATTCAAGTATCCAATGGGGTAATTATTTTACCTTTCAATCTTAAGAAAACATTTTCTTATCAAATGTCTATTTCATGAAATTAAAGTTTTTATTTTCATTTTTAACTCTTTGTGTACTCATGAAACAAAATTAGTTTTTTTTAAGGAAAACTGATATTTTTTCAACTTGGTTAGGGGTATTTTCTTCCATAACCATAATTTCCCTAAAAAATAGTAAGGAATATTTTCAATAATCTCCAATAATTTTTTAAATAAATTTTTACAAGTTTATGATTTTTTAAAAAATGTATTAGAATTACTATTTTTGACATTTTTTAAAGAATCGTTTTTATTTTTTATCATAAATCTACAAGGTATCATAATTTTATCATACATGACATGAAAGGAATTTTCATTCCATTATAAATGCTCATTTCATTTAAGATTCATTTATATGTTGGAAGGGTTCTTTTTTAAGAATTTTTTTCTTAATATTAGTGTAATTTTTTGTTTATTAAAAGTGATTATAAAAGTGAAAAAGGGTATTTCTGGAAAAAATATTTTTTAACATCTTTTTATGGTATTTATATTCATCAATGAAAAAATATATTTCCTGATACGCCATAGATATTATGTTTTAATTTTATTATCCCTATTTTTTATTGGATGGTTTATGATTACTTTGAAAATGGAAAGTAGTGTCATTCACATTATTGAATAATTTTTTGTTATTAATATTCCCTTAAAACAGTCACTATATTTTGATCATTAGAAAATACATTTTAGTCCAAATATTTGTATTCTTTTTCATATATATGCTTATTTATTAAAACTTATATAATTTTAAAATAATGTTTTTTACTATCAATGTTATTTAATTTAATTGTGAATTCCTTTATAAATATTTATTCTTTATTCAATATTGCTATTTGCTGATAAGGAAAATTATTATTGAATTGAATTGACAATTACCTATATATGGAATGCATTGGTCATGAAGTGATCCGTAGGGCCCCAATAAAGATTAACCCTTGATGCCTCAATATTTATCATGATAAAAATCTGTAAGCAAGCATTAAATGGGTTCCTGGTTTATACATACCCATTGATTTCATTTTCTTGGTGGATAGTTTTTATGGTGTACATATCATGATTTTTTATATCATGGAGTCCAATATTAATCATTTACTTCATTTATAATTCAATTATTATTGTCCTTGGAATTGATGCATTGATATTATATATGTATGATTTTCATGCTCATGTTACTGATTAAATAGAATTTTTCTCTCCTCCACGTATAAATTTTCACTTCCAATTACGGTTCTCCTTTTTTGGAATATAGTTTTTGGTTTTTCTTGATGACATTCGTATTTATATTTCCATCTTTTTAAGAGGAATTTTTATTAGCCCTATTATGATTTTGGTTTTCCATAAAAGAATTTTCAAATATAAAATCCTTCATTTCCAAGCACAAATTAAAATTTCAAGAAATAATTTATTTTTGGTCGAGATATTTTAATACACTACTATTTTAAAAAAACTGTATGTTTAGTGAGAGGACCATTTTTGGATATACCTAACAATGAGAGGGGGTGAATTAGTGTTGGGGACTTTTTTAACCAATTCCAACTTTTATCCCTTTACCTCTTAACCTATTATGATCATGATTATCTTATTTTATTTTCCTTGTCACATACAATAATTATAAGGAATAAAAATATGCACATGATATTTTTACAAGGTTCACCACTCAATAAGAGTAACTACGTCCTTGCCATGCATGGATATGACCAGTGCATGGATTCTCCACTATGATGTGATATGCTATTTGTAACAACCCGTGATTTTATGAGAATTATTTTTTTAATTTCATTGATGTCTTGTGTTGTATGCTACCCCAAAATTATCTTGTCCTATAAGCAACACTTTATTAGCATGCAGTATATGCAATACTATTCTTGGCTCGTGTTACACATAATTTCAAGTTCATTTTGTGGAAATTATTCTACGCAACATTAAGTATAGATTTTGTTTATTGTATAAATGAAATAAGTTTTGATTATTTTATATGCAACACTAAACTGAAATTTCACTACATGCAGCCCTAACTTGATTTTCATTATACGCAATCAAGAACATCCTCGATAGTGTGTGTAGTATGCAATACCGAGTTTCACTAAACAAGATATTATTATTATGAACTAGCCGTTATGAATAGTAATACCCATTTTTTGAAATTTTATAAATTTTATCTTTCAAAATGGACTTCATTTTTGGATTTGGAATATATAAATTATCCTAGGGTGAATTTTTAGTATTTTTCTAAAAATTTTCAATTTTTGATGAATAGTGAAAACACTGGGTAACTATTTAAAACCCGACTTTTTATTTAAATATTTATTTATTTTATTTAAATTAATTTTTGGTCAAAATATTTACATAATACCTATATAAGTTCAATTTAATTCATTGGAGTCATTTTATAAAAAATTTAGATATATAAAAAATTTATTGAACTTTTCGCCGTCTTTTACCCACCTCCTAGGGGAATTTGAAAATTTACATAAAACATAATTTTACCGCTTCTTTGAGTGGAATTTCAAAAATCCGAGAGACACGGTTACTGTCAAGGAGTAAAATGTGGTTCAATAAGGTAAAAGTAATTTTTGGTGAATAGTAACTTTTTACTTTTATTTACCACGGTTAAAAGAAAATAGGGTAATTAAGGGTAAAAATGTTATTATTATTACCCCAAAACATGTCCTAACTCTATTGGATAAGTTTAATCCGACCTAAAACAACCCTATTATTAAAAGATGACCCTTTAGGTCCACTTCGATTATATTAGGACATTTATTATTAATTTATTTAAAGAATAGTTAAAATTGTTAAAATAAAAGTCTAATAACTAAATAATTTTTAATATAGTGTTATAAAAAAGATAAATTAAACTATAAATATTAATTATAAATCTAAAGAAATTTCCTACATAATGGTATTTTATTTATAAATTTTAGACATTAAATAATTTAATTTATTTATGACACAGTGATGATGCAGTAATTAACTTATTAATGAAATATTAACATAATTAATGTTATAAATACCAAAATAAATTTAATTTTATACTTTTTATGAATTAAACTAATTTTATAGGTTACTATGACATGTTATTATTGATTCAATTAACATTTTTTGAAGTAATCATGTTTTTATGTTTTTCACAAAAATCAATTACCAAATAGTGTAAAAATTGACATAAAATAGTTTTTAAAACAAATATTATATTATTTATAGTCATTATATTCCTAAAATTATAAGGTTCGGCCAAATGACTTAGATAAGGTTATATATGTTAATAATGAACCACTTAGGGTTATTTTGGCTTGTTATAGTATGTTTATTAACCATATAGTGTAAGAAAACAAGAAGACACGGTAAAAGTTAAATTATTTAACTTATAGTTAAATCTAAATGATAAGGTTAAAATTGTAACCTAAACTTGTCTAAAACCTATTGGATGAAAGTATTTAGACCCATACCCACTTTATCTTCGACATAAATCAATTTGGAACTATTATAAACCGAATATGACTTTATTATAAAATAATATTTTATGTTTTTTCAAAGGTTCCCCTCTCCTCCCTTATAAAAAGGGCACCCCTTACCTCCTCTATTAAAACCCTTTTGATCCTTGAATCTCAGACAACCCCTGACCATTTCTCTTCTCCACTTCAATATAAACATTCTGGAGGTTTGGATCTTCTCAAAAAACTAATTCTACTTCCTTAAGAGAAGTCTTAAAGGAGGTGCATCGAAGAAGTGGTAATCTCTTCTTCCGATTCTCTCAAGTTTCTTTCTTCTTCTACATCTTATTCTTTAGTTGTATAATTATAAAGTAATAACATAATTATTACTTATATACTGATATTTTATTATTACTATGAAACAACCTTATTTCACCTTATATCCATCCTACGGAAAATGAAATCACCGCGCGTGCGTATGTACGGAATACCGTCTCCACGCCGTGGTGTAATCAGTTTTTCCACCACCACCTTACTTGGATGGGTATAATGGTGTAAATAATAACTATATATGATTATTATAACCTCATAATAATTATAAGATATTCTATCATCCACTCAAATTCCATTCAATAAATATGGGAACGATATCATCGCTCGTGCGTACGTACGGACTACCGTCTCCACGACGCGATGAGATTCATTCTCCATGTTAACCATTCATGAATTATTATAAAGTATATATAATGAAATATACTACATAAAAATGATACTGGATTTATGTATATATATATATGTATTTCATCTACGGAATTCCATTCAATTCAATAAGGAAACGAAAACAATGTTCATGCGTATGTACGACCTACCGTCTCCATGAACGGTGTATTTCATTCCATTTATCAATCTATCAGATATATATATATGTATTTAATGAATATATATTATATATAAAAATCATGTTTTAAATTAAGAAGTTATGTAAATCAGGATATAATTAATAAAATCAAGAACAACAAGTCGAAACACATACAATAAATGAAACGACTTTACCCAAATCGCTACTTTTAAATCGAATTTACAAAAGAACGGGTAATATAAAGTCATAAGTAAACCATATATGATATCATAACAACGAATATGATTCTGTAATAAGTCAATGACATTATTTAAATCATTATACAGGAGGTTCAAATACATACGAAGCATATCAGACATAAGGTAAGGGATAACTTTTCCAATCTCATTTTTATCCAAGATTGTTTATTCGTAAGTATTTACTGGGGTTATATTAATCATTCATGTACCTGTTTTATAAATATGGTTTCATGTATGTTTAAAGTCCTTTTTACCCATTTTTTTACTTTTACTACATGTTATGTAAGGAATATTTCTTTTCTTTACCATACGATGTGATTTTTGACTTTTCTGGCAGAAGTACGAGAAAAAATGTTATTTTAACATATACGACATGAACGGATTATTACGGTTTCATAACACCTTATTTTCAAGAATATTACTCTACAAGATTTCATGATTATTTTCAACAAAATTATTTTCATTTATAATTACATGACATTTTCTGAAATGAAAATGATTTTGAAGAAGAAAGGATATTTTCCTTAATAATTCAGTTCAAGTGTTTTGTCAAAACTATTTTCAATCTAAGATGACATTATTTAGTATTATTTTGTTTCAAGTATAATGTCTCTATGATTTACATGGTTTAACTTTTATTATGATGAAATGATATAAATTTTTTTATGGATTATTTTATGATGGGATGATGTTTTTGAAACCCGTTTTATACTTTGGGTAATGATGAATGATTTGTGTTCATGTTGTGTCACAGGTAAGAATGATTTCATTATGTGATGGGTGGGACATATATATCCCTCCAATGCATTGGGTGAAGAATTATATCTCATGAGATAAACATGGATGGAATGGAAAGTAAATCTGATTCAGTAATACAGGGCTGGAACGACAAGTAAACCCTGTTCAGTAAGGGAATTTGTCCTCTAAGATGGTCTTGGTAGAAATGCCTTGGCTACTATGGAAATCATATCATGTTCTTAATGTTTTTCCACAATTAAAAGTTTTATTCCCATGCTATAATATCATGATTAATGTTATTTTATGATCTATGCCTTATGTACTTCAATGTTATATGTCATTGCTCAAGATTTTTATGTTTAGATTTTATGCTCATGTTTTTACATTCAAATGTATATGGATTGTTTTATGTTCTCTATGTTTACCCGTACTAAGCATTTGAGATCACCCTTTTTATGTTTTATTTTCCCCAGGATATAAAGAAAGGTTTATGTAAAAAAACAAAAGGGGAAGATCTTTATGGGAGATGTTGAAGATCTTTCACCATGATTAGAAGATTATGTTCCGAGTTTCCAAAGACACTAAACTATTAAGGTCCTTGTGTGTTGGTTTTTGTTATGTATTAAGTATTCCACAAAAGTAATGTAATGTTCATGTATGCCAAGCATTGGGTATCTACATTTGGTATCAGCGGAAAGGTTTAGTTAACCTTTGGAAACTAGGATGCGAAAGCATTAGTGAGATACCTAGAGATATTTCTATGGTATGTGTAGGTATGTCTATAAGGTTAAGTATAAGTATAGGTTATAGTCCTAGAATTACAGTAACAATCTTACAATTAACCCTAAGATGTTATATATTGAATTTAATACCCATTTATTAGGTTCTCTAATGATTTTTTCCTCTCACATTATTATTTTTGGGTTTTAGACGATGGCTAGAACCCAAAGGAACCGTTTTGATCAACGTAATGGACAATGCAAGGATTTTCCTCCTGAACAAACCAATGTTATGGGAGATGGAGTGAAAAATCATATTGCTATACTTACACAATATATGCATCATTCTGGACTTCCGAATGATCAGAGAAGGGAACAATATTCTATTGAGTCCTTCATGAGGCAACGTTCACCTTCTTTCAGTGGGTCTTCTGGTCCACTTGTTGCTGAACAATGGATCAATACCATTGAAAAGATATTTTCCATACTTTGATGTTCAAAACATGAAAAATTCATTCTAGATATTTACCATTTAGAAGGTGAAGCATATCAATGGTGGACTCTAATTAAGAATACAAGGCCCCGAGATGAAATGGAATCCATGGAATTAGATGAGTTTAAGAACTTATTTTTCAATAAGTACTTCCCCCATATTATTCGAACAAATATGGAAAAGGATTTCCTTGAGCTTAAGAAAAAGGATGATGAATCTGTTGGTTGATACCAAGAAAATTTTACAAGGCTTGCAAGGTATGCATCTGGCTTTGTCATCCTACCTGAAAGTAAAGTTGATCGATTCTTCAGTGGCTTAAAACCAAGTCTTTGAAGGGCATTAGCTATAAGAGACTTCAGTAGATATAAAGAAATTGTGAGTTGTTCTATTAAGGTAGAAATGGAAGTTAGTGTTACATATCCATCTCATGGTTTTGACACGAAATGAAAGATGGAGTTCAAGGAGAAATCCCAGAATAATGGTGAAAAGAAGATGAATGTTTCTTTAGGCTCAAACTGTGGAAATAAGTATGGTGGAGATTGCCTAAAAGGTACTAGAAAATGTTTTAAGTGTGTCATTGAGAAGTTGATTGTCGAAGTAATGGAAGAAAGTAGCTAATGATGTTAATAGAGAAAAGAATACAGAGAACGCTACACCGACACTTCAATGCTTCAAGTGCAAGGAAATTGGGCATTATGCTAATCAATGCCCTAATCCAAGGGTTAATGATGATCGACATGAGCAACCACATAATGCAAAGGACAAAGGTAAGTCACATGTGATCACTATTGATGATGTTGAATATGACAACAATGTGGTGGAATTACTATGTGTTTATGTAATGGGATTCAAAAATAATGTTGTATATAGTATCATGGAATATTTGAATATTTATGTATTGGTCTATTGTGGTTTTCAATAATTTTATGGTACCAGTAACAATGGAAATTGATTGAGATATTTTTGGAAAGAAGATGATATGCGCATAATGAAGGGATAAGGAGAAAATGAAATGTTTCACAATATTCATGATCTCATGACTAATATAAGGAAAATGTTATATCATGGTTTGAGTATATAGAATTTTTTGATTTTGGTATGTGGAAAGAGTTAACTTTTGACAACATTAATTTTTCCACTAATGTTCAATGGGTATTCATTTTTCAAAAGAGTACAAGATTAAGGTCTTCACATGTTTGTAATGCGATCAACAAGACATATCTTGTGATATATGGGGGATAAATGATGGTATTTACATTCTCAGTAGATGACATTTCTAGTAATTGTTTTCTTTATACTATGAGCTTGGACAGAAGTATTTTGGATAAGCCTAAAGATGGAAATGGATAATGTTGGACATAAGTTAGTATTGTTTAAGGCTAGAACTTTTTTTCCTCTCGATATTATTGATAGAATGTTATAATAGTATAGTTTAAGAAAAGAGACTACCTGCAGAACGGGTGACAACCTGTCGCGTCGGAAAAGGCTGTAAAAATAAAACCCCCAACTGAAGTGCGACAGGCCTTTATCGCCTACTACAGGTCTATAGGAAGTCCTTGGTTAGTAGAAACTAGTTTTATTTTATTAAGCGGTATGATAAATGAAGTATAAGTCCATTTTAGTAACCGTATACGATTAATCTCACCATAGATGGACTTATGTATAAAACTTTTTCTAACCTTATGTTTGAGACAAATGGAATGACCCATCATTCTACAACATGATCTGATAACACTTCAAGAATGAAAAATTAAACTTCATTTCTTTAAGAGATGAAGTGGAAATCGTTCAAAGAACGAACAACGGTGAGATTGTACCGAAATAAAGTACGTATTTCTTCTAATTCAAATTCTTCAACTTTATCGAAATGATCTTGAAAACCAAAAATGTTGTCCTAGTGTCCTCATATCCGATGAATCATATGGTACCATAGATCATCACAAATATATGGCTTTGTGATTGTTGGATTTTTTTTATAGACATGTTCTCTACCACTCTCCATCAGAACATGATGGTTATATTTCTCCTCCATATCCATATTTTCACCTATGTTCTCCTATGTGGAAACCCAATGATTAGTTAATTTGGGTAACCGTTAAGTTTCATACACTAGTTTTTAAACTTAAGTTTTGGTATTCCATTTTACGATGTGGATTTTAATTAAAGAAACTTTCCAGTAGAAAACCATTTATAAACCCGACGAATTTAGAGGGCGAAATTCATTTTAAGGGGGTAGAATGTAAGAACCCTACATTTTATGAGAATTATTCCTTTTAATTTCATTGATGTCTTGTGTTTTATGCTACACCAAAATTAGTTTGTGCTATACGCAACACCGTATTAGCTTGCAGTATATGCAACACTATTCTTGGCTCGTGTTACACACAATTTCAAGTTCATTTTGGGGAAATTATTCTATGCGACATTAAGTATAGATTCTATTTAATGTATAAATGAAATAAGTTCTGATTATGTTATACGCAACACCAAACTGAGCTTTCACTACACTCAACCCTGACATGAATTGCATCACACGCAATCAAGAATTTCCTTGATAGCGTGTGTAGTACGCAATACCGAGTTTCACTAAACGAGATATTATTATTATGAACTAGTCGTTGTGAATAGTAATACCCACTTTTTGAAATTTTATAAATTTTATCTTCCAAAATGGACTTAATTTTTGGATTTGGAATATTGAAATTATCCTATGGTGAATTTTTAGTATTTTTCTGAAAACTTTCAATTTTTGATGAATAGTGAAAACACTGGGTTACTATTTAAAAGCCGACTTTTTATATAAATAATTATTTATTTTAGTTAAATTTATTTTAGGTCAAAATTGATACATAATTCCTATACAAGTTCAATGTAATTCATTGGATTCATTTTATAATAATTTTAGATATATAAAAATTTTATTGAACTTTTCACCGTCTTTTACCCACCTCCTAGGAAAATTTGAAAATTTACATAAAACTTAATTTTACCACTTCTGTGAGTGGAATTTATAAAATCCAAGAGAAATGGTTAATATCAAGGAGTAAAATGTGGATCAATAAGACAAAAATAATTTTTGGTGAATAGTTACTTTTTAATTTTATTTACCACGGTTAAAAGTAAATATGGTAATTAAGGGTAAAAATGATATTATTATTACCCTAAAACATGTCCTAGTTATATTAGATAAGTTTAATTGGACCAAAAACAACCTTATGACTAAAATATGACCCTTTAGGTCCACTTGGATTAGATTAGGACATTTATTATTATTTTATTTAAAGAATTGTTAAAATAGTTAAAATCAATGTTTAATAAATAAAACATTTTTAATATAGTGTTATACATAAGATACATTCAAATATAAATATTAATTAGAAACATAAAAATATTTCCTACGTAATGGTATTTTATTTATAATTTTTAGACATTAAATAATTTAATTTATTTATGAAACAATGATGATGAAGTAATTACCTTATCAATGAAATATTAACATAACTGATGTTATAAATACCCAAATAAATGTAATTTTAGACTTTTTATGAATTAAAATAATTTTCTAAGTTAATATGACATGTTATTATTAATTAAATTAACTTTTTTCGAACTAATCATGTTTTTATGATCTTCACAAAAAACAATTACCAAATAGTGTCAAAATTGACATAAAATAGTTTTTAGAACAACTATTATATTATTTATTGTAATTATATTCCTAAAAATATATGGTTCGTAAAAATGAATTATATAAGGTTCTATATATTAATCCTGAACCACTTGGGGTTCGTTTGACTTGTTATAGTAAGTTTATTAACCATATAGTGTACGAAATCAAGAAGACACGGTAAAAGTTAAATTCTTTAACTTAGAGTTAAATCTAAATGATATGGTTAAAATAGTAACCTAAACTTGCCTAAAACCTGTTGGTTGAGAGGATATCGACCCATAACCAGTTTATCTTCGAAATAAATCAATTTGGAGCTATTATAAACAGAATATGACTTTGTTATAAAATAATATTTTATGTTTTTCCAAATGTGCCCCTCTCCTCCGTTATAAAAACGGCACCCCTTCCCTCTTCTCTTCACACCCTTTTGAGCCTTGAAGCTTGGCCAACCCCTACCCATTTATCTTCTCCACTTCTCTAGAAACATTTTGGAGGTTCTGTTCTTCTCAAAAGACCAACTCTAATTCCATAAGAGAAGGCTTAAAGGAGGTGCGTCGAAGAAGAGGTAATCTCTTCTTCCGATTCTCTCACGTTTATTTCTTATTAAACTTCTTCATCTTTAGTTTTCTCATTAAAAAGTAATAAAATCAGTATTAATTATATAATTATATGTTATTATAAATATTAAAAAACTTTATTTCACCTTCTATCCATCCTACGGAAAATGAAATCACCGCGCGTGCGTACGTACGGAATACCGTCTCCACGTCGTGGTGTAATCAGTTTTTCCACCACCACCTTACTTGGATGGGTATAATGGTGTAAATAATAACTATATATGATTATTATAACATCATAATGATTATAAGATATAATATCATCCACTCCAATTCAATTTAATAAATATGGGAACAATATCATCACTTGTGCGTACGTACGGACTACCGTCTCCACGACGCAATGATATTCATTCTCCATGTTAACCATTCATGAATGATTATAAAGTATATATAATGAAATATATGACATAATAATTATACTTGATTTATTTATATATATATATGTGTATTTCATGTACTAAATTCCATTCAATTCAATAAGGAAACGGAAACAGCATTCATGCATACGTACGGTCTACCGTCTCCATGAACGGTGTATTTCATTCCATTTATAGATATATCATATATATGTATATGATGAATATATATTATATATAAAAAATCAGTTTTTACATTATGGAATTATTTAAATCAGGATATAATTAATAATATCAAGAACAACAAGTCGAAACACTTACAATAAATGAAACGATTTTACCCAAATCGCTACTTTTACATCGAATTTACAAAAGAACAGGTAATTTAATGTCACAAGTAAACCATATATGATATCATAACAATGAATATGACTCTGTAAAAAGTCAATGACATTATTTAAATCATTATACCAGAGGTTGTAATACATACGAAGCATATTGGACATAAGTTAAGGGATAACTTTTCCAATCTCATTTTTATCTGAGATTGTTTATTCGTAAGTATTTACTGGGGTTATATTTATCATTCATGTCCCTATTTTCTAAAAATGGTTTCATGTATGTTTAAATTAATTTTTTCCCATTTTTTAATTTTACTACATGGTATGTAAGGAATCTTTATTTTGTTTACCATATAAGGTACTTTTTGACTTTTCTGGAAAAAGTACGAGAAAAAATGTTTTTTTAACTTATACGGCATGAACGGATTATTATGGTTTCATAACGCCTTATTTTCAAGAGTCTTACTCTACAAGATTTCATTATTTTTTTCAAAAAAATACTTCTCTTTTAAAATTGCATGACATTTTGTGAAAAGAAAATGATTTTGAAGAAGAAAGGATATTTTCCCCAAGAATTCATTTCAAGTGTTTTGTCAAAACTATTTTCCATCTAAGATGACATTATTTAGTATGATTATGTTTCAAGTATAATGTCTCTATGATTTACATGGTTTCACTTTTCTTATGATGAAATGATATCCATTTTTTTGTATGGATTATGTTTTGATGGAATTATGTTTATGAAACCCGTTTTATACTTTGGGTAATGATGAATGATTTATGTTCATGTTGCGGCACAAGTAAGAATGATTTCATTATAAGATGGGTGGGACATATAACTCCCTATAATTCATTGGGTAAAGAATTATATCTCATGATATTGACATGGCTCGAATGGCAAGAAAATCTGGTTCAGTAATACAGGACTGGAATGGCATGTAAACCCAGTTCAGTAAGGGACTTTGTCCAATAAGATGGTCTTCACAGCAATGCCTTGGATACTATGGAAATAATATCATGTTCTTAATGTTTTTCCACAATGACAAGTTTTATTCCCATGCTATTTTATCATGATTAATTTTCTTTTATGATATATGCCTTATGTACTGCAATGTTATATGTCATTGCTCAAGATTTTGATGTTTATATTTTATGCTCATGTTTTTACATTCAAATGTATATGGATTGTTTTATGTTATCTATGTTTACCATTACTGAGCATTTAAGCTCACCCTTTTTATGTTTTATTTTCCCCAGGATATAAAGAAAAGTTTTAGGTAATAAAATTAAAGCGGAAGATCTTTATGGGAGATGTTGAAGATCTTTCACTATGATTAGAAGATTATGTTCCGAGTTTCCAAACACACTAAACTATTATGGTCCTTGTGTGTTGGTTTTTATTATGTGTTAAATATTCTGCAAAAGTAATGTAAGGTCCATGTATTCCAAGAATTGGGTCTCTACAGTTTTTATCGGAGGAAATTTTTAGTTAACCTTTGGAAACTAGGATGTGAAAACTTTAGTGAGATCCCTAGAGATATTTCTAAGGTATGTCTAGGGATGTCTCTAATGTTAAGTATAAGTATAGGTTATAATCATAAAATTAACCCTAAGATGTTATATATTGAAGGTACTCCACCTTTATTATGTTCTAGCATGATTTTTTCCCCTCTCACTATTCTTTTTGGGTTTTAGACGATGGATGGAACCCGAAGGAACTGTGTTGATCAATGTAATGGGAAATGCAATGATTGTCCTTCTGAACAGACCAATGTTATGGGAGATGGAGTGAAAAATATTATTTCTATACTTACAATAGCTATGAATCATTCTGTAATTCTGAATGAGCAGAGAATGGAACAATATTCTATTGAGTCCTTCATAAGGCAACGTCCACCTTCTTTCAGTGGGTCTTCTAATCAACTTGTTGATGGACAATGGATCAGTACCATTGAAAAGATATTTTCCATACTTTGATGTTCAAAAAATGAAAAATTCATTCTTGTTATTTACCATTTAGAAGGTGAAACAGATCAATGGTGGACTCTAATTAAGAATACGAGGCGCCGAGATGAAATTGAATCCATGGAATGGGATGAGTTCAAGAACTTATTTTTCAAAAATTACTTCCCTGGTATTCTTCGAACAAAGATAGAAAAGGATTTCCTTGAGTTGAAGAAAAAGGATGATGAATCTGTTATTTTATACGAAGAAAATTTTACAAGGCTTTCAAGGTAAGCATCTGGCTTTATCATCCAACCTGAAAGTAAACTTGATCGATTCTTCAGTGTCTTAAAACCAAGTCTTAGAAGCGCATTAGCTATAAGAGACTTCAGTAGCTATGAAGAAATTGTGCATTGTGCTATCAAGGTTTAAATGGAAGTTGGTGTTATATATCCATCTCATAGTTTTGAAAAGAAACGAAAGATGGAGTTCAAGGAGAAATCTCAGAATAATGGTGAAAAGAAGATGAATGTTTCTTTATGCTCAAAGTGTGGAAAGAAGCATGGTGGAGATTGCCTAAATGATACTAGAAAATATTTCCAGTGTTTCATCGAGCATTTGAGTGTCGAAGTAATGGGAAAAAGGTAGCTAATTATGTGAATAGATAAAATAATACCGAGAACGCTCCACCAAAACTTCAATGCATCAAGTGAAAGGAAATGTGGCATTATGCTAATCAATTCCATTATCCAAGGGTTAATGATGATCGGCATGAGAAACCACATAATGCAAAGAACAAAGGGAAGTCACGTGAGATCACTATTGGCGATGTTGAATATGACAACGATGTGGTGGAATGATTAAGTGTTTATGTAATGGGATTCCAAAATAATGTTGTATATAGTATTGTGGAATATTGGAATATTTATGTATTGGTATATTGTGGTTTTCAATTATTTTATGGTACCTCTAACCATGGAAAGTTATTGAGATATTTTTTGAAAGAATATGATATGCGCATAATGAAGTGATAAAGAGAAAATGAAATGTTTGACAGTATTCATGAGCTCATGAATGATATAAGGACAAAGTTATATCATGGTTTGAGTATATATAATTTTTGGATTTTGGTATGTGCAAATAGTTAAATTTTGATAGCATTCATGTTTTCACTAATGTTCAATGGGTATTCATTTTTCAAGAGAGTACATGATTAAGGTATTCACATGTTTGGAATACGATCAACAAGATATATCTTGTGATATATAGGGGATAAATGATGGTATTCACATGCTCGGTAGATGACATTTCTAGTAATTGTTTTTTTCATACTATGATCTTGGACTGAAGTATTTTCGATAAGCCTAAAGATTGAAATGGATTATGTTGGACATAAGTTAGTATTTTTTAAGGCTATAACTTTTGTTTCTCTTGATATTATTGATAGAATGTTATAATAGTGTAGTTTAAGAAAAGAGACAACCTACAGAACGGGCGAAAACCTGTCGCGTCGGACAAGGGTCTGAAAATCACACCCACAACTAAAGTGTGACATGCCTTTATCTTCTACTATAGATCTAAATGAAGTCTCTGGTTAGTTGAAACTAGTTTTATTTTATTAAGTGGTATGATAGATGAAGTATATGTCCATTTTAGGAACCGTATACGATTAATCTCACCATAGATGGACTTATGTATATAAGTTTTTCTAGCCTTATGTTTGAGATAGATGGAATGACCCATCATTCTATCACATGATCTTATAACACATCAAGAATGATAAATTCAAATTCATTTCTTTAAGAGATGAAGTGGAAATTATTCAAGGCATGAACAATGGTGATATTATACCGAAATAAAGTAAGTATTTCTTCTAATTCAAATTCTTCAACTTTAGGGAAATGATCTTGAAAACCAAAAATGTTGTCCTAGTGTCCGAATATCCGATGAATCAGATATTACCTTAGATCATCAAAAATTTAGGGCTTTGTGATTGTTCTCTTTTTTTTATAGCCATGTTCTCTGCCACTCTCCATCAGAACATGATGGTTAGATTTCTCCTCCATATCCATATTTTCACCTATGTTTTCCTATGTGGAACCCCAATTATTAGTTAATTTGGGTAACCATTACGTTTCATACATTAGTTTTTAAAGTTATGTTTTTGTATTCCATTTAACAAGGTGTCATTCAATTAAAGAAACTTTCAAGTAGAAAACCATTTATAACCCCGACGAATTTTGAGGGCGAAATTCATTTTATGGGGGGTAGAATGTAACAACCCGAGATTTTATGAGAATTATTCTTTTTAATTTCATTGATATCTTGTGTTGTATCTTACACCAAAATTAGATTGTGCTATACACAACACCGTATTATCTTGTAGTATACACAACACTATTCTTGGCTCGTATTACACACAATTTCAAGTTTATTTTGTGGAAATTATTCTACGCAACATTATGTATAGATTTTGTTTAATGTATAAATGAAATAAGTTTTGATAATGTTATATGCAAAAACAAATGGATCTTTCACTACACGCAGCCCTGACTTGACTTTCATTACACGCAATCAAGAACTTTCTCGATAGCGTGTGTAGTACGCAATACCGAGTTTCACTAAACGATATAATATTATTATGAACTAGCCGTTATGAATAGTAATACCCGATTTTTAAAATTTTATAAATTGTATCTTTCAAAATGGAATTCATTTTCGGATTCGTAATTTTGAAATTAGCCTAGGGTGAATTTTTAGTATTTTTCGAAAAACGTTCAATTTTTGATGAATAGTGAAAACACTGGGTTACTATTTAAAAACCGACTTTTTATTTAAATATTTATTTATTTTATTTAAATTTATTTTAGGTAAAAAAATTTACATAATACCTATATAAGTTCAATGTAATTAATTTGAGTCATTTTATAATAATTTTAGATATATAAAAATTTTATTGAACTTTTCACCGTCTTTTACCCACCTCCTAAGAGAATTAGATAATTTACATAAAACATAATTTTACCACTTCTGTGAGTGGAATTTCAAAAATCTGAGAGACATAGTTAATATCAAGGAGTAAAATGTGGTTCAATAAGACAAAAATATTTTTTGGTGAATAGTAACTTTTGCTTTTATTTACCACGGTTAAATGTAAAATAGGGTAATTAATGGTAAAAATGATATTATTATTACCCTAATAGATGTAATAATACTATTGGATAAGTCTAATTCGACCAAAAACAACCTTATGATTAATAGATGATCCTTTAGGTCCACTTGGATTATATTAGGACATTTATTATTATTTTATTTAAAGAATAGTTAAAATAGTTAAAATCAATGTTTAATAACTAAAACATTTTTAATATAGTGTTATATATAAGATAAATTCAACTATAAATTTTCATTAGAAAGATAAAATGATTTACTACATAATGGTATTTTATTTTTAATTTTTAGACATTAAATTATTTAATTTATTTATGACACAATGATGATGCAGTAATTACCTTATCAATGAAATATTAACATAATTGATGTTATAAATACCCAAATAAATTTAATTTTAGGCTTTTTATGAATTCCACTAATTTTATAGGTTATTATGACATGTTAGTATTGATTCAACTAACTTTTTTCAAACTAATCATGTTGTTATAATTTTTAAAAAAATCAATTACCAAATAGTGTCAAAATTGATATAAAATAGTTTTTTAAAACAATATTATTTTATTTATTGTTATTATATTTTTAAAAATCTAAGGTTCGGCCAAATTACTTAGATAAGGTAATATATATTAATAATAAACCAATTGGGGTTTTTTTGTCTTGTTATACTAAGTTTATTAACCATACAGTGTAAGAAAACAAGAAGACACAGTAAAAGTTAAATTATTTAACTTAGAGTTAAATCTAAATGATAAGGATAAAATAGTAACCTAAACTTGTCTAAAACCTATTGGTTGAAATTATTCCGACCCATCCCCACTTTATCTTAGAAATAAATCAATTTGGAGCTATTATAAACCGAATATGACTTTATTATAAAATAATATTTTATGTTTTTTCAAAGGTGCCCCTCTCATCCCTTATAAAAAGGGAACACCTTCCCTTTTCACTTCACACTCATTTGAGCCTTGAATCGAGGACAACCCCTTCCCATTTCTCTTCTCCACTTATTTGTAACATTCTGGAGGTTCTTGTCTTCTCAAAAGACCAACACCACTTCCTTAAGAGAAGGCTTAAAGGAGGTGCGTCGAAGAAGAGGTAATCTCTTCTTCTGATTCTCTCAAGTTTCTTTCTTCTTCTACTTATTCTTATTTAATTATATCATTATAAATTAATAACATAATTATTAATTATATAACGATATGTTATTATAAATATGAAACAAACTTATTTAACCTTCTATCCATCCTATGGAAAACGAAATCACCGCGCGTCCGTACGTACAGAATACCGTCTCCACGCCGTGGTGTAATCAGTTTTTCCACCATCGCCTTACTTGGATGGGTATAATGGTGTAAAGAATAACCATATATGATTATTATATCATCATACTGATTATATGATATTATATCATCCACTTAAATTCCATTCAATAAATATGGGAATGATATCATCGCTCGTGCGTAAGTACGGACAACTGTCTCCACGACGCGATGAGATTCAATCTCCATGTTAACCATTCATGAATGATTATAAAGTATATATAATGAAATATATGACATAATAATGATACTGTATTTATGTATATATATATATATATATGTAAGTCATCTACTTAATTCCATTCAATTCAATAACGAAAGGAAAATAGCGTTCTTGCGTACGTACGGCCTACCGTCTCCATGAACGGAGTATTTCATTCCATTTATCAATCTATCATATATATATATGTATATGATGAATATATATTATATATAAAAATCATGTTTTACATTTTTGAATTATGTAAATCAGGATATATGTAATAATATCATGAACAACAAGTCGAAACACGTACAATAAATGAAACGATTTTACCCAAATCGCTGCTTTTACATCAAATTTACAAAAGAACGGGTAATATAAAGTCATAAATAAACCATATATGATATCATAACAATGAATATGATTATGTAATAAGTCAATGACATTATTTAAATAATTATACAGGAGGTTTGAATACATACGAAGCATATCAGACATAAGGTAAAGGATAACTTTTCCAATCTCATTTTTATCCGAGATTGTTTATTCTTAAGTATTTACTGGGGTTATATTTATCATTCATGTCCCTATTTTCTAAAAATGGTTTCATCTATGTTTAATGTACTTTTTACCCGTTTTTGAATTTTACTACATGGTATGTATGGGATCTTTCTTTTGTCTACCATACAAAGAACTTTATGACTTTTCCGGCAAAAGTACAAGAAAAAATGTTTTTTAACTTATTGGGCATGAATGTATTATTATGGTTTCATAATGCCTTATTTTCAAGAATCTTAATCTACAATATTTCATGATTATATTCAAAAAAAATCTTTTCTTTTAAAATTTCATGATATTTTGTGAAAAGAAAATTATTTTGAAGAAGAAAGGATATTTTCCTCAGGAATTCACTTCATGTGTTTTGTCAAAACTATTTTCCATATAAGATAACCTTATTTAGTATGATTGTGTTTCAAGTATAATGTCTCTATGATTTACATGGTTTCACTTTTCTTATTATGAAATGATATCCATTTTTGGTATGGATTATGTTATGATGGAATGATGTTTATGAAACTTGTTTTATACTTTGGTTAATGATGAATGATTTATGTTCATGTTGTGGAACAAGTAAGAATTATTTCATTATGAGATGGGTAGGACTTATATCTCCCTCCAATGAATTAGGTAAAGAATTAAATCTCATGAGATATCCATGGATGGAATGGCTAGTAAATCCGGTTCAGTAATACAGGGCTGGAACGACAAGTAAACCCAGTTCAGTAAGGGACTTTGTCCACTAAGATAGTCTTGGAAGCAATGTCGTGGCTACTATGGTAATCATATCATGTTCTTAATGTTTTTCCAAAATTATAAGTTTTATTACCATGATATTTTATCATCATTAATTTTCTTTTATGATCTATGCCTTATGTACTACAATGTTATATGTCATTGCTCAAGATTTTGATGTTTAGATTTTATGCTCATGTTTTTACATTCAAATGTATATGGACTGTTTTATGTTCTCTATGTTTACCCTTACTAAGCATTTAAGGTCACCCTTTTTATGTTTTATTTTTCCCATGATATAAAGAAAGTTTATTGATAAGAAAACAAAAGGGGAAGATCTTTATGGGAGATGTTGAAGATCTTTCACCATGATTAGAAGATTATGTTCTGAGTTTCCAAACACACAAAACTATTACGGTCCTTGTGTGTTAGTTTTTGTTATGTATTAAGTATTCCGTAAAAGTAATATAATTTCCATGTATGACTAGCTTTGGGTCTCTACACTATTACAGTGAAGTTTCTAGGAAAGCAATCCTCTTACCAGTGTGAGTCCATATACTTTAGAGGTTGTTGGGAAACAATCCTTTTCCCTATACTAGTGATGGCCTAGTCAAGTTTACAACCTCAAGATGGTTCTTTATACTTCCTATAGAGACAGCCTTCTTCCTTCTTGATAAGGTCGGTTCTGATCTTGGTCTTCTTTAGTTCTCTTCACTTGATTACTTGAAAAGTAGTAGGCAAGCAATTATTCCTTCTTTCTTTCTCTTCTTCTCTAGTGCAACACTAACTGCACTAGACTTCTTTATTATTCTTAGTGCAACAACCAACTGCACTAAAACTTCTTCTTTATTCTTGAGAATAATCACATACACCAATGTGATTATTCAGGCAATGAATATTGGTTCTCTTTGCATCATCTGAATCAAAATTCCCTGAATAATTGTCAGCCTTCAGTTGGGCATACTTGGTTCTTCTTCTTCTTCTCTTCTTTCTCTTTGACACAGTATAATAAGGAATAGAAATATAGGATCTTAATATCTTTATTCAATTCTCAATATCAATTCATGAGTATATTGGTATACATCCATCTTCTTTGGTGTGGATATGAAATAAGTTTCACATATTTCTCATCCTCACACAAGAAACAACACCCCTACAAATAGTGAATATAAATCGTGCAACTAGAGAGTGTTCACCTTCGTTAAAGTAGATATCTCCATAGGTCTTCTTCTTTATGTAGAGGACACATGATTCTTCTTCATAGAATCATGTATGATTCATAGATTTTCTTCGTGAAGCACTATAGGGGTGTGTATTCATTGGTTGTGTACTCAAGGTATCCCCTTCACAAAACACCGTGAGGGATTGAGGAAACCAATTGCTTGTTTCTGCTTTCTTCTTCGCACAGAGGGTGCATTTATCCTTCTTCACAAGACACTTCAAGAGTGCATAGCACATGTTAAAGGCATGCATTACCTTCAATGTTTTTGTTCACCCTTCTAGTTATATTGCGTGTAAAATTAAAACCTTGCACATAAAGACACCTTTTGGCGTAAAAAAGGCTTTTCGCAAAACTCTTCTTTTGCGCGCAACCCTGGATTTTCGCGTATCACTTCAATTTTTTGCGCAACACTCTCTTTTTCGTGCAACACTGGTTTTTTCGCACTCCCATTTTTTTCTGTGCAACACTTTCTTTTTCTTTTATCACTTTATTTTTCGCGCACCCCTTCTTATTTTCACACGCTAAATAATACACCAATTTTTTCACACGTCAGAGCCCAGGATTTGTCTATTTGTCGAGCCTTAATAAATGAGAGGGGTTCACCTCATATATATAGGCATTTTTGACCTTGCATGTAAAACACTAATCCGTGCATAAAACCCTCTTCATGCGTGTAAAAATTCTTTCACGCACCTTCATATTTCGCGGAATGCTCCAATATTTCACGCACCTCACGCCTTTTCCAATTTTCAATCTTCTAATCTCAAAATACCTCTTCTGCGTAAAACTTCATTCCTCTATTTAATTCACCATTCTAATATTTCATGCACAGCTTTATTTTTTGTGCACCATGCCTATATTTCACGCAACGCTTTATTTTTCGCACATCCCACTAATATTCTGTGCACTGCTTTATTTTTCGCGCAGCCCGCTAATATTTCATGCAACCTATATTTTTCATGCATTTAAATTATATTTCGCACATCCTACTAATATTTCGCGCAACTTTTACTTTTTGTGCACTCTGCCTAATTTTCTATGCACTCCATGCCTTTTCCATTTTTTGATGTTTTGGCCTTCAATCATGCCATGTGCACAAAAATATAAATTGTTCCATTATGTCACCTCTAAGTTTTCCATTACTTTTTCATTTCTCGATCCAATGCTTCCCATATCCATTCTTTAGCTTTCATCAAGAACTCCACTATCGTGATATATATCCTTTGATAAACCATATTTAGAATTGTCAAAATTACAATGGAATGTATTGAAACTTCCCTATCTTCCAATAGCATCATTCCTACCTATCAAAACTGTATATGACTGGCATTGTTATTTCTCCCCCCTTTCCTTCATAAGGCTTGCCTCACAAGTTCTTTTATCTTATGATATCTATGAGATACATATCAGAAAATCGCTGTCTGGTTTTAATCAACATTATTTATTTTTGTAGATAATGTGTCACCTTTGAGACACGTGCTTTGAACTTAGGATCATCTCAAAAATCATCTGAATTTACATCATAGTGAATTTCCCAATTATGACATTAAATGATATGATTTCATAACAATTCTCCAGGCATCCTCACTTCAGCCGATCTCCATTAACTTTGGAGTCCTTCTTCATTTTGACAGATATTGACAACTGTTGACAAGAAATTCAATCTTCATACATAAAGTGCTCCCAACATTTAGTAGCAAATATGATATGAAACACTAGGATTAAATGACTCCTGAAATATATTATTTGAATATACCCATTATAACGTAGATATTGAATTGGAGGGTATAAAAAGGGTTAAAAGATTTATTAAATATATATATATATATATATATATATATATATAATATCTAATTAATTCAAATTTATTGATGAATGTTTAGTAAATATGAATACATTATTCAGTAAATTAATTTTATGCTTCAAATATAAATATTTTGCCAAATTGATTTTAATTTTCTTTTACACATGGGTAATATAATTATTTTATAATATAATTTGTATTGGTATTTTAAAAATAGGATATAATTTTTAAAATAGTAATAAAAAAATTATTTTTGGGTGATATTTTATTATTTATCTAAAATGATTGGCTTTTCAATGAATAGTGATAAATATAAATATTTGTAAAACTTTAATTTTGTTTTATTAAATCATGTAATTTGAAGTCCCAAAATATTTATGATTTAGTAAAAATGTTACATATGATAAATTTTTTATATAATAATCTAAATTATTTAATTTCAATCATCAATTTTCATTATTTCGATATAAATATATTTTTATGCTTAAAAACAAATTTGTATGAAAACTATTTTTAAGTAAATAATGTGTTTCTATTTTAGTTACATAAAATAACCCCTAATGAGGAATGAATTAAATGAAATGTTTATATTATATTTTATTATATGTTAATTTAAATTAATAAAATGATGGTAATTGGCCCTAGATTTAATGTAACATCATATTTTCCTTGAAAAATCCATTTTTTTGGAAAACTAATTTTCATCGCTCTTTACAAGTTTAATTTTAAATTAAAATATACCAATTATGCGAATTGATTCGTAAAAAATGGATTCCATATTTGGAATAATTAAGTCTAAATTTTAATAATATCCCACTTTTATTTTTTCCATTATGATTAATAACTAGGGTCAACAATTATCACCATTTTAAGAGTAAAACTGTTAAATAAGGTGAAAAATAAAAAGATAATCACTAAAAAAAGGACTGCGACATAGGAAATCATTTTATTAGAGGATTATATTTAATCTATAATCATATAAAAATTTAATATATGTCCTTTTATATCCATTTTACCATGATTTGGACCTTTATAATAATTTTGAAAAATATAAAGACAAAAAATGTCACTTTCTTGCTTATAATATATATAATATTTTTTGACAAGGATAAAAAACTTATTTTCATAACAAAATTGAAACTAAAATTTGAAAATATTTTTTAGAATGAAAATTTAATTATAATTTTATTAATGATATAATTAAGATAATTTCTTATACATCACCAAAATAGTGTTTATTTAATAAAAAGGAAAATGAAATAAAAGATTTCAAAATTGAAAAAAATTTGAATAAATAATTATTTATCAGAATTTTTTAGATAAATATAATATTTTATGGATGTATAAATTTATTTTATTTAAATTACCTTTCTCTATTGATTTTATTATGGTAAATATGAATTAATAGTTCGAAAATAATAATAATGATATTTTATAATAAATAATTACTTATTAAATGATTTTGAATTATTTAAAATCCTATCATTATAAATTTGAATGGTATATGGTTTAAATATAATCAATTTTCTATTTATTAGAGAAATTTTCTTTTATTGTAACTACTTTCACACCTAAATAGTTATAACATTATTGTTGAGGTAAGCATCAAAAAGGGTTAACATGGGTTAAAATAAAAAGATAACCTTAAAAACCAAATATAAAAATGTAAAGTAACTATTTTATTAAATTATTTAAACCTATGAAAATATTATTTATTAAATATATCATTCCTGATCCATATTTACATGATAAATATTTTATACTAATTTAATACTTGAATAAATCTAGAAATAACTAGTCCTCTCAAAAATAAAAGGACACCTCCTCTCATCAATTCATTACACTTAAATAAATGTTTTAATAGTAAAATCCCAACCCAAATACCATAATTAATTTTATTCCAACATCCTAGATGTTTTTATTATTTGTTAAACTCCTATAGGAATTATTTTTGTGTAAAACTAACATGGTTCTATGAGGAAGAGGTAATGTTCTTAAACTAGTGTTTTGGTTTTTCTTCTTCTTCCACGTCTTTAAAATATTTTTCCAAAAAATATATATAATATCATCAATACATACTATATTATGATATTTTTTTAAGAAAATTGAATACACAATACCCTTCACCTCTTCCATAAAATTGGAAACAAAACTATCATTCGTGTGTACATTGAACAACAACCTTACAAATTGATGTAATTCGTTTTCTATCACCACCACTCATAGATGGGTTTAATGATGGATTTACTATATATATATATATATTATTTATTATTTATTTATTATTATGTATATATAATATATCATATAATTTCTAGAATTTATATTTATTTAAAAATGATAACGGTGTTCGTGCGTATGTGTGGACAACCACCTCCCCGAAAGTGATGTTATTAATTTTTCCTAAACACATCTCATTAATTATAAATATAATTTTATTTTGAGAAATAATATCATTTTATATTTTAATGTTAATTATATAATGATAAAATTATACATATTTTCTTTCCATCGTGATCATTGAAAAATGGAAACGTTACTCATGTGTGTGTAGGGATTACCTTCTCCATTATTGTAACTTAATTCCATTTTCTTAATAATAATTCATGGTTATTTTAAAGTAATAAGTAATTTATAATGATGAAAGTTATTTTATTATTATAATTAACGATATTATGAAATAATGACCCCTTTTTCTATAATCAAACTACCGAATTCAATTTGGACATATGAATTGAAAATCATAGAAAAGTATGATGTGAACATAATTTATTAAGTAATTAAGTGTAGTATTATTTTAATTAAGATAAAATGAAAAATAAACAAGAAAAAAATTATTTGTAATGTAATTAATTAACATAATTTTATTGTTCGAGATGGTAAATAATGAATAAGATGAGATAGACCTATGGTATGAAATTTCATCTCAATTTCAATTCATTGAGGCATATTTTAATTTTTTGCACAAAATGTATATTATATGGTGTATATATTCTAATATTTATATGTAATTTCATAAATAATTCTCACATAATTGAAATATAATTTTGAATTCAAATTATTTAATCTAAGGGATTTTACTTTAATGTTACCAACTTGTAAGGTGTTTTGTAACTCTATTTCATTTTATTAGGTTAAATTACTTATTCATTATCTTTGATAATCTATAATTATGTTTTTAATGACTTTTAATTATTTTATTATATATTTATACTTGTTTTATATTTATTTTCATCTGATATACATAATTAATTCATCTTTTAATTCTCACTTCAACTGTAACATATTTTTATGATATTTCATCTCAATTTAATGGAAGATTGTTTTGTAAGTTTACAAGGTTATATTAAATTAAATGCACTTTCCTAATATTCTTGAAATTTTTCATCTTTAATATTTATTTTCCAAGGTAAATGAATATTTTATTCATGAATTTTTATAACGATATTTTCATGAAATTTCTATTCAACAATGAAAACTACCCATTTTTTTAAATAAAATACTTTACTAGGGATTTGTTGTAATAATAAAAACTATATTATTTTTATGAATGATTTAGGATCTATTTGACTGGGAAAAGTATTAAAATTCACTTTGTTGATTAATATTATGGTCTTTTTTTCTTGACACATTCACCTTCTTGTAATTATTTTACGTCACATTTCCCTTAAATATATTTTTTCATTGTCATGGATATTATTATTGATTAAACAAAATATAATCACTAAATATGGTGTTTTACTATTAAAAGTTTTTTTATTGACATGGGATAGCCTTATTAAATCATCAATATTTACTCAATGTGGATATTTTTTTTATAAATATTATTTTTTATGATTTGAATTGGTAACTAAATATATGAGGAATACATTAGAAATGTACTAAAGTGTGGGTCCCTTTTATAGGTATCCCCTTGATGCATCAACAAGTCTGATTAGACAAATTAGTAATCCATAATTTAATAGTTCTCTCATGTATAACTAACCATAAATTAAACATTCTTGGAATATGGTATTGATGATATAGATATCCTGATGTTTGATATCATGAATTCTAATAAAAATAATTTCCATCATTGATAATTCATTTATTATTATCTGTGAGATAATGCATTTATATTATCCCTGGATTAATTTCTTGCTCGTGTTTTTTATTAAATGGAATGTATTTTCAATTATATAACTTGAAATATTTATTATTTTTTAGAAATTAATGATTGATTCTACCATATGTAACCATTATTTAGCATCATAGATCATCAATATTTTATTACTTTCCACACAATACAAAGAATGAATCATTTAATGAATTCAAGAATGTAGACTATTTACATTCACTATGTTTTGAATGTTATAGATTCAAATGTACTGTAAGGTTAATTTATGTATCTATTTTACCAAGAATTATAAAATATTTAGTTAATCAAGATATAATTCAATATATCTTATGATAGTATAATACGTAGCCATAAACCCTGGCTACTAGGGTCAATGTCTTTATATAAAGAAGTAGTTTTTATACTCAACATTTTTTAAAAGAATATCCTATTACATACTAGTAATGATCGTTTCACACTTTAATGTTCTCCATATAGTCTAAAGGATGTAGTATATTTGTATTTGAGCTTTTCCTGATTGCATCTTCTAGATGAATTTATTTTTTGAGGCGATGTAATTAGTCTAGAATACATTGGATTAACATCACATTGGTTATCACGGTCTAAGGCCTCCTAGAATCCATTTTTTTTGTTGTTGATCAACATCTATTCATTTGGGAGTTACATTAATCCTTTTATAGGGACCACTAGATCAAGTTTAGGTATTTTTTATATTTACACTATAATGAAGTGATCATGATTTTAGAAGTCTTCTTGCACTTCTTTTAAAGAGTTTTCATTATTCATGAATAAAAGAGATCACTTACAATATACAATGAATGAATTGAGGAGTCTACTACATAGTTGAAAAAGATTTAGTTGGATCTAGATTCTATAGTGACTTGTAAAAAATGTTAAATCTAAGTTTTAAAAGGTGAATGAGTAGGAAGAATCATCACAATGGATAGTTTGGTAATGAAGAAGGTCTACATGCTCCAATTTTATTCTATATCTCTTCATTGGGTTTTTCCTCACTGTATTGTTTTACTTATAGTTAATCTTTTTCTTGTGTAACATCATTTCACCTTATGTAATAATTGTACTCTTTTATTTTTTTTAATAAAATCATAAGAACTTTGGGTCAAGTTTCCAAATCACACTTCAATCTATTTCAAAAAATAGCTGAATATCCATAGAGTAAAATATGGTGGACCACTTGACCAAACCCATAACTTACTCAAAATATGACCATCATGTGGGGTTGATCAGACTCTAAATTCATAGGTTTTTTGAATAAGTTCTAGTGGGAGAAAGTTTGAGTCGGTGTTCTATAACCGACTATTTATAAATTGGATTACATTAGTATATGAAGATTTTATTATTAATGAATCATATTATTATATAGTGTTCATTATTCTTAATAGATTTGATATGTTAATTTCCTTGAGAATCTATATTATTAAAATTAGAATAGCCATTCCCGGCTATTATGATAACCTAAAAATTCCATTATGGTTTTCATAAACTAGTTCTATGGTCGGATAACCTTATACGATGTGTTAAATAGTTTATTGACTGTGAGGTGTATGAATTCATAAGTAGATGAAACTTTATCACATTATTTTCACACATTGTAATCTTTAATGTGAATTATTGTGAGAAATTAACCACCAGTAATAATTCCTCATGTTTATTTTTCATCATATATTCTCATATATGATTCAGTTTAATGGTCCTTATAAATTACTATTATCTTTTGTGCATTTCATATTTCACACACTAATATTTTTTGACCAAACCCAAAATAGGATATATTCCACTATAGATGGGTATTTTCGGTTCATCATAAATGAAATTCCACTGGTTAATATATTGATGAAGTTTTTTTCCCTTCCAGATTTATGGAATTTGATATCTCAACCCTTTCATGGATATGTAATCATCAAATTAAATTCAATGTCCAAGGTGTAACAATGTGTTTATAAAAAATGGTCCAAGAAATATGCATCACACATATGTGAAAACTTCTTGATAATATATTTTAAAAAATGGATTGTATTACAAAATGATCAGTCATATGTGGTTGTAAATGTTGAGATAATAACTTCTTTCTTTTGAGTTCCTTGATCTATTTCAATACATTAAGAAATGACACTAGGAATGTGAGAATAATTCTAACGATAAATAAGCCTATAGGGTAAAATAGTAAGAGTTTCCATTGATCATAATTAGTTTATAATTTAATCTTATTATTAGATTAAATATTATTCCAAAAATGAAGAAATAATTCTGTGTATGATTTATTGACATCAATCATTAAATAAATATTTATTCACTAGAATTTCAGTAGAATATTTATTTAATGTATTAAGTATTAAATAAATAATTATTCACCAAATCGTGAATAGAATATTTATTTATAAATAAATATTTGGTTAAATATTTATTTATTTATTCGATAAATATCAAGGATGAGCATACCAACATAATATCTAGTGATATATGTTAATTTACAAGATGGTAAAATAATATTTACCACTTCATTAAATATACTAATCCATAAATTAAAAATATTATTAATATTAGATATCAAAGGGTAAGATAAATTTTATTATATTATTTAATGTTCATTATGATATTTAATAATATTTTAAACCAAATCTGAAATTTGTAAATAGATTGTTATTTTCTCTTATATAGGGTTAATTATGAAATAATAATTGTTGTTCACAATATACCTATCTCCATATTCTTCCAAATATATCATCCTCAAAATGATGAAAATAACTCATTAAATCCTAAATTATCATGAAGCAATCATGGTGAAAAACACAAGAAGATCAATCTACTATAGTAGCACCTGGAAATCCTTCAATGTCATTTGGTGGTAAAATTAGAATGTATGGATCACTTCAAGATGAATTCAATACATTTACACTATAATTGAAACTATGGTAACCCAAAATTATTTTTTTTAGAAAAAAAAACATCTTCAAAAAAATATCCTAGGATTAGATAATCATTCATCCAATCTAATTTTATTTATTTATAAATTTAACATGAAAAATAACATCTCTGGTTCTGAGATTTTTATATAGTTATTGAATGGAACCATTTCATTAGGTAATTTTTTTACACATTTCATAATTGGGATATGATTCATCGAATATGAGAAAGCAATTATGGTCATACACACACTAGATTATAATTCAACATCCAGATAAATAATCATCATACTAAGAACATTGGATGGAGGTATGTCAAATATTTCACATCATAATGAATTACAGTTGGGATCATCAAAAGTATCCCCATTGTATAAAGACCCATTAGATGGATGGTGTACGATATGTTGGTCGATCACATGGAATCTACTAAGGATGTATGTTAGATGATGTATTAAAAAATTTGAGATTGAGTATATTCAGTTCATCATATGATCTGGAGGAATTTTCAAGGCCAATAGAATCATAAGAGTGTTTTTGAAGATCTTGATGATTGTACATAGGGGAAATTGAACCAACATGTTTGTCAAGAAAGAGAATATATATCTGTAGGGGATCATAAGTGAATAAAAAAGAGCTTTAATATTTGGAGGGAATAACCAAATACTTAAAAGGCACGTGACTTGGGGTAAAACTATCTCTGAAGAATATGGAAAAGTTATGATTGTTGTGGGGGTATGAACAAATATGTAATAAGAGTTAATTCATGGTTGGTAGAGAACTGATCTGTTGGAGGAACAATTATTGGGTTGTATAACAAGTTGATTCATATTCATTTTTAATACTAAAAGAAGTTATTAAAATATTCCACATTTTGGGTGATAACCAAATGGAATGGAATAGGTCTTTGTACTGAACATTTTAAATATTGTGTGAATATATCATTATATTTGTTTTATATAAAAGGTGATGTTGATATTTAAATTAGAGTTTATTATATGTATAACAATTTTTAGTGTTTAGGATTGTTTCCTTATGAAGTTATAAAACATTCATATAAAATAATATAAGTGATCATTGGTTCACCCCCTTCCCCACTCAATAATACCACATTGATTTGGTATCAGCAACTCATATTAGGGAAAGGTTTAATTTGAATTATCCAACTACTGATAATGGAAAATTTTAATTCATTCAATAGCATGGGTTTTTCAATTTTTATAGTGGAAAATATCATATTTTGAAGAATCAGTTGTTACCCTATCTTATATGTCTTGTTCTTGAAAATAGATATGCATTAAAAGTTGATTTTCTTCCAATTAAAGAGGATTTAAGGATATCTCCAAATGAGATAAATTTTTAAGTGAATATAAAATATTATAATTTAACATTAATGTCTCTCACAGATAATGTTTATACATAGTTTAAGGGATTAAAATAGAAAAGAAAATGTTGGATAAGTTGAGAATAATTTAATAGAGAAATGATAATTTAATAGAATATAATCAAAAAAATATAGTGTAGTTTTTTTTAAGATTAAATAATGGACGATGAATAAATTACTGATGATTAAATTACAATTGATAATGAGATTGTCAATAATATCCAAGGATTCAATGTGAATCTAGAAGAATTTATAATCATTATGATTCTAATGAGAAACTTTTCAAAGAGATTCGATACGAATGTGTCAGTATTAGATAATCAAAAAGATTTATCTCTGAATGATATTCAGAATATTCTCATTGCCTATGTGATGATGATGATAGAAAAATTTATTAAGATGACGGGTATGGAATAAATATAATTTAATGGATTTCTATAATAAAAACTTATAGATAAAGAATTTATAGAAGAATAAAATGATTCATAGAAAGAGGAAAGAATACGAGGGCAACACAATCATCACTCTTCCTTCTATGAGATAAAATAATGGAAAATGGAACTGTAAACTATCTCAAAAATATTTTAATTTTAATGATAATAGATTTGTTGAAAGATATTTTCCAAATAAGAAGTATAAATTTTCTAATTTATAAAAGAAGATAAGAAGTCCTTGAAATAAAAGTGGATAAAACATAAGAAATTGAGTCCTCAGAACAAGAAGAAAATTATAATGAGTAGAAGAGATACGAAAAAATATTCATCTATAAATGAATTAGATTGTAAAATTATCATATTAGCTTATATATCAAGATGAAGTGTACATTAAATATTGGTGGTGATTGTGAAGAGTGAATATATCTTTATTTGATTCATAAATAATTTTTGGAAGACACTCTTAATTAATATGAACAACTCAAAAAGGAAAAAAATATGTTGAAAAATTATGTTAAGGAGATAAATATTGAGAATGGTGAGAGAATAAAATAAATATGGAGATGGAACATATTTTTTAGATAAATGTTATTTGGAGAAAAATTATTTTGATATGAGAATCAAAATAAGGTATAAAAATTATGTTTAAGACTATAAACAGAATAGGTTTAATTTGGATAAATATAAAATGGTAAATATTCCTAAGGAATTATTTATAAAGAAAGAATGATATTTGTAAGAAACATAATCATTGTTTTACATAACATAATGTGATTTTAGAAACATGAGGTAATTATTCCACAAATAAGATGATGTTAAATGTGAATCTTCTCAATTTGGTGGAAAGAATGATATATGGGATTAGGTTGTTTACTTAAACAAACAACTAAAATGTACCTCAGTTTCTACATAAAATTAATTTATAAACATTATTATCTATGTGAAATAATTTTCTACTAGGAATTATTATAATTAACAAAAGAAGTGTCTTCCTAACCAAATTCACCCACTGATTGTAAAAATAAATCAACCTCATACTTTAAATAATAACTAATATCATTCTATAAGATCATGATTCAAAGTCCATTGTTGGAGTTTTAGAGTTTTAAAGATTAGATCATATTCATTCTGGTACAATATATCTCTACTATGAAAGAGTTTTTAATCAGTGTTATCTATAAAAAGAAGATAAGAAAAGTTATTTCTAATAAAATTTGATATAGAAATGAATGTTAAAAATGTAAATTTTGTTAATACCTAAAGAAATACATGTGATAAGTATATGAAAGTTTAATGAGGTATGAAATTTGAACAATGAATGGAGCTCAAGAATTTTTTCCATGTAATAAAGAATTATTATTTATTCAGGAATATCATATGGTCCTGACAAAATAGATGGAGGATGTACAAAATTCAGTTGAATAAAAATGGATGTAACATGTTACATGATATGAGAACAATGTTAACAATAAGTTATCATTACCAAGAAATATAATGATTCAAATGAAATTCTAGAGGTTTTAAACTGATGGTAATGTTTCTAAAACAATATTTAAAATCACTCAGGCCCAATAAGAAAGCATTAACAATATGTTAAAAAATCAATGAAGTAAATATGTTAATAAAGAGATAAAGAATATGATTATTTCATTTGAGTATTCTATATATGAAAAGAAATCCATTATAAAATCTGTGAAGGCATATCACAAAAAATAAAGTATATCCCATAAAAAATATAAGAAAAATAATATGAAGAATTCAAGATTGGGAAAGGACTCTTAGTGTGAACTTTACATCTAAAGAATATTGATTTTAATCCTTAATCACAGTATATATTAATATATTTTCTAACAAGTATGGTGTTGAAGGGGGAGAAATAAGAATGATATGTAAGTACTATAGATGTGTTACATCAAAAAAATATCCATCCCTGAATATTTTACAACCATGGTGATGAATAAAGTCAAAACCTTATGGGGTAAAGTTGAAGATGGTGTATGAGAATCACATATTTCATAAAAGAGACTATAAGGATGTTATGAAAGATGGTGGGTTGGTGAAGTTGTGTCCATACACATTAACTATTTTGAGTTTTTTATTAAGTTGTGTGTAGGTTTCTATCATAAAAAATATACTCATATTTCCCATGATTTAATGTTCTTGTATGAAAAATGATGAAAGTATTACAGTAAAGAATTGTTATGAACAACATTGAGCTCCGTGATTATAGACAATTGTTTTTTACACCATGTTCAACCATATAGTGTTATATAATTTTTTCTAATGATCTATATTGTGGAAATTATCTGAACTTATTTTTATCATGATAAAATTCATTTATATTATTTAAAATTAAGAAAGTTGAGATGATAATATATTTATGTGAACATTTTCATTTGATTTACAATAATAGAGAGAAATAAAATTTCGGAAGATAAAAGAATCATGGAGAAAGTATTGTGCACACATATTGTCCTTTGTGATGTTTAATGTATTATATATCTATTGAAAATGAACACAAAGGATTATATTATAATTCCAATTTATTTTTTGTTTAATGTTTTTTCAATATTTCAGTTTGTGTTTGTAAAGAATGTTGAGGGAATATTTTTTGGGAGTTTATTAAAATATTCCCTTATGGTGGTTAATGATTATCCCTTATGATTTTAAATAAAAATTTCTTATAGGTTGTAATAATGTTTCCTTACAACGTCAAACAATGTTGTATTGTTCATAAATTTCCTAACATCATGATATTTATCATGATCCAAGATAGGTTTTTATGATATTCTAAAATCTGATAGTAGTAAAAATGGATAATAAGTAAAAAAATTATAGAATTAAAATATCAAATAGTTATACAAATTTTAGTATGGATTTATTGGATAGATATTTTTTATGAAGTTGAATAATATAATTGGATAGGAATAATTAATTTGAACACACATGGTTTCATATAGTTCAATTTAAAATGTTTTTATCGAAAATCATCATACAAAGAAGTCATAAAATTTTGGAATAGTTGATGGAATGTTTTTAAGATTCACAGGATAGAGATTGGGAGTGTATATAGTTCACCCAACATAGGATAAAATGTCTATGCTATAAGATAATGGATACTCAAGTAAAGTATTAATTGAAGAGATGTATTAAAATTATTCGATGGAATATATATTTTCAATGATATCAGTCAAAGATAACTTTTTTAGAGAACCATATGGATAAATATATGAATTTACAATGGATAATGTTCTATTATTCAGACACTTGAAAGATCCGATGTTCTATGATTTTAACCTAACATCATACGAAAAAATTATGGAATGAGGTACATGATGTTATAAAATATATGATCATATGAAAGAGTTTTTATATAACAATTAATGTGTGGATATTTTTTAATTCATCCTTAAAAAGTTCTATTTTAATATCACTAGTTGCAGAGTAGTATGAAGATCCATCTAACCAAGATAAATGATGTAATTGTAAAAAAATATTTTAACTACATCAAACAATGGTTTCATAATAAGGGGAAATTTAATGGATTTTGATCAGATGATGAAAGTCTATGAGTCCATCAGACAGAGGATAATCGATTTATTTCATTAGATAGAAGAGTTCAAAGGAGATTTACAAAAACTATATCATTTCCCTTACTATGAATATGTTATGATTTTCATAAAAGGGTTAAAATATTTTTAAGGATAGGAATGTTTTTAAATGTTCTTTAACCTTGAGTGTAAGGATGTTTAAAAAATGGTGTAGTAATCAAGAATCATCAGGTTTCTTCAAGAATATTTCATATTAGTTGGGAAGTATCCTGAAAAATTTAATTGAGAAGAGATAATACGAATTAAAAGACTAATTGAATGATAAAATACTTTCATTTTCCTTATAAAACACCTGATAAGTGTACCTAAATAAATGGGAGAAACAATATAGAGTATTATTGGAAAAATGTTCATACATGTGGAAGAGTTTAAGAAATGAATGTAATATCCTGTTAAAAGTTTTGGGTATTTACCATCTCTATTTTCTGTTTCCCTCTTTATTTGGGAGTGTTTTGGGTCTTTCAAGGTGCAATATCATTTTTGGGGGGAAATGACATTATGTTTTGGGATGTATATTTGTTGTAATTAATGGATAACACATATAAATGTGAATGTGTCTTAAAGGGATATCCATTAGGGTCTAGGTTGACTGGGGGGATTTTTTAATTTGTTTTTCTAGAATTTTCTTATTATAAAAATTCATGTTGTTAAACTGTTATACATCACTAATCTGTTGTTGTGATGATACCATGAACTAGTTCAGAGAATGGAATGTTTTAACATCCTGAGATAGGTTCATGTCATGTAAAGGTTGATTAATGTTATTTTTAATATAAAGCGACACGTTTTTAACATATATTATAAATCATGGAATTATCATTTTGAAAGGGTTTCACATCATGAATTTTTTAGGATTAGTAGTTTTAGTCATGCTTTATGTACGATTTTATTTTCAACTGACTACAATCTTCTCCTTTGAAGCATAGGAACTCACCTAGACAATTTTTTTTGGATTTCCACTCCATCTATATAATTTCCTTCATCTATTGATATTATTATTTTTCACTGTGTCTCTCATGGTATGTTATATTTCTAGTTCTTCATTGTCATTTGTCCCAGATTCATTATTGTGATATATTTTCAAATATGTAGGTCTTCTGGTGTTGATTCGCTTGATCTTATCTAGATCTATTCTATGATCTTACTCCTGAGGATGACCTTTGTGTAGGTTGGGTGTTTCATATTAGTTTCATGAGTTACATATCATGTTATCTTCTCCACTGATCTTCATTCATGTTGAATTGATTATAAGATATAAGGATTGATTTTAAGGCCTCAGCTGTTTTATTTGTGTTTATCTGTGTTAGTGGATCCCTTTGTTGGCATGGGAAGACAGAGTATGTGGTTGTCAGTTCCTTCTCTAGCCTTTGTTGCGTGAAGTTATTTCTTTGGTTGTATAAAATGATTTATAAATTAATTGGAATGATTGAATTTTATTTTTTAAAATGGTTTTTTGATAAAATATTGTTTTCTACTTTTTTTTTTGTAAAATAATTTTCAATTTCAAATAAATATGAAATTGATTTATGAAATGGTTTTTACTGTTTTGTTTTGACTAAATGTTTTGCAAAATTTATCACATGGGAAGTCTTGGGTACTTAGTTGGAAGGTGTAGTTATTGTCTGCATCACTTGATACTATTGGGGGTTTCAATTAGTGGGTGTTCCTCTACTCCATAGGCATATTGTTCTATAGATGTGTTAGACCTGTTGGGAGGTTAACTTGCAGTGGTTTCCTCTACTCTCTGGATTGGATGCATATGTCTAGATACTTGACATAATTCATTATATTTGATTAGGTGAGAGTGTTCAAGATGTCCTAACATGTAGTGATCCATTGTATAATGTTATCTATACACTATTTTGGAATTCTTTGTATTTGATATGATATGTGGTACAGTCCTTGGAATGTTTTGATATTTGTTATTTGTTATGAAACTGTTTTACCAAGATTATTCAAAACTATTGAAAAAGGGGAAATGTTTTACAATAATTTTGATATAAAATATATTTAACTTAGTATCATTCATTTTTTTAATGTTGTCCATATTCATATTAGTATATAGAGACTTTATTTGGAACGCCTAGGAGGGATCTTTCTGATCTTTTTTATCTCGAACCTTATTCACCCCTTTAGGGGTTCGTAGAGATTTAATGTCTTTAGATACGGTGAATGTTAAGGAGCCACAGTAAGGAGGTGATGCTTATAATAACTATGTCTATGAAGATAGTGGTGTGATGGTAGATGTTTTCCCACACTATCACTTAGAGTAACTCTTATATTTTTAGATTTCCTTTTATTTTGGACTTATTTATTTGAGATTATAAGCTACATTGAGTTTCATCGCTTCTTCTATTCCCTTTTTGTTATGTCATGTATTTCAGATTAATTATTCATATGTTTATCTCAAATATGTATATGTATTTCTTTTTGTCTACTTCTAGTTAGGAGAAATCATTCCCTCTAGTTTTTTGATGAACAAGTTCTATTACTTATCCCATGGGAATCGTGGATTCCCTTTTGGTATGTGAATGTTTGGTTCAGGGAGCAATTTTTTAGGGTATCTATGTCAGATTAATCATAGTTTTGTATCATAGGTTAGTGGTGCTCAATTTTTAGAAGTATGTCGACAAGATATTGGATTTTCGATATTTTAGAGGTAGGTTGTGGTGAGCACCTGACCAGGTTTAACCATAACGACACTCATGTAACCATGAGATGTTGGGATGTGATTCTCCTCTTTTGGTTTTATAATCTTAATCTTAGTTTATTATTATTTTTTATTGTTTGAACTAAGATTATTCTGTTATTTGATCAATTATTCCATTTTAGTGCCTGGTGGTATGCCTCTAAGATTTCTTCCACGAGTTCCTCTGGAAGGTGCAGTGGATGCTCCATAATAGAATCCACATCTAAATGATAGTATTATTGTGGCTATCCAGTGAGGATTTCACGTTTTTGACTAAAACATACCAAATGTATAAAACGTAGTTGTTAAGGGACATTTATGTGTTCCCGGAGAAAGGGATCGATCACAAGGGTTCTTATACAAGAATCCACTATCCTCAAAGGGTAAAAATGAAAATCAAGTGTTAGAAGACTAGATTGAAAAGATTTATCGGATATATTACATTAGGGTTACACATGAGAATATCAAGATAAAGTGTGAATCATTTAGACTCAAGGGGCCCTGTAAGAAATGGTGGGATTCCATGGTACAAGAAGGTAGACACATGGGCTCATACTTGAAGGGTTTCAAGACTCACTTCTTTCTAAATTTTTTCTATAGTCTCTGATGATGACAAAAATATGTGTAGCTCCTCTCTATACAAAATTGATAGATTTCGGTGTTGATGTACACCAATAGATTCAAGGAGATGGATTATTTTTTTATGATTATAGTAAAGAGTTAGCACCTTATTTCTTAGAAGTACCTACATAGTTTGTGATCACATATAATATCACAGGTATTTATGATGAATCATTCAACCAATGTAAATATAGTATATAGGGTAATGATAAAGGATATTGATATGACAATATTGCTTGGTTACTCTTACACATCTCTTTTTCCTAGTAGTATCTTCAGTGTTTCTCTTGTGAGAAAGAAGAAGTGGCATGATGATCATAGTAGTGGTGATGGTGGTTTTTAGTAGCAAGGCTCCTCTACACCATTAGATATAGATAATAGTGTTTCCATTAAATTCTATTAGTCTGGAGATATCTAATACAACAAGAGTTATTATTTCAAATCTACAAATATGTGTAATAGTTTTGGATTCTAAGTTCATATATATCATTTTTTAGGCTGTGTCTACACCTCATTATAGTTAAGGATTGTCAACTCCAAAGGATACTGGGGCACATTCATTTGCTTCAATGAATATAAGGATCTTTCCATAGACCTCAATATTGAAGCACCATCAAGTAGTGGATGTTTTTTTTGGTATTTATAGATGTGTAACTAGAAAATGTGAGAGGTTCCATATTTATTCCTTATTCATTAGAAAATGCATTATTGGATACAAGTACCTCCAACTAGTTTATACCCATTTGTTTTTTTATATTATTAAACTTAAAACAGGATTGATGTACATTTTTTGGGGTTATAACCACCTCCTAAAAGAGGAAAAATACAGGGGTTTCATTTTCTTTATTATTTTCTGTTGATAGTTAATGTATATTAAATTTGGGATTCTATCATTCCTGATATAGATCTATTTGATAGAATCATTAGGATGGATGGTCTTATCACTCATCATGAAATGGTTTACTATCAATTTTAACATCACTCATTTCATATTGATGATGGGATATCTCAATTGTTTAAGGGAGACTGAGATCTAACTTTAGGTCATGAAGGACATCACAACCCATAGTTAACGAGTTTGTTGTCTGATATTTTAGTTGAGAATTAATATATTTCTATTGTGTGTAATATTTCCTTCATTGTATTGAATTTTCATTAACTTTTCCTATATTATTTTTGTGGAATTATTCTTGAAATAGAGGTAGTTTTTATGATTGATCTGGTTCTAGGGATGCAGCCGATCTTGATAGACTCTTATACTGTGGAACCAGTGAAGCTGAGAGTGCTCCAAAATCTACTGGATAATCGGATGGAGAGAAGTTTTTTCACCCTAGTTTTTCACATTGGGTAGGTATTGTTCTCTATTCTAAGAAGGTAGATGGTTCACTCTGATTGTGTGTGGACTATCATAACTTGAACCGGTAATGTCTAAGAATAATTTGGTTCTTGTTTGGATTATTTTTATTACTAGTTAAAGGGGTAAAAGTGGTTATTGAATATTGATCTTTGATTAGGTTATCATCAACTCAGATTTTGGGTGTCTAATATACCAAACAAAGATTTCAAGAGAAGGTATAGCCATTAAAAATAACTTATAATGTATTTTGTTCTAACTTTCTCTTGTACATTTTTATTAGCATTAATAAACCTAATATTAAATGATTATAACCACACTTTCTAGTGGTATTCATGGATAATATTTTGGTTTATTAAATATTTGAGTGTGAGAATGAGTTCCATTTGAGTTTTTTTTCTAGAGATCCTAGGGTGTCAGTATTCGTATTGAATACTTTAGAAATGTAGATTCTAGATTGAATAAGTGATGTTACTGGACAACATGATTTCTAAGAACATCTTATTAGTTTATCTAGGGATGTTGATTGGTGGATCCATGAAATTCCTTTTAGATTTGTAGCTTCTATGGTCTTATTGGATAGTAGTGATAGTTGTTCAATGTATTATCATTGTTTCATTCACTATTGATTATTTTTTATAAGAAATGGTTGAAATTCATATGGGATGCAAAGTTTTAGCCTTATTTCAGAGACCTGAAATTACTTTTAACATTAAATCCTATTATAATTTAACCTGATTTTGATAAGAGATATGTGGTTTCCTGTGATGCTTATAATCATGGTCAGGGTTACATGATTATATAGGTTGATCATGTGGTAGTGTATGGATCTCTCCATATTCAACCACATGAGTAGAATTACCCCACCCATGATATAGACCTTTTCATGGTTATACATGTGCTGAAATTTAAGTGGTGCTAACATTTTAGAGATTTCTGTATAGTATTTTCTAACCATAAGAGTATAAGATATATATTTTATTAGAAATAATAGAATCTCATATTGTTGTGGTGTGTGGAATACCATCAGTTTATTGAATTCAATGGTTCTTATAACCCACAAATGGGGTATTTCATTACTGATGCTTTCATTTTGAAATACTCAATACAGGTTATTCTAGAATTAAAGGAGTAGAGGAAACATATGTTACTCTTTCCTTAGTTTCACCTAAATGCCCACCGGGTTTTTTAGGTATTATTTGTATTGGTGTTCATTTATCATCATTTATCCTTAAGTTTATTCTATAGGATTAGTAGAAATATGAAGAGTTGAAGGGAATTATGGAAAATCAATATAGTAAGGATATCATCTCTAGTTTTTGTCTCCCATCAGATGGTATAATCTATTTTATGAATATTTTTTTCATCCTTGCATCTGTGAGGTGATTTGTTATTTTTAAATTTCAATTTTCACCATGGTTCATTCATCTAGGCACTTTGATTATGTGTTATGACATGAGATAGTGATTTGGGCGGCCCTGTATGAAGTGTGAAACTAAATATTATGTGTTATACTATTACACCTGCCAACATGAAAAGGTAGAGAATCTAAAACATTTTGTGTTTCGACAGCCTCTTTTGGTGTTGGTTTTGAAATGGGATGATATTTCCATGTTCTTTTTGATGGATTACCATACAGTCCCTAGGGGAGGTTTGATATCAGGGTGGTGATTGATTAGTCAAAAATTTCATCTCACTTCATGTTGATTAGGACCCCAATAATGTTGAATACCTCGGTAATTATTGCATATAGTATTTTTTGAGATTATGTGGGGTTCCCCTGGAATTGTTTTGGAAAGGTATATTAGGTTTACCTCATTGTTATTGAAGAGTATCAACGAGGTAATGGGGGATCTGGTCAATTTGAGTACATCATACCCACCATTAATATATGGTTAGGCAAATTTTCTATTTGAATCCTAGTAGATATTATTTGTACCTATGTCTTTGATTTTTGTGGATCTGTAGATAACCATCTACGAATAATTGTTTTTTATAATAAAAATGGTTATCATTCATCAATATTAATGGCTCTAATCAAGGCTTTGTAAGTTCACCCATGTAGGTCACCAATTTTTTTAGAAGATGTGGGAGACATCTACCTTTTATGACTAAGTCTTTTTCAAGATACATCTATGAAGATTATTAACATAAATCAACATCTGATTATATCTCATTGTCAGAATAAATCATATACAAACTGTCAGTTTCACCCTTTGCAATTTTCCATTTATTACTGAGGTTTCTTGAATGTTTTTCCTTTGTTGGGTTACTATTAGATTGGAAAACTATGAATGTCATATCTGAGATATAGTGGACCATTGGAGGTCACAGTGCAGATTGGGAGTGCTACTTATCAAGTGTAATTTCTAGTTTAGTTGTAATGTTTTCATAATTTTTTTCATATATCATAACATAATAAGTACCATACCAACCCCTCTAACGTTCCACATTAGAAAGAGATCAATTTAGAGTTATAAATTTCTATTGTAGAGAATTCCGTGGATATTTTTGACTTAAAGGTAAATGTCTTGGTTGGGAATTCGATTATGGTTTTTAGTGTATTATAGTGACATGGATCATACTCTCACAGGACATGGGAGTTTGTTTTATTAATATGGGAGTAGTGGCCACACCTATTTTTGGTCATTATTCTTCCACATGACTTATCTGGGATAGAAATTATTATAATGGGATATTTGAAACATCCAATTATATTCTTTCAGGTATTTCACATATAACATTTTATTTCCTTCATTTCTATTGTGGGGCATTCGGGGATGGAAATAATTTTATCTGGAAAATTAAAAAATGTTTAGGGTTTTATGTTTTTCTATAATTAATGTAGACCAATTATACATTTGAAATAGGATTAATAGGATATACATTGTGGTCTAGAATAACTTAGATAATTTTTATAAGTTTTTAAATATAATCTTCTTACTAGAAACTTTCATACTATGAAAGTGTTATATGATATGAATCTATTGTCAGGATGATGTCGTGAACTTGTTTAGGGCATGAGATGGTTACACATCTTGGTACTGGTTCACAACATCTAAATGTCTATCATAGTTATTTCTAATGAGTCAATGCATTTTTTATAACATCTAATAAATCATAGAATTCCCATCATAAAATAGTTTTACATTATGGATGTTTTGTTATTCATGTTTTTAAACTTGCTTCACATCTTATTTTATTTTCATTTTATAGGATCCTTATCTCTCCATACTAAGGATCTCTCCTAGGTGATTTTGGGGATATATCCTCCCTCCAAATCATCTCATTCAGTAATTGATCTTTTTTTAGGTTGTGATGTGTCTCTCTAGGTAACTGATCTTTCTGATTCTTCATTTTATAATTGCACTTTTGTCTTATATGTTGGATTTATAGTGTTGATTATCTTAATACTTTTAAGATATATTGTGTGATATTACTCTATTAGATGACCTCTATGTTATTTTTGGTGTGGCATCTGATTTTCATGGTGTACGTGTTCTGTTATCTTCTATGATGACCACTTTTCTTTTTGAATTAATTTTGAGATGTACGGATTGATTCTTGGATATGTTTTGTTGTTTTTCATTCTTCTATGTTAGTGGATCCTATTACATGCCTGTGAGACCTATTTTTGGGGGTAAGTGGTTTCTTATCTATACAATGTTGGATGTAATATATTTCCATAGTTTTATAAAGAAATTTTAATTAGTCTGGAATGATTGAATTTTTTTGTGAAAATAGGTTATAGAGAAAGGATGGTTTTAACATTGTTTTTGTAAAATAAATGTTATTTTCAAGGAATTGTGAAATGTATCTATAAAATAGTTTTCAATTCATGGTATAAATGAAATGGTTTGGAAAATGTATAACATGGTAATCCTTGGGTACTTAGGGGGAAGGTGTAGTTATTGTACTTGTTCATTGATACTATCGGGGTCTTCACTCAAGGGGTGTTCCTCTACTACCTAGGCCCACAATTCTAGGGAATTTTTATATGTGTTAGGAGGTTTAATATAAAGTTTTTCATCCACTATATAATTTCGATGAATATTTATAGTTACTTGATGGGTGTGATTATCTAGGATTGAGTGTGATTTCTCTACTTAGCATAATCTATTGTGATACTTTTTGTGATTTTACCTGTCATTAGGTTTGGACTACTTTGGATTTTATAATATATGTGATACAAGAATATCTTTGATTACATTGATATATATGATATTTTTAGAAATAGTTTTACTTGGTTTATTAAGAACTGTTTAAAATGGGAAATTTTTCACATTGATTTTGATATAAAATCTATTTAACTATTTATCATATCTTATTTTATTTATCGATGAGAATGTTCATATTTTTTTATAAATACTTGATATATAACTCCTTGGTGGGATCCCACTGAGCTTATTTAGCTCACACCCAACACACCCATTCGGTTGTGCATTGAACTTTTTATGTACTTTGATGAAGGGAAAGTAAAGGCTCTAGATTGAGGAAACATGGTTTTTGTTTGTTTTTTCTAGGAAGCTAGTGGTGAGATGGTGAGAGTTTTATCATACCATCACATGGAGTAGATATTTCAATTTTATATTTCTTTTACTATTAGACATGTATATTTGATATATTTATCTAAATTTATTTAAATCATTTATGATGTTTCCTTTTTTTTAAAATATTTCATGTTATTTATTCTACAGTTTCTCTTTGATATGTATATGTATTCCATTTTTTTTGCTTTATGTTGGTTGAAATAATTCCCTCTAGATGTTATTGTTTCCCAGGTGCTAGTCCCCTGCTCATGAGGATTAGGAACTACATTCAAGTATTTGATAGTTTGGGTTGGGAATCATTTTTTAGGGTATCCTAGTTGGTTTCATTACACTGCATATTTTTACCCATGTGAATTAGATCAAATTACCACATGATTAATGATTTGTTCGATTTTATAGAGGAACATCAACTTGAGATCAAATGGATAGATCATTATTCAAGGTATTAAGTGTATCAAACTAATCAAACATAATTATATAGAGAACTTTAAAAATGATAATGTTGAATAAATGCTATTCATTAGATAATGATTTAATGATTATAGTGAGGATGTTCATATGGAGACCCATCAGATAGAGAGTATACCAAATGAAGGTCAATCATATGGATACTACAGAGGATGTTTTCTAGATAATGTTTTAAAAAATTTTATATTGATTGTATCTATTTCTTCCTATGATTGTGATGATGTTTTGAGGCCAACATTATTTTATGATTATAATTTAGGATGTGTATTATTATAAATAGGTTAATGTGATTCAACATTATTGTGTATAAAAATAAGATCCTTCTATATTATATCATAAAATAAGAATCAATGTGCTTGTAGATGGAGGGGATTAATAATTTATTGAAAGGGCTTGTGGATGGGGTTTATAACGAACTATGAAGAAAGTTGTTATAGTTAGGATAGTTTTGGGGTATAACCAAATGTGGCAGAAGAGATGATTAGATGGGGTAGAACTAGGGTTATTAGTAGGAATGATTCTTGGGATGTATAACTTATTGTTTATTATGCCTTTTTTTGATAAAAGAAGTTTGTAGTGGAATATATGTTTTTGGGAATAACAAACATGGAATGGATGTATAACTTATTGTTTATGACTGTTGTGTTTTATATTTATATTTGATTGGATCATAACTCTTATAAGTTTTAGAGGATAGGAATGATTCTTTACCATGTTATGAAAAATTATTCTAAAATACAAAATGAAGATATCTTTGATTCACCCTCCCCCTCTCATTGATCTTATATTTATGTAGGGACATTAATTCCAAATGAGGAAAATTAAGGATCATTGTATTTGATTATTTTGAGAGAATAATAAATAATATAGATCTATAATATCTATATCCCAAATTATTTTAATTTTGTTAATTTATGAGTTTCTATAATATTATAAATGGTATGATTAAAATACTTTGTTGCATGTACTAATGTGATTAATGAAAATGAGGGAGAAAAATAGATAGTAATGTCCAATGATCAAGATCCACAACCTATATATGGTTGAGGTCAAGTATCTAGATACAATTATTATATATATGTGTATCAAGATTCATACTTATCATCTGATTCAACATCAAGTGATTAATATATTATTGAATTTCACATATTCTCATCAAATAAGATAACATAGACTATTTCTAGAGAAATTGAACCATCAGAGATATAGTTCTCCTTTTGGTTAATTTTTTCTTTATATTTTTCATCTGAATCTACTCAAAATATCTTTATGCTATAAAGTAATATTAAGAATCTATAATTATTATTTGAGGTTTTATATATTGTTATTATAGTGAATAATTCAGGGTTGGGTGGACTAACCAACCCCAATAATTAGTATGTTACTCATGAAGGGGATATAACTTTTAAAAATCCTTATGTTATTTTCTATTTTTATTTTCTATATTATTATGATATTGTAATAATATATATTTTAGTTAATCATATATTAAAATGTGATAGGATTTAATTAAGATTATAAAAAAATTATAAAAATTAATCTCTACTGGGCCATCCCCCTCCCCAATTGAGAAACTTGGTCAAGGGAACAAGATTATATAATATCAATGAGATAAAGAAAATTAGGAAATATTTTGGAGAATTATATATTATATATTCATTACTCATTATTTATATTCTTTGGATGAATATGAATGAGAAATAATGGACTGATATTTCAGGATATTTTAAATTGAATATATGTGACTGTTTTCAATGACTTTGAAGACATTTAATCATGAGTAATTGAATGAAAATAATATAAGTTATTTCATATTATAACGTTGATTCGGAATCATTTTTATATTCATAGAATATATAAATAGAATTTGAATAGTAAAAAAGTTTCAATGATAATAACACTATGATATACATATACTCTGTTAGTAATAGTTAATTGAGATATAAATGTATCCATATAGCAATTATATATTCTAAGGGTGTATTAAGAAGAGTTTCGACACTATATCCATTGAATGAACATCAAGTGTATTTATGAAGAAGAAGAAGATAAGAGAGAGACCAACATGCATATTATCTCAAAAATATTATACCGGTTAGAGAATAAGGATATGAGAATACCATCCTATGATACATATAAATAATAATTACTAAAGAGATAGTGAGGCATCTATTCAATATTACAATACAAGAGGTAGTCTTACTGATTTCTATATATAAGAGGATAGAAATTATAATTTCACTCTCTATAAGAGAATATTCAATACTCCATGGATTATACATTAGTATGATCCATCCAAATATAGTTGTTGAAAAGGGAGATGTAGCTTTTTCTTTCTTTTGACTTTATTGGTCCCAAGAGTAATTGTTTATTGATATAAATATGTATATTAGTCCACTTAAAAAAATACAGTGTGTGTGTGGGATAATAACCATTATTCTTTAAGGATTTATTCATCCACATTAGAGGAGAACCTCATTAAAAATATCTTATCTCTGTTGATTTTTACTTTTAATTTTATAATTGAATTAATGTGAAGAAATAATTGAAAGAATAGTATGGGATCTATTAACCCTAAATATTGTAGTGTTAAAGGGAAAAATCATTAGTATTTTAAAAAAACTAAAATGATCCACCCCTTATCAATGTGGTGGTATTGATCTTGGTGGAACAATAATTTCATCATAAAAATTAAAATGTTTGAAATGTTTATAAATGGATAGATTCTTTATTTTTTGGGAAGTAAAATATCTCAAAATGAGGATATTTCCTTTTTCTCTGGAGGAGTATCCCCAAAAATTAAAATAGTGATTAGAATTGAGGATTAAAATGAGTTTTATGTTATAATTTTAGTGGGAACCCATCTATAAAAAGATTAATATATGGATCTATTTGATTTTTGAGAGTAAAAAAAAACTAATTTAATGTTTACCCTACATGACTTCGTGGGACTTCTTTTAGTATTTTTTGTTAAATAAAGTTCAAAAATTCAATTTTACCCAAAATAATCACTTCACATTATTGTTGTGAGGATAATTATATGCATTAAATTAATGATTATTTATATATTGACATAATAAAATGAAATTCGTTATCTAATTTTATATTTTGTTACATTTTAGTTATGATACGTCGATGGTAGAATATCAATATCTATTTGACTTTTCTTTTTTACATAAAAGTGTGTATCCTGGATCCCAATGAAAAAAATCTATAACATTTAGTATATAAAAGTCTATTTATGTAACATTAAATCAAAATACTTCATAAATTTTTTAGATGGATACCAAATAGGTTGATTTGAAGGTGGATGTAATGTTTTCACTTCTTCTGAGATGTGAAAATCGGTGTGTCATCAGTCTATAATAAATCTAGTTTACCATTATAAATATATTTATATATAATAATATCATGTTAAAATATATTATAGAGTTAGTATATCAATGAAATTTTAATCTTGAATTATATCTAACTAATGTGTAAATATTATTTTTACTAGATAACCAACTAATAAGGGAATCATTTCATAAAATGAGGTTTATGGTAGGAGTTCAACCTAAATCAATTATGGGACAAGATATAGTGATTCCATACCCTGCCTTATTATATATGATTTTTTTTCAAATGGGTAATAGAACAACATAAATTCAATGAATATGTTTTTCTAAAATGGAAGAATATATTTTGGTGGATATTTTAGATAGTGAAATATATTATTTCAGTGTGTTTGTTGGTGATGTTTGCAAAATATTCAAAAACTTTATAGAGAATATATTTTTTTTTTCCACATATATGGGCATTTTTTATTTTTTGAAAAGTATGTGTAGTTTTTATTGAACATGTAGGGATAATTTTGATGTTTTTGAGGAACTAAAAGTACCTAAGATGTGGAAGAATCTATATAGTTATTGGAATAAGTTGCCCATATGAAAAAAATTCATATATATTTATATTCATAGTTTCACACACTGATTTTATAATGTTTTCTTAAAATAATTTTACTATGGTTAAAATATGTGTTTAAATTTTAATTTTAGTTTGATGATCCAAAATATTTTTTTAATGAGAAGGTAGGGAAAAATTTAAAATGGGAATATTATTGTGACCAGGTTGTGATGTTTTTTGAGACATGGAGATATTGGGTTAATTAAGGTACCCCAATAAAAAGTAATTATTAGTAAGTGAGATGGTAATACTAAAACAATATGTATGTGGGTTTGATATTTTTTGTATTTTGTTTTCAACAAATTGAATGAATTATTAAACTAGTTTATAATATTCAAAACCAACATATTTTAGTTTTTTTAATAGAGGTGATGATGGATATTTAGTTTTTAAGGGTGTAGAAAAATATATTCAATTGAGAATATGGATTTTTGGAGAAGTTATCATGATTAAGATGACGTCACATCCTAATACAACAGGTAGAATCACAATATATTATACATTTTATTTTAATCTATTAAATAAAAAAGTTAGACTATTATCATATAGGGTCACACCATTATGGAATATTGAATTTTATGTAGTTTGAATAATTCTTTCATTAAATTGAAATCATTAAACAATGGAGATTATTTTATTCATTAGGTCTAAAATCTCATAAAAATAATGAGTATATTTAAAATTTCTTCTTCAATGGATTTTATTCTCTGAAGTCTCATGCTCTAGAAATATAAACCATTAACAAAGTTATATGGATATGAAAATCTATTTCATATAAAAAGTGAAAATTATATAATAAAGAAATGTGGTTGTGTCTTAAAGTAATAAATAAAGGTGCAATCCTTTTCCCAAAAAAAAAATTTGCTCTTGTATTTTAGGAAGTTATTCATTGGTTGTGATACAATAAAGATGGTCACACCACAATATAGAGATTTTTTGGGAAACAATTTATTATAGAATATCCTATAAATTTCATGACTCATTTGGTAGCATCCTAATTGTGTTGATCAAAAAAACAATTTCCATGAGATTATATATTAATGAAATTATAATTCAGTAAAATTGATTATGTGGCTCAATTTCTGGTAAACGAGATACTCTAATTTGTCCCATTAAGTTCCATAATAATATTTTTAGGTTTCTAGAGGAACTAAATAAATATAATGACCAAAAATTATGTGAGGGTGGTTGAAAATTAATTTATTTATTTGAATTTCAATTTATAATTAAGAATTTAGTGGGGATTAATAAATATTATAATTTATCATGTGAAAAGGATTATGAGAGAAAATTAATTGTTAAACAATGTATATAGTGGGGATACGTGGAAAATATGTAATATAAATTGAATATTAAAAAGAATAGAAAGATAGATAATCACAATAAATTAATAGGGTCTACATTTGGTGAAGGTTCTCCCATTTTTCATAAAACAAATTATTTTTTCATTGTCTATGTTGAATAATAAAACCAAATTTAAGAGACACATTATGTGTTATGAGTTCAAGAATTATAATTTATTGTTTAAAATTCATGATGATTAGGGTATTGTATGATCATATGTTTCATTTTATCATACCCATGATGGTCCCATTCAATTTTAGAGATAATCCAAAATATATATTATTCCTATATTGAATATACATTAATGTGTGTAAGGATCTTATGCAGTGACCCTGTCATTCATATTTTTCTGAATAATATATAACTTGGAAGTGTGTTAGTATGTGAGTCCACCTATTCAACCCCCATCTTAGTGAATTATCACTATCTATATGGAACTTTCTCATAGGTGAGTCAAAAAATACAATTTTTTTCAAGAGGTAAACAAATAGAAAAATCGATTAATATAGTAGATGAGGAGAATAGTTCTTAATATTATATTATTGGTAACATACATAAAACATTTATATAAAATATTTCTTGGTAAACATTTTTTATTGATATTTTCAAAATTAATAAGGATATATAAATGATATTTTTAATTATTTTGGGAAATTATAGTGAGATATTTATTTAAATAAAGAATAATATAGAATAGTTTTTTCATGATAAGGATGATACTAATGTGTTCAGTAAAATGAAAAATCTCAAAATATTTGGAAGAGATATCATATCGTATTTTTTATTCTTATAGTAGGATGTATTTCATTATTATTTTTGAAGAAAATAGGTGGTGATGGATATATTAAAATGTTGTGAAGGAGTATTTTAATCAAAAGTGGGTGATCAATCAAAATGATTTTATCAAGTAATATAATGTTTTGTACAAGAATTTTAGTAAAAACATACATTTAGAAACATAAAATTAAACAAAATTTATCATTAATGAGAAAACTACATCTAAAAGGATTCATTAAGTCGAATAATCATATGGAAAATAAAATATCTATAAGTTTTATTATCAAAAGTGGTGTGTCCTTACACAATAGTAATGAATAGGATCACATAGTAGTTATTCTCAAAACAAAAAAAAATTATGTACCATACAATATTGCTCTCAATATAAAACATATCATGGATGGAAGATAATGTTGCAAAACTTTAGGGTGTCAATAGTAAATTTTATATCCTTGACATGGAGGAAAACCGTAGAAAATATGAAACAATATTTGGATAAAGTGTGTAAATAAGCTATTCAACTAATAGTAAATCCTTCAAATTATTCATTAAGTGTTTAAATAAAATTTTGGAAATATATATTTTTTGGTGATTGAAGAGAGTGTTTGGAAAATAAAAAAATTCATATTTGGTTTAATTTAGAGTATAAGAGTACAAAGGTGATAAAAATTTTGGAGGATTAAAAAAAATAATGAATTTTTAATGATTCTGATGATGAATTAAAGGAATTTATTATTTATTATGAGATTCAATCATTGACTCAAAGATGAATTTGAAGTGATGAAATTGATGAATATAACATTAGGGGAGAAAAAAATATAATGAATTTTCAAAGGATGATTAATTTGGATCACATTTCCCTATTTTTGAAAATAGATTGAATGAATTTTATGAATTGGAAAAAATGAGTCTTGGGTTAAGTCTATGAATTTATAATTTGATGATATATAGAGAAATTGGGAATGTGTGCCTAGGAAGAGCTTAAATGATCCTAATTTGATCAAAAATAATTTGTTGTTCATGAATAATATAATGAACATGGACATGTGGAATAGAATAATCCTATATAAATATGGGATGAATGAACATTTATATAATTTAAATTTTTCTAAATAAACATTTTCATTATTTTATAGAAAATAATGAATACCTATATTTTGGTTTTTATTATTAAAAATAATTTTTAATGTTTATAAAATAGATGTGAAGAAATCATTCATTTATTGGGTGGTCATGAATGAAGTATACATTTACTATCCAATGGTCTATCAAATTAGTTATTATTATGCATATTTTTATTCATTAATGAAATATTTATAATTCATGAAATAATCATGATGAAAATGGTGTGGTAAGTTTTACTCTTATATTAGGAATTTTTAATTTAAATTTATAGGATTTGATCATTTTATTTACGGAAAATCATATAAAGGAACATATTTTATGATACATTCATTGGTTCATGATATTATATTTAATATAATAATTCTTTTATAGATTCAAGAATTCACTATTATAATTTTATTAGTGTTTGATATTTCAATAATAGCTGAGAATACTTACTTTTCAGGGATTTGTTTGTATAAAAATGGGCATTTCTCCTCAAACTAAATCTGCATGGAGTCACTATAAAAGTATTAAGGGTGTTTGTAAGCCGATTTCAAATCCAATAATCAAAATTTGAACAAAAATAGGAAACCATAAGGATAAATAGAACATGGATCAAACCTCATACTATAGGATTATTGGAATATTTTTATTCTAGACAGTATCACGGTTATAAAATGTTTTTTTAATTTTTTAATGAGGTCACAAATCATACAAAAGTTAGAAAAAAAATGACACAGAGAAGAACCATGATTACTAATAATTTGTTCGATTTTTTACATATAGATCAATTGAGATTTATTATTATATTTAAATATAGTTTTGGTTTCAAATATTTTTGATAAGTAATCCAATAGTGGAGGTTTATTCATTATCAGAAACTATTCTGTGGAATGGATTAACATTAAAAAGAGTAAAAATATCTTAATATATACAATGGATAATATATTATAAGGAAAATGTAGTGATTTTTTTGAGATAATAAATATTTATTAGATATTTTATATGAGGTTGATAGTGTATGATGACCTGTTATGAAAAAAGTTCTTATCTTGTTAATGATGAATTTAAAATATCCTCCTTTCAAAAAGAATAACTATATATAATATAATTCCATTTTGGAAAAGTTGTAACATGATGTTCTCAAATTATATTACATTAGAAAAAAATCAATAAGGGGTAATAATATTTATAAAACCCTTGGCCAAATTAGTGGTTGAGAAGAATTGGCCGAATATATTTGTTTAATAAAAACTCATGATGTATGGATGTTTGGGAAATTTCACTCCTTAAATATATTTATTTTGTAACATGGTTGATAAATACCATTTATTACCAAAATATGGGGTTTGTTATCTATGAGTATGAAAATAGTGAAATCCCTAAGGAATGTGATCAATAGGATTATGTTCCACAATTATAATAAGATCACATTATCATTGAAAATTATTTATTGTGAAGGGACTCAATAACATGGGGAATAGTCTAACTATTAGGGTATTATTTTTTGATATTTATATAAATATATGGTCCATGGGGATGGTATTAAAGAAATTATTTAAAACATGAAGAGTATCTAATTTCTTGTGTTTTGTTCAAAATAAATTTTTATATTTAATATTTTATAAATAAAAATATATTTTTACAATTTTCATTCATCATCGATAATCGAAAATGTACACTTAGAGTGATGGTTGAGTTATTAAACTATAATTTGGTTTTAATTATTTAATAGGATTATTAAATATCACCATTATTATAAAAAACTTGTATTTCCAAAAAGTCATAATTTGTAGAATGTCAGAACCAAGGTTAGTAATGATAAAGAATATTAGAATCCATCATAATATATGGGATAATAAAATAATTGAGGATATGAAATTATAGTGTTTGTTAGATCATGAATTAAATTGATTATTTTGTTTCTAATATGTTTTATTTGACTTATTGTGTGTAATGGACCAGCTCAGGTCAACATACCGTGTGACCTGAGTAAGATTATCACAAGTCCAAAAGTGTATTCTCAATCACCATTGGCTTACAACATGCATAGAGAGAATCATTTGTACCTCATGTCCATCTAAATCCATTGACCAATAATCATATCCCAATCATCAATATATATTGTAATATAAATATATATAAATATATATATATAATACTCATGGAATATAGATACACAATTTAAAATTTTACCTAAAGAAAACATAGAATAGAAATAGATCATCGGTAGTAAACATCTCATAAAGCACTATATCGATGAATAAATTTTAATATAGTTTAAAAAATATAGTAAAATTAAGAATGGAAACACCGATAAAGAACATATATGATATTATTCTAGATTGGATAATAAGTACCAAAATCTAAATAATCCGACTCTTTTTGACCCATGGTTTCTTGCATATCTAAATGTTAATAAGACACAAGGGTAACAATATATAAAACCAAACAAAGATAACATGAAATTATAACTACATAAGAAATTAATAATATATAAAAACTCATGTGTGAATATAGGGTGTTGTATAATACATAGTAGGGTTTCCCTAAGATTACATTCTATTCCTATTATAAAATAAACCCAAACTTCTAGTTTGAAAATAAGGAATAGAAAATATTTTTCATTAAATTTTAATAAATGAATAATTATTATAAATTTCATGATATAATTTTCCTTCAAAATTATTCATACTTTCCTAGAAACTAACAACATCAACATTCAATCATATTAAAACCAACATTTAAAACAATGGAAATTAATAATATGTAGATAAAATACTTTAATGAAATTTCACTACAAAAAATGTTTCTTTAAGATAAATTTGAACATGAAAATGTTCTCTAATAAAATCACACATGAAAAGAAAATTCATTTTTTCTTTATCATCTAAATAAATTTAAATTAATAAAAGTTAAAACATGACCTTATTTCAACTTTAGAAAACCTAACTTTGGAAAACATATAATTTATAAAAACGTTATGGTATAAATAAAGTGAATTTTCAACACTAAATTAATATGATTTGGAATAAGTATAATTCAGAAAAAAAATCCAAGAAACTTCGCTATTTAAAAAACAATTATATTGTATTCAATATATATCCATATAATGAAAAATAGAACAATATTATAAAAGTGACATAATATAAGAAATTATGAATGAAATGACTGTAAGAAAAAAACACCTATATGAATAACATTATATATACAAAATAAAATATACTATACTATAATGTTAAACATATTGAAGAAATAATCAACTAAAAAATATAGGAAAAATTTTATAAATAATTTGATAAAATAGGAATTGTGGGAAAATGAAAAAAGAACCAATGACACAATATTATATATTCCCAAATGGAAACAATAATCATTCTATATTTAATTCCTATAAAAATAACCTATTAGTTACTCTTAACATCCTCGCCGTGTGTCACTCCCCATATCTAGATTGAAATTCAAACTTGGTGATAGATATAGTGTGGAATCTTAGATAGTACAATAAATGTATATAGACTTTCCAAATAAGTTAATCATGGTTTATCTGGTAGTTTATACTGTAAGTGATTAAATAATAATATTATCATAATTAAACATCAATACTATTGAATATATAGTCCCACATATCCCATATAGACACCATTCATGAAAAAACACCCCTTTAAATATTGATATTTAATAATAATTTATTCACATAAAAGTTACATAATTAAAAAATTCCCATCAAATGGGGAAATAATTCTAATTAATTCATTTACACATTTATAACATTTTTTTCAAATTCTAAAATACCCTTAGATTTTATAAATGAAGTAAATGTTATAAATAAATTATATAATGTTGTATAAAAATCATCATTTAAAAAAACTTGAAAATAATTTAAAATCCAAGAAAAACAAAAATAATAATAATATTTAAGAAAATTAAAAAATATTATCACCATTATCATTTCATAAAACAAACCTACAATTATATAAATTAATTTAATTTAAAATTAATTCATACCTAACTTTAAAAATCATTAATTTTCCAAGAAAATATTTATAGACACTTTAATTTGAATAAAGACTTATAGATATTTTATTGAATGTGTGGTATGAATTAATATACAATTTTTGTTAAAACTCATTATATTTAATAATTTCCACTAAGTATCACTTTAAAACTATTATAAGATATGGAAACTCTTTGAAAAAAATCAATGTTAATATACTCTACATTTATCATTTTAGGAAATGATTTAAGAGCATAAAAATGTTAAAGAAATCAAAAATAAAAAAATATTTGGAAATACCTTTCTTAATCAATTTGAATCAATGAATCTTTGATGAATAAAAATTGATGGGGTTATAAAAGTATTTCAACTATTAATTGACACCAATAAACATAGGTTGATATTTATGGTTATGAAAATATGGTCACTAGGGTTTATGAATAAGTAATAATATTATAGGGAAGGTATGTAAATAAGAAAAAAAGATGACTCGAGTGGATTAACATAACAAAATACGTGATTATTATAGAATAATACCACTAATCCATGAAGGATGTGGGAGGTATTTGGTAAATATTCTTATTCAATGGCCAAAAATAAAATTTGGAAAAAAGTGGAAGAAATCCAAAAATAATTAATTCAAAATACCAAAATACCAATTTTATAGTAAAATATTATTTTTATCAAATAAATTATTCACCATTGGAATCAACCTGCTCTAGGATACATGGTTTACCAACACTATTCACATAACTATGTTATATTTTTTATGTATAGATAAATTTAAAATTTAAAAAAACAAACCGAAATACCTAAAAATAAATGGAATATATTATATGTTATATATATACAGAAAACTATGACATTAGGGTATCAAAATTCTCTATTTATACAACCTTATTCCCATAATAAGTTATCATAAAAACATTTGACGAAAAAAAAACAACCACTTCCCCTAAATCCAAACTCATACTCCAAAATCTTCATATAACTTCAATTTAATATCATAGAATATGTTTTAAATTGATATAGAGGGAAACCCTTCAATATTATGTATCAGAATCAAAATAATATTAATATAAACATCAGAATGAATTTTCTTAACACACCATGAATGTTATTCAAGGTGGTGGGGATTGTCTATCTTAGTTAGTGATAATATATAAAGACATTGTCATATTCCTTATCACACCCCATCATTGGGGGACATGGTAAATCTTTAACAAACCAAATTTTTGTTAATGAAAATTCTTCTTCATCTAATTAAATAAATTATTATGTAAAATGGTCATATAAAACATATGAAATTCCCAGGTTTTATTTTTTTGTATTTTAAAATACCGTTAATATTTTTAATGTTGCTAATATAGCTATTGAACATTGATCACATGATTAGTATAAATATAGGAATTTTAAAAAATCTAATTTATTGAAACAAAGGAAGTGATAAAATCATCTAGTAGAATTGATCCAAATGAAGCCCATTTTTTAGATCTTGGAATGGAGGTGGTGTCATTGGGCATCGCTCCAGACCAATACCAAGCTGAGCTTCAACCAGTTATGCTTGAATGGAATCACCTATGGAGGAAGTGGAAGTCAATTCAGATTACCACTCCAGCAATGTTATGTGAGACTCCCCAAGAGTCTATCACCATAGAACACCATACCCTTAGGTATTATGTGGATGTTACAAGGTGTTATGTAATGAGACCCCAACACTATGATTATGTGTATTAGTTTTGTATAATGAATATACATTCACTTTATTATAGTTACTTCTTAAATGGTTTTTAAAACAAAAATAGTATTTTAAGTTAATATTCAATTAATAATGGTATTTCAATGAATTAAGGGATTTATTAATTAAATAATATTTTCATAAAATATCCTTGCTAAATTACTTTTTATTAAACATAAATGATCATATAAGTTTTATGAATACAATTGAAATATTTATTAGGGTTTGAAAACTGTTTCTGTCAAAACATAATAAATCTCATTTTTTATTTTAAAATTGAAAATTCACATATTTAAAAAATTATATAGATAAAATGAATATCATTTTTGGATTAATTATGTCTAAATTATCTAACAATGAATTTTTCATAATTTTCTAAGAGAGTCGAATTTTTGGGTAATAATAAAATACCATTTAAATATATAATGTGTTTTATGAAATAATAATGACCCAATAGTGACGTAATAAAAATGATTTTAGGAAAAAATATTTTTCACCATTAAAATATTGTGATTTTATATTTTTTGATTAATTTTATGGTACCTTAGTGGACCCTCCATGACATATAATATATTTTAACCTTTTAAAATGATTTCCTTGAGAGCGTGACTCACCTCCACTTAAGAAAGACTAATATTTAAAAAGTTCATCCAATGGAATTATACAATAATTTTTTACACTACCCTTTTTAAAACACTGTGTGAAAAACCATGGGTTGGTTTTTGGTTTTAAATATTTAATTATATATATTCCAAAACCCATGTTCGTGAAATATTAAAGAATTCCCCTCACTTTTCCTATATAAACCCACCCAACCACCCACTTCTCTTCACTAAAACCCCTTGGATCACGTCCCTAATCTACCCTCTTCTCTCTATAATCCTCCCAAAGTGTCCCAAGATACTATGAAACCTCTCTCAAGCCTCTCTCAAGCCTTTGGTATCACACTCCCAAATAAGAGATTTCTTCCTTTCTCATTTTCGTCCAAATTTCAATATATTGTTATACCCTTTTATTTTCAATTAAAAATGTTAGGGTATGATATTTCAACTCCCCCATAATTCCCTCCTTATTTTTAAAGGAATATATACACCTTTCTATACCATTAATTCCTCCAATGTACATCCATTACCATGCTGAAGTTCAGTATGAGATTTATCTCTCCTCATTTACATTCAAGAAATTATTTTATAATATGCATATAAATTACACTAAATATTTGGGACATGTATCTATATTACCCATGTACTTTCCATTTACTATTAATATGATGAGATACGTATTTCTCTCTCATCAACCATTTTTATGAATTCTTATGTCACGCCGTTATGCTACCTAAATTTCACCACGATTTTCCAAGCCAGAGTCATTTTGTAGTGAATACCATGCCCATTTCTCTATCAAGGGTATTAGCCTTTATGAACATTTAAATATTGTTTATATATTTTCATATACTTATTCCACATTAATTTATCATGTAATAAATGATGATGTTGAATGTTTCTATGTTGTATGATCCATGTGCCACACTTAGGCATAAAATAAAATGATTAAGATGGGTGCACCCCAGTAGCGCTTCATTGCATTGCTTAAAGATTATTATCACAATACGTCAAGTGAAATGAGGTTTTACTAATTATAATTCAAGTAAAATTAGGTTTTAATAATTCTCATGGTGAAATGATCCATGGCCCATGCTAATATCATGTTAAATGTTGTTTCTACAATTCCATGTTATGATAATCATGTTATATAATGCCTTTATGTTCATGTTTCTCTTGTGCTCCATTGATATACCTACTACCTAAAATATATTTTATTCTTCATTTTATTCCTTTTTTACTCCCTTATTGGGATTTATAGCTCACCATTTTCTTATGTATGTCCTCAAGTTATCCCATGCAATGCTATGTACGATGGAATATTGTGGTCATGTAAAAGAAGTTTTCAATTAAGATGTCTATTTCATTATTTAAGTTGTTATGTAATGTTAATAATCCCCAAAGACACTATACCTGTCTATATTATATGTTGTATCTAGTCAATAATTTATTTAATAAATTATGTTTAAGTGTGAAATAAAGATCAAGGTTGTTATAGTTGGTAACAGAGGATAGGTTTAGTTATTTTTGGGATTAGGATTATAAAACCCTGGTGAAAGCCGTAGGGATAAGACTAAGTATAAAAAAATCCTGACATTTTTGTGCGTATTGAGTAAGTGTTTTATCAAAAAAAATACATCCATGTCTAGATACAAACAAGAAGTGGAGGCTTCATAACATATGTATCTTGGCGTAAAACCCGAAAATGCCACTTTGAGCTAGACTCGAATGGGAACTAGTAAACGATAATAGGATTTGATACACTCTTGGTTGTGACACTCCTATGGGATATGATTTGGTAAATTCATATGATTAGTATGAAACATTATTAAGGGTATAAAAAAATTCACCTAATAATATATGTTGGTAAGTAGATCATGGATAACATAGATTAAAGCCGATAAATTCATAAGTTAAGGAAATAAAAGTAATTTATAAGTTATATGTTTTTGTCTTTGGATCACCCTTTATATGTTTCCCCTAAATTTCTATTTTTTACAGCCAATGGCTGGTAATAGGGAGACTCAGGCTAACAAATTATATGAATATCAATGTGATGTCTATTCTAATGATATTCCCTATAAAATGGGAGTGGGAATCGCAAAATTTGTCACGCTACTCCCTCAGTTAACTCAAGTTTCAAAAAGAATCATGGGTCAAGAAGAACGTTCAACGCCCCCACCCCCCCCCCCCCCCCACCCCCCTCAATAAAGAACAAGTTAGAATCAATATCTTCATGAGACAAAGGCCTCATACTTTTAATGGATTATTTGATCCCTCAATCACCTAACAAGGGATCAACTCCACTAAAAAGATCATATCCATCTGTCAATGTTTTGAACAAGAGATGGTTCTTCTAGACACTTATTCTATGGTGGGTTAATCTGATAAATGGTGGGAATTGATCAAAAATATGAAGCATGAGGAAGAGATCAAGGCATTGTAATGTACGGGTTTCTAGAAAATGTTTTTCGATAAATATTTTTATTGCAACCTCTAACTTAAGATGGAATGGGACTTTATTTCTCTCAAGAAAAAAGACAAAAAATCCACCAGAGCTTATGAGGAAAACTTCACAAGGCTTGCATAATACACCTCTGGCTTTTCCGTTTCCCCCGAATGAAGGTTGAACCCTTCTTTGGTGGGTTAAAACCTAGCCTATGGAAATTCTTAGAGATCTGTGACTTTGATTGATATGAGAAAATTTGTTAATGTTTCCTAAAAGATGAAATGGAGATCGGAGAATCTCAGGGGTATCATGGGGATAAGAAGTGGAAAGTGGACTTTAATCTTGGTGGTCCATTGGATAAATCCAACGGTGCTATGAAATTCCAGCCCCTAACATTATAATGATGCAGAAAGAATCACCATATAAATTACATGAAGGGGATGAGGAAATGATTTATATGTGGAAGATAATGGCACCCGTCCATTAACTGCTCACAAGAAAACCCCGCTACTATGACAGAGGAGAGGAAAGCTCTATTCGACCCTCAATGCATTGTTCATTGCTAAAATTAAAAAGAACTTGGTCAATTTAAAAACTAGTGCCCTAAGCCAAGGGTTTTTTGAGGAAACCAACAACCTCCAAGGTAGAAAGGGTAAACTTTTTCCATCACTACCGACGAATCAAACTCTAAAAATGAAGTGGTGATAGGTACCCTAGTTATTTATTAAATAATAGCGAACATAATTTTTTATTTTTGGTTCTAAAAATTCATTTATATCTAGAATGTTTAGTAGAACAATACTAACACCACCACAAATAATGGAAGTATATATTTAGGTAAGAACAAAAAATAAGGAAATTATTGCATCCCATGAATATAAATCCTCCCTTGTCATAGTTTGTTTATTGAACTTCCCGACGAACCTCATCATAATCCTTCTTGTGGAATTTGATACAATTCATGGCATGGATTGTCTTTCCTTATATATATCCAACATAAATTTATGTGAGAGGGAAATAACTCTCCATATGGATAATCAAACCCCGATTCTGTACATGTGAAATGAGGAGTATGAATCTTTTTTAGAACCATTTTCTCAAGCATTAATATCACTACCCTATGATAATGCATATCTTACTTAGATGATTGAGACTAAGGAATTAACCATCCTTGAAGAAATTCTTATTGTTAGGGTATTTGCTGAAGTGTCTCCTGAGTAATTGTTTGGTCTTCCTCTTAGAAGAGATAATGAATTCTTGATTGATATTATACCTAGGAAATTACCAATATCCATGAATCCGTATAGAATAGATGTTATAGAGCTTAAGTATATAAAGAAATAACTATAGGATAATATGGATAAAGGGTTTATAAACTCATGTGTTTAACCATGGGGTTCACCAGTATTCTTCATCGAGAAGAAGGATGGATTAATGTGCCTTTTCATTAATTATCGTCAGCTTAACAAAATCATGATAGAGAAAAAGTATCCTCTGCCAGGAATTAATGACTTTTTCAATCAGATACTTGGAACACAATACATATCCAAGGTGGATCTATGGTTGGATATTATCAAGTAATGGTGAAGAAGGAGGTTATCCCCAAGACTTCTTTTCATACAAGATACAAGCACTATGAATTCATAGTAATTCCTTTCAGACTCACTAATTCTCCAACGTTATTCATAGAATTGATAAATATAATCTTTATAGATTACCTTGAAAAAATTTTGGTAGTTTTATAGATGATATTCAAATAAAATCCAAACCCAAGGAGGAGTATGAGAAGCATCTAAGCAATGTACTAGAGACCTTGCGAAAGGATAAGCTCTATGAAAAGTACAGGAAGTGTGAGTTCTGCTTGTATGAAGTATCATTCTTGGTTCATATCATCACATGAAATGGTATATCTATGGATCCATCTATTAGAGTTGAAATTGAGGGATGGATGAGGCCAACATCGGTGATGGATATTCGTAGCTTCTTGGGGTTAGTTGGATATTATCACTGATTTGTGAGAAATTTCTCATGATTTTCCAACCCTTTTACCAAGCTAGATCGGAGTGGAGTAAAGTTTTCTTGGAGTGATGAATGCAAAGAGATCCTCATGTAGTAGAAAAGGAGGCTTATCACTGTGTTTGTGCTCACACTACCCACAACTGGAGAAATTTTTGTGGTATTTATGGATTCTTCGAACGAGGTCATGGGTTGTGTGTTGATGCAAAATGACAAAGTCATTGCATATGATTCAAGTAAATTGAAAGTTCAAGAGAAAAACTATCCAACACATGATCTGGAGTTAGATTTAGTGATATTATCTTTAAAAATTTTGTTGCATTACCTCTTTGGGTAGAACTATGAAATATATATAGACCACAAAATCCTCATGTTTATATTCACAAAGAAAGAGTTTAACATGCGTCCATGAAGATGGTTAGAGATGATCAAAGACTATGATGGATCAATCCATTACCACCATGGGAAAGTGAACAAGGTGGAAGATGATCTATTTATAAAGGACCCAACAATTCTATAATTGATGAGAACTGAAAAGGATCCAATCATCTTTTACATGATGGAGATGGACCTGGGAACAATAAAGAAGGGAACTTCATCAATCCTTTCACAAATGGTTGCTCAACCATCTATTTTGGAAAGGTTAAAGGATGAATACAAGGATGATGTGGGAATTCAGAAGAAAGTTGAAAATATTAGGAAAGGGAAATCCTCAGAGTTCAATGTCAATGAAGAAGGAATTGTGAGATTTGGGTCAATACTATGTGTTCCATCGAATCCAGTATTAAAGAATGAACTTTTGGATAACACACAATGTCTCAATTTTTCTATTCACCCAGGAAACACAAATATGTTTTGATATATATGAGTGAATTATTAGTGGGATAACATGAAGAAGGGGATTTATGAGTATACATCAAAGTTCTTGGTATGTCAGAAAGTGAAGGAAAAGAGGTATAATTCTAAGGGGATGATGCAACCATTACCCATACCAGCATGTAAATGGGTGAACATCACCATGGAATTTTTCACTATACTTTCAAATACATCAATAGGAAACAATTCTATCTAGGTTTTTGTGGACCTTGTTACAAATATTGAACTCTTTATTGCAATTTTGGAGGATTTATCACTGGATCAACTGGCAAAAATATACATCAGAGACATGGTATGTTTTCATGGAGTACCACTATCGATTGTATCCGATTGAGATCCAAGATTCACCTCTATGTTTTGGAAGATTCTTCAACATGATCTGGATAGTGAGATTAACTTCAGTATGGCTTATCTTCCTCAAACTAATGGCCAATCTGAGCGGAATATCCAAACACTTAAGGACATATTGAGAGAATGCTCAATGTAATTCAAAGGAGGATGGGATCAACATCTTCTTATTGTTGATTTCCCATAAAATAATAGTTTCCACTCAAGAATCCAAGTGGCTCATTAGGAAGCCCTATATGGGAAGACATGCAGAACACTTCCACGTTAGGATGATGTTGGGGAGAGAAAACTCCTAGGTCTAGAGATGGATGAAGAAATGGTGGAGAAGGTTAAGACCATCGAGCATCACATTAAAGCTTCTCAGAGTCGATAAAAGTTTGATGCTTATAATCATCGAAGAGACCTAGAGTTTGATGTTGGGGACATGTTATTCCTCTGCATATCAATATGGAAGAGAGTTATGAGATTTGGGAAGAATGGAAATCTTAGTGCAAGGTACATCGTCCCTTTTAAGATCCTTGATTGCATTGGAGTAGTGGCCTATCGACTAGTACTTCCACTAAACCTATCTAAAGTACATGATCTATTCAATGTATCACTCTTGAGGAAGTACATACTTGACCCATCACAAGTAATAAATCCAAAGGTCATACCATTAGAAAATAACCTCTCCTGTGAAGAGAAGCCGGTGAAGATCTTAGATCATAGAGAAAAAGTTCTATAAAATAAGACAATGCCCCTCATCAAGGTGTTGTGGTGAAACCACAAGTTTGAAGAGAAACCATGGGAATCAAAGGAAGTGATGAAGCATAGTTACCCGCATCTGTTTTAGTATTGGAAATGTAAATTTTGAGCATGAAATTTCTTAATGGGGGAGATTATAACAACCCAAAGTTTTATCAATGAAAATTACTCTTGATAAAATTAAATATATTATTATGTAAAAGGGTTATATAACAAATTAAATTATTTGGTTTTATGATTTTGGATTTCAAAATACCGTTAATAATTGTTATCATCTCTAATATAGTCATTGAACAGTGATCACATGATTAGTATAAATATAGGGCTTTAACATATCCAATTTACTCGGACAAAGGAAGTGATGGCCACTTCCAGTAGAATTGCTCCATACGAATCCAATTTGTCGGAGCTTGGAAAGAAGGTAGAATCATTGGCCTTCTCTCTTGAACAAGACCAATATAATCTTCAACATGTTAAGCTTGAACAGAACCGCCTACATGAGAAGTGGAAGTTGATAGATATTACCACCCGAGTAATGTTATCTGAGCCACCCCAAGAGTATTTCACCATCCCACACCGTACCCTTTGATATTATGTGGATATTATAAGGGTTTATGTAATAATACCCTAAAACTATTATTATATACATTATTTTTTTATAGAAAATACATTCATTTTATTATTGTTACTTTGTAAATTGTTTTTTATAGCAAAAAATATCATTTTTAGTTAATATTAAATTAAGAAATATTTTTTAATGAGTTAATGGATATTTTAATTAAATAATATTTTATGAAAATGTTATTAAATTGTTTTTTGTTAAATATAAATGATCTTATAAATTTTATGAATAAAATTGTAATTTTTATTAAGGTTTAAAAGCTGTTTTTGTCAAAACCCACAAATTTTCGATAAATGTCATTTTTAATTTTAAAAGTAAAAATTCACATATTTAGAAAATTATTTAGATAAAATTTATATTATTCTTTGAATCAAGAAATCGAAATTATCCAACGCTGAATTTTTTATAATTTTTTGAGAGTCAAATTTTTAGGTAAAAACTAAATAACATTTAAATATATAATGTGTTTTATGACATCATACTGACCCAATAGTGATTTAATAAAATACTATAAACATTATTTATAGAAAATATATGTTTTACCATTAAAGTAATGTGATTTTAGTTTTTTTTTCATTTTACAATGTTTTAGTGGACCCTACAAGACTAATAAAACATTTTAAATTTTTAAATTGATGTCCTTGAGAGTGTGACTCACATCCACTTAAGCAGGCCTAATATTTTAATAAGTTCGGCCATTTCCCTTATAAAATAATATTTTCCACTCCCCTTTAGAAAAAACCAAGGGAAAAACCTTGGGTTGGTTTGTGTTTTTAATTATATTAATGTGTGGCAACCAAAACCTAAATGATAACAAATTCTCTCTCCTTTTCTATATAAACCCTCCCAACCTCCCACTTCATCATCACTCAAAGCCTTTGGAGATAGAACAACCCATTCCCTCATCTCTATAGAATCCTCCCAAGTCACCACAAGCTCCAAATAAGCCTCTATCAAGCCCCTACCAAGCCTTTGGGTTCACACTTCTAAGTAAGGTATTTCTTCCTTTCTCATTTTTGTCCAATTTTCATTATGTTGTTACGCCCTTTTATTTTAAATTAAAAATGTTGGGGTATGATTTCCAACCACCCACATACTGTAATATATATGTTTGAATGATGATATACTACTTTCTCTCTCATCAATTCCTCCCATGGACACCCGTTACCATGCCAAAATTCCGTAAGGAATTTCCCTCTCCTCATTTATATTCAAGAAATTATTTTGTATTATAAATCTAAAATTCCATTACTTACATTGGGACATGTATCTATATGACCCCCTTACTGTCCATTTTATTTACATATGTTGAGGCACCCATTTATTTCATATATGGATTTCATAGTCCTTTATCATGGAATAAATGATGATCTTTAATGATTCCATGTTGTATGATCTATGTGGCACACTTATGCATGAAATGAAATGATTAAGAAGGGTACACCTTGATAGTGCTCCAATAAAATGGGTAAAGAACAGTATCAGTATACGTCAAGTCCAATTATTTTTTACTCATGTTAATTCAAGTGAAATGAGGGTTTACTCATTCTCCATGTGCAATGATCCTTGGATCATGCTAATTCCATCCTAAGTGGTGTTTCCACATTTCCATGTTATTATAATCATGTTATATCATGCCTTTATGTTCATGTTCCTCTTATGCTCCTTTGATATGCATATTTCCTAAAATGTGTTGTATTCTTTATTTTATGTCTTGTTTACTCCCTTAATAGCCTTTATAGCTCACCCATTTCTAATTCATTTCCTCAGGTTATCCCATGCAGTGCTAAGTACGAAAGAATGTAGTGGTCATGTAAAGGAAGTTTTCAAAAAAGATGTTTTTTTTCTAAGTTGTTATGTAATGTTCCTAAATTCCCCAGACACTAGAACACTCGATCTTTATAATTGTCTTAAGTTCAGGTTTATGTAATAAATCTTGTTTATGTGCGTAATAAAGAGTGGGGTGGTCATAAAAAGTAATATGTGGTGGTATTATTTCCATTGAGTAGGACCAAAAGGTCTGAACCATGTAAATATGTGTGTTCATACTTACTTTTATGCACCTTTCCTTTTCCATTCTTTCAGCTTTGTTAAAAACAATTCCTTTATTCTTTTTTTACACTTAGAATAATTCTTTTTAAATCGTCTAAGTTTCTAATGAGTGGTATTAGAGCCTATAATCATTTTATTTTACAATGACTATTAAATTTTAAGTTGAAAAGTTTGATGGTGAAAATGATTTTAATATGAAGAGAGTAAAAAATGTATGCTCTATTAGTCCACAATGGACTTGCAGATGCTTTGAATGGTAATAAGAAACCTGTAGTGACCATCTCAACCAATGGTCAGTCCACCACAACTTTATTTAATGTCAAACCTAGTATATTGGAAAAAGCTCATTACACTCTTCTATTAACCTTAGGAGATAAGGTGTTGCATGAAGTCACACATGAAACTATAACTAAATATATTTGGGTTAAAATCAAACATTTTTATAAGTATAAATATTTTCGTGGGAATTTGTAATAAAATATGGGGTTAAATAATTATAAGATGGATACTGACACTTCTCTACGTGTTCATATTGATGAGTTTAATAATGTTTTTTTGTATTTATCTAATATTGATATAGAGTTTAAATATGAAGATCAGGATTTAATTATTTTAACTTCCCTTGATGATTATTTTAATTCATTGAAATATTCCATTATGTATGGTAGTAATTCTATTACATTAGCAGAAATTTAGTCTAATATTTTGTCTCATGATCTTCAAACACATGGTTAGAAATGATAAGAACTGGTTTAAGGGTTTATTGGGTTTTGAGTGTGACAATACCATCCATATAAAAAGGTATTGTAAAAACATGAATAATAGAGACAATATGGCCCAGTCGCATGTGGTATGTGTCGAGTATGACACTATGAAGGTTCTTTAGTTTTTTTGTAGCCTCCTCGTTTGAACTTGTCATAGGTTCTTTGTTGTCTTTTTTACTATGATCTTAAGATTGACCCAACATGTTTTTGTGGGGGAAAGTTGTTGGTAAAAAGGGTTTTGTGAGGGATGGTCTAAGTTTTCCATTCATAGGTGGGGTATTTACAATTACCTTTCTGGTTCGTGGTTGTTGTGTGTTGTTGTTTCTACTGCTTTACTATTGTTGAATTATTATTTGAGCTTTCTATATTTTCATTTTCATTGTATTTTACCCTGAGGAAGGTATTTTTTGCAGTTATCTGCATTCTTTGGTATTATTTACGCTAGAGATTACGGTAAAAATTGTGAGATATCTTTTTTAATGTTGATATTTAGATGGTTTAATTTCTGAGCATGTTATAGTCTATTGATAGTAGATGTGTAGTATGGGTAGAATATGTGTACATGCTAAGTGGTATTCATGTGGGGTGAGTAATTTTAGACTTAGGGTTTTTAGTTTATGAAAATCTACCGACACTACTGATAGATAAAGGTTAGTTAGATTGAAAGAACACCATATGTTTTTTGTTTTCATTTTAATTTTGAAAAGGTGAATATTTTTTAATTTTGGTTTTCAAAATTAAAATCATATTAATGTTTTCTACTGAAAATTGTTAAATTTATTGTTATTATGAAAAACATGTTCTCCTTGGGATTATGTGTTATTGAGCCTCTTTGTGGTCCTTCCTTCTACTCATTAGGCTTTGTTCTAGACTGTGGTGTGCAGGAATCTTGTTGGGCTATCTTCTCATCCTTATATTTCGCTAGCCATTTTCGTTCTAATATATCTCCTTGGTGAGCCGCTTCAACTGTTCTCTGTTATCCATCGATCAGCTTCCATCAGAAAACTCAATCTCATATTTTTTGTGTTTCTTAGTGATCTTATCTTTCTCCGCCCTTTTTCTCTATGAATGTTGTGTGTCCCGTGCTTTTCAGTTGCCCGTTGTATTAGAATGGCTTCATGATTGTTTCATTATCCCTCATCCATCTACATTTCACCTTATCTTTTTCACCTTTCAGGGATTCACCTCGCCTCGGCCGCACTATCATTATGGTATGAGGCACTTTTCATGTACGTTGGTTCTTCACCTATTGATTTTGATATTTGAGAGAGATTTGAGAGAGAGAATAAACCCCGACGGATCTCATCTTCAAAGCCTCCACACCCCCTATTCAAGTGACCTTATCCAGTGGATATTTTAGGACTTGTGATCTCCATGTGGACTACTTCATGTTCAAGATCTTTTGACCCTGGTAGAGCCACATCTCCTCTGTTGCTTCTGGTTTTGTAATCTGTTGCTTTATTTTATTCGTCTTTTGTGTTGTTTGATCTTGTTTGTTCTATTTTTTTAGCCTAGTTCTCGAGATTTCGTTTAGGAGTCCATCCAGTTTGGGAGAGTACACTGCTTACTCCGTGCCAGAGTTTACCACTAGCTCTTGGAGTGATCCGGTCCCTGTTCTTAGATAGTTTCTCAGGTAAGTGTGTGTGGGATTCTTGTTTCCATTAATATCTATTTATATGTGCTATGTTTCCCCTTTTTCATAATAAAAATTAATTTGTGGTTGTGTTCTTTCCATGTATTAGGACCAAAAGGTCTGAACCACATAAATATCCATGTTCATCTTTACTTTTTTACACATTTCTTTTTATATTCTTTCAACTTTGTTAAAATTGATTCATATAATCTTTTTGTTTACTTACACTAATTATTTTTAATCCATCTATGTTCCCAACACCTATTTCGGCAAGGGAACATGGATTTATTTGGATCTCAGGATAAAAAACCCTGATATTTATCAATTTAGGGAAAGGTGACAAAGAATTGGAGCATGGGATTATGAATATACTTCCCATAGATAGGACAAACCTAACACTCTAAGATGCCTTTTAGAAATATATAAGATCACAAGGTGTCTGAAGTGTACCCAATGACATGGTTGAAAATATTGAAATTCCCCCAACCTAAAGGGATGGGGTTCTGAAAATTTTAAAATACCCCATTGCTATATGGGATAGGGTTACATGGAACATTGTCTAGATTTAACTTAATGAGGGGGTGCAGAATATTAAAATTCCCCTAGAATTGTGGGCTAGGTAACTTCACTACAAGGAGGACCTCTGTACAAAGGTATTGATGTGTGATTCCAAGGAAATGATCCAAATCTCATTCCCTCAATTATTTCCCTTATATCCTCATCCACTTATTTGTATCTCAGTGATCTATTCGTCTATAGAAGTTGACTTGTCATCCTTGAGGGGATGTTTATAAGAATTCATGAAAACATTGTTTACTCTATAAATGGTGAGGAAAGTGAAAATTGACAAGAGTCTCGATACAGACAATGGATATTGAATAGGATATTTCAGGTTTTCAAATTCCCCATTGATATTTTACTTTGAAACACAAATATGGTTGATACTACCTTACATAGTTTTAGAAATAGTATCATTGATCACATCTTCATTTATGTCGGGGAAATAAGTTGTTATGACCTATCGTGGCTCGAATAATTGCATAAGGGAAAAATCATCCACTTCAAGAGTGCACTCATCTAGATCTTATGAGAATCCCTCATATTCGATTGATATCTTACCGATGGAGACATAGGTGGGATGATATACCTCTTTAGTGGAGAATCTCATTTTATAGGTTAGATCCCAATGTGATGTTTTGTAAGATGGTGACCATTGTACCTTTTCGTGGGACAATTCCCATTTTCCATTTGGTGGGACAACAGATGTATTGATGATGATCCTAGGGTTAAAATTGATAAAAATTCCCCTTCCCTATGAGAATTTTTTCTGCTTGGGATCCCATAGTCATCAAGGCCCATTGTGATTCAATCCAAGACTCATGGCTTGTGATGATAAGGTATTGATTCTGAGCTATTGTCGTGAAACACTGATGGGCCTCAAATACATCTGAAGTAGTAGGGATATGGAATTGTACTAGAGTTTCATTGTTTTCATACCCATGACTAACACTCCTATTGGATTCCCATGAGTGGATGCTTGGGGAAGGTACAACTTCCTCTGAATATCATCCTAGAATTGGGGTCGCGTGTCACTAATGATGACTAAACTGGATAGATGCCTTCCTAGGAAGCTCATGATAGGTTGATTCAACATATTTATTTCATCCATTCACATTCCTTATATAGAGATGGAATTTTCTAATGCACTCTTGGGTTAATCTTCCAAAGTGGATTAATGTGGAAATATTGGGACTTTATTCTCTTCAACCAATACTGGACAAGATGGCCTATAGGGATTCATCCTTGGTAGGATTTTATGACCTTCCTCCAAAGTATAGATGGATCCATTTAAATGGTACTTTTAAAAAAGATGTTCACCTACTGCATTGGAGGTGTTGAGTTGGAGACAATGTATGTTGAGGCCATGAGGCCAGGGTTTCAAAGGTTGAAAATGTATATGATCGGTGTGTCATCTAGTTTATTATAGTTTCTTGAGTTGTTATGCAGGTATTCCTAGCTTTTTAAGTGATCATGGAATCTATTGTAACATTTGGTGATACAATTTGGATTGTATGGAATATAAAAATTCCATTATAGTAAACAGTACACCTTATTAGTGGGACATCATATGTAAGAGTTTTTGGTCGATCAATTGCATTCATAGTGAAAGGTTAAAATAGTGATCCCTAATTTTATTACATTTGAGTATTTTTACATTGTTAAAGGTTTAATGTCTGGTTCATCATTTTTTTGTTTAACACACATAACAAAATGGACTGATGAGATGAATTAACATTTTTTAGTGTCTCTTTTTCACCTAACTCACAATTTTAACCTAACTGCTTTAATACAGCATCATCCAAAGGTCTCGCCGACAAGAATAACCATTGGGAGTTTTCTGTCATGTTTTTTATTATGTTTTACATTAAATATTTTAATTTTTTTCACAAAGAATAATTTTTTTGTAAAATATATTAATATAAGTAAAAAATTCACAAGGAATTTAAAACAGAATAAAAAAACTGTAAACAAATTAAAATGGGAAGCGGTGAATTTGAACAAGAATTAGAAGCATCAGGCAAGCTAGTAATTCATATTGATTAGCCATTCTTCATCGTTTTAAATGGAATTCAAAATTATAACTCTCTAAATGCAAAGAATGAAATTTCTAATCTTTCATCCCTTTTATTTCATTAAATTTAGTTTATAATTGAGATCTCAAAAGAACATATCATTTCTATAAGAGCTAATCAATTCCCTCAATGATCGTCAAGAATAATGACACGGACAACACTCACTGTACTCATAATCAACACTCATCTATTGTAACATTTGGTGATGCAATTTGGATTGTAAAGAATCTAAAAGTCCATTATAGAAAACAATACACCTTATTAGTGCAACATCATATGTAAGAGTTTATGGTCAATCAATTACATTTGCAGTGAAAGGATATAATAGTGATCCATCCTTTTATTAAATGTGAGTATTTTAACATTTTTAAAGGTTTCACGTCATGTTCACCATTTTTTTTAACACATAGAATAAATTGGACTAATGAGATGATTTAACATTTTTTACTGTCTCTTTTGCACCTAACTCACAATTTTAACCTAATCGCTTCAATACAACATCAACTAAAGCTGTCACCAAGAAGATTAACCATTGGTAGTTTTCTATGTATCTATTTTTTTACATTAAATATTTTTATTTTTCCATGGAGAATAGTTTTTTTTTAAAATAAATTAATCTTTTTAAAAAATTCACAAAGAATTTAAAATAAAAGAAAAAAAACTGTAAACAAATTGAAATGGGAAGTAGTGAAATTGAATAAGAATTTGAAGCAACAAGAAAGCTAGTAATTCTTATTGATTATCCATTCTTCATTGTTTTAAATGGAATTCACAATTATATCTCTTTAAATGGGTAGAATGAAATTCCTAATCTTTCATCTCTTTTATTTCAATAAATTGAGTCTACAATTGTGAAATTTAAACATGGTATATCATTAACAACTTTTACTTGTCTTGAATTAATAATCCTCATTCAGAGATCAACACACTCCAATCAGAAATGTGATGTTCTTCTAATGGAAAAACATTATAAAAGAGATTGAATAATAAAACTTCAATAAATGATCATATTTTGAAATTAAATATTCTATAGAAATTTACAATTTAAAAATTAATTAAACGAAAACTCATATTGAAATTAGCATGAGAATTCACTCTCTTTGGCTACTATAAATATAGTCAAACATCACTAAGATGCAGGAGTGAGCTTAAATATCCATCTTTATCGGTGTCAGGAGTATTAAAAACTCTCCAGAAAATCTCATGCTTTTATTCCCATGCTCTCCTTTTTTGATATCACAAAAATTATTAATGTCAATCCTCGAATTAATTCCTCCTCATCCTTTCAATTATAGATGATTTTGTTTGTAGAAAATATCACTTAAAAATTATGACATAATAACCACCTAATTTGGTGATATAAAAATGAATGAAATAGTCCCTTGACCATGAGTTACACTCCATCATTTTAGAAAACTCTCTTTTCATTAGATTCATATTATACTCATGTTGTAGAAATTATTCCATTGAAAAATTATTTTTAAGTGTAGTTGTTGTTTTTTGTATTTGAATTATCATCTTTTGATATCCACATGCCAACCTTGTACTCAATCACCCTCTGTACAAACCCATTCATCTCGAAAACTTCAATCAAAAACACATTTTCATTCATTCCAAACTGATTGAGGAATTGTAATAAAAATAAATACACAATAATTTTGATGAACACAAAACCAAAAATTAATAACAGAACACTTATTCAATTTTTCATTGGGTTTGAATGATTCATGATCTTCTTTTACACTTATGCAGACCTAACAAATTAAGAAATTATATCATACATGAAACGATGAAAATCAAATAAATTTGTCAACCCAAAACATGTACTAAAATGAATCTTATCCTTAGAAGGAATCTTTGAAAATTCTTAAATTATCTTGAACAGATGAAACTTGTAATCTTATACAACCCACAATAATGCTTGCTCGAACTTCACTCGTTAGATGGAAAGTCCTTGTCTCAATCGAACTCGGGTAGTGAACACAAGGAATTTTAAACATTAAACTAAATACCAAATCATTTACATGTGGAGACAACATTAGGTTTTTCTTAATCTGGCATTCAACTAGTGGGTAATCATCAACGAACTTTTTCTATAGAAATCAACAAAGATGGAAACATCAGAAATCTAATCATCAAACTCGAGTAGCATCATCTTTGTTGGCTTGATCGTAATTCATTATCCCTGAATGATTAAATTCACTTTTTCTTCAACAAAACATAGTTCTTCTATAGATGAAAGGAATCTTTCTTCGGTGATCTTCATAGATTGGAACTTCTTCGACATGCTTCATCTTCATTGATATCAAAATAAGGCCCAATGGCATGGGAACAATCATAGATCTAGTGGATTCAACAGTGACAGAGAGGAACTTGTCCATGATTCATCTTCATCACGCTCTACTTTGAGATTGGATCATCTTCAATCAATATTGATTCAACATCGAAGGCAGTGGCTCATCATCAACTGGTTTGAATCTGGACTACGTTCGGAATACTCATATTGTGACTAATATTAATGGAAACATCATATTTCACTTCAAATGGAGATGTCTCAGTGCTAGTGGTTTCATATTGAACTCATGATTCAAAATATCTGGCTTCGTCCTTTGTGTAATCTCATCAAATTTGTACTCAAACTTCCCCCATATTCTTTGGAGGAACTCCCAGTGTTTGATTCATCAACATCGCTGCTAACAGGTTCTTTATAACAGTGGCATGACTTCGTTGTTGATGTGTAATCCCTAGTCGGTGAAATTCCCACATCAGCCATGATGAAATCTTCAAAAGATATCAAATCACACCTATATTGAACAACCAACACTGATATCTTTCCAGGAGGTATGGGCATGGCTTCAGCAAAATGTGACTTTTCATCTTCGAATAGTTAGTGCGGCAGAACTAGACCAAGATCCAAAATTATTTCAAATGAAACCCATTCAATAGAATCTTCTCCCCAGTCACAACTTGTAATCAGTGATAAAACACAAATCCAAAAAATCCCCAATGACGGTGTCACCCGAATTTCAACTTTTCACAAAAAATGAAATAAAATATAAAATAAAATTAATAATTTTAAATATACGTATTTGTATATTTAAAATTTTTATTTTTATTTTGTTTTGTATTGTTATATATATATATATATATAATTTAAAAATAATTTATCTACTATTTAATATCCAGCCTTACTGTCGTTAAAGAAGTCTAGAATTCTGATAGAAACCCTCACCTAATGTTCTCTTTTATAAGAGGTTCTACCTTGAAAATTATTCTTCACTTCTGATGAAGGATTTTGGTTCTTCCTTTCTTGCACAGAACATTCTGCATTTCCGATGTTGGATTCATGTTCTCCCTTTCCTGCACAGAATTTATAATATATTATTATTAATCATTTTTAATCAATTAATAAAAAATATTAGTTACTAATAGGTAACAATTAACCATTAATGTTTACTACTTAATATTAATAGTTCAATAATTTTTATTAATAATATTTAATAATATTAATTAATATTATTAATTTCTTATAAGTATTAATAAATTGATTATATTTAATAGTTATTAATTAATTAGTAATTAAGCAATATTTAAATACTTATTAATATTAGTAATTACTAGTGAACTAATTAACTGTTAATTAATAAATAAATATTAATAATGGTTTATTACACAATCACTAATAAATAATTATATAATAATTAGTTATTAATTAATGATTAATTAAGCAATATTTAATTACTTATTTGAAGTAGAACTTACTAATTAACTAATAAATTAGTAATTAATTATTAATTTATAAATAAATATTAATAATTATTATTATCAAATTACTAATAAATATTTAATGTTATTATTTAGTTACTAAATATTAGAAATAATGATTAAATTATTAAATTACTAATGTTAAATTAATTATTATTATATTAATATTAATTAATTAAATAATTATTACTAATAAATACTAATTGCTAAAAAATATTAATTTCTAATAAATATTAATTAAATAATATTATTTAATATTTAATAATATTAATTTCAAATAAATAATAATTACTTAATAATGTTAGTTAATAATAAATATTTACCATTATTATTTAGTAACTAATTATTAAAATAGTAATATAATTATTGGATAGTGGTTAATTAGTAATTATACAATATGTAATTTCTTACAAATAATATTATGTAAAAATTAAATAAATAAATTATTATTATTATTATTATTATTATTATAAAATTACTAATAAATATATAAAAATATTATTGAGTCACTAAATATTATTATTAATGATTAAATTATTAAAATAGTTATGATTAAATAATCATTATTAAATTATTATTACTTAATTAAATAATTTTTGGTAATTAATATTAATTAAAAAATAATATTTACTATTTAACAATATTAATTTATTATAAACATTAATTTTTAATAAAATATTTAAAATTATTCTTTAGTTACTAATTAATAATTATTATTATTATACATTATATATTTATTATTTATTATCTAGTTATTATTAATATTATTTTTTATTAATTATATATTATTTAATTAACTAATTAATTAAAACCTATTATTTATTATTAACTATTTATAAATTAATTAGTAGTTTAATAATATTATTAAATACTAATTAGTAGTATTAATTTATATTGTTTAAAATATCATTAATATAAATTAGTAAATTATAAATATTTAGTAGTAAATATTAATATTAAATTATTACTTATTAGTAAGTAATATTTATTATTAATTGATTAAAAATGATTAATAATAATATATTATTAATTCTGCAGAGGAAATAGGGAATCTGAATCCCAGATCGCAAATACAGAATGCTCTGTACTGGAAAGAGATAACATAAATCCCACATCGGAAATGCAGAAAGATTTCCAGGGAAGACAATCTTATAAAAGGGAGCCCTATGTGAGAGTTTCAGTCAGAGTTCTAGATTACTTTAATGACAATAATGTTGGATATTAAATAACAGATAAATTCTACTGAAATTTTTTGTTATATATATATATATATACAAGAAAAAACAAAATAAAAAATTTAAATATACAAACATGTATAATTAAAATTAGTAATTTTATTTTGCGGAAAGGACACATCTGGGAATCTGCCCAACCATCCTAATTTTCCAAAAAAATTAAAATAAATTTGACTATTTTTTTAGAAAACCAAAATAAAAAAAATCATTTTTTAGAACAACACAGATTATCTTACTTGTAACATAATTTTCTTAAGTAGTGGCATAATTTATCTTAGATGATCCTTTTGGGTTTCCTTTTCAAAGTATATTAGGCTGACATCTATCATATGGGGTAGAATAGAAAATTTTAATTACATTGGAGCTGTTTCCATACATAATGATGTATTTATCCTATGGAGAGATAAAATATCTTATGTTGATGTGCTATTAAAAAAAGAAAAAATAAGGATCTAATAATGAAATAAATAAAAACAAGAAATTCAAGAAATAATTTAACACATTAAATTAAAATTTCAAAATACAATCACACCAAAATAATCACTCTTAATTAATAATTATAACAACAATAACAATTAAATGAATAAACAGATGACTAAATAAATGAATGAATGAATAATACAATAATTTGGAATTTGGAATTAAATAAAAAGTAATAAATTAAAAATACTATGTACTAAAAATAAGAAAAAAAATTAAAAATGAAATTTGAAACAAACCATTTAAATAAAAAATTAAAAAAATTAAAACAATGATTAAATGAAAAATAAAATATAAAAAACAATCTACTTATAAAATGGACAAACATTAATATTATAATTTAACATTTTTAATGATTACATAATAAAATTTCAAATAAAAAAAACACTTCATTTAAATTACTCAATTATGATCACATTTCACCATTAAAATATATTAATTCACTGTAATTGAAGTGGAATAAATGAAATGAATCCTCATTTAAACATTTTTTCAAATCGAGAGGAATGAAATGAATTCTACATTTTAAATACTGGATGACCACAAATAAATTATGTATTTTTAGTAAAAAGCTAATTCTTGTTTTACAAAAATGATTGACTATAAACATTTATATTCATATTAAACCAATTTCAATTTGTATTCAACTGAATTACCAAACATATTTTACCTCTAGGATAACAGAATCACATATTTATCTATCAAAATAAAATTTACCCTTTAGTTGGATGAGAAAACTTGACAAATTAAAAGGTAGAATAAAAACCCAATCCATTAGAATAAGAAATAAAATTATTAGTTCATCTTGGATTAAGATTTTAATTTTGTAATTCATTTGATTTAATACCTTATTAATTTGAAACAAATTTAAAAAATTAAAAGGAAATGATAATTTTATAACATTCAGATAATTTTTTTACCAAATTCAACTCCTTTTCAATAGCGAAATGAAAAATAAATTACCATAATAACTCTAAAAGGTATTAGAAAATTATCCTCCATTAAGTGGTTAAACAACATTCAATCTTAATAAAAATTTAATACCATTGAAAACAAATCATTTAATCTTGGAAAACTATCAAATCTGAAAAATTAAACAGGTTTTTGAAAGGTTCATATTTTTGTATAGTATATCACATTGAAATACCCTTTCCCCCACACTAAATATTATCATTTCCCTTAATTTTGATTCTAATGTAGAGAAACATGTTTATTCAAATTATATTTCAAAATATATTTGTAATTTCATTATATTAAAATCATGTGAAAATGGTCACAAAAAAACTCAAAGTGTTTTTCCCCAGAACTCAAATAATTAATCCACAACATGCCAAAAAATTTCTACTAGTTTCTAATTAAACAACTCATCTCCAAAGTAATATCTTGATGTTAGTGCATGTTTTATGAAAGCATGTAGAAATTGTTTTAGAAATGTCATTAGAATATTCCGCACTAATAAACAATATAGAAAAAAAATTTAATATAATTAACCATCAATTTTAAGTAAAATATTCAGCTTGCAAAATCAAATCCATTAATACTCTTTTAAAAAATAGTAAATGAACAAAATTTCAGTAGCATGCAAGAATAATTTATTTGCATGAAATGATCATAATTTAAAAGTGATAACATCACTAAATTATAATCTCTATTTTAATTTTCATATACTCAAAAACAACCCCTTGTTTAATTAATGAACATACATGGGTTAACATGAATCCTCCATAAAATGAAATCAGATTGACATTAGATCATATAAAACTTCATCCCAAGTAAAAAAAAAACCAATTCTTAAGAATTAAGGGTGTTGATCTAATATTCTTCAACTTGTATCTTCTCTTGATCATCATAAATATTAAATTTTCTATTCCAATTACATTACCTAGGATTCATATGGTGAAGTTTACACCAATGATTAATCATGCGAAATAATTAACCATTTGAAAATATGAATACAACATTATATACCAATTTCATTAATCATGCATTTATAAAATGACGTCATTACCTGAACACAGAACAATAGTTGGCCTCATGCTAAAAACTTCCAAAATGAAAAAAGGGTTCTATGGTTAAATCCATTAATTAAAAATCATTAAATAATGTCCATGTATATATTGGTATTTCATTGAAAATTCAAGAAGGCGAAACATATTCAAACAAAAAGTAAAAAAGTATGAATTAGAAAACCATGGGTTACTTCCCATGAAGAAATAAATTTATATTATTCATCCAGACTTACCCTCCAAAAAAAATATCTATAATAATCATTTAAATGGTTGTATTCAGTATTATCTAGAACTTATTTATTCTGTGTATGAAAAATAACAGGTTCAACTAAAATCATTAACTCCACAACAACTCCAAAAACATCTTCCAAGGAACCTAACCATTATATAGTTAAGTTTCATCCCCAAAGGAATCGATCCCCAGAATATCGCTAATAGATCCTATAATAATATACAAAGTTACAACATGTACATTATAAATACAAGCTTCACCCCCTACTTGTTCCTCTATAGTTGGTCCAGTAGTAGGTTCATACAATGATGCAATAATTTTTGTGACTAGTACACTAACAAAAAGATTCTCAGATTTAACAACTTTACATAATACAAGGGATACCTCATCAATATCATTTAGAAACTCCTTAAGCTCGAGAACTGTGAATTCATTAGTAGAAAAGCTCAATTGAGAATGGACAGAATCGCTATCATCAGTATAAGTACTCTCCATGAACTCATCTATCACACTCTAATCAAAATGAAAAAAAAATCACATTCAACTCCACAATAGAAAGAATTAACCACAAAATCCTTCCCAACACTGAAACATCTATAATTAGATAAATAATCAGTAAAATAAGACTGAATATTAGAAAATAGTTCATTTTTAGATAAATTCATTGGTTGGTTATTATGATTAAAATCACTAAACAACTATAAAAAAAATCACTCAATCATATTTTTTTTGTAGAATGGGATTCCAAATGATGTCTCATTGATTCAAAGATGAAAAAATTTCCTGAATTACCTCTAAAATCTAGTAGAAAAGTCTTTTTATACACATTAATAATTTTCTTAGAATTTTTAAAAATGGTCCTCCTAAAATTAATAATGCAAGTGAACTAAACCATCCATCCTTCAAGTATAACATAAAAAAATAAACATGGAAAAATATCACATTTGAAAAAAAAATTTGAAGTATTGTTTTGTTTATTTTTCGGTATTTTATTTATCTTTTAGTTTCCCTAATAGTTTTTTTGGAGAAAAATGGAGTTTTTGGGGTCGAAAGTAGGTGGTGTAGGGTTGGAAAACGATTAGGGGAAACCATGTGCCAGCCTAGAGAAAAATGTTTTCCCTATACAATGGCTTTATCTAGGCTGCATAGGCATTCACCCCCCCAGGAAACTGTGCAGCCAGTTTCCTCTTGCACAGAGAAGATCTCATGGTTTCCTTATGTTTTGGAAAACTATGTGGTCTATCCATGCAGCCTATCCAAGTCATTAAAAACTATAAAATTACCCTTTTTCTCTTCAAATATAACCCTAAATCACCTCTAATCTGAGCCATACAATATTTTTATCCCTAATACTTTCTTACACACCTTATTGGACCCCTTTATCACTAATCAATTGGTATTTTTTTGCCTTAGTTCTTTAAGGAATCATCAAGTAAGTCATTTATCCCTTGGTTCCCCCCTCTTTCTGGGGTTCTTTTTTCCTCTTTCTTATATTTTCCTTTTTCAATGGGTTGTTTGACCAAGTGAGGGTCTAATCATGAGTTTTGGGATGAAATCATAATGGTTATTATTCGATCTTTCCTTTATAGGGTCTCGTTGAGGTGCGGTTGTGGTTTTTCACAGAATTCTAGAAGTTTCTATGCTTGAGGTAGGTTTTTCCATGATTTTACATTATTAGATTATTTTGGATTTCTTTTTTGGTTTCATAAATGTGTTCCATGGATTGTGTATTTATTGTGAAATATGTTTTAAAAATTTTAAGAGATGTATATGTGATGAATTTTGATTTTCCAAGGGAAAATGGCTATGTTTCATGTGTCCCTCAATATGTTTATTCATGAATTTATTCCATGATTCATGTTAAAGGTGAGAAATGTGTTTTCAAAAGGTATTTTAGGTTTGAAAGTGTTGAAATTTAGTTTTAAAAAACAAATTTATTTTTGTTGTGTGTTGGCTTATTTGTTACACACCACAAACTTGGCTTTTGAATAGTGAAAGTAATGTGAAGCATGTTATAAAGTAGATTTGATGTGGGTACGAATTTGAAAGGGGGTTTTCTCATGGAATTAGTTGGATTTCATGTGTAATTTTCTTTTAGAATTTCAAAATGGGATTTTTGAATTGTGAAAGTGGTGAAAAATGTGTTTCCAAATGGTTTTTTTTGTTTGTGTGAAATGAAAACGGTTTTGTTTATGGAAAATAGTGGTTTCCATGTGATCTTTGATCTTTAGATCAATATTAATTGTGAAAGAAATGGTTTTCCTGTGTGTTCATGATGATTGGAATGTTTATGTGAAAGGGTTGATATAGGTGACATGTGAAATATAAATTTATCACAAAGGGAATCCCATTTATCGAGGTGGGAAAGGTAGAATTAGTACACTAGTTGATTTGGTGAGGCCGAGACCCGGTTTCATCTAGCAGAATTGACACTACAACACTATTTAAACATGTGATGTGATTGGGGACCACTAGACCATGTGATGGGATCCCATTTGGTGGATCATGCACAAGAACACTGTTAGTTTTGGATTATGATATAGAGACCAATAGACCTTGGATACATTCCCCTCTAGTGGATCAAGCATGAGGATACTGTTGTTTTTGGGTTTAGTATTTGGATCACTACGGTATGAGGTTAATAGTATCCCACTAGTGCTAGTTACATATATGGATTTCTTGTGGTTCTCTCTTGTGACATGATTCTTTTGTGATGTGGTGATAACCGTCGGTATACGGTGTACCTTGTGTATGTTTAATTTCAAAAAAATATTCATTTGGGAAAATGTTTTCCTTAAAAGAGTTTTTCTAAAAATATTTCCCTTGAAATGATCCTTGAAAATGTTTTCAATGTTCTTATGAAAATGTTCTTGTTTATTTTTCTTCTAATGTTATAGAATGGAATCATTCTTTTCGGTGGTATCCTATTGGGATTTGTCTTACACCATACTTACATCATTGGGTGTGTGTAGACATCATTATATATGACCTAGGTAAAGGTATGTTATATCGTGGTGGTGATGGGGGATCCAGTTACGAGTGTTCCACTTCTTTTATGTTTTTGTGGTGGTATCTTGAAGGTGATATCCCTATCATTGATGGATAATTTTGAGTTTTGGTTTAGTTGTCTCCCTTTTTTGGTGGTATTTTGGATTTATTTAAGATTGTAAAATGTGAAATATGAAAATTGATGGATCCCTTTTTGTTTATGGTTATCAGTTATGTGTTGATGTCTTATTCTTAGAGGTTTTTTATTATTATATACATGGGTGAAATCATCCCCAAAAATTGTATTGTTGATACCCAGGCACTAGTTTCCAGTTTGTGGGGATCGATAATGCTCTTCGGGCTATGTATTGGGCCTGTCAGGTGCTAGGTTGGATGGTACCCCGTCTTGGTTCGTGAAAAAAAGGTATCAGAGCCATGTTTTTCTCTTTGTTCAGGTCACAATTGTCCAACTCTATTACCAAGCTAACTCGGAAGGTAGTAAAGATTGCTTGGAGTGATGAATGATAAGATAGCTTCAATAAGTTGAAAAAGAGGCTTATCACTACACCTATGCTCACACTAACCACAAGTGGAAAACTTTTTGTGGTATTAATTGATTCTTTGAAGAAGGTCCTAGGATTTGTGTGGATTCAGAATGACAAAGTCATGGCCTATGCTTCAAGGAAATTGAAAGTTCATGAGAAAAACTATCCAACACAAGAGCTGGAGTTGGCCATAGTGATCTTCTCTTTAAAATTTTGGTGGCATTACCTCTTTGGGGAGAAGTTTGAAATATACACAGATCTCAAAAGCCTCAAGTATATATTCAAACAGAAAGAGTTGAAAATTCACCAACGAAGATTTCTAGAGCTTATCAATGACTTTGACTACTCAATCCATTACCACCCTAGGAAAAAGAAAATGGTGGAGAATGCACTAAGAAGAAAGGACCAAAATAATCTATCATTGATGAGAATTAAAAAGTATCCTATCTTTTTATATTTGAAGAAGATAGACATGGGAATCATAAATAAGGGAACATCATCAATCCTTTCACAAATTATTCCTCAACTATATCTTTTGGAAAGGATAAAGGATGCGAAAAATGATAATTTGGGAATTCAAAAGAAAGTAGAAACTATTAGAAAAGGGAAATATTCGGAGTTCAACATTAATGAATAACTAATTGTGAGATTTGGGTCAATAAAATGCATTCCATCAAATCTGGAGTTAAAGAAATAACTTCTGGATGATGCACATAGATCAAATTTATTCATTCACCCAATAAACATAGTGATTTATTGAGATCTCTAAGAGCATTATTAGAGGGATAACATGAAGAAGAATATTACTGAGTATACATGAAAGTGCCTGGTATGTTAGCTAGTGAAGGATGAGAGGAAAAATTCCATCGGGATGATGCAAACATTACCCATACAAACATGGAAATGGTAGAACATCATCATGGACTATTTCACCAGAATTTCAAAGACATCCAAAGGAAAAAATGCAATCTGGGTTATTGTGGATCATCTTGAAAATATTGCACATTTAATTTCAATTTAGGAGGATTTTTCATTGGATAAAATGGCACAGATATACATCAGAGAAGTGGAAAGGTTTCATGGAGTACCACTATCTATTGTACCCAATCGAGATCCATGATCCACCTCTTTGTTCTAGAAGAGTCTCTAACATGCTATGAATACTGAGCTGAACTTAAGTATGGCTTATCATCCTCAAACTGATGGAAAATCTGATCGTACTATCCAAACACTTGAGGACATATTGAGAGCATGCTCAATGGACTTCAAATGAGTATGGGATCGACATATTCCTCTCATTGAGTTCTCTTACAATAATATTTTACACTCAAGAATCTAAATGGATCCTTATGAAGCCCTTTATGTGAAGAGTTTCATAACTTTAGCGTGTTGGGATGAAGTTGTGGAAAGATAACCTTTAGTTCCAAAAATGGTCAAAGAAATGGTAGATAAGGTTAGGACCATCTAGAAGCACATTAAATTTTCCTAGAGTCAACAAAAGAGTTATACTGATAATCATTAATGAGAGCAAGAGTCTGATATTGGAGACCTGGTATTCCTCCACATATCACCATGGAAGAGAGTTATGATATTTTGGAAGAAGGGAAAGATTATTCTAAAGTACATTGTCCCTTTTTAGATCCTTGATCGCATTGGAGTAGTGGCCTATTGACTAGTACTCCCACTGAACCTATCAAATGTACATCATGTATTCCATGTATCACTTTTGAGGAAGTACATACCTCACCCATCACATGTACTCAATCCAAAGGTGGAACCATTGGATAATGACCTCTCCTATGAAGAGAAACGACTAAAGATATTAGATCGTAGGAAAAAAAGTTCTACTAAATTGGATAATGCCCCTCATCAAGGTGTTGTGGGAAAACCACAAGTTTAAAGAAGCAATGTGGGAATCTGAGGAAGTGATGAAGTTGAGTTACCCTCCTCTATTTTAGTATTGAAAAAGGAAATTTTAAGGGTGAAATTTCTTAAGGGGGGAATATTGTAACAACCCAAACTTTTGTTAATGAAAATTTCTCTAGATCTAATTAAATGACTTATTATGTAAAATGGTTATATAAAACATATAAACTTCATTGGTTTTATGTTTTTTGATTTTAAAATACCATTAAGAATTATTACTGTTGCTGATATAGTCTTTGAACAGTGATCACATGATTAGTATAAATATAAGACTTTAACAAATCCAATTTACTCAGACAAAGGATGTAATGGCCTCGTCTAGTAGAATTTCTCCATAAAAATATCATTTTATGGAGCTCGGAATGGAGGTGGATTCATTGGGATTCTCTCTTGACCAATCCCAATCTGAACTTTTAACCTGTTAAGCTTGAACAAAATCGTCTCTGGGAGAAGTTGAGGTTAATAGGGATTACCACTCGAGTGATGTTATCTGAGCTTCCCCAAAAGTCTATCACCATCGCACACCATACTCTTAGGTCTTTTGTTGGTGTTATAAGGGGTTATGTAATGAGTCCCTAGCACTATTATTATGTGAATTATTTTTTTTACAGAGAATATACATTCATTTTATTATAGTTACTTTGTAAATAGTTTTCAAAGCAAAAATAGTATTTTTAGTTAATATTCAATTAAGAAATCTATTTCGATGAATTAATGGTTTTTTCATTAAATAATATTTTAAAAAAATAATATTACTAAATTAATTTTTTCAAATATAAATTATTTTATAATGTTTATGAATACAATTGAAATTTTTATTAAGGTTTGAAAACTATTTTTTTCAAAATCCATGAAATTTCAATAAATGTCAGTTTTTATTTTAATATTTAAAATTCACATATTTAGAAAATTATTTAGATAATATGAATAGAATTTTTGTTTCACTAAAAACCCTTGTAGAACGTCCCTAATCTTCCCTCCTCTCTCTAGAATCCTCCCAAGGCACCCTAATCTCCCAAGAATACTCTCTCAGGCCTATCCCAAGTCATTGGAATCACACTTCCATGTAAGGAATTTCATCCTTACTCATTTTTGTCCAAATTTATTTATATTATTATTCACTTTTATTTTCAACTGAAAATGTTGGGGTATGATTTCGCACTGACCCCATACTTCCCTCCTTATGTTTTAATGATTAAAGAATTGTTTCTTTCTCATTAATTTCTCTCATGTACACCCCTTACCATGTTGAATTTCTGTAAGGGATTTCTCACTCCTCATTTACATTCAAGAAATTATTTTATATTCTGAAACATAATTACATTAAATATGTTGGGAAATGCATCTATATGACCCCCTTAATTTCCATTTCATGTCAATATTATTAGATACTCCTTTCTCCCTCATCATCCATCTTTATGAATTTCTATGTCATGTTGTTATGCTGTCAAAATTACACTGCGATTCTCCAATCCAAATTCATTGTGAAGTGAATACCATGCCCATTTATCTATCAAGTGCATTCACCTTTAAGAGAATTTACCTATGGATTATAGAGTTTCAATTATGTATTCTATATTCTTTTATCATGGAATAAATGTTGATGTTGAATGATTCCATGTTGTATGATCCATGTGGCACACTTATGCAAGAAATGAAATGACTAAGAAGAGTGTGCTTGAATAGCGCTCCAATGCATTGGGTAAAGATTAATATCATTCTATTTCTATTGAAATAATGGTTTACTCATGATCCATGTGAAATTATCCTTTTCTCGTGCTAATATCATTTTAAATGTTGTTTCTACATTTCCAAGTTATGATAATCAGGCTATATCATGCATTTATGTTCACATTTCTCTTGTGCTCTATTGAAATTCCTATTTCCTAACATTTATTTTATTCTTAATGTTATGATTTTTTTACTCCCATAATGGTCTTTATAGCTCACCCTTTTCTTATATATGTCCCCAGGTTATCCCATGCAATTCTTAGTATGAAAGAATGTTGTGGTCATTTAAAAAAAGTTTTCAATAAACATGTGAATTTCATGTTTTAAGTTATTATGAAATTATCCAAAGCCCCAAATACACTATACCTATCGATATTTTATGTTGCATCAAGTGAATAATTTATGTAATGAATTATTTTTAAGTGTAAAATAAAGATCAGGGTTTTTATAACATCCTTGATGAATCATAGCATTCAGAAATTTTAATCATCATTAATATTTCTTCATTAATTAAATATTCCTAAAAGTTTAAGCCATCAACATTAGAATAAATAAAATTGAAATATTGTCCCTAGATTTGTTATAAGCATCAATTATATATTAAATAACTAAATTATAAAGTTTATAATAGATGGAAAATAAGACTTTTAAATAATTACATAATGGAGAATATATCATTTCCATGACCCTAATAATTTATAATTCTTTTCATAGAGGCCTAAATCATAATATAAATGATATATATAATTATAAAACCATAAACCATATTAAAAAATTCAATAATAAATGTATGTTGAATAATAATAAATAAATTAATCATAGTAACTTCAATTATATCATAACTGCATCCAATAATTTTGATTAAACAACATTTAAAAAACACTTCTTAATGTAAAATTGATACACTTTCTAATAAAACTGTTTATATATATAATCATTTTTCAAATAGGATATGAAATTATTTTTTATTAAATTATCACATATACTTATAAAATTATATATTTGATATCAAATAATATTTTCTTGACCAATGAAATTTTTATTCATATCATCACAATGTATAACATTAAAATATTTCATATTATTATGTGAAACCATGGAATTTAATAAATAAAAATAATTTTCAATTAACACCCTCATGCCCCCAAATAATTTTATAAAACCTAATATTCATTTATAAAACTTTACAAAAATCCCTAATGATGAAATTGAAGGCATATTGAAAATATCCTAAAACAAAAATAATCATATGTGATAAAGTGAAATAAGGAAACATTATTTTAACAGTGGTAACTTCCACATAATGATATTAACAAGAAACTATCATAACAATGCATAACACCAATCATGGATATCTTAATCTATATACCTATATAAGTCATGATGACCACATACACAATAGGTTATTCTATTAGGATACCTCCTTGAATCAAATTTATTTATTTTATAAGATAATCCTAAACTATTAGTTTAATAAATTTAATATAAAATATATTTCCTTATATTTTCATGATAGAAAAAATAGATAACTCTTCATGATTTAATTTTTCCCATAATAACCATATATCAATGGATACCAAACAGGTCCATATTACACCTTTAGAAAACAAACATCAAGTCTAATGGAAATTTCTAACATAGTAATGAAAGTCCTAATAGTAATTAAACAACTTAAAACATTCAGTTAAGAATAATAGGAAGTAATAATTATGATTTTTTACATCGTATATCTTTAAATAAAAAAATATATTCATTTTTTATTTCAATTACATACAAATATTATTTTATTATTTCCATTACACACTATTAATTCACCTTTCACAAGAAAATATAGAAAATTTGAAATCTATAATGATATAAATTCATAATTAATGAAAAATTTTAAATCTCGTAATATTTGAAATAAAAGAACCATAGACTATAAATTATAATTCCAAGAAACATAATTATATTCAAAACATTTAATTTATTGTAAAAATATAATCATGTAATGAAAAATATATAGACATTATAAAACAATATAAAGTAATAAATTTGGATAGAAAGAGTTCTATGAAATATATAACACCACTAATAGCATTATAGAAACACTTAAATATTAAATACATAATAATGATCAATATACAAAATAGTTAAACATCTAACACCATAAAATAATAATGATACAAAAAATTTCACATAACAATATTCATCATTAAACACCTTAAAAACTACTGAGAAAATTATATAAATGACTAGGTGGAACTAAAAGAAAACATGTTTTTCATTTATATCAAAATAACCCCCCAAAATACATTAAATAGCCTCACTAGGTGGATCTCCCTATATCCATAACCAAATATTAATATGATTATACTATCTAATGTGTAATTTATACTAGTATAATATCTATATCTTGATTATCTGTAAAGATACCCATTATTTCCATAAATTATTTATAAGAGAGTAGATGAAATAATCATTGTATTATAATTAAATATCATTTTAAAAACCCACATCTAATATCCTATAACACAATGATATTTTTGGGAATTTTTAAAATAAATATTATAATTTTTCAATACCTTAAATTACTTGCATCGTCATGTTTAAAAGGTGTTACACCCAACACTGAATTTAAACAAAACCTGAAATACAATTAAATTATTATTATTTTGTATGATAGTTATCACCTAACCATTAAAATGGAGTGTATTAAATGGATTAACTAAAATATGAAAATATATTCTTTATAATAATATATAAAATGAATTATTTAGACACAATTTTTTGGGAAATTAAAATAAAAACAATTTGAAAATGAAGAAAAAACATTTCTGAAAAACTAATTTTACATGCACAAATGAGTTTTATCTTAATAAATTAAATAAATCACTATTCATGAATTATTTTATTTAAATTAATATATTATATATTTAATAAAAAATTCACATTTATCTTTTCTTTTTTCTAGTCATGAAAAAATAATTAATCCAATTTTATTCTTCAAAACTATATTTTACATAAAAGAAATTTTTTCACATACTATGCATTTAAAAATAAATATTTTTAGAAACATTTAAAAAATTTATATTAAAAAAATAAATTCATTTTTTAAATAATATATCCATAATTATCTTATGATGTTGTATTTATAATTTTCTGAGAAGATAAATGTTTTGATTAATAGTGTAAAATACTGGTTTTTTTTTGAAATTTCGTTACTATTATAGAATTGAAGAAAATATAATTTTTTTTGATTAATTAAAAGTAAAATTATTTTAATTATATACCAATTAATCCAATTTATTCCATATTAATTATTTATATTCTTAATTTTTATATAAAAATCATTCGAACTTTTGAACACTTTCTCTTTTGAAAATGGTTTTCTTATCACATCTGCGGGTTTAGTTTTAGATAAATATTTTCCACTTTTATAAATGGAATTTGAAATAATGTATTAAATATTTATAATTATCAAAATTAATATTATATTATAAGGTCAACTTAATTTTTTATCATAATTAATAGTAAAAATAGTAAAACATAATTACAACATTTATGATTCAAACAGTTTTATGGGGTGTTAAACTAAAAAGATTACGTGAAAAATAACATATAAACTAGTCTAAAACCAATTTTATGGATATATTGTCACCTTATAACTTTTAATGATCAATAATATACCATTTTTTCCATTTTTACTTTGAAAAACATATGTTCACTTTATTCATTTCAAAAATTCCATCTTTGTCCTCTCCCTCACTTATAAAAGTCCACCCCCTCTCCTCTCATATTCAGAGTTCCAGAACCCATTTTTTCATCCAATACCTATCAAAATAAACTAATTAAATCCATAACCATATTATATAGGCTTTTATGAGATCATAAATCCAATATATCTAGGATTTAGGTAAAACCTTAAGAGGTTGTCCATAAAAGAGGTAAAGTTTTAAACTATGCATTTTTTATATTCTTCTTATTCAAAATCCTTAATGTGTTGTAAAATTATGGAGATAAAATAAAACAATAATATTAAATATACTTATATGAAAGTATATTTATTTCATAACTTATATCCTTCTCTACTTCCATAAAATGGGATATGAAATCATCATTATTGTATATAGCTGACTACCACCTCATAAATAGATGTTATTAGATTTCCATCACCACCTATCATGTATGAATATAATTATTGAATTAATTCTCATTTATATGATATTTATGATATTATTATACTTTTATAATTATAATTTCACATATAGCCTCTTTAATTCTATTCCCTAGGAATACGATAACATTGCTCATGTGTACGGCTCACTACTGTATTGAGAAGAGATGTGATTCGTTCCTGACCTACTCTTTACATGGATGGTAATAAAGAAATTTTTAAATAAAAATATATGATATATACATGAATTAAAAAATATTCACTAATGTTAATATATTATTTAACATTCTTTATTTCAATTCATTGTGAAAATTGAAATAATGTTCATGCATACATACGACCTAGCATCACTATGAATAGTGTGTTTCATTTTCTATCTCTACATTTTATGGATTGCTATAAATAAATACATAATTAATATATATTAAATTTATATCATGGTAAAAATTATGATGATTATAGGACCATTATCAAATTAAGAAGAATAAAATAACAAATCAACATATACATAAAAACAAATCAATTATTTAAAGAACATGACTTCAATTGGAAAATGTTAATAAATAGGAAATAAAATATAATAAGTAAATAATTTGTGGCATGATATATATAAGTATTAATATGTATAATATTTATAATAAACTTATATTTATTATACATGAGATTTAAATGTGTGCGAAGGAAGTCAAGACTAAAGATAATTGATTTTCATCTCACTTTTATTTTCTATGAGACATAATCCATATTCACCAAGTATTCTTCTATATGGTCAATATATTGAACATTAATTTATTTTATTATGATTATAAATAAAATTATTTTTATTTAAATATTCCATTTAGTATATCTATTTCATGAGGTTTATGATTCAAAAGTTACCAAGTGTAAAGGTATTTTTTCTAAACTTATCTTCTATAGTTCAAATTTTATGTTATGAAACTATCATCAATTATGAGGTGTATATACATAACCTATGTAATGTATTATAATGAATGTATTTATTGTCATTATATTATAGGTTTTTATTATTGCTATTATTTCTTGGTTAATATGATTAAAAGTTACCAAAGAGGTAAGAGTTTCATGTTACAATCTCATACTTTATTGGGATAGTATTTTAGTATAGATAAAATGATTAAATATTATGATCAATATCTCAAACAGACACATGATATTTATTATCCTCTAGTTATGTCATGATAATATATGTTTTCCCTTTATTTTTTAATTATTATGTATATAGTGTTAAAAAAAGTATTCTTAATGTAAACCGAATTTAGTTATCTCTTCGGTCGAAAAATACTTTTTCTTCTTTATCCATGTTTTATAAATATATTTTGAAATATGTTTTAACTATTTAAAATTGATTTATTAAATGCATTTATACCCGTGTATAATTTTTTTTAAAAAAATTAAATGGAATATGAATGTTTTTTATAGATAAGGTGTGTTTGGCCATTACCAAAAATGTGTAAGGAATCTTTATTTATTTTATGTGTACAGAATGAATGGTAATGCCCAACTCAATAAAAGATTAATTATTTAAATATTCATTTATATGGTTCCAATTTTATTTTAACGAAATGGATTGTGAATTTTTTTTATTAATTTTTAGTTTTAAAAAGGTACTTTTGAAGTGAACAGGGTATTTTCTTCATTAAATGTTACAACTAATCTTTCAAAATATTTTTTAATCTACGATGACAACCATGGATTTTACTTATTATTAACTTGGGATATTACACAATAATAAAATTATTATTATTTAATAGAATTTTTAATGTTTATAATGAAAAAATGTTTATGAAAACTATTTTATTTCTATTGGTTATACCGTGATAAAATGATAATGAAACCCAATTCATTTTACATAGGTTATCCTATGATGAAATGATTAAATGTATATTAAACCCTTTTCTTTTCTGTACATAATTCTATGTTTTCATTTATATGAAAACCATTTATTTTTATGTTTTTGGATATTATAAATTCTTTATGATATTGGGGCATAAATTTGGATGATTTGAATTATGTGATGGGTGGGACCTATATCTCCCAACAATATATTGGGTAATGATTGGAATATCATGAAATAAATAGGGTTGAAATGGGGAGTGAACCACATTTAGTAAGGGACTTTGTTCAAAATGATAGTTTTAGGAGTGAACCCAAACTACTATTATGGTTTTGGGAGTGTCACATTATACTATGTTAGTTTTGGAAATGATACTTGACTACCAAGGAAATGATTTTCCTATGCTTATGTTTATGCCATGAATATAGGGATTATGCCAATGTTTTGTACTCATAAATCATGTTATTTGGTTCCAATATGATTCATGCCTTACAAACTACATTTATTTATGCCATTACTCAATTTTATGATATATTATATGCATGGAATGATTATAAATACTTATTCTCATGTTATCATACCCTTATGTATATGATATGTTGACATGCCTTTTCTTTACACTTACTGATTATATATGATCTCCCTTTTATATTTTTCCTTTCCTATTTTATGAATAAATATTTTCTATAGGGTATGTATATGAGGAGTCATAAATGGGAATATATTTGTGGGATACATTTAATATCTTTCATGAAATAATAAGAGAGTGTATTTATTCTCTATATACGGTGAACCTATATGATCCATAGGTGTATATTATTGAAATTTGTTGAATATTGATCTAAAAATATATAATATGTATGTATAATAATTTTGGGTCTCTATAGTTGGTATCATGGTATAGGTTGATTTAACCTTTGAAAACATTAATGAGAAAACTTTAGTGAGTTCCCTAAGGATATCACAAAGTATATGTCTAAGGATAATTCCATGTATTGGAAAATTTCCTGGAATTTTCTTCAAGGATAGAGTTCATGGTTTCTATGAAATTAAATACCTATCTATATACTATAAGTATATGTGTTTATGCTATAGAGGTACCTTGGTGTAGTAACTCCAAAAATTCTATATTGAGTTGGACTTGATTGCCAACAAGACTATACCTAAGTGGTTGAGGCTCTTTCATGGAATCTAAGTGACTCGAGATCAAATATAGGTGGGGGTGAATTTTTGGGGGGTATTATAGCACTGTTGTATCATGTATTTTACGGTACTATAATATCCAACACTATTAATCTGATTCAAGCCTTTTGGCCCCTAGTATGAGCCTACGGGTCTTAGGGAATTTGGGCCACCAAAGGCCTTCGATCCATAGGGCCTTCAGATAAAAGGGACTTCAGGCCACCAATTGCCTTCGATCCATATGGCTTTCGGGCCATAGAAAAGACCAAGAACCAACTTGGGAAGACCACACAGGAGCAGAACCAGATCAGGATTCAGAGAAAATAATAGAAACCCCCAAAGCAGAGCTACCATATTGGAAGAATTAGAGGGTATGGAAATTGCCATTGGGACTAGGCATCATGCATCTCTATATAGGGCAGTGCTAGCCAATACTCCATGTGAGGTGGGGAGCTAGGCACCTTCAAGATGTAAATGATGGGGATGGGTGTTTCAAGTATGTTAGTTCTTGGGATTTTATGGTCTTGTATAGGTTCATGGATAGTCCTTGTGCCTTGGACCTATGGATCATGTAATGGTTCCTCTTCGACCCTTAATAGGGAGATTGTCCAAAAATAAATAAAAATAAGGCCTTAGGGCCATTCAGGTTAGTAGGAATTGATTGTCACCTAGTTTATGAAAACATGCCTTTCTGCAAACCTGTTTTTAAACTCTTAGGATATATGCTTTGGGACTTGATAGACTCTTTAGGAGCCGTCTTAAAGGATTTTGATATTGAAAATGAATGGTCTTACTTAATCCAATGGTTTATTATATTGATAAAAAAATGTTATTATTTATACATTTTATAAATGGTTTTCATGATTATGTGGTTTCCCATTATGATTAATCTTGCACACACAAATATTTTTGCTTTCAGTCAAGGGATAGAACCTCAAGGAACCATCTTAATGGTATGTGAGAAGAAAAATTCAAGGATGTTCCTCCTGATAAGTCAAATTTTATGTGAGTTTGAATGAAATATATCACTTTTATACTCACAAAACATTATAAAGTTATGTATCATGATGAAATTCCAAAATAGAAAAGGGGAGAACAACATTCTGTTGAGTTATTCATGAGGAAACTTCCACCTTTTTTTATTAGTCCTACTAATCCACTAGTTGATAAAAAATTCACCTGATCCATTAAGAATATATTTTAAGTTCTCTATTTTTTTATCATGAATAATTAATTCTTGATGTATTTTGTTTGGAATGTAAAATAGTTCAATGGTGAACCGTTATTCGAAAATGATTCAACAAGATAAAATTGACTCCATGGAATGGGATGATATTAAGAACTTACTTTACAAAAAAAAACATTCCTTGTATTCTTCGCATTAAAATATAGAAGTATTTACAGGAGTTAACGTATAATGGTAAATAATCTATTGGTACCCATGAGGAAAATTTTACATTACATGTGAGGAACCCTTAAGGTATTATTATCCATCCGGAAAGTAAGGTTGATTGATTTTTTAGTGGCATAAAACCATGTATACAAAGGGAATTGTCTATAAGGTACATCTGTTTCTATGATGTAATCATTCATTGTTCTAATAAAGATATTGGGGATACACATCAATCCCATGGTTTTCATATGAAAAAGAAAAATAGAATTAAAAGGAAACGATAAATCGAATAGAAAAAATAAAATGAGCATTACTTTATAATGAATGTGTGGAAGGAAATATGGAGGAAGGTTTATTAAGGTGATTGGTAAATATTTTAAGTGTGTAATGGATGGTCATTGAGAAATTTCTTATCTATGTTATGAGAATACGTTAGATAACATTGATAATAGTAAGAAAGCTACATAGAATACCCCACCCATACTACACTATTTTAAATTTAATGATTATTGCAATTATATGAATCAATTCCTTAGGACAAGGGTAAATGAGGATGATAATACATAATAAAAACTAAACAAAAAGTAAATAGATAATTATTATGCATTTAGAACAGAGTAAGTGAATCATGATAATTAGGGAACAATTATCCTCTACTCCCTATTTGAGAATTTCATGTTTGATTTTATATGAATGAGCCCAAATAAAATCTAATTATTCATCCTTTAGTGAAACATCATGTGATTCTGAACAGTAATTATTTTTATATACTTGGATTAACTAATAATGATATCACATTTATATTCTATCAGTACAAGGATGGCGCCATGATTCTAATGGAATTTTTTTTAATTAGATAAGAGGTTATATAAGGGATAAGAGGAAAATTATCATTTGGGAGTATATATGCCTCCATGTAAGATTAATATAAGATTTACATATTACATCCTGGGTTTTTGAGTATAAGATTTATTATAAGTTCAATGTCATTGAAACCCCTTTTTAGGTTTCATGTTATGGGAGTTTATCAATATTAAGGATATTTTAATAGGTAATTATGGATATACAACCCTTTGGTTTTATATATTTTTTATTAGAAATTTTATTTTAGGTTCAATTCCTTTACACATTTTGAGAAATTGATTAAAATTATTTCTAACATGTACTGTTTATCTTTTATTTGATGTTGAGGTAATTATGGGTTGTAGTCGATTACCTTACAAAATCAGCACACATCATTACTATCTAAGAATATTTCTCTTTGGATCAGATTGTTTGGATATACATTATAGATGGGGTAAGGTTTCATAGAATACCATATTCTATTTTCTCTGACCAGGATTTGAGTATTACCTCAATGTTATAGATAATTCTTCAATAGGACCTAGATACAGAGCTAAGATTCATTACTATGTATCATCATCATATATATGTTAATTTTTTGGGAATAATAAAAACATAATTGAATATGCTAAAATCTTTTTCTATTTATTTTAATAGTGATTTATATAAAAACCTTCCTTCAGTTGAGTTTTCTTACAACTATATCATTAACCTGATCAATCACAAAGATATTTATAAAGAGAAATAAGGAAAGTATAATATAACTCTAATGTATAATGATGAAGTTATAGAAATAAATATATTAAGACTAGATTTGGCCCATGAAATAGAAGAACTAATTATATATATTCATCTTCACATGAGGTCTACACAAATTTGATAGAAAAGTTATTTTGATAATCAACGACATGATGTAGAATTTAATGTTGGTGATAAATTGTTTCTAATAATTTCCCAATATAAGAATTTAATGAGGTTCATAATGAAGGGAAAACTACGAACTAGGTATATTAGTCCCTTTGAAATTATTGATTGTATCTGGATGGGAGCCTATTAGTTGATGCTTCCCCAAATACTCTATCAAGTTCAGGATTTGTTCCATGTATCTCTATTAAGGATGCATAAGCCTGATGCTTCACATGTACTGAACTCAATGGTCATACTTTTAGATAAATATTTTTCTTAATAAAAATAACCAGTGGGAATTCGGGATTATACATTGAATGTTCTATAAAACAACACCACTCACTTGGTCGGGGCTTTAGGGTGAAAACTCCACCTTTAGGACTCTATGTGGGAACCTGATAATGAAATGGGCATTTTTTGTATCACGATGTTTAATTTCAAGGGATACATTAATTTTAAGGGAGGTAGAATGTAACATCTAGATATTTTCTAAAAAAATCAAAAAAATAATTTTTTTATTTCTTTCTTTACAAGAAACATTGAGTTTATCTTGAATTACATGCAACACCTAGTTTAAAGGAAACACAATATATTATTAAAATATTATTATTCAATATGATATGTATAAGCTAGACATTGGAATGGAGTGTATGAATAGGATTATCTAAATAATGAAAATATATGGTTTAAAAAGATATGTAAAGTGAATAATTTGGTTACCAGTTAATTTGAAACGAAAATAAAAATCATTTTAAAATAATGAAAATCATTTTATAAAAAACAATTTTATGTGAAAAAATGAATTTTATCTCAATAAATTAAATAAATTAAACTATGTGAATGTTTTTAATTAAATTCATATACTATATATTAAATAAAATGATATAACAATCACTTTAGGATTTTTCAAGGCATGATATCATAATAAATACATTATTATGTTTAAAAAATACTTTTTTTCAAAAAGTAGTTTTATTGCATATTGAAAACTTATATTTAATAATTTAATTTGAAACTTTTAGAAAATTTATATGAAATAATTATTTTCATTTTTTAAATCAACATATAAAATTTTTCAAAGAGTGGTTTTTTTGATAATTTGATGAGTAGATACATTTTTTTTGATGAATGGGAGAAAATATTGGTCTTTATTAAGGATTTTCATAAATATTAGAGAATTTTAAAAAATCCAAAAAAATTAATGTGGTTTTGAAAGTAAAATAAGTTCAATTTTATATCTATTGATACAATTTTTATCATTTAAATCTATTTAATATTTAATTTTTATATAAAAACTTTTTGAATTGTTACACATTTTTTCTTTGGAAGACTGATTTCTCATCACTTCTACTAGTTTAATATTGAGTTAAAAAAATTACACTTTTTTTTAACGAAATTTGGAAATTTGGATTAAATATATGGAGTCTTAAAAATTAATATTACTTTATAAGGTCAACATAATTTTTTTCCATAATTATTATTAAAAATATTAAATATTAATTACCACATCTAAGGTTAAAATGGGTTTAACTAGGGGTTAAACTAAAAAGATATGTTTTAAAATGACCTTGAAAATTGTCCAAAAATAATTATATTGTAATATTTAAATATTATAACTTTTAATGTTCCTTAATTTACATTTTTTAACCTTGTGTCTTGTGAAAAAAGTGGGTACACATTATTCTTTTCAAAAATTCCATGTGTGTCCTCTCCCCCACTTATAAACGGAAACCCAATCTCCTCTCATCTTTACACTTACAAAACCCATTATTTTAGAAACATCATTCCTAAAATAAGTCTATAAATATCTACCCACATCTTATTTTCATTATTTAGAACATATATCCAATCTAAGAATGTTTTAGTTTAAACATACAAAGGTTGTCGAAAGATAAGGTAACGTTTTAAAATATGTTTTTTTGTTTTACTTATTCTTCTAATTCTATAAAATAAAATTCAATTATGATGATATAATAACACCATTATATAAAATATAAAAATATTTTATTATGTTAAGGGGATAATTTATATATATTCCCTAATCCATCAAATGTGATAATAAATCATCATTAATGTGTATTACAGACTATCACCTCACGAATCGATGTCATTCATTTTTCATCACCACCTCTCATCGATGGATATAATTATGGATTTAATGTGTGTGTGTATATATATATATTATATTTTTATAATATTATAATTTTTTAATTATAATATTTCATATTCCCTCTTAATTTCCAATTCATGAGAATACGATAAAGTTCCTCGTCTGTACAGCGGACTACCACCTCATGAAGTGATGTGATTCGTTTATCACATAGTATTTACATAGAATGTAAAAAGGATAAGATTAAATAATAATATTTCATATATATGTAATAATTTTCTTTTATTTTAATATATTAAATACTATTATTTCTATCAATTCGTCGAGAAAATGGAAATAGAATTCATGTGTTTGTACGGATTAATATCTCCATGAAGGGTGTATTTCATTTTCATTATATAACTTTTATAGATTACTATAAATAAATATACACCGAACATATAGGATATTTATATCATGGTTAAAATTATGGATATGATTTATCCATGATCAAATTAATAGGAACAAAAATAGAATCTCAAAACATACACAAAAGCAAAGCAATTATTTCCCAAATGTGACATTAAAACAGAATTGTCAATAAATGGGTAATAAAAGGTCATAAGTAAATAATATATGGTATAATATATATATGTGTGTGTGTGTGTGTGTGTTTCTATAATATATTTATAATAAACTTATATTTATTATATCATAGGTTTGAACATTTATGAAAGATGGTGAGACTTAAAGTAAGGGATTTCCATATGACTTTAATTTTTTATGAGACACAATTCATATACGCCATATGTTTCTTTCATGTGGTGTATATAAATACTATGAATTTATTTTATAATTCTTATCCTTATAATTATGGTTATTTACATGTCCATTTTATAATATCTCTTTCATGGTGTATATGTTTAAAAATTTACCAAAGTGGTAATGGATTTTTATCTCCATTTCACTTATTTGGGATATACATTAAGTTATTAACCCCTCTTATGTAATGAGTTTTATATAAAACACATTTTACATATAATATCATTAATATATTTATTATCATGATATTTTAAGTTTCATTTAATTTTATTCTTTCTTGGTGATTAAGATTCATTGTTAATAATGTGGTAGGATTTTTATGTTACAACCTCATCATTTATCGGGATTGTTTGTGAGTATACTTCCAATTTTTAAATCTTATTATATATCTCTCTAGAATGACAATAAATAACTTTTAATCTAGTTATGTCATGGGAATACAAGTTTTTTCCTTTATTATCCACAATTTGTGTACTCATCCCACATAAATAATGCTTTTAAAGTGAAATGACTTTATTTCTCTCTTCGGTTAAAAACCCATTTTTGTTCCATATAATATTTTTTCTAAAAAATATTTCAAAAAATGATTTAACATTTCCCAAAGTATTTCTAATGTAATTTTAACTTATTTTTTATTTTTTCAAAAAAATATTAAAATGAATCATCAAGTCAAATTCCAAATAAGTCTCATTTGGCATTTATCAAAAATGTTAAAGGAATCATTGTTTTTTACATGTAAAGAATCAACTGAATTTATCGCATCCATTACTAATAAATTATTTTAATATTACTTTATATGTTTCATAAAAATAAATAAAAGGCGTTTTGATATTTTTTTTATGAATTTTTAGTTTTAAAATGAAATTTAAAATTGAAAATTGTATTTTCCTCGAGAAATGTTGAAAGTGGTCTTTCAAATTTATTTTTCATCTAGTATGACATCCTCTTATATTACTTATGATTTACTAGGAATATTATCCAACGATACCATTCTCATTATTTCATTTAATGGTTATGTTTATGAAGAAATGATTTTTATGAAAGCCCTTTCCTTTCCATACGTTATGTCATGATGAAATGTCTATGAAACCCTATTATTTTTCCATGGGTTATTGTATTATAAAACTATAAAATGTATATGATACCCATTAATTATCCATGGGTAAATTGTGATCTAATTCTTTTGAAACAAATTTATTTTCATAGGTTTTGAAATTATGAATGAGTTATGATCTTATAGAACACATCTTTATGATGTTCATTGTGTTATGGGTGGGACCGATATCTCCCTCTAAATAAATGGGTAATGATTGAATACTCATGAGCTAAATAAATCATAAATGGGGAGTGAACCCAGTTCAATAATGGAATTTTTCTACTATAATAGTCTTGGTAGTGAACCTTGTCAACTATGATGGTGTGGTAAGTGAACCCAATCCACTATGATATCTTTGACAATGGGCCTTGACTACTAAGGAAATTCTTTTTCAATTATTAGTTATATGCTGCAAATATATTTTTTGTGCCAATATTATGTTCTCATGGCCCATGTGATTTAATTATATTATTACTAATTTCTTATTAAATTTCAAAATATATTCCATGACTCAGTTATATGATCTGTGATATGTAGGGTGTATGTTTTAAATGTTATTATCATGTTCTCATACCCTTATCCTCATGATATTTTGAAACCTCACTTAATTACCCTTACTGAGTATCTGAGATCACCCTTTCTTATGTTTCATTTCCTTGTGTTATGTAAAAAATTTTAATTTGGGTATGTATATGAATATTACTAAATGGGATTATAATTGTGGGAGACATTTAATATCTTTTATCAAATAAGAAGAGAGTGTATCTAGTTTCCAAAGACATTAAATCTAACCCATCCATGGGAATGTATTTTTGAAATATAATTAATATTCATTAAAAATTGTGTATTATTTATGTATGAGCTATTTTGGTCACTACACTTCCAACTACACTTAATTATAGAATCCCCATACAATAAAAAATCTATAATAAATAATCCATATATAATAAATTCCATAACAAAACATTCAAAATATAATTGAGAATCCATTTTGATGTTACCAAAAAATGATGTTTTTTATTGTTCAATAAGGCTATTATAAGAAAATTGATAGTGTCTTGAGATGATAAATTATCTTCCATGTTGTATGGGAGAAGACTTTTGAGAATGAAATATTGAATTTATTATATGGAGAAATTCAATCCAAAGTAGTAACATACATGTAATGGTTGTTTTCTTTTTATTCAAGTTAATTTTTTTTATAGATTTTGAATGTATTTTCTACAATATTAGTGAATGATTTTGGAATCCACTATGAAATGGATGAGATATAATTTAATGTCATAGTTGATAAGAATATTGTTGAATAAAGTGACGGTATCTATCAAATGAATGAATTTCTTTGGATGAGGTTTAAATATGACTTGATTTTTTAGAGGGTTTTAAGGTATTATGAAGAGGTTTGATTTTTGGATTGAGTGAAGTATGGATTTATACTTCAATAGAAGAAAAAATAATAAGGAAAATAATACATAATTATTATTTTATCATTTTTTTGAACATCATCATTCATCTTGAGTCATTGTAAGAATAATTTCAGGCACTTTTTACGCATCATCTGTGCATGATTTTGTCTATGTAAAAAACAATCTAGGTGATATATAGGAATCATATGTATACATGCAAGTCTTCATAAGAATCACTTCAATTGATATGTAAATATAACCTGCATAGGAATGATCCTTTACTAACATCATCTAGGTACAACATTATTTTAAGAAGCTTCGTCTGTATAGATAAATTTTGAGAAAATGATCTAGTAGGAAAAAAACATAAGGGGTAATTTAAGAGTAAAATATAAAAATATATTCAAAATAAATAATCTGAATGAATATAAAACTAAATTAGTTGTTACAAGAAGTAATATTATGCATAAATTCATAATATCATTATCAATTTATAAACCATGATCCATGATATGTATAGAGGAAGACTGGTTAAGGAGTTATTGGTGTTTAGAATTATCCCATTCCACAAGAACATGAGCCACATCACAACTACATGAGTTCATAAACATGTTGATAGAAACTTAAAATATTTTTTTTTGTAAAATATTTTTTTTCCAAAAGTATGACCATTATTTAAAAATATTAAAAATAGAAATGCTTCCCATGTCTTCAAAACTTTTAAATGGGAAAATTCAATTGAAAATAGTGGAAAAAATTTCTATAGACCTTTTGACCATAAATTTAAGCTACAGTGATGGTCATCTTTCCATTAGAGGTGGTTTGAAGGGGTATATCCCCAGAGCTATAAACCCATGTTAATGGGTTATAACCATAGGAAATACCCCTAACTATTGAATTTTCTATGAAACTCTATACCCATGGTTTGTACCAATGTCCATAGGACCTCAAATAATACATACTGACCATGGTCGTATGTCTCTACAACCATATTTCATGAACCTGGACAAAGTCTTTGGAAAAAAATCATAAATAAGTTATTAGATCCAATTTTATATTAAATAATTCATAGAAAACATTACCACTAACATGATTATGAATGTATTTATAAATAAATATAGATATATATATGTGTGTGTGTTTGTAATTATATATAACTATAATTATTATACATAAATAATATTTGGGGGGGGGGGGGGAATTGCATATTACATACATAGTAAACTTGGACTATGATTGTATGTGTCATTGGAAAGGCCTACGAATACGGTCCATATTGGATGTTGTAGTAGGAATTTCCTAGAAAAAATTCAATAGGAACTCATATGATCATCTATAGCCATAGTGTTTTTATGGTGAATTTAGGTTGGCTATAGGAACGGTCTAGCCAAATCATGGATATAGGTTTGTGCCTATAAAAAATTCAAATACTATGTTATTTTGAGAGATTATAAGGGAAATTTCAAACCATAAATATCTTTAATAATTAAAGAAAATAATATTTCATGATGATATAATCTTTAAGTAGTTTCCTTATTTCAGATATAGAGGTAATATTATTTATTATACAAATTAAAAATATTCATGAAGATGAAGAAAAATGTTGAGATAGATCATTCAAATATTTAGTTAAATAATTTTGACTTACTGGATTCCTGGTATATCAGTGTATCAAAGAGTGAAATTTGGGATTTTGAAACTTAGATCCATTCTTGAAGGAGAAGACCTATGTGCCAAAATATTTTATGTGTTGAGGGGAAGAAAATAATTTCAAAGTCTATAAATATGTTTAATCAAGTTAGTTATTTTTTTATTAGATTTGTACATAATAACATGAAGGATTACTTGGGTAGACCTATTAATTGAACTAATTCATGTCGGAAGGTCATTCAAATAAGTGGTGAAAAATAAAAAAATAGTACACTAAAATATTTCATTGGATTTTAAATTATATAGATTCACTGTGAATATGCATTTCTCTTTTTTGAGAATCATAAGAAATAACATAATGTAACTCTTTTCTTAATCATATTTTGATGTTTTATGCTTGTTAATACTTGGACAGATAGTGTTGAATCTTTGATATGCGTGTATAAACAATCATGAAAAGGAGAAGTCATTTATGATGACCATTATAAATCCTTTTATTCTATAAATTAATTATATTATGTTAATTATGAGGTGAGGTTGATAAATTATATTTAATGTATCATAAATTTAATAGTTTTGAGTGGTTTAATAAAAAGGTAAAACATCATATAATGAATAGGACTGATTTACCCCCCCCCCCCCCCAATCCCAGTAGTCTATCTTACCAGGGGATTCAATATTATTATTTGAGAAATGGTTCCTAAATATTGATCCATCAATCACTATATAGTCTATATTAAAAAAAAGGATCAGAAAGGTTGATCTAATGTTCAATGTTAAAAACTACCATAGATGTATGAATATGATGTTTCCCAATATCTTATCTCCTTTAATATAAGTGATAGATTCTTCAATAGTTTCCTTCAATTGATTATTAAAGTATTATCGATGAAATTATATGAAAATTAAATTTTTGATCATGATTGAAAATCATTATTTTCTATTGTGGTTCCTCTTTCATATAAAGTATAAAAAATCAAATTAGACTACAAAAAACAATGGGCATATGGTGAAATTGAGAATAATACTTTAAGGGAATATCAACATAATACAAACCAAATAGAATGTATGGAGGCTGATATTTGAATACAAAATGATAGGTGATGGTTTATATATTAAATAATTCATTAAAAGGTTAAATGAGATTGTGGCTAATAGGTGAGGGTTTGGTGAGATTTTGGAGGATTCCACAATTGTCTTAAATCGAAATGGAAACATTCCAAACAAATTTAATCCTAAGATTTTAACCTTAGAATATGGAAAATATTTTTCCTTCTATGGAAATCTAAAAACTCTTAAACATTAGGAAATGATAAATTACTCAATAATTATAAAGAAATAAAAATATTAAATGGATTATATATCCATGAAAAAAATTAAATTTAAAAGAAGAAATTGTTTCAAAATCATGTCAATAAGATGATGATGAGGATGATGAGATTTTTGATATAAAAATTTTCATTCCCTTAAAAAGGTTAAATAACAAAATGTTGAAAAAAAACTGGAAGGAAACCAATAAGGTTATAAAATTGTAATTATATTTTCATTTTTACATAGTGTACCCAAGGAAGATATTTGATGATTTTGAGTCCAAGAAGGAGGCTAAAAATGTAAAATTTTGAATAAGGGTAAATGAATAAATAAGCTTGGTATAAAAGAAGGGAGCATGCTGATAAAAAAAGATCAACATGAATCATCAATGAATTTATAAAATTATGATGTTAATTTCATTTCTTATATTGATAAGGGATTTGATTCATAATGAAGTGATGATGGTGGGGAAGAAATAATAGATCACAGGTGATATCTAAATGCTGAGATAGATTCTATTGTTGAGAAAATTATATAGATCAAGGAAGATAATAGAAATATTTTGAAATTGAAAATAGTATGGATAAAGAAAAGGACTAGTAGATCAAGAAAAAGAGTTAGTTAGGTTAATTTGATCATTTCATATAAGATAAAGTTGGTTAATCATTGGAATATTGTTAGAGATGTTAAAGATAAGTTCTTTCTAAAGGAAGAGGAGGAGGTCAAGGAACAATCATTATGTATTAGTTTATAAAATGAATTATGGAAGATCATATAATAACTTTTAACTACTACTGAATTTAAATGACAATCCACCTAGTTTTTTAATTTAATTAGTTACATAATAGATGGAAATGTTTAATCTATTCTATCCAAAACAATTATATTATTTCAAATATTTTTAGTGATGGATGTAAGCATAAAACTATACGAAATAACAAAAAATATAAGTACACTTATTATATAATAATGGTAATGGGGAATATATCAGGGATTCTACTACCCCTATCAAAAATAATTATATGATCATAGTCATAAAACAAGAATATAAATCTAGGTAGATCATGAATCAATTGAGGAGACAAATTTTAAATGGTTTTTTTTCTTATGTAATATATGAATAAAAAAATCCTATCGGTTTAATTTTTCATCTTTATGATAGTGGAAAGAACCAAGTGGGTCATTGGGGATTATTTGAGGAAATATTTATAAAATAAGAAAGTTAGGTTCTTGAATACATCAAATCTAACCATCCAAAATTTATTTGGTTTTATTCAAGGAAAAAATTAAATGATGTGAGAAATATGGTAATATAGAATATGAATTCCAAATTATTCTACCTGGAGTAGTTTTATAAAATATAAAGAGAATGAAATTAAAAAGATATCAACAAAAATATCTTATAATGAAGTGGATGCTAAGAAAACATGTGAGAAACCCAAGTATAATGTTAGTTCTAGGAATGAATTATTTATATTTTGTCTTAGTGAGTTGTAATTATTTAATAAAATGTCTTACACACAATTTAATGATAGTTACAAATAAAATATAGTGTCTTGAATAAAATTAATGAATGATAATGAGATGTTTCCTAAAATTAATTATTATAAAATTCAAGGAAATATTTTTGAATAGATTATATAGTCAAGGAATGGAAGAACAGGTGTATGAAATTCTTACTAGACCAAGAATATGCTATAAGATTGATGATTCATAAAAGATTAATGTATTCTTCCTCAAAATATATGGAAAAGAATACCACCTCACATATATGGAAAAACCATTAAATAATATAATTAAGAAACCTATTTTGATTTTTCACTAGAAAACTAATTCTAAGTATAGATGAAACATGATTCTTATGTTGATAGAAAATTATTATCCATAAAGTTACTTTTTTGAAAAAAAAAGTGGTACTTTTTTATTCCCAAATTTTTTTTACTTATACTAACTATTAAGGAGTTGAATGATAAAATAGAGTTATATACTCACTAGTAAGAATAGTTTTTCTCTTCCTGAATTTTACAAAATAAAATGAGGAGTAGGATATGTTTTTATCCCTTGAGGGGGAGAAAAAATGAAATAAATATATATTATAGTAAATCTAGAAAATCAAGAGTTTTATAAAAAAACTAGGGATTTTTTTCTAATCATATATACAACACTTATTCTAGTATATATTATAAATATTTGTATAATAGGTTTTTTGGTTCATTAAAAGTTGAGGACAAGGGGGTATTAGGAAATTCACCAAAAATGATTACTGTTTTTCTTAAATATGAGGGTCACTGACAAATTTTTTTAAAATTTATTATGAGAATCACAAAAAATTGAAAATATTACTTGGTATTACATGTTTTACAGATTATGGATAACATAAAAAACATAGGATAAATTACTCCTCTCACACCCGAGTTTTTATTTTCAACCATTGTTATGGTTCATTTTTGGAACTCAGTTTTCTCTTCAGTTATAGGCGTGATTGGCTCTAAATTTGGAGGTATTTCATTGTTTATTTTGACCCCATGTTATTCCTTAGTTTTCCTATGATTTTTGGAGAAATGTTGAGTTTTTAGTCATAGTAGTAACCTCTGAACAATTTTCACATGGTTAGGGAAATTGTGTGTCCTTATCCAGGTTATTGTGTGGCTTATGTATTGGTGGTAGAGGTATGGATCTGGACTTGTGCATGGTTTATCAAACAATGTAACAAGTGTGTGGGGAGGTTCTATATCGAGGCAGTGGCATTTGGAATGGATGGCATGTGGTTTGGAGACTGTTTTTCTATCCTATAAAGGTTACCATGTGTGTCCATTGAGGTGCACATGGTTGGCACATGGTTCAGTAAATAGTGCGGCCAAACCATGTGATATTCCAAGATCATAAAAATTATTAAATTACAACTCCACCCCCATAGTATTTTTATCCCAAAACTCCCCATTTCTTCTCCCTCTAGTTTGTGAGACACTAAGGGGTATTCCCTTTTATTCTCTGTGCTTTCTCCTCCCTCCTATGGTGTGCATCTATGGTTTATTTGAGATTTGTGTATAGATTTCTCAAGGTAATATTCTCTTCTCTCCTCCCTCTTCATCTTCAGTTTTCCTTTGTGTTCTTCTTCTCCTATGGTCCATTAGACTAAGGGTTCATTTTTTTCCAATGTCTTATGTTTGGGTTTTTTCTTTTTTAGGGTTACCCTTAGTAAATCATAGATCTTAGAACCCTCATGGAGTGATTTCGGGTGTGTGTTATTAAAGTGTCATGAGGTTGAGGTTGGTTTCCCCTTAATGTTACCTTTTTAATTTAATATTCATTGGTTTAATGATTTTTTCACAATCATTATATGTTAAAAATTGATTAATGATCTTTTGATTAAATTTACAGTGTTAAAAGTGGTTATTTATACATTTTTGGTGTTAAAAGACATGGTTTTGTTTAATATTGCACACCAAGTTTTCGATGAAATGCCCGGTAGGCTTTTGCAATAATTTTGTGATATCTAAAGAGTGTATTGTACTTGTAAATATATTTCTAACAAGATAAGTGATTATATGGGTTCCTTGAATAGGTTTTTAATTTGGTTATGGATATAAAATAAAGGTGTACTTGTCTTTTAAAAAGGTTTTGGAATATAATGGTCGATTGTGACCCGTTTTACATTTTGATGAAATTGGATTTGGTTTGTAAATGTGGTGTGAGTAGTTAAAATGAATTGTTTTATAAATGATTAGGTAATGGAGAATGGAATAATTTCACATTTTTAAAATTTTGATTTGGTTCTTTGATAAATGATGGATTTTGTGAAGTGTGCTTGAGGCCTGTTTGGTACTTTTAAAAATGTAGAAACAATATTTGTTATAAAAACTCTCCTTGGGTGATCTTTTTGTCTTATTTATATTGAATGTGTGGGAAATCCTCACTATGGACTCCTCATGGCCCATTTACTGTGAGTAGAATGGGAGATCCTCAGTATAGAATCCTTTATGATCTATTGTTCATGGATTGAGATTGATCCTTAGGGTTACTCGGGTAATTCCTATTTTGTAAATTATTATTATATATATATATATATATTATTGGATGCTAGATTGGAATTTATTGATTCATCCATTCCTATACTCTTGACATGGGGAACCTGGAATAATTATTGAATTTTCTGAGAATTATTGTTGCACTAGTTAGGTTACACACTAACTAGTGGACCATAACATGGGGCTATATTCAGTTTTATTACTATAAGATTTTTCCCCATGGTTTGTACCTTGTGGGGTGTTTCCGAGTGTGTTTGGGCATTTTGATTTCATCGAGTGAGAGATTCTTTCTAGGATGATTCAACATGTAATAGTATGTTTTGGATTATTCACAATATTTTAGGTTCACCCATGTCTATTGACACTTAGTGGTATGCAGCGAATGATTTTTATGTATTGTTTGTTGCATACTCTTCTATCATATTTTTCAATTGACTTTGTTTTATGACTATTGGGTGATGGTTGGTTTTAATTTCATCCCGAATGGCCCAAAAGACTTCATTTTTATTTTATTATGGATAATACCCCTTTACTCTCAGAGAGTGACCCTCAAGGTGACATATAGATTTGTGTTCATAAGGTGTAGTTTGAGTTTTTTTTTGTTTACTTTTTTATATCTTCAGTTTTATTTAAAATATTTTTAGTTTATTATTTATATACTTTTGATACTCTATTTATCTTTCTTCTATTTATTTTAATTATTTATATTTGGTGAAATCATTTCATTTTGTCACTATATTGATTTTTGGCACTAGTTGTCAGCCCATGGGGATCGGGAATGCACTTCATACCTTCCCATGAATCAACTCAGTTGATTGTTTCAGGGTCAAATCAGTTTGGTTTGTGATAAATACAATTTAATTTTTTTTTATTTTCATAACAACACTTTTTTCAAGGTGTAATGGGAACCCGAACTGACAAGGCCAATAGTGAGGCTAAATAACAAAGGTTGAATCCATGAAATTCTAAAAAAAATTACATGTTAATACCATTAAACCTTTTAAGCTCTTATTAATATCAAATTTCTTTGTCTATGGTTCCTTTTGAATAATATCCTCAATTAAGGATTCCATCCTACCCCAAACCTATAAATATCACTCCTATTTTTTCGTCCATTCATTGAATCCATGAATCATTATGAGATCTTGGTCATTGATCGAATTAAATTATTCTATATTAGTACTTATATGAATGACCCTCTCAAACATTATATTTAATTCCTCAAGATAGTCATTGATAACAAACTATTCTTCCTGCATCTCCACCTTATAATGAAAAAGCTTATCTAATATAGGAGAGGATTCAACCTCTTCTTCTTTCTTCTTTCCTACTTCACTTTCATCTAAAACATTTTTTAAATAAATCTTATTTACAATAATTGATTATCCCATTTAGTCTATGAATATACAACTAAATATTATTTTTTTAGGTAAAACATAGAGTGTATAAATATAGATCCCCTATTAGCACATAGTCGATGGTAAAATTATTACATTGTCTCTATATAAAAGTGGTCATATCCAAATGTAGAAAATATTTACTAGTTTTATTAAACTAAATATATAAATTATTCTTATATGACATTCAAAATATAACAACAAATAATAATAAACATTATTTAATTCCAGATATCATTCATAATATCCATCATCATATCATAAGAAAATTAAAAAATATCAAGGGTGAGATGAAATTCCTTGTATGGGTTACATACAATGGAAACTATTATATGAAAATAATTAATAATTATCATGGTAGAGTGGATAACCAAAACAAATTCCATTCAATCAGTAACATGAGTTCAATGATGATCCATGGTAAATATTAACATAGTAAAAACATGGATAATTAAAATTGAATTCTTAGTAATGAAATTGAATAAATCTTGATATTCATGATTAGGGACTTGTATCAATGAAATAATGAATCATTCAATTTATTAATTTCAACCATGATGTCATCATCCCATCAAGTCCTCTCTACCATGACATCATCTTTTAATGTTCCTACATAAATTAAATTGATAAATATTATGACATCATCATACAGCCTAAACATATACATCATGCTAATCAGTTTTTGTCTCATCATACAGATCAATAATTTGAGGTTTTATTTATTACCAGACCCCAATTTTTACTTACATGTATAAATTAATCCTCATATTTATAATTATCAACATAATTCATTCTCAAAAGTCCATAAAATTCAATAATTATCTATATTGAATAAAATAATACTAAAATAAATAATTAATAATTATAAACCATCTAGAGAATTAATAATTATGGTATTATTTGATTATATTACATATAATATCAATGGAGGTTGTCATTAATTAATATTCCATTAAAATATTACAAGACCATTTCTTAGGAAAAATACACTTTTCATTTTGAAAAAATAAATTTAAAATCATAAATTTTCAAAAACCATTAGAAAAAAATTTCATTGAAAATATAGATGGAAACTTATAAATTAACCTTCACTTAAAATAGTAGTCACGATATATGGGAAATTCTTTCTTGTATTTTTTTGGTAAAATTATGATTTTGTGCACACTTTTCTTTAAAAGGTACCTCATTCGGAAAAAAACATAGTTTCATTTTGTAAATTTTTATAGAATGTGAAACAAGTGTAGAATTTACTTTATAAAATATTATGATAAGAGTAAAAACATTTTTGAAATATTTTAAATAATATATGGAAATTGGATAAAAATAGTAGGAAATGTATTGTAAAATAATATTTTTAAAAGAGATTCCATTACGTGTAACATAATTCTTGATTCATGATCCAACAAGAGAATAAATAGAATAGAAAAAATTATTACCCCAAAATAACCCTATGATAATTAAATATATTTTGTTGAATAGTTTAGCATCACATAATTTTCCTAAAGGAAATATGAATATAGTCAATTCTGAAATAAAATAATTTTGTAAAATATAAATCCCTTACTACTTTTGTGTCATTTAAATCATAAGCTCCGTAAAATAAATAAGATCATTTTAAACTTCAAATAATATGAATATAAAAATATTCATGACATAACATATCAATGTAATTCGATATACACCACATAAGACAAACATGTGGTGAATATGGCATATGTCTCGTAGACACAAAAGTGAGATTAGAAAATCCTTACCTTAGATCTGACATGCTTTGTAAGTCATTTTATCCCCCTATATAATTAATATAAAATCATTAAAATAATATAATTTAACCATATAAAATATTATTATATCTTATATGATCCACTTGTGACATTTCAACATTTGATTGTTAATAATTATTTATTGAAATTGTTGTTTTTGGGTATTAACGGTTTCATTTTTTATGTGATGTTATGCTTGGTAGTTTTGATACTTGTACATTTATCATGGATAAATCATAACCATAATTTTATTAATGATATAAATATCATATATAATCATTATATACATATATTTATATTTAGACATATAATATTTATATAAAAATGAATGACACCATTCGTAGAGATGGTATGTTGTGTGTATGAATTAACGTTGTTTTCACTTTAGTGAAGATGGAAAAAATGAATGTTAAATTAAATTTAACCAATTAATAATCATTATTATATCATATATATCAATTATATTCATTAAATAATACTTATTACCATCCATTTAATTCATATTAATAAAAAATAATCTCAATACTTCATAGAGGTGGTATTCTGCACGTATACACACGCAACCTTATTATTTTCCAAAAGAGAATAAGGTAACATGTTATATATGATATTTCAATTCAATAATAACAATTATATATATAATATAATATATAATAATTAAAAGCATCATAATAATTATCCATGAATAAAGGTGGTGGAGAATGAATTACATCGCTCTGTGGAGGTGGTAGACAACAAGTATGCATGGGCATCACTTTCACATCCCATTTGATTAAATAGAGGGTGGGTATTGGTTTTTTCATATTAATAATTAAATTTTAGTATATTTAAGAATATTAATTTATTATATTATAATTAATAACACATAATTACATGTTGTAGAAAAAGAAATAATTTTAAAGTGGTTGGTTAAAATGATTACCTATTCTTTAGAAGGCCTTCTTTAGATACCTTTATAGTACCCATTGGATTTTCATTTAAGAATATAATCACTTATAACTCAAGGATATGAATTTTTATAATATAATTTGTAAATACTTAGTTGATCTAGATGTCTTAAATATGTGTAATGAAAAAGGATAAGGGGTGTCCTTTTATTAGGGGTAAAGGACAGAAATGGAATTACTTAAATAATTAAAATATAATTAATGTATTTATCAAGTATAACACTTAAAAATATATATAGATATGAATAATAACGTGATATGGTTTAAATATCATCATTTAATTAAATTTATATAGGTTTACTATTCTTTTAAACATTATCTTTTTAATTAACTACTTCATTAACAAATTGTAACCTCATCTTCAGTTACAACTTTCTTAATCTTAAATGGTTATAATTTTACATATAAGGTAAAAATTATCACATAAATGATAAATTGATGATATTATAGACCAATTATCATCATTCTTTTCCTATTTTTTAAATTTTAAAATGTTTAATAAAAAATTATTTTCATAAATTATCATTAATATCATTTCTGAAACAATTTATTTACTTTTACATTATAACATCATGACAGTTTTGGAATTTTAATATAAACCATTCACAAATCCCAAAAAAATATATTTTCCTGAAAAATTAATGGAAAACAATAATTCACCCATCTTGTACTACTTTTAATATTTTTAAAATCAATTATTTTATTTTTTTTATTAATTGAATAATTATTTTTTCAGCATTGCGTAAACATTTAAGGTAATTATCTAACTACTAAAAATTATAAATAAATTATCATAGAAAAATAATAAATTATTATTTAAAATAATAGTTTATAAGAAAAATGTGTTCCCTTTTTATCCTTGAAAAAGAAAATTAAGATATATTAATGTTTATAGAGTGGAATTTTGGAATTTTCATTCATTAAAATAATATAAATTTCATTATCAAAGGAAAACATAAAAATGATATTTATTAAAATTTGGTATCCCTATGGTTTAATTTGTTCTATACAATAAAATAATTGCTGGTATAGGGTTGAATTTGAGAACTTATTTATTGGTTTTATCTGAGTTTTACTAATTTAAGCCTTACATGGGTGATAAATATTTACCACAGTTACTATTCATATTGAAAAAATATAAAAGGGACAAAATTTCAGATTTTTAACCACATTTTTCCGAATATGGTGTAAATTATTCAATATTCAATATCTATAATTGGAAAAAATAAATTTTGATATAAATTTACAAAAACAAACGAAACATTTTATAGAGAAATGTTTCTTTAAGAATAAAAATTGACATATATCAATATCATTAATATTTCTAATTAAAATGGAATTAATTTTAAAATTTTAAATCAAATGGTTCATACATTGCATTAGGAAAACTTCGAAATTATAATGGGACAATCAAATAAATTTATTTAAGGAAATGAATTGATAGTGTTTGAAAAATATATATATTTATTATATATTGAAAATTTAATCATTTTAGAAAAATCAAAAAAATTCACCCATACTTAATATTGAAATAAATAATTAAAAAATAATTTCCATTATCATAAAATTCATCGCCTAATAGTGTTAAAATTAATTTATGTTATTAACACAAAAAATTCAATAAAAAAATTCATGAAAAAAAATTAAAACATAAAATTCCATTACTAAAAATGAGTACATATATATTGTGAATTAAATAATACATTTGAATTAAGTAAAATATATATATAAATAATCCAAAATGTGGTTTATCCTATTTATACTCATCTTTTAATCTACAATGTTAAAATATATCAATGTCCATTTAAATTGTAGTATTGTATGTCAAACAAGCTATCGAACACTTATAATTTATTTAAAGTGAAAAATATTTGGAAATATCATTATATTAAATAATTCCATGTAATTATAAAATTCACCCATGTGATTTTTATCTTGGTAAAAAAAGATTCAAAATATTAAAATAACTAGGTTGAAAAGTCACATCATTCGATAGAACAATAAAACATTATTTGAAATGGGGAGGCGGGAAATATAAAGGTTACTCAAAATAATAAATAATTTGTTACCCTGAAAAGGAGAAAATCAGTTGGATTATGTATTATATATATTTTGGATAAAAATAATGACCTAAGAATCATATATAAATATAGATAACGTGGTTAAAACAATGTTAATTAGAAAAAACATAAATCAATAAGGGTTAAAAAACCACCAATTTATTAGAAATGAAGGTGACAAAATAACATTTTTATTTTAATATCATTTTGATCTACTATTTTATACATCATATATTTTTTCTTAAATCCTAAAAAATAAATAAACAGTATTAATCGTGATTTTTTTCAAAGCCAATGATATGTATAACAACAAGTTTTTCACCAGGGGAATAGTTGTTCATCATAATATAAATTGCTCGATAACTAGATTTCCCCTATGATTATTGATTAATAAGTCTTTCCTAATAATTTCAAGGGGGGATTTTATATCAATGTAAAGAGTGTTTTGATCAAATAAAATTTTATTTTATGATTCATATTATCACTTATTAATGGATTTTAACTATAATTTTATTAATTGCATAATCATGGTCTTCTTGGTATAGATTCTTCTTTTTTAAGTTCCATTTATTCTTGGTATGTTTGATTTCATAATTTACAAACTATTTATATATTGAGCATTGTATTTTAGTGTTTTCTTTATTTTCCTTTTACACAATAGCCTTATTATCCCTTTTTCCTCACTTGAAACAATCTCTTGTTTCTACTAAGAATGTTCTTGGGTGTTTCATTCAATAATTATTACATGTGGGAAGTTTCATCCTACCCTTCTTTTCCTTCACCTCACTTATTTCATGTCACTCAATAATTATCATATTCTATTTATTTTATTTTAAAATATATTACTTGGATAATTATTTCTCAATTCTATGGGTATATGATTCTATACCATCATATAAAAAATTAATTGGGAAAATAGTTCCCCTCAAAATCTGGGAATAATCCCATCAATTAAATAGTCAGTATTATATTAAGGATAATGTATGTATTCTATATAATTTCATTCTAATCATGAAATTTTTTTCTCATACTTAGTAACGCATTCCTCTTCAATTTTTCTTATATTGAGGAAATTTTATCCCATATCATCTCGTTGGTCACGAGGAATTTATTAGTTAGATAATATCACATTAATAGTTCTCAATTAAATAATTTCTATTTCATCATCCTATTTACTATTTTGGATCAATGACCACCATTTATTGTAGTCTCCTTCTATAGAATATAATACCATAATAACCATTTCACTTTCATTACATCCCAATCCTAGGAATATTTTTTTGAGAGAATCAATCCATTATTTAGCTACCAAGGAATTAGTAGTAACATTAAAAGCTGGAGGCTTTTATCCCATTAATTGATCAAATATACTTGAATCATGTTATTGAACAACATTTTGTTCTATATATAAAAGTTTATTCATAATATCCTAATTAAAGTTTCCAAATATGGAAAAGATAATCTTGGCAGGGAAATCCCAACATTGAATATAGGTTTTTATTCTCTTTTTTTTGTTTGGATCGATTAGTAAACAATTAAAAAATCTATGTTATCACATAATCATTATGAATATTGACCCATAAATTAGAAATTTAAATATATTAAAAAAATACATTAAGGGACTATTATCATTCTCATATTATCTAGGATCATTTAAAACTTAATTACGAAGATTTATACAAAAAAAAATACTCTCATAACAATTGAAATATACCTCACCCAAGAATACTACAGTCATTAATTAATTTATTACATTGGAACTAAGTGAAAGTGACCACATCCTAAAAGAAATAATATTTAACATTATTGGTAAACTAGAAAAATACATGATTATCATATTAAATTTTAACTATAAAAACAAATGCTAAGAAGCATTCTTAAATAATTGACATCATTCTAAATATCCTACTTCATAATATGGGGAAATGAAATTAAATAAAGGGTGATATTAGATGCTCTATAATGGTTACATAAATTGGAATCTATCATGAATAAATATGGAATAATTATCATGGTATAGTGGATAATAAAAACACATTCCACTCAAAAGATAACTTTAGTTCAATGAGAATCCATGTATAACATCAACATATAATACACATGGATAATTGTTATTATATTATTAATAAAAAAAATCATAATTATAGAAAATAATTATAAATTCCTCTCAACTAATAAATCAATAATCTCACCATCATTTCCTATTAAACAAAACATTATCATTGTATGTGTAGGAATAAACTATATACCCAACTATTATGAAATTATATTATATCCTCAACATATACATCATGCCAAAATGGTTTATATCATGAGAACAATCGATGTACTGATGGAATAAATATTATTTAGACCCACACCTAATTTCCACATAAAATACATTCCTCAAATTTATAATGATCAATATGATTCATTCTCAAAAACCACATATTAGACAAAAATTATCAGTATTGAATCGTGAATATATATCATCTATAATTAATCCTTTTAAGCCATCTAGATAAAGAAGAATGATGGTATTATACAATCATATTCCTTTTAAAATTAATGGGTGTTGTCTAAGATGAAAATACCATTAAACTTTTACTAGAACAAATCTTGAGAAAAATACCCTTTTCATTATGAAAACACGTGTTTAAAATATAAAATTTCCAAAAATAGTTGAAAAAAATGTATATTTGGTAATGAACATAAAAACATTATTTTTAATAACCATGTAATATTGTAATGGAAGATTTAATGAAAATAGTAATTGTAATGGTGGTGAATTCTATTCATTTAGTGTTTGTTAAAAGGAATATTTATTTCACACATTTTTTAAATGTACATTATTCGAAACAAAAATTGTAATTAAATGATTTTATATAAAGAAAAAACATAAGTAAAATTTAATCTAAACAATCAAAGGGAAATAGTAATAATATCCTTGAAAACATTTTAATTAAAATATTGATAAGGAAGAAAAAATTTGGAATTATAACAACCCAGAACCCAAAATCCATGATCTGATGCTAAATTCATAAACATTATATTTTTGGATTTGATACTGAAAAAGGTAAACCAATTTTTAATAATAAAAACAATCATCATAAAAAAGTAATATTGGATTACTACGATATCCATGGTTCTTTTACGTTTATATTTTTATAGAATTAAGACTAAATCATATCAAAATTGATTCATAAATAATTGGTTCATAAAGAAGAACATCACCTCCCATTATACCTATCATTTATTATTTTACATTAGGTAATCAATTCCATCCATGTGAAATACTATATAGACATAATTTGTTCAACTTTATTCTTTATAACCTATGGAAGAGGAAAACTGATAAGTATTTTCTCAAATACCCAGTAAGAGAAAATATTAGAATTATGAAATGAAAGTCATCAGTAATCATAATAAGAGAATAAAAGTATGATAACATAATCAAAGTGAAGGAGCGTTACATTAGAATATCCATACCCATCAATACATGGATCATCGAACATGAAAAAATTGAATAATTATTTAACAAAATGTAGAGTCATAAGAAAAACTAATCATGAGCTATGTGATATCAATCTTAAGAAAATTATACCTCAAAACCCATAGAAATAATATATAAAACATGTTGGAATTTCAGGATATCATCTTCATAAAAAACTCAAAGTTTACTGACAATTGTAAAAACCATACGACCAACTTCTAATATAATTATTCGGAGAAAATTATAATTACCAAATTAATTTGAGCTATATATGGGTACAACCATTTTTAAGAAATACTTGGATCACCCAACATTATCTAGTGCACCCCATTTTATAAACTTTTCTTTTAAAACCCCATTTTCAATACCAATACACCCTTTTCATTGAAAAATATTTTTAGTAAAAAAATAACCAAAAAATTGAATAGGGTTCTACTTGAATAAAACATCAAATTATTCAAAGGAATATGTAAATCAAATAATTTTAATTGTGTTAGAAAAGTATTTGTTTCCGAATAGAACATTCAAGTTGTTTTTTGTTAAAACACTATGTATAAAACACATAAAAATATTCCTATTCAAAAACCATTAAAACAACATTATATCTACATAAAATGTTCATTATAAAATCTTTTAGGTCTATATAAAAACTTTCACCAAATAATTTTGAAAACATGGACATGGAATATGTAGTGTTGGAAGTAAAACATTAAAAGGGTATTTTTTTTTAAAAAGTCCACTATCACCTTGGAAATATTAAAATAATAATCTCCATTAGTGAATAAAAATAAAAAAACTTTAAATACCATGATAATAAATAAATTCAAGATATAAATTGTCAAATGGGTTGTATATACACCTCAGAAATTAGTATTGGTGTATTGCATCCAAATATTCCTCAATGAAGAAAATTGAGACAAAGTCCCTTACCTTGAGTCCGACATGGAACATGTATCATTATCTTCTTGAATAATAAATATATGTTAATTATTTACATTATTGAGAACCATTTTCAAGTTTCTTATTATTTTTATTTAAATTTTTTCCATTTTATAGGTAATTACTTAATAACTTATATTTACATTGGATGTTTTGACAATATTCGGCTTATGTGTCAAAAATGAATTTGATAGGTCTTTTATGGGAAAAAAGGAAATTATTTAATAATCTAAAAAAATGATGAAATTATTATCATATTTATACATCAATTATACTTTTAAAACTAATTATTAAATATAGTTATGATAAATAAACTAACATTATGATCATGGAGATGGTAGACAGTATGTATGCATGAGTAATGTTTCCATTTTTCAATGATCATAATGAAAGTAATATTTTACATCTATAGAGTGATAATAATATAATAAATACCATATTAGTTAATTTTATATACTTATATGTATCATTATTATGATGTAATGATGAAAAAAATATTTGCATCGCTTTGTGGAGGTGGTAATCCACACATCCACGAACGATGTTATAATTTTTTTGTGAATGAAAAGGTAAGAAATAAAATCAAATATTATATTTAAAGAATGATAAATATGTCATTAATATCATAAATAGTTCATTTATATCACATATATTCAATATATTTACCATTATTACCTTTCATGTAATGTGTTAGTGAAAAATGAATCACATCGCTTCGTAAGGCAGTAGTCCGTCGTACATACGAGCGACATTATCATATCCTATATGGAGTGGAATATAAAAGGATATATATAATATAATTAATAAATAGGTATAATTATGTTATAAATATCATATATATATATATATACTTTAGATCTGTCATCATTCTCAACTTTGATGGGTTCTAATGGAAAAATGAATGTTATCACTCCATGAGGTGGTATTCCGTCATACAAACAAAAGATGATATTGTAACCCATTTTTTGGAAGAAGGAAATGATTTTAGTTATTAAATTAACATAATAAAATCTAGTTATATTTAGTATACTATTTTTATTATATAATAATTATTTAATAATAATTGAAAGATGTGGAGAAAGAAATAATATTGATCATTGAAAAATATTACTTCATCTTCAGGTATCCTCTATAGGTTTCCAATAAAGCCCTTCCAAGATTATATTTGTACAAAAAATAAGGCTTATAGTATGAGTGGAGTGAATTTGGGAAGTTAAATGGTTTTATAAAGTCTATTCCAAATAGTATTTATGGTGTAAATAGAGGAGGAGTGGGGTTGCCTTTTATAAGTGAGGTGACTGACACACTTGTAATTTTTGGAAAGATTGAATTTTACCCATGACTTTTTCATGAAATCAGGAACCAATAATGGTAATTTCTCGAGACTATAAGGGATAAGGTCTAAATATTACCAGATAAATTGTTTTTTACATGTTTATAGGTAATTTTTTCTCTTATGTTTAAAGTTTAATCTCTCAGTAAACTAGTTTTTAACTTAATTGATCTGATTATTTTTAATTGTTTTCACGAATCATTATGATAAAAAAATATGGAAAAATTATTCAATGAGATAAATTTTTACGATTCCAATTTTGGTATAAATATTTCAAAATTACATTAACAGATGTGGTGGAATTTAATTTAAAATTAATCTCACATATGCAATGAGAAAGTGGGTTTTTAAAGAAAAAAGTTCAAAAGTTTACAATGTTTTTATATCCAATTTCAATATGAAATTTATTATAATGAGATTAATTAGATTAATATATGTATAAATGAATAAATTATACTTTAACATATGTTTAAAATAAAATTTAAATTTATAAATAAATGAATTGAACAGAAGGTTTTTAATTAAAATTTTTTATTTTTCATTATTCATCAAAAATTAAAACTTTTAAGAATAATAAAAAAAACCACACTAAGATAATTTTTTTATTAATATTTCAAAAATTAATTCTATTTTTTAAAATAAATTTTATAAAATGTCCAAAAAATATTTTTAAATTTAGTGCACCACAAAAAGGTGAAAACGTATTTTTTTTAGAAAAAATACAATTTTGATCATAAAATTGGATTAATTTTTTTATCATTACTATAAATTTAATTGGATGATTTTTAAAAATTTTATTGAATATATTATATAGAAAATTAATTAATGTAATCCAACAAGTGTGATTTTTTTAATTTATTAGAATAAAACTCACTTATACGCATTAAAATATTTTTTCAGAAAAATATTTCCTTTTACTATCAAAAGGGTTTTGTTTTTTCTTATAATTAATTGGTCACTGTATAATTAATTATACATGCACATGTAAACCATATTTCTATAATTAAATTAATCTTATTTATATCCTTTATTCTAATAGAAATGTCATAAATATAATATTAAATAATAATAATAATGTGTTTTGTTTAAACTTAGTGTTGTGTGTACCGGAAGACAAACTAAATATTTAATTTAACATAATAAAAACTCAGTGTTTCATGTATTTTCTTCTATCAGACACAATTTTAATCTTTGAAAATCATGGGGAGTTATGGGAATGAAATATTCTAAACCATATTTTTAAGATGGATTCCCATACTTAAAACATACTTGTTGATTCTTGATCCATCAAGATAATAAATTTAAAATAAACATGTAAACCCCAAAAATAAATTTAAGAGAGAAAAATATGTTTGTTTTAAGATGTTAGGATCATATAATTTTCCCAAAGTAAATTTTAGAATAGTTAATCTTTAAATAAAGTGAGATCTTAAAATAAATCCATTACCTCTTCGGTATCTTTGGAATCATAACCCCAATGAAAGAAATAAAATAAAATATATAATTAATACCATTAATATAAATTTATTTATGATATAAAATATCAAAGGGAAATTATATAAACTACATGAATGAAACTGGTTGTCAATATGACATATGTCTCATGAAACAATTGTGCACAAGGTAACCCATACTCGAGATTTGACATTATTTGTATGTGACTTTAGAAACGAGTATAACAAATTTAATATTTTTATAAATATATAATAAAACCATATAATATCATATAATATCATATATGACTCACATATAAAATTTCAAAAATCATTTATTAATATTAATTTTTATTAAAATCATCATTTTTAGTGTTAATTGTTTTATTTTCTTCTGATAAGTTATTTTTAGTAGTTCTAGTCCTTTTACATTAATCATGGATCTATCATCTCTAAAATGTTACTATTGATATAAATATCTTATATATTCAATATATATATATCTATAAATGGAATAGATAAAATATGAATTACACCGATCATGTAAAGGGTAGGTCCAACATATGCGTGAACACAGTTTTCAAATTTTGATAGATGGTATGAAGGAGAAATAAATAAAAATTCACCATTATATAATAGTTATTATATCATATATATCATATATATTAATTAGATATATCATTATAATGTAAAAAACACAACTCTAGTAACATATAGATGGGGTCTACTTTATTAAATTTCCAACGATACAAAGAGTCTAATCGCAAAGGATCGATCAGTTTATCAGTCTAGGAGAACAATATATATATATATATATATATATATTATTACCATTTTAAATTGGTAATAAAACATAAACTTAACAAAAAAAATGTTATGTATCCTTGAAACTCATTTAATTATTTTTTTTCTTTATAGCCTTGAAAAGGAAACAAAATAAGGGTGATCTCAAATGCTCAGTAATCATTATGTATATTGAATTTTATCATGAGTAAATAAGGAGTAATAAATATAGAAATATGAATAACTAGAATAAAATAATAATTAATCAATGACATGATCATAAAATGAATCCACGGATAATATCAATAAATTTATGTCACAAATAATAACAATAATTAAATTCTCAATTATGGAAATTATTACTATTTTTTGTTAGGATCTAAGACATCAAGATATATCTAACATAAATACCTTACACTATGAATTTTTAATACTATATTTAATGTCCCATTTTATTTGTAAAACTAATTTTTCTCATGAGACCAGTTGATGAGTCGAGGGACTAGACAATTCTTGTCCCAAACCGTCACTGTATCTCCAATGAATTCTTCATATATCAAATGATCAATTTAATTCATTAAAAAAATATCAATAAATTTAAATATCAAGTAAAGTATATTTATTATAAAAAATTCCCAAATCAATCAAATAACATTCAAAGTCAAATACTGTATATATAAACGGAATGCGGTTTAAGAAATAATTATATCCATGATATAGAAAAATATAGATAATAAACAGAAATTTTATTTTAGATGTTTTATGATTATAAATACATCAATGGGAAGTATATACAATGCATTAAATTAAATAGGTTCCTATTACCAAATTTGTCTCGATTGAGTGGAAAATGAGATGGAATTCCCTTACATCAACTTTGACTTTCCTTATAGGTCCTCCAAACTACTCTATAATAAATTTAAAATTATTATAAATACATAAAATAATTTTTTTTAAAATCAATAATATCAAATATGATCAATTTATAACATTTCATCACCCTTTTGTTAAAATTGTTTTATTATTCTCATTATTCCATGTGTTAATCGCTTTGTTTTTTCATTATGTTTTCAATCGACAGTCTCATTCCATAAGTCATTCACATAGTTACATCGTCTCTATAATTTAATTCCAGATATAAATATCATATATAATTAATATATATATTTTTATATTCAAACATAAAATAAAGATATTGAATATTATTTATAACATTCATTGAGATGGTAGGTCGTACGTACAAATGAACACTATTTTCACCTTTCGATGGATATAATGAAATACAGGTGAATAATAATTAAAATTTATATAATAATTATTATGAAATATATATATATATATATATCATATATATCTATTAATTGTATCCCTATTACCATCCATGTAATGTTTAAATGAAAAATGGATCACATCACTTCGTAGAGGTGGTAGTCCACACGTAAGCACGAGCGATTCTATCATTTTACAAAGATATGAATGTAAGAAGGTATATATTATATTATAGTTCTGTAATTATATTTATATCATAAATATCATATATACTCATTATTTACATCTTTATAGCAATCCAATTAATGTGGGGATGAAAAAATAATTACACCGCTACATGGAGATGAAAAACTGTACATACGGACAAGTGATGTTTTCACTTTTAATATGATGGAAAATAGATATATTATGATTTAATGAAAAATATAATAACATATAATCTTATTATTGATGAAAAATTTATTATTTTAGGATGGTTAAAACACTTTAAAAGGAGTTATAAGAATATATAAATGTGAAATACTCAATAAATACGATAATCTATTATTTGGTTGACTTCTTTTAGATTGCTTCTTAAGGGACCAAGGATAGGTTTTCTGAAGAACCAAAACCTATAAAACATATATCATGGTGTTTAGAATATAAATGGATAGTTTTTTTTCTTAAATATATGGCTTAATATGGTGTAATGGTTTATGAGAAGGGATGTCCTTTTATAAGAGAGGGGAGGGGAAATCATGAAATTTACTAATGTATTAAATTAATATAATTATATATCTATTCCAATGGATCTAATTTTAAATAATTATAATATATGATGAAGTTGAGTCAAGATAATCTCACGTAATAAAATTTGGAGATTTATTAGTTTTTACATACATATATTATTGTTTTAATCCATTACTAACCCTTTTGATAATTACTGCAATATTAATGCTTTTTACACTTTAAGGGTTACTAATGATACATTAAATTGAAAAATGATCCATAAATGTAATTTTTTAATTTTTTTAATTTTAAAAAACTATTAAAGTATTCATTATTATAAAATATTATTAATGTTTTTTACACTGATCATTTAATATGACTTTATATACATCAAGGAATAGAGGAATTTAAAACATAAGCCTTTATCTGTACTCTAACATGTCATATATATCTATAAAATTCAAGGGAAACATTAAATATTTCTAATTATAACACATTTAATATTTCTTAAAACATTTATTTTATTTTTCTATTAATTGAATAAATATAGTGTCAGCCTTATGCACACATTTAAGATAATTATATCATCCTGAAGAATTAGAAATATATTTCCATGATAAAAATTAATTTATATTTCAAATGAATATTTATACCTGAACATATCCTTCATTTTGTATTTTATAAAAAAATTAAAGATAATAAACTAAAAAGATTGTCATTTTTGACTTTTCATTAAATAAAATAATAAAGGTCAAAATCATAGCCAAATGGAAACAAAATCCATATATACGAATTATGTATGATTATGGACATGATAAAATCATCAAATTAATTTAATGAAATGGATATGGTTATTTTTTATCCTTTTCATTTTAATTTTTTCTTCAATTAATGGATTTAACCTTTACTATGGTACCAAAAATTACAAAGATTACTATTCATAATGTCCAAAAATAAAAGGGACCAATTTACCAATTTTTTAGGCACTAATTCCAAATATTTAATTAATTTTTCAAAATTCAATTCCTACAAGTGGTATAATTTAATTAAAAATAAAACCTGTAAAATGGTATGAAAAACAGGTTTTCAGAAAAATGAATTTCAAAGTACAAATATGATTTTATACTAAAATCAATAAGAAGATTTATTTTAAATAATATAATTGTATTATTAATAAAATAATAAAACTAATTTCATATAGATACCATTTTAATATAAAAATAAACTATTTGAATGCTTCAAAAAAAATATAGTTTTCAATAATAAGTAGTATTACTCATTTTGAATTAAAAATAAAACTTTTTAGAAAAATACCCATAATTTACCCCATTATAATTCATATATGAAAATTTAATAAATAAGTTCACAATAACAAAATAAATTTTCAGAATGTGAAAAAAATAATTATATTATGTTCTTATTGAAATAAAAAAATTCAAATTTTATAAATACATATTTTTTTACAAATATAATTATTTTTCTAAAAAATGGTTATTTAATTCATAATAATTAATCCAAAAAATTATTGGGTATGAACTTTATATATATTTCATAATTTATTAATTACTATTCATATCTACCAATTCAAATGATAGATTATAATATTAAATATTATGATCCATTGTTATTTTGTACTTCGTGATATGTGTTGTATAAGCTATCAAACAAAGTGTTATTAAAAACATAGGACATTACATTATTCCCTCCTAAAAAAAATCATCCTATAAATTATCATGAATATTAACTTATAAATATAAGAGGGTGGATCATATTCAAAATCTCTCCAGGTTACCATGTTGCTTCTTCTATTTTTTTTTCATTTCTCCAAGGTACCTTTACTAGTTGTGTCATGTTATTTCTCAACACCTATGTAATTCTGTCAAGAATATGGATAGTCCCATAACATTATAATATATTAGGTCCTAGCTCTATTTCTTAATAGGTGATCACATGAGTTAGGTTTTCCATATACTAATTTAATAAAGAGATATGGAACATATCGCTTACTTTTGAGAGGCCTGGTGTCATTTCCAATCGATAAGCCACAGCTCCAATTCATTCAAAAAAATGGAAAGATGAGACATACATAGGAACTATTTTTTCCTTCATGATGAACCATATAACACCCTTATATGGATATACCTTTAAGAAAACATTATCTCCCACTTGATAATCCATATCTTTCTATTTGTTACTGGCATGACTATATTTCCTGCCCTAAGCTACTTTAATATGGGTCTAAAAATCCTTTACATTTTTCTTGTTCTCTAAAAAAATATCTAGACCCATAAGTTTTCATTTACCATCTTTTTAATAAGAATTTTTAATATCACATATCTTTCCATGTAATGCCTTATAAGGTACCAATTTAATACTTGAATGGAAACTATTATTGTAGGAAAACTCCACCAAAGGTAAATAAAGATCCCACGGACCTTGAAATTCTTGTTAACATGACCAAAACATGTCTTCCAATGATTAAATCACCCTTTTGGACTATCTAACAATTTAAGGGTGATAGGTCAGGCTCAAATAGATCATGGTATCTAGATCATTGAAAATACGTTTCCACAATTTTGATGTAAATTGTGGATCATAATAATAAAATGTTGAAATAAGTATAAAATGTTATTTTATTAATTAATTAATATAGAGCCTTATGAGGTGACCAAGAGGTAAATATTCTCTTATAGAGAGGACATGTATATATTTGGTAATATGATCAATAATATCCAATAATTCATTATTTTGTCTATATGATGTTGGTAATATAGTGACAAAGTCCACAGTAATGTCATCCCATTTGCACATTGAAATACAAAGGGGTTTCATGACTCATCTAGGATGTTCTTTATCTTCCTTTTCTAGTTAAAAAACCAATAATTTCGATACACAATCAATAGTTTCCCACATCATATTATCCCACCATAAATATTCCTTCAAATAACTATTCATTTTGGTGCTACTATAGGGTACGGAGAAATTAAAGATATGTGATTCATCAAATAACTCACTTTTTTTAAAATTATATATGTTAAATGTTTCCTTTTTGAAAATTTAATAATAAAATCAACATCTATGAAGTCTATTAATTTCCCATTATTCATGTCTATAATTTTCTTCTAAAAAAATCATCATCAAGATAATAACATATTATATTTTCCAATAATTATATATTTGAAATTATTTCTAAAATTAGTGATGTTTCTCATTCCTTAATAATTCACATTTCAATCGTTACAAAATATATAAAAATATGATCCCTATTAATAAGTTTTTTTTCTTATGACTTGATGATTTAAACTTCTAAATGAATATGATTCCCTATATACTTTCCTTTGGTGGTAGTGTATTGAGAAATCATAATACTTGAGTAGCTCAAGCAATTGTTTTTTCCTCATATTGATCTCTTACTATGAGAGGATGTATATTAGGAGTATTTGGACTATGTATAGCTCATATCTTTCACCATAGAGACTGTTTCCCCATATATTTTATCAAAAGATTACAGATTCCAAATCAACATCATGAGTTTGATAGTTTTTTTCATAAGACATTAACACCCATGATGCATATGAATTAACATTATCATTTTTCATATGGACACATCCATGTCACTTATTTGATATATCCATATATATCAAAAATAAATCATTTTGTATTGGTAAATTAAAAATAGGAGCATTGAACAATCTCATTTTTTTTCCTAAAAACACTCTTCACATTCCTTTATCGATATGAACTTAACCCCTTATAAGTTAGTTTTATTAAAGGGATAGAAAATTAGAAAGAATATTCATCAAATTTTTGATAGTAACCTACCAAGATAATGATACTATGTACCTCTGTTATATTTGTTAGTTTATAACATTCCTTGACTTATTTTTCATGGTAGGATCAACTACGATTCCATCATTGGAGAAAATATTTCTACAAAAAGAAACATTCTAAAGCTAGAATTCACACCTATTAAACATCACAAATAGATTTTTTTATCTACGAGTCTCATCAATTATCCGAAAATTAATCACATGATGTTTATATCTTTTTTAATATATTAAGATCTCATTAATAAATATAAAAAAAATTCAACATATTCCATCAATACTTTGTTAATTAGATGCATTAAAATAGAAGATCTATAATAAATCAAAATTAAATTTATATAAACATGTAATGTACATAAATCATCCATAACTATTTCTTTAAAATATCTTCATTCATTACTCTCATTTGATGATACCCAAAATGAAGGTCCATCTTGGAAAAATATTGACCTCAATGAAGTAGATCAATTAAGTCATCAATGCAAGGAATATGGTACTTGTTCCTTATCTTAATAGAATTAATTTAACTATGATCAATGCATAGCATAATAGATCTATAATTTTTTTAATAAATAGAACTGAGTTTGTCCAAGTTGAGGAACTGGGGTGTATAAGTCCCTTTTCACGTAATTCTTACAGTGGTTTCTCCAACTCCAATAATTCCATATTTTCTATTCTATTGCTATCTTTTGATATAGGTCTCCCATCATGGATTAAATCAATAGAAAAATATACATCATTTTTTGGTGGATTTACATGTAATTTATTAAGAAATACATTTATGTATTCTAGTATAATAATTACATCCTCAATTCAAAGTGTGGTGTCTTAAACCCGGATGCCACTTAGGAGTTCCCTAAGCCAAGTTGGCCACATGCCCTCAAACACATATCCCCAAATTCCAGATGCTAATTACTATAAATGAGGGCCTAGGGTGTGTCCTTGGGGATACTATTCCCCCATTACTATAGTGTAGCACAACGGATCAATACGAAACAGATATTAAATAGTGAAAGCTATATAAGTAAATAGACACTACATAATCTAACTGAACAGTAATAATAAACAACAAAATACAACTAATTTAAATATAAAAAATACGATGATGAATTTTCATGTCACTAAAAAGTTATAAAGAATGCATACAAAGTATCATATAAGCATGCATTACAAAAGTAGCAAAATTGAACCAAAAAACTCTCCCCAAAATCCTGAGCTCCACCTTCTTCATCTGCTACTAGATCCATCCTAATAGAGAACGAAATGAAAGATCTAAAGTGACATGCTTCCATTTTTCAACACTTGTATACATATAATATTCTCAGGTTCTAATAGTATCCCAGATAGGGTATGAGATAATTCTCAGTAGCCATCCACAAACGGTGTCCATAACATCTTACCTATGTAATATAAATTTAAACAACGTGCAACCATGAATATATAAAAGTAATGTAGTATAGAACCTAAATACCCAAGTACTTGATTCATCCCTTTTTTTTGGTTTCTAAACATGTAAACAATTCATTAATTAATTTGGTTCCAGTTTATATTTAAGTCATGTGAGGAAAAACCAATACTGACATCACCTCATGATAGTAATAGTAAAGGTTCCAACATATAATAAGGAAACTTGTATGTTAATTATAATAGGAAGGTTCCAAGGTAAAAACCAAGGAATCCTATAATTCAGTGGTATCCAACTCAGTAGTAACTATAGATTGGTTAATGAGTAAGATTGTAATCCAAGGATCTTCATCCATGGCATTCTGCTATAGTATGATATAACTGAGTCCAAGTAAAACATCCAAGGTAAAATAGGATAATGAATAGATAGTCCCAAGGATATAACCAAGGCACCCATGTCTATAGAAACCATGATATATCCAAGTATTGTATCCAAGGAATCCGTTAATAATAAATGAGGTATCCTAAGGTGTCATATCAGGCATCTAATGATAGATGATGATCGGGTTCTAAGGTGGGTCTCAAATAATGTAACTATAATCCATGAATTGGAATGGTGTCCATAAGTGCTCAAGGAATTACCATGGGAATCTAAAATCTACCTTGAGTATGACCAATCCTATAATAATGTCATGTTCCATATGTAATTAGGCACCTTAAGTTTAATTCTTTTAATAAATTAGGCCATGATAATTAATCATTCCATTTGATATGTCATTTGGTTCAATTATCTCCTTTCATTATTGTGACAAGGTTAAGGGGCATGAAACCATTTAATTGATTCATATTAGTCATAATCATTTTACATGGATCATTCATCTACCTTACATATTAAGTGGAAATGGGTTTTATGGAATGCAAAAATATAATCATTTCTACACAATCTGGCCATGTCATATATATATAAACAATATACTTTCCAATTATATTTACAATTTACTAATCAAGTTGAAACAATTTCCTTATGTGGGTTAAGTTTTTAGAATCCCTGGTACCTTCCATGATAAATTCACAAATTAGTATTCCTTCAATGAGAGATACTTACCATTATAAGGGTTAATATAACGCACACTTGAATAGTGGCGTAGAAACAAGTCAATGCACTATAACTCAACTATGAATAACACCCAACTTATGGTGGTTGAAGATGTGGATATAACCACCGAAAATGAATTACATATTGGGAAAGGGTCTTAGAGCATGGTTATAATGACTACAAGAAAAAAATATAAATTTAACTGATGATGTATGATGAAAATGGTGCATGCTCGATAAATTTTCCAAAATAATATAACTCAATGGATGAGTTATATACCACCTACCCTAGGATCATATAACTCTCAAAATCCATTATAAAACTCTAGTTTGTTCTGGATTGGAGTATATCTGAAGAATGTAATTATTCCTTGAAACTAGGTCATATGAGCCTTCATATAAATAGTTTTTTTACTAGAATAATAATGATGAAAGATTAATAAGTAATTAATAACTTACCGATGCAGATCCAATGAGACATACAGCGCTCTGATCAGACATCGGAAATATGCTTGGGATCAAAAGCTATCAAAGAGGGATTTTATGCTTTAATAGAGAGAAATCGGAGTGGTTTTACATTATATAGAAATATGAAATGAGGGGTTTTTTAAATTATATATTTTAATGGAAAATGGTAAGTTTTCCCAAAATTTTCCTTCATACATTTTAAATAAACTGTGTGCAAATAGTGCACAGTCTACTGTAGGAAGGGGGAACCTACACAATTAAGGAAACCATGCACCATCCATGAAAAATGACTCTATAATTTAATTTAATTTTTTAAACTATCATGTGACACAAATAGAAGGGTTATGGAAAAAATTTCACCCCATATAACCCCACTGCCCAGCTTCAAATGGTTAAAACTCACTATGCATCCTACCTTTCATGGTTTACTCTAACTATGCGAGTTTCCAAAAACCTCCACCGGTTGATGTTCTGAGCTCCAAAAAATCTTGATAAACAAACGAACCCATCACTAACTCAATATTCATCTAAAATAGTTCCATAAAATCAAATTAGAAAAAAATTAAATTATTTTTAACTGAGTGAAAAAATGGATTCTTACATTCTTCCCCCTTAAAGGAACTCGTCCCCAAGTTCACCCTCCATGGGTGGAAAAACACTATATCAAAACAATAATCTAGCCAATGGGAACATATTAAAGCCTCATGGGCCCAACTCATGTCTTGTACATGATCTTTCTACTATATCACCAATACTGTAGGGAAAAATGGCCTTGGAGGTCCTTTCTTCTTCAGTCTATGATACGCATAGGATACTCCAAAAATGACAAATGAATATCTAGATCATCTTGTTCGGGATTAAAATGATGATATATGATAGTATAGTACCAGTGAATCTATGAAACATGGAAGATGTCATGCATGGCATGGTACCTCTGACATAGTAATAACCAATAAGTTATCGGACCAACTCTCTCCTAAATCTCAAACGACCCAATAAAGTGTAGTGATAGATTCCCCTGACTCTATATCCATCTATTCCCTATCCTGGGTGATACCTATGGTAAAACATGATCCTCAACCTCAAACTCTAAATATCGTCGATGGAAAATGGAATAATATTTTTTTCTAGACTGATCAGTAGACATACACTTCTCCCAAGACCTGCTGAAATCAAGTATGTGTGCCTAGAGAATGTCCTCTAAAACCAATATCATTCATTCCGACTATCCATTAGTCTAAGAATGTAGGAATATACTCAGAATAAACTTTATAACTATCTCCATCTGAAACCATAACCAGAACAATGATTTGAAACAAGCATCCCTATCTAAAATGATGGTACAAGGGATCTCATGTAGTAGGATGATCCCATGGACATACAACCTACCGATATCATCAGTTTATAAAGTATTCTAAATATTAATGATGTGGGGTACCTTCATTAGTCATTCAATAACTACCAATATATAATATCTACCTCTAGGCGACCTAGGTAATCCAACTAAAAAATCTATCTAAACATATTACCATTTTCATTCCAGGACTAAAATTAGATGTAACAAACCTGCAAGTCTCTAATTATCGACCTTCACCAACTGATTGGTGGAAGACCTGGTGATAAATCCAACATTCTGATGTTTTATCCTAGGATAATAACACTGGTATCGCATATCTAGATACATTTTGGGGATTCCTAGATGAACTACCCCCTGAGAAGCGTGAGACTCTCGCATCAACTACTCTCTCATATATATAGGAACTGAGAAATTTCTTTGTATACACATGATGTCATCACTTTCTACATACCAATATAAATGTGGGTCATCTCCTAAAATACTCTCACATAGAACTAAGCCCTCAGGATCTAAAAATTTTCTGCTCTTCACCTTCTCAAGAAGGGATGAGGTAACTGTCAAGGCTGAGAGATAGTACTTATCATGACAATCGTGAAACTCCAGATGAAGACAAAAAAAGGGACATCAATTTTCATTCCTCACTAGATTCTAGTATGCCATGCGTATAAGCTTTCCATCACATCACATCAGTTAATACATTACCTTTTCTGGAAATATTGGAAAGATCAAAATCAATGGACTAAAGATATATGACCCATCTTCGCTTTCTTATATTCAAGTTACATCGTGTAAATATATATTTTAGGCTCTTGTGGTTTGTGTACTTCACAATGCTCTCACCCAGTATATATTCTCTCTAGAAATGTAATGCATGGATAATTTTCACTAGCTCAAGAACATGTGTCGAGTAATTTCTCTCATGAGGCCTCAACAACGGAGATCCATATGAAACAACTCGTCCCTCCTACATCAATACTACTCCCAAGATGATGGATGATACATCACTTAACAGTATATAACCTCATCCTAGAACTATAATAATCAGAATATGTGTCAATAAAATCATTCCTTTTAGATCCTAAAAGGAATTCTCGCACTCTTATAACCCTTCTTCGTAATACTAGTCATATCTAAATAAAGGATTGAAAAGTCTTGTATGAAATTTCTATAACATCCAACCCGCCCCAAGAAACACGGTATATCAATCATTTTATTAGGATTATCATAGGAAAATATAGTACTAACCTTCTCTTGGTCAATATATACTCATGGTTATGAGATAATATGACTTAATAAGTGAAATTTATCAATCCAAAGTAGGCACATAGCAAGATTTTCATAAATCGGATGCTCTCTTAATGTAATTAGAATGCTCTCAATGTTGCATCCCAGGTATTTATATAATAATAATTTTTCTTATCTATTACTATTTATGAATATGCTAATAATTTTACATTAAAGGGGATGCTTTTTCTTCTAGGGTAATCAACACACAATAACATATTTCTCTGAAATTTTACGTTCCACACAACTTTGAGTTATACCGAAAAATAATATAATGATATTATTATTATTTTAAATGTTAGTTAATAGCTAGTATTTGTATGGGAAGGAATGAATAAAACTAAAAAAAAATTTACACATGTTTTTTAATTGTTTTTACATTTATCTAATAAATTTTAGAGACCTAAAATGAGAGACCCAAATTTTGAGCATAAAATACTCTAATATATTTAAAAGCTTGTTTTACCACCTTTTGGTGGAGAACCCTTTTCAATTTTGTTTTTTTCAATTTTATATGTTATATTTTACCAAATAAACTTCTTATTTAGCATCAGGACATAATAATTTACTTTGGATTAAATTTTGGTATTTTTCTCATAAAGTTCATTTTTTAATGAATAGTGCAAAATACTGCATATTAATTCAAAAGTGCATTTTCATCTAATTTATTTGTATTGTTATATTTCCATTTTAATTGGTTTTAAAGTTTAATTGGATTAGTTTTTTATCATTTAATCCAATTTTGGTCATTAGAATTAATTTCATTTTTAAAATAGACCTAAACACATGTCAATCTTTTGATAGTTTTTACTTCTTAAAAACCCGATTTTTGGTTTTGATAAAAGGAATTTATTTTAAATTAATTTCTATAAATTATGTGTTTTGAATTTTGAAAAATTGATTCTATATTGAAAATAAAAAGTTATAAATTGTGTAAATAGGGCCCTTTATGTTTGGACATTAAAAATATTAACTTCAGTAATTATTGTTATTTACCATGGTTAAAGGATAAATCTTGTAAATAAGGGTAAAAAAATAATATTGTATCAATATTAAATTACGCTAACACATTTCCTAATAATATTGGATAAGATATGTCCGAAAATGGGTATCATTCGGTCTATTTGGGGACTCCATTGAGAAACTTGGGTGTGATAATGACATGTTATAAGAATTAATTTAAAGTAACGAGAAATATAACATAAACAAGTATATTTTACTAAAAAAATTAATATAGGGTTATATAACTAATATTTTTTACTATAAATATTTATCAGAAAGATAAAAATATTTCATACCTTATGTTATTTTATTTATAATTTTTAGACATTAAATTAATAATTTTATTTATGACACAACGATGATGCAGTGATTGCTTCATTAATAAAGGATTTAAAAATAATATTATAATTTTTAAAACAAATATTATTTTACATAATTACTATTATAAACAAATTATCTAGGTTAATATGTCATGTTATGATTGATTCAATGTATTTTCTTTACGAAACAAGTTGTTATGAATTTGTAAAATAAGTCAAGTATAAATAGTGTCCAAATTTGACTTAATTCATAACATAAAATATAAAATAGTTTATTAAATGATATTAAATTACTATAATTATAATATTAATTAAAATGGTTAATATAAGTCCAACTATTTCAATAATGAATTTATGTGGGCCATTGGATAAGATATGGTACCTATATTAACCCACAATGTGTAAATAACATGATATCACTCTAAGATTAAGAGGGTTAAAAATAGGGTTAAACCAAAAAGATAAGGATGTAAAAAAATTTCAAAACTTGTATAAAAAATATTTTATGATGTTTATTATAACCAAAATCATCTTACCATATAATTAAATGATTTTATGGCATTTTCTAATATAAATTGAATTTATATTAAAGTAGTATTTCAAGACCTTCCTAAAGTACCCCTCCTCCCTCTTATAAAAAGTCACCACCTCTACCTACTTATCCACACCTATAAATACTCTTTCTCATATAAATTCTACACAAATAAGCTCCCAATATCCCTCCCTTACTTATACAATAATTAACTTGGGAATAAGGCAATTCAATAAATCCATTTGTCTCAAATTAAAAGAAGTTACCTGATTTAGTGGTAACATCTTCTCCCAAGTTCATTTCCATTATTATACTTCTCCACTAAAAATGATATTATTAATCATTGATTAAATTAAAACACTAGTATAATAAATATAATAGTATATTATTATGATAATTATTCTAACTACACCTACACACACCTCCATCTAATGGTTACAAACAAACTGTTTCTGTGTACGGTGAACTACTGCCTCACAAAACGATGATTGTTCAATTTTCTCCCACCACCTCTCACTGTGGAAATTATGATGGAACTTTATTTATATATGATATATATTTTATCTATTTTATCTATTTTATCTATTATTCTATAATTTTTATTTAAAATATACCTTTATTCTTTCCAGGATGTGTAAATCCGATAATTTCATTTGAGGAAGTGTGTATTGCATCCCCCTCACAGTGATATGAATCGTTCATGCCATACATGAAACGTATAAATGTTAGAGTTGATGAAATTATGTAACATATGTAACATACATATTATACTAAAATCATAACATACCTATGTATCATTTATATTTCATTCATTTATTATGACAATGAAATGAAAGTTGCATTCATGTGTGTGTACGGCCAACCATCCCCATGAACGGTGCATTTCATTTCTTATTTCCAAATGTTATGGACTATTATAAATACATATATAATAGATATATATAAAATTTAAACCATTAATATCATTTTTTATATGTTTTAATTTTGAATACATAGAAAATTTATATCAAAATAAGTTTATTTTCGACTCAAGTACCAAATATTGACAAAATGACCGATATTAACATAAATAATTATGTAATTTTTATAAAAAGGTATTAAGTGATATAAAAGGAATAATAAAATTTAAAATGATTATAATGAAAATATAAATTAACATAATTTTATTATTCAGGAACATAATGATTGTACGTGATGAGTCTTACTCAAGGTAAGGGATCTTTTTAACCTAATTTCCATTCTTTGGGTTATTCTTCTATTACTTGACTATGCCACGCTATGATTACATGGGAAAAGAATTTTGATATCTTATATTTTATTTATACTTGATTTATTGGGATTTATATTTTATACATATAATTTATCAATTTTTTTAAAAAAAATATATTTTAAAGGGAATTTCAAAACTAAATTTCCACTCATTGGGTTTTATGCACACTTTGTCGATTATATTATGCCAAGATTATGTATGGAATCACAGTTTATTGATTTAATTTTTAATTCCAAATTTACTATCTGTGGACGTACTATTGCTACACATAATCACCCCAATAATTAATCCTTACGTCATTTATATGAACTTTTTAAGGGGATTTCTAAACTTAATTTCCACTCATTAGGTTTTATGCATACATCGTTGATTATATTATGCCATGATTATGTGTGGAATCCCTATTTATTTATTTATGTTGTAATTTACACTTCAATTTGTGTGGATATAATTTTTCTACACATAATCACCCCATTTATATATTCTTACGTCAATTATACAAACTTTGTAAGGGAAGTCTTAATTCAATTTCTATTCATTGAGTTAAATATCCATGTCATTGGTTTTTTTACAAGAATATGTATGAATGACCTCTGATTATTTTACACTGAATATCCACTTATATTTTGTGTATTTATATTTTTCACACAAAATTATTTAATTGATTTATCCTTAATCTAAGGATATGATATTTTTAATCTATTTCATCTCAATCTCCTTTAATTGTAGCATAACTTATTGTTATGTGCATTTATTATACTATAATGTGTATATACAACCATTTTTACACTTTATATCATGAATTAGTATATTCTAATGATATTTAAATTTTCATTTGATGTTATTCTTTAATTATTTTTATTCAAGTGTTTCTCAAGTGGTAAGGGACTCTTTAACTAAAACATCTTTTTAAATGTTGTCTATTTCATGTCCATGTTTCCCAAATGGTTTTTAAGAATTTATTTATTTGGACTTTAATTTTTTAAAAATTTAATTTAATTTAAAATATTCAAAGTGTTATGGGACACCTTGAATCAAAATTATCTTTATTAAAAGTTTTAAATGGTTTTGGAAATGGGTTGAATATTTCTAAATCTTAAAACGGTCTCTTGTGGTTGAAGTGTGGAAATGTTATTTTTCCTTTATTCTTATTTTATGTGTTATGATTATTAAATGGTACTTGGACATTTTACAGGTGGTTACATGATAAACCAAGATGGGTCATTACGTGACCATCCAAATGACGGGTGGTTCCGTGATAAACCATGGACGGGTGGTTACATTAAAACCTCCAATGCTTTGGGTATAGAAGTTAGTTGAATAGATATTCCATTTATTGATATGTATAGAATAAGACCATATGGTTATTCCATTTAATTATGTTTATATACCAAGTAACCTATATATGTCATATGTTTCTTTATATGGGATTTATGGTAATCTTTTAGTAACAAACATGGTAAGAAATGAGCTTATATTTAGTGAAGTATATTTACTACTTATTAAAGGTGAAAAGAATTACTTTATGATAAATTATTTATGGTTTTCATTTTTCCCAAGACTAACAGTTTTTCTTTTTTGGGTATCCCTTACTGATCTTTCTATTCTCATCCCAAGTTTTGAAATGTTTTTCACATGATTTAAATAAGAATAAAGTCAAGTATGGGATCAAGTAAAAATCATTCTGTTTAAAACATGGAACAAAACATGTTACTTTTTTAAAGATTTTTTGTTTTATAAAAAAATGGATAGTTAGTAGAAGTGTCTACTTGTAATATTCATGTTTTTATGTATAGTTTATGAACTAATTCTCTAAATATCTAATCTTGGAAAGATCCCCAATGTGAATTAAAGGTAAAATTATTGACTTCACTTAAGATTATGTAATGTTTAAGTCTAGGGCCTTACATTTGGTGTTAGAGGTCGATCTAGATAACTTTAGAGGTTAGGGTGTTATTTAATCATAAGTGGCGTGTTTTATATAACCAAAATGGTTAACATGTTAGAAAGACTCATAGTTATTTTAGAAGAATTGAATGAGTTTATGATAACACAAATAATCATATATTAGTGTTTACCCTTATCAGGAGATTATATATTATGATTTTACTAATATACTCACACTAACTTTTTTCGTTTTAGTAAATGGATGGATCTAGTAGGCACTAAAGTAACTATGGATGTGATGGAAATTGTGGTGGTTTTCTGAATAAGAAACCGAATGAAATGGGAGATCCAATGAGAACTCTTGTGGATATTCTTATAAAACTATCTGGAGTCATTATTGACCACTTGAACCTTGTTGATTTTTCATAGCCATCATATATGCGAGAAATGAATATATATTGAAGTTAAAGTAATAATCATAAAGTTCAGTATATTTAAAATCTTATGTGTCAAAAATATGGAAAGAAACACCAAGTAAAATGTTTCAATAGGATGGGAAGATGTTATAGATTTGGTAATGAAGGTCATAAATAAATAACCTTCTATGGAAAAAAGGAATCATTTAGTTGACTCTAAGAAAGGTAAATAAGTTATTTCCAAGGGAAAAATTGAATATCTTAAATGTGGTGTGCATAGTCATTACACAAATATATGTCGTGTGAATAAGGTTTGGGAATGGGATCAACAATACCATACAAATATATTTTTACCAATACCTAATGTCATTCCAATTGAAGATGAGGAAACTGAAAATGACCTATGAAAGGTATGGATTATTTGTTAGTTCTTATTTTTAAATTATTGAACCTTAAGACATTATTCATGATTTTTTTATAGGAAATAAGTATAAAATAAAATGATGGAAAATTTTGATAAAGGATCATGAATAATATTCGATGTTTAAGATGTATGAATTTTAGAAATTGAAGAGTTATGTTAGATATATGGATGATGATATGTTTAAATTTATTATTGATGAGATTAAATTGGAATACTTCTAGTATTTTTAACCATTAATATCTTTATATAAAAATTTTAATTGAGGAATATTTATCTTTTATTTTGTGGATATTGTTATAAAGAGCCATTAGGGTTTATATGATAATTGAATTTGAGGAAATTACTTGTTACTACTTCTTGAGTTGTACAATTTGAGGTATGAGATAATGTTTTAGGTTAACATATGTTATGGTTATTTTTTTAAGAATTTATCTCATTTTTTATAATGTTATAAAATTATATAGTTTATGAAAAAGGACAAAATGTGGATCGTGTGATAACCCCTCGTGTTAGACAAATATGTGGGAATCAAACCCACAACAGAAGTGCTATTGGGATTTATCACCTTACATTGTCCTATGTTAATTCCCTAGATAGTTAGACTTATTCTTTTTAGTTAAATGATTTTATGAATCAGGAATAATTTGATTTTTTCAACTTATGTTTTATCAAATGGATATCCTTATTATAGGAAAATGATTTTTTGATTAAGTGATAAATGTTATTTTGGAAGAGGCTTGCTCTTTTGGGTACACTATATTCCTAAGGAAAATAAAATACTATGGAATTTTATTTAAGGAGTAATGTTTGAATTTTATTTTTTAAGAATATATGTTTTTGTTATGGAAAAATGGTGATTTGTGTTATTTGTGGAAATGATTAACTTATCATGGTGAACATGTGATTAGGTTAGCTACATTTATGTATGAGACGTTAAGAGTTTTCAATGTTATTTGAAGATAAATGTTAAGATTTATCATAGAAGACTATGTGATCAAATCCATATAAATTTTGGTTTTCAATAATAGATTTGATTTTTTTTAAGAATTTTATGGACAATTTTTTATTGAATGGTCTTTCTGAAATTTGGTTATTGTTTTTTAAATTTTTGAGATTAAGATTAGTATTTCTTTTTAAAAATGATTATTGTTTTTAGGGATTATCTGATCTTATACTTACTATTTTGATTTTTTTTAATATCTAAAGAAATTATAAGTATATAGTTTATCTTTTGTGGATTATTTGATTCTATATAAGTTGATTCTAGTTGTTCAGGAGTGACCAAGTCATCTTGAATACTCATCGTTTGGAGAAAATATGAGTTTGTGGTAGATATTTATTAAAATATTAAACTTTACTTAACAAGTAAGTATGTTTCGTTATGTTATTAGTTAAGATCATAAATAAATTCCGCAACTATATTAAAAGGATATTAAAAAAAACATTATTAGTTTATAGTTATCAACGGTCTTTTCAACCATCACATAATCATGGTTTTGTGATGGATAACCTTCCAATGACTATGTTCTGAATCACTCTATATTAGTCTTTGAGAGTTAGTTTTATCATCCATTTCCATGTTTTCTTATATGGAACCTCGGAATATGATATCTCATGTGAAATTTGTACTTATCCTTCTTTATTTTAAATATATATTTTTAATGAATATTTTTCTAATGTGGGATTTTCCATTTAGTTTTAGAGACCAATTTTAAAATTGAAAGGACGCAACTTCCAAAAGGGGGGTTGATGTACCATCCCAAGTAATTATAGAATAATACTTTCTAATATCTATTTATATTTATTAATAATATATTAATTTTACATTAAATTGTATCCTTTGTTCTATAGAGTACTCGACTCGTAACAATGGGTTTCTCCAAAATCTTACATTACACACAACTTTGAGTTATACCGAAAAATAATATAATTTTATTATTATTGTTGTGTTAAATTCTAGTTAACACCTAGTTGTTGTATTTTTAGTAATTAATAGAACTAACAACAATATGATTACACATTTTTTTTAAAATTTTTTACATTTCTCCAATAAATTTTAGAGGATTAAAATGAGAATGGATCAAATTTTATCCAAAAAATACTCTAATATTTTCAAAATCTCATTTTACCAACTTTTGATGGTGAACCCTTTTTAAATTTAGTTTTTGTAACTTTTATATGTAATTTTTGACAAAATAAACTTATTCATTAGAATCGTGACATTAAAATTTACTTTGGGTGCAGTTTTCGTATTTTTTTGATAACATTCATTTTTTAATAAATAGTGAAAAATACTTCATTTTAATTCAAAATTGTTTTTGATTATAATCTATTTATACAATTATACTGTCATTTTAATTGGTTTTAAAGTTTAATTGTATTATTTTCTATAATTTATCAAATTTTGGTCATTTTAATTAATTTCAAATTTAAATTGGACATAAAAACATGTCAGTATTTTGATAGTTTTTACTTCTTAAGAACTCACTTTTTATTTTTAACAAAAGTAATTAGTTATAAATTAATTTATACCAATTCAGTGTTTTGAATTTGAAAAAATAGATTCCATATTTGGAATTATAAGGTCCAAATTTTGTAAATATGTACCTTTTATTTTTAGATAATATGAATAGTAACTTCAGTAATTATTTTTATTTACCATGGTTAAAGGATAAATCTGGAAAATAAGGGTAAAACATAATATTATAATAATATTAAATTACAATAAAACATTTTCAAATATTATTTTATGAGATATTTCTAACCATGGTCATCCTTTGGACGATTTTGGGACCCCATGGAGCCACTTGGGTGTGATAATGACAAGTTATAAGAATTAATTTAAAGTAAAGATAAATATAACATAAACAAGTATATTTTACTAAAAAATTAAATATAGGGTTATATAACCGATATCTTTGACTATAAATAGTCATTAGAAATATAAAATTATTTCCTATATCGTGGTAGTTTATTTATAATTTTTTACACATTAAATAAATAATTTTATTTATGACATAATGATGATGTAGTGATTGCCTCATTAATAACAGTTTCAAATAAATGATATTATAAATATTAAAATAAATTTTATTTGACATAATTAATGTCATAAACTAATTCTCTAGGTGAATATGAGATTTTATTATTTATTCAATGGTTTTTTATTGAAGGAAACAAGTTGTTATGAATTTGTAAAAAAATCAAGTATGAAGTGTCCAAAATTGACATAATTCATAACTTAAAATATAAAATAGTTTAATAAATGATATTAAATTCCTAAAAATATAAGATTTATCCAAATGGTAAATATAAGTCCAAATATTTCACAAATTATCTTTTGTGAGTATTTTGACCTGATATGGTAATTACATTAACCCATAATGTGTAAATAACAAGAGATCACTCTAAGAATAAAAAGGGTAAAATATGGTTTAAACCAAAATGATAAGGATAAAAAATATTAAAAACTTGTCTAAAAATTATTGGATGATGTTTATTCAAACCAGAATAATCTCATATTCTAATTAAATTATTGTTGGACATTTTTCAATCTAAATTTAATTTATAATAAAATAATATTTCAAGACTTCCCTAAAGTGACCCTCCTCCCTCTTATAAAAGGCCACCCCCTGTACCCACGTATTCACACCTATAAATCCCCTTGTCTCATCCAAATTCTTCTAAAAAAATATCTCAACATCCATTTTTTCTATTAGAAGCCTTACCTTCAGAAGAAGGTAATTCAAGAAATCTATTACGCTCAAATCAAAAGAAGTTACCTGATTTAGTGGTAATGTCTTCTCTCAAGTTCCTTTCCATTATTTTCCATCTTCACTCCCTATTCTCTTCATATTATTTTATTCCATAACAAAACCAATATAATAAATATACTATGATTTTTTTATGAGAATTATTATAACTACACTCACACACACCTCTATCTAATAGATACGAATATACTGTTATTGTGTTCAGCGAACTACTTCCTCACAAAATGATAATTGTTTGATTTTCTCCAACCACATATCATGGTCGCCATTATTATGGAATTTTATTTATATATGATATATATTATATTTATATTTTCTTTATTCTTCTGTTATTTTTATTTAAAACCTACATTTATTCTTTCCATGATGTGTAAATATGATAATTTCATTTGAGGATGTGCAGACAACCACCCCCTCAAAGTGATATGACTCATTCATGTCATACATGGAATTTATAAAGGATATATTTAATGAACTTATGTAATATATAAAACATATATATTATATTGTAATCATAACATACCTATGTGTTATTTAGTTTTAATTTGTTTAATATGACAATGAAATGAAAGTAGCGTTCATGTGTACGTATGACCTACCGTCTCCATGAACAGTGCATTTTATTTATTATCTCCAAATGTTACGGACTATTAAAAATACATATATACTAGATATATATGATATTTAAATCATTAATATCATTCTTTTTGTGATTTACTTTTTACTACATGGAAAATTTATATCAAAACAAGTTCATTTTTTTCTCAAGTACCGAATATCAACAAAACGACCGATATTAACATAAATAATTATGTAATTTTTATAACATGGTAATAAGTTATATAAAATTAACAATATAATTTAAAATGGTTATCAAGGAAGTATAAATTAACGTATTTTTATTATTCACGAACATAATGATTTTACGTGATGAGTCAAAATCAATGTAAGGGAACTTTTTAACCCAATTTTCATTCTTTAGGTTGATCTTCTACTGCCTGAATATGTCATTCGATGATTACATTAGAAATAAAATTTTATATCTTCTTTTGTATTTCTACTTTATTTATTGAGATTTATATTTAATACATATAATTGATCTATTTTATTAAGAAAATTATCTTCGAAATGGAATTTCTAAACTCAATTTCCACTGATTGGGTTTTATGCATACTTTGTTGATTATATTATTCCAAAATTATGTGTGGAATCACGGTTTATTGATTTATGTTTTAATTTACACTTCACTTTGTGTGTATGTACTATTTCTACACATAATCATCCCATTAATTAATTCTTAATTCATTTATACGAACTTTGTAAGGGAATTTTTAAACTCAATCTCCCCTCATTGGGTTTTATTCATACTTTATTAATTATATTATGCCAGGATTATCTTTGGAATACCTATTTATTTATTTATGTTGTAATTTCCACTTCCCATTGTGTGGATATAATGTTTCTACACATAATTATACCATTGATAAATTCTTACGTCATTTACGTGAACTTTGTTTGGGAAATATTAACTCAATTTCCATTCTTTGAGTTAAATTTCCATGTCATTTGTTTTGTTTTTACAATAATATGTGTGAATGAACTATGATTATATTAAATTGAATATTCAAATATATTTTTGGTATTTATAATTGTCAAAAAAAAATTATGTCATTGATTTATCCTTAGTCTAAGTATATGATCATTGTAAGGGTTTTATATCAATATCCTTTCATTGAGGTATATCTTATTTTTATGCACATTTATTATCCTATAATGTGTATTTACAACCCTTTTGACTCTTTATATTATGAATTATTATATACTAATGATATTTAAAGTTTAGTTTTATTTTATTCTATAATTATTTTTATTCAAGTGTATATCAAGTGGTAAGGGAATCTTTAACTAAAACTTATTTTAAAATGTTTTAAAATTTTATTCATTTAAAACCTTATATTTCATGTTCATTGTTTCAAAATGGTTCTTAATAATTTATTTATTTGGAAATTAATTTTATAAAATGATAATTTATTTCAAAATTTTCTAAGTGGTATGGGAAATTTGAATCAAAATTCACTTTTTAAAAGTTTGAAATGGTTTTGGAAATGGGTTGAATATTTCTATATCATAAAATTATATCGTGTGGTTGTAGTGTGGAAATGTTATTTTTCATTTATTCTTATTTAATTTGTTTTGATTATTAAATGGTTCTTGGACTTTTGACGAGTGGTTATGTGATAATCCAAGACTTGTGGTTATGTGATAAACCAAATAACGGGTGGTTCCATAATAAAACTAGGATGGGAGGTTACATTATAACCTCCAATGCATTGGGTGTGGAAGTCAAATGTATGGATATTCTATTTAGTGATATGTATGTAAGTATACTGTATGGTTTTTCTATTTAAGTATGTTTATGTCCCAAGTTACCTATATATGTCATATTTTTTCCTATGGTATTTATGGTAATATTTTGGTTACAAAAAGGGTATGAAATGAGGTTATATTCATTAAAGAATATTTACTACTTCTTAAAGGTGAAAATTATTACTTTATGATAAAGTATTCATGATATTAATTTTTTTCCAAAGGCTAACAGTTTTTTATATTTTTTTATCCCTTAATGATCTTTTAATTCTCATCCCATGTTTTGAAATGTTTTTTATAGGATTTAAAAAATAATATAGTCGAGGATGGGATCAAGGAAAAGTCATGTTGTTTAAAACATAGAACAAAATATGTTTCTTTTTTAAAGAGTTTTTTTATAAAAAATGGATAGTTAGTATAAGTGTATACTTGTAATATTCAAGTTGTTATGACATAATTCCCTAAATATATATACATGAAAAGATCCCCGATGTGAATTAAAAGTAAAATTATTGACTTAACCCCAGATTATGTAATGTTTAAGTCCGAGGCCTTATAGTTGCTATCAGAGGTCATTTTGGATTACTTTAGAAGTTAGGGTTTTATTTAAGCATAAGTAACATGTTTTATATAACCACAATGGTTATCTTATTAGAAATTGTCATAGTTATTTTAGATAAACTAAATGAGTTTATGAAAACATGAATAAGTATATATTAGTGTTTACCCTCATCATAATATAGTATATGATGATTTTACTAATATACTCACACTAACATTTTTAGTTTTAGTAAATGGTTAGATCTGGAAGGAACCAAAGTAACAATGGATGTGATGGAAACTGTGGTAGTTTTTTGAATAATCAACCGAATGAAATGGGAGATGCAATGATAACCCTAGTGGTTATTGTTAAACAACTATCTAAAGTCATGATTTACTACTTGAACCTTGGAGATTTTTCTAAAGAATCATATATGCGAGAAATGAATCCCTATGAATTTTTAGGTAATAATCATAAAGGTAAGTATATTCAAACCCCTGTGTGTCAAGGATATGGAAAGAAACAACTAGGAAAATGTTTCAAAGGGACGGGAAGATGTTATATATGTGGTAATGATGGTCAATGAGAAATAATATTCCATGGAAAAAATTAAGTGTTCATTTGACACCAAGAAGGGGAATGAAGTTATTTATGAGGGATCAATTGAATGTTTTAAATGTGGTGTGTTTGGTCATTACTAAACTAGATGTCCTGTGAAGAAGGTTTGTGAATGGGATCAATAGGACTATATAAATATATGTTTACCAATACCTAATTCCATTCTAATAGAATATGAGGAAACTAAAAATGTCTTATGAAAGATATGGATTATTTCTTACCTCATGTTTTGACATTATTTAATCTTAGGACATTATGTATATATTTTTTTGTAGGAAATAAGTATAAATGAATATGATGGAAAAACAATGATAAAGGATCATGAAAAATTTTCGATGATTAAGAAGACTATATTTAAGGAATTGAAGAGTTATGTTGGATCTAGGGATGATGATATGTTTAAATTAATTATTGATGGGATTACTTTAGAAGACTTCTATTATTTTTAACCATTATTATTTTTATATAAAAATGTTAATTGAGGAAGATTTTTATTTTATTTTGTGGATATTGTTATAAATAATCATTAGGGTTTACATGATCATTGAATTTTAGGAAATAACTTATTATTACTTCTTGGGTTAAAAAATGTGATGTATGAGATAAAGTTTGAGGTTAAAATATGTTATGGTTATTTTTGAGGAATTTATCTCATTTTTTGGAATGTTATAAAATTCTATAGTTTTTGAAAAAGGACAATATGTGTACCGTGTGAAAACCCCTCGTGTCAAACAAAGATGAGGGAATTGAACCGACAACTAAAGTACGACTGAGATTTATCACCTACCAATGACCTACGTAAAGTCCTTGGTTAATAATACTTATTATATTTAGTTAAATGATTTAATGAATCAAGAATAAGTTTATTTTGTGAACTTATGTTTTATTAAATGGATATACTTTATTTAGGAAAATGATTTGGCTATTAAGTGGTAAATGTTATTTTGGAAGAGGTTCTCTCTTTTAGAAACACTATATGCCAATGGAAAATATAATACTATAGGGTTTTATTTGAGGAGTAATAATTGAATTTAATTTTGGAAGAATCTATGTTTTTATTCTAGACAAATGTTGATTTGGGTTATTTTTTGAAATGATTAACCTATCATGGAGAACATGTGGTTAGGTTAATTAATTTTATGTATGGTACTTTAAGAGTAGTAAATGTTATTTGGACATATATGTTAAGATTTATTGTGGAAGACATTGTGATCAAATCCTTATGAATTTTGGTTTTTAATAATAGTTTTGATTATTTTGAATAATTTTAAGGACAATTGTTTATTTAAGGGTATTTTTTTGAACTTTTGGTATTGTTTGTTGAATTTTGGAGATTAAAAGTAGTATTTCTTCTTGTAATGGATTATTATTTTTAGGGATTATCTAATCTTGTACTGACTATTTGGGTTTTGGTTAATGTCTAAATACTGAGAAAATATATAGTTCATCTTTTGGGGATTATGTGTTTCTTTATAGGTAGAATCTATAGCATCAGAAGTGACCAATTCATCTTTAATACTCGTCATTTGAAGAAAATATGAGTTTGTGGTAGATATTTATTAAAGTATGCAACTCTACTGGACACGTAAGCATGTTTCCTTATGTTCTTAGTCAATATCATAAATAAATTCCTTAACTATATCAAAATGATCTTAAAACAAAAACCTTATTATTTTATATTTCTCAATGGACTTTTGACCCATCACATAATTATAGTTTTGTGATGGATATCCTACCAATGAATATGTACTCTATCACACTCTATTAGTCTTTAAGAGTTAGTTTTATCATCCATTTTTTTCCTATAGGGAACCTTAGAATATGATATATCAGGTTACCATTGTACTTATATTACATTATTTTAATGTTATATTTTTATTGACTCTTTTTCCAATGTGGGATTTTCCATGAAGTTTCTGAGCTCAATTTTAAAATTGTGAGGACACAATTTCCAAAAGGGGGGAATGATGTAGCATAATAGGTATTCATAGAATAATACTTTTTCATATGTATTAATATTTATGAATAAGATATTAATTTTACGTTAAAGGGGATTCTTTTTCTGATATCATACTCGACACGCAACAATCGGTTTCTCTGAAATTTTACATTACACACAACTTTGAGTTATACCGAAAAATAATATAATAAAATATTTGTTATTTTTTTAAATGTTAGTTAACATCTAGTCATTTTATTGGTGTGAATTAATATAACTAACAAAAATATGATTACACACATTTTTTAAATGTTTATTCATTTATCCAATAAATTTTAGACTCTTAAAATGAGAATGAATCCAATTTAAAGCATAAAATACTCTAATATTTTTAAAAGCTCATTTTACCTCCTTTTGATGGTGAACCCATTTTAAATCTAGTTTTTATCACTTTAATATATTAAATTTGGAAAAATAAACTTCTTATTTATAAGCGGGACATAAAAATTTCTTTGGGTTAAATTTTGGTATTTTTCTGATAAAGTTCATTTTTAAATGGATAGTGAAAAATACTGCATTTTAATTAAAAACTACATTTTCATCTAATTTATTTATATAGTTATATAATAATTTTAATTGGTTTTAAATTGTAATTGTATTATTATTTTTATCATTTAATCCAATGTTTGTCATTGTAAGTAATTTTACTTTTAAATTGGACATAAACACATGTTAATATTTTGATAGTTTTTACTTCTTAAAAACCCGATTTTTGGTTTTGATGCGAGTAATTAATTTTAAATTAATTTCTGCCAATCACATGTTTTGAATTTGAAAAAATGGTTTCTATATTTGGAATCAAAATTCCAAATTTTGTAAATAGGTACCTTTTATTTTTGGACATTATGAATAGTAACTTCAGTAGTTATTTTTATCTACCATGGTTAAAGGATAAATCTGGTATATAAGGGTAAAAAAATTACATTATAATAATATTAAATTACCCTGACACATTTCCTAATCCTATTCGATGATATATTTATGACCATGGTCATTCTTGGGTCTATTTTGGGACCCCATGGAACCACTTGGGTGTGATAATTACATGTTATAAAAATTAATTTAAATTAAAGAGAAGTATTACATAAACATGAATCTTTTATAAATAAATTAATATAGGGTTATATAACTGATATATATGACTATAAATATGTGTTATAAATCTAAAAATATTTCCTATATAATTTTATTTTATTTATAATTATTATACTGTATATAAATAATTTTATTTATGACACAATGATGTTGTGGAGATTGCATCATTAATAAAGGATTCAAATAAATGATATTATAAATTTTAAAATAAATATTATTTGACATAATTAATTTGATAGAATAATTATATACATTAATATTAAATTTTGGGATTGATTAAATATTTTTTATTCAAAGGAAACATGTTTTTATGAATTTGTAAAAAAATCAAGTATAAATAGTGTCCAAAATTAACATAATTCATAACTTAAATTAATAAATAGTTTAATAAGTTTTATTAAATTCCTAAAAAACAAATATTCATAAAAATGGTTAATATAAGTCAAAATATTTCTTTAATAAATGTGGTTCATTTTACATGATATGGTAATTACATTAACAAATAATGTGTAAATAACATGATATCATTGTAAGATTAAAAAGGGTAAAATAACGGTTAAACCAAAATGATAAGGATAAAAAATATTCAAAACATGTCTAAAAATTATTATATGATGTTTATTAGAACAAAAATAATATTATCTTTGAATTAAATGAGTTTAGGACCGTTTTTAATCTAAATTGAATTTGTAATAAAATAATATTTCAAGACCTTCCTAAAGTGCCCCTCCTTCTTATGAAAGGCCGCCCCTCTACCCACATAATCACACCTCTCGAGCCCCTTATATAGTCCAAAATCTAATAAAATAAGCTCCCAACATCCCTCCCTTCCTCATAGAAGACTTACCTTGGGTGGAAGTAAATTCAATAAATTCTTTTGGCTCAAATCAAAAGAAGTTACCCGATTTATAGGTAACGTCTTCTCTCAAGTTACATTCTATTATTTTCCTTCTCCACTCACTATGCTCTTCTTATTCCTTGATTACATAATAAATCTAGTATCTTAGATATACTATGATGTTTTTATTATAATTATTCTAACTACACTTACACACATCTCCATATAATGGATACGAACATACTGTTTCTGTGTATGGTAAACTACTTCCTTACGAAACGATGATTATTCAATTTTCTACTACCACCTATCATGTTGGACATTATGATAGAACATTATTTATATATTATATTTATTATATTTATATTGTCTCTATTATTATTTAATTTTTATTTACATTGTACCTTTATTCTTTCCAAGATGAGTAAATATGATAATTTCATTTTAGGAAGTACGGACTACCACCCCCTCAATGTGATATGACTCGTTCATTCCATACATGGAACATATAAAGGATGTATTTAGTGAACTTATGTAAAATATATAACATATATATTATACTAGAATCATAAAAAAAACCTATTTATCATTTAATTTTCATTTGTTTAATATGACAATAAAATGAAATTAATGTTCATACATATGTATGGCCTACTGTCTCCATGAATGGTGAATTTCATTTCTTATCTTAAAATGTTATCTAATATTATAAATACATATATACTGGATATATATGATATATTAATCATTAATATAATTCTGGAGATCATGTAAATTTGACTACATGGACAATTTATATCAATACAAGTTCCTTTTTTTACTTAAGTACTGAATATTGATAAAACAAATGATATTAACTTAAAATATTATGTAATTTTTATAACATGGTAATATGTGATATTAAAGGAACAATAAAGTTAAAATGGTTCTCAAGATATTATAAGTTAATCTAAGTTTATTATTCAGGAACATAATGATTTTATGTCACTAGTCGGACTAAAGGTAAGGGAACTTTTAAACCCAATTTACATTATTTGGGTTGATCTTCTACTAGTTGTCTATGTCATGATATGATTACGTGAGAAATTAATTTTGATATATTGTCTTGTTTTTATATTTAATTCAAATAATTGATCTATTTGATTAAAAATTATCTTTATAAGGGAATTTCTAAACTCAATTTCCACTAATTAGATTTTACGCATACTTTGTAGATTATATTATACCAAGATTATATGTGGAATCACTGTCTATTGATTTATGTTTTAATTTCCACTTCCATTTGTGTGGACATACTATTACTACACATAATCACCCCATTTATGAATTCTTACATCATTTATACATTCTTTTAAAGTGAATTTCAAAATTCAATTTCCACTCATTGGGTTTTACGCATACTTCATTGATTATATTATGCCATGATTATGTGTAGAATGCCTATTTGTTTAATTATGTTGTAATTTCCACTTCCCTTTGTGTGGATATACATTTTCTACACATAATCATGGCATTTATACTTTATTATGTCATTTATATGAACTTTTTAAGGAAAATATTAACTTAATTTCCATTCATTGAGTTAAATATCCATATCATAGGTTTTTTTTCCAAGAATATGTGTGAATAACCTATGATTGTTTTACACTGAATATTCACTTATATTCAATGTATTTATATTTTTCACACATAATTATGTCATTGATTTGTCCTTAATCTAAGTATATGATCTTTGTAAGGTATTTCATTTCAACATCCTTTCATTGAGGCACATATTATTATTATGCACATTTATTATCCTATAATGTGTATATACAACCATTTTGACTCTTTATATCATGAATTGGTATATTCTCATGATATTTAAAAAAAATTATGTAATTATTTAATTTTTTTTATTCATGTGCTTCTCAAGTTGTAAGGGAATCTTTAACTAAAACATATTTTTAAATTTTTCAATGATTTATTCATTTAAAACTGTCTATTTCATGTCTATGTTTTTAAAATTGTTTTTCAGAATTTATTTATATGAACCTGAATGTCTTAAAATGATAATTTATTTAAAAATATTCAAATTATTATGGGATAGTTTGAATCAAAATTCTCTTTATTAAATGTTCTAAATGGTTTTTGGAATGTGTTGAATATTTCTATATCTTAAAATGAACTCTTATGGTTAAAGTGTGAAAAGTTTATTTTTCATTTATTTTTATTTTATGTGTTTTTATTATTAAATGGTACGTGGACATTATACAAGTGATTATGTGATAAACCTAGATGGTTGGTTATCTGATAAACAAAATGATGGGTGGTTCCCTGATAAACCAAGGACGGGGGGGTACGTTATATCCTTCAATGTATTGGGTATGGAATTTGGATGTATATCTATTCCATTTAGTGATATATGTGGAAGTTGACCGTATAGTTAATCCATTTAAGTATTTTTATGTACCAATTTACCTATATATGTCATATGTTTCTTTCTATGGTATTTATAGTCATATTTTTATTACAAAAAGGGTAATAAATGAGATTATATTCAGTGAAGTATATTTAATAATTCTTAAATCTGAAAAGTATTAATTTATGATAAAGTATTCATGGTTTTCATGTTTTCCCAAGATTAAAAGTTTTTCTTCTTTGTGTATCTCGTACGGATATTTTTTTCTCACCCCAAGTTTTGAAATGTATTTCACAATATTTGAATAATAATAGAGTTAAGGATGGGATCAAGGAAAATTCATTCTGTTTAAAACATAGAATGAAACATGCTTCTTTTCTAAAGAGTTTATGTTTTATAAAAAATGCATAATGAGTTGAAGTGTCTACTTATAATATTCAAGTTTTTATGCATGAGTTATGACCTAATTCTCTAAACATTTAAACCTAAAAATATCCTCGGTGTGAATTTAAAGTCAAGTTATAGACATAACTCAAGATTATGTAATCTTTGTGGCTAGGTATTTACACTCAAGGTTCTTAGTAGGGTCTGTATGAGTGTGAGAATAAAACAAGATTTCATCCACAAATACTATGAAAAAATAATCCATATAGGGATGGAACACCCAACTCATTAGAGACATTAAAATGTTAGGCATGTTCGTAAGACATAATTTCATAAAAATGTACTCATATAAACCGTACCCATGACAGAAAGTTATACAAGAGATGTTTGAGGTCTTGAATTACACTTGATGATAGACCATTCACAGGTCAATCTTAGAAAAATCCCAAAATCCTTGGATAAGGTTAAAGAGATCATCTCTACGAGGTAGTGGATAAAGGTTCTCGAATATAAGATAGTATAACCATTTGTACTCCCGTCATATACGATGGGTTCGATCCACCTTATTTGTGAAAAGCATAGTCAGACCCTAAGAGGAAGGGATGGTCCATATAAAACCTTTGGCCTCTAAGTCCTCTAACTACTGCTTGAGCTTCTAGAGCTTAGTAGGTATTAGCCAATATAGAAGAATGGACACTGGATCTACTCCTAGAATGAGTTCAATCATAAATTATACCTCTATATCAGGTAGTAAGCACGAAAAATTATCCGGAAATATATCCCTGAAATGATCTACTATAGGAGGGAGTTCTTCCAGAAGTAGACCCTGATCCTCCATAAAGAGATTGGAAATCATGGTGGTCACTCCACCTAGCCCATTATGCTCTAGTCTAATTCTACTAGATTGTAAATTCCACTCACCCTTATATAGATAACTTCTACCCTCTGGTGATGTAAATTAAATCTTGTGATAGTAGCAATCTATAAAGTAATGATACAGAACCAACCAATCCATCCAGAGAATGATGTCAAAGAATGTCATCTCGTGAATAATTAGGTCTCATAAGAAAGGTTAATTTTCTACCTTAATGGGATAGTACTTATAATAGCTTATTCCCTCTAACCATACTCACAATGATGTATCTTGGGTCATTAAACCATAGTAATACTGTATTTAAATTATGATACTTTCCATACTAGATAAGGTGATGAAGGAATGTGAAGCACCTATATCAAACAGGGCATATACTATAGAGGAGGATAATATAATAGTACCTCATACTCTCTAAGGTCTTATATCCAAATATTTGGGTATCCACTATAATGCATTCAAGGGACTTGATCCATGACCATGTGCAACAACTGGACTATTATGGTCAAAACTAATATACCGGTGCTGATGGTGATCGAGAGTCTAGCTACCATGGCCCGGACCTACTCCATAGCCATCCCATCAGGTGATACTCCAACTACCTACCTAACATGGGGTAAAAGAACCAACCCCAGAAGGTGGGGCTGGTGCGGTTCCTCTTCTACTATAAGCTGATGGAAAGGTTTGACAGAATCTCTTTAGATACCCCATAAGGCCGCAAGCCCGACACACCCAAGGATCTCTATCACACTAAAGATTTAGGTTCCTCTATCGTCCACACTGGTACACACCGTAGAGCTACCAGTACTAGTACTCTAGCTACCCCTAACCTGACAAGAATCCTCTAGGGAATTCCTCTTACTATCGAAGGAAGTACTGGCCTACCGCAGAACAGGTCCTCTATGTTTGGTACTTTCACCATCCCTTAGATTGTGCTCCGCGATAAGAGTCTGATTAATTATTTCAAAAAAATGTAGGAAAAAGAAAGAAATTCACCAGAGATGGATGGAATACATGATCCCATCCTTGAAGCTTCTCTCATGAAAAATATCATCACCATCTATAATCCTGGATGTAATGGCTCAAACCCTCTTGGTCTATTACTTTTCCAATTCTAGTGTTTGGGGCACCCTAGACTCTATCAGTAAGTCCGGGGGCAGCGTGTCAGTGGCAGGATGGCACCGTGGTGTCACCCATCGGTGACACCAATCGGTGTGACACGACCTGTCACCGATCAGGGGGTCATCGATCGGTGTGTGACCGATCAGGGAGTCACTGGTCAATGTTTCTCCCATCAGTGTGTCACCCATCGGTGTGTCCCCCATCGGTGTTTCACCCATCAGCACCACACTCGATCGGTGCCACGGGGGGTTGTCAGGGTTTTCTTTCCCAATTTTTCCCGTAATGCCACATTTAAGTCTTTTAACTTTTAAAGTTGTTTAAGGCCGTTTTTATCCCAATAAACAATGTTTTAAATCCACTAAGATTGGGGAACCCCCAAAGGATCCAAACTATGTGTCGTTGTTACCTATTTTCCGTTATTAAAATGAAATAATTTAACTCACTGATGTTGTGGCCACATCTCTGATGAGAATTATTAAATAAAAATTAATTCCATTATGTGTAACTGTCCAACCATGTATTGAAACCACAATCCTCCTTTAAATTCATTCAATATTTCATATCTCGTAACTCCAGGATCACACCTCTTATCTTACAGGGTTCATTCTTCTTCTTCTTGGATGGTCTCTTTTCCTTTCCTCAATGAATTTGGAGCCCCCCCCATCCCAAGGCTAGTGGTGTGCCTATGTTGGAGCCTTTACAACTCACTCTTGGACTCCTTGGAGTTCCTCCCCTTCATGTCGTGCATCCCCAGTTCTTGGCATGAGGAGAAAAACATGGATCATTGATCATCTAAGTAAAGTTTTTCCTTCGTCTCTATTTAGTGTGTATCACGTGGTGTGGTTATGATAATGTTCCTATGGGGATGGATGAAAACAAACCTCAATGAAGATAATAAATGGTTTTTAAATAATGAAGGGGTGTGTTTGATGGTTATTTTGTGCACTTTTACATTTTCTTATATGTTTTGAATTGTATGGTCTTATGTCCACTGAAAATTGTGGTCTTTGGTGGTCCTTTATTGTGCACTAATGAACCTATGTTTTCTAGATAATTCTGTGATTGAATGGTTGTAAGATGAAAACTAGTTAATCACATAAACTTGGTTGATTAAATGGATTCCCAATTTATAATAATCCTTGTGTGGTCACCCCGGTTAACCAAACGGAAAGATGTAACTAAGGGAATGGTGTTGTTGAATCTAAAAACTCCCTTTTCTATGTTCTGGTGATGTTTATGGTTCTTCTGCTTGATTCTTATTGGGTGACTTGGATAGGGATGGGATCCCCTATTTGTGTATCTAAGGCCGTTTGGGTCCATATGTTGGGGTTTGGTTTGGTTCTAGTACTTTGAGGGATCTCACGGTTCCTTTTGTTGGTGTGTCTTTAAAAGAGAACCGGTTGTGAATGATTAAATTGTTTCTTGGCTATTTTTCCTTCCTTGTCTTGTGACTAGGCCTGTAAGTTATTTGGTAGTGAATAATTAATTTAAATAAAACCACTTGAATGTGATGACAATAAGGATTTAAATGGGGAGTTGTTTTCTGTGATTGATTTTCGACTTGGTTGTGGATGTTGTTCATTTTATGAATGAATAATAAAAAGGGTTTTTGTGTATGGGATGGTTTTAGAACCCCTGGGTTGGGATGAGTGTTTGTTTACCTATATGTATAATTTAGTTCTTTTGTTCCATATTTTCACCCCACACAAGTTGATCACTTCGTGTCGAACAACGCCATTTTATGGGGGAAGTTGTTTTTTCCAACACTCTTATGAGTAGCTAGTTTTTAGCTCCTATTCTTCTCCCTTTCCTAAGTATCCAAAGACTCCTTAGAGAGACTGTGACGTTCTGAGGTCCATTTTAGACTGAGATTTTCAGGAAAGGTACATTGTGGTGGTTAGCCTAGGCTTGTGAGGGGAGGTTGTTTCTCAAGTGTCTTTAGGATGAGGCCTAGGTGTCTTTGGGTGTGCTAGTAGTTGTTCTGGCCCAATTGTCTTCGGGTGTGGTGGTAGTTGTTCTGTCCCAGGTGTTTGCAGGTGTGGTTAGGTGTGGTTTTGGTGGCCCAGGTGTTTGTGGGAGGTATTTGTGGTTTTGGTAGCCTCGGTGTGTGTGGGTGGGGTATGGTACTGGGACTATGGTGAGAATGGAGGGGGAGGCCTGATGCATATGATTTCTCTAATAACTAGTGGGAAATTGGTGTGAGCTACCCAACATCAATGTGTTATTACTATTAATTTACTTGAATTGTGTTATTTGGGGAGTGTTCCTTAGTGAGGTTTGGGTGGATAGTTTCTTTGCTCGGTTCATTGGTAATATCCTTTTTCTCAGGGGGCATTAGAATATCTCCCCACTTGTGCATGAGGGATCTTGTTTTTCTCTACTTTGTATATTTTTATACTCACCCTACGCATATAAATCTACTTTCATGTTTCCATGAGGACTTTGAGGACCATTTTGGTCCCTACTAGTTTAGACGTTAGGACTGTTGACATTGCTTCTTTTTTTTGGGTACTTTCCATTGGATTTTTCTTGTATTTTTCTAGAACATATTATTGGGACATGCATACAGGAATGGATTCTTTTGGATTTACTTTTACATCCAATTTTGGTGTTTTTTGGAATTTACAATCTTATCTACCAATCCAACTAAATAAATAAAGGTTAATACCTTCCATATTTCATATGCTTATATACCCTTGGTTCTAGTTTCCAATCCAGGACATATTGAAGGCGGGTCTCTGGGTTCATTATCTCTCCTTTATCTTGAGGAAGGAAGGGTCTGGAAATCTGTTGTCCCTTCCCTCATCATGGTGAAGAAGGGTCATGATAGAAAAGGCGGGTCATGACATAATGGTATCAGAGGGGAGGTTGAGTGATAGGATGGTGTCTGAATATAGGAATAGTGATGATTTCATGGGATGGTAGGGAAATAGTGTAAGTAAAGCTTGGTGCATAAAATAGGTCAGGAAAGACTAGCTAGGACATTGGATTTTAGGGCCCACCGTGGTCTAATGCAAGTACTCTAATTGTAGGGTAGAGACCCTAGGAATGGTACATGAATCATAATGACTTGTGTTCTTGTGTGTCTTGGGTATTTTTGGGGTTTAAAATAAATAAAAAGTCTAAGAAAATTTTAAAAGAAATATTTTACACTACTCGAGATTAGGCATTCCTTGTTTACATTGCAGCTAGGGAACCCAAACGGAGACCACAAGTAGTGCGGGAAATCAAGGACCAGGAGACTGATTTGGCTGATCAGTAGAGGGCTGATAAATAGGGGGAGGATGACAAGTGGTATAGTACGCTTTTTTCCTTTCAGAGGAAGACCCTTGGGAAGTACGAAGGCATCACCTCGGACATGGAGACAAAGAGATGGATTGATGATCTGGTGATAGCTTTCTGCTTGATCCAAGCTCTGACAGAGTACTGGGTTCCTTTGGCTCTAAGTTAGATTCGGTGACCAACACGTTAGTGGTGGACACTCTATCTTGGGGAGAAGAGGGAGGCTGAAGTTCTGTGGACTGACTTCGAGAGGGAGTTCTGGGAAAAATTCCTCTCTTCCATGATGAAGGTGGAAAAGAGGCAGGATATACTCTCCCTTCAATATGGGACCATGTCAGTGATGGAGTTGGGGATCAATTTCAAGGATCTACTTATATTTCTTCCGAACCTCTTTTTGGATGAGGAGTCTCAGGCGAGTTGTTTAGAGGAGGCACTTCGACCTTTTATTCAGTATATTGTTACTCCCTTAACTCTACTGACATACTAGGATGTCCAGAAGAAGGTAAAAGTGATGGAGAGTATGCACAAACTAGGAGGTGTGCCACAAGAGGGGTGATGGTTAGGCTCGTTAAAGGGTAATTCCATCAGTAGCAGGCCTCCAGCATCGGGGCCTTCCATGTTTCGACTAGTGGGGAGCATGCCCCAGTAGTTCTAGTTTCGATATCCCGGCCCTTTCCCCTTCTTTGTGGGCCCAAAAAAAAGATTATTAATCTATTGAAGTCATGGGAACCTTAAGAATTAGTGCCTAGACTAAGCTCAGTGTAGTGGGGGTGGGAAGGTTCTGCGCCCACCTCAGTAGCAGCAGGTTCCAGCCGGGTCCTTCTAGCAACAGCAGTCAGGATAGCGAGCTCCCACTTCTCCAAGAGAAGACATTGTAGTAGGAGGCTTACCTCAAGCCGCTCCTCAGGGACCTCAACCAGGGCATGGTCAGGGAGGCAGAAGACGACCGGGGGGAAGAGGAGCTACGCGTGGGTAGTTTCACACCATAGAGGCAGCAGTTACAGCAGGTCTAGAATTTGTTCGAGGTACAATCAGTTTGTTTTTCACTCATTCATGCCCCTTGTTTTATTCAAGAGCTTCACACTCCTTGGTAACACCCAGTCTAGCCCATCTTTGGGACTAGATGCAGAGACACTTCCCATACCCCTAGTCTTGAGTATGCTAGTTGGATGTCAGACCAGCTTGTCTTATGTTTTCTAGGGATGCAGACTGATTTTAGGGCCACATCAGTCCCTTGGGGACCATCGTTTATTGTAGATGCAGCCATATGATTTTATTTTAGGCATCTACTAGTAGTTCTCTGTGTGTTCCATTATCGACTACTATCGGATAATGGTCATGTTTCTATATATGGGTGTCCATCATGTATCTTTTGTTGACAAATAGGGTCTTCAGGTGGGGAGATGGCATGTGGAGACTCTTCTTTCTAAGTTGGATGAGATTTTAGTAGAATCAGCGGATGCTGAGATGATGGATGTCTCAGGAGTTGTCAAAAATTTCATGGACATTTTTCTTGAGGAGTTTGTGACTCTACCTCATGGACGTGGTGTTGAGTTCAGGATAGACATACAACTCGGTGCCCGCTTGATTTTGATGGCTCTTTATTGGATGGAACATTTTGAGTTGTGGGAGTTACGGGTTTAGATTGAAGAACTAATGAATAAGGTTTTTGTTCAACCAAGCGTGTCTCCATGGGGTGCTCTGGTCTTGTTCACGATGAAGGAAGACGGTGGTCTCAGGTTGTGCATAGACCAGCAAATATTGAATCAGGTAATGGTCATGAACCATTACCCTCTCCTAAGGATAGACGATCTCTTTGACCAGCTGAGGGGAGAAGGTTGGTTCTCTATGATTGATATGTGGTCTGCATATCATCGGTTAAGGGTGAAGGATAGTGATATCATGAAGACTGCTTTCAGGTGTATGAATGGGCACTTTGAGTTTGTAGTCATGTTATTTGGTGTTATGAATTCACTTACTATGTTCATGGGACTCATGTACTCCTTTATCTATTATTTTCTAGACCGGTTCGTCGTTGTGTTCATTTATGACATTTTAATCTACTCAATATCAGAAGACAATCACTCCAAGCATCTCATAATCTTTTTTAAGGGTCCTCCAACAGCACCATATCTATTGGATGCTGTCCAAGTGCATGTTATAGACACGAGAGGTGAACTTCCTTAGACACATGGTGTCTGAGAAGGTAATAGTGGTTGATCCATCAAATGTTGAAGTAGTTGTTTCCTGGGAAGAACCCAGGAATGTGACAGAGGTTCATAGTTTCCTGGATCTGGTAGGCTATTATCGTAGGTTCATACCCGAATTCTCTCGAGTTTCAACTCCTTTGAAAATTTTGACCAGAAAGGACCAGGCCTTTGTGCGGAGTGGTAAATGTCAGACAACCTTCATTTATCTTAAGGGGAAGTTGGTTAGTGCCCCAGTGTTGAGGTTTCCAAAATAAGGGGTGTTGTTTGCGGTGTTTTGTGAGGATTCAGAACAATGCTTGGGGTGTGTATTGATTCAACAGAAGGGGTGATCTCTTATGGGTCTAGGTAGTTATGTCCCCATGAGCCTAACTATGCCACCCATGACTTGGATCTCACAACCGTTGTGTTTTAAATAAATTTGTGGTGGAACTACTTCATCAGGGAGTTCTTTGTGGTCTTCACAGATCACAATAGCTTGAGGTATATCTTCTCTTAGCAAGACCTGAATGTGCGGTAGAGGAGGTGGATGGAGTTCCTTCATAACTACAATTTATAAATTTCCTACACCTCAGTAAAGGGGAATATGGTGGTCGATGCCTTGAGCAAGAAGTCATATAAGGATGTGGTTTGAGAATTGGTAGAAGTTTGGAAGGCGATGGAGGAGTTGGCTGCCCTACACTTGGATTCAAGGGTGGAGGATGGAAAGTGATGTCTGTTACAGATGATATTGTACTTCTCTATATTGTGGTATATAAATGAATCTCATTGGGGGTACATAGAGGCTAAAGTGATGTTCAATCCTGTTAGCTAGGGTGATGCTCTAAGAGGATGGTCAAAAGACAGTAGAATTAGATGTTATTTCATGGAAAGTTGTTCATCCCCATTAAAATGTGTGAGGTAGTTCTTGGTGGGTTCCAAAACTCACCCCTGGTGGTTCACCTAGGTGTTTCTATGATATACTAGGGCTTGAGGGGTCAGTTTTGGTGGCTTGGGGATAAGCGGTCAGTGGCAGAGTTTAGGTCAAGGTGTCTGGTGTGTCAGTTGGTGAAGGATGAACACCACGTCCCAGGAGGTTTTTTGCAGCCTTTAGATGTCCCCAAGTGGAAGTGGTATGACATATCAATGGATTTCGTCATAGGACTACCTAGGGTTCAAGGAGGCTATGATGCTATCTAGATAGTAGTTGACTGACTGACGAAATCAGCTCACATCCGGGAAATCAAGAAGTCGAGTGTGGTGGATGCCTTTGCACAGAGGTACATGGACAAGTTGGTGAGGTTACATGGAGTTCTGAGGTCCATAGTCTCCGATCAGGATACCCGGTTTACCTCATGGGTCTGGGGAGGATTGAAACATGCTTTTGTCACCCAGTTATGCCTTAGAACATCTTTCCACTGAAATAGATGGGTAGACAGAGCGCACCATCCAGAAATTGGAGGATATGCTACGGGCACGTGATTTGGACTTTGGGGGATTGTGGGTATGACACTTGCCTCTGGTATAATTTTCATAAAATAATATCTATCACTCTACCATTGGAATGGATCCATTATAAGCTTTGTAGGGGATGTCGTTTTACTCAATCGTGTGCTGGGTAGAGGTCAGGGAAGCAGGTGTTATTGGCCCGAAGGTAGTGCAGATCACGATGGAGAAGGTTTAGCTTATACGGGATAGGATTATGGTGGCTCAGGACTGTTATAAATCGTATTAAAATTATAGTAAAAGACCATTGGAGTTCATGTTTGGGGACCATGTGTTCTTGAAGGTCTCCCCTCAGCGTGGGAAACAGAGGTTCGACAGGGGGAGTATGCTTTCTCCCAGGTTTGTCTGACCCTTTGAGGTATTGCGGTGGGTCAGCGAAGTGGAGTATCGTCTAGCGCTGCCACCACTGCTACTGGGGGTTCATGATATCTTCCACATGTCTCAGTTACATTGATATCTAGATGATGATTCTCCCATCCTCTACTGGGGAAATATGGATATTGAGGATGACATGACTTTCGTAGAGCAACCAGTGAGGATCAAGGATCATGATAAGAAGGTTCTTCGTGGACAAAACATTCCATTGGTTCATGTGTTGTGGAGGCATGGTGGCCTTGAGGAGAGTACCTGGGAACGAGAGGCATAGATGCGTAACCAGTACCCAGAGTTTTTTTTAATTTTGTTCTATTTTGTTTTGTATGTGTTTGTGATGTAGTGGTTGACCTGGTTAACTATGAAATGTGTTGTTTTCCTTATTCATTCAATGTGTGTGGAGAGTCCTAAATGTTGAAAGGGTAGGACCTGATCCCTAATGAAGAGGTAGTAAATTGGATTTGATTAAACCCATGTGGGTGAGTCAGTTCCGCCCAAAGCCAATATTATCTTGACATGGGTGATGGGACTCCCTAACCCATATGACTGGACTGCGTGAACTTTATATGTTTGTGTGATCACCTGATGGAGATGTGTTCCTAGATGTCTAGGGTGGTTGGGCCTTGAGAGGTATCTTTCAAGGTGTTTTTTCGTACCTCTATCTTTACATCGAGTTTAGTTTTTATTCTCAAGGACAAGAATAGTTTGAGAGGTATCTAATGTAATTTCTTGGACCCTCATGGTCCCTTACATTGCCAATTCTAGTGTTTGGGGCACCCTAGACCCCATTAGTAAGTCTGGGGGGTGGCGTGTCAGCTGTAGGATGTCACAATGGTGTCAGCCATCCATGACATTGATTGGTGAGTCACTAATCAGTGAGTCATTGATCGGTGTGTCACTAATCGGGGTGTCACTGATCGATGTGTCACCGATCAGCATTTCACCGATCGGCATGTCACCGATATCTGTGTCCCCGATCGGCGAGTCCCCAATCAGTGAGTCACTGATCGGTGTGTCACCCATCAGTGTTTCACCCATCGGTGTGTCCCCAATCAGTGAGTCATAGATTGGCACCACACCTGATCAGTTCCATGAGGGGTTGTCGGGGTCTTCTTTCCCCAGTATTCCCATAATTCCACTTTTATGTGTTTTATCTTTTTAATGTGGTTTAAGGACATTTTTATCCCCATAAACAATTTTTGAAATCCCCTAAGAGTGGGGAGACCTTCAAAGGTCCCAAACTATGTGTTTTTGTTACCTTTTTTCCTCTTTTAAAATGAAATCATTTAACTCACACATAATGTGGCCACCTCTCTGATGAGAATTATTAAATAACAATTAATTCCATCATGTGTAACTGTCCAACCACATGGTGAAACCATGATCTACCTTTAAAGACGTTCAATATTACATATCCCGTAACTCCAGGATCTCACCTTTTATCGCACGAGATTCATTATTCCTCTTCTTGGCTGGTCTATTTTCTTTTACATGGTGCATTTGGAGCCCCCATTCCCAAGGCTAGTGGTGAACCTATGTTAGAGCATTTCATGTACACTCTTGGAGTCCTCGGAGTTCCTCCCCTACAAGTCGTGCATCCCTAGTTCTTGGTGCGAGGAGAAAAACATTGATCGTTGATCATCCAAGTAGTGTTTTTCCTTCGTCTCTCTTTACTGTGTATCGTGTAGGGTGGGTATGATAGTGTTCCTATAGGGATGGATGAAACTAAACCTTAACAATAATAATAAACGGTTTTATAGAAATATGGTGTGTGTTTTATGATGTTGATGTACTCTTTTACCTTTTCTTATATGTTGTGAATTATATGGGCTTTTTTACACTGAAAATTGTGTCTGTTGGCGGTCCTTTATTATGCACTAATGAACCTCTGTTTTCAAGATAATTCTATGATTGAATGGATGTAACATGGAAACACATTAAATTCATAAACTCAGTTGATTAAATGGATGACCAATGATTAATAATCCTTGTGTGGTCACCCAAGTTAACCAAAATGAAAGATGAAAATAAAGGAATGGTAAAGTTGAATCTGAAAAATCCATTTCTCTATTCTGGTGATGTGTACGGTTGTTCTGCTTGATGCTTGTGGGTGACATGGATGGGGATGGGATCCCTAGTTGTACAGTTGTTGGTTTCTGGATCTGAGGCTGTGTGGGGCCATATATTGGGGATTGGTTTGGTTCTAGTACTTCTAGGGATCTCACAGATCCTCTTTATTGTTGGGACTTTACAAGAGAACCAGGTGTGAGTGCTTAAATTAGTACTTGGTTGTTTTTCCTTCCTTGGCATGTGGCTAAGCCTATTAGTTTCCCGTTAGTGAATAATTAATTTAAATTGAACCACTTTAATGTGATAACAAAAATGGGTTCAATGGGCAGTTTTTTTTCTTGGAATGAGTTGTGAATTGGTTATCATTGTTTTTATTTTTAATAATGAATATTAATGAGGGTGTTTGTATATGGGATTGTTTTGGACCCCTAGGTTGGAATGATTGCTTGTTTACCTGTATGTATAATTTAGTTCTTATGTCTCATATTCGCACCCCATCCAAGTTTATCACTTCGTTCCGAACACCCCAATTTAATTGTGGAGGGTGTTTCTCCAAACACTACTATGAGTGGCTGGTTATTTTTTACTTTTATACTCCCTTTCCTAAGTATCCCAAGACTCTTCAAGTAGTCTGTGATATCCTAAGGTCCAGTTAAGCCCAAGATTCTTTAGGCAGGGTATGTTGTGGTGGTTGGCCCCAGCGAGTGTGGGAAGGTTGTTTCCCAAGTGTCTTTAGGATGAGGCCCAGGTGTCTTTGAGCGTGGTAGTATGTGTTCTGGCCTAGGTGTCTTCGGGTGTGGCAGTAGTTGTTCTGGACCAGGTGTCTTTAGGTGTGGTTACATGTTGTTTTTGTGCCCAGGTGTTTGCGGGTGGGATGTTTTGTTGTAGTAGCTCAGGTGTGTGCAATTGGGGTATGGCAGTGGGACTACAGTGAGAATGGAGGGGGAGGTTTGATATGTAGGATTTCCTTAATAACCAGTGGTAACGTGGTGTGTGGTACCCAACATCGATGTGTTATTACTATTACTTTACTTGACATTCATTATTTGGGGAGTTTGACTTGGTGAGGTTTGGGGGGATAGTTTCCTTGCTAGGTTCTTTGGTTATCTCTTTTTCTCACTAGGAATTATAATTCCTCCCCACTTGTGCATGAGAGCCCTTGTTCTTCCCTATAGAGTATATCTGTACACTAACCCTATGTATAAAAAACTACTTTCAGGTTTCAAGTATGACTTTGAGGATCGGGTCGGCCCTACAAGTTCAGATGTTGCGACCGTTGACATTGCTTCTTTTCATTTATTTTGGTACTTTCCATTGGAGATTTCTTGTATTTTTGTAGCACTTATTATTGGAACATGAATATAGGAATGGATTGTTTTAGATTTACTTTTACTTCTAGTTTTGGTGTTCTTTGGTATTTAACATATTATCTCTCAATCCTACTAAATAAAAAAAGGGTAATGCCTTCCATATTTCATGTGATTCTATACCCTTGGTGCTAGTCGCCACTCTAGGACCTGATGAAGGTGGGTCTCGGGGGGTCATTATCTTTCCTTCAACTTGAGGAAGGTAGGGTTTGGCAATCCATTTTCCCTTCCTTCATCTTGTTGAAGGAAGGTCGTGACAAGGGAAAAGAATTGTTAATCATTAAAACATAATAAATACTTAATAACTGGAATAAAACCCCACTAAAGATCCTTGAACACTCTGTCTTTATCATCTCTTAGTGTGTGAGGACAAAACTTATCATAGAATGAAGTCTTGAAATTATCCCATACCATGCCCTACTAGTGACCAGCCTAGGTAAATACATCCCACCAATGATTGGCTGAATAATGTAAGTATAAATCATGACCCTCCACTCTAGAGGCATCTAAAGATTCTCAAAGATACACAAGGTGTCCTCTAGATGAGATTCAATAGCCTGTGGACCACCATCCCACAAGAAGGTAGGAGGATGATAGTGGTGGTACTCATGGGTCAGGACATCCATCATAGGTGCAGCTCATGGAGCACATTTCATGGACTACATCATATGTAGGAAACTATCTCAAACATCAGTATCAGTTCCAAAATCAAGTACATAAGGTGATGCCTCAAGTGGCACTCCAAAAAGTAATACTTGAATCTCAGGGCCCACCACATCTAGAGAATGCTCATCACTACCCTCCTTGTGCATGAAACAAGTATTTCATTGTGGAATTGGTCTAAAAATTCCAAGCACACGCCTTAGAAAAAACATAGAAACGTAAAGATAACAACACTAGTGTAAGATGAGTAAAATAAACGGCTCACATCCCATGGTATACTAGCCCAACTACCTACTTAGAAGGATAGGAATTTGTAAGTTATCAAGTATTTGTTTCAGGGGTTCTAGAAGATGAAGGTTCAATAAAACCTCTCCCCATAATTTACTGGAAACCATTCATTCATTTCATATTTAATTAATAAGGCTAACTAAATTACCTTTCATAAGCATGATAAGGAGGGATAAGTACATGCAACAATTACATTTTAGAATCCATGATTAACATTTATGTATTCATTTTCTGATAAATTATATTAATGTTCATTTAAAATGGACCACCATTCCTAGTAAATCAGGTCCCATACACAATATCATGGAAAATGACACCCATTTGATTTTGATCCAATTACTAGACTCAGAGAATTACCAATTACAACCCACGAGGGCCCATAAAACCTCATGAGTTCAAACCAGAAATCACTCAATCACAGCCAAGGGAATGAAAAGGCATAATACAACTACCATAGAATCACTCAATAATCATAGGAATATCACACAATTTGAAGCTTTAAATTTTCCTATATTTCATGGAAATATTCATGGCATGTGAATCTGAGGTGCCTATGATGATTAATGTAACAATTTCCCTTGACATCATATCATATGGCCAAGGATGAAATGAAATTCTATATCAGAAGAATAATTAACAACACCAAATATCATGTGAGTCACCCAACGGTTAATTGATATCAATTGTAATAGTAAAAATATAAACACCATTTGTAATTTAGGCAACTCAAAATTTACCTATAACAAGGGTTTGCAGCACTCAAGCATGGCTTACCAATGAGTTCCAGGCATTCCTAATCTCCTAAATATTGTCTCCAAATAGTAAATCAAGAGAGAAAACCTATTATACCACTTTTTGATGTCCTGGACCCAAATGTCACTTAGGAGTACCCTGAGATCAGTTGGCCACATGGCCTCATGCGCATCTCTATGAATGACAGAGGTTGCCGACTAGTAGTGAGGACCTATGGTATGTTTGTGGGGATACTATTCCCTCATTATAATAGTGTAGAATAATGAATCAATATGTAATAGATAGTAATTAGAAGAAGAAATATAAGTAAATAGGAATAGCATAAGCAAAATGAATAATAATAATAAATAATAGGATGCAACTGATAAAAATATATAAAAACAAGTGATAATGTGTCTTGTCACTACAAATCTAGAAATCATGGATACAAATAAGCATACAAGAATTTAATAAAATAGTAGAAAAAAAGGAACCAAAAACTATCCCTAACATCTCAAGCTCCATCTTGTTCATCTACTATAGGCTCTATCCTAATACGACAAGCAATCAAGGGTTTGAAGTGACATGCTTCCCTTTGTCAACACCTGTAAACATATAATCTTCCCTGGTACCAATGTCGGCTTAGATATGGTGTGAGATAAATCTTAGTTGGCCACCACCAATGGGGTCTATAACAACCTTCCCATGTAATATAAACAAAAAAATGTGAAAGCATGCATATATAAAATTAAAGCAGTGACATAGGTAAATAAAAAAGTACCTTCTCAAGGCCCCATGTGGTGTATGAAAATGTAACAAATTCATTAGTAAATTAGGTTCCAATTTATATTTATGTCACTTGATTCATATCTATAAATAATTTCACCTTGTGATATTAATAGTAAAGGTTCCAAGATATAACTAGGAAACATGTATGTTAATTATATTAGGAAGGTTCCATGGTAATAACCAAGGAAACCTAGAACTCAAGGGTCACTAACTCAGTAGTAATTATAGCCTGGATATAGAGGTAAGATTTTAATACATGGTTCATCATCCAAAGCATTCCACAATAGTGTGATCTAACTGATTCTAAGGAAAACATCTCAGGTAAAATGGGATAAGCAATGGCTTGGCCCAAGGTTATAACCAAGGAACCTCATGTCCATATAATCCATGCTAAATCCAAGGAGTGTATCCAAGAATCCTATAATAGTAAAGGAAGGATCCTACAGTGTCATACCAAACATCCACTGATATACAAGGATCGATTTCAAAGGTAGGTCTCAACTAAGACAACTAGCATCCTTTAAATAGAATAGCATCCAGAAGGGCTCAAGGAATTACCTTAGCAATCCAAAATATATCTCAAGTTTGATTAATACTATAATAATTCCATGGTCTATATGTAATTAGGCATCTTAAATTTAATTTATTTAATAAATTAGGCCATTTTAATTAATTATGTCATTTTATATGCTATTTGGTTCAACCCTTGCCTTTCATTAGTGCGAAAAGGTCAAGGGGTATGCAACCATTTAACTTTTTATTTTAGTCATAATCATTTCACTTTATTAATTCTTCTACCTTCCATCATAAGTGTAAAGGGGTGTTATGTAATGAAACCAAACATTAATTTATATAAAATCAGACCAAGTATTATATATATATATATAATATAATTTCAAATAGAGACCCCTTGCAGCGGTTTGGATCAACCTATTTGGGATGTAGCTGCCTTTCCAGAATTGTGGCTTCCTTAAGGCGATCAGAGACTCTCATTGTGGCTTTCATTGTGTGGATAACTAGACTAAGAGATGTGAGGATGCTTTGGTGCCCCCTATCCATGGTGGTTCCCCCCATCCATGGTGGTGCTCTTGTTTCCTTTTTTCTCAATTGTCTATAGCCTCAAGAGCTCTTTCTAAAGGGGCTTGTTCTATGCTTAGTGCCCAGTGCCTCAGGGTACCTGGCCTTGCTCCTTCTTTCTATATCTCCTCCTAGTGGTCTCCACAAAGTTCCTACTCTAATATTGGGTGTGGTTTCTCCCCCTCAAGGTGATCCTCCTAAAGGCCTTCAGTCGTCCTGATTCTAAGGCCCCTCCCAGGATCTCTGAGCGGGCTCTCTAGTGTGTAGGAGAAGAAAACAAGAGAGGCCCCATCAGTTCTCCTCTAGTGATCTTTCGAAGATCCCCCCTAGACCCTAGGAATCCCTCACCCCTCCAGTTAATCTATCATCCAAGTTTAATGGAGTTTTTATGCATTTGTGATCAAAAATATTTATGGGTGGGTCCTACTCACATTTCAAGACGGCTATTTTCTCTGGATCCAATTCCATATATCTCTTTGATTAACGATTCTTATCATCATTTGGAATGCCCGCAGACTTGGTGCCTGACTAAAAATGGTCTTTATGGACTCAGATATTTATAGACACTAAGTTTATGTCATTTACATTCTTGATAATATACAAAACTCTTTTAGGATTGATGATTTCTTGAGGAAACTAAAGCTCCACTACTCAAGGCACGCAATCCCATCTAACCAACATATCTGGATTTTCTGGCACAAGAGAGTCTCTGTGGAGTTGTTCCTAGCAGGAGACCAGTTCATCACTAATAAGGTGACACATATTAATCATTCAATACTTTTGACCATTATATATAAAATTTGTGTCACCCAACAAATAGAGATATTATGGAAGGATCCCAACTCTTTTGAAATTTTCCATCACCCATGGGTGGTAAGGGAGATTTCAATGTTATTGCTTCCCTAGTAGAGAAGAGAGGAAGGGGTCCTTTTCCCAGGAAATCCAGTATAGACTTCACTCAATTTAAGGTAGGTAAAGGCCTCACATACCATAGATTTTTTGGTGACCAGTTCACTTGGTGTAAAAACCAAAAGGGAAACTTCCATGCTTGAAGTCGCTTAGATCGATGTCTGGACAATTCTCAAGCTATATCCATGTTTTATGATGGTAAAGGCATCAATCTAGTGCGTGGAATATCTGACCATTCCCCACTTTTGGTCTCTCTGGCTACTGTCTAGGATTTCCATGAATGATTCATATTATATCAACAATGGGCCAATGTTCATGGGTACCCTGGTCTGGTGAGAGATTTATGGAATAAACCCTCTCAGGCAAATAATTAGGTGGATTTTCACAATAATTTGAGAAGGCTTAAGTCGATACTTTAGATCGGGGTGCAAGATGTTTCCCTTTCCGATAGAGAGATGGATTTTATCATGCAATATGTTGATCACCTTGAATGTAGCCAGGGGGAGGTATGGAATGAAATCATATTTTAGGATCTCCCTAGAAACATATATTACTTAGCATAAATGCTTCTAAAACAAGAATGTTTGGATAGGGAAAATTGAGGATCAAATGGATAAGGGAGGGGGAAACACCACTTACTTTCAAGATTATATTAAGGAGAAGAATCTTCTTTCCAAGAAAAATATTCATCATGAAGATGTCTCTTTAACTGATGATAGGGACATGGTGGGAGTCTTAGACTATGATTCATTTAATGACCTCCTAGATGGCCCTATCACTTGCATGAAAATGGGTATAAGGGAAGGGATGAGGGGTTATTTTACCCCATTCCAATCCTAGTCTCAATCCAGGATAATGAAGGAATCATTGCTATACCCATTTGGAAATAAATCTTCCAATCTATGATGAATCTTAACCCTAAAAGTGCATCGGTTCTTGATGGAGTTCTAGGATCATTTTACAGGGCCTCATGGGACATGGTGAAAGATGGTCTTATTAAGGCTATTTAAGACTTCTTCCATGGAAGGTACCTTCAGTGTGTACCAAGCGATACCACTATTGATCTCCTACCCAAAACCAAGAATTATTCCTCCATTATTCATTACTGACCTGTGAGCTTGTGCAATTTTCTATACAAAATCATGGCCAGTATCATTAACACCATGATGTCAATCCATTTCCCTCGGTAGGTTTCCATGGAACAGTATGGCTTTGTGAAGGGGAGCTCAATCCAGGGGGATATTTGTTTGGTTCAGGAAATGTTCATATATATCAACTTCAAAACTCATGGATCAAACATGGCCATCAAGTTGGATATGAATAAATTGTATGACCGAGTTGAATGTAGCTTCATCAATAAAGTGTTGGCAGGTATGGGCCTCTCCCCCTGGAATATTGATCTCATTTTTATATGTTTCAACTCCTTGTGGTTGGTGGTTACTTTCATATGGAAGACTTATGGGTTCTTCAATTCTACTCATAGCTTAAGCCATGGGGATCCAGTATCTCTAGGAATCCTAATTCTTAATGAGGAAATCCTTAGCCACCTCAACTCAAGAAGCATCAGTAGCTGTGAGTGTGTCCCATATCAAAAAATAATGAGATATCCCTCTATCTCCCACTTAATGTTCAAAAACTATACCATAATTTTCATGAATGAGATTTTTCAATCCATTCAAGGATTCAAAAATGTGTTGATAGATTACTGCTAATGGATCGGCTAGCTGATCAATAAGAACAAAAGAAACATCTTTATCTCTAATAAATGTGCACCTAAAAGGATTTATGTTTTGAGAAACAACCTGGATATGCTTAGAGGGGATCTTCCTATGGTTTACCTGGGGGCTCCAATTTCTTCTAGCAGGCTCTACATCCATGACATTGACTCTCTTCTTAGTAAGATCATGGATTAGGTAATTAACTAGAAAACATATATCTTCATTTGGGGGGTGGATATCACTGGTTAATAGTGTATTTATGGTAACTTTGGTCCTTCCTCTTTCTGATATGAAAGTCCCAAAATGTTTCATTAAGAACATCGATAAGATCTTGGACTATTTCATCTAGGACACCCTCTCAAGAGGAAAAATACGTTGGGTATCCTGGAGCAATATGGATACGCATATCAAGGAGGGAAGTATTAACATCCAGAGTCTGGAATACACTCTTTAGTGAATGCATGTGAAACTAAACTGGGATGTCCTGGAAAACCATTCTGTATGGGTGATCACCATGAAAAATAATCTCTCTGAAAAAAATCATAAGTGGATGGCCACGCCTCTCAGATCTAGTCACTTATCTCTCCCATAATTACTTCACTTCAGCCCCATGCACTCTGGATAGAAGAGAAAGGATACTATTTTCTTTTTGGAATCATAAATTGTCTAGAAGGATTATTGGTTTTCTAGTCTATCCAGTCACCAATATCTCTTTTAGAGAGGCTATCTCTTACACTCCTTTCATCAAATAAATTCTAGACAAGGATCAGCCAGACCGCTTTAATCTCATTGATCTCAAATCGGACTCTAACTGGGGTTTGTTTACTCTTTCCACATCAGGGACCTTCAATTCAAGAGACTTTCACCGGATTACGAACCTGCTGGATCACACTGAGGACTAGAATGAAGTGTTATGGCCCAAAAACTTTCCAAAAAAAATATTATTTCTCATATGGAGGATAGTGAATAAGGCCATTCCTAGGGATGAGAATATTCGACATAGTGGTATCAAAATTGTTTCTAGATTCCCCTAATATAAAAATCACCTGGAGGGGATCTCGGCCTATCTATTCTTTGATTGAGAGTAAGCATGCAATGTGTGTTCCATCTTCGGTGAGTTCACTTCTTTCTCCTATCTTAACATGGATGATTCCACTCTCTTGGTCAATGGTATCATGGTGTGGGTGAGAAGGGCATGGAGAAGATGTCTCATTCTATGGTCCGACTATCTAGATGTTGGTATATTTGACAAGAAATAAACAAATTGAGGCATGATGGGGTTCATCCTTCAGGCAGAACTGTCATCACTAGAATGAAGAATCTTCTCCTTAACATGGCTAGAATTTCTAGAAATTGGATGAAGTCCCCCACCCTTCAAAGTCTTCCAAATGGTACCTCCATCGCCCTTTTTAACAGTCATTCAAATGGAAATTGGTTCCACTAGAACCCACCAACAAGGGTTCTAAAGATGAACACATGACACTCTTCTGCAATGCAAGGGGTTCAATTATCGTGGATTTTATTCTTTTCCTGGGCTAGGTAACCTTTCTAAATGTGGAGGCCATGGTTATGTTCACTGGTCTATCCATCTGTAGCCAAATATAGCTGGTTATCTTGGAAGATAAAAATAACTCCATGATTTTTCACAATGCTTTGCATGGAATTGGATCTACCCCAAGGATGATTTCTTACATCATCAAAAAATGTTGAAGGATCCAGAAAAGCAACATTAGATTAGTCCACACATGGTGGTAGGGGAATAAATTCGCAGATCATCTTTCCTTACTTGACGTAAGTGGTACAGATAATTTATGTTTTCAGGATATGGTTAGTTTGAGACTGCAGGGGGTCAATCTGGTTAGAGGGGATTCCCTCAGCCTCCACTATTTTAGGCCTCCTTAATCTTGGTCCACATTATCTTATAGTGGCCTGCCGTTTCTTGTATGTTCTTCTCCATTCTCTTTAATAAAAATTCACATGAGGATGATGAAAATAGATCATTTAAGAGGGAAATGTTAATTTTTCCCAAAAATTACCTTCACATGGATTCGCCACACTGTTTTCCAAAACAGTACATAAACCGTGCATGGTTTGTAGTAATAATGGGGAACCTACACAGTTAGGTTTCACATTTAAATAAACAATGTTCCAATTGTGAAAAACACCTCTTAAATTTTTCTTTATTTTTTTCACAGTCATTCAGCCCAAATCGCACAGTTAAGGAAAATCATGTACCCCATATCACCCCCACGGTGAAAAACTACAATAACATGGTCTCCATAGTCCACACTCAAATCCCCTTCTGACTATCCCTGCAGGTCATTCATAAAATACTTCTTCACATCCTGGAAAATATTAAAACATTGAAAGGGGTGAGCTCAGATGCTCAGTAAGGATAACAATATTGCCGAATCTTTCATAAATAAACATAAACATTTAAGGCAATGTATAACTAAAAAAAAGCCTTTTAAACTTGAACTTCAGCGTAATATGAAAAAGTAAAATGAAATAATTCCATTTACTTATTCACATGGTTATTCTACTAGTCGAATAATCACATGCGATATCAATAACTACTTTCATAATGATGGAATGCATAATTCCAGACTATCATAACCACGTAGCCAAGGCCTCGTGCCAAGACTACAAATAAGATTTTTTTAAGGCCTCGTGCCAAGACACTAGTTTGTCTCATGAGGCCTACCGATGCATCGAGGAGCTATAGCGGGCTCCACCTGTCACTTATTATGTCTAATTAATTCCTTATATGAAAAGGTTTAAACAAATCATAAACCATAACATAATCATATCACATAAAACATGCATAAAGGAAACATAACATTTCCACATTTCAATCACAAGACATCAATACAACACATTGATATAAAAAAACACTTTCAAAACCATTTCCAATACCAAAATAAAAGAAAATTAAAACTTTTTAATTATTTTTCATTTAAAAAAGTTATGGCTTATAGAGGAAGCCGAAACTCAAATAATGGTCATGGCGGCGGAGAATTCGTTGTCGCCGCATACGTACGACAAAAAAACATTCCCTTTTGTCGTTTAGTAAAATTATTCATATAAGAAAATATTCCTCTTGAATAAATGTAAAAGTCCAAGGGGTTTATACACCATATAAAAGAATGTTATGTATAAAAAAAATATGCCTCAATGAAAGGAGATTGAGACGAAGTCCCTTACAAAGATCATTGTTTTTAAATAAAATAAATCTATTATGTTTATTCACTAAAAGTAAAAATAAATAAAGTACAAATAAAATATAGGACATAAAAATATCATGACATAATTTGAAAGTAGGAGATTAACCAAAAGAATAGAAATTGGGTTAAGAAGTTCCCTTACATCGTGTCCGACTTGACTCGATCATTCTTTAACCTTCTGAATAATAAACTGAAGTTAATTTCTACTTTATTAAGAAACTTTTTCAAGTTAATTATTCCTTTTATATCACTTATTACCATGTTATGAACATTATGTAATTATTTAAGTTAATAACGGTTGTTTTGTCGATCTTTGGTACTTGATTCAAAAAATAAACTTCTTATAATTACAAGTTGTTCATGTGGTAAAATATCCATTATATCCAGAATTATATTCATGATTTAGATATCATATATATAATATATATCCATTATATATATGAATTTATAATATTACATAACATTTAGAGATGAGAAATGAAATGCACCGTTCATGGAGACGGTAAGCCGTACGTACGCATGAACGCTACTTTCATTTCTATTTTCATATTTAATGGAATGAAATCATAATGATATAAATGTGTATTATAATTCCAGTATAATATCATATATAATATCATTTACTCTATCCTTTACATGTCCCACATACGGCATTAACGATTCAAATCACTTTTAGGGTGCGATAGTCCGCACTTCCTAAAATGAAATTATCGCATTTATCCATAATGGAAGTCATAAAGTTATGTCATAAATAAAAAATAAAGAAGCATAAAAAATACATAAAAAAATATATATCATATATAAAAATATTTTCATCTTAAATGGCACCATGAGAGGTGTTAAAAGAAGATTGCACAATCATTGTTTCGCGAGGCAGTAATTCGCCACCCACAGAAACAGTATGTTCTTTAACCATCAGACGAAGGTGTGTGTAAGTGTAAATCAAATACTTATCATACAAAAATCATAGTATATTTAAGATACTGGTGTTGTTACAAAATAATGGAATAAAAAGAGTTTAAGTGGTTGGATAAGAAAAATAAAACAAAAGAACATAAGAGAAGACATTACCTTAAAATCGGGTAACTCTTTTTGATTTGAGCCAAAGGCTTCCTTGGGAAGACTTATGACCAAATTGAGGCTTCTAGAAGTAATATAGGGAAGTTGAGAGAGTATTTTAGCAGAGTTTTTCCGAGCCAAATGTCCTTTAAGGTGTAAATAAGGTGGTAGAGGTGGGGGCCTTTTATAAGAGGAGAGGAGGGGCACACTTGGAAAGTAATGAAATGTTACATTATTATGAAGCAATTTTCGGATTTCAAAGGTCCCACAATTATATATTTCGACGATAAGGTGATAAATGTTTGAAGTCTACCCATCCAATAGGTTTTTTACAAGTGTAAGTCTTAGATTTTACATTATCTTTTCATTTTGTTTAAATCGTTAATTAATGAGGTAATCGCTCCATCATCATGGTGTCATACAAAATTTAATTTATTTAATGTCTAAAAATAATAAATAAAATACTATGATGTATGAAATCATTTTATATTTCCAATTACTATTTATAGTAAAAAAATTAACTTATATAACCCCATGTAATAATTGTTTTAGTAAAAAAACACATGTTTGTAACAATTTTATTTTTACTTTAAATAAAAAGTTATTAATGTCATTTTCTTACCCATGTGGCTCCATGGGATCCCCAAGTTGACCCATGGATTTTTTTGGTCGGCCACGACTCATCCTATAAGGATATGACAAGTTCCACGATATTTTCATATTTTTATAATATCATTTTTACCTTAAATTTCACTAATTACCTTTAATCGTGATTATTAGAACTTAAAAGTTATTATTCACCAAAAATTATTTTAATCCCATTTAACCACATTTTACTTCTTAATTACAACCATGTATGTCGGATTTTTTAAATTCAATACACAGAAGTGGTAATGTTTCATTTACACAAAAAAATAGTTTTTAAACTACCACTTAGTGGTTTCACTATTCATCAAAAATTGACGTTTTTCAGAAAAATACCAAAAATTAACTCTAAGATTTATTTGATATTCCAAATTCAAAAATTATGTCTATTTTAAACAATTCAAAACATATAAGTTGAATTAATTAATTTTTTAATTAATTCCCGCTGTCACAACAAATAGCGTGTTTTTAAGAAACAATATATATCAAAAGATTGACAAATGTATATATCCAATTTCAAAGTTAAATTAATTATAATGACCACCATTGGAAAAAGTGGTAAAAATATATTCTAATTCTACTTTTAAACCACTCAATAGTATAATTTATCACTATAAATTATTTTTTATTAGAAAAGTTTTTTTTAAGTATTTTTTACTATTCATCGAAAATTGGAAGTTCTCAAAAAATTACAAAAAATTCAACTTAGGATAATTTCGATATTATGAATACAAAAATGAAGTCCATTTTGAAATATAAAATTTATATAATTTCAAAATGTGGGTATTACTATTCATAACTGCTACTTTTATTGGTCGTGTTGTGTTAGAACTCGAGGTTGCGTACAACACACGCTGCTCTATTATTCAAAGAGGAGCGTACCATGGAAGATTGGGGTGTTACATTCTCCCCTCCTTCAATAAATTGCGTCCTCGTAATTTAAAATATTTCTTTGAAAATAAAAGGTTGAAAATAGAAAATACCTTGTAGAAAACCCACATCGGAAATAGGGTTAATATAAATATAACTTTAAAAAAAAGAAAGAGAAGTAAAAAGGTCACCCGAGATAGACCATACTAGGATTATATGAAAATATAGATATAGAGGAAAAACAAACCATCAAGGTCTGATGGAGAGTTATAGAAAACAGGATTATGAGAAATTTATCTACAAGAAAATCACAAACTTGTGATTGGTTAAACGGTCATTGATTCCCCAATTAGAAAAGTTAACTGACAACATTTTTGTTTTAAGTTACCTTTCATAAAGTTGAGGAATTTATTTAGGAGATTTACTAAGAACATAAGGAAATATACATACTTGTCATATAGACTTTCATTCATTAATAAATTTTTACCACAAACCCATCTTTCAAACCAAAAGGTAATATAACTCAAAAATATTCTATTTATCATAATTGTATAAGGTTCCAAATATTCACACATACCATTTACATTAGAAAAAAGTTTTTGTAATAACTAGGGACTTCCTGTAGGATAGTGGTAGGTAATAAAGGCCTGTCACACTATGGTTGTGGGTTCGATTCCTATAACTTTGTCTGATGTGACGGGTTATCCCCCAACCTGAAGGTTGTCCTTTTCCTAAAACTATAGTATTATAATATTCCAAAAATAATCTTCATAAATGTTTTAACCTTAAACAATACTATAAAAAGGTCAACTTAATCCATTCCAGCCTTTATAATTATCCAAAATACCTCCGTCCAGACCTTCTCTAAATGGTCTTTAAATTCCAAAATCAATTGTATCATCAGATTCCTCAAAAAAAGTAAAGTATCTCTTATTGTCACATTTAAAAATATTATTACCTTCATCATATTAAAACCTTAATGAAGACAACAATTACTTCAGTATAATCCTTATATATATCATATTATTCTTATAACCAGAATATAATCCTTGAGTCCAAAAGCACCAATACATTAATTATTCCACATCAACTGTAGTAACAGCATAAGATTGTCCTTGATCCCTTGGTCTTTTATGAGGTCAGTTTCCCTGAATATTAGGACATTAATTTGCATAATGCCACATTTTCCTACAATTGTAGCATTCAACATTCATAGCCTCTTTCTTTCCCTTGCAATCACGAGCCTGGTGACCTTTTTCTCTACATTTATAACAAACTGCCATTCATTTTAGGCAAGTACCGGGGTGATTCTTCCCACAATTATCGCATAATGGAAAATACTTCTTTCCCTTTTTCCCTTTATCTGTCTCTTGTTACACCGTTCTCTTCTTCTCTTGCTTTACTTTGTTGTAATAAGACTTAGATAATTCCTTTTCTGTCTTGATAGCACACGAGACTATATCTTCGTATGTTGAGAAAGATTGTGATACTAAATCTTGACGGAGAAATGGTTTTAACCCATCAAAGAAATGATCAATATTACTTCTTGGGTTATGTATATAATCTGCAGCATGTCTTGATAACCTTGTAAAGTTAGCCTCATACTTTGCGACATTCTCATCCTCCATCTGCCTCAGACTCAGAAATTGCCTTTCCATATCTGATTGATGGTCATGTGGAAAGTATTTTTATAATAAAATTTCTTTAAAATCCCTCCATTCCATACTTGATACTTCTTCATCTTCCTTTGTGTTTTGAATCAACGACCACCATTGATCGACATCTCCAGTGATGCGGTAAACTGCCATGACAACCTTCTCCCTTTCGCTACTCCCCAAGGCGTGGAATATTTTCTCTAAAGAGTTTATACATTTCCCATCTACTAATGGATTGGTACCCCCATTAAATATTTGTGGTTGTTGCCTCATGAAGTGGTCTAACATTTATCCTCCACGTTGCGGATCAGGGTGCTCCATACGAGTAAGGTTATTATTCATAACCTGAGTGAGTTGTCCCAGTATGGTGATAAGTTGATCAGCGCCAGTTGTATCTCCAGCTCCACTATAATTATCTTGAGTAGGAGGGAAATCCCTACATGGAGTGCATGCATTGATACAGTTTCCATTCCTCCCACTAGGTGCCATTTCTAAACAATGGAATAAACTAGATTAGTTTATGAATCAAAATACATAATTCCATACTTGTAAAACACTTAACATAAATGAACTATTTATGGATATAATTCATAATCATAAAAATGTTTTCTTTGAGGATGTATATACTCATAAACCCTTCATAATGGTTTGTAAAGAAAATGAGAATTATCCTAAGCATATCCCCCGGGAGTGTCGTAACCAAGAGTGCAGCAAGACCCATTGTCGTGCACCAGTTCCCGTTCGAGTCTAGCTCAAAGCGGTGTTTTCAGATCTTACCCCTAGGAACATATGTGCCAGAGCCGCCTCTACTTTCTTGTATCCAGACAGGGATGTATTTCTCGGAAAACTCACAAAATATCTATAATACCAAAATTTTAGGAATTTCTTCTATACTAATCCTCAAATTTTATCTTAGGTCTATGTGCTCTAATCAGAGTTTATCTAAATTTAGCTTCCAAGGTTAGTACTAAACTGCCTCTGATACCAAATGTAATGCCCCGAACCCAGTTACCCAGAGTCGGTGCATTATTGCGTAACATTGGCATGATCACAAAGATCAAGTCTCGAAAGACCGATTATTTTATTAGCCTTGTAAACACTAGATACATTAATAAAAGTTACATTACCTCATAAAGTGGAAAACTATAATAACAAGGTCTCCATAGTCCACACTCATATCCCCTTCTGACTATCCTTGTAGGTCATTCATAAAATACTTCTTCGCATCCTAGAAAATATTAAAACATTGAAAGGGGTGAGCTCAGATGCTCAGTAAGGATAACAATATTGTGGAAGCTTCCATAAATAAACATAAACATTTAAGGAAATGTATAACTAAAACAAAAGCCTTTTAAACTTGAACTTCAGCGTAATATGGAAAAGTAAAATGAAATAATTCCATTTACTTATTCACATGGTTATTCTACTAGTCGAATAATCACATGCAATATCAATAACCACTTGCATAATGATGGAATGCATAATGAAAAACTATCATAACCACATAGCCAAGGCCTCGTGCCAAGACTACAAATAATATTTTTTCAAGGAATCGTGCAAAGACACTAGTTTGTCTCATGAGACCTATCGATGCATCAAGGAGCTATAGTGGGTCTACCCGTCACTTATTAATTCCAATTCATTCCTTATATGAAAATGTTTAAACATATCATAAACCATAACATAATCATATAACATAAAACATTCATAAAAAAACATAACATTTCCACATTTCAATCACAAGACATCAATACAACACATTGATATAAAAAAATTCTTTCAAAACCATTTTCAATACCAAAATAAAATAAAATTAATACTTTGTAATTATTTTTCATTTAAAAAAGTTATGGCTTGTAGAGGAAGCCGAAACTCAAATAATGGTCAAGACAGTGGAGAAGTCGTTGTCGCCGCATACGTACGACAAAAAAAACATTCCCTTTTGTCTTTTAGTGAAATTCTTCGTATAAAAAAAGATTCCTCTTCAATAAACGTAAAATTCAAAGGGGTTTGTACACCGTATAAAAGAAAGTTGTGTATAAAACAAAATATGCCTCAATGAAAGGAGATTGAGATGAAATCCCTTACAAAGATCTTTTTTTTTAAATAAAATAAATCTATTATGTGTATTCACTATAAGTAAACATAAAGAAAGTACGAATACAAGATTGGAAATAATAATATCATGACATAATTTGAAAGTAGTAGATTAACCCAAAGAATAGAAATTGGGTTAATAATTTCCCTTACCTCGTGTCCGACTTGACTAAATCGTTCTTTAACCTCCTGACTAATAAACTAGAGTTAATTTCTACTTGCTTAAGAACCCTTTTCAAGTTCATTATTCCTTTTATATCACTTTTTACCATGTTATGAACATTATGTAATTATTTATGTTAATAATGGTCGTTTTGTCAATCTTTGGTACTTGAGTCAAAAAATAAACTTATTATAATTACAAGTTGTTCATGTGGTAAAATATAAATTATATCCAGAATTATATTCATGATTTAGATATCATATATATCATATATATCCATTATATATATGCATTTATAATATTACATAACATTTAGAGGTAAGAAATGAAATGCACCGTTCATGGAGACGGTAAGTTGTACGTACGCATGAACGCTACTTTCATTTCTATTTCATATTTAATGGAATGAAATCATAATTATATAAAGGTTTATTATAATTCCAGTATAATATCATATATAATATCACTTACTCCATCCTTTATATGTCCCACATATTGCATTAATGATTCAAATCACTTTGAGGGGGTGGTAGTCCGCAATTCCTAAAATGAAATTATCACGTTTACCCATAATGGAAGTCATAAAGGTATGCCATAAATAAAAAATAAATATGAATAAGGAATAAATAAACATAATATATATCATATATAAAAATACTGTCATCATAATGGCCACCATGAGAGGTGTTAAAAGAATATTGAACAATCATCGTTTCACGAGGCAGTAATTCACCACCCACAGAAATAGTATGTTCTTTAACTATTAGAAGAAGGTGTGTGTAAGTGTAAATCAAATACTTCTCATAAAAAAATCCAAGTATATTTAATATACTGGTTTTGTTACAAAATAATGTAATAAAAAGAGTTTAAGGGGTTGGAGAAGCAAAATAAAACAAAAGAACATAAGAGAAGACATTACCTTAAAATCGGGTAACTCTTTTTGATTTGAGACAAAGGCTACCTTGGGAAGACTTATGCACAACGTGAGGCTTCTAGGAGTAAGATAGGGAAGTTTAGAGAGTATTTGGGCAGATGTTGGCTGAGCCAAATTGCTTTGAAGGTGTGAATAAGGTGGTAGAGGTGGGGGCCTTTTATAAGAGGAGAGGAGGGGACTCTTGGAATGTAATGAAATGTTACATTATTATGAAGTAATTTTCAGATTTCAAAGGTTAAAAAATTATATATTTAGAGGATAAGGTGATAAAGGTTCGAAATATACCCATAAAATAGGTTTTTGACAAGTCTATGTCTTAGATTTTACATTATCTTTTCATTTTTTAAAATCGTTAATTAATGAGGTAATCGCTACATCATCATGGTGTCATACAAAATTTAATTTATTTAATGTCTAAAAATAAAAAAAAATACTATGATGTAGGAAATATTTTTATCTTTCCAATTAATATTTATAGTCAAAAATATAACTTATATAACCCATGTAATAATTCTTTTAGTAAACAACACATGTTTGTGACAATTTTATTTTTACTTTAAATAAAAAGTTATTATTGTCATTTTCTTACCCAAGTGGCTCCATGGGGTCTCCAAGTTGACCCATGGATTTTCTTGGTCGGCCATGACTCATCCAATAAATATAGGACAAGTTTCAAGATATTTTCATATTTTTATAATATCATTTTTACATTAAATTTCACTAATTACCTTTAATCGCGATTAATAGAACTTAAAAGTTACTATTCACAAAAAATTATTTTAATCCCATTGAACCACATTTTACATCCTAATGACAACCATGTATGTTGGATTTTTGAAATTCAATACACAGAAGTGTTAATGTTTCATTTACACGAAAAATTAGTTTTTAAACTACCACTTAGTGGTTTCACTATTCATTAAAAATTGAAGTTTTTCAGAAAAATTACAAAAATTAACTCTAAGATATATTTGATATTACAAATTAAAAAATTATATCTATTTAAAAAAATTCAAAACATATCAGTTGAATTAATTAATTTAATAATTAATTCCCACTGTCACAACAAATAGCGTGTTTTAAAAAAACAATATATATTAAAAGATTGACAATTGTTTATATCCAATTTCAAAGTCAAATTAATTATAATGACCACCATTGGACAAAATGGTAAAAATATATTCTAATTATACTTTAAAACAACTCAATAGTATAATTTATCACTATAAATTATTTTTATTAAAAAAAATATTTTAAGTATTTTCATTATTCATCAAAAATTGGAAGTTCTCAGAAAATTACAAAAAATTCAACTTAGGATAATTTCGATATTTCAAATACAAAAATGTAGTCCATTTTGAAATATAAAATTTATATAATTTCAAAAAGTGGGTATTACTATTTATAACTGCTACTTTTATTTGTCGCGGTGTGTTAGAACTCGAGGTTGCGTACAACACACGCTGCTCTATTATTCAAAGAGGAGCGTACCATGGAAGCTTGGGGTGTTACAATAATGGGTACTGACTTCCACATCCATATTATGGTGAGATTTACACTATGAGTTTTACATAAAAACAACCTTCCTATTTTTCTTAGGAAATATATAATTTTCATAGAAAGGATTTATGATATAAAAGAGTGTGAATAAATAGAATCAAAAAGAACATTGACTAAATTTGAGGTTGAGATTAAACTACATGCCAAAACATCATTGTTAACTTTAACCTCATCTTTAGTGATCATATAAGCACGGCCTTCTCCCCTCAGCCTCTTTTGTGATATGTTCCCTTGATTCTTAGTTAATTAGTGTGGATAATGACAAATTTTATGTAGTTAAATCACTAGAAATTTTATATTTTTTCTTCCTCTTTCTTTAATTATAAATATGACACTTACTTATACACTTGTAACAATCTCTCATTCCCTTCAATAATTTTCTAGGTTGTTTGTTTTCATAATTTTTACATGATGGTAATTTCGTTATTACCTACTTCTTATTTTATACTTTTCCTTTTTCGTGGTTCTAAACCAACCTATTCATCTATTTATTTCACATGAATGTATAATATCAATAAAATTTATTCTCTGTCTTGATATAACATAATAATATTTCATCATATTGTGAATAAGACTCAGAAACCAGTTTACACCGGAATTTTTTCTTAAGGCCTTTAAATAAAAGTTCACTCTTACTCTCTAGATTACATATATAATCTATATAATTCCTAGCTATACCCATAAAGGTATCATCATACTCTAAAACACTTCATTCCTCTATTTTAGTTAATCTTGGGAACTTTTTCTTTATTTTATGTCATTTCTCATGAGGGTAATATTTATCAATGAATATTATATTAAAACATCTCCACTCCATACGTTTTATTTCATCCTCCACACTTGTATTTTGGATCCATGGTCTCTAATTATCAACTTTTCCACTAAGAAAGTACACTAACAACATAACATTTTCCCTTTCATCTCATCCTATGGTGAGAAATATATTTTCAAGAGAATTCATCCATTACTTAACTACCACTAGATTAGTAGTTCTACTAAATGGTAAAGGATTCACTGACAAGAAATGATCTAATATTTGTGTATATTAAATTTAAACATAATGTTATTTCATATTTAAAATGTTATAAGGAATAAATTAGTTTAACATCTATAATATATTCAGGATATTATCAACTCCAACACTGACTTTATTTTTTTTCTAAATGGGGAATTCCTTACATTGAAAATGATTATTGATTATATTTCTTCCTTTTGGCACCATTACTAAATAATATAACACAATAATTTAGCTCAAAGTCATCATAAATATTGAGACATTAAAAATCCATATAAAATGTTCTCAAATACTAGTGGAATATCATAATTCTCATATAAGTAATGTTCAATTAAAATATAGTTCCTATGGTTTCTACTAAATTTTCTATGATGAAAACTATAGCAACCAGAACTATAGTAACCTTGTGAAAGAGTATAAATTGTTATATTTTAAAATATATAAGGAGGATAATATCAAATGACCAATTATTTTAAAAATCTTGGAGAACTACATAAAAATATAATACCCATTTTACAATTGGAATAAAATATAAACATTACAAAAGTAAATTTCCTACATCCTTGAAACTCATTCAAATATTTATTCTTCATATATGGAGAAAGTTAAAAATAAGGGTAAGATCAAATTATTTGTAATGTTAATGTATATTGGAAGCTATCAAGGGTAAATAAGGAATAATCAATATTGAAATTTGTATAACTTGAAACACATGCCATTTAATAAATAATATTACCACAAAATTAATCCATAGATAATATAATGTAGTAATTCCATGGATAATAATAATAATAACTGAATTCTCAATTATGGAAATTTATACAATTGGACATCATGATCAAAAACATCATTATATATCTACCATCAAAACCTTAGTCCAAGATAGATTAAAACTATGGGTAAACACAAATTTAATTTATCCAACTAATTTGTCTCATGAAACCTATTGATACATCATGACTATATAATTTCATGGCCACCCATCACTCAATGTCCAATTAATTCCCTATATATCAAATGATAGATTTAATTTATGGAAAATATTTCTTATTGAAAAATTTCCATACTGTGTAAATAATATGGATTACCAATAATTCTACAATCAATCACATGACGTTAAAAAAATACTATATAAAAATGGTATATAGTATATGAAATAATAATATCCGTGATAAAAAATATGGATATTTTGGAGAGATGTGGTGTAATATTAGTAATGAATATAGATACATAAAAGGTAATTACATTGAAAATATAAAATTAAATTGGTGAATAATATAAAATATGTATCAATGTAGTGTAAATTGAGACTAAATTCCATTTCCTCAAGTTCGACATGCCTCATATGTGCTCTAACGTCCTATATAAGAAATTTAAATTTATTATACACAAATAAAAGAACAATATATATATCTATAGTATCATATATGACTAATTTATAATATTTGTTCACCCATTTGTTAAAAATTATTATTATTATCATTATTTTAGATCTTAACTCCTTTGTTTTTTAAGAATGTTTTGATTTGTTAGTGTGAGTACTTTCATCTTCCTTATGGTTCAATAATATCATGAATTTTATTAAGGATATATATTTCATATATATATATATAATACATAGATATTTATATTCATCCATAATATATATATATATATATATGTGTATTACAGCGTTCATGTATATTGTAGGTCATATGTACGCATGAATATTGATTTTACATTTCTACAAATGGAAAAAAATAATGGTGAATAATAATAAATATTTTCAGAAACATAATTATATCATATATATCATATATATTCATTAAATATATCCTAATTAATATCCACATAAATCATAAATTAAAATTTGATCACATCGCTTCATGGAGGTGGTAGTCCACATGTACACATGAGAAACGTCATTGTTTTCTAATGTAATGTCCCCCACACTGGAACTCTCTCACATGGAAGGAAATGGTTGATTATGAGACCTCAAATATGCATCCCCACATGCTAGAGGATACTTACAAGTAGTGAGGGTGTGAATAGTGTATTGGTGAGACTATACCCTCTTGTATGAAATTTCATAGCAGTAGAATAAGTTCATAAATAAAATAGAATTAATCAAAGTAAAGAAAAATATGAAGACAACAATAAAATACAACTGAATAATCCAATAAATAATAAGGAAATATGTAATGATGTTTCTTAATGTAACTAAATTTCATGATATAACAATACAAGAGAATACTAGAATACTCAAATAAAATACTCAACATCCTAGGTCCCAACCCCTATGCTGGTCTCATCTCCAAACTCCAGCCCAAAAACAAATAAGAAATCAACAGTAAGGTACTTTTTCCTTATCCAAACTTACATCCATATAATCTTCTTGGGTGCCAAAAGGTAGACTGAATAGGGTGTGATTATAACTCATTAAGTCAATATAAATTTTTTAAACAAAACCAGTTTGATAAGAAGTTTATGCAGTAAGGTGATAAACAGGTTCCCTAATTAATTCAACAATTAATAAAATAAAACCATAACCTACTTCGAGTTCATTATAGAATATATCTAATCATATATTAAGACCATTCCAACCAAAACTATATAACTGAGGTACGAAACCTAATTTTGTTCCAAACTAGAATATCTCTGATCATGCCTTAGAACAATGCCAACCACAACCATATAACCAATGTAAGAAAAATTGCTTCAGAAACATGATGAAATATCTCTGAGAAGGTATTATGACCATGAAAACACAACTATATAACCATTATATAGTCACAAAAATCAATCTAGGTCAAATACCTATAAGTATTACAACATTTTCAGGTCAAAGCCCTCTAATCATTGCATAATTCCTATTCAAATACCTATAATTATTATAGTATGGGACTAAGAATAATCCACAATCTATAAGCATTATATCATGGGACTAGTCCAAGTCTTCTAAATATCGTCATTACAATATATGTGTGTGCAAGTGGCAAAGTAGATCCTGATATATAGTAATTATAGAATGGAACACAATTCCTATCATACAACATGGATATCACAATATCACATCATATATATCAATGGTTAATTATTTTAATTACCAATATTAATTCATTTTCCACTTTCAATTCAATTCATAATTGATTAACAATTATATCAATAAGTAATAATATGCAATTAAGGGATTCTATAATAAGTAATCACCCTTGGTAACTAGTCATACTAAACATACATTAATATATTTGAAAATTACAAATCCATTTGTAACCAATGGATTTTGTGGAATAATATAATTCTATTATTTAATTGATTTGGTCACACACAATGATGGAACAATCACAATATTGCATAAACATGAAAAATATAAAACCATAAGGTTATGATTTAGACCCCCTACCTTTTAACAAAGATCCAAAAATGATTCTAATGGCCAACTCCTAGGACGAAAAAGGTGTGGATGATTGTAAATAGTATGTTGGATCAAAACTAATCAAGATCAAATCCAAAAACGCAATTAGACAAAGGATTTAATTTCAATGGTTGGAGAAAAAGGAATAACCTAAACAAAATTTCTTACCATGTATTTTTCACAAAAACACGATGTCTATAAGGGAAGTTAGCACACCAAAATATCCTAAAGAATTCCTTAGGGCTGAGAGAAGATAAGTTGCAGAAGTTTAGAATGAAAATCAACTGCACAACATGATTAAAATACATTTTAGGGAATTTACAAGGCGTGTAATTTTGTTACACACAGTGTGAATGTTTTTAATGGAATTCACTGAAAAATTCTTCACCTTAGATTTATTTTATTATAACTTATGAACAATTAAATTCAATGTAATACATTTACATAATGTTTAAATGTTATTCAGTTGATTTTTCATCCCGTTTTCCTTTTAAACAGCCTGAACCCCCTTTAAAGCTTCTCAACTTACCAAGAAATCATTTTACCACTTAGTCCCATTTATACCCAGACTCAATTAACTAAAACAATCATACATCCTTTAACATTACGTTATTTTCTCCAAAAAATGATCTTAGAATCTGAACAAGACTTGTACACCAAGGCTCAAATGAAAAACTTAGAGAGATACATACATTTAAAAGGATGGGATTTTACAACCTCCCCACCTTATAACAGCTGGTCCCCGAGTTACTCCAAATGTCACTATGAGGACTCTGGGAATAATTTTGAACACTATGTTTTCATATCATACTCCCTCTCGAAGGTATCTTCTTGAACTCACCCAGTATACTATTGTACTCGAAAAAATGGTATAGTTAAACCATGAATATATTTCTCACTAAAATCCACAACCCATATCAAATTCTCCTCAAAGCATGCATTATCACAAATCTCTATGTCTACTAAGTCTTCACATGGGAACGTTCAAGATGATATCTTCATATATGAAATATATGGAACACATCATTCTTGAAATTTTATCATTGTGGATGGGCTAAACAGAACTGCACTAGACTAACCCTTACCACTATTTCAAATGGCCCAACAAACCTGGGTGCTAGCATTCCCTATTTCCTGATATAGTAATGCCCCAACCTAGACAAAATGAAAATGAAAACATAATGACCAAACTCGAATTCTATTGTTCATATCTGATGGTCAGTATATGATTTAGTCATGCTCTACATAGTTACAAACTACTGACTAGTCAACTAAACCTGTTCAGACATATCCTGCATGAGACTAGGCCCAACATGTTCTGACTCACCTACCTCCATCCATCAAAGATTTTAATGACATAGACTACCATAAAAGACCTAAAAAGGTTACATTGGGATTTATTCTTAGAATCTATTATTATATGAAAACTCCATGAGTTCCATATGTTGCTCACATGAACCACCGAAATACAAAACACAATCTCATAGCATATCCTCCAGAATCTAAATAGTCCACTTAGATTGACCATCAATATGTGGATGATAGGTTATTCTTAAAGGAAATCCCAATCCTATTATGTTCTGAAGACCCTTCCAAAAATTCAATTGGAAAATAGGATCTCTATATGAAATGATACTCCTCAGAACACCGTGCAACTGAACCACCTCACGTGTGTAAATATTTCTTAGAGCTTCAACTATGAAGGTTTCCCTAATATATAAGAAGTGGAATACCTTGGTTAGTTGATCCAAATCAACCCACATATCATCATTCTTTTGGTTTATCCTGGGTAATCCCATCACAAAATCTATTGTGAAATCATCCCATTTCTACTTTAGAATGGGTAAAGTATACAAAATCCAAACATGCCTCTGACACTTTTCTTTCACCTACTAACAAGTGAAGCATCTAGCCACAAATCTTGCCACCTCATTCTTCATTCTTGACCACCATTACTATCTATGGAGATCATGATACATCTTTGTTAATCCAAGATACACCACCCATATAGAATCATGAAACTCCCTCATCATCACCTCACATAAGCCTATAAAAACCCATACATTCCCATGAAAAAGAAGACAATTTCCACTATTGAGAGACCATCCTATTAGTGTCTCTCTACCAAATAATATTCTCTTAGAAATAATCCCACTATATTAGACAATTTCTCAATATTAATTTGGTCTAAAATCATTTGTATAACTGATGTTGAAGTCAGATCTACTAGCCCTAAGATTCCTAAACATCCAAATGAATGTCTACAAAAAGGTTCATTATCCCCCATTCTTCACAAGACTCACATACTACCTCTATTAGTGTATTCTGAATGAATGTGTCGACAATTAACTTTCCCTTTCCTGGTTTATAATCCAATTCATAGTTAAAATACTATAGATAATCAACCCACATCCTATTCCAATGGTTTAGGTCTTGCCAAGAAAATATGTACTTGAGGATCTTGTGATCTGTGTATAGCACAAACCTCCCACCCAAGAGATAATGTCTCCAACATCTCAAGGAATGTACCACTACTACTAACTCTAGATCAGGAGTAGCATAATTACTATCATGCAGTCTCAGCTGCTTGAATCCATAAGCAACCACATGACTCTCCTACATTATAACTGCTCTGAATCCAACTCTGAATGCTCACAGTACATGGTATATGATTTACCCGACATAGGTAAATTGAGGAAAGGTGCTAAGGAAATCCTGTCTTTTATCTTTGGAAAATATCTCTCACAAAAACCAAACAAAACAAACTTCACCCCTTTCTTGGTAATCCTAGACATTAGTGCTTCCAAACAAGAGAAATATTGGTTAAATCACCAGGCATAACTGACCAATCCTAGAAATCTCTAAATTTTGAAGACATTATTAGCTTGTTCCCAATATACTATGGATGTGAATTTTTTTGGGTCCAGTGACACTCCTTCCTCTAAGATGAAATGGATAAAAACAATTCACTTTATTTATCAATAAACTACATTTAGTTAGCTTGGAATAAATCTAATGCTCTATCAATGTACTCAGAAGGATGTCAAGATTTTTTATATGATCTTCTACTAACTGTGAGTACACTAAGATATAATCGATGCAAACCACCACAAAATGATCCAAAAAAGGATGAAAGCTACTATTCATTATGTCCATCAATACCATAGGAGCATTAGTTAACTTGAACAAAATCACATCAAATTCATACAAATCATACATACTCCTAAAATTGGTTTGAGGTATGTCTAATGGTATCACCTGTAATTGATGATATCCTAATCTCAATTCAAGATTATATATAATCTTATCACCTCTCAACTAATAAAAAATATCATCAATGTATGGAAGAGGGTTTTGATTCTTGACTGTCATGTTGTTCAACCTCTAATAATCCACACGTTATTAGAAATTTCCATCAGCCTTTTTGAAGAAGTGAACTGAAGAACCCTAATGAAATGTACTCAGTCACATGAAACCTTTAGATTCTAGATCGTCCAACTGAACATTCAACTCCTAAATCTCTTCTAGTATCATTCGGTAATGTGGGATAGAAACTAGCTCTTCTCCTAGCACAAACTCAATCATGAACTCAATCTCTCACTTTGGCAGTGATCCATAGAACTTTTCAGGGAAAACAACCTAAAAATGTTCTACCACTAGGGGAAAAGAATCCAAATGCATTACACCATTATCTAGAGGAAGACTAGATATTTGAGCTTTGAGAAAATCCAATCTACATTGAATTCGTTCCGCATGACCATACTGATGATCCCACTCACCCTGGTTATAATAGATACTTTTTTGGTGATAATAAGGTAACTCTCCTCCTCTAAAAATCTATATGATCCTGGTATAGAACTAAGTAATCCATACCAAGAATCCATTCAAACCTATCATTTCCAACATGAATAGTTCCCAAAATAAGTGGTAACCACCAATATCTAGAGAACACACCATAAAATGTTTGATATTCTCTGACTTCACTCCCAACGGAGTGTCAGTGGTTAAAACACCATATAATCATTCCACATCGAAGCCCAAAAAATTTTGAAAAATAGAAAATATAAAAGGATGTAATGTTTTTGTATCAAATAAAACACAAGATAATGTAGATGATACAGTAATTTTACCTATAATGGTATATCTCCATGCATCTACGTTATCGGGAGTATTTTGCATAATGTGTCCCTCTACCCTGGGCTACAGTCTGACTACACTAAGATAAATCCCTTCCATGGTACTTTTCCTAATGAACTAGGGTACCACATCCCCTACTTCGGCTTGAACAGCCTACAGAAATCCAGCTACCATCCTTTTGTGTTGTAGTTGAGCCCTTATTCGACTCTGGTGCTTATCTTGATCATATTACATTGGATTACTACAATCAATTTACACAAAACCTCTAAATATGACCCAGTCTACCATAGATACAAAACATGACTGTTGGGTAAGGACATTGTACACTCTTATGGCCAAACATTTCACACTAATAGCACTAGAATAGAACATGGTCTGGATATGTTATTACACTTCACTAGAATCTCCTCCCACTATTACTTTTGTGGAAACTGTCATAATGTTTCTTCTTACCACTTGAAGAAGAACTATCAGATCATCCTATTAAAATAGTATGACCACTTCTTAGGGACTCTTTTATATTCTATTCTGGGATGAGAACCTGATTCACCATGTATTAAAATATCGTTAAATAGAAAACGCTTACTTTCTACCTGATTTCATGATGAAGATTTTCCTAGAAACATATTTCCCTGGTGATCTCATCAGCTACCAAAGGTGAAAAGTGTTGTAGATTGGTAAAACATCAAACATATTCCTTCACTAGAAACCCATTTTGTGTCAGATGCATGAACTCACAAGATTTTTCATCCCACAAGTTTTCAGGATATTAATGGATCCAGAACATTATCTTGAAGTCCTTCTAAGATAGTTCATCTTTCTTCCCATCTTCCTCCAGAATATCCCACCAATGATTGGATGTTCCATGAAGCACATACATAGTAATATTCACCCACATATCCATGGGTGTCTCAAGATGCTTGGAGATTGTCTGGATTGACTCAATCTAGAACTCGACTTCCTGGGGTCCCCCTTCCACAGTAAACATAGATTGATTCTAAATATGAAACTCTCTTGTCAACTCATACATCAAAGTAATGGTACAAATAGTCTCCCACTCTATAGATCGAATGACCCTCATGTAGGTTTCATGAAATTAAACATCCATCTGTTCCTCAGGAACTACATGATGTTCCGGTACAGCAGTGTTAGGAGTGTGTTGATTTCAACTCTCATGATGCTCAGTTGAAAGATAATGAGGATCCATTTACTCAAAAATAAAATCATACAACTTAGAGAACTGACTAGAAACATGGTCAACCCAATAGGTGACGGAAACAGAGAACCACTTTCTCTTGGTCTCTCGATACATGGTTTACAAGTTTTTTAGCATGACCTAAGAACTCATTTCAATTATCCAGTGAAATAGATATCTCATATTACCATTAAAAAGGAAAGTATATATCACATGAAAATGTATATATTCCTCTATTATGAAAAATGCATGTCAATATATCCCTATATTCCTATAATGATTCATGTATTCTCATCTCATTTCATATCGGTCCATGAGTAAAAATTTCATGAAACAATAACATCATAAATAAATAACCCTGCATAACCTATGAATAACCAAAAGTGAAATAACACCCACTATAACAAGAAAATAGAACAAACAACAATCACATCACTGGGTACTCAGATCTTCCCTCATACATGGGTTAGCTTCTCTTCTACATAAGCTCATTACCAAGTCCCGAAACATCCTAGTCTCTATTCTCCCTTTTCCTGAATACTAAGGAAACCTAAAAAATAAAATAAAACTTTCTCCTCTGATACAACTTTTTAATGTCCCCTAATTTGGAACTCTCATACGTGGCTAGAAAGGGTTGGTTATGAGACCTTAAACACACCTCATAGTATGCTAGAGATTGCCGACTAGCAACGGGGGTGTGCATAGTATAGTTAGAAGACTATGCCCGTTTGAATGAAGTGTCATAGTAGTAGAAACAATTAATAAATAAAACATAATTAATCAAATTAAATACAAATAAAATAAAATCAATAAAATCCAACTAAATAATCCAATAAATAATAAGGAAATTTATAATGATGTGCTGGGATGTAACAAAATGTCTTGCTATAACAATAAAAAAGGAATAGTGGACTCAAATAAAAGACTCAATGTCCCAGGTCATGAACCCTATATTGGTACCATCTCCAAACTCCAAACCAAAAAAATATCAATGTCATTTTCCCTTGTCTAAAAATGCATCCATATAATCTTCTCATGTGCAAAATGGTAGCACTGATGGGTTGTGAGTATAACTTAGTAGGTTAACACCACTTTGTTTAAACAAAACCAGTCTGATAAAAAATTTGTATAATAAGGCGATAAAATGGTGCATTCATTAATTCAATAATTAATAAAATACAATTGTAACTCACTTTGGCTCTATGTCAGAATATCTTTGAGAATGTATTACAACCATGTCAACCACAACCATATAAACATGGTAGGATAAATTTCTTCGGTGCCATGCCGAAATATCTCTGAGCATGACTTATGACCATACCAACCACCACCATTTTACAAAGGTAAGATAACCCTCTATGGAATGATACTAAAATATCTTCGATCATATCTTACAACCATGCCAACCATAACCGTATAACCATGGTATAGTCACAAAAATCAATCTGGGTCAAATCCCTATAAGCATTACAACATTTATGAGTCAAATCCCTATAAGAATTATAGTATTCTGGTTCAAATCCCCATAATAATTACAAAATGTGATTGGGGATAGCCTACTCTCTATAAGTATTACAGCATGGTACTAGGCCGATCCCGCTCAATATTATCATTATATCATATAAGTGTGCATGTTCAAGGGTCGAGCCCAAAATATAATAATTATAGCATGGAACACAATTCCTTTCATACAACATGGATATCACAATATCACAACATACATATCAATGGTTAATGATGTGAATTACCATTATTTATTCATATGACACTTGAAATTCAATTCACAATTGATTAAAAATTATATCAATAAACAATAAGCCACAATTTAGGGATTCAATAACAATAAATCACCCTAGGTCATATGTCATGCAAAACATACCATAATAAAATATCCAATTACAAATCCATTTGAAACCAATGAAATTAATGGAATAATCACATTCAATTATTTTACTAATTTGGATACACGCAACGATGGTGCAATCACAATATTGCATAAACTTGTAAAATATCAAATCCTAGGGTTAATATTTACACCCCATACCTTTTACTGATGATCCAACAATGATTCCAATTGAAAAATCCCCTAAGGAAGAAAGTGTGGATGATTTAGAAGAGTCTTCTAGATCAAAACTGATCAAAATAAAAACTACCAATGAAATCAGTCTAAGGAATTAACCACAACGGTTGGAGAAGAGGGAAGAACCTAACCAAAAGGACTTACCAAGAATTTCTCACTCAAAATTGGAATTCAAAATGGAAGTTATCCCCCCAAATTTCTTATAGAATGTGTTAGGGTTGATAGGAGAGAATCTAAATCATATTAGAATGAAAATAAGAAGAACTGCATGTTTAAAACTATTGGTTGGGCATTTACATAGAGTTTAATGTGGTTACACATAGTGTAAATATTTTTAATGGAATTCACTGAAAAACCCATCACCTTAGATTTATTTTATTAAAACCCTTGAATAATTACATGATTTTTAATCTCTTTACGTGATTTGTAAATGTTTTTTCATTAATTTTTCAACCCATTTTTCTTTTAAACAACTCAAACCCCCATTAATCTTCTCAACTTACCAAGAAACCATTTTATCACTCAGTCCAATTTATACCCAGACTCTATTAACTCGAACAAGCATACATCCCTGAAATTGATGTCATTTCCTCTAATAAATGATCTCTGTCACTAAAGGCTCAAATTAAAAACATAGAGAGAGACGTACCTGAAAAAATATGGTATCCTATATCCAATTTATTGGAATGTAATAAGTTATATACGATATTATATTTATTAAAAAAATTATGTCATAAATATAATATATACTTGTTAAATCTATCTTTATATCCATTCAAGTAAAGTGGAGATGACTAAGGAATTGCACAACTACCTGGAGATAATACGTTGTATGAAATCACGAGTGATGTTTTATATTTTAATAGGATGTAAAGGTTATATAATAGGGATTTAGAATTCCCATAATAACATTTTATTATATCTATGATAATTTATTTATTATTTTAGGATGGTTTTAACACTTTAAGAGGAATTATTAGAAGAAATAAACCTGGAGGACCTGATAAATAATATTACCTTTTCTTTGGTATACATCCTTAAAATATATTATTAACTGAACTAGGGTGCATATATTGGAAGTAATATAACCTATAGAACAAGGTTAGTGGTGTTGAGAAGTGAAATGGTCAATTGTTTGTCAAGATAGATGGTTATATGTGGTGTAAAAAGTTGAGAGAAGGGGTGTCTGTTTATATGAGAGGAGATAGGAATTCATGGAATTTCTTAAATTATTATATTAATATAAATTATATTTAATTTTAAAAGTTATTTATATTAATAATTCATATATATTACAAGGATTATTCAAAATACTATCATCCAATAAAATTTTTACAAATTTTAGTTGTGTTTTCATCCTTATAATTTACTTATAACCCCTAGTTAACACTTTTGTCAAGCACAAAAATATTAATTTTTTATACCATTTAGGTTTTAATAATGTTACAATAAAAAGATATACAATACATAAATGTACGATAGTTTACGTTTTCATCCATATATAATTAATTTGGTTGAACATAATATTTTTTTACATCATTTAATAAATTATTATTTATTAGAAAATATTATTAAGGTCATTATTGACACTATTCATGTGATATGACATTAAATACATAAAAAAAATATTAAATTTGAATATAATCCTTTAAAAACCCTAAAATATCATATAGGTCAATTAAATTCATTGATTGAATTAACTCATTCAAATTTTATCATTTTAGTATTTTTAAAAACATATATACTATTTTTATACTAATTGAATAAATACTATTTTGGTATTTCATGCATATTCAAGGTATTTATTTCACTCCTAAAAATTATAAAATACTATCATGAAAAAAAGTATTTTATCTTCCAAATGAAAATTTAGAACTGAAATTTTCCTCTATTTATAATTATTTAAAAAAATTAATGATAATAAAACAAATATTATGATGTTATTGAATTTTTTAAATAAAATAATATAATGATAAAAATCATGGAAAAATGAAAAAAAATGGACATATATTAAGCTTTTGGATGTTTATTGGTAATATATACTCATATAATTAAAATAATTCATGTTTTGAGGTTATTTTTGGAATCCTTATCATTTTATTTATAATCTTAATTACATAATTTACCCTTATCTATGGTTTAAAAAATTACTAATGTTATTATTCCTATTTTCAAAAAATAAAAGGAAAATAATTATATAATTTTGTCCTAAAGATTCCAAACATATAATACATTTTTAAAAATTCAATTAATATAAGTAGAGGAATTTAGTTTAAAATAAATCATATTAAACGTGATGACAAACTTTTTTTTAATTTCCTTTTGAATTAAAAAATGTATTTATAATAAATTCATCTTTAAAATTAATTCCAAAGACTATAATTGAATTATAGATAATATATTGTAAATAATCTTACATTGAAACCATTTTAAAATAAAATTTAACTTGCTAAATTCCTGAAACAAAAATTATAGTTTTTAATAAAAATTAGTATTTCTCAATATTCATTAAAAAATAAAACTTCTCATACAAATCCCCAAAATTATTCATAAGATAATTTTCATATTATGTTCTCAAAAATGATTTATATTTGATCAAATAAATTTTCTGAAAGTGTCAAAAAAATCTTGTGGAAAGTAATAAAAAACATTTTTGATGAAAACATATTTTCGCACAAGAGCCTCAGCCCAATTGGCGAGGACTCGCAAGGTGCATCCAAGAGACCCGAGATCAAATCCGGGTGGAGACATATTTTCGGGTACTGTAGCAGTATTGTAGCAGTATTGTAGCAGGTACTGTGGTAGTATTGTAGGAGGCACTATTCAGTACTGTAGTAGCCGGAACTATTCATCCATCTGGGCCTCCGGGCCATCGGTTTGGTCCTCGAGTCCTGCAAGGATTTCGGGCCACCCAAGGCATTCGAGCCAGTTGATTATCAAGGCCTTCGATCCACCTTAGGCCTTAGGGCCACCCCAAGGCCTTCGGGCCACATGATTGCAGGCCCCAGACACACTACAAAAAAGCAACTGCCCCAGAAGAGGATTCAGAGCAGGTGAACTCACCAGAGAAGAACCAAATGGATTGTCGGAATGAGAGAGTACGGCTATGACATCAGTACCAGCCTGTGCTTGCATGGGAATCCTAGCCAGACGGTTAGGAAAAGGTGGAGAGCTACAATCAAGATGCAGATGCTGGGGAGGGGCAGTTCCGTGTAGATACTGTAGTTGAATTCCCTAAGACCTTCGGGTCATGTAATCTCCTAATCCTACGGGCCATGTAATCCTTGAGCCTACGGGCCTTGTAAGGGTTCCCCCTCATCCCTTGAAAGGGGGGTTATCAAAAATAAATAAAAAATGAAGGCCTTCGGTCCATTTAGGAAGATGAAAACAAATTTTTGAATAATAAAATTATTTTACTAAAAAAAATTATTTACTAAAAATGAATAAATAAATTTTTATTAAATTTGAACTAAATATATATTTCTGAATGTTTTTATTCCTATTATTTCCCGCTAATTCAAAAATAAGGTTATCATATTAACATTTAAATAATTATATTTTGTGGTTCATTTAGACTCTGTCTTGTGTGTTTTTTATGCTATGAAAAATGTGTTTTTAAAAACACATGATATTAAATATTACATTCAATGTAATAAATAATTGAAATATGAATCACTTCACGTCATAGAGGGGGTAGTCCACATATATTCATGAGTGACATTATAATTTCCCAACTGATAGGAATGTACTGTGGTATATAAGATATTATAATTCAAGAATAATAATTATATCATAAATATCATATAAATTAAAAGAGTTCAGGTAAGATGATTACCACTTCTATATTAGGCCTTCATTATATCTCTTCTCAAGGACTATTTGATTGGTCTTTTAAGAATACCATCACCACAACATCATTTATATATAAGTTTATAAGAGAATTCTGTAGGGTCTGTTTAAGCTATATGGCTCAAGGATGTGTAAGTAAAATAGTGAATTTGTATCCTTTTATAAGGGAGATAGGATACATAAGGAATTAATTAAAATATTTAAATATCATTAACATATTTCACCAGTATAAATCTCCAAAATAGCCATTGATTTGAATAAAAAGTGGATATAGATGAAATATTTTCATTAAGTGAAATATAGAGGGGGTTTGGTATCAGTTTAAACCTTATCTATGGGTTTAACCACTTTATTAAAAAAAAAATTAACCCTAACTATGGTAAATAATTTTTTCATGTTGAAGGGTTATAATTTTACATTATTTTCACAATTGTATCATAAATTCAAAATTTATTTTTTATACCAATTCTAATCATGCCTATCATATTTTATTATTTTTAATATTTTGATAATATATTATTCTTCATAAAATATAATAAATTTATTTTTAAAAATATTAATAAATTTTATTTTAGTGTCATCATGATAGTAATGGAATTAGAATTTAAACGTTTCACACATCACTAAAAAGTTTTAATTATCTTAAAAAATCATAGAATAAAATAATTCACCAAAATTTTATTACTTATAATATATTTTTTATTTTTTATTTTAATTTTCAATTAAATGATTAAATATTGTGTCAGTGTTTCATAAGAATTTAAGGTAATTTTTCATCCATGAGTAAATAATAAAAAATTAATGTGATACAAATGATTAATTTTTTTTGAAAATAAAAAATTATAAATTAATTTACCTCTTTTTATCCTTATTAAAAAAGTTTATAGATATTAAAGTCAACATAGTGACATTATAGAATTCTATTTACTTAAAATAATATAAATTTCATTATCAAGGGAAAATGGACAAAAAGCCAAATATGTTAATTTCAGATTCATATGATCAAATTTAATCTATCCAATAAAATAAAGGAAAATTTTTGGTTGATTTTGAGACCCTATCTCATGGTTTTAACCATGTTTTACTAATTTTACCCTTACTGATATGAAAAATATTTACCCCAATTATTTTTCATAATTTCCCAAAATAAAATTGAATAATTTACGAAATATTATCCTCCATATTCAAAATATGGTATCAAATTTTCAATATTAAATCTTTATAAGAGGTAGAAATTTATTTTAATTTAAACTCATAGAATATAATGAATTCTTTTTAGAAAAATGAGTTCTTATGAGTAAAAAATTATCTTATATCAAAATATTGAATATTCCTGATTTGAATTTAATTAATTTGAATAAATAAAATAGGTAATATTTCACTTTATGGAAAATATGATATATAATTGGACCTTTAAATTTCCATATTTAAATAAAATAAATCATAATATTGGAAAAATCTTTATTTCACTATTTACTAATAATCAACCATCTCATAAAAATCAAAATCATTTACCTAAATATGATTTAGATATCATGACTTAAATAGTGATGTCTATTTTTATCAAATTCAATTTCAACTAACAGTTGAAATTAGTTATTATATTAACACATGAAATAAAATAAAAAACATTTTTTATGGAAACCTATTTTTGAATACAAAATAAATTTACTAAAAAATGATTATATATATATTATGAATTTATAAATACATTTTAATTTTCTAAAAAAATTATATACATATTCGGTAATGTTGTTAATCTTGTCCATTCCCATCAATTTAATGTATATATTACAATATATTACAGTTTATTTATGGTTTGGTGTTCTATTTCATGGAAGATATTAAACCGTTAGAAAATATTTAAAGATAAATATATTTTAAAATCTCTTAGTTTTCCTTTGTTCCATCGTTCTTATAAAAGTGACTCATTCATTGATTCTAAATTAAATGAAAAGATATTTTTTTTTATATGTGAAGAAAATGGTGAGATGATACGACCCTCATAGATACATTGAATTTATTATCAATATATGGGGATGGGTTTCTTTAACTATAGAGAATATAAAAGGGATATTGATCAACATATAAAATGGGTGAGACTGAGGTTAATAAATAAAAATTGTATTGGTTTTCAATAAGGTTATGGGAAGATACTTCAATTTGTGCATAGATGATAATGGTGCTTCCATGTTATATTACCCAAAATATTGTAGCTTTAAAGACTAATGTTACAATAAGGTAAGATTCAAGAAAAATAATCAAAATAAATGTGACTATTTTTTCTATTTTCACATTAATTAATCCCACTAATACAAAATATGTTGTTTTCTATAGTGGGGAATTAGTTTGGATGCTACAAGCTAATAGATCAGTTGGAATTGGATGACATTTTTAATAAGGTATATGTTAATTAATAGTAAGTTTTGTATCGATTAATGGTTCACCTTTGGATTTGGTTGGAAGATTATTTGATTTATTTTAGAATACTTGAAGATTATTTGAATGAGGATCATGTTAGGATTGAGTGATTTCAATAATTATAGTTTTGAAAAAAAAAATATATATGACAAAGGCATGGATTCATAAACATGTACTTAAAACTTGTGTAAAAATAATAACTTATCTTTAGGCTTTGTAAGAAACCCTCAAATGGTTCCACAAGAACCGTATATGTAAGAGTCAGTGTGTGTAAGAATAATTTTAGGTGATCCATTATAATATTCTTTTTTGAGCTATCTTTTGTGAGTTTCATTTTAGTAGTAGTGTATAAGTGTTTTCCCTAAGAATGAGTCTTCATAAGTATTATCTATATAGACAGGATATGTGTAGGAAAAGTTTACATAGATGAATTAATAGAAAAATATATTTGGATGAAAATTTATTAAGGATATATTTTAGTGAAATATAAGAATAATATTTATAAAAAATATTTTGAATAAATGGATAATTATATTAATCAATGAAATGTATACTATTCATCATGGATTAAAAATATCATGATCAATTGAGTTACTATAATCAAATCATAATATAGTTTAAGGAATGTTGATGAGATATTGATATTGAGAATAGTTGTAAGTAAAAATAGTAGAAACCAAGTCTCCATTGAATGAGTTCATGCACACAAGGACAGACATTTTGAATGACTTAAAGCTATATATTTTTTGGTAAGAATATGACTATAGAATTAAAATATCTCATGAAGGAGAGTAACTCGATTCTTCATTGAATTTTTTTGGGAAATTTTACTAAGATTTGATGAATTTTTATTAATAATTCAAAAAAAAATAACTTTTAAATTTTCAAAATATGACTATCATCTAATTAAGACTTCATGGGGTTTTTATATTTCAAATATAGGAATGATATTCATAATTTTGGGAATATAGAATATATAGGAAAAAGTATAAGAACGGACTTGTAAATATTTATGGATAACATTAAAATAATAAGTGAAATATTTTTGAATAACTGATATCTCAATGAATCATTATAATAATGAGAGAAAATGAGATTTCAAAGTTAAGAGACATTCATGATAGAGAAAAAACATCTTGTGTATTCATAGTACTGAGGAGAAATAGATTATATAATGGTTTGTAAAGTTGTGTAAGATAGAAATTCATGTTCTAAAGAAGATCCTAACATATTTAATTAATGGTGAACATTGTCATAACTACTGATAAATCCATTTTTTGGTGGAATATCATTCCAAATTATGGCATGGATGAAACTTGGATCTTACATAGATCATTAAGATTTTGGTTCATAACATTTTATGGGTAAGTGTGAATATGAGATAGTTTAATATGTGATTAAGGATTATAAATTATATGTGATACTATATTGATGAAACTAGTAGAGTTTATGGTTATAACGGCCTATGTAGATAGTGATTAATTCATGAATGGGGTGACTAAGCAATCATAACATATAATAGGGTTTTTTAATCCTTGTCAATATTTTTTATTGTATATTAATTTTATTATATCACATATTATTTGAGGTAAATAGAATATTTTTATTCCCTTAGAACTTAAATAGGTTCTATAGGATGAATTTTAAAATGAATTATTTGTTAAATATTGTAATGACCCAAACTTTTATAAGTAAAATTCCCTTTGTGGTTAAATTAAATTCTCTATTATGTATATTGTTATTGAGAAAAGTTTCAATTATTTGGTTTTATTATATCCTATCAAATTTGAAAGACTTTTTTTCATCATAACTATTAGAAATATAGCCATTTAATAGTGGTTGTATGATTCTTATAAATAAAAGAGTATGAAAAATCAAATTAACACGGACAAAGGTAGTGATTTCCTCAAATAGTAGGATCATACCCTATGAATCGCATTTATTAGATCATACATGGGTGATAGAATAACTGTGATATTCCCAAGACAAAACTCAATAATGTATCCAATAACTAAATCATAAAAAAAATGTTTATAGGAGAAGTTCCAGGGAATCAAGATCAAGGCTCAAACCATTTATATCGGACCACCCCATTAAAGTATCATCATCACACACCATACCCTTGGAATTTTTCTGGTGTAATGAAGGTTTATGTATAAATAACCTATTAATACTAATGTGTATTTTTTATATAATAATTAATATATTTTCAACTTATCATTTTACTTTATAAATGATTTTGATTTTGATTCAATAAAACAAAAAATTTATTTTTGAGTAATATTCAATTTCAGTTAGGGAATTTATATTAATGAATTAATGGATTTTTTAAATAAATAATAGATAAATAAAATATTTTTATTAAAAATTTTATATTAAATATAAATGATCAACTTGTTTTTATGAAGTTAAATGTAATTTTTATATTGGTTCAAAAACTGTTATTGTCAAAAAAACCAACATTTCTCAATAAATGTCGATTTTTATTTTAAAAGTGAAAAATAAAATATTTATAAAATTATATAGATAAAATTAATATTATTTCATTAATCATAATTTTTATATTATCCAATGGTAAATTTTTCATAATTTTCTGAGATAGTTAAATTTTCAGGTAAATATTAAAAACAGTATAAATATGTGATTTGTCTTATGACATCATAATAACCAAAAAATGATTTATTAAATACTATAAATTGTATAAAAGATAAAATATATATTTACCTTTTCAAATAATTTTATTTTTAGGTTATTTTATAAATTTTATAACGTCTATGAATTCTATTAAACCTATAATATATTTTAACGTTTTAATATCATTTCTTTAAGAACATGAATCACATCCACATAAAAAAGGGTGATATTTTAATGATTTCATCCCTTATAATTATAAAATAATTAGAACCACCCCTATTTGTAAAAAACATGGTCAAAAACCATAGTATGTTTTTTGGTTATGGGTATTTTATTTTATAATGTTCGAAACCTATGTTTGGGAAATAATAAATAACTCCCACTCTTTTCAAATATATAACCCACAAAATATCCCATAACTCTTCAATAAAAAACCTTATATCATGTTCTTACTCTAAAATCCCCTCTACATATTTCTACCAAGGTTTCCCCAATCTCTTAAGAATCTCCCCCTAATCTTTTGGAATCACCCTCTCAAGGAAAGGGATTTTCCACTCTCCTTTTTATTCAAGCACCCATTTTATGTTATTCCACTTTATTTTCATTTTCTATTATTTTTGTATATTTTTATACATCCTTGTTACTTACCTAATTATTTAAATATGATAATATAACCCTTTCAATATCATTATTCCCTTCCATGAACCTTTAAGTACCCTCATTTCCATAACAAAATTTAGTAATGGATCCTCTCCTTCAACACTTTATTCATATATCTCCATTATATTATGGACTTTATCTCCAACTGTTAATGTGGGGATATGTTCTTAAATATCCCCTTTAATATCAATTATATGTCAAAATAATTATAGGCCCCTATCACACTCATTAATCAATCCCATGAACAATTGTGATCCCCTGTTATGCTGATGAAATTTCACCATAATATTCCATGCCAAACAATTATGTAGTGAATACCCATACCAATTTCCTATCACAGGTGTTTACCTTTATGAATATAAAATTATTTTATTGGGGACTTACATGTATTCATTCCACACTCATTAATCTTGGAATAAAATGTGATTAAAATTGATTCCATGTTTTATGATCTATATGGCACACTTATTCATGTGAATGATATCAAAGTGACAGGTGTTCCCCAAATTATATAGAACTAAAATGCATTAGGTAATGATTTAGTCTCATGAGAAGTCATGAAAGTGATTTGGGAGTAAACCTAATCCATCACAGGACTTTTTCAACCATTATTTGTTGGAGGTTATCCTTGAACTATGTTTATGATACCATGTTTAAAGTTATTTCCACATTCCCATGATTCCTTTATGTTATCGTTCTTTATCATGCATCATCGATCATGTTTCTGTTTCTCACCCATTTTATGTTCCATTAAAATAAATATTAGTTAACATTACATACTTTCTTATTGTTATTCCATTTTTATTCTCTCACTAGGATTTATATGTCACACCTTTATTATGTATTTCCATAGGTTATCCCGTGTAGTTTTAAAAGCTATGGAATTTTCAAATATTGTTAAGGAAGATTTCAATAATATTATTATATCCTATGTTCATGATGTTATTATAAGAACCTAATTCGAAAAATAAACTAGAATTATTCATCTTATGGTTTGTATTATGTCTACTCTTACTTAATAAATCATGAATTTATGTGTAATAATGAGTAGGGATATCATAGTTGGTATTAAAGGAAAGTTTAGTTATTTTTTGAATTGGGATTAGAAAACCCTAGAGAAAGCCTTAATTATAAAATAAAACATAATAAAACATCCCTAAATTTTGGTAATGTATATATTAAGTTGTTTCAAATAAAATAAATCTCTATTTGAATATGATAAGTGGTTGTGGCTCTAGCATAGATTTAGCTAGGGGTAAATCTCGAAAACACCGCATTGAGATAAACTCGATTGGGAACTATTATATAAAGATGGGCCCTACTGCACACATGTTTTGAATATCAAGAGGTATATTCTTAGGTAAATTCACGATATCATTAAAACCCATTATTAAGGAAATAAAAATGACCATAAGTTTCTATTTATAAAATAGATTATAGATAACATATATTAAAGCTGATAAATTCATAAGTTAAGGAAGAAATTTCCCTTATAAGTTATCCATTTAAGGTTTTTGGATTCCAATTTATTTGTTTAATATCATAAAAATAATCATCCCTAATTTTCCATTTTTTCTACCCAATGGGTGGAAATTGGAGTAAACTGGTAAAAAATAATGTGAAGGACAATGTGATGATTGCCCCAATGATACTCTCTACCTGATAAGAGTAAGAATCACAAAATCTGTGATGATGATCTCTTAATTGACTCAAGTTATAAATAGAATCCTGAATTATTAGAAACACCCAAATCCACCAAAGAAATAATAAGCTTCTATCAAGAACTTTATAAGACAAAGGCCTCCAACTTTCAATGGATCATTTTATCCCTTAATCAAGTAATAGCGCACCAAATCCATTGAAAAGATCTTCTACGCCCTTAAATGTTCTTTAAAAAAGATTATTATAATGTTTTTTTATCATATAAATATATAATATGGTCAATTGTGGACACTAATCAAGAATATGAAGCCTATGGAATAGATTTAAGTGATGGGGTGGAAGGAATTATAAAAAATGTTTTTTAACAAATATTTTTCTCACACTATCCAAAATAAAATGATACAGGATTTACTTACCATCAAGAAAAATGATGATGAATCCATTGTATCGTCTGAGGAATACCAAAAAACATGAATGATATGTCATTTCCTTTGTCGTTTCCCCAGAATAAAAATTTTATGGCATCTTTACTGGGATAAAACTTATTCTACGAAAATCCATAGTGATCCAATACTTTGATAGATATGAGGAAATTGTCTGGTGTTCCCTAAAAGTAGAGATGGATATTAGATAATCTCAAGGGTCTCATGGAGATAAGAAATATAAAGTGGACTTTAACTCAAGAGGTGTTATGGAAAAATCTAACAATGGTTTTAAATTTCAATATCCCACTTATCAAAAGTGCGGAAAAAAGACAACTAAAATTTTCTTAAGGGGGGGTGAGGAAATACTTTAGGAGTGGAAATGAAGGGAACATAGATATTTATTATAGAATGGATAAAACCGCCAATAAAATTAAATAGAGGATTTCACCAATAAATCCCAATCCTTTTTTCAATGTTTCAACTACAAGGACCAATGACACTTTCAAACCAATGCACTAAGACAAGGTTTGTCGGAGACAGTCAGTGCCAACAACCGCTAAAGAAGTAGGGGTAAGATTTTTCCATTACAACCATTATGGTGGATCCCAACAATGACATAGTAATAGGTACTCTAGTTATTTTTTCAATAATAGTGAACATACATTTTGATTTTGGTTTTACACATTCCATCATATAATGCAATTTTAGTAGAACTATTTAAACACCACCACAAATCATGGAAGTAGAGTTGTATGTGAAAATGGAAAATGGGGAAATTATTACATCCCATGTATATAACTCCACCCATATCAAAATTTTTTGTTTTAACTTCCCATAGAACCTTTTGATACTCACTTTAGTGTAATTTGATACAATTATATGTATGGATGGGCTTTCCTTATATAGAGCCATCATAAATTGTTGTGAAAATGAAATCACTCTCTATATCATGAATCATCCTCTTATTCAATACAAATTAAAGGACGAGGATGAATCTTATTTATCATCAACATCTCAAGAATGTATATTATTGTCCTACAAGAAAGAGTATCTAGCATAAATTATTCAGTATATAGAAAGTATCATCCTTGAATACACTCTCATTGTGATGGAATACACTGATGTGTTTCCCAATGTATTACTTAGTCTTCCACCTTCCTTCAATCAAGCATATACATGGGTAATTTCCATTTTCCATGAATCTATATAGAATGGTTTTTTTAAATCTTAAGGAGATAATGATAAAACAATTGGAGAATCTTGGTAAAGGATCCATACACCCAAGTGTTTCACTTTGGGGTGTACCGGTCATCTTCATCAAGAATAAGGATGTGTTAATGTGCCTTTTTTTTGATTATCACGATATAATAAAGGTCATTATAAATAAAAATATCTTCTTCCATGTATTGATGACTTGTTTGATTAGTTTTTTGAATCCTGGTACTTGTCCAAGGTGGATATTCGGTCGGTGTATTGTCAAGTAAATGTAAATAATAGTGATATCCCCAAGACTACTTTTAGTACAAGTTACAGGTACTTTGAGTTCATAGAAAATCCATTCAAACTCACTAATGATCTAGAATTATTCATGGTCTTAATGAATATTTTCTTTAGAGATAACATCAACAAATTGTTGGTTTTCTTTATAGATAATATTCTAATATACTCCAAAATAATTGATGAATATGAGGATCATTTGAGCACTATTCTAAAGACCTTATGAAAGGTGAAGTTGTATACAATGTACATCAAATGTGAGTTCTGGTTGAAGGAAGTATCATTCTTGGGGAATATTATCATAATAAATCAAATATCTGTAGGTAATATGAGTTCATAGTAAATCCATTGAGTATCACTAATTCTCTATAATTAGTCATGGATTTGATGAATATACTCATTATATATTACGTCAACAAATTTTTGGTTGTCATTATATATGATATTCTAATATAATCTAAAAGAAAAGGGGAATATGAGGAGAATTTGAGCACTGTTCTAAAGACTATATGAAAGGTGAAGCATTATACAATGTACATCTCATGTGAGTTTTGGTTAAAGGAAGTATCACTCTTGTGGAATATTATTACAAACAATCAGATATCTATAGACCCTTCAATGAAATAAGAAATTAAAGGATGGTCACTACCAACATTTGTGACATCAATCTGTAGATTCCAGGGATTATCTAGGTACTATCATTGATTTATGAGAAATTTATCATGATTTTCCAACCCTCTAACCAAACTAACATTGAAGGGATTTATGTTTTTTTAGAATGAGAAATGTGAAGATATCATTATGTAGTTAAAAAAGAGTATTATCACTACACATGTACTTAGGATACTCAAAAGTTAGAACTTATTGTGGTGTATAGTGATGTTTTGAAGATTGTATTGGTATGTGTGTTAATGTATAATGAAAAACATATATCATATTATTCAAGTAAATTTAAATTTTGCAAATATAATTACCCAACACATGATTTAGATTTTGTTATAGTGTTCTTTAGGTTAAAAATATGGTAGCATTATCTCTTTGGGAGAAGTGTTAAATATATATGTATCAAAAGAGCCTCAAGTATATATTCACCCAAAAAGAGTTGAATATGCACCATAAATGATGGTTAGATATGATTAAATACTATTATTTATCAATCCACTACCATCCTGGGAATCAAAATAAAGTATCAGACTATCTATGTAGAAAGGATCTAGAAATTTTATAAATGATGAGAATTGAGAGGGATATAATATTCTTAGACTTGAAAAGGATGTAAATTGGAATCATAAAATATGTAACATCCTTAATACTTTCACAAATGATTACACAATCACCCCTTATGTAGAGTATAAAGAGTTCTTAAAGAAATTATGTTGTAATTTCGAAGAAAGTGGAAGCTATATGAAAGGGGAAATCCTTAAAGTTCAAAATTAATGAGGAATGAGTTTTAGATTTATACCTTGACTCTATATATGATCAAATAAAAAGATAATGAAAGAGTTTTTAGATGGTTCATACAGCTTGACCTTCTCCATCCATCCAGGAATCACAAATATGTATCGAGATTTTCGATATCACTATTTGTGGGACAATATGAAGAAGAAGATAGAAAAATGTAAATCAAGGTGTCTTGTATGTTAGAAAGTGAAGGATGAATGTAAAAATCCATGGGGAAGACACAATGGCTACCCATAACTATATGGAAATAGGAAAAAATAACCATGGATTTTTTCATTGGTCTTCCGAAGACATTAAGAGGGAAAAATTCTATATCAGATGTGGTGTATCATCTTACAAATTATTCTCTATTCATTTCAATTTTATAGGATTTATCACATGATCTACTTGTGAGTATACACATTAGAGAAATTGTGAGGCTATATGGAACACCACAATTCAATGTATCTGGTTGAGATCTAAGATTTACCTCTATGTTTTGGAAGATTATCCAACATTCTCTAAATAATATGGTGAACTTTATCATAGCTTATCACCATCAAACTGATAGAAAATTGGAATCAACTATCCATGCACTCAAGTAAATGTTGAGATCATAATCAATTGACTTCAAATGAAAACTAGATTAACATCTTCTTATGGTCAAGTTATGATATAATAATATATTAAACTCAAGCATCCAAATGGACCACTACAAATCCCATTATGTGAAGGGGTTTATAACAACATCATGTGGGGATGAAGTTGGGGGAAAAAACTTATAGGTCCTAAAATGGTTAAGGAAATGGTTTAAAATTCAAAGACCATTTAGTAGCACATATAGGATTCCTAAGGTTGATAGAATATCTATGATGATAATCATCAATGATACCTAGAGTTTGAGGTTGGAGATAAGGCATTCCTCTATATACCTCCAAGGATGAAATTCATAATAATTGGGATTAAGGGAAATCTTAGTCCATGATACATTAGTCCCTTTGAGATCCTTGATTTTTATCAGAGTGATATCTTATCTACTAGCACTCCCACCAGACCTACCTCAGATACATGATGCATCCCATGTATCCCTCTTAAGGATGTACATACTATAATCCTCCCATGTACTCAATCCAAAGGTTACACAATTAGATATTGGTCTTTTATATGAGGTGAAGGTGGTGAATATCTTAGATCATAGAGACAATATTCTATGAAACAATAAAATGTACATGTTCAATGTACTATAGAGAAACCACCGGTTTGAATAAGTGTTGTAGGAACCATAGACTGTAATAAAACAAAGTAACCCTAACCTATTTTTGTGTGTGAAATGAAAATTTAGAGGTTGAAATTTCTAAAGGGGTGAATATTATAATGAATAAAATAATTATAAATAAAATTCCTATTGTTGCTCAATTAAATTCCATATTTTGTATCATGGTTATAGAAAACACATTCACCTCTTTGGTTTTGTTATATCCTATCAGATTTATTGGACTTTTAATCATTTTAACTGTTGATAACGTAGACATTGAACAATGATAACATGATTAGTATAAATAAAGGGTTTTGAAAAATCTAATTGACATAAACAAAGGAAGTGATAGCCTCAACTAATAGGATCTGTAACATCCCGACCTGAGAGACACACACCAGTACCCCGAGTTGGTCAGTTACATGACCTCAAACGTTCCTCCCCGAATTCTAGAGGCTTTCGACTAGTATTGAGGTTCGAATATCAATCAGGGAGAGAATATACCCTCTTTATCAAAGTAGCACAACAGTAGAAGAAATAAACAAAAACCAATTGAATAATCATAAATAAAACAATACAAGTATCACATGATGACTAAAATAAGAAAATAAAATATCTAAATATAAAATGTAGATATTTCATGCCAAATATGTTTCAAGTGACAATATGTAAAACAAAAAATAAATACAGACATTTTAAACTCTCAATAGAGTCCTGAATCACATTTGGTTTCCTCAACCATGCTCCATCCCAACTTAGCCATCTAACATAGGACTCTTTCCCTTATCTTGTCTTGTAAACATGAATTCTATTTGGGTACCGATCAGGAAGCCTGACAAAGGTGTGAGTAATGCTAATTAGGCCACCACCAATATCTTCTAAAACAATATTTGGTCAATATAAATATATTAAGTTGTATAAAGAATAAAATATGAACAATAAATTAAAAGGTTTAAATTTATTCAATTATTCTTTATTTAACTATATAAACCACTAGGTTCCTGAGGAAACACAAACCTTAAATACCTGCTTCAACCCATGCTAATGTTTGAACTATCCCCAAGGGATATAACATATCACAATTCCATGGTTATCATTTATCATTTCAATTCTATTAAAATTACATTTGATTAGAACCATAGCCCAATACCAACATTTTGGTCCTAGAATGCTACGTGTAGCACCCCAAGGGTATTTGAAGAATCATTCAGTGTCCCAAAACCTGTTTATCACTATAGGATTTTTAAGCATGATTTCATGTCCTTCACATGTATATCAGTTAATAACATGTGGTCTTTTAAATCATCAATCCATGTACCACACACATATATCCCAAAATCACTTGTATCATAATATCACATGTATCATCATTTCATAAACATAAAGGTTAGGCATATTTAACCTTACTTTCAGACATTATCATCACGGGGCACCAATTCAATAATCAATTCAATCTTTATTAATAACTTGAATCACATGGAATACTATAACCAATTCATCATTAAACAATTTTCCAATATTTAATCATCTAACCCATTAACCCATTTTAGTTAAGCCAACCATCTCATAATACACAATATCAATTAATTCATAATCACATTAATTAACTAATTAAAAAATCCCAATATCCCATCAATTTCCCAATCAAAATATTACATTAATTAATTATCCTATTAATTAATCCAATTCCACCAATTTCAATTTCCCCAATTTATCCCAAATCTTTATCACAGGGAAATTAAATTTAATAATTCAATCACCAATGCAATTTCCCAATAATAGAAATTGAAATTTCATAATTACATACTATAATTAAATCAAGACTATGGGATTTTCAATTAGAATATCTACCACAAGATCATTAATGGACACTCACCAACATAAATTCCCAATTGAAGTGGAACAACCACTACAAAAAAACCGGCCCCTAGCGGTGGTTTTTTTTCATTTTGCGACGGTTTAAACCTCCACTATAGGGTTTGGCGGCGGTTTACAAAAACTGCCGCGAAATTGGGCATCAGCAATCTATTAGCGGCAGTTTTTACTATTTCGCGGCGGTTTAAGAAGAGAATCGTAGATGCCTCTTTTCGTGATGGTTTTTGTCCATTTCGTGGTGGTTTTATGCGTAGATGATACTTTTTTTTCGCGGCGGTTTTAACTGCCGCTATATTCTAGCGTTTGATGCGCCTATATCGCGGCGGTGAAAACTGCCGCTAAATTTAAACATAATACATTTAGCGGCGGTTATAACCGCCACTAAATACTGACCAATAAGGAATTAGCGGCGGTTATAACCACCGCTAAATTCTGACCAGTAAGGCGTTAGTGGCGGTTAAAATGACCTGGAAAAAAATATAATTATGCTCCTACCACACCACTGCCCTAAAAAACAAATCAAACTAGAATATTGAACAAGAGACACCATAAAAACAAATAACATGGTAGTATTCATTGAAAAATAGGATATGAGAAAATGTTGTATGTTATGGAGTCCAACCTAAGGAAAGGTATGTATCACTATTTGGTGAGTAACCAATCCATGTGACCCCCAAGATGTATATGTGTTTTTAGCTTCTTTAATTTCTTATGTGTTTTAAGAAGGGTTGATTTATATTATATTGATACTAATACTCTATATAATAAATGGTTATGAATTTTGATATAATTTATGTGATCATGCTAACCATGGTGATGTGTAACGATATGTAATTGGTTATGCTCTAAGTTGGCCAATATAACATCCATGGGTGGATTGTGATATGGGTTGGGTTTTTTTAACAATGGATTTGTGTTATGGGATAGAAAAAATTATGTTTATATGGGTATAGAATTTGTTCTAAAGATGGATGTTTAAGTAGTTATAGAATGTATGTTATGGTATGGTTTGTTGTGTGTTTTGGGTTGGTTGTTAATGCCTACTATAGAAAATGGGTAACTTGTGAATTGGCGTGTGTTTTAGGTTGGACAACACGCTAACTGTGCATGGTGCTTGAGAGAGTATGGTTTATGATCTTGTAGGTTATACATGATTCCTATTGAGGATTTTAGTTATGTCATTGGATATGAGATAAGAGTTTCATGTATACATCCCAAGATGGTCATCATGTTGCAGGTTGGATGGGATGCATCATGATATAGTTGTTATTGAATTTTTTAAAGAAAATAGGTTTGAGTTTTTTAAAATTTCAACAACTTATCTAATGTTTTCCTAAATACCTTATTGGTGGAATTATACTTAACCAAACCAAATGATATTGATTTTTCACAATAGTTATTATCATAAGATAATGTCGTTAATATATATGTGCATGTATGTGATCTTTATCCTTCAGGGGGAGTATGGTGTGTTGATTTCAAGTTAGGATTAGTAACCTAGATTTCATAGTTGGATTGGGTATGGGATTTGTGATATGCATGAGAACCCTTGAGTGGGTATATTGGCCTATGATTTTCCTCGTGATATTTGAGATGGGTTCATAGATGCTTCTCCATGAGTTGTATCCTATATAGAATGTGACATGTGAACTAGGGTTGAGAGAGACTAGTAATATTGAGATGTATCTTGGGATATTGGTGATTGGAGTGTTCTAATCAAGTGAAATAGCGATTCTCATTTCCACCTGATGAGGGTTTTCTTGTATGTATGTAATCCAAGAGAGGACTTATCCTAGGTCTATGAGTTCATTAAAAAATGAAAGTAATTTTAGACACTTTGTTTTATAGTGATGGTATATAGGTGGATTGTGGTTTGGTATTCAGTTAGTAATATCATTGTATTTGGTATTGTGAATGTAATAGCATGGGTAGTTCTTGTGTTTTGTTAAGTCTAACATGAATAATTGACATGGTTATTTGGGGGATAAGTTAAGTTAAACTATGATTATTTGGATGTTATTGTAATGATGCATATTAGGTGTTTTAATAGAGTGTATACATGCTTAGATTCATGTTATACTGATAACGGTTAAATTTAGGTATTGTGGGAGGCTTCCAAGATACACTCTTTCCATGTCAGCAAGAGTGTGAGTTCTTTATCAGCATAATTGGTATGTTGGTTGTATAGTCTAAGATTAGCCAGTCAGGTGGGAATTTCTTCATGCCTGTGTAATGTGTTGTGGCTCATTGGGCCTTGATAGTGATGGCATGAATTGCGCTTACACAGCTAGGATACCCAGGTGCTGCTATGGAGCAACAATGATATGAATGGGACTTACACAGTTGGACTGCCTAGGTACATCTATGAATCAGTTATGGTATGAATCGAGCTTACACAATGGGGCTACCCAAATGCTGCTATATAGTAGAAATGGTAGGAATATGGGTTACATATATGGTATTCTCATTGGATGTGGTACCAATTCAAACACAGGCCTAAATGGAATGATGTATACCACACTCGAGAAATCAAGACATAAAATGAAACATCATAAATAAATAAAATGCATAGAAGGAAACATGAGAAATCAAAAAAATGTTAGGACATGGAAATGTTTGGTGGAAACTATGTGCCATATACATGTTACATATACAAACCAACCGTTCTCATACTTGTTCAACACATCAACAACACTACTACTCATCATCTGATGCTGCATCGTCACCCTCTCCACCTTCATCTCCATTACCTGCTGCCACCTATAAGAACATTATATTGAAAATTAAATACTGTTGCATATTTATAATTAAACATAAAACCAATAAAAGTGTGAAAACTAAATGATTTTGATTTTTTTGTGATTTACCTGCTCACCACTAGCCGATGCACTACCATCGGGGGCATATCTGCTCATATGCTGACGTATTTCAAGAAACTCTTTCTGCAAAGCAGATATCTGATCCCCCTGCTGGTGAACTGTGTTTCGTAGAGAAGACATCTCCATCTAAGTATCTTCAGGTATGAAATGACTATAACTAGGAGTAGATGTAGCTGAAATCCCTGATGGCCTGCCAAAGACCTCAGATGGTACGGGTCCAAAACCCATCTTGTGCACTCTACCAGGATGCTCCTTCCCAATGACTTTACCAACCGGGTCATCCTAGGAGACTGAGTAGGATTGCTCAGGATTGACATCCCATATTTCATTAATTTTTACCTATAAATCAAATATCAATATATATTAACACAGTAAAAACTGATAATAAGTTATTATAATAAATAATTGACTTCATACCCCAACTTCTCTGGAAGGTTCATTAACAAAACTTCCATATGTTTTTTTATGAACATCCAGCCACAGTTCTGTTCGGGATGCTTCATGCCCTAAACTTTGTGACTGCATTAAACAAAGATAAATCAACAATTAAATATGTTAATTAGATAATATTTTCTTATAAATATTTAAACTAATTAAAAGATTACCAATGACATTCGGATTCTAGCAAAGATTTTTGAGCCCGTAGTGTGCGGGATGACTTGTTTTCCCCGGTTTGATGCATTCTGTCTTGAGAGATCCGGAAATAAATAAAATTCAATTTAACAGTAATGTATTCAATTTCTATCTCCTCTTAATGTACATGTATAAATGTAAAATGAGGATAATATAATAATATATATTTCAATACCATTCGATTCTCATCACGATGGCTATCGACAAAATATTTCCACTGTTCTTTCGGTACCCCACTAGGTAGCTTCTCTTACATATGCTGCACGATCAACGAAGTATCATTGACATCACACCACAACCTCCATTTGAAATCTTTCCATTTTTTTCCAAGATTTTTCAATGTCCACTTTCGTGCTATCATATCAGCAATGGTAAAGTGGAAGAACATCTGTATACAAAAATTCATTTTGAATATATTAGTAACATGACATTCAATTAAACCATAAAGTAATAAAATTACCTTTATCTGAGAATCAAAAACTTCATTTCTCCAGTTTGGAGGCATATGCCTCCAATCATCATATGAAATAGGCAGGGAAATGGGCTCCGCTGCCAGCTGACCTATAATCTGACCAAGTAAACCTGCGGCGTCATCCGTCGGGACCCCATAAGAATCAAATGGAACCACTATCTTCTCTCCATTCATGTTCCAAACATAAGAACTTTTTAAGTTTTTTTCCACTATTTCATTTTTTTCATCTGCAATTATCAAACAATTACTATAAACAAAATGCAATAAATTAATTTAATTAAAATTTGTACCTATGACTCTGACCCTCCAGAATGTCCGTGATGAAATGGAAGGGGCGTGTCGTTGCCCCACTGCTGAGGCTCCTATAGGGGGAGGAAATGACTCATCCTATAATGAGACATCCACTGACGGTGTCAGAGATGGTGCAGGGGGAGATGATGCAGGGATGTAGGCAGCTGCTGCCTCAGATGCCGTGGGGACAGACGGATCGTCATCTGTCGCAGAAGTAAATGAAATGGTGTACGGCTTCTTCCTTGGCATTCCTATCATTTAATCAAATAAAATTAAGTTCAGAATATATATTTCAAAAAATTTATGCAGAAAAAAAATTAAAAATGATAATAGATGCCCAGTACTAACAAACAAAATATATATAACAATGATAATGAATGACTATAGAAATGAAACAAGTGGTTGCTGAATGAATAAATAATTGTACATACAATCATTTTCCCCTTCAATCATGTCGGTTTCCTGCTCCATTGCTTCATCCACTTCATTCATCCTTGCTAGAATAATATTTTCAATATCATGATGGACAAATAATTCTGCTTCCTGTTGTTGATGAAATTCAATTGCAGAGGTCAAATCTTCCACTTCATCACCCATATCATACAAATCTCTTTGTATTACGTGAGTAACTACACTCCACCCTTCATCCACAACATCATTCACATAATATACCATTTTTTCCTGTGATGCTATGATATATGGATCATGTAGTTCACGATCACCAACATCCATCAAGCGAGAGAAGTTTACAGAAGTAAATTGCAAGGAATCTCTTTTAACACCTCTGATAATATCGACCCATTTGCATTTGAATAAAACAACAGAAAAATGCCTGTGGTAGTTTAATTCAATAATATCATGCAACTTTCCATAGTATTCCACTTCAGCAAATGTAAATATACCACTATTCTGTGTTTTCAAACCCATTTCTCGATCGACTGTACGAAATCTAAAACCATTCACATTATAAGCGTCAAACTTTCTAACTTGTTTTATAGGACCTCTAGCAAGAAACTTCAAATCTTTTGACAAGTCTGCTCGAGTATCATTATTCATGATTTGAAGAATAAAAATATAATTTAATAGATATGAAAAATGTATGTGTCAAACTAATATTCGTATTTATTGCAATATTTATAAACTTACACATCGTGAAAACCATTCTACCAGCTATTTATTCACAGATTTCATTATATCTTCTTCATTTCGTGTTCGGCCTCTCATTCGTCTCTTTGTTTGTATCCTCAACTCTTCAATAAATGGATCTGCAATTTCACTATTCAGTATCACATATCTATGTGCCTGTAATAACTCCAATTCTGTCAGTGTCGCGTATGAGGTCCTCCCAACTGATCGGCTAATAGCATGAAATATTTTTGATTTCTGATGCATTTGAGATTGAGTTGATGTTTCGTCAACATGTCCAACTCGATTAAATCTTGTCTCAATATCATCCAAATATCTGGAACAAAAGGTGAGACACTCCTCGGCCAAATAGCCTTCAGCAATAGAGCCTTCTGGTTGAGCTTTATTTCTCACGTATTCTTTCAAATTCCCAAGATATCTGTGAAAAATAATAATAATATTATTCATTTATTTAAATTCCAAATATTGTTTACTTAACTGGAAACATATAAATAAAATACCTCTCAATTGGATACATCCATCGATAATGAACGGGGCCTCCTAATTTAGCTTCATCAACCAAATGCACAGTTAAATGCATCCTGACAGTAAAAAACAATGGAGGAAAGATCATATCCATTGCACAAATGGTCAATACAAACCTCTCCTGTAGGTTGTCAAGCTGTAAAGGATGTTGAGTTTTCTCACATAATTGCCTGAAAAATGTGAATAATTGCAGTACAACAGCAGTAACTTTTTCAGGTAATAATGTACGCAATGCCAATGGTAGTAATTGTTGTAACAAAACATGTGAATCGTGACTTTTCAATCCATATAACATACGATTCCTCAAATCAACACACCTCGAGATGTTACTCAAATACCCATCAGATACCTTCAGATTCTTTAAAATTCGAAGGAACGCATCTTTATCCCTTTTTTTCATTGAAAAAATGGTCAGAGCATACTTTTCATTCTCATCTGGAAAGAGATCACGTTTTATGTTCATTACATGTAAGTCTTTGCGAGCATTGAGATGATCCTTCGAATTTCCATGCTCATTAAGTAATGTGAAAATCGAATTATCACATAAATTCTTCTTAATATGCATCACATCAAGATTGTGGCGCAAAGAATTAAATTCCCAATACATAAGTTTGAAGAATATACTTTTTTTCTTCCATTGTTGCGTTCTAATTTCACTTGATGATGCACTTCGCACTCGTTTTCCTCTATCAGTCAAATGATAAACCTTCCCAAATTCTATTTTAACATTTTCAAGCTGTTTCAATATTTCAGAACTGGTTAACAACTTTGGAGGTGGTCTACGATCAATGTAACCATTAAATTTTGATTTGTTCAGCCGAAATCTATGAGATGCATCAAGAAATCTTCGATGGCACAAGAAGCACCATTTTCTACTGTGAGGTAGCCGTTTGGGCTCGAAATCAAAGTTACAAACGGGACAAGCCAAACCCGTATAAGTGTTCCAACCAGATAAATTCCCAAGCCCAGGGAAATCACTAATGGTCCAAATTAAAGTAGCATGCATTTTGAACATTGTTTTAGAAGAAACATCAAATGTCTCAACACCGTTGCTCCATAACTCCTGCAATTCTTCAATCAAAGGCTGCAGGTATACATCAATATCATTTCCAGGCATTTTTTTCCAGGAATAATCATCGAAATGATAAAAGATGTTTGTTGCATACACATCCACGGAGGCAGATTATAAGGGATCAAAACAACTGGCCAAATGCTATAACTCGTACTCAAAGTCCCAAATGGGTTGAATCCATCGGCAGCCAATCCCAATCGAACATTCCTAGGATCAGCTGAGAAATATGGATGTAATGAATCAAATGTCTTCCACGATTGGGAATCTCATGGATGTCTCATTAACCCATCATTGTTATTATCTACAGAATGCCACTTCATGTGTTCGGCGGTTTTTGATGACCTGAATAATCTTTGCAATCAAGGCTTCAAAGGAAAGTAATGCAAAACTTTTGTAGGCGTGTTCCTTTTCTTCTTCTCCATGAAATTATGTTCAGTCATACTTCCAACATCACCTTTTGACTGCCATATAGAAGAAGAAAATTTCTTACAATTCTGTCTACTTGAATCCTCTCCCCAATAAAGCATACAATCATTGGGACACGCATGTATTTTTGTATAATTCAGACCAAGCTTGTTTACAACTTTTTTCATCTCATAAAACGATTCTGGGATTTTTGATTCAGGAAATGCATCACGAATCAATTCCAATAACATGGACATTACCTTATTTGTAATTCCACATAGACATTTGATATGGTACAACTTCAGCAGAAATGAAATCTTTGAATATTTCAAACACCCACTATACAACTATTGATTTCCATCATCAAATAAATCATGAAACGCATTTTCCTCACTGAAGTTTTCCCTTTCATTTGGCTCCACAGAATCAAGAGGAGGATCCAATGATATGTTACAATCTTTATCTGCTTGTGTTACAGTCTCAAAAACATCACTTGTCACGTTTCAATTTGTAGCACCCTCTTCTGGTTGTTCTGATATGTTTTGATGCTCATAGTGGTGTCTTGCAGTGCTGAATGCATCATTTATGAGGTTTTGCATTTCATTTTCCATTGGAGACAAACTTGGGACCTCATTCTGTGGATTAACATCAGTCCTCAATCTTTCTGTATTGTTTGATTCTCCATGCCAAATCCAACACAAATATTTATCAGGGAATTGCTTCAGTATTAAATGTTCATAAACTTCATCTCTCTTCAACCATGTTATAAATTTACATTTAGGACATGGACATCTTATTCTCCCTTCAACGGATCGATTAGAAATTTCAAAATCTAAAAACTCATTCAAACCCTTAACATATTGAGTTGTGTTCGTCGGTAATGTGATCCAGCTTTTATCCATGTATATCACAATGTGCCTACACAAAATATACGATAGTGTAAGATTATAGAAACATAATATAATAAAGATGAACCATTGATCATAAAGTATGCATAATATAATAATGATAGTTCATTGATCACATTTACCACTTCAGACCAACCGAACAAGTCTGGTCCATAAGAGACAGCGTCAACACCTCATTGAGGAGAAATAAGAATATCTCGTTACACAGTTATCATAACACTATCTACCCAACTATTTTTTATGGTTTCCAATGGGATATCATTACAGAACATGAATCACCTAATTAATTCATTATCCATGATAAGACATGTCGTTATGGACCAAATTTACAAGGGAGAGAAGTCACATGGATTTTTGTAAAATAAACCATTGGAATTGAAATTGGTCTATAGGATGGGATTTAATCTATTGAACATATCTATATTCTTGGAAAGAGTTTAGGTGTAAATAATATTAAGTGATATCCCAAAGGAACCAACTGCTCAATATAAATTCCAAGAAATTACTCAAATTGTGGATGGATATTCTCACTTTTAGTAATGAATACATGAATAAATGTAGGAGAAATATATAAACCAAAAAAATAAATAATCCACAATTACTATGCATGAATTATCCGTCGTTGAAGCAATCAAAGAATCAAGGAAGAACTAAAAATTACCAAAGTCGAAAGGGGTCGCGGGGGGCGCCAGGGGGTGCGGGGGTCGCCGGAGGCCACAGGGGGCGTGGGGGGGTGTCGGGGTCAATAAAAAAATTACACCCATGAAAATACAATAGAGAATTATCACTAATCATTTACCTAGGTATGAAATCCATACTATAAAACCATTCATGGAAAACCCAATACACATAATATGAAATCATACCTTCTTTAAATAAAAAAATAAAGATAAAGTGATGGTCAAGGTTTCTATAATGACATGACATTTATAATTAACTACATCATGATGAATCTCTGAGAAATGTAATATAAATTTACATTCATCTTTCGACGTACAAACTACATGCACTTGATAATTTATACTTAGAGCATCAATAATGAAATTTCACTTTCTTGGAGTATAATTAAAATCCAAATAAAATGACTAAATATATTCATCCCATATCCTCTATCATAAATTTTTATCCCTATGATAAAATATTTACTACATGTTTTTTTATTTTTAAATGCCACAAAATTCTCATTGAATAACTAATTTCATAAACATTGGAGGGTATGCATAACCATGACTAACTCAATATCATGAGTTGGATAATTGTTATCATTTATTATAAGTTTCAAGACCCATTTACTAAAACTCATTCCTCCATATCAACATAAATCTTAACATCACATTGGAGGCCTCATTATTGACCTTATAATGCATCCTTGGTTTTGTTCAAATAAGAATAGGTGTAGATGTCAATATATTTTTTAGCTCATAAAATGAATCTTTTTATTTATCATCCCACTAAAAATTCACTCCATTCCAAGTCAATACTATATTTTTAATGAATATGTGAGAAAACTCCAAGATAATGCAAGAATAAGAAACCACATGACCAATGAAAATATGAATCTCAACAATATTAGTATGAATCTATTAATAAATTATAGATTCTACTTTCTCTATATCCCCTAATATCCTAGATTTAGAGAACTCATGACCAAAAAATGTCACCTATTGATTATAGAAATAACATTTCAATATATTGGAATATAAATGATGATATCTCAATGTGTCTATGAACATAACCAACTATTATTCATGCTCCTCATAGGATCATGATCATACCGATATATCATTGATAAATATAGTTCCGAATGAAAAAAAAGGATAAAAAATGGTTTATCAAAGTTATAAATACATATGGTTTCTCCATTACCCTAAATAGAATTACCAAAAACACAAAATTACTATATAGTGTTTGAAATTATATCTTGGACACACCTTTAGCTCAAACCTTTAACCGCTGATAACCTAATCGATGAACAATCCTAAAAATCCATAAAGAACCTCTAAACTGATTGAATAAATCATAAATTCATAGAAAAGGATACCAATTATTAAGAGTAACATGATTTAATTTATAATATATAATATAAAATCAATAACTCCCTCTTACAATATTGGTAAAAAGAAATGGATAACCCTATGTAGACACACTCAGATTAATAAATCCATTGGATTAAAGATCTCCCAACTAAATATTTATCTATCTAATATCCCATAGAGATATATAGTAATGGGATATTGTGATAGTCTCGATACCTTGTACTAATTCAATCATAAACTCCACCTCCATCTCTAGAGGTAACCTTATAAAGTCCTCAAAAAAAACATCCTGATACTTATTAATTGCAGGAGGAAAACAACACTTGAAACACCATTAGCTAACCTGATATCCATCCATACCACTAGAGATATAGTAATCCCCATTTTCCAATAATCATATCTTGATAAATTGGAATTATAATCTTATTTACCTAGAATAACATATGATTTATCATAAGATGGAGAGAATTTCTATATTTTCTAATAACAATAAATATATTCTTTAAAATGTGATAACTAGTCTATACTAAAAATTACAATGAAATATTTCATCACTATAATGACCAATTTCCAAAGATATACATATCCAAAAATATCAGCTACATAATTTAGGAACTTCTAATGGGATCCTCTCTTTTTCCCAATGAATTATTTAGAGAGAAAATTTTAAATAAAAATTCAACAATCAAACCTATGTTGGATACCAAGCAAGAAGACATAAAATAATAAGAATAACTATAATCAAATAACACGCTGAACAAGGTTGAGGTATCAATTACTATGAATGACTTTTAGTAATGAATACATGAATAAATGTAGGAGAAATATATAAACCACAAAAATAAATAATCCACAATTACTATGCATGACTTATCTGTCGTTTATGAGAAGAAATAAAATAATCAAGGAAGAACTAAAAATTACCAAAGTCGAAAGGGGTCACGGGGGGCGCCGGGGGGTGCGGGGGGCGCTGGAGGCCACGGGGGGCATGGGGGTGTTAGGGTCGTCGGATGGAACAAGGGGCGCAGGGGGCGTGGGGGTCGCCGGTGGTCGAGGGGGGCACCGGGGGGTGTGGGTTTTGCCAGAGGGCGCGGGGAGTGCAGGGGGTCCGGGGGTCGGCGGAGGGTGCGGGGGGCGCAGCGGTCGCCGAGGCCGGGGGGGATTGGGGAAGAAGAGGGTTTGGGGAACGCAGTCGGGGTGGGGGAAAGGGTCGTGGTTTTTTAAAAAAATTTGGGTTTCGCGGCGGTTTATTAAAAACCACCGCGAAACCTTCACCGAAAATGTTTAGCGGCGGTTTTGTGAACCGCCGCCACAAAACTGCCGCTAAACCCAGTTTTTTTTGTAGTGAACCAAGATCAAGACAAGGAATTAGATCTATAACTAAATCCTAGATCCAAGATCAAAAGAATCAAAATGCATTAAACCTAGATCTAGAATCAATACCAATGGAGTAAAACCTTCTCCTTTTTATCCAGAAAGAGATATGAGAGAGAAATAAACCTAATTCGGAAGATGCAACATACCCATAGAGGTTTAGAGCTATCAAACCAGCCTTCAATTATTCAGTAACGGTGTTCAAGAACCCTATGGATTCTTCCAAAAACCTCTAAAAATGAGAGGATTGTTTTGGGATTGAGTTTGGTCAACTTTGGGTGATGTCCAAGGAAGTTTGGGAATTGTTTATCTAATTTTATAAATAATTAGACCTGCATTCATGGTTTCATGGGAAGGGGCACATGAATTTCCAAACCATGAGCCTAAGTCGTGCACCTCTTCTAGGAGGTTCATAGTTACTTATAAACGAGTGAATGATTTGAAAAATAGTGTGACATCCATGCAATCTCTCTCTGTCTAGGTTTCCACAGTTTTCTAGGGTAGGGTGCACAAATTGGGAAAACCGTGTGCAAACCATGCACTACCCAAAACCTCTCAAAAACATCCAAATTTCACCCAAATGCACCCAAGATAAAACCCAAACAATATATACTCAAAACAAGGGAAAATTGCACCATAAAACTATTTTGACACATCTCTATAAAATTTCAGGATCTTGCAATATCCCCACCTTATAATATATCATCCTCGATTCATACTCCCAAGCATCTCTAAGACTTTTAGGTAAAAACATCAGACCATTGAACCTATATATCAACTTATCTCTCACATGTTTCCTCATGAACATGCCTATGTTTCAAAAATACTGAAACTAACAGCACAGTCCTTCCCCATAACACTATCTCACTATGATCCACAACACGTATCAGATGATCCTCAAAGGAGGCATTGATCTCAAGATCAATATCATCCACATTGATCACATTATAAGGGTTAGTGTGATACCGTTGATGTTGAGACAAATGAAAAATATCATTCATATAACTACACCTATATAAAAGAGCCAATCGGTACACCACTGACCCGATTCTATCTATATCCACAAACAGTCCAACAAACATTGGTTCCAAGTTTCCCGATCTCTAAATCCTATAGTGACACAATCTATACGACACTCAAAGGAATACATTATCACCCTTTTTAAACTCTAGGGGTCATCAATTTCTATCAGTGTATAACCTCTACCAATTATGATCCATATGATTTTGAATTAATTGAACCTACTCTGATTTCTCCTACATGAGACTCAAACCTAACAACGCTGACTCAATTTCCTCCATCCAACATAGAGGGTATCTTCATGGTTAACTATGAAGTTCTTTATATGGTACCATATGAATAGTTTCTGGATAAATATTCTTATTGGAGAACTCAACGATCTCTAATTGATTCTCCAAAGGCCCATCAATGTCAAGAACACATGATCGTAGAATATCCTCTTAAACTTATTAATTCATTATGATTTTCCATTTGTCTACATGTAGAAATATATACTCAGAAAACCCTATGTACCAATATCTTTATACAATTCCTTCCAGAAGAGTGAAGTAAATCATGAGTCATAGTCTAAAACTGTACTCTATGGAACCTCGTGTAGATGGACTATCTCACATACATATAAGTATCTCATGTAATCTACTAAGGAAGTCTCTTTTATAGGTAAGAAATGTGATACCTTCTTAAAATAGTCTGAAAACACCCAAATAGAGTCCTTCTTTTGAGGAATACTTGGGACACCCACCAACACTTCCATAGCAGCATCGTCCCACTACCATTCTGGAATGGGAAATGACTGTAGTAAACCACTAGGTCATTGATCCCAAGCCTTCACCTATTCAAAGGTTTATCATCATGTAATTAACACAACTATCTCAATTTTCATGTCTAGCCACCAATATTTCTGATTAGGTCATGGTATATTTTGGAAAAACCTAGATGTATTTCCCACATCGAAAAATGAAATTCACACATTAACTCCTCTCACATGCTTTTAGGCACAAATACATGATTACTGACATAGATGATATCATCCCCATTTATGTTCCTATCAAAAGGTGACTCCCCCCTTCATTTCTTTGACTTATGTTCAAATATTCTGGATCCTCATACTAAATGTCCCTAATTCGAATCGAAAGTGTAAAAATATACTAAAACTCGTATGAAATTCATTTGTTCACGGATCTTCTGGACCAAAACATGTATCTAATCCATTAAATTCATTGTTTTCCACTCAACACTAGACTCATGAACTTCCTGAGTCTGAGGTTTCATTCTTAAATCATTAGAAAAATTGTTCCCCTTACCATTCATATATGTTAGATCAAAGTAGAATGACTTCATATAATCAAATCATGACTAATTCTATATATTCATGTATTACATTGAAAATATTTTCTTTAAGATATTGTGATTCATCTACACAGTAAACATTTCTCCCAAAAGAATGTTCTGCCAACACTTAAAAGAATAAACCACTACAACCAACTTGAGTTCATGTGTAGGGTAGTTTCATTCATGTGGCCTCAACTATCAAGACCCATATTCCACAAACAGATCTCCCTACAATAAAACTACTCCAAGGAGTATTTCATAAGTATTACCTAACAATATATACTCCTCACCGAGATCTGGTATGATAAATATTGGTGTCCTCATCAAGTACTTCTTTAAATCCTAGAAATCATTCTCACATGCTCCATTCCATTAAGACTTAAAACTCTTTATGGTCAAGACTAAAATAAGTGATTTCAATCAGAAAAAGTCTTGATGAACCTCTAATAATATCCTTCCAACCCTATATCTATATGGATATCAAAAACATTATTGGTTTTATCCTAATAAAAAACTTCTTTCACCTTCTCTGGGTCCACTGAAAAACCTTCCTCTAAGATCATGAGACCCAATAAATGTACATGGACAATCTAAAACTGACACTTAGATAGCTTTTCATATATCTGATGATATCTTAGTGTACTCAGTATGATGTCAAGATGTTGGGCATAATACTCCTGACTCTTGGAGTACACTAAGATTTCATCCACAAAAACTATCTCAAATTGATACAGGTATTGGTGAAATATTCTTTCCATAAAGGCTATAAACACTTCTTGAGTGTTCATCAACCCAAATGAAATTATGGAGAAATCATAAAGGCCATAACATATTTTTAAAGTAGTCTGAGGTATGTCATAAGGTCAAACTCTCAACTGATGATACCCCAATATCAAGATGATCTTGGAGAATACACAAGCTCTCCTCAATAAGTCAAATAGATCATTGATTCATAGAAAAGGATAATAGTTATTCAATACATCTGGTTTAACAACCATTAATCAATAAATAAGAGTAGAGTCTCGTCATCCTTTTTAGAAAATAAAACTGGAGAACCCCAAGGAGACATACTCGATCGTATAAACCCCTTATACATCAACTCTAAAATTGAGTCTTAATATCGTGAAGCTCTATTGGTTCTCTTATATATGGTGGAATAGAAATTTCTTTATCCCTATGTATGATCTCAGTTTTAAATTCCACATCTCTATTAGGTGGTATCCTTAATAAGTATTAAGGAAACATGTCCTAGAACCTATAAAACATAGGTGGAAAGATATCATACTTTTCACCCTTTTCATCTAGAAAAAGACTTGCAACTTGGTTTGGGAACTCCCCCTATTGTTGAAAAAATGGCCCTGCATAGCCCTCCTTGATATCCCACTCTCCATGGTGAATATAATTGTTGCCCTCAAGAGATGTAAAATTCAAACTCCTTTATTATAAATAAATGTGGTATCAGTTTGCTATTAACCAGTCCATACCCATAATTAGTTCAAAGATTGACATGTCAAGGATGTAAAGATCCCAATGGAACCAATACTTCCCAACCTCAAGAGAACACCCCTTTCACAAGAAGATGTCTCTTGACCGTACTACCAAAGGTGTATCTATTATCATATCCCTACTCAAAAAAATCCACCTCCATGATCAAACCATTCACAATTTGTATAGATATAAAATAATGAGGTGTTTTGATATCAAATAAGGAACTAGGTAGTGTAAAACTTACAAGAATAGTACTTTTAACTATGAATGGTCTAGCCTCACTATCCATAAGTGTCGGTTTAACTACATGCAACTGTCATGCCCCTCTTCCTTTTGATGTAGTCTGAGTCCCTGGAGCTCCACCATGCTATCGATACAGGATCTATTTCCCAAAATTACCACATCCACGAACTCTCTCACCATGACCATTGGAACTCCAACTACCATACTGAGACGGTGTAGAATATCCCCTTCCCATACATTAGTTATATCTATCCACTCCATCACTACCCATTATCTATTGATTCTTGTAGAAATACAGTAGATGTTTCATCCTTTTGTAGGATCTGAACTCTACTGGGGGTCAGGGTAATTGTCTACAAAAGTGACCTCAACTACCACACTAGTGATAGGTCACCCAAGTAAAGTCCTTTTCAACTGATCCATTCCCCTATCCAATCTTCTTTCCACTAGTTTGGTCAAAATTCTCATAAATATGCTTAATTATCTCATAATATGTAATTCCTAACCGTCTAGTAGTAACCACTTATCCTCCACTGGAATTCTCCATTAGGTTCCCCTTAGAATGTATAGCCTAATTTAACACTTCTGAAAACTTCTTCATCCTAAAGATATTAACATGGGACTTAATCAAACATTTAATCCCATTCAAAAAATGTTTTATTACAGTAGACACATATACTTCCAGGACTGCAAAAAAGTGCTAAAAATTTATTAAAGCATCCAACATAGTCCATCACTGACAATATCTCTTGAGTAAACCTCATAAACTCAGCTAATCTATCATGCCTAAGCATCACAGGGTAAAAGTTCTTCGAAAAGTCCTCCTAGAATCCCTTCCACTCCAAATTCAATCTATCCGTAATAATTCTTGATGTCCCACCAAATCTTTTCATGACCACGTAACATAAAATCATCCAACTTGACCCTCCATTAAATAGGAGTCTCTAGGTGATCATGAATAGAATGTACGGACTCAATCCATAAACTTTGTTTCCTCAAGTCCACCCTCTTTCATGAAGGTCTAAGGGTTTTGTAATTTGAAAATTCTATGTCATGTTAGACAAACTCTTAACAACCTGCTCTGGGTCTCTTACCATGAACTTCATGAAGCGAGAAATTTTTTCAAGGAACTTATCTCTGGATCCACCTGGAACTAACAGTGCCTCATGTTCAACCACTAGAGGCACATTTTCAACCATGACCTCTTGTCATCCTCTCAACCATCATCACCATGGAGACATTTCTCTACAATTCCGAACACATGTATGAGGATGCATGACATGACTTTAACACATTCACATAAGAGGAATTCATAGTAATTCGTAACAATTCATTCCCCAACCCACACCACACATTCAAAACCAAGGCAATATCACTACCCTTAACCATCCAACATCAATGTCATGGTTAACAAAAGAGGAAACTCATTATCATTATTCAAGTTTCACATTACACACTCATTTTCCATACATGCATCATTTTTCAATTTCCAATTCCAAAACAGGCACCATTTTTAGTTCAATTTCATAAGTAAGTGAAAGCATTTCAATTTCAAAAACTTACCAAAAACAAAAAAAATTGTTCCTGACTAAAAAAAATGATTGTCACATTAATTTATGAGTACTTAGAATGATGCATGTATACTCAACTCTCATTCCATACTAGGCCACATTTAAAATCTCAGAAAATCTCAGAAAAAATAATCACATCACATAATAAGTGCATCACATGAGTTTAAATAATATCCAATTGTAATGACACACATTAATAACAATAATTCCCCATGGGTACTTCGCTTTTACCCTCATACATGGGTTAGCTACTCACATCGACAATCTCTTAAGAAAGTCCAGAATAATTATATTCCCATGTCTATCTTTCTCAAATAGTAATCAAAATTAAATTAAAATAAAAGACCTTTGATACGACATTGTAACATCCTGACCCATGCACCACACACTGGTACCCCGAGCCAGTCAGTTACATGACATCAAGCACGCCTCCTCGTATGCCAAAGGTTGTCGACTAGTAGTGTTAGTATAGTATTGATCATGGGGAGGCTATACCATATTTATCAAATTATTACAATAATGGAAGTAAATAAACTAAATAAAACATAATAATCATAAATAAAATAGTATCAGTATCACATGATGACCTAAAAAAGGAAAATACAATATCCAAATCCAGACAGTAGATATGCCATGAAACATATGTGTCAAGTCTCAATATTAAAAACACAAAATAAATAAAGATATAAAAAAATAAAAAGTAGGTCCTAAATGGAATCTATTTACCTCATCCATTCTCTATCCAACCTAATCCATATAACATGGGACTCTTTCCTTTATCTTGTCTTACAAACATGAAGTCTGTTCTGGTACCGATCAGGTAGCCTGAGTAGGGAGTGAGTACAACTCATTAGTCCACAACCAATAGCATCTCAAGAAATATATATTCAATAATAGTTCATGTAGTTTTATAAATATTAAAATACAAACAATAAAGTAAATATTTTACTTATATTAAATTATTCTTTATTTAACCACATAAACCATCGGGTTCTCTAGGACACCCAAACCATCAATATCTTCTTTACCATGTGTTGGATTTTGAATAATACCTAAGGGATATAAAATATCATAATTAAATGGTAATAATTTATTATATTAATTCAATTCATGTTAGAATTAATTGGAATCAAAGTCTAATGCTAATATTTTGGGCTTAGAATGCCATGTCTAGAACCCCGTGGGTATTTGAAACATCAGTCTATGTCCCATAAACTGTTTATCACTATAGGGTTTTAAGCATCATTCCATATCCCACACAAATATATCAGTCAATCACATATGTGATTTTGAAGCATACGTCCATGTCCCACACACATATATCATAAAATCACATGTATAATAATTTCATAAAAATAATGTTAAGCATCATTAACCTTTTTCAAATATTCTCAATATGGGGTACCAATTAAATCATCAATTCAGTCTTGGTTAATCACTTTAATCACTTGGATTAATATAACCAATTCACTATTAAACCATTTATCAAAATTTAATCATCTAAACCATTAACCCATTTAGGTTAAGCCAACCATCTCTTATTCCTAAATTTCATTAAATTAATAGACCCATTAATTGAAAAATTACACAATCCCAATATCCCATCAATTTCAAAATAATAATACTCCATTAATGAATTATCCATTTAATTAATCGAATTCCACCAATTTCAATTCCCCTAATTTAACCCAAATCATTATCACATGGAAATTTAATTTAATCAATTCAATCATCAATGTAATTTCCTATTCATGAACATTGAAGTTTTACAATTACATACATGTAATTAAATAAATACTATGGGATTTATAATTAGACCACATTCCTCAAGATTTTTGATGGATAATCACCAATAAAAATCCCCAAACAAATTAGAAAAACCAAGATCACGACAAGGAATGATATCTATAACTAAAACCTAGATCCAAGATCAAAAGAATCCATATCATTCAAACCATGATTTATAACCAAACCCAATAGAGTAAAACCATCTCATTTTAATAATAAAATATAGAAAATAGATAAAGAAAACTAATCAATAAGAAACCAAATACCTAAAGAGGTGCAGATCTATCAATTCATCCTTAGATTCATCACGAACAGTGTTCAAGATCCCTAGGGATTCATCTCGAAGCCTCCAAAAAGAGAGGAATGGGATAGGGTCGAGTTGGGTCATATTTGGGTGAAATATGAAGGGTTTAGGAATTTTTAATATACATTTTGGAATAATTAAACCTTCACACATTGTTTCTTAGGTTGGGGCTCATGATTTTCTGAACCATGCATCTAAACTATGTGTCTCTTTTTGGGGGTTCAAAGTTACTCCTAAAAGGGAACTAAGTTTGAAAATTATATTCCATCCATGAATTCCCAATCTATTTTGGGTTTCATGGTTTACTGGGGTAGGGAACACTGTTTGGAAAAATCATGTTCCCACCGTGTACTACCCAAAACCCCTCCAATACATCCAAACATCACCCAAATTCACCCTAGAAAAATCCCAAACAAGATATACTCAAAACAAAGTAAAATAGTACCTAAAAAAATCCCAAGACATCTCTAAAAAGTTTAGGATCTTATAGTATTATACTTTAGGAATCCCATTAATCAAAGCTTCCAAGGGAGAAATCTCCACCATGATTTTCCCTTGACTAATCAAAAGCCTACATCTAACAACTAAAGCATAAATTAAACTATTGATGGGATATGTTCAAGTTCATTGAGATCACAGCCCAATCAATGTACATCAAACCATCCAATGAAAGTCTCACCATTGTGCACCTTAACCTTAGGGTGTTTCTGGTGTAATAAAGGGTTATGTATTAGGACCCTAATAATATGAATATGAATATTTTATATAATAATGAATATATTTTCATATTATAATTACCACATTATAAATGATTTTTACTTTGATACAATAAAACACAAATTTTATTTCTTTGGGTAATATAAAAATTTTAATATGGAATTTATTTAAATTAATTAACTGATTTTTGGAATAAATAATATTTTGATAAAATATTATTATTAAATAATTTATATTAAATATAAATGATTATAAAATTATAATATCCCATGTAAATAAAGAACATGAAAATTTTCAAATTTATTAATATTTTTGAATTAAATATTAATTCTACTTTAAAGGGAATGCTATGTTCAATGGTGTTCCCAATATGCAACAATGGGTTTCTTTGAAATCTTACGTTCCACACTTATAATATAATATTATTATTTTAAATGGTAGTTAACTCCTAGACGTTGTATTGGTGGGAATGAACCTAACTAACCAAAATATGATTATACATGTTTTTTAAATATTTTTACATTTATCCAATAAAATTTAGAGGCTAAAAATAAGAAAATAATTCGATTTTAAGCCTGAATACTCTAATATTCACTAAAAGTTTGATTTATTGCCTTTTGATAGTGAACCCTCATTAAATCTAGTTTTGGTCACTTTTATATGTTCCATTTGAAAAAATAAAATTCTTATTTAGAATCGGGATATCAAAATTTAATTTAGGTAAAATTTAGGTAGTTTTTTGATAAAATTCATTTTTTGATGAATAGTGAAAACTACTGTATTTGAATTCAAAATTGCCCTTTAATATAATTTATATATATGGTTGGATTATCATTTTAATTTGTTTTAAAGTGTAATTAGATTATATTTTTACCATTTAATCAAATGGTGTTCATTTGAATTAATTTCACATTGAAATTGGACATAAACAAGTGTCAATATTTTGACACATATTGTTTCTTAAAAACATGCTATTTGTTTTGACAATTAGAATTAATTTTAAATTAATTAATGCAACTTCTATGTTTTGAATTTTTAAAAATAGACATCATTTTTGAATTTGGAATATCAAATACATCTTAGGCTGAATTTTTGGTATTTTTCTGAAAAACATCAATTTTTGAAGAATAGTGAAACCACTAAGTAGTAGTTAAAAAACTGACTTCTTCATTTAAATTAAATTTTACCGCTTATGTGAATTGAATTTTTAAAATAAAACATACATGGTTTTAATTATTATGTAAAAATTTTTTCAATAAGATAAAAATAATTTTTTTAGTGAATAGTAACTTTTGACTTTTCATTACCATGGTTAAAGGTAAATAGGGTAATTCAAGGTAAAAAGAATATTATAATAATACAAAATTACCTTAACACATTTCCTAACCTTATTGGATGAGTCATGTCAGACCCTGGGTATCCTTGGGTCTATTTTGGGACCCCACAGAGCCACTTGGGAGTGATAATGACAATTTATTTTAATTAACTTAAAGGAAAAAATGACATAAACAAATATCTTTTAGTAAATTAATTTCTACATGCAGTTATATAAGTTATATTTTCGACTATAAAAATTAATTGGAAATCTAAAATAATTTCTTACATCTTCGTACTTTTTTTATAATTTTTAGACATCAAATAATTAAATTTTTAATGACACAAAATTTATGCAGTGTTTACCTCATTAATAAATCATTTAAATAAATAAGATTATAAATATTAAAATAACATAAAAAACCAGTCCAATTCTTATTGGATGAATTTATTTAGACCATGAGTCATATTAGCTTCTACTTTAATGAGTTTTTGACCCTTAGAAACCGAAAACCATTATATAATAAAATAATATTTTCAAACTTTCCTAAAGAACCCATCCTCCCCCTTATAAAAATCTCTCACCTATAAATCATTCCACAAACCTCTCAAGCCCCTTGGATCATCCAAACCCTAAGAAAATAAGCTCTCCATATCCCTCTATTCCTCCTAAAATACTTATATTAGGAATAAGGCACTTCAAGAAGTCCTTTTGGTTCAAATCAAAAAGAGGTACCTGAATTAAAGGTAAAAGTTTCTCTTAAATTTTTTTCTTTTATTTTACTTCTCCAACACCTAAACTCTTTTAATTCCTTTATTTTATAACAACACCAGTATCCTAAATATACAAGGATTTTTTTATGAAAATTATTCTAACTACACTTACACACACCTCCATCTAATGGGTAAAGAATATACTGTTTCTGTGGGAGGCAAACTAACACCTCACGAAACGATGATTGTTCAATTATCTCTTACTGCCTCTTGTGGTGTCCATTATGATGGAACTGTATTTATATATGATATATATTATGTTTATGTTTTCTTTATTCTTCTGTATTTTTAATTTATAGCATACCTTTATGGTTTCCATTATGAGTAAACATGATAATTTCATTTGAGGAAGTGCGGACTGCCGCCCCCTCAAAGTGATATGACTCGTTTATACCATACGTGGGGCATATAAAGGATGTAGTTATTGAAATTATATGTGATATTGTACTATAATTATAATATAACTATGTATCATTATGTTTTATTCAATTAAAATACAAAATAGAAATTGAAGTAGCGTTCATGCGTACGTACGGCTTACCGTCTCCATGAACAGTGCATTTAATTTCTTATCTTCAAATGTTATGTACTATTATAAATACATATATATATTGAGTATATATGATATATATGATATCTAAATAATGAATATGATTTTGGAGATAATGTAATCTTGACCACATGGACAACTTTTAATTATAAGGTGTTCATTTTTTACTCAAGTACCAAATATCGACAAAATGACCATTATTAAGTTAAATGATTACATGATGCTTATAACATGGTAATAAGTGATATAAAAGGAATAATAAACTTTAAAAAGGGTTATTAATCTATTATAAATTAACTTAATTTTATTATTCAGGAAAAACATGGAACAAACAAGTCCATTCAGACACGAGGTAAGGGATTTCTTATCTCACTTTTAATTCCGTGAGATTTCCATTGTTCACCACTAATTTGTTTCATATGGTTTATTGTGTACTGACATTTGATATATATTATCATGATCCTATTTATATTAATTTTATTATAATAATCATTTGGCGGTTATTAACTTTTGGTCATATGACTCGATTGATTACAATGTGGTAAGGGATTTTCATCTCACTTTTTATTCCCATGAGATTCATGCTATATTTTCCACTATTTCATTTTATGTAGTGTATGTACTTCCCATGATTGTATTAATTGTAAATATACTTAAATTTATGGGTATTTAAATCTTAATTTTATGATCCTTCTTTCATGGGTTGTATGTTTCGTAAGTTACCAAATCGGTAAGGGAACCTTTTAACCCAAATTCTATTCCTTGGGTTAATCTTCTAATTCATAATTATGTCATGATATGATTATGTTTGGAATAAATATTTATTTATTTATTTTGTAATTTCCAATAATCTTTGTGTGGATATACTTTTGATACACATAATCAATCCATTGATGAATTCTCAAGTCATCGATATGAACTTGATAAGTGTAATTTTAACTCAATTTCCATTCATTGAGTTAAACATCCAAGTCATTGGTTTTGTCTTAAAAAGAATATGTGTGAATTTTTTCTGATTGATTTACTCTGAATATCCAATCATATTGAGTGTATTTATATTTTTCACACATTATTATGTAATTTATTTATCCTTAATCTAAGGATAAGGTTTTTTTAAGGGATTTCATCTCAATTTACATTCCATTGAGACTTCATTGTTGTTATGAACCAATTCACTCTTATATGGTGTATATACTGTCCTTTGGCATATTATATCATGAATCCCTTTATTCTCATGATATTATAAAGTTTTTATTAAATGTTATTCCTCAATTATTTGTACTCAATAGTCTCTCATTTTGTTAAAAAATCTTTAACTAAAATATCATTTTAAATGTTTTAAAGATTTATTCTTCTGAATCATTATAGTTAATGTCCATGTTTTAAAAATGGGTTTAAAGATTTATTTATATGGAAATTAACATTTTCAAATGATAATTTATTTAAATGTTTCAATGTTTTATGGGACACTTTGATTTGAAAATCTCTTTATTAAATGTTTTAAATGGTTTTGAAAATGATTTGATAAAGCATTGTTTATTTCAATATCTTGATTTGATATATTGTGATTGGATTGTGGAAATGTTATCTTTCCTTTATTCTTTTGTTATGTGTTATAAATATGTTATGGTTATTGGGAATCGATTACATATAAATATGGTTCCATGATAAACCTAGGTCGGGTGAGCCTGAGATAGCTCTCTAATGCATTGGGTAACGTGACGGAGGTAAACGTGATGTTTCTCCAAAGAGACTTAGGGAAAATATTGTGATTGGTATTCCTAGTGTAACTCCCTATGTATCTATGATAGATAAAATTTAATTATGTTATGAATTCCATAAGTTACATTTATGATTTATGATTTGTGTGTGTTATTCATAAATCTGATGATTTCGTAAGGTATATTATAATTTAAAAGTATGGTTTCATTGATTTGTATTTAATGATGGGATAATGCTTTCCTTCCTTATTTTATAACCCATACTGAGATTTTTATGATCATCCCAATTTTTTTTAAATGTTTTCCACTAGAAATACAGATGAATAGGTTCATGTATAGGATCAAGGAAAAGTCATGTTGGCTAAAACAAGGAACTAGACATGTTTCTTTTTTAGAGTTTTTATTTTATGAAAAAAAATGGATACTGAGTAGTAGTGTCTACATGTAATTTTCATGTTGATATGTAATCATTATGGCCTAATTCTCTAAAAATATAATCCTTAGAATATCCTCATTATGAATTCATGACATAATTCAAGATTATGTAATGTTTAAGGTCGGGTCCTTACAATAATCTTTATAAAGTCAAATGTAATTTTTATAAGGTTCAAAAACTGTTATTTTCAAAACGCCCAATATTTATCAATAAATTTTGATTCATATTTGAAAAATTAAAATTCACATATTTAGAAATTTATTAGGATGAAATAATTAACATTTTTGGAATCATAAAATCAAAATTACCCAAATCTGAATTTTTCATAATTTTATGAGAGAGTGGAATTTTTAGGTAAAAATTAAATATAGTATAAATATATTGTGTGTATTTTGATATAATAATGATAAAAATTATATAATAATATTATAAATCTTACCCATGACCAAATATATATTTATGATTTAAAATAATGTGATTTTTAGGTTATTTAATTAATTTTTTAAATCCTTTATGGATCCTCCAAAATCTATAAAATATTTTATGGTTTTAAAATCATTTCTTTAAGGATGTGACTCACTTCCACATCAGAAAGGGTAATATTTTAATGATAATCTCCATTTTCCTTATAAAATAATTAAAACTACCCCTACTTGGTAGAAACCATTGGCAAAAACCAAGGTAATGATTTTTTTTTGGATATTTTATTATATAAAGTCCAAAACCTATGTTTGGGAAATAATAAGGAACTCCTGTATCTTTTCCTATATAAAATCACCCATGGTCCCATTCATCTTAATTAAAAAACCATAGAGAACATACTTACTCTTCCCCACACTCTCTACAGTCCTTAAAAGTTTACCAAAGGGTATCAATAAGATCCTCTCTATCTTTTGGAATCACCCTCTCAAGGTAAGGTATCTCGCACCCTCCTTTTTATTCAAGAACCTCTTTTATGATATTCCTCTTAATTTCCATTTTTCCCTTATTTGGGTATGTTTTTATACATCCCTATTTATTTAAATGTGATGATATACCCCTCTCACTCTCATTAATCCCTTCCATGATGTTGTATATACACCTATTACCATGCCAAAATTTAGTTAGGGATCCTCTCTTTCTCCTCTTTATTCAAGTATCTTCATTATCTTATGTATTTTATGTATAATTAAAATTGTTGGTATATGTACTTCCATATCCCCCATACTATCAATTTCATGTCTAAATGACGAGATACCCCTTTAAATCTAATTAATCTCTCCCATGAACATTTATGTTCCCCGTTATATTGCAGAAATTTCACCTTGATTTTCTATGACAAACAAATGTGTAGTGAATACACATACCAATTTCCTATTAAGGGTGTTCACCTTCATGTTTATAATTCATTGATTTGGTAAATGAATATTTGTATTCCACACTCTGTGATCATGGAATAAAATGTGATGAAAAATGATTCCATGTTGTATGATCTATGTGGAACACTTATTCTTATTAATGATATAAAAGTGACAGGTATACTCAAAATTATATAGAACTCAAATGCATTGGGTAATGTTTTAGTCTCATTATATTTCATGCAAGGGATTAGGGAGTGAGCTTAATTAATCAGGTAATATTCTCAATCATGATGACTTTTCTGTTAGTATTGACCTATGTTTATGAATCCCTGATTAAATTTGTTTCCACATTCCCATGTTTCCTTTATGTTATCATGATTTATCATGCCTCCTTATTCATGTTAATGTTTCTCACCCATTTTATGTTCCATTGAAATAAATATTCTATAATATTTAAAAATTTCTTCAGGTTATTCCATGTTTATTCCTTTACTAGGCATTATATCTCACCCCTTTCTTATGTATGTCCCCATGTTATCCCGTGTGGTTTTAAAGGATATTTAATTTTAGAAAAATGTTAAGGAATTTTTCAATAATGTTGTTCTATCTGACATTGATTATGTTATTCAATGTATTTAGTTCCCAAATACATTAAAATTATCTATATTTTTTATTGTATTATGTGTACTCTTATGTAATAAATCATGAATTAATCTCTAATAAATAGTAGGGTTGACATAAATTTTACCAGTGATTCATCCCCTATCTATTAATTCACTATGTGGAATCATATATTCTAGGGGTGACATTAAATCTATGAAAACATTATATATATTTTTCAAATTGACCTTTGATTTTATTAAAGAAATTAAAATTAGAAACAAAACTATATAAGGATAAACAGTAATAAATTTTCCTTGAAATTCACTTGAATGTATTTTCAAAACTAATAAAAACATCTGTAAAATAAAAATGGAAAAAAAAGAATAATTGCTATTAAAAATATATTTTCATATACTAGATATACCTTCATATCAACTAATATTAATCAAAATTCTTGAATATCAAACATTATAAATCATATATTAACCATAACATATTTAGAAACCCTATATTAAGAGAACCCTAATTGAAATTTTATCAAAAAAATAGTGTTCATTAATATATTCTTAGAGTGAAAAGGAATTTTATTTATGAATTTCTAATTAAACATCACATTAAAAACATAGAAATATATGGTAACATAGTGGAAAAAAATAATATATAATATGGTAAAAATTTATTATTGTGAAGAATGGGTTTATAAAATTATGCATAGAATAAACTATAAAAATAATGTAATGGTATCATAACACCTACCTCAATAAAGTTGAATCAATGTGATGTTGATTAATAAAAAAATGTATGGTGTTATAAAATGAGTTATACCACAATTAGAAATAAATAAACCAAATTTTTGATAAACAATAAACATAATGTTAGTCCACCATGATGACTATGAGTATATAATGATGAAAAAATTAGAGGACAAGGGTAGATAACATGAAATGAAGAGGATCATAGTGTATTAACATGAACAGGAACATGAAAAATAGAGGAAAAGATCATAGATCGTGAGAGGAAGGGAGGGATATTTGACCATGAATAATTTTAAAATCATTAACAGTTAGTTTGAAAAAGGATGTATGAATACCATAAAAAAAGTACATGAAAATTACAAAAATACTCTTTCTTGTGAAGAAATAAATGTTTGGAATTATGGTTCACAAAACCATGATAAAAAATTGAATTATACACTATAATAATTTTTATCTATGCAATATGTATTACTTATTTGTTTTATAAAGTTTTTTATCCTATAAAATATTGAAATCATTTATAATCTTAAACATAAATTATTTAAAACTCAATGGAATATATTATAGAAAAAATAATATCACAATAAAAATGAAATTTGAGTTTCACATTAGTTCTATAGTGAAGATAATAAGAAGTTTTTTTATTCAATAGGGTGTTTTAAATATGTTTTTGTCAATGAGTTAAAAATAAGTTTGTAACTTTATAGATCATTCTACAATATATTTTAAGGAATTTCAATAATATGTAGAATTAGTATTAAACCCTGAAATTAGACTATTACATAGTAATTATTATTGTATAAAATTAAAACTTAGATAATATCTCTCTAATACATGTTATAGGTAATAAATTATGAATGTAATGTTTCGGATCATTTGTTTCCATTTGAAAATATGTTTTCCCTATTTTCTCTTTTAGTTTTTTTGTGGAGTGAGCGTTTGGAAAAGGTTTGAGGGATTTGTGTAGATTAAGGATGCATAACATATTGTTTATAAGTTATTTATATAAAAAATCATAATAAAAATGCCCATGAGAGATGTTGTTTTTAACCCCAACATGTCTCTTGTAAAAAAATTAAAAGGAAATGGATTATCAAGGGAATTGTAGTGGGAATAGATCAAGTCCTGACATGTCTGGTACAAAACAAAAATGTAAATGGAATGGAAAATACTTTGTTCTTAGGAAAGTATCATGTCATCCACAACATTGGTACCCACACCATTCTTATTTTAGAGGTATTGGTAAGTGTAAACTACCTTGGAACTATCAAACACACTACATGCTATGTTGTTTCAAGCTACGAATTCATGGACACTATATCTATGGCTATGTTATGGTGTAGGGCATGTCTATGGTTAGGTTTCATTTTGTAATGGATGAAATTTTCTTCCTTCTTCCCAAATCATGACTAAATGAAAAGGATAAAGTTATAGGGATTAATATTGGGGTTTTAATACAATTATTAATTTATTAATAATCCATATTAATAAAATCAACACCTTTACATAATAATTTCTACTTTCTTATATGTTTTTATATTTACTTGGACAAACAGTTCAACTGTGTTGTTAATATTCAGTTAGTCTTAGTTTCTTACACTTTTTTGTTGATTATCTCTTATGCTTGATTTATAAAAATCCCTAAATAATCCTTGATCCTAATTTTTTCAGACTTGGGTGATTCAATAAAGTTCATTGGTAAGTCTTAAAGTTAGGATGAATTCCATTTCTTTATTCTAATTCTATCCTGGAATGATGTTGTTATGGATTATATGATGATGACTTGTGGAATATATCTATGTAACTCTATCATTTTTTTATGAAAAAACTTATTGATTATCATTGGAATTCTATATCATATCGGTGGTGTTATATTGATGAATTATTCTATTTTCCCTATCCAAGAGTGACCATTTCTTCATCCTTTAACCAGGCTTAGATTCTATCATTGGTAGTGGTTATAATTGGAAAATATTTATTATACACATTAGTTTATTCTCACTTTTTTCATACTCTAGAAATCATACTATTTTATATTGAACAAGTTCTATGATGTAGTGACACTGACACCAATAGATTGGATCTAGTGCCATAAATTATTACATTAGCATGATTATAAGGAATCAAATCCCGAATGACTAATCAGTTTAGAATTTCTGGATAACCAAATACATACATGATACCCATTTACATTGGTAATAGAAAAATAAAACATAATACATAACAAGATCTAATAAACTTCATCCTTGAAAAATCATTCAAATATCTCTTCTTCATAACCTCGAGAATAGAAACAAAATAAGGGTGAGATCAAATGATCAGTTAGTATTAAGTATATCAGAAGAAATCATTAATCAGTAAGCATAATAAATATGTAAGGGTATATAAATGAACCCAAATTCCATTTAAAAAACTTTTCTGCGTGAATAGATAATACATAATCAATATGTAATGGTAAATAACTGAAAAATCTTGTCATTAAATAAATAAAGTGATAATGAAATGCATCCACTGATAATATCGTAGTGAAAACATCAGGGATAATAATAACTAAATTATTAGTGAACGAAATTCTTAATTATTGGACTCCATGATCTCAGGTATCATAGTACATCTACATTTAAGATATTTCACAAGACAGTTTCAATACTATATATAGAAACCCATTTAATTTAGAAAATATAATTTATCTCATGAGATAGACCAATAAATCAAGGGTATATATTATACTGAGACCCACCCATCACATAATTTCCAAATAAGTCCTCATATATTGAATAATAAATTTAATTCATGAATCATTCTTCCTTATCATCAAATATTTTTATTGAGTAAAATAAACAGATTCATCAATATTTCCCCATTTAGTCAATTATTATTCAATAAAACTATAAGTAAAAATTATTATATGGTTTAGGAAATAATCATATCCATCATATAATAATATTTATATTTAAAATAAATTTAATGGCCAATGAAAATTTATCACAAGAAATTCATTGCTTCAAGAGAAATTTCAAAATCAAAGAGAATTGTGAAACTGCACAATAAGTTTTACCACATGGTAATTTTCGATTGAAATCACCTTGTATGAGATAATTAAAATTTAAACATAAAATACCTTTAATTAAAAATTAATCATGATATTACATGTCAAATTTGTATTATATTATCCATATAAAATTGAATTGGGGTATAAAAACAAATAAGTCTCAATGGAATTTAAATTGAGTGTAAATCCTTTACTTCATGCTTCTTTTTTATCCAACATATTTTAACCTATTTTATAGTGGTTTTAAACATTTTATTAACTTATAAAATAATTTTATTAATATTTATAATATCATATAAATACCTTTTATACCATCTTATCACTTGTACATTAAAAATATTTTGTTATTTTTTTTTGTTTCGGGTGTTAATTGCCTTGATATCTCGTGAGAGATTTGTCATGAATGTTACAATTCATGTGTATATTATATAGTTATATTATCTATATAATAATAATCATGACATAATTATCATATTTTTACATTAATTACACTTTTAAAATGAATCATGAAATGATGTATGTTACCATCATGAAGACGGTATGTCGTACGTACGCATGAGTAATGTTTTCCATTTTTCAATGATCATTATGAAAAAGTCGTAAATAATATTTTAAATTTACATAATGATAATAATATCATATATACCATATTATTTCCCTAATTATACTTATATATATCATTCTTATAGTCTATTGATGAAAAGAGAGTCACGTCACTTTATAAAGGTGGTAGTCAACACATATGCGAAAGATGTTATCATATTTAAATGTAAAAAAAATATATTATCTTTAAATAAATATGAATATGTCATTAAAATCATAAATATGTCATATATATCACATATAATTATTAACATTATCCGTATCATCTTCCATATAAAGTATTAGTGAAAGACGAATCACATCGCTTCGTAAGGCGGTAGTCTGTCGTACCCATGATAGACATTATCATGTCACCTACAGAATGAAATATAACAATTTATTTATGATTTAATGACTCAATATGTATAATAATGTTTTAAATATCATATATAATTTATATACATCATCATACCCAACCTTGACAGGTTGTAATGGGAAAAAAGGACATTAATTCATGAGTCGGTAGTCCGCCTAACACATGAACGATGATTTTGTAACCCACTTGATGGAAGTGAGTGAAGGTGTAGGTCCTAGACTTATCATAAAGGAATATAAATATATGGAATATAATATGGTTACTAAATAACCATTCTATAATAACAATTAAAGGAGATTTAGAAATATGTAAAATAAAGATGTTCGTGAATAACATTACCTCTTTTTTTAGCATCTTCATTTGGTTTTCACTAGACCCTTACAAGGATGGATTTCTTCACAAAATAAGTCTTATATAAATAGGGGAGGTAATATTATGAGTTATTTTTTCCGGTATTGGGGGAGAAAAAGTGGTTTGAAAGTGCGATGAATAGGGGAGAGTGAGTGTCCTTTTATAGTTAAGGAGGAGTGCAATTCTTGTAAATACTCTTAAGTATTCACTATTCGGTGGTATCCCTTTTCAATTTTGGATCAAAAATTTATTAATAATGTATGGTAGGGTTTAAGAGGTATATAAACACCTCTAACACACCAAAATGAAATCATTTTTTTCATTTTTTCCTTAACTTCTAAGTTTCCCTACTTTTTTTTACCAATTTGTTTTTTCACTAAGCCTGCTAGTTTTCTATCCTAGGTAATTTATCCATGAAGACTAAATTAATTTGAGAAATTTTATAAAATTTTCAACAAATTATTAAAAATATTATAACTAATTTTTAAAATAAAAATTACAAGAGTATTTGAAATTAATTTTTACAGGAGATTAAGTAATACATAAAAACACTATTTTAACCCTAACGATGCTAAAAAGTTTTTAATATTTATGGGGAAATATGTTCATTATAAAAAGTTTAATTGGTGAATTAATAGACCATATTTTATATTTATTAACATTTATAAATAAATTGGATGGTTATGGGATTTTTAGTAATTTTAAATAATTTATTAAAACATCATTTATTATAAATTAACATTAATATGAATTTTGAAATTATTTATTTAATTTGAATTTAAAAATATCAATACAATTATGGAATTTGAATATATTAAGTTCACATATATTTAAAATTATTTCTTCATCTAAAAATATATTGTGTGATAATAATTCATTCAATTAACATCACTTTTAATAATTTTAGTATCATTTATTTTAGTTAATTATAAATAAATAATTCATGTGTTGGCATTTCTTAAGAATTTAAAATAATTATTTTATCTCTAAAAAATTAAATTAAATTATTATGATAAATTAAATTGGTTTAAATTTAAAAAAAATTTTTATAACTGAACATATTTTGTTTTTTCTTATCCCAAATTTTTATAAATATTAATGGAAAGAAAGGTTCCCTTTTTGTAAATTTCATAACTTAACTTATTATACAGGTTACTTTCATGGAATAGTATCCCAATAACTCATAATAATTTATCATAAGGTGTTATGGGTTTAAATAGTTTCATAAAAAGACATTTTAACAGTTTGGTGGGTAATTTTAGACCTTATACTCTAAGCTTAACCACTAAGCAAACTCGTTTTTACTTTAATCACTATAATTAATTTTAACAATTTACACTAATAGTTAAGGTCAAAAATAAATTTTAACAAATTAGATAATATAAATTATGAAGATTCCAAATATTTAATCTATTTTTCTAAATTTAATTTACATAAGTGGCCGAATTTAATAAAAAATTAATCTCACGGATGGGATGATAAAGCAGGTTTTTTAAAGAGAAAAATGTTCAAAATTGTACAATGTTTTATATCATAATTGAATATAAAAATTATTCCAATCAGATAAATTGTATTAATTGATATAATATTGAACTAATATTACTTTAAAACCAATCAAAACTATGATTTAATATTATAAATAATTTAAACAAAAATTCATATTTCAATTAAAATTCAGTATTTGTAACTATTCATCAAAAAATGAAACTTCTCAGAAAAATACCAAAAATACACCATAAGATAATTTTCATGTTCGTATTTCAAATTTTTTTTAATTTTTTATATAAATTTTATAAAATTTTAAAAAATAATTTAAAATTATGTTCTCCAAACATGATTAAACCACCTTTTTGAAAAATATTGTTTTCCAGAAAAATTAATTTTCTTTCAAATGAATCTTATTTTATTTATAATCAATAGATAATTAATAAACATGTGAAAAATATATATTTTAATATGTTTTGAATCGTAATAATTCTAATCATTCCTACAACTATGATATAACAATCATATTAAAAAATAATATTAAATGTATATTATTGTTTGGTAAAACACAGTCTTGGGTGTAATGCCGGATATATAAGGAACTCATAATTGCTTGTAACACAAGATAAAATAAATTTTTTATGCAATGAAATATAAACATATTATTTTGTGTAATTAATGCTAACTCAATATTTAACATAACACGTACTATCAAATAAATTGTTATTCTTTTAGAATTTTCTAGGTGTTATATATGAGTTCTTGGAAGGTGATATTTTTCTAGTTACTGTGAAATGGTTGTTCAAGAGACAACATCCCTGAAAACCCATGATGTTGGATTAAAAAAACTTAATATAGGACATTTGTTAACATATATGGCTTTCTATATGATGTTTTCATGACATACTTTTTTATACTTGGTAATCCATGATTTTTATGTGTTAGCATGTGGGTGTGTGGGTGGCCTTGATACCTTTGTTATTATATGAACATTTGATATGTTTTTAGCCTCATATGAACTGTTCTTGGTAATCCTTGTAGTTCCATGCAACGATACATATTTTTAATGTTATTATATACCATGTGGAACCTTTCTTATGGTACAAAGATAATAAATTTGATTAATTTCAATTAGAAAAACCATTTTTGGGGGTGCATGATGTCATTACAATGGATGTTGAATATGGATCATTTGATAATATGGGTTAGATAATGGATATGTCTATTGATGTTATATTATACCATAGACAGGAATCAATAATCCATTTGGTATAGGCTAATGTGGGATAATTTCTTATAGTGTTGATGTGATTATCTATTTACATCAAACATGTCAAGTGGGATTTACTATATTATGAGTATATTGACTATTTTCTGGTCAGGGAATATGATGTTCTTGATAATGACCACCATCAGGGTGGTGCTTGTGGAATTTCATTAAAATTAGATCTTTAAGTAGTAGACATTTTCATCTATACCAATATTAATCCATTGTTTGTGGGACCAGTGTTCGTGGAGGTTTGGTTAGTGCACGAGGACCCGATATAATATTGGTTATGTATTTATTGGATCATTTTTATATTTTGGGAAATAAACGATTATATATTATGTGAACTTATGTTAATTATGAATTGATGTATTCTTACAAGGTTTATCAATCACACCCTTTACAAGAATCTCTATGCCCATGTAGATTTTGGGACCAGGGATTCAGGTCCCTATGATAGTTGGTTCAGGATATGGGGGCTTGTATTTGGGGTTAATTCATGGACACACTCTAGACTATTTCTACAAAATTTACTTTTCATACCTTCTTCATTAATCTAGTTTCGACTTCCACACTGAGAGCTTATTTATATATATAAATGATATGTGTTCATTATGATTTTTTTCAGCTCGATTACTCTAAAAAATTTTATATTCATTTATATTATATTTGAAAGGATTTGTTACTAAGGGTATAGTCTTTAAATTGATGGAATTTGGTCCCTTTCTACTATTCAACAACCTGTTTTATATGAGGAGGACCACATGATGTCTTGTGTCTCTATGGATTAGACCCAATGGTTTTGGTTAGGGTGTTATAAAATGGTATCATTTCACATGTTAATTATATTTATTTTACCAACATGGGATATCATAAAAATGATATTGGTTACATGGGACATGGGTATGGGATTTTCCTTGTGCATGGACATATCATGTGTAATAGACTTTTGAGTTTCTATTAATTGATTTTTTTTATTTTTTATGAGAATTTGAGTGAACTCATGCATTATGAAAAGGAAAATGGGATCATATTTCACACACACACACACAAACACAAAGATATATATATATATATATATTCTTATTGGTTGTTTCATACACATTCTTCAATTTATTACCTTTACTATAATATATGTTTGGGATTGACTTATATTATCTAATTGAGTAATATATATGTTGTCTATGTTGTTTTGAAATATAAATTGGAATTAATTAGTTTAAACAATGCATGTTGTTATGTTTCATATGTATATCTAAATATGACTGATGTGTAGGGATGGAAATATTGGTTTTTTATAGGAGGGATATGTCATTGGATATGGGTAGACACCTAGGATAAACTTAGTGTGATCCCATATATTGATTAGGATATTTTATCAGATTTAATATTAGATGTTTAAAATGTTAATTCATTATTTTTGAAGTTCCATCATTCAGATTTTTGATGGAACCACCATCATTTCAATTCATGGATGCTCACACTTGGATGGATTCACCTATGCTACCACAAGTGGTGCATGATGATGTAACCAATCACACACTTGTATTTGTGTTAGTGTTTCAGGATTCTAAACTAGTTCAGTAGGAAATTTTTATTGTTGTACCTGTTTAAGGAGGAAGCATATAGAATTCCATGACTAATCAAGATCTAGAGTTCTAGATTTATAATCCTCTATATTTTTATGCTAATTATGGTACTTAGGATGCAGAGGATTTGATTGATATTTTCAAGATCATTTTCAATCTATTTAAAACACATGAGGATGGGATAGTGATTCTGGTGACATTCTTATTCCAATGGTCATCTAGAAGATGGTCAATTACCATGAATTGAGCTATAATAAAAGAGTTTCTCACATATGAAAGAATTGAGGAGCGATTTCCATGAGAAATATATTCCTTACATGATGAATATAGACTCCTCTAAAGAATTTATGGAGTTATCTCAGGTGTATATTACTATTCATGTGTATCTGGATTGATTCATTGAGTTTCTAGGTTATGATCCTATGATGTAATGGAATGATTCAAGGAAACCTCTTATGTTCCATATAATCCTTTCCCATATATCATACAATATTATAGGGGATTCAAACTGATGAGGTATGTACAGCTTCATCGCAAGGCCCTGATATTTTAGTAGGGGTTAGGGGAGGAAAGGGTGGGGTCTATTTATTGATTTAATTACACTAATTATTGAAATTCCTCTCACTATAATGGGAGATTCATTTAATTTTAAGAAGGTGGATAAATAGTACCAAGGAAATAGTAATTTATGTTAGAGGAGTACATCCTCAATAACCTCTATGGGAGATGATTCTAGTAGGTGAATCAATTTTGGGAAAAATGGGGAATTATTAAAACACTTTAAAAATATTTATGTGATGTTCCACCATTATGGAACGGATGGTAATCATTAATTTTTTTTTTCTATAGGTATTCATGTAAGAGTTATTGGAGATTTTTAAATTCTTATATTTGAGGACCTTGGTAGAGAATTCATAAATCCCAAAGTATAGTGACTCCGGGGAAGGGTCTATTAGATGAAGTATGCTAAGAGTATGTTGTCGATCAAACTCTCGTAGATAGTGGTGAGGGAATTTCTATGGTTTTATGTATTATACTGATCACTTTTACTATGTCTATTACTATGTTTTATATAGATAATTATTATTCCTTTATATATGTACAAGTTGTTATTTTACATGAATTATCAGTCAAGTTATCTTCTAAATTACATTCCCTTGATACAGTATTGCTCAAAATTTTAGACCTTCTTTAGAGAATCCCAGAGTTTCCAATACTATTTTTAAGTTATAGAAGTAAATGGGACATCATGATTCTAAAGATGATGAAATTTTATGTGATCTATGAGTGGACTAGAAATCCAATTTTCTATCCCACATTAATTCTTATCCAATACGAGTATCATTTCCATCTCACAAAGTATAGAATTATGTGATCAATAGGTAATGGAAACTAATTTTTAGTATATTTGGTCAAAACATGAGTCATCATGTGATAAAAATAGTGCATATTGAGGCCTTGTATATTTCATTAAGACTAGTGTAATCCCCCTCTTCTTTAATTCTAGTGTTGGGCCTATATTTGTATGTATTTCCATAATAATTCATGGGAAATTCCCCAGATAGAGGATTTTAATATTAGATAGAGCTCAAGTCTAGTGAAAATAACATTTTGAAATCCCCTTATCGTATAAAACCTTCTGAGTTAAGGGATCTCATGTTACACCTCCAAGACATAAATTCAATGGTATTTTTCAGGTTGAATACTTCATTGTGGGGTGAAATTATTTTTCACTATGAATTTTCATAGTATTATTTTAATATTTATTAATTTCAATAATCTGGATCAGTTTATAGTAATGAAAATATATCATTAAACCATGTTAAAAAATTTATTTGAACATGTATGGGGATCAAGTTGTTTCTACATTATTGATCTCTAATCATGCTATCAACACTTGTGGGTTAGAGAGGAGGACATCCTGAAGATGGTGTCTCAGAGTTGGTGAGGGCTATATGAGTACTTATTGATTCTATTTATACTAATTAATGCACCATAATTGTTTTTTAATCTCATAAACAAGATTTTTTTCCCATAATAGACTCTTTTTTCATGGTATTCATTGATAAATTCATCATCTATTCACTATCCCTGGAGAAGTATGATAAACATCTTGTGATAGTCTTATGTACACTTTTAGAAAAAATCCTTTAAGGAATATCATCAAAGTGTAATTTCTTTTCTTTAGGACATGGTATTTCTAGGTCTTGTGTTTTCTAAGATAGGAATCTTAATTATCCTAGAGAATGTGGAGGCATTTATGTCCTAGACATGTCTATAGAATGTGTTTTAGATTATGTAAATTATTATATTAGTGGGATACTATGAACATATTATCCATGGATTATTCATTCTATTCTCACCCATGAATCTATTTAAAAGGAAGGGAATTATGTTATTTTTTTAGACCTCTCTATGAATGTTATTCTTTAATTAAAATGGTGTTTTATTATAGCTCCAATTTTTATTCTTATAGAGCCTTAGATGAGTTATATTCTATACTATAATGCATAAAGTGTTGGTTTTTGAGTCATACTGATATAGAGGGAGATGGAGGTAGCTTATTTGACACCTTAGTGATGACTTCATGAGTTGAACTATAATAACCATGACTTAGAGGTTTTAATTGTGGTCAAAAAATTGATGTTTTAGACACACTATCTATTCTGTGAGAGGTTTTTTGTCTACATGAACCATAAGATCCTAAATATATCATCACATAGTGGGAAAAAAACATATGGAATAGGAACTTAATAGAGAACATGCATATGTTTGACATTGATATTTATTATGCATTATGTAAAGGTAATTTCATGGTAGATTCACTTATCCATAAGAAGTAGGTATATTAGGATTGTGGTGAATGAAATTTAGATCAACATTGGAACCTAGTGATATTGTTTTCCAATTGGAAGATATATTATTATTAGGACAAGGGATAAATGAATTATTTTCTTTTTGTGGTCACAAATCCTTTGGTATACTAGGAAAAGGTAGGATTGGGTAATTATCTAAAGTTTTTCATGATAAAGAATAACTTGTAGGTGGTGACCTATTACTTGAGTGTTCATTGGATGGTGATGATGTGATTCTTGTATATGGGAGATTTGTAGTCCAAGATTACATCATGGTATATCTAATGAGATACTTAAATAAAACTATGTAGGTAGTATATCCTGTCATGAAAAACATATTCCATTACATTATGTGGTTGTTTTGGTGGCCACTGATTAATATGGAAATTACTGGATTCTTTTCCTGATGTTGTATCTTCCAAAGTATAAAGTCTAAGCACCATCTTCCTATAAGACTACATTATAAACTACATATTCCTACATGAATGTGGTAGTAAATCCTGATGTAATTTTTGATAGGGTTAACTTTGAACCCAAGGATCTATAATGATGCTGTAGTGATTTTTTATTAGTTAAAGAAATAGCCTCATTTCCTACCAATCATTGAGGCACATTAATAGATGAGCTATAAAAAATGTATGTTCAAGAGATGGTACACTTACATAGATTTCTCATAATAATTATATCTATAAAGGAATAAAAATTTACATCATGGTATTAGAATGTATTGAAAAATTCCTCAGGGACTCAGTTGGGATTAGTTTTAGTGTACTGTGCTCAAAATGATAGATAGTTAGGGTAGGTGATTCACATATTAGAGGATATTCTTGGAGATTTCATTATAGAAAATAGTGGATATTTGTACGGTCCCAAATCCATGGTTGAGTTCACATAACAAGATATTTACCATGATTCTATAAAGATTAATCCCAATGATTCTCCCTATGGTTAATCTTATTGGTCACCATTATGCTATCCTGGGGTAGGAAAAGTTGTTGTTGTAGGACCGAGCGATGTGAAAGAAACTTCAGATATAGTGAAACTAGTCTAGAAGAGGTTAGTCACCACCTAGAGCACAAAAAGATCTTATGATGTCCATAGGAGGAGATCTATGGATTATTATGTGTGAGTCATAGTTTTCTTGTCTGTGAATCCTCAGTTAGGTCTTTGAAATCTCTATAAGTAGTAAAATTTGGCTCTATTTTTTGTTATATCATTCTAGATAATCAAACATATAGGGATAGTTTATTACATTTTGGTTCATCCTTAGTGTTATCATGGTATTCATGATGTGTTCCATGTGTATGAACTCTAGAGGTACATGCTCGATACTACACATGTTATGGATTGTGAGGGTGATAAGTTGGAACCAGACACATATTTCTTAGAGTTCCTATTATGGATTCTTGAATGGAATGAAAATGTTTTATAGGGTATATGGTTAAACTTGGGTGGATATTATGGACTAATAAATGGGTCTAGGATTAAGCATGAGTGTTTGAATTAGGATTTTGATCTCAGTGGCCTAATTTGTTCGAGCATGACACCAAAAGGCACATCTTGAGGACTATATGTCCATATAGGGGGAGATTGTAATGCCCCAAATCATTTTTTTCAATGTAAAAATTATTTATCCATATTTTTTCCTTTATTTTTTTTATGAATAAAAAATTTTGTAAAGCTTGAGGGCTTTAACTAGCATATAAAATCATAAAATTGGGTTTTTGGGTTTTTTATATCTAAAATATCCAATAAAACATTAATGGGGCAAGAAATTTTGTACCATAACAAGTCTTGGTAAAAAATGGAATGGAAAAAATTCAAGGTTATGGATGTGGGTGTGTAGTGGGGGAAAACTTGTCTTAGTACAAAATTGAAAGGGAAATTTCATTTCCAAGCCATTTCCAAGACATGGTACCCAAGGAGCATGACATCAATGGCTTGGGTTTCCATGACACACCCATTTTGGAGGTCATTATAAGGGTAAAATTCATTGGAAAATGGGGACATCTCATTGGTCATCTCATTTTAGTATACATTTTTAAGGATACCATAGCCATAACTAGAATATGATATAGGGCATGGTGATGATCAAATTTTAATTTGAAACAGAAAAAACAATTGGTATTCTTATTGTATCTTTAAAAAATCAAATAGGGAAGCACATATGAAATAAATTTGTGATTTTAATGTGGTTATTAATTGAATCTTAACCCCTCTTAGTCAAATTTATTACCTTACATATATATTTTTTGATTCTTGGATTTTTTGGATAAAAAAGGAAAACCCATTCAGTTATTGAGTTGTTGTTTGGTTATCATTATATTCTTACTCATTTAGTTCGATCTTACCTTATCATTTATCTCTCTAAGTACATGGATCATACTTCTTTAATAGTTATTTTGGGTTATATTGATTCATTTAAGGTCTTTTATGAGTCTTATTATTTGGATTAATTCCATATTTTTTCTTATTTGACCATGTAAAAATATTTTTTTGGATTATAAAATGACTCTATGTGTCTACAAGAGAGGTAATTCCCATGTTTTCCTACCGAAAACCATCTTGAGGATCTATGGAATTCTATGATTTCTTTGTGGAATTTTATTGGTGACTTATCCTATTGTCCCTATCCAAGAGAGATAGTCTGTTCTTCCTTCAATGAGCCTCATATTCTACCATTAATAGAGGTTATCATTGGTTATTTTTTCTTTCTAACCATTTATTTTTTCATCATTGTGTCTTGATCTAGAAACTATGCTACTTTATGTGAAATGAGTTCTTAGAATTATTTGAAAATGATCTTTCTATAGTTTTTGTGTGAATGTGGTTTTAGAGATGACACCCTTGATGAACCGTGATGATGCTGTAAAAAATATGGAGGTTGGATGTTATATACCATACATGGACTTGTATTTATTTCTATCATTAAATTATTGATTATTCATAATGATCCATTATTTTCATGTAATGGAATGGTGTTTTGTGAGTAGCCTTGAGAAAATTATTGATATGTGACCATATGATATGTCTATAGCATCTTGAGATATATTCATGATATTCCTTATTTTTCCTATCTATGATACATATTTCTTGTTTTATTTACAAGTTTATGGAACCCTACTTTAGGTACAAAGATAACCATGTGTCATAATATTAGCTAGACAACCCCAAGGTTGGGGATCATGATGGAATGATTATTGATAAAGAATAAGTCTCATTTGATGTAATTGGTCGGGTCAGTGACATGTCTATTTTCATGGGAGTATATTATGAATTATAATTTTGAATTCATCATCTACATACTGAAGTTGGAGAATTCAATGTATGGGTGATGGTACTATCCATTTACATCAAAACATTCATGAAGTTCATACCATTATCTGAGGATAATGACCATCATTAGGGTGGGTGGGTGGTGTTCCTAATAATGTAATTTATTTTATTGGGGTGGGAGGTATTTCTATAATGTTGGTGCCTGAACTAACATGCATTAACATTCTTACCAGAATAAATCTAAATAAGGTGGGGCAAGGGTTTGTGGAATCTCGGTTAACACATGATGTCTCAAAACATATATGGTTGGGTGTTTATTTGATTATTTAATTATTTTATGAAATAAAATATTATATATAATGTGCACTTATGTTAAGGATGAATTAGTGGTGTCCTGCATGGTTTATTACACACACCATATATGGGAATCATGGTGCGTATGAACATTTCATAACTAGGGATCCCATGTGGGGAAAGGGCCCTTTGAAAATGTTATGGGGAGACATAATTTATAGTTACAGGCAATGTTCAGACACAATCTAGACTATTTTTTTAGTATTTACATTTAATATATTAAATATTTCTCTGTTTTGGAATGCCACACTAGGAAACCATTTATTTATTTGTATGAAATCCATTCCATAGGATATTACATTCTTATAATATATTACTCTGAGTAGTTTTATATTCATTTATATTATTGTATCAATCATACGTTAAAAATGGTATGATATCTATACTAACAGACTACATACCATCACTACTAGTCAGTAGCCTCTTTCTTATGGCCAGGAATGCATGATGGCTTATGGATCTTCATCTTAGTCTTGGTTATTTGGGTAAGGGTTCTATAATTATATAGTATAATGGTATAATGGAATTGACATTTTTCTAAAAAGAAATTAAATCGTAATTTATTTTTATATCATTGTTGGAGTATACTATGTTGAAAATGTTATTTAACACTGGATGTAATTCCAAGATGTAAGCTCTAAATATGAAGCTAAAATTTTATTAATATATATAGATTCAATTATAATATAATATCTAATATCATAATGTGATTTCATTAGATATATTTGAAAAACTGACCCACATTATTTCTATAGTTTAAATTCCAATTTGGAAAAAAAATTTGACTATATTTTTATTTGATGGCATTTTATAATAATTTTTACTATCACATAAGAATTTAGTCCATTAATTATTTATTTTAATAATCCATTATTTTTAAAATTTAGAGAGATTATTTTGTATTTATAATAGTTAATTTTATTCTCATGGATGTTTTTCAAGAACAATCAAGGGATTATGTTTAATAATAAATTATGGATGGATTTAGAAGTAAAAATTGAATAAAATTATGGAGGATGGTTGTTGAGTTTCCTTGTAAGCATTAATTAGAGTCTGGATATAGAGTTCGGAATCACATAAAATAATGTAAATGGAGAAATGTATGGTTAATAGATATCATCAATGATATAAATTATATAAACAAGTTAGGGTAATAATGTAGAAACGGCCTTATTTAATGGTGTTTGAATATATATTTTTCATTCCATTAATAGTTACCTATTTCTAAATTATTCTCATATAAATTTAATTAGAACTGATAATATATTTGAAATAGGAGGTAGTGTATGTTTAATTGTAACTGAGTTTAACAAAAATAATTCAATCTTATATAGTATATATTGATCTCAACAGTATGTTGACACATTATATTTGTATGTTCAATTAATTATAATTATAATGCTAATCATTAAAAATCATTGAATCCCTTCATTTATTAATTAATATAAAGATTCAATGGTTTTTTGATTGAGGTTGAAATGAGTATAATGGTGTTTACAATATTGGTATCATTTTTAGGATAAAAATAAAAAATAACACCCTAATTCACCCCCTTATATGGTAACCTTATGATTTTGGTTCCTACAAAGGAGATATTTGTTTCGTGGAAATATTATATTATAGTTAGTGGGATAGTAGTAGTCAATATTTAGTTTTCCTTAGGGTTGAGTGGCTTGATATGGAGATAGTATAATAAATTATATTAATTAATCATTTCCCTCAAATTTTTTAAAAGATAGGTTATTAGTTATGTAAATTTTTTATGTCACTATTAATAGAAATAAAATAAACCTTTCAATGTTGAAATTTTGTATAAATTTCATGAGTTTCTGAATAATGTTACTATAAAGCATCATCAATACTGGTATTGGAATATAAAGGGTATTGAATGGGGTTGTCACTTCACAACATATATTGATTATTTGTGACAGATAAAAGAGAATAATATAATTTTATTAGGGAATTGATTGATATTTATATAAACTATAAAAATATTATGATGATTGACTATATGGGATCATAAACATAATTATGATACTTATGTTGATATTTATGTTTTGAATCATCTATAAATTGTTACTAACTATATGTTAGTTATATGGGAGAGTTAAAATTATATTATGTGATGGGTTTTTCTATTAAGGATTAAATTTCATCGGTTTAAGACATTGTGATATTGTTATGAGTGATCATAATAAATTAAAATAACTAACCTATTAACCATAATCATATGGTTATATTTTTATCATAATAAAATATATTATTTATTTTCAATTATTAATTATTAAATTTGGATATTAATTTATTTAATCTCAATTGTGGTTACATGTATTGAGATGTACGTTCTTAGCTTATGAGGTATACTATTTAAATTTATATTGTTAAATAAGTCCTTTCCCATATTGGATTATAAGAGTATGGGTCCCCTATAAAGATAAATATATATAGATATTTTTATACTTGTGGGAAGCATGATGGAGATGAATATTCACCTATTGGTTATAGAGATTTTCTATCTAGTTACCATTGTATGAGAAGTTGAAAATTTTTAACCATGATTCATTTGATAATTCTAAAATGTAAAGAGATGATATATGTTTGCATTTTGATTTTTCACATCACTTTAGATTATATGGTAGAGAGTGATAGAATAATAATTTCTAGTGTATTTGAGTTTAAAGAATGACTACTCTCAGGATTAAATAGGTTTTTCTAAAAAAAATTAAAATATCATTTACATTATAATAATTCTACATCTCTATGTATCTTTTGTATATAATCTTCGTCATTGGGGCCTTAGAAGTAAATAACTATTACAAATAGTAACATGCCTCGACATAGTAAATTCTTGAAATGTAAATTTATTATGTTATTTGTATTGATTTTATTTTTCTTCATTTGGTGATGGGACTCCAGTTAAGATACATTGAAAATGATATAAATGGTATGATAAAACATTTTTAGGTAATACTTATGATGGGATTATAATAATTAGTGGGGAGGAAAAACTATCCCTTAAAATATAAAGATAATATTAATAAAATTATGTGGTGGGGCTTCTAATGAGTTTACAACCCATGAACTGTGGTACACCCTAGTGTTATGAGGTTGTATTATGATTTATAGGTTAAAATGGTCAATTTTTAAAATTCCAAATTGTTTAATATTCCCACTTATATAATATATGATAACACCATGTTCTGTGGTCATTCATTCTATATATATTTCTTTATAATATTCAAAGATTTGGGGTTGAAGCAATCAATGTTACTTTTAATGATCATTTATTTAATAATTTTTACATGGAATCTTGGTATTATATATCATTTCCTTATATACATATAGGTAATACAAAGAAATTTACTGACTTTTCAATCATGTTCTATTCATTGGATTCACAAAAATGGTAGAATAAAAATGAATCACCTATATATATTATTTCCCTTTAAGGTAGAAGACATAGGATTGGATGAATTTTATAAAGGATAAATTAATGATAAATATATACTTTTGTTACATATTTTTACGATCTTAAGGAATTACGCATAGTAGATAATTTAAAAAAATAAAAGGATGATATCTATTAATTATTGAGGATATTTTTTTTATTATAATTGAATTTTTTACATTATATTGAAGTAATTTTGGAATGTAAAGTATTATCATTAATGATAGCGTGATCAGTATTAATATTTTGTTAATGATTGGGACTAATCATGGTGATTTTTTTACATTACATTATTGAAAAGGTCTATAAAAAATATTTTCTTCATGAGTTTTTTATGAATAAGAAAGATATTTATTTTTTTATATAATTTTTTTATTTACACTTGTGATCCCATCTCAATATTATAGGTTGAAAAAATTCAATGGATAAATTATTTATCAAATACCTCCAATGTATTGGGTTAGATATAGAGGTGGATTTTATTTTTATTGGAAAATAGGTATAATAGCGAGACCATAATTATATGGTCAGAAGGGGAAGATGATCCTTTTTATTAAATTTTGATGGAACCATCATTTTTTTAAAGAGGTAATAGAAAAATATTAATACCAAATTAGGGGGTAAAAAACTAATTTTTTATGTTCATTAATTTTATCTTTATGTATATTAGGGATAGAAAATAATGTTTTGTTATTAAATAACATGGATGTCTTGGATAAACATTATTTTTTTATTTTCTATATTTATTGAATTTTGGATTAAATTTTTTAACGGTATATCATTTATGGAAGATCACATATTCAGGTTTGGTGAAGTTAATGTGGCTCATGTTTTGAATTTGTATAAATTGTCATTGGGATTTTTTTATTTGTGAATGTAACACCCTGAGATTTTATGAAAAAATATTCTTTTAATTTCATTAATGTCTTGTGCTACACCAAGATTACCTTGCGCTATACGCAACACCGTATTAGCTTCCAGTATACGCAACACTATTCTTGGATCGTGTTACACACAATTTTGATAATAGTTATTCTACGCAACATTGAGTATATATATATATATATATATATTCAATGTATAAATGAAATATGGTTGGATTATATTATATGAAACAAAGATGGATTCTTTCACAGCACGCAACCCTGACTTGGCTTGCATTACACGAAATCACGACCTTCCCCGATAGCATGTGTTGTACGCAATACTGGGTTTCACTAAACAACGATATATTATTATAATATTATTATGAACTAGCCGTTATGAATAGTATTAACTAAATTTTTAATTTTATAACATTATTATTCATCTTACACATTTTCTAGAACATGTTATAAGAACAAAATAAATTTTTCGGGTAAAATAAGTATTTTTCAAAAAATGCAGTTTTGCCGCCTTTTAAAGACGCACCTACTTTAAATCTAGTTTTTGACATGTTTATAAGTTCAATTTGACAAAATAAAATTCTTCTTTTGAATCAGGATATAAAAATTTACATTAGATAAAGTTTTGATATTTTTCCGATAACTTTCATATTTTAATGAATAGTAAAAACACGCTATATTTTAATTAAAAACAACTTATTTCATCATAATATATTATGTGGTTAAATTATAATATTTAATGGTTTTAAAGTATAATTAGAATATATTTTTACCATTTAATATAATGTATGTCATTAGCATTGATTTTACCTTGAATTTGTAGGTTAAATCAATTCAATCTTTTGCAATGTTTTAAAGAAAAACTCATTTTCTTTCGACAACGGGATTAATTTTAATTTAATTTCTGAAACTTTTGTGTATTGAATTTGGAAAAATGGATTCCATATTTGGAATCAGTGGATCCAAATTATGTTAATAAGCTACTTTTTATTTTTGGGAATTATGAATAGTAACTACGGTAAATTTTATTTACCATAATTAATGGTTAATCGGGTAATTAAGGGTAACTATAATATTTTAAAATTACCCTAAAAAATGTAAAAATCCTATTTTATGACTAAAAGTCGACCCATATCACCTAAGGGTTGGATTATATTCATTTAATTAAATTTTTTCAATGAAAATAATTTAATTATTATTAAAACCAAAGAATGTGACAACATGTCACTTTCTTAAATCTTATAAGTATAATAATTTTAATCTAGTGATAAACTTCATGAAACTTCTAACATGAATAGTATCCAAAAAGATAATACAATTATATACATCATAGGATTTTATTTAGAATTTTTAGGTATTAAATAATTATCATTTATTATGACACAAAGATGATGCAGTAATTGACTTATTAATGAAATATTGACATAATTGATGTTATAAATGCCCAAATAAATGTAATTTGAGAATTTTTATGACTTAAACTAATTTTCTAGGTTAATATGACATGGTATTGTTGATGTAAGTAACTTGGTTCGATCTTATAATTCTGTTATGAATTTTATAAAAAACATGTACCAAATAGTGTCAAAATTGACATAAATTAGTTTTTAAAACAAATATTATATTATTAATTGTTATTTTATTCCTAAAAATCTACGGTTCGGAAAAATGACTTATATAAGAGTATATATATTAATAATAAACAACTTGGGGTTCTTTTGGCTTGATATAGTAAGTTTATTAACCATATAGTGTAAGAAAACAAACAGACACGGTAAAAGTTAAATTATTTAACTTAGAGTTAAATCTAATTGATAAGGTTAAAATAACAACATAAACTTGTATAAATCCTATTGGATGAGAGGATTTAGACCCATACCCACTTTATCCTCGAAATAAGACCCTTTGGAACCATTATCAACTGAATTTGACCTTAATATAAAATAATATTTTGAGATTTTCCTAAGGTGCCCCTCTCCTCCCTTATAAAAGGGAACCTCCTCCCTCTCCTCCTCACACCAATTTGAGCATTCATGCTCGCCCAAACCCTGAAAAAATATCTTCTACACTTCCCTAGTATCATTCTAGAGGTCTTGGTCTTCTTCAAAGACCATCCTTAGTTCTTTAAGTGGAGGTTAAGTGAATGCGCGTCAAAAAGAGGTAGTATCCATTACCGATCTTTTCCAATTTCTTTCTTTCTCAACTTCTTCTTCTTTAGTTGTTTAATGATAAAGTAATAACATCAGTATTTCTTATATACTGATATGTTATTATAAATATGAAACAACTCTAATTAACCTTCTATCCATCCTATGGAAAAAGGAAATCACCGCGTGTGCGTACGTACGGAATACCGTCTCCACGCCGTGGTGTAATCTATTTTCTTCCACCACCTTAATTGGATGGGTATAATGGTGTAATGAGTAACTATATATGATTATTATAAAGTGATATTGATACTTAAATAGTATACATACACTTCAACACAATTCCACAACCATGGGAACGATATCATCGCTCGTGCGTACGTACGGACTACTGTCTCCACGACGCGATGAGATTCATTATCCATGTTAACCATTCCAGAATGATTATAAAGTATATATAATGAATAATAATGAAATATATGACATGTTAAATCTACTGGATTTATGTGTATATATATATATATATATATGTCATCTACTTACTTCCATTCAAGACAATAAGGAAAGGAAAACAGCGTTCATGCGTACGTACGGACTACCGTCTCCATGAACGGTGTGTTTCATTTCATTTATCTATCTATTATATATATATATATATACTGAATATATATGATATATAAATCATGTTTTATATTCTGGAAGTAAGTAAATCATGATATAAGTAATAATAATGTCAAGAACAACAAGTCCAAACACCTACGATAAATGAAACGATTTTACCCAAAACACTTTTTTAACATGGAATTTACAAAAGAACGGGTAATATAAAGTCATAAGTGAACAATATATGATATAATAACAATGAATATGATTATTTAATAAGTTAATGACATTATTTAAAACATTATACAGGAGGTTCGGATACGTACAAAGCATATCGGACATAAGGTAAGGGATAATTTTGCAAATCTCATTTTTATCCGAGATTGCTTATTCGTAAGTATTTACCAGGGTTATTTCTATCATCCATTTCCATGATTTATAAAAGTGTTTTTATGTATGTTTAAATTCCTTTTTACCCATTTTTGACTTTTACTACATGGTATGTAAGGAATCTTTCTTTTTTTTACGTTACGAGGTACTTTTTTTGACTTTTCCGGCAAAAGTTCGAGAAGAATGTTTTTTTTAACTTATATGGAATGAAAGGATTTTTACGGTTTTATAAAGCCTTATTTTCATGAAGCTTCCTAAAAAAGATTTCATTACTGTTTTAAACAAAATCTTATTCTTTTAAAATTTCATGACATTTTTTGAAAAGAAAATTATTTTGAATAAGAAAGGATATTTTCCTAAAGAATTCATTTCAAGTGTTTTATCAAAAACATTTTCCATATAAGATGACATTATTTCATATGTTTATGTTTCATGTATAATTTCTCTATGATTTACATGGTTTCAATTTACTTATTATGAAAGGATATCCATTTCTTTTATATGGATTATGTTATGATGTGATGATGTTTATGAAACCCATTTTATTTATTGGGTTATTATGAATGATGTATGTTTATTTTGTGGCACAAGTAAGAATTATTTCATTATGAGATGGTTCGGACCTATATCTCCCTCCAATGCATTGGGTAAATATTTTATATCTCATGAGATAGACATGGCTGGAATGGTAGGTTATACCGGTTCAGTGAAACAGGCCTGAAATGAGGAGTGAACTCAGTTCAGAAATGGACTTTGTCCACAAAGATAGTCTTGGAAATGAGTCTTGACAATAAGAAATGATTCTCTATGATTATGTGTGTATGCCACAAAGTTTCAGGTTTTTAAGTTATGATTATTGGGATTACATTTCACTATTATGATTTATCCCATTTTATGAAATTATGATCTCTTTTGCAGGTTAAGATTTCAAAAAGATATGTTCTTATGAATATGATGTGATTGATATTTCTTTTGTTTACCCTTACTGAGAATTTGAGCTCACCCTTTTATGTTTTCTTTTCCCCATGATATAAAGAAAGGATTTAGGTATAAAAAAAGGAAGATCTTTATGGGAGATGTTGAAGATCTTTCACCACGATTAGAAGATTATATTCCGAGTTTCCAAAGACACTAAACTATTACGATCCTTGTGTGTTTATTTTTGTTATGTACTAAGTATTCCGCAAAAGTAATGTAATTTCCATGTATGTTAAGCTTCGGGTCTCTACAGTGAAGTTTGAAAGTTTTATCTATTATGGATACTTGATAAGAATAGTATAAGAGTTCATACATAATGTTAGGAATGTTGGGCGGAGAAGTGATGGAAAGAGGGGGGGTGAATTGCCTTTTAAAAAATAATTAACAATTTAAAATCAAAGTAAAAGTGCAGCGGAAATAAGAGAGGCAAGACACCCAACTTGATAACGGAGTTCGGCTTAAACCCAAGCCTACGTCTCCACTCCCAACTCAACCGTTGACAGATTTACTACCGCTTTCTTTTCAATGGTTTTAGCAAGAAACCCACTAGAATTTAAGGTAGTCTAGAAACTATTACAGCTTGCTTTTATTGGTTGAGAAAGAACCCACTTGCTTTCAATGGTTGAGCAAGAACCCACTATCCTTCTTACAGGTGAAGGCTAGCTCACCTATGACTCAAGCCTTTTAAAAGGGAAGGCTTGACTAACCTCTTCACACCTTGAAGGTGGTGTGAAAACCCAAAAGAGAGGATGAGGGAAAGAGATGGGGGTTTGTAGGCACAAACCCAAATTGAAGCTCAAAATAATAAAACAATGAAAAACCGTAATGAGGAGAAGCCTTGGGAGCCAAAGGATTGATGGAGTTGATGAAGAGCACTCCCAAGCTTCTATGGTGGTGCTCCTTGGATGTGGAAATGTGTTGGAGCAAGTGAGGGTTCCTTGAGGGAATGCGCCGGAGGTTCGCCAAATGATCAAAAATGTGTCCCTGGGCTTCCTTATGTTTTCTCTAGTGTTCCGGGGCTTCCTAGTCCTTTATTTATAGAGGGGGAACCCTCAAATGGCTTTAGGGAGGCTTCGGAGCCGTTGGAGAGGCCTTCGGAGCCGTTGGGAGTCAAGTGGACAAGCCTGGTCAAAGCCCAATGGCTAGTTTGACTGGCTCCACCGGCTGACCGGTGCTTGGCCACCGGTTGGTCGGTGCTTTGAAAAAGGGAGAGGGCTCGGGCTCAGGCACCACCGGCTGGCCGGTGAGGAGGCCACTGGTTGGCCGGTGGTGAGGTAGTAGCTGACACTATTTGTCTGGGTTCACCGGCTGGCCGGTGGTGGGACACCGGTTGGCCGGTGGTCTGGACAGAGGGATGCCTTCTGTCCAGGCCTCCATCGGCTGGCTGGTGGTCTTCCACTGGTTGGCCGGTGGACTGATTTTCAGTCCACTTTTGGTCCTTCTTGGCCCAATTCCTTGGAAACCTTTTGCCTATCAACAAAAACACTTAAAACAAGATTAGATAAATAAGAGAGTTATTGTGATCATGAAAATTAAACCACGAGGGGTACGAGAGGTACAAAAATCTCCCCCTATTTTGATGATCACAATCACCAAAACAAACAATGTAAAAATGAAATGAAAGGCATTCTTTAAAGGATAAATGGGAAAGTAAAGCAAAGCATGAGAGAAAGATTTCTCCCCCAATCAACCAAGAATTTCTCCCCCAATCAACCAAGCATTTCTCCCCCAATCAACCAAGAATTTCTCCCCATTTGTGATTATCAAAATAGCACGGGGCATAAAACTTGATTGAGGGAAAGGTTGAAAAACAAGATAGAGTTTTTAAACCAATTGAAATTTTTGAAATTTCAATTGAAAGTTTTGAATCGAAAATTTTGAAATGAAAGTTTTGAATTGAAAATTTTGAAATGAAAGTTTTGAAATGAAAATTTTGAAATGAAAGTTTTGAGTTGAAAATTTTGAATTGAAAATTTTGAATTGAAAGTCTTGAATCGAAAATTTTGAAATGAAAGTTTTGAATTGAAAATTTTGAAATGAAAGTTTTGAATCGAAAATTTTGAAATGAATGTTTTGAATTGAAAATTTGAAATGAAAGTTTTGAATTGAAAATTTTTAAATGAAAGTTTTGAATTGAAAATTTTGAAATGAAAGTTTTGAATTGAAAATTTTGAATTGAAAAACGCAAAAAAGCTTAAACAATCCTAATTCCCCCTAAATAAAAACAATAAATCACCGGGGAGAGGATTTTGGAACCGAGACAAATTTTGGTCCGGAGAGACTCGTTAAAAGGGATTTTTCAATCCACACTTGTCTAGTGGCGGGTCTTCTACTCTAAAATTCATCATTAAAGAAAATAGTTTTGGGCCTACCATACCGGGCATTTTTTCAATTTCACTCATAGATTAAGTGCCCGGGTTTTTTACAATAATTGCAAAATTTAAATTGGGAGCTCCCCCTTACAAAAATAGTTGGAGCATGGGAAGAGGAAGCTTGCTTGGAATAGCCAAGCCCTTGGGTGGTTCTAGATATGAGTTGGGAACCAAGCAATTTGGTCAAATTTTGTTCCCCTTGGGTGAACTTGGCAAGATATTCCCTTAAATCCTTGATTGTTGATTCCATAGAATCAACATCGGGAAGGTTTTGGATCTTGAGGGACAACTCCTCCTTTTCTTTGAGAAGTTGTTCCTTTTCGGAAGAAAGTTTTTAGAAATTCTTTTTTAAAGCAACAAATTTGGAAGAAAGTTCGTGAAAACCTTCCTCCAATTGATCTCTTGCATGTTGGAGATCCTCATAAGATAAATGATTAAAAGAATTTGAAGAACTAGAGGATGAGGAGTCGGAAGAGGTTACCTCATGAAATGCCATTAGGCATTTTTTACCGTTGTCACTTGAGGAGGAGGAGGAGGAGGATGTGGAGATATCACTCCATGTGGCCTTGAATGCCTTCTTCTTTTCCTTTTGCTTGGCCTTTTTCTTGTTGAGTGGACAATCGGGCTTGTAATGGCCTTTCTTGCCACACCCGTAGCATGTTACCTCGGGCTCGGATTTTTCGTCGTGTTTTTCCTTTCGAGCCTTGCGGGATTTTTTCTTCTTGTGCTTCTTCATGAAGTTGTGCATTTTGCGGGCAAGATTCTCCATTTCGGAATCACCGCTTGAAGAGGAAGACGATGAGGAGGAGGAGCTTTCTTCTTGTTGAACTTTGAAGGCGATGTTCTTTGGAACTTTGATTGGTTTGCCTTCCTTTTCAGCTTGCCTCCTCATGGTGATTTCGTAGGTCATGAGGGATCCGATGAGCTCTTCGACCGGCATGTTCTTGATGTCTTTTTCTTCTTGGATTGCCGTGACTTTTGGTGCCCATGTGCTTGGTAGGATCCAAAGGATCTTCTTGACCATCGTTTCTACAGACACATCATCTCTAAGAGATTTTCTTCCATTGAAAACATCAGTAAAACGAGTAAACATTTCAGAAATAGATTCAGATGGATGCATGGTAAAAGACTCAAAATCTTGACGGTACATATCCAATCGAGTATCCTTGACTTTGTTGGTCCCCTCATGGGTAACCTCCAAAAGTTTCCAGATTTCATGTGAAGAGGTGCATGTGGAAACTCAATTGAATTCATTACGATCAAGGCTGCAATGAAGAGCGTTCATGGCTTTGCCATCAAGCTCGAAATTTTTAATATCAGCTTGAGTCCATTTGGATTCATCGGGAGAAGAAAGAGAATAACCATGCATGACAATTTTAAAAATAGGATAACCAATGCTTCTAAGAAAAGTGGTCATGCTGGTTTTCCAATAAGTATAGTCGGTTCCATCAAAGAATGGAGCACGACCCAAAGAAAAGCCTTCGGGGGCGAAATAAGATGAAGCCATCACAAAGGATCTTGAATTTGAAACCAGTGAAGGTATTACTCAAATTTTTCCTCTGATACCAATTGTTGGGCGGAGAAGTGATGGCAAGAGGGGGGGTGAATTGCCTTTTAAAAAATAATTAACAATTTAAAATCAAAGTAAAAGTGCAGCAGAAATAACAGAGTCAAGACACCCAACTTGATAACGGAGTTCGTCTTAAACCCAAGCCTACGTCTCCGCTCCCAACTCAACCGTTGAGAGATTTACTACCGCTTTCTTTTCAATGGTTTTAGCAAGAAACCCACTAGACTTTAAGGTAGTCTAGAACCTATTACAGCTTGCTTTTATTGGTTGAGCAAGAACCCACTTGCTTTCAATGGTTGAGCAAGAACCCACCAGCCTTCTTACAGGTGAAGGCTAGCTCACCTAGGACTCAATACTTTTAAAAGGGAAGGCTTGACTAACCTCTTCACACCTTGAAGGTGGTGTGAAAACCCAAAAGATAGGATGAGGGAAAGATATGGGGGTTTGTAGGCACAAACCCAAATTGAAGCTCAAAATAATAAAACAATGAAAAACCGTAATGAGGAGAAGCCTTGGGCGCCAAAGGATTGATGGAGTTGATGAAGAGCGCTCCCAAGCTTCTATGGTGGTGCTCCTTGGATGTGGAAATGTGTTGGAGCAAGTGAGGGTTCCTTGAGGGAATGCGCCGGAGGTTCTCCAAATGATCAAAAATGTGTCTGTGGGCTTCCTTATGTTTTCTCTAGTGTTCCGGGGCTTCATAGTCCTTTATTTATAGAGGGGGAACCCTCAAATGGCCTTTGGGAGGCTTCGGAACCGTTGGAGAGGCCTTCGGAGCCGTTGGGAGTCAAGTGGACAAGCCTGGTCAAAGGCCAACGGCTAGTTTGACTGGCTCCACCGGCTGACCGGTGCTTGGCCACCGGTTGGCCGGTGCTGAGGCAGTAGATAACACTATTTGTCTGGGTTCACCGGCTGGCCGGTGGTGGGACACCGGTTGGCCGGTGGTCTGGACAGAGGGATGCCTTCTGTCCAGGCCTCCATCGGTTGGCCGGTGGTCGTCCACCGGTTGGCCGGTGGACTCATTTTCATTCCACTTTTGGTCCTTCTTGGCCCAATTCCTTGGCAACCTTTTTCCTATCAACAAAAACACTTAAAACAAGATTAGATAAATAAGAGAGTGATTGTGATCATGAAAATTAAACCACGAGGGGTACGAGAGGTACAACAAGGAAGGTATGGTGATTTAAGAAATGAGGGGGAATTGTCATTTTAACATTTTATATAACCTCTGATAGAAATAATAAACCATTGATTGAATTTATGATGTTCTAATTACCCTTTTAGTTGATGTTTGAAATAATTTCAATTTTTAAATTTTTTGGTTCATTTATTTTAATATATTGTATTATTTATTTCAAGGGTGGGATGTATTTAATTGAGTTTAGAGGAAAATTGAAATTCCTCAATAGGGAAGCCATATATTAAAATTATATTATCTTAGTATTAACTTTGGATAGTATTAACTGTGGATAAAAATTAATTTAAATACTATAATTTTTTAGTGGTGGGATTCAAAAATATCATGGGCCCAAATGTTTTATAAGTAGACTATTATTCCCTTAATCCCTCATTTTTTCCTCAGAATTGAGGTAATGATTCTATAAGATTCTATAGGATCATCCAATAGACCCCAGAGGTTTTATTTTATACCAACATATTTATATTATTTGTGAATATAGTTTATTAGATTTCATTTATATGAAAATAATGACTTATATATATATATAATTATTATTAGGAAATCTATGTTCTTATTTTAATTTCAATAACTATTCATCACTCATCATAGATAGAAAATATCTAGAAATTTAGTAGGGGATCTCTTATTACCAACGCGCCTTATTCAATGACTATAATGGACCATTGTGTAGTTCTTATGCCACTAATATCATCACAGAACAAAGACACTACCACTAATCAATTTGATATAAAGTAAAAAATATAATGATAAAAAGGATTTATATAAATGGATATATAAATTGGATTTTTATTATCAAATTTATGAGAGTGATATTTTGAAATGGGAGGACATGATATGATGATTTGTTTTGAAGTTATCATCCGGGGGATGGTAGAGTCATTTCCTATGGATGTGGTGAGGTTAATAGTAGGAAAAAGGTTTGAAAATTGATTAATTGTGTTTATATATAAAATTATAATGTGTAGGGAATCTCTATAAGATAGAGTGGTGTGTGATATAATGAGAGATAAATGTTGTGAAATTGTAGGGTGGTGCGTGGTGGATCTGAGATAAGTAGTAGTGATTGGAATTATTAGTATCACACTAAGGCTAAGTCTTGATTATAGAATAGATAGATATAAATAAGATGATAAGGGAGGGACATAAAATTAAATATATAAAAAATAAAAAAGGACACTATGTTAAGGTTATCATTATAGTGAAAAGTATGTTGTCCTCTACGCTATTATAGGAATTAACTAGGTTTATCCTATGGGTGATACATGATTAGATAATGGGAGAATAAAATCCACACACTTCACATTCCACTTTATTTATTATTATCTATAAAAAATAATGAAAATTTTTAAATTTACCCTGGAGACTAATTTTAAAGAATAAATGTTTTATTTTACTCAAACTTACATGTTCATTACATTAGTATGGTTTTTAATTCAAATATATGTTAATTGTTTTTTTTAAGTTGGGGTTGAAGCCTCATTTATTATTAAAGAAAATCAAATACCTCTTTAACTATGTAGAGGGAGACCCATTACATATCCTAAAGGCCCAGTGGGAATTTATCCCATTACATGGCCCATAAGCCCATTTTTTTGGCACAAGGCCCATTCTTTGAATTGTACTACTATAGTACATGCACTGCTACAGTACCACACAGTACCTACCACTGATACAGTACCCTTGTCACCACTACAGTAGCCTACCACTACTATATTTCCCGCCATTGCTACAATTTTCCCACTCCTACAGTATGCTACAGTACGGCTACAGTACCCTACGTCCAATGGGTTTTGTGTCATTTTAAATTGCACAATATAAAAATTCTCGGTTCATACACCCTATAAAAATTAAGGGAACTTTTATCTCATTTTATTGAGTATAATACTATGGTATTTTACATGAATTACTTTGTAACACTTTGGAAATTATATAATGAAAATTTTAGGTTCAGATATATGATAAGGTGTTCAGGAAAGAGACATGGAATTTATAACCCATGAAGATATTTTTAAAGGACCCACGGTCATGGGAATATATATAATGATTAATACTAACATGTGATTAAAAATGATATAGGTATTTCAAAAAAATTAATTAGGAAATGAAAAAATAAACTACTTGGGAGTATTTTGAGCCATGAAATGATTGTTGTTGGTTGTTAAGTTAGATAATATTATTAAACATGATGGTTGATGTATCAAACTCCTTAATCTATTATTTTTTTACAAAATATTCTTGTTGTGGTGATGAATGACTCTGGAAACTCTTATGATTTTATATAATTAAATTATGAGATTATTGGGAAAATTTGGGATAGATTATTGAGAAATGATGTCACTTAATTGTTTAGAACACTACTATCTCTTTTCCAATCTATATTATTGGGGATGGGTAATGTTAATGGAGTTTGTTTCTATGATAGTTGTGTGATTATTATATGGGTCATTGTTTATTCATTATAGGACAACTTACTATTGAATGAATCTAATTAAAAGTGTTGTTAATCATTTTTTTATCAATATAGGTATGACTTTAAGAGCTATATATTCCAAGGGATTTAAAGGGTTTGGAAGTTTTCTATGGATCATTTAAATTATTTAGAGAGATAATAATCATGGGATTCAATATGTGTATAATTTATCATGAATCTTATGGATTAACTGTCATGGTATTTTATTGATACCATGTTGTCTGGAGTTATATTAATTTATGATAATTTAGAGTTTATAGATGAGGATATTTATGAAGATGAGATCATGAAGATTCGGACCACATGTATGGTATAGGGATTATAGTGTAGATTGATATAGAATGATGTGGGTTATATTTGTGACTTTATTATGTAAATGATCCTATATGAGATATTTATTATTTTATTATGATAAAATTTTAGAAATCAGCCTACCAATTTCAATAAAATGACCATATGATGGTTTTTTCCTTGTTCGTGGCCAAACATTCAACTTGTGAGTTGGATAAATTGGTAGAAAACATAGAATACCTACCCTAATCCATTTTTTGGTATTCATGGGATATATATATTGGATAAAATGTGGATTCATTCTTTATATTTATGTGTAAACATCACATTTTTTATAGTTGGTAGGTGGTAGGGAATTTTTATGAGGGATGTTTAAAATACACCAGGGAAGGTAGTTATTAGGGGTCTATTTTTTATTCAATGTCATGTTTCGGTTATACAAACAGTAGTTTTATTTAGACTCTTATTATCTGATTCCAATTGGAATACAATAATGAGTCACACCTATGAGCTTTAACATGATAATCATTATAACTCTCTAAACCCATATATAAAATCTAAATATTATTTTAAGATGAGATAGTTCATTAGAAGATGTATTACCTACATTATCACTTTTGGTGGTGAGGTCCTTACTATGCATAATTATTTTAATTTTATAATTATTATGTCATAAAATTATTTACATGGTCATGAACAAGTTAACTAAAATACTATGTTTGTTAACTTACTCAATCGTATCTCACATATATAGTTACAATACATGGTTGGGGAGTAACTAGGTGAGGTTATCTCACAATTGTGTGTAATTCAATGGATATTAGGATTATACCATTATGTTGTAAATCCTTTATATATTTTTTCTTCATGTACTAGGTTCTAGTTATTTATCCAACGTTATTAGTTTTTAAAAATTATATTATGTAGGATAATATTCATTTATTCATTAGGTTGATCACTTATTTATTAATGTTTTTCTATTGATCATATTTTAGGTTTGAATTTTATTTTATAGTATTTCATTATTCTCTATAGAGATTAATAATTTTTATTTGAGGTATGAAAACATTTTATCTAAGAAATAATCCATAGGATTGATAACTACATTAATGAAATGAAACTCTCATTCATGATTCTGACCATAGGAGGTGTCTTAACTAGTATAGGTTATGTTATCCTTTATGCATTTGAATTTTAAAAAAATATATATATCATATGGATCAAAATATGGTTAGGTTTATATCTATTATTAAGGTTGGTTGAATTTATAATCACTTTATATTTTTCTATAATTTCAAATAAACATTGATTAATATTCAAATTAAATTTTCATGAAATGGGAATTCCCATATCCTAAACCTTTTTTAATTATCGTTATCAAATATTTTTAATTGTTATCCCTTATTATTCCCATGATAGAAGAAATGGTGTAATAAATTAATTTATTAATCTATAGATAAACAAATTGACTACTTCATTCCTATTTATTTGGTATATATTTACATGATTTTTTTGTTTCATTGTTACAAATTGAACTATTCATTTTACTGAACATTTATAAATGGAAAAAATGTCACTATGGTATGATTTATATAGGTAAAATGAATTATATTATATTCTTGTTGAATTCCTCTAATGGAGAACCAAAATTTTATATTCATATTAAAATAATTTTATTATATTACTTTATCTCATATTTTAGTTTATTTATAATTTTAAAAAGATTACATTTATATCCACTTTTATTATTATATTTTTCAGAAAACTGATTTTCTCATTCATGTAACAAGTGCATTCACTTCTTCTGCTCCATTTTTTTAGAATATTTATATTAGTATCAATATATTTATAATAAAAAAATAAATTTCATTAATTATTTACTTTTGTAATTAATGTGATGGGAAAATATCTATAATTTGATATCGTTTATATATAGTGATGGTCACATAGAGAAAACCATTACTTAATTCATTGAAACAAAAATATACCCTAATAGTCAAATGATGATTAAAAATCGAGTATAAAAGTTTTAAATTATGGAAAACGAAATTTGATCTTATTTTGGATAATATTAAAAAAATCAAAATTGATTCATGATAAATTTCAATGACCAAGATGGCCATTAGGCCATCATAAAAAAATTTACACTAAAACGTTAACTAAGTATTGTTGTAAAGTAAAGTCACCATAGAAATAAAAAAACAATAAATACCAATTAAAGTTACAATATTTATTTAATACATAGATATTATCTGATTGATGTTAGTGGGAATGAATTAAGCCTGAATGAACTTCATAATTATTGAAAAGTGGGTATGAAGGTGAGATGAAGGTATTATGAAGAGTAGTTAACCTAATCATGTATAATGTATAATGAAATATATATTTTTTAAACTAAATTATTTCTGAGATCTATATTAATGGAATGAAACACTAATATTTTGAATGATATTCGTGGATACATACTATATTAATATGTGGTATATATTTATTGAAGTTTGATGCATATATTTTCATATGAGAAAAAATATTTTCTAAGGACATGCATCAATATTTTTAACAAATTTTCTACTAACATTCTATAACATTTGAATAGTAAACTTCACAACTATATATTCTTATATAGATAAATAAGGTAGGTTATCAAAGGCCATTCATTAAATGAAATTAATTTTAAAGGGAATGGGGTCTCTATAGGGTAAAACTAAAATAATGCATTATTATACCAAAATAACTTTGAAAAGACTCTATCAACCTGAGATTTTAATATATGGATTCCTCAAATTAATTAAAATATATTTAATAGATTTCTCCATATGACAAACCAAATTAAAATGAAACCAAGATATGTTTAGACCATTAAAACCTAGATATTTAATTAGTTGGAATTAATAAGAGTAACTGAATTATGAAATATATTAATTTTTATATTTATATATAAAGGTTAGGTTATTAAAATTTATATATATCATTATTTTGTATAGGAATCTATCTTTTTTATTACTTGTAAATTTTATTAAAGGAATATATTTATATAATTATATAATTATTATTTTATAAAAAATATAATGTAGATTTATTAATTATAGTATTATTATTTTTTTATGGAAATTACAAATATAACAATGAGTAAATTAAAAAACTTGTTTTTCTTTAAAAAAATTCATTTTATTTTATGATCTTATAGAAATTTAAAATTTGTAAATTAAAAAAAATTCAATTTTGGATTTTTAATTTCAATATTAGTTTAATATTATTATTTGGTATTTTTTAAAATAATTTATTTTTGGGTTGATAGTGAAAAATACTTATTTTACTAATTTTGTCACATATATGGAATTATTAAAAAAAATCCCTGAAATTTTTTAAACCCTTTATAAAATTAAAATAAATATTTTAATAATTTTAAATTAAGTATTTTACCATACAATTTTGATATATAAAACTCACACTTATGATTTTAGAAAATTTTGGAAATGTTTTAAGAAAACTTGTTTTCATCTGTTTCTCTTAATACATTACCCACATGATAGAATTATGATTTAAAAATATTTTAATGTTAATTAAGTAATATTTTAGTTATAATAATCATTTTACTTTCAATATAATCAATAACATTGCTAATATTTTCCAATTCATAAAACTATGGTTAACAAATACACTTTTTCTAAAAAAATCGGTTTTCGAGCATTACATGCACTAATGTTAAAATTAATTTTTCATAGACATAGATATTTTATTCTATAAGTTTTATTTAATATTTAGAATCAATAGATTTAAATTTTATAATGAGGATCATTTATTTATTAATCATTATAGTTAAATTACTTCTTTAATATTTTGTTACCTAAAAAAATGGAAAATGTAAAATTACAAGAGTAAATAACATAAAAACATATTTAATCCCTGATTAAAAAATATTTTTTTATGATTGATTTACATTACCCCTTCCCACACTATACTATTTTACACTTTATCATCACATGCCATGTGAAACATTTGAAATTTTTTTATTAATGTGTTATATGTAAAAAAAATTACATTCTCATCAATTATAAAAGGAATGACCACCAGTCCACCTCTACACACATCCATATACCCATATCCTCAAACAAAATTCTACCATAGTGTAATATAAATATTTTTTAAGAATACTTTATTTGATATCATATACAACACGCAACACCGAGTCCAAACAATCCATAAAATATTATTATTTTAATATGACCATTATAACCTATATATTGACTTAAAGGGTATAAGTAGAAATACAAAATTGTTAAATATATTTTAATTTTATAATAAATAAAAAATTATTGATTAATTATTAGTAAATAATAACGTTATTTTTAGTAAAATTATTTTATTCTTAAAAAATATGTTTTCTTCAGAAATTATTTTTATCTCATTATATGAACAGATAATATAATTAATTTCATCCTATTTTATAAAATTATTTTGATAAAATGGATTTATTTTCTTAATTAATTATATAAAAATTATATTTGGATGAATTTTTGTTACTTTTATAAAAATTTTGATCTTTTAATGAAAAGTTAAAAACATCAGTTTTATTGAAAACTTTATTTTCTTTTAAAGAATTTAAAAGGTACAATTTTAAATTAAAATGTTTTCAAAGTAAAATTAGTTAAATTTTTATTATTAATAATTCAATTATATTATTTGTAATTAATTTAATAATATAATTTAGTTTTAAATCATTTTTTCACTGAAAAAGGGATTGTCAGAAAAAAAAATTCATTGAGTTTTGAAAGTTTATTTAAAATTAAATTATTCCATATATATGAATTGAATTTTGAAAAATAGATTCCATATATGGAATCATTAGGTCCAAATTTTCTGAATATTTTTATTTTATTTATGGGTATAATGAATAATGACCTTAGTAATTTTTGTTACCATGGTAATGGGTAAATCATGTAATTAATGTTTAAAATAAAATGAGGACTAAAAAATAACCTAAACAATTTAATTATTTATTTTTAGGAATATATCGTATCCTTAGTCATCCAAAAGTATAATATATGACATTTTTTCATTTCACCAAGATTTTGGCCTTGGTATTATTTTATTTAAAGAAAAGAAAGAAAGATTCCATTCTTTTTGTTTCATTAGCTTTAAATTTTTGATATACGCATCAATAGAGGATATGTTCAGTTATACAAATTCATTTAAAATATAAATTAATTTTTTATGCAAAAAAATTATTTATAATTTTTAGGTATGTAATAAATACCTTAAATATGTGTGCAATGCCGACACAATATTTATTCAATTAATAGAAAAATAAAATAAATGATTCTAAAATTATTAAAAATCATATAATATTAATGATTTAATGTGTCCCATTATTTTTATATATCTATATGAAATTTTAGGGTAGTGTTAAAGGATTATATTCTTATTTCAACTTTTTCCTGATATATTTAAAATCATATTAAATTAATAGTATCAAATATGACATTAATAATATTTTATAATAAATAATGATTTATTAAATGATTTAAAATTCATAAAACACTTTGGTTTGGACAAAATAATTTTAATTTGTTGAAAACAAAATCTATAGTCTATTAATGGTTTGTTTGTTTTTTTTTATTTTTACATTAATATCCCTTGAATGGTATAAAACTATAATTTTGTGGTAATTGTCAAAAGGGTTAACGAGGGGTTAAACTAAATAATAAAGGTGAAGACACCAATAAAAGAATTCAAATATAATTTTATGATATTATTTAGACACTTAATCGTCCTATATTCTAATTAGTGTAATTTGGTTCCATTTTAACATGATGTATAATTTATATTCCTTGAACACTTTATGAAATTCCAAGAATTCCCCTCCCCTCTCTTATAAAAGGACACCCCTTATCTCAATTAATTTCACCACTATGAGCCACATAGATCAAGTAAACAAAATTTTATTCACTTATCAACACCCTAATACATGTTTTAGAGTTTTCTTCTACCAAAATACCTTCCTTCTGTCCCTTAACAGGTTATATAAAGGAACTCTACTAAATAAGAGATAATCGTCTTTACCTAGTCCTTTAAGATTGCTTCTTATTTAACATACTCATAAAGTGTTGTAACCATCCTGAAATTATAAATAAATTATAATAAATATAATAATATTTTATTATGGTTATTTTACAATGACATTACATCTCTTTTCAATCCTATGAAAATCAAAAATATTGCTCGTGCATTCGTATAACTTACCATCTCCACATATCGGTGTAATTCATTTTTCATACCCAAATTAAATCGATAGATAAAAATATAGATCTAATAAGTATATATTATATATATTAATTAAATATTATTCTAAAACTATAATATCATATATATCATCTTACCTTCCAATCAGTTGGAAGATGATAGTATCACTCCTTTGTATGTGTCGACTACCACATCAATGAGTTGATGTGAACCATTTTTCATTTATTATTTACATCGATGATAATAAGGATAGATTAAATGAATATATGTGATATATATGATATAATAATAACTATATAAATATTAATTATTATTTACCTTTCTTTTATTTCATTCTTCAAAAGGTGAAAAGCAACATTCATGTTTACATACGGCCTACCGTCCCCATGAATATTGAAATTCATTTTTTCATCTCTATATTTTTTGGATGATTACAAATATATATATATAATAAATATATATGATATTTATATATCCAACAACATTCTTGAGATTATTTAACCATGATAAATAAGCATGGACTTAAGCTACTGAATCAAAACACACTTGAAATAAAAAGCAATTAACCACCAAAATAATGATAATAATAATAGATTGAAAATATATGGGTGATAAAATGTCATAAATGGACTATATATGGTATTTTATATATAAATATGGTTCGGGTATATAATTATAATAAATTTAAATATATTATACATGAGGTTCGATCACCTACGAGGCAAGTCGAACTTGAGGTATGAGAATTCCTCCTCAATTTACACTCCATTGAGACATATTTGGTAATTTTCTCTTATTTACTATTATTTTTTATATATTTTTTCCTTTTATGAATTTCTAATCATTAATCATCATATACGAAATTGCTCTTAAATATCCATAATTTTTGTAATGTGTATATGATTATTTCTTAAACCATATAAAATTTCTATATACGATGTTTTACATTGAAATTTGTTTAATTGACTATGGAATTATTGATTATTTATATTCATTAATAAATATTAAAATTGGTTTATAAGGTATGTTATTTAGGAATTAAATTTATATTTTTATATATGAGGAATGAAGTGAACATTAGTGATGGATGGGGCACATAATTATATAGTCCCTTGATTCATAAACATGCCTCATGAAACAAATCAGTTAATAAAATTAAATAGGTATTTATTTGTAGTTATAAAATATCTTATAACAAGTTTGTGATGGTAGACGTATCATGATGTTTGAGATAATGATATCAATATAGGACCCTAGAAAACCCTGGGATGTGAGGGGTGAATCAGGGTGTCAACTTTTTCTTTTAAAGTGACGGATATGGTTCCCAAATTGGTAAGAACTTATTAAAACTATCTAATAGAATCATGTGGTAATTAAACATTCACATACAGAGAGAAAAAACAAAAAATTTACATGGTTTTTCACTAAGGTCTCGTCTAATTATCATATGATGACAGTTTTTTGATCATACCAAAATCCATTATGCTTCACTAGTTATTGTGGAGAATATATGTTTATACACAGTCGCTCTATGTTAGGAACACTGCCTTTATAAGATTTTAGGGACAACACGCTACCTCTCTCGAAAAAATTCCAATGACTACCCCTATATGACCACTTTGGATGAATTCTTACTCATTTTGACAACCTCAAGGTCACTTCAGTAGATTGGTGTTTTAGTATTTTTTTTCCCTGAATACCATGAGACTCTACATGCATCATAGTCTAGAGTTGATGCACTTGAAATAACTATTCATAGAAAACATAGGTTCAATAAAACTATTCATGCAGATTCTATCCTTTACAAAACCCCATTTATAATTCAAATAAATACCAACCTTTGTGAACCCACACTCTTTTATGAAGCTCCAAACCTTTAGAAATCTCATAACCTTCGTGGTGCACACTACATTAATGGAACACTAAAACTTTGAGAAACTATCATTCTTCACATAACTCTCATAACTCAAAAGAATTATAATTCGTTAATACATAACTAGTATTTCCATGGTTCTTAAACTTGAAAAGAAATCCTGAATTAAAAAGCTCTCTGACATCATAGATTCTGAGTGATTTAGCCTTTTCTCCAAAAATCTTCATCTCAAATGAAGTGGGGGTGGCCACTTATTTATTGGCTCATCCCTTCATGAAGATCTCATTATCCCATCATCCTTTTCATGATCCTCGTTAGTTATACTAACGAATCTCCTTTATTCATGAAGCACTAGTGAGATTTAACTCATTCACAAATCTTCCTATAGTCGCAAAGAACACCTTCTTTCCATAATGTGTTCACAATGCTTGTTTGTGATGCTCTAAGTCTTCACGAAGATTAACCTTCTCAAAACCCATTCTTCAAAAAACTATTGAATTTAACATATTTGATAATTGATAATCCTAAAAAATCACATTTCATAAATATTACTCTTTCCTATTAATTTTGAGAACAAAAATTTGGAAAACAATTGGAAATAACACCACCTTCGACATTGTATCCATCTTATACTATATGATCACTTTAATTGAAAAATACCTAGTCCACCTAATGTTAATTAAAAAAACACAAACTAGATCTTGTTTCTAGATATGAAAGTCATTGGTTCCCACAATCTCCCCATTTGGGTTTTTTGGAAATTTTTAGAAAAATTAAATACATCACCAGCCGTAAACAAGAACCTAATAGACGTGAAATAACTCATCCATTCCTCTAAGTCTACGTGATAAAATCTTGGTGTAGAAAAAAGAGTAGAAAGATTGAATTTCATGCCTTTATAGACCAACAACCAATCCTAAAAACCAATACTCAATACTCATTGAATTTCAATTATCTACTCATTTGGAAATAAACCCAGAGATCTTATATTTGTATTTTGAGTGCTAAAAAACCCCAGGATTATATCTCCCACATAAACCTATATCACATCCACAAAAAGATTAAAGTTGTTAACACAACTAAGGATAGGGGAATAACTATAAGCTCCTCATGCATTGGAAGGAGGTTGAACACTGAGGTTCAACCGATGTTTATCGAATGTATGTTCTTCCAATGGATTGGTCATAATTTCAACCACTTGGTCATAAGTTGCAACATGCTCCATTTTAATAATTCTTTATTCAACTTTTTCTTTAATCAAGTGATATATAATCTCAATATGTTTGTTATAAGAGTGTTTAATTGGATTCTTTATAGTATTGATCAGACTCTTGTTGTCACAGTGAATAAACATAGATTGTTTCACCTAATTACCAATATCATTAAGTTATTTATTCTTCCACCCTAGGTGATTCCATGCCTTCTTAGGAGATATATACTCTTCTTCATTTATACTAAGAGAAATGCTTTTATATTTCTTACCCAAATAACCCAAACATTTTTTTACAATAAAGAATGCTCCAGAACTTATGAAAAATATACCCACCACATCTCTAGTCCAATCAGTATCACAAAATGATAATAATTTATTATCTCTTCCTATAGTAAATTTTAAGAAAAAAATGAGAGTACCTTGAATATACCTCATTGTTATTTTAACTACTTAAAAATTCTATTCCATCAAATTAATTTGAAATATATCTTAAAATCTTGTTTAAAAGATGATATTTGGTCATGTTTAAATCAATATAATAATATTCAATTGATTCTCTTATACAGGGTAGGATCCATAGATGGCCCATCCTAATTTTTTCCATATTTTTTCCCAACCTCAAAAATAGTTCCCATTAGTTTAGATTCATGCATATTGAATTTCTTTAGAAGCTTTATTTTATATTTTTCTAAGAAATGAAGTTGTAATATTTCTTTTTAATCACTTGCATCTCTAAGAATTATTTGATTTCACCAATCATACACATTTAAAATTATAATTTCATGTGATTAACAAATTATTTCAATGATCCCTACCTACTTCATCAAAAAATAATATCATCCACATAAACAAGAACCATAAATTGATCTTTCCAAGAGTTCTTTACATAGATATTATGGTCAATGCTTACTCTTTTAAATTCTAGCTTCTTTAAATAAGCATCTAATCAAGAATTCCATGCTTATGCTTCCTGTTTCAAACCATAGAGATCCTTATTTAATCTAAAAACCTTAATCTAATCACTTCCAGTCATAAATACCACTGGTTGTTCAATTTAGACTTCTTTATGAACACCATTTAATAATTCTATTTTGACACTCATCTAATAAAAACATTAACATCAAAAAATTTCTATAAAAAGGAAAAGACTAATCAGTTATAGTTTATCTATAGGATAAAATGTTACTTCAACATTAATGCTTTCAATCTGTGCATAAACTTTAAACACCAAGTGTACCTTGTTTATAATCACATTTCCATACTCATCAAATCAGTTTTTGAAGATAAACTTAGTTCCAATAACATTGTGATTTTCATGTCTATTAACAAGATCACATGTCTTGTTCTTTTCAATCTAATCAAGTTCTTCATTCATGGACTTGACCCATGATTCATCCTTCACTGTTTCTTAAAATGAGGTTGGTTACACAAATGATGGGAATGAATAATGTGCTTCACTTCTCATTAGCATTGTATTTGTAGGTGTGGTCCAATCCACAATGATGCTGGATTGATCAATTTCTGCTCTTCTATTTTTCCTATGATGTTATGATGAATTTCCTTCATCAATAGCTTCTACTTCTAATTATTATTCTAAATCATCATCATTTTGTGAGTCCTGAATGATTTTCAAGCCTTCCATTATTTTTGTATTTGAATCTTTACCTTGTTCAATTTCTTCTTTTTCTAAAATCATATCATCATACGAGATCCTTGAGATATTTATGGTTTTATCCTTAATGATATTTACATCACTAATTTACACTATATTTCTGAGATGATTATTGTAACATTTTTATGCTTTACTCTTTATTGAATATACAAGGAATTTTTCCTCATCTTCAGTATCTCCATACATTCATTTATTACCTTCTTTTTTCAGGTGAAACATTTGCTTCAAAAACATGAAAATACGTCAGAGAGGGTTTCTTTCATACCATATCTCATATGGTGTTTTTTTCTCCCATAAAAATCCATGTTTTATTTCGAGTGTACTCTATTACTTAAATAGGATCTTTCCAATAATGATGAGAAACAAGAATATCAATCTACATAGTTCTATCTATATTATTCACTTGTCGATTTCAACATTAAACAACCCCATTTTTAAGGGTTCTCACTGCAAACAACTCATACTTTATCCAATATTTTTCGAGATAATTTTAAAATTCAATACATGTATATTCTTCTCTATTATATGATCATATAATATTGATTGTGTGTCAATTTTCATTCTCATCTATTTAAATATAACTCTTTATAAAATCAATCACTTTCCATTTCCTTTGCATAGACAAAACACAATTCATTATACTATAATTATAAATAAAAATAATTAAGTACATATCTCCATTTGTTCCAACCACATTCATTAGACCACATGTGTCTATGTGGATAAGATCAAGAACATTTGATGCCCTTTTTTTCTTAGGTCAATACGAACTCCCAACCATCTTCCATCGCAGGCATGTTTCACGTGCCTTTTCTCACTCATTTTTCAGATTAGGAATGTCAACAACAATATTAATCATAGATATCTGTTCCATGATCATTTTGTTAATTTGACAAAACCTATGGTTCCATAGTATATTTTCTTCTTCAACTAATAAGTAAAAAGTGTTATCCTTACTTTCAATCTAGTATAAATTTCCATCTTCTCAACATCATTTCATGATATAAATATATGTATTTACTTTTATAGTGCACCCCTACTGGTTAAATGTCACTATCAATCTTGAGCCACATAGTTGACTCAAACTCATAAGATTTTGATACAAACTTTCTACATAGAGAACTTTAGTTTTCCTCCGTATTTCATTTTCCACTTCTCTATTTCTACTACCATTGGTCATTAAAGCATAGTCATTTCCAAATCTGATTGTTTCATCAACCCTTTTCTTAACATTCTTCAAACAATATGCATTTCAAGCCATGTGGGATGACCATCCACTATTAAAAATCCAGGTGCTACTATTCTTTGTAGATTTATGGGATAGTTCTCCAAGATTTTATTTCTCAATTTTATTCTTTTTCTTCTATGAGATACCTGGTTGAGTGGAGGAAAAGTGTGGCCTTTACATTATCTTTTCAATATTAATAGGTTCACCATACTCATATTTTTCTTCTAGAGGACAATAACTTTTTAAGAGTTACTCTACTTGGTTGATAGGTATTTACTTGTCTCTAAGTTCTATAGGTATTGTTCCTGGTTTTTCTCTACCATCAATTAATTTCCTTATTACCATAGTTAGAAGAGAGAAAACAATATCCATAGAAACTATTTCTTCTATATGATGAAGAATATGGTCTTAATCTTCTTTTTTGACTTCCAGGTGCTTCCCTATTCATATATCTCCTTACCTCTTCATAGTAAGACATGGTATGGCCTGAAAACCCATATAATTTTCATTTCATAAGAGGAAATGACTTCTCACTTCAATCCCTCCTCATTTCCCCTTCTTTTTAATGGTATTTAACAGGAAATCCTCCCTAGATACTTGAAGATAATTTTCAACTCTCTTTTCTATTTTATTTGAATCTTTATTTATTATAACTTCATGTGTAATCATGATATGTCTAACTTTATTCTTCCCTTTATTTTAACTCATCCTATTTCTAACCATTGATGTTTCTTTATCACAACCAATTCCACTTTTTCAAATAATTTTGGATCTCTGATTATTCAAGGCCTTCTCTACTCCTTTGGAACCATGTTTAGGTCTTTCTAGAAACCTTTCATCTAAGTATATTCCAAACTATAATTTCTTCTTTGTTTAACTTGATTTTGATTCAGTATTTATTTTACTCCTTATAGTAACAACTTCTTCTTCTAGTCCATCAACTCTCTTAGCATTTTCCTCCAAACTCAATGCAATTTCATTGATGATTTTTGTATACTATTAAATCCTGAGTATAAATTCCAGAACATCATTTGATATTTAGAGAGTTAAAACATGTTCTTATTCCTCTCATTCTAGTCAATAATGTTTTTCTTTAATACAATCAACATACTCTGATGAATCGTTCATCACAGCCCTGATCTTTCTATTTTTATTTGTTTGATTTTCAAGCTCGTAAAAAGTACCCTCAAGTTCCACCTTTAGATCAACAACACCAAGTGACTAATTATCTTAATCTTTTGTAGATTATAACTTTTCAACTATATCCATCATGGATGCTTTAGAATCAGATTTAAATTCTAGTTATACATCCTCCAAAAATTCATTCCCATCTTGTTATTATTTGTAGAAGAAGTTCTTTATCTAAAATTTCTTTCCTAATTTGAAGTATCCTTTTTTATAGAACCACTTCTAATGCTTTTTCATGATTTATACTTCACTTTCTATATCATCAAATCTTGTTGGGGATCAAATGGAAATGTTCCCTACTTTACCACACTAAAAAAAAGCCAACAAAATATTTCCTTCAAATATATCTATTCCTATTTTGAATTCCTTGGAAATAAGATAAATAAGTTCATATTCCCAATCATCACTTACTCTAGAAATCTCATGTTTTACATGGATTTGAATTCCATTTATTTACATAATTTATTGAATGCATCTTCTGGTTGACTCTTATTTCATAATCCATCAGAATACTTAGCATATCATAAAGAGATATCTTAGAAAAATATCTCTCCTCAAGAGCAGAAACTTTTGGATTGTATAGAGATTGGATCCATCTCATTATTTTCTTCATAATTTCAATAAGCTTAATTTCTTCCCCAATTCCTCAAATAGCTCCAACAACTTATGTTATGTGATTAAAAATATATGTGTGTTTTTATCTTGATTCATTTTCAGATCATCAAACTAATTATGAGATACTTGATGTTTGGCCTCATTTAATTTGTTATCACCTTCATAAATATATTCTAGTTTCTTCCATCAGGACTTGTCTATAGTGAAACTTGTTACCTTAAAATAGATTTGATCAAAAAGTGTTGTAGTAAGATAATTTTGTTCTTTGGCATCTTCCTCGATAATTTTCTGATCTATTTTAGTCATATAAATACATGTTTCATCAGTAACCTAAATCCCCATATCATTAGAAAAAATAACTTCCATCCCTAGGGATCATAGATGATATTGCATCTGGTTATTCCAAATCTAGAATTTCCTTCCATAAAATAAGGTAAATCCCCTAATATTAATTGAATTCTCTATGACAATAGAAGAGGGTAGATTTAACTCCAATAAAATGTTTTCTATGATACCACTTATAGGACCCAAGAACATCCAAAGAGGGGAGCGGTGAGTTAGGGTGTCAGATTTTTCTTTTAATGTTTCAGATCTTGTTCCCACATTAGTAGAAACTTGTTTAACCTATCTGATTGAATCGTGTAGTAATTGAACATTCATATGAAGAGGTACAACATAACAGTTTTATATGGTTCACCAATAAGGGATAGTCTAAGTAGAATATTCCAAAATTGTGTCAATTATACCTAAATGCATTAATATAAACTATTTATTATGGAATTTAAATTTTAGACATAGTCACTCTCTGCTAGGAACACTACCTTTATAATATTTTTGGGATAGCACACTGGCTCCCTGGTAACTCTTCCATATACTCCCCTTAGCTCACTAATTTGGGTGAAGTCTTACTTAGTTCAATGACTTCATGTTTTCTTTAGTAGATTGGCATTTAAGTAATTATCACTAAATATCATGGGACTCTTATCTCACCATAGTCCAGAGTTTATGCACTTGAAGGAACTATTCAATGAAACAAAATGTTCAATAATAATATTCATGAAGATCATATCCTTCATGAAACCCCATTTATGATTCAAATAAATACTAGCCTTTGCGAACCCACACTCTTTTGTGAATCTCAAAACCTTCGTGAAGATCATAGCCTTTATGGTGCACACTGCCTTTGTGAATCTCACTAACTTTGTGGAATATTGAGTCCTTGGGAAACTCCCAGTATTTTTAATACCCCCATAACTCAAAATAATTAGAATTGGTTAATAATTAACCAGTCTTTTCACAACGATCAATATCAAAAATAAATATTAATTCTTAAATCTCATTGACTTCATGAATTCAGAGTGATTCATCCATTTATCTAAAACTCTTCATCTCAAATTAATTGGGTATAGTATCCTATTTATAGTCTTATCACATCATGAAGATCCAATGATCCCAATAGCCTTTTCACAAAAAACATTTAGTCATGATCATGAATATTTGGTGAAATTTAACTCATTCCTAGAGCTTATTATAGTCACGATGAAAACCATATTTCAATCATGTGTTCATAATGCTTGTTAAAGATGCTCCATATCTTTATGAAGCTCAACCTTCACAAAACCCAGTATTCATGAAACTCGTTCCTTTACAATATTTGATAAGATAAAATCATAGAAAACCAACTTTCAGGGAGCTTAGTCCTTCCTCCTAATTTTGATCCTAAAATCTGGCACACTAAGAAATGAAGCCACCTTCGACATTGTATCTATCTTGCACTATAAGATAATTTTCCTTGCAAACTCCCTGATCATCCCAATTTGGATTGGAAAAAAACATAAACTAGTTTCATTTTCTATCTATGAAATTCTTTTTTTCCAAAAATAAAATATTACGAATTTACATAATTGATAATTTAGTTATTATTATTTTCTTAGTCATTAGTGTATCAATATTATTAACAAATTCATTTTTTCTCAAATTATTGATTAATGGAACATGTTTTATGTTATTTACCATGACGTATTGATCACTCCCAATTTACTCATGATATATTCCACTTTATATAACCCTTATAGAGAATTTTATCTCACCCTTATTCTATTTCCATTCCCAAGTATATGAAGAATAAATCATTGAATGAGTTTAAAGGATGAAAAACATTTACTTTTGTTATATTTATATTTTATTGCCAATTAAAAATGGGTATTATATACATGTATGGTTCTCCAAAACTACTGAATTGGTCAATCCTGTAGTATTATATTCCTTATATCTTTTCTAATGAAAAAATATAGATACAGGATATTGGTTATTAGATTCTGGTTTGTTATAGTTTGTATCAGAGAAAATCTATTCGAAACCATAAGAATGAGAATTTAAATGATCATAGATAATATAGGAATTTTGATAATGCATTACAGTATTTGAGAACATTTTAGAGGGATTTTTATTATATGGTTCAATAATCATGATGATTATGATCTAAATTAGTATGTTCCATTATTTAGTGATGGTTCCCAAAATAAGAAAGAGAATCAATACTAGTGATTAATAAAGGGATTTCCCTACTGGGAAAATCAATATAATTGGTGTTCGAGTTGAGTAGATCAAAACCATATTAGGAAAATTGACTTAATTGATGTATAATAACCTTTTACATATGGAAAAACATTATTATCCATATCATGATACAACTATATTGGATCCTTTCTCAAGACAAAAGCCTCCATATATTAGTGGAACTACTAATTTAGTGAAATCTAACTAATGGATCAAGTATCTTCAAAATATCTTTCTCACTATTGGAAGGAATGAAAGGGAAAAGGATATGTTGGATATGTATTTTCTTAGAGGAAATTTGGATCAATGGTGGTTGTTGATCCAAAATACAATGGAGGATGATGAAATATAACACATGTAGTGGAGAACTTTTAATGCAATATTATTCGATAAATTTTCCCCACATGATCAATAAAATGAAATAAAAAGTAATTTCCTTAGCTTAAAAAAATGATAAATAAAGTGTTTTGATATATGAGGATATTGTTACAGGACTATCTATGTATGGTATAGATTATATACGTAATCCAAAAATAATTAAGGACCATTTCCTTTAATTCCTTAAGCCAAACATCCTAAGAGAACAAGTTTCTAAAATGTTTTCATAATATAAAGAAATAGTGGGACATAAAAACTGAGAAATAATTTTATAGATCCTAAAATTTCAAGGTAAATAAATATAATTACATGTTGGCTAATAACCATGAAAAAGTTAAAGAGTAAATAAAGATGAGGAGAACAAATATTTTCTTATATTATGAAAATTTTGGAAGGAAACATCCTTGAAAAAATCTTTATGGGTGTTGGAGTTTGTTATAAGTGTGGAGATAATGATTATATTTCTAATTAATGCATAGGGAATAAAAATATTAATGATTTATAGTGTTTTAACTATAGATAAATGGGGAATTATTCACACCAATTCCCCAAACATTTGGGGAACATAATGTAGAAGAGGTCAAGGGGAAAAGGACAAGCTTATGTGATCAACAAGTCTAAGGTTGAAGTTCCAATGATGTGATGGTAGGTACTTTATTCATATCATCATATTTATTCAATGACTTATTTGATTCTATATATTTACAATATTTATATATTCCATGTTTTTTCATGAAAATTAGATGTTTACATATAATATTAAGAAGGGAGTTTTCAATCAAAATTCCTAGTGGGACTATCACCTCAATAAGGATTTTTTAGCCTATTCCCATTATGACCCATAAACATTCCCTATTTAAAGACATGATTATTATACCTATGGTTTATTTTGATATAATATTTGGTATGTATTTTATTTAATATATAATTGAAAATATTATTTCAATAATGATGAAATTGTGATTTGTGGCGAATATATAGAATTTATTCTCTTTATAGGGGAGAATTCATTACCTGAGTAATGTATAGATCCAACCCCAATAGATGTTCTGAATTATATTCTATGTGAGAAATAGGAGACCCAATTTATGGAAGAAAATTTTAATCGTTGAATTGGGGGTGTATATATTTTATATGAATACATTGATGTATTTCTTGGGGAATTACCTAGACATCAACCAGAACATGTAATTGAGTTTTCCATTTATTCAATCCTTGATGTAATGCCTATATCAAAGACTCCCAATATAATGTAAACTATAGATTTATTATAGTTGTGTAATCAATTATTAGAATTGTTTGAATAGGTATTTATACTCCCAATTGTTTCACTATCAGTAGAACATGTTCTTTTCATTAAAATTAAATATGGATATAAGTCTTTGTGCATTGATTATAAGAAATAAAGTCTATTAAGATAAATAACATGTTTCATTTTCCTCACATTGACATTTTATTTGATCATCTTCATGGAACTCCATGTTATTCAAATATTGTCCTTTATTCTGGGTTTGATCAATTAATAGTAAAAAACAGTATATTTTAAAGACAACATTTCAAAAAAGGAATGGATATTACTAGTTTATTATAATTACATTGGGATTGAATAAGGTGGCCTCTATTTTTATAGTTCTGATGAATGGTGTATTATAGGAAAATCAAGATAATTGTTTTGGGTATTTATTGATGATATATTGGTGTATTATAAAAGATATAATAATCGTGAGAATCATTTTTGGATCATTATTGAGACTATTAGAAGAACGTATATGTATGGTAAATTTAGAATATTTGATTTATAGTTTTAGAAAGTTTATATTCTAATCAATATTGTCTCAAATGTCATCATATAAGTTGATCCAGTATAGGAAAAATTAGTAAAATAATTTCATATACCAACAAACATAATTTTGGTAAGTTGTTTCATTGTTAAGGAAGGTTACTACCAGTGATTTTTTCAAAAAAAATGAGTAGATAGCTTATTAACCAATATCACTCATAAAAGGGTTATTATTATATGGAAAAATGGATGTGATTTTTATTGAGGAATTAAAGAGAATATTTTTCACTTATCTTATTTTGACTCAACTATAAGAAAATGTTGGATTTTTTTGATATATAGTGATGAATTGAAGAATGGATGTCATTATTTCCTTATGAAAATTTATAATTTTATTTCATATGTATTAGGGTAGTAAAATATTCTAGGAAAAATAAATCCAACTCATGATCATGAGTTGGCAGTCATAATCATTTCTTTTATGAAATGGAGACATAATCTCTATGGTGAAATATGTGAGATATGTAGAGATCATAAGAGCCTAAAATACATATTTTCATAAACATATATCGATATTAGGAAAAGATAATGGGTTTAGATTCTCAAAGATTTTGATTTCACAATACAATACCCCATATAGAAGGAGAATAAGGTAGTAGATGCATTTTTTAGGAAATATAATGGAGTCTTTACAACGATGAGGATTGATAGGGGTCCTGTGTTTATGAATTTATTAAAGATGGAAATGGTTATTGTCAAATAATTAAAAACAACACTCCTTATTCTAATAATTTTTAATCCATATTTATATAAAAGATTAAAAAATCTCATCTTGATGATGAAAATTTTCAAAATAAAATTAAAATCATGAATTATTGGAAATTGAAAGACTTTGTATATGAAGATGAAATTTGGAAATTTGGAATGATTTTATGTGTTTGTTATATATTTGAAAAAAAGGGGAATTATTTAAAGAATCTCATAGCTAAAATTTATCTATATACCCTCGTATAATCATAATGTGTATAGATAAAAAGGAACATTTATGGTGGGAAAATATGATGCGAGAAACTACCAATTATATATCAAGATTCTTCATTTTTGAACAAGTGGTGGATGAGAGACAATATAATAGAGGATTAATGTAACCCCTACCTATTACTATGTGTAAATAGGATGGAATTACTATTGACTCCATCACTAGATTACCAAATCCTCCTGGAACGAATGATGCAATATGGTTTATTTTTTAACCCTTACCAAATCATTACATTTCCTCACTATTAGAGAAGATTTTCATCTTGAGTTCCACAAAAGGATATATTTTAATGATGGTGTAATAATTTATGGTGAAAAACTTTAATTATTTATGATCATGATAAATTATTTACATCGAAATTCTTGAAATTTCTTCAGAAGGCTCTATCTTTTGAGCTTAATTTGAGCACTTCCTAGCACCCTCAAACTGATGGACAGTCCAAAAAAACTCTTGAAAGTTTAGAAGACTTATTGAGGTTATAGGAACATAAAATTCATTGTATATGGGATCATTATTTAATTTTTATGGATTTTTCCTATAACAATAGATTCCATTCAATTATTTAAATGGGGTCATATGAGGAATTATATGGAAAATAGATATTGTACACCAACATGTTGGTGAAAATTTTGTTAAATAAGACTTGTAGATATACATATTATTGTAGAAAAATAGAAATGTTAAGGCTATTTAGAATCATATTCAAGATTCTAAATTTACTCAAAAAAGATATATTGATAACTGAATGAATGGTTTTGAATTTCCATTAGGAAATTATTTTTTCTTCAAAGTATCTATATAGATGGGTGTTATACTATTCTAAAAGAGAAAAAAACTGAGCCTCATGTACATTAAACCTTTTGAAATTATTAAAATAATTGGAGTTATGGATTATTAATTGGAAATAATACTGAGCCTATATAATGTACATGATGTGTTCTATATCACTTTATTAAGGAATTATATGGAATAACCAATACATGTTCTCACCTCTGAAGAAATATAACAAGAACCTTGTATCACCTCATTACATTTATTTCAGGTGAATTTTAATATTTTTTCTAGATTTCCTTTTTCATTGCTTCATTAATGCTAACAAAGAATTGGGAAGATACCTATAAGGTTGAAGTGAGTCATTTTTTGGAATTTTTAGCATAAAAAATATAGTTTCTATATATTGTTAAGGATTTACACACCATGTAATGGTGTTACAGAATGTGTAATCATTGCCTGGAAGATACTATGAAACATTTACACTATGTGAAATGTTACATTCCATGTATAGTTTACACAATTTATAAATATTAAAAATATTGTACCTAATAAAAAGGATATGTGTATTTTGGTATATATTGGACTCGACAATTACATGACATGAAACTAGGTTAAAATCCATTTAAAATGACTAGTGTCAATTTGAAGTAGGTATATAAGCTAAAAATATCATTTCATTCCTCATGGTTTCCTTCCCTCTCAACCTAGAACCATCCCCAGGTGATTTTGGAGGCCTCCAACCCTTACAGATCACTTTATTCAGTGATTTCTCATTGTTGTGGTTTTGGTGCATCTCTTTAGGTAATTGTCCACCTATCACTTCCATTTCACTCTTATTCCCACCTTGGAGTTTGATTGATCATCTTGTGATTGATAGATATAAAACTTTGTGTTATTGAATTATGTATATAGGTAAATTTCGTATATATTTTATGCGTTTATACTTCATTTACAAGTTTTTTTGTGGGTGTTGTGTTTCTATAACAATGTTATGTGGTTCCATTTATGATTTTTCAATTGTATAAACCTTTAATTTATTGTTTTTTAAATTGAATTCAACAATTTTTTCAAAAACCACTTTTATGAGAATTGGAACTTTGATTTCACATGGCATGGAATTTTGGAAGAAAACCCCAATTTTGATAGAATTATAATTTAGGGTGTAATTTTAAATTGTTGGAATTTATACTTTGATTTGAAAATTTATTTTGGAAAATAACTTAAATTGATTTGATAAAAACCTATGATTGGTTTTGAATTGAAAAGGCATGAAATGATGAAAACCCTGTGTTTTGTTTTTGAACTTGAATTGGTATTTTGAAAAGGAAAATTGGGATAATGTGAAGTATTTTGAAATGAAATGATTTTTACTTTTCCATTTATTGATTGAGTATATGTGAGCCTAGGTAGTTTGTGGGTTATTTAGGACAAACATGCTAGTATGATAATACCCTAGCAATGTATTGATGATTTACAAATAAAAAAACCTAGTTCATTATATATTATCCTCGATGGGATATTGATAGGTCCTATTCGGCATGAACCTGAGGGGTGTGTGTACACATACTTGTTGTGATCACTAATATGAGATGTATCCCATAACATTGAACTAACATACCTTGGGGTATATTACCATCATTCTTATTATAACTATTTTGATTATATATTCCATTGATTTTGAAACTTCATTACTCATTATTAATTATTTATATAAATTGTTTTATATAATGTGTTTATTAAAGCCATGTTTGAAATGTTTTCCATCATTTGAAATGAAAACCATGTTTTGTTTTAAATATGAAAATTCACTGTCATACCTTTTTTTATTAAAATTGGAAGCATGATTTGGTTTATTTTAATTATGGAATTTTCTTATAAATCAATTTATGAGACCCTTATTGTATTTTCAGATCACACCCTACCTTTTCTATCGGGTGTTTTTAGATTTTATGAAACCAAATCTGAGTAGAGAGAAAGTGAATCTTAGAGGAGGTGGATGTTATTAATACCTTGAGGCTTGGAGTGATGTTTTGTTTGGGATGTGTAGTTTATCTTGTTATAATTTATTACTTTGATGATGTACTATTTGGATTTTTGATATACCTATTTTGTTTCTAGCACTATCTCCCTTTGGATTTAATTTTAATTATACTGATATGTATCTATTTCTTTCGTTGTCTTTGAGGAAAATTTGTTCCCACAATTGTATTATATGATTTCAGGTTCTAGTCACCAGCTCATGGGTATTGCGAATTCCCTTTGAGATATTTTGGGATAATATCGGTTATTAGGGTACCAGGGTATCCAAGATGGTACATGAAAAAGTGTTATCAAAGGTTCATATTAAGTATATTTCCTTGATTTCATTCTGTAGTTGAGAAATTCTTTCAGGAATAAGGAGGTAGTTTAGAGTGAGTTAATGGACAGATCTCATCGTAATGAGCCTTAAGTCACCATGGGTTGTTTGGGAGAGACTTCTCGAGGATTAGTTATTATATTTTCCCAAATTTTCATTTGGATAGGTTGAAATCCAAATATTTTTTATCTATCTGATGGGATTAATTTCCCTTATTACTCTTATTTCAGTATTGATCTTGGTAGTCTTTGATGTCTTTAATGTTTTTTTATAATGTTTTGTAGCATCATGTCTATGAGAAAACATGTTAATATGATCTAGGATCAAGCTTCTAATGAAACATAATGAGTGAATCCTTCCTTAGACTAGAATCTAGTTGAGGTTGTTTTGTGTTTTGTCCAAACTCTAGTAATAGAACCTATAACCATTTTCACTTAGGATATAGTTGTGGAACCTCATAGGTATGAATTTCAGAATCTTACTCTGTAATTATTTTATCATAAACCCCTTCTTTTCTAGGAACTAATGATCCTCAAGAGGCTGATGACAGGTTGAGAAAGGTTGATCTTCTCTTTTATTTTGTGAAAAAATAAAAATATATTAATGTCAATTTTACTACATTTAAACCATAGGGATCTATAAGGAGGTGTTGGGATTCAATGGTGATAGATAATAAGGATAAGGGTTTATAGTGAAAGGTATTTAATGTTATTTTCACTAAACAGTTATATACAGAGTCTACAGTTCTGGATAAGGCTATGTGGTTTTTCAAACTCGAGTAGGATGACAGGATGGTGATAGAATATGTAAAATAATTTGTTGAGGTTTTGAATTATTTACATGTGATTATATCCAGTGAAAAGATGAAGACTTTAAGTTTTAAGATGAGACTTTAATATGATATTCGTTCTCAGGTTTTCTTGTTAAATATATCTTCTTATGTTGACCTACTAGATGGTCCATTGATTGTTAAACTTGATCTGGATGGTATGTTAGGGTTTACTAGAGTTTATTTTCCTCCTTGTGGTAGTTCTATGAGTTCCCATAAATTGGTGAAAAAGTATGATGAGTCTCATTGGGGATCTTGATAGACTAGTTCTTCTAAACCTCTTGCATTACCTAGAATAGGTCCTTTGACTTGATACTAGTGTGTTAAGATAGGTCATCTAAAATTGGTTTTTTTACTAAGGAACCTAAGAAATGTGGTTCAAGTGGTTTTTTAGGACACTTCAATAAATTCAATTTTATATTCTCTACTCCAAACAGTGGTATGGGATCATCATTACTAAAAAGTATTATGGTTTTATCATATGATTTAAGACCTATGGGGTTTCATCCATAAAAATCTATAATAAAGATTATTCACACAGTGTAAGAGTCTCTAGAGGAAGTATATACAAGTCTAGTGACTGTGAAAGGTACCATAACTGCAACTTCATCTTTAGGAACTATTTTTTATACTGGTTAATCTCACTTGTTTATATCAATTCATATTTAGAATATTATAAATCTTTCTACAGAGATTTTTTATGTGATGTATATTACTAAACCCCTCGAAATGAAGAGAGATAAGGGTCTTCTTTGTCCTTCTTATGTGTTTTATTTATCAAATATTAATCTTTCTTTAGATTTTCAGGTTCTCAACATAAAACATATTGATTTAATTTTCATGATGGATTATCTCATTGCTAATAAAGCCTGAATTTATTATTGCCTTCGATGAGTCACCTTTACTTTGTATGATGGGGTGTTCCATGTCTTTTAGGGATAATGGGACTTGATGTTTAGTAGAGATGGATATTCTTATCCATATTTGGGGAAAGTGATGTCAGTGTTCATTTTTATCTAGAGCGGGAATCTTTATGTGATGATCTCCCTCTAGTTTTTATTCAATTTATCAATGTTTTTTCTTAGGACTGTTATAGTTTTCTTCTTGTAAGGTAGTTTGAGTTTTCTATTAGTTTAGTTCCTAGTACTCATCCAATATATATTCTTTCTTACTACATGGAACCAGCTAAAATTAAAGATTGTAAGACTTGGTTTGATAATCTATTAGATAAATTATTTATATTCCTGAGCATGTCACATTGGGTGGTGCTTGTTCTTTTTCCTGAGAATTTTTATGGAGCACTTCACCTATGTGTTTATTATTGGAAACTCTATTGAGTCACTATAAAGAAAAAATATTTGTTTCCATGTATTGATGATTTTTAAGACCATCTCAAAGGTGTCAAGTGTTTTTTGAAGATTGATCTTTGATTTGGTTATCACTGGTTGACAATAAATGAATCTAATATTCATAAAACTTCCTTCTAAAGAAGGTATGCCCATTATGAGTACCTTTTCATGCCATTTGGTCTAACCAATTCTCATATAGTCTTTATGGCCATGATGAATAGGATATTTTAAGAGTATATTGATATGTTCATGGTGGTCTATATGGATGAAATCCTAGTTTACTCCATATCTAAGTAGGATCATGTGCATCAATTGAGAGAAATTTTGTAATTGTTGAGAAATATTTGAATTTATTCCAAGTCATCAAAGTGATATTTTTGGATTCATAAAGTGATGTTATTGGGAAACATAGTATTCTAGTTGATCCTAAGAAGTTGAAATATATTATGACAAGGGATAAACCATTTAATGTTTTTTAGATTTGGGGATTCTTGGGTTTATCTAGATATTATCACCAATTCTTAAAGGATATATCAAAGTTGGCTTGTCCAATGAATTCCCTAACTCATAAGTGAGTGACATTTTCTAGGTATGTGAAATTTCAGAGTTCTTTTATTAAGATGAAACATATTTTTATTTCTACACTAGTTCTTACTCTTCTAGAGTCCAGACAGGGCTATGTGGTCTTCTATGACACATCGAGTGTAGGTTTGGGCTATGTTCATATAAATGATGATAAAATAATTACTTATGGATCTAGGTAGCTTATGCCACATGATAATAATTATCCAACCCATGATCTTGAACTTGTAGTTGTGATGCATTTTCCTAAATGTTGGTCACATTACCTTTTCGAAGAAAGGTTTATCATGTATTAAAACCACCAGATCTTGAGTTACATCTTCTCCCAAAAAGGTTTGAATATCCACTAGATTCATTGGGTGGAGTACCCAAAATATTTTGATTTCGATATTTACTAACCCTAAGGGAAGGTTATGTCGTTGAGGATGTTCTGACTAGAAAACTTCTGACCTAGGTCAATAAAGAATCATCAGATAACCAGAACCTAATGGATCTTTTTACACGATTGCATATAAGAGTTCGAGAAATAGGGGTTGAGGTTGTTTTGTCTAGTTTTTTGTTGATCTCTATTCTTATTGATATAATTCTTCAAGAGTAACATCATTATGATGAATTCCATGGCATTAAGAACTCTCTTTATGATGGGGAGACCATTATTGATTGGTATTTCTCCAGAGAGGGTATCCTATGTTTCTAGAACCATTATGTTGTACCTTTTTCTATAAGAAAATATGTGATGTAGAATTTCTATAATTACTAGTGGTTAGTGAACCTAGGAACCAAAAATATGATCTATGACATGTGGCGATTATTATGGTGGTTGAGTATGAATGGGTTGTTACTGATTTTGTTTTTTATCATTATACATAAAAAAAATTCAACTCTAAGCATTAGATACATTTGGGTTTACTTTATCCACTTCTAGTGCTAACTTGGATGTTGGATGAAATATATATGGAATTTATGGATGGGTTTCCATGTACCCATAGAAATAAGAATGTGATATGGGTTGTGATCAATAGGCTGACCCAATCAGAAAACTTTATACCCATTCATGACACAACCAATGTTGAGGAGCTATAAAATCTCTATATTAGAGAGATTATTCATTTTCAAGGAGTTAAAAATACTAAAGTCTTTGATGAAGATCCTCATTTAACTTTTCACTTTTTTAGAGGCCTTCATGATGCACTAGGATCTCATATTAATTTGAGTATGGAATTTCATCCATATAAGGATGTCCAGACAAAGAAGTCTATACATATTCTTGAGGATATTCTTCATGTATGTGTCCTCAATTTTGGTGGAGCTTAGGATGACCATTTGGGACTGGTTGAGTTTCCTTATAACAATAGTTACCAGTCTATGATCATAATGGCTAATTTGGAGGCCTTTTATAATTATCCTTATAAATCTTCATTATGTTGGTTATAGATGAGTGAAAATTCCTTGGTTGGATTTATCTTGGTTTAAGAAACGAATGAAAAGATTCAGTTGACTCATCAGAGGTTATTGAAAGAAAAAAGTCAGTATAAATCTTCTATTGATCATCATCACAAACCATTTTAATTTTAAATTGGTGATCTAGTGTTCTTGAATGTTTCACATCATTTGGGTCATTTATATCTTAGGAGGCAAGGGAAACATGTTGCTAATTTTTTGGGAACTTTTGAGGTTATTGAGAAGTTGGGGAATGTGGATTACCATTTAGCTATTTCACCATAATTTATGTCAATGCATAACATGTTCCATGTATTAAATTTATTAAAGTTTATTTTTGATCCATATCATGTTTTTAGTTGGAGTGATCTTGATGTTGAGTTTGATTTATCAATGACTGGGCATCCATTCAAGATTGTCGATTCTGGGACCAAGGTACTTCATGGTAGAATGATACCTTTGGTTCATTTTCTATAGAATAATTTTTCTGATTCTCATGATATATGTGAGCATGATTCACTGATAAGAGAGTAGTGGACTCAACATTTTGATATGGAAGCTACTTGATAGGAATTCTAGGGACAAAACGTTTTTATTGTTGGGAGGTTGTAACACCATGTAATTTTTATTTCAGGTATGTTTTAATATTTTTTATGGATTTCTTTTTTTTTGGTTGAGTAATGACAAGAATGAATTTATAGGATACATGTAATGGTGACGTCCGAGATTTTTTGGAATTTTCATCCTAAAAACTATAGTTACTGTAGTTTATTGTGGATTTACACACCATGTAATGGTGTTACACAATATATAATCATTGCCTAGAATATTCTGTGAAATGGGAACATATCGTGAAAATTTTTATTCCATGTGCATTCCAAAAACAATGTAAATATTAAAAATTGGATTTTTAATAAAAATATTACGGGGTTTTCAGTGTATATGGGGATTGGAAATGACATGACATGAAACTAGGTTACACGTTGTGTAAAATACCGAGTGTTTGTTTCAAGTTGGCGTATTGGATAAAAATATCATTTCATTCCTCTATTCTTCTATTTATCTCAATATAGATCCATTCCCAGGTGATTTTGGAGTACTAAAACCCTTCCAGATCCTTTTTTTAGTTATTTATTATTGTTACAGTTGTGGTGTGTCTCTTCGGGTAATTGTATCATTGTCTCTTATGTTTCTCTCTTTTTCTCTCCTTAAAGTTTGATAGATCTTATTAGGATTGATGGATCTAAATTTTCATGTTGTTGAATCAGGTTTCTTGGTTGATTTCATAGATCTTTTGTACCTTCATTATTCATTGGTGAGTCTTGTTCTGGGCATTGTGTTTCTATGAGAAAGGTAGGTGGTTTAGATAAAGATTTTATAATTTACTAAACCTTTAATTTCTTGTCTTTGAAATTTTATTCAATTTTTTTTTGAAAAAAAAATTGAAGTGCATTGGAACTTGGACTTTACTTGGTATAGAATACTATGAAATCCCCCTAATTCTTATAGAATTGGAATTTGGGGTGTAATATGACATTTAAAGAATTTTTTAATTGATTTGAGAATTGATTTTTCAAATATTGGTTAAATTGATTTGATAAAAATTGATGATTGGTTTTTAAGTGAAAATTCATGAAATGATGAAAAACTAATGTTTTGGTTTTGAAAGTGAATTATAATTTTTAAAGGGAAAAGTGTAATATTGTGAAGTATTTTTAAAGGAAAGGATTTTCCCCTTTCTATTGATTGATTGAGATCATGAGATCCTAGGTACTTGGTGGGTTATTTTGGATAGACATGATAAGATGGTAATTCCCAAGCAATGGATGGATTATTTACAACTCTAAAAAAAATTGGTTACACATATATTATCCACAATGGGATGTTGATTGGTTATATTCGGTGAGATCCTAAGGTATGTGTATACACATACTTTCCATGATCACTGATACGAGATGTGTGAGGATCCCATAACTTGGAACTATCTTACCATAGGGTAGATGACCATGGAGCTTATTGTGACTATTTTTATTCTATATTCCATTTTTTTTAAACTAACATACTCATGACTAATGATTTACATAAATTATTTTAAATAAAATGTTTATTTAATCTATGTTTGAAATTTTTTCCATTATTTTAAATGAAAATCATGTTTTTTTAATATGAAAATCATGTTTCTTTCTGCCAACAATGGGTAAAGGGAAATCAACTCTTGGAGGAAGTAGGTGTTCTTGATCCCTTGGGGCTTGAAGTGACGTGTCCTTCAGGACGTGGTGTTTTTGTTGTTATAAATATTGTATATTGATGATTTACTATTTGGGGTTTTGATATAATTATTTGGTTTCTGGTATTATCACCCTTTGGAGTTTTTTTATAATATTGATATTTAGTTTTTTCTTCAATTGTGTTTGATGAAAATTCATTCCCACATTTGTATTGTATGATGTCAGGTGCTAGTCCCCAAACCATGGGGATTAGTAATTCCCTTAGGGTTATGTTAATATTGGCTCTATTATTAGGGTACCAAGGTATTTGGGATAGTTGTGACATACCTGATCTATAATACTATGAATAACCTATCCATATTCAGGAATATAGAGAGCAGATGTTGTGGAAATTTACAACTAAACTAGTAAAGTTACTTCTGAGAAATCATAAAATAAAGGAAGAAACATGGGAAAATGATGATGATATAATGAAAAACCACCCTCATATTTTAAAAATTAAATATTAATTAATGTTTCAAGGTTTAAATTTTTATAGGATGGAATACTGTAGTATCTCTTGTTTTAGAAACACTTTTTTTGATATCATATACAACACAAAACACTGAGTTTAAATAAACCGAAAAATATTATTTCTAAATAATAATATTATAAAATTATTTTTTAATTTAAAGGTATGAATAAGAAATAATATGTGATGAAATATGTAATAATTTCATATTTAATAAAAAATTATTATCTAATTCTTATGAAATAAACAATCAATTTTTAATAAAATCATTTTATTCTTCAAAAGTGTGTTATCTTCAAAAATGATTTTAATTACTTTTAATGAGAAAAATAATATAATTTATGTTTTAAACTTTTATACAATGTATCATATAGGATTGATTAACTTTGGAAATCATCATATGAGAATTATATTTGAGTTTATTTTTTGGATTTTTCTAAAATATTTGATTTTTCAATGAATAGTGAAAATGTATCTTTTTATTGAAAACTATATTTAAATTTCAAGAATTTAAAAAGTTCTATTTTATTTTTAAATGATTAAAAAGTAAAAATAGTTCTATTTAATTATTAATAATCTAATTATAGTATTTTAAATGAATTTTATACTTTAATTTAGTATGGAAGAATTTTTTTCATAAAAGGCATTTTTGTGAAAAATAGTTTTTTTCACGTTTCGAGGGTTTTATTTTAAATTAAATTCCTCAACTTATATGAATTGAATTTTTCAATATAAATTAAATATTTTTAATTACTGTGTCCAAAATTTGAAATAATTTTGGACATTATGAATAGTATCCTTACTACTTTTTGTTACCATATTAACGGGTAAATCAGATAATTATAGTTAAAAATAAAATGATAAGGACAAAAAAAGAGACCTAAAACTTTAAATAATTTAATTTAATGATTATATATCATAAATAATCATCCAAAATTCAAATATATGTCATTTTTATATTTTTCCATGATTTTTAGCTTTATATTATTGTATTTAATGAAAAGTCAAAAATGGAATTCTCTTTATTTTATTATCTATAATTTTTTACAAAAACCTAAAAATAGGATATTTATGGTTATAAATATAAATTTTAAATATAAATAAATTTTTTATCATGGAAATTTATTTCAAAATTTTGGGGCTTAAATAATTACCTTAAATGTGTACACAACACCGACACAGTATTGAATCAATTCATAAAAAATAAACAAGATATTTTTAAAAATATTCAAAGTTATAAAATTTTAGTGATTTATTGTATCTCATGAATATTAATGATATATATTACATATTATATTGGTTTTAAATAATTATATTCTAATTTACTCATTTTATTTATGTATTTATTGTCATATTAAAGGAATAGTGTCAAAATGACAAAAAAATATGTTTTATGTTAAATAATGATTTATTAAATGATTTAAAATTAATAAAAATATTATTATTATCTAAATGAATTTTATATGGTTAAAAACATCAACCATTTTAAATATATTTACATTTTTTTATTTTATTTTAAATCTATTAACCCTTAAGGGGTAAAAATCATTAATATTGTTGTAGTGGTCTAAATATTTAAAGAGGGGTTAAAACTAAAAGATAATGTTGAAAACATAACTAAAACTTATGAATATTTAATTTTATGATAGGATATAAAATTATACTTATAATATATTCTAATTATATAATCTTGGATCCATTTATACATGAAATATAATTTATAATGAGTTAATATTATAAGAAATTCCAAGAATCCACCTCCCCTCTCTTATAAAAGGACACCCTTTCCATCAATTCTTTACACCACATAGAGCTATATATATTGATATATCCATTACCATTTCTATTATAAACACTCTTATATATGTTTTAGAGGCTATTTTCCATTTAAAAGACCTAACTAACCTAGTCCCTTTATGAAGAGATCTAAAGTAAGTCTACCAAATAAGAAGTAATCATCCTTATCCAGTCAATCATGTATATATCTTCTTATAATTCATTATAAATTGTTTTATCCATAATAAAATAATAAAAACACTCCCATTAACATACTATGAGGTTATTATGGTTATTTTATACCCATATTCTATCTCTTTTCCATCATACAAAATGTGAAAACATCGCTTCTATGTACGTACGGTTTTCCATCTCCATATACCGTTGTAATTTGATTATCATCGCTACATTTCTTGAATGGTTATAAAGATGTAAATATTGATTATATATGATATTAATGATATAAATATTACTCTATAAATATATTATCATATATATTTTCTTACCTTCTAATTTTTTGTAAAACAGTAACGTTGCTTGTGCATATGTGTGGACTACCACCTCCACGAAGCGTTTTAATCCATTTTTCATTTTCATTTTAACTGGGTGGTAATAAGGATAGATTTAATGAATATATATGATATATATGATATTATAATAATTCTATAATGATTAATTATTGTTCATATTTCTTTTGATCCATCTTTTGAAAAGTGCATACAACGTTCATGAGTACGTACAAACTACTATCTCCATAAATGTTGGAATTCATTTTTCTATCTCTGTATTTTATGTATGATTATAAATTTATATATATTTAATATATATTATATTTATATATTGAATAAAATTATGGAGATGATAGATCCATGATTAAGGTACAGGTACTGAGACTACTAAATCAAAACATACTTGAAGAACAAAGAAACTAACACCCAAAATAGTGATAATAATAAAATATTTTTAACAAAAGGATGATAAAATGTTTTAAATGGTTCATATATAATATAATAGATATAAATATGGTTGTATCATTTAATTATAATAAATTTAAATTTATTATATTAGATATTAGAGAACCTATGAGGAAATTCAAACTTTATATAAGGGAATTTTGTTTTAATTTCCTCTCTGTTGAGACATATTTTGTAATGTGAACTTATTTATATTTAGGTTATGTATATACTATAAATTTTTGTATTTATAATCTTAAATTATTTTAAAAAAATTATCTTAAATATTCATATTTGTTTTGTATCATGGATATGATTATTTCGTAAACTGTATTCCATTTCTATATATGTTGTTTTACTTTGAATGTTATTTGATTTATTGGAGAATTATTGATAATATATATTATTTAATATATATAGAAATTTATTGATATGGAATATTTTTCATGGATTAAATTGATCATTAGATATAAGAGGAATGAATATGACTTGAAGTAATTGTTGGGGACAAAATTATATAGCCCCCCAATACATTTAAATGTCTCATGGGAAAAATAATTTGGCCAAATTAAATGGGCATTTTCCAAATTTTATACTAAATTGGTGTAAGTTCATGATAGTAGATATATCCTATTGTCTAAGATCATGATGTCCACTTTTATTCATTTCCTTAAGTTATAAATCAATTTATGTTATTATACATAAGATTACTATAATGATTTTTTTCATGGATTAACATTATTCTCAAGTAATAGATAAAATGGAAGTGATTCTATATTTCTAGCTATCCATATTGATTATACCTTATTTACTCATGATAAATTCCATTATACATAACCCATAATGGGCATTTGAGCTAACCAATATTTTATTTCCTTTTTAAAGGTTATGAATAATAAATATTTATATGGGTTTTAATAATGAAGAACATTTAATTTTTAATTTTATATAATATTCCCACTGTAAAATTGGTGTTATATATATATCTAGTTATTCAAGTATACAAAACTTATTGATCCATTTATATTGGACTCTGTGTATCTTTGAAAATATAATAATGTAGACACTATATCTAGGTTACTAGAGTTATGTTTTTCACACCTAGTCTCCTCTCAACCATCTCCAAGTGTCATTTATTATTTTTACTTTGCAAAATACCAATCTGTGGTGCCTTAAGGTGGTGACCAAAAGTGATCATCCAAAGAGAGACGTAATATTTTTCACACACACCATAAAATTATTTTCTACTTGTTCCACCACAAACATCTTATATTCATGATATTATTTTATCAACACTATTATTAATATTATATTATATTTTTATACTAATGTAATATTCACATTTTACCTTCCTCCAAAACCTTTGAAAAAAAGAAGACGTCATCATGTGTACATGTGAACTACTACTTCCCTGAATGACATTTTCTATTTTTCATCACATCCTTTAATTTATAGTTAAAAAATGTTATTTACTAAGATAATTTGATATTTGTGAAATATTAATGATTCTAAAATGATATGATATTTTATTTTTTTACCTTCCTTTTATTCTGCGGAAATGGAAACGTCATACATATGTACGTGCATACTACTGCTTCCACAGGATGATGTTTTTATTTCAATTTCCATACAGAAAAACATGGGAGGAATAAAAATTTATATAATTTATCAAATTATTATTTACTAAACCATAAACAATATATAATGAAAATATTAGACATTCCATAAGTGATGTTATCAATAAATTGTTAGAGAAAAATAAACTTCTACAAAGGACATATCAAAAGTACCTTTTAAAATTTCAGTCCAATATTTGAATACCTGTGATCTGATATATGTTATGTGATAATAAAATAATAATTTACATAATAATATAAAATTATTAGATTTTTTAACTCTTTTAGAACATTTTCCCTTGATTAAAATATCGTGACGGTTTCTTATAAATTGACAAAAGAACATCAAGAAACTAAAATAGGAGAAAATTATATAATAAATTAGTAACACATTATGATAAAAATAAAATTTAAATTTAAATATATATATATATATAGATCATATTATTATAAATTGTTTTATTAAAATTATTTATTTATCTAGGAAGTTATTTACATGTTCATAATGAGTCAAAAACTAAGGTAAGGGATCCTCCCAACCACCCTTGTTGCCTCTTGGTTACATATTCTCGTTATTTTTCTACCTTTTCTTTTATATTCAACTCATGTATATTATGCATGTTATATATATATATATATATATATATATATATTAATGTATGTATGTATGTATGTATGTATGTTTGTATGTATGTATGTACGTATGTATTTATGTATGTATATATGTATGTATGTATGTATGTATGTGTGTATGTATGTATGTATGTATGTATGTATGTATGTATGTATGTATGTATGTATGTATGTATGTATGTATGTATGTATGTATGTATGTATGTATGTATGTATGTATGTATGTATGTATGTATGTATGTATGTATGTATGTATGTATGTATGTATGTATGTATGTATTTATGTATTTATGTATTCTCTTTTCATGTATACATAGTTTAAATTACACTTATTTTTTTGTGTAATCCATTTTTTTGTTCCCTTAAAAATCCTCTCTTTTAAGTAAACTTGATTTAATAGATATTCCATATGCCTAATTTTTGTCAATTATCTCCCAATAATATGTATTTTTTATCATGTTTATTTTTTAAATTCCATTATTATTTTATTTTATCCATATTTGGTAAAAATATTTTTTTATATAGAAAATATATATTTAATTATTGTTTTCTTATTATGAATAGACGCACCTATTTGGTATATTTTTATTCATACCACTCCATTTTTATTATAAATATTTCCTTCAAAGTAACTCTATGTAGAAATCCTAGGTTTTATTCAAAAAATAAATTCCAAAATTTTTTATTTTATTCTCATCTATGAATATATAACATGCAAGATTCGATTATTATATTAGAGAAGATTGTGAGACTGACTTCCTTATTCTGGGTTACATCATGCTTATGATTTATCCATAAATTCATTTCATCTAGTGGCGCATATCAGAATGTACATGTTATAATGTGATATGTGGGTTGATTATAACCCTCCAATGAATTGTGTAAATTTTATTTCCCATGATGTACTGTGTCTAGTGCATGAGAAGTTAGCTTACTCACACTATATTGTGATAGTGGTTAGCCTGAGCATACGATTATTATAATGGTAGTATACATGTTTTATGTTATCTTAGTGGTTTTCCTTTATATATTATTATGATTTCATGATTTATTATTTTTTCACTTTTTTATGATTCCATGCACATATTTTTTCATTTTTTTTATTCTATGTTTCAATGATTATGAGAATTATCTTTATAATATCATGTTATTCTTAATAACTCTCGTGTTATGATTTGTTGACATGTTTATTTCTTCACATGGATTTATTTCTCACCATTTTACTGATATATTTTTCTATATGGAATCCTATGTATTTTTAAAATATCTATGTATGTTTCGATAACTATGTAGTTTTCTAAATAAAGAAGTTATTTTTATGTTTATGATGATGTATTTATGAATCTATTCTTATAAAGACACTAATCCTCTAGATAAGTGGATTGTATTATTGGAAATGTATGTTGTCAATCATGAATTAGTTTTTGGTAAAGGATTGGTTAACTATAGTTTGTATTAAATAAAGGCTTGGTTATTTTTAAAGATATCGATGAGTGAACATTTGTGAAACCCATATGGATAAATCAATGTATAAGATAACATTATAAAATTTTTTAAAGATTGGGGATGTGGGTTTAGTAGAAGTGAAATCCAAATATGGATACTACAAGTGGATGCAAGATCTAGAATATATATACCCATTGGTAATAAACTTGAAAAGTGGGTATAGGGTATTAAATAAATTATCTCCAAGTGTTGGATAAAGAGGCCTAACTATACGCCTGGTTTGAAACTCCTAGTGGACAAGCATTGGACAATCACATTCCCTTTACTAACTAATATAATTGATTCATTTAAAAATCAATTTATGGGTTTAGTTTAGGATTTATGAGAGAAAAAACATAATGTAACATAGGTAGAAAAATCATAGTTCTATGATTAACCATGTATGACTGAGTTGAAATGAAATTATCATAGGTTTAAATCAATTTTTTATTGTAAAAGGCATCATTGGATTAAGATTTTATATTCATATACTTTTATTATTTTATAAATTATCATAACTCTATTGGTTTTAATATTTTTTTTGAATTAGGATCATGAATTTTAGGTTGAGTAAGGTTCATATCCAAAAATAAGTATGTCGTATAACATAATAAGGGACCATACTTAAATCGTTTAGAATATTTACATATTCTTGTAATGATTAAAAAGGTGTGTTTTTTAATATTACCTAATGTATTGAGATTGATACCATAATATAAATAACTTTCTTATAATCAAATCCATTTTAATTAGTGACATCTAATTAATGATGGTACATAGGTATATTATAATATTTATGAGGGTTATGTAAAATATATAAGGATGGTTATTCAATATTTCTACTTTAATGTTTTTGAAAAATATATTAAATTGAATCAATAAACTTGAAAATAGATTTTATGATAGTGTAATATTTTTCTGGATAACTATTCAAGAATTCATTTTTAAGATGTAGATAATTATTAAGATTAATATAATGTTGATTTTGAGGTAATAAATGGTAGATTAATTTTGAGAAAAGTGGGATCAATAGTATTGGAATTGATTTGTGATTTAAAGAAAATGAACTAAATGATATTTTTTGATGAATTTTATCTTGTTTTTGTGATTATTATTTTAATTGACTGGTATTTGACCTTATAAACTAGTGATTAATACATTTGAGTGTTAAAATATAGATAGTTTTTCGAATAATATGTAACTTTAGGGTGGTTTTATGTCATAAGGATTTATATAGTTTTGAGAGAGGTATGTTATGGAAAATATACTATTAGTTAATATATATATTGGGGTACATGATTGTTAAAATGATCATTTTTTATTAATGAACATCACACCTAATTGATTTATCACTTGTTTACTTATTTCAATTATATTACGAATGGTCTATGTCTTTTTACAATGGGCTCATATCTATTTTCATATAGGGAAATATCAATCCATATGGAAAATAATACCATGATCATCTACCTTTATATTTTTCATTAGGATATCCCTATGGAAATTAATCTCATAATATGAGTTTTAAAATTATGTGGAAATAATTTTTTCAAGGGTGATAATTTAATGTCTTAATAATTTAATATATGATTACCTATAACTAAGTAAAACATGTTCAATAACATCCTTCACATGCAATAGTGAACTAAAATGAAGCCATTATATGATTAGTCTATTAAAAATAATAATTGAGTTAGTAGTTTTTAATATGAGTAAAAAAAATAGGAAATATACTAATTTATATATTTATATAGAAAGGTTATTTATATAAATTTACTTAATTCACTTTTTTACGAATATATTTTTTTATACGTTATACTTTTTATTAAATAATAAATATTATATTATTAATAATGGATGATTTTCACAAAATATAACATTTATTTATTAATATTATATCTACTTGTGTTTTAATGAAATTAAAAATAATAACATCTAATATTTTATAAAAAGTTATTTTCCTATAAAAACAATTTTTCATTGTATTTTATGATTTCATTTAAAAGATAAAATAGAAAATAGTAATAAAATTTGATAAAATAAACATAATTTCTTGATTTATAATTCTAATATTATATTAAGACTAATTTTAGGTTTTTTTCTAAAATTATTTATTTTTTATTGTAATAGTGAAAAAATATGGATTTTACTAATATTGTCACTTTAATGACATTATTATAAAACAATTACATGAATGTTTCAAAAACCCTTTTTAATATACAATATATATATATATTAAATATAAAAATATGTATTTTGAAATAATAATTTAATATATAAAACCCAAATTAATCATTTTTGAAAATTTAAGTAATGTTTTAACGGAAAATATTTTCATCTGTTTCTTTTAATAAATCAATAACAAAGTGGAATTAGGTTTTTAACATCTTTTAATTTTAACTAATTAATATTTTAATAATAATAATAATTTTATCTTAAATATATTCAATAACATTGATAATTTTATCCTTCACATAAAACTTGTGATTAAAATTAGGCTTTGTCTAAAAATAGGTTTTGATGTGTTACATTCGTTAGTGTTAAAATTAATTTTTATTACACATAAATATCTTTAGTAATAAATTTTATTTCATATTTAGTATCATAATGTTGAGAATATTTAAATGTTTCATTTTTTGTTTACATAATAAAAATAAATTACCTGTGTAAAAATTAATTACCTGGTAAAAACCCAAAACATTTAAAGTAAAAAATCAAAGTGTAAATGACATAAAAAAATTTAAAACTTGTATGAAAATTTTTGGTTGGATCTTTCTCAACTTAAACCCTTCCCACAATCTATAATTTTCCATTCTAGATCCACATGATCCATTAAACTTGTTCTCTCTTTATATTAAATAGTTTGATATGAAGAAAAAAATCCTCTCTCTTCAATAATAAACTTAACCACTAAACATCAACTTATAAGAACATATAAATAAAATTTTTATTTAACTAATAATATACCTATAATATCCTAAAACCTCTCTAAGTATCCTATAATATTTTTTCTTTCTAAAACATCAAGCTAAGGTTCCTTATATTAGTGACCAAAAGTGAACATCCAAAGCGAGAGGTAATATTTTCCACCACACCCCCTTATTTATTTTCTACTTATAGCACACACAAAATCTTATATCTATTATAGTTTGATAATACCTATATTTTTTATATTTTTTATTCAAATAGAACATCCATTTTATACATTCCTCCAAAACCATTCAAAAAATGAATGTGTCGTCACGTTTAGGTATCAACTATGGTCTCTGTGAACAGAGTGTTCTATTTCTCATCACCAACATTCATGGTTATAAAAAATGACTATTTAATAAGTTATTTTGATATTTATAACATATTAAATATTCTTAAGTGATGAGATATTTTATTTTCTTCCTTCTATTCTATGGAGCTGAGAGTATTGACTGTGTGTATGTGTGGACTATCACCTCAACTTGAAGATGATTCTCTTTTGTTTTCCATACCAGCATACAAGGTTGGAAAAAAATGTATGGAATTTATAAATAGTTTATTTACTAAACCATTATTATTATATAATGATAATATTATACATTCCCTTAGTGATGTTAAGAATAAATTTTTATATAAAATTCCGTAGCTAAAAAGGACGTATTAAAGTATATTTTTCTAATTTGAGTCTTTTTATGGAAAACCTATTTACCAATATAAATTATAATCTAATTAAACAATAAAGGACATAATAATATTCCATTATATATAATATGAATCTATTTTATTACTCTAAGTACTTTTTCCACATGACATGAATGTTTCTGAGAAATTGATCCAAGAACATCAATTAACAAACACAACCTGAAATGATGTAATAAATTTGTAAAAATTGATGATAAATAGACCTTATAAAAAAATGATTTATATGATTAAAATGATTTTTTATAAAAAAAAACATAATTTATTTATCCTATAATTTATGTACAAATTTATAATGACTTAGGACCTGAGGTAACAGATCCTCTAAACTACCCTTATTACATTTCTGTTACACATTATCTTTCTTTTTTATTTTTAATAAATATTATACATAATTATATCATCTATATTATTTATATATTTTATCTTTATATATATAAATATTTTAATTTACATTTCATTATTAAGGATAATACTTTTTTATCTTTCTTTTCAAATTCTGCAATTTAAGTGTTCCTGCTTTATGGGAAGTTCCTTATGCCTAATTTCATGTTGAGTATCTTGCCATAAATTTTTTTTATATCATGTATATTTTCTAAAAAAATCATTATTTTATGAAAACCCATTTTTGTAATAGTATTTTTTAAATTTAAAAAATATGACTATATAGATCCCTTTCTTAATTTGAATATATTCTCTTAGGAAGGACATTTTTATTCATAACACTCTATTTTTATCATAAATGTTTCCTTCAATGAAACTCTATTTTCAAACACTAATTTTAATAAAAAATGAACTTTAAATATGATTAATTTCCTTCACTTATGAGGATTTATATGATATGTCATTTATATATTTCTTAATACAAAATTTCGAGACACACTCCATTATTCTGGGTTACACAATACTTCTGATTTTTGTGTATATTATTTTACTCTTATGGGAAACATATGAATGTATATATTATGATGTGATAGGCTATCCTATTATACCCTCCAATGAATTTTGTAATGTTAATATATCATGAGATACTATGTATGATGCACATTTTAATAGCATAAGCATGTTATGTTATGATGGTGGCTAGCTTATGTGTATGATGATTATGACGGAAGTAACCCCGTATTATTTTGTCTTAGTGGTTATCCTTAGAATAAGATTATAATTCCATGATCTATGACGTTTCCACACTTTTATGATTCCATGATCTTATGGTTTCATTCCCATATTACAGGTTTCCCTACTTATGACCATTCCCTTTATGATATCATGTATTGCATCTTGACACTCCTTTTATGCTTTATTTCCATGTTTATTTTCTTATTGGGAATTCTAAATCATAATTTTCCTTATTTATTTTCCCTAAGGTACCAATTCAGTTTTAAAATATATATTGGTTTTAATATCACTATGTAGAGTTTTAATTAAATATGTTTTTTTATGTTGATATATTTATCTATTTAATATTCCAAAGTAACTAGACCTCAAGATCCTTGGTTGTTATTATTGGGAAATTATATTATAAATCCTAAATTAAATCACCTTTAAGGCTTGGGATACTATAGAGACTATAATTAAATATCCTCTCATAAAAAAAACTATTTTTTGTATTAACTTTTAATGGGATATTTAGTTATTAATTTATATATATATTCATATATTTCTATTTTATCTTGTAAATAAGATTTTCCTTTCTCATTCTCATATTTCCCTATTTTTTCATATAGAAAGTGGATTGATTTTATGTTAATTCCTTTTTTACCCCCTCTTATTCTTCTTAATTACTTAATATAAATATAATTTATTAAGATTATTTTTTAAAGAATAGTTTTATTTTAAAAATATTCTCTATAGATTTATTACATATAATCTATTTCTATTTTCTAATACTGGGTTTATGTATAATATTTATATATATATATGATTATATTCTAATCAAGTTTTGATCAATACATTGAGAAATATTATAAAAAAAAATTTAATTTCATTCATAAATTAAAATTTTCATTATAGTGTGGATTTTATAAATAGATTAAAGGTTTTAAACTCAATCCTTTGAAATCAAAATTACATAATTCATACCCCCTCATCATAAGTTTATAAAAAACATTTCAATGAACCCAAACTCTTTATTTTCTACTAGTTTTTAGAATTTTATCATTCCCAAAAATAGAATGATCATTTCCCATAGTAAGATAGAATTATACTGATAAGATGCACATAAATACTTTTGAGAACCTTAGATTAATGGAATCATCTAGAAACATTATAAATTAATGATGAAAATCAATAAAGAATGTTTATTCAATAACAGACTCATATTTTCAAAACTATGATTCAATGCATGTTATAATACTCACCTTCAGTATATATGATTTGGGATGAGTTTTTTTATTGAAACACCTCATATAAAACATGGGACACATAGGATTTTACAAATGGATGAATAGATAATGGAATATAAATTTCATTAAATGAATATGAAAATTTATTTGATAACTTTAAAATTAAAGCTAATGTGTTTTTAATTCAAATTTATAGCAAGTTTAAAGATATTTTCAACTAAATAAGATATCTTTAATATTCTATAACATGGAAGATTTTTTTTGATGAAATAGAATACAATACCTAATAATCAAACAATCCCTTCTATGGAAATCTATGAATCCAATGATATTAGAAGACATAAAAATAAAATAATGGTTACGAAATAGAAAATATATGATATAACTATAGAAATTATTTGTTTTGGTTTTATGTTGGGTTCAAAATATTTTCATGAGTATACTATATTTCTATATCTTGGGGATTATATAAATATTTTTTCAATAACAATTGTCTACTTTTTATTATAATATTCTATATTTGGTGTTTTGATTTATATAATAATTAAAATGATATATCTTGGTAAATACCCTATATTATTAATTAAAAATATAAATGATAGGTAAACATTTTTTCATAATTCTATATTGAATTACTTGCATGGATAGGATTGTTTTCAAATAATATCATTATGTATAGGAATGTAATTAAATTACAATATATTTTCTTGTTAAACAAATTTCTTTATTTATTTTCAAATAAGAATACATAGATAATAAGTATTTTTTATAAGTTATTGGATGGGATTTTGGGATATATTTTTATATTTGAAATGATATTATATTATAGTGATTTTAATGGTATTGATTCTTTTGGATGACTCAAAACTGATTATATTTTTTGAATTTAATATTTTAAATATTTCATAGCATTGTGAATTATCTTTTCCTAAAGATTACAATATTATTAACTTACTAAAATTATATTAATAATTTGTAATATCAATAGATTAAATGTCTTAAACCTTATTCTTGAGATGTTCCCTATGGTGTCTTGGGGTTTAGTTATGTTTTATTTCTTTTAGATTGTCACATTCATAAAACATATTTTGTTGACTTGTTGGAAACTTATAACCAACATCATTTTGTGAAAATTACGGAGGGTCATTAGGGTTTTATTTTTTCTTTCGTCTATGTCAAGTGTGATGACAGGGAGAGGGAAGATTTATGGAAGAGTCTGGACAATTTTTATAAGGACCTGACCTTAAACATTTACATAATCTTGAATTAAAATGAATAATTCACATTGAGGGTCTTTTTAGGTTTAGAGTTTTATAGAATTAGGACATAACATATACATGACAACTTGAATAATACATGTAGACACATCTACTCATTTTCCATTTTTTTCACAAAATAAAAACTTTTGAAAAAAAGTCATGTCTATTTCCATGTTTTAGACAGCATGATATTTCCTTGATCCCATCCATGACACTATTTCACTTTATGACCTGTGAAAACATTTCAAAAACATAGGATGAGCATAAAAATCTCGGTAAGGGATACACAAAAAAAACTGTTAGTTTTTCAAAAGAACAAGTAAACCATGAATACTTTATCATAAGTAATACATTTCACCTTTATGAAGTAGTAAGTACTCTTCACTAAATAAAAGATCATTTTTTACCCTTTTCTAACCAAAAATAATACCATAAAACCCATATAAATAACACATAACATATAAAGGTAACTTGGGACAAAAACATTCTTAAGTGGAATAACCATACGGTCGACTTCAAAACATATCACTAAATAGAATAGCCATACAGCCGACTTCCATACCAAATGCAATGGAGGTTATAACATAACCACCCATCCTGGTTTATCACGGCACCACCCGTCATTTAGTTTATCACGTAACCACCCGTCAAATGTCTATGTACCATTATAAAATCATAACACATAAAATATTGCAAATATAAACATTTCACTAATAACATTTATTTTGTAATCACAATAAATAATTTCAAGATATTTAAATAATAAATCCATTTCAAAAAACATTTCAATACCAAAACACCCAAAAACAGAATAATGTATTTCCTTTTCATTTTAGAAAACATTAAGGCTTATAGAGTAATCCAAATAACGATTACGTCGGTGCAGAGGTCATTGTTGCTGTAAACGTTAAAAACATTCCAAATTTTTTCTAGTAAAAAGATTTATAGAAAAAATATTCCCTTTAAATGAAAGTAAAAGTAAAAGGGTTTTATTATACATCGAGTAAAAGAAGAAGGTATATATTATTGAAATATGCCTCAGTGAAATGACGTTGAGACGAAGTCCCTTACCTCATGTCCGACTTGACCCATTCGTTCCTTAATCTCCTGCATAATAAACTAAAGTTAATTTTTACTTGATTAAGAACCTTTTTAAAGTTCATTAGTCCTTTTATATCTCTTATTACCATGTTATAAACATTATGTAATAATTTAAGTTATTAATGGTTTTTTTGTCGATATTTGGTACTTGAGTCACAAATAAACACCATATAATTACAAGTTGTACATGTGGTCAATAGTCCATTATCTACAGAATGATATTCATTATTTAGATATCATATAAATCATATAAATCTAGTATATATATGTATTTATAATATTACATAACATTTTGAAGATAAGAAATGAAATTCACCATTCATGGAGACGGTAAGCCGTACGTACGCATGAACACTACTTTAATTTCTATTTCATACTTTAATGGAATTAAAACATAATGATACATTGGTACATTATAATTACAGTATAATATCATTAACACTATCCTTTATACGTGCCACGTATGGAATTAATGAGCCATATCACTTTGAGGGGGCTGTAGTCCGCACTTCCTCAAATGAAATTATTGTGTTTACCCATAATGGGAACCATAAAGGTATGATATAAAAGAAAAATAAAGAATCATAAAGAAAATAAAAACATAATATATATAATATATAAATATATTGGAATCTTAATGTCCACCATGAGATGCGGTAGGAGATAATTGAACAATCATTGTTTCGTGAGGCGTTAGTTTTCCATTCACAGAAACAGTATGTTCTTCACCCGTTAGATAGAGGTGTGTGTAAGTATAGTTAGAATCCTTCTTCTAAAAACATCCTAGTATATTGAGTATACTGGTGTCATAATTAAAGAAAGTAATAAAAAGATTTTAGGGGTTGGAGAAGTATAATAAATGAAAAGAAGTTAAGAGGAATTGTTACCTTTAATTTGGGTGACTCCCTTTGGTTTGAATAAAAAGGACTTCTTGAAGTGCCTTCTGCCTAAGGTAAGTCTTATAGAAGGAGTATAGGGAACTTTATAGCTTATTTGGTCAGGGGTTGGATAAGATAAAGGGCTTTAGAGGTGTTAGGAATGAGTAAGAAGTGGTGGATTTTTATAAGGGGGAGGAGGGGCTCTTTAGGAAAGTATGAAAATATTATTTTATTATATAAGGATATACGGTTTCTAAGGTCCAAAACTAAATAAAGTCATAGATAAGATGACTCATTATCGAAATAAAATCATACAATAATAATTGGACAAGTTTTGGATATTTTTTTAATATGTGTAATCTTATTTATTTAAATCTTTTATTAATGAGGTAAATACACTATCATTATTGTGTCATAAATAATTTCATTAATTTGATGTTCAAAAATTATTAAAAAAATACCTTGATGTATGAAATCCTTTTAGATTTCCAATGAATATTTATAGTCTAATATATAGCTTATACAAACCCTTGTAAAAATTAATTTCCTAAAAGATATTTGTTTGTGTCATTTTTATCATTACTTTAATTTAATTATTCTAATGTGGTATTATCACTCCCATGTGGCTCCATGAGGTCCCAAAATAGACCCAAAGATGGCGATGGTCGTAAATGACTCAACCAATAAGGTTAGGACAAGTTTTAAGGTAATTTTATATTATTATAATATTCTTTTTACTTTGAATTACCCTATTTACCTTTAATCGCGGTAAATAAAAGTCAAAAGTTACTATTCACCAAAAATTATTTTCATCTTCTTGAACCATATTTTACTTAATAATTACAGCCATGTATGTTGGATTTTCAAAATTTAATCCACAGAAGTGGTAAAATTTCATTTAAATGAAAATGTCAGTTTACAACTACTACCTAGTGGTTTCACTATTCATCAAAAATTGATGTTTTTTAGAAAACTACCAAAAAATCAGCCTAAGCTATATTTGATATTCCGAATTCAAATATGATGTCAGGCCTTATGCCTTGGGCATATGGTTCATGTACAAGTTCCCCTTCAACCCTTAAAAGTGGGATTATCTATAATAAAATAAAAAGAAGGCCTTCGGGCAATTCGGGCAGTATTTTTCACTATTAATAAAAAAAATGAACTTTACCAGAAAAATACCAAAAATTTACCCCAAGTAAAATTTGATTTCCTAAATCTAAAGAAGAATTTTATTTTCTAAAATATATCATATAAAAGTGACCAAAACTAGATTTAAATAGGGTTCACCATCAAAATGCATTAAATCGGATTTTTAGTAAATATTAGAGTATTTATGATTAAAATTAGATTCATTCATATTTTAAGCCCCTAACTTTTATTCAATAAATGTATGAAAATTTAACAAACCTGTATCATCATATTGTAGTTATTTCTATTCATTCACGCTAATACAAAAACTAGGTGTTAACTACCATTTAAAATAATATTATTATATTATTAGTGTGAAATGTAAGATTTCAAAGAAACCTGTTGTTGTGTATCAGGTAAGCCATCGAACATAGCGTCCCCTTTAAAGTATAATTAATATTTAATTCACAAATATTAATAAATATGAAAATGTATTATTCTTTATTTACCTGGGATGTTACATCCTTCCCCCTTTTGGGAATTGGGTCCTCGCAATTTTTGTCCCTTATCAAATAAATGGGGGTATTTATCCCTCATAGAATTTTCAGATTCCCACGTCATGTCTTCAACCATATGGTTTTTCCACAAAACCTTTACATGGTGAATTACCTTATTTTGAAACACTTTCTCTCTATGGTCAAGAATCTGGAGTGGTTGTTCCTCATAAGACAGATTCTCTTCCAACTGAACTACCTCTGGGCTCAAATAATGAGATGGATCTGGCATATACTTTCTTAACATTGAAACATGAAAAACAATGTGTACCTGGGAAAAAATTTGAGGTATTTCCACTCTATACGCAACTGATCCAATTTTCTCCAATATTTCATTAGTTCAAGTGATCCTCAGTCTCAACTTTCCCTTCTTACCAAAACGCATCACACTTTTCCATGGAGAAACTTTGTGAAAGACATGATCACCTACCTCAAAAGAAAGATCCTTCATCCAGTTATCCCCATAACTTTTCAGCCTGATCTAAGATATTCTCATGTTCTTATGAATCAACTAAAACTTTTCTGCCATCTCTTCTACCAATTCTAGTCTCATCAGCTTCCTTTCACCTACTTCATCCCAAAATGCTGGAGTTTGACAACTTTTTCCATATAATACCTAAAATTGAGCCATTTTTATACTGGAATGAAAATTTTTATTATAAGAAAATCCAACCAAAGAAATATGTTGGTCCCAATAAATCTGGTAATCCATTGAGAAAGCACATAGCATATCCTCCAAGGTCTAAATTGTTAGTTCTGAATGCCCATCTGATTGAGGATGAATTGTTGTACTAAAATTTAATTCAGTACCCAACAACGTCTGAAGGACTTTCCATAAGTTAGAAGTAAACATGGGATCACGATCAGATACAATAGAGAGGGGAACACCATGAAACCTGACTATCTCTGTAACATACAATCAAGAAAGTTGATCTAGAGACAAAGTACCTCGAATCAGAAGGAAATGAGCAGATTTAGTCAACCGATCAAAAATAACCCAGATTGCATTATTACGTCGAGATGTCTTTGATAATCCCAAAACGAAGTCCATGGATATATTTTCTCATTTACACTCTGAAACTGGTAAAAATGAAGCATCCCTTTCGGTAACTGCCACTCTACTTTAACCTGCTGAAATTTCAAACACTTCACAGTAAAATCAGTAATATCTCTTTTCATTCCAACCCACCAGTAATACTCCTGAAGATCTCTGTACATCTTTGTACTGCTAGGATGAACTAAAAATGGGGAACTATGAGCTTCACATAACAACTCATTCTTCAACTATGAATCAAAAGGCACACATAATCTTTTACCAAACCTCAAAACACAATCATTATCAATATTAAATTCAGGGAACTTACCATTCTGAACCAACTCTAAATTTTTTTGTAACTCACTGTCTTCCTTTTGCGCTTTCTTTATTCTGTCTGATAGAGATGATTTCACTAAAACCTAAAAGAAAACAGAAGAATTTCCTACACCAAGAAATTATATTCCAAATTACATCAAATCCAAAACCAAAGGATCTCATTCCAAACATATCATGGTTAATGAAGCATTATTTTTTCGATTCAAATCATCTGCTACTTTATTTTCCTTTCCGGAATGGTAATGAATCGTGCAATCATAATCCTTGATTAATTCCAAGCATCTCCTATGTCTCATGTTAAATTCCTTCTGAGTGAATATATACTTAAAACTTTTGTGGTTAGTATATATTTCACATTTTACTCCATAAAAATGATGCCTCCAAATTCTTAAAGAAAAAACAACAGCAGCTAATTCTAAATCATGTGTAGGGTATTTTAACTCATGAGGTTTCAACTGACGTGAAGCGTAAGAAATTACCTAATCATTATACATAAGGAAACGTACAAGTCCTTTCAATTAAGCATCACTATAAATAAAAAACTCACCATTTCTAGAAGACAGTGCCAAAATTGGAGCATTTACTAATCTTATTTTCAATTCCTGAATACAATCATCACATCCTTTTTCCAAATGAACTTAACACCTTTTTTAGTTAACCTAGTCAGTGGGCTAGAGAACCATGCAAAATTCTCAACAAACCTCTAGTAATAACCTGCTAAACCAAGAAAACTATGGATCTCGGTTAGATTTGTGGGTCTTGGACATTCTTCAAAAACCTTTTTCTTAATACGATCAACAATTATGCTGTTTTTTTAAACAATGTATCCAAGGAAAGAAATTTTTTGTAACCAAAACTCACACTGCTGAATTTCCCAAACAGTTTCTTTTCTTTTAAGGTTTGAAAGACAAACCTTAAATGACATTCATGTTCTTCTTTACTTTTGTAATAAACCAAAATATCATCAATGAACACAACCACAAACTTATCCAAGAACTCACAGAAATTTCTATCCATAAGATCCATAAATACAGTAGGTGCATTGGTTAAAACAAAAGGCATAAATACAAATTCATAATGGCCATATCTAGTACAAAATGTGGTCTTTGAAATATCTGCTTCCTTTACTTTCAACTAATGGTACCCCGACCTCAAGTCAATATTAGAAAAATACAGAGCTCCCTGGAGCTGATCAAACAAATCATCGATATGAGGCAAAGGATACTTTTTCCTAACAGTTTTGTTATTCAATGCTCTATAATCAATGAAAAGTCTCATTGAACCATCTTTCTTTTTAACAAACAAGACATCATAACCCCATGGTGATGTGCTAGGTTGAATGAAACCTTTATCTAATAACTCCTACAATTGCTTCTTTAACTCTAAATGTTCAATTTGAGCCATTTGATAAGGGGTTTTTGAAATTAGATTAGCATCAGGAACTAAGTCAATAGTAAATTCAACTTCCTGATCAGGTATAATACCAGGAAACTCATCAAGAAAAAAATTAAGGTACTCATTTACCACTAGAAAATCATTAATCTCAACACTTCTTTTATTTTAAACAATATGTGCAAGGTAACATTCATTTCCATCATTTACTCGTTTCTCAGCTTCCTGATATGTTATCAAAATCAAGGCATCATTCTTGTACACAAACTAAAAATATTTCTGAAAATAAACCTCTTTAGCTCTTCATTCAAACTTAGCATGATAAATAGAAATCCAATCCATACCCAAAATAACATCAAACTCTACTAGAGGCAACACAAAAAGGTTTTTAGGTAGATTATTCCCGCACACAAGCACAGGAAGGTTCTTATAATTTCTTTTTGTCTCAAAATTTCTTCCCAGTGTTTTTACCATAAGTTCAAGAATCATATCTTGATATGGAATTCATAATTTACCAGAAAACTTCTCATAAATGAATTAATGTGTAGACCATGAATCAAACAACACATTGGCATAATCTGAACAAACAAACAGTGTACCTGATACTACTTCATTTGATAGCCCAACATATCTTTAAGTAGTTGCAAAGGATTTCACCACCCCTTTCTACTTGTAGTCTAGTGGATTTCCTTCAATTGAGTTCTTCGCTGGACACTCATTTGCATAATGACCCATTTCATTTCACTTAAAACATTTTACTAAATGTAAATCAAATTTTGTCTTACTATTAACCTAATATTTTTTAGGGAAATTTCAAGCCTTATGTCCGATTTTACCACATCGATAGCACTTACCAGAATTCAAAAGAAATTCCCCAGCATTCTTTTTACCACAATTTTCACAAACTGTAAACATAAGTTTCTTACCATTAGACTTTTTGGAAGATTTTTTCCCTTTCACCTGCCACCTCGACCTCTTATTATATTGTTTGTCAAAGAACACATGATCATCGACAAACTCCATTTCCACCTTCTCTGCACAATGAACATGTTTTTCATAACTTTTGAACTCACGAGATGCGAAATCCATTCGATACTTTGGCTTTAATACTAAGTAAAAAATGGTTTATTTTACTATCAAAATATCGTATGAAATTTGGATCATACCTTGTCAGTCGAGTGAATTTTTCTTCATAAGAAGCCACTGCATCCTCCTCCTACCTCAATTCCAGGAAATTGTTTTCCATTCTAATATGAACCACCTTAGGAAAATATTTCTCAAGAAACATACCTTTGAATTAATCCCAAACAAGAGCATCAATATCCTCACTTTCCCTGATATTTTTCATCATCGACCACCACTGATCTGCTTCACCAACAAAATGGTAAACAGCAAGACTAACCTTTTGATGTTATAAAAAACCCATGACATCGAAATTTTCTCCAATGATTTAATCCACCCTTCTGCTAGCATAGGGTTAGATGATCCTCTGAATGATGGGGGATGTTGCCTCATGAAATGCTCCACTGCTGACATGTTCCTCTGTGGTTAATCTGGTTGATCTCATGCATGGATACCACCACCATTTATAGCCTGAGTCAACTATTCCATCACTGCATCAAATTGTTCAGTTCTGATTCTGACCATCTTAGGTTGCTGATTTGGAAGGTTGTCTTCCTCCTGATGTCATCCCAACATAGTTACCTTGTTTCCTCTGCAGAAAACCATTCTGAAAACAGAAATAGCTTAGGCGAAGCAACATGTTAATCAGCAACTGCTATTTTATTTCAATCATAACTTAAATTAAAATAATTTATGGATATTAATTTAACTATATTCTAACTCCTAAACTGTCTAAACTGATCTCTGATACCAAATATAAGGACTCAGCCTTAAACATTTACATAATCTTGAATTAAAACGAATAATTCATGTTGAGGATTTTTTCAATTTTAGAGTTTTAGATAATTAGGCCATAACATATACATGAAAACGTGAATAATAGATGTAGACACATCTACTCAGTTTCCATTTTTTCACAAAATAAAAACTCTTGAAAAACAAATCAAGTCTAGTTCCATGTTTTAGAGAGCATGAAATTTCCTTGATCTCATCCTTGACCCTATTCCACTTTATGTCCTGTGAAAACATTCCAAACCCATGGGATGAGCATAAAAATCTCAGTAAGGGATACACAAAGATGGAAAACTGTTATTTTTTTAAAACAACAAGTAAACCATGATTACTTTTTCATAAGTAATATATTTCACATTTATGAAGTAGTGAATATTATTTACTAAATAAAAGATAGTTTCTTACACTTTTGTAACCAAAATATTACCATAAAACCTATATAAAGAACACATAACATATAAAGGTAACTTGGGACATAAACATTCTTAAGTGGACTAATCATACAGTCGACTGCCACACATATCACTAAATGGAATAGCCATACGGCCGACTTCCATACCCAATTCAATGGAGGTTATAACGTAACCACCCATCCTGGTTTATCATGACACCACCCGTCATTTGGTTTATCATGTAACCACTTTTCAAATGTCCAAGTACCATTATAAAATCATAACACATAAAATATTTCAAATATAAAAATTTCACTAATAACATTTAATTTTCAATCATAAGAAATAATTTCAAGATATTGAAATAATAAATCCATTTCAAAAAACATCTTCAATACCAAAACACCCAAAAATAGAATAAGGGATTTCCTTTTCATTTTAGAAAACATTAAGGCTTATAGAGGAATCCAAATAACGATTACGGTAGTGGAGAGGTCATTGTCGCTACAAATGTTAAAAACATTTTGTTTTTCATTTAGTAAAACTCTTCGTAGAAAAAAGATTCCCTTTGAATGAAAGTAAAATTTAAAGTGTTTTAGTATACACCATGTAAAATAAGAAGGTATATATTATAGAAATATGCCTCAATGAAAGGAGATTGAGACGAAGTCCCTTACCTTGTGTCCAACTTGACATGTTCGTTTTTTAATATCCTAAATAATAAACTAATGTTAATTTCTAATTTCATAAAAAAAATTAAATTTTATTATTCCTTTTATATCACTTATTACCATGTTATAAGCATTATGTAATCATTTATGTTAATAATGGTTTTTTGTCGATATTTGGTACTTGAGTCACAAATAAACACTATATAATTACAAGTTGTCCATGTGGTCAATATTCCATTATCTCTATAATGATATTCATGATTTAGATATCATATACATCATATATATCTAGTATATATTTGTATTTATAACATTACATAACATTTTGGAGATAAGAAATGTAATCCACCGTTCATGGAGACAGTAAGTCGTACGTACGCATGAATGCTACTTTCATTTCTATTTCGTACTTTAATGAAATTAAAACATAATGATACATTGGTATATTATAATTCCAGTATATATCATTTATAATATCATTAACTCTATCCTTTATATGTCCCAAATATGGCATTAATGAGTCATATCACTTTGAGGGGGCGGTAGTCCGCACTTCCTCAACTGAAATTATCATGTTTACCCATAATGGAAACCATAGAGGTATGATATAAAAGAAAAATACAGAAGCACAAATAAAACATAAACATAATATATATCACATATAAATATAGTTTCATCTTAATTTCCACCATGAGAGGCGGTGGGAGATAATCGAACAATAATCGTTTCATGTGGCGTTAGCTTTCCATTCACAGAAACAGTATGTTCTTCACCCATTAGATGGAGGTGTGTGTAAGTATAGTTTGAATCCTTCTCATAAAGACATCCTAGTATATTTAGGATACTTTTTTTTGTTATAAAAGAAAGTAATAAAAATACTTAGGGTTTGGAGAAGTAAAATAAAAGAAAAAGAGTTAAGAGGAATCATTACCTTTAATTTGGGTAACTCCCTTTGGTTTGAAAAAAAAGGACTTATTGAAGTGCCTTATGCCTAATGTAATTCTTATAGAAGGAGGATAGGGATATTTAGAGCTTATTGGGTTAGGTTTTTGATGATCCAGGGGGCTTGATAGGTGTGGGAAATGAGTAATAAGGGAGGGAATTTTATAAGGGGGAGGAGGGGCTCCTTAAGAAAGTGTGAAAATATTATTTTATTATATAATTATATTCAGTTTCTAAAGGTCAAAAACTAATTAAGGTCGAAGATAAGATGACTCATTTTCGAAATAAAATTATCCAATAATAATTGGACAGGTTTTGAATATTTTTTTAATATTTATAATTATATTTATTTAAATATTTGATTAATGTGGTAAATACAACATCATTATTGTGGCATAAATAATTTACTTTATTTGATGTCTATAAATTATAAAAAAAAATACCATGATGTAGGAAATATTTTTATATTTCCAATGAATATTTATGGTCGAAAATATAGCTTATATAGCCCCATGTAAAAATTAATTTACTAAAAGATATTAGTTTGTGTCATTTTTATCATTACTTTAAGTTAATTAATCTAAAGTGTCATTATCACTCCCATGTGGCTCCAAGGGGTCCCAAAATCGACCCAAATATGTCCATGGTCGTAAATGACACATCCAATAAGGTTAGTATAAGTTTTAAGATAATTTTGTATTATTATAATATTCTTTTTACCTTGAATTACTCTATTTACCTTTAACCTCGGTAAATAAAAGTCAAAAGTTACTATTCATTAAAAATTATTTTCATCTTATTGAACCAAATTTTACATAATAATTACAACCATGTATGTCGGATTTTTTAAATTTAATCCACAGATGTGGTAAAATTTCATTTAAATGAAAATGTCTGTTTTTAACTACTACTTAGTGGTTTCACTATTCAACAAAAATTAATGTTTTTCAGAAAACTACCAAAAATCAGCCTAAGATATATTTGATATTCTGAATTCAAAAATTAAGTCTATTTTACCCAATTCAAAACATAGAAGTTGGATTAATTAATTTAAAATTAATTCACGTTTCCAAAACCTATAGCATGTTTTTAAGAAACAATAGCTATCAAAAGATTGACACTTGTTTTGGTCCAATTTCAATGTAAAATTAATTCCAATGTCCAAAATTGGATTAATTGATAAAAATATAATCTAATTACGCTTTAAAACCAATTACAAAGATAATATAACCATATAAATAAATTTTTTTAAAAGTCACTTTTTGAATAAAAATATAGTATTTTTTACTATTCATAAAAAAATGAACTTTACCAGAAAAATACCAAAAATTTACCCAAAGAAAATTTTGATGTCCTGAATCTAAATAAGAATTTTAATTTCACAAATATATCATATAAAAGTGACGAAAACTAGATTTGAATAGGGTTCACCATCAAAATCTGGTAAATCGACCTTTTAGTGAATATTGGAGTATTTATGCTTAAAATTAGATTCATTCATATTTTAAGCCCCTAAATTTTATTGGATAAATGTAAAAACATTTAACAAACCTGTATAATCATATTGTGGTTAGTTCTATTCATTCATGCAAATACAATGTCTAGGAATTAACTACCATTTAAAATAATAATATTATATTATTAGTGTGCAACGTAAGATTTCAAAGAAACCTATTGTTGCGTATCAGGTAAGCCATTGAACATAGCATCAAATTTAAATTAAAATTAATATTTAATTCAAAAATATTAATAAATATGAAAATGTATTATTCTTTATTTACTTGGGATTTTACATCCTTCCCCCTTTTAGGAATTGGTTCCTCGCAATTTTTTTCCCATATCAAATAAATGGGGGTATTTATCCCTCATAGAATTTTCAGATTCCCACATTTCCTCTTCAACCATATGGTTTTTCCTCAAAACCATTACCTGGTGAATTTCCTTATTCTGCAACACTTTCTCTCTACGGTCAAGAATCTGGGCTGGTTATTCCTCATAAGACAGATTCTCTTCTAACTGAACTACCTCTGCTCTCAAAACATGAGACGGATCTAGAATATACTTTCTTAACATTGAAACATGAAAAACATTGTGTACCTGAGACAAACTTTAAGGTAATTCCACTCTATATGCAACTAATCCAATTTTATCCAGGATTTCATTAGGTCTAATGAACGTCATACTCAACTTTCCCTTCTTAACAAAATGCATCACACTTTTCCATAGAGAAACTTTGAGAAAGACATGATCACATACCTCAAAAGAAAGATCCTTCCTCCGGTTATCCACATAACTTTTTGGCCTGCTCTGAGCTATTCTCATGTTCTTCTAAATCAACTAAACCTTTTCTGACATCTCTTCTACCAATTCTGGTCCCATCAAATTCCTTTCACCTACTTCATCCCCAAATACTGGAGTTCAACAATGGTTTCCATATAATACCTCAAATGGAGCCATCTATATACTGGAATGAAAATTGTTATTATAAGAAAATTCAACCAAAGAAAGATGTTGGTCCCAACTTCTCTGGTAATCCATTGAGTAAGCACGTAGCATATCCTCCAAGTCCTGAATTGTTAGTTCCGAATTCCCATCTGATTGAGGATGAATTGTTGTACTAAAATTTAATTCTGTACCCAACAACTTCTAAAGGCCTTTCCAAAAGTTATAAGTAAACATGGGATCACGATAAGATACAATAGAGAGGGGAACACCATGAAACATGACTATCTCTTTAAAATAAAATCGAGAAAGTTGATATAGAGACAAAGTATCTAGAATAGGAAGTAAATGGACAGATTTAGTAAACTGATCAACAATAACCCAGATTGCATTATTACCTCGAGATGTCTTTGGTACTCCCACAACGAGGTCCATGGATATATTTTCTCATTTACACTCTAGCACTAGTAAATACTGAAGCATCCCTTTTGGTAACTTCAGCTCTTCCTTAACCTGCTGACATTTCAAACACTTCATAGTAAAATCAGTAATATCTCTTTTCATTCCATCCCACCATTAATACTCCTTAAGATCTCTGTACATCTTTGTACTTCTAGGATGAACTGAAAACGGGGAACTATGAGCTTCACATAACAACTCAATCTTTAAATATGAATCAAAAGGCACACATAATATTTTACCAAACCTCAAAACACTATCATTATCAATATTAAATTTAGGGAACTTACCATTCTGAACAAACTCTACCTTTTTATGTAACTCACTATATTTATTTTGTGCTTTCTTTATTCTGTCTGATAGAGATGATTTCACTAACACTTGAAACAAAACAGAAGAATTTCTTACACCAACAAATTCTATGCGAAAGTTCAACAAATCAAAAACCAAAGGATCTCATTCCAAACATATCGTGGTTAATGAAGCATTATTTTTTCGACTCAAAGCAGCATCCACTTTATTTGCCATTCCAGGATGGTAATGAATCGTGCAATCATAATCCTTGATTAATTCCAAGAATCTCCTCTATCTCATGTTCAATTCTTTCTAATTGAATATATACATAAAACTTTTTTGGTCAGTATATATTTCACATTTTACTCCATAAAAATGATGCCTCCAAATTCTTAAAGCAAAAACAACAGCAGCTAATTCCAAATCATATGTTGGGTAATTTAACTCATGAGGTTTCAACTGATGCGAAGCGTAAGAAATTACCTGATCATTCTGCATAAGGACACATCCAAATCCTTTCAATGAAGTATCACTGTTAATAAAAAACTCACCATTTCTATAAGACAGTTCCAAAATTGGATCATTCACTAATCTTATTTTCAATTCCTAAAAACAATTATCACATCTTTTTGTCCAAATGAAATTAACACCTTTTCGAGTTAACTTAGTCAGTGGGCTGGAGAACCATGAAAACTTCTCAACAAACCTATGGTAATGACCTGCTAAACCAAGAAAACTATGGATCTCGGTCAGATTTGTGGGTCTTGGACATTCTTCAACAACCTTTTTTTTAGCAGTATCAATAATTATGCCATTTTTTTAAACAATGTGACCAAGGAAAGAAATTTTTTGTAACCAAAACTCACACTTGCTTAATTTCCCAAACAGTTTCTTTTCTTTTAAGGTTTGAAAGACAACCCATAAATGAATTTCATGTTCCTCTTTACTTTTCGAAAAAAACAAAATATCATCAATGAAAACAACCAAAAACTTGTCCAAGAACTCACATAAAATTCTATTCATAAGATCCATGAATACAGTAGTAGAATTGGTTAAACCAAAAGGCATAACTAAAATTTCATAATGGCCATATCTAGTAAGAAATGTGGTCTTTAGAATATCTTCTTCCTTTACTTTTAACTGATGGAACCCAACCTCAAGTCAATCTTCGAAAATTACAGATCTCCCTGGAGCTGATCAAAAAAATAATCGATATGAGGAAAATGATACTTTTTCTTAATAGTGATGTTATTCAATGCTCTATAATCAATGAAAAGTCTCATTGAACCATCTTTCTTTTTAACAAACAAGACAGGAGAACCCCATGGTGATGTGCTAAGTCTAATGAAACCTTTATCTAATAACTCCTACAATTTCTTCCTTAACTCTAAATGTTCAATTTGAGCCATTCGATAAGGGGGTTTTGAAATTGGATTAGAATCAGGAACTAAGTCAATAGTAAATTCAACTTCCCGATCTGGTATAATACCAGGAAACTCATCAGGAAAAACATCATCCTACTCATTTACCACTGGAACATCATTAATCTCAACACCTCTTTTATTTTCAACAATATGTGCAAGGTAACATTCATTTCCATCTTTTACCAGTTTCTCAGCTTCCTGATATGTTATCAAAATCAAGGGTTCATTATTGTACACAAACTGAAAATATTTCTGAAAATAAAACTATTTAGCACTATAGTCAATCTTAGCATGATAAATAGAAAACCAATCCATATCCAAAATAACATGAAACTCTACTAGAGGAAAAACAATAAGTTTTTAAGGTAGATTCTTCCCACACACAAGGACAGGAAGGTTCTTATATTTTTTTTTGTCTCAACATTTTCCCCCAGTGTTTTTACCATAAGTTCAGGATCCATATCTTGATATGGAATTCCCAATTTACTAGAGAACTTATTAGAAATGAATGAATGTGTAGACCCTGAATCAAAAAACACATTGGCATAATCTGAACAAACAAACAGTGTACCTGATACTACTTCATTTGATAGCCCAACATGTCCTGAAGTAGTTGCAAAGGATTTGACCACCCCTTTCTACTTGTATTCTAGTGGATTTCTCTCAGTTGAGTTCTTCTCTGGACACTCATTTTCATAATGACCCATTTTATTGCACTTAAAACATTTTACTAACTGTAAATCGAATTTTGTCTTACTATTAACCTGATCTTTTTCAGTTAAATTTCAAGCCTTATGTCCCATTTTACCACATCGGTAGCACTTACCAGAATTCAAAAGACATTCCCAGGCATGCTTTCTACCACAATTTTCACAAACTGTAAACTTAAGTTTCTTACCATCATACTTTTTTGAAGAGTTATTACCTTTTTCTGGCCACCTCAACCTCTTATTCTGTTGTTTGTTTAAGAACACATGATCATCGACAAACTCCATTTCCACCTTCTCCGCACAAGGATCAAGTTTTTCATAACTTTTGAACTCATGATATATGAAAGCCCTTCGATACTTTGCCTTTAATCTTGATTAAAAATGGTTTATTTTACTATCAAGATCTCATATGAAATTTGGAGAATACCTTGTCAGTTGAGTGAATTTTTCTTCATAAGCATCGACTGAGTCATCCTCCTACCTCAATTCCTGGAATTGTTTTCCATTCTAAGATGAACCACCATAGGAAAATATTTCTCAAGAAACATAACTTTAAATTCATTCCAAACAAGAGCATAAATCTCCTCACTGTGTGTGATATTTTTCATCATCGACCACCACTGATCAGCTTCACCTTCAAAATGGTAAACAGCGAGACTAACCTTTTGATTTTATGAACAACCTATGACATCAAAGATTTTCTACAATGCTTTAATCAACCCTTCTGCTAGCACAGGGTCAGATGATACTCTGAATGATGGGGGATGTTGCCTCATGAAAGGCTCCACTACTAAGATGTTCCTCTGTAGGTGATCTGGTTGATCTCATGCATGGATACCACCACCATTTATATCCTGAGTCAATTGTGCCATCACTAAAACAAACTATTCAGTTCTGATTCTGACCATCTCAAGTTGCTAATTTGGAAGGTTGTCTTCCTCGTGATGTCATTCCAACATAGCTGCCTTGTTTCCTCTGCGGAAAACCATTCTGAACACAGAAATAGCTTAGGTGAAGCAACATGGTAATTTTTAAATGCTATTTCATTTCAATCATAACTTAAATTAAAATAATTTACGGATATTAATTTAACTATATTCTAACTCCTAAAGTTTTCTAAACCGATATATGATACCAACTATAAGGACTTAGCCTTAAACATTTACATAATCTTGAATTAAAAAAAATAATTCACATTGATGAACTTTTTTATTTTAGAGTTTTATAGAATTAGGCCATAACATATACATGACAACTTGAATAATAGATGTAGACACATCTACTCAGTTTCCATTTTTTCACAAAATAAAAACTCTTGAAAAAAAAGTCAAGTCTAGTTCCATGTTTTAGACAGCATGACATTTCCTTGATCTCATCCTTGACCCTATTCCACTTTATGTCCTATGAAAACATTCCAAAAACTTGGTATCAGTATAAAAAGCTCAGTAAGGGATACACAAAGATGGAAAATTGTCAGTTTTTCAAAACAACAAGTAAACCATGAATATTTTATCATAAGTAATACATTTCACCTTTACAAAGTAGTAAATACTTTTCACTGAATAAAAGATCATTTCTTATCCTTTTGAAACCAAAAGATTACCATAAAACCCATATAAAGAACACATAATATATAAAGGTAACTTGGGACATAAACATTCTTAAGTGGACTAATCATACGGTCGACTTCCACACATATCACTAAATGGAATAGCCATACGACCGACTTCCATACCTAATGCATTGGAGGTTATAACGTAACCACCCATCCGGGTTTATCACGACACCACCTGTCATTTGGTTTATCACGTAACCACCCATCAAATGTACAAGTACCATTATAAAATCATTACACATAAAATATTTCAAATATAAACATTTCACTAATAACATTTAATTTTCAATCACAAGAAATAATTTCAAGATATCGAAATAATAAATCCATTTCAAAAAATATCTTCAATACCAAAACACCCAAAAATAGAATAAGGTATTTCCTTTTCATTTTAGAAAACATTAAGGCTTATAGAGGAAGCCAAATAATGATTACGATAGCGGAGAGGTCATTGTCACTACAAACATAAAATACATTTCATTTTTCATTTAGTAAAATGCATCGTAGAAAAAAATATTCCATTTGAATGAGAGTAAAATTCAAAGGGTTTTATTATAAACCATGTAAAAGAAGAAGTTATATATTATCGAATTATGCCTCAATGAAATGAGATTGAGACGAAGTCCCTTACCTCATGTCCAACTTGACCCGTTTGTTCTTTAATCTCCTAAATAATAAACAAATGTTAATTTCTACTTGCTTAAGAACATTTTTAAAGTTTATTATTCCTTTTATATCACTTATTACCATGTTATAAACATTATGTAATCATTTATGTTAATAATGGTTGTTTTGTCGATATTTGGTACATGAGTCACAAATGAACACCATATAATTACAAGTTGTCCATGTGGTCAATAGTCCATTATCTGCATAATTATATTCATGATTTAGATATAATATAAATCATATATATATAGTATATATATGTATTTATAACATTACATAACATTTTGAAGATAAGAAATGAAATGCACCATTCATGGAGACGGTAATTCATACGTACGCATGAACGCTACTTTCATTTCTATTTTGTACTTTAATAGAATTAAAACATACTGATACATTGGTATATTATAATTCCAGTATGATATCATATATAATATCATTAACATGATCCTTTATACATCCCAAATATGGCATTTATGAGTCATATCACTTTGAGGGGGCGGTAGTCCGCACTTCCTCAAATGAAATTATCATGTTTACCCATAATGGAAACCATAAAGGTATGATATAAAAGAAAAATACATAAGAATAAATAAAACATAAACATAATATATATCACATATAAATATAGTGTCATATTAATGGCCACCATGAGAGGTGGTGGGAGATAATCGAACAATCATCATTTCATGTGGCGTTAGATTTCCATTCACAGAAATAGTATGTTCTTCACCCATTAGATGGAGGTGTGTGTAAGTATAGTTCAAATAATTCTCATAAAAACAACCTCATATATTTATGATACTTTTGTTGTTATAAAATAAAGGAATAAAAAAACTTATGGGTTGGAGAAGTAAAATAAAAGAAAAGAAGTTAAGGGGAATCCTTACCTTTAATTTGGGTAACTCCCTATGATTTGAACCAAAAGGAATTCTTGAAGTGCCTTTTTCCTAACATAATTCTTCTAGGAGGAGGATAGGGATATTGAGAGCTTATTTGGTTAGGGTTTGGACAAGCCAGAGGGCTTGATAGATGTGGGGAATGAGTAAGAAGTGAGGGCTTTTTATAAGGGGGCAGGGGCTCTTTAGGAAAGTGTGAAAATGTTATTTTATTATATAAATATATTGATTTATAATGGTCCAAAACTAATTAAAGTCTAAGATAAGATTAATAATTTTCAAAATAAAATTATCCAATAAGAATTTTATGGGTTTTGGATATTTTTTTAATATTTATAATCTTATTTATTTAAATCTTTTATTAATGAGGTAAATACTGCATCATTTTTGTGTCATAAATAATTTACTTTATTTGATGTATATAAATTATAAAAAAATTACCATGATTTAGGAAATATTTTTATCTTTCCAGTGAATATTTATAGTCAAAATGATAGCTTATATATCCCCATGTAAAAAATTAATTTACTAAAAGATATTTGTTTGTGTCATTTTTATCAATACTTTAAGTTAATTAATCCAAAGTGTCATTATCACTTCAAAGTGGCTCCAAGGGGTCCCAAAATCGACCCAAATATGCCCACGGTCGTAAATGACTCAACTAATAAGGTTAGGAAAAGTGGTAAGGTAATTTTGTTTATTATAATATTCTTTTTATCTTGAATTTCTCTATTTACCTTTAACCGCGGTAAATAAAAGTCAAAAGTTACTATTCACTAAAAATTATTTTCATCTTATTGAACCAAATTTTACATACTAATTACAATAATGTATGTCTAATTTTTGAAATTTAATCCACAGAAGCGGTAAAATTTCATTTAAATGAAACTGTTTGTTTTTAACTATTACTTAGTGGTTTCACTATTCAACAAAAATTGATGTTTTTCAGAAAACAACAAAAAATTAATCCTAAGCTATATTTGATATTATGAATTCAAAAATTATGTCTATTTTACCCAATTCAAAACATAGAAGTTGTGTTAATTAATTTAAAATTAATTTTTGTTGCCAAAACAAATAGCGTGTTTTTAAGAAACAATAACTATCAAAATATTGACACTTTTTGTGTCCAATTTCAAAGTGAAATTAATTAAAATGACCAAAATTTCATTAATTAATAAAAATATAATCTAATTACACTTTAAAACCAGTTAAAAATATAATATAACCATATAAATAAATTAGATTAAAAGGCAGTTTTGAATAAAAATACAGTATTTTTCACTATTTATAAAAAATGAACTTTACCAGGAAAATTCCAAAAATTTAGCCAAACATAATTTTGATGTCCTGAATCTAAATAAGAATTTTATTTTGTCAAATAAAACATATAAAAGTTACCAAAACTATATTTTAAGAGGGTTCGCCATCAAAAGGTGGTAATTCGGCCTTTTAGTGAATATTAGAGTATTTATGCTTAAAATTAGATTCATTCATATTTAAAGCCCCTAGATTTTATTGCATAAATGTAAAAATATTTAAAAAACATGTAAAATCATATTTTAGTTAGTTCTATTCATTCCCACCAATACAACGGCTAGGTGTGAACTACCATTTAAAATAATAATATTATATTATTAGTGTGCAATGTAAGATTTCAAAGAAAACTATTGTTGCGTATCAGGTAAGACATAGAACATAGCATCCCCTTTAAAGTAAAATTAATATTTAATTCATAAATACTAATAAATATAAAAATGTATTATTATTTATTTACTTGGTATGTTACAATTTTGATCAATGAAATGATGCATGATTTTTGGGGGGGTTTAATTTCATTATAGATTCATCAGAGAAGAAAAGAGTCATAAGGTTTTCTAGTAGTGATCGGTGGGACTTTGTGTCTTGTGTTGCTTGGAATGGCTTGATGGACTTGGGTTTTGTTGGAAATAAATTTTCATGGTGCAACAATCAAATAAGTTTTCAACACACTTGGTGTTGGTTATATCGGTGTTTTGCTAATCTCTCAGCTTTATCCTCTTTTCTGAATATAAGGGTGGAGCATCTGGTGCAGCCTTTATCAGACCATGATCCTCTTCTTATTAACCCGGAACATGGTTCGTTGAATAATATATTCTTTTTCTACTCCAATAAATAGAAAATGGATACCCGCTTCCACTCAATAGTGCTTTTATCTAGGGTGAAACCCATGCAGGATAGACATTGCATGAGATTTCATAACAAACTAAGAAGGATAAGAGAATATTTACAACACTAGTATTCCAATAGGCCCATTAGTTTGACTAATTTAGATGGTTTTAGAGGAAAAATTGAACATATTGAGAAAAGGCTGGAAGATAGCTAGAATGAAGAAAGTTTTGGCACCCTGGTAGAAAAGAAAAATCACATTGTTGTGTTACCCTTGGATCAAGAGAGGATTGTTCTTGAGAGATCCTAGGAAACCTGGCTTGGGGAGGGAGATAGGAATACAGCTTATTTTCAGGCTTTCATCAAAGAAAGGAGGCGATAAAATATTCCCAATATTCAAATGAATGATGAGACTTTTACTCAAGAGAATAGGGTTATGGGAGGTATGTCCTTTGACTATTTCAAAAAGTTATTGGATGATCCTAATCCATATATGATGGAGGGATATCTGTTGGAGCAAACTGATCTATTTAATTTTATTCCAAGGGTGGTGTCCAATGTGGTTAGTCTCTCTTTTGAAAAAATACCGTATGAAGATGAGGTTTGGGAGGTGGTCAAGGCTCTTAATTCTGAGAGTGCTTCAAAGCTGGATGATTTTCTAGGATCCTTTTATATTAGATTTTGAGAATTTGTTAAAGGGTGTCTGGTTAAGGACATTCAAGACATCTTCAAAGGGGGTCATTTTCCTCGAGTTTCTTGTCTTTCGACTTTGATCCTCATTCCAAAAGTGAAAGATACATCCTCGCTCAATCATTATCGGCTGATTTGTATGTGTAATTTTTCCTTTAAGGATCTTTCAAACATTCTCAATAGAATACTTACAGCCCATCTTTCTCAATAGGTCTTGGAAAATTAGCAGGGCTTTATCCAAGGGAGGTCTACTCAATCGTCCATTTCCATGGTTCATGAGTTAGTAAGGGATATCAATCTTAAGATGCCTAGGTCCAATGTGGTGATCAAAGTGGACATGCATAAATCTTATGATAAAATGGAATTTAAATTAATCATCAAAGTTTTGTCTAACATGGTTTTTTTCCTAGGGGTTGTGGATCTATTGTTTATAATTTCCATCTTGCCCTGGCTTTTTTTCTTTCATGGGGAAGCAGTGTGGATTTTTCAAACCCAACTGAGGATTGTGACAGTGAGACCCACTTTCTCCCAACCTTTTTAGCTTGGTATAGGACACAATTAGCAGATATCTGGAGGGTAAAATTCTCAGTGGAAGTCTTCAGGTATACCATGGTAGACGCAACTCCAGTGATGTTTCACATATATTTCTTTCTAGTGATATGTTATTCTTCTTAAATGGTAACATGAGGAACATTAGGGAATTTAACATGATTATGGAAACCTATTACTAGTGGAGTGGTCAGACCATCAATAGGGAGAATGTGTTTATCTTGAAATGGTATTTAGAAAGAAGGGGAAAACAATTAAGGATAAGCTAGGCATGCATAAACACTCCTTCCCGATGGAATATCTTGGAGCTCATATTGCACCGAATAGAGTTCAGATCCACCACTTTAACATAATAGTTGGGAAAATTAAAAATCACATTACAAATTGGAAGAATCAGTTCCTTTATTTTGTGGGTTCATTACACTAGTTAATTGTGTTCTTTCTTCAATTCCCATGCATGTGCTATCGGTGATCAATGTTCCAAAGTCAGTGCTGAACAGTATTAAAAAAGTGTTGAAATTATTCATATGGGATTAACACAATGAGGGTATAACCCACTATACCTTTTGGGAAAAGATGAATAGATATTTTGTTGATGGTGTTATTAATTTCTGAAGTGTAAAAGGGGGAATGTAGGGTATTCAAGCTAAGCTTGCTTGGGAATTTTTGAAAAAAAATAATTGTGGGAAATATTTTTTAATAATAGATATGTAAACCAATTGAACAGTGGAAGAGGATTTGATTCCCATCTATGGATCATGATTTCTAATCACTTACTAGTGCTTCATACTCACTCCAAATGGCTGGTTGGTTATGGGATAATTAATTTCATGAATGATAATTTGGTAGGTTCAATGTTTGGCTTCCCGGGTTGTCTAACTGCAGATATTTCCTTTGTTCAGGCCTGCAATTTCATACCATTTATTCAGTCCATTCTCATGCACATTCAACTGAAGGTTTTTTATGGAATTACCTTAACTGATGAACCTAATAAAATGATTTTTATAGGGTCGTCCATGGGGTTATTCTCGTCCAAGGTGTATCGTTCAGTGAAATGAGTGCATGGTTTATCGGATATCTGGAATGAAAGAGTTTGGTGTAATGATCTCCGAGTGAATTATAATTTCCTTATATGGAATTTTCAGAATCAGGTTATTCATAAGGATGATTAGGTTAAGTTCAAGTTGATTTCACTCGCATCCAAATGCTTATGTTGTACTAATCCCACTGAAGATTTGATTGATCTTATTTTCTTCAGTAGTGACTAGGCGGCCTCTGTTGGGGGTTTCCAGTGTGAGGTCTCCGAGTGGAGAGTTCAAGTGGTTTCTGCTATGTATTTTCTTCAATCATGGTTCTTGGGAACTGAAGGAAACACCCTTGAGCAGAAGTTGAGGGTAGTTGTTCATGTTATAGGATGATGGAGTATCTAGAGCACTCGCAACCAGATGCCGTAGGTGGGTAAGGGTTACTCATGTTTGTCTTTGGTGGTTTGTTCCAGGAGTACTAAGATCGATTTGATTCCTCTCATTGAGGGTTGGGAGACTGTTCCTTTTTTAAGGATTTTCATGTAGGTAATTCTTGTCATTTCACCTTATAGGCTTTGAATAGAAAGGGATGTTGGGTGAAGTGGAAACCCCCAAGCAGCGGTCTGAAGCTCAATGTGGATGGGTCCTATGTGTCTGGTTTTATGAGAGGGGGAGTGGTTCGTGACCTGTAGATACCCAAATCTTGGAGTACATGGACATTACATTACTTTTTAGAAATACTTAATACATAACAAAAACCAACACTCAAGGATCTTAATAGTTTAGTGTCTTTGGAAACTCAGAACATAATCTTCTAATCTTGGTGAAAGATCTCCAACATCTCCTATAAAGATCTTCCATTTTTTTACCTAAAACCTTTCTTTATATCTAGGGGAAAAGAAAAAAAATAAAGCGTGAGCTCGAATTCTCAGAAAGGGTAAGCATGGAGAAAATAAAACAAACCATATACATTTGAACTTCAAAACAAGAGCATAAATTTAAACATCAAAATCTTGAGTTGTGAAATAAATCTTGGCAGTACGTAAGGAATAGATCATAAAGGAACATCAATCATGATAAAATAGAATGGTAATAAAACAATTAATTGTGTAAAACCATTAAGAAGCTGATATGATTTCCATAGTATCCAAGGCATTGCTGCCAAGACTATCTTAGTGGACAAAGTCCCTTTCTGAATCGAGTTCACTCCTCGTTCCAGTCCTGTTTCACTAAACCAGATTAACATACCATTCTAGCCATGTTTCTCTCATGAGATATAAATCATTACCCAATTAATTGGAGGGATATATAGGTCCCACCCATCTCATAATGAAATCATTCTTTCGTGTGCCACAAAATAAACATAAATCATTCATTCTAACCCAATAAATAAAATGGGTTTCATAAACATCATCCCATCATAACATAATCCATATAAAACAATGGATTTTATTTAATCAGAAAAATATAAAACCACATAAATAATAATAACATTATACTTTAAACATAACCATATTAAAGAATTTAATCTTAGAAAGAAAATAGTTTTGAATAAACACTTGAAATGAATTCTTGAGGAAAATATCCTTTCTTCTTCAAAATCATATTATTTTCACAAAATGCCATGTAATTTTAAAAGAAAAGGATTTTGTTGAAAATAATAATGAAACATTTTAGACGAAACTTCATGAAAATTAGGCGTTATGAAATCGTAAAAAATACGTTCATGCCGTATAAGTAAAAAAAAATTCTTCTCATACTTTTTCCGGAAAAGTCAAAAAGTACCTTGTATGGTAAACAAAAGAACGATTACTTACATTCCATGTAGTAAAAGTCAAAAATGGGTAAAAAGGACTTTAAAAATACATGAAACCATTTTTATAAAACAAGGACATGGATGATAAATATAACCCCAGTAAATACTTACGAATAAACAACCTCGGATAAAAATGAGATAGAAAAAGTTATCCCTTAACTTATGTTCGATATGCTTCGTATGTATCTGAACCTACTGTATAATGTTTTTAATAATGTCATTAACTTATGACAGAATAATATTCATTATTATGATATCATATATGCTTCACTTATGACTTTATATTACCGGTTCTTTTGTAAATTCCATATTAAAGCAGTGTTTTGGGTAAAATCGTTTCATTTATCGTACATGTTTCAATTTGTTATTCTTGGTATTATTACTTCTATCATGATTTAATTACTTCCAAAATGTAAATCATGATTTATATATCATATATGTTCATTAAATATATATATAATAGATAGATTAATGAAATGAAATACACTATTCATGGAGACGGTAAGTCGTACATACGCATGAACGTTGTTTTCCTTTTCTTTGTTGACATGAATGGAAGTAAGTAGATGAAATATATATATATATATATACATAAATACAGTAGCTTAATTATGTCATATATTTCATTATTATTCTTTATATATACTTTATAATCATTCTTGAATGGTTAATATGGAGAATTAATCTCATCGCGTCGTGGAGACAGTAATCCGTACGTACGCACGAGCGATGATATTGTCCCCATTGTTGTTGAATGCAATTGGAGTGGATGATATAATATCTCAGAATCAGTATGATGTTATAATAACTGTATATAGTTATTATTTACACCATTACACCCATCCAAGTAAGCTGGTGGTGGAAAAAGAGATTACACCACGGTGTGGAGACGGTATTTCGTACGTACGCACGCGCGGTGATTTCATTTTCCGTAGGATGGATATAAGGTTAAATGGGGTTGTTTCATATTTATAATAACATATCAGTATATTAGTGATACTTATTTTATTAATTTATAATGAATCAACTAAATAAGAATAATTTTAAGAAGAAAGAAACATGAAAGAATTGGTAGAAGAGATTACCTCTTCTTCGACGTGCCTCTTTTAAGCTTCCACTTAAGGCACTAGAGTTGGTTTTGTGAGGAGACCAGAACCTATATAATGTTTCTAGGGAAGTTGAGATGGTAAATGGTCAGGGGTTGTCCTATATTGAAGTCTCAAAATTGTGTAAAGAGAAGAGGGAGGAGGTTCCCTTTTATAAGGGAGGAGAGAGGCACCTTAGGAAAAACTTAAAATATTATTTGTTAATAAAGTCATATTTGGTTTATAATATCTCAAAATTGATTTATTTAGAAGCTAAAGTGGGGATGTGTCGAAGTCCTCTCAACCAATATTTTTTAGATAAGTTTAGGTTACTATTTTATCCTTATCATTTAGATTTAACTCTAAGTTAAATAATTTAACTTTTACTGTGTCTTCTTGTTTTCTTACACTATATCGTTAATAAACATACTATAACAAGAAAAACGAATCCCAAGTGGTTCATTATAAATATATATAATTTTATCTAAGTCCTTTTTCCAAACCTTATATTTTTATAAACAAAATAAAAATTAATAATATAATATTTGTTTTAAAAACTATTTTAAGTCAATTTTGACACTATTTGGTAATTGATTTTTGTGAAAATCATAACAGAATGATTAGTTCGAAAAAAGTTAATTAAATCAATAATAAAATTTCATATTAACCTAAAAAATTAGTTTAATTTATAAAAAGTCTAAAATTACAGTTATTTGGGTATTTATAACATTAATTATGTTAATATTTCATTAATAAGGTAATTACTTCATCATCATTGTGTCCTAAATAAATTATATTATTTAATGTCTAAAAATTATAATTAAAATACCATTATGTAGGAAATATTTTTAGCTTTCTAATTTATATTTAAAGTCTAATTTATATTATGTATAACCCTATATTAAAAATGTTTTAGTTATTAAACATTGATTTTAACTATTTTAACTCTTCTTTAAAATAAAATAATAATAAATGTCCTAATCTAATCCAAGTGGACCTAAAGGGTAATATTTTATTCCTATGGTTTTTTTTGGTCTACTTACACTTATCCAATAGTATTAGGACATGTGTTAGGGTAATAATAATATCATTTTTACCCTTAATTACCCTATTTACTTTTAACTATGGTAAATAAAAGTAAAAAGTTACTATTCGCCAATAATTATTTTTATCTTACTGAACCACATTTTACTCCTTGATATTAACATTGTCACTGGGATTTTCAAAATTCCACTCACAGAAGTGGTAAAATTATGTTTTATGTAAATTTTCAAATTCTCCTAGGAGGTGAGTAAAAGACGGTAAAACGTTCAATAAAATTTTTATATATTTATATTATTATAAAATGACTCCAATGAATTAAATTAAACTTATATAGGTATTATGTATAAATTTTTATGTAAAATAAATAATTATATAAATAAAAATTCAGTTTTTAAATAGTAACCCAGTGTTTTCACTATTCATTAAAAATTGAATGTTTTCAAAAAAATACCAAAAATTCACCCTAGGCTAATTTCGATATTCTGAATCCAAAAATGGAGTTCATTTTTAAAGATAAAATTTATAAAATTTTAAAAAGTGGGTATTACTATTCATAACGGATAGTTCATAATAATATTATAATAATATCTCGTTTAGTGAAACTCAGTATTGTGTACAATACATGCTATCGAGGAAGGTTTCTCTAGCATGCAACATAAGCCTAGAATAGTGTTTGCGTATACTGTAAGATAATATGGTGTTGTGTATAGAGTAATATAATGTTGGTGTAGCATATAACACAAGACATCAAAGTAATTAAAAATAATACTTCTCATAAAATATCAGGGTGTTACATTCTACCCCCCTTAAAATGAATTTCGCCCTCGAAATTCGTCGGGGTTATAAATGGTTTACTACTTGAAAGTTTCTTTCATAGAAACCCACATCGTAAAAATAAATACTAAAACTGAATTTTAAAAAGTGAAGTATGAAAAATTTCGGTTACCCAAATTAACTCATCATTAGGATTCCACATAGGAGAACATAGGTGAAAATATGTATATGGAATAGAAATATAACCATCACGTTCTGATGGAGAGTGGTAGAGAACATGGCTATGAAAAAGACAAAAATCACAAAGCCATAAATTTGTAATGATCTAAGGTACCATCTTATTCATCAGATATGAGGGAACTAGGACAACATTTTTGGTTTTCAAGATCATTTCTCTAATGTTGAAGAATTTTTGAATTAAAATAAATACTTACTTGATTTTGATACAATCTTACTATTGTTTATTCCTTGAACAATTTTCACTTCATCACTTAAATAACTAAAGTTGAATTTGTCTTCCATGAAGTATTAGTAGATCATGAGATAGAATGATAGGTCATTCCATCTATCTCAAACATAAGGTTATCAAAAGTTATAAGTCCATCTTATGGTGAGATTAATCGTATATGGTTCCAAAAATGGACTTATACTTCATCTATCACAATGCTTAAAAAAATAAAACTAGTTTATACTAACCAGGGACTTCCTGTAGGCCAGTGGTATGCGATAAAGGCATGTCCCACTTCGGTTGTGGGTTTGATTCCCGCATCATTGTCCGACGTGACGGGTTGTCGCTCGTGCTACAGGTTGTCCGTTTTCTAAAACTATACTATTATAACATTACAAAAATAATATCAAAAAGTTATAGCCTTAAACAATATTATCTGATGTCTAAATTAATCTATTCCAATCTTTAGTCTTACCCAAACTCACAGTATAAGGAAAAATATTGATATAGAGGTCATCTACCAAGCATGTAAATACCGTCATTTATCCCCATATATCATAGGATATGTCTTGTTGGTCACATTCTAAACATTTGAATGCCTTAATCATGTATTCTCTTGAAAAATTAATGCCAATTCAACCTTAGTGAAAACATGAATCCAGTTAAAAGTTAACTCTTTCCACATACCAAAATCCCAAAAATTATATATACTCAAACCATGATATCACTTAGTCCTTATATCAATCATGAGATAATGAATACTATCAAAATTTTCATTTTCTTTTTATCCCTTCATTATGTGCATATCATCTACTTTCCAAAAATATTCCAATCACTTTTCATGTATACCTGTACTATATAATTATCGAAAACCACAATAAACCATTACATAGATATTACAATGTTCCAAAATACTATAAATGAGACTCGACAAGATTATTTTGGAATCCCTTTACACAAACACATAATCATTCCACCACATCGTTTTCATACTCAACATTGCTAATAGTGATCGCATTTGACTTCCCTTTTTCCTTTTCCTTAAGAGGTTCCTCACATCGATCATCATTAACCCTTATATTAGGTCATTGATTTGCATAATTTCCCATTTCCTTGCACTTGAAGCATTGAAGTATTGGTGGAGCGTTCTCTGTAGTCTTTTATCTATTCACATTGTTATAAACCTTTTTCCCATTACTTCAGAACTCAGATGCTCGATGACCTTCTTTTCCACACTTGAAACATTTTCTAGTACTTTTTAGACAATCTCCACAATGCTTCTTTCCACACTTTGAGCATAAAGAAAAATTCACCATCTTTTCACCATTTTTCTGAGATTTTTCCTTGAACTCCATATTTCATTTCTTGTCAAAACCATGATATGGATATATAGCACCAACTTCCAGTTCTTCCTTGATTGAACAACAAACAATTTCTTCATAGCTACTGAAGTCTCTTATCACTAATTCCCTTCGAAGACTGGGTTTTAAGCCATTGAAGAATCGATCAACTTTACTTTCAGGTTGGATGATAAATCCAGACGCATACCTTGCAAGCCTTGTAAAATTCACTTCGTATATACCAACAGATTCATCATTATTTTTCTTAAGCTCAAGGAACTCCTTCTCCATCTTTGTTCAAAAAATACGAGGGAAGTACTTATTGAAAAACATGTTCTTGAACTTGTTCCATTCCATGGATTCAATTTCATCTTGGAGCCTTGTATTCTTAATTAGAGTTCACCACCAGTCTACTTCACCTTCTAAATGGTAAATAGCTAAAATGTCCTTTTCATGTTCTAAACAGCGAATTATGGAAAATATCTTTTCCATGGTATTGATCCATTGTTCAGCAACAAGTGGATCATAATACCCATTGAAAGAAGGTGGACATTGCCTCATGAAGGACTCAATAGAATATTGTTCCCTTCTCTACTCATTTGGAAGTCCAAAATGATTCATAGCTTGTGTAAGTATAGAAATAATATTTTGAACTCCATCTCCCATAACATTGGTTTGTTCAGGAGGACAATCATTGCATCATCCATTACATTGATCAATACGGTTCTTTTGGGTTCCATCCATCGTCTAAAACCCACAAATATTAGTGTGAGAGGCAAAATCATGATAGGAAAACAACATAATAAAGGGGGAGTACCTTCAATATCTAACATCTTAGGTTTAATTCTAATATCATTACCGTAATCCTAACACTATAACCTAAACTTGTACTTAACCTTAGGGACATCCCTAGACATATCTTATAAATTTCTCTAGGGATCTCACTAAAGTTTTCTAATCCTAGTTTCCAAAGGTTAACTAAACCTTTCCTCTGATACCAATTGTAGAGACCCAAATCATGGCGTACATGGACATTACATTAATTTTGTATAATACTTAATACATAACAAAAACCAACACTCAAGGATCGTAATAGTTTAGTGTCTTTGGAAACTCGGAACATAATCTTCTAATCTTGGTGAAAGATCTTAAACATCTACCATAAAGATCTTCCCTTTTTTTACCTAAAACCTTTCATTATATCCTGGGGAAAAGAAAAAAAATAAAGGGTGATCTAAAATTATTAGTAAGGGTAAGCATGTAGAAAATAAAAAAAACCATATACATTTTAACTTCAAAACATGAACATAAAGTTTAAACATCAAAATCTTGAGTTGTGAAATAAATCTTGGCACTACGTAAGGCATAGATCATAAAGGAACATAAATAATGATAAAATAACATGCGAATAAAACATTTAATTGTGTAAAACCATTAAGCACATGATATGATTTCCATAGTAGCCAAGGAATTGCTGTCAAGACCATCTTAGTGGACAAAGTCCCTTTCTGAATCGAGTTCACTACTCGTTCCAGTCCTGTATCACTGAAACGGATTAACTTACCATTCCATCCATGTCTATCTCATGAGATATAAATCTTTACCAAATGAATTGTAGGGAGATATAGGTCCCACCCATCTCATAATGAAATCATTCTTTCATGTTACACAAAATAAACATAAATCATTCATTCTAAACCAATAAATAAAATGGGTTTTATAAACATAATCCCATCATAACATAATCCATATAAGAAAATGGATTTAATTTCATCAAAAAAAATAAACCAATTTAAATAATAAGAACATTATACTTGAAACATAACCATATTATAGAATGTAATCTTAGATAGAAAATAGTTTTGAATAAACACTTGAAACGAATTCTTGAGGAAAATATCCTTTCTTCTTCAAAATCAATTTCTTTTCACAAAATTCCATGCAATTTTAAAAGAAAAGGATTTTGTTGAAAATAATAATGAAATATTTTAGAGGAAACCTCATGAAAATTAGGCCTTATGAAACCGTAAAAAATCTGTTCATGCCGTATAAGTAAAAAAACATTCTTCTCGTACTTTTGTCAGAAAAGTCAAAAAGTACCTTGTATGGTAATCAAAAGAATGATTACTTACATACCATGTAGTAAAAGTTAAAAATGGGTAAAAATTAATTTAAACATACATGAAACCATTTTTATAAAATAGTTACATGGATGATAAATATAACCCTAGTAAATACTTACGAATAAACAATGTTGGATAAAAACGAGATTGGAAAAGTTATCCCTTACCTTATGTCCGATATGCTTCATATGTATCTGAAACTCCTTTATAATGACTTAAATAATTTCATTTACTTATTAAAGAATCATATTCATTATTATGATATCATATATGGCTCACTTATGACTTTATATTACCCGTTATTTTGTAAATTCCATGTTAAAGCAGCGTTTTGGGTAAAATCGTTTCATTTATCGTACGGGTTTCGATTTGTTGTTCTTGGTATTATTAATTATATCATGATTTACTTACTTCCATAATGTAAATCATGATTTATATATCATATATATTCAGTACATATATATATATAATATATAGATGAATGAAATGAAATACATCGTTCATGGAGACGGTAAGTCGTACGTACGCATGAATGATGTTTTCCTTTCCTTGTTGACTTGAATGGAAGTAAGTAGATGAAATATATATATATACATAAATAAATTATCTTAATTATTTAATATATTTCATTATTATTCATTATATATACTTTATAATCATTCTTGAATGGTTAACATGGAGAATGAATCCCATCGCGTTGTGGAGACGGTAATCCGTACGTACGCACGAGCGATGATATCGTTCCTATAATTGTTGAATGGAATTGGAGTGGATGATATAATATCTCATAATCAGTATGATGTTATAATAACCATATATAGTTACTATTTACACCATTATACCCATCCAAGTAGGGTGGTGGTGGAAAAACAGATTACACCACGGTGCGGAGACGGTATTCTGTACGTACGCACGTGCAGTGATTTCATTTTCCGTATGATGGATAGAAGGTGAAATGGGGTTGTTTCATATTTATAATAACATATCAGTATATTAGTGATACTTATTTTATTAGATTATAATGAAAAAACTAAAGAATAATAAGTTAAAGAAGAAATAAACTTGAAAGAATTGGTAGAAGAAATAACCTCTTCTTCGACGCGCCTCTTTTAAGCTTCCTCTTAAGGCCCTAGAGTTGGTCTTTTGAGGAGACCAGAACCTCTATAATGTTTCTGGGGAAGTTTAGAAGGTAAATGTTCTGGGTTTTTCTGAGATTGAAGGATCAAAATTGTGTAAAGAGAAGAGGGAGGAGGTGCCCTTTTATAAGGTAGGAGAGGGGCACCTTAGGAAAAACTTAAAATGTTATTTTATAATAAAGTCATATTCGGTTTATAATATCTCCAAATTTATTTATTTAGAAGATAAGGTGGGGATGGGTTGAAATCCTCTCAACCAATAGGTTTTAGACAAGTTTAGGTTTCAATTTTATCCTTATCATTTAGATTTAACTCTAAGTTAAAAAATTTAACTTTTACAGTGTCTTCCTGTTTTCTTACACTATATGGTTAATAAACTTACTATAAAAAGACAAACGAACCCCAAGTGGTTCATTATTAATATATATAATGTTATATAAGTCATTTTTAAGAACCTCAGATTTTTAGGAATAAAATAAAAATTAATAATATAATATTTGTTTTAAAAACTATTTTATGTCAATTTTGACACTATTTGGTAATTGATTTTTGTGGAAATTATAACAGCATGATTAGTTCAAAAATGATAATTAAATAAATAATAAAATGTCTTATTAACCTAAAAAATTAGTGTAATTTATAAAAAGTCTCAAATTACATTTATTTGAGTATTTATAACATTAATTATGTTAATATGTCAGTAATAAGGTAATTACTGCATCGTCATTTTGTCATAAATAAAGTATATTATTTAATGCCTAAAAATTATAATTAAAATACCATTATGTAGGAAATATTTTTATATTTATAATCAATATTTATAGTCTTATTTATATTATGTATAACCCTATATTAAAGATTGTTTAGTTATTAAATTTTGATTTTAACTATTTTAACTCTTCTTTAAATAAAATTATAATAAATGTCCTAATCTAATCCAAGTGGACCTAATGGGTAATATTTTATTCCTAAGGTTTTTTTTGGTCAAATTAAACTTATCCAATAGAATTAAGATATGTGTTAGGGTAATAATAATATCATTTTTACCCTTAATTACCCTATTTACTTTTAACCGTGGTAAATAAAAGGAAAAAAGTTACTATTCTCCAAAAATTATTTTTATCTTATTGAACCACATTTTACTCCATGATATTAACCGTGTCTCTCAGATTTTCGAAATTCCACTCACAGAAACGGTAAAATTAAGTTTTAGGTAAATTTTCAAATTCTCTTAGAAGGTGGGTAAAAGACGGTAAAAAGTTCAATAAAAGTTTTATATATTTATATTATTATAAAATGACTCCAATGAATTACATTGAACTTATATAGGTATTATGTATCAATTTTTATCTAAAATAAATTCAAATAAAATAAATAATTATTTAAATAAAAAGTCGGTTTTTAAATAGTAACCCGGTGTTTTTACTATTTATCAAGAATTGAAAGTTTTCAAAAAAATACCAAAAATTCACCCAAGGATAATTTCGATATTCATAATGCAAAAATAAAGTTCATTTTGAAAGATAAAATTTATAAAATTTTAAAAAGTGGGTATTACTATTCATAATGGATAGTTCATAAAAATATTATAATAATATCTCGTTTAGTGAAACTCGGTATTGCGTATAACACACGCTATCGAGGAAGGTTTCTCTGGCGTGAAACACAAGCCTAGAATAGTGTTTTCATATACTGTAAGATAATATGGTGTTGCGTATAGCGCAATCTAATCTTGGTGTAGCGTACAACACAAGACATCAAAGTAATTAAAAATAATACATCTCATAAAATCTCGTGGTGTTACATGACCCCTGAGGGGCAGTGGTACTAGAATTTAGTGATGGATTTGGAGTGTGAGACTCTCTCATGGAAGAGGCATATGCAATATTGAAAGGTATCAATCTATTCCAGTCACATAACTTTATGCTTGAGTCGGTGGAAACTGAATTGACTATTCTTCATGGGTCGATGTTGGGGATGATATACATGTTGAAAGTGAGTGCTCTAGACCCAACTTGTCTTGTACTTTGATTACTGTTACATGTATTCAGTATGGTTTTATGCATGTGTTTATCTTGCCATGATAGTATAGATACTTCTGCATCCACTTCATCAATGGAAATGTCCTTAGATTACCTGTCGCATCAAATGGTTATAGCAGTTCCCAGGCTATAATGAGAACCCTGAGATGCCATGACAGTAATCTTAAAGTAACGTCCTATGGTCCAGTTACATCATTCTGAAAGGACACAGATGATGTGTGACCATCAGGTGCTGGGGGCTCATAAGCATTGAGACTTCATCTCATGAAGTTCGCACTTGATGATCTCTAGCTAACGAGATCATGAGGACAGACCCGCTTAATAGGAACACCACATGTTTCTGGTGTCATTGGTCGTTCCTATCTATGGGCATGTGTAATGGTCTCCTGACTTGAGATCATTATCAATGAATGTCATTTAATTGCGTACATTTTATATAAGGCGAAAACCATGGCGACAAAGTCGTGGCGAGGTAGTTTGTATTGGGTACGTCATTAATGGCATGGCATTGATTGAATGATCGAGAAAGGATTTGTCGCTTCCAAGTTTAGGAAGAGATATCTCGGGCCTGGTTGATTAGGATGGTTGCACCTTCATTAAATCCATGGCCATGGTAGACGAAGGTAAGACCGTCCGGACAAATCAAAAAACAAAAATAAAGCAAATAAAGAATGATGACACTAGTATGCATTCTGCTTTATTGAGATATCGTTTGACGAAGAGATTATATTACACGGACCATGTTCATAGGAAGGCAGTCGTTGCTTTGACTTTGCCTTATCTCTATAGGGGCCTCGATGGGTTGCTAGACCCCGCTCTAGGTCTGTGATATTATTCACTGCTATTGAGATAAGGGCCTAGAGGGTCACACACGATAGCGCCTTGAAAATATGCCCTATTCTGTGAGTAGGAATTTAGAACTTGGTGGGCCCCGCCAAAGGGTCCGAGTACTATCCAAGTTCTATGGATCACCAAATAATAAATAAGTTCATTAATTATTCGAGTTTAGAATAATTGGTTGAATTTATTTATAACATGTATTTACAAGTTGTATGGTAAATACACGTATTAATATTATTCGACTGGATTTAAATATCCTAGGTTCGTTTAATATTAGTAGGAGGTATGAGTCGAGTTAAAGACTCAAATTTATCACGTAATATATTTATATATTACAAGTAAGTGATAAATTGTAAATTTTATTTATGGCATAATTTTATTTTCCATAAATAATTATTTACATCACTTATATAGCAGACGCCTAATACACGGGGGCCGGGAACCTACACCGCATGTTTTAATACTCCCTATATAAGTGAGAGATATGCTCTCCCACAATAACTATTCATGTGTCAATTTTGAGAGCATCTCTCTCCTCCTGGAATTTAGAGAGAGAGTCTCTCAAGAAAGGAGTATCTTCAAGCTTATCCATCCCGGATCGAAGCATCCTCCCTTGCGGTGATCATCGCTGCGCTGAAGTGTGCGTCGTAGATCCGCGCTAGCACCCGGATCTTGACGAACGGCGCGCGTGCAGATTTGCAAGGCGTGTGTGGACGATCTAGAGGGCTTCGACATCGGAGTCTTCGAGCGACGATCGCCGGTGTCTTACACGTCAATTCTGAACAAAGGTAAACGTTCGATTTTATTTTGTGCTCCTTATAAACCTTGCGAGATCCTCGGACCAAGCTGGGACGAGATCACCGGAGTCGACAGGGTTATGTCACTCCGATGATGCAGAAAAATTTAAAATCCCGGCCCATTGGCTTCCGCTGCGCAGTCCCGAACCCAACAGTGGTATCAGAGGAGCGCAAGGTTTTTTCTGAGTCAAAAATATTAAATTGAATTAAATTTAATTGCGGGGTGTTAAGACGGTTCATTCGGATTCGACCGCGCGTCGTTTCGATTTCAAATGATCAAGATACGATCATTTGAAAATTTTAATCGGATCGACGTCGCAAGTTCTTGATCGTTTGATGTTATTTCTCAAATTGAGATAAACATCAAAAATATATATTTTATTATAATTTATAATAAATATTTTATTATATCTTATAATAAATTATATTATAATAATAAAATATATAAAATTTAAAATAATTGGAGGAGACCAAGACTTGGGGTCTTCCTCCTTTTTATTTAAAAAAAACAAAAGGGAGGAATCAAAGACCCCAAGATGGGGTCTTCTTTTTTTTAAAAAAAAGGAGGGGTGGGGGTGGCTGGACTTTTGTGGCAAAGCAAAAAAAAAATTAAAAAAAAAGGGAAGAAGACCCTTACGGGTCTTCTCCCTCGCGCCGCCAAGGGCCGGCTAGGGTTTGCCGGCCGCGGCCTCCTCCCCGGGCCACACCTCGCCGGACGCGGCCTCCTCCTGGACCGCAGCTGCCTCACCGGACCGGCCCTCCTCCTCCGCGCCGGCCGCGGCCTCCTCCCGGACCGCAGCTGCCTCGCCGGACCGGCCCTCCTCCTCCGCGTCGGCCGCGGCCTCCTCCCGGACCGTAACCGCCTCGCCGGACCGGCCCTCCTCCCCTCACGTCAGACCTTCCCCGCGCCGGACCTCCCTGCGCTGGACCTCCCAGCGCCGTCCCCTCCTCGCGCCGGCCTCCCCGCGGCGGACCGGACCTCCCAGCCGCGGACCGCCTCGCCGGACGCGGCTCTCGCCGGACGCGGCCTGCCTCGCCGGACGCGGCTCTCGCCGGACGCGGCCTGCCTCGCCGGACGCGGCCCTCGCCGGACGCGAAACCCTGCCGGACCACCCCTGCCGACCTCGGTCCGCGTTGGACCAGCTCCGTCCGGCCGCCCCGAACCATCGCCGGAGTTGCGGGTTGCCGGGAGATGCAACCGTTGCGGGAAGCGGTCACGCCGCGGTCACGCCGCGGTTCAGGACAACATCCTGTGGCGGTACGCGGACCCGTCGGACTTCTCTCCGGTTAGAGGTAACCTGCACTGAATTAATTTTAATTTATTTATTTTAAATTAAATTAATTAAAATTAATTTAGGGGTTTAGATTATTTTTCCAAGAATATTAATTTAATTTAAGTTTAGAATTAAATTAATGGTTTAATTTAATTTTAGAATTAAAATTAAATTAAACAAATGGAACCGATAAAAATAAATTATTTGAATTTAATCAAATTCATTTAATTTATTAAAACACCCTCGCATAATTTAAATTTATTGCAGTTTAATTTTATTGCACTTTTACCCCGACTGGTCTTGAGCTTTTGTCCGACCTGTGTATGTTTGGGATGTATGTATTTATTTAATTATTTATTCAATGCGTGCGATGATTGTAATAATTAATTAGATAAATGACGGTCTGCGAATCGTCTTTTAATTCAAATATGTATAAGGGCATGCGCGTCCATTGCACTATATGTATATTGTACCCCAGACCCCCTCGCCTGCGTGCGAGTATATTTGTAATAATTCGTGACGATCCGAGAGGCAGACCCCGCCAAGATGAGGCGGTAGTCCAGACATGAGTTGGGCTTGGCACTGGGGCCAGCAGCGACACGAGTCTTGTGTTTACTCAGGTACGTGTGCCCCTAGGTAATGATTGATCAGTTAATGATCAATCACTATAGAATGCTCAAGACCAGTCGGAATGCTTGATTTACTTTATGCATAGTTTATTATTTTTTATGCGACTGCATGATTATTGCATGATCACATAGGATAGTAAACAAGAGAAAAATGCATAAAGTTATGACGAATAAATACTCTTTTGAATGTTCAGTTGTGAGCGAGACAACCTAGTTTGAACATAATAAATAGAAAAGGGATTATATTCGTCAATTAATAATTTAAAAATCCCTCAAAGATATATTAAGTCATAGTGCCTTCCATTTCTCATATCTAAACAAAACCGGCTGTTTGGGTGCTCATCAGCCTCAGTTGAGAGTACCTCTTACTACCAGGGCGTTTCCATGTGAGGAATGGGTCGACTTAACTAAAGTGAGTAATCAAGGTTTAGCCTTAGCTAACTTATTATCACTTTAGAGGCAAGAGGTTGAGGGAATTAAGTATAGATTCCAAAAAGCTGGGACTTTACTCAACTACACAAGGAACCACAAGAACAGGTGGTTGGCCAGCATAGCGCCTACCTTGAAACCCTCCAAGTAGTGTCGTAGCCCTAGCTTGTAGACTACGAGGGAGGTTTCGAGGATCCTTGTCACTAGAATGCTCAAGCGATAGAGTATTCAGAATCTAATGGTGAGGGCCATTAAGGTTCGTTAAAATAGTGGGAGACATTAAATGATATAATAATTTATTAATCATAAAATGTCAAAAGGTAATCAAGACAAAGTACTAACTGCTAAATGTTTATCTGATGTAGATTTAAAATGGAAATCACCAACACCACTAGTACTTTATCACTGCGATCAATCTTGGATAAAGAAAATATCCTGACCGGCAATAACTTCCAGGAGTGGTACAGGCGCTTGCGCATAGTACTACGCCAAGAAAGGAAGTTATATGTGCTGGAATCCCCAATTCCTGCTGAGCCTCCTCAGGGAGCAAGCAAGACGGAAAAAGATAAGTGGAAAAAGCATGTAGATGATGCACTTGATGTACAATGCATCATGTTGTCATCCATGTCCAGCCAATTGCAAAAAATGCATGAAGAAGAGGATGCCTACAAGATGCTTTCACACCTCCAAGAACTGTATGAGGAGAGGGCTAGGCAAGAAAGGTATGAGATCTCAAGTGCACTTTATAAGTGCAGGCTAGCAGAAGGGAACCAAGCCGGTCCTCACGTACTCAAGATGATTGGGTATATTGAGAGGCTTGAAGCCCTTGGGTTCAAACTGAACCAAGAACTAGCAGTGGATCTCATTCTTGCCTCTTTACCGTCAAGCTTCTCGACTTTCATTGTCAATTATAATATGAATGATATGACAAAGTCGCTCCCAGATCTTTTGGCTTTAGTTCGCCAAGCTGATAAGGACATGAAAAACACCAATACATCTGTCCTTATGGTGAACAAGAAAAACAAGGTCAAGGCAAAGGCGTCTAAGGCCAAGTCAAGGCCAAAGACACCAATGCATCGTCCTGCCAAGAAGCCAAAGATTCAGAGGCAGAGTAATGAGCAGGAAGCTGTCTGTTTTGGATGTGGCAAGAAAGGACACTGGAAAAAGAATTGCAGAGCTGGGAAGAAGAAGCAAGCTGACGCTTCTACTTCAGGTATTTTTTTCATTGAATGCAATCTATCATTATCTACAAGTTGGGTATTGGATACGGCATGTGGCTCACACATTTGTATTCATATACAGGAACCAAGTAGGTTCAAGAAGATTGCAAAATGTCAAGTGGATCTCCGAGCTGCAAATGGTGCAAGTCTGGCGGCCTTGGCAGTGGGAGACTACCACTTGACTTTACCAACTGGTTTGGTTCTTGTTTTAAACAATTGCTATTATGTACCGTCTGTTACCAGAAACATCATCTCTGTGTCATGTTCAGACACTATGGGTTTTTATTTCAAGTTTGGAAATAAAAGTTGTCTCTTTTATAGGGATAACATATGTTATGGTATGGAACATCTTAACAATGGTTTATATATACTAGAACTAGAAAACTCAGTAATGGCCATCAATGACAAAAATAACCAACATGACTCAAATAACACCCGCCTATGGCACTTTAGGCTTGGTCATGTAAACGAGAAGCGATTACAAAAATTACATCAAGAAGGGTATCTAGACTCGGTACAGTTAGAACCCTTAGATGTATGTCAAGCTTGTTTACAAGGAAAGATGACCAAAGCACCTTTCTCAGGAAAGGGAGAAAGGGCCAATGCAGTACTGGAATTGATACATACCGATGTATGTGGTCCATTTCCAGTAGAGGCAAGGGGTGGTTTTCTATACTTCATCACTTTTACCGATGATTATAGTAGGTATGGCTATATCTACTTAATGCGGAATAAGTCAGATTCCTTTCGTTTCTTTAAGGAATATCAAAGTGAAGTAGAAAACCAGCTTGGTAAGAAGATAAAAGCACTTCGCTCAGACCGAGGCGGAGAATATCTTAACCAAGCTTTCATTGATCATTTGAAGGAGTCTGGAATAGTATCTCAACTCACTCCTCCTTATACACCACAATGGAATGGTGTTAGTGAAAGGAGGAATAGGACCTTGCTTGACATGGTCAGATCAATGATGAGTCATACAACTCTTCCATTATCCTTTTGGGGATACGCCTTACAGACAGCAGCATATACCATTAACCGAGTACCAACTAAAGCCACAGATGGGATTCCATATCAGTTATGGTTTGGAAAGAAACCCAATCTGACACACATGCGTGTGTGGGGGTGCAAGGCATTTGTCAAGACTTTACCAAGTGACAAATTAGCATCCAGAAGCACTAAGTGCATCTTTGTAGGTTATCCTAAGGAAACTAGAGGATACAACCTATATAACCCTTTAGATAGAAAAGTCATTCTGGCAAGATACGCCACATTTCTAGAAAGGGATCACATTTCTACTGGAAATAGTGGGAGAAAGATTGACTTCGATGAAGTCGATGCTCCAGATGCACAAGAGTTGGTAGAGGAACAATCTCTACAAGAACAAGTGGAAGAAGAAATTGTTCCTGAGACACAGATACTGCGTAGGTCTACGCGAGAGGTTAGAGAACCGGAACGTTATGGTTTTCTTGTCACCGAGTCAGGTGACACAATAATCCTTGAGGATGATGAACCTCTGACCTACAAGGAAGCAGTAGAAGGAAAAGAAGCTGCTACATGGCAAGAAGCCATGAATTCTGAGATGGAGTCCATGTACCAAAATCAAGTTTGGATTTTGGTAGACCCTCCAGCTGATGTGAAGCCCATTGGTTGTAAATGGGTATTCAAGAAAAAACTGGACATGGATGGTAAGGTTAATACCTTTAAAGCAAGACTGGTTGCAAAGGGTTTCAGAAAACGTCAAGGCATTGACTATGATGAAACCTTCTCACCAGTGGCAATGCTTAAATCCATCAGAATATTGCTTGCAATAGCAGCCTTTCATGATTATAAAATTTGGCAAATGGATGTCAAAACTTCTTTTCTAAATGGGAAGTTGGTTGAAGACGTCTATATGACTCAACCCGAAGGGTTTGTTAAGTCAAAGAATGCCAATAAATTATGCAAGCTGCAGAGATCCATTTATGGATTGAAGCAGGCATCAAGATCATGGAATGTACGATTTGATGAGGCCATAAGAGATTTTGGTTTTGTCAAAAATGAAAGCGAGCCTTGTGTCTATAAAAAGGTTGAAGGGAATGCTATTGTTTTCCTAGTTTTATATGTTGATGACATATTAATCATGGGAAACGAGGTACAAGTCTTACAGTCAGTTAAGACTTGGTTAAATGAATGCTTCTCCATGAAAGACTTAGGTGAAGCGGCCTACATTCTAGGGATCAAGATCTATCGAGATAGATCTCAAAGGATGCTTGGCCTAAGTCAAAGTACATATATTGACAAGGTACTCAAAAGGTACAATATGGAACAATCCAAGAGAGGATTGTTACCTATGTCACATGGAATTAATCTCTCCAAGAAAATGTGTCCACAAACACAGGAGGAGGTTGAAAGAATGAGTAGAGTCCCTTATGCTTCGCCAGTGGGTTCTATCATGTATGCCATGCTATGTACTAGGTTTGATGTTGCCTTTGCTTTAAGCATGGTGGGTAGATATCAAGCTAATCCAGGAGAGCTGCACTGGTCAGCTGTTAAAACTATCCTTAAGTACTTGAGGCGTACTAAGGATATGTTCCTGGTGTATGGAGGAGATGAGGAACTAGTTGTGAGGGGATACACTGATGCTAGTTTCCAAACAGATCATGATGATATGAAATCGCAGTCAGGCTACATCTTTTGCCTGAATGGTGGTGCAGTGAGCTGGAGAAGCTCAAAGCAAGCTGTGGTTGCTGATTCTACAGCAGAGTCCGAATATATTGCAGCTTCCAATGCAGCAATGGAAGCAGTCTGGATACGTAGCTTTATCTCAGACATTGGTGTTATACCTAGCAGTGCAGACCCTGTTCCAGTATATTGTGACAATACTGCTGCAGTGGTGCTTGCCAAGGAGCCCAGGTCTCACCAGAGGACAAAGCATATTCTTCGGAAGTTCCATCTCTTGAGGGATTTTACTCAGAGAGGTGAAGTAACAGTTAGCAGAGTAGCCACAGAGGAAAACGTGGCAGACCCCCTAACTAAAGCCATTTCTCAGCAGAAGCATGATTCACATGTGAGAGCTAGCGGATTGAAACCTGTTAGCAGTTGGCTCTAGTGCAAGTGGGAGTGTTGAAAGTGAGTGCTCTAGACCCAACTTGTCTTGTACTTTGATTACTGTTACATGTATTCAGTATGGTTTTATGCATGTTTTTATCTTTCCATGATAGTATAGATACTTCTGCATCCACTTCATCAATGGCAATGTCCTTAGATTACCTGTCGCATCAAATGGTTATAGCAGTTCCCAGGCTATAATGAGAACCCTGAGATGCCATGACAGTAATCTTAAAGTAACGTCCTATGGTCCAGTTACATCATTCTGAAAGGACACAGATGATGTGTGACCATCAGGTGCTGGGGGCTCATAAGCATTGAGACTTCATCTCATGAAGTTCGCACTTGATGATCTCTAGCTAACGAGATCATGAGGACAGACCCGCTTAATAGGAACACCACATGTTTCTGGTGTCATTAGTCGTTCCTATCTATGGGCATGTGTAATGGTCTCCTGACTTGAGATCATTATCAATGAATGTCATTTAATTACGTACATTTGATATAAGGCGAAAACCATGGCGACAAAGTCGTGGCGAGGTAGTTTGTATTGGGTACGTCATTAATGGCATGGCATTGATTGAATGATCGAGAAAGGATTTGTCGCTTCCAAGTTTAGGAAGAGATATCTCGGGCCTGGTTGATTAGGATGGTTGCACCTTCATTAAATCCATGGCCATGGTAGACGAAGGTAAGACCGTCCGGACAAATCAACAAACAAAAATAAAGCAAATAAAGAATGATGACACTAGTATGCATTCTGCTTTATTGAGATATTGTTTGACGAAGAGATTATATTACACGGACCATGTTCATAGGAAGGCAGTCGTTGCTTTGACTTTGCCTTATCTCTATAGGGGCCTCGATGGGTTGCTAGACCCCGCTCTAGGTCTGTGATATTATTCACTGCTATTGAGATAAGGGCCTAGAGGGTCACACACGATAGCGCCTTGAAAATCTGCCCTATTCTGTGAGTAGGAATTTAGAACTTGGTGGGCCCCGCCAAAGGGTCCGAGTACTATCCAAGTTCTATGGATCACCAAATAATAAATAAGTTCATTAATTATTCGAGTTTAGAATAATTGGTTGAATTTATTTATAACATGTATTTACAAGTTGTATGGTAAATACACGTATTAATATTATTCGACTGGATTTAAATATCCTAGGTTCGTTTAATATTAGTAGGAGGTATGAGTTGAGTTAAAGACTCAAATTTATCACGTAATATATTTATATATTACAAGTAAGTGATAAATTGTAAATTTTATTTATGGCATAATTTTATTTTCCATAAATAATTATTTACATCACTTATATAGCAGACGCCTAATACATGGGGGCCGGGAACCTACACCGCGTGTTTTAATACTCCCTATATAAGTGAGAGATATTCTCTCCCACAATAACTATTCATGTGTCAATTTTGAGAGCATCTCTCTCCTCCTGGAATTTAGAGAGAGAGTCTCTCAAGCAAGGAGGATCTTCAAGCTTATCCATCCCGGATCGAAGCATCCTCCCTTGCGGTGATCATCGATGCGCTGAAGTGTGCGTCGTAGATCCGCGCTAGCACCCGGATCTTGACGAACGGCGCGCGTGCAGATTTGCAAGGCGTGTGTGGACGATCTAGAGGGCTTCGACATCGGAGTCTTCGAGCGATGATCGCCGGTGTCTTACACGTCAATTCTGAACAAAGGTAAACATTCGATTTTATTTTGTGCTCCTTATAAACCTTGCGAGATCCTCGGACCAAGCTGGGATGAGATCACCGGAGTCGACAGGGTTATGTCACTCCAATGATGCAGAAAAATTTAAAATCCCGGCCCATTGGCTTCCGCTGCGCAGTCCCGAACCCAACAATACACTCCATGGACCATTGCCTACATTATTTGCAAATGCAAGCATCTTCTAGACTCATTGGTGATACTTAGTCACTCTTCGCATGAGGGGAATAAGGTTGAAGATTTTTTGGCCTCTGGGATTACCATCGGCGATCAAAGTATTTTGGTTTCCACTTGGGGATCTCTTCTCCAGGCATGCAGTAACTTTTTTAGGGTGTATTCCTTGGTGCTTCATAACTTTAGACCTCCTTGACATTGATTTTTCTGGGGAACCTCTCATCTTAAAATTTTAATAAAAATTTAATGTTGGATGTATAAAACATATTCAAAACCAAAATTTGAGTATTTTAGAAATGGGAATATTTTATAATTTCTCTTTTTTACCTCTATATGTACTCAAATGTACTGTAATCATCATTATATACATGAAATAATTTTTTAAAATTATAGGTAATTTTTGATTTTATGGCTATGGACCTTAGGAATTGTGTCAATTGCTGATATTAGTGGATCATTATTGAAATGATATAAAAGTGAGTAATGTTAGACTATTTCCTGTCATAGTTTTTTATTATCCAAGTAAACCATATTTTATTATATTGACTTATGTATGTTATATGGATATAAAAACTCTTTATTAATATATATTTTTACATTTATGATATTTAATAATGATAAAATTAAGGTAAACTAATTATTACAACTGAAGGTTTCCTTTAAGAGGATCCTAATATAGAGATGATATTGTTATAACTCCTTTTCCAAAGGTAAATTAAGGACACATTATAATTAAATTGTAATATTGATCCACTTTTTATGTGAACCCCATTTATTAGTTATTATCAACAAGTTTTAATAAGAAACCTCCTATGTTTAATAACACAAAATTTTATTACCAATTTTAGACTAATTTTAAGCATAACAACATTATTTCATAGATTTTTTTTTGGAATTTATGATATCAAATATGGAAATGAATGGTATATCATAAATATTCATGAAAATAAAAATTACAATTAAACCCAATTTTTCTATGTTTGAATTTATAAAAAAAATATTATTGCTTAAATTATGAGTTTTATTTAATTATGACTTGAATTCGTAAATATGTTATTAGTTTTTTGAAATATATATTTTTATGTATACTACATAGGATAATTTGTGGAATAGTTCATATAAAATATTTAGTAACATATATTATTATTTTAAAATTAATATTACTACATATGATTATTCATTATTCTATTAGATTATTTTCATAATTTATTTTTGATTATTATAGTTTAAATATTATATATTATGTTTTTATAAGTTAAAATACCATGTTTTCATTTTTATACAATGATTTATGCATGTTTTTCTATCCTTAAATTTAAATTTTTATATTAAATCATTACTCTATGTTCTTATTGAGGAGATGTGGAAGATAAAATATGTTTTTTTGATTTGTTTAGATGAAAAAAATTCGAAGATATACTCATGGGTGGACACTAGGAAACTTGTATCCATATTTTTCATTTTTATATTTCTTTTTAAAATTAATAATGAAAAATATGGTCGGTGACATTCTATTACTATGTTTTTTAGTGATACTTTTTTTCTTGGTCATTGTTTAATGAAATTATTTTTTATGTCATGAAAATTATTTTTAATCCATTTTAATTAATTTATATTTTGAGATAAATAAAAAATTAGAATTGATACATTTACCATATTTATATAGAAATATAAAATTATAAATCATTAATAATCAGTACCATTGGGAAATAAAATTAAATTGTGATTTTTATTTCAAGTTTCATACCTTTCCCATATTTTAGTTTTCAATTGTGTGATTAGATCATCATATTGTAGTTTATAATGACAGTTGAAGATACAAATCATATGTATTATTTTATATTTATAATATATTCTCTTATCACCCTAACCCATATAAGATCATTATTTTTATTATATGTTTATAAACAAAATCTCCACACATTAATTTATATTTATTTGTAATGGTGTTTGTTTTACACATGATTAGACTTTTTTGGAATCTATAATTATTCAATGATTTGGTAAAATTAGATATCTCAGAGTAATGACACACATATCAGAAATAATTTTATTTTAAATGGAAAAAAGGTTTCAAGTATGAGAAGATTTCAGTGACCAATGACTTTTCATAAATAAATAAATACAAAAGACTAAAATAAATTTTCTATTTAATAATTAAGTTCATTTAGTTTTGTAAAATGTGATATGCAACAGTACTTGTTTGAATGATATAATATTATGATTAATTTTTTCATAAAATTGGTATAGAATACTATTTGAATAATTAAATACTTTTTTTGAGTAATTTAGTAATTATTTAATTAATTATAACATTGGGTGAAGTATTTTTTATAGTATTGAGTTCAAAAATAATAGAAACAATTTCAATTATTCTCTCAAATAAATTTCTATGAATTTTATTACATATATATTTATCAAATGTCTATAATTCAAGATTTTAAGATAAATATTTAATTATAAAAAATTACCATTTATTTTATTATAGTAGTATAATAAAACTATAAAGTTACATTCAATAAAACAGCTTTGAATTGTACTGTTCAAAATTACATAATAATTATAAAATCTTTAAATAAATTTGAAATTATTACAATGAGAAAATAAATAAATACAAATAACATTACAAAAAATAGATATTCTGGTGCACCACGGTCTCTTAAAATTAGCATAGACTCAAAGAACACTATATATTGAAAAAACCTTTTAGAAATAGTATTGTAATTCAGTAAAGGAAATGTTAGAACCATTGATTAAAAATTGTAATTGAATAATGAACTAAATAATGGGTATTTATCAGGATTTTAATAATTATCTGATAGTATTAATATTAATAGATAATTTGAAACAATAACAATTTTTTTAAAATATTACAGGGTCATTTAAAGTACTAAAATTCCAATAAATTAATATTTAAAATCAATAATACAACTAATTTTAAATATTATAATTACATAAAGTGATTACTCAAATAAAATAACTAAAAAATAAATAACTCAACTTTTTAATATCCTTTATTTTAACTTATTTAATCAAATAATAATTTTTTTATTAAAATTTAAATATTAAAAAATCTAAATTTATAAATTTGTTTGGATTAAAGATATGTTATATACTTGAAAAATTATATTTAAAATATAAATATAATTAATTATTAATCATATCATAATTTATAAATAAAGAAAAAATGAAATGTAATCAATTATGCACAATGAAATTGTAATTTTTATAGTGAAAATTGTCTTATATGTAATGAAATATTTGATTAAAATGTAATTTATAAAATTAATAATTTAATTATGATAATATTTACACCATGTTTCTTTCATAATATTGAATTCTTTTAAGGTTAATATTTAGTATTTTTATGAAAAATATGAACATTTTATGGATAATATTATAATAGTTCTTATGTGTAACATCCCATTACCTTTCTGTTAATTAAATTTCAAACCTTTTCATGGTTTTCCTTTTTCGTTGTCTGGGTAGAGCCGAGGAGGAATTGGGAGGATACCTAAAATGGATAAGTTAGACATTTTTTGGATTCTCAGCAAAAAACCCTATTTTTTTTGTAGCCTATTAGTGATTAATACACCGTGTAATATGGTTACATGACTTGTAAATTCTAAAATAATATAAATCTATTTTTTGACAAAAAGTTATGGATTTCTCATCAATTCTGTGAATTTTCAATTACACGGCGTGTAACTGGGTTGCATGTTATGTAAGTCTCGAGTGTTGTTTTTAAATAGATAGTTTTGCTAAAAATTCTATTTCATCCTCTTTAAAATTCTATACTCTCAACCCAAGAACCATCCCCATGTGATTTTGGATCCCTCAAACCCTTCTGGGTCATTTTTTTTATTGTGGTGTGACTTTTCAGGTAAGTGTTCACCCTACCTCTTCGTCTATCTCTCTCTTTCCCTCCTTAGAGTGTGATAGATCATCATGGGATTGATGGATATAAACTCCATGTTGATTGAATCTTGTTTCTAGGTCGAGTTCCCAGATCCCCTATTTTATATTTCTTATTGTAGGGTTCTGTTATGGTCTTTATGTTTTCATGAGAAAGGTAGGTGGTTTCATTAAGATGGAAAAATTGATTAACCCTAAATTTCTTGATTTAAATTCAATTGTTTTATTTAAAATAAATTACTTGAAACTAATTTAAATTGGTTTATTTAAAGCCCAATCCCATTGAATTGGGGGATTTGAATGTGAAATTGAATTTTGGCATGAAATTGGGGAAAACCCTTAATTCCATTTAATTGGGGTGTGTTTGTGAAATGGATAGAAAATTATTGAATTTAAATTATTGGATTTAAATTATGAAATTTATTTTTTGAAATTTATTTCAAATTTATATTTTATAAAATGTCTTTAAAAGGTTTTCAAAGAAACATAGTGGTTTTATCTTGGAAAAAAGACATATTTTGATTAAAAACCTGTGTTTTTGTTTTTAAATGGAAAATTGGAACTTTTGATATGGTAGAATATGATGAATTATATTTTTAATTAGTTTTAAAAAAAATTCCCCCTATGTTATTATACTAAAGGACATAAAATCTAGGTTATTAATGAGTTATTGGGATATAATTGTTTTGACACTTTATAATTAAGACCAAAAATAGTATGGTTGGTCACATCCATGATGGGATTGTGATGAGTCTCCTTTGGCTAGTTTCAGAGGGACATGTGTATGTGCATATTTTCATGATCACCTTAGAGTGTGTGAGGATACTGCATCCTAAAACAATCATACCTTTTTTCAGATAACCATTTTGCTCGCTTGTTTATATTTGAGAAACAAATGTGTTCTAATTTTTTGTAAACTATTTTACATACATAATGAATTTATATAAACTTTTTTATTTAATTTTTTTTGAATCCATTGGTTTAAAGTATTTCCATCATTTTAAATTTTAATAATGAATTGTTTAAATTATGCTCTAAAATATTATACCCATTTATTTAAACTTCAAACATTTTGTTGGTTAACTAAATATTGGATTAATGTTATGGAATCCTTATTGAGGCCCTACTGGGATCTTATCTCACACCCTACCTATGCCTTTGGGTTTTTTAAGATTATCTTCTTCCCAATTCAAGAAAGGTTAAGGCACCAATAAGAGGTGGTAGTAGTTGTTTCTCCTTGGTATTGGAGAGTTGTGAATGTTGGGACTTGGTTTTTTATCCTATTGTGTGGTACTTTGTTATAGTAATTTGAGGTAGTTTACCTATTTTACTTCTAATACACTACTACCTATGGAGTTTTCTTTTTTATGAAAACTAACTTGTTTATATGCATCTACAATGTCTGTGGAAAAAATCATTCCCACTTTTGTTTCGTATGATGACAAGTTATAGTCTCCAACCCAGGGGGATTGGAAACACCCTTTGGGTCATATCAATTCTATCATAGTTATTGGGTCACCAGGGTACCTAAGATGGTTCATGAAAAATTGGTATCATAGGTAGGTATTTCATCTTACCTTGATGTCAGTATGTAGTTGTGTGATCTTTTCAGAACTTAATAGGTAGTTTCGATTGAGTTCCTAGCCATATCTCACCATAATGAGACTTCAGTCTCTAGGGGTGGTTTTGGGAAATATTTCTTGAGTATTAGTTCTAGTATTTTCCATAATTTTTATTTGGATAGATTAAAATCCAAATATTGTGTTCTTATCTATTTAGATTAATTATACCTTATTGCTTTGTTTAAGTGTTAAACCTAATGTATTCCTTGTTTTTTGTTCATGTTTATAGCATAATGCCTCTGAGAAGACATGTGAATCAGATCTAAGAGGAAGATTCTACTGAACCACGGTGAGGAAATCCTATCATGGACCCAATTCTAATTGGGGTGATTTTTTATATTGTACAAGAATTATGATAGGCACCTGAACCGGTTCCCATTCAGGCTCTAGCTATGGAACCTTAGAGGAATATTCCTGGGATCATTATCAATAGTACCTTTTCTAGAAGGAACTAGTGGTCAAAGGCTCCAATGATCCTCAAGAGGCTGAGGAATGGTTGAGCAGGATATATTGTTTTCTTTAATTATTGTATACACCTAAGGAGATCAAGGTGAAGTGTTCTAGAATCATGATGGAGGGACCAAGTAGGAGATGGTGGTACATTATGGTGATGGTGAAGAAACATGAAGCCTTAAAGTGTAAAGATTTCAACTATCTTTTCACCAATTAGTTCTATCCAGATTCAATGTTGTTATACAAGGCTTTAGAGTTCTTCAAACTTGATCAAGCTAACAGAACCATTTCAGAGTACGCAAACCATTTTTCTAAGCTATTACATTTTTCACCTGAGGTGGTATCAAATGATAATATGAAGAATCAGTGATTATAGTAGGGACTTCAGGCTGATATTCTTTCTCTGGTTTTCTTATTGAAGCTACATTCTTATGTTTATGTAATGGATAGAGAATTGATTTTTGAATTGAACCTACCTGTAAAGTCAGAGCTTTCAAGAGTTCCTTTTTCCCCTAGTGGTGGTGTGAATTCTTCTAAAGTAAAAAAGTATGTGTGATGATTCTCATGGTGGTTCTTGACAGTAGGGTCTTTCAAAATCTCATGTAGTTCTTGGAATAACTACATTAATTTTATACCAGTATGGTAAGACTGATCATTCAATGAGTAATTTCACTTAGGCACCCAAGATATGTGTCTCCCACAGATACATAGGTCACTTTAAGAAGTTATTCCATATCTCTTCCACTCTATTTAGTGGAACAAGATCATCAGCACCTACAAAAACTATAGTGAAATCAGATTCTTTATGAGAAAAGTGGTTACAGCCATAGGCATGTAGAATGAATCTTCTACACATATTACAGGAGTCTTTAAAGTAAGTGGATACAGGTCTAGTGGTTGTGAGAGGTACCATTATTAAATATTCATCATTAGTGACTTCTTTATTTGATACTAGTACATCTTGTTCGTTTATTTCACCACATATTGTATATCTACTAAAACATTCTATAGAGATTTTTCCTTATGTGATGGATAATTCTATTCCCCTTGGAATGAAGAGAGATCATTGATTCTATAGTCCCTATTGTGCTTTCTCTTTATCATATGTCTAGCTTTCATGGAGATTTCTGGTTCTTGACATAAAACTGCATGACATCACATTTAGGATGGATTGGATCATTGCCAATAAATCATGAATTGCATGCTATCTTCAATGGGTCTCCTTTAATACAACCTATGGTGAATTCCATATCTTTCAAGGAGAATGGGACACAAGTTCGAGTAGATCCATACCTTCTTATCCAAATTTGGGGAAAGTAATATTTGTGTTTTCTTTTTATCGGTAGAAAGAATCTTTGGGAGGTGATCTCCCTTCGGTTGTTTTTGAGTTTCATGATGTGTTTACTTTTAAATTCTGTAGGTTACCATCGGTAAGGGGAGTATATTTTTCTATCGATTTAGTACCTAGTAATCAACAAATGTTTATTCCTTTTTACTGTATTCCATCATCTAAAAATAGTCAAATATTTAGTTGGATGATATTCTAGAGAAAGTCTTTATATTCTTGAGTGTGTCACCTTAGGCTACACGAGTTCTCTTTGTTAAAAAATCAGATGGTTCACATAGCCTTTCGGTTTATTACCAAAAACTCAATAAAGTCACGATAAAGAACAAGTATATTTTGTCATGGATTGATGATCTGTTTAATCATTTAAAAGAGGTAAAGTGGTTCTCAATGATTGATATTCGATCTAGTTACCATCAATTGAGGATAAAAGAATAGAACATTCATAAAACCACCTTTCGAAGTAGATACCACCATTATGAGTAACTTTTCACACCTTTTGGTCTAACCAATGCTCCTATAGTCCTTATAGATCTAATGAAGAGGATTTTCCATGAGTATCTAGATAATTTTTTGATGGTCTTTCTAGATAATATCCTCATAAACTCTATTTCTAAGGAAGATCATGTGCATCTTCTCAGAGAAATCTTGGAATTGTTAAGAAATCACTAACTTTAGGCCAATCCTTTAAAATGTGATTTATGGATTTGGGAAGTGAAATTATTGGGACATATAGTGTCGGGACATGGTATTTCTGTTGATCCTAAAAATGAAAAGGCAATTATGACATGGGAACAAGCATGAAATTTTTTCATGATCCAGAGCTTCTTGGGTTTAGCTGGTTATTATCATCGGTTTGTTAAAGACTTCTAAAATTTGGATTATCTTATGACTACTCTAACTCGAAATGGAGTAAAGTTATCTTGGGATGAAATATGTCCAAATTCTTTTGTTGATATAAAAAATATTTTGACTACTGGGTCGGTGTTGACTCTCCCAAAGGTTGTGTAGGTCTATGTGGTCCTTTAAGATGCATCAGGTTCAGGTTTAGATTGATTTCTTTTTAGGTATAATCATGTAGTTTCATATGGATCTCATTATTTCAGGACACAAGTGAATACTTATCTAAACCATGACCTTTAACTTTTATCAGTGATGCAAGTTCTTATAATTTGGTGGAAATACCTTTTGGATAAATATTTATCGTTTTTTCAGACTATAATAAATTGAATTATATATTCTCTCAAAAATATTTGAATCCCTATCAGAGGAGTTTGGTGGAATACCTACAATCTTTTGATTTCAACATTTCATGTACCCTGGGAAAAGGGAATATCATTGCAGAAGCTTTAATCAGGAAACTTCTGACCCAGGTAGTGAAAGAATCATCATAAGAGTGTAACTTTATTGAGCTTTCTTCATAGTTTCATATTAGAGTTTGGAAGATAGGGGTTGTGGTTTCTTTGGCCAGTGTTCAGTTCATAACCACTCTTCTCGAGATGATTCTTGAAAAAATCATCTTGATGATGAGTTCAGTAGTATTAAAGACTCTCTTTATGGTGAGGAAACCATTCTAAGCTGGTCATTATCCAATGTGGGAGATTTATGCCATTGGAATAACTATTTTTGTACCATTATACGTAAGGAAAATTATGATTCTGGATTTCCATAACTCCTAATGGGTAGTTCACCCAAAAACCATGAAGATATTCTATGACATGTGGCATATATTTGGGTGACCAGGTATGAGGGGGGGCATTGTTAAATTTTTCTCTCATTATCATACATGCCAAAAGTTCAAGAATGAGCACCAGAAACCTTCAGATTTTCTTCATCCACTTCCAATTCCTACTTGGAAGTGGGGTGAGATCTCAACAGACTTTGTGGTTGGGTTGCCACATACCCAGAAAAATAAGAATTTGATATGATCTGTGATCAATCGGCTAATGAAATTTTCTCATTTTTACCCATTCATGATACTACCAAAGTTAAGGAGTTGGAAAGTATCTATATAAAATAGATTGTTTGTTTATATGGAGTTTAATATTCTATAGTATCTTATAGGGATCCTTGGTTAACTTTCTGTTTTTATAGAGGCCTTTAGGAGGCACTGGGATCTCATGTATTTTTGAGTATAGTATACCATCTGCAGTTGGATGGCCAGACATAAAGAGCTATAAATATTCCTAAGGATATGCTCTAAACTCATGTTCTTAAGTTTGGTGGAGCTGGGGATGACCATCTGGGACTGGTTGAGTTTTCTTATAATAGTAGTTACTAGCTAGCTATCAGAATGGATCCTTTTAAGGTCTTGTTTTTCTGGAATTATAGATATACATTGTATTGTTTATAGATTTATGAAAGTTACTTGGTTGTAAAAAACATGGTTCAAGGGATGATATAAAATATTCAGTTGATTCATTAGAGACTACTGGTGGCACAGAGTCGGTATTAGTCTTATGCTGATCATCGTCGTAGACCATTGGAGTTTTTAGTTGGTGATTATGTGTTATTTAAAGTTTCACCCTGGTTGGTTCATCGACGGCTTGGGAGGAAAGGGAATATTATTTTTCATTTTGTGGAACCTTTTGAGGTTTTTTAGAAGGTGGGGGAAGTTTATTATTGGTTAGAACATCCACCATATATGACATCGATACATAATGTGTTCCATGTATTGCAACTCTAAAAGTATATATCTAGTCTATCTAATTTTCTAAGATAGAGTGATCTTGATGTTAAACCTGATTTATCTATGAATGAAAAACAAGTTGTGATAGTTGATTCTAAAACCACCATAATTCATGGGAGTAAAATACCTTTGGTTCGAGTTCTATGGTATCACGGTTTTGATTCTCATGATACTTGGGAGTGTGAGTAATTGATGAGAGAGGAGTGGCCTCACCTTTTCAATAAAGAAGCCTCTTTACAGGCTTTCTAGGGAAAATATTTATGGTTGGGAGTTTGTAACATACCATTACCTTTATTCAAAGTATGTTTAAAACCATGTCAATATTTTCATTTTTTGTTGTCTGGGTAGGACCAAGGAGGAATTGGGAGGATACCTATAGTGGTGAAGACATATTTTTGTTGGATTCTCAACATAAAACCTTTTTTTCTGTATCATGGTGTGGATTTACATTCCGTTTAATATGGTTACACAACATGTAAATTTTAAAATAATAATAAATCCATTATTGAAAAAAGGAAGTTTGTTTCTCAGTGATTTTGGGAATTGTCAATTACACGATATGTAATTGGGTTACACATCATGTAAAGTCTTGAGTATTGTTTTTAAAAAGGTACTTTGGATGAAAATTCTATTTCATACTCTAGATAATTATTTACTCTCAACCCAAGAGCCATCCCCAAGAAATTTTGGACCCCTCAATCCCCTTCAGGTTATTTAATTTAGCAATTCATCATTGTTGCGATTGTGTTGTGACTTTTCGGGTAACTTTTCTCCATATATCTCTATACCTATCTCTTTCCCTCCATGGGATATGATATATCATATTGGGATTGATGGATATAAAATACTTGTTTATTTAATCTTGTTTCTAGTTTGAGTTCCAATTTCTTATTCACCTTCGTTCTTATTGGTGGGTTATATTGCAGGCTTTATGTTTTTGTGATAAATTTATGTGGTTCCATTATGATGGAAAAATTTGGTTAACCATAAATGGATTGATTTAAATTCAATTGTTTCATTAAAAATAAATTACTTAATACTAATTTCAAATGGTTTATTTAAAACCCAATTCCATCGAATAGGGGGATTTGAATGTGAAATTGTATTTGGGCATGAAATTGGGGAAAACCCCCAATTCCATTGAATTGGGGTGTGTTATTGAAATAGATAGAAAATTGTGGAATTTAAATTGTTGAATTTAAATTATGAAATTTATTTCTTTAAATTTACTTCAAAATTATGTTTGAGAAAATGGATTTAAATGGTTGGAATAGAAACCCAGTAGTTTTATCTTAGAAAACAGGATATTTTGATTAAAAACCCATGTTTCGTTTTTAAATTGAAAATTGTTACTTTTTATATCAGGGAATGGGAGAATTTAAATTTTAAATAGTTTTAAAAATAATTTTTCCATCATTGATAGTACTAGAGTACACACAATCCTAGGTAGTTAGTGTGTTATTGAGATATCACTCTTTTGATTCTTTATAAATGAAACAAAACATAGTACAATAGGTCACATCGTTGATGGGATGTTGATGAGTTTCCTTTGATCAGTGTTAGAGGGACATGTGTATACACATATTGTGGTGATCACCTTTGAGTGTGTGAGGATCCTATGTCCTAGAACTATCGGACCTTTAGGAAGACAACCATGTTTCTCACATGTTTATATTTTAGATATAACTGTGTACTAATGTTTGTAAACTTTTTTACATGCCTAATAAATTTATATAAACCGTTTTATATAAATTTTTGTGAATCTATTTTTTTAAATTATTTCCATTATTTGAAATTTAAAGCATGAATTGTTTTAATTATGCTCTTAACTACCATAACTATTCATTTAAACATGACAGATTTATTTGGTTAATTAAATGTTGGCGTATTATTATGGAATCTTGGTGAGACCCTACTGGGATTTTAGCTCACACCCTACATGTTCCTTTAGGTGTTTTTAGATTATCTTCTTCTAGGTTCAAGTAAGGGTAAGGCACCACTTGGCGGTGGCCGTAACTATTGACCCTTGAGTTTGGAGTGTCACCTCTATTAGGACTTGGGATTTTATCATATTTTATAGTAATTTTTGTAGTAATTTGAGTTTGTTTACCTATTTGACTTCTCGTACACTACTCCCTGTGAAGTTTTCTTTTGTATGCATATTGAATTGTTCATCTACTTCCGTAATGTTTGTGGAAAAAATAATTCACACTTTCATTTCGTATGATGCTAGGTGCTAGTCACTAACCCATTGGGATCAGGAATGCCCTTCAATTCATGTCATTATGGTCTCAGTTATCGAGTTACTAGGGTACCCAAGCTGGTTTATGACATTATGTAATAATGTTTTTTTTGACATCATCATGATTAAAAATGTCTAAAAATTATAGTTTTTTGAGTGATTAAAAATTTATTTAATGAGTATAATAAAAATTTTAAAATTAGTCCAAATAATTTATTAATATATAAATATATTTTGAAAAACTAAATCCTATATTATTATATTAAAAATATTTTTGATTCTTAACATCAAATAAAACATTTATTTGTGACTTTTTGGTTTTGGTATTGAAAAGATATAAAATAAACTTATATTTATTAATCATAGACTTATAAATATCAAAATTATCAATATTATTCAGTCTTTGGATTAAATAAAAATATAATCAACAATCTATTACAAAACTAGTATTCCCCCATGTGAACATACATTCACATACCATTCTATTTCATTACAATCAACTAATAAATGAACACACACAAAAAAATGAAAACCCCACAAAAAAATAAAAAAATCAATAATATTGCAGGCACACACACCAAAGATTTTAATTTATGTGGGTTCTCGAGGAATAACTATTAAACAAATATGTATTCATAAATAACTAGGTTTTAATCATATATGTCACTATACCACTCCATGATGGGATTATATTGAGAAGAACCACTAAATATTGAACAAAAAAAATATTCTAGAAATATATGTAACCAACCAATGAGTATAATTATCACATTTCGTCCACCATATGAAAAAAATCTCATCGATGAATCCCATATACCATGAAATTAAAAAAAATCATATTGTAGTGACTAGAAAAATAAAAACACCCCAGGCTGAAACAAAACATAATATAATAAAAAATTTAATGGTACAATGTCCATAAAATGAATAAAAAAATTATTTTCCTTGGAAACAATTTATATTCAAAAAACATGTTAAATTAAATTTAAATAAGGAATTTATAATGGAATAATTTTTCATCAAATGGCCCAAAAAAATATTTTCGAAAATAAAATAATTTATCATATGGAAAAAATTCTCCATAATTAATTAATATATTTTTTAGGAAATAAATAAAATAAAAATAAAGAAGCCTAATTAGGTATTGATATTGGAATACTAAACTAAAGAAAGTATATAAACTATGACATGATTCTCCAAGATTTAAAAAAAATTATTTAATAAATTGTATAACACCAACACAAAAAAATAATTTATTTACTGCATCGATGTAGGGAGAAAATCAAACCTAAATGGTGAAAATAAAGGGGGAAATAAATAAAACAAATAAAATGGAAAGGTCATAAAAAAATATCAAATTTACACAAAAAAAGTTATATAATGTTCTAAAAATTTTAAATTTCATTATTAAAGTCATATCCTATAAATTTAGGAAATTAAAATCAAAGCACTAATGTTTTAAATGACCTCTATATAATTGGGAAATTTTTCCTGGAATATCAATGTAGATTTAGAAAACATCAAATTTCATATTAATATGGAATGTGATTAATTTGTGTAATAGGTGTTACTACAAATGATACATCTTATAAACAATATATTGAAAAATATATAATCATAAAAAACTATTTAAACTATACTTAACACATAAATTTGATAGATAGTACTTAGGAAAGAGTATGTATGTAATTAATTGGAACACATAGTCAATATAAGGACATTACCTAAGTTATGTTATGTAATAGTGAACCAAAAATATACTAATAGTGTACTAAATTAATGTAAATTATTTTTATTTCAACTATGTACTAAAGTTATCAGTAAAAGTTTTTAAATAACACACTTAGACTTCAAAAAAAATATTCCTAAAGTGATATATTCATTTTTAATGATTTTATTGTAGAAAAGAATAAATTTTGACACATGGGTTCAAAGATATGTTGATATGTTATAGAATATGGGATTCCATCACATGGAACACACATAGACCCACATGATCTTGTGTTCACACCCATGACAACATGCACATGCACATATGGACACACATATGTGGATACATATTCTATAATTTATAAATTTTTTTCTAAATTATATTTTTATTTTTAAAATATTTGCATTTTGAAATTATAAATTTTTTATGTTTATATAAACATACGGACACACACACAGATCTATATACATACATACAAAAATTCATATTTATATACAAGATCACTACTATAGATAACATATGTTACTCTAGATAAACTAACTCCACTTAGTCAAGCTTTACTAAAAGAGTTTTTGAAATTATAGTCCCATTTTCATTATATAATATGTGTATGTATGTATGTATGTATGTATGTATGTATGTATGTATGTATGTATGTATGTATGTATGTATGTATGTATGTATGTATGTATGTATGTATGTATGTATGTATGTATGTATGTATGTATGTATGTTTGTATGTATGTATGTATGTATGTATGTATGTACGTATGTATGTATGTACGTATGTATGTATGTATGTATGTATGTATGTATGTATGTATGTATGTATGTATGTATGTATGTATGTATGTATGTATGTATGTATGTATGTATGTATGTATGTATGTATGCATGTATTTATGTATTTATGTATGTATTTTTGTATGTATTATTGAATTATAAGTTTATATTTCCAATATATAAATTATATATAGAATAATTTACATTATATAAGAATCACATATAATAGTCTAGAAATTGTCCTATTGTTTACATCTCAATGATAGAAAATATATTCAACAATTTATGTTATATGTATTATTATAAAATAAAATTTAGTAAAATATTATATGTATATATCTTGGATCTAGTATATACATCACCTAATTAACTCTATACCAATAATTCCCTCACCATTAAATATATTTAGTTTGAATACATATGTTTTTTATCTAAATATTATGTTTGTAAAGATAAGTAATTTGTATAGATTTATAGTTTTAATATTGGTATAGTTTTTTATTGAAGTGAAGTTTCTAATCATATTCAATTAAGAAATTTTATAAATACAATAAAATTTAAAAAAACTTATCACTAATATAATTTAATATTCATATATTGTATATACCAAATGAGATACATATATAAAATTGTACAAAATGAATACATATTTACAATTATTTAGATATAATTAATTTGAAAAACAAACTACTGTGGTCATACCTTAAGAATCATATAAAATATATAAAAAAACATACTATACAATTAAAATAATTAAATAATTTTATTCATAGAAACGTATGTAAAAATTAATAAATAAATAATATGAATGAAAAAAATAAAAAAATAGGCATTGTGGGAAAACATTTCTATTAGGAAGTAAAATAGTTATCATATCATCTTTCTAAAAGTAATATTGATTATGGATTATAATTTCAATGATTTGAAATATATATTATAGGGGAGGATACTAAGATACATAGATGAATAATATATTTTACAATATTTTCATCAGGGACATTTTTTATATAAAAAACATGATAGGAGGTATACAAAGTTTTTGGGAAGGAGCTACTTAATAATTATGTTTATTTTATAAATTTTATAGTTTAATTGCATCATGTATTTCATACAATATTTGAAAATGAAAATACATAAATAATATATCAAGTAAGTAAAATATTATTATTTGAAATTAAAAATATTTTCATATAATCAATCTTGATGTTTACACAAATTAATGATTATAATGTAAAAATTTTTAATTCAATGTTAAATTGAATTCAAAATTAATATTATAGTATAACTACATGTCTTATATATAGAAAATTGATTATACAAATTAGTAATAAAATATTATAAACATATCACATTAAATATTAATATACAAGAAAAAGTCATACAGCTAATATATTAATTTTTATAAGAATTTATATTTTTATTTATAAGTATAATAATATTCCATATTTTCTACTAAAAATAATATATTTTTATTAATATATTTTTATTAATATATTTTTTCATAGTTTATGTCCCTATTTAGCTACCTATTTTATTTTCTTGTTAACATGGGTGGATCTATCAAACATTCATAAAGGAAGTACCAATGTAAAGGAAGTTAACTTTCCAAACATGAAAAATATTTATCTAGAAAGATTCATGAAAGTTTTTTGACCAACATCAAAAAAAATAACAAAATTTATTCATTGTATATCAAATCAGTAATTTCCATTGATATTAGTTCATTGACATTTTATTGAAATAATTCTATGTCAAAAACTTGAAATTACCTTTATTTAGATACATTTATCCTTTATATTGTATATCATCTGATATATTATAACTTGTGTCATTGAATAATATTACTATATATAAATATCTAACTTTATAATATATTTATATATTTTATTCAAATGGTTGTGAAGATATCTGAAATTTCTATAACATCAATCTCGAACAAAATTGGAATTACTTCATAACAAAAATAAGTCATAAGATATGTTACATATACATTCAATATAGAAGGATCTATTGAAAGAGTAAAAAACATTTAAATAACTATCATCGATAAACAATACATAGAAATATTATAAAAAATATTCTTAACTCAATAACTTTCTAATTATATTACACTATAAGAAATTATTTAAGATAAAATAACATCAAGCAAAATAATGATAATCAAAAATATTCCAAAAATTATTATTAATGATTATTATACAATGTTGAATTATATCCATAAATAAAGAGTCATGGAAGTCTAATGAAATGATAAAAAAACTATGAGAAAGGGAGGATAGTGTGATAGAAGTCTTTTCTCTAAAGATTTAATCATAAAATATTAGAAATAGATCTATATAAATCAATTGGAATTTTTATAAGACATTATATTTAAATCAAATGAATTCCGGTTTCCACACTCTAGATCCATAGTTTCTAAAATATTACATTATGGAATCATAGTGACATTAGGAAAAACCCTATTTTGAGCATCTATTGTAAAATATGAACCATATATATGATGTTTTATATAGATTTCTCAAAATATTTTCAAAAACAACTCACATATGGAATAGATCTATCATTCTAAACAGGTATAAAAATAAAGTATTAACATGAAAATATTAAATAGAATGATAGTGGAAATATAATATTCTATAGAATATAAGAAAAACCCTAGAAATGCTAAATGACCATACTAAAATAAATCCAAGTAATTTTCAGATGAAAATAAATATCAAAATAGTAGAATACTATATTTAGTAATATGTTAGGAGCATTCAATAAAATCACACCAATATAATTGAGTACAAAAATAAATTACAACAAGAAAATATTTCATAAAACTATATATACTTAATAGAAAGAGAGGTATGAAACAATAATGAAATGTTACAAAGAAAATCACAAACACTTCAATCATAAATTTGATATATGGGCGATGCATGTAAATTTAAATGAAAATTAAGAATTTAATATTAAATTATATACTCTATGTTATTATAAATTTTATTGTAAATATAACATATATGATAAATATTTTTAAATAGATTATTTAATAATGAATATTTCTCATATAAAATTAAAAATATGTAAAAAACTTTGATAAGTTTACCAAACGTCACATTACTAAAAATATATTTAAAATAAACCAATAAAATATTATCAAAATGATTAAATTAAATATATATATATATATATATATGATTAAAATTAGTAAAAATATCAATATAATGGAAATTAATATATATATATATATATTGCATCTTATTGATAACCAATCAAACCAATGATAGTATAACAGTGAGGCCTACTTTCATCAATAATTTTAATGTGATTCAATAGTGTCATGGATGTAATAACATGATTCCTATAAGAGCACTGCATAATACAATGGTGGTACTTAAGAAATAGAAGAAAGATACACTAATAAAAAAGGTAAATAGAGTTAGTAACTTAAAATTTTTATATAAATCAACATTTCTATGACTAAAATAAGATAGAAGGAATGTCTTTTTTTTTATTTAGTTGAAATTTTTGTTAGATATAAAAGATAAATTTTTTAAATTTAACCTTTGAAAGATGAAAAAAATAATTTAGAGTATATATAATATTTACAAGTAGAATAATTTTATAATTATAATATATATAGTATAGGAAATATTAAACAAACACCTCCATAAAAATAGGTTAGTTTAAATAAAACTAGCTATTTGAAATTTTATTTTCATATAAAGTAATATGGGATATTTTTTCCTGAAATAAATTATAAATTAAAATTAAATAGAACACGAAACTATGTCTTGGATAAAAGTGATACACACCCTCCATCACATTGGAGCTACCTATACATTAATACTTTAAATTATTCAAAAATAATTAATCATAAAAAAATATCTATAAAAACCATGAAGTTAATTATAAGAAATATAATTTAATAAGGTTCAATGATAAATGATTTAAAAATCAATAAATATAAATTTATCATAAAAATATAATTATTTCACAGTTGATTAAATTTTTTTATTCTCTATTACCTTGAAAACATGCTCTAATATGACATACCTAATTTTGGGCTTATACCTAAATCGGATTTTTATGAGGTAAAAATAAATTTTATATAAATGGTAAATTGAAAATATCATTGAAAATATAGAAATAAATGTATTTTTATTAAATAATGGATTCTTTATAGATCACAATGTTCTACTATAGTCCTATTTTTTTACACTTTCAACTATTCTAAAAATAGTTGGCACTAACTCTTTATTATTTTATGTGGTTCCTTAAACCCATTCTAGAACTGAAAGAAGGAAACTGAAATATTATTACAAATAGAAAATTTATAGTTTAAATGATTTATTTAAATAATTAAAGGTAATTAAAATTAGTGCAGCACTAAGAACTACATTTTTTATTTCCTTGATTTACAAATAAAAAATATTAAAGTGGCATTAGAGAGTTTATTATTAATGATAATACATCAGTCTAAATGGTTTTATATATAATTAGTAAAGAATGCATTTATGGTTGATGTTCCTTAATTATTAAATATAGGAAAAAGTATATTGGTTTTACATGATAAAACATTTTAGAAATATAATAGTACTTTATAAGCAACTCCACATGAAGTGGAATTTAATTATTATCAAATATAAATTGGAATTTAATTCTGTACACTATAAATAAGAATGTAGCTTATTAAAACTATAGTGTGTGAAAAAATTATTGAATTCATATTGAATTCATATTTTAGAGAAGAATATAATTTTAAAATTTATATTATATATTAGAAGAAATATTATGTACAATTTTTAAAAGAGAGTTGATAATAAAAAGGGTGATGTTTAAGATAGTGCAGTTTATAATTAAATGGTAATATTGAGAGTACAAAATAAAATTGTAAACTATATATTAAAGAGTATAGTTAATACCTATTACAATAAAATTTTGAAATTAATGTTACATAGAAGTAGATAAATTGAATTCATGTTGAAATTGAATTTATATTCACAGTGAAACTTCACAGGTTTAGGCAGTTTCATTGAATTTTTGTAGAAAATAATCATATTACATTGTAATAGTCCACTAATGAAATTGTGAAACTATATATTTATATAATCTATTTATTGAAGGATACTAATTTCATATAATTATTGTATTTTTATGGTTAACCACGTCCACATAACTAAGTTATTATTTTTTAATGATTATTAAGCATGAAAATAGTATATATTTTTTAAATATGATTAATATAAAATAATATTATCAGAAATATGGATACCGTATATTTTTATTTTTTACCTTAAACATTAACAATATCTCTACAAATTATACTCCATATTTTATTCCAATAATGGTTTGGTCGAGAAACTATATATGAAAGTAATATAAAAATACTTTTCTAACACGAGCATTGATATAGATATATTAATTAAATTCACCTATAATAGAGAATAAAAATTAAATTAGTGTTTGAATCTATGTGTAAGCATGATTGGGATAAGGAAATTATAGATAAGAAAATATAGGGTTTTTATTGTATTGTGTAAGGTAAGAGAATGATAGCACCAACCTGATTCCTATACTGTGACAATGGAGAGTGGTAAAGGACCATATAGGACCATATAATATAGACATATGTTTGGAAGAATATTCATCTAATAATTTTCCTTTAAATGTACTCCAAGGATAATATACATGAAAGGAGGAAGTGGGTGTTGGGAATAGAAGTAGGGGATGTGAATAATATTGGGATGTGGAAGTTTGGGAGTGGTGGAGAGGAGGAGAAGGTGAGTCACAGAGATGAATGGATAGGAGTTGGATAATAGAGGAGGTAGGTGGGGAGGTGGAATGGAGGAGGAAAAAACATTCATGAGGGTAAAATATTATCAGGGAAAATGGGATTGGGAAATTTTTTTATGGAAATTGATAAAGAAGGTAGTGACACATGTGAAGGGAAATTTTATAAATAATTACATATATATTATGAATGTTTCAAATTCTATTAAAGATCTCTTCCTATATAATTGTGGTGAATATTGAAATATCATAAAATAAGATGTGTGAGGGATGAATATAATGATTGTGTTGAAAAATATCATTAATTGAAGAGGATAATTCTATCATTATAAATGGGTATGATTTCATTTTAAGAGGACCTTATGATGTTATTGAATTAAATACATGGATTAAAATAGTGTTCATTTTCACATCAAAATATAAATGTTGTTTATAGAACAAAATAAAAAAATTGTGACAAATATAATCCTCTTTGTTAGCTTTAATGACTATAACATTATGCCTCCAATGAATTGGTTTAAAAAATGTTTTATTTCAAAGATAAATAAACACCCAAATTCAATATATAATGATCATTTAAAAGAAAAATAAGTAAAATACATGGAATTATCAATTGGTGTCTATTTTTACAAGGAATATATAATAACATACAATGTTAGGTTATTGACCAAAATAAAAAACACACCAAATTTAAGTAAAAGAAAACCCCCATTTCATTAAAATTTGAAATTTATTTAAAAAATAAAAAATTTATCATTAAATGATATGATTGAATATGTAAAAGGAATGTTTTACCTTACGATGACAATAAGGGTTTAAACATTGAATAAGCAAGGTGATTATTGTGTGTAATGGTTTAAGAAAGAAAGTATATTTATTCCAAAAATAGTAGAATAAAAATACTTGATTCATAGAAGAAAAAATATTTGGGTTTTCCATCAAAATACATAATAATTCATATTAGGAAAAATCATATCCAAGATAGGAATGCAAAAGCTGGTAGGGGGTTAAGTTGGATGGCATGTGGATATAGAGAAATTCATGAGGGGGAAATTGTTGAGAAAGATATTGAATAAGATAGGGAGGAAAAAATGGATGGAGAGGTGAGTGAAGGGGGAATGAGGAGGATGATGTGGAGATACTTGGAAAATATAGAACATAAAAATTTGGGGGAAATGATGTACTATCACACTCAACTACCCAAATTTGATTCAAAACCAACAAATAACTAATGTAAAGCATTCAATCCAATCTCACATGATGTATCTTGACATCAGAATATTTAACCAAGATCTCATTAGGTAGTGGAATAGGGTCAATGGATAATAGTTATCTAGATTCAACAGTGGAATCGAGGAGAAAAAATTAGGATAATAGTAAGAAATTCCACATGAACCAAGTCATCATCTTGAATTTGAATTGGAAACTGATGAAATAGATAAGATTATTTGGAAACTAATGTTGTAATGTATCAGGTCTTGGAGGGGACATAGGAATGGTCATAGAGGTTAGGAGGAGGAAGGTGGGTGGGTAAAAAATCCATGAGAACCCCATAATATCATTAGATATGGTGAGGTGGTAGTGATAGGAAGAAATAGAGGTAAAAGAGAGATATAGAGGTATATAAGTGAAGGTAGACGGGTAGGGGTGGTGTCAAGGTTCAGTAAAAGGGAGGGGGTTCTACTGTGGGGAGGAAATGATTGGGAGGAGGTCTAAAAGTGGTGGTGGAGGTATAGAAGATGAATCATGAACTGTTGGAGGTGATGAGGAGTATATTGGAGATTGGGTGATTAGGATCCATAGGAAGGTAATATTCAATTGGGGCGAAGGAAGAAATGATGGGTTGGAAATTGGACAGAAATTATGTAATTTAGTAGTGATATGTGTGAAGGAAACATCAAAAAATAAAAAGATATAGATATCACTTCCCTTGGAAATATTAAAACCCATCCTCTACCTTTTTCTTCTCACATCAAAAATACATTTTTTAAAAAAATCACAACCCAAATACCTCAATACACTACCATATTCACATTTATATTTTACTTTCCAATCCAAAATATGCACCTATAAAGGCCTTCAATTCAATCCAAAATGGGTGTCACAAAGATAAATGTAACAGTTAATATGTCTCTCTATCCTATTAATTTAAGATTATTCTATATTAAAATTATTTATAAACTCTAGATAATTTTCATCAATGATTCCATTTATATGTTATTATCTTTCTTTTGATCGATTTTTTTATGAAATTTCACACATTATTGATCATAAAAACCTTTTCTAAAAAACTTTACTATTATAAAAGATGAGTTTTAAATTGTAAATCTTCTCACATTCATTATAATATTTCTCATTATTTTTTTGGTCATTAAGTATGGGTAAATTCAATATATTAATTTATTTTCACTATAATGATTTTTAAAAAACATTCATTTATGAGAATTTTTATTTTTAAAAATCTTTTCTAAATACACCATTCAACATTGGGGTCATATGATACCAAATTAAATGATAATGATATACTAACATTTAATAATTTTATTTATTATTCAAAATTTACATCATCATTTAATATAACAAAAATAATTAAATAATGTCTTGTTTATGATCATATAATGATAAAATAAACATGATAGGAATGATAATAAATGTCAATAATAAAAATCATCAAAAAAAGATTATTTAGGATGATTCTATGAATTGTAACATTATATTGAAATATTTATCTCTCTTTCTTATAAAATGAAATGAATATTATATCATAACACTTTTGGATCTTATAAAGTAGTTAGATACTGAACTTTTTTTATCATTCGATAAGTCTTTTTTATATTTTAACTAAATAACCTCAAAACAACCGATAAAAGTAAAAGTATTATGTCAAATTAATTATACATCATAATAAATGAATTTAAAGGAATATTAATATTTAAATAAGCATTAAAAATGTTCCAAATTAAGTAATTATTAAATATAATTTTATTATTCAAGTCTCTAGAAGGGATTCTAACTAGGGATGAGAATTGAGGTAATGTTTTCTCTTCAAAATCTCCCTTATTTTTATAAAAAAAATTATTATTAATTATCTCTCCATCGATAAATCTCTATTTTTTATGTATAAATATTTTATTTTCAATTTAACTTTCAAATATTCTTGAATTTTTACCCATCTTATTGATTTATATATCTTTACTTCTATAGTTGTAAGGGATCTCTCCCACTCCTTTTTTCATTCTTATCATTATGTTCTTAGTAAATCTCCATTTATAAATTTGGAATTCATCTCCCTCCTCCAGGTTCATGTTCATTATCATATAGATATGTTTTATAAAAAATTTACTATTTATATCTTTTTTTATAATTAATAAATTTTCATGTACCCATTACTATATATGTTGTGAACACCTTATATTTTATTATCCACATTGATGGGTGTTTACAATGTATGTTATTTAAATTTATTTCACTAGGGAAATATTAGATATTTGTATATATGTTTTTAGAATTTGAATAATTGTTGACAATATAAAAATGCAGTGTAGTTGATTCTTAATTGAACATATTTGTACAATTTATTTATTATTTTCATATAATGAATGCAGAACACTAATTATATAATGAGTGGGGTTGTAATTATATATCCCCTTGAGGTATCAGTAGGCCTAATCAGATAATATAGATTAGGGTATTATGATAATTCATACCATTTATTTATGATATCATGAATTAATGAATTGGTTGTTTTGTTATGATATTATATTTTACGCATTTTATAATTATAATATTTATTATTGTTATCCATTTGATTATGTATTTCCTTTATTATGTATATGAAATGTTTTATACCCAGTTATATAGAAATTTTTCTTTTTTTATTCCTTCCAAATTTTTTATTTCAACTTTATTCTGTATTGGATTCCATTTTGGGATACATCTTACTCATCATATAATCTCATTACTTATTTATTACCTACATCCTCTTAAAATAATGAATAATTATACATGTGAAATATGGATAAATAGTTAAGGAATAATAATTTTTTATTTATTTTTATGATATAAATAATGTTCCCAGTGTAAATTAATGAAATATATATATATAGTCTACTAAGACTATAAATCCTTCGATTCATGAAGCTTCCAATGTAATAAATTACTGCTAACTTTGTGTATCGTGAAATAGATTTTTTACTAAATTTTACATTAATATGTAGTTATATTATTTTTAAAATATATGTCATAGGTATTAAAAAATAATATAATATGTGGAAAAAATAATAAAAAATCAAATAAATGTAAAAGGATTAAAGAAACAAGAAGGGAAAAAATTAAAAATGAAATATAAATGAATAATAAATGATTTAATTCATTATAATGGAATTATGTTAAGTGGTTTCATAGGTAAAAATAATAATGTAATACTTGAGTGATTCAATAGATCAATGGGTTTAATCTCACTCCTCTAATGTATGGATTGATGGATTTGAGGGAATTGGATATTCTTCTTTCATAGGGTAATTTTATAGAGAATACCCATCATTTCTTAAAACCCTCTATATTATGCCCCATCCAAAATTCCTTTCTCTCTACCTCTTTATTTATCATTATATGGATCACTCCCTCCCTCCCTCCCCCCAACATTATCAATATATATATCTACCCATCTAATTTTATCTCTCTTTATTTTCTTATATTCCCCTCACTATGATATTCAATAGAAATTTTTCTTAGGATCCTAACAGTTATCATTAAGTTAGGGGACATTTTTTATCAAAATATACTCATATTCATTGTGATAAGGACATAGTCTTACTTCAAAAAAATATTTTTTAATTAATATATATATTTATCTATTTTTGGTATGTGTATGAATATATGATTATGATAGGTATTTTTTAAAATATATCATTTATTAAAAGGTTTTAGTGTTTGTTAGTTTAAAATATTATGATACATATACCATTAACAAATTGATTTTATTCTATTGTTTAAAATAGAAAAATTAGTAGGTTTCTTTAGAGAATGTACTTTTTTAACATTATAAATGGGATGATTATGATTTTAGCTTATAGAAAACTAGATGAAAATATTTTGGTTTAAAAAATTGTCCGTCATATGTAATATAAGTTTAATAAACAATGTATTATGGATTCTACTAGAAAATATTTTTAATAATTAATTATGTTATATTGTTTTGTCGTTGTTATGAACAAATAATCACATAAATGTAATTATTAATGATTAATTTATACCTTTTATAGTTTTTTCATGTTTTATTATTAATAAAATAGTAGAGTGTATTACAGTTATCATTTCATGGAGTACTAAATGATGGTTTCACGTGTAATATAATCTGGGTTTTAATTTTATAATAGAGTAGAAAGTTTTTAAAAAAACACTATGATTAATTAAATACAGAAAATTATTATATAATTTTTTTAATTTAAAATAGTTCTTAATTATATGTGAATTTTTAATAATATTACATTAGGATAATATTTTTGAAATAAATATGTAGAAACAAATAGAATTTGTTAAAGTTTTTATTAATATTTTGAGTCATTAAAATATAGTATTTGGTAATGAATAATAGTAGAAATTGATTTTCTCTAATATGATGGGTTAATGATAATGGGTATTTTATCCATTATCATATTACACAATATTCAAAATAATAAATTATTAAATTTAATATAAAAATAATATTTTAATCTAAAAATAAATATAAGAGTTTTTAAAATTCATAAAAATGTCACTTAATAATTTCATGAAAGGATAAATATTTTATATCATAATTTGAGATAAAAAAATATTAAACTCAATAAAAATTAAGGAATTGATTAATTATTAATAATATAGAAAAAAATGGAGAAAAATAACAAAAAAATAAGTATATCAAAAATAATTATTCATATATGTAAAAAATACAATGTTTATCACAATTCAACAATTCATAAAAAATGTAAATTGGAAGAAAATACTATATAATAAAAAACAAGTTTATTAATAACATCATGATATTATTTTATGATTCAACCATTTTATAGAACTCACAAACATGAAAAATAATTATCCAGATACATTAAATATTATATAAAATATAGAATATAAGATAAAACAAGTAAATTATTATATTGATTAAAAAATATCACCCATTAATTAAATCTCTAGAAGTAATATAATGATCATTCCCAATTGAATTAATTCTTGAAATTTATATTTTTCTAGATGTTTTTTATGTATATTGGAACGATGTGAATAACTATTATGAGGGAATATTTTTTAGTTTATATTTTAAATTCATTTATTACAAGAAGATATTGTATGATGATTTATTATTCAGAAGTTTATTAAATGAGTTTTGAGATGATTGGAAGCCACATGTGGAAAAATATTAAACTAAATCAAGCCATATCATGTATAATTATATTTTTATTGTCTTTGTTTTTTGGGAGATAAATTATGAATTAAAATTAATTTTAATAGATTAAATGACTAGGTATGTTAAACCATATGATTGATAAATAAATTACAATATGGTAAAGATTCACGTGATATAGTTATATTTATTTTAAAGAGGGAAATCTTAAAAGTCCTTTAAAATCAGGATTTATGATTAGAATCCAAATGTGGAATTAACCTTTGAGGAAAATAAAAAATTTATCAGAATCATGTTGAAATATGTTGATTTGAAGATTCATTCCATTGTGATAAAGTGTTAATGAAATAATTTTTTGATCTTAATCATTAATTCAATCAAAATAATAAAGGCATCATGTGATTGTTCTATATTTTTTAAAATAAATCCATCTAAAAACATTACAGAAAAAATGATGAGATATGGAGAACCATATTAAGGTAATTTGTAATTTTAAAAGTAATATTCAAGCGATGAGGTTTGACTAGTCATATTTCTCCATTAAATGAATCAATAAGTGTCCCAAAAAACTATCTTGTGATCCTTCTAATCAAAACCATGATAAATAAGACATGAAAATAAAATAAATAGGAAACATGAGGATATAATCAAGGTAATTAATTATTTTAAATTGTAAAATTTTAGTGGAATGTTTTAACATAATAACCATGAAACTGTTTTAATGAACCATGACCCAGTGTAACATAATGGCCTAAACTACCTTAAATATAACTATAATGACAATCACACATGATCTCAAGAACACCTCCCCATATAACATAGGATTTAGACTAGAATAAATGGTTAGTGAATAACTTGTTAGGAGAATATACCATTAGGTATAGACAACTATAAAGCAGAGAAGAAAAAATAATGAACAAAAATCATCTACATCAATAATATAACATGAAATTTAAAAATATAGGTGGACCATGGAATAATAACGCTATATACAATATCTAAATGAAATATAATGTAATTTTTAATGATCATTTCTCAAATTCTGGGATCACTCGTGAAAAAATAAAATACAATATAGTCCCAAAATAACAACAATAATGTAGAAATCCAATAATTCGACACTAACTACCTAATTCGATATATTTACTACATGTACCAAACTAATTCATTAATCATATGATATATTCCCTTACTTCACTATAAAAACTGTAATTTAGTGACGTTTTTTAGTGACTTTTTGTAAAAACTTTGCTAATTTTAAAATTATGGCCATTTTTCATGAAGTGTCTCTAATTTAGTGAAATTTCATTAAAATGTTGCTAATTTAGAAACTTTCCTCCAAAGCATCACTGATTTGATGACGTTTCCTCAAAATCATTTCTAATTTAGCGACATTTCCCAAAAGTGTCACTAATTTAGTGTCATTTCCTTAAAAGTGTCATTAATTTAGTGATGTTTTCTAAAAGTGTCACTAATTTAGTGATGTTTCCTCAATAATTTTACTAATTTAGCGTTTTTTCTTGAAATCATCGCTAATTTAGCAATTTTTCCTCAAAAGCGTCGCTAAATTGGTGACGTTTCCTCAGAAGTGTCGCTGAACTACCGACATTTTTTCAAAAACATCCCTAAATTAGTAACATTTTTAAGAAACATCTGTAATTTTTCTAATTTTTAAGTAAAAATCACTAAATTAGTGACATTATTTTTCAGGAAACATCACTAAAAATATATGTAGTTATATATCCCATTTTCCTGCATCGATGTAAATACATATTTAGATATATATATATATATATATATTAATTTTGTATATACACATACACATATATATAAACATATATATATAAATATATATATTTATATATATCTAAACACACACACAAATATATATATATATATATGTATATTTAAAAACACATATATATTTTAAATTGTTTCACAATTTTAAGAAAATGTGTCTATTTTAGTGAAAATTTTACCAGTTTTTTAAAGTGTCCAAGTTGTATATATTTGTGTGTGTGTGTGTGTATGTAAATTTATAATTATAATTATACATATATGTATGTGTGTATTTATGTATGTATGTATGTATACATACACATATATATTTACACACACACGCATATATATATATAAATACATATATATAGACATACATATTAATATAAACATATAATATATAAAAAATCTATACATATATATATATAAACACATATATATATACATATCTCATATATTATAAACATATATATAATATATATAAACATAAAATATAAACATATATATATAATATAAAACATAAACACACATATATATATAAACATGAAATGTAAACATATGTATATATATAATATAAACATATATATATCATAAAAAATATAACATATATATAGAATATAAACATATATATAATATTAAATCTAAAATCTAAACATATATATATTAATATATGTATATTAATATATTAATATATAATATATTTATTTTTTAACACTAAAATATATTTATTTATATATATATATAACATAATACAATTAAATAGTTTAAATTTAGTCACGTTTTTAAGAAAACGTGACAATTTACAGCCATTTTTATCAGGGTTTTAAAACATGGATAATTATATATATTTACACATATATATTTACACACATATAAACACACCACACACACACACATATATATATATATAATATAAAACATAAACATATATACATATATAATATAAACATATTTATATATATAAAAAATACACACACAGACACATATATATATATAATATAATATATAAAGATATATAATATAATATTAACATATATATATATATAGAAAATAAATATAAACATAATAAAGCTAAATGATAAAAAAAGATCAATGGATTTGTTGGTTAGCCTTTGGTTTCTCAATTTAGTGAATGGAGGTTCGATCCTCAGGTGGCTAATTTTTACAAGCCCTTTGATGTGTGCACAAGAGAGGTATGTGTAGGGCGGTGTGACAGAGAGAGAGTAAAGAATGGGAGGGGTGGGAATACGGGAGAGAGGGGAAGGGAGCGAGAATGGGAATGGGAGTGGGTTAGCGGGAATTTGGATGGGTATGGATCATAGGGAACAAGAGGGGAAACAATACAGGAACACGGGACTGAGGGAGTGAGGGGTAGGCAGGAAGTAGGAATGGGATGGGAATGGGAGTAGGGTATAGTAGGAATTGGAGGGACCAAGGAATGGGATGGGAAAGAATGTGGCATAGAGGGAGGGAGGGTAGGGAATCGGAGTGGATGGGGAGTTGTAGGAATTGGAGGGGAAAAGAGAGTGGGGTTGAAAAAAAAATTATGCATCATTTCAAAAAAAATACCACAAAATTTATGGATTTTATTTAAAATAAAATATGTTTATTTAGAAACATCTCTAAAAAATGTCATCAGATAAGTTATTATTTACTGATGTTTATTTACTGATATTTCTAAAAAAATGGTAAATGATGTGTCACTAAATAGAAACATTTAAAAACTTCCAAACTTTAGGGATGTTTATTTATCAACATTTCTTAAAAACATTGGTAAATGAGTTGTTTCTATATAAAAAAATTTCTAAACATCTCAGATTTAGTGACTTTTGTAGACATCACCAATTAGCGATGTTTATAAACATCACTTAATTGGAGATCTTTAAAATGTCACTAAATTAGAGACACCGCATTTATCAATGTTTTTAAGAAACGTCAGTAAATAAATTAGTGACATTTTAAAACATCAATAATGAAAAAAAACATCGCTAATTAGCATTTTTTGTAGTGTTTGTTCCTATGACCATGAACCCTCTCAGGTATTGGGGTTCTTGAGTAAGGTGTGATTATAACTCATTAGGATAACAAAAATGGCTTCTATTAAAAATCATTGTCAATACAAGTAAAATTTTGATATGAAATTATTATAAAATAAAGAAATAAATAACACATCACATCATGGAATACTTAGCATAAAAAAAGAATAAGTTACCATACCAACCTAGTCCAATTCCAAAATTGGTCAAGGCACCCATGGTCTAAATAAAACTCAAATGTGAATGATCTATTAATCATTGTCTTGTATTTAATGTTTAGTGAGTTATCTCTATAATAATAGTTTTTAGTGAATGGTACATCACCATGATATAAAATCATTAAATGAGTTATCACTATACATTTTCTCAGTGAACGATATGTCTCTACAACATAGTTTTTATGGATGATGTGCCACCTCTACATGATCGTGGTGAATAATGTATTAGGATGAAAATTATGATGAAAAAGATGATATCCCCTAGTGAATGATGCATCACCTCTATATGACATATAGGTGAAGGATCAATCACTAGTCCATGTCATTTAAGTAAATGATTCCCCACTCTTAAAGCACTATTCTTGATCAAGTAAAACTATAATATCTCTATGTTGACAATATAACACCAACACACATCTCCATTGGGTGATGTACTACCGATCTAACTCTGGGTGGATGATCAACCCAAAATACAGTCACAATTGTTTATGGGGGACCAAAAAACATAACACTGGGCTATAGATTTGTGTGGTCAACATAGCTCTAAGACAACAGCATATTGGAATAAGATATCAAAATTAAAAAATAATATTAAATTAAGAATTCATCATTAATTAAATCAATTATATGAACACCATATCACTAGGAATCTATTTAGGGTTATTTATTAATCTCCTATAAATAGGATCACAACATTTATAACCCATTTATAAATTATGGGTTATTCTTACAAGGCCATTAGCCTACTCAAAGATGATGTCGATGATAAAATGTCTCTATCCTAACTAATGTTTTAGATTGACCATATATAATTTCTCTCTTGGTAACCTAAATAGGTTCCTATGATCATATCATGTAGAAGAAAACCCATCATGGGCTTGGAAGAAAAAATTTAAAATACCATGCACAAGGAAATCAATGATTAATGTATATATAGATTATTAACACTTACAATAGGACCAATCATTGGTCTATTATCTCATATTCACACCATAGGAAGTGAAGGAATCAAAATAAATAAAATTCTTGTGTATTATAATAGATATGGGGATTCCCACATTTGATATGTTACTATAACATTATATAAAAATTAATGAGAATGATTATGAACACATACGTGATCATAGTATGGACTTTCTCATTAGATACCACCAGTTGATTTTACCTCAAAACATATAAATAAAGAAACATGGAATAAAACCCTAATTATCGCTTAACGGGAATGTAGAGATGAAAAAACATGCAAAATATTAAAAGATATAGGCGGATGATTATACAAAACCACAATGAACTATTTGGGTATATGAAACTCAAGATAGATAACAAATAGAGGTAATAATTCCTTGGGAAAAGAATAAGGAGGGAAGAGGGGTAAAGGGGTTGAGCTTGTAAAAGGATTAAATGAGGATAATTCCCAAATTTATATTTTTTATATTTTATTAATTTAAGTGATTTAAAATTAAAAAATAGAATATATTTAACTATATACACAAAGATACTACACTTGTTGAATGGTACCTGATAGAGTACCCATAATAATATTATCAGCTACACAGTGGCCCACCTAGATTTATATCGCATCAATATACTTATATCGGGTTCTAGGTAATTTTCAACTAGATACCAAGTGGAATCATTCTAAATGATTAATTTCCCATAACCACATTGAAAATAAAAAAACAAACCCCAAGTACACCCATTAAAACATCCAACTCTCTTAAATAGAAATAATAAAAAATCTTTGATAAAAATTAAATCAAAAACATTCCATGAAAACTTACAAGGTTTTATAACCACTCCACCTTATAGAAACTCTTCGATGGGGTGAAACATTGGGCATTGTAGGTGAAAAACTCCATCCCATGTGCCCATATATTAGACTCCCAGTCCAATTTATCCACTTGATTACATCAATGTTTCCACTATATGTATACTAGAGTGAACAAATTTTCACAAATTATCATCCCACTCTGATCTATAATATGATGATGTATCAGAATCCAACTCATTGCAGTCAATAATGAGCACATATGAAATGTCTAGAAGGTATCTAAAAATATGAGATACATGAAATGTGTCGTAGAAAAAATGATTCTTGGGGGGGTTAATTCATTATTTATGGTATAATTCCTAAATAAATACCTCAATGGACTCATTAACATGGTAAATTACATTCATAAACTCTAAATATACATATGTACCAAATAAGTAAACACTTGAAAAAAATATTTGGTTTTCCACCACAAACATTAGAGGATAGAAGTGTAAAAATTTATAAAAGTTATACTTACTATGTGTTGTCTCTAACAACATCATGGTCATCCAAATATGTTTAAACACTTATTTAATAAGATTCAATCCTACAAAAAATGATTGTTGATGACTTGAGTGGGATATCATACAAGTCATTGAATTTTTTCATCTAATTCAATGATAAATATATTTTTTTAGGAGAAATATAGAATTGGATATGTTTAGCGTGTGAAAAATATAATTCAATGACATAGGTATACAAAATCTCAACCAACACCCTGATGGTTTGACAAAACTACTAATTATTCTAACAATGATAGAAAATGATGAAATTTAACCACATATCAAGTGACTTTTATATCCCTTACACAAGTTGAAGTGTAAAATAAGTTACTTTCTCATTTATGATGATCCTAGAGACAATAGTAATATGCACTACCTCATAGACATACAACCAACTCATCTCTTCAATTTAATAGTTATCTTATATTAGTAGGTAATTTCAATATTTTTCAATCAATCCATGATAACTCACATTGTATCACTTAAATTTGGTAAACATGGTAATCCAAGAAAAAATTCAATCATCACATAATTCCAATTCTACTCAGGAATTGGTAAATGTTTAAAAAATCATACAGGAAACTAGTATTAAATTTTCACTCAATTATCGGTGACATATCTCAAAAAACAACCTCACATTGTCCTTTATTATCCTAAGATATCAATACTACCCCTAAATATCCTAGTACCACTTTGTAATCTTTGAGTGAATTACACATCTTGAGTCATTTGAATCTAATATAATCTCATTATGCGTGCTCTTATAGGATACAACACAACCTTATATATAATGGAACATGCACACATCTTACAGCCAATCAGGTTCAAGATCACAATCATAAATATTTTCCCTTGTGACCTAGTAGTCTAAGTCAGATATAAATCTCTCTTTTATTAAATAATTGATTGATTATTTATTAATAAAATTTATTTTATTCACTCTACCATAATACTCCTGAACATCAAAGGACATCTCAGTGATTTTTCCGATAAACATCAACTCCTTGCAAGCCACATGAAACACTATTCCCGAGTCTTCCTTCATAGTGAATCTTCTAATACCTTCCCATTCCTAGGGGATCTATTTAATATTAAAAATAAATGGTTCTAGGTACCCACCAAAAACCTTTCTGGAAGGTTTGGTTCAGACTATGAGAATTTATACTTCATGAATATATATGTAGTATAAACCATAAACATATCTTCCAATAATTAACCAAAATCACATTGAGTGAACCTACTATTCCTAACCTTAATTATGTATCTGATAGTTTATCTTATGTTAGCTCATCTACCTAGACCCAGAAGTGACTACTCTCCTATCTTGTGTCAAAACTATTCTCATCTCAACCCCTGGTGCATCACAATAAAATATTTAAAACTTTATAAGAGTAGGTTAGTCCATGAAGGAAATAGATTTCAATATCTATATCATCCCTAAAATGGATCCCTTTGAATAATATAACCATATGGACTTCACATCCTTAATGATTAGGGTCGTCGTTGGTGCTGCTAAATGGGATATGTCACAACTCAACCTATTAGAGCCCCCCTGGCAAGTAGAAGGTTGACCCATTATAAACCCAATACTACCTCCAATGGGCTTAGGGGATGGTGACCAGAACTGAGTGGGCATATCACTCATATTGGATGACTTATACTTTATAACCTAGACACACTCACACACATACATACCAATGAAATAGTGTAGAGATAATAAAACAACTAGTAACATAAATTCATGCATACATCTATCCCACAATCAGTGTATGAAAAAAAGTACTCAAAGAATGAAATGAAAAAATAAAATCCTACATAAAACATGAAAAATATTACAAACTACTCAAAAGAAGGTGACTGCTATCAAATACAACCACTGATACCCACATCGGTTTGTCTAGCTCCCTATTCTCCACCTACTCCAGGTCCTCCAAGGACTCCATTGAAAGGCCTGTCATCATTATAAGAAATAGAAAGTGTAGGAAGATATCATATAGGATTTAGTATAGCAATACCTAGTAGGCAACCCAAAAACCTAAAATAAAATGGAGAAAATTAAATTAAATAGTCTTCTTGACCCAATGCTAGAGGTGGAAATCCAAGGGAGAGAGAATAAGAAACTATATCTCGACCACACATCGACTATAAATGAATACTCATCCTAATGCACATGGTATTTTAATCAAGATAGGTGAAAAAAACTCAAGGAATCATAGAATAACCCAGATATACTAATCTTCTACTACTAGTATCATGAGGTCTCGGCCTCAAAATTTTCCACATGATTCTACTCAAGGATCAAAGGTAATGCTCATCCAAGAGAACTCACTCTATGAGCACCACTATCTATGATGGTAGTCATCAGAGATATTTAACTCATTAGGAATAGATATTCTATCACTGATGGAAATCATCTTAAAGATATCAATCATTATGTAATAAAAACTGATGGCACATCATCATTATCCCCAATGTCATACATCTGAGAGAACATGCTTTTTGGGACTCACCACAAATAATTTCATGTTGTCACTTAGAATATCTTGATACGCAGATAGGGGATATCACCCATCCCCAATGGGGGACTCATAAAACCCTAAAATATACTCTTAATATATCATCTCATGGATAGGGGATCACACCCAAGACTGCTATGGAACACCACAAACCCAATATGGTACCTCGTAGATCATGTCGCTCAAATAGGGGATCATCACCCATGTAGTGTTGGTCATAAAGATTGCACAAATCCATCTAGAACAACCCTCTCTATATGGGATCATATATCCAATGACCCCAAAAAGACTTCTAAAAACACTTACTAAATAGGGGATTATATACTTGATGATTCCAAAAACCCCACAGTAAATGCCTTCTATATAGGGGATCATATACCTGATGATGCCATAAACCCTAGTAGTCTAAGCACCTATATAGGGGATCACCTCCTATGTAGTTTCAGTCATGAAAATACCAAAAAACCCTCATAGTTAATTTAATATGATAGAGGATCTTAACCCAATATCCCAATGGGATACACTAACTCTATCTGAGAACATCCTATCAATGGGATCACAATCCTAGGATGAGGATATAATTCCAAAATGTACCCTTGTATGGATAAACCAAGGGAACTCACTCAACTGATACTAGTTTATTCATCGTGAACAATTGACCCACTAACATCACCTCATGTTGAATCTTGCATGCCAAAACCATGGCCACCATCATAGACAATGTGTAAAATTACCTTGTATAGGATATATGTAGGCCTCCATCCAAATCATTATAATGAAGTTTTGGGAGGGAGAAGTCTCCAAGGGGAGTACATGGAATGTACCCATAGTACATGGATTGTCTCTAGAAACTGGCCTATGGTTGTGTCCCCTATTAGTACTTGACTTGTATTTGGAACTATATATGGTGTGTTCCTCATGTCACATGGCTTGTGACCTCATATGATCTGCTATTTGTGTCCCCACCCATACATAGTTGTCTAGCCATGTCTCCCCTCACAGAATTTACCCTTGGTGCACTACATGTCTTGGCTACCTAGCTACTTGGTCAAGTCCTCAGCTTGTGCTTGTTTTTGGAGCTCCATGCCCATGTATGGAACCCCATGTCCATGTATCTGTATATTTACTTCACCCTTTTTACACCCCAAGGACCCTATATATGTACTCACACATGACCATTTCCCCTAACATGGAATTCCTACCCATGTTCTTAGCCACATAGTCTGTGCTCACAGCATGGTTTGTACCCATAGTACAAGGTGTGTAGTCCACAAAGTTTATATTCCATAAATTGAATAACATATGGTGTGTTATCCTCTACACTACACACCATGTGATCAATAATACCAAAAGGAAATACCCGATGATAAACTCTAAACTTCGTTATTTCCACCAAAACCAATAGATCTACCCCCAAGGGATCTCTAGTAGTCATAAAAGGGATAAAAAATAATAAATTAATGAATAAAAATGGATTGAGATGTAAATATTGTAAATTATCCTACCTCATGGTGAAACAATGAATCTTTGGGTGAAAAACTATGCCCATAACATATTGAAACTTGATACGGTGATGATCGGCATCAAAAATAAGGATCAGCGGAACCTCCTCTCCTCAATTCATCCTTAAGCCTACAGTCACACAAGGCGGGATCCACCTATATCATGCATGATAACCTAGGCGTTATATTCATTAAATTTTATTAAATTAATAAACCTACATTTAATTCCCCACCAATGGTCACCTCCAACTGAATGTTAAACATTGAAAAACTTTATGTCACTCCTAGGGTAAACCCCATCTTCTGAGCTCAAATATTTTCGTAGATTTCAAATTCAAGAATCTTATTGGGAGTTATTCAAATTTTACTAAAAAACTAAAAATTAGTGATAAAATGTATTTAAAATTTTTAATATCACAACATTGAGACTCCCTAGGCCCCAAAATCCCACACTGACCCAGTTCCTGGCTTCAAATATATTCCTATAAATATTCCAATTTCTTAAACAGAAAATCCAAAATCTATAAACTCTCCCCCACATTCATTATTTTGATCCCGAGAAGTGAAACCCTTTAAAAAGGGATAAAACTAAGCACTCGATTGGATCTCCTCTTCTAGTAAGATAACCATAGTATTCCTATACTATCTACAGCAACATACTCTAGGAAACCATAAGCTCAAAAAATGTTCCTCCCTGATTAGATCTCAAACACCACAGAGTAATTCAAAAGACAACTAAACAACTACCATCTAGATTAAACTAGGACTATATTGTGAAATAAGTAATGCATGAGTCTCTTAATCTGTGAAAAATAATAAAACACCAAGCACCTGGTTCAATTGTGGTCTAAGGGTCTAGAGGTAAACAACCTCGTTAACCCAATGTTGATACCGGCATAACCCGACATACCTCATCCAACCTTGGATGAACTAAACCCTCAACATCCATCATTAGAACCAAATATAGGATCAAAAACACTATCACTCACAAGCTCTGACCAGTACAATAGTGACCTAAAGGGCCTCCATTACATGGACTGAAATTGTGCTATGTCGATGTTGGAGCAACAACTACACAACATCAACATGAAAACTTGAAGAGTGTTCTCCAAAACATGAATGGTTCCCTCTACATGGAACAACCACCCCTCTATTAAGAGTTATAATGAGGTAATGAAAGATACTAGGCACCTTGACTCATAGTATGAATGTTTCCATCATCAATCCTCAGAATACCAACTTACTCTCAACCTTTGTAAACCTCATCAAGAACATGTTAGTGAATATATTGTCAAGTGATAACTCACAAATAAAACCTCCAAATTATACCTACCGACCTTCCTAAAAAAGAGGAGGGGTAACCACCAAGAATTAGAGAAATTTCATTTCATCCTCAATTGTCTCATATGCAACTCTAAAATTGAGCACATGAGGGAACCAATGAACAACACTATGATGACCAAGTGACACAGTGGTTCTTACTGAGGCCTCCTTCCTTAATCCTCCAACTTCACCACACCTCATGAAGATCCACTAGTGTCAAACAATATGCTAACACAAATATTGGGGTAGTACATGGTTCTAGTCATGTATAAGTTTAATATTCAGTGGTGAGGTAGACCTAGAATTTCCTCAGGTAGATGCCCTCAACTCCACCATTATAGTAGGGAACTAAAATCTCATAGCATCACTTCTCCAAGGATCATACTATCCATTAGATAAAATTTAGTTTCATATATCTATAAATGATCTCATCTATCTCATCTAGGGATCACTCCTCTATAAATAAGAAAAACTCCATCCCAAATACAAGTAACACTACCACACCACTAGAGGCAACCACATGAGCATGGATGGTAGGAAACCAATCCATTTGGAGAAAACATCATAGGGTCTCTCTATTCCACTATAGAAAGGTTATATGAGATTCACTCTCTTCCACCAAGGTTAGGTTACACTATAGATAGAGGTTCATGTCCTTTGATCCCCTCTTCTAGTGCCTCTAAGCATCAGGGTTGAGAAAAAAGGTCCGGGTGTTATCATAAGGCCTCGAAGATGAGCTCGAATTTGGGAAAGGTGGATCATGACTCTCTATTAACTAAAACTAGGGTATAAATCCACATTTCATTCCATGAATCACTCTCTATAGTCCAATATATAATCCCCTTTTTCATGATTATTAACCTCTTATTCACCTACCTTTCTACCACATCCAGGGCCTACTGTCACACCCAGACACTCTAACCCACCCTGAGTACACAAGTAAGAGGAACTCATCCACCACACCTCGATACAATCCTATTTGGGTGGAATTAACTCACCCACATGGTATTGTTTCACATCCCAATAACATATCTCAATGGGGATGTGTATCTATTTATTATAAGTCCAAATTTATGTCAATCATCATCATCATAGGGATATATCAATGCCTCACATTACCCTGGATAATACTTGAGCAAGAAGTGGATGTAAAAAGGGATTCACACACCTATATCTAAAAATACAACTAAAAAAGAAGATATGATATAGGCCATAAATATAATCATCTTTGGATCCTTTGGGTCATAGGACTCTATAGCTTGCAGTTGACCTCAACCCTATCCTCTAGCCCCCTAAGCCTGGTGAAGACAACCTTGGGGTGGTGGAAACACATCAAATCCTCTGATACCACATGCTTCTCTCCCCATTCCTCATCCACAGCCTCCATTATATGAAACTACATGATCTTGTAATTATCTCTACCAAGGTGGTTCATCAACCATATCCCTCTAAGAAACATAGTGGGTTGTAAAATCTTATATGAGATTCCCCCATCAAAAACAAGAAAAACACCACCTCTCCCATGGATGACTAGATTCGGCTTAGGATCCCATAGTTAAAGACTCTCCATCCTAGGATCGTCTCCTAAATAATCTCACTTGCCTAGATCTATGATATTGTCATCAGCTTCCAGTTTTTGAGGTTGTAACTCCTATGTTCCTAGAACCGATAGTCTAAATATTCTCATCCATAAATCTCGCCACTACCATGTCTCCCTTTATCACTAGAGTATATGTGTGAATGCATAATAATATCACTGATGACCTGAAATCCCAACATAATCACTACTCAAAGGTCCATACTCTAAAAAATATATCTTGAACCTTGTCTAGAGAGTCTCTAGAATGGTTTTTAAACCTCTCCAAATACTCATCCACAGTCATGCTATCCTACTGATGCTTCATTTTCACTTGAATGTGCACCAATCACGACATAGATAGATAAAAATCCTCCATGAAGAGCCTTAGAAACTCAATCTTTATGACCATCATCTCATCATGAGTTTGCATCACCAAAATCCACTATTTCCCAATTGATCCTTATATAAGACTCACCACTAGGACCACCATCTGATCAAAAGTGTCTTTACAAAGAAAAAAACACACATGACTGCCCCATGATTGTCATCAACTTCATGGGGGTATAGATCACTGAGATACCTGGGTGGTATCTACTTCTAAATCTCATGTTTCACACTTATCCAATGCACATCCTTTTCCTAAACTACCAACAAAACCTACTGTTCAACGGGTGATGGATCAACTGGTAATCCACCTGAAGGCTCTACCTCATGACCATTTCCCATCACAAAAACCTCATCACTAAGTAGATCGAAATCAAAATCCCACCATGGAACCCTATCTAGATGTCAACATTATGTAATATTGAAATATAATCAATATATTCCACGGTAAATGAGTATATTTAGTGAGATGACTTAGGAAGGACATAGAAACCACAACCTAGGCCTATAATATTATTGTACCAAATATTACCTATAGACAATTCCAGAATGTTTTGAGTCAAAAAGACGATTATCAGAGTCCTTTTTAATGGATAATTCAGCCTCTGCACCGACACTCAAGTCCCTAGATTTCAATCCAAACTCAAAACACATCAACACTTTCACTATAAATCCCAAACCAAGCTTATAGATTGAAATGAAACCCCTAACTCTAGTCATAAGAAAGTTCCTCCTCTTATACCACTCTATAAAAAACCAAAATCCTAGAGCCTACCTGGTTGACGGAAGGCTGACTAGTCATATCACAGACATGGGAGGCCTTAGCCTATGGTACATGTACCCACGAACACAAATACATTTTCATGAAACAATTCAAAGAAAATAATATAACTAATACCGTAGATGCATACATAAATATATCCCACAATAAAAGTATGAAGAAATACTAAAATCGTGAAAGGAAAAACTAAAATCCCCAAAAAAACTGGAAAAAGAGTCCAATATGCTGAGAAGGATGGGACTAGTGTCAAATGAAACCACTGGTACACACATCGGTCTATCTATCTCTCTATTATCTACCAACTTTGGGTGCTCCTAGAACGTCATAGAAAGTAACTTTTTCTTCAGAAGATTCCATGTAGGGGAGATTATAAAATTATGAGTAGCTTCCCCAAAACCCCAAAATAAAAGGAAGAAACTAAAATGAAGAAGTCCACTTAATCCAAATCCATAGGAGGAAACCCATGTGAGAGAGAACAAAAAAATCCATCTTGAACACTCCTATGTTATACGTGAATAGTTATATTAATCCACATGGTATGTTAATAAATACATGTGCATTAGTGCATGGAATTATAGAATAACGCAAATATACTCATATTAGACTCCATGTCTCAAGAGGTCCTAACGTCTCAACCCACCATAGGATTATACTCAAGGATCAAAGGTAATTCTAGTCTAGGATAACTCACTACATGATCCCTACCATCCCTGATGGAACTCATTTGGGATATATCACTCATCATGAATAGATCTACTATCCATGATGCCACTCGACCGAGAGATCTCACTTGTCAGGTAACACTAAACTAATGGTACATCTATATCATCTTTAATGGAATACATCTTAGAGAATATACTCATTGTGATTCACCATAAAAAAGTCACATTTTCACTCATTATATCTCGATACACAAATAGTTGATGTAACCCATCCATGATGGGGGCTCCTTGAACACTACTGGAAACTCTGAAGATATAATATCACAGATATGGGATCACACCCAAGACCATTGGGGGACACAAAGAACCTAATCTAGCACCCTGAAGATCATATAGATCATATATGGGATCTCTGACAATGTAGTGTTGGTCATGAATATTCCACTCACCCTATATAGAAAAACCCGCTATGTTTGGGAGTGTATAGATAGTGATATCACAAACCCTACTAAAAACACTCGATAATTAAGGGATCATATACCCAATGATTCCACAAACCCAAATGTAATTTATTTCTATTTAGGGGGTCGTATACCCGAAAATGCTACATAAATTACTATAACATTCCACTATATAGGGTATCATATGCCCAATGATTCCACAAACCATATCGGGATAACATTTTAGATAAGGGATCTTCACCCCTATTGTTTTGGTCATACTGATACCATGAACCCGACCTAGGTAGGTCGATATGATAAAGGATACCACCCATCCTCCTAGAGAGATACACAAAATCTATCCGAGCTCATCCTGTAAAGGGGATCAAAATAATATGATGAGAAAGTAATTTCACATTGTACCCTCATAAGGAGAGATTAAGGGAACTTGTTCAATTAATATTTTTCTATAGGTCGCTAACAAGAGACCCACTTACCTCACCTCATGTCACATCTCCTACACCAAAACCGTGGCCTCCATCATGTCCAATGTGTAAAAATTATCATGATAGGCTACACACAAGACTCTATCTAAGTTCTAATGATGGAGATTCGTGATGGAGAAGTATACAAGGGTATTACATGGTGTGTAACCATTGTACACTATGTGTCTCTAGATATCGGCCTTTGTTCTTATCCCCTATTAGTAATCTATATGTATTTAGGATTATACATAGTGTTTACCTCATGTCACATGATGTGTGACCTCATCCAATATCATGGATTTGTTCTCACCCATACATATATGTCATGTCATGTCACCCCACTATGTGTGTACCCTTGGTACATGGAATTTCTTGTCTACTCTTATACTTGACCAATCTATGAGCTCATTCACATGTTTGGAACCTCGTTCCTGTGTATGGAACCCTATGTCTATGTACTTGGTTTTGTACTTTAGATCATGTACACCCTGATGACCGTGGTCATGTACTGGAACATAGCCATATCCCCTTAAATGGCATGCATTCCCATGTCCTTCGTCATATGGCTTGGGATCACTGCATAGTGTGTACCTGCAATACATGGCATGTAGTGCCCAAATTTAATCTTCCCCAAACTATAATAACAAAACGTCTGTGATCCTCTATATTACACTCAATGTGATCAAGAATTCCGAACATGAATCACCTACGAGCCACCAAATTTCCACCAAAACCCCCATATCTACCTTATAGGTCTCTAGTAGTCGTAATAGGGCTCTAAAACAATAAAAAATGTAAAAATGGGTATCAAGATGTAAATATAATAAATATTCCTACCTCATGGTAAAACACTAAGTCTTAGATTGCAAAATGATTCTTAGAACATGATTCACCTTGATCCAGGTACAATCGGCACCAAAAAATGGGATTGGTGGAACCTCCTCCCCTCTATTTAGCCTCGGGTTTTACATCGCATAAGGGGAGATCCTCCTCTTCCATTCATTAAAATCCAAGGAGTTATATTGTATATTAATTTAATTTTATTATATTAATAATCCTCCATTTAACACCCGGCTAATGGTCGCCTTCGATTGCGCATCCAATGTCGAAAAACATTATGTCGTGACTAGGGCAATACTTATATTATAAACTCAATCATGGTTTCATATTTCCAATATGATTCTTTGATAAGAATTTATTCCACTTTTACCAAAAAACTACATGATCTTGAAAAAAATATTTAATATTTTTAATATCACCGCATTGAATCTCCCCATACCCGGGAATACCACACCTACTTACCACCTGGCTTTAGATATGTTCCTAGAAATATTATGAGGTCTTAGATGGAATAAAAAGTTTCCCTATAGAATATTTATTTGATAATTTTATTTTATAAACTTAAAATTATAAATAATTAGTTGATATTTAGTACATATATGGTTTTCTCCCAAGAAACCACAACATTTACCTTCTAAGTGACTATTAACATACCAACCTTAGAAATAATTCTCCCTATGATGAAAACCTTCTTGATCTGAAACTCACACTTTGAGTGTGCAATATATTTCTAGTTCTCTCTTGTTGTTCCAAAAACAATCATCATATATGAAGAATTATAATTTATAAATTATGAGTATATAACAATAGCATCAATAATGATGACAATTAAATAATCCAAATAATAATGGAAGAACCTATTTGTCAAGTCCATAAACATTATTGATATTTACATTAATCTGAATATCATCATGAGATATTGATATTGGAAAACCATAAAAATTATGTGAATACACAAAATATTAGAAATCCTCACCCATTGCTAATGATAAACAGATATGAGATCATTATTTGTGAACCACATGGGTTCCCTTGACTAATCAAATAGGAATTCTATACAATGATTTATATTCAGGTTATTAGATATCACATATTTTATTCTCTTGTAATCAATACACTACAGTAATTAATCACTCGCCTTCTTGAAAAATAATATTAGGACATCAAAATGGGGCTTTATCAAGTGAATAAACTGCATTGACTTTAGACCCTATAGTTGATCCTTCAACTCCCTATTCTCTAAAGGAGTTACCTTTATGCTGGAATGAATATGGGATATATACTAGTGAAAATCCCTATTGTTAACTCTATCACTCTCTAATGTGGTATATATATGATTTATTCAAGAAAAAATGACCTAAAACTAATCAATCAGTTATCGAATGACTAAACTCTATATCAACAATTCTTTCAAAATAATTCTAGAAAACTGAGCATAGATCATCCCCAGCTACTCAATAACTATTCATGAGTGGTCTGTATGAAATTACAACTCTTTGATGTATGTAATATAATCAAACATAATGGATATGATAGATAACATTCTTTTTCAATAGTCGATTTCTGTTCCTTAATATTTAAAACTATAAATCACATGGATCACTTCAAAACTACATGTTTATTACCATAATAAATCAAAAAAATTATATTAACAAATCATTATAGTGATATTTTGAAATTTTTAGATTCCTATACATCGTACTCATAAGGGAATATCATAAGAAATTAAAAATATAGATACTCTACAAAATCCCATGATCATTAGTAAATTGAGAAAATATGAAAAATTATTAGAACCAATATTGATTAAAGCCTGTTATAGGGTTTATTACATGACATTCAAATCTTGAACTATAAATAGAACCTTGCTTCAAATTTATAGAACCTTCCCAATTTTGTAAATCTATATGAAACTAAATCCTCATGCTCTCATCACATAACTCACCTAAGAGGCATCACTTTGCAGGCATTAATTACCCTAAAATTGGGATCTATTTCCTTCTCTATGACCCAAATAGAATGGATAAACCATGATAATAGACTATTTTGGAGATCATGGTCCTACTCTAAATCATCAAGTATGAATAAATTCATTATAATCAATTAATCATGATGAAATTCCAAAAACCTATATAGATTCCCTAACTCTCCATGAGAAGGTAACTTATTTAGTGGACTATCATAATCAATCTAAATATTACTATGATAACCACACTACTAAAACTCAATAGAGACCTCTCCTCTAGGATGAATAGATAAACCCGTACCTTAAATATCCTATCTACTATCACCATATCAAGAATCATTGTAGAATTTTTGCTTCCCAATTTTCAAGTATCTATCATGGATGAGAAATAATATTTCATCAATAACTTAATAATTGTCTAGTTCCTCTCTATAATGAGTTATTATTTAACTACCTACATGAATAATGATGGTCAGAAAATATTCAAACATAATTGAATAGATCAAAAATGTGTGATTTTGGAAGTATAATCACTCAATGGAATGGAAAAACCATGAAAATAAATACACCATGCCGAATAATATATAATATAATTCATACCAATGTGATCTATATGAACTCCCTATCATTATCTTATCTTGTGGTTTTATGTAGAAAGTTCTTGAAGAAACTAGACCAAAAATACTTCCCAGACTACCTCACATGTTGGTCTAACTAGATTAGAATGTCCCACTAGCACTTAGTTTGTCCACGTATCATATAGAAAATAAGTTTGACATGCATATATTGGTGCTATCTTAATTTAATCAATCATGGGTTTTATTGATTTTATCCATTTCTAAATATCCACTAGTCCACTTTCTCCCATGCTGAGGGGAAGATGTTTTAATAAGATCGTTAAGATAAAGTCATATATAGATGGTATAACTCATAATTCCATGTGTCCCATGTAATGAATAACCTTCAGAAAAATCTCATAATTATAATAATAAATGGAAGTAATAGGTAAAGCATGTGACTCAAGCTCCATTTTTTATGGGTCATTCCCATTACCTCTATCCTAGTCCTTAAAAAGATGTTTTCATGATGAAATTCCACTATAATGATATGTAAATGACTCAAAATACATTTCTATTATAGGTTTAGATATCAAAATTTTGGGTATACAGTAATTAGAAACATGAGCTTCTATGCTAGATGACTACTCTATAATAAAAAAATATCTCACAAATTGTCAATCGAGTATAGCCTAATATATCTAATATATGGATAAATGTAATATCACATGGGTAAACATGAGGAATAATTATTTTTTAGGAGAAATACCATATTCCTTGGTTAGTTATATTGATTCCCACTATGAATTAATACCAAAAAAATATTATTTTTTGTAGATAAAATATTTAATAATTGATCCTTGCATCATAACCATAAGGTTAATATAATGCAAGCATACAAATTACTTGGGATCCTTATGTGCTGAATATGATGCATGAACACATGAAACATTACCACCACAATGACAGATATATACAATAACATGGAATATTAAACAAAGTGGTGGAATCCATGTTATATTTAATCATTCAACATGATATACTATATATTTTAGTTTATGTTGGGATGCATCATAGTGTACTGAATGTCACTATTCCCTGGTGCTTATCATGGGAATTATCGTTTTATCAGATAAGACACTAGATTACCTCTTATCAGCTTCTAAAATCTATTATTCTTGGTTATTTATCATATAATTACGTATTTGAGGAGTTTAAATCCATAACATTAATGCTTAAATGTTAAAAAATCATTATGAAGATTTAAAATTTACATAAAAAATTTTGAAAAAAGTTGACTTTTTTGAAGTGATCTATAAATATATAGTTATTTTTTTGGTTTTTGGAATCCTATATAATGGTGTAAAAATCCTAATATGGTGTTGTTAATTTTATTGGAGTTGATAAAATATTAAATCTTCTCAAACCATGATGAATATTGAGTTTTCATTTATCTCTATTCATTAAATATAAGGATTTAGAAAATCAATTGTGGAGAGATATCCTATGAAATCATTGGTTTACTCCCACAATTTGTGGATACTTAATGATGGAGGAAAACTTTGGATACATGTTAGTTATCTTGATGAGACACATGGTTGAAACATAGACAGGTCAAATAATCATGGTGAAATACAAAAATTTTATTCTTTGTTTTATTATTCATTCAAAATATACAAACGAATTATGGGATAAATTTTATTTTATAGTTATTATTCAACTACATTTTGGATAAGTTTCATCCTTCTAAAACCATTTAGAGGTATAAATGTATATCTATTAAAGGTTATTTTATTTATGAATAAATAAAGAAATATGGAATATGTCTTATCAAATAATTATGATCTTCCCATTCAAAATAAGAATTTATGTTCCTGATTTATAAATTAAACAACATTTTGGGGTGAAATCTTGGCCTAGTTCTTGGAAAATTTATAAAACCATTCCACATAACATCAACCATTATCTTTACAATACATGCATGGATTTCACTAACAGTAGTGAGTCATAAAATAATTCACCATGACAAGGTACCTAGGTTTCATCAATATAGTATTGAAAATTTTATGTATAGATTATAAAATAGTCAAGGTTAAGAAGACATTTTGAGCTTCTAAAGTCTTACCATAAGTATATTCACTCAAAATTCCCACATATCATGAAAAAAACATGATTAAAATTTATTTATTAATTCAGAATACCTTCCAAAATGGTCATGGTCTTCCCTCAACAACAGTTTCCACCATATAGATGGGCATTCCATGTGGACTTCTATTTTGAATGGAATTTCAAATAAAATTATATTTTGTAAAAATTATAAAAAAATTCATAATAGTCCCTTATGAATTTCATTAGATACAATTTAATCCATTTTTAAAACATTTTTGTAAATATGATAATGGATTAAAGAGTAGTAATGTTGTTAAAATAAGGTTAAAATTAAATATAATTATACTTATTTATGATTATATGATAAATGTAAATATAAAATTTTTATATTAGTTAAATTATATGGAAAATATTTTATTTATGAAAATGGTTTCATAATTTAAGGAATTATTATTTTATTATAAAATAATTCATAAATGTCACACATTTCTTAAATAAGAAGGTGTTTATATTAAGCCATGTAAATGATAATATGAGATGTTAATATTGGATAAAAAAATTCATAAAATTTAAAATTAATATATATTATTTATGAAATGTTAATAAATGTTCATCTCATGCATCATTATATGATTTTTTTCATTAATATTTTTTATTCCCTTATGAATAATTCAATGAAATAAATTTATTATATTATGAATAAATGTATGATTTAATATAATTGTTTTATAATTCACCATTAAATTATATTATATATAGTTAAGGAATGAATTTATATTTATTATAATTGATTTATATTACTTTTAATAGGAATTTATCTTTTTTCATAAGTCAAGTAATGATATACATATCAACAAAGTTTTTAATTTTTTTTTTTTTTTTGTAAGAAGATATTTCAAAATAAATCATTAAAATAATTCATATATAACGAAGGAATGCATGAGATATGATGGTGAAATTAAAATCCACTATAAAATTATAACTGTTAAATTCCTTCCAAAGAAAACACTTTTCAATTAATAGATCATTTAATTGGGTTTTTTTAGAAAAATAATTGTTCCCATGTAGTTTCTTATGTAAGGAAAGCAAGTAATGTGGAAATATTAAGAGTTAGGTCATAATTTTTGTCATTTTCATTGTGATACACAAAGAAAAAATATCATCTTAAAGGATACATAGTAATATTGTTGTATTAACATGATATTTTATGATAGATTACTCTTTATATGAATTTAATTTCTTTAGTATCAAGCTTTTCATGTAACGTCAAGTCTAGATGAACCAAAATATACTATTGAAATATTTTTATTTATTTAGATAGTTATCACCTGTCTATTGTATTTGTGGGTATGAATGATATTAACTAAAATATAAAAAATTATTATTTTAATTAGTAAAAATTTAATTCATTGTTATTCAATTTTTTTAAAATTAAAATAAAATCATTTTTTGGTAAAAAAAAGATTTTTCTAATAATATTTTTTATATGAATAATGTATTTTTAACATAATAAATTAAATTAAAATATAATTATTAATGATTTTAACTAAATTTATAAGTAATATTTTAAATAAATTATTTTTAATTCCTTATTTTAATAACAAGTGTACAAGAATAAATTTTGTTTTATGGTTAAAATTCTATTTTTTCAAAAAAATGGTTTCATTGCGTTTCATGAACATATTTTAAAATGAATTTCTAACAATTATAGATACTTAATATAGTAAAATGGATTCTATATTTGGTATCAGAATAATTAACATAATCAACTAGGTCAAACTTAATATTGTTCATAATAAATATTAAAAACAATAAAAATTTGTTTTCTTGGGTAGGGTAATATTGGTTTTATGGGTGGTTATACCAAGAGAAAAGGTTAAAAATGAAACAAAAACTTGTCTAAATGTTATTGTATGATAATATTTAGACCTTATATTATCCTATATTTTATGTAACATACCATTTATTATTTAAATATTTTAAGTAATTAAATTTTTGTCCCTCCCCACACTTATAAAAGGGAACCTCTTTTCCTCCCATATTCACACAATTTGAACCATCTATATTGTCCAATAATTTTGAAAATACCATACTAGATTCATTTAATTCATTCTTTATCTATTGTGAATAACCTAATACCATCTTATAAAGGTTTATAGTTTACGGGAAAAAGGGGATCTCAAAGAAGAGGTAATTGTCTTACTCGATACTTTTAATGTGTAAATCTTATTATATATCCTATAAATCATTTCTATAAATATTAAAAAATAAATCATGTATCATAAATATTATAAAATGTTATTATTATTATGGTATTAACAATTTCTATCTCCATTCCCTTAAATGGGAGAGGAATATATTTCTCATCTGTAAGTTTGGATTACTGCCTCCACAAACAGATATGAATGTTTTTCCACCACCGTCATTCATGGATGGTTATTATGATGTATTTATTGTTTATATATGATATTTAATACATAATTATGTTTCTATAATTATTCATTATTATCTAAAATCTTACCTTCCCATATTTTCTAAAATGAAAACCTCTCTTGTGTGTATGTGTGGATCACAACCACCATGGATCAATGTGATTCATTATTCATTTACTATTTTCATAGATTGTAATAAGGAAAAATTTAACTAATATATATCATATTTATTATATAATAATGATTTTATAAATTTTAATAATTATTCAAATTTCTTTCATTCCATCAATGAAAAAGTGAAAAAATAACTTATGTACATTTAAGGACTATCATCTACATGATGTGATGAAATTCATTTTTCATAACTGCTTTATATGAATTTTTATAAAATTTATTATAGTTAAAAAAAATATACTTATATTCTAATTAATATTCATGAGATGATGAAACCATTCCCAAGATGAATGAACAGGAACCATCAATCCAAAACATGCATAGAAAAAAAATAGTTTTTACCTAAAAGTTTATTTTAATGATAATATTTTTAATAAAATGATAATTGTAAATTATAAAGGAATGATACATAGTATGTTATGTGTTAATATGGTACTATAACTGATTTTTAATTAATCTAAATTTATTATACATGAGGTTTTAATGTGTATAAATCAATGTGAGGATTGATATAAGGGGTTTAGGATACAATCTCATTTATTTTGGGGGTTATTTATTGCAAGTTCCAACAATGGAAAATTATATTCTCCTTATCCTTTAAACTCTATATATTTTATTTTACTCTAGTTATGCCTAAATTTTACATTTAATAGTACTATTTTACTCACTATGATACTTAAAATGAAAGATAAAATTCTTTTAATTTATAATTTCCATATTTCCTCTTTGGTTGAATAAATTTATCTTCCATATCAATGCTCATTAAAATTCATTCCTGAATGGTCTTTTTTTAGGATTAAATTATAGATTAAATTTATTTTCATACATACAAAAAATAATTTTAAAATTTTTTAAATGGATTTTTTGATATGTTTTATGAACATTTTTTTTATGATTTCTTAAAAAATGTGTGAAAGGAAACTTTATTTTCATGTTTACCACACTAACGGCTTTTCCCACCATCATAACTATTATTTTCGAAGAATATTGTTTTACTATTATCTATGTTTATTTTCAATGTAAATTTTTTCCCAATATTTATTGGAATTTTTTTAGATACTAAAAGGAAATGGTATTTTTTTAGTATTTAAATAAGTATTCAAATGATATTATAAAGTAATTTTTATTTTTGTCAACATAATTTTAAAATATTTATGATTCATGGAAAATATTAATTTATTATATCATTCAATTTCATTATCTAGAAATATTGTGTTGATGTTTATTTAAGGATTATTTTATGAAACTATTTTCTTTACCAATGGTTTTCCTATGATGAAATAATGAAATGTTAATGAAACCTATTTCCTTATAATAACATATGATGTGATTAATTGATACATGTTTTAATTATCTATAGCACACATATGTATGGATTTTATTATATAATAGGTGGGTAATTTATATCCCTTTAATTCATTGTGATATTTGATATAGATATCTCATAAGATGATGATGATATGTATTCAAATGATTTTTAATAGTTATGTTCGCATTTTTATGCATGGTTAAGATTTATACTATCAATTCTATTTAGAATATTCATAGATAATATTTTTAATATAAATTTTCCCATTTTTATTTTTAGTATGATTTATTTGAGCTATTATGAAAAAATTATTCATGGAAATTATTTTTAATAACTTTTTTCAAAAGATTGTTATTTCATATACTTATAATTCCACATGTTCATGTCATTACTATTAGAATGTGATTACTTATTTAACAATTTTATTAATTATGTTTTTTGTATATGACATGATTTGGGAGATTATGGTCTATAATTTTCTTGGTATGAATCTTTTTTAGATCATGCACTTGATTATGTTAGAATACCCTTATGATCATCATATTCCATGTTATTATTGATATATATCATGTATACCCTTATTGACAATATGATCTCAAAAATAATTATGGATTCATTCCCTATGTTTTGATTAAATATTTTAAATATGAAATTTCTATAAGCTTAAGAATATTAAGACCATTATACGTGATGCTGAATATGTTTTAAGTAATAAGATGATAATGTATCTAGTAACTAAAGATACAAAACCATTTTATTCCATGGTTATGTATTATTGAGAAATATTTTTAATATTCATCCCAAATGATGAAATATTTAAGTATGTTATTCTTGGGTCACCTCATTTGGTACTAAAAGATGACATAGTTATTTTAGGAGAATTGGTTGTTGAAAATAAGAGGGTATAACCTATAATAAACTATAGTGAACCGTAAGTGGTATAGGATAAACCTAAAGTATTATTGGTTGATTAGAATGTGTCATGAAATAATACATCCCAAGAACTTTTTACTTATGATTCCTTACTCTATTTTTTCTCAATACTTTTATCAATGTTTTGTTTTATTTAATGACTAGAAGAAAAATTAATCATGTTAAAAATGAATTTGATATGAAATAAAATGACCACCCTTGTGATAAAATATTGATTTGTTGATTGGATGTTATTTCATTTGGATATACTCACTCATATCTCTCAGTTTATAAGTAATAACATAATACATGTTGAACTAACAAATTCATAAAAGATAGATCAACATTCCATTGTGCCTTTTATGTGACAAGACCTACTTTCCTTATGTTGGTATTCTTATCTAGTTATTTCCATGAAATGGGTCGATGTGATGGAAAATTTACTTTATGTTCATTAGTTCTTAGACCATGATTATGTTCTCTTACAAGTCTATTGATTGGAAAGAAAATATGACCAATGGGGGAATAATATCATGAACACAAGTAAATATAAAGAAATAAACTTCTTATAATGAGAGAATTTTGAGGGAGGATTTCACAATAAATAATTTCCTTAAACTATTCATACTAATAAGGAAAGGTACTTCCTAGAGAAAAATCCAAAGTAAGATGAATTCAATGGTACCTATGAAGAAATAATTACAAGAACTTCAAGGTAATATAATAGTTTTACAATCAAACTTAGGAGAAACATTGATCAATTAATTAGTGTCCTAAAACCAATCCATTTAATTAAGAAATAATAGGCTTGGGTAACTTTGAATATATAGTTCAATGTGCAATGAATGTAGAAATTGTGGGTGGAAAGTCTAATTTTTTCTTTGGCTTTAGTGATAATAAAAAAATGAAGCTTCATTTAAAATTTAATGGTAAATCCCATAGTGGAAATAAATTCCAATGACCCACATGAAAAAAATTATGAGGGAAGTCACTCAATAAAATTCTTAAATATAACTGGAAAATGTGTAAATTTTAGAAAGGATGTTCATTGACCTAGTGATTATTGATGGTGGAAGAAAATTATGGAAAATGAAATAATGTAGTAGTAAGATTCAACTAATTATGTTCAATGTTTAAAATGATATGTTATTTGGATTTCTGTGTATCAATTTACTAATATAATATATAGTGTGTATTGTATGCCTAAACAACCCCTAAGAATAAGGATAATAGGAAGGAAACTGTTATCACAATTAAAGTGTGTTAGGAGAATTACATCATGAATGGTACACTTAAAATAAAATATAGAACTAAAAATGACTTATTTCTTTCTTTCTCTACCCACTCATTCATATCTATAATATTTTACAATAGTATAACATCACTACCTCAATTATTATATGTTGATTTGGCAGTAAAAAATCATCATGGAATTATGATCACATCTCATGATTATAATATCTCTCTAATATATTTTTTTTGTAATGTTATTACTTAAAATTTTTTTGTTATACAACTAGATGAATTTGATGATATAATTGGTTTGTATTGTATTTAGTTATATAAATATGAGTTCAATTTCTGAGGCAAATATGTCACATTTGATATTATAAATAAAAATATGATTTTATATCAGTTTGAGGATGAAAATGAACATCCAATAGTAATTCCTTCAACTGTGTGTATCTTACTAAATATTAATGAGGGTTATTTATCTAAAATGGTTCATGATAAACTCAACATTTAATATGAACCTATTATTCACAAATATTCTAATGTTCATCCAGATAAATTTCTTTATCATCCATCAAATCGTAAAGTTTAATTTTAAATGGAGCTTATACATGTTGATATATCCATTTCATAGAATAATTATAGAATAACCAAAATTGGGTTTTAGTTATTAAATGATAATCTCTAGAAGAATAATTATAAAGAATTTGTACTCCTAATTGAATCACCATGTTGTTCATGTGATATTTTTGTTATGATAAAATATGCTTCAATGCAACTCTTTCTTGATTACCAAGAACAAAACAATACTAATATCAAGAAAAATTATCTTATACCCTGTATTGATGAATTGTCTAATCAACTACATATAGATCCATATTTTTCAATGATTGAACATTATTCTAGATACTGTAAATTGATGTTCATGGTGGAGGATATATTAAATATAACCTTCTATATGAGGTACGGTCAGTATGAATTTATAGTAATTCTATTTGGGAATACCAATTCCCCTACTATCTTCATGGATCTAATGAATGTAATTGTTAGAAATTATATTAATCATCTTTTTTTAGTCTCTATAGATGATATTATAATATATGGAATGATAATGGAATATTGTGAAGATAATTTCAAAATTGTATTGAATACCTTGAATAAGGATAATTTGTTTTCCAAATTTAGAAGGTTTAAAATTTGGATAAAAAATGTTTCCTTATTGGGTCATATAATCTAAATAAATGGTCTATTTGTACACCATTCAATGATTGAAGTTTTTTATAAATGTCCCAGAAAAACCACTCTGACTATGATATGTTATTATCTTGGGTTCTCCAAATATTTTCAATTATTTGTGAGGAATTTCTCATAGATATCTAATCTATTATCCATGTTTAAATGGAAGTGAGAAATGTTCCTATGGACTAGTGAATGAGTGGAAAATGTCAACATGATAAGAATATGGTTATTTAAAACACCTTTGATCACACTACACTGCATTGGAGAAGAGTTTTGGATAAATTGTGATGAATCAATAAAGGGACTAGGATCTGTCCTCATATAAAATGACATTGTGATAGATTATACCTCATTTCAATAGAAATTTCATGAGAAAAGTTACCCAGGTAATTATATATAGGTGTAATTAGTAATTTTATCATTGAGAATATGGAGGCATTTTACTTATTTTGAAAGTGGTGATATATATATGGATCCTAAAATCATGAAATATATATTCAAAAAAATATTTCAAAATGAGCTAATGGAGATTGTTAGAAATGATTAATGATTATAATTGCTCAATACACTATCACTATAGAAAGGTGAAAATTTTGTTTGATACACTTAGTCATAATGAAAGTGCTTATTTTTCAATGATGAGAATTGAAAGAGGCATAATATTTTTGGATTTTCATAAAATAGGACATAAAATAATGATGAATGGAGAAAAATAGTATAATTATTAGATTAATATTCAATCATTTATCCTTGCGATGGTTAATGTGGCATAGAAGGAGAATATGAAACTGTAAAGGGATATGAGAAATGTTGTTGAATGATTATGATGCGATGATAAGGTTTAGGGAACTGGGTATGTGTCTTTCTTATACCAGACATGAAGAAGGAGTTGTTGGATGAATCTCATAGTTTATTATCCTTTATTTTTCCTAGAAGTATAAATATGTATATAAATCAAAAATAGTATTTATAATGGGATAACAAGAAGAGAGATGTTGCAGAATTTGAACCTCAAAGTACTGTATGTTTGGAATTTATTTATAATTGAAAAAATTATATGTGTACATAATAACCATAAACCATATAATAATAGAAATGAAAAAACATTACCCTAGAATTCATCATTGTAATCCCAAAAAAATCTAAAGTAAACAATGCTATTTGGATTTTATTAGATCACCGTACAACATAAAAAATATTTCACTGTAATAATATATAATTTATCTCTTAATTATCTACTCATGATATACATTCAGGATGTTAAATGATCTCATGGAGTACCACATTCTATTATATCTTATCAAGATTTGAGGTTTAACTCTATGTTATGGAGATATGTTCAATTGGAATTGAATATGAAATTGAACATTAGCTTTTCATATCATCCTCAATTGGATGATCTATCTAAGTGGTCCATTAAAACCCTATATGATATATTGAGATCATGTTCTATGTATTCCATAGGTTTTTGGGATCAATATATTTCTCTACTCATGTTTTGTTATAGTAATTGTTTTCCCTCAATCATTTAGATGGATCCTTATGAAGCCATCTATGGTAGAAATTTCATAACTCCAATATTCTATGATGAACATATAGAATAAATTTTATTGGAACCTATTATATCTTGATAAATTTCAAAGAATTATAAATATATTCATCCGCATAATATGAAAGATCCTAGTCTATAGAGAAGGTAAACTGACATTATTCTTTGAGATCTAGGGTTCCAAGTTGGTGATAGTGTATTCATATGAATATATCCTTGAAATATGGTTATGATATTTAAAAAAAGATCAATATGGGCCCTATATATATTTGACCTTTCTAAATTATGGATCTTATTAGTATAGTGACTTATCACATAGCATATCCACTAAATCTATCTCAATTTCATGATGTGTTCCATATATCTCTTATAAAGAAGTACATACCTGATCATTTATATGAACAAATCATATAGGTAGTACTAATTGATCATGTTATCAGTTATTTGTAAAAAAATGATACTTTGGATCAATTATAGAATGCTCTATGGAATAAGACAACTTTTTTGTCAAATTTTTTGGGGGAAACCATAAAGTTGAGAAACCAATGTGGGAACCCTAGGATATGATTAGACAGAACTATCCTAAATTTGTTTATATTGTAGTTAAGAAATTTTTATTTCATAATTCATTTAATGCGGTATAATGTAACAAAAAAATATTTTATGATATATTTTTCTTTATATAAATTGAATTTCATTGATAGAAATCATTACCTACAATACCAACTTTAAAAGAACTATGATATACTATTGAAATATTATTATTTAATGTGATAGTTATCACTAAGTTATTGGATTGGTAAGTATGAATAAGATGAACTATGTTATAAAATAGTATTTTTTTTATATAGGTATAAATTTAATTATTTTATTTTAATTGGGTTAGAAATTAAAATAATATAATTTTAAGGTAAAAAATATGTTTGTCTAAAATACTATTTTTATTCTTACAATGGGTTTTTATCATAATAAATAAAGTAATCACTATTGATGAATTATTTTAATAAAAAATTAATCTAGTATATTAAAAAATTATTTTATAATTATTTTAAGTGTTTTTAATATACATGGAATATGAATAAATTCCATTTTATGCTTTAAAATGAAATTTTATGAGAATTTTTTTTGTTACATTTTTCGCACTCATTTTAAAATTAATTTCATACAATTATAGTAATATAAAATTTTAAAATGTATTCCATGTTTTTAATGAGAATAATTAATATTATTTAACTCTCTCAATTTAATTTTCACAAATATGGAATATTAAATAAGTAAAAAATTATTACCATATCTAGGGTTAAAATTGGACTAGCTTAGGGTTAAACTAAGAGATAATTATACAATTGTAGAATAAAAATTACTATATATTATTGGATGAATATATATTTACATTTTTTTATTCTTAATTCTAATTTCATTCCATTAGGTTCACTTTCATTGGAAAGTGACATTTTATTATTTAATTTTTTTAGGTAATTCCATTTTTTCTCTTCCCTGACATATAAAAGGGAACCTATTATCCTCCTATTCTAATCTCATATTATCACAATTTCTTCCTTCTATATCTTCCAATACATGACCAAAAAACATCCTAGATTCCTTCCTTTAATTATTGATCATTTTTTCTTACCCTAAAACTTTCATATGATGGTTTAAGGTAAGGAAAATTTGGTCTCTCTAAGAAGATGTAATCATCATAACTGACTCTATAAAAGTTTATTTATTTTTATATATGTAGAGACCTAACCCCAAAATCCTAGATCTTGTGTCTTATATCAATTACATTGTTTTTATTACAAGTAATAAAGCCCTGAAGGAATGAGAGTTTAGTAGTCTTGGTAAACTAGATGCATAAATGAGTATTTTATTAAAAATTAATTACAAAATAATTTTTTTATTCTAAATAAAATCTTCATGGATAACTTTATTCCATCTATTATATCTCTAAAAATCATTCATAATATGATTTTTGGATTCTAGAGGAAATAAACATAATAACTGTGAGCTCAAATGCTCAGTAAGGGAAAAATATAGTGGAGGAAATAATGAATAAAAGGGAGAAATAATTATGGCATGGTAAATAACTTAACACACATACCGTGTAATCAAAAAAATGAGAAGGAAGTTCATAAATAATATGGAAAGTCAATAAATGGAAACACATTCCATTAAAATAGCTAGATAAGGAAAAATCAATATGTCAAGTTTGGAAACTGAAAACACATTCCATTTAATAAATAAATTTATAATTAAATGCATCCGTATATTTTATCATGTGAAAATTGTATGGATAATAAATAATGGAGAAAAATTAAGGTAATTATTAATTATTGGACGTCATGTATCAGGAACATGAAAACATATACCTTAAAGATCCATCCACTAGATAGTTTAAACTACGGATAGAAACCCATGCAATTTTTATAACTTATTTGTCTCATGAGAACCAATCAAGGCATTGAGGATATATATAAAGTATTGGTTCCAACCTTCATTGAATTTCCAAATCATTCTTCATATTGATCAATTGATTTAATTAATAAAAAATATACCTTATCAAATATTTGTATTAAATAAAGAATATAGATTTACCAATATTTCCCAAAATAATTAATCAACTATAAAATTAGACTTTGTATGTAAAGAGGTATGTTGTTTAGGAAATAGTAATATCCATGATAAATGAAATGGATAATTTATGGGAAATCCAATTTTCAATGATCGTATGATATTGAATATTTCAAAATGAATAACAAATAAATCAAGGAAGTGAATTTTAATACTACCACTGGATAAATAGATCAAAAACCATCCATATTAAGAAATAGGATGGTATCAATACAAAATATTCCAAGTGGAGTAAAAATAAGGTTTTTTTTTAATTAATTGAAATACTATAAAACGGTCTATTAAAACATTCTTGAGGAAAATATTTTTTTAGTATGAAAAACCTTTTAAAACCCCTTTTATTTTAAAATCAATTTTGAAAATATTTTCTTTAAAAAGAAACCTTTTAAACATGAAAAGTAAGATTCAATGAAATGACCAAAGGAAAATTTTTACAAGTCATACAAGGTAAAAAGAACATTCATTTTACACGTTTAAAGGATATAAACACGCCTTGTTTAGAAAGTGACAAGAAGATTCATTTAAAAACATTGGTAAAAGACAAAAAGGGTAAAAATTTATTTACCAAATAATTTTGAAAACATTTTTGAAAACATTTTAATAAAGAATGGTTTTTATAAGAAAATAGGTTCTCTAACTAAAGAGATAAATAAAGTCAGGTATTCTAAAAAACAATTTATAAAACATTTTTAGTACAAAATAGTATAAAAATGGTGCAATCAATTAATAAAGGTAATGAATAATATTAGGATAATAAAATTAAAGGTTTTATTATAAAATGATCAAATAATTCCCTCTGAATGAAATTTAAATATAAACAATTCCAAACGAAATTATATTGTAAAGTAAACCCTTCAAATGATTATAATGTTGTAGTTTGAATCAATAAATAAGTAGATTATGTCTATCAACTATAAATCTATATATAGAAGATTAAATACATCAATAGATAGTAAAAGTCATTATATAGAAAATCATATAATATTAAGATAATGAAGAATTAATATAACCTAATGAAAAGAAAATAGGTTATGAAATCTCTTTTCCACTTGGTAACTTTTAACTCAAATCCCCTTAGATTAAATAATTAAAATTGAAACTCAAAATATCATTAATAAACAATGGATCATGATATTATATGAAAAATTGGCAGTATTTGCACCATATATAATAAATTAGGTGAAAAACAATAAATTTATTGTTTTAATAGATAGTTAAGAACCAAAAAATGATGCGATATTACAAAGACAATCATTAAAAACATTCTTGAGGAGAATAGTATTTAAACATTCCAAAGTATCCCATACCACATTGAAAATTTTTAAATCAGAAGCCTTGTGAAGGAATAAAATTAAATGAAGTTTATAATATCATGAGAGTAATTAGATTCATGATATGTCATGTAAAAGTTTATTATATACACGACATAAAATAACCTAGGTGCATAGCAATAAATAAGTCTCAATGTAAAGTAAATTGAGATTAAATCCCTTACCTTTTGTTTTTTTCAGGTGAATTTCCTTTAACTTCCAATATAATAAACTTATGATAATTATATACTTTCTTGAGAACCTTTTTCATATTTATCATAACTTTATTTCACTTATTACTATGTTGTATACAACTAATTAAATAATTATTTTTATGTCAGTTGTTCTGACCAGATTCATTTTATGTGTCAAAAACAACTTTGGTTGGTAAACTATGGTCAAAGGGGTTATTATATAACATCTTAAGAATAATAATCAATAAATAATTATCATATTTATTCATAAATTATACTTTTAAAATCAATCATTAATTATATTTATGAAAAATTAACCAACGTTATAATCATGAAGACGGTAGGTTGTACGTATGCATGAGTAACGTTCCCATTTTTCAATGATCATTATGTAAAGAACATAAGTAAATTAAATATTTATAGAATGATAATTATATCATAAATAATATATTATTTCATTATATATATTTATATATTGAATTATTGTGATGTCAAAGGTATCACATTGTGTCGAGGAGGCGGTAGTCCACATGTCCACAAATGACATTATCACTTTTTAAGTGCATGAAAGGATAATAAATAAATTGATATATATTATATTTACAAAAAGGAATTTATTTCATGAATATCATATATAGGTTTTTTATTTAAAAAATAATTAAAACTGTAATTTATATGATCCATGTATAGTGTGAATGAATCACATCGCTTTGAGGTGGCGATAGTCCACACTTCCACAAATGATGTTATCATATTTACAAAAAATGGAAAGTATAAAGATATGTGTTGTAAAAGAGTTAAAGAAGAATAAAGACATAATATATATCATATATATAATATTTAAATATAGTTTCAATTATAATTTCCATCCATTAAAGTTACTAAAGGAAAAATGAACAATCATTGTTTCATGAGGCTGTGGTTTGTCATACACAGAAACAATAGTTCTGTTTCCCATTAGATGGATGTGTGTGTAAGTTTAGGTCAAAACCTTAGCATAAAAAAATCCTAGTATATTTATGATACTATTTTTTTATACAATAATGAAATAATTATATTTTAGTGATTGGATAATTGAAATAAAACTAAACAGCTTGAGGGAGTTTGTTACCTCTTATTTTGGTAACTCCTTTTGTTTTGAACCAAAGGCTTCCCTGGATTTCTTTCTTCTAAAGGGGAGGATTATAGGATGAGGGGAGGGATGTTTATGAACCATTTGGGTTGATATATTTTGATCCAAATTTTATTATGATGTGTGACGAAGTGGTAGGATAGGAGTCCTTTTTATAGTGGACGAGGAGAGGCACTCTTGTAATATTTTGAAAAAGGAATTCCATGCACATTTTTCATGTTGTAATTGGATCCAATGTTGGTCTAATTTAGATCCAAGAGAGTATAGGGTCGATATATGTCCATAAAATATATCTTAGAAAAGTGTATAGGTCATTTTGGGCCTTAAGGTTAAGGTTTAGTCCCATATTAAGCTTAATTTAACCTTAATCGTTGTAATTAATCTTCATTACATTCACAAATATTTTTGATAAAAAAATAAGTTAGACTTATTAGAAATTATAAATTATTCTGATTAAAAAAATTAAATCCATTTTTAAATAAAATTCTAATCAAATAAGTGGTAGAAATTAATTTAAAATTCATCTCGCAGGTGCGATGAAAATGCGGGTTTTTAAAGTAAAAATATCCAAAAGATTGCTATAATTATATAGTAAATTTCCAAAGTGAAACTGATTCCAATGACAGAAATTATATTAATTAATAAAAATATGATCTAATTAACCTTTAAAACTAATTAAAAGTATAATTTAACCTTAAAAATAATTTGGATGAAAAATAAGTTTTGAACTGAAATTCAGTATTTTTATCTATTCATGAAAAAATGATATGTTTCCAAAAAATATCAAAAATTTACCCTAACCTAATTTTTATGGTTCAATTTAAAATATAAATTTTATTTTGATATATTTAATCAATTAATGTGTTAAAATTCATATTTAAAATGGGTTTCCCATTAAAAGGCAGTAAAATTTCCTTTATAAAAATATAGATATTTATGTGTGAAATTTAGTTTTTTATTATCTTATTCCTATTAAAACTAATGGATGAATATCAAAAATATTTTATTGAATATATAACATATATATTCCATTAAAATCATTCAATAATTGTAAATAATTATGTTTATTAAGGCAAAACTCCTTTGGAAGCATAAAAATAATAATACTTCTTTTTATATCCAATTGTTTTTTTTGTTTCTCATTAATTGGTAACTAATGAATTAATTTTATATTTATATAAACCATAAATTTTCATAAGTTAGTTAATACTATTTATAATTTCTAACATAATTTCTAGGTTATATCATATTATATAATATAATAATATTTTAATAATACATTGTTATTTAGTGAAACTCAGTCTTACCTGTAACACAAGCTATTAAGAAAGGTCGCTCTTGTGTATAATGTAAGTTATCGAGGAAATTCACTATTTCATGCAATGCAAGATAACTCAGTGTTGTGTAAATTACAGGATATATCATTTATTGAATTTATTTAAAATATTAAATATGTGGTAGAGTCTAGGGATGTTATATTCTCTTATGCACTTGGTGATGTGTGTTGTACATGCTATCGAATAAAAAGTTGTAATTTAGAATTTTAGGGTGCTAAATTCTCTCTATATTAATTAAATTTTATCCTTTAAATTTAAAATCTATCTTGGTATTTTTTTGATATTTCGTACATTTAAATCCCACATCATGAAAAAGGTTTGTAAAAATTCCTCTAGAAAAGAGAGAAGGGGTGTTATAATGGTCAATGGAAAACCATGTAACTAGGTATCCAAATAGGAGAAAATTAGTGGAAATTAAGAATACATACTTAGAGGGAAAGTGTAAATATTTATAGGGATTTAATGATTTCATCAATCAAAAACAAGTTAATGATCAATAGAAATTTGAGGGCTTTAAATCCATAAATCTTTGATGATTTATAAGACCATCGGTTCAATATAAATTATGGTATTAGGACAACATTTTATTTTTAAGTAATTTCCCTAATATTGAGGAATTATTTTATTGCCTATGTATACTTACTTGATATATATCTATAAACCAGATTTCAATATTTGGTTTTGATTTGATCAATTTTCCAATTCATTCAAAAATTAATTTTGATGCCTAAAGCACTAAAAGAAACCATTAAAGGATCATAAGGCCTATAAAAGAGTGAAAAGTATAACTATTTGTCTTTAACTATCTTAAAAACCCAATGTGGTTAATATATTAATCTCTAATAACCAAAAGTGATACTATTGTTTCATTATTAACATTTATTCATCAAATTTTTTGACTAAAAAAATGAAAAATTAACCAATACATTGTGTAGGTTAGTGGTTGGGGTCAAAACATTATTTTTCTTCAGTCATGGGTTCAAGAATCACAGACTTACCGGATATTATTGATTTTCACATGGCTTATAGGTTGTCCTTTTCTAAAACCATATTAATATAATTTCTAAAAAAATATGATGGATATCCTTAAAATAATGTTAATCACTAAATCACCTTTTAACTAAAGTTTTCAATACAACCCTAATACATAAATACTTTATCAATTTATTTCCAAAAATTACTTCCTTAGTATAGAGTTTATCCATAATATCATTTGTATGATTTCTAAATCATGACTCCTTATTTTCAATCTTAAACTCCTTAGGTTTAACTCAGGATATTCATTTTCATTATCTATTCAAATCCTTTATAATGGTTCGTAAAGAAATTTTGAACTATCCTAAGTATATCACTCGATATTGTCAAAACAGGTGTGTCGTAAGGCCCATTTTCATGTACCAGGTTACCCCGAGTCAGGCTTAGAACACCTTGTCAAAGTTATTACTCCCAGGTACATTAGTACTGAAACCATGTCCACTTGTAGTATCTAGACAGGGATGTATTGCTTGGAAAACTGAAAAATCTAAAATTCTTGGATGTTCTTCTATACTTATCCTCAAATTATACCTTAGGGATATGTTATCTAATCAATATTTTCCTAAATATAGTTCCTAAGGTTACTACTAAACTTCCTATGATACCAACTGTAGCGACCTGACCCCAAAAGCATAGAGTCGGCATCTGTTATCAATTAAATTGGCCTGATTACAAGGAATCAATCCCTAGAGGACCTATATTTTAGTAGTCTTGGTAAACAAGATACATAAATGAGTCTTTTGTTACAAATTAATACACTAATTAAAACATAATTCTTTTTCTTCTAAATACAAACTTCTAGGATAACTTTATTTTATCTAGTATATCCAGGCATATCTTTCATAGTATGATTCTTGGATTCCTATGGAAAGAAACATAATAAGGGTGAGCTCAAATGCTCATTATGGGAAAAATATTGTGGAAGCAATAATTAATAAAATAGAGAAATAATTATGGAATGGTAAATAACTAAACACACATACCATGTAATCAAAAAACTAAGAAGGAAGTGCATAAACAATATGGAAATGTAATAAATGGAAACCCATGCCATACAAATAATTAGTCAATGAAAAATAAATATGGTGTGGCTAAAAACAAAAAAGACATTCCATTTAATCAAGAAACTGAGAATTAAATACATCCATATATTTTATCATGTTAAAATATCATGGATAATAAATAATGAATCAAAATGAAGGAAATTCTTAATTATTGGACGTCATGTATTAGGCACATGAAAACATATACTGTCAAGATCAATCCGCCAGACAGTTTAAACTATGGATAGAAACCAGTTTAATTTTCAAAAATTATTTGTCTCATGAGAACCTATTGATTCATCAAGTAGATATATAAATTTCATGATCCACCCTTAATTTAATGTCTAAAGCATTCTTCATATCGAGTAATCTATTTAATTAATAAACAATATTCCTTATCAAATATCTGTATTGAATAAAGAATACTGATTTATCAATATTTCCCCAAATAATCAAATAAATTTCAAAGTACACACCATATGTAAAGAGGTATACTATTTAAGAAATAGTAATATCAATGATAAATGAAATGGATAATTTAGGGTAGATTCAATGTTCATTGATCAAAGGAGATTGAATATTTCAATGGGACTAAAAAATAAATCAAGGAAATAAATTTTAATATTATCCTTGGAAAAATAAATTAATAACCATCTAGAGGAAGAAATAGGATGGTATCAATACAACATATTACAAGTGGAGTAAAAATAAGGTTTTTTGTTATTAATTAATATAAATACTATAAAATGATATTCAAAAACATTCTTGAGTAAAATATCATTTTATTATGAAAAACATTTTGAAAACCCTTTTATTTAAAAAATCACTTTTGAGATATTTTCTTTAAAAAAAATTTAAATTTACAAATGTAGCTTCAATGAAATGATAATTGGTAAATCTATACAATCCATACGTGGTAAAAATAACATTCCTTTTTCACAGTTAAAGGTTAGAAAAATTCCTTGTTCGAAAAGTGATAAGAAGATTCCTTTGAAAACATTGGTAAAAGAAAAAAGGATAAAAATGTATTTACCAAATAATTTTGAAAACATTTTCAATTTTTTTTAAAAAAAATCATGGTTTTTAGAATAAAATATGTTCTCTGAATAAAGAGGGAAATAAAGTCAAGTTATTTAAAAAATATTTTATAAAACATTTTCTATACAAAAGAGTATAAAAATTGTATTATCACTTAATAAATGTCATGGATAAATATAGGAGAAAAAAATTAAAGGTATTATTAGATAATGATCAAATAATTCCCTTTTATGGAAATTTAATTGTAAATAATCCCAAACAAAATGATATTGTAATGTAAACCCTTGAAAATAATATCAAGTTATAGTGAGAATCGATCAATGAGTATTGTAAAGACCTAGAAAATTCTATGTAATTTTTTTTTAATTATTTGGGATTTTTACGAGTCTATGAAAATTGACGGTGAAAAATTCCAAGGACCAGTGTACTCATAATAAATTTTTAAACTTTTTTTAAGGTACGTTTAGTAAATGCACGGGTGGAATTTTCTATCTTTTCAACCGGAGCTCGGAATTGAAATCTGAGAGCACCGTTGAATCTGTAGCATCGGGATTCTCTTAACAGAAGCTTCACTTCGATCGTAATTGATCGGAAGAAAAAGATAGTTTTTGGAATTTTTAAAGAATAATAAAATAACCATTTTATTGTTATTTTATCTTTCCTTTCTCCAATGGTTGAGAGACGTTGGAAGGACCGACGACATGTCAAGTCATTAAGTGGCTTGAATCATCAATTGTGTAACCACACCATTGTGAATTAAATAAGGTTCTTTAATTACTCATTTAATGAACCTTATTAAATTATTTTGTGTGTTACTCAACCTTTCCCTCTCCTATATATATGAGGCTTAGGGATGATTTTTGACATGGCTTCCCCAAGCGGGGAAAATCTGGCAAAGTACCGCGATGCTATTCATTGACGGAGGATGGAATCTCGGGCGGTAACTATCCGTGATCGACAAATTCCGATGACTCCATCCAATGAGGATGCTCCTCCCACAGCATACCCTCAAATGTGGAAGTACCGCCATCTGCAGTGGTCACCAACAATATTCAAGGTAGGGGGTTTATTTTGAAGTTGTCTTTGAGGAATTAAATTGTCTCCCACTTGTTATCAGGTAACGCGGAGGGTGTGGGCCAAAAAAATAAGGCCCAGACCCTCCACCACTCTATTCTTGATGTGAACTTCTGGGGACAATTTCTAACTCGAGAGCAATGCGAAATAGCAGGTCATGCTATGAAGGTGGCATCACGGAAGAGTCATAGGCATAGATAGCACCATGAATGGACCACCAGAGCACGTTCGGTGGCCTACAGAAAGAATTGTCGGCCTGCCATGCCAGCAGTGGCTAGAGAAGGCCCGCGAAAACCGGTCACGGACAGTGGGAAGGGGGCTCGTCATCGTGCATCGTGGTGTCCAAAGGTAGCCAGCTCGAGCCAGCCGTGCGGGAGAAGGGTGGTTCCTGAAGTCGCTGTCAGCGGTAGTAGCTGCGACCAGCGGGCCGTGGCAGGATGGGGCGGTGTCGCACCGCACCACATCGGCCGGAGGCCGGTCTGCCAATGGGATGACCACTTCATGAGGTGGGGCAGTGCCCCACCGGCCTAAGGAAATGACCCCGCATCTGTGGGGCTAGCAGTAGAAAGGTCCCCCTTTAGGCGGACCAAACCGGATGCGGGCTAGCCAAATGGGTCGGACCTGCCCAGTAGGTTGGGCCGAACCCACGGCCCAGCGGGCCAACGCAGGTGGGCCGAGCACCCACCTGAAGGGTTGGGCCAACCACGACCTGGGCCCACAAACTAGCTGGGCCGACCCCGATGGGCCAGACCCAGTGATCTGGGCCAACCCTTAATGTGTTGGACCTAGGCGGGGTCAGGTAGACCCCAGGACCCGTTGCGTCAGGCCGACCTAACTAAGTCGTACTGGGCCCAAACCCAACCATCCCCCAAATAAAGAAACGCCCTTAACTGAAAAACTGGGTGTCTGTTTGACACGCCTTTAGTGGCATTGAGAACCCTTTTGGGAACCAGTCCCTTTGGGAATATTTCGGAAGGCCCGACAGAGCTGGGACAGACCGAGGTGTGATCACCCCTGTTTCACAGAAAGGGGTGTATGTAACAGAACTGGCATCTGATAGACGTGTCGTCTATGGAATAAGGACCCTTGTGACAAGGAGGTCCTTTTGAGATACTCTAAATGCATTTTTTTAGAGTTTGACGTGCGACCTGGGTTGGATCAGACTTGAATCCAACCGGGCCCTTTTTACAAAAGTTCCCATATCTCACAGATCAGGCTCTGATCGATGCGTCATCTATCCCGTTGGGACCCCTATAGCGGGGTGGTCCCTTGGGTATTCTTTTTACAGGACTTTGTATTAGTTGAAATATGATCGATGTCTTGAGGAGGAGAGTCTTCCGGAGATGAGGCATACTTCGTGCGGGAATCCAGTGGATGGCAATGACACGAGGAAGAAGAGAGACCAATGCAGATTAATGTCAGAAACTCCATAGTGGGATGATCTAGTTGTACGACTAATCATCCCTACCCCTACATCGGCGAACAAGACAGGTCAGCACCAGCGACCAATATGGGTTAGCACTAGTGAACAATATGGGTCAGCACCAACGACCAATATGGGTCAGCATATAGCAACTAATACGGTTCAGCACCAGCGACCAATATGGTTCAGCATATAGAAACCAATACGGGTCAATATACAGTGACATATATGGGTCAAAAGTGGAGTTTCTACGGATAGGATGATCAGGCCTTACAACTAGTCATCCCTATCCTAGTAACCTTGAAGTTATAGAATTAATGTGAGTTGTCTCTTTTGCTTTGTGATTCATGATTTAGATCATTCTTGTGATATTACCTTTGTGTTATTTCTTGTGATATTTTCCTTTATAGATTACTGAGAGACCTTTAGGGGTCTTGGGGTCCCCTACTGAGTTGCTATACTTATCCCTGTGTGGGCTCCACCCGCACGTGTGTGTCTAGTGTAGACTAATGATGCTCTGAGGAAGACTTTGGAGGTTTGGGACTTGGTGGATCTTGGTGAGATGGGATCAGTCGAGGTAATCTTCTTTGACTTCAGACTTACAGCTACTACCCTCCAGGGAGAGATCTAGGGTAGATGCGTCAGCTGTTTACTACCTTTATAGTTTCTAGGGATTGTATTCTGGCCCACTGTTTTCAATTTTTAGTTGTACTTGTGGTTGTACTTTACTCTCATGATTATACATTACTTTTGTTGGTTGTTTACTTCACTTTCTCTTTTTGAGTGTGTATAGATCTCTAAGGAAATTCCTTCCCTTTTTGGAAAATTCTTTAGGTTCTAGTCGCCAACCCTTGGCCTATGGAAGGTGGTATTGGGGTAGTCACATTAGGGCCCCGTGGGAAGGTTCGTGACAAAGTGGTATCAAAGGGCGATCAGTTCAACTAGAAGAACTAAGAGTCTACTTTTAATGAGGAAATGGTGTAAAGTGTCTTGAGTTCGGTTTTCAGTACAGGGAGTCCAGTGTTGGTGTGGCAGCTGACGTATCCAAACACCAGGACCTTGAATTTTGTTTTTTGACTCGGTACATGAAAACACTAGTTTCTAGTGTTTTGAAAAGTTTTCTTGATCTTTCTTGAGTTAGCTCGCCAAGTATAACTTATTGACTGTGGAACATCTGTTTCTTACAAGATGCCTCCACAAAGACAGCCAGCCAGGATTCTGATTAGAGATTATGACTGTGGTCCATCAAGAGATTAGGCGTCGGTACAGGGACCACTCACAGTGATGGCACCTTCGGGTGGTGTACCCGTAGCAGCACCACCCATTGAGCATCATATACTTCCAGTGGATCATGCATGCTGGCTGAGCAAGTTTCATGAGTTCCATAGGTAGAGGCCTCTAAGGTTTCAAGGTGAGATAGACCCCCAGGCTGCAGAGGACTGGATTGAGATGGTTTTAAAGGTCTTCTGCTTAGTAAATACTCCTGCCGAGCAGATGGAGATCTTTTATTCTAGCCTTCTTTAGGGCTCAGCAAGACGATGGTGGATCTCGATGCTCCAGGTGTGAGAGGAGAAGACCCTCACCTGACCAGACTTTGAGATCCTTTTCAGGGCATAATTCATGCCAGTGACACTACACTCTGTGCGTGTTCAGGAGCTACTACATCTATAGTAGGGAATCCTGAATATGGCTCAGTACTCGAAGAGATTTACTGACATCTCCTGATACTCCACCGACATGGTACGAGACCCTTACTTCAGGGCCCGGACCTTTGAGAAGGGGGTCAGATGAGAGATCAAAGCTGTGATAGTTTCTCATAGAATCTTGACATAGGCTGGGGTGCTAGAGAGAGCTTTGTTGATGGAGATCTTCCTTACCGAGTAGGCACCGACAGTGAGAGCCCCTACTGGATGAAAGGTAACAGAGTCATCTACAGATGATAGTAGAAAGACGACACAGAAGCCCATGTGGGATAGACCTTCCGGAGGGTGACCCTGGGATGCAGTGTCAGAGGTACAAGGTTCGAGAGGCCGAGAGAGCCACCAGTGAGGAATGATCTATTTTTTATACAGGGGGAAAAGTCATTAAGCTCATGACTATCCGACTCCCCGCACAGAGGATTAGTAGATGGTGGATGGGCCACCGAAGCAGCGGCAGCAGTAAGATCATGAGCGTCATCCAGGTGGTAGACGAGGTGGGGGATCAGGATTTGCAGTATAAGGTGTTCAAGTTCACCAGGCACTACCACCACCACCCCCAGGCGGTCCACCACAAGCTCAGGGAGCGAGTGGACAGGGACAGGCCCAGCTACAGGTAGTAGAGGCTCATGATCCTAACATCCCTGAGATGATATGAGGTATGATCTGTATCTTCTCTAATTTATAAGTAGTGCTTATCAACACAGGTTCTAGACTTTCTTTCCTTTTCATAGACTTATTCCGAATGCGCTTTTATCTCATTCTTTGCATTTGGATACTCCTACGGGAGGAGATTCAGCAATCACACACTAGTGCCGACAGTGTGATCTTACTCTATAAAGAGAGAGTTTCATATGGGATCTTCTAGTAGCGGTGTTTAATCCCTATGAATTCAATCTAGGCATGGACTAGATATCAGCAGTTCATGCATAGATTGACTTCTTGAGACGTACAGTGCGATGTACGTGTAGAGATAAAGGCCAGTTTACCATTGTGGGTGTGAAGGAAAATAGAGCAGCACGAGATGGACTTGCACTCAAGAGGGTGCAACTGATTACGTATTATCTGGATTTCATGACCTTCAACACTATGGATGTGGTGAGTCCATAGTTCCCAGTGGTGGTGGATGAGTATGAGGATGTCTTTCTAGAAGATGTCCCAGGACTACTTCCTCATAGAGAGATAGACTTCCACATTTTCTTGTACCCAATAATAGCACTGATATCTACACCAGCACATCGGATGGCCCCTGTGGAGCTCTAGGAGCTGAGGGTATAGTTGGAGAACTTACATAGGAATGGATTTGTAAGGCCCAGTGTTTCTCCATGGGAATCCCCGGTGTTGTTTTCCAAGAAGGCAAACAGAATTTTGAGGCTATGCGTGTACTTCCAGTGCCAAAACTAGGTGAACGTGAAGAAAAAGTATCCTCTATTGAGGATTTATGATCTATTTGATCTATTGAAAGAAGAAAAGTGGTTCTCAAAGATAGACCTCAGATTAGGCTATCACTAGCTTAGGGTACGAGACTAGTACATACCGAATACAGCCTTCAGTTGTCGGTATAGCCATTACGAGTTCTTGTTGATGCCTTTTGGCATGGACAACACTCCAGTAGTGTTCATGGGGCTCATGAACAAGATATTTTATCCATACCTTGATCTCTTTGTGGTGGTCTTCATGGACAACATCTTGGTGTACTCAGCATCTGAGGAAGAGCATGTTGTACACTTGAGGATAGTTCTAGACACACTCCAAGAGCACCAATTATATGGGAAGCTCTCAAATTGTGAGTTCTGGATATGGAATTTACACTTCTTGGGACACGTCATCTCAGAATATGGAGTTTCAAAGGATCCATTGAAGATCAAGGCAGTACTTTCTTGGGATCCACCCAGGAGTGTTATTAAGGTGCGGAGCTTCCTTGGATTAGTAGGATACTATCAGAGGTTCATACCTAATTTCTCTAGAGTAGAATCACCTATGAATGCCTTGATGAAGAAGGGGAAACCCTTATTAGGGCCAGAGACATGCCAATAGAGCTTCCAACAGCTGAGGGAGAGCATGACCAGTGCTCCCATCCTGAGGTTGTCAGTGGAGAGAATTGACTACATGGTTTACTATGATGCATCAGGGACTAGAATCGGTTGTGTCCTAATATAGGATGATACAATTATTTCTTATGGATCACGGAAGCTGAGGCCTCATGAGCAGAATTATGTGAATCATGCCTTGGAGTTGGAAACAGTAGTCTTTACACAGAGGATGTGGTGACACTACTTGATGGGAGAGCGGTTCATTGTTTACTCAGACCACAAGAGTCTTAGATATATCTTCACACAGAAATATTTTAATCTGAGATAGTGATGTTGTATAGAGTTACTCTTGGACCATGACTTCGATATAGTCTATACACCTGGAAAGGGGAACGTCGTGGAAGATGCACTTAGCTGAAGATCGAGTCCACAGCTACTAAACGAGGCTTTAGAGCAGTTAGCTTCGCTTGAGATATCCTATGTGGATAGAGATGAGATAGTCTACCTCAAGTTGATGGTAGTTTCCCCTCCACTCCATCAGTAAGTCAGGGATATGAAACTCAGGGACAGTAGATATGAGACTACACATGCTCAGATATCCTCAGGCCATGCCCCTGACAGATATTCTAAAGGTGGGGAGCATGATATCCTTTTCAGAGGACGTATAGTTGTACTAGTGGTGCTATGAGAGAGGTTGTTGAGGGAGTTCCATACATCCCCCTTGGCAGTTAATTCAGGTTTGATTAAGATGTATCAGGACCTTTGGCATCAGTACTGGTGGAAAGGGATGAATAAAGTTGTGGCGGAGTTTGTTTATATATGCCTCACTTTCCAGCAAGTGAAAGTCGAGCACCAGGTACCAACAGGCTTGACCCAACCCCTCAAGATACTAGAGTGGAAGTGGGAAGGGATATTGATGGACTTCATGATGGGGTTACCACGTACGTCTAGAGGGAATGACACCATCTAGGTTATCGTTGACCGACTCACCAAGATGTCCCACTTCCTTGCTATTCAAGAGAAGAGTTTAGTAAGGAGCTTGGGACGTCTCTACGTTCAAGAGATCGTGCGACTTCACGAGGTTCCCTCAACGATAGTCTCAGACAATGATGCACGCTTCACATCCTGGTTGTGGAAAGGATTTTAGGAGGCTTTTGGGACTCAGTTTTTCTTGAGAACATCTTTTCACCCGCAGACAGATGGTCAGACTAAGCGGACCATCCATACCATGGACGACATGCTTTATGCATGTGCCCTAGATTTTGGTCGTAGTTGGGAGGACCACCTACCCTTGGTGGAGTTTTCATACCACAATATCTATCACTCCACCATTGTTATGGCCCCTTTTGAGGCATTTTATGGAAGACCGTTCAGATCACCCTTATGATGGAAAGATCCCAGAGAGCTAGCACTTGTGGGCCCATAGATGGTGCAGCCTACCACTAAGAAGGTGTAGGTCATCCAAGAGCAGATGAAGACTATACAGAGTCGACAGAAGTCCAATGTTGATAGGTGATAGAGACCACTGAATTTCTAGTAGGGGGACCATGTATTCTTGTGAGTCTCCCATCAACGGGGACTACAGAGATTTGGAGGAGGTAGAAAACTCTCACCAAGGTTTCTCATACCATTCCTGATACTTCGAAGGATTGGTGAGGTGGAATACCACTTGGCACTGCCACCACAGTTGGAGAGGGTGCACAACGTCTTCCATGTATCCCAGCTGAGGAGATATGTGCATGACTCATCTCATGTCGTCAACCATGGTGAGTTGGAGATTAACAATGGGGTGAATTTTGTAGAGTACCCAGTGGAGATAGAGGATCGGCAGGAGCAGATCCTTCGTGAGTGGTAGATACCTCTGGAGCACGTTCTATGGCATCATAGGAATCTCTAGGAGAGCACATGGGAGAGAGAGGTTCATATGCATACTTGGTACACCTCTTTGTTTATGTATCCTTGTTTGTATTGTAGGGATATAAATCCCCAAGATAGGGAGAATGTAAAGACCCAAAAAATTCCATGTAATTTTTTTAATTATTTGGGATTTTTTGAGTCTGCAAAAATTGATGGTGTATGATTATGAGGCCCAGTATGCCCAAAATGAATTTCTGAACTTTTTTTAAGGTATGTTGAGTAAACGCATGGGTGGAATTTTATATCTTTTGAACCAGTGCTCAGAATTAAAATCTGAGATCACCGTTGAATTCGTAGCGCCGAGATTCGCTTAAGGGAAGCTTCACTTCGACCGCACTTTGTTGGTAGAAAAAGATAGTTTTTGTACTTTTTAAAGAATAATAAAATAAAAATTTTATTGTTATTTTATCTTTATTTTCTCTAACGGATGAGCAGTATTGGTGGGACTGGTGACATGTCAAGCCATTAAGTGGCTTGATTCATCAATTTCCTAACTGCATCGTTGTGAATTAAATGAGGTTCATTAATTACTCATTTAATGAACCTCATTAAATTCTTTCATGTGTTACTCACCCTTTCCCCCTCCTATATATATAAGGCTTAGGGATGAGTTTTGACAAGGCTTCACTAAGCGGGGAAACTCTGGAAAAGTACTGTGATTCCATCCACTGACGGAGTATGGAAGCTTGGGCTGCAACGATTCTAGATTGACAAAAGTCAATGACTCCATCCAATGAGGACGCTCCTCCCACCGCATACCCTCAAACGTGGAAGTACCATCGTCCATTGTGGTCACCAAAAATCTTTGAGGTAGGGGTTTATTTTGAATTTGTATTTGATGAATTAAATTCTCTCCCACTTGTTATCATGTAACATGGGGGGTGTGGGCCAAACGAACAAGGCTCAAACCCTCTGTCGCTTCATTCTTGATGTGAACTTCAGGGGACAATTCCCAACTCAATGGAAATGCGAAGTAGATGGTCACACTATGACAGTGGAATCCCGTAAGAGTCATAGGAACAGATGACGCAATGAACGGACCACCAGAGAACGTCCGGTGGCCCGTGGAAAGAAACACAGACCCACCATGTCGGTGATGGCCAGAGAAGGCCCACGGCAACTGTCCATGGGAAGTGGGAAGGAGGTGCTCCATCGCACGCAGTGGTTTCCAAAGGTGGCCTGCTACATGGGAGAAGGGAGGCACCTGTAGGTGTCGTCAGCGGCAGCATTCACGGCCAACGGGCTGTGGCAAGAGTGGGTGGCACGGTGCTGCGCTGCGCCCCATCGGCTGGAGGTCGGTTGACCAATGGGTCGACCACTGCACATGGTGGGCAGTGCCCCACTGGCTAAAGGAAATTTCCCCACATCCCATGGGGCCAACTTGAGAATGGTCCGCCTTCAAGGGGACCAGACTGGATGCGATCCGACTGAACGGGTCGGACCCACATCCCAACGGGCTAGTGCGAGTGGGTCGAGCCCCATTCGGTGAGTCGGGCCAACCGTGGCCTGGGCTCACGAACTAGCTGGGATGACCCTGACATGCCACACCCAGTGAACGGGGCCAACAATTAATGGGATGGACCTGGGTGGGGTCAGGTAGACCCCAGAACCCGTTGCGTCGGGCCGACCTAACTGAGTCAGACCAGGGCCAGACCCAACCTACCCTTGAATAAAGAAACAACCATAACTGAAAAACCGGGTGTCCGTTTGACATACCATCAGTGGAGTTGGGACCCCTTTTGGGAAGTGGTCCCTTTGGGCATGTTCCGACGGGCCCGACCGAGTAGGGCTAGACCAAGGTGCGATCACCCCTGTTTCACGGAAAGGGGTGTAAGTAACAGACCGGGTGTCCGATCGACGTGTCGTCTATGGAATAAGGACCCTTGTGACAAGCCGGTCCTTTGGAGATACTCTATGTGAGTTTTTATGGAGTCTGATGTGTAACCTGGGTTGGATCAGACTTGAATTCAACCAAGCCCTTTTTACAAAAGTGTCCATATCTCACAGATCGGGCGTCTGATCGACCTATTTTATGTCACGTTGGGACCCCTATGGTGGGGCGGTCCCTTGGGTATGATTTTTGAGGGACTTCATACTAGTTGAAATATGACTAATATCTTGAGTAACAGAGTCTTCCGGAGATCAAGTGTGCTTTGTGCGGGAATCCGTTGGTTGGCTGTGACATGAGGAAGAAGAGCGGCCAATGTGGGTCAGCATTAGAAACTCCAAAGTGGGATGATCTAGTTTTACGACTAATCATCCCTACCTCTACATCTGCGACCAAGATGGGTCAGCACTAGCGACCAATACGGGTCAACACCAGTGACCAATAAGGGTCCGCATGAGTGACCAATACGGGTCGACATCTAGCAACCAATACATGTCAACACTAGCAACCATTACAGGTCATCATCTAGCGACCAATATGGGTTAGCATATAGTGACCTATACAGGTTAGCAGTGGAGTTACTATGGATAGGATGATCTGGCTTTACGACTAGTCATCACTATCCTAGTAACCATGAAGTTATACCGTTAGAGTGACATATCTCTTTTGCTTTGTGATTCATGATTTAGATCATTATTATGATATTACCTTTGTGGTATTTCTTGTTATGTTTTACTTTTTGGATTACTGAGAGACCTTCTAGGGTCTTGGAGTTCCCTACTGAGTTGTTATACTCACCCTTGCACGGGCTCTGCCCGCACGTGTGTGTTTGGTGCAGACTACTAATGCTCTGAGGTAGACTTTGGATGTTTGGGACTTGGTGGAGTTTGGTGCGACGGGAGAAGTCGAGATCCTCTTCTTAGACTTTAGAAGTATAGCTACTACCCTCAAGGTAGAGATCCAAGGCATATTTGTCAGTTTTTTACTCCCTTTTCAGTTTCTAGGTCTTATACTTTGGCCCATTGTTTTCAGTTTTCAGTTGTACTTGTGGTTGTACTTTACTCTCATGGTTATACCTTACTTTTGTTTCTTTTTTACTTTAGTTTTCCTTTCTGAGTGTGTATTGATCTCTAAAGCAATGCTTTCCCTATTCAGGAAAAGGCTTCAGGTGCTATCCACCAACCCCTGGCCTATGGAAGGTGGGCTTGGGGTAGTCACATTCGGGGCATGTGGGATGGGTCGTGACAAGTAGATTATGTGTATCAACTGTAAACCTGCATATAGAAGAGTAAATACATCAATAGATAGTCAAATTAATTAAATACATAATCATATAATATTAGCAATAATGAGGAAGTAATATAACCCACTAAAAATAAATTGGGTTATGAAATCTATTTTCCACTTGGTTATCTTTTAACTCAAATCCCCTTACATTAAATAATTCAAATTGAAACTCAAAATATTATGAATAATGAATGGATCATGATATTATATGACCAAGTGGTAGTATGTGCTCCATATATAAGAAATTAGGTGAACAAATATAAATTTATTTTTTTAAGATAATGTTAACATTCACAAAATAAAGTGATATTACAAATATAATCATTAAAAAGGTTTAGGGTAGAATAAACATTAAACATTCCAAAGTGTCTCATAAAACATTTAAACATTTTAAATAATAAGATTCATGAAGGACTAAAATTTAACAAAATTTATAATATCATGAGAGTAATGATATTAATGATATATAATGTAAAAGGGAAGTATATACACCCTAAAACGGAACTAGGTGTATAATAACAAATAAGTCTCAATGGAATGTAAATTGACACGAAATCCCTTACCTTGCACTTCCTTTCTAGTGAACGTCCTTTAACTTCTTGTATAATAAAATTATGTTAATTTTATACTTTATTGAGAACCTTTTTCAGGTTTATCATAAATTTTATTTCACTTATTACTATTTTGTATAAAACTACTTAAACAATTATTTTTATGTAGGTTGTTTTGACCAAATTTAGTTTATATGTCAAAAACAACTTTAGTGGGTAAACTATGGAAAATTGGGTCATTATATAACATCTATAGAATAATAATAATGAAATAATTATCATATTTATACATAAATTATACTTTTAATTTCAATAATTACTTATTGTTATAAAAAATGAAGCAATGTTACAATCATGGAGACGGTAGGTCGTACTTACGCATGAGTAACATTCCTATTTTTCAATGATCATTATGGAAAGAAGGTAAGTACCTTAAATATTTCCAGAATTTTAATTATATCATAAAAAAATATTATTCAATTATATATAATTATATATATAATTATTTTGATGTAAAATTAATCACATCATGTCGAGGAGGCGGTAGTTCACACATTCACGAATGACGTTATCACTTTTTAAGTGGGTGAAAGGGTGATAAAGAAATTGATATATATTATATTTCTAGAAAGTTAATTATGTATTTAATATCATATATAGTTTCTTTATATAACATATTTTTAATTAAAACCATAATTTATACCATCCATTTATAGTGTGAATGAATCACATCGCTTTGAGGGTGCGGTAGTCCACACTTCCATAAAAAATGTTATCATATTTACACAAAATGAAAAGTATAAAGATATGTGTTGTAAAGAAACTACAGAAGAATAAAGACATAATATATATCATATAAATCATATATATAATATATTAACAGATTTTCCATCATAATTTACAACCATGAAATTTGGTAAAGGAAAAATGAATAGTCATCGTTTTGTGAGTAACTAGTTCACCGTACACAGAAACAGTATGTTTGTTACCCATTAGATGGATGTGTGTGTGTAGGTCAAAAACATAGTATAAAAACAAAATAGTATATTTATTATACTGTTTTTTTTATAAAATAATTAAGTAATAATATTTTGTTGATTTTATAATTGAAATAAAACTAAAAAGATTCATGAATTTTGTTACCTCTTATTCAAGTAACTCCTTTTGGTTTAAACCAAAGGATTAATTCGATTTCTTTATACCCTAGGGGAGTATTCTAAGATTGGGTAAAGTATTTTTAGGACCTATTTTGTAAAATCCTGGTCTATCCAAAGTGTCTTGGGAGGTGTGAGAAATTGGGAGGAGAAGAGGCCTTTTGTAGTGGATGAGGAGTGGGACTCTTGTAATATTTTGACAAAGGAATTCCATGCATGTTTTTCATATTATAATTAGATCCAATAATAGTAAAATTTCAATAAAATAGAGTATTGTTTTGATATATGGACATCCACTATCTGTTAGACAAGTGTGTAGGTCATATTGGGCCTTGGGGTTAAGGTTTAGTCCCTTATTAAACATAATTTAACCTTAATCATTATACTTAATTTTAATTACATTCACTAATATTTTTGGTAAAATAATAATTTTTTGTTATTAGACATTAAAAATTATTATTATTCTAAATTTTTAATCCATTTTTCAAAATTCTAATCACATAATTGGAAAAAATTGATTTAAAATTCATCCTACAGGTTGGACGACAATGTGTGTTTTTAAAGTAAAAACATCCAAAAGTTTGATATAGTTTTATAATAAATTTCAAATTGAAATTGATTTAAATTACATAAATTGAATTAATTGATAGAAATATTATATAATTAAACTTTAAATATAATTAAAATTATAATCTAACCTTATAAATAAATTAGATGAAAAAGCAATTTTGAACTAAAATTCAGTATTTTTAACTATTCAATAAAAAATGATACATTTCCAAAAAATATCAAAATTTCAACCTAAAATAATTTTTATGTTTCTATTTAAAATATTAATTTTATTTTTAAATATTAAATCAATTAAAGTTTCATATTTCATATTTAAAATGGGTTATCCATTAAAAGGCAGTAAAATTGCCTTCATAAAAATATAGGGTTTTATGTGTGGAATTGGGTTTGTTCTTCTCATAGGCCTATAAAACCTAATGGATGAATATAAAAAATATTTTATTGGATATATAACATATATATTTCATTAAAATAATTCAATAATTGTAATTAATTGTGTTTATTAAGACAAAAAAAATTTAAAATCATAAAAATAATAATATTTCTTTTTATATCCAATTGGTTTTTATTTTCGTTTCTCATCAATTTATAACTAATGAATTCATTTTATATTTATATCAACAATAAATTTTCATAATTTATTTAATAATATTCATAACCACTAACATAAAATCTTGGTTATATATTATTATATTAAATAATAATATTCAAATAATACATTGTTATTTGGTGAAACTTGGTCTTGCGTATAATGTTATCTATCGAGGAAGGTCACTCTTGTGTGTAACGCAATCTATCAAGGAAAGTTATTCTTATTTGTGATGTAGAATAACTCAGTGTTTCATTAATTACAATATGTATCATGTATTTAATTTATTTAAAATAGTAAATATATAGTATAGTCTCGGGATATTATATTTCGTTACGCGCTTGGTGATGCGCGTCATACACGCTATCGAATACAAAGTTTCACTTCATAATTTCAGGGAGTTATAGTATATCCACTAAATTTTTAGTATACATATTAAAATAACTAATAAAGTATCAAAAATATACTAATAATTTATTATCACTAAGGTACAACCATTTTACATTTCTATTCTATCAAATGGAAAATGAATGTATTCCCATGTGCGTATGTGTGGGATACCACCTCCATATAGCTATATGATTCATTTCCAATCAAAAAATTAATTTTTTGGTTATTATAATGGATTTAATTATTATATATTATTTTTATTACATTATTTTTCTTTTATAATTATATGATATGATATAACTTCTTACCTTTCCATCCATTGGAAAATTATAATGTTTCTTATGCATACGTATGTATTACTACCTCCATGTAGTGATGTGATTCTTTTGTCATTTCCTATTGACATGGATGTAAATAAGTATAGATTTAATAAATATATATTATATTTATGATATATTAATTATTCTTTAAATTTTAATTTTAATATACTTTTCATTAATTACATCCATCTAAAAGTGAAAACATCACTCGTGTGTACGTATGAACTATCGTCTTCAGGAAGTGATGAAATTCGTTTTTCAACACCAATTTATATGATTTGTTATAAAAGTGTATATAATTGATAAATATAATAATTATTTAATGATTTACATTCAGGATATTTTGATTCCTTTATCAAGTTACAAGTCTCAGAACAATCAAACTGAAACATTCATGTAAAATAGGCTAGTTTTCACCCTAATATTCTTTCTAAAAGTGAGGTTTTCAAAAAATTAAAATTAAAAATTATAAAGGAATTTTAACTATGAATTTATATAATAATATTTTTCTATAATATATGTATAATATTTCTGTATTTATTATATAGTTTTTTTATCATGTTTGAATCCTGAGGGGACTTGAGGTAATAGATTTATATTATAAAATCATTTATTTTTTAGATTATTTATGTTAAGTTTCCATTTAGGAAAGTAATATTATCCTTATAATTTAAAAAACACATAGTTTCTTATGAAATTTTTATTCCTTGAAATATAAATCATTTTAACCCTTTTCCTCTCCTTGTTACTTAAAATGAAAGATAAAATGATTTTTATGAAAACAGGGCTTATTTCTTCTTTATTCAACTAACTATTCTTTCAATGAATATGTTTTTAAAATTGGATTAGATAATTTTATTTAAAATGATAAATTTATTGTTTAAATCTATTTTCAACCATATTTTCATTTATTTTCACATTTTAAAAAAGAATGTTTTCATCTTTTTTTAAACTAGTTATTAATAAATTTTTACAAGAGTGTGAAATAAGTGTTTATTTTAACATTTACTACATGAAACAATTTTCCTTATCTAATTAAAATTAATTAATTTTAAACCTCCTTTACACATTTCCAATTTTTTAGTGAAAACCTTTTTCTCATGTTCTTGTAATTTTTAATCTTTAACAGTACTAAAATAAAATAATTAATTCCTTGTTTTTAAATAAATGACTAAACACTCTAATAATGGTATTTTTAATCTATTTTGGCATCCTTTAAGGATTATAATTCTTCACTGGGGATATGATATCATGATATAATCTACATTATTTATCTGGATATCTTTTTATGATGTTGATTTAAATATTATTTTTTGAAACCCTTTTTCTTTCTGATGGGTTTTACTATAATGAAATGATAAAATGTTTATGAAACTTATTTCCTTTACATGAGTCATGATTGATGAATTTATGTGTCTTTTTTAATATTGATGGAGATATATTAATTGTTTTAATTATGTGATGGTTGGGTCCATTATATCCCTCTATTGCATTGAATAATATGATATATTTTTCTCATGAGATGATGAAGGTATATGTGGACATGATTTCCAAAAACTATGTTTAAATTCTTATTTGTCAGTATAATTTCTACTATTTATACTCATGATAATATATGTGTATATGATTATGAGTAGGAATATTCATTTTTTTATGTGTGAGAATGATTTTTACTAGGTATTTTCAAAAACGTTATACATGGACATTATTTATAATAGGTATTTTCGAAAGATTATGACTTCCTTGGATTATAATGTATCATGATTAAATTGTTACTCTTAAATGATGGTTACTAATATAAAACCCTTATTAATCATGATTTTTTATATGAAATGATATTGGATATTTTAATCAATAATTTTCAAGGTATGAATATATTACATTGAGAACATACACATGATTATATTACAATACTCATATGATCATCTTATAAGATATCTATAATATTTACCCTTATTGAGCATCTAAGATCACCCTTTCTTTTATTTTACCTATCTAGTTTTTTATGCAAGGTTTGAGGTATTATATGCCTATAAGGTTACTAATATGAAGAGAATTATGATATATGTTGAAACAAAACTATGAAAAAAAATTATGAAAAAGTTGATTATGTATCTATTCTCCAATGATAACAATCCATTATAGTCCTAGGGCTTGTATTATTGTGTAATTTATTAAGTATTCATACAAATGATGAAATATTTATTTATTTATTTCTTGTTTCACCTCAAGTGTCATGTTTTCTATATGATGGATTGAGTAAGAAGTTGTACAACAAACTATCCATGAGTGAAATATGATATTATAGGAAATATTTCCTTTGAAAATAACTATTTTGTGAGATTAACACTAAAGTTGAAATATTATATAGTAAAATATGGATTTTTACGACTAATAAATATGATGTAATTTTGAAGGGGTTATTTATTTTTTGGGAAAAATTAATAAAAATCACTATAAAATGAATTTAGTATATGATAACTATATAATAAAAACTATTTTTATAAATTGATAGAATCTCAAAAATCACAATATAAATTGATATCATATTAGGAAAATTGAATCTAAATGGAAGAAATATTCTAAACTAATATAAAAGCATGATAGATTTTCAAATGAAATAAAAAATATTCTATGTGGTAGTGAAATGTATTCTTAAGAAAACCCACTTTGATGAAGTTAGTCGAGTATAGGAAAAAGTTTTATTATAAACATTAAATAGACTAAAATGGAATATTTATATTAAATATTTTCCATGAAGATCCCAAAATCTTGAAACAACATGAATCTAGGGATGTTTAAAGAATAAATGATAATTTGATAATGGTTATATAAAGATAAGGAAATAGATGAAATATATCAAGTCACTAAATATTTCATTTATTATATGATGGAAGAGGGTTCCTCCTCCTATAATCATGTACTAAAAATTATTGGTTATTTAAATGACATGTGTAGACTTGGGTCACTACTAAATTATGATCTAGATTCATTAAAATTTACCTATAGTAAAGGTTATGATAGTTTATTATGAATTAAAATATTATTGAGTTTAAATAAAGATTGAAAGATCTATTAAATGTAGTGAGTATTGCAGAGAGGGACATTATAGGTCCATGATATAGTGAATTTATGGTGGTATGAAATGTAAACTGTATATATTTTGACCATAGGAAGAATAAGATAGGTCATGGAGATTCCAAACCAAATTCTAAATGAAAGGGATAAGTTTCCATAAAAGGTATGTTCTTCCATTTTTACAAGAATATTCATTGGAAATTGAATTTCCTTGAATACCTAAAGTAGTGAAACAATGTTAGTGTAGAGTTCACATCTCATATTAATGTTACATAAATCGATTCATTTATTTTTAATTGTATATGACACAAATTTTAAATTATAAAAATTTTATAATTATGTACATAAATTAAAAGGTATATTGAGATTGAGGTTAGAATGTAATTTTTGTATTCATGTGATAGATAAAGGGGATTCTATATCAATTTTTTGGATTTAGTGGATCACATTAATTCTCTATAGGATAAAAATAGATATTTTATGTTTTTATCAACTTTTTTCATATTATGTAACAATATATGTTTCAGTAAAAAATTATTTGTTATCAATATATGATATGATTTTTATAGACATGATTATAAATGATCCAAATGTATAACATATTTAAAATGAAGAAATTGAAAAATGTGATTTTCTCTATTATAAATGATTTTATCCAATAAATATATTAAAATATTATGAAGATGATTTTCACTTATTGTGGAATATTTTTAAGCATAATATTATTTTCATAAAATTTCTCCAAACATAGAATAAAATATAACATATGGATATAATTAGTTTATTTTTTAAATATTCCCACTGGTGGAAAAAGTGTTATTTATAAAGTAGTAAATATATTGTGCATATTAGCATAATACTTTATAGTTAACAAAGTCTTTATGAGTTTAATGGGGTATTTTTGTACATTGAGAAGATTAAAATGTAACAAATAAGAGATTAAACATGTCAAAATCTAAGTAAATTACACCTAATATCCAAAAACATTTAAGGATTTGTTTGAAAATATTAATGTAAAAATGTTACATTATTTATAAAATTATGTTAATGAAATGTTACATGTATGATTATGAGAATGAAAATAGAAGGATTTTTATATTGAAAAATATGCTATTAAAATTGTAACATTGGATGTTGTGAAGTAATCTAGTTTAAATACCATGTTAAATCATTTGAAAATTATAAATAAAAATATTATATCTCACTATTATTCAAATAATTTTTCATAATAGATTTTACCCACTAATGTATTTTAGTGGGTGTATTTTATTCGATATTTTCACAATGATGTGATATGAATTTAAATTAGATTAAATGAGTAATAAAAAACTATATAGTGTATCAAACACAAGGAATCAATTTTTTTATATCATATTTAATGTTATTAGATGGGTTCTCACATATTTCTTTATTTACTCTTCATAAATATGTTTAAGAATTTAATATGTATAATGTTATAGGAAATATTGTTTCCACTTCATCATTTTTGTCACATTTGATGCATAAATTGTAAGAATTTAGATGAAAATTGACCTTCCATTGTATGATATTGAGTTATTAATAATTAATATTTTTCATGGATTATTATAGGTTGTGATGAAATTTTATGGCTATAGTTAGTGGTATTTCATATAGAGATATAGAATATGATCATATGGTAAAAATAGTGTTTTTTGTGTTGGATGTCCATCAAACTATACCATAGATAATTTCAAAAAAATAATTCCTTGGTATGGTAGGTCTATATTTTTCATATTGACTTCTTATAACTGAGGTTGGAAAGATACATCACATGATAATATTAATACATTGATAGTTTTTTTATGAAATCATTTAGGATTATCTAATTAGGGGTGGTTGGGTATATTATTGATCATGCCATCAGTTGTGATTCAAGAAAGATGGGATTTATGTATTGATATGTTGAGAAATAAATCTAGTCCCCTCATTGATATAATCCTATAATGTGTATGGGTATACATTGATAAAGAAACATGTAATGTTCTTAAATAATTGGATGAGGGTCATGTGATGGTTTATTCTACTCATATTAATAACTTATGATGTATTCATATTCTTGGATAGTATATACTCATATAATCAAGAATGTATGAGTTGGATATATGGGATTTATATACCAAATTATGTTTTAGGAAAAGTTATCATCTGTATTTTTTTCATCAGTATGATATATATGGTGGACGTATGTATTTATATACATGTGTTTGGTATATATCTCACTAGATCCATTTAATTCATGGGTAGTATTTATTATTTTCTTAAGGATTCTCATTTCAAATATTTAGAGGTTTAGAAATTAATAATTTTTCTAAATGGTACAATGACCCATTGGGTCACATATTATGATTGAGTGAATAAGGATAATGGTTATAAAACTTTGAAAATTAACCTAACGGTTTTTCAAAGGATAATAAGATGTTATTGATACATATTCAAAAGTTATAACATATGATGTTGCATTTTGGTAGAATGAGTTATAGAATTACCAAATGACTTTTGGAAATAATCACAATTTTTTCATATAATATAAAAATTTCATTCATGTGATGTAAAATTAGGTGAAAGTGTGAAATGTTTATGAGTATTTTAGTGAAATTGAATGATTGATGGATATATCGACTAAATTGGAATAGACCATAGTGTAGTGGAAGCTGTTTTATATGTAAGTGTTCACCATGACATAGTGTGTGTCAAGGTTATTGATGGGATGAACCACAACATAGCGAGGTTCATTATTACCTAGTGATTTTTTGGGTATTACTATGTTATGTTATACCACACTAGATTCCTTCATGAACCTCTCTAAATGTTTCCATTATAGTTCATTCATCATAATATGATGGATTTGAGGACATTAAAGGCATTAAATTAATTTTTAAAGTATAAAAATAATTTTTATTTGAATTGAATGTTGTAATAGATTAACAGTTTGTGAGTTTTTTAGAATTATCAATAAATATACTATTGGATCATTGGTTCTTGGATTCCTATATAATGGTTTTTATATTTTAATATGATGTGGTTTGTTACCTATGGTGTTCAGATACCTATGGAACTCACAAACTAAGAAAAATATCAATCCCTTAATTCTCTTTATTCTCTAACACATGGATCTTGATAATTTTGAATAGAGAGAGATCATACCTAAGAAATGTCTGACTCCTAAAATACATGGATACCCTATGAGGGAGAAACTCTAATTTTATACATTAATTGTCTTAATTAAATTCCAACTTGAATCATATATGGGATGGATCTTTAAGGAGAATGATACATGTTTAATTATTTATTTTATTTATCATTATAAATGTATAGTTAGATTATGGTATTAATGGTGTTTTGGAGTTACTCTTATACTATGATATTGATTAGTTTGATCACTACAAAACATGTTACTCAAACCATGAGAAAAATCTAGTGAATTTTCAATCACATATCACATTTTAAAACCATGAAATAACAACACTAAAAAACAATGAAAAAATAATATACCTTTTAAATAGGACATCCCCTATATATGGGTTAGATAATTATAAGCATAAGTCCCATCTAAATCCCCAACAAGAACCTATATGTGTCTACCAATCCAAATAGAACAACATTATCAAAATAAGTCTCTAATGAAATTTTGTAACAACTAAAAGTAAACTACACAAAGAGTATATCCAAATCGGTGGAACCATGGGACCTAATTTACAAATAACTATATTATGTATATTAAAAAATCCCCAAGGGATGATGTATAATATATCGGGATACTATACCATCAAGGACAGGTGACCATAAAAAATACCAGACCCAATAAAGATAATAATTAATTGAATCAAAAATATAAAATTAACATTATATCTATCAGAAAACTATGGAACATTATTGACGTTTTCCATATAAAATTTAAATATATTTTAATGTCAAAAAAAACTTGAAAAAAGTGGTATTGGCTATGGGATTATTATATATAGGATATTCATGAAAAACTAAATAATTTGGAAAATAAAAAAATGATCCATGATTCCCCTATATCATAATCTCTATAATTCATAAACCAAGATCATCCATCAATGATAGGGTCTTATCCCTTAATTATTCCCTTAATAATGATTACTTTTGAAGTACCGTGATTCTAAATAATTATGTGTGTAAAACTCATTAGTTCATGACCAATTATTTCCCTAAACATGTCTATTAAATATATGTTTATAGTTGATATAATATAATAATAATGAAAATAAATAAATAACAGGTTGTGTCATATAATTCTTGTCATATAAACATTGAGTTTCCATACCTTCTTTAGAAAATTACAGAAGGGTTTTAGGAAACCATGGTTTGAACAAACCACAAAAGTTCATGATATATCACTACTCGTCTTAAAATTCAATGTAAATAATTTATCACTATAATCATAATTATTTAAGTGAATTATAAATCACTATAATATCATGTTTATGAGTGAGTTATTCCCACACCTTATCTTGGATAATAATGTATCGCTATAATATAATATAGGTGGATGATGTACCATCTCCACATGCTCTTGGTTAATATTGTATTACTATAGTAATAATAATGATGAAAAAGAGATCACCTAATTAATCATGAATAGACACTATACTAGATGATTTTTAATAATAACTCACATATTTTATGTGTATGATACACCACCAGGCAAGCACTGTGGTGGTTGAAGTACCATAAGCATAACTCAAGGTTGATGATATGACACCAAAATAAATATATTATAGAAGATGCACCACCAATCCAACATAGGGAGGATGATATACCTCAAATATAATCATTTGAGTGCATGAGTAACCACCAATTAAAATTCTAGACCACAGTTAATTTAGGTTAGAACTTTATATAGCCATCATAGTAGGGAAATGAGTTATTAAAAACACAAAATTATATAAAAAATGTAATGCATAATTAAATAAATTAATTAATTAAATGAAACATCACAATAAAACCACCAAGTTTGGACAATTATTTTCCTATAAAAAATATCTCAATATTATTAAATCATTTATTAAAAAGTAGTTATTCTCATAAGGCCACTAACAATGTAATGGGTCATGTTTAGGAAATTTCATTACTATATAATCCTTAATATAGGGTCTCCCTATTCAAGGGTCACTCTAAGTCAACACGGTAGGTTCCTAAGGTTATATAATACACATTGACATCCCTAATATTCTCCAAGAATGAATTTAACAATTCCATGAATTTAGAAAATATACATTGATGTCAAAGGTTATGATGAACACTAGTCATTGGACTACCCATGTCTCTATCATCTCTTATTAACAACATAGGTAGAGAAGTAAATATACTAAATACAGTTCAGGGGGTATGAATAATATGTTGGATCTTATCTCATTTCATAAAATACAAATTAATATTCCTAAAAATAATTATAATTCTTTTGTAAAAACTACTAAAACCTACTAGGGTCTTGATCATCAGGTATCATTGGTTTATTCATACTCATATTATTGAAATCGAGAAACATTTAATAACCACCCAATTAATCCATAGTTAATGAAATATGTAAATTTTTTAATTAAAACATAGAAGAGACAATATAAGACATATAGAAATACCCACAATAGCATGGTAGGGTTGATGATACTCAAAATGGAGCATAGAAAGAGGTAATATGGATTTGTAAAAAAGAAGAACATAGAGAAGAGGGAGAGATTATTTAATCCCAAAATTGGATTAAATATGCATAATTCCTCATTTAAATTCTTTTCATAATTAATACTTTTAATATATTAAAAATAAAAAAATTATTAATCCTACCATGTAATTGGTTAGACTCCATCGGGTATCAGGCACCTGACTAGGTACTCACTCCAGGGTCAGTAGCCAACCAGTGGGCCACCTAGCACCAATTACCCTATACATGATTCCATGTAGTTCTCAATATAAGTCTGAAAGGTACTTGGTGACATCTTCCAAACATTAATAATGACTTGGAACTATACACAACAACCTTAAATTGACCCCAGGCCCCACTAACACCTTTAACATTCATTTGTAGATAAAATATATAAGTTTTTGTGAAAATTATATTAAAATTATAAATTCTTAATTTTTAGGGTGTTATAGATAGATATATTAATAAATATATAGATTTTTATTTAAAATTAAAAATTAATATAGTTAAAACATAGGGTTATTTTTCATGTTGGTCATAGTCATCATCACTATTGTTTTTTGATGAGGGATTTTACTTGTAAGGTTTGTGTGGGATATTCTTAGGATTACAGCAGTGAAGATTCTCCCCATGATTCATAATCCACCCTTGGTTTCCTACTTTCTCATACTTCCCTCTTTATACTCTATATCTTGGTAAATCTGGGTGATCTTCTAATATTTTCCCTCTTCCAGGGATACTTGTTAGATTTTGACCATTAACATTTAATGGTTTAGACAATGTTAATATATCATCAATGATTATATCCATTATTTAATACTCGGTTTCTCTCCCTTTTTTCTTATCAATTTTCCCATATATTTAATTTATTAGTTTGATATGGGATAATTTTTTATGGTTCAGCTTCCATGATTTTTTCAACAATATCATATAAGTTATTTACCCTCATATTTTTCATGTTGTCTCACTAGATAATAATTATGGGTGGTCTCATCAATCTTGAAAGTATATTATAAAAGGATAATATCATGGAAACTTTTGATAAAACATTTCATTTCCCAATATTTCTTATGGTAATTTATCTTTTAGGGGAAAATATTCTCATAGTTCCACCGATTTCCATGGTTGGCATTGTATTATTTTATTCCTATTAGTGAAGATATTCCTTGATACATAATATGGATTCAAACCTAGCCTTAAAGTATAATATATTATTCATTATTAACCAATATCCCAACCCCAATTGTCTTTCATGGTTTTTTTAGTGGTTCTACCTACCCATAGTGGAATTAAACCTCCTTCTTTGATATAGGGGTATCCTTGTTTATTAGAGGTTATGGTGTTACCTTTTTTTATGGTGGGGGTGGTGGGGAGGACTCCTGAGTTGTTCTTTTACAATATCAAGGTTATGGTGGTGGGTTAGAACTATAAAATTCCAAGATATATTCCCTTGGGGATCCACACATAATGGTTTTTTATTGATTTATTCGTCTTCATTGGTGTCTGATTATCCTAATAAAATTTTTATGTGATGTTTTGTCAAGGATGTAACTTATTTGATGTATTCAGATCTATCCCTTGATATTTTCTTATATATTAGAGGTTCTAATCACTCCAAAACACTGATTACGGATTCCCTGATTGTTCCTCCACTATAAGAACCTCGATTATTGGTTTAATTCACTTTGAAATATTATTTACATTCCCAAAAAACATATATTAGTGACATATATAACAGGGGACATTCAAACCATGGAATATATAATTTAAATTTATTTAAATATTTATTGTCCTCATGTGTTTTTTATTCTATATTTTATGATTAGGACCACCGTTGAGTCTAGAACTTGGTATTTACACTAATAAATTTGTTATTTCTATTTACATCAGGTTTTGGGATTATATGTAGTTGTGAGCATATGAAAATGAATAAATTAAATTATTAATTAAGTTTTTTTTATTTTATAATCCAAAATAAACATATATTTGTATACCACAATGGAAAATCTAAAGGGTGATCCACCAAACCCTTTATATTGTGACATAGATCTTCATTGAGTATTTCCATTGGTGGATGAATTGGGAATGATGAATCACTTGTGATGAAAATTAATTTCTCTTCTCTTCCTATTGATGGTGAATATTCATGGAGAAAATGAAAAAAAATTGATTCTTTGATGACATATCTATAAAATGTTTTCTCCATCATTTATTAATATTTTATTGAGGTAGGGAATTTGATTTATGATTTTATCTATATTCTTGAAATTGATGTGATTACAGATTAGTCTCAAAAAAACTAATCTAAAATAAATGGTTACCGAGATATTAATTAATGGTATTCATATATATTTATATATTTTGATCCTTATCATTCAACCTCTATTAATAAATTGTTTCTAAACTAATCTTGGTCATCGATCATTCCCCACTTTTTTGTTTCATGAATTTCTCCCTCCATTCCACGTGCATTCAATTTTGGTTTTTGGTTGGCCAGTTTTTGACTATTTTATAGGAAACTTTTTTATTGTGAGATCAATAAGGAGTTTCAGGGAATTAGATTATAAATTTTTTATAGTGGATTAATTCATTATGATGTGGTGTTATTGTGGGACGGAAACCAAAGGAGAACCAAATGATGGTATTTTCATGAGTCATAGAGCATAGAAAACACGAAAGGTGATGATGATCCATTTTTTCAATGAATATTTTCTCAATGAAGAATGATTGAAAATATAATTCTAGTAAGGATTGATGATGGTAAATTTAGTGTCATGAGTTTTATTCATAGTTTAATATATAATCAATGATAGAGTCAATAAATTTTGAAGAAGGTTAACAGGTATGAATTTCGTGAAAATTCAAAACTACAGAGCATGTAGTTCAGAAAAGAACACACTATGTGTCTTGCTGATGTGGAAACTAGAGTTTCTAAGGAAGTTATATATCACATAACCATATAACTATGTCACACATCATGTAACCCCTACATTAATAGGTTTGAGTGTCCATGGATTACATTCCTAGGGACATTTATGACCACACATGATGTGTGTGTTGTCCACATACCATGTACCTTCAAAAGGAAAAAACTTAGGAAGATGGGATACATACCAAGTATCTTAGTGGACATTAAAAATTGGGTGACCCTTCTGCACACCATGTAGTGATTCTAAGGCATTATAAGTGGAATAATAAAAAAATGTCATGTGGCTGACTTGGGATGACATTCAATGTTCTTACTTTTTTCTAAGAAACATAATTCATAGAGTGATTTCCCTCAAAAAATTACCATATTAACATTCTATCTCTAGGATACTCTTTTAGAGTATATGTGATCCCATATAACTATTGGGATAAGATCATTATCCAATATAATTAGATAGATTTATCTATCTCTCCCACATTTATGGTGTCAGGATCCTTTATTTATAAAGTATAATATGACTTGTTCACAATGCTTAGATGATATAGGGATCCACTACTAGAGAATAATTTTACCCATCCATAGAGCATATAAGGAATAGGGATCCTTTACTGGATTATAATTTTTCCTATCCATAATTCTCATACGGGACATAAATCTTCCACTAAAGATTCTATATCACTCATATCCATGGGGTATTGATCCTCTAGTATTATATGAGGGGATGACCATGTAGTTTCTTGAGACATATTGATGGGAAGCTGTGGTTGGGGAGTTATTTGGATGGTTGTGTGTTTAGGTTTTTACTCAAGGACATGTATCCCTCTATTTTTATATATTGGTGTTCTCTATTACATTATCATTATAAATATGGGTTCAAGCTAACTTTATATTTGATTCTTCACTTATTTTTTATTTTGGGGTGTCATATTGGGTATATAAATATACTATCACTTATATTGGATTTACCCACATGTTATATATGTTATAAAGATTACATACTATACTCTATAGACCATAGAGGACCTAGTGTGGGTGTCATTTAAGGTTGAATAGTATCTGTGCTATCAGTATTGTGGTTAAACTAGTGGATGTGTGATGATTTTGTTTTCATAAATCTTGATAAGATTGACCTCGTTATTAGTTATTTAGATTATATTTTTTCCAAATTACTTTAATTATTTATTGATATACTCATTTGGGGGATTATAGAGGTTATTCATGAATTTATTATTCCATTTATTTATTATTTTCATTACTCTAGTTTTTATGAAGATGTGTGTGTGCATGTGTGTGTGTGTGTAAGTGCATTAGACTAAAACCTCCAATGTGTGATTTATGAAAACTGGGTGGTAGTCCCTAGCCTCTATCCTCTTTAAGGTGGCTATTGGGTTTTAATTATAGCAATCCCCTAGACCTACTATATCCATGGTAGGTCGGGATATAATATATTCGTATCCAATGGGACTTTCCTAGGAATGAGATTTGTGGTAGTAGTCGTGTAAGAATTAGTTTGGGATTTAGGTAAATAATATATATGTGTTTCAAGTTCAAATATCATGCTAGGGAAAAAGTTTTTGGTGAAGTGGCTGACATGTACATTCACTAGGATTTTGATGACCCTCTTGTCGACTTGGTACATGAAGACACTCGTTGCAGGTAAATAATGGTACATGTATCATATAAGAATATTTCCATGTCCCCCTTAATTCATCACCCCTGGTATACTATCTTGACCATGGTATATCATGTATTATTTAGGATATCACCACATAGATATCCATCCTTGTTCATGTGAATGGATGGTGATGATAATCCTCTAAATGGTGTGGCCTCAGTTAAGGGGAATATTCAGGGGTTATTCCATCATGTTGGATAGTGAATGACACATACACCAAACAATCAATGAGAAAACCTATAGCTTGTATTACAGGGAAAAATATTACATCATTATATATAATTTATTAGATCAATATCTCAAGATGATGATATATAGAGGATGAGTGAGATTTTTGAGTTTTAGAGGTAGGGACTTTCAATGTTTCGGGGTGATCCAGACCCATAGGCGGAATAGGAGTAGTTGGAGTCCAGAGTATAAGATTATGGTATCATCAAGACCCCTAAATATTCAATGGTTGTTCTTATAGAATGTATTTTCCATTTCTATACAGTATTTTTGCAGAGTTTGATGATTTAAACCCTTGTTGAGGTGACCATCCACTAGATTTAGTTTGATCATTTCTTTCGATAGGAGTACACCTTAATGAATGTGAAATTAGTATGCATCTAGGAGTTTCTCCAGATTTAGTAGGGAAACAAGGCAGTGGATAAGTGCCCATAAATTTTTATCGATCTCACAAGATACTCTCAATTCATGGTGCATGATTCATATTTATAACATAGAAATATTGAGTGAGGTCTATGAATAGATATTCAAGCCAGTGTTGGGCCCCATTTCATCCACATATATATCAGGGTATTATATCTGACTACAATGATGTAAATATTTTTACAAGATTTTTCACATTCATCTAGTGTATATGGAATCCACCTGGTAGTAGGTATATTTTCAGTTGGTGGAAAGTTTTTGGATTTCAGATCATGAAACTTGAAGTGTTCATATACCCAATCTTAATCTAGAGTCTCAAAAACCAAGGGTTTACCAAGATATTATAGTTATAACAGGGATAGGTGAATTGTTTCTTGGGATGGGTGAGTTCATATTTCTTGATATTATCTTACTTATTAGGTGATGGCTGATATAAAAATTTTGGTTGGTCCACTGAGATAGAGGAAGCTGTTTGAAGAGGAACTATTGGGTGGTGGTAGTGTTAGAGGAGTTGGAAGAGCTGATGGAGGTGTTTGACTCTATAACCTAATAATATCACCATAACCTCTAGGTGGTCCCATTTATGGTCAAGGATATGGAATCTAGGGATGTGATCTGACATATGAAATTGAGTCATATGAACAAAAGGATCCTAGTTTAACACCTTGAGATTTTGAGAAATGTTTTTTTCAATTAAATTTAAAATTGTATATATTTTTCATTAAAAAAATATCTAATTTATCTTGAGTTATACACAACACATATTTTTCCTTACATTAAACATAACACTGGGTTTATCTTACATTACACGTAGCACCATGTTTATCTTGCATTATACGCAACACCCTGTTTTAAGGAACCAAGATAAACAATTAATATTATTATTTAAAAAATATAATTATTACCAATATATCAAATTGGGGCCATAAATAGGAATATTTAAATTTGAAATATTATTCATAATGGTATTATATAATGAAAAAATATTTATAAAAAGTACTTAATTTTCCATAAAACCTTTATATGTTTCGATAATTTTTTAAAAAAATTGGTCCCTTTAATTTCTCTTTAAGAACAATAAAAAAATTAATTTATGAAACTTTTAAAAAATTAATTTCCTAAAATAAACTTTATTTTTTACATAAAAATATCAAAATTATCTTGGGGTGAATTTTAGATATTTTTCTAAAAAGATTCATTTCTTTGTGAATAGTGAAAATAATGAATTTTAATTGATAATTGACATGTAATTTAATTTATTTATATAGATAAGTAATATTTTAAATTTTTTTGACATAAAATCAGTTAAATTATACATCAATTAATAAAATTTAGGTCATTGGAATCAATTTCATATTGAATATTGATATACAAACTTTGTAAACTATTAAACACTTTCTTTTTAAAAGCCTTCTTTCTCATCACGTCTGTGGGATTAATTTTAAATTAATTATTTAAACTTATGTTATTGGAATTTTGAAAAATAGATTATATATTTTTAATCATAAAAATTTATATTATCTAATATAGTCAACTTAAGTTTTTACTAAAAATAATAATAAAAATAGTAAAATTTATTTATCGTAGTTCAGATAAAAAATGGATTTACCAAGGGTTTAAATTAAAAATATAACAGTAAAAAATGAATAAAAACATGTACATCATTAATTTAATGGAAATTTTGTGACCTTATAAATTCTTTTATTTAGAATAATTTATTTTGTATTCTTTTGGAATGATTAAAACATGGGTACGCCTTTTTCTTTTCTAAAAATTACAAGTGTGCTACTCAACTCACATATAAAATGCCACCCCTTCTCCTCACTTATTCACAGCATAAAATAATTTTTATTGGAAAATACATACCTAAAAAACTTCCAAAATTATATACCCTCATCCTAGAAGCCTCATTTTTTATATAAATCCATCCTATAAATTATTTTGGTGGAAACCTAAGGAGGATACTCGAAGAAGAGATAATGTTCATCAATGAGTGTTTTTATTTTATTGATTTCTCTACATCCTTAATTTATTATTATAAAATTATTATTTAGTAACCTAATAATTTAAAATATAGTAATTAATTCTTATATTAAGGTAATTACCTACAACCATGTAGCTTCCCTGATCCAATTTTCCACTCAAATAGTGCTATCGGACTGGGTGCCATTGGCCTTAAGCGTACCTCCCCAAACACAAAAGGCTACCGACTAGCAGCATGGGTGTAAAGAGGGAGAATTTTGGAGGATATATCCTTAGGTAAAAGTATAATAAAGGAATGAGTAAATATATATAACTATGCAGTGGAAGGAAAAAATTCAACAGAACCAAACCAAACCCGCTAATGGCGAAAGAATATTCAATAATAAGTAATAGCGGAAGCATAATTAAATAAAGTAGTAGAAATAAATTAACATGTCAACCATACCACTTGTATCACTATAAAAGAGAATTATTACATATTAGGTCATACATATCAATATCTATAAGGGTCACCAATGGCTAACCTCAATACAATACATACACATATAGGCATGTTGAAACAAAAGGAAAAAAAGGAAAACTCAAAAGTAACTCCTCTAGAGGAAAGAACCTCCAAGTACCATGATAAAATCCCATGCCAAATATATACTAAGTTCCAGCTCCTAAATCTAATCTTGTACCTGAACAAAACATCATAAAGTATACATGTATCCCGAAGGGATCGTGTAGGGTGTGAGAATGAGTTTTAGTATGATACCACCCAAGTGTGCACACCCAACATTATTGTTTAAGAATTTGTGAATTATAATAAAGAATATAGAAGAACATGTTTAAAGTAAACATAGACTTCCATAATAATCAACAATCACTAGAAAGTCATCACCTGCCATAGCCAATGTCAGGATCACTAAAGAGTAGAGTATCATTGGCCCATGGACCGAGGTATCCCCTAATTTCATACATCCTTGGTAAACCCTCAGGTTCCACATCCAAATAAGAAACTTGGAAACTCATGCCACCTAAAACCTCATGTCTCAAACAATTCACTAATGTCCCAAAGGCACACCCAAGCATATAGAACCCTAATCCCTCAAACCACTTCTTAAAATCACCCGTCGACTCGTAGCCCGATATCCAGAGGCACAACAATATCTATCCTCAATAAAAATCATCATCGGATTATATAATGACATCCCAAGGAATTAAGATCTTTTTCCTCCAAAAATATTCCTATCCCAACAACCTCAATATAGTGAGACTCATCCCCCAACTGATAGCCTCATAGCTATCAACCGAAGGCTCCTCACCTTACCTGTGGATTTCTACGGCAAGCACCCCAAACACAATATTCTAATCCATACTACTAGGGGACTCTACCCACATTAGTGATCAAAAACACCTCATCATTTAATCAACCTATGTGCACACAACTCTAATCAATGCTTTTTCCATCATGAGTGAGAAGAAATCCCCAAAATGGTACCTAAGCAACATAAAATCCGCACATCATGCCCATGATACCATGTCACTCAAATCTGGTGGCCTTTCCATCTAATATCATGGCCCACACCCTCAACCTAATGGCCCCACCACCTCAAACCGACATCTATGATGCCCAACTGATGGTCAACACCACCCAAGTAATCCAGGACAAGCCCAAACAGGTGATCGCATCGCCTCAGTTCTGAATTTCCATCATTATTCCAACCTCAGGCCAATCCCATAACAACCTCATGGGTCACATATCATGTGATACATCAAAATTAATCACATATATATATATATGAACCAATTCACTATAAATAATAAATTCAATTTAATACGATTTAATTGAGTATTTTAATTAAACATAAAAATTAAATATAATCTAGTTGTAAAATCCTAATTAAACAAAAAACTCAAATTAAATCAAGTAATCACCCCGACCTAACTACCCAATGTGGTTAATGACCTATAACCTGGCCTCGTACGAGTGAATATGTATAGGGCATGCCCAATGGCACCCCATGGGGTCATACAATCAATTTAATATCAAACACGAGGCTCTCGCTCAACCCAACAGTGTACTAAAATTCATGCCCCAAAAATGACTATGGAAAAACAAATAAAGGTATGCACCACCTTCCTTGGACTTGAAGATGTAGGAACATATGGTACTAGCCTCTAACTCAAAGTCTTTTGAAAGAAATAAAAGATCTCATCGAACACCTAGAAAATATTTCAAAACAACTCAAATGGATTTATTTCTCAATGAGATGAAAGAAAATAAGAAGATATAAAAGTGTGCGACAACCCTTACCAATACGATTCTATAGCACCATACGGATCTAAAAACGGATCACTGATAAAGAAGGGAGATAAAATCTAAGAGGAGGAGGAAATAGAGTGTTTCCTCCACTATAGTTAATGACCCATGGGAGAATAAGAAGGAATAAGTAAATAAAGAGATGTTGGAAAATTTATTTTCCTACCTTTAGTGGGAAACATGGTTAGCTCTCACGATTTTCCAAACCGTGCACAAACTGTGTGAGATACCATGCATGGGTACTACCTAAGTGTAACCACCTGTGTATCTTGCCCAACCATTTTCAAACCATGTGGTATCCCTCTTATAAAATCTATAGAGCTACCACATGACTATGCTCCTTACCCCACACAGTTTACCAAATTGTGTGGTAGTATAAAAATAGGGAAGACGGTTAGCTCGAAGAAGATGCACAGTTTACACTAACCATGCAACTTGACCTACGACACCAAAAACTCCCTTCAAGACTTTGATGAACCTAAAACCCCTTCCAAACACCTGAGGCATCATATAAACCTCTAAAACCATCCAAAAACTTGATAATGGGTTGATGAAACTCGCAAAATTGAGTTTTGTTGAACAAAAATGTAATTTACATACCCACTAAATCAAAAATTCAGAAATGGAGAGGTTTTCAACACAAAATGTTAAAATATACCCACTCTAACATAGTTCTTTCATGGGATATAAGAAAACTCAGAGATGGTACCAAACACACTCATCCCATTTAAAAAAACCTGGACTACCCCAGCCTCAAGGGTATAGTTCAACTACCTAAAGGGGGATCCCCACCTTAAAAGTGGCTTACCCCAATCCATCCCAACCAAAACTCAAATCAAACAATGGTCCATAGACCAATTCCTAGACTTTAGGTCCTCCTTTTATGTATCATCACTCCTACACTTCATTAGGTACTCTTGTGTCATACCAGACACCCATCATAATCCCACACTATAATGATTCCCACCTCATGCCCAGGTCACACAAGGCACCAATGAGGTCCTGTATATTAAAATATTCTCAAAATAGTCTCCATGCCTCACACCTCGGTCTTGTCCTAAATCACAATGATTCCCATATTCCTTCCACATCAAGTAACCAAATCTCCTCGATTCCCTGATTCCATTGCATCTCAAAAAATCCAGCATCCAACGATGCTCAAACATAGAACCTAGTTCCATGAACCATATATATATATATATATATCACATTGTCGACCAAGTTACAACCTACTAACCAGCATGCAGTTAGTCTATATACATTTCTCGTGCACCTCATGCACTCAAAACTGACATGACATAATGTCCTTGCCAAAGCATAACAAAAAAAGAATGCCTACAACCATGGCATACCTCTGACCATCATTGGCTCACCAGCCTACTCAACCCCTAGAATCTATGTGGCAAGAACCTATCCAAAATCATAAATTCCTAAATCTTGATCTTTCTATGGTACTTCACTATCCATAGGCCACTAGCCCCACTACTAGGTCCCACTATCCTTTCCATGACCTCTATATGTAGCTAAACCTTGGCTACCCTCACCTGGTATAGATCTTGAACTGATATTAGAGCCCTAAGTCTACCCCAATCCCTGGCTTCTGGCTATCTGAGGTTTATTTCAGAAACTCTTTATATTTATGACCTGTATGCATGGTCTACACTCCTTTGGATGCCTCCCACACTGATTCTGGACATGTCCTAGCTTCCCAAACTTAAAGAAAACCATCGACGACTCACTCCGAAGTGTTCTACATAAGTCCTTGTCCTAACTGCCATGTTGGAACTCATACCAACCTCATTTCCTACTATCTAAAGTGTCACCGTTGAAATCACCCAAATCTGCTTCTTGGATCGAGTACAACCTATCTTTCAGTCTTCCCTCGGCTATGAGCATCTCATTCAATACCTCATAGAATGAGGTCAACCTAAATATGTTTACTTACACTTGAATGGCCTATTGTAAACTATCTTAGAAGTGCCTGACCCTTGAGGTTTCATCTCTTGCCATACCAAGTGTGAAGCGAGATAACTAACTGAACATCATTTCATAGTCCATGACAGACATGTTTTCCTGTCGAAGGCTCAATAACTCCTAAGTCATTTCCACCCTTAGCTTCTCCAGGAAGAAATGAAAAAATAACCTAGAGTCAAATTCCTTCTAGGATGGTCCCTCATGTATTCATGCCTTCACATACACATTCCACTAGTGCTTATCCTACCCTCTGAGCATATAGTTTTCCAGTTTCACCCTCTTCCCTAGAGGCATCTCTAACTTCTCAAAGATCATCTGCATCGACTAGATCCGTTTATCAGCTGTCTATGGGCCATCCTCACCCTAGGAAAGTGGTGGGTGCAATGACTGGAACCCCTAAGTAAGATAAACCATAGATGGATCTGCTTCCTGGGCATCCATGTTGATCCCCTAGATGACATGTACCAAGCTCTCTCTGAGCTACTCATCCAACCATAGCCCAAATGTTGTCAATTCAGGAAGCAACCCTGCCTACACTGGGACCTGAACATGATAAGGTACCTATGGTTGACCTTGTTTCTCATGATCTTCTTAAAACTAAAGGGTCTCAACATGCTCATTATTTAGAGGAACCTTGTCCTCTCCTACCTGACACTCCATACAATCCATCTAGTAGGAACCCAGTAAATACCATCACATGGTCAAACAGCCCAATTATATATATATATATAAATATCACAGATTGGGAAAGTGGTAATAGGAAGTGTATCCTCAATACCCATACCCTTTCCTATAAAAATCATACCACATGGAATCCTGACATCATGGCCTCTTTACACACCCTCAATAGAGCCAATTATCAAATATACCTCAGGTCATGCCCATCCTGATGAACCATGTTACCTCAATCTAACAACCAAGTCACCCAACCTGGTGATCAACATCACCACATTCCATAGTACATACCTGGTTTTATAAGAGCCCGGCCTAATTTTCAAATCACATTCAATTTATATATATATATATATATCATATGGAATATCACATTTAAAACAATTAATATTTCAATCACATCATATTTCACAAGAAATTTTCATAGGGGCATGATTATATATATTTAAAACAACCTATAATGTGCCTAATAAAAATCATAAACAAGCATACCAACCACACCTTTACATTCTGGTCCAAGGTTCCAAATCACATTCCTTGTCTTACCATACCAAGGGGAACAAGTCATAATAAATTAAAATCGCATTCCAAGAATACCACTCAAGGTGTAAATCATATAAATTGTAAACTGAGAAAAATAGAACATTAATTCCCACCCATGGTAACTTGGATCACCCCTCATACATGGGGATGTAGGAACCCAAGCACAAATTCTAAACCTAGTTCTGACAACATCCTAATCTCCATTCTACCATAACCTAAATATTAATACCATCAAAAGGAAAATAAAAACATTCTCGATCTCATTAGTAGACATCCTTACACAGATACTAAATCCCTATCAAGAACGGCTCTGATACAACTTGTAGAATCCCCAACCCGATTAGCCACCCAAATAGTGCTATTGAACCAGGTGATATTGACTTTAAACGCACCTCCCCAAACATCAAATGTTTTCAACTAATGGTAAGGGTGTAAAGAGGGAAAAGTGGGGAGGCTATACCCTAAGGAAAAAAGTATAATAGAGGTTTGAGTAAATATATATAACTAAGAAGTGTAAGGAAAGAATCAGAATAATCAAACCAGACACGCCAATGGAGGAAGAACATTCAACAATAAGAAATACCAAAATCATAATTTAATAAAGTAGTTCAAATAAATAAACATGCTAATAATACCACTTGCATCACTAAAATAGAGCATGATTACATATCAAGTCAAACATATCAATATCTATAAGGGTCTCCAATGGCTAACCTCAATACAATACATACACATATAGGTATGTTGATATAGAATGAAATAAAAGAAAAACTCAAAATTAACTTCTATTGAGGCAAGAAATCCCAGGTCCCTTGCCGATATCCCATGCAAAAGAGCTTCTAAGGTCCAGCTCCTGTAGTTAATCCCTTACCTGAATGCAACATCATAAAATCTACACATGTCCTAAAGGGCCCATGTAAGGTGTGAGAACGAGTATTAGTTGGATAAAACCCAAATGTACACACCCAACATTAGTGTTTAAGTAGTTTTGAATTATAATAATGAATAAAGAAACACATGTGTACAGACTTCCCTAGTTCTCAGTAGCCACCACGAAGTCATCACATGCCTCCTCTAATGTCCTAATCACTAAAGATGATAGGATCATTATCCCATGGACCAAGGTATCCCTTGATGTCATACATACCAAGTGAACCCTCAGGTTCCACCTTCAAATAAGAAACCCAGAACCCCATTCCAATTGACACCTTGTGTCTCAAACAAATCATTAACGTCTCAAAGGAACACCTAATAAAATAGAACCATGGTCCCTCAGACCCCTACTTAAAATCACACATCCACTCCTAGACTGATGTCCGAAGGCACGGTGATATTTTTACAAAATAAACATCACGGTCGGATCATATCATGACATCCCAAGAAACAATGTTCTTCATCCTCCCAAAATAGTTCATGACCAATGGCCTCAATACGGTGAGCTTCATCCCCCAATCGATAGCCTCATCGCTATCAACCAAAGGATCCTCTCCTTCCCCATGGATTTCTATGGCAAGCACCCCCAACACAATTTCCTAAGACACACTACCGAGGGATCTACCCACATGAGTGGTCAAAACCACCTCATCACTGAGTCAATATGTATGCACATGACTCCAATTAGCGTTTTGTCCATCATAGGTTCATGGTAATCACCAAAATAGTGCCTAAGCCATATCCAATCAGAACCTCATGCTCATGTGACCATATTACTCAAATCTAATGAAATTTCCATTCAATATCATGGTCCAATCCCTTAACTTGATGGCCTCACCACCTTAAACTGACATCCATGATGCCCAAATGATGGTCAATACCACACAAGTAATCTGGGCCAAGCCCAACCAGACAATCACATCACATCAATTATGAATGTCCATGACCATTCCAACCTCAATCCAAGCCCATCACGATCCCATGGATTACATGTTATGTTATACATCACAAGAAATCACATATATATATGTATGAACCAATTCACTATAAATAAGAAATTCAATTTAATGCGATTGAATTGAATATTTTAATTAAACATAACAATTCAATATAATCAAGTTGCAAAATCCCAATTAAAAAAACTCAAATTAAATCAATAAATCACCCTGGACTAACTACCCAAGGTGGTCAATGACCTCTAACCCAGCCTCGCATGAGAAAATATGGATAGTCTATGCCCAAAGTAACCCCATTGTCACGAACCAGGCCGGGTCTCCATCCGACCCGGTGCCAGACCTGGTCTGCGGAAAGGCACGAAGGGCATTCCTGATCCCCACGGGCTAGCATAAGTGCCCGGGTATCAAGAGTAACATGTGGGAACAGTTTACCCGAAATAGTAAACACAAAACCACTAAAAAGATAAATAAAATTGAACTGTGAACTGATAACCAAACAGACCCTTATACAAAAAAATCAAATTTAAAGGTTTATAACTTGATCCAACATCCAAAAATAAACGATAACAAACAAAACTAAAACTCTAACTCAAACCTCTAAGTAATAAGAGAGGTGCAACAACCTCAAGTCACGTCCACCAAACCGACATGAGGGTGCCACTGACAACCCGAAACAATCATGTTATACTCGATGCCACAACCAAGAAAGAAAAAGAAATAGGATCTACATACACCGAAAGGTGTATGTAGGGTGTAAGCCAAAAGTCTAGTAGGATGCCACTGATAAAAGGTTCCATTCATAATTATTAAATGACAAATCCATTTTAAATTTAACAGTATAAAAATAAATAAGTGCTTAAAAAATTTTAATGAAAACAGTTTTTAGGGAAAACTACACTAAAGGAAAACAACTTAAATTAACACACACTCTCTCTCTATCTCTCTCTCTCTCTTGGTAACCCCAACGTCACATCGTGTACCGACGGTGAGCGAAAAGAAAAAGAGGAGCACAAAACATGGGAGAGTCCATAAAGATACTAGCGAGAAGTGGGACCCTAGAACATCGCGTCTTGGTGAATAGTAGTATAGGAAACACAAAAAAATACATTCTCATGGACGAGCCACTAGTAGGGAAACACATACATAACCTAGTGGTCTCCAATCCTCATCTAAAATTTTAGTTAGTGTTGTAGTCATCAATCCAGCTAGGTGAAACTGGGCTGATGCCTCTTCTGTATCACTAGCACACTAGTCCTAGTCTGCCCACCTAGTACCCAGGATTCCCGTTTGTGCTCAAGTAGTTCAGAGTTCATGTCACCTGTCATAAACATACACTCAAACCCAACAAGACAATACACATGCCAAAACCACCATTTTCACACACAAGAACCATTTTAAGTAATCCACCCACTTAAATGTTTTTCCAAATGAATTTAACACTATTGAGATAATCTAACAAATCATTTAAATTTTTTTAAAAAACAATAGAAAAAGAGTGTCAGATAGTTTTACACACACAAAAATAACTATTTATAAACCCAAAACACATTCCAACATTTAACGCACTCAAATAAAATTTTAAAGTGTGACCTACACCACCCAAACAGTTTGATGAAAAACCTTACACCTCATGTAATACGCCCTTTCCCAAACTACACAATTTAATAAGCCAAACATAAGAGATTATGAAACAATTTTAAAGAAGTAACAACAGAGTTTATAAAATAGTAAACAGCTCGACACAGGTATTTCAAAGAAAAATAAAACTGATATAGAATAAACATGATACTAATAAATAAATGAAAAATGTTCATTCTGGAATGATGTACACCCTAAGACAGTTTTCAAAACTAGTTCTTAATTTCCATACCATTTAATAAACCATTAAGAAATTATATAAAACAATTCCAAGTGACATCACATGCTTTTTCACACACAAAACTCACACAAAAACTCCCTCTATTACAAAAAGAACATTTTCACCAATTCATAATCCAATTCATAGTTCTTCATAAAATAAATAAACTTATTTCACAACTCATATAACACAATCAAATTACTCAATTAGGGTTTTCACAGAAACGCACTACGCACTATACGAACATGCTACAAAATAAATCAACACATGTTAAATTCTTTTTAAAACTAATTTACCACCCAAGTAATTAATGGAAGGTCATGATAAATTAATAAAACATGAAAATTAATTTATCAAACAATAGTTATATGTGGAACCACCTACCTCGGGTGAAGGAATTCCATAAAACTTGTGTGAACCTCCAATCGCACCTAATGTTCACCATCTGCGAACAGAATTGGACCCTAAAACAAGAATTGGAACCAAACAGATATTCAACAATGACTCCTAACGAAACTCATACATGTGGTTAGGAATAAAACTCAAAGGAAGAGTAAACAAATTAACCCTATGGGGGGGAAGGTTGTGCCCGAATGGAGGCTGCAAGTGGGGCTTCGACAACAAAGAAGCTGGTCGGGATAAGAGGGGGGTGTTTGTCGGAGTGGAAGGCCGAAAAGGGTGGCGCCGGATGGTAAGGAGGCCGGTTGGGGATAGAATCGCCTAACGGAGCAGGGGCGGCGGTTCGGCACTTCTCCGGACGGAGTAGGAAGGCGGCGGGGTGGCACGTCGCCGGAAGAAGCAGGGGGTGGCGGTTCAACGGACGGCGCAGACGAGGAGGCCAGGGGAGTAGGGTGTGATGAGGGCCAACCAATCAGAAGAAAGGGGTGTGGCATCGGAGACAGCCAGTAGGGGCTCGACGGGAGGTAGTGTGCAAGGGAGGTTGGGGCGAGACAGGGAAGAGAAAAGGGGGGGGAGACTGCCGAAACCCTAACACACCAAGAGGGGGAAAAATATATATATATAAATAAAACTATAAAGAAAACTAAAAATAAAACTAATAATAAAACTAATAATTATTATTATTAATATAATAATAATAATAAACTAAAACTAATAACAAAAATAATAGTAATATATTTATAGTAATAAAATAAAGGTTATAACAATTATAACAACAGTGATAAAAATAATTATAACAATTAAATCCTCAAATAATATTATTATTATGATCATTAAAACAATTTATTAAATTTTTTATCACATTTAATTTTATTTATTAATCATCAAGTCATTTTATTTAATTGGTTAACCATCGAGAAGGGTGTGCGGTGGACCGAGTGAGGCCGCGCGGTGACCCAGGTGAGGCAACGCAACTTCTAAAGTGGCACATTTAATGCTATCAATGCCAAACCACACGTTTTTAGATAAGAACCCAAAAAAAATTAAGTCAGGCTTCAACCCGGACTACCCGATACCCAGACAATTAATAAAATATTTTATTTAAAGACGACAGCTATGACAATTCTCTCCACCATAAAGCTTTTCATCCCTGGAAATCCACAACTAAGGTTAAGACTCAAAGAATAAATTGATACCCCACTAAGGTTCAAAGAGGATCTCCACAATCAATAAGCAAAGACGAAAAAGCATTGTGCTCAGAGAAATTGACTCAAAGACAACTTCAATAAACTCATAAAAATACTTTCTGATATGTGTCACCCGCCCAAAGAGCTAGAACTCCTCCAGTTGACTGATCAAGGAAAGGAACTCTCGCACCCACAGAAACCAACTTCACAAGCTGAAACATCTCAAGCACTATTAAACAAAAACCACACCATTTGGATAGAATGAACAATCAAGGTTAAACCACTTCCAAGGAACACTCTTATCACTTATCACCAAGCCATCTCTAGGAACAGAACTAGAAGGCCAATAGGGGAAATTCCTAAAGGGCTCCCCACCATTAGACACTTGCTGACACTCGATAAGAGACTAGAAAACTGACACGATGAGGCCCAAGCTGACTCCCCACCATTATGAAAAGGGCCAACACTGACTCATTCTAGAGACACTTGTGTGAGACCCATTGTGGATCTCCAAACCATTAGAACTAACAGAAGGTACAAACTTTGACAATTTTATGACGGTGACCAAACACCCCACCACAAGGGGCGGGGAGGGTCGGGCCCAACTACCGGGCGTCAAAACCATGACCTAATATCAACCAGCATCTCCATGTCCCTGGATAATCACTATTCAAATCAGAGACCAATTTACCAAACATACCCTATAAAGACCACTAAAAGTGATTTCATATAGTGGGACGCAAACCCCAGGATATTAAATTAACGAGTCGACCATGCCCCCTCCTAGACACGGGAAACCTCAGGCACCCAGATGGGTCATTCGGAATGGAACAGCTATAGGAAATGATTTAAACTGCTTTGACATTCAACACCAATGACAGAAATAAATTCGGGGTCTCATACACTCCTGGGGTTCTTAACGATGCGTCAGCTTCACTCCGTAGCCTATGGCTGGAGCCCTGATGTTTGAAGCATATCCTTATTCGCAGTCAGGTATTGAAGAATCCCAAATGGCGCTTCTCCCTTTGGTTTTGCATGCATTCACACCACAATTGAGACAACACCAACAACCTCCACATACCCTGACATTCAAATACTCCCTAGCGACACAATCCACCAAAACAGGGGATTAGAAAATGCACAGGCATCACCTCTTCACCTTAACCAGGAAACTTAAGATGGAAAGATGCACAACGAATACTCCCCTCTAAAAAAAGAATTATAACTCCCTTAGAGGAGGATTCACTCCTATGAAAACATGGATTCTCATAGGTTTCTACGAAATCCACCCTTGATCTTCAAAGAGGACTCACACTACGAGGAATCACCAAACATAAACTTTGCGGTCGATAGAAGCACTAAAAACCTTTCAAGACATCAGTCAGCATTGATAATTCTAAACCACCTTCACCCTTCCCCACTAGAATTCCTTTCACCATTTCTGGGGGGGGAGACCTTCCTTTGCAACGGTATCAAAATTCATACTCGATGACTCAAATAACTCAAAGAGAAAAAAACTCCTATCAATTTCCCTCATGTCTATTATCCCGCTACGAGAGGATATGTTTAACTGAAAGGAAGAGTATTTACTTTAATCAACTGGAGGACCGGCCAATGGAGAATTTCTCATGGACCCGCTTCAATCGCATGTTAATGCTTTAGGGGGGGCGTTCACTAGTCAAGAAAGAAAACCATGGACCCAATCAAACTGGTCCAATGACCAAGACATACTACAAGAGAACACTAAACGTGCAAAGAGAACTACTGCAAGGGCTTCCTGAAGCACTTTTCCAAAGAAACCATTAAGCACGTGCTTGCACACCAACTTACAAATAAGAACTCAAACTCAGGACACAAATCATTAAAAAAGGATTCTCAGCTAAAAACACATCACATACAATATTTCAAAAACACAAGGACACACCACACAATCACCAGTTATTAAAACACTAAATTCTTATTTAACAAAACCTTTTGAAAATAAGAAAACCTAGTGGGTTGCACAAACACCAATGGTGTCCAATGGGCCTCACACATGCATGTTCTTGTGCCACACAGGAACCCACCTCATATCCATCTAAAAATTAATCTTATCATGCCATTGACCACTTCTCTATCCATATACACTCATGCATGTTTTTTCTCATGAGAACACCAAAGATCAAAACCAAACCTTTCCATTTTTCAAAACCAAAACATTAAACCCACACTTTTTAAATCTCAGACATCACTTTATTTCTAAAGTGTGTCATTTCAAAACATTTTCCAAGACAAAATCATTTTTACTTAAAAACCAAATTTCCATAGTTCCAAAACAAAGGAACGAGGAACAGTGAAATAGAAAACTAGTATCAGCAGGTGACTAGAATATATGGTTGGCGGCCATACGCCAATCACTCCACCACCATAGAGGGTATTCTAGGATAGCTTCCCCGGCTCCACATGGCTTTCCAGACCCTGTGATCTCACTGGAACCACTGACCCTACTCCTTTTTCATTTCCCCTAAACAAAATTAACCACATAGACCAAATATGTAGACAAACCTCAAATTACCCTGGTAACTTGAGTCTCTCCACGAGGTGTGATGGCCAGGTACCTTACTCATATCTAGGACATTGAGTCCCGAAAACCTTAACTCCAGTGTACAGTGACCCTTCCTAAAGGAACATGACCCAAGAGAGAAAACCTCCTCTGATACCATTTTTTCACGAACCAGGTTGGGTCGTCATCTGACCGGACGCCTGACCCGGTCCGCAGCAAGGCCCCAAGGGCATTCCTGATCCCCACGGGCTGGCACAATTGCCCGGGTATCAAGAGTAACATGTGGGAATGGTTTGCCATAAATATTAAACACAAAACCACTAAAAAGATAAATAAAATTAAACTGTGAACTGACAACCAAACATAACCTTATACAAAAAAAATCAAATTTAAAGGTTTACAACTTTAGCCAATATCCAAAAATAAACAACAAAAAATGAAACTAAAACACTAACTCAAACATCCAAGCAACAAGAGAGGTGCAACAACCTCAATCCATGTCCACCAAACTGACACGAGGGCGCCACTGACAAATCGAACCACTCATGCTATGCTTGGTGCCACAACCTGGAAAGAAAAAGAAATAGGATCTATATACACCCAAAGGTGTATGTAGGGTGTGAGCCAAAATCCCAGTAAGATGCCACCGATAAAAGTTTCCACACATAATTATTAAATGGTATGGAAATTAAGAACTGGTTTTGAAAACTGCCTTAGGGTTCACATCATTCCAGAATGAACATTTTTCATTTATTTATTAGTAGCATGTTTATGCCATATCAGTTTTATTTTTCTATGAAAAACCTGTGTCGATCTGTTTACTATTTTATAAACTATGTTGTTACTTATTTAAAATTGTTTCATAATATCATATGTTTGGATTATTAAATTATTTATTTTTTGTGAGGGTATCTTACATGAGGTGTAAGGTTTTTCATCAAACTGTTTGGGTGGTGCAGTTCACACTTTAAAATTGTATTTGAGTGTGTTAAATGTTGGAATGTGTTTTCGATTTATAAATAGTTATTTTTTTGATTGTAAAACCATGTGACACCCTTTTTCTATTGTTTTATAAGAAAATTAAATGATTTGTTAGACTATCTCAACAGTGTGAAATGCGTTTGGAAAAACATTTTAGTGGGTGGATTATTTAAAATGGTTATTGTGTGTACAAATGGTTGTTTTGGAATGTGTAGTGTCTTATTGGGTTTGAGTGTATGTTTATGATAGGTGATATGAACTTTTAACTACTTGAGCACAAACGGGAAGCCTAGGTACTAGGTGGGCAGACTAGGACTAGTGTGTTAGTGATACGGAAGTGGAATCGGCCCGGTTTCACTTAGCTGGATTGATGACTACAACACTAACTAAACTCTTGGATGAGGATTGGAGACCACTAGGTTATGGATGTGTTTCTCTACTAGTGTCTTGTGCAGGAGAACTATAACACCCCGAGCTTCCACGATACACTTCTCATTCAATAATGCAATAGCTTGCATTGTACGCAACTTTGAGTTCTAACACACCGCGACTAATCAAAGTAGCCGTTATGAATAGTAATAACCACTTTTTAAAATTATAGAAATTTTATATTTCAAAATGGACTTCATTTTTGGATTCGGAATATCGAAATTATCCTATGTTGAATTTTTGGTATTTTTCTGAGAACTTCTAATTTTTTATGAATAGTGAAAAATACTTAAAAACAACTTTTTTAATCAAAATAATTTATTGTGATAAATTATAATATTTAGTAGTTTTAAATTATAATTAGAATATATTTTTACCATTTTATCCAATGGTGGTCATTAGAATTAATTTAACATTGAAATTGGACATAAACAATTGTCAATCTTTTGATATAAATTGTTTCTTAAAAACACGCTATTTGTTGTGACAGCGGGAATTAATTATAAAATTAATTAATGCAACTTATATGTTTATAATTTTTTAAAATAGACATTATTTTTTAATTCGGAATATCAATTATATCTTAGGGTGAAATTTTGGCATTGTTCTGAAAAACTTCAATTTTTGATGAATAGTGAAACCACTAAGTGGTAGTTAAATAATTGATTTTTCGTTTAAATGAAATATTACCACTTCTGTGATTTGATTTTCAAAAATACAACATACATGGTTGTCATTAAGAAGTAAAATGTGGTTCAATGTGATTAAAATAATTTTTGGTGAATAGTAACTTTTAAGTTCTTAATCGCGATTAGAGGTAATTAGTGTAGTTTAAGGTAAAAATAATGTTTTAATAATATTAGATGAGCTTGACACATGTCTTACCCTCATTGGATGTGCCATGGCCGACCAATACAATCCATGGGTCAACTTGGGGACCCCATGGAGCCACTTTAGTTGGAAAATGACATAAATACCTTTTATTTAATGTTAAAGTAAAAAATGACACAAACATGAAATGTTTTACTAAAACAATTTTTACATGGGGTTATACAAGTCATATTTTTTACTATAAATAGTCATTGGAAATCTAAAAAGATTTAATACAACATAGTATTTTTTTATAATTTTTAGACATTAAATAAATTAAATTATTTATGACATCATTATGATACAGCGATGACCTCATTATTTAACGATTTTAATAAAATGAAAAGATAATGTACAATCCAAGGCTTACACTTGTCCAAAGACTATTGTATGTGTAGATTTCGAACCCTTATCACCTTAGCCACGAATTATATAAGTGTGGTACCTTTATAATCCGAAAAGCATTGTATAATAATGTAAAATTTCCTTACTTTCCAAGAGTGCCCCTCCTCTCCTCTTATAAAAGGCCCCCACCTCTACCACCTCATTCACACATTCAAGCCATTTGGCTCGGCCAACCTCTGCCCAGATACTCCCCCAACTTCCCCCTATTACTCCTAGAAGTCTCACTTTGGGCATAACTCTTCCCAAGGATGCCTTTGGCTCCAATCAAAAAGAGTTACCCAATTTTGAGGTAATGTCTTCTCTAATGTTGTTTTGTTTTATTTTTCTTCTCCAACCCCCTAAAATCTTTTTATTCATTTCTTTTGTAACAACACCACTATCCTCAATATACTAGGATGTTGTTATAATAAGGATTCGAGCTACAATTACACACACCTACATCTAGTGGTTAAAGAACATGCGGTTTCTGTGGATGGCGAATTTCTGCCTCACAAAACGATGATTGTTCAACACTCATATAACACCTTCAAAGGTGGCCATTAAGATTTAAATATATTTATATATGATATATAATATTTTTATTTTTTACTTATGCTTCTTTATTTCTCATTTATGGCGTACTTTATTATTTCCATTATGGGTAAACTCGATAATTTCATTTTAGGAAGTGCGGACTACCGCCCCCTCAAAGTGATGTGAATAGTTAATGCCACATGTGGGAGGTATAAAGGATGGAGTAAATGATATTATATATGATATTATACTGGAATTATATTATACATTTATATCATTATGATTTCATTCCATTAAATACGAAATAGAAATGAAAGTAGCGCTCATGCGTACGTACGGCTTACCGTCTCCATGAACGGTGCATTTCATTTCTTACCTCTAAATGTTATGTAATATTATAAATGAATGTATATACTGTATATATATGATATATATGATATCTACATAATTAATATAGTTCTGGATATAATGGATATTTCACCACATGAACAACTTGTAATTATAAGAAGTTTATTTTTGACTCAAGTACCAAAGATCGACAAAACAACCGTTATTAACTTAAATAATTACATAATGTTCATAACATGGTAATAAGTGATATAAAAGGAATAATGAACATGAAAAAGGTTCTTAAGTAAATATAAATTAACTCTAGTTTATTATTCATGAGGTTAAAGAACGGTCGAGTCAGGACAGGACGCAAGGTAAGGGTTTACTTCGCAACCTCTTCATTATCCAAGGTTGTTTATACATAATTATCTAATGGGACCTCGTTATCATCCACATCCATGTTTCTTAAAAATGTATTTCAAAACATTTTTACTATTAAATGGAAAATGGGTTAAAGTCATTTATACCCTTATACGTTTTTGAAAGGAATCTTACCGTCGTTTTCCAAACAATGTACTTTTTGACCTTTTTGACAAATTTAAGGTAAGAATGTTTTTTTAACTTATACTGCGGGTGCGGCTATTTTCCGCCATTATAACTTCTTCTAAGCTTCCCTTACAATCTTATAAGAATATTTTCAAATTAAATGTATTATTTTATAATTATGGTACTTTTAAATGATTTCAAAAAAAGAGAGATATTTCTCTCAAATAGCTTTGATTTCATCCATGTCAACATCCTTTGATGGGTTTTAAGTTTAATTCAAATTGATTTATGATACAAAACATCCATTGAACATTTTGTAAAATATTTGACTGTAGATGTGCTATTTTTATACCATCCATAGTTTATGGAGAAATTGTTGACATTTAGTATGCTAGTTTTAATACGAACATTTATGTTATGTTTAATCCTATTCATATGAGGAATGTATTGGACTTAATAAGTGACGGGTGGAGCCCGCTATAGCTCCTCGATGCATCGGTAGGTCTCATGAGACAACTAGACGTGGAATTGGCCGAGGCCCTTTCCCAATTTTATTTATGGTTTTGGCCAAGGCCTTAATCATTTTAGACGTCTTGGCCGAGGCCTTGACAAAATGTTTCAGAATGTCTGGCATTATACATTCCCTCATTATGAAAGTGGTTATTGATATTTCATGTGATTATTCGTCTAGTAGAATATCCATGTGAGTAAGTAATGGAATTATTTTATTTTACTTTTTCCATATTATGTTGATGTTCAAGTTTAAAAGGCTTTTGTTTTAGTTATACATTGCCTTAAATGTTTATGTTTATTTATGAAAGCTTATGCAATATTGTTATCCTTACTGAGCATCTGAGCTCACCCCTTTCAATGTTTTAATATTTTCCAGGAAGTGAAGAAGTATTTTATGAATGACCTGCAGGGATAGTCAGAAGAGGATATGAGTGTGGACTATGGATACTTTGTTATTGTAGTTTTTCACCTTATGTTGTAATGTAACATTTATGAATGTATCTAGTGTTTCCAAGGCTACTAAACTAATCGGTCTTTCGAGACTTGATCTTTTGTGATCATGCCAATGTTATGAAGTAATGCACCGACTCTGGGTAGCTGGGGTCGGGGCGTTACAGTTGGTATCAGAGGCAGTTTAGTACTAACCTTGGAAGCTAGATTTAGATAAACTCTGATTAGAGCACATAGTCCGAAGATAGACTTTAAGGATTAGTATAGAAGAACTTCCTAGAATTTTGGTATTATAGAGATTTTGTGAGTTTTCCGAGCAATAAATCCCTGTCTGGATACGAGAAGGTAGAGGCGGCTCTAGCACATATGTACCTAGGGGTAAAACCCAAAAACACCGCTTTGAGCTAGACTTGAATGGAAACTGGTGCACGACAACGGGCCTTGCTACACTCTTGGTTACGACACTCCTGGGGGATATGCTTAGGATAATTCTCATTTTCTTTACAAACCACTATGAAGGGTTATGATTATATACTTCCTCAAAGAAAACATTCCTTTTTATGATTATGGATTATATCCATAAATAGTTAAATTTATGTAAAGTGTTTTACAAATATGGAATTATGTATTTTAATTCATAAACTAATCTAGTTTATACCATTGTTTAGAAATGGCGCCTAGTGGAAGGAATGGAAACCGTATCAATGCACGCACTCCGTGTAGGGATTTCCCTCCTACTCAAGATAATTATTGTGGATCTGGAGATACAACTGGTGCTGATCAACTTATTAGCATACTGGGACAACTCACTCAGGTTATGAATAATAACCTTACTTGTATGGAGCACCCTGATCCGCAACATGGAGGATCAATGTTAGACCTCTTCATGAGGCAACAACCACCAACATTTAATGGGGGTACAAATCCATTAGTAGCTAAGCAATGGATAAACTACTTAGAGAAAATATTCCACGCCTTGGGGAGTAGCGAAAGGGAGAAGGATATCATGGCAGTTTACCGCCTCACTGGAGATGACGATCAATGGTGGTCATTGATTCAAAATACAAAGGAAGATGAGGAAGTATCAAGTATGGAATGGAGAGAGTTCAAAGATCGTTTCTTAGAAAAATACATTCCTCGTGACCATAGAGCAGATATGGAAAGGCAATTTTTGAGTTTGAGACAAAAGGAGGATGAGAATGTTGCAAAGTATGAGGCCAACTTTACAAGGTTAGCGAGGTATGCTGCAGGTTATATACATTACCCAAAAAGTAAGATTGATCGTTTCTTTGATGGGTTAAAACCATTTCTTCGTCGAGCATTAGTCTCACAAACCTTCTCATCGTATGAAGACATTATCTCATGTGCTATCAAGATAGAAAAGGAATTCTCTAAATCTTATGACAATAAAGTAAAGTAAGAGAAGAAGAGAACTGTGTAGAAAGAGACAGATAAAGGGAAAAAGGGAAAGAAGGATTTTCCATTATGTGATAATTGTGGGAAGAATCACCCTGGTACTTGCCTAAAAGGAATGGGAGTTTGTTATAAATGTGGAGAAAAAGGTCACCAGGCGCGTGATTGCAAGGGAAAGAAAGAGGCTATCAATGTTGAATGCTACAATTGTAGGGAAATGGGTCATTATGAAAATGAATGTCCTAAGCATCAGGGAAACTTACCTTAGAAAAGGCCAAGGGATCAAGGACAATCTTATGCTGTTACTACGGTTGAAGAGGAATAATTAATGTATTGGTGCTTTTGGACTCATGGATTATATTCTGGTTATTAGAATAATGTGATATATATATATAAGGATTGTACTACAGTACTTGTTGTTTCAGTAAGGTTTTAATATGATGAAGGTAATCATATTTTTAGTATGTGACAATAAGAGAAACTTTACTTTGTTTGGGGAATCTGATAAATTGATTTTGGAATTAAGAGACCTTTTAGAGAAAGTCTGGACAGAGGTATTTTGGATAACTATAAAGGTTGGAGTGGATTAAGTTGATCTTTGGATAGTATTGTTTAAGGAGAAAAAATTTATGAAGATTATTTTTGGAATATTATACTACTATAGTTTTAGGAAAAGGACAACCTGCAGGGTGGGGCATAACCCGTCACGTCGGACAAAGCTGCAGGAATCGAACCCACAACCATAGTGCGACAGGCCTTTATTTCCTACCACTAGCCTACAGGAAGTCCCTGGTTATTACAAAATAGTTTTACTAATCTAAATGGTATGTGTTAATATTTGGAACCTTATACAATTAGGATAAATAGAATATTTTTGAGTTCTAATACCATTTAGAGTGAAAGATAGGTTTTTGGTAAACAATTATTAAAGAATGAAAGTCTACATGACAAGTATGTATATTCCCTTACGTTCTTAGTAAATCTCCTAAATAAATTCTTTAACTTTATAAAAGGTAACTTAAAACAAAAATGTTTCCGGTTAACTTTTCCAACTGGGGATTCAATGACCGTTTAACCAATCACAAGTTTGTGATTTTCTTATTGTTAACTTTCTCCTAATCCAGTTTTCTACAACTCTCCATCAGACCTTGATGGTTTGTTTTTCTTCCATATCCATATTTTCATAGAATCCTAGTATGGGCTATCTCGGGTGACCTTTGTACTTATCTTTCTTTCTTTTAAAGTTATATTTTTATTAACCTTATTTCCGATGTGGGTTTTCTACAAAGGTATTTTCTATTTTCAACCTTTTATTTTCCAAGAAAAATTTCAAATTGCGAGGTCGCAATTTATTAAAGGAGGGGAGAATGTAACACCCCGAGCTTCCACGATACACTTCTCATTCAATAATGCAATAGCTTGCATTGTACGCAACTTCGAGTTCTAACACACCGCGACTAATCAAAGTAGCCGTTATGAATAGTAATAACCACTTTTTAAAATTATAGAAATTTTATATTTCAAAATGGACTTCATTTTTGGATTCGGAATATCGAAATTAGCCTATGTTAAATTTTTGGTATTTTTCTGAGAACTTCTAATTTTTTATGAATAGTGAAAAATACTTAAAAACAACTTTTTTAATAAAAATAATTTATTATGATAAATTATAATATTTAGTAGTTTTAAAGTATAATTAGAATATATTTTTACCATTTTATCCAATGGTGGTCATTAGAATTAATTTAACATTGAAATTGGACATAAACAATTGCCAATCTTTTGATATAAATTGTTTCTTAAAAACACGCTATTTGTTGTGACAGCGGGAATTAATTATAAAATTAATTAATGCAACTTATATGTTTGGAATTTTGTAAAATAGTCATCATTTTTGAATTCGGAATATCAATTATAGCTTAGGGTAAAATTTTTGCATTGTTCTAAAAAACTTCAATTTTTTGATGAATAGTGAAACCACTAAGTGGTAGTTAAATAACTGATTTTTCGTTTAAATGAAATATTACTACTTCTGTGATTTTATTTTCAAAAATCCGACATACATGGTTGTCATTAAGAAGTAAAATTTGGTTCAATGAGATTAAAATAATTTTTGGTGAATAGTAACTTTTAAGTTCTTAATCACGATTAGAGGTAATTAGTGTAGTTTAAGGTAAAAATAATGTTTTAATAATATTAGATGAGCTTGACACATGTCCTACCCTCATTGGATGTGCCATATCCGACCAAGACAATCCATGGGTCAACTTGGGGACCCCATGGAGCCACTTTAGTTGGAAAATGACATAAATACCTTTTATTTAATGTTAAAGTAAAAAATGACACAAACATGAAATGTTTTACTAAAACAATTTTTACATGGGGTTATACAAGTCATATTTTTGACTATAAATATTCATTGGAAATATAAAAAGATTTCCTAAAACATAGTATTTTTTTTATAATTTTTAGAAATTAAATAAATTAAATTATTTATGACATCATTATAATGCAGCGATGACCTCATTATTTAACGATTTTAATAAAATGAAAAGATAATGTACAATCCAAGGCTTAAACTTGTCCAAAGACTATTGGATGTGTATATTTAGAACCTTTATCACCTTAGCCACGAATTATATAAGTGTGGGACCTTTAGAATCCGAAAAGCATTGTATAATATTGTAAAATTTCCTTACTTTCCAAGAGTGCCCCTCCTCTCCTCTTATAAAAGGCCCCCACCTCTACCACCTCATTCACACTTTCAAGCCATTTGTCTCGGCCAACCTCTACCCAGATACTCTCCCAACTTCCCCCTCTTACTCCTAGAATCCTAAATTTGGGCAGAACTCTTCCCAAGGAAGCCTTTGGCTCAAATCAAAAAGAGTTACCCGATTTTGAGGTAATGTCTTCTCTAATGTTGTTTTGTTTTATTTTTCTTCTCCAACCCCCTAAACTCTTTTTATTCATTTCTTTTGTAACAACACCAGTATCCTCAATATACTAGGATGTTTTTATAAGAAGTATCCGAGCTACAATTACACACACCTACATCTAGTGGTTAAAGAACATACGGTTTCTGTGGATGGCGAATTTCTGCCTCACGAAACGATGATTGTTCAACACTCATATAACACCTTCAAAGGTGGTCATTAAGATGTCACTATATTTATATATGATATATAATATGTTTATGTTTTACTTATGCTTATTTATTTCTCATTTATGGCATACTATATGATTTCCATTATGGGTAAACACGATAATTTCATTTTTGGAAGTGCGGACTACCGCCCCCTCAAAGTGATGTGAATCGTTAATGCCACATGTGGGAGGTATAAAGGATGGAGTAAATGATATTATATATGATATTATACTGGAATTATATTATACATTTATATCATTATGATTTCATTCCATTAAATACGAAATAGAAATGAAAGTAGCGTTCATGCGTACGTACGGCTTACCGTCTCCATGAACGGTGCATTTCATTTCTTACCTCTGAATGTTACGTAATATTATAAATGAATGTATATACTGTATATATATGATATATATGATATCTAAATAATTAATATAATTCTGGATATATTGTTTATTTCACCACATGAACAACTTGTAATTATAAGAAGTTTATTTTTGACTCAAGTACCAAAGATCGACAAAATGACTGTTATTAACTTAAATAATTACATAATGTTCATAACATGGTAATAAGTGATATAAAAGGAATAATGAACATGAAAAAGGTTCTTAAGTAAGTAGAAATTAACTCTAGTTTATTATTTAGGAGGTTAAAGAATGGTCGAGTCAGGACAGGACGCAAGGTAACGGTTTACTTCGCAACCTCTTCATTATCCAAGGTTGTTTATACATAATTATCTACTGGGACCTCGTTATCATCCACATTCATGTTTCTTAAAAATGTCTTTCAAAACATTTTTACTATTAAATTTAAAATGGGTTAAAGTCATTTATACCCTTATACGTTTTTGAAAGGAATCTTACCGTCGTTTTCCAAACAATGTACTTTTTGACCTTTTTGATAAATTTAAGGTAAGAATGTTTTTTTAACTTATATGGTGGGTGCGGCTATTTTCCGCCATTATAACTTCGTCGAAGCTTCCTTTACAAGCTTATAAGAATATTTTCAAAGTAAATGTATTATTTTATAATTATGGGACTTTTAAAATATTTCAGAAAAAGAGAGATATTTCTCTCAAATAGCTTTGATTTCATCCATGTCAACATCCTTTGATGGGTTTTAAGTTTAATTGAAATTGATTTATGATACAAAACTTCCATTGAACATTTTTTGAAATATTTGACTATGGATGTGTTATTTTTATACCATCCATAGTTTATGGATAAATTGTTGACATTTCGTATGCTAGTTTTAATACGAATATTTATGTTATGTTTAAACCTATTCATATGAGGAATGTATTAGACTTAATAAGTGACGGGTGGAGCCCGCTATAGCTCCTAGATGAATCGGTAGGTCTCATGAGACAACTAGATGTGGAATTGGCCAAGGCCCTTTCCCAATTTGATTTATGGTTTTGTCCGAGTCCTTAATCATTTTAGACGTCTTGGCCAAGGCCTTGACAAAATGTTTCAGAATGTCTGGCATTATACATTCCCTCATTATGAAAGTGGTTATTGATATTTCATGTGATTATTCGTCTAGTAGAATATCCATGTGAGTAAGTAATGGAATTATTTTATTTTAATTTTTCCATATTATGTTGATGTTCAAGTTTAAAAGGCTTTTGTTTTAGTTATACATTGCCTTAAAGGTTTATGTTTATTTATGAAAGCTTCCGAAATATTGTTATCCTTACTGAGCATCTGAGCTCACCCCTTTCAATGTTTTAATATTTTCCAGGATGTGAAGAAGTATTTTATGAATGACCTGCAGGGATAGTCAGAAAAGGATATGAGTTTGTACTATAGAGACTTTGTTATTGTAGTTTTTCACCTTATGTTGTAATGTAACATTTATGAATGTATCTAGTGTTTCCAACGATACTAAACTAATCGGTCTTTCGAGACTTAATCTTTTGTGATCATGCCAATGTTACGAAGTAATGCACCGACTCTGGGTAGCTGGGGTCAGGGCGTTACAAGAACGTATTTTTTTGTGTTTCCTATACTACTGTTCACTGAGACACGATGTTCTAGGTTCCCACTTCTCGCTAGTATCTTTAGGGCCTCTCCCATGTTTTTTGCTCCTCTTTTGCTTTGTGCTCACCATCGGCACATGGTGTGATGTTGGGGTTACCAAAAGAGAGAGATTGTGTGTGTGTTTGTGTGTGTGTGTTAATTTAAGTTGTTTTCCTTTAGCTTATTTTTCCCTAAAAACTGTTTCCATTAAAATTGCTTAAGCACTTATTTATTTTTATTCTGTTAAATTGCAAATGGATTTGTCATTTAATAATTATGCATGGAATCTTTTATCGGTGGAATCCTACTGGTATTTTGGCTCACACCCTTCATACACCTTTTGGTGTATGTAGATCCTGTTTCTTTTTCATTCTAGGTTGTGGTATCAATCATAGCATGAGTGGTTCAGGTTGTCAGTGGCACTCTTGTGTTGTTTTGGTGGACGTGGCTTGAGGTTGTTGCACCTATTTGTTTCTTGGAGGTTTGAGTTAGAGTTTTTGTTTCATTTTTTGTCTTTTATTTTTGGATGTTGGCTAAAGTTGTAAACCTTTAAATTTAATTTTTTATAAGGGTCTGTTTGGTTGTCAGTTCACAGTTTAATTTTATTTATCTTTTTAGTGGTTTTGTGTTTACTACTTCAGGTAAAACGTTCCCACATGCTACTATTATTACCCTAGAACTTGTTCCTACCCGTGGGGATTGGGAACACCCCTCGGGCCTTTCTGCGGATCTGGTTTATAAAACAGTAAATAGCTCGACACAAGTTTTTCACAGAAAAATCAAAATGATATGGCATAAACATGCTACTAATAAATAAATGAAAAATGTTCATTCTGGAATTATGTGAACCCTAAGAAGATTTTAAAAACTAGTTCATAATTTCCATACCATTTAATAAACCGTTAAGAAATTCTATAAAACAATTCCAAGCGACGTCACATGCTTTTTCACCCACAAAACTCACACAAAAACTCCCTCTATTAAAAAATGCACATTTTAACCACTTAATAATCCAATTCAAAGCTCTTTATAAAATAAATAAACTTATTTCACAACTCATATAACGCACTCGAATTACTCAATAAGGATTTTCACATAAACGCACTACACACTATACGAACATACTACAAAATAAATCAACACATGTTAAATTCTTTTTAAAACTAAGTTCGCACCCAAGTAATTTATGGAAGTTTGTGATAAATTAATCAAACATGCAAATTAATTTATCAAACAATAGTTATATGTGGAACCACCTACCTCGGGTGAAGGAATTCCATAAAACTTGCGCGAATATCCAATCGTACCTAATGTGCACTATCTGCGAACAGAATTGGACCGTAAAACATGAATTGGAACCAAACAGAGATTCAACAATGACCCCTAACGAAACTCATACCCTCGGGAAGGAATTAAACTCAAAGGATGAGTAAATAAATTAACTGGATGGGGGGAAGGTTGCACCTAAAGGGAGGCTTCAGGTAGGGATTCGGCAACAAAGAAGCTGTCCAGGACAAGAGGGGGAGTGTTTGTCGGAGTGAAGGCTGGCGAGGGTGGCACTTGCTAGTAAGGAGGCCAGTGGGAGAGAGCATCACCGAACGGAGCAGGGGTGGCGGTTTGGTGCTTCGTCGGATGGAGTAGGAAATCGGAGGGGTGGCACATCGCCAGAAAGAGCAGGGGTCGGCGGTTCTATGGACGGCGCGGGCGAGGGGGGCAAGGGAGCAGGGTGTGATGAGGGCCAACCGATCGGGATAAAGGGGTGTGGCGCTGGAGCCATCCAGTAGGTGCTCGATGGGTGGCGATGTGCAAGGGAGGTTGGGGCGCGACAGGGAAGAGAAAAGGTGGGAGAGACTACCAAAACCCTAACACACCAAGAGGGGGGAAATATATATATAAATAAAACTATAAATAAAACTCAAAATAAAACTCAAAATAAAACTGAAAATAAAACTAAAAATAAAACTAATAATAATAATATTTAATATAATAATAATAATAATAATTAACTAAAACTAATAACAAATATAATAGTAATAAATTTATAATAATAAAATAAAGGTTATAAAAATTATAAAAATAGTGATAAAAATAATTATAACAATTAAATCCTCAAATAATATTATTATTATGATCATTAAAATAATTTATTAAAATTTTTATCACATTTAATTTTATTTATTTATCATCAAGTAATTTTATTTAATTATTTAACCATCGATAAGGGTGTGTAGTGAACCGAGCGAGGCCGCATGGTGACCCAGGAGAGGCCGCGTGACTTCGACAGTGGCGCATTGAATGCTTCCAATGCCAAACCACACGTTTTTAGATAAGAACCCAAAAAAATTAAGTCGGGCTTCATCCTGGACTACCCGATACCCAGAAAATTAGTAAAATAATTTATTTAAAGAAAATGGGTGTGACACCCATGAGGCTATATGGTCAATTTAATATCAAGCATGATGGTATCACTTAATTACCCAACGGTGCACTAAAATACATGCCCCCAAAATGACCATGAAAATAAAAATTGAGATATGAATCACCTACCTTCAACTCGTAGGCATAGGCATGTCCGGTATTAGCCTCTAACTCAAAGAGGTTTTTAAGAAATCAATGATCCCATTGAATACCCTAAAAATAGGTCAAAATGGATCAAAAATAGTTATCACTCCATGAGACAAAATCAAAGAATAAGATATTCAAGGGTGTGATAAGCCTTACTAATACGGTTCTACAGCACTCGATGGATCTAAAAATGGAGCACTAAAGAAAAAGGGAGAGAAAATACAAGAGGAGGAAACAGAGGGTTTCCTCCACTACTATGTGTGACCCACATGAGAAGAAGGGGGGAAAGGGAGGAATAAGTAAATAAAGAGAGAGGAAAAGGTAATTTCCTACCTTTAGTGGAGTGCATAGTTTTCCAAACCATGCCCACACCATACAGGATACAGTGTATGGGTACTACCTAAGTGGCACTACCTAGGTCGCCTACCACATGGTTTTCCCAAATGTTCTCAAACCATGTGGTATCTATATGCTAAAAACAATATATTTTTAACCCAACTATGAACCTTACCATGCAAGGTTTAACAAACCATGTGGCGGTACAAAAACAGGGTGCACGGTTAGTCGGAAGATATTGCACAGTTTACACTAATTATGTTCCTTGACTTTAAACACCAAAAAGGGCCTTCGATGCGCCCAAAACCCCTTCCGAACACCTGAGGCTTCAGATAAACCTCTAAAGCCATCTAAAAACTTGATATTTGGTTGATGAAGCTATCAGAATCTAGTTTCGATGATCAAAAAAGGAATCGACATACTCACTAAATCAAAAATTCAAAAAGGGATAGGTTTTTAACTTGATTCAAAAACCCGAGACGTTACAAACCATCTTCACTTCCATCAATTGGGTTACGAAATTGTCATTTTTGTATCTGGTGGACTACCATCACATGAACTGATGTCATTCATTTCTTCATTACCACCTCTCACAATTAAAAATAATGATGGATTTATTATTTATATATGATATTTATGCTATTATTATTATTTAATTATTATATCACACAAACCTTCATTCTTTCCATTTGTGTGAATACAATAGCGTTGCTCGTGTGTGTGGTGGACTACCGCCTCACGAACCGATGTGATTTATATATACTTTACATGAAAGGTAATAAGGGTGGTTTTAATGAAAATATGTGATATATATGGCATAAAAATTATTTTTTAATAATAATATATTATTTACCTCTCTTTCTTTCAAATTGATAAGAAAATTGAAACAACATTCATGTGTACGTGTGGCTTATCCTCTCTATGAATGGTGTATTTTATTTTTAATCACTAAATTTTATAGGTTACTCTAAATTAATATTTACATAACAGATATAATATTTATATTTTTTTAACATTATATAGATTATGAAACCATGATCAAATTTTTAGGACTGAAAATAAAAAATCAAAACTTACAAAAAAATAAAGCAGTTATTGTATGAAATGTATCTTTAACATGGAATTTTTAATAAACGGATAATAAAAGGTCATAAGTAAATAATATATGGTATGATATATATATATATATATATATATCTTTGTGTGTGTATGTGGTTATTTAAAATATGTATAATGAACTTATATTTATTATATAATAGTTTTTAATGAGTATGATGTAAGTCAAGACATAAGGTAAGGTATTTATAGTCTCTCTTTAATTTTTGAGAGATGTACACCATATTCACCACCTATTTAATTTATGTGGTGTATATAATGCCCATGAATTAATTTTATTATGATTATATAGAAAATTACTGCGGTTTACATATCCTTTTTAGGATCTTTTTTTCATGGGGTTTACAGTTCAAAGGTTACCAAATAGGTAAGGGGTTTTTGTCTCAATTTTCCTTCTTTGAGAAGTATGTTATGTTATACACCTATATTATTTCAATATGTGTATATACATTCCCTTTTACATGTAATATCATGAATTTATTTACCCTAATGATTTTTTAAGTTCCAATTTATGTTATTCCTTCATAGGGATTATGATTCAATGATACCAAAGTGGTAATTATTTTTTGTTACAATCTCATCATCTATCAAGATTGTTTATAATTATATTTACAATGATAAAATAATATGATCCATCTCTCAAGAAAATCATGAATTTTATTTTATTCTGGTTTTTCATGAAATTTTCAATTAATAGGGAAATTTTCTACTCTTTGGTACTTAAAATAATTAAGAATTTTTTTAAGAAAATACTACATTATTTCTCTCTTTGGTCGGAAAAATATTCTTTCATCCAAAGTCAAGTTTTAAAAAAAAATTATAAATGTTATAATATTATACTAAGATTTTAAAAATACATTTTTACCCATTTTTGAATTTTTAAAATAAAATTATAAATAAATCTTCATTTCGTTTTCCAAATAATTCCTATTTTGATTTTACTAAAAATGTTAAAATAATATTTACTTTTTAACATGTATGGAATGAACATTATTTTCACACTATCATGACCACTAATTGATTTCAAGATTTATTTACATGTTTTCAATAATATTTTCAAAAAAAATTTCCTTAATATTTAGTAATTTTTTTCTATTATAAATAGATGATTTCAAAGATAAAAGTATTTTGAAAATGTTTTTTGTTTTAAAAAGTGTTTTTCGTGGTGGAAAGGATATTTTCCTCAAGAAATGACTAAAATGATTTTTAATTATTTATTTATAATATTTTCAGTTTATCTTAAATGAAAAGGATTTCCAAAAATATTTTATGATTTAAAATTTTATTTTCAAAGAAAATTTATATTCCTCAAGAAACGTTCTAAGTGATTTAACATTCAATGTCATTTTCCATCTAAGATGACATTATTTGATGTAATAGATACTTTTTTGGGATATAAAACTGGGATAACATTCTTATTAATTATCTAAATGGTTTATAATGGTAATATTTTTATGTATCAGGTTTCTCATCCATGGGTTATACCACGATAAGATTATTATAAAACCCATTTATTTTTTCATGGTTTATTCTTTGATGAAATAATGAAATTATTATAAATACTAGACTTTTACACAGGTTATGATTTGATGAAATGTCTATGAAACACATTTCTTTTCATGTTTTATGATTGTATGGCACACATACATATGATTTTAATTATGTGATAGGTGGAGCCTATATCTCCCTCCAACGCATTGGGTAATGATAAATGTTATATGTACTCAAAGGGTACCTTGGTGGTTATCACATATCTGAAAAGGTGGGTACATGGGTGGTCACCCAATCCCAAAAAGGAGGGTATATGGGTGGTTATCACATATCTAAAAAAGTGGGTACATGGGTGGTCACTCAATCCCAAAAAGGAGGGTACATGGGTGGTTATCCTAAGACAAAAAAATATGGTACATGGGTGGTGATCCCAAGACCAAATCATGTACATGGGTGGTCCGTACAAGCCTAACATGTTGTGAATTTATTGGTCGGTAGCTTTGACATAAGGTTGTCTGTGATTATCTGTTTTCTATGAACATATGTCTTATTCCAATTTTATTATCTCATTGATCATGTACTTTGATTTCCTTATGATTCATGTCTTATGAACTGCCAATATTTATGACATGAGTTAAGATTAAGATCTTTGATATGTCGAGTATGGTTTTCAAATGTTATTCTATTTTCCTATACCCTTATGTTTATGTTATACTTATGTATATCCCTTGTCAAAGGAAATTTTGATTTAACCATTGGAAAATAGGATTAGAAAAAAAATATTTAGATCCCTAGGGATATTTATAAGGATATTTCTAGGGATTCCTTAAAGGAAAATTATAAGAATGAGTCAAAGTATTGGAAAATGTTCTGTAATTTTCATAAAGGAATGAGTGAGTGGTTTCTAAGAAATTACAACTCTATCTAGATACTACAAGTGGATATGGATCTTGAACAGAAGTACTTATGTGTAATAACTCTAAAAATAGTTCATTAAGATGGACTCGATCATCAATTGGTGCATGAAAATGGGCCTTTTTTCACACCTAGTTTGACACTCCCATGTGATATTCTTTTGAAATTAACAAACTCATTATGAACCATCATGAAGGATGTAAATATATTATGATCATGGATGAATTAGGATAAACCTAAGGTGTCATAGATCTAAATGAAGGTATATTGATTTAGACTGGATAAATTATTTTTTAGATGATGTGGTTTTATATTATGATTATCATTTCTCACACTATGAATGTTGGTTTTAGATAATGGTGAGAAACAAAAGGAACTGAGTTTATATTGAATGTGATAGAAAATTTTATTATGAGAATCCAAATGGGATGATTACTAGAGTGAGTGATATTATTATTATGCCTAATCATTTATCATGATATATGACTAACAATAATCACCTTAACTTGCACTTATACATGCTAAAGAATAGAGGGATAGATTTCATTGAGTGTTCAGGTAATGGAGACTAGAGAGAAAAGAATATTTATTTTCCTATATTTCATGAATGTGGGAAGAATATCTCTAGGAAATTACTCAAAGGAATAAGAAGATTTTTTATGTATAGATAAGGACACAAAGTACGGGATTCCTAAGGAAAAATGAAAAATTCAGTTAACTGAATGGATAGAAATATTGGTCTCCCTAAGGTATTATCAATCGATGAATATTTTAACTATAGAAATTATGGGAACTAAGAAAATTTATTTATAAGGGGGGATCTCAGGAAGATAATCATAAAGGTGGTACAAGTAATGATTATACTACTAATGATAAAGAGACTAAAAATGACATATGAACAGAAATAGATATTAAGAAATAAGATAATTAATCATTGTTTATGGTTTGAGAAGGATGTGGGATGATTGAAATGTGAATGTATTTGAATTCAAGAATTATGAAATATATAAGTATTTTTCAATATAATTTTTTCATTATGGATTTAAGAGAATATTTTGAGTGATCTTGATGACCTAGAAAAGTTTTTTAATGGAAAGGTGATATTTATGGAAAAACCATGATGAAGGGAAAGATAAAACTTAATATTTTCCTAGTGTTGTGATAATGATGTTGGGATAAAGAGATTATTTATATTAATAAAGAATATTGTATAGTACTATTTATATTTGAATTTTATTAAGTATTTTTTGACCAAGTGGTTTATGATATCATTAATAAAGTTTGCAACATTCTTTTTAATGAATAAATTTTCCAATAATCAATGTTTTATATAACAAATGAGGAAGAATGTATGTTTTCCATAATTTTTTATTTTAATTCCGGTCATTACCATTTTTCAAGAGAATACATTATTAAGGTGTTAACATGTTTCGTATTTTAAAATCAAGAGACACTTTTTCATATAAGGGGGATTAATGTTATGTTGATATTGATAAATTTAGTGACCTTGTTTATAAATTTTGAATTTTGGAAGGATTATAAGTATAAACATTTATAGAATGGTTTAATTTGAACTTTGGATGAGGTTTTAGATATTAATGTACTTATTTAATATATGAATATTTATCCATATTAAATAACTAGTGCTAACCATTTTTCAGATATATAAGGAATGGTTTATCATTTTACTATGGATCTTGTGATCTGTTAGTGCTCCCGGCATAAAAAATCATCTGAATTACATAGAGTAAGAGATGAAGTGGAAATTGATCAATGCACAACCAAAGGCTAAAATTTATCTTATGATACAAAGTAAATATATTCCCTAGGTATATCCATACCTATGAAATAATTGATCATATCAGGATATTGGATTATCATTTGGTGCTTCCACCATACCTCTCCGAGGTTCACGATGTGTTCCCTGTATAACTCTAAAGGATGTAAATACCATATCCATCACATGTATTGGTTTCAGAGGTTTTACCACTAGATAATTATATTTTTTATGAGGAACAACCAGTAGGGATTCTGGATCAAATAGAAAAAGTCCAATAAAGTATGACCACTCACACGGTCAAAGTTTTGTGCTGAAACAACCATCTTGAGGATGCTACATGGGAACCTAAGTACTTAATTTAGTATAATTATCCTCAATTATTGGAACCAAAAGTGATGAATACCAAGGTCTAAATTCATTTTAAGGGGGGTAGAATGTAACACCTTGATATTTTGTGAAATATTTTCTTTCAAATAAATTTAATATTTAACAATTTTTTCATTACATGAAATATTGAGCTTATCATTCATTATATGAAAAACTATGTTTTTATTGAACTAAAACTAACACCAAGTTTATATTACATAACACATATAACCATGTTTATCTTGTGTTACATGCAACACCAAGTTTTAAAAAACTGTAAAAAATAATTAATATTATTATTTTAAAAAAATGATTGTATTTACCTAGCTATTAAATTAGATTCATAAATTGGAATAAATAGATTTTAAATATTATTTATAAAGTTTTTATATAAAATAAAACATATTGATAAAAATATACTTAATTTTTCAATAAATTCTTTATACGATTTGAAAATATTATTTTCAAAAAAAAATGTTCTATTTATTTATTTTTTGTAAAAATTAATAAAATTATTTTTTTATAAAATAAACTGAATTTTTTAAATGATAATATAAAAATTATCATAGAGTTAATTTTTTAAATTTTTCTATAACGTTTCCTTTTTCATGAATAGTAAAAAATACTGAATTTTAATTGAAAATAATATTTTAGTTTAATTTATCTACAAAGTTAAATTATATTTTAAATTATTTTTATAGTAAAATTAGTTCTATTATACATTTAATAATATAATTTATTTCATTTTAATCAATTTCATTGTAAATTTTGATATATAAAATCTGTAAACATGTGAACATTTTCCCTTTACAAATCCACTTTCTCATCATGTCTTTATGATTAATTTTAAATTAAAATTTTCCACTTATGTGAGTATAATTTAGAAAAATAGATTATATATTTTTTATAAAAAAAATTTATTATTTAATAAGGTAAAATTAATTTTTTACCAAAATTAATAGTAAAAACAGTAAAAAATATTTATCGTGATTAAGGTAAAAAAAATTTACTGTCATTTAAACTAAAAGGATATGGGTAAAAATGGCCTAAAACATGTCCAAAACCAATTTATTTATATATTTAAACTATAAACCTTTTATTATCTAAAATAATCCATTTTTGATTCTTTTTACCAAATAAAAATGTTAGTACAAGTTTTCTTTTCAAAAAAATGCAAGTGTGCAACTCACCTCAATTATAATAGGTCACACCTTCTCCTCTCCTATTCACACCTTCAATGTATTTTGTATTATCCAAGTACTATGAAAATAATTTCCCAAAATCCCAAATATAATATTAGAAACCTTAGTTTATACATAAATTAATCTTAGGAAGGATTTTGATGCAAACCTATGGAGGATACCTGAAGAGGTAATGTTCCTTAATAAGCATTTTGGTTTTATTTATTCCTATACCTCCTTAAATTATTATTATAACATGATGATATAATAACATCATTATATTTTATATAATTATATGGTTTTATTTTTAGGTAATTACCTACTATAATCTTCACTTCTATCAAATGGGTTACAAAATCATCGTTCGTGTGTATGATAGACTACTACCTCGCGAACCGATGTCATTCATTATTTCATTACCACATATAATGGATGGAAATAATGATGGATTTATTGTTTATATTTGATATTTTTTATATTATTATTATTTTATAATTATTATATCATATACCACTTCATTATTTCCATTTTATGGGAATAGTTATCATCGCTCGTGTGTACGGCGTACTACCACCTCACAAAGTGATGTGATTCATTCACACTTTACATGGAAGGTAATAAATATTTTTTTAATTAAAATATATGATATATATGACATATAAATTATTTTTGAGTAATAATATATCATTTACCTTTAATTCCTTTAATCCAATAAGAAAATGGAAACAATTTTCATGCGTACGTATGACTAACATTCTCCATGAACAGTGCATTTCATTTTCTATCACTAAATTTTATGGATTACTCTAAATACATATATACTGAATATAAATTATATTTATATTATGTTTAAAATTATTAATATTATTAAACAATTATCAATATAATAGGACCAAAAATAACAAATAAAAACATACATGAAAAACAAAGCAATTATTACCCAAAACATGACTTTATCATGGAATTGTTAATAAATGAGTAATAAAAGGTGATAAGTAAATAGTATATGGTATGATATATATATATATATATGGTATGATATATATATATATATTGTTTTTGTTTATATAATATATTTATAATAAACTTATATTTGTTCTATATTATTTTTTAACTTTTACGAAGGAAGTCAATAGTTAAGGTATTAGATTTCTATTATCTATTTAATTTCTGGGAGACGTATGCCAATTTCACCACCTATTTATTTTATGTGTGTGTATATGATGCCTATGAATTTATTTTACAATGATTATCCTAAAAATTATTATGGTTTACATATAAATTTGAGGATCTCTTTTTCACGGGGTTTACATTTCAAAAGTTACCAAATCAGTAAGGGGTTTTTGTCTTAATTTTTCTTCTTTGAGATGTAAGTTATGTTATGAGCATATTTATTTCATGAAGTGTATATACAGACCCTTTTAAATTAAATAAAATGAATTTATTTATACTCGTGATATTTTAAGTTTCATTTTTTGGTATTCCTCTATGGGGATTATCATTCAAATATACCAAAGTGGTAATGATTTTTTGTTACAATCTCATCGTTTATTAGGATTGTTTATGATTATGATTATAATGATAATATATTATTATAAATATCTCAATAAAATAATTAATTTTATTATAATATGGTTATTCATTGTATTTTCAAGTAATAGTGACATTTTTTCACTCTTTTGTTCTTAGAATGATTGATAAAATGTTTCTAATAAAATTCAGCATTATTTCTCTCTTCAGTCAGAAAAAACCATTTTCTTCCAAAACCAAGATTTATAAAAAAAATTAAAAATATTTTTCTATTATCCTATGATTTTTAAAAAAACTTATTTCCCATGTATCACTTTTTATAAAATATTTTTAAGGGAATCATCATGTCATTTTCCAAAAAATGCTCGTTTGGGTTCTACCAAAAATGTGAAAAGAATCTTTGTTTTTTTATCATGAATTTCGTGAACAATATTTCCCACTATCATGACCACTATATGATTATAATATTACATTACATGTTTTAAAATATATACTAAAAAAATTCCATAATATTTGTGGACTTATTTTATATTTTAAATAAATTATTTCAATGTGGAAAGGATTTTGAACATGGTTTATGTTTTATAAATTATATTTTAAGGTTGAAAGTTATTATCCCCAACAAATGTTCTTAATTATTTTTAAATATTACTTTATATGTTTTAATGTTTATTTTCATTGAAAAGGATTTAAAAATTTATTATGCCTTAAAAACTTAATTTCAAAGAAATCTTATCTTCCTCAAGAAAAATTCCAAGTTATTTATCATTGGAAGTAATTTTCAATCTAAAATGATATTATTTGATGTAACTTATACTTTTCTAGGGATATGAACCACGGATACCATTATTATTCTTTCTCTTAATGATTTATGATGACATGCTTTTTATGTAACATGCTTCTCTTTTACAAGGGATATACCATTATAAAATTTTTATGAAACCCATTTATTTTTTCATGGGTTATGCTTTGATGATATGATGAAATGATTATGAATCTGATCTCTTTTCCATAGGTTTTTACATGATGAAATTTTTATGAAATCTATTTCATTTCATGGATTATGATATAATGAATTCTTTATGATATTGTGGCACACGTACATATGATATTCATTATGTGATTTGTGGGACCTATATCACCCTGAAATTTATTAGGTAATGATAAATATTCTATCTGATCATAGGGTACATGGATAGTTATCCCAAGACTGAAAAGTAGGGTACATGGATGTTTATCCCAATCCCAAAAAATAGGGTACATGGGTGGTTAGACTAAGCTCTAAGTAGGTATATGTGTGGTTAGACCAAGCCTAACATATTATGAATTTCTTGGTTAGTATCCTTGATATATGGTTTTCTTGGATTAAGTGTTTGTCATATTTCTATGTATTATGCCAATGTTATTCTATCATGGCTCATGTACTTCGATGTCCTTATGATCCATGTCTTATTAATAGCTAATCATTATTCTATGACTCAAAATTATAATATTTGATATGAATTGTATGGTTTTAAAATGTTATTCTCATCTTCTCATGCCCTTATGTTCAAGTTATGCTTATGTATATCACTTTTTACCCTTACTAAGCATTTGATCTCACCCATTCTTATATTTCATTTTCCCAAGTTATAAATAAAGGTTTTAAGTAGGTAATTTTTTTGAAGAGTACTAAAGGGGAAGATCATTGTATAAGATGTTGAAGATCTTTTAAAAAATTAAAAGATCGTTTACCTATTCTACAAGGTCATTAAGCTATTATGGTTCTTAGGAATGTGTTTTTGTAATGTATTAAATATCAATCTAAAAAGATGTATTATCTATGTATGAAAGTCTTGGGTCGCTACAACAGAAATTATATCTGAAACAATTTGTTCATTATCTACCTGTAATATTGTTCCTATATATATAGACTTAATCCATTTGATTTTTTCTATATTCCTTACTTTAGAACTAATGATACCCATGGAGTCTCTAAAACACATGTTACAGTTGGAGACTCTTAATGGAGGGTATTATGTTATCACACTCATCTGTAGGTAGTCTGACTTTGATTTGTATGGAGAATGTTTCTAATGGGACCTATTAGTAGCTATGATGAAATGTTTTGATGTCATTCTTGGTATGTACTATTTATCTATCATACATGCCTAGATTGATTGTTTACATCATAGAATGTTGTGGAATATGGTAGATTAGTTGAGATTTTCCTTCACAAAAAATAAGGAATTCTAGGTAGATCAAGATAGGCTATTGTGTGGGATATTACAACTAATCCCTCATTAGTTGACTAACAAGACTCTTTTTGAAGAATAATTAGTTGATGTTTGTTTCCCCACTATAGTATTGGAGTACCCAGATGATTTTCCTAAATACATACCTAGTTTTCCACCACATGGAGTGGTCAACATTTTTAATAACATGCACCTAGAGATAGCTCTGATATGATCAATAACATATTTTATGGAATCTTTTGAGAATAAAAAGATAAGGGTGTAATTGGAGGACCTGTATAGGAAACAATTTATTTGACATAGTGTGTCCCCTTGGGTTGCATTGATAATATTCTCCAATAATTTGGATGGGATCCTGAAGTTATTTTTGGATTATCATCACCTAAATCACACAACCATTAAGAATAAAAATTCACTACCAAGGATTTATGACCTATTTGATCAGCTAAAATGGGTGAGATTTTTCTTAATAGTTAACCTCAGGTCAAGCTATAACTTACCATGGGTACACATGGAGGATATATTGAAGATGAAATTTCAATGTCTCTACAGTCATTATGAGTAACTAGTGATTCTATTTGGAATAAAGAATTCCCTATCATTGTTTATAGGAATAGTGAATTGGATCTTTCATCCCTTCTTAGACTTGTTTGTGGTAGCTATTATCAATGAAATTATAATTGAATATTCATTGGTGGTTATGTATATCGATCCATTTAGGATGTTCCTTGACATATATTAAGATCATAAAGTATATGTTAAACTCTCATAGTTTCAGTTCTAGATTTAAGTGGTCCACTTTTTTGGACATGTAATCTCATAAAAGGGTGTATTTTTTGATCTATCAAAGATCGAGGTAGTTCTATATTGGGATGTACCCAAAAATGTGATAGTAGTGTAGATATTCCTTTGATTTATTGGATATTATTATAGATTCATGAAAAACTTTTCTAGGATTAGAACACCTTTATCTACCTTGACCATAAAGGGGACAAATTACATATTTATAGAAGTGTCAAAAGGCCTTTATGTAGTTGTGGAATAGGTCGACAAGAACTCTTGTTATGGGGTTTCTAGAGGAATTTTTTGAATATTTTTTGTTCTATGATTCCACTAGAGTGGGGATTGGTTGTGTGTTTATATAAAGGCTGGTGGAGAAATCATATGAGTCATGAAATCTAAAACCTTAGGAGATGAACTAAGAAACCCATGAATTAGAGCTTGTAGTTGTGGTGTTTAAATAGATTACATAGTGACACATCCTTCTTGGAGAGAGATTTTTTTTATTCCAACCAAAAAAAATCTCAAATACATCTTCCCCTTGACAGATCAAAACTTGAGACAAAGTAGATGAATATAGTTCTAGTATGATTATGAATAAGAGATATTCTATATATATGGAAATGGGAATTTTGTAGAAGATTCTATCATTGAAAAGTTACATTCCAAATTTATATGTGAGGTATCATAGTATTATGAATTTTCATGGTTCTCCTTATTGGTCGATGATAGAGAAACCTCCATCTAATTAAAGGTTTTTGCCCCTCTGTTTCTGTATCATGTGAGGGAATCACAATATTTATATGGTGTTTGTGAGGTCTTTTTCAATTAAATACCCATTGGTAATTCTCATTAAGGATTCACTAAATGTGGTTATAATGTTATTATCTTTTAAGTTAAGACTATATTGATATTCATACATCAGGAGGAGGTGATAAGAGAGTTCAATTCATCTCCCAATCCAGTACATCCTTGTGTAGTGAAGATATATTAGGATCATTAGTGGATGTTTTAGTGGCCCATAATGATGTGAAGCATTGTGGAATTTTTCTCTTGATTCCTTACCTTCCATTATCTAAAATTTGAGCTTCATGTTCAAATATTTTTGATCCAACCCATTGATTATCCAAAATAGAAATGGAACGTAATATCTATGGTTTTTTCAAAATTATTTTGTGGTCAGTGATAAGTTAAAATATTATCTAGGTTCTTATCAACTGGCTCGCTATGTCATCCCACATTATCTCTATCAAGGAGAATAGTTCAATGGAATTACTAGTAATCTTGTAGATTAAGAATATCTTATGGATACATTGATTTCCAAAAACAATTGTATTTGACTTTAAGGATTCATTTTCATCTTCATTTTGGAGAGGTTTTTTGGATTATTTCATGTTTAGGTTGTGGATGAGTATGTATTCTCACCAATATACTAATAGTAAGAAATAAACAACCATTGAGTTTATAGAGGATATGTTGATGGATTTTGTTATCAATTTTGGATGGTTCTAGGAGGATCATTTAACATGGTATGAGATTGTGTATAAAAATAGTTATTGCTCCATTATTGGAATTATACTATTTAAGGCCCTTTTTATAAGTCTTTAAAGGTCACCTTTATGATAGTTTAAAGTGTTAGATTAAATAATCATGTGAATGGATTTGGTTCAAGTAATTACTATAAAGGAATGTATCATTTAGTAATTGATGATGATAACTATGTTTTTTTAGAATTCTTAGGTAGAAATTCAACAGAGTGCCTTGGAGTTTGTAGAGGGTGATCATGTGTTCTTAATAAACTCACCTAGATTATTATTATGATTTAAAAGTAGTGAAAATATATCTATATAGAACATTGGTCAATTTGATATTATAAATAGGTTTTTAAAAGTTACATAATGGTTGAAATTACCTCAATAGTAGGATCAAGTGCATGAAGTCATCTATGATTCATATTTGAGGATATATGTGAATGGTCTAGTAACATCCCCTTAATTTTCTTTAGGTACTATTTGACACTAGTTTTGATTGTACATTTATTGGGGATTGTTTTGGGTTGTTTTGGGAGAAATTTTTAAAATTTTAGAATCCCTTTGGTCTATTCATGGTTGGCACACAATTAGGGAAAATAGTGTGGTTTGGCCCATCAAACCGTGTTCCATTTGATGGTTCTCTAGAGGGAGAACACAGTTTTTCCAAAATATGTGGCTAGACCCTCCAAACCATGAAACCTCATACAACAATGTTTTTCATAGTAGGTGCATAGTCTGAAAAAGTGTGTTACCACCTATGAGAAACCATGAACCCTAAACAGTAGGGGTGTACAATTATGGCATACAGTTTGTCTAACCTAGCATCCCTCACTTGGAATCATGCAGATGGGATTATTTTATTATGAATTTTTATTTTAAAGTCCAAAACCCACTTTTTGAACCCTAGATTGACCCCAACTCAACCCTAATCATTTTCCTTGGCTTTCAAGTCTCTCAAGTACCGATTTTGGCTCCTCTAAACCCTTTCCTTGGTGGATCGAAGTGGATTTGATCTCGTTCAATCACCTTTAGGTAAGTGGATATAATATTTAATAGTTTCTTCTTATCTCTCTTTCCTTCATCCATAGAGTTTGATGGATCATCATGTATTGGATTGATATAAACTCCATTTCATTAGATTTTGATTCTAGGTTTTGTTCCTAGAATTTTCATGCCTTTATTCTTCATTTTCAAGTCTTGTTCTGGGTGTTGATTTCTAGATCATTTATTTAAAGGTAGGTGGTTCTATGATTATATTCCCTATAAATCAAATATTGAATTACTTGATTAAATTGAACTAAGATTTTAATTGATTTACAAACTTGGAATTGTAATGATTTGATATTTGATTTGAAATGGGTATGGAAATTGAGAAAAAATACCCAATTTCAATGGAAATGGAATTTTAGGATGGATTTGTGGAAAACTATGGCTTGATTTCTAGAAATTTTTTTGATAAAATTTATTTGATGTTTATCTTGAGAAAAAGTATCAAATTGAAAAAAAAAATTGAAATGGAAAGAAATGATTAAAACTGAGTATTTGGTTTTGAAATAAGAATGCATGATGAAAATTAACATTGGGAAATTGTATTTAAAAGTGTTTTAAAATGATTGATTTAAAAAAAATTGATGCAATTTTCCATTATGTTGAATTGGATGTAATTTACCATTATGTGGGAGTGAATATAATTTTCCCTAAAGTGGGAGTAGATTTAATTTTCCATTAAGTGGGAGAGGATATAATTTTACCTTATGTGGGGGTGAAGTTGTTTGATTTGATATAAAATTAATTAAATTATGGAATTTTTTTACTCATTCTAGTAGATTTATATAAATAGTTTTATATAAAATGTTAATTTAATGTTTGAAATTTGTTTGATATACCTTCCATCTATTTGAATGAAATCATGTTTTGTTTTAAATATGAAAATGAAATTCCATGACTGGATTTATTTAAATTGATAGCATGATTGGTTTATTATTATGGAATCTATTATGGAACACTTGGTGATAGACTACTTGGATTTATAGATCACACCATACCTTCACCTATGGGTAGTTGAAGATTTTCTAATTCTAGGTCTGAAAAAAATAGAAATCTCCTCTTGGAGTAGGTAGATGTTCTTGGTCTTTTAGGCTTGGAATGATGAATGTGACCATTGGATATGTTATCCACTTATTTCATGGGATTTATAAGTTTTATCTTTCTAATTTTTTATTATTTTGGGGTGTACTACTTTAGGTTTTGTTATACCTATTTGGTTTCTAGTACTTTATCCATTTGGATTGTTGAGCATCTCCTATTTGATATTTTCCACCACCATTCTATGTGTATTCATCATTATTTGATTAATCAATGGATCAACCATTTTCATAGAACTCGTTTTAATGTGAGATCAAATGAAGGTTCTATATAATGATATTTTTTATTTCTCATAGTGTATTGTGGTGAAACATAGATTTTTTATAATTGATGGTAAACCTGAATAGAATCAGACAATGGTATTTTCATGGGGAATGGTTCAGGGGTAGAATTAGAGGTATTGATGATCTAGTTTTCTGATAATGAATGTATGTAAATAAACTTCTAGATTGTCTTTATGATAGTAAACTCGGTTTACTTCTGTTTCAGATATAGTTCATGGAAGACTCAAAAGAGGAGTAAATTATGGAAGAAGACATGTCACATGTTTGGATTTCTGAAAATTTGTGACAACAAGGATTGTAATTCTGAAGAACACATGTTAGGTGTCTCGATGATGTGGTGGAGAGAATTTCTAGAGAAGTTATGTCTCAAATGATCATGTGACTATGTCACATACCATGTGACCACTACTTTTCTAGGTCATCTTGTACTGAGGAGTACATACCCAGGGACCTGTGTAGGTGCACATATCATGTGTGCTAGGCCACACCCTATGTACCCTAAGATGTACACAACATGAGCATAGGAGTTGAATGTAGTGTAACAATGATGGACATGAAATTTTATGTTACCCTTTTGTACGCTATGTAGTGAGGCTAAGACATTCCATGTGGAATGATAGAACACGTTTTTGTGGTTGACATGGGATAACACTCTATTTACCCAAAAAACATGCCCTATAATTTCATTTCTTCTATGACACTTAGGTCTAACCTGTATTTCCCACTCAAAATTCCTTAGTGGAGTTTCAATCTCACCTGTTGGTATAGGGTTCCCCACTAATAAAAAATAGGCCTTTTATCAGTGCTAAAAAAGCACTAATAAAGGGGTCTTTAATCATCACTAATAAAGCATTGATAAATGGGACCTTTATCAGCACTTAAATTTAGCACCGCTAAAGGCACCATTTATCAACACTTATAAAAGCACTGATAAATGGTCTTTTATTAGCACTTATGGAAGCATTGATAAATTGTACATTTATTCACACTTATAAAAGCACTGATAAAGGACCTTTTATCAACTCTCATAGAAGTGATGATAAATTAGACCTTTATTAGTGCTTTTAAAAGCACTGATAAATGTGTCTTTTATAATCACTTTTAAAAGTGTTGATAAAGGTTCATTCTGCAATGTGTTATAACAGCACATCGTAGCACCATAAACACACCAAATATCAACAAAAATAAGTCCCAAGATAGGATTTAAATGAAATGAAATTTACAACACAAACATAAAAAAACTACATTATAGACATTTCAAACATTGGTTTATACATTTATATAAATACAAATTATTATATAAATTCAAAAACATCAATGTTCCTTTTTCTTTTAATCCTGACTCAACTCATGCTATTGTCGAACAAACCACACCTTTTCGAACAAAAGAACGCACCTGTATAAGAAAAAAAATTATGTTAGTAATAATATAAAGAAATAAATTAACTGAAAGTGTTAATTTTACTAAAATTGATGTCAATTTTAAATAAAAAGATGCACTTGGAGTCATACCGATCACACCGTGCATTGGATCCAGGTGTGGATAATTACATCACATCTCAAATGACTTGTATATCATTAAGTATCAAAAAATACGAATGTGTTTGCTCAGTTTTGAGTATGTCAGTTTTCTTTTTTACTAAAATTCCATTTTAAACTAGAAACATGCACTTTTGACTCATTTATATACCATTGTGTATAGGTTTAATGTGAAATGGATTCTTATATGTCACAAATTACATATGAATTGTTTTCTTAAATTATCAATAAAATGTGAGCATGTTTGATCAGTTTTCAGTAAGTGATACTTTTTGAACTAAAATGTTGATTTTAAACAAATAATGGAAACTTTGAGTCATACTGGACATATTGTGCATCAGATTAAGGTGAGGATGATTCCTACACATCCCAAATGACTTATGGATCATTTTCAAAAAGTATCAAAACAATATGAATGTTTTTTATCGGTTTTGAGTATGTCACTTGTCTTTTTTACTAAAATTTCATTTTAAAATTGAAACATGCACTTTGACTCATATCGATCACATTGTGTATCAGATTGAGGTGCAGTTGATTCCTAAAAATCAAAAATGACTTATGGATCATTTTTATAAAGTATTTAAATAATTTGAATTCATTTTCTCGGGTTTGAGTACGTTAACTGTCCTTTTTACTAAAATTGATGTTAATTTTAAATAAAAACAAACACTTGGATTCATAATGGTCACATCGTGCATCAGATTGAGGTGAGGCTGATTCATGCACGTCTCAAATCACTTATCGATCATTTTTATAATGTATCTATATAATCTGAATGCGTAACAACTGGGGCCCTCCCACCAGTTTCCCCACAGACACGTGGTCCCCACCCTGGGGCCACCCACATGCCCAAATGGGTCATCTGACTAATGATAGTCCCCACAGGCCAGCACATGTTCTTTCCAGTGTGCTTTGTCCTCACTCACACACACCCTAGGAAACTTCCCAGAAGGTCACCCATCCTGACCAGTACTCCAGGCCAAGCATGCTTAACTATGGAGTTCTAATCAAGTAGGCTCTTAAAAAAGAATGTGCACCTTGTTGACATGAGTCATATCATTTAGTCATTTAACCCTTTTATCATTATAGGGTGTTACAATGTCCTTGAGGTTCTGAATGGTATGCTCAGTCTGACCATCCGTCTGGGGATGGAAGGCAGTGCTCAGAGGAAGCCACATCCCGAAAGCCTCCTGCAATCCCTTCCATAGTCATGAAGTAAATTGTTCATCATGATCGGAGACTATAGAAGAAGCTACTCCATTTAGCCGCACAATCTCCTGCATGTAGAGGCACCCCAAGCTCTCTACTGAACCCTGATCTCTGATCGGTAGGAAGTGGGCCAACTTGCTGAGTTAGTCGACGATCACCCAAATAAATTCGTGACCCCTGGATGTACATGGAAGTCCTATCACGAAGTCCACGGATATCACATCTCACTTCCTCTATGGGACCTCTAAAGGCTGAACCAAGTCTGCTGGTACCTAGTGCTCTGCCTTCACTTACTGACAAGTGACGCACTAAGAGACAAACTCTGCAATTATCTTCTTCATCCTCAGCCACCAGTGCTGTCTCCAGAGATCCTGGTACATCTTTTCAACTTATGGATGTGCCGCTAGAGGGGAAGTGTGGAAATCCTTCAACACTTCCTCCTAAAGTGAAACTGGCACCATAGTTTGTCCTCTGAAGAGGATGACATGCTCCCCACCTTTAGAAAATACATCAGGTGCCTACCCTATGGATATCTGACTACATCGTGTCTTGCAGTCAGAGTCTCCATACTTTGTCTCCCTGACTTGCTGAAGAAGTGGAGGAGTGACTTTAAGAGACTGAAGGAAAGTTGCTCCATCTCAGTCCACAAAGGATGTATGTAAAGTATCCAGCTGCTCTATCGCCTCTCCTAGCATTTGTATACCAGATATCCTACTAAGTTAATCTACTACAACGTTCCCCTTCCTAGGAGTATATAATATCTCGAAGTCATAGTCCTGGAGGAACTCAAGCCAACGTCTTTGTCTTAGGTTCAGGTCCTTCTGAGAGAAGATATACCTGAGACTCTTGTGATCAGAGTACACGGTAAAATGTTCACCCATCAGATAGTGCTGCAACATCTTTATGGAGAAGAACACTACTGCTAACTTCAGTTCATGGGTGGTGTAGTTCTGCTCATGTTGTCTCAGATGCCGAGAACCATACATGATCACTACTCTCTCTTGCATCACGACACATCTGAGTCTGGTCCCTGATCTGTTGCAGTAAACTATGTACCCTATGCCCACCTCTAGAAGCCTCAAAATGGGGGCACTAGTCAGCCTCTGCATCATCTCCTGAAAGCTCTGCGGGTATCTCTCTGACCACACAAAGGGTTGCCCCTTCTTCGTCAAGGATGATAGTGGTGCCGCAACTCTGGAGAAGTCTGGAACGAACCTCTGGTAGTATCCAGCCAAACCCAAGAAACTCCGTACCTCTGTCACACTCCTAGGTGGTTCCCAAGAAAGTATTACATCAATATTATCTGGATCTACTGCAACTCTAGCCTTTGAGATGACAAGTCTGATAAAGTTAACCTCTCGGATCCAGAACTGGCACTTCAAGAGCTTACAATAAAGCTGGTGCTCTCGGAGTGTGTCCAGTACTACCTACAAATGGTAGGCATGCTCCTCCTCAGTAGTCGAGTATATCAGAATGTCTTTGATGAATACTATGACAAAGAGATCAAGGTATGAATGTAAAATCATGTTCATGAGTCCCATGAATACTCCTAGAGTGTTGGTTATGCCAAATGGAATAACCAAGAACTCATAGTGGTCGTAGTGACACTTGAAGGTCGTCCTCTACACATCCTCATCTCGAACTATGAGCTGGTGATATCCTGACCTGAGGTCTATCTTGGAGAACCACCGTGCTCTCTTTAGCTGATCAAAGAGGTTGTCAATCCTTGGTAATGGGTACTTGTTCTTCACGGTCACCTGATTCAGGCGATGGTAGTCGACACAAAGCCTCAAGCTTCCATCTTCCTTCTTGACGAATAGAATTGGGGATGCCCAGGGAAAAACATTGGGCTGGATGAATCCCTTCTCCTGTAAGTCCTCCAGCTATACCTGTAGCTCACTAAGATCAACGAGAGCCATCTGATATGCTGGTGTAGATATCGTTGTCATCCCAAGGTACAAGTAAATGTATAAATCCATCTCTCTATGAGGAGGTAGACCTGGGACATCTTTAGGGAAAAAATTCGGGTACTGGTCCACCCCTACAGGGTAAGTCAGACTCTCCACATCAACTGCTCTGAGGGTAAGGCTATACAACTGATGAGTGATAGGCTACACCCTCCTCCAAGTAAGTTTGTCCTGCGCTACAAAGGCTCCCTTCTCGCTGGTGAAGGTGAACCTGGACCCATCTATGCAGACACACCGCACTTTTCACCTAATATAGTCGATCTAAGCATGGACTATAGATAACACGTCCATACCCAAGATGACTTCGTAAGGCCTCGACACCGTTACTAGGAGATCCCAGCTGAAGCTCTCACCTCCTAAAGTAATCTCACACTGCCGGCACCAGTGCGTAATCATCGAATCTACTCCCGTAGGAGTCTCTAGTCATAAGGATCGAGCCAACGGCTCCGTCGGAATCTCTAACCTCTAAACGAGGGCAGTGGTAATGAAAGAGTTACCGGCACCTGTGTCTATAAGAACTGCAGCTATGGTATAGTAGACACAGATCATACCTCGAATCATCTCCAGAGTGTCGTGATCGTAAGCCTCGGCTGCCTGGAGCTGAGCTCTCGCATGTCCACCTGCTCACTATGGTCGGGGTGGACCTCCTAGTGGTGGTGGTGGTAACATCTCAAAACATCATCCACCACCAGCTACACGGTCGACTCCTCTTCCATGTCTTACTTCTCCCTACGGACCGCCTTGATTGAACATGTGCCTCTGCCTGGGACGTCCCTCAATTGTGTGTTGATCATCCAAATGGTGGGTCGGACAGTCACAAGCTATGTGACCCTAGCCGCTGCATGTGAAACACTGCCTGTTCCTCGAATGACTGGCTCTGTCTCGTGTTCCTCACACAACCGAACACGAGTCATGAGGTCGTCCACTGGATGGTCTGGTCCACTTGGACCTCTGGGAAATCAGTATGCTGCCAACTAAAGAAGACTCTGCTATGTGATGTCCAGTGGTGGGTCTCACTGCTAGTGATTTCTCAGCAAGGAAACTCTCTACTAATAGGGCTCGCTCCAATACCCCCACCTACGTCAGGATGCTGAGGGAGATCATTGAAGCCCTAGTCTCTCGCCTGATCCCCTGATCGAAGGTCCAGGCCCTGAAGAATGGGTCCCACACCATATCTGTGGAGTAGCGCAAGAGGTCGGTGAACCTCTCTAAGTACTATGCCACCATCATGATACCCTGCTGTAGATGTAGTAGCTCCTATATCTTCACTGCATGTAGGGTTGCTGGGAAAAACTCCACCCGAAATAGGCTCTCTAAGTCTGCCCAGAGTAGTGTTGCCTCGTCATGCACCTAGAGCATCAGGCTCCACCATCTTTCTGCTTCTGCCTGAAGAAGTCTCACGGAAAGGATCACCATAAGGTCTGCCGGTGTCCCTACCAGCCTAAAGACTCTCACCACAGCCTCCATCCAATCCTCAACTGCCAGCGATTCCATCTCACCCCTGTACCTGGGTGGCCTCTAGCGCTGTAACTCATGCAATGCGCTCAGGTGGTGTGCACTCTCTACTGTTGGGGCTGGTGGCATCAGTGGCCCAATGGGTAGTGGTACCACTGGTGCCTCCGTTGTGATAGGTCCCTGAATTGAGGCCTCATCACTCAGTGGGTTGTCATCTCGTACAAAGCCTGGAACTCTAGCTGGCTGTCTACGTGGAGGTATCCTATAAAGAAACAGGTGCACCACGGTCAAAAAGTTATACCTGGTGAGCTGAATAAAAGAGATCACAAAGAAAACTCTTCAAAACACACACACAATCAGTGTTTTCATGCACTAAGTCAGAAATCAAAAGTCAGGGTCCTGGTGTATGGATATGTTGGCCTCCACACCAACACTAGACTCTGTGAACTAAAAACCACACTCAGTACACTTAACACTATTTCTTCACAGAAGAGGTCAAAGTCCTATGTTCTACGGCAGAACTGACTCCTCTGATACCAATTTTTCATGACCCATCCCCCAGGGCCCGTGCCGTGACTACCCCAAGCCCGCCTTCTATAGGCCAGGGGCTGGAGACTAGCACCAAAGGTGTAAATCCCAAAAAATAGGAAGGAATTGCCTTTATAACCTGAAAACTCACCCAAAATAGTACAAGATGGAAGGAAAACACTAAGTAAAAATGTATAACAAAAGAGTGATGAAAAGTAAAAGGGGCTGGAAATACAAGCCCAACTATAAAGTACAAGAAAATGAAAGTACAAGTACTGGAAAAAGGGAAAACAACTCTCAGATCATCCACTGGGAAATCTTACTTGAAGAGTAGGTACAGATATCCTCCACCGCACTCCACGCCTGTCCGTCTCCTCCGTGTACCGTCACACCGTGTGGTCCAGCTCCGGGTACCGTCCAGTCCTCGTACACTTATCATCGGCCAGTGAGGTCCATCGTCTTCATCCAACAATATGAGGTGCGGGAATATCCCGTGTAGGGGTGAGTATAACGATACTCAGTAGGGACCTCGAGACCCTCAAGGTCTCACAAAATCCAACAAGGATAAACACCGAGTATGAAATCAACAGATAACCCCACTTAGGTATATACCCATACATATACCTAAGTTATCAAGTAATCCATCTCAATCATGAGGAAAACACAAAATTTACTAACTCAACTCACATAGGTATACAACTCACATAGAGTGTTAGAGATGATTCGATGTAGCCACTAAATCATCTATTCTGTCGAACCCACATAGGATCCAGGAACATAAATCAGAACTGTCGAACCCACACAAGATCCAGGAACAGTCGTCAGTGTTATCGAACCCACACAGGATCCAGTAATAGTAGTCAGAGCTGTTGAACCCACACAGGATCTAGGAATAGTCGTCAGTGTTGTCGAACCCACACAGGATCCAGGAACAATATTCAGAGCTGTTGAACCCGCACAGGATCTCAGAACAGTCATCAAAGCACAGCCAGCCATAGGGTTTCTGCACAAGCACACTTGATTCTGGGAGTGTCCACTCCTTAAGTCAATTTTTGATACATAAACTTCCATTAAGTCCTGCGAAGAAATATCTCAATGGTCTGCCTCGTCATACGGGTCTCAATGCAATAGACGACACATCAATCGGACGCCCAGTCTGTGAGTAATTAGCCTTTTAGTCCCAGGGGCCTGGTTGGATTCGTGTACAATCCAACCTGACCGTAATTCAACTATACCCCGAACTCGAGTGGGCTATACTCAAAGGTAGAATCATGCTCCAAGATTACTAGCGTTGCTGACGGTTCATCAAACGGACATTCGGTGCCTAAGATATGGCCAAAACAAATTAAAGGGGGGGTCACAGTGGGCCTCATCTGGTCAAACCCGGTCGGACCGACCCGACCCAACTTCGTCTGGGCCGACCCATTGGTTTCGGCCCAGCCCACTGGGCCCGGACCAGTAAGCCGTGAAGGCTGCGAGTAGCACGGGGGCGCAGACCGGTCGCGAGGGCGTAGAACGGCCGCGCGTTGTTGTAAGGGTGGTTCGGCCTGAAGGCGCCGCGAGAGGCACGGAAGGCCAGCTCGTCCAGGCATACGTGGGGTGCGGCTCAGCATCTTGGACCAGATGGTCGAGGCCGGTCTGTCCAACACCGCGAGGAGAATGGATCGGGCGGCATGGGGCGTGCGGGCCGGCGCGTTTTGTTCGGGCGCACGGGTGGCAGCTGGGAAGGCCAGGAGGCAGGTGGGCAGGCCGAGAGGTGGCCAACCAGGCTAGTGGGCAGGCCGACGAGGCGCGGTCAGGCTGGAAGGTGGCCAAACAGGGAGTGGCAAGGCCGGCAGGCGGCTAGGCAGGCCGGCAGGCGGGCTGGCGGGGCGCGGCCAGGCCGGCAGGCGGGCCGGCAGGTGGTCGGGCATGGCGCGGCCTGGTCGGCAGGCGGGCTGGCGGGCGGCCGGGCAGGGTGGGGCCAGGCCGGAAGGCAGGCCGGCGGGTAGCCGGGCAGGTCAGCTGGCGGCCGGGAGGCAGATGGGCAGGCCAGCGAGGCGCGGGCCGGCTCAGGGCAGCGGCTCGGCTCGGCGAGCAGCACGGTCAGCGGGGGCGCAACCGGGGCCAGTTTGTCCAGCGGCGGTGCGGGACACTGCGGGGGCGGCGCGGATCACAGAGGCTGCGAGTAGCGCGGCCTTTGTCTTCACCGCCTTCATCGCCTCGTTGCTTCTTCTCCATGTCAAAGATCATTATAAAAGAGATCGATGGAGGGATTCGGGCCATGTTAGATTGGCCCGCACCCTCTGCGATTAGGGTGATAACAATCGGTTCATCAAGTTAGGAGAACGATGAAAAACAACTCACCTGTCAAAGGAAACATATCCTCATTCTTAATTTTGAAAGAAAAGAAGAACATGGAACAAAAATAAAACAACCTCTACCTTTTTTTGTTGATCGTCGTTGAAGTCGTGGGAAGAAGACAAAGGTGAGTCATTCATCACATCCGCCGCACACTTCCAATCTCGACCTCATGCATCAGCTTGTTTACGATGATGCGAAGGGAAGTTCGGTCGAATACATTCCATGTTGTTAGGATCCGAGGATGAAGGTCAAAGGAGATTGTTGTCGGCGTTCTTTGTTAGAAGAACGCATTCTTCGTTCTTTGATGGCTAGAGCTTTTCCCTCTTCTCCCAAGTTTCTGCCAAAATGAACATGTCAGGCCAAATAATAGATTAATTTAATCTATTATTTAATTTTTTGGTACAAAATTCAAAATGGGTGAATTAATTAACTTTCCTCCCCTTAAATAATTCAAGAGGTTGGCACAAAATTCAAATGGAGGATTTGGAAACATAAATGATGTGTGTTGGATCCATTAAGGTGGAGGGGTGGTGGCACCATTAAGTGGGGAGCTCAAGAGGTTTCTCCCAACTTAATGGGGAGTTCAAGAGGTTTCATCCTTGGGTGGTCCCCACCATATCAAACTTGAAGAGGAGGTTAGGTTTGGTTGGGCCCCACCACCATAACCTCTCATGGAAGGTTAAGATGTGGTGGTCCCACCTCCAACTTCTATGTGGAGGTTTTAACCAACAAATAAAAATAAAGCCGCACACTTTATTTTTATTTAAATCGTTCCCTAAAAACCCAAAAACTATCTTTTATTCTTGACCAACTGTCGTCGAGGTGAAAGTATTCTTAAGAAAATATCGGCACTGTGAGTTCAACGGTGTCCTCAGATTTCAATTCCAAGCACTAGTTCACAAGTTATAAAAACATGCTCATACGTTTACTGAACGTACCCGAAAAAAACTTCAGAATTTGATTCCAGGCACACCGGGCATCGGAATCATGCACCGTAAATTTTTGCGAACTCATAAAATTCACATGTATTTAAGAAAAAAAATTCACGAAAATTTCGGGTCTTTAAATTCTCCCCACATTAGGGCTTTACATCTCTGTAAGCTACAACTCTAACTAAGGGAACAAGTGGGGGTAATGAGCACGCATCTGAGCCTCCTGCTCCCGTGTGCTTTCCTAGAGGTTCCCATGCTGCCAATTAACGCGCACCAGAGGTATTGACCGTCAATGAAAGACCCGCTGATGTTGATCCTCAATATACTCTGATACCAAATGTAACAACTGGGCCCCACCCACCAGTTTCTCCATAGACACGTGGTCCCCACCCTGGGGCCCACCCACGTGCCCGAACGGGTCATCTGACTAGTGATAGTCCCCACAGGCCAACACATATCCTTTCCAGTGTACTTTTTCCTCACTCACACACACCCTGGGAAACTTCCCAGAAGGTCACCCATCCTGACCACTATTCCAAGCCAAGCATGCTCAACTATGGAGTTCTAATTAGGTAGGCCCCCAAAAAGGAAAGTGCACCTTGTGGACATGAGTCATATCATTTAGTCATTTGACCCTTTTATCATTCTTGGGTGTTACAATTTCCTCGAGGGTCTGAATGGTCCGCTCAGTCTAACCATCCGTCTGAGGATGAAGGTGGTGCTCAAACGAAGTCGCATCCTGAAAGCCTCCTACAATCTCTTCCATAGCTGGGAATTAAACTGTGCATCACGATCGGAGACAATAGAAGAAGGTACTCCATGTATCCGCACAATCTCCTACATGTAGATGTGTCTCAAGATCTCTACTGAACCCTGCTCTCTGATCGGTAGGAAGTGGTCTGACTTGGTGATTCGGTCAACGATCACCCAAATCGAGACATGACCCCTGGATGTACGTGGAAGTCCTATCACGAAGTCCATGGATATCTCATCCCACTTCCACTCTGGGACCTCTAAAGGCTGAACCAAGCCTGCTAGTACCAGGTGCTCTGCCTTCACTTGCTAACAAGTGAGGCACCGAGAGACAAACTCTACAACTGTCTTCTTCACCCCCAGCCACCAGTGTTGTCGTCAGAGATCATGGTACATCTTTTCCACTTCTGGATGTACCTCTAGAGGGGATGTGTGGAAATCCTTCAAAACTTCATCCTGAAGTGACACTAGCACCATAGTATGTCCTCTGAAGAGGATGACGTGCTCATCACCTTCAGAAAATCCATCAAGTGTCTGCCATGTGGATATCTGACCACGTCATTTCTCGCGGTCGGCATCTCCACATTGTGACTCCCTGACTCGCTAAAGAATTGGATGAGTGACTGTAAGAGACTGAAAGAAAGCTTCTTTATCTCGGTCTACAAAGGATATCTATAAAGTATCCAACTGCTCTATCGCCTCTCCTAACAGTTTTATACCAGATCTCCTACAGAGTGCATCTACTACAATGTTCCCCTTCCCAGGATTATAGACTATCTCGAAGTCATAGTCCTAGAGGAACTCAAGCCAAAGTCGCTATCTCAGGTTCAAGTCCTTCTGAGAGAAGATATACTTGTGTGAGATGAGTTAGTAACTTTTGTGTTTTCCTCATGATTGAGATGGATTACTTGATAACTTAGGTATATGTATGGGCATATACCTAAGTGGTGTTATCTGTTGATTTCATACTTGGTGTTTATCCTTGTTGGATTTTGTGAGACCTTGAGGGTCTCGGGGTCCCTACTGAGTATCATTATACTCACCCCTTCACGGGTTATGCTCGCACCTCGTTGTATTGGATACAGAAGATAGACAACGCTGATCGAGGCTGAGTGTATGAGGACTGGATGGTACCCAGAGCTGGACCACATGGCGTGACAGTACACGGAGGAGACAGACAGACGTGGAGTGTTCTAAAGGCTATGTGTACCTACCCTTCAAGTAGGATTTCCCGATGGATTATCTAGGAGTTGTTTTCCCTTTTTCCAGTACTTGTACTTTCAATTTCTTGTACATTACAGTTGGGCTTGTATTTCCGGCCCCTTTTACTTTTCATAACTCTTTTATTATATAGTTTTACTTAGTTTTTTGCTTCCACTTTATACTTTGTTGTGTGTGTTTTCAGGTTATAAAGGAAATTCCTTCCCTGTTTTAGGGATTTACGCCTTTGGTGCTAGTCTCCAGCCCCTGACCTGTGGAAGGCGGGCTTGGGGTAGTCAGGGCACGGGCCCTAGGGGATGGGTTGTGACAGAATGTTTTTGTTTGGTTTTGAGTAGTTCGGTATATTTTTTTACTAAAATTGATGTCATTTTTAAATAAAGATGCACTTAGAGTCATACCGGTCACCATGTGCATCGGATTGAGGTGCGGATAATTCCAACACATTCCAAATCAATTATGGATTATCTTCCTAAAGTATCAAGAAAACCTGAATGTTTTTTCTTAGTTTTGAGTACGTCTCTTTTCTTTTTTACAAAAATTTTATTTTAAACTTAAAACAATCACTTTTGTATCATTTCAATCACATCATGTATCAGTTTTATGTGAAATAGATTCCTAAAAATCACAAATTAATTATGAATAGTTTCCCTAAATTATCAATAAAATCTAATCACATTTGATCAATTTCCCATGAGTGAAACTTTTTGAACTAAAATTTTGAGTTTAAACTGATAACATAAACATTAATTTAGTTGTATGTTTTATTAAAATTAATTTCAAATTTCAATAGAAATAAGTACTTTGAATCATACCAGTTACATAGTGTGTTGGATTGAGGTTTCGTTGATTCCTACACATCTTAAAGTCTCAAAAAACCTAACTATCAAGGTTACCTTGATTTCCATTGACTTTCATTTTTGAACTGCCAACACTGCATGAGTAGCTTCGAACAAACCACATCAACTCCAAAAAAATAATCCACTTGTATAAGAAAACAATTATTATGAGTTATAATAAAAGAAATAAATTAAACATAAATATGAAAAAATACATTAATTATATGGAAAATGATTTTACTATAAAAATATCAAGATTTCCATTATGATTGAGTTGTGGAGGGAACTTAAAGGAAAGTGATAAATTTTAAAAATACAGGGGTAAAGGGTGGGAAATAAATAGAGAGGGTGGAGATGGAAGAATCAGAATATGAAATTATAGTGATGCACAGCCCAGGGGTCTTGGGTTGATATAGTGTAATTTCAGCTAATGAGTGTATGTTACTGAAATTAATTTATTTGATTTGGCATGGCGGAAGAGTTAATTATGAATTAATTTCATTTTTATCCTTGAATTTATTCCCAAGGATCCGAATTAAAGTTTAATAAAATAATTGGTTGAGGATTTTTTTATATTTTTTTCGATAAAACTTGGGTTATTAATAGTCTTTATTTCATTAAAAATGATAGGGTTTTATATGATTGGAAAAATATGTTGATGGAGGTGTGTACTTCATTCACACTTACCTCGATAGGAAATAAACCTGAATGCGGTTCACGCCTTCCACCGTCAAAAACTATAAAATGGAGGTCACTCCTCTCTCTCTCCAGCTTCATTTTTTATTATAACCAGAGACACTTTTAAGGAAAAAGTGAGAAACCCCAAGAAAACTCAAAGTTGTTAAAGTACAATTTAATCCTATTGACATTTTTATCCTTAAGAAGTTCCCAGAACAAAGAGGTTACCGGTGTTTCTTGATCATTCTTAATAAGGTCTTCAAATTGACGCACCAATCTGTACCATGCTTGCAAGTATTCCTCTTTGTTGATTTTCCATGCCTTGAGACCTCTTACTAGGATATAATTTTTCTTGAAAATTCAGTCCCTCTGTTCTCTATTGGTCACCACCCGAATAGTCCTTTCCATCTTTATAGCACCCTCATCTGTTGAATCTACCTAAATATTTTATATATATTATATATATATATATATATATTTATTTATTTATTATATTAGTAAATTTATTTGACTATATATATATATATATTATTTATCATATTTAATTTTATTTAAATGTACAATAAGTATTTTAAGTATATATATAATACAATTTTTTCTAATAAAACTAAAAAAATACAATTAATAATAATTTTTAAATTGTATAAATTATAAATAAATATTATTTTGGGTAATTTTCTATAAAATATAATTATTTAAATTTTGGAAAGTTTAATTATTTCAAATATATATATAGTTACGTAATTTTATTATTTAGAAAGTAACATGAGTTTACAATATTTTATTGGTTATTAAAGTATAAATTAAATTACTATTAATTAAATGTATATATAGTCCTGAAATGTATATATAGACCTAAAATGATGAATATCTAAAAATAATTTCTAATATATAGAATTTGATAACTACCATTCTATTTTCTGGAACAAATGATATAGCGACCTAAGGATTCTAGGGAGGTTATCTAATATGCATTGACCCATCATTTAGATTCTAGGGATGTCCATAAAGATGTTGGCATAAAGAAATAAAACACATCAACGAGATATATCAGAAAAAAAAGGAGAAAAACACACCAAACCTTGCAATATCCATCCTATACACATTTAAACATATGTATATATATATATCATGGAATTTATAATACACATAACTGAAAAAAATCACATTTAAACATAATTTTTAATGAAAATAAATATAATACCTTCCTAATTTATAAATCCATAACCATAATTTGTGAATAAATAATTATAAAATCACCCTTACATTATAAGATCTAAAAATTCATATCAATAGATATAAAGATATATATTTACATATATATTTATTTATTTATTTATCTTTATAAAATAAACTTAAATTGATAAAATGTAACATCCTAGGTAAATAAAGAATAATACATATTTCATATTTATTAATATTTGTGAATTAAATATTAATTTTACTTTAAAGGGGTTGCTATGTTCAATAGCATACCCGGTATGGAACAATGGGTTTTTTTGAAATCTTACATTGCACACTAATAATATAATATTATTATTTTAAATGGTAGTTAACTTCTAGTCATTTTATTGGAGGGAATGAACAAAACTAACTACAATATGATTATACATGTTTGTTAAATGTTTTTACATTTATCCAATAAAAGTTAGAGGCATAAAATGTGAATGAATCTAATTTTAATCATAATTTACATTAAAAGATCGATTTACCACCTTTTAATGGAAAACCCTATTTAAATATAGTTTTTTTTACTTTAATACATTATATTTGACCAAATAAAATCCTTCTTTAGAATGGGGACATCAAAATTTACTTTTTGTAAATTTTTGGAATTTTTCCGATAAAGTTCATTTTTTAATGAATAGTGAAAAATATTGTATTTTAATTCAAAACTGCATTTTAATCTAATTTATTTATATGGTTATATTATCTTTTTAATTTATTTTAAAGTTTAATTAGAATATATTTTTACCATTTAATCCAATGTTGGTCATTGGAGTTAATTTCACTTTTAAATTGGACATAAACAAGTGTCAATCTTTTGATAGTTATTGTTTCTTAAAAACACGCTATTTGTTTTAACAACAGGAATTAATTTTAAATTAATTAATGAAACTTCTATTTTTGAATTTGGTAAAATAGACATTATTTTTGAATTTCTAATATCAAATATATCTTAGGCTTATTTTTTGGTAGTTTCCTGAAAAACTTCAATTTTTTATGAATACTGAAACCATTTAGTAGTAGTTAAAAAACTGACTTTTTCATTTAAATGAAATTTTACAACTTCTGTGAATTGAATTTCGAAAATCCGGCATACATGGTTTTTATTAGTAAGTAAAATTTGGTTTAATCAGATGAAAATAATTTTTTGTGAATAGTAATTTTTGACTTTCATTTACCGCAGTTAAAGGTAAATAGGGTAATTTAAGGTAAAAATAATATTGTAATAATACAAAATTACCTTAACACTTGTCCTAACCTTATTGGTTGAGTCATTTATGACCATGGGCATCTTTGGTTTGATTTTGGGACCCCATGGAGCCACTTATGAATGATAATGACACTTTATTTTAATTAACTTAAAGTAAAGGAAAAAATGACAAACAAATATCTATTTGTAAATTAATTTTTACATGGTGTTATATAAGTTATATTTTCAACTATAAATATTAATTGGAAATATAAAAATATTTCCTACATCATGGTATTTTTTCTAATTTTTATACATCGAATAAATTAAATTATTTATGACACAATAATGATGCAGTGTTTACCTCATTAATAAACGATTTAAATAAATAAGATTATAAATATTAAAATAACATCCAAAACATGTCTAATTATTATTGGATGAATTTATTTCTAACATGAGTCATCTTATATTCTACCTTAATGAGTTTTGGACCTTTAGAAACTGAATATCATTATATAATAAAATAATATTATCACACTTTCCTAAAGAGCCCCTCCTCCCCCTTATAAAAAGAACTCACTTCTAACCAATTCCTAACACCTATAAAGCCTTTTGGCTCGTCCAAACTCTTCCAAAATAATCTCCCTACATCTCTCTCCTCCTCCTAGATGCCTTACCTTAGGCAAAAGGCACTTCAAGAAACCTTTTTGGTTCATACCAAAGAAAGTTACCCAAATTAAAGGTAATGGTTTCTCTTAACTTCTTTTCTTTTATTTTACTTCTCCAAACCCTAAACTCTTTTTATTACTTTATTTTATAAAAATACCAGTATAATCAATATACTAGGATGTTTTTATGATAATTATTCGAACTACACTTAGACACACCTTCATCTAATGGGTGAAGAACATACAGTTTCTATGGATGGAAAACTAATGCCTCACGAAACGATGATTGTTTGATTATGTCCTACCACCTATCATGGTGGCCATTACTATATTTATATATGATATGTATTATGTTTATTTATTTTTATGCTTCTATATTTTTTCTTTTATAGCATACCTTTTTGGTTTCCATTATGGGTAAATGCGATAATTTCATTTGAGGAAGTGCTGACTACTGCCCCCTCAAAGTGATATGACTCGTTAATTCCATAAGTGTGATGTATAAAGGATGGAGTTAATGATATTATATATGATATTATACTGGAATTATAATATACCTATGTATCATTATGTTTTAATTCCATTAAAATAATAAATAGAAATGAATGTAACGTTCGTGCATACGTACGGCTTACCGTCTCCATGAACGGTGCATTTCATTTCTTACCTCCAAATGATATTTATTGTTATAAATATATATATATATATAATGGGTATATATGATATATATGATATCTAAATAATGAATATCATTTTGGATATAATGGACTATTGACCACATGGACAACTTTTAAATATAAGGTGTTCATTTTTTACTCAAGTACCAAATATCGACAAAACGAACGTTGTTAACTTAAATAATTACATAATGTTTATAACATGGTAATAAGTGATATAAAAGGAATAATAAACTTGAAAAAGGTTCTTAAGAAAGTATAAATTAACTTTATTTTATTATTCAAGAGTTTAAATAATGATCGAGTCAAGTCGGACACAAGGTAAGGGACTTCGTCCCAATCTCCTTTCATTGAGGCATATTTTGTTCTAATACACGACTTTCTTTTATACGCTATATAAACACCTTTGACTTTTTATTTCATTAAAAGGGAATATTTTTCTATGAATATTTTTACTAAAAGACAAAAAAAAGAATGTTTTTTTTAATGTAAGCACTGACAACAACCTTTCCACCGCCGCGAGTATTATTTGATCTTTGTCTTCCTTAACAAGCTTTAATGTTTTTAAAAGGAAAATAAATACCATATACTATTTTACGTATTTTTGGTATTGAAATGGTTTTGATAATGGTTTTTATACGTTAATATATTTAAATTTTATATTTTTATTACAATGTAGAAATGTTATCTTTCCTTTATTCTTATGTTATGTGGTATGATCATGTTATGGTTCTTGGGAATTATTTACGTATACGGGTGGTTTCATGATAAACCTTGGGAGGGTGAGCCCATGATAGATCTCCAATGCATTGGGTAATGTGAAAGAGGTAAACATGAATGTTTTTCCTAAGAGATTTAGGGAATATATTGTTATGGGTATTCCAAAGTAACTCCCTATGTAGCTGTGATAGCTACAATGTAAGTATGTTATGGATGCCACAAGTTACCTTTATGATTTATGATTTCTATGTGTTATTCATAAATCTTATTATTTCATGAGGTAAGTAAAAGAGTTCATGTTTTGTACGTATTTATGAACAAATGTTTTCTTTCTTGGTTTTATAACCTTTATTAATATTTTTATGCTCATCCCAAGTTTTGAAATGTTTTCACAGGACTTAAAGATGAATAGGGTCAAGGATGGGATCAAGGAAAAGTAATGATGTCTAAAACATGGAACTAGACATGACTCCTTTTTTCAAGAGTTTTTATTTTATGAAAAAAAAATGGAAACTTAGTAGAAGTGTCTACTTTGTAATCTTCTGAGATGTAATAGTTATGTCCAAATTCTCTAAAACTCTACACCTGAAAAGATCCTCAATTTGAATTAATTCATTTAAATCAATATTATGCAGTGTTTTAAGGTCTGGACTTATATAAAAATATATGTAACCCTTATAGCAGAATATAACAACATAGTAAAATAAATAAAACACCCTACCAATTTTGAAAATAGAGAACCATTGAAAATAAATAAATATGGTATCACAATTACTAAGATTTCTCTTCAAATAAAACAAAACAATTATAAGAAACTAAATTTTTAAGGAAAAACTCTTACATCTAAATATTAAAATAAAATTTAAATAATTAAATTATCTTATATGAATTACATAAAATCCGCTTCTATTGATGCTTTGCACCACCATCATACTGATAATTGGTTTAATAAATCAATTTTCTCTGATCCTACAAAGGAAATTCATTCAAAACAGGGAAGTAAGTTGGGGTATAGATGTAGATAGTGAAGAAAATTAATCCAAAACAATAATTTAAAAAGACCAAAATAGGATATTCAAAACATTAGTCAAGAAAACAATGGATCATAAACAAAAGAAAAATAGAATACAACAACCAGAGTATACAAATAAAATTGGAATCTATAAAGGAAAATCAGAAACCCTCAGATCTAGATCTCAAAATGAAAAATAGAGAAAGAAAATTGAAACCTACAAAGGAAAACATGGGCCTACCTCACTAGGTTGAAGAAAATATGAGACCCTCGGATCCAGATCTTGATTTTTTCTTTAGAAACCCTAACTGCAACCAAACACTAGATATCATATGATGTTCGAGAAATTTGAGGCAGTGGTTTTATATGATTCGAGTGGGTTTGTGTGATTTGAGATTCGATTTACTAAGGAGGAGTACCAACAATGTGTGGCTTCTGTGGAAAGATTCTAATATCGTGACAGTTTCGCAATAGTTTAGGTTTTTTTAATTATATTAGGACACTTTTATCAGCACTTATTATTTAAGCACTGATAAAAGGAATATTTATCCGCACTTTTTTTAGCACTGATAAAGGTAGGTCTTTATCAGCGCTAAAAGCACTAATAAATATGACTTTTATCAGCGCTTTTTTTAGGGATGATAAAGCCTCATCTTTATCAGCACTAAATAAAGCACTGATAAAGATTTCTTTTATCATCACTTATTACTTAAGCACTGATAAAGGATTTATAATTATAAATATAAATAAAAAAATGTAATTATATATATACTTAATAAATATATATAAATAAAAATATAGTAAATATATTCCTTATTTAAATATATTAATTATAATTTTATAATTATTTAAATATATAATTAATTATTTATAATTATATAAATATTTTTAAAGAATAATATTTTTTTCATTATATATATTTATATAATTATATTTTTTTTAAATAAATATATATAAATATAAAACATAATAAAAATATTCATTATTTATTTAAATTTATTATAAATTTTATAATTATTTAAATATATATAATTATATATTTATAATTATATAAATACTTTTAAAAAATATTTATTTATTTATAATTATAAATATATAATTTTATAAATATAGTATGTACATTTTTAAATATATTTATTTATGAATATATTTATTTATAAATATTTTTTTATAAATATTTTTAAAAAAATATTTTTTAACATTATTAATGAATATCTAATTTTAAGTGCATGCATGTTAAAAATGAGTGAAATTGAATAAATTAAAAGTACACTTTAATAATATTGAAAAAATAGATAAGTTTTGTGTGTGTGCATTGTATATAAAAATTCATTAATTAAGTATATGTGATATCAATATAACACACATTTAATCTATGTTAAATTGAAAAATCAAGTGACATTCAATTATATATCCATTACTCTATGCAATTAGTCAGTATTTTTAGTTCATATTAATTTTAAATTATAAACCATTATTCACTGAATGTATGACTATATAATGTAAAGTGCATAAATATTTTATAATATATAAATCATATTTATATACATTAATATATATCTATATATTTAATATATACTATTTATTAACATTATTAATATCATCTAATTAAAAAATGTTTAATATTTTTCTCAATTTACTTATTTTTATTTTTAATTTGTTTAATTTTCATTTTTCATATCTATATATTCAATACAAACTATTTATTAGTATTTATAATTTATATATAGTATAATCAATTTATTCATTTTTGTCAATAATTATTTAATTAATAAAATTCGTAATATTTTTTTAATAAAATCATTTTTTATTTTTTATTTATTTAATTATTTCATTTCATTTATTCAGACCTTTATCAATGCTAAAAAGGTGATGATAAAGGACTTCTTTATGAACGCTAAAAATATAGCCCTAATAAAGGGTACCCTATATCAGCATTAAAAATAAAGTGCTGATAAAGGATATCCTTTTTTAGAACTAAAAAATGCTAATAAAGGGAACCTTTTATTAGCACTAAAAATAAAGCACTGATAAATAGTTAAATTTATCAACTCTTTCTTTAGAACTGATAAAGATGTCATTTATTAGCGCTTTTTTCTAGTGCTGATAAATGGTTAAATTTATCAATGCTTTCTTTAGCGCTGATAAAGATTTCATTTATCAGCACTTTTTTCTAGAGCTGATAAATACCATCATTTTGTAGTAGTGCATGTTTCATAGTATATTTTTCTAATGTAATTATTGTTATGGGATCCTTATCTGATAGAATCTGATATAGTCATGTATTTAAACCAAATTCACAAGGCATAGATCATATATCTATAGAGATGAATTTCTCCCATCCATGAGCTTGTACGGGAAAGGGATCATCCAAAAGAGTATATTTTTCTGGTCCACAATGGTCATATGTGAAAGGGATCCTCAACCAGGTTATAATTTCTCTAACTATAGAGCTCTTAAGGAATATGGATACTCCACAAGAGATTTTATTTCACCTATAGTCATGTGGTTGGATCTTATAGTTTAATCTGGTCAATAACCTATTTAGTTTATTGAGAAAGTTATATCATAAGTTGTGAGTAATGAGTATATTAAATGACTGTGTGTTTTTGTGACACCCAAAGTCTTTATGAATTAATTTTTTTTAATAAATTAAATTTATTTGATGGCTTTCATTATATGTTACACCAAGTTATGCTTTCTTTATATCCAAAACCAAGTTAATATTGAACTACACACAACACTTATATTATATTTTAGTACACACAATATAATTTTTGGATTGTGCTACACAAAATTTTGAGTTCTTTCGATAGCTAGTGTTACACGTAAGACTAAGTTTTACTGAACTACAATATACTATTAATATTATTATTAAAATATTATTTTAGTTATAAACTAGACAATAAAATGGAAGATATGAACAAGATTTACTAAATTATGAAACTAATTTTTTCACATGTTTATAAAATGAATTATTTTTTTATCAATTAGTTAGAAATGAAAATAAAAACCAATTGAATATAAAGGATGTTTTTTTAGGAAAAACTATTTTTATAACCACAAAGGAATTTTGTCTTAATAAAACAAACTAATCACTATTATTGAGACATATAAATGAAATTTATATATTAAAAAATCAACCAAATATTTTTAAATTCATCTAGTAAGTTTGATAGGCACAATATAGGAACAGATCCAATTTTAGGCAAAAAAAACTGTATTTTTTAAAATGTTGTTTTACCACCTTTTAATGGAAGGATATTTTAAAAATAATTTTTTAAAATTTTATAATTTTTATTTGAAAAATTGAAATTCATTTTTGAAACCAAAATATCAAAACTTTCATTGGGCAATTTTTTGGTATTTTTCTGAGAAGATTTGTTTTTTAATGAATAGTGAAAATACTAAATTTTAATTGAAATTTGACTTTTTATCTAAGTAATTTATAATGCTAAATAATATTTTGAAATAGTTTTAAATTATATTTTATTAAATTATACATCAATAAATATAATTTATTTCATTGGAATCAATTTTACATTGAGATTGGATATAAAATATTTTCAAACTTTTGAACATTTTCACTTTAAAAATTCACTTTCCCAACACATCTACAAGATAAATTTTAAATTAATTTCTTCTACTTATGTGATTATAATTTTTAAAAATGTATTCAATATTTTGAATAATAATAATTTATTATTTCTTTAAATTTAAACTTATTTTTTGAAAAAAAAATATTAGTGAATGCAATTAAAATTAATTACATCAATTATGGTAAAAACAAGATTACTTAGTGGTTAAACTTAAAATCTATGGTTTAAAAATGAACCTAAACTTATTCAAAACCCATTTTATTGAAATATTTAAACCATATACCCTCTTTTATCTAAAAGATATCATTATTAGAGGTACATGATGTAAGGGATACCTCCCAATAGTGTTTACCTTTTTGGTATTTACAAGAATGTCACTCCTGCTCCACTATAAAAGCACACTCACCACCTCCCTTATTCACACCACTCAAGAATTTTGGATTATCCAAAACTAGCCCCAATAAACTCAAAAAATCCCTCCTATAATCCTAGAATCCTCACTTTTATCATAAATCAAATCAAGTAATCCCTTTGATGCAAACAAAAAAGAGTTATCCGAAAAAGAGGTAACATTCTTCAATGAAATTTTTTGTTTTGTTTCCTTCTCCACCCCTTAATTTATTTTTATATCATGATTATATAAAAATATAATTATATTAAATATATTGATATTTTTTTATTTTATGGTTAATACCTAAAACTTCACATACTTCCATCAAATTGGATACACAATCATCTTTCGTGTGTTTGGAAGACTACCTCCTCTCGAACTGATGTTGTTTGTTCTTCCATTACCATCTATTAAGGTTGTAAATAATGATGTACATAATGTTTTATATGATATATATATATAATATTTATTATGTATTTATGTTTCTATAATTTTTATATAATACATACCCTCATGCTTTTTATTTTTTAAGAATATGATAGCATCGTTTGTGGACATGTGGACTACCACCTCCTCAAAGTGATGTGATTCATTCACTCTTTACATGTAATGTATTAAGGATGGGTTTATTAAAAAAATGTCATATTTATGAAATAAGAGTTATAATTTAATAATAATTTATATATATATACACACATCATTTACTTTTATTTATTTCAATATGATAAGAAAATTGAATCAATATTCATGTGTACGTATGACCTACCATCTCCATGAATGGTGTATTTCATTTCCTATTTCTATATTTTCTTTCATGGTGTTTACGGTTCAAAAGTTACCGAATCGATAATGTAATTTTGTCTCAATTTTCCTTCTTTGAGACACATATTGTATTATGCACCTATATTCTTTTACAAGGTGTATATAATACTATATAAAATTTTATAAAATTGATATAATTATTTTAATGATATTTTAATCTTCATGTAATTTTATTATTTCAGGGGTATTATGATTCAAAGTTACCAAAGTGGTAACAGTTTATTTCTATAATCTCATCCTTTATCAATATTGTTTACAATTGTACTTCTATTGATGAAATATTATGATCCATATCTCAAGAATTATCCTGAATTTTATTATACTATGTTTATTCATGATATATTCAAGTAATAGTTCCAATTTTCCATTCTTTGTTACTTAATATAATTAAGAAAATGTTTTTATAAAAATATGACTTTATTTGTCTCTTCAGTCAGAAATCTGTTTTGTTCAAAAACCATGTTTTCTAAAAAGTTTTCAAAATAAATTTAAAATGATATTTTAAGATATTTTTCAATTAAAAATATTTTAAAAAACATGTTTTAAAAATTTCTTAAAATTATTTTCAAATCTTCCTTTATAAGTTTTCAATGTTATTTTCAAAGAAAAAATTTCAAAATGATTTATCTTTTAAAAATCATTTTTCAAATCTTAAAGGATAATTTTCTCAAGAAATTTTTTAAATGATATTTAACAATTATTTTCCATATATGATGATATAAATTGGTGTTAATCATTCTTGTGAAATGATCCAAGGGTGTCATTCATATTATTTCTCTAAATGTTTTATGTTTTATTGGCATGATGTTTATGAAACTATTTTTTATTTCATGAGTTATATGTTTATGAAACCTGATTCTTTTCATGGGTTATTCTATGATGAAATGATTATGAAACCTGTATATTTTACATAGGTTAAGATATGATGAAATTTTTATGATACCCATTTTATTTCTTGGGTTATGATATAATGAATGTTTATGATCTTATAGCACATATATGTATGATTTCATTATGTGATAGGTGGGACCAATATTTCTCTCCAATGAATTAGATAATATTTATATCTTGTGATATAAAAAATGGAAAAAAAATTAAATACTTGATCCAAAATGGGAAATGGATTCATCTTGGTCCATAATGGGAAATGGGTGCGTCCAAATCCACAATAGGAAATAGGTGTGTCCTAAACCACTATGGGAAACATGTGTATCCTAATCCACTATGTTAATGGTCTTGGTAGTTAACCTGGACACATGAAATGGTTTTATATATTTATTTTGGTGACACACTTTTATGACATGAGCTTATGGTTCATGATTGATCTGTGATGATTTTCTACCCTTAAGGCTCATGTCTTCTTAAATGATAAATTTTTATACCATGACTCATATTTTTGATCTATGAAAGGTTGGGTATGAACTTAAAAAAATTATTCATTATCACAAAAACTTATTATTATCTAATTCTTTAATATGTTTATAGATTTATATCTCTTATGTTTACCATTACTTAGCATCTGAGCTTATCCTTTTTAATGTTTCCTTCCCCAGGTTATGAAGAATTTTTTAGGTAGGATGTTCCTATGAGGAGTACTAAATGGGAAGATGTTTTTGGGAAACATTTAAGATCTTTCACCAAGTTATAATATTGTGTTCCAAGTTTCCAAAGACACTAAACTATTATAGTCCTTATGCATGTAATTTTCTAATTTGTTAAATATTAATCTAAAATGATGTAATATCCATGTATGTTAATCTTGGGTCGCTATAGTTGGTATTAAAGGAAATTGTCGTAAACCTTTGGAAACTAGGATGAGAAAACTTTAGTGATATCACTTGGTATATTTCTATGGATATGTCTAGGGATTTATCTAAGGATAAGTCTAAGGATAAGTTAATGTATAGAAAAATGTCCTGGAATTTTGGTAAAGGAATGAGGATATTTCTTATGTGTGGTGAAGGACACAAATTAAGTAATTAATGAGGAAAAATAAAGATTTTAGTTAATGGTAATATTGTCCTCTCTAAGGTATTATAAATAGTTAAATGTATTAAGTTTGAAAATTATGGGAATTATATAGATCGATGTCTTAAAGTGGAATCTCATGAGGAGAATCTGTAAGGTTGTACGAGTAATGGTTTTTATACTAATGAAAAGGAGACTACACATGAAATTATAAAGGTATGAGAAGTTATTACAGTATTTTTTATGTTAAACGTGAAAACCATGATTAAATTGAGGTTTATGAGTGTTAAGACATGATTCATATTTCATGATATAGTAAATAGGTATTAAGGAATAAAATGAGGAAGACTAGTTAATTTCATATGGATAAGGTTTAATAATAAAAGTTTTTATGTATTTGGATTCAAGAATTATGAATTGTGAAATATATAAGGATTATTAAGTATAATTTTTTCATTATGGATCTTAAATAACATGCATAATGGTACTAATAACCTAGAAAACTGGTTTAATGTTGAGGTTATATTTTATAGAAAATGTGTGATTAAGGTAAGGTGACCCTTAATATGTTACTAATGTGGATAAAATGTTGTTTAGTTTTGATAAAGAGATGTTCGATAAGAATAAGATAAATTGGATAGTACATAATACCTTGGAAATATATTAAGGATTTGTTGAAAAGGTAATTTATGGTATCATTGGTGGAGTTTACAAAATTATAGGATGTATGGAATATATTTAATAATTTGTGGTTTTATTTAAGGAATGATGAAGAATTATTTTTTCATTAAGGTTATACAGTTGTATAGGTTATTACTATATTTAACTAGAATACATGATGAAGGTATTCACATGTTTGGTATGTGACAATCAAGAGATACTTTATGATATATGGGGGTTCAATGTTAATCTGATTTTGAGAAATATAGTGACCTTCTTTCTAATGTTTTTCATTTTCATCTTTCGGAAGGTTTATAAGGTAAAACATTTATGTGATGGTTTAAGCTAAACTTCATATGAGGTTTTAGAGATTTAATTATTATCTCATCATATGAGGATTTATGAATATTGTATAACATGTGCTAACTATTTTTCTGTGATGTTAACTAAAGACAGATGGAATGAATTATCATTCTATTTATAGATCTCATGATCTGTTAGTTCTTTAGGGATGATAAATTCACCTTCATTCCTTGGAGTAAGAGAGGAAGTGGAAATTTATCAAGGCACAACTATCAGGGGAGATTGTGATTAAGAAATTGAATAAAATCAAATAAGGATATCTTCTTGTGAAAAATTATTCATCTTTAGTAAAAATGGTCTTGAAATAAAATGTTGTCCTCTTATCATCATTTATGATGATGTCAATGACCTTTTTCAAGCCTCTTTGATTTATGCCTTTGTGACCATTAACTTTATCCTGAATATGTTCTATATCACTCTCCATCGGTATTTTAGTGTTATTTTTCTCTTCCATGTCCCAATTTTCAATTTCCACCTATGTTCTCTTATGTGGAAACCTGGTTATGAGTTACTTTGGGTAACCATTCTGTTTTCAATTTTTATTAAAGGAATTTTTTCATTTTTATGATGTGGGTTTCTATAAATGTACTTTAGAGTATTAAACCTTTGATAACCTAGATGAATTTTGAGTGAGAAATTAATTTTAATGGGGTAGAATGTAACACCCTGAGTTTTTATGAAATTTTTATTTTTAAATAAATTAAATTTCTTTGATGGATTTCATTGCATGTTACACCATGTAAGAATGATTTATACAAAACACCATGTTAAGTTATATCTATATAAAGAATTTAGATTATGTTGTGATAAACCAACACTATTTTTGGATTTTGTTTCACATAATTATATGATCCTTAAATAGCTTGTGTTACATGCAAGACCAAGTTTTACTGAACTACAATATACTATTAATATTATTATTAAAATATTATTTTATTTATCACCTATCTATTGGAATGGAAGATATGAATAAGATTAACTAAATTATGAAACAATGGTATACACATGTTTTTAAAATTAATTATTTTGTTATAAATTAAATATAAATGAAAATAAAAACCAATCAAATATAAAGGATTTATTTTTAGGATAAAACTATTTTTATACCCACAAAATATTTTTATATTAATAAATTAAAATAATAAAAATTATTGAGAGATATTAATGAAATTTATATATTATAATTTCAACCAAATTTGTTTACACTCATCTAATAAGTTTTATAGACATAAAATAATAACATATTCAATCTTAGGTATAAAAAGCTGTATTTTTCTAAAAGCTAGTTTTTCCACCTTTTAATAAAGGACTTGTTTAAGAAATAATTTTTGAAACTTTAATAATTTTTATTTAAAAAAATAAATTTATTTTTTTAAATAGGAATATAAAAATTTACTTTGGGTTAATTTTTTGTATTTTTCTGAGAAGTTTCATTTTTTATAAATAGTGAAAAATACTGAATTTTAATTGAAAAGTGAGTTTTAATCTAATTAATTTATAATGTTAAATTGTATTGTGAATTGTTTTAAATTATATTTAGTTCAATTATATATCAATAAATTCAATTTTTCTATTTTATTCAATTTCACATTGAATTTGGATATAAAAAAATTTCAAACTTTTGACTATTTTCACTTTGAAAAATTACTTTCTGGAAACATCTGTGGGATTAATTTTAAATTAATTTCTACTACTTATGTGATTAGAATTTAGAAAAATGGATTCCAAATTTTTATTTAAAATAATTTATAATTTATATAAATCTCAACTTATTTTTTGACAAAATATATTAGAGAAAGAAATTAAAATTAATTATAGTGATTAAGGTGAAAACAAGATTACTTAGTGGTTAAACTTGACACCTAAGGTGTAAAAATGACCCTAAACTTGTCAAAAAACCATTTTATGGACGTATTTATACCATATAATCTATGTTATCAATAATTTACAATTATTGGAGGCACATAATGTAATGGAGACCTACTAATAGTTTTTTTACCTTTTTGGTATTTATAAGAATATCACTCCTCCTCCACTATAAAAGTGCACTCAACCCCCATCACTTATTCGCACATCTAAAGACTTTTGGATCATAAAAACCATTACCAAATCAACTCCAAAAATCCCTCATCTCATTCTATAATCCTAAATTTGGGAATAAATAAAACCAAGGAAGCCCTTTGGTGCAAACCAAATAGAGTTACCCGAAGAAGAGGCAAAATTCGTTATCAAGCATTTTTGTTTTATTTCCTTATAAACCCCAGTAATTTATTTTTATATCATTATTATATAATAAAATAGGTATATTAAAAATAATTATATGTTTTTATGTTAATTTTATGACCCAAAAACTCCACACACTTCCATAAATGGGATATAAAATCGTCGTTCATGTGCACAGCAGACTACCGTATTGCAACCTATGTCATTTGTTCTTCCATTACCACATTTCAAGGTTGGAAATAATGATTTACATACTATTATTATGTAATATATATGATATTTATGATGTATTTATTCTTATTTATTAATTATATAACACATACCTTCATGATTTTCATTTTTTGAGAATATGATAACATCATTTGTGGATGTGTGGACTACCTCCTTCTCAAAGTGATGTGATTCATAAACGCTTTACATGAAATGTATTAAGGATAGGTTTATTAAAAATATGTCATAATTATGAGATATTAATTATAATGTAATTATAATATATATATATATACATAATTTACTTTTCTTTCTTTAAATACGATAAGAAAATGGAAACAGTATTCATGCGTACATACGGTCTACCGTCTCTATGAATGGTGTATTTCGTTTCCAATTTCTATCTTTTATAGATTATTATAAATACATATATTCTGAATATTTATATATATATGATATTTATATCAGGTTTTACATTTTTAAATAAGGAAACTACGATCTAAGTCTGAGGACCAAGAATAATAAGTCAAAACATGTACGAAAAACAAAACGGTTATTACCCGAAACATAAATTTAACATGGAATTGTTAATAAAAAGGTAATTTGAATTCATAATTAAATCATATATGGTATTATATATATTAATATATTTATGTTAAAGATTTATAATAAACTTATAATTATTATAAAGGAGGTTTGAACAAGTACTATGAGATTCAAGACTTAAGATAAGGGGATATCTAGTCTACCTTTTATTTCTATGAGTCTTATTCCATATTCACTACTCATTTATTTTTTGTGGTGTATATACTTACCATGAATTTATTATATTATTATTATCCTCATATTTATGAGTATTTAAATATCCATTTTATTATCTCTATTTCATGGGTTTTACAATTTAAAAGTTACCATATCGGTAAAGTAATTTTGTCTTAATTTTCCTTCTTTGAGAAATGTGTTATGTTATGAACCTATACTCTTTTACAAGTTGTATATAATTCAATTTTAAATTTTATATCATTAATATACCTATTTTAATAATATTTTAATCTTCATTTAATGTCATTATCTCATGGGTTTTATGATTCAATGTTACTAAAGTGGTAAGAGTTTAATTTTATAGTCTCGGTATTTATGAGGATTTTTTATGATTATTCTTCCATTAATGAAATAGTATGATCTATATCTCAAAAATTATAATGAATTTTATTTTAATATGTTTATTTATGATATGTTCAATTAATGGTCACATTTTTCCACTCTTTGGAACTTAATATAATTAATAAAAAATATAAAAAAACTAACTTTATTCTTCTCTTCGGTCAGAAATCTGTTTTATTCAAAAATCACGTTTTATAAAAATGTTTTCAAAAAAAATTAAAATATATTTTAAATTTATTTTCAAGTAAAAGTATTTTATAAATTTTTTATGTTTTAAAAAGTTTTTAAAATTGTTTTCAAATCTTCCTTTATATTTTTTCAAGGTTATTTTCAAAGAAAGAGGTTTTCAAAATGATTTATGTTTTAAAAAATGTTTTTTAAATATGAAATGATATTTTCCTCAATAAATGTTTTAAATTATCTTTGAAAATTATTTTCTATATAAGGTGACATCCATCGGTGTTATTCATGCCTTCTATGGGTTATATTCTTATGAAACTCATATTTTTCATTGGTTATGCTATGATGAAATGATTATAAAACTTGTATGTTTCCAAAGATTAAGATTTAATGAAATTTTTATGATACCCATTTCATTTAATGGGTTATTATATGATGATTTTTTATGATCTTGTGGCACACATATGTATGATTTCATTATATGAATGTTAGGACCTATATCTCCCTCCAATACATCGGTTAAAGATTTATATCTCATGTGATAAAAATGGGAAACAATTTGAATGGATTGATCCATAATTGGAAACGGGTGTGTCATTATCCATAATGGGAAATGGGTTTGTCTTAATCCACAATAGGTTATAGGTGAATCCTATTACACTATTGGAAATAGGTGTGTCCTAATCCACTATTTTGATGGTATTCGAATTTAAACTTGTAACATGAAATGGTTTTCTATATTTATAATGGTACAACACTTTTATGACATGATATTATATTTCATTATTGATTAGTGACGATTTCTCACCCTTATAGATCATTTATTCTAAAATGATAAATATTTATTCCATAAATAATGTTTATGATCTATGATAGGTATCAAATGAACTTAAAATTTTTTTATTCATTATCAATTACCCTTATTCTTATTAAATTCTTTCATATGTTCATAGATTTATATCTCTTATATTTACCCTTACTAAGCATCTGAGTTCACCCTTTCTTATGTTTCCTTCCCCAAGTTATGAAGAAATATTTAGATAGGATGAGCATATGAGGAGTACTAAATTGGAAGATATTTGTGATAAACATTTGATATATTTCTCTAAGTTAGAATATTATGTCTCATATTTCTAAAGACACTAAACTATTATGATCCCTAGGCATGTACTTTTTAATGTGCTCAATATTCATCTAAAATGATGTAATATCCATGTATGTTAAGACTATATAACTATAGTTTTGGAATGAAATTTGGGATATGTATACTTATATGAGTACATATAGGTGTTCTCAATTACATTAACTTCTTTATTATGGATTAAATTTTTATTTTTATTTGCTTATTCACCTCATGGTGATTTTGGGATGTCCTACTAGGTTTGTATATAGTCACTCATGCATGGTATCTTTCCTTAATGTTTTTTGTATTATGTAGTTGATAGGATATATGAAATTGATATTATTGGAACTAGTGTGAGAGATTTTTAGTGTCTCTAATAGTACATATAAGCATAGATTGTAGTTAGACAAGTGCATATGTGTTGAGACTTATTTAACTATTATTTACAAGATATACCTTTATATTGGTTATTGGGCCTTTATTAATTTATATTTTCATTTTCTCTATACTTAAATACTCATTGGGGTATTATAATTGTTTTGAATGCATTTATTAATCAAGTTTTTTGTTTTCTACATTACTTGGGTATGTATGGGGATTTGTGTGTGAGAGAGTTTGTGTATTTCTAGGTGCAATAGATTAAGGCTTCCCATTTATCTATTATTCCTATTTTGTGCTAGTCACCAGCCCTTGGCCTATTGGAGGTAGCCATGGGGTGTCGCTTCTAGTATACCAATAGCCCAGTTGGGGGACCTGTAGGTTTGTAAGTGACATCTCTAATTGTTGTTTGTCATAGCTTCCTTGGGATCCAGATTATTCTTTCCCTTTTACAGTGTACTTAATTTTTTTTCACTCTATCATATATTATGATATTTTTAATGGATTTATAATTTTTTATTTAGTTTTCAAGTAAATTAACAATTGAATTTTTGGTGTGTAAATGGTTTCTATATTTGGTTTATATCCTAATTTACCCAAAAAAATTATTATTTTATAAAAATCGGAAAAAAAATAGATTTGGTGGTTGATGGTTTTATGCATTTATTATTGTATATTTCTTAAAACAATAGCTATAGAGATGTTTTTTATAATGATAGTATTCCTATCAGTAATAAAGAGTTCATTTTGTTTTTGGTAATGGCAGATTGCATATATGAAGAGGTGTCTAATGGGATGAAGGTTTGAGAGTATTATTGGATACCTAGTGGTGGGGTATTTACTATCTATTAGATTTATGGTATGAATTTTTTATTTTTTATTTATTTAATTATGATATTATTAGTATTTTTATTATGATTTTTATTATTTCTATTTTATAATCATTCTGGTTGTTTACAAGAATACAGTATAATTTCAATCTATTGTATCAATGGATCCAACAATTATTTACATAAATAAGGGTATAATATCATGGGGTTTTTTATTTGGTATGCATGCTATATAGAAATAATAAATTTTTTAATAGATGAACACATTTAGTGGCAGCTCATGCAATGGTTTTCATGGGTTAGTATTTCTAAGAGTTCAAGTGCAATTTTATAGATGTGTGTGGATTAATGGTTATCACATTTATGTGGATTCAAGAGATGAAATATATAATCAATTTTTTTCATGAGGAAAAGAATTTATTGTGACACATATTTTGTATTCTTAGTTGGTTACAGATGTTAGTGGCATGTAAGATGGCCATGTTCACATAATGGGTGTGACCATGGGTGTGTGGTCATTTGACTTGAATAAAAATAGTTTATATTCAACATGTATTTTGTTATCAGGTTCCTTATGTCTACAAATTTTATTATTCTTTTTAATGGATAACTAAATTCTATATCATTATTTTTTTAGTTTTATAAAAAAAAATTATTTAAATTTTTTTTTATTTTTTATAATTTTTATAAAAATGATTTAAACAATTTATTAATGAGAAATAGTAATAATGTTTCCTTTTAAATATTATATTACATATATATTTTTTTAGGATATATTTCTAATATATAACATGTATCAACTATTACTGAAATAGAGTAAATATGAATAATATTTTTTAATTTGAATATATCAGGTTAATTATATTGGCATTAAAATAATTATTAAATCATTATAGTGCATTATGGTAACATTAAAATAGGGAATTACAATAGTAATATAAACATATTTACATTATTATAATTATTATTAGGATATACATATGTTTTACTATAATTAATAATATATATTAGGAAATATTTAAAATAAATGTATTTAAATTGAACACAAAACTCTTGAGAATTCATTGGTGTAAATTTATAATTAAAATATTATGATTAGTTTCACTATTTCTATATTTCGTAAGAAAGTTGATACTATTATTAAGATGAATTCTCATTAAAAATATGGATGAAAATTTTAAGAAAAAAATTAGAGTTAAATTTCATTTTGATGGTGATAGAAATAAACCATTTTTAACTCTCTTCCAAAATAGAGAATGGTGAGTTGACATATGATTTATCTTATAATTTCTAATGAAATTATCTATGAAAGGAAGGAGGTAAGGGGAAATAATGTTGACTATTATCAAAAATATTTTTGGTTGATACACCTAATCATTCTTTGTAGGGTCATGTTATTCATTTTGTTAGATACATTAAAGATAATAGATTCATAAATTCAGAACCTTTGTCTTTGGAAATTAAGTAATCTATTTTCGGACTTATTTCTTTATAGTTATCATGGGAAGTATGTGCATTCTGTTTTAATTTATCATGTGTATAGGTAAAATGTGTAGTATTGTTTAGGGGATCATGCTAAAGTATTTTTATAAATATATTTTTTCCTATAGGTATTAACTAACAATTTCCTACATTAATTCTAAAATTGGATAATTCTAATGAAACTCATCAGATTAGAGTTATTTCCTTGTCTAAATCCATTTACAATATTATTATTATGATCATTTCTAACATGATTTCCTTTATTACTAAAAAAATTAGTTCTCAAATTATTTTTAATTCATTAATGTAAAATATATTAATCAATGTCTTATCATAGTTGTAAAATGTTTCAATCTCCCTAGGAAATCATTAAGTGGTTGGAATATCTCCCCTAATCATGATGACATCAAATCTATTAATTTTATGAGTTGAGATTTTATATTAAATCGTTTTCATAAGTTTGAATTTTATAAGGTTTTTATTGAAAAAACAAAACATTCTTAAAATTGGATAATATCTCAATGGTTTTTAATGATTCACCAAAAGGATAATTTTTTTATTCCTAAGGATTGAGGACTGGTGATTTTATAGCAACTGTTATTTTTTCATCATTTAATATTACATGAGTTTCTTTATTCTAAAATTGCTATATGGGTTTAAATTAAATGTTAAACATGATGTCCATTGACTTTAAACTCTATCTATTCCGTATTAATTTTATGAGATAATTTTATTTTATCATGTTGATAGTAGTAACATTAAATGTTTAATATTTTTTATTATCATGATTAATGTGTTATAGGTTATAAAATATTTTATGGGTAAGGTTTTTTATATTGGAAATAGTATTTCTCATACTATATGAAATAATATCATTAATTCTTTGAACATTAGGAAATATTCTCTAATGTTCCTACGCTGAGAGTTCCATTGATTTTGTGAAGGAATATTGTTTAATACTGCACTAATACCAATTTCCATATAAAAAACATATTGTGTAGAAATGAAAAATACTCTCAATGATTATGAGAATCAATATTGTTTATGATTTCAATGTTTCAATGTTAGTTTATTCAATCAGGGTGTAAAAGTGGTAAATGAACCTAGTTAAATTGATTCTCATAATGATCAAGAAAATTATTGAGAGTGGAAATATTCTATAAACAATCGTGATTACATATCCATAAAAACATTCTAAAAACATGTCATATATAGACCAATGAGAATAAAAAACTATTTTATTTTAATGATTCAATCCATGATAAATGTATTTGTAATCTCATCAATAATAATTTTAATATTTTATATTTTTTTAGTTTATATTTATCAAGAGGATTGTGGTGGGAAATTTTTACTATCTGGACACATCATTATGACCTTATCAAAAGGAAGCTTACAATAACATCATGAACTATTCTAGGTGGTTGTATTATATTAATTCATTACATTTTATTTCTATAGATAATTGTATAGGATCTATTTATTAAAATTCTATATATATTAATGACACTATTTTTTCTATCTATAGATTTCAATGAGGGATCGGTAAGCTTCTCTTGATTATGTTGAACTAAAATGAGGGAGATTATTATTTATTATCAGTTTTTTCCTCGCAATGGAATACATGTTCTTAAACCAATGTGGGGTGATTTTCCGTCATGAAATCTCTTATATCTATTTAAAAAGGTAGATTGGTTAGTGGGATATAGTTCCTTGATTTCATTTATAAAAATTATTTTACACCCATGGGAACCAATTTCATTTATAGGATTTATAATGATAAAATTACTATAAACTCATGCTTGAAGCATCGTATAATACCCATTAGTAATTTATGATTTTTATTCATACACTATAAATGAAAATTTCATATTCATTTCCATATCTTTTTCATACACATTATTGAATAAAATATTTAATATCTTTTAATAAAATAATCCATTTTCATCTTGTGTTAATGATTTATAAAAAATTAAATTATTCAATTTAAGCCTTCAAATTTTTGAAAAATATCATACTAGGTTCCTCTAATATTCTTTTTCATTTGAATTATGGAACTATAAATAAAGTTATTCTTTTGTTGTTTCTAACACATAATGTGGCCTTTTTTGAGTGGTTTTGGACCTACATTTTAATTCTAGGTGGTCATTGGGACAATATTTATGACACCTTAGGTTTTAAAGTAGTCTAAAAGATGATAGGTAGATGTTATCTCACCCTTTTAGGGGGAATAACTTCCTACTTCAAGACTCTCTTTAAGAATTATGATATTTTTGTGAATATTTCCTAGTAATATTATCACTAAAATCCACCTCAGTATAAAATATTAATCAAACCAATGTGTTAATGTTACCAACTATATGTATAAGAAATTATACATAATAATTACTAGTGATTTACTGATTATGATATAGTTTTAAAGCCACATAGTTGGGCTCACTTGAATATATCTAAATCTAGGAAGATAATAGTTGGTGTGGAGTTGGAATCATCCCCCAGAAAGGATATTCCTATGAATCCCTATAAATATAATCAGAAACCTAATATATAATTTCTCATAATGGTAAATTTCATAAATTTTATGTTTGGATGATAAGGTCATAGGTGGTTCCTTTTAAAGTAATGCATCTATAAGAAAGTGAAGTTTTTTCTAAGGTTGTATTTCTATAACCTATGAAGTATTGGTACTAAACCTCATAGAGGGTGACCTGTCTATCCTAATTAACTAAAATAAAATACCTTATAGTTATATTTACATATCTTAATTTCATGTAATATGACCATACAATATTGTTTAGTGTCATGCTATAGGGATATATACTATGTAGTTTAAATCCATGCAGCTAGGTCTACTAGGTGGGCGGTTCACAGTAATGTTTGGAATTAAAATTTCACTTGGGAAACCATTTCTTATTTATCATGTTTTTTCATAATGAAAAATTTGAGGGTATGGTAACTCTCATGGAATATTACTTTTTTGGTATGATCGACTCATAATAAATATGTCCCATTGAGGAATGATTGAAATACATAGAGTATTAACCATTAAGGATATGTTTAGTTCTTTTGGAATATTGTCATGTGAGGTGTTATTAACTCACTGGGTGTATAACCCATTGAGGATATAGTATATTGAAATAAAATATGTCCCATTTAATAAGGATTAAATCATAGGGAATATATCATATTAAGGATATGGTTGACTTGTAGGTAATAAGATATATTGAATATATGGTTTACTAACATGGAATATCTACCATTAAGGAATTATTTATCTTTTTGGAATATATACCATTTGGGATATCATTTAGGCTTACACCTAAGGAAGAGGCCCTAACATTAATTTGGAGTAGAAATTATGTGTGTAAGACTTATGTAAATTATTCCTAGAGATTCTTGAACTAGTTGGTGACTCAGGTAAATGCAATGTTTTTGGGATTATATCTAATAAGTCTCCCTTGCTATTTTCATGTCTCATTAAGTGGAATAATAACATCCACTTAATTTTTAAACTGATCAGAATATGGATATGGGGTAAAAAATATGAAAATCATGATTGAGGTGTGATTTCACTAGTATACTCATGAAAATAACCCATGTTTTCATGTGAATACATGGTTTTCATTACCCTGAGGGTCCAATCAATTCTGGGGGACAACCCAGGGAAGGTCTCTTATAGGTTTATTGATCCATATTATCAAATAAATATATGATCAAAGGGGTTCACATAGGTCTTCATTGCATATTTATGTATCTACAGAGCCTATAGAGGAGGCATCTGTGTATGTTCATCTTGATTTTAGAATATGGTATAGCTGGTGGCTTGGTAGGAGACATCTATTAGGTTGGTTCCCATGGTGGTGGCTTACATTATCCTAGAACCCAGGTCATATACTTGGGTGAGTCTGGTTCCATGGTAGGAGACCTGGTTGATGGTACTACCTAGTATAGTTATTAACTGAATTTTCTCCCTAATGGGTGGACTATAGTAACTTAGGAATATTTTACTTTAGTTTTTATCTCCAAGGGTTAATTGGGAATGTAATACCCTACTTTGGACTCCCACTAGATTGATAATATTTTTTGATCCCTAGTATTTTTCCTCTAGGATAGATATAGATCATGGTTCTATAGTCATTATCACAAATAGGTTCGGAATTGATGGTCACCTAAAGGTGGATTGATTTTTTCTTATGTGGAAGTCTGAGATTGGATCCTCTAAGTCCCATTATTCTTCTTTATGTCTGTATTTATAAAGTTAATACTAAAAATTAGAATCATGGAGATCTAATTATATACCATGGGATACCAGATCGCATGGCTATGTGAGTAAATGCTTCATGTATACTATTCAATGAGTATGTCACAAATGGTAACAAGGTGCAGGATATGGGAATAATGATGAGCATCATGATAAGATATTAGGGTGTTCATGAAAAATAATTGGTTGCATGCATATGGAGTCTTGGGTTAATAGTGAGTCCTTGGGGATATTGAAACTTTGCATTATTAGAAATCCTATCTTCCCAACCAAGTTATCCATTATTATGAATAATGAGTTCCAAAAAAGTTCCCCCTCATAAAAATTTTATTTGTCCAACATAAAGTTGATATAATTCTAATTTCAATATTACTCTGGTGCTAATATGGTTCCAATTTAGGGTGATCATGCAAATATAATTTACAATATCACAAAGTATATATGTACTAATCATGTTGTGTGCACTAGTATTTGTGCACGATATATGTTAATACCCAAATGTGGGACATGGCCTCCTCTATAAATAGTTGGGATATAAAGGTAGGTGGTACTTCCAGATTGATATGATCTAGCCATATAAAACAGGGACCAAGTGGTTTTACATCCACAATAGTTAGATCAACTCTTTCAAGAGATGTATAAGTTTGAAAATTCTTTAGTAGTGAATCATCAATGTGTTATGGAAGCCAAAATTGTAGAAATGGAAACTATTATGAGGGTAGTTTCTTGATAAAGAGTCTAAAGACACAATGTTTGAAATGTTTCAAAAATATATGAATGAATTAGAGAAAACATTGATCCACCTTCAAGAGTTTCATGATTAGACAATATTATAACATTCCAATGCAATATTCCTCTTTTATATGATGAGAAGAGGGACTCCAAATTATTGATTGTGACAGCCCGTGTACTTTTAATAAGATACTAATTTTATGATTTATTAATATTTAGTATTATGAATTTATATATATAATTTAAAAAATAATATATGTCTTCATTATGTCTCCAAATATATTATAATCATTTAGAAAATAATTAAACATTTAAATTTATTATGTTTACTTTATGGCATAAAATTAGTTTTATTTAAAAGGTAAATTCATTTTCCAAAATAAGTGTTTATAATTTATTTTATTTATTAATATTCATGTAAATTATATAAATTAATATTTACATTTATTCTTATGATAATACTCAAATTAATTCCTTCATGGTTTGAGGCTAAAATATGATTTTTCATTTGAAAAATAAATAGGTTTTGTTCTGAATAAATTATTTTTCTATGTATTATATGTTTTAATTTAAAATTTAAAATTTAATTTTTTTTTAATTTTTTGATTCATAACATCAAAATTATAATAGTTTTAATTTTTGGAATTTTTTTAAAAATGTTGATTTAGGGTAAAAAGTGAAAAACACAATTTTTACACAAAAATGATGATTTTATGACATTATAATGATATAATAATAACATAAAAATGTATTAAACCTACCTTATATACCAAATATATATTTAAGGATTACAATAAATCGTTTAATAAAATTTCTATTGATTTTAAAAATTTATGTTGGGAATTTTAAATCAAAAGTGATTATGTATTCTTGTGAAAAAAATATTTTAAATACTTTTCATTAATTATTTTTTTACATGGTATAATGCAGTTTTGGATTAGATTTAAATTAAAGTAAATCTATATTTTTAATAAAAACTGTATAAATTTCATGGGGATCAATTACATACATGATTTTTTAAGTCAATTCATTTTTAATCTTAAAAATTCATTTTTTTAACTATTTTTCATTAAATTACACTTACATATATTAAAAATAATTTTTTACCACCATTAGAAATTAAATCATATAAAATGGTTTCAACAATTAGAATTTAAATATTTAAAATATTTAATAAGGACATTTTGTTTCCACAAAAAAAAATTATTGTGGTAAAATTTTGTCACTACTATGGAGGGTAAAATAGTTAAAAGGAAGGTTAGACTAAGACATAATACCCCAATTATCACTAAAACATATTTAATTATTATTGGATGACTTTATTTTTACCCTTAATGATATTTTATTTTAATTTCAACTTATTTGGAGAAACATTACCATTAAAATTTCAATATATTATTTAAAACATAACAATATTTACAAGACTATCACTCCCTTCACTTAAAAATGATTCGTTCAACACATCACTTATCCACCATCATTAAGAATATTATCTCAACCAATATATTTAAAAATCACTTAAGAACACTCTTTTTCATGATCTAGAGGCTCTTTTCTCACCAAACTACCAAACTATAAAGACTTAAGTAGATATCTAATGGAGAATAACCAAGGAAGAGGTAACCATATTAACTGAGTTTAATCAAGTTTCTTTCTTCTTTGATCTCCTTCAAATATTTTTTAAAAATATTAGTGTTATTAATTTATTTAAATTTTATTATATTGATGTAATAACCATCACATACCAACATTCCATCTTTTTCAAAATGAAAATGTCACTCATGCGTACGTGCAAACTATCGTCTCTGGTGATGAAATATTTCATTTTCCACCACTTCCCTACATGAACAATTATAAATAAATTATTTAATTAATAAATATTATATTTATTCCATAAGTATGTTTCTATAATTATAAATTATTTCCAGCCTTCCTTCCTTCCCATTCATTAGAAAATTATAATGTCAACTTTGTGTATGTGTAGACTACCACCACTTTGTATAACACATTTATTTTCAATCAAAATCTTAGTTTAATTGTTTTAAAAATAAATTTAATTAATATATATGATATTTATAATATTATTATGTTTTTGGAAATATAATTTATATTCTCTATTAATTATTAAAAAATAAATTTTTGATTGGACACTGAAAGATGCTAATATTAATTGATTATATTTTAATATTAATGTGTTTTAAAGTCCATAAACACCAATTTTAGTGCATTTCATAAATTGAACTTCATTTCTCATCATATATGCAATTCATGTTTGAAGTGAAAATTTGGGCCCAATAAATCATCATTTTTTGGAAAATAGTTTATTAATTATTTGAAATTTATATTTTTGGATATGATTAATCACTTTTTGGGATCATTTTTTATTTTAGGATCAATGGATGAATCACAAGGGATGATTGATATTTTTAGCTATAGATAAAAAAAATCTAGACAAAGCATAATGGGCCTTAGGATAATCAAACAAAATTGGGGCCCACAATTCAAAACCAATAAAGATCAATTTTTAAATTTAGAAATAGAAAATTATGTTTATCATTTCATTTAAATGTGTCTACAGATAATTCTGAATTTTTCAAGGAGATCCAGGGATCCCAAGTTGATATTTAATTTGTGGGTCAAATTTGAAGGCCCATAAAAATAGCCCACCATTTCGAGCATAAAATCCTAATTATTAATCCAATTGGAATGAAATTTTGAAATATATTAGAGGAAACCTATAATAATATATTTATATTCTTTAACCATAAAATATTCTGCCATATTCAATGACATTTTTGAACACAAAAAAGGGGGATTAATCTAGACGAATTTCCTGGTCAACATTGAAAGACTCCAATTTGCTTTTTTATAACCCTCCTTTTTACTCCCATAATTAATGGGGAAGGAATTGAATATTGGTGGATATACCCTAGGATCATAATATTCCTATTTAAGGAGTTGGTGTTGAAGGGATTTGGGGATCCATGTTATTCTTTCAATTGTAATGTTTTTCTCTCGTTTTGTAATTGGTTGTTTGTTTTTCCCATGTAAGTTATTTCAATAAAATTAGTTTCTTAATAAAAGTTTTTCTTATTCCTATTCTTCTTAAATTTTTCTATATTTTTTTAGCACATTGATACCTTTGAATTAAGTTGTGAATTTTTTCACACCAAACATTTTGAAATTCCTCACACAATGGTGGAGTGTTTGTTATTTCAATGTTTTTCTTCTTCAATTATTCCCTCATAACATATAGAATTTCTCTAATAAATACATGAATTATTACCCCACTCATAGTGAAATTTAAAATCAATGGGATTATTAATGCACAATGTATAAATTTAAATCCCTCTCAAGGATGGTTGAAGAGATCAAACTTAATGAATTATGTGATTCCAAACTCCTATCTATCCTAATCCCCAATAAATTCTTGAACAATTGTGTGAAAAAAATGGATAAAATGAATTCATAAGTTTAATCATTGATATTAGAAGTAAAAAATCATTTAAACGTTCATGGAACCCATTCCCGCTCATATTGTACCTTCCTCATCAATGATAAAATAATATTTTATCCCATAAACCTCTCATGAATTTATTGAAGAACCAACCTTTGAATTTGGGATAGATGAAGAAGATCAAGGAATTGTTGAAGGGTCTTAAAATCAATAGTAAGTTGATTTTATGTATGCATAAGAGGGTAATTTGATATCATGGATTGATTTTCCCAAACATTTCTACATTATTTATTTTTGAGGACCACTGATCACTGAACCATTAGGAGAAATTACAAACATTGAGTCCATTCCCACGATAGACATTAAAATATCCAGTTTTTGGGATGAATCATATTTTCAAAAGGAACAATTATTTCTAAAATTTTGGATAATAAAATGATTTTTATTCAAATTTACAATCTTATTTAGTAAATTTAAATTGAACCAATATCAAAATTATTATCCTTTCATACCCTCTCAAGTATCACTTAATAGGGTATAACCATGACCTTTCAATTAGAATTAATTCTTCTATTAAAACCAAAAAAGAATAAATGATCATTGATGTCTTAGGAAAGACTACAGAGGAAACCAGATCATCCATTTTGGATATTCCTTGGATTTTACCATTCATTGTAGAACAAATGATTATACATGAAAAAATTCAAAAAAAAATCAATCTCAATCAAGTATAATTAGAGGAAAATGGGGTGCTTAAAATGTTTAAATTTGGTATTGGATAAGTTGGGGGGTCCAGGTTGAGCTAATTAATTTAAATTAATCACTTCTCAGGAGGCAACCTAGTTTCTACATTTTATATTATTTTATTCTATTTTGAGTGTTTTAATGTTTATTTTCTTAAGGGAATTACCTTGGGATTTACAATTTGATATAATGGATATTGTGTGTGAGAATTATTTGTTGAAGAATTTTAATATTTCTAAGTGAAACTCATGCATTCTAATGTTCAAACACAGCCAACAATCATCCCCGAGGAGTCTACTTATGACCTGAAGCTAAAGTGGTCAATTTGTTATTGATGGGTCATCAACTTCAAACCAGGTTATTTTGTTCCATTATTTCATTTAAAATCACATCTACCCCTATTTATTACTAATTATAATCTCTCTCTTATCTTATCTTTCAAAACTAATGGCAGTTTAATTCTAAGTTGGGGGAAGTGAAAATCTAATATTTTTTAAAAAAATGTGATTTCATGATTAAAATTCAATTCAATGAAAAAAAAATCATTATCCTTTAATGTATTAATTTACATTATGAAACATGGAAACTGAATTTAAAATTATTTTGAATTCCTTGATTATTATTTTAATCCATGTTTCTGTTCATGAGCATGGTTTTTGGAAAGTGCGATTGTCCAATGTGATTTTTCACTACTAACATTTTAATCCTTTTAATAAAAATGTTATAATTAATATCTATTAGATTTTGGGTGTAATTATGATTTCTTGGGTCCCTTTCATTATAGAATGGGGTTTGGTTCCACTTTTAGTTTAATTTTAGTATCCAACAATATATATATATACATATATATGTATAAAGAGACCACATGGAGAAAAACAATTCCACATGCGTAGAGTCCAACACTTGGGGTTCATGACTCTATAGTTGTATTTACTAGAGTTTGGATTTACATATCTATTTTAGAGTATGTAATTGAAAAAAAATTTGGTGTCCAGAACAAGGGGATTGTGACTCCATAGTTGTCTTTCCCAAAGTTAGTCTTTTCATCTCTATTGGGGCTAAAAAAACAAAAAAAAATGAAAAAATGAAAAAATGAAAAAAAAAAATGGATACTAATATGAAGTTTTAATTTGATTCCTACCTAGTTCTTCCATTATTTCCCCTTGAACAAAAAAATGGGCCACATGTCTTTTGAGATACACAACACATCATCATGCTTAATTGAAATTGGATTACATATGCCAATGAATTTGAAAAAAGGAATGGGCTTGGGATTGGGATATTATTATGAACCTGTCTTGTGTTAAATGATTTTTAAAGGTTTTATTATTGTTTGGAATTCTATATTTTTATGATAATTGTACGTTAATTTTTTTTAAAGGGAATTCAGTTTCATATTTTTGAGATACTATTTTCTCGGGACTAGCAAAACTCAAGTTGGGGGTGTGATTAGCCACTAAAATAGGATAATATTCATTGATTATATTTTAATATTAATGTGTTTAAAAGTCCATAAACACCAATTTTAGTGCATTTTATAAATTGAACTTCATTTCTCATCACATGTGTAATTCATGTTTAAAGTTCAAATTTGGGACCAATCAATCATATGTTTATGGAAAAAAAATTATTAATTATTTGAATTTGATATTTTTTGGATATGATTGGTCAATTTTTTTATAAAATTTTTTCTTTTGGTATAAATGGATGAATCACAAGGGATGATGTACATTTTTTTCCATGGATGAAAAAAATTTGGACAAATCATAATGGGCCTTAGGCCCCTCAAACAAAAGTGGGGCCTATAATTCAAGCCCAATAAATCTCAAATTTTAATTATAGAAAGATAAAATTATGTGTATCATTTCATTCAACTATGGACATATCAAATTATGAATTTCTCAAGGATATCCATGTATCTCAATTTGACATTTAATTTATGGGCTAGATTTGAAGGTCCAAAAAAATATCCCACTATTTCAATCATAAAATCTAAATGGATGGTTCAATTGGCATGAAATTTTGATAGATATTAGAGAAAAATTGAAATAATATAGTTATCTTCTTTGAAAATCAAAGATTCATCCATATTTAATTCTATATTTGAACATCGAAAAGGGGTTGAATCTAGATGAATTTTCTGGTTAACATTGAAAGACTCTAATTTCCTTTTTTTCTCATCCTCCAATTGACTCTACTAATTAATGGGGAAGAAATTGAATGTTGGGGGCTTGAACCTGAGATCCTAATATTCCTATTTAAGGAGTTTGTGGTGAAGGTATTTTGGGATCCATGTTATTCTTTCAATTGTAATGTTTCACTCTCATTTTGTAATTGCTTGTTTATTTTTCCCATGTAAGTTTTTCAATCACATTAGTTTATTAATAAAAGTTTTTATTATTCCTCTTATTATTAACTTTTTCTATAATTTTTATTATAAATTTGATACCTTTGAATCAAGGTGTAAATTAATTCAAACCAAACATTGTGAAATTCCTCACACAACGGTGGAGGGTTCATTATTTCAATGTTTTTCTTCTTCAATTCCACCCTCATAAGTCTACTTACAACTTCAATTGGTAGAATAGAGTCAATGGAGGCATAAAACTTTTATGGTTTTATCCAAGGGAGTATTAAGGGTATGAATTAGATGTTATTTTATTATCTTAAATATTTTAATCAGTTCATTATTTTATGATTTCTATTTTATGAGTTATTTTCAACTTCATATTTTCCAAATTTAACAACGGTGCATTCGGGGTGCTAGTACAATCCAATTCCTTGGAGTGCTCATTTAAGTTATTTTCTAAGTGAATTGGTTATTATAATTGTAATTTTGTAAGGATTAAATTGGTGAATGATGTTGTGGAATTGTCTCGTTTTGTGGATAAACCTTGAATTAGTGATCCAAAACTTTCTAAGAAAACATATACATAAAATCTAACCCTAGAAACAACCTATGATCAAATAATCTTAATTAATTATTTCCATTAAAATATTTATTGTTTATTATTAAATTAAATCAATTATATTAGGTATATTAGTATTCTTTTTATAATCAACATCATAGTTTTTTACTTCATAACCAATCCTTCCATAAAATCTGAGTGTCTCAAGTTCACTTCTTCGGTCCCTATAGATTTGATCCCCACCTATACTATAATAATCTATTCTATCTCTAGGATAAATTTGGGAATCAAAAATGTTCATCTTAAAATTTAACCTTAAAAAACATGTTTTTCAAGACACATTTTAAGTAATAACATCTCACCATTCATTTTCATTTATCTTCCTCATCTACCGCATCATTATTATGATTCACCACATTAATAAAATGTTCTAAAAATGAATAATATTTCATTAAATGATTATTATCACTACAAAATATGATATTTTTACTCATTCAACCGTTAAAACATGTTATTGTTTTTTATTAGTTTTACCATCTGTATGAACATATTTATAAAATCAATTCAATAAATAAAAAACAAAAAAAATTGTAAAAATATGAAATTATAATTAATTTATGATGCTTACATAATTCCATGGTTTTATTATAAAAATTTATATTTAAATATAAATTCAAATATTTTTTAAATTCCATAATCACTGAAAAAAAACTCATAAGGTTTTCAAAATAATCATCATCATAAGTGCCATAAAATGGATTTGGGACTCCAAAACTACATAAAACACATGAATAAAATTTTCATTAACATTTTGGATGTGATGAACCTATAAAAAATAATAAAGGACCAAAATTTCCAAACCAAAGAATTTAAGGGCAATAGAATTGTTAATGCCTAAATATAAATTTAATCAATAAATATTTAATATATAAGGAAAATGGAATTATGAATGGATGGTATAAAGTAAAATAATATTGAAGAATGTTCTTATTCATGTGAATTGTATGAATAAAATTATTATATCAGGATGATAGAGATCATTCAACTAAGAAAAAGACCAAGGTATCTCAATTTCCTTTTATTGGGTAATATGACTTCACTATTTACTATGTTATACCAATATTATATTTTTTATGACCTCATATTGTTTTATGATTTATTTATTTTTTTTAGATTTAATTTTTTTCACATAAAAACTTCATATATTGTTTGTTACATTAAATGTTATGATATTCGAAAGGATTTTTTGGTCTTAATTTCAATTCTTGAGACATTTTTAATATTTTGCACCATGTTTACTTTCTTATGGTTTTATATTTATTCAATTCCAAATGAATAAATTATAAAAAAATTAGGAAAGTCAGGTATTTAATAATCTAATGAATGGTTTTACTTACATTTCATTTTGATTCAAGTTTTATAACAACCATAAGGGTTTTTCTCTCAATCTTCTTTCCTTTAGACATTTTTCATATTATAAACAAATTTTATTTTAGGTATTGTATCTACTATAACATTAACAATATTTCTCATGATTCTCTATTTATTTTGATTATATAATATTTTATATCAAGTTATCATCATAAGGGGGTTTTTATTCAATGAATACCAAAGACATAAAATATATGTATCTCAATTTTCATACATTGTAATCTATTTATTATTATCCACATATAATTATTTAATTATTTCCATATGAGTCACCTTTGATATTTTATATAGAGGTATGAAAAAAATGCTTTTTAAATTTTATAAATTGATTAACTTTTCTACATTTATATTTGTTCATCATTTTGAAGCTTATTTTTCTATGTTTCCATAGCATTTCCTAAAAAAATATTTACCAATTTTTTTGGTAATTTTTCATTTTTATAATTTAGAAAACTAAATGGATATCTCTTGTTGTAAAAAAATTAAGATTTCTAATAATTAATGGTAATTTTAATCTATGTTAACATCCATTAGTTATTCTTATTATGGAATGGGGATATGTTATAATGATACCTTCCACCTTCATTATAGATAAGTATTATAATGTTGTTTTAAGAAAATTCATATGAAAGAAATTTATTTTCTACTGTTAATTATTCTAAAATGGAATGATATATGATAAAATTAAAATAAATATGAAATCAAATTTGTATGTGTTTTTAATGTGGTTTATAGACATTATAGATGATAATGGGTGATCAAAAGATATATCTCTCTGATGCATTTGGAAATGATTTATTCCATAGGGATATTATGATTAAAACTATTTAATTACATTTTATTTCACTATATCTTAAATGTGAGTGAAATAATTGATTAATATGATGTTTTAAGATATATTTATGCTTTTTCTAGTCATTAAATTTGTTTTATTGGTTTCCCTTAGAAAATGATGATTTTTTGTTACTCCAAATTTTTGATTCATATGATTATTCTATTATGATAAAGTGTTACTCCATTACTCTTTATTTATATAACAATTTTTTTAGTATTAATCTCTTTTGTTATGTCCACTCGCATTTATTATATTCCCATAATTGTAATTTCATTGAATTATCACTTATGATCTTGGATTGTTAATTCCTATATTTACACATTATGAGGGTTTAATCACTCCCTCCTTGTGTTTCCATATCCATAGGTTATAAAGAAAAGTACTATATATGATATCTCTATAAGGGTATCATGTGTAGAGAATTTTTTGGTAGATATTTAATAATTATTGGGAAATAAAAAGGTTCACAGTGTAGTGGGAAAATATACTTTTCATATAAAAGATATGGGTTTTATTATTTAATAGTTTTTTTCTAATTCTCTAAAAATATAAACCTAAAATTTCATGGGTATGTAAGTAAATCGATGTTTTTTATTGAAATTTTATTTATGGATGGTTATGTTTTAGTTGATTTAGTTGGTATTAAAGACTATATGTAAATATATATTTTTTAGCATGATATCTGAGTGTATGGATATATGGATTTATATTTGGTATTATGTGAGGGTTTAGATAAATTTCAAGATTAGGAAGTTAGTATATGATAATTATTTAAGATATGTAGGTACCATTACAAGTTGATAAGTTTATGTTTGATCATAAGTTAAATTTAATAAACACACCATTTTAGGTCTTAAGTTGAGGTGATTAAAAATATTTTGAGAGATTTTTAATGGGTCACAATAAGAATATATGATTAAAGTTTATATAAACCTTTGTGTGGATTTGTGATTTTATGTTGTGGAAAATATGTTTAAATAGGGAAATGAGTTATTTTAATGGGATTTAATGGATGAGGAAGGTAGGGAGTGCATGATTCATTAGGTGCATAGTTCATTCCAGGTGCATATATCATGAAAGGGTGCACATATGGTCCACACAAGGGTGTGGTGAGGCATGTGTATGGACTATGTTTGTGTTTTTTGGGTTCCAAAACCTAGTGTCAGCTTGGTAGAGTGATTTCATGGTGAGGCTTATTAAGTAGTTTTTAACCACTTGGAAGATATATGTGGTATGGTAATGGTGTGTTCTCTATTCATTCATCTAAAAATATGTGGATATAACATCGGAAAACTGATAGAATTTATATCCACCATCTGATCACACCCCGGTGTTGTCCTCAATTTTCTTATATCTGGAACACTCCCCAATGACAATAGGGAGATGATGTGACCTACTACTAATTCCAACCACATCCATCGATCAACCCATAAAAGCTGAATCATAATCGACATCCCAAATTCTATCATGTGACTTTGTTTTTCATGCATGAAACTATTAAAAGAATATAAACATCACATGAATCAAATCATTCAAACCACATGAATCCATCCCAATATATGCAATGGATCACATGAATTGTGTGATAGATAATCAAAAATCTATCATGAGAAAGACTATGTATCATGCCATCTAGTAATGATAAACAAGTAAAGCTATGCTGACATCATCACACCTTTATATGAAAAATAGTGATTTTAACTCTGTGAGAACCTTCTATCATTTATAACTTCCAATCATATAATCCCTTGGTTGGTTATCATATTTTTTCCACTAACATGTTTCACAATCACGTGATGCCTTTGTAGTGATCATGTGAATCCCTCGATGATTTTTAAGAATTTTTTTGTCAAAATACCATAGATCAATCATGAAACACCATCATGCATTCATGCATATCTCATGGGTATTCAATCTTGTAAAGATCTTCACCACCTTAAGCTAGTTCACATGGAACCTTCACCATGAAAGGCGTTGTAAATATAGGCTTCCATAGCCTAAATAAACCCCTTCCATCCAGTTGAAAATAAGGTAAAACACACAATGGATAAATGGGAGGATGTATATAGAAAGGAAGAATATAGATAGGAACAGAAGGGGTAGTGGGCTACTACCTTCAGAGAACTTCTCAAGGTAATCGTGAGACCTCATCATAAGAACCCATCATGAAATTCCATTATAATACTCCATCATGTAATGCCATTAAGATCCCATGATCTCATGATGATATGAACATCATGTAATCTCCTTTTTAAGTGATTCCTCCATTAATCTATGCAACACACGCATCCAAGGGAATGCACCCTTATCATGTGAACACCCCTTGACATTCAACCTTGTCATGCATGTGAACCCAAGTACATGCACTCCACTATTCATGAAAACCCAATGATATGTGTCATTTACATGAATCCTAATCTATTCACTCCTCCTACCATAAAAATCATTTTCCATGTGGCCATAGCATGATACCCTTGGACATGTTCATGAGACCTCATCGTATGACTCTCTTAAGATCATGTGATCACATGACACCTGTAAGATCCCGACCTTTTTTGGAGTAATATTCGGTGTTTTTTTGGGTAATTTTTATTGTTATTAAGTACCTTTGGGTTGGGGTATGACCTAGGGTGTGTTTGGGTGAAGTTTTTAAGGAACTTGGGAAGAGAACGGGTTGTGCACAGTTTGTGCACGATTTAACCAAATAATGCACAAGATAACCATGAGGACAGTGGAGGTAAACATAGTTGGTGCATGGTTGGCCTAACCTTGGGCCATTGAGCCATGAAGTTAGTGGAAGACTGCATAGTTAGTGCACAATTTGGCCTAACTGTGCGCCCTTACCCAAGAAACTATTCGTGCGGGATTAATTATCCAAAAATATTTCTTAAAAGAACCCAAAACCACTGAGACTCCCATATTTCGACCTTGGATCAGGATTGAAAAATTATAAGTGTTCCTGGAGCCTTACGGAGGGATTCCAAGGCAATTCAAACAATGTTCTTCAAGATCGAAAGCTCGAATTAAAGATCCGGTCTCTTCTCGGTAAGTGGATTTCATCCTATTGCTTCTCCCATTCTTTCCTCTATCTTTCCTTGATATTTTTATGTAATATCTCCACCGTTTTCATGGATCTAAACCTATGATTTGAGATCTAGATCTAGTATTTTGGATCTATATCTATATTTGCAAATCTTGATGCCTTTGATCTTAATTTTGGTTTAGGGATTTAGATCTAAAGCTTGATCGATGACGTTGTGCCACTCAGATTTTGGGGATTTCCATTGGGATAACTTCTATTAATAAACCAAGGTAGATGGTCTAAATGTAACTCCCATAGTCATTATTTTGATATATGTATGTGAGTTTATGATTTTCTAGATTCACTTGATAAATAATTTTCTAAATTGGAGTAAGTAGGAAAGTGGAATTGGATTGTGTTTTCCTTGGTGATTAATTGATAATTGAATCACGGAACAAACTATGGGGGGTCTCCCAAATAGATATTTTGGAGATTTTTTATGGTTTGATATATTGTAATTGAGATATTGAATTGATTGTGATAAGATAATTAATTGAGGGTAATTAATTATGAAATTATTTTTTTCTATGTAAGATAATTAATTGTGAGAATTAATTATGCGCCATGATGTTGACCAAAGATAATTAATTGTGAAAATTAATTGTGTTTCATGATGTTAATCAAATATTATTAATTGTGAGAATTAATTATGAAAAGTTGATATTTTATATGGATAATTAATTGCGAAGAATTAATCATGGAATTATAATTATGTTGATTGATTAATTAATTAATTAATTAATTAATGGATTATGTTCTTAGTTTATTTTTGATTTAACTAATATCCTTTGAAATTTTTAACTAATTGTCAGATTAGTAATGTAATTATGTGGCTAAATCTTGTGAAATAATTAAAGAGTAAATGGATGATATTTTTTTGGTGCTAGACATAGAGTTCTAGACCGATTAGAAGTTAGGACTTGGACATGGAGTTCCTCCCCAATAGTTATCCAAGCATGAGATTATGGGGGGCTAGGCATGACAACCTACATTGAATGAGATAAAGAGTGTTAGGCATGATGACCTATACTCAATGAGATTTTAGGATGTTAGGCATGATGACCTACACTCAATGATATTTTAGGGTGTTAGGCATGAAAACCTACACCAAATGAATGATAACAATGAATGATGATTCAAATGGAATGAATGAATTGAAACTAGGCCAATGTGATGATTAAAGATTAAATGAAAATGTGATAACTTTTTAATTATGCATTGAATTTATTGCTTCATAAAATTGCATTCACTATCTTTTGACTGAACTCACTTTAGACACTGTTGGTGGTGGCCTACAAAGTTGTACTCACACCCTATTTAGGATGTCTGATCGGAACCCAAGTAGACTTTGTTGTTGTAGGACAAGATAAGTACAAGGCCCTGGGATTGGTTTCTGTTTGGGATTGAATCATGGGAGGGGGAACTGGACATGGTTTGGGACCCTCTTGGGAGTTGTTGTGCCTTAATTTTAGTTGCATTGTTGGTGCTTGAAACTTTCATTATTATAGCATGTTTTGCCTTCCAGTTGAGCATTGTATTTTTCTTGTTTGAATAACATATGACATGGTATTAATCTGGATATTTGTATGCTTTTTCACTTGGTTATTGTTGTTTTCTTTCAATGGTGTTTTGATTCTGATAAAAGAGGGTATAGTCTCCCCAAGACCGACTTACTAGACCCTCGCTGCTAGTCGGTACCCTTTGGTGTATGGGAAGGCACGCTTGAGGGAAAGTGGCCAACTATATTGGGGCACCATTTAGTGGCACTCAGGTCGAGATGTCACAAAGTGGTATCAAAGGAGTTTTCTTTTATTTCTTCTTATTTTGTTTTACTATTTTGGGAAAGGTAGACAGGAGAATAGAAAGAGTCAAGGCGTAGTAATGAGCTCGTGCATGGTATTTGTAAACCCATGAATGGGGTAAAATCCAAGTACTCAGGGTGGGATTGTTGTAATTGTTGTTTGTTGTTACAATTGGATATTATTTCACCTTGGGTGATTCACTTGTGGTGTGATGTGATATTTTTTTTGAAAATTATTGAATTTTGATTTGTGGCCTAAAGAGGAATGATACTTGAGTCTGCATGCATCATCCTAGGCACTCAGGGTTGTTGTGACATGAATCATTCTAGGAACTCTTGGGAAAACAAGTTATGGGTAAGTTGTTTAACTTGAAATCTTTTTCCTTATTGTGAGATTGAAATAATGATGAAAAATGAGAATAAATGGGTGTCTAATGAGAACCTTGACTGATGAAATTAGTATGATTAATTAATTAATTATTTAATTAATTATTTTGAGATAATTTGATTATTTAATGTTTGAATTAATTAATGATAATGTATGTACCCTTGTTAACCAATACCTAGGAGTAGGATGGTCAAGGGTAATAATAAGGCCTTAGTATTGACCGTGTGACGAGTAAAGGGAGAAAGGATGTGTGGAAACTTATTTTGTTAGTTTCTTCCCTTACATAAATGTTATAAAGTTGTGTTATGATACCTAAGACATGTGTTTGGATTTTTAGAGATATGCCTTCATAACTCTTGTTGAGGGAGAGACAGAGGGTTATGGCCCAGAACGAAATTATAGACGGGGAACTTGAGGCACCATTGGTGCAATCTGAGGAGGAAGGGGAACAGTTCTGAGGGAACTTTTCTTATTTCATAAAATTCATTGAGAGAGACCCAGGGTGGGTTCTAAAAACCATGTCTGAGTTGACAAGGGAGTTCCAGCTGTAACACCCTCCTACTTTTACTGGAGAGGGTGGATTAGAAGGAGATGAATTCTGGATTGAATCCATAGAGACAATACTTGACCATTTGGAGAGTCTGGCTGAGAGGAGGGTCAAGTTGGCTGCTTATATGCTACGGGGGTCAGTGAAACTCTAGTGGGAAATTCAGGTACGATCTGGATAGACTGATGATATGTTATAGAAGTAATTTCTAGAGTTTCTCTTGGATCACTTCTATCCAGAGATGCTAAGATAAGAGAAGGATTCAAAGTTTATGCATATGACCCAAGTAAGCATGTCTGTAATGGATTATGCTAAATGTTACACGGATTTACAACATTTTGCTCCAACTTTGGTAGTAGATGAGGCTTCTTTGGAAAAATGATTTCTGGATGGAATTAGGTGTGAAATTAAGTCCCCATTAAATATCTATAGGCTGAAGAAATTCTCATAAGTGGTTAATCATACTCTCATTTCAGAGGGAAACCTGATGGAGGATTCTAGTACTAGACAGGTAGTCATCACTGGATGATCATGGAGTGTTCCTTCCGAGGGTAGGAAGTGTCGTTATGAGAACATTAGTCAGGATAGTGGGAAAAAATGTAGACATTCAGGAGGAATAGTTGCTCCGGATCTTACTCATGTGCTTTTCCATTAGTACGGTAGAAAGGGACACTATCGTACACATTGTCCCCAACCACCAGTGGAGTGCCAGTTTTGTGGAAAGATGGGGAACCTATAGAATTTATACAGGAAGAAGCGACAAGCTAGTGCTGAGGGAGAAGCTTCTCGGAGTTATAGTGTGGGAAAGGGGTCTTCTACGCCATATAGGTCTCGTAGATGGAGTTCTACTAGAAGAGGCGGTAGAGGTAGTGGATGTGGTGCTTCAGGGTATGAGTGCCTGTATCAGTAGAGCGGTACTACTCAGGGGAGTCAGACGACACCACAGAGAAGAGGGGTAGAAAAGTTACATGCAGTGCAGCTTACACTTGTGGAGAGTGAGGATGATCCATCGACAGTGAGAGGTACTATTCTAGTTGCTTCTACTTTATCTAGTGCCTTGTTTGATACTGATGCCTCTCATTCCTTTATATGTGAAAATCTTGTTAATGGATTGATATTGGATGTGGATTTTGTAAGTGCGGTGATTAATATTGATACACCATTCTGAACAAGGTCTAGGGATATCTGTTTATGAAAAGGATGTTAGCTAGAGATCGAAGGGTATCATTTTCTTTGGGATATCTATGTGCTTGATATAATGGGATTCTACTTGATTATGGGTATGGAATGACTAGTCGCATATCAAGCCCACATAGATTGTTACAAAAATAGAGTGACCTTTGTATTTCCTGAGGGTGACTAGTATGTTCATTATGGAGAATTGGATATCCATGCAGGCCGAGCTGGGCCAATTTTGCAACAACTGGGAGAGCTCACATTCCAAGTTTCTAGTCTTTTGTTGGATGATGGGAGTGGTAGGCAAGACATAATTCCACCAGTAGAAAAACTATTTTAGGATGTCTTTCCTGAAGAATTTTCATGGTTTCCACCTGGGAGAGATGTGGAATTCACTATTGAGCTCATGTCGAGGTCTGAGCTGATATCTATTCAACCTTAAAGAATGGCACCGACTGAGCTTCAAGAGCTCAAAACACAGTTGGAGTAATTGGAGGGTAAAGGGTTTATCCATCCAAGTACGTTGCCTTGGGGATCAACTTTCTTGTTTGAAAAGAAGGCCAACGAGAGTTTAACTTTGTGTGTTGATTATCGGAAGTTGAATAAAATGACCGTGAAGAACCGATATCCTATTTCATATATCAATGATATGTGTGACCAGGTGAAGGGGGGTTGTGTGTTCTAAAAGATCAGTCTGAGATCAGGGTATCATCAGGTGAGAGTTCGGACTTCTGATATACCAAGATCTTATTTCAAAACTAGGTATAGACTTTACAAGTTTGTTGTAATGTCTTTTGGGTTGAAAAATGCTCCAGCAGTGTTTATGGCCTTGATGAATGGGATCTTTCATCTGTACATAGATCAGTTTTTGGTGGTGTTTGTGGATGACATCTTGGTGTACTCTAAGACTCATGACAATCATGCCCAACATCTTGACATCATCCTGGGTATACTGAGAGAGCATCAGCTATATTCCAAGCAATCTAAATGTCATTTTTGGATTTACAAGGTACACTTTTGGGGAACATCATCTTAGAAGAAGGTGTGGCAATGGACCCAAAAATTGTGCAGGCAGTGGTTTATTGGGATCATCCCAAGAATTTTTTTGATATCTAAAGATTTTTGGGATTATCTGGTTATTACAGAAGGTTCATCCAAGAATTTTTTTTGATTGGCAGCACCGCTTTCAGGTTTGACAAAGGGGTAAAGTTTTATTGGCCAGGATCATGCGAGAATTATTTATATGAGTTAAATAAAAACTTTACATAGACACCAATTTTTATCTTACCTAGGTCGCGTGAGGAGTACACGATGTATTGTGACACTTCTGGGATCGGACTCAAAGATTTGTTGATGTAAGGGGATCGAGTCATTTCTTATGGGTATTTGTAGCTGAGGCCACATGAACAGAATTACCCTACGCATGAGCTCGAGTTTGTAGTAGTGGTTTATTCTCTTAAGTGTTGGAGACACTATATTTTGGGTGAAAAGTTTATAGTTTTTATGGATCACAAAATCTGGAAGTATATCTTTTCGCAGTGTGACTTGAATCTTCGGAAGAAAAGATGGTTAGAGTATATGCATTCCTTTGAGTTTGAACTGGAATATACACCCAAAAAGGGGAATAGTGGGGTTGATTCCTTGAGTAGGAAAACTCATACTCAGTTGGTACATGAGTCGAGTGTAGAGTGGAAGATGATGACTTCGCTGGAAAAAATGCATGTGGTAGTTCAAGAGACTCAGGAGAGGATGACTCTAGTTTCTGTAGCAGTGGAGTATACACTCTTGAGACAGATTAAGAATAGGAATTATGAGGATCCAATGTTTTTATCCTTAAGGGAAAGCCTTGAATTTGGGTAGACACCTTCATACTGGATAATAGATGAGGATGAGATCATCTATGTGAGAAATAAGGTTGTTGTGCCTACGAGTATGTGAGAGGAACTCATGTGAGAATTTCATACCTCAAAATGGGCGGTACATCCTGGGGTGAACAAAAATTTAACATCACCTACGATTATATTTTTGGTGGCTAGGCATGAAAAAGGAGACAGTAGGGTTCGTAATGAGATGTTTCACCTGTTAGAAGGTGAAGGCAGAACATCAATGACCTGGAGGCCTATTGTAGTCGTTTCCTATTCTGGAATGGAAGTGTGATGACGTCACTATGGATTTCATGTTAGGACTTACAAATACTCTTAGGAAGAATGATGTTGTTTGGGTCATTGTGGATCGACTAACGAAGGTAGAACAATTATTTCCTATCAAGGAAACCTTTACAGTAGAGCAGTTGGGAGAACTATATGTGAGAGAGATAGTTCATTTTCATGGGGTTCTGTGGACTATAGTTTCATATCACGATTTGTGATTTACTTATCACTTCTGAAAGGGCGTACAGAAGGCACTTGGTACTCAGGTTTTATTAATTATGGATTTCCACCCACATAAATATGGGTAGTCATAGCTTACTATACATGTGTTAGAGGATATGTTGCAAGAATGTGTGATTGAATTTGGTGGCTCTTGGGAGAAGCTCTTGGATTTAGTAGAGTTAGCCTATAACAATAGTTATTAGGAAATTATACAGATGGAACCATATGAGGCACTTTATGGTAGACCTTGTAGATCACCGCTATGTTGGCTAGAGGCGGGTGAGTCAGAGTTCTTGGGATTGAGTCTCATTCAGGAGACATCGGAGCAAGTGCAATTGATTCGTAAATGTATGGCTACAGTTCAGAGTAGGCAGAATTCGTATGCTGATATACAGAGACGGCCCCTAATGTTTATATAGGGTGATCGTGTATTCCTTCAGGTGTCACCTAGATTGGGTCACCACAGGATATGGAGTCAGGGAAAGTTGGCACCCAGGTTTATAGGACCGTTTGTGGTGCTAGAGAGAATTAGTCTGGTGGCGTACCGGTTAGCCCTTCCACAGAAATTCAGCACTATATGATGATGTTTTACATGTGTCACAACTACAGTGGTATCACACTGGCCCTTCTCATCTGATTTATGTGGAAGAGGTTGACCTCAAGATAGATGTGTCCTTTGAGGTGCATCTGATACGTATGTTGGGTCGTAGTGAAAAAGTGTTATGGGGAAAGACCATGCCGTTAGTTCATGTGTTATGGAAACATGGAAGTTTTTAAGAGGAAACTTGGGAATGAGAAGTAGACATCAAGGATAAATTTCCCAATCTTTTTGGCTTGGAATCTTAGAGAAGTTTGGGAGTGTAGCTCGAGGACGAGTTGTTATTAGGTGGAAAGATTGTAAGATCACATCCTTTTCTAGAGAAATCTCGGGCATGTTTTCAGGTACTTTTTGTTTTTATTAAGTACCTTTGGGTTGGGGTATGACATGTGCTGTGTTTGGGTGAAGTTTTTAAGGAACTTGGGAAGACATGGGGTTGAGCACGGTTTACACATAGTTTGTCCAAACCATGCACAAGATAACCATGTGGACAGTGGAGGTCAGCATGGTTGGCGTATAGTTTGCCTAATCATTTTCAATAAAGCCATGTGGGTAGTGGAAGACTGCATGGTTGGTGCATGGTTTGGCCTAACCATGCACCCCTGCCCAAGAAACCATGTGCGTGGGATTAATTATCTTAAAATCCTTCTTAAAACCACCCAAACCCCCCAAAACTCCCATATTTCAACATTAGATTGTGCTTAAAAAATTCTAGGTGTCCCCAGATCCTTATATAGGGATTCCAAGGTGATTCGAACACTGTTCTTTGAGATCAAAATCTTGGATTAAATATCATCTCTCTTCCTGGTAAGTGGATTTCATCCTGTTTCTTCTCCCATTATTTCCTCTATCTTTACTTGATATTTTCATGGAATATATACACCATTTTTATAGGTATAAACCTATGATTTGAGATGAATATATAGTATTGTGGATCTAGATCTAGATTTTCAAGATCTTGATGCCTTTGATCTAAATTTTGGTTTATAGATTTAGATCTGAAGCTTGATCGATGACGTTGTGCCACTTAGATTTTGGGGATTTCTGTTGGAGTAACTTCCATCAATAAACCGAGTTAGGTGGTATAAATAGAACTCCAATAATCATGATTTTGATATGTCTATGTGATTTTATGATTTTATAGATTGCCTTGATAATTAATTTCCTAAATTTGAGTAATTAGGAAAGTGGAATTGGATTGATTTTTCCTTGGTGATTAATAGAAAATTGAATCACAGAACAAATGATGGGGGGTTTCCCAAATATATATTTTATAGATTTTTTATGGGTTGATATATTGAAATTGAGATATTGAATTTATTATGATAAGATAATTAATTTGGGGGAATTAATTATGAAATGATGTTTGGCTATGTAAGATAATTAATTGTGAGGGTTAATTATGTGTCATGATGTTGACCAAAGATAATTAATTGTGAGAATTAATTATGTGCCATGATGTTGATCAAAGATAATTAATTGTGAGAATTAATTATGAAAGGTTGATATTTGATATGGATAATTAATTGTGAATAATTATTTATGGAATGATAATTGTGTTGATTAATTGATTAATTTATGAATTAATTAATAGATTATATTTCTAGTTAATTCTTGAGTTAACTAATGGCCTTTGAAATGTTTAAATAATCATTGGATTAGTAATGGAATGATGTGGCTAAATATTTTGAAATAAATAATGATTAAATGGATGAGATTTTTGTGGTTCTAGACATGGCGTTCTAGACTGATTAGAAGTTGGGACTTGAACATGGCGTTCCTCCCCAAAATTTATCCAAGCTTGAGATTATGGGGTTCTAGGCATGAAGACCTACATAGAATGAGATAAAGAGTGCAAGGCATGATTACCTACACTCAATGAGATTTTAGGGTGTTAGAAATGATGACATGCACTCAATGAGATTTTAGGGTGTTAGGAATGGAGACCTACACCAAATAAATGATAATAATGAATAATGATTCAAATGGGAAACATGAATTGAAATTGGTCCAATGTAATGATTAAAGATTAAATGAAAATGTGATAATTGTTTAATTATGCATTGTATTTATTGATTCATAGAACTACATGCACTATTTTTTTACTGGAATCGCTTTAGACATCATTGGTGGTGGCCTACTAAGTTGTACTCACACCCTATTCGGTCCACCTGATCGGCACCCGAGTAGAATTTGTTGTTATAGGATAGGATAAGGGAAAGGCCCTGGGATAGATTATTGTTTGGGATTGGGTCATGTGAGAGGGAACTAGATGTGGTTCAGGACTCGCTTGGGAGTCGTTGTGCCTTACTTTTAGTTGCATTGTTGACACTTGACACTTACATTGTCATAGCATGTTTTACCTACCAGTTGAGTAATGTATTTTCTTATTTGGATATCATATGACATGGTATTAATCTGGTTATTTATATTCTTCCACACTTGGTTTTTTTTCTTCCATTGGTGTTTTGATTCTGATAAAAGAGGGTATAGTCTCGCCAAGACTAACTTACTAGACCCTTGCTGCTAGTCGGCACCCTCTGTCATATGGGGAGGCGCATTTAAGGGCATGTGGCCAACTAGATCAGGGAACCATTTAGTGTCACCCAAGTTGGTACATCACAACACCTCACTAGTCTCATGATGTGATCATGAAAAACCCTCTAGACATGTCTTCTTTGATTATAAGAGACCCTTGTGCATGTCAATTGTGACCACTCAAATCCCTCTAGACATGTCATCTATGATCACATGACTCCATTGGACATGTCATCATTGATCACATAAATACCCTTGGAAATTTCATCCTTGTTATATGGCCACCCTAATACATGTCATCCTTGATCACGTGACACCATTGGATGTTTCATCATTGATCACATGAAGACCTCTGGACATTCCATTCTTGTCATGTGGTGGACCTCTAACCTGTTATATTTGATCATGTAACACCCTTGTATGTGTCATCCTATATCATTGGAATACCCTTGTAAATTCCATCCTTGTTATGTTGCAACCCTCTGTTAGTTCATCTTTGAACATGCGACACCTTTGGATGTGTCATCCTAGATCACACAAAGAGACTCAGACATGTCATTCTTGTCATGCAGCATCCCTATGATTTTTAAACTTTGGTCGCATAAAACTCTTTGATGTGTCATCTTGGATCACGTGAATACCCATGGACATATCAGGAAAAAACCCTAGGACATGTCAGGAAGACTCCCTTGGACATGCCAAGCAGACACCCTAGGACATGTTATCCATGTCAAGAAGGCACCCTATAACATTTCATCCTTATGCAGCAAACACCCTTAGACTCTAACCTTTTCAGACAAGCACACATTTGAATACACTCTCAAACCATATGATCCCCTGACAACGAGCCTTCATCCATGCACCCCTTTTATGTGGGGAGTTTCCATAATGGACTAGGGTTATGTACTCATGAAACCACCATGCTTTTAAAATGGACTCCATTCCATTTAAACCATATCAATAAACCTTTCATGGTCATCGCCTCTCTTCATACCTTAGAGGATAAAGAATGAATATGTTAGTTGGGAATCCACCATGGTGAAATTCCCTCAAATATTCAATTACTTTGTCTAATATGACCTAAATTCACATATGAGTCCATCATCCTTCCTCATCTATTAGCGGGCTAGAGTTAGGTTCACAGATATGTCACTACCTTAGTGTAATTCCATAATGTATTCATGTATTTACAAGATATGAGGAAATAATTTTCATGATTATTGATTATCTTTCCTCACACATCAATGGGTTAGGAATGCACTAAACTATGAGTACTCTAATTTCTGTTATGAACAAGATATGTACAACACCCTCATAAGGCACAAGATAAATACCAAATTCTCCACGATGCATGTTATATAATATTAGGGAAACCTTAGTGTGTAATCCCTATATAAATTTGATCTCATGTGATGTGTCCAATATTTTATTATCTATTATTTCTTACACCAAACATGAATTGCATTGTCTTCGAGTCTGGTGATGATTGTACCAATATCATGATGCAGATTCCCCCAATATGGGCCTCCATTATGATATAAGTCTGATTACATATCTTCTTAACTCGATAGACCATACTCTCAATGAGGCCACTCATGGTATCCATACATGCATAATTCCATCTCAAAACCACTTTTTCACACCTTTTACAACCCAGATTCCCCTAACATGAACAATGTGGACACTAATTCATGTCTTCCCGGGATAAATATAAATCTTCCTCAAGGATTGATCCCTATACCCATTATTCAAATTCCATCATACATGTCTTTTCCATATGATGTTAAATAGAATAGTGTAGTCTTATCATACAACCTTAAACTATGTAAAATAAACTACATGTGTTTTCATTCACGTAATCATAGGATGCATATGACACCTCTTGAAGGTTCAATATAATCTCCAAAATACTCAATGCTTCCATGGATGGTGATATACTTCAGAGTGGTTGAATTCAGTTAAAATATAGAGCATCATAAATAGATAAGAGAATAATAGAGAACCTGTGATACATACTGTTGTTCTCATCAACACATAGTTTTGATCAAGTTATTAAGACAGGGGTAACCAGTCCCGTATCAGGGCCTGGGAAGAATCTATGAACATATTTTAAATCTATAAGAGAGTATCAAAGAAGGAAATATTTCCTCTTAAAATGGTGTGATGAGCCCGACCTTCTATCCTATCATTCACTATGAGTGCGTAAGATTCATTGGTTTTGAAACCCCAAAGATCGGATACCTTTGAAAAGTAGGCCCGTAACTCATGATGAATGTGGGAGATGTTGGGAATTTCTATAGATAAAACATGTTGAAATGAATGATTGTAAAAATTTACTATGCCCTTAAAAATCAATCATCTACCCAAATGATTCCATTAAAAAAATACTAAACCTGATGTGAATCCTTTAAATGCTTCAACCCTTTTATGAGTATAAAAGGATATATTTTCTAGTTCACATGATGTGGTTTTATTTGTTTCATTTTTTCCTCAACAATTACTGTGAATTGATATGTTTAAATGGTGAAGTGTGATCATAATTGAGTATTTTTAATTATTTTTAAAATAATTGTTCAAGTAGAAATTTTAATAAATAAAAATTAAAAATGTTAAAATATAATATTAATGTTTTTTCATTTGCTAAGTAGTTGTATTTTTTATGTTTTATGCTTTGTTTAATCAATATCTGAATTTTTTTAATATTTTATTTAAACATTTTATTTCAAATGAAACTTTTTAAATTTTTTATTTATTTTTGGTACACATTATTTTTAATTTATTAATTTTTAATTTATTCTAAATTTCTAATTAGTAATTCCTTTTATTTATTCATTAATTTAATTATCAATTTACTTATTTATTTATTCTTGTTATTAGAGTTTTTAATTATGAGTATTTATTTTGGTTCCTTTGTCATTTTAAATTTTAATTTAATGTGTTAAACTATTTCTAGAATATCTTTTATTTATTTATTTCATTATTAAATCCTTAATTGTTATTTTTCCTTTTTTCTATATTACAAATTTGTAAGAACTATTGTAAATATGGCCTTTAAAAGCACTAGAAAAGGAAATTTATAGTACTAAAAAATTATTTTCAATCTTAGTAAAGATAAAGGGGGTCCCTTCTATCAGCGCTTAAAAAAGCGCTGATAAATGCCTCTTTTATCAGCATTAAAAAAAGCACTGATAAAAGGTTCATTTATCAACGCTTTTTTTAGCGCTTATAAAAGAACCCTTTTATTAGTGATTTTAAAAAAACCTTTTTAGAACTCAAAAAAAATTAAAAAAATCATTAAATCTGAGCCCCCACTTTTAACAGCACTTGACCCCCCCCCCCCCCAACAGCGCTAGCACCCACCTGCACCCGCCCGCGCCCCCGCCACCCTCCTTTAACAGCTCTAGCCCCCCAACCCTACACCCACCTGCATGCTATCCCCCATGCACCCCTCGTGTACCTCTTTCTCCCCCAAGTTTCGAACTCAATACCTCTCCTCTGTGGGCCTAACCCTTTACCACACCACCATGTTGTTTTTCTCTCCATTTAATGATATATCTATTTATTTATTTATATATTTAGTTATATTTATTCATATATTAATATAGATTTATATTAATATATATATAGTTATATTAACTTATTTATTTATTTATGTATTCATATATTAATATATATTTATATTTTTAGTTATATTTTTTTATCTGTATATTTATCTGTATATCAATATATATTTATAAGATTAGTTTTAAATATATTTATAAAATATATTTGTGTGTGTGTGTTTATAAATAAGTACATAAATACATATATATTATATTAGGTGCTTGGAGGTACAATTACATCAAACACACACACACACTGCACACACACAGGCCTGAAAGAAAGGTCATAGCCCACCCCCCCCCCACAGGATAACCCACCCAACTACCCGTTATTATTACATCATATATATTTGGCCCAAAGGCCCAGTGGGCATGTAGCCCATTACATGGCCCGTAGGCCCGAAAGTTTTTGACTCAAGGCCCATTATGTGAATAGTATTGCTACAGTACCCATCTTTTATAGTACCCGCCGCTACTACAGTACCTGAAATTTTTTGGCCCAAGGGCAATTCATATGTTAGAATATATAAATAATGTATATCTATTTGTTAATACAGACACGCACTAACACACACACACAGAGATATACACATTATATAGGTATATAAATATACATATATTTGTATTTTAAATAAAATGGATATTATAAGGCTTATATATTTAGAAATATACTTTATATGTAAATATGTTTAATTATTTATTTATAAAATTAAATTTTTATGTGTTAATGTATAAAAAATATGTATATATTATTATATATTTGATTATAAATAACATTACATTGTTAAAAATGATAAATTTTCAAATCCATAATATCAATATGAATGAAATCCCTTGTAATAAATTCATTCCCCACTAAAAAAGGGAAAAAAGGCCTCCTTAAATGAGGCTGAAATTCCATCGAATGTTAAAAAAATTGGGTATCCAGACTAAAAACTCCATTTTGGAGGCCTTATGGACCTTTTTTTCCTCTAAAATGCAACAAAAGTTTCTCTTGTGTCATTAGTGTATAAAGCTAATCATGTGCTTCGATTTGATATGTTGTAGAGTTCAAACAGACACTAAGATCAAAAGTTATGGTCGTTGGAAGTTTGAGTTATGTTTTCAACTTATTTTAGATATTTTATTAATTTTGAGTTTATGTGTCATCAAATTTTTATTAAATGATTATTAGTCAATGATAATTAGTAAATTATTAATTAATTATTTTTTAAAAAGTATTTGTAATTCATTTCACTAAATTTATTATATATTAAATGTAAATGTCTATTTATACTTATCTAAAACATATTTAAAAATAAATATATTATATTTATATCAATATAAATATATTTATATATTTATAAATTTATATATTAATATATTATTTTTAATGATTTTTTTTTTGAAATATATATTTTAACATCAATAATAAAAACCACCGATAAAGAACCCCCTTTATCAGCACTAATAAAAAAAGAACTGATAAAGGGGTCCCCTTTAACAGCACTAAAAAAAGCACTGATAAAGGGGTTACCTTTATCAGTTCTTAAAAATGTTGATAAAGGGTAATTTAAATAGTTCTAAAAAATGCTAAAAAATCTTCACCCTCTAATAGTGCTAAAAAAGCACTGATAAAGGGTATTTTTAACAGCATTAAAAACGCAGTTAAAAGTACCCCCTTTATCAGCGCTTTTTTTAGTGATGTTAAATGGTGGTGCTATGAAAACCTGTTTTTGTGTTAGTGATGATATATTATCTCTATTTAAGATAGATACATCTTGAATTTTTCTCTTCTACCCTGTAAGATAATTTTCAACGTAAGAGAATTTTGAAATCTTAATAAAAGAATTTAAAGAAAGAACATTTGTTAGTGTTTAAAAGAATAATTTTAGTAAGGACCATGTAAGATAAATTCTACAACTGTATAAGATAATCATCTTACACCTAAGATAATGTTCCTTGAAAAAAAATGAATCTCATATCAAAACCACTTTCAAAGTCCAAGATGAAGATAAAATCATGATTCCTGAATTGTTGGGGAATGTTAGGATCTGATTTTTAGCACTGATTTCAAGCTACGATTAGGAAATGATACTCTTGATTGGGATTCATTTGAAGATAATTTGAGAGCTTGGTCTGGGTAATCTACACTAACTATTCAAATATGAATGTTCATATTTCACTGAAGCCGACCACATGCCACCTAGAGAGATCTCAGTGCATATTGATTAGTATAGGAGGGATCTAGGATCTGTTGAAGATTGTATCTTGTCTAAAGCAGGAATGTATTCAACTGAGTATTATGAATTAATAATGAAGTCATACCATTGTAATGATGAACTTGTCGGTAGTGATGTTAATAAATTGATAATCGGGATTTCCTTTGAAGCTTCTTAGGGAACTTTTGATCAGAAATATGATGAGTGTCCACCGAGGATGTAGTCTAATATTTTGAATCGGTAGTTCATACTGATGCCACCGCCACTAATAATTCACTGATTGAATTGAAATATGAGGTCTCCATTGAAGTCCATCATTATTTGAGAATGCCGAACATTGCCCAGATTCAGCCCAATTGATGATGTTACACGGCCATCGATGATGAATCAATCCTCACTGAAGATGATCTGAGATTGAACCAAAATGTGATGAAGATGAATTGGGCCCATGTTCCTCACTTTCTTCATTGATTCCACTAGATCTTTGATTGTTCCACTATCATTGGGGGTTATTTTCATCTCAATGTTAATGAATCATGTTTAAGATGATCCGGTCGAGGCTCAGCCCTGATGAAAGATTCATTTCATCTGTATATTAATAAGGGTTTCTTGAGAAAAAATATAATTGAAGAATTTGGGTATGATAAATTTCGATCAAGATAAGGAAGATGGTGTTACCTGAGTTTGATGGCTTGATTTAGGTAATTTCCACCTTTACTAATTTTCAAAGCGGGAGCTCCTTCAAGATTACCTACTAGCTGAATGCCTGATAAAGACAAACCTAAGGTAGTTTCCACTGATTAATAATTCGTTGGGGCAGCGGAGATTCATGGTGATGAAAAACATACAAAACATAAATAAAAATGGAATAACACATGAGCATTTACATGGTTCGGCAATATTTTCTATACCCATAGAAGAAGGGGGAATTCTATACTATTTCTCTATAGATCAAACTTTAGAGGATCACAATAGGATTACAACAGGTTTATTACTTGTTACAATTCATGGGATTCAACCCCATTATATAGAGAAATAAATTCAACATGGTCAAGGGTTGGTTTTATGTGGTTCATCAACCCTTGAAATTTCTCCTGCCGCTGGCTATTGTCCACCACGTTGGCTAGGTTGGTTTCCAACTTCAAAAAATGTTGTTTTCGATAGGGAAGACTCTCATAATTCATCCTTCACAATAAACTCCCTTAATTGGGAGTGGCCCCACAAATATCTCCATCATGACCATTTTGGGGTAGAATCTAGACCTATAGTCTCCTTATAGGGGTCTAGCTTCTCTTTCAGTAGAACCATTGTCATCATATCTGCCCCATTATCATTAGTGTGGATTTTATCAAATTTTAACAGTATTTCTTCCAACACATTTCGGATCCAGTGATATCTCACGTTGATTTTTTTTACCTAGAATGAAATTTTGGGTTTTTTTAAATTAATAGAAATATGACTATCACAATAGAGAATATAATTCTTCTAAATCTATCCTGACTCCTATAAAAATTTCTTCATCCACAATATCTCCTTGCAGTGCTTATTGACCACAATATATTTTTCTTTTGTGGTAGATAAGGCAACAAACATCTGAAGTCATGATTACCATGAGACTTCTCCCCCTAAAAATGATATCAAGTACCCGAATATGAATTTCATTGTTTCTATATCCCTAGTTATACCTGCATCCTTGTATCCTTCCAATATAGGTTTACCACTTCCAAAACATAAACAATGACTATATATACCTTGAATATACCTCAATATCCATTGGATCGATGTCCAATTCTCCATTCCTAGATTTGAAAAGAATCTACTCACAATGCCAACAATGTGAGAAATATTCAGTCTGGTGCACACCATAGCATACATAAGACTACCAAATATTGACTAATAAGGAACTTTTCCCATTTCTACTTTCTCCTCTTCACTCGAAGTATTATAACCTATCTTGAGCCTAAAATGACTCACAAGTGTAGTTTTAATTGGTTTCACCTTGATCATGTTGAATCTTTCAAGAACCTTCTCAATGTATTACTCCTGAGATGTCCAAATCTTGTGATTCCTCTTATCATGAATAATCATCATACTAACAATCTGAGTAGAATCTCCCAAGTTCTTAATTTAAAAATACTTGTTCAACTCCTTCTTAAACATATCAATCTTGGCGATATCTCTTCCAATAATCAGAATATCATCAACATAAAGCAATGAGATAATAAAATCACCATTAGAAAACTATTTGATGAAAACACAGTAATCAACAGTCATCCTCTTATACTCATTTTTCTCTATGAATGAGTTGAATTTTTTTGTATCATTTTCTTAGTCCCTATTTCAAACCATATAAAATTTTCTCAAGTTGGAATACCAGGTTTTATTTTCCTTTCAACTGGAATCCCTCTGGATGATCTATGTATATCTCCTCATCAAGATCACCATGTAAGAAAGATGTCTTTACAACCATTTGTTAAACCTATAGTTTCAGACTATCCACTAATCCAAGAACAACTCTGATAAAAGATATTTTAACCACAGGAGAAAAAAAATCATTAAAGGAAATACCTTTCTTCTCATTTAGTCCCATCACAATCATTTTGGATCATTAGAGTGGTTGTGATCTTCCATCTTCTCCTTTAATTATATACACCCACTTATTCTTGAGTGCCTTATTTCCATGTGGTAATTCTACCAAATCAAATATATATTTCTTATGCAAGGATCTCATCTTCTTTTTAATGGCCTTATTCCATTCCATCTTTTGCTGGATTCTAATTTCATCATCATAACTATCTGACTCTCCACCATCGGTAAGCATCACATACTCATGTGGTGAGTATCTACAACTCGGTTGTCATTCTCTAGTGGATCTCCTCAATGGCGCTTCCGGGGGAATCTGTTCTGGAATATCATAGGATGGATAAAAATCAATAGATGAAGACATATTACTTGGTAGTGATGTATCATCATTTTGATGTATCTATGTGGCACTATCTGGTGCTGATGGTGGTTAGACTGGTTCTATATTACTAAAATTTCTTCAGACTGAAACTTCTCTACATTTTCTGTCTTCTCAAAATCTTCAATCATCTAATCCTCAAGAAACACAACATCTCTTCTTATAATTATCCTCCTGGTGATAGGATCCCAGAGTCAGTATTCAAACTCCTCATGATTTTATCCGAAAAATATACAATGATTTTATTTTCCATCCAACTTCGCTCGCTCATCTTTCGGGATGTGAAAAAATTCCCTACAACCCAATACTCTTAAGTGTTTTTATGAAACATCCTTACCTATCCAAAATCTTTATAGAATATCATAGTTCAGTGGAAATGATAAATAAAGTTTGATAAGATCAATTTTGGTCCTCATTTCCTCCACCCAAAAGGTGTTTGGAAGCTTTTCATTTGAGATCATACATCTTACTCTCTCACAAATTTTTATGTTCATCCTCTTAGTAATACCATTATGTTGAGACATTTTTTGTACTGATTTATCTAGCCTAATGTTGAAACTCTTGTAGTACTCATCAAATAGACCAATGAAGTCTCTTCCATTGTCTTCCTATACACACTTTAACCATCATCCTTTTTCTCTTTCCACCTTCACATAAAACTGCTTGAAAACATCCTGCACTTGACCTTTAGTTTTCAAATAAAAGGACTAGACTTTTCTATAATGATCATCAATGAAGGTAAAAAAATAAATAACACCTCCCATAAACTTAGTTCTCATCATGAAAACATCAGTGTGAATCAAATCTAAAATATTTTCTTTTCTATATGGTATATAACCCTAAAATGGTATTTTTTGATGTTTTCCCATGATGAAATCAACACAAGTATCCAAATGTGTACCTTTTATTCCTGGTAACATATCTTTATGGAAGATAATTTGGGTTCCCCTATCACCCATGTGACCAAGATTCATGTGCCAAACTTCTATAGGAACATATTTTCTAGCTTCATTGACTTCTCCTCCACAAAGTCTAGCATCTGTGAGATAAAGAGAAGTCTCTTTCTTTCCTTTAGGAATTACCAAGTTACCTTTGGTAAACTTCCATTTCCCATCACTGAAGAAACTGGCATATACATTTTCATCAAGCATCCCAATGGATATCATATTGAGGTGAATATCAAGAACATTCCTTACATCCCTTAACAATAACTTGCATATAATATTAGTTTCCAAAAAAAATATTATCAATACCAGTGATTTTGGATGCACTATTATTTACCATCTTCACGTGTTTGAAACTCCCAAAAGTGTAAGAAGAAAATAAATCTCTTCTGGGAGTGACATGGTATAAGGCACTATAATTGATCACCCATGTCGAGTATAGACTTTCAAGAATGGCCTGATAATATTCATGAAAGATAAAAATCTCTTTATTGACATCTACAACATCATTATTTTGGGTCTTTCTTTCCCAATTCCTCTATTTTGCCTTCAGCATTATATACTCCCAGATGAAGTGTTCAGGCTCTCTATAGTGGTGTCACTTCATGTAATATCTCAATTAGGATTTTGATTGATTCCTTATTTGTAGACTTTTCCACGATGTTCTCTTCTTCTACTTCTTCCCTGCCATTTCTTATTCCCTTGTATTTTAGTGATAAGAGCCTTTGATTTAGGTGTATTTCCCTTATCTTTTATTCTAGAATATTCATTTATCATTTTATCTTTAACCATCTCCATGGTGAGTGTTCCATCATGATTTTAATTGTTGATTGAAAAAACTAGTGTGTTCTGAATCTTTGGTAAAGAACTCAACATCAACAGTGCCTGCAACTCACCGTCAATCGTAATTTTCATGGAATTCAACCGATAAACAGTAACTTGTAACTTTCTCATGTTCTATGATACGTTGGTCCCATATTTTTACTTCAAGTTGACAAGAAGTCATATCATGTTTTCTTTGTTTTGCATGGTTTTTCTCCCATACATTTTTCTCTAATTTTTTCCATAGAATGGAAGCTTCATGTTCGTTGAAAAAGTTCTAAAAAATACTTTTATTGATCCACTATCTAATTTGGTCAGTGCACTTACTATTGAGTATGACCCGCTATGCATCAACTAGCGGGGTACTGGCTGACGTCTTTTCATTGGATTAATTGCTTGTTAAATATTCTTCTGGTTTCACTACAATGGGCTTAGTGGTCTCCACTATTGGTTTCCACAAATCTTTAATATATAAAAGATCCTCCATTTTGGGTTTCTGGATGACATAATTGAAATCTGCAAGATAAATCATATTATTGGTTTTTTTATCAATTGATGTAATGTGAATTTTGAAAATCTAACTATAAGGAAGTGTCAATAATGGTTGAAATAGATGGAAACAACTCTTAGATCACTGAAAATGTACTCTGATTGGCCGAGAAACAGAAAAAACAATTTCAACAGTCTGGATCAATAGCTAATGTGGTGCTAGCCTGGATCGCCAGAATAGCTACCGGAATAGTCACCAAGAAGTCACCGCCAGTGTGAATATTGTCGTCTTCTTCAGCAAGGGGGCACTATAGCACCTACAGTTTGACTGAAACTTTGATCGAATCTACCGGCTTCATTTTAGCTCTATTTTTTATGCCACTTGAACCATTGGAATCATCTCACCGAGTGCTTCAAAGATCTAATCTCAAAAAATATTTCCTAAAAACTTCAATTTTCTAGTCATCAGAAAAGTTTATTACAGCATCATTGTTTCATTCCCAAACCCTTTGATACCACTTTGTTGGGGAAGCAAAGATTCATGGTGATGAAAAACACACAAAACAGAAAGGAAAAAATGGAAGAACACATGAGGATTTAAGTGGTTTGGTAAGATTTCCTACATCCACAGGAGAAGGGGGCTAATTCTCTATTATTTATCTCTAGATCTAACTTTAGAGGATCAAAAGCGGATTAAAAAAGGTTTATTACTTGTTATAATTCATAGAATTTAATTCCTTTATATAGAGAAGGAAATTCAACATGGTCAAGGGTTGGTTTTGGGTGGTTCATCAACCCTTGAAGTTTCTCCTACCACTGGCTATTTTCCAACACATTGGCTGGGTTGGTTTCCAACTTCAAAAAATGTTGATGTCGATAGGGAAAACTCCCATAATTCATCCTCCATGATCAACTCCATTAATTTGGAGTGGCCCCCATAATTTCCACCTTTACTGATTTCCAAATAAGGAGCTCATTAAAAATTATCTACTAGTTGAATTCCTGATGAGGAAAAATCTGTGGTAGTTTCCACCAGTTAATAATTTTGGATTTACATTCAAGTTGAAATTTCCCTGTTTTTCTACCCATGTTTGATCGAGACAAGCTATTTTCACCTGAAGAGTTAAGTATGAAAAAATATTTTTTTTGGGTTGTAGAGGATTATTGGTTGCATCTATTCGACTTCATCTGAGATTTTTCAAATATTCCTTCCAAAGATAATACTTCATTGAGGATAAGTTTTGGGTTGACAACTTAAATTGATTTTCATAATTTTGTGTGTGAACATGGTTCTGGATTTGTTGAGTTTTTATATTTCTTTAAGAAGATCTTGAATCAGTCAAACCCAAAAACAAATTTAATAATTGTTCTGCTGTGAATTTATAGTTTTTTGGTTTTTAGAATTATTTTCAGATATTTGTTAAAATGCTTGAACTGGTTAAAACCAAATGAAAATAAATTTTCAACTGAAGTTGTTCAGATGAATGGTTCTGTGCATAGAGTGATTGAGTGAGAGGTTGACAAGTGGATTTGGAAAGAGATAAATAGAGATATAAAATATAATAAATATTCATAAAATGATTGTTTACTATAATAATTTCTACAACTTGGCCCCCTAAGGCCAGCTAGGGTGGTGCGGGTGGGTGGGGGTTTGGGGTGTGGTTATGGGGTCTAATCCTTGGGCCTGCAGTTTCTTGATATTTGAGTTATTGTGTTGTGTTTCACTTTGGGGGTTGTAACTCACATTTTAATTTCTACAACTTGTCAGAATCTAATGAAGAGAGATTTTTCTAAAAATATGGGGATAGAAACTCAATGTCAGGGTACTATTTCATTCATGTGTCTGACACCATATTAGGTAGTGATTGTGTCACCATTTTTAAGAAAATAAAATATCATCTATAATTGAAAGGGAGTGGGGGGATTCGGTCAAGGACTGACAATAATTTTTTTATAAATGTTAAAAATGGAGAGCATAGGAACAAGACCAGAATAATTTCTAGATATTTTATGCTACTCTCGATGCCAATGAAGATGGAGATTAAAAATCACTTCTGCACCTATGTGATTTTTGGATATATTTTTAGTAGTTGATGCTATTGGATTATCATGGTGACATATTTCTATGTTTTCATTTCTTTTATTTTGAAATTGTAAATATCTCTAGAATATTTAATTTTGAAATGAGATCACTGATTGAAATTTTAATATTCTATTTCTTTGTTAAACATTTTTTCTTCCATTCTTAGAATTTCACCTTTCTGATTAGAGTGTGAAAATATAAGAATGTATATTGAAATTCAAGCTGAGTAAGAAGGTTGAATACAATCCTTTTTGTTTAAATTTATCAATTATAGATCTAAGATTTTGCGTACAATGATTATTTTCAGTGTCTTTTTTCTTGAAGATCATTTAGAGCATAGATTGGATCTTACAAAAAGGAGACCTTATTTTGAGATCTTGTTTTTAGACTCAATTTAATGAAAAGAATGAGATTTAAGATTATAGATTTAATTCATTTCATTTAAAAAATTACAGCTGTGAATTCCATTTTAAATGATGAAGAAATACTGATCTATAATAATTACTAGCTAGGTTATTGCTTCTTCTTTTTCAGATTCATAGCTTCCCGGTTCAATTTTATTTCAGTTTTTTTTCTTCTATTTTAAATTCCTTGCGTGTTTCGAACATAGATTAATTTATTTTACATAAATATTAATATCTTAGAAAACAACCAAAATAATTAAAGTATAATATAATAAAAATCATTGTAGAAAACTTTTAAATGGAAGTATCATTAGAGACAACTTTGGATGAATCTATATTATTGTAGTTAGGTTAAAATTTTGATCTAGGTTTATGAGATATACCAAAAACCATTAATTAAATTGGTTTCATTTCTAGGGAGGGTGTGAAGGGGTGTGAAAAAAAATAAAAATAAAAACCTTTTCTGCTTTTATAATATATAAAATCAAATAAAATGTAAAAAAAATTGAAAAAAATATGTTGTATTTCCGCCAATAATATGTAAATTTCTGGAACAAAAAAATCATATAATCTATGAAATTGAATAGTGGGAAAAACTAAAACTTCAAAACATGATACACCAAAAGAAAATTTCACCAAACCAAAAAACATATGAAATCTAGAAAATATGGCTAATAGAAGAACTCTTAAGGAGCTCAGTGATTAAAGATGTTGGTATCATCATCCAACTAGCAAATAGGAGTTTTGAAAATCTTGATGGAGTTTGTGAAGATGAGTTGGTAAGAGTGAGTGATTTAGTTTTTATCGCAAACCAAGTTAGGGTACCATCCATCCCGAAAACCAAAATCACTCAAAACATGGCTCTAAGATAATTCTTGATCCCCATGGACTGGAAACTTGTGCCTGGGTATCAACAATACAGTTTTTGGGAATGATTTCACCCATGAATATAACAATAAACATCCAATAATAATAAGACATCAACATGTAACTGATAACCATAACTGAAAATGGATACAAAAATTTTCAAATTCAACGTTTTACAACCTTAATCAAATCCAAAATACCACCACAAAATGGGAAGAAACTAAACCACAACACAAAAATCTCCATGCAATGAGAGGTCCATCACCCTCAATCCACCACCACCAATACTTGCAATAAGTGGAACATTAGCAACCAGATCCACCATCACCACAACGATACATCTTGCCTATAACTAGTTCATACATAATAAATTCTACATACAACCAAGGGTGTAAGTAGGGTGTGAGCCAAAGACCAGTAGGATTCCACCCAAAACAAATATTTCACGCTATAACATTAGAAGACAAATCAACATGCAAATTTTCATAAGAACATTGAAAACATTTTCAAGAATAATTTCAAGGGAAACATTTTTAGGGAAAACTCTTTTAAGGAAAACCTTTTCTCAAAATAAACATGATTTGAAATTAAACATACACAAGTTCCACCATATAATGATGGTTAGAACCACATCACATAAGCATCATGTCACAAGAGAGAACCATAGGCAATCCCTATAGGTAAATAGCACTAGTAGGGCCCTATTAACCTCATACCTCAGTGATCAAAATCCTCTAACCAAAACCAAAAGTGTCCTCATGCACGAGCCACTAGAGGGGAATGAATCCCAATGTATAGTGGTCTCCATATCAGAATCCAAAACTAACATAATTCCCAAGAACAATCCACTAGAGGGGATCCCATCCCAATGTCTATTGGTCTCCGATCACATCACATGTTTAGTTAGAATTGTAGCGTCAATCCTATTAGAAGAAACTAGGCCTCAACCCCACTAAATCTACTAGTGTACTAGTTATAGTTCTCCCACCTAAATACCTGAGATTCCATTTGTTCTCAATTTCTTTTTCACATGTCACATAAATAAACACGTTCACATACACATGTCAAGCATCATGAACACACATGAAAACCATTTCTTTCACAATTCACATTGATCCAATGATTAAATCTCACATGGAAACCACCATTTTCCATAAACTAAACCACTTTCATTTCACACGCACACCAAAACAATTTGGAAACACATTTCCCATCACTTGAAAAATTCAAAAATCCCATTTGGAAATACTATAAGAAAAGTAAACATGAAATACAAACATTTCCATGCACAAATTCCCTTTCAAATTCATACCCACACCAAATCTACATTATAATATTCTTTGAATCGCTTTCACAATTCAAAATCTATATTTAAGGAGCGTAAAAAAGAATCTAACTTGCAACAGAAATCCATTTGCTTTGAAAAACTGACTTTCAACACTTTCACGCCTTAAATACCTTTTGAAAGGATATTATACATCTTTTACGTGAATTATGGAACATATTCAAGAATCAATACAACGAGGAACACATGAAATATAACTATTGTCCCTTAGAAACCCAACTTTAATCACATATGCATCCCAAAACATTTTTAAAAGATATTTCCACCACACACACAATCCAAGGAACACATTTATTAAACCAAGAAAGAAAGCCAAAATCATCTAATAATGTAAAATCATGGAACCACCTATCTCAAGCTTTGAAACTTCTGTAATCTAGTGAAAACCCATAACTGAACCTCAACAAGGCCCTATAAAGGTAAGATCGAACAACCACCATCAATATTTCACCCCACAACTCAAGATCGGACCCTCACTTGGTCAAACAAAATGATAGAAAAAGGAAAAACAAAGAAATAGGGAAGAATAACCCTAGAAAGAGGGAGAAACCAAGGGAGAAATGACTTAATTTGATTCCTTGAAGAACCAATGACAAAACCACACAAATATTAGTGCTCAAGTGATCCAAGAAAGTGTGTAGAAAGATCTTATAGATTCAAATCCCATGTGGATCAGATTAAGGGTGATTTAGAGTTAAATATGAGGAGGTAAAAGGAGTAATTTTCCAGTTTTTTATGACCTGGATAGGTCGTGTGGTTATCCCACAAGGTTTTCCAAACAATGAAACAAATGTGCAGTCTCCTCTATCTAAGAGGAAAGCAACCGGATGATTTCCTATGGGAGGAACACACCTATTTGTCTGGCCATGCATCTAGGATAGATCCATTGTCTAGCATACATAATTTTCCCCTAATCGTTCACCATCCGTGAACCACCTACTGCTAAGACCAAAAAATACACATTTCTCTAAAAAAATTCTAGGGAAACCAAGGGATAAATACAAGACATAAAATAAACAAAATAATTCCTCAAAATTAAATCACATATGTGTACATTATCCCCACTATGAAAACTTTCCACCCTCATAAAGTCAACTCGGAGTTTGATTAGAGAACAAAAATAGATTCTCCTCATCAGCCAAATATTTTTACTCACATGTCTCATGATCATCGCTGCCAAGATGTCAAAGAACTCATACCAATGGTATGGACTTCCCAGGAAGCACTTTCTCCTAAGAATCCAAAATCTACACTAGTCACTCGAACATAGATAGATTAGGATCTAACTCTAACTCCTACCAATTCAACACATGAGATGAATTTGGATTATAGTTTTTCAGCTGAGAGACATGGAACACATCATGAATTAATGTCAACTAAGAAGGAAAATATAACCAGTATGTCATCTTACCAACTATTTAAGTGATCTCAAAAGGTTTAACGTACCTCTGATTAATTTCCCTTACTTACCTAACTGACAGTGACCCAAATGAGGTGCCGCTTTTAGGAACACCCATTCACCCACAAAGAACTCCAAAGTTCAGTGCCTCTGATTGGCGTAAGACTTATGGTGACTCTATGTTTTTAACAAACATTATCTGATCAACTTGACTTTATCATATGTTTCATACATAAGGATTGGTTCTAATAATGAGGTTTCACCCACCTCATCCCAACAAAAAGGAGGTTGAAATGGCCGACCATAAAGCACCTCAAAGGGATCCATGCGGATCAATGATTGGTAGCTATTATTATATGCAAACTCTACCAACCTCAAATTATTATCCCATGATCCTCCTAAATCTAACACACATTCCTAGAGCATGTCTTCAAATATCTGATTTTCCCACTTTGTCTGACCATCTGTTTGAGAGTGGTATAGCATACTCAACTTAACTTATAAACCCATCACCTTCTGAAGGCCTTCCCAAAACCACAAGGTAAAATGAAGGTCTATTTCCAAAACAATCTCTTATAGAACACCATGAAGTCCCATTATTTCTTGAATATACAACTATACCAATTCATTCACTTTGGCTAAATCCTTGATCGAAATAAAGTGGTATTTTTTGGTCAAATGGTCAATCACTACCAAAATAGTGTTCCACCCTTAGGGTGTATAAAGAAAGATAAAAATAAAATCCATGGAGACCTCATCCCACTTCTAGGTAGGAATGGGTAGTGGCTGAAAAAAAAACTGGAGGGCCTCTGGTGCTCTACTTTAGCATGTTGACATGTATAACACCATGATACAAACTCATCTATATCCCGCCTCATACATAGCCACCAAAACTGTCGATAAACATCATAAAGCATCTTGGTGTAACCAGGATGGAAAATCCACTGAGATTGGTGTCTATCCTATATTACCAACTTCCACAATGAAAACAAAACCAAAAAATGACCCTTGAAGCACAAAAATCCTCAGGAGACAATGACCACTCACAAGGAACCTCTCCACTATTAAGAAAATGCATAGAATGCTAACAAAACTCATCACTCGCCTGCTCATTCCAAATCAACTCTAGAAGAGAAGGTGTCAGCTAAACACTGGTCAAAAACACACCTCCACTATGCTCCTTGGTCTCAAGATGAAATTGGAGAAAAATACCTAAGTTCACTCATCACTGGACTCTTTTAAAGCTTGCACCAGTACTTTTCCACTCAAAGCATCTGCAACCACATTTTCTTTTCCTGGGGTATAGAAAATATCTAAATTGAACCCCTAAAGGTACTTAACCCAACGGTTATGCCTCAAATTCAGATCCTTTTGGGGTAAAATGTAGTCTAATCTCTTATGATCTAAGTAGACCAAAAACTTTTCCCCAAAAAGGTAATGATGCCATGACTTCAAGGCATGCATCACCACTACTAATTCCAAGTCATGGGCTAGGTAATTATTTTCATGTGGTTGGAGTTAGCACGAACCATATTTCACCAAATGGTCATCCTACATCAGAACATACCCAAGACCCATACCTAAAGTATCACAGTAGACCATGTACACTTTCCTAAATTCATATAAGATCAAAATAAGGGTTGTGGTAAACTGCCACTTAAGCTCCTCAAATGATTCTTAATACTATGGGATTCATTCAAACTTTACCCCCTTCTAGGTAATTGTTTTCATGGGTGAAGAAATTCAAGATAAATCTCGAACAAACCACTTGTAATTCCCTACCAAGCCCAAAAATCTTCTAATTTAAAAAACATTCCTTGGATGCTCCCATGACATTACTACACCGATCTTCTCAGGGTCCACTGAAACCCCTCGTTCCGAGATCACATGACCCAGAAACTTCACCTCCCTAATCTGGAAGATTCACTTAGAAATATTTTCATATAGGTGATGACCTCAAAGAGTTCTCAACACGACCCTCAAATATCATTCATGCTCCTCCTTAGTTCTAGAAAAGACCAAGATGTCATCCAAAAATACCACAATAAAATAGTCAAGGTACTGGTAGAACACCTGGTTTATAAGCACCATAAATACCAGTGGGGAATTTGTTAACCTGAAAGGCATGAAAAAATACTCAAAATGTCCATCCCTACTTTAGAAAGTTATTTTTAGAACATACGCCTCTCTAAATCTGACTCGGTGATACCCAAAATTAAAATCGATCTTAGAGAACCACCTCTCCCCCTTAAGCTAATAGAAAAGGTCATCAATGTGGGGTAAGGGATACTTATTCTTAATAATCCAGTTGTACCTTTAATTCCCTCAACTCAGTGGGGTCCATATGGTATGGGGAAGAGATATTGGTTGTGTTCCCATCACAAAGTTTATGGTGAACTCCACATCCCACTCTGGGGGGAAACCTAATAAATCCTCTGAAAATACCACTGTAAACTCATCCCCCTAGGAGGAAATTCAGCTTTCAGACTTCTATCACCTTCCTCTAATAAGAGCAGTGAGATATGACAAATTTGAATGCCCAATTTCGAAAATGAAGGTCCATAACATCCTTAACAAGGATTCCATTCGCCTAGAAAAACTTGGGTACTTCCATCAAGTGCCACAAAACTTACTCACAACCGATAGAAATCTATGTTCACCTAGAAACACAACATCCAATCCATATTGAGGATCACATCGAAGAGGTCCATTTCTAAAGATAGGAAATCCCATTCCTACTCAAACCCTAAAATGGTGAGTGCACAAGATGGACGTAGGAAACTCTTCTTTAAATTTTTACCAAGTGACATTAATAACTCTATTGCATAAGACATAATCTTCATTGAAAACTTTAACAAATACATAAGATGAGAAGAAATAAAATAAATATAGGCACAAATATAAAATAGAATAACATATAATGATGATGCAAAAAATAATGGTACCTAGAACTGTCGTAGGCCCTATATCTAATTCTGTTGGAATTTAATCCACAACATGAAGATGCATCATCTCGACTTGAATCTAAGAATGACTACTGACCTGCGACTATTCCCTAAACTGACTCTTCCTAGAAGAAGATCTAGCCATTCCACCATGACCTCTGAATTGAGAACCTATTTTCCCAGATAGTTATGAATGGGATGACTTCCCTTTTAAGGTTACAAATCCTGAACTACTCTTATAGAGGGTTCCGTCTTGAAAAAACGTTTTAGGTTTCCCATATATCCACATTGATGGAATGTTATGGGTGGAGATGAAAAAACAGAACACATGTTCCCTACCTTCCCACACTAATGGCACACAACAGATCCAACATCAGAAGCCACAGATGAAGACAACTGATAAGGATGGCCCGAACTACCACCTACCCTCTTCTCTTTCTTGTCCCACTTCCTCTTCTTCTCAGATGAGTTGCCACTACTCTGGCCCACTATTAACATTACTCCAAAGAAACCAAATTTTCCTCTACAACCAATATCTACCATCAAAGCATAATCAACCACCTCGGCATAGGTCTTTAATTTGAAAAATAAAACTTGGGATTAGATCTCTATTCATAACCCCATCTCAAGCTTTTGAGCCTTCGTCTACTCATTAGAAGCTATGTAGGGTGTAAAATGAACAAAATTTGAAAAGTGGTTAGCATATTCCATCATGATCTGGTCTTCTTGGTGAATATATAAGAACTTTCAGGAGTTGGAGAAGTCTAAGGTCTTAGGGAAATACTACTCCTAGAATAAAACCTTGAAATCCTTTCATCTCATCAACCCATGCTTCCCAGCCTACACCACTGAGTCCCACCACTTACGATTAGGACCTTCCAACATGAACAAAGCACACTTCACTTTTATTGCCTTAGGAGTATCAAGAAACTAAAAAAAATCTTGCAATATTCTCAATCTAATCCTCAGATTCATGGGGATCTGTGCTACCCTAGAAGGAAGGAAGCTTGTTCTTGAGGAACTCCTAAGCTTTGTCATTTCCAGGACTTGGTTCAGATTCTCTAACCTGAATAGTACCAGAACATACTCCCTGACCCAAAGCTTTCTATCCCTAACCATGAATTCCACTGGTCTCTGATCAATTGGTGAGGGATAACTCTTTTAGGGCTCTTATTTTGGCTTCATAGGTGGTCTTAGGGGAGGAATCATGCTATAATAAGCAACCACCATAAAGAAGAAACTATAAATGCAACATTTTGAAAATTTTCAGAAAAAACAAAAAATCCCAAACACTTCCATAAATCAAAACAAAACTACATCCAACTCAATAACAAGCCATACCAAACCACTATACCTCCACCCAGTGTCCACATAAAATCTATAGCCAATACATCTCACCTAGATGATAAGTCAAACCAAATTTTCCCAAGATCCCATGGTGACTCAAGATCTATCACGAGGTGTGTTGGCCAAACACCCCACTCAAAACTATAACCTCAATCCCCAACAATCCTAGTTCTGGTATATCCATAATCTCCCAAATATCATGACCCAAACAAAGAGAAAAACTCGGCTCTGATACCATTTTTTCATGAACCAAGCTGGGGTACCCTCCAACCCGACACCCGACCCAGCCCAATACATAGCCCGAAGAGCATTATCGATCCCCACAGACTGGAAATCAGTGCCTGGGTATCAATAATACACTTTTTGAGAATGATTTCACCCATGTATATAACAATAAAAAAAATAGCAAGAATAAGACATCAACACATAACTGATAATCATAACCAAAAAGGGATACAACTATTTTTATATTTGACATTTTACAATCTTAAAAAAATCCAAAATACCACCAAAAAATGGAGAAAACTAAACAAAAACTCCAAAATATCCATCAATGATAGGGCTATCACCCTCAAGCCACCACCAGCAACACCTGCAAGAAGTGGAACACTAGCAACTAGATCCACCATCACCACCACAATACAACTTACCTTTACCTAGGTCATACATAACAAAGTCTACACACACCCAATGGTGTAAGTAGGGTGTGAGAAAAATCCCAGTAGGATGCCACCCAAAAGAAAGATTCCATGCTATAACATTAGAATAAAAATAAACATGCACATTTAAGAACTTTGAAAACATTTTCAAGGATCATTTAAAGGGAAATATTTTTAGGAAAACACTTTTAAGGAAAAAAATTTCTCAAAAGAATATTTCTTTGAAATTAAACATACACAAGGTATACCATATATCGAAGGTTATCACCACATCACATAAGAATCATGTCACAAGTGATCACCACAGGAAATCCCTATATATAACTAGCACTAGTGGGACCCTATTAACCTCGTACCTCAGTTATCAAAATACTCAAACCAAAACCAACAGTTTCCTCATTCATGATCCACTAGAGGGGAATGCATCCCAAGGTCTATTGGTCTCTATATCATAATCCAAAAATAACAGTGTTCCCATGCATGATCCCCTAGAGGGGATCCCATCATAAGTTTTAGTGGTCTACGATCACATCACATGTTTAGTTATTGTTGTATCATCAATTTTGCTAGAATAAACTGGGTCTCAACCTCACCAAATCAACTAGTGTACTAGTTCTAGTTTTTTCACCTAGATACATGGGATTCCCTTTGTGATAAATTTTTATTTCACATGTCACATAAATCAACACTTTCGTATACACAGGCCAAGCATCATGAACACACATGAAAACCATTTCATTCACAATTAATATTGATCCAAAGATCAAAGCTCACATGGAAACCACTATTTTCCATAAACAAAATCGTTTTCATTTCACACGTGCACAAAAACCATTTGGAAACACATTTTTCACCACTTTTATAGTTCAAAAATCCCATTTGGAAATTCTACAAGAAAAGTACACATGAAATCCAACTAATTCTATGAGAAAATCCCCATTCAAATTCATAACCACACCAAATCTACTTTATAACATGATTTGCATCACTTTCACAATTCAAAATCCAAGTTTAAGGTGTGTAACAAATAAGACAACACACACAAAAATCCATTTATTTTGAAAAACTAACTTCCAACACATTAGAACCTAAAATCCCTTTTGAAAACACATTTTGCACCTTTCATGTGAATCATGGAATATATTCATGAATCAACATATTGACGGACACATGATACATAGCCATTTTTCCTTGAAAAACCAACTTTCATCACATATGCATCTTATAACCTTTTTAAAACATATTTCACACAACATACACAATCCATGGAACAAATTTATGAAACAAAAAAAGCAATCAAAAATCGTCTAATAATGTAAAAGCATGGAAACACCTACCTCAAGCTTGGAAACTTCTAGAATCCAGTGAAAAACCACAACTGCACCTCAACAAGACCCTATAAAGGAAAGATAGAATCATAACCATCAATATTTCATCCAACAACTCAATATTAGACCTTCAATTGGTCAAAAAATCTGTTGGAAAAGGAAAATACAAGAAAGAGGGAAAAAGAAACCTAGAAAGAGGGGGGAACCAAGGGATAAATGACTTACTTGATGATTCCTTAAAGAAAAAAGGCCAAAAACACCCAAATATTGGTGATCAAGGGGTCCAATAAGGTGTGGAAGAAAGTTTTAGGGCTAAAAATATTGTATGGCTCAGATTAGGGGTGATTTAGGATTAAATTTGAAGAGAAAAAAAGAGTAATTTTTCATTTTTTAATGACTTGGATAGGCCGCATGGATATCCCACATAGTTTTCCAAACCATGAGAAAATCGTGCGATCTCCTCTGTCCAAGAGGAAATTGGCTATATAGTTTCATGGGGGGTGCATGCATGTGCAGCTTGGATAAAGCCATTGTCTGGGGTGTATATTTTTTCCTAGGCTAGCACATGGTTTCCCCTAATCGTTTTCCAACCATTAACGACCTGCTTCTGAGACAAAAAACTACATTTTTCTCCAAAAACAACTCTCAGGGAAACCAAGGGATAAATAAAATACCAAAAATAAACAAAATAATACCTCAAAATAAAATTACAAATGTGACAGTTTTCCCTATTTAATTTTTGTGTTATACTTGGAGGATGGATGGTTTATTTCACCTGCATTGTTAATTTTAGGAAGACCTTTTTTTTAAATTCTAAGAAAATTATTAATGTGTATAAAGAGACTTTTCCTATATAGTTTAGAGGTAATTTGGGAAATTTTTTCATCTTTGAATCAATGAGACACCATCTAGAATCCCATTTTGCACAAAAAAATATATGATTGAGTGGTTTTTTATATAGTTGTTTATTGATTTTAATCATAATAACCAACCAATGAATTTATCTAAAAATGAACTATTGTCTAATACTGAGTCTTATTTTAATGATTATTTATCTAATTATGGAAGTTTCATTGTTGGGGAGGATTTTTTGGTTAATTTTGTCTAGTGTGGAGTTGAATGTGATTTTTTTTCATTATGATGAGAGTGTGATAGATGAGTTCATGGAGAGTTTTTTTATTGATGATAGTGATTCTATCCATTCTCCATTGAGCTTTTCTACTAATGAATTCACAGTTCTCAAGCATAAGGAGTTTATAAATGATCTTGATGAGGGATCCCTTGTATTATGTAAAGTTGTTAAATCTGATAATCTTGTTGTTAGTGTACAAGTCACATAAATTATTGCATCATTGTATGAACCTACTACTAGACCAACTATGGAGGAATAAGTAGGGGTGAAGCAGGTATTTCTAATGTACATGTTGTAACTTTGTATATGATTATAGGATCCATTAGTGCAATTCTAGGGATTGATTACTTTGGGGATGAAAACTAACTATTTAATGTTTGGGTTCCTTGGAGGATATTTTTGGAGTTGTTATGGAGTTAAAGATTTTGAGGGAACCTGTTATTTTTCATACACAGAACAACCAAGTTCTAGATAATAATGAATCCTTCCATTTAAATGATTATTATATATATTCATCTTAGGAGGGAAAGTCTAGATGAATACTATAAATTTATTTCTTCATGGGAAGTAACCCATGGTTTTTTAATTCATACTTTTTTACTTTTTGTTTGAATATGTTTCACCTTCTTGGGTTTTCAATGAAATACCACTATATACATGGACATTATTTGATGATTTTTAATTAATGGATTTAACTATAGATCCTTATTTTCATTTTGTAAATTTTTAGCATGAGGCCGACTGTGGTTTTGTGTTCAAGTAATGACGTCATTTTATAAATGCTTGATTAATGCAATTAGTATATAATGTTGTTTTCATGTTGTCAGATGGTTAGTTCTTTGGCATGAATAAACTTTGGTGTAAACTGCACCATAAGAATCAAAGGTAATGTAATTGGATTATAAAATTTAAAATTTATAATGATCAATAGAAGATACAAGTTAAATAATATTGTATTGAAACCCTTAATTCTTAAACTTTGGTTATTTTTTTACTTGGGATGAATTTTTATAAGATCTAATGTCAATCTGATTTCATTTTAAGGAGGTCTGATGCTAACCCAAAGATCTTAATTAATAAAACAAGGGGTTTATTTGATTCTATGAAAAGGAAAATAGAGATTCTAATTTAGAGATGTTATCAATTTTAAATTATGATCATTTTCATGCATATAAATTCTTCTTGATTTCTACTATCATTTTGTTCATTGACTATTTTTTAAAAGAGTATTAATGGATTAAATGTTTCATGCTGAATATTTTACTAAAAATTAATGGTTATTTATATTAAAATTATTTTTCTGTATTGTGTATTAGTGCTGAGTATTCTCATGACATTTCTAAAAATTTTCCTACACGCTTTCATAAAACATGCACTGACATAAAGATATTACTTTTGAGCTGGGTTGTTGAATTAGAAACTAGTAGAAAACTTTTGGAATGTTATGAGTTAATTATTTTTGTTCTAGGGAAAAACACTTTGAGTTTTTTTGTGACCATTTTCACATGATTTTAATCTATTGAAATTACAAATATATTTTGAAATATACATTGAATAAGCATGTTTATCTACTTTAGACTCAAAATTATGGAAAATGATGAGATTTAGTGTTGGTGAAAGGATCTTTCAATGTCATATACTATACAACAATATGAACCCTTCAAAAAAACCTTTAATTTCTCAAATTTGACTGTTTTCCAAGATTCAATGATTTGTTTTCAATGGTATTAAATTTTTATTAATATTGAATGTTGTCTAACCACTTTATAGAGGTTAATTTTATAATACCTTTTAGATTTAGTATGGTAATTTATTTTTCATTTACCTATTGAAAAGTGGTTGACTTTTGTGTGAATGTTATACAATTATCATTGCCTTTGAATTTTTGAAATTGGATTCAAATTCATAAGGTATTCATTCAAATAAATTACAAAATGAAAATCCTAATCCAAGTTGAACTAATTATTTTATTCCTTATTCTGATGGATGGGTTTTTTATTCTACCTTTTAATTTGTTAAGTTTTCTCATCCAATCAAAGGGGAAATTTTATTTTGATTGCTAATTATGTGATTCTATTCTCCTGGAAGTAAAAATATGTTTGGACATTTAGTTGAATACAAATTGAAATGGGTTTAATCTGAATACAAATGTTTATGGTCAATCATTTTTGTAAAACAAGAATTAGTTTTTTACTAAAAATACTTAATTTCTTAAGGGTAAAATATTTTCACTTCTTAATGAAATCAATAGGGGAAATCACTTTGAAAATAATTTTTTTGTGTTCATCCAGTATTTCAAATTTAGGATTTATTTCATTCCTCTGGATTTGGAAAAATGTTTAAATGAGTATTCATTTCATTTGTTCTGCTTATATTTTAGTGAATTGATATATTTTAATGGTAAAATGTGATCATAATTTAGTAATTTAAATCATGTGGTTTTTTTAATTTGAAATTTTATTAAGTAATCATTAAAAATGTTAAATTATAATATTAATGTTTTGTTCATTTTCTAAGTAGATTTGTTGTTATGTTTTATGTTTCATTTAATCATTCTTTTAAAAAAAATTAATATTTTATTTAAGTGGTTTGTTTCAAATTTCATTTTTAATTTATTTATTTATTTTTAATACATAGTATTTTTTAATTTTTTATTTTTTATTTAATTCAAAATTTCAAATTACTGTTTTATTCATTCATTCATTTATTTAGTTATCAGTTTATTTATTTAATTGTTATTGTTGTTAGAATTATTAATTAAGAGTGATTATTTTTGTGTGAATATATTTTGAAATTTTAATTTAATGTGTTAAATTATTTATTGAATATCTTGTTTTTCTTTATTTCATTATTAGATCATTATTTTTTTATTTTTTATATAGTACATCTACGTAAGAGATATTATATCTCCATAGGATAAATACATCATCATGTATGGAAACAGCTCTAATGTAATTAAATTTGACCATTCTACCCTATATGATAAATCTCATCCTAATATACTTTAGAAAGGAAACTCAAAAGGTTCATGTAAGATAAATTATGACACTACTTAAGAAAATTATGTTACAAGTAAGATAATCTATGTTATTCTAAAAAAGAGTTTTTTTATTTAGGTTTTCTGAAAAAAAAATAGTCAAAATTATTTTGATTTTTTTTTTAATTAGGTTGGAAAGGCAGCATCCCAGATGTCGCCTTTCTGCAATAAAAATAAAATTACAAATTTGAAATATACATGATTGTATATTTAAATTTTTTATTTTTTTTTTTGTTTTGTTTGTATATATATATATCAAAAAAATTCAGCAGAATTTATCTGTTATTTAATATCTAACATTACTATCATTAAAGTAATCTGGAATTCTGACAAAAACTCTTACATGAGGCTCTCTTTTATAAGAGGGTCCGCCCTGGAAATTATTCTGCATTTCCGATGTGGGATTCAGGTTCTCTCTTTCCGGCACCAAATATTCTGCATTTGGGATGTGGGATTCAAATTCTCTATTTCCTTTGCAGAATTAATAATATATTATTATTAATCATTTTTAATCAATTAATAATAAATATTACTTACTAATAAATAATAATTAACTATTAATGTTTACTACTAAATATTTATAATTTACTAATTTATATTAATGATATTTTAAACAATATTAATTAATACTATTAATTGGTATTTAATAATATTATTAAAAAACTAATTAATTTATAAATATTTAAAAATAAATAATAGGTTTTAATTAATTAGTTAATTAAATGATATATAATTAATACAAAATAATATTAATAATAACTAGATAATAAATATATAATATATAATGTTTCATATTTATTATTATTAATTAGTAACTAAAGAATAATTTTAAATATTTTATTAAAAATTAATGTTTATAATAAATTAATATTTTCAAATAGTAAATAATATTTTTTTAATTAATATTAATTACCAAAAATTATTTAATTAAGTAATAATAATTTTATAAGGATTAATTAATCGTTACTATTTTAATAATTTAATCATTATTAATAATATTTAGTGACTAAATAATATTTTTAAATATTTATTAGTAATTTTATAATAATTATTATTATTATTAATTAATTAATTAGTTATTTTTTACTTTATATTATTAGTAAGTAATTACATATTGTATAAATAATAATTAACTACTACCTAATAATTATATTACTATTTTAATAATTAGTTACTAAATAATAATTGTAAATATTTGTTAGTAATTAACATTAGTAAGTAATTAATATTTATTAGAAATTAATATTCTTAAAAATTAAATAATATTAATTAATTAATATTTATTAGAAATTAATATTTATTAGCAATTAGTATTTATTTGAAATAATTAGTTAATTAATTAATACTAATATAATAATAATTAATTCACGATTAGTAATTTAATAATTTAATCATTATTACTAATATTTAGTAACTAAATAATAACTTTAAATATTTATTTTTAATTGGATAATAATAATTATTAATATTTATTTATAAATTACTAATTAATAACTAATTATTATATAATTATTTATTAGTGATTGTGTAATAAACAATTATTAATATTTATTAATTAATTAATAGTTAATTAGTTCACTAGTAATTACTAATATTAATAAGTATTTTAATATTTATTAATTACTAATTAATTAATAACTATTAAATATTAATAATTTATTAATACTTATAAGTAATTAATAACATTAATTAATATTGTTAAAATATTATTAATAAAAATTAGTGAACTATTAATATTTAGTAGTAAACATTAATAGTTAATTATTATTTATTAGTAACTAATATTTATTATTAATTGATTAAAGATAATTAATAATAATATATTATTAATTCTGTGCAGGAAAGGGAGAACATGAATCCCACATCAGAAATGCAGAATGTTATGTGCAAGAAAGAAAGAACCAAAATCCTTCATCAGAAATGCAAAATAATTTTCAAGGCAGAATCTCTTATAAAAGAGAACACTAGGTGAGGGTTTATATTATAATTCCAGACTGCTTTAATGACAGTAATGCTAGATATTAAATATTAGATAAATTATGTTTAAATTATATATATATATATATAAACAAAACAAAAAAATAAAAATAAAAATTTTAAATATACAAATATGTATATTTAAAATTATTATTTTTATTTTATTTTATTTTATTTTTGCGAAAAGTTGACATTCGGGTGCCGTCGTCATTAGGGATTTTTTGGATTTGTGTTTTATCACTGATTACAAGCTGTGATTGGGGAAAAGATTCTCCTTAATGGGATTCATTTGAAATAATTTGTGATCTTGGTTTAGTTCTGCCGCACTAACTATTCGAAGATGAAAAGTCGTATTTTGCTGAAGTTGTGCACATGCCTCCTAGAGAGATATTAGTGTTTCTTGTTCAATATAGGAGTGACTTGATATCTTTTGAATATTTCATCATGGCCGAAGTGGGAATTTCACCGACCGGGGATGACATGTCAACAACGAAGTCATGCCACAGTTTTGAAGAACTTGCCAGCTGCGATGTTGATGAATCGAACACCGGGAGTTCCTCTAAAGCATATGGGGGAAGTTTGAGCACAAATCTGATGAGATTACACCAAGGAAAAAAGCTAGATATTTTGAATCATGAGTTTCTAATGACACCACCGGCACTGATACATCTCCGTTTAAAGTGAAATATGATTTTTCCATTAATATTAGTCACAATTTGAGTATACCGAACATAGTCCAGATTCAAACTAGTTGATGATGAGCCACTACCTTCTATGTTGAATCAATATCAATTGAATATGATCCAAGCTCAAACTAGAGCGTGATGAAGATGAATAATGGCCAAGTTCCTCTCTTTCATTGTTAAATCCACCAGATCTATGATTGTTCCCATGCTATTGGGGCCGATTTTGAGCTCAATGAAGATGAAGCATGTCGAAGAAGTTCCAATTGATGCCAATCACTAAAGAAATATTCCTTTCATCTATATAAGAACTAGGTTTTGATGAAGAAAAAGTGAATTTAATCATTTTGGGATGATGAATTGTGATCAAGCCAACAAAGATGATGCTACTCGAGTTTGATGATTTGATTTCCGATGTTTCCATCTTTGTTGATTTCTGAAGCAAAAGCTCATTGATGATTACCCACTAGCTGAATACCAGATGAAGACAAACCTAAGGTTGTTTCCACCTATAAAATATTTGGTATTTAGTTTAAAGTTGAAAATTCCTTGTGTTCACTACCCGAGTTCGATTGAGACAAGGTCTTTCCATCTAACAAGTGAAGTTCGAGCAAGCATTATTGTGGGTTGTATAAGATTACAAGTTTCATCTGTTCAAGTTAATTTAAGATTGTTCAAAGATTACTTCTGAGTCTAAGACTCATTCAAGTATATGTTTTGGGTTGACAAATTTATTTTATTTTCATCTTTTTATGTATGATACCATTTCTTAATTTGTTAGGTCTGTAGAAGTCTTGAAGAAGATCATGAATCATTCAAACCCAATGATAAATTGAATAAGTGTTCTACTATTAATTTTTGGTTTTTTTTTCATCAAAATTATTATGTAATTATTTTTATTACAATTCCTCAATCGGTTTGGAATGAATGAAAATGCATTATTGATTGAAGTTTTCAAGATGAATGGGTTTGTGAAGAGGGTGATTGAGTGCAAGGTTGGCATGTGGATATCGAAAGATGAAAATTGAAATACAAAAAACAATAACTACACTTAAAAATAATTTTTCAATGGAATAATTACTGAAACTTGAGTAGTATATGAATCTAATGAAAATAAATTTTTCTAAAATGATGGAGTGTAACTCAAGGTCAAGGAACTATTTCATTCATTTGTCTATCACAAAATTAGGTGGTTATTATGTCATCATTTTTCAGTGATATTTTCTATAAAATAAAAAATCATCTAGAATTGAAAGGAAGAGGAGGAATTCATTCGAGGATTGACATTAATCATTTTTTTTGATATCAAAAATGGAGAGCATGGGAATGAAATCATGATATTTTCTAGAGAGATTTTGCTACTCCCGAAACTAATAAAGATGGATATTGAAGCTCACTCCCACATCTTAGTGATGTTTAACTATGTTTATAGTATACAAAGAGAGTGACTTCTCGTGATAATTTCAATATGAGTTTTCATTTCCTTTATTTTTAAATTGTAAATTTCTATAGAATATTTAATTTTGAAATGTGGTCATTTATTGAAGTTTTAATATTCTGTCTCTTTGATAATTTTTTTTCCATTCCAAGAACATCACATTTCTGATTGGAGTGTGTTGATCTCTTAATGAGGATTATTAATTCAAGATAAGTAAAAGTTTTTTAATGATCCTCCATGTTTAAATTTCTCAATCATTGATCAATGATTATGAGTACAATGAGTATTTTCCATGTCATTGTTCTCGGCGATCATTGAGGGAATTGATCAGCTCTTGTAGAATGGATATCTTCTTCTGAGATCTCAATTGTAGACTCAATTTAATGAAATAAAAGAGATGAAAAATTAGAAATTTCATTCTTTTCATTTAGAGAGTTATAATTGTGAAATCCATTTAAAAAAATTAATAATGGATAATCAATAAGAATTACTAGCTTGCTTGATTCTTCTAATTCTTGTTCAAATTCACCACTTCCCATTTCAATTTGTTTACAGTTTTTTTCTTCTATTTTAAATTCCTTGTGAATTTTTTACTTATATTAATTTCTTTTACAAAAAAAATATTATATGTAGAAAAAATAAAAATATTTAATGTAAAAAATAATAAAAAACATATAAAACTCCAAATGGTTATTCTTGTTGGTGACAGCTTTGGTTGATGTTGTATTGAAGCAGTTAGGTTAAAATTGTGATTTAGGTGAAAAAGAGACACTAAAAATGTTAATTCATCACATCGGTCCATTTTGTTCTGTGTGTTCAACAGAAAAAATGGTGAACCTGACATGAAACCTTTAATAATGTCAAAATACTCAAATGTAATAAAATTAGGGATCACTATTTTTTCCTTTCACTGTGAATGCAATTGATCGGCCATAAACTCTTACATATGATGTTTCACTAATAAGGTGTATTGTTTCCTATAATTGACTTTTTAGATTCCTTAAAATCCAAATTGCGTCACCAAATGTTACAACAGATGAGTGTTGATTATGATTACAATGAGTGTTGTCCATGTCATTGTTCTCGGTGATCATTAAGGGCATTGATCAGCTCTTGTAGAAAGGATATCTTCTTCGGAGATCTAAATTTTAGACTCAATTTAATGAAATAAAAGAGATGAAAGATTAGAAATTTCATTCTTTTCATTAAGAGAGTTATAATTGTAAATTCCATTTAAAATTATGAAGAATGGCTAATTAATAATAATTACTAGCTTGCCTGATGCTTCTAATTCTTGTTCAAATTCACCACTTCCCATTTCAATTTGTTTAGAGTTTTTTTTTCATCTATTTTTTAATTCCTTGTGAATTTTTTACTTAGATTAATTTATTTTACAAAAGAATTATTCTTTGTGGAAAAAATAAAAATATTTAATGTAAAAAATAATAAAAACATGATAGAAAACTCTCAATGGTTATTCTTGTTTATGAAATCTTTTGTTGATGCTGTATTGAAGTAGTTAGGTTAAAATTGTGAGTTAGGTGCAAAAGAGACACTAAAAATGTTAATTCATCTCATCTGTCCATTTTGTTCTATGTGTTCAACAAAAAAAATGGTGAACCTGATGTGAAACCTTTAACAATGTCAAAATACTCAAATGTAATAAAATTAGGGATCACTATTTTATCCTATCACTGTGAATGCAATTGATCGACCATAAACTCTTACATATGATGTTTCACTAATAAGGTGTTTTGTTTCCTATAATGGACTTTTTATATTCCTTACAATCCAAATTGCATCACCAAATGTTACAACAGATTCCATGATCACTTAACAAGCTAGTAATACCTATAGAACTACTCAAGATACTATGAGAAACCAGTTGACACACTGATCATATACATTGTCCACCTTGGAAACCTTGGCCTCGAGGCCTCAATGTATATTGTCTCCAATTCAACACCTCCAATGAAGTACGTGAACATCTTGTTTAAAAGTACCATTTAAATGGATCCATCTGTACTTTGGAGGTAGATCATAAAATCCTACAAAGTATGAAGCCCTATAGGCCATCTTGTTCATGATAGTTCACAGAGAATAAGGTCCCCCCTATTTCCACATTCAACTACTTTGGGAGATTAACCCTAGAGTGCATCAGAATATTCCATCTCTATATAAGGGATGTGGATGGAGAAAATAAATATGTTGACTCAACCTATCATGAGCTTCCTAGGAAGGCACTTATCCATTTTGGTCATCATCAGTGACACGTGACCCCAATTCTATGATGATATTCATAGGAAGTTGTACCTACCCCAAACATCCATGCATGGGAATCCAATAGGAGTGTTAGTCTGGGGTATCCAAAAAATGAAACTACAGTACAATTCTATATCCCTACTACTTCAGATGTATCTGAGGCCCATCGGTGTATCACAACAACAGCTCAGAATTAATACCTTATCATCACTAGGCATGAGTCTTGGATTGAATCACAATGGGCCTTGATGACTATGGGATCCCAAGGAGAACAAAATCCCATAGGGAAGGGGAATTTTTATCAATTTTAACCCTAATATCATATTCAATACATCTGTTGTCCCACTAAATGGAAAATAGGCATTGTCCCACCAAATGGTACAATGGTCACCATCCTATAAAACATCACATTGGGCTCTGACCCATCAAATGAGATTCTCCACTAAAGAGGTATATCGTCCCACATATGTCTCCATTGGTAAGATATCAATCGAATATGAGGGCTTCTCATCATATCTAGATGAGTGCACTCTCGAAGTGGATGATTTTTCCCTTTTGTAATTATTCGATCCACGATAGGTTGAACCAACTTATGTCCCCAACATAGGTGAAGATGAGATTAATGATACTATACCTAAACCTATGTAAGGTAGTATTATTGGTGTTTCAAATTGAAATATCAATGGATAATATAAAAACCAGAAATAGCATATTCAATATTCATGGTCCACATCAAGACTCTTGTCAACATTCACTTTCCTTACTATTTATAGAGTAAATCATGTTTTCATGAATTCTGATAGACATCCCCTCAAGGATGACAAGTCAACTTCTTTATATGAATAGATCACTGATCTCCAATAAGAGGATGAGGATCTATGGAAAATAATTGAGGGAATGAGCCTATGATTATTTCCTTGGAATGACACATCAACACCTTCGTACAGAGGTCCTCCTTGTAGTGAAGTTCCCTAGCCCACAATGCTAGGGGAATTTTAATATTCTTCACCCCCTAATTAGGTGAAATCTAGACATTGTTCCATGTCACCCTAGACCATAGAGCAAGGGTGTATTTTCAAATTTTCAGAACCCCAAACCTTTGGGCTGGGGAAATTTCTATATTTTCAACCATGTCATTGGGTGCACTTCAGACACCTTGTGATCTTAGCTATTTCTACAAGGCCTCTTAGAGTGTTAGGTTTTTCCTGCCTATGGGAAGTATATTCATAATCTCATGCCCCAATTCTTTAGCACCTTCCCCAAAATTGATAAATAGTAGGGTTTCGCATCCTGAGATCCAAATAAATCCATGTGCCTATGCCGATAGAGGTGTTGGGAACTTATATGGCTTACAAATAATTAGTCTAAGTAAAAAAAGAATATAAGAATCATTTTTTAACAAAGTTGAAAGAATAGAAAAAGAAAGGTGCAAAAAAGTAAAGATGAACATGGTTATTTATGTGGTTCAAACCTTTTAGTCCTAATCCATGGAAATAACACCGCCAAAAATTACTTTTTATTATGAAAAAGAGGAAACATAACACATATAAATAGAGATGAACAAAACAAATAAACCCACAAACACATACCAGAGAAACTATCCGAGAACGAGGACCTCATCACCCCAAGATCTAGTGGTGAACTTTGTCTCATAGTTAGCAATGTACTCTCCCAAACTGGATGGAATCACGAACGCACCCCCAAGAACTAGACTGAAAAATAAAACAAACAAGATCAAACAACACAAAATCTGAATATAAGAAAGAAACAGATTACAAAACCAGAAGAATCGAAGGAGATGTGGCTCTGCCAGGGTCAAAAGATCTTGAACATGAAGCAGTCCACATGGAGCTCGTGAGTCCTGATATCTCTATTGGATAAAGTCATTGGAATAAGTGTGTGGATACGTCGAAGCTGAGATCCATTGGGTTTCATTCTCTCTCTAAAATCTCTCTCAGTTCTCTAAATCAACAGGTGAAGAAACATTTTAGATGAAAAGTGTTTCATAACACAATGATAGTGCGGCCGAGGCAAGGTGGTGCCATGAAATGTGAAAAAGAGAAGGGGAAAGGTAGATGGATAAGGGAGAATAGAACAATCACAAAACCAGGACAATACAATGGGCAACTAAAAAGCACGGGACACACGGAATGCATAGAGAAAAAGGGCGGTGACAGATGGGATCACTAAGAAACACAAACACTGGGAGATAGAGTTGTTCTATGGAAGCTGATCAATGGATAATAGAGAACAGTTGAAGCGGATCACTAGGGTGACATATCAGAAATAAGAGGGCCAGCGAAATATAGGGATGAGCTGACAGCCCAACAGGATGCATGCACACCACAGTCCAAAACATGGCCTAATGAATAGAAGGAAGGCCCACACAGAGGCCCGATAATACATAATCCCAAAGAGAACATTTTCTTCATAATAAAAATAAATTTAACATTTTTAATGGGATAACATTAATATTATTTTAATTTTGAAAACCAAAATTAAAAAATATCCACCTTTTTTCAAATTAAAATGAAAACAAAACAAATATGGTGTTCTTTCAGTCTAACTACCCTTAACCTATTAGTAGTGTGGGTAGATTTTCATAAACTAAAAACCCTAAGTCTACAATTTCTCACCCAGCATGAATTACACTTAGCATGTACTCTTAGTGGCACATATTCTACCCATACTACACATATACTATCAATATACTATAACATGCTCAGAAATTAAACTATCTAAATATCAAAATTAAAAAATATATCTCACAATTTTTACCTTAATCTCCATCGTAAATAATACCTAAGCATGCAGATACCTACAAAAAATACCTTCCTCGGGGTAAAATACAATGAACATGAAAATATAGAAAGCTCAAATAATAATGCAACAATAGTAAAGCAATAGAAACAACAACACACAACAACCATGAACCAGGAAGATAATAGTAAATACCCCACCTAAGCATGTAAAACTTAGACCATCCCTCACAAAACCCTTTTTCCCAACTGGTTTCCCACACAAAAAAAAGTAGAGTCAATCTTAGGATCATAGGAAAAAAACAACAAAGAACCTATTCCAAGTTCTAATGAGGGGGATACAAACAAAAAATAAAGAACTTTCGCAGTGTCATACTTGGGGAATACCACATGCGACTGGGCCATATTGTCTCTGTTTTTCAATTTAGGACAATACCTTTTTATATGGCTGGTATTGTCACACTCAAAAAACAATAAATCCTTAAACCAGTTCTTATCATTTCTAAATTTATTTTGCATAGAACCCTCATTATACATTAACTGAGGATCATTTTTAACCCTATTAAATTATTCCTTCAAACCATGTGTTTGAAGATCATGAGACAAAATATTAGACTTAACTTCCTCTAAAGTAATGGAATTACTACCATACATCGTGGAATATTTCAACGAATTAAAAGATTCATCAAGGGAAGTTAAAATAATTAAATCATGATCTTCATATTTAACCTCTATATCAATATTAGATAAATCCAACAAAACTTTATTAAACTCATCAATATGAACTCATAGAGAAGTGTTAGTAGCCATTTTAAAATTATATAACCTCGTATTTTTATACAAATGCCCAAGAAAATATTTAGACATATACAAATGTTCGAGTTTAACCCAAATAGATTTAGTTGTATTTTCATGTGTGACTTCATGCAACACTTTATCTCCTAAGGTTAATAGAAAAGTTTAATGGGCCTCTTCCAATATACTAGGGTCGACATCACTAAAGTAGTGGTGGAATGACCATCGGTTGAGATGGTTACTACAGGTTTCTTATTACCATGAAAAGCATCTACAAGTCCATTATGGACTAACAGAGCATGCATTTTTACTCTCCCCATATTAAAATCATTTTCACCGTCAAACATTTCAACTTAAAATTTAATAGTCATTGTAAAATAAAATTATTATAGGCTCTGATACCACTTTTTAGAAACTTAGACGGTTTACAAAGAATTATTCTAAGTAAACAAAAAGAATAAAGGAATTGTTTTTTAACAAATACGAAAGAACGAAAAAGTAAAGGTGAATAAAAGTAAATATGAACACAAATATTTATTTGGTTTGGACCTTTTGGTCCTACTCCATGACAAGAATACCACCAAAGATTACTTTTTATAACAACCATACTCTTTATTACACACATAAACATGATTTATTACATAAACTTGCACTTAATACCACTCTGAGGATCAAGAGGTCTAGTGTCTTGGTAAATTAGTAACATTACATAACAACTTAGGATATAAAAACACATCCTTATAGAAAACTTCATTTACATGACTACTACATTCCTTCATACTTAGCATTGCATGGGATAACCTGAGGACATGCATAAGAAATGGGTGAGCTATAAAGGCCAGTAAGGGAGTAAATAAGACATAACAAGAAGAATACAGTACATGTTAGGAAATAGGCATATCAAAGGATCATAAGAGAAATATGAACACAAAGGCATGATATAGTATGATTATCATAACATGGAAATGTGGAAACAACACTTAGCATGGTATTAGCATGATCCAAGGTTCATTACACATGGATCATAAGTAAACCCTCATTTCACTTGAATTAAAATTAGTAAACACTCATTACACTTGATGTATCATGATACTAATCTTTACCCAATGCATTGGAGCACTATCAGGGTGCACCCTTCTTAATCATTTCATTTCATGCATAAGTGTGTCACATGGATCATACAACATGGAATAATTAAAGATCATAATTTATTACATGATAAAGGAATGTGAAATTAATATATGAAACTATATAATTAATAATTAAATGTGCATAAATGTGAATACGATTGATAGAGAAATGGCCATGGTATTCACAATACAATGACTTTGGCTTGGAAAATCGTGGTGCGATTTCGACAACATAACAGCGTGACATAAGAATTCATAAAAATGGTTGATGAGATAGAAATGGGTGCCTCAATATATTTACATGAAATAGACAGTAAGGTGGTCATATAAATACATGTCTCAATGTAAGTAATGGAATTTTAGATTCATAATACAAAAGAATTACTTGAATGTAAATGAGGGGAGAGAAATTCCTTACGGAATTTCGGCATGGTAATAGGTGTTCATGGGAGGAATTGATGAGAGTGAAAGGGGTACCTCATCATTCAAACATAAATAGGGCAGTATGGGGGAGGTTATAAATCATACCCCAACATTTTTAATTGAAAATAAAAGGGCATAAGAACATAATGAAAATTGGACAAAAATGAGAAAGCAAGAAATACCTTACTTGGAAGTGTGATCCCAAAGGCTTGGGAGGGGATTGAGAGAGGCTTATTTAGATCTTGTGGTGCCTTGGGAGGATTCTAGAGAGATGAGGTCATGGTTTGGTCGATCTCCAAAGTCTTTTAGTGAAGAGGAAGTGGGAGCTTGGGTGGGTTTATACTGGAAAAGAGAGGGAATTCTTTATTATTTAGGTTTTGGCCACCACACATTAAACTAAATAAAACCACAAACCAACCCATGGTTTTTGCCCATGGTTTTTTCAAAAGGGGAGTAGAAAACATTATTTTATAATTAAAACGGCCGAAATTCTTAAAATATTAGGCTTTCTTATGTATAGGTGAGTCACACTCTCAAGGAAATCAATTTAAAAAGTTAAAATGTTTTATAAGTCTTGGAGGTTCCACTAAAGATTTGTAAAATAAATCAAAAAAACCTAAAATCACATTAATTTAATGTTAAAACATATATTGGCCGAAAATATTGTTTATAGTATTTTATTACATCACTATTGGGTCATTATGATGTCATAAAAAACATTATATATTTAAACGGTATTTAATTTTTACCCAAAAATTTGACTATCTCAAAAAATTATAAACAATTCACTATTGTATAATTTATACATCTTGATTCCAAAAATAATATCCATTTTATCTAAATAATTTTCTAAATATGTGAATTTTTACTTTTAAAATAAAAACTGACATTTATCAAAAATTTATGGGTTTTGACAAAAAACAGCTTTCAAACCTTAATAAAAATTACAATTGTATTCATAAAAATTATAAAATAATTTATATTTAATAAAAATAAATTTATTAATAATATTTTATTAAAATATTATTTTATTAAAAAATCCATTAACTCATCAAAAAATATTTCTTAATTGAATTTTAACTGAAAATGTTATTTTTGCTTTAAAAAACTATTTACAAAGTAACAATAATAAAATGAATGTATATTCTCTATAAGAAAATAATGTATATAATAATACTTTTAGGGTCTTGTTACATAACCCCTTATAACACCTGCATAATACTGAAGGGTAAGGTGTGCGATGGTGATAGACTCTTGGGGTGGCTTGGATAACATTGCTCGGGTGGTAATCTCTATCAACTTCCACTTATCACGTAGGCAGTTCCGTTCGAGCTTAACATGTTGAAGCTCATCTTGGGATTGGTCAAGAGAGAAGCCTAATGACGCTACCTCCTTTCCAAGCTCCAAAAAATGGGGTTCGTATGGAGAAATTCTACTAGATGAGTCCATCTATTCCTTTGTCTAGGTAAATTAGATTTGTTAAAGCCTTATATTTATACTAATCATGTGATCAATTTTCAATGTCTATATTAGAAATGATAACAATTCTTAATGGTATTTTTAAATCCAAAATCATAAAACCAAATAATTTAATATGTTATATAACTCTTTTATATAATAATACATTTAATCAGGTCAAGAGGAATTTTCATTGATAAATGTTTGGGTTGTTATAATCTCCCCCCTTAAGAAATTTCACCCTCAAAATTTTCTTTTCCCACACTAAAACAGATGCGGGTAACTATGCTTCATCACTTCCTTTGATTCCCACGTTTCCTCTTCAAACTTATCGTTTTACCACAACACCTTGATGAGGGGAATTGTCTTATTTTGTAGAACTTTTTCTCTACAATATAAGATCTTCATTGGCTTCTCTTCATAGGAGAGGTCATTATATAATGGAACCACCTCTAGATTGAGTACATGTGATAGGTTAGGTATGTACTTCCTCAAGAGTGATACATGGAATACATCATGTAATTCAGATAGGTTCGGTGGGAGTGCTAGTCGATATGACACTGCTCCAATATGATCAAGGATCTCAAAAGGGCCGATGTACCTTGGACTAAGTTTTCCCTTCTTCCCAAATCTCATAACTCTCTTTCATGGTGATATATGGAGGAATACCATATGCATGACATCAAACTCTAGGTCTCATCGATGATTATCATCATAGCTCTTTTGTCGACTCTGAGCAGCTTTAATGTGTTGTTGGATGGTCTTAACCTTCTCCACCATTTCTTCGACCATCTTTGGACCTAGGAGTTTTCTCTCCCCAACTTCATCCAAACATGTTGGTGTTCTGCACATCTTCCCATTTAGGGCTTCATAACGAGCCATTTGGATTCTTGAGTGGAAACTTTTATTATATGAGAACTCAATAAGAGGAATATGTTGATCCCATCCTCATTTGAAGTCCATTGAGCACACTCTCAATATGTCCTCAAGTGTTTGGATAGTCCGCTCAGATTGGCCATCAGTTTTAGGATGATAATCCATACTGAAGTTCATATTAATATCTAGATCATGTTGAAGACTCTTCCAAAACTTAGAGGTGAATCTTGGATCTCAATTGGATACAATCGATAGTGGTAATCCATGAAGCCTTACCACGTCTCTGATGTATATTTGTACCAGTTGATCCAGTGAGAAATCATCCTAAATTGTAATTAAGTGTGCAGTATTTTTAAGACGATCCACAACAACCCATATATAATTGTTTCCTTTGAATTTCTTTGGAATACTGGTGAAATATTCCATGGTGATGTTCTCCCATTTCCATTCTGGTATGGGTAGTGGTTGCATCATCCTCTTAGACTTCTGCCTCTCAGCATTCACTTACTGACATACCAGACATTTTTATGTATACTCAGTGATCTCCTTATTCATGTTATCCCACCAATAATTCTCTCATAGATCTCGATACATCTTTGTGTTTCCTAGGTGAATGGAGAAATTTTAACTATGTGTGTTGTCCAAAAGTTCCTTCTTTGACTCTGGATTCGATGAAAGGCATAGTCTTGACCCAAATCTCACAATTCCTTCTTCATTGACATTAAACTCTGAGGATTTCCCTTTCGTGATAGTTTCCACCATATTCTAAATTCCCACATCATCCTTTTAAGCATCCTTTAACATTTCCAAAAGATATGGTTGAGAAATAATTTGTGAAAGGATTGATGGTGTTCCCTTCTTTATGATTCTCATGTCCATCTTCATCAAGTCTAAGATGATTGGATCCTTTTTAATTCTCATCAATGATAGAATCGTTGGGTCCTTTCTACTTAGATAATTTGTCACCTTCTTCGCTTTCCCATGGTGGTAATGGATTGAGTAGTCATAGTCTTTGATCAGCACTAACCATCTTCGTTGGAGCATGTTCAACTCTTTCTGTGTGAATATATACATGAGGATTTTTTTGGTTCGTATATATTTCACACATCTCCCCAAAGTGGTAATGCCGCCAAATTTTTTAAGTGAAGATCACTGTATCCAACTCTAGATCATGTGATGGATATTTTTTCTCATGAACTTTCAATTTCCTTGAATCATATGCAATGACTTTGTCATTTTTCATCAACACACAACCCAGACCCTTCTTCTAAACATCACTAAATACCACAAAAAGTTCAGCACTTGTGGGTAGTGTGAGCATTGAAATAGTGATAATCCTCCTTTTCAACTCCTTAAAGATATATTTTCATTCATCACTCCAATAAAACTTTACTCCCTTTTGAGTTATCTTGGTAAGAGGGTTGGACAATCATGAGAAATTTATCACAAATCAGTTATAATATCCAGCTAACCCCAGGAAGCTATGGATATCTGTCACTGATGTTGTCCTCGTCCATCCCTCAATTGCAGTTGTCTTTGATGGATCCATATATATCTCATTTCTTGTGATTATATGACCCAAGAACGAGACTTCCTTCAACCATAAATCACACTTTTGGTACTTCTCATAGAGCTTCTCCTTTCGTAAGGTCTCTAGTACAATTCTTAGATTCTCCTCATGCTCCTCCATGGTTTTGGAGTATATTAGAATATCATCTATAAATACTACCAAAAATTTGTCAAGGTAATCTCTAAAGACTCTATTCATCAAGTCCATGAATATTACTAGATCATTAGTGAGTCTGAAAGGCATTACTATGAATTCATAGTGCCTGTATCTTGTGTGAAAAACAATCTTGGGGATATCCTCCTTCTTCACCCTTACTTGATAATATCCCGACCACAGATCCACCTTGGAGAAGTATTGTGCTTCATGTAGCTGATCAAACAAGTCATAAATTTGAGGTAGAGGATACTTGTTATTTATCATGATTTTTTTTAGATCATGATAATCAATTCAAATGTTCATTGACACATCCTTCTTCTTGATGAAGAGGACCAGTGCACCCCATGGTGAAGCACTTGGTCGTATAAACCCTTTATCCAAATTCTCCTGTAGTTGTTTATTTAGCTCCTCAAGCTCCACAACATCCATTCAATATGGAGTCTTTGATATTTGAAATTCCCAAGGTATAAGATCAATTGAGAATTCAACATCTCTTCTAAGAGGAAGACCATGAAATTCCTCGAGAAACACTTCAGTGAATTCCCTCACAATAGTCATGTCTTCAAGGATAGTCTCTTCCTTAGAATAAATCATCTGATCCAGATACACATGATCATAAAACATTAATATCCACACTTGATATTATGGTGCTAAAGAATATTTATCCTCCTCCTTGCACTTGTACAGAATTGGGGGTCGATTCTCTATATGGAGAGTGATTTCCCTCTCACGGCAATTTATGTTGGCTCTATATAAGGAAAGTAAATCCATGCCAATAATTGCATAAAATTCCACCATAGGGGCTATTATGAGGTTTATTGGGAAGTTCAATCCATAAATTATGATAGGGGAGGAGTTATATTCATGGGTTGCAATGATTTCCCCATTTTTTGTTCTCATAGACATCTTTACTTCTATGATTTATGGTGGTGTTGGGATTGTTCTACTAAAATTTCAAGATATAAAAGAATGTGTAGAACTAGAATCAAAAAGTACATTCACTATTCATGAATGAATAACTAGAATACCTCTCACTACTTCATTGGCAGGGTTCCCTTCGGTGGTAGTGATGGAAAAAGCTCTCCCTTGATGCCTTGGAGGTTGTTGGTTGCCTCTAAAAACCCTTGTCTTAGGGAACTAGTTTGCAAATTTCCCTAGTTTCTTGTATTTGAAGCAATGAACAATGCGTTGAGGGTAAAACAGAGTGTTCCCCTCCTCTATCGCAAATTTGGGTTTTTCTTGTTGGTAGTTAATGGTCAGGTTCTCTTCTCTTATACGCCTAAATCATTTCCTTGTCCCCTTCAGGCAATTTATGGGGTGCTTATTTCTGCACCTTTGGAAAGTGGGGTGATATATTTTCTTAGCATCATTGGATTTATCCATCAGATCTCCAAAATTGAATTCCACCTTATGCTTCTTATCCCCATGATACCCTTGAGATTCTTCAATCTTGATTTCTACTTTGAGGCCACATCGGAAAATTTCCTCATAGCTATCGAAGTCACAGATCGTCAGGGCTTTCTGTAGGCTAGGTTTCATCCCACCAAATAAGTGGTCAAACTTGAATTCAGGGGTAATGACAAAGCCATAGTCATATCATTCAAGCTTTGTGAATTTTTCCTCATATGCTCTGATTAATTCATCATCCTTTTTATTTAGAGTAAGGAAGTCCCTTTCCATCTTAATTCGGAGGGTGCGAGGAAAACATTTTTTGAAAAACATTTTATGTAAATACTTCCATTCCAATGCCTCGATCTCCTCCTCAGGTTTTGTATTTTTTATCAATGTCCACCATTGATTGGATTAACCCCCTATAGGATAAGAATCCAAAAGAACCTTCTCTTTTTTGGAACATTTAAGGATAGAGAATATATTTTCAATGGAGTTGATCCATTGTTCGGTAATTGAGGGATTGGATTATTCATTAAAAGTAAGAGGCATTTATTTCATGAAGATCTCGATTGTGACTTGTTCTTTCTTAGGGAGGGGTTGAACGTTCCTCTTGACCCATGTTTCTATTCAAATATTGAGTTAACTAAGAGAGTATCATGACAAATTTTGTGATTCCTACTCCCATTGGATTGGGCATCTCATTATAACAATCATCACATTGATCTTCGCATCAGTTGTTAGCTCGAGTCCTCCTATTATCAGACATTGGATGGAATAAAAGGAAAGTTAGGGGTAACACAAAAAGCGTAATACAAGGACAAAAATATATGACTTATAAATAACTTTTATTTTCTTAACTTATAAATCTATAGGCTTCAAACTATGTTATCCATGATCTACTTCCCAATATTTGTTCTTAGGGGCATTTTTTACCTTAACAATGGTTCATACTAAGCTTGTGAATTTACCAAAGCATATCCCTTGGGAGTGTCATAACCAAGAGTGAAGTAAGGCCCATTGTCCTGTACTAGGATACCTTAGGTTAAGCCTAAAACTCCTTGTCAGATTTCTCACTCCAAGGTAAATCTATGCCCGAGCTTACTTTACCTGCTCGTATCCAGAAAGGGATGTATTTTCTTGATAAGCCACTTACTCAATACTCACCAAATTTTAGGGATGTTTTTGTTATACTTATTCTTATCTCTAAGGCTTCACTAGGGTTTTTTAATCCTAATCCCAAAAATTACTAAACCTATCCTCTAATGCCAACTATAACAACCCTGCTCTTTATTACACACATAAACAAGATTTATTACATAAAATTAAACTTAAGAAAAATCTTAGGATCGAGAGGTCTATTGTCTTGGGAAATTAGGAACATTACATAATACCTTAGGACATAAACACACAATGTATTTATTGAAAACTTCCTTTACATGACCACTACATTCCTTCATACTTAGAATTGCATGGGATAACCTGAGGACATGAATAAGAAAAGGGTGAGATATAAAGCCCAGTAAGGGAGTAAATAAGACATAACATGAATAATACAGTATATGTTAGGAAATAGGCATATAAAATGATTATAAGAGAAACATGAACATAAAGGCATGATATAGCATGATTTTCATAACATGGAAATGTGGCAACAACACTAAACATGGTATTAGCATGATCCAAGGATCATTGCACATGTAGCATGAGTAAATCCTCATTGTACTTTAATTAGAATGATTAAACCCTCATTTCACTTGATGTATCATAATAAAAATCTTTACCCAATGCATTAGAGTGCTATCGGGGTGAACCCTTCTTAATCATTTCATTTCATGCATAAGTGTACAACATGGATCATACAACATGGAATCATTAAAGATCATCATTTATTACAAGATAAAGGAATATTGAATTAATAAATGAAACTATATAATCAATAAGTAAACTTTCATAAAGGTGAATACCCTTTATAGAGGAATGGGCATCGTATTCATGACACAATGACTTTGGATTGGAAAATCGCGGTGCAATTTCGGCAACATAACGGCGTGAAATAAGAATTAATAAAAATGGTTAATGAGAGAGAAAGAGGTGTATCATAATACGTAAATGAAATGGACAGTAAGGGGGTAATATATATACATGTCCCGACATAATTAATGGAATTTTATATTCATAATACAAAATAATTGTTTGAATGTAAATGAGGAGAGATAAATTCCTTACAGAATTTTGGCATTGTAACGGGTGTTCATGGGAGGAATTAATGAAAGAGAAAGGGTTATTTCATCATTAAAACATATATAGGTAAGTATGGGGAGGTTCAAAATCACATATAAACATTTTTAATTGAAAATAAAAGGGCATAACAACATAATGAAATTTGGAAAAAATGAGAAAGGAAGAAATCCCTTACTTGGAAGTGTGATCCCAAAGGCTTGGGAGGGGCTTGAGAGAGGATTATTAGGATATTGGGGTGCCTTGGTAGGATTATATTGAGAGGAGAGAATGGTTTGGTTGAGATCCAAAGGATTTTATTTAAGAGGAAGTGGGAGCTTGGGTGGGTTTATATAGGAAAGGAGAGGGAATTATTTATTATTTAGGTTTTGGTCACCACGCATTAAACTAATCAAAACCACAAACCAACCCATGGTTTTTTCCAAAGGGGGTGGAATAATTATTTTATAAATCCAATGGCTGAAATTCTTAAAATATTAGGCTTTCTTATGTGGAGGTGAGTCACACTCTCAAGGAAATCAATTTAAAAAGTTAAAATGTTTTATAAGCCTTGGAGGGTCCACTAAAGCTTTGTAAAATAAATACAACAAACATAAAATAATATTATTTTAATGGTAAAAAATATATTGGCCAAACATAATGTTTATATTACTTTATTAAATCACTATTGGGCCATTATGATGTCATAAAACACATTATATATTTAAATAGTATTTAATTTTTACCCAAAATTTTGACTGTCTTAGAAAATTATGAAAAATTCACTATTGGATAATTTCGACATCCTGATTCCAAAAATAATATCAATTTTATCTAAATAATTTTCTAAATATGTGAATTTTTACTTTTAAAATAAAAACCAACATTTATAAAAAATTCCTGGGTTTTGACAAAAAACAGCTTTCAGACCTTAAAAAAATTACAATGTATTCATAAAAATTATAAGATCATTTATATTTAATAAAAATAAATTTATTAATAATATTTTATTAAAATATTATTTAATTAAAAAATCCATTAAGTCATCAAAAAATATTTCTTAATTGAATATTAACTAAAAATTCTATTTTTGTTGTTAAAACTATTTATAAAGTAATAATAATAAAATAAATGTATATTATCTATACAAAAATAATGTACATAATCATAGTGCTAGGGTCTTGTTACATAACCCCTTATAACACCCACATAAGACCGAAGGGTAATGTGTGTGATGGTGACAAACTCTTAGGGTGGCTCGGATAACATCGCTCGGGTGGTAATCTCTATCAACTTCCACTTCTCACGTAGGCGGTTCTATTTGAGCTTAACATGTTGAAGCTCGGCTTGGGTTTGGTCAAGAGTGAATCCCAATGACGCCACCTCCTTTCCAAGCTTCGACAAATGGGCTTCGTATGGATCAATTTTACTGGATGAGGTCATCACTTCTTTTTTCTGCGTAAATTGGATTTATTAAAGCCCTATATTTATACTAATCATGTGATCACTGTTCAATGGATATATTAGCAATGGTAACAATTATTAATGGTATTTTGAAATCCAAAATCATAAAACCAATTAAGTTCATATGTCATATAACCATTTTACATAATAAGACATTTAATTAGATCAAGATTAATTTTCATTGATAAAATTTTGGGTCGTTACACTTTTTATTATGGAAAAGAGGAAATAGAGCATGTACAAACAGAGATGGACAAAAGAAAGAAAACCACACACACAAGCTAGAGAAACTATTCAAGAATAGGGACCATGTCACCCCAAGAGCCAGTGGTGAACTCTGGATCATAGTTAGCAATGTACTCCCCTAAACTGGATGGACTCACACACACAACCCTATAAACTAGACTGAAAAATAAAATAAACAACCTCAAACCACACAAAATATGAATAAAAGAAAGCAACATATTACAAAACCAGAAGTGTTAGAGGAGATGCGAATCTACCAGGGTTGAAAGATCTTGAACATCTAGCGGTCCATATGGAGCTCGTGAGTCTCAAGATCTCCACTGGAGAAGGTCACCAGAACGGGGGTGCGAAGGCATAAAATCTGAGATCCTTTAGGGTTCTTTCTTTTCTCAACTCTCTCTCAATTATCTGAATCAACAAGTGAAGAACCACCATGGATGAAAAGGGTCGTAGAGCACAATAATATCACATCAGAGGTGAGGTGACTCCCTGACAGGCACAACAGATGAGGGGACATGCAAACATCTGAGGGATAATGGAATAATTGTGAAGCCAAGCCGGTATAATGGGAAACCAAAAATCACAGGACACACGACACGCATGGAGATAAAGAGTGACAATGGATAAGATCACTGAAAAACACAAACACTAGGAGCCAAAACTGCCCAATGGAAGCTGATTAATGGGTAATAGAGCACGGTAGAAGCAGATCGTTAGGTTTGAATATCGTAAATAAGGGGGTTAGTGAAATAGAGATATGAAAAGACAACCCAATAGCATGCTCTTGCACCACAATTTAGAACAGAGCCCAGCGAATAGAAAGAAGACCCACATGGAGGACCGATAACACAGAATCCCAAAGAGAATACTTTTTTCATAATGAAAATAAATCTAACATTTTTCATAGTAAAACATTAATATGATTTTAATTTTGAAAATAAAAATTAGAGAATATCCACCTTTTCCAAATTAAAATGAAAACAAAACACATATGGTGTTCTTGAAATATTACTACCCTTAACCTAATAATAGTGTGGGTAGATTTTCATAAATTGAAAACACTAAGTCTACAAGTACTCACCCAGCATGAATACCCCTTAGAATGCACTGGTAGTGGCACATGTTCTACCCATACTACACATCTACTGCCAATAGACTATAACATGCTTAGAAATTAAACTATCTAAACATCAAAATTAAAAAAGATAGCTCGCCATTTTTACCTTAATCTCCACCATAAATAACACCCATGCGTGAATATACCTAAAAACAATACCTTTATCTGGGTAAAATAAAGTGAACCTAAAAATATTGAAAGCTCAAATAATAATGCAATAATAGTAAAGAAATAGAAACAACAACACACAGCAACCACAAACCATGAACCTAATAAGAAATAATCTACCTAAGCCCAAATATCTTAGACCATCCCTCACAAAACCCTGTTTCCCAATCAGGTTCCCCCACAAAAACAAGTGGGGCCAGTCCTAGGATCACAGGGAAAAATACAACAAAGAACCTATGCATATTTATAATGAGGGGGCTTCAAACAACAACTAAATAACTTTAATAGTGTAATACCTTAGGAATACCACATGGGTTTGGGACATACTATCTCTATTTTTCAAGTTAGGATAATAACTTTTTATGTGGCCAGTATTGCCACACTCAAAATAACAGAAACCCTTAAACTGATTCTTATCATTTCTACCTTTATTTTGCATAGCACCCTTAGTATACATTAACTGAGGTTCATTTTTAACCTTGTTAAATTCCTCCTTCAAACCATGTGTTTGAATATCATGAGACAAAAATAGTAGACTTAACTTCCTATAAAGTAATGGAATCTCTACCATGCATCATGGAATCTTTCAAAAAAAATTAAAATAAACATCAGGAGAAGTTAAAATAATTAAATATTCATCTTCATATTTATCCTCTATATAAATATTAGCTAAATACAATAGAACTTTATTAAACTCATCAATATGAAATCACACAAAAGATCCAAGATCCATCTTAAAATTATATAACCACATTTTTTATACAAATTCCCAAGAAAACATTTAGTCATATAAAAATGTTCGAGTTTAACCCAAATAGATTTAGTTGTTGTTTCATGTGCGACTTCACACAACACTTTATTTATTAAGGTTAATAGAAGAGTGTAATGAGCCTTTTCTCGTATACTAGGTTCGACATCAACTAAATCAGTGGTGGACTAACCATCAGTTGAGATGGTCACTGTGGGTTTTTTATTACCGTGAAAATCATCAGCAAGTTCATTATGGACTAACAGAGCACACATTTTTTACTCTCCATAGATTGAAATAATTTTCACCATCAAAATATTTAACTTCAAATTTAATATAAATTTTAAAAGAAAATGATTATAAGATTTTATACCACTTGTTGGAAACATAGATGGTTTACAAAGAATTAGTCTAAGTAAAAAAAAATAATATAGGAATTGTTTTTAACAAATCTGAAAGAATATAAAAGGAAAGGTGTAGAAAAGTAAATATGAACATAGATATTTACATGGTTCGAACCTTTTGGTCCTACTCCACTGAAAAAACACCACCATATATTACTTTTTATTATGAAAAATAGGAAAAATATCACATTAAAATAGAGACGAACAAAATAAATAAAACTACACATGTGAACCATAGAAACTATCCGAGAAAAGGGACCTCATCACCCCAAGATCCAGTAGTGAACTCTTTCTTAGATTTAGAAATGTACTCCCCTGAACTGGACAGACTCACACACACAACTCCGAGAACCATATCAAAAAAGAAAACAAACAAGATCAAACGATGTAAAAGTTGAATAAAAGAAAGAAACAGATTACAAAACTAGAAGCATCGGAGGAGATGCAACTCTGGTAGGGTCGAAATATCTTGAACACAAAGCAGTCCACACAAATATTGTGAGTCCCAAGCTCTCCACTAGATAAGGTCACTGGAATAGAGGTGTGGAGGTGTTGAAGTTGAGATCTCATAGGGTTCCTTCTCTCTCTCAACTCTCTCTCAATTCTCTGAATCAAAAGGCGAAGAGCCATTGTGGATGAAAAGGACTACATACTGCAATAATATCATGGTATAGGTGAGTTGACACCCTAATAGGTGAAATAAATGAGGGTCACGTGGATAGTTGAGGAAGAACGGGACAAATGTAAAGCCAGGTCGGTACAACAGGCAGTCGAAAAGCATGGCACACACGACATGCATGGAGCGAAAGGGCGGCGGTGGATAAGATCACCGAGAAACACAAACACCAGGAGACAAATTCTTCTGATGGGAGATCACCAATAGCTAACAGATCATAAAAGAAGTGGATCACTAGGGTGGAATATCATAAAGAAGTAGTCTAATGAAACAGAGGGCTGAGTAGGCATCCCAATAGGATGCCCACACACCACAGTCTAGAATGGAGCCCAACGAATAGAAGGAAGTCCCGCACAGAGAACCAATAACACAGAAGCCCAAAGAGAACATGTTTTTCATAATAAAAATAAATCAAATTCTTTCATGGGAAAACATTAATATGATTTTAATTTTGAAAACCAAAATTAACAATAGGTATATGTAGCATATGAGGGAATCATCATGGTCATCCATATCTTGATGAAACATAAAGAAATGTATATTAATTGAATCTAAAACATTTCCCCATGTACTTTTATATTTCCATTGATAATGATTAGATATAAATTACAATAATGAGGAATCTGAATGAGGCAAATCTGAGAGGTCGTGACAGTCAATGGCCCTACCACCGATGACTCAAGAATACAATAGAGTGTTTCTTTAACATTAAGTACTATATTTTGTAATAGATAGATGATGGGATGTTAGAACCACCAACAACTAAATCCCTTATCTATTCATATGGGAACTTTGAGAATAAAACAATATGTGTTGAAAAACATGGGATATTTGTCTTCCAGTGATACATGACCATCTATCAGTAATAGATGAAATAAGGTCTATTTGTTTAATGCTAAGCATATGGATTCATAAATTGCATGTTAAGTAGAACATTCACTTATCATGATCCCAATATCCAAGATTCTCTAAGAGTTGGTAATGACTTACCACCACATCTATTGTCATTTTCATCAATTCTAATGGCATAAAATTGAAGGATGGGTTTTCTTAAATAATTAGATATTGAACTACGTATATGAAGGATTGATGGTGTTATAGAATCCAAAATCTCATTCAACATGCATAGGATTCATCCTAGATCCATTAGAAAAGATTTAATCCTAAGAATGTATAGCACAACCATGTCCCCACTGCATATCGTTAAAATACATGGGGAATGTCCTAGTCAGAAGATGTTAAACTACAAAGCATCCCAAGTCCTCGTCACATAACCTCAAACTATAAGTAACCTAATTCATTACAATATGAAATTAAACTACATTGAACATATCCTTGTAACACAACGGTAAATTGTGGAACATCTCAATATTTGGGAGATATCATCATTATCATGTGGTAAGTGTAATAATCTGGATGTACCACCAATAAAGTATAATCTTGACCCCATAAATGGAACAAAAACATTGATTCATCTTAGTTGTATACTAAGGGAATCATATGACATGTCACCTCCCTAGACAGTTAGATCGAGGCACTAAGGAGATGTAACCAGGTATAAACATTTGTGGACCCGTGAGATTAGGCTAATATCACCTCCTCTATTGAAAAATCCCTCTATCATCTAACGGAATTAACCAGTGAATGAGACCATATTCCTTCTTATTCATACCAAGTTAGTTTTCATATCTAGGTTGTAAGAATGGTCTAAGTACATATCCATGAATCCATGCATAAATCCCATCAGAATATTCTGATGTCACAAAGAGGACAACCATGAGTATATATTCTTGATTAAATCAAAAACATTAGCCATAATATCCTAGAAGTTGAGAACCTTCAGGCCTATATTCTTGAAAATACTCTTCTAAAGATCCAATATCTTTTGGAAGTGATAGAGTATCTCCGCCAATATATTATGATGATGATTCAGAGATAGACATGCATTCATATCCCAACAATAAGAGAAGCATATAAACATGGTCAATAGGAATAGGTAGCTACTCTAGAGAAATCACGCATTCTTACTCCCATCCTGGAGGATTGTCGGTATATTTTGAAAAGGGATGAGGCATAAGAATAGGATAATACCCTTATTCTGAGTAAGTTTCATAAAAATAGTTTGGAAATTACAGTAGGATAGGAACACATTCCTATCGATGAAATATGGCGGCACACTCCAAAGGTGAAACATGACTAGGCTCACAATCCTATTCAGACTAGGGTATTTCAACCTAGTTTGGAAATCACCTCAATACATTAACACATTCCTATCTATGAAATTCAATGACATACTCAAACAAAATAGAAATGATATCATGGTCTTATTACCATCATTGAAAGAATGCACCAACATTCTGTATAGGCTATACAGGAGGAGGTCCACATCCCTTCTAAAATTCCAAATTTTTGCTGTAATATTCTGATGAGGAATGCATATTTGAATTAAGGTTATACCCCCACTTCAACTAGGGTTGACCAGCATACTCTAAAAAACACACAATGGTATACTCACATTACTGTAAATAATACATAAGATCACTAGAATACTCCAGAAGTTTCTTGGAAGTAGGCTCACATTCATGCAATAACAGATAGTACTCATCATACTCCAAGGACTACTACACAGGAGCACCATACTCTTTCTCAACCCCCAAAGGTAGGTCATCATATTCTTCCCATGACACAAAATTAGGATCACATTCCTACTATTTTCAATTATAATGTCCTTAAGGTTCTATGACACGTATCTACAATAATTCAAGGGTCTGATATCTCTCTAACTAAAGGAAAAGTTGATAATTACCCTGATAGTCCTTCTCATGGTAGTATAAAGATGGATTATTGGAGCCTTATTTCAGACATCCTCTATGGAAAATCTCTCCATAGTCTTATCTCACCCAAGAGAGGAAATCTTTTCCTTTTAAAGACATCTTAAAATAGAGAGGTGGTCAAAACAATGGGGTTATTAGTTCATATTTCCCTAGAAACCTCAAGAAATTCCTCATCACAATTAGCAGGAGGCCCAGAGAATTGGATTTTGTGGGCTAACCATATGAAATATTACACCCACTAATTCTGGTCTTCAAGACATTAAACTACATTGTATACCATGTCAGGGTCACAATAAATTAAATTTCAAGAAATGTGGTTACAATGTAGGACTACCCCTCCACTCCCCACCCACCCCCACCCCCTTACATATGATATAAATTTTCAAAATATGTTCCTAGAATAGGGTTTTACCACCACATCCCTAGTTTTCCCTAATAAACCTATATTTGTAAAAAGTAGTATCACTTGACTCCAACACTAAATCCTCTTCCACCAGGTTTCCTTCTTCCTAAATCCAGGACATCAATTCATTGCAAATTCACTATAAATAAGTCATATCTTTCCAAAAAAATGAAGTTCACCCATTCTTATGTGAGATTCATATCTTTATAAGGGATAATATATAAGAACTATTTTTGGGTTTATTTATATCACAAAGGATATGTAGTGATACCCAAATCTCCAATCCTGGTCCTAGCCATAATGCAAAAATAATTGTCCCTTGATTTTTGTTTGAGTTAGACCTGCACAGGGAATTAATATATAAAAACTATGTGTGGGGTGATTTCCATGCTATAGGATACTTAGTGATGCTTGGATTTTTCATTTAAGGCTTATCCATGAGGAGTCATCACTCCAAACCATTTTCATCCATGATAATAGGATTCATGTGGAGATTCTAGTCAACATTAAAATATCAACACAAAAAAAACATATTTCCTATAATGCACTCTCAGATGATACAATCAACTTCCCAATTGTCTCTTGTTTCTCACACTGAGTTTGAATCGTGTGAGATTATTGTGTAAGGACCCCTTCCTAAACATTATATATTCAAGTTATTTTAAATATAGAAATCACTTTATTTTCCCAAATATATTTTAGGTTTATAGTTTTAGAGAATTGGTGAAACTCTTAAATATGAAACTCAAACATTATAATTGGAAAATTATACCTAGTAACCATTTTTTACACCAAAAGAAACCCTTTTAAACTAAAACATTTTTTCTTTTCATGATATATCTTCAAAATTTTGATCTTGACCACATCCTCATCCCTACTATTCCTTAAAATACTTTGAAAAACATTTTAAAACATGGGATGAGGATAAAAAATATCAATAATACTATTGAAAAATGGGGCTATCCCCACACATCTATACCCATGGTCTAGAGAAACCATGGGTATAGGGTTACGATATAAAATTATACCTGTGATTTTAATACAACTATGGGTAAAGAGCTCCCCATCCTCGATCCCTAATCACCCCTCCTCCTACAAGCCCTATCCTCCCTAACCTACCCTCTCGTCCTTTCCTCCACCTCAACCTAGACCTCCCAGCCTCTACCTCTTCCTCAACCTCCCATCATCTACCTCCACCTCAACCTCCCAGCCTCCACCTTCACCTCAACCTCCGAGCCTCCACCTCCCGATCCCCCACCTCCCCCCTCCACCTTCCTACCTCCATCTCTACCTCTGTGTCTACCTCCACCTCTACCTTAGCTCCCTCCCTTACCTGTCTATAAACCCTAATTTAAATGGGTCTTCTCGATTACCAACTAAATCATGCTTCTCGGGCCATTCCTTTGCAACATCCATCACTGTTAAGTTATACCACTACCATCGAGAGGTTAAAATCTATTCATTTTATTTTTAAAAGGTCTCAATAATATCATACTTATGATATGAGGTATTTTTTTCATTTTACTATGTTATCCTTCTTGAATTTGACTATGTTATTCTAATTTAATTGTTCTCATTTCCAATTTACCAATTACATGATCATTATCTCAATCTTTATCTACTTTACATCCTATTCTAGGTAAATGTTTTAAAATAATTTTTTTCCTATAATGATATATTCCTCCTTCATTCTGTTTTAATAAACCTATGTTTAAAGTATATTTTTTTAGTTCTGATGAGATTAAATCTTACAATTACTCATGATGTTTTTTTATGTTTCTTCCATTCTTTTCTTTACTACATGCAATTCAATTGCTTATTATTCCCTAGATATTCCAATCACATTTGATCGTGATTGAATTTATGATGAAATTATTTTTTCATGATTGATTTTATACTTATGATTTCCTACTCATTTGATATGAAAATTTGATTTTTATTCATTTAGAAAGACCTCAACATACACTAAATTGGTGCAAATCTCTTTAACTCCCTCAACATGCAGTTTTATATTTTTGGATATTACATCAGCATAATTCCATTGTTGATAACTTGGAAGTTTTTTACAGATCCACATCAATTCTCCCCTTGACCAGACTAAATTGGTATAAATTTTTCTTCACTTTATATATATATATATACCTCCAACTCAGCATCAATGAAATTTTTTTTCTTACACCATATTTTTTATTGTATCTTTGGTATTTAATGTTTTTATTTCATATTTCATTCTACTAACAGATGTATGTTTATTATTTAATATGTATTCGAACATTTTTTAGTAGATAATTATGAAGATGATTTTGTTTTCCTTTAATTGATGTATGTTTATTACTAATAGTTTGTTTATTACTCTTTCTAAAAAATGGTTAGTATATGATGATATGTTTGATGTATGTTTGATTGATACGTATCACATGTAATAGTTATTCATAAACTTTTTAGTATATATTTTAATTTTATGATCATAAATAGATACAACATATCATCATAATAAATACATGTCAAATGATATAAAATATACTAATATATTATACCCTATCATTTAATACTCTATATTGTTATACACTTCCAATTTAATGTTCTTTATACTATTATACACTATAATTTTTTTGAATACTAGGTGTTATTTATATTTATTAATTGTAATGGAGTACCTTCCCTTTTATTTTCCTGGATGTGATAGCTAATAAATCATAGAATGTCATTTTTTTAATACTTCATTGATTTATTATTTATCCCATATCCTAAAATATACAGGAATAAATGGGAATTTCTTCCACCTATTAGCTATCCCATCTACTATTTTATCTCACTAAAATGTATTGGAATATACCCAAATTTGGGTATCTACCCAATTACATTCTCTTATAAATACATATTTCAAATTCAAAACCCAATGTACAAAAATGAATGATTGTTTGGTTTCTCTTAATATATTGTTTCTTCCATTATAATTTTTTTATAAATTAAATTTTGATATGCTTTATAAGTTTTGAAATATACTTTCCTTATTACAAGTTTAAAAAAATGATGTCTTAGTTTACTCTGCATCTGAATTTGATGTAGCCTACTATTTCATGTTATCATTTTTGGATGTTTGAGTATATTTAAGTCATTTTTTCAATACGATTTTTCATAGGTGGGATTTGTTCTATAATTATCTTAATAATTTTTTAAATTTTAGGGACACCATGTTATTGGGTTCTCATATTTTGTTTCCTGGTGATAAAATGATTAAAGGAGTAGTGTTTTCTTTAGCATGTGTTTTATTTATGATGGATTGACGTGTGTGATATTTCTGGTTTCCTCTTCACTATTCATTTCATTTTTTATCACTGTAACTAAACCCTAACTCATTTTTGGGGTTTTTCTTTTGGTTTATTCTTGATGTTTAGGGCACTTGGGTTCTCGTTGAGGTTGGTTCTATCCACTGTCATTAAGGGCAGTGGGTTCGATATGGGTTTTGGGTATGTTTTGTTTTGTTTAAATTATTTTCCTTTTTTAAATTTTGGGGTTTTGGGGTTTTGGGGTTTTGGGGTTTTGGGGTTTTGGGGTTTTTATTTTTTAGTGTTCTTCTAGATTATTTTTTACTTGCTGTGGTGGTTTCGGATTTTCATTATCAAAGGTGACTTGCACATGTATGCATAGGTACAAATATAAGTTCCCCCATATATATATTCAACCATGGTGTTATGAATATATATATTTGTAGTACCCCAAGACTTTACTATATTTTCCCTTTATAATAAATTTAATATTTTTGATAGCTTTTCAATACACACAACACCATATTCAAAAAAAACAATATTTAGTCATGATTTGCACAGTCAATTAAATTATAACACTTTTAGAGAGTTTATATAGTAAATTTATATATTATATATCCAATAAAATATTTTTAAATTCATTCAATATATTTTATAGTCATAAGATAAAAACAAACCCAATTTTTCGCATAAAATACTACATTTTTATAAAGGCAGTTTTACCGCATCCTAATAGAAAAACTATTATAAATATGAATTTTGGAAGTTTTATATATTTTATATGTAAAAATAAACTTAATTTTTGAAATAAGAACATAAAAATTAGGTTATGGTGAATTTTTATTATTTTTCTATGAAGTTTAATTTTTTGATGAATAGTGAAAAATACTGAATTTTAATTCAAAACTGCTTTTTCATCTAATTTATGTATAAGTTTAAATTATGTTTTAAATTGATTTTAAAGTTTAATTAGATATTTTTTTATTAATTAATCCAATTTAGGTCATTAGAATCAATTTCCCTTTTAAATTGAATATAAAAACTAAGCAAACCTTTGAACATGTTTACTTTAAAAATCTGCATTGTCATCCCGTCTGTAGGATTAAATTTAAATTAATTTCTGTCATTTCTGTGGTTGGAATTTGGAAAAATGAATTAAATATTTATAATAAAAAAATTATAATTTATAATATGGTAAACTTAGTTTTTTACCAAAAATATTAGTGAAAGTAATTAAAATTAATTACAACGATTAAGAGAAAAAACAGCTTAACAGGGGACTAAACCATAAACTTAAGAGCCAAAATGACCTAAATACTTATGAAAAATCCATTGGATGGCCATATTTAGACCCTATAATAATTTTTATATAATTTTTAACATTATTAGAGCCACTTTAAATGGTAAAAACATGGTTGGAATTCCCTTTCCAAAAAAGTACTTTAATGTCACTCCTCCTCTACTATAAAAAAGGCACTCACCCCTCCCACTTCTTCACACCTATAAATCTCTTTGGATCGACCAAGATATGTCCAAATATCTCATAAATATCCCTTCTATAAACATATAATCCTAACCTTGTGCATAAATCCATCCAAGTAATCTCTTTTGTGTAAACTAAAAGGAGTTACCCGAATAAGAGGTAGCATCCTTCCTTAAACTCTTTAGTTTTATTTTCATTCTCCACCCCCTAAAATATTATTATTACAAAATTATATAATAAAATAAGTATCCTAAATATATTATTATGTTTTTATGTTAATTTTTATACCTTTAATTACACAAACATCCATCTAATGGGTAACGAACCTATCGTTTTTTTGTAAGGCGAACTACCACCTCACGAAATGATGATTGTTTGTTTTTCCTTTATCGCCTATCATGGTGGGAATTATGATGGAAACACTATTTATATATGATATATATGATATTTATAATTTATTTATTCTTATATAATTATTATATAACACATACAATTATACTTTCCATTTTGTATAAATATGATAACATTGTTTGTGGAAGTGTGGACTACTGCCCCCTCAAAGCGATGTGACTCGTTCACACTATACATGGAAAATATAAAGGATGGTTTTGATAAAAAAAATTAATATATATGAAATATATATATGATAATGTAATTATAATAAATATATATATCATTTACTTTTCATTCTTTTAGTATGGAAAAGAAATGAAAGTAGCATTCATGCATACGTACGGCCTACCGTCTCCATGAACAGTGCATTCCATTTCTTATCTCCAAATATTATGAATTATTATAAACAAATATATACTGAATATATATGATATTTAAATCATGTTTTAAATTATATATATTATTAAACCATGATCTAATCAATAAGAACAACAATTAACAAGTTAAAACATACTCAACAAACTAGTAAATTAACACCCGAAATAGTGAAAATAATGTATGATTGTTATCAAAAGTGTAATAAGATATTATAAGAAGATAATATATGATATTATAAACATGAATATGGTTCTATAATAAGTTATTAACACTGTTAAAACTATTATATAGGAGGTTAAAGGTAGTTAACATAAAAGGAAACGTAAGGTAAGGGATTATTGTCTTATTTTCTTTCTATGAGGCATACATCATTTTCACCACTTACTTATTTTATGTGGTTTATATACTGAAAATATTGATATATTTTATCATGAATTATTTTAACTTCATGTTATTTTAATTTTCACTATTAATTATCTCACCCAAGGTGTTTATATAGGAAATTACCAAAATGGTAAAAGTCATCTCTGCAATCTCACTTTCTTTTGTGATTATTAACTTTCTCTTGACACAATAACTTTATTTTATTAATTATTCATTGGATATTCCCTAAAATATCCTAATTATTGGGTGATTTATATTATTATTTCATAAAACGTATACCATTTTTACATACAGTTTTTACTTTGACAGTTATTTGATTACCAGTGGAAATATTGATAAATTTGTATTATTTATTAAATAAAGATATTTGATAAGGAATATTATTTATTTAAATTATTATATATGAGGAATTATTTGTACTAGAAATGATGGATGGGCCCTGGACTTTATATATACCCTTGATGCATCTAAAGGTTCTCATAAGACAAATAAGTTGTCCAAATTAAACGAGTTTCTATCTATAGTTTTAAATAATCTTGTGAAAGGTATTGACGGTATAGGTTTTCATGTACCTTAGACATTAAATCCAATAATTAAGCATTTACTTCATAGATATTTCAGATATTGTTGTTATTATCCATGATATTTTCATATGATAAAATCTATAGATGCATTTCATTCTCATTTTATTGATTAAATGGCATGTGTTTCAGTTTCGTACATTTCCATATTGATTGTGCCTTATCTAGTTACTTGAATGAAATGTGTTATAAGTTATTTACCATACCATTTTGATTCATTCTCTTAAATTCATTATTTATTCTGCTTTACTTACTCTTACTAAGAATTTTATATTACCCTTATTATGTTTCTTTTCCCTAGGTTATGAAGAGGAATACTTTTAATGAGTTTCAAGGATGTTAATATTTTTCTTATTTTATGCTTTATTATCTTTTCCCAATATATTATGGGTATCATGTATGTAATTTGGATTTCCAAAACTAATAAACTTCTCGGTCCTTCAGGATTTTATTCCTTATAATCATTCCAATGTAATAAAATAAGGCATTGGCTTTGGGATTTTGGGGTTGGGTCATTATAGTTGGTATCAGAGAAATTTTAGAACCAACCTTGGATACTAGATTTAAAAAAATAGATTAAGTAACATAACCCTAAGATAGAATTTTAGGATATGTATAGAAGAATATCCTATAATTTTTATAAGGTAGATATTGTGTGGGTATTATTAGAATTACATCCCTATCTGGATACTACAAGTGGACATGGTTCTGGCACAGATGTACCTAAAAGTAAAAACTCTGACAAGGTGTGTCGAGCCTGACTCAGCGTAACCTGGTACATGACAACTGGTCTTACTACGCACCTGGTTTAACACTCTTGGGGGATATGCTTAGGGAAATTTTCATTTTCTTTAAAAACTATTATGAAGGATTTAAAAGTAAGTATATCCCCAAAGAATCCTTAATTATGATTATGATATTAGCTATGCATAAATTTTTCAATTTATGTTAAGTGCTAATACATATTTAGAATTATACAATGTTTACAATTTTATGATCTAATCCAGTATATTACATTGTTTAGACTTGGAACCTGAAAGTAAGAATGGTATCAATACTTGTGGAAAATGTATATATTTCTCTACTGAGGAGGCCAATATATCAGGTATTGGAATGTATCAAATTATGGCTATATTAGGGTAACTTAATCAGGTTTTGAAAAATTAACTTGCCTGAATGGAGAAAACTATTACACATAGAGAATATCCTATGTTGGAACTCTTTATGTGGAAGAGTCCCCCATCATTTAGTGGTACTAATAATCCAATTATATATAATCAATGGATTAAGTATCTGGAGAATATATTTGTGGCCTTGGGATGCAGTGAAATGGAAAAGCATACAATTGTAGTATATTTTCTCAAAGGTGATGTTAATCAATAGTGGGCTTTAATCCAAAATACTAGGGAGGGAGAAGAAATCTATCTTATGGAATAGAGAACCTTTAAGGATTAATTCTTTGATAAATACTTCCCTCATGATCAACAACTTGAGATGAAGATAAATGTCCTTATCTTAAATAAAAATGAATAAGAGAGTGTTTTGGATTATGAAGCCTCCTTTACAAGATTAGTCAAGTATGATAAAAATTACATATGCAACATAGAGTGCAAGATTGATCACTTTTTTTAAGGTATTAAGACAAGTATTATAAGGGAACTGGTCTCCCAAAATTTTTAATCATATATTGAAATAGTTTTATATTCCATCAAGGTGGACAAGTAATTTTATAGAATCAATATATTCAAAGGAAAACAATACAATAAGTATCCATTTTAGAACCATGAAAAAGATAATTCATCAAATAAGAAGAAGTTTGAGTGATTTCCATCATGTGAAACCTGTGGGATAAAGCACCATGGGAAATGTTTGAAGGGATTGGGAGTTTTTTATAAATATAGAGATAGGTGTCACCGAGCTCATGAATGCAAGGGGAATAAGTCAATCAATTATTTTTAGTGATATATTTGTAAATATATGGGACATTATGAAAATTAATGCCCCAAGCATCATAGTAATCTTCCATAGAAGAGGCCAAGGGGAGATAACCAAGCTTATATAATCACTACAGTGGAGGTAGAAGTACCAAATGACATGGTGTCAAGTATATTAATCCTATATTAAAATGTATAAAATGCATTATTTGATTTTGTATCATCACACACTTCTATATCTACATAGTTTTCCAATAAAATTAGACATTTCCATTTTGATTTAATAAGGGAGTTTCAGGAGAAAACTCATAAGGGAAGTATCATCACAATAAAGATGTCCTAGTAAGTCCCAATTATGACACATAAACGTGATTTACTTGTTGGCCTCATTATCATACTTATGATTTACTTTGATATAATCCTTAGTATGGACTGGATATCAAAATATTATGCAAAAAGTATTTCAAGAGGAAGGAAATGAGGAGGATGTAGAATCCCTCACCTTTAGAGAAAAAGCTTCCTTGTCAGATTCTTATTTAGATCCACCCCTATAGATATACTGAATGAAATTCTTGGGGAAGGATATTGAATGACATCTAGTGATAAATAAGGTAATCTTTAAATTAAGGATATACCTATTTTGTATGAATAAATTGATGTGTTTCTTAAGTAATTACTTGTACATACCCAGAGCATGAAGTTGAATTTTCTATTACTTTAATCCCCGATGCATGGCCAATATCAAAGTATCCCTATAGAATTTCCACTGTGTAATTAGTGGAATTTAAGAAAAAACTAGATGATTTGAGTAATAAGGGATTTATTCACCCTAGTGTTTCATCATAGGGATCCCCTGACCTCTTTATTAAGAATAAAGATGGATCCATGATGTTGTGCATTGATTATAGGGAAATAAATGTTATTGCAATAAAGAACAAGTACCCTATACCTCTCATTGATGACTTGTTTGATCAACATCATATTGCCTAATTTTTTCAAATATTGATCTTTATTCTGGGTATCACCAATTATTAATGAAGACAGAAGACATTCCAAAGATAGATTTTCAGATGAGGTGTAGTGATTATGAGTTTACAATAATTCCATTTGGATTAACTAATGAACCCTCTATTTTTATGGACTTAATGAATGGATTATTCAAGGAATATCTTGATGATTTTTTATGGTATTCATTAATTATATTTTGGTATATTATAAAATTTATAAGGACAAAAAAATCACTTATGGATCATTCTTAAGACTCTTAGAAGAAAAGAGTTATCTGGTAAATTTAGTAAGTGAAATTTTTGGACTCAAGAAGTTTATTGTCTTGTCCATATTGTATCCAAGGATGGAATATTAGTTAATTCTAAAAATAAAAATGCATCTAGAGAATATCCTACACCAAAAAAAATGAGCTATGTAGTTTCATTGGTTTAGAAAGTTATTATCAGTGATTAATTCAAAATTTTACCTGATTGGATAACCTGTTAACCAAGCTTACACATAAAGGGGTTAAGTTTGTTTAGAAAAAGTAATGTGAAGAATGATTTGATGAACTAAAGAGAAGATTATTCAATGCTCTGATTTTGAATCTATTGATAGGGAGTGATGGGTTTTTCATATATAGTGATTCATCGAATAAGGGACTTGGTTATGTCCTAATTAAAAATGATAAATTTATTGCATATGCATCAAGACAATTGAAGACTCACGAATAGAACTATCCTACCCATGATCTTGAGTTAGAATTTGTGATCTTATCTTTGAAAATATGGAGACATTATCTCTATGGTGAAAGATCTGAGATATACATGGATCATAAGAGCCTGAAATACATCTTCTCATAGAAGGATCTCAATATGAGACAAATGATATGCCTCAATCTACTCAAGGATTATGATTTCTCAATACACTACCACCCAAGGAAAGAAATTAAGGTAGAAGATGCATTGAGTAGAAAGGATCATAGAGTTCTAACCCAGATGAGGATTGAGAGGGTACATATGTTCATTGGTATAGTAAACATGGATATAGTAATTTATAAGGTAGTAAAGACATAAATAATTTTTCAAATGATTGAAAACCCATATTTATTATAGAGGATAAATAATTCTTAATCTAATGATGAGGACTTTCAGAAGAAAATCAAAGCTATGAACGATGGAAATGACTTTGTTTGTGAAGATAGTGTTCTAAAATTTGGAAGGAGGATATGTGTTCTATATATACCTGATTTGAAAAGGGAATTGTTGGATGATTCTAATAGATCAAATTTATCTATACATCCTAGAAAAACAAAGATGTATAGGTACTTTAAGGAACATTTTCTATGGTATAACATGAAGTGGGAAATTGGTTATTATGTGTCTATATGTTTAGTTTGTCAATAAGTGAAAGCTATGAGGTAGCATCTTAAAGGAATCCTGAAACTTCTTTTTATTCCTATGTGGAAATGGGATAAAATTACTATGAAATTTTTCATGATACTACCAAATACTCCTATAAAGAATGATGCAATATGGGTTATTTTTGATTGCCTAACCAAATATACACATTTCCTTGCTATAAGAGAAGACATGCCTCTTGATCATCTCGTAAGTCTCTATATTAATGAAGTTGTAAGAATTCATGGCACACATTTATCAATTATTTTGAATCAAGATCCCCACTTTACATAAAAATTCTAGTTGAGTCTTCAGAAGGCCCCTGATACTGAACTTCATTTGAGTACCGCCTACCATCCTCAAAATGATGGAAAGTATGATAAAAAATTCAAACAATAGAAGTAATGTTGATTTTATACTCACTCAACTGTCAAGGTATGTGGGATTAGTACTTACCTTTGTTATAGTTTTCCTATAATAATAGTTTCCATTCAAGTATTCAAATGGTATTGTATAAAGAATTATATAAAAAAAAATATCGTGCTCCAACTTGTAGGGATGAAGTTGGTGAAAGGAAACTCATAGTCCTAGAAATTTTTGAAGAGAAGACAATAAAGTTAAAGTCTATTCAAGCTCATATTAAATTATATAAAATTAGGAAAAAGAGTTATTTGGATAATCAAAGGAAATATTTAGAGTTCCAAGTGGGAGATCATGTTTTCTTGAAAGTATCTCTATGGAAGGGTGTTATCAGGTTTAGTAATAAATGGAAAATGAGTCCCAAGTACATTAGACCCTTTGAAATTATTGAAAGGGTTGGATTTGTTACTTATCGTTTGGTAATACATCCAAATATCTCAAAGGTACATGACATGTTCCATTATCTATTATAAAGAAGTACATTCCAGACCCAATACATGTTCTCATCTTTGATGAGATAGAGTTGAAACCTGACCATTCATATTGTGAAGAACCCATCCAAATTCTTGATACCATAGACAAGTATTGAGTAATAAAATGACTTTTCTAGTAAAGGTACTCTAGAAAAATTAAAAAATGGAAGAAGAAACATGGGAACCAAGGTATTCAATGAAGGAGAACTACATAAGCCTTTTTTAAGGTAATATCCTAGAAATTTCAAGGGAGAAATTTTTGTAGGAGGAAAGAATGTAGCACCCTAATACTTTACCATATTTTCCTTTCATAATACATTTAATTTTGTTGATAGATTTTCAATACACACAACACCCAATTTAAACAAAACAATATTTAGTCTTAATTTGTACATTCAATTAAATTATAACACTTTTATATATTTTATATAGTAAATTTATATATTATATATCCAATAAAATATTTTTACATTCATTAAATATATTTTGTAGACATAAGATAAAAACAAACTAAATTTTATTCATAAAATAATATATTTTTATAACCCGTAGGTGGTGGATATATTCAACAGGTTGAGGAATGATTTTTCTGATCGATATAATACTATACAGGTTATAATAGGGTCAAGGGATACAATAATTTATCCCTTGAAACCCCATGGCATTTTTTATAAGCCTTCTTCTTATGCAGATGTTGCTCGGATTGGTAATAGATCCTCTCTAGGGGTAGTGGGTACCAAAGGCCATAATTTGAAAATGCAGGATTTTTCAGGTGAGAAGGAGGATTGGGTGAATATTAGGGTAAGAACAAATCTAAGGAATATTTTATCCTCTATTAACGTTAGTAACTGTTTTGAAAGTTTGGGAACTAATACTCCTAACCAGGATCCCAATGAGTGCTTCTCAAGGTCAGAGTTAGGGGGAGAGTTATGGGCATTTTTTGGAAGATAGTTCAAAGGAAGGATTCGGTAGAGGCCTTCACAATGCGAGGAAGAAGGGAAAAAATAAAATGGGGATCTGGGTAGTTTCATTTTGGGAAAGAGGTGGAAATTCAAAGGTCGAAAGGATTACTCCTACCATCCTAGACCAATGGAGACAAGATCGGCTAAAAAAGTCAAAACCAAGGCAATGTAAGGTGATAATTCTATGAATTAATAGGTGAAGGATGTCAACATGAATTTTTTTAGTGTAATTTAAATGGTCTAAGGTGGTGACTCTTAGGATTAAGTCCTTAATCAGATGGGTGATTTGGTGGAAGAACAACCTTGGGGTGCAAGGAGGCTCTATGATTTTTGACAAGTCATTGTCTGTTCCTCAGGGCATATTTTAAATAAGTTTTATATGGTTGATGTATCACTAGAGAACATGGTTTTCTAATAGTTTTAAATAGTTTTAGAGTCCAAAAAACAACCTTATTATCTTTTTATACACTTTGAGGAAGAGATATTGGATAAGGTCTTAACTATTTATGCTTCTAAAGGGGGTGAAGAGAGGATAAATGGGAGACCAATTCAAGTGAAAAAAAGGATCAGGGTGATTTAATTGACAAGAAACATCTAATTATTACCAAATCATTCAACAATAAAAATATAACAGTGGAGGAGTTCTTTTATCCTTAGAAAAAAATTGGCCTATCAATTTGAAGACATTATCAAAGATAAACTGAATAAAAAGGTAACTGATATTTTATAGAAATTATATAGGGAAATTAAATATACTAGTTTTAATTTGTATTTCAAAAAAAAATTATCTTCTATAGTGTCTAATGTAATTGGTTGAACCTGGAGGTTTCACACTTTTTTTCATAAAAGTTTTTTTAAAATAAAAAATATAACTTAGTAGTAGGTTTGCCACCTATTAATGGTGAACCTATTATAAGTCTAAATTTTGGAAATTTTATATGTTTTATATGTCAAAATAAACTTTTTTTTAAATAAAAATATAAAAATTAGGTTGGGGTGAATTTTTTTCATTTTTATGTGAAGTTCCATTTTTTGATGAATAGTGAAAAATGCTGAATTTTAATACAAAAATATTTTTTTGTATAATTTATTTATAAGGTTAAATTATATTTTAAATTGATTTTAAAGTATAAATAGATCAATTTTTTATTAATTAATCTAATTTAGTTCATTTTAATCAATTTCCCTTTGAAATTGGATATAAAAACTTTCCAAACCTTTAAACATTTTTACTTTAAAAACCCTCATTGTCGTCACATCTATGGGATTAAATTTAAATTAATTTCTGCCACTTATGTGATTAGAATTTGGAAAAATATATTACATATCTATAATCATAATAATTTATAATTTATAATAATTTCAACTTAGTTTTTGACCAAAAATATCAGTGAAATTAATTAAAATTAATAACAAGAATTAAGAGAAAAAATAGTTTAATAAGGGACTAAATCTTAAACTTAAGAGCCAAAATGACCTATAAACTTTTCAAAAATCCATTGTATGACCATATTTATACCCTATACTCCATTTTATATAATTTTGAAAATTATTGGATCCACTTTTAATGGGAAGAACGTGGGTGGAATTCCCTTTCCAAAAATTTACAAGAATGTCACTCCTCCTCCACTATAAAAAGGCACTCATTCCTCCCACTCCATCACACCTATTAAGTTGTTTTTCTCGATCAATATCTACCCAAATATCTCATAAAAAAATACATACTCTCAATATAGAATCATCACCTTGGCATAAATCCATCCAAGTAATCCCTTTAGTGCAAACCAAAAGGAGTTACCTGAATAAGAGGTGATGTCCTTCCTTAATCTCTTTAGTTTTATTTTCATTCTCCAACCACTCAAATATTCTTATTCAAAGATTATATAATAACATAAGTATCCAAAATATAATTTTATTTTTTTATTTTATTTTTTCAAATTTTAATTACACTCACATTCATTTAATGGGTAACAATCCTATCATTTATGTGTACGACGAACTACCACCTCACGAAATGATGATTGTTCATTTTTCATTTACTGCCTCTCATGGTGATAATTATGATGGAAAAGATGATTATATATTATATATATGATATTTATAATTAATTTGTGCTTAAATAATTTTTATATAACACATACCCTTATACATTCCATTTTTTATAAATATGATAACATCGTTTGTGGAAGTGTGGATTACTGCCCCCTCAAAGCAATGTGACTCGTTCACACTATATATGGAACATATAAAGGATGTTTTTAATAAAACTATGTAATATATATGAAATAGATATGATAATGTAATTATCATATATATATATCATTTAATTTTCATTCTTTTAATACAAAAAAGAAGTGAAATTAGCGTTGATGCGTACATATGACATACCGTCTCCATGAACGGTGCATTCCATTTCTTATCTTAAAATATTATGAATTATTATAAATACATATATAATGAATATATATAATATTTAAATCATTTTTTACATTATTTTGATGATGAAACCATGATTTAATTAATAAGATCAATAAGTAACAAGTTAAAACATACTCGACAAACTAGGCAATTAACACCCAGAATAGTAAAAATAATGAAAGATTATTATCAAACAGGTAATAATATATTATAAGAAGATAATATATGATATTATAAACATTAATATGGTAATTTAATAAGTTATTAACACTCTTAAAACCATTATATATGAGTTTAAAGGCCATTTACATAAAAGGAAATACAATGCAAGGGATTATCGTCTCACTTTTCTTTTCGTGAGACATAGATGATTTTCACCACTTAATTATTTTTTGTGGTGTATATATTGACCATATTGATATATTTTATCATGAATTATTTTACCTTCATGGTATTTTAAGTTTAACTATGAATTACCTCACCCATTGGGTTTAACTTGGAAATTACCAAGTGGTAAAAGTCATCTTTGCAATATCACTTTCTTTTGTGATTGTTAACTTTCTCTTGAAACAATCACTTTATTGTAATCATTTTTCATTATATATTCCTTAAAATATCATCATTCTTGGGTGATTTATATTATTATTTCATAAAACTTATACCCTTTTTACATATGGTGTTTACTTTAAGGGTTATTTGATTATCTAGGGAAATATTGATAAATATGTATTATTTATTCAATAAGGATATTTGATAAGGCATATTATTTATTTAGATTATTAGATATGATAAATTATTTGGACTAGAAATGATGGGTGGGTACCTAACTTTATATATCTCATTGATGCATCAGCAGGTTCCCATGAGACAAATAAGTTGGCCAAATTAAATGGGTTTCTATTTGTAGTTTTAAATCGTCTTGTGAAAGGTATTGATAGTATAGGTTTTTATGTGCCTCAAACATAACATCCAATAATTAAGAATTTACTTCATAGATATTATAGTTACTATTATTATTATCCATGAAATTTTCATATGATAAAATTTATGGATACATTTCATTCTCAGTTTATTGATTAAATGGTATGTGTTTCAGTTTCTTACCTTTCCATATTGATTATGCCATATCTAGTTATTTTAATAGAATGTTTTATTAGTTATTTACCTTGACATGTTGATTTGTTCAATTTAATTCATTATTTCTTCCACTATAATTACCCTTATTGATCATTTCATCTCACCCTTCTTATGCTTCCTTTTCCCAGGTTATGAAGAGGAATCCTTTGAATTAGTTTCAAGGATGTTGAGATTTTACTTATGGTATTATTTATTTTATTTTCCCAATGTATTATAGGAAAATAATAATACACCATATCTAAGATTATGGGTTCGGGTCATTACAATATTGGGGTTAGGTGTTCTTATGTATATATATGAAAAATGTATATGTGTGTAAGGTAAAGTGGGTATATTCAAGTATAAGCATATATGTAAGGATCCCCTTGTACATATTTGGTCATGAAAATATGTACTTAGGGGCTAGGTGTCCTTATATATATGTGAAAGTGCATATTCATGCAAGCAGTAAAGGGAAGATTCAAGTTTTCATCATCATAAGCAAAGAACCTAGAGTTTGAGGTAGGTTCCCTTATACATTGGCCTTTAAATTTAAAGAATCATTTATTTATTTTATTTCACAACATGTTTTTGTACTAAATATTGATATATATTTCTTAGAATAATTGTTCTGAATAGACTCTAAGAAAACAAAAAAACCTATATAAAATTGATCTACACTAATTTATACTAAATTGAATGAAATAGGACATAATATAAGTAGAAAAAAAAACCAAAATAATCTGAATTGTATTAACCTATAAAGAGTAAAACTGAATATTCCTAAATGAGTCTAGAATAAATTAAATTATCCTATAACAAACAAATTAATTAAAACTAACCATATCTAAAACCAATCATATCATTTTGTACTAAAGTGATTCATACATAATTAGTATAATCTGGTTATACCTATCTTAACATACCTCAATTAGGATTGCATCAAAAATAATGAACCAAGATGAACCATAGAAAACCAAACCAAATAATATTAAGAAGAGTAAAACTAAAACAAGTTGAGATAAATAAAGTGGATCCATACAAACCCATATTGTATAGAATAAAACTAAATAAAAATAGAATCAAATATTTAAAAAATCCATAAACTAACCAAACCTTACATTTTTAAATGTAAATCAGATTGGACAAAATAGATCTAGAATAATCAAAATCAAGAAAAAATAATTCAAATAGAAAAAATGGATGAAACTAAATTGGAACAAGTTAAACTAATCTAACTTGAACTAATCTGATATTACATATGATGAATAAAATTGAACCAAATATAATGAATTCAAACCAATATGATCGCAACTGATATGAACTAACCTAAACTAAACCAAACTGATATGAACAAAATATAATCAAAATGGATCGATTAGAACCCAAATGAATTAAATTTTATAAGATAATATAAACAAAAACAATACAAACTAAATCTAATGAAAATGTCCCAAACAAACTTGTATCTAACAAAACCGACCCAACATTTCTTGGTTTATCATAATTAAATACAAACTAAAATGAATGGAAAAAACCTAAAATGAACCATACATCGAAAATTCATAACTAAAACAAAACATAACTGAATTGAATTGAACATAATCAATTGGAATTGGCATGAAATAAATAAAAAAAATTTAAGTATACCCAACTAAAGTAATGTGAACTAATAAAAATAGAAATAACCTATATCAAAAAAATTAAACTATACATAACATAAACAAGAAAAAAATAGCCTAGCTAAAAAACCAAAAAAAATATGAAACCACATCCTCTTGAACTAATCCAATTTTTTTACCCCTTTATTTCAGGAACAAGTTTTGACCCATGGGGCATTGGGGTTATTATATCTTGGGAAGCGACTTTTATAGTCACAGGAGATAGGTATGTCGTAGTTTACTTTTTATTTTATTTTATTTATTATATCAGACACTTAGGCATTTTACCACTTTTTATGAATGGAGGGTAGTTATATTCTATGAAGGGGACTATAAGGGCACTGGAGGTGGCTACATGGTTTTCTTTGTAGGGGAGGGAGATTAGGGTAGTGGAGGGATTAATTAGTGTGTTTAATTTTTGTCTATATTTATACTATGTTGCTTCTATTTATTTTATTTTCTTTGGGTATGGACATCTGACATATGGATAGGTCATGCCGAAATTTTATTTATTTTACACTATTTTTTTAATTAATTCTTTATGGGAAAAATCATTCCCAAGTGGTGATTCCTTGATACCCAGACACTTGTTCCATACCATGGGAATAGCCTATACACCTTATCCCATCCTAGTCATTCCTATATTATTTCCTAACTAGTTCATTACTATGTCTAAACCATGGTAGGGCCTAGAAAACATGGAATAATTAGGGAGGGATTGGGAATGTTTAGGAATAAATTATGAATTCCCAAGAATTAAGATTTAGGACATTAGAATTTACAATGAGGAGATATGGGAGTCCATGAAATCTATATTGATTCTAGAAATGATATGGGTATAAAAGGTGGTGAAATGGTAATTCGTTGGGACTACTAAATGAAAATTCACATTCATAACCAATTTTATAATGTAATATCAGATCATGAGCTACTGTACATTGTTGGAGTTGATGATTAGACTTTATCCCAATGCAACTATAGAAATACTTGGGTGAAAAAAATACTCTATCATACACTAGATAGTTTGGTTTGAAATTCCCAGTAAAACCTTTATTGACCTCCCATAGGTTTTAGTCAAATTTTATTTCAATTATTTCACTTCAAATCACCATTCATCAATTATAAGACCTAATATGACCTTGAATCAACTATAAATATAACTCTACAATTCTAGGTGGATAGGATGGTTCAGTAGGCTAGTGATGGAGAGAAACTAAACCACTATGATGTGTCAAGTATTATAATTGATTACTCATCATATAGATGGGTTTAAAATGAGTTTATTGAGAGATTAGTTTCTTTTATGTCTAAAATTATTAAAAACCTATGTTTGGATCATGCAATTGGACTACCAAAACAAATTGATTTTTTAAATGATGATGTGATTTCAGTCACCAGTTTATCATTAATATGTGTAGGGAGTTTCCCAATGAAATATTATGTTCTTAATTGGAACTTTTTGTTATTAATAGTTTTTTACATATTTCCTCAAGATCATGGTATAAGTATAACTTTCCATATAAATAAGATGTTTCATAACAATTGCTCAGTTAATAAAATTATTGATAATGTTGAACTATGGTTGTATAATTTAACCTTAGGAGACTATGTTATTCAATAGTATTGGTCACATCATACTCTATTTAGAACCCAACTTCATAGATCATGGTGCAACCTAGTTCGGGTGTCCATGGAGTAGTTTGGAAATACTCAATGGATTGTTATAACACTATAATTGCATAGTTTGGGAAGTAAATAAATTATAAATTGAGAAAAACATGATAGATTTCATAAACCAACAAAACTAGACTCAACTAGAATGATTTTTGGTTAGACTGTTTCATGTTGATAGGTTGAATATATTTGCTTTTACCCATGTTTATATGTAAATTAATTCCTATACAAGTTGTTATGTCAAGTTTTTACATTATCTCATGATATCTACCATGTATTGTGGTTTTTATTTTTTTTACAGGTTTAGGATTACAGGTTCAGGATGGTAGGGAGGCTACTATTGCCTGTTTGGGACAAGTATTTATACCCATGGTTCAATGAACTGTGGGTATATTATGTATAGTGAGATAAAATATACCCATAGTTTTTTTAACCATGGGTATATATATATTCCCATGGTTTAACTAAAACCCTATATATTATGGAAATATCAAAGGCTATATTGATGCCTTTGAAGGTCATGGTTCATGGAATCGTGGGTATACCATATACCCACAGTTTTAGGGGCTATACCCACGATTCTAAACCATGGGTATAGGTGATGTTTCTAGTAGTGTAAGTGACATAAAGAAATAAAACCCATTTTTCTGATGAAAAAATTGAAAATCCATTTAATTTTCTTTTAGTGTATGAAATAAATATTTTCTACATGAAAAACACACACACTTTTTGCTCAAATAAAACCATTAAAATCCATAACAAGCACATAAAAACCCTTTTGAAAACATAGAGCATCACATTCATAAAAATTTTTAAAAACACTTCAAATTGTAATATCCATGTGTCATTTTTTCAATATTATTCTCTAGATAACATAATCATTACCCAATGCATTGGAAAGCTATAATGGTTTTCACCATTCATATAAGCTATATCGGGCTCTCCCATTTTTCATGAGCTATAATAGGGATCAAACCTTCGTATAAGATATATCAAGATCACCTATTTTTCATGAGATATAATGGGGATCAACCCTTCATATAATTTATATCAGTCTCACCCATTTCACATATAATTCTCAAGTACCAAATCATGAATAAAATATTTTGTGCTTGCACTTTTCATCATAAAACCATTTTAAAACTCATTAAACCCCATATGTAAAACAAATTCTAGTATCAATATACCCTTTTATTTTAAAAATTAATTATTAATACCAAAATATCTAAAATAAAGTGAATAGGGAATTCATTGAAGAAAATATCACTAAAAACATTTTTGAGGAAAATAAAATTGGAATTTTAAAAATAGTTATTTTTTTTAAACCTGGAGACTTATAAATGATATAATTATATTAGAAAATAACCTTGTAATATTATAGATAAATATTAAAAACATTAAGTAATAATTAATTCAAGAAAATCCAATCATTCCATATAATCTAAAAATATTCCTTTAGACTTTTGTAAAAATATATGATAAATGAACTTTTAAATGAATATTTTTAAAAGAAATCCCATTACCTCGAGTCCAATTTGTAATGTATGTCCATTATCTTCCTGAATAATAAAATTAGGTTAATTTATAATTTATTTATAAAAATTTTCATGTTTATTATTCCTTTTTACATCACTAATTACAATGTTATAACAATTTCTTAATTATTTAAGTTCATGTCATATTTTTTGATGATATTCAGTACCTAAGTCTAAAATGACTTTGGTGTGATGTATATAGTCAAAGTGGAAATTATTAAATCATATAAAGAATAATAAACATTAAATAATTATCATTTTTATACATAAATTATACTTTTAAATCCACCCATTAAATATTGATATGAAAAATGAACTACTTTACAATCATGGAGATGGTAGGTAGTATGTATGCATGAATAACATTTTCATTTGTCAATGATCATTACAGAAAGAAGGTAAGTATTATTTTATATTTTAAAAAATATAATAAAATCATAAATATCATATTAATTCTTTAAATTTACTTACATATAACATTCCATGTGATGTGGTCATGAAAACCGAATCACTTCACTTCGTGGAGGTGGTAGTCCACACCTATACATGAACGAAGTTGTCATTTTTGATGCATGGAAAGGTAAGCAATTAAAAGATAGATTAATTTTTAATAATGATAAATATGTCATGAATATAATATATAAACATTAATTCTATAATTATAAATATTCATGAGATACATTGATGAAAAATGAATTGCATCGGTTCATGAGGCAGTAGTCTGTCATACACATGGACAATGAATTCATTTCTCATTTGATGGAATAGGAGATGGATATGGGTAATTAAAAAAATAATAAAATATAATTATATGGAATATAATTTATTTATTATTTTATCATTTTTGAATAATATTTTAATTAGGTGGATGAATATATAAAATAGAAACACTTGATTAAAAACTACACCTCTTCTTCAGACAGCTCTTTTTCTTAACACCTTAATGCCACTAAGGTTGGTGTTATACCTCAAATAATGACTCTATAATGAGTGAAGGGATTATAGGGATGTATTTGAAAAGTTATTTTCCAAAAAATGGTTTTTAATTATGTTTAAATGAGAAGAAGAGATGCCCTTTTATAAGATAGAGGAGGGGCACTCTTGACATTTCTCAAAATATTAAATTAATATAAATTAATTTTTAATTAAAAATGGAACCAAAATTATTAATTTAGTATATAATATGATTATTGGTATTAATATAATCAATAAATAATAATTATATAAGTTTAGGTTAAATCTATACCCTTAACTTTTGGTTTTAACCCTTATTTAACTCATTAAACTCTTACCGTTACAACATTGATTTTTGTAACTTTATAGTTATTATATTTACTATAAAATGAAAAAATAGCCATAAATGGATATTTAATTAAATTTAAAAAATTACCCCAATAATTTTGTAGAATTTTATATTTTTATTAATTTTATATCATTGGATAAAATATAATTTACTATAAAATATCCAAAATGTCGATTTTTAACATTATTCATTACATTAACTTTTAAAAATATCAATAAAAAAATTTGAAAAAAAAATCTTTTAACACATCCATAAAATGTAAAATTAAAATATAAAATTCATATATTATATTAATTATCTCACATTATATTTAATTTAATGTTTTTAAAATCATTTATTTAATTTTTTTCCTTAATTAAATAACTACTGCATCAGTGTTGTGCAAGAATTTAAGGTAATTAGTTCTTCACTAAAAATTAAAAATAAATTACCATGTTTAATAATAATATATTATATTTTAAAATACTATTTATATTCAAACATTTCATCTTGATAACACTACATTAAAAATATAACACTTATTAAAAACAAGAATATGACATGTTTGACTTTTCTTTAAATAAAATATTATAAATGTCTTAATCAAATAAAAATGTAAAATTAAGGCCATATGTTAGAACCTTTAATGATTATGGACGAAATTTAATCATCCAATAAAATTTGGGCAAGTTTTATGGTCATTTTATAGGCCTCATAATTTTATTTTTACACATAATTACCTGATTTTCCCTTTATCATGGTAACAAAAATGATTAAGTTTACTATTCATATTGTTCAAAAATAAAAGTGAAATATTTAATAAATTTATAACTATTGATTAAAAATATGGAATAAATTTTTAAATATTCAAAACACATAAGTTTTAGCATATAATTTAAAATTAAATCAGAAAAACGCAACAAAAAACAGTTTTTCAGAAAAATGAAATTTTTAATCATAAAATGTTTTTATACTAAATTAAAGTATAAAATACATTTAAAAACCCATAATGATATTATTTTAAATCAAAAGTATAAAATTAAATTTTAAAACTAATCCAAAATATAATTTTAATTTGTAAATACTTGAAAAAAATACAATTTTCAATGAAAATCATTATTTTTCACAATTTACTGAAAAAAAAACTTTTCAGAAAATTATCAAAACATTACCTTAATATAATTTTGATATGATGATTTTAAAAATTATATTTATTTCATTAAATAAAATTTCTAAATTTTTTTAGAAATTATGTATATTTTTCTCTCATAAAATCAATAAAAATCATTCTTGAAGAAAGTATATTTGAAGAATAAAATAAATATACTAAAATTAAGTGATTAATTTTATAATAATTAATGGATACATTATGAATGATTTGGACCATTTTATATTTCATAATTCAATTGATACTATTCATTCCCACAAATTTAATGGCTACGTTATAATTGTCGCATAATAAAAAAAAATAGTTTTTCGTTTAAGTTCAACGTTGCATATCATGTATGCTATCAAACATAGTCTTTCCATTTAAAAACTCAGGATGTTACATTCTCATCCCATTTTTGAAATTTCATCCTCACAATATTGAATTCGGTCTTGGTAACTAAGGTTTTAATTTTGAATATACCTTTATTGAAATCCCACAACAGAAAAGGGATTAATAAAACTCCCACTATAAAATAAAGAAAGGGATGTATGATGGTCATATAGAATAACACATTGATTGGTTTACTTATAAGAAAACATGTCCATATAAGATAAAATATAACACCCAAGTACTAATATATAGTGATAGAGAACATGGTCATGAAAAAGTTAACAATCACAAAACCATAAATCTATGATGGGTTAAAAGGTCATTGTTTTCCCAGTAAGAAAAGTAAACAGATAAAATTTTTGTTTCAAGATCCTTTTTATAGTGTTTAGAAATTATTACTACATTTACTAATAATATAAGGAAATATTGTTACATGAAAATTATAATTTCATCTTTTAATTTATTTCCACCACAATCTCATCTTTTTTCTCCAAATGATAAGTATTTAAGATTATTTTTTATTATTGGAGCATTAGAATCAAATTTTATAGATCCCTAAATCCAAAAAATTACAACAATATATTCCTTATATCTTTAGACATTAACCAAAAACAAAATGGTTAGAACAAGATAAGATAATTCTACAAAATGAGTAAACCTTAAAACAAATAAAAACTACTTTTAATCTCCATATTTCAAAAAAAAATCCCAATGTTCAACATAAATCATTCAATAAATATCCTTATAATTCCTTAAGAATATTTCAAACTAAGATTTAAATCGAAAAATCAGAAGGATTTGATCACATAGTCTTCCAAGATAATTTAATATTTATCTCCAAATAACATCAAGTACACTTGAAGTCCCATACCAAAAAGTATATACCCAAATCATGTAATATCCAAGATATATTAATCATTTCCATACATCATAAAACCAAAAAAAGATAATTCAACATCAATTAATCAAAAAAATATCATAGTATTCTATTTACTATATTCCTGTGATTCTTTCCAAATGTTTAGTGATCTTTTTTCAAAATAACATTAATCGCTTAATCAATAAATAAATTTTCAACCTCGTGGTATTATATAAGATAATAAAAATGTTCCCAAAGTCAACTTATTATTTATCCACCAAATCATTTAACTAAAAAGAAAAAATTCATACTAACTGGGACTTCACATAGTCCAATGGTAGGTGATTCACCCTTTTCATCATTTAGTTTTGGTTTCAATCACTATGGTCTTGCTAGATGCAATAGGTTGTCACATGGTCTATTAGATTTCCTTTTTCTAAAACTTTAAAATTCATATTGAATTACCAAAATATGATAAAATAATCAAAATAACCTTATAATGTTCAACATTAAAGAAATGTCTTAATCTCAAATGTTATCTCATACTTTTCATTTTTTATCCCAAAATGTAATAACCCATAATTACCTTAAAATAAATGTCTCCGAAAATATTATTAGTCACCTTAAAATTTCATAACTTAAAGCCTAAAAGGGGGTTCTGAAGACATTGGTCTTATGATCAACCTTAAAATCATAAACCCATGATGGTATCCCTAACTATTAATATAATCTCACTTGAAAACATCATAATATCCGAAGTTTTTTAAACCCTTATCTGATAATAACTGTAAGGACCCAACCTTAAACATTAAACATTCTAATTATTTTAATACTATAAATCACTTTATTTTACCAAAGATATTTTAGGTTTGGAGTTTTATATAATTAGAAAAAAATCTTACAAAGTAAAACCATACATTAAAATTGGACACTTATACTCAATAACCATTTTTTCACCAATGAAAACCCTTTTAAAATAAAATATATTTTAATTGCATGATATATCTTTAAAAATTTGATCTTAACCACGTCTTTGTCCCTACTATTCCTTAAAATCATGTGAAAAACATTTTAAAACATGGAATGAGAAAAAAAAATCTCAGTAAGGGACACAAATAATGAAAAACCGTTAGCACAGTGAAAAACATTAAAACCCATTTAATGTTCTTTGAGTGTATGAAATAAATCACTTTCGCATGAAAAACACACACACTTTTTTCTCAAATAAAACCTTTAAAACTCATAATAATCTAATAAAACCCATTTTTTGGAAACTTAGAGAATAACATTCATAAAACCCTTTAAATAACCTTGCAATTGGAATAACCATATGGCTGACTTCTAATATAATTTTTTATAGAACATAACCATTACCCAATTCATCATACAGCTATAATGGGGCTCACCCTTCGTATAAGCTTTATTGGGCTCACCTATTTTTCATGATCTATAATGGTCCTCAACCCTTCGTATAAGCTATATCAGACTCACCCATTTTTAATTATCTATAATGGGGATCAACACTTTGTATAAGCTATATCATGATCACCTATTTCACATATAATTCTCAAGTATCAAATCATGAATAAAACATTTTTTTATTTCAGTTTTCATTATAAAATCTTTATAAAACTCATTAAATCCCATGTGTAAAAAACATTCTAGTATCAAAATAACCTTTTATTTTAAAAACTCATTTTTAATACCAAAATACCCAGAATAAAATAAAGAGGTTTTTTCTTTGAAGAGAATTTCATTAAAAACATTTTTGACGGAAAAAAAATTTAAAAACTTATTTTTTTTTAAAAAAAATTGTGTATTTATAAATGAAATTATTTTATTTGAAAATAAATTTTTAATATTTTAAAGAATGCTTAAAAATATTGAGAAACCATGAAATTATAATAATTTTCTCATGATGTATAAGTTAAAAAAATATTTCATTTGACTTTTGTAAAAAGAGTTGAAAGATGAAATTCTAAAAGAGGATTTTTAAAAGAAAGTCTCTTACCTAGAGTCTAATTTAACAAGTATATCCACTATATTCTTGAATAATAGAAATAGGTTAATTAATAATTTATTTAGAACCTTTTTCAGGTTTATTATTCCTTTTATATCACTTATTACCAAGTTATAACAATTAGTTAATTGTTTAAATTCATGCCAGACATTTTGATGATATTCGGTACCTAAGTCCAAAATAACTTTGGTATGATGTCTATAGTCAGAGTTTTCATTAGTAAATCATACCCATAATAATAATAATTACATAATTATCATTTTTATACATCAATTATACTTTTAAATCTATTCATTAAATAGGTATATTAAAAATGAACTGTGTTGCAGTCAGGGAGATGGTAGGTCATAAGTACACATGTGTAATGTTTTCATTTTTCAATGATCATTATGGGAAGAAGTTAAGTATTATTTTACCTTTCTATAATTATCATTATATAATAAAATATTATATTACTTCTTTAAATTTACTTATACATATCCTTCCATGTGATGTAGTGATTAAAAATGAATCTCATTGCTTCATGGAGGTGGTAGTCCACATGTATGCACAAATGACATTATCATTTTCAGTGCATGGAAAGGTAAGAAAATAAATGATATAATATATTTTAATAATGATAAATATGTCATTAATGTAATATAAAAACATTAATTCCATCATTATAACTATTCTTGAGAGACGGTGATGGAAAAAATTGCATCGGTTCGTGAGGCGGTAGTCCACCGTACAAACAGACAATGAATCATTTTCCAATTTGATAGAAGAGGAGATGTATATGGATCATTCCATAAACATAATAACATCTAAATATATTGAGGATACTGTATTTATTATTTTATAATGGTTTAAGAAAATTTTAAGGTGGTGTAAGATAAAATAAAATAGAAACACCTTATTAAAAATAATACCTCTTCTTTGGACAACCTCCTTTGCTTAACACTCTAAGACCACTAAGGTTGGTGTTCTGCCTAAACAAAGTAATTTTGAATTAACTAAGGGATTATATAAAGGTATTTGAGTTATTATTGACTAAACCAAAATATTTTTTAAGTGTGTTGAAATGAGAATAAGTTGTTCCCTTTTATAACAAACACTATAGGAAAAAACTGATTTAGCGGTGATTTTCTAGCAGTGGTTTTTAAGAACACCATGAAATATTTTTTTAAAAATTTTATTTTTTTTATTTTTTTCAAAAAAAAATTAAATTAATTTTTAGCGGTGTTTTTTAAAAAATCTCCAGGAAATATCAACAGTTTTAAAAAACCGCCTCTAAATTAAAAGAAAAAAATTAAAAGATAAAATATTTAATTATGATTTATTATTTACTATTTACTATTTAATATCATATATAGTTTATTATTTATAATTTTAATTAATTATAATGTGTTAATAAATAAATATTTATAATTATTAGTTAATAATAATTTGAAACTTAAAACAAATCTTCAATAAGTTGAAAATCAGACTTTGACATAAAATGACTATAACTTTTGATCTAAGAGTCCATTTTAGCACCACAAATATCCATGATCAAACATTTAATTAAGGGTAAAAACCACAATTGAAATGTCCTACCTAGATTTTGGATTGATCTTTGGTGAAGAATGCATTTTTCAGTGATGATTTTGATTTGTTGCATCTACTTCTTGTCAATCCGCCACGATCTGATCACCAATCATTGTCTAATAGTAATTCACCAATGAAGGTCGTCAAAACTCCTCTCAATTCTATTAGGGTTTATACGGATAACCCTATAGAATTATTATATTGGAATATTTATAGAGTATTTAATTAGATCATTTAATAAAACAAATAAATAATTTATTTATTTATTTTTATTAAACACACCCGCTAACGGCTACCTCAACCAAACGTCTGATATCAACCAACCTTAGGTCATGCCTAAGGTAAACCTTGGGCTCTGGATTCAACTGTGGTCTCAAATTTTTATCTAAGACTCCTTTTTAGGATATATTCCTTTATTTATAAAAAACTTTGCATGTATAATATTAATATATTTAGTATTTTTATAAAATTGATTTCGGGCTCATCGGGCCTCGGAATCTCACACCGTCTCAGCTCCTGACTCTAAAAATATTACTTAAAATATTTAAAAGTATTATAAGGAAAAATTAGTCTCTAAATATAACATAGAAGTGTTTATGTTTTTTCCTTTGAAATTATATGTTGGTTCTGCACCTGGAAAAGACCGATCTAGGTTTCCACTTATAAAAGACTGGGTTCCATATAAACCCAAAAAAGGAAATTAGTTAGGATTGTGCCTATAAAAGTATATGTTGGGTCTTCTCTTGTAAAAGTCTAGGTTGTTTTCTAAGACTGTAAAAGACAAGGGAATTGGGTTGGGCATTTGGGTATGAAAAATATGGATATAAATATTTTTCACTCTCCTTCAAAAGTGATATATCATAGTGGGTGTCATACATCAGGTTGGTATGTGGAGAGTAGGTGTAGGATCATTTAGATCTAAACTGCTATAAAATTATATTGTTTATCTTTTACTTTCTTGAATTTTCTTTTCTATATGTTTTCTTATATCAGTGTGGTTAGATTGTTTAATATTTAGACCAATAACTCTCCCATATTAATGTTTAAACACTGATTATTTTTAAAGAAATAAAATCCACCCCCCCTCTTGTCTATTGTCATAACCCCTTTAGAACCAAACATTTGGTATCAGAGACATGCCCTTTTAATAGTTGTGCTCTGTTATTATTTATCCTAATACAAACAATTGGTATCAAATCCATACCCTTTTAATAGTTTATCTCTATTATTTTTTATCCTGATACTAATAATTAGTATTAGAGCCTAACCATTTTAGGATAAGTTAGTTTGTCACTTTGTCTGATACCTCACAATTAGTATCAAAGTTTGATTATTTTAAGGATATATTGTGCTTTATTTTATTATTTATATTAATTGTGATAAATTTTTATCCTAGTACTTAATAAGAATAAGGGAAAGATATTTTTTAGTGATGGTATAATTAAGGAATATAAATAGTTTGAATCTGACATTGCCACTACATTTTAATAGTAGTATGTGTACTCAATGGAAAACCTAGATGGAAGATTATCTAAAGAGTATTGATATTTTATTTTGGGATATTGTGATTAAATATAATGTTTTAGATAAATCTAATATATTTTATTTGAAAGGATAAGATATTGTTCAATATGATCTTAATTATAAGGTCATAGATATTCTTTATTATTATTTTTCTGGAAATATTTTTGACAAAATTTATAGTTGAATCACTATTCATAAAATTTTGAAATAGATTGAAATGAATAACTTTAAATAAGGATATTCTAGGGAATTTTTTTCTTTAATTATAGTATGTTTGGACACATGAAAATGGAGTATCCATCAAAGAAAAAGAAAAAATTCCATTTTCTTAAAGGATAGATTACTCAAGGTAATTCACATTTGAATTTAGATTGTTCAAATCTTATTCATTACGGATATAAGAAGAAAGGAAATATTAAACCCAATTGTATGAAGCTCAAAAATACGAGTATGGTAAAAAAAGAAAACATATCTATGATTACTTGGAGTGATTCTGAAATCTCATGAAACAAGGCTGAAAGTCAAAAAGAAACTGGTAATTTTTCATTTGTGGAAAGATATTTTAAGGTAACATATTCACCTACACATTATTTTTCAAGTGATCTTGGTTCATATTCTAGAAAAACTAGAAATATATGTGTGATAATTATAATTAGAAATAATTGTTTTAATTCTAATTATCATGCTTCTATCAATTTTTGTAAATGATAAGCCAGGTGTTGAAGATCTGAAAGAAATGTGTGATTCATATGAAGATAAAATAAAAGAAATGAATTGTATACATGTGTCTCTCAAATAAAAATATAAAAGGGTTTGTGATAAGAAAAATTATTTATCTCTTAAATTAAAGAATGTTGATATATAAATTTTAAAAAATAAGGAAGAAAATGAGATATTAAATGAAGAGCTTAGAAACACAGCTTTTTTCACACATGAAAATGTTTGTAATGATTTTGAATATGTTTAGAAAGAAAATTAAAGGTTTAAAAATTAATTAGATAAAGTTATAAATGAAAAAGTTTTCTTGAAAAGACCAATTTATAATAAATATTCTTTAAATGTTAATATTGGCAAGATTTCTTAGTATAAGAAATGTGATGATAAATAGAATAGACTTGGTTGTGATTATTTTGTTCCCTCTATGTTTAAAAATAATTTTATAAAATGAAATATGCTATAATTTCTTCGATTAATATATTTAGATGTGGATCTTATAGTCATTGTACTTGTGATTTTCCTTTTAAATTCACTCAATCTTTTTTTCACAAAATAACTTTTATGTCTAAATCTTATTTCAAGGAAAAACTATCTAAAACATCTACTAATTGGATACCTAAAGTTATGTATTTCAATTCATGTGAAATTAAACCATTCTTTATACCTAGGTAATATTTATTTAATTTCATATTATTATATCCATCATGCTTGTTATTGTAGTCTTATCCTTGGCATGTTTTCATGATCATTGGAAGATTTAGTATTTCATTTTGGATAAGCTTGAATACCTTGTATCATTTGGGGATACTACCATGTACTACAATATTTAACTTTTTATTTGGTTAGTAAATGTGAGTAAAATTGTGATTATATGTCATTCTATTGAATTTTCATTTTCATATGTCTAGTCGATATGTTATTTTAGTTGTAAATTTTGGTTTACTTGTATGATATTATCATTTGGTTACTTTCAAAATTCTTTTAATATCTTATAACATTTTTCTTGGAACATTATGATATTAAATTATGTTTTTTGAGGAGTTTTCACTACTGGAATTAAAATTTTGTTGGCACTGGTTTGATATTTTCATTTTTAGAGGAAAGTGTCAATTTAGAGGGAGTTACTCTTATTTTTAATTCTGAATTCATATTAGATATTTTAGTTATTGAAACCAGTTATACACATTTTTATGTGTGTAGTTTTCTAAACATTAAATCTAATTTAAATAACATGTATATGTATAATTATTTTTTGAATTCTTAAAATACACATGAACATGTTTTGTTTTTCTATAAATTAGGAATCTAAAATTTTAGGGGAATAAATACTTGTTTATTATTTTTAAAATTTATTCCCTACTTATGAACTACTTAAACATTCAATTTACATATTTTTAATTATATCTTTAGAATATTTTTGTTTAATTGTAGAGTCCTTTAAAGTAAATAATGTGTTTTCAAGATTTAAATATGTACAGGTTTTAAATTTTAAATTTGATTTATCAAGTTAAATGTGTTTATTTAAAAGGTTTTTTCATCATGTTATCTATGTTGGGATTCAAATTTTGTATGAACTAGATTGCTTATTCAAGATAAGGTAGCTAGAATTGAGGGGGAGCTTTACTATTTGAAATTATTATTATTAAAATGATTAAATTAAGGGGGGACTAACCTTATTTCAATTCTGAAATTTTCCTAGAGAAGTGTAACATCATGTTTCCATATTTCTGGTATTTCCAATCTATTAATTTGTTTTCCTCTTTATTTGGGTGCATCTTAGGACTCCTAAGGATGGATAGAATTTTTTGGGGGAAATGACCTAAAGTTTGGGGATGTATGTTTGTTTGAATTAACAGATTATAGGTATAAATGTGTTAATAGATTTGTGGGGTTTTACCCAATTTCAGACAATGTTTGGGGTGGTTTGGAGTTTTCTGCTGAAAACTAAACTTTTTAAAGTCTGTAGGATAAATACACATTGTGTAATGGCATTACATGCTATGTAATGTCTATCAGGTAGATTTTATAAGTCTAGTATACGATGTAAAAGGAATACATGTCATGTATTGTGTTCACTATGTGTAATGATAAAAGTCAGGTTTTTAATAAAAAAAAGTGATGGTTTTTTCAGCATACTTGAGTTTTGTGGATTACACGATTTGTAATAGGATTAAACAATTTGTAATATGATTACATGCCATGTAAGTCTCATGGTATGTGCTTTTAGGGTGTCGTATGAGTGATTTGTTTCTTTCATCCATTTGTAGGCTTTAGGATCTCAACATAGAGGCTCCTAGGGGTGATTTTGAAGACCTTCACTCCATCTAAATCGCTTTGTTTGGAGATTGGTCTTCATTGTGGTTGGGTTTCACCTCTCTGGGTGGGTAATCCTCCTGTTTCTTTATTATCTTTGATCATGGTATCATTGTTTCATTTCTCTATTGGATCTATTGATCTATGATGATAATTCTCTTGATTCCTTTCGAGATCTATCGTGTGATCTTGTTCCATGGGACGATCCTTTGTTGGTTGTGGTGTGGCATTAAATTTCTTTGAGGTATGTCATGATATATCCTCTTCACTAACCCTTTTTCTAAGTTTAATTGATTATAAGATGTCTGGATTTATTCTAGGTCATTTATTATTGTCTTTTTGTTCTTCCTTATTGGTGGATCCCTTTGTGGGTGTGTGCGACCCTATGTTTGAGGTGGGTGGTTTTGTATCTAGCCTATGATGGTGAAATAAATTGATTTGGTTTTGATAATTTTCTTATAAATAAAATGGAATGATTGATTGATGGATTTGTGTGTGTGAAATTTATTTTTGAAATGGTTTTCAAAACATGGTTTTGATGAATTTTTTTGGAAAACTTAGCACGTGGGAAGCCTTGGGTACTTAGGTGGAAGGTTTAATAATAGGCCTTGTCCCTTTATACTATTAGATGGTTCAATCATGGGGTGATCCTATGATCCCTAGGCCTATTTTTCTAGGGAATTGATATACACTATTGGGAGGTTTACTTTATGGGTTGATTCTCTACTGCCAAGATTTGATGCATATGTCTAGGGGCTTGATGTGCGCATGATTGTCTATGTTGTGGGTATGAGTGTCCTAAATATCCTGTCCTAGTGTGATCCTTGGAGTGATGTAACTTGTTCTTATGGATTGAACTATTTTAGTTTGTACTACCATGGATATGATATGATATGTGATGAATGCTTTGGTTTAATTTGGTATATCTATTTTGATATATGTATATAAAATTATTTGAAACTATTTTACCTAGTTTTATTTGGAAATGTGGAAAAAGATAAAATTAAAATTTTTTCCATGATTTGGATCTAAGAACTTTAAATTGTTTATCATGCCTTATTTTCTTTAAAGTTGATCATATTTAGATTATTTCACAAAGACCTATTATGGAACACATGGGTGGGATCCTACTGATATTGTTATCTCACACTATTTGTACCCATTCGGCGGTGCATAGACCTTTATATGTATTTTGATGTAGGGAAAGTCAAGGAATCATAGTGAGGTTTGTGGTTATCCATTAGCTGGGTACGGGTATCTCATGGTGAGATGGTGGGGGTTTTCCATGTAATCACATGGAGTAGTTAGTTTCCTATTTTAGTTTGCCTTTGATTATTAGACATGCGCTTTGGGATGTTCTAACTACTTTCAAGTTTTTTATTTCCATTGTCTTCTTTCAGTTATGGGATATATTTATTTATTCTGTTTTTTCTCTTTGTTATATATATGCCATGTTTTTTACTTCAGATTGGGTGAAATTATTTCTTTTTGTTGTTGTTTGATTCCCATGTGCTAATCTCTAACCCATGGGGATCGAGAATGCTCTTTGGATATGTAGAAATTTAGGTTGAGTTCCAATTTAAGAGGGTATTCAGGTTAGGTTTGTCACATATTAGTATCATAGGTGGTCGTTTCTCAAGAGTCCTTATCTTGGGATGTTTGGTAGACTAGAGATAGGATTTTCATGAGTTTAGATTTAGGTTGCTCTGAGTGTCTAGAATTTTTTTGTCATAACGAGACACAAGTTACCATAGGAGGTTGGGATGTGTGTCTCATGTTTTTAGTTCTTGATCATAATCTTAGTTTTTTTCTTATATTTCTGGTTTTTAACTAAGATTTTTTATAGTCTGATCATTTATTCTATTTTAGTGTGTAGTAGTATGCCTTCAAGACAACTTCCATGGGTTCCTCGGGAGTGTACAATGGATGATCCTCAAGGGAATCCACCTATAGATCAGAATCTTATTAAGGTTATCATGTAGGAAATTTTTTTTGTCGATCAGAATGTACCGTAAGTCAAGAATTCATTTTTTTAGGTACCACCAGGAGATGTAGGAGACAAAGATCAATCATGGTAGTTCTTATGTGAGAAGCCACAATCCATTAAATTCATGGATGAAACTCAAGATTTAGAGGACTATTTGGACAATATCGATCAGATCTTTGACTTCTTGGATACACCTGAGAGTGTCAAGGTGAAATTTAAGGAGTTAAAACTTGAGTTTCCCAGCAAGCAGTGTTGGGATTCTATGGTATAGGCAGATAGGTACATGGGTTTGGACTGTAAAGGTTTCAAGACTCTCTTCTTCTAGTAATTTTTTTCAGTGTCATTGATGATGGTGAAGTCTATAGAGTTCCTCTCTTTGTTTTAGGGAGATAATTCTATGTCAGTGTACACCAATAAATTTGTTGACCTGGTTTATTTTACTCTAGAGGTAGTAAAGAATAACCAGCCAAAAAAACAAAAGTACCTACAATGTTTACGACTGGATATCAGATCGTTGGTATTTATGTTGAAACTTTTAACCAATGTAGAGATGGTAGACAGATCTATGATGGATGATATGAATATAGAGAGTAAGGTTAGATATTCTTCCCCTTCTCTTCCACCCAGTGAAATCTTTAGTTGATCACAAGGGAAGAAGAGGAAGTTTCAAGATCATCTCAGGAGTGGTGGAGGTGGTTCTTAGCAGTGGGACTCCTCTTCACCTTCAATTATAGCTAGTATTGTGCCCCTAACTTTCTATCATTGTGGAAAGGTCAGATACACCCAACATTTTTGTCCTACACCTATAAAGATGTGTAATAACTGTGGATGTTATGGTCATCTGTAGTATTTATTTCATGATATGTATACCCCCCGATATGGTCAAGGATTGTCAGCTCCAAAGGCTACTACAATATAGTTAGATACTTCAAAGACTATAGGGATCCAACCACATGCCTTGTGAGTGAATCACCTTCACATAGTATATGAGCTTATAGTAGAGGTATATATGGTTTCAATGATATTGAGAGGTACCATATTTATTTCATCTTTAGTAGTGATTGCTTTATTTTATACTAGTGATTCTCACTCATTTATATATGTCAGTTTTGTTGATATGCTTAAACTTCCAATTAAGATCGTGCCTTTTGTTATGGAGTTAGTGATACCTCTTGTGAAGAGAAAAGAGTAGGTGTTTTAGTTTCCTTTTTCTCTATCGATAGATGATGTAGAGTTAGTCTTTTATTACCTCATTCTCGATCTGGATCTTTTTGACATCATCATCGGGATGGATTTCCTTATTTCTCATCATGCTTAAATTGATTGTTATCATAAATGTGTATCATTCCTTGTGAATTATGGGATCTCACAGGTGTTTTGAGGAGAGTGGGATCCAAGTTCTAATCATTTAGGACCTTCTCACTAAGAGATTAGATGTTTTTTGTCTATTGTAGTAGTTGATCTCGATGACATTTATTCTATATTTGATCTTCCTACAGTTGTTTGGGATTTTTCTAACGTTTTCCTAGATGATTTCTCTAGTATTCCTTCAGAGATGGAGGTAGAGTTTATGATTGAATTGGTTCCAGGTACGCAGCTAATTTAGACACCTTATTATCATATTGCACAAACTAAGTTGAAAGAACTCAACATTCAGTTTGATGACCCAATGGAAAAAGGTTTTGTTCTCCCTAGTATTTTTCCTTGATCATCCCCAATGCTCTTTACCAAGAATTCAGATGGTCCACTATGATTTTGTGTGGACTATCAGAAGTTGAATTGAGTAATGGTTAAAAACAAGTATCTTTTTCCTCATGTGGATGATTTGTTTGATTAGTTAAAGGGGAAAACGTGGTTTTTTAAGATTGATCTTTGGTCAGGCTATCATCAGCTCATATTTCATGTGCCTGATATACTGAATATGGAGTAGGTTTGGCCATTATGAATATCTAGTAATGTCTTTTGGTCTGACTAACGCTCCTATAGTTTTTGTGGACATGATGAATCAGATATTTCATGAGTATATCCAAACTTTTTTGGTAGTGTTCATGGATGATATTTTGGTTTATTTGATATCCGAGCATGAGAACAAGCACTATTTGGGTTTGGTTTTGGAGATCCTAAGGAGTCACTATTTATATGGGAAGCTTTAAAATGAAATTTATGAATCTAATAACTGAATTTTTTGGGGCACATAATTTCTGAGTATGGTTATTTAGTTAATTATGATAAGGTGGAGGTTTTATTTTCATGGGAAGAACCATGTAACATATTTTAGATTCATATCTTACTTGGAATTTCCAAATATTTGATCACACCGTGATTTCCTATTCATATTTACCCATACACCACTATGTTATAATGATTTGGTATTGTAAATTTAAACTATTATAACAAATTTCACTTCATGATTGATTCAATAATTTAATATTTATAACTTTTAAAAAGGTTTATTTCACTTGATTTGATAATTTCATTTTAGGTGGAGATGATTTTGAGGATCCACAATGGAGTTCAAGAAATGCAGCCCAAACTACACATGAATCCAAGAACACTAGTGGACTTAACTACACACTTCTACTAATACGTGCATTTATTTTGGCTGAAAGTTTTTACTCTGATCCAAAATTTATTATGATACAACTTTCCTGAAGGAACCCAATCCCAATTCATCCATTGAGAGTCCCAACCTAACCAATCTTTCAAATAAAATGAATCTTCATGGAGTCAAAATTTTGCCTTTGTATTTTGGAAATATCTCTTATTATATAAATTATCTAGCCACAAAATTTGACGTGGTTATATACAAGAGTTCTTTCAATAAGTTTTTAGTTTTGTGAAAATCAAGATAATATTTTATAGTGGCCTAAAACCATGGTCCAAGTGGTTTATAGAAATTTGGGTGCCCAATTCCACCTCTCATTTTGGCTATAAAATAACACCTTTGGTACCACATTTAAGAGTTCAACTAGGAGGAAATTTTCATCCATTTTGGAGTCCCAAATAGTACTCTAATCAATCCTATAAGTTTTTTAGGCTATGGGAAGCACTACTTAATCATCATTGCCTTTCTCTCCTCCCATGGAGTAATAAACACCTTGTGATCACCTAGGGAGGAATGTGATGTAATCTCAAGCTTCATGTTTATAATATTTGAATTATATTTTTAATTCTAGGATTTTATGTTTTTCTATTCATATTCACTTCTTATTTTATTGATTTATGTACTAGTATTTCATACTCGACTCATATGATCATTTTTGGGGTTACCATTTCATGTGATGTTTCACACATCATTCACCATTTCTTCTTCCCTCTTTTAATTATGGTGTTTTTGTGGTTCATATTGGTAAATTTAACTCTAATAAAAACTATCATGAACATGTAAATTTATTTAATGGTATTATAAATAAATAACATAAAAACTTGGATTGCACATAAACTTCTTCATGTGCTGACTTGGTGAGTTTCGGTTATGAATTCGTACACAAATCACTCAATCATCGGCGTTAACTGGTGAATCATTTTATGTTTTTAACTGAACCTTAGGAGGTATCATAGTGTAAACTCGGTAATAACCTGGTTATATGTGTTAAAAAACAGGTATTAAAAGATCACAATCCTATCTATTGAAGCGATGAAAGATGATCATCATGAGATTTCCCTAGGTTGATCACACTTAATCAATTATGTTAATTGCTGCTTTGTTTTATCACTTTCATTTTTCTATTGACTTCTTAAATTATCAACCCTCAAGTTTTACAAAATTCTATTCCCATTTAATTTTAATAATAAAAACCATATTTTTTAATTAATTATTTAAGTCTGTATCGTGATATGGCCTAGGGTTCTTGCTATACTGCAGAAATTCTACTAAAACTAAACATCTAATTTGACACGCTCGACAATACGATCAAATTTTGGCGATATTTCCAGGTATCCAAGATAATTTTTTATTTCTTTCTCTCCTTTTATTTCTTTATTTTCCTTTCTATTTATTACTCCTTTCAATACCCCCCCCCCCCTTCCATTTTGGTTGTTTTCGTTTTTGTTTGTTTGTGTTTCTTCTTCTCTCTTTCTCTCTCTTCCCCTCTCTCTCTAATTTTGTAATGTGACATTATCTTTTCTTTTCTCCTTTAATTATTCTTAAGTTCTTTTACTTTATCCATATTTCATCATAAAAAGAAAAAAAAATACAAAAAAATCACAACTTATTTGCATGACTTGATCAGAAAAAGAAAAATTGCTTAAATTTGACCCAGAAATTGAAAAGAAACTTCACTAACAAATTAGGTCATATAGAGTAGGACAATAAAGTAACATTGAGTAACCCCTTTTGGAACATCAAGTGGTCCCAAACCAATCAAAAATTTAATCAAATAAAAACCCATAAATCATGGATTCAAATAATCGAACCTTAAAAGAACTGACCACCCTAGATGTGGAGTACCAACCTACGTACATACAATATCCTAAGGAAGAAGCCAACTTTGAGCTATGATCATGCCTCATCCACCTAATTTTTAAATTACATGGTATTCCAGATGAGAACCCTCACAAACATCTTAAGAAGTTTTACATAGTGTGCTCCACCATGAAACCCCAAAAATGTATATGAGGACCTCATTAAGTTTAGGGACTTCCCTTTCTCCCTTGATGGTGTAGCCAAATATTGGCTATACTATATGCCTACCACAATTGGGGGATCGAATTACCTTAAATGAATCTTTCTAGAGAATTTTTTCCCTACCTCCTGAACTACATTAATTATAAAAAAAATTGGAATTGGGTAATAACAAGGAGATACCCTTCATGAATATTATGAGAGATTCAAACTACTTTGTTTAAGTTTCCCCCACCACTAAATTAGTGAACAATTGATCATTCAATACTTCTATGAGGGAATTTTCCACATGGATTGTGGAATGATAGATGTTGTAGATGGTGGTTCCCTAATTGATAAAACTCTTTCTCCTACTCATGAATTAATAGCCAACATGGCTCAAAATGCATAAAAATTTGGTATATGATCAATTACACCAACCTGAGGAGTTTATGAGGTAAGTCATTCATCCCTATAATAAAAGGTAGATAATAAAATTGATGATATTCATACTCTTATAAGGCAATTAGCTCAAGCACAAGTTAATTCAAACTCTCCTCCTATTTCATTATATTCTAGTATTTGTTTTGATAACACTCATTTTTCAGACCAGTGCCCACGAATTCAAGATTCATTTAAGTATTGTGCAGTAGTATTCCCTAGACATCCATTCCAATAGGCATCGCCCTTCAAGCAAGAACCATTCAGGACAAATCCAAACCCCGGGTGGCAAGCGCAACCACAATATCGATAAGGAGGAAACTCAATATATCCCAATAAGAACTGGTATAAAAAAGGCCAAGGTATGCAACCTTTTTATCCTTAAACATCTCAAAATAATCCCCCTCCTCTCAAGTCTGAACCCTGCCTTGAGGATATGGTGAAGAAAATGGAAACCCAAAACCTCCAATTCCAAAAGACCACACAATTGGCTACTCAAGACCTATAAACTCAAGTGGGACAACTGGAAAACATCATTAATGAGATAAAAATGCAAGGTTTTGGAAATATACCATCCCAACATATTTTTAATCCAAAAGAAAAAGGTAATATTTTTGCAATCACACTTCATAGTGGTAAATAATTTTCTTCTTCCACCGATTATACTCAACATGTAAGTCCCCCACTTAAAAACTCTCTTTCTATACCCATAAAAGATTCTAATGAAGAGAAACATAACAACTAGGGTAAATTATTTATTATTTATTATTCCCCTAAACAGTTCATTCCTCTTCCTTTCCCCCAAAGACTCTCTAATCCTAAGAAAAATTTTAATAATTAGATTGATAAAGAAATAATGGATATATTTAAAATGGTTCAAGTTAACATTCATTTATTTTATGTAGTTAAAAAATCCCTTGCTATTCCAAATTTCATAAAAATATTTTCACCCATAGACTAATACTAAAGGGTAATGATAGAATCAACCTAGGAAGGAATGTATCGAACTTGATACAACTATCAATTCCAACCAAATGTAAGGATTTGGGCACTTTCATGATACATTGTACTATAGGGGAGACCTTATTTTCATATGAAATTCTAGACTTGGGTAATTAAATTAATATAATGTCGTACTCTGTGTATAATTATTTGCAGGTTGGAGAGCTTCAACTGATGGGAATTATTGTGAGACATTAGAATTGCAGCACATCACACCCATTAGGAGTGCTCGAGGATTTCCTCGTAAGAGTGAATAATCTCATCTTCCCTATAGACTTCTACATTCTCGAGATGGAAGATACCCAAAACCAAGGACATGCTCCTCTCATACTTGGGAGTCCATTCCTTAAAACATAAAATACAATCATCAACATCCACAACGATATGTTTTCAATGGATTTCGGTAGAGAAAAGGTATGTTTTAATATCTTTTATTCCATGAAACACCCCAATGGAGATAACTATACTCTTCATATCTATTAGATGGAAGTGCTCTCAAACGACACACGCACACAAAATTTTATCATCGAATAATACTCTGATTCATTTTTATCTTATTCATCCTTAGATTATTTGATTTTTAATTCATGTTTTGAGTGTTGTGTGATTTATAAAAGTGTAAATTTTTTACGTTAATTTATGAGTGTGTTAATTATAAGGCACCCATGACCATAAATGTTTCTAAATATCTCATTTCCATTGATTCTTTTTTCTTGTAGAATAAACATGAGCAGATAGATAGTTTCATGGACCTTACTCCCCCTAAATCCCCTCCCTCAATCCAAAAACCACTGGTGTTGGAACTAAAACCATTTCTATCTATTTTAAATATGCCTATATTGAGGGTATTGACCAATTGACCATCATTATTGCCAATAACCTCTCTCCACATTAGGAATCAAAATTGATCAACCTTTTAAGAGAGTGTAAAAGGAAATTGGATAGACATTGGCTGATATTCCTGAAATTAGCCCATCTATTTTTATGCACTATATACTTTTAGATGATGAGGTTAATTCTATAAGGAAAGCTCAACATCAGTTGAATCCCACTCTCCTTGAAGTGTTAAAATTGTAATTCCATAAATTAATTGTTTTAGGGATAATTTATCCTATATCTAATAGTAAATGGGTTAGCCCAATGAAAATTGTGCTTAAAAACTTGAATAATAGTAGTGTCAAATGAAAGGAATGAATTGGTTTCAAAATGTGTGAAAAACAGTTGGCGAGTTTATATTAACTATTGTCTACTAAATTAAGCCATGAAAAAGGACCAATTTCCTCTACCTTTCATTGACCAAATGTAAGAAAGACTGGATGGTAAGTCCCATTATTGTTTCCTTGATGGCTATTCGGTTTATTTTAAAATTTATATAGACCATGAGGATCAATAAAAGACAACATTTACCTATCCATTCGGCACATTTTTATACAGAAGGATAGTCACGACCCGTCCCCTAGGGCCCGTGTCGTGACTACCCCAAGCCCACCTTCCATAGGCCAGGGGCTGGTAACTAGCACCGAAGGCATATTCCCTAAAACTAGGAAGGCATTGCCTTTATAACATGTAACTCATGCAAACAAGCACACAACATGATATGAACACAAGCAAACTGAATAGTAAAAAGAGTGTGTATAGTAAGTAAAAGGGGCCAGAATACAAGCCCAACTAGAAAGTATAAGAAAACTGGAAAGTACAAGTAAACTGAACAGCTCCTGTGAACACCCTCCAAGGATCCTACCTGAAGGGTAGGTACAGCTCTCGAATGGTCATCTCTGTGGTATGCCTTGTCTATGGCCCACCTCCGAGCTACCTCTAGTCCTGGTACCCTCGTCCTTAGTCAGCGCTATCCATCGTCTGCACCAAACACAACAAAGTGTGGGCGTAGCCCATGCAGGGGTGAGTATAACGATACTCAGTAGGGACCCCGAGACCCCCCAAAGGTCTCTAAAAATCCATAAAGGATAAACCACATATCATGGAAACAAATATCATCCCTACTTAGGTATATGACCATACATATACCTATGTTATCAAGTATACCCATCTCATTCATGAGGAAACACAAGGCCCAAATCCATAGCCCAAGGATCAACTGTTCCACAAAGGATGGAATACCATGAAGGTAACACCAAAAAGGTTTCACCGTGAAGGAAAGTACCACACAGGTATTCCACACAGAATAATACCACAAAGTTATCACCACGAAGGTAAGTACCACACAGGTATGCCACACAGAAGAATACCACCAAGGTATCACCTCGAAGGAAAGTACCACACAAGTATTCCACACAGAAGAATACCACAAAGGTATCACCATGAAGGTAAGTACCACACAGGTATGCCACATAGAAGAATACCACCAAGGTATCACCACGAAGGAAAGGACTCATCTCACACCAGGTATAACTCAGGTACAGTAGTAGAGATGATTAGATGTAACTACTAATTCATCTTACTCTGTTAATAGGCAGACCCACGTAGGATCCTAAATCATCATCAGACCCACAGAGGATCGTAGTACATCATTAGACCCACACAGGAACCTAGTACCTCATCAGACCCACAGAGGATCCTAGTACATCGTTATACCCACACAAGATCCTAGTACCTCGTCAGACCCATACAGGATCCTAGTACATCATCAGACCCATACAGGATCCTAGTACCTCGTCAGACCCACACAGGATCCTAGTACATCGTCAGACCCACACAGGATCCTAGTACCTTGTCAGACCCACACAGGATCCTAGTACATCATTAGACCCACACAGGATCCTAGTACCTCATCAGAACCAGCTACAGGGTTCTCGTACTAAGCTCACTTGTATCTGGGAGGGTCTTCTCCTCAATCCACTGGTCGATACTCCAACTACCATGAAGTCCCATGAAGAATTATTTCAAAGTACCTCCATGTAATAGGGTTCTCAACGCAACAGATGGTGCGTCAATTGGACACCCGGTCTGTAAGTTATTAGCCTTTTAGTCCTGAGGGCCCGGTTGGATTTGTGATCGATCCAAACCAACTGTACCCCAACTTTATTTAAATATCAATTGGGGTATAACAAAAGTATTGTCTCGCTCCAAGGTTTCTGGTGCCGCAGACGGTTCATCAAACAGACGCTCGGTGCCAAAGTTATGACCAAAAGTATGGGATGGGTCGAAACTAGTCTGGGTCCAGTCCAACCCAGTCAGACCGGCCCAGCCCGGACCATGGATCAGGGTGGCCGTGGTGCGGCGGGGTGGCCACGTTGCAGCGGGGCGTCCACGGTGCGGCAGGGTGACCGTGGTGTGGCGGTCCGTCACGGCTGGTCGGATGGCCAGTCGTCCTCTCCGCGCGGCGCGATTGTGCGACGCGCCTTCTCCGATAGCTGGCTCGACCGGCCATCCTACCTTCGTCACCGCGGCACAATCCACGACCCTTCCTTTTCAGGTGGCATGGACGTGCTCCGCCGTCCCCGTCGTGCGGCTGGTCACCACCTTTGCTCTGTCGCAGCCCTTCTTCGGTGGCGCGGTCGCGCTGCCGCCTTCGTCGTGGCTGGCCATGGTGCTGGTCGTCATTCCCGTGCCCCACCGGTGTTGGTTACCATCCTCCTCCATCACAAAGAACACACCAACAATGAAGAATGGCGGAGGTATCGGGCTGTGTTTGTTTGGCCTACTCCCTCCGCATTAGTTCGGTAGCAGGCTGATCATGAGGATTAATTCAACGTAAAACACAAAGAATAAAAAAACCCCTACCTCGTAGGTTTGTTGATGCCGATGATGAGGGAAGGGCGGACATCGGTTCATCATTGTTGAAGACGTCCCATGTTGTAGGTGGTGCGTTCTTCGATGGAGAAGATGGCGCGTTCTTTGTTGAAGAAGATCTTCATTGGGAGGTGTTCGTTGGATCGAATGTTCCTCCATAAGTTCTCCCCTTATCCTTTGCCAGCCAAATCCTCCCAAATGAAAGAGGTGCCAATATAATTTAAATTAAGTAGATCAATTATGTTATCACAATTAAAATGATGACACATTTCATTAATTTTTAGTTGGATCCAAAAATTAAATGGGGAGTTGGCCTAATTAATTTATGGGAGGAATTCCAAGAGTTATCTCCCATTAAAGGGGGGTTCAGGTGGTCCCCACTGCTAGAATTTAATTTGGGGGGGTTTTCTAGTTCGGGTGGTCCCCACCTCCATAACCCATGTAGAGAGGTTGCAAAAAGAAAAAGAAAAATGTTAAACATTTTACTTTTCTTATTCCATGAAAATCACGAAAACTAACTTTCACCCTCGACCAACTACGGTCAAGGTGAAAGTCTCATTAAGTGAATATCAGTGTTGCGAGTTCAACGGTGTCCTCAGATTTCAATTCTGAGCATCAGTTCAAAAGTTACAAAAAACCTACTCGCATGTTTACTGAACGTACCTGAAAAAAGTTCAAAAATTCATTCCGAGCACGCCGGACCTCAGAATCATGCACCATTAATTTTTGCGGACTCATAAAATTACCATATAATTGAAAAAATACATGGAAATTCCGGGTCTTTACAAGGATGTATTTTGGTCTCTGTAATTCTCTTGGTACTTTTCAGCATTGTATGTTGAGTATATTCTCTTAGTACCTTGATAATTTCATGGAAATTTTTATGGATGATTTCATAGTTTATAGAACTTCCTTTGATTACTATTTGGCACACCTAGGTTCTATCCTCCATTGTTTCATAGAAAAAAAATCTTGTATTTAAATATGAGAAATTTCATTTCATGGTTGAGTGGGGGATAGTTCTTGGGAATGCAATTTCAAATGAGGTAATTCAAGTCAATAAATAAAAAATAGAATTAATTTCAACCCTTTTATATCCAAAATGTGTTTGTGATGTGAGATCTTTCTTGGTTCATGCTAGTTTTTATCGCCGATTAATTAAAAAATTTAGTAAGATCACACTTCCCCTATCTCGATTGTTACAAAAGGATTCTGAATTTTTATTTGATAAAAATTGTGAGGATTTTTTCTATTCACTAAAAAGGAGTCTCACATCACCTCCCATCATTCAACCACCAAGGTGGTATCTCCCATTCAAACTTATGAGTGATGCCTATAACTTTGTAGTTGGGGTAGTTTTATTACAAAGGGTTGAGAAGTCTCCTCATGTCATTATGTATGTCTCACATACCCTTGACCTTGCCCAGGAAAACTACACGACCACTAAAAAAGAACTTATTTCTATTGTGTTTGACTTGGAAAAATTTCATTCATATCTTATTGGGTAAAAAATCATTGTATTTTTTGATCATGTTACCCTTCATTTTCTCCTAAAGAAACTTGAAGTTAAGCCCCACCTCATTCAGTGGATGCTCCTCCTCTAGGAGTTTGACCTTGAGATTAGATATAATAGGGGAGTGGAAAATATTGTATTTGAACACATTAATAGGATTTTCCCCCACTAGACCATCATGTTGACTCACCCCTCCCCATTGGAGAATTCTTACCTTATAAAAACCTTTGTGATTTTGTGGACCTTACCCCCTGGTATGTAGACATTGTGAATTTTCTAGTAACATCTTGGGTCCCCACTGATTTCAAAAATTCATAATCCCAGATACTTAATAATTATTCTTGATGGTAAATTTGGGATGACCGATATTTGTAGAGAATTTTTACTGACCAAGTTGTCTTTCGGTGTGTCCCTAACCATGATTTCACCTCTATGTTGACATTCTTCTACACTTTGGCTTATAGGGGCCACTTTGTCTCTCAACAAAAAACTTGAAAGGTCCTTAAATTAGGAATTTATTGGCCAAAATTGTATAGATATGCCCATAATTTATGTAATTCATGCACACGATTTCAATTCACTGGGAATATCTCTAAGAGTAACGAAATACTCCAAAAAACCATGTTATTCTGTGAAATCTTTGATGCATGGGGCATTGAATTCATGGAACCTTTTCCAAATTAATTTGGATTTTCATACATCTTACTTTATATTGACTACATGTCTAAATTGATGGAAGAAAAGGCTACTAGGACTGATGAATCTCAAGTGGTTATTGATTTTTTTGGGCAAAAATCTCTCAAGGTAACTTTGCAGTATTTTTGGGTTGATTGTGTTTGTTGACAAAGCAGGTTTTCATGAAGAATTGTCGAGTTCCAGAGAATTTTTTGATAATCCATGTTGACAAAGAATGATGACAAAGGAAAGGACAATATGGAGACGGTACAAAAGAGCAGTACAAGGTGGCGTCATTTCCCAGTGTTAGCCAAATTTTTGGGGTCCAACATTTGGAGGTTGGTGAGCATCACGAAAATAGGATTTCCATGAAGATCATAATTAAATATGGAAATGGCATGAATTTCACGAAGAGAGGCTTTAGGTTTTGTATTTCACGAAGATGAGAAGAATGATGGCGGTGATTCTTCGCGATTACGACAAGCTTCACGAATGTCAGAGGTTGAAGCACATCGCAGCGATGAAGGGCTTTGAGAGGGAGCTTCGTGGTGCAGGCACGAAGGGAATGAAAGGATGCTCCATGATTATTACGAGCTCCGCGATCAGAAAATTTCCGTGGTGCTTCGCGATTTTGACAGAATTCTGGCGGAAACTTCAGAGCCTCGCAATTGGCGATGACGTGGTGCTGACTTCACACGGAAGGGTCGAGGGTCGGTGGAATTGCCTATTAATAGAGGCCAACCCCCTCGAGAGAAGTAGAGAGAATTTTTAGAGAAAATACTTTGCTCTCGGTTCACGGAGTAAGTTCACAAAGGCAGTGTTCTTCACGAAAGAAGAGCTTCGTGGCGGCTATTCTAGCTCTGCGAAAGTTGTGTGCTCCATGTTGACTCAGTGAGCTTCGCGAGGAAAGTCGCTTTGAATAAAATTGAGCTCCCTGACGGCCTAAGAATTGTGAAGGCTTGAGATTTGTGATGGTTTGAGCTCCATGAAATTGTGAGCTTCACGAAAAGGAAGGTGCTTCGCGAAGGCTTGTTTGAGCTTCGTGAAATTGGGAGCCTCGCGAAGTAGGGTGCTTTGCGAAGGTGTTTCCAAAGTTAATTGCCCAGTGGTTAAGAGGCAAAGGGACATTAATCCGTGGATGAAAGTAGGACTTTAACAGAGCATCTATCAATAGTTGAGGATGCATGCATTCATGCAAATGAAGAGACCTATAAGTCTATAAACTATCAGTGGATCCTTTCCAGAGCAGTGAGCAAAGGAATAGGAAGAAGGTGATCCTCTCCACCGGTAGTGAGCCAGAGAGAGAGAAATAGAGAGTGACCCTTGGGAAAGTAGTGAGCTGACCCTAAACCTTGTAAAGGAAGTGATCCTGTGATAGAGTGATTGTTCTCGAACCTTTGTATCTACATCTAGTGAAGAATAGTGGAATTTGGTACGACCAACAACTTGTCGGCGTATGCTCCTTGGACGTAGCCCAGTAAGGGTGAACCAAGTAAAAATCTTTATGTCTTCCTGCTTACTTCCCTTCATTGCATTTAAAGCATCATCATCAGATAAAGAAGAAAATAAGTGATCATAATAAACACAAAAGTGAAAAAAAAGTGACCCTTGTAATAAAGAGGTCAAGATCCAGTGGGGCAGAAAGAACTTTGAAAAAGAATATTCATACCCTGATTCACCCCCCCCCCCCTCTTAGGGTATATAGGCCCCTATTGGTCCTAACAATTGGTATCAGAGGAAAGGTTTCTTTTATCAGATTTGTTTTCTCTGACTTGGTTCAGTTGATTGCTGAAGTTAAATATCTAGTATTCTCTTATAATATTGTGCCATGGTGAAGGGAAGAACATCAAAGAAGAAGCAGAAATCTTGTGGAATTACCCATTGTGGAAGTGTCAATGGAAAGAGTGTGATTCAGTTAAAAGAATCATGTAGTGAAAAGAAGAATGGTTTGGATGAATCATACTATGAAAATACTTACTCATTCAATGATACTGAAGGAATGAGTGAAGAACCTAACTTTCCAAGTGATGTTGGAACCACTGATGATGAAGAAACACCAAGAAGTCGAAAAGTGGAAGTTGTCCACAAGGCAAAGGAATTGGAGTAGAAATTGGATAAAGAGATGAAATCTAAAGATATCTAGATCCAAGTATTGGAAATTGAGGTCAAAAAGCTAAGAGGCTTAAATCATAGTCTTATTGATGTGGTTACTGAACTAAGTGAGAAGAATGATTCTCAAGGTGATAAACCACAAGAAATGGCTATAATGAAAGGAAAACGAAAGGTTGATGGTTGTGAAGAGAATCAAAATTCAGATGAAGTTAAAAATCTAAAATCCAGAAATGATGATCTAGCTACACAGCTGTATGATCTAGTTCAGAAGAATCAAAAGCTACAACAAGATAATACATTCATCTATGAATCGATTGCTCAAGAAAAATTAAATGTAAAAGAGCAAGGTGTCATGGTGGATAAAATGACACATGAATTGGAAGATTAAGTGAGTAGAGGAAAGCTTCTCAAGAGAGAACTTGATGCTCAACTTGCATCAAGAGATAAAAACATTCAGAAACTAGAGGAAGAAATAGAATCGGTCAAGAATGAAATGGAGAAATCTAAATCCGAAGACAAGCCCAAGTTGAAGGATGCACTGCATTTATTATTTGATTATCCTTCGGCAGGTGATGATAAAATGAAATACAGATATGCTACATCAGAGGAGAAGCATGAAAGGATTGTATTGTCCCAAAGGCCATCCATTTTGGTAAAATCTGGAATTGGATATGATGATCCCATTCCTATGTGTGGTAAGAAACATGCAGTGAAAATCTCCAGAGGTAAGAAAAATCATGTAGGTGCTGGAGATGGGCCTAAGAGAACAGTTTCAAGAAGAAGTGACGACATGTGCTATTTCTGCGGGATTCATGGTCACACATCAAGTTTTTGTTCAGAGGCTCAGGAATACATTTCGTATTGTGAAAATAGAAAACTTACAAAATCTGAGAATAAGATGAAGTGACATGAGAAATCAGAAATAAGAGTCTCTCAGAGGAAAGCATTTGTCAGATGCTATTACTGTGGACAAATGGGACACACCATGAATATGTGTCAGGAAGCTCAGGAGCTCAATGTCATAAGAGGAACAGAAGCTGCATCAACATCTCGATAGAGAAATGTTGAAATGAGGTATGCCTTAGATGGAAAATGTTTTATATGTTCTGGTTATGGGAATTTGGAAAGACATTGCAGCAAGAAGAAAGTAGGAAAGGAAAAGGAACTCAGAAAGAAATTCTTGACTCCAGTGATGTATAAAGAGAAATATTACATTGGGAGACAAAGTGTAAAGTTGGAAAATAGGCCTAGAGCCTCAGGGGAATCAGATGGAGCTGAATGAAAGGTGTATCTGTCACCTCCTCTGTCACACTCACAACTACCCTCTAATAAAGAACATGAACAAATCTGGAAGAAAAAGGGAGGAAATGCTACAGCAGTGAGTAATAAGAATGTACGTTCAGTGTAGGGCCCACAACCAATGCAAAATAGGGTGGTAACTCAGAAATATGATAAAAGAAAAATAAACAAAGAATGCATTGAAAAATTTGCATGTCCTGTGCCACCAAAGAAGTGGAGGAAAGAGGAACATCCTTGAAATGGTGGAAGAAGCAAGGAAAGATGGAAAGAAAAGATATTCCTACTCAGAGTAGTAATTAAGGGAAATGGAATTTTGGTGGAACATCAAAGACGGAAATGTGTACTAGTGGGTTTAAACCCCAAATGGTGAGAAAGGCCAGGCTTGCAGAATCTTCATATCAGAAAAAGCCTCAGCATGTGAGTAATGAATGCTTATTCATATGGCCAGAGCAGTTGAAGTTTCTAGGCAGCTAGAAGAAGCAAGGAAAGAGTGTGATGCTCTGCAAGAAAGAATCAAAGGGTTGACCCATCAGGATCAACCACAATCCTCTTCTTGAGAATTCCAGAATAAGACCCTCTCCCTATGTATATAAATGTTATTAACTAATGATTCATGTGTTTCAGGTTTTAGGGAGATATGATCCAAGGGGAAGTGGCATCTAAAGATGAAATATGGAGATTTGATATACTTCAGAGGTTCAATTGGCTCAAATCAGGTACCAAATTTGAAGGAGAAAGGGAGAAACAAAGCATAATAGAAAGTGATTGTGTTATTAACTTTATCTCTTGTTTCTTACACCGAGTTCCAACTCAGTAGGATTATATATTTTTTTAATGGAAAAATTCCAAGTGGAAGATGAGAATATATGGTGTAAGAGAAGAAGAATTTTTATGGGTCTAAACAGTGGGCCTAACACCATGAAGTATTGCATAACATAGGGGGAGCATTAAATAACAAAATTAGACACAGGATCCATGAAAGAAATAATTGGATGAATCAGCTCAGGTGTTGCCTATTTAGGGAAGAAAGAAACATAGGGAGAAGTAGAAATAATCATGCATCTCATGCTTATCTATTTAGTTCTAACAATGTGGTATCGGCTGACTGCTTTCAGGATACTAAGAAGCTGTGAGAGAAAATCAAAGGTGTGTCAATAAAAAAATATGAGAGAATAAGTTCAAATAAATGACGTCATTGAACACAGACATAGTGAAAAGTTTTCTTCTGAAAGTAAGGAAGTGGTAAGAGACTCAGGGAGAGCAGAAGTGACTGATGATGATTCAGAAAAGAATCAGATGTGGCAGATTGTTTCGAGGCCAGCAGATAAGAATGTCATTGGGACTAAATGGGTCTGTCGCAACAAGATGAATGAAGATGTCACAGTGATTCAGAACAAAGCATGACTAGTGTGCAAGGGATACTTCTAGATAGAAGGAATAGATGTTGATGAGACATTTTCACCGGTTGCGAGGCTAGAGACAATCAGATTATTTTTTACCATTGGAGTGAAAAGAAAGTTCAAAGTGTTCCAGATGGATGTCAAATCCGAATTCTTGAATGGTTTTCTAGAAGAGGAGGTGTATATCGATCATCCAGATGGTTTTCTTATTCATGAGGACGATAATAAGGTTTGTTGGATGAAGAAAGCACTATATGGGATGAAACAATCACCAAGAACATGCTACTGAAGGCTCGATCAGTATTTGAAGAAGCTTGGTTTTCAGCGTGGTGGATTCGATTACAATATCTGTTTCAACAACAACAGTAATAAAAGGATGATGGGGCTCATTTATGTCGATGACATAATATTTGGTAGATCAGATGAAGCATAGTTCAGACAGTTTTCTGAATTCAAGAAACATGAGTTTGAAATGTCAATGATTGGAGAGATAACATTTTTCCTTGGTTTATAGGTTACACAAGGAATGAATAACACATTCATTTCTCAATAAAAATATTCCAAGGATGTTTTGGAAAGATTTGGAATGGAAAATTCTAAGGAGATGAAGACTCTGGTTGCTACCCAGATGAAATTATCAAAAGATGATAATGGAAAGGCAGTTAATATCACAGAATACAGGAAGATTATTGGGGGTTTACTGTACCTAATAGTGATGAAGCCTGACATTGTATTCGTCACATGCCAAGTAGCGAGATATCAGAGTAATCCCAAAGAAAGTCACATGCTTGCAGTTAAAATAATACTTTGGTATATCAAGTGCACAATAGATTTTGGCTCGATATATAATGGGAAATCTCAGACAGAGTTATTGGGATATACTGATGGAGATTGGGCCGGTTCAATAGATGATAGGAAATCAAAATCTGGAGGTGCATTCTATCTTGGTGGACTATGTATTTCTTGGATAAGCAAGACGCAAGATTGCATTTCATTGAGAACCGCAGAAGCTGAGTATATTGTGGCCACTCAAGTATGCACACAACTATTGTGGATGAAGCAGCAGCTTGATGATATGGGAGTTGAAGTGAAGTCTCTGATCAGAATTCAGTGCGATAACTCAAGTGCTATAAATCTAATAAAAAATATTGTCCATCACTCAAGGACAAATAACATTGAGATAGAGTATCATTTTATCAAGGAGAAGGTTGATCAAGGAATTGTGAAGTTGGAGTATGTGCCTACAGAACTACAGGTTGCAGAAATTCTGAAAAAGGACTTACCCAAGGAAGAATTTTGAAAGGCATCGACTGGCTCTGGGAGTTCAGTCGACTCCCCACACGTGAAAAAGTGTGTATGTGGGACACCCCCCCCCCTCTCCCCGAGGTATGATGTGTTTTCCCTAATGTGATGATGTGTGTTCTCTACTCTGTTACAGACTGCAAAGGAGTGACCTTTGGGTCCATTGACAAAGGGGGAGAAAATAGTGATTGTTCAAGGGGAAGATAGTGTGGCTATTTGAGAAATCATGGATGATATGGGGAGAAGTGGTTAGGTGGAGCAACGAGATAGGGGGAGAGCTTTGAGATAGGGGGGAGTTTTAAATCTGAAGATGCTAGAAGTGATCGATCAAAGCATAGAAATCACGACAGCTGAGGATCATGATAAAAGCATAACAGTGATGTTGGAAAGTTGTGAGAAGGTTTCCAGTTATCATCAATTGGTATCTGTGTGGTTCAAAAATTGGTATCAATTTAGAAATTGGTATCAATTTGGAATCGACAATTGGGGTCTGACATGAAGTGATTCATTGATGAGCTTTTCATACTACTCTTGTTTCTCATGCCAAGCATTTCTCATGTGGGATTAGAGTACGTGTTAAGTGAATCCTTGAACGCTATCATAATCGCAATAGGAGAATGGTGGTAGTGGCTGGAAGAAGACTCAATGAGGTATCAATGTGTAGAAAATCATTCTAAGAAGAGTTACGAAGAGTTGTCAACAAAAACAACGGGGGAGATTGTTGGGCAAAAATCCCTCAAGGTAACTTTGCAGTATTTTTGGGTTGATTGTGTTTGTTGAAAAAACAGGTTTCTATGAAGAATTGTCGAGTTCCAGAGAAGTTTTTGACAATCCATGTTGACAAATAACGATGAAAAAGGAAAGGACGATCTGGAGGTGGTAAAAAAGAGCAGTACAAGGTGGCATCGTTTCCCAGTGTTTGCCAAATTTTTGGGGTCCAACATTTGGAGGTTGGTGAGCATCGAAAAAATAGGATTTCCATGAAGATCATAATTAAATATGGCAATGGCATGAATTTTGCGAAGAGAGGCTTCAGGGTTTGGATTTCACGAAGATGATAAGAATGATGGCGGTGATTCTTCGCAATTACGACAAGCTTCGCGAATGGCATATTTTGAAGCGCATCGCGGTGATGAAGGGATTTGCGAGGGAGCTTCATGGTGTAGGTGCAAAGGGAATGACGGGATGCTCCACGATTACGAAGAGCTCAGTGATCAGAAAATTTCCATGGTGCTTCGCGATTTTGACAGAATTCCGGTGGAAACTTCGGAGCTTCGCGATTGGCGATGACTTCACACGGAAGGGTCGAGGGTCAGTGGAATTGCCTATAAATAGAGGCTGAACCCCTCGAGAGAAGTAGAGATAATTTTCAGAGAAAATACTTTGCTCCTGGTTTGAGGAGGAAGTTCGTGAAGGCAGTGTGCTTTCCAAAAGAAGAGCTTCGCGGCAGCTATTCTACCTCCGCGAAAGTCATGTGCTCCATGTTGGCTCAGTGAGCTTCGTGAGGGAAGTCGCTTTGTGAAGACTTGAGCTCCACGATGGCCTAATCATTGTGAAGGCTTGATCTTTGCGACAGTCTGAGCTCCACGAAATTGTGAGCTTCACGAAGGCTTGTTTGAGCTTCATGAAATTGGGAGCCTCACGAAGTAGGGTGCTTTGCGAAGGTGTTTCCAAAGTTAATTTCCCAGTGGTTAAGAGGCAAAGGGATATTCATTAGTGGATGAAAGTAGAACTTTAACAGAGCATTTATCAACAGTTGAGGATGTGTGCATTCATGCAAATTAAGAGACCTACAAGTCTATAAACTATGAGTGGATCCCTTCCGGAGCAGTGAGAAAAGGAAAAGGAAGAAGGTGATCCTCTCCACCGACAGTGAGCCAGAGAGAGAGAAATAGGGAGTGACCCTTAGGAAAGAAGTGAGCTGACCCTAAACCTTGTAAAGGGACTGAGCCTGGGACAGAGTGACTCTTCCCAAACCTTTGTATCCACATCTAGTGAAGAATAGTGGAATTTGGTATGACCAGCAACTTGTCGGTGTATGCTCCTTGGACATAGCCCAGTGAGGGTGAACCAAGTAAAAACCTATGTGTCTGCCTTCTTACTTCCCTTCATTGCATTTAAAGAATCATCCTCAGATAAAGAAGAAAATAAGTTATCATAATAAACACACAAGTGAAAACAAAGTGACCCTTGTAATAAAGAGGTCAAGATCTAGTGGGGTAGGAAGAACTTTGAAAAAGAATATCCATACCCTGATTCACCCCCCCTCTCAGGGTATACAGGCCCCTATTGGTCCTAAAAATTAGTATCAGAGGGAAGGTTTCTTTTATCAGATTTGTTTGCTCTGACTTAGTTCATTCGACTTCTGAAGTTAAAGATCTAGTCTTCTCTTATCATATTGTTCCATGGAGAAGTGAAGAACATCAAATAAGAATCAGAAAGCTGGTGGAATTACCCACTGTGGAAGTGTCAATGGAAAGAGTGTGATTCAGTTAAAAGAATCATGTAGTGAAAAGAATAATGGTTTGGATGAATCATACTATGAAAATACTTACTCATTCAATGATGTTGAAGGAATGAGTGAAGAACCTAACTTTCCAAGTGATGTTGGAACCACTGATGATGAAGAAACACCAAGAAGTCGAAAAGTGGAAGTTGTCCACAAGGCAAAGGAATTGGAGCAGAAATTGGATAAAGAGATGAAATCAAAAGATATCTGGATCCAAGTATTGGAAATTGAGATCAACAAGATAAGAGGCTTAAATCAAAGGCTTATTGATGTGGTAACTGAACTGAGTGAGAAGAATGATTCTCAAGGTGATAAACCATAAGAAATGTCTAGAATGAAAGGAAAAAAAGGCTGATGGTTGTGAAGAGAATAAAAATTCATATTAAGTTAAAAATATGAAATCAAGAAATGATGATCTAGCTACACAGCTATATGATCTAGTTCAAAGGAACCAAAAGCTACAACAAGAGAATGCATTAATCTATGAATCTGTTTCTCAAGAAAAATTGAATGTAAAAGATCAATGTGGCATGGTGGATAAAATGACACATGAATTGGAAGATGAAGTGAGTAGAGGAAATCTTCTCAAGAGAGAACTTGATGCTCAACTTTCATCAAGATATAAAAAGATTCATCAACTGGAAGAAGAAATAGAATCAGTCAAGAATGAAATGGAGAAATCTAAATCCGAAGATAAGCCCAAGTTGAAGGATGCACTGCACTTATTATTTGATTATCCTTCGGCAGGTGATGATAAAATGAAAGAAAAATATGATACATCAGAGGAGAAGCATGAAAGGATTGTATCGTCCCAAAAGCCATCCATTTGGAATTGGATATGATGATCCCACTCCTATGTGTGGTAAGAAACATGCAGTGAAAATCTTCAGAGGTAAGAAAAATCATGTAGGTACTGGAGATGGGCCTAAGAGAACAGTTTCAAGAAGAAGTGATGACATGTGATATTTTTGTGGGATTTATGGTCACACATCAAGTTTTTGTTCAGAGGATCAGGAATACATTTTGTATTGTGAAAATAGAAAATGTACAAAATCTGAGAATAAGATGAAGCGTCATGAGAAATCAGAAATAAGAGTCTCTTAGAGGAAAGCATTTGTCAGATGCTATTACTGTGGATGAATGGGACACACCATGAATATGTGTCAGGAAGCTCAGGAGCTCAATGTCATAAGAGGAACAGAATTTGCATCAATATCTTGACAGAGAAATGTTGAAATGAGGTATGCCTTTTATGGAAAATTTTTTATATGTTCTGGTTATGGGCATTTGGAAAGACATTGCAGTAAGAAGAAAGTAGGAAAGGAAAAGGAACTCAGAAAGAAATTCTTGACTCCAGTGATGTATAAAGAGAAATCTTACATTAGGAGACAAAGTGGAAAGTTGGAAAATAGGGATAGAGCCTCAGGGGAATCAGATGGATCCGAACGAAAGGTGCATCTGTCACCTCCTCTGTTACACTCACAACTACCCTCTAAGAAAGAACATGAACAAATCTGGAAGAAAAAGGGAGAAAACACTACAGCAGTGAGTAAGAAGAATGTACGTTTAGTGGAGGGACCACCACCAACACAAAATAGGGTGGTAACTCAGAAATATGATAAAAGAAAAATAAACAAATAATTCATTGAAAAATTTGCATGTCGCGTGCCACTACAAGAAGTGGAGGAAATAGGAACATCCTTGCAATGGTGGAAGAAACAAGGGGAAGATGGAAAGAAAAGATATTCCTGCTCAGAGTAGGAATCAAGGGAAATGGAATTTTGGTGGAATATCAAAGATGGAAATGTGTAGTAGTGGGTTTAAACCCCAAATGGTGAGAAAGGCCAGGCCTGCAGAATCTTCATATCAGAAAAAGCCTCAGCATGTGAGTAATGAATGCTTATTCATATGGCCAGAACAGTTGAAGTTGGCTAGGTAGATAGAAGAAGCAAGGAAAGGGTGTGATTCTCTGCAAGAAAGAATCAAAGGGTTGACCCATCAGGATCAACCACAATCCTCTTCTTGAGAATTCTATAAGAATCCCCTCTCCCGATGTATATAAATGATATTAACTGATGATTCATGTGTTTCAGGTTTTAAGGAGATACGATCCAAGGGTAAGTGGAATCTAAAGATGAAATGTGGAGATGTGATATGCTTCAGAGGTTCTATTGGCTCAAATCAGTTACCAAAGTTGAAGGATAAAGGGAGAAACATAGCACAATAGAAAGTGATTGTGTTATTAACTCTATCTCTTGTTTCCTGCACCAATTTCCAACTCAGTAGGCTTAGATATTTTGTTAATGGATCAATTCCAAGTGGAAGATGATAATAGATGGTGTAAGAGAAGAATATTGTTTATGGGTCTAAACAGTGGGCCTAACACCTAGAAGTATTGCATAACATAGGGGGGGAATTCAATAACAAAATCAGACGTAAGATCCATGAAAGAAATAATTGGATGACTCATCTCAGGTGTTGCCTATTAAGGGAATAAAGAAACACTAGGAGAAGCATCAATAATCATGCATCTCATGCTTATATATTTAGTTCTAACAGTGTGGTATCAGTTGACTGCTTTTAGGATACCAAGAAGCTGTGAGAGAAAATCAAAGGTGTGTCAACAAAAAAAACTGAGAGAAGAAGTTCAAAGAAATGATGTCATTGAACAATTACATAGTGACAAGTTTTCTTCTGAAAGTAAGTAAGTGGTAAGAGACTCAGGGAGAGCAGAAGTGATTGATGATGATTTAGAAAAGAATCAGATGTGGGAGATTGTTTCGAGGCCAGCAGATAAGAATGCCATCGGGACTAAATGGGTCTATCGCAACAAGATGAATGAAAATGGCACAGTGATTCGGAAAAAAGCACGACTAGTGTGAAAGGGATACTCCCAGATAGAGTGAATAGATGTTGATGAGACATTTGCACCGGTTGCGAGGCTAGAGACAATCAGATTATTTTTTACCATAGCAGTGCAAAGAAAGTTCAAAGTGTTCCAAATGGATGTCAAATCCACATTCTTGAATGGTGTTCTAGAAGAGGTGGTTTATATCGATTAGCCAGATGGTTTTCTTATTCATGAGGATTAGAATAAGGTTTTTCGGAAGAAGAAAGCTCTATATGGGCCGAAACAAGCACCAATAGCATGCTACTGAAGGCTCGATCAGTATTTGAAGAAGCTTGGTTTTCAGCATGGTGGATTTGATTACAATATCTATTTCAGCAACAACATTAATCAAAGGATGATGGGGATAGTTTATGTAAATGACATAATATTTGGTAGATCAGATGAAGCACAGTTCAGACATTTTTCTGAATTCAAGAAACATGAGTTCAAAATGTCAATGATTAGAGAGATAACATTTTTCCTTGGTTTGTAGGTTACACAAGGAAGGAATGACACATTCATTTCTCAATCCAAATATTTCAAGGAGGTTTTGGAAAGATTTGGAATGGAAAATTCTAAGGAGATGAAGACTCCGGTTGCTACCCAGATGAAATTATCAAAAGATGATAATGGAAGGGTAGTTAATATCACAGAATACAGGCAGATTATTGGGGGTTTATTGTACCTGACAGTGAGGAAGCCTAACATTTTATTCTCCATATTCCAAGTAGCGAGATATCAGTGTAATCCCAAAGAAATTCACATGCTTTCGGTTAAAATAATACTTCGGTATATCATGGGCACAGTGGATTTTGGCTCGATATATAATGGGAAATCTCAGACAGAGTTATTGGGATATACTGATGGAGATTGGGCCGGTTCATCAGATGATAGGAAATCAAAATCTGGAGGTGCATTCTATCTTGGTGGACTATGTATTTCTTGGATAATCAAGATGCAAGATTGCATTTCATTGAGAACCTCATAAGTTGAGTATATTGCGGCCACTCAAGCATGCACACAATTATTGTGGATGAAGTAGTAGCTTGATGATATGGGAGTTGAAGTGAATTCTTCAATCAGAATTCAGTGCGATAACTCAAGTGCTATAAATCTCATCAAAAATCTTTTACATCACTCAAGGACAAAGCACATTGAGATAAATTATCATTTTATCAAGGAGAAGGTTGAGCAAGGAATTGTGAAGTTGGAGTATGTGCCTACAGAACTACAGGTTGCAGAAATTCTGACAAAGGCCTTACCCAAGGAAGAATTTTGAAAGTCATCAAATGAATCTGGGAGTTTATTCGACTCCCCACACATGAAAAAGTGTGGATGTGGGACACCCTCCCCCCCCCCTCCCTGAGGTATGATGTGTTTTTCCCTAATGTGTTGATGTGTGTTCTCTACTCTGTTACAGACTGTAAAGGAGTGACCTTTGGGTTTGTTGACAAAGGGGGAGAAAATAGTGATTGTTCAAGGGGAGACAGTGTGGCTATTTGAGAAATCATGGATGATATGGGGAGAAGCTGTTAGGTGGATCAGTGAGATAGGGGAGAGGTTTGAGATAGGGGGAGAGTTTTAAATCTGACAATGCTAGAAGTGATCAATCAAAGCATAGAAATCACGACAGCTGAGGATCATGATAAAAGAAGAAAAGTGATGTTGGAAAGGTGTGATAAGGTTTCTAGTTATCACCAATTGGTATCAGGGTGGTTCAACAATTGGTATCAATTTAGCAATTGGTATCAGTTTGGAATCGAAAATTGGGGTCTGACATGAAGTGATTAATTGATGAGCTTTTCATACTACTCTTATTTCTTATGTGGATCATTGCTCATGTGGGCTTAGAGTACGTGTTAAGTGAATCCTTGAATGCTATCATAATCGCAAGAGGCGAATGGTGGTAGTGGCTGGAAGAAGACTTAGTGAGGTATCAACGTGCAGAAAATCATTCTAAGAAGAGTTACAAAGAGTTGTCAACAAACCCAAAGGGGGAGATTGTTGGGAAAAAATCCCTCAAGGTAACTTTGCAGTATTTTTGGGTTGATTGTGTTTGTTGAAAAGGCAGGTTTCCATGAAGAATTGTTGATTTAAAGAGAAGTTATTGAAAATCCATGTTGACAAAGAACGATGACAAAGTAAAGGATGATCTGGAGGCAGTACAAAAGAGCAGTACAAGGTGGCGTTGTTTCCCAGTGTTTGCCAAATTTTTGGGGTCCAACATTTGGAGGTTGGTGAGCATCACGAAAATACGATTTCCATGAAGATCATAATTAAATATGTAAATGGCATGAATTTCATGAATTTCATGAAGAGAGGCTTCAGGGTTTGTATTTCACGAAGATGAGAAGAATGATGGCGGTGATTCTTCGCGATTACGACAAGCTTCGCGAATGGTAGAGGTTGAAGCGCATCATGGCGATGAAGGTATTTGTGAGGGATCTTCGTAGTGCAGGCGTGAAGGGAATGAAGGGATTCTCCACGATTACGACGAGCTCCGCGATTGGAAAATTTCTGTGGTTCTTCGTGATTTTTACAGAATTCCGGCAGAAACTTCAGAGCTTTGTGATTGGCGATGACGTGGTGCTGACTTCGCGCGGAAAGGTCGAGGGTCAGTGGAATTGCCTATAAATAGAGGCTGACCCCCGCGAGAGAAGTAGAGAGAATTTTCAGAGAAAATACTTTGATCTTGGTTCATGAAGGAAGTTCATGAAGGTAGTGTGCTTCGCGAAAGAAGAGCTTCGCGGCAGCTATTCTAGCTCCGCGAAAGTCGTGTGCTCCATGTTGGCTCAGTGATCTTCACAAGGGAAGTCACTTTGTGATGACTTGAGCTCCGTGATGGCCTAATCATTGTGAAGGCTTGAGCTTTGCGATGGTCTGAGCTCCGTGAAATTGTGAGATTCGCAAAAAGGAATGTGCTTCGCGAAGGCTTGTTTGAGCTTCGTGAAATTGGGAGCCTCGCGAAGTAGGGTGCTTTGCGAAGGTTTTTCCAAAGTTAATTTCCCAGTGGATTAAAGTAGGACTTTAACAGAGCATCTATCGATAGTTGAGGATGTGTACATTCATGCAAATGAAGAGACCTACACGTCTATAAACTGTGAGTGGATCCTTTCTGGAGTAGTGAGCAAAGGAAGAGGAAGAAGGTGATCCTCTCCACCGGTAGTGAGCTAGAGAGAGATAAATAGGTAGTGACCCTTGGGAAAGCAGTGAGCTGACCCTAAACCTTATAAAGGCAGTGAGCCTGGGACAGAGTGATTGTTCCCAAACCTTTGTATCCACATCTAGTGAAGAATAGTGGAATTTGGTACGACTGACAACTTGTCGGTGTATGCTCCTTGGACGTAGCCCGGTGAGGGTGAACCAAGTAAAAATCTTTGTGTCTGCCTTCTTACTTCCCTTCATTGCATTTAAATCATCATCATCAGATAAAGAAGAAAATAAGTGATCATAATAAACACACAAGTGCAAACAAAGTGACCCTTGTAATAAAGAGGTCAAGATCCAGTGGGGTAGGAAGAACTTTGAAAAAGAATATCCATACCCTGATTCACCCCCCCCCCCCCCCTCTCAGGGTATATAGGCCCCTATTGGTCCTAACAGATTTTGTGAGGTCTCATATTTTCAGTAGGTTTGGTTTTCCAAGATTCATCATTTGTGAAAAGGGTTCACATTTTTTCAATCTCAACATGAAAAAAATTGATTTGTAAGTATAGGGTGTTTCATAAAGTCTCCACTACATATCACCCCCAGACTAATGGGAAAGCAAAGATCTCAAATCATAAAGTTAAGAGAATCCTAGAAAAAATGGTACAACCTAATAGGAAATATTGTATTTTGCACTTGGATGATGCACTTTGGGAATATCAAAAAGCTTTTAAAACCCCGATCAGAATTTCACCATATAGGATTGTGTTTGGAAAGTCCTTTCACCTCCCATTAGAAGTAGAACACTATGCATATTGGGATATTAAATAATGTAATATGAATATTTCAGATTTAGGTGAATAAAGGAAACTATATATTCAAGAGTTGGAAGAAATTTAGTGTGATGCCTATGAGAAATCCTGAATCTATAAAGAGAAGATAAAGGAAATACATGATGGGATGATTCGTCATTGGAAGTTTCATATTAGTGAGAAGTTACTCATGTATAATTCCATGCTAAAGCTCCACCCAAGTAAGCTTCATTCCCGATGGCTCGGTCCTTATACAGTTTTGATGTTTACCCTTTTGGTGATATATGGGTTTTGCATGAGAAGAGTGGAGAGAGGTTTACTATCAATGGTAGAGGATCAAACACTTATATGAATATTTTTCAAAGCATATTTTGGAAGAAATACAATTTATGGATGCCACATATGACATCACTGAGTAGGTTATCCCTTCTCCCTACCTTTATTTACTTTTCTATTTATTTAAAATACTTTTATTGAGGACAATGTAATTTTTAGGTTTGGGGAGGGTGACATGTTATAGTTAGGATTATAAAAAAACAAAAACAAAAAAAATGTGTTTTCATTTTTGATTTTTTTTTATTTTGTGTTTTTATATAAATATTGATCTTAAAAATAATATCCAAATCATTTTTCATGCTTGAGTCTATTTTGTGGAAAATTCTATTGTTTTTGGGAAAAAATTCAGATGAATGTTGATATGGAATATTTTTCTAGAATTTTTATTTTCAAAACATTATTAGGTGTTTAATGGATTTTTGAAACCAATTCCTTATTAGTAATGACCAATATTTTATTCCCTTACCTTAGAGACATTCTAGGCCCTTTACTACATATTATTCCTTTTAATCACTTTATAGAGAGTCTATGGTCATATATAGAAACTAGAACTTTCTTTTATTTTTTTTGAAGCCATAAGATTCAAGTTTGCTACATTAATGATAGATTCCATTGTTCATTTAATATCCATTTGTACAATTAACCTCTATTTTTTGCCACCTTGACATTTTACCCTTCTTAAGCCTTAGAGACCATGAAATTCCTATTAAGTAGCCACATGAAAAGATAATTTTTCCCTACCTACCCATATCTTGTGTAAATTATTGTTTTACATTAATAAAGTGTGGGGGAGAGGGTTTTTCCATGGGAATTGTTGGGAAAGAATAATTGTTATGGGTTGATAGAAAAAGTGCCTAAATTTTCCTTGTATAATGGGTTCACAAGCCATATTGTATCATTGTATTGCACATGTTTCCCTCTATCTAAAATGAAAATTGTAAAAAAATATAGTTTTTTAAATTAAAAAAAATAAAAAAAATAAAAAAATAGAGAAAATAGGAAGTTTACTCATTATTATTCACTGATCAGTTATGACCTACACAAATGGACAATGGGGATAGTGATTTTTAAGTGATACACTTTGTGATGGGTTGAGTGTGTACATTCATTGTGAACACTTGATAAATTTTTACAAGTTTTGTACTTAAGAGACTAAAAAATCCTCTTCTGACTCATATTTTTATACATTAAATCCTACCAACCCTTGAATCTTAGAACAAGCTGTTGGAAGTATTCTTGAGTAGCACACTAGTTTCTGCTAGTAAAGAACGTAGAATCTTGGAAAGAATGTGGTAAGATCACATAAACTCTAGGGAAAGAGAATAACTCCAATTTCATATGTTCCTTGATTGAAGAGGGAAATTTTATAAGTGAGTTATGTTGCAACATGTTTCATAGGTGAAAAAATGAATTTGAACAAATTTGAATGTGAGATAAGAAAATTGATAGAAATTTTGATTTCATAAATGAGACATGATGAATTTCATTTCAAAAGAATCCTAGAAGTTTTTTCACCTTTTATTTAGGAATGGGACTTAGTTAAGATATATGTATTTTCCCAGGAGTTCAAATGTTTAAGTGTGGGGGTGTGATCGCACTGCAATTTTCTATTCATTTTTACCCTTACACCACTATGTTAAACTGATTTTATATTGTAAATTCCAATTATTATAACAAATTTAACTTCAATATTAATTCAATAATATAATATTTATCACTATTAAAAAAATTATTTCACTTGATTTAATATTTTCATTGTAGGTGGAGGTGATTTGGAGGATACACGATGAAGTTCAAGAAATGCGGCCCAAATTGCGCATGAATCCAAGCACACCAGTGGAGTCAACCGCACACTGATACTAATCTATGCATCTATTTGAGCTAAAAAATTATATGAACCAAAATTTAGTGGTATTAAACTTTCATGAAGGAACACAATCCCAATTAATCCATTAATAGGTCCAACTGAACCGATCTGTCCAATAAAATGAATCTGCACGGAGTCAAAAGTTTGTCTTTGTATTTTGGAAATATCTCTTATTATATACATTATCTGGTGGAAAAAATTACATAGAGATATAAATGAGGTCTTCCAACAATTTTTTAGTTTTTTTAAAATCGAGATAATATTTTATAGTGTCCTAAAACCATGGTCGAAGTGGTTTCTCAAAATCAGGGTTCCCAAAACCACCTCCCATTTTGGCTATAAAAGAACACCTTGGGCACCACATTTAGGAGTTTGACTAGGAGGCAAGGTGCTGCCATTTTAGAGTCCCAAAGAAGTCCTATACTAAATCCTGTAATTTTTGTAGGCCATGGTAATTTATACTTCATCGTCATTGTCTTTCTCTCCTCCTATGGAGTTCTAAAGGCCTTGTTATCAACTAGGGAGGAACGTGATGTAATCTTGAGCTTCATGTTTGTAATATTTGAATGATCTCTTTAATTTTTGTTTTTTAGGTTTTATTTATTAATATTATCTTATTATTTTATTAATTTATGTACTATTATGTCATATTTGACTCATATGATCATGTTTGGGGGTACCCTTTCATGTGATGTTTTGCACGTCGTTCATTATTTCTTATTCCCTCTTTTAATTATAGTGTTTGTGTGGTTCATATTGGTCGATTTAACTTCTATAAAAACTATCATGACCATGTAAATTTATTTCATGGTATCACAAATAAATAAAATACAAAATTTTATATCACATTTAGTTCTTCATGTGTTTCCTTGATGAATTTCGGTTATGAAGTCAAACACAAATCACCCAATCATCAGTGGTAACCACTGAATCATTTTGTATTTTAAACTAAACCCTAGGATGTATCCTAGTGTAAAATTAGTAATAAAATTGTTATATAAGTTATAAACCAGGTATTAAAATATCATAATCCTATCTCTTGAAGTGATGAAGGATGATCATCATGAGATTTCTCCAAGTTTATCGCAATTAAACAATTCTGTTAATTTCTGCTTTGTTTTATCACTTTCATTTTTCTGAATACTTATTAGATTATAAAACCCCAATTTTTCTAAGATACTAATCCCCTTTAATTTTAATAATCAAATCCATATTTTTTTAATTAATTATATAAGGCTCCATCGAGAGACGACCTAAGGTTCCTACTATACTTCAGAAATTCTAGTAAAAATAAACATCTAATTTGACATGCTTGAAAATACGATCAATATTACTGATAGTTCATCAAGTATTTCTCAAAATTGGAATCACATTTTACTATTCTTACTAGTAAAGGGTTTAAATTCTATGGGGATTCATAGTTTCAGTCTTCTTTTGATGAGCTAAAATGAATTCTGACATCGGCTCCTATTTTGATTTTACCTAAGCCTGATAAGGGGTCAGTGGTTTTTTGTGATGCTTCAGGTTCTAGTTTGGGTTGTGTGTTTATAAAGGATAATTATGTGGTGACTTATGTATCTTGTTATCTTTTACCACATTATAATAATTACCCCACTCATGATTTATATCTTTTTGAGGTTATGCATGTGCTTAAATTCTAGCAAAATTATCTTTTTAGGGAGAGGTTCATAGTCTTTTCTAACCATAAGAGTTTTAACTTTATATTTTCTTAGAATGAATTGAATATTATACAAAGAAATTGGTTATAATACCATCATATGTTTAAATTTGATATCTCCTACACCCTGGGGAGGGGAAATGTCTTTGAAAATTCTCTTAGTAGGAAAGTACCATCACAGGCTATTCTGGAATCAAAGGAAGAATAGAACCTTATGGGAATCTTCACTCAATTCCATTTAGATTCTCAAGAGGATGTTTCAGGTATGGTTCTAACCAATGTTAAGTTATCATCAACTCTCCTAGATTTTATTTTGTGGAGTTATTATAAGGATGATGTGTTCAGAGGAATTCAAGAAACCATTTATAGTGTGGAGACTATTTCTAGTTGGTCTCTCTCTTCAAATGGTATTCTCATTTTTAGGGATTGGTTTGTCTTCCTAGCATTATTGAGGAGATAAATTTTGTTTGACTGACATAGTTATTCATGGTTTGTTCATCTGAGTACTATGAAGATATATTATGACATGCGACAATGATTCTAGTGGCTGGGTATGAAGCATGACATTGTTGATTATGTGTCCCACTGTTACACCTGCCAACAGATAAAAGAGGGGAATCTAAAACCATCTGGTTTTCTCTATCCTCTTCCGGTGATGGTTTGTAAATGGGATGATGTATCCATGGATTTTTTTATACTACCATGGAATACCAAAGGTAATAATTATATTTGGGTTGTGATTGATCAGTTGACAAAGTTAGCTCATTTCATTACAATTAGGGACACCACTAAAGTTGAAGATTTGGGTAAGTTGTATGTATAGGAGATCGTGAGGTTATATGGGGTTCTATATACTATTGTTTTAGACATGGATCATAGGTTTACTTAAAGGTTATGTAGGAGTCTCTAAGAGGTGATGGGGACTCCTGTTAGGTTGAGTAAAACTTATCATCCAAAAATATACGGTCAGATGAAGAATTCTATTCAGATCTTAAAGGATGTGCTTTATTCCAATGTTTTGGATTTTAGTGGATCTTAGGATAACCATCTGGGACTGATTGAGTCTTCTTATAATAATATTTATCATTCATCGATTATAATATCTCCTTTCAAGGATTTGTATTATCACCCATGTAGATCACCTCTTTAATCTGAAGAAGTGGGTGAAACATCTTTAGTGGGACTAGGTCTTGTTTAGGAGACCTCGATGAGGATTCAAGATATACATAAGTATATGGTAATGGTGAAAAGTTGATAGAAATATTATGTAGATTAGTGGATTCATAATTTTTAGTTTTCTATATGTGGATGGATTTTTTTGAAAGTTTCTCCTTGGTTGGGTTACCATCATCTTAGAAAATGGGGAAAGTTGGATCTGAGATATTTTAGACTATTTTAGGTCAATGAATAGAATGGGAAGGCTGATTATTAGTTATCATTTCTGATTCAGTTGAAAAAAATTCATGATTTTTTCCACATATCACAACTCAAGAAATATCATCTTAATCCCTCTCACATTCTAAGTTGGTAAGAGACTAAGTTAGAGCCAAAATTTTATATTATGGAGCATCCAGTTTAGATCTTTGACTCTCAAGTGAAATTATTTCATGGAAAATTGATTCCATCGGTTAGAGTGTTATGGCGGCATGAATCAAATTCTCTTGAGACATGGGAGCATGATTCGTTGATGAGGGAGGTGTGGCCTTACCTATTTTCTGGGCATCATTCTTCAACATGACTTCCTAGGGATAGAAAGTCTTATGATGAGGATTTTATAACATCTTATTACCATATTTTATGTTTTTCACATTTCTTAATTCATTTTCCTCTTTATTTAGATGTATCTTGGGACTCCTAAGGATGGAAAGCATTTTTGGGGGGAAATAACCTAAAGTTCATGTGTGTGTGTGTGTTTGTTTTAATTAATGTAGTTCGGGTATAAATTTTTTAATGGATTTGAGGGGGTTTTCCCAAGTTCTAAGAAAATCTGGGGTGGTTTGGATTTTTCTAATGAAAATTGGACTTTTCATAGATTGGAGGAGAAATACACACCATGTAATGGAATTACATTTCATTTAATGTCTGTTGGGAATATTTCATGAGTTTGGTACATAGAATGAAAGGAATACATGTCATGTATTGGTTTCATAATGTGTAATGATAAAAGTTGGGTTTTTAATAAAAAAGTGATGGGTTTTTTGGTGTACTTGAGTTTCATAGATTACATGACATGTAATGGTATTACACACCATGTAAGTCTCATGGGTTGTTCCTTTAGGGTGAAATATAAGTTATTTTTTATAGCAGTCATCCATAATCTTTTGGATCTCGTCCTAGAGGCTCTTAGGGGTGATTTTGGATACCTATTCTCTATTCGAATCACTTCGTTCAGTGATTGATCTTTTTTGTGATTGGGTTACATCTCTTTGGGTGAGTAATCCTCCTATTTATTTATTTTTTTTATCATGGTAGCATCATTACATTGAATTATTGGACCCATCAATCTATGATGACAATTATCTTCATTCCTTTCTAGATTCATCGTGCGATCTTGTTTTAGGGGCCAATCCTTTGTTGGTTATGGTGTGACATGCAAGTTCTTTGAGGTGTGTCATGATCTATCCTCTTCTCTAACCCTTTTTCTATGTTTAATTGATTATGATATTTTTGGATTGATTCTAGGGCCTCTTTTTTTGTCATTGTGTTCTTTCTCATTTTTGGATCCCATTACAGATATGTGCGACCCCAAGTTTAAGGTAGGTGGTTTTGTCTCTAGCCTATGTTAGGGAACTACATTACTCTATTTTTGATAAATTATTTTATAAATGAAATGGAATGATTTATTAATGGATCTTTGTGTATGAAATGGATTCATGAAATGGTTTTCAAATCATGATTTTGATGAATTGTTTTAGAAAATGTAGCACATGGGAAGCCTTGGGTAATTAGGTGGAAGGTTTAGTAATAGGCCCCATCCATTGATACTATCGGGGGGTTCACTCATGGGGTGTTCCTATACTCCCTAGGTCTGTTGTTCTAGGGACTTGATAGACACTATTGGGATGTTCACTTTCTAGGGTGTTCCTCTGCTACCTAGATTCGATGCATGTGTCTTAGGGCTTGATGCATGTGTGATTGTCTATGTTGGGGGTATGAGTGTCCTATATATACTGACCTAGTGTGATCCTTGGTGTGATGTGACCTATGATTTTGGATTGTACTATTTTAGTATAACTGTCATGGATTTGATATAATATGTTATGCATGCTTTAGTTTAATTTAGTATATTTTATTTGATATATGTATATAAAATTATTTGAAACTATTGTACCTTGTTTTATTTAAAAATGTGGAAAAAAGATAAAATTAAATGTTTTTCCAAGATTTTGATAAAAAAACTTAAAACTTTTTATCATGCCTTATTTTATTTAAAGTTGATCATGTTCAGATTGTTTTACAGATACTTTTTATGGAACACATAGGTGGGATCCTACTGATCATGTTAGTTCACATCCTGTGCAACCCTTCAGCAGTGTGTAGACCTTTGTATGTCTTTTGATACAGGGAAAATAAAGGCAGTGAGGTATCTTTCAGCAAAGTTTGGGTAGCTGGTGGTGATATGGTGGGAGTTTCCCATGCTATCACATGGAGTAGTTGGTTTCCTATTTTAGTTTTCCTTTTCTGATTGGACCTATAATTTGGGATGTTCTAACTGCTTTTGAGTTGTTTGTTTCTACTGTATTCTTTTAGTTATGAAATATATTTATTTGTTCCATTATTTCTCTCTATTGAATACATATATGCCATTTTTTTCTTCATGTTGAGTGCAATTGTTCCCTTTTGTTGTTTTTTGATGCTCGGGTTCTAGTCACCAGCTTGTGGGGATCGGGAATGCTCTTCAGGTATGTGGAAATTTGGGTCGAGTACTAGTTTGAGAGGGTATTTGGGTTGGGTTCATCATAAAAAGTGTTTTTTTAAGTCTATTTAAATAATGTTGGAGTCATATTTGAATTTTTTAATTGGGCATGCTGAAATTTTAAATTTTTACTTTAGTGCATAGCATGATAAATCAAGGAGAAGCTTAAATGTTTTATTCTTAAAAATAATCAGTAATATATGATTAACATGTGAAATTTTCAAACTATAAAATCTATTTTAAATAGTCTAAGCATGAAAATAATTTTTTTATGGAGAATCATATTTAATGTTCAAATTTAGGATAAGTTTTAATGTTTTTACATACTAAAATTTTTAGATTTCTAGGAAATATAATCTGGAATCTATTTTTTTAGTTTACTATTTTTAAATTTTATACACATTTTCTTATTGTTTTATTGTTTTAATCCTTCTTTAAACTTCCACCTTTCATAAAGGGTTATTTTATGAAGGGTTTCTCAATGATTTTTTATAAACAAATTTTAAAATTTTCTCACTTTATACAACATAATGTTCTAAAAATATAAATATTTATAGTGGCCCTTTGGAATATGTTTTTTAATGATTTTGGTATTAAAAACTTTACTATTGTTCTTATATTCATTTTTATAAAGTTTTACTTCTTTTTAGTTTTAGTTTTTCATATGAAATTATCTTGAATATGAAATTTATTAAATCCAATTTCAAGAATGTTTAAAATTAGGTGGGGTAAAATTGTGAATTCATTTTTTGATGTTTAATTTATAAGAGTTAGTTCCATCCCAATAAATTCAAATATAGAATTTATGGAAACATTATCTTTTTTATAATTTCAAAATGGGGAGAAGTTTTAAAAATGAAGTGTCCAAGAATCATGTAGTCACACTGAGAGGGGGTGTGAATTAGGTGTGACCTATTTTACTGAATTCTTTTTCACCTTTTAATTCAAACCTCTATAACTTGTTAAGATGAGTGGATTGTGCATGAAATTATGAAATTAAATGAAACACAATACAAGGTATTTTTACAAGGTTAGGTACTAAGACCTATACCCTTTCCATGTTAGTTAAACCCCCCAACATGGATTATCCACTATAATCCTTTTATCAATTATAATGGTTCAGGAAACAACTGGTTATGCACCCTAGTAATAGATCCTCTAGTTGATTATGGTTATACCCCCAACATTCCAATTCTTCTATCTTAGTTGGTTAGACACCCCAACCATTCGACTGGTTAGACCCCCCGGTTTATAGAGCCTCTTCAGCAACTGGTTAGACACCCCCCTAATTACAAGATACTTGTTCTTCTTATAATATTTGATCCATAGATAGGATGATCAATTGAATATTCTCATCCATGATATTGTTGGATCAAACTAGATTGTTTACAATTTCAAGTTCCTTTACACTGATGCTAGACTTTCTCAAATAATTTTGATAACTGAATATAATCAACTACCTTAGTACAAAACTGCTCGGGAAAGAATTATTTCTTCTATTGAAGTCCCGACCTCACTAAACACTAAAAACTTAGATATAAAAAAACTTCTGAATCACTAATGATAAAATTGTCCCGAATTTAGTTTCAAAGCACCGCACACTAATTATGGAATGTAAATTGCATGTGGGCTTGTTAACCTTCATGCATGTGTAAACAATGCATGGTCTACTCAATTTATTATTTCATTATTGCATGTGTATACTTGTTTTTATAATGAACACACATTTAAATCTACTTAATCTCTCTTGAAATCATGTGAGCATGCATGATTGTGTGTTAGTATCTTTTGACATAGATTTTTAACCACACACTAATCACTTTTCACACTCACTGTCTACTTAACTCTTTGTGAAAACACACTTGAACAAGGTTGTGTAAACCACACTATTTTATTAATGTAATAATTTCCTAAAATATACTTCTACTATTTCATGAAAACAATATATTTCATACTACTTCTCTTATTCTTTCACACAATTCAGTGTAGGTGTAATCTCTTAATGCACACTACACAACTCAAATGAATTCCTTATTCATTATTATGTGCAAACCCGAATGGTTATAGGATTAGTGCATTCAATTCCCTATAGAAAATATGTTTTCTATGTAAACACTATTTTTTGGTTCCTCAAAGATTTTCATGCAAACAAAAGCAGCACAGAAACCTTCACAAACCAGAGAGATTCTTAGTAAAATGTTTCTTGAAAATGATAGCTTCTCCAAAAACTCACCAACAACTAAATAAAGATCCTCAAGTGGTATTTATAAGAAACTAAGTACCAACATACTCCATGCTTCATGACACCAAGATTCACCATCACAAAAATCTTACATTTTCTCCATGCTTCAAATCCACGATTTGATCTTCAATTAATCATACAAACGAATTAGCAAAATATTTTGATCATCATGAAATTTTTTGAATTCTTAAACTATGAATAGATATCTTAGATAAATCTTTGGATGATGTGGACATGGATATCCTAGTCTACATCACTCTCGGGGGAGGATTTCTGGAGAAGATAACATCCAACACTAATCATATGACTCGTAATGTTCATCGAAAAGATATCATGGTTGAAAATATTGGTTGAGATGATCGGATGGCTAGGATATTCACCAAATAGATCTAATAGTTGTGATTCATCTTGTTGAATCCCACATTGAAATGATCTCATTCCTGACACTCCTTTATAATACAAAATGTGACTCAAACCACTTAGAAAATGGTTACCGGAAACACTCATCTTTGTCTGGAACCGCCCTATGTCAGACGCTTCCTTATACTATTGTGTCACGCTTTATGGTGGTTCTACACTTCTCCCATGTTCTCTTATGGGAATTATCATCTACCCATTATGTTTCATGATTACTTGTCCCAGACTATCTCCCTTAGTTGTGGTTTACCCTCCAGGGGTCCCACATAAGGCAAGGGTTTGATCTGCTGGGGATTGCTTGTAAGGTTGGCTAATTTTTTGATTAAGATCCAAATTATATACTTAGAAAAATTCTAAGTAATATAATTATATAAAATATTTCTTCAAATATAATTCCAAACCAACATACTCAACCCCATAATTATTCACCATATTTCTCAACATACTCAAACCCATAATTCTTCATCATATTTCTCTTTTCATTCCTTTTGAAACTCAACCAAAAATCCTTAAATTTTAATTCCTCTCAATGTTGTAAATAATTTCTCCAATCCCAAATAACCAATGACACATGTATTTGTAACTTCACATAATCTCTACAATCATCACTTATAACAATCATTGACTTTTTCATATTCTTAAGTAATTGATAAAAATTTCAACTTCAATAATCCATTTTGTGTTCTTCAATCTCCCCTTCAGATTTGTTGTCAATATAAACTTTTTAAAAAGTCAATGATATCTTCTATCCCTTATTAGCAATAAATCCAAAGAAATTAACATGGGAAGGAATTATTATTTCCAAAATTAAAATTCTAAGAACATCCTATACTCTATAAAGAAGTAAATGGTTGTTAAATGTGATGATTGTAGAGTTAGTATAAAGTTCCAAAAGACATGTGTTATTCGTTATTTGGGTTAGGAAAAATTGTTACAACATTTATAGGAATTAAAATTTAGGGATTTTTGGTTGAGTTTCAAAAAGAATGAAAAGAGAAATATGATGAAGAATTGTGGGTTTGTGTATGTTGAGAAATATGGTTAATAATTATGGGTTTGAGTATATTGGTTTGGAATTACATTTGAATAAGGATTATATGTCATTATATTACTTAGAATTTTTTAAGTATATAATTTGGTTCTTAATCAAAAAATTGTCCAACCTTACAAGAAATCCCTACTATCTCAAGCCTCTGCCTTATATGGGACCCCATGGAGGGTCAACCATAGCTGAGGGAGCTAGCCCAGGACAAGCTAGTATGAGGCATAATGGGCAGAGGAGCACACCCATAGGAGTGCATGGGAGTAGCGTAGAACTACTGTGCAGAGTGGCATGACGGTGGAGGGGAGTGCCCAGCATAGGGTAGTGCCAGGTAGAGATTGGTATTTCTGGTAACTATTTTCTGATCAGTCTGGGTTTTTTTTTGTATTATAAAGGATAGACAGGAGTGAGCTCATTTCGATGTGGGATTTAGTAAGATGAATCACAACCATTAGATCTGTTCAGTGAATATCTTGATTGTCATATCGTCTCGGTAAATATTTTTAACTGTGAGATCCTTTCGACAAACATTCGGAGCCATTCAATCAGCATTGGATGTTTTCTTCTCCAGCAAGCCTCACCTGAGAGTTCTTTACACTGGGATCTCCATGGCCACATCATCTGAATCTTGATTTAAGTTCTCTATTCATCATTTAAGAATCCTAAAAATTCCATGATGATCGAAATATTTTTTTGATTCATTTTCATGATTAATCTAATATCAAACCATGGATTTGAAGCATAGAGGAAATGTAAGATTTATGCGATGGTGAATCTTGGTGTTACGAAGCATGGAGTATGTCAGTACTTCCTTTCCTATAAATACCACTCGAGGATATCGATTCATTTGCTGGTGAGTTTTTGGAGAAGCTCTCATTTTCGAAAAATGTTGTACCAAGAATCTCTTTGGTTCATGAAGGTTTTATTGATGCTTATATTTGCACAAAAATCTTTGAGGAACCATGAAATAGTGTTTACACACACAGAATCTCATGTAGAAGGAATTTCATGCACTAAGCCTATACCGATTTGGGTTTTCACTTAAGAATGAAGAAGTAATTAATTTGATTTTTGTAGTGTGCATTAAGAGCTTACACCTACATAGAATTGTGCGCAAGAATAATAGAATCAATATGAAATATATTGTTTGCATGAAATAGTATAAGTATATTTGAGGAAACTCTTTCATTGAGAAAATATTGTAGTTTACATAGCCTTGTGAAAGTGTGTGTGCATGAAGAGTGAATCAAAAAGTGAGTGAGCAAAGTGATTAGTGTGTGGTTAAAAATATATGTGAAAATATAATAACATGCACTCATGTATGCTCACATGATCGCAAGAAATATGAGGTATATTTAAATGTGTGTGCATTATACATACAAGTATATGAATGAAATAATTCATGAATAAATTGAGTGGACCATGTATTGATTACACATGCATGAAGGTTAAAAAGTCCATAGAAAATTTAAATTCCATAATTAGTGTGTGGTGTTTTGAGACTGAAGCTGGGAAAATTTTATCATTAGTGATTTAGAATTATTTTTGTATCTAATTTTTCAGTTTTTAGTGAGGCTGGGTCTTCTGTAGAATAAAGAATTCTTGCCTAAGCAGTTTTTTGTTGAGGAATTTGATTATATTTAGTGATCAAAATTATTTGAGAAAGTCCAGAATTAGTGAAAAGGAACTTGAAATTGTACATGATCCAGTTTCATCTAGAATTCTCATGGAATAGAATATTCAATTGATCATCCTATCTATGGATCAGATATTATAATAAGAAGAATGATCTTGTAACTAGTGGGGTCTAACTAGTTGCTAAAGAGGCTCTGTAGACTAGGGGTCTAACCAGTCAAATGGTTGGGATGTATAACTAACCATGGAAGAAGAGTTTGATTATTGGGGGGTATAACCAGAATCAACTAGAGGATAGATTGCTAAGATGTATAACCAGTTTCTTACTGAACCATTGTAATTGATAAAAAGATTATAGTGGAAAATCCATGTTGGGGGGTCTAACCAACATGGCAAGGATGTAAGTATTTGTACTAAACCTTGTAAAAATATTATGTGTTGTGTTTCATTTACTTTCAGTATTTCATGCATAATCCACTCATCTTAATAGGTGATAGAGGTTTGAATTAAAAGGTGAAAAAGAATTCAGTAAAATAGGACACACCTGATTCACCCCCCCCCCCCTCAGTTTGGTTGTAAGATTCTTGGACACTTTAATTGGTATCATAGTATGGTCACCTATGATAGGATATATGTTACCTATCCAGTTTTTTTTATTAGAAGCATATGAAGTTCAGATTTGAGTTTGAAGAAAATATAGAAGTGCTTAATATGGAAAATCCTATCTCTACTCCTGATGTTAGAAATGTTGAAGTTTCAGTCAAGTCTCAGAAAAATGGGAAAAAAAGAGTAGAAAAGAAGTTTATGAATAATTAAAATATAAATGAAGATCAACTACTAGTTAAAGGAACTTATAATAGTAATTTTTCAGTGAAATCAGTTGATTATAATTCTGATGAATCAAGTTCAAGCTGTGATAAATATGTGATCAATTCAAAAATTAGAAAGCATCTTAAGAAAGATCCCAATGAAGTGGTCACATGTATGATCAAATATTTCAAAGTATTTTAGTATAAAAAAATTATAGCTAGAAGAAGAGGCTAATGTTATGGAAGAATCATTGACCAAAAAGGTTGGAATATCTAACACTCTCAAAAAACTTGTGAAATAAAAGGAATAAATAGTTACTCTTTACAAAGAAATATATGTTGGAGTTATTGAATAATTGAAAAGTAATGTTTGTGAGAAATATGTTTTTGAAATTTTTTTTATAGAATTTATCCATGAACTTAAAAAGATGCATATTACATCTATGAATTTTAAATAGGCTTAGATGAATGATAGAGTAAAAAGAATAAATAATCTTGACAATTTGTTACTAAAGACAAACCAAATGCATAAAGATGAGATTCAGAAATTGATGATTTAGTGGGAAGAAATAATTAAATTAGTTGAAGATAAGAAGATTGCTCTCAACTTAAAATGCATTGAACTGGAAGTAAAATTTATAAATATGGAAGAAACACAAGCTGAGACTTCCAAAGTTACTGAGGAAGGTAGTTTTTTCATGGATTTATTTAATAAGAGTCCTATTTTTTAAAAGTATCATTCTAATGGAAAGAAGATCTTGAGTTTATCCAAGGAAAAATCTACTACAATTGAAGAAGTTAACCCTTTGTCCTAATAAATCTGTGTGTACTAATGTTGTTTTGATGAAAAGTGTAGATTCAACATTTAAATTTGGACAAACATGGTTGAATAAAAATACTCAGTAATCCACAACATCTTCAATGATGGATGTGAAGAAGTTTGGAAATTCTTATTCTCCAAAGAAAGCACAGAAGAAGAAATATGATACCCATAAGTAGAAAAATGTAAAATATGGTCAGAAGTTTTCATAGAAGAAGTCAAGATTTGTTTGATATTGTTGGTGTTGTTAGAAGTTTGGGAATCAGGAAATTAACTGTTGGCATAATATTTAATTGAATAAAGATTATAGAATGCCTATATTTAGGGGGGTAAAAGATGAAAATAAATTGAAACCTACACAAAAGAAGTAGAATTCATAGAAAGAGAATTAGTTTATCAAGAAAAAGATGTGATTGCAATAAAAATTTCTATGATTATTACAACAGAAGTGGTTATTGTTATGATGAGTGCTGGTATGTACCAATTATTCACAAATTATCTATTGATGCAAAAAGAAGACCATAATAAAAAGTGAAGTAGGTAAGATAAGAATATGACAATCCATCCTTGGGTTATAAAAAAAAGAAGAAGGTTTTTAAACAAACAACTCCCAATAAGTTTGTGAATTATAATGTGAAGAGTGTATCACTAAATAAAAGATATGTCTATTGTGGTAGGAAATTTCACATCATGGACCATTTTCAATTGGACATAAACATTCATACTAAAGGAAGAAATCTAAAATCAAAAAGAGAATCAATCTAGAAGAGAAATGACATGATTGGTTTAGTGAAAGACATATTTGATGAAGAATCTAAAAAATTTTCCAAAAGAGAAATATTGAAAAAGAAAGGGAAAGATTTTGTGGCTTCTAGTGTTGAGAAAAAGAAGTGCACACACAAAGTGAAGACTAAGAATTTTCCAAAATAATGTTTGATCATATGGAAAAAATATTTGGAAGAGGTAAGAAAATTATAACAAGTAGAGAAAAATGAAACGTCTTTGTTAGCAGGTGTGAAGAATCCATTTTCATCTATGAATATTTTTGGGTTGAGAAGCAACTCTCAAACATATTTCTTTAATTAAATATCATTTAAGGACAACCTTATTCCCATATATATTGTGTTTGTTTTTCATGTATGGAATTTAATGTTAAGCATATATTCAATGGGAGACCTAAATTTATAAAATCTGTGCATATATTATAGCTAAGAAGATATCCATCATAGAAGATTATTGGCATCATGTTATCTCATTACATAATCTCAAATAATGTCAGAAGATACTTGGAGATTATTATTGATGAATGTATATCATGATGAATAAAGTATTGATTTTATCTCTTGAGGGGGAGCATATATGATCAGCCATCATATATTTATATCTTAGTTGGCATCATATTAATATCAAAAGTTCTGGTGAGGTATAAATCTGATAATTCTAAAAAATGTTAGAAAATTAAAGTTTGTCATTATTGAGGTATGTTGATTATGTTATCTCATTTTTATAATTAAAGATCTATTCTAAAAAGGGGAGTGATTTATTACTTGATGACAAAAGGGAAAATAAATTTTTTCATTGGAATTTTTTTAATATGTTTGCTAAGATGCATGCAGGATATTTGTTTGAAATTTTTTGAACAATTCCTAAAAAGTAGTTTTAGTGATTGGTGTCACATGTTAGAAGTTTAATAATAGCATTGATGTTAAATTTGATCACTTTTGTTTTCTATAAATATAATTTATCACATAGAATTAAAGTTGATTGATTTTATCTCTTTTCTAAGCTAGCAGTGATTCCATCCTTCTCAAAAATAAAATAGACCATAATTGTAAATTGAGAAGAGGATGTTATTAGAATTTGAATTTTGTAAATAATAATTCATTCCCAGGTTTATTTATTTTTCTTTATTGCCAATAAGGGGGGAAGATATCATTTAATTTTTTATATTCTCAAGTAATTGACAGTAATTTCAACTTCAAAAATCCATATGGGTTCTTAAAAAATTATAATTTGTTTTATAATTATCAAAAGGGGAGATTATTGAGTGTCTCCTTGAACCACTTCGTGCTTTGATAATTACAAAACTTCATTTCTTTTATTCCATATAACATGAGTATTTAAATGTATAAATGTTTCATGATGAGTTATTATGTTAAATATGTAATTTAGGACCTTTAAATATCATTTATACATATTTTTTCACTATTATCACATAGCCAAATCTTAATCAGTATAGCCAAATCCTAAATCGCGTAGCCAAATGTTGATCCACATAGAAAAATTTATAGAATTTGTTACCTTTTGTATTTCAATGATAACTTGGGCTATAGAAATCCAAATTGAGTGATTCTTATTGAATTGGAAATCTATAAAAAATTATCTACATTTAATAGAATACATAAAATTCTGAATCTATCTTTATCATGTTCAAAATTAGTTTATAATTAATTATATGTTTTCATTTTGAATTCTTCAGTTTTTTTGAACTATTTTGCTACTGTATTTTAGTGATAACTTAATCTATATAAGTACAATTAAGGTGATTATTGATTCTTTGGAAATATAATTAAATTATATAAATATAATTCAAGTATAACTAAATCTTATTCTTATGTTTATAATGTCTATTTTTTATATAAATTATAAAAAATTAATCTATGTGGAAATTCCACAAATTTGCTTATGTGAATATTCAATTATGTGAGAATTTTAGTTACATAAATTTTAGCTATGTAAAGAATTAAATTACATGGTATATTTTCCTAGATGAATATTTTTTTATATTTAGATTCATTTATGTGATATTTTGGTTATGTGAAAATGGTTATGTATACAAAATCTATTATGTGGATTCCCTTTGAAATTCACTTACGTAGAATCCATCTACCTAAATTTTGGTTACATAGATTTTTCAGTTAGATGAATATTTCTCCTACATGATCAAATCACATATGTAAAAAACACCCAAATAGTCAAATTTTCCTACATGGTTATGTGAATTTTTGTAGTTTGTTCTAAATCCATAAATATACTTTGTTTTATGTAATGTTTCACATTTCTGTTTTTTGTAAGTTTATTTTGAATATTTTTAATGTTTTATTTATTCCAAAATTATCCATTAATTATTTATAATCCATGAGAATAGGTTTTAGATTATTTTATAAATAATTAAATGATATTCCCATGTTATTAAGCATGTATAGATATTCACGCTGAAATTTTGGAACTTAAGATATTCAAATTCAATTCATTTGAAATATGAAGATTTAGTCTCGCATAAATTCAGAGAGTGTTCCAAGGAATTTATTATAAAATTTTATAGATCTATTTATTGATGTATTAAATGTTTATTTATTATCTTAACAAGATTATTTATACAACATGGTTTTCATTTTTATAGTATATTTAATCTAATTAAAAGTTGCTTCCACGTGAATATTTATTTTTAGAGTTTATGAAGGAGAATCTTTGATTTTAAAGTAAAGAAAAGAGTAATTGTTATTTTTATACAAAAATACTAAGGCATGTGGTGAATATAGATAAATGTGAATCTACTTTAACTATTTCATGCAACATGGTTCACAAATGAAACCTAGAGCTTCATCATTTAACTGATTGTTGAAGTAAACTTTTAGTTTCCCAAGATTCATTGTTTCAACATCTTTAAGGGATCAAGCTCTACCTATTCTAAACTCCAGAATCTCCATTGATAATAATTCATTGGGCTGTATTTTTTATTCTTTATTTATTTTGAACTATCTATGTTGTAATGTCACACTTAGTGTGTCTTACATGGGGTTATACTAAAATTTAAAAAGGTACATCTGGGTTTAGTCTGTCCACTTAGAAGATTGGTTTAGTCTATACCCTTATAAAACTAGGTTCCACTTAACTTGTAAAACAGTAGAGGAAATGACCACTCCTATAAGAGTCTATGTTTAGTCTGTCCCCTTAGAATATTGGGTTCCTATTTACCCATAATATATAAGAGGTTAGGAATTTTCCTTTGAAAGTTTGGGTTGGGTATGTACCTATAAAATATTGGGTTAGATTTCCACCCATAAAAGACTAGGTTTCATATAAACCTAAAAAGGAAAGAGGTTAGGATTGAGCCTATAAAAATCTAGGTTGGGTCTTCTCCTATAAAAGGCTGGGTTTTGGTCTAAACCTGTAAAATATAATGGAATTGGGTTAAGCCAACAAGTTTGAGAAAATAGGATGTAAAGAGTTGTCAATCTCCTTCAAAAGTGGTATACCTTAGTGGGTGTCATACACTGATTTGGTGTGTGAATAGTAGATTTAGGATCATTTATATTTGAACTACTATAAAATTCTTATGTTCATCTTTTACTTTCTTTAATTTTATTTTCTTTCTCTTTTCTTATATCAGTGTGGTTGAATTTTTTAATATTTAGACCAGTCACTCTCTACTCTTAAAGTTTTATCTCTGATTATTTTTAAAGGAATACACCCCCCCTCTTGTCCATTGTCACCACCCCTTCATGAAACAATAATAATGATGACTAAACCACATCATAAAACCCTTAAAAATAAAAAAAATAATCTCTTTTCCTTTGAACCACCTCCAAACTCTCTTCTAGCACCTCAAAAACCTCAAAACCAAAATTTAGAGAACCAAGAAAATATAGGCCTCTATAAATCACATGTTTAAAAAAATGAATTATTCTCAAAATTTGATGAATTTCTTGATGAAGAAGTTAATTTTGGGATTAAATATAATTTTTTTTCATGGGAAAAGGTAACATCAATATTCAACATAAATATGATACAAATGTTACTATTGAATGTGTTTTTATGCTAGGACTTTTTTGAAAAAAAATTAGCATTGGTCATATTTTTTGAAAAAGTACATAAAATTGACATCTTTTATGAAATTTGAATTAACAAAACCTAGACTAATAAGATGATAATAGAAGTGAAAATTATGAAAAAATGAATGTTCTTTTTGACACTCTAAAGATAAGGTTTGATGGATATTTCAATGTTTTTAAAATATAATGATCAATTATGGTATCTTTAGTTTAGACATTTAAATTTCTCAAGTTTAAAGTTATTGGCTTGAAAGAAGAAGGTAACAGGGTTACCATTAATAGAGGATCATAATTATCCTTGTGAAGGTTCTATTCTTGAAAAACAACATAGAAATCCATTTCTAGAAGGAAGATATAAAATAGATAGATAAACTCTAGAGTAATTTCATATCAACATATATGGCCGAATTGAGGTGAAATTACTTGTAATTAAAAGGAATATTTTATTATTTGTTGATGAATTTACCAAAAAAACCTTGGGTATATTTTCTGGAAAAGAAATTTGAAGTTTTGATAATTTTAAATATTTTAAAGTCAACTGAAAAACAAAATGGATTTAATATCATAACATTGATATGTGATAGAGGAAGTAAATTTACTACAAATGAATTCAATATTTTTTTACAAAAAACATGGGATCTAATGAAAATTGAATATCAACTATACTCCTCAACATAATGGTATAGTATAAAATAAAAATCAAATAATTTTTGAAATTTCTATAATTATGTTAAAAACTAAATCTCTTCCAAAACCGTTCTTAGTAGAAATAGTTTCTTGTGTTGTTTTTTTAATGAATAGATATCAAATGAAAAGTGTTTTTGGGAGAACTCCATAAGAATCCTAGAGTAGAAACAAGATAGATGTATATTGTGAATATTTGGGTGTGCTACATATCCTAATATACCAAATGTACATCAGAATAAACTTATTGACAAAATCTGGAAATGCATTTTTATTAGATACAATAATGTTATTGAGGGTTCATAATAGAGGAGGTTATTATAAGCAAAGGGTTTGAGTTTATTGAAAATAAATCATAGCCATGGAATAAAATGGATAACAAAGAAAAATGTGTCATCATCATAATTGAGCCAGATGAGGAATTTTTTGATGGTTCTCTATTGAGTAGTTTATCTCTTATAAGAGATTCTCCAATATAATCAGCAGACTGAGAGATTTAAAAATGTCAAAAAAATGACATGTATAATTCTAGATTGTTTACAGGATTATGTGGCCACATGGTCACATATGATAATGAAAATGATAATGATATAATTGATGACACATTGGTTAATTTCTATTTATTTTCATATTGTAATCCAATTTTCATGAAGAAGTGATAAACGGTGATCAATGGATTCAAGAAATGAATAAAAAAAAATTTCTACTGAGAAAAATGGCACGTGGAAATTTACTTATTTACCATATTATAAGAAATAAATTGATGTAAAGTGGATGTACAAGAAAAAGTAAAAATTTTATGGACAGGTGTACCATTTTAAAGTAAGGTTAGTTGTAAAAGGTTACATGTAAAAGCTAAGAATTTATTATTTTAAGGAATTTTCACCAATTTATTGGATGGATACCATCTAAATAATCATAGCATTTTCAGCTCATAACTAGAAAAAAAATATCAAATTAATGTTAAATTAGCTTTATTGAATGTTATTCTCATAGATAAAGTCTACATAGAATGACCTCATGGTTATGTGAGAAAAGGACATTAAATTTAAGTTTACAAGATGAAAAAAACATTGTGAGGTTTGAAGCAGGCGCCTCATTCTTGGTATATATACATTGACACATATATACTGCAACATGGTTTCAACAAATTTCTTTATGAGAATACATTGTATATCAAGTCAAGTCAAACACTAATGATAATATATTTATTGTTTGTCATTATATGGATTACTTGATATATACTATAAATTTAGAAGAAAATATTTTACAATTCAAGGAGGTAATGACCAACCAGTTTGAAATGATAGATATGAGATTGATGTCTTTTTATAGGGATTGAAGTGAACAAGAATATATATTGTATATTTATTTCAAAAAATAAATATGAAAATAATATCTTGAAGCATCATAATCTGGAGTTTATCAATCCTATTTGAACTCTAATGATGGAACAATTAGATTTGAAGAAAGAAATAAACTATAGACTAATTGAACCCACTTATTTTAAAAGTATTTTTAGTAGAATAAGATGTTTGACTTCGACAAGACCATACATTGTTTATATAGTCAGGATTATTAGTTAGTTCATGGAGAATCTTTATCATTCAAATTTTCAAGAAATAAAACACATTTATGACATGTTGTTGGTACATGAGATTATGTGATTTTTTACTTCTATTATAGTGATTTAACTTTAGTTAAATATACAAACACTGATTGGGAAGGTGACATGGAAACCTAAAAAATTAGTTCCAGGTATACTTCCTCTCTTGGGTTTAGTAAATTTTCTTAATATTCAAAAAATAATAGGTTATTTCATCATATGCAGTTGAAGTGGAATACATGGTTGCGACATTTTCAACATGTCAAGTTGTTTGGATTCATAGGATGCTCGATGATTTAGTGCATGAGCAAAGTGGTCCCATGGATTTTTTTTGAAAAAAAAATATGTTATTTAATTAGATAAAATATCATATGTCATGGAAGGAGAAAACATATTGATATAAAATATCATTTTATATTAGATCTCGTTAATGATGGAAGTATTGAACTAAAATTTTGTAGATCCAAAGATCAAATCATAGAACTGTTTACAAAATGATTAAAGTGGGATTTATTTGAGTCATTAAAAATGAAATTTGGTGTTATAAATAAATCATATTTATGGTATGATGTTTAGCATACATTAAATATAACTTTTTTGGGATCATTCATGTGAGAGAATTTTTTGGAAAATTTTGAAGAAGTTAACTACTTGTTTTTAATTTTGAGTTTTCATGTAGGTTGATTGTTTTTTTTAGTGTGATCTGTTCTATTTATGATGCAACGAGTTAGGTTTTTTAAGGAAAAAACACTTAAATATATTGATAATCATACATTATAAGATAAAAAATCCAACCAGTAAAATTATCCATCAAAATATGAGTGTCACCACCTACACCTTGAAACGCTAGTTGATGAACAACATGATTCCCCTCACTTCTTGTAAAGGAAATTTCATAGGTGGAAAAACACTTAATTAAATATATAATTCTCCTAAAAATATGACCGTAAGGATACAAACCTTCATTGTGTTCTGAAATAGAGTTAATGATAACTTAGTAATTAGATTCAAGGATAATTATACTCCATTTATGTTCGTATAAAAATTTCAGTCCCAAAAAAATTGCATAGGACTTAACAAATAGGGGATTCTAATTGGAATTAAAAGACTTGTGGAAAGTTTCAATAACCAATCCATGATAATACAGATAAAAAATACCTATTCCTGCCATATTATTCCCAAACATTGAATCATCCATATTAACTTTAATAACTCTCGACAAGGGGGGTTCCATCTACCTACAGTGGGGTCACCTTCCACTTTGGGGAAATTAGTAATTTTTGAGTTCCAAGTTAATAACTATTTTGTTTCTCGTGTAGCCCAAAAGTGATTCGGATGGTCAATATGGTTGAAAATAAAATCATCTTTTCAAACCCAAATCATCCAAGTAATTGAACAAATCTTGTTAACTATTGAAATAAGAAGTGATGAAACCCGCTTAATAAGGTTAGATAATAGATTGCAGGTAAAGTTAATGGAATCCTGAAAGTTTTCCTTCCATTCAAGCCAAACTCCCCTTGCTCTAGGGAAACTCAGAATTGTGTGGGAAGAATATTCAACTTCATAAAGGAAAAAAGAGCACAAAGGATCGCTGATAGAATGGTGTTTTTTCAATAACTCTTTCATGGGAAGGATTCCATAAAAAATATGCCACCAAAAAATTTTAATTTTGGGAAGAAAAAAAAGCTTCCATAAGAATTTCCAAATCTAGGAGGCCATAGAGTGTGGAGAATTCAAATCAGGCATGTATCATGAATCAATTTAATAAGAACTCGAGGCCTCAATGCTCTATCATAACTGATATGTGTCTATACTAGTAGCGATAAGAATGCTAATAATGATGTTGCAGTCCCTTTCAATAACCAGGAGACTAACTTATCCTAACAACATTCATCTATATCTTCATTAAAAACTCTCAAAATTCAGAATTTTCCAAGACTTGAGCAGTTAATGTCATTTCCCTTAATCCGTTATTATCAACGATCTAAGGGGAATTCCATATTATTACCCTATCCCCATTTCTAACCCTCTAAAAAGGCACTTACTCATAAGAATATGTGAACCCCATAAGCTTATCCAAATAAAATCTGGCCTAGGACTCGAGCATTCATTGAGAAAATCCAGATGAGAAAAATACTTAACATGTAGGACCTTACCACATAAGGATTTTGGGTTTTACAGTAGGTGTCAACCCTATTTAGTAATGCATCATTAAAAGGTCTCAAGTTACTGAAACCCAAGCTCCCACAATCCTTTGGAAAACACAATTTCTCCCATTCCACCCAATGTGTTTTGATCTTACCATTATGGTAACCCCACCAGAAACAAATAAGGTGAGAATGTAATTGATCAATGAGTATATTCAAGAGTTTAAATAGGGATATCGCGCATGTGGGAATGAATTGATCCACTATCTTTATAAGAATCTATTTCTATACCCTAGACACTTTCTTGCTTGATCTCACATGATATTTCTTATCAATCCTGTCAATAATGGTTCGAATACCTATTTCTTTTATCTCTAAATAACAATAGGGATACCAAGGTACTTTTGGGGTTTGTTGACGCCATGAATTCCTTAAACACGTTGCAGATCAATGAGTGATGTTTTTCTATATACAAGGTTTAGGTGTGTGTGTTTTTATATGTATTGAAATTAAAAAAATGTATTAATTATTCTCTATTTTTATTTTCTCATTTAAACCAATAAAAATATATTGGAAATTTTCACTAAAATTGAAAAATGCACAAAAAATCCAATGAAAATTTTCATATAAAATCAATATTGAAAATTTCTACTGTAAAATTTTAGTGGAAGATTTCATTGAAAACCATATTAAAATTTTCCATTGAAAAAATTTACTCTAAGTCTCTGGTCACTATTTTCATACTCGAATCAGACTGAATGGTCTGACTAGCCAGACAGCCGACCATTGGAGTTTCCAGTCCGGTTTGGTCAGGTGAGAAACTGGACGATTCTGGCTGGAAATGGACTAGATCAGACTATTTTTTCATTTTTTTTGTTTTATATATAAAATAATAAACTAATTCGGTCATCTAGATTAAATTATCAAATCGATTTAACCTTAAACCGCTCCCCTCTCCAGTTTTATCACTAATCTGGTTCCAAAAACATTGATTACAGTGAAAATTCTCATTGAAAAGGTACAGCAAAAAAATTATTGAAAATTTTCATTGGATGATTTAACTAAAAATACCCATTTTAAAATTTCAATAGAAAATTGCACTTAAATACTGTACTAAGAAATTTCAATGGAAACCCCACCTAAAAACTACACTGAAAAAATTTTATAGTAAATTTTGAATGGAATCCATTAAAAAACTGAATTGAAAAAATTTTACTAAAAAATTTTAATGAAGAATTATACTAAAAAAATACAAAGTTGAATTTTCTATTAAAAAATTCATTAAAATTTTCAAATATATTTTTTTTCAAATGAAAATTTTATCACATAAAACAAGTTAATTACTTAAAAAACAATCTCATTAAAAAATGAAATATTTTTTTTATGTTTGAAAAAATATTTACCATGGTTGTAAACATATTATTACTTTTTATAATACAAATAAAAATGTCCTTGGGACAAAAAAATAGGCCTACGGGCCATGTAATAGGTTAAATTCCCACTGGGCCTTCAGGCTATGTAATGGGTCTCCCTCTACCCAGTTAAAGAGTTCTTTTCTTTTCTTTAATAATAAATGAGGCTTTGGCCCCAACCTTTAAAAATATATTTTCTTTAAACACACTTTCTTATTTTTTTTAATCATAACAAATATTTTATTTACATATTAAAAAAAATAAAAACATTGAATTTCATTAAAAAAATAATAATTTATCTTATCATAAAAAAATCTTATGCATTTAAAAAAATTGTATACTTTTAAAAATACTATTATTATTTGAAATACTAAGAAAATTTATTAGTTATTTTAAATAATTAAAAAAAATTATTTTGTTAAAACATAAATTATGTTTGTATTTTTTTTTAAGTCATAAAACATATTTTTTTTAACATAGAAAAAAATTATTTATTTTAAAAATATAAATGTTTTTAAAATATAATAAATACATTATTATTTTTTAATCAATAAAATTATAAAAAAACATAAAATATATATATTTTTTGGTATTAAAACTCGACAGAGTTATTTTTATGTGTTTTTAAAAAAAATTAAAAATGGGAGAGGGTTTTAATTATTTTCAAAAGGGGGTTTGGAGAGAAGCGTGAATGTGTTTCATGCTTATCACTCTACTACTGAGGAAGTGTGAACCCTGATCATGCTTCTTTGATGTGATGAAGGAAATGTGAACCCTATTCAAGCTTCATTCGAAATTTTTTCAAAGGAGGCATGAACAAGTTTAATACCTCCTACTGAGAAAAAATTATAAATAGGGTGTCTCCCCCCACCCCTCCATTTTCAATTGTTCTTCTATATAATTTTCTATGAAGCTCTGCTGGATTTATTTCTCAATATATATTTTCAGGTTCAAAGAAGGTAAATTTTCTATTTAAAATTTTAATTACCTAATTGTTTTTATTTATTTTATTTGTATTATTTATTTGTTTAATATGTATGGATGTATAAATGTATAGATTTATAAATTATTAAACTTTGTATGATTTAATTTATGAATGAGTTATTTCTTTTTGTATTATTTAATTTAAATTGAATGATTTGGGAAATTAAAATGTATTGTTTATATAATTTAAATTTTATCTATAAAATATAACTTATATTGAGGGAAATAATATTGTTTTAAAAAATGTGTATATTTGTAATTTAAAAGGTGAGTAATTAGATTTGAATAGATTTATATGTATATAATATATATTATATTTAAAGTAACATAAATTTAAATTATAATATTCCATACACATAGGTAATTGGATAAATATTTTATAACAAATATATTATTAAAAAATAATAATTATATTAAGTATCATATTTAAATTTACTAAGAAAGTTCAAGATCCCGAGGGTGATCAGTCCTAAAAATTTATTAAGAAAAATAAATAAAACGAAACAAAACAACACAAGTCATGTGGAAAATTGACACCGAATGTGAAAGTGTCTTCCAAGACCCAATAAAATCCAAAAAAGTGTCCAACCCCCCCCCCCCCCCACAAAAGCATGACCCATCAGTCCTAATAAGAATCCAATACCCCTTATGGAATAACCGTCATCATTCAAATCATCACCTCCTTGATTCTCTCACCATAGAATGAGCCATTTTCCCAAAAGAACAACCCAAAGACCAAAAACACAATAAAGGTCCTCGGTACTAGGTTGTTTCTAGTCTTCCTCTACACAACATCTCGAGAAATCTCCCCACATTCCAGGAACATCACATTCGAACATCGAGCAACAATCTACATGAAACTCCTCCTTATTTTCGAGATGGTCACCTCCCTCTAATTGAGTCCATCGCTGGCTAACATCCACTATCTTCGATCACCATCACCACCATTGGGATCCCATGTCGTCACCCGATGCACCACCTATTTCTTACCATCACCTGTTTCTTACCATCACCACACACCAATTGAACCTACACACTCATCACTGATAGCACACTGCAAGCTCTTTGCTGTGAATCTATCACCTTTGATGAAGAACTCTCCGGTGAACATCGCCCATCACATCAGTTGATCTGGAACCATCACCCCTCATTGTGTGCCACTTGAAGCTGACACAACCTTTTCTCCCATCTACACCAATATCGATCCCTACCTGACACTGATGTCAACCAGTTGTGTGTCGCTTGAAGCCAGCACAGCCCTGCCACTTATCAACACCGACCTCAATCCCCACCTAACGTCGATGCCAACTCATCATACGCCATTCAAAGTCTGCACTACCCCACATGTATGTCTCTCCACTAGTCATCCAAACATAAGTGGTGAATGAAATTTTCGTAGATCTAGAAATCTTTCAAGAACTCCATCAGCTCTGAGATCTTTTTCTTATAACCTCCCAATAGGACTAGAGACTGCAATTAGCGCCCCACCATCTTCACGAGGATCATCCTAGAGATACCTCACTTTCCACAGCCTTATGATCAAACCCAAATCTATAAACCCTAGAAGGGGGTCTTGGGAGCCCGCACAAGGGCCATCCATCTTCCCACTATGCACTCATAAGACTTTTAGTAGATCATAAGGTTCCCAATGGTCATATTTAAATTAATTTAAATATATATTATTATTATTTTTGTTAACGGTATAAAAATTTACTATAAATAATAATTTTAAATTATATTAAGTATAAATAATTATTATTCCAAGTAATAAAGTATAAAATATAATTACTTAAATTTTGGAAAGTAGAAATATGGAAGAAATTATATATATACATATGTAATTTTATAAAATTAAAAATAACATAAGTTAATAGTATTTTAATAGTTATTATGAAAGTGTAAATTATATTAATTTTATTAATAAAATTTATTATCAATAATATTTTCATTATTTATTTATAAATTAATAATATCTATATTTAGAAAAATATAGTATATAAAATCATATGTAATTATATTTCAAAATATTAATAAATAAAGTTTAATATATTTGAATTTGTATATATTGATGCTATATTATTTCAATATATTTGTATATATATTATTTTATATCATATCTAAAGTAAAATAAATTTAAATTATAATATTTGATACACATAGGTAAATAAAGTTAATCTACCTAAATATATATATACACATACACACATTGAAAAGTTTACATTTTTGGAAAGTAGATGTATATATTAGATTTAGTTATAGGTAAAGTTATATAATATGTAGAACATAATAAGTATACCAAAAAACATATTAAGGGTATTGTGTGATGCTTGATCTTGAGATGATCGACCAATGCATAATTGAAATTGCATGTCTTTTTTTGTGTATGTATATAATTTTTAATAATTGCATTTTCTTTTCCTCATTGATGAATTGCAAGTCGTCCCTCGCTAAGTATGTAAGGACTTGTGTGTCCGCCTAAAAAATGTTATATATTTCAATTCCCTGGACCCCTTTACTTTCATGTGAGTAACTTTATAATAAAAAGATATTCGACAAGAGGCATTTGACAAGAGGCATTGGTTTTTGAAAGGAGACTCATGGTTTCTGAAATATGTGATAATAGAGAATCTATGAGTTTACCCTAGGTTTTGGTTAATTTTTAAAATAATGATAAACTAATCTATAGAAAGTCTCAAGATCAAGTCACAATTGTTTAGTTATAGGTAATTAAAATTTTTGAAACATTTGATGATGTGGTATAAAAAATATATAACATTTTATTAAATTTTATTTATCAATCATGTCACCATAAATATACTTCAATGGTGAGGTTATATATATCAATAAAGGTTTTAGTTATAGTTTGTCACATGTAATAGTGATAAATCTTCTTGAAAGTTTGAATATAAATAGATATATATATATATATATATATTATTTACTAAATATAGTTATAAGTAAAGTTACAAGATTTAGAACATAATAAATATCTCAAACAAACATGTTATCAATCTAGAATATTGATTGATCTTGAGATAACTATCTAATGTATGATTGAAATTGCATGTTTTATTTTTGGTATCTGATTTAATTTGTAATAATTGGATGATATTGAGATTACCAACCAATGTGTGATTGAAATTTCATGTCCTGTTTTTTTGTTATATAATTTGTAATAATTGCATTTTCTTTTCCTTGTTGATGACATACGTGTCATCCCTCTCTCTAAGTATATAAGGACCTGTGGGTACACTTAAAAAATGTTATGTATCTCAAAACCCTAGACCCCATTACTCACATGTGAGTAACATTGTAATAAAAGGGCATTCAATAAGAATTGTTATTGTTCAAAGCTAGAATTTTACACCATTCCTAAGAGGAGACCAATGGTTTCTAAAATATGAGATAATAGAGGAACTAGTACCCCCCCCCCTAGGTTTTGGTTGGTTTATCAAATAATGATAAACCAATCCATGGAAAAAGTATCAAGATCAAGTTAATTATTTAATCATAACCAATTTAAAAAAATTAAAAAATTCATGATGTAGTATATAATATTTTATTAATTATTGTTTTCTAGGTAATCATGTATGTGAAAATATATTGAAACGGTGAGGTAATTTATACCGAGTAGGGTTTTAGCTATATTTTCCACCTGAAAGAGTGGAAAATCTTCATGATTGTGTGACATTGGATGAAGTTCGTAAGAAGATTCATAGTTAGTTAAAACTGAGGTATGATCAATCAATTATTTCAATTACATATCAATATCTTCAATATCCTAAACGTTTTTGGAACACAGAGTATCCTCTGGTCAGTGATGAGGATTGGATGGATTCATTATTGTTATTTAGGAAATAGTTTAGTAATGGTCTAATGGAGTTATATGTGGTGATTTATGATATTGATGAGGTGAAACCTATTTCCACGTAACCATGTTTTGTGAGCTCTGTAGAATTCGGTCCTTCACAACACTCTCATTCATTGAATACTCATATAACTCCTATGATAGAAACAAATTATGAAAAAGATTATTAACATTAGGAAGGAAATGTTGGGGACATACCTATGTGTACTCTTGATTTACTGAATAACAGTTTATCTAATGAGGAAGTATATATTAAGGTATATGAAGATGATGTGGGCGAGGGTGGTGTGGGGAATGAGGCTTATGAGGTTCCTCTAATAAATAGGAATCTGTTAGTTAATGGTAATAATACTACACTATTTACTTCCTTAGTCTAAGAAATATCGTGTGCACAAAATTTTGATTAGGATATCATTACATCGGCTACTGAATTCCCTAGCATTATAGGGAATAAATTTTCATCAAGTGATAGCACCATCTATGTCAGATAGGAGTTTGAAAGTAAATTTTTCTTGAAAAATGTGATAAAACAATACCACATAGAGTGACATTTTTCATTTGTGGTTGATGAGTCGAAGAAGGAAAAATATCTCATTTGATATGACAAATACGGGCCAAAATGTGAATTCTAAATGAGGAAAATATATGATAAATTTTTTTCATGTTGTAAGATAACAAAATTAGAAGGCCCGCACACTTGTGTACATATAATCTTTTCATGGGATCACTCTCTACTTTATGGAGAGTTTATATCAACTATTATTATAGATATGATACGAACATGTCAGGATATTCTTATGTCCCTTGTTCAGGAATGAATAAAATAATTGTTTAAATATATGATGTCTTACAACAAGATTGGAATGCAAAACAAAAAAGTAATTGTGAAATTTTATAGTGATCAGGGTGAATCATATGCAATTTTTTCGCAGATTATTGGATTTTTATCTCTCAACAATTAGATTATTTATCATTTGTATGATTTTTACTAGTGTAGAAATGATTTTTAAGTTTGGTTTTTTTCTTTTTTACATCGGTTATACAATGTCATTAGTGAAGGAGACATTGTAAATATGTATTTAACATCACTTAAAAAAATGGATGTTGTAAATGAATCATCAAATTGTTTTTTTAGGTCGGTTATTTTATAACTGATGTGAAAAACCATCTAGGATGGTTTTTTCACGTTAATTATTTAACAACTGACGTGAAAAACTATAGTTCACATCGGTTATTTAAAAATCGATGTGAAAAAACTATAATTCATTTTAGTTATTTAATAACCAAAATGAAAAACCAAGAGGTTAAAGGCTGTTTCATGTCGTTTATTAAATAACCGATATGAAAACTAACAAGATAAAGGCTTTTCTATGACGGTTATTTAATAACCATCATGGAAAATCCTTCATAGACAGTTTTTCACATCGGTTATTAAATAACTGATGTAAAAAATAATTTTTTTTAAAAAAAATATGTCTTTTCAACCTTCCTCTCCATAGCTGGCCAAAACATAAAACAAGCAGAAGCAGTAGCATAATAACTAGAAATACATTTACAATTACAAAATTCAAAATTACAATATTTAGTAAAACAAAACTAAAATCCAACCAAATCTATAAAATGATTTCCCCATTCTACTTGTAAGTGTGTGAGATCTTGTTAACTATAAGTGTGATAATCATAAAAAACTAAAAATTAAAAGAAAATCATTTAACATGTATTATGAATAAAACAAATGAAATATTAAGGAATAGTCTACAAAAAAATCTGACCTGATTGAACTTTGTAACTATCCCAGTTGAAATTATTTTATACATAGATCTTAACACATAATATTTTCATTCTTTGATTCCTTCGTGTTTATGAAAACGTTGTTTAAATGAGTTTGTCAATTCAAAACAACATTTTTATGTAATATATCCAAAATTTACTGATTATAAATGAAAATTCAACTTTACTTTTACATATTTGATCTTGGCACTCTTTTTATTTATGGTATCTCAAAAGGAATTCCATCCCCTATTATAAAATATTAACAATGAAATAAATTTAAAATTAATTCTAATATGAACAAGTATTAATAAATTCAAACTTACATTTTCAATACATCCTTAAAATTTTGTCACACTTCTCCATGGATAGAGCATAACCAGTAAAGTGTCTTCTCCCTTAAAAAACACCTAAAATCCAATGGACACTTATATTAAATAAAATATAATGTTAGTGGCTATTATGTTAAAAATATATAACACTTTGTGATATAAATGTTTCTTACTCTTAAAGATATGGAAACATCCAGCACTGAATAATTACATTCTTTTAAAATCTTTCAACAATATAAATTGTTATTTCCACTTTATTCATTATCCTCGCTACAGGTGAAATGAACTATGGGTCCATAAATCCATAAAAAGTTATCTTCTCATTCTCCATACACATTTTATAAATATACCTAATACAAAAAACCATAAGTATAAAATTTCAATAAATTAAATGTAGGGAAAGATTTAACTTACAAAGGAAAAAATTGCATCATGTTGATTCCCAACATATCTCTAGTTACAAGCTCCATGTTATCATTTTTCAAAAGTTCCATAGTAATTACACTCCCACAAACATCATCTTTCATTGGAATCTCATAAAAACCCAAAAAAATTGAATATCTTGACAATATATCAAGACTACTAGAATCTGTATCTAAATTCATAGATCATTGTATTTTTTCTTGACTATAAAATATTTCTTTACCTTTAAAGTATTCCTATAAAAAAATAGATAAATATATAAACTTTAAAATGTTAAAACAAATTTGATAAAAAAATTAAAAAAAAAATATAAAATATACACATGCCTCTATGGTAATATGTCACAAAAGTCTAGATGGACAAACTAAAAAGTGGTTGATACTTTGTCCAATTGTAGTCACCTCATCTGTAGGTATCGGTACTCCAACTAATATATCTATAATATCCTGTACAGTAACCCTATGATGCTCTATCTCTATCTTCTTATGATGAACAATATCTCCAATATAAAATATCGTCCCATATGAAACAATATGATATCGAGGATCATAAACATATAACTCATAGTAATTAGGAAGCTATGGAGGAGGGGTGTAGGAGTAGGATAAGGAGTGGGTTCTGAAGGAAGAGGTGGAGGACTGGGAGCTGTTGGCGGAGGCGGAGGAGTGGGAGTTTCAGTCTAAAACTATCTTTGCATGTCTACAAACATGGACTGTATTGACACTCTAATATTATCCTCCATCATCACATTAATATTCTAAACTTGAGACTCCAAAGATTCTATTTTTTTTATAAAAACCCTCCATTGCAGAAGCTTAAGAATGTGGAAACATTTTTCTCACTAATACACCCGCTGGGTATCCTTATACTCAACCCAGGTGTTCGAGCTTTCCCAATGTTGCAGATAAAATATCCTACCTACCCTCAGCTACAAAGATGTCATGTGTTCTCTACTCCTCAAGAGAATCCGGTATGAATTATTTTAAAAAGTCTGTAATGATTCAAAATATATAAATAATTGAATTAACTTAAATAAATAAATAAAGTAAACATCTTATGATCCTATCAGCTACAACCTTCAACTCTTACGTAAGATATTGTCCTTTTTTTATCATCATAGCCCTTTTCTATTTTTCATGTCTAACTGGGGGTGGAGGGGAAACCTCTCCAGAGATTAAAGACTAATATCTTCTTTTTAAAATTTTCCAACCATCATTTTTTCTTCTAATAATGTATACCCTCCCTGAGATAAAGTATGAGGGTATAAATTTCTATATTGGATCTTCAGATGAGATCTTCTCAATTGCTATAAATTAATAATAATAAATCATTAATAATATCATTAATATAAAAAAAAACTTCTAAAATTTTACATTACACTTACCAAAAATGATTCTTTTATTTTACTTTAAACAAATTGATTCCATGATTATTCATCTATAAAAGGATATATATCACATGGATTTTAATATTTTCTATGCCTAAAATGAAATAAAATGTGAGGGTTGATTTGAAATACCTCCATATCCTAGTTTCCAATGATAAATATTTATTCCTGACTCCTCCGGTGTCAGTTTTATCATACATCATCTGATAAGAAGTGGAAAACATATATTACTACAAACATTTCAAGATTAGTAAAACAATAACAAATGAGCTTACCAAAATGGTCTCCCATAACTGATATTGTGTTATTTTTTCAACACTTCTTTGATCATTAATCAAAATACTGAATTTTCTTTTACCCTGAACTGATAAAAAAATCTTGAATTGTTTTTTATTAGGACCTCTTGGAATATCATTATCATCAAAGTCCATCAGTATCCTTCAGTCGTAGATACAAGCAACTGATAATTTTGGTAAAAGCATTTTATCATGTTTACCAACCCTCGAACTCTTCTTTGGCTCTGTGGGAGTATATGACTCTTCTAAAAAAGGATGGGGATCATCAAGAGGAGCATGTTCACATTCCTCCCCAAAGGTATGAGTACACTTATCTCCAAAATTATGTGGTTAATTATTTGATTGATCTGTCATTATCCTATAAATCAAAAAAACAGACAATTAATACACAAATATACAAATTAAACTATTACAATATTAATGTAAATAAAAAATGAAAAAATATGAAACAAAAAAGTAAACTAAATTAAACTTAACACATTATTATTCATATTTATTATAGATAACTAAAATGATAACAATAGTAATGATATATGAAATGTCATGTGAATAAATGAAAAAATATATAAAAATGGTGTGGGAATATTAAAAATGTTCCAGCCTACTAAATCATTTTTTATACAAAAAAAGAATATTTATTCAATATACTCTTATAAATTATTTTTTTATTTAACATATTATATTCAAAATAATTTTATTTCAACAAAATCAATAAATAGATAAGTTACGTAAGGGTAAACATGGTAAACTAAACAAAACTAAACCAATATAAATAAACATTTTAACTTATTAGTTTTAATATGTGTTTTAATGAAGAAAATAAAATTAACATATCTAAAATTTTATAAAATTTATAAAAGTAAATGAGAAATAAACATATGTTACTTGTAATATTAGGAATGTACTAAAGGATTTTTTTCTTAAATTTCTTTGTCATGATCGTTACTTATGGAACAAACCATGTCTATGACATGATCATCATTATTATCTATTCATATTTCCATGAAAGTAGGTATATCACATAAATTAGCATCTTCTTAAAGTTTATCATCACCAACATATTGTTTTTTTCTTGTAAAACAATAGACCACTGAATATTGGATTGATCAAGAACATATAATTTTTTTTCATGTGTTTCCATTATAAAAGGATTAGTTCTGTATTCCAATATACTAATATTAATAAGTTTCATTCCAAATTAATTATGTCTAACACTGTTGTTACCGATAAACCATTTGTAGTTAAACACTGAAACTTTAAATTTAATGTAATCAACCTCTCATATTTCTTCAATGGCTCTATAATATGCACTTGATGCGTAAATTGGGTTTTTGTCTTTAGAACTCGAAAAATGCATTGCTTCTACGAACACCAATACGCTACTATTCTGAATTTCACTTATATTGTCCTGATTTTTCATATGAAATGTATAGCCATTAATGTCATACCTAAACCATGTTATCAAATTTAAACTTGCACCACTCACTAACCATTTTAATGTTTCTGATGCATCTGATATACCAATCACGGTCTCTTTAAACCATGAAAAAAAAATTTGTTATGCTCATTCAAAATCTACATATTATTCTTCTTTAGATAACATTGTTTCAACAGATTAATATGCAATGTTATATATGGTTGATCATCATGTATGTTATTAAATATGTATAGATGTACCTTCTTTATATATTCACCTGAAAAATATTTAACTTTCAATCCACAGATCCTCTTTCCCCCATAATTAACTTGTGCATGGCGAGATATAGATAAACCAATTTACTTCACAACAAATAAGTATATTGTACAAAACTCTGCAACCTCCTCATAAATATACCTTTCAACAATGGAGGCTTCAGGTCGATATGTATTCTTAATATACCCCTTCAATATCTGCATATACCTTTCAAAAGGATACATCCAATGTAGATATATAGGTCCACAAATATTTATTTCTCAAACCAAATGAACCATTAAATCCACCATTATATCAAAAAAATATAGAGGAGAATATATTTCTAATTGAAAAAGTATAGAAATTGCTTTGTTTTCCTAAATTTTCAAATCATTCAGATCAATCACCTTATTACAAATTGAATTGAAAAAATAACACACCTTCGTGATAGTCTTTCTGACATAGATAGGAAATTTTACACACAATGAAACTAGTAGAATTTTTGCATCATGACATGACAATCATGATATTTCATGCCTGTCAACTTCAAATCCTTTAAAGACACAAAAAAAATTACATTTTAAGAATAACCTCGTGGCACTTTTATATCATGAAGAAACTAAAAAAAGCTAATTTTCTCCCTCTTGGATAATGTATGATAAGCCGAGGGAAGAAATGTTCATCTTCCATCAGGAGTGGGAGCTAACTCCAAACGTATTTCCATTGACAGTAAGTACAATCTTGCATTAAACCTATATTTAGTATTTCCTTTAATATCTAACAATATTCCAATCAAGTTGTCATATATATTCTTCTCCACGTGCATGACATCAATGTTATGTTTAATCTCATGATATCTTAAATATGGTAGCTCAAAAAATATTGAAAATTTCTTCCAAATATTTCTACCATTACCAGATTTATGTGTCTTTCCAAATGTCAAATCAAGGTTTTTCACCCTCTCAAAATACTGATTAGTGGATAAAGGTTTTGGAGAAATATCAAATTCTTGTAAGTCATTTAATGTTTTTTTTAATCTTCTATAAGATTTATCTATATACAAAAACTTTCAATGGCCCATGTATACTATTTTTCTCCCATGATGTAGTTGATAATATGAAGTCTGTTGTTCATAAATTGGACACGCTTTATGCCCCTTAACACTGTATCCAGAAAAATTTCCATATACTAGGAAGTCATTTATAGTGAAAATAATCATTGTGTGTAGTTTAAAATATTCCATTTTATAAGTATAATACACCCTAATACCATCCACCCATAATATTTTCAAATCATCAATTAATGGTGATAAGGAAACATCAATATCATTGTCGGGTTATTTTGGTCCAGAGATCATTAAACTCAATATGACATATTTTTACATCATACAAAATTCAGGAGATAAGTTGTAAATTACTAATAAAATAGGTCATGAACTACATGTGCTACTAAGGCTTCAATATGGATTCATTCCATCTGTGCACAGTCCATGTATGATATTTCTAACTTCATTTTTGAATGTAGGAAACTTGTGATGAATTTTCTTCCACTGTGGACAATCAACTAGATGACATATTTTTCCATCACATATCATCTCATCAGTATGACATATTAACCTTTTTTCCATCATGTGAATTAGCAAATAAATGTTTCAAACAAGGAATTATAGGAAGATACCAAAATTCTTTGGAAGGGGTCTATGTAACCTCTAAATCAGCCTATGATTTTTCTTTCAACTTATACTGTGATGTCCCACATTTAGGAAACTCTGATATAAATTTATATTCATTCCTATATAGCACACAGTCATTTGGGAAGGCGTTTATTTTTTTATACCCTAATCCCATCGAGCATAGTATTTTCTTTGCTTTATAATGTGAATCGATAAGATCATTGTCTTTAGAAAGAATATCTTTCAACAATTATAGAAAATCAATAAAACTTTTGTCACTCCAACCATGTTTCACCTTCAAGTTAATCAATCTTAACACCGATGATAAAACCATAAATTTCATACAACCATGATATAATGTTTTTTTATAATCACCATATAGATGGTCAATTTTGAATTCTTTCTCAATTACCTTCACTTCAATATCATGAATCATTTATTCAATTTCATCAGAGTTATCATCTTGCAAAGCATCATCATCAATGAATCTAAAATTCTTCCCAATTTCACCATACCTAATCCAATGGCTGTAACTTGGATTAAAACCATGAAAAATTAAATTATATTTGATCTATATACTTTTTAACTTCTTCATATTTAAACATTTCAGGCATGGATAGAAAAACATGTCATTGTTTGGAATATTTCATTTAGAAAATTCCAAAAAAGCATCAACACCTTCCTCATATTCATCACTCATTCGAAGTTCCATAATCCAACTTTGACTCATTATTACCTATAACAAATATCAAAAATATATATCTTGTCAAGATAAGATAATTTTATATTTATATGAAATATTCCATAATTTGAAAGTAACGCAATTTTAAAATATAAAACAAATATATGTGTATTTGAAAAATATAATTATAAATTCTATAAAATAATGGAATATAAGTTTAAATATAAATGGTAAATCATAAAAATATATGAATGGAAATAATTTAAAAAATAAAATATAGTTAGGCTATAAATTTTGACATCTAATATACACACTCATTGGGATATTAGATATGCACATTCATCAAGGTTATAAGTCATTTTGTCAATGATGGATTCAGTTAGGGAACCATATGAAATGAAAATGAAATTAGTGTGGGGATCAAAAATATGTGCTAATTCTCATATATTTAATGACATTTCCCTAACTCAACTAATAATTTTTACGTAGGATCTAAAATAAGAACCCATGATTGGTTTTTTGTTGATCAATTCATACCCCTTAATGATTTTTGATCTAGCCCCATAGTAATGTCCAATGACTAAAACCCCATAACTAGGCCATTTGATACGTCTATTTCATGCATATATTTTAATTTGTTTTAATGTGTTGATTTTATAATTTATTGAATAAACTTTCCATGTTTAGAACAAATTGAGTTGTTTTATTATTTGTGGCAGGAAGTGATGGATTTGTGAAAAAAGGAATGGAAAGGGGAGTAAAATTGAGCCGAACGCGACATCGGAATTTTGAGAGAGAAGCAAAGCTAGAAACTGAAGAAAAATACATTACACATCATGTACCACAAGTAGACGTCGTGACCATTTCAAATAAAGAAGATCTACGTGGGATAAGTTGTGACAAGCATACATAGCGTGAAATCCAAGTACACATTGTGTACCATCAGTACACGATGTGACGGCAGTCAAAACAGCATACGAGATTTTCGTGGAATCAACACAGTAGAGGAAAAACTGGATCTGAGGTACACGTCATGTACCCTATGTACACATAGTGTAGGGGTCGAAGCGTAGAAAAAAATCAAGCAATGAAGGTCATGGGTTTTGGATGGTTTTGTCTATAAAAGGAGACATTCAGCCACCCTTCCAATAGACTCAGAGGTAGAGAACGCCAAGAAGAACTAAGGGAAGGCCTCCAAATTATGGAGTGATGATCCGCAGTCCCACTTTTCCGCCATCCTTCCTCAGGTATCCAAGATACTCACCTCCGCCATGAGCGAGTAGTCCCATAATGACGGGTGATGTTATTTGTAGGGGGATGTGTGCTTAGGGATTATTATATTTTATTATTCTTGTTTTGGATTGTTGAAAACACCATTTATCAATTCTAATATCCTTTTTAAAAATCACATGACCGTTTCTTGTGAATTAAGGAGTTCTATTTTAGTTGCATCAATTAATCGCTTTAGCTTTCGTATGGCCATTATGAAATCTAAGTCGATTATGTTTAAACATGGTTTTGGGTCACCTATCCCTATGATTGAATCTAGTAGATGACCATTCCAATGGTATAATCATAGGATTAGGGTGGGATACTAAGACCAAGGATCCCTACTGACCCAATTCTGACACCAAAACTAAGTAAACACACTTTCAAGTAAATCCCTAGCACACAAACCTGAAAATCATTGAACCTAGCATGTCCCCATCTATTGATTCACAACCCAATATTTGTTGTTGTTATTTCATTTTTCTCTAAACAAATTAAACAATTAAAATTTAAATTTCCTAATTAATTTAGAACATATGGATCATCCTTGTGGGTTTGACACTCAGACTTACCATGTACTACACTTTGAGTTAGGATTGTCTGAGTTTTATAAATTTTATTTTTTCATAGCACTATAGGGAACTAACGATTCCCTGTGGGGATGTCACCATCACAATATTGATTTTAATGATCTATAAATATAATATGTTCAATACTGACAAGTGGAATACTTATTCATTGACTAATTTTCATCTATGATTCTATAATAAATTTCCCAACTTGTACTATAGTACATGATTCTCATACTAGTATGATATACATGATGATATAAATTGCTAATAATGTTTCTAGATTGGGCATATTTTAAATTGAGGTACTTATCATATAATAATCTATAGTTTTAGGGTATAAAATTGATCTGTTACTTAATTACCCTGAGTTCATAAAACCTAGTCAAAGTGGATTGATCCATCAATAAGAAACTACATGATTCATAAATTTATCAAAAATAAACCATAATAAATAAATCCCATCTCATGTCCAATACCCTCTCAAGAAATATCCCCTTTTCCCATTTATTAAAGTATCATGTAATAATATAAAACTTCCCATAAAGGTAAAAATTCTATACAATACATATTATATACCAAGAGGATAACAAATGAGGGTATAACAACATCAATAAAACCTTTTTATATGGTATCAAACAAGCCTTTGAATCCAAATTTGAAAACAAAATTATAACCATCCATTGAAAACCAAAAAAGGGTTAAAACTTTAGAAATAAAGCATACCTCCCATATTAGTTATTTCAAAACCAAAAAAAACTCTTTAATTAAAAATAAACCATTAAAAAATGGGTTATATTCATCAAAAATAAAAATAGGGTCAAAACCATTTTTTATCATCAAATTCATTTGAAAATATCATTATATTAATTTAAAAAAACATTGCATGCATAACATTTTAGTATAAAATGAAATCTATCAACACCCTTTATTCCATGTAAAGGAATTTTTGAAAACATTTCACAAATTCCAAGCATTTAATGACAGGTAAAATAAAGGAATTACATAAAACACCTACCTTATTCACCTATAATGGTCATCAACAATCCATAAAAAAGGCCCCTCCAAATAAAATATATTAATTTAGCACCCATCCTAGCCAATAGACAGCCATATATTTATTCATGATAGACCCATAATTGTGAACCCATGTCTTGGGTATGTATCATAATTATTTTGATGTTAAGGGAGTATATCCTAAGACGTACCCCCATGAGAAATAATCCACCATGATGAAAGGAGATTAAAAATTATCATTAGAATCATGGATACATGTAAAGGGAATATATGAGATAACATGAGGAGATTAAATAAGATGATAATGTGATATTTTAGTAAACAAAATCAAAAAACTGAGAGTTAGGGAATCTGTGACATTGAACGATGTAAGTGAGGTGTATAAGGCTTACTTGAGAGTTGAGAGTTGATAAAATTGAATGCACTAATGAAAATGAGGATGTATGAAGCTGGAAAATGAGGTTGGATTCCATTGGATTGAAGAAACGAGGTTAGGGTTTCCATGCGATAGAGAACCGAGTCGGCCTTCGCCCGATCAAAAAACACTAAAATGAATTAAAATTAGAATTCATAAAATTATATATGATTTATCACATCAATTATTATATAAGCAATGTTATAAAGAAATTTTTATTAGATTTATCACATTAGTTATATAGAAATTGATGTAATAAATTGATTTACCACGTTGGTTATTTTATAACTTACGTTATAAAGAAATGATATTTTCTTTATCATGTCGGTTATTCTATAACCGATGTAAAAAAGGTGATTTATCATGTTGGTTATAGAATAAACAATGTGATAAAGTGGAATACTTTATTTATCATGTTGTTTATAGGATAACTGACCTGATAAATCAATATACATGGCTTTGCATATCAGTTATAAATAAATGACATGAAAAGGTTGATGTGATAAATGATTTTTGTACTTGTGGTTGAGTATGTCTCCCCAAACCACTGAGTTGATTCATAAAAGGTGAATTTCAATAGGATGGTTTGGGAATTCGGGCCATGTATCGTTGCTTTCCCATATTGTAAACAATTCATTCAATCCAATAGAACTTTTCTTTATGGAAAGTATATAGGTTTTCTACTTGTTGCTTCCACATAGGATAGTAATTATGCTCCTCTACCACTTGCATTATCTATTTTTGAAAAAGAGAATTTTGAATCCTAAAGTTGGTTTTTGGCATGTATATGTATTCATGTCACACAAAACTAGATAGTGTGTTTGATATCTGATCACCATAGAGCAGTTATAAAGGTTGTTAATAGTGATGGGGTTTCATAGAGAGAACCAAATACTTATCATCGATATTGAATTTGACATATTTCCAATAATGTGCATAATCGTTTTAGATATTAGGTGATAAAGAAGGTGATCATAAAGTTGGGTATGTTTTCTGAACTTTTTTTTGGAAAGAAAATTTAATATCCTTTTAAATACATTATTCTCTTATGGTTTCATCATACGAGTTCCAACAAGAAAGGTTCAATCAACATTTTGAAGAAATTCAAAGGGATAATCAAGATGTGTATTTGATTTCAAAGGAAAAGTGGGCATTAGCATATGATGGTGGCATGAGATATGGTCATATAACTACTAATATAGTGAAGTGAATAAATTAGGTCTTCAAGGGTGTATGAAAATTGTCAATAATAAGGTTAGTACAAGAGAAATTGTATAGATGTGTGAAGTACTTTGTTGAACAGTTCCAACGGGTCTATCAGAGGATGAAAAATGGAATGTGATTTGGTCAGTATTTCCAAAGTGTCATTGATCAGATACCGCATGACACATCAACATTTCATTTTCTAACCTTTGAATGGGTATAAAACCACTTTCAGGTAAGAGAGTGTCATAACCAGGTTATAGGAAATAGTGGTTGAGTGTTGGTGGTCAGGTTGGAAAATAGGTATTGTGATTACAGTAACTTCTAGGCATTAAGATATCTTTGTGCACATGTTGTTACAGTTTGTGCATCAGTGAACATATCCCGAGAGCCCTATGTTGACCCGATGTATTATGTGATCACTTTGGTTAACTGTTATAGTGCACCTTGGATGCATGTTGGTGACTTTAGTTCTATTACCTTGCTTGATGGTCAGCCAATTGTCATCCCTAATATTTCCAAGTTTCATATTATGGGATTTTCATTTATGATTTATTTCATTTATGTATTTTTTCAATTATTAGCTTGATATTACCAGGTTTCACCCCCGGGGTATGACCATCATTCATGATCAAGTCTATGTATTTTATCGTGAATGTGTACATTTTTTCGTATGCAAGCGTTTAATTAATGGATCCTTTTATTTCATACTTGCTTCATTTCTAACCTATTTCAACTCTGGTTTGTTTCATTTATGGATTCAATAAGAAAAAAAATTGTAATACTTTAACTATTAAAAAAATAAACAGACAATGAAAATGAATAAAAGGAGGTTCAACATCTAAATGAATTTTCTTCAAATATGTCCTTCAAATCACATGGTTGGTTGAATATATCATGCAGCCACATGTTCTATGAGGGGTTTTCATAATGGATGATATACATAAAAATATTTAGAAATAAATTAAACATTATTAGAGATCATTAAAACAATAAATTGATAGACTAAGACAACAACATCATTCACATCTATTTGTTTACCTCATTTTTTATCATAATGCTGAATTATACATACTAATTGTCTACCTCATTTAGAATGCTGTAGTTTTTTTTTAAATAGTTTAGAAATTTTATTAAATTAACTATAAAAAAGTGGTGATGATATAAAATTTACAGATATTGGGTCCTCCATTGCTCACATTTCAGGATAGGCATGTTTCATGACTGGTTTTAGAGGGACATCTAGTTCTTGCTTTGAGTGTACAAAGATCTCATCATTTTAATCATGTTTCACCACCTCCCACCATTTTCCCTCATCTTCATCATGATAGGTTCTATGATGTAGTGATTTGTGACTTCATGTTTGTCGATCATTAGCTCATTGTTGAGCCCGTAGAGAGATAGAGGCCAGAGACACATACATTTCATTTTACAAAGGGGGTATAATTATTAAACTCGAGGATGTGTCCATTGTATTGGGCCTCCCCGTAAAAAGTGCAGCTATAATGGGATGATTGGGTGTAAATTAGTTTGAGTGAGTTCACAAATTATTTTTCATTGAGGTCAATGATGATGGAAGGTCTATCGTTGACAGTATATTACGTATTATATGGATAGATAAGCACTTTTCTAATCTACTTGATGGTGCCAATGAGATCATAATGTTTTTACTTACACATGTATACATTTTGAGGCTAATCAGTGGCACGATATTCATTTATCATTTGAAAACATTTATATATTTGATGCATTTTCCTTTATTTTAGGAATTGGACCAAACGTGGCGATATAGCTGGGGGTATGTACGTATCACATATACATATAGGTCGTTATATAGTGCATGTCACGTTGATAAGATGTAGATTTCAAGATGTGTTATTTTTATACAGATGTGGATTTGGGAGCACATCCCTCACTTAGCTTTGCATTCACACACGATATTATTTGCTGATATTGTATCAGAGTCTCTGTGTGGATGATAGTATGTCATTCCTCTCTTATAATGTTGAAATAAAATGTATATCTTTCTATTATGAAATATAAGTATAAAAATGTTATTTATAGGTGTAGTTGGGCTCTTCAACATTCACAAACAACCATACATGATGTCCATGCTTACAAACTTATGATGGATAGTCTTAGACCAGACGACGTAAGTGGTTATTAATTATATAGTTAAATCATTATTATGTGTAGTACATGTCTTTGTTTATTAATTGATTATTCATTTTTTTCATATTTCAGGGATGTTGTATATTGAAGCTATCATCTAGAGTCTTCCACCATATTGTACGGTGATTCTTGTGGTCAGCTCATGCGTCGTTCCTATGATTCATTTTCATATTGTTGAGTGGCATCAAACTAATAGGGTTATGAGTCAGTTCATCTTCTATCATCCCATTCTTTCATCGCCTATTCAGTTACCTTCACTTCATTCCCTGAAGATATCAGGGAAGTGAGACTTTGACTAAAGTAGATATCATGTAGGTATATTGAAATGTGGGACAGATAACATGAGTCCTGATTATAAGGGGCTGGAATAGTACATATGCATTTATTCGATTAGCTAGATTATGCACCCTTATACCGCATGTCCCTAGAGAGATTTATTATGTGACAAGGATGGGGATATCATGACTTGGTAATAATTATTTTTTCTACTATCTAACTGCATAATTTTTTTTTATAGGATTCATTCATCACCCATATCCTTTATATCTCTGATCTAGTAGAGGGAGGCGCATTTGACCAGACATATTTCCATAGAGGTGTAAAAAAGTTACTTCTTCCCATGGACAAGATTTATCATAGGATTTTATTTGATGAGTCGGGTGATGTTGAGGCTGTTGAGTCTAATATAGATTTTTCATAAGGTGACGACCCTGTTATGGATGCAGATGTGGTATGGGAGGAGGGTTTTCATCATGATCATTTGGATGCTTCTCTAGCTCTTATTGCATATGAGCCACAGTCACAGCCAGAGACACAGACATAGATAGGATTTGTTAGCATTTCAGATTCTATTATGAAGATAGATGATGATTGGTCTGTGTTGAATTCTTTATCAACCTCTAAGCCACAGATATCCACTACACAATAGTCATCTTGTTCATATGTTGGGGAGAGTTCCAACCAGCAGCCACTATTCTTAGAGGTAGGTTCGGGTACAAGTGGTGAGACTATAGATCCACCACCTATCACATAGGATGATGTGGAGATAAGTGTCAAATATAATACACAAAAGCAGCTTATTCCAGAGAATAAACATAAATAGACATGGTGTGGATGCAATATATATACACCTGTTTATGGCACAGAGAAACATACAGGCCACCGATGTATATTTGATTGATACATGTTATATATTTTTTAAAATCATTATTTATACATTATTTAAAAACATACTAATATATTACATAATGTTTCATAAATCAATAAATTTATATAATTGGAAATTCATACAAATGTTTTTGAATGAATAAGAAACATTAATATTAATAACTACATTGGTAATAATAATAATAATAATTACTATTTGTTATTTATATTAATACTTCTTAGTATTATTATCTATATTATGTATAATAAATAATATTCTTGAATTTATTATTAAATATTAATAATATTATTATTTTGAATTCAATAAATATTATTAATATTTAATAATTAATTTAAGATGGTTATTTATTATACATAACATGAATAATAATACTGAGTATTAATATAATAAATAATAATCTTAAATTAATTATTACTAAGAACGGTTCGAACCATGGACTTGACTGCCCAGATCCATGATCCCAAAAAAATTATTAAAATTAAAACACAGATGCAATAATATGAAAGTTCAAGAAGAGAGGTATCTCAACACCGCCCAAACATACATAGATAAAAAAAATTAGATCATTAAACATTAGTCGCCATTCACCTCTTTTTATGTCAATTATCCTGGCTCTAAGATCCCCCCTGATTAGTTGGGTTTCATCCTCTCCTCCATTTGGGAAAAGTTTGTGCAGGTTATTCATTCCTAGAGCCTCCTCTATGATAGATAGGACAACTTCCTCCTACAATGTTTCATCAGTTAGTGGATTTTTCTTGAGATTTTTAATTTTCTCATCCTCTTTAACATATGATTTATCACCCTATTCACCCTGCTCAAAAGTTCCCCCAGTGGAATGATCTTGACCACCATGTATCATCCCCTATGTAAGAGCAAACACGTGCTTACAATCAAAATCAGATAAAGAAATGGGATAATTCATCTGATTTTTACAACCAGTATTTTCAATCCCTCACTAATTAATCAAGTCAAACTAAGGAGAGTTAATTGAATCCAACATAGAAAAGAAATTATTTCCTGATTGGAGATGGGTCTCTTTACTTAGGATTTCCTTTGATGATTTATCTCTAACCTCGCCTATAACTCCAACTGAGACCTTCTCCACCTCAAACCCCCTTGCATCTGAAGAAGACTAGTCAATGGATTGACTTGTACCTAGTCATGGTCAGAATCTTGAGAAAGTAATTCAAGCCCCCCCCCCCCCATCTGGGGATCAGCTAGTGGAGAGATATGTCATTGCCCCTGGTTAGAAAACTATATAGGTAAAGAGTCAAATGGCCTATTATGGGACTCTTCAATTGGAATGGACAGTTGAATTCTAGGCTGTAAATACACCTTATCACAATTCATATTCCACTATCTAGGTTTACTAGGCTCAATATGATCCAGACTAGTGGAGCTAGTTATTTTCCTGGTTAAGGTTCCTATAGGTGATGCAAGCATCTCTTTATAAGAAGGTTGGGCCTTTTTACCCTACGGGTGAACTGAACCACCATAGTCAATATGATTCTTCCCTTTATGGGCACTATATGATGTGAAAAAACTCTTCCTACATGTCATCTTGGTCAGCCACAATTTCAAAGTTTAAAGACCCCAACTTATCAGTTCCAGAATCTAAATCATTTGTTTCATAGAGAGTCACAAAATATTCCATGATAGTTTATGCATCCCCATTTATTTTTTTAACATCAATAGAATCATCCACCCTTTCCATCTCAAGTTATTTTTAGGATTTGGCAAGAGGGCCTTACTGGAAGAGCTTGCCAGTAACACTAACTCCCTGTGGACTTCTCCCATCATTCAAAAGGCCACCTTGATCCGTAGCCCTGTCACGCCCCGATCTATCTGTAATTTTTTTTTTAATATTTTCTTGGTTTTAAAACTTTCTGTCGAGGTTCGGGTTGAACACCGAACAACAATTTTTATGTTTTGTCGAAAATGTGTATTTTGGAATTGACTTCGTGGAGCGCACGGGTGGAGTGCATTTCTGAAACCCCGCGCGGCTTTGCTTAGGCAACGACACTGTCTTTTTCTCTTCAGAAAAATTTAAAATGAATAAGTTTTATATTTTATTTCGGTTACGGTTATAAATTTTAATTATTATATTTGTTAAAATTAAGGTTATTATTATTATTATCATTTGTATTATTATTATAATTATTGATATTGATATTGATATTAATATTATTAATATGGATTAAATTTATTATTATTATTATTATTATTATCATTTAATTTTTTTTATTTTTATTGTTTTTTTTCTTTCCTCTCTTTCTTCCTCTTTCTTCTTCTCTTTTCTTTTTTTTTTCTTCTTCTCTCTTTTGGTTATTCCACGCGGGTGTCCCCCCGCCTTGCAGCAGACTGCCTCCTTCTTCTTTTTTTCTCTCTTTTTTTTTCTCTCCTTCTTCCCACAGCAGCTTGCTCCGCCTCTTGTTTCCTAGGCCGTTGCTGCTGCCCTGCACCCCCTGCGTGCCTCGGCTCCCCCTCCGCATCTCCCAGCTGACCCGCGACCTCGGCTCCCCTGAACCCTGCTCCGCCTGGCGAACCCCCTGCGTGCCTCGGCTCCCCCTCCGCAAATCCCAGCCGACCTACGACCTCAGTGCCCCCGTTCCCTCCGCCCTCCGCAGTGCACCTCCACATACCACCCGCGGCTCTCCTGACCCGCGCCACTGGTAGCCCGCCACCCGCACAGCCTCCGCCCCGCACAGCACTGCCCTCGCCCTGCTCGGCCAGTCCGCACGAAACCGGCCCCAGCTCTCTCTCTCTCCCCTAGATGTGCCGCTGCCCTCCTCCGTCTTCAGCTACACAACAGCAACACCTCTTCCGCCGGTGCGCCCCTGCATAGCAGGTTGTTCGGCCTCCTCTCCTCCTCTGCAGCGCGACAGCCCCAAGCCAGCAGCGGTTGTCCACGCGCCCAGCCACCATGACATGCGCCCTTCCTGCATCTCCCCACCATCCCGATCATGGAACCCATCCCTTTATTTGCTTACCCTTCTCACCATATCAGCATCTTCATGCATGGTCTACCACATGAGGGAGGTACCGCCTCGCCAACCTACTGCTTCACGAGGTGAGATTGTGCCCCCTCCTTTTCCTAGCTGGAACTAGTGGGATCCCACAGTCTTTGTTGTCCTCCCCATCCGATGATACCCAGCCTTCACTGCCCCTGCCCGACACCTGGTCTTTGGGCGGCCTCCCACTCGGATTGAATCTCCTTCGATTTGGTGAATCGCCTTCCAGTGCATCATCTCCCCAAGCTGATCTTGACCACTGACATCCATTACGCATTGAAAAGGCATCGGTCTAACATCCCTTGCTGCCTCCGTCGCCCTCCTGCTGAAGCCGCTCCTACCGATTCTCTATAGTGTATGCCACAGCCGCAGCCGGATCGCCTTTTCCCGTCGTCTTGCGCCCTCCCTGCTGGCCAGGCCCCTCACCAGCCTCGCGGCCGACTCCCCCTTGCTTGCGCACCCTCTGGCGCGCCCCTCTTTTCACCTGCTATCTGGTCATCCCCCGTCGGTGCGACGTGCACGTTCTCCCGGCCAGCTATCCTTTTTTCCAGTGCACGTCGCTTCCTTCTGACCGTCGCACGACCCCTTTGTCATCCCTTGATCATCGTGCGATGCATCTAAACCCCCCCGGCTGCTTCGACCAGGTTTGTCATCAGCCGCCTGAGTCTTTGCGCCGCCGTTGACGACGTCAGTGACCTTTCCAGTGAACCGCAGCACCGCGCCCAACCTTTCACCCTTTTGTGCGACCCTGTTGGTCAAGGCCGGCCCCGCGCTGAGGTAACCTTTGTATTGTTTCTTTGTTGGTTATTATGAGTTTTTGTTTTTATTTATTTTTGCGGGTGTTGCAGCTCTTTGGCGACGTATTCCCACGGTACTGTAGTCGTCGCCTTGCGCGTACTTGTGCGCGAGTGTGAGACGCGCCGCGTCGTCGTCGTAACGGAACTGCGAGTTGAGGTAGGTCCCCCACTGCACTTACTTTTAAATTGAGAATTTATTAATTGCTTGTCGTTTTATTAATTTTAATGAATGATAAATAATATAAGATAATTAATTTTTAAATGATTGTTCAATGTAAAAAAGAGCCGTTTATTTTATACACGTCTCTTGAAATATTTTCTTGACGGGCGGACACCCAGTTTTGAAAGAATGCATGTTTGGCCTTAAAACATAATTCACGGCATTTCAAATGTACTTCAAGATTTAAAGATAAATTAATTCTTCTGAACAAGTGTTTTGAGCTTTTTGAGAAATGAAGTTTTACTTTAAAATTGGCGAAGGCCCGTTTGGCACTTTAATAAAAATAGATTATTTTGGAAAACCCACTCGGGGGGTGATCTTTGGTGTGAGTTGTTTTCGTGAGCTGTATGTGATTTTGGTGCATCGTGACTGCTTAATTTACATTTTGGACGCACCCCCTTTTTATTGCTTGTGATGACATGGGAACCTGGCATATTGAGTGAATTTTCTGAGAACGATTGCTGCACTAATTTAGATTACGCACTGGCTAGTGGCCCCATAGCAGGGGAATACTGAGTTATTGCTGCTATGGGGATTGGGCCCCTCGGTTAGGCCATGCAGGGCTATACCGGGCGTTAGGGCGTTATGACGTCATCGAGTTAGGGCATGCCTTCAGGATGAGTCAGATGTATAGTACGTTCTGGATTGTTCACGATCTCCTAGGTTTGACCCATGTTTTCATTGTTGTGTATTTGTGTGTGGCGGACGATCGAGAGGCCAAGTTCGGTTGCTGGCCTATGTGTGCCACTTTTCCCATTGCCCTTGGTATGTGTTGTGTGTTATGTGTGCTATGTGTGGTTTTCCTTTTTGGTTAATAACTGAAGTCTAGATTTCTAAATTGTTCGTAGAAAAATGTTTTAAAAATGAAATGTACTTATTCCTTTCAAACATTAAACTTGTTTTAAAATTAAAAAGGGCAATGGACTGATACTTGTTTTAGAAATTAAAGTGTGTGTGTGTGTGAAAACCAATATTTTTGTATATTTAGTTCAAACCTGTAATTGGTAAATTCTTCATTTAAAGGTAGTGCATTGGGAATAGTTTGTTGGGCACGCCTACTGAGTTTTAATACTCACGCCTATAGTGTTTTCCTGTTTTTAGTTTTGTTGTAGGCTGGCTCGAGTTTGCCCGCCGTGGGCGAGAGTTGGTTGTGGTCTGGCGAGCGACTCTCGGAGTCGCGAGGAGTTTTTGGCCGAGACCAGGTTAGTGTGTTTTTGTTGGTCGTTCTTCCTTTTTCATGTCATTTATTTTCCTTCCGCTGCTTGTTTATTTATTTATTTTTGCTGGGCGAAATCGTTCCCACTTGTCCTCTATTGATGCCCTGGCGCTTGTCGCCAGCCCGGGAGGATCGGGAACGCCTCTCGGGCCATGTCGTGGACCCGGGTTGGTTCGTGACAAAATGGTATCAAAGGGTGTATGATTGTCGGGACTCGAGGCGTACGGACGAGAAGGACGTCATGAACCCTTGCTTGCTCCGAACCTCTGGTTATCATGGGATGTTTGGGTTGTCGATGTCTTTTGATTCTTATAGTTTGTTTGGTATTGGTAAATGAAATGAGAGTTGGGCAAGTGACCTCCGTGAGCTCACATGGTCTGGCAAGCCATGTGAAGCCGGATACTTTACCCTAGAATGCTCTCAGTGACGGTGGTGTGACTGGCGTATGGCCGCCAACCATATGGTCGAGTCACCCATCATCACTAATTTCCCTCTAGTGAATCGTTTGGATTTTCCTTATTTCTGGAAAAAAAAATAGTTGTGAAAAGTGTTATTTTGGTTTTTGAAATGTCAATGACCATGTTTGACCCATTTTTTTTTCTTCTTGTTCCTTAGTGTTTTCCCCACGAAGGTTCGATGGATGCCCAAGGTGCAGCTTCAGGTGGTGAATCCTTAGAAAATCCTCCAGTTGATCATCCTAAAGACTTCGTCCTCGAGTTTCAGAAGTTGAACCCTCCCCTCTTTTATGGGCAGACAGATCCTCTTGAGGCAGAGGAGTGGTTACGGAAGATTGAGAGGAAGTTCAGTTTCATTGGGTTGCCTGAGTCGTTAAAGGTGAAGTTGGCTACCTTTATGCTTGAAGGTCCAACCTGGAAATGGTGGAAGTCTGTGTCTCAAGATAAACCTCGGAAAGATCTCACTTGGGAGTTCTTCAAGTCATCATTCATTCAACAGTACTTCTCTGAAGTGACAAAGGTGAGGAAGAGGATGGAGTTGTGTGGTCTCTAGCAAGGTGTCAGATCGGTGTTTGAGTTCTTTCGTCGTTTCCTGGACCTGGCTCCGTATGAACCGGGGTATGTTGGAAATGATCCCGTGAAAGCTTGGCATTTTGAGCTTGGGTTGCGTCCTGAGCTGCAGTCGAAGGTGGGAGAATTCAACGTAATCACTTTCCTTGATGTGGTGAGACAAGCTTTCCTCGTCGAAGCTGAGTTAGCAGGAGGACATGAGGTGACGAATCCTCCTCCAGCTTTGGGGTGTAGTGCAGAAGATAGCGATAAGAAGAATGAGAATCGGCATGATGGTGGTGGAACTAGTAGAGGAATCAAGAGGCCTTTAGACCTTCAGTCATCTTCCTCACAGCACAATGCCTTGATCTGTCACCAGTGCGGTAAGCGGGGGCACAAGAGGCCGATGTTCCCAAATGCTCCAAAACCCTGCCACACCTGTGGACGTCTGGGCCACTTACAGCGATTCTGTCGAGGTGTTTTCAAGAAGCGTGCTAAATCCATACCTGGCTCGTTGAAGGTCACCTCAGCCCGTCCGCAGGAGTAGGATGGTGTTTGGAGATCATTTTGGGGTTTTCTCTTTATAGTGTTTCTTGGATGTAGTAGTCGTCAGCTGTACCGTTTTGTGGTGTTTCTTTTTCTTTCAGTTGTAAGAATGGTTGTGGCTGAACTTCTTTGAAACCTTTGTTTTAATGGATGTATGTTTGGTAAAATTATTGTTCGTGTGTTATGATTGGGAATTCTGAAGCCTGACTGCAAGGCAGGAGATGCTTTAAACATCAGAGCTCCAGCCATAGGTCCCGGAGTGAAGCTGGCGCGTAGTCAGGTGAACCCCAGTGGTGAAGAAGGGCCTTGGTTTAATTTTCATCCTTAGTGTGGTATGGTTTGTGTTCTTATGAGGGTGTGACATCGTTGGAGTGACTGTGACAGTAGTTTCGATGCTCTACCCGTAGGGCCCTTCCCTTCTCCCCCTTATAGTGGGGGGTTTTTGGACTGTGTGGAAAATCTTCAATCTCGGCTACCCTAGTCATTCCTTATGGTTGTGAGAATGATCACAAGTCTCATTTAATTCAGTTGACTTGTTTCCTATGGTGGGGAGTCCGTTCGGGCCTCCCCGTGTCAGTATCAGAGTTTCTTCTCGGGTATCGTTTTGGGTGGTGTTTAAAGTGTTCGTGTTTTGAGGATAAGCTTCGTGTCATGGGTTTTCGGTGTCTACTTGGATCAATCAATTGGAGGTGCTTAAACTTTTGGGGGTGATTGACACATAAAGAGTTTCCTAATGGGTCTAGGTCTTGTGTGGCTTCCCGGGGACGGGAAGCATTATGGTGGGGAGAATTGTCACGCCCCGATCTATCTGTAATTTTTTTTTTAATATTTTCTTGGTTTTAAAACTTTCTGTCGAGGTTCGGGTTGAACACCGAACAACAATTTTTATGTTTTTTCGAAAATGTGTATTTTGGAATTGACGTCGTGGAGCGCACGGGTGGAGCGCATTTCTGAAACCCCGCGCGGCTTTGCTTAGGCAACGACACTGTCTTTTGCTCTTCAGAAAAATTTAAAATGAATAAGTTTTATATTTTATTTCGGTTACGGTTATAAATTTTAATTATTATATTTGTTAAAATTAAGGTTATTATTATTATTATCATTTGTATTATTATTATAATTATTGATATTGATATTGATATTAATATTATTAATATGGATTAAATTTATTATTATTATTATTATTATTATCATTTAATTTTTTTTATTTTTATTGTTTTTTTCTTTCCTCTCTTTCTTCCTCTTTCTTCTTCTCTTTTCTTTTTTTTTCTTCTTCTCTCTTTTGGTTATTCCACGCGGGTGTCCCCCCGCCTTGCAGCAGACTGCCTCCTTCTTCTTTTTTTCTCTCTTTTTTTTTCTCTCCTTCTTCCCGCAGCAGCTTGCTCCGCCTCTTGTTTCCCAGGCCGCTGCTGCTGCCCTGCACCCCCTGCGTGCCTCGGCTCCCCCTCCGCATCTCCCAGCTGACCCGCGACCTCAGCTCCCCTGAACCCTGCTCCGCCTGGCGAACCCCCTGCGTGCCTCGGCTCCCCCTCCGCAAATCCCAGCCGACCTGCGACCTCAGTGCCCCCGTTCCCTCCGCCCTCCGCAGTGCACCTCCACATGCCACCCGCAGCTCTCCTGACCCACGCCACTGGTATCCCGCCACCCGCACAGCCTCCGCCCCGCACAGCACCGCCCTCGCCCTGCTCGGCCAGTCCGCACGAAACCCGCCCCAGCTCTCTCTCTCTCCCCTAGATGCGCCGCTGCCCTCCTCCGGCTTCAGCTACACAACAGAAACACCTCTTCCGCCGGTGCGCCCCTGCATAGCAGGTTGTTCGGCCTCCTCTCCTCCTCTACAGCGCGACAGCCCCAAGCCAGCAGCGGTTGTCCACGCGCCCAGCCACCATGACATGCGCCCTTCCTGCATCTCCCCACCATCCCGATCATGGAACCCATCCCTTTATTTGCTTACCCTTCTCACCATATCAGCATCTTCATGCATGGTCTACCACATGAGGGAGGTACCGCCTCGCCAACCTACTGCTTCACGAGGTGAGATTGTGCCCCCTCCTTTTCCTAGCTAGAACTAGTGGGATCCCACAGTCTTTGTTGTCCTCCCCATCCGATGATACCCAGCCTTCACTGCCCCTGCCCGACACCTGGTCTTTGGGCGGCCTCCCACTCGGATTGAATCTCCTTCGATTTGGTGAAGCGCATTCCAATGCATCATCTCCCCAAGCTGATCTTGACCACTGACATCCATTACGCATTGAAAAGGCATCGGTCTAACATCCCTTGCTGCCTCCGTCGCCCTCCTGCTGAAGCCGCTCCTACCGACTCTCTATAGTGTATGCCACAGCCGCAGCCGGATCGCCTTTTCCCGTCTTCTTGCGCCCTCCCTGCTGGCCAGGCCCCTCACCAGCCTCGCGGCCGACTCCCCCTTGCTTGTGCACCCTCTGGCGCGCCCCTCTTTTCACCTGCTATCTGGTCATCCCCCGTCGGTGCGACGTGCACGTTCTCCCGGCCAGCTATCCTTTTTTCCAGTGCACGTCGCTGCCTTCTAACCGTCGCACGACCCCTTTGTCATCCCTCGATCATCGGGCGATGCATCTAAACCCCCCCGGCTGCTTCGACCAGGTTTGTCATCAGCCGCCTGAGTCTTTGCGCCACCGTTGACAACGTCGGTGACCTTTCCAGTGAACCGCAGCACTGCGCCCGACCTTTCACCCTTTTGTGCGACCCTATTGGTCAAGGCCGGCCCCGCGCTGAGGTAACCTTTGTGTTGTTTCTTTGTTGGTTATTATGAGTTTTTGTTTTTATTTATTTTTGCGGGTGTTGCATCTCTTTGGCGACGTATTCCCACGGTACTGTAGTCGTCTCCTTGCGCGTACTTGTGCGTGAGTGTGAGACGTGCCGCGTCGTCGTCGTAACGGAACTGCGAGTTGAGGTAGGTCCCCCACTGCACTTACTTTTAAATTGAGAATTTATTAATTTCTTATCGTTTTATTAATTTTAATGAATGATAAATAATATAAGATAATTAATTTTTAAATGATTGTTCAATGTAAAAAAGAGTCGTTTATTTTATACAGGTCTCTTGAAATATTTTCTTGACGGGCGGACAACCAGTTTTGAAAGAATGCATGTTTGGCCTTAAAACATAATTCACGGCATTTCAAATGTACTTCAAGATTTAAAGATAAATGACTTCTTCTGAACAAGTGTTTTGAGCTTTTTGAGAAATGAAGTTTTACTTTAAAATTGGCGAAGGCCCGTTTGGCACTTTAATAAAAATAGATTATTTTGGAAAACCCACTCGGGGGGTGATCTTTGGTGTGAGTTGTTTTCGTGAGCTGTATGTGATGTTGGTGCATCGTGACTGCTTAATTTACATTGTGGACGCACCCCCTTTTTATTGCTTGTGATGACATGGGAACCTGGCATATTGAGTGAATTTTCTGAGAACGATTGCTGCACTAGTTTAGATTACGCACTGGCTAGTGGCCCCATAGCAGGGAAATACTGAGTTATTGCTGCTATGGGGATTGGGCCCCTCGGTTAGGCCATGCAGGGCTATGCCGGGCGTTAGGGCGTTATGACGTCATCGAGTTAGGGCATGCCTTCAGGATGAGTCAGATGTATAGTACGTTCTGGATTGTTCACGATCTCCTAGGTTTGACCCATGTTTTCATTGTTGTGTATTTGTGTGTGGCGGACGATCGAGAGGTCAAGTTCAGTTGCTGGCCTATGTGTGCCACTTTTCCCATTGCCCTTGGTATGTGTTGTGTGTTATGTGTGCTATGTGTGGTTTTCCTTTTTGGTTAATAACTGAAGTCTAGATTTCTAAATTGTTCGTAGAAAAATGTTTTAAAAATGAAATGTACTTATTCCTTTCAAACATTAAACTTGTTTTAAAATTAAAAAGGGCAATGGACTGATACTTGTTTTAGAAATTAAAGTGTGTGTGTGTGTGAAAACCAATATTTTTGTATATTTAGTTCAAACCTGTAATTGGTAAATTCTTCATTTAAAGGTAGTGCATTGGGAATAGTTTGTTGGGCACGCCTACTGAGTTTTAATACTCATGCCTATAGTGTTTTCCTGTTTTTAGTTTTGTTGCAGGCTGGCTCGAGTTTGCCCGCCGTGGGCGAGAGTTGGTTGTGGTCTGGCGAGCGACTCTCGGAGTCGCGAGGAGTTTTTGGCCGAGACCAGGTTAGTGTGTTTTTGTTGGTCGTTCTTCCTTTTTCATGTCATTTATTTTCCTTCCGCTGATTGTTTATTTATTTATTTTTGCTGGGCGAAATCGTTCCCACTTGTCCTCTATTGATGCCCTGGCGCTTGTCGCCAGCCCGGGAGGATCGGGAACGCCTCTCGGGCCATGTCGCGGACCCGGGTTGGTTCGTGACAAGCCCTATAAGAATCCTTCATTGGGTCTTATCTACCAACCAAGAAAAGACCCTCACTACTAAAAATTTGACCTTTAACAGTGCTGGTAAAAGGAATTTACCAGCGCTATAGAAGCGCTGATAATGCGAGTGATGTTTAAGGACCCGCTGATAAAGGGGGTAATTATTTTGTTGGAAAATCTTCCCACCCCACCTTTTATTAGTGCTTCCCACCCCCCTTTATCAGTTCCCCCCTTATCAGTGTTTTAGATAAGTCCACTCTCCTGCTCGCACCCCTACCTCCAGTGAGTTTTGAACATAAGACCTCCAGCTCATACGTTGACACCTTTTCCACTCCCCTATACTATTTTTGTTGGAGTTGGAACCATCAATTTTGCTTTCCATTTTATGGTATATCTATATATATTTCATTGAATTTTTTATCCATATATTTATATATATGTTTAAATATATATATTTATATATGTATATTTATATATATTATTAAATACATATATAAAATATGTTTTTTTGTGTATGTGTGTGTTTATAAATACATACATACATATGTGTGTGTGTGTTCGCATCTATAAATATAATTATACATATTTATATTTATTTAAATATATTATACATTAATATTCATATACATATATTAGAATATATAGATAAATATATATTTGTTTTTCAACACACACACATAAATATAATATTGTATATACATTAATTGTATAGGTATATAAATATTCATACTTTTGTATTTTAAAAAAAATGGATATTATTTTTTATTTAGATAAGGTTTATATATTGAGAAATATATTTTATATGTAAATATGTTTAAATATTTATTTATAAAATTAAATTTTTATGTGTGAATATATAAAAAATATGTATATATTTTTATATATTTGATTATAAATATTATTAAAATATGAAAATTGATAAAATTTCAAAACCATAATATCAATATGAATGTAATCCATGAGAATAAATTAAATCTCCCCTGAAAATAGGCAAAAAGACCCCCTTAAACGAGGCTAAAATTTCATCGAATGTTAAAAAATTAGGGTACCCCAACAAAAAACACAGTTCTATAGGCCTTCCAAACCTTTTTTGGCCTCAAAAAATGTGATTGATGGTTTCCTAAAGTCATTAGGGTGTAGATATCATTGTAAAATTTGATTTGATATGTGGTAGAGCTCAAACAGACACCCAGACCAAAATTTATGCCAGTTTGAAGTTCGAGTTACATTTTCAACTTATTTTAGATCTTTAATTAATTTTTTGATTTTTTTATCTTCAAATTGTTATTAAATGACTATTATTCAATAATAATTAAAAAACTATTAATTAAAAATATTTTTTAAATTACTTTATAATCCATTTCCACTAAATATCTTATATATTAAGTGTAAATGTCTATTTAGCCTTATCTAAAAAATATTTAAAATATATATATTATATTTATAAATTAATATATTATTTTTAATAAAATATATATATTTTTTCAAATATACCCTTTATTAGTGCTAGTAAAAAATCACTGATAAAGGGAGGGTCTTTATTAGTGCTTCTAAAAAAGCACTGATAAAGACCCCCCTTTATTAGCATTTTTTTTACAAGAGCTGATAAATGTCACCCGTTATCAGTGTTTTTAACTAGCACTGATAAAGGGACCACTTTATCGACACTTTTTAATAGTGTTTATAAAGGACCCCCTTTAACATCGATTTTTTAGAATTATTAAAGACCTCCTTTAACAGCGCTAAAAAAAGCAGTGTTAAAGCCCCCCATTAATAGAAATTTTTCTAGCGCTGACAAAGGGAGTCTCTAACAGTGATTTTAGCTGGGGGTGTCCAAACCTGACCTGACTGGGTGGGGTCAGGTTCAAAATTCAATATGCACGGGTTGGGTTGCATCAGGTTGACCCATGGTCGAGCTGGGTCGGGTCATGGTTTGGGAAAAATTGGCTTGACTCGACCCGACCAACACGACAGATTACTCCAACCCCTCATGCACGTGTTGTCTTGCTTCTTCCCTTGGAAACCCATCATCTCCACTACCGTGCTATGTGTCACCCCCCTTTCCTACATCATCCATTCCATCACCCACCCTCCTGTTACTTTGTTTCCACACATCACCTCACCCTCACCATCGTCTTCCTCCTCTACAAACTCCACTACACAGTGTGATCACCACAACTGATCCCAAATCCACCAGAGACTAACTACACCCTCTCCCTTTGCCTTTTCTTCCATCTCTACTGTGACCCCATATCCATCATAGATTTCCCACTCCACCTTTGATTTATCCTCTATCTCCATCGGGACCATCGTGACACCATATCTACTAAATACATCCCCCTCTTCCATCTCCTCTATATCTCCATCTCCACCACGAACATTGAAACCCTAGATTTATCAGAGACTCCCCCTCTGCTTTCACCTCCACCTTCTTCTCCACCACGACCACCATGATCTTGGATTCATCGGACACTGACAACGTTGTCATGACATGTCAAATTTATTATGTTTTAAAAGTTTATTTATAGTCTAGGGAAGACCCAAAGTCATATCTTAAGGATCATTAGATGTTTAAAGTGTGTATCTTTAATAAATATTATTAAAATAGGGGGTGGTTTTGAAAAAAGTTTTAAAAACAAAATAACCTAATTAAAGAGTTTAATAGTTAATAAATAAATGTGGTGTTTTAAGAATTATTAAATAAGTATATCATTTCAAGTTCAATACACATATTGGATAGTTAATTATTATGAAATGTTCCCATGGTTTAATGGAATTCTTTGGTTGAGGGTTGTCAAGATATTGATTCCCCTCTTTCCTCTTAAAACATTTCACAAAGTACCAACCCTTGACACAAAAATTGTGTTGTCAAGGTTTGAACCTCAAGAATAGAGTGAAGGATATAAAATCATACTAACATATTATGTATTTGTGAGATAAATATGATGCTTGTGTTTCACAATTGGAACAACCCAAGATTCCCACTTGAAATTTCAATCCAATCGGTGTTGAAATGAAAATTGATTCACTTAATTAAACCCAAGAAATGAATTCAGAGGAGAATCATGTTAAGATAAAACATAATTGAAATAATTTACACAAAAATTAAAAAAAAACAATAGAGTATCAAGTTTTGGAAGTCCCTCCCAAGTGTGTGTAGCTTCCTTGAAATGATCGTCCACCATTTAGCTCACCATCGAGAGGAGGAGAAGGCTTAGGTGAAACTTCACCTTCATCCTTGATCCTCCTATGAGGATAGGGGCCTCCAGAACTTCTTGGATTAGGAGAGAACTCATTTAGGACTCCAAAATGGTAGATCTTTTCTTCTAGTTCAAACTTACAAATGGGGTGTCCAAGGTTCCATTTTATAGGCAAACTGGCAGGTGGTTTTGGGCACATAGATTTCTTAAAACCACTTGGACTATGGTTTTTGGTGGGAATACAGCCTTATCTCACTTTAGAGAAAACTAAAAACCAGTTTCCCCACCTATTGAATATCTCTACTAAAAATTTTTCACCATTTTTAGGTCATAAACTCAATATATGGCCAAAATACAGCACAACACTTTTAATTTTGTGTAGATTTGGTGGCTGGGACAAATCAGTTCGGTTGGGCCCCTTAATGGAAGAATTAGGCTTGGGTGTCTTCAGAAGAGTTGTATTCAATTTAATTTTGCATCATCCCACAAATTATCATCCCAATTATATGCACTTATTAGTAGTAGTTTGAGGTTTATTCCACTAGTTTTCTTGTATTCTTGCACATTTTGGCCCATTTTTCTTCAACTTCATCTTCATCCCTCCAAATCACCTCCACCTATAATAAAATCATCTAAAAAGTGAAATTACCCTTTTTAAAAGTGATTAAAACAAAATAATAGAATCAAACATGAAGTGAAATTTGTTATTAAATTTTGAATTTATGATACAAAATCATTTTAACACAGTGATGTAAGAGTGGAACTGAATAGTGAATCGCTACACGATCACACTCCCAGACCTAAACATTTTCACTCCTAGGAAAAGTCCCATTTCCAAAAATTATGCATGGAGATATTCACAAATTCCTGAATACTTAACATTAAATGAAAATTTAATATGTGGTAACAATGTGATCAAATCAAAAATTTCACCAACGAGTTATTCTCAGTGATCATGGAAAAAGGTGTCTCATAAATTGCATTAGAATAAAATTATAAGAGATGCATGATACCTGTCACGAACCAACCCAGGTCGACCCTGAACCGGTCACCCGACCTAGCCTGCGACAGGGCCCGAAGGGCGTTACCGATCCCCAAGGGCTGGAAACTAGGGTCGGGCATCAAGATTTAACTGTTGGGAATGATTTGTCCCATGAAAAAAATATAAATAGATAAACAAACTGACGATAAAGATAAGAACTGGCAGCGGAAAGACAAAAAAGTTGAGCATACCTCCTTGTGACCTCCTAGGTCACCACCCAACTCAAAACCACACTGCCCCAACACTGAGCAGCTGAACCAGAAACCTGTATGAGAAACTGAACCTACAACTGGAAAGATATAATAGGCGTGAGCACCGAGATGCTCAGTAGGGATTTCAAGAATAAACCACTGAATCCAACAATTCTCTTTTCCAAAATAGTCCACTGACACAAGTTTAAAATACAGATATGAAAGTAGGGTTTTCACATTTTAAAATATGCAACATGTTATTCTCATTTAAAAACCCAAAACACACTACACACCATTTCCAAAATCATTTTCCATTTTATAAATGAAATCCAAAACAGAAAAATACCAAAGCTGGGCTAGAGTGAAAGAAGTAAAAGTGCAATTGAAAATAAACCAATGCAATGAAAATTACACAAACAATGTAAATAATTCAGCAACCATGGGTGATCCTAAACATCCCTAGAAGACTCCTGGACATACTCGGTTTCAGAACCACCTATCGGAATATGGTGAAGCTCCTAAGTCTATAACCAACTAGCCGCCCTAACTGACCAATCCAGTGTCAAAGCCCACCTGGCCTAACAACAAATCCAGGGGGTACCAACCCGTCTAATCGGGGTTGATTAGTAACTGTCACTCGATCATCTAAAAGACGCCTAGGAACCCATGGTGGTTATAATAATACTGTGTAGGTAGAAAGGCCCTCGCACGTGTGACTCATCTCACCATTCTTGCCTACCCCAAACACGGACGCTTCCTATACATTCTCCCATGAAGGGTTACCCTAGATAGGAGCGCCCCATATACTTATATATATGCATACATGTCAAATATACAAGGTGCCAACCGGGCCGTCACATCATTCGGTTATAAAATCCACTTTATCAAACACTTGGAGTTGTAAATCGGGCCTCTCGTTTTACATAATAAAATGTATTTATGAAAACATTGCAAAATCTCTTCTAAAATGACTCTAAACACCACTTTTGTATTTAAAAAGCCAAACGGGCATATACTCATGGATTTATTTTCAAACCAATTTAAAGAACCGCATGCAGAGTCCCACATCATTTTGAAAACAAGAACCGCTTATAAATTGGTTTGAAAATAAATCCATGAGTATATGCCCGTTTGGCTTTTTAAATACAAAAGTGGTGTTTAGAGTCGTTTTAGAAGAGATTTTGCAATGTTTTCATAAATACATTTTATTATGTAAAACGAGAGGCCCGATTTACAACTCCAAGTGTTTGATAAAGTGGATTTTATAACCGAATGATGTGATTTTGAAAACAAGAACCGCTTATAAAACTAGGGATTAGAGAAAAATACCAATTTAAAGAGACGTGAAATCATTTCTACAAAAACACTAAGTTCCATAAAACTAACCAACACAGGACAAACAAGTTCCATAAAATGTTTCTACTAGCAAACACCGCTCAAGAAGTCCAACAGTACCATTTTCAGATAAATGCAGTTAGTTCCAACCATGTTGGCAAGGCATAGACAGGTGCATAAATATAGGAGTATCCAAAAATCCATTTTTAATCAAATATTTAAATAGTAAAGCACTAACATAAGTTAACTATAAACATACTAGAGGTGCAAAACATAATCAAAAATTTAGTTAAGAAAATGCAAGAATTAAATTGTTTAAGATTGGGAGAAAAGGCATGGGATCACCTAAACATAACCAAGGAACTATTTCAAATCTATTTTTAACCCTTTTAACTACCAAAGAAACACTGCAATAAATAAACTATCAGGATTATAAGGGTGAAAATAAAATTTATAAACTAAATGAACCCATGAAAGTGCCTATGGAAAACTTCAGAAAGAGATAAGGGATGGAAACGCCTACCTCGAAAAATAGTCAAACCAAGCTTTTTAACTCAAACCACACCCTACTCACGTGCACGCACTTTGACAAAATCGCACGCACTTGGAAACGATCTCGACTCCCCGCGACAACTTTTGACACCCAAAATGAGTGCGGCGAAGACCCTCACACATCCAACAAAACGCCAAGTACTCAGAGACATAAACGTGACCCAAAAATAAATAAATAATTAAATAAATAAAATTTGAAACAAGCCGACTGACGAAGAACATCACCTCAGACGGTGGTGGAAACCCTAAAAACACGCGGCAAGTCGAGATTGCATCCAAAAAACATTACCCGCACTGCCAATAAAATAGAAGGAAATTCAAAACACAATAACGATAATAAAATAAACGCGCGCGCGATAACAAAACTCTTACCTAGGATGGTGGTGGCGAACCAAAACGTGCGGCAAGGCCAAACGCGCCCCGCGAACAACAGCGAACGATCCGAAGCAATTTGAATTGCTTCGCCTTCAGGGGCGGAGGGAGGGACGCGATCCGATATGACCCAAAACACCCCTCGTGAACCCGAAAAGGGGATTCGTGGCCACGCTGGAGCAATGCGGAGGTGATGTGAAAAAGGGATTGAGTTCGTCGCTGCTGGTCGTCGGACGGGTGGGGTCGGGTTCATCGGAGCAGGAGGGGAGGGAAGGTCGGGCCGCCGTCGCTGCTGGCCGGAGCTCAGGCCACCGCCGCTGGCCAAAGCGGGAGAGGAGGAGGCCATCATGCGGGGGTGCAGTCGGAGGGTGCCGGCGGAAGGGAGGAGAGGGTTCTTTGGGAGGGCGGCGCGACGAGAGGTGGGGGCTGGCGAGGAGGCTGGGGGCCGCTGGCGATCGGGTGGCGGCGGCGCGCAGGCCGAACAAGGAGGGCGAGGGGCGCTGTCGTGCGGCGGACGAGAGAGGGGTAAAGGGGAGTGGCACAGCGAAGGGAGAGGGGTGAGCGGTAGGTAGTGATGGGGTACACAGGGAGGGAGACGGGGAAGAGGGGAGGTGCGGCCCATGGCCAGCAAGGGGGGGGGGAAGGGGGGGCGCCGGGTAGATTTAGGGTTTCTATATTTTTTTTCTTAATTATAATAATAATAATAATACTAAAATAATAATTATTATTATTATAATTATAATATAACAAATTTAATAATAATAATACAACCATAATAATAAAATTTGTAATAACAATAATTCAATAATAATTATACTAACATTCCTAATCATTATAATTATAATAACAAACACAATAATAATAATAATAATAAAATCATAATATTATTATTATTATTATTTCTAACCATTTTCAAAAATTCATTTCATCTAAATTATCTTGATTTATTTATTTATTTGTTTATTTTCATTCCCCAGCCAACTAATTTCTTTATTTAATCTGAACTGACTAACCACGTGATTCACCTGCAGTAAGACGTGCGGTTGAGCAAACTGCACCCGAACCGTGCCACCCAGTACCGTCTGGTTATAGGGTTAAGCTGCGTGCTTGTCGTGCGTCTTTATAAACCATGTCCAGGTCGCGCGCCATAACTCCGACCCATTCAGGTAACCGTGCGGGCAATGCGCAGTTACTTCTAGCAGTGCGGACTGACCGCACAATAGAGAAAGTCATCCAAAACTCAAAAAAATAATTAAAAAAATTAAAAATAATAAATAAATCAGGTCGTGGTGTGACAATTCTCTCCACCACAAACTTTCTGCCCCCAGAAAGTCACCAAGCCGACAGTTGACACAACTCGAGTCCATGCCCAGACAAAACTGAGGAAAAACTGTGAATCCTGGGATGACCTTACTCTCAACAGGTCACACCCGACCAATTCAAGAGAAAACTGAAGCCTGAGGTTGTGGGGAGAACACAGGAGGGTTCTCCCCACCACAAGAATTTACTAATATGGAAACCTTGAAACCTGATCATACCACCCCCAAGGGGGGGCCAACGTGGGAACTCCCAAACCGAACCCAATTAATTTCTCCACATGGACTGAACAACACCCAGAGACTTAAACGGAAATCTTGCTACAAAATGACCCAACAACCCGAGGATAAGGAATTAACTCAACCCCTCACATCGACCGAATAAAATCCTCACCGCAACCAGAGACTAGGGAATTCCTAGACCGAAATCATAAAGGACCCCGAAACACCGCCTGTTAATTTCCCAAAACCAAACATCCCCCTAAAGAACACAATTGAGACCCAACTCAAAATTAGAACGACCCGTTTATTCGTGGGCCCAACACCCTTCAAGGAAAACCGAATGATTTGAAAACACTCTAAGAACAGATAAGACCGCTTAGACTATGGTAGAACAAGTTCATCACATCACCACAACTATGATGAGCTTACAATGGTGACAAGAACAGAACAAGGGAACTTTGGATATATCCCTCCCAAATCTAAAAACAATACTCGGACCGAGGTTCCACACACCCTCAGCAACTCCGGACTATGCGCGAGCTTCACCCCAAGACCTGTGGTTGGGGCCATGATGGCTGAAGCATCTCCTGCCTCACAGTTAGTCATTCTCATCTTCTGGTCTCTAACTCCTTCCGTTCGATGATTTAAACAATCACAATGGTCATACGTTTTCAAAGGAATGTAACATGAGGACATAGAATGTCCGGATAGGCCATACTGGTGGTGCACAAGACAGTGGTCCGACGAACTAGGATTCGGCACCGACGAGAATGATATCTTGGAGACAGGTTCCACCGGCCCGCACCCCTTGCCAGGTGGGGAACCTTCGCGGAAATCGACCATCATTAATCACACCCAAAATTCCAATGATGATGAGAAATATCATCTTTACTAGTCCAAAACTGAACCCTCAAATAACTCTAGGGCGATACGAACCTTAACCATCCTGGGAGTTCCCAACAACCTGAAGACACACACTATCTCCATGGACCATACAACTGCCTCTAACGGACTTCAACTACCTTGATAAGCAGGCAACACACAAAAAGAACTGGGAACTAGGCATAACTCATTGACAACTTTTGGAGGCTTTCTGGGCGACATACTCATAACAACCTGAAAAACACCATCGAAACCAGTATCAATCCAAAACTCAACCAAATCAACAACACAAGCCAATGACAATAGGCCCATAATCCAAACATATACAACACAAGGAGAAATCACTTTTCCAAAAATGTTATTTCTTTAAAATTTTAAAACTCACCTATGGCACCTTATGAACCATCAGATGTGCATTCATTCAATCTCACTCACATCATCTGCGAACAAGTGCCCTCTTGCACTCTCCGTACATACTCACGTACATGTGACCCTCCATAAGGAGTTCCAAGGTTCAAACACTTCTTTTCCTTACCAAATCCAAACACATACCAAGTTTTTCCAAACCAATACACTTTCTCTTTGAAAACCCACTTTACTAATTTCAAAAATAGTTTGGAAGAAACCCTTTTTTTCATTTTGAAATCACTTTCATTTTCAACACACACACACATCGACCGAGTTCAAAATGAAACACAACCAACTATAAACCATCGGAATGAGGGACTAGTGTCTGTGCCTAACCCAGCGACATGGTGGTGAGCCATGCCCCAAGTAAGACATAACACTAAGAGGAACTTAAACCAGATACTTGGACTCCACATGGATCACCACCCCATGTGAGGCCAAAAGTAAACCGATTTGCCTCCATTTTCATCCCTCAATCCAAAACGACCAAGGACAAGTGACTCAAATCCCAGACTAACCCTGGTAACTCGGGTCTCGTCACGAGCGGTGGTGATCAGGCACCAACCCGTAACTTACCTCCTGAGCCCCGAATGTCCTAATCTCCTTCTACCAGACACCCCAAATAATAAGAACCTTCCTCTGATACCATTTTGTCATGAACCAACCCGGGTCGACCCTGAACCAATCACCCGACCCAGCCCGTGACATGGCCCGAAGGGCGTTCCCGATCCCCACGGGCTGGCAACCAGTGTCGGGCATCAAGATTTAACTATTTGGAACAATTTGGCCCACGAAAAAAAGATAAATAGATAAACAAACTAACGATAAAGATAAGAAATGGCAGCAGAAAGACAAAAAAGTCGAACATACCTCCTTGTGACCTCCTAGGTCACCACCCAACTCAAAACCACGCTGCCCCAACACTGAGAAGCTGAACCAGAAACCTGTATAAGAAACTGAACCTGCAACTGGAAAGATATAACAGGCACGAGCACCGAGATTCTCAGTAGGGATGCCAAGAATAAACCACTGAATCCAACAATTCTCTTTTCCAAAACAGTCCACTGACACAAGTTTGAAATACAGATATGAAAGTAGGGTTTTCACATTTTAAAATATGGAACATGTTATTCTCATTTAAAAACCCAACACACGCTACACACCATTTCCAAAATCATTTTCCATTTTATAAATGAAATCCAAAACAGAAAAATACCAAAGCTGGGCTAGAGTGAAACAAGTAAAAGTGCAACTGAAAATAAACCAATGCAATGAAAAGTAAACAAACAATGTAAATAATTCAGCAACCATGGGTGATCCTAAACATCCCTAGAAGACTCTTGGACATACTCGGTTTCAGAACCACCTGTCGGCATATGGTGAAGATCTTAAGTCTATAACCAATTGGCCACTCTAACTGACCAATCCAGTGGCAAAGCCCACCTGGCCTAACAACAAATCCAGGGGGTACCAACCCGTCTAATCGGGGTTGATCAGCAACCGTCACTCGATCATCTAAAAGACGCCTAGGAACCCATGGTGGTTATAATAATACTGTGTAAGTAGGAAGGTCCTCACACGCGTGACTCATCTCACCGCACTTACCTACCCCAAACACGGACGCTTCCTATACGTTCTACCATAAAGGGTTACCCTAGATAGGAGCGCCCCGTATAATTATATATATTCATACATGTCAAATATACAAGGTTCGAACCGGGCCATCACATCATTAGGTTATCAAAACTACTTTATCAAACACTTGGAGTTGTAAATCGGGCCTCTTGTTTTACATAATAAAATGTCTTTATGAAAACATTGCACAAGCTCTTCTAAAACGACTCTAAACACCACTTTTGTATTTAAAAAGCTAAACGGGCATATACTCATGGATTTCTTTTCAAACCAATTTAAAGAACCGCACGTAGAGGCCCACATCATTTTGAAAACAAGAACCGCTTATAAAACTAGGGATTAGAGAAAAATACCAATTTAAAGAGACGTGAAATCATTTCTACAAAAACACTAAGTTCCATAAAACTAACCAACACAGGACAAACAAGTTCCATAAAATTTTTCTACTAGAAAACACCGCTCAAGAAGTCCAACAATACCATTTGCAGATAAAGGCAGTTAGTTCCAACCATGTTGGCAAGGCATAGACAGGTGCATAAATATAGGAGCATCCAAAAATCCATTTTTAATCAAATATTTCAATAGTAAAGCACTACCATAAGTTAACTATAAACATAATAGAGGTGCGAAACATAATCAAAAATTTAGTTAAGAAAACGCAAGCATTAAATTGTTTAAGATTGGGAGCAAAGGCATGGGAGCTCCTAAACATAACCAAGGAACTATTTCAAAGTTGTTTTTAACCCTTTTAACTGCCAAAGAAACACTGAAATAAATAAACTATCAAGATTATAAGGGTGAAAATAAAATTTATAAACTAAATGAACCCATGCAAGTGCCTATGGAAAACTTCGGAAAGAGAGAAGGGATGGAAATGCCTACCTCAAACAATAGTCACACCAAGATTTTTAACTCAAACCACACCCTGCTCACGTGCACTCACTTCGACAAAAGCGCATGCACTTGGAAATGATCTCGACTCCCTACGACAACTTCTGACACCCAAAATGAGTGCGGCGAAGACCCTCTCACATCCAACAAAACTCCAGGGACTCAGAGACATAAATGTGACCCAAAAATAAATAATTAATTAAATAAATAAAATGTGAAACAAGACGACGGATGAAGAACATCACCTCAGACGGTGGTGGAAACCCTGAAAACACGTGGTAAGCCGAGATTGCATCCAAAAAACATTTCCCGCACTGCCAACAAAATAGAAGGAAATTCAAAACACAATAATGATAATAAAATAAACGCGTGCGCGATAACAAAACTCTTACCTAGGATGGTGGTGGCGAACTAAAACATGCAGCAAGACCAAACGCGCCCCGCGAACAACATCGGACGACCGAAGCGATTTGAATTGCTTCACCTTTGGCGGCGGAGGGCGGGATGCGATCCGACATGACCCAAAACACCCCTCGTGAACCCGACAAGGGGATTAACGGCCATGCCATAGCAACGCAGAGGTGCTGCGCAAAAGGAATCGAGTTCGTCGCTGTTGGTCGTCGAACGGGTGGGGTCGGGTTCGCCAGAGCAGGAGGGGAGGGAAGGTCGGGTCACTGTCACTGCTGGCCGAAGCTCGGGCCACCACCGCTGGCCGGAGCGGGAGAGGAGGAGGATGTCGTGCGGGGGTGCGGTCGGAGGGCACCAGGGGAATGGAGGAGAGGGTGCTTCGGGAGGGCGGCGCAACGGGAGGTGGGGGGGCTGGCGAGGAGGCCGGGGTCGCTGGCGATCGGGTGGCGGCGTCGCGCAGGCCGAACAAGGAGGGCAAGGGGCACTGTCGTGAGGCGGATGAGAGAGGGGGAATGGGAAGTGGCACGGAGAAGGGAGAGGGGTGAGTGGGAGGCGGCACTAGGGTGTGCAGGGAGGGTGACGTGGAAGAGGGGAGGTGCGGCCCGTGGCCAACAAGGGGGGGAAAGGGGGGTGCTGGGCAGATTTAGGGTTTCTATATATATATATATATTTTTCTTAATAATAAAAATTATAATAATAATACTAAATTGATAATAATAATAATTATAATAATAATATAACAAACTTAATAATAATAATACAACAATAATAATAAAATTTGTAGTAATAATAATTCAATAATAATTATACTAACATTCGTAATCATTATAATTATAATAACAAACACAATAATAATAATAATATTAAAAATCATAATATTATTATTATTATTATTTCTAACCATTTTCAAAAATTCATTTCATCCAAATTATCTTGCTTTATTTATTTATTTGTTTATTTTCATTCCCCATCCAACTAATTTCTTTATTTAATCCGAACCGACTAACTGCGCGATTCGCCTGCAGTAAGACACGCGGTTGAGAAAACTGCACCCGAACCGTGCCACCCGGTACCATCTGGTTATAGGGTTAAGCTGCGCGCTTGTCGTGCGACTTTATAAACCGCGTGCAGGTCACGCGCCATAACTCTGACCCATTCGGGTAACCGCGCGGGCAACGCGCAGTTACTTCTAGTAGTGCGGACTGACCGCGCAACAGAGAAAGTCATCCAAAACTCAAAATAATAATTAAAACAATTAAAAATAATAAATAAATCAGGTCGGGGTGTGACAATACCAATATAAGAAAATAATTCATAAGTTAACCATGTCACTAATTCTCCACATGTGTGTGTGAAAAATATTTCATGTTATTTTTTCCACTTTATATCTAATAAATATAAGTTATTTTAAAATTTTCCTACTTAAATGATTATTTCCACTGAACCTACCCTATATCCTTTAAAATAAAATTTCAAGACCCACTCACTTAAGCATTCCCAAAAGTCAAAACTTAAGTTCTTGACCTAGATATCCCCATATGTTGTACATTTCATCACTCCCCTCATTTATTATTAGTTTTGTTGTTTTTTTTCAAAAGTTGAACTTGGAACAAATATCACACTCATCTATCAACCTTTGTTTGATCTTCTCATGACACTAATTGTAATAGTTATAAAAAGATCAAAGTTTGAGGAAGAGTGGTTTTTTACCTGACCAAGACACAACCCATATTTTTGTGTGTGTGTTTTTTAGGGCATAAAATAGTTGGAAAACAGGTACACACGCGTCGGTCAATCTGTTACAGTAATGAAACATATCAGATAAGGAAAAAATTTATTGAAAAATCATTTTGGTAAGTAGATAAACATTAACCTAACTTATATTCACTTTCTATTGAGTAAGAAAAATGCACACTCCATGGTTGGGTGAAAAGATGTGTGGAGAAATTAAGTGACACAATTTCCCCTTAAACTACTCACACAAAGGGTACCATTATTTTCAAAGGTTTCAAAGTGATGCAACTATTTATATCATCGAAAAACAACCAATTTTAAAGAAATTCATACCTCAATGTTACATTCACACATTTCATCATTAAAACAATTTTTTTAAATGTTAAAACAACATGAAATGGTGTATTTCATCATGCATTTTCAATAATTTCCATGATTAACTGGGAATCATTTTCCATGATAAAGTGGACATCAAAAATTAATATTTCAACACAAAATAAAGGGAGGAAATCAAGGGGAAGTAACAATACTATTCAACAAGAAAAAAAAGAGAAAAAGAAGAAAGATGGTGAAAATTTATAACTATCTCAAGAATATACCCATACCCCCGCACTTAGAGTGTGTAGTATCCTCACTGTAATAAAATAGAATGTGGGAAGGAAGGATAAAACCTATTGGGTGTCATTAGTAGTTTGTTTCTTGAACTTGGAGTTCCTTCATCGGGGACTTCAGAATGGCCTCATGAAAGTGCTTCAGTTGTTGTCCATTGACAGTGAAGTTTTGTTTTTTTTTCTTTAATTTGAACTTGAACAACACTAAAATGATAGACATTAGTAACAGTTTATGGTCCAAACCAGTGGGAATGAAGCTTACTTGGATGTAACTCTAGCCTTGCATTGTAAAGGAGGACCTTCTACCTAATTTGGAATTGACGATGAAAGATGAGGTATTCATGGGCAACCTTGGTTATCTCCTTATAGATCCAGGAGTTCTCATATGAGTCTCTTCGAATTTTATCCATCTCCTAAATCTGTAACTTCCTATGCTCACATATATTTGAGAGGTTCATATTATATTGTTTGACAACCCAATATTCATGGTGCTCTACCTCCACAGAGTGGTGAAAAGCATTTCCAAACACAATATGATATGATGACATTCCTATTAGGGTTTTAAAAGTTGTATGGTATACCAAAAGAGCATCATATAAGAATAAACTTCAATCTTTCCTATTGGGTTGTACCATTTTTTCTAGAATTTTCTTAACTTCCCAATTTGAGATTTCAGATTTTCCATTAGTTTGGGGGTGATAAGCAATGGAGACTTTATGAACAACCCCATACTTATGGAGCAAGTTTTTCATGTTACCATTACAAAAATGTGAACCCTGATCACTAATGATGAATCTAGGAAAACTGAACCTAATAAGAATATGGGACCTTACAAAATCAACAACCTCTCAAGAGTCATCAGTCCTTGTAGATTTTACTTATGCCCATTTAGAAATATAGTCAATAGACAATAATATATAAAAAAATCCAAATGAATTTGGAAAAGGGCCTATGAATTCAATGCCCCGTGTATCAAAGATCTCAATAAATAACATGGGTTGTTGGGGAATTTCATTCCTCTTCGAGATATTCCCTATGAGTTGACATCTTTTGCATGACTTACAAAATCTATGAGAATCTCTAAACAATGTTTGCCAATAAATTCTAGAGTCAAGGACCTTTCAAGCTGTATGTTGAGATCCAAAGTGCCTACCACATGCTAAAGTGTGACAGAACCTAAGGCCAAACTGAAACTCATGGTCATGGACACTCCTTCAAACAACCTGATCACTATAAATTCTCCATAGGTATGGATTATCCCAAATGCACCATCATGACTCATGATTAAGTCTTTAGGATTGTGAGGTGATAAAATATGCAGGGACCCTAGATGCTACCAAAAAGTTCACGAAGTACGCATACCAAGGGGTAATTTTGACTATATCACAAAGGTTCTCATGAGGAAAGAATCCTCTAATGGGGAGGGATGTGTCCATATGGTGGTCCAATGGTGGGGAAATCCAGATAATGTGGCAAACTACCACATTTTTCACTCCTCTCTTATCTCGAATCTCAAGGTCAAAATCATGGAGGAGGAGAATCCACTAAATGAGGCAGGGCTTAGGTTCAGGTTTCTTTCATAGAAATCTAAGGGCAACATGAACAGAAAACACAATGATTTTTGACCCAATAAGATATGAACATAATTTTTCCAAGGAAAACACAATTGAAAGAAGTTCTTTTTCAATGGTCGTGTAGTTTTCCTAGGTAGGGTCAAGGGTACATGAGGCATACTCAATGACATGAGAAGCCTTCTCAACCCTTTGTGATAAAACCGCCCCAACTGTAAAGTTAGAGGCATCACACATAAGTTTGAAGGGGAGATCCCACCTTGGTGGTTGGATGATGGGAGGTGATGTGAGATTCCTTTTTAGTGAATTGAAAGCATCCTCACAATTTTTATCAAAAACAAATTCATAATACTTTTTCAACAATCAAGACAAGGGAAGTGTGATCTTACTAAAGTCTTTAATGAATCGGCAATAAAAACCAGCATGACCCAAAAAAAATCACACCTCACGAACACATTTTGGATATGGAAGGGTTTAAATTAATTCAATTTATAAATTATCCACTTGAATTCCTTCATTTTAAATAACATTCCCAAGAACTATCCCCCGCTCAACCATGAAATGGCATTTCTCATAATTTAATACAAGATATTTTTCTATGCAATGATGGAGTATAGAACCTAGGTGTGTCAAAAATTCATCAAAGGAAGTTCCATAAACTGTGAAATCATCCATAAAAACTTATATGAAATTCTCAAGGTACTCTGAAAATATACTCAACATACAATGCTAAAAAGTACCAGCAGCATTACAAAGACCAAAGTGCATCTTTCTATATGCAAATGTGCCAAATAGATAGGTAAATTTTGTCTTTTCTTGATCCTCGGGGGCTATATGGATTTGGAAATAACCAAAATAGTCATCAAGGAAACAATTATGGGACTTACCAGCCAGTATTTATAACATTTGGTCAATGAAAGGTAGAGGAAAGTGGTCCTTTCACATGGATTGATTCAGTTTATGGTAGTCAATACAGACTCACCAACTATTTTTCACATGTGTTGGAACCAATTTATTCCTTTCATTTGAAACTACTATTATTCTAGTTTTTTTAGGCACAATTTTCACTAGGTTAACCCATTTACTAACAGATATGGGATAGATGATCCCAACAGTCAGCATTTTACTAACTTCCAATTTTACAACTTCAAGTAGGGTGGGATTCAACCGACATTGAGCTTGCCTTACGGGCTTAGCCTTATATTCTAAAAATATATGGTGCATATAAATAGATGGTCTAATCCTAGTAATATCAGCCAATGTCCATCCAATTGCCTTTTTACACTCTCTCAAAAGGTCAATCAATCTTGATTCCTACTATAGTGAGAGGTTATTAGCAATAATGAAGGTCAATTGGTCAATACCCTCAAGATAGGCATATTTTAAATTAGATGGAAGCGGTTTTAATTCCAACACTAGTGGTTTTTGAATTGAGGGAGGGGATTTATGGGGAGTTAGGTCCATGAAACTATCTATCTGCTCATGTTTATTATATAAGGTAAGAGAATCAATGGAAATAAGATTTGTAGAATCATAGACGGTCATGGGTACCTCATAATGAATACACTCTTCAATTAAAGTACAAAATTTATACTTTTTTAAACCTACACAACACTCAAAACTTGAATCAAAACTCAAATAATTCAAGGGTGAAGAAGAGAAAAATGAATCAGAGTATGGATTGAGGAGATAATTCATTGTGTGTATATCATTTGAGATCACTTCCATCGAATAGACAGTAAGAGTGTAGTTCTCTTCAATGGGGTGTTTCATGGCATCAAAGGTATTAAAACATAATTGTTCTCCACCGAACTCCATGGACAATGTTCCATTGTGGACATTAATGATCGTCTTTGATGTTTTAAGGAATGTCCTTCCAAGTATGAGAGGAGCATGTCCTTGGGTTCAGGTATCTTCCATCTCGAGAATGTAGAAGTCTGTAGGGAAGATGAGATTATTCACTCTTATGAGGATGTCCTCAATCACTCCTGATGGGTGTGTTGTGCTTCGGTTGGCAAGTTTCACAATAATGCCCATTGGTTGAAGCTCTCCAACCTGAAAAGAAGTGTACAAAAAGTAAGGCATCACATCAATTAAAGCACCCAAATCTAGAATTACATCTGAAAATAAGGTCCCCTCTATGGTGAAAGGTATAGTGAAAGTGTCTAGATTCTTTTATTTTTTTGGAATTGTTGGCCGTATTAAGGCCAAGACATTCCTTCCCAGGTTGACTCTCTTGTTCCCCTTTAGTCGTCGTCTATGGGTGAAAATCACTTTAAGAAATTTGGCATAGCAAGGGGTTTGTTTAACTATATCTAATAAAGTAATTTTAACTTGAACCTTTTTAAATTCATCTGTTGGACTCCTCATGTTTTCGTCATGTTTTAATGATAAAAAATCCTATAAATCCAATAAATCTTGTTAATACTATTTAATCTATCTCAAATCATGTGTAGAGATGGTTGGTTTATTTATGCTTTAAATAAACTTACCTAAGATCTTAATTCCTATAAATCATGTTTGATTATTGAAAACTATATTTAATTTGTTCTATAATTAATTTCTTTTATGAATTATCTAGTATAATTAATTATGTGAATATTAATGCTTAAGTCTATATACAGATATTTGGCTAAATTTGAGAAACTTTAAGTCTGCCACTGGTTCTAGTTTTCTGGAAAAGGACCCAGACACAGTGACCAGACACCGTGACCAGACACCGTGACCAGACACTGTGACCATACACCGTGATCCTCACACCGCATATGTGCTACTGATTCCTGATCTTAATATAACTATGTCATCATGCTTGTATCGCCGCTAAAAGGCAAAGAAGAAGACATCATTTCCTGGTGACACTATTTCCAAGTGATACCATTTCTAGATAGACTATGACACCGTTATTTAATATGTTTTGTCATTTTCAATTTAATTTCTAACGGTCATATATGAGTCATTTAAATGCACTGACATAATTAATATTTCTTTGTAGACATGTCGCCTGATAGTTTGAGGTATGAGGTACAGAATACATGCATCATGTCAGCTCCAACATGTGCACCCACAATTAATAAGGAAGATAAGTTGAGCTGCAAAACATATGAGAGTAGAACAGTAGATGCACGAGCAATTTTTTGAAGAGAACTGATACATGTAACAAGATACATCTGAAGAACACATGAAGCATTCTCGAATTAAAAGTCTGTAATACCATAGATCAGAGCCAAGAACATATTCACAATACTAACTCCACTAAGAACACGAGCTAGATCTCACTGGAAACTAGAGCACCAGACTTGCGATACTCTGTTTCTCTCAATAGGACTCGATACTTGCATTTGCTTCATCCTACAAGTTCAGAGCTGTTAAGAATAACACTCAGAGAACTTATAACCTTATCTCATCATCTTTGCTATGTTGTGTATTGTTTTATCTTTCTAGTAATGTGTGTGTATTAAAACACACATTTTCTCCTACATTAAGCTTAAGGATACAAGATATCCTTCCTCTAATATATTTTTACATTTTTTTACTCACACGGATAAGTGTGGAAGAGGTCCTTGTGTGACCTGGTATTTTATACCCACGAAAAACTGTGGAATAGGTCGTGTGACCTGCACAGTCTTGTGCACTATTGTTTACCCCGATCCAGGGTGTGGATCAAATTTTATTAATATAAACTGGTTGGTGGTAGGTGATCACCAAGTGGAGTAGATTAGGTCTCATCTTGAGACTGAACCACTTGTTTTATCTGATGTGTTGTTTAATTTAGTTTTTCTCTGTTTTACTGTATAATTCAGAAATCACTAGATTTTACTTTGATAATTAATCTTGGATAGAAGTTATAATTGTTTTGTCTTATTAGAATAGCTTTAAAAGTAGTATCAATAACTCATACTTATATTACTGAGAATTAATCAATCTTCTGAGTGGTTATTTGAACAGTCAAACTTTTATAACCATATTACCTTAATTGACTGGGTTGTATTTATTTTTATTAGAGAACCTTTTAAGAAAACATTTTAACAGGAAATTTTTATAGATACTCAATTCACCCCCCCCCCCCCCTCTTGATTACTCTACTCTGACCAACATTTGGTATCAGGGGAGTTTTTATTCCTATCAAGACTCTATTTTTAAAACTATTTAACTATGATTTTAGTTGCACTTTAAAGATATGTAAATTTCTATTAATTCTAAATTTCTATCTCTTTAAAAAATATTTCTTTATTATGGACAATAAGCTAGAGGGGATGCAACAAACAGACCACCATTCTTCAATGGAACTAATTATTCCCAATGGAAAATTAAAATGAAAATGAATTTAGAAAGTATGGGATTTGAAATTTAGTCTTCAATTATAGATGAGTATAAAATTCCTTACATTGATAGAATTACTTGGGATGACCCAATAACAATTGAAAAAACATGAATGATTTATATTGTTCTTTAGGTGATGATGAATTTAACAAAATATCTACATGTAAAATTGCCCATGAAATTTGGGATACCTTGTCTGTTTCACATAAAGGAACTTCTAGTGTGAAAGAAATGATACTCAATACTTATACTATTAAATATGATAACTTTAAAATTAAGCCTGATGAGCCTATTTCTAACATGTATCTCAGGTTCAACGAAATTGTCAACACAATTATTTCTCTTGGAAGAGAAGTCACTACCAAAGAACAAATCATGAAGATTCTCAGATGCCTACCTGATAGATGGAGATGAACCTCTGTCTCTATTAGAGAGTCATGTGACATCATCAAATTACCTATAAAAGAACTCATTGGGAAACTAATGATGTATGAAGAGGATTTGAAAGTCAATAAGGAAGAGGAGGATGAACCCAAAATAAAATATGTTGCATTCAAGACTACTACCTCTAAACACAAAGAAAATGAGAAACTGCAAGTCTCTATAGAAAGTTCCAGTATTGAAAAATCATCACCTGGAAGTGATGAGAAGATAGCTCAATTAGCCAAAAGGTTTAATAAATTTTACAAGAAGAATAAATTTTTCAGAAAGCCTAACTTCAAAGGAAGATATGATCAAAAGGGAAGCTGGAAGAAAGATTGGAAAATAAGTGACAAGTCTGATGAGATGGTATGCTATGAATGTAAGATAAAGGGACATATAAAGTCTGACTGTCCCAAGATCAAGTATAAAAAGAAATATGAGGAAAAAGATATAAAGTATAAAAAGTAAATGAAAGCAACTTGGAGTGCTTATGAGGACAGTTCTAGTGACTCAGAATCTTCACATGATGAATAGGATAACAAATCCAATATGTGTTTTATGACAAACACATCTGAGGTAACACTGGAATATCCTGTACACAATTCCTATTATTATGTAGATGAAAGTGATTCTGAAAATATGTCTAATGAAGAAATGTTTGAGTATTGTAATATGATTTAAGAGACATGTAATGAACTGAAAGATAAATAAAAGTCTTTAAAGAAATAGCATGCTCTTACCTCAACTATTAAATCTGAACTTATTGTAGAAAGAGAGTAAAATGTTCAATTACTCAAAGAAAACAATGAACTAAAGCTATCTAATGAGCAATTGTAAAAGGGCCTTGAAAGGTTTACTAATGGTAAATATACCTTGGTAAAAATTCTAGGTAAACAGATTTCCCCTAAATACACTACTGGTATTGGCTATCAACCTGGTAAAATAAATTTTGGAATAACCAATTTTGTTTCCAAATCTAGGACATACATCTTTACTATTAGTTCTAGAAAAAAATTTGCTAGTTCAAATTATGATACACTCTCTACTATTTCAAGCTTTTCTAGACCAAATAGAGTTTATTTTTCAAATACTTTACATAATTATTATAAGAAAACTATAAAGCAGATGTGGGTTCCTAAATCCCTAGTTACTAATATTACTGGACCCAAACAAATATGGGTACCAAAGTCTGTTTTTATTTGACTATTTTGTAGGAAAATTGTTTAAAGAGCTCCTTTAAAATCTTGTGGTACTTGGACAGTGGGTGTTCAAGACACATGAAAAGTTACTATTATTACTTCAAGAACTTAATAAAAATTGATGGTGGACATGTCACCTTTAGTGAAAATTACAAAGGAAAAATCATTGGTCTTGGCCAAATCGGTAACTCTAACTCGGTCTTAATTTCCAAAGTAATTTTTGTTGATGGACTGAAATATAATCTGCTTAGTATTTCACAACTATGTAATGATGGATTTCATGTTAAATTTGAAAATGATACTTGCAATGTTTTTAATTCTAAAAATTAATTAGTATTTTCTGTATTGAGAAATGAAAATGTATACTCTGTTAACTTAGATTATTTAGTTTCTCAAAATGATTCATGTTTAAGTGTATTTTACAAAGAGTCTTGGATTTGGCATAGAAGACTAGGACACTGCAATATTCACTCCCTTATAAATCTAACTAGAAAAATTTTAGTCAAAAACCTACCCAAACTTGAGTTTCCAAATGATAAAGTGTGTAATCCTTGTCAAAAGGGAAAGCAACACAAAATTTCCTTCAAACCAAAGAAATAAGTGTCAACTTCTCAACCTCTTTAATTTGTTCACATAGATTTGTTTAGACCATCTATAGTTTCTAGTTTAAATGGGAAGCACTATGTTTATGTTCTTGTAGATGACTTTTCTAGATATACTTGGATTTTCTTCTTAGCTCACAAAAGTGAAGTCTGCTCTCATTTCACCAAATATGCTAAAACTATAGAAAATATTAGTGGACTTAGAATTAAATCCTTAAGAAGTGATCATGGTTGTGAGTTTGAAAATAAAGATTTTGAATCCTTTTTCTCACAAAATGGCTATAGTCATAACTTATCTGCTGCTAGAACACCTCAACAAAATGGAGTTGTAGAAAGAAGAAATAGAACCTTGAAAAAGATTTTTAGAACCATGCTTAGTGAATATGACTTACCTATTTATTTCTGGGCTAAAGCTATAAATACAACATGATATATCATTAATAGAGTGTTGATTAGACCCATTCTTAAAATAACTCCATATGAGTTATGGAATAATAGAAAACCCAAAGTAAGCTACTTCAAAGTTTTTGGTTGCAAATTATATATCCTTAATACTAAGGATAATCTTGAAAAGTTTTCATCCAAGAGTGATAAAGGAATTTTTCTAGGATATTCAATCTCTAGAAAATCCTATAGAGTGTTTAACAAAAGAACTAAATGTGTGGAAGAATCTGTCTATGTCAAGTTTGATGAGACAAATACACATGAGCCTAATACCTCTCTAGATAACCTGGAGGATGATATGTCAAATATGGACATTAATGCTAAACCCTCTAAACATCCTGTAAAGGAATCTATGAAAACTTCCAGTTATGTAAATTCTCCATATTCAAGTTATAATGAACCTGAACCTATTGATGAACCTGAACTCACTAGTCCCTCTTTTTCTAGAGTTTTTAAAACTCTTAAGAACCATCATTTAGATGATGTTGTAGGAGATTTAGATAAAGGAACACAAACTAGAGATTCTATTAGAAATTAAGTTGAACATCAGGTTTTCTTGTCACAACTTGAACCTAAAAACATTAATTGTGCTATCAATGATTAGTTTTGGGTGATGGATATGCAAGAAGAACTTAATCAGTTTGGAAGGAAAAAAGTTTTTAAACTTATTGACAGACCCAAAGACACATTTACCGTAGGCACTAAGTGGGTGTTTATAAATAAGGTAGATAAAGCTTTTAATATAGTTAGAAACAAGGCTAGATTGGTTGCACAAGGCTATAGTCAAGAAGAAGGAATTGACTATGAGGAAACATTTGCACCAGTAGCTAAACTTGAATCCATCATAATCCTACTTGCTTATGTTGCACATATGAATTTCAAACTATATCAAATGGATATTAATATTGAATTTCTAAATGGGTATATAGCTGAGGATGTATTTGTTGAACAACCCCCTGGTTTCACAAATCCTCACTTTCCACATCATGTTTTCAAATTATCAAAAACTTTTTATGGTTTAAAACAAGCTCCAAGAGCTTGGTATGATAGATTAAGTACTTTTATAATTTCCAAAGGTTTTACAAAATGTATAGCTGATCCTACCCTTTTTATAAAACGAATTTAAAATGATGTTTTAGTAGTTTAAATTTATGTAGATGGTATTATTTTTGGATCTTCAAAAAATTCTTTATGTAATGAATTTTCTAAAATGATGCAGAATAAATTTGAAATGAGTTTAATGGGTGAACTAAAATTATTTCTTGAATTTCAAATCTTTCAAAATGAATATCATATTATTTTAAATCAAATCAAATATAAAAAAGATATTCTAAAACATTTTGTCTTGGATAGCACTAAAATTATTGATACCCCAATGAGTACTTCTTGTAAGATGGATCTTGATGAAGATGGTAAATTTATTGATCAAACCACTTACAGAGGAATGATTAGAAGCTTACTATACTTAACTGTTAGTCAACTTGACATTATGTTTAGTGTATGTATGTGTGCTCGTTTTCAATCAAACCCTAAGTAATCTCATTTAAATGTTGTTAAAAGGATTTTTCAAATACCTCAAACATACACCCAGTCTAAGACTATTCTATCCCAGAGGAAAATCATTTGAGTTATTTAGCTATTCTAATGCTGATTTTAGTGGATGTAAGTTAGATAGAAAGAGCACGTCTAGAACATTTCATGTTTTAGGAAAGTCTCTAGCATCATGGTGTAGTAAGAAACAAAACTCTATTACATTATCTACTGTCGAAGCTGAATACATAGTTACTGGTAGTTATTGTGCATAAATTTTGTGTATGAAACACACATTACTAGATTATGGATATCAATTTAGGCATGTACCTATAAATTGTGACAATACAAGTGCTATTAAAATCTCAAAAAAACCCAGTTTCACACTCTAGTACAAAACATATTGATGTAATACATCGCTTTTTGAGAGACTATTATCAAAAAGGTGATATCACTTTGGAATTCATTGGAACTGAATATCAGCTTGTTGATATATTCACCAAACCATTAAATTCTGAAAGTATATATTAAATCATACAACAATTAGTAATGATAAATCTTAAGTAGAAAGTTTATTATTTAACAACTTACTTTTTCACAATTTACGATTTCACAAGTCATTATCTTAAGATTACTGTCTAACTCTTATAGTTTTATAGTTTACTTTCTTGAAGTTATTGTTTCATGTTTACGGTCTCACAGTTACCATCTCTTAGTTACTATCTTGTACTTATTGTCTCAAGTATTATGTTCACACCGTGTGGATACACACCATAAATGTGACACCGTGAAAACCTGTTCCGGTCTCACTGTGAAAACCTGTTCCAGTCTCACTGTGAAAACCCATTCTGGTCTCATCATAAAGACACATTTTCGTTTTATTGTATTTTATTACCCATATCGTTGTGTTAATTATTTTATTATATTCATCCTGCGCTTTTGAATTTGTGATTCTTGAAATCCCTAAATGATAAAAATCAAATGTCTTTCACTATCTTCTTCACTCGAGCTTTCTTCTCTCAAACCTGAAACCCTTCTCTCTCAAACCGTAAGACCTCCTTCAATCCTTCATCTCTCTCTCTCAAAACTCTCATTGGATGTCTAGAATGAAGAACCCATATTCTTCAATGCCTGAGAAGCACAAATCTAAGAAGAAAGTGAAAAGAGTACTGAAAGTAGCGCCTGAAGGACCACTGAACCCAAACCTTGTTGATAAAATAGTGGTACCAGAAAAGGAAATATACCCTAAATGGTTGTTTTCAAGTAAGTATTTAGTGTTGAAAGTATTAAAATAATAGGGATGTCTAGATTGGTTCATAAAGGATACAAGGTCGATTTATCCAAATATTATTACTCAGTTCTATCATTTTTTCTAGTTCTCTTTTGATACAGAAGATGGTTTTGTTATGAGAAGCTGGATTAGTGGCCAAAAATGAACCTTTTCCTCAAGGTTATGGGCTTATTGACTAGGGATACCTCATGAAGGAATTTTTGAGGACTACCAAAGAGGTCCTCCTCCTTCGAGTGATATATTTGTTTTGGAAGAGGCTTTGAGAAGCTTGACTGGCAACAAAAAGAAGAGAAGAGCTATTGCTACTGAGTTAGATGGTGAAACCAGATTACTGTTTAATTTTATTCAGAATCTAATTAGTCAGAGAAAAGGATATTTTTCTACCCTCAAGTATTAGGATGTATTTTTTATACATCTTATAAATAATGGACACAATATTAACCTATGAAAGTATGTTATACTTCATATGTGTGAGTTGATAAAGACAACCTCAAAGTCTACCCCCTTATTATACTCAAGGTTAATCTCTTATATGCTATATGCTAAAGGAATGGTTGGACCAAATGAATAAGTCATCAAGGACTGTGAATTCTGTATCTCAAAGGTTATAGTCAAAAGAATGAAAATCAGTTGTAATTTGTGGATAAAGGACTAGGTGGAGGATAATGAAAGGGTATATGAAAATTTTAATCTAGTTGAGAATCCTTCAAAACCTAAGAACATTTATGATCCTATTTTGGAACCAGATTAAATTGTTGACTATCCCGTTAAAGAGGAAGAAGAAGCAGTCATTGCACCTATAGAAGAAATTGTACTGGATAAGGAAGACAGTGGACCTGTTCCACAAGATAAAGTTGAGAAGGAAGCACATGTTCCTAAAATAAGTATTGATTTGGAAGAAGAACCTATTTCTAGAAAAGAATCTGTTGTTAATGTAAGAGAAGAGGTTGTTCCTGAGGATCCTTTAGAAGAAAAATTTTCTCTTGAGAAATATTTTGCGGTTGAATAATTTTTAGAAGAATAGGATAATCTTGATGTTATCCTATCTACTGAGGATATAATGGAACAAGACTTCTAAATGGATAGAAAAGAAATGGGTGAAAGTATTGGAGATGATATTTTAGAACCAGATCAAGGAATTGAATCTCTTAGTCCTGTAATAGATGCACTTGTTAAGGGGGAGAAACACCCTAGTCTAGAAAGTGTTGAAATTCCTAATCCAGTTGATTAAATCAATATGGATACATGGTATAAGTTCCCTAGCTACTTTGATGTGAATAATACCCAGGAAGCCTCAGTTAAAGGTATAGACCTATCTACTATGTTTCAACTGAAACTGGTCTCTTCTCTTGAAGTAATCTATGCCAAGGAACCTGAGCCTATCTCAGCTCTTGTTCCTGAACCTTCACAAGAACCTCCTGCCTTCATAAGTCAAAGTGATTTGAAAGCCTTTGGAGCTAATTTATTGGTTGGAGTTGAAAATATCATAAACACACGACCTAATCCTATAACAAACCTAAGTGAAAGAGATGTTTCCCTATTGTTAGAGAAGATCATATGGTAGATTTAGCCAAAAATTCTTCATGAAATTCAAGAGGTCAGAATTGAGAAAAAACAGCTAAGTGATGAAGTGAATTCTCTCAGAGCTATGGTTGAAGATATGCAAAAAGTCTTGCAATCAAGACAATCTCCTCTTGCACATACTGTTGAGGATGTTGGTGGTTAGATTCCATAGGAAGTTGCCTCTCTGATTCAACCGAACCCGACTTCATTAGCTGACAAAGTGGATAAGAGAAATAAGAAGATAGTTCAAGAAATATGTGATCTTGTTATTGGTCTTAACAAACTGACTGATGAATATAAGGGATGTCTACAGAAAGTTCTAAATCAACTAAAGCTCCTCACTTCATTTTTTACAGCCTCTAGTGCCTCTGGATAGTCATCTCAACGCTTCTTTGATAGTGATCTACTCAGAACTATTGTTAAAGAGAAACTTCAATCAGTGCTAAGTTTCTTTGACAAATAGACTATATCTACAGTTTTCAAGAATAGTGACAAGGTACTTGATTTGGTAAGGATTCACTCAAATATTGCAAATGATGCTCAGGAGGAAATTACTAAGAAAGTGGATTTCTACTTTAATAGGGTTTTCTCTAAGCATGATATGACCAATCATTTCAAGTATCTTGTAGAGAATTTGAAAATCCCTTCTATTAATCAAGCCTTCAAGACTCAAGTTCAAAATATGAAATATTTCACTCCTTTGTTGGACAAGTTCATGAAGAACAAAGATGATTTTGAGAAAGCAATGCAGTATGGTGGTGAGATTATTGCTGACTTCATTCATTTGTTGAAGCCTTATCTTCATGTACAGAGCACTGCTATTTTGGATCCTACGGCTGCACCCTTGTGGCCTGGTCTACCTCATTCCTCATCCACTGCCTTTGCATCTACCTCAATGTCTGTCTCTCAGGCTCTGAGATAGATCAAACATGTTATCCTTGACCAAAACTTGCCTTATTCTTCCACCAAACCTACTTTGTCACCTTTTGTTTTTGAAGGACTCCCTCTCCCTTCTTTTTCAGTTGGCTCACTCCATTCTTCAACTTCTACTTCTGCTCCTGTGGATCTTTCTGATGTTGCTACCAAGGGAAAAGAAAAGACAACTCGTGCTGAAGAACAGTGAAAATTGTATTTTGATAGGGAGATTTTGTATTTTTGTCTACTGCTTATACTACCACCTCTTTTTTATCTAATGAAATATGAATTGTTTCTCTATATTCTCTTATTTATGTTCATTCTCTTTTTATTATGTTTTTTTTTTATAATCTCAAAAGGGGGAAAAGAGGACACTAATAAGAGATATGATTTGTGATAATCAAAAAGGGGGAGATTGTTGGACTCCTCATGTTTTCATCATGTTTTAATGATCACAAATCCTATACATCCTATAAATCTTATTAATCCTATTTAATATATCTCAAATCATGTGTAGAGATGGTTGTTTTATTTATGGTTTAAATAAACTTACCCAAGATATTAATTCCTATAAATCATGTTTGATTATTGAAAACTATATTTAATTTGTTCTATAATGAATTTATTTTATGAATGATCTAGTATAATTCATTTTGTGAATATTACTACTTGAGTCTATATACAGATAATTTGGATAAGTCTGAGAAACTATGAGTCTGCCACTGGTTCTGGTTTTCTGGCAAAGGACCCAGACACCGTGACCAAACACCGTGACTAGACACCGTGACCAGACATTGTGATCCTAACACCACATTTGTTCTACTGGATCCTGATCTTAATACAATTATGTCATCATGACTATCTCACTGCTCAAAGGAAAAGAAGAATACATCGTTTCCTGGTGACACTATTTCCAAGTGATATCATTTCTAGAAAGATTGTGACACTGTTCTTTAATCTGTTTTGTCATTTTCAATTTAATTTCTAATGATCATATTTGAGTCATTTAAATGCACTGACATAATTAATATTTCTTTGTAGACATGTCACCTAATAGTATGAGGTACGAGGTGAAAAATACATGCATCATGTCAGCTCCAACATGTGCACCCACAATTAATAAGGAAGATGAGCCGAGATGCAAAACATACGAGATTAGAACAACAAACGCGCGAGCAATTTTTTGAAGAGAACTGATACATACAACAAGATGCATCTGAATAACACATGAAGCATTCTCGAATCAAAATGCTAGAATATTGTAGATCAGAGTTAATAACATCTTCACAATACCAACTCCATGAATAACATGAGATAGATCTCACTGAAAACCAGAGCACCAGACTTGCGATACTCTGTTTCTCGCAAGAAGACTCAATACTTGCATCTGCTTCATCCTAAAAGTCCATAGCTTCATAGAATAACACTCAAAGCACTTCTAACCTTATCTCATCATCTTTGCTCTGTTGTGTATTGTTTTATCTTTTGAGCAGTGTGTGTGTGTGTCTGTATTAAAACACACACTGTCTCCTACATTAAACTGAAGGATACAAGATATCCTTCCTCTAATATCTTTTTACATTTGTTTATTCCCACAGATAAGTGTGGAAGAGGTCCTTGTATGACCTGGTAGTTTATACCCATGAAGAAATGTGGAAGGGGTCGTGTGATCTGGATAGTCCTGTGCACTTTTGTTTACCCCGATATAGGGTGTGGATCAAAGTTTATTAATATAAACTGCTTGGTGGTAGGTGATCACCAAGTGGAGTGGACTAGGTCTAGGATTCATATTGAACCACTTGTTTTATCCACTATGTTGTTTAATTTAGTTTTTCTCTGTTTTACTGTATAATTCAAAAATCACTAGATTTTACTTTGATAGTTAATATTGGATAGAAGTTATAATTGTTTTTTCATATTAAAATAGCTTCAAAAGTAGTATCAATAACTCATATTGATATTACTGATAATTAATCAATCTTCTGAGAGGTTATTTGAATAGTCAAACTTTTGTAACCATATTACCTTGATTGATTGGGCTGTATTTTTTTTAGTGGGGAACCTTTTAAAAAAACATTTCAATAGAAATTTTTATAGATACTCAATTCACCCCCCCTCTTGAGTACTCTACTCCAACCAACAACATCCAATATTTCTTTATCAATCTCATTATCAAAAAAAATTTAGGTTTAGAGAGTCTTTGGGGGGAAGGAAGGGGAATAGATTGTTCAGGGTAATCCTCAATAATAACATGTTTGCCCTTTTTATTTTTATTTTTCTTCATTAAAATCATTTTTGGGTAGAGAAAGAGGGTTTTCAAGTGGGGGACTTACCTGTTGTGTAGAATCAATGGAAAAAGAAACTTATTTATCACTACGAAGTGTTATTTCAGCAACATTACCTTTGTCTTTTGGATTAGCAATAGGTTGGGATGGTGGTTTTCCATAACCTTTCATCTTTATCTCATTGATGGTGTTTTCCAATTGTCCCACTTAAGTTAGTAGGTCTTGAATAGTCGATTGTGTGGTCTATTGGAACTGGAGGTTTTGGGTTTCCATTTGCTTCACCATGTCCTCAAGGCTTGGTTTAGACTTGGGGGGAGGAGGATTGTTCTGAGAAGGTAAATGATAAGAAGGTTTCATACCTTGGCCTTATTGATACCAGTTTTGTTTAGGGTATATTGGGTTTCCTCCTTATTGGTGTTGTGGTTGTGCTTGCCACCTGAGGTTTAGATTTGGCCTGAATGGTTCCTTCTTGAAGGGTGGTGCTTGTTGGAATATATTCCTAGGGAATATTGTTGCACAAGACTTAGATGAATCTTGAGGTTACAGGCACTGGTCAGAAAAATGAGTGTTATCATAACAAATACCACAATGCAATGGAATGAGAGGAGAGCGTGAATTACCTTATGCTTGAGATAATTGCCTTAGAATGGTGTGAATCTCATCAAGTTTATTATCTACCTTTTATTCAAGGGATGAATGAGTTGCCTCGTGAACTCCTCGAGTGGGTGCAGTTGCTCGTGTACCAAATTCTTGGGAATTTTGAGCCGTGTTAGATATTAAGTCATGAGCAGCGGTGGGAGTTTTATCAACAAGGGCACCACCAGCTACAAAATCTATTATACCACAATCCATGAGGATAAGTCCCTCATAGAAGTATTGAATTAGCAATTGTTCACTAATCTGGTGGTGGGGACAACTCGAGCAAAATCTTTTGAATCTCTCACAATATTCATGAAGGGTATCTCCCTGTGAATTTCTAATGCCATAGATTTCTTTTCTAATTGATAAAATTTAGGAGGTAGGAAAAAAATTCTCTAGAAAGAGTTTTTATGGTCATTCCAACCCCCAATTTTGGTAGGCAGAGAGTATAGTGGGTCTTTGGCTACACCATCAAGGGTGTAACGTCCCGGTTCCAGGAGCCACCCAGAGGCGCCCCATACCTGGTTGGTCACATGGCCTCAAGAGAATTTCCCCAAAACGCCAGAGACTGCCAACTAGCAGCGAGGGCCTTGGGTGTGACAGTGGGGAAACTATGCCCTCATTGGCAGAGTACACAGCGGAAGAAGAATAAACATGCAATAGCGGAAGTAGTAATAACCAACAATATAAACAGCGGAAGACTAGATCAACAAACTGGAGCACAAATGTATATATATGAAATGATGCATGATACATGACTAGGAAAGCAGCCAAACAAGTCACAATGCTGAAAAACACTACAGTACCAAAACAAGTACAAAAAAAATAGTAAACATCTCCTCAGCATCGCAAGCCAAAGCTTGGTCCCATGCTCCCCTGCTCCAAGCAATCAAGTTCCCGAAGTCGAAGGGAATTTTCCCTTATCTATACCTGCAACAACATAGTCTTCTTGGGCCCAAAAGCATGGCCCAAACAGAGTGTGAGATAAAATCCCAGTAGGCATTCACCCAAAGATCTGTGCCTAACAGTCAGTGAGTATATGGCTGGTAAAAGTACAATAAGCAGTAAACAGCAACAAAAAGCAATAGGCAATAACTGTAAGCAGTAAAACATGATGATACATAGCAGGAAAAAATCCACAACCAATCAACATCAGTGAAACAAACAGCTAAAAAGCCGGAAACCCTCTAGGAAGTACTCGCAGGCATCCCCTATAGTCCTATCCAAGAAGTACCACAACCCTATGGGCAGTGCACTCAGCCTAACCCCTCTGTCTTGGTCATACGAATTTATGAGACTCTCTGGGGAAGCTCACTCGGTCAATTCCCCTTATAGTCTAGGGTAGTTAGGGACTCTCTTGAGGAAGATCATGCGATCTAACCCTCTTAGCCCCAAGGTCTAGAGACTCTCTGAGGAAGCTATCTCGGTCAATTCCTCCTATAGCCTCAGGTATACCACAGACTCTCTGAGGAAGCTCACTCGGTCAATTCCTCCTCTATCCTGGGAAGGTTCTTAAAGAGATTCAAACAAGGTAAGACTCTCTGAGGAAGCTCACTCGGTCAACCCTCCTGTAGTCTATAATATCTAAGACTCTCTGGGATCTCACTCGGTCCATCCCCTCTGTAGTCTATAATGTCTAAGACTCTCTGGGAAGCTCACTCGGTCTATCCCTTATAGTCTATAGCACCAGGTTCTCTCGGCCCCATGCCAGTCAGTGCATAATAATGCTATAAGGCCAAATTACGCCTATAGATCTACTTGGCTAACCAAAGTACACCTATATATCTACTTGGCTAAACAGTCTACAAGGAAACAATCAGGTCATGATTTCACTTCAACTTATAACCGCAAGGCATGAAACAGGTGTAACAGCCAAAGGCAAATAAGACCCAAAGGTCGTAAACAGAATGAAGCAAGGAAAAAACATCCAATAACAAAAATTTATCCTCTAACATGGTCAAATTACCTCTACACAAGCATGCAGGCAAGACAGGAAAACAACAGGGGAAAAAAGGTAAACACGCAATACCCCGTTCACAGGTATCGGTGTAAATTCGCACATAAAACTCATAGACTTTGAACGATAAGGCACAAACCACCTACCTTGATCCTAGGAGATCGATATACTTGAACCACGATGGATAATTCCCCCTAGAACGTTGTATATCTAAGAAAATGCACAAAACGTTCAACCTTAGATAACTTGAGAAAGAGGAAGAATTGGAAAACAAGGCTCAAGCAAAAGGAAGAACTCACCACTGTGCTTCCAACGCAATCAACCGTGCTCGAATTGGAGAACAGATGGAGAGGCGGGGGCTCGGGGAAGATCTGGTCGTATGGGTTGTTCTCGGACAAAGAACCTAGAGAAGGGGTGTGTTCTATCCATCAGGCGCGACCCCGGTGCGTTTTGTGAAAAAAAAGAAAAGTACACGGCATGTACTTTTAGAGTACACGGCGTGTACTAGGTCTTTTCGTACTCCGCCAAAATCATCCTCCACGTCACCCCTACACACCGTGTGTGTGGTCCGGGCATGGCCAGCACACGGCTTCGAGCTGGAGAAGAGTACACGGCGTGTACTCAGAAAGTACACGGCGTGTACTTCGAAATTTTCCAAAAAATCCATTTTTCTTAAAAACTACAGAAAAAGGAAAAGCGTACCTGAAATGAAGATCTGAGTTCTTACAAACTTCCCCCTTAAAGAAATTTGTCCCCGAATTTCCTTAGATGGTCATAGAATGAGGATCCTCGAACAATTCCGGCCACTACGATCGAACCTCGGCCTCCCTCTCCCAAGTCTCGTCCTGTACTCACCCGTGCTGCCATAGCACTCATACCAGAGGAACAGACCGACCTCGAAGAACCTTTGTACTGTGATCAAAAATCCAAATAGGATGCTCTTAAAAAGATGCATCTGCTTTGAGCTCAACCTCCTCAGGCTGAAAGACATGAGACAGGTCTGAAAAGTAACGTCGGAGCTGAGAGACATGGAAGATGTCGTGCATAGCCCGATACCTCTGAGGTAGCTGCAACTGATAGGCGATCGGCCCAACTCTCTCCAACACCTCAGACGGCCTGACGTACCATGGTGAAAGCTTACCCTGTCTCTGAATCCTCTTGTGTCCCAACCACGGTGCGACACACATGAAAACCTGATCTCCGACCTCGAACTCCAGAGGTCGTCTCTGCTGATCAGCATAAGACTTCTATTGAGACTGTGTTGTATCCATCCTCTTCCGAATCAACTCTATCTGCTTTGAGGTCTCCTGAACAAGACGAGGTCCTAGCAAAGTTGCCTCTCCTTCCTCCAGCCAGCATAAGGGTGATCGGTAAGGCCTACCATACAGAGCCTCGTATGGTGCCATCTAAATGGTCACCTGGAAATTTTTGTTTTAGTCAAACTCTGAAAGAGGTATATGCTTCTCCCAAGAACCACCGAAGTATAGAATACAAGCTTGGAGCATATCCTCATGCACCTAGATCGTGTGCTCGGACTGGCCATCAGTCTGGGGATGGTATGTCGTACTCAGAAGTACCTGGGTACCCAAAGCCTTCTGAAGTCCCTGCCAGAACCAAGAGGTAAAGCGTGCATCCCTATCTGAAACAATGGAGTGTGGAACTCCATGTAGACGTACAATATCTCGGATGTACAGTTGTCCCAGATCATCAACACTGAAGGTTTCCTTGATCGGCACGAAGTGTGCTACCTTCGTAAGCCTATCGACGACAACCCAAACAACATCACTTCCCCGAGGTGACCTCGGTAACCCGGTCACGAAGTCCATCGCGACATCGTTCCACTTCCACTCCGGAATGGATAATTGCTGTAAAAGCCCTACTGGTCGCTGATGCTCTTCTTTCACATGCTGACAAGTAGAACATCTCATGACAAAACCAGCAACATATCTCTTCATACGTGGCCATCAGTACTGGCAATGTAGATCCCGATACATCTTGGTGATGCCAGGATGAACTGCCCAAACTGAGGGATGTAAATCCCGCATCAGCTCCTCGCGTATGTCTACTGGCACCCATACGCGTCAGGGTCCCCTACTGACACATTCTCCCGCAGGACCAAGGCCTCTTAGTCTGATAGCTGCCTTAATCGTATCCGATCAAGAAGTGTAGAGGTAACAGCTACAGAAGATAGGACAGTCTATCCCTGCCTGTCATGCACCTCCAGATGCATCTTAGAGAACAGATCCATAAGCTGCCACTCACTGCTGGCCTCCTGAACTGCATGAATCTGAGTTCGTCCACTCAACGCATCTACCACTGCATTTCCCTTTCCTGGCGTATAGGTGAGCTCGAATTCAAAGGACTGAAGATACTCGACCCACCTGCGATGTCTCAGATTCAGATCACGCTGAGTGAAGATATACTTGAGACTCTTGTGGTCGGTGAAAACCACAAAGTGCTCTCCCAGAAGATAGTGCCTCCAACAGCGCAAGGCATGAACAAAAGCTGCCAACTCCAGATCATGTGTAGGGTAGTTCCTCTCATGTGGCCTCAACTGTCGAGACCCGTACGCAACGAATCCATCTCTCTGCATAAGAATGGATCCCAGCCTGATACCTGAAGCATCATAGTAAACAGTGTAGCCCTTGCCCGGCTCTGGCAAGACTAGTATCGGTGCTGATGTCAACCTCCCTTTCAGCTCCTGAAAGGCGGACTCACAAGAATCTGACCATAAGAACTTCACCCCCTTCTTGGTCAGACCTGTCAACAGTGCTTCTAGGTGCGAGAAGTCCTAAATGAAGCATCTGTAGTATTCGTCCAGCCCTAGGAAACTCCGCACCTAAAAGACGTTCTTCGGTTGCTCCTAGAAAACTACAGCTCTCACTTTCTCTGGGTCCACTGACACTCCTGTCTCTGAGATAACATGACCTAGGAAGTGAATATGATCCATCCAAAAGTGTCACTTCGAGAGTTTAGCATACGGTCGATGCTCTCTCATTGTACTCAGAATGATCTCAAGATGTGTGGCATGGTCGTGTCAAGTTTGAGGGTACACCAAGATATTGTCCGTGAAGACCACGACAAAGGAGTCCAAGTACGGATGGAACACTCGGTTCATTAGTGCCATGAAGACTACAGGTGAATTCGTAAGACCGAACAGCATGTCTATATACTCGTAAAGACCATACCTGCTCCTGAAAGCTGGAAGAGGTATATATGATGGTCTAACGTGCAACTGATGATAACCGGACCTCAAGTCGATCTTTGAGAACACTCGGGCTCCTCGAAGCAGATCAAAGAGGTCATCGATCCTCGGCAAGGGATGTCGGTTCTTGACCATCAACTGGTTAAGCTTCCGATAATCCACACAAAGCTGAAGGGTACCGTCTGCCTTCTTTGCAAACAGGATAGGTGAACCCTAAGGAGAAGTACTGGGTCGGATGAAACCCTTCGCCTGCAACTCCTCCAACTGCTTCTTGATCTCCTGAAACTCATGTATAGGCATCATATAAGGAGGAATGGAAACTGGTACCACTCCTAGCACGAGCTCAATCGAGAAGTCTACCTCACGCTCCGGAGGTAAACCTGAAAAGTCTTCTGGAAAGACATCCCTGAAATGATCCACCACTGGAGGAAAGTCTAACTGTGAAGTCCCCTGGTCATCTAGATAAAGACTAGCAATCTGGGCTGTAACTTCCCATAGCCCATGATGCTCTGGTCCAGTTCTACCCGCCTGGACATCCCACTCGCCTCTATGGAGGAAGGATCCACCCTATAGTGATATGAAACTCACCATGTGGCAATAGAAATCGACGACTGCCTGGAAGGGAACCAACCAGTCCATACCGAGAATGACGTCATAGCCTGTCATCTCTAGGACATAGAGGTCTCATAAGAAATGGCACCCCGCAAACTCGAGAGGGCACTCTCTGCACTGACGTACGCTAGATGTCCTCGTTCCCAATGGTGTGTCAAGAGTCAACAAGTCGGAAGACTAAAAGATACAGAGCCCAAGGCTCTCCACAATCACAATAGAGATAAAGCTATGGGAAGAACCAGTATCGAAAAGAACTGAAGATAAAACTGAGGCTACTAAGATCGTACCTCAAACTGTAGAAGGGTCGGGATCCTGCTCCTGATAGGTCTGCTCCACGGCAAAAGACTGGCCTATACCGCGGCCCTGCGCCCATGGCTGACCGCTCTGAGCTAATCCACTCTGTTGTCGCTGATGACCTGGTGACTGACCACCACGGCTGCGACCTCCACCTCGGCCTGAATGGCCGGAAGAACTCCAGTTCCCTGACTGGTGGGAAACTGGTGAAGCATCTCCAGAACGCGGGGTCATAGAGAAACCCCTACCACCAGCTGAATGTGAGAAGATATGACAGAAGCGCTGAAGATGGCCCATCTTGCCACAAGAACGGAACTCCATAGGATCCATTTGGCACTGAGGACTAGTATTCCCACTCCTACCGCACTGGTAGCATACAACCTGGCTGCCAGAAGATGCATCCTGCGAACCTCGATCTCCTCAAAAAGACTCTTTGCGACACTTCCTACTGTCCATAGGAGGAACACCAGCTCTGGATATCGAACCTCCCTGGATCACTGCTCCAGAATCCCTCAGATTTCTCTCAGTGATCAGCGTCTGGTTGACGATGGAGGATATCGAAGTCAACTGGAAGATATTCACCTGGGAACAGATCTCCTGCTTGAGACTGTCCTCGAACTTCCTAGCAAGGAACAACTCATCACCTGCTGGGATCGGTGTGAAATGTTGCAGCTCAGTGAAGTGAGATGAGTACTCCATAACAGAGAGAGTACCCTGCTGCAGACTCATAAACTCCCGGGCTCGATTGGCCATCAGGGTATCCGGATAGAAGTAGTCATAGAAGGTGCGTCGAAACTCATACCAAGACATATCCTACTGACGCCCTGACCATGAGATAACCTCCCACCACCTCTTGGCAGTGTCCCAGAGCATATAAGTAGCCAGCTTTACCCTTTTCTCTAGAGGGATCTCTAGGTGCTCAAAGATGGTCAGTGTGGCCTCTATCCACGACTCTGCAGCCTGAGGTCCTCCATCCCCTAAAAAAGTAGGAGGATGTTGCTGCTGGAAAACCCACGTTAACTCAGCCATCGACGGGGCAGGAGGCGACGCTCCCTGGAAGGTATGCATCATCCTTAGGAAGTCCTCCTTGAACTACTCCTCGGCGCCTGCAACGGGTATGAAAGTTGGTGCCAAGGCTGGCTCGACTGGAGGATAAAAAGAAAGTCCCTGATCAGCCATGTCTGGAGTCTGATCACTGCCTGACGACAGACGTACAACCGGAGGACGTCTCGGAGGCATAGCTCTAAAAGATGAAAAGTACACCTTAGATCAGGAAACAAGGATAGATAACACAAGAGTAAAAAACAGGAACAGGGGATAAAAACACACAAGTTTGCAAAACACGACTACACGGAGTGTATAAAAACTACACGACGTGTCCTCTTAAGACACTGACATGGGTGTGTACCCCTTCCCTACAGGTCGTGTAACACCTCAAACTACATGGCGTGTTGACCCAACACACGACGTGTACAAGAAGACTATTCCCCTGCCCGAGTCTCCTTACACGGCTAGCCCACATGGTTCAAACTAACCTCAGACTACATGGCGTGTTCCCTAGGGACACGACGTGTACTAGACACTACCTCGGCATCCCATGTTATTAGTTACACGGCCGTCTACACGGCTAGACCTTACACGGCGTGTTCCGAACAAACACGGCGTGTATAGGAGAAGGTGACACTGTCCCGTGTCGTTTGTGACACGGTCGGGTACCTAAGAAAGACTAAACGGCGTGTTCTGAAAGCAACACGGCGTGTCTTAGAGAAGGTCACACTGACCCTTGTTGTTCGTGACACGGCCGGGTACCTGGATAGAACTACACGGTGTGTTCCTTTACAACACATCGTGTTCTACTTGAGCTTCCCCGACCCCTGTTGTTAGTGACACGGCCGGGAACAAGGCTCTACACTACACGGCATGTACATACCGTACACGGTGTGTTTCTGGAGTTATTTTCACAACACCGTGTTCCTGCACACATAGTCAGTAACACGACCTAAAAACTACATGGCATGTAACCAGAAAGTAAACGCCGTGTATTCTGGGTTTTTCTGGGAAATAGCTCAGAAATTGCACAGAAGCCCAGAAACACAGAAAACAAGGCAAAGAGGTGCCAAATTCCGATCCGTGAGGGCCCATACTCCCCGCGAATCAAAGCTTGGCATCCCCTACAGTCACGTACAAGAGAAAACTGGATCATGATCCACCAATTTCTGATTCAAGAGGGCCCATAACACCTCAAGAATCAAAATTTGGCGTTCATTTAAACAAAATACAATACAAACAATTCTCTAACAAGCAGTAGAGATTCTATCAAGAATCTATCACAACAGCATGCGTAATCTACACAATGTCTATTACAATAGCATGCAATCACTAATTCATCATAAATGGCATGGCAAGAATGCATGGCATGTAATTTCTATAAGTGCCTATATGATGCATGAGATGGCATGCCCTCATCTCATCGGGTTGCAACAAAAATAGAACTGTAATATCAAAACAATAACAATACAAATCATGTGAATCACTCTAGGTGAAATCGTATCAACCGTAAAATCTCAAAACCAGAAAACTGCAATAAAAGAGGTAGTATGGATTTTCCCTGTACACGGGCTAGCTACTCCCGGACACAGCTTATTACCAAGTACCAAATCCGTCCTATCCCTGGTTAAAGTCTCAAAATAGTAAAGCAAGAGAAAAGAAAACCCTCTGATACCACTTTGTAACATCCCAGTTCCGAAAGCCACCCAGAGGCGTCCCGTACCCAGTTGGTCACATGGCCTCAAACGCATTTCCCCAAATGCCAGAGGCTGCCGACTAGCAGCAAGGGCCTTGGGTATGATAGTGGGGAAATTATTCCCTCATTGGCAGAGTACACAGCAGAAGAAGAATAAACATGCAATAGCAGAAGCAGTAATAACCAAAAATATAAACAGCGGAAGACTAAATCAACAAACTGGAGAACAAATGTATATATATGAAATGATGCATGATACATGACTAGGAAAGCATCCAAACAAGTCACAATGCTGGAAAACACTGCAGTACCAAAACAAGTACAAAAAAAAGTAAACATCTCCTCAGCATCGCAAGCCAAAGCTTGGTTCCATGCTCCCCTGCTCCAAGCAATCAAGTTCCCGAAGCCGAAGGGTGTTTGCGCTTGTCTATACTTGCAACAACATAGTCTACTTGGGCCCAATAGCATGGCCCAAACAGGGTGTGAGATAAAATCCCAGTAGGCATTCACCCAAAAATCTGTGCCTAACAGCCAGTGAGTATATGGCAGGTAAAAGTACAATAAGCAGTAAACAGCAACAGCAAGCAATAGGAAATAACAGTAAGCAGTAAAACAGGATTATACATAGAAGGAAACAATCCACAACCAATCAACAGTAGTGAAACAAATAGCTAAAAAGTCGGAAACCCTCTAGGAAGTACTCGCAGTCATCTCCTCTAGTCCTATCCAAGAAGTACCACAACCCTCTGGGCAGTGCACTCAGCCTAACCCCTCTGGCTTGGTCATACGAATTTATGAGACTCTCTGGGGAAGCTCACTCGGTCAATTCCCCTTATAGTCTAGGGTAGTCAGGGACTCTCTTGAGGAAGATCACACAGTCTAACCCTCTTAGCCCCAAGGTATAGAGACTCCCTAAGGAAGTTATCTCGTTCAATTCCTCCTATAGCCTCAGGTATACCACATACTCTCTGAGGAAGCTCACTTGGTAAATTCCTCCTCTAGCCTGGGAAGGTTCTTAAAGAGATTCAAACAAGGTAAGACTCTCTGAGGAATCTCACTCGGTCAACCCTCATGCAGTCTATAATATCCAAGACTCTATGGGATCTCACTCGGTCCATCCCCTCTATAGTCTATAATGTCTAAGACTCTCTGGGATGCTCACTCGGTTTATCCCTTATAGTCTATAGCACCAGGTTCTCTCGGCCCTGTGCCAGTCAGTGCATAATAATGATATAAGGCCAAATTACACCTATAGATCTACTTGAATAACCAAAGTACACTTATAGAGCTACTTGGATAAATAGTCTACAAGGCAACAAGCATGTCATGAGTTCACTTCAACCTATAACTGCAAGGCATGAAACAGGTGTAACAGCCAAAGTCAAACAAGACCCAAAGGTCGTAAACAGAACAAAGCAAGGAAAAAACATCCAAACACAACAATTTATCCTCTAACATGGTCAAATTACCTCTACACAAGCATATAGGCAAGGCAGGAAAACAACAAGGGAAAAAGGGTAAACACGCAATACCCAATTCACGAGTATCGGTGGAAATCCACACATAAAACTCAGAGACTTTGAACGGTAAGGCACAAACCACCTACCTCGATCCTAGGAGATCGATATACTTGAACCAAGATGTCTAATTCCCCCTAGAACGTTGTAGATCTAAGAAAATTCACAAAACATTAAACCTTAGATAACTTGAGAAAGATGAAGAATTGGAAAACAAGCCTCAAGAAGAAGGAAGAACTCACCGCTACGCTTCCAAAGCAATCGACCGTGCTCGAATCGGAGAATGGATGGAGAGGTGGGGGCTCTAGGAAGATCCGGCCATACGGGTTGCTCTCGGATGAAGAACCTGGAGAAGGGGTGTGTTCTGTCCATCAGGCGCGACCCCGGTGCGTTTTGTGAAGAAGAAAAAGTACACGGTGTGTACTTTTAGAGTACACAGCGTGTACTAGGTCTTTCCATACTCTGCCAAAATCGGCCTCCACGTCACCCCTACACACTGTGTGTGTGGACCGGGCACAGCCAGCACACGGCTTCGAGCCAGAGAAGAGTACACGGCGTGTAATCAGAAAGTACACGGCGTGTACTTAGAAATTTTCCAGAAACTCCATTTTTTTTAAAAACTCCAGAAAAAGGAAAAGCGTACCTGAAATGAAGATCTGAGTTCTTACAAAGGGATAAAGGGAAGACCCTAAACTTAATGAGTTCCTCACTCACATTTTGGGATTTCATGGTGGAGAAAACTATATAAAATTCCTTGAGATGTTTGTGAGTGTCCTCACCAGGAAGACCATGGAATTTAGGAAGGAGGTGTATGAGGTCCGATCTCAAATCAAAGTTGGCTTCTTCATCAGGGTATTGGTTGTACGCATGTTGGTACTCCACATCTAGGGTGGTTAATTCTTTTAAGGTTCTATTTTTTTCTTCCATGTCATACACATTAATTTTAGTTTCTATTTTAGTTCCAAAATAAGAGGGGTCTAGAGGGGTCTCAAGGTGTGGTGTGTCCTCTTTCAAAGGACTAATTAGTGTGTCTTGGTGTCATTGACGTAGTATCCTCTTCAGTTCAGGTTTGAAAGGAGGTAATTCACTCATAGTAGAAAATGTCATACACAACACCTACAAACAAGAAGACGTTATAAAACCACTTATATAAAAAAGTTGAATATATAAATAAACAAATGCATACAAAATACACAAAGTAAAACAAACAAACAAACACACACTAAAAACCAAAGCGCTCCCTGAAAACAGCACCAAAATTTGATCACGCTGTCATGACACGTCAAATTAATTATGTTTTTAAAGTTGATTTATAATCTAGGGTAGACTCAGAGTCATCTCTAAAGGAGCATTGTATGTTTAAAGTGTGTATTTTTAATAAATATTACTAAAAGAGGGGGTGGTTTTGAAAACAGTTTTAAAAACAAAATGACCTAATTATAGAATTTAATAGTTGATAAATAAAGGTGGTGTTTTGAGAATTATTAGAGAATGAGATCATTTCAATTTCAATACAAATCTTGGATAGTTCATTATTCTAAAATGTTCCCATGGTTTAATGGAAATTTTTGGTTGAGGGTTATCAAGATCTCAATTCCCTTCTTCCCTCTTAAAACGTTGCACAAAGTACCAACCCTTGACAAAACAATTGTGTTGTCAAGGTTTGGACCTAAATCATAGAGTGAAGGCTACCAAATCATACTAATATCATATATATGTGTGAGATAAATAGTATGCTTGTGTTTCCCAATCAGAACAACCTAGGATTCTCACTTGAAATTTCAATCCAATCGGTGTTGAAATGAAAAATGGTTCACTTAATTAAACCCAAGCAATGAATTCAGAGGAGAATCATGTTAATATAAAACATAATTGAAATAATTCACACAAAAATTATACAAAACTAGTAGAGTTTAAAGTTATAAAACTCCCTCCCAAGTGTGTGTAGCTTCCTTGAAATGATCTTCCACTGTTTAACTCACCATCGAGAAGAGGAGAAGACTCGGGTGGAACTTCGCCTTCATCCTTGATCCCCCTATGATGATAGGGGCCTCTTGAACTTATTGGATGAGGAGAGGACTAATTTTGGACTCCAAAATTGTATAAATTTTTTTTTGGTTCGAACTTACAAATGGGGTGCCCAAGGTTCCATTTTATAGGCAAAGTGGAAGGTGGTTTTGGGCACACAGATTTCTTAAAACCACTTGGACCATGGTTTTAGGTGGGTATAAAGCATTATATCACTTTAGAGAAAATTTAAAACTTATTTCCCCACCTCTTTAATATCTCCACCGAAAATTTTGCACCATTTGGAGGTCAACAGCTTGAGATATGGCTGAAATACAACACACTACTTTTGACTTTGTGCAGATTTGGTGGCTTGGAGAGATCAGTTCAGTTGAGCCCCTTAATGGAAGAATTGGGCTTGGGTATCTTCATAAAAGTTGTATTATATTGAATTTTGGATCATAATACAAAATATAATCCCAATTGGATGCAAAATTTAGTAGCAGTATGCAGTTTAGTTCACTGGTGTTCTTGGATTCTTGCACATTTTGGTCCATTTGTCTTCAACTTCATCTTTGGCCCTCCAAATCACCTTCACATACAATGAAATCATCCAAACAAGTGGAATTACCCTTTTTAAGAGTGATTAAAACAAAATAATTTAATCAAACATGAAATTAAATTTGGAATTAAATTTGGAATTTATGGTATAAAATCAACTTAACATAGTGATACAAGAGTGAAAATGAATAGTGAACCACTACACGATCAAAGACTAACCTATCCGACTTTGCCTCCACCTATATTTCCACCATGAATTTCATGATCCTAGATCCACCAAAGACTACCTATAGGTTATAGATATGAGCAGCATCACGCTACTGATGATATGGTTGAGTGCTGCTTTTTTGGGTCGATTTGTTATCGGGGTGAGGGTTCCTCCTGGTGTGGTGAGGAAAAAGAAGCACCGAAGAGCACTACTAGAAATTTTATCTTTACTTATGGTTTAAAACTGTTGGTAAAGGATGGAAAACCATTGGTATAAACTATACCAATGGTTTTCCAAATTGTTGGGTCTTGGGCCGTAGGGATAGACATATCCCAACGGTTTTATGAGAACTATTGGGATATTTCTAAAAAATTGATTATATGCCAATAGTTTCAATAAACAGTTGGTATAAATGTTTAAAAACGATTTAAAAGCTTTGTTAATATCAAAAATCATCTCTATACCAACAGTTTACAAAACCATTGGTATATAATTTTACCAACGTTTTCCCACAAACCGTTGGTAAATATCAAGTAAAAATATTTATGCCAACGGTTTACAAACTGTTGACATATACTTATACCAATGGTTTACATAAAACCATTGGTATAAGTTCTGATTTTACACATATGCCAATGGTTGTAAACTGTTGGCATATCCTTTGTACCTGTAGTAACAAGCTGGCTTTTTGGCCTCCCCCTGTGCACCTGCAGCAATTCCACCAGCAGGCCTGCAGAATTCATACACAACAGAATATGTGCAGGGGGTTGGGGGCAGTCCATTCTGAATACCTACACAATACCTGCACAATTATCAATACTTTCATAATATATACATAATTCATACAATACATAATTCATACATAATTCTGAATACCTCCAATTCTGTATTTAATTACCCTCTACACGCATACATAATTAACACATAATTCATAAGGTAATTACAGCAAGTATACACATACAACAAGTATACCCATACAACAAGTATATCCATAAAATAAGTATACTCATACACCATTAACACATAATTCATAAGTTAATTAAATACATAAATAATTCAATTCAGAATTTAGGGGGTTGGGGTTGTTCAGGGGTTTGGGTAGCTGTCCAAGGGGTAGGGGGTGTCCAGGGGGGGATGGGGGGTGTCCAGGGGGTGGGGGCTGTCCAGGGTGGTGGGGGGGTTGTCCATGGGGGTGTCCAAGGGGGTGGGGTGGTGTCCAGGGGGTGGGGTGGTGTCCAGGGGGTTGGGGGGCTTTCCAGGGGGTGGGGGTGTCCAGGGGTGGGGGTGTCCAGGGGGTGGGGTGGTGTCCAGGGGGTGGGGGTGGTCCAGGGGGTTGGGGTTGTCCAAGGGGGGTGGGTGGTGTCTAGGGGGTGGGGGTGTTTTTCCATGGGGGTGGGGGTGTCTAGGTGGTGGGGTGGTGTCTAGGAGGGGTGGGGGTCATCCAAGGGATTTGGGGTGTCCAGGGGGTGGGGGATGTCCAGGGGGGCTGTCCAGGGGGTGTCTAGGGGGTGGGGTGGTGTCTGAGGGGGTGTCTAGGGGGTTGTGGGGGCTTTTCAGTGGTGGGGAGTGTCCAGGGGTGGGGGTGTCCAGGGGGTGGGATGTCCAGGGGGTGGGGTGGTGTCCAGGGGTGGGAGTGGTCCAGGGAGGTGGGGGTTGTCCAAGGGGGCTGGGTGGTGTCCAGGGGTGGGGGTGGATGTCCATGGGGGTGAGGGTGTCCAGGGGGTGGGGGTGTCCAGGTGGTGGGGTGGTGTCTAGGAGGGGTGGGGGCATCCAAGGGGTTGGGGATGTCTAAGGGGTAGGGGGTTGTACATGGGGGTGGGGTGTCCAAGTGGGGTGAGGGCGGTCGAGGGGGTTGGGGAGCTGTCCAAGGGGGGTGGGGTGGTGTCCAAGGGGGTGGGGGGCTGTCCAGGGGGGTGGGGGTTGTCCATGGGGGTGGGGGTGTCCGGGGGGTGGGGTGTCCAGGTGGTGGGGTGGTGTCTAGGAGGGGTGGGGGATGCAATGGTTTTAGTGGAATTAATTTCATGGATTTTAAGATCATTGGTATTTTTAAAATGGTTTTGGAATAGTGTTTATTTCAATAATATGTGTTTCTTTAGGAAAAAATGAATGTTTTGGTGTGTATGGTGGGAAGGGGGATTTGGTTATTAGGAAATGGATTACATTTTTATTATGGGACAAAAATACTATATGATTTTTGAAATGGAACCTTAAAAGGGGTTTTTATAATCCATTGGGGGGCTTTAAATAGAAATAAGTCTCTATTATGTGATTTTGAAATGGTTTTATGAAGAATTATTTATGATGTATCTTTATGGGATTTGTGATTTTGTGTCCCTTGTTTTAGAACATCATATTATTTTACTAAAGGTTTTTTTTTATAATTATTTAGAATGTTACCACTATAAATGAATCAAAAAGTTCATAAGGGGATATCTCAGGTAGTCATTCTTGTGATCCAACTATTGTCTTCCTAGTCTTGGTCTCTACTGAAACTCTTGTGGAAGTGGAATAGTCATGTTCTTCACGGATCATTTATTATGCATGGGAGTTTCTAAAATACCATCCACTGTTTTTTATTGGTGATCAAGGATCCCAGGAGGCAACAAAGTGGGTATATATGATTAATGGGATCTTTGAGTTGTTAGAAATCCTATAATCCATGGGGGTGGGGGCTGTCCAGGGGGGGTGGGGGATGTCCAGGGGGTGGCGGGGCTATCCAAGGGGTAGGGGTGTCCAGGGGGTAGGGGTGTCCAGGGGGTAGGGGTGTCCAGGGGGTGGGCGGAGCTGTCCACGGGGGTGGGGGGTTGTCCATGGGGGTAGGGGTGTCCAGGGGGTGAGCGGGGTTGTCCAGGGGGTATGGGGTGTCCAGGGGGTGGGCGGGCTGTCCATGAGGGTGGCTTGGTTGTCCAGGGGGTAAGGGGTGTCTAGGGGGTGGGCGGGCTGTCCATGATGGGTAGGGGTGTCCAGGGGGGTGGGTGGGATGTCCATGGGGGTGGGGAGCTATCCACGGGGAGAGGGGGTGTCCAGGGGGTGGGCGGGCTGTCTATAGGGGAGGCAAGGCTGTCGAGGGGGTAGGGGTGTCTAGGGGGTGGACGAGCTGTCCATGGGGGTGTGCGGGCTATCTACGAGGGTGGGGGTGGCTGTCTAAGGGGGTACAGGTGTCCAGTGGGGTGGGTGGCTGTCCACGAAGGTGGCGGGGCTGTCCATGGGATACGGGGTGTCCATGGGGTGGGCGGGCTGTCCACAGGGGTGGGCGGGCTATCCACGGGGGTGGACGGGCTGTCTAGGGGGTACGGGGTGTCCACGGGGGTGGCGGAGTTGTCAAGGGGGGTAGGGGTGTCCAGGGGGGTGTGTAGGATATCCACCGGGGTATGTGGGCTTTCCACGGGGGGAGGGGTGTTTAGGGGGTGGGTGGGCTGTCCACGGGGGTGGCGGGGCTATCGAGGGGGGTAGGGGTGTCCAGGGGGTGGGTGGGTTGTCCACATGGGTGGGTGGGTTGTCCACAGGGGTGGGGGATATCCAAGGGGTACGGGGTGTCTAGTGGGGTGGGTGGGCTGTCCACGAGGGTGGCGGGGCTATCCAAGGGGTACGGGGTGTCCAAGGTGGTGGGCGGGCTATCCACGGGGGTGGGCGGGCTGTCCACGGGAGTGGGCGGGCTGTCCACGAGGGTGGGCGGGCTGTCCAAGGGGGTGGGTGGGGTCTCCACGGGGGTGAGGGTTGTACGGGGGGATATCCATGGAAGTGGGGGTTGTCCACGGGGGGAGGGGCTGTCCAGGGGGGTGGACAGGCTGTCCACAGGGGTGGCGGGGCTGTCCAGGGGGGGTGCGGGGTGTCCAGGGGGGTGGGCGGGTTGTCCATGGGGGTGGGGGGATGTCCAGGGTAGGGGTGAATCAGTCACAGTAAATCATCAAGTCAAGTTTTATTTCTTATATATAAAAAAAATAAAGATAATGTGACCTACCTATTCAGACATATTCAGGAAAAAAAATGAATGCTTTTGGTGTGTATTGTAAGAAGGGGGATTTGGTTATTAGGAAATGGATTAAATTTTTATTATGAGACAAAAATAATATATGATTTTTTAAATGTAACCATAAAAGGGATTTTTATAAACCATTTGGGAGTTTTAAATATAAATAATTCTCTATTATGTGATTTTGAAATGGTTTTATGAAGAATTATTTATGATGTATCTTTATGGGTTTTAGATTTTGTGTCCCTTTTTTTAGAACATTAGATTATTTTACTAAAGGTTTTGTTTTTGATAATTCTTTAGAATTTTACCACTATAAATGAATCAAAAAGTCAATAAGGGGATATCTCTAGTAGTCATTCTTGTGATCCAGCTATTGTATTCCTAGTCTTGATCTCTACTCAAACTCTTGTGGAAGTGGAATAGCCATGTTCTTCTCGGATCATTGATTATTCATGGGAGTTTCTAAAATAGAATCCACTATTTTTATTGGTGATCGAGGATCCTGAGAGGAAACTAAGTGGGTAGTTGTGATTAATGTGATCTTCGAGTTGTTAGAAACCCTATAATCCACGGGGGTGGAGACTATACAGGGGGGTTCGGGGGCTATCCATGGGGGTGGCAGGGGTGTCCAGGGGGTAGGGGTGTCCAGGGGGGTGGGCGGGGCTATCCACTGGGGTGGAGGGCTGTCTAGGGGGTACGGGGTGTCTAGGGGTGGGCGGGGCTGTCCAGGGGGTACGGGGGGTGGGCGGACTGTCCACGAGGGTGGTGGGGTTGTCCAGGGGGTAGGGGTGTCCATGGGGGTGGGCGGGTTGTCCATGGGGGTGGGGGCTGTCCATGGGGGGAGGGGTGTCTAGGGGGGTGGGTGGGTTGTCCATGGGGGTGGTGAGGCTATTGAGGGGGGTAGGGGTGTCCAGGGGGGGTGGGCAGGCTATCCACGGGGGTGAGCAGGCTGTCCACGGGGGGTGGGGGCTATCTAGGGGGTACAGGGTGCCTAGGGGTGGGTGGGCTGTCCATGAGGGTGGTGGGGCTATCCAGGGGGTACGGGGTGTCCAAGGGGGTGGGCAGGCTGTCCACGGGGGTGGGCTGGCTGTCCACAGGGGTGGGGGCTATCCACGAGGGTGGGGGCTGTCCAGGGGGTCACGGGGTGTCGAGGGGGGTGGGTGGGGTTGTCCAGTGGGTACGGGGTGTCCAGGGGGTGGGCGGGCTGTCCACGGGGGTGGCGGGGCTCTCCACGGGGGTGGGGCCTGTCTAGGGGGTACGGGTGTCTAGGGAGGTGGGTGGGGTTGTCCAGATGGGTACAGGGTGTCCAGGGGGTGGGAAGGCTATCCACGGGGGTGGAAGGGCTGTCCAGGGGGGTAGGGGGTGTCCAGGGGGAGTGGGTGGGTTGTCCACAGGGGTGGGGGGATGTCCACAGGGGGAGGGGATATCCAGGGGGGCTGTCAACGGGGGTAGCGGGGCTATCTAGGGGGTCGAAGGTGTCCAAGGGGGTAGGGGTGTCCAAGGGGGGTGGGTGGGCTGTCCACGGGGGGTGGGGGCTGTCCAATGGGGGAGGGGCTATCCAGGGGGTGGGAGGGCTATCCAGGGGGTGGGAGGGGCTATCTAGGCGGTGGGTGGGGCTGTCGAGGGGGTACAGGGTGTCCAGGGGGGTGGGTGGGGTTGTTCAGAGGGTACGGGGTGTCCAGGGGGTGGGTGGGCTGTCCACGGGGGTGGGGGTTGTCCACAGGGGTGGGGGATGTCCATGAGGGTGGGTGGGCTATCCACAGGGGTTGGGGGCTGTTCAGGGGGGAGGGGTTGTCCGGGGGGTGGGCGGGCTATCCACGGGGGTGGCGGGGGTGTCCAGGGGGGTAGGCGGGCTATCCACGGGGGTGGGGGGCTATTTAGGGGAGGGGTGAATGAGTAGTAGAAAATCATAAAGTCAAGTTTTATTATTTATAGATAAAAAAAATAAAGATAATGTGACTTACCTGATCACACATATATTCAGGTACAACAAATCAATAAACATCAAAGGTCAGTAATATCAGTAAAAAATGTAACAGATCAATCTGTCCCTCATCACCATCACTATCATCACCGTCATCATCAGCCTCACCTTCGTCCTCATCATTTTCCCCATCATCATCCCCACCCTCCTCAACGCCCTCCTCCTCGCCCTCCTACTCAGCCTCGACCTCCTCATCGCCCTCCTCCTCCACCTCACCCTCCTCCTTCGCCTCGGCCTCCTGCTCCTCCACCTCAACCTCCTCCTCACCATCATCTCGACCACCACTATAACTGCCACCTGGTGCACCATATATAGAATTCATTGACGACATATATTCATCACAAGCTATGCTGGCCTCTGGTGGAAGTGTTGGACGTAAAACTTCCATCAGTTTCATAAATGCAGTGTTCGCCCTAGTATACTGTTTTTCCATCTTTGTGGACCTTTTTTAGCTTGTTCTGCCTATGACTTAACCTTATGGAACTCGGTGGCACTACAACTCATACTTGAGGAGGGCCAACACCTCGTCGAAACTATACTCTTCCCAGGTCAGTAGCGTACTCTACCAGAGTGCTCATCTCCCAACACCTGATGTAAGTGATCGTTTGGCCCAAAATTGTCAGGTTCCTAGGCATTAAGGGACTCTGAAGCAGCCTATTACAAATATAAATAGATTATTAAGTTACAAAATAGAGATTAAAATTTTAAATCTACAAAGTAAAACTTACAATTTGTTGTTGAGTTGGTTCATTAACCGCACTTCCATCTTTCTTCCTTCTACTCGAGCAAAACAGTTTTGCTCGTGACACACGTAAAGAAAAATTATAACAACTTTATTCTGGATACCATAATGACACATGTAAAGAAAATTTGTTCTACTCGAGCAAAACAGTTATTCCTCTATAATGACATTGAATGTAGGAAACCATAATTAAAAATAGGATACTAATAATTAATTGCATAACTAAAATTATATAACAACTTTAGCAATCGAATAAATTATGGAGGAAGCAATAAAAAGTGCAAGTTGTAAAGAAAAATTATAAACTGTCATACCTGCTGCCTCTCATGATCTGGTATCATAGTACATCCCAGTGTGTGGAGGTATTTTTTAGCATCAATGTTTTTTTTATTTATTCCAGATTAATCCTAAATAAAATTCAATAATTAGTATTAACGAAAAACATGAAAATTTTCATTTAAATACCTCTAATGTGATTAATACCTTAAATTGGATAGTCACCCAATGAGTAATCATCTGTCGATACTATTCTAATGGGCAATCATCCACGACAGGGGCTGACTCGAACTCTGTTCCCACTCTAGCACGTCATCAAATGTACAACTTGTGCTTATAAGCTCTCTAAAGCTCGCCTAAATCCTTTAGATGTGTTGGTCGTGCACCCTCACCATCGAGGGAATTAAACAAAAGTTGACACCAAAATATTAATTCATATAAATACAAAAAATAATATATTGAATTAAATACAACATATTTTTTACCCATATCTCTGCCCAATCTTTATCCTTGACTTAATTAGGCAACTACCTCTATGAGAGTGGGTTGACAGGAATGACGTCAGAGTATTTGGCAAGCATCGCCAAAAAAACTCTGACATTGATGCCCTGATTTTTCAATCATTTGACTATCTTCATTGTAGTCCGCCATTAACTGCGTGTGGCGGTTCCACACCGTACACATGCGTGTATGCCCTCACCCCCACCTTTTATCAGTAGATGTATCTATTATGAAAGAAAAACAAATATTTTATCAATACATGTTATAATTAAAATAAATAATGGTGTACATTTTTTTTAGTGTTGTATAAGTATACCTGTGGTAGTCTGATCAGTGGGCGTCACTGGATCCGCAGAAACTAAAGGAACACCCTGTATAGATGGAGTGGGTCCCAATGTATGCTCTGTAGGGATAGACTCTGGAAGAGCAGGAGTTGAAGAAGATGCAATATAAAAGCCCGAAGAGAAGGAAGCAGAAGTAAAACAAGATGACAGGGATGGCTAGCCGAATGCTAGATGGGGAGTGGAAATCATCATCATATATGGTACAGATGGGTGAGGAGGCTCAGATGTAAAGGGTGGTGAAAACATGAGAGGCCTAAATATCTCATGTGTCCCTAACGACACAGCGGGATCATAATGTGGGATAGAAGGTATGTAAGTGGGAGGGGCAGGGTCTAATTGGGTACGTTGACCAGATCATCTAGCTCTTCTACGACCCCCCTATACGAACACCCTGAGGACTGGTACCACTACTAGGTTGCTCATCAAATAACTGTCGCCTAATAGATGGATCTTATAAAAATGTTGAAAACGAAATTAATCACATGACATTATATATTATTTAAATATATATATTTGAAATAAAATACTCACTACAGACACTAGTGTTGGAATTCCCATCTCAATCATGTGACAATTATTGTCCATCATCTGTTTTTGTCACCTCTCTTCAATTGGTTGCATTTCCTGCATTTGAAAACAAATCTTGAAGTAATTAGAAAAATATAACTAATGTGCAACCCAAAAAACAAAATAAATGATCTTGAATAGATATATAATGAAGTTAATAAATCTTACGAGATGTAATAAAGAAATTTAATTTTAGTAGGATGGTTATTTACTAAGTGTCATCAGTCTATTAAAATCAAGGAACATTGATTCTACCAGATTCATAAGGGGTAAAGCATTTATCAAAATTAAGGAAAATTTTAATTTCTTTAGCCCAGGTAGATGATGCAGGTTTCTATACATGTTTTGTAGAAGAATACAAACCATCATGTTCATTACAAGGTAAAATGTTAAAGAGAGGTCTTAGAGTTATACTAATTTTATACAAATCACAGTTGAAGCATTGAAATGTTCACCAAGTTAGAAGTGTTGGTTTCGTAGGTTTGAATATAGTTCAATTCCAAATTAGAAAATGCAATTCAAATAAAATTGCAACCAATAAACATTAAAAATTCACATAACAGTCAAGTCAGATACAACATATTTGTAATCAATATTAAATCAATTTGAATAGTACCAACCTTAACAACCCAAGTCGAGGTAAACCAAAATAATTGAGAACATGAATGGATGATTTTATATATTTCCCACCAAAACTTCAGGTTCACAGTAAACTCTGATAATTGAGCTATTGGAGTCATAAAAAGAAATAAATGGATCGTTTCCAATGGCAATAGGTATGGTGTCAATTCCATCATCACCATCATCAAAAATATGTCTTGGAATTACTTCAATAATGACACCAAATTCAGGTCGAAGATGGTATTTGACATAAAAACTTGTTTCTTCATTGATTCCAATACATATGGTTCATCAGTAGCAAGAGTATGAGTCATATAAATTACTCGAAATCCACAATCATCAATAAATGTTCCCTGCCTCGTCATCGAATCAAACCACTAGCATTTCATCATCATGACTTGTCCATGAGAATAATAATCCAATATTATTATTTTTTCAACAACTCCATAATAACCTACATTTTCAAATTGTGGTTTATTATCTGATGCACCAGCATAACAGTCTATTGTGGAAGTAACCATGACACCATCATATTGTGTTCTCATGTTCTTTGTTTGTTCAGTGATAATAAATTTGTACTCATTGATAACAATTGATTTAAAGTCAAGAACCACGGTATTAGGACCAAAAGCCAAAGCTCTTATTTCCTCAAAGACATAGTCAGCATGCAAACTCAATACCTGAAATATAAATGAATATTAAACTTAATTAAATATTTTTTTAATTATTTTAAATTGTAATATTATTACCTTCAATTTTAACCAAGCAGAAAACTCTTTGCTATGCAAAGTCTCCCTCCTTCTCAAAGATAAAGAACGGTGCTTTCTATTTATCATCGCTTGATGTTCCGTGTAGATAAAAATAGGAATAGATTAATATATATATATATATATATATATAAGATATACATATTGAATTTACTTACAAGATGTAATCATCGAACAAATCACAGTTGAACAAAACTGTGTGATGTGTCATCTCCCGCTCTTCAAGGCTTAATATCGTCAATGTATATGATCCAGGAATTCCTCTTGTTTGAGGAAGTGATGGAAAACTAGGTTCAATTTTCTCATACTGTTCTTCTTCATTTTTCATTAGTTTGTTCATTCTTGTAGTAAGATCAGACAAATAGATAGAACATAAATCCATACATTCTTGAGCCAAGTAACCGTTCACGATAGAACCTTTGGTATGATTCCTGTTACGGACATAAGACTTTAATGTGTACATATTTCTTTCAGTTGGATACATCCAATGAAAAAAATAGGGCCTCTGAGAAGTATTTCAGTTGGAATATGGACAGTCAGATGCAGCATGCATGTGAAAAATGATAGAGGAAATATTTTTTCTAACTCACACAAAATTAATGGAGCATGTGCCAACATTTTTTGCAATAAAGACTTGGACAAATTCTTAGCACAAAGATCTCTAAACAAATGGAACAACCGAATAACACCCACCCTTACATTATTGGAAAAAATATGACAAATTGCTATTGGAATCAACTCATGCAGAAGGATGTGATAATCATAAGTCTTAAAAGATTTTAGCTTCAACTCTCTTCCATTGACCCATTTAAATATGTTGCTTGAATAGCCATCAGGAACTTTAATAGTCTCTAGAACTTCCAGAAATTTCTTTTTTTTCTGTAGGTGTCATCACATAAGAAGCACATGGAACTTGCCATTTATTTTCACTGATACGCACATGATGCAATTCTGGTCTGATGCCCCAATCCACCAAGTCAGGCCGAGACCATAAATCATCTTTTTTCTTTCCCTTAACATTTAGAAGAATCGAAAGCAACATTTCACATATATTTTTTCCAATGTGCATTACGTCTAAGAAATGACGTAACAAATTGTTTTACTAATAAGGAAAATCAAAGAAGATACTTCTCTTCTTCCAATTGTAATAGATTTCAGTGGAAACATTCTTTCTCTTTCCAAATTTCATTTGACCCTTCTTGAATGAAAAACTAAAATCTTTCAATTCATTAAGCACATCAGTTCCAAACATACGCTGAGGTGGATCATCGGTCTCTATGGTATTGTCAAATATTTGATGATTATTTCTATATGGATGGTCCATTGGCAAGAATCGTCAATGTCCCATAAAACTGAAACTACAATGATGTTTCAGTCTTATGGATCGTGTATTCTTTATACAAATAGGGAATGCTAGTTTTCCCTTCATGCTCCATCCAGGCATCATTGCATAAGCAAGAAAATCATTGATCGTCTACATAAGCGCAACACACATATGAAATATGTCTTTCGAACATGCATCGTATGTGCGCACACCCACATCCCAAAGAAGTTTCAACTCTTTTATTAAAGGTTTCATGTATACGTCTATATCATTGTCGGGATCAGAAGGACTAGATATGAGTATACTCATGAAAGTGAAAGGTTTTTTCATACACAACCATGGGGGAAGATTATAAATGTGTATAAAAACCAGCCATGTGTTGTGTGATGTAAGCATCTTCACAAACAGATTCAAACCGCCACATGAAAGACCCAACCTCACATTACGCATGTCAGATGCAAAATCAAGATATCAAGCATCAAATATCTGCCATGAAAATCCATCTGCAGGGTGAACCAACTCATCATTAGTCTTCTTTCTCTTGGTATCATGCCATCACATTTTTATTGATATTTCATCAGAAATAAAAAGATTATGGAGTCTGGGGATTAATAGAATGTGTCACATTACTTTATGTGGCACACGGGATGATGTTCCATCAGCTTTTGGCTTCCAGTGGGATGTGTCACATTTTATACAATCATTTCGTTCAACAGTTTCCTCCCAGAATAAACTACAATCTTTCAGGCAAACATGAATTTTGTTTCTTGAAAATCCAAGTTCCTCAACTAACTTCCATGCCATATAGTGTTTTGAGGGAATATCTGCGTCATTTGGAAGTAATTCCTTAAATAAGGTAAGAATGTAATCGATGGAAGTATTAGAAATCCCATACATAGTTTTCCCATGAAACAATCAGATTAAAAATTCCAGCTTTTTCATTTTACCGCATTGTCAATATACTGGATTTGTGGCAGTATCATTCAATTTTTTCACCCTGAAAACATCATCATTTTCATTAGACGCATCATGTGTGCTCATATCGAAATATTCTTGGGTCAGAATCCTTTCTTTTTCATGATGGAAAATAAACGGAAACTGGTCATATGAAAAATTCTTCAATCTAGTCCTCTCATTTGGATCATCAACAATTTGAGATTTCATTTTCTCCCCATTGTGATACCACACAGAGTAGTTTTCTTGAAAACTATATTTGGTTATGAGGTAGCTGACTTCTTCACGGCTCAACTAAGGTCTTCCAACACAATTGTAACAGGGGAAGTGTATGTGACTACTATCTGAAGCATTGTGAAATGCAAAATTTAAAAATCTCTCCAAATTGTTTTGAAAATCGCTTGAGATCCGATCAGTTTCATACATCAAACTTCTATCCATTCTGTAAAAAAAATTGTTCTAAGTCATTTCGTCAAAAGTAATTCAATAAGATTGAATTTTCATTGAAAATATATATAAGTAAACGAGAATTGTTCACTTTATATGAAACCATAACTAACAAAATACTCTATATGAGAATCATAATATAAAAAACAACAAAATACTATATTTATAACAAAACATCTTTGAAGAACTATACATGAGTGTACAAGATCATGTACACTTGTGGAGGAGAATTATTCAGGAGTTGAGTAAATTTTAGATCGAAAAAATTTAATATTTTAGTAGATTATTTGAGTGATCACATGCACTGCCCAAGGGGGTGGGGGTGTCCAGGGGGTGGGGGGCTGTCCCGAGGGGTGGGGGCTATCCACGGGGGTCAGGGGTGTCCAGGGGGTGGGCGGGCTGTCCACGGGGGTGGCGGGGCTGTCCACAAGGGTAGCGGGGGTGTCCAGGGGGGTGGGTGGGCTGTCCACGGGGGTGGGGGTGGGGGGTTGTCCAGGGGGGTACGGGGTGTCCAGGGGGTGGGGGTGTCCGGGGGGTGGGGGTGTCCAGGGGGTGGGCGGGTTGTCCATGAGGTTGGGGGCTGTCTAGGGGGTAGGGTGTCCAGGGGGGTGGGTGGGCTGTCCAAGGGGGTGGCAGGGCTATCCAGGGGGGTACGAGGTGTCTAGGGGGTGGGCGGGTTGTCCATGGGGGTGGTGGGGTTGTCCAGGGGTAGGGGTGTTTAGGGGGTGGGCGGGCTGTCCACGGGGGTGGGGGTGTGTCCACGGGGGTGGAGGGGTGTCCAGGGGGGGTGGGGGGTTATCCAAGGGGGGTGGAGGTGTCCAGGGGGTGGGGGTGTCCGAGGGGATGAGGGGTGTCTGGGGGTGGGGGTGTCCAGGGGGGTGGGTGGGCTGTCCACGGGGGTGGGGGTTGTCCAGGGGGTACGGGTTGTCCATGGGGGTGAGGGTTGTCCATGAGGGTGTGACTGAGAGCTATGAGATTTAATTGGGTTGTCATTCATGTTATGAAAAACAAACGACGAGTGTTAAGTATTAGAGCAGTATTTTTTAGTGAAAATCCAATTTGGTTGGATTTGACTTGATAACATGATAGTATCAAGTTTGCAATTGGGAAAATGTTGGGGCATCGGATTCTGGTGGAAGGAATACGGGTTAGTGAATATCTATAGGTAGTTATTAGGAATGATATGATGTATGGTAATGAGTTTGTAAGGATTTTCATCATCATGGCATGATAATTAAGGGTGTTTTCCTATATGAAGTTGTATGGATTCCTTGATATATTTTTTCATCATAACATGAATTTAGGATGTCATTAGAAGGTGAAGTCTAGATAGAATCATTATTCATTTAATACATGGAGAGGTAGGCTTATGAATATGAGACGTGCATATGGTAGTAGGTCCCTAGTCTAGGTGGATATATATGGGGATTTTCCTCCCCTGGTCTCTATATGAAGGGATTCTAAAAGGCTCCCCCACCCACTGCGCATCCCCCCACCTGCACACCCCCCTCCCCCCCACCCACTGCAACCCCCCCCCCACCTGCACAGCCCCCCCACCTGCACACCCCCCCCCACCCCCAACCTGCACACCCCCCCCCCACCGACACCCCCCTCCCCCACCCCCACCTGCACAGCCCACCCCCACCTCACACCCAACAACCCCCCCCCCCACTACACACCCACACCTGCACACCCCCTCCCCCCCCCCACCCACTGCACCCCCCCCCCCACTTGCACAACCCTCTCCCCCCACCCCCATTAGCACAACCCCCCCCCCCCCCACCTCACCCCAACAGAATCCCCCTTGTACAACCCCCCCCCCCCACGCCCGACCGGCATACCCCACCCCCACCTGCACAACCCCCCCCCCCCCACCTCACCTCCACCTGCACAGCCCCCCCCACCGGTGGGAGAAAATATAGTACCCCTACAACACTAATATTGTGTAACACTCCTTGATAAATTAGTGATGGTAGTGGTTCGAGAAAGGAAATTCATTATTTATGTGTAGGATGAAGTATTTGGAACATGTCAATTTCACATTCAAGAACAACCGAAAACCCTAAATGATGAGAGATTACATCGGATGAGGAAATAAACTAAACCTGGTTTATAAAAATCAAAAATAAATGTAAGCATAAGATGTAACTCCAACTCACCAATTTGAAGTGGAAACAACTAGGATGAATCTTTAGAAGAGAAGGGGTCGCAGGCTGGGAAGAGAGCACCGCTCTGGTAGGGAAAAAATCAATCAATCGAATCTGGAAAGGGGTGTGGGGGCTCGGGCTTATTTGGGGAAAAACTTTCCCAACGGTTTTAAAAACCGTTGGGAAACATCACTATACCCCAATATATCCCAACGGTTTAGATAAACCGTTGGAAAAAATCCTTATAACCCAACGGTTTGCACAAACCGTTGGGAAAGACTACACTAAATCAATACATGCCAACGGTTTTCAAAAACCGTTGGGAAAAACTCTCTATCCCAACGGTTTAAACAAAACTGTTGGGAAAATGGCGTTGGTATAACTATGATTTCCAGTAGTGGAGGGAGAAGGAGGCGTGGCCACACAGCATGCAAGTTATTAATCTAGGAGTGGAGCGATCATTTTTTTCCATAACCCATCGACCCGAGCCGACCCAACCCGATCTGTGACAGGTTGGGTCGGGTCAGGTTCAAATTAAAAAATCCCTCTAACCTGACCCGACCCAACCTCTTTTGGTTGGGTCGGGTCCAAACAAGCCCCAAACCCGCCCCGACCCAACCCATTGACACCCCTACTTTTAGCTATGCTATTAAAGCCCTAGGGCTAGATAAACCAGATTTTGTAATAGTACCTCTTGACTCCTTCCAAGCCCCTACATCTTATCCAGAGGCAGCTTAAACTTACATTGATCGACAATGCGACCGAGTTTCTTGCAATTGGAGCATTTAAAACCCTTGCGGCATTTCTCATTAACATGCCCAATGCAACAACAAAAAACAAGCACATGCTCATACTCAATTGACATTTCAAACTTAAACTCGTCAACTGCAATATAAATGGTTTTAACAAGTGGAGAACAAAGGTCAATTTCAGCGAGAATTTGAGCAGAATGCCCAAATCTGGCAAACTCGATCTCTTTATCAAACTTAATTGGATTTCTCACAGCGGAGGCAACAACCCAAAGAATATTAGGGTGCCAAAAACTAGTTAAGTCTCGTGACCCTAATCCATGGTTAAGTCATCGAATTCCTTACCTTCGTCGGATCAAACCACATATCCCAGTCTTGGAATCTCAAGGTTCCTGACTTAAAGGAGATGCAACTGAAGCCCCAAATCTTCAATTTCAGCACCTGTGAAAGGAAGATGATGTGGAAAAAACCTATACCAATCGAGACGATACACCATCCATCAAAGCCCCATACCTGCAGAAGGCGCCTATTTAAATCTTCAAGCTTCCACGGATTGGAATTTCTTTGTATAATCAGTCGTGCAATAACGAAGTGCCTACAACCTTCAATTCGATCCCTAAAAAATTTAGGGTTTGCTTCAACAAATGTCAAAGTGTCATTCCTTGCAATTTCGTGTGAGGAACCAGAAGAATAATGAAAATCAAAGAAAAACATGTGATTCATAGCAAAGAGAAGTTGAACGCCCTTCAAATCGATCGAATCTTTCAACATACCATCATACATAGGTTCACGGTTCCTCTGTCGAAGAATTGGGGCATCATCCACCAACCTTTTGATCCAAAATGGTACTTTGATCCGTGCGAGGTGTTTATTGCCCCCCCCCAAAGAGGTTTGATGCCATCGGGATTAAATATTATTAATATTATTATTTTCAATTTTATAAATATTATTAATATTAATAATAAAATATTACCTTATTTCTTATACAAGAAATTAATTAATAATACAACCTAATATACCAAGAACAATATAATTATTAACTAGTAAATATTTTTCTAAATACAAATCATTTTATTTACATTATTATACAATAAATATTACCTATAATGCTAGTAATTATATTAGTACCATATTAATATATTGTTAATTAATAATAAATAATACAGTTGATAATTAATAAATAATTTACGTATTAAAAAATTACTAATAATCATATCAACAAAAAACTTAACAAAGATTTATAATTAAAATCTTATAAGAATAATATAATTATTAACTAGTAAATATTTTTCTAAATAAAAAATATTTTATTTACATTATTATACAATAAATATTAGTTATAATGCTATTAATTATATTAATAACTTAATAATATATTATTAATTAATAACAAATAACACAATTGATAATTAATAATTTTTTTACATATTAATATATTACTAATAATTATATCAACAAACAAATTAATAAAGATGTATAATTAAAATCTTATAAATATTAGTTTTTATACTATTAATTAATTAATAACATAATAACATAATATTAATTAATAATAAATAATATCGTTGATTATTAATAAATATATTATTTATTAACAAGTAATATTTTATATGGACAAAAAAATTAACAAATATTTATAAATAAGCTTTTATGTTTTATAGTTCATGTATTATCGTTTTGGATATAGTATTTTGGGATTAGGAATTATGATTTTTTGGTTCGATTTAGTGGTATTGGTTTATGATTTCATGTATAGGGTTTATGTTTTAAGGTTTAGGGTTTATAATTTTTATATTAGGATATGAGGAATATGTTTTTGGGTCTATTTTTTTAAAATAATTCATAAAAAAACTCAACTACGTGGGAGTCCATTAAACAAAATATATAAAAATATTTTTTAAAATAAAAATGATGACACAACAGGGTACTCTTGTTTGCACATCACTTGGGCTCGAAAACGTTTTGGTAACATGTTTTGATGAGCTATTTCATGTCCATAGTTGGTAACCTATTGGATGACCTATTTCAATTCTATCTTGAGATGAAGTGTGACTGAGGTTTACTATTTTCAAAACTTATTTTGAAAATAATGGATACCCAATCCCGTTTTTATTTTTGTAAAGAATTCATAAAAAAAAACTCCTGTACGTAGGAGTCCATTAAACAAAATATAAAAAATATTTTTTAAAATAAAAATGCTGACGCGGCAGGGTATCCTTGTCTGCACGTCACTCGGACTCGAAAACGTTTTGGTAACCCGTTTTGATGAGCTATTTCATGTCCGTAGTTCGTAACCCTACTCGATGAGCTATTTCATGTCCGAAGGGTCTCGGTGTTCCTGCGTCCCTTAAGCGGTGACTCGCGCAGGTTTGATCATTCCATCATCTCCTTTCTCGTTTCATACATCTATTTCCCAAGAATTTTCCTCACAGGTCTATGTTTGATATTTCCAGGGTTTTTGGTTGTAACCCGTCTTGTGTTTTGGGGGATTCAGAAAGTTGGGTTTATCTTATTTCTAGATCTGCCAATGGACAACTCTCAGAATCCGGAATTTATTGACAACGGAGAGATCGGCGATCCGGATCGGGTAGATCAGCTCGACTGCGGTGAATTACAGGATTCCTCATCTGTGACCGTTGGATCTGGCGCGGCGTATGAGGTTTCCTCTGCGAATAACGAGGCGGATCGGCTCACGGATATTCTTGAAGACGAAGGGGATGGAGATCTTTTTCTTTCGCAGAACTATCGACAGAGTGGGTTGCTGCAGTGGCTGCAGGCGTTGGATTTGCAAGTTATTGGGGCTTGTCGTGCTGACGAGAGGTTGAAGCCTTTGCTAAAGCTCAATGTTTCCACTGGTGCTGCTGAAGACCGCCTGTTGGCTCATCTTAATCAGGTACGCGTACGTCCATGCCGCAGAAACATTTCATTTTTTTTTTGTGATTATCTATTGTAATGTCACTTGGAAGACTGTGTTGCAATTTCATGTAGCATGATTGATCTGTTGGCTGTATCGAGGTCTGTAACGGTGAGCCTGTTAACGATGAATCCTTACGGGTTCGCTATTTTCTTAGGCCGTAGTCACGTTTTTCAAAAAATCGCCTGCCGAGGGTAGATTTTTATTGAGACATTGCATCTATCCCTGATTTAGTCTTCTGTTTCTCTACTGACGTAGTATCATTGGTGTTTTCTAATAGCACTTCGACGCTGCAGAAGTTGGAATACTTGCTAGGTGTTTGTGCATTCCTCTTGTCTCAATTCGTGTTGGCAAGATCATGGAACAAGGGACTATGCTATGTCCTACGGATGCAAGGTAATTTCAGTGACTGTCTTTCATTGATTAACCTGCCTTGCTCTAATCCTGTGTGTAGACGTGTTCATACGTGCTCTTGTTTGCCTTATCCTATATTGACGTTCTTGTCCCCCCACACGTTATTCCTCTCCATGCATTGTCTTTAGTATTTTTCCTTTTTTTTGTTATCTATATTTGTAGGATGTTTCTTTAAGCCCTCATGCCATCAGGTAATTTTCACGTTTTTTCATGTGGGGGATTGGATATATTTGTTTGTAAAATTAATTTTTTTTTGAGTTCTGGGCATTTTCCATTTTGATTTTAATTGTTGAAACGATATTATTCATCTTTTATTTGTTAGATTATCTAGGCCTGCTGCTTTTGAGTGCCTCAAAATCCATTGCAGACTATTTTGTCAGCTTCATTTTCTCATAGCTGTCACTGCTGGTTGGATTCTCGTTCCTCCCCCAGCAATGTTAGTTTTGGGCTGTTCATAGTTGGGAGGTTCATGTTGACATTGGGAGATTCCAGGGAAGGTTGGTGTTGCATGTAACCTGTTATCATATCATTTATGATAGCAAATGTATAACAGTGAGTTGTGTGAACCTTCATTTTTCCTAATAGAAACTCCAGTTGGTTTTACATGTAAAACATATATTGTAATGTGATAATTCTTATTTATTTCTGTTGAACTGTAGAATTATGTGACTACTCATATAGTTTGACTCATTTCTTTTAAATTATAACAATTTTTAGGAATTGTAGGGTTCTATATATTAGCTTATTGATAGTGGATATATTCGTTCTTCCAAATAAGTATATCTTTTGGCTTGTAGGTAAAGTGGCTGTATTCTATTATGATCTCTGAATTAAGAAGAAGTAAAGGTAGTTTCATGCTCTTCATATCGTTCTCCAATGTATTGGATTGAGTCAGCCTTTTGTTTGTAGGGAGCTTAATATCCCTATCTGAAAATTCTTGGTTCATTTTGGCTTCAATTATTAATTTTGTTTTAATTGACGATTCATATGATTTGTCATTTGTTGTCGGAACTTTTTTTTGAAGTTCCTGCATCTGATTTGTCATTTATTCTCTGGATGTTATTTTAATCCATTTCACTCCTATTTGTTTTTATTGCATCTTTTTTTAGTTTTAATCTGATGCCACATGATACTTTGCTCAATGGTTGCTGTTATTCCATGCTTCATACTTTATGCAGTCAATCCAATTTGTAAAATTTACATCGTGGGCCCTTGTGGAGTTTGGGTTGGGATTGTAATTTAGACACAGAATCAGGGGTTTAGGATTGAACTCAATTAATATTGGAAGTTCGAGGCCTCAAATAAATACCACTCACTCCCATTGAAAGAGTAAAAACTTTAAACTACGTTGTCAGGTTTTTGTTTTCTGATAGTATGTCCCTCTCTTAAGTGATTAAAATGGCTGTTTTTGTCATTGCTTTATCCTTGGCCAGAAAAAATACTAATATTTTCATTTATTATTTTTAATGCGTTCAAATTTGTTTAGTTGTGAAAATTATTGTCACACCGATGCAGGGGAAATTTAAATCTTGTCCTTCTGCCTACCTCTGATCTGCGCATTTCATTCACTGGAGATGATGGTTCTTTGGAGAAACTTGCTGTTTTGCATTGCATTGGCCGACGTTCTGCTGTAACAATTAATCAAATTGCAGCTGACAGTTCTGGCCGTTCTTTTGTCCTTAAGGTTACAGAGTGCCGAGTTTTCTATTTTTGGTGTTCGGAGAAGTCAAAGCTTTTAGGAGACGAGTTGCTTTCAAAGGTGGGATCCATTCATTATAAAAAAAAGAATCGCATCATGTATATTTTATAAATGAACTGCTGCCTTATCTTTTGAACAGATGAAGGATTTGCTCCAGAGGTCGCCATCACTGGCTGATCTGACTGGCATTTGTGAGTCACGACTTAGCAGCTTTGCTGCACATATTCGTGGTTTTGTGGTTGGCTCAGCCAAGAGTAATCCTGCTGGGGCAGCCAATTCACCAGCTGCTTCTCTTGATTCATCTCCCTCTCATTTTGAAGATGGTCAGAATGCTCTCACGTCTGCAATGTCCTGGTCTCAGCGTGCCCGGCACAGCAGCAGTCAACAGTCAGCAAGGACAAATTCACTATCTCAAGGCATCCTCAGCCCAAGATCTAGTCCTTTCAAAGAAGGTGGAGCTAAAGGTACGTTATTGAGATCCTCTGCCCGAGATAAGATCCGTAGGCGTGGGGATTGCTATGTATCTTCCGTGGAGGAGCTTCCTCTCTTGGCAATGGTTTCTGGTGATGGATCTTGCGACACCGACACTGGGAAATCCCAAGCTTTTGCAGGGACCCTGCCTTGTTCATCTGGGTCCAGTTTTCTGGACAAACTAGGGAAATCACTGAATCTACCTTCCCTTGGCTCAAGCGATTCCTCTACTGGTGCTGCCTGCATTTTCTCTCCATACTACTGTTGGTGCCCCCCTCTCGTGCCTCCTCTTCAGTACACCGTCACACCACCACAGCAGCAGATGCCATCTGGCCCCCTCTCCCTCCCTCCCCAGCTGTCTTCTTTTTCAACTTCATCCTCCAGGGCATCTGGCGTGTTGACCCCTGCAACCCCTCTTGGCTTGTCCATCCCGTTCCCACCACCAGGCTCTCAGCAAATGGCTACCTTCAAGCCCTTGATGTGCGACTCTATTGTCCATATCCCGGTCATAGATGTCTGCTCATCAGGGTATTTGGTCAGTGGTGGTTCTGCTATCTCGGCTACCATTCCCCCTCTTCATTCGAGGCTGGTGAGCTCAGCAGATTCTGTGGTGGACAAGGGGGCAAGGGAGACGCTCAGGCTACTCATCAGTACTAGTTCCTCCCATACTAATGCCCAACTGATGGATGTGTTACCAGCTGTGCTCACCAGCCGGGATGATAAACAGGGTTTGATAGTTGCTGGTAGCCGGGGCCTCTACGAGGGGTCCCAGGATGTTGGTGTGTTGGCAAGTGGGATCGCAGCTGTTGGCCTGGGTTCCTTCCCTGATGGATCGGTGGACTTGTTGGCTCAATGCAATGCTGCTGTCCATGTGGAAATCCCTCCAGATTTGCCAGCTGAGAGGGTGACCTCCAGTTCCGAAGTGGGGCAGGGCTCCGCTTCCCCTGACTGCTTGGAGTGAGAGTAGACTGATCCTTGATGGGGTGGAAGGTTTTCTTAGTGGCCTTGCAAGTGTAGATATGGTGCTGGGTTGTATTCAACAAAAATGTAATTAGCGCCGTCCCTGCTGTTAGGTTTCTCAATTTTGATGGTGGTAAATTTGTTATCACTGTTGGATTGATGCCGATTAAGACATTCTCCCTCACGTTGGGGTGTTTGTTTTGTATTGTGGTTATTAATTTATTCCACACCAGCCCCTTTCATCCTAATGAATACGAGTTTCAGTTAGCTGTGTAAAAGCTGCCCGGCACCCTATGATTCTTTGGGTCTTTGCAGATCGGTCCATGCTGGTCCGCAGGGCTGGCCGTTGGGTCAAAAGTTTCGGTCCTTGTGGTTTGTGGCTTGGTTTTCAATTGACGTGCATCGCAATTTGACATTAATACCATTCACATTAATTGAAGTTTCGGTCCTTTAGGTTTGAGGTTTGCTTTTCAATGGTTCTGCTCTCAATTTCACATTAAAACCATTGACATTTAACGTTGGGAGGGGTGGTTTTACTTGACTTGGGTGTGCGGATGGTATTTGAGACCCGATGCCTAGGCACTTGTCTGTGTGGGTGGTATTTGAGACCTGATGCGTAGGCACTTGTCGGGTCAACATTCTTTCCTTAGCCAGAGTTTTGGCCTTTGAGGTTTGGAGTTATTAATTTTCAACGATTATGTTTTGTCATTGCAATTTCAAATCATTGATTTATAACTTGGAAGGGGTACTTTTACTTGACTCGGGTGTGCAAGCGACATTTGAGATCCGATGTCTGGGCACTTATCGTCTGTGCGGGCGACATTTGAGTCCTAATGCCTTATCACTTGTCATCGGATCAAAATTTCTTGTGGGTCGGAGTTTTGTTCCTTAGAGGTTTTGGAGTTTGATTTTCATTGATTGTGTCTTATCATCGCAATTTCAAATCCATTGATTTCTATGTGGACAGTGCGGGAAGGGGCTGTTTTGCCCAATTCGAGTGCGCAAGACATCTTAAGACCCAACGTCTAGATACGTGCTTCGATGAGAAGAATAGGTATGGTGTGAATGACATCTTTTGTAATGTGATGGGTTAAATTTTTTGTCTATATATAAAAAAACCTGTCCATTTTAATGGATTCTATTTATTTTAAGATTTTTTGACTAAAATATCAATTTAGGAATGAATTTGCATATTTTAACGGGATTTGCCCTTTTTTTAATGTTGAAGGTATCTATTTATTATTTTAATGTTCAATTAACTAAACTCAAAATATCAACATTTACTTAAACTATTTAGCAAAAAAACTCAATTTAAGGCGCATATGTTGTAAACAATTAATATTAATGGTGAACGTTACAATTTTCACGGGCCCTATTTTCATGGATGGTTATTCCCATACCTTCAATTTTCAAGTTTTTATTTCCATTATCACATGAGGTGATTATAGCATTTAGATTTGATCTTTAGTATTGCAATTATGCGTTTGTAGTTGACCATCACTGTTTTGTCTTCAATTATGCGTTTGTCTTCAATTTAAGGTACATCACAGTTTCAATTTTGAAATATTTCATGGTTTAAATCAGTGTCACAATCATAATTTCAATTGCAATGACCCTAGTACATGAACTTTGTTTCAAACTGAAATTGAGTGTGGATTTTTGGATAATCTTTTTGAATGAGGTGGAGAGCCGCCAGATAGTCTTAAGGCAGGAAATGTCATTAATGACATTTATATAATTTCGTGTAATTCTTTTATAAAAATCCATCTCTTCTTTTCTTCACCCATCTGAGTATGGAAGTATTAGTCCCCTCCCATTCTTTTCTTTGTTCTTCCTCTCTCATTCCTTCTCTCCACTTCTCATTCATTGGCATATCAACAAATTGTAAATAATAATGGACTCAAAGCATCAAGGCTAGAGCACCATGATTTCTCTCGTTTTTCATTTGTTTCACTCATGTTTGTTTAGATTTCCCTAATTTAAGTCAATTTCAAAAGATTTCTTGTTATCTCTTAATTAAACTAATGTTCCATGCAATGACATCAAACTAGTCAATGTATGCAACCCCTAACTATCTTCATGTTAACGATGTTGTATTGGTGTCAGTGTGGGCAACTAGGCACAAGAGATCCAAACTTGGGACACATAATGCTAATTTTTTTTCTTCAAAACTTCAGGTTTAATCTAGTATAACCCCAAGAAAGATTTTTCACAAGACAAATTAATTTTAAGATGACCATAAATTGATATCACCCAATTGAGACCAATGCATGCCACTGTGAAAAAATGATGTTTTAAAATAACATGGCGTTTAATTAAGTGTTGAACATCTTGTATATATTAAATAGATTATTTTGTTAAGCGTATGACGTCTCTCATGATGTTTGGCTTTAAAAGGATCCGTTTAGATGATTATGCAATGTTATAGATTGGCATGATATTTGTGTATTTCTATGCTTATGTTTGTATCGTGTTGGTGTGATTAATAAGAGGTAAATGGTTAGAACATGACATATGATGCCGTATGATTTATGAGTATTATTCTTCATGGTTAATCTGATGCATTTCCTTGTTACGGACTATGATACGTCTGTATATGATATATTGGAAAAGCTATATGGTTGTTGACTGATATACTCATGTTGTATGCATAATGTGCCATGTAACGAGGTTAGATCAGGAGGTTATGGTAAAGGGGCTTGACTGCTGACTCTCTAGGATAAATTAGGCCATTATGACATGTGATTTGGGATAACATTATTTATTTTCTTGGAGCCTCTTTGACGGACCATTTAATGTGTTGATTAAGATGATTCTTATTTGGTTGAGCCGACTTTGATTTCCCTTGTCGATCCTTTTGTGGTATGATTTATTGATGTTTGGGATTGCATTGAGCTTGCTGTGTATTAAATGGGAAAGCATGATATATGCTAAGAGTGTGGGTATGGTAAAGGGGCTTTAGTGGCGAGACTCATCGATATAAATGAGGCCAATATGACATGTGATTTGGGATAACAATATTTATTAGCTTAGACCCTCTCTGATTGCACATTTAGAATGTACTGATTGAGATGTTTTGTTATTTGGTTAGTCCATCTTTGATTTCCCTTGTTGATCCTTTTATGGCATGATTTATTGATGTTTGGGACAACATCAGAGTTGCAGTGTATTAAATGGGAAAGTATGATATATGAAAATAGCGTGGGTATGGTAAAGGGGATTGAGTATTGACTCACTGGGTTAAATGGGGCCATTATAACATGTGATTTGGGATGACATTATTTATTTGCTTGACCCTCTTTGGCTACCCATTTAGAGTGTGTTGATTGGGTTGTTTCTTATTTTGTTGGTCTATCTTTGATTTCCCTTTTCGATCCTTTTATGGTATGATTTATTGATGCTTGTGTAAAGACCCATGTTTCCCCGGATTCTGAATTTGAGTAGAAATTTGAATTTTTGCTTTTAGGTGCCCGTGAGGGGTAAAATTATCATTTTATCCTAGCAGATGATCTCATATAATTTTTCTGATCACTCCGTTGGTCTCAGAATATGGTGTTTACCCTAGGACATTAGTTTGGTGAAATTATGAGCCATTCGAGTTTTGACGAAATATATAATATTTAATTAATTTAATATTAAATAATTCGCACGGGTTTTTCATGGTGATATCTTTTGAACGGAGTGTCATATTGAGATTCTGACTTTGCGGTTGAGCTAAGAACGAGGGGTTTTACTTAAATGAGGTATAAACACGCTTTGAGTTTCGGGGCTTGCGACAAACGTTTTAATTGGGCATTTAATTAATTAATTAAAATACCCCCCCATTTTGGCTCCCCACGCACAAAAGGAGGGAGGAGAGTGCCTCCCTTGCGCATGATGGTTGGACCATGGGGAAGGGGAAGATAGATGCCGTCGGGCTTTGTCCATGGTGGGGATCGAGGCCGGATCGAGATGTAACAACTTTTGGGAGTGGATTTGGACTCACAGTTTCGACGTTTATGCCACAAGGTAGGCCATTTTTTAAATTTTATGCCCCAATCATCATAGATGTGTTGTTTTTAAGTTTTAAAGCCCATTTATGGATGCTAAGGACCTCATGGGGTTCAATCTGTACCTAATCAGGGGGAGATCGGGGGTTTTGGGAGGTTCGCAGGGCTTTCTCGTTCGGAAATCCTGATGACACAACGTGTAGTTTGAGGAACACACGCCACGTGTTCTTCCTGTTTGGGGAAGATGAAGTTTTTGAATGTACACGTCGTGTATTGGGATTACATACCATGTAGTGGTACATGGCCATGTGGCCGTATAGCTGGGCATATGGAGTTTTGCAACACATGCCGTGTACTTGGAGGACACACCGTGTAGTTGTGCATGGCCATGTGACCGAAAACTTGGGAAGATGGAATTTTGGTACTGCATGCCGTGTAGTTGAAGTACACGACATGTAGTGGGACATGGCCATGTGACCAGGTACATGGGTAGATACCCCATGTAAGGGGACATGACTGCGTGAAAGTACACGACTATACCCCAGGTATGACATGGTCGTGTAGTAGTACATGACCAGACCCCATGTATGTTGTGGCCGTGTAGTAGTACATGGCCAAACCCTGAGAGTACCCATACCATGGGGAAGTGCATGGCCAGGTGGAAGATTTCAGAGTACACAACGTGTACTCTGGGTACGCGTTGTGTACTGCCCCTTCCTTACCCTTTGGAGTGTTTTGGGTGATTTTGCACCCAGAAGTTGGAATGGAACACAAGAGTTCATTTTGATTATTTTTCTATGTAGAACGTGATGATGGAGCCCTTGGGGCGTTTTGGGGGCTTCTAAGAGGCATTTTGGGATGAGAAAGTTATGACAGATATATTTTCCTCCAGAAAGTGTGTTTAGCTGTCTCCTAAGAGTGAGATATGGGATGAGACCCGTGTGAGGTTCATGAGAATTATTGGAGGATGTAGCATGAGTTCGTTGGAGACCTTGATTGGTGTTGGAATAGAGTTTTCCCTAGTTAGTGGGACTGAGTTGCGACTCAAGGTGGTGTATAGGTTGTGTGTATGAACCAACCTAGGGTGATTTGGAAAGGGGTTGAGCTTGAGGTCATCTCCCTTATGTGGATTTACTACCTTTGAGGCATGTGTGGCTGTGAGATTCTAGAGACTAGGTTGTGGGATTTGTGACCTCTGAGAGATGGGCATTGGCCTGAGAGTTCGATTGTTATTAGGGATTACAAGAGGGATGCCTTAGCTTGAGTGTCGGTTCTGAGGATCCAAAGAGGGATGCCTCTATTTATGTATTGACCCAGAGGGCCAAGTGGTTGCTCGATTGATAGGATGACCCATAACAGGTAACTATGTTTGGGTGGTAATGGTTACGAGTGTTCCCTTGGGACTTGAACCATTGTATGATCTATTTGGGGATGAGATATTGATGATGAGAATGGGAATTCGGCCAACCCTTGTTATGTTTCTTTGTTTGTTGAGGTTGAGACTTGGTTTATGTTGTAGCGCTGTTGTGATCTGGTTGGGATGCTATGTTTTGGAGCCTGGTTTAATGTTATGGGTTTCCATTGCTGAGAGATTTGGACTTGATGATCCACATATATGGTTCTAGATGTATGGCATGATGATCCACATCCGAGGTTGATAGAGTTGTACATGATATTCCCTATACATGGTTCCAGATGTTTGATGTGATTATCCACATTCGAGGTTGGCTTGGTTGGACATGACGCTCCATGCTCATATGATATGAGGTTGTACATGATGCTTTGTATTGGCATCAATAGTTTTTTTATGGTTTGAGTGTTGGAATGAGGTTCCAGGCATGTTGATTTTGATATGGCTGAGATGGTGGACATGCTGATCCCTACATGTGATTGAGATGCTGGTATGAGGCTCAGAGCATGAGTACTATACTATATGGATCAGGTTCCAGACTGAGGCTCTAGACACTGATAGTATACTCTATGATTTATGTTCCAAAGTGAAACTTTGGGTAGTGATGACATACCATATGGAACAAGATGCAGAATTGATGCTTCTCCTTTTTGGGCTGGTGCTAGATTGATACTCTAGTCATCACCAATGTTGATGCATAGCTAGGTTCTGGATCGATGCTCCAAGCACTACCATTTATGATACATGGGATAGAGTTTAGATTTATGTTTTTGGTTTTGGTAGTACTTTAGTACGGAATGAGTACCTAAGATTGATGCGTTTAGGTACCAAGTAAGAGATGACGAGTAAAGTCGCGAGGTTTGGTTAGAGAGGCCATGGTTGTGGCGCTCACATGTTGTTTGGGATGAACAATCATCGAGATGTGCCCAAAGACACCCCAACTTTGGATAAAGTAGCCACAATCAATCAGATTTATGGACCCAAGGATCGATAAAGATTTTATTTGTATTTATTTCCGTTATGTTTTGATTAGACTGAGCATATTGCATGAGCATACACTTATGGCAGCAGATTATAAGTTCACCGTTGGGGGTGACCTACTGAGATATATTTCTCAACCCTTGTACGTGCACCCTGGTGTGCATGCAAACCTTATGTCTAATTTTAGGTCAAGAACATCTACATAATGGATAAGGTGAAGGCCCATGATTTCATGACTGAGTGGGTTACTCATGTGGAGTCTGATGATTGGGCTAGAGCTGCTTTATAGGGTATTGGAGACCGGGTGTGTGACATGGATTGGAGTTGGCACTAGAGCTAGATGTATTTATTTTTTAGTTGGATATTTTGTATACATGACCGTCCTAGTGGGTAATTGGTGTTGTATGTATAGAATGGATGTTCAGACCTTTACTGTATTTCATTTTATTACAATATGATTTTGTTTTAGTTTATTTATTCTTTCCACGTACTCTGATGTGTATGATGTTACGTTATTTACTTCTAGTCATGCACTCTAATATGGGGCTATAGTCTCCTCACAGTTCCTCCTTAGACCCTCGCTACTAGTCGGAAGCCTCTGACATATGAAAAGGCGCACTTGAGGTCATGTGGTGAACTAGATTGGGGCTCTAGTTCAGTGGCATTCGAGACAAGATGTTACAAAGTGGAATCTAAGTAGTAAATTTATTATTTTACTCTTTGGGACTTGATAGACTAGAGATATAGGAATGTTTTGGAGCCTATGATGGATATTGGACTGGTGCGTCACAAGCACCTATTATGGTGGGAAGTTCAGGTTACTAGGGATGAGATTTCTATTTAGATTGTGATGTTATAGTTGTATATGATTTTTGACTCGGGAGATGCACATGTGGTTTGGATGTTTTGGTTAATGATGGATTTCTAGATATTGTCCCATTAGCGATAGGCTAGTGATTTGGTTTTGACACTTGGCATGTAGATGAAAGAGGAGTCTCATGCATCATGGTAGGTACATAGGATCCACATGTTATAGGTCTATTAGTGTGTGACTTTGCTGAAAACAGGGGCTCAGTTGTTTAAAGTGTCAAAAAATGATCATACAATGTTTTCCTGTATAAGTACATGGTGGAATTATAATTACCTAGGCTGACTTGTATATGGTTATCTTTCTGATGGTAGGTTATTTGGATCTATAGTGAGACACTCAATGATGAGGACGCTTGTATGGTCCTCGTGAACAGTTGATGTAGTGACCCTGGTGGTTTAGTATGGTGAAAGTATATGACTATTGTACCCTTGCGGGTTGTTGTTGTTTGAGATTGGTTGTGTGGACTAGTCCTAGAGGGAGCGGTCTAATGTGAAGATGATCAGAGAGGAAAGGTTCCTTGGATGTGGACGATTGGTTTGATGTGTGATTTCCTTTGTATGTGAGACCATAAAGATGGGTGATTTGACATGTTAATGTCAAGTGATGTTGGGATGAGAGTTTTTTGGACAACTCATGAGTTATGGCCTTCTATGAGCTGGCCTAGACTTAGGTGAGAGAGCTTAGTGACCTTCTTTGATGTGACTCCACTTGAGGGAGTTAGTGCCTTGTGGTTTTCAAGGGTTACCTGTGAGATAGGCATCGACCGAGTTATGTGTTCCTTTGGGTGTGTGAGGCACATGTATATATTTTGGGATCCTTTTACAATGGCGCATGAAGGGTGTAACCTAGTGTGAGGTTTAGGCATGTTGGATGCCTTTTGTTTTTAAGTAGAACTTATGTGCTAGTGCTTCAAACTTGTGGTTGGTTTCAAGAGGGGTGGGTTCATTCAGGTTCTTAGACAAGGTAATGGTTGTGCAGGCAGGTTATGCCTGGTAGTTAAGAGTTGGATTGGGAGTATAGAAGGTGCTTGAGGTTTTATGGTTAAGGATTATGAGTTGAGTTTTCATGGGACACAACTTGCTGGAGTCAAAATATGTTTTGTGTTTGGGTTATGTAATAGCGTGTAATGATTAAGAATTAATGGGATCATAGAGGCATAAGAACTGGTGACGTACAATGTTATTTGGCTTGTAGATTAGGTGCTACAGAATCATATGCCCACGAGGCTTGAATTGAGAAAGAAACCATGAGTAGGTTGAGAATCGTTGTGGGTGTGACGAGAGGCTTCTGGATAGGATGACCTCAGGCCCTTGGGATAAAACTGTGATGTTCCAGGAATGGATGAGTTTGTGGTGGTATTCATTGATGAAATCTTAGTGTACTCCCAGTCTAGAGATGATCATTCCCAATATCTTGATATCGACCTGAGTATGCTAAGTGAGTATCGACTATACACCATGCTATATAGATGTCGCCTTGGTCTGATAAAGGGCCTCCTAGGAGGTTGCACCCGTGGAGCGGTGTATGTGAAGCGGTATGGTGGGAGTTCACTATCATCCATTTGTGAGTGAAGTCCTTGTGATGTGATAGATATCAAAGAATAACATGGGTTCCATTCTCAGATACCAGGAATGCATGATAGTTGATGTTTCGTTTTGTTGCTCTGGTGGGAGAAAGATGGCCATGTCTAGTTCTGGCATTCAATAGCAAGTAGGGAATGGGTTTTGGAGTTTATGTTCAATTGAAAAGTGATAATAAGGGTACTATGGTGGGGAGTATTATATCATTCAAAATTATGTGACCCTTGTGCAGGTAGGGCCAATGATGTAGTGATAACCACATTGAGTGGGTTAGTGGATTTCTATGGAAGTGTTTTGGTAGGAAACTTTGATGGCGAGAAGTGCCGTGGTTCAGAACCATACATTGTAGTTAAATTCTATGGTAGAGAGAACTACAAAATTTATGATTAGTGTTGGATGATTGTGACAAACTTGACTCGAATACCCTCTCAAACTGGTACTCGACCTGAATTTCCATATACCCGAAGGGCATTATTGATCCCCACGGGCTAGCGACTAACACCTAGGCATCAAAAAAAAAATAGAGGGAATGATTTCACCCAACCTGAAGTAGGCAACATGAAATATATATACATGTATAGAATGAAATAGCAGAAGAAAACATGAATACATATACATGTCATGACAAAAAAATAAAAACAAAAGCGAACAACTAAAACGATAGAAAAATAATCTCTATGTGACAAGCCCAAAAACAAAGGAAGGCAAAGATAAACATCCAATCCAATAGTATCCATGTGATAGCATGGGAAAACTCCCACCATATCACCATCCAGCTACCCAAACCAAGCTGATAGAAAACCTCACCACCTCCCTACGGTGCCTTGCCTTTCCCTACATCGAAAGACATAGCTAGGTCTACACACCGCTGAAGGGGTACACAGGGTGTGAGCTAATAGGATCAGTAGGTTCTCACTCAGGTGTTCTATATCAAGTCTCTAAACAATAATCCAAGCATTCCCAACTTTAAATAAAACAAGGCATGATATACAGTTTAACAGTTTTTATATCAAAAGCATAGCAAAATAATTTCATTTCCCCCTTTTCAACATTTCCAAAAAAAGAAGGTAAATTAGTTTCAAATCATTTTATATACATATATATGAAAAAAAATATATCACATCAAATAAAAGAATGAATCACATATAACATCAAATCCATGACAATACAACCAAAATAGTACAAACCAAAACATCCCAAATCGGCCAAAAAGCACAGGTAACACCACACCAAGGATCACACTAGGCCAGGATAACTTGGACACTCATACCTAAATATAGAAAATCACACATGTATCAAGTCTCTAGACATATGCATCAAGTCCAGAGAGAATAGGAACACCCTAGAAAATGAACCCCCAATAGGTCTAACACGTCCCTAGAATAACAAGCCTAGGGAGAAGAGGAAAGTCCCATAAGAAAACCCCCAATAGTGGATGAGGCATATTACTACACCTTCCACCTAGGTACCCAAGGCTTCCCATGTGCTCTAATTTCCAAAAAATTCCATCAAACCATTCCATTAAAACCATTTCATTCAAACTATGCTTTGGAAACCATTTCATAAAAGCATTTCACAATGATTTGAAAATACATTTTCATTTACCAAAACCAGGGGAAACAATCTTTTATCAAAAAACCCATTTCCACACACAAAAATCACATCATTCATGTCATTCCATTTCATCTATAAAACAATTTATCAAAAAAAATTGGAGCAATGCAGTTCAACAACATAGGCTAGAGATAGAAGAACCCATCTCAAAACTTAAGGTCGCACATGCCCGCAATAGGATCCACCAACAGGAAGAACACAAAAATGAAAACAAAGGCTCTAGAATCAATATAAACATCTCATAATTGATTCAATTAAACAAAAGGTTTAGAAAATAGGAAATATTACAACATACCTCAAGAAAACACACCCCCCGCACCACAACTAACAAAGGATCGACCCTTGGAGAAAGATCGCACAACGGATCTAGAAAAGAATCAAGAGAATTACCACCACATATCAATGAATTTGATAATGAAATGAAATATTTCTACTGTGATCAAATACAACAAAGAAGCAAAAAGGATTACTCACCCATAGAGATACCACACACAACCCTGATGATCACACACTGAAAAAATCAATCTGGAAGGGTTGGAGGTTCCCAAAATCATTAGAGAGGAGCTCTAGGTTGAGAGAAAGGAGGTTTCACATTGAATGAATAAACATATCACTCGTACAATGCCCTAAAATCTCTATCCATGACATTTACATGGTGTGTAATCCCTTTACACATTGTGTAATCCATAGGTTCCTTATATGCTGAAAAACCCATCACCTTTTTATTAAAAAAATGATTTTTAACATTACACAACCTGTAATATTTAATGATATGTACTCAATTCACAAGATGATACTGGTGAACATTACACATCTTATACTCCTTACACAACGTGTAAATTTCTAGCAGACAATGAAAACTGCAGATTCTTACATGAAAACCCAAACCACCTCAGCTATTCTCTAAAATCAAGGAACCCCACTAATATATTACACATTCATACTCATACTCCATTAATTCAAATAAATATACATCCTTGAAATTTAATTCATTTTTCTCAGCAAATGTTCTCCATCTAGGAGAGTCTAATGATATGCCCAATTAAGGAGGAAAGCAAGTAAAGAGAAGGAAATTAACTGAAATCAGGTAACGAGATGTTATGAACTCCCCACCATAAGACTTTATGTCCCTAGGAAGTCATGTGGAAGAATGAAGTCTAGTAAATAGGTGAGTCCATTTCTCCCTCACCAATAACTCACACTCCCAAGTCTCATGAGAATCATATCCATGCCGCCATAAAACTTTGACCAACAGAATTGACTTCCCATGCAAGACTTTCACTTGAGAGAAAACGATCTCTATTGGTTGCTCCACAATAGAAACATATGGCTCAAACTCAAATTCTTCCTAGCTAAAAATGCAAGAGGGGCCAGGATGGTATTTCCTAAACTGCAATATGTTGAAAATATCATGGATTCCTGTCAACTAAACTAGTAAATCCAACTGATAATAAACCTCCCCAAGCCACTCAGTGACCTCAAATGGACCAACATATCTCAGAGACAACTTTCCTTATTTTCCAAGACGATGGTGACCCAACCATGAAGAAACTTTCAAGAAAACCTGGTCACCTACAAAAAACTCCAAAGAAAAACGCTGTTGATCCACATAAGATTTCTGTTGACTCTACGCTGTAACCAGAAGCTGACGTATATACTAAATCCTCATAGACATCTCCCGAACCAAACTTAGTCCCACAAAAAAAGCTTTTCCCACCTCTACCCAAGAAAGAGGTGATCTGCATGGGTGACCATACAAAGCCTTGAAAGGATCCATTCTGATCGATAACTAATAACCATTATTATAAGAAAATTCAACAAATCCCAAATAGATATCCCAAGACCCATTGAAATCCAATACATAAGCACAAAGCACATCCTTTAGGATTTGAATAGCATGCTCCTTCAAACCGTCCGTCTATGGATGATAAGATGTACTCAATATGACATGATTCCCAATCACCTCCTAAAGACTCATCCATAATCTCAAAGTAAACCTAGGATCTCTATACAAAACAATAGAAGAAGGAACCCCATGTAACCTCATAATTTCCTATACATACAACTTACCCATACCTTCAACTTTAGCGGTGTCCCTGATCAGAATAAAATGATCCAACTTTGTCAACCGATCAATTATCACCCAAATAGAATTCTTTCATCAGGGAGTCCATGGTAATCTAACTACAAAGTCTATGTATACCTCATCTCATTTTCAAACTAGAAGCAAAAACAGCTGGAGAAAACCAAAAGGTTTTAGATGCTCTACCTTTATCTATTGGTAGGTGTAACAATAAGACACATAATCAGCAATGTCACACATCATACTCGACCACGAGAATCATCATCTCATGTCATAATACATCTTCACAGTGCCCGGATGAATGAACCATGAAGAAATATGAAAATCAAACAAAGCTGATATCCTCATGGATTATGGGTTAACAAAATGACCCCCAAAACTAAGAATACCATTTGAAGAGAGAGACCGACCAAAAAAAGTCTCCCCACTATATAAGGTTTCTCAAATTCCTCTAAATCCATCATAATAATGTTTAATTTGCAGAATAGACTCAAGAAAAGATGATGATAACTAAACACTGGTCAAAACCATGTTTGAAACATCCTCCTGAGCATCCAGATGAAACTGAGAAAAAAATACCCATAAGGCTCTACTCTTCCATAGATTCCTGAACAACCTATGATGACACTTTTCCACCAAGAGAATCCATAATGACATTCCCCTTCCTTGGGGTGTAGGCGATATCAAAGTCAAACATCTGAAGGTATTACACCCATAAACTCTATTTGAGATCCAAGAATTTTTGAGAAAATATATAGCTCAAACTCTTATGGTCAGAAAAGATTGTATACCTTTCCCTAAAAAGATATTACCGCTAGCACTTAAGTGCATGCATAACTGTGACAAGATCTAAATCCTAATTGGGGTAATTATTCTCATGCGGTTGAAGCTAACGAGAGCCATTAACTACCATATCATCATCCTTCATAAGAATAAAATATAAACTAGCACCAAAAGAATCACATCAAACCACATAACCCTTACCAGGATTAGGTAATATCAGAATAAGAGCCGATGTCATAGGTATTTTCATCTCATCAAAAGAATACTAACATTTTTCACCCCATATGAATTTCACCCCTTTCCTAGTAAGATCAGTCAAAGGTAACAACAACTTTAAGAAATCCTTGAAGAACTATCAGTAGTATCCAAAAAGAACAAGGAAGCTCAGAATCTCAAAGACACGACTATTCCCATAACAAGACAACCTTTACCTTCTCAGGATCAACTGAAGAGCCATGCTTAAAAATCACATTCCCTAATAACTTCACTTCTTGGATCTAGAAATTGAATTTCAAAATATTTCCATAAAAATAGTGATTCCTCATAATTTCCAAAATCAAACCTAAATGGTGCTCGTGCTCATGCTTAGATCTCAAGTAAACAAAAATATCATCCACAAACACTACCACAAAAGTGTTGAGATATTGATGGAATATCGAATTCATCAAAGCCATAAAAAATAGATGAAAATTAGTCATAATAAATGACATAAAAAGATATTCATAATGATCACACCTGATCCTAAAATCCGTCTTTAGTATATCAGACTCCTGAACTCTAAGTTGATGATAACCAAAATGAATACCAATATTCAAAAATCACTTTCCCCCTTTAACTAATCAAACAAATCATACACACGAGGCAAATGATAATCATTCTTAACTGTTACCTGACTCAACTTCCTATAGTTCACACACAATTGGAGTGAACCATCTGCCTTTTTGGCATAGATCACCAGGGCTACCCAAGGCAAAACACTAGGGTGAACAAAACCATTCACCATCATATCATACAACTGAATCTTGAGCTCTTTCATCTCTATTAGTTCCATATGATATGTAGGCATCAAAATGGGCTAAGTACCTAGTACCAGGTCAATTGTAAACTAAACCTCACTCTTTAAAGTAAGCTCTAAGAAATAATTTAGGAAAATTTCAGGAAAATCTCAAACAATAATAGGAAGATAAACAACAAAAGAAACATCTTTGGGATCAACTGCTACAACATATGCCAAACTTCTGAGCCCTGTTTAGAAAGGTTCTGCCTAACCAGTCATTAGATCCCACTCCCCCTAAAACACCTATGATCTCTCATAGGCCATAAGAAATGTGACACACTGATGATAACAATAAACCTCAGCATGATGCGAAACAAGCCAATCCATACCGATGATGACATCAACTAGATCCAGATCAAGAACACGAAAATCCCAGACTAACTTCGTATTAGCTAAAGATAGAGAAAAAGGACACCAAAACCCCAATTCTTTCCTCTTTCCTAGAGATGTAACTAAATCCATGACAAAGGACATGAGATCCATTGGAAGGTTAAACATATCAACAAAGTAGGCAACAATAAATGAGTGGGAAGCACCAATATCAAATAAAGAAATTGTTACTGAAGATGAAATAAAGATGGTACCTCTCACTGTCACTAGATTCACATCTACCTCTATTGAAAACTCATATACTGTGTGAAGGTGATTCACTCCTGATGCCTATGGCTGGATACTTGTAGTCTTTGAATCATCTGAATTCACTACAGTAGCCTTTGGAGCTGATGATCCCTAACCATATCGAGGTGTAGACATAGTTTGATAGAAATACTACTAATGAAAATAACGCCCACAACCATTACACATCTTTGTACATTAAGGAGAATAATACCATGTGTGTTCGAACTTGCCACACTGATAGAAATTTAGATCTATACCACCGGCTATAACTATAGGTGCTAAAGAGGCATGCTGCTGAGAACCACCTCCACCACTCCTACGATGACCTCACCACTTCCTCTTTTAACCTAGCATGCCACTAAAGCTACCACTAGGTGGAATAAATGGGGAATAATATCTAGCCATGCCTTCCATTTTAATTTCTACCATCATATCCCTATCCAATATCTCCACATAAGTTAAAATCATCAACATAAATACCTTTGATATGATATCTGATCACAAACCATACAGGTACTTCTGCGCTTTTAGCTGGTCATTCTTTACAACCTTTGGTGAAAAACAAAACAAATCAGTAAAATGATTGGTGTACACTAACACCAAACACTCTCCCTACTGTAAAGGGAGTAAATCCAAATAATTCACCATCATCAGTGACCCTTTAAAAAAATTATGGAAGAAGTGAGTCTTGAAACCTTTCCATTCCAAACCCACGTGCCTATCCGCTTGTACCATGGAATCCCGCCATCGCTTACTAGGACCCTCAAGTCTGAATTACACACACTTCACCTTGATACTCTTAGGTGTATTCAATAAGTAAAATATCTAATTGATATTATCAATATAGTCTTTCTCCTCTTGAGGTTCATTCATACCATTAAATAATGGTGGTTTCTCATGCAAAAACTATCATGATCGATCTATATATTCTACAGCTCCCGGATGTACCTCAACAACTGCATTATGAGATTGCGATAAATTATGGCCAACAAAAAAAACTTCCCACATGATAGAATTGATAAAATTATAATCCACATGAGGATTTACTTATGGAGCATCAGTTGAACCCTCCTGAGGAACTCTCAAAATGCATCTTTGAGGCATACTAATGCACACCAAAACAAAAGAAACAATCATACAATAGAATAATATAAGTTCAAACTAGAAAATACATAATAAAAATCTGAGATTAAGGTCAATAAATCAAAATAGGATACACAAAAACCAACATCCCATGGTAACTTGAGTCTCATCATGGAAAGAGCTAGCCAAACACTCACTGCAACCTACCTCTCAAGTACTAAAAATCCTATCTCCAATCTACCAAACATACCATGATAGGGAATCTTGAGGAAATAACTTCTTTGATACCAAATTGTGATGAACCTAACCTAAATACCCTCTCAAACTGGTACCCGAACTGAATTTCCACATACCCTACGGGCGTTCCCGATCCCCACGGGCTGGTGACTAGAACCCGAGCATCCACAAAAAACAAATTGAATGATTAATCCCAAATTGATGCAGACAACATGACATGTACATACATGTAAAAAATGAAACATTAGAAGAAATAATGAATACATATACATGTCATAATAGAAAAAGAACAACAAAAGTGAACAACTGAAATAATAGCAAAACAATCTATAAGAGACAAGTCCAACAACAAAGGACGGCAAAGATAAACAGTTAATCCAACAATCACCATGTGATAGTGTGGGAAAAATCTTACCATCTCACCATCTAGATACCCAAACCCAGCTGATAGAAAACCTCACTGCCTCACTGTGAAACTTTACATTTCCATACATCGAAAGACATAACCAATTCTACGCATTAACGAAGGGGTATGTAGGGTGTGATCTAACAATATCAATAGGGTTCCACCTAGGTATTCAATATCAATTCTCTGACCAATAATCCAAGCATGATCAAATTTAAAGAAAATAAGGTATGATATACAATTTAGAAATTTTTATATCAAAAGCATGACAAAAAAAATTTAATTTTCCCCTTTTCCAAATTTCCAAATAAAGTAGGTAAACTAGTTTCAAATAATTTTATACACATATATAAAAATAGATATATCATTTCAAAGAAAATAATGCATCACATATCATATCAAATCCATGACAGTACAACTAAAATAGTACAAACCAAAATAACCCAAATCGGCCAAAAGCATAGGTAACATCACACTAAGGATAAAACTAGGTCAAGATAGCTAGGAAAATTGTACCTAAATATATACAATCATGCACGTATCAAGACTTTAGAAATATGAATTGATTTTAGAGATCATAGAAACACATTAGAAAGTGAACCCCCCAATAGGTCTAACAAGTCCCTAGAACAAAAAACCTAGGGAGCAGAGGAAATCCCCATGAGAAAACCCCTCGATAGTGGATGAGGCCTATTAATACACCTTCCACTTAAGTACCCAAGGATTCCCATGTGCTCTACTTTCCAAACCATTTCATTCAAACCATTTCATTAAAACCATTTTATTCAAACCATGCTTTGAAAACCATTTCATAAAACCATTTCACAATCCTGAATGGCCCAAAGACCTTCTTTTTTATTGATTTTTTGATAACCCCCCTTTCAAGGGATGAGGGGGAACCCTTACAAGGCCCTTAGGATTAGATATTACATTGCCCGCAGGATTTAAGAGACATTACATGACTCGAAGGTCTTAGGGAATTCAACCAGACTATAACTACAAGGAACTGCCCCTCCCCAGCATCTACATCGTGATGGTATCTCTCCACCTTCGCATGGACGTATGGCTAAGCTTCCCGTGCAATCATAGGCTGGTCCTGATGGCATATCCATACCCTCACATTCTTCTAAATCCATTGGTTCTACTCTGGTGAGTGCACCTACTCTGAATCCTCCTCTAGGGTTGCTCATTTTTATAGAGTGTTTGGGGAAACTGCACTGATCATGTGGCCCGAAGGCCTTGAGGTGGCCTAAAGGCCTTAAAGGTGGCATGAAAGCCTTATTAACTCGAAGGTCTGGGTGGCCCGAAGGTCTTAAGGACTCCAAGCCCAAACCGACGACCCAAGGTGAATAGTTCCAGTTACTACAGTACCAAACAATACCTGCTACAATACCTGCTATAGTACCCGCACAATACTGCTACAGTAACTGCTACAGTATTGCTACAATACTTGAAAATATGCCTTCAGCTAGTTTCGAACTAGGGTCTTTTGGATTCACTTAGAGATACCTCACCAACTGGGTTGAGGCACATGTGCCACAATGATTTGAAAAACCCTTTTCATTTAAAAAACTAGGGTAAAACCATATTTTATCAAAAACTCATTTCCACACACACAAATCACATCATTCATATCATTCCATTTCATTTATAAAACAATTTATCAAAAAAAAACCCAGAGCAATGAAGTTCACCAAGATAGTCTAGAGATAGAACCACCTACCTCAAAACTCAATCCACACATGCCCACAATGGGACCCACCAACATGAAGAATGAAACAATGAAAATAGAGGCCTTGGAATTAATCTACACATCCCAAAATTTATTCAATTAAACGAAAGGTTTAGCAAATAGGAAATATCATAACATACCTCAAGAATACACACTCACCGCACCAAAACCAACAAAGGATCATCCCTCGAAACAAGATTTCATAACATATCTAGAAAAGAATCAAGAAAATTACCCCCATAGATCAACAAAACCAATAACACAATGAAGTAACACTACCATGATCAGAGGTAATGAAGAAGAAAAAAGGATTACTCACCTGGAGAGATACCGTGCACAACCCTAATGATCAAATGCTGAACGAATCTATCTAGAAGGGTTGGAGGTTCCCAAAATCTACAAAGAGGATCTCTATGTTGAGATAAAGGAGAATTCATGTTGAATGAATAAACATATCACCCTTATAGTTCCCTAAAATCCCTGTCCATAACATTTACATAGCATGTAATCTATGGGATCCTTATACGCCGAAAAACCCATCACCTTTTTATTAAAAATATGTTTTTAACATTACATGGAATGTAATATTTACACAACGTGTAATATTTCATGCGGTGTAATAAGATCAATACATGATCCTAGAGAACATTACACGTCGTTTACTCCTTACATGGTGTCTAAATTTACAATAGTCCGTGAAAATTACAGATTTTTACATGAAAACCCAAAACACATAAGGTGTTCTATGAACTTGGGAAGAACCCTGCTAAGCCATTACACATTCATAATTAGACTCCATTAACTCAAACAAACATACATCCTTGAACTTTAGGTCATTTTTCTCAGCAAATGTTCTCCATTATTAGGAGTCCAAAGACACACCCAATTAAAGAGAAAAAAGTAAAGAGAAGGGAATTTTTTGAAAGTGGGTAATGAGATGCTACAATGATACTGAGACATATCAAGATAGATGGTTGTGGTTAGAAATAATCTTGGTATTTTGTGGATGGTGGAAAGTGGTGGCTTGACCTTTGGTGGGTTGTATGCCTTAATTTGGAGTGATGAAAATGAACTCAGTTGTCATCCTAAAGTATAATGCAATGAGTTGAGCATGAAATGATGAATGAGGTGGGTCGAGAGGTGTAAAGACCCCAAACCTAGTTTCCCAGATCTGATGGTTACTTTATTACATCAGTACTAAATACAAGCAATCTCATCCCAATGGTCCAAATAGTTTTTTTAGTCTCAGTAAACTAGACACATAATTGAATCCCACATTACATTTGAAAACATAAATAAAACATAGTATTTTATTTGGGATCATATTTATTCCCTATATAATATCCTTTTATATCAATCATAAAACATTTCCTGGTATCCCAAGGAATGAAAACATAAGAAAGGGGTGAGCTCAGATGCTCATAAGGGGATGCATACAACAGAAGCTAAATATGGTATGGATAATATGGATGGAACAAATTATTATCAAATAACACTATATAAATAATCACATAATTTTAAACTTATCCATGGATATAAAAACTATTCAAAAAAAAATCATGGACATCAATAACTGGTTTCATAATGATGGAATGCATAATTCCGTACATATGAAATTACTATCAAGACCTTGTTCTGATACATCTAAAAATACCATCAAGGCCTCATGCCAAGACATCTATATAAATGGGTAAGGCATCATCCAAGTAACCAATTTATTTTGTCTCACAAGACCTATTGATGCATTGAGGGGAAATGTAATTCTAGGCCCCACCCATCACTTTATAATTACAATTCATTCATCATATGAATAAACATTTCAACTTAATCAACATGCCTTAAAAATTAATAAATGTTCGTATTGGAAGAACTAACACACGAATTATTAATACTTTCTCCAGTAAAAATAATCACAAAACATCTAGAAAAATATAGTGGATGGTATTATCAACATATTATTCAACAAAGTATGTTGACATAGATGAAAATACTTAGATCACTAGAAAATTTCTTGAGGAAAATACCCTTTTCACTTTGAAACCACATATTTAAAGTCTAAAATATTTCCCAAATATCAAGGAATTTTTTTTCTTTGAAAGTAAACTTATAAAATTATAAAGTAAGCTTCAAATAAATGAGTTTTTATAACAATGGGAAATTCCATTCATGTTGTATAAGTTAAAAAAACATTCATTTCACACTTTTTGTAAAAGGTCAAAAATTTCCTCATTTGGAAAATGAAAAAAATATCCATTTTTAAACCATTTTATAAAAAATCAAACATGGGTAAAAATGTCTTTCATAAATACAGTGACTAGTGTCGGGCCTATAAGACTTTAGAATATTTCTAAGATTTTTTTCAAAGCGATTCGCTGAGTCGGCATGGGATTATGGGGCCTGGAGAGCCTCAACACGATGATTTTAAAAATATTAAATATATTTTTTCATGAACACACAATTTCTCTTGAAACATGAATAAATCCCAAGTAGAGTCTTGGATTGGAAATCTGAGGCCGCAGTTGAGTTCAGAACGTCATGTTTACCATAGGTGTGATATATAGTTGTCTGCGCTAGGAGTTTGGATGGAGGCGAGTTGGAGGGGCATCAAGTTATTAATTAATTGAGAATTTAATTAATAAAAATTAACCTAATCTACCCCCTCTCACATTGGTATTAAAAATTAAAAGGAGGAACTGATTCTACTCTCCTCCTTCTATCAACAAATGAAAATAACCCGAAATCAAAGCGATAAAATGCTATTGATCTCCATTCTTGGTTCCGATCATCAAAAGATCAAGGAGAAGCATGATCTGAACATCATTATACAATCAAAGCTATGGAGTTTCACCGTCGAGGTAGGTTTTTTGAGTTTTAGTCTTGATCCCCTTCGTTTTGAATTTTTTTACGGTTGTAGAGCCCTGTTGCAATTTCTAGTGATCCCTTCTAGGTCAATCTATTGGTTTTGGGGTAAACTGAAGTGAATAGGGTGGATATCAAGGTAATTTCCATATGGAATTACCATCTTCATGACGTGTAGTCTAGTGAGACACATCTTGTATCTCTTACTATTTATGGAATATGACTTTTGGGGACTATATGTCGTGTAGTGACCCCATGTCATGTGGCCAGAGGACATGGCCAGGGTATCCATGTAATAATATATGGCTATGTAAAATTACATGGATAGGGGTTCTAGACACGAGCATAGGAAAACCACACAACCAAGTGAACGTTTAGCCTGAATACATTGTGTAGTATGGGATTCATGACATGTGAGGGACATGACTGGATGAACCATGTGGAAGAAGAACATGTCCAGGGACCGGGTGAGGTAGAACAGCCGTGTACAGGATGTACACACCATGTACCCCAACATGGCCAAGACAGGCTATGTAAATGAGATACATGACCATGTGCATGGGTGAGTCTACACACCTTGTGGGCCCTAGTGCACGCCGTGTACTTTCTTGTAGATCTTCTTGAGATCTTAATCCTTACATATCTCTTTCTATGGAACTTAGATTTAGGATTATGAGTAACATATCCTGAGTATTTTTCCACATAGAATGTGATGGTGGCCTCTGTTTTGGACTACGAGATACAATGTTTCATTTTTCAAGCATGATGTTTGTGTAGCAGTGCTTAACCTTAGGTAGTGATCAGGGTGGATCACTAGGTTGACATCAGGGTTAGTACCCTCACCTTTTAACTTAAGATGTGGGTCCCATGAAATCTTTAGACCAGTAGTGTGGTTCTACCCTATTGTATCAAGTCGTGAGTCCCTTACCCATGGCAGTGTTGCAGTGTGAAGTATGATAAGCATGAAGTGCCTTTCAGTGGTTCTTTACCAATGTTATAGATCCGTGTTGTTCATAAAGAGAGATACTGGGATTGGTGTTGGTTCCAAAAATCATGCTATTGAAGGAATGAACAAAGTCACAGCTGGTTTGAAGTGCATCTGGACCCAAATGGACTCAAAATCCATTCAAAAAATCATCCAAGGAGTCTCTTTTGCAAATCTATTCCATAGAGATCCCTAGATTCCACGACCGAGACTAAAGTTGACAGTGCCTTCATGAGTCTGAAAAATCTTTCATGAATGTATTAGCTTCACAGTTCCCTTTCGATTCATGAACATCCCTATGATCCCCTCGCCTCTACGACCGTGAAGAAAGCTGATGGTGCCTTCACAAGTACAATGAAGCCTGTGCAAACATATCATCTTTGCAGTGCCCTGTTTTCTTTGCAGTGAGACCCACGAGCACCATGAACCACCGTTTCCTATAAATATCCAGCTCACCCCCATAACCATTTCTAGCCTAACTTTTCACCTTCCAAACTCCCATTTCATGAAGCTATTGAGAATTGTAAACCTAAGAGAAATATGGATCGCCCAAGGTACTTGATCATTACGAACCATGATTTTCTATCTACTTCATGTCCCATACTTATAGGGATTACCTTCACAAAGACCTCTATCCTTCATGAAGGAGGGATCCCCTTTAGGTTTCTTGAGGCTCTGTGAAGCATTAAGACTTCACGAAACACTCTCCGAATAATGATCTCTTTGCTAAGGTGAATCCCTGATACACCAAATTCCTTCCTTCGTAAAGCATCCTTCCTTCGCGAAGCACCTTTTCTTTATAAATCATCCTTCCTTCACAAAGAATTCTTCCTTCAAAAAACACCTTTCTTTCATGAACCTCCTCTTGTCAAGCCCCCTAGCTTCACGAAACCCTTTCCCACACAACCCTCTAGGCCTGTACGAAGTGATTTCAGAGTCCCACGTGTGATGTTTCATGTTTTGTTACTCTACCTTAGGCTTCTTTACATAGGTACACTAATAACTATTGCTTCTTCACATAATTGTGCTAATGTGGACCCCTCAATTGACCACTCCTCCACCTCGCTCCTGTCGGGTATTTCTTGTGCCTTCCCTTCCCCAAGTACGGGTTGGTACAAGTTATGTAAGTCCAAGGGACGAGGAGTGAGTCCTCATCATCCGAGATACAGGATGTTAAACTGCCAAGCACCCACATCCCACATGAAGTTAAATTGTAAGTTGACACATGTGTGGAATGTCTGAGAAGATCAGAGAGGAGATGAGACCAGGAACCTTGTGCTTCACACTTTCTCAATTCATACACACTCTCTCTCCCTTTGGGCTTTGTCTCCATGTGCACCTCATGCAGTCTTCACATAAGCCCCAAACCACCTTCTCAGGATTACCTCCTAGTGTTAGTCCAAATCTCCACCTCTTTGGGATTCTATCCATGCATAAGCCCCACACCATCCCTCATGACCGCAACTTTTGCAACAGGATCACCAAGTATGATCTTACATATTTTTTCTCACACTAAGCATGACTCACATGGACTTATAGAGTAAGCAATGACCATGGCATCCTCTTTGGTCCACTAACAATGTGTAATCCCCATCACGAATATGGGCTACTAACCATGTGTAATCCCCATTCCCCTCTCCACTGAACTACATGGAATTTGATCCCTGTCTTCCAGACAGGGTATGTAGGAAGCCTCTTCTAGGTTCAATCCCATAAATCCCCACAATCCATTTGTTTTGTCTATTTCACATCAGTTCACTTATCCCGCATGATGTTAAACTGCACCCTCCTAACTACATGGGTTTTGATCCCTTTTGAGTATGTAGGAAGCCTCTTCGAGGTCCAATCCCAGCCAATAGTAAACTCTGGTGCTCCCTTATAGGGATGTAACCTCCTGATGTGACATCTTCCCTTTTTGGGAAACATATCTCAGATCCATCCTTTGAGGTGTTTTGATCTACATGGGCATCTAACCATGCATAATCCCCACAATTCACCATACTCATCCAACCAAGAGTGACCCTCTTGTGAAGGGCCGCTAACCATGCATAAGCCCTCGGTGTGTCTTTGGGTCACTGTACTTTGTGTATGCCCCGATTATATGCCCTATCCTGAACTACATGGACTTTGATTCCTAGACACTAGGATATATAGGAAGCCTCCCCAAGGTTCAGGCTCATCACTCATTTCCCATCCTGGTCTTTCCTTTGAGCCTTTGTGTTTTGAGAAGATCATGCCCAAACCAAGAGGTTCTACTTCCTTTGGGTTCTTATCCATGCACTCTATTTATCATGATCTGCCTCCTTAGGTGTCTCATTACCCCACTGAACTACTGGACTTTTATTCCCCACCATTAGGATATGTAGGAAGCCTCCCTGAGGTTCAAGACCAGCACCACTACCTTCACATCAATTCCACCTCATTCATTCCACCCACTTCACCCAATCATCCATTATCCATCCTAATTCTTACCCAAGACACCACATCCTGGTGGTATTATTCCATACATTATGACAGTTAACCATGCATAATCCCCATTCATCCCATTTCTCTCTTTAGCACCCAGGTAGCTAACCTTTCATAAGCCCCACACATCATATCCATCTAACCAAGAGTGCCCCTCTTGTGAAGGGAAGATAACCTTGTGTAAGCCCAAAATCAACCCTAACTAAGTATGTTTTGATACCTATCTTATATATAGGGTATGTATGAATACTCACTTAGCTTCAATCCCATCTAATGGTAAACCTTACCATTCCCCCTTTTTGGGGTGCGCCCCTCTGATCCATCCTTTGTGATGTCCAGATCAGCCTTCCCTGTGTGAAACCTTCCTGTTTTTGGGACACGCCATCCCAGGTCCATCTTCACTGGGCATTCTAATTCATCTATTTGGTAAACCTTCCAGGTGCTCCCTCCTAGGGATGTACTTATTTGATCCACTCTCATCAGTGTTCTTATCAGTTCGATCCATCTCCTCTAGATGTTAAACTCATGACATACCTTGTGTTAAACATAGGAAGATGAGGAAAACCTTAGAGACATGCCTTCAGCATAATTACCACATAGTCGATGTGGGATGCCTTGGGATTCCATGCCCTTGATAATCCCTTTAATAAGGTAAAATTTAGGTGTACCAATGTTCCAGCATCCAGACATGCCAGTGATGCCCAACACAACTACTATCCTAACCAAAGGTTTCTTCCCTAACTTAACCCTTTGTAATGTCTTGATAGAAGTAGTGTAATTTACCAGAATCCACAAAGATATGGAATCAGGGAGAGTTTTATGAATAATGTATTAATATCTAAGGGAGACCTGGACTAGGTGGCGAATTCTGAGGAGGAATCCATGGAAGGAGGGGATGACATCCCATCATCTCATTTCGATCAAGGAGAAAACATATCTGAAGAAGTGATGAATGCTTCCCACCTTTAGAAAGAAGGAATGTGGGGTAAAATTTATCCATCACTATTGAAAACATGCACAGGCAGTGCACCCAGGAGGAAAGCATCAGAAATAGAAAATGGTGAAATTGATGTGAATCATTTCTCCTACAACCATGGGGATTAGTAGTGTTCGAGACATCATTAGATAAGCATGTCACCAGATCTAGCTATCTAGTGCTAGGTCCCTCTAAGAAAATAGTGGGACTGGTGTGGATCTCACTAGAATTTGGGGTAGTTAATCATTGGGTATTCTGGTCTATGACATCATCAGTGTGGATCTCTCTATCCATTCATGGAAGACTGAACGATGTTGGGACATCGGGAACTGCTTTCCTATTATCCATACAGATAGATGAATCTTCCTACTTTGTTGGACCCAGGCTATAGAAAACTAGTCACCTCCTGTCCATAGATGTAGGGGCAGGGGAAATGCCAATGCGGAAATCCCACACAGCTCCACCTCCGCCACGATGTCATCCACAACCACAACTACTGGGCACCCACACCTCATCTCACCCTCATAATTTATCCATAGAATGATGACCGACAATCTTATCCAATGGTAAAAATAGGAGGGGTTCATCCCAATGAGGGATATGGACTCCCAGGATTTGGAGGCTTCTGTACCTCATCATCACCGTTCCCCTAAGGGCCACACAGGGAGCCACTGCTCCCCACACTGAAATCCAACTATTTTAAGGGCCTCTCCCCAGAATGATCATATGACTCATTCCCCTATGTTGATGAGGTAAGGGATATCAGAGTCGACCCGACAATGACTACCGCCTAAGAGACTCCAAGGATGGATCCCACTAGGCCTCGTTAGAACCACCAGATTTTGGTCCCCCAGACCAAACAACAGGTGGATTATGCCCCTGTCCCACTGGCCCTGGTTTGGATGACCTGATGTCAATGTCGGGTACAGGCTCAAGAAGATGTCTTCTAGGGGGTGTCATATTCTACAGCTTTAGTGGACCATTCCACCAACGACACATATTATCAGTTCCCTACTATTATAGAGAAGGTAAACTTCTATGTTTGATTGGTATTGAGACCCTAGACACCCTAGTGGTAGACTAGGATGACTCTTCTAGTAACCGGCATGAGCAACAACTACCGCAGGCCGACCCATGAAAATGATATCCAATACAGAGGTCCTCCCCATACCATCTTTAGCTAGAGTGGAGTTCCTCCATACTCTCACACTCAGAGTGGATTTCCTCCTCATGTTTCCAGCATCAGTCTAAGTGGAGGTCCTCCCCGACTTGTCGACACCCTGGATGGATGTTCACCCCACACCCATGATCTCAAGTATGGATATTTTCCTCATATATCAGGATATCAATGTGAAGGCCCTCCTCACATCATCATCAGCCAGAGTGGAGGTCCTCCCCACTCTCGCACCCAGCATGGAGGTCCTCCCCATGTTCTCACTGGCTCTAGTGGAGGTCCTCCCCACTCCAGTGATCATCCAAGCGGAGGCCCTCCCCGCTTCATCATCAATGACTAACATGGAGGTCCTCCCCATGTCTAGTTTGATCAGTAAAAGGCCCTCATCATTCTATCACTTCCAGCTAGTGCTGAGGTACTCCCAATGACACATACAGTTAACATAGATTTCCTCCCCATGTTTGCACTAGCTCCAGCAGAGGCCCTCCCCGCTTCATCACTCCCTACCGCAGAGGTACCCCCTTCACGTTAGGCATCAGACATGGAGGTACTCCCTGTGTTCCATTCAACATATGCCTGGGTGATCCTCACACCCTAGATCACTAAATCATAGGTCCTCACTATTATGGCATCAAACCTCATAGAGGTCCCCCTATACCGAAGATCTACCTTAACCTGAAGAATTGTCCTGAGGTAGGAGGGAGAACCGTCACTGCCAAAGGAAGAATTTTCCAAAGAACCAGATCATTGTCAATCCAGTTCACTTTTTAGATTCTAAAGTGGAGTGTGGAACATTCACCCTGATCTTCTACATCATGGCCTAGGGTTGGAACTTAGTGTGTGAGATTCTTCCTTTTGTAAAGTGAAATGAACCAGATCCCCAAATCCCTCCACAGGTACATGTAGAAGGAGAAATATTTGGCTCCTTTCCAGGGTCTCACCATGCAGTCCTCTCTATTGTCACCAAGATCATTATCTACCTTGACATGAGATCATGAAGATTTTTTCTAGGTACTGGTAGATATTGAGAACTGTTGTGGAACCGTTGAGAGTCCCAATGACAGAAACAAGAAATGAAAGAAAATGCAGGAGAAAAGAAAGCACACAAAACACAAAAATTTACGTGTTTTGGGAAAAATCACTACGTCCACGGAGGTAGATTTCTCACTCAAAAAATGGGAGCACAAATTAAAGAGTTTTTCCAGGTTATAAACCCTATCCCAAAATGGGATACATATGGAGAAGATGATCCACTGTTCTAAATAGGAAGTCCGCGTCACTGTAGTGAATGGAGACCACCTTTGTCAAAAGTGCCATAGTGCTGCCGGCTGGAAGTCAAAAGTGAAACAGTATAGTTGACTCTGAAGTCTGCACTGCTACAGTTCCTATCTGTGTCAGTTGGTTGCGGGCCGCAAGCATTCAGCCCAACCGTATCGGGCTACACCAATCCAACAAGCACCAGCTAGATCTGCCACCAGCAGCCGCTGTCTTCATGTATGAAGTGGTGGTCAACTCCCCATCCTACAGAGATGTGATGATGAAATCTGTACTATCCCCATGAGACAGCCTAGTGAGCAGAAACCTGTTGGATGACACACCATTCTCTCCACCAGCTAGTCCACTACCACAATGGTCTATATTATTTCTGTTTCTGATCCCTCAACTTCCCCCAGTCAAGGAACGGGGAAACCAGATGCCAGATCCCACTTTTGAACGGAGAAGTTTGCAGGACATTCTCATGACTGACCACTTCCTTGAGATGGTCTGACTAATTGTGACTCCAGAATTCAACATCCTGGAGTCCCTCACCCAGGATGAGGTCATGTGTTTTTACTAGACCATCTGGGTGATTTATTTCCACTTCCAAAATCATCAGTTGGTTTATCTGAAGGGCCATGAGCATTATGATGATATCATCCAGTAGTGTCGTATGGTTGACCTGGATACACTTCCCATCACTCAACACCATTCATTGCTTGGTTATCATTGGACCCTCCAGGAACGATGTGTTCATATCTTTATTGTGCTCCATAGAATTATTTTCGAGGCATCCCCACATATCCAGATCCATGGCTGGGGAAAATATGAAGCTCTCCACTTTAGTCCTATCCTACACCAACCCAACTTATCCAGTGATATTAAGGATATGCCACTAGGTGTGGTCATGGTGAACAAGGATGAACTCAATCCACTTAAGGAGAAGGAAACCTAGATAGAGATCATTGAAGAGAAACTACCCCTATGAATAGTGCAACATCTATTGGATCCCCCTGGTGTTGTCACTCACCAACAAATACACTTTCTTGACCTTGCCGAACCTGCTGAGTCATTGCCTCTCAGTCAATACCCCATTAAAGAAAAGGACACATTAGGACCATTAATCCCTCTAACCAATCTGGATCGATGCATAATATGGAAGCTGATTCTGAGAAGGACATTCTATTTCAAAATCCCACAGAACAGAATAAGATCATTGATGATCTCCTCACTCGACGCCTTGCAGAATGAAACCTAGATTACGAAGATCCTTGATATGATCTCATTCACCCCCATTGGGGAAGTAGGGGAAACCATAGGTTCTTCTCATTGAATTGCTTCTCATTGATCCCAAAAAACCTTTACATCCCAACAGGGTAGAGGCCGAAGTTTATGGAAAATGGCTATGATATACATCATTGAATCTTCCTAAGCTATGTGAGAATCTTCTCAAAGGCCCAACTCTACAAGAAGTTCCTCCAATAACTCCTTAGGTTTCTCTTCAGGTTATTCCCCCAGCCACTCCATAGGCTATTCCTCTAGCAGTTCCTTGGGTTTTTCCTCCGACCACCCCATGATCCACTGAGCTGACTTATCATGTTGAAGAACCTGACAATGCACCGGTGGTCAAGAACCCTTACCAAGATAGGATTCCCCACCACGTGGATCTAATGGCTGCTCTCATCACCTACCTCGAGGCCCTTGAAATGCAATAGGTGGTGATCCCACCTGATAGAAAGTCACATCCATCATGGGTAGATGATATTACAACACACCCAGATTTCAAGAACCCCACTTTACCCCCTTCAATGGGATGGGAGACCCGCTGCATCATTTGGACCATTTCATCTCAAGATCTGGACCCATGCTAGGAACTCTAGTACAACAGGAAGCCTCCAAGATCTGGTGTTTCATATAGACATTGGAAGGAACCTTGTTTTTCTGGTATAACCAGTTACCCATTGGGTCTATAGATGATTGGGAGGATCTTCATATACAATTTATTTATCAGTTTAGCTTCACCACATGGACGACAAGTATTACTAACCTCTTCAAGTGAAAATAACGGTTATACAAGTGAATCGTAGACTTTGTCTCCAGGTGGAAAGGCCTCACATATTCAATTGATATGATGTTGACTTAGAAACAAATACTGATGATGTTCATGGGGAATGTGAAGACTAAATTGGTTCCCTTTATCATCACTTATAATTTTCTAGGTGGATTCTGAGATTTCTCTAATAAGGCTCAACACCTAGAGGAAGCCTTGAAGTAGGCCAAATAGGTTCATCTGTTGCCTCCCAAAACTCCTTTAGAAATATCCTCCAAGGTTGAGACTGCTTCCATAGCATAGGTAGAGGCCCCCAGGCTACTAGATTTGTTACCAACAGAGCCACATCCATAGCCTCGTTGAGGGCCACAACCTCAAGCCCAACCTTAGGCTCAGCATCACCTACCTTAGAATTGGAAGGCACCACCGCATAATGCACCACCACCACCCAGGAAAGATAATAAGGTTCTTCCTCCTCATCAGGATCTAGCCCCTCATTAGGGCCAGACTCCCAGAGTTCCTTTCTTGGACTAGAGAAATCTAACCTACTTGTTTGAAGAAGCCCATGTCCACAGTTATTTCTGAAGTGCCATGGATCATGGGATTTTAAATTTTTCGTACTGTAGAAGACCCCAAGAGGCTGATCTCATTGACCACCCTAACTACTTACCCTATCGCCGATTACTTGGAAATACTCTCAAGTAGTGTTATGTGTTTAAGGACTAACTCCATGACCAAGTCAACAACAATGTGGCTAGGTTGGGTCCTGCCTCGATGCAGGTGGCATGTATATCTGTAGAGTTAGATAATGAAAGTGAGGGGGAATGGTAGTAGGTCTCCAGTCACATGTATTAGAAGTATGAAAATTGATTATCCTTCATGGTAGTTTTTCATGCCCATAGAATCATCTGTGCCCATTTGAATTAGCCCGAGTATTCTAAAGTCACCACGATTTATACTGTTACCACTTTTGCATCAACATCTCAGCCTTCTACTTCTCAAAAGAGAAGTCACCATCGGTGCAAGGGAAAGTAAAGCCCTCTATTGGTGCCAAATCCATCTTTTACTCTCGATGACTTTATTCCTCAAGATATGGGAGTCTACCCTAAGACCCACCTATTATTGGAGGATTACTCAAGTGATGATTATGAGTATACTTTTGTAAATACCAACAAATTGGTGGACCCTTACATGATTCCCAGTGATGAGGAGCATAAGGATAGGCCTACTAATGTCCCAAGTCAGTTCCATCGTTGACATATTCATGGATATGTGAACCATCAGAATGCTCGGTCTATTTTTTCTAGCCATACTGTGCATGCTTTAGAGACTAGACAGTAGGCTCAGCGTAGAGATCAGCATGAACAACCTTCCTATCCCGACTCGATAGGTTCACTGCCACCACCGTTTTGCGGTACTTGATCAAGAAGATCCACCACGAATGTGTCATGACTAGTTATGTCCAACTGTGGCTAGAACTCAGTTATTTGATAGTCATCTGGTAGTCATTTTGTGTGGTTCAACTAGTGAGTAGCGGGATATACCCATCACCATATAGAATTCGTTGGTTTGACCAGCAAAGCCCGTCATACCATCTACTGAAAAGTAGCTCCCTATCGGAAGAAATGTGTGCCTATCATGGAAGTATGACATTTTCAAGCATCTTTACAGCATTCCTGTAAATCTCCCATTCCTTTAAGCTCTCTGCCTATCCAAAGATATGCATAAACATCTCATAGAGGCTTTAAAAATCCCCCTCTAGTTTGAAATGGAGGTAGAGGCCATGGATTCCTTCCATGATAAGGAATTTGAGAAACTAGAATTCCAAGCCATAATCTCATTATCAAGTGAAGATGAAGGTTATCCCATACAGGTTCACATTCTTCCGTTGTACACCACTGGCCAGTTCAATGGTGTGGAGGTCCGATGCTGTCTTTTCAACATAGGTTCTGGGATTAATCTCATCCCGACCCAGACATTCCGTAATCTAGGGATATATGAAGTAGATATGAGTCCCTATAACCTAAAAATTCAAGGTTATGATAGGATAAAGAAAAGGCCATGTGGAAAAATCTACCTAAAGACCTAGTTCGATGGCCTGATTTCTAGTACCATGTTTATGGTCATCTCAAAAGACACCACCTACAATACGCTGATGGGTAGGCCCTGGATCCACCTACATGCATCAGTTCCCTCCTCATATCACCAATTCCTCAAGTACTCTCTTAATAGTCGAGTAGGCGGACTCTAGGGTGATGCATCTCTCTTTTCCTCTTGTGAAGCTCGTTATTTAGATGACGACTATTACAAGATCAAGGGAAAGCAGGTTCAAAACAATGATATTGAGAACACTACTACTACATTTGATCCATGGGAAAACCTAGATGATGCATTTATCCTCCCAATTCATCAGTTGGAGGTCACAACCCCAGACTCGGGACACTACTTTGTTGTTTTCGAGAGAAGGGGGAAGTGTGTTCCTAGGTACAAGGAACACTGAAAGATCACATCATACTCCTACACAAATCAGGATTGAGTGATTCCAAATACTATTTCCCCTATAATGTATTAGGACATTCTCCCCATGGAAACAACAATATTCCATACTTGCTTATTCTGCTGAGCTGAGTTGAACCAACTCAGGCTGACTTGCCACTACTGCTTTGATATTATCAGGCATGACCCCTTGGGTCGAAGGCCTGATGGGATTGGATTGAAAACTTTCATCACCATGGTATCAACAGTGCTGGAGTCTCCCTATGAAGATTCCACCGCCGCTCAGGCTGGTACCGACATTACTCTAGGGTTATCTAACTCAGAAGAATTTCCTCCTACCGATGATCCACTCACCTCAAATGATGAGGAGGATTTGGAAGATTCTCCTACCAAATTTGAAGAAGGAATCTTCACCACTATCGATGAGTTGGTACAGGTGAACCTCAGTACCAAGGCAAACCCAAGGCTGATGCTGATCAACACAGATATTCCTACAGAAGAAAAACAATAGTATATAGATTTTCTGAAGCAGTATTGTGATGTGTTTTCTTGGAGTTATGACGATATTCCATGATTATATCCTTAGGTTTCCATCCACCACCTTAGTATCCTGATAATCCATTACGGGTTTAAGAAACCTCATAGGAATATGCACACTTCTCATGGTGCCATGTTCAAGGATAAAGATGATAAGATCATTAAAGAAAACTTCATTAGGGAATTATAGTACCCTAGACGGTTGGCCAACATTGTTCCCATCAGAAAGAATAATGGATAGATCAGAGTTTACATCAACTTTTGGGATCTCAACCATTACTATCAAAAGGATAATTTCCCCCTTCTCATGATAGAGATGTTTATTGATTCCACTAATGGATTCCAAACCCTCTCCTTCATGGATGGATATTTAGGGTATAATAAAATCTAGATGGCCCTTGAGGATGAAGAGTCCACCACATTCAGAGCACTAAAATGTATCTTTTACTATTAGGTAATGCCTTTCGGTCTGAAGAATGTAGGATCCACCTATCAATGTGCTATGCACTGTATATTCAAACCGAATCTTGAGACATTAGTGGAATGATACATAGACAATTTGGTGGTCAAGTCCTACCAACATCAAGACCATATCATAGATCTTGAGAAAGTGTTCGACTTATTCCACTCCCACCATATGAAGATGAACCCCTTGAAGTGTTCTTTCAGGTTTTCCTCTAGAAAGTTCCTCGACTTTTTGTTAGATACAGAGGCATTGAGATCAATCAAGAGAAGATCAAGGCCATCAATCAGATACCACCTCTAAAAAAACTTCGGGAGCTCTGAGGTTTCCAAGGACACTTAGCCTACATACACTAATTCATCATGAATCTAGAAAGAAATTGTAATACCTTTTAAAGACTCATGAATAAAGGTTTCGTATATCAATGGGATGAATAGAGATAGACCAATTTTGAGAAGATCAAGAAGTACTTGCTATAGCCTCTGGTTCTGATGACACTCATCTTTGAAAAGCAGTTGTTCCTTTATGTGACTACCCTAGAACAATCCCTCACAACCCTTCTCACCTAGAAAAAAATGAAGGAATATAGAACAGTCTGTACTATCTCAGTCGCATGATCCTCGACACGGAGACAAGATATTCCTCTATTGAGAATAGCTTCCTTACACTAGTTTTCACAGTGTAGAAGTTTTAGTATTATTTACAGCATCATGATATACAATTAGTGTCCCATGTGGATCCACTAAAGTACATTCTAAAATGACCAATATTGATAGGCCATCTAAATCGGTGGGTAGCGATCCTTTAGTAGTTCTACATCAGATTCATCCTGTAGAAAGATTTCAAGGGTTAGGCACTGGAATATTTTCTGGCTGCCCATCCAGCCCTTACAGAGCAACCTCTGAATCTTGATTTTCCAAACAAGGCCATCCTCTCAGTGGATCAGGCCATGACATGTTTAAAGATTCACTTCGATGGTGCCTCATGGATCCCCAATAATAGGAGACTCAATGATCCTAGGCTTAACAGAGTAGTCATGGGAATCATCTTCCTCACACCTACATAGGATGTTTTTCCCTATTCGTTCTTATTGTAAAAATGTTGCACCAAAAACAAGGTAGAGTATCAGGATCTGATCAATGGTCTCGAGATGGCCCTCAAGATTGATTTTACCCACCTACATGTGAAGGGGGACTCTGACCACGTCATCAAGTAGATCAATGATGATTATATCGTCAAAAATCTGGAACTTTTTCCCCTATTAGAGCGCACTTTCCAACTGGTGGCCCTGTTCCCTTCTTGGAAAAAAATCACTCATGTTCCTCTATCATAGAATGGTCAAGATGATTCCTTGTACAACCTTTCTATGTCTCTCATAGAGCCTAACTAGGAAGATTTGATTATCCATGTGGCGTATCGAAGGGTCATCGCCCCCATCACTTCAGACAATGATGATAGCCCACAGGTAAACCATCTTACTGCCGATGCTTCCAAACCACAACCCCCAGGTCCCCCTACCATAGTAGAAGAGATCCCCGATTAGACAACTCCTTTTGTCGAGTACCTTCAACACGACAATCTATGGACAAATAGAGTCAAACGTGAGCGAATCTATCGTCTTGTAGTGTAGTTCACCCTATAGAGTGGACCCAACCTTGAGAAGATCCTCTAAAAATGTGAGTTTGATGGATTTATCCTCCTTTATATTCAAGGGGGTGGGATTCCCCAGGTTATGTAGGAAATCCATGCTGGTTCTTACATAGCTCATTAGGCCGGGTCGAAACTCTCTCACCAGATACGAAGGCTGGGCTACTTCTAGCCTACCATGGTTCACGACTGTATCAAGTTTTCTAAGAGGTTCCATGCATGTCAGATCCATGATAATTTTGTGCATTGACCTCTAGATCCCCTCCATACGACCAATTACTCTTGTCCCTTTGTGGTCTGGGGACTTTGTGTCATGGGACTATATCCACCAGCAACAACTCACCAATGTAAGTTCATTATAATCACCACATATTTCTTCTCCAAGTGGGAAGAGGCAATTATGCTCAAGGAAGTCAAGGACCATTATATCATTGATTTCGTGAGCTCTAATATCATCCATAAATTTAGATTCCTCCATGTCGTCCTCACTGATAACAGAACCAATTTTCAAGCAGTTGAGCTGAAGAAATTATACACAAAGTACAACATCCAATCCAACCATACTTATCGTTACCATGCATAGAAGAATGGAAAGATTGTGGTGTTAAAAAAAACCCTCTCCAACATTTTTCAGAATATGGTTGGTCAAAATAAGAAAATTTTGTCAGAAAAGATCCCCAATGATCTCTAGGCTTATCAGAAAATAACTCATAATTCCACCAAGGTGACCCCATATTCCCTGGTGTATGGAAAAAAAGTAGTCTTACCCATTGATATTCAGTTTCCATATCTCTATAAAATTATTTACAATTAGAATAAATCAAATAGGGTAGAAGAAGTCTTTCTGTCTGATCTGGAGGCCATTAATGAGAATAGGCTCCAGGCCTTGCACAATCTGGAGAGTCACCAGAACAAGATAGATAGAGATTTCAAAAAGAAAGTTCACCTCCGCTCCTTCCTTCAGGGTGACACAACATTGGCCCTAAGAATGCTGATGATACCCAGCAAGAAGCTACTAAAGTTACAACCCATATGGGAGGGAAATTACATCATTCACAATGTTTACACCAACGATTCATACTCTTTGATCACCATGGATAGTGAGCGAATTACTCCTCCCACCAATTCCAAGTTCCTCAGGCAGTACTTCACATGAGTGAGTCTTTTTTCCTTCATGACTATAAACTAAAAACTTTAAACATAGTCATTTACCATATGATCTCTACGACCTTTAACTAAGATCTAATTCATCTTACATGAAGATAAACTGAAAACTATAAACATAGTTCTTTACGGTCCGAGCTCTATGACCTTAAACTAATATCTCTTTTATCTTACATGATGATAAACTACAAACTACAAACATAATCCCTTATGGTATGAGCTCTACCACTTTAAACTAAGATCTCTTTCATCCTACATGATGATAAAATTCAAGCTACAAATTCAGTCCTTTACGGTCTGAGCTCTATGACCTTAAACTAAGATCCCTTCCGTCTCGACTGTAGGATATAAAACTGCCCAACATTATCATCTTACATAATGTTAAACTATCATTTCATCCTTATCGCATGACGTTAAACTGCATGACACTCCAGAACTATGTATGGCTTGATTACCATCCTTATAGGATATGCAGGAATGCCCAAACATTTTTTTTGGGTCCATCCCAAGGCTCTATAGATCTTTTATTTCTTTTTGACTTATGGATTTAGTGTCCTTAGATTATGTGGTGTATTTGAGACCTCGGTCCTCATTCACGTTGAGTTTATAACCGTCGCACCACGCATGCCCCCCCTCAGGGACCTCCCCCTTCTTTCGTTCTTACCACATGACATTAAACTGCACGACATTCCAGAACTATGTATAGCTTGATTCCAATCCTTATGGGATATGTAGGAATGAATAAATTTTTTTTCTTTGGTTATAGCCCCCAGGTTTTCAAATTTCCTCTATCCATTCATCCTCTTGGCCTAAGTTATTTCCCAGGAGCACGTGGTGTGATATGAGGCCTCCTTGGTCCTCATTCACGTTAGGTTTATAACAGCCACACCGTGTGCCTCCCTCAGAGATTTACCTTCACCCATGTCCTTACCGCATGAAGTTAAACTACAAGGAACCTCCAAAACTATGTATGGATTGATTTATACACTTATAGGATATGTAGTAATGCCTAGAAATTTTGTCTCTAGGCCTATCTGTAGAACTACAGTTTCACCCTTTTGGCCATATGGCCCAAGCCTTCATCAGGAGTGTGTAGTGAGGTTTTGAGACCTCCATGGACCTCATTCACATTGGGTTTCTTTATGGAACCACCCTACACACCCCTATACTGTTATCTCCCCACTTTATGGTCTAAATTATACAACCCTAAACTAAAATATCCTTCGTCCTGTATGACATTAAATTACCCCATCCTATACGACATTAAACTATTGTTTTGTCCTTATCACGTGATGTTAAACTGAAAAACATTCCATAACTATGTATGGATTGATTTCAATACTTATGGGATACATAGAAATGCCCAAAAATTTTGTATTAGGGTCCAGCCCCAAGTTCCTCCATCTTCAGTCTCGCAGCCTGAGGTTTCTCCTAGGAGCACACACTGTGGTTGAGACCTCCTTGGTCCTCATTCATGTTAGTTTTATAAAGACCACATAATGTGATTCCATTGATATAATTTCTCACCCATGTCCTTACCACATGGAGTTAAACTGCATGACATTAAAGAACTATGTATGGCTTGATTCCCATCCTTATGGGGTACATAGGAACACCCAAACATTTTGTCTTTAGGTCTAGCCCCAAGTTTTTCAACCTTTCCATCCCTTTTGGCCTCACATTATGGGATGATTTATATGACCTTAAACTAATATCTATTATGTCCCATATGATGTTAAACTAATGTGTCCTTTATACGAGACATTAAACCACATGACATTCATGGTCCTTTCTACACGACCTTAAAAGGTAAGTGCCCTTTGTCCTACACAACACCAAAACTGCCCTGTACCACATGACATTAAAATGTTCTTTCATCCTTACCACATGATTTTAAACTATAAAGAACTTAAAGAACTATGTATGGATTGATTCCCATACTTATGGGATACGTAATAATTCCAAAACATTTTGTCTTTAGGTCCAAACCCTATTTATCATCCTGTTTTGTCTCTTTCCTCCACTCGTCTTCTCGAGTCATCTGACCCTAATTGAATCCCTTGACCTCTATTGTGCCTCATTAATAAGCCCAGATGCAATGTGGGGTAGATCCTAGAGTATTGTGTTATGCATGGACATTCTCTCATTCCATTTCCATGCTTCACATGCACCTTTATTTGGGTCTCCATCATTTTCACATCTGAAGGGACCCCCTAACAGCATGGATGCTCGGAATCACGGATCACCTACCATCCTAGGACAACATCCTGAAATATATCGAACAACATCTTGAGACAAGTTCTGTGTTTTGAATACAGTCAGTGGCCAAACCCCAGGTGTTTGTTCCCATCCCAGGTTACACGATATTGATACTGTGTCTCGAATATTGTCAATAGTTATCCTCCATCATTATGCCAACCCCATTGTGTCCCAAATATCATATGTTGTGATTCACATCCCCTTTCACATCCCTATATTTGGGAGGAAATTCAACACCATTAGTGTTACCCCTCCGTGCACCTTTACACATTAAGAAGGTCGATCAATATCATTGGGTCATCCTTAACCCGGCTCCCCCATTTCCCTACTATGTGTATCAATGTGTTGTAAGAATACTATTTCCCCCTTGTACCCACATGGGAGAATCACACCATTTTATGGTCCAAAATCTACGACCTTAAACTAGGGTGCACTTCCTAGGCTCATGATATTAAACTAAACATATGAGTCCAAGACTTATGAATTTTGGTATCGTTTTTTTTGAAGTTTTATTTTCAAAAATCCAAATTAAACTACCCTAACAAGTATAGTACCAGTAGGGATCGATCCATAGGGAAGGGAGTTATCTTTGTTTTGTTTATAAAATTTTTAATTGATTTAGTTAAGTTTACTGAAATTAAGAGTCGATTGTTTTGGTGTTTTAATAAAAATGATTGGATTTAAATTTCTCAACAAACTACTTGAAAGATAAAAAAAACACAGAAATTTGGTTTTGGATGAAAATTTGGAGAGAAATGCATAGGGGATGTGGATTTTAAAGGTTTTTATTAAATCAATTTTCTTATGAGGTTGTGTTTTTCATGATAATTCACATCTCTAGGTTAAGATTATAACAAAACCCCCTTGGTTCGATGAGTTTTGTTTAAATCAATAGAAACCAATTCCTTGGTCTGGACTTTGATTACTTTTAATTTTATTAATTTTATCCCTTTTTAGATGATTTGAAACACCCAATGGCCATGGATGTTTCTAATCATAATTATTTAAAGATCCCTAGAAATCCCGTTCTTGGTCCAATATGAGGTTTCTAGTGATATTTAGCAAAAGTTAATGATGAATTATGAGAAAGAAGAATAAATAAAATGATTACAATATCACAGTTGACAAATTACAACACTTAATAATCCAAATACCCAACACATAGGGTATTTATCTACTCATGGAGTATCTAGTAACTAAACAACTCACGATACCTAGATTAATCCTCTTGAAAGATTTGGAATGAAGGTCGTTGGGAAGGTAGCACGAAAGCACCTTCTCTCCTCTCTTCTTTCCTCTTCTTTCTCTCTCTTCTCTTCTTGGCCATCTCCGGAGTGACCCCACTTGGAATAAATTAGAATGAATGAATCTGAATGACTCTCTTACTTGGAGGAACTGCCACCTACTTATAGGTTTTAGTAGTACATGGCGTGTACCAGGAAGTACACGATGTATACTACTAGTAAACTCATTTTGGCCATATTTTCTCTGTTGGTAGGTGAGATAACATGCCGTATTTGACTTTGAACACAACTCTACTTAGTATGTGGAAGTAAACGACATGTAGCACTGACCCACACACTATGTAAGAACATTCATCAGCCACCAACCGCTTTTAGAAGGGCCACACAGTGTGTATATGAGAAGTACACGACGTGTATGCCTTGGCCGACAATATGGACATGTATTCAATCTTCCCGATCAGTGTTTGGACAGTAGTACATGACGTGTATATGTGAATACACAGCGTGTATATTTGAAATTTTTTTCTGATCAACCCTGATTTGTGATTTTGGCTGGAAATATCTTGAAAATTATCATAATCACCAAAATAAAGTATTTTACCCATAAAACAAAAGATATTTGGTGAAAATAATTTTTTATGCTAAAGAAAATATATGAAAAGTATACACAAATCAGGTACATCAAACTCCCCCACACTTAGTCATTTGCTTATACTCAAGCAAGATCTTAACATCTAATCAATAAAATTCATACTCTAAAAAGGGAAGTATTTAACTAATTATAACTGTAAATAAATAGAACCATAGTATAATTTTTTTAAAAGGCACAAAACAAATTTCATTTCCAAATATATTCTAATCATGCCTCATATATAATCTAATTGAAAATTTACATCATCTTTCATTCATATTGTTTAACGTTTCATAAATAAACATGCCACTTGATGATTTACCTCACCACAAGATACCACACTCATCACTCAAGATTTATTTAATCAGAGTTATGCTCAATCTTAAGTATGTTCACTCTATCCATAGTCTTGTAAGTGTTCTCATTATCCACTTTAGAAATAAAATCACAAAAATCACGAGGGCTTTCAATATGGTTCAAATGTTTCTGATGCTATGGGTTGGTAGGTAATGATAAAAATTAATCTCATAGGCTAGAAAAGGAGGATGAATTCTTAAACAATAATTCGTGATATTCAAGATAAAGTTTTAATGAAAATGATCCCCTAATCAAGATCTCAAAGTGGTATCATCACCATGATTTTCCCATGCCAATATGGGCCCATAAACCACCAATAATATGTAATAAAGAATATGGTCCCTTTTTTCATATTTCATCATCATTTTTTAAGGATATATTGAGGTACCACCAATAATACAATGGAAAGTAGGCTCTGAGACCCTTTTACCCAAATGAACAAGGGAAAAAATCCCCCACACTTAAGTTTATGGTCCCTCACTAAAATGTACCATGAAAAAAACAAATTCCCTCTTTTAGCTCAAGTGAATAATCATGAAAAATTATAAAATAATTAGGGTATTAAGGGAAAATAGGCTTTTAATTTGGCTTCTTATCAATATAGTTCATGGTTTCTAAGGGTTTACAATGATCATATATAGGGTAGGTCTCAAGGTCAAAGGGCTGAAAAATAATCAAATGCCTCAATCATTTTAATGTGATTCAAATATCATCATGTTTTGAAGAGAACAACTAGAAAATTATATTAGTTATTCATATCCCAAGAATCTATCAATAAATAGGGTATAATAAATAATATTTCAAAAAGGTTTAGAATACCTCTCAGGAATGAAAAAAATACAGGGGTCAATCAGGTCATGACATGAATACAAAATGATCAGTATAATAAATGTAAATTTCCAAGACTTAAAATTCAAAATCAAACTATATCAACAATCATTTTATAATTCTTTGGAAATTAAAATAAGCATATAACTTTTAAAATTACATTTTATACCCTTATTATTTATAATTATAATTAATGAAAAAGTTTCCACAAGTTAAAATATGTCAACTATTAATGATGTCTCCTAAATTGGTTTAAGGAAAAGACTAGTGTAATCAGATGCCCTCCCCCACACTTAATACAACACATTGTCCCCTAAGTTCAATACCAAATAAGAGGAGGGAATATGGGAAAACAAATGGTGCAAGATGAAGGGAAGTAGTATAAGAAGTAAACCCAAAAGATAAAGGAAAATGAAATACTGAAAAATACTCCCCTCGGAAATAGAGATACCCAAATCACTCAAGTGTACCTGTGACTATTGATGGAAGGAAAAATAAAGACAAAAATCATATAAAATAGAACATCCAAAGCAGATCACAAAATAGATATATACAATGAAAATAAATGTGCCAAAAACCAGTCATGGGGTTGCCTCAGAAGAGGCATCATCTGTAATAGGAGGATCAGGAAGTGAAGGCACGATGACAATAGTGGAGGCTGTAGGGTGTGAGGGAGAAGAAAATGGGGAGAGAGGGGGGTCATGCGACATAGGATCAAGATGTGTAGGGTGATACCTTTATAGTGGTGGTACACGGTATGTACTAGGGCTTACACACCGTGTATTACTATGTTTTTTTAGAAAGACGTATATAATATAATTATTATAGTAAACTATATAATAATTAATATTAATAATTAAATATATATATATATATATATATTCCACTAAAAAATAATGCTATACACCTAATGTATCGAGAAATACATGTTGTGTGTTCTAAAATCGGAAAAAGAGAAGTACAACCTTTGGTCTGGTGCTTGGGGTGAGGTTCGAACTGGATATCGGCCAATCCAAATGCAAGCATCTGAAGTAAAGGTTGTACTATTTCTCATGTTTATGAATTATATATATTTAATGTATAGGGACAATAATACACGGGATGAAGAAAAGGAACGATGTGTGGTTTTTAATTAGAATAAAAGGGATGAAGCAGGGAGATTAGCCGAGTTTGAACCCAGGTCTTTTGAATCCAGGGCCAAGATTCTATCGATCTTCCAAATTCACCATCATGTATTTCCATATTTAAAAAATGATTTAAATCATTGAAAACTTGACAAACATGATGTATATCAAAATTCATGCCATGTGGTTTTATTAATATAAAAATGATAGAAATGGGCCAGTTGTCAGGATTTGAACCCAGGTATTTTGGGAACTGGTATACGACCTTAGACAGCCAGTCCATCCTCATCATGGTTTTTATTTTATTTAGAAAATATTATATATTATTTTGAAAAAAACACACACGCTATGTAAGTAAACACGAGTAAAAAGGATGAATCCTGTGCTGAAGGTAGGTATGGAGGAATTCGAACCAGTGATGGCTCAGATAAACTCTAATGACCTTACCATCAACACCAACATCATACCAATTTTTTTAAGTTAGTTGGTATATATATTTATAATATTAGGAATATAAATTAAAAATATTAGTACACACCGTGCATATAGGTGGTACACAACGTGTAACTTTTGGGTTACCTCCCAGAAAGCACCTTTGTTTTAGGTTGTTGGATCAACCTACCTACCTCTTGTTACCTAAAATGAATGGTGGAGATTGTACCCACCATATCCTCCATGTGATGATAAATCTTTAGATGTTGTCCATTCACTTTGAAAGGTTGTCCGTCTTCACCAGCAATTTCCACCACACCATGGTGGAAAACTTTGAGCACTTGAAATGGTCCCGACCATCGAGACTTCAACTTTCTTGGAAACAATCACAGATGGGAGTTGAAAAGAAATAACTGACCACCGGGTTGGAAGGTTTTTTGGGAAATCATCCAGTCATGGATTGCTCGTGTCTTTTCTTTGTACAGTTTGGCATTCTCATACTCCTCCCATCAGATCTCATCAAGTTCCATTAGTTGGAACTTTCACTTCTCTTCAGCAGGCTTTAAATAAAAATTCAGGGCTTTGACAACCCAGTAGGCTTTATGCACCAACTCCATTGGTAGGTGACATGGCTTCCCATAGATAAGTCGGAACAAATACATCCATAGAGGTGTCTTGAAGGTGGTCTGGTATACCCATAAGGCATCATCAAGCTTTTTGGACCAATCCTTCCTTGAAGCTCCCACCATTTTTTCTAGGATTTGTTTCAGTTCACGATTTGATAATTCCACCTATCCACTAGATTGGGGATGATAAGGTGTTACCATGTGATGCTTTACCGCATACTTAAGTAACACATTCTTCATTAAGGCATTGTCAAAATGCGTTACCCTGTTGTTGATCAACACTCGAGGAACGCCAAATCTACTGAAGATGTGTTTCTTCAAAAAGGACACAACTACCTTGGTCGTGTCATGTGTCGTAGAAGCAAACTCCACCCACTTGGAGACATAGTCCACACAGATGAGTATGTAATAGTTCCCATATGATGGGGAAATGGCCCCATGAAGTTAATTCCCCAAACGTCCAATATTTTAACCTCTAGGATGGGGTGTTGAGGCATCTCGGCTCGTAGTACCATATTACATATTCTATGACATCAATTACACCTGGTAACAAAGTAAAGAGCATCCCAATGCATGGTATGCTAGAAAAATCCAGACTACAGGATCTTTATTATCCTACGGTCTGGGTCATGATGTCCTCCAACTGGTGAGGAGTGACAGAACTCCAGAACTCCTTGAACTTCATTCTCTGGGATGAAACGATGAATCATCCCATTTCCACATGATTTAAATAGTATAGGGTTTTCCCATAAGTACCTCTTGACATCAGATAAAAACTACTTCTTCTGCTGGTAAGTGAGATCGGGGTGAACTACTCCTATAACCAAATAATTTGCAATATCTTCATACCAAGGTTGATGTGTTCCTTTGATTGAGAAAAGTTTCTCATATAGGAAGTCATCCCTAATGTCTCTGTCATCCTCCTTCTCTAAATGAGGCAGTTCCAGGTAAGAGAGGTGGTCAACAATAACGTTCTCACTGCCCTTCTTGTCACGGATCTCCAAGTCAAACTCTTAGAGGATAAGCACCCAACAAATGAGTTGTGGCTTCACATCTTTCTTGTTTAGAAAATACTTTAGTGATGAATGGTCAGTATATATAATAACTTTGAACATCAACAAATAAGAACAAAACCTGTCAAATGAAAACAACACTACAAGTATTTATTTCTCCGTGGCAGTGTAGTTCACTTGTGCTTCATTCAGAGTTACGCTGGAAAAGTAAATTGGTAGGAAGATGCGATCCAACTGTTTCCCCAGTACTACGACCACCGCATAGTCTCTAGCACCACACATGACTTCAAATTGTGCCTCCCAATTTGGAACAGTAATCATTGGAGATTCCACCGGTTGTTTCTTTAGATACTTAAAAGATGTGGCACACGTCTCATCAAATTCAAAGATGGTATCCTTGGAGAGGAGATTAGTGAGTGGCTGGGAAATATTATAAAAGTCTCTGAAAAACCATCTGTAGAAACCGACATGCCCTAGAAAACTTATGATGGATTTAACAGAAGTTGGAATTGGTAGATTTGAAACGACTTATATCTTCACAGGATCAACTTCTATCCCTTTCATAGAGATCCGGTGGCCTAATACAATACTACTCTACACCATAAAATGACATTTCTACCAGTTTAAAACTAGGTTAGTGTGCTCACACCTTTCCAAAACTAGCTCCAGATTCTTAAAAAAAGTGGTGAAGGATTTTAAATAGATGGAAAAATCATCCATAAAGACCTATAGGATGTGTTCTTCCATGTCATGGAATATTTCCAACATACATCGTTGGAAGGTGGAAGGAGCATTGCACATTTCAAAAGACATTCTTCAATAAGAAAATGTACTGTAGGGGCATGTGAAGGTGCTCTTTTCTTAATCTTCAGGGGAAATAGAGATTTGGTTATACCCAGAATAACCGTCGAGGAAGCAGTAAAATTCATGCCCCGCCAGTCATTCCAGCATCTGATCCATGAAGTGCAGTAGGAAGTGAAATTTCTGCATTGCATCGTTCAGATTTCATTATTCTATACAAACTCTCCAACCCATGATTTTCCGTGTAGGGATTAGTTCATTTTTATTGTTTGATACCACAGTGATACCCCCTTTTTTGGTACCACTTTTAGGGGACTCACCCATGGGCTATATAAAATGGGGCATATGATTCCTACATCCAATAATTTGATTACCTCCTTTTTCATGACTTCCTTAATGGGAGGGTTCAGTCGTCGTTGTGGTTTCCAAGAGGGATTTTCTCCTTCTTCTAGTATCACCTTATGGGTGAAAATGGTGGGGCTAATTACCATCAGATCAACAATTTTCCATCCAATGGATTGCTTTCATCACTTTAGAACATAAAGAAGTGTATCTTCTTTCTCTTTTGTGAGTAAATCATTGAGGATTATTGTAAGAGTGTTCTTATCACCCATGTATCCATATTTTAGAGATTAAGGGAGAGGTTTTAGCTCAAGTTGAGGCACCTTCAGGATTGAGGGAACAATTGGTTTCACATTTTCTCACTCCAAAATGTCTATAACAACTGTGCATTTCTAGTAATGACCACCTTGGCCTTCGAGAAATTGAAACTCCTTGGGTTAATCTTGGATATCTATGAAGAGTGGGTCATCAATGAAAAAAGAACTAACCAAACCATCTTCATTATAGGTGAAGTGTTCATCAATTGCTGTTACCACATAACATTTCTCATGTTACAATAATGATTCCTATATGACAGCCCTGAGGACGTTGTAGGAGACTCTTTCATCACCTACTCGGAAGATCAGTTCTCCTTGGTGGACATCGATCAATGCCTTACTAGTGGCCAAGAAAGGCCTTCCCAGAATCAAAGGTTCCTTATGGTCTTCCTCTATGTCAATAATTATGAAGTCAGCAGGGAGAATTAACCTTCATACCTTCACTAACACATCCTTGAGCATCCCCTTGGGATATTTGATGGAGTGATCTGCTATCCGGAGGGCCACTCGGGTGGGTTCGAGATCATTGAGACCCAACTTCTTTAAGACTCCGAAGGGAATCAAGTTAATGCTAGCTACTAAGTCACAGAGAGCTCTCCCAAACTCACAGGATCCAATGGTACATGTGATTGTAAAACTACCTGGATCTTGGAGTTTTGGAGGAAGTGATAATTATACCACTGTAAATCATTCCTTATTTAGTGAAATAGTTCCCAGATCCTCTATATTTCTTTTATTTGATAGAATATCCTTCATGAAATTTGTGTACGTCGAAATCTAAGTTAAATCTTTTATAAAAGGTATTTTGATTTAAAGCTTGCAGAATACCTCCATTAATCTACCAAACTGGTGATCCAACTTCCTTTGATTCATCCTCTCTGGAAATGGTAATGCAGGATCAAAAGGATTGACCACCTCCTTACCCTTACCATGTGATTCCTCCTTATTTTTTGAGGGTTGTTTTTTTGAGGAGGGGCCCTTTATTTTGGTTCCTTCAGCTGAAGAGGGTGAAGTTTGAGCTAGATTTGTAGCCTCACCTTTCTTTGCAGTTGGTGTCTAAGGGAGCTCCTTCCCACTTCATAAAGTGACAACACGGGCCTCTTCTCGTGGGTTCTTCTCAGTGTTACCTGATAGTGTACCGGGTTTCTCAAGGATATTTGATTGGAAAGTTTCCCAATTTGACTTTCCAGGATTCAAATGGAAGATTCCTGGTTTTGAAATTGAGTTTCAGTAGTGGTGATAAAATTTTTCATCATTTCTTCAAGTTTTGATGGGGGTTCTTGCTGAGTTTGTTGTGCAGTTGGTGGAGGTGGTGGCTGCCTTGGTGGTTGCAGGTGAGGGTTTTGGTACCCTTTTTGTTGGTAAGAACCCTACTATTTCTATCTTGGATATGGGTTCTGGTTCTATTGTTGACCATCACCATGTGGTCCCTAGAGTGGAGGATTTTGCTATTGCTGTTGGTAACCCATGTTTGTATCTTATTTCCATGTGGGGTTCTAGTACTGTGGGAACATATTCGGCCCTCAGTTCTGAGAAAAGTATCTCACCTTACTTGTTTAAGGGATGGAATTTGACCCTGTGCATTCACCAATGATGTGGTTGTCACCACATTCACTGCCTGCAGGATGGTTTTATACTTGAACTTGGGATGTGTTATTCAGGTTTAACGCATCAATCTTCTTGGACACCGCATCCAATTGGGAAGAGAGAATTGTGGTGGAATCAATGCTGTGCATACCTTGCTTTTGAGTTCCCTGTGCTGAGTGCCACTATAAGCTATTAGCCGAAATGTCCTCCATGAGGTCAAAGAGTTCCTCCAGAGATTTTTGAATTACTGTTCCTCTAGCAGCAGAATCCACCATAGATTTGGTGTTCGTGGTCAGGCCACTGTAGAAGGTTTGTACTTACATTCATAGTGAAAGTCTGTAGTAAGGAAATTTGCGTATAATCTCCTTGAAGCATTCCCAAGACTCGTATAAGGATTCCAAGTCATGCTGCTAGAAGTTATGGATCTCATTTCACAGTGTTACCATCTTCGATGGTGGGAAGTATTTGGATAAGAATGCTTGGGCTAAAGCCTCCCAGGTGAATATGGACCGTTGAGGCAGTCCCTTGATCCAGTATTTCGCCTTATCCCTTAATGAGAAGGGGAAGAAGCAAAGACAGATGGTGTCTTTTCACACTCTGTGGTAACAGAAGGTGTCACAGATCTTGAGGAAGTTTGAGAGATGAGCGTTTGGGTACTCACTTGGTAAACCACCGAATTTCACCGTGTTCTAGATCAGTTGCATAATGGTTGGTATGATTTCGATTTGTTGGGACTACACCAATGGTCAGATTATCCTCATGTCTGCCCCTTGGATGGAGGGTAATTTGTACTCCATAAGTGTTCACCATAGGGGTAGTTTCTCTCGAGTAGGTGGGGGCATGAATTATTGCTCAGGAGAAAAATAAGGCCCCTGACCTGGATGAGGGTATGAAAACCAATCTGGTTGAAATTGTTGGAGTTGTTTCAGGCCATACCTAGGAATAAATGGGGATGGTTGCCTTTATTGGTTCCAGTTGTCATCCATACCAAACGGATGTCTAGCTCCTTGGAGAGTAGATGGATCTCCCTCTTCTATATTATCTATGGGTGCGTTTTTTTTGCGCTCGTCCATAAGTGCATGTTGTCACCTAAAAAATGTTTTTTCGATCTATGGGTCGATGGGAAAAAGCTCCGATGACTCAGTGCTCTTGGAAAGAGTGATGTGAACACTCATACACCTATGAACCTACACAATAATTAACACACTAAGTGTAAAAGAGGAAGGAAAAAAATAATAAAAATAGAAATAAGAGTAAGAATAGAATTTTTAGAATTTTTGATTTTTATTTTCACTAAAATTGATACAAATTTGATGAAAAAAAACAAAATTAACATTCGTTCCTCAAAAATGATGCCAAAATTTGGTATCGTTCCTTTCGAAGTTTTATTTTTGACAATCCAAATTAAATTACCCTAACAGGTATAGCACCAGTAGGGATTGATCCACATGGAAGGGAATTATCTTTGTTTTTTATCAAATTTGTAATTAATTTAGTGAATTTTACTGAAATTAAGATTCGTTTGTTTTGGTGTTTTAATAAAAATTATTGGATTTAAATTTCTTAACAAACTTGAAAGTTAAAGAAAAACACAAAAATTTGGTTTTGGATGAAAATTTGGAGAGAAATGCATTGGGGCTGTGGATTTTAAAGGTTGTTATTAAATAAATTTTCTTATGAGGTTGTGTTGTTCATGATAATTCACATCTTTGGGTTAAGATTATAATATAACCCCCTTAGTCTAATGAGTTTTATTTAAATCAATAGAAACCAATTCCTTGGTCTGGACTTTGATTACTTTTAATTTTATTAATTGCAGCCCTTTTTGAGATGATTTGAAACACCCAATGTTCATGGATGTTTCTAATAATAATTACTTAAAAATTCCTAGAAATCCCATTCTTGGTCCGATATGAGGTTTCTAGTGATATTTAGAAAAATTTAATAAGTAATTATGAGAAAGAAGAATAAAAAACACGATTACAACATCACAATTGACAAATTACAACACTTAATCATCCACAACCCCAACACATAGGGTATTTAGCTACTCATGGAGTAGATAGTAACTAAATAACTCATGATACCTGGATTCATCCTCTTGAAAGATTTGGAGAAAATCTCTTCAGGAAGGTAGCACAAAAGCACCTTCTCTCCTCTTTTCTTTCCTCTTATTTCTCTATCTTCTTCTCTTCTTGGCTGTCTCCAGAGTGCTACCCCTTGGAATAACTTGAATGAATCTAAATGAATCCCAAACTTATAGGTCCTGACACATATTTATAGGTTTTAGTAGTACACAATGTGTACCAGGAAGTACACGATGTGTACTACTAGTAAATGCATTTTGGCCATATTTTCTCTGCCGGTAACACGCCGTATTTGACTTTGAACATGGCGCTGCCTGGTAAGTAGAAGTACACGGTGTGTAGTGTCACCCCCCACACCGTGTAAGAAAATTCATCGGCCACCAACCACTTCTAAAAGGGCCACATGACGTGTATATGGGAAGTAAACAGTGTGTATGCCTTGGTCGACAACATGGTACTGTATTTAGTCTTCCCGATCTATGTTTGGACAGTAGTACATGGCGTGTATATATAAATACATGGCATGTATATTTGAAATTTTTTTATGATCAACCCCGATTTGTTATTTTGGCTGGAAATATCTTGAAAATTATCAGAATCACCAAAATAAAGTATTTTACCCATAAAACAAAATAAATTTGGTGAAAACAAGTTTTTTATGCTAAGGAAAATGTACGAAAACGTATACACAAATCGGGTATATCAAATTTAAACCATGCATAAGTTCTTCTAAGGGAGTATGTGGTGTGGTTCTGAGACCCCTTTAGTCCTCACTCACATCAGGCTACCTCATAGCGCTACACTGTACATCTTTTCACCTTATGGATGAAGTTTTATGACCGTAAACTAAGATTACCAGTGTCCTTGTGGCATGATGATAAACTGCATAATAACCCTTATTCTTATCGTATGATGTTAAACTATGTATTCTTCATCCAGGATATATTATGATAAACTATATAGCACTATGATGTCTTCACTAGAGAATTTTTTTCCCTTTGGCACTATACATCTTGCATGCCATCTTCAAGAACTATGTGCGGCTTGATTCCCATCCTTATGGGATATGTAGGGATGCCTAGACATTTTTTCCCTGGGTTTATTCATAGGGCCATGACACCTTTCCTCCCATTTATTGGTATGAGTTTTCTCCCTAGAAATGTGTGGTGCGGTGATATCTCCTTAGTCTTCACTCACGTTAGGCTACCTCATGGTGCCACAATACACATATCTACACCTTATGGTCTGAAATATATGACCTTAAACTAAGATTTTTAGTGTGTCTAAGTTCACACAATGGTAAACTATTTAAAAACCATGATTTTCCTCATTTGAGAGGATGTCACCCCCCTTTGGCATAAGACGTTTTCCATTCCATCTCCAAGAACAACGTATGGATTGATTCTCATCCTTATGGGATATATAGGGACACCAAGACCTTTTTTCTATGGTACAACTTCAAATCCTTTCATCTTTTAGGCCTCTTATCCCGGGTTCTTCCTATAGGTAATTGGTGTGGTTTAGGCCTCTTTGGTCCTCATTCACATCAGGTTTACAACAACCGCACCGTGTGCCTACCTTGTGAACGGACTTGGTCCCGCTTTCAGATACATGTCATCGTTATTTCTGCGCTTGATGCATCCCTTTATTTGGGTCTCTTTTATCTTTCATGTTTAAAGGGACCCCCTAATGGTAAAAATGATAGGCCTCATGGCTCACCTACCATCTTGGGCCAACGTCTTGGAATATCTCTAACAAAATCTTAAGAAAGGTTCCACATTTCGAATATGGTTAGTGGTTGACCCTTAGGTATTTGTTCCCATCCCGGGTTACACAATATGGATTATATGTTTTGAACATGGTTAGTGGTTATCCTTTATTGTTATTCTGCCCCATTTCATCCCAAATATCTAACGTTGTGATTCAAATTTTCCCTCCCTTCCACTATTATGGGTCTCCAACACCCCTTGTGTTGTTCCCCCGTGCATCCGCGTGCATCGAGTAGGAATGTTGTTCAGGTTGATATTTTACCTCCTGACATTTCTTTCTCACTGTTGTACACTCTCATGTGATGGGGAAAGCCTAAAATCACTCCTTGTTTCCTGCATTGAGCATGGATCATGTGGGATTAGGAGTTTTGGTAGGGTTATACCTACATAGAAAGATGTACAACCTTATGGACCGATCTCTACGACCTTAAACTAAGATCCCTTATATCCTTACTGTATGAAGTTAAAATTCATGGGCTGGTCCTATCATATGACCCTAAACTATGACACCACAGTCCTGGTCATATGATGAAAAACAACATAGCATTGTGGTTTTCTCACTTGAGATTGTATCACCTTTGGCATTGGTCACCACCATGACACTTGTAAAGACCTACACAAGGATTGATTCCCATAGCGACACACAAAATTTTCATCCTAGGCTGGTCGCTAAAAAACACACACACACACATCAACAACATAAGAAAAAATAAGAAATATCAAATGTCTTATCTTTATCCAAGAACTACGCATGGCTTGATTCCCATACTTATGGGATACATAGTGACACCTGAATCATCGATCTCAGGTCCAACCACAATATTTTTTCCCATTTTCACACCGATTCACCTTCATCCTTACCGCATGACATTAAACTGCATGACATTCTAGAACTACGTGCGACTTGATTCCCCTCCCTACGGGATACATAGTGACATCCAAATAATTTTTTGTTGGTCCCAACCACAAAATCTATGGTCCAAACTCTACAAATTTAAACCAGGAGCCCTATGGTCCAAAATCTAAGAATTTAAAATTAGATATGATGTCCTCAATGCACAAATTTAAACTGTAACCCTACCCTAAAAAAGTTTAGGATTACCCATAGTAATTTTGAGACACTTTATCTTCCTCACTAGAGAGGATTTCCTATACCAGTGTTGGTCTCTTTCCATGCTGTGTTTCTAGAACTATGTGTAGCTTGATTCCCATATTTATGGGATACATAGTGATTTCCATACACCTTGTCCCTAGGCCTAGCCATAGGATCATCAATTTTACCATAGTCCAGGAATCATGACTTTAAACTATTATCTAGGGTCTAGGCAGTATGACCTTAATTTATGTGCAACGTCCTAATTGCATGATGTTAAACTACATGACACTTCTTGATCACATGAGATAAAACTGTTCCATGCATCATCCTTACTGTATGACATTAAACTATGTATGCATCATCCACACTTACATGATGTGAAACTACAAAGCATACCTAACCCTCACCTAAGGGGTTATCTCTTGCAGTGCTAGTCATCCACTACATTGCTCATCTATTTAGATATTTTTAAAACATCCAATATGAGGTCCCCCCTAGAAGATAGTTTTGATCATTGTTCAGACCAATTTTCTCACACCAATTCACTTTCTTCATAGTTTCATAATTTCAAGAGTGTTGGAATCCTTTTGAACATTCCGTCACTCCAACTCCACACTTTGTGTTCCCTTTATTTGGATCCTCATCCTCTTACATGTTTGAAGAAACCCTTTAATGACCTAGTCCCATGTCTCTTTGGATCATCTACCATTCTGGGCCAACATTCTGAAATACATAGGTTGTAATTTTGAGTTTTCCCTTATATTTTTGAATTCAATCAACGATTGGACCTTGTTTTTTTCATCCCATTTTAGGATAGTGGTATAGGTACTGCATTTCTAATACGGTTAGCAGTCATCCCATATCATGATTCTACCACCAATGTGTTCCAAATTTTGGGTATCTTGATTCACACTTTTCATTCCCCTTTGTTCAGATTGATCCCAACACCCCTGGTGTTATCCCTCTCGTGTGCTAGATCATGTTGGGAAAGGAAAGTTGGCTATTCTGAGGATCCTATTATCCAATCGAAACCCTCCTCTCATCCCGAATACTCTGGGTGTTTAGTCAAAAAATAGCATACCCAAAGTGTTCAATGATTGGATGGAACTCTCATATCTAAAGTGGATAATTATGTGGTCGCCCCTTGTTTCTCACACCAGGTATAACCCACGTGAGCTTAGGGATTGATCATTGATTGTTTCACAGATATAATCAAGATGCATTAATCAAGGAAAGTAACAATATAACCATGCACATATTTTAAATAAGAATTTAAGTATGGAAAGTATGTTTCATGAGTTTGGCCAAAACATAGCCCTCAAAGATCTGCTCCTTCAATGGAATAATTCAATTTTGCCTCCCACCGACGCATAACTTCCAAGGTTTCCTGCCACTTCCTGAGCTCCTCCTACTCATCGACAATAGTAGAGTGAAGCTTTTCAGCCATGATCTATAGTCGATCACACTTATCTCAGAGTTCTACCACCTGATGATTCACCATTTCTATTTGCTCTTAGGATTCCACTAGTTGGTCCTTCAGTCATTCAATGAGCTTAATGTGATTCATGATGAATGTGAAATGCTCGCTCATTTTCTTATTAAGGTGTTGGATCACCTACTTGACCTATTGGAGCTTCTAAATGTTCTCAGATTTCTTCCGACACTAAGAAGAATCCAAGTGATGACTACTCACCTACATCTTCTTAGTGATGTAGTCTCAGATTGACATGTAAAAATTTCACGCATCAGACCCTCCAACGCATAGGTCACACAGCCAAAGGCAGAGCAATACTATATGGATTATCCACTCAGCTTTTGGAACCTTATCAAGGAAGCATTTGATTAGTTTCCATAATTAGTGTTAAGTATTTTGGTTATCCACAGTTGCATCTGAATAATATTCATCTAGTTCCACAGGGTCAGCTGGTTCATACTTGGGAAATGCACCCAGGAGCTTAGTAGTAGGATCCTCTTTTGACACCACATCTAAAGAGTTTGGATCCAAGTCATCTGATTGGTCCTCATCACTTGATTTTATCTCAATGATGCTGGACCACCCATCTCCAAGTTCTACCCCACTAGTGGTGTCACCCGCGATTGTAATTTCTCGCTCGTAAAGAACCATGTCCTGGACAACTTGGGCACTTGGTTCCATATGGACCAGTGTCCCTCCATGTAAAGGGGCCTCAGGTCCTTTGGCTATCCGCACTAGAAAAGTGACTGATACTCTGATTACTATTCAGAAAAGGGTCGTGTTAGTCATTTTGATTGAGCAAATGAAAAGTATGGTTCAAGAGGCAGGAAACTTACAGTGGTTGTGCTCTCACCTATATCTTTTCATTGTTGGGATACTAGGGTGTGGGACCCTATATATTATTATGGGTTCCGATGATTCCAAGGTGACCACTCTTTCCTCCCCAGCACTTCTGAACTCTGCAACTATTATTTATTTGGATGAGGGTCTCAGTGCTTGGTCCTCCACACCCATTGCCACACCTTTGTCCCTATTAGTAAGGGATTCCTACATAAGATCCTCCTGTATAAGTGTATTTTATTTGAGGAACTAAAATAAAGTGAGAAAGATAATGGCACATGGGGATGAGTTACAACTTACTTTAAGAGATGCAGCAAATCCACCCAGAGAAGTTTCTTCTGGGGACACGATTTTGCCTTCTTCTGGAGAGCCTCCCCTGGAAGATATTTACTCGGTGTCCTTATGAAGGTTATCCTCACTGACCTCTCCCCCTAGGGTCCATCTGAGTTGTTAGACAGGGGGAGTCACTCCACTATTTGAGCCACCAAAAACATTGGGAGGGAGTCATATTCAACAACACCCTCACTCGATTCGTTATGGGCTGCGCGATACCTCGAGAATGCACAAGTTCCTCCAAATCTGTCACAAACTTTCACCCTATATCAGGGTCCATGTTGAAACTACCTTTTGTAAAAACTATTTCTCCTAGATCCATCCCATACTTATTTATGTTATCCCATAGGTCATCAATGTTGAGGATCTATCTGCCTGTGTCCCAGTCTTTCTAGGCCTCCAGATAGATGACATCAGGAGGAATCACCGCTCAGTGTAACTGATTCCTAGGAGCCTGAGGATTCACCTTGAAGAACCCCCTCGATGATTCCCATCTCTCCCAAGTTCTCTTAGTTAGAACCATTGGGAATGGCACTGCTACCTTATTTCCTCCACTTTCAACTAATGCTGGTTCGTGGTCTACTACCCTTACTTCTGCAGCCCCATTACCATGATAAGTGTCGATGCTATTAGAGTTGGTGTCCTGATAACCAACTGTTTATAATTTGATTACATGAATGTACACTTATTATATATTGTTCATTGTTCTACATGACTATAATATAATAATGTCCTGGAATATTTGTTGCATTAATAAGGTCATGGAAGATCCCCGCTATGATGAGAACCTTGAAATGCTATAAAAATATTCTTAAATAAAGTTCTATGGTTGGATGAAATAATATGATAGGACACATAGTATACAGACCATCATGTGTGAGTACTCGTAAGAAGACGAGACTCTCTCTCATGGAGTTTTCACTTGGTAATCTCCAAGATGGGAGATTATGAGAACAAACCCACCAGTAGTAATTCTGCATGTCTTGGTGTCATCAGACATTACTATCTACGAGCATGTGTAATGGTCCTTAGATTGGAAGATTATCATTAACTCATGTTATGGCTCATGCACTTAGATTTGCTGATGAAAACTGTCACGAAGACAGTTGGAGGGAAGTAGGGTACGTTGGGTGCATCACGAATGACATGTTGTTAATAGATAAGTCGAGGAAGGATTTGTACCTTCCATATTTATGGAAGTAGATATCTTGAGCCCTTTGATTGAAATAGAACTTTCGCCCAAATTTCATGGCCATGGTGTCATGACGAGTTTATTTCTGGAAGTCAAAGAATGACGGATCAAGCATATAGGTTTATAACACTGCCATGAAACCTGCTTGATGAGATATTTAGACAAAGGGATTAAATTACACGGTAAGCATTCATATGAGGTGACATGTCAATGTGGCATAAACTTGTTTCTATTGGGTGCCTTGACCCATTTCTAGACAGTAATCTTGGACTTTAGGCAAGCCCTCCTAATGCTAATGAGAAAGAGGCCTAGAGGGTCACACACTAAGTGTATCCAAGTATCTCAAGTAAAATAAATATTATTCCCCGTATGTGGTTTAATAATTATTCAAGGAAGCTTAAATCATTTTAATATTGGAGGAATAATAAAATGAAAACAAGATATACACGCTGCGTACATTGAATGTACATGCCTTGTAGTTTTCATTTTGGAAAGGAAATGAAAAATGAGTACACGTCGTGTATTAATGATTACACGCCATGTAGTTTTTCCAGTCAGGATTTTGAGGAAATAATATTGTTTTATTAAATTATATTTATTATAATCAGTGTGGGAACATGTCAAGGAATTAATGATTCGACATGGGGGTTTTCAATAAGAGTTAATGAAATAAATAAAATGCGTAACACATTTATTTATTGTCGTAACTCTATAACCTCAAACCTGATTATAAATATCTTCACAACCCCAACACTTTTCTCTAATCATTGTGAACAACAATTATATAGAATTCTCTCAAGGCCGGAATAACTCCTTCATCCAATAACGCTCTCAAGACTGAGAGAGATCCTCCTCCATCAGATCAAGGCGATCTAAGGCGGACAGTGATAGCAAAGGCTTCTCTACGCTAGCACCCGGAGATTCCTTTGGTGACATCCAGAGATACATGGTGCATGTGTGGATCACTGCTAGAGGAAGTCTACACTTGGATTCTGTGATGCAATGAAGAATCACATCGGAACATGATCAGAAATATCAATGAAGAAGGAACACCATAAAAGGTACTTCTTTTCAATTAATTAAATTAATTATAATCAACCTGTGATGATCCTCCTTTGTGGTTCTGGGACTATTCTTATTATTTATCTATTTCTATGATTCGATCCGTGGATTCTAGCATTTATCGTCATATTGATCCCAGATTTATCATTGATAATGACAAAAAGTCAAGTGGGCACATCCACCCAAGAGCTTCCTCTGCACCTGGGACCTTCAAGTGGTATTAGAGGTGTCACAACATTGATTATAGTTATTTAATTTTCTTTGATAATTTACGCATTTATATTTGATTCAATTCAAGATAAATTGTTCTATAAAACTGAATGAACGAGATCTCTTCATCCTCCTTTGTTTCTTGATTCACATAAAAAAACGACCTTTTAATTTTAATTTTGATTAGAATAAAAATGAGGAACTCATTCGGAGGAGCCACTCATTCTGTCTATACAACACAGGAATATATAGCGTGTAGTGAAATCTACATGTCGTGTACTTAGGTTCAACGAACCGGTACTGGTCTTCCAAACCACGCCGTGTGAATTGAGTATACCTAAGTTTTTTTAATACACCATGTTGACCAGAACTGAACGGCGCGTGGAAACCAGAATACATGGCGTGTATGTTGAATCAACACGCTGTGTAGTCTGACCTGACCCAGGTGAAACCGTGTACAAGGAGAATCCGTGTAACTGCGTACACGGGATTGCTAGGCTGGTAACCACGTAACAAGTAAGTACATGCCGTGTTAGATTAATCTACATGCTGTGTACTCCATAATTTCCAAAGTACAAAAAACACACAAAATCCCCTAGCATGTACTTTGGATAAAGGGTGAAAACAAATACACGCCGTGTAATATAGCCTACAGGTCATGTACTTTCCAGAAATGGAATTTCACTAGGTTTTCTCCAAAGTACAAAGACCCGTACAAGGAATATGGTTGAGAAGAATCTTAAGGAAATCCAAAAAGTAATTTAAGATAAATAATTGACTAATTATAAGATCACAATTAATTGAATTAAAGCGTGACTTATCTTGAATAAAAGAATGATTAAAAGAATTTGAATACTAAATATGCGTAAATGTCATTGTATGTTATGGATGATCATGAGCTTGACCAAAGACCCTTTGTGTGTGTATGGTTTCATTTAAATTTATTTAATTTAAATTCATTATCCTGTGAGCCTTCTTCCAATAAAATGTAGGGCCTGCGTGCCCATGCTTTCTTTAATGTAAACTCCAGGTAATGGAGGATCTCCCAAGACAGAGGAGACGGTTAAAAATCCAAAGCTGAGGCAAAACCAACCCAAGAAGATACAAAGGTGGACAGGTGGGAGCTGCAAAACATGAACCATTGGGTTCAAGGTGTTTTTCCCTAGGTCAGGGTCAGCTTATCAAAACTTATAGATAAGCTAACCAATAGAAGCTCATGATCATGCCATCTTATTTTATTTCTATATTATTTCATGGTTTATTTATTATGTATGTGTTTTTGAGATCACATAGTTAATGAAAAAAACAAGCATGCAAATATGGAATAAAATAAAAACTGAACTATGCGTAAACATTATTAGAACATGGTTAATCACTTAAGAAAGTATCACTTAATATTAAAAATCATGTGATAATGCGAAACTACGCATAAAGGATTGAAATCCCTAAAATACCATATTAAGTCAGACCAAGACTTCTGTTACTTTATTAAGGGAAAGACTCAATAAAACTATGTGTTTGACCAACCCTTGTTGGGAGAATTACTTTTATAAAGGAAGCTCTTATAAAAGTTTCGGGTTGACTTAAACATTTTACATCAAGAGGAGTAGACCTTGCTAGACTTGTTGTAAAATGGAGGCAAGTGTTGAGGAAATCCAAGTCAGGATTTCAGGATTGGGGAGTCCACTCAACATATCAAGGAACTGTAAGCTCACAGTTGGCAAAGACCTGCCTACCTAAATACCTTTAAATATCCTGACCAACCCTTGTTGGGGTTAATTCAAGGGGAATATGGATCCTTGCCACTATAATGTCATAACAACTAGGCATTACAAGTTCAATGTCGGGGGCCATTGGGACATGATAAAATAGTGGGAGAATTAATAAATTCATTTATTATTTTTCATAAAATGTAATCAAAAGGTACTAATAAATCTGCTCTTTTAATTTATAGAATCAATATGACAAACTCGTCAACCACATTTTCTCTGTGATCAATTCTGGATAAAGACAATATCCTCACCGGAAGTAACTTTCAGAAATAGTTTAGGTGCCTTTGGGTTATCCTACGCCATGAATAAAAGTTTTACATGCTGAAGTCCTCACTTCCTGATTCGCCTGCCCAAGGGGCGAGTGATGAAGATTTCCTGGTCTATGGTCAAAATTTGAACGATGCACTCGACGTTCAATGTTTGATTCTGTCATCAATGTCTAGTGATCTCATGAAGTCTCATGAAGACATGGATGCCTATATCATTCCCGAGCACCTATGTGGTCTATACCAGGAGAGAGAAAGATATGAAAGGTTTGAGATCTCCAAGGCTCTATTTCAGATCAAGCTTGGAGAGGGTGCCCCAGCTGGGCCTCATGTAGTCAATATCATTGGATACATTGAGTTCTTGGAGTTTCTAGGGTTTAAACTCCCCGAAGAATTGGGTTCCGATCTCATTCTCGCATCACTCCCCCAGAGCTTCTCTAACTTTGTTGTAAATTTTATCATGAACAACATTGAGAAGTCTCTATCTAATCTTATTATCCTCATTCTCCAAGTGGAAAATGATATGAAGCATGAAAAGCCTTATGTCCTTATGGTGAATAAAAGGAAAGGGAAGGAGAATAGCTTTAATCCCAAATCTTATTCAAGGCCTTCCATGAAAATGAAGATCAAAGGGGAGGCAAGAGAACAAGAGGTTGTTTGTTTTGAATGTGGCAAGAAGGGCCACTGGAAGAAAAACTTCACCCAGCCAAGGAAGAAAGGGGAAGCTTCAGGTGAGTTTGTTATCGAATACAATCTATCTATTTATACTAATTGGGTATTAGATACTACTTGTGGTGCTCACATCTGTATCCAAATACAGGAACCAAGTAGATTCAAAAAGATTGACCGAGGTGAGGTGGATCTGTGAGCAGCCAACAGATCCAGACTCGCTGCTGTAGCTGTCGAGGACTACCACCTCAAATTGCCTACTGGGATGGTCTTGGTATTAAAAGAATGTTATTATGTACCCTCTATAACCAAAAACATTATTTCAGTATCCAAATTAGATATTGATGGATTCATCTTCAAGTTTGGAAATGAATGTTGCTACTTTTATAAAGATAGCATTTTTTTTGGTAGGGCACATTTATATAATGGTCTTTATGTGTTAGACTACACAAACCAAGTAATGGAAATCGATGACAAAGTTAATTCACGTGACTCATACCACACCCAACTTTAGAATCACCGGCTAGGTCATGTCAATGAGAAACGTTTGAAAAAATTATATCAAGATGGGTATTTAGATTATTTCGAACTAAAACCACATGGTGTATGTCATGCATGTCTACAAGGCAAAATGACCAAAGCCCCATTTAGTGGGAAAGGTGAAATGGCTAAAGAGCTTCTAGAATTAGTTCACATAGATGTGCGTGGTCCATTTCCAATTGAATCAAGGGGTGGGTTCTTGTACTTCATAACTTTTACTGATGATTTTAGTAGATATGGATATATTTACTTAATGATTTATAAGTCAGATTATTTTGATTAGTTAAAAGAATACAAGAATGAAGTTGAGAACCAGCTTGGTAAGAATATTAAGAAACTTTTCTCAGATAGAGGAGGAGAATATCTTAATCAATACTTTATTTATTTCTTACAGGAGTTTGGGATTCTATCTCAACTCAATCCTCCTTACACGCCTCAGTGGAATGGTGTAAGTGAAAGGAGAAACCGCACCCTGTTGGACATGGTGAGATCAATGATGAGTCATGCGAGTCTTCCATTATCCTTTTGGGGATATGCATTACAAACAGAATCACACATACTAAACCAAGTACCAACTAAATCGATAAATGGTATTCCATACGAGTTATGAAGTGGACGCAAAGCCATGTTATCAAATTTACATGTGTGGGGTAGCGAAGCATTTGTTAAGGCCTCTTTAGGTAACAAACTTGCACCCTGAGGCACAAAGTGTACCTTTATAGGATATCCCAAGTAAACAAGGGGATATTACCTATACAACCCCTCAGATAAAAAGGTTACAGTGTCAAGACATGCCATATTCCTTGAGAGGGAGCACATATCCAAAAGATATAGTGGTAACGAGATAGACTTTGATGAAGTAGAGGCTCAAGATACACAGGAGTTGGTATAAGAACAGATTCCACAAAGCCCTGTGGAAGAACAATCTGTTCCAGAGACACAAGAACTGCGTAGGAGCACAAGAGAGGTGAGAGAACTAGAATGATATGTTTTTCTTGTCACCGAGGATGGTGACTCATTATTGGTTGAAAATGATGATCCTCTTACGTACAAGGAAGCAGTTGAAGGCACAGACGTTGCCAAGTGGAAAGAATCCATGAATTATGAAATGGATTCCATGTACCAAAACCAAGTCTGGATTTTGGTAGATCCTCTAGTTGATGTAAAGCCTATTGGTAATAAATGGGTATTCAAGAAGAAAATGGACATAGAGGGACAAGTCAGAACCTATAAGGAATGACTGGTTGCAAAAGGTTTTAGACAACTTCAAGGAATTGAATATGATGAAACCTTTTCACCATTTGCGATGCTGAAATCCATCAGAATCCTATTGGCCATTTCTGCTTACCATGACTATGAAATTTGGAAAATGGATGTCAAAATAACATTCCTTAACGGGAACCTCCAGGAAGATGTATACATGACACAACCTGAAGGGTTTGTGACTCCAAAGGATTCCAACAAGGTATGCAAGTTGTAGAAATCCATTTATGGATTAAAGAAAGCATCAAGGTCATGGAACATTTGTTTTGATGAAGCCGTAATGGAATTTGGATTTTTTAGGAAAGAATGTGAGCCTTGTGTCTACAAAAGGTTTAGAGGAAGTGCAGTCATTTTTCTAACAGTATATGTTGATGACATATTACTAATTGGAAATGAAGTACCTATCTTACAGTCAGTTAAGGAATGGTTGGATAAATGATTCTCTATGAAATACTTGGGGGAGGTAGCATATATTCTTGGGATCAAGATCTATCATGATATATCCAAGAGAATACTGGGCCTGAGTCAAAATACATACATTGATAAGATACTGAAGAGATTAAATATGGAACAGTCCAAGAGGGGATTGTTTCCAGTGTCACATGGCATTCATCTTTCCAAGAAAATGTGTCATCAAACACATGAGGAAATAAAGAAAATGGAAAGGATACCTTACACATCTAAGATTGGGTCAGTCATGTATGCTATGATATGTACAAGGATAGATGTTGCTTACGCATTAAGTGTGGTAGGCAGATATCAAGATGATCCAGGAGACCTCCATTGGATGGAAGTAAAGACTATCCTTAAGTATCTGAGGTGTACTAAGGATATATTCCTGGTTTATGGAGGTGATGAGAAACTAGTCATCAGAGGAAATGTAGATGCTAGTTTCCAGAATGATCAAGATGACATGAAGTCACAGACTGGATACATCTTCAGTTTGAATGGAGGTGTAGTGAGCTGGAAGAGCTCAAATCAAGGTGTGGTCGCAGATTTTACACCAGAGTCTGAGTATATTATAGCTTCTGAGGTATCTAAAGAAGAAGTATGGATGTGAATCTTCTTCCAAGATCTGGATGTAGTACCTACCAGTAAAGATCCTATCACACTCTATTGTGATAATACTGCAGCGGTGGCACTTGAAAAAGAGCCAAGGTCACATCAACGGACAAAGCACATACTTCGGAAGTATCATCTCTTGAGGGATTTTTCTTAGAGAGGTGAAGTTGCAGTGAGAAATATTTCCATGGAAGACAACGTGGTGGACCCCTTGACTAAATCTTTGACTCAGCAGAAACATGATCATCATGTGAGGTCTAGCGGAATAAAAGTCATAGGAAGTTGGATCTAGTCCAAGTGGGAGTTTGTTAGAGTTGGTGTCCTGAGAACCAACTGTTTATACTTTGATTACATGAATGTACACTTATTATATATTTTTCATTGTTCTGAATGACTATAATATAATAATGTCCTGGAACATTTGTTACATTAATAAGGTCATGGAAGATCCCCGCTATGATGAGAACCTTGAAATGATATAACAATATTCTTAAATAAAGTTCTATGGTTAGATAACATACTATGATAGGACATATAGTATACAGACCATCATGTGCGAGTACTCATAAGAAGACGAGTCTCTCTCTCATGGAGTTCACACTTGGTAATCTCCAAGATGGGAGATTATGAGAAAAGACCCTCCAGTAGTAATTCCGCATGTCTTGGTGTCATCGGACATTGCTATCTATGAGCGTGTGTAATCATCCTTATACTGGAAGGTTATCATTAACTCATGTCATGACTCGTTCACTTAGATTTGCTGACAAAAACCATCATGAAGATAGTTGGTGGGAATTAGGGTACGCTGGGTGCGTCACGAACAACATGTTGTTAATGGATAAGTCGAGGAAGGATTTGTCCCTTACATATTTATGGAAGTAGATATCTCAGGCCCTTTGATTGAAATAGAACTATCACCCAAATTCCATGGCCATGGTGTCACGAAAAGTTTATTTTTGGAAGTCAAAGAATGACGAATCAAGAATATAGGTTTATATACTACCATGAAACCTGCTTGATGAGATATTGAGACAAAGGGATTAAATTACACGGTAAGCGTTCATATGAGGTGACACATAAATGAGGCGTCAACTTCTTTCTCATGGGTGCCTTGACCCGTTTCTAGATAGTAATCTTGGACTTTAGGCAAGCCCACCTAATTCCAACGATAAAGAGGCCTAGAGGGTCACACACTAAGTGTATCCAAGTATCTCAAGTGGAATAAATATTATTCCCGTATGTGGTTTAATAGTTATTCAAGGAAGCCTAAATTATTTTAATGTTGGAGGAATAATAAAATGAAAACAATATATACACTCCATGTACATTGAATGTACACACCGTGTAGTTTTCATTTTGAAAAGGAAATGAAAAATGAGTACATGTCGTGCATTAATGATTACATGACGTGTGGTTTTTCTAGTCAGGATTTTGAGGAAATAATATCATTTTATTAAATGATATTTATTATAATCAGCGTGGGTGCATGTCAAGTAATTAATGACTCAACATGGGGGTTTTCAATAAGATTTAATGAAATAAATAAAACACGTAACACATTTATTTATTATCATAACTCTATAGCCTCAAACCCGATTATAAATATCCTCACAACCCCAACACTTTTCCCTAATTATTGTGCGCAACAATTCTGTAGAATTCTCTTAAGGAAAAAATAACTCCTTCCTCCAAGAACTCTCTCAAGACCGAGAGAGATCCTTCTCCATCAGATCAAGGCGATCTAAGGAAGACAATGAAAGCAAAGACTTCTCCACGATAGCACTCGAAGATTCCTTTGGCAATGTCTAGAGATACGTGGGGCATGTGTGGATCATCGCTAGAGGAAGTCTACACTTGGCTTCTGCGACGCAACAACGAATCACATCGGAACGTGATCAGAAATATCAACGAAGAAATAATTCCATAAAAGGTACTTCTTTTTAATTAATTAAATTAATTATAATCAACCTATGATGATCCTCCTTTGTGGTTCTAGGACTATTATTCTTATTTGTCTATTTTTGTGATTCGATTTGTGGATTATGGTGTTTATCTTCGCATTGATCCCAGATTGATGATTGCTAATGACAAAAAGTCAAGTGGGCACATCCACCCATGAGCTTCTATTATGCTCGGGACCTTCAGACGCCACCCTCATAATGTCCCCTTAATGCCACTCGAACCTGACTTCGAGGCATGGGGACTTCTGTTTTATTGATATAGATTGTCGGTTACCTTAGTGTCTCACCTAGATAGGCAGCTGCTCAGCTCTGTTCATATTCATGAATTAACCCGAATGTAGTGTTGGGTGGTGGAAGCTTGTTCCACATCTTCCCATATTCCCACACAAACATCATCCAGAGCTATCTCATCATGCACAGGTGGTCCTCATGAAACATCCCAAGATACACCTTCAGAGTCAGCCTCTACATGCATCTGAACTATCTTATGAATATGTGTGGAGTGTATGGTTCACATATTGATTTACAATCCACCCACTCCACCAGTACCCCAACATGGAAGGATGGTAGATATGACCTCTTATCTATGGTATATGTACTATTGTTAGTGAATTCTCTAGTTGGTAGAGGGAATGGGTGTAAGATGAATTGGTATGCTCATCCCATCTTTCTCAACACGACCACCAGACCTAGCTTGAGTGGGAATCTCCCCGAAATATTCAGGATTATTGGTCGAGAGTGTATCCCAGGTGGAGAAATGGGATTGAGGTATTCGTAGTTGCCCATGTGTGCTGTGACCCAGTTGTATAGGAAGTGGAATGGCCTGTAAACATGCAACAACCTTTTAACCTAAATAATGTGATGAAGTAAGAAATACAATTTTTCTAGCACCAGGATACCCAGGTTGATGCATTTCCCAGAGTCCAGCATCACCTCCATAATGAATGTTCTCGTTTGCGCTCCCATATGTGTGTTCCTCACTGACAACATCCATCTATACATTAGCGCCGAGATGAATCTGACCATCCTAACTATTGGATGATACTCATCCTTGATGATGAATCCCAATAGTTTCCACTGGATATCCTCTAGGATCTACCAGTAAGAACCATCCCTACCTCGCTGAGCTCACCTTGATAGGTGAGAGGCCTCACTGGTAGTTTCATGGGCAGTTCTTCTCCTTTACCAGTCTTCTCCAATGGAAAATTTAGGAAGTAAACAAACCAACTATTGAAGTGGAAATCCCTGGTGTTCTTCTTATCACTGTTCGTACATAGAACTAGGTTCAACAATGCCTTTTCCAAAGGCAGAATCTGTTCCACATCCTCCCAATAATTCTCAGTAGGGTTAAACGCTTCATACATTCCTCACAGAATCAGGATTCCCAAGATCTTATAGAGGTCCCAAAGGCTAATTCCAACCTCCATATGATTCAATTGGAATGTGTTAGTATCCAGTGACCACCGGCTCAATAGCTCTAGTATGATTTCCTTTGGTTGGTAGATATGGAATTGGGAAGCCCACGATGCTTCGTATAGGCCTAGTCACCTTACCATGACCTCTAACTCAACATAGGATGCACACAACTAGTAAGACCAAGCCCACTCATCTGTAAAGTTTCCACCCTGGAGCAGATACCATCTTTTTATCCACCCCTTCTCCAGGTTCCCAAGCCCTACCTTGATGATTGTTTTGTACTGAGACAAGGACATATCTTTCTCTAAATCCTTTCTGTTAATGTTATTGAGGTGATTTTAGAGGTAGTTCACTATGAAAGGAGTGTGGTACATCCCAATATGACTATCCACAACCCTAAACCACTCATGTTGTCATGGTGTGTCCCTAAACCAGTAAACACTGACTCATCTCTGTTGGATTCTGGAATGAAGACATCATCCCGCAAGACAAAGTCATACAGTGGACACCTCTTGAATAGTGTATAGTCCTTCTAATCATATGAAAACATCTATGTCAATGATTCATGATCAGAGTGGCTCCGAACATACTCCCCTATCAGGAAATTGTTTTCCTTTACTTCCCTCTGAGTGTAATTAACAAGAACCTCCCAAGCAGCCTCTTGAGCATCCATCAGTCTGGGACTTAGGAATTTTTTTTCCCTGTTCATGAAGTTCAGTCACATAGGTCGTTCACAAATTAGTATCCCACAAAGTATCCTTTTTCTTGGCATGACTTGTTAAGGAGTAGTGGATCACAATGTTCCAATTCACTAAAAATCATTCCTGGAGAAAAGGACCATTGAACCTAGTTTTTGAATTCACGTTCACGGGGAAAATAGTTTCATGAAAAGAGAGCAGAAACAAAATCATTCACAAAGATCCAATATAAATTCTGGGCCCCTCTTTCCCTATTTACTGGTGAGGCTCACCTAAGATTCATGGTGAGCTTCATTCACTGGAGAATCGTGGCATGCCACACACACCTGCCTCGTGAGTAAGCTTCATGATCCAATGACTGTTTTAGCGATTTACCCTTAGAATATGATCCTTATTTTCCTTTGGTTCCCATTCTGAGGGGTGGCATTTGTTCGTGCTAAAAAGTGTTCTATTGAAGGCTGAACAAAGTCATGGATGGTTTGAATTGAATCCGAACCCAAATGGCCTTAGAATCCATTAAAAAATCATCCAAGGAGTCTGTTTCATGATGCTCTTCCACATAGATCCCTGTCCTCTGAGACCGCGAAGAAAATTGACGGTGCCTCCATGAGTCTGAAGAAGACCACACAAATGTATCAGATTTTCAGTGCCCTTTCACTTTGTGGCCAGCCCTGCGAGCCCCTCGCCTCCGTGACTATGAAGAAAGTTTATGGTTCCTTCATGAGTTCGACAAAGGCCACATAGACATATCAAATCACGGTGCCCTATTTTATTTACAGCAAGAACCATGAGCATCGTAAACCACCTTTTCCTATAAATAGCCATCTCACCCCCCATAATCATTGCTACCCTGAATTTTCACCTTCCAACCACCCATTTCACGAAGCTACTGAGCATTGTGAACCTGAGAGAAATATGGATCACCCAAGGCACTTGAGAATCGCGAAATATTATTTTCTAAATTCTTCATAGACCTTACTTTTAGGTATTCCCTTATCAAAGGCCTCCATACTTTGCTAAGGAGGGATCCCCTTTGGGTTGTTACAGGATCCATGACGTATTAATCCTTTGTAGAGCATTCTCCAAATAATGAGATCTTTGCTATGGGAAATCCCTACTCCACCAAAGTACTTCCTTTATGAATCATCCTTACTTTATGAAGCACCTTTTATTCAAAAATCATCATTCCTTCATGAAGCATCCTTCCTTCATGAAGCACATTTCCTTTATGAAGCTCCTCTTTTCGAGCCCCCTGGCTTCACGAAACCCTTTCCCGTATGGCCCTCCAGGCTTGTGCAAGTGATTTCAGAGTCCCACATGTAGTGTTTCATGTTTCATTTCCCTACATTATGCTCATTTTTATATGTACACTATGACTATTTCTTCTTCTCATATCTATGCTAATGTGGACCCCTCGATTGAACACTCCTCCACCTATCTCTTGTCAGGCATTGCCTGTACCTCCCCATCCCCAAGTACAGGTTGGTACAAGTTATGTAAGTCTAAGGGATGATGAGCGAGTACTCATCATTTGATTTATAGGATTCTAAACTGCCAAGCACTCACATCCTCAACACATGATTTTAAACTATAAGTTCCTACATGCATGGCAAGTCTGAGAAGATCAAACAGGGGATGAGACCAGGAACCTTTTTCTTCCCACGTTCTGGATATTATCTCTCTCTCCCTTAGGGATTTGTCACCATGTGCACCTTGGGAAGTCTCTAAGTAATCCCCAAACCACCTTCTTGAGCTTCCCTCATAGAGTAAGTCCCAATCTCGACCTCTTTGGGCTTCTAGTCATGCGTAAACCCCATACCATCCCTCATGGACGCACCTTTCACAAAACGATCGCCAGGTTTGCTGTTACCTCTTGTTTCTCACATTGATCATGACTCACATGGCCTTAGAGTAAGAATAGACCATGAAATCCTCTTTTTTCTGCTAACCATGTGTAATACCCAGCACGACTATGGGCCACTAACCATGCATAAGCTCCATGCCTCTATCCACCAAACTACATGGACTTTGATCCAAATCTTCCATAAATGGTATGTAAGAAACTTCTTTGAGGTTCAATCCCATCACTTCCCATGATCCATTTGTCCCATTTATTTCATATCATTTCACTCATCCTGTATGATGTTAAACTACACCCTTTAAACTACGTGGGTTTTGATCCCTTTTGGGTATGTAGGAAGCCTCTTTGAGGTCCAATCCTAACCAATGGTAAACTATGGTTCTCCCTTCTAGGGATGTACCCTCATGACGTGAGATCTTCCCATTTTGAGACACATCCCTTTGATCCATCCTTTTAGGTATTTTTATCCACATGAGCAACTAACCATGCATAAGCCTCACACTTCACCATACTCCTCCAACCAAGAGTGCCCCTCTTCTGAAGGGCCGCTAACCACGTATAATCCCCTAGAGCGTCTCCGGGTCACTATAATTTGTGTATGCCCCGATTCTATACCCTATCCTAAACCACATATACTTTTATTCCCAGCCACTAGGATACATAGGAAGCCTCCCCAATGTTCAATCCCATCACTCATTTTCTATCATGGTATTTCATTTGAGCCTTTGTGTTGCAGGAAGATCATACCCCAACCCTAAGGTTATACATCCTTAGGGTCCTTATCCATGTGATCAATTTCTCACAAGCCTCCTCATTAGGCATCTCATAACCCCATTGAACTACGTGGACTTTTATTCTCCACCATTGGGATATGTAGGAAGCCTCTCTGAGGTTCAAGCCCAACACTGTTACCTTCACATCAGTTCCACCTCATTCATTCCACCCAATTCACCCAATCATCCATCATCTATCTTGATTCTTACCCATGCCTCCACATTTCAGTGGGATCAAGCCATCCATTCAGGCAACTAACCATGCATAAGTTCCATTCATCCCATTTCTCTTTGCAGCACCTGAGAAGCTAACCATGCATAATCCCCACACATCATATCCATCCAACCAAGAGTTCCCCTCTTGCAAAGGGAATCTAACCATGTGCAATCCCCAAATCACCCCCTTATAATTATGTGGGTTTTGATCCCTGTATTCTATACAGGGTATATAGGAAGAATCCATGAGGTTCAATCATAGCCAATGGTAAAACTTGGCATTCCCCTTTTTTGGGATGTTCCTCCCTGATCTATCCTTTGTGATGTCTAGATCAACCTTCATAGTGTGACACCTTCCCTTTTTGGGACATTCCATCTCGGGTCCATTCTCATTGGGCGTTCTGATCCATCCATCTGGTAAACCTTCTAGGTGCTCCCTCCTAGGGATGTACTTATATGATCCATTCTCATCAGTGTTATGATTAGTCCGATCCATCAATGTTATATGTTAAACTCATGGAATACCCCATGATAAATATGGGAATCTGAGGAAAACATCAAAGACATGCCTCTGGCATAAGTACCCCACAATCGATGTGGTATTCCTTTGGCTTTCATGCCCCCGAGAAGCCCTATAATAAGGGAGAATTCAGGTGTAACAATGTTCCAACATCTATACATTCTAGAATTTCCCAACACGACTACTCTCCTGACCAAAGGTTGCTTCCCTAACTTGACCCTTTGGAATTTCCTAACAGAAGCAACATAATTAACCAACATCCACAAAGATATGGTATCAGGGAGAGTTTCAAAAACAATGTCTTAATCTCTTAGGGAGATCCAAAATAGGCAATTAATTCTGAGTATGAATCCATGGAAAGAGGGACCGACATCCCAACATCCTGTTTCAATTAATGAGAAAACACTACTAAAGAATCAATGAATTCCACCCACCTTTGGAAAGATGGAATGCGGGGTACAGTGTAGCCTTCATCGTCGACAACACATGTGGGAAATGAACCTCAGAAGAAAGTGTTGAAAACAACTGGTAATCCCCTAAAGCATCTGGGTGTGAGGTTCCCTTACCTCTCTACTTTGGTAGAGATGGGACTCCCCACATCGTGGGTGAGGGTTCTATACATATGGGGTAGTTCTTTAAGGCATGGTACTCCCCTGTTGGATTAGGGAACGAGTTACCTATATCATTCTTATAGTTGGAGAAAGTTCTCCCCTACCATTCCAGGGTATGTCCCTATGACTTCTTGCATTTTTATTACATAACTTTACATTACATTGTATAAACATAGGATCTTTTAAATTTTAGTTTCTTGGAAATAAGGTACATAATACCTGAAAAAATAAAAATTTATTCTAATACACTTTAAAGGATTATTAATAGGTTCATCCTAAGTACAATTACTGCATATCATGACCTGGGAAAATACATCAAAGTAAAGGGTGAGCATAAGGCCCAGTAAGAGAAAGCAAGGGAAACTGTTTACATGCGATCATGAGAATTATCGATAAGAACTTAAGGAATATCATAAAGGCATTAGAAGGAGGCATATAATAATAAAAATAACATGAATAATAAATTATAAATGTGGATACAACATTTAAATAATACATTCATAAGCATATCACCAAGTTTTTTCACCGAGGTTTCATAAAAATTACCAAGGTTATTCACTAAGGTATCGAAAAGTATTCCATATATAGAGATTAAATTATTTACCTAATGCATTGGATAACTTTTAGGACGAAAATTTCATATGTATTAATTAATGTGAGCCAAATATATCATAATAAAACATTTCATAAATAACCCATGGATAATAAAAGAAATAGGTTTCATATCAAAATCATGGTGTTTTAAAAAAAGTGCTTAATGACAAGATCTTTGTGTCATTATTAACCCATAAAAAAGAAAGGTGGGTTTCATGTATGTTAATAATAGAATAAAAATAGATAATTTTGACATATAGGTGAATAAATATATAAAATAAAGAGATTTGGGTATTCAAAAAAAGAAAATAAGTGAATTTATTGAGAAAAAGAGAGAAATTTTGAGAAGGAAATTCAGCAACATAACAGGTATGAACCATGGTTTTATAAAACAATAAAAAGAGAGGGGAAAATGGTCTAACATTAATAAAATAATATTAATATAGTAAATGTATATAATAAAATGTAAAAAATAAAATATTTTGGAAATCTGAAAGACATACCACATAAAAAAGAACTTGAAAGGAAAAGAGAAGTTGAGATTTACCTTACCTTGAAGAGTAACTCCTAAAACTAGAATGTTGGGACATTGGGGGATTGATGAAACCTTAAGAGGACTCCTTTGGAGGTAAAAATATCATAGATTCATGGAGTAAGAATTTGGAGTGAATGGAAATGGATAAATGGGTGGGTATTTATAGTAAAAGTGGAGGATTTGTTTATTAATTTCCTTGGACATCTAGGTAGTGGTAGATACAAAACCAGGGGATTGCCCATGGTATTTGCCCATGGTTTTAGAAACTCGTGACACCTATTATTTTATTTTAATACAAAAGAGTTTAACATTATTTTATATTACTTATTAAATCATTATGACATTATTATGAAGTCATTAAACTTATTGAAAAACCCAAAATGTATTTTTACTATTCACAAAAAACTAAAGTATTTTAGAAAATTATCATATATTAACCCCAACATAATTTCGATGTGATAATTTAAAAAATGATATTTATTTTATTATAATAATTATATAAATATGATAATTTTAACTTTTAAATATAAAAAACCTTATTTATTAAAATTAACAGCAGATAGAAAATGCAGTCAAATTTTTGACACTTGAAAAAATAAAATTATTTTATCATTTATATTTAAATAGGAGTGTTTTAATCACACTATTTCATTAAATTAAAAATTATTAATAATAAATTAGTTTATTATAATAATTATATTATTTATGAATAGTATAATTTCTGTCCGAAAAATCAATATATCAAATATATCATATTTTTAAGAAAAACTATTCTCAAAAAGAAATTTATGGAATAAAAATTTTATTTATACAAAAGGATTACACTTCAGGTAACTAAGGTCTCGACACATAGAACCTTATAAAACCTGCATATGACCTAAGGGTAAGGTGTGTGATGGTGATAGATTCATGGGGTGGCTTGACTAACATCATCTGAGTGATAATTTCCACTAACTTGAACATACCCTAAAGGTGATTTCAATCAAGATTCATTTGTTGAAGCTTAGATTGGGATTGGTCCAATGCGATTCTTAGTGACACTACCTCCCTCCCAAGTCCTAAAAAATGGGATTTATATGACATGAATTTACTGGTTGAGGCCATCATTTGTTCTTTATTCATTAATTATAATTTTTTTATTTTTACTTATAATGTTAATTTTTTTATCAAGAGTATAGTTTCCAACAGTTATATTGACCAATGGTCATAATTGACCAATGGTCATATAATAGTTGAAAACCAATGACCATGTTTCAAATTATATTCACTTAATTAAGAAAAAACATGGTTTGTTGTGAAAAAATATAACCCACAATTTCATGAAACAATTATAATTCAATAAGTTTGACCTGTTACATTCTTCCCCACTTAAGAAATTTCTTCCTCAAAATTTCAACTCGTTCTCTCAGTTGAGAAAAGGTGTGGGTACTTATATCTCATTGTCTCCTATGGTTCACACATTGATTCATCATATTTATGGTTCCACCACAACACTTTAACGAGGTGGGTAGTCTTGTTACATATAACGCTGTCTCTATGGTCCAAGATCTCTACCAGATGCTCCTCATAAGAGAGTTCATGTTCTAGTTGTACCACCTCCAGATTCAGTACATGTGAAGAGTCAAGTATGTAATTAATCAAGATAAATACATGTAAAACATCATGAAATTTATCTAGGTTTTGTGGAAGTTATATTCGATAGGACACTGCTCCTATACGATCAAGGATTTCATAGGGGCCAATGTACTTGGGGTTGAACTTCCCTTTCTTCCCAAACCACACGACTCTTTTCCAAGGTGAAATTCAAAGAAATATTTTTTCTCCAACATCAAACTCCAAGTCCCTTAAATAGTTATTAGTATATCTCTCCTATCAACTCTGAGTATCCTTTATATTTTTTTGGATGACATGAACCTTTTTTGTTATATGTTACACAAGATCAGATCCAAAAATATTTCTCTCACCAACTTCATCCCAATAAGTTGGAGTTCTACATCACTTCCCATATAAAGCTTCATATGGTTCCATTTGAATACTCAAATAGAAGCTGTTGTTGTATGATAACTCAAATAATGGGATATGTTGATCCCATCCACCTTTAAATTCTATTGAGAATATTATTAACATGTCCTCAAGTGTATGAATAGTTCTTTTAGACTAGCCATCAGTTTGTGGGTGATAGGTCGTACTAAAATTAAATTCAGTATTCAAAGCATATTGATGAATTCTCCAGAATTTTGATGTGAATCTTAGATCATGATAAAAAATGATAGAAGGTGGCACTTCATGAAACCTCACCACTTTACATAAATATTTGCAATTTGATCAAGAGATAAGTCTTTTCAGATAGAGATAAAATGGGAAGTGGTTGAAACACCCCTTTAGATGTTTTTGGGAGACCAATGAAAAAGTATATAGTGATATTTTCCCACTTCCATACCAGTACGGGTAGTGGTTGCAATACCCGTTTAGGAAGTTTTTTCTCTGCCTTCACTTGTTGACACACCAGGCACCTTGTAGTGTAGTCAACAATCTCCCTTTTCATGTTATCCCACCAATAATGATCTCGAAGGTCCCTATACATTTTAGTGATTCTAGGATGTATAGAGAATGTAGATATATGAGATTCATCCATCAAATCCTTCTTTATTTCTGGAATAGATGGAACAAATAGCCTTGTATGAAATTTTAGTACACCTTCTTGATCAATATTGAACTTAGGAAACTTACCATTCTTCACATCCTATATATTATTCTGTAACAAAGGATCTTATATTTTATATTTCTTGATATATTCTAGTAATTATGGTTGAGAAATCATTTGGGATAGGTTTGATGATGTCCCTTACCTAAAAATTCCAATTTCTAGTTTTACTTGGTCTTTGATCAAAGGATCTCCTTGAATCCTCATCATTTCCAGCAAAACATGGTCTTTCCTACTTAATGCATCAATGAATTTGTTTGATATTCTAGGGTGATAATGAATTTAACAATCATAATCTTTAATAAGTTCCAACCATCCCCTCTATCTCATGTTCAATTCCTTTGGTATTAAAATATACTTCAAACTTTGGTGGTTTGTGTATATATCACATTTCTCCCCATAAATATGGTGCCTCCATATCTTCAGAGAAAAAACAACTTAATCAAGATCTAGGTCATATGAAGGATAATTATACTCATGAGGCTTTAACTGTTGATATGCATAACCAATCACCTTTTCATTTTGTATGAGGATGCACCCAAGCCCTTTCAAAGATGCATCACTGAAAATAAAAAATCCTTCTCCGATAGAAGGAAGAGTTAACATGGTTACAATAACCAATATCTTCTTAAAATCTTGGAAACTTTCTTCACACTCCTTTGTCCAGATGAACTTATCCCCTTTTTGAGTTAACTTGGTTAGTGTATTATAAAGTCATGAAAAGTTTTTCACAAACCTCCTATAATATCCTGCTAAACCAAGGAAACTATGAATCTCATTTACTTTTGTAGGATAAGGCCACTCCTCCACAACCTTTTTCTTTATAGGTTCAATTGAGATTCCTTAATTGGTTACAATGTTCCCTAATAAAGAAACTTATTGTAACCAAAATTTACATTTTATTAAATTTCCAAATATCCTTTCCTTCCTCAGAGTTTGTAATATAACCCTTAAATGATCCCCATTGTCCTCACAAATTTTAAACTATATCATAATATCATCAATAAATACTACCAAAAGTTGTCAAGGTAGTCTTTAAAGACTCTATTCATCAAATCCATAAATATAGCAGGAGAATTAGTCAAGAAAAAGGGCATACAAAAAATCACAATGACCATATCTTGATCGGAAGTCAGTCTTTGGAATCTTCTTTCTTCACCCTCAATTGATGATAACCAAATCAAATATCAATCTTGTAAAATAATTGAGCCCCATGAATCTGGTCAAATAAATCATCAATCCTTGGAAGAGAGTACTTGTTCTTCACTATGATCACATTAAGTTCTCTATAATCAATGCACAGCCACATTGATACATCCTTATTCTTCATAAAGAGAATAGGTACTCCCCAAGGAGACACACTTGGTCAGATAAACCCCTTCTCCAAAAGATCTTGGAGTTGTTTCTTTAATTCCTCCAGCTCCATATTTTTCATTCTATATGGGGTCTTTGATATCATCTTGGATTCATGAATGAGTTAAATGGAGAACTATACCTCTATTTCTAGGGGATGTCTAGGTAACTCCTCAAGAAATTCTTCAATGTATTCCTAAATTATGGGTAAGTTTTCTATTCATATACTTTCATCTCCTTCTTCATATTCACCGATAATCTTCATAAATAAGGCCACAGAAGGTGCTTCTAGACAAATCTTAGGCTGAGATATCTCTCCTTTGAAAAAAACTATAGGTTTTCCATTCAATACTACTGATATTTCCTCACTTATGAAATTGATCTTAGTATTATACCTTGAGATACAATCCATCCCTTTTATAGTTTCAAATTTCATCATGGGAATGAATACTATATTTGTTATGATATTGTGATCTCCAAAGTGAATACTAGAGTTTATATATAATTTTTATGCTTGGATAATACCTCCGGAAGTCTTGAAAGATAAATCTACTTCTAGAAATTTATGGATTGATTTTATATTCTTTTAAAACTTGGAGGAAATAAAGGAATGTGTAGAACTATAATCAAACAAAGTATTTGATAGATTTGAGAGAACAATGAGAGTACCTGCCACCACATCATTTGGAGCTTCAATTTTAGCTATCATGATAGAAAGATCCCAACCTTTCTCCCTTGGCCTATGACAAGGTTGATAGTGATTTAACTCTATTAACTTCATATTTGGATAGTGATTGGAAAAATGGACAAGATATCCACAATTGAATCATTAGAATTTAGGATGGGCCTAAACCATATTCTATTTTTCATTAATGTTTAGAAGTTTATGATTCACCTAAATATGAAAGTTTTGAGCAATATGTCCATCTCTTCCACAATCGTAACATTTCCTACTCTTGAGAAAGCATTTCATGAATTATTCTTCCCATATTTGTTGCATGTGGTAAGTTACACCTGCTTTCATCCTCTTATATGAACAAAGTTACTCCCCAAGTTTGGCTCCAAATATCTCTTCTTTTCATTCAATTTTTGAGACCAATGCATCTCACCAAACTCTAGTTCAACCTTTATATCACTTTGCACTATCTCCTCATAACTGTTATAGTTTCAATTGGATAGATTCTTCCATAGAAAAGGTCTTCATCCAATGAAGAGTATATTAGCCTTTCTGTTAGGATCTATGAAAAATCTAGAGGTGTAGCGATAAAGTCTTGTAAAGTTCATCTCATAGCTTCCCACTAATTCATTTTTCTTCTGATTCAGCTCTAGAAATTCCTTATCCATTTTCATTCTCATCAAAAATGGGAAATACTTATTGAAAAAGATTCCCCTGAACTCTTCCCACTCCATAGGTTCAATCTACCTTATTGGATTCGTGTTTTTAATCAGTGTACACCATTGATCAGCTTCTCCCTCTAAGTAGTGCATAACCAGTGTGACTTTCTCCTATTCCAAACAAAAAAGTACATAAATGATATTTTCTAAAATTATTATCCATTGTTTAAAAATAAATGGGTTAGTATATCCACTAAAATAAGGTGGTAATTGATGCATAAAGGACTCAATATAAAGTTGTTTACTTCAAGGTGAATTTAGTCTCTCAGTTTGATTCAAGTTATTATCCATAACTTGAGTTAGTTGATTCATCATTGTCATGAATGTTTCCATTCCAGATTCCATCAGAGGGCCATCAGTACATGGTTCATTGCGCTCACCATTTACACAATTCCTCCCATTTCTTTCCATTTTCTAAAAGAAGAAAAACTTATTTAGAAACATGTTTCATATAATAATCTTATAATTATAAATTAATTTTTATGTTTTAAAACCTCATGCTTAAATATGTTATTCTTTGAAAAAAATTACATTTTCTGTATATCCTTCATAATGGTTCATAAAAATCTTATGATTAACCAAACATATCCCCCAAGATTATCAAACTAGGTGCATAGTAAGGCCCATTTTTGTATACTAGGTTATGCCGAGTCAGTCCTGATGCACCTTTTCAGAGTTTTTATTCCCAGGTAAATCAATTCCAAAATGACATCCACTTGTTTATATCTAGAGAGGGATTTATTTGCTCAAAAATCAATTACTTAATAATTCTACAGAATACCCTGATGTTTTACTATATTTAAAATTTTCTATATGGTTATTCCTAAAGTTTTCAAATCCTAATTTCCTCAAATAACTAAATCATACTTTTATACCAACTATGGAATACCTCCTTTTTATTACATAACTTTACATTACATTATACAAATAGAGGATCTTATAAAGTTTAGTTTATTGGAAATAAGGTACATAATACATGAAAACTTAAAAAATTATTCTAATACAATTGAAAGGATTCTTCATAGGTTTATATTAAGTACAATTACAACATATCATGACCTAGGGACATACATCAAAGGAAAAAGTGAGAATAAGTCCCAACAAGGGAAAGCAAGGGAAATGGTTTACATGTGATCATGGGAATTATTGATAAGAACTTGAGTAATATCATAAAGGCATGATAAATAGGTATATCATAATAAAAATAACATGAATCATAACTTGGAAATGTGGATACAACATTTAAATGATACATTCATAAGCATATCATCAATGTTTGTCACTGAGGTGTCATAAAAATTACCAAGGTTATTCACCAAGGTATCATAAAATATATCATCTATAGTGATAAAATTATTTACCCAATGCATTGGAGTGCTATGAAGGAACACCATTAATATGTATTAATTAATTTAAGACACATATATCATAATAAAACATTTTATAAATAAACCACATAGAACAAAATAAATGCTTTTCATATCAAAACCATGGCGTTTTAAAAAAAGTGCTTAAAGACAAGATCTTTATTTCATTATTAACCAATGAAAAAGGAAGGTGGGTTTCATGTATGTTAATACCAGAATAAAAATAGATAATTTTTACATCTAGGTTAATACCTATAGAAAATAAATAGGATTGGGTATTCAAAAAATAAAATAAGTGAATTTCTTGAGAAAAAGAGAATTTTTGAGAAGAAAATTCGGCAGCATAACGAGTATGAAACATGGTTTTAAAAAACAGTAAAAAGTGAGGTAAATGGGTCTCAAATTCATAAAATACTCTTAATATAGTAAAGGGATAGAATAAAATATAAATAATAACATAGTTTGTAAATTTGAAAGACATACCACATAAAAAGGGACTTGAAAGGAAAAGAGAAGTTGAGATTTCCCTTACCCTGAAGAGTAACTCCTAAAACTTGAAGGCTGGGACCTTGGTGGATTGAGGACACCTTTGGAGGAATAATTAAGAGGTAAAACTATCATATATTCATGGAGTAATTATTTGGAGTGAATGGAAATAGATAAATGGGTGGTATTTATAGCAAAAGAGGAGGATTTGTTTATCAATTTCCTTGGACCCCTAGGTAGTGGTAAATGAAAAACCATGGGCCTGCCCATGATATTTTCCCATGGTATTGGAAAATTGGGAAAAATATTCTATTATTTTAGTAAAAAATAGTATAAAATTATTTTATATTACTTATTATATCATTATGAAATAATTATGAAGACATTAAACTTATTTGAAAACCCAAACTGTATTTTTACTATTCATGAAAAACTAAATTATTTTAGAAAATTATCATTACTTCAACCTAACCTAAGTTCAACTTTATTATTTAAAAAATTATATTTAATTTATCATAATAATTATATAAATATGATAATTTTAACTTTTAAATATAAAAATCCTTATTTATTAAAAATAATAGCTGATAGAAAATGGATAGTGAAATTTTTGACTTTTGAAAAAAATAAAATTATTTTATCATTTATATTTAAATAAGAGTGTTTTAATCATAATATTTTATTAAAATAAACATTATTAATAATACCTTAGTTTATTATAATAATTATATCTTTTATGAACAATATAATTTCTTTCCGAAAAATCAAGATATCAAATTCGTCATATTTTTAAGAAAAACTATTCTAAAAAAGGAATTAATGGAATAAAAATTTTATTTATAAAAAAGGATTAAACTTCAAGTAACTAAAGTATTTAAACATAACTACTTATAAAACCCTCATAATACCTAAGGTTAAGGTGTCCGATAGCGATAGATTCATGGGGGAGGCTTGACTAACATCACCTGAGTGGTAATTTCTATTAACTTGAACTTCTCCCGAAGGTGATTTCATTCATGATTCACTTTTTGAATATCGGCTTGGGATTTGTTAAGAAGAAGCCCTTTGACACTATCTCCCTCCTAAGTTCTGACAAATGGGATTCGCACGACATGACTCTACTGTTTGAGTCCATCTTTTCTCCTTTCTTCATTAATTATTGTTTTTCATTTCTACTTATAATGTTAATTTTTTTATCAAGAGTATAGTTTTTAATAGTCATATTAACTAATGGTCATAATTGACCAAAAATCATATAAATTTTGAAACCTGATGGTCACGTTTCAAATTATATTCACTTCATTAAAAAAACACGGTTTGTTGTGGAAAAATATAACACACAATTTTAGAAAAAAATTATCATTAAAAATATTTAGGTCATTACAAGCCCTCTATACTTATTGGTAAGATAGATTAGTTACTCCCCTATTGGACAAGGTTGTGGGTCCTCTATCTGTGGAGTTAGAACTAACCTATTGTGTTAGGGTGCGGTTCCTCTAGACATGATGTATAGATAGAGTGGGTACTCCTCTATCATGTTAGGGTGTAGGTCCTATATCCTTAAATTCAAAACTCCCTTTTCATACCAGGGTGTGGGTCCTCCATACATGTTGTTCTGATAGAGTCGGTACTCCCCTGTCATACTAGGGAGTGGGTCCTCTAGCCTGGGGTCAGTACTCCCCTACCGTGTTAGGGTGTGGGTCCCTTATAGTGACTGAGTTAGTAGAGTAATACTCCCCTATCGTACCAGGGTGTGGGTCATCACTTATAGAGTAGTACCCCCCAACTCCAAGTAGAAGTGAGGAGTGGGTCCTCCATTAGAGTTAGTGCTCCCTCGGCTGTTGAGTATAGTTATGAGTATTGGGCCTATCCACTAGTGGTGTGCAGTTTCTGGTTAGGAGTTTGTGATACCTTGATGGATTGAGGAGCGAGACACTCCATTCAAGAGTGATAGAGGTTTTGTGGGCCAGCTAGGAGTTACTACTCCCTCGACTGAAGGGTAGTGACGAGGTGTGGGTCTCTCCATTCTCTATTTAGAGAGGATGCTTGTAGTACATAGTCTGGATCAGTTCTCCCTCTACTGTGTGCATTGGTGAGGGACATGCCTCTCCACTGGGGTTCTTACAACCTTTCACAAGGCACATGTTAGCGATAGAAGGGCCTATGGTGCTGGGCACTAGAGCCGGACCTAGTGAGTTGTTCCTAATGGAGTGTATTCTCAGATGGGTACCATTTGGGATGCATGATATTGTGGAGTGTGTTCTCCTTATTATGTGTTACATTCAATCCTTCAAGTAGAAACCTGTCACTGGATATGAGGTTGGAAACTCATGAGACTTGTAGTACAAGACAAGTATATCTGGGTGATTTCAGGGAGTCCTTGGGGGTGTTTTCACATTTCATGGTTGACACCCCTTGTGGATTAAGCTAAATTGTCATGTATAGATAAAGATGGTTTGAGATAGAGTTTCTCTCTCGATATGGTTACCTTTAGATAGGTTGAGCGGGATATTTCATTTCAACTACTCCCTTTTTCTTTTGGGTTTTTGTAGCACCTACTGAGTATTATTATACTCACCCCTACATAGGATTTTCCCACACGTGTTGTTTCTTTTTTAGATCATAGGAATTTTGATGATGTTACCAGAGGACCTGAGGAAGGATATCTTAGTGATCGAGACAAACTAAGGTGTTTACTAGAGCTTGGCCAAGGAGCTTTATGGAAGTTTCATTTGACAATGATCCCTTATATCTAAGTAGGTTGGGTGATTTCATAGTTTTTGGTGGGCATGTGTTTTTCCATTTTTATACTTTCAATACTTATGTTGTACTTTGGTTTGGGATATATGTATGCATGCATTATAGTTTACAACTTTTTATATATCTATATTGTTTCATCAAGGTGTTTGTGGGTATGTGCATACATGTAATTTAGGAAAAATCCTCCCATATGTGTGATATGATGACTCGACACTAGTCACCATCCCCTAGACTATTGGAGGAAGGCTTGTGTAGTTGCGGTCTAGGCCCCATCAGTTTGGGTTGTAACAAAGTGATATCATTGGAGGTTCCACTTTGGGACCGTAGTTTCGTGAACTTGGTTTGGGTTTCATAGAGATAGTGTTAGGGTGTTTGGATTTCAGCTCTCAGGGAATAGGTTCTAGTGTTGGTGCGGTGGCTAATGTATCCATTCAACAGGGCTCTGATAACATGCTTTTTGACTTGGTACATTAGGACATTGGCTATAGGGAAATAGTGGTACATGCATCATATATAATTGGGCTTTGGTTTTTTCATTTTTCTTCTTGAGTAAGATCCCTAGATATACTCTTTGACTGTGGTGCATCTTGGTTCTGTTTTAGGATGCCACCGCAATGAAAACTAGATAGGGTCCCATGATGAGATTATGGTGATGATCCACCCCGTGATGAGGATACGATGTAGGGAACTGGATTTGGGGTGGGACCTCTGGGTGGTCCGCTAGTTGAACCACCACGCATTGAGTATCTGGTTATGGCGGCACTTTAAGACAAGAATGAATGTAGGATAATTTCATTTCATGAGTTCCTAATAAAGTGACCTCTGAGGTACTGGGGTGATCTAGAAACCCAAACTGTTTATGAATGGATCGAAGTAGTCACACATGTCTTTTACCTAGTGAGAAAACCTCCCAATCAGATGGTGGTCCTAGTATAGAGCCTTCTTCAAGGTTTAGCCAGGTAATGGTGGAGTTTAGTGACACAATCCTAGGAAAATTAAACTCTCACTTGGGTGGAGTTCAAGAGACTATTCAGGGAATATTTTTACCCAGCTACATTGAGGTCAGTGCATATCTAGGAGCTTCTGCAACTTCGAAAGGGAATCATGATATTGGTAGAGTACTTGGAGAGGTTCATATACCTACCATGATAATCCCTATATATGGTTTGAGAACCATTATTCAAAGATCAAACATTTTATAATGGCCACTATAGATACATCTAAGTAGGTGTGGTGTCCTTGTGCATTCCCTCTTATATAGGGGTATTGGAGCAAGCTCTGGTGGTAGAGAGCTTCCTAGCAAAGGGACGATAGGATGTATCCCATAGTGGTGGTCATGAGTTTGTGGTTTTTGTAGTAGTTGGCATACAATAGATGGCAATATTATGGCATAGGATGCATACCTATTCCTAGACTCAGGCACATGTACCTATAGCACAGGAGCCACGTTAGGGATTAAGTCAGCTGTAGGAGAGGAGGGGTTATGATTGTGATGGCCGGGTACACCTTGATAGAGATTGTACAAACCTTTGTTCTATTTAGAGGGAGTTGGTCTATGGGCCTCCTTGGAATAGTAATCTTTTGGAGATGGGAGTTCTACATGGTAATGGACATGGTAGAGGAGTTGGGAGAACAACAGCTGGTGGTTGGAAGTTTGAGGTGTTGATACCACCACCCCCAGGTGGTCCATTCTAGGATTAGGGAGCTGGAGGACATGGGTGAGGATAATTGTAGGCCATACATTCATTTGAACCAAAATATACTTGGATGAATATAGGTACAATTTGTGTCCTTTCTACTTTCTCTAATAGTAATTTTTAGACACTTTTGTGAGTTACTATTTTCTCTTTGCTTCTTGCTCGAGGTTTAACTAGGGTGACACAGGGAATCAGTAGAACCCTATGTAGATGTTGTTCAATGTAGCTTTTAATGAATGAGGAATAGGGGTCATTCCCCCACTGATATATGTTTTTGTGACGTGAGTAAAACCATGCGGGTGAGTCAGTTCCATCCAAAGCAGATAGTATTGAGGTGTGGTGGATGAGTCTCTCTAACTTGTGTGTTCGAGGATTGGTGGAATGCTAGTGGTTTGTAGATAGAGGGTCCGATAAGACCTAGTGTGAGAATTTGGTAATCCCTTTGTTGTTATTTAGCACCCTCGTACACTTGAAATCATTTTTTATGCGAGAAGCTTGAAGAGGACGTGACATGGTTTGGTGTAGCTTTGGACTTACAAGGAAGAGGGATGCTTTCCCCACCAAGACACATTTTTATGATGCGATCAAAACCATGCAGGAAAGTTGGTGCTAACCAAAATTGATAGTTTCTTGGTGTGGTGGACAAGTTCTTTAGACTCATGTGTTCAGGGAGATGTTGTGAGATGGAGTGTCGGAGTAGGTCCTATATTTTCCAATGGAGTTTTTCTGCTCAACCCCTTTTTTTTGGTATCCCTAGTGCAGGGAGATAATTTATTAAAAATATTCCATAGTGGTAGAGTTAGACCCTATGGTGTTTTTTCAGTGTGGATTGGTTTCTTACCATCTATACTTAGTTGGGATGACACTAGTGGGTGTGGTAGTGTTTTTTGTTTAGCGAGCTGTGTTATAGCTGGTAGTTCACAGACGGAGGGCCTGGTAAGACCCAGTGATTACACTTGAGAAAACTTGTTTTGTTTGTTAGTACCCTCGCATGATCGATGTCAACCCTAAGACATAATATGCTTGAGGAGGCCATGGATCTGTTCATCTAGGGGTAGATGTGAACTGTGGGGTTACGTTAGTATCTACATCATGTTAGTGTGGTGGTGTACTGATAGACCCCATGACTGTATAGGGACCATTGTTCTTGGTGTTTCTATACATGTCATAGATAAGGAGATATGTGACCGCTTGTTTCATGATGTTAACCTGGTTGGAGATGGATGTATGTGTGGTTTTTTCTTGGTGGTTCCCCTAAGTACGTGCTTGTAAGTAGCACATTAACCCTTGGTGAGCTCACTGGAATGGGTGTTCCATTAGAGAGCTCAATTTCTTTCACTTGTGCCTATAATTTTGCTTTTTAGGGATGAAATTTTTTAAGGTGGAGAGAATTTAGTGACTTGGGTTGGACTTATAATACTTTGGAATATTTCTATGAATATTTCCGAAGAGAGGTGCTGAGTTTGTGGGGGATTCCAGGGCTTGAAGAGCCTTAGCGTGGTGATTTTAAAAAATGTTAAATATATTTTTTCATGTGTGAAAATTTTCTATTGAAATATGAATAAATATTGAGTAGAGTCTTAGATCATAAATCTAAGTCTGAATTTGAGTTCAGAACATTGTGTTTACCCTAGGAGTGACATAAAGTTGTTTGCACCAGAAGTTTCGACCGAGGTGAGTTAGCAAGGTGTCAAGTGGTTAAATTATTAATTAAATGAGAATTTAATTAATAAAAGTTAACCTAATCTACCCCTCTCATTTTGGTGCACAAAATTCAAAGGAGGGACTTCTCATCCTCTCCTCCTTTGACTGATAGATGAAAACAAACCGAAATTGAAGGGATGAAGCGCTGTTGATCTCTGTTCTTAGAACTGATCATTAGTAGATCGAGGAGTATCATTATTCGAGAATTGTTATGTACCCAAAACTTCTTCATTTTTTCCTTGAGGTAGGAGGTTTTTAGTTTTGGTCCTGATACCCTTCATTTTGCATTGTTTTAATGTTATATATTCCTATTACAATTTCTAGTGATCCCTTTTAGGCCGATCTATTGGTTTTGGGGTAAACTGGGGTAAATTAGATGAATATTCAGGTAATTACCATCTAGAATTACCATCTACATGGTGTTCAGTCTAGCGAGACATTCTGTGTATCTCTTCCTATTCGAGGAATATGACTTTTGGGGACTACACGCCGTGTACCAGAGTTACTGATGAACTTATGTGAATTTTTATTTCTATTATTTTATGCATATTTAAAATGGTTGTTTGGATATATTTTTATGATTTAACAACCTAAACATGTTTTGATAGGTGTAATTTAGTCACCAAAGGAAGGGAAAAGAAGATATGACATGAATTGAGAAATTTGGATGGAAATTGGAGGCTTTTGGACCTTTTTTCTAGGGTGCACAGTTATTCCTATGTATAGGAAACTGTGCACCCCATCCCAAATTCCCATTCACCCCTTGGAGCCATGATACAGAACCAGATACATGGTTTCCTCATGGTTATACATACTATGAAGATCCTCTAGGAAATTATGCTGGGTGTTCTGGTAAGGATGTAGTGGCTAATCGTGTAGTCTCCACATGGTTGTCCAAACCGTGTAGACTATCCCATGAAACCGTGTGCCTCAAACCTTTGAGACATAACCTTATGTATGATTGGTGCATGGTTAAACTAATTGTGCACCTAAACCATATAGAAGTCAACAAAAGGCCACCTAAATTCTATCCACCCTTCCTATCCACCATTTTACCCAGGTTTTGGACCCTTAAACACCCCTTAACACTGGGGGACAACCAATTAATGATAACTAGAACATTTTAGCGGGGTATGATCATCTATATGTAATTCATCTTTTCGGATGAGGAGATTGAAACTCATTATATGATTTTTTTGGAGACTTTTATTTTGTGGTTTCTTTGTTTTTTCAATTCCCTTTCAGCATTAATGAACACTTCAGGTATTAAGAGATTGTTTTTTATCATTTATTCAATGACTATATAATTCCTTTAATGTGTTGGGGATATGGGTAATAAAGACTCTTGGGTAATCTAATCCACTTATTGTGTTTGTATTAGTTCATTTTACCTCTCATAATTAACCTGTGACTCATTTATTTATCTCACTGGAAAGTCTGTATCAGACCAAGAACAGAGATTCTAGGGATCTCCAGGGGAATTATGATGAGTAATCTCATGACCATTGGGTGCACTCATCATCTCGAAGAGGTTTGTTTTTAGAAAAGTTAATAAAAACTGATTCTTGGACCAAGAAGTTGATTGATATTAACTTAATTTGAACTCACCAGACCAAGAGAGTTTCATCACATGTGAATCTTAGATATGTGATTTATTATGAACAACACAACACATTAAGCTAATCGATTCTCAATGGAATTCATATCCATTCACAACCCCGATTCATTTACTGTATCAATTGTTAAAAACGGTTTTGTGATTTCTTGTTTTAAAGTAAACCATTAAGAAAATTAAAGAGTTAATAATTCAATCATCTGAAACAACTTACACAATCCTAAAATATCAACTCTACATTCAGAAACCCTTAAATTAATTAAACATGACTCAAGTTATAGAATGCATTAAAACTCCCTATAGATTGACCCCATACTTACAATATACTAGTTGTGAGTGTGGGTGATTAGATTTGGGCCACTGAAAGTAACACTTAATCTAGAATGAAACAAAATTATGGCACTGTTTCCAGAGAGTAATTAAATGGTGTTTTTTCATTTTGAGTTTGTATTAATTAAGTAAAAACAAAAATGATAAATTCTGAAAAAATTATACTCTTAACCTCATTTATGATTTTAGTTATTTTTGCTTTTAACTTTTATGCTTGGTGTGTTATTTAGTGTTTTTTAGGACCATAGGTGCAGGAGTCACGAGATTACTCTTTTCAAGAGTGCTGAGTTAGTAGAAACACTCTCATTTGACCTAGAAATCAAATGAATGTTATCAAGGAAATGTCGATACATTATGGGAGAACACAAATTGAACATCCCCATGGAATAGGAAGACCCCACCGCTGTCCATGGAGTTGGACAACATTTTTTAGTCGATGGAAATCAAAACCAGAAAATCATTGCTGATGGTGAACCGAACTAGAACCCACTAACCAACTTCTTGGAGTGCGTGCCATAGAATCATCAAAGACCACTGACACAATTTCTACTGGGATATGGAAAAAAACAACCGAAACAATATATTCCACAAAAAATAATATCATATATGTTTCCAAATCAACAACCCTACTTTTCATAGGAGAAACAATATATTCCACAACCTCCTTAAGAATAAATACTACCATGCCGCACCCTTATGGAGTATGGGATGCCTTAAATTATTAGGGAGGATATGGTCATTGTTAGGACACCAGTGCAAGCCCAAAATTTCAAGATTAATTTGATCATTATGCAACTAATCCAAAATATGGTATAGTTTTGGGGTTTTCCAAGTGATGACCCCAATTCCCATCTATCATATTTTCTAGAGATTTGTGACACATTCCGTTACCATGGAGTGTTGGAAGATGCTATTCAGATCTCTTTATTTCCCTTCTCATTAAGGGACAAATAAAATGATTGGATAAAAAGAATACCCCAATATTCCATCCTTACATGGGAGGATTTGGATCAAGCATTTATATCCAAATACTTTTCTCCCTCCAAAATGGTGATGTTACAAAATGAGATTCATAACTTACATCAGCATGAGTTAAAATATCTATATGAATCATGGAAGTGTTTCAAGGAGATGCTAAATAAATTTCATCATCATGTACTCCCATTATGGATTCAAGTTTAAACTTATATGGGGGTATCATGATGAACACAAAATATTTGGTGGATGCCGCTACTGGAGGAATGGTAATGAGAAAATATCCCGAAGAACTGTTTGACCTTTTGGAGGATATGTCAAAAAATAGTTTCCAATGACATTATGAGTGGGGAATTCAGAAGAGAGGTATGCATAACATTGATTCTACTATGATTTTGGGTGCCCAACTTGATGATATGTCAAATAAGATTGATAATTTAAATTTTAAAATACCTTCCCAAGTTCAAGCAGTAAACCATCCAGCTTGAAGCGAATGTGGTGACAACTACACCACTTGTGAATGTATAAGATTAAGTTCTGGTACTTAAAAAAGTAAACTAAGTTATGTTTCTTATAACTTAGGGCCCAATATGTTCCCTAAATATCATAACCCTACATAAAAAGATAATGTGAATACGGGCTGGTGACAAAAAAAATTCTTAGCCATGACCCCCAGAAGCCAACCAGTTTTGGACAAAAATAATATCAAAATCCATATATGAGATAACAATAGGAAAATAAATATCAATAAGGCTCATATAAATAAAAAGGGTATAAGAAAACTCATTTTTCAAAACCTCCTTGACAACCACTACAACATCAAGTTATTTAGAAAAAACCTTAGTAGGAACAATCATCAAAGTTAGAAGAGATAATGCCCAAATTCATTACCACTGCTAAAACTAGATTCCAAAATCAAGAAGCATCTATTTGAAGCCTTGAGAACCATATTAGAGAGTTATCCAATGAACTCTCTACAAGGAAACCTGGAACATTTCTGAGGAACACTGAAAAAACTCACAAGAGGAGGTTAATGCAATAACCTTGAGGAGTGGGAAGAAGATACCTCATAAAGTGACCACAAAACAAGGAGAATGTGAAGATGAAAATCAAATTAAACCTGCAAAATCTTTGGAAAAATAACCTAAAATAGAGGATCTTTCATCACCAAAAGATATTTCCAAAGGTAAGGGGTCCATTCATGATAAATAAAAGGTGATGGTTGAGCCTTATAAACCCACCTTGTCCCTTCCAGAACTTATGAAGCAGAGGAAATTGGACCAGCAATTCAGAAGATTCATGGAAGTTTTTTAGGAAACTCCACATCAATATACCCTTTGTGAATGCATTGACTCAAATGAATACATAAAAAAAGTTCATGAAATATATCCTTTATAACAAAAGAAAAATGGAGGATTTGGGTGCCATTACTCTAATAAGTAGTGCTCCACAGTGGTAAAACATTCAATTCCTCCAAAGATTCAAGATCCCAAGAGTTTCTCTATTCCATGTACAATTGAATATTGTGAGTTTGGGAAGGCCCTTTGTGACTTGGGGGCTAGTGTGAATTTTATTCCTTTTTCTATTTACAAGAATCTGAGACCGAACGAATTGAATCCTACTCATGTAGCACTAAAACCAGCTGATTGCTTGATCAAATACCCAAAATGGATTCTTGAATATGTTTTGGTGAAGGTTGGGATGATAATTCTCCTAGGTGACTTTATTATCCTTGAGATGGAGGAAGATGAATAAGTTACTCTTATTTTATGGATACCCTTTATAGCTATGGTTAAAGTTTTTATTGATGTCCATCAAGGTGAATTAATCTTCTGAGTTGGGGATGAAAGAGTGTCCTATAATGTTCTTAAGGCTGTCAAAAAAGTCTCATTTGTGGAAAGTGAGGACTGTTGTGCCTTAACCATAGTTTAAGATCATGTGGACTATGTAATAATTAACATGGGAAGTTTTTCATCTTTCAATGAACTGGATTCAGTGGACATCCAACCCGAAAAGGAACACACAGAGCCGTGGTATATTTCAGGCTAGAGAGGCAATTATTGGAAGAAATCAGTAATTCCAGATAGTTTAAAAAGATAAGAAGTTGAACCCATCATGACTTAGATTCTTAAGTCTCCACAATTAGAAATGAATCCTCTTCCATCATCTCTAAAGTAAAGGTATTTGGGTGAAAATGACACAATGCCTATTATTCTCAATGTGTCCCTCACACAAGAGCAAGAGGATACACTTTTTAAGGTTCTAAGAAGAAGAAAACAAGATATTGGTTGAATGGTGGATGAAATTAAAGGAATTAGTCCAACCATTTTTACCCACAAGGTAATTATAGAAGAAGGAGATAAACCATCTTGAAAACCATATTGATGGTTAAATCCTCCAATATAGGAGGTGGTAAAAAGGGAAGTGATCAAGTTTTTAGATTCAAGAATTATATACCCAATTTATGACAGTCCATGGGTTAGAACTTTGAAAGTGGTACCCAAAAGGGTGGGGGGGTATCACTATGATTTAAAATGAAAATAATGAGTTGATCCCGACTCAGACAGTTATAGGATGAATATTATACATTTATTATAGAAAGCTCAATGATGCCATAAGGAAGGAACAATTCCTACTCCCTTTCATGGATTAAATGTTGGATCATTTGTTGGGGAATGAATTTTACTACTTATTAGATGGTTATTTTGGATACAACCAAATATTGATTACCCCTGAAGATAAAGAGAATAGAACCTTCAAATTCCCATATAGAACATTTTCTTACCATTGTATGTCATTTGATATGTGTAATTCTCCAGCCACCTTCCAATGAAGCATGTTATCAATCTTCTATTACATGTTGGAGAAGATTATAGAAGTTTTCATGGATGACTTCTCCATATATGGGAAGTCTTTTGAAACATGTTTTAAACACATGGAAAAGGTACTATAATAGTGAAAGCAGACAAATTTGGTTTTAAATTGGAAAAAATACCATTTTATGGTGAAAAATGGTATTGTATTGGGCCACTGGATCTCCAAGAATGGAATCGAAGTGGATCCCACAAAGATATATGTGATATAAAATCTTTCCATTCCCATTTTTTTTCATGAGATACATAGTTTTCTTGGGAATGTGGGGTTTTATAGATGGGTTGTACATGATTTTTCAAAGATAGTCCAAACATTAACTAATATTCTTTTGAAATATGATATCTCTTAATTTAATGAAGCCTGTATTGGGGAATTTCAACTTTTGAAATATATATTGGTGGAATATTTGATAATTATTTCTCCAGACTAGAATGATCAATTCAAGATCATGTGTGATGTTAGTGACTATACTGTGAGGACAGTTCTTGGGTAGTGGATTGATCAAATCTTCTGACCTATCTACTATTCTATCCATGACTTGAATGAATCTCAAGTTAATTACACCACCACAGAGAAAGAAATGTTGGTGGTGGTTTTTTCATTTGATAGATTTCAATCATATTTAGTGATTTCAAAATTCATTGTGTATACCGATCATGAAACACTCAAATACATATTAAACAAGAAATATAAAAATCCATGATTGATTCTTTGGGTGCTTCTTCTCAAAGAGTTTGATTTGGATATTATTAAAAAGAAGGTAGTGAAAATTTGGTTTCTGATCATCTATCCCACTTGGAGTTTCCCCACTTGGTGAAAGAAGAAGATAAGAAAATACAATAAGACTTTCCCGATGAGCATATTTTTTCATTAGTTTATATACACCATCCATAGTTCACTGATATCGCTAAATATTTTTCCATGGGTGTGCTCCATACTAATCTCTATTATCAACAAATTAATCATTTTTAATCAGAGGTAAAGAAGCAATTTTGGGAAGATCCACTACTCTTCCAGTCATGTGGAGATGGAATAATTCATTGATGCATACTCAAGGTTGAAATCAATGGAGTTCTGGAGTTTTTTTCACTTATCTCCTACCGGAGGGAATCATGGGCCAGACCACACAATTGATAAAATTTTTCAATATGGATTTTTTTGGACGACCATGCATAAGGATTCCTGAAATTTTGTGGCACAGTGTGATAAGTTCCAATAGTTAGGTAATATTGGGCTCAAAGTTAAGATGCATCAACACCCTATCCTTGAAGTGGAAGTCTTTGATGTGTGGGGTATTCACTTCATGGGGCCATTTCCACCATCATATGAAAACACATACATCATGGTATGTGTGGATTATGTTTCTAAACAGGTGGAAGCTTCTTCCATAGCCCATAACACAAAAAAGGTCATCATCACTTTTATGAAGAAGCACATATTTATAAGATTCTGTGTTCCCTAGGTACTAATCATTGAGAGGGTGACAAATTTTGATAATTCCATGATGAGGAATATTCTAAAAAAATGAGGAGTAAAGTAAAACATGGGGAAAACATACCATACCTAATATAGTGGTTAAGTGGAAGTTTCTAATCATGAGAAAAAAATATCAGAAAATACAGTGGGAGAATTGAGAAAGGATTGGTTTAAAAAGATAGATGATGCTCTATGGGACTACTAGACCGCTTTGAAAACTCTATTGGGCATGTCCCCATTCCAGTTGGTCTATGGAAATCCCTTTCACTTACCTATATAGATCGATCATAAGGCATAATGGGGTGTCAAAGCTTTGAACTATGATTTAAAGGTTGCAGGAGAGAAATTCAAATTCCAATTGTCTAAGCTTGATGATATCTGGATATAAGCATATGAAAATTCAAAGCTTTATAAGGAGAAAAAATGCAATTTATGACCACCTGATTTCTCATAAATCCTTCCATCCCAATAATAAGGTATTTTTATTTAACTCATGGTTGAGGTTGTTCCTAGTTAAGATAAATTCTTGATGGTTGGGAACTTTCAAAGTGGTCAAAGTTTTCCACCATGGTGCGGTGGAAGTTGTGGGAGAATGTGGTAAAACATTCAAGGTGAATGACCAATATCTTAAACCATATTTTCAAATGGAGGAAATGGTGGGAATAGTTTCTACCATAAAATTTGGGTAATTAAGAGGCCCAAGTATGTTGATCTTGAGAAAATAAACATATCACTAATCGAGAGGTAACCTGACATTTCAAAATTTTTATCAAAATAATTGCTTGTTTGTGTGTTGTTAGGGGAGCATGTTAGTGTGTTTTTCATTTTTGTGTGTTTTAGTTACAGGATTCTTGAAAAGTGATAGATGTATCGTTGAATATTTATTATGATTTTCTTATAGATATTATGAAAATATCAAATCATATTTTAAAATAATTGGGGAACAAATGTTTCATTTTTAAAGGGTTACATTTCACTCAAATGGGGGGAAAATCCAAAATATTTTCAAATACAGAGGAATATGCATAGTTTGTGAAATGACCCAGAGTTATATCATTGATATTTACATTCATTTGTTTATTTTATATAGTATGAATCATATAAAACCAACTAGATAACACAATAAAATCCTTATAAATGAAAAATGAATGAAATAAGAGGTATTTCTAGACATTAAGGAACCTATACCGATGAAATAGTAACTTGCCCATTGGAATAGTAATATGAACCTTATGAATAGTAAATCAACCTAATGGATAATAACCTCAACCATGAAAGTATAAATAAAATTTATGCATCTCATAAGTGAAAGTATGATATAATTATATCATAATAAAAGTAAGTGAATATTTTAAAAATTAATATTTAAGTGTTGGTATTTTTATAAGTCATAAATATTTAATTACAATTTTATAATTAATAAAATTATTTAAAAGAAAATTAATTTTAGTAAAATGGATTCATAAATAAATATTTTGTCGTCTTATTATTTTAGGATAATTTTATGAGACCTTAGTTAATTTTTGAAAGTGTCATAAAATCAGTTTTTAATTTAAAATCTGTATTTTTCAAGTAAAAAATGATTTTATTTAAAAAATAAATTTCAAATATTTAGAAAATTATTTTGATAAAATGGAGTACATTTTTAAATTATACACATTGAAAAATGGTTATGGTGAATTTTAGGGATTTTTCTAAAATACTTGAATTTTTAGTGAATAGTAAAATATGAAAATTTACGATAAATGCTAAATACATGATTTATTGAGTAATAGATGATTTATGGATGATTTAAGCCCATAATATCAAAATATAATTAATTATTTTAATATATTTTAATATAATTCTTAAATTATTCATAGTCTTGAGCAAAAAATAACAAACTAATGATTAAAATATTCACAAATTACCCCTCTCCTCCACTCTAAAACCACCCCTCACCCCCTCTTCTCCTCACTCCTCTAATCCTTGAAGCTTTTCAAAGTTCTGCCCAAATCCTCTTCCCTAGTCTATACCCATGTCTAGGAGCTCTTGATCTTTTCAAAATACTAAACCCTCTTTCCTTTAGGTTCTCAAGGAGGTTAATTCAAGAGGTAAACCCTCTTCCTTTTTCTTTTAATTTCATTTAAATTTATTTTATTTTTTTATTATCTCATCACCTCCTCTGTCCAAATGATCATGATAAATCCAGTATCATATATATATTTTAATTATATCATTTTAATAGAACATCCATTATCAATCTCCTTACTCTCTCTAGTTTATTTTAAAAATGAAATCATCGCAGGAAAGGTTCTGCTTTACAACCTTCGTAGACGATGAACTTTCATTCTTTAATTTATCCTTAAATTCTGGTAATGAAACCATTTTTATGGATGAAATAGATTATAAAATATTTATTATATCTTATTTAAGGTTCTGTAACCATTTTATATACATGGTATTAAATAACAGAACAAAACTAGTTCATTGTGATAAAAAACCCGCTAAAATTAAGCTAAACGATTATCATTAATATGTTATCTAATTATTCATCCTCATATATGGAAAAAAATAATACATAAAACTAATTAAACTTATTGTTTTTCATTAATAATATTAAATTACAATTCTGGAGAATTATACCCATTTTACATGAACTCTGTTACTTATAATCAAGCGAACCGATCATGAAATCAAGGAAACAAACACTCTAGAATGGAAGAATTCAATATTATAACTTATCAATAAGGACATAAATGAAATTAATAAAACTATAATGAATAATATATATATATATAGGGTTATTATTTAATTAATTAATGGATTTAATTTTATTATCTAGGATATTAGGGTCTAGTGAAGAATACATTTGGACATAAGGTAAGGGTTTTCTACCCGAACCTCCATTTTCTTTCAAGTTAATCCTTATATTTACCCCAATTAAATTATTAATTATTATAATTTAGTCCTAATAAATTCTGTATTAATGTTCTATATATATGTATAAATCATAATCCTTATTTTTTTATAGGGAGTTACATATTTTAAAAGGATCTTTCTTAAATTTCTTCCCAATAAACAAGACCATTTCAAGGGAAATTCTCAAATTATTACCTATTTTCAAGTGAACTATATAATCTATTTTAATCCAAAATTATTTTTCTAAAATCACTAATTTTATTATGAAAAAAATATCTTAGTTAAATTTTAGTTTTATACAAATATTTTTCCAAAAGAACTCTTCTTTGCAAAGTAAAAGAGTATTTCTCACAAGAATTACTCGATGATTTTATAAGAGTATTTTCATCTATTTCAACACTCTTGTTGATTATTATGTTCAATTGGGATTAATATTTTATGATATAATGTACCATATTTTATTGAATGGTTTATGATTGGTTTGACTATGAATGTGCTATCTTGATACCATTCACCATATTACTCTGTATGGTTAGTGTTTATGTTTATTGATTGGGGAATGTTATTTAAATTTCATATATTAGTTTTAATATAAATGTATATATTGATTATTTTTCACCCATTTCATATTAGGAATGCATTTTACTTAGTAAGTGTCGAGTGGGGCCCTCTATATCCCCTCAGTGCATCGTTGGGTCTCATGAGACAAACTAGTTTGGGTTTTTACCCATTTATGTATGGTCTTGGCATGAGGCCTTGATAGAATGGTTATGACGTCCCACATTATGCATTCCACCATTATGAAACTAGTAATTTATAGTCAATGTGATTATTATACTAGTATAATATCCATGGTTATGTATTATTATAGAATTATTTAATTAGCTTTTATTCATGCCATATTATGCTCAATATTATGTTTAATGGAATGTGTACTTTTATTTATTCACCATGCCTTAATATTTATGTTCCACTGTATTACTTATCCTTACTAATAATCTGAGCTCACCCCTTTCTTATGTTTTATTTTTCCCCATGATGTGAAGAATTATATTATGAATGACTTGTAGGGATAATCTAGGAGTTATGGATGCTTATAATGGAATCTACATATTGTATTTCCTTTCAAATTTTAATTTTGAAATTATGTATGTATCTTGTTTTTCAAATCTACTAAACTATTCGGTCATTCAAGATACAAATTCCTTGTAATAATACAAATTTATTAAAGTAATACACTGGATCTGGGAAATTAGGGTTGGGGTCTTTATAGTTGGTATCAGAGGAAGTTTAGTAGAAAACTTGGAAAATAGATTTAGAAAACATAGTTTAGGGAACATAACCTAAGATAGAATTTGAGTATAAGTATAAAATAACATCCTATATTTTTTAAGGTATATATTAGGTGGATATTTCTAGAAAATACATCCCTATCTGGATACTATAAGTGGACATGGTTCTGGCATAGATGTACTTAGGAATAACAACTCCGACAAGGTATTTCAGGCTTGACTCGGTGTAACCTGGTACACGAAAACATGCCTTACTGTCCACCTAGTTTGACAATCCTAGGGGATATGATTAGGATAGTTCATATTTTCTTTACAAACCATTATGAAGGATTTAATTGTAAATATGTCCCAAAAAAACCATGATTATGATTATGAGACTAGACATGCATAAAATTTCAATTAATGTTAAGTGTTTTTCTAGTTCAAAATTATAAATTATGATTCATAACCTAATTCAATGTATGAAATTATTTATAAATGGCACCCAATAGAAGGAATAGAAACCACATGAATGCGCGTATCCCATATAGGGATTGCCCTCATATGCAAGATAATGATGTTGGTTATAAATCTCTGACTGGTGATGAGTAACTCATAACTATACTGGGACTGCTAACTCAAGTTATGAACAATAACCTTACCTATATGGAGAATCCTGATCCACAATGTGGATGAGAAATGTTATAAATCTTTATGTGATAACAACCTCTATTATTAAATGGGAATAAAAAACCATTTGTAGCGGAGCATTGGATAAGTTCTTTAGAGAAGATATTTCTCACTTTGGGATGTAATGAAAGGGAGAAGGTTTTTATGGAAATTTATCATCTTCCAGGAGATACAGATAAATGGTGGTCATTGATTCAAAACATGAAGGAGGATGAATAAATAGAAAACATGGAATGAAGTGAATTTAAGATCTTTTATTAGAAAAACAATTTCCTCATGAACAACTAGAAAATATGGAAAGGTAGTTTCTGAGTCTTAGGAAAAAAGAAGATGAGAATGTTGCAAAGTATGAAGCTAACATTACAAGGTTATAAAGGCATGCTGTAGACTACATACATAAACCAAGGAGTAATATTGAATGATTATTTGATGGTTTAAATCCATTCCTCCAATGGGAACTGGTCTTCCAAACTTTCTCATCATATGAAGATATAGTCTCATGTGATATCAAGATATAAAAGGAATTCTTTAAGTTTTATAACTTTAAAGGAAAGTAAGAGAAGAATAGGTATGATGAAAACTCTGGAAAAGAAAATAAGTAAATGGGGAATAAGGTAAGGGTTAACTTTCTACCATGTAATAATTGTGGGAAGAAACACCCTAGTACTTTTTTGAAGGGAATGAGAGTATGTTATAAGTGTAGAGAAAAAGGACACAAAGTACGTGATTACAAAGGAAATGAATAATGTTCCAATGATAAATTATATAATTGTAAATAGATGGGACATTATGTACATTAATTTCCTAGACATCAAGGAAATATTCCCCAAATAAGGACAAGGGAGAAAGACCAAGCTTATGTGATCAAAACTGCTGAGGTTAAAGTTATTAATGATGTGGTTTTAGGTACTTTAATCATTTCCTCAAATTATCCAATGTTTTATTTGATTCTAGATCATCGAATTCTTTTATATCTTCCCAGTTTTACAAGAAAATTATACACTTCCAATTTGATTTAATAAAGGAGTTGTCATTCAAAACTCTTAAGGGAAGTATCATCACAACAAAGATGTGTCGATCAGTCCCCTTTATGACACATAAATGTGCTTTAGTTTCTGACCTGATCATCATACCCATGATTGATTTTGATATAATACTTGGTATGAATTATATTTAAAATTATGATGAGAAAATATATTGTAATAATAAGGAAGTTATTTTTTTGAGAATGATATAGAGTCCCTTATATTTAGAGTAGAAACCTCTCCATCTGATTCTTATCTAGATCCATCTCTAATAGGTCTACTGAATTCAATTTCTTAGGGAGGAAGAGAATACAATATCCATGGGTGAGGAAAGAAATATTCAAATTGAGGATATAACTATTGTAAAAGAATACATTGATGTATTTCTAGAGGATTTACCTAGAAATACTATGGATCAGGAAGTTGAGTTTTTTATTGATTTAATTCTTGGTGTAAGGCCTATATCAAAGACTCCTTATAGAATGTACATAGTGGAATTAGCAGAACTGAAGAAACAACTAGAGTAATTTAGAGATAAAGTATTTATCTACCCTAGTGTTTCTCCATAGGTATACCCTATTATATTTGTCAAGAAGAAATATGGATCCATGAGGCTGTGCATTGACTATAGAGAAATCAATGCTATTACAATAAAGAAAAAGTATACCCTGCCTCGTATTGATGATTTATTGAATCAACTTCATGGAGCTCAATATTTTTCTAATATTGACCTTGAATTTGGATATCATCATTTGTGTGTGAGGAAGGAATATATTCCAAGTATAGAATTTCAAACCATGTATAGGCATTACAAGTTTACTATAATTCCTTTTGGACTGACTAATGCACCCTCTATTTTCATAGATATAATGAATAGAGTTTTCAAGGAACATTGAAGTATATTTCATGAAACATCAAATTGATTATGATTTTAAGGTTAATTAATATTCTAGGGAAGACCCTAGGTCATCTCTTAAGGATCATTGGTAGGTTTAGAGTGTGAGTTTTTAATAAGAAGTACTAAAATAGGGGTGGTTTTAAAAATAGTTTTAAGATAAAATGACTTAATTGAAAGATTAAAAGTTGATAAACCAAATGGATTTTGAAAAATATGAGATAAAAGGGTTCATTGTGATTTCAATAAACACATTTAAAGTTCATTGTTCATATATATTCATTTGGTTTTAGAGTAATTCCTTGGTTAAAATTAATTGGAATCCCGATTAATTCCTAAGATTTTATTTCAATGCTTAAAGAACCAAACCTTGATGAAATAATCATATTTTCAAGGTACATAACTTATAAATGGAATAAGATCTTCCAAATTGGATTGAAATATCAAGAAGGTGGGTATAAAAAGTATTCTTGTGTTGTCCAATCAGAACAACACAATTCACACACTCAAAAACCTCACATCGATCGGTTATAAATTAAGAGTATCTCAATCACATGCATCAAAAAAAGAATTCAAATATGTAATTATGTAAGATACATAGAAATAAATGTTTTCACATCCAAATTACTACAAACCAGTAGCTAAAATAAGAATTGGAACTCCCTTGACATGTGCATAGCTCCCTCACAACAAATGCCCATCGTTTAGCTTGACATCGGGAGGAGGAGGAAGCTCAGGTGGAACTCCTTCTTCATTCTTAATCCCCCTATTAGGATAGGGCCCTAAAGAACTTCTAGTATGAGGAGGAGACTCCTCTGAGACTTAAAAATGGCATAGATTCACTTCTGGTTCGAACTTAAAAATGGGGAGCCCAAGGTGCTCTTTTATATCCAAAATTAGAGGTGGTTTTGGGCACCCAGATTTCGAGAAACCAATTGTCTCATTATTTTTAGCCACTAGACAGTCTTATATCGCTTTGTAGAAAACTAAAAAGTTAAAGACCCACATATTGAATATCTCCACCAAAATTTTGGCACCATTTGGACAAATAAAGCTCGAGATATTGATAAAATATAGAACACCACATTTGAATTTGTTCAGATTTGATTCTTTGGACAGATCAGTTTGGATGGGTATAGTAGAAGCTGGATGAGGATTCAGTTACTTCATATGAAATATATCCCATTAAAGTTTGGACCAAAACAAAAAATTTCAGCCCATTTGGATTCACGGTTTATTAGAAATATGCAGTTGAGTCCACTGGTGTGCATGGATCCTGAACAGTTTGACCCATTTTTCTTGGACATCATCATAGGCCCTCCAAATCACCTACATCTTCAATGAGATTATCAAAACAAGCATTATTTCCCTTTTTAACAGTAATAAATAAAAAATAATTTAATTAAACATGAAGTTAAATTTGTTATTTTTTTTATAATTTTCAATAGAAAATTAGTTTAGCACAATGGTGTAAGGGTGAAAATGAAACAGTGAATCGTAGTGCGATCACACCCCCACACCTAAACATTTGTACTCTTGGGAAAAGTTACATTTTTAGAAATTATGCATGTAGATTTTTAAAACTTCATAAATATTTAAAATTCAATGAAAGTTTAATTCCTTATAGAAATGTGATCAAATCAAAAAATCACATCGAGTAGTTATTCTCAATGATCATTGAAAAAGACGTCTCAAAAATTGTATCCAAATAAAATTTTAAGAGATGCATGATACCAATAAAAGAAAATAATTTAAAATTTAATCATGTCACTAATTCTCCACATGTGTGTGGGACAACCATTTCATTCTATTCTGTCCACTTTCTATCGAGTAAATATAAGTTATTTTAATAATTTTCTACTTACAAGACCCTTTCCACCGAACTTTCCCCACATCCTTTGCAATAAAATTTCAAAACCCACTCACTTAAGAATTCCAAGAAGTCAAACCATAAGCTCCTGACCTAGATATCCCCATATGTTGTTCATTTCATCACCTCCCTCATTTATTATTATTTTTTTCAAAATTTTCACTTGGAACAAATCTCACACTCTTCTCCCAACCCTTATTTTATCTCCTCATGACACCAATTGTAATAGTTATAACAAGATCAAAATTCAAGGAAGGTTGGTTTTTGACTTGCCTAATATACAACCCATTTTTTTTTGTTTTTTAGGGCATACAATAGTCAGATAACAGGTACATAGGCATAGCTCAATCTGGTACAGTAATGAAATAGATCAGATAAGGAACGAATGTATGGAAAAATGATTTTTAAAAGTAGAGAAAAATAAACCTAACTTATATTTACCTTCCATTAAGTAAGAAATTTTCACACGTCATGGTTGGGTGCAAAAATATGTAGAGAGATTAAGTGAAACAATTTTCCCTTAAGATATTCAAAAAAAGGGAACCATTATTCTCAAAGGTTTCAAAATGATACAACCATTTATATCATCGACAACAAACTAGATTCCGAAAGAAAGTCACACCATGGTATTGAATTCTTACTGAAATGCACATTTCATTATAATTTTTTTAAATGTTAAAACAACATGAAATACAGATATTCTACATGAATTTTCAATAACTTCCATGATTAAATGGGCATCATTTTACATGATAAAGTGGGCATAAAAAAGTTAATATTCTAAAACAAAGGTGAGGGGAAGGGAAGGGGGGAAAGTAACAATACAATTCAACAAGCTAAAAAGAGAAAAAGAAGAAATATGATGAAAATTCTTCATAACTAACCCATGAATATACCCATCCCCCCACACCTAAAGTGTGAAATGTACTCACTGTAATAAAAGAGAATGTGGGAAGGAAGGATAAAACCTTTCGAGTTTCATTCATAGATTGTTTCTTGAACATGGAGTTCCTCCATCGGGAACTCCGGAAAAACTTCGTGGAAGTACTTCAACCGCTACCCATTGACAGTGAAGGTTTGTTTGGTTTCTTCATTTTGAACCCGAACAACACCAAATGGAGATACATTAGTAATAATGTATGGTCCAAACCAGTGGGAATGAAGCTTACCTGGATGAAACTTCAGCCTTGCATTGTATTGGAGGACCTTATTCCCAATGTGGAACTGGAGATGAAGGATAATATGGTCATGGTCAGCCTTGGTTATCTCCTTATAAATCCTATAGTTCTCATATGAATCTATTCTCATTTCCTCTAGATCCTAAATCTGCAACTTCCTTTAAGCACCTTCACTAGAAAGATTAGAATTGCATTGTTTGATGGCCCAGTAGGCTCAGTGCTCAATCTCAACAGGTAGGTAAAAACTCTTTCCAAACACAAGCTGGTAGGGTGACATTCCAATCATTACTGGAAATCATACTTTTCCCAACACTTGTATACCAACGGTTCAATTTAATCATTGGTATAGGTGATCTTTACCAATGGTTTTCATAAACCATTGGTAAAGATGTGTAAAAAAAGAGTTTTCCCAACGGTTTGATGAAACCGTTGGGAAAGATGAAAAAAAGAGTTTTCCCAATGGTTTCATCAAACCGTTGGGAAAGATGGAAAAAATAAGAGTTTTACCAACAGTTTCATTAAACCGTTGGGAAATATGGAGTTTTCCCAACGGTTTTTAAAAACTATTGGGAAAAAGAAGCCCTAAATTCGCCTAAGCCAGGCAGCCCCCTCCCTGATTCCAGAAGCAGTGCGCGGCTCTCCCAGAAGCGATTCCAACTCACAGAATCCCTTCAAAACCCCCAGCACAGGTGCACCTCTTCCATCGGATCAGCTTCCAGGTTAGACTCCTTCCTACTTTTCTTAAGGATATCCTTCCACCTCTTATCAAGGATATCCTTATATTCTCAAGGATATCATTATTCGCAATTTTTAGGGTTTTTGTAAAATTTTATGATTCACTACTCCACGAATTGTGTACTCAAATCACTACATCGGTGTACACATTGTCTAATTAATGTTTTAATTACACATATACATTTATAAGGGCAAGGTGTCTCTTTATTGTGTTCTAATTTTAAAGATTCATAATTTTTTTTTAATCTCAATGCTTCAAATATTACAGCTTCATGTATATGAACTCGTAATAAATTGTTTGTAATATTTATTCATAGTATTTCATGAAAATCACTCCTTTCATTAAGATCATGTCAAACATGAAGATCTTGTTCATATTAATTTTTGTACACTATGTGTATTACATAATAAGTATGTATCATGTTTCTATCAAAATCTATATATATATATAAAATGACACACTATTCACTTATACTTTTCACAATATAACATATGGAGTATCTTCTTGAACTTTGAAAAATAGTATGTGGTCCCTAATTAGTACTTCTTCCTTATTCATGAAACTAATTCACAGAATGTCAAATTTGCAATATTAGTGAATATTAGTTTTCCTAATATAACCATTAATCATTCTGCCTTCAACATCATACATGAGTTATTCAATCACATTTTTAAAACACAATGACCATTTTCACTAATTTGGGGTTCCTCCAAATGCTTGGGAAAATCATAAAAACACTTGTATTGAATCATGTTTCTCATATGGTTTCATGGATACAAGTTCATCTCAAAAATCATGACTGCGTGGTTCAAATATCATGAGGACCATGGGATTATGAGGGTGGGGTGCTTTTCACTACCCATGCTGGCATGTGTAGACATCCATAAAAATGTTAGATAAGTCACAAGTTTAATTTATTAATGTTGTTATCTTTGACATACTTTATTATTAATCTCAAATTTAAAAATAAATGTTTTTGTCTATACTTAATGAAATTAAATCTTTTTACAAGCCATGAAAAAAATATTAGTGTAGAAGCCTAAAATTTATTCACCCATGGGGTGCGCTTGACTTGGGGAAGTAATTGGGTAATGAAAGGTATGGCCATAGAGGTGCCAATAATGAGTTATTGAACATGAGTGAATTATTTGGGATGCCTATGACACATGATGGGACCTGAGGCATGTGCCTCTTATAGACCTAATGAAAATGAATATAAATAAATTTTAATTTAATTTATGAGTACTTGTTCTTTACATTATTTTAATAGTTCACTACATTGACTAGAAAATTATTCCTTTATCATTTACTTAAATGTATTTTCTATTAAAGTTAAATCCTATTTAATTGTTTATAACAAAACGACTTATATAAATTCTTTTTACAAAATAGACAGAAGTTGGATGTATGAAACCGATCGGATCTCAAGAAATTTTCAAAAAAATTTGGAGAGCTTTATAGATTTTTCATTTCACAATGCTTCATATAGTGGTCGCATACACTGCCCATGTTCCAATTGTGTTGGTAGACCTTGGTTGAGCTGTGAAGAAGTCAGCTACCACATAACAAAAAATGGTTTTCAAGCAAAATACTTTGTGAGGTATCACAATGGGGAGAAAATGAAATCTCAAATTGGTGATGATCGAAATGAAAGGACTGGAATGGATAATTTGTTAGATGATCGGTTTCCATTTATTCGTCATCATGAAAAAGAAAGGATTTTGACTCAAGAAGACTTCAATATGAGGACAGTTGATGCATCTAGTGAAAATGATGATATTGATAGGGTGAAAAAATTTAATGATGCTACCACGACTCCAGTATATCGACAATGCGATAAAATGAAAAAGATGAAATTTTTAATCCGGTTGTTTCATGGAAAAACTATGTATGGGATTTCTAATACAGTAATCGATTACATTCTTACCTTCTTGAAGGAATTACTTCCATATGACACAGATATTCCCTCAAACCACTATATGTCATGGAAGTTAGTTGAGGAACTTGGATTTTCAAGAAACAAAATTCATGCTTTCCTGAAAGATTGCAGTTTATTCTGGGAGGAAACTGTTGAACGAAATGATTTTATAAAATGTGTAACATCCCACTGGAAGTCAAAATCTGATGGAACACCATCCCGTGTTCCATAGAAAGTAATGTGGCACTTTCCATTGATCCCCAGACTCCAGAATCTTTTTATGTTTGATGACATATCAATAAAAATGAGATGGCATGATATTGAGAGAAAGAATACTAATGATGAGTTGGTTCATCCTACAGATGGATTTTCATGGCATATATTTGATGCTCTACATCCTAATTTTGCAGCTGACGTGTGTAATGTGAGGCTGGGTCTTTCATGCGATGGTTTTAATTCGTTTGGGTAGATTCTTACTTCGCACAACACATGAACAGTTTTTATACACATTTATAATCTTCCCCCATGGTTGTGTATGAAAAAACCTTTCACTTTCATGAGTATACTCATATCTGGTCCTTCTGATCCCGGTATTGATATTGATGTATACATGCAACCTTTAATAAAAGAGTTGAAACTTATTTGAGATGTGGGTGTGCGCACATACTATGCATGTTCAAAAGACATATTTCAGATGTGTGCTTCACTTATACGGACGATCAATGATTTTCCAGCTTATGCAATTATGTATGGATGGAGCACGAAGGGAAAACTATCATGCCCAGTTTGTATGAAGAATATACGATCCAGAAGACTGAAACATTGCTGTAGTTTCAGTTTTATGGGACATCGGCGATTATTACCAAATGATCATCCATATAGAATGAATTGTATAAGATTTAATAATACCATAGAGACCGACGATCCACCTCAGCATATGTCTGGAACTAATGTGCTTAATAAATTGGAAGATTTTAGTTTTTCATTCGGGAAGGGTCAAATGAAATCTGGAAAGAGAAAGAATTTTTCCACTGAAACCTGTTACAATTGGAGGAAGAGGAGTATCTTTTTTGATTTTCCATATTGGTCAACCAATTTGTTACGTCATTTCTTAGAAGTAATGCATATTGAAAAGAATATATGCAAAATGTTTCTTTCAGTTCTTCTAAATGTTAAGAGGAAGACAAAAGATGATTTACGATCTCGGTGTGACTTGGTGGATTGGGGCATCAGACCATAATTGCATCCTGTGCGTATTAGTGAAAATAAATGGCAACTTCCATGTGCTTCTTATGTGATGACACCTAAAAAAACAATTTCTAGAATTATTAGTGACTATTAGAGTTCCTGATGTCTATTCAAGAAACATATCTAAACGGGTCAATAGAAGAGAGTTGAAGCTAAAATCTTTGAAGACTCATGATTATCACATTCTACTACACGAGTTTCTTCCAATAGCAATTCGTCATCTTTTTTCCAATAATGTAAGGGTGACTATTATTCAGTTGTGACATTTTTTATAGATCTTTGTGCTAAGAAGTTGTCCAAGTATTTCTTGCAAAAAATGTTGACAGATGCCCCATTAATTTTGTGTGATTTGGAGAAAATATTTCCTCCATCATTTTTCACATGCATGCTGCATCTGAATATCCATATTCCCACTGAAATACTTCTCAGAGGACCTATTTCTTTTTGTTGGATGTATCCAACTAAAAGAAATATGTACACATTAAATTCTTATGTTCGAAACAGGAATCATCCTGAAGGTTCTATCGTGAATGGTTGCTTGGCTCAAGAATGTATGGATTTCTGCTCATTTTATTTGTCTGATCTTACTACAAGAATGAATAGACCAAAGAGAAATGAAGAAGAATAGTATGAGAAAATTGAACCCAGTTTTCCTTCACTTCCTCAAATAGGAGGAATTCCTGGATCATATACATTGAATACATTAAGCCATGAAGAGCGGGAGATGGCACATCGCACAGTTTTGTTCAACTGTGATTTGTTTGATGACTATATTAGGTAACTAAATTGAATATGTATATCTTACATATATATCTGTTAAAATATTCATATTTTTTTATCTACAGGGAACATAAAACAATGATAAATAGGAATCATCATTCTTTATCTTTGAGAAGGAGATAAACTTTGCATAGAAAAGAGTTTTCTTCTTGGTTAAAATTGAAGGTAAAAATATTACTATTTAAAATAATTATATCAATATTTAATTAAGTTTAATAGTCATTTATATTGCAGGTATTGAGTTTGTCCACTGACTCTGTCTCTGAGAAAATAAGAGCTTTGGATTTTGGTCCTAATACCATGGTTCGTGACTGTAAATCAATTGTTATCAATGGGTACAAATTTATTGTCACTGAACGAGAAAAGAACACGAGAACACAACATGATGGTGTTATGGTTACTTCCACAACAGAGTGTTATGCCAGTGCATCAGATAGTAGACCACGATTTGAAAATGTGGGTTATTATGGATTCGTTGAGAAAATAATAATATTGGATTATTACTCTCATGGACGAGTCACAATGATGAAATTCCATTGGTTTAATTTGTTGATGAGATAGGGAACATTTATTGATGATTGTGGATTTCAAGTAATTAATATGACTCACACTCTTGCTACCGAAGAACCATATGTGTTGGAATCAATGGATAAACAAGTTTTTTATGTCAAAGACCAACTTCGACCATAATTTGGTGTCATAGTTGAAGTAATTCCAAGACATATTTTTGATGATGGTGATGATGGAATTGACACTGTACCTATTGCCATTGGAACCAATCCATTTATTTCTTTTGATGACTCCAATAGATCAATTGTCATAGTTGATTGTGAACCTGAAGTTGTGGTTGAAAATATATAGAATCATTCATCCATGTTCTCAATTATTTTGGTTTACCTCGAGTTGGGTTGTTAAGGTTGGTAATATTCAAATTGATTTACTATTGATCAAAAATATGTTTTAGATGACTTGACTGTTATGTGATTTTTCAATGTTTATTGGTTTTCGTTTTATTTTAATTGCATTTTCTAATTTGGAATTGAACTGTATTCAAACCTAATTAAACAATATTTCTAACTTGGTGAACATTACAACTTGTATGATTTATTAAATCCATTAAATATCTTATAAAACAATTGATAGCTAAATTACCAATGAATCCACCTATTCCCTCATATATTTAGTTTTTTGGTTTACACATCAGTTTCCTTTTTCTAATTAATTACATATTTGTTTTCAAAAGTAGGAAATGCAGCCAATTGAAGAGAGATGAAGGAAAAAAATGATGGAGAACAATCGTCGAATGGTGGAGATGGGCATTACACCATTAGTGCCTACAATGAGTACTTTATTTCAAATATATATATTTAAAGAATATATAATGTCATGTGATTAATTTTTTTGTAAAATTTTTTGTAGGATCCACCTATACGTTGATAGTTATTCGATGAGGAGCCTAGTACTGGTCCTAGTACTCAGGCCGGTGGTCCGAGGAGGGTTCGTACCAGAGGTGGAAGAGCAGCTGCGCGTACCCGACTAGACCCTGCCCCTCCCACTTACATGTCATCCTTCCCACATTATGATCCTGATGTGTCCTTAGGGACACATAGGATATTTAGGCCTCCCATGTTTTCTCCACCTTTTGCATCTTCTGGCCCATCATTTTCACATCCCATGATGATTCCCACTCCCCAGTCAGAATCCGGTCATACAACCGTCCCATCTTATTTTCATTCTACTTCTATCTCTCTGAGCTTCTATATTCCATCGTCTTCGACTCCTGTTCCACCATAGGGTGTTCCATCAGTTTTTGTAGATCCAGCGGTGCTCAACAATCAGATTGGCGCAGGTATATTTATAGAACCCTAACAAATTTTTATAGAAATATTTATTTTCATTATAACATGTTTTGATAAAATATTTGTTTTTCTTTCATGAAAAATACATCTACTGATAGGAGGCAGGGTCAGGAGTGTACATGCATGCGTTCGATGTGGAACTGCTGTACACAGGTTATGGTGGATTACAATGAAGACAACCAAATGGTTGAGAAAACAGGGCAGCGATGTCAGAGTTTTTTGGCGACACTTTCCAAATACTCCGACATCATTCTTGTCAGCCCACTATCGTGGAGAAATTTACCACATGAGGTCAAGGATAGAGCTTGGGCAGAGATATGGGTAAAAAAATCTGTTGTATTTAATTCCATGAATTATTTTTGTATTTATATGAATTAATATTTTGATGTCAGCTTTGATTTAATTTTCCCGATGGTGAGGGTGCAAGACCGAAACATCTAAAGGATTTAGGCGAGATTTAGAGAGCCTACAAGCATGAGTTGTATATTGGTTGGCGTGCTAGAGTTGGAACTGAGTTAGAGGCGGTACCAGTCATGGATGATTGTCCTATATAGCAGTATCATCAGATGATTACTCATTGGATGAGTACGCAGTTTAAGGTATGAATTACATTTGAGGTATTTAAATAATAACTTTAATTTTTTACATTAATATTATCCTTTTAATTATAAAATTTTATTTAGGAATTTTCTGGAAAAAATAAAAAAAACATTGATGCAAAAAATACTTCCACACACTAGGACGTACTACGATGCCAGATCATGAGAGGAAGCAGGTATGGCAATTGTTTATAAGTTTTCTTTACGACTTACATTTTATTTTGTTTCCTCAATTATTTAATCGTTTGATAAAGTTTTCATATAACTTTAGTTTTAAATATCATTGTAGAGGAAAATATAGAATATTGAAGGACGTGTTCCTCGAGCAAAACTGTTTTGCTCGAGTAGATGGAAAGAGGATGGAAGTGCCGTCAACGAAGCGACTCAGCAGCAGATTTTAAGTTTTAATCTTTTGATTTTATATTTTAATATCTATTTGTTAACTTAATAATATATTTATATTTGTAACAGGCTGCTTTAGAGGCCCTCGATGCCCAAGAACCAGACAATTTTGGGCCAACTGATCACTTACATCAGGTGTTGGGAGAGGAGCATCCTGGAAGAGTACGATGCCAACCTAGGATATCCCTGATGATGTATTGAACCTCCTCAGGTAGAAGTTTTAGTGCCACCGAGCTGCAGAAAGTTAGGGCACAGGCAGAACAGGCTGAGAAAAGGGCCACAGAGACGGCAGGACAGTCTGCTAGGGAAAACAGTGCATTTATGAACTTTATTAAAGTTCTACATCCAACACTTCCATTAGAGGTCAACCTAGCTTTTGATGAATATATGTCATCGATACATTCTATATATGGTGAACTAGGTGGCAGTTCTAGTGGTGGTCAGGACGATGTCCATCTTGACGATGATGATGGCGAGGAGTCTGATACGGAAGAGGAGGGAGAGGAGGAGGGTGAGGCGGATGGCGAGGGAGAGGAGGAGGGAAAGGGAGAGGAGGAGGGTACTGAGGAGGGCAAGGATGATGATGGGGACAAGGACGAGGGTGCTGATGATGGTGATGATGGTGATGGTGATGTGGGAAAAATTGATCCATTACATTTTTGACTAATATTACTGAGATTTGATGTTTAATCTATTCTTGTTGTTGGTTTTATCTAGACCCGTAGTATAGTATTGGAGTTGAGTTATTTTTATATATTTTCTGTTTTTATGGATGTTGTTGTCTTTTAGTGGTTGTGTGTTTGAGAACTCCCTGGACAACCCCCCTCCTTCCTGGACCCTAGACAACCCCCACCATCCTCCTTGGACCCCAGACAACCCCCAGACAGCCCCTGGATAGCCCCCCCACCATCCTCCTTGGTCCCCGGACAGCCCCCCAGACACCCCCTGTACAGCCCCCCAGACAGCCCCCCACCCTCCTCCTTGGACCCCGGACAACCCCCCAAACACCCCCTGGACAGCCCCCCGCACATCCCCCCACCCTGCTCCTTGGTCCCCGGACAACCCCCCGGACACCCACTAGACAGCCCCCGAACAGCCCCCCACCCTCGTTGATTTCATTTACTACTAGAAAATCTATAATATATATTTTATTTATTTTCATCATGATAATCAATGTAAATCACATTTACACATCTAATCAATATCATAGATTCTTGGTATGTTATAAAAGGGATGTATTCATTGGACATGACATTGTTAGCTCTGAAATGTTTCATAGCATGATAAACTAAAATCTAATCCATACTTAGAATTATATAAAAATATTCTATGTTAATTTCCACAAGATTTAAAGTAAATACCATTCCACTAATAGAAACATGAGGATTCTCATAAATCATGTTTACCTTAATATTTCCACAAGGATTTTTAGTAAAAGTTTTATCTTCTATTAATTTTATGATATTCTCATTTTAAATGTAAATTTTTCCTAAATAAATTAATTTAAAGACCCATAGTAAAATAGTGTATTTGAATAATGTGAATAAACAACTAACATACCACTCTAATTGTGTCCCTTTTGTTTAAAATGGACAGGATTATAAGTGAAAAGAACAACTGGAATACGGAAAACTAACCAAACGCATTCGTATTCTATTGATAATTTATCACAATGATCCACGGGTCAAATGTGATGTGTAGGATCCAATCTGAGCTCAATCCGAGTCGCGGTGTGGTCGGGATCACTCTAAGTGTCTCTCTTTTGTTTAAAATGGACAACATTTTAAGTACATACGGAAAACCGACCAAACACATTTGGTTTCCATTTAAACTTTAGCAAAAATATCCATGGGTCATATGAGACATGTGAGAGTCAACCCCGCCTCAATCTGAGGTGCGGTGTGGCCGACACCATTCATAGTGTCTCTCTTTTGTTTAAAATGAATATCATTTTAAGTGAAAACAACAACTGACATACGAAAAACTGACCAAACACATTTTAAATGTGTTGATGCTTTTGGAAAACGATCCATGGGTCATATGTGATGCGTAAAAGTCAACCTCGCCTCAATCCGAGGTGTGGTGTGGCCGACACCATTCATAGTGTCTCTCTTTTGTTTAAAATGGACATCATTTTAAGTGAAAACAACAAGTGACATAGGAAAAACTGACCAAATGAATTTGAAATGTGTTGATGCTTTAGGAAAACGATCCATGGGTCATATGTGACGTGTATGAGTCAACCCCGCCTCAATATGAGGCACAGTGTGACCGCCACCACTCTAAGTGTCTCTCTTTTGTTTAAAATGGACAACATTTTAAGTGAAAACATCAACTGGCATACGGAAAACTGACCAAACGCATTCGAATTGTGTTGATACTTTAGGAAAATGATCCATGGTTAATTTGAGACATGTAAGAGTCAACCTCATCTAAATACGAGGTGCGGTGTGGCTGATACCACTCTAACTGTGTCTCTTTTGTTTAAAATGGACAAGATTATAAGTGAAAAGAACAACTGGCATACGGAAACCAACCAAAAGCATTCAGATTCTATTGATAATTTATCACAAAGATCCATGGGTCATATTTGATGTGTACGAGCCAACCCGTGCTCAATATGAGTTGCGGTGTGTCCGGGATCACTCTAAGTGTCTCTCTTTTGTTTAAAATGGACAACATTTTAAGTACATACGGAAAACTGACCAAACGCATTCGGTTTTCGTTGAAACTTCAGGAGAATGATCCATGAGTCATATGTGATGTGTAAGAGTCAACCTCGCCTCAATCGAAGGCGCGGTGTGGCTGACACCACTCAAAGTGTCTCTCTTTTGTTTAAAACGAACTTCATTTTAAGTGAAAACAACAACTAGCATACGGAAAACCGACCAAACGTATTTTGATTGTGTCGATAATTTAGCACAAAAATAAATGGGTCATATGTGACATGTACGAGTCAACCCTAACTCAATCTAAGGCATGGTGTGGCCAACACCATTCATAGTGTCTCTCTTTTGTTTAAAATGGACATCATTTTAAGTGAAAACAACAACTGACATACGGAAAACTGACCAAACACATTATAAATGTGTTGATGCTTTATTAGAATGATCCATGGGTCATATGTGACATGTACGAGTCAACCCCGCCTCAATCCGAGGCACGGTGTGGCCAAGATCACTCTAAGTGCCTCTCTTTTGTTTAAAATGGACAACATTTTAAGTACATATGGAAAACTGACCAAACGGATTCTGATTGTGTTGATACTTTATCACAATGATATATGGGTCATATGTGACATGTACGAATCAACATCTCCTCAATCTGAGATGCGGTGTGGCCGAAACCACTCAAAGTGTCTGTCTTTTGTTTCGAAAGGACATCATTTTAAGTGAAAACATCAACTGGCATACAGAAAACTGACCAAACGCATTCGGATTGTGTTGATACTTTAGGAAAATGATCCATGGGTCATTTAAGACGTGTATGAGTCAACCCCTTCTAAATCCGAGGTGCGGTGTGGCCGATACCACTCTAATTGTGTCTCTTTTGTTTAAAATGGGCAGGATTATAAGTGAAAAGAACAACTAGCATACAAAAAACTGACCAAACACATTCTGAATCTATTGATAATTTATCACAACGATCCATGGGTCATATGTGACATGTACAAGCCAACCCGGGCTCAATCCGAGTCGCGGTGTGGCCGGGATCACTCTAAGTATTTCTCTTTTGTTTAAAATGGACAACATTTTAAGTACATATGGAAAACCCACCAAACACATTCGGTTTCTGTTGAAACTTTAGGAGAACAATCCATGGGTCATATATGCCGTGTACGAGTCAACCTTGCCTCAATCCGAGGCGCGGTGTGATCGACACCACTCAAAGTGTCTTTTTTTTAAAATGGACTTCATTTTAAGTGAAAACAACAAATAACATACGGAAAACTGATTAAATAGATTATGATTATGTCGATAATTTAGCAAAACAATCCATGGGTCATATGTGATGTGGAAAAGTCAACCCCGCCTCAATCCGAGGCGTGGTGTGGCCAACACCATTCATAGTGTCTCTCTTTTGTTTAAAATGGACATCATTTTAAGTGAAAACAACAACTGACATATGAAAAACTAACCAAACGCATTAAAAATGTGTTTATGCTTTAGGAGAACGATTCATGGGTCATATGTGATGTGTAAGAGTCAACCCCGCCTCAATACGAGGCATGGTGTGGCTGGGATCACTCTAAGTGCCTCTCTTTTGTTTAAAATGGACAACATTTTAAGTACATACGGAAAACTGACCAAACAGATTCTAATTATGTTGATAATTTAGCACAACGATCCATGGGTCATATGTGATGTGTAAAAATCAACCCCGCCTCAATCTGAGATGTGGTGTGGCCGACACCACTCAAAGTGTCTGTCTTTTGTTTCAAAAGGACATCATTTTAAGTGAAAACATAAACTGGCATACGGAAAACTGACCAAACGCATTCGGATTGTGTTGATACTTTAGGAAAATGATACATGGGTCATTTGAGACATGTAAGAGTCAACCCCGTTTAAATATGAGACGCGGTGTGGCCGGTACCACTCTAACTGTGTCTCTTTTGTTTAAAATGGACAGGATTATAAGTAAAAAGAACAATTGGCATACGAAAAACCAACAAAACGCATTTAGAATCTGTTGATAATTTATCACAACTATCCATGGGTCATATGTGATGTGTATGAGCCAACCCGGGATCAATCCGAGTCACGGTGTGGCCGGGATCACTCTAAGTGTCTCTCTTTTGTTTAAAATGGACAACATTTTAAGTACATATGGAAAACCGACCAAACGCATTTGGTTTCTGTTGAAACTTTAGGAGAACGATCCATGGGTCATATGTGATGTGTACGAGTCAACCTCGCCTCAATCTGAGGTGCGGTGTGGCCGACACCACTCAAAGTGTCTCTCTTTTGTTTAAAATGGACTTCATTTTAAGTGAAAACAACAACTAGAATATGGAAAACTGACCAAATGGATTCTGATTGTGTCGATACTTTATAAAAATGATTCATGGGTCATATGTGAAGTGTATGAGTCAACTCCACCTCAATCCGTGGTGTGGTGTGGCCGACACCATTCATAGTTTCTCTCTTTTGTTTAAAATGGACATCATCTTAAGTGAAAACAACAACTGACATACGAAAAACTGACCAAACGCATTCGAAATGTGTTGAAGCTTTAGGAAAATGATCCATGGGTCATATGTGACATGTAAGAGTCAACCCCGCCTCAATTAGAGGCATGGTGTGGCTCAGATCACTCTAAGTGTCTCTCTTTTGTTTAAAATGGACAACATTTTAAGTACATACAGAAAACTGACCAAACAGATTCTGATTGTGTTGATACTTTAGCACAACGATCCATGGGTCATATGTGACATCTAAGAATCAAACCCGCCTCAATCTGAGATGAAGTGTGATTGGCACCACTCAAAGTGTCTGTCTTTTGTTTCAAAAGGACATCATTTTAAGTGAAAACATCAACTGGCATATGGAAACCGACCAAACGCATTCAGATTGTGTTGATACTTTAGGAAAATGATCCATGGGTCATTTGAGACATGTACGAGTCAACCCTGTCTAAATACGAGTTGCGGTGTGGCCAGTAACACTCTAACTGTGTCTCTTTTGTTTAAAATGGACAAGATTATTAGTGAAAAGAACAACTCGCATATGAAAAACCAACCAAACACATTCAGAATCTGTTGTAATTTTAGAACAACAATCCATGGGTCATATGTTACGTGTACGAGTCAACCGTGCCTCAATCCAAGCTGCGGTGTGGCTGAGACCACCCAACGTGTCTCTATTATGTTTAAAATGGACAACATTTTAAGTACATACAGAAAACCGACCAAACGTATTCTGATTGTGTTGATATTTTAGCACAACGATCCATGGGTCATTTTTGACGTGTAAGAGTCAACCCCACATTAATCCGAGGTGCGCTGTGGCTGAAACCATTCAAAGTGTCTCTCTTTTATTTAAAAAGCACTTCATTTTAAGTGAAAAAAAACTGACATACGGAAAACTGACCAAACGCTTTCAGAACATGTTGATACTTCAGGACAACAATCCATGGGTCATTTGTGACGTGTACGAGTTAACCTTGCCTCAATTTGAGGCACGGTGTGGCCGGTATCACTCCAGGTGTATGTATTTTGTTTAAAATTGACATCATTTTTAGTAAAAACATATGGTATATGAAAAACCGATCAAATTATGAATTGAATTATGGATTCCACATATAATTTTCATCTAAATTTTAAATTTAATTCTAAATGAATTATGTATGTTTATAATTACGTTATGAATTCTGATTTAATTATGGATGTGTATAGTTCCAGGATGCATTATATGTTAAATATGTATGAATTTGTACTCTATATGTATGTGTTAGTTGGTTATTGTTGGTAAAATAATTGTATATTTATGTGTTAGTTTATTTCAGGTACAATAATTGGAAATGATTGAAAATGAGAGGGAATTCTACTGTGTAAATTGCACAAAAATGAGAGCTTCTGTGCAAATTGTAGGCTGCTGTGCAATTTTAACAGCATAGGCTATGCCAACGGTTTCAAACCGTTGGCATAGCCTCTATGAGTATTTTTTTACCAATGGTTCTATGAACCGTTGGTAAAACTCCTTTCCCGATGGTTTAGAAACCATTGGGAAAGAAGCCCTATGCTTGGTTTTCCCAACAGTTCAAGCCAAACCGTTGGGAAAATCCATCCCAACGGTTTGGAACAACTGTTGGGATAAGTTCATTTTTTCTAACCTATCCCAATGGTTCAGTGTAAACCATTGGGAAAAGCTTTCCCAACCGATTACTTCCCTACAGTTTTCATAATTGTTGGTATAATATATACCAATGGTTCTACAGCCTTTCCCAACGGTTCAGAACTATTGGTAAATCCTGCATTTCCAGTATAAAATGGTAGTTTTGAAAGAATTATGGTAATCCCATAAGGAATAATCGAGTCCAAGACTCCAATCTTTTCTATTAGGTTGAACCATTTTTCAAGAATCTGTTTTACCTCTCTATTTGACATCTCAGCTTGACCATTGGTCTGTGGGTGATATGAAGTAGACACTCTATGATCGACCCCATACCGATGCAAAAGTGATTGAATTTTTTGGTTGCAGAAATGAGAACCCTGGTCACTGATGATGAACCTAGGTAAGACAAACCTATAGAATATTTGGGTTCTAAAAAATTATACAACTACCTTAGAATCATCAATCCTTATAGCTTGTGCCTCTACCCATTTTGAAACATAATCCACTGCCAATAAAATGTACAAGTTACCAAATGAATTGGGGAATGGTCCCATAAAGTCAATGACCCAAACAAAAAAAATGTCATGGAAGATCAAGGGTTTTTTGTGGCATCTCATTTATTTTAGATACATTCCCAATTCTGTGATAGTGAGGACAAGATTTATAGAAGTCATGGGCATCCCAAAAAAATGTGGTCCAAAAGAGACCAGAATCGAGGACCTTACGAGCAGTCTGTTGGGGACCAAAGTGGACCCCACAATCAAGAGTGTGGTAGAACCTAAGGATGGATTGAAGCTCACTATTGGGAATACAACACCTAAGGACTTGATCACTACAGGTGCACCAAAGGTAGTGGTCATCCCAAATGTACCAACGGGACTCATGTTTTAGATGGTCGGACAGGTTTTTGTTGAAATCAGTAGGAATTCAAGATTCTACCAAATAATTTAAAATTTCATCATACCAAGGAATAACATCTTGCACTCGGTACAATTTATAATCAAGAAACATTTCATTTATGGGAATACAAGGAGATGAGTCAATGTACAAGGATGGGTGAATCCTACTGATATGGTCATCCAACACATTATCTACTCCTTTTTTATCTCTAATTTCTAAATTGAATTCTTGAAGGAGGAGAATCCAATGAATGAGATGTGGTTTGGCTTCCAGTTTCTTAAGGAGAAACCAGAGGGCTGCATGGTTTTAGAACACAATGACTTTATAACATAAAAGATATGAACTAAATTTATCCAAGGCAAACATAATGGCAATAAATTCTTCTTCAGTTGTGGTGTAGTTTTCTTGGTAAGGTTCTAATGTACGTGAGGCATAGGCAATGACATGTGGAGCTCAATCAACCCTTTGTGACAAGACGGCCCCAACTGCATAGTTATAGGCATCAAACATGAGCTCGAATGGTAAATCCCACCGAGTTGGTTGGATTACTGAGGGTAACGTGAGAATCCATTTTAACTTATTAAAATATTCCTCACATTCTTTATCAAAAACAAATTCTTTTTCTTTTTGGAGTAATCGGGAGTGGGGGAGTGTAATTTTACTAAAGTCATAAATGAAACGATGGTAAAATCCAGCATGACCTAGGAAAGACCACACATCCCGTACATTACTATAGAATGGTAGGGAAGAAATGACATCCACTTTTGATTTATCTACTTGGATACCATCCCCCGAAATTACATGTCCCAAAACTATACCTTGTCGCACCATGAAATGGAATTTCTCATAATTTAATATGAGATTATTTTAAAAAAAGTGATATAGGACTAAAGAAAGACTACTCAAAAATTCATCAAAAGGGGAGCCATAAATAGTTAAATCATCCATTAATACTTCCATGAAATTCTCTAGGTAATCTAAAAAAATACTAATCATGCATCGCTGGAAAGTACCCGGAGCATTGCAAAAACTAAATAACATCCTCCTATATGAAAATGTGCCAAAGGGGAAAGTGAAAGTAATCTTTTTCTGATCCTCAGGGGAGATATGGATTTGAAAATATCCATAATACACATCAAGAAAACAGTAATGGTAATTCCCTGCTATCCTCTCAAGCATTTGGTCTATGAATGAAAATGGGAAATGGTCCTTCCTAGTGTGTTGGTTTAGTCGACGATAGTCTATGCAGACACGCCAACTATTCTGCACACCAGTTGGAACCAATTCATTGTTTTCATTTTTAATTATTGTAAGGCCAATTTTTTTAGGAACTACTTGAACAGGACTAACCCATTGGCTGTCAGAGATGGGGTAAATGATTCCAACAGCCAATAATTTTGTTACCTACTTTTTCACAACCTCTAGGAGGTTTGGGTTCATTCGACATTTCACCTACCTCACTGATTTAGCCTCATCATTTAATAAAATATGATGTGTGAAAATTGATGGGATAATTCCAGGAATGTCAGAAAGTGTCCATACCAAAGCTTGTTTATACTCCCTCAAAAGTTCAAGCAACCATAATTCATGCTCACAAGGGAGTAAACTAGAAATGATGACAGGAAACTTGTTTCCATTCCCAAGATATGAATATTTTAAATCTTGAGGTAGTTATTTTAGTTCCAATTCAGGTGGATTTTGGATTGATGGAAGTGTGTGTGAAAGTGAGAGGTCACTAATTTCATCTAAATGCTCAATGGTATCATCCTCAGATGAGGAATGAGATTTTACAAGCTTAGCGGTATCATAGAAGGTTGGTGGATCCTTAGTGTTCAAGAAATCATCAATCAATAAACATGCATTACATTTCTCTAGACCACTACAACAATAAATGCATGATTCATTAACAATAATTTCAATCAAGGATGAAAACTTAGAAAGGGTATTGGGGGAATGATAAGAAGTGTTTTCAATAGAAGGGATTACTTCAATTGAATTAACAGAGAGAGGAATGTTCTTCCGAGGGGTGCTTCATGGCATCAAGGATATTGAAATGGACTATGTCACCATAAAACTCCATAGATAATGTTCCATTATGGAAATTAATTATGGTTTTGGTGGTTTTCAAGAAAGGTATCCCCAATATAATTGGGGTATGTCCATTCATCCTATCATATTCCATTTTAATCACATAAAAATTAGCAGGAAAAATTAAATTTTGAACCCTCACAAGAACATCCTCTAACATACCAGAAGGGTGTGTTGTACTCCTATTTTCTAGCTGAATGACTATCCCAATTGGCTTCAATTCCCCAACCTAAAATTAAGAGTAAATGGAGCAAGGAATCACATTTATAGAAGCACATAAATCAATCATAACATTTGAAAATGAATACTCCCCTATGGTGCATGGAATCGAGAAGGTTCCAGGATCATTTCATTTAGTAGGCAGTGACAGTTCTATCAACACTAAGACATTCCTCCCCAAGCTTACCTTCTCATCATATTGAATTCTCCTTCGGTGTGTACACATCTCCTTTAGAAACTTGGATTATCTTGGAATTTTCTTCACGAAATCAATCAAAGGAATGTTAACCTGCACTTTTTTGAATGTTTCAAATATTTCCTTATCAGGTTCAGTTTCCTTTTGTTTTCTAGGTTGGGTGTCCCTTTGGGGAAATGAAAGAGGAATGGGTTGGCTAGGTGACTCATCAATATACACACTATTTCCTTTGGAAGGACTTATCTCAGGATAGGGATTTTCTTCTATTGAACCATTTTTAGTAGTTGGGATGGTGGTTTCCTTAGGAGTGGATGAATCTAATGGAGGTTTCATTTGGGTTTTAAGTTTTTTCCCACTCCTAAGGGATATGCCACTAACATTTTACTTATCCCTAGGGTTAACTACTGGTTGAGAGGGTAGTTTACCCGACCCATGACTTTTAATTTCCCCCACTGTGTTTGCTAATTGGAATAATTGGGTTTTTAGGTCTTGTATGCCAGCTTGGGTGGTTTGTTGGAATTGGAGATTATTGGAATCCATTTTTTTCATCATATATTCTAAGCTAGGCTCGGGTTTGGGAGGGGGTGGTTAGAAAGGCCTTTGGGGTGGTTGAGGATTTCTGGGTGGTGGTGGTAGATGACTACTCTGCTCTTGTTGGTTCCATGGTTGATGAGGTTGGTTTGAATACCCCCTTTCCTATAATCTTGATTTTCTTTCCACCAAGAGTTGGATGGATAGTATGGTTCTTACCTAAAGGGTTGGTTATAGGGGCGTCCTAGGAAGATTGCCTCACAACTATCATAATTTTCTCTCAATTGGTGGAATTGGTCAGAATAATGGGTGTTAGAAGAGCAGATTCCACAATGGATGGGAGGAGGATATTGAGATTTCCCTTGGGAGAGAGCGAGTTGTCATAAAAGGGTACTTACCTCTTAAAACTTTTTCCACCTTCTTCTCAAATTCAGTACTTTGCACCTCATGGACACCTCGAATGGGTAAACCAGACTTTATACCGAATTGTTGAGTGTTTTGTGCCATGTTCTCAATTAGGGTTCTTGCAGCAATTGGGGTTTTATCTACTAGTGAACCACCTGAAGTAGCATCAATAATGTTATGATCAATTGGAATTAAACATTCATAAAAATAATGTATTAAATGCTGATCGCTTATTTGGTGGTGTGAAAAACTTGAACACAATCTTTTAAATCTTTCCCAATATTCATGAAGTGTTTCCCCTTGAGATTGTCTTATAACACATATTTCTATACTTATTTTTTTAGTTCGAGAGGTTGGGAAATATTTTTCAAGAAAAATTCATTTCGTGTCCATCCAACCTCTTATTGTGGAATTAACATAATAAAGTTAGTCTTTGGCAGTATCTTCTAAAGAAAAGGGAAATGATCTAAGATTTACTTATTCCTTATCCACATTATCAGGTTTTAATGTTGAAAAAATAGTGTGAAATTATTTTAAATTCTTATGTGGATTCTCTCCAGGAAGTCCATGAAATATTGGTAAAAGATTAATTAAACCATATTTTAGTTCAAAATTGGGTGCCTCGCCTTGTAATTGAATGTTTGTGGGTTGGATATCAACATCGAGTGAGGTTATTTATTTTAGTGTTATATCATTTTCATCCATGTTATACAATTTTATTTCAGTTTTGATGTTGGTTTCAAAAGAATAAGATGAAGGATCAAGAAGAGTGTTGTTGTCTTGTGTGTCCTCCTTCAAAGGGTTCTCTTGTGCGTATCGGGGTCGCTGACGTAATATCCTCTCAAATTAGGGTTTTAAAGGTGGTAAATTTCCCGGATTAGAACGTATAATACACAAAACCTACACAAGAAATAAATCATAACACAAAAATATAGGTAAATGTATAAGATAAAACAAATAAATATTCACAAAATTTACACAAATATTATAAAAAACACGCACTTAAAAACTAAAGTGCTCCCCGGCAAAGACGCCAAAATTTTAATGCGCTGTCATGATACGTCAAATTGATTATGATTTTAAGATTGATTTATATTCTAGGAAAGACCTTAGGTCATCTCTCAAGGAGAGTTGGTGGGTTTAGAGTGTGCATTTTTAATAAGAAGTACTAAAACAAGGGTGGTTTTGAAAATAGTTTTAGGATGAAATGACTTAATTGAAAGCTTAAAAGTTGAGAAAACAAATGTATTTTGAAAAATATGAGATAAAAGGGTTCATTTTGATTTCATTACACACATTTCAAGTTCATTTTTCATATATATTCATTTAGGATTGGAGTAATTCCTTGGTTGAAATTAATTAGAATCCCGATTAATTCCTAATCTTTTATTTCAATGCTTAAAAAACCAAACCTTGACGTAACAATCATATTATCAAGGTACATAACTCATGCATGTAATAATAGATTCCAAATAATATTGAAATCTCAATAATTTGGGTATGAAAAGGATTCTTGTGTTGTCCAATCAAAACAACACAAGTCACACACTCAAAACCTCACACCGATCGGTTAAAAATTAAGAGTATCTCAATCACATGCATCAAAACAAGACTTAAAATATGGAATTATGTAAGATAAATTGAAATAAATATTTTCACACCAAAATTACTTCAAACCATTAGCTAAAATAATAATTTTAACTCTCTTGACATGTGCGTAGCTCCATCACAACGAATTCCCACCATTTAGCTCGACATCGGGGGGAGGAGGAAGCTCGGGTGGAACTCCTTCTTCATTCTTAATCAACCTATGAAGATAGGGGATTATAGAACTTCAAGGATGAAGAGGATAATACTATAGGACTTCAAAATGGCATAGATTCACTTATGGTTCGAACTAAAAAATGGGGAGCCCAAGGTTCTCTTTTATATCCAAAATGGGAGGTGGTTTTGGGCACCCTAATTTCGAGAAACCACTTTTTCCATTTTTTTTGGCCACTAGAAAGTCTTATATCGATTTAGAGAAAACTAAAAAGTTGTATCCAAACCTATTTAATATATCCACTAAAAGTTTGACACCATTTGGACAAATACAACTCTAAATATTGATAAAATATAGAACACTACATTTGACTTTGTATAGATTTGATTATTTGGACAGATCAGTTCGTATGGGAATAGTAGAGGCTTAGTGAGGCTTAGGTTACTCCATATGAAATGTATCCCATTAAATTTTGGACCTGTAAAAAAACTTTCATCCCATTTAGATTCACGGTTTAGTATAAATCTGCAGTTGAGTACACAGGTGTGCATGAATCCTACGTAGTTTGGACCATTTTTTGGACATCATCATGGGCCCTCCAAATCACCTCCATCTTCAATGAGATTATCAAAACAAGTATCATTGAAATTTTTAAAAGTAATAAATACAAAATAATTGAATCAAACATGAAGTTAAATTTGTTATTTTTTTATAATTTTCAATACAAAACTAGTTTAGCACAGTGGTGTAAGGGTGAAAATGAAACAGTGAATCGTAGTGCGATCAAATATCTTGATGAATTTTTTTGTGGTATTTATTGATGATATATTGGTATAATCCAAAATATATTAAGATCATGAGAATAACTTACACATTATTCTGAAAACTATTATAAGAAATGAGTTATATGGGAAGTTTAGAAAGTATAAATTCTGGCTTGAAATAGTTTATTTTCTTGGCCATATTGTCTCTAAGGATGGAATCTTAGTTGATCCGGGGAAGAAAAATGTAGTTCAAGAATAGCCTACACAAATGAACATAAATGTGGTATGTAGTTTTATTGGTTTATCAGGTTATTATCAGCATTTCATTAAGAAATTTTCCCAATTAGCTAACCCGTTAACCAAGCTTACATGTAAAGGGGTTAAGTTCATATGGATAAAAGAATGTGAAGAATGTTTCAAATAATTGAAGAGAAGGTTAGTGAATAATCCAATATTGACTCTACCATCGATAAATGGTGGATATATGATTTATAGTGATGAATCAAATAAAGTACTAGGCTTCATCCTTATGAAGAATGATATAGTTATTGCCTATGCGTCAAGGTAGTTAAAATCTCATGAAAAAAACTATCCAACTCATAATCTTGAGTTAGAAGCTGTAATATTTGATATGAAGATATGAAGACACTATCTATATGGTGAAATATGTGATATATTTATAGATAAAAAGAGTTTGAAATATATATTATCACTGAAAGGACTAAACATGAGGTGAAGGAGATGACTCTAGATACTCAAGGATTATGATTGTTCAATACACTACCACCTAGGGATGGTGAATAAGGTAAAATATGCATTGAGTAGGAAGTCATAACTTCTCCTAACATGTCTTTATTCAATCTAGAGGGTGTATCTTTAATCCCAGGGGATTCCCTCGGACTGCATTATTTCAGGCCTCCTTAGGCTAGGTGAGATTTCTTGTTATTTATTTTCTTACTTTAATAAAAATGGATCCAATGATGATGATTGAGAATGAAGGATCATGGGGTTCTGAAAAAAATGATAATTGGAAAGTATCCTATTCACATAGATCTAGTAAGGATGGATATGGAAATTATCAAGATAGGGGAAGAATCAATAATTTTTCAAATGGTTTCCAAACTATCTATATTGTAAAGGATTAAAATTTCTCAGTCTAATGATGATAATATTCAAAATAAAATTACTGTTGTGAATGATTGGAAGTCAGCAGACTTCATAAATGCGGATTAAATTATGAAAATTGGGAGGAGGATATGCATTCTCTCTATCCTAGAGCGGAAAAGGGGGTTATTGGTTGATTCCCATAGATTTAATTTCTCTATACACCATGGTAGCACTAAGATGTATAGATATTTGAAGGAAAATTTATGGTGGGATAATATGAAGTGGGAAATTGGTGATTATATATCACAATTTTTAGTCTTTCAATAGGTGAAGGATAAAAGAAAACATCCTATAGGAGTATTGAAACCTCTTCATATTCCTACATGGAGATAAGATGACATCACTATGTATTTTTTCATTATATTACCAAAAAATCCTAGAAATAATGATGCAATATGGGTAATTATTGACCGAATTACCAAATCTTCACATTTCCTCGCTATAAGGGAATATTTTTTTAACACCCCAAGATTTCATAGTACGTTATTTCTTCAAATTAATTCAATAACTTGCACTACACGCAACATCGAGTTCAAGCGCACCACGACTTACCAATCTAGGTGTTCAAAAGAGGTTATGAATAGTATTAACTGCATTTTGAATTTTATATACTCCATATAATTTTAACGTCCATATTATGTGTTTCTTAGACATAATATAAGAACAAATTCAATTTTTTAGATAAAGGAATTATTTTTCAGAAAATGAAATTTTACTGCCTTTTGAGGGTGAACCCTTTTTAAATCCAATATTAGAAACTTATATGTATTTAATTTGACAAAATAAACTTCTTCTTTAGAATCGAGAGATAAAAATTTAGTTTTGATAAATTTTTGGTATTTTTCAGATAACTTTCATATTTTGGTAAATAGTAAAAAATACTAAATTTTAATTAAAAACAACTTTTTTAATTGAAATAATTTATAGTGTTAAATTATGCATTTGATTGGTTTTTAAGTATAATTAGATTATATTTTTATCATTTAATACAATTTAGGTTATTATAATTAATTTCACTCTGAAATTGGACATAAAAAAATGTCAATATTTTGATAGATATTGTTGCTTAAAAACACGCTATTTATTTTGACAACGGGAATTAATTTTAAATTAATTAATGAAACTTATATGTTTTGAATTTGGTAAAATAGACATAATTTTTGAATTTGTAATATCAAATATATCTTAGACATAATGTTTGTTATTTTTCTGAGAAACATCAATTTTTGATGAATAGTGAAAAACACTGAGTTATTGGTTAAAACCGACTTTTTATTTAAATAATTATTTATTTTATTTTAATTTATTTTATGTAAAAATAGATACAGAATACCTATATATTTTCAAAATAATTAATTGGAGTCATTTTATAATAAGTTCAGATATATAAAATTTTTATTGAACTTTTTACCGTCTTTTACCCACATCATAGGAGTATTTGCAAATTTTCATAAAACTTAATTTTACTACTTATGTGAGTTGAATTTCAAAAATATAAGAGACACGGTTAACCTCATTAAGTAAAATGTGGTTCAATAATATGAAAATAATTTTTGGTGAATAATAACGTTTGACTTTTATTTACCATGGTTAAAGGTAAATAGGGTAATTTAAGGTAAAAAGAATATTGTAATAATTCAAAATTACCTCAAAACATGTCCTAAAATTATTTTATGAGTAATGTCCGACCATGGTCATACTTGGGTCGATTTTGGGACCAAATGGAGCCACTTATGAATTATAATTACACTTTAGATTAATTAATTTAAAGTAATGGCAAAATTGACATAAACAAAAATATTTTAGTAATTAATTTTTATATGGTGTTATATAAGTAATATTTTTGACTATAAATATTCATCATAAATATAAAAATATTTCCTACATAATGGTATTTTTTTATAATTTTTAGACATCTAACAAATTAAATTATTTTTGACATAATAATGATGCAGTATTTACCTCATTAATAAATGATTTAAATAAATTAGATTTTGAATATTAAAATAATATCCAAACATGTCCAATTCTTATTGGATGATTTTATTTCGATCATGAGTCATCTTATATTCGACCCTAATTATTTTTTGACCTTTAGAAACCCAATATCATTATATAATAAAATAATATTTTCACACTTTCCTAAAGAGCCCCTCCCCCACCTTATAAAAGGAGACCAATTATAACCAATTCCTCACACCTCTAAAGCCTTTAGGCTCGTCCAAACTCTACCAAATTAAGCTCCCTACATCCCTATAATACTCTTATAAGCCTTAACTTAGGTATAAGGTACTTTAAGAAGTCATTTTGGTTCAAACCAAAGGAAGTTACCCAAATTAAAGGTAACCGTTTATCTTAACTTCTTTTCTTTTATTTTACTTCTCCAACCCCTAAAATCTTTTTATTCATTTTTTATAACAACACCAGTATACTCAATATAATATTATTTTGTTATAAAAAGGATTATAACTACACTTACACACACCTCCATCTAATGGGTGAAGAACATAATGTTTCTGTGGATGGCAAACTAACGCCTCACGAAATGATGATTGTTCAATTACCTCCTACCACCTCTCATGGTGGCCATTATGATGGAACTGTATTTATATATTATATATATTATGTTTATGTTTTCTTAATGCTTCTTTATTTTTATTTTATATCATACCTTAATGGTTTCCACAATGGGTAAACACGATAATTTCATTTGAGGAAGTGCGGACTACCGCCCCCTCAAAGTGATATGAATCGTTAATACCATATGTGGGACATATAAATGATGGGGTTAATGATATTATATATGATATTATACTGGAATTATAATATAACTATGTATCATTATGTTTTAATTCCATCAAAATAAGAAATATAAATGAAAGTAGCGTTCATGCGTACGTACGACTTACCGTCTCCATGAACGATGCATTTCATTTCTTACCCCAAAATGAAATGTACTATTATAAATACATGTATATAATGGATATATATGATATATATGATATCTAAATCATGAATATAATTCTGGATATAATGAAATTTTGACCATGTGAACAACTTGTAACTATAAGGTGTTCATTTTTTACTCAAGTGCCAAATATCGACAAAACAAACGTTATTAACTTAAATGATTACACAATGTTTATAACATGGTAATAAGTGATATAAAAGAAATAATATACTTGAAAAAGGTTACTAATAAAGTAAAAATTAACTTTAGTTTATTATTCAGGATATTAAAGAATGAATGGGTCAAGTCGGACAAGAGGAAAGGGGTTTTTTATCTCACTTTTAATTCTGTGAGATTTCCATTGTTCACTACTTATTTATTGCATGTGGTGTATTTTGTACTTCCATTTGATATATATTATCATGATTTTATTTATATTCATGATATTATGTGATTCATTTGGTGGTTATTGACTATTGTTCATACAACTTGATTGATTACAACGAGGTAAGGGTTAATTTCACAATCTCTTTATTATATGAGGTTGTTTATACGTAATTATCTACATGGACCTCTTTATCATCCACATCCATGTTTCTTAAAAACACATTTCAAAACATTCTTACTATTTTATAGACTATGGGTTAAAATAATTTATACCCTTGTTTTAATTTTATAAGATGTTTAAAAAAGAATCTTTCTATCTTTTTCTAAACAAGGTACTTTATGACCTTTTCGAAAAAATTAAGGTAAGAATGTTTTTTAACTTATACGAAGGGTGTGGCTATATTACGTCGTTATAACATCGTCGAAGATTCCCTTAAAAGCTTATAAGAATATTTAAAAAATAAATGTTTTCTTTATAATTATGTGACTCTTAAATGATTTCAAAATAGAAAGAAATATTTCTCTAAAAAAGGTTTTGATTTCATCTATGTCAACATCCTTTGATGGATTTTAAGTTTTTCTGAAGTTGATTTATTATGATACAAAACTTACATATTGTATTGAAGGTTTTGTGATATGTTTGACTATGGATGTGCTATTCGTATACCATTCATGGTTTATGGTTAAAGTATTGAAATTTCGTATGCTAGTTTTAATACGAATGTCTATGTTATATTTCAACCTTTTCTTATGATGAATGTATTGGACTAGTATGTTCCTGGTTGGGGACTGGTAAAAGTAAGCCCTCCAGGTTGGGGTACGGTTACAGCAGACCATTAGGGTTGGAGTGAGGTTACATAGGCTCTCTGGGATGGAGTCCAATTATAGAGGCTCTCCGGGATGGAGTCTTGTTACAGAGGCTCTCCGGGATGGAGTCCGGTTACAGAGGCTCTCTGGGTTGGAGTCCGGTTACAGAGGCTCTCCGAGATGGAGTGCGGTTATAGAGGATCTCTGGGTTTGGGTTCGGTTACAGTTATCCCATAGGTCCTGGAATGAGGCCTTGGCATATAAATTAAAGTTTGGTATTATACATTCCATCATTATGAAAATAATATTGATGGTTCATGTGGTCATTCGACTAGTAGAATACCAATGATCATGTTTTATTATGGCATTATTTACGTAGATCATATTCCTACCATAAAATCTTTCATGTTTATTATTGGTAAAGGCACGTGGTTTCAATTATCCACCATGCTTAATATTTATGTTATCTTCCGCTATATTACTTACTTTTATTGAGCATTTGAGCTCACCCCTTTCTATGTTTTATGTTTCCCATGATTCCAAGAAGTGTATTGTGATTTATATGTAGGGTTAAGCTAAGGGAATAATAGCGTTCATAAAGGATTATTTATGTTGTGTTGTATGTTATAAAGTGTAATGTAACATTCATGTATGTAATCTATTTTCCAAGACTACTAAACCGATAGGTCCTTTGGGACTTGATTCCTAATAATCATGACAATGTATTAAAATAATTCACCGACTTTGGGTAACTGGGGTCAGGGCATTACAGTTGGTATTAGAGGAAGTTTAACAATAACCTTGGAAACTATATTTAGATAAACTCTAATTATAACACATAGCCCTAAGATAGACTTTGAGGATTAGTATAGAAGAACTTCCTAGAATTTTGGTAATGTAGAGATTTTGTGAGTTTTCTAAGAAAATACATCCCTATCTAGATACGAGCAGGTAGAGGCGGCTTTGGCACAGATGTACCTAGGGGTAAAACCCAAGAACACCACTTTGAGCTAGACTCGAATGGGAACTAGTGCACAACAACGGTCCTTGCTGCACTCTTGGTTACAACACTCCCGGAGGATATGCTTAGGATAATTCTCATTTTCTTTACAAATAATTATGAAGGGTTTATGAGTATATACTTCCTCAAAGAATTTTTTTTATGATTATGGATTATATCCATAAACTGTTCAATTTATGTTAAGTGTTTTACAAGTTTGGAATTATGTATTTCAATTCATAAACTAAACTAGTTTATGCCATTGTTTAGAAATGGCATCCAGTAGAAGGAATGTGAACTCCAGCAATTCATATGATCCAAAGTGTAATAAGGATCATATCTTTCACAGTATTAAGCCAACATTTAGAAGGGAAATAGTCTCCCATGTATTCTCAACATATAAAGAAAAATTATAATGTGTTAATAATATAAGTAAATAATTTTCTGAGTCCTATGGATTTAAAGGGAAGCAAGATAAGAAAAGGATGGAATAGAGAAAGATTGATAAAGGGAAAAGAGAAAAGAAGGATTTTCCCATATGTGATAACTGTGGAAAGAATCACCTTGGTTTATTCTTGAAGGGAATGGGAGTTTTCTATAAGTGTGGAGAAAATGGACACCAATTACGTGATTGCAAGGGTAAGAAAAAAGTTTCCAATGTACAATGCTTCATCTGTAAGGAGTTGGGACACTACGCGAATCAAGGTCCAAATCATCAGAGTATACCCCAAATGCTGCTATTGGATAATAATAAAGTTATGATACTACCTAAGATGAAGAGGAATGATTATATTTATTACGTTGTTATTAAATTATTGTGTCATTTGAGTATTGTATTAATGATGTACATGTTATTAGAATTATAGAGTATATAAGGATAGTACTGTAGTACTATTTCATTAAGAACATGAGATTGTGTGGAACCAAGAAAAGTGACTCAATTGCAGGTTAAATTTTTGGAAAATATATGGTTGAGAGAAAGATAAACCATAATATGGTTCTGATACATGGGTAGTGATTTTTGAATAAGAGATGGTTGATTTGGATAAATTATATTGGATATTCATGACTTCCTTGGAACTAATTAATAGTTTGTTTATTTCATCATTATTGGAAAATTCGATATTTTTGGATATAAGGAATATATCCAGTATTATATAAAGGATAAGGGAGCAGGAATGTAATCAATAATGTTTTATGGTAATTCAGGGTGTTACCAAGTATTAAAATAATACATGATGAAAGTGTTCACATGTTATTACGTGGAAAAAGGATCTTACTTGTGTTTAACTTCCTTATAAATTTGAGACTGTGAGTTTGGATAGATTTATTTTTGATAAGTCTAAAGGTTGGAATGGATTAAGATACTATTTTAAGGTTATTTTTGGATTTTTATAAAAATCACAACACACAGACCGTGTGACAACCCGTCGTGTCGGACAAAGCTGCGTGAATCGAACCTAAAACCATAGTGCGATTGGGATTTATCACCTACCACTGGACTACGTGAAGTCCCTAGATTGTATAATGTAGTTTCTTTTTTAAATTCTCTGATAGGTGAATTATAAATTAATATTTTTTTAACCCTATACAAATAGGATAAATAGAATATTTTTTTGAGTTATATTATTTTTTAGAGTGAAAGATGAGTTTGTGGTAGAAATTAGTTAAAGGATGGAATTATACTTGTCAAGTATATATTTTTTTATTTTCTTATTTTATTAAGAAATTAATTCTTAAACTTTAGGTAAGGGATCTTAAAACTATTTTTTTTATCCTAATACCTTATGTTTTGTTGAACTGATGATATTTTAAATCATCATAAATTGATGGCTTTGAGGCCCTAAATTATAGAATTGTTTGTGACTGATGATCTCAATCACTCCCTATAAATATTTACTCTTTTCCTCTAATTATGTGTCTCCAATTGACACCAAGGTTCTCCTAATCGACATCATAATTTGGTGGTGACTTTTTCATTCCCCTTTTCCTCTAATTAAGACTAAATTTTATTAACCCAATTTCCGATGTGGGTTTTCCCACAAAGGTATTTTATATTTTCATCCTTATATTTTCTAAGAACAATTTTAAATTGCGAGGATGCAATTTATTGAAGTAGGGAAGAATGTAACACCCCAAGATTTCATAGTACGTTATTTCTTCAAAGTAATTCAATAACTTGCACTACACGCAACACCAAGTTCAAGCGCACCACGACTTACCAATCTAGCCGTTCAAAAGAGGTTATGAATAGTATTAACTGAATTTTTAATTTTATATAATCTATATAATTTTAACATCTATATTATGTGTTTCTTAGACATAATATAAGAACAAATTCAATTTTTTAGATAAAAGAAGTATTTTTCAGAAAATGAAATTTTACCGCCTTTTGAGGGAGAACCCCTTTTAAAACAAATATTTGACACTTTTATGTATTCAATTTGACAAAATAAACTTCTTATTTAGAATCGGGAGATAAAAATTTAGTTTTGATAAATTTTTGGTATTTTTCTGATAACTTTCATATTTTGGTAAATAGTGGAAAATACTAAATTTTAATTAAAAAAAATATTTTTAATCGAAATAATTTATAGTGTTAAATTATTAATTTTATTGGGTTTTAATTATAATTAGATTATATTTTTATCATTTAATACAATTTAGTTCATTATAATTAATTTCACTTTGAAATTGGACATAAACAAGTGTCAATCTTTTGATAGGTATTGTTGCTTTAAAATACGCTATTTATTTTGACAATGGGAATTAATTTTAAATTAATTAATGAAACTTATATGTTTTTAATTTGGTAAAATATAAATCATTTTTGAATTCGGAATATCAAATATAGCTTCGACTGAATTTTTGGTATTTTTCTGAGAAACATCAATTTTTGATGAATAGTGAAAAACACTGAGTTATTGGTTAAAACCAACTTTTTATTTAAATAATTATTTATTTTATTTAAATTTATTTTAGGTCAAAATAGATACATAATACCTATATATGTTCAAAATAATTCATTGGTGTCATTTTATAAAAAGTTTAGATATATAAAAATTTTATTGAACTTTTTACCGTCTTTTACCCACCTCCTAGGAGTATTTGGAAATTTGCATAAAACTCAATTTTACCACTTCTGTGAGTTGAATTTCAAAAATTCAAGAGATAAAATTAACCTCAGTAAGTAAAATGTGGTTCAATGAGATGAAAATAATTTTTGGTTAATAGTAACTTTTTACTTTTATTTACCGCGGTTTAAGTTAAATAGGGTAATTCAAGGTAAAAAGAATATTTTAATAATTAAAAATTACCTTATCACATGTGCTAACCTTATTTTAAGAGTAATGTCCAACCATGGGAATCCTTGGGTCGATTTTGGGACCCCATGGAGCCACTTATGAATGATAATGACACTTTAGATTAATTAATTTAAAGTAAAGGCAAAATTGTCATAAACAAATATATTTTAGTAATTAATTTTTATATGGTGTTATATAAGTAATATTTTTGACTATAAATATTAATTGGAAATATAAAAATATTTCATACATCATGGTATTTTTTTTATAATTTTTAGACATCGAATAAATTAAATTATTTATGACATAATAATGATGTAGTATTTACCTCATTAATAAATGATTTAAATAAATTAGATTATAAATATTACAATAATATCCAAAACATGTCCAATTATTATTGGATGATTTTATTTAGACCATGAGTCATCTTATCTTCGAAAATAATGATTTTTGGACCTTTAGAAACCGAATATCATTATATAATAAAATAATATTTTCACACATTCCTAAAGAGCCCCTCCTCCCCCCTTATAAAAGGAGACCAATTCTAACCAATTCCTCACACCTATGAAGCGTTTATGATCGTCCAAAATCTGAAAATTTAAGCTCCCTACATCCCTCTACTCCTCCTAGAAGCCTTACCTCAGGCAGAAGGCACTTCAAGAAGTCCTTTTGGTTCAAACCAAAGGAAGTTACCCAAATTAAAGGTAACAATTTCTCTTAACTTATTTTATTTTATTTTACTTCTCCAACCCCTAAACTATTTTTATTACTTTCTTTTATAACAAAACCAGTATACTAAATATACTAGTATTTTTTTATGATAAGTATTCTAAATATACTTACACACACCTCCATCTAATCGGTGAAGAACATAATGTTTTTGTGGATGGAAAACCAACACCTCATGAAATGATGATTGTTCAATTACCTCCTACAGCCTCTCATGGTGGCCATTATGATTGAACTGTACTTATATATGATATATATTATGTTTATGTTTTCTTCATGCTTCTGTATTTTTCTTTTATAGCATACCTTAATGGTTTCCATTATGGGTAAACACGATAATTTCATTTGAGGAAGTGCGGACTACCACCCCCTCAAAGTGATATGACTCGTTAATACCATATGTGGGATGTATAAAGGATGGAGTTAATAATATTATATACGATATTATACTGTAATTATAATATATCTATGTATCATTATGTTTTAATCCCATTAAAATAAGAAATATAAATGAATGTAGCGTTCATGCGTACGTACGACTTACCGTCTCCATGAACGGTGCATTTCATTTCTTACCCCAAAATGATATGTACTTTTATAAATACATGTATATACTGGATATATATGATATATATGATATCTAAATCATGAATATCATTATGGATATAATGAAATTTTGACCATGTGAACAAATTGTAACTATAAGGTGTTCATTTTTGACTCAAGTGCCAAATATTGAAAAAACAAACATTATTAACTTAAATGATTACACAATGTTTATAACATGGTAATAAGTGATATAAAAGGAATAATAAACTTGAAAAAGGTTCTTAATCAAGTAGAAATTAACTTTAGTTTATTATTCAGGATATTAAAGAACGAACAGGTCAAGTCGGACATGAGGTAAGAGGTTTCTTATCTCACTTTTAATTCCGTGAGATTTCCATTGTTCACCACTTATTTATTGCATGTGGTGTATTTTGTACTGCCATTTGATATATATTATCATGATTCTATTTATATTCAGGATATTCTGTGATTCATTTGGTGGTTATTGACTATTTTTCATATGAATTTATTGATTACAATGAGGTAAGGGTTAATTTAAAAATCTCTTTATTATCCGAGGTTGTTTATACGTAATTATCTACTGGGAGCTCTTTCTCATCCACATCCATGTTTCTTAAAAACGTATTTCAAAACATACTTACTATTTTATATACTATGAGTTAAATTCATTTATAACCTTGTTTGACTTTTATAAGCTGTTTATAAAGTAATCTTTCCGTCGTTTTCCAAACAAGGTACCTTATGACCTTTTCGACAAAATTAAGGTAAGAATGTTTTTTTAACTTATACGGTGGGTGCAGATATATTACCTCGTTATAATATCATAGAAGCTTCCCTTACAAGCTTATAATAATATTTTCAAAATAAATGTTTTCTTTATAATTATGTGACTCTTAAATGATTTAAAAATAGAAAGGGATATTTTCTAAAAAATGTTTTGATTTCATATATGTCAAAATCCTTTGATGGATTTTAAGTTTATTTGAAGTTGATTTATTATGATACAAAACTTCCATAATGTATTGAAGGTTTTGTAATATGTTTGACTATGGATGTTCTATTCGTATACCATTCATGGTTTATGGTTAAAGTATTGACATTTCGTATGCTAGTTTTAATACGAATTTTTATGTTATATTTCAACCTTTTCTTATGATGAATGTATTGGACTAGTATGTTCCGGGTTGGGGACCGGTAAAAGTAAGCCCTCCGGGTTGGGGTCTGGTTATAATAGACCCTTCGAGTTGGAGTCCAGTTATAGAGGCTCTCTGGGATGAAGTCCGGTTAGAGAGGCTCTCCGGGATGGAGTCCTGTTACAGAGGCTCTCTTTGATGGAGTCCGGTTATAGAGGCTCTCCGGGTTGAAGTCTGGTTACAGAGGCCTTCTGGGATGGAGTCCGGTTACAGAGGCTCTCCGGGTTTGGGTCCGGTTACAGTTAGTCCATAGGTCTTGGAATGAGGCCTTGAAATAGAAATTAATGTCTGGTATTATACATTCCCTCATTATGAAAATAATATTGATGGTTCATGTGGTCATTCGACTAGTAGAATACCCATGATCATGTTTTATTATGAAATTATTTACTCAGCTCATATTCCTGCCATAAAAGTATTCATGTTTATTATTGGTAAATGCATGTGGTTTCAATTATTCACCATGATTAATATTTATGTTATATTCCACTATATTGTTAACCCTTACTGAGCATTTGAGCTCACCCCTTCCTATGTTTTATTTTTCCCAGGATTATAAGAAGTATATCGTGATTGATATGCAGGGTTAAGCTAAGGGAATAATGGCGTTCATAAAGGATTATTTATGATGTGTTGTATGTTATAAAGTGTAATGTAACATTCATGTATGTTAGCTATTTTCCAAGACTGCTAAACCGATCAGTCCTTCGGGACTTGATTCGTTGTAATCATGATAATGTATTAAAATAATGCACCGAATCTGGGTAACTGGGGTCGGGGTGTTACAGTTGGTATCAAAGGAAGTTTAGCAATAACCTTGGAAACTAGATTTAGATAAACTATGATTAGAACACATAGCCCTAAGATAGACTTTGAGGATTAATATAGAAGAACTTCCTAGAATTTTGGTAATGTAGATATTTTGTGAGTTTTCCAAGAAAATAAATCCCTATCTGGATACGAGCTGGTAGAGGCGGCTCTGGCACAAATGTAAATAGGGGTAAAACACAAAAACACCACTTTGAGATAGACTCGAACGATAACTGGTGCATGACAACGGGCCTTGCTGCACTCTTGGTTATGACACTCCCAGGGGATATGTTTAGGATAATTCTCATTTTCTTTACAAATCATTATGAAGGGTTTATGAGTATATAATTCCCCAAAGAAAACATTTTTATGATTATGGATTATATCCATAAACTGTTCAATTTCTGTTAAGTGTTTTACAAGTTTGGAATTATGTATTTTGATTCATAAACTAATCGAGTTTATGCATTGTATAGAAATGGTGCCCAGTAGAAGGAATATGAACTCCAACAATACGTATGATCCAAAGAGTAAGAAGGATCATATCTTTCATGGTATTAAGCCAACATTTATAAGGTAAATAGTCTCCCATGTATTCTCAACATATTAAGAAATAGTATCATGTGTTAATAAGATAAGTAAAGAATTCTCTGAGTCCTATGGATTTGAAGGGAAGCAGGATAAGAAAAGGATGGAAGAGAGAAAGATGGATAAAGGGAAAAGGGAAAAGAAGGATTTTACCATATGTGATAACTATGGAAAGAATCAACTTGGTAAATTCTTGAAGGGAATGGGAGTTTGTTATAAGTGTGGAGAAAATGGATACCAAGTACATGATTGAAATGGTAAGAAAAAAGTTTCCAATGTACAATGCTTCATCTACAAGGAGTTGGGACACTACGCGAATCAAGGTCCAAATCATCAGAGTATACCCCAAATGCTGCTATTGGATAATAATAAAGTTATGATACTATCGAAGATGAAGATGAATGATTATATTTCTTATGTTGTTATTAAAGTATTGTGTCATTTGAGTATTTTATTAATTATGTACATGTTATAATAATTATAGAGTATATAATGATTGCACTGCAGTACTATTTCATTAAGTACATGAGATTGTGTGGAACCAAGAAAAGTGACTCAATTACAGGTTAAATTTTTGGAAAATATGTGGTTGAGAGAAAGATAAACCATAATATGGTTCTGATACCGAGGTAGTGATTTTGGAATAAGATATGGTTGATTTGGATAAATTATATTGGATATTCTTGACTTTCTTGGAACTGATTAATAGTTTGTTTATTTCATCATTGTTGGAATATTCAATATTTTTGGATATAAGGAATATATCCAGTATTATATAAAGGATAAGGGAGTATGAATGTAATCAATAAGGTTTTATGGTAATTCAGGGTGTTACCAAGTTTTAAAATAATACATGATGAAGGTGTTCACATGTTATTACGTGGAAGAAGGATCTTCATTATGTTTAAATTCTTTATAAATTTTGGACTGTGAGTTTAGAAAGATTTATTTTGGATAAGTATAAAGTTTGGAATGAATTAAGATACTATTGTTAAGGTTATTTTTGGATTCTTATAAAAAGGACAACACACAGACCGTGTAACAACCCGTTGCGTTGGACAAAGATGCGGGAATCGAACCCAAAACCATAGTGCGATTGGGATTTATCACCTTCCACTGGACTACATGACGTCCCTGGATTGTATAATGTAGTTTCTTTTTAATGGATCTGATAGGTTAATTATAAATTCATATTTTTTTGAACCCTATACGAATAGGATAAATAGAATATTTTTTTAAGTTCTATTATTTTTTAGAGTGAAAGATGAGTTTGTGGTAGAAATTAGTTAAAGGATGGAATTCTACTTGTCAAGTATATATATACTTTTCCTTCCCTTATTCTATGAAGAAATTAATTCTTAAACTTTAGGTAAGGGATCTTTAAACTAAAAATGTGTTATCCTAATACCTTATGTTTTGTTGATCCGATGATATTTTAAATCATCATAGATTGATGGCTTTGAGGCCCTCAATTCTACAATTGTTTATTAATGATGACCTCAATCACTCCCTATAAATATTTATGTTTTCCCTCCAATTATGTGTCTCTAATTTCCACCAACGTTCTCCTAATTGAGATAATAATTTGGTGGTGACTTTTTTATTCCCCTTTTCCTCTTATTAAGACTAAATTTTATTAACCCAATTTCTGATGTTGGTTTTCCCACAATGGTATTTTATATTTTCAACTTTCTATTTTTGAAGAACAATTTCAAATTGTGAGGATGCAATTTATTGAAGTAGGTAAGAATGTAACACCCCAATATTTCATAGCACGTAATTTCTTCAAAGTAATTCAATAACTTGCACTACATGCAACACCGAGTTCAAGCGCACCACGACTTACCAATCTAGCCGTTAAAAAGAGGTTATGAATAATATTAACTGCATTTTGAATTTTATATACTCCTTATAATTTTAAAATCCATATTATGTGTTTCTTATACATAATATAATAACAAATTCAATTTTTTAGATAAAGGAAGTATTTTTTCAGAAAATGAAATTTTACCGCCTTTTGAGGGAGAACCCTTTTTAAATCCAATATTTGACACTTTTATGTATTCAATTTGACAAAATAAACTTCTTCTTTAGAACCATGAGATAAAAATTTAGTTTTGATAAATTTTTGGTATTTTTCTGATAACTTTCATATTTTGGTAAATAGTGAAAAATACTAAATTTTAATTAAAAACAAATTTTTTAATCGAATTAATTTATAGTGTTAAATTATTAATTTGATTGGTTTTTAAGTATAATTAGATTATATTTTTATCATTTAATACAATTTAGGTCATTATAATTAATTTTATATAAACAAGTGTCAATTTTTTGATAGATATTGTTGCTTAAAACACGCTATTTATTTTGACAACAGAAATTAATTTTAAATTAATTAATGCAACTTATATGTTTTGAATTTGGTAAAATAGAAATCATTTTTGAATTTGGAATATCAAATATATCTTAGACTGAATTTTTGGTATTTTTTTGAGAAACATCAATTTTTGATGAATAGTGAAAAACACTGAGTTATTGGTTAAAACCGACTTTTTATTTAAATAATTATTTATCTTATTTAAATTTATTTTAGGTTAGAATAGATAAATAATACCTATATATGTTCAAAATAATTCATTGGTGTCGTTTTATAATAAGTTTAGATATATACAAATTTTATTGAACTTTTTACCGTCTTTTACCCACCTCCTAGTAGTATTTGCAAATTTGCATAAAACTTAATTTTTCCTCTTCTGTGAGTTGAATTTCAAAAATTAGAGAGACATGGTTAACCTCAGTAAGTAAAATTATGTTCAATAAGATGAAAATAATTTTTGGTGAATAGTAACTTTTTACTTTTATTTACCGCGGTTAAAGGTAAATAGAGTAATTCAAGGTAAAAAGAACATTATAATAATTCAAAATTACCTTATCACATGTCCTAACATTATTTGACGAGTAATTAACGACCATGGGCATCCTTGGGTCTATTTTGGGACCCCATGGAGCCACTTATGAATGATAATGATACTTTAGATTAATTAATTTAAAGTAAAGGCAAAATTGACATAAACAAAAATATTTTAATAATTAATTTTTATATGGTGTTATATAAGAAATTTTTTTGAATATAAATATTCATTGGAAAGATAAAATGATTTCCTACATCTTGATATTTTTTATATAATTTTTAGACGTCTAATAAATTAAATTACTTATGACACAATAATGATGCAGTATTTACCTCATTAATAAATGATTTAAATAAATTAGATTATAAATATTAAAATAATACCCAAAACATGTCAAATTATTATTTTCTGATTTTATTTCGGACATGAGTCATCTTATCTTCGACCCTAATGATTTTTGGACCTTTAGAAACCAAATATCATTATATAATAAAATAATATTTTCACACTTTCCTAAAGAGCCCCTCCTCCCCCTTATAAAAGGAGACCACTTCTAACCAATTACTCACACATCTCAAGCCTTTAGGCTAGTCAAAACTCTGACAAATTAAGCTCCCTAAATCCCTATACTCCTTATAGAAGCCTTTCCTTAGGCATAAGGCACTTTAAGAAGTCCTTTTGGTTCAAACCAAAGGAAGTTACCCAAATTAAAGGTAACAATTTCTCTTAACTTCATTTCTTTTATTTTACTTCTCCAACCCCTAAACTCTTTTTATTACTTTATTTTATAACAAAAAAAGTATTCTAAATAAACTAGTATGTTTTTATGAGAATTATTAGAACTACACTTACACACACCTCCATCTAATGTGTGAAGAACATAATGTTTCTATTGATGGAATACTAACGCCCTACAAAACGATGATTGTTCAATTACCTCCTACCACCTCTCATGGTGGCCATTATGATGGAACTACATTTATATATGATATATGTTATGTTTATGTTTTCTTCATGCTTCTGTATTTTTATTTTATATCATACCTTAATGGTTTCCATTATAGGTAAACGCGATAATTTCATTTGAGGAAGTGCAGACTACCGGCCCCTCAAAGTGATATGAATCGTTAATACCATATGTGGGATGTATAAAGGATGGAGTTAATGATATTATATATTATATTATACTAGAATTATAATATAACTATGTATAACTATGTTTTAATTCCATTAAAATAAGAAATATAAATGAGAGTAGCGTTCATGCGTGCGTACGACTTACCGTCTCCATGAACGGTACATTTCATTTCTTACCCCAAAATGATATGTAATGTTATAAATACATGTATATACCAGATATATATGATATATATGATATCTAAATCATGAATATAATTCTGGATATAATGAAATTTTGACAATGTGAACAACTTGTAACTATTAGGTGTTCATTTTTGACTCAAGTACCAAATATCAACAAAATGAAAGTTATTAACTTAAATGATTACATAATGTTTATAACATGGTAATAAGTGATATAAAAGGAATAATAAACTTGAAAAATGTTATTAATCAAGTAAAAGTTACCTTTATATTATTATTCAGGATATTAAAGAATGAACGGGTCAAGTCGGACACGAGGTAAGGGGTTTCTTATCTCACTTTTAATTCTGTGAGATTTCCATTGTTCACCACTTATTTATCACATGTGGTGTATTTTGTACTTCCATTTGATATGTATTATCATGATTATCTTTATATTCCTGGTATTTTGTCATTCATTTGGTGGTTATTGACTATTGTTCATACGACTTGATTGATTACAACGAGGTAAGGGTTAATTTCGCAATCTCTTTATTATCTGAGGTTGTTTATACGTAATTATCTACTGGGACCTCTTTATCATCCACATCCATGTTTCTTAAAAACACATTTCAAAACATTATTAATATTTTATATACTATGGGTTAAGTAATTTATACCCTTTTTTTACTTTTATACGATGTTTATAAAGGAATCTTTCTGTCATTTTGCAAACAAGGTACTTTATGACCTTTTTGACAAAATTAAGGTAAGAATGTTTTTTTTAACTTATACGTTGGGTGCGGATATATTACATAGTTATAACATCGTCGAAGATTACCTTACAATATTATAAGAATATTTTCAAAATGAATGTTTTCTTTATAATTATGTGACTCTTAAATGATTTCAAAATAGAAAGAGATATTTCTCTAAAAAAGGTTTTTATTTCATCTATGTCAACATCCTTTGATGGATTTTAATCTTATTTTAAGTTGATTTGTTATGATACAAAACTTCCATATTTTATTGAAGGTTTTGTTATATTTTTGACTATAGATGTTCTATTTGTATACCATTCATGGTTTATGGTTAAAGTATTGACATTTCGTATGCTAGTTTTAATACGAATGTCTATGTTATATTTCAACATTTTCTTATGATGAATGTATTGAACTAGTATGTTCCGGGTTGGGGAATGGTAAAAGTAAGCCCTCCGGGTTGGGGTCTAGTTACAGCAGACCCTCCGGGTTGGAGTATAGTTACAGAGGCTCTCCGAGATGGAGTCCGGTTACAGAGGATCTCTGGGATGAAGTCCGGTTACAGAGGCTCTCCGGGATGGAGTCCGGTTATGGAGGCTCTCCGGGTTGGAGTCCGGTTACAGAGGCTCTCCAGAATGGAGTCCAGTTAAAGAGGATCTCCAGGTTTGGGTCTAGTTACAGTTTTCCCATTGGTCCTGGCATGAGGCCTTGACACAAAAATTAATGTCTGGTATTATACATTCCCTCATTATGAAAATAATATTGATGGTTCATGTGGTCATTCGACTAGTAGGATACCCATGATTATGTTTTATTATGGAATTATTTACTTAGCTCATATTCCTTCCATAAAAGTATTCATGTTTATTATTAGTAAAGGCATGTGGTTTCAATTATTCACCATGATTAATATTTATGTTATCTTCCACTGTATTGCTTACCCTTATTGAGTGTTTGAGCTCACCCCTTTCTATGTTTTATTTTTCCCAGGATTCCAAGAAGTGTATTGTGATTGATATGCAGGGTTAAGCTAAGGGAATAATGGCATTCATAAAGGATTATTTATGTTGTGTTGTATGTTATAAATTGTAATGTAACATTCATGTATGTAATCTATTTTCCAAGACTGCTAAACTGATCGGTCCTTCGGGACTTGATTCCTTATAATCATGACAATATATTAAAATAATGCACCGACTCTGGGTAATTGGGGTCGGGGTGTTACAATTTTACACTAGTGTACCTTGCGCTAATCTATATCACTAAAGTTGTAAGACTTCACGAAGAACCTATTTATATGGTGTCTGATCTTGATCCATGATTTACATCGAAATTATAGAAAATTCTTTAGTTCATTTGAGTACTACATATCACCCACAAACTGACGGGCAGTGAGAAAGGATGATCCAAACTTTAGAGGACATGTTGAGATCACGATCACTTGATTTTCAAGGTATATAGGACCAGTATTTACCTTTAGTAGAGTTTTACTACATCAATAGTTTCCATTATATTATTAAAATGGCACCATATGAAGCATTGTATAGAAAGATATGTCACACCCCGACATGTTGGGATGAAGTTGGTGAAAGGAAGCTTGTAGTCCCAGAGATTGTAGAGGAAACAACAATGAAGGTGAAGACTATTCAAACCCATATCAAAGAAAATCAAAGTAGAAAAAATATCTATACGAATAATAGAAGTAAGGAATTGGAATTTCAAGTGGGAGATCATGTTTTCTTGATAGTATCTCTATGGAAGGGTATTATAAGATTTGGGAATAAAGGGAAACTGAGCCGCAGGTATATTTTCCCTTTTGAAATTATAGAGAGAATCAGAGCTATGTCTTATTATTTGGAAATAATGACCAACCTTTATAAGGTACACAATGTGTCCCACGTCTATTTTCTAAGTAAGTACATGCTATACCCAATGCATGTCCTCACTTATGAAGGAATAAAATTGGAACCTGACTTATCTTACTATGAAGATCCTATCCAGATTTTGGATACTAAAGAATAGGTGTTGAGGAATCAGATGACTCAAATGGTAAAGATACTTTGGAAAAATCATAAAATTGAAGAGAAAACATGGGATCCTGAGGAACTTATGATGAATAACTACTGAAATCTTTTTTGCGAGGTGACATGTTGGAAATTTCGAGGATGAATTTTTTTTAGGAGGGGAGAATGTAACAACCTAGAGTTATATCATTGAGATTTCCCTTCCTTTGTTTATTTTATATAGTATGAATCATATAAAACCACATAGAGAACACAATATAATCCTCATAAATGAATAATTAATGAAATAATAGGTATTTCTAGACGTTAAGAAACCTATAATGATGAAACAATAACTTTCCCATAGGAACAGTAATATGAACCATATGAATAGTAAATCAATCTAATGAATAGTAACCTCAACCATGAAAGTATAAATAAAATTTAGACATCCCATAAGTGAAAGTATGATATAATTATATCATAATAAAAGTAAGTGAATATTTTAAAAATTAATATTTAAGTGTTGGTATTTTTATAAGTCATAAATATTTAATTATAATTTTATAATTAATAAATTTATTTAATATTTTTTTTATTATAATAGAATGGATTCATAAATAAATATTTTTTTCTTATGATTTTAGGATAATTTTATGAGACTTTAGTTAATTTTTGAAAGTGTTATAAAATGAGTTTTAAATTTAAAATTTGTAATTTTCAAGTAAATAATGATTTTATTTTAAAAATAAATTTCACAAATTTAGAAAATTATTTTGATAAAATGGATTACATTTTTTAATTATAAATATAAAAAAAATTATGGTGAAATTTTGGGATTGTTCTAAACTACATTAATTTTTAGTAAATAGTAAAAGACGACAATTTACGATAAATGTTAAATACATTATTTATTGAGTCATAGATGATGTATGGATGATGTAAGCCCATAATATAAAACTATAATCCATTATTTTAATATATTTTATGATAATTCCTAAACCATTCATAGTCTTGAGCCAAAATAATAAACTAATGATTAAAATATTCAAAAATTACCCCTCTCATCCACTATAAAAACCACCCTCACCCCCTCTTATACTCACTTATATAAGCCTTGAATATTGTCATAGTTTTGCTTAAATACTCTTCCCTAGTATCTACCCACATCCAGGAGCTCTTGTTACTTCCAAAATACCAAAACCCCTTTCCTTAAGGAGGTTCTCAAGGAGGTTAATTCAAGAGATAAACCCTCTTCATTTTTCTCTTTTAATTTAATTTCAATTTATTTTATTTTCTTATTCTATCCTCACCTCCTCTATCCAAATGATTATAATAAATATAGTATCATATATATACTATAATTATATAATGTTAATGTAACATCCATTATCAATCTCCTTACTCTCTCTCTATTTTATTTTAAAAGTGAAATCATCGTCCGAATGGTACCGATTTACAACCTTTGTGGAAGGAAAACTTTTGTTATTTAATTTTTCCTTAAAGGCTGGTCAGGAAACCATTTTTATGGTTGAAAAAAATTATAAAATTTTTATTATATCTTATGTAAGGTTTTGGAACCATTTTATATACATGATATTAAATAATAGAACAAAACTAGTTCATTATGATTGAAAAACCGAAAAAATCAAACTAAATTATTATCATTAATATGTTATCTAATGATTCATACTCATATATGGAAAAAAAGAATACATAACAATAATTAAACTTATTTTTGTTCATTAATAACATTAAATTAAAATTATAGATAATTATATCCATTTTACATGAACTCCATTACTTATAATCAAGTGAACCGATCATGAAAGAAAGGAAATGAACACTCGAGAATGATAGACTTAAATCTTATAGCTTATCAATAAGGGAATAAATGAACTTAATAAAACTATAATGAATAAAATATATGTATATAACGTTTTTAGTTAATTAATTAATGGATTTAATATGATTATCCAGGACATTAAGGTTAAGTGCAGAATACATTCGGACACAACATAAGGGTTTTCTAGCCAAACCTCCATTTTCTTTCGGGTTATTCTTTTTCTATCTTTACCACAATGAAATTATTAATTATTATTATTTAATCCTCATAAATTATATCTGAATTTTCTATATATATATATATATATTCCTATCATAATCTTTTTTTATGGGGAGTTACATGTTTTAAAATGATCCTTCTCAAATTCTTCCTGATAAACAAGCCCGTTTCAAGGGAACTTCTTGAATTCTTACCTATTTTCAAGTGAACTCTATAATCTATTTTAAGCCAAAATTATTTTTATAAAATCACTTATTTTACTATGAAAAACTATCTTAGTTCACTTCTAGTTTTATAAAAATACTTTTCCAAAAGAACTCTTCTTTTCACAGTGAAAGAGTATTTCTCTCAAGAATTACTCAATGATTTTATAAGAGCATTTTCATATATTTCAACACTCTTAATTATTATGTTTAATTGGGATTAATATTTTATGATATCATATACCATATTTTATTGAATGGTTTATTATTAGTTTGACTGTGGATGTTCTATCTTGATAACATTCACCATATTACTCTGAATGGTTAGTATTTATGTTTATTGATTGGGGGAAGTTATTTAAATTTCATATTTTAGTTTAAATATAAAGGTATATTTTGATTATGTTTCACCCCTTTCATATAAGAAATTAATTGTACTTATTAATTGTCGGGTGTGGACCTCTATATCCCCTCGGTGCATTGGTAGGTCTCATGAGACAAACTAGTTTGGGTTTTTACCGGTTTATGTATAGTCTTGGAACGAGGCCTTGGAAGAATGGTTATGACATCCCGCATTATGAATTACATCATTATGAAACTAATAATTGATATTACATATGATTATTCAACTAGTATAATATCTATGGTTATGTATTATTATGGTATTATTTAATCATCTTTTATTCCTACCATATTATGCTCAAGATTATGTTTAATGGCATGTGTACTTTTAGGTATTCACCATGTCTTAATATTTATGATTTCTCTATATTTGTACCCTTACTTTTCATCTGATATCACCCATTTATTATGTTTTATTTTTCTCCAGGATTCGAAGAAGTATATTATGAATGACTTGTAGGTATAATCTATGAGATATGTATGTTTACAATAGAATTTTTATATTGTATTTCCTTTCAAGTTGTAATGTTGAAATTATGTATGTATCTTGTTTTCCAAAACTACTAAACTATTTGGTCCTTCATGATACAAATTCCTTATAATCATACCAATTTATTGAAGTAAGGAACTGGCTCTAGGAAACTGGGGTCGTGGTCTTTATAGTTTGTGCATGGTTAAGTAAGTAGTGCACTTAAACCATGCATAATTTTCACCAAATTGTTACCACACGATTTTTCAAACCGTGCGACATTTTAAGATACCCAAAATTTTAAAACCTAAATTTTTTTCCCCCAATTTTAACACAAAAAAACGTGCTCCCTCTCTCCCATACATATGCCACCACCTCCTCTCTATATCCTTCAACCTTCAAGCCATAGATCCTTCTATTACATTGGATCTAATTCCAAGGTAAGTTTCTTATCCTCCCCCTATTTCTCTTTCCATCCTTATTCTTTTTACTCTTCTCCTTCTTTCCATAGGGTTAGGTAGCCACACATTTTCCTCTCCCCCTTTTCATTTTTTTGTTTTCTTTTCAATATTGGGTTTTATTCACCTTATTCACAACCATTCTTACCAAAACTTCACACCACACACTTTCACACATGAATTTTTCCAACAAGCCCCAATTTTTATCATTTATTTGCTCAATTTTTTCAGTTTCTATGGTTTTTTAGGTATTTAATAGTGTAAATTCAATTTTCTATCTATAGTTTTTGTAAAATTTGAAATTTATTTGTGTTTTATTCCACTTCATATATGAAAAAAACCCAATATCCATGGACTCTTAAAAGTGTTCCAATGATTCTGGATCTTCTATCCCCCTTGGTCCCCACATTAAATTCAGTAAGAAATATGAGATTAATCTTTACCAAGTTCTAGTCACTTGAAAGGTAAAAAATAAACCCTGATTTTTACCACAACATCTTGAGGCCTTAGGAATTTATCATGAACTACATAGGCTAATTGCTTTTGGGAACCTTACTAAGGCACTTGCTGTTAACTGGCCCACTTATAGGGAACTCGTACAAGAGTTCACTTCCACCTTTTGGCATCACGAACAATATATAGTTGATGAGTAGGGGTCTTGGAAAAGGATATAGGTGATACCACGTTCTTCCTTATGAACTGTCACTACAATTTTAGACTGGGATAATTGGACACATTTTCTGGACTTTATGATCAAGATAATGTTTAGAGTATGGAGTATTTAGAGGCTGCTTGAGATTGGGACCCTATCAACTCCTAGGAATTTTGGGCCACAATTTCCCAACCCGACCCACCCTATGTCTCTCAAACCTCCAAGGCCTCCCAACTCATGAACCCCACCCATCGACTTCTCCACTGAATCATCACAACCTGTTTCACTACATGGTCAGACAATGAGGGAAATGTTAACTTACGAGACTTATTTATTTTTCAATCCATGATTACCAGAGCACTGATTAATATTGCATTCTTATTTTCACAATACCTCCAACATATGTTCAACAAACTGAAGGGGGAAATTTTCAGAGGCTCTTATACCACTCTCCTCGTTGAGCGAATTGAAATTGAATTTGATGCCACTACCTTCATTGAGATACCCTAACCCTCCCATTCGATCTCACTATGGTATGTCACATGCACATTCTGAAATATTATGGAAATCATTATATGTTTCGAGGTCAACATGAGGAACCCCAATATGAGGCCCATATCACCTCCACCCCGCCCACTACCTCCCACTACTCTTCCCCCATGATGAGGAATACCAACCCCCTCCAACTACCCATATGAAGCTTCCACACCACTCAACCTATTCCACATACCCAAACCTAGAGGGAAACCTGTAAAAAGAACCAGATCTATAATGGAGATGGAATAATTTTTTTTCCATGTTCAGCTAGCAGGTTGAGGTCACTCAACACCAGATAGAGGGCTTCACCATGTAGGATTTCTTTGTCCCTAATCTCTACCATCCCCTTCCCATCCACCCCCCTTCATACTACATGCATGGGGATTCCTCCTCACAACCGGATCCAGTTAATCTACTAGAACAACCACCTACACCGATCCATCCCCATAAGATCCCTCATGGGTCGAGGCATCCCAAGCTCAGTTCCAATATCCATTTGGAATTGAACCCTCTGTGTACTGGCACTGATTCTCTTTGATTTTCTACTACTTTTACCACTCACTCTTCTATGTGACTGCTTTAAACTTTCCTACTGTTGTGGATGTTTTCTTTGTATGGTGTGATTGTGTGCTTATTTCTCATTCCACTTGATGCCATTGTACTATTATTGCTTCACCTTTTTATGGTTTCATTATCAATCCAGAAGGTGGATTTATAATTATTAGAATAAAGACACTCTTCTAATAGGTGGGCTCTCTCACACCACCTACTAACATTTTTTCATATTCTTTCTTGAGTATTTTTTCTACTCTAATTCACATTTTGTGTAGAGACCCAAATCTTGATGTACATGGACATTACATTACTTTAGCAGAATACTTAATAAATAACAAAACCAGACACACAAGGACCTTAATAGTTTAGTGTCTTTGGAAACTTGGAACGTAATCTTCTAATCGTGGTGAAAGATCTTCAACATATCCCACAAAGATCTTCCCCTTTTTTTTCTTACCTAAAACCTTTCTTTATATCCTGGGGAAAATAAAACATAAAAAGGGTGAGATAAAATGCTCAGTAAGGGTAAGCATGGATAAAATAAAACATACCATATACATTTGAACTTAAAAACATGAACATAATATTTAAACATCAAAATCTTGAGCAACGACATAAAACATGGAAGTACATAAGGCATAGATCATAATGGAACATAAACCATGATAAAATATCATGGGAATAAAACATGTAACTGTGGAATCCATTAACCACATGTAATGATTTCTATAGTAGCCAAGGCATTGCTGCCAAGACCATCTTAGTGGACAAAGTCCCATTCTGAATTGAGTTCACTCCTCGTTTGAGTCCTATAACACTGAACCAGATTAACTTACCGTTCCAGCCATGTCTATCTCATGAGATATAAAATCTTTACCCAATGAATTGGAGGGAGATATAGGTCCCACCCATCTCATAATTAAATCATTCTTACTTGTTCCACAAAATAAACATACATCATTCATAATAACCCAACGAATAAAATGGGTTTCATAAACATCATCCCATCATCACATAACCCATATAAAAGAAATGGATATCATTTCATAATAAGAAAAGTGAAACCATGTAAATCATAGAGACATGATACTTGAAACATACACATATGAAATAATGTCATCTTAGATGCAAAATGGTTTTGATAAAACACTTGAAATGAATTCTTGAGGAAAATATCCTTTCTTCTTCAAAATTATTCTCTTTTCACAAAATGTCATGAAATTTTAAAAGAAAAGGATTTTGTTTAAAATATTCATGAAATATTTTGAGGAAGCTTCATGAAAATAAGGATTTATAAAATCGTAAAAAAATCCGTTCGTGCCGTATAAGTTAAAAAAAACATTCTTCTCGTACTTTTGCCGGAAAAGTCAAAAAGTACCTCGTAATGTAAACAAAAGAAAGATTCATTACATACCATGTAGTAAAAGTAAAAATGGGTAAAAAGGACTTTAAACATACATGAAAACACTTTTATAAAACATGGACATGGATGATAGAAATAACCCCAGTAAATACTTAGGAATAAGCAATCTCGGATAAAAATGAGATTTGCAAAATAATCCCTTACCTTAGGTCCGATATGCTTCGTACGTATCCGAACCTCCTGTATAATGATTTAAATAATGTCATTTACTTATTACAGAATCATATTCATTGTTATGATATCATATATGGTTCACTTATGACTTTATATTACCCGTTCTTTTGTAAATTCCATGTTAAAGAGCGTTTTGGGTAAAATCGTTTCATTTGTCGTCCGTGTTTTGACTTGTAATTATTCATATGATTAATTAGATCATGATTACTTAATTCCAGAATATAAAACATGATTTATATATAATATATATTCAGAATATACATATATATATAATATATCGATAAATGGAAAGAAATACATCGTTCATGGAGACGGTAGGCCGTACGTACGCATGAACGTTGTTTTCGTTTCCTCATTGAATTGAATGGAATTAATTGGATGACATACATATATATATACACAAATCAAGTATCATTATTATGTCATATATTTCATGATTACTTATTATATATACTTTATAATCATTTATGAATGGTTAATCATTGAGAATGAATCTCATCACGTCGTGGAGACGGTATTCCGTACGTACGCACGAGCGATGATATCATTCCCATGATCGTGGAATTTTATTGGAGTGTATGTATACTATTACAGAATCAATATCACTTTAAAATAATAATATATAGTTATTATTTACACCATTATACCCATCCAAGTAAGGTGTTGGTGGAAAATAGATTACACCACGGCGTGGAGACGGTATTCCGTACGTACGCACGCGCGGTGATTTCGTTTTCTGTAAGATGGATAGATGGTGAAATAGGGTTGTTTCATAATTATAATAACATATAAGTATATGAGTGATACTGATGTTATTACTTCATAATGAAACAACCTAAGAAGAAGAATTTGAAGAAGAAATAAAGGTGAAAGAATCGGTAATGGACATTACCTCTTCTTTGAAGCGCCTCTTTGAGACCTCCTCTTAGGGCACTAAAATTGGTCTTTGAAGAAGACCAGGACCTCTAGGATGTTTCTAGGGAAGTGTAGAATATAATTTGGTAGGGGTTGGATGATCTTGAAGGCTCAAAGTGGTGTGAGGAAGAGAGGGAGGATGTGCCCTTTTATAAGGGAGGAGAGGGGCACCTTTGGAATTCTTAAAAATATTAATTTATAATAAATCTAACCCCACATAAAAACCTCAAAAAATGACTCATATTATAAGATTAGATGATATAGGGTTGTAATTTCATCAACCAATCAAATTTATACATGTTTGGATCTTATTTTAAACCTTATCATTTTGATTTATCCTTATTTAATCTATTTAAGTTTATTTGTGGTAATAAAATTCTAAATTTTAAATTATAACAAATAATTATTTATTTGTTGTGAATTTTCCATAATTTGTTACTTTATGAAATTATAGACCATATAAATTTAAATTTATAATTTTTAAATATTTTTGTGATTTTTAAACAATAATAACAATAGTGTCAATTTTGACACTATTCATTTATTTGAATTTAAATAAAATATATACAGAAGATATGTTCAAAATAAAAGATTTAATAGATTCATAAAAGGTCATATGTATCTATAAAATTAGTGGATCACATTAAATAGTTCATATATTTTTTATTTTATTATTTTTAAAACCATTAATTTGGTTTATCTCTTAATAAAATAATTACTACAACATTTTTGTATAATTATTTAATATACTGATTTGTTGAATAAAAATTAAAAATTAAATCCTATGATGAATATAAATCTATTAACTTTCACAATAATACTTTTACTCGAATTTATAATCTTAAAATCACAATATTTAAATTGTTATATTTATTAAATTATGAAGGTGACAACTTTGGCATCTTTTAAAATAAAATAATATAAGTGTAATAATCACTTCTATAAGGCTCCAAACGGTTATATATTAGGTAATTGGATGATTAAGGTGTAGATATACACTGAAAATAAGTTTTGGTCAGGTTTGTGGGACTTTTAATGGGTATTATTATTTCAATAAAAACTATATTACTTATTTTCCACTTAATAAATAATATCTGTATCATTAATGTATCACCATTAATGACAATTATTTAATCCCTAAAAATTCTAAATAAATTATCATGATGTATATAATTTTATTAGATTTCTAGAGACTATTCATGTTCTAAGTTTTATGATGTTTATCATTAAATTAAAATTATTATACTTATAAGATTTAAGAGAGTGACATGTTGTCACTTTCTTTGGTTTTAATAATAATTAAATTATTTTCATGATCAAAAGTCCATAAAATGAATCTAATCCAACCCTTAGGTTATATGGGTCTACTTTTAGCCATCCAATATAATTTTTTCATGTGTTAGGGTAATTTTATAATATTATATTTACCCTTAATTACCCAATTTACCTTTAACTATGGTAAATAAAATTTACCGTAGTTACTATTCATAATTCCCAAAAATAAAAAGTAGATTATTAACATAATTTGGACCCACTGATTCCAAATATGGAATCCATTTTTCCAAATTCAATACACAAAAGTTGCAAAAATTAAATTAAAATTAATCCCGTTGTCGAAAGAAAACCGGTTTTTCTTTAAAACATTGCAAAAGATTGAATTGATTTAACCTACGAATTTAATGTAAAATCAATTCTAATGACATAAATTATATTAAATGGTAAAAATATATTATATTTATACTTTAAAACCATTCAATATTATAATTTAACCATGTAAATTATTGCGATGAAAAATGTTGTTTTTAAATAAAATATAGCATGTTTTTACTATTCATCAAAATATGAAAGTTACCAGAATAATATGAAAAATTTATCCAAATTAAATTTTTATTTCTTTATTCCAAATAAGAATTTTATTTTGTCATATTGAACTTATAAACATGTCAAAAACTAGATTTAAAGTGGGTGCGCCATCAAAAGGTGGCAAAACTGCATTTTTTGAAAAATATTTATTTTACCCGAAAAAATTATTTTGTTCTTATACCATGTTCTAGAAAATGTGTATGATGAATAATAATGTTATAAAATTAAAAATTTAGTTAATACGATTCATAATGACTAGTTCATAATAATATTATAATAATATATCGTTTTTTAGTAAAACCCAGTATTGCGTACAACAGACGCTATCGAGGAATGTCACGATTGCATGTAATGCAAGCCAAGTCAGGGTTGCATGTTGTGCCAGAATCCTTCATTGTTTCATATAACAGAATCCAACCATATTTCATTTATACATTTAATATATATATATATATATATATATATATATACTCAATGTTGCGTAGAATAACTATTATCAAAATTGTGTGTAACACGATCCAAGAATAGTGTTGCATATACTGGAAGCTAATACGGTGTTGCGTATAGCGCAAGGTAATCTTGGTTTAGCATACAACACAAGACATTAATGAAATTAAAAGAATAATTTTCATAAAATCTTGGGGTGTTACATTTTGTTCCTTACATATTTTCTTCCTCCCCTTACATGCATTTTCTCTTCCCACCCTTCTCCACCTTACTATGCTTATGGGGGACCATGCTCGGTTTTAAGTATGGGGGTGGGTGCCCACTTTTATCACCCCATTTATTCATTTACTTGATATTACCTAGGATTAAATTTTTCTTATGTGACCTCTAAGGCCTGTTATAGATGTCACACACTTATATCAACTAGATAAAAATGGATTTTGGAGACTTATTTTTGAAATTCCTTATATTTTTGGATTGATAAAACTATTTTTGATGTGAATAAGCATTGTAACACCTGAAGAGAAACCTTTAGAAATTCATTCATAAAACATTTAAAAAAAATGAACATTTTTATTTATTAGTTTAAATTAAGTAACCCATTGAAATGGAAGTTGACTTATGCATTAAGGGAACTGAAGTATGGAAATTGTGGATGCCACACTAGTGGTTATTACATGCTCTTAATTTCAAATTATATTGACTTTCTACCTCAATTAATCATGATAAAACATGAAAAAATTGGGACCCAAATTTCAATGATAGTATGTCACCCCAATGAACATAATTAGAGATATGCAAAAGCGTGCCCAAATATGTTGGTGACCTTTCATCATTCTTCAAAGCTGCAAGTCAATGAGTTTGTGAGACCTATAAAAGCGATATCCCACCATTTGGTATCGAAGAAATATTTTATTAACCTACCTAAATGTGTGATGAGATGGAATTGGAGGATGGAACTTTCCTTGAAATAAGAAGGACTATTTTAGTTTTAAGAAACAATGATTTAGGAATGAATATTTTTAAGTTTTGAATTGAGATTACATTGTTGGATAACTTCAAAGATGGGAAATTCATGAAGAATTCATGTAATACTTTCAATAATTATTCACCCAAAATTCACACTCATTTAGTTGATATCATATGTGAAATTTATACCTATTTCTTTGGTGCTTTCTTTGAGATGATTTTCTAGGTATTTGTTTGAGGACAAACAACCGATCAAGTGTGGGTGAGTTTGATGCACTTATGTGAGTATGGAATTTATATTATTTTATTCATATTTAAAATTTTTTTTTGGATAAATTGTTATGATTTTATAACCTAAACATGTCTTGATAGGTTTAATTTATTCATCAAAGTAAGGGACAAGAAGACATGGCATGAAACGGGAAATTCAGATGGAAATTGGAGGCTTTTGGACCCTTTTTCTAGGGTAAATAGTTACTACTAAGTCTAGGAAACCATGAAACCTATCCTAGATGCCTGTTCACCCCTTGGAGACTCAAGATAGAACCAGCCACATAGTTTCCACATGGTCAGTCAAACTGTGTGGATCCTCAAGGAAACTGTGGGGGGTGTGCTGGTAAGGAGGCATTGGATAATCGCACGGTCTCCACATGATTGGAAAAACCATTTTGACCATCCTAGGAAACCATGTACCTCAAACCTTTGAGATAGAACCTTAAGTATGGTCGGTGAATGGTTAAACTAACAGTGTTCCTAAACTATGAAGAAGTTAATAGAAGGCCACCTAAATTATATATACCCTTCTTAACCACCATTTGACCTGGAATTTGGACCCCTAACCACCCCTTGACACTGGGAGATGGAAGATTAATGATAACTAAACTATTTTAGTAGGGAATGATCATATGAAGGCCTTTCATCTTGGTGGAGGAGGATCTTGAAACTCATTCTATTCATTTTTTTGCGATTTCTCTTTTGTGGTTTCTTAGTTTTTTCAATTACCTTTCAGCTATAATGAACACTTAAAATATTAAGAGCTTATTTTTTTTTTCATTTATTCAATGAGTAGATAATTCCTTTAATGCATTGGAGCTGTGGGTAATGAAGATTTCTGGGTAATTGAATCCACTTATTGTGTTTGTGTTAGTTCATTTTACATATCATAATTTTCCTATGGATCATTTCTTTCTCTCGATAGAAACTCCATATATGACCAAGAACAAACCTTCTGGGGATCTCTAGTGGAATTATGATGAGTAATGCCATGAAAATTTGGTGAAATCATAATCTCAAAGAGGTTTTTTTAGAAAAGTTAATAAAAAGTGATTCTTAGACCAAGAATTTTATTGATATTAACTTAATCGGAACTCACCAGACCAAGGGAGTTCTGTCACATTTGAATCTTAGATATGTGAGTTATTATGAACAACACAACACAATAATATAATTTATTCTTTAAAACCCTCATATCCATCCATAGTTCCGATGAATTTTCTCTATCAACTATTAAAAATTGTTCTGCATTATCTTATTTTAAAGTAAGCCATTAAGTAAATTAAAGAGTTAATCATTCAATAATATGAAATAACTTACAAAATCTTAAAATATCAACTATACATTCAGAAAACATTCATTTAATTAAACACGACTCAAGTTATAGAACATGTTAAACCTCCTTGTGGATCAACCCCATACTTAAAATATACTAGTTGTGAGGGTGGGTGATTGAATTTGGGCCACTGAATGTAACACTTAGGCCAGAACGAAACCATTTACACACCGTGTAGTGACCCCATGTCATGTGGATAGAGGAAATGGTAAGGGTATCCATGTAATAGTACATGGAAATGTAAAAGTACATGGTCAAAGTACATAGTAATGGGGTGAAATACACATTCATAGGAAAAACACATGGACAAGTGTCCATATATCCTGATCACACCATGTAGTATGGCTTGCACGACGTGTGAGTGACATGGATGGATGGGCTGTGTGGAAGAAGAACATGTCCAAGGTGTAGTTGAGGCAGAGTATAGTGTGTATGGGATGTACACGATGTATACCCCTACATGGACAAGATGGACCATGTGAACTAGAGACACGACCGTGTGCATGGGTGAGTCCACACACCATGTGGGATCCAGTGCACACCATGTACTTTCTTGGGGATCTTCTTAAGATCTTCCACCTTACATGTCTATTTCCATGGATCATGTATTTAGGCTTGTGAGTAGCCTATCCTGATCATTTTTCCACGTAGAACATGATGGTGGCCTCTATTTTGACCTATGAGATATGATGTGGTGCATTTGAAGCAAAACACTTGTGTATTAGTGCTTAACCATGGGTAGTGATCAGGGTGGATCACTGGGTTGACGTCAAGGTCAGTACCCTTCCCTTTTAAATTAGGAAATGGTTAAAATGGAATCTTTAGGCTGGTAGTATGGTGATCATCTATTGTATTAGGACATGGGTCTATTAGCCATGGCAGTGTTGAAGTGCAAAGTTTGATATGAATGAAGCTCCTTTCAGAAGTGCTTGACCGATGCTATAGATCAGTGTGGTTCATAAAGAGAGATGCCGGGACTATTAATCCCCAGAGGAATGAGGGAACGAGTTTCCCTTAACTCACTAATTTTATAGAGATGGGACTACCCAAATTATGGGTGTAGGTTGTATACCTATGGGGCAGTTCTTTCGGGGTCAATACTCCCCTGTTGGATCTGGGCATGGGTTCCTCGTATCATTCGTATAGTTGGAGACAATGATCCCTTATCATGATAGGGTGTGTTCCCTCCATAATTTTTGGTAAGGTAAAGTAGTTAATCCCCTATTAGACTAGGGTGTGAGTCCTCTATCCATGGAGTTGGTACTCCCCTTCTGTGTTAGGGTACGGGTCCTACAGATGTGACATATAGATAAAGTGGGTACTCCCCTATTGAGTTAGGGTGTGGGTCCTACATCCTTGTAGTTTTAAATACCTTATTATACTTGGGTGTGGTTCCTCCATACTTGTTGTTTTAGAAGAGTTGGTACTCCCCTACCATACTAGGGAGTGGGTCCTCTAGCCCTGGGTCGGTACCCTCTATTGTGTCAGGGTGTGGGTCCCCCATAGTGATCGAGCTAGTAGTGTATTACTGCCCTGTCATACCAGGGTGGAGGTCCTCACCTACGGAGTAATACTACTACATATCTGAGTAGTAGTGGGGAGTGGTTCCTACATTGGAGTTAGTGCTTCCTAGAATTTTGATTAGAGTTACGAGGAGTGGGCCTCTCCACTAGTTGTGTGAGGTACCTGGTTAGGAGTTAGTTCTCCCTTGATAGATTGAGGTGTGGGACACTCTATTCTGAAGTGATAGATGTTTCATAGTTTATCTGGAAGTTAGTAATCCATTGACTGTAGGGAAATGATGAAGTGAAAGTCCCTCCATTATCTCTCATTAAAGAGGATTCACATAGTGTATAGTCTAGATAAGTGCTCCCTCTACTGTGTGTAGTGGTTAGGGGTGAGCCTCTCTATTGGGGTTCTTACAACCTTGTGCATGGTGAAGGTTAGCAATGAGTGGACCTATGGTGCTAGGAACTAGAGCTAGACCTAGTTAGTTGTTCACAATGGAGCATATCTCTCAAACGAGTTCTATCTAAGATGGCTAGGATCATGAATTCTATTCTATTAATTGCATGTTAACTTCGATACTTTTGAGTGTAAACCTTTCACTGTCTATGAGTTCAGAACCTCATGAGACTTGGAGTATGAGATGAGTATATATTGGTGATTTTCAGGAGTCCTTGTGGTGTTTTCATGTGTCTGGGTTGATACCCCTTATGGAATGAGATAACTTGTCATGTATAACTAAGGATGGTTCGAGATAAAGTTTCTCTCTCGATTGGGTTCCCTCTATCTAGGTCAAGTGGACTTTTTTCCTTTTAGTTTCTCCTTTTTCTTTTGGGATTTTGGGGTCCTATTGAGTATTCTTATAATCAACCATGCACGGGATTTTCTCACATGTGTTGTGTCTTGTGAAAACCACATTCCTTTAAAAAAATTCCCTGGAGGACCTGAGGCAGGAAAAGATTAGTGAGATAGATCGACCGAGGTGTTTATCAGAGTTTGGAAGAGGATCTTCCTGATAGTTTCATTTGATAGCAATCCGCTCCATCTGAGCAGGTTGGATGCTTTTATAGTTTTTGGTGGGTGTGTGTTTTTCTCTTTTTATGATTTCTGTACTTCTATTGTACTATAGTTTGGGATATATTTATTCATGAATTATATTTTCTTGGTTTTTATATCTCTGCACTATTTCATCGAGGTTTTTTTGGGTGTGTGCGTACAAGTACTTTAGGTAAAGGCCTCCCATATGTGTTATATGCCTTCTTAGAGCTAGTCACTATCCCCTGACCTATTAGAGGAAGGATTGGGGATTTTTCAGTTTTTTTTGTGAAAATAAATCATTATATAATATTAAAAACATTATTTTATACATTTTAAGGAAAATATAGATTTGAAAAAGGAATATTCTCGACCGAGTATAAAAAAGGTTGGTTTTCCTCAAAAACATTATTTCAATATCTCGAGTACTTAAAGTGAGGAAAATGAAAAGATTTTTTTAATTTATAGAAATAAATATAGGATAATAAAATATATTTGGTTTAATATAGAAATATTAAATAATCCCCCAATGTAGACTTAAATATAAACAATCCTGAATAATGATAAGATTTTGAAATAAACCCTTACCCCAGGTTTGACTTCCTTCATATGTGTCCGAACATCCTGTATAATAATTATAGATTTATTATAAATATATTTTAGAACCATAATAATATATATCATACCATATATTATTTAATTATTATCTTTATCACATATTTATTAACAATTCTTAATTAAAATCACTGTTCCGAATAACAACTACTTCATTTTTCATGTATGTTTTGGTTTGGTAGTTTTGATCCTTTTAATTTTATCATGGTTAGAAAATTTAAATAATGTAAAACATGAAATAAATATCATATATATTCATTATATGTGTATTTATAGTAATCTATAAAATATATAGATAGAAAAATGAATTACACTGTTCATGAAGATAGTATGTCTTACGTACACATGAACATTGTTTTCACTTTTCGATAGATGGAATGAAATAAAGGTAAATAACAAGTAATCTTTGTAGAATAATTATTAAATAATATAAATCATTTATATTAATTAAATCTATCCTTATTTCCATCCAAGTAAAATTTAGATGAAAAAGAAATCGTACTGCTTCATGGAGGTGCTAGTCCACACGTACGCATGAGCGACGTTATTATTTTTCCAATGAATTAGAATATAAGAAGTTAAATATGATATTATATTTTAATAAGTATAATTATTTCATAATTATCATATATAAACATTAAATCCATCATAATACCCATCTATAAAATATTCTTATGACAAATGATTTGTATCACTATGTGGAGATGGTGAGCCGTACGTACGCATGAGCGGTAATTTCACTTTACATTTGATGGAAAATATGGTGGATAATTATGTTTTCATAATCATAATAAAATTTTATTGTATTTAGGATCCTTAATTTATTATTTTATTATAAATAATACATGTTTAGGGGAGTTACAAGATGAAATTAATTGAATGAAGTTTGGTAAGATGATTACCTCTTTTTCATGAGACCTTCTGTAGATCATTTTTTTGAAACCAAGGGTTAGTATTTTTTGAATACCATAAAATCTATAATGTGTTTAAGGAAATTTAGAAGGTATAGGGATTGTTCATTCTATTTTGGTAAAAGTGGTGTAAATGATTGATAGAAATATGTGTCCTTTTATAAGGGAGGGAAAAGTCATACTTGGAATTTTAAAAAGATTAAAATATAAACAAGTAATTATCAATAAAAATAATTCCAAATGGATATATATTCAAATATAATGTAGGATATGGTTGAAATATCATCAAAAAATAAAATAAAATTTTGATAAGTTTAAGTGGTATTTTAAACCTTATTTTTGGTTTAACCCCTTAGCTAACCTATTTTTTCTTTAACCTTAGTAAAATATTTTTCACTCTTAAGGGGTTATAATTTTACTTATATGGTGAAAATTGGATCATAAATTGAAAAGGGATTAAATTTTAGACCATATATTACACCCATTGTCCTCTTTCAATATTTTAATTATTTTTAAATATTTTAATAAAATATTATTTTCATAAAATATCATTATTGTCATTTTTGAATCTATTCATTTAATTTGAATTCAAATAAAAAAATATTTTTTTAATTCTAATATAAACCTTTAAAATATACCTAATATGTTATATTTATCTAAAAAATTCATGTATCATAATAAATCACCCAAATTGTCTTACCTTTAATATTTTTAAAATCATTTATTTATTTTTCCATTAATTGAAAAAATAATGTGTCAATGTTCCATAATCATTTAAGGTAATCATATCATACCTAAAAATTATAAATAAATTACCATCCTAAAAATAATTTTATTATTATAAAAATTAAAATATAGATCTATTCACCACTTTCTTTTGTCCCTATTTGAGCACATAAGATATATTTAAAAGTAAGAGAGTGACATTTTATATATTTTTTGTTTGAAATATTATATAGGTCATTTTCATAGAAAAGTGTACCTTAAAGAATTAAATTTATATCCTAAGGATATTATGGTCTAATTAACTTCATCCAATAGAAATTTAGATGAACAAATGAGACCTTACCACTTAATTTTAACATAGATTAACCCAATTTACCCTTTACTGAGGTGATAAGTTTTACCACAGTTACTATTCATAATGCCTAAAAATAAATAGAAAATATTTTCCAAATTTGAACCTCATAATTATAAATATGGAATATATTTTATAAAATTCATTACCTATAAGTGGAAAAAACTAATTCTAAAATAAGTGTGCAAAACGTGATGAAACCAGTTTTTAGAAAAATAGAATTTTTAAGTATAAAACTAGATTTATTCCCATATAATTTCTAAAAAAAATTATATGGATGTTAAAATATTTGATTGAATATATAAAATATTAATTTAATTAAAATTATTTATGAATAATGATAAATTTAATTTCTTAAGATAAAAACACATTGCACTCATAAAAAAAGTTTTTTCATAAAAAAACCTCTTTTACCTTAAAATGTTTTTTTTTATTTTCATTTATAATCAAATTATAAACATAATTTTTTCATAATTTAGTTATTTTTATTGATAACCACCAATTTAATAGTTTTTTATAATGTAATACAATATTACTGCTCATTTAGACTCGGGGTTGTGTGTATCACAAGCTATCAATTTTTTTTTATTTGAAGAGAAATATATATTAAAATATCAAGGTGTTACATTATACGCCCCTTAAAAAGGAATTTCACCCTAAAAATTAAATCACTATGATACAAAAGAAATGAATATATATATGTTTCATTATATCCTTGGGTTTTTAAGTAGCTTCTTCAAATTTCTGATTCCTCCAGAGAACTTTAAGTAGGTCAGTAGTCTTGTTTCTTAGAAATTTATCTCTATGATAGAAGATTTATACCAGTTGTTCCTCATAGGAAAGATCAAGCTCTAATGGTACATCATATGAGTTTAGTACAAGTGAAGGATCAAGTATATACTTCCAAATATGATAACCCTATTCCATGAATAAATTCATATAAAAAACTTCTCACCAAGTTCAAATTCTATATTATGCTGATTATTGTTAGTATAACCTTTTTATTGACTTTGGGATTACCTTATGTGCTTTTGAATTGATCTTACCTTCTCTATCATTTCCTTATCTAAATCAAGTCCCAATAACTTTCATACTCCATCATATTCCCAAAAATTTAAAGTTATGTACTTCCTACCATATAGGTATTTATAAGGATCCATATGAATGTTCAAGTGAAATCTATTGTTATAAGAAAATTCCACTAAAGGAAGGTGTTGATCCCAACCACATTTGAAATCCATAAAGAAAGATCTCAATATATCTTATAGAGTTTTGATATTCCTATAATACTTTCCATATTTATGAGGATGATAAGTAGTGATGAAATTCAACTCTATATCTTGGGCTTCTTGAAGACGTCTCTAGAACTTTGAGGTAAACTTTAGATCTTGATCCAATACAATAGACAATGGTACTGCACAAAATATTACAACTTCCTTAATGTATATTATATAAAGTTGATCAAGAGAGAAATATTATTTGATTGCAATGAAGTGTGATGACTTTGTATGGTGATCAAATACAACCCAAATTTCATTATGTCCTTTTGATAGTTTTTGGGAGTTCAATGACAAAATCCATGGTGATGTTTTCCTATTTCCATTATAGTATGAGTAATAGTTGTAACATACCCTTAGACTTCAGTATCACATCCTTAACTTACTAAAATACTAGGGACTGAGATACATACTTTGAAATATCTCTCTTTATGTTTTCCCACAAAAAATACTCTTTTATATCTCTATAAAAATTCATACTTCTAGGATTATTAGAGAATGATGAACTATGTACCTTATTCAACAACTCCTTCTTCAAGTTTGGTATTTATGGGACACATAATCGATTCCTAAATCTTATCATTCCAATATGGTCATGGTTGAACCTAGGAACATTCCTCACCTTCTTCTATTATTCCAAATCTTCCTTCTACGCCTTGTCAATCCTCTCATGGATGGATGGTTGGACATTCATATGAGAAATATAAGATCTTTTCCCTTTCCTCATGATTTCAAGATCCATCTTTTGTAAATCTATAAATATTATATCTCTTTTAATTATCATCATAGATAAAATTTCATGGTCTTTCCAAATCAGAGCATCATCCACTTGTTTGCCTTCCTAGGGTGGTAATGTATTGAGAAATAATAATCTTTGATTAAATAAAACCATATTATTTGGCATATATTCGACTCTTAATATGTAAATATATATATAATATTTCATGATAATTATATATATCACACCTTTCACCATACAGATAATTCTTACCTATTTTCAGTGCAAAAAATTACTATTGCAAACTCTAAATCACGAGTCGAGTAATTTTTTTTCATGGACCTTTAATTAACATGAGGTATAATCTATCACTATATCATTATACATGCGGATACATCCCAATATATTATTTGATGAATCACTATATATTAAAAACCTTTCTCTACTATAGGGTAGTGTAAGCACATGAATGCTGACCAACCTTATCTTTAGTTCTTTGAAACTCTCTTCACATTCATCTATCCATAATAACTTAACCCCCTTCCGAGTCAACTTGGTGAGTGTATTAGATAGTCATGATAAATATCTAACAAAGCATTGGTAGTATCTATACAGCCCAATAAAACTATGGTTTTGGTTACTATGGTTATTCTAGGACATTTCTCAATAACTTCTATCTTTGAAGGATCCAACGATATAACCTCAATTGATATTATATGACACAAGAATGTGACTTTCTTAATACAAAATTAATATTTGGTAAATTTAGCATACAAATTTTCCTTCCTTAGGGTCTTCATCACAATTATCAAATGTTCTTCATGCTCTTAATTGATCTTTGAATACATAATAATATTGTCTATAATGACTACCAAAAATTTATCAAGGTAATCTTTAAATAATATATTCATTAAATCTATGAAGGTAGTAATATCATCGGTAAGTCCAAATGGAATTACTATGAATTCATAATGACCACAACTCATACAGAAGGTTGTCTTGGGTATATCACCCTTCTTAATCCTTAGTTGAGGATATCTATATTGAAAATCAATATTGAAAACAATATAGATCTCCTCATAATTGATCAAATATATCATCAATATGGGGTAGAGGATGATTTTTATTAATAGTAATTTTGTTAAGTTCTTGATAATCAATGCAAAGATGTATTGAACCAACTTTCTTCTTAACAAAAAGAACAGGTGCACCCCATGGAGAATCACTTGAAAAAATGAATAATTTATCCATATTCTCATATATTTACTTCTTCAAATCCTATAATTTAAATGATGAAATTATATATGGATACTTTGAAATAGGTGTAGCACCATGCATGAGTTCTATTGATAACTTTTCTTCACAATTTAGGGTAAGACTAGGAAATTCATCAGGGAAAACAATATAATATTCTCTAATAATAGGTTCATTTTCAATATTGAGTTTCTCCCCAACAATTTGATATAAATATCCCTCATGAATAGGTAGGAAATCCCATATTATGGAAGTAATTTCCATTGGGTTTCTAGGTTCATCCTCACATTGAAATATGATTAAAGGTTGATTCAGAATATCAAATGAAATTTCCCTTCCCTAAAAAATGGAATGGTATCTACACTAGGAGAGCTAATCCATACCCAAAATTATTTTAAATTCAACTAGAGGAAGAATAACAAGGTTCTAAAGAATAATAATCCCACAAACTTCTATTATAGGGGGGTTATAGATCTGATTTACAGTCATCCTAACATTAGAATTTTTTAATGCCAACTCAATATCTAATCATTAAGGATAATAATTAATATTCCAAAATACTTTTCATGATATAAGGGATTTTTCATTACTAATATAAAATAAAATACATAAATATTTGAGAATACCTATCATCACCACAACTTCATTGTTCTATATTCAATCCCTTAGTAAAACCAAAATGGCCAACATGATCATCAAACATCTTTGATCAGAGTGATAATCGTTTATAATATGTCTAAATCAGGACACCTTCTTTCCAATCCATGACACCTTAGGTTTAACCTAGTCCATTCATGGTCATAATCTATTCAAATCCTTTATAATGGTTCATAAAGAAAATTTGAGTTATCCAAGCATATCCCCAACCAGGTACATGGTAATGACACCCTCACTATCCACCATAATTATGGATGAGTTATACTTAACCAACTCTTTTCAAGGGTTATTACCCTAGATAAATCTGTTCCAAAACCACATCCAATTATAGCATCCATAAATGGATTTATTTCTTATAAAAATACATAATATTTTCCTCAGAAAAACATTAGGATATTATCCTATACTTTAGACTTATTCTCAAGGTCAGTTATAGGGTTATATTTGCAATATTTCAGATTTTCTTGGTATTATTTTTGGATAATATATGGATTATTTTTGAGACTAGATGCTGAGATGATATGCGATTCTAAGTCTCAGTGTGGCCGAAATAAATGTTTGTAATATATTAAATATATTAAATAGAACACATGCACAAGTTTCCTTAAAAATTAGAATAAATTATAAATGGGTGCCTGGATCAGAAATCCAAGGCACCATTGAGTTTAGAATGCGAGGTTTACCCTTGGAGCGTCTTAACATTAGTCGGTGCAGGTTGTTTATAGAAAAGTCACCGGAGTCATGAAAATAAATAAAATTATTTTATTTCATTTTTTTGATGCAATGAATGGTTAGTCTTTAAAAACACTATTATGTTAGAATTATAGGGATATCCATATAACCCTGGTGATGTTGGAGAAACCTTGTAGAGACTATTGGAGAATTGTCTCAGGAGATCAGCGATAGGATCATGGATCGATGATCGATGCACCTCTGATTCAAAGGATCTCACCAACAAAAATGGTGAAACCCCATTCTTCATCAGTGATTGATCCAAATAGAGGTAAGGAATGTATTTTGATTTTATTCTTCCCTATTCTTTATTTCTATAATGAAAATGAATCAATCAATGGACATATTGATCTACGGTTCAATAGTCATGTGTGATGGGTTGTTTTGTGGGGTTTTGATGGAATATCATCTTTGTGATTTGATTTATTTTTATTTTTTTCAAATGGAAACAAACTAACATTGACATGAACATTGATTGAGTTGCATTCCTTCTATATATTCTTGTGATTTTCTCCCTTGGTTCTGCGTTTGTTGTGGGTGTTCTTTTTTTGGACCATTACTCAACAAATCCCAATCAACCGATCATTGCACAACCATTTCATGGAACAATGATCCGAAATCATATATCTTGGATTGATGTGACATGAAAGAGGTGTGACGATGGAGAAATAGCTATTAGGATAATGATGGATCCCCAATTTATCATTCTTCACCATGTAATGAATAACGACCTATAAATACATTTTTCGAATATATTTGATGCCGAAGTCTGTTGTTTGAGTGATGGTGAGGCTCATGTGAGATGATAATTTATTACTGGCATGACTGGAGTTGGGATCCAAGGTGGCATTGGTGTGGGCTTGTGTAGAAGGAAGAATAAGGGTTTATGGAAAAACCCGATCGACACAGCGTGTAATCTAGGATTACATGACATGTTCCCCCCCTGATTGGTGGCTAGGGTTTCCAGAGAAAGTTAAGCATCAAAAAACATGTGACCCCTATCACACAGCCTATGGTCCCTCTCAGGTGAACTCAGCATGTACTTTAGAAAGTACAAAAAACACGGGATGGAGTACATGGACTTCATACACAACATGTACTCCCCTACATGGGCACAAGTTAGACCAAGTACCCAGGATGAGCTGTGTACTAGTACACGGGATGAGTCATATACCGGTACACAGGAAAAATTATATAGGCTAATTCATGTATTGGAACATGGGTAGACTACACATGCAACCTACATGCCGTGTATTACAATACATACACGACTTAATGGCATGGTCCGTTTTACACGGGCATGACCCGAAGTTAAGGGACATGGAATGTGACCCCTACTACATGTTGTGTACTCTTTTATACATGTATTGAAGTCCTTTTCCTCCATATATTGGAAAAGTTTTATTAGGGTAAATTTCCCTTATCCTTTGCCTAAAGGTTGGTATGGAATTGTATCATACTCCTAGGACTATGATCCCTTCAGCATGACTTATTAGATAGAGTCATTGGAATCCCTCCGAGAGGCCTAGAGTGAGATCCTTTATTAATCTTTATTCCCTATGTGGATTTATTAGTATCTTCATGACCAATACTACATGGGCATCGATCCTATACATAGTGATCTAATCCATATTGAGCTGTTGGCATCACCACATGGCCTTAGTAGTGATCCTCATCTGTGTATCATATCATCTTTAGACTATCATCATTTTATTCTCATGATGAGACCTGATGAGAAATATCTCTTAGATGGACATCATCAGTGCTATTGGAATCCAAAGTGTGTTCTCCTAAATGATTGATTTTTGGAATCTTCGAGCCATAATTATAAGCTAGTATACTATGGTTGGGACTTACCTCTAGACCGTGTGTATTTGTTGAGTATATCTGGATATTCTTATTATATGTTTTGTAGACATATACTTGTGTAGAGCTAAAATTATTTTCCTTATTGTATTATTTATGGTTTCAGGGTGTCCTATTGAGTATTTTTATACTCACCCCTATATGGTATTTGCTCGCACATGTCATGTCTTTTCCAAATGATTGACCTTTTGACAGAGTCCTGAGTGGACCTGGACCAGACGATACTTAGTGAGACCAGATAGACCGAGGTGTGTTCCTACTACTTTTTGACAGCAGTCCTAGTACTTACTTTCACGTTGGACCTTTTCTCTCATAATCTTCATCATGGGATTTTATTTGACCCTGTTTACTTTCTTTTACTTCCTTCCATACTATAGTTAGGAGATTTAGATGTATACATGCATGCTTGTTCAATAGTTTTTACATTTCATCATTGTATAGGATTGGAGAGGTGAGTTTGTGTATAAGTGCTTATGCTAAGGCCTCCCATGCCAGTGATATGCCTTTTTAGTGCTAGTTATCGGCCCTTGGACTATTGGAAGTGGGATTGGGGAGTTTCAGCATGGGCCCCACTGGAATGGGTCATGACAGAGTGGTATTAGAGGGGGTTGGTTCTAATTTAGGAATGGGGGTCCATGAGATTGGTTTTGGGCAAAAATGTTAAGTATTTCAAGTTTGGATTTCAGGCCAGAGACTCTAGTGTTGGTGCAATAACTGATGTATCCATACAATAGGACTCTGATAACATGTTTTTTGACTTGGTACATGAGAATACTAGTTTAAGGGGAAAAATGGGACATGCATCATATAGGAATGGGTAGTTGTCTCTATATCCTTATTGAGTAATATCTCTAGATATACTCATCGAACATGGTACATATTTTTTATTTTAGGATGAATCCATGATGTATTCTAGATAGGATTAATTATCATGATCAAGAGGATGATCCCATAAGTAATGAGGTATTGATACAGGGTCTAGTTCCCAAGATGTTACCTTCAGGTGGTGCACCATCCATACCACCACCTATAGAGCATCACGTGGTACCCACAATACTAGTGGATAAAGTGCGTAGGCTGAGTGTGCTTCAAAAGTTTCAGTGATAGAGACCCCCAGGTTCCAAGGTGAGACTAACCCACATGTAGTTGAGAACTGGATTGAGGTGGTGACCTAAGTTTTCTATCTAGTTAGGACACTTGTAGATTAGATGGTTTCCCTAGCAACAACCTTCTTCACGGCTCAGAAGGGTGATGGTGGGGTTTGATTAAAAATATTACAATGAGGAGACTCTTTCATGGACAAAGTTCAAGAACCTTTTCAGAGAGGATTTCTCACTAGCTACGTTGAGGGATATACATATCTAAGAGCTTCTGTAGCTCCAACATGGTATCATGATAGTATATGAGTATTCATTGAGGTTTACCAACCTACCCAGGTACTCAATGGATATGGTTCACAATTATTTCTTCATGTCTCATACCTTCAAGTGAGTTCTTTATTGAAAATTCCATGCAAGTATTATCTATATGTGCATTCCTACCCATGATGGGGTGCTATAGTGATCTTTCGTGGTTGAGAGTTTCTTGGCTGAGAAGATACAAGCGGTGATTGTTAGTAGTGGGAAGGTAGGAGTGGATACCTCGACAACAGGACTACGATGTCAGTCTGAGGGACCTGTATGTGTGAGACATTTTAGTAAGAGGTCCTAAGATAGATTATATGTAGTTCAGGGCTCACAGGGTGGGTCCAATCATCCAATAGAGAGGTGGTGCTACTCATGTGATGGCATGGGACATCTTGCACAATATTTTCTGACCCAACATAAAGATGAAAGAGATACCATGGTTGAGCCACCAAGGTAGAGAAAATACTTGGAGTATGAAGTTTTTCAAGGTGGTATATGCGACTGAGGAGTTAGGAGATTAGTAGGAGTTGGTCAAAGTTTTTATTTGTTACCTCCACCACCCCCAGGTGGTCTACACCAGGCTCAGAGAGTTGGAGGAAGGGGTGGGGATAGCTACAAGTTTCCGAAGTTTACGACCCAGAGGATTTTGGAATTATTAAAGGTATGATATGTGTCTTTTATACCTTATCTCTAGTACTAATGGACATGGGTTCTAGTCATTCCTTTATTTACACATACCTTGTACAAGACTTAGATATTATGATTGAACCTTCAGCTCAATCCTTATGCCTGGAGACTTCTACTAGAGAAGAATTAGTGATCATGAACTTATGTCAATAGTGTGACCTGACTCCTGGAGGCAAGAGTTTCTGTTGGAATCTATTGGTAGTAGTGTCGAGGCCTTACAACATCATTCTTGTTATTTATTGGTTATCTATAGTTCATGGTTAGATTTATTATTTTAGGTGAAGGGTTCAGTGTTTCCATAGTGATGGAACCATATTATCCTTTGTTGATAAAAAATAAACCTAGGAAGTATAGTATGGACTCATGCATAGGAGGGTGTAGCCGATTACTCATCAGTTGGATAGCCTAACCCTTTGTGTAGTGGATGTTGTGAGTTACCAATTTTCCACAGTGGCGGAGGAGCATGAGGATGTATTCCCTAAGGATGTTCCAGGTTTACCTACCCACTAAGAGATAAAATTATGCATTAATATACACCCTAGGATGACACAAATATTTTTACCAACATATCAGGTGTCTCCCACAGATTTTCACGAGTTGAGGATATAGTTGGAGGACTTGTAGAAGAAGGGTTTTGTTCGACCCGGTGTTTCACCTTGGGAAACCTCAGTTTTGTTTTACAGGAATGCATAAGAGAGTTTGAGGTTGTGTGTGGACTACCAGTGCTTGAACTAGGTGACCATGAAGAAAAATTATCCACTCCCAAGGATCAATGGCCTCTTTGATTAGTTGATAGGGGATGAAGGTTCTTGAATGTTGACCTCAAGTCAGACTATCACAAGCTGTGAGTACAGTATGTGGATGTACTGAAGACTACATTAAGATTTCATTACAGTCACTATGAGTACTTGGTGATTCCTTTTGGAATGAAGAACACCCCATTAGTGTTCATGGGAATCATGAACTGGATCTTCCACCCTTACTTAGACCAGTTCGTGGTAGTCTTTATAGACGATATAATTTTTTACTCAGAGTTTGAGGAGGAGCATGAGAGACACTTGAGGATAATTTTGGACATACTATGGGAGAAATATCTTTACTAAAATATTTAGAAGTGCCAGTTCTAGATTCAAGTGGTCCAATTTTTGGGACACTCTATCTCAATAGATAGAGTGGAAGTGGGCCTAGCCATGGTCGAGGTAGTGCCCACTTAGATTCCACCCAAGATCATGATAGTGGTGCAGAGCTTCCTTAGGTTGGTAGGATATTACCATATATTCATACCTAATTTCTCTAAAATATCATCAATTATAAAAGATTTGAATCATAAGGGGAATCCTTTCATATGGATAGAAATTTTCTAGTAGGATTTTCAGCAGTTGAGGTAGATTTTGAAGAGCGCTCCTATCTTGATATTTCTAGAGGAGGGTGTCAAGTATGTAGTGTTCTAAGATGCATTAGGAACTAGGTTTGGTTGTGTTCTAAAGAAGATGCAAGCATTTATTTCAAATGGTTCATTCTAGTTGATACCAAATGAGTAGAACTACGTGACCCATGATATTGAGATAGCAGTGGTTGTCTTCACTTTGATGATGTGGCAAAACTACCTGATGGGTGGGTGGTTTATTATCTACTATGATCATAAGAGTATCAAGTATATATTATCTTAGAATAATCTCAACTTGATAAATATGCAATGTATAGAGTCACTCTAGGATTATGAATTCAAAATTTTCTATACTCATGGAAATAGGAATGTGGTAGTAGATGCTCTCAGTAGGGGATTGTGTTTGTAGTTGCTGAATGAGGCATCAGAGCATTTGGACTCATTACAGTTATCCTTTGTGGATGGAGATAGAGAATATTACCTCCAGTATATGGTTGTTACCCCTCATATCTTTTTAGGTACATCTAGGCGTGTAAAAGATGTACCATGACCTACAACATTAGTTTTGGTAGCCAGGGATAAAGATAGGAGTTGTAGAGTTTGTTGCTCAATGCCTTACTTGTTAGCAAGTGAAGGATGAGCACAAAGTTCTAGTGGGTTTGACTCAACCCCTTGAGGTTCCAGAGTGGAAGTGGTATGGGATATCTATGGAATTTATGATGGGCTTACCACATATGTTTAGGGTACACGATTCTATATAGGTGATTGTAGACCGACTCACCAAGTCAACCCACTTCCTTGTTATATGTTAGCAGAGTCCAGTAGAGAGATTGGAATGAATATATATAGGAGATGGTATGAATCCATGGAGTTACATAAAAGATAATTTCTAACCATGATGCTTGATTCACATCCTAATTTTGGAATGGATTACAGGAGATTTTTGAGACTCATTTATGCTTGAGCACAGTGTTTCACCCCCAAACTAATAGCTAGACTGAGAAGATCATTAAGATTATAGAGGATATGCTATTAGATTGTTTGTTAAACTCTGTCTGTAGTTGGGAGGATCACCTACCACTGGTGGAGTTTGTGTACAATAATAGTTACCATTCCACCATTAATATGGAACCATTCTAGGATTTATATAGGTGAACCTGTAGGTCACTACTTTACTGGACTGACCAAGGAGAGTCAGCACTCATGGGCCCGAATTTGGTGCGAGCTACAATAAAGAAGGTGAAGATAATATAGAAGAGGATGAAGAATACACAGAGCCATTATAATTCTTATGATAACAAATGGAAAAGGCTATTAGAGTTCTAGGAAGGAGACTATGTGTTTCTACAAGTTTCACCTCAATGTGGATTATAGAGATTTAGCAAGGTGACAAGCTATGTTTGAGGTTCATCAGCCCTTTACAGACACTTCATAGAATTTTCTAGGTGGCATACCACTTATATTTACCCCCACAGTTAGACCAAGTGTATGAAATCTTTCAAATGTTGCAACTGATGAGGTACATGCATGAATCATCACATGTTATCGACTGGGGTGAGATGGACATTGGGGATGAAACAACCTTTGCTGAGTTCCCAGAAGAGATAGAGGATTGGAAGGAGATTATCCTTCATGGGTAGTTGATTTTTTTAGTGCGTGTCTAGTGAAAGCACAAGAATACCTTGGAGATCACATGGGAGCTAGAGGCTTAGAATCAGGCTTAGTGCCCACATCTTTTTGATCAGCCCTTATTTTGGTTTGTTGAGACGTAAAACACCAATCTGGGGATAATGTAATGTCTTGGATTTTACATGTATTATTTTTTGATATTATATGGATTATTTTTGAGATCATATGCTAATAAGACATGTGATTCTGAGGCCTGGTGTGCTCAAAATAAATTTTTGAAATATATTAAATATATTAAATAGCACGGATGTAACATTTTCTTAAAAAAGTTGAATAACTTCTAAATGGGTTCCTATATCAAAAATATGAGGTCATAATTGATTTCATAATGTGAGGTTTAACCTAGGAATGAATTAACATTAGATGGTGTGGGTAGTTTGTAGAAAAGTTGTTGCAAGCATGGAAATGAATAAAACAGTTGAATAAAATTATTTTATTTCATTTGTGTTGATGCGGGGATTGGTTAGTCTTTAAAAATAATAGTATGTTAGAATTACAGGGTTAGACACATAAACCTTGAGACATTAGAGAGTAATTAGAGATACCGTTGGAGAATCCTCTTAGGCGATCAATGACAAGATCGTGGATTGATGATCAATGCACCTCAAATTTAAAAGATCTCACCAATGTCAACAACACAACCCCATTATTCATTAGGTATTGATCCAAATCAATTTAGGGAATGTGTTTTTATTTTATTCTTCCATGTTATTTATTTCTATAATGAACATGAATCAATCAACAAACATATTGATACTCAATTTGATCGTCATACGGGATGGGTTATTTTGCAGGGTTTTAATGGGATATTATCTTTATGATTTGATTTTTTTGATTGTTTTTATAACATAAATGAACCAAGATAGACATGAACCTCAATCAAGGTCCATTCCAACTATTTGTTCTTGTGATTTTCTCCCCCAGTTCTGTGTTTGTTGCAGGCATTATTTGTTTGGACCATGACTCAACAAATCTTGATCAATCATTCATTGCGTAAGGGTTTATTGGAAAAACGATCTAAAATCCTAAATCTAGGATCAAAACAACATGAAATATTTGTGGAAATAGTATGGAGTGATTTGGATGAATGTGGATTCCCAATTTCATGTTATTTGGCGTTCTTCGGTGTAAAAAAAAAGAATGACATATAGATCCATTTTATGAATGAATTTGACGTCAGAATCTATTATTCGAGTGATGATGAGGATTAGGAAAAACTATACTTTATTAATGGTGAAATTGGATATGATATTTTAGGTGGAAGTGTCAAAGGCATGTGGGGAATTAAGAACGAGGGTTTCTAGAAAAAACTGATCAACACGACGTGTAATCTGGGATTATATGATGTGTGGGACCCCTGAGTGGTAGCTAGGGTTTCTAGATTAAGTTAAGATTCACATGGCATGTGACACCTATTACATGGAATGTGGTCCCTTTTAGGTGAAATCGACATGTACTTAGGAATGTACACAAACATAGGGTGGAGTAAAAAGACTTCCTATACGACGTGTACTCCCCTACACGAACACAAGTTGGACCGAGTACATGGGTTGATCTATGTACATGAAAATGAGAAAATGTACACTATCTGAGATATGTAATGGCACACATGTAGACTACATGGGAAGCCTACACTCTATGTAGTACTACATGAACACAACTTAATGACATGGTCCATTTTACATGGGCAGGACCCTATGTCAAGGGACATGGCATGTGACCCCTACTACATGCCGTATACTCTTTTATACATGTCTTGGATCCCTTTTACTATGTATATTGGACAAATTTCATTAGGTTACGTTCCCCTTATCCTTTACCTGAAGGTTGGTTTGGAATCATCTCCTAATCCTAGGATTATGATCCCTTCAGCAGGACTTCTTGGATGGAGTCATTGGAATCCATTTGAGAGGCCTGGAGTGATATCCTCTATTCAACTTCATACCCTAGGTGGAGTTCTTAGTATCTTTGAAATCAAAACTACCTGGGAATCGATCCTATACTTAGTGGGTTAATTCATATTGAGTTTTTGGTATCACCCCACAGATTTAAAAGTGATTCTCATTAGTGTATCATATTATCTTCGGACTATCATTATTCTCTTATCATGATAAGACCAAATGAGCAGTACCTCTTGGACATATGTCATCAGTGCTATCAGACTCTAGAGTGTGTTCTCCCAGATGAGTGATTTTTTGAATCTTTGAGATGAAATCCAAGGTTCATATACTATGGTTGGGACTTAACTCTAGTCTATGTGTCTTTGTTGAGTATATCTAGATATTATTGTTATACGTGTTGTAGACATATACCTGTATAGAGCTGACTGTATTTACTTTGTTATATGATTTGTGGTTTTGGGGTATCCTACTGAGTATTATTATACTAACCCCTACACAGTCTTTTCCCACACCCATCATATCTTGTGTAGATGATCAACCTTTTGAAATTCCTAGGAAGACCAGGACCAGATGATTCTTAGGGAGATCAGACATACTGTGGTGTGTTCCTACATCTTTCTGACAGCAGTTCTAGTATGTACTTTTAGGTTGGACTTGTGTTTTTAGTCTCTTTGTGATGGGATTTTATTTGGCCCTATTTACTTTCTTTTACTTCCTATTGTACCCTGGTTACAAGATTTAGATGTATGCATTCATGGTTGTTCATTAGTTTTTACATTTCATCATTATATAGGTTTGGAGATGTGTGCATGTGTATAGGTTCTTAGGATAAGGCATCCCATTTCAGTGATATGCCTTCTCGATGCTAGTTTCCAACCCTTGGCCCATTGGAGGTGGGCTTGGGGAGTCATGTCATGGACCCCACTGGGATGGGTTGTGATAATATTCCCAAATCCATGTTTTCCTAAATCTATTTCCTAAGGTTTATAATTAAATTTCTCTAATAAAAATTGTAAATACTATGACCCTAGTATCCCAGAGCTAGTGGTTAATTTATTACATTAGTACTAAATAAAAATCATATATCAAAGGACTGAATAACTTATTAGTCTTGGTAAACTATACACATACTTGAATCCCACATTATATTTGAAAACATAAAATAAAACAATGTATCTTCTTTGGAATCATCTTTATTCCCTTTAGAATATTCCCACATATCAATCATAAAACATTTCTTGGTATCTCTAGGAAAGGAAAAATAAGAAAGGGGTGATCTCAGATGCTCAGTAAGGGAATTCATACAAGGGAAGTTAAATAAGGCATGAATAATATGAAATAAATAAATGATGATAAAATAATTCCATATAAATAATAACATGAGTTTTAAACTTATAGGTGGATATAAAAAATATTCAAAAAAAACTCATGGAAATAAATAACTGATTTCATAATGATGTAATTCATAATTACAGATATCTAAACTTATCATCGAGTCTTCGTTCCAAGACATCTAAAAATACCATGAAGGCCTTATGCCAAGACATCTATATAAATCAGTAAGGCCTCATCCAAGTACCCAATCTATTTTTTCTCATGAGACCTATGGATGAATTGAAGTGATATGTAATTTTGAGCCCCACCCATCACTTAATAAGTTCAATGCATTCAACATATGAATAAAAAATACAAATTAATCAATATGCCTTAAAAATTAATAATTGTCCATATTGAAAGAACTATTATAAAAATTATCAATACTTTCCCTAGTAAAACTGATCATAAACCATCCAGAAAATATAGTATATGATATCCTAAAAATAATATTTAAAAATGGTAATTTACATAGATAAAAATACTTTAAAAAGATCATTGGAAAATTTCTAAATGAAAATATCCTTTTCACTTTGAAACCACTTATTTAAAGTTTAAAATATTTCCAAAATATTAAGGAAAAATTTTACTTTTAAAGAAACATTGTAAACATGTAAATTAATCTTCAAATAAATTATTGGTCATAATGGTGTGGAATTATTTTCATTCCTTATAAGTTAAAAAAACATTCCTTTCACACTTTTGTAAAAGGTAAAAAATTACCTCATTCAAAAAATGACAAGATGATGAATTTTAAAATATTTTTTAAAAAAGTTAAACATGGGTAAAAATTTATTTCATAAATAATTGGATAAAATTAAAAAAAATATTTTATTCATTTTAAGGAAAATATGGACATGAAATAGAAATATTCTCAACCGAGTATAAAAACTAGGTCAGTCTTCCTTAAAAATATTATTTCGGCATCTTGAGTAATTAAAGAGTGGAAAATGAAGGGAATTTTTTTAATTTCTATAAATAAACATAGTAGAATAAAATATATTGGTTTTAATATATAAATATCAAATAATTCCCCCAATTAAGGCTTAACCATAAATAATCCTGAATAATGATGATATTGTGAAATAAACCCTTACCTTAGGTTCAACTTCCTTCTTATGTGTTCGAACCTCCTATATAATAAATATATATTTATTATACATATATTATAGAATAATAATCATATATATAATATCATATATTATTTACTTATAATATTTTATCACCCATTTATTTATAATTATCATTTAAAATCAATATTCTAGGTATTAATTTCTTCATTTTTCATGTATGTTTTGGTTTGGTAGTTTTAGTAATTTTAGTTTTATAATAGTTATATAATCTAAATAATGTTAAAAATGATAAAAATATCAAATATACTTATTATATATGTATTTATAGTAATCCATAAATTTTAGATATAGAAAAATGAATTATACTGTTCATGGACACGATGTGCCGTATGTTGATGGATGCTATTTTCAATTTTCAATGGATGGGATGAAAGAAATGTAAATAATAATTATTATAAAATATAAATAATTTATATTAATTAAATATATCATTATTAACATCAAAGTAAAATGTAAATGAAAAAAAACCACATCGCTTTGTGGAGGTGGTGGTCCACACGTACGCATGAGCGACATTATTATTTTCCAACAAATTGGAAGGTAAGATGGTAGATGTGATATTATAATTAAAGAAGTATACTTATGTCATAAGTATCATATATAAACATTAAATATATCATAATACCCATCCATATAATTTGGTGATTAAAAATGAATTATATTGCTATGTGAAGATGGTAAGCGGTACATACGCACGTGCGATACGTTGACTTTCCATTTGATGAAAAATAGAGTGTATAATTATGGTTTGATAATAATAATAACTTTTAATAATATTTAGTATAAATTATTTATTATTTTATTATAAATACCATATATTTAGATGAGTTAAAAGCAGAAATAAATTGAAAGAGGTCAGGTAAGACAATTACATCTTTTTCAGGAGACCTCCATTAGATACTTTCTTATGGAACCTAGGGTTGGTCTTTTGGGAAGACCATAAACTTAAAAATGTTTTTAAGGATATTAATAAGGGGAATTTTTATGGATTGGTTAATCTAGTATTCTCAAGGTGGTGTAAATAATTGAGATAAAGGGGTGTCCTTTTATAAGTAAGGGAAATGACACACTTGGAATTTTAAAAAGTTTAAAATATAAGTAAGTCATTATCAAGAAAAATGATTCCAAATAGACATAGATTATAATAAATGGTAGTATATGGTTTAAATATAATTTTAAAATAAAATTTTGATATGTTTAAGTGGTATTTTAAACCTTTTATTTTGGTTTAACCCCTTAGTTAACATATTTTAACCTTAACCGTGGTAACATATTTTTCACTCTTAAGGGGATTTAATTTTACTTATAAGGTGAAAATTGAATCATAAATGGAAAATGGATGAAATTTTCAACCATATATTACCAATTGTAATATTTCAATATTTTAATGATATTTAAATAATTTAATTAAATATTATTTTCCTAAAATATCATTATAGTTATTTTTGACACCGTTCATTTAATTTGAAAACAAATACATCATGAAAAAGATTTAATTTTAATATAAACCTTTCAAATATACTTAATATTTTATATTTATATAAAAAATTCATGGATAACGATAACTCACCCAAATTTTATTACTTTTAATATTTTTAAAATAATTTATTTTATTTTTCCATTAATTGAATAAATACCGTGTCAGCGTTGCATAAACATTTAAAGTAATTATATAATACCTAAAAATTATAAATAAATTACCATCATGGAAATAATTTTATTATAATCAAAATAAAAATCTACATCCATTTACCACTTTATTTTTTCCTTATGTGAACACATAAGATATATTTAAAAGTAAGAGTGAAATTTTGTATTTTTCTTTGCTTTAAATATTATATAGGTAATTTTCATATAAAGGTGTCCATTAAGTAATTAAATATCAATAATAAGGTGATGAGGTTATAATTACTTCCATTTAATAGGAATTAAGATGAATAAATGTGATCATAACACTTAGTTTTAGCCTATATTAACCCGATTTACCTTTACCGAGACGATAAATTTTACCACGATTACTATTTATAATGCCTAAAAATAAAAGAGACCTATTTATTAAATTTTAACCTCATAATTATAAATATAGAATCCATTTTTTAAAATTCAATACCTATATGTGACATAAATTAATTTTAAAATAAATGCACAAAACAAAACAGAATCATTTTTAGAAAAATACAAATTTAAGCATAAAACTGGATGTATTACTATCTCATGTCTAAAAAAATTAGATGAGTGTTAGATTTTGTTTGAATATAGAAAATAAAAATTTCTTTAAAATCATTCACTAATAGTGACCAATTTAATTTATTAAGATAAAAACACATTGCGTGCATAAAAATAGTTTTTCAGAACATCTTTTTTACCTTTAAATGATTTTTTTAATTTTCATTTATAATAAAATGATAACCATAAAATTTTCCTAATTTAATTAGTTCTATTAATACCCTAAAAATTTAGGGATAGGTTATAATGGTATACTATATTAGTTTCATTTAGACTCTGGGCTGCGTTTATCATAAGCTATCGAAAAAAATAATTTATTTGAAGAGACCCTTGTTTATGGTGGGAAGGTTAGAAAGAATATTGTTTCCTTAGATTTTTAATTTGAGTAGAAATTTGAATTTTTGATTTTGGGTAGTCGTGAGCTGTAAAGTGGTTATTTTACCTGAGAAAATGATCTTGGATAATTTTTCTGACCACTCTATTGGTCATTGAATTGGGTGTTTACTCCAGGATAGAAGTTTGGTGGATTTCTACACCGTTAGAGTTTTGGTGGAATATTTAATATTCAATTAATTAAATATTAAATTATTCTAATGATTTCATGTGGAGATATATTATGAACAGGTCATCAGATTAATATTATAACTTTGTAGTTGATTTCATAATGAGGAGTTTTCCTTAAGTGAGGTGTAAACTCACTCAGGGTTATGGGGTTTGAGAGAGGTGTTTTAAATGGGAATTTAATTAATTAATTAATTAATTAATTAATATAAAGACCCCCTATTTTTTATTCCCATTCATGAAAGGAGGGGGTAGAGTTCCTCTCTTACACGTGATAACCAGACCAAGGGGAAGAAGGATAAAGATGCTGTTAGACTTCATCCATGGTGGGGATCCATGTCAGATCAAGGTGTTGCAACATTTGGGAGAAGATTTGGACCTGAGGCTTCATCATTTATTCCATGAGGTTGGATGATTTTTGAGTTTTATGCCCCAATACCTATAGATATCTTTCTTAAGTTTTAAATCCCATTAATGAATGATAAGGACCCCATGGGTTTGATCTTTACCTAATCAGGTGAGAACATGTGTTTCAGGAGGTGTGTAGGTATTTCCCATTCATAAATCCTGATCACACATTGTGTGGTTTGAGGAACACATGACATTTGTTCTTACTATTTGGGGAAAATGAAGTTTTGGAATGTAAACACCATGTATTGTGAGTACACACCTTGTAGTGATACATGTTCATGTGGCCATGTAGTTAGGTGGATGGAGTTTTGAAACTATACACCATGTACTTGGAGTACATGTTGTTCAAGCCATGTGGTCGAGTACTTGGATAAATGTAATTTTATTACTACACACAATATAGTCTAATTAAACAACATGTAGTGGGATATGGACGTGTGTCTTAGTAAATGGGTATATACCCCATGTAAAGGGGAAATGGTTGTGTGGAATTAAATGATTAGACCCTAAGTATGACATGGATGTGTAGTATTACATGACCATACCCCATGTATATTGTGGCCATATAGAAATACATAGCCAGAACCAGGGTGTACCCAGGCCGTGTGGAAGTACATGTCCAGGTGGAAGATTTCAGAGTACATGCTGTATACTCTGGGTACTCACTATGTACTACCCATTTGTTACCCTTTGTAGGGGTTTGGGTGATTTTGTTCCCTAGAGTTAGAATGGGACGCAATAGTAGTCCATTTAGAGTGTCTTCCATCTAGAACATGATGGTGGAGCTATTGGGGCATTTTTAGGACTTCTAAGAGGTGGTTTGGGGTGAGAAAGTTATGGTAGAGATGTTTTCCTCTAGAAAGTGAGTTCAGATATCTCTTGAGAGTGAGATATGAGATTAGAATTGGGTGAGGGTCTTGAGAATGATTTGTGGATATAGTATGAGTTCATTATAGACATCGATTTGTGTTAGAATAAGATTTTCCCTAGTTAATAGGACTGGTTTGCGACTCAAGGTAGTGGAAAGGTTGGGTGTACAAGACAACCTAGGTTGACTTGGAATGTGGTTGGGCTTGAGGCCATCTCCATTGTGAGTATTTACTTCCTTTGTGGCCTGTGAGGTTTTGAGATGTTAGAGTCTAGGTTGCAGGATGTGTGACCTCTGAGAGACAGGTGTTGGATTAAGATTTTGGTTTTTATCAGGGATTGGAAGAGGAATGCCTCCATTTGAGTGCTAGTTTTGAGGATCCAAAGATGATGCCTTTGTTTATGTTTTGACCCAGAGGGACAAGTGAGTGACCAATTAATAGGATGACCCTAAGTGGGTGCCTATGTTTGGGTTTCAATGGTTACATGTGTGTTGGATCATTATTGATAGAAAATATGACCAGAGGGGTGTGTGTGAATAGTTTTTAAAAAAAATAAAGACAAAAATAATCATATTTTATAAAATATTAAACTATTCTGAGTGTATTGTTCTTGAGTTGAGTTTCAACAGAAATAAAAATAGAAATAACAAAATATTTATAGTAGTTAGGAGAAAAAATATCCTAGTACACTCCTAAATCTCCTCCACTCCTCAAGGAGATTGGTACCCACTAAGAACCTCACTTTTAAATGTGTTAGAACCTTGTTATAGACCCTACCTTTTAAACAACCCAAAGGAAAAACCTATTCATTATATAGGAGACCAAATCAGCCTACTTACCCAACTTCTGATCAGGAGTCACAACCCTAACTTCCTTTTAGGATGTGGAATAACCAGATAAAGGTAATACTTTCTTTTTATAGGAAAAGCATAAACCAGGCATAAAGAAATTATAAATATAAATAAATAGATTACATGAATAAAAATTAATATAGGTAAAATAGAAGATGATCAGAATATAGAAGAAGTTTAAGCTCAATGATCATTGATCATTTAGAAGGAACAAATATCGAAGATGAATCCCTTCAGTGATCAAAACTAGAATGAAGAAGTTTCATAAGTTCATGAACAATTTTTGAGAGCAGTAGAATGTCGAAGATGTATCACTAGTTATCTATCTAAATGATCTATATGGGTATTTTTTTAGTTCCTTGAATAAATCTACCAAATCATTAAAAAAATATACTCTAGGAGTGTGTCTATGTCCAATATCTTCACAAAACTTGTTTTAGAATTAAAATGTAAATATATGACCATTAATTTTGTGTGCTAAAGCCACACTTAAATAATGTAGAACAAATGAGATTTATATTTAGTCATTAAATATTAATATAAAATAATTAATATGTTAAGTAAATCAATTGTAAATAATTTTTAATTATAAAAAAATTGAAAAACAAAAATAATATTGTAGGTTATTCATACAAAAAAAATACAGTAAAATAGAGCCTGGCGTGAACTTAAATATGCATGAATAAAAGTTTAGAAAATAATGTTACAATTATTTTTACACACTCTACAAATATATTTCAACATATAATAATTTTTTTTAAAAATAATTTATTTTAATAACATTAATTTAAATAATAAATAAAATTTTAGAAACATAAAATCTTAACTAATAGTGGCTCACGGCCTACCAATGAAAATAGAGAGTGGTGGATCATGACTTACTGCTAGAATAGAGAAGATCCTACCATTTAAATTTCAAGAAAAAATAAAAAGATCCAACCAGAAAAACAATTTATTCCATGCCACTAAGTAATCAAAGTATTCATGAGATGTAATAAATTTTTTTCTACTGTTGGATATCCAACAGTGAATCGTGACTCACCCTTGCATGAAGTCAATAGTAACTCATGAAATACCATTGGAAATGTCCAATAACGAATCAGTGAAAATAATTTATAAATAATAAGATTATAATCAAATAGATAATCAACTGAAAATTAAATAAGAAATCAAATTTAAATTGAAAGAACCTATTGTAGTAAAAAAAATTGATACAATGAGGCTCATTCTGATATAAGTATTGTATAGGAATATGATTAAAACATTATAAAAAAATATTCTATTAAAAATAAAAAAAAATAAAAAAATCAAGAAACTTATAACACTTGATTGAATAAGGAGAATCTACCATGTGAGCTTGATAAAACTAGTGTGAAGACTCTTGAATAGAAAAGATGAAACAACCAGTGGGTAAAAAATAACCCACTATTGAAGACCAACAGTGAGTAAGATGACTCACCATTGAGATATGGCGGTGGATCACAGACTCACTGTTGGGTTGCAATTGTCACTCGAGTCATCATTGGTATCCAATAGTGACTCGTTACTCACCGTTGGGTTCCGACAGTGACTCGTGATTCACCATTGGGTTCCAATGGCGACTCTTGACTCACCGTTGGGTTCCAACAGTGACTATTGACTCACCGTTAGGTTCTAATGGTGAATCATGAAGAAACCAATCAGAGGAAAAGATTAAATCCTGATGAACATCCAAAGGAAGAAGATGAAGTGTTTAATATTTCAAAATTAATGAAGATACAAAAATATTAACTGAAATCAAGTGAGACAGACCTGCATTCTTGAAGAAATGATGAACTAACAACACATGTTCAATATGATTTCAAAATAGAACAAATAATAGTTTAAAATTTCAGGAAGATATGGTTTGGTGGATACATTTAGGTGAACTGAATAAATAGAAGACAAATGAGAAGATGACTAAAAAAATCGAGAAGAAGAAGAAGTGCTGGAGTTTAAAAATAAATAATTGGGAAAATAAAAAGATAAAAAATAAGTGAATAAAAGTATTCGGAGACTAAGATTATTTTTGAGATTTTAATTTCAGATGAACAATAATATCAAAACAACATCCCACATTGAAATGAATAAATGTAAAATGAAGAATATAAAAAACAATCGACACTATTCCTCGGTTTGAGATGGCTATCATAGATCATCACTAGTTTACACTGTACACACATGGTCCTACGTACCCAGTGGGTGACCTATCCTGCCTATGTGCCTATGGGCATGATCTTTGGGACTTATACATGATATTTCTTGTTAAAAGTTTGTACTATGATTCACTAGTGGTCTAGCCTCCTTTCAGGATACCATTGGCAGGCCTTCCCATGAGGTTGACCTAGTGGGTCCCCTATATGGTTGTGGTCTAGCTGAGGTTCCTCACTAAGGATGAACCATATTTTTTTTAAACAAAATAAACTTAAGTAAATAATAATTATAATAACATTAGTATTATTAAAATATTAAGTATAACAAATAACATTTTTAAAACATGTAACTAAAAATTATTAATTAATTAAAACAATTGAGAATTAATAAACTTGAGAATTTAATAGGTGTAAATAGAGAGTAAATTATCAAAATAAATAATAGTGATAAAGTATTAAATCAATTTTAAATACTAACAAACTCCCCATTTTTATAAATTACAAAAATAAAAAATTTATTAAATTTTCAAAATCTCCCCCTTATTTAAATTTATCAAAAATTTAATTAATATATAAAATAAACTCCATTTAAAAAATTAATTACTTTAAGTAAAAAGATATATACTATTTTCAAAGAAAGTTTAATTAAGACAATGTTATAGTTTAACAAAGAATTTTTAAATAGTATGATCTAAGTATCATTTAATCGAAATAGAATGTAACATTCAATTACAAAATGAATATATAAACATATTTAAGTATAGTTATTATACTAACATAGATTTTAAGATTTTAACATACCCAATTCAAATTTCATCTTCCCAAATTCAACAGAATCTAAGGGTTATGTGAAAATGTCAGCTAGCTATTTCTTAGTAGGAATAAATTCTATGAAAATATCACATTTATTTAGATAAACCCTTAATAAGTGAAATATGACATCAAGGTGTTTAGTTCTCGAGTGATGAATAGGGTTTTTAGAAATTGAAATAGCACAAGAGTTATCACAGAAAATTTGAAATTTATCAAAACTGATATTGAAATCATACAAAGTTTGTTTTACCTAAATAATATATGAATAAAAACTAGCAGTAGAAACATATTCAACATCAGCTATTGAAAGTGATAATGAAATTTGTTTTTAGAGATCCATGAAATTAAACTTTTTCTCAAAAAGTGACACACACCTTAGTGTTTTTTTTGGTCATGTTTGCAACCTCCAAAGTAAGAATCAAAGTAAATAAATAAATAAACACAGTTCTCATCAGAATAGAACAGTCCAATACAAACAGTACCATTGATATATCTAATTTCTCTTTTAACATCTTTAAGATGACTTTCCTTGGTGTTTGGATGAAACCTAGCACATAATAAAACTGAGAACATGATGTATGGTCTATAAGTAGTGAGATACAAAATGCTTCCTATGATGCCTCAATAATATTTAATATCAACTGACTTATTAGATTCATCTAAGTACAATTTTGAATAAGTGATCCTAGTTTTTTTCATACTTTTACTAGAATAAATTCCAAATATTTTTAAAATTTATTTATCATACATGTCTTGATTTAATAGAATACCTTCTTTTATTTGATTAATTTGTAAACCAATAATTTTTTTACATATCCCATTATGATCACTCCAAATTCACTTATCATCAGCTTAGAAAAATAATTTTACATAGAATCATTTGTTGATCCAAATATTATATCATCAATATATATCTATATAACCAGTATATCATTTAAAAGTCTTTTTATAAGTAAGTTTAGATAAACCTTACCTTAAAAAAATCATTTTTTTATTAAAAAATGTTTAAGTATTTATTAAAAAGGTGTTGGAGCTTACTTAAGACCATATAAGTTTTTATTATGTTTAAAAAAATGATCTAGAAAATTATCATTTTCAAATTCAGGGGGTTGTCTAACATAGAATTCCTCTGTAATAATTCATTTTAAAAAGGCACTTTTTACATCCATTTGAAATAATTTGATGTTTTGAAAATTAGAAAAGGATAATAGGGTTATAATGGATTCCATCATAGTAAAATGAGAATAATAATCTTCAAAGTCAATTCCCTCTTCCTAGGAATATCCCTGAGCTATCAGTCTTGCTTTATTTTTAACTATGTTTTCATCTTTATCAAGTTTATTATGAAAAATTCATTTAGTTCCTATAACAGGTTTATCTTTTGGAAAAGAAAATAAACCCCTAAATTTATTCCTTTAAAATTGATTTAATTCATCATGCATATAATTAATCCATTTTCATTCAATTAAATACTTTTAAATACTGATAGTAACAAATTTAGAAATAAAAGTAGAATTGGAACAATAAAGAAAAATAGATTTTTTAGTTTTAATTCCATATTCTACATTACCAATTATATTTTCAATAGGGTGATATTTAATATTTTTCCATTCATTTGGATCAATTTTAGAAGATACATGACCCCATAAACTAATGAATTATCATTATATTGGTCATTATATTCACCAAAATTAAATTCTCTAAACTCATAATTTTATTTGAAAGATTCATAATCCTACTTATTTGAATTGTTTTCATTAAAATTAATATGAAAAAATTATTTAACAACTAATGTTTTCTTATTGAAAACTCTATAAGATTTACTATCATTTGAATATCCTAAAAATATCCCTTCATCTGATTTAGAATCAAAATTTTCTAAATTATATTTTGTATTTGGGATAAACACTTTACAGATAAAGACCCTGAAATAACCGACTTTTGGTTTAAACCCTTTTAAAAGCTCATAAGGGGTCTTATTTATGAAAGGTCTAATTGAAACTATATTTAAAACCTGGAATTTTATATTTACATATTATACCCAAAAATATTTAGGTACACTAAATTCCATTGGCATAGACCTATCCATTTTTTTGAATAGATTTGTTATTTCTTTCTACCCCACCATTTTGTTGCGTTGTTCTAGGGGCTAAAAACTAATTTTTATAACCATTTGATTCAAAAAAATTATCAAATTATATATTTAAAAATTCGCCACCTCTATCACTTATGATAGAGATTATTGAATAATTTTTTGAAAATTTGAATAAGCTTACAAAAATCATAAAAATTTGGATAAAGCTTCATTTTTATGGGATTAGAAATAAATCTATAAGAATCTACCATAATCATCTACAATTAAAAATTCTTACTTTTTACCACAAAAACTGTAAGGCAGTATAGGTATAAAAAAATCAAGATGAAATAATTATAAACATATATAAGTACTAACATCATTTATATATTTAAATCTTTATTTGTGTTTTTTACCTTTTTAACAAGAATCACACATGAAATACTTACCTATATGTAACTTGGTCAATTGTAGAACCTGTTATTACTTTGAAAGTTTGTGAAAAAATATGAAATTTTCTTGCCCCAACCTCCTATTCCAAAGAATTTCATATAATTCTACAATATTATTTCACTTAAAATTTTGTTTAGTTAGATCAAAAAAATCAATAGTATATACATTTTTCGTTCTATTTGAAAAAAAAAACTAATTTATTTTTTTGAAAAGTAAATTTTTCATTTTCAAATATAAAATTTAATCCATCATCACATAACTATGATATAATTATAATATTATGTTTTAAACCATGTACATATAATAATTTAGAAATAATAACTATTTTAGAAAAACCAACTTCACCAATACCTTTAATATGACTTTTAGAGTTGTCTATAAAAGTGAAAAGGCCACCATCACATGAATTAAATGATATAAACTTTGAAATATAACCTTTAATTTTCCTATATCATCCACTATCTGAATACCATGATTCATTGAGACTTATAAGGATGATTTATTAAAATTAAAAAATCAAGGAAACTATTTTGGTATTCATGCCAACTTGGGTCCAAATGGATTATTAATAGAAAACTTAAGCACCCAAATAGATTTAAAGCATTTATTAGTGTGATGATTATAAAGTAAATCATTTTAAATGAAAGTTTTATTATTTCTAAAATATTTTTTAAATATCATTGAACACTCATTATCATAATCCCCTTTCATTCTTCATTTAAAACATTTCACACTTGAAATGATTCCTTCTGAGATTTAATAAAATTAGTCTTATTTAAAATTGGAGTTACACTGCTATATCCAAAACCATTGTTATTGGTGTTTAGTTTGATTAAATATATCATATTATCATATATTTTTTACCTTTTACAAAAGTATATAATTCCTTTTTAATATTAAAAACTTCAGTTTTCAAATCCATATTATCCTTTTGAATAGTTTCTAATTATGTACAAACCTTTTTATTTGATCCAGAATTTGTTTTTATTAATTTTTTATTTTCATGATTTAATTTATTACATTAATTTTATACTTTAGTTATATCATAAAAAATTAAATTAAATCTTTTATCTTGATCTTTATCATTAACTTCCAGAATGTTTTTAATATTTTCATTTTTATCTTTTAGTTTTAAGAATTCAGAATTATAATCCTCTTTAGATTTATCATTATGGGAAATATAGATTTTCATATTATCTCTTTAACTTTTAATTTTATTATTTTCTTTAATAAAACTCTTATTATTGATTTTTAACTCAGTATAATTTTCAATTATTCTAGCTCGTTCATTATTTAAATTTTCATTTTCTTTAAGAAATTGCTTCGCTTTGTAATTTTAAGAATCAGAATCAGAACATGAGTTAGAAACAATTTCAGTTTCATTTCCAGATAATTCATCATGATAAAAATTTATAGGGGTTATTAACCAAGTAAATAGATAATAATTTACCTCACATGTAATACCCATCAGTGCCAGATTACCTATCTCTTGTTCCCTTCCAGAATCACCACTTGAGCGAGAATTGTCTGAGAAGTCCGAAATTTGAAACAAAGATTGTTTTTCCCTTATTCTTTTATCTTTATCTTTATTTAGATGTTTGAGTTTAGATAAGTTAGTCATTATGTGACCTTTCTTCCTAAAATCATAATGGGTTAATTCTAAAACATCATTATTGTTAGTAGTATTACCTTTCTTATATTCCTTTCTAAAATTCCTCTTGAACTATCTCTTTCCACCTTTGTTTTTCATGAACTTGAAAAAATTATTACTGAAATGAGACATATCTTTTTCACTTTATTGGAACTCATATTTAGATGCATTATAGGTATCAATAATATTTGATTTAAATAAAATACCTTTTCTTTTAATAGAATCCCCATCAGCAATATTCTTCAGCTCTAACTCATACCAGAGTAGAAAGACTATAAGTTCATATAAAGTATTCTCCTTAAAATTATTTCTCTCATCGATGACCACCTTATTTTCATTCTGTATCTTTGGAGGAGAAATAGATACTCTTTCCACTTGAGATATATTGTCTAAAAATTATCCAAGATCACTCATACCATTAGTTATATTAGTAAACCGATGGAACATCTGGTTTACAGATTCTTCATCTCCCATCTTGAAGTATTGGTATTTTTCTGAGAGCATTCATAGCTTGGTTCTCTATAATTTGTCAGTAATATAATGAGTTACTTGAAATATCCTCTATATTTAATGGGATTTCTTATAATATGAAACATGACTATATACACTTCTACTTATAACACAATATAATTTTTTTAAATTTATAATTAAAAACATATTTTACCATATTATTTCCTACCAGGGTATCTAGATAAACCTTGGGTAGCTCATATGGATTATCCATGATGGTCCAGTGATCCACACTTAGTTATTTCAAGTAGGTTTCCATTCTATATTTCCAGCAGCCATAGTCACTCCCATCAAAGAATTGGGGTTTCTGTGGTATCTTTCCACTATTTGGATTAGCATCTTCCATCTTGAAATAAAAATTTTCTTTTGTTCCTTAGACTATTAAGTCCAGGATACCAGGTTACCACAAAGTTAAAAATCATAAATAATCAGAGAGGATAACTATCCTTTAAGGAAGAAACTACCCTATGATACCAATTTTTTGGTTTCAGATTAAAACCAAAAAAGACAAAAATATCGGAGAACTACCTATGATACCAATTTTTGGATCATTATTAATGTAAAATATGACTAGAGGGGGGGGAGGTGAATATTCATTTTAAAAAAATAAATACAAAGAAAAATTAGAGTTTATAAAATATTAATATGTAGCGAGTGAAGAGTTATTAAGTTGAGTTTTAGAGGAAATAAAAATGAAAGAACATAATATTTATAGTGGTTTGGAGAAAAAAGTTCTTAGTCCACTTCTCAATATCTTACACTCCTCTTGGAGAATGATACCCACTAAGAAATCACTTTTAAAGGTGTGAGAACCTTATTACAGATCCTACATTTTAAACAACCCAGAGGCAAAACCTAGTCTTGATATATGAGACCAACCTGGTATTCTTACCTAAATTTTGATTGTAAATCACAACACTTACTTCCTTTTAGGAGGTGAAATAACCAAAGAAAGGAAAGATTTTCTTTTTATGGGAAAGTCATAAATAAGACATGATGAAATTACAAACAGGAAGAAAAATATTACATGAATAAAAAATAATTTATGGAAAATAGAATATGATCATAATTTCAAACAATTTAAAGCTCAATGATCTTTGATCACTTGGAAGGAAAAAATGTTGAAGTTTAAGACCTTTGGTGATCACAACCCGAATATAGAAGTTGCAGAAGTTCATGAATAATTTTTTTGAGCAGCAGAATATCAAAGATGTATCACCAGTTATCTATCCAAATAATCTACATAGTTGTTGTTTTAATTCCTTTAAGAAATCTCCTAGATCATTAAAACAAAGATCCTCTAACATCATGCCTTTGTCTAATATCTACATGACACTTTTTAAAGAATAACAATGAAATTATATGACTGTTAACTTTGTTTGTTAAAGCTGCACGTGAATAACATAGAAAAATGATCTTTATATTTATTCATTAAATATTAATATAAAATAATTAATATGATAAGTAAATCAGTTGTAAATAATTAAAAATTATAAAATAATTTAAAAATAAAAATAATCTTATAGATTATTCACACATGAAAAATGAAGTAAAAGATAGAATGACACGAACTTCAATCTACATAAATAAAAGTTCACAAAAATAATGTTACAATTATTTTTAAACACTCTAAAAATATTTTTTATCATAAAATAATAAAACTTTTAATAAAATAATTTATTTTAATAATGTTAATTGAAATAAGAAATAAAATTTTAGAAATATAAGATTTTAACTAACGGTGGATCATGACCTACCACTGAAAACAGAGAGTGGTGGCTCATAACCAACCTCTGGAACATAGCAGAAGATACCGTTAAAATTTCAAGATAAAATAAAAATATCCAACCAATAAATATTTATGCCATGCCACTAATAAATAAAAGGATTCATGAGAAATAATAATTTTTTTCTACCATTGGATTTCAAATAGCGACTCGTGAATCACCGTTGCATGAAGCCAATAATGACTCATGATCTACTATTGGAAATGTCCAATGACGTCTTAGTGAAAATCCTTTATAAAAAATATAATTATAATCACATAGATAATGTAATAAAAAATTAAACAAGAAATGCAATTTAAACTAAAAGGACCTACTATAATAAAAAAAATTTGACTATGAGGCTACTGCCGATATAAGTATTGCTGGAGAATAAGATTAAAATATTATTAAAAAAATATTCTAAACAAAAGAAAAAAAAATAAAAACAAAAAGAAAAGTACAAAACTTAACTGAATAAGGATAATATCCTGTGTGAGCATGATAAACCTACTGTGAATACTCTTGAACAACAAAGATTAAACAAATGGTGGGTAAAAAATAACCCACCATTGAAGACCAATGATGAGTAAAATGACTCATTTTTGAGATCGAGAACTGTTGGATTCCAATGGTGACTTGACTCATCGTTGGTATCCAACGGTGACTCGTGACTCACTATTGGGTACAACCGTGACTCGTGGATCACCATTGGGTTCCAATGGTGACTCGTGACACATCATTGGGTCCCAATGGTGACTTTTCAAGAAAACAATTTGGGGAAAGGATTCGAGTGATATGAACATCATGAGGAATAATATTAAGTGTTTACTACTGAAAAATGAATGAAAATATAAAAATATTAACCAAGACCAAGTGAGACATACCTGTAGGCTTGAAGAAATGAATAACCAGTAACAAAAGTTAAAGATGATTGAAAAATAGAATAAATCATAGTTTGAACTTTTAGGGAAGAGATTCAGTAGTTCACATACACATGTGAATTAGAGAAAAATCAGACGACTAAGAAGATGACTAAAAAAAGAACAAAATAAGAAGAACATGAGTACAAAAAGAAAATAGTTGGACAAAAAAAAGATCAAACAAAAGTGGATAAAATGATCTAATTAACAATATTATATTTGATATTTTATGTTTTAATTAGAAGTAATAACAAAATAACTTCCCACATTGAAATAAAGTAGCGAGTGAATAATATAATAAACAATCAGAACTATTCCTTAGTTGGAGCTGGCTACTGGGTATCAACACCAGTTTTCACTGCACACACATGGGTCTATGTACCCAATGGGAATCCTAGAAAACCTATGAACTGATGGTCATGCTCTGTGAGCCTTATACATAGACCCACACACTAAAAGTGTGCACTATTCTTCAATAGTGGTTCAACCACATTATGGGATACCATTAGTGGGCCTTCCCACAGTGTTGACCTAATGGGTCCCCTATGTGGTTGAGGGCTAACTGAGGTTCCTCACTCAGTATAGAACATAATTTTTACTAAAAAAAATAAACTTAAGTAAATAAAAAATATAATAACATTATTATTATTAAAAAATTAAGTATAACAAATAACATTTTTAAAACATATAATTAAAAAGTATTAATTAATTAAAACAGTTGAAAATTAATAAACTTGAGAATTTAATGAATGTAAATAGAGAGTAAATTATCAAAAAAATAATGGTGATAAATTATTAAATCACTTTAAAATACTAACAATGTGTTCCCTTGTGACCTGAAACAATGTATGAGTCATTTGGGGTTGAGATATTAATGATGGTTATGGGTGTTCATCCAGATCTTGTTATTTTTATCTGTTTATTAAGGTTGAGACTTGGTTTATTCCACAACACTATTGTGATCTAGTTAGGATACTATGTTTTATAGCCTAGTTTAAATTTATGGGCTTCCTTCACTGAGAGAGTTGGACTTTATTATCTACAAATATGGTTTCAAATGTTTTTCTAACTCTCAAAATCTGAGGTTTATAGTGTTAGATAAGACATTCCCCATGCATGGTTTCAAATTTTTGACATAACACTCCACATCTAAGGTTGGTTTGGTTGGACATAACTCTCCATGCCCATATTATATGAGGTTGTACATGATATTCCATATTGGTACCAATAGTTTGTTTATGGTTTGAGTTTTGGATTGAGGTTCTGGCACATTGATTTTGATATAGATGAGATGGTGGAAATGCTGATCCCCATATGTGATTGATATGACAGACTGAGGATATGGGCATGAGTAGTATACTATATGGATCAGATGTTAGACTAATTATCTAAAAACTGATAGTATTCTATATTTTTTATGTCATATAGTGACACTCTAGATAGTGGTGGAATACCATATAAAATAAGATGGATGACTGATGCTCTTCCTTTTGGGCTGGTTCCATGATTTTTTCTCTTGGCATCACCAATATTGATGCATAGCTAGGTGATGAACTGATTCTCTAGGAACTATCATTTATGATATGTGAGATATACATTAGATCGATGCTATGGGTTTTGGTAGTACTTTATCATGGAATGGGTACCTAATATTGACATGTCTTGGTACTGAGTTAGAGATAGCGAGTAAAATCACGAGGTTTGGTTAGGGAAACCATGGTTCTCACACCTACATGTTGTTTGGGATGCACGATCATCAAGACATGCTCCGAGACACCCTGAATTTCCCTGAAGTAGGTATGGTCAATCAGATTCATATACCCAATTATCAATAATGGTTTTACTTTTATTAATTTCAGTTATTTTTCATCTAGGATGAACATATTTCATAAGGATGCCCTTATGGAAGTAGATTATAGGTTCACCATTGGGGGTGGCCAACTGAGATTTATTTCTCACCCCTTGTACATGAACCCTAGTGTGAATATAGATCTTATGTATACTTTTATATTAAGAAATAATGCATGATGTATAAGAATAAGGCCCAATATTTCATGATTAATAAGGTTTCTTGTGTGGAGTCTAATGATTAGGCTAGGGCTGCTGGACAGAGTATTATAGATTGGGTATGTGACATGGATCAGAGTTGGAAGTGGACACTAATGTATTTATTTTTCAGTTGGTTATTTTTTATATGTGATCATCCTATTGTATGATTGGTGTTATATGTATGGAATTTCTGTTCGGTCCTTTACTGTATTTCACTTTATTATAACATGCTTTTGTTTCAGTTTATTTATTCTTTTCATGTACTTTTATGTGTATGATTTTTTGTTATTTACTTCTATTTGTGCACTCTAATATGGGGGTATAGTCTCATCATAGTTCCATATTAGGTCCCCATTACTATTCAATAACCTTTGGCATATGAGGAGGCATGCTCATGGTCATATAGAGAACTGGATTGGAGAACCAGTTCATTGGCATCTGAATTGGGATGTTATAGTTTTGGACTGTATTGGGGTTGTGGGGCATTAAATGGGATTGTTTGATATATGATGAGAGTATGGGATTAGCCTCAATCAAGATGGAGAGCACTCAAAATTAGGAAGATGATTGTTATGAACATGTTATTAATACTCATACATCGAGGGCCAAGGTCTAGTATAATTTTATGAAATATTTGTTAAGGCCAATGAGGGTAGAGAAACTGGTCTTTTATTTTATTTTCTATGATATAGGTTAGAGTGACTTATTTTTCAAAATATCCAGTTGGGTGAGATTTACTTACTATTTTTTTCTAGTAATTAGGGATTCAAGGTTCAGATTGACATGATACTCATTAGGGCCTATGAGTCTTGTGATTATACTCATGATCATGGGCTAGAGTGATCATATTCCTATAATCAAGGTCCATATGTAAATAAAATATAAAGATATTCACTTGGGTTAATGATTTAGTGTGAAATCATCAAGACTTCTAGTCTTGATTGGGGTTACTAGTATATTTATTTCTAGAGAAACTTATTTGATGCATAGGATGACATGCACTGAGGCCCATTGGATAGTATGGGACTGATGAAATATACTCATTCTTCATGTGATTTATTCAAAAATCAAGAACAATTATAGCCAGGTTCCATGGTGGCATTAAAAGTATAAGGAATTTAGTAATTACGTGTGCATGTTTTTCTATAATGTACTGATGCATTCTTATTTGATTATTTCATTGACTAGCATGTAATTTGGGTTCATTTAGTATTTATTATCCTTTATCACTACAATTATATTACATATACCATTATTCTAGTTGTGTTTCAGGGTTTGGGTATAATGAACCAATCCCCTCACACATATTATTATATGATTTTTAATATAAATATCCAATAAACACAACCCAAGGATTCAAAAACCTAGTATATTAGGGATAATATATTTATAAAACTTCTATAATGAATGTAAAATACAACATATTTATTTTAAACTTCATAATGTTATCCTTGATCCATTTGAGCCTCTAAAAATGCATATGATAACTTAGGGAATACATAAAAAAAATAGGTGAGCTTTAAACCCAAATAAGGGAATAATCATGATAACAGAGCATAACATATGAGTAAAATGACATAACATGACATCATAAAATAAAAGTGTAACATCCTCACTTATATCGATGTACAATTTTTTTAAGTTTATTAAAATTTCTATTCTCTTTTTGGTTTATCTCTATTATAGGTATCTAGGGGTTTGTTTTTATATAAAAGGGTTTGGGAATTTAAGGTTGGAAGTTAAGAGGAGGATTGGACTTATGGTGGATTAAAATATTCCACCAGTGATCCAATGTAACCTACCTACCAACCAATTGAGTTATAATAGGTCTGTAGGAAGCTACAGACCCCACTAGCCAGCTGATGGTGTTGGAAGAACCTTGGTGGTTCTGTTCAGTACACTAACCAACCAGTGAGGCCTAATTTCTTTCCAGTACATCCTTCCATGTGTGCATTAAATGAACCCCATTAAATTTTAATTTCACTCATTTTCACCCTTATTTAATACCAAATTACAACCCAAACCCACTTTTTTTAATTTGAAACTCACCCTCTTGACTCTAGAGCTCTCCCATTCATCTCCCCTTGGTTTTTCATTTTTGGATCAATCTAGTGATGATAAAATGTTGAGTTTTATCTATATATATACCAAATTCCTCTTCTTCTTTAAAATAATTTCATGGATATTTGATGTATCTATGGTTTTTATGAATATCCAATTATTTTTTTCTTTCCATTTTCATAGATTTGTGGTGGATATAGTATTTTGACGACATCTCTTGATCAGATCGTGATCTACATCAATTAAGGATATTCGATGAGTATGTGTTTATATATCATTTTTCTAAACCTTTTCTTAATGTTGGATTTATGATAGAGATTAAATCCATTGATAATCCCTTGGTAGATTGGTGGAGGATTTAATGTGTCAATGAAATCACCTTTGATCGAAGCTAGATCCATCATGAATGGTTGATGTTTTCAGGTATGTCTTCATATATTAATCATATCAAGAATCTCTTATTCATGAATCTCTTCTTTGATCTCTTTTCCAATGTAATTTTGGTGTTGGATCAATATTAATTGGCTAGAAATGAATTTCTATTCTATAATTGATGAGGAATTCATGATCCATTATTGAATCAAAAATAGATCTGGTGAATTGGAGACCTCTACTTTGATATATCTTAAAACTTGTTTCATTTATGTAATATATGAGGTATGTAATTATAGAAACACTCCTCTTAACATGAAATCTCCTTGGGTATCTTTTATAAACCTCTTCTTCGATGACCCAAAACTCGAGATAGGTATCATTGATGTTCGATCTTGGTCTCCATGGTTTGGGATTCAATCCTTCTATGAACTTTAGAGTACCTCATCAAAAATAATGTGGTAGGAAGTTCCTTACTATTTGAGACCACTATATACTCTTTTTTCCTTGATTTCATATTATGATGGCATATCTTGTTAACCATGCTTGGTGGTGACTTCTTGTGGGTGTGCATGTATCCCATGAGATCCATGTATGATGATTAATTATATGAGTATTACTAGTGTATCTTGTTAATATGATTGATGTTGATCACATTTTGTTATATGTTTATACTATATGTTTGCGATAACATGATATGATTGGATTTATTATGCTCTTCCCTATTGTGTGTATTTACCATACCTTGGAGGTATTGTATTGGTACTCAAAATATGGGGACCATCATAGTATTATTACCCATTATAGGGGGAGTGTTCATTATGTACTAAAATGTTTATGGTGAACCTATATATATGATAATAACATGAAAATATTATGTCCCTAATTCTAACTTTATGCCTTGTAGATACCAAGTAACATGCCAGAACTCAATGCCTCGAGGATACTGAGTACATGTTCACTAGTAGGCCTTGTGAAACAAACCAAGATTCAATGCATTGAGGATACTGAGTAACATATTCACTATCCTTTTGGCTTGTTATTGATCACTTATGACATCTTATGACTATCCTTTCATCACAGAGCTAAAGCAGGTATGACCGCGGCTCATGGTTTCTTGGTTAGCACATGAATTCTTAGTATATTATTGTTTATGATTTCTTGCGCATTTATTGTTGTCATGGAATAAACCTATTATACCTATGAAAAAATTATAAGGATGTATTGGTGGTGTCTTACTTGGTTTTATTACTCACACCCTACATGAGAATATTGACGTGTGTTCATAATTCATGTATAGGGGTCCAGGAAAGGGAAAGGGGCCCTTGGAAGATAACTATGTTGTGGAGAATGGAGATGGTGGAAGGACCGGAATGGACTCTGGAGGATTTCCATAGATTTTTATTTATTTATCTGCTTCCACTCTTTATACTATATTTTGGCTTTCCATACTAGGTGCCTGATTATTTATCTGTATGATATATGAACCATTTGATATTACATTATGATGATTTATATTCCTCCTTTATTACTCAATTTTTTTATATTTATTTATCTTTATATTTTATGGATATGATTACCAGAAGGTATATCCTCCCCATTAATGATATTCAGATCCTTGGTTCTAGTCGACAATATTTTGCATATAGAGAGGTGAACATGATGTCTTATCGCTCTCTGGCTTTAACCTAGTGGTTTAGGCTAGGGTGTTACAAAATAATATCATTGAATTTTTTTATTCTTTTCTTTTGACTGACCTAGGACATGGTATAAAGGATATAGGATGCGTGGGACTTTAGTAGGGGAGTTTATATGTTCTCATAAATATCATGTGTAACATACCTATGAGTTACCATTGAAAGGATTTTTATTATAGTTTAATGGGATTTGGGTGCGTTCATGCATCATGAGTAGGAATGAAGGGTTTAATTCCATATATATACCTATTGTGCGATACATATTAGTTATTTAATTAAATCCCTTGATTTGTGATATCTATTTGGGATAGACCCGTATTCTTTGATTGAGTGATATATCTATATTCTCTACTGATTTGATATATCTATGTTGGAATTAATTAGTTAAAATTGAGCATGTAGTTATGTTATATATATATATATATTTGTGACTAACATGAAAGTACAAAGGACCTTGGTTAGTTCTTGGAGGGATATACCTTAGGTTATGGGTAGCCTCCCAAGAGAACCTTTATGATAACCCATAGACCAATTAGGATCCATCTTAATGATTTTAAATGTTCTAATGTTTCCTTCACATTTAAGAATATTCCTCCTTGAAGGATATTAATGGGACCACCAACTAATATGGGTTGTGATGCTCCTACTAGGGTGGATTCCACTATTCCAGTACCTGGTGTGCAGGAGGGTGCAGTAGAGCATGCTCCTATACCTACTCTGGTGATATAGAAAGTGGGATCACCTTAGTTGAGAGTCCTTCTTCTTATTCATTCTTATTGAGGATGGGAACCGAGGTCCATGGTTGACTATGCTAGAGTCTTACATCTCCAATATCTACTAGCCTTTCGAGGCACCTAGGGAGCACAAGATTCAAATGACTAGACAAACATCATTAATGGTTTCTTTGATATTGTTGATATTCCTAAGGAAATAAATGTTATGCTATCAGTGTTCATGCTATAGGGATCCACTAGGAGATGGTGGGTTATAATGGGATAGGATGGAATACATGAGGGTATCACATGAGAGGCCTTTAAGGACCCATTTTCAGGGAATTTTTTCTTGATATGATGAATCTATAATAAGTGTAGGACTTTATGGAGCTGCAATAGGGATCCATGATGGTATCCAAATAATCCACTCATTTCATTGATATTATTAATTTCACTCCCCTCTTGGTTTGAAATAAGGCATATAAGGCCATAAAGTCCATGATTGGTCTTCATCCCAATATCATATGAAAGGTTTGGAGATTTGACCTAATGATATACCCAAAATTTCTACACAAGGCCTTGACTATTGAGAAGGTCTTGGAGGAGGATCCAATAATTGGTCTTCTTTCACCCTTTAGTACTCAGGAGGGTGGACCTCCTACTACTGTGATGAGTTTCACATATAATAGTATGAAGAGGAAGACTAGGGACATATATTAGGGTAGTGGTATGCAGTTTGAGTAGAGTATGGATTCTACACCCCCCTTAAGAGGAGTTCCATAGTGCTTCAACTATAGGAAGGGTAATTTTTTTCAAGTTAGGTGAAAAAACATATAGAAAGTGTCAATAATGTGGAAATATAGGGCATCTTCTATAGTTTTTCTCCAAATATATAAGGTTGGTTTTCCGTAGGGGTACAATAGGAGCACGATCTATGACTTGAGATTTGGACAATGTCCTCAACTATATTCTCCTAATTGATAACTCAGATGAGTCATGTATTCTAGGGACAAGGTCACAGAGCTTAGGTAGGCTAAGTATATACAGTGGATTAAACTCCAGTGGATAGTGGTGAGGGACTATATACTATTCAAGGTATAGTATTGATCAATTCTATGATGTTTGATACTTTTTTTTTGATAAAAGTTCTTCCCATTCCTTTTTATCTGCATAATTTATTATTGGACTTGACTTACAAATCAAGTTATCTTATAAGTTAATTTTCCAAGATACACCATTGGGCACAAAATTGTAACTTCTTTAGCAATTCCCAAAGTTTAATATAGTCATTTTCGATTATGGACATATGTGGGACTTCATGATTCTAGAGATGAAGAGATTTGATGCAATTCTTGGTATGAACTTGATGACTAGTTTTCAAGACCACATTTATTTCTATCAGAGATGGTCATTGTTTACATCACCCAAGGGAGAGAATTTTTTGATAAATAGTGAGTGGGATTTGAGAGCAGGTAGAGTGAGACCCTACATGATCTAGCTTGGGATGATTACAACATAGATTTTAGTCTTGGATCTTTCAATAGAATCGGTGGTAGCCACCCTCATATTTTTCTCTAGTTCTGAATCACTATCAAGATTTATTATTGAATGAATTTGTAGGACTTACCCCATGATATGGGATTTGAGTTTGAGATAGAAATCATGCTAGGTGCATAGTCTATTTTGATACCCCCATATAATATGGCATCGGTCAAGTTAAAGGAGCTCAAAGTACATCTTGAGTATTTGGAATAGAAGGCCTTTATCAGGCCAAGTACTTCACCATGGGGTGAACCTATTTTGTTCTCCAAGGAGGATGGTAGTATTCAAATCTATGAAAATTACTAGAAGCTAAATCAGGTGATCATGAAGAATAGGTATCCTCTACGTAGGATCAATGATTTCTTTAATCATTTACAGGGATCCTGATGGTTATTTAAGATTGATCTTTGATTAGGCTATCACACATTGCACTTTAAATAGGAGGACATCTTGAAGATGATGTTTAAGAGTATATATGGGATATATGAGTACTTGGTCATTCTGTTTGGAATAATGAATGCACCAAAATTGTTCATGGATCTCATGAACAAGATTTTCCACCCATATATCGACTCATTCATCATGGTGTTCATTGAAGATATACTCATCTACTCACTAACCCCAAAGAAAAATTCTATACATATCAAGATAATCTTGAGTACACCTCAAGCACAATGGCTTTACACCAATCCTTATAAGTGTCACTTTTGGATTTAGGTGATAAAATTCATGGGGTATGTGGTTTTTGAGACTGGTATATCAGTGGACTCAGATAAAGTGGAGGTGATGATGTCCTGGACACATCCCTAAAATGTGTTTGAGATCAGGATATTTTTGGGTCTAGTGGGTCACTATCAACATTTTATCTAGGATTTATCCCATTTATCAACACCCATGACTACTCTAACAAATAAAGGGGTGACATTCCAGTGGTTATGCCATTGTGAAGAGGAATTTCTTGAGCTAAAAAGGAGGCTGAATAAAACTCCAGTATTGATTCTTCCTGAGCTAGGGATTGGTTATTCTGTATAATTAAATGCATTAAGAGTTTGATTGGGAGTGGTATTGATATAGAAAGAGAAGGTAACATCTTATGAGTCATATATTCTATGACCCCATTAGATGAAATATCCTACCCATGACTTAGAGTTGGTAGTTTTGTTCTATTCTTTGAAGTGTTGGTGACACTATCTCTTTAGAGAGAGGATTTTTGTCTATATGCACCACAAGAGCCTCTACTATATCTTCACATAAAGGGATATGGATTTTATGAAGAGGTGATATATAGAGTACCTAAAAATGTTTGGATTTTATATTTCCTATACACTAGATAAAAGTAACATCATTATAGATACTATTAATAATAATATGAAGGTAGATTAGGAGATTGGTGAGAAGTCTTAGTAGGAACAATGGAGCTTGATGAGCTTGTTATCTGACCAGATGATGGATGATTTCGAGGAATATGGATCAATGACATGTGCCTCATTGGTGGTCACATATTATTTACTATATTGGGTGAAGGTTTTCTAGGATACTGAAACAGAGTCTGTTGTGATATTGGAGTATCTAGTAGGTGGTGATTCAATACATGGGTGGTCATTGGATGAAGATTATATGATCCTATTACATGGGATAGTTTTATCCACTTATTCCTTTAGATAAGAGATGATGAAATACATTTATATCTCTAAGTGGGAAGTGCATCATGGAGTGAAAAATATGTACCATACCTTTAGAAAGTAGTTTTGGTGGATAGGGATGAAGAGAGAAATTATTGGATTTGTTTCCTGATGCCTTACCTGCTAAAGGATAAAGGTTAAGCACCAACATCCTGCTGATTTTCTCTAGCCACTTCCCATTCTAATACCAAAGTGGGAGGAAATTTTGATGGGTTTTTTGATGGGGTTACCCAGGACCCTAAAGATCCATGATGTTGTTTGGGTTATTTTTGATCAGTTGATGAATTTTTATCATTTCTTAATGATCTGAAAAACACACTCAATAGATGAGCTATGAAAGACGTATGTTCGTGATATTATTAACTTTAATGGAGTTTCCTTAATAATAATATCTAATAGAGATTCATATTTTATTTCATGATTTTGGAATGGACTGCATAAGTCCTTAGGGGATCGGTCGAGATTGAGAAATGTATACTGTCCCCACAATGATGGATAGTTAGAGCAGGAAATTTATATATTAGAGGATATGTATCAGGATTTCATCCTATACTTTGGTGGAGTGATTGATTTCATATAAAATAATAGTTACTAGGATTTGATTCAAATGGAACCTTATGATTCACATTATGGTAGGATATTTATTTCACCACTTTGTTTCCATGAGACTAATGAGGTAGTAGTTGTGGGTCCTAGTATGGTATAAGATACCTCTAAAAGTGTAAAATTGATTTAGAAGAGGTTGATCAGAAGAATAATAATATTGGAGTCTTATTCTGACCATAGGATAATACCTATGGAGTTTTCTTTAGGTGGTTAGGACTTTGTAAGAGTGACTCCTTGATTAGGCCATTGACATTTGAGAAATAAAGGGAAGCTAGAACTATGCTACACTAGACCTTTCAAGATCACCAATTAGATTACAATAGTAGCGTACCATTTGGATCTTACTTCTCCTTACCAATGTATGCTTGATGTGTTTCATGTGTCTCAAATCTAGAGGTACATTCCTAATCCCATGTATGTCATCGACTATAAGGATATTGATCTGGATCCTGATGCATTGTACATGGAGCGAAAAATGTGTTTTGTAGACTAGATCGAGAAATCCCTTTGATTGAGGATGATAACACTTGTTTGGATCCTATGAAATCATGTAAATATCTAGGAGGAGACTTGGGAATGGGAGGAATATGTTTGAGCTTAATGCCCCAAGTTGTTTGAGAAAAAATGTTGATGGTATTCCTCTAGGATGATAAGTCATTAGAGGGGGAGAATTGTGACATCCTCACTTATAATGATGTATGGATGTTTTAAGTTTATTAAATTCACCATTCTATTTTTGTTTCATCTCTATTATGGGTTTTTATAGGTTGGTTTTTATGAACAAGTTTTTGTAAATCTATGGTTGGAAGTTGAGAGGAGGATTGGAATTTTAGTGGCTATAAAGCCACCACTAGATCACTGGTGTAACACACTAGCTAGCTGGCGGGGTTACATAAGGTCTTTAGGAACCTAAATACCCCACTGGATAGTTGGTGGTACTCAAAAAACCCAACTAGTTTTTCCTAGAACACCTGCTGATCGAAGTCCAATATTTGTCCATCTGGTGAGTCCCACTGGTGCAGTCTTCTGGATGTGCATTAAATTAACCTCATGGTATTTTAATTTCACTCATTTTGACCCTTGTTTAATACCAAATCCAAAACCAAACCCCATATTTTGAATTTGATACCTCCCCTCTTGACTATAGAGCTATCCAATTCATCTCCCCTGGGTTCATCAATGTTGGATTGATCCAATGATTCTAGAACAATGAGTTTTATCCCTATATATGCCACATTACTCTTCCTATTTGAAATATGTGTGTGGATATATGATGGATATATGGTTTACATGAAGATCAAATGAAAATTTCTTCCCTTCATCATAGATCAGAAGAAAATACAATATTTTGATAACATCTCTTAAATGGATCAAGATCTACCATCGATTATAGAAATTATATGGGTATGTGTTTATAGATTATCTTACCATACCTCTTCTTGATGGTGTATTGAATATGGAGATTAAATCCATTGATGATACCTTAGTATATTGTTGGAGGATTCAATGTGTCAATGACACCACCTTTAAAATGAGTTAGATAAATCATGAACGATGGATATTTTAGATTATTTCTTCATAGATCGATCATCTTGGGAGTCTCTTCTTCTTGAATATCATATTTGATATCTTTTGAAATGATTTTTTGATATTAGATCAATTTTCATTGGCTAGAACTGAATTTTTCTTCTAGAATTTACAAGTAATCCATGATCTGTTATTGAATCAAAAATGGATATGTTGAATTGGAAACATCTACTTTGACATCTTGAAACTAGTTCCATTGACAGAATCCATGAGGTATGTAATTATAGAAAAAATATTTTTTACACCTTAGGTATCTTTTATAAACCCATTCTTTGATGAAACCAAATTTGATATAGTAATACTTGATGTGCGAGCTAGTTCTCCATGGTTCAGGCTTTGATACTTGGATGAAATTTGGAGTACCTCATCAAAAATCTTGAGGTAAGAAGTTCCTTAAAATTTGAGGCCCTTTTACACTCTTGTTTCCTTGATTTCATATTATAATGGAATAGATTATTGACCATTCTTAGTGGTGATTTATTATGGGTGCGTGTGTAGCCCGTGAGATACACGTGTGATGTTTGATTCCATTAATATTGCTAGTGTAGCTTATTACCATTCTTGATGTTGATCACATATTGTTATGTGTTGCAACTCTATGCTCATGATGATGTAATATTATTTACATTATTAAGATTTTACCTATTGTGTTTATTTACCATGCCTTGATGGTATTGAATTGGTACTTGTAATAGGTAGAATATCATTTTATTATTACCACTTAAAGGGGGATTGCACATGATGTGTGGTGATGAAGACAATGGACCCATACACAAGGTATAAAAATGAAATCCTTATGGCCTGACTAGTAACTTGATGCCTTGGAGATATCAAGTAACATGATAGAACTCAATGCCTTGAGGATACCAAGTACATGTTCACTACTCATCCTTGTGGCCCAAACTAATAATCGATACCTAGAGGATACTAAGTAACATGTTCACTAGCCTTATGGATATTTATTAATCAATTTTGAAATATTATGACTATTCTCCCTACACAAAGTCGAAGTAGGTAGGTTCGAGGGTCATGGTGGATTTTTTAACACATAAACAATCAGTATATGAGTATTTAATATTTCTTGAAAATTTATTATTATCATGGTATACACCTGTTAAACCTATTAACACATGCTAAGGACACATTGGTGGTGTCTTACTGAGTTTTATTACTCATACCCTACATGTAAATCTCTATGTTCATGTAGACTTAATTTATAGGTATCCAAGAAAGGGAAAATGGAATATAGTAGATAGATGAGTTTTGTATAAAGGAGATGGTAGAAAGGCTAGAATAGACTTTGGAGTATTTATATATCAATTTATTAATTTATCTTCTTACACTATTTATACTCTATTTTGGCTTTCCACATTGGGAGATTGGTTATTTATTTGTATGACATGTGTTTCATATGATATTAAATTATGATGCTCTATATTCAACCTTGATTATTATAAGTTGTTTTATATTTATTTATATTTTTGGTGTATGTATATTAATTCCATAGAGTTTGTCCTCCCCACTAATAGCATTCAGATCCTTACTACTAGCTGACAACCTCTTGCACATGGGGAGGCATGCATGAGGTCTTGTGGCTCTCCAGATTAAACTTGGTGGTTTTGGTTGGGGTGTTATAAAAGGATCAGGGATAATTATATGGAATAATTACATAAAGAATATGGAATCATAATATCATAAAATACTAGAAATGTGAAAACATGATAATACATGATATTATAATCAAAAGTCAAGAATCACTGTTGAGACATTATAACATGGTGGACAGAGTCCCATAATAGATTAGGTTTAATCTCTAATCCCATTCATATAATCTCAAGAGATATAAAAATTAAACAATGAATTATAGATCTATCTATCCACACCTATCATAACATTTTCATGCATATTTGTGCCACATAAGGGAAACAAACATAATTCATAAGCATAAGAAATACCCATGGAAATTAATGGATTACAGAGTCTTTCCTAAAAGATTAATCAAAGGATATTTTATAAATATTACGAATAGAATAATGAATTAAATATTGTAGGCATTAATATTTGAATCAATAATAATAGGTCTCAAATATGGAGTTTATTTTAAAAATTCATGAGAAATGGTATAGAATTGGGTATTAAAAAGAACTTTTAAAACATTTTTTAAAGAATCGGTAAAATTATTTTAAAGAAAGAAGGAATATGAAATTTTCTTTGAAAAAAGAGGAAAAAATGGTTAACCCTAAAATAGTTCTCATTTTATGAAATCCAGAATGGTTAAAAGACTTTAAAAGAGTGTTACATGAAAGGATTAAGGGATTATAAAATTCCCCTTAACCAGGGTTGATTTTAAATAAGTTATTGAGAAAGAAACGCATGGAATGTATAACCCCAAAAAACAAAGGGATAATAAGATAGGTTCATATATAAGATATATATATATATAGAATTTATAATAATTAAATAATGTAAAATAGATAGTGAAATCATGGTAGAGAGAATAAAAGAATAACCCAATGAAAAAGGGTGTCTCAGATAACTCCATTACCTCAGGTCCAGATTCATTATATACTTTCACTTAAAATCATAAATGATAAAATTTTATCTATTAAAAACATAATTGGGAGAGTAATTAAAATATATTTTATTTATTAATAATATTTTATGTTATTTTAGAGTCATTTAATTGAGATACTGAGTCTATATTCACTATCCCATGGTAATTCATGTTATGTGTCCAACGTTGCATTAGTTTTATGTAATTATGAGATTTTATATGGTTTGGTTATATAACTTTTTGTGTGTGATGAAAGGGATTTAATGAGTTTCTATAGGTTAATAAGGTTCTTATTATCCAAAATTATTTATAAATAAGCATGATTTTTCAAAGTATAGGTTTTATTGTTATATGGTTAATTCATTTAGGTGAGTTTTCTAACCATGATGAATTTACTTGGTTTTATTTAAATTTAAGAGTATTTAAAAATTCCAGAATAATAAAACACATAATTATTAATCTAATTTTTAACTATAATAATTAAATTTAAACCACCCATGAAGGTGGTGGTGGAGAATGAACTTCGTCACTCATGGGGGAAGTGAATCGACCATAATATGAACAATGTTTTATTTTAAAATCAACTGAGGGGAGGGTAGAAAATGAATATTCCACCATAATAATATTATATCACTATATTTAGGATACCTATGTTACTAAGTGTTTGGAATTCATATGTGATAGGTAGAAGAAAAAAATAATGGACAGATACTCGGTTGAGAATTTTATAAATTTCTTTAGGAGTCTCCTCTTGGATTCCCCTTATAGCTCCTTAGGATGATATTTTAGTAATAAAAAAACTCTTTGGGAATGGGTAGGAGGGTTGTGGGTATAAATTAGTGGATTTTGGGATAACTCCAAGGCTTATAAGGTTTGAGGAGAAGGGGTGATATTTATAAGGGGGAGAGGGGCATTTTTGAATATAATATTCATGAGTTTATTATTTTTGATCAAGCCTATCAATAGAGATTAACCATGTGAATAAATATAGTAATAGGTTCATGTGATACTGATCTAATGGTTTCTTATATCAATCCTTATGGAATTAATCATGTATTTAACTTATAATGTAAAACACTTTATTTTATCATATATTTCTATTCATAAAAAATCAATATTTTTAAAAAAATAATAGAAATTAACCCTAATCTAATTTTGACACGCTAATACCAAAATTTAAATCCATTTAATCAATATAATTTTATAAATATTAGAAATTTAATATTTAAATAAAATCCTTATTTATTAAAAAAATAGTTTTTATGATATGATCAAATTTCTAAAACTTAGAAAAATTACTTATGGTTTCATAAAATTATATCATCATATTTATAAAAATACATATTTTTTGATGAAACCATTTTATTAAAGTGAACTTTTATTTAAATTTTTTTAATTTATTATAAAAATTTATTTATAATAAAGACAAATCATATATATTTTTTCAAAAATATAATTATGATTTCACTATTTTAAACATTTATTTTATCATATTTAACACTTTTATTTAATTATATTATTATAAAGAATCATTATATTATTTCTTAAATATTATTTTACAATTCCAATGGAAAACTTATTATTAAAAATGATCAGATATCTATTCCAACAACCAGATTACTATTCCAATGGTTATATAATGATGACATTGCAATAGTTAGGTAACATTGAGATCCTAATGGTCATATTTCCCTTTACAAACTATATATACTCCACCATTACCATAACTAATCATTCACTACTTCAATTACAAGGTTCTACACTTCCCTTAATAATGTCTATCACATTCTTGACACTTCTCTTTATTTTTATAGTCTTTATGGTAGGAGTGATCTTTATGGGAGAATTCAGGCCTGTGGATTTTACATTAGTGAATGAATTATTATTTTTCATTTATCTCTATGTACCATTCTTGGCTATTATAGTCAATATTATTTCATGATGTGTAATTCTTCTATGAAATGTAAAATTATTTCTGTACACATCTTCTATAAAACATAAATAAATACTCATAGTGAATCATGAATTCTTTTACTATTAGAGGGAAATTTTAGGCCATTACATTCTACCCCCTTAATAAATTTTACCCTTGAAATTTCATTTCATAAATTAAGGTAGAAACAAATGAGGGTATCTTTGATTCATCACTTCTTCAGGTTCCCAAGTCACCTATTCATATTTATGATTCCACCAAATTACTTTGACCAAGTGAGTTGTCTTATTTTATATAATTTTGTCTCTATGATCCAAGATCTTTACTGGTTTCTCCTCATAAGTTAGATCATTATCGAAATATACCACATCTAGATTTAGTATATGTAAGGAATCTAGTATGTACTTACTTAAGGGAGATACATGGAACATGTCATGTACTTGGGACAAGTTTAGTGGGAGTAGAAGTCAATATGAAACTAATATGATGTGATCAAGAACCTAAAAGGGGAAAATATACCTAAATATTAGCTTTACCTTCTTCCCAAACCCCATGAATCTATTATAGGGAGATATATAAAGGAATAATTTATCAAACACCTCAAAATCTACGTCTCATCAATAAATATCATCATAACTCTTCTGTTGACTTCGTGCTTCTCAACATGTCACTGAATGGACTTGAACTTATCAGTCATTTATTCCACCAATTTGGTTCCCAATATATTTTTTTCTCAAAATTCATCCCAACATATTGGAGTTCTACTTTTCTTTCTGTTGATTTCTTCATAAGGAACCATATGAATGTTTGAGTGAAAGATATTATTGTATGAGAACTCAACCAAAGGAAAATTTTGATCCCTACCTCATTTGAAGTTTATTGAGAAAGTTCTCAACCTATCCTCAAGTGTTTGGATTTTCCACTTAGATTTTATATCATTATGAGGGTGATAGGTCATAATGAAGTTCAAATCTATGTTTAGATAATGTTGGAATTTTTTCTATAATTTTTAGGTGAACCTTAGATCTTAATTAGATACAATTGATAGTGGTGTTCCATGTAGCCTCAACACTTCTATAATGTATATATTTGTGATTTTATCTAGTGATAAGTACTACCAAATGGTAATTAAATGATCAGTATTTATTAGTTGTTCTACCATAATCTATATGGAATTATTCCCTTTGGTTGTCTTTAGAAGTCCTGTGATAAAATCCATGTTGATGTTATCTAATTTCTATGAAGGTATGAGTAATGATGGCATCATACCCTTGGACCCTTTCTATATCCACTTGCTGAAATACTAGGTAATTTAATGTATATTCCATGATCTCATTCTTATATCATCCTACCAATAGTGATATCAGAGATATTGATACATCTTCATGATCCCTAGGTAGATGGAGAATGTCAATCTTTGTGCATCATTCAATAACTACTTCTTTATATCAGGATTTATTATACACATAGTCATGAACCAAATCTTATAAATCCTTCTTGATAAATTTTTAATTATTAGGATTTTCCATTTATTATAACTTTCACCTTCTTTTGTATTTCCACATCATCTCCTTGATCATCATTTATATTCTCTAGAATAGATGATTGATTAATCATTTATGGTAGGTATGATGTTATTCCTTCCTTTATGACTTCCATGTATATCATTTGTAAGTCTAAGAAGATTATATCATACTAAATTATCATAATTTATAAGGTTATAGTATCCTTTATACTTATAGAATTTATCACTTTATTCTACTTCCCAAGATGGTAATGGATTGATCAGTTATAGTCCTTAATCAGCTCTAACCACCTTCATTGGAGTATATTAATATCATTCTATGTGAATATATATTTTATGTTCTTATGATATATATATATATTTTATACTTCTCCCCATAGAGATAATACTTCCAAATCGTCAATATTAAAATCACTACTTCCAACTCCATATCATGTGTTGGACAGTTCTTCTCATGTAATTTAAACTTCCTTGATACAAAAGCTATAAATTTATCATTTTTCATTAGTACAAAACACAATAACTTGTTTTAAGAATCATTATATACCATGAAAAGTTCCCCAATTAAGGTTACTGTGAGTACTGGTATAGAGATAAACCTAATTTTCTATTCCATGAAGCCATCTTTGCTTTCATTGGTCTAGAAAAAATTTACCCCTTCCAAGTTATATTGGTCATGAGGTTTAAAAATCCTGATACGTTACTTATAAATCATTAATAGTACCCATATAGTCTAGGGAAACTATAGATCTACATTATAGATGTTGGTCTAGACCACTCCTGAACCAACTTAGTCTTTTATGGATCCACTGATATCCCTTTACCGGTGATAACATTCCCTAAGAATGATACTTCCTTTATACAAAACTCACATTTACTATACTTTTCATATATATTATCCTTTCATAATGTTTTTAGAATAGTACTCAAATTCTTCTCATGATCCTCCTCACTTTTAGAGTATATAAGAATATCATCTATAAATACTACCAAAAATTTGTTAAGGTAATATCTAATGACTATATAAATAAAGTATATGAATATTTATATATCATTAGTTATTCCAAAGGGAATCACTATGAACTCATAGTGCCCAAACCTTATTTAAAATAAAATCTTCAGAATATATTCCTTATTAAACTTTAATCGGAGATATCCCAACTAGAGGTTCACCTTAGAGAAGTACTGAGACCCACATATATCATTGAACAAGTTATAAATCCATGATAGGGGATACTTTTTCTTTATCATGATTTTTTTTTAGTTCATGATAATGAATTTAGTGGTGCATTGAACCATCATTATTCTTAATGAAGAGGATTGGTCTACCCCATGATGAAGCATTTAGGCATATAAAATCTTTTTTTAGATTATTTTATAACTTATTCTTTAGTTATTCCAATTCGATGGTGTCTATTATGTATAATTTTTTTGGATATGGGAAAATATCCATGTATAAGTTCAATTGAGAACCCAACCTCTTAGTTATAAGGAATAAAAAAAATCTTCAAGGAATACATCATTATAGTCCCTCGCAATGGACATGTCTTTAAGCATGATTCACTCTTTTATCTCAATCATTTGAGCTAGATATTCTTACTAATAATGTAATAATATCCATTATTTAGATAAATATTTTAAAGTAGATTCATCCACCTCATTACACTTATACATGATAGGAGGATAATTCAGGATATGGTGAGTGATTTTCATCTCTCAAAATATGATGTTGGATTTATATAAGGACAATCAATCCATTCCCAATATAACATCAAATTTCACTAAAGGAAGTATGGAAATTTTTTTGGGAGGTCTAGTCCACAAACTTGACTGGGGAGGAGATATATACTTAGGATTAAATACTTTCCTTGTTGTATATTCTCATATATAACTTAACCTCCATATTTTGTGATGGTATTTTAATAGTTCTACTAAACTTTTATGATATAAAAGAATGTGTAGAACTAGAATCAAATAACTTTTTTCTATTCTTGAATGAATAACTAGTGTACTTGTCACCACCTCATTATCAGGGTCCACCTCAATAGTAGTGATAGCATAATCCCTTATTTTATCTCTTATTCTTAGAGGTTGTTTTCATTGATTATATTTTATAACCATTGTCATAGGTCATTATCTTTCATAATATCTATGTTCCTTATAGTTAAAACACTAGACTTTAGACTAAGAGTTGATTAGAAACTTCTTTTCTTCTATTGAATTAGTGGTATTCTTCATCTAAATTTGATATTTATAGGCACAATGAACCTTTTTTTACCACACTTGAATAATCTCCTCATTCCCTTGAGAAAATTATCAAGATGATTTTCCCACACTTTTGACACTTGGGATGTTGGATTTAATTTCTTCCATGTTATATATCTATTTATGCTTATGAATTAAACTCTATTTTGCACTTTTTATCTCTAGCCTCTCAAGACCACTGAGAATCACCAATAACTATATTGGCCTTAAGGGAAGGAAAGAAAAACTATTTGTAAATTTCAAAGTATTTAATTTCTAAATATTTTCATAGAATTTACTTTAATCTAATAAATAAGAAGTCCACCTTACTTTTGGTGTTGATAAAAGATCCAGAGGCTTATCGTTCAATCCTTGTGAAGTTTTCCTCATAAGCCCCAATATACTCATATTCCTTTTTATTTAGTCTAAGAAACTACCTTTCTATGGATTAAATTTATTCCTTAGGATTTATGTTCATTATTAGTGTCCACTGATGATTGGATTCTAACTCTAAATGATAGACGACCAATATGAATTTCTATTTTTTAGAGAATTGGGGGATAAAGAATATCTTATCAATGGAATTAATGCATTGTTCTATGATGAGGGGATCAAAATATCCAATAAAATTAGGAGGTATTTTTCACATAAAGGAATCACCCACAACTTATTATTTCTTATAAGGAGGGTCTTCTATATGATTTAAGTTATTATTCATAACTCAAGTTAATTGACCTAGTATTTACATTAATTTATTAGATCCTGCTTCTATAAAGTTAGGAATATCATTAGGTCAATCATTACATTGACCATCACATTATTTTTTTGAATGATTACTACCATTTCCCTCCATAAAATAAAATAAAAATAAAATTAGGGATGAGAATACTTACACTAATAAGCATATAAAAATGGAAACTATGAACTTAGAAGTAATAAATTATAAATGAAATTTATATCCTAACTTATGAGTCTCTAGTTTTCAATATTGGTTATCCATTGTAATTTTCCTATTAGGATTACTAACTTAATATTCTATTCAAGTAATTTATAATGGTTCATAGAGAGCTTGTGAATTTACCAAATCAGGTCCTCCAGGACTTTCAAACAAGGTGTGTGGAATGGAATATTTGTAATTGACCAATAATGGATTAAGTTAATACTCAAAGATGAATTTTAGGCTTATTACCCATAGGTAGAATTTTTTCCAGATCCACATCCACTTGTAGTATCCAAAAAAGGATTTCATTTCTTAGAATACACTAGTTATATACTTTACTAAAATTTCAGGATGTTTTCCTATACTTAGACTTATACCTAAGGTTTTTACTATTTCATTATTTTCCTAACCCCCCAAAAATAACTATAACATTATATAATACCATCTATAAAAACCCAAGACTCTTACATATATTATTACATGATTTTTAACATAAATATAAAATAAAAACTACCCAAGGATCTAGAGTATTAATATCTTTGGGATAATAAGTTCATAAAACATCTAGCATGAATCTAAAATATATAATATATATGTAAAACTCTATAATGTTATAATATATCCATTTTTTATCATAATATTTCATAATATAACTCAATGAATACATAAACAAAAGGGGTTAGCTACAAAACTTAGTAAGGGAATAAACATGATAACGAAGAAAAACATATGATTCAAATGACATAACATGATATCATAAAAGTGAACGATTATGGATAATCATATTGAAGAATGATATAAATAATAATAAATTATAATATTATGTAATTATAGGAATTTTAAAACATCATAATACATGACATCATAAAAAAAATTCAAGGCTCACCACCAAGACATTATAACATGGTGGAAAGAGTCTCTTAATAGATTAGGTTTACTTCCTAATACCATTAATATAATATCAAGAGATATAAAAATTACCCAATGTATTATATATCTATATGGGTTTACTCATCATAAAATGTACATATATATTTGATCCGCATAAGGGAATAAATCATAAGGCACAACCATAAGAAATACTCATGGAAAGTAATGGGTTATATACTCTTGCCTCGAAGCATAATTAAATGAAATTTCATAAAGATTCCAAATATAAGAAGGAATTAAATATTTTGGATATTAATATTTTTATAAAGAGTTATAGGTCTCAAATATGGATTTAATTTAAAAAATTCATGATAGAGAGTGGAGAATTGGGTATATAAATGAACATTTAAAACGACGTTTTAAGGAATCAATAAAATACTTTTAAAGAAGGCAAGAATATGGAATTTTCTTTGAAACCAGAGGTAAAAAAATGGTTAAACCTAAAATAGTTCTAATTTTATGAAATAATTAATTGGTAAAATATTTTAAAATAGTGTTATATGAATGTATTTAGTTATAGATAAGTTCCCCTTAATTGGTTTTGATTTTAAAGAAGGTTTTAAGAAATGAACTCAAGGCATGTATAACTCTAAAAAATGGGAGAATAGGAAAGGTACATATGGAATATATATATATATATATATTTTATAATTATTCCATAATTTTAAATAGAGAGATAAATTGAGGTATATAGAAAAAGGTATAACCCAAAAAAAAGAGGATGGTTCATATATTTCCCTTACCTCATGTCCGGATTGCTTATGCACTTTCACTTAACACCCTAAATGATAAAATTATATTATTAAACACTTGATTGATAGAATAATTAAACTATATTAAATTTGTTATCAAGATTTTATTTTAGTTTAGATTCATTTAATTTAGATACCGAGTCTATATTCAATGTCCTAAGGTTGTTCATGTTATGTGTCCAAGGTCTTATTAGTTTTAAGTAATTATGAGAGTTTATATGGTTTGGTTCCATAACTACAGATACGAGATGAAATGGATATAATGATTTTTTATAAGTTAATAAGGTTATTAGTTTCCAAAATTATTCATAAATAAGCATTATTTTTTATAGTATAGGGTTTATTATTATATGGTTAGTTTATTTAGGCGGGTTTTCTAACCATGTTGAATATATTTGGTTTTACTTTAAGAGAATTTATCCATTAAATAATAATAATGAAAATAAAATATAATTATTAATCCCATTTTTAAACATAATAATTGAATTTAAACCATCCATGGAGGTGGAGGTGGAGAATGAAATTCATCATTCCTGGGGGTGGTGAATCGACCATAAAATGGACAATGTTTTCATTTTAGAATCGATTGAGGGGTGGGTAGAAAATGGATATTCCACCATAATAATAACATATTAGTATATTTAGGATATTTATGTTACTATTACAAGGTGTATGGAATTTATATGTGGTATGTATAAGAAAAAAATAATTGAAAGAGACTCGGTTAAGAATTTTACCTCTTCCTTTAGGAGTCTCCTCTTAGCAACCCCTTAAGGCTTATTAGGATGCTCTTTTAGTAAGGCCATAACTCTTTGTACATGGTAAGGATGGTTTAGGAGATAAATTGATAGATTTTGGGATGTATCAAAGTCTGAGAAGGTTTGAGGAGAATGGGTGGTGAGAGGTGGTATTTATAAAGGGAGTATAAATGTGTTTTTGAATATAATATTCATTAGTTTGTTATCTTTGATAAAGACTATCAATAGTTATGAATAATGTGACTAAATATAGTAATTGGTGTATTTTGGGCTAAGATAATGGTTTATTATATCACCCATTATAAAATTAATCATGTATTTAAATTATAATGTAAAATATCATATTTTATCATATATTATTATTCACTAAAAATTCATTTTTTTGAAAAAATACCAAAAATTCACCCTAATTTAATTTTAATTTCCTAATTCCAAAAATGAAATCCATTTAATCAAAATAATTTTATAAATATAATAATTCTAATATTTAAATAAAATCCTTATTTATTAAAAAAACAGTTTTTATGAAACGATCAAGTTTTTAACACTTAGAAAAAGTACTTATGGTTTCATAAAATTATATTATCATATTTATAAAAATATATATTGTATCAGGAAACTATTTTATTAAATTGAAATTTTATTTAAATATTTTAAATTTATCATAAAAATATATTTTAATGAAGATAAATCATATATAATTTATCAAAAATATAATTATGATTTCATTGTGTCAAATATTTATTTTATCATATCTAACACTTTAATTTAATTATATTATGATAAAAATGATTATATTATTTCATAAAAATTATTTTACCAATACACTTTCCAATTTACTATTTCTAATGGTCAGATTACTATTCCAATGACCACATAATAGACACATTACAACAGTCAGATAACATTTAGGTAATGATTAGATTATAATGGTCATATTTCCCTTTAGACCCTATATATACTCCATTATTCTCATACCTTTTCATTTTTTACTTCTATTACAAGGTTCTATACTCCCCTTAATAATGTATATCATATTCCCAATACTTCTATTTCTTTTTATAGTCCTTATGGAAGGAGTGATATTCATGGGAGAATTCAAGCTTGTGGAGTTACATTATTAGTGTGTGAATTATTATTTTTCATTTGTATCACTATACTATTACTAGCTATTATAGTCAACATTATTTCATGATGTGTAATTTTTATATGAAATGTAAAAGTATTTCTAGGTGTATCTATCATAGAACATAAATAAATAACCATAGTGAATCATGGATTATTTTAATAATAGAGGGAATTTTTGTGCGTTACATCAGGGTGACCACATATAAAGTTTTATACTCATATCCTACATGCACAATTCTATGTAAGTACATTCCTTATATATGTGTAATATCCTAACCCTAACCATCAGATTGGAAATATCTGAGGTTCCATTAACTCTAGGTGGCGTCCTTATGATACCAAAGGATAACAATAAATCTCAAGTGATTATTAAAACATTGGGGGACAATTTCCCCCTTTTAAACTACCATAACCTATAAAGATGAAATAATAATAACCAAACCAAACTATATGATGCATGAAGTATAAATAATACAATTCAATAAAAAACCAACAAACCAACAATATCAAATCAATAATGAAAACAATAAACCAGAATAACAAGACACTAAAATAAAGTATGACTCATGTACTAAGGTGGACCCAATCAAGACTCTAAGGACATTACCAACTCCAAAGCTCAAAATCCTGATAGCTATATCAAGAGGCACCACTAGAGAAATAAAAAATATTCCCCTTTCCTATATCATGTAAAATAACATCTACATATGCACCAAAGTGTATATTCTATCGGCGAGTAATAATACCCATTTGGAAATCCACCAAAATCTTCCCACGCATTCCACTAGGACAAGAGCAAGTTAGCTCATAGTTCATAATATATTTGAAAACAAAATAGAGGAACATAAAATTAGTTTAACAATTTTAAAAAATTTAAATTAAAATAAGAAACAATCTATTATTTAAATTCCTCTTGGCATACCCAAACCACATACTCTTGTTCATTAACACATGCATTCTAGGTGATAGACCCATACTCATGATCAATTACTCATCGATCCACCAAGTCATCGCTAGGTGACCGTTATCTAGGTGACTCCAATCTAGAACCTCATGCCAAGTCTATAGTAGAAAGGCCATATCTAAGAAAATGATAAACACACACACCACCCATGTATTACATGTTCTAAATAAATTCTTCCCCTTAAAACATTTAATTGAACATCTTGCTTGAGTCGAACAAAAACAATAATTTAATAGCATAAATCGAAGGGGTTTTCCAAAAACTATTCACATTCCAAGATTTCCAAATTATCAAAAAAGGGGTTTCTAATAAGAAATAAAAATGTGTTTCCATTAATATCCAAAGAAATTAATTTAAATATTCAATCCTTCAATATTTAGAATAAGTGGAGAAGATAGAGAAGCCACATACCTCACAATGGGTGAAAAAATTGAAGAACGACACAACAAAACTTCTAGATCTAGGTCTAAAATTCATTTCCTTCAACAAATCCAATCAAGATCTTAGTAAAAACACATCATATATCATAGATATATTTATAATAGATTAGATATAAAATTTAATTGCAAGAAAAATAAGAAGATCTATAAAGAAGAGAGAAATGAGGAGAGAAAAAGGCTATTACCTTCAATCTCCTAGATCCAACACACACTACTAAAAAATAGGACTTTAACAACGTTGGACTTTATCAGAACTAAAAAAAGTCTCTTATAAAGGGAACCATTATCAACACTAAAAATTTCTTATAAATTTTACCTTTTATCAGTGCTTTTATTTTAGTGTTGATAATAGGTTCACTTTATCAATAATTTTTTTAGCACTGATAAATGGTACCCATTTATCAGAACTTTATTTTTAGGGATGATAAATAGTACCCTTTATTAGCACTTTATTTTTAGAGCTGATAAAGAGTACCCTTTATCAGTGCTTTATTTTTTAGCAATCATAAATAGATCCTTTATCATAGCTTTTTTAGCACTGATAAAAGTCCAAATAAAATGAAATAATGAAATAAATAAAAAATAAAAAATGAGTTTATTAAAAGAATATTTAATTTTTTATTAATTAAATAACTATTTGTAAAAATGAATAATTTTATTATACTATATATAAATTATAAATAATAATAAACAATGTATATTAAATATATAGATATATACAAAATGAAAATTAAATAAATAAAAATTAAAAATAAGTAAATTGAGAAAAATATTACACATTTTATTAATTCAATAATCATTAATAATGTTAATAAATAGTATATATTAAATATATATATAAATGTATATAATTGTGATTTATATAATAAAAAATATTTATGGTTTATTTTAAATATTCATAAATTTAGTGAATAATTGTTTATAATTTAAAATTTATATGAATTAAAAATACTGACTAATTGCATAGAGTAATGGACATAATTGAATGTCGTTTGATTTTTCAATTTAATATAAATCAAATGTGTGTTGCATTGATTTCATAGATACATAATTAATGAATTTTTATATAAAATGCACACACACAAAAATTATCCATTTTTTCAATATTTTCAATGTACTTAATTTTAATTTATTCAAATTTACTCATTTTTAACATGAATACACTTAAGACTAAATAATCATTAATAATTTTAAAAATATATTTGTAAAAAAATATTTATAAATAAATATATTTATAAATAAATATATTTATAAATGTACATTTACTGTATTTATACTTTTATGTAATTATAATTATAAATAAATGGATATTTTTTATAAAGGTATTTATATAATTATAAATAAAAAATTATATATATTTAAATAATTATTAAATTTATAATAAATTTATTTAAATAATGAATATATTTACTATATATATATATATTATAATTATAAAAATATATATAATGATATAAATATTTTTTTTAAAATATTTATATAATTATAAATAAATAATTATATATTGAAATAATTATAAAATTATAATAAATATATTTAAATGAAGAATATATTTACTATATTTATATTTAAATATATATATATATATATATATTTACAATTTTTTATTTATAATTATAATTATAAATCTTTTATCAGCGCTTAAGTAATAAGAAATTATAAAAATAATCTTTATTAGTGCTTTTTAATGCTGATAAAGATAGATATTTACCAGAGCTAAAAAAGCACTGATAAAAAACATCTTTATTAGCATTGATAAAAAGAATCTTTATTAGTGATAAAAAGGGCTGATAAAGAAGCATTTTTTCAGCGATTATTACTTAAGCACTGATAAAAGGTATCTCTATTAGCGATTTTTAGGAAGCACTGATAAAAGTGTTCCAATCTATTTTAAAAACCCTAACCAGTCACAAAAACTTCATGATATATAAATCTTTTTGTGGAAGCCACTCTCTACCAACACTCCTCCTCGGTGAATCGAATCTCAAATCAAGGCTCGAATAAAGTCTTGAACAAATCCAAGTCTCAAATCCGAGGCTTGAACAATTCAAGGGTCGAATAAATCTAAGGCTCAAAAGTGAGTATTTCTATACTTTATCTCAAGCATAAGTCTTTCTATAATTTATCTTGGGGAACTCGGGGTACACAACATCAATGGTTCTGTCCACAGTGGAGGATTTTTTTCAACTGTGAGTGTGGTGAGTTTTCCATTTTAGAGATTTGGCTGTGGAGATCATCCTTTTAATGCTTAGATTTTTTTTGAGTGTGAAACACTTATCCTGTGAGCCTTCCCAACTTCACTCCCTGACCATATGAGAATCTCCTTCCTTCTCAATTGCAGTTGTGAATTAATGTAGGGGATTTATGAGATAATCTTTTTTTATGTGAATGTGTGGATGAATCATGATTTATTTTCATTGGATAAATAGAATAATTAACCATATGGTATAAGTCCCATCCCGTTTTACATCGTCTACACATTTTTTTATGTATCAATTTCCATGATAGTGGTTGGGTAGGCTATGAGACTACTTCATGGCATATTAAACTAACTAGTTATTTTCTTATTTTGTAGAAGAGACTTTAGATGGGGAGTAATGTTTTATAGATCTGTTATTTTTGTGATTCAAATTAGATTTCTGACTGAAGTAAGGGTATTCCACTTGGAAAATGTGACCTCACAGGAGTCATTCCATCTCAGTAGAGGCTAGTTTATATGGGAAAGATTTTGCAAGGGTTGGTGTGTTTTTATCCCTTATTTGTGATATATCTTATTGATGTGTATTATTATTTTATGCCAACATCTTTATGGACCTCCCTAAAATCTCAAGGATGGGTCAATGTGTATTACATGGCCTCCCTAAAATCCTTCATACGGGTAGATATAATGTGATGACCTCCCTATAATCCTTGTGATGGGTCGGTGTGGTGATATGACATACCAAGAGTCTTGAGATGTTTTCAAATATTTTATATACTATTAATATTAAATGTAATGTTTCCTTAGGTTTTTGCATCACTTGTTCCAAAAAATATAATGGAGGTTATCAGATTCTATATATTAGAAATTATTTTTAGGTATTCATTATTTTAGTTCTACATGTATTGGTTCCACCACTAGGAATATTTTATTACCATTCATGTATATGAAATAAATCTTTATTTATTAAAATGTTTTATCAATATATTTTTATATCTTCTAGTTGATTGAATGAGGGTTTATTATTCTTGTTTATCATATTTGGGTTTCTTATTACTGATTAATTTTCTATATTATATTTTCACTTGTTTAGGGTATTTATGAATGACTTGATGTGTTTCAAAAAATAATTATTATTACAATTTGTTACTTGAGACTCATCCCCCATATCTTTTATAGACAATTTCCATTCTCATCAGTTTCATCTCCTGAATAGTTATTTTATTTTTTTTCTTGAGGCTCATCCCCCATATATTTTATATTTCTTGTAAAACTATGAGCATTATTCATCCCATGGATGACTACCACTTAGAGTATTTCAAGAAATATAGGTGTATGTCCACAAGAGATGGAGGATGTGTGTCAAGAAAAAAAATGTAATGATAAATGTTTGGGAGTTGAGCTAATGAGCATGACTGTTGTATAACCTTCACCTTTGAATAAATTCATATGATAACACCTACCATAGTGGAGTAATTGTTTTCTTAAATTAAATTACCCATTTTCTTCAAAGCATACTAAAATTATTTTAAATAATCAAATGTTGGGTTTCTCTTATTAGAATTCTCTATAACTTTCACCTTTGATAATAAATATCTTATGTAAATTTATTTATTTATCCTAAAAAATTAATATTTTATGAACCCAATGGTATGGATATGAATTGAAAGTTTATTCACTCTAATAGTTTAACAAAAGAGTATGAATATGGATTTAAAGAGTTTATCAGGTTTGAAAGAGAGCATGAATACAACCCTTCTCAAATCCTTTATCTGTGTTTATATTGTTGTTATTCAATACCAATTATTCCAAAAGAGTTGGAAGAACATTTGATTTGTCACATAATAGATTAGAGCTATAAATTTTGGACTAAACTTGTGAAAAAACTAAATGTTCACATTGATTGGGATGATACCACAATTTATAGATTATTTGATATTATTACTAGTGTAAATAATGATGGAGATCACATGGAAAAAATGAAAATTAAAATTGAAGATGGCCTTCGTGTTTGTACAAAGTTATTTAATATGTTAAATAGCCATGCCTAGATACCATTGTATACCAATTATACAAAATACACAACATTTTTAGCTGTATTGAAGTTATATAATTTGAAAGATAGCAGTGGATGGAGTGAAACCATCTTTATAGAACTACTTAGTCTCCTAAATGATATTATACCATAAAAAAATTAACTACCATGTATAACATATGAAAGTAGAAAAATTATATGATCAATGGCATTGATCTCTAAAAAAATACATGCTTTTCCAAATTATTTCATATTATTTCAAAAGGACTATGAATAACTCATAAAAATCCATAAGTGTGGTGAAGATCGATATAAGAAAAATGAATCAAGTCCTTAAAAATATGTATGGCACTTTCCTATCATTCCATGGTTTAGAAGACTATATGGATGTTTGGAAACCATGAGAAAATTGACATGGCATTCAGATACAATAATTAAATATGGGAACCTATGTCATCCAAAAGATTTTTCTTAGTGGAAGAAAATTGATTACTAGTATCCTAAATTTGGAAATGAGCCAAGAAACTATTGTATTGAATTATCTATATACGGAATAAATCATTTTATTGTATATAGTAGTACTCATAGTATATGGAACTTCCTATTGGTAAATTATAACTTGCCTCTATGGTTATGCATGAAGCACAAATACATTATGTTGTCTCTGTTTATATATAGACCAGAGGAACCCGATAATGATATTGATGTCTATTTGGATCTATTGATCAAAGATATGAAATTGATGTAGGATACAAGTGTTACAATGTATGATGATCATATAAGTGAATAAATCACATTGAAGGACATGCTATACAGGATGATAAATGACTTCCCTGCTTATGGAAATTTATCTGGATATAGCATCAAAGGAATGTTGGGTTTACCCATTTGAGAAAAACACACATACTTAGTTAGGTTAAAAATTACCCAAAGACTATGTTTTTCAGAAATCTGAATTTTTTACCTCGATGACATAAATACCAATCTTGGATGACAACATTCAATGGGAATATCGAACAAGGTACAACATTGTCTCCAGTAATGGGTTATCAATTGTACAATAAAGTAAAATATATTGAAAATGTTTTCAGCAAACCATTTTCAAAAAACATTACAAAATATGGTTGGAAGAAGAGATCAAATTTCATTGAATTACTATATTGGAATTGTTTGTATGTCAGAAATTTTCTTAATGTCTTTCATGTAGAAAAATGTATTTTTAGTGTTATTGGAAAGTTACTAAATAAATCTGAAAAAATGAAAGATGGCATCAAATCTAGGTTTGAATTGATTAAAATGGGGATAAGGGATGAGTTGGCACTGATAAAGGGAAAAAGACAGAATTTTCTTCCTCTAGTAGCTTACACTCTATCTAGATAGGAAAAATTAAAAAATTTTCTTTTCATTAATAGTGTAAAATTTCCACAAGGATATTACTCAAATATCAATAATGTCGTGTTGGTGACTAATTTGAAGTTACAAGGAAGAAAATTACACAACTTTCATGTTTTGATGCAAGATTTGATGCTTGTTGCTTTCTGTTGCATTCTACCTCAATATGTATGGAATAAATTAACAAGACTCATCTTTTTTTTAAATCCATATGTAGTAAAGTTATAGACCCAGTGAAGTTTCCAATCACGAACAAGGAGGTTTTAGTCATATTATATGAATTAGAGATGTTATTCCCATGATATTTCTTTGACATATTGGTACACCTGATGATTCATTTGGTTAGAGAGGTTCAACTATGTGGTCATATTCATTATAGATGAATTCACCCCATTGAATGGTATATAAAGATTTTAAAAGGGTATATGAATACTTTATGTCATCTAGAAGGTTGTATTGCAGAATGATATATTGTTGAAGAATATTCTGAATTCTGTATCGATTACCTATCAGATGTTGAAAACATCGGTCTCCCAAAGTATCATTATAACGAATGCCTTATGGGAGAATGGATTTCCAGAAGATATGTTATTACAATTACCTTGATAGAGTAGGAGAAAGTGAACCTTTACATTTTACACAATATTGAAAATGTTTATCCATACATTGAATCCAAAAGATAAATTCTTTGAGATTTGAATCCTTAAAGGATTGAAGGATGGATATCAAATAAACATAATCAACAATTTATAGAATGGTTCTAAGATCAAATTTATAAATATTTATATGAAAATACTAATTTAATTACCAAAAAACTTTAATGGATAGCCAGGGGACCGAATGAAAATGTTATATATTACACTAGTTTTGTAATCAATGGTTATACATACTATATAAAAGAACATGATGAATACAGTATGATAAAAAATAGAAGTGTTACACTTGTGGATGAAGCGATTCACATATTTGGTTCCAAGGATATAAATCCAATTTATTAAATATGTTATATTTTTTAATTATCAAAAAGATATATGAGTTGGATTATAAAAAAATTGAAGTGTCGATTTTCCATTGCAAATGGGTTGACAAAATGAGTGTAGTGAAATTTAATGAAATGGGATCGGTGAAGGTGAATTTCAGTGTGGAAGGGGAAATAGATGATCCTTTCATAATGGAATTATGAGAAGTACAAGTATTTTATGTCTCAGATCTGGAAAACAAGAATTGGTTGATTGTCTCACTGGAGACTAAAAACAATGTTGGGTTAGATGAAAAATTCAATCAAGGATGACCCTTTTATTGTGAGATCACAATCAGTTCATAATGGTCCCAATGTAGAAAACATCTTTTACATTATATAGGACTAAAAATATGGGATTTTGATTCTATATATAGGAACTAAATACCTAAAACCTTTTAAAAAAAGAAAGGGAGTTCAATGAGAAGGTAAAAGTTTTTTTAACATACTATGTTTTTACTCATAATATTATATGTTATTTACTATATTAACATAATCTAAATTAAATGATTGACTATTATGAAGACAATGTATTATGTACATGATGATGTTACAAATCCCTCATAAGAACAAACTATAAAGAAAAAAACCCTTGGGAAGATTTAAAGGTAATTTTATGATATATTTTCTATATTTTAATAAAAAATTATATAATGGAATGTTGATTTAATTTTCATTATTCCTTGAAAATTTCATTTATTTTAGATGATTTCTATGCATCTTTCATGGATTTTTAAGAATAAAAATGACACTGTCTCTACTAAATCACAGAGGCAATATTGATGTTTTCACAGTAAAATCACTATCCATAGAATTAATGTATTTGTTCATATATATGTTTTATTTATTTATTTTTTGTATTAATTATATAATAATTGATTTCTTATGCAGGTGGATTATTTTGTTTGATTTGGGGTGGTTTTCTTGAATCTTCTCATGCTCACGAGAGATTGGACTTCGAGCCTGCAACTGAGATAATGAAAACAAGGAACTACATAAAGAATGAATACAACCATCTTGAAAAGGTGAATCCCTACTACTTATTTATTTAATTTATTTTTATCATTTTATCTACAATTTTTAAGTTAATTTCCTTATCAATTTTATTTAATTATTATTTAGTTTTTTTCGCAAATATTTTGGGAAGTCATATTGATTTTATGTTCTTAGTTGAAAAACCTTTATTGTTGAAATCCATAAGAGTACTGGAAGCTCATGTGGTTTTTGTAGTGACTTCTCATGATATAATGGGAAGATGAGATTCCTCCACTCTTCTGGATTTCAATAACAAGATTTTTTTGGCTAATAACATCAAATCAATATATAGTTTTGGAAGTTAAATAAATAAATGTAATGGAAATAATTGTAACATTTGTAGTTATGATTTTTTTGAGACATTGGGACATGTAGGAATCAACTACACCTTAATCCAACACACGGTGTGACCGGTATGACTCCAAGTGCTTATTTTTATTTACAATTGACATTAATTTTAGTAAAAAGGAAAACCGACATAATAGAAATTGAGTAAACATATTTATATTATTTTTATACTTTAGGAAAATTATGCATAAGTCATTTGTGATGTGTAAGAATCAGCCACATCTCAATCTGATACACAATGTTCCTGGTATGACTCAACATGTCCGTTATCAGTTTAAAATTGACATTTTAGTTAAAAAAGTTTCACTAACTAAAAACCAATCAAATACACTCTAATTTTATTCAAAATTTAGGATAATTATTCATAAGTCATTTGTGATGTGTAGGAATTAGTATCACATAAAACTGATACACGTTGTGATCAGTATGAGTCAAAGTGATTGTTTCTAGTTTAAAATGACATCTTAGTAAAAAAGACGAGTGACGTACTCAAAACTGATAAAACACATTCAGATTATTTTTATACTTTAGTAAAATTATCCATAATTTATTTGAGATGTGTAGGAATCAGCCTCACCTTAATCCGATGCACGGTGTGACCAGTATGACTCTAAGTGCATCTTTTTATCTAAAATTGACACCAATTATAATAAAATATACAATTGAACTACTTAAAACCAATAAAACACATTTTAATTATTTTAATACTTTATTAAAATGATCCATAAGTCATTTTTATGTGTAGGAATCAATTGAACCTCAATATAATGCACGATGTTCCCAGTAAGACTCAAAGTGTCTGCTATCAATTTAAAATCGACATTTTAGTTCAAAAAGTGTCAATCCCTAAAAAAAAATCAAACATGCTCATATTTTCTTGATAATTTATTACAATGATTCATAAGTAATTTTTGAATTGTAGTAATCAATTTCACGTCAAAACGATACATGATGTGATCAGTATGATTTAAAGTGTGTGTCTCGAGTTTAAAATATCATTTTAGTAAAAAAGACAAGTGATGTACTCAAAATCGATAAAACACATTTTTTTTGTTTTTATACTTCAGGAAAATAATAAATTAGTCATTTGAGATGTGTAGGAATCAACCAAACCTCAATCCGATGCATGGTGTGACCGGTTTGACTCAAAGTGCATCTTTTATTTAAAATTGACATCAATTTTAGGAAAATAGAAAACTAACCTTCTAAAAACCATGAAAACACATTTTGATTGTTTTGATACTTTATAGAAATTATTCACATGTGATTTTTTATGTTTAGGAATTATCTTAACCTCAATATGACTCAAAGTGTCCGTTATCAGTGTAAAATCAGCATTTTAGTTCGAAAAGTTTAACTCAATAAAAATCCATCAAATGTGATCATATTTTATTGATAATTTCGGAAAATTATTCATAATTCCTTTTTGAAATGTAGGAATTGGTTTCACATCAAATCGATACCTGATGTGATCGATATGAGTCAAAATGTGTGTTTCTAATTAAAATGACATTTTAGTAAAAAAGATAAGTGACATGATCAAAACAAATAAAATTTATTCATATTATTTTTATACTTTAGAAAAATGATTCATAAATAATTTTATATGTGTATGAATCATTAGTACCTCAATCCAATGCACGGTTTGACCGGTATGACTCCATGTGTGTTTTTTTAAATTGACATAGATTTTAGTAAAATGAACAACTGACCTACTAAAAACCAAGTAAACACATTCATTTTGTTTTTATAAGTTAAAAAAACAATCCAAAATTTATTTTTTAAGTATAGTAATTAGCCTCACATTAATCTAATACATGATGTTCCTGATATGACTCAAAGTGTCTGTTATGAGTTTAAAATCGTCATTTTAGTTCAAAAAGTGTCACTCACTGAAAACTGATCAAACATGTTTATATTTTCTTGATAATTTAGGAAAATGATTCATAATTCACTTGTAATGTGTATGAATAAGTCTCATGTCAAACTGATACATAATATAATCTATATGAGTCAAAGTTCATGTTTCCAGTTTATAATGACATTTTAGTAAAAAAGACAGGTGACATACTCAAAATAGAGAAAACACATTTGGATTGTTTTGATACTTTGGTAAAATGATCCATAAATCATTTGAGATGTGTAGGAATCATCCTAAACTCAATTTGACACACGGTGTGACCAAAATGACTCTTGGTGCATCTTTTTTATTTAAAATTGACATCAATTTTAGTAAAATGGACAACTGATCTACTCAAAACTGAGCAAACACATTCAGATTATTTTAATACTTTATGGAAATTATTCATAAGTCATTTGTGACATGTAAGAATATGAAACACATCAATCTGATATATGATGTGCCTGGTATGACTCAAAGTGTCTGTTATCAGTTTAAAATTGATATTTAAGTTCAAAAAGTGTCACTCACTGAAAATCGATCAAACACACTTAGATTTTATCGATAATTGAGGAAAATGATTCATAATTCAATTTTTATTTTTATGAATTGGTCTCACATAAAACTGATACATGATGTTATCAGTGTGATTTAAAGTGTGTGTTTCTAATTTAGAAGGACATTTTAGTAAAAAAGACAAGTGACATAATCAAAACCGAGAAAACATACTCATATTGTTTTGATACTTTAGGAAAATGATCAATAAATCATTTTAGATGTGTAGGAATAATCTAAACCTCAGTCTGATGCATGGTGTTATAGGTATGACTCCAAGTGTGTATTTTTATTTAAAATTAACATCAATTTTAGTAAAAATGACAAATGAACTACTCAAAACTGAGAAAAAGAATTCATATTGTTTTGATGCTTTAGAAAAATGATTAATAATTAATTTGGGACATATAGGAATCATCTTCACATCAATCTAACCCATGGTGTGATTGGTATGACTCAAAATGTCGGTTATCAGTTTAAAAATGAGATTTTAGTTCAAAAAGTGCCACTCAATGAAAACTGATAAAACACACTCCAGTTTTCTTGATAATTTAGGAAATCAATTCCCAAATAATTTTTTATGTTTAGGAATTAGTCTCATGTGAAAACGATACATGATGTGATCGATATGAGTCAAAGTACATGTTTCTAGTTTAAAATAACATTTTAGTAAAAACGAAAAGTGATGTAATCAAAACCAAGAAAACAAATTCATATTTTTTTGATAATTAAGACAATGATACATAAGTCATTGGAGACATGTAGAAATTATCCTCACCTAAATTTGATGCATTATGTGACCAGTATGACTCAAAGTATGTATTTCTAATATATAATTGTCATTTTAGTTTAAAACGCGCACCACATCGCCAAAACACCACCACATGACACAACCACTATGCTTCACCTATGGGGATTTATATTATACTTATTTAATTAATTTTCACATATATAATTCTTGAATATGAAAAATAAATGGTGTGACATGTAAGAATCGACCCTAAGTCAATCCAATACACAGTGTTCCTGGTATGACTCAAAGTTTAGTTTAAAACTAACACTTTCTTTTAAATTATTTATTTATATTATTACTAACATAAGAATTTTTTTCTTATATAGGTGAATTATTTTTCTCGATAAGGGGTCGTTTTTTCAGAAATATCATGATTTGGGGCCAGTATCAAAAGAAAATGGAAAATTGATGTTTTTGAATATATGTAATAATTTGTACTTATGTAATTTTATAAACCAATGTTTGAAATATCTATAATATAGTGTTTTTTTCTTGTATTTATGTTGTAAATTTAATTTCATTTAAATTATTTATTGGTACATGATTTTATTAATATCTATTGGTGTTTCTGGTGCTACGGTGTGCTGTTACAACACATTACACTGGTGTTGCGGTGTATTATTACAGAACACTATAGTATGCCCCTTTATCAGCACTTTTGAAAGTGATGATAAATGGGTCCTTTATCAGTTCTTTAAAAATTGTTGATAAATGGGTCCTCTATCAGCACTTTTGAAAGTGTTGATAAATAGTTTCTTTATCATCACTTTTAAAAATGCTGAGAAAGGTACCCTTTATCGACATTAAATAAAAGTGCTGATAAAGGACCACTTTATCAGTACTTTTTTAGCGATGATAAAAGATGAGGGATTTTAATCTTTCTCTATTAGTTAGTGATTTTTTAGAATTGATAAAGGCTATTTATAGTAATTTTAAAGGCCTATTTTGTAACGCCTCGACCCCAGTTACCCAGAGTCGGTGCATTATTTTAATACATTGGCATGATTACAAGGAATCAAGTCCCGAAGGACCGATCAGTTTAGCAGTCTTGGAAAATAGATTACATACATGAATGTTACATTACACTTCATAACATACAAAACAACATAAATAATCCTTTATGAATTCCATTATTCCCTTGTCTTAACCCTGCATATCAATCACAATACACTTCTTGGAATCCTGGGAAAAATAAAACATAGAAAGGGGTGAGCTCAGATGCTCAGTAAGGATAATAATACAGCGGAAACTTTCATAAATAAGCATAAACATTTAAGGCAATGTATAAATAAAACAAAATCCTTTTAAACTTGAACTTCAGCATAATATGAAAAAGATAAAATTAAATAATTCCATTTACTTATTCACATGTATATTCTACTAGTCTAATAATCACATGGAATATCAATAACCACTTTCATAATGATGGAATGCATAATGCCATACTATCATAACCACGTAGCCAAGGCCTCATGCCAAGACTACAAATAAGATTTTGTCAAGGCCTCATGCCAAGACACTAGTTTGTCTCATGAGACCTACAGATGAATTGAAGAGCTATAGCGGGCTCTACCCGTCACTTACTAAGTCTAATGCATTCCTCATATGAAAAGGTTTAAACATAACATAAACATTCATATTAAAACTAGCATACAAAATGTCAATACTTTACCCATAAACCATGAATGGTATAAAAATATTACATCCATAGTCAAACATATCACAACTCATTCAATACAATATGGAATATTGTATTATATTAAATCAACCTTAATCAAAAATAACATCCAGTAAAGGATGCTGACATAGTTGAAAATGATGAGTAAAACTTTTTGAGAGAAATATCATTTTTGTAAAATCATTTAAAAGTCACAAATTTATAAAGGAAGTAATTTAAAAGATATTTTTGAATCAAAGTGTCCCATACCAATTTGAAACTTTTGAAAAGAATTATCATTTCAAAACATTCATTTCCATATAAATAAATCCTTAAAATCATTTTGAAAACATGAACATTAATTAAAATGATTTAGAAAGATAAATATTTAAAACAATTGAAATTCTGATCTTGATAAAGAGTACCTTTCAAAATCCTTAAAATATTCATTTTGAAATCATTTTTATGAAAATGGACATTGATTATAAAAATGTCCCAGTGAATACTTACACATAAACAATCTCGGATAATAATGAGATTGAGGAATTAACACTTACCAATTTGGTAACTTACGAAACATACACCGCATGAAAGAGGTATCATACAATAAATATGTAAATACACATAGATTAAAGTGTATTACACAAATAATACAATTATGGTCAGTACATACACCACACAAAAGGTAATAGTGGCAATATGGCATGAATCTCATGGGAATAAGGAGTGAGATGAAAATCCCTTACCTTGCACTTTCCTTTAGTAGAGGGTATGTTTAACCTCCTGTAAGAAGATCATAGTATGTAATTAAATTAAACCAGAACCATATTAATATTTATGATATCATACATGATTCAATTATGACTTTATACCACCCATTTAATAATTATTTCCATGTTAAATTAACATTTCAGGTAATAATCGCTTTCTTTATCATACGTGTTTTAACTTGTTACTCTTGATTGTATCAGTTAGATCATGATTGAAATACTTCCAGAATATAAAAAATGATTTATATATCATATATATCTAGGATATAAATATGTATAATAGACATATATATGAAATGGAAAACACCGTTTATGGAGACGGTAGTCCGTACGTACGCATAGACGCTGTTTCCATTTTCATATAGTATTGAACGGAAGTAAGTGAATAAGATATATGTAAGTACATAAATACTTATATATATAAATATATATATCTCCAGTATAATTATTATGTCATATATTACATACTTATAATTAATATATATTTTTATAATCTTCGATGAATGGTGAACTTGGAAATGAATCTCATCGCGTCATGGAGACGGTAATCCGTACGTACACACGAGCGAAAATATCATTATTTTGATATTAAAATAATATATAATTGGATGGTATATCATATAGACAGAATTATTATCATGTTATATTTATTATTTACATGAATTATACATCATTATTATACCCATCTAAATAATAATATATTGAATAACAATTACACCACAACGTGGAGACGGTAGGCCGTACGTACGCACGTATGGTGACATGCCATTAAAGGGATGGATAGAATAATGAACTTGTTTTTTATATAATTATAATAAAATCACAGTATATATAAGATACTGGAGTTATTATTTTAGAATGGAAGTAACAGGGAAAGAAGAAGTTGAAGAAGAAATGAACTTTAAAGAGGGTGGTGAAGACGTTACCTCTTCTTCGGGTTCTTCCTTTTGATTTGATCAAAAGGGATACTTATGTTGGATTTATGATAAAAATAAGGCCTCTAGGATGGATTTAGGGAAGTTTAGAGAGTATTTGGGAAGGGGTTGGCTGAACCAAAAGGCTTTGAAGGTGTGAATAATTGGTTAGAAGTTGGGTCCTTTTATAAGGGGAGGAGGGGCTCTTTAGAAAAAACTTAAAGTATTAATTTATAGTAAATTCATTTTTGGTTTATAATGGATAAAAAGTGGATTATTCAAATTCTAAGGTGGTTATGGGTCTAAATCCTTTCAACTAATATATTTTAGACAGGTTTCGGTCATTATATTAACCTTATCTTTTAGTTTTAACTCTTAGTTAATTAGTTTGACACTTACCATGTCACTTTGTATTTTTATGTTATATAGTTAGTAAAATCACTATATACATCCAAGAGACCAAAAAGTGGTCAATTAATTATACAAAAATAATGATATAATTCCTTTTTCTGATCCTTAGATTTTTATGAATAGAATATAAATTAATAATATAATATATCTTTTAAAAACTCATTTATGTCAATTTTGATACTACTCAATAATTGATTTTTGTTAAAGTCTTAAAAACTTTATTAATTCAAAAAAAATTAATTTAAGAAATACTAACATGTCATATTAACCAATAAAATTCATGTATGTCATCAATACTTTCAAATTATATTTATTTTAACATTTATAATACCAATTATTTTATTCTATCATTAATAGGGAAAATACTTCATTATTATTGTGTCATATATATTTTTACTTTTTCAATGTCTAAAAATTATAAATAAAATACCCTTATGTAGGATATCTTTTTATATTTCTAATAAATATTTACAATCGAAAATATAACATATGTAACCCTATGTAAAAATTGTTTTTCTAAAAGATATAAGCTTATGTCATTTTTGCATTTACTTTAACTTAATTAATATAAAGTGTCCCTATCACCTAAAAGTGGATCCATGGGGTCCTAAAATCGACCCAAAGATTCTCATGGTCGAACATGTATCCAAAAATAAGGTTAGGACACGTTTTAGAGTAATTTATTATTATTATAATATTATTTTTTACCCTTATTTACCGGATTTACCCTTTAACCATAGTAAATAAAATATTTACCGAAGTAATTATTCAAAATGTCTAAAAATAAAAGTTACCTATTTACACAATATGGACATCCTGATTCCAAATATGGAATCCATTTTTCCAAATTCAAAACACATAAGTGGCAGAAATTAATTTAAAATTAATTCCCGCTGTCAAAATTAAAAGCATGTTTTTAAGAAATAATAATTATCAAAAGATTGACACCTGTGTATGTCCGGTTTAATTGTGAAATTATGTACAATGACCAAAATTGTATTAAATGATAAAAATATATTAAAGGTATAATTTAAAACCACTAAAATTCATAATTTATCACTATTAATTATTTTGATTAAAAAAGTTGTTTTTAATTAAAATTTAGTAATTTTCACTATTCATCAAAATATAAAAGTTATCCAAAAAGTACCAAAATTTCACCCTAGGATAAATTAGATATTCCAAATCCAAAAATGAAGTCCATTTTGAGAGATAAAATTTCTAAAATTTTAAAACGTTGGTATTACTATTCATAATGGCTAGTTTGATTGGTTGTGGTGTGTATTAGAACTCGAAGTTACGTACAAAACATGGTATTGTATTATTCAGAGAGAAGCGTACCATGGAAGCTTGGGGTTTTACATTTTTCCCTCATTAAATAAATTGAATCCTCACAATTTGAAACTATTTTTCGGAAATAAAAGGTTGAAAATAGAAAATACCTTTGGGAAAACCCACATCGGAAATTAGGTTAATAAAATTTAGTTTTAATAAGCGGAAATTGAAATGAGAGTGTCACCACAAAATTATGATCTTGATTAGGATAACATTGATGGAAATTAGAGAAATATAATTGGAGGAAAAACGTAAATATTTATAGAGAGTGATTGAGGTCATCAATCACAAAAAATTGTAGAATTGTTGGCCTCAAAGCCACCGATCTATGATGATTTGAAATACCATCGGTTCAACAAAACGTATGGTATTAGGATAACACATTTTTATTTTTAATATGCCTTACCTAATGTTTAATAATTTATTTCTTCATATAATAAGAGAATAAGAAAAATATATACATGACAAGTAGAGTTCCATCCTTTAACTAATTTCTACCACAGATTCATCTTTCACTCTAAAAGATAACAAAACATAAAAAATATATTCTATTTATCCTTTTTGTATAGGTTTGAAAAAAATGAATTTATAATTCATCTACCATACCCTTTAAAAAAAATACATTATTCAATCCTAGAAATCACATGGGATAGTGATAGGTGATACACCGTTGTCTCCCTTCGGTTGTGGGTTCAAGTCTCGCAGCCTTGCCAGACACGACGGGTTGCCGCCCGACCTCCGGGTTATCCTTTTTATGGAAATCCAAAAATAACCTTAACAATAGTACCCAATTTCAAACATAATCCATTCCATCTTTTAGAATTATCCGAAATACATATATCCAAACTCTCAGTCCAAAATTTATAAGGATGTTAAACATAATGAGGATCCTTTTTTCCAGGTAATAACATGTGAACATCTTCCTCATGTATTATTTTAAAACATGGTAACATCCTGAATTACCAAAAAACCTTTATTGATTACATTCATCCTCCCTTATTCCTTATATAATACTGGATATACTCCTTCTATCCAAAAATGTTGTAAACTCCAACAATTAAAAATCATTAATCAGTTTCAAGGTAGTCAAGAATATCCAATATAATTTATTCAAATCAACCATCTCTTATTCCAAAATCACTACCTCATTATCAGAACCATATTATGTTATATCTTTATCTCAACCATATATTTTCCAAAAATTTAACTTGCTATTGAGACACTTTTCTTGGTTCCACACAATCTCAAGTACTTAATGAAATAGTACTGCAGTACAATCCTTATATACTCCATAATTATTATAACCAGTACATTGTTGATACAACACTCAAATGACATAATTATCTAATAACAACATAAGAACTCTAGTCATTCCTCCTCATCTTTGGTAGTATCAAAACATGATTATTATCCAATAGCATCATTTGGGGCATAATCTGATGATTTGGACATTGGTTCGTGTAGTGTCCCAACTCCTTGCAGATGAAGCATTGCACATTTGAAACCTTTTTCTTACCCTTACAGTCACGTACCTGGTGTCCTTTTTCTCCACACTTATAACAAACTACCATTCCCTTCAGGCAAGTTCCAAGGTGTTTCTTCCCACAGTTATCACATATGGGAAAATTCTTCTTTTCCCTCTTCCCTTTATCGATCTTTCTCTCTTCCATCCTTTTCTTCTCTGGCTTCCCTTTAAATCCATAGGACTCAGAGAACACATGATACTATTTATTCATATGATGATAATACATGGGAGACTATTTCCATTCTAAATTCTTTCTTAAGACCATGAAAGATATGATCCTACTTACTCTTTGTATCATGCGTATTGCTGGAGTTCTCATTCCTTCTACTGGGCGCCATTTCTATACAATGGAATACACTAGGTCAGTTTATGAATCAAAATTCATAATTCCAAACATGTAAAATACCTAACGTAAATTGAACAGTTTTTGGATATAATCCATAATCACAAAAGTTTTTTCTTGAGGAGATATATACTCATAAACCCTTCATAGTGGTTTGTAATGAAAATGAGAATTATCCTAAGAATATCCCCCGGGAGTGTCGTAACCAAGAGTGCATCGAGGCCCATTGTCATGCACCAGTTCTCATTCGAGTCTAGCTTAAAGTGGTGTTTTTGGGTTTTACCCCTAGGTACATCTATGCTAGAGCCACCTCTACCTGCTCGTATCCAGACATGGATTTATTTGCTTGGAAAACTCACAAAATCTCTACATTACCAAAATTCTAGAAAGTTTTTCTTTACTAATCCTCAAAGTCTATCTTAGGGTAATGTGCGCTAATCAGATTTTATCTAAATATAGTTTCCAAGGTTATTACTAAACTTCCTATGATACCAACTGTAACACCCCAACCCCAGTTACCCAGAGTCGATGCATTATTTTAATACATTGGCATGATTAAAAGGAATCAAGTCCCGAAGGACTGATCAGTTTAGCGGTCTCAGAAAATAGATTACATACATGAATGTTACATTAAAATTCATAACATACAAAAAAACATAAATAATCCATTATGAACGCCATTATTCCCTTGTCTTAACCCTTCATATCAATCACAATACACTTCTTGGAATCCTGGGAAAAATAAAACATAGAAAGGGGTGAGCTCAGATGCTCAGTAAGGATAATAATACAACAAAAACTTTCATAAATAAGCATAAACATTTAAGGCAATGTATAAATAAAACAAAAGCCTTTTAAAATCGAACTTCATCATAATATGGAAAATATAAAATGAAATAATTCCATTTACTTTATTCACATGGATATTCTACTAGTCTAATAATCACATTCAATATCAATAACCACTTTCATAATGATGGAATTCATAATGTCAGACTATCATAACCACGTAGCCAAGACCTCGTGCCAAGACTAAAAATAAGATTTTGTAAAGGCCTCATGCCATGACACTAGTTTGTCTCATGAGACCTACTGATTCATCAAGGAGCTATAGCGGGCTCTACCCGTCACTTACTATGTGCAATTCATTCCTCATATGAAAAGGTTTAAACATAACATAAACATTCGTATTAAAACTAGCATATGAAATGTCAACACTTTACCCATAAACCATGAATGGTATAAAAATAACACATCCATAGTCAAACATATCACAACTAATTCAATAAAATATGGAATATTGTATTATATTAAATCAAACTCAATCAAAAATAACATCCAGTAAAGGATGCTGACATAGTTGAAAATGATGAGTAAAATGTTTTGAGAGAAATATCCTTTTTGTAAAATCATTTAAAAGTTACACATTTATAAAGGAAGTAATTTAAAAGAGATTTTTGAATCAAATTTTCTTATACCACTTTTAAAATTTTGAAAAGAATTATCATTTCAAAACATTCATTTCCATATAAATAAATCCTTAAAATCATTTTGAAAACATGGACATTAATTAAAATGATTTAGAAAGATAAATCTTTAAAACATTTGAAATTCTGATCTTGATAAAGGGTACCTTTAAAAATCCTTAAAATCTTCATTTTGAAATCATTTTTATGAAAAATGGACATGGATGATAAAAATGTCCCAGTAAATACTTACACATAAACAATCTTGGATAATAACGAGATTGAGGAAGTAACCATTACCAATTTGGTAACTTATGAAACATACACCCCATGAAAGAGGTATCATAAAATAAATATGTAAATACACATAAATTAAATTTTATTACACAAAGAATAAAATTATGGGCAGTACATACACCACACAAAAGGTAATAGTGGCAATATGGCATGAATCTCACAGGAATAATGAGTGAGATGAAAACCCCTTACCTTGCACTTTCCTTTAGTCGAGGGTACGTTTAACCTATTGTACGAAGATCATAGTATGTTATTAAATTATATTAGAAACATATTAATATTTATGATATTATAAATGATTCAATTATGACTTTATACTACCCATTTAATAATAATTTCCATGTTAAATTAACATTTCGGGTAATAATCGCTTTCTTTATCGTACGTTTTTTAACTTGTTACTCTTGATTGTATCACTTAGATCATGATTGAAATACTTCCAGAATATAAAACATGATTTATATATAATATATATCTATAATATAAATATGTATAATATACATATATATGAAATGGAAAACACCATTTATGGAGACGGTAGTCCGTACGTACGCATAGACGCTGTTTCCATTTTCATATAGTATTGAACAGAAGTAAGTGAATAAGATATATGTAAGTACATAAATACTTATATATAAAAATATATATATCTCCAGTATAATTATTATGTCATATATTACATACTTATAATTAATATATATTTTTATAATCGTTGATGAATGTTGAACTTGGAAATGAATCTCATCGCGTCGTGGAGACGGCAATCCGTACGTACACACGAACAAAAATATCATTATTTTGATATTAAAATAATATATAATTGGATGGTATATCATATATAAAGAATCATTATCATGTTATATTTATTATTTACATGAATTATACATCATTATTATACCCATCTAAATAATAATATGTTGAATAACAATTACACCACAACGTGGAGACGGTAGGCCGTACGTACGCACGTATGGTGACATGTCATTCAAGGGATGGATAGAATAATGAAATTGTTTGTTACATAATTATAATAACATCACAGTATATATACGATAGTGGATTTATTATTTTAGACTGGAAATAATAGGGAAAGAAGAAGTTGAAGAAGAAAGGAACTTTAAAGAGGGTGGTGAAGACGTTACCTCTTCTTCGGGTTCTTCCTTTTGATTTGATCAAAAGGGCTACTTATATTGGCTTTCTGATCAAACTAAGGCCTCTAGGATGAATTTAGGGAAGTTTAGAGAGTATTTGGGTAGGGGTTGGCCAAACCAAAAGGATTTGAAGGTGTGAAGAATTGGTTAGAAGTTGGGTCCTTTTATAAGGGGAGGAGGGTCTCTTTAGGAAAAACTTAAAGTATTAATTTATAATAAATTAATATTCGATTTCTAATGGATAAAAAGTAGATTATTAAAAGTATAAGGTGGGTATGGGTCGAAATACTTTCAACCAATATATTTTAGATAGGTTTGGGTCATTATATTAACCTTATCTTTTAGTTTTAACTCTTAGTTAATTAGTTTGACACTTACCATGTCACTTTGTATTTTTATATTATATAGTTAATAAACTCACTATATACATCCAAGAGACCCAAAAGTGGTCCATTAATTATACACAAATAATTATATAAGTCCTTTGGCCGAACCTTAGATTTTTAGGAATAAATTATAAATTAATAATATAATATTTCTTTAGAAACTCATTTATGTCAATTTTGACACTACTCAATAATTGATTTTTTTTAAAGTCTTAAAAACTTTATTAATTCGAAACAAATTCATTTAAGAAATACTAACATGTCATATTAACCAATAAAATTTGTTTATGTCCTAAAAAATTTCAAATTATATTTATTTTAACATTTATAATACCAATTATTTGATTCTTTAATTAATAAGGAAAATATTGCATCATTATTGTGTCATATATTTTTTTACTTTTTCAATGTCTAAAAATTATAAATAAAATACCATTATGTATGAAATATTTTTATATTTCTAATGAGTATTTATTATCGAAAATATAACATATATAACTCTATGTAAAAATTGTTTTTCTAAAAGATATAAGCTTATGTCATTTTTGCATTTACTTTAACTTAATTAATATAAAGTGTCCCTATCACCTACAAGTGGCTCCATGGGGTCCCAAAATCGACCCAAAGATTCCCATGGTCGGACATGTATCCACCAATAATGTTAGAACACGTTTTATGGTAATTTATTATTATTATAATATTTTTTTACCCTTATTTACCGGATTTACCCTTTAACCATGGTAAATAAAATATTTACCTAAGTAATTAATCAAAATGTATAAAAATAAAAGTTACCTATTTAAACAATTTGGACATAATGATTCAAAATATGGAATCCATTTTTCCAAATTCAAAACACAGAAGTGGAAGAAATTAATTTAAAATTAATTCCCACTGTCAAAACAAAAAGCGTGTTTTTAAGAAATAATAACTATCAAAAGATTGACACTTGTTTATGTCCGGTTTAATTGTGAAATTATGTCCAATGACCTACATTGTATTAAATGGTAAAAATATATTCTAAGTATACTTTAAAACCACTCAAATACATAATTTATCAATATTAATTTTTTTTATTAAAAAATTTATTTTTAATTAAAATTTAGTAATTTTCACTATTCATCAAAATATAAAATTTGTCCAAAAAGTAAAAAAATTACAACCTAGGATAAATTCGATATTCTAAATCCAAAAATGAATTCCATTTTGAGAGGTAAAATTTATAAAATTTCAAAAAGTAGCTATTACTATTCATAACGGCTAGTTTGATTGGTTGTGGTGTGTATTAGAACTCGAAGTTTCGTACAACACACACTACTGTATTATTCAGAGAGAAGCATACCATTGAAGCTTGGGGTGTTACATATTTTGTAGTAGTGACACTTAAATCCATTAAAATCATCTTCTAGAGGAAGAGGATATACCAATAACACCAATAGAAACCCTCAGTTTTGAGAGCCTAGGAAAATGATAGAGAAATGAGAGTTTTAAGTAAAAAATGGAATAAAAATACAATTTTTAGATGTATTAATTAACATCACATGTTCAGGTCACACAGTTTAAAAAATCATGCACCAACCATGAGATATCCATTGGACAGTACCCAAGTGACCGCACGGTAGTGCTACATGGTTTGACAAACCATGCACTAACTGTGTGAAATTCCTCTATCCCAAAAAATCTAGATTGCATAGTTTTCCATATAGTTTGAAAAAACCTTTCCCCAATTATGCACCTACCCAATGACTTCCATAATCACTAAGACAGTTTCCTAGAGAAGTTTCATAGTTTCTCCCAAACTGTGCTCAAACCGTGCACCTCAAAACACTTTCAAAACAAACTAAAACCATCTAGAAAATACTATAACTCAATCCAAACATTATATAACTTAAAAATACATAATAAAAGTGAAAATAAACTCAAATTAAGGGTGTTACATTCTTACCACCATTATACTTTTCATACCTAGAAATATAGTTATTTCCAATTCTTTGGAAGAGTCTTGGACACTATTATAGATTCTATTTCTTGGTTTTCCACATATCTTTATGAATTTCACCATGTTTACATAATACAAAAACCAATGGAATATGTTTTCCATGAAATAATTTATCTTTTATATCAAAAATTTAAATTAAAACATGAATAAATATAGAATCTAGTTCAAGATCAATCTGATCCCATCAGATTACATGGATATAATCAAGCTGGTAATTCATTAATTGAGATATATGAAATACATTATGAACCAAATTGAACCATAGTGGTAAAATGACCCCCCATAGAAAATGATAAAGGATGATGTCAATTATCAGTATAATATTTTTTATGGATTTGGGTTGAAACCATTTGTTTCATGATCATATGAATTTTCTCTATCACCTATTAAAAAATTCTAGGTCCCAATGTGAAGTTTCTCGAGACTCTACCCAAAAAAGTGGAGTGAAAAAAGAATGACTATATAATGCCTTTAAAAAATCCATCTATATCATGGCCTAATAACTATTTTTATAAAAAAACTACTCCAAGGTTAAATGATCCTCCCATGAGCCACTGGAATCCATAACACAAGCTCTAAGCATGCCTTCCAGTGTCTGAATAATTTGTTTTTGACTTCCAATCTATTTGAGGATGGTATATTATGCTCATGGTAAATTAGTTACCCCAAGGCTCTTGAAATGATTATCAAATATAAAAGGTAGAGTGAAGATCTCTATCATAGATTATCAAAACTATTATTCCATGAAAATTTACCACCTTCTGAATGTAGATATTTTCCAAGTCATCCACAATATTGGATTCAAGAATTGGAATAAAGTGGACTGAATTTGAGAGTTAATCTACAATCACCTAGATTGAATCATTCTTCTGAATAGTCCTTAAAAAAACCATGAAAAATTATATAGTAATTTTCTACCATTTCTAGATGGGTATAAGTAAATATTACAACATGACAACTGGTCCTTGATGCTCAGCCTAGATATGCTGATTGGTTAGGCATTTCATAACATAATCAACCACATTTTGTTTTATACCTATGTAATGACTCAAATTTTCGATGTATTATTTTTAGATATTGTATGGATTATTTTCAAGACTAGGTACTGAGAAAACATGTGATTTTGAGGCCTGTTGTGCCCAGAATAAATGTTTGAAATATATTAAATTCCATACATGCATAGTTTTCCTGAAAAAGTGGAATAAATCCCAAAATGGGGCCCATATCAGAAATATGAGGTCACTATTGATTTTAGAACATGGTTTTTACCTTAGGTATGATATAACCTTTATTTTCATGGAGAATTTGTGAAAAATTATTCACGGGCATAATATGAATAAAATAATTTAAATAATTTATTTTATTTCATTCACTAATGAAATGACGTAGATCCACCTTTAAAATATGCTATTATATCCAAATTTATGGGTTATCCATATAAACCTACAATTTGTAGATAGCATTGGAGATCCATTTGAATACATTGTTGAATAAAAACTCGATCGAGATTCCATGATCGATACGAAACATAATCAGAGGATCTTTCTAATGACATTGATATAACTTCCTTATTCATCAGTGATCGAACCAAATCATTGTAGGATGTTTTTTATTATATTTATCCTTGTTTATAGATTCCTATGATGAGAAAAAAATCAATCAACTAATGAATTGATTCATGGATCATACATATTGCGCATGTAGGTTAGATTAATTTGGGAATTGTGGGAATTAAATTGTGATTATTTTTTCATATCTTCATTCATAATTCTAATAGAAACAGATCTAGGACAACAATAAAATTGGATGAGGTTTATTCCTCATGTTTGTGATTGTGATTTTCTTCCCCATACCTTCTTTTATCACGGGAAACTCGCCTGGATTGTGGTTCAATAAATACTGAGAAATAAAATTTTGCACACCGATTTCTTAGAGTAATGATTCAATATCACAGATACCGACTCAATATGATGAGGGGATCATGTGATGATAAAAGTGGAAACATATTATATGGATCTTGGATACTCGATTCATGTTCTTCAATGTGAAAAGATGAATGAAGCATGAGGAAATTTGGCCCAATTCTGGTGTTCAATGATAGCAAGGACCCATAGAAGGTATTCCTTTGTTTTCGATATGGGGTGCATCTAGATCAATTGCGGAAGGATAGAAAGAAGGAACATGATTCTAGATCTAGAATTCTAGAATTTTCATGGTACATGACATGTATTTCGGAGGAACACTATCACGAACCAGATCTAGTCGCCATCCAAATCGGTGCCTGACCCAGTCCACGACATAACCTGAAGGGATTTATCTAACCCCCTGGGATAGCAAAAGTTCATGGGTATGATAAATAAATGTTTGGGAATGATTAAAACTATTTTAGAATCATTAAAAAAATCAATAATAATAAATAAACTGAATCTGAAAATTTAATCCAACAAGCCTTTAATAAAAATTCAGAATTGAAATTAATAGTTTAAAAAAGAACCAAGGGGGGAAAAACTAAGAAGGAGCAGAAAGTTTAACTCAAGAACCGCCACACAAAAAGGGAACATCAACCCAAATCCTTCTCTAAAACACTGCACCAAGGAAAGAGGCTGACAACCCAAACCACCATCACCAATGACCTTTCCCTTACCCTGTGTTAAACATTATCAAGTCTACTTACACCCAAAGGTTTAAGTATGGTGTGTTCCTAATCCCAATATAATTACACATAAAAATATTCCATGTGATAACCATTTTAATATGAAAGCTTTTATGTTTTTATAAACAATAAATACTAGTAAAAATTTATAAAAGATGCAACTTTAGAATTAAAACATTTTTCAAGAGAGAAACTTTGAAGAATGCACAATTTTAAATAAAAAACACATTCTATTTAATTTTACAAGAAAAAACATCATATTCCTATGGTATGTATAATATATGTAATGAGCACTAGTCATGGGAACACCCCTAGGAACTAGCTAGATATGGGACCCTAGGCACATTGTATCTCAGTGTAAAAGTAACCATAGTCAATAAAATTATCATGAAAGAACCACTAGGAGGGGAAACACCAATGACCTGGTGGTCCCAAAAAATTATCAAAGTTTAGTTAGTGTTGTAATCTTTAAACTTGCTAAGTGAAACATAGATGATACCACTACCATATCACTAGAATACTAGTCTTAGTCCGCCCACTTAGATACATGGGTTTCCCTCTTTGTGATCAATCAAGTTCCACATGATATAAAATACCAATTGCACATAAAATTACCATTTGAACATATAAATACCATTTATGAATCATACACACACCAAATAGTACACAAACATGTTCCTCACCCTCAATGTAATTTAGTAAACCTTGTAAAGATTTTTTAAAACAATTTCAAGAGGTAAGACAAGGGTTTGCACACAAAATCCATTAAAAAATCATTTTTAAGGCCAAATGCCCAAAAATACCACACCCAACTTGATTTTTAATCCCTAAAAACATTTAATAAACTAATTACATGAGTCATAAAATAACCCCAAAAGGCACAACATGGAATACACATGAAAAAAACTCATTTTCATACAAAAATGATTCTTTAAAATCAACCACTTAATCAATGCCACCAAAACGGTTTTCGCACAAAAAAAAGTGTAATATGAACATGGAAAAAGTTAAATAAAGCAAGATAAATTCATCAAAAAATTTATACACATGGAATCATCTACCATAGATGTTAAAAAACCCAAATCTTTGTGGGAAATTTCAACCGCACCACCGATGCACCATAAAGGGATGAAAATGAACCCTAATCCACAATATTGAACCAACAAACACAAAATTAAACCCTAGGTATGAAAACCTAGTTTCTGGAAATTTGGAACTTCAAGAATAAGGGAAGAAACCCTAAGGGAATGGAAGGAATAAGAGAGGAATTCACTTGAAGAATCATGAAGTTCCACCACCAAAAACCCCTTCAAAATTGGGTTCAAAAAGAGTTTGAGGGAGATTGAGAGCCTTTCAAAGATGTAAGGGTAAAATAAGGGAATAAAGGGGTATAATAGGGTTAAGATTGGAAGGGAAGAATTATAATAATATAAAAATTTTAATTAGATGGACACTATTCATGGTTTGTTTTCATAGTTTTGTAAACTGTGTAGCCAAACAGTGAGCCAAGTTCTATCCACTAAAAAATTGAAAATTTATTACAAATTTAAAGGGGGAGACTAGGGGAAACATAGGGGGAAAGATATGATAATAATAGAAGAGAAAATACCTAAATAGAAGGACACAAATGTGAAAATTCTCCCCACCGTGAAAACTTTCTACCCCAGAAAGTTAACCCGAAGCTTGATTAAAAAATAAGAATGGGTAATCTTGATCAAACAATGACTTATGATCCCAAGTCTTGTGTACATAATTCCCATGATGCCAAAGGACTGGGACCAGTGGAATGGACTTCCCCCGAAGCACCTTCTCTTGGGAATCCACTATTTTCACTGACTACTCAAACACTGATAGATTGAGCACTATCTCCAACTCCTTCCAATTAAACACATGGGACAGGTCCAGATTGTACTTATTCAATTGGGAGACATGGAATACATTGCAAATATATGATAGCTAAGATGGAAAATCTAACATGTATGCCAAATTTCCAATGTGCTCAGTGATCTCAAAGGGCCTGACATATCTCGTGTTAGCTTTCCCAGCTTTCCCAAATGATGATGACCCAGACGAGGGGCCACTTTCAAGAATACCTGATCACCCATATAAAAATCTAGATCTTGACGCCTCTGATCAGAATAAGATTTGTGGTGACTCTGAGCTTTCAATAACTACTACCTTATCAAATTGACCTTCTCAGACATCTCTTGTAGAAGGCTCAGCCCCAACAGTGAGGTCTCACCTACCTCAGCCCAATACAAAGGGGACTAACAAGGACAACCATAGTGCACCTCAAAAGGTTCCATTAAAATTGAGTATTGGTGACTGTTATTATAAGAAAATTCAACCAATCCCAAATGGCTATCCCATGAACCTATAAAGTCCAAAACACATGCACAAAGCATGTCCTCTAGAATCTGATTTTCCTGCTCCATCTGACCATCCGTTTTAGGATGGTATGTCATCCTCATCTTAATTTACAACCCAAAATCCTTATTAAGGACTTACTAAAACTATGAGGTGAAATGTGGGTCTCTATTAGAGAAAACTATTCATATAACACCATGAAGCCTCACTACCTCTTGAATATGCAATCATCCCAACTCATCTACTTTGGATGTATCTCTGATCGGAATAAAGTGGACTGATTTGGTCAGATGATCAATCACTACCCAAATAGAATTCTTACCCAGAGGTGTGCAAGGTAAACCAACAATGAAATCCATGGTGTCCTCGTCCCAATTACAGGAAGGAACGAGTAATGGCTAAAGAAAACCAGAGGGCCTTTGATGCTATGCTTTTACCTACTGACATGTATAATACCTCGATAAAAGAGAAGATATATCCCACCTCATACCTATCTAATAGAACTATAGATGAACATCATAATACATTTTGGTAGCCTCAGGATGAACGAACCACTAAGATTGGTGGATATCATGCATCACCACCTTCCCCAGAGACAACAACACCACTGAACGGTCCTTGAAGCACAAGATGACCTCGGGAGATGAAGACCAATCAAAAGACATCTCCCCCATGAAGAAACTTCATCAACCACTAACATATCCCATCACTGGGATGCTCCCACAAAATCAACTATTAAAGAGAAGGATTGAACTAAACACTCACCAAGAATGCACATCCACTGTGCTCCTTGGTCTCCTTGTGCATCTGATAAAAGAGTCCCATTAGAGTGCACTCATCACTGAACTTACTCAAATCCAACACTGGTACTTTTATGCTCAAGGAATATTCCACCACATTACCTGGTCCCAAGTTATATATGATATCAAAGTCAAACCCCTAAAACTAATTGATACAATGGTGCTACCTCAGATTAAGATCCTTCTATGAGAAGATGTAGGATACTCTCTTATGATCAGAGTATACCAAAAACTTCCCCCCCAAGAGGTAGTGACACCAAGTCTTTAAATAATGCATCACCACTAGTAACTCCAAGTCATGATTCAATTAATTCTTTTCATGTGGTTAGAGTTAGTGAGAGCCATACACCACCACATGATCACCCTACATAATCAAACACCTGATACCCATACATGAAGAATCACAATAAACCGCATATCCCTTTCCATATTCTGGAGAGATCAACATGGGGGTGGTAGTCAACCACTGCTCCAACTTCTCAATGGATTAATGACATTCAGGGCCCCATACAAACTTCAACCCTTTCTTGGTGAGCGCGGTGATGGGTTAAGCAAGAAGATATAATTCTCGAATAGACCACCTATAGTAACCTACCAGGCCAAGGAAACTCCTGATCTCAAACACATTCCTCAGCTACTCCGATGAAATAACTACACTGATCTTCTAGAGGTGCATCGAAACCCCCTATTATGAGATGACATGACCCAAAAACTTCACCTCCCAAATCTAGAAAGCACACTTGGACAACTTTTCATAAAGGTGATGATCCCATATAGTGCCCAACACGATCTGCAAATGATGCTCATGCTCATCCTCATATCCTAAGTAAACTAGGATGCCATCCAAAAATACCACAAAAATGGAATCTAGATATTGGTGGAACACACTATTCATGAGTTCCATAAAGACCACTAGAGCATTGGTCAATCCTAAAGGCATGACCAAGTACTGAATATGGCCAAACCTGTTTCGGAAGGCTATCTTCATGATATCTTCCTCTCTCACGCTGACTTGGTGGTAACCCAAACACAATTCTATCTTGGAAAACCACTTTCCCCCCTTCAGCTGATCAAACAAGTCATCTATTTGTGGAAAAGGATATTTGTTCTTGATTGTTACCTTATTCAACTTCTGGTAGTCAATGCACAACTGGAGGGATCCATCATATTTCTTCACAAAAAGAACTGGAGCGACCCAAGGAGAGATGCTCGGGCGAATGAGTCCTTTGGATTCCAAATTTTCCAACTATATATTTAATTCATAAACTCATTGGGGGACATATGATACAAGGGAAGAGATATCAGTTTTGTTCCCAGTGCCAAATCAAACAAGAAATCCATATCTCACTCTGGGGGAAAGCCTGAAAAATCATTTTGAAAAACTTCTAGGAACTCATCCACTACATGAGGTAATCCACCATTAAGATCAATACCATTTTACTCTATCATGAGTGAAAATAAATGGAAGGAAAGATTTACCAACTATGGGATTGGAGGTCTCAGACGACCTGATCGAGGATCCCATTCCCCAAGAAAAACCTAAGGACTCCCATTAGGTGCCATGAAACTCACCCTCCACCTATATAAATTGATATGCACTTGGAAGTGCACTAGGAAATCCATATTGAGGATTATATCAAAAAGTTGTATATCCAAGACCAGGATGTCCCACTCCATCTCAACCCTTGACACAGAAAGTGAACATGATAGGCACCTGAGACCCTGCTCCTTCTTCTTACCCAACAACGTAACCAACTCTATTTTTCAAGAAAACAACTCAGTTGGAAAATTCATAAAATAAAAAATTCAAGAAGAGATGAAAGAAATAGAAGAACAAGTATCAAAGAGAATAGTAGCTAAAGAATATGCAATCAAAATGGTACCTAGAACTGTCGAAGGCCCTGCATCTGATCCCGCTGGTACCTGATCCACAACATGAAGATTCCTAGCCTCTTCCTAAGAATGGAAACTTGTCTATGGCTCTACCTTGAACTATATCTTCCTAGAAGATGATCCATCCCTACCACCACAACCACCAAACTGATATCCCACCTTCCTAGATGGCTCTAACTGAACTAAAACTCCCCTAAAGCCACTAATCCTGCCTCACTCTAGAGTGGATTTTCCACATTGAAAAATCGATGCAAGTTCCCCGTAGCTCCACACTGATAACAAGGCCTCATAGGAGATTCACATACATGCCAGGTGTTCCCTGGCCTCTTTCACCGGGGTCACGCAATGAACCTTGCATTATATTCCATAGATAAAAACATCCTAGGAGGATGTCCTAAACTACCACCTTTCTTCTTCCCATACTCCTCTCACTTACTTTTCTTCTCAGATGAACTGCCACTTCCTATCATTAATACTATCCCAAAGAATCCAGACCTCCTCCTATGGTCAATATACACCATATAATCTCGATCAACCACCTTAGTATGGGTCTTCATATTGAACAGGAAGACCAGAGAATAGATCTCTGGCCTTAATCTATTTTCAAATCCTTATTCCTTCATATGTTCATTAGAAACTATCTTTGGGGAATATCAAACTAGATCAACAAAGTGGTTGTCATACTCCATTACTGACTGGTCTCTCTAAACAAGGTCCATAAATTCCTAGAATATAGTATAAGACAAGACCTTAGGACAATACTGGTCATTGAAGATAGCCTTGAAGTCCTTCCATCTCATCTACTCTTGCTTCCCAGCTTGAAGCACTGATTCCCACCACTTGATACTAGGGCCTTCTAGCATAAATGAGGCACATTTCACCCCCACCTCCTTAGTTATGTCAAGGAATTCAAACATTCTCTCTATTTTTTCAAGCCACACCTCTTCTTTCTAAGGATATGTACTACCTTAGAAAGTAGGATGCTTCTTCTTTAGAAACTCATGGGCTTTTTCATTCCCAAGACTAGGTTCATCTTCTCTAACTGGAGTAGGAGTAGGACCCACTCCCTGTCCCAGAGCCTGGATAGCCCGAACCACATCTTCTACCAACCTTTGATCAATCAGTGAGGGAGAACTCTCTCCATCTTCCTCCCGTGGGTGCATGAGAGCTTTCTGAGGAGGCATGTTGCTACAAAAATAAATAGTCACAAGATAAATCATTAGTACAAAAAATATGAAAAATATATTCAATAACATCAAATATAAATAAATCACACCTATCACAACAATTAAATAAACAACTACTTCACCCCCAACCAATGTCCATGTGTATTTTGTAGCCCGAACGTCCCACCTAGAATAAAAGTAAAACAAACAAACCCAACATCCCATGGAGACTCAAGGTCTATCACCAGAGGTGCGAGACAAGAACCCTAGTCGCATCTAGAAATCTGAGCCCTGAAAGTCTTAGCTTCTGTCTAACCTGAATCATCCCAAAAATAATATGACCCAAAGAACTTAACCACCCCCTAATACCATTTTTTCAGGAACTAGATCTGGTCACCTTCCAAACCAGTGCCTGACCCAGTCTCTGGCATAACCTAAAGGGTTTTTCCTATCCCTATGGGTTGTAACAAGTGCCTGGGTATCATAAATAAGTTTTTGGGAATGATTTACCATATATTAAAAGCATTAAACAACCAACTATAATAAATAAACCAAATCTGAAAATTTAATCCCACAAGACTTTAATAAAAATTCAGAATTGAAATATATAGTTTAAACAAGAACCAAGGGGAAACAAAACTAGGAAGGAGAAAAAAGTTCAACTCAAGAACCACCACACAACATGGGTACATAACCCCCAAGTCTTCTCCATAACATCGCACCAAGGAAAGAGGATAACAACCCGGACCACCATCACCAAGGACCTTTCCCTTACCTGTGTCAAACATTATCAAGTCTACTTACACCCAAAGGTGTAATTAGGGTGTGAGAATAAGACCAATAGGATTCCACCCAAAAAGCTTCCATGTGATAAAAATTTTAAGTCAAAATATTTCAAGTTTTTATAAATAATAAATACTTGTAACAATTTATAAAAGATGAAAATTTAAAATTAAAACAATTTTCAAGAGGGAAACTTTTAAGAATGCAGAATTTTAAATAAAACACACATTCTACTAAATTTTCCAAAAAAAAAGAATTGTATTCCAGTGGTATGTACAATATAGCCAATGAGCACTAGTCACGAGAACAACCCTAGGCTCTAGATAGCTGTGAGGCCCTAGGAACATCGCATCTTGGTGTTAAATTAACCATAGTTAATAACCTTAACATGTACGAGATAGTAGGAGGGGAAACCCCAATGGACTAGTGGTCCTAAAACATCATGAAAGTTTTGTTAGTGTTGTCATCATCAAACATTTTAAGTGAAACAAGGACGATACCACTACAAGATCACTAGCATACTTTTCCTAGTCCACTCACCTAGATACCCAGGTTTCTCTCTTTGTGCTAAATCAAGTTCCACATGTTATAAAATACCAATTTCACATAAAAGAACCATTTTCACATATAAATACAATTTCTGAATCATACACACCCCAAACATTACACAAACATGTTCCTCACCCTCAATGTAATTTAGTAAACCCTTTAAAGATTTTATAAAACAATTTCAAGAAGTAAGACAAGGGGTTGCACACAAAATCCATTAAAAAAACATTTTTTAAGGAAAAACAACCAACAATAACACTCCCAACTAGATTTTTCAGCCCTAACAATATTTAATAAACCAATTCCACGAGTCATAAAATAACCCCAAAAGACACAACATGGAATACACATGAAAAAAGATCATTTTCATACAAAATTATTCTTTAAAATCAACCACTTAATCAATGCTACAAAAAATAGTTTTCACACCAAAAAATGAAATAAGAACATGAAAAATAGATCAATCAAGTAAGATAAATTCATTAAAGAATTTCTACACATTGAATCACCTACCTTAGATTTTAAAAACCCCAAATCTTTGTGAGAAACTTCAACTGCACCACCGCCACACCACAAGGGGATGAAAATGAACCCTAATCTACAATATTGAACCAAGAAACAAAAAATTAAACCCTAGGTATGAAACTCTAGTTGATAGAAATTTGGAACTTCAAGAAGGAGGGAAGAAACTCTAAGGAAATGGAAGGACCAAGAGAGGAATTCACTTACTTGAAGAATCTTGAAGTTAAACCACCAAAAACCCCTTCAAAATTGGATTCCAAAAGAGATTGAGGGAGCTTGGGAGCCTTGAATGGCTGTAAGAGTATAATGGGGGATGAAAGGGGCACACTAGAGTTAATATCCAAAGGAAAAAATTGGAATAACATAAAAAATTTAATGATCTGAACACTATGCATGGTTTGTCAGCACAATTTAGCAAACCGTGCAGCCAAACCATGCACCCAGTTCTGTCCACTTAGAAATTTCCAATTTCTTTCAAATTGCAAGGGGGAGCCTAGGGGAAACTTAGGGGGAAAGATAGGCCAAGAATATAGGAGAAAAATACCTAAAAAGAAGGACCTAGATGTGACAAAATTTCCATGTGGGACCCTCAAAGAGACAACTGGGGTTTGAGGATGAAGTTAAGTATCACATGGAATGTGACCATGTCACAAGGTGTGTGATCTCTCCTTGATGGATCAACATGTACTTGGTATGGTGCACATACACAAAAAAGAGTACATGATCATAGAAATGCCATGTACTCTAACATGAACATTTCCTGGCCATGTGTACACATGCATAGTAATGTACTTGGGCATAGGAAGAAGTATAGAGGCATGTGAACACCATGAACTTTGATATGGACATAGACATAGACCATTTACACAGGTAGAACCCGGTGTCGAAGGAACACACTTTGTACTACCATTACATGTCATGTACTTCCATCAAGATGTATTAGATCACTTTACCTCTATATCTTAGACATGTTTTGTTAAGTGTGTGTTTCCTATATCAATTCCCTGAGGATTAGTATGGAATCATTTCCTACACATAGGATAATGATCCCTTTAGCAAGACTTCTTGGATAGAGTTGTTGTAATCCTTCCATGAGCTTTAGAGTGAGTTCCTTTATCATATTCTTTCCCTAGGTGGAGTTCTTAGTATCATCATGACCAACACTATATAGGCACTGGTCCTCTACTTAATGGGTCATTCCAGATTGAGTTTTTGGTATACCCCATGGTTTTGGGTGTGATCCTCATTTGTGTTTCGTTTCTCTTCAGTCTTCTAGTGTATTATTCTTATGAAGAGACCTGATGAGCACAAACTCTTGGATGGATGTTATCAACATTATCTGAATCATGGAGTTTGTTCTCCTAGATGAGTACTTTGGAACCTTCAAGTAGGAATCCTAGGATGGAATTAACATCATGAATTTACCTTGATATTGTGTGTCTTTTTTGAGTATATCTAGATATTTTTTATATGTGCTGTAGACATATACCCATGTAGATATAACTGTTATTCTTGTTGTCATATAATTTTTTGGTTTCAAGGTATCCTACTGGGTATTATTATACTCACCCATGGACGGGCTTTTCCCATATATGTCATATATTTTATAGAAAATCAACCTTTTTATGGAGTCCTATAGGGACTAGGACTAGGTGATTGTTAGTGAGCTATACATACTGAGGTGTGTTCCTACAATTATCTTGACAGTAGTACCCATTTTTACTTTCAGTATGGACTTGTTTTCAGACTCTTTGTAGTGGGATTGTATTTGGATATGTTTACTTTCTATTTCTTGTTTTTGTACCCCAGTTGTGGGATTTAGATTTATGTATACATGGTTTGTCAATTATTTTACATTTTATCATTTTATGGGCTAAGAGATGTGTGTGTGTGTACATGTACATCAGGCTAAGGTTTCCCATGTTAGTGACATACCTAATCAATGCTAGTTTCCAGCAACGTCCTATTATAGGTGGGATTGGGGATTCACAAAATGGGACACATTGGGATGGTTCATGAAAAAGTGGTATTAGAGGAGTCAGTTCTACCTTAGGACTAGAGTCTATGATATTCTTTTTGGGGAAAAAATATTAAGTGTTTAGAGTCTGAATTTCAGGCCATGGACTCTAGTGTTGGTGTGGTGGCTGATGTATCCATACACTAGGACTCTGATAAACTACCTTTTTTACTTAGTACATGAGGACACTGGTTACAGGGAAAATCAATGGAACATGAATCATGTAGGAATGGGTTGTGGTTTACATATCCTTCTTGAGCCAGATCTCTAGATATACTCACTGACCTTGGTAAATTTTATTTATTTTAGGATGCCTCCACGATGCATGCCAGATAGGATTCAACATCAAAATCATGATGATGATCCACTCAATGATGATGCATCAATACAGGAACCGGTTCCAAAGGTGTTACCTCTAGGTGGTGCACCATTTATACCACCATGTGTTGAGTAGTAGATGGTACTTGCAGTACCATCATATGAGGTGCATAGGCTGAGTGTGCTTTATGAATTTCAGTGACAAAAACACCTCAATTTCCAATGTGATTCTAACCCACATGTAGTTGAGGACTAGATTGAGGCAGTGACATGAGTTTTATATCTTATCAGGACACCGGAAAATTATATGGCGGTTCTATAAGAGAACCTTGTCTATATCTCAGTAGGACGATGGTGGGGTTTAGTGACCCATTCATATGACAAGGTGACTCTATCATGATCAAAGCTTGAGTTCCCTTTCAAAGAGGAGTTGAGAAGTGTTTTCTATATCTATATTGAGGTTTTTATTCATCCTAGAGTTTCTTCAGCTCTAGCAGGGCATCATTAAAGTGGCTGAGTATTCATCAAGGTTCACCAACCACTCTAGGCAATCGATGGATATGGTACAAGATCAATTCTTTCAGGATTTAAACCTTAAGAACGGACTCTGTAGAGGCATCCGATCCAACATTATACCTCTATGAATTACTTCCTATTTCAGGGTTCTAGATAAATCTTTGGTAGTTGAGATTTTCTTGGATGAGAAAACGTATACGGTGGTTTCTGGAAGTGGGAACATAGGATCAGATACTTTGGTAGTAGGGAGAAAACGGTAGCTTCAGGGATGTGTATGTGTGGGATGTTTCAGGAGGATGTCCCAAGATAGAGCGTATGTGGTTTAGGGATCACCGGATAGGTCTAGTTAGCTTAGGGAGAGGTGGTGATACTCATATGTTAGTAGGGGACATCTTGCTTGAGATTGTCTGACCTTCCATATGACTGATAGGGAGACTATGGATGGGTTTCTAAGGTAGAGGTTACAGTAGGATAAGACAAGTATGTAGGGTGGTGGACATAGAAGAGGAGCTGGGAGAGCATCAATCAGAGCTAGACACTTCAACTTGTTACCACCACCACTCCTAGATGGTCCACACCAGGCTTAGGGAGTTGGAGGATCAAGGTGGGGGTAGCTGTAGGTGGTAAAATCTTATGACCCAGAGGCTCTGAGGATGATACAAGGTACGATCTTTGTTTTTATACCTTATCTATAGTAATTATAGACATAGGTACAATCATTCCTTTATTTCCACATATCTAGTTTGAGACTTTTAGATTTTGGTTGATCCCTTGGATGGACCCTTTCACTTGGAGACTCTTACTGGAGATGACTTAGAGATCACAGAATTGTGCCAATAGTGTGACCTGACTCATAGAGGGAAGAGTTTCTATTGGAATATATTTTTATCAATAATGAGGCCTTATGAAATAATATTAGGTATGGACTGGTTATCCACATTTCATTCCCAAATAGACTGTTTTAGGTGGAGGATGCAGTGTGTCCACAATGATGGGAATAGGTTTTCTTTTTTGGGTGAAAAAGAAACCCAAGAATAATAGTATGGACTCATGAATTAGAGGTTTAATGCTATTACTCATTAGTTGGCTAGCATGACCCTTGGTGCAACGGATGTTATGAGTTTCCAGTTACCTACAGTGGTGGAAGAGTATGAGGACATATTTACTGAGGATGTTTAAGGCTTACCTCCCCACAAAGAGGTATAATTATTCATCAATATACACCCTTGGATGAACTCTATATCTACAATATCATATCATATATATCATATAGTTCTTTTTGAGTTGAGAGTGCAGTTGGAGGAGTTGAAGAGGAAGGGATTTGTTAAACTCAGTGTTTCACCCTAGGTAGCCCCATTTTTGTTTTCCAAGAAGGAAGATGGGAGATTGAGGTTATATGTTGATTACCATCACCTATATTAAGTTAATTTAAAGATAAATTATCCACTACCAAGGATCGATGACCTCTTTGATATTTTGAGAGGGGCACGATGGTTATCGAATATTGAACTCAGATCAGGCTATCACTGACTGTGAGTATGAGATGAGGATATACCAAAGATAATATTCATATGTCACTAAAGTCACTATGAGAACTTTTTGATTCCCTTTGGTGTGAATAATTTCCCATTAGTGTTCATAGGACTCATTAAATGGATCTTTCATCCGTTTTTATTTCGGTTCATGGTATTCTTCATTAATGATATCCTTCTGTACTCGACGTCCAAGAAGGAGAATACAAGAAGTTTGAAGATGATTTTGTAAATACTCTATTAGAACCACTTGTTTGAGAATCTCTCAAATTTATAGTTCTGAATTTAGGTGTTCCACTTTCCAGGACATGTTATCTCAGTAGATGGTGTGGTAGTGGACCCAATGAAGGTTGAGGTGGTGTTATCTTGGGATCCACCAAAGAGAATGATAGAGGTGTGGAGATTCCTTTGGTTGGAAGGCTATTACCAGACATTAATACCCAACTTATCCAAGATATCTGACCCATGGAAGCTTTTAACCGAAAGGGGAAGCCTTTCATGTCGATAAAGAGGTTTTAGTAGGATTTTATAAAGTTGACATAGAGATTTATGGGCACTCCCATATTGATATTTCCAGAGGAGGGTATCCAGTATACAGTGTTCTATGATGCATCAGGAACCAAGATTGGTTGTGTTATCATATAGAGATGAGTTTTGATTTTCTATGGTTCAAGTCATTTAAGACAACATGAGTAGAACTATGCAACACACAATCTTGAGTTAGTAGTAGCAGTATTCACACTAAATATGTGGTGAAACTACCTATTGAGCGAGTGATTTTTTGTCTATTCCTACTATAAGAGTCTCAAGTATATATTATCTCACAAGGATGTTAACTTTATTTAGAGGAAATATCTAGAGTTACTCTAGGATTTTGACTTTGAGAGTATCTATACTATTGGGAATGAGAATGTGGTAGTATATTCTCTCAACATGAGATCTTGTTCGCAGTTGCTGAATGCGGTGTCTGATAAGTTGTCCTTGTTAAAATTATCCTTTATGGATGGAGATGAATAATATTACCTCTAGTTGATGGTTTTTACCCCTATACTTAAGTAGCGAGTTAGGAAGGCATATCTTGGGGATACCGACTGTGAGACCCTATGCACTCAGATATCCACTGGACATGCTCCCGATGGATTCTTTGAAGGTGAAGATCATTTCATTATTTTCAGAGGATGTACAATGGTACCAGTGATGTTGAGGGAGGAGGTTTTGGGAGAGTTTAGTACATATGATTTAGTGGTACATCCTAGTGTGACAAATATGTACTAGGATCTTTGATGCCAGTTTTGGTGGCCGGGGATGAAAAATGGAGTTGTAGAGTTTGTCTCGCAATGCCTTAATTGTCAGAAAGTGAAGGATGAGAGCCAAGTTACAGTGAGTTTAACTCAAAATCACGAGGTTCTAGAGTATAAGTGGGATGGGATATCCATATAATTCAATATAAGGTTACCAAATACATTTAGGGGACACGATTCCATATAGGTGATCATAGAACCACTCACCAAGTCAGAACACTTCCTAGCTATTTAAGAGAAGAGTTCAGTAGAGATCTTGGGTCGCCTCTACATGTAGGAGATAGTCTGACTCAATAGAGTTACCTAGATGACCATTTATGAACATGATTCCTTCTTCACATCTCAGTTATGGAAGGAATTACATGATGTGTTGGGGACTCAGTTTTGTTTAAGCAAAACTTCTCATGCCTATACTGATGGACAGACTGAGCGGACCATTCATGTTTCATAGGAAATTCTGTGAGATTTCATGTTAGACTTTTCCATAGTTTGGTGGATCACCTACCATTTTTGGAGTTTTAATACAACAATAACTAACATTCCACCATTGACATGACACCATTCGAGGCCATTCACGGGAGACCCTCCAGGTCACCACTTTGTTGGACTGAACTAAAAGAGTCAACACTTATGGGACCAGAGTTGGGGTGATACACTACTAATTAGGTATAGATCATCTAGGATCATATAAGGACTATACAAAGCCATCATAAGTATTGTGATGATTTATGAAAAAGGTATTTGGAGTTATAGGATGTAGACTATGTGTTCCTATGGGTTTCACCTCAACATGGATTAAAGAGATTTGGCTAGGGTGGAAAGTTATCTTCAAGATTCATTGGACCTTCCTAGATACTACAGAGAGTTTGAATGGTGGTGTACCACTTAGATCTACCACCATAGTTAGACCAGGTACATGATTTCTTTCACATATCCCAGCTGAGAAGGTACATGCACTATATTTCACATGTTATCAAGTGGGGAGAGCTGGACATTGAGGATGGAGATACCTTTATTGAGAGCCTAGTAGAGATCAAGGATCACAGAAGATGATAATTTATGGGTGACCAATTCATTTAGTGTGTGTCTAGTGATAACATAAGAATCTTCAGGAGAGAACTTAGGAGTGGGAGCCTCATACATGTGCTCAGTACCCACATCTTTTTTAGCCACCTGTTTTGGATTTTTGGGATGTAAAGCCCCAAGGCGGGGAGAATTTAATGAATCATATTTAACATGTATTATTTTTTGATATTGTAAAGATTATTTTCGAGACTAGACACTAAGATGATGTGTGATTTAAAGGCCCATTGTTCCTGGAATAAATGTTTGAAATATATTTAATATATTAAATAGAAAACACATGTAGTTTTCCTTAAAAATGGGAATAAACTACCAAATGGGGTCCTGGATCAAAAATACAAGGGCACCATTGAGTTCAGATTTTTGGTCTTACCTTAGGTGTGACATAACCTTTATTGGTGTGGGGTGTTTGTGAAAAAATATTCATGGTGATAAAATGAATAAAATGAATAAAATAATTATTTTATTTTATTTTTTGATGCAACGACCTAGATACTCCTTTAAAATATGATGTTATAGCCAAATTTAAGGGCTATATGTATAACCCTATAATTTGGAGAGAGCATTGGAGAGCTATTAGAGGAAGATTTATTGGCGAATGAAAACCAAATGGAGGTTCAACAATCGGTGTGCATTGTAATTAGAGGATCTTTCCAACAACAACAAGAAACTTCATTCTTTATCAGCGATTAATCTAAATCAAGGTAGGATGTTTGTTTTGATTGGATTTATCCCCATTTTAGGATTACTATGATGAATGTGAATAGATCAATTAAAAAATTTATTTGAGGATCGTGCATATTGTGGGTGAGAGTTAGATGCATCCTAGAATTAGAGGAATTGATTTTTGATTATTTGTTCATCTATTCATTCATCATTTTAATAGAAACAAATTGAGTAAAAAAAACATTTTATGAGGTTTGTTACTCATTTTTGTGATTGTTATTTCCTTCCCTATATATCCATTCATCAAGATAAAATCACTTGGCCTATGCTTTGACAAATAATGATAAATCAAATGCTGCACACCCAGTTCTTGGTGCAATGATTTGATATCGTATATCCAAACTTAGTGTGATGAAATAAGTGGTAGTGGATCAGATGGATTTGGGATATATGATTCATGTTCTTTGATAAATTGTGATGAACGATGCATGAGGTAATTTTAAAAATAGTTTTGATGCATGGATTATATGTTTGATGATGACATGGTTTGATAGATAGTATTCCATAGTTTCTAGCATGGGGAACAGTCGGATTACTGGTAGAAGGAGCGAGATAAGACATGCATTTACAAATATATAATTCTGGAATTTCTGTAGTATACAGTATGTGTTCCAAAGTAACCCACCATGTGGGACCCTCAAAACGGTGTCTAGGGTTTGAGGATGAAGTTAAATATCACACACCATGTGACCATGCCACATGACGTGTGAACCCTCATCGATGGTTTGACATGTACTTGGGATGGTAAACAGACATGGCCAGGAGTACACAGTCATAGACTTTCCATGTACTCCCACACAAACATGACTATGCTAGGCATACATGGGAATAATCATGTACTTGGACATGAGAAGAATTACACCAGCATGGGTATGCTGTGAAATTTGAAATGGACACAGACACATGCCATTTACTTGGGAAGAACCTGGTGTCGAAGGGACACACTGTGTACTACCATCACATACTGCGTACTTCCTTCAAGAGTGCTTATATCCCTTATAATCTTTATCTTGGAAAATTTTCATTAAGGGTGTGTTACCTATATCCATTCCTTGAGGGTAACTATGGAATAAAATCCTACACATAGGATAGTGATCCCCTCAACAGAACTTGTTGGATAGAGTTTTTGGAATCCTTCTATGAGGCCTAAAGTGAGATCCTCTATCTTCTTCTTTCCCTATGTGGAGTTCTTGGTATCATCATGGCCAACACTACATGGACACTGATCCTCTACTTAGCAGGTTATTCCAAATTGATTTTTGGTATACCCCATGGCCTTGGGTGTGATCCGCATATGTATATCCTATCTCTTCAGACTTCCATCACATCCTTCCTATAATGAGACCCAATGAACATGACCTCTCTGATGGATGTCATTTGCGTTATCTAACTCGTGGAGTGTGTTCTCCTTCATGAGTGCTTTGTGGAATCTTTAGACTATGTGTCTTTTTTGAGTATATCTCGATATTATTTTTATATGTGTTGTAGACATATACCAGTGTAGAGATGAATGTTATCATTGTTTTTATATGATTTTTGGCTTTAGGGTGTGCTATTGGGTATTTTTATACTCACCTATGCATGGGATTTTCCCACACATGTCGTGTCTTATGCATATGATCGACCTTTTGAAAGATTCCTAGAGGGAACTAGACTAGGAGGTTCTTAGTGAGTTGGAATGATTGAGGTGTGTTCCTATGATTATCTTGACAGTAATACCCATCTTTACTTTCATGTTGGACTTGTTTTTAGACTCTTTATGGTATGATTTTATTTTTCCCTATTTACTTTAAATTACTTGTTTTCATACTTTGGTTGTGGGATTTAGAAGTATTCATGCATAGTTTATCAATTTTTTTACATTTTAGCACTGTATGGTCTTGGAGATGTGTTCTTATATACAAGTAATAAATTACACTCACTAGCCCCTATCCTATTGGATGAGGGATTGTGGAGTCATGGTACGTTCCCCATTGGGACGGGTCATGACAACCAAACCACTAAAAATAGGTACTTAGATCCTTGTACATATTTTGGATTCCTAGATGAATCACTAATTTTGAATGGTGACAAGAATAAAGAAGTTTTTATTGATAAGTTGGTGGAATGACTATTTGATCACAAAAAAGAAAAATAGAGTTCCCATCTTGTTTCCATCTATCAATATTCTCTGCACTAATAAGTTTAGACATAATGGTAAGGAAATAAGGATCCAATATTTGATAATCCTTGACTATATCAACCAAATAATGTATGAGAGTCACAAAAAATAAGTTTGTGACTTCATTCTTCTTAGTTCAATCCAAATTCATATTCAAATTCATATCCATAAATTTCCACTAATCACAAGATTCTATAGATAATTGATTATATGAATTTTTTCATAAAGTTCCAGCCACAAAATTTCCTTTTCCTGGTGTATAAACCAAGTCAAAATCAAACATCTAGAATATATGACAACCATAATATTTGTCTCATGTTTAAATATATTTTTGAAAAGATGTGTTTCAAACTTTTATTGTCTGTCCAAAGTTGCAATGATTCCATGTTTTCAAATCATGAACCTCCACAACCAATTCCAAGTCATGGGCTAGATAATTGTTTTTCCCAAATTCATAACATTAATTATTCATAAGATATGACATGATCTCCTTTCTTGATAATACATACAAGTACTTATCTAAATTTATCACAAGAAACCACATATAATGCCCCAAACCCAGAAGCATGGAGCCAGTGCATTATTTTAATACATTGGCATCATTACTTGGAATCAAATCCTGAAGGACCGAGTAGTTTAGTAGTTTTGGAACACCAGATACATAAATATGTTCAAAACTAAAACTTGAAAAGAGAAACAACATATAAGTTTTATTAGGAACATATATAACTATAAGATTATACCTGTAGGTCATTCATAATAAACTTCTTCATCTCCTGAGAAAATGAAACATAATAAAGGGGTGATCTCAAATGCTCAGTAAGGGTTACAAATAGTGGAAGCATAAATTAAAAATATTTGAATCACAATAAAATTGTCATAGTCAATATGGAATGTTCAATAAATGAAAAACAAATTCCATTAATAAACCAAGAATGAAACTACATCCATAGATTTTGTCATAGTGAAAACCTCATGGATAGTAATAACTGAAAATGAATAAAGAGAATGATTAATAATTGGACGTCATGTATCTAGAACATGATACCAATATACCGTCGAAATGGTTTAAGTCTATGGGTAGAAACCTGTCTGATTTTTTGGAAACAAACTTGAAGGTTTTTTCGCCAAATAATTTGTCTCAAGAGACCTATCGATGCATCGATGGGCTATAGCCGGCCCCACCCATCACTGCAAGTCCAAAAAATTCATTATACATAGATATAATACAATTAATATATTCCTTCTAAATATCCATATAGAGTAGATGATATGGATTCATCAAAGGATGTTGACATAAATAAAGATACTTTTAAATGGGACCAATGAAAAATTCTCTAGGGAATAATCCTTAAACATTCTAAAGTGTCCCAAACCACCTTGAAACATTCAAATCATAATACCTTAGAATATAATGAGAATAATGAGACTCTTGATATGATATACCAAAGAGAAATACATACACAATAAGTGAGAAGTAAGTTGTGAACATGGAATATATCTCATAAAAGATAAAGTGAGATGAGAAAAATCCTTTTTTTACTTTGGAAAGAAGAGTTCTTTTGGAAAATCATTTGTAATTTTCATGAAATAATATTGTAAACATGTATATCCAAAAAATAAAAGGTAAGTTCATTGAAATTATATTTTAGGCTTAAATAAAATATTATTGAGGTGAAATCATTTAAAAATAGTTTTTAAATAAGCTTTAGAAATAGAACATTTTAGTGCGGTTTAAGGAATTCGTTAAAGATATTTTTAAGCGTAAAGGCATGTATGCTTTCATAAAATAATAAGTGAAATAAAATATATTTTTAACTTTAAAATGTGTGATTTTTGAAAGATAAATATTAATTAAAACATATTATAGAGTGAACAACAAAATATTTAAGAATTCGAGAAGTTCCTTAAATCATGCTTGCATTTAAAAATAATTTTTGAAAGATTATTTTAAAACGCATAACACCCCATAAAATAAAGAAAGATTCTGATTGGTAAAAATATATAGAACATTAAAACATAATTTATGATTAGTAAATAATAATAAGTAAGAATATCATTAAGGTGAGTAGAGAATAAGAGAAACCCAAATGAAAATGGAGGTTTGGGTAGAAAATACTTACAACATTGTAATCAACTGAATTGTATTCCCCAAAATTAATAATAATTAAATGATACATTAAATATCTTGAAAATAAATATATTGATGATTTTAAAAATCAATGGGAATTATACATACACCATACATAATTAGTAGCAGTGAATGTAGAATATCTCAAAAAAATGGAAGTGAGATGAAGAAACCCCTTACCTTAAGTATGATGATGTTCTTCATTTGATCTTAGTGTCTTGGATAACCAAATTAATTTAATTAATTAATATTTAAATAAACTCTTATTTATGTAATTTATTTATTATAACCTTATTAGGTTAATTAATTTCCTTTTTGATGGGTTTAAGGGGTTAAATTTTATTGTTTTGGAAGCATTTTCTTCCTTGGTTTTCATGATCGTTTTACTTGTATTCATGAATGGAAGTTCGTTTTAAATGTGGTCAAAATCCAAAAATTTTAATATATATTATTAGTTACATAAAAGTGATATAAATTATATTATAATTTTTTTTATATACCATGGGGTTGACTCATTATATAAAAGTTAATGATAAACGCTTGGATTAACTTGGCAGTTTTGTGCATAATGAACTTGTTTTATTATTATTATTTTATATTATGAGTGTGAAAGGATTCAAGAACATTGAATAAGATAAAATAAATATATTATTATCTGTTTCAACAATTAAAAAGGTTTAATGACCAGTATCTAATATATTAATATAAATTGAAAACTTTTCGTCCTCGAATGTGATAAATTAACACATCTCGGATGATATTTTCATTTTTTGTATAAGAGAAGGGGAAAAGAGAGATGATGATGAAATAATAAATTACAATAATAAAATTCCAGTTCATGTAAGGTAATGTAATTATCACATAATTTTAATGAGGTGATATGAGTAAAGATAAATAAATGAAAAGAAAGAAACTCAAAATAAAAGAAAAGTTGAGAAATCCCTCACGAAAATCCAGCAACCTAACGACATCACATAAAAATTTATAAAATATTTTGATGAGAGAAAAATGGTATCTAATAATTATTACATAATATGGATATTAAGGGGATATTTAATGACATAACCCAACATAATACAATTTAAATTAAATGATAACAACATAATAAGAGTGCTTGAAAAAGAGAAATATTTTGAGATGAACATTCTGCAGCATAATGGTTATGCAACATGGTTTTAGAAAACATTAAAATAGAGGGGAAAAGGGTAACAAATTAATAAAAGACTCATAAAATAGTATATGTATAGAATAATATGGAAAGAATAACATTGTATGAAAACTTGAAATACATACCACATAAAAGAGAACTTGGATGGAAAAGAGAAGTTGAGAATTCTCTTACCTACAGAGTAACTCCTAAGACTTGAATGTTGGGAACTTGGGGCATTAAGGAAACCTTGGGAGGACTACTAGGGAGGTAAAACTACCAAATATTCAAGGATTATGGGTTTTTAATTAAGGAAAATGGAATAATGAGTGGGTATTTATAGTAAATGAGAGGGAGTTTGTTATTAATTTAAAGGGACACCTCATTAGTGGTTTTTGGAAAACCACGAGCTTTCCCATGGTATTTTCCCATGGCATTATCCACTCAGGACAAATAATATAATTTTTTATATAAAAAAATCTACAAGAATTTAATATTAATTATTACATCATTGTGATGTCATTAAACATACAAAAAACTCTAAACTGTATTTTTACTATTCACAAAAAATTTAATTATTTTAGAAAAATCTCAAAAATTCACCCTAACCATTTTTAAATGTGTAGAATTGAAAAATGAACTCCATTTTTTGAAAATAATTTTCTAAATATTTTTAATTTAATTTTGAAATAAACTCATAATATATTCCAAAAAAAACAACATTAAAACTATAACTCATTTTATAAAACCTTGAGAAATTAATCAAGTTCCCATAGAATTATCTTACAACCATAAGTAAATAAAGTAAAAATTTATGATTACATTTTATGAAAATAAATTTACATTTTAAGTTATTAAATTAATCATAAAATTATAATTAAAATATTTATGACATACAAAAATACCAATACTTATACTATGATCATTTTTTCAATTTTAAGATGTATGAAATGTATTTATACACACATGGGTGAAGTTTATATTTTTTTTTTCCAATTTACTATTCATTAATATTCATAATTGTATGTTACTATTCATAAAAAATTAAATTTGTCTTATCAGACTCTAAATATTTTACTAGACCCAACTGTGTGTACCTGTTTTTCAAAATTAAAATTATAGAAGTGAAAAAATTATGTTTATTGCTTTAGTAATAATAAAGTTCTGTTTTGAAGAGAATCAGGGTTTCATGCTTTCTATATTAAATCTATTTTTGAATTCTCAGGGTGTTACATTGTTCCCCTCTCAACAGAATTATCTCATCATAATTCGAAACTACACTTCGAAAGTTAAAGGTTGATGCTTGAAAATTACCTTATGGGAAACCCACATCAGAAATAGGGTTAATAAAATATCCTATGAAAAAGGGGTCAAGGGAAATGAGGTGGTCACCACAAAAATTATACTTTCGAATGGGGTGACATTAGTTGGAAGTGAAAAACCTGAACATGGAAGAAAAATCTAACTATGAAGTTATGATGGAATGTGATAGAGAACATGTTTAGATGAAATTTGATTACTACAAAACTATAACTACTTTAAAAAAATTCATCGATATTATCAAAGATTATGATAATAGGAAAACATTTTATTTAAGATTCTTTTCTTTGAGTTTAGGAATTATTCTACTCTATATGAGTATAGATATATGTTTCTATTTACAAACTCATCCTTTGATTTCACATTGAACTATATATACCTCATCACTTAGCACAGGTTAGTCCATATGGTGAAGTAATACATTAAACTCTAATAGCTCATACAATGATCAACTTAAAACATTTCATAAATGGTTAAAAAAATCCGAAATTTAAGGATTCAACACTTTATAATGAAGGTCTCTGAATTTCTAAGATGAACTTATCATTAACTCTCAATCAACATTAAGCAGCTCTAAATTTTTACATTCCAAACATGTGAATAACTTCATCATGTATCCTCTTGAAATATGGTAATATATTGAATTACCATAAAAACCATGAATTCTTCCATATTCCTTATGTAAGATACATGTTAGTGGATATATTATTTAAAACCAAAAGTGTTGTAAACTCCATTGATGATATCATAGACCACTTCTTGACAAGTCAATAATCAGTTCCAAGGTAGTCAGTACTTATCCGAATCAATCATTTATTCATCATTATATCAACATTAGATATACATTAAAGGTTGTCTTTCCCTCAACATATACTTTCCCAATATATTAAATTTATACTAATCCACTTATCCTTGGTAAAATTCATCATACAACCTCAAATAGTTAATGAAATAGTATTGCAGTAAAATCCTCATATATTCCATAATTCTTCTAACCAGTACATTGCTGATAAAATATTAAAATGATATGATTATTAATGAGTAATATTAATACTTCCACTTCATATTAAACCGTATCATAACGTGATCATTATCCAGTAACATCATTTGGGGCATATTTCTTTGATGCTTGGTCATTGATTCACATAGTGTCTCATCTCCTTACAGTTGTAGTATTTTACAATGAATTTTTTTTTCTTACCCTTGAAATCATGAACTTGGTTTCCTTTTTCTTCACACTAATAAAAAACACCTACTTCCTTCAACTTTTTACCAGTGTGATTCTTTCCACAGTTATCACATGTGGGAAAACCCTATTTTCCTTCTTCCCTTTATCCATATTTTCCGCTACCATCTTCTTATTCATTTACTTCCCTTTAAATCCACAAGACTCATAGAATTATTTACATATATTCTTAACACATGATAATATTTCTTCATATGATGAGGATACTTGGGAGACTATCTTCCTTTGAAATGATGGACTAAGACCGTAAGAGATATTATCCTAATTACTCTTTGCATCATGTGAATTGGTTAAGTTCTCATTCCTTTTACTAGGCGTTATTTATAATCAATTCCATATATTATATTATCTCATAAAATAATGAACCTCTATAACTCTAAACATAGCATAAATTAATGCATCATAAATCCTAGAGCCATATACTTTGGTTACCTTGAGGGTATAAATCCTTCATAATGGTGGGTAAAAAAATTCGAATTATCCTAAGAATATCCCCTGGGAGTATCAAACCAGGTGCACAGTAAGGCCTATTTTCATATACCAGGATACCCTCGGTCAAGCCTGATACTCCTTGTCAGAGTTTTTACTCCTAGGTACATCTATGCCAGAACCATGTCCACTTATAGTATCTAAAGAGGGATATATTTTCTAGAAGGATCCACAAAAACTTCCTCTAATACCAACTATAATGCCCTAACCCTAGAAGCCCGGAGCCAGTGCATTATTTTAATACATCAGTATCATTACATGGAATCAAATCCTGAAGGATCCAGTAGTTTAATAGTTTTGGAAAACCAGATAAATACATAGGTTCAACATTAAAACATGAAAAGAGATACACCAAATAAGTTTTATTAGGAACATAAAAAACTATAAGTTTATCACTATAAGTCATTCATAATAAACTTCTCTATATCCAGAGAAATTGAAACATAATAATGGGGTGAGCTCAAATTCTCAGTAAGGGTTAAAAATAGTGGAAGCATGAATAAAAAATAATTAAATCAGAATCAAATTGGCATAGTCAATATGTCATGGTGAATAAATGAAAAAAACACACCATTAATAAATCAAGAATGAAACTACATCCATATATTTTTTCATAGTGAAAACCTCATGGATAATAATTACTAAAAATGAATAAAGAGAATGTTTAATAATTGGAAGTCATGTATCTGGCACATGATACCACTATACTATTGAAATAGTTTAAGTTTTTGGGTAGAAACCTGTCTGATTTTTGGAAACAAACTCGAAGGGTTTATCGCCAACTGGTTTGTCTCATGAGACCTATCGATTCATCGAGGGGCTATAGTGGGTCCCACCCATCTCTGCAAGTCCAAAACATTCTTTATACATAGATATAATACAAGTAAAATATGCCTTCTTAATACCCATATAGAGTAGAGGATACAGATTCATCAAAGGATGTTGACATAAATAAAGATACTTTTAAATGAGACCAATGAAACATTCTTGAGGGAATAATACTTAAACATTCCAAAGTGTCTCATACCACCTTGAAAAATTCAAATAATAATCCCTTAGAATATAATGATTATAAAGAGAATCTTGATATAATATACCAAAGTGTAGTACATACACCCAAAGTAAGAAGTAAGTTGTGAACATGGAATATGTCTCTTAAAAGATAAAGTGAGATGAGAAAAATCTTTTTTTACTTTAGAAAGAAGAGTTCTTTTGGAAAATCATTTGTAATTTTCATGAAATGACATTGTAAACATGTATATCCCAAAAAATAAAATTAATTTCATTGAAATTATATTTGAGGCTTAAATAACATCTTATTTAGGTGAAATCATTTAAAAATAGTTTTTAAAGAAGCTTTAAAAATAGAACATTTTAGTGCGATTTAAGGAATTCTTTAAAGAAATTTTAAGCGCAAACGTATGTTTGATTTCATAAAACAATAAATGAACCAAAAGAGATTTTTAAATTTAAAAGGTGTGATTTTTGAAAGATAAATATGGATTAAAATAGATTATATATTGAACCTCAAAATATGTAAGAATTCGAGAAGTTCCTTGAATTGGGCTTGCATTTCTAAAGATTTTTTGAAAGATTTTTTTAAAACACATAACACCCCATAAAATAAATAAAGATTCTGATTGGTAAACATATATATAAAATTAACATATAATTTATTATTAGTACATAATAATAAAAAATAATATCATTTAGGTGAGTAGATAATAAGAGCAACCAGAATGAAAATGGAGTTTCGGGTAGAAAATACTTACAACTTTGTAATCAATTGAATCATATGCGTCAAAATTAATAATAATTAAATGATATTTTTAATATCATGAAAATAAATATATTAATGATTTAAAACATAAATGGGAATTAAACATACACCATACACAAGTAGTAGTTGTGGATACAAAATATCTCACAAAAATGGAAGTGAGATGAAAAAACCCCTCACCTTAAGTCTGATGGTTTTCTTCACTTGATCTTAGTGTCCTAGATAACCAAATTAAATTAATTAATTAATATTTACAGAAACTATTATTTATTTAATTTTTTTTATTATAACCTTATTAGTTTCATTAATATCCTTTTTATGGGGTTAAGAGGTTCAATTTTATTGTTTTGGATGCATTTTGTTCCTTGGTTTTCCTGATCGGTTTACTTGCATTCATGAATGGAAGTTCATTTGAAATGTTTTAAAACATAAAAAATTGTTAATATATATTATTAGTGAAATTAACTAGATATAAATGTCTTATAATGAATTTGGTTATATACCACGAGGTTGACTCATTAGATAAAAGTTAATGATAAAGGCTTGGATTAACTTGGCGGTTTTGTGCATAATGAACTTGTTTTGTTATTATTATTTTATATTATGAGTGTGTAAGGATTACAGAACATTTAATAAGATAAAATAAATATATTATGATATGTTTCAACCATTAAAAAGTTTTCAGGACCACTATTGAAGATATTAATAGAAATTGAAAACCTGTCGTCCTTGAATGTGATAAATTAACACATCTCAAATGGTATTTTCAATTTTATTATAAGAGGAGGGGAAAAAGAGATGATGATGAAATATTCCATTATCATAATAAAATTATAGTTCATGTAAGTTACTGGAATTATAATATATTTTTAATGAGGTGATATGAGGAATTAAAAATAAATGAAAAGAAATAAACTCGAAATAAAAGAAAAGTAGAGAAATCCCTCACGAAAATTCGACAGCCTAACGATGTCATATAAAAATTCATAAAATATTTTGATGAGAGAAAAACATTATCTAATAATTATTAAATAATATGTATTTTAAGGGGGATATGTAATGAAATATCCTAAAATAATACAATTCAAATTAAAAGATAATAACATAATAAGAGTGCTTGAAAAAGAGAGATATTTTGAGACAAAAATTCTGCAGCATAATGGCTATGAAACATGGTTTTAGAAAACATTAAAAGAGAGGGGACATGGGTAACCCATTCATAAAAGAATCATAAAATAGTTTAGGTTTAGAATAATATGGAAATAAGAACATGGTATTAAAACTTGAAATGCATACCACATAAAAGAGAACTTGGATAGAAAAGAGAAGTTGAGAATTCTCTTACCTTGTAGAGTAAATCCTAAGACTTTAAGGTTGGGACCTTGGCGGCTTGAGGGCTGTAACACCCCGACCCTAGTTACCTAGAGTCAGTACATTATTACCTAAAATTGGAATGATCACAAGAGATAAGGTCTCGAAATACCGATTAGTCTAGTAGCCTTGGAAGTACTAGATACATACATAAGTTTTACATTACATTATGAAATAAAAAAACAACAACATTGTGTCCCCTTTGAACACACTCATATACCTTAGAATATTACTACAGTTTAATCGTAATATAATTCTTCACATCCTAGGAAAAAGAAAATATAAGGAAGGGGTGAGCTCAGATGCTCAGTAAGGATAAGAATATAGCAGAAACTATCATTTATAAGATTAAACATTTAAGGCAATGTCTAAGACTCAAACAAAATCCTTTTAAACTTAAACTTCAGAATAATATAAAAAAGATAAGTCAAATTGTAACATCCCAAGTAAATAAAGAATATAAATTTTTTATATTTATTAAATTTTTTAAATTAAATATTAATTTTACTTTAAAGGGGATTCTATGTTCGATGGTGTACCCGATACACAACAATGAGTTTCTTTGAAATCTTACATTGCACAATAATAATATAATATTATTATTTTAAATGGTAGTTAACACCTAGTCATTGTATTGGCGGGAATGAACATAACTAACAACAATATGATTATAAATGTTTTTTAATGTTTTTACATTTATCAAATAAAATTTAGAGGCTTAAAGTGTGAATGAATCTAATTTTAAACATAATTTACTTTGAAAGGTTGATTTGCCACCTTTTGATGGAAAACCCTATTTAAATCTAGTTTTGGTCACTTTTATATGCACTATTTGACCAAATAAAATTCTTTTTTAGAATCATGACATCAAAATTCACTTTGGGTAATTTTTTTGTATTTTTCTAATAAAATTCAATTTTTGATGAATAGTGGAAAATACCGTTTTTTAATTCAAAATTGCTTTTTAATATAATTTATTTATATAGTTATATTATGTTTTTAATTGGTTTTAAAGTGAAATTAGATTATATTTTTACCATTTAATCCAATGTTGGTCATTGGAATTAATTTCACTTTGAAATTGGACATAAAAAAGTGTCAATATTTTGATAGTTAATATTTCTTAAAAACACGCTTTTTGATTTGACGACGAGAATTAATTATAAATTAATAAATCCAACATATATGTTTTGAATTTGGTAAAATAGACATCATTTTTGAATTTTTAATATCAAATATATCTTAGTCTGAATTATTAGTATTTTTCTAGAAAACTTCAATTTTTGATGAATAGTGAAACCACTAAGTAGTAGTTAAAAACTAACTTTTTCATTTAAATGAAAATTTACCGCTTCTATGAATTGAATTTTTAAAATCTGAAAAACATGATTTTTATTATTAAGTAAAATTTGGTTCAATAAGATAAAAATAATTTTTGGTGAATAGTAACTCTTGACTTTTATTTACCGCAGTTAAAGGTAAATAGGGTAATTCAAGGTAAAAAGAATATCATAATAATAAAAATTTACCTTAACACTTGTCCTAACATTATTGTATGAGTCATGTCCGACAATGAGAATACTTGGGTCTGTTTTGGGACCCCATGGAGCCACTTAAGAGTGATAATGACACTTTATTTTAATTAATTTAATGTAAAGACAAAAAAGACATAGACACATATATTTTAGTAAATTAAGTTTTACATAAGGTTATATAAGTTCTCCCTTAGACTATAAATATTAATTTTAAAGATAAAAATATTTCCTACATCATGGTATTTTATTTAAAATTTTTAGACATCAAATAAATAAAATTATTTATGACACAATAATGATGTAGTGTTTACCTCATTAATAAATTATTTAAATAAATAATAGTATAGAGATTAAAATAATATCCAAAACCTATCCAATTCTTATTGGATGATTTTATTTAGACCATGAGTCATATTATATTCAACTTTAATTAGTTTTTGACCTTTATAAACCGAAAATCATTATATAATAAAATAATGTTTTCACACTTTTCTAAAGAGCCCCTCCTCCCCATTATAAAAAAGCCCTCACCTCTAACACATTCTTCACACTTCTCAAGCCCCTTGGATCGTCCAAACCCTACCCAAATAAGATCTCAAGATCCCTATATTCCTCTTAGAAGCATTAAATTATGCAGAAGGCACTTCAAGAAGTTCTTTTGGTTCAAACCAAAGGGAGTTAACAGAATTAAAGGTAACAATTTCTCTTAAATTGTTTTCTTTTATTTTACTTCTCCAACCCATAAATGCTTTTTATAAATTTTTTATAACAATAAAAGTATTATTAATATACTAGGATGTTTTTATGAGAAGTATTCTAACTAAACTTACACACACCTCCATCTAATGGGTAAAGAACATATTGTTTTTGTGGATGACAAACTAACGCCTCACGAAACGATAATTGTTCAATTATCTCCTACCGCCTCTCATGGTAGCCATTAAGATGGAACTGTATTTATATATTATACATATTATGTTTATGTTTTATTTATGCTTTTGTATTTTTCATTTATATCATACCTTTATGGTTTTCATTATAGGTAAACGCGATAATTTCATTTTAGGAAGTGCAGACTACCGCCCCCTCAAAGTGATATGACTTGTTAATTCCATATGTGAGACGTATAAAGGATGGATTTAATGACACTAAATATGATATTATACTATAATTACAATATAACTATATATAATTATGTTTTAATTACATTAAAATAATAAATATAAATGAAAGTTGCGTTCATGCGTACGTACGACTTATCATCTCCATGAACGGTGCATTTCATTTCTTATCTCCAAATGTTATGTACTATTATAAATACATATATATACTGGATTTATATTATATATATGATATATAAATCATGAATATCATTCTAGATATAATGTAATTTTGACCACATGGACAATTTATAATTATAATAAGTTCTTTTTAACTCAAGTTATGAACATCGACAAAATGTCCGCTATGAACTCAAATAATTAACTAATTGTTATAACAATGTAATAATTGATATAAAAGGAATAATAAAATTGAAAAATTTTCTTAAGAAACTATAAATTAACTTTAGTTTATTATTCAAGATATTAAATAATGATCGATTCATGTCAGACATGAGGTAATGGGTTTCTGATCTCACTTTTAATTCTGTGAGATTTCCATTGCTCGCCACTTATTTATTGCATGTGGTGTATTGTGTAATGAAATTTGATATATATTATCATGAATATGTTTATTCCTAGTATTATGTGATTCATTTTTCGGTTATTAACTTTTGGTCATACGACTCAATTGATTGCTACGTGGTAAGGAGTTTTTTATCACTTTTTTATTCCTGTGAGATTCATGCTATATTTGCCACTATTTTCTTTTGTGTGGTGTATGTACTTCCCATGATTGTAATATTTGTGTAATATACATTAATTTATGGGTATTTACATATTCATTATATGAACCTTCTTTAATGTGGTGTATGTTTCCTAAGATACCAACTATAACACCCTGACCCCAGAAGCCCGGAGGTAGTGCATTATTTTAATACATTGGTATCATTACATTTAATCAAATCCCAAAGGATTGAGTAGTTTAATAGTTTTGTAAAACCAGATAAATACATAGGTTCAAAATTAAAACCTGAAAATAGGTACAACATATAAGTTTTATTGGGAACATCCAAAATTATAAGTTTATCCCTACAGGTCATTCATAATAAACTTCTTCATCTCCAGATAAATTGAAAAATAATAAAGGGGTGAGATCAAATGCCCAGTAAGGGATAAAAATATCAGAAACATGAATAAAAAATAATTAAATCACAATCAAATTGGCATAGTCAATATGTCATGGTGAATAAATGAAAAAAACACACTATTAATAAATCAAGAATGAAACTGCATCCATATATTTTGTCATAGTGAAACCCTCATGGATAGTAATAACTGAAAATGAATAAAGAGAATGTTTAATAATTGGAATTAATGTATCTAGAACATGATACCACTATACTATTGAAACGATTTAAGTTTGTGGGTAGAAAACCGTCTGATTTTTGGAAACAAACTCGAAGGGTTTGTCGCCAACTGGTTTGTCTTTTGAGACCTATCGATTCATCGAGGGGATATAGTGGGCCCCACCTGTCACTGCAAGTCCAAAACATTCTTTATACATAGATATAATAAAATTAAAATATTCCTTCTCAATACCCATATAAAGTAGAGGATACAGATTCATCAAAGGATGTTGACATAAATAAAGATACTTTTAAATGAGACCAATGAAAAATTCTTGAGGGAATAATCCTTAAATATTCCCAAGTTTCTCATACCACCTTGAAACATTCAAATAATAATACCTTAGAATATAATGAGAATAATGAGACTCTTGATATGATATACCAAAGGGTATTACATAAACCACAAGTGATAAGTAAGTTGTGAACCTGGAATATGTCTCTTAAAAGATAAAGTGAGATGAGAAAATTCCTTTTTACTTTGGAAAGAAGAGTTCTTTTGGAAAATCATTTGTAATTTTCATGAAATCATATTGTAAACATGTATATCCCAAAAAATAAAAGTAATTTCCTTGAAATTATATTCTAGGATTAAACAAAATCTTATTTTGGTGAAATCATTTAAAAAGAGTTTTTAAAGAAGCTTTAGAAATAGAACATTTTAGTGCGGTTTAAGGAATTATTTAATGAAATTTTAAGCGCAAAGGTATGTTTGCTTTCATAAAACAATAAATGAACCAAAATATATTTTTCAATTTAAAAGGTGTGATTTTTGAAAGATAAATATGGATTAAAATAGATTATACATTGAACGTCAAAATATGTAAGAATTCGAGACGTTCCTTGAATTGGGCTTGCATTTCAGAAGATTTTTTGAAAGATTTTTTTAAAACACATTACACCCCATAAAATAAATAAAGATTATGATTAGAAAACATATATATAACATTAAAATATAATTTATGATTATTACATAATAATAAATAATAATTTCATTTAGGTGAGTAGAGAATAAGAGTAACCTGAATGAAAATGGAGTTTCAGGTAGAAAATACTTACAACTTTGTAATCAATTGAATCATATGACTCAAAATTAATAGTCACTAAATTATATATTTAATATCATGAAAATAAATATATTAATTATTTGAAACATAAATGGGAAGTAAATATACACCATACACAAGTAGTAGTTGTGAATACAAAATATCTCAGAAAAATGGAGGTGAGATGAAAAACCCTTCACCATAAGTCCGATGGTGTTCTTCACTTGATCTTAGTATCCTAGAAAACTAAATTAAATTCATTAATTAATATTTCCAGAACCTATTATTTATTTAGTTTTTTTATTATAATCTTATTAGGTTCATTCATTTACTTTTTATGGGGTTAAGAGGTTCAATTTTATTGATTTGGAAGCATTTTGTTCCTTGGTTTTCATGATCGGTTTACTTGCATTCATGAATGGAAGTTCGTTTGAAATGTTTTCAAACATACAGAATTGTTAATATATATTATTAGTGAAATTACCAATATATAAATGATCTTATAATAAATTTGGTTATATACCATGAGGTTGACTCATTAGATAAAAGTTATTGATAAAGGCTTGGATTAACTTGGCGGTTTTGTGCGTAATGAACTTGTTTTGTTATTATTATTTTATATTATGTGTGTGTAAGGATTAAAGAACATTTAATAATATAAAACAAATATATTATGATATTTTTAAACCATTAAAAAGTTTTCATGACTTTTCTTGAAGATATTAATAGAAATTGAAAACCTGTCGTCCTTGGATGTGATAAATTAACACATCTCAAATGGTATTTTCATTTTTAGTATAAGAGGAGGGGAAAAAGAGATGATGATGAAATATTCCATTATAATAATAAAATTATAGTTCCTTTAAGTTAATATAATTGTCATATCATTTTAATGAGGTGATATGAGGAATGAAAAATAAATGAAAAGAAAGAAACTTGAAATAAACGAAAAGTGGATAAATCCCTCATGAAAATTCGGCATCCTAACGACGTCACAGAAAAATTCATAAAATATTTTTATGAGATAAAATGGTATCTCTTCATTATTAAATAATAGTTATAGTAATGGGGATATGGAATGACATATCCTAAAATAATACAATTCAAATTAAAAGATAATAACATAATAAGAGTTCTTAAAAAATAGAGAGATTTTGAGATGAAAATTCTGCCGCATAACGACTATGCAACATGGTTTTAGAAAATATTAAAAGAGAGGGGACATAGGAAACACATTCATAAAAGACTCATAAAATAGTTGAGGGATAGAATAATATGGAAATATGAAAATGGTATTAAAACTTTAAATGAATACCACATAAAAGAGAACTTGGATAGAAAGGAGAAGTTGATAATTCTCTTACCTTGTAGAGTAACTCCTAAGACTTGAAGGTTGGGACCTTGGTGGCTTGAGGAAGGTAATTCCCTGACCCTAGTTACCTAGAGTCAGTGAATTATTACATAAAATTGGCATGATCACAAGAGATCAAGTCTTGAAATACCAATTATTTTAGTAGCCTTGGAAGTACTAGATACATACATAAGTATTACATTACATTATGAAATGAAAAAACAACAACATTGTATCCCCTTTGAACACACTCATATACCTTAGACTATTACTACAGGTTAATCATAATATAATTATTCACATCCTAGGAAAAATAAAATATAAGGAAGGGGTGAGCTTATATTCTCAGTAAGGATAAGAATATAGCAGAAACTATCATAAATAAGAATAAACATTTAAGGCAATGTCTAAGACTCAAACAAAATCCTTTTAAACTTAAACTTCAGAATAATATGACAAAGATAAGTCAAATTGTGACATCCCAGGTAAATAAATAATATAAAATTTTTATATTTATTAAATTTTTTAAATTAAATATTAATTTTACTTTATTGGGGATTCTATGTTCGATGGCGTACCCAATACGCAACAACGAGTTTCTTTGAAATCTTACGTTGCACAATAATAATATAATATTATTATTTTAAATAGTAGTTAATGCTTAGTCCTTTTATTGGTGGTAATGAAAATAACTAACTACAATATGATTATACATGTTTGTTTAATGTTTTTACATTTATCCAATAAAAGTTAGAGGCTTAAAATGTGAATGAATCTAATTTTAAACATAAATTACTTTAAAAGGTTAATTTACAGACTTTTGATGGAGAACCCTATTTAAATCTAGTTTTTTTCACTTTTTTATGTTCTATTTTACCAAATAATTTTTTTTATAATCGGGACATCAAAATTTACTTTGGGTAAAATTTTGGTATTTTTCTGATAAAATTCAATTTTTGATGAATAGTGGAAAATACTATATTTTAATTCAAAACTGCCTTTTAATGTAATTTGTTTATATGGTTAGATTATCTTTTTAATTGGGTTTAAAGTTTAATTAGATTTAAGTTTTACCAATTATTCCAATGTTGGTCATTGGAATTAATTGCACTTTGAAATTGGACATAAACAAGTGCCAATCTTTTGATAGTTAATATTTCTTAAAAACACGCTTTTTTATTTGATGACAGGAATTAATTATAAATTAATTTATCCAAATTATATGTTTTTAATTTGGTAAAATAGACATCATTTTTGAATTTGTAATATCAAATAAAGATTAGGCTGAATTATCAGTATTTTTCTAGAAAATTTCAATTTTTGAGGAATAGTGAAACCACTAAGTAGTATTTAAAAACTGACTTTTTCATTTAAATGAAAATTTACCACTTCTGTGAATTTAATTTTAAAAATACGACATACATGATTGTTATTAGTAAGTAAAATGTGGTTCAATAAGATAAAAACAATTTTTGGTGAATAGTTACTCTTGACATTTATTTACTGCAGTTAAAGCTAAATAGGGCAATTCAAGGTAAAAAGAATATCATAATAATATAAAATTATCTTAACACTTGTCTCAATATTATTGGATGATTCATTTCTGACCATGGGAATCCTTGGGTCTATTTTTGGACCCCATGGATCCACTTAAGAGTGATAATGACACTTTATTTTAATTAATTTAAAGTAATGAAAAAAATGACATAAACAAATATCTTTTAGTAAACTAATTTTTACATAAACTTATATAATTTATACATTAGACTATAAATATTAATTAGGAATATAAAAATATTTCCTACATCATGGTATTTTGTTTATAATTTTTAGACATCAAATAAATAAAATTATTTATGACACAATAATGATGTAGTGTTTACCTCATTAATAAATGATTTAAATAAATAATATTATAAAGATTAAAATAATATCCAAAACCTATCCAATTATTATTGGATTCATTTATTTCGACCATTAGTCATATTATATTCTACTTTAATTAGTTTTGGACCTTTAGAAACCGAAAAACATTATATAATAAAATAATGTTTTCACATTTTCCTAAAGAGCCCCTCCTCTCCATTATAAAAAGCCCTCACCTCTAACCCATTACTCACACTTCTAAAGCCCCTTGGATCATCAAAAACCTGGAAAAATAAGCTCTAAATATCCCTATATTTCTCCTAGAAGCCTTAACTTAGGCATAAGACACTTCAATAAGTCCTTTTGGTTCAAACAAAAGGGAGTTAACAGAATTAAAGGTAACAATTTCTCTTAAATTATTTTCTTTTATTTTACCTCTCCAACCCCTAAACTCTTTTTATTCCTTTTTATAAAAACACCAGTATTATTAATATACTAGGATGTTTTTATGAGAATTATTCTAACTACACTTACACACACCTCCATCTAATGGGTAAAGAACATATTGTTTATGTGGATGGCAAACTAACACCTCACGAAACGATGAATGTTAAATTATCTCCTTCCACCTCTCATGGTAGCCATTAAGATGGAACTATATTTATATATGATACATATTATTTTTATTTGTTCTTTATGATTTTGTATTTTTCATTTATATCATACCTTTATGGTTTCCATTACGAGTAAACGTGATAATTTCAATTTAGGAAGTACGAACTACCGCCCCCTCAAAGTGATATGACTCGTTAATTACATATTTGGGACATATAAAGAATGGATTTAATGATATTAAATATGATATTATACTGGAATTATAATATAATTATATTTCATTATGTTTTAATTCCATTAAAATAAGAAATATAAATGAAAGCAGCGTTCATGCGTACGTACGACTTACCGTCTCCATGAATGGTGTATTTTAATTCTTATCTCCAAATGTTATGTACTATTATAAATACATATATATACTAGATATATATTATATATATGATATATAAATTATGAATATCATTATATAGATATTTTAATTTTGACCACATGGACAATTTATAATTATAACAAGTTCTTTTTAACTCATATTCCGAACATTGACAAAATGTCCGCTATGAACTCAAATAATTAACTAATTGTTATAACCAAGTAATAATTTATATAAAAGGAATAATAAAATTGAAAAATGTTATTAATAAACTATAAATTAACTTTATTTTATTATTCAGGAGATTAAATAATTATCAATTCAAGTTAGACACGAGGTAAGGGGTTTCTTATCTCACTTTTAATTCCATGAGATTTCTATTGTTCGCCACTTATTTATTGCGTGTGGTGTATTGTGTACTGAAATTTGATATATATTATCATGATTCTATTTATTAATGGTATTATGTGATTCATTTTTGTGGTTATTAACTTTTGGTCATATGACTCAATTGATTGCTATGTGGTAAGGAGTTTTTTTCTCACTTTTTTATTCCTGTGAGATTCATGCTATATTTTCCACTATTTTATTTTGTGTGGTGTATGTACTTCCCATGATTGTATAATTTTTGTAATATAAATTAATTTATGGGTATTTACATATTAATTATATGACCCTTATTTAATGTGGCGTATGTTTTGTAAGATACCAAATCGATAAGGGAACCTTTCACCCTCCTCTTTTTTTAAAAGACTTCATTTATGTTATGTATTTTAATTTACACTTTCTTATGTTGGGATATGTTATTCTATATACTTATTACTGAAAATTTTGTGTCCAAGTGATTATAGAACCTTTTCTCTCTCATCAACTCATTTTATGAATTTTAAAGTGACGTCGTTAGGCTGTAGAATTTCTCCAAGAGAACTTATTAACCCAATTTCAACTCTTTGGGTTAAATTTATACTTCTTAATTATGTCATAAAATGAATATGTGTGATTTTCCTCTGATTGTTTTACAGTTAATATACACTTATATTGGATGTATTATTATTTTTCAAACATAATTATGTCATTGATTTGTCCTTAATCTAAGGATATGATCTTTGCAAGGGACTTTGTCTCAATTTACATTCAATTGAAACTTATTTATTGTTATACACAAATTCACTTTTATATGGTGTATATACTGCCCTTTGACATATAAGATCATGAATATCTCTATTATCATGATATTATAAGCTTTGATTGATGTTATTCCTCATTTTTTTGTTTTCAATCATCTCTCATTTTGTTAAAAACTCTTTAACTAAAATATCATTTTAAATTTTTTAAAGATTTAATCTTCTAAATCTTTCTCATTAATGTCCATGTTTTAAAAATGGGTTTGAGATTTATTTATATGGACATTAATGTTTTAAAATTATAATTCCTTTAAAAGTTTCAAAGTGGTATGGGACACTTTGATTCAAAAATCTCTTTATTAAATGTTTTAAATGGTTTTGAAAATGGTTTGATAAATCCTTGATTATGTCTATATCTTGAAATGATATGTTGTGATTGCAATGTGGAAATGTTATCTTTCCTTTATTTTTTATTTATGTGTTATGAATATTTTATGATTATTGGGCATTGTTTATGTATACGGGTGGTTCCGTGATAAACCTAGGGCAGGTGAGCCCGAGATAGCTCTCCAATGCATTGGGTAACATGACAGAGGTAAACGTTAATGTTTCTCCTAAGAGATTTAGGGAATATACTCTGATGGGTATTCCAATGTGACTCCCTACATAGCTGTGATATATACAATGTAATTTTGATATGGATTACACAATTTACCTTTATGATTTATGATTTCTATGTGTTATTCATAAATATTATGATTTCATGAGGTATAAACTTATGCTTGGTATGCATTTATGGACTAATGTTATCTTTATTTATCTTATAACCCCTACTGATATTTTTATGCTCATCCCAAGTTTTGAAATGTTTTTCAAGGGACTTAAAGATTAATAGGGCCAAGTATTGGATCAAGGAAAAGTCTTGCTATTTAAAACATGGAACTAGACATGACTATTTTTTTAAGAGTTTTTATTTTATGAAAAAATGGAATCTGAGAAGAATTGTCTACTTTGTAATTTTTGAGATGTAATGTAATAGTTATGGCCTAATTCTCTAAAACTCTAATCCTGAAAAGATCCTCAATGTGAATTATTCATTTAATTCAATATTATGTAATGTTTTAAGACTGGGTCCTTATAAAAATAATTCCATTTACTTATTCACATGGATATTCTACAAGTGGAATAATCACATGTAATATCAATAACTAATTTCATAATGATGGAATACATAATGCCATACATCATAACCACATAGTCAAGGCCTCATGACAAGACTACAAATAAGATTTTTTCAAGGCCTTATTCCAAGACACTAGTTTGTCTCATGAGACCTACCGATACATCGAGAAGCTATATCAGGCTCCACCCATCACTTACTAAGTTCAATGAATTCCTCATATGAAAAGGTTGAAACATAACATAAACATTTGTATTAAAACTTGCATAGGAAATGTTAATACTTTAACCATAAACAATGAATGGTATAAAAATAACACATCCAAAGTGAAACATATCACAAAACCTTCAATACAATATGAAATATTGCATTATAATAAATCAACTTCAAAAATGTGTAAAATCCATCAAAGGATGTTGACATAGATGGAATAAAAACTATTTGAGAGAAATATCTCTTTCTATTTTGAAATCAATTAAAAGTCACATAATTATAAAAGAAAACATTTATTTTGAATATATTCTTATAATCTTGTAAGGAATGCTTCAATGATGTTATAATAGTGGAAAATATCTGCACCCTCTATACACGTTAAAAAACATTCTTACCTTAATTTGTTGAAAAGGTCATAAAGGACCTTTTTTGGAAAACGATAGAATGATTACTTTCAATTGTTTTTATAAAAATTCAAATAAAGGTATAAATTAATTTAACCCGTATTCTAGGAAATAGTAATTTTTTTTGAAATACATTTTTATGAAACACAGATGTGGATGATAAAGAGGTCCCAGTAGATACTCACATGTTAACAACCTCATATAATAATGTGATTGTAAAATTAACCCTTACTTTGTACTTTTACTTGGTAGAGGGTAATTTAACCTCCAATATAATAGTTAAATCAGTTTTATTAAATTATAAAATAACCATATATATAAATATGATATTATATATGATATTCTAATATTGTTTTATTATTAATATTTCAGTACTATCCTTGTTTCGGGTGTTAACTAATTCATTTTCCTTTATATGTTTTACCATGAGAGTCATGTTTCTTACATATAGGATGTATTTGATTAATATCTAGAATGATATTAAGTTCTTAAAAATTATTTTTATTCATAAAATAAAAATTATTCTTGAATAGTTGTGATGAGGAATGAATCTCATCGCGTTCGTGGAGATGATAATCTGTACATACGCACGAGTGAAAATACCATTATATTAATGGAAAAATCGTATACAATTGGATGTTATATTACATATAAAGAATCATTAACATGTTATATTTATTATTTAAATCAATTGTACTCCTTATTATACCCATCAAAATAATTAAGTGTTGAATAACAAACTAAACCATGACGTGGAGACGGTGAGCCGTATGTACGCACGTATGGTGACTTTGTCATTCATTGGATGCATATAATAATGAATATGGTTGTAACATATTTATAATAACATAAAATTATGTATAAGGTACTATATTTGTTATTTTATAATGGAAAAAACAAAGAAAGAGGAAGTGGAAGAAGAAAATAACTTTGAAAGAGGGGATGAAATAATTACCTCTTCTTCGAGTGCTTCCTTTGGATTTGATCAAAATGGATCCTTAGGTTAGATTTATGATCAAATTAAGGCATCTTGGTTGAATTTAGGGTAGTTTGGAGGATATTTGAGTTGGGTTTGGCCGAGACAAATGGCTTTGGAGTTGTGATTTTGAGATAAGGGGAAGTACCCTTTTATAAGAGAGGTGAGGGTCACTTTAGGAAAAGCTTGAAATATTATTTTATTATAAAATTATTTTCAATTTATAATGGCTCCAAAAAGATTTATTTCGAGGATAAGGTGGGGATGGGTCGAAAACATCTCAACCAATAGGTTTTATACAGGTCTAGGTCACCATATTAACCTTATCTTTTAGATTTAACTCTTAGTTAAATAGTTTAAGTTTTACCATGTATTCTTGTATTATTATAATAAATGTTTAATAAACTTACTATAAAATCCAAGAGAACCCCAAGTGGTTCATTATTGACATATATAACCATATATAGGTCATTTGGATAAAAATTATATTTTTAGGAATATTATATCATTTAATAATATAGTATTTTTTTTAAAAACTCATTTATGTCAAATTTGACACTATTTGGTATTTTGATTTTTTGAAAGTCATAAAAATTTTATCACTTCGAACAATATTTTTTAATCAACCCTAACATGTCATATTAACCTAGAAAATTAGTGTAATGCATCAAAAGTCTCAATTTACATTTATTTGGATATATATAATATCAATTATTTTAATCTTTCATTAATAAGGTAATTACTGCATCATCATTGTGTCATAAATAAATTTAATTATTTAATGTCTAAAAATTATAAATTAAACACAATTATGTAGTAAATATTTTTATATTTCTAATTAATTTTTATAGTCAAATATATATTATGTATAACCCTATATTAAAAATGTTTTTCTTATTAAAATTTGAATTTAACACTTTTAACTTTCTTTAAATAAAATAATAATAAATGTCATAATCTAATCCAAGGGGATTATATTTTTTTCTAAGGTTGATTTTGGTAGAAAAAAACTTATCCAACAGAATTAAGACATGTGTTAGGGTAATTATAATATAATTTTTACCTTTAATTACCCAATTTACTTTTACCCGTGGTAAATAAAATTCAAAAGTTACTATTCATCTAAATTTATTTTCATCTGATTGAACCAAATTTTACTTACTGATTTCAATAATTTCTCTTGGACTTTTGAAATTAAATTCACAGTAGTGGTAAAATTATGCTTTATGCAAATTTTCAAATGTTTCTAAAAGGTGGGTAAAAGACGTTAAAAAGTTCAATAAAATTTTATACATCTAATTTTATTATAAAATGACTTCAATGAATTAAATTGAACTAATATAGGTATTTTGTATCTATTTTTACTTAAAATAAATTTAAATAAAATAAATAATTATAAAAAGTCGGTTTTAAATAATAATGCAATGTTTTTCACTATTCATCAAAAATTGAAATTTTTCAGAAAAATACCAAAAATTCACCCAAAGATAATTTTTATATTACAAATTCAAAAATTATTTCTATTTTAACAAATTAAAAACATAGAATTTTCATTAATTAATCTAAAATTAATTCCCATTGTCAAAACCAGAAAGTAGGTTTTTGAGAAGTAAATACTATCAAAATATTGATATGTGTTTATGTCCAATTTAAATGTAAAATTATTTTGAATGACCTAAATTATATTAAATGATAAAAATATAATATAATGATACTTTAAAACCACTGAAATGTCTAATTTAACACTATAAATTATTTTTATTAAAAAGTTGTTTTTAAATAAAATTTAGTATTTTCACTATTCATCAAAATATGAAAGTTATCAGAAAATTACCAAATATTAAACCATACTATATTTTTATGTCCCGTTTCTAAAAAAAAGTTTTATTTTTTTTAAATTGAATATATAAAAGTGTAAAATATTGGATTTAAAAAGGGTTCTCCATTTAAAGGCGGTAAAATTTCATTTTTTGAAAGACACTTCTTTTATCTGAAAAATTGAATTTTTCCCTATATTATGTATAAGAAATACATAAGATGAATGTTAAAATTATATAGGATATATATAAAATTCAAAATGTGGTACATACTATTCATAACCTCTTTTTAAATGGCCAATTTGATAGGTCATGATGCGCTTGAACTTGGTGTTGTGTGTAACAAAATATATTAAAATACTTTAAAGAGATAATGTACTATGAAATATTGTGGTGTTACATTATCCCCTCCTTCAATAAATTGCGTCCTCACAATTAGAAATTGTTCTTAGAAAATAAAAGGTTGAAAATAGAAAATACCTTTGTGAATAACCCACATCAGAAATAAGGTTACTAAAATTTTGTATTAATAAGGGGGAAAGGGAAATGAAATGGTCACTACCAAATAGGGTTTCAAATAGGAGAATATTGGTGGAAATTATAGATACACAATTGGAGAAAAAATGTAAATATTTATAGGGAGTTATTGAGGTCATTAATCATAAACAAGTGAACAGTAAATGGAAAATTGAGGGCCTCAAAGCCATAAAAATATCATCGGTTTAACAAAACCTAATGTATTAGGATAACAAATATTTGGTTTTGAGAAAATTTATCTAATTTTTAAGAATTAATTTCTTCATATAATAAAAAAAATAATACTTGAAAAGTAGAGTTCCATCCACTAACTAATTTCTTCCACAAACTCATCTTTCTCTCCAAAAGATAATAGAATTCAAAAATATTCTATTAAACCTAATCATATAGGGTTTCAAAAAAGAATGTATTTATAATTCATATGTCATAACATTTAAAAAAATTACATTATAAAAACCAGGACATCACGTAGGCTAGTGGTTGGTGATGCGCCCTTGTCTCCCTTCGGTTGCGGGTTCAAGTTTTGCGGCCTTGCCGGACGCGACGAGTTGTCACCCGACCTTCAAATTTTCCTTTTTATAAAAAATCCAAAAAATAATCTTAAGAAATGTTTTAACCTTATACCATAGTATTTAATGTCCAAATTAATCCATTCTAATATTTAGACTTATCCAAAATACTTGTGTCCAAACTCATAGTCCAAAAATTTATAAGGAAGGAAAACATAACATAATGACGATCTCTTTTTTCCACATAATGACATCTGAGTACCTTCATCATGTATTCTATTAAAACATGGTAACACCCAGAATTACAAGAAAACCTTACTAACTACATTCATTATCCGTTATTCCTTATAGAATAATAGATATATTCCATATATCCAAAAATTTTGAATACTCCAACAAAGATGGAATAAACAAACCATTAATCAGTTCTACAGTAGTCAAGAATATCCAATATAATTTATCCAAATGAACCATCTATTTTTCCAAAATCACTACCTCAGTATGAGGACCATATTAAGGTTTATCTGTCATTTATCCATGTACTTTTTCAAAAAGTTTAACTTTATGTTCAGTCACTTTTCTTAGTACCATATAATCTTAAATCCTCAATGAAATAGTACTGCAGTACAATCCTTATTTATTTCCATAATTCATATAACCAGTACATCATTGATAAAGAACTCAAATGAAATAATTATTTAATAAAAACATAAGAACACTAATCAGTCCTCTTCATCTGTGGTAGTATCATAACTTGATTATTATCCAATAGCATCATTTGGGGCATACTCTGATGATTGGGACATTGATTTGTGTAGTGACCCAAATCCTTGCTGATGAAGCATTGTACATTTGAAACTTTTTTTCTTACTTTTAAAATCAAGAACTTGGTGTCCTTTTTCTCCACACTTATAACAAACTTCAATTCCCTCCAAGAATTTACCAAGGTGATTCTTTCCACAGTTATCACATGTGAAAAAATCCATCTTTCCCTTCTTCCCTTTATCCATCTTTTTCTCTACCATCCTCTTCTTCTCTTGTTTCCCTTAAAATCCAAAGGAATAATAGAATTCATTACTTATCTTATTAACACATGATACTATTTCTTCATATGAAGAGAATACGTGGGAAATAATTTCCCTTCTAAATTCTGGCTCAAGACCATGAAATATATGATCCTTATGACTCTTTGGATCATGCATATTACTAGAGTTCTCATTCCTTCTACTGGATTCCATTTATAAATGACAACATACACAAGGTTAGATCATATCATACTGTATGATCAAAAAACTAGAAAAATTATCAACATTAATTGAATATTTTCACAAATCTAGAATCATAATCATAAAAATGGTTTCTTTACTATCATATTTACTCATAAATCATTTAAAATGGTTTGTAAATAAAATGTGAATTATCCTAATCATATCCCCCAGGACTGTTGTAACCAAGAGTGCAACAAATCCCATTGTCATGTTCCATGATACCTTGGGTCAAGCCCAAAACTCCTTGTCGGGGTTTCACTCCTAGGTACATCTATACCAGAGCCTCCTATACCTTCTCGTATCCAGATAGGGATGTATTTTCTTGGAAACCCACATAATATTTACACTACCAATATTTATGGAAGTTATTCTATACTAATCCTCACAGTCTATCTTAGGTTAATGTTCTCTAATCAGAGTTTTTATAAATCTAGTTTCCAAGGTTTGTACTAAACTTCCTCTGATACCAACTATAATGCCCCAACCCTAGTTACCTAGAGTCGGTGCATTATTACATAACATTGGCATGATCACAAGAGATCAAGTCTCGAAATACTGATTAGTTTAGTAGCCTTGGAAGTACTAGATACATACATAAGTTTTAGATTACATTATGAAATGAAAAAACAACAACATTGTGTCCCCTTTGAACACACTCATATCCCTTAGTCTATTCCTATAGGTTAATCATTATATACTTCTTCACATCCTGGAAAAAAGAAAACATAAGGAAGGGGTGAGCTCAGATGCTCAGTAAGGATAACAATATAGAAGAAACTATCATAAATAAGAATAAACATTTAAGGCAATGTATAAGACTAAAACAAAAGCCTTTTAAACTTAAACTTCAGTATAATATGGCAAAGATAAGTCAAATAATTCCATTTACTTATTCACATGGATATTATACTAGTCAAATAATCACATGTAATATCAATAAATAATTTTATAATGATGGAATGCATAATGTCAGACATCACAACACAATAGTCAAGGCCTCATGACAAGAATAAAAATAAGATTTTGTCAAGGCCTTGTGCCAAGACACTAGTTTGTCTCATGTGAACTACTGATGCATCGAGGAGCTATAGGAGGCTCCACTTCTCACTTACTAAGTTCAATGCATTCCTCATATGAAAAGGTTAAAACATAACATAAACATTCGTATTAAAACTAACATACGAAATGTTAATACTTTAACCATAAACCATGAATGGTATAAAAATAAAACATCCATAGTCAAACAAATCACAAAACCTTCAATACTATATGGAAGATTATTTTATAATAAATCTACTTAAAACAAGTGTAAAATCCATCAAAGGATGTTGACATAGATGAAATCAAAACTATTTGATAGAAATATCTCTTTCTATTTTGAAATAATTTAAAAGTCACATAATTATAAAATAAAATATTTATTTTGGAAATATTCTTATAATATTATAAGGGTAGCTTCGAAGATGTTATAATGGTAGAAAATAGCCACACCCACCGTATACATTAAATAAACTTTCTTACCTTAATTTGTAGAAAAGGTCATAAAGTACCTTGTTTGGAAAACGAAGGAAAAATTCCTTTCATTTTTTTTTTATAAAAAGTAAAAAAAGGGTATAAGTGAATTTAACCCATATTCTAGGAAATAGTAAAAATGTTTTGAAATAAATTTTTAAGAAACACGGATGTGGATGATAAAGAGGTCTCGGTAGATAGTCACGTATAAACAACCTCGGATAAAAAAGAGATTGTAAAACTAACCCCTACCTTGTACTTTTCCTTGGTCGAGGGTACATTAACCTCCTGTATAATAGTTAAATAATTACTATTAAATTATACAAGAATCATATACATAAATATGATATTATATATGATCTTCTAATTTTGGTTTGTTAATACTATTTCAGTAGCATCATCATTTTGGGTGTTAACTGATTCGTTTTCATTTATATTTTTTTCTACATGAGTCATGTTTGTTAGGGATAAGATGTATTTGATTCATATACATAAGGATATTAATTTCTTAAACATTATTTTTATTCATAAAATGAAAATTATTCTTTAATGGTTATGATGGGGAATGAATCTCATCACGTTCATGGAAACGGTAATCCGTACGTACGCATGAACAACAATACCATTCTATTGATGGTAAAATCGTATATAATTGGATGTAATATTACATATACATAATCATTAACATGCTGTATTTATTATTTACATCAATTATACTCCTTATTATACCCATCCAAATAATGAAGTGTTGAATAACAAACTACACCACGACGTGGAAATGGAAAGCCGAACGTACACACATATGGTGACTTTGTCATTCATATGATGGATAGAATAATGAATATAGTTGTAATATATTTTTAATAACATCATAGTATGTAGTAGGTACTAGAGTTATTATTTTGGAATGGAAACAAAAAATAAATAGGAAGTGGAAGAATAAAATAACTTTAAAAGAGGTGATGAAATAATTACCTCTTCTTCAGGTGCTTCCTTTTGATTTGATCAAAATGGATCCTTAGGTTGGATTTTTGATCAAATTAAGGAATCTAGGTTGAATTTAGGGGAGTTGGGAAGATATTTGAGTAGGTGTTTGTAGATCCAAATTGTTTTGGAGGTGTGATTTTGAGAGAAGGGGAAGTACCCTTTTATAAGAGAGGTGGGGGTCACTTTAGGAAAAGTTTGAAATATTATTTTATTATAAAATCATTTTCGTTTTTAATGGATCCAAAAAGATTTATTTCGAGGATAAGGTAGGGATGTGTCTAAAAACTCTCAACCAATAGGTTTTAGATAGGTTTAGGTCACCATATTAACCTTATCGTTTAGATTTAACTCTTAGTTAAATAGTTTAACTTTTAACATGTATTCTTGTATTATTATAATAAATGGTTAATAAAATTACTATAAAAATACAAGAGAACCCCAAGTGGTTCATTATTGACGTATATAACCTTATATAAGTCCTTTGGACGAACCATATATTTTTAGGAATATTATATCATTTAATAATATATTATTTGTTTTAAAAACTCATTTATGTCAAATTTGACACAATTGGGTATTTTGTTTTTGTGAATGTCATAACAACTTTATCACTTCGGAAAAAAATTATTTAATAAACCCTAACATGTCATATTAACCTATAAAATTATTTTAATGCATCAAAAGTCTCAATTTACATTTATTTGGATATTTATAATATCAATTATTTTAATATTTCATTAATAAGGTAATTACTGCATCATCATTATGTCATAAATAAATTTAATTATTTAATTTCTAAAAATTTTAAATAAAATTTAATTATGTAGGAAATATTTTTATATTACTAATGAATATTTATAGTCGAGTTTATCTTATGTATAACCCTATATTAAAAATGTTTTTGTTATTGAAATTTGAATTTAACATTTTTAACTCTTCTTTAAATATAATAATAATAAATGTCCTAATCTAATACAAGTGGATCTAAGAGGATCATATTTTTTTCCTATGTTTTATTTTGGTCAAAAAAACATATCCAATTGAATTAGGATATGTGTTAGGATAATTATAATATCATTTTTACCTTTAATTACCCTATTTACTTTTAACCGTGGTAAATAAAATCCAAAATTTACTATTCACCAAAAGTTATTTTCATCCTATTGAACCAAATTTTACATACTAATGTCAACCATGTCTCTCATATTTTTGAAATTAAATTCATAGAAGCGGTAAAATTACGTTTTATGCAAACTTGCAAATGTGCCTAGAAGGTGGGTAAAAGACGTTAAAAAGTTCAATAAAATTTTATACATCTATCTTTATTATAAGATGACTCAAATGAATTAAATTGAACTAATATAGGTATTATGTATCTATTTTTACTTAAAATAAATTTAAATAAAATAAATAATTATAAAAAGTGGGTTCTAAACAGTAATGTGGTGTTTTTCACTATTCATCCAAAATTGAAAGTTTTCAGAAAAATTCCAAAAATTCACCCAAAGATAATTTTGATATTAAAAATTAAAAAATGATTTATATTTTACCAAATTAAAAAAATTGAATTTGAATTAATTAATCTAAAATTAATTCCCATTGTCAAAACCAGAAAGCAGGTTTTTGAGAAGTAAAAACTATCAAATGATTGATATATGTTTATGTCCAATTTAAATGTAAAATTACTTCCAATGACCTACATTATATTAAATGATAAAAATATAATCTAATGATACTTTAAAACCACTCAAATTTATAATTTAACACTATAAATTATTTTGATTAAAAAAGTTGTTTTTAATTAAAATTTTGTATTTATTACTATTCATCAAAATATGAAAGTTATCAGAAAAGTACCAAAAATTTAACCAAACTAATTTTTTATGTCCTGTTTCTAAAGAAAAATTTTATTTTGTCAAATTGAATATATAAAAGTGTCAAATATTGGATTTAAAAAGGGTTCTTCATTAAAAGGCTATAAACTTGCATTTTTTGAAAGACACTTCTTTTATCTGAAAAATTGAATTTGTTCATATATTATGTCAAAGAAATACGAAAGATGAATGTTAAAATTATATAGGATATAAATAAAATTAAAAATTTGGTTAATAATATTCATAAATTCTTTTTAAATTACTATTTTGATAGGTCGTGATGCGCTTGAACTCGGTGTTGCGTGTAGCACAAATTATTGAAATACTTTAAATAGATAACGTACTATGAAATCCTAGGGTGTTACAAGGACACCTTGGGAGGACTAATAGAGAGGTAAAAATACCAGATATTTGTGGATTATGATATTGAAATGAAAGAAAAAATAGGAATGAGTGGGTATTTATAGTAATTGAGAGGGAGTTTTTTATTAATTTAAAGGGACACCTCATTAGTGGTTTTTGGAAAACCATGGGCTTGTCCATGGTATTTTCCCACGATATTATCCACTTGGGACACCTCATTTCATATATTACTATAAAAAAGTTTACCACAATTTAATATTAATTATTACATCATTATGATGTCATTAAACATACCAAAAACTCAAAACTATATTTTTACTATTCACGAAAAATTCATGTATTTTAGAAAAATCCCAAAAATTCACCCTAACCATTTTTCAACGTTTAGAATAAAAAAATGAACTCCATTTTTTGAAATTAATTTCGTAAATAGTTTTAATTTAATTTTTAAATAAAATCATAATTTATTCCAAAAAAAACAACATTAAAACTATAACCCATTTGATAAAACCTTGATAAATTAATCAAGGTCCCATAAAATTATCTTATAACCTTAATACAATAAAGTAAAAATTTATGATTACATTTTATGAGAACTAATTTCCATTTTAAATTATTAAATTAATCATAAAATTGTAATTAAAATATTTATGACATACAAAAATACCAATACTTATACTATGATCTTTTTTTCACTTTTAAGATGTCTAAATTGTATTTATACACTCATGGATGAAGTTTCTATTTTTTGGGACAATTTACTATTCATTACTATTTATAAGGGTATGCTACTATTCATGAAAAATTAAGTTTGTCTTATTAAACTCTAAATATCTTACTGGATGGAACCGTGTATGTCGGTTTTTCAAAATTGAAATTATAGAAGTGGAAAAATTATGTTTATTGGTTAGGTTATAATAAACTTTTGTTTTGTAGAGAATCAGTGTTTCATGCATTCTATATTAAATCTATTTGTAAATTCTTGGGGTGTTAAATTATTCCCCTCTCAACAGAATTGTATCCTCGCAATTCGAAACTTCACTTCAAAAGTTAAATGTTGATGCTTTAAAATTACCTTGTGGGAAACCCACATTGGAAATAAGGTTAATAAAATATCTTCCTAAAATGGGGTTAAGGTAAATGTGGTGGTCACCACAAAAATTATGCTTTCGAATGGGGTGACATTAGTTAGAAGTAAAAACCTACACGTGGAAAAAAAATATAACTATAAAGTTATGATGGAATGTGATAGAGAAAATATTTAGATGAAAGTTGATTACTACAAAACTATAAATTACTATAAAAAAATTCATAAATATTATCAAAGATTATGATAAAAGGAAAACATTTTATTTATGACTATTTTCCTCGATTTGAGGAATTATTCCACTCTATAAGTGTATAAATATATGTTTTTATTTACAAACTCATCCTTTGATTTCACATTGAATTATGTATACCTCAGTATAGGTTAGGCCATATGGTGAAGTAATACATTAAACTCTAAAAGCTCATACAATCATTAACTTAAACCATTTCATAAATGGTGAAAAAATCCAAAATATAATCATTGAACACTTTAGAATGAATGTATCTAAATTAACAAGATGAACTTATCATTAAATCTCAATCAACATGAAGCAACTCTAAATTTTCAAATTCCAAACATGTGAATAACTTCATCATGTATCCTCTTGAAATATGGTAATATCTTGAATTACCGTAAAAACCATGCATTCTTCCATATTCCTTATATAATATACTTGTTAGTAGATATATTACTTAAATCCAAAAGTGTTTTAAACTCCATCGATGATAGCATAGACCACTTCTTGAAAAGTCAATAATCAGTTCCAAGGTAGTCAATACTTATCTATATCAATAATTTATTCATCATTATCTCAACATTAGATATATATTAAGGGTTGTATTTCCATCAACCATATACTTTCTCAAGATATTAACTTTCTACTGAGTCATTATCCTTTGTAAAATTCATCATACAACCTCAAATACTTAATGAAACAGTATTGGAGTATAATCCTCATATATTCCATAAATCTTATAACCAATATATTGCTGATAAAATATTCAAATGACATGATTCTTAATGAGGCATATTAAACCTTCCACTTCATCTGTGACAATATCATAACATGATCCTTATCCTATAACATCATTTGGGGAATATTCCTTTGATTCTTGGGACATTGATTCGCATAGTGTCCCCTCTTCTTGCAGTTGAATAATTGTACATCAGAAACCTTTTTCTTACACTTCGAATCATGAACTTTGTACCCTTTGTCACCAAACTTATAACAAACACCCATTCCCTTCAAGAATTTATCAGTGCGATTCTTTCCACAGTTATCACATATAGGAAAACCCTTATTTCCCTTATCCCATTTATCCATATTTTCCCAACCATCATCTTCTTATTTTGCTTCCCTTAAAATACATAGGTCTCAGAGAATTATTTACATATCATGTTAACACATGATATTATTTCCTCATATGACGAGGATACTTGGGAGAATATCTTCCTTTGAAATAATGGCTTAATACCATAAGAGATATGATCTTTATTACTCTTTTCATCACGTACATCGATGAAGTTCTCATTCCTTATAATAGGTTCCATTTCTAATCAATTCCATATATTATATTAGCTCATAAAATAATTAACCCTCTATAACTCTAAACATAACATAAATTAATTCATCTTAAATCCTTGAACCATAAAATTTGGTTAATTTAGGGGCATAAATACTTCATAATGGTGGGTAAAGAAAATTAGAATTATCTTAAGAATATCCCCAGAGAGTGTGAGACTAGGTGCACATTATGAACCATTGTTGTGTACCATAATACTCTAGGTCAAGCCTGAAACTCTTTTTTGGAGTTGTTACTCAGAGGTACATCTGTTCCAGAAGCACATCCACTTTTAGTATCCAAACAAGGATGTATATTCAATAAGGATCCAAATAATCTATTCCTTACCAAAGTTCTAAGATATTCATGTATACTTATCCTCAAAGACTATATTATCATTTTGTTTTATAATATACATTTTATAAATATAGTTTCCATTTTCTTTGCTAAAACTTCTTTGATACCAACTATAATTCCTTGACCCCAGAAGCCCGGATCCAATGCGTTATTTTAAAACATTGACATCATTACATCGAATCAAATGATGAAGGACTGCGTAGTTTAGTAGTTTTGAAAGAACAGATACATACATAGGTTCAAAATTACAAATTGAAAAGATATAATACATATATGTTTTATTGGGAACATACACAAGTATAAATTGGCCATTCATTATAAACTTATTCATCTCCTGAGAAAATGAAACATAATAAAGGGGTGATCTAAAATACTCAGTAAGGGTTAAAAATAGAGTAATAACAAATCAACAATAATTTAATCATAATCAAATTGGCATAGTCAATATAACATGGTGAATAAATGAAAAAAAACACACTATTAATAAACTGATAATGAAACTGCATCCATAGATTTTGTCATAGTGAAAGCCTCATGGATAGTAATAACTGAAAATGAATAAAAAGAATGCTTAATAAATAGACTTCATGTTTATGGAACATGATACCACCATACCATCGAAACAATTTAAGTCTATGGGTAAAGCCCGTCTGATTTTTGGAAACAAACTCAAAGGGTTTTTCACTAACTGATTTGTCTCATGAGACCTGTCGATGCATTGAGGGGCTATAGCGGGCCCCACCCATCGTTGCAAGTCCAAAACATTCTTTATACATAGATATAATACAATAAAAATTTGTATTCTCAATACCCATATAGAGTAGAGGATACTGATTCATCAAAGTATGTAGACATAAGTAAAGATACTTTTAAATGAGACCGTTGAAAAATTCTTGAGGAAAATATCCTTAAAAATTCCAAAGTGTCCCATATCACCTTGATATATTCATATAATAATCCCTTAGAATATCATTAGAATAATGTGACTCTTGATATGATATACCGAAGGGCAGTACATAATCCACAAGTGAGAAGTAAGTTGTGAACATGGAATATATCTCCTAAAAGATAAAGTGAGATGAGAAAAATAATTTTTACATTGGAAAGAAGAGTTGTTTTGGAAAATCATTTGTAATTTTCATGAAATAAGTTTATAAAAATCTATATCCCAAAAAATAAAAGGGAAGTTCAATTAAATTATATTTTAGGCTTAAATAAAATCTTATTGAGGTGAAATCATTTAAAAAGAGTTTTTATATAATCTTTAGAAATAGAACATTTTAGTGCTGTTTAAGGAATTATTTAAAGAGATTTTAAAGCACAAAGGCATATTTGATTTCATAAAATAAGAAATGAACCAAAATATATATTTTCACTTTAAAATTTGTGATTTTTAAAGAAAAATATTTATTAAAATCCATTATAGAGTGAAGGTCAAAATAGGTAAGAATTTGAGAAGTTCCTTGAATCGAGGCTTGTAGTTCGGAAGAATTTTTGAATGATTCTTTTAAAACACATGACATTGCATAAAATAATGAAGTATTATGATTTGTAAAATATATAGAACATTAAAAAATAATTTATGAGTATTACATAAGAATAAATAAGAATATCATTTAGGTGATTAGAGAATAAGAGCAACCCGAATGAAAATGGAGGTTCAGGTAGAAAATACTTACAACTTTGTAATTAATTGAATCAGATGCTCCAAAATTAATAATGAATAAATGATACATTATATATCATTAAAATAATGATATTTATGATTTTAAACATAAATTGGAAGTATACATAAACCATACACAAGTAGTAGTATTGAATATATAATATATCACAAAAATATAAGTGAGATGAAGAAACCGCTTACCTTAAGTCTGATGGTGTTTTTCACTTGATCTTAGTATCCTGGATAAAAAAATTAAATTCATTAGTTAATATTTACAGAAACTATTTTTTATATAATTTATTTATTATAAACTAATTAGGTTCATTCATTTCCTTTTTTATGGGTTTAATAGGTTCAATTTTATTTTTTTGATGCATTTGCTTCCTTGGGTTTCATGATCAGTTTACTTGTATTCATGAATGGAAGTTCATTTGAAATTTTTTCAAACATACATAATTGATAATATATATTATTTTTTAAATTACTGATATATAAATGATCTTGTAATTAATTTGGTTATATACCACGAGGTTGACTCAAAAGATAAATGTTAATGATAAACACTTGTATTAACTTGGCGGTTTTGTGCATAATGAACTTATTTTGTTATTATTAATTTATATTATCAGTGTGTAAGGATTATAGAACATTTAATAAGATAAAATACATATATTATGATCTATTTCAAACATTAAAAATGTTTCATGACCATTCTTGAATATAGTAATAGAAATTGAAAACCCGTCATCCTTGAATGTGATAAATTGACACATCTGAGATTGTATTTTCATTTTTAGTATAAGAGGAAGGGAAAAGAGACATGATGAAGAATTATTACATTATAATAATAAAATTATAGTTCATGTAATGTACTGGAATTATCATATCATTTTTATGAGGGTATATGAGGGAAGAAAAAGAAATGAAAATAAAGAAACTCAAAATAAAAGAAATGTTGGGAAATCACTACAAAAATTCGGCAGCCTAACAACATCACTTAAAAATTCATAAAATATTTTAAAGATATAAAAATGGAATATCATAATTATTACATAATATGTACTATAAGGGGGATATGGAATGACATATCCCAACATAATCCAGTTTAAATTAAAATATAATAACACAATAAGAGTGCTTGAAAAAGAGAGAGATTTTGAAACAGAATTTTTTCAGCACAACTTCTATGCAACATGGTTTTAGAAAACATTAAAATAGAGGGAACAGAGGTAAACCATTCATAAAAGAATCATAAAATACTATAGGGACAGAATAATATAAAATAAAAACATGGTATGAAAACTTGAAATACATACCACATAAAATAGAACTTGGATGGAAAAGAGAAGTTGGGAATTATCTTACCTTGTAGCGTAACTCCTAAGACTTGAAGGTTGGGACCTTGGGGGATTGGGACACCTTGTAAGGACTAATAATGAGGTAAAACTACTGGAACTTCTAGTATTATGAGTTTGTAATGAAAGAAAATGAATGAATGAGTGGGTATTTATAGTAAACGAGAGGGAGTTTTTTATTAATTTAAAGGGACACCTAATTAGTGTTTTTTTTCAATGGCATGGGCTTGACCATGGTATTTGTGCATGGTCTTAGCCACTTGGGACACCTAATGTCATATTTTAATGTAAAAAAATTGACCAGAATTTAATATTAATTATTATATCATTATGATGTCATTAAACATACCAAAAACTCAAAATTGTATTTTAAATATTCACAAAAATTCAAGTATTTTAGAAAAATTCCAAAAAATCACCCTAACAATTTTTTGACGTGTATAATTTAAATATGAAATCAACTTTTTTAAAATAAGTTTCTAAATATTTTTAATTTAATTTTTAAATAAAATCATAATTTATTCTAAAAAAACAACATTAAAACAATATCTCATTTTATAACACTTTGAGAATTTAATCAAGGTCCCATAAAATGATATTATAATCATAAGAAAATAAAGTAACAATTTAATATTACATTTTATGGAAACAAATTTCCATTTTAAATTATTAAATTAATCATAAAATTGAAATTAAAATATTTAGGACATACAAAAATACCAATACTTATACTATAATCTTTTTTTCACATTTAAGATGTCTAAATTGTATTTATACACTCATGGGTGAAGTTTTTATTTTTTTGGTCAATTTACTATTCATTAATATTTATAAGGGTATGTTACTATTCATAATGGTATGTTAATGTTCATAAAAAATTATGTTTGCCTTATCAGACTCCTAATATCTTACTGGATGCAACCGTGTATGTCGGTTTTTCAAAATTCAAATTATAGAAGTGGAAAAATTATGTTTATTGGTTAGGTTATAATAAAGTGTTCTTTTGTAGATAATAAGTGTTTCATGAATTATTTATTAAATATATTTGTAAATTCTGGGGGTGTTACATTATTCCCCTCTCAATAGAATTATGTCCTCATAATTCAAAACTGCACTTCAAAAGTTAAAGGTTGATGCTTGAAAATTCCCTTATGGGAAACCCACATCAGAAATAGGGTTAATAAAATATCCTCCTAAAAAGGGGTGAAGGGAAATGAGGTTGTCACCACAAAAATTATTCTTTCTAAAGGAGTGACATTAGTTGGAAGTAAAAACCTACACAAGGAAGAAAAATATAACTATGAAGTTATGATGGAACATGATAGAGAACATGTTTAGTTGAAAGTTTATTACTACAAAACTACAAACTATAGTAAAAAAAATCATTGATATTATCAAATATTATGATAATAGGAAAATATTTTATTTAATACTCTTTTCGTTGTGTTGAGGAATTAATCCACTCTATAAGAGTCTAAATATACATTTCTATTTACAAACTCATCCTTTGATTTCACCTTGAACACTCTATACCTTATCACTTAACACTGTTTAGGACATATGGTGAAGTAATACATTAAACTCTAAAAGCTCATACAATGAAAAACATAAACCATTTTATAAATGGTTAAAAAAATCTGAAATATAATGATTCAACACTTTATAATGAAGGTATCTGAATTTACAAGATGAACATATCATTGAATCTCAATCAACATGAAGCAGCTCTAAATTTTCACATTCCAAACATGTGAATGAATTCATCATGTATCCTCTTAAAATATGGTAATATCTTGAATTACCATAAAAACCATGCATTCTTACGTATTCCTTATGCAAGACACTTATTAGTGAATATATTCCTTAAATCCAAAAAGTGTTGTAAACTCCATCGATGATAGCATATAAAACTTCTTGACAAGTCAATAATCAGTTCCAAGGTAGTTAGTACTTATCCGATTCAATAATTTATTCATCATTATATCAACATCATATATATATTAAGGGTTTTCTTTCCCTCAACCATATGCTTTCCCGAGATATTAACTTTCTACTGAGTCACTTATCCTTGGTATAATTCATCATAAGACCTCAAATACTTAATGAAATAGAATTGTAGTATAATCCTCATATATTTAATAATTCTTATAACCAATACATTGCTGATAAAATATTCAAATGAAATGATTCTAAATGAGGCATATTAATCCTTCCACTTTATCTGCGATAGTATTATAACTTCATCTTTATCCAGTAACATCATTTGGGGAATATTCCTTTGATGCTTGGGACATTGATTCACATAGTGTCCTATCTCCTTGCAGTTGAAGAATTATACATCAAAAACCTTTTCCTTACCCCTGAAATCATGAACTTGGTGTCCTTTTTATCCACACTTATAACAAACACCCATTCCTTTCAAGAATTTATTATAAATTAGAGGGAGTTTTTTTTAATTTAAAGGGACACCTCGTTAGTGGTTTTTGAAAAACCATGGGATTTCCCATGCTATTTTCCCATGATATTAGCCACTTGGGACACCTCATGTCATATTTTACTATAAAAAACTCTACCAGAATTTAATATTAATTATTACATCATTATGGTGTCATTAAAAATACAAAAAACTCAAAATTTTATTTTTTCTATCCACGAAAAATTCAAGTATTTTTGAAAAATCCTAAAATTAACCCTCACCATTTTTTAACATGTAGAATTCAAAAATTAAATCCATTTTTTAAAAATATTTTTCTAAAAATCTTTGATTAAAATTTTAAATAAAATAATAATTTATTACAAAAAAACAACATTAAAACTATAACTAATTTTATAACACCTTGAGAAATTAATCAAGGTCCCATAAAATTATCTTATAACCATAAGAAAATAAAGTAAAAATTTATGATTACATTTTATGAAAACAAATTTCCAATTTAAAATATTATTTTAATCATAAAATTGTAAATAAAATATTTATAACATACAAAAATACCAATAATTATACTATGATATTTTTTTTCACTTTTAAGATGTCTAAATTGTATTTATACACTCATGGGTGAAATTTCTATTTTTCAGGCCAATTTACTATTCGTTACTATTCATAAGGGTGTGTTGTTATTCATAAGGGTGTGTTACTATTCATAAAAAATTAAGTTTGTTTTTATCATACTCTATATATCCTACTGGATGCAATCGTTTTTATCAGTTTTTCCAAATTAAAATTATAGAAGTGTAAAAATTATGTTTATTGGTTAAGTTATACTAAAATTATGTTTTGTAGAGAATCAGTGTTTCATGAATTTTATATTAAATCTATTTGTAAATTCTTGGGGTGTTACATTATTCCCCTCTCAACCGAATTGCATCCCTATAATTAAAAACTAAACTTTGAAAGTTAAATTTTTATTATTGAAAACTCCCTTATGGGAAACCCACATCGGAAATAAGGTTAATAAAATATCCTCCTAAAAAGGGATTAAGGGAAATGAGGTGGTCACCAAAACAATTATGCTTTTGAATGGGGTGACATTAGTTAGATGTAAAAACTTTCACATGGAAGAAAAATCTAACTATCAAGTTCTGATGGAATGTGATAGAGAACATGTTTAGATGAAAGTTGATTACTACAAAACTATAAAGTACTGTAAAAAAATTAATCGATATTTTAAAAGATTATGATAATAGGATTTTTTTTATTTAATACTATTTTACTTGTGTTGAGTAATTATTCCACTATATAAGAGTATAAATAAACATTTCTATTTACAAAATAATCCTTTGATTTCACCTTGAACTATCTATACCTCATCACTTAGCACAGGTTTGGCCATACGGTGAAGTAATATGTTAAAATCTAAAAGATCATACAATGAAAAACTTAAACCATTTCATAAATGGTTAAAAAATCCAAAATATAATGATTCAATACTTATGAATAAAGGTCTTTGAATTTCCAAGATAAACTTATCAGTAAATCTCAATCAACATGAAGCAACTCTAAATTTTCACATTCCAAACATGTGAATAACTTCATCATGTATCCTCTTAAAATATAGTAATTTACTTATGTAACATACATGTTAGTGGATATATTCCTTAAATCTAAAAGTGTTGTAATCTCCATCTATGACAGTATAGACCACTTCTTGATAATTCAATAATCTGTTCCAAGGTAGTCTGTACTTATCCAAATCAATAATTTCTTCATCATTATCTCAACATCATATATATATATTAAGGTTTTTTCCCTCAACCATATATTTTCCCAAGATACTAACTTTCTACTGACTAACTTATCCTTGGTACAATTCATCATATGACCTGAAATACTTAATGAAATAGTATTGTAGTAAAATCCTTACGTATTCCATAATTCTTATAACCAGTACACTGCTGATAAAATATTCAAATGACATGATTCTTAATGAGGCATATTAATCCTTCCACTTCATCTGCGACAGTATCATAATTTGATCATTATCTAGTAACATTATTTGGGGAATATTCCTTTGATGCTTGGGACATTGATTCATATAGTGTCCCATCTCCTTGTAGTTGATGCATTGTACACCCGAAAACTTTTTCTTACCCTTTTAATCATGAAATTGGTGTCCTTTTTCTCCACAATTATAAAAAAAACCCCTTCTCTTCATGTATTTACCGGTGTGATTCTTTCTGTAATTATCACATGTGGGAAAACCCTTCTTTCCCTTCTTCCCTTTATCCATTTTTCCTCTACCATCCTCTTCTTCTTTTTCTTCCCTTAAAATTCATAGGACTCAGAAAATTATTCACATATATTGTTAACACATGATACTATTTCCTCATATTATGATTATACTTGGGAGACTATCTTCCATTGAAATAATGGCTTAAGACCATAATAGATATGATCCTTCTTACTCTTTTCAACACATGAATTGGTGAAGTTATAATTACTTCTGCTAGGTTCCATTTCTAATCAATTCCATATATTATATTTGCTCATAAAAAATGAACCCCCTATAACTCTAAACATAGAATAAATTAATGCATTATAAATCCTAGAACTATATACTTTGGTTACTTTAGGAGAATAAATCCTTCATAATGGTGGGTAAATAAAATTTTAATTATCCTAAGAATATCCCCTGGGAGTGTCAAACTAGGTGCACAATAAGGCCCGTTGTCGTGTACCAGGATTACCAAGGTCAATCCTGAAACTCCTTATCAGAGTTGTTACTCCTAGGTACATCTATGCCAGAACCACATTCATTTATAGTATCCAAATATAGATGTATTTTCTAGAAGGATCCACATAATATCTTCCTTTCCAAAGTTCTAATCTATTAACAAATACTTATCCTTAAAGAATATCTTAGGGTTTTGTTCTATAATCTACATTTTCTAAATCTAGTTTCCATGTTTTCTACTAAAATTCCTCTAATACCAACTATAATGTCCCATCCCCAGAAGCCCGAAGATGGTGCATTATTTTAATACTTTGGCATCATTACATGGAATCAAATCCCAAAGGACCGAATATTTTAGAAGTTTTGGAAAATGAGATACATACATAGGTTCAACATTACAACTTGAAAAGAGATATAACATATATGTTTTATTGGGAACATCCACAACTATAATTTTATCCCTACAGGTCATTTATAATAAAATTATTCATCTCTTAAGAAAATGGAACATAATAAAGGGGTGAGATCAAATGCTCAGTAAGGGTTACAAATAGATGAAGCATGAATAAAAAATAATTGAATCATAATCAAATTGGTATAGTCAATATGGCATGGTGAATAAATGAAAAACACACACCATTATTAAAATGAGAATGAAATTGCATCCATAGATTTTTTCATAGTGAAAAACTCATGGATAGTAATAACAGAAAATGAATAAAGATAATGCTTAATAATTTAATTTCATGTATTTGGAACATGATACCACTATACTATCTAAATAGTTTAAGTATGTGGGTAGAAAACTATTTGAATTTTGGAAATAAACTCGAATGGTTTTTCTCCAACTGATTTGTATCATGAGACCTTTCGATGCATCGAGGGGCTATAACAGGCCCCACTCATCGCTGAAAGTCCAAAACATTATTTATAAATAGATATAATACAAGTAAAATATGCCTTCTCAATACTTGTATAGATTAGAGGATACAGATTCATCAAAGAATTTTTACATAAATAAAGATACTTTTAAATGAGACCATTGAAAAATTCTTGAGGAAATAATCCTTAAACATTCCAAAGTGTCCCACACCACCTTGAAACATTAAAACCATAATAACATAGAATATCATGAGAATAAGGATAATCTTGATATGACATACCAAAGGGAAGTATATACACCACAAGTGAGAAGTAAATTTTGAACATGAAATATATCTCATAAAAGATAAAGTGAGATGAGAAAAATCATTTTCACTTTAGAAAGAAGAGTTTTTTGTAAAATCATTTGTAATTTCAAGGAAATCAGATTGTAAACATGTATAACCTAGAAAATAAAAGAGAAGTTCATTGAAATTATATTTTAGGCTTAAATAAAATCTTATTGAGGATAAATCGTTTAAAAAGAGTTTTTAAAGAAGCTTTATAAATAAAACATTTTAGTGTGGTTTACGGAATTATTTAAAGATATTTTAAAGAGAAAATGCATGTCTGCTTTCACTAAAAAAGAAATAAACCAAAATAGATTTTTCACATTAAAATGTGTCATTTTTGAAATATAAATATGACTGAAAAAAAATTATAGAGTGAAGGTCAAAATGGGTAATAATTTAAGAAGTTCCTTGAATCAAGATTTCATTTCTAAATAATTTTTGAAAGATTATTTTAAAACACATAACACCCAATAAAATAAAGAAGGATTATGATTGGTAAAAATATATAGAAAATTAACAAAAAATTTATGAGTAGTACATAAGAATAAATTAGAATATCATCAAGGTGAGTAGAGAATAAGAGAAACCCGAATGAAAATGTTGGTTTGGGTAAAAAATAGTTACAACATTGTAATCAATTGAATCGTATGCCCCAAAATTAATAATCATTAAATAATACATTGAAAATTATGAAAATAAATTCATTTATTATTTGAAACATCAATAGGAAGTATACACACACCATACACAAGTAGTATTAGTGAATATAGAATATCTCACAAAAATGGAAGTGAGATGAAGAAACCCCTTACCTTAAGTATGATGGTGTTATTCATTTGATCTTAATGTCCTGGATAACCAAATTAAATTCTTTATATAATATTTTTAGAACCTCTCCTTAATATTTTTTATTTATTATAATTTCATTACGTTCATTCATTGAATTTTTTATCGGTTTAAGAGGTTCAATTTTATTGTTTTGGAACCATTTTATTCCTTGGTTTTCATGACCTGTTTACTTGTATTCATGAATGGAAGTTCATTTGAAATGTGTTAAAACATCCAAAATGGTTAATATATATTATTAGTGAGATTACAAGGATATAAAAGATCTTATAAAGAATTTGGTTATATACCTTGAGGTTGACTCATTAGACAAAAGTTAATGATAAACACTTGGATTAACTTGGAGGTTTTGTGCATAATGAACTTGTTTTGTTATTATTATTTTATATTATGAGTGTGTAAGGATTCCAGAACATTGAATAAGATAAAATATATATATTATGATCTGGTTCAACCATTAAAAAGGTTGCATGACCAGTCTTGAAGATAGTAAAAGAAATCAAAAGCTTATTGTCCTTGAATGTGATAAATTAACACATGTCAGAGATATAAATTATCTTATAATGAATTTGGTTATATACCATGAGTTTGACTCATTAGATAAAAGTTAATGATAAATGATTGGATTAACTTCATGGTTTTGTGCATAATGAACTTGTTTTTTTATTTTATATTGTGAGTGTGTAAGGATTCCAGAACATTGCATAAGATAAAATACATATATTATGATCTGGTTCAACCATTTAAAATATTCAATGACTAGTCTTGATGATAGTAATATAAATTGAAAACCTATTTTCCCTGAATGTGATAAATTAACACGTCTCTGATGGTATTTTCATTTTTAGTATAAGAGGAGGGGAAAAGAGATATAATGATGAAATATTCCATTAGTATAATAAAATTCCAGTTCATATAAGGTACTAGAATTATCATAGCATTTTGATGAGGTGAGATGAAGAAATAAAAAGAAATGAAAAGAAAGAAACTATAAAAAATAGGAAAGTTGAGAAATCCCTCACAATAATTCGACAGCCTAACAACGTCACTTAAAAATTCATCAAATATTTTGATGAGAGAAAAAGGGTATCTCATCAATATTTTATAATATGGAAAGTAAGGGTGATATGGAATGAAATATCCCAACATAATACAATTTAAATTAAAAGATAATAACATAATAAGAGTGCTTGAAAAAGGGAGAGATTTTGAGATGAAAATTCTGTAGCACAACGACTATGCAACATGGTTTTAGAAAACATTAAAAAGAGGTTAAATGGGTAAAAAATTCATAAAAGAATAATAAAATAGTATAGGGATATAATAATATGAAAATAACAACATAGTATGAAAACTTGAAATACATACCACATTAAAGATAACTTTGATGGAAAAGAGAAGTGGAGAATTGTCTTACCTTGTAGAGTAAATCCTAAGACTTGAAGGTTAGGATCTTGGGGGCTTGAATACACCTTGGGATGACTAATGGGGAGGTAAAACTACATGATAGATGAGTTTTTAGTGAAATAAAACAAAGTAATTAGTGGGTATTTATTGTAAATGAGAAGGAGTTTTTTTATTAATTTAAAGGGACATCACATTAGTGGTTTTTGCAAAACCATGGGATTTCCTATGATATTTTCCCATGTTATTAGCCACTTGGGACAACTCATGTCATAGTATACTATAATCAAGTCATATTTAATTTAATATTAATTATTATATCATTATGATGTCATTAAAAATACCAAAAACTCAAAAGTGTATTTTTACTATTCACGGAAAATTCAAGTATTTTTGAAAAATCCCAAAAACTCACCCTAATTATTTTTCAACATTTAGAATTCAAAACTAAACTCCATTTCTTGAAAATAAATTTCTAAATATTTTTAATTTAATTTTTAAATAAAATCATAAATTATTAAAAAAAACCACATTAAAACTATAACTTATTTTATAACACCTTGAGAAATTAATCAAGGTTCCATAAAACTATATTATAACCATAAAAAAATAAAGTAAAAATTTATGATTACATTTTATGAAAACACATTTCCATTTAAAATTATTAAATTAATCATAAAATTGTACTTAAAATATTTATGACATAGAAAAATACCAATACTTATACTATGATTGTTTTTTCACTTTTAAGATGTCAAAATTGTATTTATACACTCATGGGTGAAGTTTATATTTTTTTGGCTAATTTACTATTAATCACTATTCATTACTATTCATAAGGGTATTTTACTATTCATAAGGTTATGTTACTCTTCATCAAAAATTAAGTTTTTCTTATCAAACTCTAAATATCTTACTAGATGCAACTGTGTATGACAGTGTTTCAAAATTCAAATTATAGAACTAAAAAAATTATGTTTATTGGTTATGTTATAATAAAGTGTTGTTTTATAGAGAATCTATGTTTCATGAATTCTATATTAAATCTATTTGTAAATTCTTGGGGTTTTACATTATTTCCCTCTCAACAAAATTGCATCCTCGCAATTCGAAACTGCACTTAGAAAGTAAAATGTTGATGCTTGAAAATTCCCTTATGGGAAACCCTAATCAGAAATAGGGTTAATAAAATATCTTTTTAAAAAGGGGTTAAGGGAAATGATTTGTTCACCACAAAAATTATGCTTTTGAATTGGGTGACATTTGTTGGAAGTAAAAATATAGACATGGATGAAAAATATAACTATGAAGTTCTGATGGAATGTGATAGAGAACGTGTTTAGATGAAAGTTGATTACTACAATACTATAAACTACTCTAAAAAATTCATCGATATTATCAAAGATTATGATAGTAGGAAATTTGTTTATTTAAGAATATTTTCCATGAGTTGAGGAATTATTCCACTCTATAAGAGTATAAACATACATTTCTATTTACAAACTCATCCTTTTATTACACCTTGAACTATCTATACCTCATCACTTAGCACAAGTTAGGCCATATGGTGAAGTAATACATTAAAATCTAAAAGATAATACAATTATAAACTTAAACCATTTTGTAAATGGTTAAAAAAATACGAAATATAATGATTCAACACTTTAGAATGAAGGTGTCTGAATTTACATGATGAACTAATCATTAACTCTGAATCAACATGAAGCAGCTCTAAATTTTCACATTCCAAACATGTGAATAACTTCATCATGTATCCTCTTGAAATATGCTAATATATTTAATTACCATAAAAACCACAAATTATTCCATTTTCCATATGTAAGATACATGTTAGTGGATATATTCCTTACATCCAAAAGTGTTGTAAACTCTATCGTTGATAGGATAAACCACTTCTTGACAAGTCGATAATCAGTTCCAAGGTATTCAGTACTTATCCGAATCAATCATTTATTCATCATTATCTCAAAATCAAATATATATTAAGGGTTTTATTTATCTCAACCATAAACTTTCACAAGATATTAACTTTCTACCGATTCACTTATCCTTGGTAAAATTCATCATATGACCTGAAATACTTAATGAAATTGTATTGCAGTACAATCCTCATATATTCCATAATTATTATAACCAGTACATTTCTGATAAAATATTCAAATGAAATGATTCTAAATGAGGAATATTAATCCTTAAACTTTATCTGCGATAGTATAATAACTCGATTATTATCGAGTAACCTAATTTTGGGGTATATTCCTTTGATGCTTGGGACATTAATTCACATAGTGTCCCATCTCCTTATAGTTGAAGCATTGTACATCAAAAACCTTTTTCATACCCTTGAAATCCTGAACTTGGTGTCCTTTTTCTCCACACTTATAACAAACACCCATTTCTTTCAATATTTTACCAATATGATTCTTTCAACAGTCATCACATGTTGGAAAACCCTTATTTCCCTTCTTTCCTTTATCCATATTTTTCCCTACCATCTTCTTTTTATTTTCCTTCTCTTAAAATCCATAGGACTCAGAGAATTTTTTACATATCTTGTTAACACATGATACTATTTCCTCATAGGGTGATGATACTTGGGATATTATCTTCTATTGAAATTATGTCTTAAGGCCATAAGAGATATGATCCTTCTTACTATTTTCATCAGGTGCATTGGTGAAGTTCTCATTACTTCTACTAGGTTCCATTTCTAATCAGTTCTATATATTATATTAGCTTATAAAATAATGAACCCTCTATAATTATAAACATATCATAAATTAATGCATCGTAAATCCTAGAACCATATACTTTGGTTACTTTGGGGGCATAAATCCTTCATAATGGTGGGTAAATAAAATGTGAGTTATCCTAAGAATATACCTTGGGAGTGTTAAAGAAGGTGCGCAGTAAGGATGGTTTTCATGTACTAGGATACCCCGGGTCAAGCCTGAAACTCCTTTTCGGAGTTGTTACTCCTAGGTACTTCTGTGCCAGAACCACGTCCACTTGTAGTATCCAGACAGAGATTTATTTTCTATAAGGATACACATAATCTCTTCCTTACCAAAGTTCTACGATATTCATGTATACTTATCATCAAAAACTATCTTTGAGTTTTTTCTATAATCTACTTTTTCTAAATCTAGTTTCCATGTTTTCTACTAAACTTCATTTGATACCAACTATAACAACTCGACCCCAGAATCCTAGAGCTGGTGCATTATTTTAATACATTGGGATCATTACATGGAATCAAATCCTGAAGGACCGAGTAGTTTAGTAGTTTTTCAAAACTAGATACATACATAGTTTTAACATTACAACTTGAAAAGAGATACAACAAATAAGTTTTATTGGGAACATCCACAACTATAAGTTTATCTTTGTAGGTCATTCATAATAAACTTCTTCATCTCCTGAGAAAATGAAACACAATAAAGGGGTGAGATTAAATGATCATTAAGGGTTAAAAATAGAAGAAGCATGAATAAAAAATAATTGAATCATAATCAAATTGGAATAGTCAATATAGAATGGTGAATAAATGAAAAAACCCACCATTAATAAACTATGAATGAAACTACATCCATATATTTTGTCATAGTGAAAACGTCATGGATAGTAATAACTGAAAATGAATAAAGAGAATTCTTAATAATTGGACTTCATGTATCTGGAACATGATTCCAACATACCATAGAAATATTTTAAGTATCTAGGTAGAAACCCATATGATTTTTAGAAACAATATCAATGGGTTTGTCCCCAACTCATTTGTCTCATGAGACCCATCGATGCATGGAGGGGCTATAGAGGGCCCCACCCATCGCAGTAAGTCCGAAAAATTATTTATACATAGATATAATACAAGTAAAATATGCCTTCTTAATACCCATATAGAATATAGGATAGTGATTCATCAAAGCATATTGACATAAATAAAGATAGTTTTAAATGAGACCATTGAAAAATTCTTGAGGAAATAATCCTTAAACATTCCAAAGTGTCCCACACCACCTTGTAACATTTAAATCATAATAACATAGAATATCATGAGAATAAGGATAATCCTGATATGATATACCAAAGGTAAGTACATACACCATAGGTGAGAAGTAAGTTGTGAACATGGAATATATCTCATAAAAGATAAAGTGAGATGAGAAAAATCCTTTTTTTTAATTTAGAAAGAAGAGTTCTTTTAGAAAATCATTTGTAATTTTCATTAAATCAGATTATAAACTTGTATATCCCAGAAAATAAAATGTAAGGTCATTTAAAATATACTTTAGGCTTAAATAAAATCATATTGAGGTGAAATCATTTAAAAAAGTTTTTAAAGAAGCTTTAGAAATAGAACATTTTAGTGCGATTTAAGGAATTCTTTAAAGATATTTTAAAGAGAAAAGGAATGTTAGCTTTCATAAAACAAGAAATGAACCAAAATATATTTTTCTATTTAAATTTTTTGATTTTTGAAAGATAAATATGGTTTAAAACATATTATAGAGTGAAAAAAAATAGTTAAGAATTTGAGAAGTTCCTTGAATCAGGCTTGCATTTTGGAAGTTTTTTTTAAATATTCTTTTAAAACACATAACACCCCATAAAATAAAGAAGGATTATGATTGGTAAACATATATATAACATTAAAAAATAATTTATTAGTATTAAATAAGAATAAATAATAATATCATTCAGGTGAGTAGAGAATAAAATCAACCCGAATGAAAATTGAGGTTCATATAGAAAATACTTACAACTTTGTAATCAATTGAATTGTATGACCCAAAATTAATAATAATTAAATTATACATTGAATATAATGAAAATAAATAGTTTCATGATTTGAAAAATCAATGGTAAGTATACATACATGGTCTTTCCCAAATTTACCGAAGATTTTAGGGTTAAGCGGTCGCTTGTAGTTTAGTTTGGTTTGTCAGTTCCTCAGAGACCTAAGAAGTAACCTACAAACACATAAATTCTATATTTTTTTTGGATATTAAGTGTCCAAATTTGGTTGATTTTATATGGTTTTAAAAGGGAACTAATAGATCTATTTGAATTCAAATTGTGTGAAAATGAGTTGACCCTAGGTTATTGCTCGAGGTGGATTAGATGAATTAATTTTTTTAAAGATTTCAATTTCATTAACTTGAGAAGGATTCATTCAATGAATTAAAACTAACCTCATCACTTACTGGTTAAAAACCTTCAAAAACAAAATATAATAACCTATACACTTGTAGGATCATTTTCATGAGCACTCCAAGTTAAAGGATCTTATTAACACATAAAAGTGGGGCGATAAAATTCAATAAGGAAGAGGAGGAGAGAAAATCATTGAATAAAAGAAACTCAAGTAAAAGAAATAAATGAAATTTATATATTTAGAAATAAAATCCAATACATCCCATTTTTACTCCCTTAGATCAACACATAAAATACTTATCCCTATATTGATGACATGTTCTCAACGGAAGGGGGAAGTAGACTCATAAGGGAGGAATTGAAGAAGTAAAAACTACAAAATAACAATCACTCCACCATTGTGTGAAGAATATCAGAAGGTTTGATGTGAAAAAGTTCACACCTTGAGGCAAAAATATCAACTTAATATGAATAAAAATATAATAATAGAGGTATAAGAACTTTTATTAAAAACTAAGATGATTCGAAAAACTTACATGAGAAAGAAGAACTTTACAGAGGCAAATCGACATAATAACATTACAATAAAAAAAATATCCAAGATGAACAAATAATTCACCACAAATACCTTAAATAGGCATTTAAAGAGGCATGGGTAAATATACCAATAGTACAAAGCATACCACTTGAGTATGGTAGGCCTAGGGAGGTGGAAAGTTTGTGGAATTTTGACTTTTCCACCATTGACCCGAAATGAAATCCATCTTGCATCCAAAAAACATAGATGAGTAAATGAGATTCTAGATGGAATAATTGGAGTGATAAATAGAATAATAAAATTAGGCTACAGATGTACCCTAACTATCTGTAAAGTTTCATCCCAAATTAATGTTTTAATTTTGAGATATGGTCGAAATGGTTGGATGTTTTTCTGGGCTGCAAAATCTGGCCCTGAATTTTATATCCAACTTGGGATGCATGGAACTCCATTAAAAAATCATAATTATATATTCTAAATGTTTCATTAAATTTTCCCCATGATTTAGTTTATTGTAAGTTAAATTTTTAGATCCATTTGGCTTGTATCTTGGCCACTACAGTCTCTTTATTGGGCTGCTGTCTAGATTACTTTCCCCAAAATGTGTTGGCATGAAAGCCCATTTTGGTGGTATTCCAATGTGAATATTCAAGTACTCCAAAAGTATGAATTATTACCAAGGTAATTAGAAACATGATAATTAAATATGAAAATAAAATCAAGACCATTGGGTATTTTATATGGTGTTTAATAATGTACCATGTAATAGTGCATTTTAAGAAGGAATTACAATTATAATATGAAATAATATTCAAAGTGTAAAATGCACTAAAAATTATGTTTATAATTAATAAATAACATGAATATTATAATATAAACAATGAATATTAGCCTCTATTAGTGGCTAATAACACCCCCAACTTAAGTTTTTCTAGTCCCGGGAAAAATATATCTCAAAAATATGAAATTTAAATTCCCTTTTCCAAAACATTTTAATACACAATGATCACAAAAAACCATTATACCAAACAATCATGAAACCCATAAAAGTATTTTAATAAAATATATTTTCATAATCATATCCCAATATCAAGCCCATTCCTTTTTTCAAATTCATCTCCATATTTCATCCAATTTTAATTAAGCCTGATGATGTGTTGTGCATCACAATAGACATGAAGGTTAATATTTATTCAAGGGGGTAAATGATGGAAGCTCTATGTGGAATCACATTTCAATATTAAGATGAGTATTAAATTATATATATATATATATGTATTTCAATTTTCCATGGTAATTTAAATTGAACTCAATAGAGTCAACCCATGTAGCGAGACTTTGCCGATGACTCCTAGGCTCAAAGAGCTTAGGGAACTATGTGAAGCCCACATTCTCAAAAATAATCTCGATTTAACTCAGTAAAAAACAAAATAAAATTACTATAAATAGATATAAAATTACTAACTTTGGGTTAGAAAACTATGGAGTCATGATCCCCAAGTGCCGAAAGCCACACATTAGGTCATTTCATTGCTCTACGCAAAAATTTATTATTTTATTTTTTGGATTTTTGATGATTTTTTTGAATAATCATATTAAAACTAAAATGACCACCGAACTAATGATATTTATTTTGGGGACCCCATGAACTCAAAATAATACCCTATTATCAAAAGGACATGCATTGTGATCTTTTTTATTTAGATGAAAATGTAAATGATGAAATATAACATTAGACAACCACACTTTCCAAAATCTATGAGCACAAAATTATACATGGATTAAAATAAGAATTAGGGAATGCTAAATTATTTGATATTCAATTTCAAAGTGTGAAATTTGTATTATAATGTTCAAGGTTAAATAAAATTTTCCTTCCACACATTTTTTATGCACACAAAATTAATTATTATTATTTTCATTCTTTTCACCCCCAACATAGAATAACATTGTCCCCAGTGTTTAAATAAAAGAAAAATTAGAAGGGGGTTGTAGAGAGGAGTTCAAAGAGGACATTGATAATGAGAATCATGAAATTAAGTCACCTGGTGGTTGAAGTTGATGTTCTTGCTACTCCAATTTAGTCCTTTGATATCCATGTCACTCACGGAGTTCCATAGTGGAATAAGGAAAAACAAAAAAAACAAAAAAAAAACAAAAAAAAAAACAATAAAAAAAGTAAAATATAAGTATATTTAAAAAAATTTATAGAATAAGAAAGCACTATAAGTCGTAGGTCAGTAGAAAGCGCTTACCCCTGTCTCCCTTCAGTCTCAGGTTCGAGTCCCCACGACTTTTATAGTTGTGACGGGGTTTTCCCCATGACCTATGACATGTACTTTGAATTTTTTTAATTATTATTATATATATTTTTTATTTTTATTTTAACCTAAAAAATAAATGAAAATAAAATAAAATGATGATACATTGCCTTATTTTTAAATTTTTGGGTAAGGTATTACTTAAGGATCACACCATGTGACACAGAAGAATATGGCGCTCCCATTTCATACCCATCCACACTCATAATAGAAGAACATGTACACAGTCTAAGGTACTATCATATTCAAAGTTTACTGATTAAGTATTTATTTTAAATATCAAATTGATTTATTAATCCTATTTAAAAAATAAAGATGATTCATAATTATTGGAACCAAGAAAACCATGGTTTTCCTCCCATGTAGTGTTTTTTTAAATCATTAGCCCGACATGGATCCTAAATCTATAAATTTTTTCCTGGTTCATAGGTTGGCTCAGTTTACTCAACCTATTTTTCCTTTTTATTTAATGATTCAATGAATGGTTTTAACCTATTACCATTGACTTTGAAAATGTGATCACTTGTGGGATCCAAAATCTATATTACCCCATGGGGGTACACCTTATGCACTATGTATAGACCTGACTATATGGACCTCAACTTTCCCAGGTGTAAATGAAGTTTTGAACTATATAAGAGCAAAAATTTTCTCGGTTCAAAGTGTTTGACTTTTAGATTTCTATATTGGTAGGATTGAAATCTAGCTTTATTTATCCTGGAATTTTTATAATCCTCCATCCTATGTTCCTCAAGTTAATTAAGACCTAATTTTCTCTTTTCTTTGGCCAAAGAAATGTCAAAGTTTATTTTTTTGATTTCCCAAAAGGCCTTATTCTCAATTTGAATAGGTAAATGACATGATTTTCCATAAACCAACCTATATAGTGAAATTCCCAAGTTGGTTTTGAATGTTGTACGATATTCCCAAAGATCATCCAAGAGTTTCTCAGACCAATCTTTCCTAGAGGGATTGACAGTTTTTTCAAGAATTTTCTTAATCTCCCTATTCGCTAAATCAGCTTGACCATTGGTTCGAGGATGGTATGTAGTGGGAAATTTATAAGAAATACCATACTTAGACATGAGTGAAGAGAATGGTCAGTTGTAGAAATGGGTTCCTCGGTCACTGATTATTTCCCTAGGAATTCCAAATCGAGAAAATATGTTCTATTTCAGAATTTGGATCACAACATGATGGTCATTGAACTTGGTGGTAATAGACTCAACCTATTTAGAGACATAATCAACATCTAATAGGATGTAGAAATATCCCCTAGAGTTTGGTAAGGGTCCCATGAAATCAATTCCCCAATAATCAAAGATTTCAATGTCCAGAATGGGATTGAGGGTAATTTGATTCCTTTTGGTAATAGATCATAATCATTGACACTGAGGACAAATTTTTCAGAATTGGGAGGAATCCTTTGTGAGGTTAGGCCAGTAGAAACCACTTTTTAGGACCTTTTAAGTGGTTTTCATTGTGGAAAAGTGGCCTCAATATGCCTCTCTATGACAAAAGTTTAGAATGGACTCTTGCTCAGACTCGGGAATACATCTCCTAATGTTTTTATCAGGAAAATACTTGAAGAGGTAATAATCATCAAATACATAGTGTTTTAAATAAAACATTAATTCCCTCTTAGGTTGGGTCCCTAAGAATTTTGGAATGTCACCTATCACTAAATGGTTTGCCATGTGAGCATACCATGGGAAATAACTCACAGAATTGAGGTGCTAATAGGGAAATGAATCAGACACAGAAAGGTGATGTGAGTTCTCATTGATTCTATCATACAGAGGTGATAAACTAAAACATTTTAAACACCCTTTTTATCCTTAATGGTTAAATAAAACTATTAAAAAAGAAGGACCCACCTAGTCAATCTATCCTTTGCATCTTGTTTTTGGAAAAGGTATTTCAGGGCAGAATGGTCGGTGAAGACAATAATGGGTGATCCTAAGAGATAGGACCTGGATATCTCTAAGGAAAAGAAAAAAACAACAAAATCTTTCTCAGTGGTGTTGTTGTTGATTTTTTGCATCATTTAAAGATTTTATTTCATAAGCAATGAAACATAGAGTTTTATCACACAATTTTCCTAAGACTACTCCTAAAACAAAGTCACTCGCATCACAAATGATCTCAAAATGAAGTTTCCAATTTAGATATTTCATGATAGATGGAGAGATAAGAGCTGACTTGAGTGTATAGAATGATTCCTCACAGTTTGTCATCCATAAAAATGGAGCAACTTCCACCAATAGAGAACAAAGTGGTCGAGAAATAGAGATGAAATTCCTAATGAACCTTTTATAGAAACCAGCACATCCTAAGAAGGACCTCACTTCCTTAATAGTTTTAGGAGAGAGAAGGTGAATAATGATGTTGTCCTTAGATTTATCAACTTAAATCCCTCTACTAGAGACCAGATGGCCTAGAACAAGCCCTTTAACATTAAATGGAATTTTTACCAATTTAGGATGAGATTCTAATCCTCGCATCTTGACAAAACCTTTTCAACATTTAGAAGGAATCCCTCAAAATTATCCCTAAATATAGAGAATTCATCCATGAAGACCTCAAAACAATCCCTCACCATGTTTGAGAAGATTCCCATAATGCACAACTGGAAGGTACAAGGGGCATTACATAACCAAAAGGGAATGCACTTGAAGGAAAAAGTGACGAATGGAAAAGTTAAGGTTGTTTTTCCTTGATCCTTTAAGGAGACCTCGATTTTATTATACCCTAATAATCCATCTAGGAAGTAATAGAATTGATGACCCCCCACTCACTCAAGGACTTGATCAATAAAGGGCAAAGAGAAATAGTCTTTCTTGGTATAAGATTTGAGATTCCTTTAGTTAATACAGAATCTCCATCTACTACTGACCCTTGTGGGGAGAAGGTCACCATCTCATTTGTGATCAAAATGATTCTAGCTTTCTTTGGGACAACTTGAATTGGGATTACCCACTCACTCTTAGCAATGGGGTAGATGCTACCTAATTTCAAAAACTTAAGAATCTCTTTCCTTAACACTTCCATAATATTTGGATTAAGTCTCCAATGAGGTTGAAAACATGTTTTGGATTTAGATTAAAGAACAATTATATGAGTTCCAATGAGTGGGATAATCCCAGGAATATCAGAAAGGGTCCATCCAATTTCTTTCTTATACTTTCTTATGACATCTAGAAGCATAATATCTTTATTGGATTCAAGAGGGGAATAAATGAAAATAGGAAAATATTGATTTTCCCCTAAGAATTCATACTTGAGTGATGAAGGAAGGAACTTAAATTCGAGATCAGATTGTTTATCACTTTCCAAGAAAGGATGGGACTTTGTACTGAAATCAGTTTCTTTGTTCAGATTTCTGGACAGAATTGGTTCCTTGTGAATAGAATATTCATCCACTAAATTAGCCAGATTAGTTTCACGAATGGGTGTGGACTTAATGTTATTGGTTTCATCAATGGTATCATTTAATGGTTATTTGATAAAATCATCATTGGAGATATCTGAAAGAGATTAAAGCAAAGGAGACAAATTTCCCTCATGTGAACAAAGAAAATCAATCTCTTCTTGAATTTAACATCCTTCAGTAGTCCATTGATGTTCCTTGAGTTCACTATCGACACTGAAAATCCAATTAACCTCATGGATCTCTCCATCATCCCCAATTTGAGAGTTTTCATTGTATATGTTCAAGTCTAGACTTATGTTTCCAAATGTGATGGCCATGTTCCCATTTTGGACATAGATAACAGAGTTTATTTTTTCAAGGAAGGGATGGACAAGGATGATTGGGGTTTTCGCCCTAATTTATAAGATTGGGAGATTTTCAAGGACAATAAAGTCATCTGGGTAAATGAAATTTTCAACTTCACCAAAACATCCTTTAAGATCCCCTTAGGAACTCAAACACTACGATCAACAAGTTGAAGAGTGACATAGGTGGGTTAGAGTTATTCGAGCCCTAACTAAAAATAAATGGCATAAGGAATGAGGTTCACACTAGATCCTAGATCACAAAGGGATTTGACAACTTTTTTCTCTCCTAACTCAACATTGATGTATAGACATCTTGGATCTTTCAACTTTGGAGGAATGTTACCTTGAATGGTGGTACTCACTTTATCAACCAAAAGGACTTGGTTTTTATGTGAAAATTTCCTTTTAAAAGTGCACAAGTCCTTAAGGTAATTTAAGTAGGCATGAATGGTTTGGACTGCATTGATAAGTGGAATGTTCAACTTAACTTAAGAGAAGATTTCCCTCAAAGTTTCATTCAGTTTTGGTTTAGATTTTCCTCTCATGCATTGAGGGAAGGGAGTAGGTTGTTTGATTTTTTGGTGTGGTTGTAGTTCCTTCACATTATCATTGGGTTTTTTCAGAATCTGTGGGTGGTTATTCATTATTTTTATGCATTTTTGTATCTTTTAATGGTTCTAGAATGGAATGTTCAGGTTTCTCAATGGATTTACCACTTCTTAAAACAATCAATTCTTTGAGTTGTTCATGAGTGGTTTGTGTGTAACCGGATTCTCCCCTTAAAGTTTAGGATGGTACCACCTGAGTAGGCATGGGTGACTTCCCGATTTTAATGGTTTTTAGTTCATGTTTAATGGATGATACTTATGAGTTCATTTTCTCAATTTTTTTATAGACTGCTCAAGGATTGGAAGAGGGATAAATCGATTAGGGGCTTATTCTAGTTAGTTTATCCCAGGAGGATACTTTAGTTGTTGGATTGGTTATTGCATGGGTTATTGAATGTTTTGTTGGTATTGGATAAGAGGGTGTTGTTATTGGACTGGTTGTGGTTTTAACTGGTTATGGTTTTGAAATTTTTTTGGAGGGTAGGGGTTTGGTCTTTGTGGCTGACTAGGTTGTTGGTTGGGTTGTTGGTTATCTTTCCATCAGAATCCTAGATGGTCATTATACCTTGTATTGAAAGTGTTTTTGGTACTATGGATTCTAAAAGTTCAGAGAATTGACCACTTCTGGTGGTCCTCCTAGAATAACATCTTTAATGGAAGGGATGGATGGGTAGTTGTTAGTATTGTTGTCATTTCTTTCAAAAATTGTGCAAACAGGGTCAATATTTTGAATTTCATGGACCTTCCTAAGATCGATCTCCTCAAACTTCCTAGTAAGTGTATAATGTTTTGACATAAGGCTTTCCTCCTCCATAAGAGTGTGAATTCTACCATATTTCGTTGTCTTCTCATTGTAAGGTGATGTCCCCCATGTTTGGTTTGGTTTGGACAGTCCTTCTAGATACTCGTAAGCATCATTTGGGGCTTTGTTTTTTAAGGTTCCCTTACACATCAGGTCAATGAATTGTCTGTTTTCCAGACCCAACCCTTCATAGAAAATTCGAACATACTCTGGGATTGAAAATCCATGGTGAGGTACCATGTTTATTGTGTCTTTTATCCTTTCCCAAGTTTTATAAAATGACTCCCCTTCTTTTTCAAAAAGGTTTTGGATGCTCTTTTTAAGTGCAATTGTTTTGCGATGGGGGAAGTATTTTTTTATATAATTATCTTTTCAATTGGTCCTAGGATTCGATTTATGTAGGTGTCAGACTTTTTAACCAATTCCTTTCTCGATACTTAAGTGATAAAGGAAAGAGACTAATCATAGGTGACTCAATTTTATATGGCGGTCACATGGTTTCAACAATGCCGTTTAACTCTTTGACATGACAGTATGTCATTTATGAATCCATCCCATAGAAGGTTGGAAGGAGGTTTAGGACATGAGGTTTGAAGACATAGTGGGATTATACTAGGGAAACATGCCTAATGAAAGAGGGTGCATTGGTCCAGACAGTTGTGAGGTAGTCATTCATGGTTTGATCGACTGCATTCCCCATGTTTGGGGCTGCCTCATTTGGATTTCCATTTTGGTTCCCACCCGGGTTTAGGAGTTGATTTATTTGAAGAAACGCCATTTAAATTGGATCAATTTTTGAATCTGGAGTGTTATGAATATTTGGATCAAATGGTAAGAGACCCCTAGGTGTGATTGACTCCCCAACCCTAGGATTTTCCACCCTAACTAATCTGTTTGAGTTATTGCGGGTGTAAGCGGACATGCGCAAAAAGAAAAAGAACGAGAAACAGAAAAGATAATAGAATTTAGGGTGAGAAAAGAAAAATGGGGGAGAATAGAATGGTGGTTGAGATGACTTACTTGGTTCCCTATAAATGGCACAAAAATTTGGTCTCGCCCAAATTTACCCAATATTTTAGGGTTAAGCGGTCGCATGTAGTTTATCTTGGGTTGTCGAATCCTCAGAGACCTAAGAAGTAACATAAAGACACATACATTCTATGGATTTTTTTGGAAATGAATTGGAAAAATTGGGTTGATTTTATATGGTTTTAAAAGGGCACTAAGAGATATATTCTAATTCAAATTATTATAAAATGAGTTGATCCTAGGGTATTGCTCAGGGTGGATTGGATGAATTCCTTTTTAAACAATTTCAATTTCATTAACTCGAGAAGGATTCATTCAATGAATTAAAACTAACCTCATCACTTACTGGTTAAACAAATTCACAAACAAATGATAATCACCTATACACTTTTAGGATCGTTTTCATGGGCACTCCAAGGTAAAGGATCTTATTATCACATAAATGTTGGGCGATAAAATTCAATAAGGAAGAGGAAGAGAGAAAATCCCTGAATAAAAGAAACTCAAGTAAAAGAAATAAATAACATTTATAGATTGAGAAATAACAAAAAATACATCCCCTTTACAATCAATTGGATCAAACCATAAAATAGTTATCCCTCCATTGATGACATGTTCTTAGTGGAAGCGGGAAGTAGACTCATATGGGCGGAATTGAAGAAGTAAAAAACAACAAAATAATGATCACTCTAATGTTGTGTGAAGAATATCACAATTTTTGGTGTTAATAAGTTCACACCTAGAGTAAAAGGTATCAAAATTATATGAATAATAACATAATAAGAGAATAAGAATACCTTTTATTAAAAACTAAGGTGATTCGAGCAAATTACATGATAAAGAAGAACGTTACAAAGAAAAATCGACATAATAACATTAAAATGAAAACAAAGCTCAAATATGATCAAATCCTTCACCAAACCTACCTTATGTAAGCATTTAAATAATCATGGATATATATCCCAATATTAAAAATCATCCCACTTGAGTATGGTAGGCCTAAGGTGGTGGAAAGTTTGTGGAATTTAGACTTTTCCACCCTTGACCCAAAATGACATCCATATTGCATCCACAAACAAGATGCGCCTAAATTAGATTCTATATGGAAGAATTGGAGTGGTACATAGAATAATAAAATTAGGTTCCAGATGTCCTAAAACTGTTTGTAAATTTTTAGTTGAAATGGATTTTTTAATTTTGATATATTGTCAAAATGGTGGGAAGTTTTTTTGGGCCATAGAATATGGCCTAGAATTTTACCTCCAACTTGGGCGGCATGGAACTCCATTAAAACATCAGAATTATCTCTTGTAAATATTTTATGAAATGTTCCCCATGATTTATTATATCTTAAGTTAACTTTTTAGAATCATTGGTCTTGTATCTTGGCCACTACAATCTCTTTATTGGGATGCTGTCCATTTTACTTTGCCCAGCATGTGTTGGCATGAAATCCCATTTCTGTGGTCTTCCAATGTGAATCTTCAAGTAATCCAAAAGTATGAATTATTACCAATGTAATGATAAATATTATATTTAAATATTACAATAAAATCAATACCATTGGGTATTTTATATGATGTTCAAAAATGTACCATGTAATAGTGCATTTTAAGAAGGAATTACAATTAAAATATGACATAATGTTCAAAGTGTAAAATGTAATAAAAATGGTGTTTATGATTAATAAATCACAAGAATATTATAATATAGACAATTAATATTATCTTATTTCATTGGATAATCAATACACCACAAACAAGTAGAAGTAGTGCATACAGAATATCTCACAAAAATGGAAGTGAGATGAAGAAATACCTTACCTTAAGTCCTATGGTGTTCTTCACTAGATATTAGTGTCCTGGATAACCAAATTAAATTCATTAATTAATATTTAATGAACCTATTATTTATGAAATTTATTTATTATAAACTTATTAGTTTCATTCATTTCCTTTTTGATTGGTTTAAGAGGATCAATTTTATTGTTTTTGAAGCATTTTCTTCCTTGGGTTTCATGATCGGTTTACTTGTATTCATGAATGGAAGTTCATTTGAAATGTGGTCAAACATATAGAATTGTTAATATATAGTATTAGTAACATTACAGAGATATAAATGATCTTATAATGAATTTTTTTATATACCATGAGGTTAACTCATTAAATAAAAGTTAATAATAAACGCTTAGATTAACTTGGCGGTTTTGTGCAGAATGAACTTGTTTTGTTATTATTATTTTATATTATGAGTGTGTAAGGATTAAAGAAATTTTAATAAGATAAAATAAATATATTATGATATGGTTCAACCATTAAAAATGTTTCATGACCAATCTTGAAGATATTAATAAAAATTGAAAACCCGTCATCCTTGAATGTGATAAATTGACACATCTCAGATGATATTTTCATTTTTAGTATAAGAGGAGGAGAAAAGAGAAATGATGATGAAATATTCCACTATCATAATAATATTATATTTCATTTAAGGTATTTTAATTGCCATAGCATTTGTATGGGGTTAGATTAGTAAATAAAATGAAATGAAAATAAAGAAACTCGAAATAAAAGAAAAGTCACTACTACAAATATGGCTTTTATCAGCACTAAAAATGGCCATTAACAGAACTAGAAAAATATCTATTAATTCCGGAAAAGATAAAGGGGGGGGGGGGTCCCCTTTATCAGTGCTAAAAATAAAAATAATTAAAAAAACAAAAAAACCAAAAAAATAATGCCAATCTCAGGGGGGGCTTTTTACAATGCTTGAGCCCCCCTTTATCAGTGCTTTCCCACAACTCCAATGCCCGCCCACACCGCCTACACCCTTTATCAGCGCTAGCACTTTAAATCAACCTTGCGCGCGCACCCATGCCTCCACCCGGATTTGATCTCGAGACCTCCCCCTACGCACCTAAAGCCTTTGCCACTACCCTATATTGATTTGTTCTCTTATTTATGATATATCTATTTATTTATATATATATTTAGTTATATTTATTCGTATAGTAATATATATTTATATTAATATATATAGTTATATTAATATATATACATATAGTTACATTAATATATATATATATATATAGTTATATTAATATATACATATAGTTATATTAATATATATATATAGTTATATTAATATATAGTAGTTATATAAATATTTATATATTGGTATTTTAAATAAAATGGATATTAGTTATTATTTAGATAAAGCTAATATATTTTATATGTAAATATGTTTAATTATTTATTTAAAAAATTTAATTTTTAGGTGTGAATATATAAAAAATATGTACATATAGTTATATATTTGATTATAAATAGTAGTGCATTATAAAAAAGGATAAAATTTAAAAGACATAATATCAATATTAATGTAATAACTTGGAATAAATTCAGTCCCAACCAAAAAAAGCCAATAATACCCCCTTAAACGAGGCTGAAAATCCACAAAATGTTAAAAAATATGTGTACCCTGACTAAAAACTCAGTTTTGGAGGCCTTCTGGGCCTCTTTTGGCCTCGAAAAATGCTTGATTGGGGTTCACCCTAGTTTTAAGAACATAGATCTCGTCGCAGGCTTCGATTTGATATGTGGTGGAGCTCAAACGGACACCCGGATCAAAAGTTATGGCCGTTTGAAGTTCGAGTTGCGTTTTCAACATATTTTGGATTTTTTTTGATTTTTTTTATAATTTTTTTAGTCTTCAAATTGTTATTAAATGAATATTACTCCATAATAATTAGCAAATTATTAATTAAAAATATTTTTTAAATTTTTTAAGAAGTTATTTTCACTAAATATCTTATATATTAAGTATAATAATTGTAAATGTACATTTATACTTATCTAAAATATATTTAAAAATTACATATTATATTTATATCAATATAACTATATAACTATATTTATATATTAATTTTTTTTAATTTTTTTTGAAGTTGACCCTTTAGCAGCGCTTTTAAAAAAAGCACTGATAAAGGCCCCCCCTTTATCAGCGCTACTAAACAAGCGCTGATAAAGGGTGTCCCTTTATCAGCGCTCAAAAAAAGCGCTGATAAAGGGGTACTTTTATCAGCGCTTTTTTTAGCGCTGATAAAGGCACCATTTATCAGCGCTTTTTTGAGCGCTGATAAAGGCCCCCCTTTATCAGCGCTTTTTCATTAGCGCTGATAAAGGGGTGGCGTTGGCCTTGCCCAGTTTTGTGGTAGTGAGTTGAGAAATCCCTCATGAAAATTCGGCAGCCTAACGATGTCTCTTAAAATTTCATAAAATATTTTGTTAAGAGAAAAAGTGAATATCATAATTATTAAATAATATTTAACTTAATGAGGATATATAATGACATATCCCAACATTATCCAATTTAAATTAAAAGATAATAACATAATAAGAGTGCTTGAAAAAGAGAGAGATTTTGAGACGAAAATTATGCAACATAACGACTATACAACATGGTTTTAGAAAATAATAAAAGAGATGGGATATGGGTCAACCATTCATAAAATACTCATAAAATAGTATAATTATAGAATAATATGTAAATAATAACATGGTATGAAAACATGAAATACATACCATATAAAAGAGAACTTGGATGAAAAAGAGAAGTTGATAATTCTCTTATCTTATAGAGTAAATCCCAAGACTTTAAGGTTGGGACCTTGGGGGATTGAGAAAACCATGAGTGGAATACTAGGGAGTTAAAAATACTAGATATTCAAGGATTATGAGTTTGGAATGAAATAAAATGATGGAATGAGTGGGTATTTATAGTAAATGAGAGGGAGTTTTTTATTAATTTAAAGGGACACCCATTAGTGTTTTTTGAAAAACCATGAGATTTCTCATGGTATTTTACCGTGGTATTAGCCAATTGGGACACCTCATGTCATATTTTACATTAAAAAAGTCTACCAGAATTTAATATTAATTATTAAATCATTATGATGTCATTAAACATACCAAAAACTCAAAAATGTATTTTAACTATTCACAAAATTCAAGTATTTTAGAAAAATCCCAAAAATTATCCCTAACCATTTTTTGATATGTAGAATGAAAAAATGAACTCCATTTTTTGAAAATAATTTTGAAAATAATTTTAATTTAACTTTTAAATGAAATCATAATTTATTCCAAAAAAACAACATTAAAACTATAACTCATTTTATAACACCTTGAGAAATTAATCAAGGTACAATAAAACTATCTTATAACCATAAGAAAATAAAGTAACAATTTATGATTACATTTTATGAAAATACATTTCCATTTTAAATTATTAAATCAATCATAAAATTGTAATTAAAATATTTATGACATACAAAAATACCAATACTTATACTATGATCATTTGTCACTTTTAATATGACTAAATTGTATTTATACACTCATGGGTGAAGTTTCTATTTTTTGGACACTTAATTATTTATCACTACTCATTAATATTAATAAGGGTATGTTACTATTCATAAGGGTATGTTACTCTTCTTTAAAAATTAAGTTTGTCTTATCAAACTCTAAATATCTTATTGGACACAACCACGTATAGATGTTTTTCAAAATTCAAATTATAGAAGTGGAAAAATTATGTTTATTAGTTAGTCGATAATAGAGTGTTGTTTTGTAGAGAATCATTGTTTCATGCATTCTATATTAAATATATTTTTAAATTCTTGGGGTGTTACATTATTGCCCTCTCAACAGAATTGCGCCCTCACAATTCAAAACTGCACTTCGAAAGTTAAATTTTGATTTCTTGAAAATTCCCTTGTGGGAAACCCACATCGAAAATGGGGTTAATAAAATATCCTCTTAAAAATGGTTAAGGGAAATGAGGTGGTCACAATTTTTTTTTCTTTCTAATGGGGTGACATTAGTTGGAAGAAACAAAATCCACATGGAAGTAAAATCTAACTATGAAGTTCTAATGGGATGTGATAGATAACATGTTTAGATGAAAGTTGATTACTAAAAAACTAAACTACTCTTAAAAAAATTCATCGATATTATCAAAGATTATGATAATAGGAAAACATTTTATTTAATACTCTTTTCCAGGAGTTAAGGAATTATTCCACTCTATAAGAGTATAAATATACATTTCTATTTATAAACCCATCCTTTTATTTCACCTTGAACTATATATACCTCATCACTTAGCACAAGTTAGGCCATATGGTGAAGTAATACATTAAAATCTAAAATCTCATATAATGATCAACTTAAAATATTAAATAAATGGTTTAAAAAAATCCGATATATAAATGATTCAACACTTTATAATGAAGGTCGATGAAATTATAAGATGAACATATCATTAACTCTCAATCAACATGAAGAAAATCTAAATTTTCTAATTCCAAACATGTGAATAACTCCATCATGTATCCTCTAGAAATATGGTAATATCCCGAATTACCATAAAAACCATGAATTCTTCCGTATTCCTTATCTATGATACTTGTTAGTGTGTATATTCCTTAAATCCAAACATGTTGTAAACTCCATCGATGATAGAATATAAAACTTATTAACAAGTCAATAATCAGTTCTATGGTAGTTAGTAGTTATCCGAATCAATATTTTATTCATCATTATCTCAACATCATATATATAAAGGATTGTCTTTCGCTCAACCATATCATTTCCCGAGATATTATCTTTATACTGAGTCACTTATCCTTGGTACAAACCATCATAATACCTAAAATACTTAATGAAATAGTATTGGAGTACAATCCTCATATATTCCACAATTCTAATAACCAGTAAATCGCTGATAAAATATTCAAATGACATGATTCTTAATGAGTAATATTAATCCTTCCACTTCATCTGTGATAGTATCATAACTTCATCTTTATCGAGTAACATAATTTGGGGAATATTCCTTTGATGCTTGGGACATTGATTCACGTAGTTTCCCATCTCCTTTCAGTTGAAACATTGTACATCAAAAAACTTTTCCTTACCCTTGAAATCATGAACTTGGTGTCCTTTTTATCCACACTTATAAAAAACACCCATTACTTTCAAGAATTTACCAGTGTGATTCTTTCCACAGTTATCACATGTGGGAAAACCATTCTTTCCCTTATTCCCTTTATACAAATTTTTACCTACCATCCTCTTCTTATTTTTCTTCCCATAAAATACACATGACTGAGATAATTATATGCATATCTTGTTAACACATGATACTATTTCATTATATGATGAGGATACTTGGGAGACTATCTTCCTTTGAAATGATGGATTAGGACCATAAGAGATATGATCCTTCTTACTCTTTGTATCAGGTGCATTGGTGAAGTTCTCATTCCTTATGCTAGTAACCATTTCTAATCAATTCCATTTATTATATTATCTCATAAAATTATGAACCCTCTATAACTCTAAACATATAATAAATCAATTCATCATAAATCCTAGAAACCTATACTTTGGTTACTTTTGGGGGCATAAATCCTTCATAATGGTGGGTCAATAAAATGTGAGTTATCCTGAGAATATCCCCTTGGATTGTAAAACCATGTTCATAGCAAGGCCCATTGTCATGTACCGGGATAAACTGGGTCAAGCCTGAAACTTTTTGTCGGAGATGTTACTCCTAGGTACATCTATGCCAGAACCATGTCCACTTGTAGTATCCAGAAAGGGATTTATTTTCTATAAGGATCCACATAATATCTTTTTTACCAATTTTCTAAGATATTCATGTATAATTATCCTCATATACTATATTAGGATTTTTTCTGTAAGGCCCATTGTCATGTACCATCAAAATGGTTTATGTCTCTGGGTAGAAACCCATCTGATTTTTAGAAGCAAACTCGATGGGTTTGTTGCCAGCTCATTTGTCTCATGAGACTTGTCAATGCATCGAGGGGCTATAACGGGTCCTACCTGTCGTAGCAAGTCAAAAACATTAGTTATAAATATATATAATACAAGTAAAATATGACTTCTTAATAACCATATAGAGTAGAGAATACAGATTCATCAAAGGATGTTGACATAAATAAAGATACTTTTAAATGAGACCATTGAAAAATTCTCGAGAAAATAATCATTAAACATTCCAAAGTGTCCCATACCACATTGAAACATTCAAATAATAATCCCTTAGAATATCATGAGAATAAGGAGACACTTGATATGATATAAAAAAGGGCAGTTTATACACCACAAGTGAGAAGTAAGATGTGAACATGGAATATACCTCATAAAAGATAAAGTGAGATGAGAAAAATCCTTTTTTACTTTGGAATGAAGAGTTATTTTGGAAAATCATTTGTAATTTTCATGAAATAAGATTATAAACATGTATTTCCTAGAAAATAAAATGTAAGTTCATTGAAATTTTATTAAAGGATTAAATAAAATATTATTTAGGAGAAATAATTTAAAGTGTTTTTAAAGAATCTTTAGAAATAGAAAATTTTTGTGCAGTTTAAGGAATTATTTAAAGATATTTTAAAGTACAAAGGCATGTTTTCTTTCATAAAACAAGAAAATAAAAAAAATATATATTTTAATTTAATTTTTTCTGATTTTTATAGATAAATACGGCTTAAAACATATTATAGTGTGAACGTCAAAATAGGTAAGAATTCGAGAAGTTCCTCGAATCGGGCTTGCATTTCGGAAGAATTTTTGAAATATTATTTTAAAACACATAACAAACCATAAAATAAATAAGGATTAAAATTGTTAAACACATATATAACATTAATTCATAATTTATGAGTAGTACATAAGAATATATAAGAATATAATTGAGGTGAGTATAGAATAAGAACAACCCGAATGAAAATGGAGGGTCGGGTAGAAAATACTTACAACTTTGTAATCAATTGAATCATATGTCCCAAAATTAATAATCATTAAATGAAACATTGAATACAATTAAAATAAAGATATTAATGATTTTAATCATCAATTGTAAGTATACATACACCATACACAAGTAGTATTAGTGAATACAAAATATCTCACAAAAAATGAAGTGAGTTGAAGAAACCCCTTACATTAAGTCCTATGGTGTTCTTCACTCTATCTTAGTGTCCTGGATAACAAAAATAAATTAATAAATTAATATTTAAATAACATATTATTTATTTAATTTATTTATTATAACCTTATTAGGTTCATTAGTTTACTTTTTTATGGGTTTAAGAGGTTCAATTTTATTGTTTTTGAATCATTTTCTTCCTTGGTTCTCATGATCGGTTTACTTTTATTCATGAGTAGAAGTTCATTTGAAATGTGTTCAAACATCCAGAATTGTTAATATATATTATTAGTGAAATTATAGATATATAAATTATCTTATAATGATTTTGTTTATATACCATGAGGTTGACTCATTAGATAAAAGTTAATAATAAACGCTTGGATTAACTTAGCGGTTTTGTGTGTAATGAACTTGTTTTGTTATTATTATTTTATATTATGAGTGTGTAAGGATTATAGAACATTGAATAAGATAAAATACATATATTATGATATTTTCAACCATTAAAAAGGTTTCATGACCAGTCTTGAAGATAGAAATATAAATTTAAACCCCATCATCCTTGAATGTGATAAATTAACACATCTTGGACGGTATTTTCATTTTTAGTATTAGAGGAGGGGAAAAGAGAGATGATGATGAAATATTACAATAGAATAATAAAATTAAATTTATTTTTAGGTAATTTAATTATAATATCATTTGGATGAGGGGATATGTGGAATGAAAAAGAAATGAAAAGAAAGAAACTGAAAATAAAAGAAAAGTTGAGAAATCCGTCATGAAAATTCAGCAGCCTAACAACGTCACTTAAAATTTAATAAAATATTTTGATGAGAGAATATTATAATTATTACATTATATGTACAGTAAGTGGGATATTTAAGGACATATCCCAACATAATTCAATTTAAATCAAAATATAATATCATAATAAGAGTGCTTGAAAAAGATCGAGATTTTAAGATGACAATTTTGTAGCATAACGACCATGCAACATGGTTTTAGAAAAAATTAAAACAGAGGGGATAGGGGTAAACCAATAATAAAAGAATCATAAAATATTATAGGTACATAATAATATGGAAATAATAACATGATATGAAAACTTGAAATACATACCACATAAAAGAGAACTTGGATGGAAAAGAGAAGTTGAGAATTTTCTTACCTTATAGAGTTCCACCTTAGATTTGATGGTTGGGACCTTTGGGGATTGATGAAACATTGGGATAACTATTAAGGAGGTGAAAATACCAGATATTCTAGCATTATGAGTTTTTAATGAAAGAAAACAAAGTAATGAGAGGGTATTTATAGTAAATGAGAGGGAGTTTTTTTATTAATTTGAAGGGACACTTCATTAGTGGTTTTTCTAAAACCGTGGGCTTTCCTATGGTATTGTCCCATGGTATTTGCCACATGGGACACCTCATATCATATTTTACTATATAAAAGTAGAATAGAATTTAAAATTTATTATTTCATCATTATGAATTCATTAAGCATACCAAAAAATCAAAACTGTATTTTTACTATTCACAAAAGATTCAAGTAGTTTAGAAAAATCTTAAATATTCACCCTAACCATTTCTCAATGTTTAGAATTAAAAAATTAACTCCATTTTTTAAAAATAATTATATATATATTTTTAATTTAATTTTTAAATAAAATCACAATTTATTCTAAAAAACAACCTTAAAACTATAACTCGTTTTATAACACCTTGAGAAGTTAATCATGGTCCTATAAAATTATCTTATAACCATAATACAATAAAGTACGAATTTGTGATTAAATTTTATGAAAAAAAATTTAATTTTAAAATTTTAAATTAATTATAAAATTGTAATTAAAATATTTATGATATACAAAAAACCAATACTTATACTATGATCATTTTTTAACTTTTAATATGTCTAAATTGTATTTATACACCCATTGGTGACGTTTCTATTTTTTGGCCAATTTATTATTCATTACCATTCATAAGGGTGTGTTACTATTCATAAGGGTATGTTACTATTAATTAAAAAATAATTTAGTCTTATCAGATGCTAAATATCTTACTGGATGCAACTGTGTATGTCAGTTTTTAAAAAAATTCAAATTATAGAAGTGGAAAAATTTTGTTTATTGGTTAGGTTATAATAAAGTGTTGTTTTTTAGATAATTAGTGTTTCATGCATTCTATATTAAATCTATTTGTAAATTCTTGGGGTGTTACACCACATACCTTTTCTTGGGTTTTGGCAAGATAATAATTTGTACCGAAGTGAGCCTCACCTTAAGATCTAAAAAGGATTGTTGAAAATAACCCCTCTAGTGGAATAGAGTGTTCTTTCTCTTGATAATTTTCATAGGAGATGTGAGACATGATAATTAATGAAAAAAGCGATGATAATAACCTACTAAGACCTGAAAGATATGTATCTCAAATACATTCTTCAGTATTTTTCAAGAGATGACATCTTCTATCGTTTCAAGATCTATTGATAAAAATTTCTAAAAAATGACCTGTCCAAGGAAGTAAGATTCTTATATTCAGAAATCACATTTAAATAATTTTTCATATATCCAGTTCTCTTAAAAAATGATTAATATGATCACTAAAGTTTCATTATGGTATTTTCATGTTTGAGAATACAGCAGAATATCTTTAAAAATTACCATGAAGAAAGAGTCTTGGTTGTAACACCCCAACCCGAGAAGCCTAGAGCCAGTGCATTATTTTAATACATTGACATAATTACAAGGAATCAAATCCCAAAGGACCGAGTAGTTTAGTAGGTTTTGAAAACCAGATACATACATAAGTTTAACATTACCACTTGAAAATAAATACAACATATAAGTTTTATTAGGAACATCCCCCACTCTAAGATTATCCTTGTAGGCCAATCATAAAAAACTTCTTCATGTCTTGAGAAAATGAAACATAAGAAAGGGGTGGGATCAAACGCTTAGTAAGGGTAAGTAATATAGTTAATGATATCATAAACATAAATAATAGGTATGGTGAATAATTTAAAACACACGCCTCTACAAATAATAAACTTTAACACATTATGGAAGGAATATTAGCTGAGTAAATAATGCCATAATAAAACATAATCATAGGTATTCTACTAGTTGAATAACCACATGAACTTTCAATTACTAGCATCATAATTAGGGAAATGAATATTCCAAACATTCTAAAATATACCATCAAGGCCTCGACTAAGATGTTTAAAAATTATTAAGGCCTCGGCCAAAACCATAAATATTCATTTTGGCAAGGCCTTATTCCAAGACCATAATTTGTCTCATGAGACCCACCGATTCACCGAGGGGATATAGAGGGACCCACCCAACACTTACTAAGTCCAATTCATTCATAATATTAATGGGGATAAACATAAATAGTATCCACATTCATATTTAAACTAACATATGATATGTAAATAACTTTCCCCGAATATTAAGCATAAAAACTAACCATTTGGAGTAAATTGGTGAATGGTTTTAAGATAGCACATCCATAGTCAAAATAATCATAAAAAATTCAATTAAATATGGTATATTATATCATATTATATAAATCTCAATTAATTACAAGATTTAATAAGGGATGTAGTCTTAGATGAAGATACTTTTAAATGAGACCATTGAAAAATTCCTAAGGAAATAATCCTTAAACATTCCAAAGTGTCCCATAACACCGTGAAACATTCAAATCATAATCCCTTATAATATCATGAGAAAAATGATACTTTTGATATGATATTCCAAAGGGAATCACATACACCTCATGCAAGAAATAAGTTGTGAACAAGGCATATACTTCATAAAAGTTAATGTGAGATGAATAAAATACTTTTTACTTTTGAAAGAAGAGTGTTTTTGGAAAATAATTTGTATTTGACATGAAATCATATTTTAAACACGTATATCCCATAAAATAAAAGGAAAGACATTTAAATTATATTTGAGGCATAAATGTTGTCCCGCCTAAGTGAAATCATGTAAAAAGTGTTCTTAATAATTTTTAGAAATAAAACATTTTAGAGAATTTTAAGGAGAATATTAAAGAGAATTTGAAAGTGGAAAAGCATGTTTGTTTTCATAAAACCAGAAATGAACCAATATAAATTTTCATGATAAAATTAGTGATTTTATAAAAATAATTGTGGCTTAAAATATATTCTAGAGTGCACTTGAAAATGGGTAAGAATTTGAGAAGTTCCCTTGAATTGGGTTTGTTTATCGAGATGAAATTTTGAAAGATTATTTTCAACAAGTAACTCCCCAAAAAATAAATAAGTATTATGTTTTTTACACATATATAGAACATTCACATTGAATTTATGAGAAGTTCATAAGAATAAATAATAATTTCATTGAGGTGAATAGAGAATAAGAGCAACCTGAAAGAAAATGGAGGTTTGGGTAGAAAATACTTACATCTTTGTAGTCAATTGAATCATGTGCCCCAAAATTAATAATATTAAAATGGTACATTGAACACCATGAAAATAAATATATTAATGATATCATACATCAATGGGTAGCATACATACACCATAAACAATTAAAAGTAGTGAATAAGAAATGTCTCACAAAAATGGAAGTGAGATGAGGAAACCCTTACCTTAAGTCTGATGGTGTTCTTCACATAGTCTTAGTTTCCTGTATAACCAAATTAAATTCATTAATTAATATTTCAAGAACCTCTTATAAATTTAATTGATTTATTATAACCTTATTAAGTTCATTCAAGGCCTTTTTTATGGGTTAAGAGGTTCAATTTCATTGTTCGGTTTTGTTTGTTTCATGATCGGTATACTTATATACATGAATGGAGAATCATGTAAAATGATGATTTTTATCTAGAATTGAATTTATATTTTACTAGTTAACATATATAAGGTTACATGGTTGTAATGTTTTTTACTTTAAGCTAAGCTGAATCATTATATAAATTATTTAATGATAACCGTTTGGGTTAATTGGCGGTTTTTGAACACCACAAACTCATTTTGTTTTATAAATCGAAACCATGTGTAGAAAAAGATTCCAAAACCATAGATGATACATAATAAATATATTATAGTCTATGTAAACCATAATAATTGTTTCATTAACAAAATTGAATATGGTAATATAAATGGAAAGCCCATCATCCTTGAATGTGGTAAATTATCACATCTCAAATAGTGTTTTCATTTTTTGTATGAAGAATAGAAAAGGAGAGATGATGAAGAATTATTCATTTATAATGAAAAAATTATAGTAAATGTAATATAATGGAGTAATCACAACATTTTTATGAAAGTATGTGAGGAAATAAAAATAAAGGAAAGGAACTCGAAATAAAAGAAAAGTTGAGAAATCCCTTTCAAAAATTCGGCAGCCTAACGACATCGCTTAAAATTTAATAAAATATATTGATGAGAGAAAAAGAGTATCTATCCATTATTAAATAATATATAAATTATGGGGGATATGAAATTACATATCCCAAAATAAGACAATTTAAATTAAAATATAATAACATAATAAGAGTTCTTGAAAAAGAGAGAGATTTTGAGACGAAAATTATGCGGCATAACGACTATGCAACATGGTTTTAGAAAACATTAAAAAGATAGGTTAACGGGGTAAAACATTCATATATGACTAATAAAATAGTGGTGGGACAAAATAAAATGGAAATAATAACATGGTATGAAAACTTGAAATACATACTACATAAAAGGGAACTTGAATGGAAAGAAATGAAAAGAGGTGTTTACCTCTTGAAGTAATCTTCCTTGAGAGCCTCTTTAGGGGAGAGGTTTTGGTCTTTTTGCAAGACCAAGAGATCTTGGACATGGGGAGTGAATATGGAAGGGTATTTGGGAATATTTTAGACAATTAAAAAGGCTTTATAAGAGTGAAGAGAAGCGGAAGTGAGGGGGGTATTTATAGTGGAGGAGAGGAGTGAATTTTGAATATTTTATTCATTATTTTATTAATTCCCTCAAGAAAACAAATATTATTGTTTCATGTGACACATAATAGTAATAAGTGAATTTTGTTTTGAACCTAGTGGGATTAAATCATCCTTAAATCACTTATGAACCTATAAATCATGTATTTAGCATTTATCGTAAATTATAGTATTTTACTATTCACCCAAAATTCATGTATTTTAGAAAAATCCAAAAAATTCACCCTAACCATCTTTGTATGTGTGTAATTTAAAAATGAATTCCAATTTTGGAAAATAATTTTATAAATATTTCTAATTTAATTTTTAATTAAATTCATTATTTATTCCAAAAAACAATATTAAAACTATAACTCGTTTTATAAAGTCTTGAAAAATTAATCAAGGTCTCATAAAATTATATTATAAACATAAGAAAATAAAATGGAAATTTTTTATTACATTTTATGAAAATAAATTTCCATTTTAAATTATTAAATTAATCATAAATTTGTAATTAAAATATTTATGACATACAAAAATACAAATACTTATACTATGATCATTCTTTCACTTTTAAGATGTATAAATTGTATTAATACATTCATGGGTGAAGTTTCTATTTTTTGGCCAATTTACTATTCATTACTATTCATATGGTTATGTTACTATTAATAAGGGTATGATGCTATTCACCAAAAAATAAGTTTGTCTTATCAGACTCTAAATATCTTACTGAACGTAACCGTGTATGTTAGTTTTTCGAAATTCAAAACACAGAGGTAAAAAAATTATGATTACTTGGCTAGGTTATACCAAAGTGGTGTTTGTAGAGACATAGTGTTTCATGCATTCTATATTAAATTTAATTTTATATTCTTGGGGTGTTACATTATCCCCTCCTTACAAAAATTTCGTCCTCGGAATTTGAAATTGAACTTCGAAAGTTAAGGGTTGATACTTGAAACTTCCTTTCGGGAAGCCCACATCAACAATATGGTTAAAATATCCTATTAATAAGATGAAATGGAAACACAACGATTAAAACAAAACAAAACATTCTAATTAGACAACATATTCATGGAAGAATAATCAAACCATCATGTAGTGACATTAAAATCTAAAATCCCATAAAATGATCAACTTAAACCATTTCGTAAAAGGTTAAAAGATTCCAAAATATAATGATTCAACACATTATAATGAAGGTCTCTAAATTTATAAGATGAACTTATCATTAAACCTTAATCAACAACAAGAAACTCTAAAATCCACATTCCAAACTTGTGAATAACTTCATCATGTATCCTCTTGAAATATGGTAATAACTTGAATTACCATAAAAACCATATTGGAAACACACATTCTTCCATATTCCTTAATTAAGATACATGTTATTGGAAATATTCCTTAAATCCAAAAGTGTTGTAAACTCTATCGATGATATCATAGACCACATCTCGACAATTCAATAATCAGTTCCAAGGTTGTTATTACTTATTTGAATCAATCACTTCTTCATCATTATCTCAACATCAAATATATATTAAGGGTTTTATTTCCCTCAGTCATGTTTTTTTCTAAAAATTGTATCTTTCTACTGAATCACTTTTCCTTTGTACCATTCATTATACAAACTCAAATACTTAATGAAATAGTACTACAGTACAATCCTTATATATCTTATAATTCTTATAACAAGAATATCATAACATAGTTCTTGAATCCCGAAACATAAATAAATTATTTATTATACTTCAACCATAGTAAAATCATAAGATTGATCTTGATCCCTTTTATTTTTTCAGAGCTATATTTCCATGATGCTTTGGAAAATCATTTGTGTAGTGCCCCATATCCTTATACTTAAAGCATGTAATATAGGAAGATTCTTTCCTTGTCCTGCAATTATGAGCATGGTGGAATTTTTCACCACACTTGAAGAGAACTCCTTTTCCTCTTAAGCATATTCCAAGGTGTTTCCTTCCACAATTATCACATGTAGGAAAATACATCTTTCCCTTATTCCATTTATCCATGTCTTCTCTAACATCCTATTCTTCTTTTTCTTCCATTAAAATCCATTGTACTGAGATAAGTATTTACATACCTTGTTAACACATGATGTCGTTTCTTCATATGATGAAGATACTTGGGAGACAATATTCCTTTGAAATGATGGATTAATACCATTAGATATATGATCCTTCTTACTCTTTTCATCATGTTCAATGGTGAATTTATCATTCCTTATGCTAGGCGCCATTTATAATCAATTACATATTGTATATTAGCTCATAAAATTAGGAACTCTCTATATATATAAACATTGTATAACACATAACATAAATTTATGCATCATAAATCCTAGAAGCATATACATTGGTTACTTTGGGGGCATAAATCCTTTATAATTATTTTTATTAAGCTTATGAATTTACCAAAGGAAATACCCCATCCATGAGTGTCGAACCAAGAGTGCAGAAAGGCAAGTTGTCATCCACCAGTTCCCATTCGAGTCTAGCTCAAAGAGGTGTTTTCGGGTTTTCCCCTATATACATATGTGCCAGAGCCACCTTTACTTGTTCGTATCCAGGCAGGGTTTTATTTTCTCGATAAACCACATAATCTATTACTTAACAAAATTCTAGGATTTCCTTGTATTATTATCCCGAATGTCTATCTTAGGGTTTTTGAAGAGACTTGGGTTTTGGCCATGTCAGATTTTGGAATATTCCTATGAATAATTCCAGAGCTAGGCACGAAGACGACGTGCGATTCTGAGGCCCGGTTTGCCCAAAATTAATTTTATAAAAATATTAAGTATTTTTATATTATGCACATTGTGGGGGTGTGTTATCTCCTAAACGGTAGCTCAGAACAGAAATATGAGGGAACAGTTGCGTCCGGAGCGTGCTGTTTACCCTAAGTGGGGTATAAACTTCGCGGGCGTGGGCTTGCTGTGAGAAAAGCCACCAGGGGCATTTTTGTAAATAAATGGAAAAGTTTATTTATGAGATTTGGCTCGAATGACTCCTTAACGGAGTCTCATATCGCAATTCTGAGTGCGACGTTGCCTTCATAATGCTGTGTTTACCCTAAGCGTGACATAATTTTAGTCGACGCTGGTTTCCATATCAGAGGCGTGTTGGCGAGGAGTTAAAATGAATTTTTTATTTAAAAAAAAGAAAACACCTCACCCCTCATCTCCCTCCTCCCACATGCCGAAACTAAACCCCTCCCCCTATCCCCGTTCTTCATCAAATCAAGCCGCAGACATCCGTTTTGGTGCGGATCATCAGCATATCGAGCTTTAGGGCGTCGCGGGCATCGTTCTGCACCCGAAGCTTTGGCGATCCTCCAACAGGTAGGCATTTTGAGTTTTGAAATCCCGGATCCCTTTTAGTTTGGTTTTTGTCTGTTTGAGCATGCAGATGTGTAGATCTGGTCTCTGGGGGCATGCAGATGTCTTCAGAAGTGCATTTGGACCCCCGAGGTGCCCCCGACAGACCTCAGAAAGTCCGCGGGTGCTGTGGTGGCCGGCGGCGGGGGGCCGCAGGAGTCAACCGGGAGCGCCGCACTGTGGAAGTCTGGCTGCCAATCAGCGAAGACTCTGCAAGGGGGGTTGGCCTCGCGCGCTATGCCACGCTGCGACAGTGGAGTTCGCCGGTCAGAACTGCCGGTTCAGGCCGGTCCGACCCTCTTCTGGTACACGGGGGTTTTAAAACCACCGTAACTTGCATCCTGGTGGTCAGAATCGTGTGCCGTCTATGAATACACGACCCTAGTGATGAGGCGAAACCTTTGGTGTGGGTTCGGGGGTTTTGATGTTCGAGATTGTGGCCCAAGTGCAAGAAACGTTGAATAAAATAATGATATTTTATTATTATTCGACTTCGGGCCGTTGTATCTTCTACCTGGAGCGTCCGATTGACGTGCCGTCAGTGGCGTTGAGACCCTGATGGTATGATAGAATTTTCTTGATGGTTTTCCGGTGTTCTGACCGAGAACAGGGTGTGGGCCCCATGGGGCCGTGTTTTGGCGTTTTCGGAGAAACAAAACTTTTCCACCGGGTGTCTGTTTTGGACGAATGAGTAGTCGATCCCGTGTATTTTTCTAAGGGGACCAAAATGGTGTTATCTTCTTGATGTGTTTCAGGATCGTGGTGTGGGCCCCACCTAAGCTGGCTTCATTGAATAGTACCTTTTTAACCGGGTGTCCGTTTGGGACGATTAAGTAGTCGATCCCATGTGTTTTTCTGAGGGGATCGTAGTGGTATGATCCACTTGATGAGTTTCGGGATCTTAGTGTGGGACCCACATAGGCAATCTTCAGTGAATAGTTCCTTTTTCACCGGTTGTCTGTTTTGGGCAAGTAAACAGCCCATCCTGCGTTTTTTTCTGCGTGTATCACGATGGTGGCCTCGGTATCGGCCTTAGAGGTGCGCAGTGTGGCGGGTTGCTTGGGTTAGTGATGTTTGGATCAGTAGTGGGTGAGGGTACTCCCTTGGTTCATTCCTACGAGGGTTCGCGCGACATCACAACCTTAGTATAGGTTTGTGATCCTCTTGATGGGATGTTTAATCTATTAAAGTTCTGGCATCCCTCTGGTGGGCCTGGAGTAGGATCCTCTAGCATCGTTTCCGTAGATCGGGTTCTTGGTATCGTTGTTACCGCTTATCCACGGGCGGTGATCCCCTATATAGGTGGTTAACCATGTAGGGTTTGTGGTATCATCGGGAATATGATCCCCTACACAGTGGGCCATGCTCAGTAGAGTTGTGGCATCATTGGGTATATGATCCCCTACTCAGCATGATGATTATAGTAGGGTTGCGATATTGTCGGTTATATGATACCCTACTCAGCGCGTGGTTTCTGTAGGGTTGCGACATCGTCAGTTCGATCCCCTACAGCGCGAGATGTACTAGATAGGGTTTCAGTATCATCATGACCATCATGACATGGGTGACGATACTCTATCTGAGTGACGTGTTTCTATCAAGCGCCAGATCAAGTTGTGGTATCCCCCAGCGGATCTTGGGAGTGATCCCCTATCTGTGAGATCTACGAATGCCAGATCGGGTTGTGGTATCCCCCATCAGACCCTGGGAGTGATCCCCTATCTGTGAGATCTTCGTATACTACTGTGGGTTCTGGTATCCCCTAGAAGACCCTAGGAGCGATCCCCTATCCGAGGAGTTTGGTGATTATGTAGTTTCAGCGAGGTTTCCTCAGTGACGATATCCGACGAGCGTGATCTCTCGGGTGAGCGCCTGAGATGTTTGTGTGAGACCCAATGGAGTGTATCTCTCGAATGAGTGTCATATGGGATGATAGTGATCGTGAAGTGTTCTCTCCTGGTTGTGAACCATTGCTGGTGATGAGGTCGGTACCTCATGTGGCTTGGTGCGTGAGCTCAGTATATCTGTATGTTTAAGGTGTATGAATGGGCATATAGCTGGATTGAGCTGACTAGTTGTGTTTAGCCTAGGATGGTCACGAGATGGAGTTTCTCTCTCGTCTGGGTTCCCTCTAGATGGGATGAGCGGACTGTTGCCTTTCAGTTGCCCTATTTTTTTTTGGGTTTTTGGGTTGCCTACAGAGTATTTTTATACTCACCCCTGCACAGGCTTCACCCGCACAAGTTTGTGTCTTGTGCCGACCATATGCCTTTCGATGGAGTCCCTGGAGGACCCGGAGTAGGTGGAGCTTAGTGAGTGAGACTGACCGGGGTGTTTACCGGAGTTGTGCTGAGGAGCTTACCGTTAGGTGCATTTGGAATCATTTCCCTCCTTTTGAGTAGGTTGGACGCTTTTGTGGTTTTCTTTTGGTGGGCCCTATTTTTACCTTTTTTACTTTTTTTGTACTCTGGTTGTGGGTTAGATGTATGCATGCATTTCTTTTCAGTTCTTATATATATCTATGCACTGTTTCATGGAGGTGTATGTGGGTGCGTGTGTATAGGTACCTTAGGCCAATGCCTCCCATGTGTGTGATAGCCTACTCGGTGCTAGTCGCCACCCCCTGGCCTATTAGAGGCGGGCTTGGGGAGTCACAACTTGAGCCCTGTTGGGCCGAGTCATGACATAGTGGTATCGGAGGAGGTTCCACCTTTGGGATCTCAGAGCGTAGCTGGTCTAGTTGTGAGTTTGGTTTGGGTTGCATAGCAGTAGTGTCAAGATATTTAGAGTTTGGATTTCAGGCCAGGGACTCCAGTGTTGGTGCAGCTGCCGACATATCCATTCACTTAAACTCTGATAACTTTCCTTTCGACTTGGGACATTTGGACACTAGTCGTAGGGACATAATGGTAAATTCAACATATAGGACTGAGTTTATGGGTTTCCCTTGTTTTTTTGAGTTAGATCTCCAGATATACTCTTCAACTATGGTGTGTCTTGATTGTATTTCAAGATGCCTCGACGACGACAAAAAATTAGAGTTCCACAGTGGGATTGTGGTGACGATCCACCCCGTGTAGAGGCTGTGGACCAGGGCGCAGGTTTTGAGGCTGGACCTCAAGGTGGTCTGCCAGTTGAGCCACCACCTTTCGAGCAGCTGGTTGTGCCGGTAGTGCAGGATGAGGTTGCACGCAGGGTGAGTGCGTTGCACGAGTTCCATAGGTAGCAACCTCTGAGGTTCCGGGGTGATCCAGACCCTCTGGAAGTTGATGACTGGCTCGAAGTAGTCACCTGAGTTTTCCGCCTGGTGAGGAAAACCCCAGATCAATTGGTGGTCCTAGTGGAGAGACTTTTGCATGGTTCGTCCGGGAAATGGTGGAGTTTGTTGATGCAGTCCCATGATGAGGAGACGCTCACGTGGGAAGAGTTTGAGAAGCTATTCAGGGAAGATTTCTATCCGGTGACGCTGAGTTCAGTGTGGATTCAGGATCTTCAGTAGCTTCGGCAAGAGGGCATGACTGTGTCGGAGTACTCTGTGAGGTTTATAAACCTATTGTGGTACTCCCTGGACATGGTTTGAGACCCGTTCTTTAGGGCTCAGACCTTGGAGCAGGTCCTACGTAGGGACATCCGGGAAGGTGTGGTTTCCTTGTGCTTACACGCCTATGATGGAGTACTACGGAGAGCCTTGGTGGTGGGGAGCTTTCTAGATAAGCAGATTCAGCCTGTTAGTGTTGGTAACGTGGTAGCTGAGACGTTGGAAGCTAGTAGCCGGCTGCACACGCAGGGGTCTGGGTGTGGCCGACATTTCAGGAGGCATCCCTAGGATGGAGGATCTGAGGCTTAGGGCTCACAGGGCTTTCATGCCAGTTTTGGTCAGCCGCAGGAGAGGCGGTGTTACGCTTGCGACGGTTGGGGACATCTTGATAGGGATTGTTTGACCTATAATGCTGCTGAAAGGGATCGAGTCGATAGGCCGCCTTGGCAGTGACGACGTCTCGAGTTTGGAGGTCCGCAGGGAGGTGGATGTGGCGATGGAGCTGGTGAAGTAGTGGGAGGTGGTAGGCGGTATCAGATGCCACCACCACCACCCCCAGGTGTTCTACGCCGAGCTCAAGGAGTTGGAGGGAGAGGGCGAGGATAACTGCATTCCCGAGAGGCTGTTGACCCAGAGGCTCCGTGGATGGATAGAGGTACGCCTTGTTCCCTTTATACTTTCTGCAGTAGTTTTGATAGACACTGTTTAGTGGTACTCTTCCATTTCCATTGCTTGATCAAGTTTTGTTCAGGGCATTGGTAAGACCTTGTGTGAGTGTTGTTCGGTGTGATTCGAATGCGTGAGGGAGAGGGATCCTTCCCCCATCGAGACATGTTTTTTTTGTGATGCGATCAAAACCGTGCGGGTGAGTCAGTGCTGCCCAAAGCGGATAGTGTTGAGGTGTGGTGGATGAGTCCCTCTGACTTATGTGTTCAGGAAGGGGTGTTTATTGGTGAACTCGCTGGTGTGGGAGACCCAGTTGAGAGTCCAGTTCCTTTCCTTGTTCTTATGGATTTTTGGGGACGAAAAATTCTAAGGCGGGGAGGATGTAGCGACTTGGGTTATGGCCCTATCAGACTTTGGAATATTCCTATGAATAATTCCAGAGGTAGGTGCGAAGACGGCATGCGATTCCAAGGCAAGGTGTGCCCGAAATTAATTTTATAAAAATATTATGTATTTTTATACTATGAACGTGGCGAGGGTGTGTTATCTCCTAAAAGGTATCTGAGAACAGGAATCTGAGGGCACTGTTGCGTCTGGAGCTTGCCGTTTACCCTAGGCGTGGTGTAAACATTGCAGGCGCGGGCTTGCTATGAGAAAAGCTACTAGGGGCGTTTTCGTAAATAAATGGAAAAGTTTATTTATGAGGGTCGGCTCGAATAACTCCGAAATGGAGTCTTATATCAAAATTTTGAGTGCGCCGTTGTGTTTAGAATGCAGTGTTTACCCTAAGCACGATATAATTTTAGTCGGAACCAGGTGCCGGGTCGGAGGTGTGTTGGCGGGGAGTTAAAATGAAGTTTTTATTTAAAAAAAAGAAAACCCCTCACCCCTCAGCTCCATCCTCCCAAACACTAGAACAAAACACCTCCCCCTACCTCTGTTCTTCATCAAATCAAGCCACAGATGTCCGTTTTTGGTGTTGATCGTCAGCAGATCGAGCTTCAGGGCGTCGTGGGCATCGTTCTGCACCCGAAGCTTCGGCGATCCACCAATAGGTAGGCGATTTGAGTTTTTAAATCCCAGATCCTGTTTGGATTTTCTCCATTTTGTGCCTGCAGATGCATAGATCTGGTCCCAAGGGGCGCACAGATGGCTTCAGAAGTGCATTTGGATCCCCGGGGTGCCCCCGCCGGACCTTGGAAGGTCTGCCGGCGCGGCTCCGGCGGCGGTGGGCCGCGAGAGTCAAATGGGACCGCTGCACTTTGGAGGTCCAGCCACCAATCAGCGGTGACCCCGCGAGGGGGGTCGGCCACGTGCTGCGCTGCGTCAGCGGGGTCCGCCGGCCGGGCCGGCCGGCGCATCCGGTCCGACCCTCTTCTGGTACATGAGGGTTTTAAAACCCCTATAAGATGCTCCCTGGAGGTTAGAATCATTTTCCTTCTATGACGACATGACCCTGGTGATGAGGCGAACCCTTCGGTGTGGGTTTGGGGGTTTTGAAGTTCGGGTTCATTGCCCGGGTTCTAGAAACTTCGAATAAAATAATGATATTTTATTATTATTTGACTTCGGGCCGTTGTATCTTCTACCTGGACCATCCAATTGACGTACTGTCAGTGGAATTAAGACCCTGATGGTATGATGGGATTTTCTTGATGGTTCTCAGGTGTTCTGACTAAGAACAGGGTGTGGGCCTCACATGGCCGGGTTTTGGCATTTTCTGAGAAATGCAACTTTTCCGCTGGGTTTCTGTTTTGGACGAACGAGTAGTTGATCCTGTGTGTTTTTCCGAGAGGACCACAATGCTATGATCCACTTGATGAGTTTTGAGATCATGGTGTGGGCCCGACCCGGGCTGGCTTCAGTTAATAGTACCTTTTTCACCGGGTGTCTGCTTGGGACGATCGAGTAGTCAATCCCGTGTGTTTTTCTGAGGGGATCGCAGTGGTATGATCCACTTGATGAGTTTTGAGATCATAGTTTGGGCCCCACACGGGCTAGCTATGGTGAATAGTTCTGTTTTCACCAATTGTCCGTTTATGGTGAGTAAACAGCCTATGCTGCGTGTTTTTACACATGGATTGTGATGGTGGTCTCAGTATCGGCCTTGGAGGTGCGCGATGTGGCGTTTTGGCAGGTCGCTCGGGTTAGCGACGTTTGGATCAACAGTGGGTGAGGGTACTCCCTTGGTTCGTTTCTACGAGGGTTCGCGTGACATCACAACCTTAGTATAGGTTTGTGATCCTCTCGATGAAATGTTTAATCTGTTAGAGTTGTGGCATCCCTCTGGTGGGCCCGGAGTGGGATCCTCTAGCAGCATTTCCCTAGACCGGGTTCTTGGTATCGCTGTGAACGCTTATCCCCGGGTGGAAATCCCATATCTAGTAGGTTAAACCCGTAGGGTTTGTGGAATCATTGAGAATATGATCTCCTATGAAGTGGGACATGCTCAGTAGGGTTGTGGAATCATTTTGTATACAATCCCCTACTCAGAATGAGGATTATAGTAGGGTTGCAGTACCATTGGTTATACGATCCCCTACTCAGTACATGGTTTCTATAGGGTTGTAGAATCGTCAGTTCGATCCCCTATAGAGTGAGATGTTCAAGATAGGGTTTTGGTATCTTCATGACCATCATGACATGGGTGACGATCCTCTATTTGAGTGACATGTTTCTATTGAGCGCCATATCGGGTTGTGGTGTCCCCCAGTAGATCCTGGGAGTGATCCCCTATATGTGAGATCTACGAATACCAGATCGGGTTGTTGTATCCCATAATGGATCATGGGAGTGATCCCCTATCTGTTAGATCTTCGTATACCAGTGTGGGTTCTATTATCCCCTAGGGAACCCTATGAGCGATCCCCAATCCGAGGAGTTTGGTGTTTATGTTGTTTCAGTGAGGTTTCCTCTATGACAATATTCGACGAGTGTGATCTCTCATGTGAGTTTCTGAGATGTTTGTGTGGGACCCGATGGAGTGTATCTCTCGGATGAGTGTCATCTGGGATGATAGTGATCGTGGATTATGTTCTCCTAATTGTGAACCATTTCTGGTGATGAGGTCGGTACCTCATGTGGCTTATTGCATGAGGTGAGTATATCTGTATGTTCAAGGTGTATGTATGGGAATACACTTGGATTGAGCTGACTAGTTGTGTTTAGCAAAGGATGGTCACGAGATGGAGTTTCTCTCTTGTCTTGGTTCCATCTGTCTAGGATGAGAAGACTGTTGCCTTTTATTTTCTCTCTTTTGTTTTGGGTTTTTGGGGTGCCTACAAAGTATTTTTATACTCACCCTTGCATGGGCTTTGCCCGTACATGTTTGTGTCTTGTGCAGACCACATGCCTCTTAACGGAGTCCCAGGAGGACCCGGAGCAGACAGAGTTTAGTGAGCGAGACTGTCCGGGGTGTTTACCAGAGCTGTTCCACGGAGCTTACCGGCGGGTGCATTTGGAAGCGTTTCCCTCCTTCTGAGCAGGTTGGACGCTTTTGTGGGCCCTATTTTCCCGTTTTGTACTTTTGTTGTACTCTGGTTGTGGGTTAGATGTATGCATGCATTTCTTTTTAGTTCTTATATATATATCTTTGCACTGTTGCATGGATGTGTATGTGGGTGCGTGTGTACCGGTACCTTAGGCTAATTCCTCCCATGTGTGTGATAGCCTACTCGATGCAATTCGCCAGCCCCTGGCCTATTGGAGGCGGGCTTGGGGACTCACGGCTCAAGCCCTGTTGGGTTGGGTCGTGACAATTTTGTTCACTATTCTACTTTTTCTATATCTACTTTCCACGTTTTCTAATAAACTTCATTTGATACTAACTTTAACACCCCAACCCTAGAAGCTTGGAGCCGGTGCATTATTTTAATACATTGACATGATTACAAGGAATAAAATCCTGAAGGACTAAGTAGTTTAGTAGGTTTGGAAAACCAAATACATACATAAGTTAAACATTAAAACTTGAAAATAAATACAACATATAAGTTTTATTGGGAACATTCACCACTCTAAGATTATCCTTGTAGGTCAATCATAAAAAAACTTCTTCACGTCCTTATAAAATGAAACATAAGAAAGGGGTGAGATCAAACACTTAGTAAGAGTAAGAAATATAGTGAATGATATCATAAACATAAACAATAGTCATGATGAATAATTGAAAACACATGCCTCTACATATAATAAACTTGAAAAAATTATGGAAGGAATATTAGCTGAGTCAATAATTCCAGAATAAAACATAACCATGGGTATTCTACTAGTCGAATAACCACATGAAATTTCAATTACTAGCTTCATAATGAGGGAAATTCATATTCCAAACATTATAAAATATACCATCAAGGCTCGTCAAAGACATCTAAAAATGATTAAGTCCTCGGCCAAAACCATAAAGATTCATTTTGTCATGGCCTTCTGCCAAGACCATAGTTTTTCTCATGAGACCTATCGATGCCTCTTGGGGCTATAGAGGGCCCCACCTAATAATTCCTAATCCCAATTCATTCCTCTTTTGAAACTAACATATGAAATGTAAATAACTTTCCCTGAACATTAAGCATTAACACAAACCATTCAGAGTAAATTGGTGAATGGTTTTATGATAGAACATCCACAATCAAAATAATCACAAATCGTTAAATTAAATATGGTAGATGATATCATAGTAGATAAATCTCAATTAAGTACAAGATTAAATAATGGATGTTGTCTTAGATTAAGATACTTTTAAATGAGGCCATTGAAAAATTCCTATGGAAATAATCATTAAATATTCCAAACTGTTGCATACCACCTTGAAACATTCAAATAATAATCAGTTAGAATATCATGATAATATTTATAATATTTATATGATATAACAAAGATAATTACATACACCACATGCATGTAATAAGTGGTGAACAAGGCTAATACTTCATAAAAGTCAACGTGAGATGAGAAAAATATTTTTTACTTTTGAAAGAAGAGTTCTTTTGGAAAATCATTTTTATTTTCCATGAAATCAAGATTTTAAACATTTATATAATATAAAATAAAAGGTAAGTACATTGAAATTATATTTTATGAACAAATGATGTCCCTCCAAAGTGAAATTATGTGAAAATAGTTCTTAAGAATTTTTAGAAATAAAACATTTTAGAGCATTTTAAGGAAAATATTAAGGAGAATTTTAAAGTGGAAAGACATGTTTGTTTTCCTAAAACCATAAATTAAACAAGATAATTTTTCTCGATAAAATGAGTGATTTTATAAAAAAATGGTGGTTTAAAAAATATTTTTGAGTGCACTTGAAAATGGGTAAGAATTTGAGAAGTTCTCTTTAATCAGGTTTGTTTATCAGGATGCAATTTTGTAAGATTATTTTAAAACATGTAACTACCCAAAAAATAAATAAGAATTATGATTGGTACAAATATATATAACATTCAAAAATAATTTATGGTGAGTAAATTAGAATAAATAAGAATTTCATTGAGGTGAATAGAGAATAAGAGAAACCCGAATGAAAATAGAGGTTTGGGTAGAAAATACTTACAACTTTGTGATCAATTGAATTGTACGCCCAAAAATTAATTATATTAAAATGGTACATTTAATAACATGAAAATAAATATATTAGTGATATGATACATCAATGGGTAGCATACATACACCATACACAAGTAAAATTTGTGAATAAGGAATGTCTCACAAAAATGGAAGTGAGATGAGGAAACCCTTACCTTAAGTCTGATGGTGTTCATCACTTGGTCTTACTATCCTAGATAACCAAATTAAATTCATTAATTAAGATTTAAAGATCCTATTATAAATTTCATTGATTTATTTTAACCTTATTAAGTTCATTCATTCCCTTTTTTATGGGTTAAGAAGTTCAATTTCATTGTCCGGGTCTGTTTGTTTCATGATTTGTATACTTATATACATGAATGGAGAATCATGTAAAATTAGGATATTTGTACAAAATTTAAGTTATATTTTATTAGTGAACATAAATAAGGTTACATGGTTGTAAATTTCATTTTTTTCCTTGAAGTGAAGATGAATTATTATATATATTATTTAATGATATCCGTTTGGGTTAATTGGCGGTTTTTGAACACCAAAAACTCATTTTCTTTTATAAATAAAAACCATGTATACAAAAATATTACTGAACCATATATGATACATAATACATATATTATAGTCTATTTCAACAATAATAATGGTTTAATTAAAATAATTTAATATGGTAATTGTAATTGAAATCCCATTGTCCTTGAATGTGGAAAATTAACACATCTCAGATGGTGTTTTCATTTTTTGTATAAAAGAATAGGAAAGGAGAGATGATGAAGAATTATTCCTTTATCATGAAAAATTATAGTAAATGTAAGATAATAGAGTCATCTCAACATTTTGATGAAATTAGGCAATGAAATAAAAATAAAGTAATCGAACTCGAAATAAAAGAAAAATTGAGAAATCCCTTGCAAAAATTCGGGAGCCTAACAACGTCACTTAAAATAACATAAAATATATTGATGAGAGAAAAAGGGTATATCAATATTATTACATAATATTTAAATTAAGGGGGATATGAAATTACATATTCCAACATAATACAGTTGAAATAAAAATATAATAACATAATAAGAGTGGTTGAAAAAGAGAGAGATTTTGAGATGAAAATTTTACAGCATAACGACTATGCAACATGGTTTTAGAAAAAATTAAAAAGAGAGGGGAAAGGGGTCACCCATTTATATAATACTCATAAAAAAGTATAAGGACAAAATAAAATCTAAATAATAACATGGTATGAAAACTTGTAATACATACCACATAAAAGAGAACTTGAATGGAAAGAAATGAAATGAAATGAAAAGAGGTGTTTACCTCTTGAAGTAATCTTCCTTGAGAGCCTCTTTAGGGGAGAGGTTTTGGCCTTTTGTAAAGAAAAAAGATATTGGACGTGGGGAGTGACTAATGGGAGGTATTTGGGTAGATTTTAGACAAGGCACAAGGCTTGAGAGGAGTGAAGATAAGAGGAATTGAGGGGGGTTTTATAGTGGAGGAGAGGAGTGAATTTTGAATATTTTATTCATTATTTTCTTAATTTCCTCAAGACAACCAATAATGTTGTTTAATGTGACCCCAAATCGTAATAAGTGAATGTGAGTTAGAACCTTGAAGGATTAAATCATCCTTACATCACTTATGACCCAATAAATCATGTATTTAGCATTTATCACAAATTATCGTATTTAACCATTCACCCAAAATTCATGTATTTTAGAAAAATACCAAATATTAACCCTAACCATTTTTCAACGTGTATAATTCCAAAATTAAGTCCAATTTTTGAAAATAATTTTCTTAATATTTTTAATTTAATTTTTAAATAAAATCATAATTTATTCCAAAAAAGAAACATTAAAAGTATAACTCGTTTTATAAAACCATGAATAATTAATCAAGGTCCCATAAAAATATCTTATAACTATAAAAAAAATAAAATAAAAATTTATGATTACATTTTATGAAAATAAATTTCTATTTTAAATTATTAAATTAATCATAAAATTGTATTTAAAATATTTATAACATACAAAAATAACAATACTTATACTATGATCATTTTTTCACTTTTAAGATGCATAAATTGTATTTATACATTCATGGGTGAAGTTTATAATTTTTTGGCCAATTTACTATTTATTATTATTCATATGGGTATGTTACTATTCATAAGGGTATGTTACTATTCACCAAAAATTAATTTTGTCTTATCAGACTCTAAATATCTTACTGAATGCAATTGTGTATGTTAGTTTTTCGAAATTCAAAACCCAAAGGTGGAAAAATTATGTTTACTTAGATAGGTTATAATAAAGTTGTGTTTGTAGAGACTCAGTGTTTCATGCATTCTATATTAAATTTAATTTTAAATTCTTGGGGTATTACATTGGTATCACTAAAATACATGATTAATAAATTCCATTAACCCCTCTAGTTCATTTTTTAGATTAAAGGGCATTACCAGATATTCATAGTGACCATACTATCTCTTAAAATATGTCTTTGTAATATCCTCTTTTCTTACTTGTATTTGGTGGTACCTAAACAATAGATTAATTTTAGAGAACCATTGAGATCCTTGTAATTGATAAAAAAATCATCAATTCACGGAAGTGGATATTTATTCTTTATAGTAACCTAATTTTTTTTCAATAATCAATTAATGGTTATAAAAAACCACTTGGAATAAGATAAAAAAATTCCAACCATTGGTGGAAAACTGGTGAAATTTTCAAGAAAACATGAAAGTACCGATCCATAACGATAATAAAAAGTATTGTATAAATTATATCATTAGTACCCAAAGTGACTAATGATAATTGATAATAAATATTTCCAACCATTGGTGATAAATGTTCTACTTTCCTACCCTCGACATCCCAGTGTCCTTTAAAGATATGCAACATCCTATCAAGTGATGTAAACTTTACTCATTGTTCATAATAATCGATATGAGCCTGGAAAGAAACTAACTAATCCATTCCTTGGATTAAGTCAAAGATATCCATGTCCGAAATAGATAATTATTAAACCAAGTGGAATCCATTGATGGATATAGAAAAATATTCACATTTAAGTCCCCTACAATTCCACTACCCGAGAGGTGTTTGGAAACTCATCACATGAGGAATATCTCGATATACTACCCCATTTGATTAAAGACATGTAAAACAATAAAAGAGTGGGATACACTAGTATAAAATAGAACTTGCATAAAAGTCAAGTTAAGTAGAATGGTACATTGCATTGTATAAAAACATAATGGATCCTCTATGATCATATGCTCAATACCATATAATTTCTTAATCACCCCCCCTCGGTCCTTACTTTCATACCATGGTTGAATTGTCAGAGGATTTGGTGTGTTCCTGGAATCACCTTGTCTTGCTCAGTTTTGAGGATGCTAATTGTTCTAATGTTATCATCCAGTTGAATTATAAGATGTTCAATACACATGACATGTATTTCCAGCAACAGACTATGTAGCATAAGGGAAATAACACTAAAGATATCCCATGTGATTAAAGTTGGGGCATTTTTGGGTGGTTCCACACAATCTCGCTTCTTATACTCTAAAAAACATTAGAAACATTTGGGATTACTATTGGGTAATTAAGGAAAGTTAATTGATCTAGTGGGTTGATTATATAATGATCTACCACCTTGGAATTAGGTGCACCTCTTCCTCTTATTCCAAACATTAGAGTTCCCACATGCACCTATGTGGAAAAAACTAATTCCTCCAGTAGAATTCCTAGTAATATAACTTTCCACCACTGTTTATATATTAACCACATATCTATAATTAGTAATATAAATCATTTCTATCTTGGAATGAATTTTTTGTCATAGTCCAGACTTGAATATGCATGCCTTCAAGGATGAACTAACAACTACTTCCAAAGAAACATGAACTAAGTTAAAAAAATTAGCTACATATTCCATCATTGATATATTTTATTGTTTAAGATTGAATACATATATCATTTTGGATATCTTGAAGTTATATGGGTTTATTTTTTTATTGAAAAATTCTTCAAACCCCTCCCATGTAAGATATTGGTTGAGTTTATCTTGGATAGATAAATCCCACAGTTTATGTGCATGATCTCTAGAATTTAGACTAATAACTTGTCCTTTATATTAGTTAGGATTTGATGGAAATCAAATATCTAGTTCATTATTTTAATCTATTCTTAATAATTTTTAGGTTCCAAATCCCCCCAAAATATTAGTGGATTATATTTTTGAAATTACATAGAATTATACACTTTTTGTGTCATTTCATTATGATTTCATTTATCAACAACTTGAAAACACTGAACAATAATCTGAATAAGCAGTTGCTTTACCTATATTTCAGCTACAACTAAATTCTCTATGTCCTCTTCTTGTGGGTTTATAAGTTATATATCCATATCTATTTATCTAAATACTAAAAAAACACCACTTAGTCATCAATAATTGATAAACTAAATGGTTAGAATATTCCAAATCATTAAAAGAAATAATCATTATAAACAATTTCTAAAAATAATCAAATATAATATAAGAAATATTGTCTTAGTGAGATGTCTCATTACTAATGCATGATATGCTACACTCATAAACTAAACCCATGAATATGAGATGGAAACATTTATATAGGTTTATAAAAAATACATTTTGTACCTAGACCACCTTGGTAACTTAAATTTCAGCATAAAGTGGTTAGATACATATTTTTATGCGATACATTTTAAGTTTCAACATTTTTTATCTCCTTAAAACCATATTTACATGGTAGAACGACCAAAACTGATACCATTTGTAACATCCTTACTGTAACCATCAGATTGGAAATATTGGAAGTTAGAATAACCTTAGGTGATTTACCTAAGACACCAAAGGATTATAATAAATTTCAAGGTCTTATAAAACATCATAGGACGGATTTCGATTTTTTAAACAGGAAAAGCCTATCAAGACAAAAATAAAAACAACCAAACCAAACTATATGATGCATGAAGTATAAGAAATACAATTCAATGAAAAAACAACAATATAATAATATCATAGTAGCAATAAAAACAATAGAACAAAATAATAAGACACTAAAATAACACATGGCTTAGGTACCAAGGTGGAACTACTCCAAACTCCAAGGACATGACCAACTCCAAACCTCTGACCCCTGATAGCTACATCAAGAGGGACCACTAGAGAAATATGAAATCTTCCCCTTTCTTGTATCATGAAAAAAAATCATATGCAACAAAGTACATATAAATTGGATGAGTAATCATACCTAGTAGGAAATCCACCAAAATATTCCCACACATTCCATTAGGATAATAACAATTTATCTCATAGCTCAAAAGATATTTTAAAACAAAATAGAGGAACATCGAAGTAGTTTACTAATTTAAAATAACTTAAATTAAAAGAAGAAACAATTAATTCTTTACATTCCACTTGGAATACGCAAACCACATCCTCTTTCTCATGTATACATGAATACATGTGACATTCCCATACTCATGAGTGGTTACTCATAGATCCACCAAGCTTTCACTAGGTGATCATTTACTAGGTGTCTCCAGTCTGACACCTTGCACCAAGTAAATAATGGCTTGTCCACATCTAATGAAATGATGAACACACACTGCCGATGTATTCCATGTTCTCAGACTAATTCATTTCACATAAATCAGTTATTCCCTTTAAAACATTTAGTCAAAAATATTTCTTATGTTAAACCAAAACCATAATTAATAATCATAAATTAAAAGGGTTTTCAAAAAACTATTAAAATTACAAGATTTAAATATTATAAAATAAAGGGGTTTCCAAAAACAAATAAAATTGAGTTTCCTTTGATATTAAATGAAATTAATTTAAATATTCAAGCCTTCAAGTTATAGAATAATTAGAGAAGAGAGAGAATCCACCTACCTCACAATAGGTGATGAAACCGAAGACCGACACAATAAAACCTCAATATATAGGTCCAAAGTTCCTTTACATAAATAGATCCTATCAAGATATCATTAAAAACACATCCTAAATCATAGATATACTAGAAATAAATCATATCTAACATTCCATTCCAATTAAAAATGAGGGAATCTAGAAAGAATATAAAAATGAGGGGATAAAAGAACTATTAACTTCAATCTCCTAGATCCAACACACTTTGATCCATTGAAATTTGATTCTATAGGGAGATGAGATGATATTAATTCTAAGAGGAATACTAAGGTTCAAGATCCTAGTACAAAATTGATAAATGAGTGTTTTTGAGGGAAAAAAGAATAAAAATACAATTTTTAGATGAATTAATGAAAATCTCATGGATTGCCCACACAATTTAACAAACTATTTGGAAACTATGCAAGTGATATTGGAAAATTCTTAGGTGGTAGAACAGTTGTTCTATACGGTTTGGAAAACTGTACACCAATCATGTAAAATGCCTCCATCCCAAAAAAACTTCTGATTTTAAGGTTTTTAACATGGTTTTTTCCAAACCACTAGCTACCCATGTGCTTGCACAATGACTCCCATAATCTCTTGTATGGATTTATGGAGATGTATCATGGCCCCCCTGACCATGCTCAAACTATTCACCCTAAAAACACTTTCAGAACACATGAAAACCATCCATAACTCCTAGACCTCAACCCAAACATTATAAAACATCAAAATACATAATAAAAGGGTGAATTACCTAAAAAATAGGTATTACAGTATGTGACATAGTCATGGATCAAAATATTTTGATAGGTAAAAAGTTTGGATATGGGGAAATGAGAGATTTTGGAGGTTAAGGTGGAGGTAAGTATCTATTTAGGGATGTGAGACATTACTTTTGTCTATTTTGGGTTTATATTTTTTATATTGAATTTTTTTGAAAGATATTCTCATATGTTATTTGATCAAGTATGATAAAGTGTCATGTATATTATTCTAGATTATTATTACTGTTTTAAATTATGGTTTGGTATATGTATTCCACTATAAGGGATGCTATTTAAATATTTTTTCTTATTATTATTTAGGGGTTGGTATATGTATTCTACTATGATGAATGTAATTTATTTATTTATTTTACCTTGTTTTATTTTTTTGAGGGAATAATATTCCCAATTTTTTCACCAGACCCTTGTTGCTCGTTGTAAATCTTTAGTATATGGGGAGGTTCACTAGATACTATGTAATAGTCTGATCTGGATGTCAGGTTTAGTAATTTTGGATAAGGGAATTAAAAAATGGCATAATATCCTATATTTATTTTTTATTATTATTTTATGATACTAGTAGGTTATAGATAGGATTTTTGAGAGTTTATAAGAAACCTATAAATATGTATGGGTAATATAATTATAGTGAATGATCAATTTACTAGGGTGGAATTACATATGATTCAGTATGGATTAAATTATTTATAGGATGAGCATGGATTATTTATCTATTTTTTCTCTCACCCATGGGGGTGAGAGGTGTACATTTATATATAATAATAGGTACATATAATGATATGAAATATACTTTCTTGTGTGTCTATGTAAGTAGTTGATTGAAATGGAATATTTTAGGTTGTAACATAAAAATAATTTTTTATAAATTAAACCAAAACTTATAAATATTCAATTCCTTTTAAAATCAATATGAGTGGAGGATTAATTAATTAGGACCAGTTATATCTTGGTTTAATCATATGTATATTAAATTGGTTTATTTTGGTTACTGTTATGGCTATGTTATGAGATGGATATTTATCATTTATGGTTATTTTATGTAGATTAAGAATAATTAGAAGTAACCAATTCACATTTAATATAGATTTAGAGGTGTACTTAGTGGAAAGTGAATTTGGTAGGGTCACTGTAAATTATAGAAGGGGTATTTTTTTGATTCATTTAAGAACCTCCAATAATAACCTAATTAAAAATTAATAATATTATTGATTTTTGTATATTATACCCTAAAAGTAAACTTGGTCAATTTCATCACAGATAAACTAGTGAGTACTTGATAAAACCGATAAGGATAAGAGTTTCAGTTATAGTCTTATTTTAGTTTATTTTTAATGAAAATTAAGGTAAAGATAAGTGTAATATGTTTCATGTCACACTATGTTATATGGTAAAGAATTATAGAATCAAATACAAAATCAATAAATTGATAATTAAGGGTTAAAAATTCACTAGAGTGACTCACCTTTATAGGGACTTAAGAATCAATTATCTAACCTAAACCTATCAAATAATTATACTGATGTTTCTAAATAGTATCCACTATATTGATATATGCTCAGTTGATATGTATAGAAATGTCCCAAAATAATGTAGGTCACCATTATATTTTCTTCAATTATTATTTGGAGTAGGTAGTCCTATTGATTTGTGACCATAGTAACACCACCATCCCATAGTTGTTATTGAACCCCTTGAGTGATGGTGTTCTTATTTACTAGTTCCTATAGTAATATTTTACCATCAGCTACCTTAATTAGGATCTATTATTATCTATCTGATGACCAATCAAATAATCCCTAAATACAAATAAATAAAATTAACATACAACAACACCAATTAACTCATAAATAAAAATATGAAAAATTAAGTCATAATTTCACATTAACTATTCTATACAAGTTAAAACATAAAACTAATCCAATATATAAAGAAGTAATGGAAAAAGATAAATATCAATATTTCCATTAAGATCCACTAATACTTATCTTCCTGATTTTCAGAAATTCCCATTTATCTTCAACTCATTCCCTCAGAGTTTATCTCCCCATATTAGTATTTTATCTTCATATAATTTTCATACGATCTCTCTAATTTATCTTCTAGAGTGTTCTCCTCTTTTTGAATCTCCCTTATCATACCTTTTTATTCTTCTTTACATTGTTTTATTTATTTCTACATTATTAATTTAATTTTTCAAAATATTTTACATATCTTTCAATCTCTCTAAATAGAAGGTGTATTATTTAATTAATTATAATAAAATAAAATCATAGTGTTTATCCATCTATATAATTCATTTCATGTTCCAAATTTTTTTCATCCCTTTCTTTCTTTGATCCATTTTTCATAGTGTTATCATATTTTCAATTAGTGAAATAAAAAATATAATACAATCTATCAAAACATAATCCAAATCATTAATTATTCACATATATTCTGCCAATTGATCAAAAAATTTGTAAATAAAATTTCTACCTGAATATAGATTAATTTACAATAAAATAACTTAAATATTAAGTAAATTAATATCCTAAAAGTTCCTTATTTTTATATTCAACACATTCTCTCACAATTTTTTATTTAATTGTTCCCAATTAAAATATTTAATAATATTCAAAAATAATTTAAAATAATTACCTGTTTGATAAAAAATGTATTAAATTCTATAAAATTTATAGTTTTTTTGAATTATTTAGTTAACATGAATTATATATTCTTAACTGTTTAATCATCAAGAAACCCATCTCTTCATAATCTCAATTTCCCTCAATTCCACTCCTATAAAAATCACTTGATACTAGAAATTAATTCTTTTTTTGATAAAGTAATCTCTCTTTTACCCCTCCTTATCATATAAATTTACATACATAATCTTCTATATTTTTTCTATACAATAATTTTTTATAATAAAATAATTCAGAGCTGTCATGACCTCTATTATTACAATTAAATCCCCACAAGATTGTGTGTTGTAATAAAGGAAAAAATGGGATATATGTAATTAATTTTTATATTCTTTATCATATAAGGTTAATTCCATATGAATAATGTTTATAATTCCACCAAAACTTTTCACACCAAAAGACCACACTGGTGGTAATAGGTCACCAAAAGAAATCCTTGAAAGTTCAACATACCAGAAATAGGAAGAAAACATATTGACCCTAACCACTTCACTAAATTTATCTTTATCAAGATTATTTACTTTATCATGAACAAAAATGGATAGCCACAAATCCAAGTAGCTGATCTATATTATAAAAAGTCCAAATTGTATTCCTGATCGCCAGGGGTTGAAAAATAGTTCTTGGGAATTGATGAATCTCCTTGGGAATAGTTTCACCCAATAAATCATCAAACATGTATTAACTAAGAATCCTCCACGTTCTTTCAAAATTTTAGGACGTCATGAATCTAAATAAAATAAACCAAATAAAATAAATCTCATCCATCAATGTAAAGTAAAGTAATTTCAAAAATAAAACATAACATCAACCGAGTTAAACACCAAATAATAAAAAATGAATGATATGGGAAGCTGATATGGTGATACATAAGAGTAATATACAATAATTGGGATCAAAATAAATCAAATGATTCCACCCAACACTATGTGACATGGGGGATCGATCCCACCATGTCACCACTAACATCCCTTGAGCCACTAACCGAAGCACCCATACAAAACAAGCAACACCTTTCCTTTACCTATGTTAGAAAAAATAAGGTTTAAATAAAACTTTTGGGTTTATATAAGGTGTGAGAATAATTATCCCAATAGGATCCCACCAAGTGTTTCATAAGTCATCTTTTTTAAATAAAACAAAGCATGAAAGTTTGTAAATAAAAAATATAAAAATAATCTTTTAACAATTTTAAAGAGGAAGGATAGATAATAGTTTGAAAATATAAAATTAGATGCAAGGTAAATTGTAAATTTAAAACTATCATCATGGGAAAGTACTAGGGTATCTTTGGTCTGGACTATCTTGGATCCTTACACAATTTATTATTGAACCAACATAATCAAGTGGACACACACCCTTAGGTAGTGTAATCTGAAGGCTTAGCAGGAAGATTCCACCCTAACAAGTGACTCCATATCATGTCATAATAAGTTAATTAGTGTTGTTGAATAAATATAATTATATGTAGATAAAACCATTCCTATCCATTATTTTTATAGTCATATCACTTAAATACCTTGGTTCCCATGTGGTGTACCCCATTTTAGAGGGATCCCTTTTATTAGTTTCAATCATTTTTCACTTCAATGTGGCCTTTAATCAATCAAATAATTATATCCCCAAACCCATTTCCAAACCAAGGACTTCAAGATATTTTAATTACAAAAAACAATGGGAAACAAATTAAAACTAATTATAACATATAAAATATATTCTAAAATTCTCATAACATGATTTAAATAGTTTAAAAAATTCCTAGAAAACAAGTAACCATTTATAGATTATGAAACAAATCCAACTTATGAAAAAAGCTACCTTTATCTAGTAAAATAACTTTACAATGAATTTAAATCACCAAGAAAATAAAGAGGGGTATATTTATTTAATCCACTACATAATAAAAAATCTATCTCATTTAGATATTGGTAAGGGAAACATTAGGCCACTATGGTCATAATGGAGAATGAAATCGAAGTAAAAGAAGATAATGAGGATAAGAGAGAATAGAGGAACCCACTTACTTGATGTTTCTAGAATAATCCAAGCTAAAATCCACTTTGGAATAAGAAAAATGGGATTGGATAAGGGGGAATCATGAATGGGAGATGCTGGAGGTTAATAAGGGATAAAAAATATGGGTTAAAGTCTTAAAATCGATGAAGGGTACAATGAACATGACAAAATTTTATGTTTTTCCCAAAACACATGGTTTGGATGCATGGTTTTCAAAACCATGTGTCAAAAATGTGAATCACCACTGATTCACCTAGGAACTTTCATTTATGGTCCACATGGTTTGGTAAACCATGTGAAAACCATGAAAATTATAACTATAAAAACTCTATACCCATAACGCGGTTAACCCTAACAGTGCACCAACCCATTTTTTCCCCAAATTTCCAAAATTTAATGTAAAAAACTTGGTAAAAATATAATGAAAAAGGAATAAAATAATTAAGTGATCAATACTTAAAAATGAAATCATGGGTGTGACTATTATCCATACTATATTACTTTATTCTCTAGAAATTCAGCATGAATACTATTGATTAGAAAATAGGGGTGGCTACTACTCCATCATGAAAGATTCCCACTACCAAATCATATGAGCATCATTACTATGTTTCCATAGCATTGAGACCATTGTAATAGACTTCCCATTAATCAATTTATCTTAGTAATCAACAATATTAATCAGGTTCTCTACCAAAAAAACATCCAATTCCAATTTGATTTTCTATCAGTTTAAAACATGGGAAGGGTTGAGGTGATACTTCTTGAGTTGAGAAACATGGAGAAAATTTTGGACATATGTAAATTGGGAAGATAAGGAAAAGTGATAGTCCACCTTCCCAATTCCTATAGTAATCGTAAGGGGTTCCATTTATCTAATATAAATATTCCTTTACTAATTAAGATGTCAGTGACCTATCCGAGGTGATACTTTCAAGAACAACCAATCACCAAAAAAATTATAAATGATCATTTTGATGAATTGAATATTACATTTGGTGAATTTGAGCCATCAAAAATCATTTATGTATAATATAAATCATAACATTCATCTCTTGCATGATGTTAACCCCACTAGAATTGTGTCCATACCTCAACCCAAAATGGATGAGACTAGCAAGGATGGATATACAATTCTTTAAAATAATCCATTAAGATTTAAGACTAGTAACTGATAATATAATAAAACTCAATTAGCCCTAAAAGGATATCCTAGGAATCTTCAAAGTCCAATACACAAATATAGAGAATATCAAATAGAATATAGTTTTCCTATTCTATTTTTCCATCCATCCATAGATGATAGGATGTGCTCAACTTTATATGAGATACCATTATCTCATGTAGGAATTTCCAAAACCAAGATTTCAACTAGGAATATCTACTAGAAATGATAGTAAAAGGAATTCCATGAAACCTCATAATCTCATAAACATACAACCTTTTCTACCATCACAATGTCTTTAATCAAAATAAAATTGGAGGAATTCATTAGCTGGTCAATTATGACCCAAATAGAATTATTTCACCATATGGTATGAGATAATACAATGATTAAATCCACATATACTTTATCCCACTTACAGGCGAGCAATAGAAGGGGATGAATCAACCTTTAAGGCTTTTGATTCTTGGAATTTACTTATTGGTAGGTATAAAACTAAGATACAAATTCATCAATGTCCTTCCTCATACCTAGACACTAGAATAGATGTATCTTGTCATAATAATTCTTAGTTTAACCTAGATGGAAAACCCACTAAGAATGATGGGAATATTTCATAACAACCTTCCTTATAGATATAGGAACCACACAACTTCTTTTATATAAAATAAAAACCTTAGAAGATATATAACACTTTCCAGAGCTCTCCTTAACATTTGAAATATGTTTTATCTACTAAAACTCTTTATCTATTAGATTATACTAGTATATGAGATATAAAATATAAGGAATCAACATGATACTCACTAGTAACACCTCATTATCTTCCTCCTTCATCTATAGATTCATTTGATCAAAAAGTCCCATGAGGTTCTATTCATCACTAGATTCCTTAAGGGTTTGAGAAAGAACCTTCCCACTGAGAGCATCAGAAACCATATTCCTCTTACCCAATATTTAAGTGATGTAAAAATTAAATTCCTTGAGGTATTAAACCCATTTAATCTTTTTTTATATTCAAGTGTTTTTTAGAAAATATATAGATCATACTCTTATGATTAGAATAGAATATGAATATCCCTCTAAACAGGTAGTGTGTCCAACACTTCAAAGCATGAATGTCAGTCATGAACTCAAGTTCATGGGCCAGGTAGTTCATTTAATGTGGAAAAGGTTAGCAAGAACTATACACCACAATTTTATTATTCTGTATAAGAACACAATACATACCCATACAATTTGTTTTTAAATAACAATATAACCCTGACCATCCTTGGGAAGAATAAAAAAAGGGTCTATGGTCAACCACTTCTTTAATTCATTAAATGATATCTAACACTTAGATATTTATTATAACCTCACCTATTTTTTATTAAGATACATTAAATGTGATTAAAGTTGAGATAAATCCTTAAAAAATTGAAAATAATATCCTACTAAACCCAATAAAGTCAAAAATTTTAAGATTTTCTTTAGATCCTCCCTAGATATAACATCCCTCTCCTTTTTAAGATCAACCAAAATTCCCCATTCAGAAACCAAATTCCCTAATAACTTTACTTCATGGATCTAGAATTCACATTTTGATAGCTTGGAATAAAGGCTATAAACACATAGGGTCCCCAATACAGTCCTCATATGATTTCCATAATCCTATTAAAACTTAGAATAAATAAACAATTTATTCACAAATACTATGAAAAAAGAGTCAAGATATCAATGGAATATCCTGTTCATGAGTTCCATGAAGACTACTAAAGAATTTTTCAATACAAATTCTATCAAAAGATACTCAAAGTGACCATACCTAATTTTAAAATTGGTCTTAAGACTATTAGTCTCTCTCACCCTGAGTTGGTGATAACCTGAAAAATGATCGATCCTAAAAAAACACCTTCCCCCCTTTAACTAATAAAACAAGTCATCAATATGGAGAAAATGATATTTACTTTTAATCATCACCCAATTCAAATAATTATAATCAATTAAAAAGTTGAAATACCCTTCCTATTTTTATAAAAAGAGTACCGTGAAAACCCATGGAGAGATTCTAGGATAAATAAATACTTTAGATTCCAAATCATCTAGCTAAATATTTAATTCTTGTAACTATATGGGTGTCATTTTATAAGAGGGAAATTAAAAGGGATAAATTTTTGGAACTAGATAAATCAAGAAATTGAATTACTGTTCTAGGGTTAGGCTTGAAAATTAATTAGGAAATAACTCAAGAAACTCTCACACTACAAGAGAAAGCTCCTTCCTAAGACTCTGTTCACCATCTTCCACTAAAAGGATGAGACCCGAAAAATAAACTTTCCCACTTTAGGAAGAGGAGGTATTGCCTAACTTGAACATGGGTCCCACTCTCCTTGTAATAACTAATAACCTCTATTGGGGGTGGATAAGGATACCCTTTGATGATAAAAATACACATGGTCCTTGAAGGAGGTCATCTAATCCATCCTAAGGATGAAATAAAAAAGGCCCATATCCAAGACCATGAAATCCCAAGCCAGCCCCACTTTTGATATAGTGATCACACTAGAAGGACATAAAAGGCCTTTCTCTTTCTTCTTCCCAAGGGGATATATGATTTCCATCACATACAACTTTAGATCAAAAGTAATATTTAAAAGATTCATAACACAAGTATAATTAAATGAATGAGAGGAACCTATGTCAAAATATTAATAACCATACTCAAAGAAACAATAATGGTATCTTTGAAAATCACCAGAACCACATAAGACCCTACTTAAATCTCCTCTAATACATGAAACTACCTTGTATTAGATTGGTTATAAGGAATTTGGGTATTCTAGGGATTACCCATCAGCTGGATCTTCCCATATGAAGAACTAGTCCTACCTCTTGATCCTTAATACATAGATCTTTCTACCTTATAAGCATCATAGTGCATAATGGATACAATAATAGTTCAAGATTATAATCCACTTAGGGGTGAGTGTATGACCTAAAAAATATTTATAGATAACCCAAGCACCCGTAGGAGTGAAAATCCATAGGGTTCATTGGCTATAGAGGCTTCATGTTATCTTTCCAAACTAATAATAAGTGGGAGACCCAACACCTCTGGATGCAGAAGATAGTGATTGAGATAGAGGCATGTATCTTCCACTACTCCCATTTATTAACTCTCTAGGCTTCATATTATTTTATAAATACACTTTTTAACTTTCACTATGAGTGGGAGGGATTCTAATTAGTTCATACATACCAACCTGGTCAATCTTCACTACCATGTCTCGATCGATAACCTCAACATACAATTTCAACTAGATAAAAAACAATTGAGATTTGATTTTAGACCACAGAGCCATTTCAAAAAAGTTATATTTTAGTAAATATTTATATATAAATTACAAATAAAAATATGATGGATTTTTGAATGTATTTTTATAATCCATAACAGTTTATTTACCTTGACAGAGGGTCACAAACTCTTGGGTATTAATAAGATCCTAGGTATTAGTATAAAATTACTAGTTAAAGATAAAATTTAAGTCCTTACACTCTAATTTTTCATGATTATTATCTTGTAACACTAACTCCCACCACCAGTGGCTGGGAACTTCAAGAATTAAGATGAAACAATTCACCTTAACTGCATTTGTAGTCATAATAATTTTGAAGATTATTTTAGTATTCTCTAACCAATCCTTAAATTCATGAGGATCATTAGTCTCACAAAAGGATAGAGGTTTAAGTTTAATTTACTCATAAGCTTGATAATTATATTCACTCAATCTATAATCTACTTAATTAGCCCAAATAGGGACGAGGATCACTCCTTCATCTATAGATAAAACTTTATATAACATTGTTTTGATCAAATTTATATCTATCTGGGGATTTTACCACAAAAATTTATCTTTACCTACCTCCAAAGGGATAAAAATAGGACTTTATGAGGGAATGGAACTATATAAAACCAAAAAATAAGAAAAGAGGCTATAAAAAATAATAAATAATCTCAAATCACAAACACTCATAAATCAATTTCATAAACCATCAAAAGAAAATGAAATATTTCATATCCTTTCATAATACATGCTTAACATATACAATCTGAAACCTTTACACCTTAACCATAGAAAAATAAATAAATCTAACTCAAAAGAAAAAAACATCCCAAAATCCCCAAGAAACGTAAGGTAGGAAAATAGGTGTTGTTGAGACACTTATTCATATCTTTTACTTGAGCCCCGATAATCTTATATCCTATCTACCATGATAACCCAAATATCATAAATTAAAAATAGGATCTGATACCATTTTTTCATAAACCAACCCGGGTCACCCCTTATTTAGGCACCCTATCTAGCCCATGTCAATGTACAAAGGGTATTCCCATTCCCCATGGGTTAGAAACCTGTGCCTAGTCATCAAAAAACCTATTTTGGGAATTATTTTGTCCAATAAATCATTAAATAGGTCATAGTTGAGAACCCACCATAGTATTTTAATATTTGATAAGTCGTGAATCTAAATAAAATAATCCAAATAAAAGAAATATCCCCTATCAATGAAAATTAAAGTTATTTAAAAAATATAATATTATATCAAGTGTGTTAAACACAAAATAAGAACTGAAGGAGTGGGATGGAAGGATGATATAACAATAAATGAGAGTATGATACAATAAATATGATCAAAATAAAATAAAATATATTACCCATTACTATAATACATTATGGATTATTCCAACTATGTCACCACCAATATCCCATGCACCACTAATCAGAGTACCTTCCACTACCAAGAAGTGCCTTTACTTTACCCAAGTCAGATGAACCAAGGTCTATATACACCCATTGGGTGTGTGTTGGGTGTGAGAACAACTAGCTTAGTAGGATCCCTTTAAAATTTTCACAATAATTCTTTGTTAAATAAGACCAAAAAATAATTTTTATAAATGGATAATATAAAAATAACATTTAAGTTTTTTTAAAGAGGAGAGAAATATATCATTTTGAAAATATAAAAGAAAATTCAAGGTAAATAGTAAATCTAAAACTAGAATTGTGGGAAGGTACTATGGTATCTAGGGCCTAAACCATATAGGATTATCACACAATCTATGATCAATCCAATATAATCAAGTGCATGCACACCCATAGGGAAAGAAATCACAAGGCCTAACAAGTAGGGGCCACCCCAACAACTGACTCCCTATCATGTTATAATTTTTTTAGTTAATGTTGTAGTATAAATTTAATTATAATAAGATAAAACCATGCATAGATGTGTTTTTTCCATTCCTACTTCCTAAATACCTAGGTTCCCATGCCTTTTCCCCATTTTTTAGGGCTTCCCTTTTTATCATTTGTAATTTTTTTCATTTAAAAGGGGCATTTCATCAATCAAAAAACAATATCCCCTAACTCATTTACAAACCAAGGAATTCAAGACAATTTAATTAAAAACCCTAAAGGGAAAGAATTTCTAAGAAATGATAACATATATGATATATTTTAAAAAATTTATAACATTATTTAAAAAATTTAAAATATTCTTTTAAAATAATTAAGAATTTATAGATTATGAAACAAATCCAACTTATGGAACCACTTACATTTTTCTAGTGAAATAACTTTCCAATGAATTTAAATCACCAAAGAAATATGAAAAGGGATCTACAAATCAAATCCAATACCTAAAAACAAAAACAATATCATTTATATTTGGGTAAGAGAAACCCTCAACCTTCATTTCTATAAGGAAGAAACAAATACAAGGAAAAGAAGATATGAACCCACTTACTTAAGGTTTCTAGAAGAATCCAAGCCAAAATACTCTTGGGAGGAAGCCACAAGTGAGAGCAGAAGATGGATTTGTGTGTGGTAGAGTCTAGAGGTTTATATGGTAGAAACAATAGTGGTTAGAGTATAAAAATAAACCAGGTTTAGAATGTATATTCCAAAATTTTAAGTTATGGGTAGACCACACAGTTTGGACACATAGTTTTCCAAAATGTGTACCAATCGTTCATATCACCACTAATTCACTTGGTCACCTACATGATTTGTCTATATGGTTTGGTGTAACATGTGAAAACCATGAAAACCTACCATATCAAAAAATACAAACATATTTCATGGTTTCTACACAATTTCTCTTAACCATGTGCTAACCATTTGATAACCCATTTTTGTCTAAATTTCCAAAATTTCAAAAAAACTATTTGGGGAAAATAGAATTAAAAAGTAACCAAATAAATTGGAAATTAATTCTTTAAAATTAAAAAATGGATGTGACATACTTTAAATCACATAAACATTCACATGAAGAACATGAAGGGAAAAAAGTAATTAATGTAAATACCCAATATGGTTTTAAATTGTTTGGTCTTTCATCCTACATAAATAGGGGAAACACCAAACACTTTGATTTCATTGAAAGTAAAATGTAACAATAAATATTAATAGGCAACCATATAGATCACTAACACAAGTAATTCCATGAAACCTCAATAAATTGGTCCCACCCCCTTTTTATAGAGGGCCCCACCCGGCCATCCAGTTGAAACGACATCCTATAATTATGGGAGTCCATAAATTTCACCATTAAATTTTTGATCTCCTATTGATATCCTCATATTGATTGATAATATCCAATAAGATAACAATGTTCTTCACACATTACTATTTTCCTATAAACACCATGCTAAGAGTGATATAAACATAGACACTTATTCTTTATAGTGATTGCAACACTAGAAAAACTTTTAGTATAATTACCACCATGTTGTGAATCCATCAATTTTTTTAAACTTTCGACAACCCCACTACCGTCCCACTGAAGACCACTAATGACACTATAATAATGAAAAAAGGTCCTCTTGAGTTCCTCCTTTTGTCAAAGTGAATTCATCACTCAAAGAGTATTTAAAATCCTAAAAAAATCCCATTTAAATATTTTTTCAAGGATTCCATGAAATCCTACAACACTTTATCAAATGATAACCAATAAAATCTCACCACATGAAATGTTCCTCTTCAATTACTTCCTATTAAGCAAAGTCTAACTAATGCACAATGCTACTTAAAACTCTCATAGACTAAACCCTTTGTAAACATATCCACTGGATTATATTGTTATATATATTCCATAAACCCAAAACCCTATATTCATGAAAATTATAGATGTAATGGTACTTCAATTCAATATTACTTTTCCTCTTATAGAAATCATATTTATGGATAAGGGTATTTTATTTTGACTATCAAAATATAGAAATGAAATTTCCTGACTACTTTTGTGCTCCTTAATCAGATGTTTCATCCACACCATTTTATATTTTTATTTCCTTACTACAATAGTATTTTCTTCCATTGCGGAGAGAGAAATCATCGATCAGATAATTAACATCCAAATGACTATAGTAACATTGAAGTAAATCACAAACCTAGTTGTTCATTTCCATGAATCTAACTCTACTACATAGTTTGCATCAACATACCCAATCAATTGATCATCATTTCCCAATAAAATAATAGTATCTTTCATTCCCTTAAGATATATCAAGATCCACTTCATATCTTCCCAATGTTCTTTCCCCAAATTTGACATAACCTGGATAAAAAATCCCACTGTATGGGAAATATCAGTTTGTGTTCACAATATGACATACATTAGAATTCCTACCACTGATCTATAAAATATTCTATCCAAGTGATTCAACTATTACTATATTTTTTCTTGCTTGTTACTTTGATATTTTAAACTGTCCAAAAAGAGGGGTTTAAATAGATTTGGATTCAATCATTCCAAAATTTTCAATGATCTTATCGATGTACTTTTTATGAGATAAAACCATACATCCAATCTTCCTATCTCACCCAATACTCATGACCAAGATCTTATTTTCTTCACTAACATATTTTATTTAAAACTTCTTTGAAAATTCATTTTTCAAATCTTGAATTTATTGAGTTCAAAACCCAGCAACGGTATATCATCAATATACAATATCAGTATAATGAAATTACCATTATTGAAATCATTTTGGTAACAAAAATGATCAAAGTTTCTCCATAAGAAACCTTTTTCATCCATGAAATATTGAAACACTTGGTTCCACTATCTTTGAACTTGTTTCAAACTTTAGATAATTTTCTTTAGTTAACATACCATGTTTTTATTTCAATGATCTAAAAAAACATGTTTCTTTATATAGTTGTATTCCTCTAGATCCCCATGAAAACTATCCATCTTAATGTATATCTATTCCAGAATTAATCCTCTAGAAGTTACCAAATTGATCATTTTTAAAATGGTAGTATGCTTTACTACTATATAAAATATTTCAAAAAATTAGATGCCCTCATTTTTATGAAACACTTTGACCACTAGTCTCACCTTATAACTTCTACTTTCTTCATATTCATCTTTTAATCAAAAACCAAATTTTCTTCAAGTTCTCTATTTTTGAGTGGAATATCCATTAACCCTAGTTTTTATTCACATAAATAAAATTAAACCCTTTATTCATCATAAACTACCAATTTATATAACCAATAATTCTACCCACTTCTTATGTGATCTTTGGTTCTCTACCATCTGTTAAACGTATGAAGTTTGAGACATCTCCATATCTATATACTGGCCATTTGAATCTTGTGGAACTTCACAATATATCCTATTATTTTATTTTATTTGGAACTAAAACATCCTAATTGTCATCCTCTAGAACTATGTACCAGGATTCACCAGTTCTAGAGATTTTAGTTATATTTTCTACTTGTCTTATTCTTGAACCTAACGTGATACCCTATAAACTTTCCTCTGAAATATAAACACTTATAGTAGACTTAAATCCATGTAAATTATTTTTAATTGTAAGATTAAAATGAATACTTTAAGATAAAATTGGATTGATGTTTATTTTTTTCCTTAAACTTTCTTTTCCACCAAATTCTAATCCTTCCAAAAAAATTTATCCTTAAATATTACATTTCTACTTTTTATGGCTTCTATTTTATCATTATACCAAAATAAAAATCTAATATTTTATTCTACATATACTATAATGAAACATTCATGGTATTTCATTTCTACCTTATATTTATATTTGGAATCCACATGTGCATAGGATATACTTCTGATTACTTTAATGTGTTCTAAATCTAGTTATTTCCTATCTATAGAGATTTTAATTTTTTATCCCATTTTTTCTGTGGGGATTTGATTAATCAAGTGTGTCACAATATTTAATGATTCCTCCAAAAATACCATGGGAATTTAAAAATGAAACTTATTACCCCACATAATTTCCATCAAATTATAATTCATCTATTTATCTTTTATATTTTTCTCAGGTGTTCCAGGTATAATTTTCTCATATCTACTACTTCCATGTCTATAGAAATTATGGAAACTTATTCTGATGTACTCAACTCCATTGTTTGATCTCAATATTTTTAGATTACATCTTATCTCCATTTATATCGCATATTTCTACCAAAAAAATACCCTAAAATATTTTGATTTATGTTTCAGGAAGTATACCCATACTTCCCTCATTGGGTCTTTAATGAATGTTACAAAATATTATAAACCTATATGATATTTGACTGGGTATGGTCCCAAGACATTCATACGTATAAGCTTTGGATTTTTTATATTAGTACTCTTTCACTCAAGTTGATGCTCACCTTTTATTTCTTTCCAAATATATAACTCTTGAAACTTCTAAAGTCTAAATAATCCATATTAAACATGATTTTTTCTGCCAAAAATTTTATACCATTCTCACTAAGGTGCTCAAGTCAAAAATTCCATAGATATGAACATCTAGAATTTGAAGTTCCAGTAAGTTTAGCTCCCACTTCCCTTCTATTTAAATTCAATTTTACATACTTTACACCTCCATCCATGACTATAGAAAGTTTAGTTATTTTCCAAACTCAATTTGAAATATTTCTTCCATATCCAGCTTTATCCAACTATCCTATTGAAATCAAAATTTTCTATAGACCTAAAATATATATAACACCCTTTAGCCTAAGGACACCACTATTCTTAATTTATATTTTTGTATCCCCCTTCCCCAAAATTTCAAGTGATTCATTTTCTTCTAGATGCACTCTTCTATAGATTCTAGACACATAATTTTTATGGATCCCTTTTCACTATTAGAGAGAAAATATTCAGTGAAATATATGATTTAGGATTCTTGTAGTGTATTTACACTAAAAAGTATATTTTCACTACTCTAAACTACTAGATACATGGAAATAAAACCTCTTGAGGTTGATATTCAAAAATTTCATTTACACTCACAACAATATTTCATTAGATAACCCCTTTTTCCATATTCCCAATAGGTTGGGATGGGTCTGATAAAATTACCTATACCTTTCTCTCCCTTGAATTTCCTTCCTGTCATCTTTGACTTCTTAAATGAGACAATTTCCCTCTTCCATCTACATTAAATGCATCATCATAAGGTTAATGAACCTCCATCATCCATAACTATTCATTTAGAAAAACGTTTCTAGAATCTTTAAAGATTAAGTTAGTTTATCAACTAGCGTTTCTCACTTATGTCACTATGCCATCCCATTATTACAAAAAATATGATAAAAATAGTATGTCCCATACATCATCTATGAAATTTACCTTCATAGATTCAAGTTTTCTATAGGCCATATTTAAATAATTCACATAATAAAAAAATATCTTCCTTTTGATAGCCTCATGTTGAAAAATCATCACTTTAAGAACACCTTATTAAGTGATTTTGTCTTCTCATATATATATATTAGTGATTTCATCAACTACATTATAATATCCTTCTATAGGATGTTAAAGGCTATATTTAATGCCATTATCATCTTCACCAAACCCAAATCCTTTCTATCCAATATTTCCTATTATCATTTCTCAATTTCCATTGGATTAACCCTTTTTAATAGAACTTGTAATCCCTTTTGGATGAGGTAGTAATCCAAAAACATCCTCTATAATCCAAAATCCATTCCATTGAATTTTTTAAACTAGACGTCAATATCTTACAAACCTATCACCTTCTGACATAATGAATCCCACCAAATTGAAATATTTATGAGAAAGTAAGAGTTTTACCTCATCTATTTCTAGGTAAACTATTGAGACCATGATAATATTTTTATACCCGAGTAATAATTTTTGATAATCCTACAAAACAATACACATAATGGTTTTCTAATGGAATAACACACTGGTGAAAATAGGTTATCGAAATTAATCCTTGAAACTTTATTGTACCAGATTTCAGAAAAAAAAAATCGACCCTAATAATTGCAATAAATTTAACTTTTTTTACTCTAACCCACTAAAAAATTTAAATAAAGAATATATAGTGAAAAAAAAATCAACTAAATTACAAAATAAGGTTTAACATTGTTCAAACATTCATCCTATGTCTATGGGAGAAACACCAAACAATTTTATTTCATCCTAAGTAAAAAAGTTAAATATAACTATTATTGGGTATCCATGTAGATCATTTACATAAGTAATTTAAATTCTCATCAACGAATGGGTCCCACACTTTTTTATAGAGGGTCCTACTAGGACATACAGTTACACCAATATCCTATATTGTGGGATCACATCCATTACACCGTGCAACTGAAAATCCCCTCCTTATTTTGTTAGCCTAATCAATGATCACTGGTAATACAAAAACATTCCCCAAAAATCACTCTTTACCATAAACCCTTGTTTAGAGTGATCCAAATGTAGAAACTTCCTCTTTCTAGTGATTGACACACTAGAAAAACTTCTGATATAATGAACACAATGTTACGCATCCATCAAAATTTTTGAACATCTAATACCCCACCACAATCCTATAAAGACCACTAACACTAATCTAATATTTATAGAGGGTCCTCTAGAGTTTTTCATTCTAAGAAACTGTATTCAATAACTGAAAAGTATTAATAACACTAACAATAAATAATTAAAAATGTATCTCTATGACTAAATCTGATATTCAATGCATGAATATCACATGAATTATAAAATTTCAATAATTTGTGATTTATTTATTATTTATTTATTATTTTTTACTCACACTTATGTAAAAATTAGAATCAAACCTTGAAATTTAGTTTCAACTTTCTTATACTACCCCAAACTTAATTTCTATATCAAGTTATCTATTTAGGGTTTAATTTTGAAAAATATTACTAATATAACACACTAATTATTCCAATTAATTATTTTTAAATAAATTTCATTAATTAGAAATGGATTGTTCTTGAAGGTTTTGTGTATAGAAAAAGCACCGGTTGAGACCATGTGTAACTTGGGTTTTATTAGATTCACTGACTAATACAGAATTACATGATTAATAATCATCATGTATAATGAATATACCCAAATAATCTTGATGGTGTAATCCCATTACACCTTATGTATTCTTTTTTACTCTTGTTTTCCATAATAAATTTTGTAGAGATATGGGTTGGGTGACCAACTCATGTATCATTTTGTTAAAAAAAATTACTTCACTCTTGAGATTCTTTCTTCGATAAAGAGATTGATCATTCAAATCCATTGTTTGATTTTTAACATTGTTGTTCTATGAGGATCCAAAATATAATCCCTATATTGATGATACATATTTGTTCCACAATCTAAAAATTATGCTTATGGGACTTCATGTGCTAGTGAAAATGATATTAATGTATTGCAATGTTCGCCTCAATCACAACACAATCCTGAATGCTTTTTTATTTTTTGTCCCTTTATCTTATTCTTGAGAGGAATGAAGGAGGTGGAGAAATACTCTCAGTCTTGAGAGTAACCATAGATATTTTCTTTGTTGAGATAATTCTCTAGGGAGAGGATCCATTCTGAATAATATAAATGATTTCACACATTCTATAACATAATAAAATTGGGTATATAAATGGATAGGGTTTAATATTTAGAATTGAATAAATCCCTATAATAAAATAATAAACCAAGTATATTCCCTATTCCAATAATAATAATAATAATAATATTATTATTATTATATGATGAAACTCCACAAATTTTAAAAATAAATATTATGTTATGAAATAAATGATTTCTTATTTATTTAAATGATATTTAATATTATATCATTTCTATTACCAGACACCTAACTCATCCCATCCACCTTCCTTGGTGTTTATGGAAACTCAAATAATAAATAAATATTATTTAATAAATAAATAAATAAATATTTTATTCATGGTCTTTGAAATAAGTATTTATTTATTATTCATGTAACTAAATGAATAAATATTATTTATTAGCTTGTGGATAAAACATAAGATAAATAAATATTATATTTGATGGTCTTGAGAATAAATATTTATTTAATTATTCATCTCACATTAGCGACTTAATAATCATGATAAGTAAATACTGAATAAATGTTATATCTCAGTATTATGAATAATATTTATTTTAATAATTAAAAATTAAATAATATTTAACTAAGATCGATGGATACACTAAGCTTGTGACCCTCCAGGCCTCTTTTTCAATTACATTAGATGATATTTCCCAAAGTACAAGAACAACGTATAACAACATGTCAAGGCATCCAGGTAGGAAGAAGTTAATTTCTCATTAACAATAACCACATAGGAGCGCTCACCATGTAGTATAATTCCTTTGTCTTTATATCTCTTCTTCAATTAGGTTTCATACTCATGCCATCAATATATATGTTTGATTTCTCTTTCTTTGCGTTCTTGATATGAATCCATCAATCACTATAGTCTTGGAATTTTAGTTTGACAATCCCATTCCAATAAAGAAAATTAAGATATCATTTTCCTTAAACTAGAAGGGGAAATATTACATTGAATTATTCATTAATGTAATATTAATAATGATTCAACCAACATATCCTAACTCACGATAATGATATATCATCATAATTTTCATCAATAATAAAATCACAGGACTCATGATATGAATTTATAATAATCTTAATTCTAATGATCATTATATATGTTGATAGATAGGAATATCTAATGACACGTGAACATGTGGAATTACTACTTGTAGGTTTAACCTCATAATATCTCATCTTGGATATTATTATGTGAAAAATTCATGAGATGAAATATCATCCACTTATGAGTATCAAGAAACCGATATTCAAACATACTATATGTCTCATCATAGAATATTATCCCAACCATAAGGCATAAGTTTAATAATATCATCATAGAACTTCAAGGTTATCATCATAGTGGGGATCTATTATAGACTTTCCAATTTGACCTATAATATATAACTTTATTACATTAATGTTTTTCAAAATTAAAATCAATATGTGATAATAATTTAACTAATATATAAGACATTGAATATAAAATTCATCTAAAGTACAATGTATTTGGTTATAGGGTACACACTGCAATAGTTCACCTATAATCAACTCAATTATACTTAAAAAATATTAGATATTAAAATAAGTAATAACATGAATTATAATTGACCATATCTCATTAGTCATGGTGGATATTAAATTATATATTATGTTAACCAACCCCCAATTTTTTTATTATTGTTATTATTTTTATTTAAGTCTTAAAGTGAAATATCATATTTAATTATTTTCATTAAGAGAATAAAATTAATGGGTAAGTATAATACTACACTCCTATATTGTGATTCTCCTACATTGTTGTTGGTGGGTTCTTTTCTTCATTTTTAAGACTAATGGTTTCCTAAAAAATGGACTTAATGATTATGTGGGTTATTCATTTAAAAAAAAATAAAAAATTGAAAGTAGATAAATATTGAATTAAAAATAAAGAAATTAAGTAATGAAAACTCCCTAAATCTTTATTGGGCTTCCTTCCAAGTGGTATTGGAATTATTGTCCTCAACCAAATATTGTGAAAATAACTATCCATATTTTATTGAGAGCATGAAATTATTGGTTTAAACCAGTACATTTAGGTGACTCTACTTATCCTTAGTATAAAAACTTATCTATGTGTTTTGAATTCTATATTTCATCGAATAAGATGTATAACTACTAATTTTTTACTTTGGAGGTTCCCATTTATAGTAAAACTTAGTAGTTTTTAAAACCCTTGTTCCTTTTTGAGTTGGAAATTCCAAATTAAATTTGAATTTTTAATATTGGGGTGGAGATAATCTGAGAACCAAGACTCATATTGGATTTTTTATAGTTAAAAAAACATGAGGAGATGTTTTTGGATGTGTATCGAGGTCTATGAGGCATTTAGAGTGCTCAAGAAAATATTAGGGAAAGTTATGGTGAGATAATGGAACTTGAGGCTTGTACTTATTATAAATAACAAGAAAAATTCCCTTGGTGTGGAGTTTTTTTGCTTTTCTAGAGCATGGTTCTTGGGAGAGGCACATGTGGGAAATGGGTAGGTTTAAAAAACATGTTTTTGTGGGTGTGGAATTGGGGAAAATGATGATGGTTGAAAGGTCTTTCGGTGGTGACTTGGTGTTTTGAACTTGGATGAGTGTAGCACCTTGGAGGCACATCCATGGGAAACAAGGATCTAAAATGCCCTAAATAGGTGTTTTGGGTGACTAAGTTCATGCATGGATGATCCCACCATGTTATAGAGCCTTCAATATGGTGTTTTCACTGATAATTATTTTTTAGGGGAATCAATGGTTCTATTATTTTAAATGTGAAAAAATGATAAGGTTTTGCATAGTCTTTAGTGTATTACGGTCTTCAGGGATGTCTGGGGGGTGCACTATGGTATACAACATGTTGTGGTGTAAAATGTTTTGGATTCCTCTATGGTTTGATTTTTTCGGAATTCCCTTTTTTTCAACTGCTCAATTTTAACACCCCTCACCCCCTTCTCCTCTCTTTAATGTGTCAAGAACTAGGGAGGATCCCTATCCTTTTCTCTTTATACCTCACTTGTGTGTGGGGTGTTCTTGGTGTGATTTCTTCAATGGTACAAAGTGATCTGCTCTTATTTTCCTATTAATTATTATTCTCTTATTTCTCCCTCTAATTTTAGGCATCTTAAATTATGTTTTCATTGATGATTCCACTAAATAATTGTGGAATCATTCTGATATGAATGTTCTTTTTTGTGTGGTGGATATAGGATGACCAAAGATATATATTTTCACATGATATTGTGTTGAATGTGCGTCATCATATGAAATTATTTGACATTTTGGGTTGAATTAAAATTATTTAGTTATTGAAACAAAGTTACATGTTAGGTATTTTTCCTAAGATGGTTTCAAGGGTATTCTATAGATCTTACACATGTGGTTGGTCACCATTCCAGTGCAATGAGATTAACAATTTTGTTTTAGGGAATTATGCCATTTTTTTTAAATTGAATTAGTTTATAAATTATTATGAAATGAATTTAATAATTAATTATATATTTTTTATAATTAATTATTGGGAATTGTGGCTTGATATATGTTCTTATAATGTTTGTGTGACACTTTTTTGAGCTTAGATGTGAGTTATCAAGTTTCTCTTAAAAAGAAAATAACTATGATTTATGGTAGGTGGTCCCTTAATCATGCCCATGCCATTTGAATTTGTTATTATATATAGCATGTTATATATGTGGTCTTTCCACTATGGGATATTGGCCATTTTGATTAAATAATTTTTTTAATTTAAATGAAATGTTCATGAATGAACTAAACAAAGTACCAAGGGACAAAATGGACACTTGTTCATTGGCTTCATTACTTGGCTACTGATGGTTGAGGAGTTGACTATAATAGTGTGACTCATGATATAAAACCCATAGGATTAAGAATTTAAATTAATTAAGTGGAAGATATATAGAATTCCATGTGATAGGCGCCCTTAGTGACCTCTAAGTAGAGGTGAATGATGAATTGAGATATATGATGTATGGATCATCTATGTGAGAACCTCAAGATTCTTTAAAGAAATTATGAAAGATGAGTTGAGTGTGGAGTGATCATTCCTCCCCCAATAATATGTGATTTTCTAGGTGCGTAATTTCTAAGTAAAATCATATGATAATTTGGTGAGAGGACCAACTAGGGATGACTTGGGTATTGAGATGGGATTTATGCCATATCTTCAAAGAGGTGCTTGTATGGATTTCCAAGTTGGCTAATGAGGCTTTAATATGTTTATGAATATACTGGGGGACATGATGCATTAAATTATGGGAGATGAACCAAGAATTAAGAATGATATAGAGAAAACCAAGAATAGTGACTTTGTAGATATGTGACTTAAAGGACCTCATTAGGTTCCCTAGTGATATATAGAACCATGGATGGGTACATAAAGATATGGGTATAGATTATTTCAGGTGTCATTTTAGATCTTGAATTTGTGTTGTGATAATGATATGACTATAATTATGGGGATAGGTTGTGCACTTGAGAGGCTAACCTTGATCATGTGAGATGGATTTAGACGGAGAGCCAACCCTTATGAGATGCTACCTATAATATGGATTGTGTTGGATGAACTGAACACTGAGATGTATATATATACATTGGATGCCTTAGATTTTCTACCTAGATCCATCATTTATGCCTGCTACTATGTGATTTGAATCCTTGACAGGGTGTAGATATACCCTTGAGTTTCTAGATGACTTGATTTCCTAGAAGGGTGTAGATACACCCATGAGTTTCCTAATAACTTTCTTCCCCAACATGGTGTAAATATACCCATGAGTTTCTAGATGCCTTACTTCCTAGAAAAGGTGTAGAATCACCCTTGAGTTTCTCAATATCTTGCTTCCTTATAAGGGTGAATATATACACTTGTTTTTTGGAAGGCTTACTTCCCTAGAAGGGTGAAGATACACCCCTATGATTTGAGATGACTTTATTCTTCATAAGGCTATGAATACCCCCTATGTTTTTGAATGATATATTATTCTACGTGGGTAGAATCTTACACTAGGTTTTAGATGAGGTTATATGCTCATAGACACTCCATAATTGGATAAAGTAGGTTTGGGTTGATCCTAGGCATCATGTTAGAGCCCAAGGATCGATAACATTTATTTATTTATACTTGAATAGTTTATTTATTTATTCAGATGATAATATCAAATGTGTACAACATGAATTTACTAGTTATATATAGTAAAACATTGGTGGTTCTATATTGAGTTGTAATCACACCCTTCTCTGGTGACCATGTAACTTGGGTATCCAAGCAGATCTTCACTGATCACAGGTTCAGGTTTGGAAGAGGTTTGGTATTGGATTATTTAGTTAGATGATCTTTTATATAGTCAATAGATAGCTAAGATATGGATCAAAATTGGTAACCGTGCCTCAATATTTTTATTATTATTTTCATTTATCTTGTAAATGTGACTGGACCAGTGGGAAATGAGTTGTATTCTAGCATGACCATGAGTTTGTATGAATTTATGCTTACACACTCTTTAGATAAATCATGTTATGCTTTTTATTAGGTTCTATATTCTCTAATATGGAGGTATAGTCTTCTTATGACAACACCCTAGACCTATATTTCTAGTTAGAAGCCTCTGGTATATGGGAGGCATTCTTGAGGTCCAATGGTATTTTTTTGGTTTGGGAACCACTTAATTTCTAGGAATTGGGGGTGAAAGTTTAAAAGTATTATTAGAGCCTTTATGTGACTAATATTAAAAATTGATGTCAAATATTTTTATTTTTTCTGACTATTTATGGATATGATAGACATGTGTTATAAGAATGTGTTAGGTATTTTAATGGACCTTGATTTGGTGTATCATAAATAATTTTCTCAAGGATAAGTCTTGGTTAACAAAGGCTTGAGATTGATATTATTGGATTTTTTATTATAGTTGAGTTGGTTTGTGACATATTGGGTCTAGTTTACTCATAAGTAATAGGAATTGAGGGCCATATGGCTTTAATAATGATTCTTCACATTCCATAGGTTTCCAAATAGTAGCGAATTCTTTTGGAGGTATGGTGGGGAGAATATACTCTCTTTATAAAAGTGAATCACAATGGTAAAAAATATTAAAATAGTAGTGGAAATAGAAATGTATAGGAATATAACCATAGGAAAATAGAAATAAACCATCGAAATAATGATCATATATAACCAGTAAATAATGACAAATACAGATGATGTCGTGATAATAAAAAGTGATAAAAGGAAGACATGGTAACAAGCATACAATACAATACTGATATATACAAAAGAGATAAAAAGACTAAAATAAACTATCTCAAATAGTATCCTAAGCTCTATCTCAGCCACTTTCTCCCGTACTCTCATGCAAAAATAAATAAAGCATTTATAGCTAGGCACTTCCCCTTATCCCCAGCTACATCCAAGTGATCTTCCTGGGTACCCACTGGCAGCCTGAATGGGGTGAGAGTAAAAATAAATAGTCCATCACCAATGATGTCTAATGAAATCTAGTATTTGAATATAAAATGTAATATTGTGTAGGTATAATAAATATAAATTAGGAAATAAATATAAACCTTGTCGAGTATAGGCTCCCTAAGGGATACCTGACTAACCCTACATGCTTCAACCTGAACCAAATGTATCTAAGAAAAGTACCTTTTAATTTGGTTAGGGACCCAAGGAACATAAACAAGACATCCAAGTATATTAATCATAAGGGACTCATGAGATACCCTTATAATCCAATACATTAGAAGGTCAAGACCAATCACAATGATCAACTGTGATTTTAGGCTATGGCGTATAAGTGTAATCCAAGTGATGAACCCTTCTCATTCCACACTAAAAATTTAAAAATGAGTTAATCTTGGGATAAACTTAATTGGATCCCAAGGATATAATTCAATGGTTTCCATGTTTGAGGAAGTCATTCCGAATCCAATGAGATGATATAAGGAATTATAGTTTCTAGAGTATGCAAGGGAATCATCAATGTTTATCCAAGACATTAAAATATCTAAGACATTGACCAATCCCAAGTTTGGTATTTAACTTGGTGGTCATATCAATTATTAGGATGGAATCCTATGAGTTTTCCCAAGTAATTACAGACTGAGAATCCAAGTGTTACTCATGTAAGGCCACAACTTTATCATTGTCATCAAGGTTCATAATAATAATCAATAATTTCTTTTAATAATTTCACATAGGATAAGTAAAAATATCCAAACCATTTGAAATTTAAATTCATAACTTTAGTTGTTTAATTAATGTGATCAAGTGTTCCAAGTGAATTATCCATACCATATAAAAATTCAATCTAATCATTTAGGTCATTACTTTTAAAAATGACATATCAAACACACCCAAGAGGTGAAATGGTTAAAGTAGAGAGAAGTCATCAAGAAAATTTAAACTAACACACCATAAGGTGTGTTCTAAGTTGATGTTTTCAACAAAAAATAGTGTTGAAGGGTCTCATAGAACTTCTAGAACCAAGTTTAGAAAAAAATTTAAGGGAATATTAATTTTTTGATAAACACGTAGAAAGTTCTGCATGCAGTGCAATAAAGATAAATTATAAAAATCAAGACTTTTAGGGAAATGTATTAGACCACCTACCTCATCCTCATGGTAGGATCCTCATCTAGTATCAACCTAATATTTGGTCCACAATGAGAGAAAAAAAATTAAAAACTACATGAAAATAGGGTATATTAATTCACACATAGATAACACCAAATATGGTTAAAAAACAGAGAAAAGAAACAAGAGGTGTATAAGACTTACCGAGTGGAATCCAGCATGATGAACAATGATCAAATTGAAGTCCAAATATATGAGATACACCAAATCCCTGAATAGGGAAGAATAGAGAGATATAAGTGGATGGATATTAAAATGAGGGAGGAGGAGAAGAAAAATTATAATTAAGGTAAAGAAGGGTAAACAATTTAATTTCTAGTATTTCTAAGGGGAACATGGTTTGGTAGTATGGTTTTCCAAACCATGAGCCAACCATGTGATGCCCACTATCCATGATCCCACACTACACACAGTCTCGTAAAAACATTAAAAATACCAGGAAAAAAACATGACTGGTGTAACTATAGTAAATTGTAGGTTTTCATGGTCATGAAGCCCATGTTTCATCATTTTCTAAACCATTCTTCTTCTTTCCAAGGCTTCATGGTTGAGGTTCATGGTAAGTGAAAATTGCACACTTCACACTACTTCCTTAAAAACCATTACTATAGGCCAAAAACCAATCCTAAAGATCCCCAAAACCTCTAAGATCACTTTAAAAACTCCCATTATAGTAAAAAATAGGTTTATACTTTAAATTGAAGGATCTTTACCTCTATAAAATTCCAATATCTTAAAACCTACCCTCCTTAAAACAACTCATCCATGAGTTTCCCTTCTGAGGGTGGTTAAGCTGCATGCAAAAATCACTCCAGAAACTGAGCATGTATATCAAACTATCTTTTCTAAGTCTCATTATATACATAGATGTAATACCATAAAACCTGAACCAGAGTGACCTTCTTGCCTCAGAGAACCTTCATGCCATGATTGATGATACAAACCTGGTACTCCTCAAAAGAATCATCAGAATCCAACTCAACTTCCTTAGAATCAACAAGATGAGATAGGTCATATTAATAATTCTGGATCTGATAAACACAAAAATATCATATATATCACTATACCACTAAGGAAGAGCCATATGATAAACTATTTACCCAACTTTCACCAAAATATCGAAAGGTCTGATGAATTTACACGACAACCTTCACTGTCTCTGAATCTATTGATGACCTTGTCTAAGAGAGACTCACAAGAAGACCCGATCTACCACATAAAACAATTGAGGTTGGTGTCGGTGATTGGTATATAAATTCCAAAAATATTGATATGTATCTATACATTTCCTGATTATTTATACATGTTCTTATGTCTCCTAAATGAGATAAGGTCCCAGTAGTGATGTCTCCCATGCGTCTAACCATAACAGAGAAAAATGGAAAGGCTTATCGTAGAGTGAATCATATTAATCAATTTGTTTAGTAACTTGAAAACTATTATTATAAGATAAATCAGTTAGATACAAGTTTTTTTCCCATGATCCTCCAAAATCAAGGACACATGCCCATAGAACTTCTTCTAGTACCTGTATATTACCCTTAGACTGATCATTAGTCTGAGGGTGATATGATGTACTCAAAAGTACATGTGAACCAAGAGAAATTTTCAACCCTTTATATAACTGAGAATCAAACCAAGTTTCCCTATATTATACAATGGTATATAGAACCCCATAAAGGCATATTATAATGATCTGAACTATTATAAATAAAAATCCCCTTATGATTTAATTAAATGTATTATTATGTATTATGGTTATAGAAAAAACGTACAATTATTTGGTTTATTATATATTATTGGATTTAAATTACCATTAAGAATCTTTACCATTGTTAAAATATATCATTTTAATTATGATCACTTGATTAGTATAGATATACGGTTTTAACAAATCTAAGTGACACAGACAAAATAAGCGACGACCTCAACCAGTAGGATCATACTCTATAAATCCCATTTATCAGACCTTCCAAGGGATATATAATCTCTGGGATTTACCCTTGACTAAGACCAGGATGAGATCCAATATCTTAAGAATGAATGAAACCGTTTACAGGAGATGTTCAAGCTCATAGAGATCACGCCCCAAACTATGTATGCCAAACCACCCTATGAAAGTCTCATTGTCATACACCTTACTCCTAAGGAATTTTTTGGTGTATTAAAGGGATATTTATCAAGACCCTAGAAATATGATTATGTACAATATTGTTTTATAGAATAATTAAGATATTTTCATCATATTATTATTAATTTATAAATTATTTTTATACGATAAAACACAGATAGTATTTTTGGGTAATATTCAAATTCAATTATGGAACTTATTTTGATGAATTAATGGATTTTTGAAATAATTTTTTTAATAAAATATTATTATTAAATCATGTTTATTAAATATAAATGATCATATAATTTTTATAAAGTCAAATGTAATTTTTATATGGGTTTAAAAACTGATATTGTCAAGAAACCCAACATTTGTTTATAAATTTCAATTTTATTTTTGAAACTTCACATATTAAGATAATTATTTAGATAAAATGAATGTTATTTTTTGAATTATAATGTCTAAATTATCTAATGGTGAATTGTTTACAATTTTTTGAGATATTTGAATTTTCGGGTAAAAATTAAACACCATATAAATATATTTTGTTTATTATGCCATGATAATGACCCAAAAGTGATGTAATAGATAATATAAAGGGTATAAAAGACCAAATATATTTTTCCTTTTAGAATAATTTGATTTATTTTTATTCTAATAATTTTATAAATCTATTATGAATCCTTTAAAACCATTATTATATTTTAAGGCTTTAAAATCAGTTCTTTAAGAGTATGACTTACCTCCACATAATAAAGGGAATTATTTTATTAATTTCTAACCTTGTACTTATAAAATAATGAAAACCACTCCCTTTTTAAATAAAACTTTGGAAAAAACCCTGGGATGTTTTTTTATTGGTTATTTTATTATGTAGAGTCCCAAACCTAAATAATAATGAAATCCTCCTCTTTTCCTATATAGAACCACCCAATATCCTCTTTATTTTCACTAAAAATACTTAGATAATGACTATAATATTACATAAACTATATATATTCCTCTAAAGGAACACCTGATTTCTCATGAATCCCTTCCCAAGCATTTGGTGTCACACACTCAAGTAACAGATTTCTCTCTTCTCATTTCCATTCAAGCGCTTCTTTTATCCTATGAATCTTAAATTCCATTTTATTATGCCTTACATTTCCAATTTATAATGTTGGGATATGTTTTTAAAATTATGCATTTCTTCATATTTTATATCTATGTGATGAGAGTCACCCTTATCTCCCATCAACACTTTTTTATTAATCTTTAAGTGACGCCGTTATGCAGCCAAAATTTCACGGTGATTTTCTATGCCAAAACAATTTTGTAGTGAATACCATACTCCTTTCCTATCAATGATTTTCACATTTATACACATATAATTTTTTATTTGGGACTTAAATATATTTATTCCACACTCCTTGATCATATAATAAATTATGATGATGAATGAATCCATGTTATATGATCCATGTGGATCACTTAAGTATGAGAATGAAATGAAAGTGATGGGTGTGACTATAATTATATAGAGCTCCAATGCATTGGGTAATGTTTAGTATCTTTATATGTCTTTTAAGGAGAGGGAGTTAACATTATTTCTTTATGAGACTTTTTCCACCATCATGTCTTGGCGATTTAGCCTTGACATATTTTTATGATGTAGTGTTTTAAGTTGTGGCCACATTTCCCATGTAATGATTATCATACTATATCATTCCTTATTATTCATGTTCATTTTATTCCCCATTGATATGACTATTTTATAACATGTTTTACCTTATTAAATTCTTATTTCATTACTGGGATTTATATCTCACCCCTTTCTTATGTATTTCCCCAGGTTATCGAGTGCAATTTTAAAATCCATGGAATTTTAGAAGCATATTAAGGAAAGTTTCAGTAATATTGTTGTATACCATGTTCAATATGTTATGAAATGTACCTAATTCCAAAATATAACATAATTATAAATATTTAAGGTTTTATTATGCATAATTTTATGTAATAAATCATGAATTAATGTTTAATAAATAACAGGGTTATTATAGTTGGTATCAGAGGAAAAGTTTAGTTATTTTTAGGATTAGGATTAGAAAACTATAGAGAAAGAATTAGGGTTAAGACTAAGTATAACAAAAAATAAATAATTTTTTGTAATTATAGATTAAGTGGTTTATCAAAAAAATATATCCCTTTCTAGATACTATAAGTAAATGTGGTTCTATCACAGATGTACCTAGGGGTAATAACTCTAATAAGGTGTGCTGGGCCTGACTCGATGTAACCTAGTACACGACAACGTTCCTTACTTCGCACTCAATTTGACACACTTGAGATATATGATTTGGTAAATTCATAATATCATTAATGACCATTATTATGGGAACAAAAAATTCCCATAAGAATATATATTGGGAAATAGATCATGGATAACTTATATTGAATCCTAGAAATTCATAAGTTAAGGAAATAAATGAAAGTTATAAGATACCCTTTTAATTTCATTAAATTTTCATTATATGTTTAATAGTTTAGAAATAATCATCCTTAATTTTCCTTTTATTCTATCCAATGACTAGAAATAGGAGGAATTAGGTAAATAATCAGTGTGATAGGAAATGTGATGACTTACCCAATGAGATGTCCAACCTGATGGGAGTAAGAATCACAAAATTTATGAAGATACTCTCTTAGATGACTCAGGTTCTGAATATAAAGCTAGATTAGGAGGATAATCCAAATCCCCCTAAGAGATAATAAGCTAGGATTGAGAACTTTATGTGACAAAGGCCTCTGATTTTCAATGGATCATCAAATACCTTAATCAAGAAACAATGGATTAACTCTGTTGATAAGATATTATCCTTCCTCTAATGTTATGAAAAAGAGAAGGTTTTACTAGAAGTTTATCTTATGGAGAGAGAAGCGGATCAGTGGTGTACATTGGTCAAGAATTCAAAGCTTGAGGGAGATGTCAAAGCGATTGACTAGAAGTAATTCTACCAAATGTTTTTTGATAAATGCTTTCCTCACAATCTCTATCTTAAAATAGAAAGGGGCTTCTTTTCCCTCAATAAAAAAGATGATAAATCTATTAGGGTGTATGAGGAAAACTTCACAAGACTTGGATGATACATCTATGGATTTTTTACTACCCCCAAATTCAAGGTTGATAACTTCTTTGGTGGTATAAAAACTAATCTACGAAAAGACCTAGAGATTAGAGACTTTGATAGCTATGAAGAAATTGTCCGATGTTCCCTCAAATTTAAAATGGAGATCGATGAGTCTCAAGGGTATCATGGGTATAAGAAGCATAAAGTGGAGTTTAATTATGGTGGTCTGATGGAGAAATATAATTGTGCTAAAAAAATTTATCATCATAATTGTCAATGGTGTACAAAGAAGAGACCTTTAAATTTACTTAAGGGAATGATGAAATTAATTTTGTGTGGGATTAAAGGACACCTAGATAGTGATTTCCAATAGGAGAAACCCAATAATATGATATAGGAAAGGATTACTCTAGTCAAACCTCAGTGTGTTGATCATTGATTTAACTATATGGAACCAATGAACTTTTCAAATCAATTCAAGAAGTCAAGGATTTTTTGAGATAACCAACAACCTACAAGGTAGTTAAGGGTGATCTTTTTCCATCACAACCGCTGAGGTGGATCCTTAAAATGAATTAGTGATAGGTATTCTTGTTATTCATTCAAGGATAGTGAACATAATTTTTGATTCTGTTTCTATGCATTCCTTTACATCAAAAAAGTTTATTAGAACTATTCAAACATCACCACAAACCTTGGAAGTGGAGTTATTGAAGAAAATGGAAAATGGGGAAATTATTTCATCCTGTGTATATAACTCCTTACCTCTCACAATTTGTGGGATGAACTTCCCAAAAAACCTTATAATACTACATTAGGGGGAAATTGATGCAATTTTAGGTATGGATTGTATTTCACTATATATATCCAACATAAATTTATATGAAATTGAAATCAATCCTTGTATTGTGAATCAACCCCTGATTCTCTACAAGTGCAAGGGTGGAGGATGAATCTTATTTAGCACCAACATCACAATAATAGGTATTATTTCCCAATAAGAAAGTTTATCTATGTCAAAAGGGAATATACATCCTTGAAGACATTACTATTGGGAGGGAATACACTAATGTGTTTCTTGAGGAATTTCCTGATCTTTCTCCTAGACTAGAGGTTGAATTTTTAATCGATCTTATACTTTAGGAATTTCCATTATCCAATACTCTATATAGAATGGATATTATGGAACTTGAGGAGTTGAAGAAACTACTATAGAAGAATATGTTTAATGGGGCCATATGCTAAAGTGATTCACTATGGGGTGAACCAGTCTTATTCATCAAGAAGAAAGATGGGTCAATTCACCTTTACATTGATTTACTTGAGCTCAACAAGATCACGATAAAGATCAAGTATCCTCTTCCACATATTGATGAACTTTTCAATCAGCTATGTGGAGCACAATAATTCTCCAAGGTGGATCTAAAGTTAGGATATTACCATGTTAGGGTGAGGATGAAGGATATCCCCAAGACTATTTTTTGTACAAGGTATGAGCACTATGAGTTTATATTTATTCCTTTCGGGATCACTAATGCTCCATAAATATTCATGGACTTGATGAATAGATTCTTTAGAGATTATATCAACAAATGTGTGGTAATATTTATATATTAAATTCTAATATACTCCAAATCCAAGGAGAAGCATTAGGAGCATCTAAGAACTATGTTAAAGACCTTGCGAAAGGGGAAGATTTATGATAAGTACAAAAAAATGTGAGTTTTGGTTTAAGGAAATCTCATTATTGGGGAATATCATCACAAGAAATGGGATATCTATAGACCCTTCAAAGATAGATGAATGTGAAGGATGGTCGAGGCCAACATCTATGATATATATCCATAGTTTCCTTAGATTAGCTAGATATTATCGTCGATCTGTGAAAGAATTATCATGATTATCAACCCTCTAACCAAGAAAACTCAAAAGGGAGTCAAGTTTTCTTGGAATGGTGAATGCGAAGACGGATTCAATAAGTTGAAAAGGAGGCTTATAAATAAACCAATTCTCACACTACCCACAAGTATAAATATTTTCATGGTATTCAAAAATAATTTAAAGAAGGGATTGGGCTATGTGTTACTGAAAAATGAAAAATTCATAGCCTATACTTCAAGGCAGTTGAATGTTCATGAACAAAACTAACCAACACATGATCTGGAGTTTGATGCAATGATCTTTTATTTGAAAATATGGAAGCATTATATCTTTGGGTAAAAGTGGGAAATATATATGGATCACAAAATCTCCAAGTATATATACACATATAAAGAGATGAATATGCACCAATGAAGATGGATAAATCTGATCAAGGACTATGACTACTCATTTCACTAACACCCTGTTAAAGTGAATAAACAGGTTGACACGCTAAGTAGAAAGGATCCAAAAATTATATAATTGATGAGAATTTAGAGGGATTAGATATTCTAATATTCAAAATGGATGGACATGGGAATCATAAAGGAAGGAACATCATCAATCCTTTCACAAATTGTTTCTCAACCGACCCTTTTGGAAAAGATAAAGGATGCTCAGAGAAATGATGTGGGAATTTAGAAGAAAGTGGAAACTATAATAAAAAGTAAATCCTTAGAGTTTAATGTTAACGAAGAAGGAGTTGTGATATTTGGGTAAATAATATGTGTACTATCAAATCCCGAGTTAAAGAAGGAGCGCTTGGATGATGCAGATAGCTCAACCTTCTCCATCTACCCAGGAATCACAAATTTGTATAAAGATATTTGAGAAAACTATTGGTGGTGCAATATAAAGAAGAATATTATAGAGTATACATTAAGATGTCTTGTATGTCATCAAGTGAAAGAGGAAAAAATATAATGGGATGATGCAACCATTACCTATACATGCATGGAAATAGAAAAACATCACCACAGTCATTATCACTGGGCCTCTGAAGATATCCTGGGGAAAAATGCTAAATGGGTTGTTGTGGATTGTCTCACAAAGACAAATCACTTTATTACGATTTGAGAGGATTTATCACTTGATCAAATTGAATGGATATACATCATATAATTTGTAAGGCTGCATGGAGTACCACTATCGATTGTGTTTGATCATGATTCCAGATTCACCTCTAAGTTCTGGAAGAGTCTCTAACACACTATGAATAATGATTTGAACATCAACACAACTTATTACCCTCAAAATGATGTCTTGAATGAGTGAACTACCCAAAAACTGGAGGAAATGTTAATAGAATGCTTAATTGACTTAAAAGGAGGATGGGACCAACATCTTCCTATAGCCGAGTTCTCTTACAACAACAGTTTCCACCCAAGCATCCAGATGGACCCCTATGAAGCCCTTTATGGGAAGAGTTTAGAAAACTTGAATGTTGGGATAAAGTTGGGGAACAAAAACTACTTGGTCCTAAAATAGTTGAGGAAATAGTAGAAAAGGATAAGACAATCCATTAACACATCAAGGCTACTTAGAGTTGAAAAAGAGCTATTATGACAATAATTGATGAGACCTAGAGTTTTATGTTGGGGATATGTTATTTCTTTGCATATCTCCATGGAAGAATGTGATGAGATTTAGTAATAAGGGAAATCTTAGTCCAAGATACATCAGCCCCTTTCAGATCCTTGATTTCATCAGAATGGTTGCCTGTCAACTAGAACTACCACTGAACCTATCTCAAGTAGATGATGTATTGAGTGTATCCCTCTTAAGAAAGTACATACCAAACACCTCACATGTACTCAATCCAGAGGTGATAACATTGGAAAATTAATTTTCCTATGAATATTAGTCAGTGAAGATCTTATATTGTAGATAAAAAGTTCTACGAAATAAGAAAATTCCCCTTGTCAAAGTCTTGTGGAGAAAAAAAATATATGAAGAAGAAGATGTGTTGGAACTGGAGGAGGTGATGAAACAAATTTACCATAATATATTTTAGTGTGGGAAAAGAAAATTTCAAGGGTGAAATTTCTTAAGGGGGGAAGATTGTAATGACCCGAACTGTTATAAATAAAATTTCCCTTGTGATTTAATTAAATGTATTATTGTATATTATAGTTATTGAAAACATATGAAATTATTTGGATTATTATATCCTATTGGATTTAAACAACCATTAAGAATATTTACCATTGTTTAAAAATATCCATTGAACAATGATCAAAGTATTAGTATATATATAGGGTTTTAAAAAATCTAAGTGACACAGAAAAAGGAAGTGATGATCTCAACTAGTAGGATCGTACCCATGAAGCCAATTTATCAAAGATTTATAGGGAGATAACATCTCTAGGATTTTATCTTGGCCAATCCCAAGCTGAGATCTAACAACTTAAACATGAGCAAAATAGTTTACAGGAGAATTTCAAGCTCATTGAGATCATGGCCCAAACCATGTACCCCAAACCACCCCATGAAAGTATTACTATTGCACAACTCACACTTAAGGTATTTTCTGGTGTATTAAAGAGATATGTATCAATATACTATAAATATGAGTCTGTAAATTATTTTTAGAGAATAATGAATATATTTTCATACTATTATTTTTTATTTAAAAATGATTTTTATACAATAAAAAAAATAATATTTTTGGGTAATATTGAAATTCAATTAAGGAACGTATTTTTATAAATTAATGGATTTTTAAATAAATAATATTTTCATATAATAATATTATTAAATAATATTTTTTAAATATAAATGATCATATTATTTTTATGAAGACAAATGTAATTTTTTAAGGGTTCTAATATTGTTATTATAAAAAAACCTAAAATTTCTTAATAAATGTCATTTTTTAAAATTTTACATATTTAAAAAATTATTTATATAAAATGAATATTATTTTTTGAATCATAACATCAAAATTTTCTAATGGTGAATTTTTCATAATTTTCTAAGACAGTCGAATTTTCAGGGAAAAATTAAATACGGTATAAATATACATTATGTATTATGACATCATAATGACCCAAAATTGATGTAATAAATATTATAAAGGGTTTACAAGACCAAATATGTGTTTTGAATTTAAAATAATGCGATTTTATGTTTATTTTATTTATTTTATAAACCCATTATGAATCCTTCGAAACCATTAATATATTTTAAGGTTTTAAAATCATTTTTTAAGAGTATGAATCACCTCTACATAAGAAATAAAATTATTTTATTATGTTTGTACCTTTTAATTTTAAAATAATGAGAACTACTTCAGTTTTTTAGAAACCATGGGAAAAAACCATGGTATGGTTTGTTTTTTTGGTTATTTTATTATATAGTGTCTAAAATCTAAATAATTAAGAAATACCCATATTTTATTATATAAAACCAACCAAGATCCCATTTATATTCACTAAAAATCCTTGTATAATGACCATACTCTACCCTACACTCATTATAGTCCTCCCAAGGTTCCACAAAGCTCTCAATAATCCCCTCCCAATCATTTGGAGTCACACATTCAAGTAAGGGATTTCTCTCTTCTCATTTCCATTAAAACACTTCTTTTATATCATGTCTCTTAAATTACATTTTCTTATGTTGGGTGATGTTATTCCATATTAACCCTAATGTAGATTTAATTTATAAATTATGATACCCCCTTTCACTCTCATTAATCCTCCCATGATCCTTTTTTACACCCATTACCATGACAAAATATAGTTAGGATTATTTTCATTATTTATGTTTCTTCATTAACCTATTTATAATTTATAATGTTGGGATATGTTTTTCCATGTACCTATTACTAAAAATTTTATGTATATGAGAGGATATACCTAATTATCTCTCAATATTTTTTTTATGAATCTTTAAGTGACATTGTTATGCCGACAAAGTTTCACCATGATTTTCTATGCCAAAACAAACGTATAGTGAATATCATACCCATTTTATATCAAGGATATTAAAATTTTACATAGATTCCTTTTGAATTGAGAATTAAATTTATTTATTCCAAAATACATTATCATAGAATAAATTCTGATGATGAATGAAGGCATTTTGTATGATCCATGTGACACACCTAAGCATGAGAATAAAATGAAAGTGATCAGTGCACCCAAAATTATATTGTGCTCCAATGAATTGGGTAATGTTTAGTCTCATCAGTCATCATGTTGGTATAGGGAGTGAACCTGATTCCTTTATGGGAATTTTTCACCATGACGTCTTGGAGTTTTATCCTTGAACTATGTTTATGATGTAGTTTTTAAGTTGTAGCCACATTTCCGTTGTTATAATTATCATGTTATATCATACCTTATTATTCATCTTCCTTTTATTAACCATTGATATGACTATTTTATAATATGTTTGACCTTATTATATACTTATTCACTTACTAGAATTTATATCTCACCCCTTTCTTATGAATGTCCCCAGGTTATCCCAAGAAGTTTTAGGATCCATAGAATTTTAGAAGCATGTTAAGGAAGTTTTAAATGATGTTGTTGTATCCGTTGTTCAAGATTTTAGGAAATTTACCTAATTCCAAAATACACTAGAATTATCAATATTTTAGTTTGTATTATGTGTAATTTTATGTAATAAATCAAGAATTAATGTGAAATAAAGAATATGGTTGGTATACATATAGTCTCCCAGACATAGAATCTTCCAAGTTAATCCATTGAGAAGGTATCAAAGATATATAATAAATGTGGTTCCTTCAACATCCTTTCCACAATCACCCATAAAAAATCACTTCCTCAACGTGACTTTGGTAAACCCATCAAAAAACCCATGGTGATGTTGTACCATTTCCACTCTAAGATAGATAACACTTGTAAGATTCCTACATGTCATTGGTGTTCCGATTTCACTTGATAACTTGTGGAACACCTAGAAAAAAACCCTATAATCTCATTTTTAATCCAAGGACACCAATACTAATGGAATAAGTCACAATATATCATAGTGATCCTGGGTTTTACTGCCCACTTGGAAGCATGATATTTTCATGTCAGATCCTCTCAGAAGTCTACATGCATGTAGACAAGACCATGGTTATGAAGGATCTTATCCTTATTGACAACTCAACCAAGCTATGTGTCCTCACCTGAAAAACATTTCCTTATAACTAAGACATTTTGATCTGAAATTTTTCTCCTTTTCACTCTATCTAGAAGTGATTAAGTCACTACTAAAGTTTTGAGCAAAGTATATTTTTAATTCTACTGAACTTCAATATGTTTCATAGAAATAAGAGCCACCAACTACCATTCATTACTATTTTCCTAAACATTTTGATTCTGAGTTTTCTATATCATAGCATCAACAATTGTATTTCCATTCCCTAGAATATATGCATGCGAAAATTTAATAAAATTAATATATTTGACCCATATTCAGTATAATAAGTTCAATTCACACTGATTAAATATGTATTTGAGGCTCTTATGGTCCGTGTATACCAAAAAATATACCTCTAGCAAGTAATGTCTCCAATAACACAAGGCATGAACAAAAAATTATAACTCGAGGTCATGCATCTAGTAATTACACTCATGATGCCTCAAATAAAAAGACTTGTATTTCATGAATCATTCCCCTTTTATTATAACAACTCTCAACCCATTGCATAATGCATCATAATAAACTGTATAACCCATTCTAGGCACATGAAAAATTAGGATCGACATCGAAGTCAATCTTCCTTTCAACTATTAAAAGGCCTTTTCACAAGCTTTGGAAAATGTAAACTTTATATCCTTGTTTTTCAATCTTATAACTGGTGTTTCAAGGTGAGATTTTTTTAGATGAATCATCAATAACAACTAGAAATTCCTAATAATATTTTAATATCAAAAACATTCTTGGTATTATCCTAAGAAACAATGGATCTCTCCTTCAATGGATCCATAGATACCCCTAATTCTAATATATTGTTGCCTAGGAAGTGATCTTTATCAATTAAAAATTGTATTTTTTTTATCTTAATTTAGAACCCATTCTCTCTCAGTTTACATAGTATGATGTCAAGTTGTTTAGAATGATTGTGTCCAGTATGAGAATACACTAAGATATCATCCACGAAAGCGACCAAAAAATCATCCTCGTATGGGTGGAAACTGATATTCATCCAGGCTATAAAGATAGTAAATGCGTTGGTTAGACTATATAGCCTAACCAAATACTTCTAAAAGCCATACCTACTTTAGAATATCATATGTGGTATATCCAAGGGCCTAACTCTCACCTGGTGGTATCCTAATATTAAATCAGTTTTTCAGAAGACCCATGATCCTCAGAGTTCATAAAAGAGATCATATGTTTGAGGAAGTGGTACTGGTTATTCGTCCTAAGATTATTTAACCACCATTAATCCCCACATAACCTTAGATAACTATCTGCCTTTTTGGTGAAAAGAATAGTTGAAACCCAAGGAGAAGTATTGGGTCTTATAAACCATTTTGCTTCTAGGTCCTCTAAATTCCTCTTAAGTTCTTGAAGCTTTGTAGGAACCATCCTATATAGTGATATAGACAACAATTCTTCTACCAGAACAAGTTCGATGGTTATATACACCTCTAGTTACCGAATAAAGGTATTTACATGATGTTTTTTTTTACATTTTGATGTCGATTTTTAACTGATGTTTTTTAAGGCGATGTTAAAAATAGAAGTTTCAATGTCGGTTTTAAAAAACCAAATGTCTAAAAATAAATTAAAAATATTATTAAAGAAATTTTTTAATGTACATTTTTATAAAAACCAACACCGAAACCCATACATTATATTTTTAATGTTGGTTTCTATAAAAATTGACACCAAAAATCACATTAGGTAGATTTTTGATGTCGATTTCTAGGAAAACCGACACTAATAATGGGGATTAGGTGGTATTTGGTATTGTTTTTTATATAAAATAATAAAAAAATTTGGGTTAAGGCATCTGTTTCTATGTAAACCAATAAAAAAACAGGGTATCAATAGTCTTTGGCATCAGTTTTTATACAAATCGATGCTGAAAAATTAATATTCATTTTCTCAGAGTCACTTTTTTAGAAACCAACATTGAAAATATATTTCATTATTGATTAATTTCTAGTTTATAAAAAAATAGACATTTAAAGTTATATATTTTTAAAAAAAAATTAATTATACACATAAATTTCCCCAAATCTAAAAACCTGTAAATAGAATGTACATAGAATATATAACAGAAAAAATTTAACTAAAACACCAACAATAATATATCAACATAGAAAATATCCTTAATGAATCATCCTCATTATATCCTCTCTCACACCATCAACTATAGTAACCTTTACTATAACAAAAACACCAAGATAATCATCAACCACCTAAAAAATACCATTATAATTCAATGTTCACATGTAAAAATAAATAAACAATGAAAATAGTTGCAGCTCAATTTTTCATTAATTTCACAAAAAAGAGGAGTGGTTATACATTTCAGTTTTCATAGGAAATAATAGGAATAATAAGTAGTATAATATTAGTTTACTACTACTATGAAGAAGAATAGGTTTTATGTAGTTTTGTGCATAAAAAAAGAATATGTGGCTAGCTACTATGCAAGGGAAGAATAAAAATAAAATATAAAAGGTAAGATATCTAAAATAAGGAATTATTCTAAATTAATGTCAGAATAAATTTTTTTTACCCCTAAAACTCATTTCAATGTCATGGTATGTAACTTGGGGTGGGATTTATTAAACAAGTATTTGTGATGCACACTCTAAACTATTGAGAGACTATAGTGTAAAGATAATAGTGTTTTAATGTTGGGTTATAAAAGCCTATATGAATATGGTTCACACCAAGGAATAGTGTTTAATTTTGAAAGGTGAACCTTTTAAATTTATGTACCTTTTGTGTGTTTGTTTTTTTAATCATATTATATATATGGTCTCCAATATGATTTAAGTTTTTTCAAACTAAAGTGTCAACCAAAAGTGTCACCCAAAATTTTCAAAAATGGTTGATTAAAATGTTAGGAAACTCCTAGGAGTGTTTGTGATTTATTTGATCATGGAAAATTATTACATAAGTGGTTGGATTATGGAGATGACCAAAACCACCATGTGTAAGTTTTCAACACCACATGTTAGATAAAAACCAATATGTTTTTTATCATCATGATGTTTTTTTGGTTTTGAAGCAGATGACTGACATAGGTAAGTAAATAAATACTTTTATTCATATAGTGTTGGAGAATATTTTGTCTAATCTACCTTGGGAATTAAACAATATATGTTGGATACCATGATATAGGACACATACATTACGTCAAGGTCAAAACCATGTGTTATTTGAGTTGAAAAGGTCGGTTTTGATGGTGTAACTTCTACAAGTAGAATTTACTAACATGTGTTTAATAAAACCACCATGTTTAAATTAGACATACCAAAAAATCTAAAACCTATTAGAAAATATAATATACAAATGTTACTAAAAAAGTGTACAATTTCTCATTTTTTAAACTTTAACTAAATGATACATACCTAAAAACTTAAAACCTTGTTTTGTGGGATATTTTTTTATAAATCAATAACCCTTTATACAGTAGATAACCCTATAAAAATAAATATAAAATACTAAATTAAAGAAGAAAATTATTTCCTAAATACATATTTTTTTAAATTTAATTAAAAGAAACATACCTGATAATTTAAATCACAATCATACTTAAGAAATAGATTTCAAACAAACTACAAATATTGGTAAGTTCTTCATTCATATATGAATTAATATCACTTAAAATATAAAATAATAATTAATGTTATCATATTAAAAAAAACTAAATATTTTCATATAAAACACAAAATAATTAATATAACTAACCATATAAAATTCAGTTGTTTCCCAGATGTAATTATCTTATACATATATCTTAATACATAATAACCACATTCAACACTTACTTTTTGATGATGACACTGGGGTTATAAAATATCAAATTGAAAAAAAACCAACATATATATATCAAAAACCAAATATTATCTAATATAAAAAATAATTTAACTTCACTTCCATGTAATTGTTTGGGTTTCGATGGTTTTGAACAATTTTTCTTTGTTAAACTTTTTCCATGATCTGGATTTTCATATATATCAACTAAAAAAAATATTTTTAAAGAATAAGAATTAAAATTAAAAACTTATAAAAAATAATAAAAATTAATTTTATAATAAGTTACTAAATTTCTTATAAACATGACCTAATAAAGAAAAAAACCAACATAATGTACATTTATTTGGGTAGAATACGCCAAATATTTAGTGACCTCTAAAATATAAAAAGTTCAAAATTAATGTCATTATAATTAATATTAGTTAATAATTATCTTAGTATTCTTACCCATCAAGGAAAGGAAAAAACTAGCACCCAATCTCCACATTTGAGAATCTCTCACATATATCTGAAACTCCAGCAGTATTAGTCACATATTTCATAGCTATTGACATATATTATGGATCTATAAGACCATAAATACCAATGGTATCATTTTGAATAATAATCATGTGTATATAACCAATTAAATAAGTAATATAGTAAGTCACTTGAAATCATCTTTATTTAAAGAAAGAATGAAAAACTAAAACATAAATTTACTTACATGGAAAGAAACTGCAACACAAGAACATTGAGATTATAAAAAATAATAAGAACCATGATATATTTTTTAAATATTCTCAATGGATAGTATATTCTAAATATATCATATGTCATCAAAAACTCATAAAGATTAACCAATGAATATGAAAACAAAGTTAATATTTGTATCCCATTAGAAAATTTATAAGTATCTGAAGTTTTTGATTCTTGAATTTATATTTATTTCTTTTGTACCAATTCTATTAATTTTAGATATTCCTATGTAAAATAAATTTTATAAAATAGTATAATATATTTTCAAAAAGTTGTAAATAATATTTTAAAAAAATGAATACCTCATATGTTTGATAACACCAAAGGATAGGTGTAAAAGTAAAAAATGACCCATAAAATCTCTAACTCTGCTAACCTCCTCAATAGGAAATGGAAATAGACTATTTGGATCAATAATATCATTTATTGATATTTTTACCTAACCCAAATTCATAGGTTGGTGATGTAAAAAATCCCCAAAAATATGTATAAATCTATATTCTAAAATATGTACATGAGTATCTCTAGAATATAATTCCTAGTATATGGTTGGGTATGAATGGCGAGGTGGACGATTTTTGTAGGAAGGTTGGGTGCGAAAGGAAGGCTAGGTTGGATGGCAAGGATAGGCAGGCTAGGCTAGTTGGGAAGACTGGGTTGGATGGCCCAGCTAAGAGGGATGGGTCGGCCGGGCAGGCTCTGCAGGCTGTGACTGTCTCATCAATTGTTCAAATGTAGTATGCACAACTAATTTAATTTGATCTACCATGGACTATTTTAGGTCTTTCATCTTAGATTTTAAGGAATGCATTTCTGGATCTCTTGATTTCGTATTGTGATGACCAAATTTTTTTCAAATACTGAAACATACCATATATCCTCTTACATGGTAGGGGTGTTATGGATTTACTAATGTGATAGCTAGGATTTCCATCCTACCCTCAAGGATAAAAGTGCCCTACATCACTTTCTCATGAATTTAACCCAGAAATGAAAAATTAAATTGATATATTAGTTATATTGGTTAAAAAAACTATAAATCATGGAAAATAAAAATTATTTTTTTAAAATTCTCTCAAATACTTCCTTATATTTATTTGTAAGATATTGTTTATTTTTCTTACTTCTCACTCTTTTCCATTTTTCATGTTTAGTGGGGGGATATGGAGGATAGAATGGTACCTCTTCCAAACCACTAATAGATTGATCTCTTAATGCATCAAAATTTTATGAAATTATTTTCTCCTCCAATAAATGATACCCTCCACATGATAGAGTATGAGGGTATACATTCTACAACTAGATCTCTTGATGAGATCTCCTTTAAGCCTATTACATAAAAAATAAACTAATTATTAATAAAGTAATACATAATAAAATTTACAATATAAAATAATTATCTTACAATAAATGCTTCATCATATTGGATGGAAAAACATTTCTTCCATGTATCTGTATATAAAAACTAATATTGGAGAAATGAGTTTTCATTCTATAACCATCCAGAAACATAATTTTTTGTCATTTTTTTTAAAATCTCTCCATTCAACTGCTTCCAAAGATAGGAAAATCTTATTAATTTCTTTCTTTTCTTCAAAAATGAATGTCATGTGTAATAAAATAAATTAAATATTAGTCATATAAAATATATAATATTTGAAAAATGAGATAAAAATAAATTAATTGAGATATATTACCTTTACAGACTCCCACAACTGCCCGTTTTCCATTTTATCGATGAAATTCCAATCAGGATATAAAATGATAATTCTACAACGAATCTTCTAGAAAATATAACTGGCAATCTGAGTTTCATTTGGACAAGTTGGGTTATTATTTTCATTAAAAATAATATGTAATCTCTATCCTTCATGAGAAAGTGAAAATTTTGGTAAATGTGTGATCCCACATTTGCAAACTCTAGAAATTGATTTCTCAGAAGAATAATGACAAGACTTTTCTATTGGAGGCACATCAGTAGTCATGAAATTATTTTTTGTAAATTATAAGTTTGATTTCATAAAATAAATATATTAATAAATATTTAATAATAAGAAAAAAACATATACCTTGAAAAATGTTTCTCTTCCTCTGTGTCTGTCATTAAAATGGGGAAATGTAATGATATTCTATGTACCTGCATATTATTAGTAATGTGAAAATTTAATAATATTTATAAGTAAAAAAACAGTGTCACACATTTGTAAGTTTAAAATAATAATAATGATGCCATGATTATTAAACAAAATAAATGCAAGATAAACTATTATATACAAATAGTAATTCTAAAATAATAGAAACATTTATAAATTTAAATTCAACATTTAAGAAAAATTATTTTATATGCATAAATTTAACCAAAAAATAATAATATATTTAAGGTTTTTCAATAAATAAATATTTAACCATAACTGTTGAATATAAAATTTAAAAAAAACCTATAATTAATATTATATATAATTATACATCCTATAATTAATAAAAAATATTTTTTAAAAATGTAAATTTAAAAAAAGAAGTAAAATATAAATATTTACAAGAATAATTAGGAGTGTAATTTAGTTTTCTCCCATATCCCTTTAGCCTGATCATTTCATACATCATGGACCATGTTTACATTATAGTCATTGATATCATCCAAAAATCACACAATATATAAAAAATCCTCATATAAATCCATAAATTCCTCTTCATACTCATCACCCAAATGAATTAATTTCTCTTGAAAAAAGATGGACCAATGATCATTCGATGGGTTAATGGCATAAAATATTTTATTTTCACGTGTTTCCATGATAAATGGTTCCTCTTTTCCACTAAATATTTTAAAATCAACTAGTGTAAACCCATAATCAAAATGTTTCACACCACTATTACTATCAACCCATTTGCACTGAAATACTATGACTCAAATTTTAGAGTAATAAATTTCTTATATATCCTCAAGAACTCCAAAATATGTCGTTGATGGATAAATTAATTTTTTATATTTTGCACTAAAAAATGAACTGGTTCAATTATGACCATTACCCCATTATTTTAAATGACACTCTTTTCATCCTGATTTTGTGTGTGTAAAATGTGTATCTATTAATATCAAAACTAGACCATGTGATTACATTAAGAGATGGACCCCTACCAACCATTTCAATGTTTCTAATGTATATATATCTGTGATGAATTTATATTTTTACCATGAAACAAAAGTATTTTTATGCTCAATTATCATCCACTTTTCATTTATTTTTAGATATCATACCTTTAATTCAGCAATATGTGATGATATATATGGTTAAACCTCATAAGTGTTGTATAAAATGTATAAATGTGCCTGCGTTACATCATCACATGAAATTATCTTTATCATTAAGACTTGAATCCATATACATTAACTATAAAATTTAATATATTGAGATATAGAGAGACCAGCATGATCCAATTCATAAAAATATTCAGTATAAAACTCAATCACCTCTCGCAGTACACATTCTAGAATAATAGAGGCATCCATTTGATGCTGATTGTTAACATATCCCTTCAAAATTTTCATATATATATATATATATATATTTCAAAAGGATATATCCAACTTAAATATAAAGTCCCATATATTCTTATATCGTAAACTAGATAAATCAACAGATGGACCATTATATCAAAAAACATTAGTGGGAAATATATTTATAGTTGAAAAAATAATAAGAGAAGCTTCATTCTCGAATAGATATAAAAAATTTGGATCAATGAATTTTATACAAATGGATTTGAAAAAATTACATAACCTGGGGGTAGTCTTTCTGATAGGTGTTATCATCATACCACATAGTGAATATTTTAGTAGTTGTTGCATCAATACATGTGAGCCATGAGATTTTATACCAATTAATTTACAATCCTTAAATGTATTCACATTTTAAGAATATACAATGGGTAATTTAATACCATGAAGACACTGAAAAAATTAATCTTCTCACCCTTTCTTAATGTGTGACAAGTTGGAGGTAAATATGTTCTATTTTCTATCATAATGGGAGCTAAATACAAACATATTCCCATTGATATAAAGTCTAATCTAGCAATAAATATATCTTTTTTATTTCCTTTTATGTCTATAAAATTCACAATCAAACTATCACATATGTTTTTATCAACATGAATAATATCATTGTTATGTTTTATATCTAAAAATTCTAATAAGGTAGTCTAAAAAATATATAATTTGTATTCAAGATATTTTTTGATGGCCAGAACTCCCTTTATTTCCAAATGCGATGTCAATATTTTTCACCCTATCATAATATTATTCAATGGAAAATGGTTCTGGGGAAATATTATATTCCTGTAAACCATAAAATGATTTTTTCAATATATGATAAGGATGATCAATTTGAAAAAATATTTGATGTTCCATGTACACTGTGTTTCTTTCATCCTGCAATTGATAATATGAAGCCACTTCTTCAAAAATTGGACATGATTTATATCCCTTAACACTGTATCCAGATAATTTTTCATATGCAGGAAATTCATTTATAGTGAGAATTATAATATCACACAAAAGATAATACTCTTTATTATTTTCATAAAAAACTTTAACACTTTACTCCTATAGAAGTTTCAAATCATCATTCAGTGGTGAAAGATACACATCAATATTGTTTCCCAGCTATTTTGGTCCATAAATTATCAATCTCTTCATAAAATATTTTTTATTCATACATATCTATGGAGAAAAGTTGTAAACTACCAACAAAACAGGCTATGAACTATATTTCTACTTAGTCTACAATATGGATTCATTCCATCTCTGTACAATCTCATTCTAAGATTTATAACTTCTCTTCAAAAATCAGTAATTTTTTTTATCAAATCTCTTAAACTATGGTGAATTATTAAGGTGACATAAGTTACCATGAGAGATGCACTCATCGATATTCCATACTAACATTTTTACATCAATTGAATTTTCAAATATACACTTTAAATGAATAATTATTGGAAGGTACCAAATTTCTTTATCGGGGGGTTTGATTTTGGTACCTGAGAATGAATCAAAGTTGAAATATTGGAAATATTGGAATGAATTATTTGAAGGTTCCAAATTGATTTAACATTATGTTATATTTCATTACTTGAGAATGAATCAGAGTTGAAATTTTCATCCATATTATAGCATGATGCCCCTTATTGAGGAAATTTTGATAAATATTCATATTCCTTCCTATAAAATACAAAATCATTAGGAAATAAATGTATCTTTTTATACCCCAATCCCATCGGGAATAATACTTTATTTTCCTCATAATTAGAATTTGGAAGCCCGTTTCCCTTTGTAAGTATCTCTTTGAAAATTTTAATCAAGTTAGGGAAACTTTTATCACTCCACCCATTTCTTACTTTCAAGTTAACTAATCTCACAACTACTGATAACAATACATATTTTTTGAAACTTGAGAATAATGTTTTGTCAGAATCTCCATACAATCATGTAACATTTTCTCTTTTATCGATGGTTTCAACACCTATATCATGAACTAATTATTCAATATGATCATCTATCTCATTATGAATATTTTCTTTAACATTAGATGTTGAATTTTCTATTCTTTCACCATAACAGATCCAATGTCTATAATTATGGACAAAACCACAAAAAATGATATTATCATTGATTTCTACAGAATTTAACTTTCCTATATTCAAACACTTCATGTATGGATAGAAAATAAAATCTATTTTTTTTGAAGATTTTGTTTAGAAAATTACAAGAAATCATCAACTCCTTTTTAAAATTCATTAGTTTTTCTTCATAAATTTATCCAATTATAATCCATTAAATATATAATATCAAAATATAAAAGGTGAATATATTAAAACATATTAATATTTAAATAAATAAATAAATATATATAAATAGATTAATTTTAAACATAAAAACATATGATCAAAATGATTGGTGATTAGGTGGGGAATATCAACAATTATTAGGAATAAAATAAAAAATAAATAACTCTAAGTATTTATTTTATTTAAAAAATTAATTATAAACTATTCTTGATGACCCTAGTAAAAAGATAAAGATATTATTGTCAAGTTTAGATATATTTTTTAAATGAATATCAGACAATACCAATTCCATTCTACCTAGATCCTTCAATATAGACATAAATATTCCACTTTAGTTGACCAAGAATATATAAAATTTAAAAAAATTACTTATGTATATATTCATGACTATGTTGGGTAATGTGTGAACTATTATGAACTTTTTTTATGAGTTTGTCTGCAAGATAAACTCTAGTGCAATGAGTTATTCAAGTGTTTTTTATAAGTGTGTTCCAATAATTATTATGGATAACATAGATATTTTTAATCCTTATTCTTATTTTAAACTCTATAACAACTCAAACTATCTTAAAATATGAGTATTTAGTAATAATTTTACAAGTTATTTTTTACCAATGTCAAAAAATAGTGACACTTTTCATAACTTAAAGATGATTGAAAGTGTAGGTACCCCCATTTATTGATTTTTTAATATTATGGTGGTACTATTCATTATAGTGGGTGGATGTTGTTATAATATTTTAATTGGTTTTTGTTTTAGTAGTAATTTTTTTATAACACATTTACAACATATTAATCATATTAAAACTCTTGTGAATTATAGAAGTTTCATTTTTGTAATAGTCAATTCAATGTTTAGATGTTATTTTTTAAATGTATTGAATTGATAAATAGATAATGGAACTATATTTTTAGAGAAACATAGAATGATTGGGAAAAACCACTTGATAATTCCATCAAATAAATAATTTATAAAATTAAAAAAACTTTAACAAAAATTTATAATTAACAATTAAATGAACACACACAAATGAAGTAATGAATAAAATTTATAACTAACAGATAAAAAATTTATCTTCAAAATAAAAAAAAACTTAAAAAATTTAGAGTTAGACAATAAGAAATTGATCCTAAATACATAATTATTCCCTTAAATTCATTGGATGGGTGAAAAATTCAACAAAGAATCAAAACAATTTCAAAAAATGAATAAGAAAAATAAAAAAGCCTCGAACCGTAGTTATACTCAATTGTAATAAGGTCACAAGAGATCCAAATAAACCACAACTATGAAAAAAGGATGTAGTATGAAAGATTTATGGTTAGTGATCATGAAAATTAAATTAAAATAAAAAAATTGACTAAATTAGCTGTCGAATACCGCCAGATATCCATCAAAGTCATCTTCGTTTAAGAGCATAATGGGGAGTAAAAAACACAAAATAAGGGTCTCAAGGTGTTAATTTTTAAAAAAGTGTTTTAAATTTTATTTTCATTATTGGTTTTCATAAAAATCATTTCCCAAAATATTCTTTTTTGAATTATTATTGGCAACAATTAATAGAAAAAATGATGCCAAAAAGTTTATATATTTTGTTTTTAGTGTAAGTTTTTTTAAAAACCAATTCCAAAAACATTTCATTAGTCATTTTTGGACTCAATTTTTGGTAAATCCAATGCAAGAAAGGTTCATTAATATATTATGGAATTATTTTTAAAAAAAATTGAAACAAAAAATGTTAGAATAATTTTTTATCATTGGTTATAATTATAACTGACTCCAAAAATGTTTTGGTTACACCAATAACATTAGTTATATATAAAACAACACAATAAATGTGATGTTAAAGCTGATATTTCTACTAGTTTACCTCTTAGGAGGTAACCTATAGTTTTTTAGGGAAAACATCTCTAAATCAGTCCACCACTTGAGAAAAAATATCTCATCATATTCCCCAATCATAAAAAACACTAGTAATATAGGCCAACACTCCACCCAACCCATGATGCTTCGGTTCAACTCAACTTTCTTATACATCCCATTCTTCTTTATGAAAATAGTTACCTCCCTTAGGTGATGAGAAAGATTACCTATGCTAATAACAATCAATATGGGTTTAATAATGCAATAACTAGTCCATCCCAAGAATTATGTCAAAACCGATCATCTTTATGATGAAAAGGTTTTATAAGAAATGGTAATCGATGATCTCTAGGGGATACTCCTTACATTAGTGAACACTTTATAACCATATTCCCAATGAATTATCAAGAGACATTACCCCAAAAAGTACTAAATCTTGAGAATAAAACTTACGTTAAATCCATAGACATAAAAGAGTGTGAAGTTCCTATATCAAAAAAATTTGATACTAAAGTCAAGGATACTGATATTCTACCTCGTACTGTAGATGTCCTAAAACTATTATCCTCATGTATAAGATGTATTGCATGTAACTGGCTAGATCCATGCCCTTTAGCTACAACCTAAACTCCTGAAGTAGGTCCACTCTGTTAGAGTTGTACATCATAATTCTAGATTCCTTGATCTTGTCCACCTCCTTGGTCTGCAGGGCCTGTTGTATTCTAACTTTTTTCTTGGATTGGTTCCATTGATTACAATTTAGATATTGTGCAGACTTCTCCCATTGGTCACCTATGGAATGGTCCTTCAAATATCCAGAGATGTACCATTCTACCACAGGCTCGGTACTATGTGAGCTCTCTAGTATACTTGGGATTCGTGTGCCCTAATATTCCACATAATGGCACACAACATATCAACCTGTGTGCACACTTTTATTTCCACTTCCTATATGATAAGTCTCAAAGTGACACTTCCTACCACTAGACGAACCAATTCCTTACCTAGGGGTTGAACCACCATGAAATCTATCTTTATATTCCCTTAATTACACTTATAGATAAGGGAATAATTCACTATTTTATAGATGATATATATTCACAAGACATTCATATTACCAATTTAAAAATATATAGGATTTATAAGTTATAAGTATCATTTCATGAAACAACAACCAGGATTTTACATCCAGTCTCAAGATGTAACAAATTGATATATGATGGTTTAATTATATAGATCACCATTCCCAATTCATAATGGCACAAACTTTATAAATAACAATTAGAATCCATTTAATCACAACCAACCGACATCTTAACCCATGTAACTAAATTTCCATGGCTTAAACAAATCATAATTGGGTTGTTAAGGTGATACCATGAATATATGTAGGAAAACACCATCTACGTTGATGCACAAACATTAAGTATCCAATTACTTTCCTCCATTTTCCTTAAATAAATGTTATAGAATTATAGGTATAACAATTAATTCCCACAAAGTAAGAAATAAGAAATCAAGAAATGAAATAAGCATAATAAGGTATATACATGACATATATATACCTTTGTGCCTATTATGATGCATGAGGAAATTCTCCATTGACATATTGGCCCAATAGTAAAAATTAGCAATCATAACCAATATCATAAATCACGCGTGTCACCCAACGGTGGAAGTAGTGAAACTATAACTAAAAAAATCCAGAATAATAAGTTCCATCCCTGGTAACTAATCTTTTACATCGATAATGGTCTAGTTATTCCCAAACATGGCTTATTAAAATTTTTCAAAATGTTATAGTACCATATCTACTAAGCCCCAACAGTAAAGTAATGGAATAAGGAAAATTCCCTTGATACCACTATGTGATGTCTTGGTCCTAGTCCACTCACAAGTAACCGAACCCAAAGTCCAAATTGCCTCAATCATGATTCCTCATTTGCTAAAGGCTATTGAATAGCAGTCAGGGTCTGTGGTGGTATGGCGGGGAGACTATACCCTCTTTATCAGAGTGAAACACAATGGTAAAAAATAATAAAATAATAGAATAAATAGTATTAGGGCAGAAATAAACCATCTAAATAATGATCAGATATAACCTATAAATAGTGTCAAATAAAAATGATTTTATAACAGTAAAAAATTTAAAATAGGTAGGCATGGTAACAGGTATACAATACAATACCAATATATTGAAAATATAAAAAAATACACAAAACAACTATCTCTAATAGAATCCTAATAACTTTTGATGCACACCTATCGTAGGGAGTGAAAAAAGAAAATTATTTTCCTAATGCAGCACAAAGGATGAACATGGTCATCTCACTTGCGAAGCATTGTAGTCAGTTCAATCACTAATTCTAATTCACATAATATAATTCATTTTTGTTTTTAAATATTTAATTAAAATAATGGTTTAGGTTTTTTTTGGAAAATAAGAAATTAAAATAATGACACGTATAATTTAAATATAGATGAAAAGAGAATGAAATTAGGGAAGAAAGGTCTTGGTATGAGGGTTAGATAACATGGGTTCATTCATAATTTTATTTTTTGTTTAAATATGATTTTATAATTCATTTACTAAAACCTAATTAATGAATTAAATTCCCTTTATTTATTGAGTGTCTGATTTTAGCATGCGTCCATCACAACAAACCACATCTCCTCCAATAGTCAAATAGGGTAAAACCTCAACTAAGAATGTTGTTCCTATAAGACCCGACTCAACCATATGATGAGTTTTCCTAATATAATGGAGGGAAATGATTAATCAAGGTAATGGAATGGATTTGGAAATAGTGTCATGGTGGATGATCTCCACACCAGTGAAATACCCCCTACATCCACCACAAATAGATTTAAAACATTTTGAATTGAAGTGAAGTAATAAAGAACACTGGGAAAACACCCCTAGGGTTAGGCCTTAGGTTAGTCACTTTACATTTCAAAGTGATAAGATATCACAATGGAAAGAGGGAAGAGGGAGAAAAATAATTAGTGTTTCAATACAAAGAAATATGGGAGAAGAAATAATAAACACTTTAATAAAAAATGAATGTGTTACATCTAAAAGAAAACTAAAATAGAATGAAAATAACAAAATAAAATTCCTAAATGTACCTTGGCCTCATCTCCTTGGTTCCCCTAATGGTGTGAGGATGGGAAGGAATTATTTGAGAGGTAGGAGATCCTCTCCTTTTATAGGTAGATTTCTATACTCTGAAATTGGATGTGTTTGGGACCCATTAAATGTAAAATTCATGCATTCTCCCCTTAATTAAAGTTGTTCCCCATTTTCTTCCACGTATCCTCTCAAAATTTCATCTCATTTTCCACAAGATTTAGGAGTTATAAATTTTTTATTGAGTGTTACTTTTTGTAGATTAAGCTTCCGGGAAGCTTCCTCCAAAAGTATATCATCTAATAAAAACCGTAATGACTTAAAAACTCCCTCAAATTAATTTTAGAAATGAGAAAATATGTCTTAGTTCTATTATAGGTGTAATCACCTCCATTTGAGGTGTGTATCCAAAGATAGGTATTTTTTATAGTGGTGGGGTCCATGCTCTCCGCCTAGAAAAGTTTTCAACTTAATTGATTTTTAAGGCCTCTAGATGCTTAAATCAAACCTAGGTTTAGAAGACAAAGTTGATGGAAATAAAATAAGGATTCTAAAAAAGGATCACTCAATTTGGGATTATATGTTTTATGAAACGGCCAAAATACCCTTGACGTAAAAATCTATCAAAAATACAGAATTAATCATTTTTTACAATTTAGACCATTTTCATTCTATAATTAAAATTACCCATTATTTTTATAAAACAATTAAATACTTGGTTTTTATTATTGAAAAAAGTTAAAAAATATTCATTATTTGATTAAAAATATGTATATAAATTATCTCTATCAAATAACCCCACACTTAAACTATGCTTTTCCTCAAGCATAAAATCTCAACATGGAAATCAGAGGACACAAATGTTAACAATATTCAAATTAAAATGCAATAAAATCAAATAATTTTCATTGTCAAATCTTATATTAAAAAATCCAAATAAAATATCCATTTAATTTCCCAATTTTTAAAGAAATAATTAATTTATATATTTTACTTTTCCCCTTTGAAAAATGATGGAACTACTTATTTCATTTATTCAAGCTTCTTGATTCATTATTATCAAACATTCCATGTAATTATTTACCTCATTTTTGATCTTTTCACTCATATCTCATGAAACAAATATAGTTGAGTTATGATCATATCATGAGAAAAATAACCTTATCCATAATCTTTTAAATGAACTACTTTCTCCACTTTGTAAAGGTAAAAGGCAAATAAAATCATGATGACTTTTCAATAAAGGTTAAAATAACTATAAGGCTTAAGGTTGTTAGGATTTAATTCTTTAAAAATTAATGCTAAAGGTGGAGGTTTATCTCTTAAGTACAATGCATGATATCAAAAAGTGTAATGAAATTCTCCCCTTCCATGAATAATCACCCACTTCCTCTAAACTTGAAGTAAATGTTATGATCAAGTAGGCATAATGAATGATTTGTGTACCCTCTTGATTTTTTTACTTTTGTACTTTTTTTTCTTTTTTCAAAAGTTATGATTATATCAAACCTCGCATCAATCATATAATCACATACGATTAGAGGATCATTGGTCTGGAAAATGTATATTTTTGGTTATCCCAAATCACAACCCATTTTCTCTCTTTTTTTAGGTTCTTTTTTTCATTTTTTTGATTTTTTTAAATTCAAGAGGGGAAAAATGAAGTATAATGAATTATTCCACAACCTTTTACAATTCCCACAATATAACCCCCACACTTATTCCATACAATTTCTAACTTCCCTTCCACCATTATCACCTTTACCCACACACTTCAACTTTAAAATATCATAAAAATACTAAGAGTAGGGTACAAATCGATAAAAAATGGCTTGAAACATGGTTCATCCTTATAAAGGTCATTCATGGTCTCTATGGGCTAAAATAAGGATTTATGTAAATGCGGACTTTAAGGATAAGATATTTTAAAATGATTCCTCAATCATTTTAAATGTATTTTTGTACATTCATAGCTTTCACAAGTTCCAATGAAAGTTTTGGTAGGTTCCATGTCCCAAGATCACTCAAGAAATATGCTCAAGAATAAATAAGAAGTACTCAGTCTATAAATCCTCTCAGGAATGATATATATGATATTGGACAATCACTCAAGGAATTATTTATAATAAGAAATAAATTCACATTAATTTCAGAAATTCAAATCATGAAAAATGGTTGGGAAATTTCATTTACATAAATCAAATAATTCCATTAAATCATGAGTCATCATTTCAATATCCATGCCTCACATTAAACGTTAAATTTTCCATTTTACTCATTCAATATCATTAACATTGAAATCTAAAACATGGAATCATAGTGTTACTAAGAAACTCATGTCTCATAGATAAGTCAAGTAAAGCATTAATTCAAGCGTGGTCATGTAGTTCTTAACAATAAAGCTCAAAACATGTTTTGGAAAAAAATGTAAGGAGTTTGAAAGTTCAAAAAATAAAAATGAACTCCCTTTTGAAATAAAGCTTTGGACTTATTCCTCCAATTCTTAGAGATTTATTATTCCATCATGATCCTAAAAAATAAAAATTAATCAATCAATCACAAGTATCATTTCATTTAAGCTCAAAATGAAAAGAGGGAGTTGGACACATGCTAGACTAATTCATAATACTGAATTTGAAATCTAAATCCTTAATATTGAAAATGAATGTACTAAAAATAAATTAAAGGATAAATCTTGGTATGATCCCCTAAGTGGGACCTGAATTTTTACTACCTCCAAAAGGCAGTACAAGTTGTTATCCAAAATGAGAGGGTGGTTGAAGCTTCTTTGATTTGGACCACCACATATGGATTTTCCCAGCATGTGCTTCATCCTTATTCATAAGATAATATCCGTGGATAGAGTATACCATATCCCCCTTCATAATGAGGTATATCATGAATGGTGGAGGTAGGATGAAGTATCGACCATCCTCTTCCTTGGTTTCTACTTGTGAAAACTTCTTCTCTTCTAGTACTGGCTTCATTGGGGTTTTAATAAGAGAAGCCTCTGTTCTATTTTCCTCAGGCTCAGCTACCTATATTTTCTGATGGGGCTCATCAATCACTACTGGAAATTAGATCTTTCCCAACGCTTCTATACCAACGGTTTGAAAAAACTGTTGGTATAGGTCCCCTTTCCCAACGGTTTGTCCAAACCGTTGGGAAAGGCCCCCAAATTGGCCACCTTTCCCAACGGTTTGGCCAAACCGTTGGGGAAGGCCCCCAAATTAGACACTTTTCCCAATGGTTTGGACAAACCATTGGCAAAGGTGAACCTATCCCAACGGTTTGCCAAACCGTTGGGAAAGGCCCCCAAATTGGCCATTTCTCCCAACGGTTTGGAAAAACCATTGGGAAAGGTGGACCTATCCCAACGGTTTGGCCAAACCGTTGGGAAAAGTGGGCCAAAATTCAACATCCTACACAGAATGAAAATCACAACCAAATACCATACCAATGGTTTTAACAACCGTTGGTATATGTATTTTCATTTTTTATCAGACCTTCGTACCGAGAACATTATATAAATCAAAATTTAAAATATTTATGAGAATACATATATATATTTATGTAATTATGATCACAAAAGTCATGTTAGGTTAGTGGTTGAGTCGTTCAATTATAAATGAGGGGTCCTGGGATCAAATCCCAGCGGATGTTTTATTTTTGGAATTTATATACCAACGGTTCCATTACCGCTGGTATAGATTTCATATTACCTATACCAACAATTTCCAAAACCGTTGGTATAGGTCTATACCAACGGTTTTTGGAAAACCATTGGTATAGACCTATCCCAACGGCTTACTTGGCTACGGTTCTCCAAACCGTTGGTATAAGCTATACCAACGGTTTGGAGGCATATACCAACGGTTCCAAACCGTTGGTAAAGGTTAGTTTTCCAGTAGTGAATTTCATGTTCAATAATGTTAGGGAGATCTATGTGTTCCTCAAAAGGTGTAATTTAATTTTCATCATCTTCCTCTAGGTCATAATAATAGTAAGATGATTCTAAATATTCATAACAGTTGGGAGTTTCCTGATGGGGATCCTCAAATTCACATTCAATAATGTCAAGGAGCTCCATGTGTCCCTCAACAATTGTAATTTATTTTTCATCATCTTATTCTAGGTCATAATAATAGTAAGATGATTCTAAAAATTCAAAATAGTTGGGAGTTATACTCAATTTAGTTTTAATAAAATCAAATGAGTTTGAGTTCAAGACTGTATCATCTCCCTAAGTTTTTCCGCTTAAATCTTTTCCACGGTGTAAAGTGCCTCTTAGAGTTTATTATCACTGGATGGAGGTAGGTAGTCAGGCTTCTCCACCTCAAGTTTAGATTTAACTTCATGGATATCTTCAGTGAAATTTGGGAAGACCATGTGCACTTTGTTCTTTTCCTTGAATATTTGAATTTCATTGTGGAGTTCATAGGCCATGGACATAAAATCTTCAAGTGAGATCCATTTTTCTATTCCTCTTTACTTCTATTTGATCATTATTATTAGAGAATATCCCTTTCTTAGATTTCATCCTTTATGTAATCTATTTCCTATCCTTGCCCCTATGAGTAATTATTCCCTAAATTGAAAATATGGTCATTTTAAAACAAATGGGAAAAGCTATTTTTTACAATTTTTTAAATAAAAGAAAGAAAAATATTTAAAAAAATGTTAATTTTTAAAAAATGATTGAAATAGTTGTTTAGCTCCCCGGAAACAGTACCGGTTTTGACGCACACCTATCATAGGGTGTTCCAAAAGTAAATTATTTTCCTAATGTAGATCAGAGGCTGACCAGGGTCATCTCACTTGAAAATCATTTTAGTTTATTCAATCATTAAATCTAATTATCCTAATATAATTATTTTTGTTTTTTTAATATGTACTAAAAACAATTTTTTTTGGAAAATAAGAAATTAAAATAATGACATGAATAATTTAAATCAAGATTCTAATATAATGAAATCATGGATGAAAGGTCTTTGTCCTAGGGTAGGATAACATGGGTTCATTCATCATTTCATTTATTTTTTAAATTCTATTAGATAATTCATTTAGTGAAACATCATTAAGGAATTAATTTACCTTGATTTATTGAGTGTGTGATTTTAGCATGCGTCCAACACACCAAATCACATATCCTATAATAGTCAAACAAGGTAACCCCTCAACCGAGAATGTTATTCCTACAAGACCCGACTCCACTGTATGACGGGTTATCCTAAGATAAGGGAGGGGAATGATTAATAAAGTAAAAGGAATGAATTTTGAAATAGTGTCATTGTGGATGACTTCTTCACCCATGAAATACCCCCGTATTTACTACAAATAAATTTAAAACATTTTGAATTGAAGCACAATAATAAATAACCCCGTGAAATTTCCCCACGGGTTAAGTCTCAGGTTAGTCAGTTTCCCTTTCAAAGTGATAAGAGATCATGATGGAAATAGGGAATAGAGAGGACGATAATTAGAGTTTCAAGATAAAGAAAAATTAATGAAGAAATGGGAAACACTTTAATAAAAAACTAATATGTTACATGTAAAATAAAAATAAAATAAAAATAAAATAAAAATAAAATAAAGAAATAAAATTCATAAATGGCCCTTGGAATCCTCTCCATGATTCCCAGAATGGTGTGGGGATGAGAAGTAATGATTTGAGAGGTAAACGATCCTCTCCTTTTATAGGATGATTTCTATACTCCGAAAGTGGACACATTTTGGACCCATTAATTGGAAAATTCAGGTGTGACCACCTTCATAAAAGTTGTTCCCCATTTTCTTGCATGGATCCTCTCAAAATTTTATATTATTTGGCCACTTGATTTAGGTGTTACGAATTTTTGATCGAGTGTTACTTTTTCAGGGTGAAGGTTCTAGGAAGCTTCCTCCAAAAGTATAACATCCAATGAAACAATTAATGAATTAAAAACTCCCTCAAATTAATTTTAGAAATGTTACTATATTTCCTTATTCTGTTATAGGTATAATCACCTCCATTAGTGGTGTGTAGTCCGATATGAGATTCCATTACTGTGGTGAGTCCCACACTATTTTCCTGAAAAATTTTCAAACTCTATTCATTTTTTAAGGACTCTAGATGCTCAAATAAGCCCCTAGTCCAGAAGAAAAAGTTGAAGGAAATAAAATAATTATTATAAAAAAAAATAATCACTCAATTTGGAATTATATGTTTTATAAAATGACCAAAATACCCTTGATGTAAAACTCTGTAAAAAATCCAGTATTAAGCACTTTTCACAATTTAGACCATTTTCATTCTAGAATTAAAATTACCCATTATTTTTATAAAAAAATTAAATACATGCGTTTTATCATTTAAAAACATTAAAAAATATTCATTATTTGATTAAAAATATGTACATAAATTTACTCTGTCAAATTCCCCCACACTTAAACAATGCTTGTCCTGAAGCATGAAATATCAACATGGAAATCAGAGGACACCAATGTTATCAATATTAAAATTCCAATATAATAAAATGAAAGAAATTCAATGTTAAATAAAAATTTCAAAATTACACATAAAATTTATATTTAAATTCCTAATTTTTAATGAAACAAATAATTCATATATTTTAATTTTCCACTTTGAAAAATGATAGAAATTATTCTTTCATTCATTCAAGATTCTTGAATCATTATTATCAAACATTTCAAGACATGATATAACTCACTTTTTAATATTTTATCTCTAATATATCATAATAAAAATCTATTTTATTTATGCTCATATAATGAGAACAAGCATGTTATCCATAAGGTTTTAAAATAACTAAATTTTTCACATTGTAATGTCAAAAGGCACATAAAATCTCGAGGACTTTTCAATAAAGGTTCAAATGACTCCCTGGCTTAAGGTTGGTAGGATTTGATTCTTTAAAAATTAAGTCTTAAGGAGTAGGTTTATCTCTTAAGTACAATGTATGATATCGAAAATTGTAATGAAATCCTCCCCTCCAAAGTATCAACACCCAGTCCCCAAAACTCAAAGTAAAGGTTTTGATTAAGTGAGCATAATGAATGATTTGTGAACCCTCTTGATTTTTTTTACTTTTGTATTTTTTTTATTTTTTTGTATGTTATTATTATATAAAAACTCACATCCATAACCTAAACACATATTATTAGAATATTGGAAGTATGAAAAATGGTGATTTTACATTATCCCAAATCACAACCCATTTTCCTATATTTTTTTGGTTCTGTTTTATATTTTTTTCTTTTTTTTAAAAATTCAAGAGGTTCAAACAATGAATTAAAATGAATGATTCCACAATATTTTAAAATTACCCCAATAGAACCCCCGCACATAAACCTTACAATGTATAACATCCCTTCTAACATTATTCCCTTTATCCCCACACTTCAACTTTAAAATATCATGAAAATATAAAGAGTTTGATACGAATGGATAAATAATTTCTTGAAACATGGATCATTATTACAAAGGTCATTCATGGTCTCTATGGTATAAAATAAGGATTTATGTAAAGGATTTATTTAAGTATAAGATATTTTCAAAAGATTCCTTAATCATTTTAAATGTATTTTTGTACATTCATAGCTTTGAAAATTTCCAATTCAAGTTATGGTAGGTGGCATGTCCCAAGATCACTCAAGAAATATGCTCAATAATAAATAGGAAGTAATTGGTCATGAAATACTCTTGGGAAGGAGACATATGATATTGGAAAATCACTTAGAGCATGATTTATAATAACAAAAAAATTCACATGAATTTCATAAATTCAAAGCATGAAAAATGGTAATGAAATTTCATTTACATAAATCAACTAATTCCCTTTGATCGTGATCCGTCATTTCAATATCCATTCTTCACTTTAAAAATTCAATTTTCTATTTTACTCATTCAATATCCTTTACATTTAAATCTAATACATGGAATCATAGGTTTCCCAAGAAACTCATGACTCCTATATAAGTCAATCAAAGCATTAATTAAATTATGGGCATGCAATTATAATCATTAAAGATGAAAACATGTTTTGGAACAAAAAATGTAAGGATTTTAAAAGTGTAAACAATAAAAATGAAATCCCATTTTAAATAAATATTTGTTCCTCTTTCTCTATTTCTTGGTTCTCACTTCTGCCATCATGATCCTAAAAAAGTAAAATTACTCAATTAATCACAAGGATCATTTCATTTAAGCTCAAAATGAAAAGAGGATGTTGTCTTCATGCTAGACTAATTTCTAATACTGAATTTGAAATATAAATTCCTGATATTTGAAATGAAATTACTAAAAATAAACTAAAGGAAAAACTTGATATGATCCCCCAAGTGGGCACTAAATTTCTACTGCCTCCAAAAGGAAGTACTAGTTGTTACCCAAAATCAGAGAGTGGATATAGATTCTTTGATCCAAACCACCACATGTGGATTTATCCCACATATTCTTTATCATTGTTATTGAGGTAAGATCCATGGATAGAGTACACCATAACCTCCCCCTTCACAACAAGATATAACATGCATGGTGGGGGTAGGATGAAGTATGAGCCATTTACTTCATTGGTTTCTACTTGTGCAACCTTCTTTTCTTCTAGTACTGGCTTCATAGGGCCTTTAATAAGAGAAACCTCTGTTCTATTTTCCTTAGGCTCAGATGCGTGTATTTCCTGATGGGGTTCCTAAAATTCATGTTCAATAATGTTAGGGAGATCCATGTGTTCCTCAATAGGTGTAATTTTTTTCTTCATCTTCCTCCAGGGTATAATAAGAGTTATCCAATTCTGAAAATTTAAAATAGTTGGGAGTTATACTAAAATTGGTTTCAAAAAAATTAAATTAGTTTGAGTTCAATATTGTTTCATCTCTTTGATTCCAATCATCTTGAATCTTTTCCTCAGTGTAAAGTGCCAATTAGAGTTGATTATCACTGTATGGAGGTAGGTAGTTGGGCTCCTCCACCTGAAGTTTGGATATAACTTAATGGATATCTTCAGTGAAATTTGGGAATACCACTAGAATTTAATTCTTGGCCTTGAATCTTTGAATGAAATTTTGGAGTTCATCAGCCATGGCCATCAAATATTTAAGTTAGATCCTTTTTTATATTCCTTTTTTCCTTTATTTGAGAATTATTATTAGAGAATCTCTCCTTAGTTGGAGTTCCTCCTCTGTATAATATATTCCCCATCCTTTCACCTGTGAGTAATCATTCCCTAAATTTAAAAGATGGTCATTTGAAAACAAAATGGGAAAATAGATTTTTAATTTTTTTTAAAGAAAATAAATAAAAATATTTCATAAAAATGTGAATTTTGAAAAATTGATTGAAATAACTATTTAGGTCCTCCGCAACGACGCCAGTTTTGACACACATCTATCGTAGGGTGTGGAAAAAACAAATTATTTTCCTAATACAGAAAAAATTCTGACCAAGATCATCTCACTTAAGGAGCATTACATTCAGTTCAATCACTAATTGTAATTCACCTAATCTAATTTTTTTTTTAATATTTATTAATAAATAATGGTTTTGGTTTTCTGGAAAACACGAAATTAAAATAATGACATGCAGATTTTAAATCTAGATGAAAATAGAATTATATCTGGGAAGAAAGGTCTTGGTACTAGGGTTGGATAACATATGTTTATTCATCATTTTATTTTTTGATTAAATTTTATTTTATAATTTATTTAGTGAAACCTCATTAATTAATTACATTCCCTTGATTTATTGAGTGTTTGATTTTAGCACGCGTACAACACACCAAATCAAATCTTCTCTAATAGTCAAATAGGGTAACAAATCAATATAGAATGTTATTCCTAAAAAAGTTGGCTTCACCGTATGATAGGTTTTCCTAAGATAAGGGAGGGAAATGATTAATCAGGGAAAATGAATGCATTTGGAAATAGTGTCATGGTGGATGACTTCCACACTCATGCAATACCCTCACACCCACCACAAATATATTTAAATTTTTTTGAATTGAAGCACAATAATAAAGAACATCATGAAACCTCCCCTAGGGTCAAGCCTCCAATTAGTCACTTTCCATTGTAAAGTGAGAAGAGATCACGATAGAAAGAGGGAAGAGAGAGAAATATAATTAAAGTTTCAAGAAAAAGAAAGATGGAAGAAGAAATGGGAAACAATTTAATAAAAAATGAATGTGTTACATGTAAAAGAAATCTAAAACAAAAATAAAATAAAGAAAAAAATTCCTAAATGGCCATTGGCCTCCTATACATGATGCCCTAAATGGTGTGGGGAAGGGAAGGAAGGATTTTAGAGGTAGGAAATCCACTCCTTTTATAGGAATATTTCTGTACTCTGAAATTTGATGCATTTTGGACCCATTAAATGGAAAATTCACGTGTGGTACCCTTCATGAATGTTTTTCCCCATTTTTTATTCATCTCTTCTCAAAATTTCAGCTCATTTGGCCACCAGATTAAAGAGTTATGAATTTTTTATTGAGTGTTATGTTTTCTTGATGAAGGTTCCAGGAATCTTCCTCCAAAATGATAACATCCAATGACAACCTTAATGACTTCAAAAATCCCTCAAATTAATTGTAAAAACGCGTCAATGTGTCCTAATTATGTTTTAGGTGGAATAACCTCCTTTGGAGGTGTGTAGGCTGAGATGGGATTCCATTATGGTGGTGGGGTCCACGCTGTCCACCCAGAAATTTTTTCAACCTCATTGATTTTCAAGGCCTTTAGATGCTAGAATAAGCCCCTAGCCTAGTAGAAAAAGTGGAAGAAAATAAAATAAGGATTCTAAAAAAACAAGTCACTCAATTTGGAATTATATGGTTTATGAAATGAAAAAGAATACCCTTGACATAAAAATATTTCAAAAATCTATAATTAAGCACTTTTAACAATTTAGACAATTTTCATTCTATAATTCAAATTACACATTATTTTTATAAAAAATTAAATACATGGGTTTTATCATTGAAAACATTAAAAAATATTCATTATTTGATTAAAAATATGTACATAAATTTACTCTATCAACTTTCTTAGACACCTACTCTCTTGATCCTATATAAAAGGAAATCAAGCATCCATAGTTTGGTGATTACCCTTATCCTTACCTATATCAAAGTGATCTACCAAGGTACGCAACGAAATTCGGAACATGGTTGAAGTAAAACTTAGTAGGCCACCTCGCATGGTGTCTAATGAAATCTAATATATGAATATAAAATATAACAATGTGTAGGTATAATATATATAAAGAAGGAAATAAATATAAACCCTATAGATCAGAGGATCCTTATAGGATTCCTGGATAAACTTACATGGTTCATCTTAGGTCTGATATATTTTATAAGAGGACCTTTTAATTTGGAATATGACCCAAGGAACACATCCAAGGTGTCTAAGTATATTAATCAAAAGGGACCCATGGGAGATCCATGGAATCCAAGACTTTAGAAGGTCATGCCCACTCATTGAGATAAAACATGATGTTAGGATACGGGGTAAGAGTGTAATCCAAGGTTTTAAACCATAGCATTCCACTCTAAAAGTTTCTAACCAGTCCCTAAGGAAATTCCAAGAGTAACACCCCAGAAAATCTAAAGTAGGAACATTGTATTCGATAGCGTGTATGACACGCAACACCAATAATATAAGGGAATATAATAACCTGAGACCTTAAAATATAATTACTATTTTAAAAACATATATTCTTTATCTTTAAATTCATAGAACACTGATTTATCTTGAATCTCACAGAATAAATACTTTCTTTAATGTCTTGTGCTACACAAAAACCCGAGTTTTACCGAACACCAATATATTAGTAAAAAATTATTATTTAATATAATAATATATATCCTAGTTGATAAATTAATATTTATGAATAATATTAAATAAAAAATGAATATATATATATATATATTAAAATACAATATGAATTCATAGGTTACAAATTAATTTGAAATGAATATAAGAACCAATTTAATATAAAGAGAATGTTTTTTATAGAAAACTATTTTTATGGCCACACAACTATTTTATCCTAATAAATTAAATTAGTTAAAATTAGAAAATTATATTAATGAAATATATATGTTATATATAAATAATTTTTTTTAAATTCATCCAATATATTTGATAGGCATAAGATAAGAACAAACCTAATATTTTGAATAAAAACTTATATTTTTTTAAAGTTAGTTTTATCACCTTTTAATGGAAAACAAGTTTAAATCCAGTTTTTGGAACTTTTATAAAATTTATATGTCAAAATAAACTTAATTTTTTAAATAGAAACATACAAATTAGGTTAGGGTGAATTTTTGGTATTTTTCCGTGAAGTTTCAATTTTTAATGAATAGTAAAAAATAATGAATTTTAATTCCAAAATACTTCTTCATATAATTTATTTATAAGGATAAATTATAATTTAAATTGGTTTTAATGTTTAATTTTATTAAATTTTTTTCAATTAATCTAATTTAGGTTATTGGAATCAACTTCACTTTGAAATTGAATATAAAAACATAAGATACTTTTGAACGTTTTTACTTTAATACCAAGCAGTATCGTCCCGTATGCAGGATTAAATATAAATTATTTTCCGAAAAATATATTATTGGAATTTAGAAAAATGTATTAAATATTTGGAATTAGAATAATTTATAAAGACTAATAATTTCAAACTCTTTTTTGACAAAAAATATTAGTGAAATTATTTAAAATTAATTACAACGATTAAGAGAAAAAATTAGCTTAACAAGGGACTAAACCTTAAACTTAATGGCCAAAATTGTCCAAATTCCTTTTTATGGAAGTATTTCGACCATATCCTCCCATTTACCAAATTGTTTCACTATTTTATCCACTTTCAATGTAAAGACCCTTAAAATTAAAGGAAATTTTTTTCTTAATTTTCTTTGGGATTTTACAAGAACGCAGTTTCTGACGGCACCTGATTCCAAGGCCCAGTGTGCCCGAAATAAATTTCCAAAGTTTAGCTCAGGTAAGTTCAGTGAACGAACGAGCAGGTTTTTCTAACTTTTAATCTGGTGCTCGAAATCTAAATCCATGGACACCGATGGAATCGCAGCGCCGATAATTTCTTAGGAACACCTTTTCCGGAGTTGCGTTCTCTCGGCTGAGGTTATTAAAATAATGTGTTAAGTATTGAATAAAATAAAATGGTGCAACAATTTTTTTAAGTAGTATAGCCTAAGCTAGGTAGTTGGGGTGGGACCCACTGATGTTCTAACTTCCCTTAAGAGTATTTAAGGTGAGGTGGGTCCCACACGAGCCCCCACCTTTTCATTTTTACTTAACTCATTTTAAAACAGCTTTTGTCTTTATGTTGCCAACTTATCACTTCAATAAATTTATGACAAGTTAAGTGAATTTAATTTCGAATGTTTAAATTTAAAAAGTTTTGGCATGAGAAATAAAATAAGGAAAAGCCTTATTTTGTTAGGTTGTTTCGTTGTACGAGAAGCTTTGGAAGAGGAAATCTCTAAGTCTTGAAGAACGTTCTTCCTCCTTGAAGAATGCGAAGAACGCACCGTCGCCGACGAAGAACGCCGACCTCCGACGAAGGATGATGAAGAACACAAAATCCTCGGAGATCGACGACGCGAAGCCGTGTACCGCGATGCCGATGATTATCTTCTCCGTGACGCCGACGACGCTTACTGCAGCTTCTTCCGTAACACTTTCTTCGACGACGTTCTTTTCCGCAAAGAACCTTCGTTGAATGGAACCTTGAGGTAGGGGTTTGGTTTAATATAATTTATGTGGATTATATCATCGACATATGATTAAATTGTTGGAAGTTGTTTGAACCACTAACATGGTGGGTGCAGACCAACGAACAAGTCCGAACCCACCGATTCTCTGTTCTTGATGCGTGGAACATTGGGCGACGATAAAATAGGACCGTTGAGCGATTGGAGGCCGTCACAGTAATCTACGGGTCCCAAGACGACCCCAGGAGTATACGGGAGCAAGAACGGACCACCGGAGCGGCTCCGGTGGCCCGCGGACTTCACTGGCGCCCAGCACCGGCTGGCAGCCCGGAGGCGACGACGGTCTGGCGCGCCGCCAGGAGGGACCGCCGCGGCTGAGGCCGCGACGGCAGGCGATCGGTCCCGTGGCCACGCAGGACCAGGGGGAGACCAGGGGTCGTAACCCCCAGCTGTCAAAGGGAGAGGCCCCCACGTGGGGGCCGCGGATCAATTAAGGGGGGCAACCCCCCCTTTCGCAACGGCACGACCAAGTTGGCCGTGTGGGGCGTGCTCGCGCCGGGCCAACCGGCCGCCCAGGCCTGGCCGGGCTGCGCAGGCCGGGTTGGGCCGTGCCATCCAGGCAGGGCCGCGCCCGAATGGGCCGGACCCAGACCCAGGTCGGGTCGACCTGGTTCTGGCCGACCCAGGGGGTCTCAGGCCGGGTCGGTCCGGGCCCAAAACCCCCTAAAACCAGACAGGTTGGTTATTTTTCCCATAACTTGGGCTAAGGACCTCCGATTGACACACCGTCAGTTGCGATGAGATCCTTCAATCGAGACGGTCGTTTCGGTTAATTAAAATCAAGGTTTTGGAGAACTTTGGGTTCATCCGGGTTGGTTCGAACACGAAACCAACCGGGCCCTCGGAACAGAAACACTTATAACTTGAGCTCCGGACGTCCGATTGACGTGCCGTCGACTTTGTTGGATTCCTCTTAGTGAGATAGACCTTTTGGCTTACTCCTCTCAATGTTTGGATGTATTTGGAGTGCGGTCGGGTTGGTTTTGACTTAAAAACCAACCGGGCCCCTGGAACGAAAAAGCCAATAACTCTCAGACCGGGCGTCCGATTGACGCGCCGTCTATCATGTTGTGTTCCTTTTGACGATATGGAACTTTGGGATACCTCAACTCCGAACTTCATGTTAGTTGATGTATCAGCCCCTCGGCTCGTGGAACGAACCCTCCCGAAACGAGCTTGCTGTGTGCGGGAACCTTAGAGCTGGCTGCGACTACGACGACGATGACGACTGTACAGAAATCCTTCGTGGGTTCGACAGTGACGACTACAGTACTCAGCGATCCTGTGTGGATCAGTGATTACCGATCCTGTATGGGTCAGATCCTATGTGGGTCAGCGCTCAGCCGTCCTGTGTGGGCCATCGCATACCGATCCTGTGTGGGTCAGATCCTGTGTGGGTCATTGAGGGGGTTAGTATCTATTAATCCTGTGTGGGTCATTGCGGGGGTTAGTACCTATCGATCCTGTGTGGGTCTGATGACTTATATGAATCAGTGGCTACATCTGATCATCTCTATAGTCTTACGAAGAAGTATACTTGTGTGAGATGAGTCTTGACTTTCAATCCTTATATTTGATAATATTTACTTGTTATCCTATGTTGATTACGTTATGCTTTCCTGTGTGGATTGGGTAATGTTTTCCTGTGTGGACTGGGTTGTACTTGGGCCCAGATGTAGGAGCAGAACTGGAATTGATGACTTAGGTATATGTATGGGCATATAACTAAGTAGTGTCGGTTGTTACTCTGTGATTGTATCTTTCCTTTTTGGATTATCCTTTGTGGATTATGGGAGACCTTCGGGGGTCTCGGGGTCCCAAATGAGTAGCGTATACTCACCCCTGCATTGGAAATGCCCACACTACATTGTGTTGGATGAAGACGACGGACAACGCTGTTCGCGGTTGAGGCTTGTGGAGCGAGTCGGTACCTGGGGGTGGACCACTGGGCGGGACGTACACAGAGCAGACGACTAGACCCGTGGATTTGTGGAGACTATCGGTACCCACCCTTCAGGTGGGACTTCCAGTGGATGGCTCGACGTTGCTGCTTTACTTTTTAGTTGCAGTATTTTCTTTCCAGTTGTACTTTACTTTCAGTTTGGGTTTGTATTCTGGCCCACTTACTTTTCTGCACTACTATTGTACCCAGTTTTACTTAGTGTTTACTTCTGCTTTCTTACTCTATGGTGTTTTTTACTTTATAAAGGCAATGCCTTCCCTTTTTATCAGGATTTAAGCCTTGGTGCTAGTCGCCAGCCCCTGGCCTATGGAAGGCGGACTTGTTGTAGTCACGACACGAGCCCTGAGGATGGGTCGTGAAAAATTGGTTTCAGAGGAGTTCGGTTGTACCGCAGAACTCAGGACTCTGATATTTTTTTCTTTCTCTATGTGAATCAATAGTGTTAAGAGTATTGAGTGTGGTTATCAGTCCAGGGAGTCCAGTGTTGGTGCGGTGACCGACGTATCCGTACACCAGGACCCTGACTTCTGATTTCCGACTCAGTTCACGAAAACATTGATTGCGTGTGTGTTTCATGTTTTCTTTGTGATTACTTTATGTCAACTCACCAGGTATACTGTTTTGACCATGGCACACCTGCCTCTTTTCAGGATGGCCCCACGATGACATCCAGCTAGGGTTTTGAGTTTTGTACATGATGACAACCCACCGAGCGACGAGGCATCGATGCAGGGCCTTATTACAGCGGAGGCACCGGCGGTACCTCTACCCACCGAGCCACCGATGCTACCAGCCCCAGCCACTGAGAGTGCACGTCACCTTGGTGCACTGTACGAGTTTCAGCGTCATAGAACGCCCAGGTTCCGTGGGGTGACGGACCCTCAGGCAGCCGAGGATTGGCTGGAGGCAGTTGTATGAGTCTTCCGATTGGTAGGGACACCAGCAGACCTCATGGTGATCCTTGCAGTGAGTCTCCTGCACGCGGCTGCAGGAATATGGTGGAGCTTGATGCTCCAGGTGCACGACGAGGCATCTCTCCTCTGGACGGACTTTGAGAGCCTCTTCCGCTCGGAGTTCATCCCAGCCACCCTCTGTGCGGTGCGCATCCAGGAGCTACTACAGCTGCGGAAGGGCAGCATGACGGTGGCCCAGTACTCGGCGAGATTTACCGATCTCTCGCGCTATTCGATGGAAATGGTACGGGACCCATTCTTCCGGGCCTGGACCTTCGAGCAGGGACTGAGTCATGAGATCAGGGAATCGTTAATATCCCTCAGCATTCTGACGCAGACAGGAGTACTAAAGCGAGCCCTTCTCATTGAGAGATTTCTTGCTGAGCCTACACCAGCAGCGAGACCTACCGCAGGGCAGCACGTAGTAGAGTCTTCTGCAGCCGGTAGTAGACAGATGTCACAGAGGTCCAAGTGGACCAGGCCATCAGGCAGACGATCACATGATACTAGCTCGGAGGTGCAGGGGACACGTATCAGAACCAGTCTTACGAGTGGAAGACAGTGCTATGCATGCGGCGGGCAGGGCCACTTGGCTCGTGACTGCCCGACCCGCCATGCAGAGGGGCATAAGATGGTTGAGGAACCACCCAGGCAGAGGCAGAGGTTTGACCGTGGTGGTCTGGAGAGAGGAGGTGGACGAGGCCGAGGAGCTGGTCGAGAAGCAGGTGGTGGATGACGTTTTGAGGCTCTACCACCACCGCCACCAGGAGGTCCACCCCGACCACATGGGAGAGCACAACCTTAGGCAGCTGAAGCTTACGATCATGGAGCTCCAGAAGCAGGTAGACAAGTGCGGGACTAGCTCCAGGCATGGAGGCCTTTGCCCATAATGCCTCTAGCTTCGTTGTTTGTGTTGATTTGTGTCCTTGTTCTTTGAGTTGTAGTAATAAAAGACTCTTGCAATAGTGACGTTTTATTTCTTATCTTTTGTATGTTAATACTAAGAGGTTCCGGTTAAAAACTGTTGAATTGACCCTCACATATGAGATTTCTAATGGAGGAGACCCAGTGACCACACACTGATACCGACAGTGTGACTCAACCCTTGGAGGCGAGAGTAAAGGTTGGATCTCTTGGTAGCAGCGTCGAGGCCTTACGACGTCATCCATGGCATGAATTAACTTATCATGACAGGATTGACTGTATTAGGAAAGGAATGTGATTCATCAAGGGGATGAGGCCATATTTCTCTTTTCGGCAAAGGAGAAATCTTTTCAGCTTTGCAGAACGTTAACGAAGAAGGGGAACCCTTTTTGTGGTCAGACAGATGTCATCAGAGCTTCCAGGAGCTGAGACAGAGATTGACTAGAGCACCTATCTTGAGGCTACCATAGGAGGGAGTAGGGTACGTAGTTTAGTGCGATGCATCAGGGACTGGACTCAGATGTTTCCTGATGCAGGAGAAGGCATTGATCGCCTATGGATCACGTCAGTTGAGGAAGTATGAGCATAACTATGCTACCCATGACCTGGAGTTAGCAGTAGTGGTCTTCACTCTAAAGATGTGGCGACACTATCTGATGGGCGAGCGCTTTACAGTCTATTCTAACCACCAGAGTCTCAGGTATATCTTCTCACAGAAGGACCTGAACCTGATACAATGATGATGGCTTGAGTTCCTCTAGGACTATGACTTTGAGATAATCTATACTCATGGAAAGGGGAATGTAGTAGCCGATGCCCTCAGCAGGAGGACGAGCATTCAGCTACTTGGGGAGGCGACAGAGAAGCTAGCCGCTTTACAGATATCTTTAGTGGATAGTGATGGAGCATCCTTTCTATAGTCACTCATAGTCACTCCTCCACTTCTACAGTGGGCCAGAGAGGCACAACGTGGGGATGTTGACTGTGAGACGAGGCGTGCACAGATATCCTCAGGACAGGCACCTGATGGATTCTATGTGGGAGGAGAGCACGTCATCCTTTTCAGAGGACGTACCATGGTACCAGCTACTTTACAGGAGGAGGTGATAAGGGAGTTTCACACATCCCCTTTAGCGGTACATCCATGAGTGGCGAAGATGTATCAGGATCTTAGACGATAGCACTGGTGCATGGGTATGAAGAAGTCTATGGTAGAGTTCGTTTCTCGATGCCTCACCTTCCAGCAGGTGAAGGAGAAGCACCAGGTACCAGCAGTCTTGGTACAACCCTTGGAGGTCCCGGAGTGGAAGTGGGACAGGATATCTATGGACTTAGTGACTAGACTTCAATGCACTTCCAGAGGTCACAAATCCATTTGGGTGATTGTTGACCGACTCACCAAGTCGGCCCACTTCTTACCCATTAGAGAGCAGGGCTCAGTGGAGATCTTGGGATGCCTCTACGTTCAGGATATCGTACGACTTCATGGCGTTCCATCATCTATCATCTCCGATCAAGATGCTCACTTTACTTCCTGGCTTTGGAAGGGGTTGCAGGAGGCATTCAGGATGCAGCTACGTCTGAGCACCGCCTTTCACCCTCAGACAGATGGTCAGATAGAGAGGACCATTTAGACTATTGAGGACATGCTCCATGCATGTGTCCCCGACTTTGGTTGTATCTGGGAGGATCACCTACCCTTGGTGGAGTTCGCGTACAACAACAGCTACCACTCCACCATCAGGATGGCACCATACAAGGCATTGTACGACCGACCTTGAAGATCACTGCTGTGCTGGACGGACCCTGGGGAGTCAGTACTTATGGGACCAGAGATGGTCCAGGCCACAACAGAGAAGACCCAGGTCATCCAGGAGCGGATGAGGATAGCTCAGAGCCGACAGAAGTCTTATTCTGACAGGAGGCGGAGACCACTAGAGTTCGAGGATGGCGACCGCGTCTTCTTGCGGGTCTCACCTCGATGTGGATTACGGAGATTTGGCCGAGGTGGCAAGTTATCTCCGCACTTCATTGGACCATTCCAAGTCCTCAGCAGGATAGGCAAGGTGGCTTATCTCCTGGCTCTACCACCTCAGTTGCACCGGGTGCACGACGTCTTTCACGTATCTCAGCTGAGGAGATACGTGCACGTCCCGATGCATATCATCGACCATGGTAAGTTGGACATTGATGATGGGGAGACTTTTGCGGAGGTCCCGGTAGAGATTGAGGATCGACAGGAGCGGGTCCTATGTGGATGATCGATTCCTCTAGTGCACATCAGGTGGAAGCACGTGAACCTCCAGGAGAGAACTTGGGAGCGGTAGGCTCAGATGCGTGCACAGTACCCACATTTGTTTCCCTAGTTTACGATGTATCTTTACGGGGACTTAAATCCCTAAGGTGTGAGTAATGTAAAGACCCATAAAATTCAAGGGAAATGTTTTCTTAATTTTCTTTGGGATTTTACAAGAACGCAGTTTCTGACGGCACCTGATTCCGAGGCCCGGTGTGACCGGAATCACTTTCCTAAGTTTAGCTCGGGTACGTTCAATGAACGAACGAGTGAGTTTTTGTAACTTTTAAACCGGTTCTCAGAATCGAAATCCAAGGACACCGATGGAATAGAAGCACCAATAAATTCTTAGTAACACCTTTTCTGGAGTTTTGTTTGCTCGGGTGAGGTTATTAAAATAATGGGTTAAGTATTGAATAAACTAAAATGGTGCAAAAAATTTTATTTTTATTTTTTTAAGTAGTATAACCTAAGCTAGGTAGTTGGGGTGGGACGCACTGATGTTCTAACTTCCCTTGAGAGGATTTAAGGTGATGTGGGGCCCACACAATCCCCCACATTTTCATTTTTCCTTAACTCCATTTAAAACCTCTTTTGTCTTTTAGTTTACAACTTATCACTTCAATAAATTTTTGACAAGTTAAGTGAATTTAATTTCGAATGTTTGAATTTCAAAAGGTTTGGCATGAGAAATAAAATAAGGCAAAGCCTTATTTTATTAGGTTGTTTCGTTGTGTGAGAATCTTTGGAAGAGGAAATCTCTAAGTCTTGAAGAACGTTCTTCCTCCTTGAAGAATGCGAAGAACGCACCGTCGCCGACGAAAAACGCCGGCCTCCAACGAAGGATGACGAAGAATGCCAAATCCTCTGAGATCGACGACGCGAAGCCCTGTACCACGACGCCGACGATTCTCTTCTCCATGACGCCGGTGACGCTTACAGAACCTTCTTCCGTGACACTTTCTTCCGAGATGTTCTTTTCCACAATGAACCTTCGTCCAACGGCACCTTGAGGTAGGGGGTTTAGTTTAATTTAATTTATGTGTATTATATCCTCGATATATGATTAAATTGTTGGAAGTCGTTTGAACCACTAACACGGTGGGTGCAGACCAACGAACAAGTCCGAACCCACCGATTCTCTGTTCTTGATGCGCGGAACGTTGGGTGACGATGAAACAGGACCGTTGAGCGATTGGAGGCCGTCGAAGTAATCTACGGGTCCCAAGACGACCCCAGGCGTAGACGGGAGCAGTAACAGACCACCGAAGCGGCTCCGGTGGCCCGTGAACTTCATCAGCGGTGTTCCGACGCGCCGCTAGGAGGGACCGCCGTGGCTGAAGCCGCGACGGCAGGCGACCGGTCCCGTAGCCGCGCGGGATCCGGAGGAGACCGGGGGTCGTAACCCCCGACTGTCAAAGGGAGCGACCCCCACGTGGGGGCCATGGATCAATTAAGGGGGGCAGCCCCCCCCCCCCTTTCGCAAGGGCACGACCAAGCTGGCTGTGCGGGGCGAGCTCGCGCCGGGCCAACAGGACGCGCAGGCCGGGCCGGGCCGCACCAGCCGGGCCGCACCAGCCGGGCCGGGCCGTGCCCAAATTGGCCGGACCCGGACCCAGGTCAGGTCGACCCGGTTCGGCCCGACCCAGGGGGTCTCGGGTCGGGTCGGTCCGGGCCCAAAACCCCCTAAAACCGGACAGGTTCGTTCTTTTGCCTATAACATGGGTTACAGACCTCCGATTGACACACCGTCAGTTGCGATGCGATCCTTGAATCGAGACGGTCGTTTCGATATATTATACTCAAGGTTTCAGAGAACTTTGGGTTTGGTCGGGTTGGTTCAAACATGAAACCAACCGGGCCCTCGGAACGGAAACACTTATAACTTGAGCTCCGGACGTCCGATTGACATGCCGTCGACTTTGTTGGATTCCTCTTAGTGAGACGGACCTTTTGGATTACTCCGCTCGAGGTTTGGATGAAGTTGGAGTGTGGTGGGGTTGTTTTTGACTTAAAAACCAACTGGGCCCCTCGAACCAAAAAGCCAATAACTCTCAGACCGAGCATCCGATTGATGCGCCGTCTGCTACGTTGAGTTTATTTTGACAATACAGCACTTTGGGATACATCAACTACAGACTTCGGGTCAGTTGATGTATCAACCCCTCAGCTCGTGGAGCGAACCCTCCCGAAACGAGGTTGTTGTGTGCGGGAACCCTAGAGCTGGCTGCGACTACGACGACGATGACGACTGTACAGAAATCCTTTGTGGGTTCGATAGTGACGACTACAGCACTCAACGATCCTGTGTGGATCGGTGCTTACCGATCCTCTATGGGTCAGATCCTGTGTGGGTCAGCGCTCAGCGGTCCTGTGTGGGCCGGCGCATACCGATCCTGTGTGGGTCAGATCCTGTGTGGGTCATTGTGGGGGTTAGTACCTATCGATCCTATGCGAGTCATTACGGGGGTTAGTACCTATCGATCCTGTGTGGGTCTAACAGCTTAGATGAATCAGTGGCTACATCTGATCATCTCTATCATCATACGAATAATTATACCTGTGTGAGATGAGTCTTGACTTTCAATCCTTATCTTCGATAAGATCGACTTGTTATCCTGTGTGGATTACGTTATGCTTTCCTGTGTGGATTGGGTTATGTTTTCCTGTGTGGACTGGGTTGTACTTGGGCTCAGATGTAGGAGCCGAATTGGAATTGATGACTTAGGTATATGTATGGGCATATACCTAAGTAGTGTCGGATGTTACTTCGTGATTGTATCTTTCCTTTGTGGATTATCCTTTGTGGATTCTGGGAGACCTTCGAGGGTCTTAGGGTCCCTACTGAGTAGCGTATACTCACCCCTGCATGGGAAATGCCCACACTACGCTGTGTTGGATGCAGACGACGGACAACACTGATCGCAGTTGAGGCTTGTGGAGTGAGTCGTTACCTGGAGGTGGACCACTAGGCGGGACGTACACGGAGCAGACGACTGGACCCGCGGAGCTATGGAGACTATTTGTACCCACCCTTTAGGTGGGACTTCCAGTGGACGGATCGACATTGCTGTTTTAGTTTTCAGTTGCTGTACTTTCTTTCCAGTTGTAATTTACTTTCAGATTGGGTTTTTATTCTGGCCCACTTACTTTTCCGCACTACTATTCTACCCATTTTTACTTAGTGTTTACTTCTTCTTACTTAATCTGTGGTGATTGTTTACTTTATAAAGGAAATGCCTTCCCTTTTTATCGGGATTTACGCCTTGGTGCTAGTCGTCAGCCCCTGGCCTATGGAAGGCGGGCTTGGGGTAGTCACGGCACGAGCCCTGAGGATGGGTCGTGACATTCAATGGAAAAAACATAGGTGGAATTCCATTTCCAAATATTTACAAGAGTACCAGTCCCCTCCCCTATAAAAAGGCGCTCACCCCTCCCACTTCCTCAAACCTCTAAAGACACTTTTGATCAATAAATATCTACCCAAATATCTCCTCAAAATACCTCCAGTCAACCTATAAGCCTCACCTTGTTTATAAATACATCCATGGAATCCCTTTGGTGAAAACCAAAAGGAGTTACCCGATTAAGAGGTAACATCATTCCTCAAGATCTCAAGATCTTTAGAATTATTTCTTTTTTACACTCCTTAAATTATCCATATTCTTTTCTTATATAAAAAAATATACTAAATATAAATATATTTTTTAGGTTAATTTTTCTAACTATACTTACACACACTTCCATCTAATGGGTAAAAAACTTACCGTTTATGTGTACGACGAACTACCACCTCATGAAATGTTGATTGTTAGTTTTTTAGTTTACCACCTTCCATGGTAGGGAATTATGGTGGAAAATATGTTTATATATGATAAATATAATATTTATAATTTCTTTATTTTTTTTAATTCTTTTATTACACATAATTTTATTCTTTCCGTTTTGTGTAAATATGATATCATCATTTGTGGAAGTGTTGACTACCACCCCCTAAATGCAGTGTGATTCATTCGCACTATACATGAAATGTATAAAGGATAGTATTAATAAAAATATTTAACATATATTAAATAAATATGATACTTGAATTATAATATATATGTTATTTACTTTTCATTATTTTGATACGACAAAGAAATGAATGTATCGTTAATGTGTACGTACGACCTACTATCTCCATGAACTGTGCATTTCATTTCTCATATCCAAACATTATAGATTATTAAAAATAATTATATACTAGATATATATGATAATTAAATCATGTTTTACATTCTTTAGATGATGAAAATGTGATCTAAGTAAAAGTAATAACAAGTAACAAGTAAAAACATACTCGAAAAACTAGGCAATTAACACCCAAAATAGTGAAAATAATGAAAGATTATTAACAAATGGGTAGTAAGATATTATGATAAGATCATATATGATATCATAAATGTAAATATAATTTTTCTATAAGTTATTTACATGTTTAAAACCATTATACATGAAGTTAAAGGATGTTCACCTGAAAGGAAACACAAGGTAATGGATTTCATCTCAATTTACATTCCATTGAGCCTTATTTGTTGTTATGCACCTATTTTATTTTATATGGTGTACATACAAAACTTTGACATGTTATATCATGAATATATTTATTATTATGATATTATAAGTTTCATTTAATGTTATTAATTCATGGAGATTATGATTCAAATGTTTCAAAATGGCATGGGACACATTGATGGAATGTTTAAAGATTATTCTCCTCAAGAATGTTTTTATTGATTATATTTACAATCTAACTTACTTTTGTGATTGTTAACGTTATCTTGATACAATATCTTTATTTTTTTGCACCTAATTTCTTATATATGGTGAAAATACTTCCAATTTTTTATACTATATCATGTTTCATTCATTCTTTATGATATTTTTAGTTTCAATTTGAATTATTTCATCTCAGGGGATTTGAGTTAAAAGTTAGCAAGTGAAAAAGAATTTCATAACCAAATTTCTTCTCTTTGAGTTATATTACTTACTTGTTTTTGTTAATATTATATGATTATGTGTACAATCACTTGTTACTATCTATTTTTAATCTAATCTTGTTTTATATGGATTTACATTTGATACACATAATCTATTCATTGATTGATTTTCACATCAATGTTATGGTCATTTCAAGGGTTTAATTCACATTCTCATTTTGTTCGGGATTGTTTACACTTGAATTTCCATCATAAGAAATTATTTTATCATTTTATAATAATGTAGAACCCCTAGTTTGAGGTATGTAGCATTTTCTTATGCCTTTTTATGTTTTTAAAGTGATTGGGATGAGTTGGGAAGAGGTTTTGAGAGTTTGGAATGGTTTTGAATAATTTTGGTGGCTTTTATAAGGGCTCATGGTTTGAGAATGGATGGGGAAAACTATGCTGGTTCTCCAGAAAACCACACAGGGGGAGACAGTGGGCTTCGCATGGCCTACGCATGGTTTTCCAAACCGTACGAGGCAACTGTGCGGACCCCTTATCTCGAGGCAGTGGCATGCACACAGTTTTCCAAACTGTATGGGAAAACTGTGTGGCCACATAAAAATGGGTTTTTTAAATCCGGGCTCTCTCAGGTTTGCCTCATTTCATTTCTAACTTACTCCCACTTGATCCTCACTCTGTATTTTGGGTTCTCAAAGGTTGGAGGTGCTCTCCCACAGATTTTGGAAGAACATCGAAGGGGTTTCATAGTGGATTGAAGGTGGTTCTTCTTTGGTAAGTCTCCTACCATGGTTCTTTGAGGTTTCCTCTAGATCTATATCTCCCTCTCTTTTTTTTTTCTAGAACTACACCTTTTGTGTGTAGATATATGGTTGTGGTTTCCTTGGGTGTGGATTTTAAGGCTTGTTTATGATAGGGAAGGAGATCTATAGTGGTTTTCATGGAGCGTTTTCCCAGATTGGGGTGCAGTTTCTTGTTGGTCGAATTTGCCGAAACCCTAAAGGTTGGTGGATTCTCTCTCAACTCTACTTGGTTAGAACTAGTAGTATTGGTACAATTAATTTGTTTTTATTGAAATTAATTTTGATAATGATGTGTGAATCTTGTTGGAAACCCAATTGGTGGTGATCTGGGGGATTTTGGGGAAAATGGGATATTATTGAAAAAAAGGGTTTGTTGTGTGATTTTAAAATGTTGATTTTAAAATCATTAATGGTGTATTATGATTTTTTTTAAATATGGTTTTCAATAAAGATGTTGTTTATTGAAATTTGGTTAGGCATGGAAAATTTGTTAAAGGGTGTTTTCAATAAAAGAGTGATTTATTGATGTGAATTGGCTTGTGATGAGAATGATGGTGTGCTTTTGTGGGGCGTTGGTGCTTTGTTCTTGTTGGTTGATTAAGTGTTATGACTTGTGTTGATTGTGTGGAATTGGAAGGGAAGTACCAATATAAAAAGGTATGGTTAGTGGATGGAAGGGCCACCATCGAAGGATAGGTGGGAAGGAAGTACCAACAGTTGGAAATGTAGTTAACGGGTTTGACGGAAGCTCCATCGTTTTGGTTGCCTTGTTATGCACTATTTTGAAGGATGGAATTTGTTGTGATAATTTGAAATGGTGGAATGACTTTTGGCATGGTTTTTTGGATTTACCTTGGGTTTCATGGTTTTGGAATAGGTTTCTTGGTAAATGAGTGTTTTTCCTGTTGTTAGTTGTTTCCCTATTGAATGTTTTATATAAAATGTTTCATATAAATGTGCTAATAGTTTCGTCCTAGTGGCATGTATAGGGAAGTCATTTGGGAAAAAACTGTTGAGTATTTGTACTCACCCCCTGATTTGGAACTTGGGTGATTTTTCATATGCTGTATTCCAGAACATAGGTAAGAGTAAAGCATTTCATTTTGCTAGCAGTTCAGCATGATGCTTTGGTGATGTTGTGGTGCTTGGAGCACAGAGCTTGGTTTGGGGCTATGAATGGTGTCCTAGTTCTGTTAGAATCTTGTTGTAGTATCCCTCTTGGTACTTTGATTTTGGCTTGGTTTTATTTGTCATGTGGGATTGTTATGGATTAGTTAGTTGTCTTTTGGTAATGTATGTGTGGGGTTGTTTGGTCGATATGCATCATATAGTACGTTGATAGTGTGTTGTTTGGTTGGTTGGTTGAATCTCAAGGGAAAAGTGTTCCCCAGTTTATTCTCAAAGCCCTCAGAATTCATTAGAAGACTTTGGCACCTTAGGGTTGTTTCTTAAGGCCAATTAGCATTCACCCGCCCTCTCAAGACAATGAGATGTAGAGGGATGTTAAAAGTGGTATAATTTTGTTCGCTCCTTGGATTTCAAGTGAGAGCAGTTGTTTGATCCTTGGCATTGATCGTTGGTCTTGGTGTTGACATTCGTTTTTGGCCTATTCCTTGAGTCGGAATGGTAACGAGATATAGGATTGTCAGAACGTGGAATGTATAGCATAAAAGAGCATAGCTAACCCTTTTATGCTAAACTTAAAGTTACCAGGGAGTTGGGTACATACGTGTTTGGAGACACTTATAGGCATTGGATATCTCATTGTTGTGGGTGTAGCCAATGATATGAACATGGAATGCATGGTAGAAATGACTTTAGATTAGGATGGATATTTCATTTGGGTATAATGATCTATGTTGTGATATGAATTTGTTTATTTTTAAAATATGTGTTGGGTTTCAAAATGGAAGGATTTGTAACATGGAAATTTGTTGTATTTTGAAAATGGGTTGATTTCCAAAACAAGGTGGATTTTTTGAATAGTGAAACATGCGAAACGTGAACTTGAGGAAATCCTGGTTGTGATAGTTGTTATGTGATTAAATTTGAAAATTGTATACCCTTTCTTATTAAGTGAGTGAGACTTATGGTTGCTTTTGTGTGGTTATAAATGGCACTGGGTAGGCATCGTAGAGACCAACTGGAAAAAGCTGCTGAAAATATGGTTGCACTTGAGCCTTAGGTGAACCTGCAACTAGTATAGAGTATAGTGAAATCTTTACAAGCTGTTTAAAGTGGGAATAAAGTGGATGAACCAAAACATGTGGATCATGAGGTTCAGTTTCAAAGGCAGAATCCACCCATGTTTAGGGGTGATTCGGAGCTAGAAAGGGCTAAATCATGGCTGGATAGAATGAATAGGATATTTGAATTCTTGGGAACATTGGTATAGATGAAATTGAAACTAGCCACATATATGTTGGGAGATCATTCCCTCCAGTGGTGGGAGATGACAGTCCAAGCTGGGACAGACCAACGTGTGACATGGGAGGGGTTTGAGGAATTGTTTAATAAATAATTCTACCCTTATACATTCACAATTCAGAATACAATGGATTTATTCAGTTTGAAGCAAGGGAACATGATAGTGATCTAATATATGGCTAATTTTATGAACTTAGTGTGGTTTTCACCCGAGGTGGTGTGTAGTTCATCATTAAAAGCACAAATTTTGGAGGCTAGGTTAAACTTTGAAATTTTTTCCAAGATAAAGGTGCTATGTATAGATGATTACACATAAATGGTGAATCGAGCTACAGTGGGTAAGTGGGATCTTGTAAGAGCTACAGGTGGGGGAAGTATGTTGGTACACATGGAAAATAGTGGTAAATCAAATGATGCGTTCAATCGGAAGAGGGAAACTTATTTCCAGGGTGGGAGTACAGCTCAGAATCTTACGACAGGATCAATGAATCTTTTATCTAAGCTTCAAAGCAAGCTAGGATGTTTTCAGTGTGGTTCTATGAGCCACATCAAGTGGGATTTTATGGAAAAATCACGAGCATGTCATAATTGTAAGAAGATGGGGAATCTGCAGTGTTATTGTCAGAATGCTCTGAGGTCGGGTGTCCATGAAATCCTCAGGGGCCACATGGGTCTTATGGATCAACGGGACAGGGGCGGTAGCATACCCCTCAGTAGAAACGTGAAGTGGGTCATGGTGATTCTCAGAATACCATGATGCCTTAGCAGGGTAATAAAGAGAAGAGCATGAAAAGTAAATAGTTTTTTGGAGCTGAGAAGGCAGTGATGGATAATTAGTCGGGACCATCCACAGTGTGAGGTATGGTTCTTTTAAATTCAATGTTGATGCAAGATTTGTTTGATATGGGTGCTTCACATTATTTTATTGCTTCTCTCATCATTTATCTATTGGTTTTACATATGGAATTGATGACTTATATTTTCAAACTACAAACTCCTTTGGGTCAAAGAGAGTGTCGATCCTTCCTATGTCGAGGCTGTTATTTAGTTTTGGATGGCATAAAATTGATGTGGGATTTCTCAGTGTGTGATATGGATGCTTATGATATAATCCTGGGAATGGATTAGTTGCAAATGTTTAAGGCCCACATCGATTGCTATGTACGAACGGTTAGTAGTGTGATGGAGGATGGGATTAGACATCTCTTTAGAGGGGAGAAGAGTGAGAAGAAGGGTGCTATATATTTTTTGGAACGAACTGTTGGAATGATCTCATATAAATTAGAGGACTTCTCATTGGAATCGGTGGAGGGTGTTGAGTAGAGTGTTATTTCAGTAGTTTGGATCATTTTATGGATATATTTCCTGAAGAATTATCTAGGTTAAAACCCTTGAGATAAGTAGAGTTTATGATTTATCTCATACTGGGAACTAGTACTATCTCATTTCTTTCTTATTGAATGGAACCAGAAAAATTATGGGAATTAAAGGTGTAGTTGGAAGAGTTATAAAACAAAGGGTTTATCTGGCCTAACATGTCTCTATGGGCAGCACTAGTTTTGTTTGTTAAAAAGGCAGATGAAACCTTGTGGCTCTGTGTTCATTATCCTAGACTAAATCAGGTTACAATAAATAACCAATATACACTTCCACACATTGATGATTTGTTTTCCCATTTGAGGGCAGCTCAGTGGTTCTACAAGATTTACTTGATGTCAGGGTATCATTAATTGTAGTTGAGGAATGAGGATATTCCAAAAATATAATTTAAATGTAGATATGGCCATTAAGATTATGTGGTTATGCCTTTTGGTCTAATGAATTCACCAACAATGTTTATGGAATTGATGAATCATATATTTAAAATATATCTGGATTCTTTTGTGGTGGTATTGGTGGATGATATTCTAGTGTATTCGAGGACAAGGGTAGAGTGTGAGCAGCACTTGGCGATTGTGTTGAGGATCTTGAGGGATCATCATTTGTATGAGAAATTGTCAAATTGTGACTTTTGGTTATAGGAGGTTTGTTTCCTTGTCCATGTTATTTCTGAGAGGGATGTTTCAGTTGATATGGAATAGATAGAGGCTGTTATCTAATGGAAACGTCCAAAGAACATTTTCGAGATACTGAGTTTCCTTGTTTTAGCTAGGAATTATCGACATTTTTCTTGTGATTTCTCATTATTTGATTCACTGATGACAACTTTGACACGGAATAATATCCTATTTCAATGGGATGGGAAGTTCCAGAAATGATTTGAAGAGTTAAAGGGTCGCCTTACATCCGCACCAATATTGGTTTTTCCAGAACCAGGGAAAGGGTACATGGTGTATTTTGATGCATTGGGATCAGGGTTGGGTTGTGTTCTCTTACAGAGTGATCAGGTGGTTTTATATGGCTCATGGTAGTTGAGGCTTCATGAGAATAACTAACCAAAACATGATTTGGTTTTGGCGGCCGTGGTTCATGCCTTAAAAATGTGGCATCATTATCTCTTTGGTGAAGAATTTAATATGTTTACCAATCACAAGAGTATAAATCATATCCTATCAAAAAGATATTTGAACATTAGGAAAACTATATGGATGGAATATCTCTAGATATTTGATTTAGAATTAATGTACACACTGGGTAAGGAAAATTTAGTGGCTACAACATTAAGAAATAAATCATATGCTCAAGTGTTGAAATAGGCATCAGATCAGTGACAGTTGATGTCGGTCATAGCTGACATGTGGTTGGAATGTGAGGACCTGGGTGGAAGATCAGTCTTTGTTCTGATTTTTTTGGTTCCTGACTTGTATGGTTTGGTTAAAAAGCCATAGAAATCAGATTCTGAGTGCATGGAAATGGGGTCAAAACTCAATTAGGGGGAGACCATTGAGAACTGGGAACTGAATGTGAATTTATTATTGTGTTTTCAGAATTAGATATTGGTACCAGTGGATTTTCAGGAAGAAATTCTTTAGGGATTATCATCATTCAAGGTGGGATATCCATCCTAGAATTCAGAAAATGTATAATATATTGAAAGCGCAGTTTTGGTGGGATGATATAAAAAGGGATGTGGTCGGGTTTGTCTCAAGATGCTTGAATTTTCAGCAAGTCAAGGTACAACATCAGTGGCCAGCATGCATGTTGCAGTCATTACCTATCCCTCTGTGGAAATGGGAGCAGACAACAATGGATTTTGTGATAGGTCTTCTGGGAATGATTATAAAATACGATGCCATATGGATGATTGTGTATCGACTCACAAAGTCGGCCCATTTCATCACAATTAATGAATCTCATATGGTGGAGGATCTATCCAAAATATATATCTAGGAGGTGGTAAAGAGGATTGGTGTTCCATTTTCTATTGTATCAGATATATATCTGAGTTTCACATCCTATTTCTAGAAATCCTTACACCAAGCCCTTGGGACACAGTTGATGATGAGCACAATATATCATCCTCAGACAGATGGAAAATCCGTGAGGATGATGAAAACCATGGAGGATATGTTAAGGGATTGTGTGATGGATTTTTTAGGTTTATGAGAGGATCACTTAACTTTGATGGAGTTCTCCCATAATAATAGTTATGAGGTTTCAATACATATAGCTCTGTTTGAGTCTTTTTATGTGTGTCCATTTCATTTTCCACTATGTTGGGAGGAAACAGGCGAGACTTCGATGATCAGACCGAGCCTTGTCCAAGAGACTGTAGAAAAGATATATTTGATAAATAATAGGATGGAGATGGATCATTGTCATTAGAAATCATATGTGGACCATCATCGATGAATTTTGTCATTCGAGGTGGGTGATCATGTATTTTTTTGAATCTGTCCTAGGTTGGGACATCTTTAGTTTGGGAAGCATGGTAAGTTATCTCCAAGGTATATTGGGCCTTTTGAGATACTTGAGAGGATTGGAGAGGTGTATTATCATTTTGATTTTCCACCATGGTTTAGTGTGGTACAAAATTTGTTTCATTTGTCGTAGAGGAAAAATTATCTACCGGATCATGACCATGTGATTCGTTGGGATCATGTTCATCTAGAAACAGATGCTTCCTTGGTGCATGTGCTAGTGCAGATAGTGGATAGGAAAGAGAAAGTCTTTCATGGTAACAACATCAGTTTAGTTCATGTTTTTTGACATCATGGTCAGATTCAAGTGGATACTTGGGAACAAGAGAAAGAGATGGTTGAGCAGTGGCCCAAGCTCTTTCAGCAAATCGATGGTTCCCTACTTTCCGAGGACGAAAAGTCCAATAGTGGGTAGAATTTAGCACCCCAATTTTGAGGTATGTATCATTTTTATTCCTTTTTATGTGTTTAAATTTATTGGGATGAGTCATTAAGATTTATGGTGTTTTTTTAATGATTTTTAATAAGTTTTGAGGCTTTTCTAAGGGCCCACAGTTTGAGAACGGTTGGGAAAACTGTGTGGGTTCTCCAAGAAACCGTGAATGGGGAGACAATGGTCTTCACATGACCTGTGAGCTATTTTCCAAACCATGTGAGGCAGCTGTGTGAACCCCTTCTCTCAAGGTAGTGGCAAGTGCATGGTTAGCGCACGGTTTTCCAAACAGTGTGGGAAAATTGTGCAGCCACTTAAAAATGGGGTTTTTAAATCCGAGATCCCATGAGGTTGCCTATTTTCATTCCAAAATTCCTCACACTCGATCCTCACTTGAGATTTTGGGTTATCAAAGGTTGGAGGTGCTCTCCCACACATTTTGGAAGAAAATCGGAGGGGTTTCTTGGTGTATTGAAGGCAGTTATTCTCAGGTAAGTCTCCACATGTGGTTCTTTGTGGTTTCCTCTAGATCTACATCTCCCTATCTCTCAGTTTTCTAGATCTACACTCATTCTGTGTAGATCTATGATTTTGGTTTCCTTGGGTGTTGATTTTAAGTCTTATTGATGATAGGGAATGAGATCTAGAGTGGTTTTCATGGTACATTTTCTCGGATTGGGGTGCAGTTGCTTGTGGTTCGAATTCACTGGAACCATAATGGTAGGTGGATTCTCTCTCGAATCCACATGGTTAGAACTAGTAGTTTTGGTTTAATTGATTTGTTTTTCTTGAAATTACTTGTGATAATGATGTCTAAATATTTTTTGGTAACCCAATTGGTGGTGATTTGGGAGATTTGGTGGAAAATGTGTTATTGTTGCAAAATGGGCTTGTTGTGTGATTTTAACATGCTTATTTTAAAATCATGAATGGTTGATTAATAAAATTGTTTTTTGAAATATGGTTTTAAATAAATATCTTTTTTATTGAAAAGTGGTTGGGCATGGAAAACTGGTTAAAGGGTGTTTTCAACAAATGGTATATTTATTGAAGTGAATTAATATGTGATGGGAATGATGGTGTAATTTTTTGGGGCCTTGGTGCTTTGTGATTTTTTGTTGATTAAGTGTTATGGATTTTGTGTATTGTGTATAAGTGTTAGGTATGTACCACTATAAAAAGGGTATGGTTAGTGGATGGAAGTGCCACCATAAAAGGATAAGTGGGTGGTAAGTACCACTAGTTGGAAATGTAGTGAACGGGTTGGACAGAAGCTCTACTATTTTGGTTGCCTTGTTTTGCACTATTTTACAAGATGTAATTTGTTATGGTAATGTGAAATGGTGGAATGAATTGTGGAATGGTTGTTTGTATTTCCCTTGGGTTGCATGGTTTGGGAAAATGTGGCTTGGTAAAGGAGTGTTTGGATTGTTGTAAGTTGTTTCACTATTGAATGTTTTATATAAACTATTTCATATAAATGTTCTAATGGTTTCATCCTAGAGGCATATATAGGGAAGTAATTTAGGGAAAACCTACTGAGTATTTGTACTCACCCCATTATATGGAACTTGGGTGCTTTTGCAGATAATGTATTCCAAGACAGAGGTAAGATTAAAGCATCTCATTTTGCTAGTGGTTCAGCATGATGCTTTGGTGATGTTGTGGTTCTTAGAGCATAGATCTTGGTTTGGATATATGGATGGTGTCCTAGTTCTACTTTAGTCACATTGTAGTCTTTCTCTTGGTACTCTAATTTTGGAGTGGTTGTATTTGGTATGCGGGATTGTTATTGATTAGTTGGTTGTCGTTTGGTAATGTATGGGTTGGGTTGTTTTGTTGACAAGCATCATATGGTTTGTTGATAATGGATTGTTTGGTTGAATCTAAAGGGAAAATTGTTCCCTAATTTATTCTTGAAGCCCTCGACATTCATTTCCAGCCTTTGGTGATTTCAGAACATCACTTAAGGCTAAGTAGCATTCCTCCTCCCTCTCAAGCCAAAGATATGGGGTGGGATGTTATAAATAAACCCTTTCATTTTCTTCTCCTATTGTTTTTCATGATCATTTTCTAGTAATAGTATAATTTTCCACTCTTTGATACCTAAAATGTTTTAGAAAATGTTTTTTTATGAAAACCCTACTTCATTTCTCTTTTTTTTCAATGAAACTATTTTTTTTAAAACCTCTATTTTATAAAAAGGTTTTCAAAAATGATTTTTAACTATTAAAAAATGATTTATTAAAGCCATTTTTACCCTTTTTTCTTTTACCAATGTTTTCAAAGGAATATTCTTATCTATTTATGAACAAGGAATTTTTATAACCATTTTACCATGAAAAAGGAATGTTCTTTTTACCACATATGGCAGGACTAGATTTGCATGCTATCATTTATTCAAAGATTCATTTTCAGGTTTAAAAGGTTAATTTTTAAATAAAATGTTTTCAAAAGTGATTTTCAAAGAAAATTATTTTCAAAATATTTTTCAAAATAAAAATGAAATCTCCCTCAAGAATGTTTTTTAAAGATATTTTTATAGTATTTATATTCATCAACAGAAATAAAATTTATTTTTACTTCACTTGGGATATTTTGTATTGATACTATCCTTATTCCTCCTATGGATGGTTTATTATTGATTTGGACAAGGATAATCTTTACATTCACTTCCTTGATACATTTTAGTATCCTTGAAATATTTAAGTCCCCATGATTATTTTAAATTTAATTTACCCAAAATATCCCAATCATTTTATGGATATAATTATTTATTAATCCATTTACCATTTTTCATATGGTGTTTACTTTGAATGTTATTTTATTATTTTGGGAAATATTGATAAAACCATATCCTATATTCAATATAGATACTTTATAAGGCATATTGTTTATTATTGTTTTCAATTATTTATATGAGGAATAATTTGGAATGAAAATTATGGGTGGGTCCCGAACTTTATATAGACCCTCGATGCATTGAAAGTTTATCATGAGACAAATTATAGTTAAAAATTAAATAGGTTTCAACCTTTTAAATCTTCTTATGAAAGGCCATGATAGTATAGGTTTTCATGTTCCTATGACATGATGTTTAATAATTAATAATTTCCATCATTTTGATTCAGTTATTATTTATCAATGATATTTTTCATCAACATATCTATGGATGCATTTCATTCTCATTTCATTGATTAAATTGCATGTGTTTCAGTTTCTTACCTTTTCATATTTATTTTTCCTTATCTAGTTATTTTAATGGTATGTGTTTCATTTATTTACCTTGACATATTGAATATACACTACCTTCTCAATTTATTTATATCATGACATGTGTTCTAAGTTATTTACCTTTACATTTCACTATTATCATTGATTAATTATTTCTTCCACTATAATTTACCCTTACTGAGAATTTGATCTCACCCTTATTTTATTTCCTTTCCCCAGGAATCCAATAAGTATACTAAGAAATATATAAATGGATATTCTAGATGGAATAAATTTATCCTTAAAAGAAAAAAATATGTTGTAGTTAGTGTATTCATTTGTAATAAAAGACTCATTTGTGTATATGGTTTACCATGGCTACTAAACTATTTGATCCCTTAGGGTTTAATTCCTTATAATCATGCCATTGTAATGGTAGTGTACACCAACCCTAGGTTTCTGGGTTTGGGCCACTACACCAAGGTAATCTCAGGATAGACTTGATTGGAGCCCAAGGTGATAATCCAAGGTGGTCTATATCTGAGTACATTAAGATGAATCCAAGTAGAAGATCCAAGGAATTCAAATTTCAAGAGTATGTAAGAGAATCATCAGTGTTTAGGTGATGAATTTACATATCTAAGAAATTGACCAAGCCCAAGTTTGGTATCCCACTTGGTGGTCACATAAATGAATCAATTGAAATCCTATGAGTTCTCCAAAGTAATTCCAGGTCAGAAATCCAAGTCTTACTCAGGGTATTCCATGCCTTTAATAGTATCATTAAGGTCTATAATATTAATCAAGATATTATTTTAATAATTTCACAAAGGCCAAGTAAAAATATCCAAAAAATTACACTTTTCAATTAATTCCTTTAGTCATTTCATTAAAGTGATATAGCTGGCCAAGTGAAGCATCCATACCATATAACAATTCAATATAGTCACTGAGTTCATTCATTTTACAAACAAGAAGCCAAACACACCCAAGGGGTGTCTTGGTTTTTAGAAACAACAATTATCAATATCATTTAAACTAACACACCCAACGGGGTCATTCAATTTGATTCCATCAATCTCTAATGGAATCGTAGGGTCTCATAGAACTTCTAGAACCAGGTTTAGATCACAAGTTAAAGGAATATTATTTTTTAGAGAAATTCAAGGAAAGTACAGCATGAGACACAACAAAAAAATTATAAACATCATTAATTTTAGGGAAAAGTAGAAGAACACATACCTTTTCTTAGTGGTAGACTCTTCATCCAGTATCAACCTCAAATTTGGGTTAGAATGAGAGAAATCTAGAAACTAGTAAAACTCCCTAAAAATGTGGTATATTAGGTCACATGGAGATAATAATGAATATGGTAAATAAAATAGAGAAAAGAAATAATATGAGTGATAGAATTATTAAGGGGGATTCGACATAATTAATGATGATTGAATTAAAGTTTTGATAGAGGAGATACACCAAAGGTTAAAAGAGGGAATAAGGGAGAGCTACGAGAAACTAGATATGAAAATGAGGGATGATGATAAGAAGAATTAGAGTTAAAGGAAATAAGGTAAAAATAATCGTTTATATAATTTTTTAAGGGGCACATGGTTTGGTCACTTGGTTTTCCAAATCATACACCAACTGTGCGATGACTATTATCCATTATCCCACACCTTGCATGGTCTAGGCACATAGTTAGAATACGGTAGGAAAAACATGCATAGAATAGCTATATTAAATTGAAGTTTTTTCATGGTTAGGTGTACCTTTATGTATGGTTTTACAAATCATTATCCTTCCTTATATGGCTACAAGGTTGAGGTTCATGGTTATTCTAAACATTACGCCTCATATTTCTTCCTTAAAAAACCTTACTTCGGGCCCTGAAAAAAGTTAAAAAACTCTTGAAAACTCCATGAACCATTTAAGAAAGTCCATTAAGTTAAAACATGAGTTTTATACTACAAAATTTAAGGATCCATACCTCTAAGAAAAAACAATATCTTATATGTTTTTTGTTGAAATTAATTCTCATGTTATTTATTGGAGAATTATGTTATGATTAGTTTTAGCTATTGGATCATTGATAGAAGGAAGGTGTTCATGAATCATATATCAAATGTCATATTCACATGAAATAAGTATGCCTGTGTGTTATTGATATCACCAAATATGAGAGTTTGATTGTTTAACATGTTAAAAAAACTTATATGATGTTTTCCTATATAAATTGTTGGTGGAATTCTACATAAATGGACAATTATATAGTTTCTTTATTATGATAGTTTAGGTAGATTATATAGAGATATGCTATTTCATGATGATGTATATATATTACCGTGATATAAGGGATGTTTAGTGACCATGGTAGGATGGTATAGAAATTGGATTCCTTGAAGATGGACCACATGTGGGTGTTTGGGAAAATTAGTTCGGTTTTTTATAGTTCTAATAAAAACCTATATGGTATTCTCCCAAATATCATATTGGTTGCATTATAAAAATCCAAACCATATGACTATGGGACACTTTCCATGGATTATCATAAGATAATGTCATTATATATATGTACATTTATGAGTTAGTGATCCTTTACGGGGTGACTCCCACTTGTGGAGGCTCGATGAGAATCAACCTAAGATCATGATTCTTTAGGGGTAATCTATTATGACTATGTTTGATGAGGATTTATGTCATATTAGGATGGTGAGTCGGAATGATATGCATGATATATGAATATTTGAAAACCCTAGAGTGGGTAGTTTGACATGTGAGATATCTATTGATATCTTATTTGGGAGAAGATATGTTCTTCGTGAGTTGTGACAAGTGAGGTGTGGTTTGTAGGCTAGGTGGTGGGGCATAATACTTTGAGATATGGCTCAAGATATTTGTGATACATTTATTAAGGTTGTGATGATATGAAATATATGAGGGTAAACCAGGAGAGAGGGGCTAGCCTAGGTTTGTGAGTGCCTTAGAGATAAAAGAATAGTAATATACTTTTATTTATGTGATCAATGCATTAAAGGTGATTTCAATTATTTGTTATGGGAATGTATGTGAATTGATCTTTCATGACATTAAACACTTAGAGTGATTTTAGTATTAAGATTCAGTTTCAAGGTTAGGATCAGTGAGATTCCTAACCCTGTTGACCTCAAGTGTGGTTCTTGATAAGATAATAGATTACAATCCTATATGATTAGATCTTGGATGGATAAAGAATAAGTAAATTTATCAGTTTTTAAAACAACTTCTCAGCTGGAAAGAGATAATAAGATGTACTACATCATATGTGAAATGCTTAATTTTCAATAGGATCACTGAGGGTTCTCCTTAATAGATGAGACTGACATGAATAAGATGCATAGCCTATGTTTAGGTTCATGAAATTCAGTAGAATAATATGTGACTCATGGGATTGTGTTTCGGATTATGTGGTCGGGTGGCACAAGAGTGTACAATTTTGAATTTTGATGAGATAAAATTCATATGCACTACTTGCGTAAAATGATAGTTTTAATTTTAAATATATGAGTAGTAATTTATGATCCAAGGAATGATGGTTTTGATGGAATGATTATGAGATGGTTTTTTTGAGTGGGTTGATGAAATAGGAAATTTCCCTTGTAGAAGAGGAGACACCACGGATGAATCAGGTTCAATGAAACAAACAATACAAGTTTAGTCCTAGTTAGGTTGATATAATGAATGAGAATGGATAAAGAGTATAGAAAAATTTGTTAAGTTGGAACCTATTATTGTTATTATTGAGGAGTGGTATAGGTAAAACCATATAGTGGGGGGGGGGGTGGTGAACCATTGGATACTTGAGGGTGTGACCGTCGTTATGGATGGATTTTAATGGATTCCAAGGATGATGTTATCTATGTTCCAAGAATGAGTATAAAATAATGTTTCATATTAGAACTTAGGTATTATTGGGACATTCATGTCTAATCATTACATGTTTTAATGGAAAGAACATGGTCTGGGGAAGATCATACCCATTTTGGTATGGTTGTGGGTTTGATAAGATAGGTTTTTATATAGTCAAGGTGGCATTAGGATTCTGGTGATTAAGTGAATCCAATTTTATCTACTTCCTTAGAGAATACCAAATTTGAGGCTTGGATATAGATTTTTAGGGAGTTTGTGTATTGGAAATAATATTTAGACTGATTTAGTGTGATCAGAGCATGGTTTAGATTAGGGTTTCATTGATGCTTGTGAGTGGAGAATGATAACCAATTTGGTTGGATGAGAAATTGACCAAATAATTATACAGTATGTAAGGTTCAGAATTCAGTATTGGTGTTTAGGTAATGTAACACCCCAAACCAACACTACTCTTTTATTTTATTTATTTTGTTTCATGATCTTCTCGGGTGTTTCCCATGAAATTAATGTTTTTGGAAGGGTAAGAGGGTGGCGCACAATTAACACATGGTTAGGGGAAACTATGTACTAGCCCTATATAAACCATGTGGACCCAGTATAAGCACTGGGCATCCCACGTGGTTAGGTGCATGAGAATGTGACATTCCTAAGGTGCTTGTGCGGCCTCCTCCAATCTTGGACTGAGGCCACTGCATGGTTGACACATAGTCTAGTAGAATGTGCATCCAAACCATGAATACTTCTCAGGTTTAAATAAAATAAAATAAAGTATAATAATAATAATAATAATAATAATAATAAAACCACTAATAGGGGTATCTCCCTCCCCTCACACTCACTTGACACACCCACAAGGGGCTCCTAGCCATGCATATCCCTCCTCTCTCATTCGTTAATTGTTTCTCCTCTCAATTCATGGGGTGATATCCTTGGGTAATAATTTCTCCCTCCCTTTTATCACTTTCATCTTTATTATATCCATTTTTATAGGTTTATTTTACCTCGATTATGGTTCAAAATCCATATCCAAATCCTAACCCAATTTGGGGATTCATTTTGATTATTTATCAGTTCCTAGGGATCATGAGGACTATGTTATGGCATGTTCTTGGGTCATTCATTGAATGTGATAACCTATGGTTTCTTGAACATTAATTAAACACATATAAAGGATTAAGAATATATATATATATAAGTACCTTATTTGTATATATTCACTCATGGAGGTGTGATTATGTACATTGGTATAAGGGGTACTTATATATTTATATATGAATATATGTGTAAGTTTAAAAGGTAGTTTTTCTTTTATAGTATTCTTCTTGGTCTATCGTACTTTTATAGACCTCTTTTGAGTTGATTTAAGTGACCGTCATCAATAGAGACATTTTTTGGGGTAGATTCGATATGTCCAAGCCTTTGAATTGATTTCCTTGATTTCTTATGTGAATGTAATGGGTGTTTTAATTATTATATAACATGTTTATGTAATGAAAAATGGTTGTGGTCCTTGAAAAAGTTGTTTCTTCATATTTTACAGGGTTTTCCTAATCATCCAACATGGTTTTTTCTTCTTTAAGAATGTTTTAAACCTTATTTTGGAATGGAAAGTCTTTTAAATGTCCAATTGGTTTTTCTGAAATTATTTCTATCATGAATCATATAGATGAAAAAAGGTGATTTGGTCTTTTGAATTTTTTTCATAAAATGCCTAATGGAATGGAATTGGTTTTCAAGGAACCCTTAAAGGGATTCCTAATATTTCAACTTAATGAACATGGCTTACATACATATACATGTATGTGTATATACATTGGTGCCTCCTTCACATATATTCACTCATGGTGAGTGTAATATGTGCATTGATCTAAAGGGTAGCTATATATATATATATGTGTGTATATGTTATAGGTACATAGTGTTTTTTGAAAATCAAAAAGCTTTGGGAAAAAGTATTTTATAAAGGAATGGTGTTTATTTTAAAATTATGAGGTAGAGTTAAAACTTTGAAAATGTTTTTTGAAAATAAAAAACCCCTCTTAAAGAAATCCCCTTGAAATATAAATGTGGTTTGTATGGTAAATGTGGGAAATGTGATGAATCATAGTGAAGGGGATTGCACTTGGGTTGTTTGTATTGGAAAGGGGTTGCGCTTAAGGAGGGAGATCATAGGTGAGAAGTGGGTTGTTGTTTTGTTGATAAATATATGATATATATGTATATGATAGCCTGTTAAAAACTCACATCCCTTTTAAACATCATGGAAAGTCTTGGGTAGTTATTTGAGATCCTAGGTACACATACTAAACTAGTTGAGATTACACACTAACTAGTAGTCCTGAATAGGTAACCTAAATAGCCATGGGATGTGCCCCTAGGTTAAATGAGTAAGGGTTTCACTGAGTGTTTTGGAAGTGTTTGAAGATATTTTTCACTGATAAAGATTAATGATGTTAGTATTTATATCTATCTACTAGGCTATCTTGACGAACACCCTAGATCCCATGAAACCTATCTTACATGTACATTATTTTCCTCTATTTTCTAGTTTCTTTATAAATTGAAATATTTTAATTTATTTTATACTGAGACACCTATTTTAGAATAGTTTATCTTTAAAAAAATAATTTACTAGATGGTATTTTTTGTTTGAACAATTGCTTTGAAAATTCAATGAAAAAAGGTATTCTTAAAATGGAAGCATGTAACATTTTTTTGAAAAGAGTGGAAAACCCAATTTTTATATATATTATTTTCAAACAATAATGATTTGGATTTCACTTTAAAGGTAATTAATATGTATTGGTTTATTTTTTGGAATACCTACTAAGAATATTAGTTCTCACACTTATTCTATCATTTTCAGTTTTAGGACCCGCTTAGTTCTGGATCGCTCATGGAGTAAGCTTGGTTCTATGGTTGGAGGTGACCCATGGGTCTATGTAGAGGCATGTTTGGTTATTTCTAGTTTGTTTATTTTCATATTTTATTTATTATTTTATATAATATTTATTTATTTATCTATATTTTTAAGAAAAATCATGTCCAATTGAGTATGCATGATGCTCGACACTAGTTTCCAACCTGGGAGGACTGGGAATGCCCCTCGGGACATGTCAGGGATCAGTTTGGCTTCCCATTTCGAGGCCAACATGGTTTGGTTCATGAAAAAATAGTATCAGAGAAATAATCCTTTTTTTGGAGATGTTTGGTAGTTAATAGCTCTTATTTTCAAAATTAATGTAGTTAGTCATAGGTAGGTTCTTGATCACCACCTATTCGGAAGGATTCTTGAATTTCCAAGGTGATATGAGATTATTGTGCCTCAAAATCTGAGTTTAGATCATATTTTTTGAGGTTTTGGTTTTTGTTTGAGTGTTTTTTATTGTATTTGATATTTTTTTGTTTTTTTGAGAAAATAAAAATTTTGTAGTAGATTTTTGGTGGGATTTAGTGGGTGCACTATTACTGTACATAGTTTGGAAAACCATGTGAAGACCATGCAGATTCTTATATTGACCTCCAATGAGCTTCACATAGTTGGTGCATAGTTTTCTAAACCATTTGGGAAAACTAGGAGTAGTATTTGTTTCTTTCAAGTTTTTGGTATTTTGAACTGTTGAGTTTTGAGTTTATTTTACTTGTTCTTAGTTTTAGCTTAAGTGGATTTTGGGGTGTTTCACTTGGGTTTTTAAAATGATGAATGTATTTAAAAAAAATTAATTTTCAAAATGGGATCTTTTGGTTGATTAAAAAATGAAATTTTTATTTTTTTTTGAGTTTTTAAAGGTTTTTTAAAATTTTAAACTGAAAGTAAATTGGGAATTTGGGAATGTTTGGTTTTGATGATGAGAGGTGGCTTCAAAAAAATTGGATAGGAGTTTGAAATTGGTATTGAATGTTTTGTTTTAGAAACATAAATTTATTGTTTTGAGCCTTTTTATTGTTATGAATTCTCACATATATTGATGTATCTCTATAGGCATGTGTATGGATGGGTTCATGAGATTGCTTGAGGGCGTGTATTTGAGGCTTCATGGAATACCAATGTTAATCAATTAATATTTTTAGATTGTTTTGTTTTTGTAATATTTTTTGAAAATGGGGTTTCATTGTGTTGATAAGTGGGTGTTGTTTGACGTTTTATTATTTTATTTATAGATTTTATTTTTGGTTCCTTTTAGTTTTGACGTGTTGGAAGTGTTTTTTGTGTGGTGTTTTGAGTTTGGATTTTTGTTTTGTGATTGATATGTGAATTTTTGTCTGATGATTTTTTTATTTGACTTCATGTTTATTTTTTTTAGAGTATGAACCTATTAAGATATGAGGAATCTTGAATTGGATCTATGGTTGGATATTATACCTTGTTTCTTTGGTTGATCGAGCCATGTCTCAGTCATTTGGTTTGTATATTCAAGACATGGAGCTCCGTGGCCCTTAGTACTAGGAACTTTTTGATTGGTTCCAAGAATATAATTCTCCTCATTTCTTCAGGAAACTAGAGATAGGGAAATATGAGGAATGAATACAAATCATTGAGGAGATTTTCATTTGTCTTGAGTTTTATGAGCCTCTTAATCTCAAGTTTGAAATATTTTTTCTAGAAGGCCTAATATGGAAAGGTGGAAGTCCATTTTTGAGTCCCAACCATAGAAATGTATCTTATGGGAAAACTCTAAGGATTTTTTCATATATAGGGATTTCCACCAAACTGTAAAGGTTCCAAAGGAAATATACTTATACCATCATGAACATGGTTATTCAATGGTATTGGAATACACTAAGAGTTTTACCAAGACATTTTTGTATCTCTTGAAACATGTCAAATATGGATCCCTAAATGAATAATTATTTGAAAAGGGAATATGACTATAACTATTTTAGGATGTGTCATATTTCCCTAATAATTATAAGTAAGTGGTGAAGTAGGATGTTTGAGCTGAGTCTAGCTTTTCCAGGGAGCCAAATGTAGTTGATGTTTCACCCACCCCTAGGATAATTGGTGGTGTTTCCATTATAGGGAAAGGTAAGAAAGACATTCATGGTCTATTGGGAAGTATTATGAAGAGTTCATCTTGTTTCTTCTTTGTAAAATCATCTCAAATTAAGTTATAGGTTCACTATTAGTATGGGAGGTCAGGTCCCAAGAAACCTTATTTTCCAAAATCAACAAAGGCCTTTCATACCTATTTATTCTTAGGCCATATGTAATAGTTTTTAGGGTGTTTCTAGGAATAAATTTAGAGATATATCCACACATTAAAATTATCACCATCCCATTTTGAGAAGCGTGGTTTGTGAGTTCTATTTTAATGGAAATGCCTCTTTCGGTAAACATATTCTTAATAGAAGTGCCTTTTGGGGAAGAAAATTATAGATATTGTGGTTGTGGTTGGTGGTATTTCTTGTTATATTTCTCATATATCATTTATATGGTTTTTTCTAGGTTTCTAAGTTGTTATGAATTGGGAAATTATGGTTTTACTAGAGTCCTAATATGGTTGTGAGGCCATCACAAAAGGATCTTGTGGTGAACCTAGTTTCCAAGCTTCTTTGATGGGGAAAGTCCTTATCCTCACCCCACCAAGACCTAATCATAGTGGCTTGGATATTGATCCATGTTATGGATTCTCATGGATATCCTGTATGTACTATGATTGGTTTTCTTGATGATTCTATGCTTGGGATTGGGTTGTTCCATGTTTTGAGGTTGTGTTCAAAGATATGAGTTTTTGATGTTTGGGTTAATTCTTGAGGTTAATCTCTTTATCCACCTTAGGTATTTTTTAGTTTTGGGTCTTGAAAGGAAGATGGGTGTAGCTTTATGGTATTTGAGTTTTGGGAGTTTCATCTTGAGTGGTGGTTTTTCTTTCTTGGTATTATGATCACCTAAATGTTTTGGACTTTCTGGGGGAAAAAATTAACATGGTGGAGATAATTGTCACACCCCAACCAGAAAATAATATTTTATTTCATTATTTTTTCATCATATTCCTAGGAGTTTTTATTATTAAATTTTATTTTTTGGAAAGACCATAGGGTGGCACACAATTGGAATATTATTAGGGGAAATCATGTACTAGACCTCTGAAAACCGTGCGGCCTAGGTTAAATCATCGAGTAGTTAACACAGTTAGGTACACATGTGTGTAGCCTCTACCAGCTAATCATGTGGTCTAATCCCATCTTAGATAAAGGCCACCACATGGCTGGTGCATGTTCTAGAAGACCATGTGGAAAAACCATGTAACCTTCAAAGGATTAAAAAATAAAATAAAATAAAATAAAATAAAATAATAATAATAATAAAACCCACAAAAGGGGCATCTCCCCCCTCACACTCAATTGTCTTAAATGCCCACATGGGGCTCCAAAAAACACATGTCACTACTCATTTCTCTCTTTTTCATTGGTTTTTTCTCCTCCCAATCCACGGTGCGATCTCCTCAGTTATTCATTTATACCTCTCCATCATCTCCTTATTCCTTATTATTTCCTATTTTCTTGGTTTCTTTTCCCTCTCTTATAGCGCACATGCCATGAAAAAAATCCTAATTCAATTTGGGGATTCTTTATAATTTTTTATTTGTTCCTATGGTTTTTGATAACCAATATTAGGTTCATTATCACAACATTCATCGAAGGTGATAAATTTTGGTTCCATGAACGTGACTTACACACATATATAGGTATATGCATATATATATATATATATATAATATCCTATTTGTAAAAATTAAATCATGGTGGTGTGAATATATACATTGGTTAAATGGGTTCTTATATATATATATGTATTGGTTCATATGTGTGAAAGTGTAAAAGGGGTATTTTTCTTTTCTTGGATTCTTCTGGGCCTATCTTGCTTCCACAGACCTCTTTGGAGTGGATTTGAGTGACCTTCATCAAAAGCACAATGTTTTAAGGTAGGTTCCCTATTTCCAAGCCATTGAACTGATTTCCTTGATTTCTTGTTTCTTTCAAATCTGTGTTTTAATTATTAAATAGAATGTGTATTCTATAAAAAATTACTATGGTCCTTGAAAAAGGGGTTTTCTTTTTTTCCATTATTTACATATGCTTTAAAAATGAGTTTTCATATATAAGCAAGCTTTCAATATTTTCTTTCATATTTAATGTTTTTTAAATGTACAATTTATTTTTCCCAAATGATTTATATCACAAGTGATGTTGACGACCAAATGTGATATGGTTTTTGGACCTATTTTCATAAAAGGCCTAATGAAATGGAATTGGTTTTCAAGGAAACCGTGAGGGGATTCTTAATCTTTTATCTTGATGAACATGTCTTACATAAATATCCATATATAGGTATATACATGGGTGAATCCTTCATAAATATTCTCTCATGGAAAGCGGAATGTGTGCATTTTGATAAAGTGTGCCTATATACATATCTAGGTATATATTGTAAGTATGGGGTGTGATTTTGAAACTCAACAATCTATGGGAAAAAGTGTATTATAAATAAATGATGTTTCTTATAAAGTGATGAGGCTCGGTTGGAACTTTGAAATGTTTTATGAAAATAGAAAACCCCTCTTATGGAAATCCCCTTGAAATGGAAAGGTGTTGTGTATTCTAAATGTGGGAAATATGATGAAGCTCAGTGAAGGGGATTCAGATTTGGTTGGGTGGCTTGGAAAGGGTCTATGTTTAATGAGGGAGATCAAAGGAGAGCATTGGATTTTTATTATTTTAGTGATAAATATATGGTATGTATGTATATAATAGCTAGTTAAAATATAACATCCATTTTTAACATCACGAAAGACTTGGATAGTTAGGTGGGATCCTAGGTACACATGCTTTACTAGTTGAGATTAGGCACCTGCTAGTGGCCCAAAATAGGTAACCTTACTACCCATGGAATTTTCTCCTTAGTCACACTAGGAGGGTGTTTTCAAGGGTTTGGTAAATGTTTTATTATTTTCATTTCTAGTATATATTGATGATTTTAGTATTTATTTCATTGTAATAGGTTGTCATGACCAACACCCTAGATCCCATGACACCTATTTTACACATATTCTACTTTACTATATCCTCTAGTTTCTTTGCAAAGTGACATATCTAAATTGATTTAATACTTATACACCTTTATTTAGAACTATTTATCTTTTAATAAAAGAATATACTAAAAGGTATTTTATTTTTTAATAACGTTTTTCAAAATGATATGTAAGATGATTTTCTTAAAATGGAATCTTATTACTTGTTTTTTTGAAAAGAGTGGAAAAACATATTTTTATATATATTATTTTTAGACTATAATGATTTTTATTTCGCTTTAATGGTAATTCATATGGAATGGTTTATTATTTGGTATCCCTATTGAGAATCTCAGTGTTTATTCCTACTCTATCATTTTCAATTCTAGGTCCTACTTAGTTCTGGATCTCTCATAGAGAGATTTTGGTTCTATAGTTGGAGGTGACCCTTAGGGCCATGTAGATATACATTTGGTCATTTTTAGTTTGTTTTTTTTTCATTTAAAAATTTTCTTTTATCATATCTATTTTTATTTATCTATTTTGGGATAAATTGTTCCCAATCGAGCATGCATGATTCTCGGAACTAGTTTCCAGCCTAGGAGGACTGGGAATACCTTTTGGACTATGTCACTGAATAGTTAGGGTGCCTGGTTTTGGGTGGAACCAGGTTAGTTTATTAAATACAATATCTATATTCCTTTGGGAGTAATGGAATCAATATTGGGTGATGTGATGAAGCATCAGTAGGTAAGACTAAGAATTTGTAAGAATAGTCATACCTAGGAGGAACAATTGGAGTTTATTGTTAAATGGGGTGTGGTAAGGTGTAAATTACATTAATAAGGTCATTGGACCACTAAGAATATGTTTTGGTATAAAATTATGATGGTGTGAAGCATATGGCTTGGAATCAAACATTGTTTTCTAAGTTTTATGGCGGTGAGTTCCATGAGTCTCTAAATGAATCAATTAATGAAACCATTGTTCCCTAAAATAGACAAGAATGTGTAAGTTACATCTAGGTGTTTTGGTGATGTATATGAGTAGTGGGTCAATTTTTCTTGAATAGTGTTCCATATTTTTGGAGTTATACAGAGGAATCTCAATTGTTATTCTCTAGTAGAATGTTGTGATTTCATTATGAATTGAAGATTAATATATCTTGATATTAATGGTTAAAATACCACAAAGGATTATTGGGGATGATAATTTCTATGGAAGGGAGTTTTCAAAACCACAGGTCGTTTTTTGGTTTGTAATTCTATGGAATTTAAAATTTTAATGTTGCAATAGGGATCATCTGAGAGTTGGGACTCAGATTAGAATTTTTAGAGTTTGAACATCCTGAAGAGATTTGTTTTTGTATTTATATCAAGGGATATAAGATTTTCTAGGTGATCGAGTGGATTTTGAGGAAAGGTTGGGTGAAGGAATGATTCTAGAGGATTATCTCTATTAGAAATAATAATAAAAACACCCATAGTATAGGGCAGTTTGGCTCATTTGGAGTGTGGTTCTTGGGAGAGGAACCTGTGCAGAATAGGCTGGAAAAAAACTTATTTCCAAGGGCGTGGAATGGGGGAAACTAGTTAGGGGTGTGATGCCTCTCTGTAGTGCCCGAGAATTATGTGATCATCTGAGATCGGAGCTTATGAGGCCCACATATAGGTAACGATGAGCCAAAATACCTTGGTTAGTCATTTTGGGTAACCATGGTGGCGCTTGGGTGATCCCACTATGTTGTAGTTTAATGGGGCTAGGAGTTTCATTGAGAATTTGGGGTGAGGAGATTTATGGGTGCTTTTATGAAAAATGGAGAGTGATGGATAAAGGTTTTTCATGGTCCTTGGTGTGTCAAGGTCTTTGGGAATTCATGGGGGGTGCACCATGGTGTAGGGTATGATGTAGTACATGCCAATTTGTCTACCTATGTGGTTTTAATTTTTAGGGAATTCATATTTTACCCACACTCTATTTTAATATGCCTCACCCTTCTTTTACCCTATATCATGTGAAAAAAACTATAGAGGATCAAAATCCTATTCTCCTTTTACCCACATGGATATTTGGTTTTCTTGGTGCGATTTCTTGAGTGATCCAAAGTGATCCTCTCCCATTTTCTCTATATTCTTATTTTCTTATTTCCCACATTAATTTTGGGTAGGATAACTTAGGGTTTGATTTATGATTCTACTAAATAATGGTGGAATCATATTGAGATGTTTTGGAATTTTCATTTGATAGATAAAGGATGATCTGAGATAAATAACACACATTTTCACACACCATTACATAGAATTTATGTTACCGTATGATTTTTTTAAAGGTTTTGGTTAAATTAAATTTACTTATAAATTAAAATGATGTTGCGTGTTAGGGATTCTTCCAATTATAGTGTCAGGGGTATGATATAGACCTTCTATGTGTGGCTAGTTATCTTTTCAGTGTGATGAGATAGAACAATGAGTTTTGGGAAATTACTGTTAATTGGTTTACATTGAATTAATTTATATTTTTTTTAAAACTAACAGAAAAATTAATTATAAATTAATTATAATTAATTATAAATTAATTATAATTAATTATTGGTCATTGTGGATTTAGATAAGTACTAAAAATGTATATGAAACACATGGTCAAGCTCAAGAAATATTTTTAATGTTGCAATTAAAAATGGAATAATTATAAATTGAGGTAGATGGAACCTTGAGCATGTCCATGGTATTTTCATTTGTTATTATATATGTAATTTGATATGAATGGTCTTTACACTAAGGGTGATCAACCATTTTTATTAAATAAATTGTTTAATTAAAATTAAATTCCCTTGAATGAACTAAATAAAGTGCCAAAGGCCATAATAAAACCTTGTGCACTGAATTAATTTCGTAGGTACCATTAGCTGGGGGATTAATTATAATAGTGTTAATTGTTATATAAAAACTCAATTGAGTGAGAATTTAAATAAATTAAGTGTACAAGATGTAGCAACCTTAATGATAGGATCCCTGAGCGACCTTTAGGTATAAGTGAGTGATGAATTGAGATATATCACATAGGGATTAACCAGATGATAACCTAGAGATGGATTATATCCATTGGGATAGCTGACTTGAGTATAGTATGATCCTTCCTTCCCCACTAATATGTGATTACTTGGGTTTTTGAGACTTGGGTAGGACTAGATGATAGGTTGGGCATGAGAACCAACCTAGGATAACTTGGGTATTGAGATAGGATTTATTTCATCTCTCTAGAGATGCGCCGGTATGGTTTTCCTAGGAGAATAATGAGGCCTTGAGATGTTTAAAACTATATCGATTCAAATGATTCATTGAGTAATGGGAGAAGGCCTAAGTAGTAATATTGAGATAGAGATGTTAGGTCTCAATATTATCATGGCTAAATAGTCAAGAATGGGTGGGTTGACATTTTTAAATAATTATCAAAGTTAAAATAATATTTTAATTAGAAATAAAAATAAGATAAACACAATTATTTCTATAGTATTTTAGATCAAAATTATCCTACCTATATTCTTAACTCCTCTCAAAGGTAGAGAGAAATGGAACCCACTTTATTGGAATCTATTACTTTTTATTTGGATTCATATCCCTTTAAAACTAACTTATTAAACTATAGTGTCGCAACCCAAGATTTGGGTTTTTTAACTTAGATTCAAAAACCATCTTACGTCCTTTTTAGAATGTGGAAGAAACTAAACATGCCTTTATTTAAACCAATGCACAACTGAATCCCCTAGTTTTTACCATTTAGTCACAATTTTCATGTAATATTTGTATGGGGTGGTGTAACCTGACAATCCAATATTTTATTGGTAGTATAACCTAATAAAATTACACATAAAGAAACAAATAATAAGAATTAATAACCTCAAAAACCATTTTAATATGAATAGATTTATGCTTCAAGGAAATTATATTATTTTTAGCCACAAAGGATCAAAAGGATTAAGTCCAACTGAGTGAGTTGTAGTGATGATTCTAGAAATGTATTGCACAATACAACTTGGAAATATCCCCAACCTATAAATCTACTTGAACTGAAACATTAAAAATCTTTACAAAGATTTTCCATATTCACAACAAAAATTCAAAGATGAAGATAAAATGCCCAAAAATTATAGTATGCCATTCCCCTTGTAGTCAAAAGTTTATCTTTCAATTATAATGATCTAGTTTAATAAATATATAATGAAAAAATAGGTTGTACAAGTAGTTAATAATAAATTAATATAATACTAAAATATTATCAAAAAATGAATAACAAATTCATTGGAATATTACCTTAATTTTGTGAGACAAACTCTTCAAATTCTAAAAATTTAAAATTTGAAACTCTCATTTTTCAAAGAAAGAAACATGAGCTTACATCCCACATGATGATCATTTAAACATCCATGAAATACTTCCAAAAAAAATCCTTAGTATTGAAATAATTAATATAAAATTTAAAAATTATTAAATAAATGAAAAAATTAGCAAAAAATTAAAGCAAACCAAAATATATAAGAAAAAGAGAAATAAAAAAATAAAGAATCATTGAAACATTTATAATAGTTTTATTTGATAGGATGAAGTTATTAAATTAGTTAAGAACTTATGGTAGGTCATAACTTGTGGTAGTTTATGACTTTAAGTTAGTTAGAATTTATAGTAGGTTAGAATGAACATGTAGTCAATTAAATTCATCATGTGGTCGAACCAAAATGTATGAGAAATTCAAGAAATGGATGACTGATCTATGTGATTTTTTCTCAAAACTCACTGTGAGGTTTCTTAATTTCAACATATGTTTGATTAAATACTTAATATAAATTTTTTGCATGGTTTATTGAGAACATGCGGTCGAACCATTTCTCATGCGGTCTATTGTTCCATGGTCAATTTCATACCTCACGATCAATCAATCTGCCTTATGATCAATACCCACAATTGACTCCTTCTGGTCAGTTCAATTGTTTATACGGTCAATTGAAGACTTAAAATTGAAAATTTTGTTCATGTGGTCTATTGAGGACTTAATAGAAAATTTTATCCATGATTAATGGTTTCTTTATGAGTTCAATTCATTATAAATATGTTCTATACATTTCTCACCTCAAAGTTGATCAGTACACTTAACTCATGGTCGATTGATAGAAATAGTTGATATAATACTTAGGAATATTTTTGAAAACATAATAACCAAATTCTCTAATTGTATATGATATACCAACCCATATTGTATTATATTTTTCTCTAAAACTAGTTCATAAAATACATAAAAAACATAAAATTTCAACAATAGTGTTTATTTTTTAGGAAGTGCAAGTTTAAATAATTTTTCTTCACACATGATAGAGGGAATAATGTAGGATAAAAAGAGTATATATTTTACTTCATTATAGGTGTGAATTGTATTTTATAAAATAAAACTTATAATTTTATCCAACCAACTTATTATAGTTTATTAGATGAAGATTCATTTCGAAATCTATATTATCAAAGTAATAAAAGTTTGTAATGAACAATATAAAATTTTTTAATATAAATTGAAAAAAAGAATAAGAACATGTAAAAAAGTAATAAGAGAACTAATACAAAGTATATAATAAATAATTATAGAAACTTTTATAATAATATGTACAAACTGTATCCTCAAGTGTTAAGGAAGTATTAACCAGATTCAAGGTTTCCACACTATTAAAATTTCCATAAGGGTTTGTCTTTATTACACCAATAAATACCCCAATACAGATATTATACACAACCTCTATTTCCCTATGCTTGAGAAATCTCAATAAGATGATGAATATATCCTCTTTATTCTTTTATAATGGAATCCCTTGATCGAAACAGATTGGACACCATGATTACAAATTCAAAAGTTCATAAGGAATTTAAAAAATCCTTACAACGGATTCCTAATAGAAATACTCTCTAAAAGATACAATGTTGTGCACTCAAGTAATAAGAAGTTAAAAAATATTTATAACTTTATATTGTTAGAGATGTAAAAAATAACTATTGATTATGTGGCTCTATTTGTATAAAATCATTCAATGGTCATATTGTTAATTTCTCAGGATCAATTGCAATGGAATCAGCCACACTCAATCTTTAATTCATAATTTTGGAAAAATATATTCATCTGATAGTCATCATGATATAAATAGTTATGTGTTATGTGGCTTACATCCATTAGAAAGAAGATATTTGTTCAGAAGAATGTTTGATGTTCTTCATCTTTTTGGATTTTATAAAAGTTCATCCAAAAAGTATTTATTCCTATATCAGATAAAGTATATCTGGTTGACTTGGTATAAATTCACCCTGTGAGACTTTATAATACTTCATCTTCTAGACTTAATGAACCTCTGTTTAGTGAACTTTTTTTCTATCCATTCGACATACAAATTACATGTCCGTACGATTAATAAATCCCATCCAATATCCTCCATACAAAAAAAAATTAATAAATCTACATCCATTTAGAAAGGAAATTCTCTATCCAGTAAAGAAGTTGAGTTTCCAGAAAATACATTCTAATAAATTTTGTAGTATACAATTTAGAAACATATAAAACTTTTAAGGAATTAGATTGTGATTTTCAAAAGTTAGGTTATAAAGAGTATAAATAATTATTGTAACTCAATAATCTCCCACTTTTTGAAAAGAAAAAATCATAAATTTTCAAATAGAAATACTAAATTTTAAAAAATAAACAAGTAAATTTACTCCCATTTTCTAACATTATTTCCCCTTTGTCTTTCTTTATTCACCTTTATCTGAAAGTTCACTTTCTCCTAAACCTTTAAATAATTTCTCCAAAAAAAACCTTCCACCCAAAAGTTTATATTTTCTACCATTATCCCCCTTTATAGTTTTCAAAAATATTTATAGGATGTAGAAAGTGTTACTTGAAATATAAGGGAAAATGTATACAAGAAACATTTTATATGAAAATAAAAACTCATTCAAGAAAGTTACACATCAAAAAATATAAAAAATATATTTATCCAATAATGTTGGGAAAACATCCATCCAAAATTATTTTAAAAAATATGCATCGAGAATATACATCAAAAAGTTTTTAATTTAGTTATTACAAACTTTTAGGAGTTTGAAAAAAGATCAATCTTTATTTTAAAATTTCTCAATGATTGATTTCATCATTTTGAGATCTTCTTTCACCTTTTAAGAATACTCTTGATTATTATAATATTTAATAAAAAAAGTCTTTAACTTCACTAATTATTCTTCAAAAACTGATATATTATTTCATTATTTGATAATCTATTTTTTCTTATAAAATTCATCATCTTGATGTACAGTAAGAGACATAAAATTATCAAATTCCCTTTAACTTTCACAAAATTTATATTTGATGTTATTATAAAATTTAGAAATAAACTTTTTTTATTTTAATATTAAATAAAATTCTTTATCAAAATACTTGAAATCAACTTCACTATGATTTATACACTTAATAACACATTTTATATTTCTTGAATACAGTTTTTATTTTCCATTGAATTCCATAAATTCTACCTAATTCCGAATAATTATTTTGGAAAGTTGTTTTAGGGAACTTAAATTTTATAAAAAATAAAACTTTCCTCAAATATAATTTCATATTTCATAAATGTTCAAAAATATTTTCATAATCCGTTCAAGATGATTTATAACTTCTTTTAAATAGTTCATCTTAATATCCATTATTTTGATACTAGTACTTGGGGTAGAATCAATGCAATCTGGAGTAATATCAAGAATAGACATAGATGTTTGTCTTGATGGCCTACTTTCTTCTTTTCATTCAATAGAGCAAGTTTGAGAAACTTCTATAACATTAACTTCTATATCCAAAACAACATTTTATAATAGTCTTGTTTGATATTTTTTGTAAATTCCCTAACCTCAATATCCCAAATATGGTGGTTAATTTATTATATTGGCACTAGATATAAGTGATCACATCCCAAAGTACAGAATAGTTCAGTATTATTGGATAACTAGATGCATAATTGAATTAAATTACATTTGAAAACCTAGAATATAACATATTATTTTTTTGATAACATCATTATTCTATTTATCAAATCCTACATATCAATCATAATGCACACCCTGGAATCCTATGGAAGAGAAAACATAAGAAATGGTTTAGATCAGTTACTTAGTAAGGGTATGCGTATAGTTTTATATAACATGAATAAATAATTTATAATAAATATGAAAAGGTAAATATCTAGAAAAACATTCCAATTAATCAATAACTTTATCATGAAGAATAATATGGAAGAAATAAATGATGATCAAATAATACCATATAAATAATAACATGAGCTTAAAAATTACCCATAGATATAATAAATAATAAAATAATCAAATTTAAATCAATAAAAAATCTCATAATGAGGTAATGAATAATGCTAAACATCATAAACATAACATTAATGCCTTGTGCCAATACATCTTATATAAATGTGTAAGGCCTCAGCCAAATACCAAAGCTAGTTTGTCTCATGATACCTATTGATGCATAAAGGGGATATAGTGGGCCCCACCCACCACTTACTATGTCCAATGTATTCCTCATATGAAAGGGGTGAAACATAATCAATGAAAATATTCGTATTGAAAAACTAGAGTATTAAATGTTAATAATTTACCCAATTAATAATCTTAATCATAAACCGTCTCGAGTAATATGGCGAATGGAATCCAGGTTGTACATCCCCAATGAAACTGATCATAAACCATCCCAAAAAATAATAAAGATGGTATCATTATAATATATCCCTATTATATCATAATTTAAACAATTTTTTTTTGTTTTTGATGAATATAAATACTATAAAAATTTTCATTAAAAAAATCTTAAGGAAAATACCCTTTTCACTTTGAAAATTACTTTTGAAAACTAAAAATTTATACAATATTTGTTAAAAAAATTTCTTGGAATTTTTTTTTAAAACTTATAAAGTAATATTAAAATAATTTAGAGTCCATGACATGGGTAAATTCTATTCATGCTATATAAGTTAAAAAAACGTTTCTTTCATATTTTTTTTAAGAAAATTCCAAAAGTACCTCATTCAGAAAATGTTAGGAAGATTAATTTTAATCCATTTTTTAAAATAAAAAATTTTGTAAAAATGTCTTTAATAAATAATTTTATAATAGTAAAAATAATTTTTAAAACATTTTAATGAAAGTATAGACGTGGAATAAAAAGATTCCCGACCGAGTAGAAAAACAAAGTTTGTTTTCCTAAAAAAACATGTCAGTATATTGAGTACATAAAGAGAGTAAAATAAAAGGAAAAATTTTAATTTATAGGAATTAACATAGTATAATAAAATAATTTGGTTTTAATATATAATTATCAAACAGTTTCATCATGGGATACTTAAACATAAACAATCTCGAATAATGATCAGATTATGAAATAAACCCTTACCTCATGTTCAAATTCCTGTATATGTGTCCCAAAATCATATATAATAAATATATATTTATTATAAATATATTGAAAAATTATACTAATATGTATTATACCATATATTATTTATTTATAATCTTTTATCACCCGTTAATTAACAATTCCCAGTTAAAATCACTATTCTAGGTAATAACTAATTTGTTTTTCATATATGTTTGGGTTTGATAGTTTATATCCTTTTACATTAATCATGGTTACATCATCTCTAGGATTTTAATAATGATATAAATATCATATATATTCATTATATATGTATTTAGAATAATCCATAAAATATTGATATAGAAAAATGGATTACACCGTTCATGGAGACGGTATGTTGTACGTATGTGTGAACACTATTTTCAATTCTCAATAGATGGAATGAAAGAAAGTTAAATAATAATTAAAATTTCTAGAATAATTATTATATCATATATATCCTATATATTCATTAAATCTATCCTTATTATCATCCATGTAAATCCTAAATGAAAAACAGATCATATCATTTCGTGGATGTGGTAGTCCACAAGTATGCATGATAGAAATTATCATTTTACAAAGGATTGGAAGTTAAAAAAGTATATATGATATTATAATTTCAGAAGAATATTTATTTCATAAATATTATATATATTCGTTAGTTCAGTCTTTATAACTATCCAAGTGAAATAGTGATAAAAAATTAATTACACCGCTATATAAAGATGGTAAGTCATAAGCATGCACGAGCGATATTTTCACTTTTATTAGGATTTAAAAGGAATGGAATATGGTTTTACCATATATTATGATGGATAAAAAACTTTAATATTACGTAGTATAAGAAATAAACTTTAAGGACTTGGTAAAGAAGATTACCTGTTCTTCGATAGAATTCATTTAGATTCCTTATTAAGGGAGATAAGGTCGATATTTTGGAATAAAAAGAACCTCTAAAACAATGATAAGGGTGTTTAGAAGAGAAATGATCAGGGTTTGGTTGATATTGATGGATCTAATTGGTGTAAAGTAGGGAAGGATGAATTGTCCTTTTATAATTGAGGGGAGGGGCACTCTTGTAATTTATTAAAATATTAAATTAATATAAATTAATTTTTATGTTAAAATGAATCCAAATTGATAATATTAGATTCTAAAATGATTATTATTTGAAATAATCTCGTCCAATAAAATTTTAAAAAGTTTAGATCACATTTTACATTTATCTTTTCTTAACCCTCCATTAACCCTTGTGATGATTACCATAATATTAATGTTTTCTATCATTTAAGGGTCAATAACGTTACTGTAAAATTAAAAATGACCCATAAATAGACCATTTTAGATTTTTAAAACCATATTTAATTATGTTTTATGAATTTTAAATTATTTAATAAAATATTATTTATTATAAAATACCATTAATGTCAATTTTGGAACTATTTATTTAATTTGACTTTTAAAACTACAATAAAACAATTTAATTCAAATAAAATGCATAAAAAATCTATAATATGTCTTTTTATCTAAAAAAATCCGAAAACACAAAAACCGACTCAAATAGTATTATTTTTAGACTTTTCAAAAATCATTTTATTAATTTTTTGACTTCTCCCACAAGCACCGTATGAGTGTTGCATAAGAATTTATGGAAATTATTTCTTCACTAAAACTTAAAAATAAATTACCTTGATGAAAAAGAAAACAATTTAGATTTCAAATGAATATTTATAACTGAATATATCCTTTATTTATCCCTATAATAAATTGAAATATAATAAAACATAGAGAATGAAATTTTTGAATTTTCTTTATATAAAATAATATAATGGGTCAAAATCAGAGATAAATGGAATAAAATTAAATATATTAGACTTTTAGATGATTATGAATGAGATATACTCATCCATAAAAATGAAGTCAAGTGTTAGGGTCATTCTTTAGTCCTTATAATTTTATTTTTAACCGTAATTACCCGATTTACCCTTCACCGTGGTAACAAAATTATTAATTACTATTCATAGATTCCAAAAATAAAAGGAAAAAATTTACTAAATTTGGAACCACTTATTCCAAACATGAATTAAAATTTTCAACATTCAATTTCTATAAGTGATATAATTTACTTTTATTATAAACGTGTAAAATATAACAAAAAATGGTTTCTATAAAAATGTGTTTTAAGCCAAAAAATGTACGTATAAAAAAATTAGGTATAATGAAGATTAAAATGAAGAAAATAATATTATATATAATTAAAAAAAATTATTTTAATTTGAGATCAAATTAAAATCATAATAATAATTTTTATGGAAAAGAAAATTATAGTTTTACAAAAATCAGTATTTTTCACTGAAAAATAAATATTTCCAGAAGTATAAAAAAATTAACCCAAAGAAAATTTTGATATTTTGATTTAAAATATGATATAATTTTTTCTTAAATAACTTTTATAAATGTTCTAGAATATAATTATAATATTTTTTCACAAAAATTAATAAAAATCATTTTTAAAGAAAATGTACTTGATAAGCATAAAATAACTTAACTCAAAATTGAGTACTTATTTTCTAATAATTAAAAAAGGAAATTTTTTGAGAAGGTACTTAATATATATATTGAATAATTTGGATAATAATATTCATACAATCTAATTAAATAGTTTAGAGATAACTGTTACATGATAATATATTAATAGTGTATCACAATTTGTTAAGACTCCTTGTTGCATGTAACAAAATCTATAAAAGATATTAAATTTATTTAAAGAGAAATATATTCTAAAACATTAGGGTGTTACATTTTTAATATTATTATTGTAAGAGTTATTAGTTTTCTAAAACATTGATATCGTTATATTTTTTTGATTGATAAGATAATGAAGTTGAGGTATTAATAGGCATTTCTTTAATATCTAAATATTTCATTAAGTCTTTAGAAATATCATAATTATTTCTCAAATGGAAAATTCCTAGATTTTCAAGAAATTTTCAACTTTATTTTGAACATTTTTAGACTTACTTTTATCAACAAAAACTTATTTACCTTTTTCCTTTTGAATGAAATAATTTGAACTGAAAATTGAGCTGGATTTTCTTATGATAAAACAGACATAGGTCCTTCTGGTGGAACAGTTGAAGGAGGATTGAACTAAGGAAATTTTTACTTCTTTGGAAATTAAACTTATAATTGTATTTTATTAAGTCCCATTATGAAGTTATTAGAATTCTTTTTTTATTTATTTTTCTTTTCTGCTTCTCTGATTTTATTCTAATTTTTCTTCTTTAAAGCCAAATCCTTAGCTTTATCTATTCTGAAAGATTGACTATAATCAATATTTTATACTTTATTATTAATAAATTTAGAAAAGTATTTATAAAACATTATTTTTTTCTTCTTCCTTGGAATTGGAGGATATTTTTCACCTTATTTCATCTTTTCTAAAATTGTTTCTTTAAGTTTTTTCAGCTTCACCAATGGATATAACTTTGTCAATTTTATCAACATACTTATTTATGAAAGGAAGAAAGTATAGATTAATATTTTTTATTGTATTGTCTCCAATATATGATTTATTTTCCCTAATATGAATTGATTCATTATTTATCATTTTTTTTCTCCATAAATTTCCCCAAAAAAATATTTATTAATCCCTTGTAATTGATATTTTTTAAATTTAGAGGCCCAACTTTTATTACCTCATTGTAACTGAACATGAAATTAACAATGTTAAAATTTTTCGTATCATTGAGAAAGGAAATACATAGATATCATACAATTTATAAGTATCCCTATCTTTATTTCTTGGAATAAGAAATATATGGATCTAGAGAGCTTTGATTCTTGCATCCGAAGATAAATGTAAAAATTTACACAATTTTTCATATATAGAATACAATGAAGTTATAACAAATATTTCTCAAAGATTATAATTTTTTTTGTTAAATTATGGTTTAAAATGTTTTCTTCTCCTTCTTGTGGTATTTTAACCAAATCAGCTAATTTCTTGATGTTCAGTTTGTAAAACATTCAAAACGGAGAAAACAAGATGCTATTTAGACCATCTACTTCACTAAAATCAGATGATGAATAAAAATATTTAACTATATTAGGATAGTTCAATTCAAAATCATTTTTAAAGACACATAATGATTCCAAATGCCGAAAAATGATTGCATAATTTAATAAAGAATCATATTTTCACACCATTTTCTCTCTATAATTCTTTCTTTGACAACCATTTTGTTTTTGAAATCACTTGAGGACTCCATTTAATTTAATCAGATGAACTTTTGAGGATTATATGAAATAAAATCAAACAGATAGAATAATGTATTGATTTAAAGAGTTCAACACTGAAAACAAGTGGTGAATAGGTAGTGGGGGGCTAATTTTACTTTATGTAGACCCTAAAGATATCGTCAGTTCAATTTACACAAATCCAATAACGTAGATTTAATACCTCAATAAGATCAATTAATTAAATCATTTCTCTAAGGATAAAAAAATTATAACCTTTTGAAATTTGGTAACTTTTGGTAAACGTTTTATCAGAAAACTTTTGTTCCAATGAAGCTTGAAATTAAAAATTTAAAAATTAAAATTACTATAAAAAATATAAATAAAAAAGATGAATTATAAATAAATATAGTGAAATTTAATATAGAATATTTAAGATTTACCTTATAGATAAAAATTTTATAAACATTATTATGAAACTTTATTTGATAATTTAAATTTCTTGGTTTCCAAAAATAAATAAATAGTTTGTCTAATGTTCTTTCAGATGTGACTTAGTATGATGAAATTTAAAATGATTCTAAAAAAATTTGTGGGAATTGTTTTAAGAAAAACGCTTTCTAGATTTTTTTAAGAAATAATTGTCTCGAAATTTATTTTGAAAAACATTGTTCAAATTTAATTTAAGAAAACCGAGTCTTGATTTTTTTTGACAAAAACGCCATTTGGAAATTTATTTAAGAAAAATTAAGAAAATTATAGAAAAAATAGAAACAAATTCTCCAAATTTTTATAGGAGTTCATTACTATAATTATATGGATAAATATATATAGATAAATGATCATTTTATGTTTAAAATTCCAAGATTCTATTTAATATATTCAGATATATTATAATTAAGTGGTTTTTTTAAAATATTAGCATGTTATTCTTACTTTCCTATGAATTTTAACATGATATCTACTTTTTTTTTGGTGATCCCATAGGAAATGGTGTCTTTTATCTATTATCATCGATCATGAGTGACGTACTAAATTTTTACATAAATCTATGCCACTTTTTTTATCCCAAAAAATCATAGTTTTATCAAAACTCATTCCAAATTCAATGAGTTTTGTGTTACATCTATTGAGAATGAGTACAATAACTTACAACTACTGCATATTTTTCTTCAATAAGGTAAAATTATACTAAATATCTTTTCTTATAAGAATAAGATAGTAAATACTCTCCTCAGAAATTACAAGTTCTATATGTACTTTTTCTATTCATTTTACATCCACCAAACTCATAATTTGTAAAAAATTAGATGAGAATCATTTTTAAAAGAATAAAATAATCCACGATCTATTTTTCCCGTAAACTAATGAAAAATTAATTTTATATTTTTAATATGGGGTGCTTGGATTACATTGAAATCTCACACACAAGCATACAAAAAAAAAACATTAATTCTGGATGGATATCTGTAGGGTATAGTAAATTTCTAGTCCTTCATCTAAAGATATCTTGATAAATTGGTTTCCAAAATTCATTAGGATCTAATGATTTTGAGGTTTTTATAAGAGTACTAATACATTTAGTATTTTAATATTCAAAATTTTTAAGTAGATATTTTATATAATTTTTTTGAGAAATAAAATTTACTTCTATTTTTTGAGAAATTTGAAAACCAAGGAAATTGTGAGTTTATCCATCACACATTTTTCAAAGAAAGTCTTCATAATATTCATAAAGGAATCCAAAAAATATTTTTGAGTTGATTCAAATATGATGTCATTGAAATATATTTTAATAATTATAGTTTCATTAAAATCCTTTTTAATCAAAATAGTTGGATCTACTGCTCCCTTAACAATATTATTTTGTAAGAAAAATCTGGTAAGTCTATCATACCTAGATCTTGGAGATTTTTAATTCCATATAGGGCCCTAGAAAATATTTTTTGTTTTCAAATCTAGGTGGTTTTTCTCCATAAAATTCCTCCTATACATATCAATTAAGAAAATTACACTTCACAACAATTTTATGAAGATTAAAATTTAATAATGCTTCATCGGATTAAAGTATATTAATATATTCAAGTCTATATACTAGAGAGAAAGTTTCTTCATATTTTATTCCTTAATTTTTATTATAACCTTTGAAAATATTTCTTTTATTATTTCTAAAAATTAGTACATTTTTATTATTTTTGTTATGATATACCCATTTTATTCTAATTACAGTAATATCTTATGCTCATCCAACCAAAGTACAAAATTTGTTCCTCTCAAATTAATTTATCACATCCTATATTTAATTTATCCAATGTTCATAACTTAAAGTATCATAAGGATATTTTGGTTCAAACATTGATAAAAATGCCAAATTATCACCTTCATTTCTTATTTAACTTCTTGTTCTGACTGGTTTTTCTACATCACCAATGATATTATCAGTGGGATGATTCCTAACGATTTTTTGATTTGATTAGTTTGTAAAATTTTGTTCTTAATAAGGATGTTGAAATTATTCAAGAGGTAAAAATTCAGTAAAAGATTCTTCAATTCTAATTTTTTATCAATAGTTTTCCAACATATTTTTAAAAGTAGGCTTAAAAAAATCATTCGAAGATGTGGTTTTGGCTTATTTAAAAAAATTATTTGTTTTATAAAAATTTTCAGGAAATATTTCCTTAATAGTAAATGCATTTTTATTAAAATCATGATAATTCATACTAGTTATCGAATAACCAAGAAAAATTCCTTCACTATATCTTAGAGAAAGTTTATATAAATTATCTTTTGTATTTATAATGAATACTTTACATCCAAAAAAATTTAAGTAATAATGATTTTGATTTATTCTAATCCACAACTCAAAGGTGTTTTAGTAATAAAAGGTCTAAGTAAAAATAAATTCATAGTATAACAAGAATTACTAACATTTCCGACCTTATTTTTATAGAAATTGAGTATTCATTCAACATATTTATAGTAATTTTCTGAAGAACTATATTTCTTCATTCAAATTTACCATCTTATTGCTGAGTTATTGGAGCTAAGAAGTTATGTATAGTAATTTTTTACTAAAAGATGTTTCAAAATAAAAATTCAAAATTTTTCCACCGTGATCAATATGTATAGTAACCAAAGGTAGAATTTTATAATTTTTAACATGGGATAAAAAATTATTAAAATAGAAATTTATTTTGACTTTTTATTGTAAAATAAGTCCATATATATCAAGTGTAGTGATCAACTGAGAACTATATATAGTATTTTACAAAAATAATTTATATTTTTATTGGATTAAATAAATCTATATGCAATAACAATAATGAATCATAAGTTGAAAATTCAATAAAATATTTAAATATTGACTTGAATTACTTTCAAAATTGATAAGGATCACAAACTTTAGAATAATTAAACCTAAGCTATAGTAAATCTATAACTAGTCATTTCTTAGAACATTTGGATAATTTTATATAATTATATTGTCATAAACCTATATTCCATAACCCGGATTTATCTTCCCTTAAACTAAGGCAAGGTAGATCTTTGATTTTATGGTCTTCTAAGTTCAGAGTGTACATTCCCATTCCTACTAGAAGAAAGTGTAAATTTAAATTTAGAACTTTTAATAGTACAATTATCATTCCTGAAGTTCAAAAGATATACTTCATCATATAATTAAATTATGCTAATTTGATTATGATTAAGTCGATAATAATTAAAACATTGTAAATCAAATCTTTAAAAATAAATTCAATATCTATTATACCATATATTTCAACTTGGGCATTATATATAAAAGTGACTTTACTACCTTTCAACTTGACATTATTCTGGAAAAATTTCTTTTTTCCAATAACATTCTAGAAACATCTAATATCCATGTACAATATATATATATATATATATATATTTGGCACATTTATTATTTCCTTAACATAAAAAAGTTATGATTTTGGTACCTAAAATTTATTGGGTCTAAAATTGTTAGAAAAAATGAATTTTGAAATCTAAATATAGATAAATATTTTATGTTTTATAGTTACCAATTCTTCATAAATATATTATTTATGAAAACAAAAATATTTAACCTTTTTTAAAGAACATTTTTTCTTTTAGTTTACACCTCTTTGACAATTCATACATAAGGGATAAATTTTTAGAATAAAGTAATTGCTTTGAAAATGTAGTTTTGATTTAGTAAAACAAATTTTTGATATATTTATATGTGGTATCATCTATCACTAAATATTATCAAAATTTTCCTTCTTGGAAGTAAAATTAGATAGAAGTTTTTTCAGGCTAAAATTTTTTGAGTTTAGTTTCAAAACCAAATTTTGATCAACTTTAGATGAAATAGAATTAGATTTCTTATTTAACTACGTATTAAGAACTAAAATTTCTATAGTGAGTTTTGAAATTATTGAATTTTCATTGGAAAATTTATCCTTATAACTTTTATAGTTTTCATAACTTTTTTATTTTTTTTTCTATAAAAGTACCATATCTAGATACCTATTTAGAACTAGTTAAAGTTTCCTCATCATCATATGTAGTATATTTTTCATCATCAGATGAAGTATAATATTCATCCTCCAAATTTAGAGAGTTTTATTCAAAGTTAAATTGGTTAAGGATTTATTAGATACCTTATAAATCAAGTATTTTTTAGTTTTTGGAATATTATCATAGAAACCCATAACTTCCTGACTATCAATGTTATTGTCAGAAGAATTTTCAAAAGAGATAACTCCTCCACTTATACTCTAAGTGTCTAAAAGTTTTATACCTTTATTCCATTTATTTTTGTAGAACATTATTTAATTCTTATCCTTAATCATTAGTTTAGGAAAATGTGATATGATATTACAAGTATCTTTTCATTCATAACAAATAACTTCAGAAGTGTTCTTTTTTCACTTATTTCTTTATGATATTTATGATATTTATAAATATTTTTACAGTAATCTTATTCATACTTTTGGAATGTTGAGAAATTAAATTTTCAATTTCTTTAAATTAGATTCTTTTTGTCTCAACTTTTAATTTATTCTTCTTATAAGATTTATAATCTTTATCAATAGATCTCAATTTTTTAGAATGATTGGATATAGAAGAAAAAGGTACTCTATTTTTCTTTTTCCCTTTCTTTGCATCAATTTTAATCCTACACTAATATTTCATGATAGTACCAATAAGATAATCAAAAATTATATTAATAAGATTCTTAGTTTCATCTTGATCTATTCTCTTAGATTTCTATTAATTGGGTGTAATATGATTAATTTTCTCAACCAACTATTCATTAGTAAAGTGTTTATCTCTATGGGATTAAAGACTTTTAAATTTTTTGATAAATCGTTGATGCATTTTAGAAACTATTTCTCCAGGTAAGAAATTAAAATCCCTATAGTATTCTCTTAGAATATCACTTGTTTGTTTCTATTACTTTGGTGGTTCCCATGTGAGTTAATTTTAGTTTCATCCATATATTTCTTACTACTTCAAACAGAGAAATCCCAGTTTATATTATTCATGTGATTGAAAATTACAAAGTGTTTATAACTTGATAATTAATCTGATACTATGATTTTTCTTATTTTTTAAAAGTAGTGACTTACTTATCTAGAATTTTATAATTTCCTATTATCATGAAAAAATTTTCAATTATATTATTTATAAAAAAAATCATGGGATTTATCAAGTATTCATAATCAGAACCACCAAATATTGGTGGTATTTTTGTATTAAAATTTTCTAATCCCCAATGTAAAAACCCATCATATTAAAAATAAAGATAATATTTTATACAGAAACATGTTACTATAATAGTTTATAACTGTAGAAACCTTTCTCTGATACCAAATTTTGGATCAACAGAGTTTGTGTTTTACTATAAAGGGGAAATTGTAGTTTATAAAATAAAACATACAATTTTCTAAAACCTATTTATTGAAGTTTATTGGATGAAGATTTATTCCAAAATCTATATTATCATAGTAAAAAAAATTATAACAAACAATATAAAAATTTTCTACATAATTTTCACATCGGTATAAGAAATTGTAAAAAAATTAATAATGAAACTTATAAAATGTATGTAATATACTTATAGAAATTTTATAATAAGTTATATACACTTGATCTTTAAGTGTTAAGGAAGTCTTAACCAGAATCAAGGTATCCACATTATTAACATTACTGTAAAGGGATTTCTTTCTTCCACCCATAAATTCCTCAATAAGAATATCAGGCCCAAACATTATTTCCCTATCCTCGGGTAACCTCAATTAGATGATTGGTATATACTCTATCTTCATTTATAATCTAGGCCCTTGATCAAACCACATTAGACACAATTATTACAATTTCAAATGTTCTTAAGGCTTTTGTAAAAATCCTCATAATAGATGTCTTAAAAAAGACTATCTTAAAGTTATAATTGATATCACTTAAGTAACAAGGAGTTATAAAATCTTCCTAGAAACATTATATTTTCAAAGATGTAAAAACTTATTCACCTCAATAATGAGGCTATATTTATAGATAATCATTCAATAGTCATATTATTCATTTATATAGATCAATTGCAATGACATTAGACACACTCTTTCTTCACTTTAAAATATCAACAAAATATCTTTATCTGATGGTCATCATGATATATACCACTATATTGTATATAGGTTCCATTATATAGAAATAAGATATTCATTTGATTGAATGTATGAAGTTATTTTTGTGGTAGGATTTTATAAAAGTCCTTTTGGAAAGAATGTATTCCTTCATCTGATAAAATTTTCATAGTAGACTTGGTAGAACATTATCTAGTGGGAATTTTTTTTTATACTTATAATAAGATACTTCTTAAAATGCTATCCTTTTAACTTTTTGTTTGTCCATCTATTGTTAAAAGTACATGTCTATTTAGTAAGGAAATTTTTTCTAGTATCTTTCTTTTGAAAAACTTTAATAATATTATGTCTATTTGGAAATGATATTCACCTTTCAATAAAATAACTATATTTCCTTTAAAAATATTGTAATAATATGGGAAGTATAAAAGTTATAAATGTAAATACTTTTAATGAAGTGAATTTTTATTTTGAAAAGTAAGTTTATAAAATGTAGAAAGAATTATTTTGAATAAACAAATAAAACAACAAATTTTTAATTATAAAAAACATAATAAACAAAATGGTTCAAGGATCCACTTTTACATTCTCCCCCTTTTGATAATTTAAAAACAAAATATCAATTTCAAAATATCTTCCCTTTTATGTAATTTTATGAAAATGATTAAATTTCACGTCCCAATAGTTTATGTGAAAACATGATCCAACTAAGATATAAAGTAATTCCCAAGACAGAACTTTCCCTTATAATGTTATCATAAAAAAATTAAAACTCCCACAATGAAAAAAAAATTTATAAAATGAAAAAAAATTATGTTATAAGTTGTTTTTAAAATATTGAAATGATAATACATAATTAAAAGTATAGAAAAAATTAATATGGAATATGTAGAAACCTTTTTAAACTAGTAACCTACAAAACATGTGTTATAGAGCCACTATCAATCAATAATCTATTAAAAAGGATTTAAAAATAATTTTCTACAACAATCTGAAAATTCTAGATTCATAATTTCCAGATTCAAAATTCAAACTCCCCCTCAAAAAATTCGATTTAAAAAATACTTATACTTTAGTCATGTCAGGAACATATTTAATTTTATTATATTTATCCAAAGCCAAAGGCTTAATAAAAATATTATCAAACTAATTTTCTATAGAAACACATCCCATACTTATATTCCCCTTTTGAATATGATCACAAATAATGTGAAATTTGACATCAATATTCTTACCCATAGAATGTTATAATGGATTTTTAAAAAATAAATTTCATAGGTATTATAATAATAAAAAATGTATATTTTCAAAAAAAATCCAAAATCAGAATGTATTTGTTTAGTCCATAAATATTATGATCAATAAGATTCAATAATAACATATTCACTTTCAATAGTTGATAAATATACTTATTTTTATTTCATAGAACTCCATGAGACTAAATATTTAACCATAAATTAACACATACCCAATGTGATTTTCATATCAATCATGTATCTAACAAAATCTGATTCCCTATAACTAATTAAAGAAAAGAAGTACTAGTAGTTTAAAATAAAACAATATTCAAAGATCCTTAAATATATTTTATAATCATTTTAACAACATTTAATTGAATTTATTTATGATTACATTCTAATTTATCACATATAAAAGCACTAATCTTTAAATCAGTCCTAGAAGTAGTTAATTATAATAAGATACCAATCATACCACTAAATGTTTTAACTTCAATAAACTTTTCAGAATAATACTTATCAATTTAAATGAATTACTAATTATATTTTTACTACTTTTACTTGAAAAAAAATACAAATAATTTTACTAATAATTTAGATTATTTTACTAATAATTTATAATACTTTAATTTATTTAGAAAATACCTTCATTCCTTTAAAAAATTTGAAGACCATGAAATACTTTAAGTTCTCTCATTAAAATCTTATAAAATTCACTTGTCATTAAATTTTAAATTTAATTAAAATGTTTTCCAAATAATTATCCAAATATAATATCATAAATGTATATTTTAATAATTAAAATTTTTTATAACTTCTTAAGAAAAAATTTGGATCAAACTTCCCATTTTTAAAAGAATTTTTTAAAATAAAATTATTTAACCTTTCATACCAAGCTCGAGGAGCTTATATCAAACTATACAGATATTTTGAAATATTTGACACATGATTAGGTTTTAATTCATTCTAAAAACCTAGTAATTGTTTTACAAAAAAACTCTCAAAAAGTATATCCATTAAAAAATTCACTTTTTACATTCATTTGAAAAATTATATTTCTAGAATGAGATACACATTCCAAAACAATTATCTTATATTTTAGTCATTAAAATGGGTAAAATTATTCATCAAAACCAATTATTTATTCTTTATTATAACCTTGATCTACTAATCTAGCCTTCTTTCTAATTATTTGGCTAGATTAATCTTACTTTTTTTAAAGATATATTTAGTTCCAATAATAATTTGAACCTTATAAGATTCAACCAAGGACCAAACTTTATTTCAATAAAACCAATTTAACTCTCCATGCATTTCAATAATCTTTGTTTAATTACGTAAATATTCCTTTTTCATTTTGAGGTATAAAATCATTAATAAAATATTGATAAGAAAACAAATTTCTTAAGGAATTTTTATTTTCAATACTAGTACTTATATCACCAATTACTTTTTTAACTAGATGATATTTATTGAATTTTAATGATTCTTCATGAGAGAGAGATCATATCTCAATCGATTCATCAAAATCTAAATTTCTAGGTTCCCCAAAGTTATAATATCTAAACTCTTCCTCAAAAATTTCTAAATCATATTTTATATTTTTAAATGATTTTCATCAAATTATAACTGAATTTATTCTACAATAACTTATTTTATTTTGTTGCAAATCTATATGACTTACTAGAATTTGAATATCCATAAAAATACGTTCATATGATTTTGAATTAATTTTTTTATTGACTATTTTGTATCAATAATGAATGATTTTCAATCATATATTCTAAAATAACCAATTTTAGGCTTCCTTCTATTTCATATTTAATATGGTGTTATATATAAAAATGTTATAAGAATAATTTTATTTGAAACATGAAAAAACATAATAATAGATTCTTCCAAGATATATTATGGAAAGTTATACTCATTTATTATTATCCCAACCATCTCTTGTATGGTCTTATTTTTCCATTCCACCACACCATTCTATTGTGATATCCTAGGACATGAAAAATTATTATTATATCAATTATCATCATAGAATTTATCAAATTAAATATTTGAAAACTCACCAACTCTATCACGTCTAATTGATAAAATTAGTTTTCCTTTTTCTTTATGAACCAATTTGCAATAAATGACAAATTTAGATAAAGTCTTATATTTATGTGCAAGAAAATCAGTCTACGTAATTCCTCTATAGTCATCTATAATAACAAATGCCCATATTTTTACTCGAAAAAATGAAATTTTTATGGGGATATAGATATCCAAATACGAAAGATATCGAGAGCTAGAAGTTCATACCTCCTGAAATAATTTAGAAAATTCCTTATGTAGCTAAACTTTTAAGAATGTATCATGTAAATAAGTGTTTTCTAGATTTAAATTAGGCATATCGAACAGCTTTTGATTTTTATAAAGCCTTCATAGTAGCATAAAATTTTCAAAACCTAATCTTATTTTACATGTAATATTTTTATATTTTATGTATAAACCTTTGATATTTTCTCATTTAAGTCAATAAAATAAATTAAATAAATTTTATCTCTAACATTTTCATAAAATAGAAAAAAAATCATATTTAAAAACAATATAATTATTATTTTTAAATTGCAAATTCATATTATCATCACAAAGCTATGACATACCATTGAAATTATTTTTTAAATCTTTAACAAATCAAACATTTAAAATAATAATATAATTTGAAAATAAAACTTCTCAAAACCTTTTAATTTTCCCTTCGAGTTTTTAGAAAATATAAAAATACAACCATCAAACCTATTAAAATTTATAAAATTAGAGAAATCACTAGTCATATGTTGATAGCACCCACTATACATGTACAATGGGTATCTTTTAAAACTTCCTATATATAATTCCTACAAAAAATAAATTCAGGAGAATTTTGGTACCCCATGAAAACTAAGGTCAAATTTCATTAGAAAAATAACTATTGGAAATCCAAATGAATTTTCATTATGTATTCAAAATCAGTCTTGAATTCAATGATTTAGAGATAAAGTCCTTGGTGTGACTAAGAGATTGTTGAAATCCCAAGGAACATTCATTTTTAGGATGAAGCTTTATTTAAATTCTAAATTAGGTAACACTTGAAAAATTTAAACTTCAAAGATTAAAAAATAAATTCATATAAATTTTTTGGAAAAAGATTATTATATCCAAGACTAGTTTTTGTTTTGTTAATTTTATTCAATATTATCATTTTATCATAACATTTTCTATTAAGAATAAATTATGAAAAATATATTTTCAATATTTCAATTTCATTTCTAAGCTTAAAATTTTCTTCGAAAACAGAATAGAAATTAATTCTTTGAGATTCAACAAATTTTGTATGTTAATTTTTATGTTTAAGATTTTAATGTTGAATAATTTTCAAATAAATATATAATTTGTCACTGGAGCTTGAAGACATATTTCTTAATTTTTTATTTTCCGTTTTAACTTTCTTATGTTTAACTTTAATATTTTTAAATATTCCAATAATATTCTTAATATTATGATTGATTATATCAATATATTTATAAAAATCATATTTAGTGGGATCATAATAAAAATCATAATAGGAATAATGATATGATTCAATAATAGGTTTTGATGAAGATATTAAATATAGGTTTTCTAATTCCTTTTTAGCACCAGATTCATCACTATTATTCAAGTTCAAAGTGTTACTAAAACCAACTACCATTGGTTTCCTTTATTTATTTTTAATATTTTCTATTATTCTTATCATTATTAATACATGATAAATTAGGATTTATGTTTCCTCTTTTTCTTCACCCATAAAAAATAATTTCAGAATCATCATTAGAAATATCAATAAATTTGATCTTTTAGTTGTAATAATTTTTAAGATGATAATTTATAAATATTTTAGAGTATCCATTATTATTTATATATACTCATTTTTATACATAAGAGAATCCATCTATTTCTATATAATGTAGCTTGTAGTTAGAATATTAATAAGTAACATTTTATTTAAAAGTAATTCATTTTTTTTCAAAATATCTTCTTAAGTAATTTTTTTATGTTTTAACTCATTTTGTAATAGTGATTCAATAATATCATCTAAATTATACTTCATAAAAAAATTTATTTCATGAATTTCTAATTTCTTATTTTTCCTCTTATTAGGTAAATCTCTCAATAATCTTTCAATTAAATTAAATTATCTAAAGTTTCTCCAAAATCAATCGTACCATTTAATATACTATTAAATATATGAAACATTTTATTAATTGTTTATTATTATCCCCTTTGAAATTATTGATACTCATACCTTAACATTATTGACTTAGTTTTTAGCAACTTATCGAAACCATGATGAATAAATTACAATATTTTCTAAATGTCATGTGATTTTTTTTCACACAGAAACATAGCTATATACATTTCTAATAATTTCACAATATAAAATGTTTATTACCTATAATTCAAAACATATATAATTATATCATTACCAATTAATGTATTAAGAACAAATTTTGGTACTTTTTAAGGATTAATAATGATAATACAACTATCAATACTTAAATTATTAGGATAAGATTCCATGAATGGATGCCTATATGCATAGTCCGTTATATTGAAGAAAGGTGGCCTTTGATAAGTCCATACGTCAATTTATCTTATTGTTACCATATCAATTGAATATTCCCCCCTTAATGGTTAAGTTATTATATGATTAGAACAAATAAATATAAATATTCTAAAGATAAGGTTTAGGCTTTGATAATAATTATTTTTACCAATATTAGTATGGATGAGTGATCATTAGGGGGGGGTGAACTAAATATTTTAAATAATTATGAAAGTTAAAATAATTTTTTCATCAGAAATAGAAATAATAGGAATAGAATTATTTTTTATTGTAGTTATATATAAATGATCCTATATGTAATCTTCACTCCTCTCAAACACAGATAGAAATGACACCCACTATAATGGAACCTTTGACTTTTGATAGGGGATACATCCCTTTATAATTGACTTTTTAAACCCTGAGGCCACAACCTAAGACTAAATTTTGTTTACATGGATAAACAACCCAACTAGATTCCATTTGAGGTGGTGGAAGAAAATAAAACTACTTTTTTATAGACCAAGATAAAACTAAATCCCTATAATTTTAATAGTTAGGAACAACTCACAGATAATTTTTTTATGGGGTGGTATAAACCAATAGTCCTTAATTTTATGGGTAGTATAAACTAGTATAGTTATGCACACTGATAGATATATTAATAAGTAAGAACAAAAAAAATATGAATAAGAAGATCTATGAGTGTCAAGGAAAAAATTTAATCTCCAACATCATAAGATCAATAGGATAAAGTTTTTCTGAGAGAATTGTTGTAGTGATAGAAACATTATAACACACAATGAAACATGAAAACATCCCCAACCTCTATGACTAGTTGAAACTGAATTAATTAACTCTTTATATAGAGTTCCCATATTTACAAAAAACTTTAAATATTAGGATCTTATTCATAGATATTTTAGTCTACCATCACCCATGTAGTCTCAATTTTATCTTTTTATAATAATGAGAAGTTTTGATAAATCCATAATCCACAACCAATATGTAGGAGTAGTTAATAATAATTTATTATAATAGTAAAATATTCCCATAGTAATTTAAAATAAACTCATTAGAATAATCAATAAATTTATGTGATGAAAAATCATAAAATATCAAACATTTTGAATTTAAAACTCATGTTTTCCCAAGAAATCATCATGAGTTTACATCCTATGTGATGATCATTTAAACCTATATGAAACAATTTTAAACAAATTTCATTAGTATCAAAATAATTAGTTGTTAACAAATAAATAATAAAAAATGAGAATATTTATAAAAACTTACAGTAATCTAAAATATATAAGAATATATAAAATATGAAAAATAGAACATCATTGAAAGAAGTACGATCATTTTCTTATATAGGTTGGAGTTCTTATGGTAGGCCCAAACTTATAGTAGGTCATAACATGCGGTAGGTCATGACTTTTTATTGGTAAAAACTTGCGGTAGTTCATAACTTTCTATAGGTCAGAATGAATTTTCAGTCGATTAAATTCAACATATGGTCAAATAGACACATAGTAAAAATTTATATCATGGCCTTTTAATCAATAAATTTGGTTGAAACTCAATGTGTGGTCGATTGGTTTCAAAATATGGTCAATTATATACCTCACAGTTGATCCATAAATTTTACAGTAGATCCACATAGTTAATTTCTTATGGTTAGTAATTTTGTTCGTGTAGTCAATTGAATAAATTTAGTTGATCCATTTTTTTCATGCGATCAGTTGAGTAATTTGAAAACAAAGATCTATATTCAGTGGTTTCTTTATGTAGATAATTCATTATACAAGAGGTTGATGAGTTTCCTACCTCATAGTAGATCAATGTACATGTATAATGATATATTTACAACCATGATTAATCTAATACTTAGGAATATTTTTTAAAATATACTAACATTGGAAATTAATAGTATATGATTATCAACTCGTATTTTGAATGTTTTTTTCTTAAATCACTTCATCAAAAATATAACAAACACAAAATTTATACAATCGTGTTAATTATTTAGGAAGTAAAAGTTTAAAACATTTTTATTCACATATGTTAGAGGGAAGATATCAATAAATTTGTAATAATGAGAGACATAATAAATAAAGTAGTTTAATGATCCACTTCAACCAGAGAAACTTGTGAAGGGTTTCTTGGTAGATATGTGACTTATGGGGCCTTGTTAGCCACCCTAGTGATATACAGACACATGATAGGGTGTGTGCAAAGAATAAAGATAATAATGAGTGTCACTTTAGAACCCAAATTCGTTTTGGGTGCCTAATACGGATACGATGATGGGAATAGGTCATGCACTTGAGAGGATGACCTCGATCATGTGTGATGGGCTTGGATGGTGGGAAAATCCTTATGAGATGCTATTTGTGAGATGATTCAAGTGGTACACATTTCCCACTAAGATGTATATATATTCATGGGATTCCTTGTATGTTCTTTTTGGATTTTATCTTCATGAATTCTACTGTGTGAACTAATTCCCCAATATGGTGAATATATTCCATTGACATTTGGGAAGAAGTCCTTTCTCAAAAGGGTGTGGATACCCCCTTGCGATTTCAAATGAAATGCTTCCTTGATAGGTTAAAGATTAACCCCTGAGTTTTTGAATGAATTTCTTCCCTACAAGGGTATTGATATTTCCTTGAGTTTCTATATGATTTTCTTCCTTAGTAGGCTAAAAATATTCCCTTGAGTTTACAAATTAATTTCTTCCCTAGAAGGGTGTAGATATACCCCTAAGTTTCTATATGTTATGTTTTTATGGGTGGGGACCATCTTTTCCTAGGTTGTAGATGAGTGTATATAATCAATGAAACTCTGAAACTATATAAATCAGGTTTGGTTTGATATTATGTGTAATTTTAGAACCTAAGGAATGATAGTGGTTATTTATTTATGTTTCCATAGTTTATTTATTTATTTTTTCAAGCACATCACCTTTGTACACTGTAAATTTAATATTTATATACGAGACCGAATTAGTGTTTACCTACTGAGTTGTACTCACACCCTACTCAGGAAGACATGATACATGGGTAATCGATCATATCTTCACTGATCATAGGTTCAAGTTAGGAAGAGTATTGAGACTGTATTGTTATACTAGATAGGTTTGGATAGAGTCAGGAGATGACTATGGAATGGATCAACATTAGTAGTATATCCTCAGTTACATTTCATTTTTTCATTTATCTTTTATATGTGATCATCCCAGTTTATGATCAGGTGTATTTTTGAATGACTATGAGTCTACCTGACTTCATTCTTACACAATCATTTGATATATCATGTTATTCTAATTATTGGTTCATGCATCCTTTGATTATTATTTTTGGTTATATATTTTTTTGGTTATTTTTATTTTATTATTTCATACTCTGATATGAGGGTATAGTATCCGCATAGAAACACCCTAAACCTTTGTTTCTAGTTAGTAGACTTTAGAACATGGATAGGCATGCCTAAGGTCCAGTGGTGGATTTTCTGGGTTGGTCACTACTCAGTGGAAGCAGATTGGGGGAGAATGTTACAAGTATTTCCAACCCCTTTATAACATGAATGATTTGGTTGAGTTACACTGGGGGTGATAATAAAATTTAGGGTTACTATATGGTCATGTCATTATTTTCACAATAATTAGACATTATTATGGTTTCATTTTCTATTTTATCCAAATAAAAAAAAGTTGGTAATTTTTTTCATATAAGTATTGGAAAGTTTAACTCCAATTCATTATAAGAAAAGTCAAAACTAATTATTTATAGACTTTTTCTATATCACAAAATTTTCTTAAATTTTATTTATTTTTCATCTAGTACCATATCCATAAAATCACTTATGGGGGGTTTGAGCTATGATAAATCTTCATCCAATTCCCTCCCAAACTCCATCAACTATTCATTAAAATAAAAATGAAAAGTTTTTTTTATTAATTGAAATCTCATACACATTGGGCTCTCGTCCTCATCATATTTACCTTTTATTTCCTATACATGTTTCGAACATGTACTTGTATTATTTTCATATTTTAATTAATTTATTAAATAATTGTATCCAACCATGTTATCTCATCTTTTATCTACTATATATCCTAATCCAATTTACCATTACCCCTTACATGGTATTTCTATATCATCTCATGTTTTTACAGTATTATCTAGGTTCCATTATTTAACCAAGTAGAATTTTACTCACCTTTATGGAATGAGGATAAAACTCATTGATTATACCCACAATTTATGGTAGTGTGTCCAAAAAATCTATACAGTATAAAAAAAATACTATTTTTGTATCCACCAAACAATATTTCCTTTCTTGAAAAATAATTAAAATCAATATGGGTTGAGTGGAAATGAATTAAAAAATATAAATATTATAATAATATATACCACAATTGAAAATATTTTTATCAATGAACTCAAAAAATAGAAGAATTAATAAAACAATCATGCTCTTATGAATCTTTTTATATTTTATTTTTTATAATTTTATTTTAAAATTTGTTGTTTTTAATACTTTGTTGTGTTTTTTTCATAAAAAAAAAATAGAATTAGGATTTTTTTGTCTAATTTTTTTAAATATATATATATTTTTGTGTTTTGTTTTTTAAATATTTTATGGTTTTTAGTTTTTCAATTTTTCGCTAAACAAATTTCAAAAATATTATTTACCCCCAAAAATAATGCTAAAATGGGCTTGTTTTATATTATACCTCACAATTACATGAGATAAATTATAGTATAAATAAATAGGTTAGTATCATGTTAAATATATAGGGATAAGTTTTTAGATTATAGTTTTGTTTTAGTTTATTTTGTCATAGAAAATATGGAAAATATATGAATGTGAGATAACAAGTCACATTGGGATAAATGGAAAAATAATGGAGAATCAAATTTAGAACCAAATAATTGAAACCTATGAGTTAAAAATTCACTAGAGTGGATCAATTTTATATTTAATTATTATTAAAATGGCTAACATCAACCTACTATCTAATTGTGCTAAAGTTGTTAAGAAATAACCACTATATTCCCATACACTCGGTTGATATGTGTAGAATTTCCTAGTGAGAACACAATTCCCCATGAGGTCACCTAAAATTATTGTAACACCCCAATATTTTATGAAAAATATTATTTTAATTTCATTAATGTCTTGTGTTGTATGCTACACCAAGATTACCTTGCGCTATACGAAACACCGTATTAGCTTGCATTATACGCAACACTATTCTTGAATCGTGTTACACACAATTTTGATAATAGTTATTCTACGCAACATTGAGTATATATATATATATATTCAATGTATAAATGAAATATGGTTGGATTCTGTTATACGAAACAACGAATGATTCTTGCACAACACGCAACCCTGACTTGGCTTGCATTACACGCAATCGCGACCTTCCTCGATAGCGTGTGTTGTACACAATACCGGGTTTTGCTAAACAATGATATATTATTGTAATATTATTATGAACTAGCCGTTATGAATATTATTAACTAAATTTTTAATTTTATAACATTATTATTCATCTTACACATTTTCTAGAACATGGTATAAGAACAAAATATATTTTTCAGGTAAAATAAGTATTTTTAAAAAAATGCAGTTTTGTCGCCTTTTGATGGCGCACCCACATTAAATCTAGTTTTTTACATGTTTATAAGTTAAATTTTACAAAATAAAGTTCTTCTTTGGAATCAAGAAATAAAAATTTACTTTGGATAAAGTTTTCATATTATTCTGGTAACTTTCATATTTTAATGAATAGTAAAAACACGCTATATTTTAATTAAAAACAAATTTTTTCATCTCAATAATTTATATGGTTAAATTATAATATTTAATGGTTTTAAAGTATAAATAGAATATATTTTTACTATTTAATGTAATTTATGTCATTATCATTGATTTTACATTAAATTCGTAGGTTAAATCAATTCAATCTTTTGCAATGTTTTAAAGAAAAACCCGTTTTCTTTCGACAACGGGATTAATTTTAATTTAATTTCTGCAACATTTTTGTATTGAATTTCGAAAAATGGATTCCATATTTGGAATAAGTGGGTCCAAATTATGTTAATAAGCTACTTTTTATTTTTAGGAATTATGAACAGTAACTACGGTAAATTTTATTTACCATAGTTAAAGGTAAATCGGGTAATTAAGGGTAAATATAAGATTATAAAATTACCCTAACACCTGTAAAAATCCTATTGGATGACTAAAAGTAGACCCATATCACCTAAGGGTCTTATTAGAATCATTTAATGGACTTTTGACCATGAAAAGAATTTAATTATTATTAAAACCAAAGAAAGTGACAAGATGTCACTCTCTTAAATCTTATAAGTATAATAATTTTAATTGAGTGATAAACATCATAAAACTTGGAACATGAATAGTATCCAGAAATATAATAAAATTATATACATCATGATAATTTATTTAGAATTTTTAGGGATTAAATAATTGTCATTAATGGTGATACATTAATGATACATAAATTATTTATTAAGTGAAAAATAAGTAATATAGTTTTTATTGAAATAATAATACTCATTAAAAGGCCCACAAACCTGACAAAGCCTTATTTTTAGTGTATAGCTACACCTTAATCATCCAATGACCTAATATATAACCGTTTGGAGACTTATAAAAGTGATTATGACACTTATATTATTTTATTTTAAATGATGCCAAAGTTGTCACCTTCATAATTTAATAAATATAACAATTTACATATTGTGATTTTAAGATGATAAATTCATGTAAAAGTATTATTCTGAAAGGTAATAGATTTATATTCATCATAGGATTTTATTTTTAATTTTTATGCAACAAATAAATATATTAAATAATTATACAAAAATGTTGTAGTAATTATTTTATTAAGAGCTAAACCAAATAAATGGTTTTAAAAATAATAAAATAAATATTATATGAACTATTTAATGTGATAAACTAATTTTATAGATACATATGACCTTTTATGAATCTATTAAAGCTTTTATTTCTAACATATCACTTATATATATTTTATTTAAATTCAAATAAATCAATAGTGTCAAAATTGACACTATTGTTATTTTATAAAAATAACATATTATAAAATTGTTTAAAAATCACAAAAATATCTAAAAATTATAAATTTATATTTATATAGTGTATAATTTTATAAAGTAACCAATTATGTAAAATTCACAACAAATAAGTAATTATTTGTTATAATTTAAAATTTAGAATTTTATTACCACAAATAAACTTAAATAGATTAAATAATGATAAATCAAAATGATAAGGTTTAAAATAAGATCCAAACATGTCTAAATTTGATTGTTTAATGATATTACAACCCTATATCTTCTAATATTTGAATATGAGTCATTTTTGAGGTTTTTTAAGTGGGGTTAGATTTATTATAAATTAATATTTTTAATAATTCCATAGGTTCCCCTCTCATCCTTTATAAAAGGGCACCTCTTCCCACTCTTCCACACACCACTTTGAGCCTTAAAGCTCGTAAACACCCTGCCAAATTATCTTCTACACTTCCCTAGAAACATCCTAGAGGTCCTGGTCCTCTTCAAAGACCAATTTTAGTTCCCTAAGAGGAGGTCTCAAAGAGGCGCTTCAAAGAAGAGGTAATGTTCGTTACCGATTCTTTCAACTTTATTTCTTCTTCAACCTCTTCTTAATTAGTTGTTTCATTATGAAGTAATAACATCAGTATCACTAATATACTGATATGTTATTATAAGTATGAAACAACCCTATTTCACCATCTATCCATCCTACGGAAAACGAAATCACCGCGCGTGCGTACGTACAGAATACCGTCTCCACGCTGTGGTGTAATATGTTTTTCCACCAACACCTTACATGGATGGGTATAATGGTGTAAATAATAACTATACATAGTTATTATAAAATCATAATGATTATGATATATTTTATCATCCACTCCAATTCAATTCAATAATTATGGAAACGATATCATCGCTCGTGCGTACGTACGGACTACCGTCTCCACGACACGATGAGATTCATTCTCCATGTTAACCATTTAAGAATGATTATATAGTATATATAAGCAATAATAATGAAATATATGACATTATAAAGCTACTGGATTTATGTATATATATATTTATGTATGTCATCTACTTAATTCCATTCAACTCAATAAGGAAGCGAAAACAGCGTTCATGCGTACGTACGGCCTACCGTCTCCATGAACGGTGTATTTCATTCCTTTTATAGATCTATAATATAAATGTATATGATGAATATATATTATATATTAATCATGTTTTACATTCTGGAATTATGTAAATCAGTATATAAGTAATAATATCAAGAAACGACAAGTCGAAACACATAGGATAAATGAAATGATTTTACCCAAAACTCTACTTTAACATCGAATTTACAAAAGAACGGGTAATATAAAGTCATAAGTGAAACATATATGATATCATAACAATGAATATGATTATTTAATAAGTCAATGACATTATTTAAATCATTATACATGAGGTTCGTAACCATACGAAGCATATCAGACCTAAGGTAAGGGATAATTTTGCAAATCTCATTTTTATCCGAGATTTCTTATTCGTAAGTATTTACTGGGGTTATTTCTATAATCCATGTCCATGTTTTATAAAAGTGTTTTCATGTATGTTTAAAGTCCTTTTTACCCATTTTTGACTTTTACTACAGGGTATATAAGGAATCTTTCTTTTGTTTATGTTACGAGGTACTTTTTGACTTTTCCAGCAAAAGTACGAAAATAATGTTTTTTTAACTTATACGGCACGAACGGATTTTTACGGTTTTATAAAGCCTTTTTTTCATGAAGCTTCATCCAAATAATTTCATGACTATTTTCAACAAAATCCATTTCTTTTAAAATTGCTTGACATTTTGTGAAAAGAAAATGATTTTGAAGAAAAAGGGATATTTTCCTCAAGAATTCATTTCAAGTGTTTTATCAAAACCATTTTTCATCTAAGATGACATTATTTCATATGTGTATGTTTCAAGTATAATGTCTCTATGATTTACATGGTTTCACATTTTTTTATTATGAAATGATATCCATTTCTTTTATATGGATTATGTGATGATGGGATGGTGTTTATGAAACCCATTTTATTTATTGGGTTATTGTGAATGATGTATGTTTATTTTGTGGCACAAGTAAGAATGATTTCATTATGAGATGGGTAGGACCTATATCTCCATCCAATTCATTGGGTAAAGATTTTATATCTCATGAAATATACATGGCTGGAACGGTAAGTTAATCCGGTTCAGTATTACAGGATTGGAACGAGAAGTGAACTCGATTCAGAAAGGGACTTTGTCCACTAAGATGGTCTTGGCAGCAATGCCTTGGCTACTATGGAAATCATTACATGTTCTTAATGGATTACAAAATTACATGTTTTATTCCCATGCTATTTTATCACGATTTATGTTCCATTATGATCTATTCATTATGTACTTCCATGTTTTATGTCATTGCTCAATATTTTTAATGTTCATTTTTTTAGGTTCAAATGTATATGGTATGTTTTATTTTATCCATGCTTACCCTTACTGAGCATTTGAGCTCACTTTTTTTTATGTTTTATTTTCCCCCAGGATTAAAAGAAAGGTTTTAGGTAAGGAAACAAAAATGGGAAGATCTTTATTGGGAGATGTTGAAGATCTTTCACCACGATTAGAAGATTTTATTCCGAGTTTCCAAAGACACTAAACTATTACGGTCCTTGTGTGTCTGATTTTGTTATGTATTAAGTATTCCGCAAAAGAAATGTAATGTCCATTTACGTCAAGCTTCAGGTCTCTAAAGTTGGTATCAGAGGAAAGGTTTAGTCAACCTTTGGAAACTAGGATGCGAAAACGTTAGTGAGATCCCTAGAGAGATTTCTAAGGTATGTCTAGGGATGTCCCTAAGGATAAGTATACATATAGGATATAGTCCTAGAACTACGGTAATAATAATAGAATTTAACCTAAGATGTTAGATATTGAGGATACTCCCCCTTTACTCTGTTGTTTTCCCTAGCATGATTTTTGCCTCTCACACTATTCTTTTTGGGTTTTAGAAAATGGCTGGAAACCTGAAGATTCATGATAATGGAGGATATGACGGAAAATGGAACGATTTTCTTCATTAGAAACCAAATGAAACGGGATTTGGAAGTCCAAACATCGTTATTATGCCTAATCATCAATCTCATAATATGATCAATAATCTCAACTTTGGTAAGTTTCCCGACTAAGATAATAAGAGAAAGATGGAGTTTCATGATGATCATAGAGGAAAGAAAGTTCAATTTCCCTCAAGTAAATCATGTGGGAAGAGGCATCAGGGAGATTGTTTCAAAGGAACTGGAAGATGGTTTGGGTGTGGAAAATAAGGACACAAAGCTAGTAAGTGCAAAGGAAAAGGTTCAGTTAACACCATGGACAAGGATAATGGTATTGCTATGACATCAACAATGATTAGATGTTTTAAATGTGGAATGTACAGGTATTATGCAAACCAATGCCCTAATGGAAAATCTTATGAAGAGAACCAGCATGGTCATATGGGTAGTATTTATGTGGATGATGATGAGGAGACTACAAATGATATATGAGCTGAAAGAAGTGTTGAAGCTCAGTCAGTTTTTTTGAAGGTAGTGGAATGATTGTATGTTTATCGAGAGTTATGTTGTATAGTTACACTATTGTTTTTCCTAAAAGTATTTGAAAGTATATGTTGAATGGTACCAGTAACCATGGAAGGTTATTCAGATATTTTTTTAAAGTAGATGATATGCGCATAATGAAGGAATAAGAAGATAATGAGATGTTTGATTGTATTCATGAGATCATGATTGATATAAGGACTAAGTGATATCATGGTTTGAGTATATAGAATTTTGAGGATTTTGATATGTGGAAAGTGTTAACTTTTAACTGCATTCATGTTTTCAGTAAGGTTTAATGGGTATTTATTTTTCAAGAGAATACATGATTAAGGCCTTCGAATGTTTGGAATGTGACCAACAAGACATATCTTATGATATATGGGGATCAATGATGGTATTAAATCTCTGGTAATCGTTTTCACTATATTATGAGAGTGGACTGCAGTATTATGGATAAGCCTAAAGATTGGAATGGATTATTTTGGACATAAGTTAGTATTGTTTAAGGATAGAATTTTTTTCGATATTATTTATGGGATGTTATAGTAATATAGTTTTAGAATAAGGAAAACCTGCATGACGGGCGACAACCCATCGCGTCGGACAAGGCTGTGGGAATCGAACCCAAAACCGAAGTGCGACTGGACTTTATCGCCTACCACTGGCCTACAGGAAGTCCCTATTTAGTAGAAACTATTTTTATTATATTAAGCAGTATGATATATGAAGTATAAGTTCATTTTTGGAACTATATATGATTAATCTAACCATAAGATGGACTTATAACTTTTTCTAACCTTTTGTTTGAAAGAGATGGAATGACCCATCATTCTATCACATGATCTGCTAACACATCACAAATAACAAATTCAAATTCATTTCTTTAAGGGATGAAGTGGAAATTGTTCAATTCACGAACACTAGTGAGATTGTACCAAAATCATGTAAGTATTTCTTTTAATTCATCAACATTAGGGAAATGATCATGAAAACAAAAAATGTTGTCCTAGTTCTCTTATATCCGATGAATCAGATGGTACCTTAGATCATCAAAAATCTGTAGCTTTGTGATTGTTGTTTTTTCATAGCCATGTTCTCTACCACTCTCAATCAAAACTTGATGATTAGATTTTTCTTCCATATCCATATTTTCACCTAAGTTCTCCTACGTGGAAACCCAGTGATGAGTTAATTTGGGTAACCGTTACATTTCATACTTTAGTTTTTAAAGCCATGTTTTGGTATTCCTTTTTACGATGAGGGTTTCTATTCAAAAAACCTTCGAGTAGTAAACCATTTATAACCCCGATGAATTTCGAGGGCGAAATTCATTTTAAGGGGGGTAGAATGTAACACCCCAAGATTTTATGAAAAATATTCTTTTAATTTCATTAATGTCTTGTGTTTTATGCTACACCAAGATTGTCTTGCGCTATACGAAACACCGTATTAGCTTGCAGTATACGCAACACTATACTTGGATAGTGTTACATACAATTTTGATAATAGTTATTCTACGCAACATTGAGTATATATATATATATATTCAATGTATAAATAAAATATGGTTGGATTATGTTATACAAAACAATCAAGGATTCTTGCCCAACACGCAACCCTGACTTGGCTTGCATTACACGCAATCACGACCTTCCTCGATAGCGTGTGTTGTACGCAATACCGGGTTTTGCAAAACAACGATATATTATTATAATATTATTATGAACTATCCGTTATGATTATTATTAAATAAATTTTGAATTTTATAACATTATTATTCATCTTACACATTTTATAGAACACGGTATAAGAACAAAATAATTTTTTCGGGTAAAATAAGTATTTTTCAAAAAATGCAGTTTTGCCGCCTTTTGATGGCGCACCCACTTTAAATCTAGTTTTGACATGTTTATAAGTTCAATTTGAAAAAATAAAATTCTTATTTGGAATCAAGAAATAAAAATTTACTTCGGATAAATTTTTCATATTATTCAGGTAACTTTCATATTTTGATGAATAGTAAAAACACGCTATATTTTAATTAAAAACAATTTTTTTCATCGCAATAATTTATATGGTTAAATTATAATATTTAATGGTTTTAAAGTATAAATAGAATATATTTTTACCATTTAATATAATTTATGTCATTAGCATTGATTTTACATTAAATTCTTAGGTTAAATCAATTCAATCTTTTGCAATGTTTTAAAGAAAAACCCATTTTCTTTCGACAACATGATTAATTTTAATTTAATTTTTGCAAATTTTTTGTATTGAATTTGGAAAAATGGATTCCATATTTAGAATCAGTGGGTCCAAATTATGTTAATAAGCTACTTTTTATTTTTGGGAATTATGAATAGTAACTACGGTAAATTTTATTTACCATAGTTAAAGGTAAATCAGGTAATTAAGGGTAAATATAAGATTATAAAATTACCCTAACACCTGTAAAAATTATATTGGATGACTAAAAGTCGACCCATATCACCTAAGGGTCGGATTAAAATCATTTACTGGACTTTAGACCATGAAAATAATTTAATTATTATTAAAAGCAAAGAAAGTGACAACATGTCACTCTCTTAAATCTTATAAGTATAATAATTTTAATTGAGTGCTAAACATCATAAAACTTCGAAAATGAATAGTCTCCAGAAATATAATAAAATTATCTACATCATTATAATTTACTTATAATTTTTAGGGATTAAATAATTGTCATTAATGGTGATACATTAATGATACAGAAATTATTTATTAAGTGAAAAATAAGTAATATAGTTTTTATTGAAATAATAATACCCATTAAAAGGCCCAAAAACCTGAAAAAACCTTATTGGTAGTGTATATCGACACCTTAATCGTCCAATTACCTAATATATAACCGTTTGGAGCCTTATAAAAGTGATTATGACCCCTATATTATTTTATTTTAAATAATTCCAAAGTTGTCACCTTCATAATTTAATAAATATAACAATTTAAATATTGTGATTTTATGATTATAAATTAGAGTAAAAGTATTATTGTGAAAGGTAATAGATTTATCTTCATCATAGGTTTTTATTTTTAATTTTTATTCAAAAAATCAGTATATTAAATAATTATACAAAAATGTTGTAGTAATTATTTTATTAAGATATTAACCAAATAAATGGTCTTACAAATAATAAAATAAATATTATATGAACTATTTAATGTGATAAACTAATTTTATAGATACATATGACCTTTTATGAATATATTAAAGCTTTTATTGTGAACATATCTTATGTATATATTTTATTTAAATTAAAATAAATCAATAGTGTCAAAATTGACACTATTGTTATTTTATAAAAATTACATATTATAAAATTGTTTAAAAATCACAAAAATATCTAAAAATTATAAATTTGTATTTATATGATCTATAATGATATAAAGTAACCAATTATGGAAAATTAACAACAAATAAGTAATTATTTGTTATAATTTAAAATGTAGAATTTTATTACCACAAATAAACTTAAATAGATTAAATAATGATAAATCAAAATGATAAGGTTTAAAATAAGATCCAAACATGTCTAAATTTGATTGGTTGATGAGATTACAACCCTATCTCATCTAATATTCGAATATGAGTCATTTTTGGAGGTTTTTTAAGTGGGTTTAGATTTATTATAAATTATTATTTTTAATAATTCCAAAGGTGCCCCTCTCCTCCCTTATAAAAGGGAACCTCCTCCCACTCTTCCACACACTACTTTGAGACTTCAAGCTCGGCCAAACCCTGACCAATTATCTTCTCCACTTCCATAGAAACATCCTAGAGGTCTTGTTCTTCTTCAAAGTCCAATTTTAGTTCCCTAAGAGGAGGTCTCAAAGAGGCGCTTCAAAGAAGAGGTAATGTTCGTTACCGATTCTTTCAACTTTATTTCTTCTTCTACTTATTATTCTTTAGTTGTTTCATTATGAAGTAATAACATCAGTATCACTCATATACTGATATGTTATTATAAGTATTAAACAACCCTATTTCACCATCTATCCATCCTACGGAAAACGAAATCACCGCGCGTGCGTACGTACGGAATACCGTCTCCACGCCGTGGTGTAATATGTTTTTCCACCAACACCTTACATGGATGGGTATAATGGTGTAAAGAATAACTATACATAGTTATTATAAAATCATACTGATTCTGATATATTTTATCATCCACTCCAATTCAATTAAATAGTTATGGAAACGATATCATCGCTCGTGCGTATGTACGGACTACCGTCTCCACGACGCGATGAGATTCATTGTCCATGTTAACCATTTAAGAATGATTATATAGTATATATAAGAAATAATAATGAAATATATGACATTATAAAGCTACTGGATTTATTTATATATATATATATGTATGTCATCTACTTAATTCCATTCAACTCAATAAGGAAACGAAAATAGCGTTCATGCGTACGTACGGCCTACCGTCTCCATGAACGGTGTATTTCATTCCTTTTGTCGATCTATAATATATATGTATATGATGAATATATATTATATATTAATCATGTTTTATATTCTGGAATTATTTAAATCAGGATATAAGTAATAATATCAAGAAACGACAAGTCGAAACACATACGATAAATGAAATGATTTTACCAAAAACGCTACTTTAACATGGAATTTACAAAAGAACGGGTAATATAAAGTCATAAGTGAAACATATATGGTATCATAACAATGAATATGATTATTTAATAAGTCAATGAAATTATTTAAATCATTATACATCAGGTTCGGAACCATACGAAGCATATCAGACCTAAGGTAAGGGATAATTTTGCAAATCTCATTTTTATCCGAGATTGCTTATTCGTAAGTATTTACTGGGGTTATTTCTATCATCCATTTCCATGTTTTATAAAAGTGTTTTCATGTTTGTTTTAAGTCCTTTTTACCCATTTTTGACTTTTACTACATGGTATATAAGGAATCTTTCTTTTTTTTACGTTACGAGGTACTTTTTGACTTTTCCAGCAAAAGTACGAAAAAATGTTTTTTTAACTTATACGACACTAACAGATTTTTACAGGTTTATAAAGCCTTGTTTTAATGAAGCTTACTCCAAAATATTTCATGACTATTTTCAACAAAATCCTTTTCTTCTAAAATTTCATGACATTTTGTGAAAAGAAAATGATTTTGAAGAAAAAGGGATATTTTCCTCAAGAATTCATTTCAAGTGTTTTATCAAAACCATTTTTCATCTAAGATGACATTATTTAATATGTGTATATTTAAAGTATAATGTCTCTATGATTTAAATGGTTTCACTTTTTTTTATTATGAAATGATATCCATTTCTTTTATATGGATTATGTGATGATGGGATGATGTTTATGAAACCCATTTTATTTATTGGGTTATTATGAATGATGTATGTTTATTTTGTAGAACAAGTGAGAATGATTTAATTATGAGATGGGTGGGACCTATATCTCCCTCCAATGTATTGGGTAAAGATTTTATATCTCATGAGATAGACATGGCTGGAACGGTAAGTTAATCCGGTTCAGTATTACAGGACTGGAATGAGGAGTGAACTCGATTCAGAAAGGGACTTTGTCTACTAAGATGGTCTTGGCAGCAATGCCTTCACTACTATGGAAATCATTACATGTGTTTAATGGATGCCACAATTACATGTTTTATTCCCATTCTATTTTATCATGAGTTATGTTCCATTATGATCTATTCTTTATGTACTTCCATGTTTTATGTCGTTGCTCAAGATTTTTAATGTTCATTTTTTTAGGTTCAAATGTATATGGTATGTTTTATTTTATCCATTCTTACCCTAACTGAACATTTGAGCTCACCTTTTTTATGTTTTCTTTTCCCCCAGGATTAAAAGAAAGGTTTTAGGTAAGGAAAAAAAATGGGAAGATCTTTATTGGGAGATGTTGAAGATCTTTCACCACGATTAGAAGATTTTATTCCAAGTTTCCAAAGACACTAAACTATGATGGTCCTTGTGTGCCTATTTTTGTTATGTATTAAGTATTCTGAAAAATAAATGTAATTTCCATGTACGTCAAGATTCGGATCTCTACAATTATTATCCATAGTGGTTAATATTATTTATTTTAGACCATTGTTCTTCCACTATCCCTTATCATCCATTACTCCCCTTGAGTGATCTTATTCTAATCTCTTAGTTCCAAACCTGATTTTTCACCATCCATACATCACTTTATCCCTATGATTATTCAACTAATCATTACGTTTGAAAGAATAAAATCAATACATAAAAACAATAATTAATTAAAAAATAAATATAAGATAAATTAAATCATAATTATACATTTTCGGGGCATCAAAAGTCCAAAAAAACAATGCAAAGATGAATATAAATTAAAAAATATGAAGAACCCAAGATATTTATGTGGTTCAATAATGTGACTAATCCTTTAGAGAAAGAGGAAAGAATTTTATTCAAATTTTATATATAAATCGTCAAAGTATTATAAGTTACATTTTACTAGATATGGATGTTATATTTAGATATGGAAAATCACAGTAGTCAACGGGTGGTTCCTTGAATATGTCTATCATCATTATTAGAAATGTAAAAATTCCTTATCAAATTATTAATTACCATTATTGGATAATTAATTACCCTTGTAATGAACTCCCCAAAATTTGGGAGCTTCACTCCCAAATATGCACCTCATGACCAATTTAGTGTATAAGTTAGTCCTATAATCTCTTTGCAGACACCCAACTCCTTTTTTGGTAACACATTTGTCATCATGTCAACCCTATTATAATTGTCATAGATTTTATTAATTTTCAATAACTTTTCTTCCATTGAATTATAGACCTGGTGACATCGAATGTTAATGTGTTTATACCTAGAATAAAATTTTGGGTTCTTGTTAATATAAAACATGCTCTGAATATCATAATAGAGAATGAAATTATCTCAGCTCTATCATAGATCCTTTAAAAACATATTCATACACAATATATCCTTAAAACCTTTGGTTGTTGAGATATAATTTGGTTTAGTGGGATAAATGGAATTTTTTTTTGAATCCATGATTTTGAAGTGGATTTTCCCTTATAAATTATATTATATATCAAAATATGGATTTCCTCATGTCTACATCTCCAGCCATATCTATATATGTATATCCTTTTGAAACAAATTTACCATTTCAAAAACACAATAAAAGTCTAGATTTATCTCTAAGATACCTTAATATATATTTAACCGCTATCTAATATTCATTTTCTAGATTTTATAAGAATCTTATCACAATGAAAATAGTATGAGAAATATCTGGTTTGGTTCACACAATAACATAAATGAAATTTCCTACTATTTAATGATAAGTAACTATTTACATATCAACTTTCTCCTATTTAATTGATGAAATTTGTCTTATCATGAGCCTAAAATGACTCAAAAGTGGGGTACTAACTAGTTCTCTTTTCCCATGTAGAACCATTCAAGATTAATTTCAATGAACCTTTCTTATGATATCTAAATTAATTTATTCCTCCTACCATGAGTAATTTTCAAACCAAGAATGAGAGTACGATCTCTTTAGTATTTTATTTAAAAATACATGTTCAAATCATTATTCAAACTATCAATATTGGTTATATATATAAAAATAATTAACATATAATTAATATAATACAAAATAATAATGAAATATCCTCCATAAAACCTTTTAATGAAAAAATTGATCAACAATCATTATTTTATACGCATTTTCTCCATAAATGAGTTAAAATTATTATATCACTAACTTAGTTCCTATTTCAAACCATATAGTCTTTTCCTAAGTTTTTATACCACCTTTTATTTCACTTTTTCTTAATTTTTTTGATTCTACATGAAAATATATTCTTCAATATCAGCATGTAAGAATGTAGTTTCTATATCCATCTGTTGAATCTCTAGGTTGAGACTAGCTGTTAATCCATAACCCACTCTGATCTGACATATTTTTTACCATAGAATAAAAAATTTCATTAATTTGAATACGTTTATTATGACCATATATATTCATAACTATCTTGTAATTGTAACATGGTTTTGAGGTATTGTGTTTTCCTTTAATTCTATACACCCAATTGCCATTGAGTCCCATCGTTCCTTATGATAACTCCACCAAATAAAATACGTGGTTGATATGAAAGGATATCATCTCCTATTTCATATCATTTTTCATTCCACATTATTCTATGTATTGATCGAATCATTATAACTATCTTGATCTCCCCCATTAATGAGCATAACATACTCATCTAGTCAGTATCTAAGACTTGGTTTTCATTCTCTAGAGGATCGCTTTAACTGTATATTAGGAGGAATATATTTTGGAATATTTCATGATGTATATATATAAATATTTGGAGACATATTACCTAGTTTTTATGTATCATCAATGTAAAAAATCTATTCCGCACTAACTAGAACTGGTGGTGTTGAGACTGGTTCTAGATTGACTAGAATTTCCTCACACTATGGCTTCTCTGGATTTTGTAGCTTCTCAAAATCTTCAATCATATGATCATCAATGAATACTATATCTATTATTCTGATGATCCTAAAATTTATAATATCTTAGTTTCTATATAAAAACACTTTATGAGTATATCTCAAAAGATACCCTCCTTTCCCTTTCCATCCACCTTTTCCCTTTTTTATTTCAAAATTTGTACAAATTCCATATATCCAAATACTCTCAAGTTTCTTTTATGAAACATATTTAAATATCAATTTTTTTAATATTCTAGTTTAGTGTAAATGATATATAATTTGTCATAATATCAAACATAGTCCTCATCCCCCCCAAAGGCGTTTGAAAAAATTTCATTTTAGAGTATACACCCAACTCTCTTACAGATGGTTTTGTTCATCCTTTCAATAACACCATTCTGATGAGGCATCATCAGTACTGAATTTTATATCCTAATTCCAAAGTTACTACAATATTCCTCAAATGTACCATGGTATTCTACTTCATTATTTTAACACACACACACTTAATATGTATTATTGTTTCTCTTTTGACCTTTGAATTAAACTTCTTGAAAATACACTACACTTGATCATTATTTTTCAAAGAAAAACATGAAAATTTTCTAAAAATACCATAAATGATGGTAAACAAATAAGTATCACCTCCCATATATTTGGTGTTGATCATGAAAAAATCAGTGTGTTTCAAATTTAAAACATTTTCATTTATAAATGCTAAATAACCATGGAATGATACTCGGTGTTGTTTTCCCATAATATAGTCAGCACAATTATCCAAATGTGTTTCTTTTATTCCGATTAGAAGGTATTTATTAAAAAAAATTGATTCCTCTATCATTTATGTGGCCAAGACATCTATTCCACATTTCTATAGGAATATCCTTCCTAGATGCATTTATTTATCCTCTACATGTTCTAGAATATGTGAGGTAATGAAAAGTGGTTTTCTTGACTCTATTAATTATTATGTTACATTTTGTAAGCTTAAATTTCCCATCATTAAAGGAACTAATGTATCCACCATACTCAATAATTACAGTAGATATTAGATTGAGGAAAATATGAGGAACATGCCTCATATCCTTCAATATTAACTTTTATCTTACTTTAGTCTCTAAAAAATATTTTCAATACAATTCATTTTTGATGAATCATTATTTCTCTTCTTCACATATCCAAAACTTCCTAAAGTGTAAGATTATAAGAAATATATTTGAGAAATTACATGGTATGATTTGCCTAAATCAATCTCCCATATCAAATCTTAGCTTTCAAGGTTAATGTACACTACCTAAATAATAACAATATCATCATTTACAACAAAAAATCATTATTTTTGGGTTTTCCTTCCTGATTACTTTCCTATTACTTTATCTTCAAACACTCCTAAATTAAGTTCCCAAGATTTCCATAAGGATTTCACTTCATGTAGTATCCTGATCAAGCTTTTGACCATTTCCTTTACTACTTATTTTGATCACGAGGTTCTTTTGTTTCACTTCTTCCCCCCCATTTTCCCCCTTGTATTTTAGTGATAAGAGCCTCTAATTATTTAGTACATACCTCATCCTTCCATCTTTATTCTTTAATCAAAATTCCATCCTTCACTATTTCAATGATGATCTTTTCATATAGAGAAAAACTACTCATCGAAGCAATAAATGTGTCCCACATCTTTGGTAAAGAAATCAAGATCAATAGTGTCTGTAATTCCATATAAACCATCATTTTAATATAATTTTATTGATAAAAAATACCTTGAAACTCTCTCATGTCCTTTGATATGTTGTTCCCTTCCTTTCAATTCACGTTTACAAGTCATTGTGTTAGGTTTTATTGGGTTTTTGCAGTTTTCCTTACATACATCTTTTCCAAATTTTTCCATAAAATAAAATAAATATTTTCATTAGAAATTTTTTAGAGTATAGAATTATCAATCCATTAACTAATTTGATAAACACACTTCCTATTGATCATGACCCATTCCACATAAATTGGAGGGATACCGATAGACTTCTTATCACTATATTTAACACCATTCAAAGGTTTCCCCAATGGATATATAATGGGATTAGTATCCTCCACAGTTGTATTTTATATATATTTAACATGTAAAAGATCTTTAATTTTGGGTTTCCCAATGAAATAATTAAAATCAATAAGCATAATCATGTTACCATAATTTTCCTCCATTAGTGAAACCTATTTTTTCGAAATCTAACCATATAGATGTGTCTGGAATTATTTAAGTAGTTGTAATGAACTCTAGGATTACTAAAAACAGAATTCTATTAACCAAGATATAGTCAAAAAAATATAAACAATGAATATTGAATGGGGATGTGGCATTGAAATGGTTTTACTAAGATTTCGCTGAAAATATCATTGGATATTTTACATCGGTGTGAAGAATGATTTCTTCTTTGTATAGAGGTATTGTAGCACCCTGGGTTTGAATCAAACTTTGAACGGTCCTAGAGAGATTATTTTATCTATGTTTATGACAATATTTATGCCATTCGAATCATTTTGATGGGAAATTCCTGAATATACCTTAAAAATTTTATTCAAACCACATTTATTTTTTTGGGCACCAGAAACATTCATTTCTTATCTACATTTTGACCAACCTACTATGATACCACTTTCACGTTTTTTTGGTCTTTATCAAATCCAAAATCTATCTCATGGGGTGATATTTTTCTTCAAAGTTACATTTAACACATTTACCCCTTAAAATGATCTAGGATTCCCCCCCCCCCACACACACATTAAGCCCTTAGTTATATTTTCATCAGCTGATTCTACCCATGGATTTTTTGAAAGTGTTATTACAACTTAGGCTCTGATATCACTTGTAGGTGTTGTTGGGCATTCTAAACCCCAAAATCTAGCTCATGGGGTGAGAGTTTTCCTCACACATATATTTAACACTTTTTAACTTTCTATTATTGATGTGGGATAACCCAAATTATATCAACTATTCTATAAAAGTGTTCACATTACAATAATCAAATATAAAAATGAAAAATATAAAAAGGGAAATCCAAATAATCCCCTGAAGATCCACTAATCATTCTCTTCCTAATTATTGTGAATTTCCTATAGATTTAGTTCATTCCCTTGAAGGTTATCTCCTTATCCTATTCTTTGATCTTTATATTTTTCCTAGATGCTCACCCTTTCACATCTTCTAGAATATTTCTTTTTTTAGATATCCATTTTCAATCATTTTTATTTTTCTTCATGATAATACCTTGGATTCCATGTAATGCATGTAAAATTATTTAATATATTCCACATCTTATGATCACTCCACATGGAAAGTGAATTATAAAATTCATCATAATAAAATTTAATCATGATACCCATCCCTTGAATAGTTTCAATAAATTTTCTCATTTTACATGCATATGATTGGTAGATTATACACATCCCATAATCGTCTTGTCCCCTTCTTTTTTGGGATTTATTATCACAAATCTTATTAAGTATTCTCAATATTATCCATTAATTTTTAACTATAATATATTAATATTTTATAAGATTAATTATATGAATTAATTCATTATTAATGTAATTGAAATCAATGAAACATTCTTAGGAATCCATTGTAATATGCATGTAAAAATTATGTATCCTTCCTAAATTAAGATAAAACCTTTAAAAATATCATATAATTGTTATTTATTGTTTATAAAAATTTGGTTCACCATAATACATCAACATTTATGTGTCCACTCTTCCACAACTAGTAAAAAATGTAAGTCTCACTTATGAAATAACACATTCACTGTATCAAATATACACATCCAATGAATTTTTAAATTGACTCTCATGTAACTTCTCATGAACTCTTACACAACTATTTAACAATTAAAACAATTCTTTAGATTATACAACCATTATATATCCATTTTAATCCACATTCCACTCTTATGAAGTCTATATTTTCTAGTCAACACTTACACAATATTAAATCAATACTTACACATTCCTGAAAAAATTAATTTCACAATTACATAGATAATGAAATTCAGGTTTAACCATTATATAGGCTATAATCCACTGAATTCGCTCTTTCTCATTGTGGATATCAAATGAAAATATAAAATATACCAAATTGATCTTAAGAAATAATTTCTCAATGGAATTATAATATAATAAGTATATATTAAAAAAATGGTGGGTTTTACAATTGGTGATTATGTGTTAAAATTTTTCAAATTAAAGAAGCCATTATATGGTTTGAAACTAGCACAATGGTCCTAGTATGAACATTTTGATGCATTCTTAATAAAGGTAAAATTTAGAATAGGTTGTGTCAACCAAAATAATTATGTGAAATCAAACAAGTATGATTAGTTTTTGGTTCTTGTCAATATTAATGACGTCATATTAAAAATAACCAGGTAGAATTTTTTGGAGGAGTTAATGCATTTAATGATAATGAATCTTGAGGTGTCTATAATAAAAGAGATCACATTTTTACCTGGGATTCATGTTTTACATAAATGGAGTTATATATTTGTTTCTCAAGATAAATATGTGATATAATTGTTGAATAATTTTTAAATTCATGACCAAATTCTAGTTTTGACACCAATTATGGTTGGAACATAGCTGGTAAAATATAAGTAATATAACGTAGTTTATTTAACAACCTATTAGAGTATTATTAAATGATTTTGTATATTATAGAAACAAGACCAAATATATTATTCACAATATTCTTGGTTGGATACTAAAAAATTTACCCCAATTAGGAGCATCTTTTTCTTATAAATTTGTTCATGAGGTACATTCTAGGAAAACATGATTATGGTTTAGTATATTTTTAATGTAATGGAAAATAATTTTGTACCTACTCAAATATGGATTGTGATGGAAATATTATATATTGAAAATACCTAGGTGGTAAATCCATTTTCATTGGAAGAAAGTGTATTGAGTGGTTTAGTAAGAAGTTGGAATGAACCACTCATGGTATAGATAAATAAAAATATATTTTAGTATAAAAATTATGTACACAAGTAGAATGGTTGAAATAATAAATAAAGGATATTTGAGAGGAGGTGAATTTTCCCATAACAACCCATTTTTAAAACCAAATTATGATAGAAAAACCATGAATCTGGTAGCATATTCTCAAACAAAGCACATTGAGATAATTTATCACTTTATTAATGATAAAGTTGAGAGTAATTATCAAACTAAATAATGTGGGTTCAAATCAAAAAGTGGTATACATATTAAAAAAACTATTTACCACACTAGTATTTTAAAATCATTGGTTGATCCTTAGAGTTTAACCACCTCCTTTGGCTTAGAGAGGTTTAGATTCACCCATCTCCCTAATGTATATAATTATTTATCTAGATATTATTTTTCCAACTAGGATTATTTCTTTTGTTTGGTGTAGAGGTTAGGGTATGATACAGTCCAAGGGGAGTTAGTGGAAATTATAAGGATTATTTGAAAAAAATATGGTTAAAATTATAGTGATTGATTATTTATCTTATTTTATATAATGATATTTGAATAATGTCGGCTTAGAGAAATTATTAATATAATTTTTATTAGTATATAAAGTAGTGAAAGTTTCAAGGATTCTCTTAATTAATAAACATAGAACAAGATGGACCTTTTGAATTTTATTATCAAAGCGGAGACTGATTGAAATGTTGGAAGGATAAATACATACCTATAAGAGGAGAATCATCTATAGGGAACCCTTTTTTTAGAATATTGATATAGAGGATTGATAATAAAATTCAAATGGGGGTATTTTTTTTCTAAAGGCTACATTGGATAGATTTTTTCAATTGGATTATATATTATGAATAAGTATGGAAGATTAGTGGCATAGATGTAGATACCTTATAAATATTCCAACTACCATAAGTCATGATAGGATTTCAAGAGTCATGTTGTGATGGGATTTAATGAATAAAAAGGGAAAAAGTCCCAGAGTCTTCTCTAGTGTGTTGATGAATCGATCCTGTGTGGGTAAGATTCTACACGTGGATTGGTATAGAAAATTTAAAAAGTAACAAGTCAACACTGTGACAATTATGGTTATGACATAAAGTGAAGTTGATGAAAAAATTGGATTATAATTGAATGAAACTAAAATACATAAGATTTATTAGTGTGGAAATGTATGTTTTTTTTACTTTTTTTTGAACATGGAGTTTCACATTACACATTGAGACATAGAGGTCATGACATGAAGTTAGTTAAACTAATTTAAATTTTTCTGGAGTTTTATGTTATTTGTTATGGTAGAGACATCACATATAAATATTTTTAGGTGGATTTCAGTTATTATATATTGGATATTCTCATGCTATGGAGGATATGTCATTTTCAAACAAGAATAATCATAAAATACAACAAAAAATGATTTTACATGACTAATGGATATTGAAAATCTATAAGGACATGATTTTGGAATCTATATAATTCTTAAATATGTAAAAGAAGTAAAAATTTGGAGGAACAATGTCATGCCAGAACTTGTCTTAGGATCAAGAGAAGATGTAAAAATATTTTCATGTTTATCTTAATATTTTAAATAAAATTTACTAGATAAAGAAAGTGGATATATTGGTTGAACATGGATAAAATAAAGATTAATGAATCCATGTGTTAACATATTAGTTTTTGAGAAGGTACATGCAATAATTTATATGTATTTTACATGAATTAGAAAAACAAAACAAATTTTAAGTGATCAATTTCCTTATATATTTTACAGAAATCATAAATACCTTGTCGACTTTATGGGAGGTTAATATGGTTTTAAAGATCTATTAAATAGATTATAGGTGTAAAATTTATGTCATACATTTTTAGAGAAATGTTTCCCAAATTTAAAGGAGAATAAATACGAGAAAATTTATTAGGGAAGAAATATCAAAAAAATATAGAGCAATTGAAAGCTGAGAAGAACACCTTTGAAAATCAGAATATGAGGAAGGGACTAAAGAACATCGACAATAACCTCACTAGAATGGTGTTATTTTTTTATTAAGAATCATTTTATGTGATCTTTATATCACACCTTTTTTATTACATGTCCCTAAAAATTGAGGAAATAGGAAACACGAGGGAGTTCCCTAGGATGGGTAGTGCACCCTTACGAAAGAATTTTAGAATCTATAGTTCATAGTGTTAATCCTTAGTACATAGACACACTATTAGTGTTTTATCATTAAAATGGACCATTTCATTAAATCAAGTAATATCCACGTGTCCTATCATTAACTTTTTCATTCAAATATAACATATTTACTTTAAATTAGTTGTAAAATAATAAAATAGTAAAATAGTAAAATATTATAACATGTAGAAACATTCTCTAAATCCTTTACTTGTTAAACACTAGAGGATGTTGTTATATTTTTTTTTCTAAATACATGTTATGTTTGAAGATTTATGCGATGATATTCATGTATTCATGAAATCTAATAGATTTTTGGAAGAAATGTTTGTAATAATTTATAAAGTGTTTTTCAAACAGTTGTTCTGTAAAGACTTGAGATCTATTTTTTAATGTTGAAATCTAACCCGAATAGAATATGGAAAATATAAATCTATGAAGAATTCATCCATGGTGTGTTATTATTAATGAAAACTAGTAATCCTCATTGGATTATTTTTTATGTGATTGAAAATGGTTAGATATTCTTTGAAGAAGACCAGAAGTCATTTGAAGAAAGACTACATCTTGTAGTGGAAACTGGGAAAATAGAAAAGACCCAAAATGTAGGCCTTTTCCCACTAAATTTAATTCTTTGTACCATATTACAAGTATTTAAATATTTTATTTTTAGACTTTAAGATAAATGTAAGTATTTTATCTAGATCATAAAGCTTCATTATCATAAGTCTTCATCGTAAGTCTTTAGCATTCACCATAAGAATTCAACTAATCATATTACTTTTTGAGTCTACTGGAATATTGAATAAGGAAAAATTATAAAACTTTTTTATAAGAGTAATAATTAATATCATAAGACTTTCACTTTATATAATCATTTTCACTGAATATATGACTCCAATTTGATCCTTAAATAACCATAAGACTTCAACACTTAGTGAATTTCTATGGATCATGGTGAGTAGAAAATTGAGATTCCTGAATTTATATTTTTAAGAAATAAAATAAGAAATAACTTAGTTTATGTGAGTGAAATTTTCTTCATAGATCAAACATCATGATTAAATAAATGATCATTATTTTTTCTAAAATGAAAGGAGTTCCATCAGGTGAGAATTTTAGGGTGTTGAGATGAGTCCCACTCCGCAGAATGAGATGCCACATCACCATACATATGTGGAAATATCATTTGAACTAAAAGTTATAAATTTATTAGATAATTTGAATTCATATAATGGTTATAAATACTCAAATATATCACCTAGTAAAGAACCAAGTCATCATTCAAAATTTTAAGATGTTTCAAAATAACCTTTAACTCAAAGATTATGAATTTTAATGAGTTAGGAAAAATGAAATCAACGGAGGATTCGAGGACTAAATATGGAAAAATTTACATATTATTTAGTGAATATAAATAATAATAAAGGATATAAGAGTTTTTTTTGAGAAGATTATATGATACACTACTGTATAGAAGGTAAAAAGAAGAATAAAGAACAATGGTAGGAGATTATTGTGAAAAGAAGAAGAATATCACACTTAAGGGTTTGTATAGAGATTAATATTCCCATATATAATCACTATAAAAAAGGAATCATATATTATCTATTTATTTTTTTATGGAAACTAGTTGGTTCAAATTTATTGTATGAGTCCATGTTCAAAACTGTTCCCACGTTCCCGTTGATAATAAAATATGGACTGTGCATGTGGGATAATAAACCCATGTCACCTGGGATGTAGTCATCCACAAGGAGGTGAACATTGTTAAAAAAAATTCTATGTAATTTTATTTTTTTTCATCAACAAGTATCTTGAGATATGTATAAAAAATCTTGAGATAAGAAGATATTTAAAGTTAGTATACACACTGATTCACCCCCCTCTTAGTATGTTTCAACCTTCGTTTGATCAGTCAATTATTATCAGTGACTAGATTTACTATATTATATCTCAATTTTATTATATGGATAAATATATATTTTTTAACAATAAAGGAATCCCTACATTTTTTGGAAAAAGGGTTCACTCTTGGAAAGAAAGAATGGCACCTTACATTATTTCTATGGGTATTGATTTTCATGATTCTGTTCAAACTAGATTCTCTTTTATAATTGAAAACATAGTGTGTCCTCTAACCAATATAATAAGTATTGAAAATTATGGTAAGTATAGAAATTATTTATTATCTTATCTACCAAAAAAAGAGTTTAACACGATCATGGGTTGAAAAATTTATACTGATATTTGGAAGAAACTTCATAGTATTTTTTGAAGGGAATAAACAGGTAAAAGAAGAAAAGATGTAAATTAGAAAAAAATAGTTTGAAGATGTCATAATGGAGGAGGATAAAAATTTAGATGAATTATTTACTAGTGTAAATATGATTTTATGAACTATTAGAGGATTTGGAGAAACTTTGGATGACTATACTATTTTGAAAAAGTTAATGATAATCCAACCAGATAAATTTGATACAAAGATCTCAACTCTAGAAGATAGAGATCTTGATAGGTTCATTATCAATCAACTATAAAATAATTTTATTAAATATTAAATTAAAAGAATATTCATTTTTTAAAGTAAATGAATTTAGGAAAAGTAAATTTCTTTCAAATCACTTAATGATCTGAAGATTGTAGAAAAAAGGATGATTTAGATAAAGGAGAAAACAGAAAATATTTCTCAGAAATTATTTCTATAATGGAAAGAAATTATACAAGTGGTGGAAGAGGTAATAATAGAGGCAATATACCTTTTAAAAATTTTAATTGTAGAAAATTTAGTCATTTTTATGCTCACTTCCCTAATAATTTTGGAAGAAAAAATTATTTTGAAGAATATTCCAGGAAGAACACCACTAAATATCCAAATTATGCACAAAAAAAGGAAAGAAGGACTTTTAACCTATATCCTTACACTAATTATGATATAGGCTTTATCATCACTAGAAATAGATTTCATCTATGTTAAAAAATTCGTTATGTTGTTAGTACCACTAAAAGTATATGACTTTTATCAATGCTAAAAAAACACTGATAAAATAACTCTTCACCAGCATTAAAAAAACACTTATAAAGTCAGACCTTTTTAAGTATGTTTTTTAGTGGTGATAAATATGGAATTTTTTCAGTGATTTTTTAGCACTGATAAATCAAATTTTTAGTTTTATTTCTAGCACTAATAAAATCCAATAGGTAATAGTGTGCTACAAATATTATGACGTGCTATAAAAAAAGATATAGAATTTAATTTCTATTAAATTTATATCATAATGAAAATAACACACTGTAAAATAATTATAAAAATATCAATAATTTTTATATACAATTTCATTAATATATACAATTAATGAAAAATATAAACTAATTCCAAAAAATATTATTTTTTTCCTTTGGACCCCCAATCCCCTCTCAAAATAGGATGATCATTCCATAAGTTGATGAAAAAACCCTCAACACAAAGAAATATAGTACCTTTATAAAAAAATATTTTGTTAATAATATTATAAATAAATAAAATAAACATAATATGATATAATAAATTAATTAAATGTCCATTTAAAGTGAAAACATACACTTCAAGTCATACTGGGTACATTGTATGTGGGATTAATGTGTGGTTGATTATTACAAATCAAAAATTATTTATGGATCATTTTTATAAAGTATGAATAAAATATGAGTTAATTTTCATTGTTTTGAGTATGTGATGCGTCTTTTGAACTAAAATGTGAATTTTATATAAAAATATGCACTTTGAGTCATACCATCCACAACTTGTGTATTATTGACATATAGATTATTATTATACATCAAAAATGATTTATCAATAACTTTCCAATAATATCAAGATAATTCAAGTGTGATTTTTTGGTTTTCAATGAGTGATACATGTTTTTAACTAAAATGATATTTTAAAATAAAAACATGCACTTTGAGTCGTATTGATTATATCATGTATCAACTTAACATGTGATTGATTCCTATATTTTAGAAATTAATTATGTATAATTTCTATATAGTTTCAATACCATATGAGTTTGTTTTTTTTTGTTTTTAGTGAGTGGATCACATTTTTAACTAAAAGGTCACTTTTAAATAGAAATAAATAATTTCAAGTCATATCGGTCTGTACATGTATTCGATTAAGGTGAGGTGGATTCCTAAATGTCAAAAATGACTTATGAATAATTTTCTAATTTATCAAATCAATTTGAATATATTTTAAATTTTTTGAGTATATCGCACATCTTTTAAAATAAAATTTCAATTTTAATAAAAACATGATCTTTGAGTTATATTATCCACACTGTGTGTCTAATTGTTGTTCAGTTGATTACTACATGTAAAGAATGACTTATGGATCTTTTTTATAAATTTTCAAGATTATTTGAGTTTTTTGTTGGTTTTAAATGTGTGGCGCACATTTTTTACAAAAATACAATTTTTAAACAAAAAACATGCACATTGAGTCATAATAGTCTCATTATATATCATATTGATGTAAAACTAATTCCTACCCATAATAAATTATTTATGATTTTTTCCTATAATATTAATACATTATGAGTGTTCTTTGTTGGTTTTTAGTGGGTGACACATTTTTAACTAAAATATCATTTTAAACTAAACACACACACTTTGAGTAATGCCTATCACACCATGTATCAGATTGATGTGTGACTAATTCCTACTTATAAAAAATGAGTTATAGATATTTTTACTAAATATTCAATACCATATGAGCAAATTTTCTTTGTTTTCAAGGATTTCCACACGTTTTTAACTAAAATGTTACTTTTAAATTGAAAACACATATATTGAGTCATACCCGTCACACTGTGTATAATATTGTGGAGCAGATTATTCCTATTTTTTAAAAATGAAATACAGATCATTTTCCAAAATTATCTAAATAATCTTAATGTGTTTTCCATGTTTTGAGTATGTCACACATCTTTTGAACTAAAATTTGAATTTTAAATAAAAACACACACTTTGAGTCATACCAACCATAATGTGTGTTATATTGATGTGTGGTTGATTCATAAATGTAAAAAATTATTTATAGATTATTTTACAAAAGTATAAGTACATTAAGAGTGTGTTTTCTTAATTTTTAAATGGTATCACTTGTTTTTAACTAAAATATCATTTTAAACAGAAATCTTTCATTTTAAGTTATAATGGTCACATCATGTACTAGATTGATGTGGCGATGATTCCTTCCCATAAAAAATTATTTATAGATCATTTTAATAAAATAATAAGACAATATGAGTGTGTTTTCATAGTTTCAATGAGTGACACATTTTCTTAACTAAAATGTATTTTTAAATAGAAAATGCACACTTTGTGTCATACTCACCACACCATGTATCTAATTTACATGTGGTTGATTCCTCACTATAGGAAAATAACTTATTAGTGGCAGTTTTAGGAAGCTGATACTAAATTGTGCCTCAAGAAACTATTAGCGGTGGTTATATCCATTTCGAGGCGGTTTAAATGAATCATTGTAGTTGCCTCATTTCACGGAGGTTCTGGTTTTTTAGCGGCAGTTTTATTTCCATTGGATCTCTTTTATTCATGGCGGTTATTACCACCGCGAATAAAAAACACCCAGTGTAGGAAAAGTGCCACTAAAATAAACAAAACTTCCGCGGAATACATGTGGATGGTGGGACACTATAGCAGCGGTTTTAGCCGCTGCTAGGAGAAAAATATCTATATTTAGCGGTGGTTAAATCTGCCGCTAAAAGATGATCTGGGAAAAAAATAGCAGGTCTCCATCCCCTACACCAGTTCCTTAAAAAACAAACCATTCTAGGAATACAAATAGTCTAACAAAATACATACTAGTCAATATGAAAAGAGATGCTTAACTAAGAACCATCAAATGCATATTTCAGTAAATGAATGCAGATAAAAATATCACATGGACATTATAACTTTAAAAAATATTATAATCAATCATGCCTGCCATATTTCATGAAAACAATGCCAAGCCTAGGTTCAACATATTCCATCCATACCAGTTCCAACCCTGGCATAACAATTCATATCAAAATACATCCCACTTGTAATATATGATGAATTGTGAATGATATTCATAATTTATGGTCATTCTCTCATATCATTATTCTTATCTTATGCTTTCATATTATTATCAATTGATATATCTCACGTTTACCCTTTATAAACATCTGATTTGACACATTCTTTTGTTTCCCTAACCACTAGGTTATAAAGAACTACTACCCAACCTATGAATTAGCATGACACGATCAATCAATTACACGTTCACATAATTTTTTTTTTTAATTTTTTCTAAAATTAATTATTTGAAAATAAATGCATACAAGAATGGACTTATATTCTATAAAGGTGAATTATAGTAATGCATAGTGGAAAAATGGTTCATACAGTAGTCATGTCACAATTACTTCTATATAAGTGAAAAATAGTAATGTATACTAGAAAATAAGCATATATATAAATATGTATGTTGGAAAAAATAAAATTAGTAGTATATATAGAGAATAAAAAGAGATTCCATGTATAAGAAGAAAGAAAATCCTTTAGTAATATAAATCAAAAATTCAAAAAGAGAAACTACAAACATAAACTCATGTATGCACTTATGTTATGAAGTTAATTTTGTGTGATTGTACCATCATTAATTATTCAACATCATCTTGCCTCTACCTATATTATGAGAATGTAGGAAATGAATTTTTTGGTAACTCTATAATAGGGATTTCCATGACCGGGTTTAGATTCTATGAGCCTTGTTGTCATGTAAAGTTTTCCAATGCCTTCATTATGCTCTAGATATAATCAAGTAATTCAGTCTATCATCACACCCAACCCATGATGCTCGAGTCCACATCATCTTTATCATACATCCTATTCACCCTTTTGAATAAAAAACCCACCCTATGGTGATGTGAATGACACCCTTTGGTGATAACAATCAATGTAAGCATAGTAGGGGAACAACCATTCCATCCCAAGAATGATGTCAAAACCATCATCTCGAGGAAAAAGAGGTTCCATACGAGGTGACACCCACTTATATCAAGGTCCACTCCCTACACTAACATAAATTCTCTAGTCAAATCCCTAACAAAGTTTTGAGTGTCATCACTTCATAGGAAAACTGAATGTCGTGACCAATGATCTCCACAACATGCATAAATATGATGGAATGAGAAGCACCTATATCAAAAAAATTAGATACTAATGTGGAAGCTACCAAAATAGTACCTCTCACTATTGAAGTTCCAAAACTCTGTACCTCACATATTGGTCTCACTTTATACAATTATAATGATATGTGGCCTTAATATATATTCTAGGTACCTTGAGCAGGTCCTCTTTGCTAGTGATGTAAGTCTTGTGTATGGATGCTTTGACCATGACCAATGCTTAGGACTGATCGATTATCCAAACAATATCTCCCTTTTTAACATGAAGTTGATTTCCCCACTCCTAAATGTGGAGTTATTTCAAACACTCATTCACTATATACTATAGTAAAAGATATACAAAAATCTTGTAGATGGCTCATCCTACTACAATCTCGACACTAAACTTGATTACTATCACACAGTCTCCCCATATATCCCTACCTCCCACACCAATGATAGAAAATATAATTACCAACACCAGTGCTCTAGAAATTATTCCCTTAATGATAGGTCACAAAGTGTCACTTCCTTCCACCAAACACTTTTCCATTGGGTCAACAAACTGAAATACCCTGCTTCATGCCGAAACCTTACCTTGATTTATGTTATGTAATAAGAAAATGATTTATTTTTGATATGCTGGACATCCAAAATACATTCAACTATGATCAAACAACATGATTTTTCATGAACGAGAATCATATCACCCTTGATGGATCATCCATAAGATAAATATGAACAAATCCTAAAAGCTCGCAAAGTGAGTCAAAAAATCCATAAAAAACATGGAACCATACTCTAAATGTGTAAAATCATTATCCCTTTTAGTATTAAAATTATATGGTAAAAATAATCATAAAAAATGAATCACCACAATAAAGAATCGACATATATGGTGCATACCACACTCGAGAAATAAATAAATAAAAGGAAACATTAGAAATCAATAAAATGAATAAAAAGAAACATGAGAAATCAAGAAAATGTTATGTCATGAAAATGTTTGGTGGAAACTATGTGCCAGACATGATACATATACAAACCAAATATTCCCAGATTTTTCCAACACATTAAAAATACAACTACTCTTGGTCTAATGATGAACACACATCGTCACCCTCTCCACCTCCACCTCCACTTCCTGCTGTCACCTGTAAGAAATTATATTGAAAATTAAATACTGTTGCATATTTATATTTAAACTTAAAACCAATAATTTTTTTAAAACTAAATGATTTTGATTTTTTGTGATTTACCTCCTTACCACCAGTCGATGCACTACCACCGGGGGAATATCTGCTCATCTGCTAATATATATCAGTCATTGGTTTCTGCAAAGTGGATATCTGAGCCCCCTGGTCTTCAACTGTGGTTCATAGAGAAGCAATCTCCCTATGAGCATCTTCAGGTATGGACTGACTATAATTAAGAGTAGATGCAGCTGGAATCTCTAGTGGCCAGCCAAAACCTCATATGGTACGGGTCCAAAACCCATCTCGTGCACTCTACCAAGATGCTCCTTCCCAAGGACTTTAGCAACTTAGTCATTCTGGGATACTGAGTAGGACTACCCGGGATTAGAATCCCATAGTTCATTAATTTTTACCTATAAATCAAATATCAATATATATTAACAGAGTAAAAATTGATAATAAGTTATTATAATAAAAAATTGACTTCATACCCCAACTTCTTTTGCAGGCTCATTAACAAAACATCCATCTGATTTTTTGTGAACATCCAACCACACTTCAGTTCTGGATGTTTCATGCCCTAAACTCTGTGACTAAATTAAGAAAAGATAAATAAAAAATTTAATATATTAAATAGATAATATTTTCTTATAAATATTTGAACTAATGAGAAGATTACCAGAGTTGTTCGACTTCTAGAAAAGCTTTTTGACCCCGTTGTGTGAGGGATGACATGCTTAGCCCGGTTTGATGCATTCTGTCTTGAGAGATCCTGAAATAAACAAAATTCAATTTAACATTAATGTATTAAATTTCATATCTTCTTCATATACATGTATAAATGTAAAATTAGGCTAATATTATAATATATATTTCAATACCATCCGCTTCTCATCACAATGTCTGTCAACAAAAAACTTTCCACTGTTCTTTCAGTACCCCACTGGGTAGATTCTCATAAATTTGATGCACGATCAACGAAGTATCATTGACATCTCACCACCATCTCCATTTTATGTATTTCCATTTCTTACCAAGATTTTTCAACGTCCACTTTTGTGCTATCACATCAGCAACTGTAAAGTGGAAGAACATCTGTATACAGAAATTTATTTTGAACATATTAGTAACATGACATTCAATTAAACCATAATTTATTAAAATTTCCTTTATTTGGGAAAGAAAACTTCATTTTTCCAACTTTGAGGCATATGTCTCCAATTATCATAATAAATAGGTAGGGAAATGGGCTCCACTTCCAGTTGGCCTAGAATCTGGCCATGTAACCCCGCAACATCATTCGTAGGGACCCCAAATGAATCAAATGGCACGAATATCTTATCACCATTACTATTCCAAACATCTAAACTATTTATGTTTTTCTCCACAGTTTCATTTTTTTCATCTTCAATGATACAACAATTAGTATAAACAAAATGCAATAAATTTATTTATATTAAAATTTGTACCTATGAAAGTGACCCTCCAGTATGCCCGTGATGAACTGGAAGGGGCATGCTACCACCCAACTACTGAGGCTCCTAAAGGGAGATTCGACGACTCAGCCTCTAATGGGACACCCACAGAGGGTGTGAGATATAGTGCAGGGGGAGATAGTGCAGTTGTGTAGGCAACTGGTGGCTCAGATGCCGTGGGGAGGGAGACAGATGGATTGTCATCTATTGTAGTAGTAGACGAAATAGTGTATCGCTTCCTCCTTGGCGTTATTCTCCTTTAATCAAATAAAATTATGCTCAGAATATATATTTCATGAAAATTATACAGAAAATAAAAATAAAAATGATAATAGATGCCCAGTAATAACAAACAAAATATATATAACAATGATAATGAATGACTGCACAAATGAAATAAGTGGTTACTGAATGAATAAATAACTGTACATACAATCATTTTCCCCTTCAATAATTTTTATTTCCTACTTCATTACTTCATCCAATTCATTCATCCTTTCTAGAATAATATTTTCAATATCATGATGGACAAATAATTATACTTTTTGTTGTTGATGAGATTCAATTTCAGAGGTCAAATCTTCCATTTCATCACCCATATCACACAAATATCATTGTATTACGTGAGAAACTACACTCCACCCTTCATCCACAACATAATTCACATAATATACCATTTTTGATTGCAATGATAAGATATATGGATCATGCAGTTCATGATCACCAACATCCATCAAGTGAGAGAAGTTCATAGAAGTAAATTGCAAGGAATCTCTTTTAACACCTCTGATAATATCGACCCAATGGAATTTTAATAAAACAATAGAAAAATGCCCGTGGTAGTTTAATTCAATAATATCAAGCAGCTTTCTATAGTATCCCACTTTAGAAAATGTAAATATACCACTATTCTATGTTTTCAATCCCACTTCTCGATCGACTATATGAAATCTAAATCCATTCACATTGTAAGCGTCGAACTTTCTAACTTGTTTTATAAGACCTCTAGAAAGAAACATTAAATATTCTGTCAACTCTGCTCGAGTATCGGTATTCATGATCTAAAAAAAGAAATATAATTTTTTATATTTACAAAATGAATGTATCAAACTAATATTTGTATTTATTTCAATATTTATGAACTTACACGTCACGCAAACCATTCTACAAGATCGTTATTCACAGCTTTCATTATATATTTCTCATTTTGTTTTCGGCCTCTCATTCATCTCTTTGTTTATATCCTCAACTCTTCAATAAATGGATATGAAATTTCACTATTCAGCATCACATATCTATGTGCTTGTAATAATTCCAATTCTGTTAGCGTCACATTTGAAGTCATCCCAATTGATTGGCCAATAGTAGGAAATATTTTTGATTTCTAATGTATTTGAGATTGAGTCGATGTGTCATCAACACATCCAACTCAATCAAATCTTATCTCAATATCATCCAAGTATTTGGAACAAAAGGTAAGACACTCCTCATCCAAATAGCCTTCAACAATAGAGCCTTGTGGTTGAGATTTATTTCTCACGTATGCTTTCAAATGCCTAAGATATATGTGAAATAAAATAATCATAATTATGAATATATTTAAATGAAAAAAATTGTTTATTTAACTGAAAAAATATAAATAAATACCTCTCAATTGGATACATCCATTGATAATGAATGGGCCCTCCAAATTTAGCTTCCTCAACCAAATGCACAGTTAAATGCATCATTACAGTAAAAAATGATGCAGGAAAGATCATATCCATTACACAAAGGGTCAATACAAACCTCTCCTAGAGGTTGTCAAGCTGAAATGGATGTAGATATTTCTCACATAATTTCCTGAAAAATGTTCAGAATTGGAGTAAAACAGCAGTAACTTTTTCAAGTAATAATGCACGCAATGCCAATGGTAGTAACTATTGTAATAAAATATGTGAATCATGACTTTTCAATCCATGTAACTTAAAATTATTCAAGTCAACACACCTCAAGATGTTACTCGAATACCCATCAGATACCTTAACATTCTTTAAAATTTGAAGGAATTTATATTTATCCCAATTTTAACTTTCAGAAATTCCCGGAGCATACTTTTCATTCTCATCTGGCCAGAGATCATGTTTTATGTTCATTACTTTTAAGTCTTTGCGAGCATTGAAATGATAAACCTTCCCAAATTTCGTTTCAAAATTTTCAAGTTATGTCAATATTTCAGAACCAGTTAACAACTTTGGCGGTAGCCTACGATCAATGATACCATTAAAATTTGATCAGTTCAGCCAAAATCTATGAGATGCATCAAGAAATATTTGATGGCACAAGAAGCACCATTTTATACTATGAGGTAGCCGTTTGGGATCAAAATAAAAGTTACAAATGGGAAAATCCAAACACTTTTAAGTGTTCCAACCAGATAAATTCCAAAGCCCAGGGTAGTCACTAATGGTCCACATTAAAGAAGCATGCATTTTGAACATTGTTTTAGAAGAAGCATCAAATGTCTCAACACTATTTCTCCATAAATCCTATAATTCGTGAATCAATTGCTGCAAGTATAAATCAATACCATTTACAAGCATTTGTTTTCCAGGAATAATCATTGAAATGATAAAAGATGTTTGTTTTATACACATCCATGGAGGTAGATTGTAAGGGATCTAAACGACTGGCCAAATGCTATAACTGGTACTCAAAGTCTCAAATGGGTAGAATCCATTGGCAGCCAATCCCAATCAAACATTCCTAGGATCATGTGAGAAGTTTGGATGTAATGAATAAAATGTCTTCCATGATTGTTAATCTCGTGGATGTCTCATTAACCCATCATTGTTATTATCTATAGAATTCCACTTCATGTGTTCGGCAGTTTTCGATGACATGAATAATCCTTGCAATCGAGGATTCAAAGGAATGTAACGCAAAACCTTTTCAGGTGTGTTCCTTTTCATCTTCTCCATGAAATTATGTTGATTCAGACTTCGAACATCACCCTTTGACTTCCATCTAGAAGAAGAACATTTTTTTCAATTATTTCTACTTGAATCCTCTCCCCATTAAAGCATACAATCATTGGGACACATATTTACTTTTGTGTAATTCAGACCATGCCTGTTAACAAATTTTTTCATATCATAAAAAGACTCAGAAATTTTTTTCTTCCGGAAATGCATCACGAATCAATTCCAATATCATGGACATTTCCTTATTTGTAATTCCACATAGACATTTGATATGGTACAACTTTTGCCAAAAATAAAGCTTTAAATATTTCAAACACCCACTATACAACTCTTGATTTCCATCTTCAACTAAATCATGAAATTCATTTTCCATAGTGAAGTTTTCTCTTACATTTGGCTCCACATAATCAAGAGTAGGATCCAATGATATGTTACAATCTTGATCTGGTTGTGTTACAGTCTCAAAAATATCACTTGTCACATTTCAATTTGTAGCACCCTTATCTGGTTGTTCTGTTATGTTTTGATGTTGATAGTGGTGTCTTACAGTGCCTAATGAATCATTTATGAGGTTTTTCATTTCATTTTTCATTGTTGACGAAGTTGGTACCTCATTCTGTGGATTAAAATCAATGCTCAATCTTTCTATAACATTAGATTATCCATGACAAATCCAATATAAATATTGACATTGGAATTGCTTCAGTATTAAATGTTCATAAAAATCATCTCTCTTCAATCGTCTTCTAAATTATCATTTAGGACATGGAAATATTATTATCCCTTCAACAGATCGATTAGAAATTTCAAAATATAAAAACTCCATCAAACCCTTAACATACTGAGGTGCGTTCCTCGGTAATGTGGTATAGCTTTTATCCATGTATATCACAATGTGCCTACACAATATTAAAAAATTAAAACACATAGTTACTACTAAATAGAGAAATATATTCATATATACGATAGTGTAAGATTACAGAAACATAATATAATAAATATGATCCATTAATCATAAAGTAGGAATAATATAATTGTAATTATTTGAGGAGAATATTCTCAAGGTTATGTGCTATGGTTTAGTGAAATCCATACTTTTTTTGATGTACTCACACAAGGAACCACACATGTTGGAGCTATATTAGATCTTAGATTCTTGGGATTAAGTATAGTAAGGTCATTATTGGGCCTATAATGTTTGACATGCGCTTCCAAACTAGTCTTGGTGTGTATTTTGTTCCAGTAGAGTTGGCCTGACATGAACTCGGGTTTGCGTGGATGTACTTTTGTGTTGCCTATGCACTTTTGATTGAGGTTTCCTGGTATCCATTTAATTTTTTACTACACCAATAGAGACTAGATTCAATGCATGGATATAAGTATCATGATTCATCACCATTAAACATTTTGACATAGTAAAGAGATATTACTATGAACTCATTTGTTAAATTCAATAAAAATTATTATTTAATCAATTTAGTTCATTAGATCCATATGGATTTATTATTTTCCATTACCATTCATAGATTTCCATCAAATGCTCCTCTGAGCATTAATATAATCACCCCATAGTTTCCATTTTCCCATAAACCAATATCAATACTCATCCCATGAGTTCAATGTCAATTACTAAATCAATTTCATAATCATGGTATTCAATGATCAATCATAAGCTACCACAACATGATACACTCAATAGGGCATATAGAAACTATAACAAGTAGTTGGGAACCAAAACAATCATCCATTTAATAACAATAAATCAAATCATTCGACAATGAATAATAAAGATGGAAATACCCATCTCTAAATTGAAACATAAACAACCCATCAAAAAGATTCACACAGTAACCCAAAAAACATGATAACACAACTCACGACCTGAGGCATCTATTCCTACTAACCATATGAAAATAAATGGAAAAAAGAGAACCCCTCTCTTAACAAACACCATCCTCCACTTTTTTCCATCAAAACCCTAGACATCAATCATAAAATTCCTCTACCACAAAAGAGAACACATATATAGAATCAAAAGTATTTTTATCATTGGAAACACAAGGGGAAACTACGTCCATAAAAAATGATAAAATCCTTTAGAAACCAAGAATAGAATCACCTAGACCCAAATAATTATTTCCATAACAAACCTAATCATTACCAACTTGAATTAATAGATTCATTATATATAGGTTTCAGCACTAGAAAACCTATAATCACCCGCTATCAAATCCAATAACAAAACATAAATATATTCAAGAAATATTTCAAATTCAGCAGTTTTGATGGAAGAATGGTAATCAATATCTCATGCCACTTGCATTAATCAATTAATTATTACCCACATTATTTTCATATCCAATTTCAACACTATAAACCACTATAGAAAACAATAAAAATCATATAAAGTAGATAAAACACTATTTTGAAAATTATAAGAGGTGTTATGAACAATACATTAATACACATGAGCACAACATCCATTCAAATTAATTATTGATTCTATTTGTTTTATTTATTAGGATAATTCCACTATAAACCCAATGGAGTTATACCATGATACCTTAACATGAACACATAAAATGGAGAAGTAAAAAAATCCCCTACCTAGTGAATTTAACTTTCTTTGAGAAATAATGGAATATAAGGTATAGATCTCTAATCACCTCTCCCAAAAGAAACTTGAAATCCCTGTAAACATACCCCATGGATCCACCATCAAACACCAATGGGAACCCCATGATAACTTAAGGAAACCAATTTTCATAACTTTTAAATAGGGAACATGAATTAGAATAACTAACCGGTGAAAAATAAACAAAACCCAAATCACTAATTGGTTATGGGGTCACTGGGATAAGGGGGGTTGTGGGGTTTCCAGGAGAAGGGGGGTCGCGGGGTCGATGGGTCGCGGGGTTGTAGGGGGTCATGGGGGAGAAGGGGGGTCGCCGGGAGAAGGGGGTCTTAGGGGGTCACCTCGAGAAGTGGGGTCGCGGAGTCGCAGGGGGTTGAGGGAGAATTGGGGCCGGGGTTGTGGGGAAGGGTCGGGAGTGTAAAAAAAAGAGATGGTTTCACGGTTGTTTATTATAAACCTCTGCAAAACCATTTTTAAAAAAGGTTTAGTGGCGGTTTTGTGAACCACCACTACAAAACTGACACTAAAGTCAATTTATGTTGTAGTACCTAAACATTGAAAAATAAATTTGGATATTTTTATAAACGTATAAATATTGTATGAGTTTGTTTTCTTAGTTTTTAGTGAGGAATTCAGGTTTTTAGCTAAAATTTCACTTTTAATCTAAAAACACACACTTTGAGTCATACCAGTAACACTATGTATCATATTGAGATGAGTCCAATTCTAACACATCACAAATGAATTATGGATCATTTTCATAAATTATCAAAACAAACTGAATAAATTTTCTCAGTTTTGAGTATGTCACATTCCTTTTGAACTACAATATAAATTTTAAATAAAATCACACACTTTGAGTTATACCAACCACACCATGTGTCAAACTGATGTACAATTGATTCCTAAATGTAAAAAAATAATTATGGATCATTTTCCTAAGTATAAATAAAATTTTAGTTTATTTTATTGGTTTTTAGTGAGTGATCTATGTTTTTAACTAAAATTTGTTTTTTGAACTAAAAACAACCACTGTGAGTCACACTAGTCACACCATGGGTTAGATTGACTCATGGATGACTCCTACACATAAAAACGATTTATAGATCACTTTTAATAAAATATAATGATATCCCAAGAGTGTTTTTATAGGTTTTAGGAATAGTAGAAGCATTCTTGTATAGTATGAACATCTTAGATTGTAGTCTTAATTTATGTGAGTAATTTCCATTCATGATTAAAACATCATGTAGAATAAAAAATGTATATTATTTAGTAAAGAAATACTCCAGAACTAGGAGGGAAATATCTTCATAGGTAAATTATAATTAATTTATGAGTAGATATTGAATTACCTCAACTTGTAATTCATATTTTTTTGATGAATTTATTGAATAGATATTATAATAACATCATTTTACTGTATTATCCATGTTTATAACCCCTCTAGAGATGATTCACACATACAACAAAATCTTTCTACATCATTATAAAATCATTGGATTCTAGCACAACCAATCCTGATCACTTTCATTGTTCATAGTTAATCATAGGAGGAGGAAATCATGGTGTTATCCTAATGGATTGAGAGAGGAGGAAGATAGATCAAATTATAGATCTATATATCTCTATCTAGGTATTGATAGAGTCTATCTATATTCATTTCTCACAAAAAAAGTAATTATGAAAAGTTTTATAATTAGATATTTCTTATGGAAGGTTTAGAGTTGTAAAAGAGCACACAAGATCCTTTAAAAACTAATAATTATTAGCTGAACCCATGTGAAATAATAATATTACTATTATTATCAATTTCATAACTTGTGAAACACATTAAGTGTAACACCCCGAGCTTCCACGATACGCTTCTCATTCAATAATGCAATAGCTTGCATTGTACGCAACTTCGAGTTCTAAAACACCGCGACTAATCAAATTAGCCGTTATGAATAGTAATAACCACTTTTTAAAATAATAGAGATTTTATATTTCAAAATGGACTTCATTTTTGTATTCGTAATATCGAAATTATCCTAAGTTGAATTTTTTGTAACTTTCTGAGAACTTCCAATTTTTTTATGAATAGTGAAAAATACTTAAAACAAATTTTTTAATAAAAATAATTTATTGTGATAAATTATACTATTTAGTGGTTTTAAATTATAATTAGAATATATTTTTACAATTTTATCCAATGGTGGTCATTAGAATTAATTTAACATTGAAATTGGACATAACCAATTGCCAATCTTTTGATATAAATTGTTTCTTAAAAACACGCTATTGTTGTGACAGCGGGAATTAATTATAAAATTAATTAATGCAACTTATATGTTTGGAATTTTGTAAAGTAGACATCATTTTTGAATTCGGAATATCAATTATAGCATAGGGTGAAATTTTGGCATTGTTCTGAAAAACTTCAATTTTTGATGAATAGTGAAACCACTAAGTGGTAGTTAAATAACTGATTTTTCGTTTAAATGAAATATTACCACTTCTGTGATTTGATTTTCAAAAATCCGACATACATGGTTGTCATTAAGAAGTAAAATGTGGTTCAATGAGATTAAAATAATTTTTTGGTGAATAGTAACTTTTAAGTTCTTAATCGCGATTAGAGGTAATTAGTGTAGTTTAAGGTAAAAACAATGTTTTAATAATATGATATGAGCTTGACACTTGTCCTACTCCTATTGGATGAGTCATGGCTGACCAAGAAAACCCATGGGTCAACTTGGGGACCCCATGGAGCCACTTTAGTTGGAAAATGACATTAATATATATTTATTTAATGTTAAAATTAAATTGACACAAACATGAATTGTTTTACTAAAACAGTTTTTAAGTGGGGTTACACAAGTTCAAATTTTGACTATAAATATTCATTAGAAATATAAAACGATTTCCTACATCATAGTATTTTTTTTATAATTTTTAGACATTAAATGAATTAAATTATTTATGACATCATTATGATGCAGCGATGACCTCATTATTTAACGATTTTAATAAAATGAAACGATAATGTAAAATCCAAGGCTTACACTTGTCAAAAGACTATTGGATGAGTAGATTTAGAACCCTTATCACCTTAGACACGAATTATATAAGTGTGGGACCTTTAGAATCCGAAAAGCATTGTGTAATAATGTAACATTTCAATCTTTCCAAAAGAGCCTCTCCTCTCCTCTTATAAAAGGCCCCCACCTCTCCCACCTTATTCACACTTTCAAGCCATTTGGATCGGACAAAATCTGCCCAAATATTCTCCCAACTTCCCCCTCTTACTCCTAGAAGCCTCACTTTGGGCAGAACTCTTCCCAAGGAAGCCTTTGGCTCAAATCAAAAAGAGTTACCCGATTTTGAGGTAATGTCTTCTCTAATGTTGTTTTGTTTTATTTTTCTTCTCCAACCCCTTAAAATCTTTTCATTACTTTATTTTGTAACAAAAACAGTATCTACAATATACTAGGATGTTGTTATGATAAGTATTTGGTTTACACTTACACACACCTTCGTCTAATGGTTAAAGAACATACTGTTTCTGTGGGTGGTGAAATACTGCCTCACGAAACGATGATTGTTCAAATTCTTTTAACACCTATAATGGTGGCCATTTTGATGACACTATTTTCATATATGATATATATATTATTTTTATGTTTTCCTTATGCTTCTGTATTTCTCATTTATGGCATACTTTATGATTTCCATTATGGGTAAACACGATAATTTCATTTTAGGAAGTGCGGACTACCACCCCCTCAAAGTGATGTGAATCGTTAATGCCATATGTGGGATGTATAAAGGATGAAGTAAATGATATTATATATGATATTATACTGGAACTATATTATAACATTATATAATTATGATTTCATTCCATTAAATATGAAATAGAAATGAAAGTAGCGTTCATGCGTACGTACGGCTTACCGTCTCCATGAACGGTGCATTTCATTTCTTACCTCTAAATGTTACGTAATATTATGAATGAATGTATATACTGGATATATATGATATATATGACATCTAAATCATGAATATAATTTTGGAGATAATGGATATTCTACCACATAAACAACTTGTAATTATAAGAAGTTTATTGTTGACTCAAGTACCAAAGATCGACAAAACGACCATCATTAACTTAAATAATTACATAATGTTCATAACATGGTAATAAGTGATATAAAAGGAATAATGAACATGAAAAAGGTTCTTAAGTAAATAGAAATTAACTCTAGTTTATTATTCAGGAGGTTAAAGAACGGTCGAGTCAGGACAAGACGCAAGGTAAGGGAACTTCTTAACCCTACTTCCATTCTTTGGGTTAATCTCCTACTTTCAAATTATGTCATGATATTATTATGTCTTATTTTGTATTTTTACTTTCTTTATGTGTACCTATAGTGAATACACATAATATGTCTATTTTATTTTAAAAATGATTTTTGTAAGGACTTCGTCTCAATCTCCTTTCATTGAGGTATATTTGGTTTTATAGAGAAATTTCTTTTATACGGTGTATAAACCCCTTTGACTTTTACGTTTATTCAAAAGGAATCTTTTTTATACGAAGCATTTACTAAACGACAAAAGGGAATTTTTTTGTCGTACGTATGTGGTGACAACGACTTCTCTGCCGCCGTGACCACTATTTGATTTTCGGCATCCTCTACAAGCCATACTTTTTTTAATGAAAAATAAATACCATGTTATACTTTTCTTTTATTTTGGTATTGAAAATGGTTTTGAAAGCGTTTTTATTATATCAATGTGTTGTATTGATATCTTGTGATTGAAATGTGGAAATGTTATGTTTCCTTTATGCATGTTTTATGTGATACGATTTTGTTATGGTTTATGATATGTTTAAACCTATTCATATGAGGAATGCATTGAACTTAATAAGTGACGGGTGGAGCCCGCTATAGCTCCTCGATGCATCAGTAGGTCTCATGAGACAACTAGACGTGGAATTGGCCGAGGCCCTTTCCCAATTTGATTTATGGTTTTGGCCGAGGCCTTAATCATTTTAGACGTCCTGGCCGAGGCCTTGACAAAATGTTTCAGAATGTCTGGCATTATGCATTCCGTCATTATGAAAGTCCTTATTGATATTGCATGTGATTATTCGACCAGTAGAATATCCATGTGAATAAGTAAATGGCATTATCTCATTTTACTTTTTCCATATTATGTTGAAGTTCATGTTTAAAAGGCTTTTGTTTTAGTTATACATTGCCTTAAATGTTTATGTTTATTTATGAAAGCTTCCGCAATATTGTTATCCTTAATGAGCATCTGAGATCACCCCTTTCAATGTTTTAATATTTTCCAGGATGTGAAGAAGTATTTTATGAATGACCTGCAGGGATAGTCAGAAGAGGATATGAGTGTGGACTATGAAGACCATGTTATTATAGTTTGTTCACTTTATGATGTAATGTAACGTTTATGAATGTATCTAGTGTTTCCAAGGCTACTAAACTAATCGGTCTTTCGAGACTTGGTCTTTTGTGATCATGCCAATGTTACGAAGTAATTCACCGACTCTTGGTAGCTGGGGTTGGGGCTTTATAGTTGGTATCAGAGGCAGTTTAGTACTAACCTTGGAAGCTAGATTTAGATAAACTCTGATTAGAGCACATAACCCAAAGATAGACTTTGAGGATTAGTATAGAAGAACTTCCTAGAATTTTGTTATTGTAGAGATTTTGTGAGTTTTCCGAGAAATACATCCCTGTCTGGATACGAGCAGGTAGAGGCGGCTATGGCACAGACGTACCTAGGGGTAAAACATGAAAACACCTCTCTGTGCTAGACTCGAACGGGAACTGGTGCATGACAACGGGCCTTGCGGCACTCTTGGTTACGACACTCCCAGGGGATATACTTAGGATAATTCTCATTTTCTTTACAAACCACTATGAATGGTTATGAGTATATACTTCCTCAAATAAAACCTTTTTATGATTATGGATTATATCCATAAATAGTTCAATTTATGTTAAGTATTTTACAAGTATGGAATTATGTATTTTGATTCATAAACTAATCTAGTTTATGCCATTGTTTAGAAATGGCGCCTAGTGGAAGGAATGGAAACTGTATCAATGCACGCACTCCGTGTAGGGATTGCCCTCCTACTCAAGATAATTATTGTGGATCTGGAGATACAACTGGTGTTGATAAACTTATTACCATACTGGGACAACTCACTCAAGTTATGAATAACAACCTTACTCGTATGGATCACCCTGGTCCACAACGTGGAGGATCAATGTTAGACCGCTTCATGAGGCAACAACCACCAAAATTTAATGGGGGTACAAATACGTTAGTAGCTGAGCAATGGATAAACTCCTTAGAGAAAATATTCCACGCCTTGGGGAGTAGTGAAAGGGAAAAGGTTATCATGGCAGTTTACCGCCTCACTGGAGATGCTGATCAATGGTGGTCATTGATTCAAAACACAAAGGAAGATGATGACATATCGAATATGGAATGGAGTGAGTTCAAAGATCTTTTCTTAGAAAAATACTTTCCTCATGACCATAGAGAAGATATGGAAAGGCAATTTCTGAGTCTGAAACAAAAGGAGGATGAGAATGTCGCAAAGTATGAGGCCAACTTTACAAGGTTAGTGAGGTATGCTGTAGATTATATACGTAACCCAAGAGGTAAGATTGATCGTTTCTTTGATGGGTTAAAACCATTTCTCCGTCGAGATTTAGTATCACAATCGTTCTCAACATACGAAGATATTGTCTCGTGTGCTATCAAGACAGAAAAGGAATTCTCTAAGTCTTATGACAACAAAGTAAAGCAAGAGAAGAAGAGAACGGTGGAACAAGAGACAAATAAAGGGAAAAAGGGAATGAAAGATTTCCTATTATGTGATAATTGTGGGAAGAATCACCCTGGTACGTGCCTAAAAGGAATGGGAGTTTGTTATAAATGTGGAGAAAAGGGTCACCAGGCTCGTGATTGCAAGGGAAAGAAAGAGGCTGTCAAATTTGAATGCTACAATTGTAGAGAAATGGGTCGTTATGAAAATGAATGTCCTAAGCGTCAGGGAAACTTACCTCAGAAAAGGCCAAGGGATCAAGGAAAATCTTATGCTGTTACTACAGTTGAAGCAGAATAATTAATGTATTGGTGCTTTTGGACTCAAGGATTATATTCTGGTTATAAGAATAATCTGATATATATATATGGATTGTACTGCAGTACTTTTTGATTTCAGTAAGGTTTTAATATGATTAAGGTAATCATATTTTTAGTATGTGACAATAAGAGAAACTTTTCTTTGTTTGGGGAATCTGATGTTACAATTGATTTTGGAATTAAGAGACCTTTTAGAGAAAGTCTGGACAGAGGTATTTTGGATAACTATAAATTTTGGAGTGGATTAAGTTGATCTTTGGATAGTATTGTTTAAGGTTAAAAAATTTATGAAGATTATTTTTGGAATATTATGATACTATAGTTTTAAGAAAAGGACAACCTGTAGGGTGGGGAATAACCCATCGCGTCGGACAAAGCTGCAGGAATCGAACCCACAATCATAGTGCGACAGGCCCTTATTTCCTACCACTAGACTACAGGAAGTCCCTGGTTATTACAAAATAATTTTACTAATCTAAATGGTATGTGTTAATATTTGGAACCTTATACAATTAGGATAAGTATAATATTTTTGAGTTCTATTATCTTTTTAAGTGAAAGATGAGTTGGAGGTTGAAACTCTAATTGTCAAGAATAAATATATATATACCTATCTCTTATTCAAAGAATAAATTAATTCTTAAACTTTAGTAAAGGGATATTAAAACAAAAAAATGTGTTATCCTAATACCTTATGTCTTGTTGAACTGATGATATTTTATATCAACATAGATTGAAGGCTTTGAGGCCCTCAATTTGACAGTTGATTGTGATTGATGACCTCAATCACTCCCTACAAATATTTACGTTTTTCCTCCAATTATATGTCTCTAATTGCCACCAATGTTCTCCTAATCGAGATCATAATTGGGTGGTGACTTTTTCATTTCCCTTTCCCTCTTATTAAGGCTAAATTTTATTAATCTTATTTCTGATGTGGGTTTTCCTCAAAGGTATTTTCTCTTTTCAACCTTTTACTTTCAAAGAAAAATTTCAAATTGCAAGGACACAATTTATTGAAGGAGGGGAGAATGTTACACCCCGAGCTTCCACGATACGCTTCTCATTCAATAATTCAATAGCTTGCATTGTACGCAACTTCGAGTTCTAAAACACCGCGACTAATCAAAGTATCCATTATGAATAGTAATAACCACTTTTTAAAATAATATAAATTTTATATTTCAAAATGGACTTCATTTTTGTATTCGTAATATTGAAATTATCCTAAGTTGAATTTTTTGTAACTTTCTGAGAACTTCCAATTTTTTTAAGAATAGTGAAAAATACTTAAAACAAATTTTTTAATCAAAATAATTTATTGTGATAAATTATACTATTTAGTGGTTTTAAAGTATAATTAGAATATATTTTTACCATTTTATCCAATGGTGGTCATTATAATTAATTTAACATTGAAATTGGACATAAACAATTGCCAATCTTTTGATATAAATTGTTTCTTAAAAACACGCTATTGTTGTGACAGCGGGAATTAATTATAAAATTAATTAATGAAACTTATATGTTTGGAATTTTGTAAAATAGACATAATTTTTGAATTCGGAATTTCAATTATAGCATAGGGTGAAATTTTGGCATTGTTCTGAAAAACTTCAATTTTTGATGAATAGTGAAACCACTAAGTGGTAGTTAAATAACTGATTTTTCATTTAAATGAAATATTACCACTTCTGTGATTTGATTTTCAAAAATCCGACATACATGGTTGTCATTAAGAAGTAAAATGTGGTTCAATGAGATTAAAATAATTTTTTGGTGAATAGAAACTTTTAAGTTCTTAATCGCGATTAGAGGTAATTAGTGTAGTTTAAGATAAAAACAATGTTTTAATAATATGATATGATCTTGAAACTTGTCCTACTCCTATTGGATGAGTCATGGCCGACCAAGACAACCCATGGGTCAACTTGGGGACCCCATGTAGCCACTTTAGTTGGAAAATGACCTTAATATATATTTATTTAATGTTAAAATTAAATTGACACAAACATGAATTGTTTTACTAAAACAGTTTTTAAGTTTGGTTAAACAAGTCCCAATTTTGACTATAAATATTCATTAGAAAGCTAAAAATATTTCCTACATCATAGTATTTTTTTTATAATTTTTAGACATTAAATAAATTAAATTATTTATGACATCATTATGATGCAGCGATAACCTCATTATTTAACGATTTTAATAAAATGAAAAGATAATGTAATATCCAAGGCTTAAACTTGTCCAAAGACTATTGGATGAGTAGATTTCGAACCCTTATCACATTAACCACGAATTATATAAGTGTGGGACCTTTAGAATCCGAAAATCATTGTGTAATAATGTAACATTTCAATCTTTCCAAAAGAGCCTTTCCTCTCCTATTATAAAAGGCCCCCACCTCTCCCACCTTATTCACACTTTCATGCCATTTGGCTCGGCCAAACTCTGCCCAAATATTCTCCCAACTTTACCCTCTTACTCCTAGAATCCTCACTTTGGGCATAACTCTTCCCAAGGAAGCCTTTGGCTCAAATCAAAAAGAGTTACCCGATTTGGAGGTAATGTCTTCTCTAATGTTGTTTTGTTTTATTTTTCTTCTCCAACCCCTTAAACTCTTTTCATTCTTTATTTTGTAACAAAAACAGTATCTAAAATATACTATGATGTTGTTATGATAAGGATTTGGTTTACACTTACACACACCTTCGTCTAATGGTTAAAGAACATACTGTTTCTGTGGGTGGTGAAATAATGCCTCACGAAACGACGATTGTTCAAATTCTTTTAACACCTATAATGGTGGCCATTTTGATGACACTATTTTCATATATGGTATATATATTATTTCTATGTTTTCCTTATGCTTCTGTATTTCTCATTTATGGCATACTTTATGATTTCCATTATGGGTAAACGCGATAATTTCATTTTAGGAAGTGCGGACTACCGCCCCCTCAAAGTGATGTGAATCGTTAATGCCATATGTGGGATGTATAAAGGATGGAGTAAATGATATTATATATGATATTATACTGGAAATATATTATACCATTATATAATTATGATTTCATTCCATTAAATACGAAATAGAAATGAAAGTAGCGTTCATGCGTACGTACGGCTTACCGTCTCCATGAACGGTGCATTTCATTTCTTACCTCTAAATGTTACGTAATATTATGAATGAATGTATATAATGGATATATATGATATATATGACATCTAAATCATTAATATAATTCTGGAGATAATGGATATTCTACCACATAATCAACTTGTAATTATAAGAAGTTTATTGTTGACTCAAGTACCAAAGATCGAAAAAACGACCGTCATTAACTTAAATAATTACATAATGTTCATAACATGGTAATAAGTGATATAAAAGGAATAATGAACATGAAAAAGGTTCTTAAGTAAATAGAAATTAACTCTAGTTTATTATTCAGGAGGTTAAAGAACGGTCGAGTCAGGACAAGACGCAAGGTAAGGGAACTTCTTAACCCAACTTCCATTCTTTGGGTTAATCTCCTACTTTCAAATTATGTCATGATATTATTATGTATTATTTTGTATTTTTACTTTCTTTATGTGTACCTATATTGAATACACATAATATGTCTATTTTATTTTAAAAATGATCTTTGTAAGGACTTCGTCTCAATCTCCTTTCATTGAGGCATATTTTGTTTTATACAGAAATTTCTTTTATACGGTGTATAAACCCCTTTGACTTTTACGTTTATTCAAAAGGAATATTTTTTATACGAAGCGTTTACTAAACGACAAAAGGGAATGTTTTTGTCGTACGTATGTGGTGACAACGACTTCTCCGCCGCCGTGACCACTATTTGATTTTCGGCTTCCTCTACAAGCCATACTTTTTTTAATGAAAAATAAATACCATGTTATACTTTTCTTTTATTTTGGTATTGAAAATGGTTTTGAAAGCGTTTTTATTATATCAATGTGTTGTATTGATATCTTTTGATTGAAATGTGGAAATGTTATGTTTCCTTTATGCATGTTTTATGTGATACGATTATGTTATGGTTTATGATATGTTTAAACCTATTCATATGAGGAATGCATTGGACTTAATAAGTGACGGGTGGAGCCCGTTATAGCTCCTCGATGCATCGGTAGGTCTCATGAGACAACTAGACGTGGAATTGGCCGAGGCCCTTTCCCAATTTGATTTATGGTTTTGGCTGAGGCCTTAATCATTTTAGACGTCCTGGCCGAGGCCTTGACAAAATGTTTCAGAATGTCTGGCATTATGCATTCCATCATTATGAAAGTGGTTATTGATATTTCATGTGATTATTCGACCAGTAGAATATCCATGTGAATAAGTAGATGGCATTATCTCATTTTACTTTTGCCATATTATGTTGAAGTTCAAGTTTAAAAGGCTTTTGTTTTAGTTATACATTGCCTTAAATGTTTATGTTTATTTATGAAAGTTTCCGCAATATTGTTATCCTTACTGAGCATCTGACATCACCCCTTTCAATGTTTAAATATTTTCCAGGATGTGAAGAAGTATTTTATGAATGACCTGCAGGGATAGTCAGAATAGGATATGAGTGTGGACTATGAAGACCATGTTATTGTAGTTTGTTCACTTTATGATGTAATGTAACGTTTATGAATGTATCTAGTGTTTCCAAGGCTACTAAACTAATCTGTCTTTCGAGACTTGATCTTTTGTGATCATTCCAATGTCACGAAGTAATGCACCGACTCCGGGTAGCTGGGGTCGGGGCGTTACATTAATTATGTCAATAAATATCATTCATACTATTTATAATCAGACCATTATACCCAGTCTGCTTCCCTTTTTCAATATTTACTAATCCTTGAATAATGACTTTTTAATAAATAAATGTCACTACATTATTCTATGAAAAATATAAAAAATATTATATTTTCCAAAAATTAAAATAAATATTTATTATTATTATTTTACTCACTTATTACATCGAATTACTTGTGATTATGTTATGGTGATCAACCAAACCTGAATAAATATTATTTATCCTAACTTGTTAAATTCAATACTTGGATTTAATTTAGATTTTAGATACACTTATTGTTTAACCCTCAAGGCCTCTTTGTCATTGGCATTAGAAATATCCACCTAAATTTCAAGGTAAAATCAATCAATATTCCAAGGATCCTATAGATAAATAATTTAATGTTATAGTGATATTCATCCTCCTGTAAACATTTACCATGTAATATAATCCTTTTATCATGATATCTCAAATCAAGAGTGTCCCATGCCAGTTTCATCAACCTATATAATTGATTTCTCTTTCTTTGAATTTTATAAAAGAACTTTCCCACCAAAAAACATGACCATTGATTTATGTAGGAAGTTCCTTTCCCATCAAAGGGCCGGAGATATTAACTTTTATTATATGATAGAAGGGATAAATCCTTTCTCACAATATCAATTAATGCATATGACATCACAATTTTCATCAATATATCAAATCACGTGAGTCATGATATCCATTAATTATAATATTAAAGTCTAAGGATCAATACACACATCCTCGTATATAAATATCCAATGAAAAATGGATATCTAGGTTTCCTATTAACAGGTATGTTCTCATAACCTTATATCTTCAAGATTTTCAAGGTAGAATGCCATGATAAGGTGTCTCAATGTCTTATGAGCCTCCTAACTCTGATAACCTATATTTTATGTGTCCTATTAGACAATATCATCCATACATAGAATATATATTCAATAATTATTTCGTGGAACCTTATGGTTCTCATCATAACATGTAAATACTATGAACATTCAGTGTGACATATTTTATTAGTATATTCTCACAAACAAATTTCATGTAGAGGAACAATAATGATGTGATAAAAAAACTTCATTAATAATGACAACATATAATCTACTAAAAAAATAGTTCTAGGGAACCTAAATCCAATACAATCTCACTTGAACTAGAGCCAACATAACACATATTTAATTCCTCTAGATGTCATATGATAGTAAAGCCTCTTCTAAGATAGAGCCTTCATCAAGGGGTCCACCATGTTTTCCTACATGGATAATTTTCTTACTAATACTTCAAATCACTGAGAAAAATATCTCAAGATATGAAACTCCTAAGTTTTGTGAATTTTACTTTGGTGCGACCTTAGATATTTGGATAAATAAATTACTATAGTGTTATCATAGTTAACTGTGATAGGGACTTGACTACTGGGTACCACATCAAGATCTTATACAATGTTTTGAATCCAAATGGATTATTTGTATATATTAGAAGCCACAATATACTTAGACTCTAATGTAGTATTAGTGACAACTAGATACTTAGAACTCTTTCATCTCACAACTCCTCCATTATGATAAAACATATATCCATTCTATGACTTCAGATAATTCTGGTCTATCTAAATCTAGAATCTCTATTACCCCTGATGAGTAACTCTTCATCTCTCAATAAACCAAGAACAAATCCATATTTTGGATCATATACATAAGGATGACCTTAATGGTAGTCCAATAATTTTTACCTAGATCTTATTTATATCTTTCTACTATTCTCAAAACGTACAATACATCAAGCCTTATAGATAAATGACGTACATGATAGATCATATTATATAAGTGTATGTGATATTTCTCATTCTCTCTATTTACTATTGTGTATAAGGAAATATTTTCCTAAAAAGATGTATACCATGTGACATCAAAACCAATCACCTATTTGATTGTTCTACAATAATACTATTTTATATCTGGTCAATGTATGTACATTGAATTATTCCAAGTATCCTCTTAGATTGATCACACATGATCTTAATCCCTATAATATAGGATTCTTTATTTAATTCCTTCATAGAGAATCACTTGATAAACCATGACTTAATCTCTTATAAGGATTTCATATCATTTCCAATTAGTAATATATATTCAAAATATACTAATATGAAAATAACTATATTCCCACCAAACCATTTGAAAAGACATGGCTCACATTCATTCTTAATGAAACCAAATTCCTTTATGGATTTATTTAATCCAATGTTCCATTACCTGGATGCTTACTTTAATCCATAGTTGGATCTCTACAAATTGAATACCTTTTTGGAATTACCTAGAGTCACAAACCCTTCTGGTTGTGTAATATACATATCTTCTTAAAGGATCTCATAATGGAAATAAGTGTTGATATCAATTCTCCAAATCACATAGTCATGGTAAGATAATTTAGAATGAAAATTTATATGGATTTAAAAATGGAAAAATAGAGAATTTTTTTTCATAGTCAATTCCATGACTTTTTCTAAAGATTTTATCCACTAGTTGTGATTTATAGGTTTTTAATTTACCTCATAATCCCATATTTATCTTGAATAACCATTTAAACCCAATAGTATTTACATCAATTTGATGATTGATCAGAACCCAAAATTGGTTTTGATACATGGAATCCATCTCAGAATTCATGGCTTCATCTATCTTGTCAATTTTGAGCTCTCACTACATCCTTATAAGAGATTAGTTCATTATTTTCAACCAATAAAGAGTCACCATCATCAGTGACTAGAAAACTATATATTTGAGGTTATCTTATATATATAGTTATCCTATGTAGTACTTGTGTTTTTGGAACAATTTTTTCCCTAAAGAAATGTAAATATTTTCCTGTACTAAATCATGTGTATCTTGATCATCAATATGATCAAATCTAATATTGTTCTCACTATCCTCCTTGCGTATTTTTTACCTCTAAATAAATATAACCTATATGGTGATATTCACTCTCTTTTCTGAAGGATTTTATAGATTGTATCCCCTTATTTCCTTGGGATTCCCTATAAAGATACAGTTTGTTCCTTAAGGTGCTAGTTTGTTGGTTTAACCATCCTTAACAAATAACTTGCAACCACATGCATAAACATTTGAAAATATGGGTTTATTTCCACTCAATAACTCAAATGGAATATTATTTTTTTACTTTAGTTGGTACTCAATTTAGTATGTATGATGTTGTCAATAATTCCTATCCCCAAAAGGATAATGGAAGGTTTCAATGATTCATCATCGAACTTACCATGCCTGCTAGTGTATAGTTTATCCATTAACCAAAACCATTATACCATGGAATATAAGGTGGAGTGAATTAAGATAAATCCCATACTCCTATTGAGATTTCATAATGGCTTGATTAATATATTCACCAACTCAATCCTATCAAAGTTTATTTATCTTCTTACCAAGGTAATTCTCAACTTCATTCCTAAACTATTTGAACTTCTCAAGGGATTTAGATTTATATCTCATCAAGTAGATATAACCATAATTATACAATTAATCAGTAAAAGTAATAAATTATTGAAGTCCACCTATAGCATCTACTTAAAAATTTCTGCACACATCATTATGTACCAAATCTAGAAGATCTATGTACCTTTCACCTTGACCACCAGATGGTGGTTTGGTCATAATTATTTATAAATAAGCATGTAATTTTTCAAGTGGATTATTATTAAAAGAGTCTAATTAACTATCTTGATATATCACTATCAAATTCTTCTCATTTATGTGACAGAGATGGTGATTCCATAACTAGGTGTTAAATGAGTAACATGTTTTTGTTTCATATTTAGATTCTAATTTATGGTTTTTATAATTTAATACACAACGACCCTTATTCAACTATTCCATAACATAACATATGATATATTTATAAAAGTATAAAACTTTATTTTCAAATATAAAAATAAATCAATCCATGTCAAAATAAGAAATAGAAAAAAATTTCCTAGTAATACTAGGCACGTTTTAACAATTATTTAGAAAAAAAAAATAAATCCTTTATATAATGTGGCATGGTAGTCTCTAATGGATAGAATGAACAACCATGCTCTATTAGAATCCTGTAGATCCAACTAATCTTGAGAAACCTTATGAAATATACTTCGTTTGTGTATTTGGATACAAATGTTAGATCCAAAGGTAGTATCTAATAACCAACTTGTATATATGTAAATATTACACTCAATAAAGAATTAACCTAAAGTTTCTCCTTGATTCTTTGGCTAAGTAAAATTCCTCTTCCAATGGTCCTTCTTTCCATATGAAAAACTTACTACATCATGTTCATTTACTTGCCTCTGGATATTCTTCTTCCTGGAAGGATGATGCTCCAAAGCCTTAGACATCAAAAGAGTCTTCAGCACCTTTTCTTCATTTCTCCTCTTTTTATTCAATATAAGGGCTAGAAGTTTTTAATGACCCATGTCTTTTTCGACTTGGAGAATAAGAGTAAGAAATTTCAATTGTTTCCTCCCTCTATTGAACATATTATAATTCACAATAAAACTAGATAAGTTTTTTGGTAGTGAGAACTGAATTAGATCTATTCACAACTAATAAAGGATTTTAAAACCCAATATGTCTTGGTGATCAATTTACAAAATCATGTTGACTACATGTTAAATAACTATTTCCAACTCTCCATGTTGGAACATGAGTAGTACATTGGATATCTCATATCTCTTTGATCTTACCTTCTCTTGATAGAGATCCCAAAGGTGAGAAACGATGATATACACATCCATATATTCATATTTAATTAGAATCTGATTATACATAAAGGATATCATGAAAAATTAGACATTCATCTCATCTTCAACATGTTTTACATAGAGAGATACTTCTTCTTCACTAGACTCTTTGGAAAGGAACTCAAGAAGTGGGGGTTCCAACACTTATCATTTCCATTCATGGCATAGTATAACACGCAAGTACCTATACCATTCCAAGAAATTCATGCCAGTGAGAAGGTTATCCTTCTCTATTATGGATCATAGTGTTATTGTCTAAGTCTTTCAATTTTAGAATTCAAAAAATTAAGAGTAGATAATTAGTACGTCTTTGATTACAAAATATATTAATAAATTTAAATTATATACCATTAATATACTACTATTTTTTGAAAACCAATATCCCCTCTATTAGTTTCATAATATCTTGTATCTAAGTTATTCTATTGAAAATGATCCATATTACCCTTCTCATAAGCTATACTTGGGCCTGAAAATTTATCTAAAGGGTTTTAGGAAGGCATAACTTGATAATTACATTAATTTTTAGTTCCTTGATCTATTGAGTGGACACCCCAATCCTGATATGTTATTTTATATATTTCCTCAACACTTGCCTCTCAGTTACAGCGAGTAATTCTTTAGAAGTCATCCCTTGATGTAAACTAAGTAAATTCATCCTAAATCTTCAAGAAAAAATTTCCACGATAATTTAAAGCACCCCAACTTGGGTTGGTATATAAATTTGAACCATGATTTTGATTTTAACATAAGCTGTGGAAGGTTATACCGATATAATACTTTAATTTAGGTATTTTAATCCTTATACATAAATATAATTTTATCTTTTCACATTACTTTTTAATATTAAGTGGATTTTACTTAAGTGGTTAACTATGTCTGATAAAACATTCATGCATAATCTGGTTAAATTTTATTCCATCTTGAATGCTTGTTAATTTATTTATTATTTGACCACGAAACATCCAAAAACGTAAATAATTAACCATGAAACAAACTTATATCAAATATAAGTGGAATGATCATGTGATTATCTAATGGTTATTTTATCTAGCGGTAGATAAACCAACCCTTGGCCCTAGGGTAAAATACCTTGAACCATATCTTGGTTCATGTTACATCATTCCACCTTTACTCTTGTGAATTTCCTTGATTGGTTTCACCTCAAGACCTAGTATTGGACCGCATCCTCTCACCTAGGAGCTCTAGCCTTATATAATCATTTAATCACACATAGGCGAGGATATCAAATAGATTATATAGTGGGGTTTTACAAAAAGGAAACTTTGGCCATGAAAGACCCTACATAATAAGGAGGATGGGATGCCACACAGGTCATCTATTTTAAATTAATAACAATAAATTAAAGGGAAATAATCATGTACAGAGGGATGGTCTAATCTCATGATCATTTTTACATTAAGGAATGAGAATACATTTTCAACCTTATAGTCAATTACATTTATTCATTCATTAATTAAGATAATGAACCATGAAAAAATCCAATTAATTCAATTTATATTAATTCTATCCAAATATACTTAACTCCCCACCATCTATAATTTTTAAAAAATAAAAATAGATTTTAAAATTAATTAAGTACACAGGTGTACTTTGAGTAAATTTCATGCGATCTTCTAAATTTTAACACAGAAATTGATTCAATATATATGTATCTATCCTATGAAATTGTATGTATTGTTAAATGAATGAAACATGGAAAACATGAGAATAGGTTTAATTATATATTCAATTATTCTATCCATGGAAAATTGAGAACACTACCTATAAAATACTACACTATGTGTACTATTCTACATGGTGTGTAATATCTTCTACAATTGTACACAACAAATACCTTGGGACTAAGTGAGTTTCATAACCCAGATGAGTTTGAGGAACACAATGTGTAATCTAAATTCATTTTATGTTCCCCACATAGTTTCATGGATCTTCAGTCCCTATGGAGTGTATCTGAAACAAGGAATACTAGTACACCACATGTTCTTTTCCCTAAGAAACTATAAACTACATGTCGTGTACAATGGTTACATGGTGTATAGTTCTTCAAGCCTTGTGACAGTCGATCTGGATCTACACACCGATCTGCATTTTTTATATTTGAGATCCTATTTCATTAGGTCTATCCAACTTTATTATGATATACTAATGTTAAAACAATAATGAATGACATTTATAAATGAATTACATGTATTTTATGATCATTTTATCTAGGTAGATCCTTTAAAGCATCTAGATGGTGTTCTTTTGACGATTATTCATTTTTTAATCTAAATATTTATAGGTTATGTTAGTGAGACAAAATGTGGGAAGAAACGATAGTGAAAAATATTAAAATGAATAAATATAAGTAAAATAAAATTCAAACACATGAAAAAAATTAATTAATAATAAATAATTATAAATTAAACATGTAACCTCACTCATATGCCAATTGTAGGTTCTGAGCACAAAAGAGGAGTCCTTGTATGCTATGAACAACATGGATTTTAGTCTTAATTTATGTGTAATAATTTCTACACATGATCAAAACACCATGTATAATTATAAAAATTGGTTACTTGAATATATATAAACACCGAAACTAGGAGAGAATGATCTTCACATGTAATTTATAATTAATTTATTTTAAGATATTGATTTACCTTAACATGTAATTTAACTTTTATTGATGAAAAAATTGACTAGATATCATCATACCATCATTGGTATACATGATCCAAGTGAAGAATACATATAGTAGTGATCCACACATGCACCAAAATCTCTAAACATTTCCATATAATCATCGAGTTCTATCACTAATAATATCGATCACTTTCATTGTTCATGGTTGATCACAATAAGATTATTATCTATGGAGGAATAAATCTTTGTGTTCTCTCAATGGATTGGGAGAGGAGGAAGAGAGGGCACATTCTAGTTACCTAGATATATCTCTAGTGATTGAGGTAGTCTCTATCTATCCATTGTGCACACCATAATTTGTTATAGAAAGTGTTAGAATTATAAATTTATTATAGTAGATTTAGGGTTCGAAAATCCCACAGAACACCCTTTTAAATAAAATAATTCTTAGTTGAACCCTTGTATAATAAAAATAATAATAATAGTAGTATTATTAATCACTTGAAATATTAAAAACATTAATAATATAAATAAATAACATTTATGCTATTTCCAACCAAATTATTAAGCCCGGTTCATTTTCCTTAATCGGTGTTTATTGATCCTCAAATAATGAATATTTAATAAATATATGTCATAAAATTATTCTATGATTAAAACAATAAATATTATATTTAAAAATATTGAAAGTAAATAGTTATATTTATTATTTAACTCACTTATTATTTTGAATAAAGTGTGATTAAATTATCATAATCAGCAAAACCTGAATAAATATTATTTATTATAACTTGTTGAATATAATAATTGAATTTAACTGAGATTGCTAATAAACTTAGTGTGTAGACCAATGGGCCACTTTATCAGTATCAGTAGGAATAACTATCTAATGTATAAGGATAATATCTAAAAACATTTCAAGGCCACCATAGAGAAATAAGTTGATGTTGCAGTGACATTCAATCTCTCATGAATGTTTATTGTGTAATATACTCCCTTAATTGTGATATATCAAATCCAATGGGTTGGATTCTAGTTCTACCAACCTATATACTATATTTATATCTCATTGAATTTTTAGAAATGAAAATTCCCACCAAAAACCATGGTCACATATTTATGTAGGTAGTTCTATTCCCATAAAAGGTCTTGAGATAACAACTTCCATATTAGGATAGTAGGGATAAATAATTTCTCACATTATCCATTAATTCTATATCACTAGTGATGCACCCAAGAAATCCTACCTCCCTGCGAGCATATTTCTTCATGTTTTTCATAAATACATCAAACCACACTATTTTTGATATACGTTAATGATAATATTAAAGTCTAAGGATCAACACACACATTCTTATATAGGAACATTTAATGAAATGTGGAAAAATGGATTTACTATTAATGGGTATATTCTCATAACCACTTATCTTAGAGATTACCAAGGGAGAACACATTGAGAAGGTATCTCAATGTATTATGAGCCTCCAACCCCTAATAGCAAAATTTTTTTATGTCCCATAAAACAATATCATCTATCCATATAAAATATATTCAATAATTATGTCTTGTAACCTTATGGTTCTCATTATAGCAGGGAACTGCTAAGACTCTTTGATGCGACATATATTCTTATTACATTATCACATAAAAATGTCAGATATAGGGATAATCATGATGTGATAAGAAAATAAATTAATAATGAAAACATGTAATAAAGTAAAAATAAATTAGGTTCTTGGGCACCTAACTCTAAAATTTTCTTGGTTTTCAGTAAGTGAAGCACGTTATTAACTAAAATATCATTTTAAATTAAAAAAACACAGCTTGAGTCATACCGATCACAATGTGTATCAGATTGACATGTATTTAATTACTACTCACAAAAAATTACATATGTAAAATTTTCATAAATTATCATGATCATATATACGAGTGTGTTAACTCAGTTTTTAGTGAAGGATACATGAGTTTAACAAAAATGTCACTTTTAAACTAAAAACACATAATTTGAGTCATAACAGTCACATCATGTATCAAATTGATGTGAGGATGATTATTATATTTTAAAAATGACTTATAGATAATTGTATTAAATTATGAAAACATTTTGAATGTTTTTTGTCAGTTTTGAGTATGTCATGTGCCTTTTGAACGAAAATATCAGTTTTAACAAAAAAACACGCACATTAAGTTATATCAACCATATCATTTGTAAGATTGATGTGCAGTTGATTCTTACATATAAAAAATAATTTACGGATCATTTTACTAAATTAAAAATACAATAATAGTTCATTTTCTTAATTTTCAGTTTGTAAATTTGGCTTTAAAATAAAATTCCATTTTTAAACTGAAAAAACACACATTGAGTCATATTAGTCATACCATGTGTCAGATTAACATGAAGCTGATTCGTACCCATAAATTTTTTTTATTAATAATTATCATAAAATACCAAGACAATTTGAGTGTATTTTCTTAGTTTTTAGTGGATGAATCATGTTCTTAACTAAAATGCCTTTGAAAATTAAAAACATGCACTTTAAGTCATATTGATCACACCCTATATCAGATTTATGAGGGACTAATTACTATATATAAAAAATGACTTATGTATCTTTTTTACAAATTATAAAGACAAAAAATGTGTGTTTTCTCAATTTTTAGTTTGTGAATCATGTTTTTAACCGAAATGTCACTTTTAAATTGAAAACATGAACTTCGAGTCATACCGGTCAAACCATACATTAGATTGAGATACATATAATCCTTACATGTAATAAATGATTTATATATTATTATAATTAAATATAAATATATTCTAAGTCTTGTTCCTTAGTTTTGGGTATGTAATGCTTTTTTTGAACTAAAATGTCAATTTTAACTGAAAACATGTACTTTGAGTCATACCAACCACTCCCGTGTTTCAGATTTGTATGCACTTGATTCCTAAAAATAAAAAATTACTTATTCATAATTTTTAAAACGTATCATGTAAATGTGATTGTGTTTTCAAATTTTTTATTGCGTGAAGTGTGTTTTTTACAAAAAAATATCGATTATCAATAAAAAACACACTTTCAGTCATACTAGAATAACCATGTGATACATTGATGTGAAGATGATTATTATATGTAAAAAAATCTGTATGGATCATTGTACTAAATTATCAAGACAATATGAGTGTGTTTTCTTGGTTTTCAATAAGTGGCATGTGTTATGAAGAAAAAGTTTACTTTTAAAATGAAATCTTTCACTTTGATTCTATAACAACCCTACATTTTGTTACACACTTAAACATGATTTATTACATATACATGCACTTAATAAAACCCAGAATATCGAGAGGTCTAGTGTCTTTGGGTCTTGGGAACATTACATGACAACTTAATACATAAAATACAATATATTTATTGAAAACTTCTCTTACATGACCTCAACAAGCCTTCGTACTTAACATTGCATGGCATAACCTGAGAACATACATAAGAAAATGGTGAGATATAAATCCCAGTAATGGAGTAAATAATTCATAACATTAATAATACAATACATGTTATGAAATAGGTATGTCAATAGAGCATAAGAGAACCATGAACATAAAGACATGATATAACACGATTATCATAAATGGAAATGTGGAAACAACATACAACATGATATTAGCATGAGCCCAAGATAATTGCACATGAATTATCATGAGTAAACCCTCATTTAACATTAATTTGAACACGTAAACCCTCATTTCACCGGGTTTATCATGATACTAAACATTACCCAATGTATTGGAGCGTTATTAGGGTGCACCCTTTATAAACATTTCATTTCATGAATAAGTGTGCCACATGGATCATATAACATGGAATCATTCAACATAATAAGTTATTAAAAAATTAATGAATTTTGAATAAATACATGTAAGTACCACTAAATAATTATATGTTCATAATGTTGAATAACCTTGATAGAGAAATAGGTATGGTATTCACTACATGGTGATTTTGGCTTGGACAATCGTAGTGTAATTTCGGCAGCATAACGTCATCATATGGAAATTAATAAGTTGGGTTTATGAGAGAGAAATGGGTAATTAATAATTTATACATGAAATATATAGTAATTTTATCATGGAACATAATATCCCAACATGTAAAATGGAATTTAGATGCATAATATGGGAGAAATACTTGAATGGAAATAAGAAGAGAGGAGTCCATTATAGAATTTTGGCATGGTAATGGGTGTAAACAGAAGGTATTAATGAGAGATAAAGTGGTATATCATTATTAAAACATAAGGAGGGAAGTAATAGGGAGGTGATAAATAATACCCCAACATTTTTAATTGAAAATAAAAGGGTATAACAACATGAAGAAACTTGGATAAAAATGAAAAGGGAAGGAATACCTTACTTGAGTGTTTGACTTAAAAAGATTGAAGAGGGGCTTCCAGAAAGATTGGGGTTCCTTGAGAGGATTCTAGAGAGGTGAGGGAAAATTAGGTATTTTATACAAGGATTTTGAGTGAATATAAGTGGGATCCTGGTTGTATTTATATAGGAAATGAGAGGGGAATTATTTAATATTTCAAAAGTTTAGGTTTTGGAATCTAAAAAATTAAGTATTCAAAACCAAAAACCTTCCCATGGGGTTTACCATGGTGTTTTCCAAATTGGAGTGGAAAATATTATTTTATAAGTACAATTCCCCAAAATATTAAAATATTTCTTTTTTTATGTGGAGGTGAGTCATACTCTAAAGGAAATGAATTTAAAATCATAAAATATATTATACATTTTGGAGGATTCACTAAGGATTTATAAAATAAGAAAAATATATATAAAATCAAATTATTTTAATGTTAAAACATATATTGGGCCGATAGTATCCATTATAGTATTTATTAAATCATTTTGGGGTCATTATGATGTCATAAAACACATATTTTATTTATACGATATATAATTTTTACCCAGAAATTCGACTTTCTCAGAAAAATATAAAAAATTCATTGTTGAAAAATTCATTGTTGAATAATTTAAACATCCTGATTCCAAAAATAATATTTATTTTATCTAAATAATTTCCTAAATATGTGAATTTTATCTTTAACAATAAAAACCGACATTTATTGAAAATTCACGGGTTTTGACGAAAACACTTTTTAAAACATAATAAAATTACATTTGACTTCATAAAAGTTATATAATTATTTATTATTCATAAAATTAATTTGGTAAAAACATTTTATTAAAATATTAATTATTTAAAAAATTTATTTATTTTTTAATATATACACTTTCTGTTTTATTGTATAAAAAAATGTTACTCTTATCAAACTGATTACCTAATCATTTACATATAAGGAATTGATATAATAATTATTCATAAGAATTGTTTTTATAATGTTTTTTATAAAAACCTTAGTTTAAAATGATAATATATATATATATATATATATTTCTCAAAAGTACCATTTTTTCTTGAAAAATCAATTATCAAATTCATTATTTTTTAAGAAAGACTATTCTCATAAAGGAATTGATAGAAAAAGACTTTAATTTATAAAAAGTGATTACACAATAATAAACTAATATCTTATTACATAACCCATTATAATACTCGCATAATACCTAAGGGTAAGGTGTGCGATGATGATATACTCTTGGGGTGGCTTAGATAACATTTCCCGGGTGGTAATCTCTATTTACTTGAACTTATCCCATAGGAGATTCCATTGAAGCATAATGTGTTGAATCTTAGATTGATCTTGGTCAAGAGAGAATCCAAGTGATTCTACCTCCTTTCTGAGCTCTGAAAAATGAGCTTCATATGACCTGAGTCTACTAGATGAGGCCATCGCCTCTTTTGTTTGTGTTGAAAATATTCTTTTTAAAAATCTTAAATTTATATCAGTCCTGTGATAACTATTTAACAGCTATATTGTCAATGGTAATGATTATTAACAATCATTTAAACCCAAATATAATAAAAAAAGAGTGCATATGTTTTCTATATCCATAAGACATTAACATAAAGGGAATTTTATTCATAAATGATAGGGTTGTTAAAACATTCCCCCTTGAGAATTTTTCCCTCAAAATTTACTTTTCCCACACTAAAATAGATGATGGAAACTCTTCCTCATCACTTCCTCTAGTTCCCATGTTGCTTCTTCAAACACATGGTTTAACCAAAACACTTTGATAAGGGGAATCATCTAATTTCCTAGAACTTTTTCTCTATGATCTAATATCTTCACTAGATTCTATTTATTGGAGAGGTCATTCCTCAATAGTACCACCTATAGATTAGGTACATGTGATGGTTTGGGTATGTACTTCCTCAGGAGTGATACATGGAATACATCATGTACTTCAGGCAGGTTTGGTGGGAGTACTAGTCGATAAGCCACTTCTATGATGCGATTAAGGATCTCAAAAGGGTTGATGTACCTAGGACTAAGAATTCCCTTAACCCCAAATATCATAACTCAATTACATGGTGATATGTGAAGGAATACCGTATCTACAACATCAAACTCTAGGTCTCATTGAAGATTTTTAGCATAGAACTTTTTTCGACTTTGAGAAGCTTTAATGTTCTATTGGATGGTTTTAAACTTCCCCACCATTTCTTAGAATATTTTTGGACTAAGAATTTTTCTCTCCCCAACTTCATCGTAACATGTCGGTGTTTTGCACCTCTTCCCATAAAGGGCTTCACAAGGATCCATTTGGATTCTTGAGTAGAAACTGTTTTTGTAAGATAACTCAACTAGAGGAAGATGTTGATCACACCCTCCTTTTAAGTCGATTGAGCATGATATAAACATTTCCTCAAGTGTTTTGATAGTTTGCTCATATTGGCCATCAGTTTGAGGATGATAATCCGTACTGAAGTTCATCTCAGTATTTAGAGCGTGTTGGAGACTCTTCCAGAACATAGAGGTAAATCTTGGATCTTAGTCAGATACAATAGATAGTGGTACTCCATGAATATTTACCACTTATCTGATGTATATATGTTCTAGTTGATCCAATGAGTAATCCTGTTGAATTTTAATTAGGTGTGAAATATTTTTAAGTCAATCCACAACAACCTGGATAGAATGTTTTACTTTGGATGTCTTCGGAGGTCCGGTGACAAAGTCCATGGTGATGTTTTCCCATTTCCATGTTGGTATGGGTAATGGTTGCATCATCCCTTTAGACTTCTACCCCTCAGCCTTCACTTGTTGACATACTATGAACTTTGATGTATACTCAATGATATACTTCTTCATTTTATCCCAAAAATAATTCTCTCAGAGATCTCAATACATCTTTTTTTTTCTTGGGTGAATGGAAAAATTCATACTATGTGTGTCATGCGAAAGTTCTTTATTTAACTATGGATTTGAAGGAACACATAGTCTTGACCCAAATCTCACAATTAATTCTTCATTAACATTGAAATCCAATGATTTACCTTTTCTGATAGTTTCCATCTTCTTCTAAATTCTCATATAATCCCTTTTACCATCCTTTAACCTTTCCAAAAGAGACGTTTAAGAAATAATTTGCGAAAGGATTGATGATGTTACCTTCTTTATGATTCCAATGTCCATATTTATCAAATGTAATAATATTGGATCCTTTTCAATTCTCATCAATGAAAGAGTTTCTAGATCCTTTCTACATAGAGTGTCTTCAACTTTATTTCCTTTCCCAAGATGGTAGTGAATTGATTAGTTATCATCTTTGATCAGATATAACCATATTTGTTGGTGCATATTCAACTCTTTTTGTGTGAATGTGTACTTGAGGATTTTTTGATCCGTATATATTTCACACTTTTCCCCAAAGAGGTAATGTCTCAAAATTTTCAAATAAAAGATCACTACATCCAACTTTATATAATGTGTTGGATAGTTCTACTCATGAACTTTCAATTGCCTTGAAGCATAGGCAATGGCATTGTCATTTTGTATCAACACACATCCTAGGACCTTCTTCAAAGCATCACTGAATACCATGAAAAGTTCTCCACTTGTGGGTAGTTTGATCATGGGTGCAGTGATAAGCTTCCTTTTAATCTCCTTGAAGCTCTCTTTACATTCATCATTCCATGAAAACTTGACTCCCTTCCATGTTATCTTGGTAAGAGGGTTTGAAAATCATGATAAATTTCTCACATATCAGCGATAATATCAAGCTAACCCAAGGAAGATACGTATATCCATCATAGATATTAGCCTCGACCATCCCTTAATTACATTTTTCTTTGAGGGATCCACATATATTTCATTACTCGTCATGATATAACCCAAGAATGATAATTCTTTCAACCCTAACTCACACTTTCTGTACTTTTCATAAATTTTCTCCTTTTGTAAGGTCTCTGGATAGTGAATAGATGCTCCTCTATGGGTTTGGAGTATATTAAAATATCTTCTGTAAATACTAACAAAAATTTGTGGAGCTAATATCTAAAGACTTTATTCATCAAGTACATAAAGATTGTTGGAGAATTAGTGAGTTAAAAAGGAATTACTATGAATTCATAGTTCCTGTACATTTTACAAAAAGTAGTATTGTGGATATCCTCCTTCTTCAACCTTACTTGGTAATATACTGACTGTAGATCCACCTTGGAGAAGTATTGTGATCCATGTAGCTGATAGAACAAGTCATCAATTCGTGGAAAAAGATACTTGTTCGTTATCGTGATTTTGTTTAGCTCACGATAATCAATGGAAAGGATCATTGACCCATCCTTATTCTTAACGAAGAGGACTGGTGCACCCCATGGTGAAGCACTTGGGAATATAAACCATTTATCCATATTCTCCTGTAGTTTTTTCTTTATCTCCCCAAGATCCACAATATCCATTCTATAGAGTCTTGGATATTGTAAATTTCCCAGGTATAAGATCAATCATGAATTCAACGTCTCTTTTAGGAGCAAGACTAGGAAATTCCTCGAGAAAAACATCAGTGAATTCCCTCAAAAAAGGAATTTATTCTAGGATGGTTCCTTCCTTAGACTCAATCATATGGGAATGATATGTGTGCTCATAGGGAATTAATATCCACAGTTTAGATGATGGTGCTAAAGAAGATTCATCCTCCTCTTTTCACTTGTGCAGAATCAGGGGTCGATTCGCCACATGGAGAGTGATTTCCCACTCATCGAAATTTATGTTGGATCTGTATATGGAAATCCAATCCATGCCAATAATTGAATCAAATTCCACTAGAGGGAGTATGAAGAGGTTTTTTGGGAAGTTCAAACAACAAATTGTGATATGGGAGAAGTTATATTCATGGAATGTAATAATATCCCCATTTCCATTCTCACTAACATCTGTACTTCCATGATTTGTAGTGGGGTTTTGATTATTATACTAAAATTTTGGGATATAAAAGAATGCGTAGAACAATAATTTAAAAGTTTGTTCGCTATTATTGAATGAATAACTAGCGTACTTATCACCACTTCATTGTCGGGATTCAATTCAGCAGTAGTGATGTAAAAAGCTCATCCTTACTGCCTTAGAGGTTGCTTGTTGACTCTAAAAACCCTTGCCATAATGAAATAGTTCGAAAATGTCCATGGTTATTTGTAGTTGTAGTAATGAAAAATACTTTGAGAGTTGAATATGGTGTTCCTCTCCACTATTGCAGTAGTGGGTTTTTATTGTTGAAAATTTATGGCCAGGTTCCCTTATCTTCCACACCTAAATCATTTCATTATCCCCTTTAGTCAATTATCAGGGTGCTTCATTCCGTACCTTTGGAAAGTGGGGTGCTGGATTTATTACACCATTGGATTTATCCATTGGACCCCCAAAAATAATGTCCACTTTCTGCTTCTTATCCCCATGATATCACTAAGATTCTCCGATATCCATTTATACTTTGAGGGAACATTGGATAATTTACTCATAGCTATCAAATTCATGGATCACTAGAGCTTCCAGTAAGCTAGGTTTTATCCCATCAAAGAAGCAGTGACCCTTGTATTTGAGGGAAACGACAAAGATGCAGGTGTATCATGAAAGACTTGTGAATTTTTCCTTATACTTTACAATGGATTTATCACCTTTTTTCTTGGGGGAAAGGAAGCATCTTTCCATATTAAGTTAGAGGGTGCAAGGAAAATATTTATCAAAATACATTTTCTCAAAATCCTTCCATTCCAATGCCTCGACCTCTTCCCCAAGATGCATATTTTTGATCAATGTCCACCATTGATTAGATTCACCCTCTTTACGATAAGAAGCCAGAAGAACCTTATCATGTTCATAACATTGAAGGGTATATAAGATCTTCTCAATGGATTTGATCTATTGTTCGACTATTGAGGGATCATCTGATCAATTGAATGTAGGAGGCCTTTGTCTCATGAAGCTATCGATTGCAGCTTGTTATTTATTAGGGGGGTTGGATAATCCTCTTGAATTATGTTTCCATTAAAAACTTGAGTTAACCGGGAGAGCAGTGTGACAATGTTTGTGATTCCCACTCCCATCATATTGGGAATATCATTAGAATAATCATCACATTGATCTTTACATCAGTTGTTTTCCCATGTCCTTCTATTATCGGCCATTGGCTAGATTAAAAGGAAAGTTAGGGATAAGTATTTTAAACTATTAGACGCATAAGGGGGAATCCAATGAAAAAAATGGAATTATTATAAATTAAATTGATTTCCTTGACTTATGAATCTATAGGTCTCAATATAAGTTATTCATGATCTACTTACCAAGATATATTCTTAGGGGAATTTTTTATTCCTTTAATAATGGTTCATATCCACATAGGGATTTATTTTCTTGATAAACCACTTACTCTATAATCACAAAAATTTAGGGATGTTTTTATTATACTCTTTCTTATCCATAAGGATTTAACTAGAGTTTTATAACCCTAATACCAAAAATAAATAAACCTATCCTCTGATACCAACTATAAAAACCCGTATTTTTATTACACACTTAAACATGATTTATTACATAAATATTCAATTAATACAATAAATATGTAATGCCCCGTCCCCAGTTACCCATAGTCAGTGCATTATTACATAACATTGGCATGATCACAAGAAATATCAAGTCTTGAAAGACCGATTAGTTTAGAATCCGTGGAATAACTAGATACATTTATAAAGTTTACAATACATCATAAAATGAAACACTACAACAATATAGTCTCTATAGTCCACACTCTTATCCCATCATACTATCCCTGCAGGTCATTCATAAAATACTTATTCACATCCTATGAAAAATAAAACATAGAAAGGGGTGAGCTCAAATGCCCAGTAAGGATAACAATATAGTGGAAACTTTCATAAATAAGCATAAACATTTAAGGTAATGTATAACTAAAACAAAAGCCTTTTAAAACATGAACATCAGTATAATATGGAAAAAATAAAATGAAATAATTCCATATAATTATTCACAAGGATATTCTACTAGTCAAATAATAACATGCAATATCAATAACCACTTTCATAATGATGGAATGCATAATTCCAGACTATCATAACCACAGAGCCAAGGCCTCATACCAAGATTACAAATAAGATTTTGTCAAGACCTTGTTCCAAGACACTAGTTTGTCTCATAAGACCTACTGATGCATCGAGGAGCTATAGCAGGCTCCACCCATCACTTATTAAGTCCAATGCATTCCTCATATGAACAGGTTTAAACATAACATAAACATTCGTATTAAAAATAGCATACGAAATGTCAATACTTTCTTCATAAACCATGAATGGTATAAAAATAACACATCCACAGTAAAACATATCACAAAACCATCAATACAATATGGAAGTCTTGTATCATAATAAATCAACTCCAAATAAACTTAAAATCCATTAAAGGATGTTGACATAGATGAAATCAAAACACTTTTTAGAGAAATATCTCTTTATAGTTTGAAATAATTTAAGAGTCATATATTTATAAAATAAAACATTTTATTTGAAAATATTCTTATAAGATTTTAAGGTAAGCTTTGAAAATTTTATAATAGAAGAAAATAGCCGCACCTGCTGTATAAGATAAAAAAACATTCTTACCTTAATTCTGTCGAAAAGGTTAAAAACAACCTTGTTTGGAAAATGATAGAAAGATTGCTTAATAAAATTCTTATAAAAAGTAAATAAGGGTATAAAATAATTTATCTCATAGTCTTTAAAATAGTAATAATGATTTTTAATAAATTTTTAAGAAACATGGATGTGGATGATAAAGAGGTCCCGGTAGATAATTACGTATAAACAACCTCGGATAATGAAGAGATTGTGAAATAAACCCTTACATTGTACTTTTCCTTGGTTGGGGGTAGGTTAAACTCCTGTATAATTGTGAAATAATTGTTATTAAATTATCCAATAATCATATACATTAATATGATATCATATATGATCTTTTAACATTGCTTTTTTAATAATATCTTACTATTATTGTCGTTTCGGGTGTTAACTTACTCGTATATGTTTTTTTACATAAGACGTGATTGTTGTGGATAGGTTGTATCTTATTCATATCCAGAATTATATAAAGTCCTTAAAAATTATTTTTAAATCATCAAATGATAATTATACTTGAATGGATACAATGGAGAATGAATCTCATCGCGTTCGTGGAGACGGTAGTCCGTACGTACGCACGAGCGACAATATCATTCTTTTGATATTAAAATAATATATAATTGGATGGTATATCATATATAAAAAATCATTATCATGTTATATTTATTATTTACATGAATTAAACATAATTATTATACCCATCAAAATAATAATTTATTGAAGAACAATTACACCATGACGTGGAGACGGTAAGCCGTACGTACGCACGCATGGTGACATGTCATTCAAAGGATGGATAGAGTACTGAATATGGTTGTAACATATTTATAATAACATCACAATATATATAAGATACTAGATTTATTATTTTAGAATGGTAATAACAAAGAAATAATAAATTGAATAAGAAAGGAACTTGAAAGAGGGTGGTGAAAACATTACATGTTCTTCGGGTTCTTCCTTTTGATTTGATCAAAAATGATCCTTAGGTTGGCATTCTGATCAAACTAAGGACTCTAGGTTTAAGTGAGGGAAGTTGAGAGAGTATTTGGGTAGGGTTTTTATGAGCCAAAAGGATTTGAATGTGTGAATTAGTGATAATGGGGAGTACCCTTTTATAAGAGGGGTGAGGGGCACCTTTGGAAAAGTTAGAAATATTATTTTATAATAAATTAATATTCAGTTTCTAATGGCTCCAAAGTGGATTATTTAAAATTTATGGTGGGGATGGGTCGAAAACCACTCAACCAATAGAATTTAGACAGGTTTGGGTCATTATATTAACCTTATCTTTTAGTTTTAACTCTTAGTTAATTAGTTTGACACTTACCATGTCACTTTGTATTTTTATATTATATAGTTAATAAACTTACTATATACCTCCAAGAGACCCCCAAGTGGCCTATTAATGATACAAATATCATGATATAATTATATTGGCTGAACCATATATTTTTAGGAAATGAATATAATTTTATAATATAATATTTGTTTTAAAAACACTTATGTCAATTTTGACACTATTGGGTATTTTGTTTTTGATAAATTCATAACAGCATTATTACTTAGAAAAAAATTTATATAATCAATAATAATATTTCATATTAACCTAAAAATTAGTGGAATTCATAAAAAGTCTCAAAGTACATATATTTTGATATTTATAATATCAATTATTTTAATATTTCATTAATTAGGTAATTACTGCATCACCATTGTGTCATAAATAAATTAAATTATTTAATGTCTAAAAATTAAAAATAAAATACGATTATGTAGGAAATATTTTTATCTTTATAATTAATATTTAAAATCTAATATACCTTATGTATAACCCTATATTAAAATTTTTTTAGTAAATAAACTTTGATTTTAATTCTTCTTTGAATTAAATAATAATAAATGTCCTAATCTAATGAAAGTGGACCTATATAATAATATCTTATTCCTAAGGTTGTTTTTGGTTGAGATACACTTGTCCAATAGAATTAGGACATGTCTTAGGGTAATATTAATATCATTTTTACCCTTAATTACCCTATTTACTTTTAACCGTGGTAAATAAAAGTAAAAAGTTACTATTCACCAAAAAATATTTTCATCTCATTGAACCACATTTTACTCCTTGATATTAACCGTGTCTCTCAGATTTTATAAATTACACTCACAGAAGCGGTAAAATTATGTTTCATGTGAATTTCCAAATTCTCTTTGGAGGTGGGTAAAAGACGGTGAAAAGTTCAATAAAATTTTTATATATCAAATATTATTCTAAACTAACTCCAATGAATTACATTGAACTTATATAGGTATTATGTGTCTATTTTGACCTTAATTAAATTTAAATAAAATAAATAATTATTTAAATAAAAATTTGGTTTTAAACTATAACTCAGTGTTTTTTCACTATTCATCAAAAATTGAATGTTTTCAGAAAAAATACCAAAATTTCACCCTAGGATAATTTCGATATTCTGAATCCAAAAATGAAGTCCATTTTGAGAGATAAAATTTATAAAATTTCAAAAAGTGGGTATTACTATTCATAACGGCTAGTTTGATTGGTTGTGGTGTGTGTGTTAGAACTCGAAGTTGCGTACAACACACGCTACTGTATTATTCAATGGAAAGCGTACTGTGGAAGCTTGGGGTGTTAAAAAATAAGATTGAGAGGTCTAGTTTATTTGGGTCTTAGGAACATTACATGACAAATTAAGACATAAAGTACAACATCTTTATTGAAAACTTCTTTTACATGACCACAAAATTTCTTCGTACTTAGCATTTCATGGGATAACCAGAGGACATACATAAGAAAAGGGTGAGCTATAAAGCCCATTAAGGGATTAAAAAAGGTATAAAATGAAGAATACAATACATGTTAGGCAATAGGAATATCAATGGATCATAAGATAAACATGAACATAAAGTCATGATATAACATGATTATCATGACATATAAATATGTAAACAACAAACAATATGATATTAGCATGATCCAAGGCTTGTTTCACATGGATTAGCATGAGTAAACCCTCACTGAACATAAATAAGTAAGATTAAATAGTCATTTCACATGGAATTTCATGATACTAAATATTACACAATGTATTGGAGCACAATCAGGGTGCACCCTTCATAAACATTTCATTTCATGCATAAGTGTGCCACATGAATCATATAACATGGAATGATTATACATCATAAGTTATTCCACAATTAAGTAATGTGGAATAACTATATGTAAGTAAAATTAAATAATTATATGTGCATAAAGGTGAATACCCTTGATAGATAAATGGGTATGGTATTCACTACATGATGATTTTTGCCTTGGACAATCGTAGTGCAATTTTGACAGCATAACATCTTCATATGGAAATTCATAATTTTGGTTGATAAGAGAGAAATGGGACTCTCATCATTTATAAATGAAATTGACAGTAATAGGATCATGGAACATAATATCACAACATTTGAAATAGAATTTAGATGCATAACAATGTAGAAATACTTGAATGGAAATAATAAGAGGGAATTCACTTACAGAATTTAGGCTTGGTAATGGGTGTACACGAAAGGCATTGATGAGAGAGAAAGTGGTATATAATCATTAAAAAATAAGGATGGAAGTATTTGGAAGGTGTTAAATCATACCCAAACATTTTTAATTGAAAATAAAAGGGTATAATAACAAGAAGAAACTTCGATAAAAAAAGGAAGGAATACCTAACTTGAGTGTGTGACTTCATAACCCCTTATCACACCCCAATAACACTTAAGGGTAAGGTGTACGAGTGTTAATATCTATTAATTTTATCTTCTCCCATAGTAAATTCCGTTCAAGCTTAACATGTTGAAGCTCAGCTTGTGCTTGGTCAAGAGCGAAGCCCAGCGATGATACCTTCTTTCCAAACTCTAAAAAATGATCTTCGTATGACCCGAGTCTACTAGATGAAGTCATCCTCTCATTTTTCTATGTTGAAAGGATTATTTTTAAAAACCTTTAATTTATATTAGTCGTGTGATCACTGTTCAATGAATATATTATCATCATTAATGATACTTAATAGTCATTTAAAACCAAATAAAAAAAGATTTTATGTGTTTTCTATATCCATAAGACATTAATAGAATTTGGATTTTATTCATAAAATATCAGGTTGTTACATATTCACATCATGTACACCATGAATTAGATTTATGTTTCATTTATTACTATAAATTAAAAATTATTTATGGATCCTTCTAATAAATTATCAACATAATATGAGCTTGTCATCATGGTTTTGAGTATGTGGAGCATGTTTTGAATGATGTCGGATAATGAGTTTTTTTAAGTTATGGATATCTTTAATTTCTGTGTAAATTCTTGTTTATGGCCTAACATGAAAACCCCATGAGGTCATGAGTGTATCAGGGGTTTCCATTGATTGTTCGGAGCCCCGGTTTTTGGAAAAAAAGGCAGGACACACTGTTAGGAGAAACCATGTGGGACAAGTCACATAGTTACCCCTAAACAAGAGGGACTTGATAGTTTGGAATAAGAGGTCACAAAATTTGGGAAAACCAGGAAACGTCATGCACAAACCCATTAAAAAACTAAAAACATTTTAGTATAGTGATTTTTCACATTTTTCACACTGGTAGGAAAACCATGTTTTCTAATTTTTGAGTATGTGAAGTGTGTTTTACCTTTAGTTCCTTATGACTATCAGAGGCTGTTTCCCCAACCAAGGCCACCCATGGGGTGTTCCTATACTTATTTATATTATTATACCACCATGGGGTGTGTGTTAGTTCTTTCCTTGTTAGGGTAATCCCTTAATGAATTAAACTGAATCGAAATGATATATTAGGAGATGTTTTGACATATTTCCCATGTGACATAAGATGTTAATTTCTTTAAATATTAAAATTAAATTGTTATATGAGTTAAAATAAATCCTAGATTGTGTTTGATATGAAATGATAATTGAATTGCATGATGGATGTTTCTATAGGATGCCATGGGTGTGCTACACCATGGGTCATGATAGTAGTGGTAGGCACCTTGTATGAGATTTGTCCTTGGGTATTAATTTGGTGGGATGCTTTGGGCCTTGCTACCCCTTGGATATAGTTTTAATGGGCTCATAGTGGAAATTTGTTTTTGACATAATCCTTGGAACCCATTCTATGTTTAATCGAGTTTCCATCAATATGCTCTTGTGACTTGATGAGGATGCCTTGGCTCACTATACCTTGTATCCAAACCAATGGGATTTAACACTTCTGATTATACGGCCCAACCATGGTATTTTTGAAATAAATGATCATAATTCTCAATTAGGGTTGATATGGAACTTCTAGATATATGGCATGTACATTGTTGATGTGATATAATGGATATACGACATGGTCGTGGGGCTTATTTCTATTTCTTGATTATTTCCTTGTCATATGAGCATGACAGAAATCTGTCAGGAGCCTTGTATAGCTATACAATATCACTTGTTTGTTTTTTTCCTTGGGCACTTTACTTTCATTACTTCCATACCTGTTATTTTTTCACTTTTATTTAGATTTTATTAAAAAAACTGGATAGGTTATAGACACCATTGGTGGTGGTCTACTCAGATTTTATCTTACACCCTGTCTTAGACTGCTATTAAGTACCAAGAAAAACTATATGGATACATGTATGGATAGGTAAAACACCTACTATATGATGTTTTAATTTTTCTATTCTTCGGAGCAAGGGAGTACAAGACTGAGCTAACGGTAATGATGCTATATGGATATAATGGTTTTGGGAATTTTTGGTATTTTGATACATGTATTGTTATGATGCACATATACCTTTTTTCGATACTTTGTAGACACATGACATGACATATTATCTTGTATATCAGATTAATTATATAATTTTTCTATATATATCTATCTTGGGATGTTTATATCATGTTTCTTTATTATTGTGCTTCTGATACGGTGGGTTACTGATCCATTGGTCATACTGTCCATTCCTCCTATATATTCCTTGTTATAATGCTTCCTCTATTTGACTAAGATGGTATTGTTTTGTGTTAAACTATGAAATGAGGAAATATTATTCCCATAGACACAACCTGGGATCTATTTTCTAGTTGTAATCCTCTTGTTTTCGGGGAGATGTCCTTGAGGCCATAAGACCCACTGACTCGGGCCACCATTTAGTGGAATCTGGGCCAGGATGATACAATGTGGTCTTAGAGCTTGTATTTTCTAGTTGATTTACTATTCTGAGACAATATACATGGGATAGGATATGAAGATATATTAATTTGGTAATTATTTGTTCCCGGATTATCTATCTCATGTATAGAAATGATAAATTTCTTGGAATGTGAATTGATTTTTTAGGGATTTTGACAATTACAGTTGATTTAATTTTACCATTGGGTGATAAAATTTAATTGTGATGTTATAATTTATATGATTGAGGATATATTTTATCATTTTCATGATGATATGATTGTTTTCATCTCATGCATCATTTTAGAAAATTTACAGGATTCACATTCCATGAATTATGCTAGGCCACAAAGGATGCATTTCTTGACTGCATGACTTTGTGATATGTGCCTTGTGTGATATACCTAATATTGTGATAGATGATTTTTATAGGGAACTAAGATACATGGTTTGTACTTAGAGTTCTTACTGTAACCTAAGTAGTGTTTCCCTGATTGGGCTATAGTAGACACCCTAAGTAGCCAATTGTTACATGTTGATTCATGGACCATTAGTTTCATAGACCAAAATGTGTTATGGTGTGAGTTAAGTGGATTCCATATTGCAGTTAATGAGTTATGGGCCCTTATGAATTAGAACCGACACACCATTTGGTTCAAAAATTTAAAATAGAAATGTGAAATGAATTTGAATTCAAATTGAAATTTGAACTATTGAATAAGGAACTTGACCTAGGCCCATGTTTGGAGTGGAAAGTATGTAGTGTATCTAATGAATTTTATGGATGTTTCTTTTCACCAGTCTATGATTTAGAAGCAATATGTGTGGTAATACTTATTTATAGGAAGGTATTATCCTCTCCTATTCTTTTAGCTATGAAATTTTGATATCGTTCTTTTCTAAGGTGTTTGTTAGGAATTGTAGATACATTACACCATGAATAACACCGGTCATATGCTAGGAGGGTGGATATGACAATGATCTAGAGGTGGTTGGTAATGGGATACCATTATATCCTCCTATCATTCCAACCAAGGAAACGGTGATTTTATCAGACATAGGTGGTGAAGCACAATTTTTTGCAAGGGGTTTGTATTCTTTATGATGAATTTTTAGGTTACATCACAATTTTCCTCATCTATGGTAGAGTTGATGTGTGTGCTCCAGTAGTGGATTCCTTCCAATTTTTTAGGGGATGGTGGTCCATAGGTTTTTGAGTTGTGGCTTGATACTCTGTTGTTGATATTCATTCATCTAGAGACACATCCTAAGAGGATAGTGATGTTCCTAACTTATATGATTCAAGGAGCAGAAAAGTGATAGTGGGATGTTTTGAAACTGGATGAAAGGCTGAAATATATGGTTTCGGGTGACTTCTAAACCAGATTTTATGACTAATTTTTTCCTAAGACTCTTATAGGAGAGTGTTCCAATGAGTTCATGCATAGGAAACATGGCATGATGGCAGTTAGGGAATATTCAACATATATTAAAAATCTTCAATATTTTGTGTCGACATATCTTGATTATGAGTTAACGAGGGATAGATTCTTTGAGTAAGGTATCAAGAATTATATTTGATCCCATGTTAACATATTTAGGTTGAGAATGATTACTGATATAGTAAATCATGTGCTGATCACATAGCGGAACCAGAGGGAAGATGGGGATGCAGAGTAGGGCAATTCAGCCTCTCGACATCGTGGTTTAGCTTTTAGTGGTAGGAAGCAACATTTTGAGGCTTCCCATGAGATGAGTACCAGATAAGATGTTAGTGATGGCAGTGATGTTTTCTTTCATTAGTGTGGTAGAAGGGTACACATGAAGAATTAGTGTGATCAGGACCCCTTCGAGTGACAAGCTTGTGGAAGGATAGGCCAGATGCGACTTTTTTGAAGGAATCCCCCTACAGTAGTTATTGGAAGGGGCCCATATATGACTCTAGGTTCATTATTGGGTTTCAATGTTCCACATCAAGTTAGTAGATGGAGCATTACCAGTCGATCATGCTATAGTGTTGGTCATGGTTGAGGCAGCCCGACACCAATTTTACCTAGACAACAGAGCAGATCTACTCCAGGTAGTGAGGTTGTTTCACATGGTTGTGGTTTAGGCTAGATATATTATGTATAGTCTAACCCTTATGATTATAATATAAAGATATCTACATTTTTAGGTTCAATTTTAATAGCCTCTAATATTGTATCTTCACTTTTTGATACAGTTTCATCGCATAGTTTTGTATTTGTTCCTATAGTGGAAATCCTTGGGCTCGTTATACATTTTTCTAAGGGTTTTATGACACTTAATAATCCATTGGGGATCATGATGGAGAGTGTACGACAGTGCAGGGAGTGACCCCTTGAGATTGGTGAGTGTCACTTTATATGGAATATTTTTGTCCTTGAGATGATCAGGATTGATGTCATACTCAAGATAAACTGGTTTGTTACTTATCAAGCCTTTATTGGTTCATATCTATGAAGGCTGACTTTAATGTCACTATAGGGAAGGTTTTTTATTCAGAAAGATAAATGGGATGTCAAGGTGAGACGAGCTAGATCATAGCATCATGGGTTGGGTGGTATGATAGCCCAAATTTCTAGTTTTTCACAGGATGATTAGGGATCACGTCAGGAAGACTTCCCTCCAATAGTTAATTGATTTGGGGATATTTTCCTAGATGAATTTTCAAGTTTACCTCCTAAGGGAGAGGATGATTTCTCCATCAAGCTATTACCAAGAGGTACCTCATTATCCATTCCTCCTTACATGATAGCTACTACAGAGTTGCAAGAGCACAAGAGGCTGCTAGAGGACTTAGAAGAAAAGGGGTTTATTTGACCTAATACTTCTCCCTGGGGTTCACTAGTCCTTTTGATAAAAAGTCATATGGTACCCTTAAGTTATATGTTCATTACTAGAAATTGAATCAGTTGATGGTTAAGAACTGATATCCCTTTCCACTGATAGAGGACCTATTTGATCAGCTTCGAGGAGCTCAGGAATTCTCGAAAATTGATTTTAGATTTATATACCATTAGGTGTGTGCCTCACCAATAGACATACCTCATAAAACTTTCATAGAAGATATGATCTATACAAGTATATGTTTATATTGCTCGGTCTGCTGAATGTTCTAGTAGTTTTCATGGTACCGATGAACCAAGTTTTCCATCCTTATATGCATTCATTTGTGGTGGTATTCATGGATGATATCTTGGTTTATTTTCATAATTGACATGAACATTTCAAAAATATCGATATTTTTTAAGATACACTAAGAGGGCATCAATTATATGCTTTGCTCACAAATTTCCACTTCTAGATGGTTAATATTCACTTACTAGGTCATATTATCTTGGATACAAGAGTGTTATTTGACTAAGATAAGGTGCGATCCATAGTTTCCTAGGAGATTCCCAAGAATGTATTTGATATATGGAGTTTCTTATGGATAGCTAGATATTATAGGTGATTCATATAGTAATTATCATGATTATAAACATCATTGAAGAGATTAAATAATAAGGGTGTGAAGTTTTTAAAGGTATATACCTATGAGATGAACGTTTAAGAGATGAAAGGTAGACTGAATTCAGCACCAGTCCTAATTATTTCAGAGCTATGTGGAAGATACACTACATATTTTAACACATTAGGTATTGGGATAGGATCATTTTTTATGTAGGGTGACGTAGTTGGGGTGTATGGGTCTTTCCATCTAAGGCCAAACGGGAGGAATTACCCAACACATGATCTTGAGTTAGTTGCAGTTGTTCATGATTTGAACTGTTGGAGACACTATTTATTGGGGGATGATTTTGTGTTCTACACATATAAAAAAGGCCTCAAGAATATATTTACACAAAATGATCGAAATTTGAGGAAGTGAAGGTGGGTTGGGTACCTAAAAGCTTTAAAATTTGAGCTTTCCTATAATCCTAGAAATGGAAATGCAGTGTCTGATGCACTAGGAGGACTTAGATACATGCAGTTCAGGAGGCCATTAGTGAGTAGAATATTATGAAATTTCTTTTTGAGATGAACATGGAGGTGTAGAATAGTAAGGGGTAGACTTTTCTTTTATCATTATTTGTGACCTATGCCCTTATAAATAGAGTGAGGATGAGTAGATATAAAATTAAGAGGGCCTATTTCTATGAGAGAGTTTGTTGGGAGAGGACCCACCTCTTGCCTGGACCATAGGAAAGGATGATATTCTACACATACATGGTTGTGTGTGTGTCCCATTGGACATATGTATAATGCGATGCTGAAGTTTACTTCATTAGTTTGGGTGGTACATCCCAGTGTCACCTAGATGTATCATGACTTCCGTCATCTGTACTAGTGGTTTGGTATGAAACATTATGTAGATGGTGTTATTATGAGGTGTTACGCCTATTAGTAGATGAAGGTGGAACATCATCGACCATATGGACTGTTATAGGAGTTAGGCATTCTTGGGTGGAAATGGAAAGATGTCCTAATGGACTTCATGATTGGTTTTCTAAGGTCGCCTCGAACTGGTGATACTTTTTGAGTTATTGTGGGAAGTCTCACTAAGGATGATCCATTCATGATGATTAAGGTGGCCTTCTCTATGGATAATATTGGGAGGTTTTATATCTATGAGATAGTATGACTTCACAGGACCCCTCATACTTTCATTTTAGATTGGGATTCCTAGTTTTTGCCTCATTTATGGAAATTTTTTTAGAATGAGTTGGGTACATAAGTTCTCCTGATCACAACATACCACCCTCATATTGATGACCAGTTAGAGCATACAATATAAGTGTTAGAGGATAAAATAAGAGCATGTGTCCTAGATTTTATGGGATCTTGGGAGAGGAATATTACCCTTTTGAATTCACATACAATAATATATATCAGGAAGCTATACATATGGAACCTTATGAGGGTTTATATAGTAGGTTTTTCTGATCACCTTTTTTCTAGTTAGAGATAGGTGATAAAGCTTTACTGGGATTACGTCTCATGCACGAGACTTCTGAGCTGGTCCAGTTGGTCAGGAATTATGTAAGTACTACATATTCTTAAAAAAATATTCTTCTAATCACAATTGAAAAAATCTAGAGTTTGAGGTCAAGGATCAGTTGTTCTTATGGATCTCATCGAGTTTGATACCCATATGGATTATGATATAGGTTAAGATTTCACAGTGATATGTTGATCCATTAGAGATTCTAGAGAGAGTTGGGCCAGTATCCCATTGGTTTTAGTTACCTTAGAGGTACTAGGCCATGAATGATGTCTTCCATTTATCTTAGCTATATCTTTATCACTTAGACCTGTATCACATTCTGCAACCAGGTGAGGTGGAGCTTCAAGTAGATGTGCGCTTTTAGGAGAATCATATCCATGTCATTGAAAGAATAATGATGGTTCTCTGAGGCTGGTCGGTTCCCTTTGTACAGGTTCTATGGAAACACAACTATTTATAGGATGCGACTTGGGAGTAGGAGGTCTACATACGTGCTTAGTGGCTAGAGTTATTCTCAGATGATTCATGACCACCTTGGAAGGTAAATTCAGGGATGAATTACTTTAAGGGGGGAATATTGTAAGATTATAGTTTTTTCTTAAGGTACACATATATTTAATTTCAATTTAAATTATTTATATGGGCTAATGTGAATATCCCTTGAGATCACCTGTGTATTAGGGGTTTTGGGGGCTTGTTCAAAGCTTGAATCACCACATTTTGGAAAAATCAAATAGGCCACACAGTTAAGAGAAATCACGTGGGACACGATGCATGGTTACCCCTAACCATGTGAGGCCTGATAGTGGGGTGTAGGAGGTCACACAGTTTGATGTAATTGTGCAACCTTAGTTTCACAAACACGAAAAAATTATAGAAATTTTTGAAAAGGGGTTTTGCAAGGTTTGTGCAAAGTTAGACAAACCATGCTAACTATTCATGTGGGGTACCCCTTGAAGCAGTAAAGGGAGGATGGTTGGTGCACGGTTTGGACGCCCGTGCAGACAAACAGTACGACCCATTATTTTTGTGTAAAAATAAAAAACATCCCTTAAAAATATTTAAAATTGAAATATTTTACTATTCTTCATCCATTGGACATCCTTGAGGCATGGAGATCTCTTTTGAAGCCATATTCATAGATTTTTCTACCAATTATCCATCTGAACTTGCAATTGAGAAATGATAATCTTGATAGATTCACGCTAGTAAGTACTTCAATCATATTATGTCATTATTCATTCATCTTAGTATCGACAGAGTTATTTAGGCATAAGATAAAATGCTATATTTTTAGGTTCATTATCTATTATTAGTTTTTCTTCTGATATAGATCTAATCAGAAGCTGATACTAGATAAGCACTCTACTATGGACCTACGATATGTGGTCTATACCATTACCTTGAGGTTTGGTGTTTTAGAATCTTAGTATCCATAATATTTTGTGCTAGGATTTTCGATGGTGCCCCTTAAATCTATTAAATGCTTGAATTTATTGTATTATAACATGTTAGGGATTCACTTTAGTTACTTATGACTTTTGGAGGTTGTTTCCCCAACTGATGACACCCATGGGGTGTGCCTATGCTTCTGACTATTATTATACCACCCATGGGGTGTGTGTTAGTGCTTTCCTACCTAGAGTAATACCTTAATGAATTAAATTGAATTGAAAATAGATGTTAGGAGATATTTTTCCTCCTTTTCCATGTGATGAATGATGTAAATTACTTTAACTATTTAAATAGAAATGGTTATATGAGTTGTAAGAACTCATAGATTGTGTTTGATATGAAATAGAAATTTAATTTAATGATGGTTGTTTCCATAGGATGACATGGGTGTGCTACACCATGGGTGTTGATAGTGGTGGTGGAAGCCTTGGGTGATATTTCTAATTTGGGATTGATTTAGTGGGATGAATTAGGCCTTGATAGCCCTTGGATCTGGATTTCTTTGGGTCAAAGTGGACATAGTCTGTTGATATGCTCCTAGGACCCCATTCTAAGTCTAACCGAGTTTCCATCGAGATGCTCTTAGGACTAAACGAGGATCCCTTCATTCACAGTACTTTGTATCCAACCCTGTTGGGTTATACTCTTCTGATTATATGGATCAGTGATGGTATTTATGACATGCTTGATAATACAGATCAGTTTTGGTTGATATGACACTCCTATATATATGGAGTGGCCATGTTTGATGTGATATACTAGATATATGGCATGGTCATGGTGGTTGTTTCTATTTCTTGGATATTACCTTATTATAGGAGTCTGACACTTGTCTGTAGGGAGCCATGTATGGATACATAGTACCACTTTTATGGTTATTTTCTCATAATCCACTTTACTTTTATTAATTCCATACCGGTTATATTTTTCACTTTTCGTTAGCTTTTATTACGCAAACCGGATAGGTTATAGACACAGTTGGTGGTGACCTACTGGGATTTTATCTCACACTCTATCTTGGTCCGCCTTTGGGTACCCATATAGAATATATGGATGCAAGTAGTGACCTGGGTAAGTACCCATAGCATGATGATTGACTCATTATATGATTAAGAGCAGGAAAGAACAAGACTGAATTAAGTCTCATTATGCTATATAGAGATAGTGATTTTGGGGATTTTTGGTATTTTGATACATGTATTGTACTAATGCCTTTATAACTATTTTGGATGCTTTGTAGACACATGACATGACATATAATCTTGTATATGAGAATAATTTTGAAATTTTTGTATATATATATATCTTTAGATGTTTATATCTTGTTCATTTTTTATTGTGCTTATGCAATGGAGGGTTTCTGGTCCAGTGGTCATAGTATCTATTCATGATGATTATTCATTATTATAATACTTTTGGTATTTGATTGGGTTGTTATTCCACTATGTTAGACTCTAATTGGAGGGGATAGTCTCTCTATAAACACACCATAGTCCCTCTTTTATAGTCAACAACCTCCAGAATTGGGGGAGATATTCTTGAGGCCATGTGACCCACTGGCTTGGGGAACCATTCAGTGGAATTTTGGTTGGGATGTTACAAATTAAACTGTCAATTTTAAATCAAAACACACACTTTCAATCATATCAGGGATGTAGTGTTCTATATTGATTTGAAGACGGTTCTTACATATAAAAAATGACTTGTGGATCATTTTCCTAAATTATCAAGACATATTGATAATGTTTTCTTAGTTTTGATTATGTGGCATTTATTTTATACTAAATAGTTAATTTTAAACTGAAAAAATGCACTTTGAGTCATACAAGCACACTATGTGTTGGATTAATATGTTCTCAATTCTTAAATACCACAAATGAATTATGGATCATTTTCCTAAAATATAAAGGAAATATAAGTGTTTTTTCTCTATTTTAAGTGAGTAGAACTCATTTTTAACTAAAATATCTTTTTTAAACTGAAAACACACACTTTGAGTCATACCAGGAACACCGTATGTCATATTTAAATGAAGTTTATTTCTATATGTTAAAAAAATTGTATTGTTTTTTTAAAAGTATCAATACCTTTTGATTTCATTTTCTTTTTTTAGTGAGTGACACACATTTTTAACTAAAATGCCACTTAAACTGAAAACTTCCACTTCATGTCATATTAGACACACTATGTGTTGTATTTATTTGAGTTTGATTATTATGTATCAAAAATCATTTATGGATTGTATTTATAAAATGTTAAGAAAATCCAAACATGTTTGCTCCATTTTTAGTCAGTGACACTTATTTTAAACTAAAATTCCACTTTTAAACTAAAAACATGCACTTTAAATAATTCCAAACACACTGTGTATTGGATTAATATGCAGTTTATTCCTATACATCAAAAATGAATTATAGATACTTTTCCTAAAGTATAAAAATAATTGAGTGTGCTTTCTCCATTTTCTGTTAGTGATGCATATTCAAAACTAAAATTTCACTTTTAAATAGAAACATGTACTTTCAATCATACTTTCCACACTGTGTGTCATATTGATGTGTGGATAATTCCTACACATGAAACATTACGTTTGTATCTTTTTACTAAAGTTTCATGATGTTCTGAGTGATTTTTCCAAGTTTTTAGTGATTATCATGTGTTTGGAACAAGAATGTTACCTATAAACTAAAACATTCAATTTGAGTGATGTCGGGTAAACAATGTGCCGTATTGATGTAGGGATGATTTCTACACATCAATAATAACTTATGGGTGTTTTTCCTAAAATATCAAGATAATATGAGTGTGTCTATTTTTTTTTCAGTGAGGGGCTTATGGTTTTAACTAAAATTTCATTTATAAATTGAAAACACACACTTTGAGTCAATTTTAAACTAAAGAAACACACTATGGAACATAAAAAGACCAAATAAAGAAAAAATAGCTATTTGAAGAGAAAAAATAACACCTAATTGAATCATCCTTCTTAAAGAATTCATCAAGAATTACTTTTTCTCTAAGCCTTTTGTGCTCTTCATAGAGGAAAAAATGGTTGGATAAGAATCAATTGTCAAAGAAGTCACCTCTTCATGATATCTTTAAGAATTAACATAACGAGTAGCAGATATAAATGATAGTAAAACTAATTAAAAAATAGTTGTTAAAATGAAAATAAAATTAACTGAATAAGTAGTAGGAAGTCACCTCTTCATGATGTTTTTATATATTACGACACAATCTATTCTTCCCACTCATTTATAGAAAAATCCATTTATTCTATTGAATACATGGACTATATATAATATTAGTAATAATATAAAAATATAAATAAATAGACAATTAATAAATATTTGAAATGAAATTTTAATTATTATCAAAAATACCTCTTTGGAAATTCATGTTTATTGATGGAATAAGATATATTTCATAAATTGTTATATGTAATAACTATAATATTTTCCATTAATTTTCTTCAGATTCTATATAAACATTAATAATTTTTTTTAATTTTTTTATAAATGTTTTGATAGTGAAATATTATTATATATTCCATAATGATTTTCTAGTTGTGGAATTCAATAGGTTTCTTATTCTCATTGATATTCCTCATACCATGATTTTGATGATATTAAAACACCACTCTATCATTACAATACTTTCATTAAAGCATAATATAAAACATAAAACAAGAAGTTTATTTGTAAAATTTTTAATTTAGTGTATTACAAATTAATAAACAACATCATGTATGGATAATTTATTAGTAATAAAAGCATTGAATCTAAAAAAATAAATATTTTTAGTATTTAAATTGATTTCAATTAGTAACGAGCTATCCCTAAAAACAAAAAGGTATAAGTTGTGAAAGATATAAAAATATGTTTGATATAATTAAATTGTAGAGTTTTACCCCTGCATCATGGATATTAATAATAGTTTTTATTATGAATGTTTATTTTAAAACATTATGGCTAGTTACTCCACTATTTCTGAATAATCCTTTTCTTCTAATGACCTTTGTTGTGTAGAAGTGATGTGAGGAATAATGAGTCCAATTTTTTTTATAGGGGTTTCCCTTAAAATAGTATTGATATATACACCAATAAAAAATGAATCATATTTAACTGTAGTTAACATAGTAGATCGACTATTTGAAAAATGAATTATGAAAACACATCTCATGTACGCATTTATAACTAAGACTCCCACCCATCCATTCTTGAGGATTTCATCTATATTCTCAAGACCAAGATAGTTTGTAATAGACTCTCTATATTTTTTTTGTTAAAAATAAATGGTGGTCATATTTCCATATTTTAACATTATATCCACTTAAACCTAAAATATTAGTAAATTAGGTAGTTCAGGTGTTGGGGTAATGGTACTCTTTGAAGCTATTTTTGATTTATTGTTTGATCATTTATATTGTTTTAAATTAACCTTTTGTATCCTCATAATTTTCTTAGTCTATAATAATATTACTCAATTTAGGCCTTTTTCATTAATTTTTAAGGGTTTTTTAATGAAATATAAAATTAGAAATAACATACATCATTGTTGAAATAAATGTCTATGCTATTAAAGTTCCTGTAGGAAGTTTATCGATGTGAACATTCAGATAATCAAGGGGAAAATATAGATTAGTGATAAGCTCATGAGTTACATGAATCCATAGTCTCATATGACCTTTTGGATGTTTTTAGTTATATAGAATATATCCTTGGATATTTTACATTTTACCCCTCACAAATTGGCGAGGGTTGGGTACTGATAAATATAATCATAACCAATTTCACCATATAGAATATTAGTTTAGTAAATGAATTATTATTGGTATGATTCAATTTTTTTTAAATATTTATAAAAAATTGATTACCTCCAGTAAGATAGACCTTTTAGGGGAATGTCTCACCTCAAGGGTGTGTGGGTGGGAGGATGAATCTCCATGTAGTTGTTGCTGTCATGTTTTCTATTCTCTTTTATTCCTCCCTATAACATTCAATAATAACTTATACTTCTAATTATGTTTTTCTCATAGAATATTTATTTGTATCTACATGTAATCCATTTTATTATCTTTATCCCCTAATGAATTTCTTTTCTCAAAACAAGTTTGAGGTGAAACTCCAAAACTTGTACCTCTTATGTGACCATATTGTTCTAGAAATTTTAGGGGAACCAAAAGTAGTCATTCATTAGGTACAACTGATGAAGATTATTGTGACTAAATTAGATAGAAAATATAAGAAAATAAGTTGTCATTATTTTTTAATAATGTTTTAAATAAATTTTTTATTACATCATATTTATACATGATTCACATACTCTTTGTTTTCATCTACTAGTATTACATCTTAATTTTCATGATCCTCCTCACATAGCACATGATATTATATTGGATGTTGATTTGGATTTGGATTCATCAATTTATATATATAAAGGAACATAATTATGTTGTTATTTCATGACACATAAAATAATTACTATAGATTTAAAATACATATCATTTTTTCAAGTGAAGTGTACCCCATCCTTGATTCATGGTAAAGGTATGTTGGTTTTAATGCCAAAAACATATTTTCATCACTCAATTTTTATTTCATAAATTAACAATTCTTAATCATAGTGATTAATAAACATATCTAAAAGTAAATTATTACCGATCACAATGTACCTAAATTGATTCCTACTCATGATGGGAAATAAATTCATTCCATGTTTCTTGGTTTATCATGTTTGTATATATTGGTTATGGATAAGGGTTTACATTCCCTTTAATATCCCTGAGTTGATGATTCATAATAATTTTATGAAAGGTTCCATGAGATTTTCAACCACCCATTAATGAAAATTTCATTCGAAAGTCATCTAGTATAAATGAACTTTTAAAGGGATAATAGAGAATAAATCAAAGATTCATTATTTCATTTTTTTGAAAATAGAGAATGTATATCATAATGTTACCCTGATATATTCCCAAATTAGTTCCTTCATCATAGAAACAAAACTTTTCCACATATATACATCAATCAACACAAGAATTCATGTAGTGACCCCAATGTAACTAATGAAAATGGGCTTGTTAGGGTTAATAGGTTGTCCGTGTTCATTCCATCAAACCTCAAATTTTCTACCTTTACTAATTACCTTAATAATTTTTTTTAAATATTGCCATGCTATTATGATCCTATTTTTCCCCAAACATCGGTTGTTCACCTTCTACCATTTCTATGTTTTTAAAATTGTCAATATTTTGTTCCTCAATATTGTTAGCATTATAATGTGGAGAATCCTATTGTTCCTTCGAATTGGGAGTATCATCATGTTGAACAACCTGTTGTTCCTCAAGATAGAGGGCATTGGAATTTGTTAAATAATTTACCTACATAATTATTTCAAAACTTAATTTAGATTATGTAAATAAAGTAGTGATTAATACTACAAGCTAACACAATTTATATTTAAAAAACTTTAACATTATTAATGAACTGTATTTTTTCTTTAAAGTTTCAATGGATTTGACCCCTCTATAGAGTATCCAAAACCCCTCATTATAGTTTCATCTAACATAAAATACCCCATATACATTCATACCTTAATGAAATGATTACAACATTCCAAATTAGTTAAATTTTCATTTGACCCTCTAGTGGTTTTGATCGATAACATAAAAATTGTCCACTTTTTGTTCATAGGATAACTGATGTAGAATACTTGTACTACATATAATTCAATTATGAATTGTTTATCCTTATAACATTCCTTACTGAAATCCACTTTCATAAGTCCTAATTTATTTATTTTAACTACATTACTATTATAAACCCACTTGAATTAAAAAATAAACACTTATAATGTTGTTTAATCCAACTCCCATATTTGATAAATGATGAAAAAGTATGGTATATTCATTTAAATTAGATTTATGTCCTTGGCACCAGATACATGCATCAGTTATTCCACAAGAGTAACTCCACTATTTTTCATTGTACTATGTTCATCATGTTTCTCTGTATAAAATATATAAATATTAATTACATAATAGTTATAAGATAATATATGCACACTTTTTCTTATGGAAAGCCATCAATTTCATTTTGAAATTAAATTCATATTTTCATTGACTCCTTAAAAATATAGTCTTGAAACCATCCTATAAATTTTTGAATATGTGTACTTGATATCCATATTTCATCTCTTGATGTATTCCAATTCATAATAACTACATTTTGGGCTTCAACATATGGTGTATTCTCTAAACTGTTATGTAAAATGTAAAGGTGAGCCTACCCCCCTCTATAATGGTAATCATGGTAACATCTATTCTAGAAATTACATCACCCTAAAGTCACCCTATCTTAGGGGATTTTGGTAAAACAATTCTCTAAAAATCATATAGGTAGCTATTATAGAATTCAATGGCCAACTCAATAATATATTATTCTATAATACAACATTTTGACCAACTTCAATTTTTGACACACCCTTTCAAAATCTTCATATACTATTCAATGTGGTACATACATATATTATATAAAATAAAACATTGATATATCTCTCTAAATAAGTGAACCATCTTGTAAAACATCATATAAATGAAAGATGATGGGAAGAAAATCAGTAATTCACATAATATTATAGAAATTTCATTTTACATGGTTGGAAATTTCAGTGGGTTTATAACTTTACTGCATATATATTTTAAAGAGAAAAAAAATATTTTGTTAATATATGAAATTCATTTTTAGGAAAATTTCAATGTAAATTTATAGGAATTAAATATTTCATCAAATCATGATAATAATTTGATTTTATGCCCTTTAATTTTAAACCCTTCATTAGCATGATATTTTTAATATTTTATGAATACCCATCGAGAACCTTTAAATCATTAATGAAGTTGAAAAATTGATATCTATCTTTCATGGAAAGAGTGTATGTGGCTAGAGGAAGAAATTTTTACCTTTCACCCTTCACTATCACCAACTCTTCTCATATACCCATGTCAATAATGTCCATCCTAGATGTAATTATATCCATTTTTTCAGGTGAATTTAGTAATGTGATAATGACACTATCACATATAGTTCTTTTAACATGTATGACATAAAAAAAATATTATTCATAAAAAATTACAATATGGTAATTATAAAAAAGTGGTCACTTTTTCCAACTAGTTTTTTAAGGATTTTTGAAGAAGATTTACCAAATGCTAGGACCATATACTTTACTTTCTCAAACAGTTGATCACTTATTAGTGGATATAGTTTTTCTCCTTATTTGGAAGCCCCATAAAATAATGGTTTACAAAATTAATATTTATGTCATCAGGGTAGGAATTTGTGATGTATAAAAAACAAAATATTTTAGGAATTTTTAAACCTAACTGAGTATATACCTTATTCAAAAATAGGACACCCTTAAGTTTCATTAATTCAATATCTTGGAAAAAAAATTTAAGCAAGAAATTCATTTATCATCCCATGAAACATGGTTCTTATCATGAAATATTCATTTATATAAGTATCATACAATGTAACAGCTGAATCTCACATTAATTTCACATTTTCAATCAATAGATCCAAATAAACATCCATTTCATTACCTGGTTGTTTTTGTCCTAATATAATCATAGACTACATAATGTGTTCTCACTTCATTCATAACCATGGTAACAATATGTAAATTACTAATATAAATAACTATTTACTCTGGGTGATAAATTTTATAGAAAAAGGATTCAATCTATTCATAGATATCGTAATAAAAAGATTTGTTGTCTCATTTCCAAGTTTAGGATAAATATGATTAATTTTATAATATCGAGGTGGGTCTTTTAGGTGATGAAGTTTCCCATATTTATTTCTAATATCTTCATGCCTCGTAAAGTGCCTTTCAGTCCCCTCACTTCCATATAGGCATCTAAACCTTGGAATGATTAAAAATTACCATTCAACTTTCGAAGGACTTGATTCATATTTATTATATTGAGACACAAGAGAATCTAGAAATTTTTTAAGTGATTCATGGTCTTTGTGAAATAATATACAGTAATTTGGATAGCCATGCATTCTTTCAGATATAATACCCATTCAATGTAGTATTCATTTGACATCGTATGTTTAACAAGGAATCTTATTATATGCTAATAGAATATCATTTAAGAGAGAAAGTACTTCAGTAAAGATGATTTCACTCTATCCATTTATAGATTTTACATTATATAACTTTATTATGGGTGAGAATGTTGTATATTTAGTACAACCATCATATAATGACATCCTTGCACAACTCTTTAACTTTTGAAACAGATTTGGAAAATCTCAATGTTCTTATTCAACTATCATTGTCATTCCCTCAATATGATATTCATTATCGTTTACACCTATAATCATATCCTTGATATGATATTAATCATTATTCAAACTTGTAATCATATCAAATGATCCATAAAACATAGTGTTATCCCAATCAATATTAATATTTACTTCATCCCCATGTTTAATCCAACATTTATAACTTCAATCTATTATGTGACTGATAAAGTGTTCACATAACTCCTTCAGACTAATTAATCTTCAATAATAATAATGTAAACATGGAAAAAGTATATGAGAAGGGATATATGAAAAATATTTTGAAAAAATTATTAACTCTTTAACCCCATATTCATATACCATTTTCATATAATTGTAATTCTTTCATTTTTTGATTCATATCCATTCTATTTGATTAAATAATATTCACATTAAAACAAATACATGGAATGTATGAGAAAAGAATCTTAAAAGGATATTTTATATATATAAACATATTAGAATATTTAAATATGAAGAATTATATAAATTAAAAGTAATATAATAATTAATTTTTATTAAAAGAAGTTTCATTTCATAAATCATTCTTTTTTTTAAATGGATTCATCAAGGGATATAATAATGTATGCTTTTCAAATATATATGTCTATCTCTAGTTAGTTCACTTCACCGAAGGTTATTAAGGTCATCAAAAGTCATTGGAGGTCACTTTGAAGAACAAATACTTATAAAAATTTTAATTCTTTCAAGCCTATACCTAATATGGCCTATTTTGAGTTTTAATTTATAGAAATTTCTTAAATGTGATTGATATTGTTTCTAGGGAATAGTACAAAATTAATATAAGAAGATTAATCATAAGTATTCATTGGATAAACCATGTTTAAAAATGTTTTTTTCTTTTAATTCACCATTATATTATGGTATTTCTAAATGTGCAGGTTTTGATACAATACCACACCCCCTTAAATAGTTGTTAAACTCATCAATTAGGTATTAACTCCCAAAATTTGGTTAAAAAAGTAATAACATTTCTAGGATTATTTTTCACATAGTGATTGGATATTTTGGAACATTTCAAGGATTCAATATTTTTGTTTCATTAAAAATACATAATTATATATACTAAAATCATCCATGAAGGTAACAAAGTACTATAAACCACCACTTAATTGTGCACTTGTTGATCCATACACATATTTGATGATATGAAAATGATTATGGTTTGGAAATAATTAATTCTTATCTCTTAGTAATTTTTTTTCTTACTATGGAGTAGGTTACTTCATGCATAATGTGATGATATAATGTGATGTTTTTTTCATGGAAGTTTAAGGATTTAATAAAAAAATAAACTAACATTGGTATAAAAATATAAAAATATATATAGAAACATATAAACACATATATATATATAAATACTGAAACAAACATAAACAAATATATATATAATTTTATACTTTTACACAGAAAAACATATCAAACACACACACATACATGTATGTCTTATAAAACATCACATATCAGGTCATGTTTCTATAAAAAACCATTAATCGTACTCTTTGATCATTCACATTTAAAATATAGTTACTAGTTTGGAGAAAATCACAACCCAATGAATAGTCTTGAATCCATTAATATTTATAATGATTACACTTATTTAAAATATTATGAATGTTGATTTATTATCTAAAAATTACCCAAGATACTAATTCACCACAAAATTCATAAAAAAACATTTTAATTACACTAAACCCCATTTAAATTTTCAATTATTATAAAATAATAATTTATTTAATTATTTTATAGGAAATATTGATATATAGTCTATATTTATATTTACAAAGACGAATAACAACCAAAAAATCGAGAAAATCAAGCAAGACCATAGAACCAAAATGGAAAAAAATATAAATGGGTTTATTAGTCTAAAAAATAGTGAAGAACAATTCACCAAACTGATTATAGATGAACAAATAGGGGAATAAACATTAGAGATTAATGGGTAAAAATAAACTAAAAAATTCATCACAATTTCTTGAAAGATCGAATTTGAATCCATACAAAAAAGTTCAGAATATAATACTTTCAGTTAAGAGGTTCGATTTTCCAAAATTAATGAGTTTGGTTACTATAAATTTATATGGGAAGAAAAACTCAAAAAAATCATGAGAAATACAAGAATAATTGACTAGAAATCCTTATAATTATTTTTGTAATTTCTTTTTTATGGTTTTGAGGGTCCCTTTGTCCAAAAAAATGACTTTGGGTGCTGTAGAGGATAAGTTCTTCGAGAGCATGAAAGTGGAAGGAGTAGAAATGATCTATTAGGGTTCATTTTAAATAGTGTAAAGGGTTTTATCAGTGCTTACCGAGAAGTGATGATAAAAGTGTATTTTATCAGCACTAAGAAATAACGGTTTTGTAAGAACTTTTCTAATACTGATAAATTATTACCATTATCAGGGCTAAACAAGCACTAAAAAGATCATTATTTCTCAACACTTATATTTTTAGCACCGTGAAATATATTTTTATTAGAAATTAATTTTTATCATTGATAAAATACTCTTTTATCAGTTCTTAATCTAGAACTCATATAAATATACAAAAAATGGATAAAAATGAATGAATAAATAATATTAATTATATAAATAAAAAATTTTCAAAAATGAACTATCCTAACTATTTAAATTACCAAATATTAAAAATGAATTTTAAATAAATTATGAATATATATTACAATTATATTGAAAATTTTAAAACTTAATAAATAAATATGCATTAGTTAATAAATTCAAAAATATTAAACATTATTAAATAATATTGAATGATTGAATATAAAAATGAATAAATATATTTAAATAAATTAAAAAAAAATTTAAAAAATTGAAGTCATGAAATTAATTACATAAATTACAAACACATAAAAAAGAATAAAAAAGAATAAATTAATAATATTAATTATATAAATAAAAAATTATTAAAAATAAATTATATATTCATTATTAAAGGAAATTGTTAGAGATCCTTTATTAAAGCACAAAAACATAAGCAAAGAGGACAAGGGTAGACAATGAAAAACTGCCCTCATCATTTGAAAACCACTCACATACCAAGTGTTTTTAATAATAACAGCTAGATAATAAGGAATCTCATTATACTAAGTCCCCTAATTAATTTGGCCATGCCTATAACCTCAACCTATTGAATGATGAACTCTACTCTAGGTATTTTCATGTTTCCAAGGACTATAAGGGTATCTTGAGTCCTCTGAGTAAGTCTACACACCATGTTCCTCAACCTCTTCCCTCATAGAGTGGTTATCGAGCAAGGTATCCCCACTGCCTTTGTCCTTCTTCATGGGGGTCTGAATCATTCGAAATTAGTTGGGACCACTTCTTCCCCTGAGAGGTCTTCATAATAATTAAGCGAGTAAATCACTCTATAGAGATAGGATGTTGCCACTTGTACCTTGCTTAAGTTTTTGTGTTTGGGTGTCTGGTCACCAGTCCCGACCATTGTCTCAGGCTCACTTTCCAATGCATCCACTACTTGCATTATTTTCTGCACCGGAGGCCCATAGGTCTCACCTTTTGATTTGATGTAGGGTCCAAAGGGGATCCATCTATTGAAGAAGCTTTCTTAGGGATATATGGAACTCTAGTTGTAGCCTCCCTAACCTACATATTAACCACTAAGATAGGTAATAGTATCATCAATTGCTCCCAGTAACGTCTTTCCATTGCTACCATCGTCGACGGTACAATAATCATCTATATTCCTTCGAGGAGACACAAACATTGCATATTACTTGTCTTTTCCAACAATAACTGCCTTTATCACTACATTAGGAGAAACATACCCTCTATATCAACTAGTTCCTGTTGAATCATTCATATTAGTGGGAACCCCAATATGCTTAACAACATCAACATCACCCATAAGATGAGCAACTGGAACATCAAGAGTAGAGATTGCCACCTCAATACAATGAGGCCCCCCTATAAGTTCTTATGAGGTTGCAGGCTTGTCCACTACCTGGGACATGGTTTGCACTAGTCTTGTGATGTTCTTAATAGGTTCCACCCACTAGCTCAGAGACCTGACACTATGATAGACCTACATAATCCTAGCAGCATCAACCACCTACATCTTCCCAATACATGAGGGTTGTGTTGGTGCAGAGACCTACTTTTGGACACCCCCATCCAGGTCTAAAAATGATTCATAGTCCTTAGATTTTCTTGAGGACGCAACATCCACCTTCTCTTTCCCTTCCCATTTATCAGTAATCAATTTCCACTCCTACCATATTTCCAGGTCCACTTCCCCTTGAGTGGTAAATTCATAAACAGATTGATTATCAATCGAGTCGTGAAAAAACTTCTCCACCTCTCTACCCATATAGAGTGAACCTTTAAAAATGAATTTAAGTAAATTAACCATATAAATTTCGAATATATTAAAAATATTAAATATTAAGAAATAAAAGTTAATAAATATTAATCATATAAATTACAAACATATTGAAAATATTGAATCATAGTAAATAAATATATAAAAATAAATTTTAAAAATTGAACAAATTTAAAAAACAATTAAAAATGAACAAACGCTATTAAACGAAATAATATTAAAAATAAATAAATAAAATATAATAATCTAAAAAATATTTCAAAAAGTGAATTCATAGGATTAATTACAGGAATTATAAACACATAATAAAATGATGAAAAATGAATAATTAAATAATGTAAATTACATTAATAAAAAGTATAAAAAATGAATTATATTAACTATTTAAGTTACAAAATTATAAAAAGTTTCATTCATGTAAATTAATTATATAAATTTCAAATATTTTAAAAATATTAAAATTTAATAAATGAAAATGAATAAATATTAATCATGAAAATTAAAAAAAAATTAAAAATATTAAAAGTTAGTAAATAAATATTTAAAATGAAAAAATTCCAAAAAATATTAAACATTACAAAATATTACAAATTAAAAAATAATAATAAGAATATTAAAATGGAATAAAAAAATTAAAAAAATTTAAAAAGTGATTTCATAACATTAATTGCATGAATTACAAACACGTAAAAAAATGAATAAAAATGAATAAACAAATAAAACTAATTATATAAATAAAAAAGTATTTAAAATGAATTATATTAACTATTTAATTTAAAAAAATATGAAATTTAAAATGAATTTAAATAAATAAATTATATAAATTCCAAACATATTTAAAATATTAAAACTTAATGAACAAAAATGAGTATTACAAAAAAATATTTTAAAAAAGTTAATTCATAACATTAATTACATGAATTATAAACACATAAAAATGAATGAAAATGAAAAAATATATGACAATATTATTGTTAATTATTGATGTATGTATTACATTGATTGTACTTTAAAAATATAATCAATTATTATCCAGGGGAATTTTTAATAATAACTAATAATATTATTATTCAGTTAAATGTATAAATATTTAAAATTGTATAAATAAATATCAAAATTGAATTTGTTATAAAAATATTAAATGAATAAATATTAAAGATGAAGAAATTCAAGAAAATATAAAAAATGAAGAAATATTAAAAAATGAATAAATAATATTAAATGAGTAAACATACATACAAATTACATACCTACACATGCACACAGACATACACATAGACATATACATACACATACATACACAAGCACATACGCTTACACATACCCATACCCATACACATCCACATACACATCCACATCCACATACACATACAAATACACTTACACATACACATACACATACACATACACATACACATACACATACACATACACATACACATACACATACACGTACACATACACATACACATACATGTACACATACACATACACATACACATACACCTACACAGACACATACACATACACATACACATACACATACACATACACATACACATACACATACACATACACATACACATATGCCTACACATATGCCTACAAATACGCATACACATACGCATACACATATGCACACACATACCCATACACATACACATACCATTACACATACACATACACATACAGATACACATACACATACCCATACACATACACATACACATACACATACACATACACATACACATACACATACACATACACATACACATACACATAAACATACACATACACATACACATACACATACACATACACAGACACAGACATATACATATACACATACACATACACATACACATACACACACATACACATACACATACACATACACATTCACATACACATACACATACACATACACATACACATACACATACACATACACATACACATACACATACACATACACATACACATACACATACACATAGACATAGACATACACATACACATACACATACACATACACAGACACAGACACATACACAGACACAGACACATACACATACACATACACATACACATACACATACACATACACAGACACATACACAGACACATACACATACACATACACATACACACACACACACACACATACACATACACATACACATACAGATACACATACACATACACATACACATACACATACACATACACATACACATACACATACACATACACATACACATACACATACACATACACATACACATACACATACACATACACATACACATACACATACACATACACATACACATACACATACACATACACATACACATACACATACACATACACATACACATACACATACACATACACATACACATACACATACACATACACATACACATACACATACACATACACATACACATACACATACACATACCACATACACATACACATACACATACACATACACATACACATACACATTCAAATACACATACACATACACATACACATACACATACACATACACATACACATACACATACACATACACATACACATACACATACACATACACATACACATACACATACACATACAAATACACATACACATACACATACACATACACATAAACATAAACATACACATACACATACACATACACATACACATACACATACACATACACATACACATACACATACACATACACATACACATACACATACACAGAAACATACACATACACATACACAGACACATACACAGACACATACACATAAACATACACATACACACACACATACACACACACATACACATTCACATATACATACACATACATACAAATACACATACACATACACATACACATACACATACACATACACATACACATACACATACACATACACATACACATACACATACACATACACATACACATACACATACACATACACATACACATACACATACACATACACATACACATACACATACACATACAAATACACATACACATTCACACAATTACATGCCCTTACATACACATTCATGGACATACATTTTCATACATACATATACTACATTAACATTAATATACATAAACATATACACATATGAACACATACATACATACACATACACATATACATATAATACATACACACATATATGAATATACATCCACATACATACACATACACATACGCATACACGTACACATACACGTACATATCACATACATATGAACACATACATACATACACATACACATAAACACACACACACACACAAACACACATCTATATGAACACACACACAAAAACACATAACACATACATACATATTGAAACGCATACCTACACACACAGTACACACACACATACACACATAGACATATAACCACATATATCCACTTTCATAAACACAAATACAAATATATGTCTATATTTTAAATCATTCAATATGAATATAAATATATATATTCAAATGTGAACTATATTTAAATAAATAAATAAATATTTATATATTTATATAATTTTTAAATAAAATATTGACATATTATATTTATATATACATTTTGTAATCAATTTGTATAAATATATTATTAAACATTTTTATTGATTAATATAAATTTGATATTATATATATATATAATTGTTAAAATAAGATTGTTAATAATTATATTAATATAATATATTTATGTTAATTGTATTTATATTATAGAAATATATACTTATTATTACATAAATCACATTTGAAAATATATAAATATGTATATATAAATTAAATTATTCATGATTATTGTTAAAGGGGTGTTATCAGGGATAAAAATGTAATGATAAATGAGTACCTTTATCATTGCTGAAATGCACTGAAAAAAGTAACATTTTATCAATTCTTTTTTAGTGACAATAAAGGTTACATTTATCAGTGCTTTTAACTAGGATTGATAAAAGTAAGCCCTTAATTGTTTCCATTTGTATGGAACTGATAAATGTTATTGTTTAATAAACAAACATATCTAATAGTGTTTAGAAGTTACATTCTATCAATTAGATAAGGTGTGTCTGATAATAAAGAAGTGGTGATGAGAAATTTGTAGGACCGCAGGACACCCAGGGAGAGGAGGGGTGAATCATGGTGTCAACTTTTTTTAAAGTGATAGATCTTTTTACTATGTTAGTAGGAACTTCTTAAACCTGTATGATTGATATGAACATCAATCAATCAATCTCATGCAAATAGACCATAATTTTTTTTTACTTTGTTCACCACTAAGGGATACATCTAAGGAACATACACTAACAGTGTATCAGTCATACCAAAATCCACTAATATTTACTAGATGTGGAATATAGAGGTTCATTAATAGTCACTCTATTCTAGGATGCTAGCCTTTACAAGATTTCAGGGATAGCTCATTATGTCCCTCAAAACAGTTCCATCGACTCCCCTCAGATCACTTCTTTAAAATAAGTCTAACTTAGTTTATCAACTTGAAGGCCCCTTCAATGGATAGGTATTTAAGTCTTTGTTATTGACTTAACACGAGACTCTACTTTCACCTCAGACCTAAGTTGATGCATAATAAAATATTTATACACATAAATATGATATTCAATCCTTCCCTTCACGAAGCTCCTTCACGAAGATCCTTCTTCACAAATCTCAATACTTCACATAGATCACACCTTCATAAAGCACCCATGCTATAGTGTAACTACATTTTGTCGAGAAGCAAACTACCTTTGTAGAGAAACCTGCCTTCATTAAGAAAACTGCCTTCATAGAATAACCTTCTTCGTGAAGCTCACTAAGTCAACACGGAACATCCCATCACTGTGAAGCACTCAGTACATAGAATCATTGACATCATTCAAGGATAAAATAGTATTTTTGTGATGACCAAGATTGCATAGAATCCTAGTTTTGTGAAGCCCCCTTTCTTCATGAAATCATAGAAATTAAAAGTTTTCGCTAAAAAGTTTGTCTCAAATGAAGTGGGGTAGCCTCTTATTTATAGGAATGGCCAATCGAAAAACTCCACTGACTCTAGTGAGTTTTCTAGATCGTTCAAAAACATCTTCACAGTGCTCCTCCATTCACAATGATTCATGGAAATTCTCTGTTTGAAAAGATCATCGTAACCACAGAGATTTCTGTCAAAACCCTGCATGCCACCATAGAGCTCCAAATCTTGTAATATTGAAGTAACACTGTCTCAAATCACAATGATTTGTATATTTGAAATCCTTAAGCTAGTCTTCACGATATCCATTCCTTTACCATATTTATGAGGACTTGATTCTAGAAAAATACCTTCTTTAAAGCATGAATCCTTGTAATCGCAGAGCACACCATCATAATATTTTAATCCTTCATGAAACAAAGATAATGAATACCATAACTTCAAAAATAATGCATTTTCCATATTTTCATAAGTCCTTTAAGAAAAAAAAACGTTTCGCAATCTCCTTAATCATCCATGAGAAGATTGACAAAAAAACCATACCCCATTTCCAGAAAAGAACATCCTTGGTTCTAATAATATCCCCCTTTGGGTTTGTTGTCAATCTGTATATAAATTCAATGAAGAACTAACAACACTCAAAACATGAATCAGAATAATCAACTCAGCTAACACTCTAAGTCTACATGAGTAATGATCTGTGTATAAAAAAGAGGGAATACATGAATTGTGTTCTCATGTGTTTTAATGAAATCTCTAACTATTTCCTCATAACACTAAAATGTTTTTTACAATGATCATTTTCTCCCTTTGAAACTCATCATTATACCCTATTAATTTTTTTTGAATTTATCTATTCTCCATATTTCCTGCAACTAGAAACAACTTTCATTATTTATTTCAACACCATTTCCAAATTGAATTTATCCATTCTCCCCCATTGTAAAAAAAACCCAAAGACCAATATTTGAACATTTTTGATCTCAGAACATACTCCCCATGGATTGTATCTCCCCCATAAACCTGCAGCACTTCCAGAAGTAGATTAAAAACATTAATACAACTAGGGAGAGTGTAATTTTATGACCTCCTAAATAATGGGGAGGTGGATGAATTAAGAGGTTCAAATGATGCTTTTTAAAATCTATTGTGCTCTTGTTATCACATTGAATCATAATTGGATGTTTAAAATCATCAACAATATCATAAAATTGCTTCTTACTCTAAATTAGTTGTATGCATGCCTTCATAGTCGAGATAAGCTCTTCCTTAGCACTACTGATGGTAGTACTTTACAATTTATTACTCAACTATCCTACACATTTCTTTAAATTAAATAATTCTCCACCACTTGTGGAAATTATATCTCATGATTATTTTGACTAACCCCATATATTATTCCTTCAAATTACATTGAAAGTGGGATGCCGAGAATCTTGCAATGATGATATTTGACCGTATTTCATTCAAGAAAAATAGGCTTCCAATGATTCACCTATACATGATGGGATTCTTAGAAGTCTCATCCTCATGCATTCTATGTTTAGTTCCATCCATAATCATAGTGGAAATTGGTTTGGAACCATTCATATTGAATTTATTTAGAAACTCTCTGACATACTTCCCCTGTAAAATAAAAGTGTGTTATTTCCTCTATATCACATGTATCCTAAAGAAGTATGTGAGTTCACCAATCAGGGGCATTTAAAATTATGCTTTCATGTGACTAGAAAATTCTTCCACAAATCCCTTCCTACTACCACCAAGTATAATATCATCCACATACTCAAGCACCATAAATTTATCTTCCTCTGAATTCATCATGCAGAGATTATGATTGACATCTCATCTTTTTAATTGGAGATTTATTTGATAAGAATCCATATTTTAATACCATTCTCATTGTGCGAGTCATTAAATTTAAACTTCTTCATGAATTATCTTCAAGAGTGTTGTCTTTAACATTCATCTAATTGAATCTAGTCTTGTCACTCGAGAAACTATTTATTTGATACCAATTACTTAAAACTAGAAATAGCTTTTACACACTTGGTGTGCATTGTTTCTGATCACATTTTGATATTCTTGTCAGGTTACGCAACACCATAATTGGTTCTTGTCAATCTGATCAAGTTCTTCCTTCATGGATTTATCCAATTATTTAACATCCATATATTCTTATAAAGTGGTTGATTCCACCATTTATAGGAAGGTAGATTGTACATCATTCCTTATTACTCTTATAGGTTTGGGTGTGGTCCAACCCAAAATGATGTTGGATTGATCAATTTCTGCTCTTCGATTTATCCTCTGAATGTTATTCACTCCTTAATGAAATTATGTATTTGAATTTGTTCCATTGATCTTTGAAAATCCCTTTCTAATGATATAATTATTATGAAAATTCTAGAATAACTAGGTTAGATAGAAATTTAACTAATGATACTGGAATCTTCTTCATTGGTCACCCCTCAAAGGAAATGCACTTCAATATCTTCATAATGGTGGATCTCGTAACATATGGTTTTGAAGATATTTTAGTACGGAGAGAACACCAAAATGGTTCTTCATCTTTTTACTATCCATATTGGATAATATCCTCAACTTCACCAAGAATAACCTTCTTTAACACTTCTTCTTCAAGATACCAGAAATAATATTGAGTCAATATGGTACCTTATTTATTGTCGTTATTCAGAATACATAATGTTTAGCTTCACCAAAAAATGATTCCCTATCATATTTATACTTGAATACCAAATTGAGGAATCATTCAAAGATAGTGACTTCTTTAGTTTGGCTATAAAGAATTATCAGCCACATATTCTTCTCAGGTTCTCCCCCTAATAACTTGATTCACCTTCAATTCGTTGCATTATAAGAATAAATACAATACAAAAAAGATTAATGGAATAAGGTGGATCCTCATTGCTTCATCAATATGAACTACATTGTTGATATGATCTTCTAAACCATATTACAAAATTTAATCCCATATTCAGGCTTTAACATCTGAACATATGTTCTGATCTATGTTGTGGTAACATGGATCTCTTCACATTCTCTTCTGCATTGTGTAGAGAATTTTTCTTCTTAACATCCATCATGGATGATACATTATTACTCTTCTTAAGAAATTCTTATTCCTCTGGTATTATGTTTAAACATCCTTTTGCAATGTGACCAAATTTTGTAACACCTCAAGATCTCATAGTACATTATTTCTTCAAAGTAATGCAAGAACTTGAACTACACGCAACACTGAGTTCAAGCGCACCAAGACTTACCAAACTAGCCATTCAAAAGCGGTTATGAACAATATTAATTGAATTTTGAACTTTATATAATCCTTATAATTTTATAATCCAAATTATGAGTTTATTAGACATAATTTAAGAACAAATTCATTTTTTTCAGAAAAAAGAATTATTTTTCAAAAAATGCAATTTTACCACCTTTTAATAGAGAACCCTTTTTAAATAAAATATTTGAAAATTTTATATATTAAATTTTACAAAATAAACTTCTTCTATAGAATAGAGACATAAAAAATTAGTTTCAATAAATTTTTGGTGTTTTTATGATAACTTTCATATTTGGGTGAATAGTAAAAAATACTATATTTTAACTAAATACAACATTTTTAATCAAAATAATTTATAGTGTTAAATTATAAATTTTAATGGTTTATAAGTATAATTAGATTAAATTTTTCCATTTAATCTAATGATGATCATTTTAAGTAATTTCACCTTAAAATTGGACACAAACAAGTGTCAATTTTTTGATAGTTATTATTTCTTAAAAATACGCCTTTTGGTTTTGACAACAGGAAATAATTATAAATTAATTAATGAAACTTATATGTTTTCAAATTGTTAAAATAGAATTAATTTTTTAATTCTTAATATCAAAATTATCTTAGTCTGAATTTTTGATATTTTTCTGAAAACATTCAATTTTTGATAAATAGTGAAAAACACTGAGTTATAGTTTAAAACCGGTTTTTAATTTAAATAATTATTTATTTAATTTAAATTTATTTTAGGTAAAAATAGATACATAATACCTATATAAGTTCAATTTAATTAATTGGATTCAGTTTATAATAAATCTAGATATATAAAAAATTTATTGGACTTTTTACCGTCTTTACCCACCTCCTAGGAGCATTTTAAAATTTACATAAAAATTAATTTTACCACTTATATGAGTTTAATTTCAAAAATTAGAGAGACATGGTTGATATAATTAAGTAAAATGTGATTCAATAATATGAAAATAATTTTTGGTGAATAGTAATATTTTACTTTTATTTACTATGGTTAAAAGTAAATTGGGTAATTTAAGGTAAAATGATATTATTATTACCCTAACACATTTCCTAATTCTATTGGATAAGTTTAATTAGTCCAAAAACAAACTTAGGAAGAAAATATGATCCTTTATGTCCACTTGGATTAGATTAGGACATTTATTATTATTTAATTCAAAGAAGAGTTAAAAGAGTTAAAATCAAAGTTTAATAACTAATTTTTTTTAATATAGGGTTAAACATAAGATAAATTCAACTATAAATATTTATTAGAAATATAAAAAGATTTTATACATAATTTTATTTTATTTATATTTTTTAGAAATTAAATAATTTAATTTATTTATTACACAATGATGATGAAGTAATTACCTAATTAATGAAAGATTAAAATAATTAACTTTATAAATATCCAAATAAATGTAATTTGAGACTTTTTATGAATTACAATAACTTTAAAGGTTAATATGACATATTAGGGTTGGTTATATGAATTGTTTTCGAAGTAATAATGCTGTTATGAATTTAGCAAAAAGAAAATACCAAATAGTGTCAAAATTGACATAAAAGAGTTTTTAAAACAAATATTATATTATTAATAAATATTCTATTCCTAAAAATCTATGGTTCGGCCAAAAGACTTATAAAATGATAGGTGTATCATTAATAAACCACTTGGGGTTATATTGGAAGTATATAGTAAGTTTATTAACCATATAATATAAAAATACAAAGAGATATGGTAAACGTCAAACTATTTCACTAAGAGTTAAATCTAAAGGATTAAGTTAATATAGTGACCCAAACCAGTATAAAACCTATTGGTTGAGTGGTTTTAGACCCATAACCACCTTAGCCTTTAAATAATCCATTTTTTATCCATTATAAACCGAAAATGATTTTATTATGAAATATTATTTCTAGATTTTCCTAAGGTGCCCCTCACCCCTCTTATAAAAGGGCACTCACCCTTCTCTCTAATTAACACCTTAAAATCCATATGGATCTTACAAAACCTAAAAAAATACCCTCTAAAATTTCCTCCCTTCATCCTAGAGGCCTTACTTTAGTCATAATTCCATCCTAAGTATCCCTTTTGATCAAATCAAAAGGAAGAACCCGAAGAAGAGGTAAATATTTCATCACCTCTTTCAAGTTACTTTCGTCTTCCACTTCCTATTTATTTGTTGTTTAAATTCTAAAATAATAACTCCAGTATCTTCTATATACTGTGATGTTATTATAAATATGGTACAACAATATTCATTATTCTATCCATCCTTTTAATGACATGTCACCATACGTGCGTACGTACGACTTACCCTCTCCACGTCGTGGTGTAGTTTGTTATTCAAACACTTCATTATTTGGAAGGGTGTAATAATGAATATAACTTATGTAAATAATAAATATAACATGTTAATGATTATTTATATATTATATACCATCCAATTACATAATATTTATCCATCAATATAATGATATTGTCACTCGTGCGTACGTACGGATTACCGTCTCCATGATGTGATGTGATTCATTTCCACATTCACCATTCGACGATGATTATAAAATATATATCATTAATAATTATGTAATATATGACATAATAATTATACTGGATATATATATATGTACTTACATATATCTTATTCACTTAGTTCCGTTCAATCCGATATGAAAACGAAAACAATGTTTATGCGTACGTACAGACTACCGTCTCCATAAACGGTGTTTTCCATTTCATATATATGTCTATTGTAAATATTTATATTATAAATATACATGATATATAAATCATGTTTTATATTATGGAATTATTTAAATCTTGATCTAAGTGATACAATAAAGAGTAACAAGTTAAAACATGTACGATAAAGAAAGAAACTATTAACCGAAATGTTAATTTAACATGGAAATTATTATTAAATGTGTAGTATAAAGTCATAAATAAATCATGTATGATATCATAAATATTAATATGGTTCTGGTATAATTTTATAACATACTAAGGTCTTCATACATGAGGTTAAACGTACCATCGAATAAAGGAAAGTTCAAGGTAAGGGTTAATTTCACAATCTCTTTATTATCCTAGGTTGTTTTTACCTAAGTATCTTCTGGGACATATTTATTATCCATGTACATGTTTCATAAAATAGTTTTCAAAGGTATTCTTTTTAAGGTAAATTTTTACTAAAACATCATTTTAAATTTTTTATGTATTTATTCTTCTAAGTCATTCTCATAAATGTCCATGTTTTCAAAATGGGTTTTAAGGATTTATTTATATGGACACGAATGTTTTTAAAATTTTATTTAATTTCAAAAGTTTCAAAGTGGTATGGGAAAATTTGATTAAAAAATGTCTTTAAATGTCTTCATTCCAAAATTATGTGACTTTTAAATGTTTTCATTAAAATGGATATTTCTCTAAAAGAGTTTTACAAATCATTTTAATCTATGTCAACATCCATTGATGGATTTTAAACTTGTTTGAAGTTTATTTAATATGATACAAAACTTCCATATTATATTGAAGGTTTTGTGATATGTTTGACTGTGGATGTGCTATTTTTATAACATTCATGCTTTATGGTTAAAGTATTGACATTTTGTATGCTAGTTTTAATACGAATGTTTATGTTATATTTATACCTTTTCATAAGAGGAATGTATTGGACTTAGTATGTAACAGCCCGAGATTTTATGAAAAATATTCTTTTTAATTTTATTAATGTCTTGTGTTGTACGCTACACCAAAAGGAGGTTGCACAACACGCATCTTTGACTTGCCTTGCATTACACGCAATTGCAACCTTCCTCGATAGCATGTGTAGTACGCAATACTCAGTTTCACGAAACAACGATATGCTATTAAATATTATTAAAACTAGCCGTTATGAATAGTAATAACCACTTTTTAAATTTTAGAAATTTTAGCTCTCAAAATGGACTTCATTTTTGGATTTGGAGTATCGAATTTAGCCTAAGGTGAAATTTTGGTACTTTTTGGATAACTTTCATATTCTGATGAATAGTGAAAATTACTAAATTATAATTAAAAAAAACTTTTTTAATCGAAATAATTAATAGTGATAAATTTTTAATTTGAGTGGTTTTAAAGTATATTTATAATATATTTTTACAATTTAATACAATTTTGGTCATTGAATGTAATTTCACATTTAAACCAGACATAATCAAGTGTCAATCTTTTGATAGATATTGTTTCTTAAAAACACGCTATTTGTTTTAACAGCGGGATTTAATTATAAAATTAATTAATGCAACTTCTATGTTATGAATATGGTAAAATAGACTTCATTTTTGAATTCGGAATATGAAATATAGCTTAGGATGAAATTTTGGCATTTTTCTGAAAAACATCAATTTTTGATGAATAGTGAAACTACTAAGTGGTAGTTAAAAACTGAATTTTTCATAAAACTTAATTTTACCGCTTCTGTGAATGGAATTTCAAAAATCCGAGAGACACGGTTGATGTTTGTAAGTAAAATGTGGTTCAATGAGATGAAAATAATTTTTGGTGAATAGTAACTTTTTACTTTTATTTACCACGGTTAAAAGTAAATAGGGTAATTAAGGGTAAGAATGATATTAATATTACCCTAACACATGTACTAATTCTATTGGAAAAGTGTATCTCGACCAAAAATAACCTTAAGTGTAAAATATTATCATTTAGGCCCAATTGGATTAGATTAGGACATTTATTATTATTTAATTCAAAGAAAAGTTAAAAGAGTTAAAATCAATGTATATTTACTAAAACATTTTTAATATAGGGTTTTAAATAAGATATATTAGATTGTAAATATTCATTAGAAAGCTAACAAGATTTCCTACATGATGGTATTTTATTTGTAATTTTTAGACATCAAATAATTTAATTTATTTTTGACACAAAGATGATGCAGTAATTATCTTATTAATGAAATATTGACATAATTGATATTATAAATACCAAAATAAATGTAATTTAAGACTTTTTATAAATTCCACTAATTTTATAGGTTACTATGATATATTATTGTTGATTTAATAAACTGGGTTCGAACATATAATTCTGTTATGACTTTCACAAAAATCATATATCAAATAGTGTCAAAATTGACACAAAATAGTTTTTAAATCAAATATTATATTATTAATTGTTATTTTATTCCTAAAAATATATGGTTCGGCCAAATGACTTAGCTAAGGATATATATATTAATAATAAACAATTTGGGGTTCTTTTGGCATGTTATAGTAAGTGTATTAACCATATAGTGAAAGAAAACAAAAAGACACGGTAAAAGTTAAATTATTTAACTTAGAGTTAAATCTAATTGATAAGGTTACAATAATACCCTAAACTTGTCTAAATCCTATTGGTTGATAGGATTTCGACCCATCCCCACTTTAGCTTCGAAATAAGACCCTTTGGAACCATTATAAACCGATTTTGACTTTAATATAAAATAATATTTTGAGATATTCCTAAAGTGCCCCTCTCCTCCCTTATAAAAGGGCACCTCCTCCCCCTCCTCCTCACACCCATTTGAGAACTCAATCTCGGCCAAACCCTTCCAAAATCCTTTCTCCACTTCCCTAGTATCATCATAGAGGTCCTGGTCTTCTTCAAAGACCATCCTTAGTTCTTTAAGTGGAGGCTAAGAAAAGGCGGGTCAAAAAGAGGTAATATCCATTACCGATCTTTTCAATTTCTTTCTTCTTCAACTTCTTCTTCTTTAGTTGTTTCATGACAAAGTAATAACATAAGTATTACTTACATAATGATATGTTATTATAAATATGAAACAACTCTAATTAACCTTATATCCATCCTACGGAAAAAGGAAATCACCGCGCGTGCGTACGTACGGAATACCGTCTCCACGCCGTGGTGTAATCTATTTTCCGCCACCACATTAATTGGATGGGTGTAAAGGTGTAATGAGTAACTATATATGATTATTATAAAGTGATATTGATACTGAAATAGTATACATACACTTCAACACAATTCCACGACCATGGGAACGATATCATCGCTCGTGCGTACGTACGGACTACCATCTCCACGACGCGATGAGATTCATTCTCAATGATTAACCATTCATGAATGATTATAAAGTATATATAATAAGTAATAATGCAATATATGACCTAATAATGATACTGGAATTATTTATATTTATATGTATGTCATCTACTTAATTCCATTCAATTCAATAAGGAAACGAAAACAGCGTTCATGCATACGTACGGACTACCGTCTCCATGAACGGTGTATTTCTTTCCATTTAATGATTTATTATATATGTGTATTATGAATATATATATATAAATCATGTTTTATATTCTGTAATTAAGTAATCATGATCTAAGTAATCATATGAATAATTACAAGTTAAAAACACGAACGACAAATGAGACGATTTTACCCAAAATGCTACTTTAACATGAATTTACAAAAGAATGGGTAATATAAAGTCATAAGTGGACCATATATGATATAATAACAATGAATATGATTCTGGAATAAGTCAATAACATGATTTAAATCATATACAGGGGGTTCGGACACTCACAAAGCAAGTCGGACCTAAGGTAAGGGAAATATCACAATCTCATTTTTATCCGAGATTGTTTATACTTTGAAATTTACTGGGGTGTATTTTATAATCCACATCCATGTTTCCTCAATATGTAATGTTATTTCCATCCACCTAAAATTTTTTAAATCAAATTTTACCCTTCGGTGAGTTTTTAGTAATGAATATGAAAGGAATCTTTTGTCGTTTTTCGTACGAGGTAATTTTTGACTTTTCCGACAAAAGTACGAAGAATGTTTTATTTAACTTATACGGAAAGAATGGATTTTTAAAATATTATTTCCAAGAATCTTTCTTTATAAGTTTTCAACTTTATTTTTAATCAACTTATTTTAGTTTATAATTGTATGACATGTTAAGAAAAGAAAAGTGTTTTTGAAGTAGAAAGGATATTTTCCTCAAGAATGGAGTTCAAGTGTTTTATCAAAATTATTTTCAATCTAAGATAATATAGGGTTCTGTTTTTATCCCTATTATTACATTGATTTGATTATGTTTTGAGGGAATTATTTTTATGAAGTCATTTACCTTATATGATTTGTTTTATGATGTCATGATGTTTCAAGAATCCCATTTTTGTTACATGTGTTATGCAATGATGTATGATTTATGATTATGTGGAACACATAAGAAATGATTCATTATAAGATGGGTGGGACCTATATCTCCCTCCAATGCATTGGGAAAAGATTTTATATCTCATGAGATAGACATGGCTGAAATGGTAGGTTATACCGATTCAGTGAAACAGGACTGAAACGAGGGCTACTCGATTCAGAAAGGGACTTTGTCCACTAAGATAGTCTTGGCAATGAGTCTTGACTAACAAGAAATGATTCTCTATGATTATGTGTGTATTCCGCAAAGTTTCATGTTTTAAGTTATGATTATTGGGATTACATTTCACTTCTATGATTTATCCCATGTTATGATATTATGAGCTCTTTTGCAGGTTAAGATTTCCAAAAGCTATGTTCTTATGTATATGATGTGATTGATATTTCTTTTGTTTACCCTTACTGAGCATTTTAGCTCACCCTTTTATGTTTTCTTTTCCCCAGGATATAAAGAAAGGTTTTAGGTAAAAAAAAAGGGAAGATCTTTATGGGAGATATTGAAGATCTTTCACCACGATTAGAAGATTACGTTCCGAGTTTCCAAAGACACTAAACTATTACGATCCTTGTTTGTGTTTTTTTGTTATGTACTAAGTATTCCACAAAAGTAATGTAATGTCCATGTACGTCAAGCTACGGGTCTCTACAGTTGGTATCAGAGGAAAGGTTTAGTCAACCTTTGGAAACTAGGATGCAAGAACTTTAGTGAGATCCCTAGAGATATTTCTAAGGTATGTCTAGGGATGTCCCTAAGGTTAAGTATACGTTTAGGTTATAGTACTAGAATTAAGATAACGATCATAGAATTAAACCTAATATGTTAGATATTGAAGGTACTCCCCCTTTATTATGTTGTTTTCCGTAGCATGATTTTTGCCTCTCACACTATTCTTTTTGGGTTTTAGAAAATGGCTGGAAACAAGATGATTCACGATAATGGAGGATATGATGGACAATGGAATGATATTATTCATAATGAAATGGGATTTGGAAGTCCAAACATAATTATTATGCCGAATCAGCAATCTCATAATATGATCAATAAAGTAAAATTTGGTAAGTTTCCTGAATCGGCTAATAAGAGAAAGATGGAGTTTCATGATGATCATAGAGGAAAGAAAGTTCAATTTCCCCTATGTAATTCATGTGGGAAGAGGCATCAAGGAGAATGTTTCAAAGGAACTGGAAGATGCTTTGGGTGTGGAAAAGAAGGACACAAAGCCAGTAAGTGCAAAGGAAAAGGTATAGTTAACACCAGGGATGAGGATAATGGTATTGCTACGACATCAACAATGGTTAAATGTTTTAAATGTGGAATGTACGGGCATTATGCAAACCAATGCCCTAAGGGAAAGTCTCATGAAGAGAATCAGTATGGTCGTATGGGAAGTATTTATGTTAATGATGATGAAGAGACTACAAATTATATGTGAGATGAAAGAATTGTTGAATCTTGGACAATGGTTTAAGAATGTAGTGGAATGATTACATGTTTATCATGTGTAATGTTGGAATAACGAGACATCTATGGATTGTTACACTATTGCCTTTCCTTGAGTTTTGAAATTGTATGATTAATGTTACCAGCATCCATGGAAGGTTATTCAGATATTTTTGGAAAGTAGATGATATGCGCATAATGTAGGGATAAGGAGAAAATTAAATGTTTGATAGTATTCATGAGCTCATGACTGATATAAGGAGAAGGTTATATTATGGTTTGAGTGTATAGAGTTTTTGGATTTTGGTATGTGGAAAGTGTTAACTTTTAACAGTATTCATGATTTCACTAAGGTTCAATGGGTATTCATTCTTAAAGAGAATACATGATTAAGGCCTTTGAATGTTTGGAATGTGACCAACAAGACATATCTTATGATATATGGGGATCAACGACAGCATTAAATCTCTGGTAATCGTTTTCACTATATTATGAGAGTGGACTGCAGTATTATGGATAAGCCTAAAGATTACAATGGATTATGTTGGACATAAGTTAGTATTGTTTAAGGATAGAAGTTTTTTTTCGATATTATTGATGGGATGTTATAGTAATATAGTTTTAGAAAAAGGACAACCTGCAGGACGGGCGACAACCCATCGCTTCGGACAAGGCTGTGGGAATTGAACCCACAACCGAAGTGCGAATGGCCTTTATCACCTACCACTGGCCTACAGGAAGTCCCTATTTAGTAGAAAATAGTTTTATTATATTAAGCAGTATGATATATAAAGTATAAGTCCATTTTAGGAACCATATATGATTAATCTCACTATAGATCGACTTATGTATATAAATTTTGCTAACCTTTTGAGATAGATGGAATGACCCGTCATTCTATCAGATGATCTGCTAACACTTCATGAATAACAAATTCAACTTCATTTATTTAAGAGATGAAGTGGAAATTGTTAAAGGCATGAACAACAGTGAGGTTGTACCAACATAAAGTAAGTATTTATTCTAATTCAAATTCTTTAACTTTAGGGAAACAATCTTGAAAACCAAAAATGTTGTCCTAGTGATCTTATATCTGATGAATCAGATGGTACCTTAGATCGTCACAAATTTATGGCTTTGTGATTACTGGCTTTTCCATAACCATGTTCTCTACCACTCTCCATCAGAACATGATGGTTAGATTTCTCTTCCATATCCATATTTTCACCTATATGGAAACCCAATGATTAGTTTATTTGGGTAACCGTTACGTTTCATACTTTTGTTTTTAAAGATTGGTTTTGATATTCCTTTTTACGATGTGGGTTTCTATTAAATAAACTTTCGAATAGTAAACCATTTATAACCCCGATGAATTTCGAGGGCGAAATTCATTTTAAGGGGGGTAGAATGTAACAGCCCGAGATTTTATGAAAAATATTCTTTTTAATTTTATTAATGTCTTGTGTTGTACGCTACACCAAAAGGAGCTTGCACAACACGCATCTTTGACTTTCCTTGAATTACATGCAATCGCAACCTTCCTCAATAGCGTGTGTAGTACGCAATACTCAGTTTCACGAAACAACGATATGCTATTAAAATATTATTAAAACTAGCCGTTATGAATAGTAATAACCACTTTTTAAATTTTAGACATTTTAGCTCTCAAAATGGACTTCATTTTTGGATTCGGAGTATCGAATTTAGCCTAAGGTGAAATTTTGGTACTTTTCGGATAACTTTCATATTCCGATGAATAGTGAAAATTACTAAATTATAATTAAAAACAACTTTTTTAATCGAAATAATTAATAGTGATAAATTATTAATTTGAGTGGTTTTAAAGTATATTTAGAATATATTTTTACAATTTAATACAATGTTGGTCATTGAATGTAATTTCACATTTAAACCAGACATAATCAAGTGTCAATCTTTTGATAGATATTGTTTCTTAAAAACACGCTATTTGTTTTAACAGCAGAATTTAATTATAAAATTAATTAATGCAACTTCTATGTTATGAATATGGTAAAATAGACTTCATTTTTGAATTCGGAATATGAAATATAGCTTAGGAAGAAATTTTGGTATTTTTCTGAAAAACATCAATTTTTGATGAATAGTGAAACTACTAAGTGGTAGTTAAAAACTGAATTTTTCATAAAACTTAATTTTACCGCTTCTGTGAATGGAATTTCAGAAATCCGAGAGACACGGTTGATGTCTGTAAGTAAAATGTGGTTCAATGAGATGAAAATAATTTTTGGTGAATAGTAACTTTTTACTTTTATTTACCACGGTTAAAAGTAAATAGGGTAATTAAGGGTAAGAATGATATTGATATTACCGTAACACATGTACTAATTCTATTGGAAAAGTGTATCTCGACCAAAAATAACCTTAAGTGTAAGATATTATCATTTAGGCCCAATTGGATTAGATTAGGACATCTATTATTATTTAATTCAAAGAAGAGTTAAAAGAGTTAAAATCAAAGTATATTTACTAAAACATTTTTAATATAGGGTTGTACATAAGATAAATTCGATTGTAAATATTCATTAGAAACCTAAAAAGATTTCCTACATTATGGTATTTTATTTGTAATTTTTAGACATCAAATAATTTAATTTATTTATGACACAAAGATGATGCAGTAATTATCTTATTAATGAAATATTGACATAATTGATATTATAAATACCAAAAAAATGTAATTTAAGACTTTTTATAAATTCCACTAATTTTCTAGGTTACTATGATATATTAGTGTTGATTTAATAAACTTGGTTTGAACATATAATTATGTTATGACTTTCACAAAAATCATATATCAAATAGTGTCAAAATTGACACAAAATAGTTTTTAAATAAAATAAAATATTATTAATTGTTCTTTTATTCCTAAAAATCTATGGTTCGGCCAAATGACTTATATAAGGATATATATATTAATACTAAACAATTTGTGGTTCGTTTGGCATGTTATAGTAAGTTTATTAACCATATAGTGAAAGAAAACAAAAAGACACGGTAAAAGTTAAATTATTTAACTTAGAGTTAAATCTAATTGATAAGGTTAAAATAATACCCTAAACTTATCTAAATCATATTGGTTGATAGGATTTAGACCCATACCCACTTTAGATTCGAAATAATACCCTTTGGAAGCATTATAAACCTATTTTGACTTTAATATAAAATAATATTTTGAGATATTCCTAAAGTGAACCTCTCCTCCCTTATAAAAGGCCACCTCCTCCCCCTCCTCCTCACACCCATTTGAGCACTCAAGATCGGCCAACCCCTGCCAAAATCCTTTCTCCACTTCCCTAGTATCATCATAGAGGTCCTGGTATTCTTGAAAGACCATCCTTAGTTCTTTAAGTGGAGGCTAAGAAAAGGCGCGTCAAAAAGAGGTAATATCCATTACCGATCTTTTCAATTTCTTTCTTCCTCAACTTCTTCTTCTTTAGTTGTTTCATGACAAATTAATAACATCAGTATTACTTACATACTTATATGTTATTATAAATATGAAAAAACTCTAATTAACCTTCTATCCATCCTACGGAAAAAGGAAATCACCGCGCGTGCGTACGTATGGAATACCGTCTCCACGCCGTGGTGTAATCTATTTTCCGCCACCACATTAATTGGATGGGTATAATGGTGTAATGAGTAACTATATATGATTATTATAAAGTGATATTGATACTGAAATAGTATACATACACTTCAACACAATTCGACGTCCATGGGAACGATATCATCGCTCGTGCGTACGTACGGACTACCGTCTCCACGACGCGATGAGATTCATTCTCAATGATTAACCATTCATGAATGATTATAAAGTATATATAATAAGTAATAATGCAATATATGACCTAATAATGATACTGGAATTATTTATATTTATATGTAGGTCATCTACTTAATTCCATTCAATTCAATAAGGAAACGAAAACAGCGTTCATGCGTACGTACGGACTACCGTCTCCATGAACGGTGTATTTCTTTCCATTTACTGATTTATTATATATGTGTATTATGAATATATATATATATATATATAAATCATGTTTTATATTCTGTAATTAAGTAATCATGATCTAAGTAATCATATGAATAATTACATGTTAAAAACACGAAAGACAAATGAGACGATTTTACCCAAAACTCTACTTTAACATGAATTTACAAAAGAACGGGTAATATAAAGTCATAAGTGGACCATATATGATATAATAACAATGAATATGATTCTGGAATAAGTAAATAACATGATTTAAATCATATACAGGAGGTTCGGACACTCACAAAGCAAGTCGGACCTAAGGTAAGGGAAATATCACAATCTCATTTTTATCCGAGATTGTTTATACTTTGAAATTTACTGGGGTGTATTTTATCTTCCACATCCATGTTTCCTCAATATGTAATGTTATTTCCATCCGCCTAAAATTTTTTAAATCAAATTTTACCCTTTGGTGAGTTTTTAGTAAAGAATATGAAAGGAATCTTTTGTCGTTTTTCGTACGAGGTAATTTTGGACTTTTCCGACAAAAGTACGAAGAATGTTTTATTTAACTTATACGGCAAGAATGGATTTTTAAAACATTATTTCCAAGAATCTTTCTTTATAAGTTTTCAACTTTATTTTTAATCAACTTCTTTTAGTTTATAATTGCATGACATGTTAAGAAAAGAAAAGTGTTTTTGAAGTAGAAAGGATATTTTCCTCAAGAATGGAGTTCAAATGTTTTATCAAAATTATTTTCCATCTAAGATAATATAGGGTTCTGTTTTTATCCCTATTATTACATTGATTTGATTATGTTTTGAGGGAATTATTTTTATGAAGTCATTTACCTTATATGATTTGTTTTATGATGTCATGATGTTTCAGGACTCCCATTTTTGTTACATGTGTTATGCAATGATGTATGATTTATGATTATGTGGCACACATAAGAAAAGATTCATTATAAGATGGGTGGGACCTATATCTCCCTCCAAGGCATTGGGTAAAGATTTTATATCTCATGAGATAGACATGGCTGAAATGGTAGGTTATACCGGTTCAGTGAAACAGGACTGAAACGAGGGCTACTTGATTCAGAAAGGGACTTTGTCCACTAAGATAGTCTTGGCAATGAGTCTTGACTAACAAGAAAGGATTCTCTATGATTATGTGTGTATGCCACAAAGTTTCATGTTTTATGTTATGATTATTGGGATTACATTACACTTCTATGATTTATCCCATGTTATGATATTATGAGCTCTTTTGCAGGTTAAGATTTCCAAAAGTTGTGTTCTTATGTATATGATGTGATTGATATTTCTTTTGTTTACCCTTACTGAGCATTTGAGCTCACCCTTTTATGTTTTCTTTTCCCCAGGATATAATGAAAGGTTTTAGTTAAAAAAAAGGGAAGATCTTTATGGGAGATATTGAAGATCTTTCACCACGATTAGAAGATTACGTTCCGAGTTTCCAAAGACACTAAACTATTACGATCCTTGTGTGTGTTTTTTTGTTATTTACTAAGTATTCCGCATAAGTAATGTAATGTCCATGTACGTCAAGCTACGGGTCTCTACAGTTGGTATCAGAGGAAAGGTTTAGTCAACCTTTGGAAACTAGGATGCGAGAACTTTAGTGAGATCCCTAGAGATATTTCTAAGGTATGTCTAGGGATGTCCCTATGGTTAAGTATACGTATAGGTTATAGTACTAGAATTATGATAACGATCATAGAATTAAACCTAAGATGTTAGATATTGAAGGTACTCCCTCTTTATTATGTTTTTTTTCCCTAGCATGATTTTTTCCTCTCACACTATTCTTTTTGGGTTTTAGAAAATGGCTGGAAACAAGATGATTCACGATAATGGAGGATATGATGGACAATGGAATGATATTCTTCATAATGAAATGGGATTTGGAAGTCCAAAAATAATTATTATGCCGAATCATCAATCTCATAATATGATCAATAATGTAAAATTTGGTAAGTTTCCTGACTCGGCTAATAAGAGAAAGATGGAGTTTCATGATGATCATAGAGGAAAGAAAGTTCAATTTCCCCTATGTAATTCATGTGGGAAGAGGCATCAAGGAGAATGTTTCAAAGGAACTGGAAGATGCTTTGGGTGTGGAAAAGAAGGACACAAAGCCAGTAAGTGCAAAGGGAAAGGTTCAGTTAACACCAGGGATGAGGATAATGGTATTGCTACGACATCAACAATGGTTAAATGTTTTAAATGTGGAATGTACGGGCATTATGAAAACCAATGCCCTAAGGGAAAGTCTCATGAAGAGAATCAGTATGGTCGTATGGGAAGTATTTATGTTGATGATGATGAAGAGACTACAAATGATATGTGAGATGAAAGAATTTTTGAATCTTGGACAATGGTTTAAGAATGTAGTGGAATGATTACATGTTTATCATGTGTAATGTTGGAATAACGAGACATCTATGGATTGTTACACTATTTTCTTTCCTTGATTTTTGAAAGTGTATGATTAATGTTACCAGAATCCATGGAAGGTTATTCAGATATTTTTGGAATGTAGATGATATGCGCATAATGTAGGGATAAGGAGAAAATTAAATGTTTGATAGTATTCATGAGCTCATGACTGATATAAGGAGAAGGTTATATTATGGTTTGAGTATATAGAGTTTTTGGATTTTGGTATGTGGAAAGTGTTAACTTTTAACAGTATTCATGATTTCACTAAGGTTCAATGGGTATTCATTCTTAAAGAGAATACATGATTAAGGCCTTTGAATGTTTGGAATGTGACCAACAAAACATATCTTATGATATATGGGGATCAACGACAGTATTAAATCTCTGGTAATTGTTTTCACTATATTATGAGAGTGGACTGCAGTATTATGGATAAGCCTAAAGATTACAATGGATTATGTTGGACATAAGTTAGTATTTTTTAAGGATAGAAGTTTTTTTTCGATATTATTAATGGGATGTTATAGTAATATAGTTTTAGAAAAAGGACAACCTGCAGGACGGGCGACAGCCCATCGCTTCAGACAAGGCTGTGGGAATCGAACCCACAACCGAAGTGCGACTGGCCTTTATCGCCTACCACTGGCCTACAGGAAGTCCCTATTTAGTAGAAACTAGTTTTATTATATTAAGCAGTATGATATATAAAGTATAAGTCCATTTTAGGAACCATATATGATTAATCTCACTATAGATCGACTTATGTATATAAATTTTGCTAACCTTTTGAGATAGATGGAATGACTCGTCATTCTATCACATGATCTGCTAACACTTCACGAATAACAAATTCAACTTCATTTATTTAAGAGATGAAGTGGAAATTGTTAAATGCACGAACAACAGTGAGGTTGTACCAACATAAAGTAAGTATTTATTCTAATTCAAATTCTTTAACTTTAGGGAAACGATCTTGAAAACCAAAAATGTTGTCCTAGTGATCTTATATCTGATGAATCAGATGGTACCTTAGATCGTCACAAATTTATGGCTTTGTGATTACTGGCTTTTCCATAGCCATGTTCTCTACCACTCTCCATCAGAACATGATGGTTATATTTCTCTTCCATATCCATATTTTCACCTATGTGGAAACCCAATGATTAGTTTATTTGGGTAACCGTTATGTTTCATAATTTTGTTTTTAAAGACTGGTTTTTATATTCCTTTTTACGATGTGGGTTTCTATTAAATAAACTTTTGAATAGTAAACCATTTATAACCCCGATGAATTTCGAGGGCGAAATTCATTTTAAGGGGGGTAGAATGTAACAGCCCGAGATTTTATGAAAAATATTCTTTTTAATTTTATTAATGTCTTGTGTTGTATGCTACACCAAAAGGAGCTTGCACAACATGCATCTTTGACTTGCCTTGCATTACACGCAATCGCAACCTTCCTCGATAGCGTGTGTAGTACGCAATAATCAGTTTCACGAAACAACGATATGCTATTAAAATATTATTAAAATTAGCCGTTATGAATAGTAATAACCACTTTTTAAATTTTAGAAATTTTAGCTCTCAAAATGGACTTCATTTTTGGATTCGGAGTATCGAATTTAGCCTAAGGTGAAATTTTGGTACTTTTCGGATAACTTTCATATTATGATGAATAGTGAAAATTACTAAATTATAATTAAAAACAACTTTTTTAATCGAAATAATTAATAGTGATAAATTATTAATTTGAGAGGTTTTAAAGTATATTTAGAATAGATTTTTACAATTTAATACAATGTTGGTCATTGAATGTAATTTCACATTCAAACCAGACATAATCAAGTGTCAATCTTTTGATAGATATTGTTTCTTAAAAACACGCTATTTGTTTTAACATCGGGATTTAATTATAAAATTAATTAATGCAACTTCTATGTTATGAATATGGTAAAATAGAATTTTTTTTTGAATTCGGAATATGAAATATAGCTTAGGATGAAATTTTGGCATTTTTCTGAAAAACATCAATTTTTGATGAATAGTCAAACTACTAAGTGGTAGTTAAAAACTGAATTTTTCATAAAACTTAATTTTACCGCTTCTGTGAATGGAATTTCAAAAATCTGAGAGACACGGTTGATGTCTGTAAGTAAAATGTGGTTCAATGAGATGAAAATAGTTTTTGGTGAATAGTAACTTTTTACTTTTATTTACCACGGTTAAAAGTAAATAGGGTAATTAAGGGTAAGAATGATATTGATATTACCCTAACACATGTACTAATTCTATTGAACAAGTGTATCTCGACCAAAAATAACCTTAAGTGTAAAATATTATCATTTAGGCCCAATTGGATTAGATTAGGACATTTATTATTATTTAATTGAAGGAAGAGTTAAAAGAGTTAAAATCAAAGTATATTTACTAAAACATTTTTAATATAGGGTTTTACATAAGATAAATTCGATTGTAAATATTCATTAGAAAGATAAAAAGATTTCATACATGATGGTATTTTATTTGTAATTTTTAGACATCAAATAATTTAATTTATTTATGACACAAAGATGATGCAGTAATTATCTTATTAATGAAATATTGACATAATTGATATTATAAATAACAAAATAAATGTAATTTAAGACTTTTTATAAATTCCACTAATTTTCTTGGTTACTATGATATATTAGTGTTTATTTAATAAACTTGGTTCGAACATATAATTCTGTTATGACTTTCAAAAAAATCATATATCAAATAGTGTCAAAATTGACACAAAATAGTGTTTAAATCAAATATTATATTATTAATTGTTATTTTATTCCTAAAAATCTATTGTTCGGACAAATGACTTAGATAGGGATATATATATTAATAATAAACAATTTTGGGTTCGTTTGGCATGTTATAGTAAGTGTATTAACCATATAGTGAAAGAAAACAAAAAGACACGGTAAAAGTTAAATTATTTAACTTAGAGTTAAATCTAATTGATAAGGTTAAAATAATACCCTAAAATTGTATAAATCCTATTGGTTGATATGATTTCGACCCATCCCCACTTTAGCTTCGAAATAAGACCCTTTGGAACCATTATAAACCGATTTTGACTTTAATATAAAATAATATTTTTAGATATTCCTAAAGTGCCCCTCTCCTCCCTTATAAAAGGGTACCTCCTCCCCCTCCTCCTCACACCCATTTGAGCACTCAAGCTCGGCCAACCCCTACCAAAATCCTTTCTCCACTTCCCTAGTATCATCATAGAGGTTATGGTCTTCTTCAAAGACCATCCTTAGTTCTTTAAGTGGAGGCTAAGAAAAGGCGCGTCAAAAAGAGGTAATATCCATTACCGATCTTTTCAATTTATTTCTTCTTCAACTTCTTCTTCTTTAGTTGTTTCATGACAAAGTAATAACATCAGTATTACTTACATACTGATATGTTATTATAAATATGAAACAACTCTAATTAACCTTCTCTTCATCCTACGGAAAAAGGAAATCACCGCGCGTGCGTACGTACGGAATACCGTCTCCACGCCGTGGTGTAATCTATTTTCCGCCACCACATTAATTGGATGGGTATAAAGGTGTAATGAGTAACTATATATGATTATTATAAAGTGATATTGATATTGAAATAGTATACATACACTTCAACACAATTCCACGACCATGGGAACGATATCATCGCTCGTGCGTACGTACGGACTACCGTCTCCACGACGCGATGAGATTCATTCTCAATGATTAACCATTCATGAATGATTATAAATTATATATAATAAGTAATAATTCAATATATGACCTAATAATGATACTGGAATTTTTTATATTTATATGTATGTCATCTATTTAATTCCATTCAATTCAATAAGGAAACGAAAACAGCGTTCATGCGTACGTACGGACTACCGTCTCCATGAACGGTGTATTTCTTTCCATTTACTGATTTATTATATATGTGTATTATGAATATATATATATAAATTATGTTTTATATTCTGTAATTAAGTAATCATGATCTAAGTAATCATATGAATAATTACAAGTTAAAAACACGAACGACAAATGAGACGATTTTACCCAAAATGCTACTTTAACATGAATTTACAAAAGAACGGGTAATATAAAGTCATAAGTGGACCATATATGATATAATAACAATGAATATGATTCTGGAATAAGTCAATAACATGATTTAAATCATATACAGGAGGTTCGGACACTCACAAAGCAAGTCGGACCTAAGGTAAGGGAAATATCACAATCTCATTTTTATCCGAGATTGTTTATACTTTGAAATTTACTGGGGTGTATTTTATCATCCATATCCATGTTTCCTCAATATGTAATGTTATTTCCATCCACCTAAAATTTTTTAAATCAAATTTTACCCTTAGGTGAGTTTTTAGTAAAGAATATGAAAGGAATCTTTTGTCGTTTTTCGTACGAGGTAATTTTTGACTTTTCCGACAAAAGTACGAAGAATGTTTTATTTAACTTATACGGCAAGAATGGATTTTTAAAACATTATTTCCAAGAATCTTTCTTTATAAGTTTTCAACTTTATTTTTAATCACCTTCTTTTAGTTTATAATTGTATGACATGTTAATAAAAGAAAAGTGTTTTTGAAGTAGAAAGGATATTTTCCTCAAGAATGGAGTTCAAATGTTTTATCAAAATTATTTTCCATCTAAGATAATATAGGGTTCTGTTTTTATCCCTATTATTACATTGATTTTATTATGTTTTGAGGGAATTATTTTTATGAAGTCATTTACCTTATATGATTTGTTTTATGATGTCATGATGTTTCAAGAATCCCATTTTTGTTACATGTGTTATGCAATGATGTATGATTTATGATTATGTGGCACACATAAGAAAGGATTCATTAAAAGATGGGTGGGACCTATATCTCCCTCCAATGCATTGGGTAAAGATTTTATATCTCATGAGATAGACATGGCTGAAATGGTAGGTTATACCGGTTCAGTGAAACAGGACTGAAACGAGGGCTACTCGATTTAGAAAGGGACTTTGTCCACTAAGATAGTCTTGGAAATGAGTCTTGACTAACAAGAAATGATTCACTATGATTATGTGTGTATGCCACAAAGTTTCATGTTTTAAGTTATGATTATTGGGATTACATTTCACTTCTATGATTTATCCCATGTTATGATATTATGAGCTCTTTTGCAGGTTAAGATTTCCAAAAGCTATGTTCTTATGTATATGATGTGATTGATATTTCTTTTTTTTACCCTTACTGAGCATTTGAGCTCACCCTTTTATGTTTTCTTTTTCCCAGGATATAAAGAAAGGTTTTAGGTAAAAAAAAAGGGAAGATCTTTATGGGAGATATTGAAGATCTTTCACCACGATTAGAAGATTACGTTCCGAGTTTCCAAAGACACTAAACTATTACGATACTTGTGTGTGTTTTTTTGTTATGTACTAAGTATTCCGCAAAAGTAATGTAATGTCCATGTACGTCAAGCTACGGGTCTCTACATAGTAAGTGATGGGTGGATCCCGCTATAGATCCTCGATGCATCGGTAGGTCTCATGAGACAACTATATGTGGAATTGGCTGAGGCCTTTCACAATTTGATATATGGGTTTGGCGGAGGCCTTAATCATTTTTAGACTTCTTGGCCAAGGCCTTGACAAAATGTTTCAGAATGTCCAGAATTATACATTCTCTCATTATGAAAACAATATTAATGGTTCATGTGGTCATTAGACTAGTAGCATACCCATGATTATGTTTTATTATGTCATTATTTACTCATCTCATATTCCTGCCATAAAAGTATTGATGTTTATTATTGGTAAATGCATGTGGTTTCAATTATTCACCATGCTTAATATTTATGTTATCTTCCACTGTATTGGTTACCCTTACTGAGGGTTTGAGCTCACCATTTTCTTATGTTTAATTTTCCCAGGATATGAAGAAGTTAGTTATGAGTGACTTGCAGGCATAATATAGGATGTTTTCATGTTTATAGTGGAATAAATTCGTGTTTTATCTCTTTTCAAGTTTTAATGTTGAACTTATGTATGAATCTTGTTTCAAATAATACTAAAATGATCAGTCTTTTGAGACATGATTTCCTTGTGATCATGCCAATGTTATGTAATAATGCACTAACTCTGGGATTTTGGGGTCAGGGCATTACAGTTGGTATTAGAGGAAGTTTAGTACAAATCTTGGAAACTAGAATTAGATAAACTCTGATAAGAGCACCTAGACCTAGGATAAACATTGAGGATTAGTATAGAAGAACTTCCTAGAATTTTGGTATTGTAGATATTTTATGATTTTTACAAGAAATACATCCTGGTCTGGATACGAGCAGGTAGAGGTGGCTTTGGCATAGATTTACCTAGGGGTAAAACCTAAAAACACCGCTTTGAGCTAGACTCGAATGGGAAATGGTGCACGACAACGAGCCTTGCTGCACTCTTGGTTACGACACTCCCAGGGGATATGCTTAAGATAATTCTCATTTTATTTACAAATCATTATGAAGGATTTACGAGTATATACCTTCTCAAAGAAAATATTTTTATGATTTTGGATTATATCCATAAACTATTCAATTTATGTTAGGTATTTTTCAAGGTTTGAATTATCCATTGCAATTCATAAACCGACCTAGTGTATGCCATTGTATAGAAATGGAGACCAGTAGAATGAATGTGAACTCTAGCAATACATATGATCCAAAGAGTAAGACAGATCATATATTTCATGGTATTAAGACAAAATTTAGAAGGGAAATAGTCTCCCATGTATTCTCAACACATGATTAAATAATATCATGTGTTAATAAGATAAGTAAAGAATTATCTGAATACTATGGCTTTGACGGGAAGCAAGAGAAGAAAAGGATGGAAGAGAGAAATATGGATAAAGGGAAGAGGGAAAAAAGGATTTTACCATATGTGATAACTATGGAAAGAATCACCTTGGTAAATGCTTGAAGGGAATGATAGTTTGTTATAAGTGTGGAGAAAAAGGAAACCAAGTACGTGATTTCAAGGGTAAGAAAAAGGTTTCAAATGTAAAATGAGTCATCTGCAAGGTGTTGGGACACTACAAGAATCAATGTACCAGTCATTAGAGTATACCGTAAATGATTATATTAGATAATAATCAAGTTATGATACTACCTCAGATGAAGAGGAATGACTAGTGTTCTTATGTTGTTATTATATAATTATTTCATTTGAGTTTTGTATGAGTAATATACTGGTTATATGAATTGTGGAGATAAATAAGGATTGTACTGCAGTACTATTTTATTGATGATTTGAGAATATATGGTTCTATGAAAGGTGACTTAAAAGTAAGCTGCACTTTTTGGAAAATACATGGTTGAAGGAAAGGTAATACTTAATATGGTCTTGATAATGTGGTAGTGATTTTAGAATAAGAGATGGTTGATTTGGATAAATTATATTAGATATTCATGACTATCTTGAAACTGATTAATGATTTGTATATTTCATCATTGTTGGAGTTTACAACATTTTTGGATAGAAGGAGTATATCTAGAATTCTAAAAGGAATAAGGGATCATGACTATAATCAATAAGGTTTTATGGTAATTCTGGATGTTGCAGTGTTTTAAAAGAATACATGATAAAGGTGTTCACATGTTATTACATGGAAAAAAGGATCTTCATTGTGTCTAACTTCCTTATAAATTTTGGATGGTGAGTTTGGACCGAAGTATTTTGGATAATTCTAGTTTGATATTATTTTTGGATTGGCATAAAAGGACAACCCAGAGGTCGGGCTACAACCCGCCGCGTCCGGCAAGGCTGTGAGACTTGAACTCGCAACAGAAGGGTGAAAGGGGTGTATCATCTACCACTGGCCCACGTGATGTCCTGGATTGAATAATGTAGTTTTTTAAAAGGTCAGGTAGATGAATTACAAATTCATTTTTTTGGAACCCTATACGAATTGGATAAATAGAATATTTTTTTAAGTTCTATTATCTTTTAGAGTGAAAGATGAGTTTGTGGTAGAAATTAGTTAAAGGATGGAACTCTACTTGTCAAGTATATATTTCTTCTTCTCTTATTCTATGAAGAAATTAATTCTTAAACTTTAGGTAAGGGACCTTAAAACAAAAAATGTGTTATCCTAATACCTTATGTTTTGTTGAACAAATGATATTTTAAATCATCATACATTGATGGCTTTGAGGTTCTCGATTCTACAATTGTTTGTGATTGATGACCTCAATCACTCCCTATAAATATTTATGTTTTTCCTCCAATTATCTGTCTCTAATTTCCACCAATGTTCTCCTAATCATGATCATAATTTGGTGGTTACTTTTTCATTCCCCTTTTCCTCTTATTAAGACTAAATTTTATTAACCCAATTTCTGATGTGGGTTTTACCAAAAAGGTATTTTCTATTTTCAATCTTTTATTTTAAAAGAATAATTTCAAATTGCGAGGATGAAATTTATTGAATTAGGTAACAATGTTACACCCCAAGATTTCATAGTACGTTATTTCTTCAAAGTAATGCAATAACTTCCACTACACGCAACACTAAGTTCAAGCGCACCACGACTTACCAAACTAGATCTTCAAAAGAAGTTATGAATAGTATTAACTGAATTTTGAACTTTATATAATACTTATAATTATATAATCCATATTATTAGTTTATTATACATAATGTAAGAACAGATTCATTTTTTTAGATAAAATAATTATTTTTCAAAAAATGTTATTTTACCTCCTTTTAACGGCGAACCCTTTTTAAATACAATATTTGAAACTTATATATATTCAATTTAACAAAATAAAATTATTCTTTTGAATTGGTACATAATAATTTAGTTTCATTAAATTTTTGTTGTTTTTATGATAACTTTTATATTTATGTGAATAATGAAAAATACTATATTTTAACTCAAAACAACTTTTTTAATCAAAATAATTTATAGTGTTGAATTATACATTTTAATGGTTTGAAATTATAATTAGATTATATTTTTACCATTTAATCCAATGATGGTCATTTTAAGTAATTTAACTTTAAAATTGGGCATAAACAAGTGTCAATCTTTTGAGAGTTATTATTTCTTAAAAATACGCATTTTTGTTTTGACAACGAGAATTAATTTTAAATTAATTAATTAAACTTATTTGTTGTTAAATTAGTAAAATTTAATTCATTTTTTTATTCGTAATATCAAAATTATCTTAGGGTGAATTTTTGGTATTTTTCTGAAAACTTTCAATTATTGATGAATAGTGAAAAACACTGAGTTATAGTTTAAAACTAAATTTTTATTTAAATAACTATTTATTTTATTTAAATTTATTTTAGATCAAAATATATACATAATACCTATATAGGTTCAATGTAATTCATTGGAGTAATTTTATAAAAACTTTATATATATAAAATTTTTTTTGAACTTTTTACCATCTTTACCCACCTCCTAGGAGCATTTGCAAATTTACAAAAAACATAATTTTATCGCTTCTGTGAGTTGAATTTAAAAAATACAAGAGAAATGTTTGATATCAGTAATTAAAATTTGATTCAATAAGATAAAAATAATTTTTGGTTAATAGTAACTTTTTACTTTTATTTACCACGGTTAAAAGTAAATAGGGTAATTAAGGGTAAAAATGATATTATTATTACCCTAAAACATGTAAAAATTATATTGGATAAGTGTAATTAGACCAAAAACAACCTTAGGAATAAAATATGATCCATTAGGTCCACTTGGATTAGATTAGGACATTTATTATTATTAAATTCAAAGAAGAGATAAAAGAGTTAAAATCAACGTTTAATAACTAAAACATTTATAATATAGGGTTACATAAAAGATAAATTCGACTATAAATATTAATTATAAATATAAAAAGATATCCTACATAATGGTATTTTATTTATATCATTTATACATTAAATAATTTAATTTATTTATCACACAATGATGATAGAGTAATTACCTAATTAATGAAAGATTAAAATAATTGACATTATAAATATCCAAATAAATATAATTTGAGTATTTTTATGAATTAAACTAATTTTATAGGTTAATATGACATATTAGGGTTGGTAATATGAATAATTTTTATGTAATAATTCTTTTATGAATTTAGACAAAACAAAATACCAAATAGTATCAAAATGGACATAAAAGAGTTTTTAAAACAAATATTATATTATTAATTAATATTCTATTCCTAAAAATCTAAGGATCATCCAAAAGACTTATATAATGATATTTTTATCATTAATGAACTACTTAGGTTTATATTGGAAGTATATAGTATGTTTATTAACCATATAATATAAAAATACAAAGAGACATGGTAAATGTCAAACTATTTAACTATGAGTTAAATCTAAAATATGAAGTTAATATAGTGACCCAAACCTGTCTAAAACCTATTGGTGGAGTAGTTTTCAACCCATAACCACCTTATATTTTAAATAATCAATTTTTTATCTATTATAAACCTAAAATTATTTTATTATAAAATAATATTTCTAACATTTCCTAAGGTTCCCCTCACCCCTCTTATAAAAGGGAACTAACCCTTCTCTCTAATTAACACCTTCAAAGCCCTTTGTCTCGACCAAAACCTTCCCAAATACCCTATAAACTGTCCTCCCATAATCCTTGTGTCCTTCAATTAGTCATAAAGACAACTTAAGGTTCCATTTTGATCAAACCAAAATGAAGAACCCGAAGAAGAGGTAAATATTTCATCACCTCTTTCAAGTTCTTTTCTTCTTCCACTTCCTTTTTCTTTGTTGTTTCCATTATAAAATAATAAATCCAGTATCTTATATATACTGTGATATTATTATTAATATTTTACAACCATATTCATTATTCTATCCATCCTTTGAATGACATGTCACCATATGTGCGTACGTACAGCTTACCGTCTCCACGTCGTGGTGTAGATTATATTCAAACACTTCATTATTTGGATGGGTGTAATAATGAGTATTACTAATGTAAATAATAAGTATAACATTTTATTGATAATTTATATATGATATAACATCCAATTACATATTATTTCTCGATCAATATAATGATATTGTCGCTCGTGCATACGTAAGGATTACCGTCTCCACGACGTGATGGGATTCATTTCCACGTTCACCATTCAATAATGATTATAAAATGTATATCATTAATAATTATGTAATATATGAAATAATAATGCTACTTTATATATATATATATATATGTACTTACATATATCTTATTCACTTATTGCTTTTCAATACGATATGAAAACGAAAACAACGTTTATGCGTATGTACGGACTACAGTCTCCATAAACGATGTTTTCCATTTCATATATATGTCTATTATACATATTTTTATTCTAAATATATATGATATATAAATCATGTTTTATATTATGGAATTATTTAAATCTTTATCTAAGTGATACAATCAAGAGTAACAAGTTAAAACATGTATGATAAAGAAAGTGATTATTACCCGAAATGTTAATTTAACATGGAAATTATTATGAAATGGGTAGTATAAAGTTATAAATGAATCATTTATGATATCATAAATATTAATATGGTTCTAGTGTAATTTAATAACATACTATGGTCTTCATACAGAAGGTTAAACCTACCATCGGATAAAGGAAAGTGCAAGGTAAGGGTTAATTTCACAATCTCTTTATTATCTGAGGTTGTTTTTACGTAAGTATCTACTAGGACATATTTGTTATCCATGTCCTTGTTTCATAAAAGAGTTTTCAAACATATTATTTTTAAGGGACTTTTTTTCTAAAACATCATTTTTAAAATTTTTAAATATTTATTCTTCTAAATCAATCTATTTAATGTCCATGTTTTCAAAATGGTTTTAAGGATTTATTTAAATGGACATGAGTGTTTTTAAAATTTTAATTCCATTAAAATAATTCAAAGTAGTATGGGAAACATTTATTCAAAAATGTATTTAAATGTATTCCTTTCTAAATTTTGTGACTTTTAAATGTTTTCATGGAAAAGGGATATTTCTCTCAAAGAGTTTTACAAATCATTTTTATCTATGTCACCATCCTTTTATGGATTTTAAACTTGTTTGAAGTTGATTTATTATGATACAAAACATCCATATTATATTGAAGGTTTTGTGATATGTTTGACTATGGATATGTTATTTTTATACCATTCATGGTTTATGGTTAAAGTATTGACATTTCTTATGCTAGTTTTAATACAAATGTTTATGTTATATTTCAACCTTTTCATATAAGGAATATATTGGACTTAGTAAGTGGAGGGTGGAGCCCGCTATTGCTCCTCGATCCATCAGTAGGTCTAATGAGACAACTAGATGTGGAATTGGATGAGGCTTTTTCCAATTTGATATATGGTTTTGGACAAGGCCTTAATCATTTTTAGATGTCTCGGCCAAGGCCTTAACAAAATGTTTCAGAATGTCTGACATTATACATTCCCTCATTATAAAAATAATATTGATGGTTCATGTGGTCATTCAACTAGTAGAATACCCATGATTATGTTTTATTATGGAATTATTTACTCAGCTCATATTCCTGCCATAAAAGTATGCATTTTTATTATTGTTAAAGGAATGTGGTTTCAATTATTCACCATGATTAATATTTATGTTATCTTCCGCTGTATTGCTTACCCTTACTGAGCATTTGATCTCACCCTTTTCTTATTTCTTATTTTCTTGGGATATGAAGAAGTTAGTTATGAGTGACTTGTAGGCATAATCTAGGAGGCATTGATGTTTCTAGTGGAATAAATTCGTGTTGTATCTCTTTTAAAGTTGTAAAGTTGAACTTATGTTTGAATCTTGTTTCTAATAATACTAAACTGATTGATCTTTCAAGACATGATTTCTTTGTGATCATGCCAATGTTATGTAATAATGCACCGACTCTAGGCTTCTGGGGTTGGGGAATTACAGATTTCATTCATTTCTCACACATAACTTCATTAGAATGAGATTCTTGTTTTGTTGGAAAACACTCATGACCTCTTTCCTCATCATGTGGGATTTTTTCTTTTCCCTTTTTACCTGCCCTATCGAATGCATTTTCAAGTTTCCTCATTCCTTCCAAATCTTCTATCCAAATGGGAAACATGTTATTTGGAACTATTATATAAATTTTGGATCTTCCAGATTGGTTCATCTGAGTATCATCCCTCTTAGTATCTCTTTTGGATGAACTACCCTTCAACTTCTCGGATTTAAAATCCACGTTCTTCTTATCTTCCTTACTTGATATCTTATTGGTAGAATTTATGTTCACAATATTCTTCTAATTTATTCCCAAGGTATATTCATCCTACATTACCAATATTAGTGGTCTTATATTCTTATAAATAGTTAATTCTTGTTGAGATGAGCATGTACCAACATTACCACCACTTTCATTGCATACATCATAGATGTTATCAAGCACTTCAAATCTATTTGAAGTAAATAGATTCTTATGGACCTATGAATGTTGGTTCTTTATCTCTATATTTCTCTCCCATGATATATTCTTCCTTTTATCTCTTATATTTTTTGTATTGTACCAAAAATTTAATGCATGATTCCCAAAAAAATTCATTACCAACATTTACCCACAAATCTTGATTTCTTTGTATCTCTTACATAAGGTTTTTGGCTCTTCTTTAGGACTTGTTGAGCTCTCTTTGGGTAATCAGCTTCCATACGCTTCTTTTTATCCACCCTAGACATGGTATTAAGTTTCATATCTCCTTTCTTCTTCCACACCTGCCTAATATTTGTCTTACAACCTACACTCTTCATGATAAAAGGTTTAGAGGAATTATCACAAGTTGGTTTATATGGTACCTATTTTTCCTCTAGTTCTTGAGATAGATCATCAAAATATGTTGTGATTTTATTATCACATTTTGGAGTTATTGCAACTATTGAATCCTATAGTGATCATTGAGTTTCAATAGAAACTATTTATTTCTTTCTTGATATCTCAATATATGTCTTATCATGATTTTACTACTGAACTTCAATATATAGACATTTTATATTGGGGATGACTTTCGGATCTTCAATCATAATAATCTTTTCTTGAAAAATATTCTTTACTCTACCAACTTCTTCTTCTTGAATATTAACATTATTCTAGCTCAAAGAGTCATGTTCATTGATCTTCATGAAAATTTTTTCCAGGTATGAACCATTTACGTTAGTGCTATTTTCTCAATTTCTCTTCAAGAACATGGATCTTATCTTCAAGAGTATTTTTGACTCCCTCTTTCTCTTCACCTTCTTTGATGTATTTAAGGATATCATTTCATGTTCCCTCATTGTTTCTTAAATGGTTCTAACTTTTTTGGAGAGCTTATAATATTATACAATTTTTATTTTCAATCCTTCCTACATAGAACCCACTTCCTTTCTAAAATGGGTGATTTCCTCCTGCATATATAGAAATATTCTACAAACCATGACGACTATTTATTCAGGAATATCAAGATTTTTTTTTCATTCTTTCAATTTCATATGAGGTTATAAATTGATCAAAATTCCCACTTGTGCTAGGATCTTGATCTTAAATACAACTTTCAAAGGTTCCAACACATACCTCATGATAATTTGTGAATTTTGATTTATATGAGGTGGAAAAGTTTTTCTTGTTCTTTAGTGGAAACCCGAGCTACCTGATCTTTACATTATAGGATTTATATATCATAATTTTCAAAAAGGAATAGGGAACCAGATACTACCTCTTCTTTAGATAAGAGGGACTTCTTCAACTGTCACTTATCTTTATTTTTTCAATTCATCATGGTCTTACTGGATATAGACTTCTACTTAGAGAGAAATGAATTTTCATCAAGACTTGACTTCATTGTTAACATAGGAAATAAACTCAAATATTCAACAGAGATAACATTTACTGTAGGGTATCCAACATACATGAACCATATTCTTTGATACCACTTGTAAGACCATGGGACACCCTGAGAGGGGATGGGTGAATCAAGGAGTCAACTTTTTCTTTTGAAGTGATGGATGTTGTTACCAAGTTTGTTAGAACTTGTTGAAACTGTATGATGGATAAGAACAATAATAAAAAAATCACATGCAAAGAGACCACACAACACTTTTAATTGGTTCAACACTAAGGGATACATCCAAGGAGCATACGTAAAAAGTGTTTCGGTCCTACTAAAATCCACTAAAATTTACTAGTTATGGAATATAGAGGTTTGGTCAGAGTCACACTGTGAAAGTCTCAATACCTTTTAAAGATTTCAGTGATAGCTCACTACATCACCTGTAACACTTACATAGACTCCCCCAAGATCACTAATTTGAGAGAAGTTTCACTTATTTTATCGACATGAAGGTCTCTTCATTAGATAGGCATTTAAGTATTTGTCCCTAACTTAGCACGAGACTTTAATTGCTCCTCATACCTAAGTTGATGAACACCGAAAACCATGTACACTTAAATCTAATATTAAATCATTCCTTTTTTCCATGCCCCTTTGCAAAGATCCTTATTTTCAAAGATCACTTAGTTGCAAACCTCACTCTTTCGCAAAGCACCCCTACCTTAGTGGAACAACATGTCTTCATGCAGGACACTACCTTCTCGGAGCATCCTCCCTTCAAGAAGAAAATTTCCTTTGCAGAACAACCTTCTTTCTAAAGCTAACTCATTCAACATGGAACATCCCATTACCATGAAGCACTCAATACACAGAAGCATTGGAATCTATCTAGAATAAAATATAATTTTCATGATTCTCAATCTCACAAATAATTATAGTTTCATAGAGCACCCATTGCTTCATGAAATCAGAGTGATTCCATATTTTCTCTAAAAAGTTTGTCTCAAATGAAGAGGGGTATCCTCTTATTTATAGGATCTTACGATCACAAATCTCTTCCACCTCCAATTCATTGTCAATATTGGTCGAACAATCTTTGTGGAAATATTTCATTAAAAAATATCCATGGAAATTCTCTATTCCGAAATCTCATCATAACCACAGAGATTTCCATCAAAACCTTTTACATCTCTATAGAGATCCAAATATTGTCATCGTGAAGTAACACTATCTAAAATTTCAATTCTTCATATCATAAAAATACTCAATCCATTCTTCATGAAATCCAAACATTCACCATATTTATGAGGAGTTGATTATAGAAAAACACCTTTCGCAAATCATGAATTCTCATAATCATAGATCACACTGTCACAATACTTTAAACCTTTGTGAAGTAGAAATATTGAATCCAATCTCAACAAAACTCATGACTTTACCATATTTTCATAAGGCCTTCAAGAAAAGCCACTTTATACAATTCTTTCTATTCACAAAATTTTAGACCCAAAAAATTTGGAAAACACTAGGAAATTATGTCACCTTCAATAATGCTTGCAACTTGAACTGTATTATCCTTTTCCTTATAATCTCCCTAACCATCCATTAGAGTATGGAAAAAATCACAAATTATATCCCATTTACAATAATGAAAAACCTTAGTTCCAATTAAACTTCCCAAAGATGTCTCTCAGAGTGCTTATAGTGAAAGAGGAAGAAGAAAAAAATCCATAGGAATATGAAATAAATAGTAATTATTCCCTAAAGGAAGGATAAATTTATAAGGAATATTCCATGTGAATGGATATCAAGATTTGTTTAAAATAAATCATAAGGCAAAGATAAGAAAATAATCAGATAAAGAGGGGACCTGGAAAATAAGTTTAAATTTCTTATGAAAAAAGAAATTTTTTTTAAAAGAATTTATTATAATGTATCTTGACATTGAATATAAGGGACAAATAATTGATTATATGACTTAAACCATCATTTTAGGGGATAATAAAATTGATAAACTCAAATAAATAATGACGCTACCAATAAGAAGGATGAGAAAATTAAATACAATAAGTACAAAGCTATTGGATATTGAGGAGAATGGTCTAATGAACCTATATAAAATGGGAACTCTATAAAATATTCTAGATATGAAAAGTAAAATTATACATAAGTTCTAATTAATAGGAATAATACTTTTTCCAAATAAATACATAATAGATTGGAAGATGGATGAGCTGAATGATCTAAAGAAAGAATCAAATATGCTCAAATATAGAAATAAAGATACATATAACAAGATACTTCATCAATTTTAAAAATCAAAGGAATAACTAAAAAAAAGTACATTGAGAGATATACTCATTCAAGGGATAAAATAGTGAAAGAAAACAACCCATTAAGAAGTATAATTTTTTCTGGAACATAATATTTTAGGGGTAATACTAATGTTATGTCTTGTTTTTCTATAAGGATTATAACTAATGGTAAAATATATCTCTTCTTAGACTGATAAGAGAGAAATAACCAAGGGGGAGAAAGAAAACAGATGTGATAACTCAACCAAAATATCATCAATTTTAAAAGAACATTGAAATTAGAAATATCTTTGGATTCTTGTAAGAAGTCTGTTGAAGATGTGATCAAGAAAGGAAAAACCCATATGTATGTGTTTATTTTATCCTAGATCAACTAAATATATGTCATAATTTCAGTAACAACTAGAATTAAATCCATTTGGGTGACATGTAAATGTGGTTGAAGTTTCATTTAAGGCTTATAAATTAAAAAATCAAAGGATCATGGATAATGGGTGTTCATATCACATGAAAATTGATTTTAAAAACCTTTAAAATGTCGATAAATATAAAGGGGGATTTGTGGAATTTGGTTATGATATTTAAATTATTATCAAAGATAATGGGACAAAAATAATTGGTAAAAATTAAATCTGTCTAGATAGTTTGTTGTTTGTTGATAGATTAAAGAATAAATTTTTGAGTGTATCATAATTGGGTGATATTATAAATGAGTTCATATTTAGGAAAAATGGATGAATAGTCAAAATAATGAAATATATGGAGATGGTTACAAGGGTAATAAGAACCCCAATGAATATGTTTCAAATTGGGGAAGCAAATTTTGGATGTTACTTAAGAAAACAAACAGAAAATGAGTTATGGAACGGAAGCCTTGGTCACCTTGGAAAAAAGAATACAAATAAAATAATCCAAGAAGAAGTAATGAGGAATATTACCTTGATAAAATTAGACAACATCATAAATTTTAATATATTAAAAAGGAAAAATGGTTAATAAGACACATAAGGGAGTTGAAATTCAAACTTTTAAGCCTCTTGAACTGATTCACTCTAATGGATGTGGCCCTATGAATAAGAATTCAACAAGTGGAGAATGATATTTCATCAATTTAATATATGATTTAATAAGGATGAAGTGAATCATGTTTATGATACACAAAACATAGTAATTAGAAAATTAAAATATTTTTAAAATACTTTCTAGGAAATAGACATACTTGTACTTAATGTGGTTGAGATCAGATAATTGGAGTGAGTATGAAAATAAATAATTCGCATATTATCTTAACAGACATGGAATCAGACATGAATTCAATTCTCTATATACACCTCATTAAAATGGTGTAGCTAAAAGGAAGAACAAAAATCAAGTTGATATAGCTAGAACTATACTGAAAGAGCATAACACATCATGGTATTATTGGTTATAGTCCATGAAAATAACTAGAATAATTCAAAATAGATGTTTATTAAGGCCAAACTCAAACATGAATCCATATGAGATGTGGTTTAAAATGAATTGAAATGTTAAATTTTTTAGGTTTTTTGGAATTCCTTTCTTGATCAAGGAAAAGAAGATTAGTGGAGAAAGGTTTTATGGTAAGGTGGAAAATAGAATCTTTCCTGGGTATAAACCAAATGGAAAATATTATAGGTTCTAAAATAATAAGTATAAAGGAATTATTATTAGTGATGATGTCATAGTTTTTTGAGACTGAAGAATAAATATGGTAGAAAATCATTAGAAATGATGGAGCTGATGTTTCCGGTTTAGAACCTTTTGAAAAAAACAAAAATCCCACAATTTTTGATAGATTATGAAGATTATATATTTTACAGTTATGAATACAGAGAAGTAAATTCTAAAAGGAAAAATAAAGGGATAATAAAATATATTTATTATGAGAATATCATTTGGGACTATAATCAAGGTGTAAAAATAAGAAGGAATATCATGGAAACCAGTCATACCAGTATTTTTCCAAAAGTTGAACCCATGATAGTTGAATAAGATTTAGAAAATAATGAATGAATTTAATCCATGAATAATGAAGTGGACTATATTGAAAAGAATGAAACTTGGTAACTTATTCCTAGATCTAAAGAAAATAATGTGTTTGGAGTCAAATGTGTTTTTATAAATAATCTTGATGATAATGGATATGTATCTAGAAAAAAAATATACTTTATACAAGGGATACTCAAAAATTGAAGGGGATGAATTTCATGAAACTTTTTCCCTTGAGGAAAAACTTAATTCCATCATAATATTCCTTACCATCGTGACCTATAGAAGCTTCAAGATATTTCAAATGGATGTTAGATTATATTTTTTGAATGGTAATATTAAGGTGGTGGTTTAAATGGAATAATATGAAGTCGTTATGTTCGATTCATATGGAACTAAAGTATAATATATGAAGAAATCACTCTATGAATTGAAGAAGTCTATAAGAGATTAGTATTTTAATCTTGATGAATACATTAAAGGAATGAGTTTTTAGAAAGGGAAGATGGATAAAAACTTTTATGTATGGAATATAGAAACCACATCACTTTTTGTGATTGTGTATGTTGATGATATAAATTTTTCTCTCAATGAGGAAATCTTGTGTGATAAGTTCTCAGGACAAATGAAAGAATTATTTGAGATGTTAATTCTTGGGTAAAGGATGTTTTTCATAAGATTAAAATTTTCTCAAATGGGAAATTAATTTTTTTTTGTTTTTAAAGATAAATATGCTAAATAAATCTTGAATAATTTTGATATACCATAATCTATATGGGTTTCCATACCCATTCATGTGGGTACAATGGTGAGTAGAAATGATGAAGGGATGACTGCTAATGAGAAGCAGTTCGGAAGCCTGATTAGAGGTCTCATGTATTTGAAATTACTAGACAAGATATCATGAATATTTTTATAATTTATTCTAGGTTCTAATCTAGTCCTAAAGAATCACTTCTGTTAGCTATTAAGAGGAACTTGATATATATTTTTAATACTTTTAATAATGGGTTTTATGTATAAAAATACATGTAGGATGGATATGAGTTGATGTAATAATATAGACTAGGTAGGAGATATTATTGAGATAAAATCCATATCTAATGAATAATTTTTTATTATAAAAATCTATGTTTCATGTAATTCAAAAAATAAAACCTCAGTTACAATAAGTTCTACATAAGTTGAGTTCATATCCACCTTACTCACAGTGACACAAATTATATGGATGAAGAATGTAACACAAGATCTTCAATTATAGTAAGTGAATAGTTTATTTTAATAAAACTATAATAAAATTTACATTTTAATATTTCATGGGACAAAAATTATAATTTTATAGGATGAATATCGATTTTGAACATGCAAGGTCAAAATAATCCTAGAACGAATATTTGAAATTTTCCATAAGAAATAATATTTAATGAATAATTGAGAATGTTGTTATTAAATATTCCTCAATTTATTTATAATAATTTTTTATAATATATATAATTAACCATGAAATCATTATAAATTTTATAGAAATAAATAAAAGATCATTTGGATGTAAAAAAGGGAATATTTTTCAGAAAAATATTTTTAAGTGCATAATGTCATTCCATTTGAATTAATAAAAATAATATTTAAAAATGAATTATCCAAATTTAAATTATATATTATATATCTAACTATATGAATTTAAATCCATATACTTTTTATTACTCTTAATATAGTTAATGTAAGGTCATCTTATTGTTGAAAAATGCATTTTCATGAAAAATAGTTTTTGATCATGTTTTTGTGGGTTTATTTTTATATTAAATTATACCAATTATATGAATTGAATTTTATAAAATGGATTCCGTATTTTAAATCATATTAATTAATATCAGGTAATAATTTCAACTTAATTTTTTTTTTCATAATTAATAGTAATAATATTAAATTTTTGTTACCGCGGTTAAGGTCAAAACAAGTTTATCAGGGTTTAATATAAAAATATAAGGGTTAAAATGACATAAAAACATACGTGAACCAAATTTTTTAGTTTTATTTGGATCTTAACCTCATATAATTTTAATATAAATCATTTTTGATCCATTTTCCTAATAAGGTTACTTAACAATATTTTAAAACTTTGAAAAATTACAAGTGTGCCACTCACCTCAATTATAAAAGAAAACCTTCTCACCTCACTTATTCAAACTTATTGAGCCATTTATGTCAACCAAAATATACCAAAATATCTCCCAAAAAAACTTATACATATTATATATCATATGTCTTTCCAAAATACCTACACTATGTTCTTTAAGAAGACATTCAATGGAGGTTTCTCTAAGAGAAGGTAATTGTCATAACCAAGCTCTTTATTTTTTTTATTCTACAGTTAACACCTTCAATTATATCCTAAAAATTACAATATAATAACACCAGTATATAACATATATTTATATGTTATTATTTTTATATAATTATATTTTTCCATACCCTTCTCCATCAAATGGGAAATAAAACCATTGCATGTGCGTATGGTGGACTACCGCCTCCCGAATCGATGTAATTTTTTCCATCACCTCATCAAATGGATAGTTATAAATATTAAAAAAAATGAATATATAAGATACTTATTAAAAAAAATTATTGTGTAAATTTAATATAACATCTAATTACACATTGTTTCACCCATTAAAAAATTATAACGTCGATCATATGTATGTAGCACTTATCATCTCCACAAAGAAATGTGATTCATTTTCCATGTACACCATTAAAGAATGATTATAAAATGAATATAATGAATAACTTTTATATTTATAACATTAATATTATTCTGTATATGGTGAAACTATAATGTATAAACAAGAACAAAAACATCCACGATGAAATATACATGAGAAAACTAAGTAGTTAACACTCGAAACAATGATAATAAGGAAATATTGTTCACGAATGAGTGATAAGATGTTATAATAGAATCCTATATGATATTATGAATATGAATATGGTTCTTTTATAAATTAAAAAAATGTTTAAAACCATTATAAAAGAGTTTAAATCTTGTTTTACTGTGTGGAAGTGTGGGGTAAGAGACTTCGTCTCAATTTCCAATCCATTGAGACATATTTGGAATTATTACCCTATTTATTTTTATGTGGTGTATATAATTCCAATTTTATGTATTTAAAATGAATTTATATTTGTTAATTATGACTTTAGTTCCAATCAAGCTTAAAGTTTCAAGTAGTTACAATTTAAAAGTTACTAAAGAGGTAATAATGGATTTTACAATCTCATTTTTTCGGTATAGATTATATTATTAATTGATGGAATATTATAATATATCATTAATAAACATAATATATTTTCTTATACTATGTATATTGAAGTATTTTCCAAGTTTTCTTCCAAATTTTACTCTCTTTTGAACTTGAATCATGCAATGAAATGTTTAAAATAAAACCTTAACTTATTTCTCCTTTTTATTGGGTATATTTTTGTTCCATGTCTATATTTTTAAAAATTATTCTACAAAAGTAATTTTTATTTACTAAAATAATTTACTAAAGAAATTACAAATTATCCTTGTTTTTTAAAAGTTTTTAAAGGAACCTTTATAATGTTTTTAGAAAGGTTCATTTTTGAATTTATTTACAAAAAGGGAGAAAGAATGTTTCTTTTTAATGTATACATCATTTTTTTAAACTATGGAACAATTTTTTGAATAGAGAAAAAAGAAAGATTACATGATTCTGAAAGATGGAATCTTATTACAATCATTCTCATTAAAAGGTTGAAAATCCCTAGGGAAATCATCCTTCCAAGTAACACCCTGGTTGACTCCCTTAATTGGAAAGATTGTTCGCTACCATATTTGCTTCATGAAAAGCATGTCTGATAATGTTGTTGGTTTCCAAAAGAAGAGCGAGACAACTCATCCAATGGGATGTAAGTGTCCAGGATAGATGCACAACACCCTTCCAGATAGCTTGGAAGATAGTGGTTGAATCACTTTCAATCCAAATATTGTTCAATCATTTTTTCTTGGAAACGTCGACAGTGTATATGACCCCCATAATATCCTCTTCTAGAGATGAGGTCGTACCATATCCACCAAAGAAGCATCCATGACAATGTCCGAGATGATCTCTAAAGATATCACCACATCCTGCAGGTCCCGGATTGCCTTTGGAGGCATCATTGATATTAACTTTGATCCATCCCGGAAGCGGGGCTGGCCAGAATACCTCAAAAGTGCATCTAGGCATCTTATAAAGACCCACAATCCGAAGTCGATGCAGTATTTCAAAGTCATCAATGGTGTTGTCGCAATATGTCTTCTGAATCAAGGCACCATCATGAATGGTAATGAGAATCCACGCCCTACCTGTATTAAGTTTAAATGAGTAATTATTATGAAGAATATCATTTCTATCATACCAGATCACATGTAGGTGCTCAGAAAAAGTGGTTAAGAAGAGATTTTTAATTTCATGAGAAGATTCAAAATCAAAACAACGCTACAGCTGGGAGGTGATGGAATTAAAGAGTAACCATATGCATCCAATGATGTCAAAAATAATGTTCCAAATATCTCAAGCTATAGCACATGAAAAAAACATATTGTTAGTGTCTTATATATGTTTGTTGCAGTGGTTACATTTAGAGAAAAATTGGATCCCAAAATATTGTAGGAAAGTTTCCATGGGGACTCTGTTATGCGCAATACGCCAAAAAAGAGTAAGTCGCAAGGGCTTAATCCAAGTTTTTCTAAAGGATTTCAACCAACATAAGCTAGAATCTGGATATATGAAATTGTGATTATAAAAACTCTTGGAATCAAGGATACCATTATAGGAGGGTTCCCAAATGAGGAAATCCTCAAAGTTGGAATATGGATAGTTATCAATGACACTTCTGATGGTTTCAGGAAGGGGTATGTTATTGGAATTTAGAACATCCCTTATAGTGGAATTATTATTGTCAAAAAATTAATTGGGAGGAAACATGGAAACTAAAGGAGCACCCATCTAGTTGTCAAACCAAAAATTCAGGTATGAATCAGAGCTTACCATCCATCTAGAGTTTTTCAAAATATTGGAATAGGATTTTCTAATGGATGTACAAATGGAAGAATTGATGCAGTTCAAATTTCCATTGTTTAGCTTAGTACTTAATATTTTTTTGAGAAAATCAATACAGTCGGAATTGTTGTTAAGAAAACTCCAAGAGAGTCTCATTTGAAGAGCTTCATTAAAGAGATTCAGATTTTTGATGCCAATACCACCTTTTTCTAAAGGTTTACAATAGGTGGACCAAGGGATGGTCACAAGCTTCCTTTCAAGCATGCATCCTGTCCAAAAAAATTTTTAATCCAAACATTAAATTTTTTAGAAAACCAAAAGTCCATTTATAAACCATCATCGAGTAGACCATTTTGGAGACAATAGTAGATTTGAAAAGATAGACTATTCCAGCCATAGAGAGGGATTTAACCTTCCAAGAGGAATGTTGATTTATAATTTTTTCAACAATGGTGGACTAGTAGCTAGATTTAGGTCTTCCCCAAAAGATATGCACACCCACATAGGTGAATGGGAAGGATCCTTCCTTGATTCATAAATAATTGCTTATATTACCTTTTCTAATAGAAGAAAAAAATTTCTCAAATAATACGAAGGATATTTCCCATATTATAGTTTGATAAGAAATTTCATCATAATGAGAGAGAGCATTATTAAGACTTTGTATGTTCCTTTTATCCCCTTGAAAGAAAAGGATGATGTCATCGGCATATAAAAGATGTGTGGGCTTACATAATTTTCTAGAAGCTTAAATAGGTTTAATCTTGTTTTGATCCACAAGGAAAGTGAGCAGTCTGCTTAAGTAATCTTCCACAATCGCAAAAAGAATGGCAGAAAGAGGATCCCCTTGTCTTATCCCCTTGGTGAATTTAAATAATCCCTTGGGGGAACCATTGGCAAGGAAAAATATGAAAGATGAGTTAAATAAAGAGTTTATCATAATAATGAAAGAGTCATTAAAAGAAAATTTTTTGATAACTTTTAATATGAAACTCCAATCAATAGTATCAAAATCTTTCATAATATCAAGTTTAATGGAAACGTTACCTCCTATTGTGGCTTTATTAAAGATATTGGTACATTCAGAGATGAGATAGATACTGTCTTGAATAGACCTACCTTTGATAAAACCAAATTGATTCCAAGATACAATTTTATTGCATATGTTAGTAAGTCTATTAAAAATATGTTTTGAAATAATTTTATAAAGGGTGTTGATTAGAGAAATATGACAGAAAACATGAATCTTAGAGGCATTGTCCAATTTAGGAATTTAAGTGAGAAATTATGCATTTACACCATAAGGGAGAGCACTATTGGAAAATAATGTTTTGAAAATATTGTAAACATCCTTATGAATTATCTCCTAGTAGAGCTGGAAAAGCCATTTTTGATGCCATCTGGACCAAGGGCACTATCAATCTTAAGACTAAAAACAATGTCTATAATTTCATGATCAATAGTGGTGCTTAATAGAAAATTATTGTCCTCCTTAGTCACCAATGTCAGAATGATATTAGGAAGGGGATCTTTGTTGACATATGGACAATTGAAAAAATTTTGAAAGTAAGAGACCACATGATTTGAAATAGATTCCTCAGTGTCAATTAGATTGTTTTTATCTCTAAGAAAATAAAGAGGTCTACAGGATTTCCTGACTCTTTGTGGAGAATTATATAACTTTGTATTTATATCACCATCCACAAGACATTTAGATTTGAAATTTTTTTTCTCATGTTATCCTTAAGGACAAGAAAGGATTTGAGCTTAATGGAGGTATCAATTTAAAGTTGAGGATCTAAAATGAAATCAAAGATAGTGTTGGAATTTTGGATTTGAATAAGATCCTTATCAAGAGAGGAGATATTTGTGTCAAGTTTCATAGATTTGGAGCCACACCATACTTTAAGATGCTGCTTTAGGTACTTTAATTTAGTGACATAAGAAAACGCATCATTATGATACCTCATAATTTCCCAAGAATTTTTTATGAAGCTCGTACAATCAGGATCTACAGACTAGGTATTATTAAATTTGATGGTAATAGAGGGTTTTGTACCTTTGGTTGGTGGTCAGATTTAAGTTTGTTTAATGTTATGCTCGAAATGGTGTCCCATTTATCAAGAGCAAAGATATTAGTGAAAGCTCTATCATGTTTACTAGAAACTAACCTATTGTGGTGTCGTCTATACCAAGTGTACATAGAACTAGTAATATTAACTTCAATAAGGTTAAAATCATTAATGTATGATCTAAATTCTCTTGAGTAGATATGGGAATTGGATGGGATTATTTTTTACTGGATGTTAGAATCACATTAAAATCCTTAATCACAAACCAGGGCTCATGGATATTGTTAGCTAAAAAATAAAGGTCATGAAAAAGGGATCTTTGTTCTTGGTATCGATTCATAGCATAAATCATAGTGCAAAAAGTGCATAAAACATTAAAAATAAATCACATGTAAACATCTGTTCAGTAATTTTGAAAGCATTAACAGACTGCAATGAGGAGTGATAAGAAATCCAAAGAGACACAAAATCATTACTAGTTTTGAAAGAACCTAGAAAATTATAACCATAAGCAAAAATATACATACATTTTGAGGAAAAGATTATTTTAGGATCAACAATAAAAAAATTTGGTTTACGATTCATAATAAATCTTTTCAAAATAATATATGTTTCAGGGTTAGTAATACCCTGAAAATTCAAAAATTATAAATTCATTGGAACCTACGTTTGGAGTTAGAACTCCCTTTCTTTGAGCCACCCAAGAACTTCCCCCTCTTTGATATTCTAACTTCATGAGGATTGGTTGGGCTGGTTTTCTTTCCCAGCATACACCTAAGGGAGATAATAAATTCATTAGAAGTACCAGTGTTATCATTTCTTTGATCCTTTTAAGAATATTTGGAAATCAAGTATGTCTCCATTGGGTTGTCCTTTGAAGGCTCAAATTGGTGTTTGTCATATGATCCAGGAAAGACGTTATAGGAATTAACAGGGGAATTATTCTGAGTATCCAATACCTCTGATTTATCAGAGGTAACAATTTGAATTATTCTAGATATATCGATGTTAAAAGGTGCAGCCATTGAGCTGTATTTTGAGGGCTCAAATTCTAGTTTATCATGTTTATTAGGTAAGTAATTAGACATAATAATAGGTGTAGTGATCTGGGAGACCATTAACCTTGATTTTCCAATAATTAAATTTTCTTGTGCATCTATGGGGCAACTAGAAGTTCCATACCTACAGTGTCCAGTTCTGAGTGGTTAGGATCCAATTCTGCATTTCCATACGATATCTCAGGCCCTTCAGAGGTATAATGGGATGCTACAGATTTTGTATTGGATAAATCCATGATCTCTTGAGCCTGGAAAACATCCATAGAGTCAGTCCAGTATGTGTCTTTAGCAACCAAAGTATATTGGAATTTTTCATAAGTGTTTATAACAAGATAACAAATCTCATCTAAGATGTCTTGTTACATTGGTTCATTTTATTCATCTTAAACCATCTCAACCCAGCTCATACAAAAGGCCTCACCCAAGAGAGGATATTTCTTTACCCAAATTCTATTTTTCTTCTTCAGTGTTTCATGTTTATCTAAGACAATTATCTTTTCTTTTTTCTTCATTCGATCCAGCATCCATTCATCAACCCGTGGTTGTTCTCCCTAATTTTTCATCACTCTGCAATTCAGTGGAGAATGACCAATAATTTTCCAGAGCTCAAAAAATGGAGTTTTGCACTCATATTCGATTCGAACCTCTGTTTTATTCTCCAAAAGGCATTAATTTATTATAAAACCTATATTTATAATGAATTGATGTTCATAATTTATCACTTATTTATTTTGTTTTCTTTAAATTTATATTTAAATATTCACTTTCTATTGATCATATTTCATTAGAAATTATATTTATCTTAAAATTTTTAATCATTTGTATCATGGATATGTTTTTTTCCTAAAACATATACCATTAATATATATAGTTCTTTATATTGAATGTTATTTCATTAACTGGGGGAATATTTATATTTCATATCCTTTACTAAATAAAAATATTTATTGATAATGAATGTTTTTTATTAATTAAACTTATTATTAAATATATGAGGAATTTTGTAAAGACCTAGGATTTTTTAAATGATATTTGATTCATAATTAAATATTTTTTATATATTATAAAATATTATACATGTATAAAATTTAGAGAAACTAATTTTTTTTACCTCATTAATAATTATATATACATTAGTTAGCTACGAAACCAATGAAAATAACAAACATTATAACCAGTGAAAAAATATAAAATAGAGAAACTAAAATGGGAAAATGTGGATCACCCAAATCTACTAGAATAATCACCCCCGCATCCAACACTCTAGAAATGAAATAAAATATTAGTAAACCAATGAACATCTTATAAAATGAAAATTGATAAACTTGGGAGGAATTATAATTATTATTGAGTGAAATAATGAAGTAGTATTTATATGGTATAAAGGGAAATGTGACCATTGGGATTCAACATTTATATGACTTTTGTTCAAATATGACTATTGGTAAATATAGTTATTGGTCAATTTGACCGTTTGGAACTATAAGCATGGGTAATAATTTTACCATTAAAATTAGTTTTTATACAGGGTAATGATAAAAGATAATTGATGAAGAAAGGAGAAACAATGAACTCAATCAGTAGAGTCATAAAATTTGAATTCTATTTCTCAAAACATGGGAGGGAGGTAACATCATTGGGGTTTTCCCTTGGTCAATCCCAAAATGAGCTTCATCAAGTAAGTCTTGAACGAAATCACCTATTGGAGAAGTTCAAGTTATTGGAGATTACCACACAATCAATGTTAGCTGAGCCCCCCCTCCCATGAAACTACCACCATTAGACACCTTACCCTTAGGGAATACATATGTGTAATAAGGGGTTATGTTTTTAGGATTTAGATTCTGAAAGCATAATTGACTTTGTATAAATAAAATGGTTATTCCATCAATTCCATTTTAATAACAGTTTTTCTTAAAAAAATGTATATTTAACTAAGATTAATTTGATAAATTGATTTTTGGAAACAAATAAAACATAATTTTATTTTTAGAAAATATATATACATTTATAATAAACTCAATCATTCTAAATAATATTTTAAATAATATTTTAAAACACTCTTATTTAAATAGAAATGATAAAATAATTTTGTAATGGCCAAGGGAATTTTTATAAGTGTCAGAAATTTGAATGTGTCAAAAAATGATATTTTTAAATAAATAATGATATTTATATAAAAAGTTAAAATTAACATATTTATAAAATTATATTGATAAAATAAATATTATATTTGAAATTATTATGTCTAAATTAGGTTAGGGATATTTTTTGACAATTTTATAAAATACTTAATTTTTTAGTAAATAGTAAAAATATTGTTTTCGGTTTTCTGTATGTTTTATGACATCATATTTATGTCATAATGATGTACATAAAATATTTTATTTTATTAATACTAAGTATTTTAGTGTATTTTAATCAATTTCCAAACCAATAAGTTACTTTCTAAAGTCTAAATTGGGGAAAAATTGATTTTAAAAACATTACTTTGTGGAAAATTTAACTTTCCAGGTTCAAGGAGTATTCATTAAAATTGGGTTCAGTTTTAATGGATTAAAATATCATTAAATATTACTCAATTGTCCAAAAAAGTGAGAAAAACCCATGGGTAAGGCAATGGTTTTTCATTTTCTATAAAGTAGATTTCTAGGACCTATATTTGGAAATTATTAAACAATTCCTCTAATTTTTCTTTAAATATCCACCCATTTCACCCTTAAACATCACTCAAAATCAATTATCCATTAATTTATGGTATTTTACTCCCATGGATTCCCTCCAATGTTCCCTTAATCCCCCAGGGATCTATACTCAAGTTTTAGGAACAACTCATCATGGTAAGAGAATTCTCTTCATCTTCTTTTCCAATCAATAATTCTTTTTGTGTAAATATTTTTAAGGTTATGATATATGAATTTAATATTATTTTTTATCACACACATACTTAAAAATGATGTTTCATTAATGAGATACCCTTTCTCTCTATCATTTTACCATTTTCTAAAACCATGTTTTATACCCGTCATGCTACTAAATTTACTTCTCGAATTTCTCTCTTACACAAGATAAATTATTATATTGTGAATATAAAAACCATTTCTTTATCCCAGGATATTATCCTATAAGTTAATATAAATTATTTATTTAGGGATTTAAATATATAAGACACAAATTCAATTTATTTGGTTTAAAATGATGTTATGGTCATGTCATTAAGCAAATACATACTCAATTCTTTTATATGAAACTCGTACATTATTCTCCTCAGGAAATTGGAAAAAATTATTTAATATGAAAAATTTGAATCACATGACATTAATATATATTAATGTTTCATCCTGATATCTCTTCACTCATTGGGTAATTAATTTAATCTCTTGAGATGACATGTTTTACAATACCTTAGTGAATAACCTTGGTAATTTTCATTTATGAAAGATTAGTGATAAAACATGGTGATATGCTTATGAATGTCTAAATTTTATATTATTTCCACATTTCATGTTATTAATCATGTTTATTTTATTATGATACACCTCATCTTCTCTTGTTCCTTCCATATTATTATGCCTCATGTTCTTATTAGCATGCCTCGTGATCACATGATATATATATCCCTTACTAATTTCCTTATTGGGATTCATACTCACCCCTTTCCATTGATGTATGTCCCTAGAATATGATTTCCAGTACAATTAACCTAGGTTGAACCCATGAAGATATATTTCAAGTGTATTTAGATGAAATTTTTATGTTTTCTTGTTTTATGTTCATAATTTCCATGACACTAAACATTAAAAAATCCTATATTTTGTTCCATATAATGAAACGTTTATGTAATAAAAGGCAGGATTCCATAGTTGGTATTAGAGAAATGTTTTTTTTTGTAAATTAGGACATGAAAACTATAATAATAACCTTATTTATAAGTTTAAATATAGTAAAACATTCTCTAACTTTGGTGAAGTATTAATCGAGTGGTTTCCAAAAAACGAAATCACTGCCTAGATACTACAAATAGAAGTGGCTTTGGCACAAATGTTCCTTGGGGTAACAACCTAGAAAACACTTCATTGATATATACTCAATTGGGAATTGGTGCATGATAATGGGACTTGCTGCACACCAAGTTTTAAACATCTGGTGGATATGTTTAGCTAATAACATGATTTTTATGAACCATTATGAAGGATATATTAAAAATGTAATTTTTATTAGTAGAGATTAATGAATAACATATTTAAGAAATATGATTTGGGACCTAAAATCCTTTTAGAATTATAAGATCCCCAAAAGTAACACATTTCTCACTAAGGTTTTCTTTTATTATAAAAATTATTGGAAATAGGATGAACTACAGAAATGATGAGTATAATAGATGATGCATTTAAGAACATCCTAAAAAGATAGAATCTAGAATGGAAGAATTCATGTGGATGATTAAGAAAAAATATTGAGTTATTAATAATAACTTAAATCCTGTTGAGTGACCAGATTTACCCAGAAGGGAGCAACTTGTTAGTTACTCCTTCATGCATCAATGACCACCTTCATTTAGTGGATCGACCTATCCATTGATTTGTGAACAATGGAATACATCTATAGAATTGATATTTTTTATACTCTAATGTTCAGAGCAAGAAAAAGACACCCTAGAAATATATTATCATAGAAGGAGAAGCTAATTAGTGGTGGAAACTAATTGAAAAAATTAATCAAATATGGGAGATTCATTCTATATAGTTGTAATAGTCTAGGGGAATCTGTTTCGACAAATATTTTCCCCATTCAATGGGATCAAAAATGGATAAGGAATTCTTTGATATGAAGTATAAGGAAAATGAATCAGTGGGAAGCTATGAAATGAAATTTAAAAGACTTTATTAATACACCTAGATCATTGTTATATATACTAATGTAAATGTTGATTGATTTTTTGGTATATTGATACCCCATTTGTTGAGTAAATTAGATAATCGTGACTATGAAAGTTATGTGTAGATATTCCAGAGTTCTAAGAAGTTTAAACTGGTGTTTGGAGAGATCCAATGGTCACATAAGTAAAATGAAAAAGAAGAGATAATTGGATTCAAACTCAAGGGAAAATTTGATCATGGTATAGGAGGACAGAATTTTTAACTTCCTATATGCAAAAAATGTGGGAAGAATCATTTGGGGAACTTCTTTCTTGGGAGTGAAAAGTGCATAAGTGGAGATGGTGTAAGACCAACATGAAGTTTAATGATTCAAGTGTGGAATTCTTGGTTACTTTTCAAATCATGGTCTAAAATAGTATATAATGGAGGGAAACAACCATCAACCTCAACATAGTCCATGGGAGAAAAGTTGGGATTTTTTCAATTAGGATAGCTGAAGTAGAGGATCCAAATGATGCACTGATAGGTAAATTTTTTGTGCTTTCAAATCTAGAAACTACTTTGTTTGATTAAAATTCTATGAATTCCTTTATTTTATCCACGTATGAAAATAATATTGAACAAATATTTAAGATTCTAGAAGTAGTTTTATCATTAAAGACTCTCGGAGGAATTATCATATCATCAACAGTATATTGAAACTATAGTATTAACTTTGGTGAATACAATTTCATAAAAAATCTAGTATTCATTACATTGATCGATTTTGACAAGATACTAGGGATGGACTAAATCTCAAATTATAATTCTAAGAGAAACCACAGAAGAAAGGAAATTCCAGTTGTCTTGAATGGAAAACACGTATTTTTTTTCAAAGGAGATATATCCCAACCTAATATTTTTCTAGAAGAACCTCCCCTTACCTTCCTTATGGAGATGATTGGTGAAGAGGGAGAAGGAAATGAATGTATAAAGATAGATAATGTCTCCATAATTTAGCAATACATTGATGTATTTATTTAAGAGTTTCCTGGAACTCCCCTAGGGAGATAAGTATAGTTCTCCATTGAAATCATAACTAGATCCTAGTGGATATCGAAGAACTTATATAGAATGGAAAATGTGGAGTTGCAGGAATTAAAGAAATAACCTCAAGATATTTTTGAGAAGGGATTTATCTGACCATTTGTGTCTCCTTGGGGATAAAATATTCAATTTGTAAAGAATAAGTATAGATTAATGAAACTATGCATTGATTATAGAGAACTTAACTAAATCATAGTGAAGGAAAATTACTATCTCACAAGGATTGATAATTTATTTTACTAGATTTGTGGGGATCAATTATTCTCCATGTTTAAACTCTAATTTGGGTATCATAGATTGGGGGTGAAGAAAGAAGAAATTCCAAGGTCTGAATTCTAAACAAGATAGGGGAATTATGAGTTTTTTGTTATGACTTTGAGCTCGAATAATTCTCCTGATATATTTATGGGTTTGATGAATAGAATAATTAATGACTAACTTGATAAATTCATGATAGTTTTATTGATGATATTATATGACATTTCAAAATTCACTAGGAGCATGAGGATTATCTAAGAGATGTATTAAAAAATATAAGGAGAAGTTATTTTCAAAATTCAACAAATGTGAATTCTGGTTACAATAAGTTGTATTCTTAGGGAACATTATAACCAATGAATGAATCTCAGTTCACCTTGCCAAGTCAAAGTGTGTTGAGGAGTAGCCTCATCCTACAATAGTAACTAAGATTCATAGATTCCTCAATTTACCAGGTTATTAATGGAGTTTTTTGAAATCAAATCATGGATTTATAATCCACTAACCAAGTTAACATGAAATAGAACTATGTTCATTTTTAAGAAGGGGTGTGAGGAAAGTTTCCATGTACTGATGAAGAGATTTATTACTACACATGTGTTAAATATTACCTCTATTGAAGAACAATTTTTTATTCATAACAATTCATCTATCAAAGGGATTGTGTGTGTCCTTGTGAAAAATTAAAGGGTGATCACTTATGCATCTAAACAGTTAAAGATTCCTAATAAGAATTATCCTATGCATGACCTGAATTTAGCTGTAGTCATTTTTTCTCTGAAGATAAGGAGGCACTATCTTTATGGGGAGAAATGCAATATATTCCTAGATCACCAAAGTATTAATTATACATTCATGCAACAGAATTGAACATGAGATGAAGGATATGCTTGGAGATTCTTAAAAACAATGAGTTTCTAATTCATTATCACCCTAGAAGAGAAATAAATGTTTCTAATTCAATAATTAGGAAATACACTATTGTTTTTGAAATTGTGAGGATTCAAGGAGATACTTTTATCAAGGACCTAGTATTCTTGGACATAGGAAACATAAGGGAATGGGAATCATAAATATTATATGAAATTATTTCTCAAGCATCATTACTATATAAGATAAGGGGGTCTTAAATAGAATATCATTTGGTAAAATAGAAGATAGCGGCTGTGAATAATGGGTTGTTTCCTGAGTTCAATATTGATAAAGAAGGTGTATTGAAATTTCCTATAATGATTTGTCTCTCATCTATCCCATAGATAATTAAGGATCTAATAGATGATTCTCATAGGTATACATTCTATATACATTCTAGAATCACTAAAATAAATAGCGACCTTCAGGATCATTATTGGTGATATAATATGAAAATAAATATTTTTGACAACACTGTAATGTGCTTAGTGTGTCAACAAGTTAAGGAAAGAAAAGACTTCCTAAAGGTGAATTTCTATGACTAATGATACCAACATAGAAGTGGGACAAAATCACTACAAAATTTGTCAATGGTCTACAAAGAAAATCCAATGGAAACAATATGTTATGGGTTATAGTGGATCGACTCACCAAAACTGCCTATTTTATCACAATTTAAGAGGATTTATATCTTCACCAAATTTCCATTATATATTTAAAGTAAGTAGTGTGGATTCATGGGGAACCAATTTAAATAATTTTTGATCGTGATTCAAGGTTCAAATGTACATTTTTTTGAATTATTCAACATAATATGAATACTGAATTGAATTTAATTATGGCTTATCACCCCCAAACTGATGGTCAATCTGAAAGGACTGTTCAGACACTTGAGGACATGTGAAGAACATGATCAATGGAATTTAAATGTGGATGGGATAAACACCACTAATTATTTGAGTTCTCATACAAAAATAGCTCCCACTTGAGCATTCAAATGGAACCATATGAAGCTATATATATAAAGAGATGTAGAAATATCATCTATTGGGTTGAAGTTGGTAAGAGAATGCTACTTGTGCCCAATCTTATACAAGAGATGATATTAAATGTTCATTACATCCAATAACATATAAAGGCTTCATAGAGCCTACTGAAGAGCTACACTAACAAATTTTGATGGGAAATGGATTTTGATGCCGGAGACAAAGTTTTCATTTAGATATCCCCATGGTATAGAGTCGTGAAATTTTGATATGTAGGGAATCTTAGCCTTAGGTAAATTGGCCTCTTTGAAATCCTTGATTTCATAGGATCTGTGGGATATTTTCTTGCACTTCCACTAAATATGGATTAATTTAATGATGTTTTCTATGTATCCCTCATAAAGAATCACATACATGACCCCTGACATTTAATAAATCCAATGGTGGTACAATTGGAGAATGAATTCTCTTATGAGGATCTTTCGGTAGATATCTTGGACTATAGAGACAAAGTTATATATAACAAGACAACTCACATTTTCATTGTTTTTTGGAGGAAGAACTAGTATGATTACGAGACATGGGAAACATATAAAATAAGGAAACATAAGTTCCATAACTTATACACAACTGAGAATATGAGTTGAAATTTTAATGATGAAATTTCTAAAGTGGGGAAGAATGTAACAACCTAGGTTTTTTTAAATTATATTTTTTCCCTAATTAAATGTGTGTTATATATTATATAATATTATAAACTTACTAAATATAGAGAAACTAATAAAAGTTTATCTCATTAATAAATATCATTACATTTTCACCTAAAAACCAATGAAAATTCCAAACATTACAACTGGAAAAAAATATAAAATGGAAAAGAAAAAATGGGAAAATTTGGTTCACCCCAATATTCTAGCATCATCAACCCATGTAAAACACTATAGAAATGAAGAAAAATATTTTTAAACCAATCATCATCTTAGAAAATTAAAATCTATAACTTTGGGAGAAAGTATATTGAATATTGAGTGAAATAATGAAGTGGTATTTATAGAGCATAAAAGGAAATGGGATTTTTGGGATTCAACCATTATATGAAAATTGGTCAAATATAAAAATTGGTCAATATAACCAATGGTAAATTTGATAATTGGGAATTATAACAATGATTTATAATTTTACCATTATAATTCATGTTTATAAGTAGTAATGATAAAGGATAATTGATGTACAATGGAGAAACTATGGCCTCAAGTATTAGAGTCATGGAATTTGAAGCCCATTTATCAAAACATGAGAGGGAGGTATTGTCACTATGGTTTGAGCTTGAAAAATCCCAAGATTATCTTCAAAAAGTGAGGTTTAATAAAATTTCCTACGGGAGAAGTTCTAGTTAGTGAAAATTACCACTTAGTCAATGCTAACTGAGCCACCCCATGAAACTACTACCATCACACACCTTACCCTTATGGAATACATGGGTATCGTAAGGGGTTATGTGTCCAGGACTTAATTTCATAAAGTCTAATTTCCTTTTATTATAAACGCATATATTAAAAACAATATTTTAAATAATATTTTAGAACACTCTTATTTAAATAGAAATGATAAAATAATTTTATAATGGTTAAATAAATTTTTATAACTATCAAAATTTTTATTTTGTATTAAAAATTGTTATTTCTCAATAAATAATGTTATTTATATTTGAAATTATAATATTTAGGATATTATTTTGAAAAGAAAATTATATTTTAAATTAGCACATAAAAATTTGGTTAGGTTGGATTCTTGATAATTTTCTAAAATACTTTATTTTTCAGTGAATAGTTAAAATATAAATTTGGGGTTTTGATATATTTTATGAATTCATATTTATTACATAATGATATAATAGCTAATTAACCAAAATACACAACACAAAATATGTCATTTTATTAATATTAATTATTTTAATGTATTTTAATCAATTTCCAAACCTATAAATGACTTTCCAATGTCTAAAATGGGAACTTTGATTTCAAAAAAATATTATTCTATGGAAAATTTACCTTTCCAAGTACAAATGAGTATTAAAAAATTATTTTTGGTTATAATAGATTAAAATATCATAAAATATGACCCAAATCTCCAAAAACATGTGAAAAAACCTTGGGAAAGGTAATGGTTATGCGTTTTCCACAACCTAGATTTCCAAGAACTGTATTTAGAAATTATAAAACAATCCCTCCACTTTTTATATAAAAAATAATCCATTTCATCCTTCCACTTCACTAAAAATATATCCTCCATTATTTATTGTATTTTTTATTCCCAAGGATCCATCAAGGTATCTCATTGTCCCAAGGTTCTATACCCAAGTTTTAGAAAAAAATATTCCAGGTAACGGAATTCTCTACATCTTCTTTTCCATTTAATAATTATTTTTGTGTACTTATTATAAAGGATATGTTACATAAATTTTTAATTATTTTTATCATACCCTTACTAAAAAATAGAAATTTTTTCAATGTTATTCCCTCATTATATCTCATTTTACCAATTCCTAAATCCATGTTTTATGCCTGTCATGCCGATGAATTTATTTATCGAATTTCTCTCTTTTACAAAAGAAAGTATTATATTGTAAAAACCCAAAGAATTTATTTATCCAGGGGTATTCACCTAGATGTTAATATTTTTATTTATTTTGGGTTTTATCCATACAATACATATATTACCTTTTTGTGGGATAAAAATGATGTTATGGTCAAGCCTTTAAGTACATACGTAATCAATGCTTTTATATGAAATCTTGAATTTATTCTCCTTAGGTTATTTATAAATTATTTGTTATGATCAATGTGGATCACATTAAATTAATACATATGAAGGGTATTCCCTAATAATTCTCCAATACATTGGGTAAAATTTTTAATCTCTAGATATGACAAGTTTTATGATACCTAGGAGAATAACCTTGATAATTTTCATTTATGACACCTTAGTGATAAACCATAGTTATACATTTATGAATTTATAATTTTTATATCTTAGCCACATTTTAAATTTATGATTAATTTTTTTTATTATGATATTCCCCATTTTCTCTTGTTAATTCCATATTTTTATGCCTCATGTTCTTATTAGTATGCCTCATGATTACATCTTATATGTCTACCTTTCTTATTCCCTTATTAGGATTCATGCTCACCATTTTACATTGATTTATGTTCCATAGATATGAGATATTGTTAATTTAACAAAGGGTAAACCCCTAAAGAATCTTTTCAATTTGATTTAGATGATTTTTTTATGTTTTCTAATATTATGTTACTAATTTCCAAGAAACTAAACTTTCAAATATCCTATATTTTATTCTATGTAATAAAATGTTTATATAAAAAAATATGGGATGATATAAAACAATTAGACATTAAGTGATGGGTGGGGAAAATAATTATGTAACCCTTGATGTATCAATAGTTTTAATGATACAAACTAGTTAGCTAGCCTTATTAAATAGGTTTTTAGTGAATACCAACCCATTTTTTAAACCTCCTTGGTTCAAGGCCTTAGAAGTAAATATATCATGATGTCTATGACCATGACATCTAACATTATGAATTTAATTCATTTAGTATCCATTTATTATTATCAATGAGATTATTACATTGATATTATCAATCTATGCATTCCATACACATGTTATTGATTAAATGGAATGTGTTTTTAGTTATTTAACTTACCATATTGATTATGAATAATTTAATCATGGTAGATTATACTGTAAATAACACTTAATGAATATTTGATCTCAATATTATTTTTTTCTATTCACCAAGATATAAATAATTAATCTTTGAATGGGTTCAAGAATAAAAAATATTTACTTTAATTATATTTTTATAGTTTATTTACAATATAAAATGTGAATTATATTAGTATATGGTTCATCAATATTACTAAACAGATCGATCCTTTGTGATTTTATCCCTCATATATCATGAAAATTTAATAAAGTTGACTCGGACTCTGGGTTACTGGAGTTGGGTTTATTATAGTTGGAGTCAGAGAATGTTTAATTGGAACTATGGAAACTAGATTTAGAAAAACATAGATTAGGGAACATAACCCCATGAAATAATTTGAGGATATGTCTAATTATAGGATCATATCATAAAATTTTTGGTAAGTTAAAGTTTATGTGGTTTACTAGAAATACATCCTTTTCTGGATACTACAACGAGAAGTGGTTTTGGTAAAAATGTATCTTTGGGTAATAAATTTCAAAAGTGTTGGTTGAGTATATCATGGAAATAATTCTGGTGCGTGGTCAATGGAACCTTACTGAATACCTATTTTGACATTACTATAGTATATTATTAGGTTAATTAACATTTTATTTAGGAATCGTTATGAAATATTTGAAATTATTTTTATTATTTGAAGAAACGAAGTCTATGATTTTAAGATTAAAATGGTGAAAGTTTTTAATTTATGTTAACTATTAAAGTAGATTTAGAATTATGTATTATGATTTAGAATTCATTATTTTTTGAAATAATTTGGTATATTCCATTGTTTAGAAATGGTTCCTTGAAAAATAATGGTATTAATACTCATGTAAAATGTAGATATTTCCCTACTAAGAAAGCCAATACAGTTGGTGCTAGAGAAAAAATATATCATAGACGTATTTGGGAAGTTGAACCAGGTTATAACTAATAAACTTTTTTATATGTAGAAACATGATGTTCCATGACATGATACACCTATATTGGACCATTTCATATGATACACGCCTCCATATTTTAGTAGAAATATGAATACAATGGTAGTTGATTAATGAATTAAGCCTTTTGAAAATATATGTCAAGCCTTGGGGTGAAACAAAAAGGAAAAGTATATACTATCAACGTATTATATTAAAAGATATATTGATCAATATAGGTAATTGATCCAGAATAATAACGAGGAAGAAAAAATTAAACCTATGTAATGGAGATCTTTTAATGTAATATTCTTTGAAAAATATTTTTCTTCATGAGAAACCAATTGAAATGAAGATAAAGATCCTCAAATTAATGAAAAATGAAGAGGAAAGTGTTGTAGAGTATGAGGAAAAATTTACAAGACATGATAGTTATTCTATGGATTTCATATTTAATATGGAAATCAAGATTGGCCATTTCATTTAAGGGATTAATGAAAGCCTCTGAAGGGAACAAATTTCCCAAATTTTTTCATCATATAATGAAATGGGTATTATGTGCCATAAAAACTGAGAAGTAATTTTATAGATCCTATATCTTCATGGGAAATTAATGGGAGAAAAGGTTGGCCAAGAACCAATAAAAAGAAAATGCATAAAGTAATAATAATAGAATGAATAAATTTCCATCGTGTGAAAATTATGGAAAGAAACATCCTCAAATATTCTTTAAGGTCATGAGAGTTTATTACAAGTGCAAAGATAAGGGTCACCTAGATAATTAATGCAAGGTGAAAAGAGAAACCAAAGATATAAAATTATTAAACTCTAGATAAATGAGGAATTATTCACACAAATGTACCATCCATTAAGTGAACCTACCATAAAATAGGGTGAGGGGAGAAGGCCATGATTATACAATCACTGCAGCTATGGTTGAATTACCTAAATATGTGGGGGAATATACTTTAATCATAGACTCAAATTTAGCTAATTATTTAATTGATTTTGGATCGTGACACTCATCTATACAGTCTATGTTTTCCAATAAAATTATAAATTTTCCTAACACCATAATAATATATATTTCCTCTAAGGTTCCTAGTGGAAATCTTACTACAACAAGTATGTGATAGTTATTTCCTATTATTAAATATAAACATTCCCTATTTGAAGAATATATTATTTTACTTTTGGTATAATTTGATATAATCCTTGGTATGGATTTACATTCAAAATATAATGAAAAAATTTATTTCCAAGAGATGGAAATTGTGATTAATGGTGAAGATATGGAATTACTTGTCTTTAGAGAGGAGTCTTAATTTTCTGGTTCATATCTAGATCCACCTCTAGTAGCACTTTTGAATGGTATTATTAGAGTATAATAGAAAACCCAATCTATGGATGGAAAATTAAATCTTAGTATTAAGGATGTACCTATTGTAAAATAATGAATTGATGTATTTCTTGAGGAATTACATGGAAATCCACTAGAACATGAAATTGATTTTTCCTTTGATTTAATCCCATATAAAAGACCTATATCAATTAATCCATATATAAAGGACACTATAGAATTAGGGTAGTTGATGAAAAAATTATAGGAGTTGTGTTATAAAGGATTTATATTCCCTAGTGTCTGACCTTGGGGAGCCCCTATTCTTTTTGTTAAAAAGAATAATGGATCTATGAGGTTGTTAATTGGTTATAGGGAAACCGATGATATTTTGATAAAGATTATGTATCCCATACTTCTAATTGATGAATTGTTTAATCAAATTCATGGATATCAATATTTTTCAAAGATTGATTTTTGTTCTAGGTATAATCCATTTTTAGTAATAAATGAAGATATTCCAAAGACAATATTTCATATAAGGTATGAACATTATGAGTTTACAGTAATACCATTTCTATTAACTAATGTATGCTATATTTTTATGGATCTAATGAACATAGTATTCATGGAATATCTTAATATTTCCTTTTGGTATGTATTTATTATATCTTGGTATATTATAAAAGCTATAAGAAACATAAGAATCACTTGATGATAATTTTTGAGGACCTTAGAGGAAAATAGTTATATGAGAAATTAAGAATGTGTAAATTTTCGCTTTAGAATTTTTATTTTCTTGTCCATATTGTCTCCGATGATGGAATCTCTATTGATCCTGTGAAGACAAATGTGGTCAATGAATGACACACACCAAAAACATAAACAAGGTATGCAGTTTCATTGGTTTGGCATTAAACTATCAACAATTTGTCTAAATTGTTACATGATTGGATAACCTATTAATAAATTTTACATATAAAGGGGTTACGTTTATATAGATAAAGGAATGTGAATAATTTAATTAAGAATTGAAGATCATATTGGTCAATGATCTAATTTTGAATCTACCATCATGAAATGATGTATTTTTGATATATAGTGCTGAATTGAAGAAGGGAAGTGGTTGTGTCCTTATTCATAATGATAAATTTATTTTATATGCATTAGGGAAGTTAAATACTTCTCAAAAAAATATCTAACTCATGATCTTGAGTTAGAGGCTATAATAGTTTCTATGAAGAGATGAATACAATACGTCTTTACTGAAATATGTGAGATATACACAAATCATAAGAGTATGAAATGTATCTTTAAAAAAAATCTCAAAATGAGGAAAAAATAATGGGTCAAGATACTCAGGGATTATGATTTCTCAACACACTACCACCCAAGGAAAGAAAAATAAGGTAGGAGATGGATTGAGAAGTGAAGATAATGGAGTCTAGAATAAAATGAGTATTAACATGGATTCTATGTTCATTGATTTAGTGATGTTACCTAAGATAATTATTAAGGAATGGGAAACCTTACCCCTTTCTCAAATTATTTACAAACCAAATTTATGGGAAAAGATAAAAAGTTATTAGCCTGATGATGAAAATATTTAAAAAAAAATTAAATCCATGAATGATGGGATATTGGTAGACTTTTATTATGTAGATGGTATTATGAAATTTGTAAATAGGATATGTGGTCCATATTTACCCAAGAATAAATGGGAATTAATGGATGATTCACATTATTTCGATTTCTCTATACATCCTAGTAGCACCAAGATATATCAGTATTTAAGGAAACATTTTTTGTGTGACAATATAATGAGGGAAATTACTGATTATGTATCAAGATAATTATTTTGTCAATAGGTGATGGCTGAGAGACAACATCATTGAGGATTAATTAAACCTCTACCTATTCCGATGTGAAAATGAGATGATATTACTATAGACTTAATCACTATATTTTTAAAGACTCCTAGAAATAATGATTCAATATGGATTATTGTTGATCACATTACCAAATCTACATTTTTCCACACAATAATAGAAGATTTAGCTCCTTATATCCTTACATGAATCTATATAAATGATTTTTAAGACTATATTGAACACCTCATTCAATTTTATATTATTTTTATCCATAATTTACATCTAATTTCTAGAAAATTATTCATAAAGCTCTACATACCGAGATTCGTTTGGGAACCACCTATCCTCAATATCATTTATTTATTTTGAAACACTTTTAAAGGGAAGTGAGAACCCTTGTAGAAGTACAAATTAAGCCCCAAAAGATATGAAATTTTGGTTGAATAACAATTTTATCTGATTAGAATAAAACTCCCTAAACATTATCCAGGGTATAGAGCTTACATGAGTGCCAGGATCGACCCTCAAGATGTCTTCATAATGTTCCGCCAAGATGTACCAATACTGCATATATTCCTCCCAGTTAATCTTCCCCATGTTGAAACCACTAATCAAGATGCGGTTATGACGATCAATCCATTTACCTTACCCCTTTGTTGTTTCCACTCTAATCATTTTCCCCAACATTTGGTTGATGACTTCCTGTGGGGCCTTAATATCTAAGAATTGATCCGCAATTTCTTCATATGAGTGAAGAAGAAGGTCCATCTGATTCATCACCAAAGAAATCTATTTATAATGATCAAAAGGAGTATCCACCTCTCGCTGATGCCCAGAATTTGGAGCTGGTCTCACATCATCACTCGGCAGCCCAGGAGAGTGTGCAACCCCCACCAGGGGAGGTTGAACCCTAAGGTGCACCTGACCGACCATTTCTTGAGAGACAGACGCCCTCACGATCAAGCCATCACCTTTACATGCTTTCAAAGGAGGTTTACCTTTTCTAGTGGACCTAGTAACTAGAGGACTATGTAGGTTGGAATAATCATTCCTTGTGCGTGACCTCCGGGTATGTTTAATAAAGCCGTCTGAATCTATAATGGTGTTTTTTCCCTTCCTTGAAGAGGATCTAAAATAATCCTATGCAATCCCCACTTATTTGGACACACCAGGGGATTCTGAATATGAATCCTAAACTTGGAAGACCTAGCCTCCCTTAGAATACTCCTCACCAGGACTGTCCTCCATCACAAAAGCTTCACCAGGTGCATAACCCCCATCTTATCCCAATACTGCAAACTGGTTTTGAGAATTCTTGAAACTCCCTCCTGGTTTTGCCTTCTCAGCATAGGAAGGTTTGTCCTGCATGTCTTGCAATGATGTGGCTGGATGGCTTGGCTGTGAAAATCCATGACCCATGTCTTGGAAGTAAATTGGAGTTTCATCCAAAACCATGATTTGGGGGTCCTCACCCATGTCTGTTTCCGCATCAACTGCCTCATTCACGGAAGCTTCCTTGAGTGGAAGTAGGGCCATACCCATACCAACATCTAAGTTCACCTCCCTCTCCTTGGGCCCTTCCACTTCTTGAACCAAGCCTTTCTTCCCGCTGATCCCATCCCTTCTGTCAGGAACCTCTCTAGAAGAACAGGGATTACCCAAGTCCTTTTTTAAGGTGGTTGAAAATATCAGAGACTTTTGGGTTCAGTTTAGAATCCATTGGAGCCTTCTGGGGAACCTCCATATCCGCAACCCTTGGATCAAAAACCACTGGTGCATTCTGTCTCTGGATCGGCTGATCATACACTTCTTCCACATTCAAGTTAACACCCTCAGGGCCTGCAAGCATTCCAGACTCACTCTGAGTAGCAAGAACAACCCCCCCCCCATGATGAGAAAGGATGCGGCGACATACAGATTGTAGATTCCCCAAGCGTTGACATGAACAAAAAAAGTCTGATTATGATTTGAAAATCACTAGTTGTCTACAACAAAACTCCTCCCCCACTGTGATCCATATCCAATCAACTGGAGGATTAGAAACATCCACTTCCACACAAATGTGTGGGGATATTAGGTGACACACTAAGTTGGTGCGGATGTCCAAGCACAAGAAACGACTGAATAAATTTCCTAGCATTAAAATGATGGGGGGTTTTGAAAGGGAAGGGGGAGGCCAGGAAAACTTACCCAAATTGCCTTTGTTGGGAACCACCTATCATCCTAAAACTGATGGATAGTCTAAAATGACTATTCAAACATTAGAAGATAGGTTGACTTGACGATAACATTAATTTCAATGAATGTGAGATCAATATTTATCTTTGGTAGAGTTTTCCATAATTATAGCTTCCAATATAGTATTCAAATGGCGTCGTATGAAGCATTATATGGAAATAGGAGTCATACCCCAACTTGTTGGGATAGAGTTGGTGAAAGGAATCTTGTAGGACCAAAACTTGTTGAGGTAACAATAGATAAGGTAAGGACTATTTAGACACATATTAAAGAAATTAAAAATAGTCAAAAGATTTAATCCATTAATCGAAATAAATATTTGAAATTTCAAGTGTGAGATCATGTTTTCTTGAAAGTATAAATATGGAAGGGTGTTATAAGGTTCAGTAAGAAAGGAAAATTGACCCCATGATGCATCATACTTTTTAAATTCTAGAAAGAATTGGAGCTATGGATTAGCCTCTGAAAATGACCCCAAGCCTCTCTAAAGTACATAATGTGTTCTATATCTCATTATTAAAGAATTATATGTGAGACCCAATGCATGAACTCAAATATGATGAAATAGAATTAGAACCTGATCTATCTTACTATCACTACTACACTATTTCCTTTCACAACATGAAAAATGGACTTTAACATATTTAAAAAACACTATTAATCACAGTGAAGATAATGGGGGTCCCTATAATAAACCAATGTTTAATCTAGGGAAATTCCCTTCTTATAATTATATCATATATTATAATCACATAAAATCACAACACAATGCCACATCATGCTTAAATGAACTACTAAAATACTGTGGGACCTTTAAACATAATTTTTCCACATCTGTGATTTGAATTTAAAAAATCTAACATACATGGTTGTGATCATTAAGATGTTTGGAGTCCGATAGGACAGACATAATTTTTGGTGAATAGTAACTTTCCCTTATGAATAGTAATGTTACCCTTATGAATGCTAATATGAACCTTATGAATAGTAAATCATCTAAGTGAATATTAAACTTTCCTATTAATGTATAAATAAAATCTATCCATCTTATAAGTGAAAATATGATAGTATTGGTATTTTTGGTAAGTCATAAATATTTAATTAAAATTTTATGATTAATTTAATAATTTAAATAAAATTTTATTTTTATAAAATATATTCATAAATTAATATTTTTATGTATTATGATTATACTATAATTTTATGAGACCTTAATTAATTTTTTAATGTGTTTAAGAAAGTAGTTTTAAATTTAAAATTTGTATTTTTCATGTAAGTTATAATTTTAATTAAAATAAAATTTATAATATTTAGAAAATTATTTTCATAAAATGGATTTCATTTTTGGATTCTAAATCTAAAAAAATGGTTATGGTGAATATTTTGAGATTATCTAAAATACTTGAATTTTTGGTGAATAGTTAAATTCGATAATTTGTGAAATTTGCTAAATAAATGAATTTTTACATCATGCTTGAGTCATGGATTATGTAAATAGCCATCGGTTAAAACTCACAAGCACATATTACTTTTTTTATTCAAAATAATCAGAACCATTTATAATCTTGAGAAAAAATAATAAACTAATGAATTAAATATTATAAAAACTCCCCTCTCATCCACTATGAAAACTACCCCTCACCACCTCTTCTACTCACATCTCTTAAGCCTAGTTCCTAGTCCAAATTACACTGAAATATCTACCTAAGACTCTCTCCCACGTCCAAGGGCATTTTTTCTTAACAAAATTCCAATAACCAATCCCTTAAAGAGGCTCTCAAGAGGAAGAAATTAAGTGGTAAAACCTCTTCCGTTTTCTTTCAATTTCATTTCAAGTTCCTCTGTATTCTTTTGTATCCTCACCAATCATCATCCAAATGGTATGATAACTCTAGTAACATACATTTACTGGAAGTTTTTTATGATAATGGAATAATTCATCATCATATCCGCTTTCCCCTCCTTTTATACTAAGAAATGGAAACACCATCCGAGATGTGTTAATCTATCACATTCAAGGACGACGAGTTTTCCATTTATATTACCGTGTTAAATTATGGTCATGAAACTATTTTTATGGTTCCAATAGATTATATGTATGTCATATATCATATTTAATTTTCTATAATCAATTTTTAAAAATGGTATTAATGTATAAAACAAAATGAGTTCGTTCTGATCAAAAACCGCCTATTAACCCAAACGGTTATCATTAATGTTTTATATAATGATTCATCCCCAACCCAAATAACTAAATTAATTTTATAACCATTTAATATTCCAGATTTTCTCTAATATCGTATAAAAATTATGGATAGCCATCTTCATCATACATGATTATCCGTATATGTATATAAGTAAAATGATTATGAAAACCAAGGAAACAAGTGCTCCCAAACAATGAAATTCAGCCTATTAACAAATAAAAAAGGATATGAATGAACATGATAAGGATATAATAAATAAATTACATATATAAGATGTTCTGGAATTATTAATTAATGAATCTAATTTGATTATCCAGTACATTAATATCAAGTGAAGAACACATTTGGACTTAAGCTAAGGGATTCTACCTGAACCTCCATTATTCCTTCGGGTTGCACTATATTTCTTTTTACCCAAATGAAGTTATCTTTTATTTTATTTACATGATTTAAATTTTATTTATATGTTCCAAACTCGTGTATCAATATCCATTCATCATTATCATTTATTGATATACATACCTTCTTAAGTGGTTCCCTTCTCAATTATTCCCAATAAGAAAGCCCATTTTAAGAGAACTTCCTGAATTCTCACCCAATTTCAAGTGCACTCTATCTTCTATTATAATCCACCATTGTTTTTTTATAAAATCACTATTTTTATTATGAAATCATTCTTGTTTCTCTTCTATTTTAAAATAAAATTTTATTCCCTATTCTATTTTAAATGTTTTTTAGTATTTTCCTTAAAACCACACTAAAATGGTTTAATAATAAATTTTTTTAAATAATATTATTACATGTTATCAATTCTGTTTGAAATCACTTACCATGATATATGTTTTTTCCCTTATGAGTGTTCATGTATGTTATAATTCCTTTCTTTCATGGAAACTTGTATGATACACCCATCATTATGCTTTATGACATGATTATGATACCCATTTCTTTCCATCAGTACCCTTATGTTTATGTATGGTTGATTATGTATGATTTATTATATGGAATAAAAATTCATGAAAAAGTTAATATGGATGCACCCATATAGTGCTCCAATGCATTGGGTAAATTTTAGTCTCATAATATGTTATGTGAAATGGTCTTGGTAGTTAGCCTTGACTTGTGCTCCATGTGAAATAGTCTAGGCGGTTAGCCTTGACTTGTGCTACTATATGTGCAATGATCCTTGACTCATGATAAATGTGTGTTTTATGTTGCTTCCACATTACCAATATTCAATGAATATATGATTCCATGTTCTAAATTTTATGATTTATTATGTTTAATCATGCAACATGCCTCTTTATATCATTTTGTTATTCCTTCCAACCCACGTGCTAAGCTTTATTATTATTCTTATTCATGTACTGGGCTTCTAGATCAACCCTTTTTACATGTTATCCCTAGGTTATCCTATGAATATATATGAGAACAATGTAATTTAGGAGCTCAATATAGATAATTGAATAAAAGTTTATTTTATGATATTTAATTATATACTTAGTCTTCTAGAACACTAGAATATATGATCCTTGGCTTGTAATTTGATGTTTATTTATGCTTAAAATCATGTAATGATATGGGTAAAATGCTAGGTCCATTACAGTTGGTATTATAGGATGGTCTAGTTTTTTTTGGAGATTAGTAATATATAACTTTAGTAATAACCTTATGGATAAAACTAAGTATAAGAAAACATCCTTAAATATTGGTTAGTATAGAGTAAGTAGTTTATAATGAAAATACATCACTGTCTAGATACTACAAGTAGACGTGGTTATGGAACATATGTGTCTTATAGTAACAAATTTGACAAGATGTTCTGGGCCTAACTCGAGGTAACCTAGTAAATTAAAATGGGTCTTACTATGAACCTAGTTTGACACTCTAGTGGAATATTCTTTGGTAAATTCATAAGCTCATTACAAACCATTATTAATGGAACAAAAAAGGGACCATAATAATATAAGTTAAGAAACATACGAAGGATAACCTATATTTAAACATAAGGAATCACAAGTTAGGATATACAGTTACATTAAAAGTTTAACTTTTTATGTTCAAAGTTTCCTTTTATGCTTATTAGCTAAGTATTCAAGCCCCCTAATTGCAATTTCAATTTTTAGTTAATGGAGGGAAATAGAAGAACACGTTCCAACAATCAATATGATAGGGAATGTGAATATTTCCATAATGATAAACCAAATAGGATGGGAACGGGTTATCAAAACTTCATGACAATACTTTCTCAACTAGATCAAGTTAATAAAAATAACTTGAATCATGTGGAAATCCCTCCTCGTCTAAGGAAATATCAAGTTTCCATCGAATCCTTCATGTGGAAAATTCCTCCCATGTTTAGTGGATCTTCCAATCCCCTCCTCACGGAATAGTGGATTAACTCCATTGAAAAGATACTATATTTCCTCTAGTGCTCGGAATAAGAGAAATTCATGCTTGAAGCCTATCATTTTGATGGGGAAGCTAATTATTGGTGAAAACTAATAAAGAATATGAAGTCCCAGGAGGAAATTGGTTCTATAGATTGGGAGGTATTTGGGAAAAAAAATTCAATAAATATTTTCTCCGAACCCTCCGTATCAAGATGGAAAGAGGGTTCCTAGGACTTAAGTAGAAGGAATATGAGTCTATTTTGAATATAAAGAAAAAATTACATGACTTGAAAGGTATTGTTCCATCTTGTTCATGAACACTGAAAATAAGGTGGATTTTTTCTCTAGCGGGCTAAAGTTGAGTCTATGAAAATCATTGGAAATTCAAGACTTCGAAAATTATGAGGAGATTTTCCATTGTTCCATCATGGTTGAAATGGAGATCAAATATTGTAAATGGTATCATGGAACCAGTGGAAAAAAGTGTAAAATTGTGTCTAATAGGGGTGGATCATTAAATAAATCTAATGATAAAAAGAAGACCCAACATCCCGTGTGCAAAAAATGATTGAAGAAGCATCCTGGTAACTATATAAAGGGAAACATGAATTAATTAAAATGTGGAAGAATGGGATATATGGATAAGAGCTTCCAGAGGGGTATGAAGAATTCAAATACTGTGGAAGAAGAAAGGAAGGTTTAGATCAACACTCAGCCTGTAGTGTAGTGCTACAACAACAAGTAACATGGGAATTATGTGGACAATTTCCCTAAGCATGGGGTTTTTGGGGGAAATAAAAAACCTCTAAGTAAAAATGTAAGGTCTTATACTATCAAAAATACTAAGGTGGATCCAAACAACGATGTGGTCATAGGCAAGTTAGTTATTCATTTAACAATAGTGAACGTGCTATTTGATTATGGTTCTACAAATTCTTTCATATCTTGAAAATTTAGTAGAACTATTCAAACAACACCTCACAATTTGAAGTTTGAGTTATCTCTGAGAATAAATAATGTGAAAATTATTGTGTCAAAGGTTTATAACTCCTCACAGGTAAATGTTTGTGGACTAACACTCCCAAAAAATATTTTCATACATCATCTGGTGGAGTTCAATGCTATTTTGGTCACAGAATGGATATCTTTATATAAATCCATCATTAACTATATGGAAAGGGAGATCACTGTTCACATCCTAGAGTATCCTCCAATCCTATACAAGTGTAAGGAGGAAGATGCTAACGAGCCCGTACCCGAGTGGTAAGGGCTCCTTGGCATCCAAGAGACTCGGGTTCAAAACCGGGTGGAGGTGAATTTCTAGGTACTATAGCAGTACTGTAGCAGTTACTGTTCGGTACTGTAGCAGCCGGACTATTCACTCAATTTTGGCCTTTGAGCCACTAGTTTGGGCCTATGGGTCTCCAGGGCCTTCAGGTCATCAAGGGCCTTCGGGCCACAGGGCCTTTGGGTCACGTAGACCATGAAGTATCCCATTTCACATAGAACAAGCCCCATAAGAGGATCAAAGAAACAGGAGTAGTAGCCAATAGATGCAGAGCTAACCGGATTGGATGAATGAGAGGGTATGGAATCTGCCATCGAGACCAGGCACCGTGCATCTTTGTACGTGGCAATGCTAGCCGATCAGCAATGCAAGGTGGGGTGTAAGGAGATCAATAATGCAGAAAGATGGGGAGGGGAAATTCAAGTGGGATGGGCCTACAGGTCATATATTGGGCTTGGTATGCCTCTGGGCCTTCAGTTCATGTATTGAGGGTTTTTCGGGACTTGTGCCTTGGGCCTACGGGTCATGTACAGGTTCCCCTTCAACCCTTAAAAGTGGGATTATCCGTAATAAAATAAAAAATAAGGCCTTCGGGCCATTCAGGAAAGGAGGAAGATGAATCTCCTTTAGAATCAACATCTCTAGTATGGATAATGTTGCCTTTTGATCAATAATATCTTTCTCAAATGATTGAGACAATGGAGATGATACATCTCAAAGATATTCCCATAGTGAGGGATTACACTAATGTATTCCCGGAATAATTTCCTAGTATTCCTCATAATCAAGAGGTTGAGTTCTCAATGGAACTTATTCATGGATCCCTACCTATATCAAAGACACCGTATTGAATGGACACTATTGAGCTGGAAGAGCTGAAGAAGTAGTTACAGGAGAATCTGGAGAAGGGTTTTATATGCCCAACTACTTCACTGTGGGGTGCACCAGTCCTATTTGTTAAGAATAAGGATGGATCAATGGGCCTGTACATTGGTTATCACAAACTCTATAAAATTATGATAAAGAACAAGTATCCTCTGCCTCAGATAGATGACTTATTCAATCAGCTACATGGGTCCAGTTATTTCACTAAGGGGGACCTTAGATCGGGATATCACCAATTAAATGTGAGGAAGGAAGATATTCCAAAGATTTCCTTTCGAAGGAGGTATGGACACTATGAGTTCATAGTGATTCCCTTCATAATCACTAATTCTCTGAAAAATATTCATGGATTTAATGAATAAAGTCTTTAAATATTACCTCGACAATTTTGTGGTAGTCTTTATCGATGATATTCTGATATAATCCAAGAGAAAAGAGGAGCATGGGGAGAATTTGAATACTATGCTGATGAATTTTTGAAAGGAGAAAATTTAAGTAAAGTACAATTAATGTGAGTTCTGTATGAAAGAAGGTTCATAATTGGTGCATGTTATCACTTGAAAATAAATATTTTTGGACCCTCCCAAGACAAATGCAATTGAAAAGTGGCCTAGGACAACATCTATAATGGAGATCTGTAGATTTCTGGATCTCGCCAGGTATTATCGATGATTTGTGAAGAAGTTCTCAAAATATTTAAACATAATGACTAAGATGACACAAAATATATTGAAGTTCGTCTAGACTCAAGAATGTAAATAATGCTTTATGGTGAAAAAAGAGGTTTATCACTGCACCAACACTCACACTCCAAATAAGTGGAGAACTCTTTGTGGTGCATAGTGATGATTTAAAGAAGAACTTAGGCTATGTGATGATGAAAAATGATAAAGTGATATCCTATGCCTCAAGGAAGTTGAAAATAAATGAGAAAAACTATCCCTTGCATGATTTGGAGTAGGTGAATGTGATATTTTAATTAAAAAATTAGTGGCATTATCTCTATGGGGAGAAGTGTGAGATATATACTAATCATTAGAGTATGAAATATATATTCAAATAGAAAGAGATTAATATGTTCCAGTGAATATGGTTAGATCTAATCAAGTATTATGACCGCTCAATCCACTATCATCCCAATAATCCATATAAGGTGGAAGATTTTCTAAGTAGAAATGATCCTATATCTTTATCAATGATTAGAATTGAAAAGGATCAAATATTCTTAGATTTTCAGATTTTGGACATGGGAATCATTAATGGAGGAACATAATCAATCCTTTCTCAAATGACTTCTCAACCATCCCTCATGGATAAAATAAAGGATCCTCAAAGAAATGATGTGGAAATTCAGAAAAGGGTGGAAGCTATCAGAAATGGGAAATCATTTGAGTTCAAGATTGACAAGGTTGGATTCGTAAGATTTGGGTTATGATTACTTGTACCATCTAATCCATACATAAATAAGGAGCTTCTAAATGACGCACATAGCTCAACCTTATCTATTCACCCAGGGAGAACAAAGATGTATCGAGATATCTAGGAGAATTTTTTGTGGTACAATATGAAGAAGGATATTTCTAAGTATACATAAAATTGCTTGGTATATATGAAAGTGAAGGATTAATTGAAAAAGTATAAGGAGATTATGAAGCCATTTCCCATACCAACATGGAAGTGGGGGGAAATCACCATGGACTTTGTCACTGGACATCCAAGGATATCTAGAAGAAATAATGATATATGGGTCATTATGGATCTTCTTATAAAGACAACCCAATTTATAGAAATTCAAGAGGACTTCTCATTGGATCAACTTGTACAGATATATATCAAATAGGTGCTAATGATACATGGTGTACCACTATCTATTGTATCCTATAGAGTTTGAAGATTCACCTAGATGTTATGGAAATGTCTCCAACATGCTATAAGCACTGGACTGTAATTTAGTACAACCTATCATCCTCAAACCGATATCCAATCTGATAGAACTATTTAGACACTTGAAGACATGTTGAGAGCATGTTTTGTGTACTTTAAAGGAGGAGGGGACCAAAATCTTCCCCTGGTTGAATTATCCTACAATAATAGTTTCCACTTTAGCATCCAAATGTATCCATATGACACCCTTTATGGGAAAAGGTATATAATGATGATATGCTAGGATGAATTTAGTGAGCATAAGATACTAGAACCTGAAATGGTCAAATAAATGGTGGAGAAGGCGAAAATCATTCATCATCACATCAAGGCATCCCAAAGTTAACAAAAGAGCTATGAAAAAAATTTTCGACAAGAACTTGAGTTTAAATCTAGACACATGGCATTCCTTTATATATATCCTTGAAATAAGGTCATGTGATTTAGGAAGAAAAAAATATAAGTCCTAGGTTCATCAGGCCCTTTGAGATTCTTGATCATGTTAGAGATATGGCCTATTGACTAGAACATACACCTACCACACCTAATGTACATGATTTCTTCCATGTATCCCTCTTAAAGAAGTACATACTAGATCCTTCACATGTACTGTCTTTAGAGGTGGTATAGTTGAAAATTATCTTTCTTATGTGTACCGTCCAGTGAAGATCTTGGATCATAGAGATAAAGTTCTACATAACAATACTAATCACTTGGTGAATGTACTATGGCGAAACCATAAGTATGAATAGGAAACATGGAAACTAGAGGAAGCCGTGGAAGAAAAGTACCCACACATATTTTCATCTTAGAGTGTAAAACAAAATTTCGAGGGTGAAATTTCATAAGGGGGGAAGAATGTAACAACCCAAAGTTTAATCAATGGAAATTCCCTTATTATAATTATGCCATATAGTATAATCACATAAAATCACAACACAATTATACATAATTCATAAATGAACTACTAAAATGTTATGTGACATTTAAACATAATTTTTCCATTTCTGTGATTTGAATTTCAAAAATTTGACATACACGGTTTTGATCACTAATATGTTTGGAGAGTGATGGGACAAAATTATTATTATTATGAATAGTAAGTTACCCTTATGAATAGTGATATTACCCTTATGAATTGTAATATGACCCTTATAAAAAGTAAATTGGCCAAGTGAATAGTAACATTACCAAAGAAAGTATAAATAAAATTTATCCATCTTATAAGTGATAATATAATAGTGTTGGTATTATTAGTAAGTCATAACTTTTTAATTAAACTTTTATGATTAATTTTATAATTTAAATGAAAAATTATTTTCATAAAATATATTCATAAAAAATATTTTGATGTCTTATGATTATAATATAATTTTATGATACCTTAATTAATTTTTCAGAGTATTTAAAAACGAGGTTTTAGTTTTAAAATTTGTATTTTTCTAGTAAATTATGATTTAAAAAAACATTAAATTTCTTATATTTAGAAAAAAAATTCATAAAATTGAGGTCATTTTTTGATTTTAAACATTGAAATATGGTTAGGGTGAGTTTTTGGTTTTTTTCTGAAATACTTGATTTTTTTGTGAATAGTTAAAATCAATAATTTTTGAAATATGTTAAGTAAATGAATTTATGCATCATGCTTGAGAAATGGATTATGCGAATGGCCATTGGTTCGAACTCACACACACTTATTACTTTTTTTTCAAAATAATCATCACTATTTCTTGTATTGATAAAAAATAATAAACTAATGAATTAAATATTGAGAAAATCCTCTCTCCTCCACTATAAAAATCACCCCTCACCACCTCCTTTCCTAACACCTCTAAAGTCTTGTACTCTGTCCAAATTCTACTCAAATATCTCCCCAATATTCTATAACACGTCCATGAGCTTTTGGTCTTAAAAAATAAAAAAAACCAATCCCTTCAAGAGGATCTCAAGAGGAAGAAATCAAGAGGTAAAACCCTCATCTGTTTTCATTCAATTTCTTTTGAAGTTCCTTTGTAGTATTTTCTATCAACTCTTATCCTCATCCAAATGGTTTGATAACTCCAGTAACATAAATATACTATAATTTTGTTATGATAATGGAATAATTCATCATCATCTATCCTTTCCCATCCTTTTATACTATGAAATGGAAACACCATCTAAGATGCCTTAATTTATCACATTCATGGACGATGGGTTTTCAATTTCTATTACCGTATTTAATTATTGTAATTAAACTATTTTGATGGTTGAAACACATATAATTTATGTTATATATCCTATGTAATTTTATAGAATAATTTTGTACAAATAGATTTAATTTGTAAAAAAAAATGAGTTTGTTGGGATCAAATACCACCAATTAACCCAAATGGTTATGATTAAAGTTGCATATAATGATTCATACACACTTCAAATAACTAAATTAATTTTATAACAATTTAATCATATAGATTCTCAATAATAAATATAAATTAAAATCTATAAAACCATCATCATCATATGTGATTATTCATACATGTATATAAGTAAACCGATCCTGAAAACTAAGGAAACAAATGCTCCCAAACAATGAAATTGATCCTCTTAACCAATCAAAAGGACATGAATTAAAAAAATAAGGATATAATAAATAAACTAAAATTATAATAGTTTCGGTAATTATTAATTAATGATTATAATTTGATTATCCAAAACATTATGATCAAGTGGAGAACACCTTCAGACTTAAGGTAAGGGATTATACCCAAACCTTCATTATTCCTTCAGGTTACTCAATATTTATTTTTACCCAAATGAAGTTATATTTTATTTTTCGTACATATAATATATATTGTGTATATATTAAAAACTCATTTACCAAGATCCATTCATCACTCTCTTGTGGATATATACAAAAAAAGTGGTTCCCTTCTCAAAACTTTATGATAAGAAAGCCCGTTTTAAAGGAACATCCCAAATTCTTACCCAATTTTAGGTGAACTATATGATATGTTTTAATCCACCATTTTTTTCTTGATAAAATCATAACTTTTATTATGAAAACCTTCTTGGTTCTCTTCTGGTTTTATATAAAATATTATTCCCTTTCCTATTTTAAATTCTCTTTAGTATTTTCCCTAAAACCGCACTAAAATGTTTTATTGCTAACATTTCTTAAATACACTTATTATATTTTGTCACTTCTGTTTGACATCACATACCATGATATATTATTATTTTTCCTTATTAGTGTTCATTTATGTTTTAATTCCTTTCTTTCTTGGATACTTATATAATATTCCCATTCATTATGCTTTATGATATGATTATGATACCCATTTCCTTCCATGGGTACCCTTATATTTATGTAAGATTGATTATGTATGATTTAGTATTTTTAAAGCATATTAATGAACATGTTAAGATGGGTGCACCCAGATAGATCTCCAATGCATTGGGTAAATTTTAGTCTCATGAGACATTATGGGCAACGGTCTTGGCGGTTAGCCTTTACTTGTGCTCCTTGTGCAGTGGTCTATGTGGTTAGCCTTTACTCATGCTACTCTATGTACAACGAGCCTTGACTCATGATAAAGTCATGTTTTATGTTGCTACCACATTCCTAAGATTCCATGGTTATATGATCCCATGTTCTAAATATTATGATTCATTATGTTTAATCATATACCATGACTCTTTATATCACTATGTTATGCCTTTGAACCCATGTGCTAAGATTTATTCTTATTTTTATTCCATTACTGGAATTCTAGATCATCCCTTTGTTCAGGTCATCCCTAGGTTATCCTATGAATGTGTATGAGAAAAATGTAAGTTAGGAGTTCAATATGGATAATTAAATAAAGTTTTATTTAATGATATTTAATTATGTACCTAATATTCCAAGACACTAGATAGTGTGATCCTTGGCTTATCATTTGATGTTTATTTATGCTTAAAATCATGAAATGATATGTGTAAAAGGACAGGTTCACTATAGTCATATTTATTAGAACTTTTTTAGTGCTGATAAAGGCTACCTTTATTAGTTCTTTTTTTAGCATGGATAAAGGACCCCTTTATTATCACTTTTTAGTAATGATAAAGGCCTAGCCACCTATACTGTGATGTTTATATAACATCACACCCATAAGTAAACTTATAATTTAAAAAACACACCCAGAAGAAAACCTGATATATAAATTTAATTGACATCATAAATATAAAAATTTCCACCCACTGTATATACAAAAAAACAATGCTATCAACATTTCAAACAAAGTTTTTTATATAATTACATTTATAATTGTCTAATAAACATTCTAAAACATTAATATTTCATATTTTGATGCCCGTGATCCCCTCTAAAAATGGTTTCCTGTGGTATCAGTTTCCAAACAAATAATATCAACCCAAGAAAAAAATTCCACCTATATAAGAAAACAAATATTATGTTACTATTACTATAAAGAATTAAATTTAACAATAATATGAAAGAACACATTAATAAAATGCTAATATTGAATAAAAATGACATATTTGGAGTTATATTGGTCACACTATGTATCTTATTGATGTGGGGTGGATTCCTATACATTAAAAATGAGTTATGGATAGTTTTCTGAAAATATAAAAACAATCTGAAAGTGTTTTCTCAGTTTTGAGTATGTCACTTGTTCTTTTACAAAAAATAATATCAATTTTAAATAATGAAACATTTGGAGTTATACTAGCGACACCATGTGTCGTATTGAGGTACAGCTGAGTCCTACACATCAAAAATGACTCAAGGGTCATTTTCCTAATGTATAAAAACAATCCGAATATGTTTTCTCAGTTTTTAGAATGTCACTTTTGCTTTTTACTAAAATGTCATTTCAAACTAGAAACACTCACTTTGAGTCATACCAGTCGCATCATGTGTCAGTTTTATGTAAGAATACTTCATACAAGTCACAGATGACTTGTGAATCTATGCCAGAAATTATAAAGACAATAAGAGTGCATTTTCTTGGTTTTCAGTGAGTGACATAGTTTGAACTAAAATGCCATTTTTAAACTGATAATATACAATTTAAGTAATACCATTCACACCAAGAATTATATAGATGTGAGGTTGATTCTTACACATAAAAAATTACTCATGGATAATTTTCCTAAAGTATTAAAACAATACTAATGAATTTTATAAGTTTTCAGTATATCACTTGTTGTTTTTTCATAAATCCATGTCAATTTTAATTGAAATGAGACAATTTGAGTTATACTAGCCACACAATACATCGTATTGAGGTAAAAATGATCCCTACAAGTCAAAAATCACTAATATATCATTATACAAAAATATCAAAACAATATTAATGTGTTTTATTGGTTTTTAGTACGTCACTTGTTGTTTTTACTTAAATTCATGTCAATTTTAAATAAAAATAGACACCTTGGGTTATACCAGCCACACCGTGCAAATTATTGAGGTTCAGATGATCTGTACGCATCCAAAATGACTCATATATTGTTTTCCTAAAGTATCAAAACAATATGAATGTATTTTCTCAATTTTCAGTATGTCACTTGTTATCTTTACTTAAATTTTTGTCAATTTTAAATAAAAATGGGCACTTTCAGTTATATTGGACACATTATGAATCTTTTTGAGGTACTACTTAGTTTTATTCATCATAAATGACTCATGTATCATTTTAATAAAGTATCAAATTGATATTAAATTGTTTTCTGAGTATTCAGTATGTCAGTTTTTCTTTTTACATAAATTTTTGTCAATTTTAAATAAAAATAGAAACTTTGAGTAATACTAGCCACACCATACCTCTTATTGGGGTGAAGCTAAATTCTACATGTCAAAAATGACTAATGGACAATTTTCCTAAATTCTCAAATAATCAAAAAAAAAATTCTCAGTTTTCAGCATGTCACTTGTTCTTTTTTACATAAATTAATGTCAATTTTAAATAAAAAGACACACTTAGAGTCATACTGGCCATAAAGTGCATCGTATTAATGTGAAGATGACTCCTACATGTCATAAATGACTCATGGATAATTTTACTAAAATATTAAAACAATCCAAATGTGTTTTCTCAGTTATCAGTTTGTCACTTGTTGTTTTTACTTAAATTCATGTCAATTTTAAATAAAAATTGGCACTTTGAGTTATAAAAACCACACATTGCATCTTATCGAGTTGAGTTTGAGTTATAAACATAAAAAATTACTCATATATCATTTTCCTAAAGTATAAAAATATTTTGAATGCATTTTGTCAGTTTTTATTAGGCCACTTGTTCTTTTTAAATAAATTCATGTCAATTTTAAATAAAAATAGACACTCTGAGTTATATCGGCCACACCATGAATCATATTTAGGTGTGGTTGAGTCCTATTCATTGAAAATTACTCATGTATCATTTTCATAATGTTTTAATGAAATCATAATGAGTTATCTTTATTTTCATTATCTCACTTTCTCTTTTTACTTAAATTAATGTCAATGTTAAATAAGAAGACACACTTGGAGTCATAATTGTCATGCTATGCATCATATTGAGGAGAGGGTGACTCCTACATGTCAAAAATGACTCATGTATAGTTTTTATAACATATCAAAACAATAAAAATTCATTTTCTTAGTACTCAGTATGTCACTGGTTGTTTTTACTTAAATTGATGTTAATTTTAAATTAAAAGAGACACTCTGAGTTATACCGGCCACACCATGCATCGTATTAAGGTGATACTGATTCTTAAATGTCACAAATGACATATAGATCATTTTTACGAAGTATCAAAACAATATTAATGCTTCTAAATTGTTTTTATTATATCAAATGTGTTTTTTACTAAATGTCATTTCAAATTTGAAACATGCATTTTGAGTCATAACGGTCGTATCACATGTTGGTTTGATGTGAGAATGCTTCATACATGTCACAAATGTCTTATGAATAACTTTTCTAAATTATCTTGATAATCTGAGTGTGTTTTCTTGGTTTTAAATTACTGACAAGTTTTGAACTAAAATGTCAATTTTAAGATGATAACATACACTTTTAGTCATACCGTTCACACCGTGAGTCGAATTCAGGTGTGGTTGATTCCCACATGTCAAAAATTATGCATGGATATTTTTACTAAAGTATAAAAACAATAAGAATGCATTTTATCAGTTTTTAGTATGTCATTTGTTCTTTTTTCTCAATTTAATGTCAATTTAATATAAAAATACTCACTTAAAGTCATATCGGCCACACCGTGCATCAGATTTTAGTGCGGTTGATTCTTACATGTCAAAAATTACTCATGGATCATTTTACTAAAATATAGAAACAATATGAATGTGTTTTATTTGTTTTTTAGTATGTGACATGTTATTTTTACTAAAAGTAATGTTAATTTTAAATAAAAAGATACACATTGAGTGATATCAATCACTTGTTATTTTTGATCTATTTTGAGTTAGATAGTTTCTCTGATACTAACTATATTGACCCAAACATTTCCCACATAGATATCACATCTTAGTATATTAATATTCCTCACATAAATTAATTATCTATACCAAAATAGTTTTGGTCTAGTGCTTTTGAAAACATGAAAACATAAACAATGAGTTTATAAGAGTATCTTATTAATTTATTATTTACTAGAAACATTCTTATACATATCATTTATAAAAAATTCTTAACTACTGAAGGATGTGTAACATAATAAAGGGTGATCATGGATGTTTAATAAGTGTAAATAAGGGAGATATCAATGATCATATAAGGATAACATCAGAATAAATATATTAGAAGGTGATATTAAAATTATAAATTCATACCCAATATATAATAGATCATAATCAGGAGTCTTGGATAAAATCATGGTAGTTCAGAAGACATGAATCTTAAAGGATCAAATAATATTATAAACTAAAAACATAAACTTCGTGTCATACTGAGCAACACTGCATATCAGATTAAGGTGCAGGTGATTCATATGTGGTTGATTAGTATATTGTTTCAGAAAATATTCATGAAATATCTTTTGGGAAGTCATACTTTGCATTAAATTACTAAGAAGTCATACTTTTCATTCGACATGTTCTCCCTTTTATGGATTATTGTAGATAGTTGAAAAAAAAATATAACTTCCCAAAAGATATATAAATAAATAAATAAACAATAGATAAAAATGACAAAGAAATAAACTTAAAAATAGTATACAAAATGGTGAAAAAATAAATTAATTAAATAAGTAGTAGGAATTTCCCTTTATAAATTCTTTACCCATTTCTTTGTTTTCATTATCTCAGTTCTAGCCTCAAAGTCCAATACCTTGTGAGCATGAGCATCTTTGAACAAACTGCCTTGACTCAAACAAAAGAATCCACCTGTATAAGAAAACAATTCTTTGGTGAGTAATATTAAAAATAAGTAAATTAAACAAAAATATGAAACAATCAACTACTTCTATGGAAGTCACATCTCCATGTTATTTGTGCACATTCTTCCATCAAGTATTTTACCCATTCATTTCTGAGCACATCTATATCATCTTGTGAATATGAGTCTTTTTTACAGTCATAGTAGTATTGTAAAAATATAAATATACAAAGGATTAATAAATATTTTAAATGAAAAAGTAATTATCTTCAAAAATACCTTTTCAGGGATGCTAGTTTGTACATGGAATATGTTCTCTCTTATAAATTTACAGACATAATAACCATAATATTTTCCATTGGTTTGTTTCAGACACAACAAAAACATTGAGGAGAATAAGTAATTTATTTTGATATGTATTTGGATAGTGAAATATTATTATATATACCTTGATACTTTTCTAGTGGTAGTACTTGTCTTCTTTCTCATCTTTATCCCTTAGCCTCATTCTTTCTTTTTCATGATAGTGATGTAAAAACCTATCATAACAGAATCTTCATTAAAAGATAATATAAATTATGTAACATGAAGTTTAGTTCTAAAGCATTGGGTGTAGTGTATAAAAAATTGACAAACACTATCATGTGTGGACGATTTATTGGATATCCATGCATTTAATCCCACAAATAAATCCTTAGAGTGTCCAATTTTACTGTAATGAGAATCCAATGCTACCTAAAAATAGAAAAAAGAATTAGTAATGAAAGAAATGAAAATATATTTGATATTTTTAAATTGTATAGTCTTACCTATGTATCATTGGTATTAAATAGAGTCTTCCATCCAAAAAAATTCTTTCAAATAATTTGATCAGACTTGCCACTATTTCGTACTTTTTTAGCTTCGAGTTTATCTTGTTCTTTAGAGGTGATGTGAGAACTAACGAGTCCAAACTTTTGCTCAGGGGAAAATCCCTTCAAATTGTTTTCCATAAATACTCCTACTAAAAATATGAAATTTATTTACTCATAATTCACTTAGTATATCAGATTTTGAAAAATCAAATGATGAAAACATACCTCATGTATAAATTTACAACTGATTCACCTAGCTATTCATAGTTATGGATTTAAGTTTCACTCTCAACTCTAATAAAGTCTTGATATTTCTCTCCAAAAAAATTCTTTAAATTCAACTATGTGGTTGTGACTATATTTTAACTTTTTATCCACATGAGTCTTGAATTATAGTAAATTTGGATATTGAATGGGTGGGTTAATGGCGATTTTGGTAGATATTTTTGATCAGTTGGTCAATCCTTTCATTGATTTTGAGGTGGTTTTTCATTTCACCCCCTTATATCTTTTTATTTCTGTAATAACATTCATCGAATCAGAAATTGTTTCATTAATTATTAAAGGTTTAGTTAGAAAAGTAAAATGGAAATTAATAACTCCTTATTAGTATGTTTTTTACAAGATGTGAAGGTCATGCGATGAATGTTCCAACAAATTTTCTGACCGTATTAATATTATACTCATGAATTGGAATAGGTAGATCTACACTCAGATCATGGGATACACCGATAAACACTCTCACATGACCTATTAGATGTGGTTTATAGTGTAGCATGTCCTTTTGAATATTGAACACTATAGCCCTCACCATAAGGTGATGGGTGGATGTTTCTAGATATAAATCACAATCATTATCACCCTATATAATATTAGTATAGAAAAGGTATTAGTGTCTCTTTGATACCAATTTCACAGAAATATTTATTAGAACATTGATTACCTTTTATGACATATCTTTGAGGGGAATAAATATCCTCATAGTTGGTGGTGTGTGGGGAGGGATCTCCACGTAGTGGATGTTCATGAGTTACTTCTTCACTTTTTCTATCCCTCATTAATGTTTCCATCATCTATATTATCTGTTGCAATTATAATGAAAGTTTAGATACTCTTTCTATCAATAATATTATTAATTCACTTTGATTGTCCTCTTGTTTTTTTCTAAAATTATGTTCGAGGTGTCACCCCAAAACCCACAACTCTGACGTGGCCATACTGTTCTGGCCACTTCAAGGTCACTGATAGTTTGTGTTCATCTAAAATATGTGTTACTGATTCCTATGACTATGTCAGATATAAAGTATAGGAAAATTAGTGATCATTTTTTATGTAATAGTGATTTAAAGAAAAAAAATTATCATGTAATACTTACATATTTTCCCATTCTTTTTGTGTGTTTTCATATATTAGTATCCCATATTTATTTACACGTGCCTACTTCCATAGTACATGGTGTGGGATGGAAGTGTATTTGGATTTCGAATCCCCAATCTTCATCTAAACAGAGGAACATAATTATGGTATTTTTTCATGTCATATAAAAGTATTACAATTGATTTAAAACACGTACCAATTTTTTTTCAAGTGAATCATACCCCATCCTTACTTTAGGATAAGGGTACACTGGTTTTTTATCATTCTTTCTTTCCAGCACTCAATTGATGTTTCATAAATAAAAAAAGTGTCAATTTAAATTATAAATACATGTATCATAAAATAATGTATTACAAGCCACAATATACCTAAAATGAATTATCTGTACAATGGCCAGTAAACACATCCCACGCTTCTTGGTTTATCAGGTGTGCAGAGATAACTAGTAGGTGTGGTTTTATTTTCCCTTTACCATCTTTAAGAGGATTACTTGTTATAATTGTAAGAAATTCTCTATTAATCCTTCTAGTAATAATTAATATGTACTTATTGTGGGATATATCTACTATAAATGAACTCTTTAATGGATGATGAAGAGTTTTTCAATGTTTCATTATTTTGTTTTTAGTAAAATAATGAAACATTATCCTAGTTTTACCATAATCTTTTCCCACATAAGTGTCGTAAGCCTGAGGACAACATGGTTCAATGAATCTATGTCAATTTTTATGCATTAGTAAGTGATTATTCCAATATAACTTCTGAACATGGCCTTGTTGGGGATAAAATGATGTACCCATACATTCAATCCCACCTCAAATTTAATTCCATTGAATTTTAGATTAATGATTTTTGCTAATATTTTTAAACTATGACGCTTCTATTTTTTCTACGACGTTGGTCCTTCATCACCAACAATTTACCTAGAATCAATATTTTGAATATTTTCCTTTGGAGTGGAAGCGTTGGAATGTGTAGATGGTCATTGTACCTCTGTAATGGGAGTAGAATCAGATTGATAAACCCATCGTTCCTGAGGAATGGGAGTACCAACACGTGCAGAAGGTCAATCCTCTACACTGCGAGCAGTAGAAGGTTGAGAGACCTATTATTCCAAGGTATTCGGAGAACTAGAACATAAAGAAGTCATTATATATAGAAGCGGTGTAACATTTAAATTAGAGTACATAAATGTAGTAGAAAAAAGATAATAACATGAGGTAACACGATGTATATTACAAATAAATGTAACTTAATTATTGAACTATATTTTTCTTTTTTAAAGGTTGAAGGGATTTTACACCTCTATAAATATTCCAAATACCTTCATTTTGGCATTATTTGACATAAAAAATGATGTATATATTAAAAATTCTTGGAAATGAGTGTGATGTCGCAATGAACGGGTCATCCTCAGTTGAATTTTCATCTGACCCTTCAATGGTTTTGGTTGATAACAGAAAAATTGACCACTTTAAGATTGCAGGATCTGGAACATAAAATACTTGTACTATTTGTGATTCCATTATTAATGGTTCATCTTTGTACCATTCCTTAATGAAATCAACTTTCACGAATTTTAATTCATCTGTTTTGACAAAACTTATGTTATCAACCCACTTGCATTGAAAATTCAACACTTGGAATGTTGTATAATCCAACTGCCATATTTTTTTAGTGATGCCAAAGTATGACCTATTCACAAAATTGGATTTCTAACCTTATTACTAGAAACATGCATCACTTTAGCCATGAGTGTAACTCCACTATTTTTCCTGGTATTGTCTTCATCATGGACATTTTTATAGAACATCTAACCGTTAATTATATAACCATTGTAAGATAATACATACAAACTTGGTCCTTCAGCTATCCATCAAAGTCGTTCTAAAATTGAATCCAAATATTTATCTATATCCTTAAAAATTTTGTACCAAAACCATCTTACAAACTATTGAATATGTGTATTTGATATCCGTCTTTCATCCCATTATGGATTCAAATGAATAAGAATTTCTTTGTTAGTTTAAACATATGAGGAATCCTCCAAATTGTTATGAAAAAAATAATGGTGGGCCTATTCCTGATATATAATATTGATTATGAGAACATCTCTTCTAGAAATTCCTTCACCCACAAGCTTCCCAATGTGATGATATTTCTATAGACCAATGCTTTCAACACTAGATAGGTATTAAGTAAAAAATTCAATGGATTACTCAAAAATATATCACTCTTCAATACAAACCTCTGGATGACTTTGATTTTTGACATACCCTTTCAAAATCATCATATACCGTTCAATGTGGTACAACTATCTATAGTGTACAGGATCACATAGTCAAATATCTCTCACCAAGAGAACCGTCTAATGAACCATCATATCAAATAATGTTGGCAGGAAGAACATTTCCAATTCATATAATATGATGACAATTTATTTTTATATAGTTAGAAATTTCATCAGGTCTATGACCTTGCTGCATATAGCATTGAACACAAAACCTATTTTGTTTAATGTATGATGTAAATTATTGGTAAAAATTAAATTTAATGATATTGGCATTAGATCTTGCATCAAAATATGACAACCATGTGATTTTAGACCCTTTAACTTTAAATCGGTCATTAACACGATGTTATTGATATTCGATGAATACCCTTATGGAACCTTTACGTCATTAAAGAAGTTTCAAAACTAATATCCCTCCTATTTGGAAAGTGTGTAATCAGTTGGAGTACGAAAAGATCAATTTTTCACCCTTCATCGGTGCCAAATATTCTCATTTTCCCATATCAACTATGTCCAACCCAGCCTTAATTTTATCCTCTATTTTGTTAGGTGTATTTAGCAGCATTCCAATAAAATTATCACAAACATTTTTTTTCAGAAAGCATAACATCAAGAAAAATTCTCACGTATAGATAATTCCAGTATGGTAATTAAAAAAAACTTATCCCTTTTTCCAACAGGTTTTTGTAAGGTTTTTCGAAAATGGTTTAACAAAAGTATTGTCCACATGTTTTACATTATCAAATAGTTGATCGCCTATTAGTGTATATGGTGCGATATATTCTTCTGAACTTCCATTGAATTATTTCAACCAATATTGGTACTTATGTCATTGAGGTAGAAATCTGTGATGTCCTAGAAACATAGTTTTTGATGAATGTATCATCCAAATAGACTGTATACCTTGTTTAAAAATGGGGAACCCTTGATTTCCTTTCATGTTATATCCTGAAAAATTTCCATAAGCAGGAAAGTCATTTATCATCCCACACAACATGGTTCTAAAATTAAAATCTTCATTTCTATAAGCATCATATAACATAACACTCGAATCCTACAATAATTTCAAATCCTCAATCACTGGATCCAAATAAACATCAATATCCTTACCCAGTTTTGTTGGTCCTAATATAAGCATAGATAACATGATTTATTTTGGTTTCATGCATAACCACAGTGGTAAGTTATAATTAACCAACATAACCAGCAATATATTGTGGGTTTTTCTTTGAAAAACAAAAAGATTCACTCCATTTGTAGATAATACAAGATGGAGTTTTTTGAGATCATTTTCAAATTCAAGATACTCATGATCAATTATATTCCACTAAGGAGTGTCTTCCGAGTGATTTAGTTTCCCATCTTTATTTCTTGTGTCTATGTTCCACCCAAATTTCCCTACAGTCTCCTCCCTTCCATATAGGTTCCTAAACCATGGAATAATTGGAAAGTACCATAGAAATTTCATAGGACTGGATTCATCTTTCTTGTATCAATAAGCACCACACATTGGGAATTCTATAAGTTATTTTTGGTCCTTCAGAAACCATATACATTCATTTGAGTAGGTGTGATTTCTTTTAGAGATCATACACATCGACCATAGCATTCATTTTGTATCAGATGTTTGGCTTGGGAGCTCATTATCATATGGGATCATGCCTTTAAAGAGAGAAAGTAATTTCGTAAAACTAGTGTCACTTCATTTGTTGCCTTCTATCAAATTATACAACTTTGGAATAGTTGATAATGTTGTATATTTAGTGCAACCACCATACAATTGTGTATTTTCATAAATCTTTAAATTCTCAAACAATTTAGTGAAATAATTAAGTTCATCTTCGGCTATCATTTCCATTTCTTCAATACGATCTTCATCATCATTCACATCTATAATAACTTCCACGATATGGTCTTCTTCATTCTACACAGTTGTAATCAAATCAGATGATCCATAAAACACAGTGTTATCCCATCCAGTAGCTATAATATTTTTTTCCTTAGGTTTATTCTGAAATTTATAACTTTGATCTATTCTTTGATAGATCGGGTTCTCTTCCACGTCTTTTGTACTAACTTGTCTTGAATAAAAAAAACGTAAACATGGACAAAGAATTTGAGAAGGTTCGTATTCACGATCTTTTGCAAACTTGATGAACTCTTTCACTCCATCTTCATACTCTTTTTTTAGACTATTGGAATCCATATATTCATTATTCATATCCATCCTATTTGATTCAGGGATATTAATATTTAACAAAATAAATACACAAAATCTTTATATAAAAATTAACCAAGGCTAAAAAAATATAATCTTTAAGTTTCATTTGGAAACAATTTATAAAATAATAGTTTAAATCCCATTAAAAAACAACCATTTTCAAAAATTAATCTTTAAAATAACACACCCTATTTAAAATAAACCAATCAGTAACAAACAATATTTCTCAGTGTTGAAATAGTGGGTGCCCAAGACCCAACTATATAGTACTTTTGATTACTGTATCATGTGTACAGTTAGATATGCGTGATGATATCTTACCATTATAGTGCATACTGTTCTGCATCCACTATAATAATGGTAATGACCAAAGGTTAATTTTTGTTTCAAGAGGTTGTAGCAGATCCCAGGCTATAATGAGAACCTCGAGATACAATGACATTGATCTTAAATATATGTTCTATAGTCTAGATACATCTTACTAACTGGACACAGTAGTCGTATGACTATCAGGTGCTGGGGGATCATAAGCATTGAGACTTCTACTCATGAAGTTCGCACTTGGTGATCTCTAGTAGTGATATCATGAGGACAAACCCGTCAATAGGAACACCACATGTTTTGGGTGTCATAGGTTGTTCCTATCTAGAGACATGTGTATTGGTCTCCTGACTTGAGACCATTACCAATGTATATCATTTAATTACATAATTTGATACAAGGTGAAAACCATGATAGCAATGTCGTGGCGAGGTAGTTTATATCGGGTGCGTCATTAGTGGTATGAAATTGGTTGAATGGTCAAGAAAGGATTGGTCGCTTCCAAGTTTAAGTAGTTGTATATCTCAGGCCTAGTTGATCAGGAATGTGCCACCATTATAAGTCTTTGGCCAATGCAGTAGAAAGGCGAATCCATCCGGATAGATCAACAAATAATAAAGAAAGATAAGGAAGATGACACAAGAGTGTGTCCTACTTTATGAGATATCAAATGACAAAGAGACTATAGTACACAGTCAGAGTTCGTAGGATGGTAGTCATTGCTATGACTATCCTTATCTCTTTAGGGGCCATGATGGGTTGCTAGACTCCACTCTTGGTCTGTGAATTTTATTCACTACTATTGAGATAAGGGCATAGAGGGTCACACACAACAGCATATTCAAGAATCCCCACCTATTTAGTTGAATAGGTATATGGGCATAGTGGGCCCCGATAAGGGGTCTGAGCATTGTCTAAGTTGTCGATAACCAAATTAATTAAATAAATTTATTAATATTCAAGTTATGTATATTTGGGATTGAATTTATTTAATCTATTTACTAGTTTAGTCAATACGAGAAAATATTAATCGAATGAATATTATTTTAATATTCAAGGTTAGATTAATATTAAGAGAGACAAGCGAGCCAGTTAAAAGGCTCGGTTTTATCAAGTAATATATTTTATATATATTAAAAGTATGTGGTAAAATAAATAAATAATATTGACCCAGTTATAAGTCGTCATAGTTATTTATTTAGAGAACATTGATATTAATGGGGGTCGGGGAACCCTACCAGGTATTTATCAACATCTCAATAAATAAGAGAGGAGGCTCTCTCTCTGTGGTGTGTAATTCACTATTCATTCATTTGCATGGAATGAAAGTTGAGAGCCTCTCTCTCCTCCCGATTCCTAGAGAGAGAAGCTGATGAACCAAGTGTTCAGATCAAGTTCTTCCTCATGCATCGCAAGATCAACGATGCGGTGATCATCGGGACGTCGAAGATATCGTTGAATCTTCGCGCTAGCACCCGAAGTTTGACGATCGACATTCCCGCGGATTTTTGGAGCACGCGTAGACAATCTAGAGGGATCCTGATTTGGATCCCTCAAACGACGATCGCCATCGGCTAGCAGCAGTCGACTGCACCTTTATATTTGAAATGGGTATGTTTTCATTTTAATTTGGTGCTCTTAATAATCTACGCAAGATCCTTGGACCTCTCCGAGGATCGGATCGTCGGTGACGACAAGTTCCATCATTCCGCCGATTAAAATTTTAAAATCCCCAGCCTACCGGCTTCCACTACGGGCCCTGGGAACCTAGTAGTGGTATCAGAGGGATCACGTAAATTTTCTGAGCCAAATAAAATTAATTTGAATAAAATTAAGTATAGGGTTTAAAATTGGTCACAACCGTTCAAACCGCGTGCCAATCCGATTTCAAACAGCCAAGATATGGTCATTTGATATTTTAGGAAAGGATCGCGTTTTCGGTATGAACACGGGAATTAATTTTTTTTAATATAATAATAATTATTATAATTTATATTATTCTTATAATAATATAATTATAATAATAAAATTATAATAATAATAAAATTATTATATTAAAATAATATTTTTTTATTATTATATCTAAACGCTAATTATAGCCTTTAGAAATTTTAAAAAAAGGGAAGTAGACTTGATTGAAGCCCAAGTCTTAAAAATAAAAAAAGGACCCAAAAGCAAGACCCGCTTGGGTCTTGTTTTTCCACTTGAAAAAATAAATGGGAAGGGGTCTACCACGTGGAAAATAGAAAACCAAAAAAAAACAAGTTGCTAGGGGGTCCGAGCGGACCCCTCCTTCCTCTCGCGCAGCGCACTGCAATGCCGCATGGACTCCGCACCCCGACAAGACAGACAGCCCAGGGGCCGCCGCACCCCTCCGCCGGTGCCGCTCCCTCCAGGTCGCCACCCTCCACCTCCGCAGCAACCCGAGCCACTTTCCCAGCATCCGGCCGCTGCGCACAGCGCCCCGCCTCCGCCTACCTTGTCACAACCCGTCCTCAGGGCCCGTGCTGTGACTACCCCAATCCCACCTTCCATAGTCCAGGGGCTGGCGACTAGCACCAAAGGCGTAAATCCCGATAACTGGGAAGGAATTGCCTTTATAAAAGTAAAAAAACTCCACAGAGTACAAGTGGAAGTAATACACTAATTACAAAAGAAAGTGCTAAAAAGTAAATGGGCCAGGATACAAACCCAACTGAAAAGTACAACTACAACTGAATGAAAGTACAACAGAAAAGACAAATAGCTGGAAGAATAGAAGAAGCTCCTCGGTCGTCCACCTCGGATCCTATCTAAAGGGTAGGTACAGATAGCGCAGATCCTAGATTGTCAACCACGTATCCTACATGAAGGGTAGGTACAGATAGCCTCCACAACGCTCTCGCCCGTCTACCTCCTCCGAGTATCTTCTCGTTGTGAAGTCCACCTCCGGATACTGACTCGTCATGATGTCCACCTCCAGGTACCATCCAGTCCTCAAACACTCGGCCTCTGTTAGCACTTCCCATTATCTGCAACCCACACAATGAGGTTCGGGCATAGCCCGTGTAGGGGTGAGTATAAGATACTCTGTAGGGACCCCAAGACCCTCAAGGTCTCACAAAACCCAACAAGGATAACCAAAAAGAAGGATCTCAACAGATAAACCTTACTTAGGTATAAGCTCATACTTATACCTAAGTTATCAAGTAACCCAACTCAATCACGAGGAAACAAAAAGGTTATGAAATCAACGGATAACAACTACCTAGGTATGTGCCCATACACATACCTATGTTATCAAGTGACCCATCTCAAACATGAGGTAAACACAAAGGTCATAGACTCAGCTCAAACCAGGATTTTCACTATCGAAACCGTAACTACTGAAGAGCTCCGTCTCTGACGAGTATAGTGATCCTATCACAACTCTGAGGTACTGCTCACTAACCTAAGACTACTGAGGTACTCCTCCTATCAAGTACCGCGGGTCATCCACCCAAACACAGTAGTGCTTCCCGCCGAGGTCTGCCACCCAAACACTGTAGTGCACCCCCTCTAATAGCCTGCAGAGGTACTCCTTCTGTTGAGTACTGCAGGTCTGAACCCAAACACATTAGTGCTCCATCTGCCATGGGTCTGCACCCAAACATAGTAGTGCTCCATCCACTGGGCTAGTCGACTCACTCCAAGTCGAGTCGGTCAAGCAGTTGTCAGGTCTCAGCCTGCTACACGGTCTCCGTACTCCGTAGGCTCGTCTCCATGAGGGTCCTCTCCACAAGCTATAGTTAGATACTCCATGTATCTCAAAGTCACATGAAGAAGTATTTCAACAGACCGCCTCACCGTAGGGGTCTCAACACAATAGATGACATGTCAATCAGACACCCGGTCTGTGAGTTATTATCCTTTTTGTCCCAGGGCCCCGGTTGGTTTCATGTAAGAACCAACCCGACCGTATCTAAACTCTACCCCAAAATCACATAGGGTATACTCATAGGGACCGTTTCTCGACGTGATCACCAATGCCGCTGACGGTTCGTCAAACGGACGTCCGGTCTGAAAGTTATCAGCTTTTCCGTTCCGGGGGCCCTGTTGGATTTAAGGTACAATCCAAACCATCCATACTCCAACTACGTCGAAACCTTGAGCGGATTAATCCAAAAGGTCCATCTCACTAAGAGGATTCCAAAAATGTCTACGGCACGTCAATCGGATGTCCGGAGCTCAAGTTATAGGTGTTTCCGCTCCGAGGGCCCAGTTGGTTTCGTGTTCGAACCAACCCGGTCGTATCTAACGTTCTCCGAAACCTTGGCTGTAATATATGAAAATGACCATCTTGATCCAAGGATCCCTAATCAACTGACGGTGCATCGATCAGAAGTTTGTAGCCCAAGGTATGGGAAAAAGACCGGAAGTGATCTGAAAATGGGGGGTCTGGGCCCGGTCCGACCCGGCCCAACCCCCCCTGGGTCGGCCCAAACTTGGTTGACCTGGTAGGGCACAACCCGGCTGGGTGGCACACTGGCTTGGCCAGCGAGCTGAGTGGGGGACGCGGTCCCCCGCAGCCTTTGCGCTGCGCGGACGCAGTGAGCGCCGCGTCCTGCTCCCCCAGATCCCGCGCGGTCGCGGGATCCGCCCGCCTGCCACCGCGGCTTCAGCCGCGACGGTTCCTCCTGGCGGCGCGCCGCTGCCTCTGGCCACCGGTGATGTCCGCGGGCCACTAGAGTTGCTCTGGGGGTCCTTTTTCAATTTTGTCTGCACCGATGTTCATCTCAGGTCCCATACTTTACTACGAAGGCCTCAAATAACTGTTGCGGTCCCGTTCCATCATCGTTGTCAATCTGCACACCAAAAACAATCTGCGGAGGGTTGTCGAGCCATGTTTGTTCGGCCCGTGACCTCCTCTTTAGGCGTTATCAAATATATAAGATTAGACAGGGTTTTACTAAGAACAAATAATCAATTTTATTTAAATAAAATTGAAGCAAACCATTCCACAATCCCTCAAATAAAATTGAAGCATACCAAAATTCCCAACCTGAAATTAAAAAATTCGCGGATCAACATGACAAAAAGTTGATACACATTCTTTGTTTTCTTTTTGAATGAAAGAAACAAGGGAATTAAATTATACATAAATTAAAACCCTACCTCGACGAAGTCGTCAAATGAGGATCGTTGCGGGAAAAGGTCGTCGCGGAAGACGACGTCACGGAACGAGGCTCCGTAAGCGTCCTCGGCATCGCGGAGAAGAGGATCATCGGCGTCACGGTACACGGCGTCGCGTCATCGATCTCTGAGGAACTAGCGTTCTTCATCATCTTTCATCGGAGGCCGACATTCTTCGTTGTTCTTCGCATTCTTCAACGAGGAAGAGCATTCTTCAAGACTAGAGTTCTCCTCTTCCAAATATTCTCACACAACAAAACGACAATAATAAAATAAGGTTTTACTTATTTTATTACTTATGCCAACCCTTTCAAAATTCAAAATATCACAATCAATTAACGTGCGTTGACCAATTAATTGCGAGAGTTGACTTGGAATTTAAAAGGGTTGCGGGTGTGTTACTCAGTTAATTGCACGAGGGAGGTTTTTAAGGGATTTGAAGGGGTAGGGATCGTGGGGGCCCCACCTCACTAATATCCTACCTAGTGGAGTTAGGATATAGTTGGTCCCACTCCAACCACCATTCTTAGGTTTAAACTACTTAGAATAGAAAATAAAAATTGTTGCACAAATTTTATTTTTATTCACTAGTTAACCCTTTTTTATAATAACCACAACCGAGAAAACGCAACTCCAGAAAAAGTGTTCCTAATCAATTACCGGCGCTGCAGTTTCATCAGTGCCATCAGATTTTGATTCCAAGCACCGGTTAGAAAGTTAGAAAAACCTGCTCGTTCGTTCACTGAACGTACCCAAGCTAAACTTCGGAAATTGATTCCGGGTACACCGGGCCTCGGAATCAGGTGCCGTCAGAAACTACGCAATCACAAAATTCCAAAGAAAATAAGAAAAAAAAAATTCCTTGAAATTTTTGGGTCTTTAAATTACTCCAACCTCAGGTCTTTACGTCCCCGTAAAGCTATAACACTAACTAGGGAAACAAAAGTGGTGCTGAGTACGCATCTGAGCCTTCCGCTCCCATGTGCTCACTTAGAGGTTCTTGTACTTCTAGTGAAAGCGCACCCGAGGAATCGACTGTCTATGTAGGATCCACTCTTGTCGATCCTCGATCCCCACTGGATCCTCCATGAATGTCGCCCTACCATCGATGTCCTACTTCCTGAGGTCGATGATGTGTGAAGGATCATTCATGTATCTCCTCAGCTGAGATACGTGGATGACATCATGCACCTGGTGCAACTGAAGTGGAAAGGTCAAGTAGTAAACCACCTCGCCTAACCTGCAGTGGACCTAGAAAGGTATGTTGAACCTCAGAGATAACTTGTCGCCTCAGCCACATCTCCGCAAACCTCGTCGTGGTGAGACCCGTATAATAACGTGATTGCCATCCTCGAACTCTAGAGGCCTCCATTTCCAGATTAGAACTAAAACTCAAAACTCCTGCTACCATGAGGGTAAGGTTGGTCGATCCAAGAGTGATCGAAAAAAACCTCCTATGCATGAGTTTATCCGGTGCTTCCTGGGGTTTCATTTTCGCCGACCAAGGAAAACCCATCCCGACATTGTAGTTATACCACAACCTTTTTGCCTAATACAGTCAATCTGAGCATGAACTGTGAATCCAATCCATACCGAGACCAACTTCGTAAGGCCTCGACGCTACCACTAAGAGATTCCAACCGAAACTCTCGCCTCGAGGGTCAGATCACACTGTCAGCTTATGTGTGATTATTGAGTCTCCTCCCAAGGTATCTCCAGACGTGAGGGTCAAGTCTACGGATTACCGGAAACTCTAGGTCTGGGACAAGATTCATTGAAAGAAGGAATGATTCATATCAATGTCTGTTACTATGACATCTAGTAGTGGACACAGACTATCCCTTGAATCATTTTATAGCCATTGGGTCACACTCCTTGACTGCATGCAGCCGCACTCTTCCCCTGCCCTCCAGCTCCATGAGCCTAGCGGGGACAATTAAGGTGGGTGGTTGTAGCATGTTGAAATGTACACCACCTCATGCTGCTCTCCTAGCTCTGCCTCCACATCTGCTGCTTTGCAGACTCATCTATCCTTAATGCTTCCTCTTCTTGAAACATTTAACATGCCCGAGTCTCTAAGACAGGTGCCAGTTTCTGGTTTCTACTGCACTGTGCAGTCTTTATACGCTCCTGGATGATCTGCACCTTCTTTTCCTACGATCTGTAGGAGCTTATAATATTTCTCCTTTGCCGAAAAGAGAAACTCGATCTCATCCCTTGGATGAACCACTCCCATTTCCTAATACAGTCAATCCTGACATGAATGATGCATTCATACCATGGATGACGTCGTAAGGCCTCGACATTACTACTAAGATATCTAACCACCACTCTCACGTCCAAGGGTCGAGTCACACTGTCGGCATCAGTGTGAGGTCACTGGGTCTCCTCCAGTATAAATCTAGAAAGTGAGGGTCAATTCAACAGTTTTAACCGGGACCTCTTAGTATCAACCAAAAAAAAGGACAGGAAAGAAAACATCACAATGATAAGTGTCTTTTATTACTGTAGCTTGAAGTACAAAAACAAAAATACAACAACAACATGGAACTATAAGTACAAGGAACAAAAAGGAATCCACTAAATCCTCTATTTTCGACCTACTTTCGGAGCTCTACCGCCTTGTCCACTACTCGGCTGTTGCTCAAGCACCCACCGCTGCTTTTGTCATGGTGGCTCCTCCAAAGCCTGCAGATCAACTGTGTGGGGGGTCAGACAGTCACATGCTAGGTGACCCTTCCTGTAACATTCATAACACTTCCTGCTCCTTGTATGGCTAGCTCTGGTCCTCTTGGACCTCTGAATAATCTGTCTACTGCCTACAGATGAGCTACTGATGGAAAATCATGCGGCAAAGGTAGTATCTATTGAACATGCTCGGTGTGTTGAGCCACTGGTACACACTCCACCCTGAAAATGGTCTCAAAGTCTCCCCATGTGAAGGTCATCTCATCGCAAAACTGGAGCATCCAGATCCACCATCTGCCTGCTGCTGCCTGAAGGAGGCTGGCAGCAAAGATCACCATGAAGTCTGCGGGTGTACCCACTATCCTGAAGACTCTCACCACAGCCTCCAGCCAATCCTCATCCACCTGTGGGTCTATCTCTCCCCGGAACCAGGGTGGCCTCTAGCACTGGAACTCGTGCAGTGCGCTCAAGGGGCGTGCATCGCCTGCTGCTGGGGCTGGTGGCATCGGTGGTCCAACGTATGGTAGTACCGCTGGTGCCTCCGCTGGTGCCTCAACTGTAAGAGGGCCCTGTACCGAAGCCTCGTCGCTCGGTAGGCTGTCAGTACGTACATCTCTCAGGGCTCTAGCTGATCGTTCATGGAAAGACATCCTAAAAGAAACAGATGTGACACAGTCAAACGATTATACCTGGCGAGCTGACCCGGTTTGAGCTGTTTTAAGGGGAAAACCTTTGAAAACACTCACGCAATTAGTGTTTTCATGCACTGAGTCGGAAATCAGTAGTCAGGGTCCTGGTGTATGGAAACGTCAGCCGCCCGCACCAACACTGGACTCCCTGAACTAAAAACCCCACTCGATACTCTTAACAATATAGATTCACAAAAAAGAAAAATCAGAGTTATAAGTTTTGCGGTAGAACCGACTCATATGATACCAATTTTTCACAACCCATCCTTGGGGCTCGTGTCGTGACTACCCCAAGCCCTCCTTCCATAGGCCAGAGGCTGGTGACTAGCACCAAAGGTGTAAATCCCGATAATTGGGAAGGCATTGCCTTTGTAAAAGTAAAAAAAAAACTCCACAGAGTACAAGCAGAAGTAATATAATAAGTACAAAAGAAAGTGATGAAAAGTAAATGGGCCAGGATACAAACCCAACTGAAAAGTACAACTACAACTGAACGAAAGTACAACAGAAAAGACAAACAGCTGGAAGAATAAAAGAAGCTCCTGGTTCGTCCACCTCGGATCCTACCTGAAGGGTAGGTACAGATAGCGCAGCACCTGGATCGTCCACCATAGATCTTACCTGAAGGGTGGGTATAGATAGCCTCCACAACGCTCTGTCCCATATACCTCCTCCGTGTATCGTCTCGCCGTGAAGTCCACCTCCGGATACTGACTCTTCGTGAGGTCCACCTCCGGGTATCGTCCAGTCCTCGAACACTCGGCCTCTATCAGCGATGCCCGTCATCTGCAACCAACACAACGAGGTACGGCCATAGCCCATGCAGGGGTGAGTATATGATACTCAGTAGGGACCCTGAGACCCTCAAGGTCTCACTAAATCTAACAAGGATAACCACAAAAAGGACCTCAATAGATAACCCTTACTTAGGTATAAGCTCATACTTATACCTAAGTTATCAAGTAACCCAACTCAATCATGAGGAAACACAAAGGTTATGAAATCAACAGATAACAACTACCTAGGTATGTGCCCATACACATACCTAAGTTATTAGGTGACCCATCTCAAACATGAGGTAAATACAAAGGTCATAGACTTAGCTCAAACCGGGATTTTCACTATCGAAACCCTAACTGCGGAAGAGCTCCGTCTCTGACGAGTAAAATGATCCTGTCAAGACTCTGAGCTACTGCTCACTAACCTAGGACTACTAAGGTACTCCTCCTTTTGAGTACCGCGGGTCATCCACCCAAACACAATAGTGCTTCCTACTGGGGTCTGCCACCCAAACACAATAGTGCACCCACCCTAATAGCCTGCAGAGGTACTCCTTCTGTTGAGTACCATGGGTCTGCACCCAAACACAGTAGTGATCCATCCGCCATGGGTCTACACCAAAATATAGTAGTTCTCCGTCCACTGGGCTAGTCGACTCATTCCAAGTCGAGTCGGACAAGCAGTCGTCAGGTCTCAGCTTGCTACACAGTCTCCGTACTCTATACGCTCGTCTCCAGGAGGGTCCGCTCCATGAGCTACAGGTTGATACTCTAATTATCTCAAATTACCATGAAGAAGTATCTCAAAGGACCGCCTCTCCATAGGGGTATCAATGCAATAGACGGCGCGTCAATCGGACGCCCGGTCTGTGAGTTATTAGCCTTTTCGTCCTAGGGGCCCGGTTGGTTTCGTGTACGAACCAACCTGACCATATCTCAACTGTACCCCAAAATCACATAGGGTATACTCATAGTGACTGTTTCTTGACGTGATCACCAACGCCGCTGACGGTTCATCAAACGGACTTCCGGTCTGAAAGTTATCGGCTTTTCCGTTCGAGGGGCCTAGTTGGATTTCATGTACAATCCAACCTGGACATACTCCAACTGTGTCAAAACCTCAATCGGAGCAAGCCAAAAGGTCCATCTCACTAAGAGGAATCCAACAAAGTCGACGACGCATCAATCAGACGTCCGGAGCTCAAGTTATAGGTGTTTCCGCTCCGAGGGCCCGGTTGGTTTCATGTTTGAACCAACCCGGACGTACCCAAAGTTCTCCAAAACCTCTAGTGTAATATACTGAAACGACCGTCTCGATCAAAGAAACGTTATGCAACTGACGGTGCGTCGATCGAGGTCCGTAGCCCATGATATGGGAAAAAGACCGGAAGTGATCCGAAAATGGGGGGTCTGGGCCCGGTCCGACCCGGGAGGGCGCGGTCCCCCGTGGGCTTTGCGCTCTACAGACGCGGAGAGCGCCGCGTCCTGCTCCCCCGGATCCCGCGCGGCCGTGGGATCGAATCGCCTGCCGCCGCGGCTTCAACTGCGGCGGTTCATCTTGGCGGCGCGCCGGGGCGCCGTCGCCTCCGGGCGGTCGGCCGATGCCGGCCGCCGCGCCGACGCCCACACCGCCGGTGATGTCCGCAGGCCAACGGAGTTTCTCCGATGGTCCATTTTCAATTCCGTCTGTTCCGGTGTTCATCTCGGGTCCCGTACTTTACTGTGAAGGCCCCAAATCACTGTTGCGGTCCTGTTCCATCATCGTCGTCAATCCGTGCACCAACAACAATTTGCGGAGGGTTGTCGGGACGTGTTTATTCGGCCCGTGACCTCCACGTTAGGCGTTATCAAATATCCAAGATTAGATAGGGTTTTACGAAGAATGAATAATCAATTTTATTTAAATAAAATTCAAGCAAACCATTCCATGATCACTCAAATAAAATTAAGGCATACCAAAATTCCCAACCCGTAATTAAAAAATTCACGGATCAACATGAAAACAAGTTGATCCGCGTTCTTTGTTTTCTTTTTGAATGAAAGAATCAAGGGAATTAAATTATACATAAATAAAAACCCTACCTCGATGAAGTCTTCGAATGAGGATCGTTGCGGGAAAAGGTCGTCGCGGAAGACGGCGTCGCGGAATGAGGCTCCGTAAGCGTCATCGGCGTCGCAGAGAAGAGGATCGTCGGCGTCGTGGTACACGACGTCGCGTTGTCGATCTCCGGGGAACTAGCGTTCTTCTTCATCTTTAGTCGGAGGCCGGCATTCTTCGTCATTCTTCGCGTTCTTCAACGAGGAAGAATGTTCTTCAAGACTAGAGTTCTCCTCTTCCAAATCTTCTATCACAACAAAACAATAATAATAAAATAAGGTTTCCCTTATTTTATTACTTATTCCAACCATTTAAAAATTCAAAATATCACAATCAATTAACGTGTTTTGACTAATTAATTGTGAGAGTTGACATGGCATTTAAAAGGGGTGTGGGTTTGTTAATTAATTGCACGAGGGAGGTTTTTAAAGGATTTGAAGGGGTGGGGCTCGTGTGGGACCCACCTCACTAATATCCTACATAGTGGAGTTAGGATATAGTGGGACCCACTCCAACCACCATGATTAGGTTTAAAATACTTAGAATAGAAAATAAAAATTGTTGCACAAATTTTTTTTTATTCATTAGCTAACCCTTTTTTTAATAACCACACCCGAGCAAACACAACTCCAGAAAAGGTGTTCCTAAAAAATTACTGGCGCTGCGGTTTCATTGGTGCCCTCAGATTTCGATTCCGAGCACCGGTTCAAATGTTAGAAAAACTCGCTCATTCGTTCACTGAATGTACCCGAGCTAAACTTCGGAAATTCATTCCATGTACACCAGGCCTCTGAATCAGGTGCTGTCAGAAACCACGTACTCGAAAAATTCCAAAGAAAATAAGGCAAAAAAATTCCTTGAAATGTACGGGTCTTTACATACCTTCTCTCGCGTGCTGGCTGCACGCCTAAGCTGCCTCTGCCCTCGGCGAGCAGGAGCAGCCTGCCAGGAAACTCCCTGCCCAGGCAGCTGACCCACACGGCGCACCCTGCCCGTGCACCCACGAAGCAGGTCCGGCCGCCTCGACTTCCTTGCACCGGCTCCTCATGTAGCGCCACATGCCCCTCGCGTCGCCACCCTGCAGGTGCCGCCTCATTCGCCCTTGACCCGCAGCTCCCCTGTGCGTTCAGCCGGCCGACCTGCTCGGGCAGAACCAGGCGCGGCGCATACAACGCCGCGGAGCAGGCCGTCGGGAACCGCCCAGGCCAGACCACCCCACCACCCAGAGTTCCCGCAGACCAGCTAGAACTGCCGCCGCGGCTCGTCACCCTCCTCGCGCTCGGTCTGTGCCAGAACCGACACTGCACCCTTCTCCTCACGCTGCTTTCGCCGCACGGTCATCGACCAATCCTTGGCTGAACCCTCCCGCCGGAGACCCAAGTGGCTAGAAGTCTCCCGGGTGCCTCGTACTACAAGACCTCACAACACTGCCATTATATCTTGGCTCCCACAGGTGTCAAAACATCCGACTACCGCCCGATCCTCCCAGCGGGCAGGTAACCCCTGACCTGGGTTTCGTTAAATCAATTAATTTAATTAATTAATTTAATTAATTAATTTAATTAATTAAATTAATTAATACATTAATTGTAGTGAAAGTAAATTTTAATACCCGAGGTTTAAATTAATTTATTTTTTGTAATTAAATTAATTAATTAAATTTAATTTTAAGTATTAAAATTAAATTAATTACATGACCGATAATTAATTAAATTATATGAATGTATTAATTAATTAAATTAAATAACCATCGTACTAAATTATTGCACTTAAATTATTATCGCGCTTTATTTTACTCGTCATCTGGTCTTGAGAATCGACCTTTGTATGTATGCATTTAATATTTTTTAGTTAATTATTTAAATACGTGCGATGATTGTAATTAATTAAATAGATGGTCTGCGCATCATCTTTATTTTTTGGTTAAAATGTATAAGGACCTGTTTGTCCAATTGATTTGATGTACATTTATACCCTGGTCCCCCTCGCCTGCGCGTGAGTATTTTGAACTTTGGACGAAGACGACAATAAACGTGGACCCCACCAAGATGAGGTGGTGTACGACGGTCCCAGACGACATGTGGATTCCACCAAGATGAGGCGGTATTCCAAGACGTGACGTCGACCCCGCCAAGACATGGGGATACAACAGAAGTCTAGAAGACATACATGATAAGGCAATCTGCATCAAGAGTCAAGCATACGACTCAGGTACGATGTGCTTAGGTTGTTTAGATGCTCAAGACCAGTCAGGTAGTAGTTTTACCTTTATGCATTTATTTATTATTTTATGCATTTTTAGAACAACAGGAAAACACATAAAATAATAAATAATAAAATGCATAAAGATGTGGCGTATGTTTTTCTATTAAAGTTCAGTTGTGAGCGCGACAACATAGATGAACATGTTTAATAGAAATGGATCACATTCGTCGAGAGAAAACCAATAAAACCCTTAATAAAATTATTAAGTCACAAATATCCTTCCGTCATTCAAGTTTGAACAAAACCGTGTGTTCGAGGTGCCAGTTCATGCCTCAGTTGAGGGTGCCTCTTACTACTGGGGAGTTCTTATTTGTGTGGTGGGTTGACTTAACTAAAATTTCAGCAAAGTTATAGCCTTAGATAGTTTGTTGTAATTTTAGAGGCAAGCGTTGAGTAAATCATTAAATGATTTTTGAAGCTGGGATTTCACTCAACAGATCAAGGAACCACAACCTAATGAGGTTGTCTAGTCAAAATCCTACATTGGACCCTCCGAGTAGTGGCGTAGCCCTAGCTTGTAGACTATGAGGGGGGTTCAAGGATCCTTGCCACTAGAATACTCATGAGTATTCTGATTCTAGTACAGAGGGTTCCTAGAATTCGAAAAATTAGTGGGAGACATTTAATGATTAAGTAATCAGTAATGTCAGATTAGGTAACCACATAAAAGTACAATATTCTAAAGTATATTTGTAGACAATGGCAATCAATACCATAATAAAAATATGATAAATATTAGACAATGTTAATGTCTAAACTTATAACAAATTTCTTAAATGTAGTATAGGTTCTTGCGCACATTACCACTACAATGAAAATTCAAGGTGCTTGTGTCCCAACCTGTTAATCTACCTCAGGAAGCGAGGGTGTAAAATTGCTTTCAAGAGACTCATGAATAAAGCATATGATGGTTCTGTCATAATTCTCACATCAAAGTATGATGTTAGATGCAAACGCTACATCATGACATGAATGATGTTACATGTAGTCTCATCTCCAAGATCCTTTCGAGGAGAAAGCAAAGCAAGATCTAAATGTGATGGTTGCACTCGGTTTGTGTAAATTGAAAGATGGTTCACAATCTTTCATTCCATCCCATTTCTTATACCTTTTACACCTAATTACTGTAGTTTCATTTAAATGTACGAACGAACAGAATAGAGTAAGCGCTTACTTACCGCTAAGGTAACATTCACCAAGTAATTATAATATTAGATATAACACCATCTTTTATTCTTATGGTGAATAAATTGAATGACAAGATGAAAATGCCTATGGAAAGTTATGCCAAAGGCACCTTTGTCATGTCCTTAAGTGAAAAGTGGTTGGTTATTTGACAAGAGGTTATTTGCATTACATAATAAAATGAATTCATGGATGTTTTAAAACTGAAATACAAGAAGCAAGTACCCGCTCCTTGTTCAGTTAATATTCATCAAATAAAAGTATTTTTTTCTCTCGTACTTCTTGGGTATTAAAATACAATATTCATTTCACATATATGTATTGAAATACAATAACCAAGAATGTATAGAAACATTACTAGAAGTAAAGTGTCTTCTACAAGTAGCTGAGAAAGTGTGATTCCTATGTCTGTAGTGAGAAACACATAACTTCTATTTCCTAAGTAATTGATTCAAGATGAACAAATTGTCGAGTATAACCAAAAAATTTATCTCACATTCCCTTTTGGTCATGATGAGACATTGTTCCAAGTTTTGGAATAAATGTTGGTTGTGTTAACATACTCAACAAATAGTTCACTACAATTTGAATCAATGGCAATACATGATGAATATAAAATGTAAGACCTACCTAGTTTTGGAAACATGATTCATTGTCAAGAAAAACTAAAAGCGGAAGTCAACCATATACCCAATATGGTATTTAGGCTCGACATAGCTATAAACCTATGGTATTATTGACACCCTTAGTTTAGACAAAGAAACCTTTAGAAATAAAGGTATGCCACAAAGCTTTCTGAGGTTAGTTCAACAAGACAGTGTGAACTATTCCAAAGAAAGCAAGAGGTAAAGATACTTCGTTAGTTTAATTTAAGTCATTAAGGAATAATGAAGTATAGGTTTGGTAAGAAGATATGAGTGGCTTCGGATCGACAGGCCGAAGAATATCTTGACCAAGAAATCATCGATCATGATAATGTAGCGTGGAGTAATTCCTGAACACATGTTACCTTATCTACATCACCGTATTGATGTTCATAAAGAGGATTGATGATAAAGTATAACATATTAACATTGATCAACAAACATGTAGTGTGGAGAAATTCCTAAACTCATATGTTACACATCAAAGTTATGATGTATGTTGTATCAATGTTGCAACTTGCGGAAACTTCCATCATATTTCAAAATGTGATTTGCAAAAAACAGCATAAACCCATAACCAATATGCCAACTAAAATGACAAATGGATATCATATGATTCATAGTATGATGGAAAATCCATTATGTCATAGGACGTGTTTAGATGAAAAGCGTTTGTTAGGATTTAAACAAAACAACATCAAGTTAAACACATTGTGCATCTAAGTTAATTATCATAACAGTTGCTTAAGATATTACCTAAATCCCTAAGATAGAAAATATTAAGTCAAGTATTAGAATAAATTTCTATAAAAGGGTGCACATCTCTATTAGAGATAGTGGGAGGTGAATTGAATTGGACTTAGTCAATGCTCGAGATGCACAAATGATTGGCATAGGGAACAAGTTCCACAAGTACATGTGGAATAGGAAGGTTCCAGAGACACATACTGCGTAGGAAGTATGAAACCCTGGTGATGGGTTTATATTCACCATGGTTGGTGATATATTATTCATTGAGAATAATAAATCCTACAAGTAAGCAGTTTATGGAAACAAGCTAAGATTGACAAGATCAACTAAAATTCAATAATGGATTCCATGTATTAAATTGCAAAGGGGGTTATAAATTGAATACTGTGGTGGGTATTCAAATGAAATGATACATGGATGGTACAAGTATTGTACCAATGAGGCTCGATTGGTTATACCAAGTCGGTACGCCTAAATCTATTAGAATTTTACTTGTCATATCCAAAATTCTAAGATCCTTTTATTGTTTATTGGATGTCAATATCATCTTTCATGGAAGGTGTCTATACGACACAACTAGAAAGAGACGATGACATCAAATGATGCTAATAAGGGTTGAAAGTTACTGAAATCCAATTTTGGATTAAAGTAAGTGACAAGATCTTAGAACATTTATCTTTGCCTTTTGTCTACCAAAGGTTAGTGGGATCACCAATGTTTTCCAAATGAAATATGTTCGGCAGCATATGGAAAATAGATTTTGATCTTATAGTTAGAGAAGATCAGGTAAAAAAAATTCTCCAATGATTGACTTCAAGTAGTAACCTAAGTTTTAGGGAACATGATCCACTCAGGTAGATCCAAAGGTTACTTGGTCCTAGTCAATCATACATATAGTGACATTGTATTAAAAAAAATACAAGTTGGAACAATTCAAATTCAGAATTGTTGCCTATGTCACATGGCTTAATCTCTCTAGGTTTACATGTTCGGAGCAAGTGTAGAGCTTAAAGTTGTGAATTGATACCATATAATTTAGCGATGGATCAATCACATATGCCGTAATATGTACAATAATTGATACTGCTAGGATATAATTTATTATAGGCAGATATCAATTATTTCCAGGAGAACTGAAAGTGATGCAGTAAGAACTATCATCTTGTACTTCGGCAAGTACAAATGATATGTACCTAGAATATGGAGAGGAAGGTATACTAGTTTCGGTGGGACACAAACTAGTAATCCTTAGATAAATTTGATCTATTATCATAGTCCAGAAAAGGAGATGAACGAGTCAATCTCATAAAATCTTGTGGTAGCCATACCTACAAATACCGAGTATGTTGCAGCTTCTAAGGAAGCTAAGAAGCAGTTATAAATTGCAACAATTTGTTCCAATTCTTGTATTTTCACCTAGTGAGAAAAGTATTATCATAATGAGAATTATGATATTCTTACTAGCCAAGTTTTCAAGTTATGACAATGGAAAAAAGTAATATACTCAGGGATACACTGTTTTGAGAAGTTTTACTCAAGCATATGAGGTCGCATAAAACAGAGAAGCCACGCGGTGAAAACGTGGAAGGCCCAACAGTTAAAGCCATTACTCAGCAGAATCATAGTATTTATCATGTGAGTAGATAACAATTTTATTTAGCAAGTTGGCTCTAGTGAAAGTGGGAGTGTTGAAATAGTGGGTGCCCTAGACCCAACTATGTAGTACTTTTGATTACTGTATAATGTGTATAGTTAGATATGTGTGATGATATCTTACCATTATAGTGTAGACTTTTCTGCATCCACTATAATAATGGTTATGTCCAAAGGTTAATTATCGTGTCAAGAGGTTGTAGCAGATCCCAAGCTATAATGAGAACCTTGAAATACAATGAAATTGATCTTAAATATATGTTCTATAGGTTAGATACATCTTACTGACTGGACACAGTAGATGTCTAACTATCAGGTGTTGGGGGCTCATAAGCATTGATACTTATTCTCATGAAGTTCGCACTTGTTGATCTCTAGTGGTGAGATCATGGGGAGAAACCCGTCAATAGGAAAACCACATGTTTTGGGTGTCATTGGTTGTTCCTATCAATGGACATGTGTATTGGTCTCCTGAATTGAGACCATTACTAATGTATATCATTTAATTACATACTTTGATGCAAGGAGAAAACCATGACAGTAATGTCGTGGTGAGGTAGTTTGTGTCGGGTGCGTCATTAGTGGTAAGACATTGGTTGAATGGTCAAGAAAGGATTTGTCGCTTCCAAGTTTAGGTAGTTGTATATCTCAGGCCTAGTTGATCACGATGGTTCCACCTTTATAAGTCTTTAGCCAAAGCAGTAGAAAGGCGAATCCATCCGGATAGATCAAAAAATAATAAAGCAAGATAAGGATGATGACTCAAGAGTGTGTCCAGCTTTATGAGATATCAAATGACAAAGAGACTATAGTACACAGTCAGTGTTCGTAGGATGGTAGTCGTTGCTATGACAATCCTTATCACTTTAGGGGCCATGATGAGTTGCTAGACTCTACTCTTGGTCTGTGAATTTTATTTACTGCTATCAAGATAAGGGCCTAGAGGGTCACACACAACAGCGTATTCAAGAATCTGCACCTATTCAATTGAATAGGTATATGGACATAGTGGGCCCCGCTAAGGGGTCCGAGTGTTGTCCATGTTTTTGATCACCAAATGAATTAAATAAATTTATTAATATTCAAGTTATGAATATTTGGGATTGAATTTATTTAATGTATTTACGAGTTCAGTAAATACGAGAAAATATTAATCGAACAAATATTATTTTAATATTCAAGGTTCACTTAATATTAAGAGGGACAATCTAGTCGAGTTAAAAGGCTCGATTTTATCACTTAATATATTTTATATATATTACAAGTATGTGATAAAATAAATAAATAATATTGACGCAGTTATAAGTCGTCATAGTTATTTATTTAGAGAACGTTGATATTAATGGGGGCCAGGGAACCCTACCTGGTATTTATCAACATCTATATAAATAAGAGAGGAGCCTCTCTCTCTATGGTGTGCAATTCACTATTCATTCATTTGCATGGAATGAAAGTTGAGAGCCTCTCTGTCCTCCCACTTCCTAGAGAGAGAAGCTGATGATCCAAGTGTTTGGATCAAGTTATTCATCACACATCACAAGATCAACGATGCAGTGATCTTTGGGATGTCGAAGATATCGTTGAATCACCGCACTAGCACCCAGAGTTTGACGATTGGCATTCCTGTGGATTTTTGGAGCGCTTGTGGACAATCTAGAGGGATCCTACTTTGGATCCTACAAGCGACGATCGCCATCGGCTAGTAGCAGTCGAACGCCCCTTCAGATTTGAAACGGGTACGTTTTCATTTTAATTTTGTGATCTTAATAATCTATGCGAGATCCTTGGACCTCTCTGGGGCTCAGATCGTTGGCGATGAGAAGTTTCGTCGTTCCGCCGATGCAAATTTTAAAATCCCCGGCCCATCGGCTTCCGCTGCGGGCCCCAGGAACCTAACACTCAAAACACCAATTACTTTTTAAACCATTTTAATGCTATTTAAAATAAGAAAAGGGTATGTTGAACACATATAATTTTTTAAAAAACATTTCAAAACACTTGAATCATTTTAAAAGTGCTACTTAGGCATTTTCAAAAAGACAAAAATCCCAAGAGAGGCAATTTATAAAGGATACATGAATAAAAAATAACGAACATTTTATAAAAAAAGAAAACTATAAAAGGTTTATCATGCCTCTCATGAATAAATAGCACGAACCCTAAATTTTACTCTTGTAATACTACTAAGCAGTGAATAAGTGATAGATAAAGACATAAGATTCACTTGGACATGATAATTTTGAATATAAAGGCACAACTCTTCAAAGTGGGAAACCACCATCCACTTGATATTGATTTTTTCATTAGTCTCCCATTAAGATCATAGAAGGATCTCTCATTAGCATCTAAGGAAAAGTACCAAACCATATTCTTGGTCAAGTCATCCTTAGTACTTCTAATTAGGAAGAATCCTTGTTGACCCTCTAATATCAAATCAATCTTAGAGAACACTTTAGAACCTCTAAGTTGATAAAAAATCCATCAATACATATATGTGGATATAAGATTATTTACATCACATAGAATAACCTCTAATAGTACACACATATTCTCAATGATCCATTTTAATTTTTATGGAAAACAATAAGGCACACCAATGGGACATAATCATTCATATGGACCCCTTCACCTTGAAGTCATTCAATTGAGTCTTCTTCTCTCATATCTCTATAGGATCTATCTTATATGGTGAAATAGATGTATTCACCACACCTAGTAAGAACATAATCATTAACTCAACCTATCCCTTGGGTGGTAACCTAGATATGTCCTTGATAAATAAATCTAGGATATCTATTAATATGTTATATATAATATGTATGGGTCTATATACTAGGGGTGGTATTAATACAGATGATAGGAACTCCCCCCCCCCCATAATGAGAATTGAAAAATATAAGCTCCTACATCATATAAGGTCATCCATGAGAGTAAATTGACAATTCATAATATTGGAACAAGACCTACAAAAATAAAAAATATATTATCTCTTACTTTTGAAAAATACAAGCCACTATATCTTACCAAACATTAAGCCCCGTAATATCTATACTACTAGGGATACATTATCTCTTACTACTAGGGATAGATATTTTCAGCTTCTCATAGTAATATCTGTACTCATCCCTATTTTGGTAGGCATAGAGAAAATGATTTATGCTCATTTCATTTATATTACACCTTGATTCGGAACAAATTATCTTTATAATAATTGATCATCAATCCACATATTAGGAAGAAAACCAATAACCATAAACATTATCCTTATATTGTCCCATAATGAAGGGTGCCATCAAAGAGAGAATTATAGAAAACACATTTATTGAGAAAAAAAAACCAGATGCTCACATAAATTGTTAAAATTATCCTGGTTGTGATATGATTTATTCATATTAAATAAGCCTATGATCGTATCATGAAACACTGTAAAATCATAAAACTATTATATGACATTCTCGATGATTATCAGTTACCCAATCTGTAACACCCCAGGTAAATAAAGAATATAAAATTTTAATATTTGTTAATATTTTTGAATTAAATATTAATTTTACTTTAAAGAGGATTCTATGTTCGATAGCGTACCTGACACACAACAATGGGTTTCTCCGAAAATCTCAGGTTGCACATAAGGCTAAGTTATATTGAAAAATAATTATATAATATTATTTTAAATGGTAGTTAACACATAGCTGTTGTATTGGAAGGAATGAATATAACTAACTAAAATATTATTATACATGTTTGTTAAATGGTTTTACATTTATCCAAGAAAATTTAGAGGCCTAAAATGTGAATGAATCTAATTTTAAGAACAAATACTCTAATATTCTTTAAAAGGTTATTTTAATGACTTTTGATGGGAACCCTTTTCAAATATATTTTTTGTCACTTTCATATGTTCTATTTAAAAAAAATAAAATTCTTCTTTAGAATCGGGAGATCAAAATTTACTTTGGGTAAATTTTTGTTATTTTTCGGATAGAGTTCAATTTTTTAATGAATAAAGAAAATAACACATTTTAATTCAAAAATTCCTTTTCATATAATTAATTTATATATATAGATTATTATTTTAATTTGTTTTAACGTTTAAATGGAGTATATTTTTATAATTTAATAAAATTTTGGTCATTTTATGTAACTTCACTCTTAAATCAGACATAAACAAAGGTCAATCTTTTGATAGATATTATTTTTTAAAAACACGCTTTATGGTTTTGACAATGAGAATTAATTTTAAATTAATTTACTCCACTTATAAGTTTTGAATTTGGAAAAATGGATTCAATATTTGGAATCAGGAGGTCCAAATTGTGTAAATAGGTAAATCTTATATTTAGACATTATGAATATTTACTTTAGTAAATATTTTATTTACCATGGATAAAGGATAAATATGGTAAATAAGGGTAAAAAATAATATTATAATATTATTAAATTACCCTTAGATTTGTCCTAACACTATTTTATGAGATATTTCCGACCAAATTTATCCTTGGGTAGATTTGGGGACTCCATGGAGCCACATGGGAGTGATAATGAAACTTTATATTAATTAATATAAAGTACAGACAAATGTAACATAACTATTTATCTTTTAGAAATAAAATTTTTATATGGGGTTATATAAGTTATATATTCAACTATAAATATTAATTTTAAATATAATTTTTTTCTAACATCATGGTATTTTAATTATAATTTTATACTATAAAAAATGAAGCTAATTTTTACACTATAGTGACGCAGTAATTGCTTCATTAATAAAGGATTCAAATAAATGGTATTATAAATATTAAAATAAATTTATTTTGAAGATTTTATGCCATAAAAAAATGTTAGAGATGATTATGACTTGTTATATTTTAATTAATGAAGGTTTTTATAAATAATAATGTAGGTTTGGATTTTTTTAAAAGTCCTGTTATGAGAAATTTAGAAATGGACATAAATGAGTTTTTAAAACAATTAATATTTTATTAAATGATAAAATAATACAAAAAATATAGGATTCATCCAAATGTCTAATATAATGTTAAAAATCTCATAAATGATCCATTTTGGGTCACATGGAATTTTATTGTAAATATATTAACCATATAGTATGAATATATAAGAGGACATGGTAAAAGTTAAATAAGGTAACAAAGAGTTAAATATAAAAGATAAGGATAAAAAATATACAAACCCTATCCAATTATTATTGTATGATTTTATTTAGACTTATATGAAAATTATATTTTTATTAAATAAGTTTTGGACCTATTAAAACCAAAAATAAGTTTATAATAAAATAATACATCCAAACGTTCCTAAAGAGCCCCTCCTCCCTCTTATAAAAGGCCACCACATATAACCCATTACTCACTGCTCTAAAGACCCTTGGATCATCTAACATATGGTCCAATAAGCTCCCAACATCCATCTCTTCCACCTAAAAGCCTTACCCTAGGCAGAAGTCTATTCAAGAGAGCCCTTTGGCTCAAATCAAAAGAAGTTACCTGATGTAAACATAAGGTCTTCTCTCAAGTTATTTTATTTTATTTTCCTTCTCCACTCCCTATACTCTTATTATTATTTGTTTACATAATAACACCAGTATCATAAATATACTCGGTTGTTTTTATGAGAGGTATTCAAACTAAACTTACACACACCTCCATCTAAAGGACATAGAACATACTGTTTCTCTGGACGACGAACCACTGCCTCACAAAACTATGATTGTTCAATCTTCTCCTATCACCTATTATGGTGGAAGTTATGATGGAACTGTAATTAAATATGATATTTATGATATTTATTTTATCTCATTTATTCTGAATTTTTCATTTACATCATGCCTTTATGCTTTCCATAACACATATATAGGATATTTTCAGTTGAGGAAGTGCGGACTACCGCCCCCTCAAAGTGATATGACTCATTCATGGTATACGTAGAACATATAAAGGATGGAATTTATGAACTTATGTAACATATATAACATATATATTATACTGTAATTATAATATACATATGTTTCATTTAGTTTTCATTCCTTTAAAAATGAAAACGAAATGTATGTAGTGTTCATGCGTACGTATAGCTTACCGTCTCCCTGAATGGTGAATTACATTTCTTATGTCCAAATGTTATGGAATATTATAAATACATATATACTGGATATATATGATATATATTATATCTAAATTATCTGGAGATAATTTACTCTTTATCACATGGATAATTTGTAATTATAACAAGTTCATTTTTTACTCAAGTTCCGAACATCGACAAAATGTCCGATATGAACTCAAATAATTAATAATTGTTATAGCAAGGTAATAAGTGTTATAAAAGGAATAATAAAATTGAAAATTTTTATTAAGAATGTATAAATTTACTTCAGTTTATTATTCATGAAGAACAAGAAACAAACGAGTCAAGACCAACATGAGGTAAGGGGTTTTCGTCTCACTTTTTATTCCCGTGAGATTCATGCTATGTCTTCCACTATTTCCTTTTGTGTGGTGTATTTACTGCCCATGATTGTATTATTTATGTAATGTAATTTAATTTATTATTATTTATATATTCATTTTATGATCCTTCATTTATGGGGTGTATGTTTCGTATGTTACCAAATCGGTAAGGGAACTTCTTAACCCAATTTCCATTCTTTGGGTTAAACTTCTACTTCTTGATTATGTTGTGCTATGAATATTTGTGAATGAACTTTTATTATTTTACACCTAATATAAACTTATATTGGGTTTACTTATGTTTATCACACATAATTATTTCATTGATCAATCCCTAATGTAATGATATGTTCTTTGTAATGGAACCTTTCACCCTCCTCTTTTAGTTAAAGACTTCTTTTATGTTATATATTTTAATTTCCATTCTATTATGCTGGGATATATTATTATATAAAATTATTGATATACATATTATATCCAAGTGATGATATACCATTTTCCCTCTCATAAAATCTTTTTGTAAATTTTTAAGTGACATAGTTAGGTTTCCGAATTTTCGTAAGGGACTTCATCTCAATCTCCTTTTATTTGGGGCATATATTGATATTGTGATCCTTTATTACCATATTGGGTGTATATATTTCTCTATAAAATATTATATCATGAATATATTTATTCTCATGATATTATAAGTCTAGTTTAATGTTATTATTTTTATTTAAGTTTTTTCTCAAGTGGTAAGGACCTCTTTACCTAAAATATTGTTTTAATTGTTTTTAAGAATTATTCTTTTAAATATTTCTCATTAATGTACATGTTATCAAAATGGTTTTAAGGATTTTTTATATGCTCATTAATTTTATAAAATATGAATTCCTTTAAAATTTTCAAAGTGTTATGGGACACTTTTATTCAAAAATTTATTTATTAAATGTTTTAAATGGTATTGAAAATGGTTTTGAGAAAGGATAGATTATTTCAATATCTTGAAATGATATACTATGATTAAAATGTGGAAATGTTATCTTTAATTTATCCTTGTTTAATGTGTTATGGTTTTTGGGAATTTTTTACGTATATGGGTGGTTCCGTGATAAACTTGGGGCAGATGATCCCGAGATAGCTCTCCAATTCATTGGGTAACGTGATAGAGGTAAACATTAATGTTTCTCCTAAGAGATTTAGGGAATATACTATGATGGGTATTCTAAATATATCTCCCAACATACCTCTGAAATCTGAAATCTAATTACGTTATGTATGACATAAGTTACCTTTATGATTTATGATTTCTGTGTGTTATTCATAAATATTATGATTTCATGAGGTATGTTATGACTGAAAAGTATGGTTTCTTTGATTTGTATTTTTTTATGGGATAATGTTTTATTTCTTTATTTTATAACCCTTACTCATTTCTTTATGCTCATCCCAAGATTTTAAATGTTTTTCAGAGGACTTAAAGATGAATAGGGTCAAGGATGGGATCAAAGAAAAGTCATGTTGTCTAAAACATTGAACTGGACATGACTATTCTATTCAAGAGTTTTTATTTTATGAAAAAATGGAAAATGAGTAGAAGTGTCTACTTTTTAATTTTTGAGATATAATATAATAGTTATGGCCTAATTATCTAAAAATATAAACCTTAAAATATCCTCAATGTGAAAAATTGACTTCACTCAAGATTATGTAATGTTTAAGGCCAGGTCCTTATAGTTGGTATCAGATGTTGATTTAGACAACTTTATGGATTATGAGTTTTCGTTAAACACATGGTTAGTCCCTATGTCAATTATTTTAGTTAAATCTGGGCTTATAACTTTTTCAGATCAAGGAATTTCAGTTACAAATGGAAGTAGGAGTGTATCAAACAACATTCATTTCTCTTCTCGATGACATGCTTGCAATAATTAATGCAAAGTCATGTTCAGATGATTGTGAAACTTTTTCTATCATACAACTCACTTCCAAGAAGTTGTTCGATATATCAATAACCTCCACTATACCTCAATATAATCATGGATCATGGGTTGTATTTAATAAAATCCTATTTTCACAATATTCTCATATTTTCCTGAAAGGTATATATTATCCAGGAATTTTCAAATATTTTACCTTATCACAAGATTTTGAAACATATTATGATTTTGAAAAAGGTGCTGAAGAATGAGACCTTTTCACTACCTATTTATATTTTATTTTACAATATAGTCTCTCAGAACATACTTATGGTATTTTAAAAGGACCATTGATTGAATGTTTCAACTCAGATTATGTCCGAATATTTTATAAAAATCATGCTTTATCATATGTTTTGAAATTATACATCATTCATGATTATTTTTCGAAACTATTTTTCTACGAACACCCATATAACCCAAGTTGTAAAAGGTGTATTTGGATGAGTGAATAAAATGATTTTTTAAGGATGTCTAAAACATTGTTTTAATGAATGCACCTTCTACCCATGTGAAAAAGATGACGATGAAACCATATGGACTCCATGATGAAGGCATGTTGTTGTTTCTATTGGGAATAGTTTTATTTTATCATATAGAGGTGAAAAAATGACAATATATAAGATGCTGAGGTATTAATGTATTGGGATGAAAATTAATGTATAAGAAAACCTTTGAGGATAAAACATGTTATGTTTAGTTTGGATTTTTATAAAAAGGACAACCAGTAATATGAGTGACAACCTGTCGTGTCCGACAAGACTACAGGAATCAAACCCACAACTAAAGGGTGACAAGGGTTCATCACCTACCACTAGCCTACTTTAAGTCCCTAGTTAGTAGGACTTATTATTTTGAGTTAAATGATTTTATGGATCAAGAAAATGTTGATTTTGGGAACTTATATTTTATCAAATGAATATCCTTAATATAGGAAAATGATTTGGTGATTATGTGATAAATATTATTTTGGAATATTTTATCTCTTTTGGATAACATTATATGCTTAATGGAAATTGAATACTATGGAATATCATTTTTGGAGTAATGGTTAAAATTTTATTTAGGAATAATCTATGTTTTTATTGTGGATATATTCAAATTTGGGTTATTTATGGAAATGATAAACCTTTCTTAGAGAATATGTGATTAGGTTAATTACTCTTCAGTATGTGTCTTTAAGAGTAGTCGATATTTTAAAGATAAATGTTTAAATTTACTTTGGAAGACAATGTGAGGAAATCCTTCTAAGTTTTGTGTTTCAATATTCGTTTGGGTTAATTTGAAGAATTTTAAATACGTTTGTTTATTGAAAGGTATTTGCTGAAAATTGGGTATTGTTTGTCAAATGTTGGGGATTAAGAGTAGTATTTCTTTTTATAAAGTATTATCCTTTTTGGGGATTATTTGATCTTTTACTAACCATTTTGGTTTTGGTTAATGTATGAAGACAATGGAAATATTTAGTTCATCTTTTATGGATTATGTGATTCTCTAGAAGTTGATTCTAGTGATTTAGGTGTGACCAAGTAATCTTGAATATTCATCTTTTGGAGAAAAGATGAGTTTTTGGCAGAAACTTATTAAAGAATGAAACTCTACTTGAAAAGTAAGTCTATTTCCTTATGTCCTTAGTCAATCATAGAAATAAATTCTAGAACTTCACTAAATTAAACTTATAACAAAAATGTTTTCTATTTACTTTTCCTACTGGAAACCAAAGACCGTTTAACCTATCACAAGTTGTTAGTTTTCTGGAGTTTAACATTCTCCTGATCATGTTTTCTATGACTCTTCATCAGAACTTGACACTTAGTTTCTCCTCCATATCCATGTTTTCATGGAATCCTAGTATAGGTTATCTCTTGTGAACTTTTTAATTCTATTTCATTATTTTAAAGTGATAGTTTTATTGACTCTTTTTCCGATGTGGGAGTTTTAATGAAGTTTTTGTGCCAAATTTTAAAATTTTGAGGATGCAATTTCCAAAAGGTGGAAGGATGTAACATCCATGGTAAATAAAGAATATGAAATTTTCATATTTATTAATATTTTTTAATTAAATATCAATTTTACTTTAAAGGGGATTCTATATTCGATGGAGTACCTGACATGCAAGAATGGGTTTCTCTGAAAATCCCTAGTTGGACATAAGGTTGAGTCATATTGAAAAATAATAATATAATATTATTTTAAATGGTAGTTAACACCTAGGAGTTGTATTAGAGGGGATGAATAGAACTAACTAAAATATAATTATACATATTTGTTAATTTTTTTACATTTATCCAATAAAAGTTAGAGGCTTAAAATGTGAATGAATCTAATTTTAAGCATAAATACTCTAATATTATTTAAAAGGTGATTTTACCGCCTTTTGATGGAAAACCCTTTTTAAATATAGTTTTTTTCACTTTTATATGTTCTATTTAACAAAATAAAATTCTTCTTTAGAATCAGGGAATCAAAATTTACTTTGGGTAAATTTTTGTTATTTTTCTCATAATGTTAATTCATTAATGATTAGTGGAAAATACTGCATTTTAATTCAAAACTGCTTTTTCATATAGTTTATTTATATAATTATATTATTACTATAATTTGTTTTAAAGTTTAATTGGATTATTTTTTTACCATTTAATCCAATTTTGTTCATTATAGGTGATTTCACTCTTAAATTGGACATAAACAAAGGTCAGTCTTTTGATAGGTATTATTTCTTAAAAACTCACCTTTTGGTTTTGACAACTTGAATTAATTTTAACTTAATTTTTGTCACTTTCTATGTTTTAAATTTAGAAAAATGGATTCCATATTTAGAATAAGGATGTCCAAATTGTATAAATAGTAAAATTTTATTTTTAGACATTATGAATATTTACTTCGGTAAATATTTTATTTACCATGGTTACAGGGTAAATCTTGTAAATAAGGGTAAAAAGTAATATTATAATAATATTAAATTACCCTTACACTTTTTAACCCTATTTTATGAGATATTTATGACCAAGGATATACTTGGATTAATTTTGGGACCCCATGGATCCACTTGGGAGTGATAGTGACACTTTATATTAATTAATTTAAAGTAATGTCAAAAGTAACATAAACATATATCTTTTAGTAATATAATTTTCATATGGGGTTATATAAGTGATATAATATAATATAAATATTCATTTTAAATATAAAATCATTTCCTACATCATGGTATTTTATTTAGAATTTTTAAACATTAAATAAATAAACTTAATTTTAACATAATGGTGATGTAGTAATTGGTTCATTGATAAAGGATTCAAATAAATGATATTATAAATATTAAAATAAATTTATTTTTAAATATTTATGCCATAAAATAATTTTAGAGATGAGTATGACTTGTTATATTTGAATTAATGAATGTTTTTAAAATAATCATGTTTATTTTTAATTTTTTAAAATTATTGATATGAATAATTTAGAAATTGACATAAATGTGTTTTTAAAATAATTAATATTTTATTAAATTATAATATAATCCTAAAAATATAGAATTAAAAAAATGAGTTAAATAATGTTAACAATGTCATAAATTATCCATTTTGGGACACTTGTCATTTTATAGTAAATATATTAACCGTATAGTATGAATATATAAGAGGAGATGGTAAAAGGTAAATAAGTTAACAAAGGGTTAAATAAAAAATATAAGGATAAAAATATCCAAAACCTATCCAATTATTATTGTATGATTTTATTTCTACTTATATGCACCTTATCTTCTAATTAAATAAGTTTTGGACTATTTGAAACGGAAAATAATTTTATAATAAAATAATACATTCCAACTTTCCTAAAGAGCCCCTCCACTCTCTTATAAAAGGCCACCACATCTAACCCATTACTCACACCTCTCAATACCCTAGGATCATCCAAAAATAGATCAAATAAGCTCCCAAAATCCCTATATTCGACCTAAACTCGTTCCTTTAGTCATAAGGAAATTCAAGAGAGCCCTTTGACTCAAATCAAAAGTAGTTACCTGATTTAAAGGTAACATCTTCTATCAAGTTCTTTTCTTATATTTTCCTTCTGCACTCCCTATGATCGTCTTATTATTTGTTTACGTAACTTAAAAAGTATCCTAAAAAATAAGTTGTTATTATTAGAGGTATTCAAACTACACTTACACACCCCTTCATCTAATGGACTTAGAACAAACTATTTCTGTGGACGGCAAACTACTGCCTTACGAAACGATGATAGTTCAATATTCTCCTATCACCTCTTACAGTGGCCATTACGATGGAACATTAATTATATATTATATTTATGATATTTATTTTATCTCTATTATTATGTATTTTTCATTTAAATCATTCCTTTATGCTTTCCATAATGGGTAAATTCGAAAATTTCATTTGAGGAAGTGCAGACTACCGCCCCCTAAAAGTGATGACTTGTTCATGATATAAATGGAATGTATGAAGGATGGAATTTATGAACTTATGTAACATATATAACATATATATTAAAATGTAATTATAATATAAATATGTATCATTTATTTTTCATTCCTTTAAAAATGAAAAATGAATGAAAGTAGCATTCATGCGTACGTACAGCTTACCGTCTCCATGAATGGTGCATTCCATTTCTTATGTCCAAATGTTATAGACTATTATAAATACATATATACTAGATATATATGTTATATATGATATCTAAATCATTAATATTTGACAAGTTCCTATCATGGGGTTTGGGAAAAACAATTATGTACTAAGTTAAAATATATTATAGTGGTTAACCTAGGTTGTCTCCTGAGGAGGAGTGCACACAAAATAGTTGGTCAGTTTTTAATTAGTGAAAAAGTAATGGGTTTTTGAAATTGTTTGGTTTTAAAATCAAATAGAGAAATAGAACAAAAGAAGAAATTAAGGAAGATATTCAAGGAAAATATGAAATGAAAGAGATTTAAAAATTATTTTATGAGATGGGTGATCAAGTAGGGGTCAATTTTATAATTACAATACTATCCTTGTACCATTTTATTCAATCCTCTTCTACTAAGTTTATTTAAGTGATATTCCATAATTACTTCAACTCACTTATTTGGTTAAATGGTTATGATAAGAATAAACATTAACAATATTCTTGTTTGGTCTACACTTCTTCCGTTGTGTGGTGGAGTTATAGTGAATACCCCCAATTATCTTAGGCAATTCCCAATTGAGTATTGTTTATCCAAATAATAATGAACATTCACCACCCCTCCCACACATACTAGAGATCGCCAAGTACTTCACCACTAAGCCCTGATCTTATTCTATCTAATACAGACCAAAAACTAATGGAGGGAGAAAAATGATCATTTATCAAAGAAATAATAACAATAGAATATAAAATTGAATACAATCACATATGATAATAAATACTATTTTTAGAATTTGAAAACAACTTCATAGAAGTGAGAGAGTTTTTATTCAATAAAATGTATGAAATAAAATCATTAAAAATATAAAACCTTCCCTTTACAATCACTACATATGTTTACCCCACCATGGTGAGTGTAATTGAGAGGAATGGGGAAGATGATGGAATTACAAAAATAAGAAGAATAGAGTGAAAATAAAGAATAGGATTTTCTCCTCCATATTATGTCTTCCAAAAGGTCATATTCGGTTCTCCCACCATCTCATCTAATCAGGCTGAGGTCCCTTCTTATAGGAGGCGAGAAATGGAGTTGGACATCTATTTCATGATCTATTGGATCTTTAAATTTTGCTGACGCACTGTGTGATCTTGGAGCTTCAATAAATGTTATGCCTTACTCGGTATTTTCATCCTTGTAGATCAGAGAACTAAAACCAACTTGAGTGGTGGTCCAATTAGAAAAAAGATCCACCATTTTTTCAGCTGGAGTTATAGATTATTTACTTGTTTGAGTAAGTGGATTGATCTTTCCAGTAGACTTTTTTGTCCTTAACATGGAAGAAGACAGAGCTCCAAGCCACTCTCCCATCATCCTGGGGAGACCCTTCCAGAAAAAAGAAAAGAAAATCATCAATGTCCATGAAGGAACAATCACAATGGAACTCAGAGATAGTACAGTGTACTTCAACATTATTGATGCAATGAAACATCCTTCCTGTAATCACTCACTTTATGCGATCTCCCATGAAGAAGGTATAAAACCAATTGAAGATTCAGTTATACTTCTTGATTTCTTATCATTTGGACAACAGTTTTCATTTGAAAATTGCAATTCCTAGGAACCTTAAAATCATAAATCCATGTTAGATAATGAGGCAAAATATGACTTTTATGATGATTTATTAAAACAAAATGAGATGATACCATAGGTTCCAGTCTTAAGAATACGATACCTTAATTCAATGTCATCCCTTGAACAACCCCCATGCCTGAAAATTAAGTAATTTCCAAGTGTTTTAAAGTATGATTACCAAATAGAAGGAGAGAAATTTCCAGTTATAATTTCCAATAACCTATCCCATTCACAAGAGGAAACTATAATTGACCTACTCAAATGAAATGCTAATGCTGTAGGATATAGTTTAGGTGATATACCCGAAATCAATCCTGAGGTCTGCTCTCATAGAATATTTTTAGAAAGTGATTCCCGACCAGTTAGACAACCTCAGAGAAGACTTAATCCCACAATCATGGTGGTTTTTATGAAAGAGATAGAGAAATTTCTAGTAGATTTCATCATTTTCCCAATATATGATTCTCAATGGGTCAACCCCATTCATGTAGTCCCAAAGAAAACCGGCCTAACAACTGTCAAAAATGAATGAAATGAATTGATCCCTATGAGAGTACAAAATCGCTGTAGAGTGTGTATAGATTATAGGGAGCTAAATCATATTACCCAAAATACCAATTCTCCCATTCCATTCATCGATCAAATGCCAAAAATGTTAGCAAGATAACCCCATTATTGTTTTTTTGATGGATTCTCAGGATACTTTCAGGTACCGATCACACTAGAAGACCAGGATAAAACGACCCTCAACTATCCATTTGGTAAATTAGCCTAAAAAAGGGTTCCTTTTAGTCTATGAAACACCCCTGGTACATTACATCGATGTATGGTGAGTATTTTCTCAGATCATATTGAGGACTTCTTGGTGGTATTTCTTGATAATTTCAGAGTTTTTATTAATTCGTTTGATCATTGCTTAGGAAATTAGGAATGTTTTTTTAAAACATGTAATTAAAAGTATCTTGTCTTAAATATTGAAAAATTTCATTTCATGGTTGATAAGAGAATATTGTTGGGACCCATAATTTTACAAAAAGCGATAGAGGTTGATAAATAGAAAGTTTAAGTAATAAATTATTTTCCATATCCAACTTGTTTAAAACATGTTAGATACTTTTTAGGACATGTTGGATTTTATAGAATGTTCATAAAATATTTTAGTAAGATTTATCTCCCTCTCTCAAGAATAATTCTAAAAGAAGTTGACATTGATATTGATTATGCATGAATAAATTCATTTGATAAACTGAATAAAAGGTTGATCACACCTCCAATAATGCAACCACCCTACTGGGATTACCATTTTGTGTTACTTTGTGATGTATCTAACCAATCAGTAGGAGCGCCTCTATCACAAATAATTGTAAAAAAGCCTCAAGTCATATCCCATGCATCAAGGACCTTGGATGCCACACAAATCAATTACACAACAACTGAGAAGGAGTTCCTTATATTGGTCTTTGCACTAGATAAATTCTGATCATATCTTCATGGAACTAAAGTAGTTGTTTTTTTATCATGCAGCACTCAGGTATTTAATGAAAAAGAAATATGAAAGGACAAGTATAGTGAGATGGATGATACTCTTACAAGAGTTCAATTTGGAAGTTAAATATAAAAAGCTAACTGAAAATCAGGTGGTTGATCATCTAAGTAGACTACCCTACACCACTGAAGGAGAAATTCCAAACTAGAACCCACTTAATGATGAGATTCCTAGAGAACAACTCTACATCATCAATTGTAAAGTTCCATGGTATGCCAATATGGTCAATTATCTAGTAACATCTCAATTCCCATCTCATTTAAATTCCCAGCAAATTCAAAATAAGAAATCTGAATCTAGATATTACATCTTGGATGATCCATTTCTTTGGAAGATTTATAATGACCAAGTAATAAGAATATGTTTTCCTAAAAGTGAAATTTATTTTGTCTTCGATTTTTGTCTCACATTATCTTGTGGAGGCCACTTTGGACATCAAAGGACAACAAGGAAGGTTTTAGAATCTAGACTTTATTTGCCCACCCTTATTAAAGATGCTCAAGAATTTTGTAAAAGGTGTGAAAAATGTAAGTTTTCTAGAAATATTTTGAAGAGAAAAAAATTCCCCAACAACCACATAATTTTTGTGAATTTTGAGAAGTTTGGGGAATAGATTTTATGGTCCCTTTCCAAATGTCATTTGGAAATTATTATATCTTTCTTCCTATTGATTATGTTTCCAAATGGGTGGAGGAAAAATCCACCAGGACTGAAGATGATAAATTTGTTTGTGATTTTTTTAGGACTAACATATTTTTTATGTTTTTAGTGCTTAGGGAAATCATTAGTTCTAAAGGGACTCACTTTTTCAATAGGAGAATGGAGGCATTGCTGAAGAAATATGGTGTGAATCATAGAACATAAACTTCCTATCATCCATTGACTAATGGTCAAGCTGGAATGTCCAATATAGAAATCAAAGGAACTTTATAAAAGGCTGTTAATCCAAATAGGAAGGATTGGATCCAGAGGTTGGAAGTCACATTATGGGCTTACAGGATAGCCTACAAAACCGTGATTGGAATGCGTCCATATAGGATGATTTATGGGAAAATCTTACACCTACCTGTGGAATTGAAACATAAAGCATACTGGGCTGTGAGGAAGATAAATTTGGATCTTGAAAGTTCTGGGAAGAAGTGAATATTATAGTTGCAAGAGATGGAAGAAATTAAAAGGGAAGATTTTTAAAACTACAGGATTTATAAAGGAAGAACAAGAGTGGCTCATGAAAAGTTGATCCAAACAAAAACATTCCATCATGAAGACATGGTTCTATTATTTATCTCAAGACTCAAGCAGATTCTAGGTAAAAATTGTTCCATATGGGAAGGTCCATTTGTAGTTACTCATGTATATCCTTTTGGAACTGTGCAGATTGTGAAGGATGGAGAGAAGAATCCATTCACTGTTAATGGTCATCGGTTGAAGAAATTCCTTGGGACCATACCATCAGAGTTAGTTTAGTATTTTCAATTGAATTCATTGAGTACACTACATCATTTAAGTGTGGGGGAGGGAACATTTATAGTTTAGTATTTTTAATTGCATGTTTTTCAAATTTTTGTGTGTTTTTTGAAACTTTTGAGCTTAAATGATTATCATCACATATTTTGAAACCCATGTCAATGTGTGAAACAATTTATCCCATGAAAATGAACATAAATGAATGCAAAAAATGACTTTGTTTCAAGTTTAAATATTTAGAAATTTCCAGAAAAGTACTCTGGTTTTTTAATCCCATGCCACAATTCACTGTCTTTATATTTGAAATAACTTTCTTGTGAGGCTTCTAAACCTAATTTTCATATTCTTTTCATTCACTTAACTTCTTCAGAGAAGAATACCATGCTTGATTTAACTAAAATTTGATTTATTCTTATCGAAACTTGAGGGTTTGAGGTACATGTGTTTTAAATGATTGAAGCATTTTTTTGGGTGTTAAACCCCCTATTTCATAGGAATACTTTTTATAATGACCCACATTGTACATTTAATCCTTTTATCCCATAGAATCCATGAACATCCTGTTAGGTTAGCCACATCATAAGCCAATTTTCCGTATCCAACCTACTCATGAAGTGAAATTGCATAATCTAGTTGAACATAAGTGTGGGGGAAGCTGTCTTGTATTATTCTACCTATTTTGGCGATACTTTGGGTTGAAAATAAAACATTGAAGATATTTTCTTATTACTAAAAAAATCATTATTTTGAAATCTGTGCCTTATTATAATCATTCATATAAAATAATTTGTGCTTTTCTAGAGATTCCAATGAAGAAAAGAAAGTTGTGCCTATATGGAGATTTCAAGAAAAATAATGTTTGAGATAACATGTAATTTTGTTGATGAAATGATGAATGTTGTGTAATTTCACTGATTTTTCATGTTAATGGATATGATTTACTATTGGGTGGGGGGGGGGTGAGGAGGAGACTTTAGTTGAGTGAAAATTAGAATAATGCAATTTTTCTTCAAAAAGAGCCAAGCACTCCTCATCAGCCTCAAAATTTTTCACATCTAAATCCTTCCAACCTGAAGCCACATAAGAACCCTATAAATTCCTCATGATAAAAATATGTCATTTACTCACATAAAGTGGATATGTTGGAATTTATTAAGCCTATGGTGACCCTTTCAGGAGTATTGGATGAGAAAGACATTGTTGAAAGTTGATATTTTTGTGATGAGAGAAAATGAATGTTAGGTATGTTTTTTGTGTGAATGGGAGAATAAATGAAGAGGAAACATATTTAATAAAATTAATTGAGAACTTGTAATAATGGTTTTAAATGAGGCATGATATCTTATATTTCATGGGGTTAAATTGTTAGGATCTCATGGATATGTGTTTTAAATTTTCTATGATTTGATATCAATGTTTACTTATCAAGGAGTCCAAGTGCTAAGTGTGGGGTAATTGACAGAGATAATATTTTCATATTTAAACATATTTTTTAAAATGATTTAATCCCATTCCATTAATCTATTTGATCTTATTTTCATCATTATAAGACTTTTGGTGAGTTTCGAACTTGAGTGTGAAAATTGGTTAATTCTGGACATTAAATAGTTTTATGCTGCCTCTGTATTTCAATAATAACTCCCAAACTATTAATCCAATGCATGTGATTCCTTTTTTAGGATGAAATTTTTAGTTCTCTACATATAAGTCTTCAGTACCCAAATCCAATTCGAACTCTAATAAGCCAAAACAAATTGGTCTATGTGAACACTTATTCTGGCCGACATAATGGACATTACTTCATTTAATGATCCATATCTTGGGCTACTGACCACAAAATGGTGTGAAACTATTTAGGTAAGAAATAAAATGCGACGAGAAATATGAACATAAAATTTCATCGAGAAAGGATTTCTTATAGTCCACCCTTCAACCGGTCAATGTATGGTTGGTGGAATAGTGATTAGCGGCTTGAAAAGGTCAGGTATACTAATTCGACCATAACTCATTCCACATGGCTCAAAATTCCTTGAAACATATTGGGTAGATTTCAAAATCCATTCCTAACCTCCTATAAGAAGTTAACTTCGCCTGATTTGATGATATGGTGGGAGAAACGAAGCTGATCTTTAGGAGGATAGAATCTGGAGAAGAAAAATTTGTTCTCTAGATGTTCAGCTTTGGTTCTCCCACCATATCATCGAATAAGGATGAGGTAACTTCTTATAGGAGTTTAGGAATGGAGTTTTCCATATACCAACAATGTTTTGAGGAATTTTGAGCCGTTTTCAATGAGTTATGGCCGAATTCGTAGATATGAATGTTTCTAGCTGCCAATCACTATTCCAACAACCATACTTTGACTGGTTGAAGGGATGGATATATGAAATACTTTCTTCATGAAATTTTATGTTCATTTTCATCATAGAGTTGTATTTCCGACCTAGCTAGAATCACCGCATTTTGTGGTCAGTAACCCAAGATATGGATCATTTAATTAAGTAATGTCTATTCTACCGGCCAGAATAAGTGTTCACATTGACCGATTTTTTTGGCTTGTTGGATTTCAAATTGGCTTTGGGTCTTGAAGAATTATATGTATATCATGAAATATTTCATCCTAAAAAAATGAATCATGTGAATTGGATTAATATTGTGGGAGTGATTTTCAAAATATAGAGGCAACATAAAACTGTTAAATGTCCATAATTAACCAATTTTCACACTTAAGCTCAAAACTCACCAAAAGTCATAAAATGATGCAAATAAGATCAAATTGATTAATTGGAAATGATTAAATAATTTAAAAACATATGTAGAAATATTAAAATATTAGATCTTTCAATATCATCTATAGATAATTTACTTTTGACCACATGGACAGTTTGTAATTATAACAAGGTTATTTTTTTACTCAAGTTCCGAACATCGACAAAATGTCCGATATGAACTAAAATAATAAATAATTATTATAGATAGGTAATAAGTTATATTAAAAGAATAATAAACTTGAAATTTTTTCTAAAAAATTAGATATTAAATCAAGTTTATTATTCAGGAAGAACAAGGAACAAACGAGTCAAGTCGGACACACGGTAAGAGGTTTCATCTCACTTTTTTTCCCGTGAGATTCATGGTATATTTTCCACTATTTCCTTTTGTGTGGTGTATTTACTTCCTATGATTGTATTATTTGTGTAATATAATTTAATTTATGGGTATTTAAATCTTAATTGTTTGATCCTTCTTTCATGGGGTGTATGTTTCTTAAGTTACCAAATCCGTAAGGGAACTTCTTAAACCAATTTCAATTCACTGGGTTAAACATATACTTCTTGATTATGTTGTGATATGAATATGTGTGAATGACCTATTATTGTTTTATAATTAATATCAACTTATATTGGGTGTATATATGTTTGTCACACATAATTATTTCATTTATTTATCCATAATGTAAAGATATGATCTTTGTAAGGGAACCTTTCACCCTTCTCTTTAAGTCAAATAATTATTTTATGTTATGTATTTTAATTACCATTATCTTATGTTGGGATATGTTATTATATATCCTTATTTAAGTACATATTATTTCCATGTGATTAGATACACTTTTTTCTCTCATCATCTGATTTTCTAAATTTTTCAGTGACGTCGTTAGGGTGCTGAATTTTCGAAAGGGACTTCATCTCAATCTCATTTAATTTGAGGCATATCTTGATCTTGTGAACCTTTATTATCCTATAGGGTGTATATACTACCCTTCGAAATATTAAATCATGAATATATTTATTCTCATGATATTATAATCTTTTTTTAATGTTGTTATTTTTATTCAAGTATTTTCTTTAGTGGTAAGGGAATCTTTAACTAAAACATTGTTTTAAATGTTTTAATGAATTATTCTTCTAAATAACTCCCATTAATGTCCATATTTTCAAAATTGTTTTCATGATTTATTTATATGGTCATTAATTTTCTTAAATGTTAATTCCTTTAAATGTGTCAATGTGGTATTGGACACTTTGGTTCAAAAATCACTTTATTAAATGTTTTAAATGGTATTGAAAATAGTTTGAGAAAGCATTGATTATTTCAATATCATGAAATGATATATTTTGATTGAAATGTGGAAATGTTATCATTACTTTATTCATATTTTATGTGTTATGGTTCTTGGGCATTGTTTACATATACGGGTGGTTCCATGATAAACCCAGTTCAGGTGATCCCGAGATAGCTCTCCAATGCATTGGGTAACGTGACAACGGTAAATGTTAATGTTTCTCTTAAGAGATTTCGGGAATATAATATGTTGGGTGTTGCATATGTAACTCCCTACATAACTATGAAGGCTTCAATGAATATATTTTATGTAATCCATAAGTAACCTTTTAGATTTATGATTTATGTGTGTTATTCCTAAATTGTATGATTTTATGAGGTATGTTATGATTGAAAAGTATGGTTTCATTGATTTGTATTAATTTATGGGATAATATTTTCTTTCCTTTTTTGATAACCCTTAATAATATTTTTTATGCTCATCCTAGTTTTAGAAATGTTTTCACCTGAATTAAAGATGAATAGGGTCAAGGTTGGTATCAAGGAAAAGTGTTGCAATCTAAAACATGGAACTGGACATAACACTTTTTTTTCCAGAATTTTTATTTTATGAAAAAAATGGAAATAGAGTAGAAGTGTCTACTTTGTAATTTTTGAGATGTAATGTAATATTTACATCCTAATTCTGAAAAAATCTTAACCTGAAAAGATCATCAATATGAATTATTGACTTAAGTCAAGATTATGTAATGTTTAAGGCTATGTCCTTATACAATCCACCATAATTTCATGAAGACAATCATGACAATTCATATAACCCTACACTATAGTCTATAGACCTATAAATAACACCAAACAAACTTGAGTGACTATAAATACAATACTTATAATGAAATCATTCATCGTGTAGCTAAAATATCCACATATACAACATATATTTTCCAATATTACCACATTCTTAGAAAAATATGGAACATGAATTCTAAAACAAACTTAAATACCATTGATAATCCTTTACAACACAATAATTAATTTATAATGTAAATAAGGAGTGATCCCCAGCATTAAAATAATTCCTATGGGAAACAATTATAGTATTCTAGAATTAGAATAATTTATAATATAATATTAAAAAATGATTATCCCATGTTTATATATATAAATTGGAGAGTGAAATTGATGAAAAATAGTTAATCTATTCAATAATACCAAACATCTGAGTCTAGATTCCCATACCTCAAAAACATCCACTAATCATAGAAACAATTATTAGGGGTGTAATATACCATAACACCAATTTGAAATCCTATATGACATCGAAAATTCATTATATATTATTAAAAATCATGAAAACTATCCCTGAAGATGATGTTGATCATAAAACCTATGTTTGAGAGCCGAGGGATGAGGATTAGGTAGTGGAGGAGGAGGAGTCATCAAAATAGCATGAGGACTCAGTAGTAGTGGCAGGGGAGGTGGAGGAGAATGAGGAGGAGTCAACAATAGCGGTGGCAGAGGAGGAGGAGTAAGAGGAGGAATTGGAAACAGTGGTGGTGGAGGAGGAGGAGTCAATACTATCAGTGGAGGAGGAGTAGGAGGAGGAGGAAGAGGAGTAGGAGGAGTAGGAGGTTGGGTTCGGCCTCTATTAGAGCTTGAAGCATTAAAAAGGAGGAGGATACTATTAGGGTATATTTATAAAAGCGAGTAAACCTTTTATCAATGCTAGCTAAAAAGAACTGATAAAGGTATGTTTTATCAGTGTTAAAACAAAAATGCAGATAAAGCAAGCCTTTATCTGCATTTTTTTAATGTTGATAAAGATAGGCTTTTATCAGTGCTAAAAGCTAAAATGAAAATAAATTATTTATATATTTTTATATATTTATAAAATTATATGTATAATAAATATATGTATATTTATTTGTAATAATAATTATAAAAAAATATTTTTTTATATTTACATATTTAATAAATATATATTTATTTATAATTATATATTTATAATAAAGATATTTATTATATTTATAATTATACATAACTAACATCGTTATTATATTTATAAATATATATAATTTATATCTTTATTGAAATCTTAGTATATAAAGATACCTTATTCCACCATTTTAATTCAACACTTCCTACTTGAACAACATTTTTTACACCTGCGCATCACCTTGAACAACAGCTTGACCACACCTTCGTCTGCATCATATGGCACCACCATGCAGGTTCCTTTGATCTAATATAGTGATGCAAAAAATAGTTTCCCTCTAAATCTTTCCATGTGTGATAACCCTTTCTTCTACTCGATGCTTATGATGGTAGTACTAGCTTCCCCAATTTAGTAGTTATTTTTGTGATGGTAGTATAATCTACTATCACTAAAGGTTTTTTCCTGATTACTTTTGATGGCAGCAACATGTGCTTCATGGTTGCTCTCTTATCCACCATTAGATTACACCGGTATCTCCAGCGTCCCTCTTCAGCATCGATAGTTTCATGTTTCATATTGAAGTCATTGCTTCATCCTAATGTTAGCATGATTCTTTATATCAATAGTATTTCTTCCAATATCAATAGCACCAGCTGAGAAATTCATAGTTTCAATGGTTGACCACTCCTCTCGTGTAATGGTAGCTCACTCAATAGTAGCATGTTAGTGGTAGAAACTCAATGTTACCTCCATGTATCTTTATATACCATTAGTTAAAATTGTTTTTTTATAAAAATATCATTTTCATTATTTTTAATTGATGTAATTGAAATAAATATTCTAAATTTTATTTTATTATATTTTTCTAAAAATATAATTACATGTTTTGTTAAAAGTATTTTGAGTATATATAGTGTTTATATTACAAAAATATAGTAAATTACATAAATTCCTTTACAATACTTTGTTTTTGTGAGTTTTTAAGATTTCCAAAAACTGCTATTTAATTCAAATATTTCAGTTATAATATAAATGTGAAAAATACATTTATGTATTATTGATAATTTTAGAAGTTTTATAATATTATTTTTTATATAACTAAAGAGTGAGAAAGTTAACTGATATTTAGTGCATTATTTCCAATCAAAGGCAACAATAATACTGAATTTTATTATGTGCTAAATAATGGCATATATTGATTGGATCACTTGAGGATCTGAGAAGATCTTTGAGTTAAAGAACCTAAATGAGTCCATTAGGAATGCGATGAAGGATATAAAAACTACATATAGATTATTCTACAATATTTTGTTAAGATTCAAGAGATACACATTCTTACATCTCATTGAATCAAGAAGATGTGAAATTTTTTTCCCTTTCCAATATCATGAATAAATTTCATTTTTTCCATCTTCTTTTACTAAAGTGACTAAGATCATCAAACCTAACCATCATCTTTTTCAAATATTTATACTAGTTATTATTGTATTTTTTCTTCATATTATTATTTCATTTATCAGTTTTTAATTATTCGTGTCTATTTTATGATTTTCCCAATCAAAATAAGGTATTGTATTTTGGTTATTCTACCGAAAAAAGGGATGTTTGGGTTATGAATGTGACGCACCAGACCCGGATTCCACTAAATAGGTGCCCCGAGCCCGGTGGGCCACACGACCAGAAGTGTATCTCCCCAAATGCCAGAGGTTATCGACTAGTAGTGAGGGCCTAGGGTGTGTCTATGAAGAGAGTATTCCTTCATTATAAAAGTGTAGCATAGAGGTTAAATATAAACATAGGTAATTAATAGAAGAAATATAAGTAAAATGAAGGCACAAAAGAAAATTTAGATAACAATAACAATAACTAGAATAACTGGAATAACATACAAGCATACAACAATAGATGAATATATTTCATGTTACTAGAAAACTGGAAAACATGGATACAAGATAGTAGACATAACATGTTCATAGAGTATAAAGGAAATCAAATATTATCCCAAGAATCTCAAGCTAGGGTTTAGTCATTTATAATCAAAATTTATCATAACAGAAATCAACCAAGTGTTAGATGTTTTATGCTTCCCTTTATCAACACCTGCTTTCATAAAATATACTTCGGGTGCCAAACAGTGCTTGGAGAGGGTGTGAGATAAATCTCAGTGGGCCACCACCAACGGTGTCTATAACATCTGACTCATGTAATGGAAACATAAAAGTGTGTAAGAAAGCATATATAAGGTAAATCATTACAATGTAACTGAATACCAAAGTACCTGATTCAACACTTAGCTGTATTCTAAATGCAACTAGTCCATTAATTTATTATTACCAGTTTATAAAGGAGTCACATGTTAACAATAGTGAAGGTTTCAATTTGGGACAAGGAATCCTGTAATGACATTTAATAATAAACATCCCAGGTAATACCCCAGGCAACGTAGACCTCAAGGGTCACCAACTCAGCAATAAATGTTTCCTTTCATGGGGTAAGATGGTAATCCAAGGAGTATAGTCCAATGCATTCCATAGTGAGATGCCTACCAAGTTTATGGAGTTTATCCAGGGTATAACGGGGCTAAGAAAAAACTAGTCCCAATGGGATTTAACCATAGAACCTATTTATCAACACTACATCTCAGGATTTTATCAAAGGCCTCCTATAATACTATGTGAGGGATCCTATGGTGTCATACTGGGCATCCAAGAATACACTTTGATCAAGATCTAGGTGGATCTCAACCTAAGAAATATATATCCTTGAATTGGAATGGGGTTCCCAAGATCTCAAATCATTCCCGGATAGGAATCAAAGGCGATCTTGAGTCAGGCCATTCTTGTTTAATTATTAATTCATGCAATATTTCATTTTTTTCAATCCTTTACTTTCATTAGTTTGATAAGTTCATGTAGCATGCAACGTTTTAATCTAGTCATAATTAATTAATAAGCCCATTTGGTTTAAACATTGACTTTCATTAGTGTGACAAGGCCACGTAGTATGAAACTTTTATTAATTCCATTTAAGGAATATTCAACAATTAATGTTCATTTTGATACCTTTCATTAATGTGGTAAGGGGTTCTACGGACATGAAAACTATTAATCATTCACATTTAATTTGGTTAATTCATATTCTTAGTATACATTTCAATTTCCCTTAGACATTTAATTATTAATTTGAAGTACTTACCTTAAGTGGGTCAAGTGGTGAGAATACATGGTAATTTCCATTGTTCAATTCACAAAATAAATCAAGCCATTTAATATATAAAAGCTCACCCATAGAAGGTTGTAGCCAAGTCACACCCAAACAGTGGCTCAAACATGTCGAATACTAAAAACGTAATGGTGGAATAACATCCTATATGGGATGGATGGACTTGTGGGAGTACCCACCAACAATTAATCACATATATGGAAATAAAATAACCATATAGTTATAATGATTATAAGAATGGAATATAAATTAAATAAACGAAACCTAATTAAATCGTTGAGCCCCACACGACAATTCCAAAATCAACAAACTTGAGGGATGAGTTATAGACCACCCAACATAGGGTTGTACGATCCTTCTCCTCTGATATTGGCCTATAATTCGACTTATAATAGAGTAGGTATAAGAAAAAGTAAAAAACACTCACACATCTATTACTTGGTAGAGATCCAGAGAGATGAAGAACTACAAAAAAGACTTGAGTACTTACCATTACACATTTAATGTGACGAACAAAAGACCAATCGGATATCAAATGAAGGAGATCCCCTGATCCCTACCTAAGGTCTTAAAAAAGCTCCAAGTTGAGAGAAAATTGAGGTTCTCCCACTAGATCCTGAGTTGGGGAAGAAGGGGTGTCTTAATAAGATCATTAAGGAAAAAATAGTAAAATTAACCAATATTTAGCCTATGCACGGGTTGTCTGCACAGTTTGACAGACCGTGTAAAAAATATGCACGAGTACCTGGGAAGAAGGGGCACTCTCATGGTTAGGCTTCATGTTTAGGCCGCATGGTCGAGTTCCAACCGTGTGATATGGTTCTACTTGAAAATAGACCATCCACACGGTTAGGAAAATAGTGCGCCAACCGTGTGATAACCATGCGACATAGCCAAATTTCCAAAAATATGGGTTTCAAGCACCAAAAAAGTCCCGAATACCCCTAAGACCTTTACTAAATAATTAGGAATCCATATTAGGTCCAAAATAATGAATTGGACTGAAAATTAAAGGGTCCATACTTGAGTGATTAACTGGGTTCTTACAGTCACCCACTTAAAAGAACTCATCCTCGAGTTCACCTTCCAGGGGTGCAAAAACACTCTCTGAGAGCAGTTCTATCTACTAAGCACATATGTCACCCTCCCACTCCCAAGTCTCATTCTGTATGTGTCCATGATTCTATAACATCCATACTGGTGGGATAAACTGGCATCATAGAACCTTCATGCACCGGTCGATGATGTATTTTGGATACTCCTCAAAGGTAGCATCATCATCTAACTCAACTTACTTAGGATCAAAGGTATGAGAGGGGTTGGTATGATACTGGTGAAGATGTGAAACATGAAAGACATCGTGCATGGAATGGTACCTATGAGGTAGTAGAAACTGATAGGCTACCGACCTGACTCTCTCTAGGTTCTCAAATGGACCTACGTAACAAGGAAAAAACATCCCTTGATTCTGTAACTATTTATTCCATAGATTAGATGATACCTAAATGAAAACATAATCCTTGACCACGAACTCTAGTGGTCATCGATGGTGATTTACATAATTTTTGTTTTCTATACTGGTCAATATTCATACACATTCTGATCAACTGAACCTACTACTAAGTTTCTTGATCGAGATGAGCACCTGGTAGGACTACCTCACCTACCTCCAGCCAGCACAGGGTTGAACAGAACACCCTACCATATAATTCCTCAAAAGGATCCTTCTGAATTTTCACATGGAAACTATTATTATAGGTGAACTCAATGACAATGATATGCTTTTCCCAAGAACTGATGAAATCAAGGAAAAATTCTCGAATCATATCCTCTACAATCTATATTGTTTGTTCTAATTTTCCATCAACCTGAGGGTGAAAAGGTGTTCTTATAAGTACATTTTTTCCTATAGCCTTCAGAAATCCCTATCAGAACCATGATGTGAAATAAGTATCCCTCTCTAAAATGATAGTACAAGGGAGCCTGTGGGGTCATATAATCCCATGTACATACAATCTTCCCATCTCATCATCTAAGAAAGTATCAAAAATAGGAATTATGTGGATACTTTCATCAGTCTATCAATGAAAACCCATTTAGAATCGCTACCTCTAGTGAACCAAGGTAAAATAACTACAAATTCTATAGAAACATATTTCTATTTCAATTCCAAGACTTGAAGCGGTTGTAACAAGCCTATAGGTCTCTGATAATCTGCCTTCACCTGATGACTGGTGGTACACCTAGTAAAATATCACTCTATCTAATGTTTCATCCCATGCCACCATCACTGGTGTCACATGTCTCGATACATATTCAATATTATTGGATGAACTTACCGCTGAGAGGCATTATAATCTTTCATCAACTACTCTTTCATATCTATGAGGACCCATACATGTCTATGAATATATAGGATGTATTCTGTATCTACAGACCAAACCAAAGGAGGGTTATATCCTAATATAATCTCATAGAGTACCAAGCCTTCAAGATCTAAAAATTTCCACCCTTCACCTTCTCAAGGAGGGAAGAGCTAACTTCCAAATATGAGAGATAATAATGCTCGTGACTATGATGAAATTCTAATTTCCTATCAGAAAAGAGTGCCATTACCTTCCATTCATCATTGGCATCCCATATGGAATGTTCCTAAGTTTTTAGACTCAGTGCATCTACAACCACATTGCCCTTCCCAAGCGTACATGCAAGATCAAAATAAAAGGATTGTAGATATTTGACCCATATCCGTTGTATGAGGTTCAATTAACAATGAATAAAGATATATTTCAAGATCTTGTGGTCAGTGTACACCACAAATTTCTCACCTAATAGATAGTGTCTCCATCAATATAATGCATGGAAAAATGCTGATAGCTCAAGGTTGTGCATTGAGTAATTTATCTCATGAAGCCTCAACTTCTGAGATCCATACGCAATGACTATATCATCCAACATTATCACTGCTCCTAGGCCGATTCCTGATGCACCATAAGAGACGGTGTAACCTATACCTAGCTTGGTAATAATTGGAATGGTCTCTTTGATTATGAGAATACACCAAGATTTATTCCAAAAAGACCAGAAAAAAGAATCCAAATAGGGGTGGAAGACCCTATTAATCAGATCCATGAAAATAGAGGGTGCATTCATAAGACCAAACGACATAAAAAGGTACTCATACAAACCATACCAGCTATGAAAAGTTGCACAAAATTTGTATAATGGCCTCACTCACAACTGATGATAACATGATCTCAGGAAAATCATAGATAAAAACATAGTGCCTTGGAGATGGTCGAAGATATCATCTATTCGAGGTTGTGGATATCAGTTCTGGAGCGTAAGATATTTCAACCTTTTGTAATCCACATATAGATGTAAGGTTCCATCTACCTTCTTGGAAAAAAGTAAGGGTGAATCACAAGAGGGTGTACTGGGATCTATAAAAATTTTGGACTCTAAATCCTCTAACTTCTGATTGAGATCTTGAAGCTCTGTAGGATCCATCTTATATAAAAGAATGGACACTTGTGCTACTCCTGAAACAATATCGATTGTAAACTCCACCTATCTCTCAGGAGGTAATCAAGAAAAATTTCCAGGAAAGACGTTCCAGAAATGATCCAATACTGGAGGGAAATCAACTTGTCGTAAACCCTGATCCTCCCTGAAGAGATTTTCAGTCTGGGAGGTCACTCAACCTAGCCCATGATGCTCTGGTCTAGCCCTATCATCCTAGATATCCCACTCATCCTTATGTAGATAACTGCTTCCCTCTGGTGACATAAACAATACCCTACGACGATACCATTCTACAAAATAATGATACTAAACAAACCAATTCATCTCAAGAATTTCATTAAATCCTATCATATTGAGAATTAAGAGGTTCCATTGAAAGGGTAATTTCATACCTCCATGGGGTTTTCCCTACACTAGAGTATGCCCTATGTTTGTACCCCTAACGACATATCTAGGGTAATGACACCATATTAATGTTGTATCTCTAGTACAATACATTCCATAATAGATACAGAGATAAAATAGTTTGAAGAAACTATATCTAATAAAGCAAATAATATAGTAGATGCCACACAAATAGTACCTCATACTGTAGATGGTCCCATAGCCTGATCCTAGTGTGTCGACTATAGTGCGTGTAGGTGACCCGATCCACGTCCCTATGCAACAGATGGACTACCATTATCATAACTACTCTATTGGTGCTGGTGGTGATCAGGGGGTTGGATTCCAGGACCATGAAAACCTCCTTGTCCAGTCCTACTGATGTTATTCCAACTCCCCACCTAATGCAGTGTAAAAAACCAACTCTTGAAGGAGGAGCTGGCACAAATCTTTTTCCACTAGGAGCTAGGAGAAAAGTCCTACAAAAATATTAGAGATTCTCCATATGAATATAATCCCTACATTCCATTAGGTATCTATCACAATGAGACTTCAGGTTCCCATATTATTCCTACTGATGACACACTTTGGAACTATTAAAATAGTCACTATTGTTTTCACTCCCATTGTAGAGACCCGTATCTTGACGTACATGGACATTACATTACTTTTGCGGAATACTTAGTACATAACAAAACACACACACACAAGGATCGTAATAGTTTAGTGTCTTTGGAAACTCGGAACGTAATCTTCTAATCGTGGTGAAAGATCATCAACATCTCCTATAAAGATCTTCCCTTTTTTTTTTACCTAAAACCTTTCTTTATATACTGGGGAAAAGAAAACATAAAAGGGTGAGCTCAAATGCTCAGTAAGGGTAAACAAAAGAAATATCAATCACATCGTATTCATAAGAACATAACATTTTGGAAATCTTAACCTGCAAAAGAGAGCATAATTTCATAACATGGGATAAATCATGGCAGTGAAATGTAATCACAATAATCATAACTTAAAAACATGAAACTTTGTGGCATTCACACATAATCATAGAGAATCATTTCTTGTTAGTCAAGACTCATTTCCAAGACTATCTTAGTGGACAAAGTCCTTTTCTGAATCGAGTAACCCTCGTTTCAGTCTTGTTTCACTGGACCGGTATAACCTACCGTTCCAGCCCTGTCAATCTCATGAGATATAAAATCTTTACCCAATGCATTGGAGGGAGATATAGGTCCCACCCATCTCTTAATGATACCATTCTTATGTGTGCCACAAAATCATAAACCATACATCATAGCATAACCCATGTAATAAAAATGGGATTCTTAAACAACATGACATCATAAAACAATTCATATAAGATAAAGGAATTCATAAAAATGTTTCCATCACAACATAATCAAATCCATGTAATAATAGGGATAAAAACAGAACCCTTTTATTATCTTAGATGGAAAATAATTTTGATAAAATACTTGAACTTCATTCTTGAGGAAAATATCATTTCTACTTCAAAAACACTTTTCCTTTCTTAACATGTCATACAATTTTAAAATAAAAGAATTTGATTAAAAATAAACTTGAATACTTGTAAAGGAATCTTCATGGAAATAATTTTTTGAAATCCATTCATGCCGTATAAGTTAAAAAAAACATTCTTCGTACTTTTGTCGGAAAAGTCAAAAAGTACCTCGTACGAAAAACGACAAAAGATTCCTTTCATACATATTACTAAAAACTCACCGAAGGGTAAAAATGGATTTAAACAATTGTAGGTGGATGGAAATAATATTACATATTGATGAAACATGGATGTGGATGATAAAATACACCCCAGTAAAGACTTACGAATAAACAATCTCGGATAAAAATGAGATTGTGATATTTCCCTTACCTTATGTCCGACTTGCTTTGTAAGTGTCCGAACCTCCTGTATAATGATTTAAATCATGTTATTGACTTATTCCAGAATCATATTCATTGTTATGATATCATATATGGTTCACTTATGACATTATATTACCCGTTCTTTTGTAAATTCCATGTTAAAGAAGCGTTTTGGGTAAAATCGTTTCATTTATCGTAGGTGTTTTGACTTGTTGTTCTTGACATCATTATTAATTATATCATGATTTACTTACTTCCAGAATATAAAATATGATTTATATATCATATATATTCAGTATATATATATATATAATATATATATAAATAAAATGAAAAACACCGTTCATGGAGACGGTAGTCCGTACGTACGCATGAACGTTGTTTTCCTTTACTTATTGTCTTGAAATGGAAGTAAATAGATGACATACATATATATATATATATACATAAATCCAGTAGCTTTATAATGTCATATATTTAATTATTATTTCTTATATATATACTTTATAATCATTCTTAAATGGTTAACATGGAGAATGAATCTCATCGCGTCGTGGAGACGGTAGTCCGTACGTACGCACGAGCGATGATATCATTTCCATAAATATTGAATTGAATTGGAGTGGATTATACAATATATCAGAATCAATATGATGTTTTAATAACTATGTATAGTTATTCTTTACACCATTATACCCATCCATGTAAGGTGGTGGTGGAAAAATTGATTACACCACGGCGTGGAGACGGTATTCCGTACGTACGCACGCGCGGTGATTTCTTTTTCCTTAGGATGGATAGATAGTGAAATTGGGTTGTTTCATACATATAATAACATATCCGTATATGAGTGATACTGATGTTATTACTTCATAATGAAACAACCTAAGAAGAAGTGGAAGAAGAAATAATGATGAAAGAATTGGTAACGGTAATTACCTCTTCTTTGAAGCGCCTCTTTGAGACCTCCTCTTAGGGCACTAAAATTGGTCTTTGAGGAAGACCAGAACCTCTAGGATGTTTCTAGGGAAGTGGAGAAGAGATTTTGTCAGGGTTTGGCCGAGCTTGAGTGCTCAAATTGGTGTGAGGAGGAGGGGGAGGAGGTGTCCTTTTATAAGGGAGGAGAGGGGCACCTTAGGAATACCTCAAAATATTATTTTATATTAATGTCAAAATCAGTTTATAATGGTTCCAAATGGTCTTATTTAGAAGCTAAAGTGGGGATGGGTCGCAATCCTATCAACCAATAGGATTTATACAAGTTTAGGTTATTATTTTAACCTTATCAATTAGATTTAACTCTAAGTTAAATAATTTAACTTTTACCGTGTCTTTTCGTTTTCTTTCACTATATGGTTAATAAACTTACTATAACATGCCAAAAGAACCCCAAATTGTATATTATTAATAAATATATCCTTATCTAAGTCCTTTGGCCGAACCTTAAATTTTTAGGAATAAAATAACAATTAATAATATAATATTTGATTTAAAAACTATTTTGTGTCAATTTTGACACTATTTGATATATGATTTTTTTGAAAGTCATAATAGAATTATATGTCCGAACAAAGTTGATTAAATCAACACTAATACATCATAGTAACCTAGAAAATTAGTTTAATTCATAAAAAGTCTTAAATTACATTCATTTGAGCATTTATAACATCAATTTTGTTAATATTTCCTTAAAAGGGTAATTACTGCATCATCGTTGTGTCAAAAATAAATTAATTTATTTAAAGTCTAAAAATTATAAATAAAATATAATTATGTAGGAAATCTTTTTAGCTTTCTAATGAATATTTATAGTCGAATTTATCTTCTGTATAACCCCATATTAAAAATGGTTTAGTAAATAAACATTGATTTTAACTCTTTTAACTCTTCTTTGAATTAAATAATAATAAATGTCCTAATCTAATCCAAGTGGGCCTAAATGGTCATATTATATTCATAAGGTTGTTTTTGGCCGAATTACACTTATCCAATAGAATTAGGACATGTGTTAGGGTAATAGTAATATCATATTTACCCTTAGTTACCCTATTTACTATTAACCGTGGTAAAAAAAAGGAAAAAGTTACTATTCACCAAAAATTATTTTCATCTCATTGAACCACATTTTAGTCCTTGATATTAACCGTGTCTGTCGGATTTTCGAAATTCCATTCACAGAAGTGGTAAAAGTAAGTTTTATGCAAAATTCAGTTTTTAACCTACCACTTAGTAGTTTCACTATTCATCAAAAATTGATGTTTTTCAGAACAATGCCAAAATTTCATCCTAAGCTATATTTCATATTCCGAATTCAAAAATGAAGTCTATTTTACCAAATTCATATCATAGAAGTTGCATTAATTAATTTTATAATTAAATCCCGCTGTTAAAACAAAGAGCGTGTTTTTAAGAAACAATATCTATCAAAAGATTGACACTTGTTTATGTCTAGTTTAAATGTGAAATTATATCCAATGACCAAAATTGTATTAAATTGTAAAAATATATTCTAAATATACTTTAAAACCACTCAAATTAATAATTTATCAATATTAATTATTTCGATTGAAAAAGTTGTTTTTAACTAAAATTTAGTAATTTTCACTATTCATCAAAATATGAAAGTTATCCGAAAATCACCAAAATTTCACCTTAGGCTAAATTTGATACTCCGAATCCAAAAATAAAGTCCATTTTGAGAGCTAAAATGTCTAAAATTTTAAAAGGTGGTTATTACTATTCATAACTGCTAGTTATAATAATATTTTAATAGCATATCGTTGTTTAGTGAAACTCGGTATTGCGTACTACACACGCTATCGAGGAAGGTCGCGATTGCGTGTAATGCAAGGCAAGTCAATGATGTGTGTTGTTCAAGCTTCTTTTTGGAGTAGCGTACAACACAAGACATTAATAAAATTAAAAAGAATATTTTTTTTTCATAAAATCTCGGGCTGTTACATTCTACCCCCCTTAAAATGAATTTCGCCCTCGAAATTCGTCGGGGTTATAAATGGTTTACTATTCTCAAGTTTCTTTAATAGAATCCCACATCGTAAAAAGGAATACCAAAACTTGGCTTTAAAAACTAAAGTATGAAATGTAAAGATTACCCAAATAAACTAATCGCTGGGTTTCCACATAGGTAAAAATATGGATATGGAAGAGAAATCTAACCATCATGTTCTGATGGAGAGTGGTAGAGAACATGGCTATTGAAAAGCCAGTAATCACAAATCCATAGATTTGTGATGATATAAGGTACCATCTGATTCATCAGGTATAAGATCACTAGGACAACATTTTTGGTTTTCAAGATCATTTCCCTAAAGTTGAAAATTTGAATTAGAATAAATACTTAATTTATTTTGGTACAATCTCACTGTTGTTCGTGTCTTGAACAATTTCCACTTCATCTCTTAAATAAATGAAGTTGAATTTGTTATTCGTGAAGTGTTAGCAGATTATGTGATAGAACGACGGGTCATTCCATCTGTCTCAAACAAAAGGTTAGCAAAAATTATATGCATAAGTCGATCTATAGTGAGATTAATCATATATGGTTCCTAAAATGGACTTATACTTCATATATCATACTGCTTAATATAATAAAACTAGTTTCTACTAAACAGGGACTTCCTGTAGGCCAGTGGTAGGCGATAAAGGCCAGTCGCACTTCGGTTGTGGGTTCGATTCCCACATCCTTGTCCGACGCGATGGGCTGTCGCCCGTCCTGCAGGTTGTCCTTTTTATAAAACTATATTACTATAACATCCCATCAATAATATCGAAAAAACTTCTATCCTTAAACAATACTAACTTATGTCCAACATAATCCATTCCAATCTTTAGGCTTATCCATAATACTGCAGTCCATTCTCATAACATAGTGAAAACGATTACCAGATATTTAATACCATCGTTGATCCCCATATATCATAAGATATATCTTGTTGGTCACATTCCAAACATTCAAAGGCCTTAATCTTGTACTCTCTTGAATACCCATTGAACCTTAGTGAAAACTTGAATGCAGTTAAAAGTTAACACTTTTCACATACCGAAATCCTCAAAATTCTATATACTCAAACCATGATATCACTTAGTCCTTATATCAATCATGAGCTCATGAATACTATCAAACATTTAATTTTCTCCCTATCCCTTCATTATGCGCATATCATCTACATTCCAAAAATATCTGAATAACCATTCATGGATACTGGTAACATTAATCATACACTTTCAAAACACAAGGAAAGACAACAGTGTAACAATCCATATATGTCTCTTTATTCCAAAATTACACATGATAAACATGTAATCATTCCACTACATTCTCAAACCATTGACCGAGCTTCAAAAATTCATTCATCTCACATATCATTTGTAGTCTCTTCATCATCATCCACATAAATACTACCCATATGACCATACTGATTCTCTTCATGAGTCTTTCCCTTAGGGCATTGGTTTGCATAATGCCCGTACATTCCACATTTAAAACATTTAACCATTGTTGATGTCGTAGCAATACCATTATCCTCATCCATGGTGTTAACTGAACCTTTTCCTTTGCACTTACTTGCTTTGTGTCCTTCTTTTCCACACCCAAAGCATCTTCCAGTTCCTTTGAAACATTCTCCTTGATGCCTCTTCCCACATGATTTATATAGGGGGAATTGAACTTTCTTTCCTCTATGATCATCATGAAACTCCATCTTTCTCTTATTAGCCGAGTCAGGAAACTTACCAAATTTTACTTTATTGATCATATTATGAGATTGCTGATTCGGCATAATAATTATGTTTGGACTTCCAAATCCCATTTCATTTGATTGCTTATGAAGAATATCATTCCATTGTCCATCATATCCTCCATGATCATGAATCATCTTGTTTCCATCCATTTTCTAAAACCCAAAAAGAATAGTGTGAGATGCAAAAATCATGCTAGGGAAAACAACATAATAAAGGGGGAGTAACTTCAATATCTAACATCTTAGGTTAAATTCTAAGACCGTTACCGTAGTTCTAGGACCATATCTTATACGTATACTTATCCTAAGGGACATCCCTAGACATACCTTAGAAATATCTCTAGGGATCTCACTAACGTTTTCGCATTCTAGTTTTCAAAGGTTGACTAAACCTTTCCTCGGATACCAACTGTAGAGACCCGTATCCTGACGTACATGGACATTACATTACTTTTGCGGAATACTTAGTACATAACAAAACACACACACACAAGGATCGTAATAGTTTAGTGTCTTTGGAAACTCGGAACGTAATCTTCTAATCGTGGTGAAAGATCATCAACATCTCCTATAAAGATCTTCCCTTTTTTTTACCTAAAACCTTTCTTTATATCCTGGGGAAAAGAAAACATAAAAGGGTGAGCTCAAATGCTCAGTAAGGGTAAACAAAAGAAATATCAATCACATCGTATTCATAAGAACATAACATTTTGGAAATCTTAACCTGCAAAAGAGAGCATAATTTCATAACATGGGATAAATCATGGCAGTGAAATGTAATCACAATAATCATAACTTAAAAACATGAAACTTTGTGGCATTCACACATAATCATAGAGAATCATTTCTTGTTAGTCAAGACTCATTGCCAAGACTATCTTAGTGGACAAAGTCCTTTTCTGAATCGAGTAACCCTCGTTTCAGTCCTGTTTCACTGAACCGGTATAACCTACCGTTCCAGCCCTGTCAATATCATGAGATATAAAATCTTTACCCAATGCATTGGAGGGAGATATAGGTCCCACCCATCTCTTAATGATACCATTCTTATGTGTGCCACAAAATCATAAACCATACATCATAGCATAACCCATGTAATAAAAATGGGATTCTTAAACAACATGACATCATAAAAAAATTCATATAAGATAAAGGAATTCATAAAAATGTTTCCATCACAACATAATCAAATCCATGTACTAATAGGGATAAAAGCAGAACCCTTTTATTATCTTAGATGGAAAATAATTTTGATAAAATACTTGAACTTCATTCTTGAGGAAAATATCATTTCTACTTCAAAAACACTTTTCCTTTCTTAACATGTCATACAATTTTAAAATAAAAGAATTTGATTAAAAATAAACTTGAATACTTGTAAAGGAAGCTTCATGGAAATAATTTTTTGAAATCCATTCATGCCGTATACGTTAAAAAAAACATTCTTCGTACTTTTGTCGGAAAAGTCAAAAAGTACCTCGTACGAAAAACGACAAAAGATTCCTTTCATACATATTACTAAAAACTCACCGAAGGGTAAAAATGGATTTAAACATTTGTAGGTGGATGGAAATAATATTACATATTGATGAAACATGGATGTGGATGATAAAATACACCCCAGTAAATACTTACGAATAAACAATCTCGGATAAAAATGAGATTGTGATATTTCCCTTACCTTATGTCCGACTTGCTTTGTAAGTGTCCGAACCTCCTGTATAATGATTTAAATCATGTTATTGACTTATTCCAGAATCATATTCATTGTTATGATATCATATATGGTTCACTTATGACATTATATTACCCGTTCTTTTGTAAATTCCATGTTAAAGAAGCGTTTTGGGTAAAATCGTTTCATTTATCGTAGGTGTTTTGACTTGTTGTTCTTGACATCATTATTAATTATATCATGATTTACTTACTTCCAGAATATAAAATATGATTTATATATCATATATATTCAGTATATATATATATATAATATATATATAAATAAAATGAAAAACACCGTTCATGGAGACGGTAGTCCGTACGTACGCATGAACGCTGTTTTCCTTTACTTATTGTCTTGAAATGGAAGTAAATAGATGACATACATATATATATATATACATAAATCCAGTAGCTTTATAATGTCATATATTTCATTATTATTTCTTATATATATACTTTATAATCATTCTTAAATGGTTAACATGGAGAATGAATCTCATCGCGTCGTGGAGACGGTAGTCCGTACGTACGCACGAGCGATGATATCATTTCCATAAATATTGAATTGAATTAGAGTGGATTATACAATATATCAGAATCAATATGATGTTTTAATAACTATGTATAGTTATTCTTTACACCATTATACCCATCCATGTAAGGTGGTGGTGGAAAAATTGATTACACCACGGCGTGGAGACGGTATTCCGTACGTACGCACGCGCGGTGATTTCTTTTTCCGTAGGATGGATAGATAGTGAAATTGGGTTGTTTCATACATATAATAACATATCCGTATATGAGTGATACTGATGTTATTACTTCATAATGAAACAACCTAAGAAGAAGAAGTGGAAGAAGAAATAATGATGAAAGAATTGGTAACGGTAATTACCTCTTCTTTGAAGCGCCTCTTTGAGACCTCCTCTTAGGGCACTAAAATTGGTCTTTGAGGAAGACCAGAACCTCTAGGATGTTTCTAGGGAAGTGGAGAAGAGATTTTGGCAGGGTTTGGCCGAGCTTGAGTGCTCAAATTGGTGTGAGGAGGAGGGGGAGGAGGTGTCCTTTTATAAGGGAGGAGAGGGGCACCTTAGGAATACCTCAAAATATTATTTTATATTAATGTCAAAATCAGTTTATAATGGTTCCAAATGGTCTTATTTAGAAGCTAAAGTGGGGATGGGTCGCAATCCTATCAACCAATAGGATTTATACAAGTTTAGGTTATTATTTTAACCTTATCAATTAGATTTAACTCTAAGTTAAATAATTTAACTTTTACCGTGTCTTTTCGTTTTCTTTCACTATATGGTTAATAAACTTACTATAACATGCCAAAATAACCCCAAATTGTATATTATTAATAAATATATCCTTATCTAAGTCCTTTGGCCGAACCTTAGATTTTTAGGAATAAAATAACAATTAATAATATAATATTTGATTTAAAAACTATTTTGTGTCAATTTTGACACTATTTGATATATGATTTTTTTGAAAGTCATAACAGAATTATATGTCCGAACAAAGTTGATTAAATCAACACTAATACATCATAGTAACCTAGAAAATTAGTTTAATTCATAAAAAGTCTTAAATTACATTCATTTGAGCATTTATAACATCAATTTTGTTAATATTTCCTTAAAAGGGTAATTACTGCATCATCGTTGTGTCAAAAATAAATTAATTTATTTAAAGTCTAAAAATTATAAAAAAAATATAATTATGTAGGAAATCTTTTTAGCTTTCTAATGAATATTTATAGTCGAATTTATCTTCTGTATAACCCCATATTAAAAATGGTTTAGTAAATAAACATTGATTTTAACTCTTTTAACTCTTCTTTGAATTAAATAATAATAAATGTCCTAATCTAATCCAAGTGGGCCTAAATGGTCATATTATATTCATAAGGTTGTTTTTGGCCGAATTACACTTATCCAATAGAATTAGGACATGTGTTAGGGTAATAGTAATATCATATTTACCCTTAATTACCCTATTTACTATTAACCGTGGTAAAAAAAAGGAAAAAGTTACTATTCACCAAAAATTATTTTCATCTCATTGAACCACATTTTAGTCCTTGATATTAACCGTGTCTGTCGGATTTTCGAAATTCCATTCACAGAAGTGGTAAAATTAAGTTTTATGCAAAATTCAGTTTTTAACCTACCACTTAGTAGTTTCACTATTCATCAAAAATTGATGTTTTTCAGAACAATGCCAAAATTTCATCCTAAGCTATATTTCATATTCCGAATTCAAAAATGAAGTCTATTTTACCAAATTCATATCATAGAAGTTGCATTAATTAATTTTATAATTAAATCCCGCTGTTAAAACAAAGAGCGTGTTTTTAAGAAACAATATCTATCAAAAGATTGACACTTGTTTATGTCTAGTTTAAATGTGAAATTATATCCAATGACCAAAATTGTATTAAATTGTAAAAATATATTCTAAATATACTTTAAAACCACTAAAATTAATAATTTATCAATATTAATTATTTCGATTGAAAAAGTTGTTTTTAACTAAAATTTAGTAATTTTCACTATTCATCAAAATATGAATGTTATCCGAAAATCACCAAAATTTCACCTTAGGCTAAATTTGATACTCCGAATCCAAAAATAAAGTCCATTTTGAGAGCTAAAATGTCTAAAATTTTAAAAGGTGGTTATTACTATTCATAACTGCTAGTTATAATAATATTTTAATAGCATATCGTTGTTTAGTGAAACTCGGTATTGCGTACTACACACGCTATCGAGGAAGGTCGCGATTGCGTGTAATGCAAGGCAAGTCAATGATGTGTGTTGTTCAAGCTTCTTTTTGGAGTAGCGTACAACACAAGACATTAATAAAATTAAAAAGAATATTTTTTTTTCATAAAATCTCGGGCTGTTACATTCTACCCCCCTTAAAATGAATTTCGCCCTCGAAATTCGTCGGGGTTATAAATGGTTTACTATTCTCAAGTTTCTTTAATAGAATCCCACATCGTAAAAAGGAATACCAAAACTTGGCTTTAAAAACTAAAGTATGAAATGTAAAGATTACCCAAATAAACTAATCGTTGGGTTTCCACATAGGTAAAAATATGGATATGGAAGAGAAATCTAACCATCATGTTCTGATGGAGAGTGGTAGAGAACATGGCTATTGAAAAGCCAGTAATCACAAATCCATAGATTTGTGATGATATAAGGTACCATCTGATTCATCAGGTATAAGATCACTAGGACAACATTTTTGGTTTTCAAGATCATTTCCCTAAAGTTGAAAATTTGAATTAGAATAAATACTTAATTTATTTTGGTACAATCTCACTGTTGTTCGTGTCTTGAACAATTTCCACTTCATCTCTTAAATAAATGAAGTTGAATTTGTTATTCGTGAAGTGTTAGCAGATTATGTGATAGAACGACGGGTCATTCCATCTGTCTCAAACAAAAGGTTAGCAAAAATTATATGCATAAGTCGATCTATAGTGAGATTAATCATATATGGTTCCTAAAATGGACTTATACTTCATATATCATACTGCTTAATATAATAAAACTAGTTTCTACTAAACAGGGACTTCCTGTAGGCCAGTGGTAGGCGATAAAGGCCAGTCGCACTTCGGTTGTGGGTTCGATTCCCACATCCTTGTCCGACGCGATGGGCTGTCGCCCGTCCTGCAGGTTGTCCTTTTTATAAAACTATATTACTATAACATCCCATCAATAATATCGAAAAAACTTCTATCCTTAAACAATACTAACTTATGTCCAACATAATCCATTCCAATCTTTAGGCTTATCCATAATACTGCAGTCCATTCTCATAACATAGTGAAAACGATTACCAGATATTTAATACCATCGTTGATCCCCATATATCATAAGATATATCTTGTTGGTCACATTCCAAACATTCAAAGGCCTTAATCTTGTACTCTCTTGAATACCCATTGAACCTTAGTGAAAACTTGAATGCAGTTAAAAGTTAACACTTTTCACATACCGAAATCCTCAAAATTCTATATACTCAAACCATGATATCACTTAGTCCTTATATCAATCATGAGCTCATGAATACTATCAAACATTTAATTTTCTCCCTATCCCTTCATTATGCGCATATCATCTACATTCCAAAAATATCTGAATAACCATTCATGGATACTGGTAACATTAATCATACACTTTCAAAACACAAGGAAAGACAACAGTGTAACAATCCATATATGTCTCTTTATTCCAAAATTACACACGATAAACATGTAATCATTCCACTACATTCTCAAACCATTGACCGAGCTTCAAAAATTCATTCATCTCACATATCATTTGTAGTCTCTTCATCATCATCCACATAAATACTACCCATATGACCATACTGATTCTCTTCATGAGTCTTTCCCTTAGGGCATTGGTTTGCATAATGCCCGTACATTCCACATTTAAAACATTTAACCATTGTTGATGTCGTAGCAATACCATTATCCTCATCCATGGTGTTAACTGAACCTTTTCCTTTGCACTTACTTGCTTTGTGTCCTTCTTTTCCACACCCAAAGCATCTTCCAGTTCCTTTGAAACATTCTCCTTGATGCCTCTTCCCACATGATTTATATAGGGGGAATTGAACTTTCTTTCCTCTATGATCATCATGAAACTCCATCTTTCTCTTATTAGCCGAGTCAGGAAACTTACCAAATTTTACTTTATTGATCATATTATGAGATTGCTGATTCGGCATAATAATTATGTTTGGACTTCCAAATCCCATTTCATTTGATTGCTTATGAAGAATATCATTCCATTGTCCATCATATCCTCCATGATCATGAATCATCTTGTTTCCAGTTATTTTCTAAAACCCAAAAAGAATAGTGTGAGATGCAAAAATCATGCTAGGGAAAACAACATAATAAAGGGGGAGTAACTTCAATATCTAACATCTTAGGTTAAATTCTAAGACCGTTACCGTAGTTCTAGGACCATATCTTATACGTATACTTATCCTAAGGGACATCCCTAGACATACCTTAGAAATATCTCTAGGGATCTCACTAACGTTTTCGCATTCTAGTTTTCAAAGGTTGACTAAACCTTTCCTCTGATACCAACTGTAGAGACCCGTATCTTGACGTACATGGACATTACATTACTTTTGCGGAATACTTAGTACATAACAAAACACACACACACAAGGATCGTAATAGTTTAGTGTCTTTGGAAACTCGGAACGTAATCTTCTAATCGTGGTGAAAGATCATCAACATCTCCTATAAATATCTTCCCTTTTTTTTACCTAAAACCTTTCTTTATATCCTGGGGAAAAGAAAACATAAAAGGGTGAGCTCAAATGCTCAGTAAGGGTAAACAAAAGAAATATCAATCACATCGTATTCATAAGAACATAACATTTTGGAAATCTTAACCTGCAAAAGAGAGCATAATTTCATAACATGGGATAAATCATGGCAGTGAAATGTAATCACAATAATCATAACTTAAAAACATGAAACTTTGTGGCATTCACACATAATCATAGAGAATCATTTCTTGTTAGTCAAGACTCATTGCCAAGACTATCTTAGTGGACAAAGTCCTTTTCTGAATCGAGTAACCCTCGTTTCAGTCCTGTTTCACTGAACCGGTATAACCTACCGTTCCAGCCCTGTCAATATCATGAGATATAAAATCTTTACCCAATGCATTGGAGGGAGATATAGGTCCCACCCATCTCTTAATGATACCATTCTTATGTGTGCCACAAAATCATAAACCATACATCATAGCATAACCCATGTAATAAAAATGGGATTCTTAAACAACATGACATCATAAAAAAATTCATATAAGATAAAGGAATTCATAAAAATGTTTCCATCACAACATAATCAAATCCATGTACTAATAGGGATAAAAGCAGAACCCTTTTATTATCTTAGATGGAAAATAATTTTGATAAAATACTTGAACTTCATTCTTGAGGAAAATATCATTTCTACTTCAAAAACACTTTTCCTTTCTTAACATGTCATACAATTTTAAAATAAAAGAATTTGATTAAAAATAAACTTGAATACTTGTAAAGGAAGCTTCATGGAAATAATTTTTTGAAATCCATTCATGCCGTATACGTTAAAAAAAACATTCTTCGTACTTTTGTCGGAAAAGTCAAAAAGTACCTCGTACGAAAAACGACAAAAGATTCCTTTCATACATATTACTAAAAACTCACCGAAGGGTAAAAATGGATTTAAACAATTGTAGGTGGATGGAAATAATATTACATATTGATGAAACTTGGATGTGGATGATAAAATACACCCCAGTAAAGACTTACGAATAAACAATCTCGGATAAAAATGAGATTGTGATATTTCCCTTACCTTATGTCCGACTTGCTTTGTAAGTGTCCGAACCTCCTGTATAATGATTTAAATCATGTTATTGAATTATTCCAGAATCATATTCATTGTTATGATATCATATATGGTTCACTTATGACATTATATTACCCGTTCTTTTGTAAATTCCATGTTAAAGAAGCGTTTTGGGTAAAATCGTTTCATTTATCGTAGGTGTTTTGACTTGTTGTTCTTGACATCATTATTAATTATATCATGATTTACTTACTTCCAGAATATAAAATATGATTTATATATCATATATATTCAGTATATATATATATATAATATATATATAAATAAAATGAAAAACACCGTTCATGGAGACGGTAGTCCGTACGTACGCATGAACGCTGTTTTCCTTTACTTATTGTCTTGAAATGGAAGTAAGTAGATGACATACATATATATATATATACATAAATCCAGTAGCTTTATAATGTCATATATTTCATTATTATTTCTTATATATATACTTTATAATCATTCTTAAATGGTTAACATGGAGAATGAATCTCATCGCGTCGTGGAGACGGTAGTCCGTACGTACGCACGAGCGATGATATCATTTCCATAAATATTGAATTGAATTGGAGTGGATTATACAATATATCAGAATCAATATGATGTTTTAATAACTATGTATAGTTATTCGTTACACCATTATACCCATCCATGTAAGGTGGTGGTGGAAAAATTGATTACACCACGGCGTGGAGACGGTATTCCGTACGTACACACGCGCGGTGATTTCTTTTTCCGTAGGATGGATAGATAGTGAAATTGGGTTGTTTCATACATATAATAACATATCAGTATATGAGTGATACTGATGTTATTACTTCATAATTAAACAACCTAAGAAGAAGAAGTGGAAGAAGAAATAATGATGAAAGAATTGGTAACGGTAATTACCTCTTCTTTGAAGCGCCTCTTTGAGACCTCCTCTTAGGGCACTAAAATTGGTCTTTGAGGAAGACCAGAACATCTAGGATGTTTCTAGGGAAGTGGAGAAGAGATTTTGGCAGGGTTTGGCCGAGCTTGAGTGCTCAAATTGGTGTGAGTAGGAGGGGGAGGAGGTGTCCTTTTATAAGGGAGGAGAGGGGCACCTTAGGAATACCTCAAAATATTATTTTATATTAATGTCAAAATCGGTTTATAATGGTTCAAAATGGTCTTATTTCGAAGCTAAAGTGGGGATGGGTCGCAATCCTATCAACCAATAGGATTTAGACAAGTTTAGGTTATTATTTTAACCTTATCAATTAGATTTAACTCTAAGTTAAATAATTTAACTTTTACCGTGTCTTTTCGTTTTCTTTCACTATATGGTTCATACACTTACTATAACATGCCAAACGAACCCCAAATTGTATATTATTAATAAATATATCCTTATCTAAGTCCTTTGGCCGAACCTTAGATTTTTAGGAATAAAATAACAATTAATAATATAATATTTGATTTAAAAACTATTTTGTGTCAATTTTGACACTATTTGATATATGATTTTTTTGAAAGTCATAAAAGAATTATATCTCCAAACAAAGTTGACTAAATCAACACTAATACATCATAGTAACCTAGAAAATTAGTTTAATTCATAAAAAGTCTTAAATTACATTCATTTGAGCATTTATAACATCAATTTTGTTAATATTTCCTTAAAAGGGTAATTACTGCATCATCGTTGTGTCAAAAATAAATTAATTTATTTAAAGTTTAAAAATTATAAATATAATATCATTATGTAGGAAATCCTTTTATCTTTCTAATGAATATTTATAGTCGAATTTATCTTATGTATAACCCCATATTAAAAATGGTTTAGTAAATAAACTTTGATTTTAACTCTTTTAACTCTTCTTTGAATTAAATAATAATAAATGTCCTAATCTAATCCAAGTGGGCCTAAATGGTCATATTATATTCATAAGGTTGTTTTTGGCCGAATTACACTTATCCAATAGAATTAGGACATGTGTTAGGGTAATAGTAATATCATATTTACCCTTAGTTACCCTATTTACTATTAACCGTGGTAAAATAAAGGAAAAAGTTACTATTCACCAAAAATTATTTTCATCTCATTGAACCACATTTTAGTCCTTGACATTAACCGTGTCTGTCGGATTTTCGAAATTCCATTCACAGAAGTGGTAAAATTAAGTTTTATGCAAAATTCAGTTTTTAACCTACCACTTAGTAGTTTCACTATTCATCAAAAATTGATGTTTTTCAGAACAATGCCAAAATTTCATCCTAAGCTATATTTCATATTCCGAATTCAAAAATGAAGTCTATTTTACCAAATTCATATCATAGAAGTTGAATTAATTAATTTTATAATTAAATCCCGCTGTTAAAACAAAGAGCGTGTTTTTAAGAAACAATATCTATCAAAAGATTGACACTTGTTTATGTCTAGTTTAAATGTGAAATTATATCCAATGACCAACATTGTATTAAATTGTAAAAATATATTCTAAATATACTTTAAAACCACTCAAATTAATAATTTATCAATATTAATTATTTCGATTGAAAAAGTTGTTTTTAACTAAAATTTAGTAATTTTCACTATTCATCAAAATATGAAAGTTATCCGAAAATCACCAAAATTTCACCTTAGGCTAAATTTGATACTCCGAATCCAAAAATAAAGTCCATTTTGAGAGCTAAAATTTCTAAAATTTTAAAAGGTGGTTATTACTATTCATAACTGCTAGTTATAATAATATTTTAATAGCATATCGTTGTTTAGTGAAACTCGGTATTGCGTACTACACACGCTATCGAGGAAGGTCGCGATTGCGTGTAATGCAAGGCAAGTCAATGATGTGTGTTGTTCAAGTTTCTTTTTGGAGTAGCGTACAACACAAGACATTAATAAAATTAAAAAGAATATTTTTTTTTCATAAAATCTCGGGCTGTTACACCCATAACGAGAAACCTCTAGAGAAAGTTTCCTGCCACCGGAAGAACTACTTTCCTAACACAACAATGATCCTTTAAACCCAATTATATTGTCCTAACTCAGGTTATTCTTTGTGATATGCTCCTAATTTACTATTTTAGAGATGTTAGGAAAGAAAAAATGCATTCACATATGTACAGATGGCATACACAATCCCATACTCGAAGCGTCTAGCACACAAAATCTCATCACTAGCTAGAAATGGTGAAAAGTGATACAAATCCATGAAACATGTTGAATATTATATAATTGACATAGAGAAATGTTCAAGATTCATTAACACTCTGGATCTGCCAGTTCTGATCATTTGTGGAAAGAACTGATCGTAGAAGGTAGTCTGGAAATCAACCCATAACATAACCTGATGACGACCATCCGGGGTAATCACATCCCACCATAACTTGGGCGAATCTCAAATAATATATGTGGAAAGATTGACACTCTAATATGGAGGAATCTCCATATTCTCAAATCAATATAGAGTGTATTTTATCCAAGACTCAATATCCTACAGATCGCCATCCCCTAAAAAGGTAAGGGGATGTTGTTGCTGGAACTCACGAGTCAGATCATCCATCATTGGTGCAAGCCATAAAGCACCATGCATGGACTGCATCAGACATAACAGACTATCATGAACTTGGGAATTAGTGCCCAGATCTGGTATAGTAGGCAGTGCCTCTAGTGGCACTCTTGGAGGTATGAGTGGCAGCTCAGTGCCCACCATGCCTGGTGCATGGTCGTCGCCACCCTTCTGGAGGACGATATGAGGACATCATGGCGACATTGGTCTAAAAATTCCAAAAACATGCCTTATAACAAGATTAAGTGTAAGGATAGAATCACTAGCATAAGCTAAATGTAAGAAAACTCACTGCCCAAGACATACTACCCCAACTACCCGCTTAGATGACCATATATCGGTAAGTTCTCAAGTATATGTTTAATTTCATTTGGAATTTAATTTACAGGTTCAGTCCTTTACCTTTTAAAAACCTGACATGGAGGGATAAGGATGTACAACCAATTCATTTTAGATTTCATGATTCACTTTATAGTGGATATCCATTTCTAGTGAATCAGTTCCCATACACCTTATCATTGAAAACAACACCCATTTATTTATCACATAATGGATTGACTTGGTAAATTACTCATCCGAACCCATGATGTCCCATAAACTTCATGAATTGAGATAGGAAATCACTCAAACAAAACCATGAGTAATACAGGCCTCAGATTACTATCACAACATCACTCAACAAATATAGGCATGTCAAGAAATGAAAAATAGTGAAATGAGCCTATATGGAAAGGTAATATGCATGAAATGTGAATTCTAGGTGCCTATTATGATGCATGAAATAACCCTACTTTACCTCATATCATCAGGTCAAGGATGAATAGAATATGAGTCAGAACAATAATAAACAACACCATAAAACATGTGCATCACCGAATAGTAAAATAATTTCAATTGTAATAGGAAAAAATGAATAACAATTATATTTTTGGTAACTCGAGTTTTACCCAAAACCTAGGTTTGTGATGCCCTAGAATAACTTATCACCAAGTACCACTCATTACTAATATTCAATATATTGTCTGAAAATAATAAATAAATAAAAGAACCTTCCTTTGATACCACTTTGTGACATCCCGGGCTCAGATGCAACATAATAGGTGTCCCCAGCCTGGTAGGCCACACGACCTCCACTGCATCTCCCCAATTTCCAGAGGATTCCAACTAGTAGAGAGGGCCTAGGGTGTGTACATTAGGTAGACTATTCCCTCATTAGCAATGTGTAGTGCATTGGTTAAATATAAATAGAGGTAAATAGCAGAAGTAATGCAAGTAAACATAAGGGACAACGAAAAATAGTGAAAATAGTAACAATAATAGAAATATCAGGAATAACCTAAAAGAATACAACAACTGATGATGTTATGTAATGTCAACATAAAATTCGAAAACATGGATACAATAAATAAGACATAACATGTTCACAAAATGTAACGAAAATCAAAGACTATCCCAAGCATCCTAAGCTACAGATCAGTAATATGATATCAATGTCCATCCTAACAAAAAACAATTAAGTGTTTCAAGATGTATGATTCCCTTGGTCAACACCTTCATTCATGTAATCTACTCCGAGTACAAAAATTTTCCTAGAGTGGGAGTGAGATAAATATTAGTGGGCCACTACCAATGGTTTCTATAACATCCAACCCATGTAATGGAAATGTAACAGTGTGAAAGTATTCATATATAAGGTAATGAAGTAAAATGTAACTAAATACCCAAGTACATGATTCCTCCCTCGGCTGGTGACTGAATGTAACAAGCCCATTAATTTATTATTACCAATTTATAAAGGAGTCACATGTTAACAATAGTGAAAGTTCCAATTTGCAACAAGGCCACCAGTAATGACATTTAATAATGAAGTTCCAAGGTAATAACTAAGGAAATGTATACCTCAAGGGTCACCAACTCAAAAATAAGTGTAGCTTGGCATGGGTTGAGAGTGTAATCCAAGTATCATAGTCCAAGGAATTCTACAGTGAGATGCCTACCGAGTCTAAGGAGTTCATCAAGGGTAAAACAAGGCTAAGAAACGACTAGTCCTGATGGGATTTAACCTCGAGACCTACTTTTCAATGATGAATCCAAGTAAAGTATCCATGGAATCGTATAATAATATGTGAGGGATCCTACAGTTTCATACTGGGCATCCAAGAATACACAAGAATCAGGAACTAGGTGGATCTCAACCTAAGTAAGCTCTATCCTTGAATCAGAATGGGGTTCCATAGTTTTCAAGCAATTCGTTGAAATGAATCCAAGGTGGGAATGAGTTAGGCCATTCCCATTTAATTATGAAGTCATGAAATATTTCATTTAGTTAAATCCTTTCCTTTCATTAGTTTAATAAGATAAATTAACAAGAAACCTTTTAATCATGTCATAATTAATCAATAAGTCCATTTGGTTAAAGCCTTTACATTCATTAGTGTAACAAGTCCAAGTATCGTGAAACCTTAATTAATCACATTTAAGGAATATTCAATAATTAAGGTTCATTCTTATACCTTCCATTAATGTGACAAGGGGTGCTACCGATATGGAACCTATTTATCATTCACATCTAATCTGGTCCAGTCATATACTAAGTATACATTCCAATTTCACTTTCACATTTAATTATCAATTTGAAGAACTTACCTTAGGAGTGTAAAGTGGTGAGTAAACATGGTACTTTCCATTATGAAATTCACAGAAAAAATAAATCCATTTAATATATAAAATCTTCCCTTTAGAAGTGTTAATCCAAGTAATACATGAATGGTGGCTCAAACGCGTCAAATACTAAAAACCCAATTATTGAATAACATACTACATGGGATGGATGGTTTTTTTGGTGTAACCACCAAAATTTAATCGCATAAATGGAAACAGAATACCCATATAGTTCTAATGATTATAAGCATGACATATATATTCAATAAACAACACCCAATGAAATTGGTGGGCCGCACATGACAATTCCAAAATCAACGAACTTAAGGGATGAGTTATAGACCACCCACCTTAGAGATGTATGATCGTTATCATTCAATATAATCCTCTAATTAATCTTAGAACAGATTAAATCTGAGAAAAAGGGGAAACGCTCACAGATCAATAACTAGCTTATGAGTATGAGAGGAGAATAATGGAAAAAAAGGACTTGAGTACTTACCATTGTGCATCCAACAATATTAAAGGAAGCTCGACCAGATCTTGAAAAATTGAGATATCTTGATCCCTACCTTAGGTATTCAAAAATCACCAAATTGAGGGAAAATGGATGTTCTCCCTCTAGATCCTGAGTTGGGGAAGAACGAGTGCTTAATTAGATCCTTAAAGGAAAAATGGTAAAATTTCCCAATATTTAGTCTATGTACGGTTTGTTCGAACAGTTTGACAAACCATACGCAAACCATGAACAGGTACCTTGGAAGAAGGGGAAATTTTACGGTTAGGCCGCATGGTTGTGCACTATCCGTGAAATATTATTCTGCCCAAAAATAGACCATCTGCACCTTTAGGAAAACTGTGCACTGATCATGCACCAACCATGTGCCAACCGTGAGCCAACTATGAGGCAACTATGTGTCATGGCCAGTTTCCCAAAATGGTGGGTTATAGGTTCCAAACAAGCCCCAGAAACCCCTATGACCATTACTAACTCATTATTTATCCATATTATGTCAAAAATAAATAATAAGATAAAAATTTAACGGATATATACCTATGTAAAAACTCAGGTTCTTACAGTGACACCCAAAAAAATTCAGATCATGGACTAGGATAAAGACTCCTATAAAAATTTTGGTTGGTGAATTCAAGTATTTGTAAAAGGAAGAGTCTGTAATAGGTTATCACACCTCTAAAAGTGAGTTTCACAGTGGGTACTAAAATTCTCATGGAGAAGAGAAGGTTGTTGAGTGGAATATTATCTTAATGATTTGAAGCACTATAATATATCCATGTTCATCTCTTTGATTTACATTGGATTTCACACTACTAGAAATTCACTATATACCAATGATTTTAAACTACTGGTATAGCCCCTAGAACCATTGGTATAGGATATACCAATGGTTCCTTAAACCATTGGTTTATTTGGAATGTGTATATCCCTATATGAATGGTTTCCATGAAACTGTTGGTATAGGTCATCTATAATTATCATATACTAATGGTTTATTATAGTTTTTGGATTACCCTATAGAAAAAGTTTATTGAAGCCATTGGTATAAGATGACTAGATGTACCTTATACCAATGGTTTAATAAAACCATTTGTATATGAACATGATTTTTTTAAGTATATACCAATAGTTTTTAAAACCATTACTATAGACTTATTTGTCTTTTCTAGTGAGGAACACCTCCCAATCCAACCAACAACACCTTCCATGACTTTCCAAAACCATCACACAGCCACACCCACAAAAAATTATCATCCAACATATAAAATTAGAGAAAAAAATTAATATAATAAAACAATTATAACACACAATGCATATATGAAATCAGATTGAGTCATCAAGCATCATTGTAATAGTTTCTATTGACACATATAAGAAGTAGATGTTTATTAGGCTAGCTTTTTTACTTGGGATGACTATATTGAGTGTTAATGTTCTCTCCATTATATACACACTTGTGAGTTGTGAAAATATTGTTGATGAAAATCGAGAAATATAGATAATTAATAATTATGGATCCTGGAGACGGATGGATGATTTCAATAATTGGAAGACTAGAGATATCCTTATAATAGACACCCACATATCATCACTATTTGTGATCACATCTATTCAGGACGTATTTTTATATTTAGTGATTCATTTATACCATTTAAATTCATATTATAGAGGATTATATTATATAGATGATTTATTGTCTGTTAGTTAGTGATCCATGCATGTTATGGTGGATTTTGATGTGTGATAATCGGTTATAGGTTGTTTTTAGAGGTGATGCCTCCCAAAATTATATAGATACCTCAATGCTAGTTATTATACTCTAGACATGTAGAGGAATTCTTGTGGAGTTTAACTACATGAATTTCAGGATATGAAAATTATTATATGAGATATATTATGGATTTGGGGATAGGAACATGTATGTATTTATTGGGGTAGTCTATACTAAGTCTTACTAAGGATCTCTTGTGCATGTAGTAACTATATATGTACTTAGAAAAAATGTGGAAGTAAATATATTACTAATAATGTTTCATATTTATGAAACATGGTTTGAACATTTGTTAGTTAACTAGGATTATAATGGAGGTAGGAGTGAATCATATAGATAAAATTCAAGATTTTATGATTTCATTATTGGTATTATTTAATATGTGGGTATTCTGTGTGGGTTAGGATGGCAGAAAATATAATTAAACCCACATAAATTGTTATAATCTAAAGATCAAGATGTTTTCTTGGATATAGTTGGTAGTTATTGCCAAAATTGGGATGTTAAATTTTGAAATTGGTTGGGTGAGAGTAAATCAAAAGTGGTGTTTCTATAAAATATTGAATTTCTTATTGGCTCATGGTTTATTAGTAATACAAAATGAAATATATTCTAGTAAAGGCATTCTTGTTTGAATAGATCCTCTATTCATATAATATGAAATTATTAATTTTACAAGGTATATAAGAATAAATGGAAGAATTCCCAAGTTGCGTAATATTCCTTACTTATTGGAATTAGAGTATATTGGAATTACATATTATTACATAAGAATAAAATTTAAAGGGATGATGCTAGATAATACTAATTCAAAAATTTTAGAGTTGGGTATGAATAAGTTTAATTTTAATGGTGGGAACATAAGATTAAAGGAATATTGGTTAATTCGGGTATTGAGATATCAATTTATTATTATTATTATGGTAATGTTTATTTGGTTTAATACACAAGATGTGTTCAATAAATTGCTTAACTATTTCAATTTATGATCCATGCTAGTTTGAGTGTTCTAATCAAAGGCATGAATACCATATTGTATGATCAAATCATCTACATAGATAATTCTAATATAATTTTCTAGAAATATAGACTACATAAGTTGTAGAATTGTATCTTTATAAATATTTAATTTGGAATGTATTCAAACCTAGGAGTTTGAGTGAAGTGGAAAAGGACTAAAAATAAATAAAAAATTACCTGAGTTATAGATGATATGAAATCTATTGGGGGGAAATTTTCAGTTAGGAGGTATAGTGAATCTATAGGAATTATCATTTAGTCAAGCTGATGATCATTGAGAGTTACTACCAAGTGGACTGAGATACCAATTAATTGGTGTTTCAAATGATCTTTCATTTATTTTAAATAATTGGTTTATTTTATTTTATAGAAATTCCAACTTGTGTGGTGATGTTGTATTTTCTTACTTTTCCCTATCATTAAATTATCTCATTTTTCAATTGAATTGCATGTTCTTATTTTATATATGTGATCCCTTATCTCCCATGTATATATAATTATACTAGATTTCATAATGATGGTAATAGTATATGTTTTGAGATAATTTTTTTAATTACTATTAATATTACTCTAAGAATATGGTTAGATATTTAAGTGATATTGTTGAGTAGTTTCCATATTGTCTCTTCTATTATCTTTCGTTTATTCTTGATCATTCTTTCAACATCACTTTATTTACACGATCCAATATAAAATACAAATGATAACTGAATCCATTGAATGTGGTGTAATGGTTGTGGATCCATATATTATAAGTTCTCGTTTATATTTAAGTCTCGTGTGTTTGTTAAATGTTTCTTGATAAGATTTTTTTATTTTTTTATTAAACGTTATAGTGATTACATATAATGTGATTGATTTATATTTTCAAAAAAAATTAATATCACTGAAATCACATATAGATAGTGGTTTACTAAAAATAAAAATTATATTATTCATCATTACATTGCATTTCACTCAACATTTATTCATCATAATACATATATCATATGTTTTCAATTGAATAACCTAATGCTTCCATGTACTTAACATTATTTCATATAAATAAATTATTTTAATAAAAAACATCATTATTTTTAGTGGCCTAATTTTGAGATCAACCTCAGGCCATTATGGGTTATTATAGATAATCCTTGGGTAATAAAATATATTTTGATTAGAAATTATGAATAAAATATATACCATAAATTAACAGTATAAATAGGGATGTGTATACACTTTTATAAAAAAATTTTTTAAAAAAAATCCAAAAATTAAAATTAAAATATCAGTCATCATTTATATATCATTAATTGAAATTATGTAATTAGTAACCATTTTTCATAGATTTAGAGTATATTTGTTTCACCACTGGTGACTTTATTTTGGTTTAAAATTTAATCAATCATTGGTCCTACTTTCTATAATAAATATTTTAGAGTGGTTCACAATTTTTTTCGTTATTTTTTTTCATCATATATTTTTTTATTGTATTTTCCCCTATATTTGAAAATGTATTGGGATTATGATGGGGAATATGTGTTCCCCTTGTAAGAATCAATTGTAAATTTACATATGAACATTATAAGTCTTTTTGATTCAGGTTTAAAGGAGAATATTTTTAGTTAAGTCTTGAAATTTAATGATGAAATATAGAAGGTTCAAATCATTGAGACAATGGTCGATGAACATAGTTAAATTTATAGGTACCTTCCAGAGTTTAATGCAGAAAATATAAAGGAACTTTCTATCATGTCATCAATAGTTAAAGAAACATATCGTACATATGAAGAAGAGAGGTCACTAAAAGTTGATTAACATATAAAAGCTTATACATTGCCTCAACTTATTAACATCTTCCCAAAGTCACTTCTCAAGCTAGAATTTCATAGTGATAATTGTAAGGGAGTTGAATAAGATTTACATGTTTCATTATTAATTCATTCTAAACATGAGTTTTCTAATCATTTATCTTATTTTATCTATAAAATTTCTATACCATTGTTGTGTTATGTAGACCAGAATTTAATGAAATATTTTTAAATGAAAGATGATTTATTTGACTAGTGCACAACACATTAGAGTTTCATTGTGAGTATGATTTAGATGATTATGAAGTTTCTTTAGAACTATTATATTCTACCTCACATGTTTATCAAAAATTATATTTTATGGGACACATAATATGATAAATTTTTAGTATAATATTATGAAAAGATAAATACTCTTTTTTAGAATCACATCTTGGATGAATTTAATACTAAAAATTTATTTAATTATAAAAATAAAAATGGAAGTGATGAGAACCACCTCGTGGGAATAATTTCAAATTAATTTTTAGAGAATAATAAAGAATAAAATAGAGAAGGATTTTTTTAACATGAACTAGAGCCATTTTTCTTAATATTTATGTTCCATTAGAAGCTAAATTGAATTTATTTGAATCAAAACATTCATGTGTTTTCATTATTAAAAATTATAATTATTAAATTGAAATTTAAATTGAAATTGAACATGTATAACTTGATATTTTTCTAAAAACATTTGTGAGACATATGACGTGGCTACTAAAATAAATTATTTCAACCAATTTAAATTTGAAAATTTTTATTTGGAATAGAATTTAAATAATGAATAGGTAAATGATTTTGAAAGTAGGAATGCTTTTTAAAAATTTGAGTTATATTAAAAATATTACGAAATTTAATTCTTTGGTAATGAGATTTATTTAGAAATTTTTTATATCATCTGAAATATTTTGTGTTTATCGAATTAAAACCTTTTTTATAATAGGAAGGAGTAATTTTTTAGTGTTGAAAATTTAGAATTTGAATTTTATTTTTCTTCTAACATTGTGTTTCTTCATCTATAGGTAAAATAAGAATTAGTTTTATTTGATAATAAGGTTTTGAATATTGTTTGTGACAATATATGTACCTCACTTTTGAGAATAAAATATCATATTTTGAGAAACCAATTTTCATAATTTAGAAAAAAATAAATTTTTATGAAACATTTGAAAATATTATTTGTTGCTCACCTATTTCTTACATGTACTCCAACCCTTTAACTAGTATGGTGTAAATGTTTCATATATTCTATCAATGAGAAATAGTGGAATATGTGAATTTTCCACCAAATCATCACTATGAATAATCTTTATCGAAATTTCTTTAAATAGGTTAGATAAATAGTATTCAATATTTTCCTAACACACCCATTTGAATTATTGAGGTCATGATGTGAGAAAAAAATTAAAAGTTATATTAAATATTATATTCTATTGCATATTTTTATTAAAATATTCTTACCATTTTAATATATTTATTTAATACACACACTCAATATATTATATTTAAATATATAAATTCATAGAAACATTTGTATCCATAAAAACATTAATATAAAATGTATGAAAATATTTTATATATTTTATGTGTATCTTATTCAAAGAAAGATCTTATATCAATGAATTTATATCACGTATTCAACAATACCCCAAGAAAATATAGTATTGTAGTATAATATTTTCAATCCTATATAATATTGTGATATCTCTTAGTAGGGTTTAGGAGGTCGAATAAAACCATACTTATCCAATGTCTCACCCCGAGTATGTGTCATCATAATGTCTACAAAAATAATAAATACATATAATAAACATGAAATTTTATTGTTTTAATTAATGTTTTAATAATTTATTTCATATAATATAAACTTCCAAAATTTATACAAGAACTAAAGAGACTAAATTTCAGAAATATGTGAAATGAAGTACCATGGATTACACAAAAATCCATGAGTACCAATACTAATCAATTTCAGCTAATTTTTTAAAATAAACCACAAAGGAAATTTTGTTCAACTAGGGGGAAATAGTAGTTTATATTTAAGTAGGTATTAAAAGAATAAACAAATATATATCACTGAAAATTAGATTTATTATCAAATATATTAACAAATTAATCAAAACTAACACTTGTTTAATTAATATAAAAGAATAATGTCATAAGAATATATGTTAGTATTTTATACCAAGAAAAAAATAAAAATGAATCCTAGAAGAAGATATGAACAATTTGGAACTCAAAAATTTTATGTTGAGGAATAACAGAATAAACAAAAAAAATTGAAGATAGAACACCATATATGGGGAAGAAAACAAAATGCCAATAATAGGGTCCTAGATGAGAGTCATATAGAAGGAGTAGGAGACCATGTGCTAGTATTTGGGAAGAAGGATATACTAATAGTTTTTAAAAACTATCTATATAATAAAATTTATTCCAATGGTTTCTAAAACCATTGTTATAGCCTTATTTGTGAAAAATTAAATACCAATTTTTTTTTTTTAAAAAGTTGGCATAATAGTATACATTACAATAGTTTCCATGAACCATTGGTATATCCTTGGTATATCATAATCTATACCAATATTTTCATTGAACTATTGGTATATAATTCACTTATACCAATGGTTTTGGAAAAGTTATTGGCATAAGGTATGTTTAAGGAGCCTATACCAATGGGTTTACAAAATAATTGGTATATATTATGTATAAAAAACCTATAAAAATAATTTATCAAAAACTATTATTATAGGTTTGAAGTTATATCCCTAGTTTCCAATAGTGTCACTTCTCGAACACATCACTCATTGAAGTTTATTTAATTAATAAAAATATTATTGATTTGTTCTTTAAATATTTAAAATGACCATTCACCCCACTATAGTATTTATTTTCATCACTTATGATTCAAAAATTTGTATCTAAGGTGGTGTCTAATTAGTTATTTCTTATATTTTTTATTTTTATCTCTATTCTCACATGATCATCATAGACCTAAGGAATAAAATTTTAGTTCTCAATGATGGCAGGTGTGAATTCCAATGGTGGATGGATTCCACAAACACCCCATTATTAAATTTAAGTGACTATGGATACAAGAAAGACATAATGAAATCCTACCTAAAAAGTTAAGCCTAGATCACTGGACCATAATGAATATGCCAAATGAGTTATCCAAAGTTGATCTAGAGATACTTATAGGTAATTATAAGATTAATTATGTTTTTAATTATAAATCTATAAATATTTTGTACTATTCTATAAGTAGAAGTATCTATAACCATGATTATTCATGTAAGAAAACCCATGAAATATTAAGAATACTTCAAGTTACTCACAATGGGACTAAAAAGCTAAAGAGAATTAAGTTAGGAATACTGCAAATATAATACTAAGACTTCAAGATAAGTGATGAAGAGTCAGTGAACCATATGTTCCATTAGTTTATAAGTATTACAAATAGAATGTGTTCTCTTAGTGAAGCAATGGAAAACACAAATCAAGTTGAAACAGTTTTGAGAGAATTATTTAAAATAAGGCATGTTAAGAATATGGCCATCTATGAGAGTAAGAATTTTAAATAGTACACCTTAGATGAAAAAAATATGATCTTTTTTCCAGTTCGAGTTAGAGTCAAAAACACTGTTAATGAGGAGAATACAAAAAATAAAGGTATTGAATTTAAGTCTACTGTTAATGAATTTTTTAATTCTTATAATTATATGTTCTAGGAATGTGATAAGAAGATAGAACAAATTAGTAAGAAGATTTTAAAATTTTTGAAAAAAAATGGTGGTGAGAGATAGTTTATAAAAAATAATGAAAAATATGACAAGAAAGGTAATCCTAGTGAAAATAATGATTTTTTAGAATTAAACTTTTATGAGTGCAGGAATAAATGTCACATATAGCCTAATTTTTTAAACTAAAGTATAAAATGAATTACAAAGATAATATGATAAAAAGGAATTTTTTTAAAGGATATGACTATTTAGATAGTTCTGATACAGGTAGTGAATCAGGGAGTGAAAAGGTAATAAGAAATCTTGATCATATGGGTGTACAATGTGGGATAACCAATTTCTTTTTTACTCAATTAATTACTGTTGATAATTTTGATCATTATAATATATCCAAAGATGAAAAAGGTATTGATTCTGATTCAGGTCCCAATTCTAATTCTGTGTACTCTAGAGTTAAATAGTTTCTTCTTGAAAATGAGGAATTATGGAATGATTTTATCTGGATTATTGAAAAATATATAGACTTAAAAATTAAAAATAATAAATTTGTTAAAAATAATGTGAAACTGAAAATAGAATGTGATAAAATGAATATTTTTACTTCTCACATTGAAAAATCAAAAGAGAATTTTAATTTTGAAGTGTTAAAAATAAAATACCAAGATAATATACTTTAAGAATTTCTAAAAGTAAATGATAAATAATAGGAAAAAAGACTTAATTATAATGTGGAATATTTAACTAATGTTGAGAATGAATGTAAGAAATTTAACAAAGAAAATAATAAAATGAGAAAGACAGCTTCTGGATACAATGTAAAATTTAATACTGATTTAGAATCTATTAAAAAATAAATTATCAATTTGAAAGTTAAATTTTCCAATCTTAATGAGAATTTATCAAATTTTGTTCAAGGAAAAGAAAAATATGATAAAATGATATCATCAATGAAACTAAATACCAATAAGAAATGTTTTTGTTATAAAAACTTTTCACCAAACTTGAATAAGAATAATTTTATTATAATATCAAAAGGATTATTACTAATGTAACTTGTTTTGAATGTATAATGCATGGGAATTATTTCAATGAATGTTATTTGAGAGTTACAAAATCCTGTGGTCATACTAAAACTATTATATCATAGATTTTTTTAGACTTACCCATAAATAGATGTTTAAATTCTATTGGGGTTCCAAAAAGTTCCTCTATAAATTCAATTGAACCTAATACAACATGGGTACCAAAAGGATGATACTCAAATCCTGTTGGACCTAATCTTATTACCTTTCTCATGTAAGTATTTTTTTCATCCATCATGAATACTATTTACTTTTTTAAAATTGAGTATACTGGTATTCATGATATATAATATATTTTGTGATGATTATTTTAATTTATATACTGTAGGAATGTGAATTAAGATCTATTTATGTTGTTTTAGAATGTAAAATTTTGTAGTTTACATGGTTAAAATTTTATATGCTGAAAATGTGTTTATATTTCATTTTAAAAGGATTTTATTAAAAAATCATTAGATCCTCATTAATTTAAGGGCGGGTGGTCACCCATTGTTTGTTAGTTTTGTTAATTTATTACTATGTAAGTTTTAAAATATGTGTTAAGATATATAGTTTTTAAAGACTTCAAAATTAATCAGCCTCTTTGAATTTATTTCAACAACTATTTTATATTTTAATAAAATACGGATGTTCTATTTATTATCTTCTAACAAATAATATTTCATTTTAGTGTTGTAAGGTTTATCATGGTTAAATTTTCTGATCACATACATATTTAATAATTTATATTTGTAGTGGTTCCTTAAAACACATTTTCTGAACACTTTTGTTCTAGGGAAGTTCTAAATAAAATTCTAAACATCCTTTGTGATTTACAATTTATTTTTTCATAGTTTTTTAAATGAAATCTGTTTAATATCTTAAATGAATTATATTTTCAATATTTTCTTAAGTTGATTTGATTTTACTATTTTAAGACTCTATTGACAATAAAATATTATTAGGTAAGGTATTATCGGTCATATTTTAGATGCTTAAACTTACGTGGAGTTTATTTTTTAACCTTTAACGAAAAATAATTTAACATTTATTTTGGTAAATAGTATGTAAAAAGCACATTTATTTATTTATTTTTATATTCTTAAATGTTTTTTTTGTTTTGAATATTTTTAAATAAATTGTTTTGTAAAAATAATATCTCAAAAATATTTTAGTTAACACTATATTGTTTTATTTGGGTTTATTCTTATAACCTGAAGACTAATTTTTGGGAGATATTTTTTTATATTTTTTTATAAATTTTAAAAGGGTGTGATATTTTGGGTTTTGAAAGAAAAGTTTTATTTTTCAATTTACAAAAATGGGGAGATTTTTAGTGTTGTGAATTTCATTGGTGTTTTATTTTGTTAAATTGATTTTTTTTATTTAAAAATATTTATTGAAAATACCTCATTTAAAAAACCTTCATTGTTAAATTTTAAAAACAATTCATTTTTTAAACCATTATTGATATCTTTTAGAATTACATATTATAAATATTATTTTTTAAATGTGTTAATTTGGAAATATTTACAGAAAATATTTTAATTGATAATGTCTATTTTTATTAAGATGTATATTTTTGATGTCAATATTTAATTAAATTTATTTTCATTTTTGAAGAATTTATATTTATATTTTTAAATGTTATAATCCTATACATTGTAATAATTTTTCTTTACATGTGTTACTATTGGAAATATTTTGTTGATGTTTTTCTTATCTTGTTAATTTTAAAAAAATTAAAATACATTTTTTACCTTTTCTTTTTAATATTGAAATTATATTATTTCATGTGTTTTAGTTTGAATGTTTTTAATAATACTTTATAATAATTTATGTTTTTAATTTGAGTATAATATTGGATTTAAATGTTTTTTATTGTAGTTGTAATTTTTTTACTGTTAATTTTATTATTTTTTAAACTACATAGTTTATATATATATATATATATATATGGGGACAAATATAAATTATAAAGTATATATATAAAAACATTATTTCAATTCTTCTCTTCCTACTCAAATCCTCCATGGAAGCAACTGTAAGATTTAGACTCTCTCGATGCTAGCCTTCTCAACGCCAACCTTCTCCCATTTCTACACATTCGATTCCATGGAATCTTGTTTAGTGCATCTTTTAACTTCTTCCATATAGAAACACTAGATTTTTATGGAAGTGTACACCATTATCATAACGATGACACACCTCAACCAACATTCACACATAGTTCCACCGAATCCACACAACACCACCTTCTTCAAAAAAAATCACCCATGCAATACCTTGAACACCAGCATGACTGTACCTTAATCTACATTGTGTGGCAGCACCATGTGGGTTCCTTCAGACCAATATTGTGGTGCACAACACTGTTTCCCACTACATCCATATGTGTGTGACAACCCTAGCTTCTACTTGTTGCATACGATGGTAGCACCCATTTCCTCAGTTTGGTATCAGTTTATGTGATGGCATTATAATCTACCATAACTAGTGGTAGATTTAAAATTCCCAACTATAGTTGTCTACATACTTTCATTGGTATCCACATGTGTGTCACTATAGATCATTTATCTACTATTGGATGACACCAGTAGCTACATCCCCCCTCTTTAGTGAAGGTAGTACCAAGGTTTGGATGATAGCTTCTATTCAATCCTAATAATAGAATGATTCCCTCTAACAATGATAGTTCCACTAACCTCAATAGCACTAGAGAAGCGCTATAATGTTTCAATGGTTGACCTATCCTTTTATGAAATGGTGGCTCTCTCAACAGTATCTTGTTGACTCTGTGCTACTTCCAGGTATCTCTATCTACCGTTGGTTCAAATTAATTTTTCTTAAAATATTGTTTTTATTATTTTTAATTGATGCAATTGAAATAAATATTTTAAATATTGTTTTATTATATTTTTCTAAAAATATAATTACATGTTATGATAAAATTATTTTGATAATATATAATGTTTATATTACACAAATGAATTAAATTTCATATATGTAGTTACGATACTATATTTTGGTGAGTTTATAATATTTAAATAATCTTAAATTTAATTAATATATTTTAGTTGTAATATAAATTTGAAAAATACATTTATGTATTAATTATCGTGTTATAAGTTTTATACTGTTATTCCATATAGTAATAGAGAGCATGAAAGTTCATTGATATTAATCATGAAATTTTCCAAAAAAATGAAACAATAATACTATATTTTATTATGTTCTAACTCATGGAATTTAGTGATTGGAAGAATTGATTCTCTAAGAAGACCTGTGAGTTAAAGAATCTGGATTAATCTATTAGAGATGCGTTTAAGGTATAAAACCACTACATATATATTATTCAACTAAATTGTGATAACATATGAGAGATACAAATTCTTAATTCTCATTTAATCAATAATCTCTACAACATTAATTTACTTTCCATGATCATGAATAAATTTCCTATATGTATTATTCCTCGTCTAAAGCAATATAGATTATCAAACCTTGTCATCCTTTTCATCAGATTTTTTTCTTCTATTTTTCATTGTATTTGTTTTTATTTGTATCATTGTTTTCTTTATTAATTTTTAATCATTTATGTATGGTTTATGATTTTACCCATCCAAATAAGGTATTTTATTATATTTATTCTACCACCAAAAAAGAATTTTGGGTTGTGACTTCTGAAAAAAAATTAGGTCACATACTTGGTTGAAGTCTCCTATAAAAATTCTGGGTTGTGGATCTAGGTATTTGTAGAAGTGAGAGTCTATAACAGGTTCTCACACCTATAGATGTGAGTTTCATAGTGGGTAAAAATATTTTCATGGAGTAGAGAAGTTTGATGAGTTGAATAGTATTTTAGTGATCCAAACTATTACAAATTTGTTTTTTTGTCTCTTTTATTCCTATTGTATTTCACTTCTTGAACACAGAACTCATCTAAGTTTATTTAATTAATAAAAATATAATTTATTTGTTTTTAAAACTTCTTAAAATGACTATTCACCCACCCCATCGGGTCTCTATTTCCATCACTTATGATTCAAAATAAGAAATGTGGGAACATGAGAATGTTATGAATAACAATAACCATCTTTTGTTTCGAATGTAATATCCATGAAAATTTAAAGATGAAATTTATAAAGGAGATGGTAATGTAACATTCAAGCGTCCATTATAGTAAGTGAACATTTATTTTAATAAAAATATAATACAATGTAAATTTTTATATTTCATGTAAAAAATATTCTTATTTTTAGGATGAATATCTATTTTGAACTTATTAAGTTAAAATATGCCTAGAATGATGTTTTGAAATTTTCCCTTAGAAATAATATTTTTTGAATATTTAAAAATATATTATTAAACTATTAATACTTTTATTTATAACAATGTGTTGTAATATATATAATTAAAAATATATTTATTATCAATTTTATAGAAATAAATATAAGTTCATCTGGCAGTAAAAAATAGATATTTTTCAAAAACTATTTTTAAGTGCATAATGTCTTTCCATTTTAATTAATTAAAATAATATTTAATTGTGCTTGATTTAAATTAAATTTAAATATTATATATCTAAATATATTAATCTAAATCCCTATAATAATGATAACTAGTCATTTTGTTAAGGTTAGATCATATTACTCTTAAAAATGATTTTTCATGAAAAACCGTTTTTCATCAAATTTTACGGGTTTATTTTGAAAATAAATTCTACCAATTATGTAAATTGGATTTGATAAAATGAATTATAATTTTTTCTATTAGAATAATTAATATTAGTTACTAATTTTAACATATTTTTTGTTCATAATGGATAGTAAAAATAGAAAAAATTGGTAACCACAATTAAGGCCAATACATGTTTACTAGGGGGTGATCTAAAAAGATAAGGATTAAAATGACCTAAAACTTGATTAAAATTTATTTACTATTTTTATTTTAACTTAACCTTATGAAAATAAAATATGAGTTATTTTGGAGCAATTTTTACAAGAATTTGACTTAACAAAATATTAAAACTTTGAAAAATTAAAAGTGAGTCACTCACCTCAATTATAAAGGGAACCTCTTCTGCTAACTTATTATTGAATATTGATCCATTTTTCATGAAGAAACATAAAAAATAACTTAAAATCATCATTATAAATGTTATATAGTTTTTTAAATTCTGAAAATACCAACCCTGGGGTCCTTAATAATATATCCAAAGGAGGTTTCTCTAAGAGAAGGTAATTGTCTTAACCAAGATCTTTCTTTTTTAATTCTTGTTTTACCACATTAAATTATATACTAAAAATTATAATATAACAAAAAAGGTATATAAAATATAATTATTTGTTATTATGTTTATTTAATAATATTTATCCATCTACTTCTTCATCAAATGAGAAACAAAACCATCACTCTTGTGTACGACGGACTACCTCCTCATAAATCGATGTGATTTGTTATCAGTCACCACCTCACATGGATAATCATAATAATGGAACGAAATTATACATAATATACTTTTAAAATAATATTGATTCTATAAATTCAATATATCATCGATTTTATCACCCTTTCATACATTAAAAATGAGAACATTACTCATATGTACATACTGTTTACTATCTCCATGAAGAGATGAAATTCATTTTATATGCCCATATTTAAATACTAATTATGAAAATGTAACTAATGAATAAATATGATATTTATAAAATTAAAATAATTTTTGATATTATGAAACTATAAACTGTTCACATAAATTAAATCATTTGTGACAAACATACATGATTAAACTAAGCAGTTAACACCTGAAATATTGATAACAATGAATGATTATTGGTGAATTGGTGATAAGATGTTATAAGTGGATAATATATGATATTATAAAAATTAATATGGTTATATTATAAATTACTAACAATTTTAAAACAATTATATTTTAGGTTAAATCAATTTCAACTATGTAGATGTGCGAGGTAAGATATTTCATCTCAATTTTCGCTCTATTGAGACATATTTGGTATTATGCACCAATTTACTTTTATGTGGTGTATAAACTACCCATTTAATGGATTTAATGTGAATATATATATTTATTAATGATATATAATGATTTCATTAATGTTTTTAATTTCAATGGGTTACAATTTTAAAAGTTAACAAAGTGGTTAGAATTTATTTTACAATCTCATTTTTTAGGATTGATTTTATTTTTAGTTAAAGGGATATTATAATATATACTTTATAAACATAAAATAATTTCTTATATTCTATATATTTAAGTAATTCCTATGATTTCTTCCAAATTTTCCTATCTCTTTCACTCGAATCAAGCAAATAAATGTGTAATATAAAACACAAACTTATTTCTGTTTTTGATGAGGTATATTTTCTTCCATTCCCTTATTTTTCAAAAGTGACTAACAAATGTAATTTTTAATTTACTCAAATGATATATTAAGGACATTTTATGTTGTACTTAAATTTTGAAATGGTTTTAAAAGAATATTTCTAATGTTTTCTAAAAGGTTCATTTTCATCTTTCTTAATAAAAAGTCAAGAGGAATGTTCCTTTTTTACTTATATGGTGTTAACAGAATTTCCCTCCATCATAACCATTTTATTATATTTAGTTTCTTATAAAAGTTTTTAAAGGTTTTAAAATTAAATCTATTTAATGAAAACTTATTTTAATTTTTTATTCAATTTTATTTTATTCTCCAAATGACATGAATTTATTACAATACCTATATTTCTATTGAATTGATTTCCATATTTTATCTGGAGTTAATTTTGTGCCCGTTAACTTTATCTTGAAACATTCACTTACCTATGATCATATTTCTTTATAAATTACATTTTTCTTAAATATCCATATTTTTTTAATGGATACACTTATTTCATAAAAGTTATACCATTTTTATATACAATGTTTTACAATGAAATTTATTTGATTGATTAGGGAAATATTAATATTGCATATCCTTTACTAAATAAAAATATTTGTTGAGAAGGAACACTATTTATGAATTAAATTGAGTATTCAATATATTAGGAATTCATTGGATATACAATTACAGTTGGTTACCATAATTACATATCCCCTCGATGAATTAACAGGTCTCATGAGACAAACCAGTTGTTTAGTATTATTAAATGGGTTTTTGGTTTATACCTACCCATAGTTTAAACTGTATTGGGACAAATAATTGGTGGTAAATATATCACGATTTCTAAGATAACGAGTTCTAAAATTATTCATTTTCTTTAATGATAATTCATTTATTTTTTCCATGATATTATTACATTGAAATTATCCATAGATGCATTTCTTACTCGATTTATTAATGAAATGTAATTTATATTTTGTCATTTACCATGAAATATTTATCATACATTATTTACTCATAATATATTACATTGTATGTAAGTCTTACTGCTCATTATATCCCATCCTTATTTTGTTTCCATTCCCAAGGATATTAATAAGTAATATTTTAATTGGTTCAAGGATATAGAATATTTAGTTTTACTCGGTATTTAAATTTTATTTCCAATATAAAATGGGAAGTAAGATTGTATTTTGTTTCTAAAAACACTAATCATATTTATCCTTAGTGATGTAATCCATTATATCTTATTTCAATGTAATAAAGTAAACACCAACTCTAAGTTACTAAAGTTTGTGTTATTACAATGACATAATTAGAAGACATAAATTTTGATGCTGGTTATCCTCAGATCACATGTTATTAAATATAAAGTTACATTGATATGTCCATGAATCCATTACAACATACCCAATCAAATATAATTGTGATTAAGTATATTTTTTAATGGATAAGGTTGAATATGGAATTACAAGACTATAGTTTATCTCTTCTAAAGAATGGTTGATAGAAATTATTATAAAATCTCTCACAACTGAATAGTTCAATAAGGTCATATTGAAAATGCGAGTGAAACCCACTTCCCCTCATTGAGGAATTATTTTTTGAGTTTCCTCCTCAATTATTTATTTCATATTTTCTTAATGATTTGTTTTTGTATGGTAATAAATTTGTTTCTCCTAACTATGAATTATTTTGATGCGTGTGTTGAGTGGTTCATGACATAATCTATGAAATATGATTTTTGTTTGCATAAAAATTTTATAGGGTTGAGTTGATCTATTTTTTGGAAATTATTGATGATTTATTTAATCACCCATGTTTTATACAATTATATTTATCAAATAGACTTGGATATGTTTGATTAATGATTTATTTTCTAATATTAGTTTAAGTTGATCTTTTATAGTCACTATATTTGGTTTTATTGTCATGAAGGGGGAAAAAGTTAATATTGATATTAAATCCCAAGAGGGATATTTTTAATTCCTCGAGGATGATGTTGTATTATTTTCAATACATTTTAAGTTTTATTATTGATGTATTTATCTTCAAGGAGTCATGAAATGTGCATGATATGTAGAAACGATGTCTGTAATAGTTTGGAAAGATATTATTGAATATATTATATATGAAGACTTGAGAACTAATATTTTTAATGTTGTAATCTTGACCAAATGGAAGAAGAATGTTTTAAAGGTATAAATATTCCACATATAGTGTGTTGTGATTAAATTAAACTATTAATACTCCTTGGATTATGTTTTTAATTGAGTGAAAAGGGATGGAGTTGCTTTGAAGAAGCCCAAAAATCATTTAAATAATGACTGTAACTTGAATCTAAAACATAAAAAATGTAAAAATTCCTAAACATAAGCCTTTTATACTGAACATTAGTGTTTTTGCTATATAAAAATTCTTTGGAGATATGATCATAATAATTTAATATGAACATAATTATTTGAGAAATATCATAAAGCTTCATTATCATAAGACTTCATCATAAGTCTCTAATCTTTATTACAAGACATTAAGTGATCATATTACTGAGCGAGTCTATCAAAATATTGAAAAAAACATTTTCATATGATTCTGTTTTGAGAATAATACTTTAGATCATAACACTCAAACTTAACTTAAGCCTATTCACTAAATGTATGGATTCATTTTAGTCCTTTAATATAATTTTAAGACTTAAACACTTAGCCAATATTTGATTATCCTCCGGAGTGAAAAGTCAGGATTCCAAAATTTATATTTTGAATAAATAAAAGAAAAACTAAATTAAATAATGGAAGTGTAATGATCTTTAAGGTTAAAACATCATGATAATCACATGATCATGATTTTTTTAGGTAATAATAGGAGTTTTGACTAAGGGAGACTATTGGGGGTTCTTATATGAGCCCTACACTGAAAAATGGGTAGCCATGTCACCATGGATACTTTTAAATTTAAAGAGAAATAAAAAAGAATTTTTTATGGAGAATTTGAATTTATAGAAAGAACGTGATAATTTAAAAACCATGCCTAAGAAATAATCGAGTTGTCAGACAATATTTTATGATGTTTTGAAAGAAACTATTACTCAAAGATTATGAATTTTAATGAGTCAAGCTACCAGAAATCAAGCGTGGTTTACATAAATGAATATGGAAATAATATTTATGTAGGATTCATTGAATATAGATAACAATAAATGAAATAATATTGTAGTATGAGAAGATGAGATTATGTTATAATATATTGAATTTAAAAAATAAGAATTGAGAACATTGGCTCAAGATCATAATCATCAAAAGTTCATGTGCATGCTCATATTCACATCTACGATCACTCTTAAGGATGAGTAATATATTCTCTATTAATTAAATATTGTAAATGGTTGGTTCCAATAGACTGTATGAGTTTAAGAAAATACCCTTGGTTGAGTTCCTTTTGATAATAAGTAGGGGAATATATGCATGAGATGATAAAAACGTGTCACTAGCGACATAGTCATACACAAGGAGGTGAATCCCATTAACAAACTTATTATTTCATTTTGTTTTAGGAATTAATGACAATATTGGGAGAGGCGTTGAAAGATCACAAGAGTGAAATGACTTAAAACTAGTATACACATTTATTCACCCCTTTCTTTGTGTGTATTACCCTTTTGGGATCCAACATTACTATTCACACATTTTCTACCAATTGACATTAAATTTAGTAAATGAAATTACTACTTTAATTTAGTGGTGTTTCCTATAAAAACCCTTAAAGATTCAATAAAAAATATCCCAAAATAACATTATTTTACAAAAATGACCAATCAATTATGAGTTAATTGGGTGGACTATAGGTCACCTATTTTAAAATATATCTATATGAAAAAATTGAATATATGAATTTAATGAAGACATGTGTTAGTAATAATTTAAATTTAATAAATTTGAGTGTTAATATTTAAAATAATTATAATTTTAATATAGATAAAATTTGGGAAATCATGAAAAGCATGCTGATATAATAAATGTTTGGAAAAATTAAAAATATATTGATATAGTTTTAGTAAGAGTATTGAAATAGATTAAATAAATTAAATTGTAAAACAAATATGATTTGTTTTAAATAAAGATGAGAACCTATACAGAAACAAGTCACATTTATTAAAAAATAAAAGTTTACAAGAGTCTAAAATGGGTTTTTTACAATGGTCTCATTTAGGGAGATGTATTAAGTCAGATGGGAGATTTTCCATCCAGATGAGGTTGCTAGTGCACATTCCTTTGTTAGCTAGACCATTCACTACCATGCTTTATTCTCGATTGGTAAGAGTGATTATGTAATCAATAGAGTCAAGGTAATCTAGAATATCCATCCATTTCACCATCTAACTCCATGAAATATGGGTATTACCTTTTTTCATTTCATGCATTATGGAAGTGGAGTTACTCTCCTACCATAGCTTCAACCATACTCTTTGTCTAGAAATAGGAACTTCATTGATGAATCTATGAATTTCATATTCAAGATAAAAAGTGATACCAAAAGCACAATAAATATAGACAAACTCATGTCCAATGTGATCTACAAGGAAAAACATTCAATTAGAGATCTCATGATTACACTTAGAAACATCACCCATATTGATTTAATTCCATCCAGAGAAAGGTGGCTACCAAAGAACTTCAAATGTACCTAAAGGGGGGATGAAATTACTAGGTATGTCAAGGTAGAACATTAAATGATAATGAGTATGACCATGATATTATTATTATTATATTATTACTTTTTCAATATGAAATGTGTTATATCGATCATGTTAATAAGAATGTATTAATGAAGCTCATTTTTTGGCATAAGAGTTATGAAATTTATTTTTAAGGGAAATCAAGGTTTGAATATTTTTTAAAATAATTTATAATTACAATAAATTAACCAAAGTAATGCACCAAGAAAAAGTTTTAAGAAAGTAATGTGGTAAGGTGTGGTCTCGGATCATGCCTTTATCATTATTCATGAAAATTTTATTCTAGGCCACACCATTAGTAAATAGAAAACATTCATTTGTAAATATGATTAACTAATTAATATATTTAATAAAAACTAAAAAATAACTAAAATAAAATAAAAGAAAATGTACAATAATTAATAAATAACTAATAAAATTAATAATTATTAACTAATATCTGGGGATTAATTAACAATAATTAATAATAATTTTTAATAATAAATAATAATGATTAATAATTTGTAATAAATAATAATAATCAAGAAAAATATATGTACTTTACCAATATTTAATAATAATGTTATATATCACTATATTTTGGTTATTTTAACCTTATATAATATTATATCAAGACTTGCACACAGGTCGAGTCTGTCGAGTTTGGGATGGAAAAAACCAACCCATTTATTAATTTAGTCTTGTTGAACCAACCCTAACTCGACTTGTTTATTAATCAAGCCCTAAAAATAATCCCGATTAAATCCTTATTTAAATTTTCTTGGCCTGTTTATTTATCAGGCCTCAAAATATTATTAAATTAAATAAATTTTAAATATAATAACATTTTATTTCAAATATTAGATAAATAATATGAAAAATTTTCACAAAATATAATTATAATATATCTTGGTTGGGAAGGTTACGTACCAGGTCACTTCTTAAATCCAAGTTCAAACCTATTATTAATCAAGATTTAAAATTAGTTTTGTTTAACAATGTTACATTTATATAAATATAATATTCTATTACATAAGTATAACATTATATTATAGAAAAATAATATAAAAATAACATAAATATGATGTTATATTCATGTAAATATAAAATTATATAATTTAAATATAGTGTAAATATAAAATAAATATAATGTAAATGTAACATAAATATAACATTATATATGCATAGATATAACATTATAAAAAAATAATACATACATAAATTCAACCATATAAAATATAAATACACCAGCAAGGTTCTGAAGAAGGGAAATGTTTCCAATGTGATCACTAATGAGGATGTCACCATGGTGTGGATGGAATTAGGTAAACACTCATTTTTCATTATTATTTCTATCATGAGGTTCTATGCCTTGGAGGATTCAGGATTTAGTTAATCAACTATCCTCTATTAGGGATTTTAACTCCTCGAGATGTATCTTGATGGGGCATGGTTACTTTCATTTCATTTTCCCTTTTGAGGCCCTGAATTCAAAGGCTTGGTGGTTTGATCTATTTCCTTCATTAATAGATTGTTTTATAGCTAGGAATGGGAATACAACTTAAATACTCTAGAGGATAGTAAATTTTATGTGCTGGTATGGGTTAGAGTTTTTGAACTTAAATGTATTTTTTGGCATCCAAGAATTCCCTATGATACCACATTAGTAATTTTTATTTTGATAAAAATGTATAAGGAAACTAAAAAATCATATTTGGTCACTATTATTCTGTGATAGTAGAAGATAACCTTTTCCCCACATTAGTTGACAAGGTTCTCCGAAAAACTATTAATGATAAGTTCTCTTTGTGAATTTTATATTAAAAGGTCCCTTATTTCTATCTGTACTATAAGGTTATCGTTTACAAGGAATATTCTTTTAGGAAAAAGAAAACTTGTGCCTTTTTTTCTCTAAATGGACATGTAAAGAATGATTTAAAAAATAATGGAAAGGGATAAAATAATCCCAGTAATGCGGAGGGGGCATGTAAGTATTATCCTTTTGGACAAACTATGGTTGTATATCAACCATCTTTTACAAATGTTGTTGATTCTCATAGTGATAAAAAATATGTGAGGCATTCTTCTATTGATTCCCTTGGATCATATATGTGGTTTCATGGTCTATTGCTTTAGGGTGGTAAGGATGTTCTACATATTCTATAATTTCATTCAAATTACTTTATGTCTTGGGATGACATCGCTGATGAAGAAGAAGCCAAGGGGAATTGCCTCATGCATGGATTTCTTTCAAGGATCTTATTTCTAGTGAATTTGAGAGTGGATTGGGAGAATATAGTCATAATATATTAGATTCAGAGATATTTTCTCTAGTTGAGGTTGATTATGAGTTATGGAAAGAGTGTCTATTGACCACTAAAAAAGGTAAATGGAAATGTAAATTAGTAGCTTCATTTCTGAGAAAACATATGAAGTGTTATTCTTCTACTCATCTTGGATAATTTCCATGCATTGATAGGTATTCTATCCATGTTATATCAACACTAAATCAGGGTGCTGACAATAGGTCTGGGGTAGCTAGACCAGTGAATTTTGTCCACCGTAGTTTTGAAACAGCTTCTTGGAATAACTTGAAATAGGTCCAAGTGGTGTCCATTCCTATGGATGTTCCAGATCCAGAAGTAGTTTCATTATGTCATAAGGTCGATAAAAACCTCATTAAATGGGATGAAATGCCGTGTTATATTGTGATAGATATTACTTTTGTAGATCCTGTGATATTGTGGAAGAGAAAAATTATAATGTTATTTATTTTTCCTTTAATAAAGAGGTATCTGGTTCAATTAGAAAGGATATTATGGGCATTGGTATTACCAATAATGTTGTTATAACTACCCGGGCAACATCAATGGGTCCTTATAATAACTATGAGAAGGTTGTAAAGTGTTCATCTTCATATATAAATGGGATGTTTAATATGTATAACTTATTTGAGTTATTTTCTCTAGATATTAATGAGGAGGATAAGTAGTGAGGATTTAGTTCCTTTGAAGTGGATGAGATAAGAATCATCTCTATTGATGATACCTCTAATGATGGAGATCGACAATGGTAGAGGGTTAATACTTGGAGGATGGGATGAAATCCCCATGGATGGAGTGGGTGAACCCCACATTATATCATGTGTACTCGATCCTGAGTTGGATGATTAATTTTGTTTTGGATAACTATGTATTTTCTATCCCTCCCCTCCTCTTGTACCTTTTTACCTCCTTTCTAATAAATTGATTTGGGCCTTTGGCCCTACCCTTTCCAGATATATATATATAACATTATATACCATAAATGTAACATTATATAACATAAACATGATATCATATAACATTAATATAACTCGGATGGAAATGGGCTAGGTACCTATGAAATTTGGGGTACCAAAACCCTAATCAGTTCATTTTTACAAAACACTAACCCTAACCCTAACCCATTTATTTTTTAAATTCACTAACCTAAACCTACCCTATTATATTTTTATGTACTCATTTAACTAACCTAAAACATTTAATTACCTGATTATAAATTCTAATATTTAAATTTTATTTATAAATCCGGAATAAACATATCAAAAAATTGTGTAAAAATATTTTTTAATTGTACTTTATTTAATAACATTTAGTTATTGAATTAGAAATGATTAATTAAAAATAATTCAAATTTAAAATTTACTAATAAATAAAATATGAATCAACCTCAAAATAAAAATAAAAAATTATAATAGTATTTTCATTTAAAATATTATTATTGGTTAATTAATAAAAATATGCATAATCATGTTCAGGTTTATGGTATCCTAAGAGCACTACCCTAACCCTTCCCATTTATTAATCAAGGTTTAAATTTGATACTCTAACCCTTTAAATACCTATTTCTCCACTACCCTAACCCTATTTAATTGGGTTATGTGGTGTCGGGTAAATGGTTAATGAGTACCCATTTCCATTCATTAATATAATGATGTATAACATAAATCTTATATAAAAATAACATTGTATAACAAAATTCAAATGTAAATATAATGTTTGTATTTACATTATATAATGTTATATTTATGTATATTTATGTTACATTTACGTTATATATGGTTATACTTACCTTATATAATATTATATTTATCTATATAATGGTATATTCATGATATATTTACATATATAAAATGTTATATTAATGTTATATGACGTAATCTAATGACATATTTACGTTATATAACATTTCATTTATATTATATAATGAAATATAAAATTGTATACATTATGTTTATGTTATATAAAATTATATTTATGATATATTTATGTATATTTACATTATATTAATGTTATATAACATTATATTTACATATATTTACATTATATTTATGTGTTATTTATGTCATATATACATTACATAATATAATATTTATGTTATATAATGTTACATTTATGTAAATATAACATTATATTTACCTTATAAAATGTTAAATTTATGTTAAATTTATATTATATATGAAATATTTTTGTTATACTCACATTATATAAACTTATATTTATGGTTATTTTTATAGGATTTTGAGGAAAAAATATTGAAAAAAAGGTAGAGGTTTATTTTTTTTAACTAAGCCTCAAAGGTATTGAAACCCCCCATGTCTTTAGCCTCCTTTGATTGAGGCCAAAGGCATTAGGGGATTCAATGCCTTTGGCCCTGGTTAAGGGTCATGGGTATTAGAGCCTCCAATTCCTTTTGACTAAAAAAATGATTTTTTAGTTTTAATTTTATTTTGTATGAATATATATAACTAATTTTTGAGAAAAATTTAACTGCAATTATATATCCAACATTACATCAATTAAAATAATATGGAATTATGAAAAAAAACCCTCACATTAGTCTCCCTTTTATAACGGTGTCTTTCCTAGAAGTCTTTATGGACTCCAATTGTGCATAATTAATAATATCTTAATAATAATAATAATTGGTAATTTATTTATAATAAGAATTAATTACTAATAAATATTTACAATAATAATAAAAAAATTAACTTTTAGTATTTACTATTAAATATTAATAAATAACTAATTAATATTAAAAATATTAATTAAAATATTAATAAATAACTAATTAATTACTAATTAATTATTAATAGTTAATAGTTATTAATGAATTATTAATTAATAAATATTAATAATTACTAATACATAATTAATAGTAAATATTTAATATTATTTATTTATTTTTTAAATTGGGGTCGAATCCATTTTTATTATTAAATAAAAAACCTCTTTTTATCTGGGTAAAGGGAGAACCACTACATAACTCATAATCCCATGTCCATGTGGCCCATGAACATGGCCCAAAGTACCAATACAACGTCCTTTCAGCATCATCCTATATGCGTCACCGGGCCTACATCATGTCTGTGTCACCGACTTTGTCATAGATCCCCCAAGGGGCTTACTAAGATTTGAACACTGATTTTTTGGATATAAGATAACATGGGGTAATTCTATGGTGCCACCCTAACTTCATATTTAAAATTATTATTTATTTAATAAATATTAATAATAATGGAAAAATTATTAAATTACTAATAATTAATTAATTATTATTAAATTATTACAAATGATTGGGGAAGGGAGGGGGGAGTTACCAAGAATAAAGAAAATCGACCATGTCTAGAAAGTACTTTGGGGCCTCGAACCTAAGACCTACCTAAGACCCCTCAATGTTGCAACCACTAGTTTTTTTATTTGTAATTTATTAAAAAATAAATAATTAATTATCAAAAAATGAAATTTTTTATTATTAATTATTAAAAATTAGTTTCAAATTATTAATTAATTTTGTTTTAATTATAAATTAAATAATTTTTAATTATTTAAAATTATTATTAATTAATTATTAAAATTTATTTATTATTATTAAGGAGTTTCAATTCACTAGTAATTATTTTTATTATTCAATATTTAATTTTTTATGTTTATTAATAATTAATAGATATTAATTAAGGAATGATATTAATTTATTATTAGTAATTAACTAATAGTCAGTAATAATTATTAATAATAAAGAATATTAATTTTTTTTCAATTTTATTATTATTTTATTTTTAATTACTAATTAGTAATTAAATAAATATTATTTTTAATTATAAGAAACTTAATAATTTTTAAGAATAATTATTAAATTATTAAATATTAATTAATTAAAATTTATTAAAATTAATAGTAAAAATTCATTTTTAATTTTAATAATTTTGTTAACAACTAAATATTATTTTAAATAATAATAATTTTTAATAATTATAAATTTAATAATAATTTTAAATATTCATAAGTAATTGTTTAATAACAATTACTAATTAATTTGTGACTAAATATTTAATTAATAATTAGTAATTACATAAGAATTATTATTAATAATTAGTTTCTAAATAATAATTTTAAATATTTACTAGCAGTTAATATTTATTATAATATAATGTTATTAAATTTTAAATAATATTATTTTATTACTAATTAATTTGTTACTAATAATTATTAATATGTAATAGTAATTATTAATAATAAATTATAATTTAGTTATTATTAATATTATTTATTAGTAAGGAAATGTTATTTAATTACAAAATAATTAAACCCTGTTAATTGTTTATAATCAATTAGTATCTAATTAGTAATTAATTAGTTATTTATTAATATTTGTAATTATTAATTAAAATTTATTATCCAATAATATTATTAATTAGATATTAATATTATTAAATCACTAATTAGTTATTAATTAATAATTAACATGATCTAATAGTAATATTAATAATTAATTATTATTTAGTTATTATTATTATTTATTAGTAATTAATCATAAAGTAATTAGTAATTATCAATAATAATATATTATTAATTTTATGTAGAATAGGGGGAAGCTGAATCCCACAATGGAATCTATATCATCCCTGTACGATCAAAACCTTTTTTGAGGTATGTTTTAATATTAATTTTGGTGAAACTATATTTAAATAGCTTGTGGAATGCTTTCCTAGGAGTAGGGAAGGTCTCAAGAGAATTATGGGGGATTGAGGCTTGAAAAATTGTAGGGGTGTTACAACACATAGCGCACGACTAGATCATGGCTAGTGCTAACCATTTATCATGACCATGTGACATAGTTTAAGGGGGAGCACGATTTTACAAATCGTATGAGGAGGCTTTCTAACCATACAGGCTGGGTCTAGAGTCATTTGCATGGCTTCCACATGATTTACCGAACTGTGTTAGTGGCCCAAGAGGCCGTGTGAGGTGAGGTGGCCTTGGATGGCGGGGCTCGCACGGTGGGCACACATTTTGGAAAATCATTATTTCAAGCCAGGATTCCAAACCATGTACCTCATTAAAAGTGGTGAAATTTCCATTTTTTCCTCCCAACCTTTATACAAACTCATTTTATTGTGTCCCCCATTTCACTCCCAATATCCTTAGGTGTGCTCCAAGATCCTCCTCCTCTTACAAGGGTGTTTCTCCTTCGATCCATGACCAATTGAAGTGACATTTCTTGCAATTCAAGCCTCAAGTAAGTCTATGAGTCCATTTCATTCTATTATCTAGATGTTTCATGTAACATTGTTTTACCTTGAATAGATAAGTTTCCACTTTTTCTAAGTCCCATTTCGGTCAAAAATCCTTAAAAATAGTTTTTTTGGGAATTACTGTAGGTTTGAGGACATCCACACCTTGTACCTGAAGTACACATCATATACTTAGAGCTGGTTTTAGGTCGTGAATGGGTAGGTCATGTCATGAGTTGGTACATGTTGTTTAACCAATGTACACATAATATAGGTGATAAATATCGAATTTTTAACCCGAGGTGATGAGTTTTTTGGTGTACTTATCCAACGTAGCCTACACGTCATGACCACAAGGTACATGTCGTGACTCAGCCCGCGCCCAGCTTAAAGTCACACATTTGTCAATTTTTATAGGTCCTTTTTCATTCTAGACTTTTTAGATATCGACCTAGATAAGTTCTAGTGTGTTTTTGAGAGACTCAACTCGTTATGGATCAAACCAAATGGCTTGGGATCTTCATTCTTCTTGTTGTGCAATTCCTGGGTAAGTGTTTCCCCTCATTATCCAATTTTCTCTCTTCCAGCCCGCTTGGATTTTCAATGGATCATCTTGGGATTTGTGGATCCGTGTCTTGTGGTGTTGGATCATTCTACTAGGTAGAGTTTTGAGGTCTTCTACACCTTCGTTCTTGTTGACGGGTGTTGTTACGAGTGTCGTTCTTTGGAAAAGGGGTAGGTGGTTCTGTCCCGATTTGCCCAATCGATTACCATCAAACTGCTTGATTTATCTTAAATTGATAATTTAAATTCAATTGCTTAATATTTATTTCAATTGATTCGATAAAAACCCAATTTGAATGAATTGGATGATTTGAAATGGGTTTGGCACAAAAATTTGGAAAACCCCTAATTTCATTGATTTGTGACGGGTTTATGGAAATTGGATGATTTAAATTGTTTAATTTAAATTATGGATTTGATAGAAATGTTTTCAATTAAATTTTGGAATTTAATTGTGGAAATTAATTATGAAAAGGGTGTGATTATTTTTGAAAGGATTTCAAAATCATTAAAATGGATTAAAATGATTTGATAGAAACCCATTGGTTTTATCTTATGAAAAAAGTATTTTTTTGAATAAAACATGTTTTGGTTTTAAATGGAAAGAAATTGTCATTTTTGGAAAATGGATGAATGGGATTAATCATATTTTAAGTATTGTTAAATTAGTTAGCCCATCAGGTAAGAGTGGATGCAAGCCTTAGGAAGTTAGTTAGTTATTTGGATACACTCTATGCTACGACAACATTTTAAAACATACATGCACTGGGTCACATCCCTGACGGGTTGGTGACGAGTATACTTTAGCCATTTTCATAGGGATGTGTGTATACACATTTTTCTATGTTCACAAAGAGAGTATAGAATCTTATAGTTGGTTAATACTATCATACCTTTTGTCAGATGAACATGTTGCTCACTTGTTTATTTATATTTGAGATATAAATGTATTCCAATGTTTGTTGGAACTTCTTTACAAGCCTACTAAATTTATATAAACTGTTTTATATAAATGTTTTATGTAATCCATTATTTTAAAAAAAATTCCATCTCTTGTAATGTAAATCCTGTGATCTAAATGAATTTTCCATCATATCGAAACTGTTTAGCATGTTTTGTTTAAATATGCGTTTGAATTTCCAAACTTGTTTATTTTGAAAATTGAAATATTTTTTTGGATAATCTATATTTGGATTCGGTTATTGAATCCTTGGTGGTATCTCGATGGTCATTCGCTCACACTCTAAGTTTGTTCCTTTAGGTTTTTGTAGACTTTCTCCTTCCAGGATCGAGAAAAGAGAAGTGATATCTTGGAGGAGGATCTAGCTGTTGAGATTTAGACGTTGTGAGTTGTATCCTTAGGGACCGTGAGGTTGTTTTCCTTTTGAGTACTATGGGTTGTAGTACTTTGTATTTTATGCCTCTTGATGTTCAAGTACTTTTACTCCCAATGTAGTTTTTCTATTGATATGCATACTGTCTTTTAACTTTTGCTTATGCATTCTTTTGGAAAAATCATCCCCCCTTATATGTTGTACAATTCTAGGTGCTAGTCACTAGCCCATGGGGATCGGTAATGCCCTTCGGGTCATGTTATCATCAACTCGGTTGTCAGGTTACTAGGGTACCTGGGATGGTTCATGACAAATTGATATCAGAGGAGCCTATTTATCTTCCTTTTTCTTGAAGTTAGTATGCATTTTTGAAATCATATTGAAACATAAGATGTAGTTGAAATTGAGTGTATGGCCATATCTCAACACAATAAACCTTAAGTAGCCATGGGTGGTTAGGGAAATACTTATTGTGGATCAATTATACTATTTCCCAATAGATATTTGGATAGGTTGAAATCCAAATATTGATTGTCCCTTCCGTTGAGAATATTTTCACTTTCTACTCAGTTTGAGTGTTAATCTAATGTTCTCCTTTTATCTGCTAATGTTCTGTAGAATCATGTCTCCGAGGAGATATGTGAATCAGAAATAGGATAATGTTTCTTTTGAACCTTAGTAATAAAACCTTGTTGTCGACCCGAATATGGTTAAGGAAATTATGTGCCCTATCCATGCTTTGGGGAAGGTACAACCTCCAGTTCCCGCTCATGCTCTAGCTATGGATCCTCAGGGGGATGTTCTTTGTAATTGTTCTCAATAGTTCCTTTTTTAGAATACACTAGTTTTCAAAGGATCCATTTATCCCCAATATGCTGCAGAATGGTTGGGCAAGGTAGAATGTCTGTTTGAGTTCATGGAGACACTGGAAGTGATAAAGGTGAAGTGTGTCACCGTCGTGTTGGAGGGAACTAGAAGGAGATTGTGGGAAACAATGGTGATGGCAGGGAAACATGAGTTCTTATAATGGAAAGTCTACAAGGTTATTTTTACTAATCAGTTCTATCCAATGTCGATGGTGTTGGATAAGGATGTAGAGTTTTTCAAGCTGGAGCAGGCTGACCAAACCGTGACTGAGTATTGAAATCTCTTTTTTGAGATGGTGCAGTTTTATACTAAGATTGTATCTAATGAGAGGATTAAAGCTTGATGGTTTGAGTTGTTACTTCAATCAGATATCCATTCATAGGTTTTCTTACTGAAGCTACCCACTTATGATGATGTGTTAGATAAGGCAATGAGGGTTGAGATTGACTTGGTTGGTATGTCAAGGTTGATGGGAGTTCCTTTTTCTCCCAATGGCAGTGTTGGTTCCATTAACGAAAAATAAAATCATGATGATCCTCTTGAAAGTTATAGATGATAGATACATTCCAGACCTCTTACATCTCCATGAGGAATTTATTTGACTTGCTGCTAGTGTGGAAATCCAAGACATTCTATGAGGTTTTACACTAAGACATCGAAGAGTTGTATCTCATGCGGACGTTTAGGGCAATTACATAGGTTCTTCCATTACTTCTCTATCCCATATAGTGGGACAAGATCATTAGCTCCTCTTAACACTACGGGGCTATCAAATGCTTCACATTCAAAAGGCTTCTAGCCACATGCATCTAGAATGAAGCATCTTCCTATAGTGGAAGAGTCTCTAGAGGAATCAGACATGTGTCTATTGACTGTGAGAGGTACCATTACCATTTCTTCATCATTAGTGACTACTCTTTTTGATACTAGTGAATCTCAATTTTTTATTACAAATTTTATTGTTAACCTACTTAATCTTCCTATGGAGAAACTATCTTGTGTAATGGATATTACTACACCCCATGGTAGAAAGAGAGAGCATGGACTCTATAGTCTTGGTTGTGTCTTCTCTCTATCAAAAGTCGAGCTAGATTGGAGTTTTCTAATTCTTGATATGAAATATATTGACATCATATTCTGGATGGCTTGGCTCATTACAAACAAAGCCTGAATTAATTGTTATCTTCTACGGGTCTAGTTTACTACACCTTGTGGTTCATCCCCTGTTTTTCAAGGAGAATCATACCCAAAGTCAAGCCGAGTCAGACCATATTATCTAGAGTTGGGGAAAGTGATATCATCTTTTTTTACCTGGTCCAAGATTCAATGGGTGGTGATCTTCCCATTGTTTTTGATGATTTATATAATGTATTCCCTTCATATTTCTCTAGTCTACCACTAGTGAGAGAGGTTGAGTTTTTTATTGACTTAATTCTTGGTACTCAACTAGTCTTTATACCATATTACCACATAACTCCAACTGAGCTGAAAGAGCTGAAGTCTCAGTTGGAAAATCTTCTTGAGAAAGGATTTATTCATCCAAGTGTGTTACCTTGGGATGTGGTGGTTCTTATTGCTTTGAAATATAATAGTTCCATTCACTTATGTGTGGATTATTGAAAGCTCAATCGAGTAACAATAATGAATAAATATCCTTTGCCACATATTGATGATATGTTTAATCAGATAAAAGGGGAAAAATGGTTTTCAGAGATCGACCTTCGATATGGTTACTATCAGTTGAGGATAAAAGAATCTTAGATTTAGAAAACTGCCTTTTGGATCATGTATGTGAATTTTGAGTACCTTGTTATGCCCTTTGTTTTGTCAAATTCTCATGCAGTTTTCATGGATTTAATGAACAATATTTTCCAGAAGTTCATGGATACCTATGTGGTAATCATTGTGGATGAAATTCTTGTTTACTCCATCTTTGAGGAGGATCATGTGCAGCATCTAAAAACAATTTTGAGTCTACTAAGGATTCACCTCCATTATTCCATGCTTTAAAAGTGTGATTTTTGGATTTGGGAAGTGTAATTATTGGTACATTTAGTTTCTAAACAGCGTGTATCAGTTGATCCGGAGAAGGTGAAGGCTGTTATGACGTGGGATCAACCCCAAAATTTCTTCAAGATCTAGAGCTTCATGGGAATATTTTGATATTATCATTGGTTTGTAAAGGACTTCTCAGAGTTGGATTCACCAATGAATTATCTGACTCAGAAGGGGGTGAAGTTTGTGTGAGATGATAAATGTCAGAGTTCTTTTATTGACCTAAAATTTCTATTGACTACTACGCTGGTGTTAACTCTTCCAGAATCCAGGAAGGGCTATGTGGTCTTTTGTGATGCATCAGGTTCGAGTTTGGGTTGCGTTCTTATGTAGGGTGATTGTGTAGTAGCATATGGATATGGTCAGCTTTGGCCAAACAAGAAGAATTATCCTACCCATGATCTGGAACGTGTAGTTGTGATGCACACACTTAAAATTTGGATGCACTACCTTTTTTTTAAAATGATTTATTGTGTATTCAGACCAAAAAATCTTACGTTATATCTATTCCCAAAAATATTTGAATCTTCGGTAGAGGTGTTGGGTGGAGTACCTACAGTCTTTAGAATTTAATATCACCTGTACCCCAGGTAGAGGGAATGTCATTTCTGATTCTTTAAGCCAAAAACTTCCAACCCAAGCAGTGAAAGAATATTTGAAAGAGTGAAATTTGATGGCTCTCATTGCTCAGTTGCATATTGGAGTTCAGGAGGAAGGGGATGATGTTTCTTTAGCTAGTGTTCAGTTGATTTATTCTCTTCTTCAGATGATTCTTCAAGATCAAGATATTAATTATGTGTTTTGTACCACTAGAAAATCCCTTTCTTATGGGGAGACATTTTTCTAGTGGTTGTTTCTCCAAAGAGGGTGTTCTATGCCATCGAAACTACTTCATTGTTCCATTATTAGTAGGAAAGGCAGTGATGGTGGATTTCCATAATTCTCAGTGGGTTGTGAACCCAGGAACCACTAAGATGTTTTATGAAAAGAGGCGGTAGTTCTGGTGTCCATGTATGAGACAAGACATTGCTGAGTCTGTCTCTCATTGCTATACATAACAATAGGTGAAAGCGGACCACCAGAAACCTTGGGGTTTTCTTTAGCCACTTATAGTTCCTACTTGGAAGTGGGATGTGATCTCTATGGTCTTTTTGTTTGGGTTGCCTCATAACCATAGAAAGAATATTGTAATACGATTCATGATCATCAAGTTGACCGAGTCAGATCACTTTATACCCATTCACGATACCACCAAATTTGAGGAGTTAGGCAATATCAACATCAAAGTTATTGTTCATTTTCAGGAATTTTTATCTACTATAGTCTCTGATAAGGACCCCTGATTCACTTCTTTCTTTTAGGGAGGCCTTCAAGAGGCACTAGGATCTCAGGTCAGTTTGAGAATGGCTTACCATCCATAGTCGGATGGACATACAAAAAGAGCTATAAAGATTCTTGAGGATATTCTTTGTGGTGGTCTTTTTTGACTTAGACATGGCTTGGGATGATCACTTGGGGCTGGTTGAGTTCACTTATAACAATAGTTATCATTCTATGATCAGAATGGAACTATTTGAGGCCTTGTATGACCAACCTTGTAAATCTCTATTGTATTAGTAGGAGGTCGGTGAAAGTTATTTGGTTGGACCAATCTTTGTGCAGGAGATGATAGTAAATATTCAGTCACATCATCAGAGGATGTTGACATCACAATGCCGTTATAATTCCTATGCTAATCAACATCGTAGAACATTGGACTTTCAGTTGGTGATCATGTGTTATTAAAGGTTTCAACTCAGTTGGGTAATCTATGTCTTGGGATGTAAGGGAATATTTCACCTCTTATTTGTTGGAGTTGGTGGCCTTAAACAAACTACTTTTTACTATATTTATTAATAAATACCTTATCACATCTTAATTGTTCTTCTTCATGACAATGCATGTGATAATATCCTAAGGATAGCTGTTGTATTAAAGGGTCATAGCGGATCCCTGCTATGATGAGAACCCGAAAGTGACATAACACTGTTCTTGAATATATGTTCTATGGAAAGATGATGTTATTTAAGGGAAGAAAAATAATATAGTCCATTAGGAGTGAGGACTCATAAAACATTGAGGCACCTTCTCATGGTGTGCACCCTTGGTAATATCTAGGAGGATATTCTGAGAACGAGACCCGGCAGTAGGAAATCCACATTTTATATTGTCATTTGATGTTCCTATCTGCGGATGTGTGTATTGGTCCTTAGACTTTAAGATTATTATTAATGGGTATTACTACTCATGCACTTAGATGTGTTGACAAAAACTATGATGACACACTCTTTTCAGTGAGGTAAGATACGTTGGGCATGTCATGAGTGATACTGCATTAATAGATAATGTGAGAAAGGATTTGTCCCTTCTATTCCATAACGGAAGTAGATATCTCAAGCCTTTTGATGGAATTGATATAGCCTAAATAAATCAATGTCCATGGTATGGAGTGGGCAAGTTCAATTCCGAGAAGTCAAAGAAAGAATAATCAATCACCTGGGTTGATGGCACCAGCATGCAACCTGCTTGATTCGATATATCGTGACAAATGGATTACATTACATAGTAAGCGTTCGTAGGAGGTGACACGTCATTATGGTGTTAACTTATTTATCTATGGGTACCTTGTCATGTTTCTCGACACTAACCTTGGAATTTAGGCAGGCTTCGCCTAATGCCACTAAGAAAGAGGCCAAGAGGGTCACACACTATGTGTGTCCAAGTATCTCAGTTAAATATTAATTTAATAAGTTAAATAAATATTATTCCCGATTTTGGTTTAATAATTATTTAAAGATGCCTGATCGCATTTATTTCAACACTAGTTATTCAAGAGAATATATTGTGGGTGAAATAATATATTTAATAGCGAGTAATGTAGTGATATTTATTTTAGAAATAAATATCCATTATTAAAGGTGTAATAAATTTGGTGGAGGAAATAAAGAAAAACGAAAAAATAAAAGTACACCCGGTGAATTTTTTTATATGGGAATTTATGAGAAATAAGTATTATTTATTTAATTAAATAATATTAGGTGTAATTCTCTGGGCGCATGTCAAGTAATCATAATAGTCAACTGTTATTATTATACTTGGGGTATTACTAAGAATTAAATGAAATGAATAAATTATTTCGGTTAATTAATTCATTTTATTATTCTATGTAATTAAAAATCTAAATTATATATTTCTCATTAGACTAGACATTTTTTTGGTTGTTCACAGTGGATTTGGAAACACTCTCAAGCCAAGAGAGAATACATTTTCCACCGAGAACACTCTCAAGCTATGATAGAGAGATCCACCTCCACTGATCAAGGCGATCAATGGCATACATCGCAAACAAAGGCTCTTCTGTTATAACACCCAGAGATCCCTTCAGAGATGTCCAGAGATACATGGAGCACGTGTGTATCATCACTAGAGGAATCCTACACTTGTATTCTATGATGCAATGACGGATCACATCCAATCGTGATAGGAAACATCAAAAAAGAAATAATTCCATCAAGGTAATTCTTTTCAATTAATTTAATTAATTATAAATAACATATGATTATCCAATTTATGGTTCCAAGACTCCAATATTTCTTTTTCATTCTTCGTTATATTCTGGAGATCTGGTAATTTATTATTTTTATGGATCTCAGATTGATCATTTTTGACACTAAAATTAAATTTGGGTACACCCACCAACGTGTTTCCACTGTGCCCAGATCCTACAAGTGATATTAGAGGGGTTATATCGTTGGTTATAATTATTTATTTTTTTTGTTGGTGATTTACGCATTTAATAATTTAGTTGTTTCAATTAATGTTAATCGTTCTTTAAAATTATAATCTTGAGATCTGTTCCTCCTCTCACGTTTCTCGTTCACCTTACAGAAACAAATTTTTCTTTTAATTTTGACTATACTAAAATAGAGGATCTCATCCGGAGGTTCCAAATGTTCCTGGCCAAAAAACACCTGAATACGCAGTATGTATTCTGAGGTACATGCCGTTTTGTCTAGGTTCAATTCATTTGACTGGTCCGCCAAATCTGGCCGTGGGTTGGAGTATTTCTAAGTCATAAATGACACCGTGTTTTGACTAGGAATAGGTGGCACACGGTTTCCAGAGTACACGCCGTGTGGTCCACTGAACATGGTGTGTAGTCCCTTTGGGCTAGGGTTTGACCATGTAACCCGTACACACCTTCCCCGACCGGAAACTGTATAATGCAGATACTACATGGAGTGTGTCCCACTGAACATGCAGTGTACTCTGAAACTTTTTGACGTACATCTACACACCATGTCCTGAGGCATGTACTTCGGATGGATGGTGAAAAAAAGTACACACCGTGTACTTGGAACTACATGCCGTGTACTTATCCAAATTATTCAAATTTATTTATATTTATTATTATATTATACAAACCCTTGAGGCATGTACCATAGTGCAGGTGTAAACTGAGGCACAAGACGTGATATATGTTATATATATATGTGTTTAATTTTACATCTGTGTAATGTTCATTCCTAATCATTGGGAAGTTATGAACTGGAACTCACTGGGTTGCCACTAATGGTTTCTTTTATTTAATTTATTTAATTTAAATTTGTTGGCTTGTGAGCCTTCTCCTCATTAATATGTAGGGCCTACACGCCTAATGCTTCTTTTATGTAAAAACCACGTTTTACCCCTCATATGCATGTGAGATAAATGCATATGTAATGGATGGAGCTCCAATGCTAGTGGAGGAAGCTTAAGTCTACAGCCAAGGTGATACCAATCCAAGGAGATACAAAGGTGGACAGGTGGAAAGCTGCAAACACGAACCCAAAAGGTTCAAGGTGTTTCTCCCCTAGGTCTTTGGTTAGTTTATCAAACCGCTAGATAAACTAACCAATAGAACAATCTCATGATCATACCATTTTTTTTTCAGTTTCATGGTTTATTTATTGTGGGTGTGTTGTCACGATCACACAATTAATGAATTAAACAAGAATGCAAGATGAAACTAAAATAAGACCAACTTATGCGTAAATATTATCTTATATATGGTTAATCACTTAAGTATATCCCACTTAATATTAATAAGCAAGGAATGAAAGATAATAAAATGGAAATTTATGTATTAGGATAAAATCCCTCAACGAAATATTAAGTCAGTATAGCCTTCCATAATCTTTGTTAGAATCTAACCATAGTTCAAAGTGATTAACCAACCCTAGTTGTGGTGCTTTCAATTATTAGGGAATTCTAAATTCAAGGTTTAGGGTTGACTTGATTTGGTTCTCATTAAGGTTTGACTGCCACAACATTACTTGGAGTGACCAAGAGTCAAAAGTTGAGTAAATCCAAAAAATAAAAGGATTTCAGGATTGGGGAGTCCACTCAGCGGATCAAGGAGCTACGAGTTAATGTAGTTGGCATTTAAAATTCCTACCTAAAACCCTTCAAGTTTATTGACCAACCCTAGTTGGGGTAATATGATGGGGCATATAGATCCTTTCCACTAGAATATTTTTGAAATAGAATATTCCAAATTCAATGGTGAGGGCTATTGGATTTTGATAAATTAGTGGGAGACTAATAAGTATTATTTTTTTTATTTTCTTCAGTTTTAACATAATAGAGTACTAAACCTTTGCTCATATTAATCTATAGAAAGAGAAAAAATGGCTTCAAACATATCATTGAGAACCATACTCGAGAATGAAAACCTTCTCACTGGCACCAATTTCCAAGAGTGGTAGAGGCGTTTACGCGTCATCCTTCGCCACAAGAGGAAATTGTATGTTATAGAACAACCTATTCTCGTTATGCCTGGAAAAAAGTCCAGTGATGAGGAACTATCTCTCTCTATGAAACACATGGATGATCTCACATATTTCTAGTGTTTCATGTTGTCGGCCATGTCTAATGGGATCCTAAAACAACATGAAAACTTGGATGTGTATAACATGTTGTCTCACCTTAAGTAACTCTATCAAGAGAAGGTGAGAGAGAGGAGAGAAATGAGATCTCCAATACTTTGTTTACAACTATGCTTAGAGAGTCCGCGCCAGCTGTGCCTCATGTAGTCAAGATCATTGGCTACATTGAACGCCTGGACATCTTAGGGATTAAATTCCAGGATGATTTGCCTACAGATATCATCCTATCATCACTACCCAAGTCCTTCTTTAGCTTCACTGTCAACTAAAACATGATAAAAAATGATAAGAGTCTATCAGAACTTATGACCTTAATTCACCAGGTATATAAAGACATGGGGCATGAAAAACCCGTAGTTTTTATGGTGAATAAGAAAAGGAAGGACAAGGCAAAGGGGAAAAAGACATATAAACGGTCTAAATCCCCCGAGTACAGTCCCTCCAAGAAATGAAATATCCAAAGGCAGGGCAAGGAATGGGATAACATATGTTTTTAATATGGAAATCAAGGCCATTGAAAGAGGAACTACACCCAAAAGCATGGGGATGCAAAATGTGAGTTCGTTATCGTGTTTAATCTTTCCATTTCTACCCATTGGGTATTAGATACAGCTTGTGGGGATCATATCTGTATTCAACTGCAGGAACCAAATAAATTTAGAAATATTTCTAGAGGAGAGGTGGATCTTTGAGCTGCCAATGGCACGAGGCTAGTTTCATTATCCATTGGAGATTACTACCTCTCATTACCGACTGGGATGATTTTCATTTTACTTAACTGTTATTATGTGCCGTGTGTTACCAAGAACATAATTTATGTATCTTGTTTAAATATGGATGGATTTATTTTCATGTTTGGAAATAAGGGTTTTCTCTTTTATAAGAAAAATTTATGTTACGGTATGGCATATTTAAATAATGGTTTTTATGTATTAAATTACGAAAACCAAGTGTTAGCAATAGGTAATGAAATGGACTCACATGACTCATACATCACCCAATTGTGGAATCACCATCTCGATCATGTAAAGAAGAAGCACTTGACAAAGCTCTACCAATATGGCTATTTAGACTCTACTAAGATAAAACCACTTGATAGATTTCACACTTGTTTACAGGGTAAAATGACCAAGATGCCTTTTGGTGGACAGTGTGAAAGGGCCACAGAGATTCTAGGATTCGTGCACATGGATGAGTGTGGACCATTTCCAGTAGAAACTAGAGGTGGATATTCTTAATTCATTACTTTTACTGATTATTTGAGTATATATGGCTATGTCTACTTAATTTGGTGTAAGTCAGAATCCTTAGATAAATATAATGAATTTAAGAACAAAGTTTTGAATCATCTTGGTAAGAAGATAAATAATCTTAGATCACATCAAGGTGGAGAATATCTGAACCAAGAGTTCATCAATCTTCTATGGGAGTCTGGGATTCTATCTCATCTCACTCCTCCTTATACGCCACAATGGAATAGTAGCAGTGAAAGGAGGAACCACACCTTGTTGGACATGGTGAGGTCGATGATGATTCATGCAGATCTTCCATTATCCTTTTGGGGATATGCATTACAGATTGCTGTATACACATTAAACTGGGTAACAACCAAGGTAGAATATGTAATTACCTCCGAGTTATGGAATGGAAAGAAACCCATTTTGTTGCATACACGTGTATGTGGATATGAGGCATTTGTTAATGCCTTCTCAGGAAAAAGACTAGATCCTCAGGGCACAAAGTGTATCTCTGTAGAATATCCCAAGGAAACGAAAGTATATTACCTATATACCCATTCAGACAAGAAATTTACTATCACCAGATAAGTCGACTTTCTTGAGAGGGATAAAATCCTCAAAAAGGATAGTAGGAGAAACATTGACTTCGACGAAGTTGACGCTCAAGATACATAGGATTTGGTACATAAACAAGTTCCACAGGTCCATATGGAAGAGGTTCCAGAAACACAAGTACTGCATAGGATCTCAAGAGTGGTATGTGAATCAGAGATATTTGGTTTCCTAGTCACCGAGTATGGTGAATAATTATTGTTGGAAAATGATAAACATCTCTCCTACAAGGAAGAAGTAGAAATCTCAGAAGCTGCAAGATGGCTAGAAGATATGAATTCTGAGATGGATTCCATGTATCAGAACCATGTCTAGGTTCTGGTCAATGAGCCAGTTGATGTAAAGCCTATTGGATGAAAATGGGTATTCAAGCGAAACCTGGACATGGAAGGTCATGTTAGCACCTATAAATCAAGGCTAGTGGATAAAGGATTCAGAAAAAGTCAAGGAATTGATTATGATGAAACCTTCTTTCCAATTTCCATGTTTAAATCCATAAGAATCATACTTGGCATAACAGCTTACCATGACTATGTGATTAGGAAAATGGATGTCAAAATAGAATTACTTAATGGGAACCTTTAGGAAAATGTACATATGGAACAACCCGAAGGGTTTGTGACATCAGGTGAAGCCAAACTAGTTTTAAAGTTGCAGAAATCCATTTATGGATAAAAGAAATCATCCTGGTCATGGAACATTCGATTTGATGAAGCCATAAAGGAATTTGGTTTCATTAAGAATGAATGTGATCCATGTGTTTATTAGTGGTTTAATGGGAATGCGATCATTATCCTAGTAGTATATGTTGATGACATATTTCTTATTGGAAACAATGTACAAGTCCTACAGTCAATTATGGACAGGTTGAACAAGTGTTTCTCTATGAAGGACTTGGGTGAAGCAACCTACATTCTAGGGATCAAGATCATTCATGATAGATCCAAGAGGCTAGTTGGACTAAGTCAATGTACATACTCTGACCATATACTATGGAGATTTAGTATGAAAAAATCATAGAGGGGATTGGTTCCAATGTCACATGTCCTACATCTTTATAAGAAAATGTTTCCTCAGACACAACAGGAGAAAGATAGAATGAGTAAGATCCCATACACTTCGGCTATAGGATCCATAATGTATGCCATGTTATGTACCCGGATTTATGTTCCCTATGCACTGAGCATGGTAGATAGATATCAAGAAGATCCAAGAGAAAATCATTGGACTGCTGTTATGACTATCCTTAAGTATCTGAGAAGAACTAAGGATATCGTCCTTGTGTATGGAGGAGACGAGGAGCTTGTCATCAGAGGGTATGAATATGCTGGTTTTCAGATAGATTAGAACGATCCGATGTCACAATTTTGATATATTTTCTATCTCAATGGAGGAGCTGTGATCTGGAAGAGTTCAAAGCAACCAATTGTTGCCGATTCTACAGTGGAGTCTGAATATATAGCGGCTTATGATGCAGCCAAGGAATCCATCTGGATTCAAAACATTTTCTAGGATCTTGATGTGGTTCCTAGAAATAACGTTCATATCACGTTGTATTGTGATAATAATATAGTGGTGGAACTTGCAAAAGAACAAATGTCACATCAACAGACAAAGAACATACTCCAGAAGTATCACCTCTTGAGGGATTTCTATCAAAGGGGTGAAGTTGTAGTGATCAGAGTGTCCATAGAAGAGAATGTGGTAGAACTCATGACTAATGGCCTATCTCAGCAGAAGCATGAATATCATGTGAGAGCTAGAGGGTTAAATGTTGTTAGTAGTTGGATCTAGTCCAAGTGGTAGTCTGTTAGATTTGGTGGCCTAGAACCAACTACTTTGCACTTTATTCATTAATAAATATATTACCACATATTGATTATTCTTTTGCATGACAATGAATGTGATAATATCCTAAGGATATCTGTTGCATTAAAGGGTCATAGTGGATCCATGCTATGATGAGAACCCGAAAGTTCCATAACGCTGTTCTGGAATATATGTTCTATGGCCAGATGATGTTATTTGAGGGGAAAAAATAATATAGCCCATTAGGGGTGGAGACTCATAAAACATTTAGGCACCTTCTCATGGTGTGCACCCTTGGTAATATCCAGGAGGATATTTTGAGAACAAAACCCGCAAGTAGGAAATCCACATTTCATAGTCTCATTGGATGTTCCTGTCTGTAGATGTGTGTTTTGGTCCTTATAATTTTATAATATTATTAATGGGTATTACAACCCCGGAACTTAGATCTATTGAAAAAAGCTATGATGACACACTATTCTCGGTGAGGTAGGATACGTTGGGCACGTCACGAGTGATACATCATTAATAGATAATGCGAGAAAGGATTTGTCCCTTATGTTCCATAATGGAAGTAGATATCTCAGGCCCTTTTATATAATTGATATAGCCTAAATAAATCCATGGATATAGCAAGGAATGGGAATGTTCAATTCTGGGAAGTCAAAAAGGAATAATCGAGTACATGGGTTGATGGAAACAGCATGCAACCCACTTTATTTGAGATATCATGACAAAGGGATTATATTACACAGTAAGAATTCATAAGAGGTCACACACCATTGAAGCATTAAATTATTTCTCTATGGTTTCCTTGGCATTTTTCTAGACGCTAACCTTGGAATTTAGGCAAGCTCTGCCTAATGCCACTGAGAAAGAGGCCTAGAGGGTCACACACTAAGTGTGTCCATGTATCTTATATAAATATTAATTTAACAAGTTATATAAAGATTATTCATTATTTTTGTTTAATAATTATTTATGGTTTCCTAATTCCATTTATTTTGACACTAGTTATTCAATAGAATATATTGTCGGAAAAATAATATATTTATTAGTGAGTAATGCAGTGATATTTATTTTATAAATAAATATCAATTATTCAAGTTCTAATAAATTTGGTGGAATAAATAAAGAAAAATTGAAAAATAAAAGTACACATCATGTATTTTTTTCTAGGAATTTATGAGAAATAAATATTATTTATTTAATTAAATAATATTAGGTGTAATTTGTTGGGCACATGTCAGGTAATAATAATATTCAACTGTTATTATTGGACATGGGGTATTAATAAGAATTAAATGAAATGAATAAATGATTTTGGGTAATTAATTCATTTTATTATTCTATATTATTAAAAAACCCAATTATATATTTCTCATTAGCCTTGCCATTTTTTTTGGGTTGTGCACAATGGATTTGGAAAAACTATCAATCCAAGAGAGAATTATTTTTCCACCAAGAACGTTCTCAAGATATGAGAGAGAGAACCACCTCCACCGGATCAAGGCGATCGAAGGTGGACATCGCAAGCAAAGGCGCTTCCGCACTAGCACCCGAAGATCCCTTCAGCGATGTCCAAAGTTACATGGAGCATGTGTGGATCATGGATAGAGGAATCCTACACTTGGATTCTATGACGCAATGACAGATCACATCGAATCGTGACCGAAAACATCAACAAAGAAATAATTCCATCAAGTTAATTCTTGTCAATTAATTAAATTAATTATAACCAACATATGATGATCCTATTTATTGTTCAGGAACTCCCCATTTCTATTTCATTATTCATTATATTCCAAAGATATGGAATTTTATTATTATGATAGATCTCAGATTGATCATTGTTAGCACTAAAATTAATGTTGGGTACACCCACTGTCACACTTATGCTGCTCCTGGAACCTACAACTTTGTGGACCTTTCGAGGTTATTTAGAAAGTGGGGAAAGTTACATACCACTTAACACTTCCATCACAACTAATGTCAATATATAACCTATTCCAGGTATCACAGTTGAGAAAGTATCTATCTGATTCATCTCATGTTTTGAGCTGGAGTGATCATGAGATTGAGCTTGATTTATCTTTAATTGAGCAGCCAATCAGGATAGTTGATTCTCAGACCAAGGTACTTTGTGGGAGGATGATTCTGTTGGTTTGTGTTCTATGGAATCATGGTTTTTATTCTCATGAGACATGAGAGAGGGAGGCACAGATGATAGAGGAGTGGCCTCATCTCTTTGGCATAAAAGTTTCTTTATTAGATTTATAAGGACATAAATTTTTTATAGTTGGGGAGGTTGTAACATTATGTTACCTTGAATAGGTAAGTTTCCACTTTTTCTAAGTCCCTGTTTAGTTGAAAATTATTAAAAATAGTTTTTGGGGTTTACTATAGCTTTTAGGATAGGCACAAGTCGTGTACATGGAGCTGGATTCAGGTCATGAATGTGGAGGTAACTCCGTGAGTTGGTACACGTCATTTACCTGAACTACACATCATCTAGGTGATAAATATCAAATTTGTTACCGGAGGTGATGGATTTTCGGCATACTTATCCATCATGGCTTACACATCGTGACCTTAAGGTGCACGTCATGTCTTGGCCCTCACCCAACTTAAAGTCATGTGTTTGTCTACTTTTATTTATCTTTTTTTATTCCAGACTTTGTGGTTCTCGACCTAGAGAAGTTTTAGTGCATTTTTAAGGGACTAAACTCCTTCCAGATCAGACCAAACAGCTTGGTATCTTCATTCTTCATGCAGAGAAATTACCGGGTAAGTGTTCCCCATCATTATACAAGTTTCTCTGTTTCTATCCTCTTTAATTTTCAATGGATCATCTAGGGATTGATGGATCCATGTCTTGGTATTGGATATTTCTACTCGGTAGATTTTTTAGGTCTTCTACACCTTCGTTCTCATTGATGGGGACCGTTGTGAGTGTCGTTCCTCGGAAAAGAGGTATGTGGTTCCATCTCAATTTTCCAAATTGATTACCATCAAATTTCTTTATTTATCTCAATTACTGATTTGAATTAAATTACTTAATCATTCATTCAATTACTTTTATAAAAACCCAATTCCAATGAATTGAAGGATTTGAAATGGTTTTGGCAAAGAAATTTGTAAAACTGTCAATTCTATTGATTTAGGGTGGGTTTATGGAAATTGGATGATTTAAATTGTTTAATTTAAATTATGGATTTTATGGAATTTTTTTCTATTAAATTTTTGAATTTAATAGTGGAAATTAATTTAAAAATGTATTTAATTAGTTATGAATTGATTTCAAACACATGAAAATGGTTTAAAATGATTTGATAGAAACCTAGTGGTTTTATCTTGTGAAAAATGCTTTTTTAAAATAAAATATTTTTTTGTTCTAAATGGAATGAAATTAGAATTTTTGAAAATGGAAGAATGAGATTGATCATATTTTAAGTTTTCTTAAAATATTTTTCACATCATGTAAGAGTGCATGCAAGACTTAGGTAGTTAGTGAGTTATTTGGATACACTCTATGCTATGACAATGTTCTAAATCATACAAGTGGTGGGTCATATCCCCAATGGGTTGGCGATGAGTCTCCTTTGACAAGTGTCATAGGGAAATTTTTATAAACATTTTTTTGTGTTCACATAGAGAGTGTGGAATCCTATAATTGATTAATACTATTGTACCTTTTGTCAGATGACCATGTTGCCCTCTTGTTTATTTATATTTGAGATATAAATGTATTCCAATGTTTGTTGGAACTGCTTTACATGCATTTTGAATTTATATAAATTATTTTATATAAATGTTTTACTTAAGACATTATTTTAGAAATATTCCATCTCTGGTAATGTAATGACTTTGTTTTAAATGAATTTTACATCATATCAAAACTATTTAGCATGTTTTTTAATATTATTTTAAATTACGAAACCTATTTATTTTAAAAATTGAATGATTTTTTTGATAATATATATTTGGAATCTGTTATGGAATCCTTGGTGGTATCCTTCTGGGATTAGGCCCACACTCTACCTTTTTCTTTGGGTGTTTTAAGAATTTCTCCTTCCTGGCTCGAGCAAAGGGAAGGGATCCCTTGGAGGAGGATCCGTCTATTGAGCTTTGGACATGGTGAGTTGTGTCCTTAGGGACCTGAGAGATATTTTCCTTTTTATAAATTTGGGTTATAGTACTTTGGATTTTATTCCTCTTTATGTTATTGTACATTTAATCCTGGTGGAGTTTTTCTATTGATATTCATACTGTCTTTTATATTTCACTTCCACATTGTTGTGGAAAAATCGTTCCCACTTGTATGTTGTATGATTCTAGGTGCTAGTCACCATCCTGTGGGGATCAAGAATTCCCTTAGGGTCATGTCTGGGCTAGCTCAATTATTAGGTTACTAGGGTACCCTAGTTGGTTCGTGGCATTTCACTACTTTGTTTTGTATTATTATTCTATGTCTCATATGTCATATTTTTAGGGATTTGTCTGCCATTGTGTTTTCATCCATTTTAGCTCAAATCAAAGGATGAGTTTAGATGAGTGGACATCTATGAACCTAAGGTATGTGTTCTAAGATATTTTCGTAGTCTTTGCATTCTCCGTGTGTATGTCGTATGTGAAATGGTGCTGATGTGCTACACATTTGATTCCTTTATGAACAAAAATATATTGGGCCTTTAAGTGATGTCTTGGACCCTTCATGGAACCTTTAAGGTCTTTTGAATACTATGAAACTTAACCTACATACACCCATGGTGTTTTATAATTCTTTGTAAATTTTAAGATGATGTTTAAATGGTAGAATAAGGGTCTTAAGAGCTTAACCTAGATATCCTTGTTTCTTGGATTATTAGCATGGCATAAAGGGATATTTGGATTAACTTGGGAATTAAATGTACTATGACATAATAAAAATAGGAATGGGTAAATGGTTTAAAAGGGGAATTATTATGTTATTAAATTGTTTTAAATAACATTTAATAGTTGTGAAATATTATAAATGATGGAAGGGATTAATTGTGTAGTTAGATAAATGTTATTGAGTATATTAGACCATGGTGAATAATGAATGTTGAAATGGAACACCATGTTATTTTAGTGTGTTAAAAGGTCAATGATGATGAAACTTATAAATTTTAAATAGTGGTATGGGTTGGGATTTTGAATTGATTCTCATTGTCTTTAAGTTGGTTCTAGAACGACGCTATGAGAATCATAGATGTTTGTGCATGGTTTGGATATAAGAATGATGCTTGAGGCACTAATAGAATTTGAAATAGTGTGGGTACTTTTATTGATTCTCCTTGATACCTATATTTAAATAAGTGATGAATCCCTTATTTTTTCCAAAGTGTGTATCTACTATGTTGTATGGTTCAGGTGATAGGCGTGGCCCAAAGTAGGTTGGTTGACCTGAGTGTCACTTTGGAACCTGGTGGAGAAATGGTTAATCTTTAATTTATTATTTTTAGAATTTGTTTTTTATTGAATGGTTTATTATTTTCTTTTACATCAACATACAATGTTTTTTACAATATAATTTTTCATTAAACATCATTGGTGGTGGTCTAAAAAGTTGTACTCACACCCAACTCAGACCGTTGTTGGTACCCGAACTTACTTCATGGTTGTAGTTTTGGATAAGGGAAAAGGACCGATGATAGATAGTTGATTTGGTACATATGGTATGGAGCTTAGATGAGGGGACCAAGATTGATTTTGGGGCCCATATTCAATATTTTCAATTTTGTATTTATTTTGGGTTTCCCTTTGAACCATGAGACTATCCTAGAATGATAGTATTTGTTTAATTGGCTTATGTCCACTTACCTGCTTTTTAGAATTGGTTATGAAATGCTTGGTTTTGGTGTGATATTATTTCTTTTTATTTCCAATTATTATTTACACTAATAAAGAGTGTATAGTCTCCCTACATTTAACTTCATATTGTCTCTACTAGTATTCAACCTATTATATTTATGGAGTTTCACTTGAGGTCATGAGATGAACAAGTTTTTCTACTGTAATAGCATGATTCAGGCTGGGACATTATAAAATGGTATCATAGAACTTGATCTTTTCTTTTGATTTACTCTTTGGGAAAGGTATACATGAGACTGGGATATGTTGGGGCTTGGTAATGAGAGTGTGAATGGGAGTAACTAAACCATGTGTGGGGGAAAACACAAGTTCCCAAAGGCGGGAATTTTGTTCTTGTCATTTCCTTGTTATAGTTGAGATATTATTTCACCTTGGGTGATGCACTTATTGTTTGATGTTTCTATTTTATTACATTTCATTCATCAGATGATATGGAATATGATTGTGTATTCATTCACTATTTTAGTCACTCATGGATTTATGTGAGAAGCATCATATTAGGCACACACAAAAAATCATGTTATGATCTATTGCTTTAAAATAGAAAAACCAGGTTGTGGGAAATAACATGTTTTTTCTTTATTTTGTTATTCTAATAGAATGTTTTTTAATAAATAGGTTGAAACCATTTTAATTTTAAATATTTTAATTTTCCTAGTTAAAACATTGTTAAACATAAATATAGTAACTTTAAAGATTTCTCTTACCCTGATTTAGCTAGTATCCCTAGATACAGATGGTTGGGTGTAATAATAGTGTTGTAGTTATCTCCACTGAGATAATGTATGTGGGGTATCTAGATTTTAGAAATTTGTGACACCTATTCTCTATAACAATGTAAATTATATGTCATATTCCCTAAAACGTCTGTTTTGAACTGTATAGGGATGCCTCTAAAACAACATTTTCAGGTAGGGAGACTTGAGGAAATTGTTGATAATAAACCTCCGACACTAGGACAAGTGTGTAATGCCCCGACCCTAGTAACCCAGAGTCGGTGCATTATTACATAACATTGGCATGATCACAAAGATCAAGTCTCAAAAGACCGATTAGTTTAGTAGCCTTGAAACACTAGATACATTCACATGTTTTACATTACATCATAAAGTAATACAAAACTACAATAACATATTGTCCTCATATCCACTCATATTATCCCTTCAGGTCATTCATAAAATACTTCTTCACATCCTGTAAAAATTAAAACATTGAAAGGGGTGATCTCAGATGCTCAGTAAGGATAACAGTATAGCAGATGCTTTCATAAATAAACATAAACATTTAAGGAATTGTATAACTGAAACAAAAGCCTTTTAATATTGAACTTCAGCATAATATGGCAAAATAAAATGAAATAATACCATTTACTTACACGCATGGATATTATACTAGTCTAATAATCACATGAAATATCAATAACCACTTTCATAATGATGTAATGCATAATGCCAGACTATCATAACAACGTAGCCAAGGCCTCGTCCCAAGACTACAAATAAGATTTTGTCAAGGCCTCGTGCCGAAACACTAGTTTGTCTCATGAGACCTGCCGATGCATCGATGAGCTATAGTGGGCTCCACCCATCACTTATTAAGTCCAATGCATTCCTCATATGAACAGGTTTAAACATATCATAAACCATAACATAATCGTATCACATAAAACATGCATAAAGGAAACATAACATTTACACATTTCAATCCCATGATATCAATAAAACACATTGATATAATAAAACCATTTTCAATACCAAAATAAAAGAAAAGTAAAACTTGGTATTTATTTTTTTCTCATTTAAAAAAAGTTATGGCTTGTAGAGGAAGTCGAAACTCAAATAATGGTCACGACGGTGGAGAAGTCGTTGTCGTCGCGTACGTAAGACAAAAAAACATCTTTTTTTGTCGTTTAATAAAACCATTCATATAAAAAGATTCTTTTTGAATAAATGTAAATGTCAAAGGGGTTTATACACCGTATAAAAGAAAGTTGTGTATAAAACAAAATATGCCTCAATGAAAGGAGATTGAGACGAAGTCCCTTACAAAGATCATTTAAAAAAAAAATATATCTATTATGTGTATTCACTATAAGTACACCTAATGAAAGTAAAAATACAATATAGGACATAATAATATCAGGGCATAATTTGAAAGTAAGAGATTAACCCAAAGAATAGAAATTGGGTTATGAAGTTCCCTTACCTCGTGTCCGACTTCACTCGAACATTATTTAATCTCCTGAATAATAAAATATAGTTAATCTATATTTTATTAAGAACATTTTTCAAGTTCATTATCCCTTTTATATTACTTATTACAATGTTACTAAAATTATGTAGTCATTTAAGTAAATAACAGTCGTTTTGTCGATATTTGGTACTTGAGTCAACAATAAACTTCTATAATTACAAGTTGTTTATGTGGTAGAATATCCATTATCTCCAGAATTATATTAATGATGTAGATATAATATATATCATATATATCCAGTATATACATTCATTCAAAATATTACGTTACATTTAGAGGTAAGAAATGAAATGCACCGTTCATGGAGACGGTAAGCCGTACGTACACATGAACGCTACTTTTATTTCTATTTTGTATTTAATGGAATTATATAAAGTTATATTATAATTACAACATAATATCATATATAATATCATTTACTCCATCCTTTATACATCCCACATATGGCATTAACGATTCAAATCACTTTGAGGGGGCGGTAGTCCGCACTTCCTAAAATGAAATTATCATGTTTACCCATAATGGAAATCATAAAGGTATGCCATAAATGAGAAATACAGAAGCATAAAGAAAACATAAACATAATATATATCATATATAAATATAGTGAAATCTTAATTTCCACCATGAGATGTGTTAAAAGAAGATTGAACAATCATCATTTCGTGAGGCAGAAATTCGCCAACTACAAAAACAGTATGTTCTTTAACCATTAGACAAAGGTGTGTGTAAGTGTAAATCAAATACTTCTCATAACAACATCCTAGTATATTTAAGATACTGTTTTTGTTACAAAAGAAAGGAATAAAAATAGTTTAAGGTGTTGGAGAAGCAAAATAAAACAAAATAACATAAGATAAGACATTACCTTAAAACCGGGTAACTCTTTTTTGATTTGAGGAAAATGATTCCTTGGGAAGAATTCTTCCCAAAGTGAGGCTTTTAGGAGTAAGATATTGAAGCTGAGAGAGTACTTGGGAAGAGGTTGGCCGAGCCAAATGGCCTGAAGGTGTGAATAAGGTGGTAGTGGTAGGGGACTTTTATAAGAGGAGAAGAGGGGCACTCTTGGAAAGTAATGAAATGTTACATTATTATGAAGCACTTTTCAGATTTCAAAGGTCCCAAAATTATATATTTCAAGGATACGGTGATAAGGGTTCTAAATCGACCCATCCAATAGGTTTTTGACAAGTGTAAGTCTTATAGTTTATATTATCTTTTTATTTTATTTAAATTGTTAATTAATGAGGTAATCACTGCATCATCATAGTGTCATAAAAAATTTAAACTATTTAATGTCTAAAAATTATAAAAAAAATTACCAAGATGTAGGAAATATTTTTATCTTTCCAATGAATATTTATAGTCTAAAAGTTAACTTATATAACCCCATGTAATAATTGTTTTAGTAAAACTACACATGTTTGTGACAATTTTATTTTTACTTTAAATAAAAAGTTATTAATGTTATTTTGTTACCCAAGTGGCTCCATGGGTCCCCAAGTTGACCCACAGATTTTCTTTGTCGGCCATGACTCATCCAATAAGGATAGGACATGTTTCAAGAGATTTTCTTATTTTTTATAATATCATTTTTTCCTTAAATTTCACTAATTACCTTTAATCGCGATTAATAGAACGTAAAAGTTACTATTCCCCAAAAATTATTTTAATCCCATTGATCAACATTTTAATTCCAAATGAAAATGTTGTATGTATAATTTTGGAAATTCAAATCATAGAGGTGGTAATATTTCATTTAAACGAAAAATCAGTTTTTTTAGCAACCACTTAGTGGTTTCACTATTCATCAAAAATCGATGTTTTTCAGAACACCACCAAAAAAAACCCTAAGCTATATTTGATATTCCTAATTCAAAAATGAGGTCTATTTTACAAAATTCTAAACATATAATTTGAATTAAATAATTTAATAATTAATTCCCGCTGTCACAACAAATAGCGTTTTTTAAGAAAGAATATCAATCAAAAGATTGACAATTTTTTATATCCAATTTCAAAGTGAAATTAATTCTAATGACCACTATTGGTTAAAATGATAAAAATATATTCTAATTACAATTTAGAACCACTCAATTGTATAATTTATCACTACAAATTATTTTTATTAAAAAAGTTGTTTTTAAGTATTTATCACTATTCATAAAAAATTGGAAGTTCTCAGAAAAATACCAAAAATTCAACATTGGCTAATTTCGATATTCAGAATCCGAAAATGAAGTCCATTTTGAAATATAAAATTTATATAATTTCAAAAAGTGGGTATTACTGTTCATAACTGTTACTTTTATTGGTTGTGGTGTGTTAGAACCCGAGGTTGCGTACAACATACGCTGCTCTATTATTCAAAGAGGAGCGTACCATGGAAGCTTGGGGTGTTACATTCTCCCCTCCTTAAATAAATTGCGTCCTCGCAATTTAAATTTTTTCTTTGAAAATAATAGTTTGAAAATGGAAAATACCCTTGGGGAAAACCCGCATCGGAAATAAGGTTAATAAAAATATAACTTTTAAAAAAATAGAGAGAAGTAAAAAGGTCACCTGAGATAGCCCATACTAGGATTCTATGAAAATATGGATATGGAGGAAAAAAAACCATCAAGGTCTGATGGAGAGTTGTATAAAATAGGATTAGAAGAAAGTTAACTACAAGAAAATCACAAACTTGTGATTGGTTAAACTGTCATTGATTCCCCAATTGAAAAAGTTAAGTGACAACATTTTTGTTTTAAGTTACATTTCATAAAGTTGAGGAATTTATTTAAGAGATTTACATATAATGTAAGGAAATATACTTACTTGTCACATAGAATTTCTTTCTTTAATAAATTTTTACCAAAAACCCATCTTTCACTCCAAAAGTTAATAGAAATCAAAAATATTCTATTTATTATAATTGTATAACGTTCCAAATATTAAAACATACCATTTAGATTAGGAAAACTTTTTTGTAATAACCAGGTACTTCCTGTAGGCTAGTGGTAGGTAATAAAGGCCTATCACACTATAATTGTGGGTTCGATTCCTACAGCTTTGTCCGATGCGACGAGTTATCCCCCAACCTGCATGTTGTCCTTTTCCTAAAACTATAGTATTATAATATTCCAAAAATAATCTGCATAAATGTTTTAACCTTAAACAATACTATCCAAAGTTTAACTTAATTCATTCCAACCTTTATAGTTATCCAAAATACCTTCGTACAGACTTTCTCAAAAAGGTATTTAAATTCCAAATTCAATTGTAACATTAGATTCCCCAAACAAAGTAAATTTTCTCTTATTGTCACATACTAAAAATATGATTACCTTCATCATATTAAAACATTAATGAAAACAACATGTACTGCAGTACAATATTTATATATATCACATTATTCTTATAACCAGAATATAATCATTGAGTCCAAAAGCACCAATACATTAATTATTCCACTTTAACTGTAGTAACAACATAATATTGGCCTTGATCCCTTTTCCTTTTCTGAGGTAATTTTCCCTAATGCTTGAGATATTCATTTGCATAATGCCCCATTTCCCTACAATTGTGGCAGTAAACATTGATAGCCTCGTTCTTTCCCTTGCAATCACGGGCCTAGTGACCTTTTTATCCACATTTATAACAAACTCCCATTCCTTTTAGGAAAGTACCGGGGTGATTCTTCCTATAATTATCGCATAATGGAAAATCCTTCTTTCCCTTTTTCCATTTATTTGTCTCTGATTCCACCGTTCTCTTCTTATCTTGCGTTACTTTGTTGTCATAAGACTTAGAGAATTCCTTTTCTGTCTTGATAGCACACGATACTATATCTTCGTATGTTGCGAAAGAATGTGATACTGAAGCTCGACGGAGAAATGGTTTTAACCCATCAAAGAAACGATCAATCTTACTTCTCGGGTTACGCATATAATCTACAACATGTATTTCTATCCTTGTAAAGTTGGCCTCATACTTTGCGACATTCTCATCCTCCTTATGCCTCAGACTCAGAAATTGCCTTTCCATATCTGATCGATGGTCATGTGGAAATTATTTTTCTAAGAAAATTTCCTTAAACTCCCTCCATTCCTTACTTGATACTTCTTCATCTTTCTTTGTGTTTTGAATCAGCGACCACCATTGATCGGCATCTCCAGTGAGCCGGTAAACTGCCATGACAACTTTCTCCCTTTCGCTACTCCCCAAGGCCTGGAATATTTTCTCGAAGAAGTTTATCCATTGCTTAGCTACTAATGGATTTTTACCTCCATTAAATGTTGGTGGTCGTTGCCTCATGAAGCGGTCTAACATTGATCCTCCACATTGCGGATCAGGGTGCTCCATACGAGTAAAGTTATCATTCATAACCTGAGTGGGTTGTCCTAGTATGGTGATAAGCTGATCAGCACCAGTAGTATCACCAGCTCCACTATAATTATTTTGAGCAGGAGGGAAATCCATTCATGGAGTGTGTGAATTGATACGGTTTCCATTCCTCCCACTAGGCGCAATTTCTAAACAATGGCATAAATTAGATTAGTTTATGAATCAAAATACATAATTACAAACTTGAGAAACACTTAACATAAATTGAACTATTTATGGATATAATCCATAATCATAAAAATCTTTTCTTTGAGGAAGTATATACTCATAACCCTTCATATTGATTTTTAAAGAAAATGAGAATTATCCTAAGCATATCCCCCAGGAGTGACGTAACCAAGAGTGCAGCAAGGCCCGTTGTCATGCACCGTTTCCCATTCGAGTCTAGCTCAAAGCAGTGTTTTTGGGTTTTACCCCTAGGTACATCTGTGCCAGAGTCGCCTCTACTTACTCGTATCCAGACGGGGATGTATTGCTCAGAAAACTCACAAAATCTCTATAATACCAAAATTCTAGGAAGTTCTTCTATATTAATCCTCAAATTTTATCTTAGGTATATGTGCTCTAATCAGAGTTTATATAAATCTAGTTTCCAAAGTTAGTACTAAACTTCATCTGATACCAACTGTAACGCCCCGACCCTAGTTACCCAGAGTCGGTACATTATTATGTAACATTGGCATGATAAAAAATATCATGTCTCAAAAGACAGATTAGTTTAGTAGCCTTGAAACACTAGATACATTCATAAGTTTTACATTACATCATAAAGTAATACAAAACTACAACAACATCTTGTCTTCATATCCCATCATATTATCCCTTCAGGTCATTCATAAAATACTTCTTCACATCTTGGAAAAATTAAAACATTGAAAGGGGTGAGCTCAGATTCTCAATAAGAATAACAATATAGCGGAAGCTTTCATAATAAACATAAACATTTAAGGCATTGTATAACTAAAACAAAAGCCTTTTAATCTTGAACTTCAGTATAATATGGAAAAATAAAGTGGAATAATTCCATTTACTTACACACATGGATATTCTACTAGTCGAATAATCACATGCAATGTCAATAACCACTTTCATAATGATGGAATGCATAAGGCCAAACTATCATAACCACGTAGCCAAGATCTCGTGCCAAGACTACAAATAATATTTGGTCAAGGCCTCATGCCAAGACACTAGTTTGTCTCATGGGACCTTCTGATGCATCGAGGAGCTATAGCGGGCTCCACCCGTCAATTATTAAGTCCAATGCATTGCTCATATAAACAAGTTTAAACATATCATAAACCATAACATAATCGTATCACATAAAAAATTAATAAAGGAAACATAACATTTACACATTTCAATCACAATATATCAATAAAACACATTGATATAATAAATCCATTTTCAATAACAATATAAAAGAAAAGTAAAACTTGGTATTTTTTTCATTTAAAAAAAGTTATGGCTTGTAGAGGAAGTTGAAACTCAAATAATGGTCACAGCAGTGGAGAAGTCGTTGTCACCGCGTACGTAAGACAAAAAAAAATTCCTTTTTTAATTTAGTAAAACACTTCATATAAAAAGATTCCTTTTTAATAAACGTAAAAGTCAAAGGGGTTTATACACCGTATAAAAGAAAGTTGTGTATAAAACAAAATATGCCTTAATGAAAGGAGATTGAGACGAAGTCCCTTACAAAGATCATTTTTTAAATAAAATAGATCTATTATGTGTATTCACTATAAGTACACATAATTAAAGTACATATACAATATATGACATATTAATATCATAACATAATTTGAAAGTAGGAGATTAACCCAAAGAACAGAAATTGGGTTATGAAGTTCCCTTACCTCGTGTCTGACTTCACTCGACCATTCGTTAATCTCTTGAATAATAAACTAGAGATAATCTATACTTTCTGAAGAACCCTTTTCAAGTTCATTATACCTTTTATATCACTTATTACAATGTTACGAAATTATGTAGTCATTTATGTTAATAACGGTCGTTTTGTCGATCTTTGGTAATTGAGTCAACAATAAACTTCTTATAATTAAAAGTAGTTTATGTGGTAGAATATCCATTATCTCCAAAATTATATTAATTATGTAGATATCATATATATCATATATATCCAGTATATACATTCATTCATAATATTACGTAACATTTAGAGGTATGAAATGAAATGCACCGTTCATGGAGACGGTAAGCCGTACGTACGCATGAACGCTACTTTCATTTATATTTCTTATTTAATGGAATCATATAAAGGTATATTATAATTCCAGAATAATATCATATATAATACCATTTACTCCATCCTTTATACATCCCACATATGGAATTAACGATTCAAATCACTTTGAGGGGGCGGTAGTCCGCACTTCCTAAAATGAAATTATCGCGTTTACCCATAATGTAAATCATAAAGGTATGCCATAAATGAGAAATACATAACCATAAAGAAAACATAAAAATAATATATATCATATATAAATATAGTTACATATTAATGGACACCATGAGAGGTGTTAAAAGAAGATTGAAAAATCATCGTTTCATGAGGAAGAAATTCGCCAACCACAGAAACAGTATGTTTTTTAACCATTAGATGAAGGTGTGTGTAAGTTTAAATCAAATCCTTCTCATAAAAACATCGTATTATATTGAAGATACTGTTTTTGTTACAAAATAAAGGAATAAAAAGAGTTTAAGGGGTTGTAGAAGCAAAATAAAACAAAATAATGTAAGAGAAGACATTACCTTAAAATCAGGTAACTCTTTTTTTATTTGAGCCAAACGCTTCCTTGGGAAGAATTATGCCCAAAGAGAGGAATCTAGGAGTAAGAGAGGGAAGTTGTGAGAGTATTGGGGAAGAGTTTGGATGAGACAAATGGCTTGAATGTGTGAATAAGGTTGTAGAGGTGGGGGCCTTTTATAAGCGGAGAAGAGGGGAACTCTTGGAAAGTAATGAAATGTTACATTATTATGAAGTACTTTTCGGATTTCAAATGTCCCAAAATTATATATTTCGAGGATAAGGTGATTAGGGTTCTAAATATACCCATCCTATAGGTTTTCGACAAGTTTATGTCTTATATTTTACATTATCTTTTCATTTTATTTAAATTGTTAATTAATGAGGTAATCGCTGCATCATCATGGTGTCATAAAAAATTAAAACTATTTAATGTCTAAAAATTATAAAAAAATTACCAAGATGTAGGAAATATTATTATATTTCCAATTAATATTTATAGTCTAAAATTAAACTTATATAACCCCATGTAATAATTGTTTTAGTAAAACTACACATGTTTGTGACAATTTTATTTTTACTTTATATAAAAAGTTATTAATGTCATTTTCTTACCCAAGTGGCTCCATGGGGTCCCCAAGTTGACCCATGGATTGTATTGGTCGGCCATGACTCATCCAATAAGTATAGGACAAGTGTCGTGATATTTTCATATTTTTATAATATCATTTTTACCTTAAATTTCACTAATTACCTTTAATCACGATTAATAGAACTTAAAAGGTACTATTCACCAAAAATTATTTTAATCCCATTGATCCACATTTTACTTACTAATGACAATGATGTATGTCGGATTTTGGAAATTCAAATCACAGAGGTGTTAAAATTTCATTTAAACGAAAAATCAGTTTTTTTAACTACCACTTAGTGGTTTCACTATTCATAAAAAATTGAAGTTTTTCAGAACAACACCAAAAATTAACCCTAAGATATATTTGATATTACTAATTCAAAAATGATATATACTTTACAAAATTAAAAACATATAAGTTTAATTAATTTATTTAATAATTAATTCCCGTTGTGACAACAAATAGCGTGTTTTTAAGAAAGAATATCAATCAAAAGATTGACAATTGTTTATGTCCAATTTCAAAGTGAAATTAATTATAATGACCACCATTGGATAAAATGGTAAAGATATATTATAATTAAACTTTATAACCACTCAATTGTATAATTTATCACTATACATTATTTTTATTAAAAATGTTGTTTTTATGTATTTTTCACTATTTATCAAAAATTCGAAGTTCTCAGAAAAATAAAAAAAATTCAACACAGGATAATTTCGATATTCAGAATCCGGAAATGAAGTCCATTTTGAAATATAAAATTTATATAATTTCAAAAAGTGTGTATTACTATTCATAACTACTACTTTTATTGGTCTTGGTGTGTTAGAACTCGAGGTTCCGTACAACACACACTACTCTATTATTCAAAGAGGAGCATACCATGGAAGCTTGGGGTGTTACAAAGTGCCCTTGTTGGTTCTAGGTGATAGTGTGGAAGAGAATTCCCATGATAATTTCACGGGTCTATGTAGTTTATATAGATAGATACAGTATATTCTATGCCAATTATGTTTGATCTGACTAGAGAGTTTCAACTACAACATCCTCTAACATTAGCTGGAGAGGGTGGTCCAGATCTAGTTGTGTTCTAGATTGAGTATTTTGAGAAAATCCTTGAACACTCGGATAATACTCTATAAAGGAGGGTTAATTTGGCTTCTTACATGTTACGGGGACCAGAGAAGCACTGGTGAGATATTCTGGTCTAGGATGAGAAGCTAGAGGGAGTTACTTGGAATGAATTCCAGGAGAAGTTATTGGAACACTTTTACCTAGAGATCCAATGAAAGGAAAGATCCATGAAGTTTAGGTATTTTAGTTAGGGGAATATTTCGGTGATGGATAATACTGGCCAATTCACCAAATTTAATTGTTTTTTCTTATGTTGGCATGAGATGAGGCAGATGGATTGAAAAATTTGATGGATGGAGTCAGATGTGAAATCAAGTCAAAGGTAAATATTTTATGCTTGAATAAGTTCATTGAGTTAGTGAATTGGACTCTTAAATATGAGGGGAAACTAAAGGATTTATATAGTGTGAGTAATATATTTTTATTTGGGTGATCTAGTAATACATTCAAATAGTAGAAAGCATCATTATGAGAAATTACGCCAAGTCGGGGGGTTGGTAGAGTAGCCAAGGGAGTGGATCAGCCTCTCAGGGTTGTGATCAAGTGTTATGCTATCAATGTGGTAGGCTTGGTCACACAAGATGCTAGTTTCATCAAACAACATTAGAGTGCCAAGCTTATGGTATAATTATACATGTACATTAGTTCTACATGAACACTCAGTAAATGGGTAGTGATGGAGGCCCTAGACTGACACCAAACATCGATAGGGGATCTACGACCCCATATCAGTCTATCATTTGGAGTTCAATAGAATTTATTAGTTGGGGTGGAGTATGAGGTACTCTAGGATAGGAGTGACTATATTATTTTAGTAGTGAAGTGAACAGAACTCAGATAGGATATTAGGGTATAGGGGCATTTTAGTTTCAGGTTGTTTAACATACTCTTTCTAGTAATGAGGTCGGGAAATCAACTCTCAAAGGAATGGTTCATGTGGATTATATGTTTTGTAGTGAATTATTTTATATGTGATCTTCACATTATTTTATATTTTCACATTTTCTGAATGGTATTTTCGTAGTAGTGATATTCATGTATGGGTTTATTTCAATCGACACACCGTTAGGGTTATAATTAGATGGTGTCCATCATTGTAAGGAGTGTGCCCTCGATATTGGTGGGTATAATATCCTTTGGTATTTTTTCATGATTGAGATGAAAATATTTTAAATGATATTGGGAAAGTACTAGTTGGTTACACACATGGATCACATGGACTTTTACCACAGGAGGGTGACTTTCACATCTCCTGGGAGTTAGAAAAATGTTAATAATGTGGAAGGAGATTTCTAAATAGTCCATGCAGGTTCAAACGAATAACAATTGAGTGATCTCGTAGATTAGGTTTCAAGTATTATTCTAGATTATGGTGAAGAAAAGTAGGGTTATATCTTGTAACGTCCTGATATTTTAGAATATATGAAATTAAATTGAAATCTTATGATGCATGAAACACTAAACTTAAACGAACCATGATATACTATTAACTATTATTATTTTAACATGACCATTATAAAAGAGCCATTAAATTAGAAGTTGTGAATACTAATAAATTTATTATGAAATAAATATGATGTTCAACTTCATATATTCTTATAAAATAAACCCATAACTTTTAGTAAAGTTATTTTTAACTTCAAATATATGTTTTCTTAAAAACATGATTTTTATTACTTTCTATGAGAAAATAAATATAATTATTTTATTGATACTATGAGAAAATTTATTTGATAAAATAAAGGTTTTTATATGAACAAATTAAATTTATCTTATGGTGATATTTTGGGAATAAAAAAATGATTTATTTTCCAGTGAATAGTGAAAAATACCAAATTTTATAAAGCTGTCAATTTCATTATATTAAAAGTATCTTAAATATTTTAATATTAACTAAATTATACTTATTATAAACATTAGTTATAAATAAATTAATTTCTTTCATTTCAATCATCCCTAACCTTATTTTGGTATTAGTTCATTTTTGTGCTTAAAAATGCATTTTTCAAGAAAATTCCATTTCGTTGCATTTTGTGGGAAAAATTTTATATTAAATTCTGAAAATTCAATGTTGTGAATTTTTAAAAATTTATTTAATATTTTTATACATAAGGTATAATTTTAATAAATATTTTCCTTTTATTTTTAGCCAATTTAAATAGTATCCTTGGTAATTTTTGTTACTATAGTAAATGATGAATCGGGCAATTTAGGTTAAAATTAAAATTATAATGACTATAAAATTACCCTAAAAACTAAAAAAATATTGGATGATTAAATTTTATCCCTAATAAATTAATGTTTTTTATATAACAATTTAGTACCATATGGACGAGGTTGTGATATTTATAACATTTTATTTAAAGAAAAGTCAAATATATCAGATTCATTATTTTAATAAATATAATATTTTAATATGGTGTCATCTGGAAGGTATATTTGACTATAATTAATATTTTTAAATATAATGGAATTATATTATTCATAGTAATTTTTTTAATTTTTATCGAAGATATAATTACCATAATTCCTTTCCCAACACTGATGCATTAATTATTTTTTAATAGAAATATCTAATAAAATAAAATAAAAATATTAAAATAAATATAATTTTAGATATTTAATATCATCCACGAACTTTATACATGTAATTGATATGTTATTGATATAATAATTTTTTTTAAAATTATTAGTGTTATCTTGACATTATTAACGTAAAAGTAATGAATAGTCTTTAAAATTGACATTATGAATATTTTATAGTAAATTATATTTGATTAAATGATATAAAAATCATAAAAATATTAAATTAGACAAATTTTTTTTGGATAAGGTCTAAAATGTAATAAATGATCCATTTATGGGTATTTTTTCAATTTATTGTAATTATATTAACCATAAAAGAGTAAAAATCTATGTTGTCACGGTAAGAGTTAAAGAGGTTAAATTAGGGTTAAAACCAAAAGATAAGGGTATAACCATGACTTAAACTTATCTAAGAAATTATTGGATGAATATTATTATACCCATACCACATTAGTCTCTAATATAAGTGGGTTAATGGACACTTTTCTTTGAAAATTACATGTGTATTATTTAAATCAAAGATAGTCACAAAATGTCACTCTATTTGTATTGAATATATTTTATGTGTCCATAGAGGAAAAAAATAAATATATAAATGAAAAAAGTGTATATTTTCATATTTATAAATATATATTAATTATATAAGTTTATTTTTAATTTTTTATAAATTATATAATTACCTTAAATGATTGTGAAGTACGAATAATGAATTTATTTAATTAACCGAAAAATAAAATAAATGATTTTGAAAATATAAATTTCAATATAATTTGAATGATTTAATGCATTAAGTGAATTTTATATATCTATATGAAATATTAAATAGGAATTAGAACATTATATTTTGATATCCTCATTTTTTTATGTATTTGATGTCAAAGTAAATAAATAATCTCAAAATTGACATTAATGATAATTTATCAAAATAATATTTTATTAAAGTTTTTAAAATTCAATAAAACTTATCTTCATCCATGTGAATGTAATATAGTTAAAATATCATAATTATTTCATTTATGATTCATTTTTCAATTTATATTATCATTATTAATCCTTTATGATTAAAATAGTTGTTACTGCACCTAATATAAAAAATAACTAACCAAGGGGTAACTCAAAAGGATAAGGTTTAAAATGACACAAAAATATGACTAAATTATATTTTTATGGTATTAAAACTATATAAAATATTAAATTCAAATAAATTTCTATTTAGAGTAATTTGGAAAGATAAATTAATTTATTATAATTTAATATTTTGGGAAATTCAAAAAGTGCCCCCGACCTCAATTATGAAAGGGATCCTCCTCCATAACTTATAAACACCATTTTATCCATATAGATCAACCAAAACCTGAATATTTATCTTAAAAAAATCATTATACATGTTCAAGAGATCTTTGACTTCATAAAACACCAAACCTATATCCCTTAAGAAGATATCTAAAGGAAGTCCACCGAAGAAGAGGTAATCATTTTTACCAACTCTTTCAAGTTGAGTTCTTCTTATACTATCTCTTCAGGTGTTTCTTCCATTCTAAATTAATTAATCCAGTATCATATATATACTTATATGTTATTGTTGTTATTATTATTAAACAATCATATTCTATATTTTATACATCATATGAAAAACAATTCACCGCACATGCGTACATATGACTTACTGTCTCCACATAGTTGTGTAATTCATTTTTCATCACCAATTTACATGGATGGTTATAATAATGTAAATAAAGGATATATATATATATTATAATTATTACCTGATATATATTCTATAAAAATTTATATACCATCCACTTCCTTACCTTTTAACCATTAAGGGAATTACATCGTCGCTTGAGCGTATGTACAACCTACCATCTCAATGATGCAATGATATTCATTTTCCATGTTTACCATTAAAGAATGATTATAAAAATGTATATAATAAATAATACTATTAATATAACCTCAATATCACAATTTAGATTATGTAACTATATTAAATTCACATGAACCGAGACTTATACGACAATACATTCATAGGAAAATGAAGCAGATAACACCGGAAACAAGGGTAATAACTAAATATTATTAACAAATAGGTGATAAGATGATATAAGAGGATCATATATGATATAATAAATATTAATATTGTTATCTTAGAAGTTAATAATATGTCTAAAACCAATATACATGAGGTTCAAAAACATAAAGAAGAAATCATACCTAAGGTAAGAGTTTTTTTCACAATCCCATCAATATTCTTAATTATTTTCATTTAAGTATCCTCCAGTGATTATTTCCCCTTCATTTACATGTTTTCTAAAAATGTTTTTAAATAGGTTTTTTCTACTTACCTATTAATTTTTTATTTCATTTTTCCTATTTTTTTACTTTTTACAAGAAACAATTTGAAAATAATATTTGTCATCATTTTCTATGCAAGGATCTTTGTAACTTTTCCAAAAACAATATACAAAAGGAATGTATTTTTTACTTATATATAATGAGCTGATTTTATTTCTTCATGACGTATTAATTTTAATATTTTAAAATTTTAAAAATTTATTTTCAAATAAATTTTTTTCTTTTTTAAATTTGGGACATTTTAATTAAAATATTTCAAAGTAAAAAAGGGTATTGATCTCAAGATATTTCAATGATTTTATTTGAGTATTTTCATCAATGTCAACAAACATTATTGAATATTTTGTTTCATTGAGGTTGATATTATATGCTACCATATAACATATTTTATTGAATTTTTTATGATCAATTTGACTGTGGATGTTCTATTTTATTTTCATTCATCATATTACTTAAGATGGTTTATTGGTAAAGTATTCACAAATCCTATGCTATTTTTTCAATATTACTGTTTATGTTGTTTATGTTTCACCAATTTTATATGAGAAATGAATTATACTTAGTAATTTTTGGGTGGTTCATGCTATATCCCCTCTATTCATCATTAGGTATCACAAGAAAACTATATTGGGTTTCAGCAAGGGCCTTACCTATTTATGTAGACTATTTGGTCGAGGCCTTGATGGTTTGTTTTAGATGTATGAAATTTTTAATTACATTATAATGAGATTAGTTATTAATATTCCATATGATTATTCTACTATAATAATATCCATGCTTATTTTTTATTCTCATTTGATTATTTATATGTCATTATTTGATCATCATTTATTCTTGTCATTTTATAATCATGATTATGTTTAATGTCACTTGTTTTAGTTTTTCACCTTGATATATTTTGTATACCTTTTTCACTCATGTATTCCACTGCACAGTTACCCATACAGATCAAATGAGGTCACCCATTTATTATGTTTCAATTTTACCTAGGATACGAGGAAGTGTTTTGTGATTGATGTGTAAGTTTTCAGAAACGGGGGAATAATGGAATTCTCAAAGAATTTATATGTGTATATTATGTTTTAAAATGTATTGTGAATTTAAAGGATGTATCTTATTTACTAATAATTCTAAATCATTTGGTCCTTTGGGATACGATATCATGTACCTTAGGCCAATGTAATAAAGTAGACACCAACTCTAGACTACTATGGTTGTGGTCTTTATAGTTGGTATCAGAGGAAGTTTAGTAAAAACCTCTAGATCTAGATTTAGGAAATCATAGATTTTGGAATATAACCCAATTAATTAATTTGATAATAAGTATATGTATAATATATAATACTATAGATTTTTTAATGAAATTTTATAAACTAGGTTAAACCTAATGATTCATAGATTGAGAATGTCATGATTTAGAGATCTTATAAATGAATCTTCAAAGCTATGTGATTTATCACAGTGATTAGTGTTAGTATGATTAGTTAATGATGAACGTGATATAAAATGTGTTTATAAGAAACCAAATGAGGAAATGATTGGAATGAATAATATTTTGATTATACTTAACTAGTTATCCTGATACATGATTAACACCATGCAACTTATCCAACTCCCAGACACACCAAGGAAGAGAATGATAGAGATTCGGTGGTAGAAACTATAGAGTAAATATAATTAAGTTTCCTATATATTTATTAAGTGATAATAAACACACATGTGAATGTATTAGAGGAACAATAATTTTTGAGGAAAAATGAGAAAATTGAAATAACGTTCCCTTTAAGGTATTATTGATTATTGAATGATTTAAATGTGGAAAATATGGGCATTATATGTACTATGGGGATAAACCATTAAGTGAATACACAATTTTATAAAAGTAACGGTTATAACTCTAATTATGAAGAGAATACAAATGAAAAATGAAATGAAGGAAGTATTAAGGAATAATATTATTATCCTATCCCATCCCAATGGGGAATGTGGATCGACTCCCCAAGCTCACCACCAATAGGCTAGGAGCTGGCGACTCATGCTGAGTAGGTATATCAATAACATGGGAGACCTTAACTTAATCTCCTTACACATGAACACATCTCCAAGACCATACAATTATGAAATATAAAAAAAACTAAACCACCATGCATGTATATATATAAATCCCATAACCAGCATACGTCAAGATGTAAATGAAAGTAAATAGGTACAAATAAAATACCACCACAAAGAGTTCAATAATAAGTCCAACCAGAAATTAATACTGGGGACTACCATCAAGATACCATAGGAACACACCTCAGTCTGTCTGGTCTAACAAAGCATCATATAGTCCTGGTCCGTCCAGGACTTTGTCAAAAGTTTCATCATCTACACAGGACATGACACTTGCAGGAAAAGGCCATGCACGAGTGAGTATAAAAATACCCAGTAGGATACCCCAAAACCAAAAAGCATGAAATAATGGAATAACGGTCATCTCTATATAGGTATATATCTACAAGACATATAACAATATTATCTAGATATACACAACAAATACACACAATGTAATGGTAAGTCACAACTTTGATTCCAGCCTTCGATTCTAGCTCGAAGGTTCCACAAAGAACTCATTTGGGAGAAAACACTCCTAAGTATGAAAGCATTGATTATTTCTATATAAGAGGTAATTCTCTTTGGGTCTCCATTATAATTACATGCTGATAGTTCGAATAGATAAGATATTCATATGAGGATCCCTCCCAAGGACATGAGGTATACCAAAAACTCAATCTAGATTAACCCTTGAAGTAGAATATTGGTTCCCATATAGGTTTTGTCATGATGATACCTAGAAATGTACCTAGGGAATGATGTAGAATATAAGATATTTCTCTGGCTCTCATGGAAGGATTCCAATAACTCTATCCAATAAATTCATAATGAAGGGATCAATTTCCTAGGAGCAAGAGGCTATTTCATATAGAGGACAATGATTCTACGAAAACATTAATCGTGTACACAGTGTGTAGTAGGGTTAAATGTCATGTCCCTTAGACCCTAGGTCCTACCCGTGTAAATGGTATATGTCCCATGTCCATGTATGTGTAACAAGACAAAACATGTCATCTTCCTATGTAGTCTTCTCTTGTACTAGTACATGGTTATTCCCATGTACAACTGGAAAATCTACATCTATGTGGGAGTACACAACATTCCCATTCCCATGTACTTCGGCCCATGTCAGAGTACCCTACGAGGTAAACACCGAGCTCACCAAATGGGACCACACACCATGTGACGAGGTTAGACATCGTGTGATACATGTCTCCCTCCTAAACCCCTAGCTTCTGCTGAGAGGGGACCACATAGAGAGTGGATCCATATTACAGACAGTGTAGTGTGGAAATTTATAGATTAAAAAATTTGGTTTGTTTGTGATTCCGGATATCGATTCAGCCATTCTATTTCCTGGAAAAATAAAATATCCACATCGTCTGAGCCTTTCCTTCAATGAAAAACATGTTCTTATCATCAAATCCATTAAGAAAACCCAATCAGACACTGTTATTCATTGTTCACTAAAGAACATGAAATTGGGTATCCAAAACCATCTGATCTACCGTTTCTTCTATCATCTCACCACCTTTATGTCTTTCCAAGTCTATATCTACGATTTGAACCATTGTTCCATGCATCAGGAGCGTAATGTTCCAATTTCTAGTATATGTCAAACCATGTAAAAAACAAAGAACGTCCGCGATGAACGAGGAAAATGGGGAGAAATACACATCCCAAAACATGAGGAATGATCCTTGATCAATATTCATATCAGTCTTTATCCATATTTTTTATAATGAAAAGTGAAAAATCAATAATCACAAATAATGCTTCACAAAAATAACCCCATAAATAAACCAATCCCAAAAGATGACTGAACCATGGATCAATCTATGGGTTGATTGATTCACATTAATTATAGGAATTAATAATGAGGAATGAAACCAAATTAATAAAACATCCTACCTTGATTTCGATGAATCACTGATGAATAACTAAGTGGCATCAATTTCATTATCAAGATCCTTCGATTTCATTTTAAGTCGATCACCGATCTATGATCTGGTTTCCATTAATTTAAGAGAGACCCTACAACTCTATCTCTCTGGGGTTTCTCTAATGGATCTAGGGTTATGTAGCTAACCCTATAATTCTATCATAATAGTATACTTAATAACTCTCCATTATCAGCATCATCAAAATAAAAATAGAATAATTTATTTAATTATTTTATTCATTCAGCACCCACGATGAATTTTCTACAAATTCCCTACGTTGAAAAGGTTTATGCTTCACCTAGGTTAAAACCCACATTTTGAACTTAAAAAATATCTAATATTTCTGATCTATACCCTCTATTTAGAATGTCTTCCACTTTTTAATTAAAAATTGGTACATGTTCTATTTAATATATTTAATTTATTTCAAACATTTATTCTAGTAATATTGGGCCACAAAATCACATGTTGTCTTAGCTCTTGGTATAAAAAATAATCCATACAATATACAAAATAATATGTGGAATATATGATCCATTAAATTCTCCCTAACTTGGGGCTTTACATCCTCAAAAATCCAAAACAAGAGCTACACAAAGAGATGTAGGTATTGTGCATGAATATGATCCTCTCGCTCCCATGAACTCTTCTGATGACTCATATGCTTCCATTGGACATGCAATAATGAATTACTCATGCACAAAAGATCCTCTCCTAAGGATACTTGATCTCCATAAAGTACTCAGCAAAGGTAGCTCTATCCTCTATGTCCAACTTTCCCCAGTTGATAACATGCAATGAGTCTTGAACTTGCCTCCTCAGCTAAGATATGTGGAAGATGTTTTATACCCTATCAAACATCAGTGGTAGAGTTATGTGGTACACCACCTCAACAACTCTATGTAGTATCTATAAAGGGACAATGAATCTATGAGATAGCCTTCCACCTAGGCTAAATATCCATAATCCATGTTGTGGTGAAGCCCATAGGAACACAAGGTCTCCTTCCTCGAACTGCAAAGGATCTATCGCCTTTCTACATATGACTTTTGATGGATCTATGTAGTATTCATCCACTCTTGGATGATTTAACCTTCTAAATAGTTTATCACACCAACTTTGTGACCATGAGTGCCAAATATCTTGGGTCAGTCCATCAAAGTCGTGACCTATAGTGCCATATATATAAATCCTCTAATGGTTCCATACTAATGCTAGAACAGTAAAAATTTTTATAGAAAAACTCCACCAGTGGTAAGTGATCCTCTTAAATATGGCCAAATTCCTACATGATAGCTCACCACATGTCCTCCACAAACTAAATGTTCCACTCGGTCTTTCTGTCAATTTTGGGGTGAAATGTTGTGCTCAAGCGTAACTGAGTCACATAATCCTCTTGTAATCCCTTCCATAATTGGGATGTGAAGAAAGAATCACATTCAGAAAAAATCATTGATATAAGTCATCGGAGTTGGACTATCTCCTACACGTAGTGGCATCCAAAGATCTCTACTGATCTCTACTCACATATAGTTAAGAATTGAGATGACTAGGTGAGTTAGTATGCGATCACCTAGATGGAATCTTGTCTTATAGACGTATGTTCTAAGACCATCATGAATTCTATAGATATCCCATCCCACTCCCACTATGGAACCTCTATGGGTTGTGCTAAACTTTTTGGAACATTGTGCTCAACCTTCACTTGTTGATAAGTAAGGCATCAAGAGACAAACTCTGCAACTCCCTTCTTCATCTCTAGCCACCAAAACTAATCTCAAAGGACCTAGTAAATCTTTTCCAAACCAGGTTTCACATCCAAAGAGAAGTATTAAACTCTATCATAACCTCCTCCTAAAACATCACTAGTACCATTGTGCACCCTTTGAAAATAGTGACATGATCCCAACATTTAGAAAATCCATCAGGAGCTTGTCTAGTGGATATCTAAGTACGCAGGGTTGCACCGTCGACATCCCCAAGTTGTTCCTCCCTAACTCACTATAGTAGGAGAGGGGTGAAAACTATCGAATGGTTGTAAGATTTTATATCTCCATCCACAAATAATAACTGCAATGAGACCAACTGCTCTGATGCCTCATTCAGCTACGAAAAATCAGATATCCTATTGAAATAATATGCTACTATGTTCCCCTTCCCAGGAGTATAGAAAATTTTGAAGTCACAATCTTAGAGGAAATATATCCATCCACACTCTCTTAATTTATGATCATTCTGATAGAATATATTATTGAGACTCCTATAATAAAAAAATGGTAAATTGAACATCCATCAGGTAGTGTCTTCACATATTTAGTGTGTATACTGCTGTTGATAACTCAATATCATGGGTCATGTTGTTCTTCTCATATGGTATCAACTAACATGAACCATAGTCAATCACCTCCTGCCTCGGTATCATAACACAGCCCAACCTGGTTCCTGATGCATCACATAAAATTACGTACATGACACCCTCTTCGAAAAAACTCCTTATGGGAGCACTCATAAATATTTACCTCAATTACTGAAAAGATTTCTAACACATATCCATCCACATGAAAGGATACCCCTTTCATTTCAATGTTTTCCAGAGTGATGAAATCCTAGATAAATCATGTATGAATATTTTGTAATAGCCTTCCAACCCATGGAAGCTTCACACCTTTATCATGCTCTTAGGTGGTTCCCAAACTAACACTACCTCAACCTTGGCTAGGTCCACTGTCACTCCATCTATTGAGATAACATGTCCTAGAATGTATAATTTTTGAATCTTGAATTAAATCTTTGAGAGATATATGTAAAGTTGGTTCTCTTGGAGTACATCCCGAAAAATCCTCAAGTGTTTCGCATGTTCCCCCTCAAACGTTGAGTACACAAGGATATATTCCATAAATACTAACAATAACCAATCTAAGAAATGTTGGAAGATATAGTTCATTAGTACCATGAACACTACTAGGGAGTTCTTCACACCAAATGGAATCAAAATGTACTCATACTATCCATAGATAAATATGAATTCTGTCTTCAGAATATCATCATCCCATACTTGCAATAGGTGACAGCCTAACCTGAGGTCATCCTTTGAGAACCATCAATCCTCTATCAACTGATTAAAGATGTTATCGATCCTAAGTAGTGGATGATTATTCTTTATGGTCACTTGGTTCAAGCGTTGATAGTCCACATATAACCTCTTGATACTGTCTACCTTCTTAGCGAACAAAATTTGGTATGACGAGGTCGAAACACTAGGTCTAACAAATCCCTTCCTCTATAAGTCCTCCAATTTCACCCTTAACTCACAATGATCAATGGGAGACATCTGATATGATAGCGTAGATATCAGTTCCGTCATAGGGTGTAGATAAATGTTTAAGTCCATCTCACGGTGGAGAGGTAGGCCTAGTATATCCTTAGAGAACATGTACTCATACTCCACCACCACTATAGAAAATTGGAAACTCATAACATCTACTACACCAAGGGTCAATCAAGACAAATGATGAGTAATCAGATGCACCCTCATATTAATGAGTGCATCCTATGCTTCCTACTTTTCACTAAAAAAGGAGATCCTAGTTCTATAAGTACGAATAAACCGCATCCTTCTCATGAAACAATAATTCTAGGAATGAATTTTAGATAACAATTCCATACCTAGGATGACATCATAAGGCCTCATCACTGCTACAAATAGATCCCAATAGAAACTCGCTCCTCTAAGAGTGAGTTTACACTATCAGTACAAGTGTGTGATTGTTGAGTCATCTTTAGTAGGAGTCTCCAAGTGTAAGGGTTAATCTAAGGGTTCAATTGAAATATCTATGTCTCAAAAATGAGATGTGAAAAGAATGGAATGGATAGAAACTATGTATATCAGTACTATAGTTTAGGTAGAAATTTCATAAACCATACCTCGTATCATTCCTGGAGACTCTGGTTTTTAATCTTAAACTGCATGTAGTTGCCCCTACCCTACCCTCCATCTCCCTAATCATAGTGTGGATCACCCATGAGTGGTCGTATAATGATTCAAAGAACCTACCACCTCATACTACTCTCCCAAATCCTCGGACACATCAACCAAATTGAAAAACATCCTAATCTTACAGTTTCATTTGCCTCACTTTCCCACCCATAGTCTCATGTTAGTTGTATGGTAGGTCGGACAATCTAAGACAAGATTTCCCCTACTATCACACGAGTAAAACCACCTCTCTCTAGTCTAAATGGACCCATCCTGTGATCCCTAAACCATAGAACCTATATTTTGGTACCTCCTCCTAAAATGCCTCGTACATACAGTTCCCTAAGTCTAACTTCATCTCCCTACATCCAAGGTATATATTCCTTCTTTCCCACTACTGGAAACCACTGGTAGTATCTGTTCATCCAAGAAACTCTCAACCACCAAAGCTCACTCTACCACTCCATCATAGGTGGGAATTCATAGAGGGATAAACCAAGATCATATGTATCCACACATTCCTCACTCAAAGGCATGATCCCTTAATAACTGTTCACAAACCATATTCATCGGGTACTTGTAGATTTTGGTTAAACTTGATGAATACTCAGCTACCATTGTGCTACCCTGCTAGAGATTCAGAAGCTCTAGGATACGTACAACCCTCAACATAGTTGGAGAGAAATCCTCTTTGAATATGACTTCAAACTATGACGACAATAAAGCCACCTCATCATAATATGGGGTTACTAACCCCAATCATTATCCCGTTGATCCATATATAAGGCTAGCTACTAGGACCACCATATGATCTACTGGTGTCCTGACCAGACAAAAAACTCAGGTCATCACCTAAAGCGAGTCCTTAGTTGCCTATGGGTCGGGCTCACCTTAGAACCTAAGGAGTATTTATTATTGATTCTCATTAACTGCACTCAGCCTGCACACCTCATCTTCAAGTACCATAGGCACCATCACTGCCCTATAGGTTGTGGTATAGCTGGTGCACCAACTAGAGGTAGCACCTATAGAACTGGTCCCTATATCAATTCGTCATCACTGAGGGGATCATCCTCATGACGTTGATGTTGAATCATAACTAGAATATGTTGTGGAGGCATCCAAAAATAAACTAGAAGTAACATGGTCAATGAGTATATCTGGAGAGCTGACTCAAGAAGGAAATGAAAAAAACTCATTCCACTATGATGAATGTACCATCTTTTCTACAACTAATTTTATCATGTACTGAGTTGAAAAAAAGGTGATCAGAGTCCTGGTGTATGGATATGTCTGTTGATGCAATAACACTGGAGTCTCCATTCTTAAATCCAAACTCATGACACTTAACAATTTTTCCCAAACCAATCTCACAAACTCTGGTCCTAATATAGTACCGACTCTAATGATACCACTCTGTCATGAACCATACCAATAGGTCCATACCATGACTACGAAAGACTACCTCTAATAGGTTAGGGGCTGGAAAGTATCACTGAGTAGGAATATCGTTAACATGGGAGACCTTATCCAATGTACCTATATAGGAACAAATCTCCATGTCCATACAATGATTAATTGTAAAAAAAAACTAAACAACCATGAATGCATAAGTCTAAATCCTGCAACCAGAGTACGATATGAAGTAAAGGAAAGTAAAAAAGGATAAACACAATCCCACCACAACGTTTCTAGTAAAAATTCCAAATGAAAAGTAATATAGGTGATTTGTCTCAAGATATCATAGGAACAAACCATGATCTTTATGGACTCACTAAGAATCATTTGGTCTAAGTCAGTTTAGGACTTTTTCAAAAGGTTGATCATCTACATAAGACACAATATGTGCTAGGAAAGACTGTGTAGGGATGAGTATAATAATAACTAGTAGGACACCCCAAAACCAAAAATCATAAATCAAATGAATAAAAGTATGCTCTACATAGGAACATATATACAACATATATAAAAAAATTATCTAGATATACAAAAAAAGACACACTATCAAAATGTAATCCAAAAACATGATTACAACCTAGGATTCCAGATCAAAGGTTCCACAAAGCACTTGTTTGGGAGAACACACTTCCGAGTTAGAAAGAACTGATGTCTTTCATCCGATAGGTAATGCTCATCAGGTATCTCAATCTGAAGTACACACTGATAGTCTAAAGGGATATGATACATAGATTAATATCAATCTCAAGGCCCTATGGTATACCAACAAATCAATCTAGATTTACCCACAAAGAAGAGGATCATCACCCACATGATGTTGGTCATGACGATACCAAGAACTCCACCTAGAGAACAAAGATGAATATAGGATCTCACTTTTAGACTCACAGAAGGATTCCAGCAACTATATCTAAGATGTATTGTTGAAGGTATCACTATCATTGGAGTAGGAGGTGATTCCAGACCTACTCTTAGGGAAGGGATATGGGGAACTCACCCTAATGAAACTTGTCTAGGATACAAAGTACAAGGTCTCTAAGAAAACATTAATAGAGTACCCAACGTCTAGTAGGGATACATGTTGTGTCCATTCGACCCCAGTTCCTACTCGTGTAGATGGACCATGCCCCATGTTCATGTTTATATAATAGTACACAATGTGTTGACATCCTGTGTACCAGTACGCAAGTATGACCTTGTACACTAGGAAAAGTCATGTCTCTATGGGAGTAAACATTGTTCCCATGATTATATACTCTAGCCCGTGTTCGTTGACCCTTCAAGGTAAATTCTAGTCTCACCAAAGGGGACCACACCCTGTGTGATAGGGTAACACACCGTGTGATACTTACCTCCCACCCAAAACCCTATCCACCACTGATATGGTAACACATATCATGTGGCTTCATGTTACACATAGTGTAGTGTAGAAATTTATAGATTTTCAGATCTGGTTACCGTGTTCGTTTCTGTGCCTCTGGCCATTCTCCCCACTGGAAAAATCAATGACCCACATCGGCTGAGCCTTCATCTCGATGAAAAAAGATTTTTGTCATCAAATCCATTTGAAAGACACCATTGAATGTTGTTCTTAATTACATGATGAAGAACAGAAAATCAGTTATCCATAATCATCTGATCCACCACCACTTCCATTGTCACTCCACTGTCATGTCCTGATGATCCTGGATATATGTTTTTGAACTATTTTGCGAAGAATTAGGTATGAAATGTTGGAAATTCAAATATACATCAAACCACATTCCAAATGAAGAACACATGTAATGAATGAGAAAAAAGGATTTAAATTCACAACCAAAAACATGAGTAATGAACCTATTCCAATTTTCATGTTAGTATTGATCCATTTCCATTAGAATGAAAAGATAAAAATCATTCATACCAAATAAATTCTTCTAAAATAACTCCAAAAATAAACCCATATCACAATATGACTGAACTGTGGACCAATCTGTTGGTTGATTGATTCATGTTTGTCATAGGAATTAATAACGAGGAAAGAAACAATGTAAAACAGACATCCTATATTGATTTGTATTGATTACTAACAAATAATGATGCAACGTCATTTTAATTAGCCAGATCCTTTGATTCTATTGCACATTGATCACCGATCTATGATCCGATTTCCATTCTCCTATTAAAGAGCCTCCAATGTTATCTTTGATGTTTTTCCAATGGCTATAGGGTTATGTAGATAACCCTATAATTCTATCATAATAATGTACTTTATGACTCTCTAGTTGTTTCATTAACAAAATAAATAATAAAATAATTTATTTAATTATTTTTTTCATTTTTTACCCCTCAATGACTTTTCTACAAATGATATGACCCGTTAAAGGTTATTTCATGAATAGGGTAAAGCCCACATTTTTATCTCAATGATTCCGTCATATTTCTGATTCAAGCCCCTGGTTAGAAATTATTCCAATTTTTATGGAAAATTACATGTCTGTGATTTGTAATAGATTTAATATATTTTTAAAATTTATTTCATGAAAGACAGGCCTAAAAATCAAATGTAGTCTTAGCACCTAGTCTCAAAAACAATCCAACCAATATCCAAAAATAGTATATTTAAAATCTGAGTCATTACAATGATGAAGCATAGTTAATGGTTTAAGAATGAAGTAGAATGATTAAAGTTCTTGTGTATTTATATTCAAGAATTTTTTTATCAATGATGCTCTAGTTATAAGAATCATGATATATATACGGATTGTACTATAATTCTTATTCTTTAAGGATTGGGAAGCATGTGACAAATTATACCAGTAACCAAGGGAAATTATTCTATTTTAGGTTGATATTTTTGAAAACACATTATTTTGGGAAGATAAACTTAATGTGTCCATGATGTTGAGATAATAATGATAAAAAAAGAAGTTTATGAGATAGTATTGGTGACCATGAAAGCAGTTAGTTATTTGATGGATATTTTTATATTTGTCAGGTTTACTACATATTTATATGTAAGGAATATATTCAACAACCTAAGATTATATCTAGAAGTAAGATCATTTTCATTAAGGTTTTAAGGTGAAAAAGGTATTCATATATTTGGTTTGTAACAAAAATAGGTACATTATGTTATTTGAGGAATCTAATGTTATGTTGATTTTGTAAATTTGGTGACCTACCTTCTAAATTTTTGTTCATTTAATTTGGATTGAAATATTCTTGATGAGTCTTATGATTATCTACTTATTGAATGGAGCAAATTGAAATTTGGAAATATTGTTCATTGATAACATAAAATAATTTTTTATGTTTTAGTAAAAATTTAATGGCTGAAGGAATGACTTATGGATCTTATGATTCATTAAAGTGATTCTAGAATGAAAAATTCATCTTGAAAAACCATTTCCTGGCATAATAGATGAGGTTAAAATAGACTGATGCATAACCAAAGATGATATTATGCTTGAGATATAGAAAGAAATCATAGAAGTTTATTTTATAATGTTCATATCTAGATAATAAAATAATCCATCAATTATAGGAAAATGATTGTGGAATAAAAACATTATCTATTTACTTTTATTACTAACAAATAAATTGTCTTTTAACCCATAAAAAATTTTTAGTTTTGTAATGGTAAAATTTATAATGTGCATATTTTATATCACTCTACATTAGAACTTGATTGTTATATTTCTCTTACATATCCATGTTTTCACTTCCCACTAATTTAATCTAATTATAAAGCAAAATATTTTGGTGACATTCACATTTCTATTTTCATCTTATTATGTGGATACTTTATTAATCCTATTTATTATGTGGGTTTCCCACAAAGGAATTTTCAAATATCTACCTTTGATTTTAAAAATGAAATATAAAATTTTGATGACACAATTTATTGAAAGAGGGGATAATTTAACAACTTAAGATTTAATAATATATAAAATTTAACATAAAACTGGTGATGCACACAAAACTGAGCTTAAACAAACCACGATATATTAATAAATATTATTATTTTAACACAGCCATTATAAAAAATACATTAGTTGTGAATATTATTAAATATATTATGAAATATACAATAATTTCATATTTATTTATGATTATAAAATAAAAAAATAACTTCTATTAAAGTTATTTTATTCTTCAAATATATGTTTTCTTAAATAAATGATTTCTATTGCTTTCCATGGGAAAAAAATATAATTAATTTTTTGATAATTTTATAAAATGTATTAGATAAAATGATATTTTTTTAAATTATAATATTAAATTTATCTTATGGTGAACTTTTGGGAATTTTTGGAAAAGATTTAATTTCTAGTGAATAGTGAAAATATTTTTTTATAAAACTGTCAATTCAGTTATATTTAAAGAATATTTAAGATTTTAATTTTATATCTATGTTAATTAAGATAAATTTAGTTTTAAATAATCTAGTTTATTTCATTTTAATCATCCTTATACCAATTTTTTGTATAAGTATATTTTTGGGCTTAAAATTTTATTTTTTCATGAAAATTGTTTTTCATTGCGTTTTTTAGGATTAATTTTAATTTAAATTCTGAAAATTATGTATTTTGAATATTTAAAAGTGGATTCCATAATTTTTTTTATAATTTCTAAATTTATTAAATATTTACCGTTTATTTTTATCCAATTTGAATATTAATCTTAGTAATTTTTGTTACTATTGTAAATGGGGAATTTGAGAATTTAGGTTACAAATAAGCACATGAGCCTCAACCTAGTTGGTGAGGTCTCTCTAAGTGCATCCACGAGACCCAAGTTTGAAACAAGGTGGAGGCAAAATTCCTGGGGGTTACTGTAGCATCACTATAGCAGGTACTATATTAGGTACAGATCTATACTGTAACAGCCTAAAATATTCACCTTGGGCCACCAGTTTGGTCTTGGAGTCCTTAAGGCCTTCGGGCCACCCATAACTTCACATTAGTAAGGCTTTTGGGACACCTCATGGTCTTTAGGCCACCTCAAGGCCTTTAGGGCCACATGATTTGTAGTTTCGCTAACAAATTCTACAAGGAACCACCCTTGAAGAGGATTCAAGAGCAGGGTGCATTCACTAGAGCATGGGATAAACAGATTTACAAGAATGATAGGGTATAGAGTTTCCTATAGGTATCACAACTGTGCACCTGCACTAGGACACGCTAGCCGAACAGACAAGCAAAGGTGGACATCTGATCACGATGTAGATGCTGGGGAGGGGTGGTTTCATGTAGTCATAGTCTGTATGATTTCCTTGAGACCTATGGGTGCTGTAATGTCTCCAAGCCTACGGTCAATGTAATATATAAGCCTACGGGCCTGTTAAGGGTTCCCCCTCATCCCTTGAAAGGGGGGTTATCAAAAAATCAATAAAAAAGAAGGCCTTTGTGCCATTCAGGAAGACAGGGTACACATAAAATAACAAGGACTAGAAAATAAAACTAAAAATTCTTGGAATTTTATTTTATGATTATATTTAATCCATAATAAACAATTGTTTGGTTATATTACCATTCATGACCATTTGTATGAGGTTATTATATTTATTATATTTTATTTAAAGAAAAGTCAAAAATGTCACATTCATGATTTTAATAACTATAACATTTTTGATAGGTTGTAATCCAGAAGGAATATTCCACTATAAATATTTTATAAAATATAATTTAATTATATTTATCATATTAATTGTTTTTTATTTTTTAGGGAAGAAAAAATTACCTTAAATTCTCTAACAACACTGATGGAGTAATTATTTTATTAATGGAAATATCTAATAAATGATATTAAAAATTGTAAAATAAATATAATTTGAGATATTTGATGCCATAAACTAATTTTATAGAATAAATTGAAATTTTATTTATATAATAAAATAGTCTATTAGAATTATAAGTTTTATATTTATATTATTAAATTTAATTTAATGAATAGTTCTTAAAATTTACATTATGAATATTTTACAGTAAATAATATTTTATTAAATTATATAAAATTACTAAAAATAATACATTAGACCAAATTATTTATATAAGGTTTAACATGTCATCCATGATCCATTTATAGGTCTTTTGGAATTTTTTTGTAACTATATTAACCCTTTAAGAGTAAAAATTGATGTTGTCATGGTAAGAGTTAAAGGTGTTAAACATGGGTTAACCAAAATATAAAGATATAACCATGATCTAAAATTGTCCAAAAAAATTATTGGATGAATATTATTTCACCACTACCACCTTAGTATCTAATTATAATGGTTTAATTGATTGTTTTTAATAAAAATGGATATATATATTATTTAAATCAATGATAGTTAGAAAATTTCACTCTCTTTGTATTTAATATATTTTATGTACCTATATAGGGAAAAAATAAAGCTATGAATGAACCTAAATTTCCATTTTTATCTTAATGAAAATATTTTGTTTATATAAATATATTTTGAATTTTTATAAATAAAATAATTACCTTAAATGCTTATGAAATACAAACATATTATTTATTTAATTTATCTAAAAATAAAATAAATTATTATGAAAATATTAATTTTGACATACTTTGAATTATTTAAATATTTAAATGTATTTTAAAGATCTATATGACACGTTAAAAAGTATTTATATAATTATATTCTAATTTCCTATTTGTCTTGATGTATTTTAAGTCAAATGAAATGAATGGTGTCAAAATTGACATTAATAATAAATTATCAAAATATTATTTTATTAAATTATTTAAAATTCTAAAAATATTATATTTGAACATGTGAGCGAAATATAGTTAAAAATAATAAAAATTATTCCATTTTTGCATAATTTTTTTATTTATAGTCGCATTATTAACCCTTTATGATTAAAATAGTGGTTACCACGATTAAGGTTAAAAATAAATATCCAAGGGATTACCCAAAAGGATAAGGTATAAAATGAAACAAAAAATCATCTAAATTATATTTGATAATTATATTAAAGATCTATCCAATATTATCTTCTAATACCATTCCATTTCGAGGTCTTTGGAATGATAAATTATTTTCTTATAAGTTAATATTTTGGGAAATTCAAAAATTTCCCCACACCTAAATTATAAAAGGGAATCTCCTCCCTGACTTATTTTCAACACATGAATCCTTTTATATTGACTAAAACGTACCCATTTATCATACTAACATACTTATAAAATTTAATTAGGTCTTGCACTTCCAATAATAAAAACCCTAGATCCCTCAAAAATAGATCTAAAGGAAGTCCTCTGAAGAAGAGGTAATCGTTTTTACCAACTCATTCAAGTTCACTTATTTTTATACTTCCTCTTAATGTGTTTTCCATCGAAAATTAATAAATATTGCATCATATATATACTGAGATGTTGTTATGATTATTAAACAACCATGTGCTAACTTTAATCAATTATATGACAAACAAAATCACCACACGTGCGTACGTATGGCTTACCATATCTACGTAGCAGTGTAATTTAGTTTTCATCACCACATTAATTGAATGGTTATACAAATGTAAATAATGGACATATATTATAATTATGAAATGTTATTTATTATTTAAAAATTAATATACCATCCATTTAATTACCCTTTCACTATTAAGGAAATGATATTGTCGCTCATGTGTATGTATGACCTACCATATCCATGAGGTGATGCAATTAATTTTCTGCGTTCACAATTCAAGAATGATTATGAAAATTTATATAATGATTTTTTTGAAGTTTGGGTATGAATACTGATTTTAAAATTAAAGAAAATACCTCTTTTAACTAGGTGGAGGGAGTACCATTACATAGCCCGAAGGCCCAAGGCCAAGTGTCTTGAATACTAGGCTTGAAAGCCCATTTTTTGGCCCAAAGGGCCCTTAGGTGAATAGTACTACAATAGTACCGAGGCTGATACAATTCCGTTGCCGCTACAGTTCTTGTTATAGTTCCTCTCCAACTATAGTGCTGCTATAGTACCCGTAAATTCATCCCTACCTAGATTCGATCCTGGGTATTTTGGATGACAAGGAGCTTGTACCACTTTGGTATAGGCTCTTTATCATGTATATAATTCATAAATATGATATATATGACATTAAAATCATTCTAGATATGATGAAACTATATTCCATGTATATGATCTTGGACTTAGAACACAAAACATGCATAGGAAAATGAATCAGTTGACACCTGAAATAAGGGTAATAATGATATATTGTTGAGAAACAGGTGATAAGAAGATATAAAAGGATCATATATGATATAATAAATATCTATATTATTCTAGTATAAGTTAATAATATGTTTAAAACCACTATGAAATATTTTTATACCCATACAGAGGAAACCAAACCAAAGATAAGAGTTTATTTCACAATCTCATCGTTATTTGGGAATGTTACGTATCCACTAGAAAATATTTCTATTCCATCTCCATGTTTTCTAAAAAAAATAAAAAGGTTTTTAATAATATACTATTAATGTTTGTATTCTTTTTTACTCATGTTTTACTTTTTAAAAAATGGTCTGAATGGAATATTTTTCATCATTTTCTAAACAAGGCCCTTTTTGAATCTTCCATAAAAAAAATATATGGAAGGAAAATTTTTCTTCTTATACATCATGAGAGGATTTTCTCAATTTCCTGAAATATAAATTTCTTGAGGAATCTTTATAAGTTTAAAAATTTATTTTTAAATAAAACAAATTTTTTATAATTAAATTACATTTTAAATAAATTATTTCAATGTAAAAAATTATATTTATCCCAAGAATTTTTCAATGATTTTATTAGAGTATTTTCATCGACATCAAGAATATTTATTGAATACTATTCTTATCATGACCCATCCCTTGAAGCCCATGTCGTGATTACCCCAAGTCTGACTTCCATAGGCCAGGGGCTAGTGACTAGCACCAAAAAAGTGTATTCCAAAAATTGGAAGGCATTGACTTTTAACCTGTATAGACACATAGTCCCTGAACACAAAAAAACAATCACGATGTAAACTACTATAGTAAAAGTGTGTTGAACGTAAAGGGTCCAAAATAAAAGCCCAACTAAAAAGTACAAGTACAACTAAAATTGAAAAACATATCCTCGATCATCCACCGAGAATCAAACATGAAGGGTCGGTATAGCTCATGATCAGTCATACCTGCGTCACGTCATGCCAGATAGTCCACCTATGGGTACCGTCTGGTCCTAGATCCTTTAGTCTTGACCAATGTTGTACATCATCTGCACAAGACACAACAAGGTGCGGGCGTAGCCCGTGCAGGGGTGAGTATAACGATACTCAGTATGGACCCCAAGTCCCCCGTAGGTCTCCTCGAGTCCCAAAAAGGAAAAACCACAAAGCAAGACAAAAAAACTACTTATTTATATTCCAATACATATAACTAAGTTTTCAGGACATAATCATCTCATACGTGAGGGAAGAATACTATAAAGGAAACACCAAGAAGGTTGAAATACCGCATAGGTAACACCACTGAGATAAAATTACCACACAGGTAACACAACGAAGGCAACACCTCAAAGGTATAAGTACCACAGAGGTAACACCACAAAGTCAACACCATAAACGTAGAAGTACTACACAGGAAACACGACGAAGCTAGAAGTACCACAAAGGTAAAACCAAAAATATAAAAGTACCACGCATGTAACATAGTGAAGATAGAAGTACCACATAGGTAACATCACAAAGATAACACCACAAAGGAGAAATATTCAGCTCAAAATCAGGTATAATGTAAGTATAGAAGTATAGATGATTATTTGTAAGATATATCATCTTATTCTGTTAATAGGAAGTACTTCTGAACCACATAGGATCGATATGTACTAACCCCCACTGATCCACACAGGATCTAACATACATAGGATCAGTATGTGATGACCCACATAGGATCACTGAGTGCTAAACCACAAAGTATCTGATAGAATCTGACCCACATAGGATTGATAGATGATGACCCACACATGATCGATGTACTTTCTTCATGGTACTGCCTGCCACTGGATTCCCTACACTCGGTGTGCTTGAGTTACGTAGAATCTGCCTCTCGAGATATCGGTCATACCATGACCACTACTAATCTCCAAAATGTATTAACCCAAAGGACCACCATGTCATAAGGTTTCCAACACGATAGACGGTGCGTCAATCGGATGCCCGGTCGGTGAGTTATAAACGTTTTAGTTACGAGGGCCCAGTTGGATTCAGGTTCAATCCAGCCCTGCCATACTCCAACTGTCTCCAAAACTCAAGTGATGTATACCAAAGGGACCGTATCACTCCAAGGTTCCTAGTTCCGTAGACGGTTCTCAAAACGGATGCTCGAATATAAATTTATGGCCCTTTTAAGTGTTTTTGGGTTTGGTTGGGCCCGGGTTCGGTCTGACATGGTCGGACTGACCTGATCTGATCCAGTCTGGGATGAGCTCTAGCCCGGCCTACAAGGGGGGTAACCCGCAAGGGTTGACCCGACCAGCAAGGTCAGGAGTCCCACAAGGGCAAGCCTCCCGCTAGGCAGGCAGCCCGACCGTGCAAGGCGCGGATAGTACGGGCAGGCGACCCACTGGTCAGGCGGCCCACTGGGTAGGCGGCCCTACTGCATGAGGTGTGGCCCACAGGGGTCGTGGACTGCTATCTGTTTGAGCCAGTAAAGGGGGAAGTGAGTCACCTGATATTCTGAATGGCCTGAAGGCTGATCATCTTGTGAAATGGCAGCGCCACGTGGGTGCCGCCCAGTCACAGCAGAACCCATGTGGTGGGTTACTCCTTCGTCATGGCTTCAATCGTGGCCTCTAACCCACTGCTGGCACGCTGGTCACACCGCCCTCTTCTTGCGCGGCCGGCTGATGTGTCATCCACCTCCTCTGACCATTGCGTCTTACGAGCCACGACCCATTGCTCCCTAGTGGTGTGCTGGTCGTGCTACCCTCTTCATCCATTATCGGCTGATGTGTCAGATGCCTCCTTCGACCACCACAACTTACAATCTACGACCCCTTACTCATCGGCGGCACGCAACGGCATGCCGCACCTCCTCCACAGCCAACCTGTGCCATCCGGTCTACTGACCTTCGCATCTTAGTGTTGTGGCCTCCTCTTGTGGTGCGCGATGGTGTGCCTCCTTCATCATATCCAGCAGGTGCCGCCACACTGACGGTCTTATACGGAGCCACATGGGTAACAAGATATCAGAGGGTCTGGGCCGATTTTGTTAGGCCCGAACCCTCTGCGTTAGCTTGTAAATATGAGGGAGGTTTAAAAGGGTTCAAGAAAAACACTTGAATTAAAAAAAACAAAACCCTTCTTCAAGAGAGATGGAGTAATTTCTGCGGTTAAGGAAGTGGGACGATGTTTGCCGTCCCCCACAACTAGCCTCCAATGACATCGCTCGATCGTCGATCTTCGGTTCGGGATTTTAGTTTCTCTCATCACCGCTCGCCGTAACCGACTCTATCCTCCAAGGGTTTAGCATCACAACACTTTACCAACACTTCTTTGTTTGGTGAAGATGTGCTGATACCTTTCCCCATGATCCATAGAATATGAGAGGTGGAGGGTAAGTAACAAGGCTGAGAATTAATGGGGGCTCATTAATTAAGAACCTTCCTAATTCCACAACGTTGCATTTAATTAAGATTTAAAGGTCAATCCATTTATTAGATTGACACGTATCTGGTCTGAAATTGCCTCTAGTCCATTGGAGGAAAATAATGACAATAAAATAACAAAGTTATTTTTTTTTTAAAAAGTCTCAAAATATAACTTTTTCTCTGGACCTACTAAGATCAAAGTGAATTCTACCTTAATCGAATCCCAACACTGTGGATTCAATGATGCACTCAGATTTATAATCTGAGCACTGGTTCAAAATATAGAAAACACTGCTCGTGCGTTTAATAAATATACATTAAACAAATTTATAAATTTATTACGGGCACACTGGGCATCAGAATCACATGTTGTCAATTTTCACAGACTCGTAATAATTCAATATAATTAAAAAAATTACATGGAAAATCACTGGGTCTTTACATTCTCCCCACCTTAGGGATTTTCATCCTTGAAAGCCACTACATAGAATAAGGGAAAAATTATGGGTATTGAGCACAAATATGAGACTCCTACTGCCAAGTACTCTCCTATAGGTTCCCGTACTGCCAGCGAACACGCACCAGAGGTATTGACCGCCCATGAAGGACTCGCTCATGTCGATCCTCAATCTCTACTAGAACCTCCATAAATTTCGCCCCATCAAAAAAGTCCAAATCGCCGTGGTGATGATGTGAGATGGGTCATGCACGTATCTCCTCATCTAGGATACATGGAAGATGTTGTGAACCCTCTCCAACTACAGTGGAATTTCCATGCATCATGCCACCTTGTCGATCCTCCGAAGTATCATAAAAGGTCTGATAAACCTATGAGATAACTTTCCAGCTCGTCCAAATCTCCATTAACCTTGTCGAGATGAGACCCATTGAAAGACATGTCCTCCCTCCTCGAACTTCAATGGTATCCACCTCCTTTCAGCATAAGACTTATGTCTGATCTGTGTAGTCTTCATCCACTCCTGGATGATCTGCACCATCTCAGTGGTATCCCATACCAACTCTGGCCCCATAAGTGCTGACTCCCTGGGGTCCATCCATCATAGAGGTGATCTGCAAGTTCGACCATACAGGGCCTCAAATGGTGCCATATCGTTGGTGGAGTGATATCTATTGTAGTATGAAAACTCCACCAAAGGCAAGTGATCCTCCCAACTACGGCCAAAATCTGGGACATAGGCATTAAGTATGTCCTCCAGCATCTGAATGGTCTGCTCCATCTGACCATCCTTCTGAGGATGAAAGGTGGTGCTCAAACATAGGTGTGTCCCGAACACCTCCTATAATCCAATCCATAACAAGGTAGTAAAACGTACGTCATGGTCAGAGACGATCGTCGATGGAACCCCATGAAGTTTCACAATATCCTGTACGTACATGCATCCTAATCCCTCTATGGATCCCTGCTCTCGGATGGGTAGGAAGTGGGCCGACATGGTGAGTTGGTCAATGATCACCCATATGGAATAATGTACCCTAGACGTATGTGTAATCCTACACACAAATTCAATGGAGATTCCATCCCACATCCACTCCGGCACCTCTAGTGGTTGTGCTAAGCATGCTAGAACCTGATGCTCGACCTTCACTTGCTGACAAGTGAGGCATCGAGAAACAAACTCTGCCACTGATTTCTTCATCCCTGGACACCAGTGCGGATGCCAGAGGTCTGAGTACATCTTTTCCACACCAGGATGTACTTACAGAGGAGACGTATGGAACTCCCTCAACACCTCCTCTCGTAGTTCCACTGGTACCATGGTATTTCCTCTGAAGAGGATAACATGCTCCCCACCTTCAGAAAATCCTTCAGGCACCTATCCTACGGATATTTGAGAACGTCGAGCCTCATAGTAAATGTCCCCAATTTTCACCTCCCTGACTCATTGAAGGAGTGGGGGTGACTGTCATAGATTGGAGGTAAGTGGCTCCATCTCTATCCACGAAGGATATCTGCAATGCGGCCAGCTGCTTGGTCACCTCCCATAGCAACTACAGAACAGACCTCCTGCTGAGTGCATCTGCTACCATGTTCCCCTTCCAAGGAGTATATACTATCTCAAAGTCATAGTCCTGGAGGAACTCTAGCCATCTCAACTATCTCAAGTTCTAGTCCTTCTGAGAGAATATATACATGAAACTCTTGTGATCAGGGGAGACTAATAAACATTCACCCATCAAGTAATGTTTCCACATCTTCAAGGTGAAGACCACTGATGCTAAGTCCATGTCGTGGGTGGCATAGTTCATCTCATGCTTCCCTAGTTGTCATGAGCCATAGTCGATCAATTATGGCTCCTACATTAGGACACACCCATGTCCGGTCTATAATGAGTAATAGTAGACCACATACCCAATGAACTCTTCTAGTAGCCTCAAGATGGGGGAACTTGTCAGTATCTACCTCAGATCCTGAAAAATATGCTGGTATCTCTCTGTCCATACGAAGGGTTGTCCCTTCTTCGTCAATGCTGAAAAGGGTGCAGAAAATCAGGAAAAGTCAGGCATGAATATCTGGTAGTATCTAACCAACCTCAAGAATATCTACACCTTGGTCACACTCCTAGGTGGCTCCCAACCAAGTACAGACTTTATCATTGCTGGACCCACTGAAACTCCAGCCTTCGAGATAATGTGTCCTAGAAAGTGGACCTCTTGTATCCAGAACAGACACTTCGAGAGCTTACCATAAATCTAGTGCTCTTAGAGTGTATCCAAAACTATCTGTAGATGGTGGGAATGCTCCTCCTCTGATGCTGAGTATATCAATATGTCATCGATAAAGACTACCATAAAGAGATCGAGGTATGGATGAAAGATCCTGTTTATGAGTCCCATGAACACAGCTGGGGAATTGGTCACGTCGAATGACATAAACAAGAACGCATAGTGGCTACAATGACATCTGAATGTCATCTTCTACACATCATCATCTCGTACCCTGAGCTAATGATAGCCTGATCTGAGGCCAATCTTTGAAAACCATCGATATCCCTTCAGCTGATCGAAAGGATATTCAATTCTCGGAAGTGGATACTTGTTCTTCATGATCACATGGTTGGTTCAGGTGCCTATAGTCCACAAATAGTCTCAAACTCCCATATTCCTTCATGGAAAACAAAACCAAGGCTTCCAATGGAGAAACGCTGGGACTTATGAACCCATTTCTCTACAAGTCTTCCAACTTTACCCATAACTCATGAAGCTCTGTGGGAGCCATTCAATATGATGGTGTAGATATCGGTGTCGTCCAAGGGTATAGGTCGATGTAAAAGTCTAACTCTCTGCGTGGATGTTGTCCTGGAACATTATCTCGGAAGACATTAGCATACTAGTCCACCACTACAGGATATCTCAAACTCCTAACAACTACTCCTCCAAGGGCAAGGCTAGCCAACTGATGTGTGATCGGCTGCACCCTCCTCCGGGTAAGTCTATCCTATGTTACAAAGGTTACCTTCTTTCTAGTGAAGGACATCATGGTACCATCCTCACAAAAACACCACACATTGCACCTAATATAGTCAATATGGGTGTGGAATATGGATAACCCATCCATACCCAAGAAGACGTCGTACGACCTTGATGCTGCTACTGGAAGATCCCAGCCGAAGCTCTCACCACCTAGAGTAATCTCACACTGCCGGAACCAGTGTTTAATCATCGAATATGATCCCATGGGAGTCTCTATAGGTAAGGATAGAACCAATGGCTCCATCAGAATCTCCGATCTCAGAATGAGGGTCATGGAAACAAAAGAGTGACTAGCAGATGTTTATATAAGTACTACAACTAAGGTGGAGTAGAAAAATATCGTACCTCTAATCATCTCTAGAGCATAGTGGTTGTAGGCCTCAGCTGCCAGGATCTGAGCTCATCCCTGACCTCCTACTCCCTGTGGTCAGGGTGGACCACCGAGAGGTGGTGGTGGTAGAACCTCAAATCGCCACCCACCACATTATGTATGGCTAGCTATTCTACCATGTCCGCCTACTGCCTATGGACCTCCTCGATGGAATATCTACCTCTACCTCGGCGGTCCCTTGACCGTCTGCTGGTCATCTGTATGGCGGGTCAGGCAGTCGCGTACCATGTGACCCTGCCCACCACACGATTAGCAATACCTACTCCAAAACTATCCTCCTCTGTCCTACGATCCCCGCACCACCAACCCTATATCCTAAGGTCGTACACTAGATGTTATGGCCCACTTGGGCCCCTGCATCATCCGCCTACTTCCTACTACAGATGACTCCGCTACCTATCACCCTGTGGTGGCTATCGCTGTTGGTACCTGCTCATCTAGGAAACTCTCCACCAAAAGTGCTCCCTCTAGCACCCCAACCTTCGTCTGTATGCTAAGTGATATCATCGATGGTATGATATACCATCAGAGACCCTTCTCAAAAGTCTGGGCCCTGAAGAAAGAGTATTGTACCATGTCGGTGGAGTTGCTGGAGAGATCAGTGAACCTCACCGAGAATTGTTCCACAGTCATGCTGCCCTGTTGTATGTACAACTGCTCCTATATACACACAGAATGTATGGTCACTGGGATGAAATCTGCCCTGAAAAGGCACTCTAAGTCCAGCCAAATGAGGGTCACCTAATCGTTTATCTAGAGAATCAAGCTTCACCATCTCCCTTCTACTGCCTGGAAAAGACTAGCTGTTAGGATCACTATAAAGTCATCTGGTGTCCCAACCAGGTGGAAAACTATGACTACAGCCTCCAGCCAATCCTTAGCCACTTGGGGGGTCAATCTTGCCTTGAATCCTCAGCGATCACTACCACTGAAACTCATGAAATGCACTCTGTTGGTAGGAATCCTCTACTGGTAGGGATGGGGACAACAGCTGCCCAACAGGTAGTGGTGCTACTGATACACCATCCGAAGGTACTATCACCGTAAGAGGGCCCTGCACCGAGGCCTCATTGCTCGATGGGCCATCATAATGTACTCTCTCAGGAATCCTGGCTGGTGTCTACATGGGGACATCCTGAAAGAATACAGGTGTGCTATTGTCAATAAGTTATACCTAGTGAGCTGACTCGAAGAGATCACAAGAAAAAATCATTTCAAAACACATGAAATTAGTGTTTTCATGCACTGAGTCAGAAGTTAGAAGTCAAGGTCCTGATGTATGGATATGCCGGCCACCACACCAACACTGAATTCCACAAACTAAAAACCTCACCCATAACACTTAACACTATTTCCACATAGAAAATATCAGAGTCCTAGTTCTTCGGTAGAACTAACTCCTCTAATACCACTTTGTCACGACCAGTCCCTCGAGGCCCGTGTCGTGACTACCCCAAGCCCTCCTTCCATGGGATTGAGGCTAGCGACTAGCACTGGAAAGGCATATCCCTAAAATGGGAAGGCATTTACTTTTAACCTGTCTAGAGACACAATCCCAAAATAGAACAAAAACAAACATGAAGTAAACTATTTTAGTAAAAGTGTGCTGAATGTAAAGGGGCTGGAATACAAGCCCAACTGAAAATTACATGTACATGTAAAAGTGAAAAACATCTCCTAGATTTTCAACCACGAATCCTACCAAAAGGGTGGGTACAACTCATGATCAGTATTCCCCGCATCACGTCACGCCATATAGTCCACCTTCGAGCATCATCCGGTTCAGGATCCACCATCCTCGATCAATAATGTATGTCATCTTCACAATACACAATAAGGTTTGGGCATAGCCCATTTAGGGGTGAGTATAACGATACTCAGTAGGGACCCCGAGACCCCTGTAGGTCTCCTAAAGTTCCAAATTGGAAAACCCACAAAGAAGGACATCAACTCCACTTTGGTATATTCCTATATATATACCTCAGTTTTCCTAATATACTCATCTCATACATATGAGAAGAATACTACAAAGGTAAAACCACAAAGCTTGAAATACCACACAAGTAACACTACAGAGAAAACACCACAAAGTTTGAAGTACCAAATGGGTAACACCAGTACGTCAACACCACGAAGGTAGAAGTACCACACAGGTAACACAACGAAGACTGAAGTACCACATAGGTAACACCATAAAGATAGAAGTACCACATAGGTAACATCACGAAGATATAAGTACCACACAAATAACATCATAATGATAACACCACAAAGGTGAAATACTCAGCTCACAATCAGGTATAAATTAAGTACAGAAGTACAAATGATTAGTCATAAGCTAGATCATCTTATTATGTTAAGAGGCACTACTTCTAAGACACACAGGATCGATAGGTACTAACCCCCGCCGATCCACACAAGATCTGACCCACACAAGATCGGTATGCACTGACCCACATAGGATAACTGATCACTAACTGACACATGATCTGATAGAAGCTGACCCACATAAAATCAACAGATGCTGACCCACATAGGATCAATGTTCTTTCATCACGTTACAACCTTCCACTGGATTCATCGCACCTGGTGCGCTCGAGTTCCATAGATTCTGCCTCTTAAGATATCGTTTGTACCCCGAATTACACTAATATCCATAAATGAGTAACCCAAAGGATCACCATGTGGTAAGGTTTCCAAGGTGATAGACGGTGTGTCAATCGGGCACCCGGTCCGTGAGTAATAAGTGTTTTTGTTTCAAGTCCCTGGTTGGATTCAGGTTCAATCCAATCCATCCGTTATCAAACTATCTCCAAAACTCAAGTGGAGTATACAAAAAGGACCGTCTCACTCCAAGGGTCCCCTAGCCATAGAAATTTCGTCAAACAGATGCTCAGATCTCATGTTATGGCCCTTAAAGTGTTTCTGGGTCTGGTTAAGCCTGGGTCCAGTTTGACCCGGTCGGACCGAGCTGACCCGACCCGGTCTGGGTCGAGGTCTGGCCCGACCCACATGGGGTGTGTGGCCTAGCTCTCAAGGGGGGCGGCTCGCAAGGGAAGGCGGCGAACTGGGCAGGTGGCCCGACCACATGAGGCGCGGCCCGCAGGGGCAGGTGGCCCGGCCACGTGAGGCGTGGCCCGTAGGGGGCACGACCCATTGTCTTCCCGAGATGAGGGGGGGGGGGATTAGTCCCCCTATATTCCGAAAGGATATGAGGACGTTCGACTTGGAAAATGGTGGCTCCACATGGGCACTTCCCAGTCACCATAGAAACCCCCGCAGAGGGTTCCTACTCCGCTGTGGCTTCGGCCGCAATCGCTTTCCCACTGGCCGCATGCTGGTCGCACCACCCTCTTATTCTATGGCCAGTCGATGTGCCAGTCACCTGATCCAACCGTTGCAGTCCCTTGCTCACAGGCGGCACGCGGGTCATACCGCCCTCTTCTTCTGTGGCCGACCGATGTGCCAGCCGCCTCCTCCGACCATCGTGGCTGACAAGCCGTGGCCCCTTGCCCACTATCCGTGCATGACACCTCCTCTACGGTCATCCAGTTCCAGCCACTTTTCTAACCATCACAGCCTAGTTCCACAGCCTCCTCTTACAGCATGTGACGGTGCACCTCCTTCATCGAGCCGGTTGGTTCCGCCACGCTGACAGTCTTCCACGGAGGCACAACGGTATCCAAATAGCAGAGGGTCTGGGTCGGGTTCATTAGGCCCGCATGCTCTTCATTATCTTGTAAACATGAGGGAGGTCTAATGTGTTCAAGAAAAACACTTGAATTAAAAAAACAAACAAACCCCTACCTCATGAATGATGGAGTAACGACGGCGGTTGAGGAAGTGGTTTGGTGTTCACCGTTCCCCACAAAAAGCCTCCAATGACATTGCTCGATCATCGATCTTGGGTTTGGGGTTTCAGTGTTGGTCGTCACTGCTCATCGGAACCAGCTCCGTCCTCCAAGGGTTTGGCATTGTGGCACTTTACCAGCAATTCGTTGCTTGGTGAAGTTGTACCGATAACTCTCCCCAAGCTCCGTATAAATAGGAGAGCGGGAGGGTAAGTAACGACGTTGGGAATTAATGGGGGCTTATCAATTAAGAACCTTCCTAATTCCCCAAAGTTGCTGTTAATTAGGATTGAAAGGCCGAGTCATTTATTGGATTGACACATCACTGGTCCCATGTTGCTTCTTATCCATTGGAGGAAAGGAATGAAAATAAAATAACAAATTTGTTTTATTTATTTCTTTTAAAAAATGTCCCAAAATCTAACTTTTTCTCCAGATCAACTACGGTCAAAGTGATGCCTCCCTTAATCAAATCCTGGCGCTATGGCTTCAATGGTGTCCACAAATTTTTAATTCGAGTGTCGGTTAAAAAGTTAGAAAATATCGCCCGCACTTTTACTGAACAGACTTTAATAAAAGATCATAAATTCATTTCGATCACACCGGGCCTCAGAATCATGTTCCGTCAATTTTCACAGACTTGTAATAATTCCATATAATTAAAAAAAATTACACATAAAATATTGGTCCTCACAATTCTTGATTATGGTTGATCTCTTATGATAACATATATCATATTTTATTGAATGGATTATGGCCAGTTTGATTATAGATGTCCTATTTTGATACCATTCATCATATTACACTAGATGGTTTATAGTTAAAGTATTCACCTTTCATGGGCTAGTTTTTCAATACAAATGTTTATGTTATTTATGTTTCTACTATTTCATATGATGAATTCACTATACTTAGTAATTGATGGGATAGACCCACTATATCCCCTTGATGAATAGTTAGGTATCATGAGACAAACTAGAATAGATTTTAATAGAGGCCTTACCCATTTATGTATACTTCATGGTCGAGACCTTGAAGGTATGTTTTAGAAATCAAAATTATTGAATTCAATCATTATGATATTATTAATTTATATTCCATATGATTATTAGACTATTAGAATATCCATATTTAGGTTTGATTCTCATGTGATTATTTATATGGAATTATTTGAAAATAATTTATTCCTTTCATATTATGTTCAAGATTATTTTTAATGTAAAGTGTTTTATTTATTCAACTTGAAATTTTTTCCTTATTAACTGATGGATTACACTATATAGTTACCCTTATTGTGAATATGAGATCATCCATTTCTTATGTTTCAATTTTACCTCAGATATGAGGATGTTTTTTGTGATTGATATGTAGGGTTTCACAAAAGGGGGAATAATGGAATTGTCAAATAAATTCTTTATGTATTTTATGTTTTAAAATGTAATATGAATTTAAAGTATGTATCTTGTTTACCAAGACTAATAAACTATTATTTCATTTGGAATGTGATTCCTTGTATATTATGAAAATTTAATAAATTAACCACCAACTCTAGACTAATGGTGTTGGGGTCTATACATTTCCCTCCTATAGTGGATCCATTTTAGGATGTTTTTCCAGAAGATTGTTTTGGGTTACCACCCAAGAGAGAGATTGAGTTTACTATTGGGATGGTTTTTTGGGATGATCTAGTTTCAATTCCATCTTATAGAATGGAACCAGTGGAGATTCAAGAGCATAATAAATAGTTGCAGAAATTAGAGGCAGAACGGTTCATTGGGCTTTGTATATCACCTTGTGGTTCCCTTATTATATTTTTCAAGAAGGTAGATGGGAATTTGTTCTTGTGTGTAAATTAAAAATATCTAAAACATATTAAAATTAAGAACCAATATCATATCCCATGTATTGATGATATTTTTGACCATCTAATGGGTGCCTGTGTATTATTTAAGATTGGTTTAATATCCGGGTACTTTCAATTGAGGGTGAGACCATTTGATATACCACAAACTATTTTCAAAAGTAGGTATGACTTATATTAGTTTATTGTGATGATTTTTGGGCTGAGAAAGACTCCAGATGTGATCGTGACCTTGAGGATCTGAATATTTTACCGATATTAAGATCAGTTAGTGCTGGTATTCATTGATGAAATCTTAGTGTACTCAGATTTTAGATACAATCATGCCCAACATCTTGTCATTATTCAGAAAAAACTAAGAGAGTATTAACTATACACCAATCATTATAAATTATATTTTTGGATTGAAAATGTTCGATTATTAGGTTATATCATCACAAAAGAAGGAGTCTTAGTTGACCCTAGGAAGGTTCAATCAGTTATGTCTTGGGAGAAACCCAAGAAATATTTTGACATCCGAAGCTTTTTGGGTATAGCTGGTCACTAAAAAAAGGTTTATTAAAGACTTTTCCCACTTGGAAGAGTTACTCTATTTCATGACTAAGAAGGGTATAAAATTTGAGTGGTATAGGGAATGTATGAATTCTTTGTAGGAACTAAAGATACGTTCGAATATAAATCCAATTATAATCTTACCTAGACAGAGTAAAGAGTATACTATATATTGAAATTCATATAGGATTAGTCTTGGGGAAGAGTTGATGCAGGGAGATTTAGTTATAGAATATGGTTCATGATAGTTGAGTCCAGAATAATGGAACAATACAATACATGATTGTGAGTTGATTATAGTTGTTCATGCATTTAAATTTTGGTGTCACCATATGTTGGGTGAAATGTTTATTATTTGTACTTATAATAAGAACATTAAATATATCTTCTCATTACATTATCTAAATCTATGGTAATGGATTTGAGTTGAGTAGATGCAATAATTTTATTTTGATCTAGAGTATATTCCAAGGAATGGAAATAGTTTTACTGATTCTTTGATTCATAATACATAGACTCAAGTGATTTATGTAATGTCCTGACCCAGCTCACCCGTAAACCAGTGGCTCAAATGATCGCCACATGACCTCAAGTGCATCTCACCATATGCCAGAGGCTTCCGACTAGTAGCGAGGGTCTAAAGATAGTTAGTGGGGAGACTATACCTTCTTATCTGAGTAAAAATAGTGGGCAATATAAGAAAATGGCGGAAACCGTGTGAATAATGATAAAGTAGTGGATGAAATAATTTGATCAATCTTGTATAAAAAAATATGGACAACACCAATGTTATACAATTCATGTATGCTATGATGGTACAACTATGAAAGTGATAAACAATACATCATGATTTACATATCAATAAAGATATAAATATTTTTTTGACTCAAGCCTCAAGGGAAATATCCTCAAGCATCTCGATCTTCCTCTCTGTCCTCTACTCCTATCTCCTATGTACATGAAAACAACACAATCCTACAACCAAATAGAATCTACTTGGGTACCCTAGTGTAATGGCGGCCCGAGTAGGGTGTGAGATACAAATCTCAGTAGGCTGGGACCACTGGTGTCTACCCCAAATCCAAACAATCAATAAATAATTTAAATAGTGTGAAGGCATGTCTAAATTATGTAAGCCATACAATGTAACTATATACCCAAGTACCTACTTCAGCCCTCAGCTGGTGTCTGATCCTGCATTATAAATTTTTTAGGCATACACAACAATCATCACACATTTATTTTCAATTTTCAAATAATCAAGCCTCGTTAAATTATATATGCCTCATAAAATTATATAAGCCTCATTAATTGATATTATTTATTTAATCGCATAAATCCATGCGTTCCCCTGGACATCCATATCTCAATACCTACCTCAGTTGTGCCTTTATCAGAACTATTTTCCATATTCAATCCCAAATCATTACATCACACTAGATTTTATTAACCATTTAATTCAGTTCATGTATGGCCAATTGAAACCATAGTGGAATGTCAATTAATGGGTGTAGAATTTCATGTCTTTCACCCTCGTGAGTATTTGGAGCATCAATCCTTATCTCACAACCCAAGGGTACTTGGAGCATCAGTCCTTTTCCCATAAAAAAATATTTTCATTCAAGATGGGTGTAGAATGCCATGTCATGCACCGTGTGAGTATTTGGAGTATCAGTCCCTATTTCACAACCCATTTATCAATCATAAATATATATTTATCATTAGTGTATAACTCCATGTCTAACACCCCAAAACCATCCATTAATTAATTCATAAATTAATTAATCAAATCCGTTAATCAATTCGACAACTAATTAAAAACCTAAAACTCCAGTCAAATAATTCTACAATTAATTAACCATTCAATATCAAAATAGTTAATAATTAATTTACAATTAATTATTATTAACCACAAAGTAAGTCAACCAGATAATTAACTCAACATTTAATTATCCCAATTTTTTAACTGAAAACATGATAATTAATATACCAATCAATTATCTTTATTTCCTTACTAATCTAATCGATTAGTTAAATATACCAAAACTATTAGTTAACACAATAATTAACTAATTACAAATTTCTATTAATTAATCCTTCAATTAATTAATCTACAAAACAAATCCCCTCCCATAATTAAGTTTCCAAAAAATTAATTATCTCAATCTAAATCTCAACACTCCATAATTAATTTCCATAATTAATCATTTAAATCAATTTCAAAAAAATCACATAATTAATTCACCATTAATTACACCAATTTAGCTAAAATAATTTATCACATTAATTAATTTAAAAAAATTAATTTATCGCATCATTTCCATTTAATTAATTTCCAATTAATTAACATGTTACAATGTGGTCAACATCCCTCAAATAATTCAACAATAAGTTAACACTATTCAAGAGCCTCATCATCCCATGACTAATTCAACAATCAAATATTTATTCAATGGAATCAACCCATCATATATCAATATTAAAAAAAATATATATGGATAACTCAAACCACAAGCAAACATGATATAACACAACCACTACATTTTGGTTTGAAGGAAGCACACTTTGATTGAGGTTTTTTTTTTCAAAAACATGATATTACTTATCCCACAAATCACTTATTAAATTTATAATTTTAAATCATTAAACATGTTAAAAACATTAAGAGGCATGCAATATAAAGACATCACTACATGGATTTAATTTCTAATAAGAGTGAATTAGGGAATTTATTAATGCATTTATAAAATTGAGTACTCGGAAAAGGACCCTACCTTAGAGTGGAACAAATTCAATACTAAACTACTTGACATACGGAGGCAACCAATTCACAATTGGTCTGCAGTCGCACGCATGCACAACTTCACACACACACACACACACACACACACAAACACATATTGTGTGTGTGTGTGTGTGTTGTCTCCGAAACAATATCGACAAACCGAATCAGCCTAAACCGCCTTGCCTTCAGTTGTAGTTGACAGAATGAGGACCAATGGGTCCTGAGAACCTCATTTCACAACCTTAGAATCAAAGAAATTAGGAGACCCAATTAAACTCTAACCATAGGGTTTAGGCTGAGAAGACAAGGTGAGATAGGAGTCAAATGGACGATGTAAATAATGAAAAATATGTCAAAAGACTCACCTGGATGAGAAAGACAAGACCTATAAAGACACTGGAAGGATCTGAGCACGCGAAGAGGAGCTGGAAAGGGGGATGTAGCACGCCTTATATGGGTATGGGGCCCTGGTGTGTGTCACTACTCCTGTAGTGTGCCCGCTCCTTCATCCTCTCTCAATAAACTTGTTAACAATATAATAAACTAATAGATATAACATAATAATAATAACATTTATTATTCTCATTTAATATAACATTTCTCCAGTAATTAACCTTTAAATAAATATTTCATAATTAATTCTGAAATCCCCCATTAATCATCCAATTAAATTCTTATAACATATATTTAATAAAATAAATAAAATTATAATAATAAAATCCTTACTATTATTATTATTAAATATTTATTTATTTAAATTAAATAAAAACACATTTTAAAAATTTGGTAACCACGCAGCAGACCCACATGGTTTGACTAACCATGCACAACCCGATTACATCCAACTCCTCATTTACATGTATTTAAATATTACCCTTAGTTAATAACCAATAACTCTGCATTAACATAATATTTAATTAAATTCATTCATAATATTTAATTAAAAAATTCTCCACTTCGTTTAATTTAATTAAATTCCCTCAACATAATTTAATTAAATTAAAAACTTCAAATCATCATTATTTAATTAATTCTTTCAACATGAATTAATTTAATAAAACCTTCGCTTCATAGTGATATATTAAATTACTTTTGAACTTGAATTAAATTAAATGAAACCCCCAACAACTCCTTTAATTAAATTCATTTCAACCTCAAACTAAATAAATTAATCGACATAATAATAACCATCATTATTATTATTATCATCTAAGAAAACACTTCTTTGATAAAACCCAAAAAATCCCCACTACACATCATTTAATTAAATTATATTTAACTAAATTTAATTAAAATAAAAAACTATTTCAAAATAGTTAATTAAATCCGTATTTTCATTGAATTTAATCAAAAAACTCCAAAATCCATTATTATTATTCTTCATAATAATAATAACAAAAATAATTAACAATAATTATTATACTCATAAAACCATAATAATAACAATCAAATTATTAGTATTATTCAACCTTAGATAAAACCCGACACCTTTATTCACTAAAAACATGTCATTATTAATTCTAAAACTCCCTATTTAATTAAAATCATCTTTATTATATTTTAAAATCTATTTATTTTCACATAACTGCTACTCCTCATTTAATTACATGTTTCTTTTAAATAACTAAAAGCCATATTAATTTCACACAAATGTTACACCCCATTAATCATGAAATTAAAATATTTTTACATAAAGGTTACACCCCATTAATCATGAAACTAAAATCTGTTAATATTCAAATAATTTTTTACACGGTAATAATAATAGCATTAATATTATTAGAAAATTATTCTATTTAAACACAAAACTCTCATTTAATATTATTTAATCAAAATAAATAAAATATTAAATTGGGTAAGTTGCATGGGTTGGACAACAACCATGCGCAGCCTGTACAGATCCATTAAAGTGGACCTTTCTGGATCTGGTGATCACGTGACATATCGGGACACCTGTTAAAATTAGCTGGTATTGACCCAACTCCAAAATCAACACCTTTAAGTGTTCCAACACTCAAAATAATGTTCCAGAGCTCAGTTGAACAACTAAGTCGTCGATACATGGGAAAAAATTTGAAAACATTCACAATTTAAACCCAGTTTAAAAACATGTAACATTACAATCTGCACACCTTAAAATATTCTCATCCCGAAGAAGTCATTGAAAAATAAAACATCATCTAACCCACCAAGATTGAGAAGTTTAATTGGAAAAAATATGTTATTTTTTCAAACTTCGAACACATTACTAACCAAAACATATGTCAAACCACTTAATTCTTTAAAACTTGAGCCAAAGCTCACCAAAATAGAGCTTACATTTGAGGCCATTACATTGAACTCATTGAAGAAAAAGGAAGAATCTTTATTGGCCAACAGAAACTGGTTGCACATGATTAACTAGAAAGATATTGTCGTCCCAATAATCACACTCACCCTTAAACTAGAAACATGCCTTTTTAAACGATTCCACCAACAAACGCATGTACATAGAAGTCCATACATGACCTCGATGACAATCCCAAGTCAAGCCATTACAAGGCTATTAAAAAAACTAACATTCCACAACATGAATGAAGGCATATCCCAACGAAACTGTGAAACCCATGTACGACCCATTTAACAACAACTAATCAAGACCAACAACATTTAAAACTTTAGCGCGACATAAGATCGATATTATCTTAGTGCCTCCATGAAGAGGTAAATATAGTGGACATGCTCATATCATTCGAAAGATAGCACTAAGATAAAACCCAGGTCTCTAAAAGATCCATTGAACTACTACCAGATGACTCTATTCAGAAAGCTCAGCATCACCTGTTGACGCGTTTATCAAAATCGATGCCGCACTACCCACCTTAGGATTGTCCATGTCATCGAAAAAAATATCATATGCTCACCAACATGCTATTTCAGAACACCTTAACGCATGCATGTGACATTCCTCAAACCACGATCACCATGTCCAATAATGATCATAAAAGTCGTAACTTAAATATATCGGTGTGCCATAACACCCGAGTCCCATGAATTCCTCCCGAGTAGTGGGACAAACTTACCTTAATACCCAAAACATTATATGGGTACTACCTACCATGTGTTAGTACTTTACAAAAAATAAACATCAACCCTCTATATGGATCACAAAAAACCAAAATCACAAGTTTCAAAAGCCCACTTTTCAGTTTAGCCATTTTAATTAATTCATTTCAACCTTTTAAAATTTGAATTAATTTTAAAAAACAGACAAGTACTTTTTCATAACAAGCCTCTTATTTTTCTTCAATCAATGCCCCATAAGAAAAACAGACATTCTATAACAAACATCCTCTTTAAACATTTCACATTTAGTGCTATACAAATATAAATAGGAAATTTAGAATTTAATTCCATTTACTGAAAAGGTGACCTCCAAAGGTGTGATTTATTCAATTCAGGTTCTTCAAAAAGCCACCCAACAACAGTTCGTTACAATCAAAACTCAAAAGTTTTATAGTCATAACCATTTTCAAACATAATGTGGTTATTTGTTTCAGTCCCATGTATGTTCATCAACCAATCCATAAGGAGCCCATACACCTTACCAATGACATTTGGATCCCATTTAAGATATCCAATTTTCATTTAACACTTTAACTTTAGCATCTCTTTTTAATTGTTTGAATACACAGGTTATCCTTTTTCATAGTTATAATGTTCCCATACAACTTACAACTGAAAACCGGTTATATCTTAATTGCAACCAAATAAATTTATCCAAAGAAACCAATAGTTTATCGACAAGATAACATGTCACTACAAGTAGCTTACTCTGGTCTACATGATAAAATCACTAAAACATGTTATAACATAGAATCATGGAAAAAAATCATTGCATATTATCACACAATCATGATAATTATATCACTGAAACATTCTATCTAAAAAGTCATGATAAATTAGTACAAGACATGGCATATATTCAAGACACAAAATCAATACTAGCAGGCATCGTTCTAATGAAACAACAAGACATGGCCTATATGCATGACATGCTAATCTCTAAGTGCCCAATATGATTCATGAAATACAATTTACTTGCTATATGAGGACTAGGTGAATTTTCCAAAGTTTTCATAATCAATAAGAAGTGGAAAATACACCATTAACTCAAGGTGAAATCATGTCAATTATTATATCAAAAATCATGAACATCAATTCCTAGCCCTGGACACGAGGTTATTTCTCATACATGGGGTGATCAGTCCCAAGAAAGGCTATTAACCCAAGCACCAACACTTTACTAGTCTCCTATATATCAACAAAAAATATAAAGAAAAAAGGAAAAGAATGTTTTGGTAACACTTTGTAACATCCCGACCCATCTCACCCCTAAACTGGTGGCTGGACAAGTCACCACAAGACCTCAAGCGCATCTCCCCATACGCCAGAGGCTGTAGACTAGAAGTGAGGGTATAAGATAGTCAATGGGGAGACTATACCTCTTATAAGAGTAAAAATAGGGGACCATATCAGTAAATGGAGGAAATAGTGGGAATACCGATAATGTAGTAGAATACATAATTTTATAAATCTTATATAAAACAAAATGGCCAACGCCAATGTTATACAGTGCATGCATGTTATGATGGTACAAATATGAAATCCATAAAAAATACATCATGCATTATATATCAATAAAGAAATAAATAAATTATGACTCAATCCTCAAGGGAGATATCCTCGAGCATCATGAACTTCTTCTTGGTCCTCCACTTCTATCTCCCAAGTATATGAAAACATCACAATCCTACAACCAAATAGAATCTACTCAGGTACCCTAATGAAATGGTGGCCCGAGTAGGGTGTGATATATAAATCTCAATAGGCTGGGACCACTGGTGTATACCACAAATATAAAAAATCAATAAATAATTTAAACATTAAGAAGGTATTCATAAATAAAGTAAGAAGTACCATGAAACTATATAATCAAGTACCAGCTTCATCCCTCAACTGGTGTCTGAACTATCATTATACATTTTTCATGCATATATAATAGTCATCACACATTCATTTTCAATTATCAAATATTCAATACTCATTAAATTTTTAAAGCCTCATTAAATTATACAAGCCTCATTAATTGATATTCTTTATTTAACCACATAAATTCATAGGTTCCCCTAGACACCCATATTTCAATACCTTACTTGGTTGGGCTGGGATCTGAACCATTTTCCATATTCAATCACAAATCATTACATCACACCACCTTTCATTAACTATTTAATTTAGTTTATGGACGACTAATTTGACCCATATTCCAATGTCAATTAATGGGCATAGAACGACGGGTCTAGAGCCCTCGTGAGTATTTGGAGGATCATTCCTTGTCTCACAACCCATGGGTTTTTGGAGCATCATTCCATGTCGCTTAAAATAATATTTTCATGAAAGATGGATGTAGAATTCCATGTCTTGCACCCCATGAGTATTTGGAGCATCAGTCCCTATCTCACAACCCGTTTATCAATTATACATATGTATTTATCATTGGTGTTGAATTCAATGTCTAATAGAAAAAAACACCCATTAATTAATTTCTAAATTAATTAATCAAATCAGTTAATTAATTCAAGAACTAATTAACAACATAAAACTCCAATCAAATAATTATACAATTAATTAACCATTCAACATCTCAATAGTTAATAATTAATGAAAAATTAATTATTCTTAACCACAGGCAAGTCAACCAAATAATTAACTAAACATTTAATTATCCCAATTCCTTAACCGAAAACAAGATAATTAATTTACCAATAAATTATCCTTATTCCCTTACTAATCTAATCGATTAGTTAACTATAACAAAAATATTAGTTAACACAACTATTAACTAATTACACATTACCAATAATTAATCCTTTTATTAATTAATCTACAAAACAAATCATATCCCATAATTAATTTTCCAAAAAATTAATTATCTCAATCTAAATCACAACTCTTCATAATTAATTTCGACAATTAAATTTTTAAATCAATTACTACAAATGCACAAAATTAATTCACCATTAATTGCATCAATTAATCCAAAATGACTTATCACATTAATTAATTTTAAATAAAGTTAATTATCATGTCATTTACAATTAATTAATTAACTATTAATTAACATGTTTCAATAAGTTTAAAATCCATTAATTAATTCAATAATAAATTAACACTATTCAAGAGCCTCATCATCCCATGATTAATTCAACAATCAAATATTCATTCCATGGCATCAACCCATCATATATCCGCACTAACAAAAAGATATATGTAAAACTCAAACCACAAGATAACATGATATAAAAGTAACACTACTTTTTGGTTTGAAGGAAACACACTTCGATTGAAGGTTTTTATTACAAAAACATGATATTACTTATCACACAAATCACTTATGACATTTTTCAATTTAAATCATTAAACATGCTAAATTCACATTAAGAGGCATTCTGTATAAATAATTCACTGCATGGATTAAATTTCTAATAAAAATTAAGTAGGAAATTTATTATTGCATTTATAAAAATGAGGACTTGGAAGGGGACCCTACCTCGGGGTGGAACCAATTCAATACTCAACAGCTTGACATACGGTGGAAACCAATCCACAACTGGTCAGAAATCACACGCGTGAACAACTGCATATATATATATATACACGTTTTCTCTGAAACCACATCGACCAACCGAATCAGCCCGAGCCGCCTTGCCTTCAGCAGCGGTTGACAAAACATAGACAAATGGGTCCTGAGAATCCCGTTGTAAAACCTTAGAATCGAAGAAATAAGAAAACCAAATTTAACCTGAAACTTAGGGTTTTGGTTGGGAAAACAAGGAGAGAGATGAGTCAAATGGCCGATGAAAATCATGGAAAATATGCAGACGGACTCACCTTGATGAGGAATACAAGACTCATGAAGACACCATAAGGATTCGATCACAGGAAGAAGAGCCGACAGGGGGGGGGTGTAGTGCGCCACATAGGGGGTGGGGGCCTGGTGCGTATCGCTGCGCCTATAGTGCGCCTCCACATTTATTCTCTCTCAATCAACTAGTTAACACCCTAATAAACAGATAAATATAATATAATAATAATAACATTTATTATTCTCATTTAATATAACATTTCTACATTAATTGAATTTTAAATAAATGTTTCATAATTAATTATAAAATCCACCATTAATCATACAATTAAATTATTGTAACATTTATTTAATTAAATAAATATAATAATAATAATAACATCATTATTATTATCATTAAATATTTCTTTTATTTAATTTAAATAAAAACACATTTTAAAAATTGGGTAACTGTGTAGTTCACCTGCATGGTTTGACTAACCGTGCACAACCCAATTACACCCAACTCCTCATTTACAAGCCTTTTAATATTACCCTTCATTGATAACCACTAACTCCTCATTAACACATTATTTAATTAAATTCATTCACAATATTTAATTAAATAAATTCCTAACATTGTGTTATTTAATTAAATTCTCTCAACACAATTTAATTAAATTAAAAACATCAACTCATCATTATTTAATTATTTCTCTCAACGTGAGTTAATTAAATAAAACCTCTACATCATAGTGATTAATTATATTTCTATTGAACTTAAATTTAGTTAAATGAATCCCCCAAGAACTCATTTAATTAAATTCATTTCAACATCAAATTAAATCTAGGAAACCGCCATAATAATAACCATCATTATTGTTATCATCTAATAAAACACTTCTTTGATAAAATCCAAAAAAAATCCCCACTACACATCATCTAATTAAATTTCATTTAACTTAATTTACTTAAATTAAACCACTGTTTCACAATAATCAATTAAATCCCCATTTTTCTTATATTTAATTTAAAAAACCCCCAAAATCCATTATTATTATTCTTCATAATAATAATAAAATCCATAATTAATTATAATTATTATACTCATAAAACTATAATAATAATAATCAACATATTATTACTATTATTCAATATTTGGATGAAACCCAACACCTCTATTAAATAAAAACACTATGTTATTAATTTTGAAAGTTTTTATTTAATTAAACACATAATTATTAAATTTGAAACCCCTCATTTAATTTTACATAATTTTTACTCCTCATTTAATAAAAATTTTCAATTAGATACCCAAAAGATGCATTAATTTCACACAAATTTTGCACCCCATTAATAATGAAATTAAAGTTTTTTAATCTCCAAATAATTTATGGAACCATAATAATAATAATAACATTATTATTATTAACAAATTAATATATTTAAACAAAAAAACTATCATTTAATATTATTTAATTAAAAAAAATAAAATATTAAACTGGGTAAGCTGCACAGGTTAGACCGCAACCGTGCATAGCCCGTGCAGATCTATTAAAGTGGACCTTTCCAGATCCGGTGCTCCCCAAAATTTTTGGGGAACCTGTGAAAATTATCCAATATTCACCCAAGTAAAAACAACACATATATGTGTTATAACAATTAGAATAATGTTCTAAAGCTCAGTTTAAAAATTGACCCATCGATACTTGGGAAAAAATTCGAAAGCGTTAATAATTACAACCAGGTTCAAACACATAGAACTTCAAAATTCTAGGATTTTAGTTTTGAGTAAAATATGATAGCCTTATTTTTTTAGATTCATATAGGTGTTTAGGAAGAGTGGGAAATGATAAAACTCACATATATTTCTATTTTACCCACTCTTTTGAACAGGAAGCTCCCTAACTATATTGGATTACAGAGATTGGGAGGGGGTGAATCAAAAATCAGTTTATTTTATGAATTATTATTATGAACCTAACCTATGGAAACTTGTTAGAGTAATGATCCAATAAAATATATCTCTAAAACTCACTTCATATAAAATAATATAATGTGTGATATCAGAAAATGATATTTACAATTTTCGGTACAAACACCGACACTTTTCCTTATTAGATATCCACTTTCCCCAACATGGATTCTAATACCAACATTATTTAGGAATTCAAAGGAACATACATAAACTAGTTCTTCAACACAATAATCATTCGTATTGATAACCCTTGTTTTAACCCTAGCAATCATCTCTTCTACTACAGTTGGTTTTACACCCCAAATAACCTAACTATATCCACTTTCTTCAAAACCCTATCCATAAAACATTTCAATAACTAGTTAAACCACCATCGATAAGCACCCTCTTATTCATTACTGATCCATTGTAGAAAGATCATTTATTTCTCTACAAGAATGTTGGATCACATTATCCTATATACATTCTTTAAGATCTTCATCAACTCTCTTAATAGTTTGTTGGACTTTAAAATTCTTCATAATCTTAATAATACCTTGATATACTAAATCTAAACTTTCCAGAACATTATATAGAATTTTAACTTTGGAAATGTCTATCCAATCATCCTCTATCTTGTTTTCCCTCCATCTGATGGGTCTCTCGGCGATGCTCCTCAACTCATTGTGCCTTAGTCTTGCGTTCTTTGTTCGATTTACCTCAATTCAATGTCCTTGATCTAATGATTCTCTATCTAATTAATAAATATCAATATGATGAAACTTCTTCAACTAGATAGAAACTTTGATAAAAAAATTCACACATTAATTCCTCTTCATCCAATAATTCTTGGTTTGATGAAACTTCTACTCCATCTCATTAAACTCAGTCTAATGGGAATATTCTTCTACTAGGTAGGAAACATAGTTGGATTCTCATGGAATAAATTCTTCATCACTTCTTCTCCTCCATGTGTATAAATATTGTTTTCAACTCATACCTTACTAGCAATCTATTTATATGGGTGTGCTTCGAGAAGATTCGGTGGGAGCAGAAATGTATTTTCCCACTCAATGAAACATTGAATTCAAAAGATTACAAATTATTTCAATTTTTTTGGAAAGATTCTAAAAAATTATATATCATTTTAGATGTTTGAAAACATAAAAAAACATACATAAATTCTCTAGATAACAAATGTTGAAAAATCAACTCAACGTCATCAATATTATGGAATTTACACTGTTTATATAAATCTCTTTTGAACTCGTTTTAGAAAGTGTTTATTTATTGCCTCTATTAAATAATTCTATATTTGGTAATATATTCTTCTATCCAATGAATATCCATTTGATTACTTATTAAGAAAATATACAGAAATTTTTTTTTCATCTTATATTCTACATTGATTTATTTCCACATTCTGATGAACTTAAACTCAATTTATTTGGAAATGTACCTACATAACCTTTGACCGATGGACTTCACATAAGTTCATCTAAAAGGATTTTCACATATCCATGATTTGATTCATATAATTGAATCAGTCTAGTAAATGTAAAAACTATCCTTCTAATGGAATCAGAAACATTCTTCATCTGATAGACCTTCATTAATTTTCCCTTTGTTAGGAAACCTATGTATGAAAAAATCAACATATCTTTTTCTATTAAATTTAGTATTTTATATTTAATAACATATCCTTCATCTATCTAGTGTAACTTCATAATAATATCTATCTAGTATTCCATTCCCTATCTTGATAGACTTCTTATTTATCCCTTCTACATCATTACAATTCTTTTTCTGATGACATATTATATATGTTATCCATTGAATCTTTGAAGTGTCTATTCGATGTTCCTTCATCCAGTGAAATGTATATGGAATTCTGAATTCAATGTTTTGTATGGTTTTACACTGTCCTATAGAATATTAAATCTATCCTTTGTCTAGTATATCATTCAAATATTTATCTCATAATTTGTATATATTTTATAACTTCAATTGTTCGATGCAACTTTATAACATTACTTTGAAAGATCAAAACATCTCTAACTTCTCTATCTGATCAGTACACATCTAAAATTTATAACTTAACCTTTATATAGACACAAATCTATGATGAATCTTCATACAACACCTTATTCAAACGTTATAACTGATAATTTCATCTAATAAAATCATCTTGGTCTGTTAGATAACGTTATATACCTTTGACTTTGTACCTATAACTTCTACTTCTTACATTTTTTACGAACTCATACAAACTAAACTAAGATCATTAACTTCTTAATGATGTTAGGAACCTGTATAATAACAAAAAAAATCATATTGATTTTTAAGGAAACTATCATAACCTTTATAAGGAAACATTCACAACCCTCATAAAGAATTTTTCTTACATCTCTTAGGTCAAACTTCTCTAACATTATTAAAAAACTTTCTCTGCAAACTCATATTGATATATTGAAAAAAATGTAATTAAACTCAATTTTAAACAACAATCTCCCCCTTTGTGTTTTTTTTCAATATCCACATAAAACATCAAAAATATTCTAAGTAAATATGTTTTCTCAATACTATCACCCCATATGATGTTTACATTTTCTTACTCCTCGTATGTTATTTCTCTACCTCATTAATAATCAAATCCAAGGGTAAGATAAGGATTATTTTAAGTACTCTTCTTTCCTCATAGAATCCTAAAAAAATAATTTGAGATAAAAATAGTATCAAATGCGTTTCTTAACAAATATCCTTTAACTAAAGAACTCTATGTATATGTGGCTGAACCTAATGTAGAAAAAAAGTGTGTATAATAATGGTGAACAATTTTTTCCCTAAAAATATTCTATGTAGTACTTTATTCATGCTTTATACAACATCTTTATATAACAGGTAATCAGAGTAATTTAAAAAAACTGCATCCATTTTAAAAAACATATTAAAATAGTCTATGTGTGTAAACAAGATTCACCATACATCTCAACTTTATTAACATTATCAGACATTTTTAAGAAATGTGTGATACCCATACCTCTACATCAGATTTTATCCCCCTAATATCTAGCATGAAATTCTTGATTAGGGTGGTAATAATGGTCACTGGTGGATTTCTCTTCTTGTTGTAAAACTACTTCAACACTCAACCAACATCTTTAATTTTTCTCTTTTAATTCCCTACAAGTTGGTTAAAATAAGCCTATATATTTTTGGAATAATGAGGAACCTTAATATTCCTTAAACATAATGAGTAGAATGATAATATTCTATCAGTCTCAAATTCGCATTATTCTTTTTATATTTGGGATTAGATGTCCTTTCTTACTTATAATAAACATTCTTAGATTTTTAAAAATATTTCTTCTCATCAGTATAATATTCAGATGAAGCTGTCAAATTTTCCTCATCATTTTAACTTATTTGTTACCATGAGTTTGTAACATCTTATTCATAATTTCTTTTTGGGATGGTCAGATATTCATGTAGTGTTTTATAACATGTCCATATTTGTGACATATCATTCACTTTTTCTGAATATTCAAACCACCATCTTTTGGAACATTTATAAAATTTGTTCTCATCTTCTGATGCATGTTTATTCTATTTTTCTCCAGAAAACTTTTGTACTTCCTATAAATAATCTTTCCACATAAATTTTTTCTGGACAAATAACTAAGTACTCTTTATTTTGATGCTCAAATTTCTTAATTTACTCAACTTTATTAAATTAATTTCTTTTCTCAACTTTCTTAAGCTTCACATTTGTCTCTCTTGAATATATAACATTCTCCCCACTTTAAAATTTATTTTCTTCCACATTATACTTTCTATGAAGGTTTTTTCTTATTTGTTCATTATAGATCCCCTTGATTCATAACTCTTTTTTAGTAAACAAATTTTGTACCAACATGAGTATACTTTATGTCTAAGTACTCCATAACAAAACTAGTGGCCTATGAATCTTCTTATCTTATTTTTTGATATATTTAGTCTAGATTTCATAGTTTGTGTACTTTTCTATTTTTGAGTGAAACCACCATAATTTTTTAAAATTATTGGGTAACACTTATTCCTAAATATTTTCTAATCCATCCTCTATTTTGAGGGTTTATCATAATTGTAACGACCCAAAGTTTTCAATGGAAATTTCCTTCTTATAATTATGTCATAGAATCACATGAAATCACAACATGATGAACTACTAAGAGCTATGTGACTTTTAAACATAATTTCTTCACTTCAGTGTTTGGAATTTCGAATAACTAACATACACGGTTGCGATCTGTAAGTTATTTGGAGCCCAATAAGAAAAACTTAATTTTTGGTGAATAATTGTAACATCCAAGGTAAATAAAGAATAATACATTTTCATATTTATTAATATTTATGATTTAAATATAAATTTTACTTTAATGTGTATTTTATTTTTTATGAAATAACTGATATGTAACAACGAGTTTCTTTGAAATCATATGCTGCACACAACATTGGGTCATACTAAAAAATAATAGTATAATATTATTTTAATTGGTAGTTAACACCTAGCCATTGTGTTGGAAGAAATTGAAATAACTAACTACAATATTATTATATATGTTTGTCAATTTTTTTTACATTTATTCAATAAATTTTAGAGGCTTAAAATAATAAAGAATCTGATTTTAAAGATAAATACTCTAATATTCATTAAAAGGTCGATTTACCACCTTTTGATGGAGAAAACTATGTAAATATAGTTCTTCTCACTTTTATATGTTATATTTCACAAAATAAAATTCTTTTTTACAATCGGGACACCAAAATTCTCTTTGGGTAAATTTTTGGTATTTTTCTGATAAAATTCATTTTTAATGAATAGTTAAAAATACTGTATTTTAATTCAAAAATACCTTTCAATATAATTTATTAATACAATTATATTATACTTTTAATTGGTTTTAATGTTTAATTAGAATATGTTTTTACCATTTAATCCAATTTTGGTCATTGGAAGTAATTTCACCTTGAAATTAAACATAAACAAATGTCAATCATTTGATAGTTATTATTTCAGAAAAACACACCTTTTGTTTTGACAACGAGATTTAATTTTAAATTAATTTCTACCACTTCTGTATTTCGAATTTTGAACAATTGATTCCATATTTGGAATCAGGATGTCCAAATTTTGTAAATAGGTAACTTTTAATTTTAGGTATTATGTATATTTACTCCAGTAAAAATTTTATTTACCACAGTTAGAGGATATATTGGGTAAATAAGGGTAATAAAATATTATTATTATAATATTAAATTACCTTAACATGTGTCCTAATCCTATTGGTTGATAAATTTTCGACCATGGTCATCCTTGGGTCGATTTTGTGACCCCATGGAGCCATGTAGAGTGATAATGACTCTTTATATTAATTAATTTAAAGTAAAGTCAAAAATGACATAAACATATATATTTTAGTAAATCAATTTTTACATGGTGTTATATAAGTTATATATTAGACTATAAATATTAATTTGAAATCCAAAAATATTTCCTACATCATGATATATTTTTTTATAATTTTTAGACAACAAATAAATAAAATTATTTATGACATAAAAATGGTGCAGTATTTACCTCATTAATGAATGATTTAAATAAATAAGATTATAATGATTTAAACAATATTAGAAACATTTAAAATTTTAATTGGAAGATTTTATTTAAAAAATTAGTCATCTTATCATCTACATTAATGAGTTTTGTACCTTTAGAAAGCGAAAATCATTATATCGTAATATAATAATTTCAACTATTCCAAAAGAGCCTCTGCTCCCCCTTATAAAAAGCTCTCACTTATAAACCATTACTCACACTTCTCAAGCCCCTTCGCTCATCCATCCTCTACCTAATTAAGCTCCCTAAATCCCTCTCCTCCTACTATAATCCTTCCCCTAGGAAAAAAGAAATTCAAAAAAACCTTTTGGTTCAAACCAAAAGGAGATACCCGATTTAAAGGTAACGTCTTCTCTTATGTTATTTTGTTTTATTTTCCTTCTCCAACCCCCTAAAATCTTTTCATGCTTTATTTTATCGCAACAATAGTATCCTAAATATAATATGTTTTTTACGGGAATAATTCTAACTAAACTTATGCACACATCCATCTAATGGGTAAATAACACACTGTTTCTCTGGATGGAAAACTAACGCCTCATGAAAAGATGATTGTTCAATTATCTCCTACCGCCTCTTATGGTGGCCATTAAGATGGAACTATATTTATATATGATATATATTCTATTTATATTGTTTCTATACTTCTGTATTTTTCATTTATATAATCCTTTATGGTTTCCATAATGGGTAAATACAATAATTTCATTTGAGGAAGTGCAGACTACCGCCCCCTCAAAATGATATGACTTGTTCATTCCATATGAGGAAGGTATAATGGATGGAGTTAATGAAATTATATATGATATTATACTGGAATTATAATATACTTATGTATCATTATGTTTTTATTCCATTAAATATGAAATATAAATGAAAGTAGTGTTAATGCGTACGTACGGCTTACCGTCTCCATGAACAGTGAATTTCATTTCTTATCTCCAAATGTAATGTACTATTATAAATACAAATATATACTGGATATATATGATATATATGATATATATGATATCTAAATCATGAATATCATTCTAGAGATAATGTAATTTTGAACCCATGGACAATTTATAATTACAACAAGTTCATTTTTAACTCAAGTTCCGAACATCAAAGAAATGTCCGATATGAACTCGAATAATCAACATATTATTATAGAAATGTAATAATTGATATAAAAGGAATAATAAACTTAAAAAAGTTTCTTATTCAAGTATAAATTAACTTTATTTTATTATTCAGGAGATTAGATAATGATCGATTCAAGTCGGACACGAGGTAAGGGACATTGTCTCAATCTCCTTTCATTGTGGCATATTTTGTTTTATACACGACTTTCTTTTATACGGTGTATAAAACATTTTAATTTTAATTTCATTCAAATAGAATCTTTTTCTATGAAGCGTTTTACTAAATGAAAAAAATGAAATGTTTCTTTTTAACGAAATCCGTGACAACGACCTTTTCCGCCTCTGTGAGTATTATTTGTTATTTGGCTTCCTTAACAAGACATAATGTTTTTAAAAGGAAAATAAATACCATAAAATATTTTACATATTTTTTTATTGAAAATGGTTTTGATATTGGATTTGATATGTCAATATACTTAAATGATATATCGTGATTGAAATGTGGAAATGTTATCTTTCCTTTATATTTTTTTTATGTGTTATGTATATGTTATTGTTCTTGAGAATTGTTACGTATAAAGGTAGTTTTGTGATAAACCAAGGGAGGGTGAGCCTGAGATAGCTATACAATGTATTGGGTAATGTGACGGATGTAAACATGAATGTTTCTCCTAAGATATTTAGAGAATATATTGTGATGGGTATTCCAAATGTAACTCTCTACGCAGCTGTGATAGCTACAATGTAAGTATGATATAGATTCCACAATTTACCATTATGATTTATGATTTCTATGTGTTATTCATAAATCTTATGATTTCATGAGGTATTATTAAGAGTTTATGTTATGTATATATTGATGAGGTAAGGTTTTATTTCTTTGTTTAATAACCCATACTGAGCTTTTTATGCTCATCCCATGATTTTGAAATGTTTTTCACATGACTTAAAGATGAATAGGGTCAAGGATGGGATCAAGGAAAATCCATGTTGTCTAAAACATGGATCTAGACATGAATCTTTTCTTTAAGAGTTTTTATTTTATGAAAAAATGGAAACTGAGTAGAATTTTCTACTTGGTAATTTTTGAGATGTAATGTAATATTTATAACCTAATTCTCTATAATTGTAAACCTGAAAATATCCTCAATGTGAATTATTAATTTAATTCAAGATTATGTAATGTTTTAAGGATGGGTCCTTATAGTTGGTGTCAGAGGTCGGTTTATACAACTTCAGGAGTTAGGAAATTGTTAAATTAATATCCATAAATTATTTTTAGTTTAAGTTATGATTGAAATGATATATCATTTACAGATTACCATGTTTCTTTGCCTATGATATTTTTGTGCTCAGAATTGTTTTTCGTAGAGAAAACATGGCAGCTATATTGGGATGACTTCCAGAGGAAGACAACCTTCCAAATCAGCAACCTGAGATGGTCAGAATTGTAATTGAATAGTTTGTTGTGGTGATGGAACAATTGACTCAGGCTATACATGGTGGTGGTATTCATGCATGATATCAGCCAGAATAACCACAGAGGAACATGTCAGTAGTGTATCATTTCATGAGGTAGCATCTCCCATCATTCAGAGGATCATCTGACCCTATTCTAGCTGAAGGGTGTATTAAAGCACTGTAGAATATTTTTGATGTCATGGGGTGTTCAGAACATCAAAAGGTTAGTCTGACTCTTTACCATTTTGAAGGATAAGCTGATCAGTGGTGGTTGTTGGTGAAAAATATCAGGGATAGTGAGGATATTGATGCTCTTTATTGGTATGAATTCAAAAGTATGTTTCATGAGAAATATTTTCCTAAGGTGGAACGTCTTACGATAGAAAAAAAATCCATGGAGTTGATGTAGGAGGATGACACAGTGGATTATTATGAAGTAAAATTCACTCAAATGGAAAGTTATGCTCCAAATTTCATATTAGATCTTGATAGTAAAATCAACCATTTTTACTCCGGATTAAAGAAAAAGTATTAAAGGAATTTAGATTCTCGTGTGTTCAAAATATATGAAAAACTTGTTCAATGTGCGGAGAAGGTGGGAATGGAGTTTGCCGATGATAAGGTGTTCTTTGAAAAAACAATAGAATAAGTGGTAGAGGTTGCAGATGAAAGGGAAGAACTATTCAAAAAAGTATGATGGTAAGAAAATAAAGTTTACAGTGTGTGAAAGTTGTGGTAAAAATCATGCTAGAGAATGTATTTTGAATTCTGGAATGTGCTACCGATGTGGTGAAATGGGACATAAGGCTCGTAATTGCACTGAAAAAGATCAGGGTAATAGTAAGAAAAAATCTGATTTATAGTCCATAAAATGTTTTAAGTGCAATAAAATGGTTCATTATGAAAATGAGTGTCCAACGCAGAACTCAACTGAAGGAAAATAGCTAGACTATAAGCAGAAAGGGGTGATGAAATTCTTTTCAACTACTTCATAAGATGTTGGGCCATCAAATGAAGTCATATTAGGTACACTGTTTGTTTGTTTAGATTATACCAATGTGTTTTTTAAATCATGGTCTACACATTCGTTCATTTCTGAGAGGTTTTCTAGTAAATTATGAATTCCATCTCAAGATATGAATCCTAACCTTATGGTAAAAACACTAGGTGGAAATTTTGAGATAAAAAAGAATACAAAATAATGTTCTTGTCCTTGTGTTTGGAAATAATCTACCTACAAACCTTATTGTCTTTCCTCTAGTAGAGTTTGATGTTATTTCTGGTATGGAATGGATTGCTGGTTATCATTCTAGGATTGAATATAGAGCTAAAGAAGTTTCTTTTCAAAAAGATTTTCAGTTTTTGTACAATAATGAACCCTTACTTTTGATAACATATCTATAAGCTGAGAAACTAGTAAAAGATGAAAATAAATGTTACCTTGAACATATTGTTGAAAACAAAGGAACTGTTCATATTAATGATGTTCTAGTGGTAAATGAATATCTTGATGTTTTTCCTGATTAGTTGTCAGGTAGAATACCTGATCAGGAAGTTTAATTTACTATTTAATTAGTTCCTGATGCTAAGCCAATTTCAAAACCCCTTATCGAATGGATCAAATTAAACTTTTTGAGTTAAAGAAGCAATTAAAAGAGTTATTAGATAAAGGTTTCATTAGACCTAGAACATCCCCATGGGGTGATCCTATCTTGTTTGTTAAAAATAATGATGTTTCAATGAGACTTTGCATTGATTATAGAGCATTTAATAACATCACTATTAAGAACAAGTATCCTTTTCCTCATATCTATGATTTGTTTGATCAGCTCTAGGGAGCTCAGTATTTTTTGAAGATTGATTTGAGGTTGGGGTTCCATCAGTTGAAATTAAATGAAGATGAAATTCCGAAGACCACGTTTCATACTAGATATGTCCATTTTGAATTTTTAGTTATGTATTTTGGGTTAACCAATGCACCTACTATATTCATGAATCATATTAATAGAATTTTCCGCGAGTTCCTGGATAATTATGAGGTTGTGTTCATTGATGATATTTTGGTTTATTCTAAAAGTAAAGAGGAGCATGAAAGACATTTAAGGGTTGTTTTTCAAACCTTAAAAGAAAATAAACTGTTTGGGAAATTCAGCAAGTGTGAGTTTTGGTTATAGAAAATTTATTTCCTTGGTCACATTGTTTCAAAAAATTGTATAACTATTGATCCTGCTAAAACAAAAGTTGTCAAAGAATGGCCAAGACCCACAAATATGATCAAGATTCTTAGTTTTCTTAGATTATCTGGTTATTTCCAGAGTTTTGATGAAACTTTTTCATGTTTATCTATCCCAATGACTAATTTAACTCGAAAAGGTTTTAAGATCACTTGGACAAATGAATGTGATGACTTTTTTCATGAATTGAAAAGAATATTGGAGAATTATCTAGTTTTGGGATCGCCTTCTAGAAATGGTGAGTTTTTTATCTACAATGATGCTTTTTTAAAAGGACTTGGTTGTGTCCTAATGCAGAATGATCAGGTAATTGCATATGCTTCACGTTAGTTGAATCCTCATGAGTTAAATTACCCTACACATGATTTGGAATTAGCTGTTGTTGTTTCTACTTTAAAAATATGGAGGCATCATCTGTATGGAGTAAAATGTGAAATATATACTAACCATAAAAGTTTTAATTATATATTCACTCAGAAATAATTAAACACGCGACAGAGGATATGGTTGGAATTAATCAAGGATTACGATTGCGCGATCCATTAACATCTAAAAAAAAGTGGCTGATGCTTTGAGTCGAAAAAGTAATGCTTCATTAACGATGATACATTTAGAAAGAGATCTTTTTGTTTTTGACTTGATGAAATTTGGAATAGAAGTTATTGGTGCAAGAAATTCTTCTGTTTTGTTTTATGTTTCAGTGAAATCATCTCTATTATATAGAATTAAGAAAGCGCAGAAGGAAGACACTGAGTTGTAGAAAAAGGTAGAGCTGGTTCAGAAAGGTAAGTTGCCTAATTTTAACATTGATAATGATTGTGTTTTGAGGATTGGGAAGATATTATGTGTGCCTTGTGATTATAAGTTGAAGAATGAGTTGTTATGAACATCTCACAGTTCTCCGTTTTCAGTTCATCCTGGCAGAATATGGATGTACAGAGATCATTGGGAGTATTATTGGTGGGATGTAATGAAAAGAGATATTGCTAATTTTACTGTGAAGTGTTGGAATTGTCAATATGTTAAAGTAGAGAAGCAGTTACTGAAATGGATACTTCAGTCTTTACAGGTGATAGAGTGGAAATGGGAAAATATATCCATGGACTTCGTTATGGGATTACCAAATACATCTCAAGGTAATATTGAAATCTGGTTTATTATTGATCGATTGAAAAAATATGCTCATTTCCTTCCTTTTCGAGATACTTCTTCTCCAGATCAACTTTCTCGATTATATGTTAAAGAGATAGTCAGGTTTCATGGTGTTCCCATCTCTATTGTATCTGATCGTGATCCCAGCTTTACTTATAACTTTTGGAAAGGCCTTCATAAGTCCTTGGGTACTGAATTAAATTTTAGTAAAACTTTTCATCCTCAATTAGATGGGTAGTTAGAACGAACAATTTAGACCGTGGAGGATATATTACGTACTTTCTCGATGGATTACCAGGGATGTTGGGACCAACATCTTTCTTTGGTTGAATTTTATTATAATAACAATTTTCATTCCAATATACATATGACTCCATTTGAGACAATATATGGAAAGTAGCGTCAAACTCTAACTTTTTGGGATGAAGTAGTTGAAAGGAATTTTATGGGACAAGAATTGGTGGAAGATATGGTAGAAAAAGTTCAGTCGATTCAGAAGCACATGAGAATAACTTAGAGTAGGAATAAAAGTTATGCGGATAACCCGAGGAAAGATCTTTCTTTTGAGGTAGGTGATCATGTCTTTCTTAAAGTTTCTCCATGTAAAAGTGTGATGCATTTTGGTAAGAATATAAATTTGAGTCCAAGGTTCATTGGAACTTATGAAATCCTGGAGAAAGTTGGATCAGTTGCGTACATAGTGGCTTTACCTCCATGTTTATCCCAGGTACACAATGTTTGTCATGTTTTAATGTTGAGAAAGTATATGCTAGATCTATCTCATTTTTTGAGCCCAAAGGTTGTTTATTTGGAAGGGAATATCTCTTATGAGGAACAACCAATCTAGATTGTTGACATAAGAGAGAAAGTGTTGTGGAATAATGTTATTCATTAGGTAAATGTTTTTTGGAAACCCCATATGGTTGATGAGGAAACATGGGAAACTGAAAATGCTAGGAGGGATAAATACCCCCATTTATTTTATAAGTGAATAAAATTTCATTGATGAAATTCCCAAAAGGGGGGAAGGATGTAACATCCTAGGTAAATAAAGAATAAGACATTTTCATATTTATTAATAATTATGATTTAAATATTAATTTTACATTAAAGGCGGTTCTATGTTCGATGGCATACCCAATACGCAACAATGTGTTTCTTTGAAATCTTACGCTGCACACAATGTTGGGTCATACTAAAAAATAATAATATAATATTATTTTAAATGGTAGTTAACTCCTAGCCATTGTATTGGCGGGAATAGACCAAACTAACTAAAATATGAATATATATATTTGTCAAATGTTTTTACATTTATCAAATAAATTTTAAAGGATTAAAATAAGAAAGAATATGATTTTAAGCATAAATAATCTAATATTAATTAAAAGGACGATTAACCTCATTTTTATGGTGAACCCTCTTTAAATCTAGTTTTGGTCACTTTTATATGTTCTATTTGAAATGAATAGTGAAAAATACCTTATTTTAATTCAAAACTGCATTTTATCAAAATTTATTTATAAGGTTATATTATCTTTTTAATTGATTTTAAAGTGTAACTATAATATTTTTTTACCATTTAATCCAATTTTGGTCATTTGATGTAAGTTCACTTTGAAATTGGACATAAGCAAGTGTCAATCTTTTGATAGTTATCATTTCTAAAAAACTCGCCTTTTTGTTTTGACAGTGGAAATTAATTTTAAATTAACTTCTACCACTTCTATGTTTTGAATTTGGAAAAATGGATTCCATATTTAGAATCAAGAGGTCCAAATTGTGTAAATAGGTAAATTTTATTTTTATATATTATGAATATTTACTTCAGTAAAAATTTTATTTACCATAGTTAAAGGGTAAATTTTGTAAATAAGGTTAACAAAATATTATTATAATAATATTAAGTTAACCTAACACATGTCCTAATCCTATTGGTTGATATATTTCCGACCATGTTCATCCTTGGGTCGATTTTGGGACCCCATGGAGCCACTTGGGAGTGATAATGACCCTTTAAATTAATTAATTTAATTGCAAAAATGACATAAACACATATATTTTAGTAAATCAATTTTAAATAGGGTTATATAATTTATCTCCTCGACTATAAATATTCATTTTAAATCTAAAAATATTTCCTGCATCATTCTATATTTTTTATAATTTTTATATCTCAAATAAATAAAATTATTTATGACACAATAATGATGCAGTATTTACCTCATTAATGAATAATTTAAATAAATAAGATTATAATGATTTAAAAAAATATCCAAAACCTATCCAATTATTATTGGATGCTTTTGTTTCAAACATGAGTCATCTTATATTCTACTTTAATGAGTTTTGGACCTTTTAAACCGAAAATAATTATATAATAAAATAATATTTTTAAGAATTTCTAAAGTGCCCCTCCTTCTGCTTATAAAAAGTTCTCACTTATAAACTATTCCTAAAAATTCTAAAGCCCCTTGGATCATAAAACCTCTTCCCAATTAATCTCCCTACATCCCTCTCCTACTCCAAGACTCCTTCCCCTAGGCACAAGGCAATTCCAGTAAACCTTTTGGTTCAAACCAACGGGAGATACCTGATTTAAAGGCAAGGCCTTCTCTTAAGTTCTTTTGTTTTATTTTCCTTTTCAACCACTAACTCTTTTTATTCAATTATTTTATAAAAACACCTATATCCTAAATATACTAGGTTTTTTAATGAGAAGTATTCGAACTACACTTACACACACCTCCGTCTAATGGGTAAAGAACATACTGTTTCTGTGGACATCAAACTAACACCTCACGAAATGATGATTGTTCAATTATCTCATACCACCTCTTATGGTGGACATTAAGATGAAAATATATTTATATGTGATATATATTATATTTATATTGTTTATATTCTTCTATATTTTTCATTTATAGAATACCTTTTTGGTTTCAATATTGGGTAAATATGATAATTTCATTTGAGGAAGTGCAGACTATCGCCCCCTCAAAGTGATATGACTCGTTCATGCCATACATGGAACATATAAAGGATGAAGTTAATGAAATCATGTATGATATTATACTGAAATTATATTATACCTATGTATAATTATATTTTTATTACATTAAATATGAAATATAAATTAAAGTAGCATTCATGCGTACGTACGACTTACCATCTCCATGAACAGTTCATTTCATTTCTTATTTCCAAATGTTATATACTATTATAAATACATATATATACTGGAAATATATGATATATATGATATGTATATAATGAATATCATTTTGGAGATAATGGAATTTTGACCACATGGACAATTTATAATTATAACATGTTCATTTTTCCCTCAAGTTCCGAACATCGACAAAATGTCTGATATGAACTAAAATAATTAAAAATTTTTTATAGCAAGGTAATAATTGATATAAAAGGAATAATAAACCTTAAAAAGTTTCTTAATCAAATATAAATTAACTTTTAGTTTTTTATTTAGGATATTAAACAATGATTGAGTCAATTCAAACACGAGGTAAGGGACTTTGTCTCAATCTCCATTTGTTAAGGCATATTTTGTTTTGTAAATGAATTTATTTTATACAGTTTATAAACAACTTTGAATTTTCATTTCATTCAAATGGAATCTATTTCTAAAAATTGTTTTACTAAATGAAAAAAAGGAATATTTCTTTTTAATGTAAGCGGTGACAACAACCTTTTCCACCACCGCGAGTATTATTTCGTGTTTGGATTCCATAACAAGACGTGATATTTTTAAAAGGAAAACAAATACCATACACTATTTTACATATTTTGGAATTGAAAATGGTTTTTATAATGGATTTGTTCTGTCAATATATTTAAATGATATATTTTGATTGAAATGTGAAAATGGTATCTTTGCTTTATATTGGTTTTATGTGTTATCAATATGTTATGGTTCATGGAAATTGTTACATATACGGGTGGTTCCATGATAAACCTTGCATGGGTTAGCTCGAGATAACTCTCCAATGCATTGGGTAACATGATAGAGGTAAATGTTAATGTTTCTACTAAGAGATTTAGGGAATTGTACTGTGATGTGTATTCCAAATGTAACTCCCTACATAGTTGTGAAAGAAACAATGTAAGTATGACATAGATTCCACAAGTCACATTTATGATTTATGGTTTCTATATGTTATTCATAAATCTTATGATTTCATGAGGTATGATAAAGAGCTTATGTTATGTATGTATTGATGAAGTAATGTTTTCATTATTTGTTTTATAACCATTATTGGGATTTTTTTCTCAACCCAAGATTTTGAATATTTTTTTCACAGGACTTAAAAATGAATAGGGTCAAGGATGGGATCAATGGAAAGTCATGCGGTCTAAAACATGGAAATAGACATGAATCTTTTTTTCAAGAGATTTTATTTTATGGAAAAATTGAAATTTTTTAGAATTGTCTACTTTGTAATTTTTGAGATGTAATGTAATAGTTATGTTATAATGTTATAAAACTCTAAACCTGAAAAATACTCAATGTGAATTATTCATTTAATTCAAGATTATCTAATTTTTTAAAGCTGGGTACTTATAATGGTAACATTCCCTTATGAATAGTAAAATACCCTTATGAATAGTGATATACCATAATGAATAGTAACCTTACCTATGAATGAATATAAATAATATTAAAGTAAATGTACAATATACCTATATCTTGGAATAAGAAATTAAATGTTTTAAAATTGTTATTTTCGAATAAATTGTGATTTTAATTAAATATTAAATTAATCATATTTAGAAATTTGATTTTTAAAAATGGACTTCATTTTTGGATTCTACACATCAAATAATGGTTAGGGTGAATTTTTGGGATTTTTCTAAAAGACATGAATATTTTATGAAGAGTAAAATATGATAATATACAATAAATGCTAAATACATGAATTATGATGTCATCAGATGATTTATGGATGATGTAAGGCCATTATCTCAACCTCACATTCACACATTACTTATTTTGGTCATGGAATCATCACTATTTCTGTTCTTTAAGGAAATTAATAAACTAATGATTAAAAATTATGAAAACCCTCCTCTCCTCCACTATAAAACACCCCTCACTCCCTCTTCTATACACTCCTGTCAATCCTTTTTCTTTGAAAATATTCTACCCAAATATATCCTTAAGCTCTTACCCACGTCCAATATCCCTTAGTATCTTTAAAATACCAAAACCTTCCCCCTTTATAGGTTCTCAAAAAAGATAAACTCAAGAGTTAAATTCCACTTTCCAATTCGTTTATTTCTTTTAAGTTCTTTTCTTTTCTGGTTTCTTTCCTCACCTCCCATCACCCAAATGGTAACATAAATCTAGTAAAAGACATATACTTTAATTTTGTTATGACATTGGGATGTTTTAATATCATCTCTACTTTCTCCATCTTTTATTTGAAAGAAATGAAAACAACATTTGAGATGTGTTAATTTTGCACATTCAAGGACAATGGTTTATCAATATCTATTATCATCTTTAATTCTGGTCATGAAACCATTTTTGTTATGGTTGATCCATATTTTTATATATTTAATATATCCTATTTAATGTTCTTTAATCTTTTTTGTTCAAATGGTATTATGTTATAAATAAAAATATTTTTATTGTGATCAAACCCACTAATTTAACAAAATGGTTATCACTAAGGTTTTATATAATAATTCATCTTCACTCCCAATAAATGAATGAATTTTTACAACCATGTAATCTCTATATGTTCAATAATAACATAAAAATTCAATTCTATACAACCTCATTCACCTTAAACGTTAATCCTAACTTGAATATAAGTTAAATGACCATTAAAATCCAGTAAGCAAACATATCCGAACAATGAAATTGAACCTTATAACCAATAAAAATGGTTATTAATGAAATCAAAATGATATTATAAATATATAAGAGGTTATAGAGTTATTAATTAATAAACCTAATATTATTATTCATGTCATTAAGTTCATGAAAAGCTCACCATCTGATTGAAGGTAAAGGATCCTCTACATTTCACTTTTTTTCAAAATTTTCCTATATGTTATGCTCTTTTATGTGTAATTCATAGGGATGGAGTATGATTAATCACCTACCCTATACTATAATCATTATTTATAAAATATTATAAATCCCTTTATCTCTCATTAATCCCTCTTATGTACACCAAATATCATTTCAATAATCCGTAAGGAATTCTACCCGAACCGCCTTTATTCCTTCAGGTTACTCTATATTTTTGTACCCAAATGAATTTGTCTTTTATTTTTATGGAAAACTTCTAAATTATTTTTATTTTCTCAAAAATCATGTTTCAATATCCATCCCTCATTCTGTTTCGGGGATATACATTTTTTTAAGTGATTCCCTCCTCGATACTTCCCAGTAAGCAAACTTGTTTTAAGGGAACTTCCCAATTTTTTACCCAATTTCAAGTGAACTATATCGTATATTTTAAGCCACCATTGTCTTTATAAAATAAGTATTATTATTATTAAAACATTCTTGGTTCAATTCTGGTTTTATATAATATATTTTCCTCTTTTTAATTTTAAAAACTCTATAGAATTTTCCTTAAAACCGCACAAAAATGTTTTAATGCTAAAATTTCTAAAATACACTTCCTACATGTTGTGACTTCTATTTTACATATATTTCCATGATACATGCCTATTTTACCTTATAAACATACATTTATTTTCTAATTACTTTCTTTCTTATACACTTTCATGGTACAGCCATTGATTATGCTTTATGTCATGATTGTGGTACCCAATTCTTTCCATGGGTAAACATTATGTTTATGTAATATTGATTATGTATAATTATTTATGTGGAAAAAATATTCATGAAATGTAATATAGGTGCACCCAGATAGCGCTCCAATGCATTGGGTAAAGTTATATCTCATGAGATGTTATGTGCAATGGTCTTGGCAGTTAGCATTGGCTTGTGCTACTATGGGAAATGAGATTAGCAGATAGCCTTGACCTATACTACTTTGGGAAATGGGATTGGAAGTTATCCTTGACTCGTAATAAAGACATGTTTTATGTTTATTCCACACTTCTATGATTCCATGTTTATATGAACCCATGTTTATATGTTATGATTCCATATGTACCATGATTTTGATATCATTATGTCATGCCTCCTAACTCATGTGCTTAATAATTATTCTTATCTTCATTCCATTACTAGGATTTTTAGCTCATCACTTTGTTCATCTGTTCCCTAGGGTACCCTATACAGATGTAAGGGCTCAATGTATGTTAGTATCTCTTTATGGATATTAACTGAAGATGTGTTTTTTTGGCCCCATGTTTTATGTTTTATGTACCTTGTCTTCAAAGAAACTAGACTTCTCTATCCTTGTCTTGTAGTATGATGTATAATTATACTTAAAATCATGAATTGTTATATGTAAAATGCTAGGGTCTCTTTAATAATTTTTCACAATCCATACTTTCTAAAAAATTTATTTGAAACCTATACCAAAAATTTAAGCAACATTAGTACAATCAATAGTTTATATGTAATGGGATAACTTATTCTTAATGGATGTTTCACTTGATAAGAGGACTATATGATGCTATTATTTCTAAAAAATTATTCTTCTTAGAGTCATTATTTTAAATGTAAACTTTTGTGGAAACTATCTCTTTCCAAGAACTAGGTACGTACTAGATCATGGTGATTCTTGATCATTTAATCTTACCTCCAACTCAAAACACTTCATGTTGAGTGAGTTTTTTTCATCCTCAACATATCTTAGCCTATCTTTATAATCCTACTTCATCTTATTTATTTTTTCATCATGAATTCTGATTTATTCTTGTAAGGAATTATCAATCTTCTATAGTATACTTTCTTCAAACTCTAATTGAGAAATTTTAACGCCCATAAAAAATTATTGAAAATTTTCAAATTAATGGAAAAATTATGAAAAAATGATCTCAAAGAAATATTTCTCCCAAGAATTTTTTTTAATTTTTATTAAACAAGAATAATGGATTTATCCCATTCTTCCAATAGGTTCGTGAGAGTGATTCACTTGTTGAAAATCATAATTATTGAATTATCAATTTATTCAATATCCTTTTTAATCTATGATATGTTATAAATAAGTCCCTTGATACATTTTATCACTTAATTGGGAACGTTCTTCAGTTATTATCTAAAATGAAAATGAAGATCACTGATTGAAATTTCATTACAACAACTAGAAAAAATTTCACTACTACAATCACAATAAAAATAATTATTTTTACTTTTACCACTTTAATTAATTTTAGTTAGTGGTGTTTATCCATTTACATTTGGCTTATTCTTCAACTTCCATGCCTCTATTTTTGTCTTGTTTTTTTGATTCTTGGACGAAGCCTCTAGATTTTTATCCTTAGGATAAATTTTCATTTTTTCCATCCTCAGTAGATAGTTCGACATTTTAGTGGGAACAAGGCCTTTGATACTAATTGAAGTTACCTAACTTTGTAGGACCACTGAAAGGGTGATGGGGTGAATCAGGGATCACTTAATTTTAAAAATTATTCTTAGAAACTCAACCACTAAAAACTTGATTGAGTTATAATCCACTCAAAGATATCTTTCAAACTGAATTTTTATTTAGTATTATAATGTGGGAGATCAAAACATAATATTTAAAAGGTTTTTTATAAAGACCAATTCATTTATATATTGGTTATCCCCCCCAACATTAATTCTTTTACAAATTTCTTTTTGGAATACAAAGGCACATGCAGTAACTAAATCTATACCCCAGTAATAATTTTTCGAGATGACCCTAGTTCTACCCCCCAATAATCATCTCTTCTGAAACATTTGGTTATACCCTCAAACTTTACTAACTTTATCTATTTTCTTTACAACTTTTTATACTCACCCCTCAAAAAATTTTATCACCTTCACTTGTGTTCAATCTTCAATATCGTTAACAACTCTATTAAGAGTATGTTGGCCTTGAAAATTCTTCATAATATTAGGAAGACCTGGGTACACTCAATCTGAACTTTCCAAAACTTATTCTATAATTTTACATTAGAAAAATTCCATATTATTGAACTTCATCTAGTATTCCCTATATCTCATGGGTCCCTATTTGGTGCTCCTCAACTCACTGCACTTCAGTCTGGGGTACTATGTTCAATGCACCTCCATCCGATATACTTGGTCTAATTCTTCTCTATTTGATGAATAAATCCTTTTCTAATAAACCTTATTAAACTAAGTAAGATCTACAATCATAAAATCACATAGTTCTTCCTCTTCATTTGATGATTCCTGGTATGATAAAAAAAATTTCCATATGAAGAAACTTGGTTCGATAGAACTCTTCTTCAACCATGAAGGAATATTGGTTGGATTCTTAAGACACAAATCCTTCATCACATCTAACACTCCTTGTTTATAAATAGTATTTTTCACCTTATACCATACCCACAACCAATTTATATAGTTTAGGTGGGAACTCAAATATATTTTCCCACTCAATGAAAGTTTTAATTTTAAATCTTCTTGCTCATTTTGATTTTGTTGAAATGATTCTAAAAAATTATAGAGCATTTGACACATTAGAAAACTTCCATGAACTTCCATAAATACTGTAGACAAAAAATATTTAATGATCATCTCAAAACCATCATTGTCAATTAATTTTCATTATCTATTTAAAGCATCTTAGAACTCTATTTTAGAAGCATTTTTCTGGTACCTTTATTAAACATGTACCTATCTTGGGGTAATTCATCTATCTATTGAATATCCATCCGACTAATTCTCAAGGACTTGTCTACTTTGAACCATTATTCACCTCTCATGTTATACATTGACCAATTTCCTTAGTATAATAAACTCAAAATATCTTCATTCAGTTCTTGACACATGAAACCTATAACCGATAGACTTCACATGATTTCATCAAATAAGATATTTACGTCTCCATGGTTTGACTCATCTGATTTACTTGGTCTGGTAAACATAGTCTTTCTCCCTCAAATGGAATTAGAAGCATTCTTCATCTGATGGAATATCATTATGTTTCCCTTTGTTAGGAAACCTAGTAATTAAAGGATCTATATATCTCTATCTGATGAATTTAGGATTCTCTATTTGATGACATTGAATTCCTTTGTCCAATGAAACTTTACCCTATTATTTTTTTGGCATACCTTTCCTTGTTTATAGTAACTCATTATTTATCTAACTAATATCATTTTAATTCCCAATTTTTTGAAATCATATATATTTTATCTATTTAATCATTTGAGCATCACTTTGATGGACCTTTATTAAATACTATTTTTGTAGAAATGTTAATTTTCTGTTCTTCATGGATTTCATCTGTATGATATCATAGAAAATATATCCTCCATATAGTATATATTTCAACTCTATATCTTATACTTTGGCCATACTTCATAACTTAGATCATCTGATGCAGCTTCATGGCATTCATTCGACTGATCATAACTTCTATAACTTATCTATTTGATCACTATGCAGATAAACATTGTAATTCAACCTTTATGTAGTTGTGACTCCATGATCAATATTTATATATAGTCTTCTTCAAACTTCTTGTATTGTAACTTCATATGATAAAATCAGTCTAGTCCATATTATAACATTATACAAATTCATGGTCGTGTCGATGTTCCTACAAGTATTTTGGAGGATTTTATATCTAATTTTCATACTTCAAAATGGGATTTTCACCCTAGTTTCACCAAAATTTACTATTATATTTATAGACTCTATTGGTTTCCAAGAATGAAGAAAGAGATTACAGGTGTAGTGATGTAATGCTACACTCGTCAATTGGTGAAGGTTGTGCATCAATGGCATACTAGTCTTTTACATACCATTCCCATTCCATAATGAAAGTGGGATGATGTTACCATTGATGTTTTTGTGGAATTACCCTAGAATCCCTAAAAGAGTGATGCGATATGGTGACTATGGACTGATTGAAAATGGTAGACCATTTCTTACTGATTCAATATAATTTTACCATTGGTGAGTTGAGTGACTAATATGTTTGAGGGATGGTAAATTTTCATGGGGTTCCTTAGAGCATGATTTTAGATCATGATTCTTTTTTAACTACATTGTACTAGAAAGGATTGAAAATTTTTCCTTGTACTCAAGTGTTTTGGAGTATTTCCTATTACTCATAGATGGATGGGATATCAGAGTGGAATATCATGGTGTTATAGGACAAGCTGATATCATGCATATTAGATTTTGGTGAAACTTTTGGGAATCACCTACAACTTGTTGATCTCTCCTATAACAACATTTATTGGGAAACTATTTAAATGTAACCATATGAGGAACTGTGTGGTAGGCGATGCAGATCCCATTTGTGCTGGGTGGAAGTAGGAGAATCAGAGTTGTTAGGGATGAGTCTTTTATAGGATACATCAGTTCTTTTCCAATTGATTTGAAATATTATGGATATATCCTAGAGTATAAATAATTCATATTTCAATCGACACCATCGACCACTCAAGTATTTAGTGGGTTATTCTGTATTTCATTATATATAGATGAAAGTGGGTTACTCTTAGATTCATAAATAGTGTAAGTTGGAACCCGTGTATATCATCTATTTAGATATTACAGAGAGGATTAGTCTGGTATCATATCGATTAGACCTTCCAAATTAGTATATTGATATTAATAAAATATTATATGTATCCCAGCTTCATAAGTACCACCCTATCCCTTTTCATGTGATTATTAGGAATGAGGCTAATGAATCCCTTAAGGAGCATCCAATTCATGTTACAGATCACAGTGAGAGAACTCTTCAAGATAAGATTGTGCCTTTCTGAGTGTTGTGGTAGCATGGATGCATTTAGAAGGAAAATTAGGAGACAGAAGCTGATATGTGAGGCAAGTGTCCTAGTATTTTTTCCATGATATCTTAGTGATTATGGGGAGTGCATATCGTGGATAAGTTGTTAAATGGTGGTGATGTTGTAAGATCCTAACATTTTTAAAGACACATTTTTATTTTAATTTTGTTTAATATCCCTTTAAATTTATATTGGAATGATTTCTCAGGAGTAGAAAAGGTTTTTGTAGTATTTTGTGGGTTTGAGAGTTGATAATACGGAAAAATGGTGCTTTTAACACCTAAAACACAGTTAGTGCACAATTAGTTCTAACTGTGCACCCTTAACACGAGACACAATTTAAGGGTGGTACATTTTTAAAAACCATGCGAAGAGGCTTGGTAACCATGTAGGTTGTGTCCAAATCCATTCATATTACTTTTAAATGGTTTACCAAACTATTTGGGTGGACAAGTAGACCATGAGAGAGGAGGTGACCTTGGAAAATGGGGATCACATGGTTGGAACATGGCTTGACAAACCATATGTCCAAATTGTGAACCTCATTAACATTGGAGAATTTTCCAATTTTACAACAAATCCTTTATAAGAACTCATCTGATTTTCTCTCCCATTTCACTCTTGAAGCCTTTGGTGAACTCAAAAAACCTATTTATCTTCTAAGGGTGTTTCTCCTACAATCCTAGGTCATTTGATGTGTCATTTATGATGATTCAAATCACAAGGTAAGCATACGGGTCTGTTTAATTATATTATGTGGATATTTTATTACTTAGTTGTCTCTATTATCATATCTCATATTCCCTATTTCTAGGGAATTATCAAATTTTGTGTTTATAGTCATTTTTTATTAAATAAATGGTCAGGGTTGGATGGGTTAATATCTACGAACCTATGATTGGCTGTCTAAGATATTTTCCCATACTCTTGTTGTTCGTCAAGTGTATTTTGTATGTGAAATGGAATTGAGGTGATGTGTATTTGATTCCTTGATTATAAAAAATACATTGGGCCATTAAATGATGTCTTAGACCCTTAATATAACCAATTAGGTTCATTGATTACTTCGAGATTAGGCCTACAGCTACCCATGGGGTGTGAAAATTCATTGTAAATATTAATATGAGGTTTAAATGGGGGAATAGTGGGATTAAGACCATAACCCTATTTGACATGATGCTTGTCTTGTTATCATGGAATAAAGGGTTGGTTGGCATAACTTGGGAATTAAGTGTTTAATGAGATGATAAAATTAGGTAATAGTAAATGGTTAAAAGGAACTTGTTTAATTTGTTAAATGGTTTTAAATATTGGTGGTGATATATGAATAAATGTGGAAGGGATTAACTGTGTAGTTGGATTAAAAGTTGTGAGTATGTTAGACATTGGTGTATAATGAATGTTTAAGTGGAACACCTTGAAATCCTATTGTGTTAAAAGGTCAATGATTATGAAACATGGAAATTGAAAATAGTGGTATGGGTTGGTATGTTAGATTGATTCTACTCATCTCCGGTCTAGTTCTAGATTAACACTATAGAAACCACCGATGTTTATACATGGTTTCGATGCTGGAATGATGCTTTGGGCAGTAATACCATTTGACAAGGTATGTGTACTTAGAACGATGCTGCTTGATATATATATTTAAATACGTTTTGAATCCCTTTATTATTATTATTAATGTTTATATTCCCTATGTTTTATGGCTTAGATGACCGGTATGGGATGAAGCAAGTCAGTTGGCTCGGGTGTTACGTTGGAATTTGAGGGCTAGAAATGTTAATCGATAATTATTTATTTTTAAAATGTGTTTTATTTTATTTATTAGTCTATTATTTCCATGTACATATACAGACTCTATTTTCTATACTAAATATAATTGTAGATATTGTTGGTGAAGACCTAATGAGTTTTACCCACACCCTACTCTGGCTGTCATTAGTACCCGAGAAGACTTCTTGGTTTTATGTCTGGATCCGGGAAATCACCCTGTGATAGATGGTTGATTTGAGACTTATGGGATGAATCTTGGATGAGGGGACTGAGATCGATATCAGAATAGGTTTTGGGGATTATGATTTGTGTATTTCATTTGGGTTTCCTTCTGACAAATGAGAATATCATGGACTGATTGTGTTTGTTTTATTAGTTTGTGGCTGCTTACATGGTTTTGGGAATTGGTTATGTGATGTGTGGTTATGGATTGATATGATGTAGTTTTATTTATGATGTTCATTTAATCTGATAACGTGATTATAACCTCCCCAAGTTCTACATTAAGGCTCCACTGCTAGTTGGTAGCCTCTAGAGTATAGAGAAACATGTTTATGGTCATGTGGTGAACCAGTTCAACTACTATTAGGGAGTGATCTAGGTCAAGACATTACAAACCTCTTTTATAAAAGAGATCCATGTGTGAGGATATTTTTCATAATTTCAAATTTCTTTTATTTCAGTAATTCTTGATATATAATAACAGTTAAATTATGAAAAATATTTTTTCTGCATGTGTTTTTATATATACATATATACAAGTAAAAAATTTAAAACTAAAAAATAGTTTTTTTAGTTTCTTCCAAAAGAGTTGAAGCTCTTAGAACATTTGAACCTTTCTAAAGGTGGTAAACAACATGAAGGGATTCAAGGACTTTGAATTTTAGTTTTTTTTAAATCATGCCTATTTTTAATATTTTTTTCGAAAACCTATAAAAACACCCCTTATAGTTACATTATACATATGTAATGGGAGGATTTTGATATATTTTTTAAAATATTTTTTTAAATAATTCTTGTTTGTAATTTTTTTTAAAAATTAAGGTGAAAAGGTGACATCACTGATGCCACATTCCAGATATGTAGAATGGAGGAAAGGTTGATACCACCATTTTCACTCATCGACCTAGATTGATGACATGAAAAATGTGACATCAATGATTCTGTATTTCATAAAAATAAATTAGAATGGTAGTATCAGTGATGTCACCATCCCCTAAACCCCTTATAAATAAGGCACCCACCCCTCCCCCTTTTCCTCACTCATTCCACACCCTTTCTCTCTAATTTCACTCCCTCCCTCTCTAAAATTATCCTGGTGCTTCTTTCTTTGTGCGTGGTAGTTTCAGTGGCCTAAACGTTGTACCGAATTTGGGAAGCATCATTTTGAGGTATTTTTTCTTATTTATTTTAAAGTTTTTTTATTTATTTTATTTATTTTTTATTTATTAATAAATATTTTATTAACATAGTATTATTTTTATTTAGATATAGTTTATTGAAATAATGGTTTACTAATAATTAACTATTAAAGAAATGTTGATTAACTAATGCTAAAGTAATGATTAAGTATTGATTAACTAATGAATAATTTTGGATTAAAGAATGAGTATATAATAATTACCTAATAATTATCTAATGAATAAAATATGATTAAATAATGAGTAAGACATAATTAATTAAGTATTAAGTAATGTTTAACTAATTTATTATATAAAAAATATCTAATCTATAACAAATGAATAAATAATGATTGATGAATGATTAACTAATGATTAAAAAATGATTAACTACTGATTAAAGATTGATTAACTAATGATTAATGATTTATTAAATAATGATTAATGAATTATTAACTAAGGATTAAAGAATTATTAACTAATGATTAAATAATCATTAATTATTGATTAAAGAATCAATAACTAATTATTACATAATGATTAAATAATAATTAAGGATTGATTAAGTAATGATTAAAGAATGATAAACAAATGATTAAAGAATGATTAACTAATGATTAAATAATTATTAACTACTAATTAAAGAATGGTTCTCTAATAAATAAAGAAAGATTAAATAATGATTAACTAATGATTAAAAAACGATTAACTAATGATTAAAGAACGATTAACTAATGATTAAATAATGATTAATTGATGATTACAGAATGATTAACTAATGATTGACTAATTATTAACTAATGATTAACCAAGTATTAACTAATGATTAACTAATGATTAAATAATAATTAAAGAATGGTAAACTAATGATTAAAGAATGATTAACTAATGATTAAATAATGATTAAATAATGATTACAAAATGATTAAGTAATTATTAAGTAATGATTAAAGAATTATTAACTAGTGATTAAAGAATGGATAACTAATGATTAAAGATTTATTTACTAATGATTAAATAATTATTAACTAATGATTAATGATTGATTAAATAAGGATTAACTAATGACTAATGAATGGTTAACTAATGATTAAATAATTATTAAATAATGATTAAATAATGATTAACCAATGATTAACTAATAATTAAATAATGATTAACTAATTATTAAATAATTATTAACTAATGATTATTTAATAAATAAATAATGATTAATTAATGATTAAATAATGGTTAACTAATGATTGAATATTGATTAACTGACTAATTAAAAATTAGTTTTTATTTTTCAAAATAAACATTTATGGATTAGCGGTAACCTACATCCCAAGTGGGAACCTAACAACTGCCACTAAGTTCAATGTTCAAAATTCAAAAATAACACCACATCTGAGAATCATGATTGATGATCCCCCACATCACCATGTCTCCAGACAACATAACTCACAATCTCCCTCCATCATTGCATCAACATCACCATCCAACCACCACTGATTGCCTGAGATCGTTTAAAATCATTAAACCCGCTGTAAAAAATCTCAGTACACCAAGTCATCATCTTCCCCTAATGAATCAGCAAAAACCATACCAAAAAAATAGTGATGAAGAGTTTTAAAAATCATCATAAAGGAATATGAACCAATAATATAAGCATGTCGAACCACAAATGCATCACTAACCATCACCAAACACAAATAGAACCAAACCAAAAGCGTAAATTAAAGCACACTCATCAACCGGATTGAACTAGAAATGTGTTTCCAACCATCACAAGACACAAACAGAATAGAGCCAAAATCAAAAAATGGAATACAAGAATCAACCAGTTCAACAACTGAGAATAAAACTTACCATCACTGAAGACAGAGATCCGAAAAACCAAAATCAATCCCTAGTCATTTCCAAAACCACCGATAGAAAAACCTTAACTAATGAATAAATAATGATTAAATAATGGTTAACTAATGATTATATAATTATTAACTATTGATTAATGAATTTTTAACTAATTATTAAAGAATGATTAAATAATGACTAACTAGTGATTAACTAGTGATTAAAGAATGGTTATTAACGACTAAACATTTATTAAAAAATGATTAGAGAATCGTTAACCAATTAATAAAAAATGATTATGTAATGATTAATTAATTGTTAACTAATTATTAAATAATTATTAAAAAATGATTAAATAATTGTAAATAAATGATTAAATAATGGTTAACCAATTATTAAAGAATGATTAACTAAAGATTACAGAATAAATAACTACTGATTAAATAATTTTAAACTATTGATTAAAGAATGATTAACTATAAAGTAAATACTTATTATTCAATTATTTAGTAATGATTAGTGGATTATTAAGTCATAATTAATATAGTATTATCTAATTTTTATATAATAATTAGCAAATAATTAATTAATAAGTATCTATTTATTAACTTTGGATTAACCTAGAATTAAAAATTGATGAATGATGGATAAATGGATGAAAAAGAGGCTTAACTGCATACATAATTTGTTACACCCATGATATTGATGATGCATACCTTATTTCATGCCTGGTTTGTTACTCTCGATGGATATGTTTTTGATGAATAACATTCTCTTTATAAATCACTGAACAAACCATTAGGAAAATAAAAAAATTTACTCCGAAACATTAGTGTCATATTTTAGTATATAAGAAGACATTCAAAAGTTTTGGTATAATAATGATTATGTGGTTATCTAAGAAATCAAATATTTTTATGGATATAGAGGTGGATGTGGGTATAAAACATGTATACCTAGGTTTAAAACCCAAAAACACAACATTGAGATAGACTCGATCAGGAATTGGTGCATGAAAATGGGCCTTGTTGCACACCTAGTTTGAAACTCCCATGGGATATGCTTAGATTATTCATATTTTATTTATAAACCATTGAAAATACCTTTAGAAATATTAAAAAAATTCAACAAAATATTAGTTTCATCTTTTAGGATATAATAATTCATTATAAAATTTCATTATAATAAAGATTGTATATTCAACTATCATTGTAAATATTATTTAAACAATCATAATAATGATCAAAAAACATTTTCAAATAGAGAATCACATCTACCTATTTGTAATAATATTAGAATTTTATTCAAACTGATAAAATATCTTTTTATAGTACAAAACCAACAAAAATGGTTAGGACATGATATTGTGTAACCCTAAGAGAACATGATGGAAGAATTCATGGTTGTTTTAATTTGGGACATGATCGAGATATCTAGTATATTTTGTTATATATTCAATTTTTTGATAAACTATGGAATCTATCTTGTCCATTGACTGCTGATGAGAATTAGGTCCAATCAATAAGTTTATTTTCCCACTGGTCATATGGTTATGTGATGGAGTTTTATGTTGATTTTTCTAGTGCACACCAAAAAATTTTAATTGTATGAATACATAGACATACAAGAGTGGTTAAAAAATTTCCAAACTAATAAAATTAGTATATTCACTATGATCTGGAATAGGAAAAACTAGATGATCTCCTAGATATACGTCTAAATATATCTTATAATGGTGAATTTTATTAAGATGGAACCAGAAGAGATGAGGCGGAAGCTGTAGAATTTGGGGAGGAAGTTTAGAGAAATGAAGTTGTTGTACCACAACCTCGACCCACAATATATCATCCACCAATCGTCACATCTTGGTCGAAATCAATGACACATTTTATTGAATTCGAGTGGAATGTTATCATACCCGCAACTGAGTTTCATGGAGATGTAGATGACATGATTAATGAGATGGACAAAACATTATATGTTGGAAGGTATTTTACAAATAAATATGAAATAAAAAACATAATAAAACGAGACACTCTAGGTATTTATTTTAGGAATAAATCTATAAAAAATAAATCATAAGGTGTGCAAAATATGAGAATGACTAGATATTACTATTGAGGGAAATTCCTATCATTACATTTGGAGGTTGGAGAATTTATAATATTGAGTCAGCTCATACTTGCATTTAAGAAAGCCTCAGAAAAGATCATACTTTATTGGATTCTGAATTTATGTCATCAATTATCATTGAGATGATTAGGAACTTCCAACATATTCCTATATCCCTTGTTCAAGAGAGGATACAACAAAATTTTGGTTTTAATATTTCTTATAATAAGGCATGGATTGTGAAATACCAGGAAATTATAAAGGTTTATGGTGATTGGGATGACTTTTATGGGGTGTTTCTGTAATTGATATCCATATCGAGACCCAATGCACAAGTTTTATTCCATCTTAATATAAACAAAAAGTTGTCTCCAGATAACAAACTTGATCCATGCCATGTAAAATTTTGCCAGTTATTCAAGGCAATCCTCCCCTGTATTTCCTCATTTAGTTTCTAAAATTAGTTCCTATAGATTGATGGAATGTTTCTATATGAAAAATACATGGGCTTATTTTTGATTTTGGAAGCTCGAGATGGAAACTCTTCACCTGTGACAATTTCATTTTCCATTGTAGAGAAGGGAAATTATGAATCATGGAGGTGATTTTTGGCATGTATCTGCAACCATTTCACCCACATTCAGGGTGTCAATTTGATATTTTATCATCATTATGAAATCAACAATGAAATCAGTGTGTATCCTGATACACGGAGACCCATAAGTGCATATCATCAGTACTTCATCGGACATATTTCTAAAAACATGTGAAAAAATCCCCAATGAACCTATGAAGAAGGAAATCATGAGTCTTGGTATATAATATCTTTATAAAGTTTTTCTATTTAAACATAATGATAAAATTAATTTATATGAAATATGATCACTTCTATGTACCATACGAGCTAGATAAATAATGGTTGGAACAATGTTTTTAAGAAATCCATAGTGATAATTAGGGAGTGTATGATTATATGATGCAGATTCCATAAGAAAAGTAGACATTAACATATGATAGGAAGAATGGGTATGAACACATGACTAAAAACATTGTGGAGTACATCAATTAAGTCCTCAAGATTCATCATAAATTACCTATAACGAGAATATTTTAGGATAAATTTTATAGGTGTGTAATGTAATTCGTTTATATAGAAAAATAGACAACAAATGGGCTTCAGTAGAGGATAAGGTATGGAAGGCACTTTTAATGAGAGACTGAAAAGAACATTGAAGATTCTTTTTCTTATCCAGAATTTCTTTTCTACTAAGAAGACTCTCAATTTTATGTTTTAGAGTATTTCAACCCCATATAAAATAGAGACAGTCGAGTCTTGGTGGTATTACTAGAAATAAGGAAATATCAATGTGGAAACATCAAAGTATTAAAGTTTTCATGCGCACGCGCCATCATGGTAAGTGCCTCTTTGAACATATCATGAGAAACATATAGTGATCCAGTGTACCAGTAAGAAATCATTACTAACTTTTTTGCTGCAACATGGCTGCCTATTTGGGTGTTTTGATGTTTCACAATGCCTGAAAATGATTCAATATTGATACCTGATATAAGCAGGTAGTGATATAAATGGAGACTGAAGTCCAACAGGATGTCGAATGAGATTGTCTAGCCTCAAGAATAAGGGAAACATTGGAGATGTATTATATGTCATTGGGATGGTTATAATAGGAAATGATTCTATAAAATTGTGGGATTGAGTTCACACTCTCAGCCAGAATGATTCATTTCCTCCAATGTGAATTTTAAATATTATCAATTACTTTTTGTTGTTATATAATCATTCATTTGTTAATATTTTCTATCATTTACAAATAACATTACAATAAAATAATAAATATTTGATAAATTATACCACCATTTACATAAATGACACAAAAGATAAACATTAAAAATGTTACAACATTTCAATAAATAAAAATTTCTTCTAAAAATTTAATAGAAAATAACTTATAGAATGTTTTGGATAGTGGGGTAAAAATAAGAGAAACCATGAAATCAAATTATTTCACCATGATTAAATGAAAATTGTCATTATATAAAGTGAAATGGACATGAATAAAACCATTAAATAACACATGAATGATTTACAGTAGACAAGAAATACCAGGACAATTTTCAATGGAATATGTTTGGATGAGATGATCATGACTTTGGAGGTGATATAAATTCCAGCTTATTTTCAAGTGACATCTTAGTAACATATTCCAAAGTAAAGTAAAAAAACTTTGAATTTTAAATTTTTTTGGCTTTCTAATGACATATTCATTGTATGGAGAGACATATCATTATATGGCTGAAAGATTTCTAAAATTGAAAATTTATGCACATCCTTTAAAAGATGTAATTAAGCTTTAACTTTAAAATAAGCTGGATTTTACTACACTTAGGTATTCATGATCATATAATCCAAACTCCATTCTATTGAACAATTTTAAGGTATTTATTTTCTTTTGTAAAAAATTCATGTGTTATTTAATGGTTTAGTTCTCATAAATTTCACTTTATATGATCCTAATTTTTATTTTATCATAGAGAATCAAATTTATTTGATGTTTTCTCTTCTTTTTACCTCACTGTCCAAAACATTCTATAACTTATTTTCTTATAAAATTATTGAAAACAAATAAAAAATGTTTATATTTAAAAATATATAAAACCATATCTTACACAACACCCTTTCCAAAGTAAAACCATATCAAAAACCACTTTAGAAATATGATTTGAGAAAACAGAAGCCTTTCCCTTTTATTTTTGTAATAAAAAATTCATAAAATAATGTGAATAGACATGTTATGTCTAACATTCTACCTGTTATAGCATTATTTTAACCATAATGTTATATTTACATTTTACAATTAAGAATTATTTCTATATTTTACATAGAGATAGAGGATATTACGCTCAAAACTGTGAATTATAGTCATGTTTCACATGACATGCTAGAGGGTCATGAGATTCTACTGATTAGGGTCTATAGAGACCACCATTATCATAAAAATATTCCTATATATGCCATTATACCATACCTATATTGTGATGTATTCTTTGGAATTGTTTTATCTGATTTTACGTTCATTTATCATCAGTTCCTTTCTTTGGTCACCAATAGATGGGGACCTGAGACACACACATTCTTCTTGATTGAGGGAGATATTACCATAACCCTTGAGGATGATGAAGTTATAGTCATTATTTATATCCAGGGTGATGCTGTTATAGAACACACCCTTAGAAATTAGCATGATCTTGTATAATGATTTCTAGGTATCAACATTGTGGGTGATGATGATGCTACATATGGCAGGACGATATCTATGAGGTGGCTTGAGATTCACTTTTCACAATTACCCACTGACATAGATGAGAAGACTATCATGCATCATGCCTATGCATATATCTTACAACTCATTGGAGGGACACTTCACACTGATCACTTTGGTATACATGTGCACATGATATATCTGGGGATACTGGAAGATTTTGATCTGGCCAAGAGATGTAAATAGGGATCTGCATTCTTGGCTTACACATAATGATCATTATGCATGGAATACTGATCCTATGACATGGATATCAGGGGATGTGTCACCCATATTTAGATGTGGTCATGGGAGCGCATCCCTCCCCTCCCCTATTGTTTTTGGTCAAGTTAATTATATAGATGTGCTACATGATTCTCTATGTGGATGCTAGTTTGATCACTCATATTTTTTTCCGATGCAACTATAAGTTATTAAATTTAATTTCTTATTATTTATCACTTTCTATGTTGTACGTTATAGGTGGAGTCATACACCCCACTTTTTCAGGATGTTGAGGGACAAAGTGGGTGCATATCATCTCATGTTGGATAGTATAGTACCCATTGATGTATGTATATACAGTTTTTCCACAACTAATCAATTTTTTAATATTATAATTTTTGGTTTTTAGTAACAATTTTTTTAAAATGTTACATGTCATTTAAGATTGTATGGATTTTATATTATGCTCTATTAGAATGGCTTCCCATATACTTTACTGATGGGATTCACGATTCCATGACTTTAGTTCCTCTCATTCACATTCACATTGTTGAGTGGAACTATCCAGATAGAGTGATGCACCATTTTGGATTTGTTCAACGTATTCCATTTCCACCGAGATAGTCAGAAGTGCTTCATTCTGTGAAGCTGACAGGGATGTAGGATATTGACTGACGTCAATGACATTCAGAGTATCTAAACCTCTAGCATAGACGAGTATAATTTCAAATCGAGAGTATACGTACTATGATATTACCTAGAGAATAGAAGATCGAGTATGATCCATAGTATAGACTAATGTTTATACTGTATATTACTCTACATGGTGGAAGAATCAATGATCTGGTATGTTAATAAATTTACATTTTTTTTATTTGACCTGTTTTAATCCATTTTGAATCTTTTTACAACATACTTGACTACAACATATTATCTGCATGTCTAAACTCAAGGGGGAGGATGCTTTTAGCCAGACAGCCTACCATGATATAGAATAGGGGATGATGGCAACAAATCATGTTTTACACAATAGTATCTTTGATAATCCACCCTAGGAAGATGGAGTTCCTGCTCATGGAGTGGAGGTTCTATCTTATAAACCTCCTCTAGAAGCCACTGATGTTGAGGAGACAGGAAGCTGAAGTCATAAACCACATCGTGTTGCATGTGAGCCCTCACCCATTCCATTGGCATAGGTCTGTCCTCTAGTATCACTACTACAAAATGGGCTTTATCAGCTCTCAAAATGGGCTTTAACAGCGCTAAAAAAGCACTCTAAAGCTCAACGCTGCTAAAGGGTGCCATTGTCATCCTTAAAAATGCGCTGATAAAGGGATCATTTATCAGTGCTTTTTTTTTTGTGCGGATAAATGCCATGCCTACTGTAACATGATATTCTGCAGTAGCACACCCAAACAATACCTTCAAAAATTCATCATATCAAATAAGCAGTTATCACAGAGAAAATATGTGGTGGTAATAAATTTGGGATCAAATAATGGGAAAACATTCATATCTAATGTGATGCACTAATTAAACATTATGATTATCAAAAGTTACTGTTAAATACTATCTCCACTAAATGATATCCTACAATGCCTTAGAAAAAATATATAGAGAGATTTCAATGTCAGAACCTTAAGAAAAATTTTATTAAGGCATGAAAGTGAGTAATTATTCATGTTTTATGTGGTTAAGATTCATGTCATGCTTGTATATGGAATTTGTTTATAGATTTTGAGTTCCTTTTGGGATATGTTTCCTTAAGACTTTGAGTTTCCCCTATAAATTCCTCATGGTAGATGGATTTGTTTGATTCTTGGGACACTTAAGGAAATGTGTTATTGTGGATGATGCATTTATCTTATGGTTTGTTGTCTTATTTTCATGTCATTTATAGAATTTACAAAATGGTGGGAAAATATATGCTTGTTATTTGTCCATCCTAGACTCTTGATTAGTAGTCATGTAGTTCTTTTATCGGGGGAACATAATTTAGAAGAACCCACATGGGTACACATTCATGGGGAAGTTTCCTATTCATTTTGAACCTTTACTATTTTATATACATATGAAAAGGATGGTTTTTATGACTCCATGTAAAAACCATGCAACTTACATTTTTGGGGAAGTTGTTAGGAACACAGGTTGTCCACGGTTAGGAGAAACCATGTGGTATGAATCTATAGTTTAACATTGAGTGATAAATGCCACAACGTGCATGTATCAAGGCTAGGTTGACTCTTACACATCAAAAAATGACCCATGGATAATTATAATAAATTATCAACACAATCCAAATGCGTTTGGTTGGCTTTTCGTTAGTCAGTGTTTGTTTTCACTTACAATCATGTCCATTCTAAACAAAAGAGAGACACTTTGAGTGATACCGGTCACACCATGCCATAGATTGACAATGGTTTGACTTTTACATGTCACACATAACCCATGGACCATTGTCCTAAAGTATCAACACAATAATAAAGCTTTTGGTTGGTTTTCCGTATGTTAGTTGTTGTTTTCACTTAAAATTCTGTCCATTTTAAACAAAAGAGAGACACTTTTAGTGATACCAGACACACCATGCCTTGTATTGAGGTGGGGTTTACTCTTACACATCACAAATGACCCATGGATCGTTGGACTAAATTATCAACACAATATGAATGTGTTTGGTCGGTTTTCCGTATGTAAGTTATTGTATTCACTTAAAATTCTGTCCATTTTAAACAAAAGAGAGACAATTTGAGTGATACAGGCCACACCTTGCCGCATATTGAGGTAGGGTTGACTCATACATGTCAAAAATGATTCATGAATCAATCTCTTAAAGTATCAACAAAATCCGAATGTGTTTGGTTGATTTTCTGTATGTTAGTTGTTGTTTTCACTTAAAATTCTGTCAATTATAAACAAAAGAGAAACACTTTGAGTGATACCTATCACACCGTACCTCAGATTGAGGATGGTTTGAATCATACTTGTCACGCATATCTCATGGATCTTTTTATTAATGTATCTACACAATACAAACACGTTTTGTCAGTTTTCTGTATGTCAGTTGTGGTTTTCACTTAAAATTTTGTCCATTTTAAACAAAAGAGAGACACTTTGAGTGATACCAGCCACACCAAGCCTCATATTAAGGCAGGGTTGACTCATACACATAAAAAATGTTTCATTGATCATTATCATAAAGTATAAACGCAATATAAATGTGTTTGGTCAGTTTTCCATATGTCAGTTGTTGTTTTCACTTAAAATTATATTCATTTTAAACAAAAAAGAGACACTTTGAGTGATACCGGTCACACTGTGACTCATATTGTAGAAGTGTTGTCTCTTAAACCTCAAAAATGACCCATGGATCGTTGGAATAAAGTATTAACACAATCATAATGTGTTTGGTTGGTTTTCCATATGTCAATTGTTATTTTCATTGAAAATTATGTCCATTTTCAACAAAAGAGTGACACTTTGAGTGATAACGGCCACATTGTGCCTCATATTGAGGTGGGTTTTACTCATACACATAAAACCTGACCCATATATCGTTTTCCCAAAGTATCAACCCAATAAAAATGTGTTTGGTCAATTTTCTGTATGTCGGTTGTAGTTTTCACTTAAAATTCGGTCCAGTTTAAACAAAAGGGAGGCACTTCGAGTGATATCGGTCACACCGTGCCTTGTATTGAGGAATATTTGACTCTTTCATGTCAAAAATGACACATGGATTTTTCTCCTAAAGTTTCAACACAATCCTAATTCGTTTGTTCGGTTTTCCATTTGTCACTTGTTGTTTTCACTTAATATTCAATCCATTTAAAACAAAATAGAGACACTTTGAGTTATACCGGTCACACCTTGCTTTGTATTGAGGCAGGGTTGACTCTTAAACATAAAAAAGACCCATTTATCATTTGAATAAAGTATCAACACAATCCGAATGTGATTGGTTGGTTTTCCGTACTTCAGTTGTTGTTTTCACTTAATTTTTTTTCCATTTTAAACAAAAGAGATACATTTTTTAGTTATACTGGTCACATTGTGATTTGGATTGAAGCAGTGTTAACTTATACAAGTCAAAAATTACCCATGGATCATTATCCAAAAGTATCAATAGAATACAAATTATTTCGGTCAGATTTCCATTTGTCAGTTATTGTTTTCACTTAAAATTTTGTCCATTTTAAACAAAAGAGAGAAACATTGAGGGATACCAGTCACACCGTGCCTCAAATTGAGGCAGGTTTGACTCTTACAAATCAAAAATTACCCTTGTATTGTTTTAATAAAGTATGAACATAATCCGTATGCTTTTTGTCGGTTTTTCGTATGTTAGTTGTTGTTTTCACATAAAATTCAGTCCATTTTAAACAAATTGGAGACACTTTGAGTGATAGGGGCCAGATTGTGCCTAGGATTGAGGTGGGGTTGACTCTTGTCAAAAATGACCCATGGACTGTTTTCCTAAAATATAAAGATAATAAGAATGCATTTGGTCTGTTTTTATGTATGTTAGTTGTTGTTCTCACTTAAAATTCTATCCATTTTAAACAAAAGAGAGACACTTTGAGTTATACCTGTCTCACCGTGTCTCGGATTGAGGCAGAGTTGACTTGTACATATCTCAAATGACCCATGGATCATTATCCTAAAGTATAAACACAATTATAATGCATTTGGTTAGTTTTCCGTATGTCAGTTGTTGTTTTAACTAAAACTTTTGTCCATTTTAAACAAAAGGGAGACACTTTGAGTTATACTGGTCACACCGTGCCTCATATTGAGGTGGGGTTGACTCATACACATCAGAAATGACCCATGGATCATTATACTAACGAATAAACATAATCATATTGCATTTTGTCAGTTTTCCATACGTCAGTTGTTGTTTTCACATAAAATTCTGTCCATTTTAAACAAAAGAGAGAGACTTTGAGTGATACCCGTCACACAGTGCTTCAGATTGAGGTGGGATTGAATCATACACAATAGAAATGTCCCATATATCATTGTGATAAATTGTAAACATGGATGTGTGGGGTGAGACCCTGTGGAGGAAGGAGGTTCTAACAATGTTCATTTTCTTATTATGGACAATCATAAAACATACAATCTATACCAATGAAAATATTCAACGCATGGGAATGCATTTGGAATCTTGATGCTCATACTGAAATCAATTTATTGCATAGATGGTTACTCATCTCTTATTTGAATTTGAGTGGGAAAGTGTGATATGAAGTTATTTTGTAGATTTTACTGGTTTTTCTTATCCAAATCCCAAAGAAAAGTTGTTCATCATTCTTGCATGTTGTTGGTGCATTTCATCTATTAAAATGGACAAATGACTCATTATAGAAAGTATGTTTTATTTAATAACAATTACAATTTTCCTATGAACATTTACATACAAAATTGTTTATTCTTTTGATCTCCATGAACCCCTCTCAAAATTTCCTCCAGTTATACACATCCCCAAGTCAGATCTCCATGCTATTTGTATACAATCTTCCATCAGGTATGCAACCCACTCATTTCTGAAAAAAATCTAAATTTCCTTGTGAATATGAGGCTTTTGATAGTCATATTAGTACTGAATAATATATAAATAAATAATTAATAAATAATTTAAATTAAATAGTATATGTTTTCGAAAAAACCTCTTTAGGGATGCTAGTTTATTGATGGAAAACTATCTATCTCATAAATTTACAAACATAATAACCGAAATATTTATCGCTTGTTTGTTTTGGACACTTAAAAAACATTTATCATTAGGAGAATAAGTAACTTGTTTTGATATGTGTTTGGATAGTAAAACTTTATTATTTACACCCTGATACTTGTCCATACGTAGTACTTGCTCACCTCCTTATGATTATCCCCTTTCCTTATTTCTATTTTAGATGATATTTATACACCACCCTATCATAACATATTCCTTAGTAAAATATAATATAAATTATATAACATGTTGTTTAGACCTAAAACGCAGGATTTAGTGTCTTACTGATTCAAAAACTCCATCATGTGTGGTCGGTTTTTTGGATATCTTTACATTGAATCTAGAAAATAAATCTTTAGAGTATCCAAGTTCATCTTAATTAGCATCTAATGCTTCCTAAAAACTCAAAAAGGAATAAGTAATTAAATAAGAGAAAATATAATTGATATGCTTTAATCGTTAGGTTTTACCCCTGCATGGTTGGTATTAAGAAGAGTATGTCATCTGTAATCTTGCATTCAAATGTTTTCAACAAGTCTTTCACTATTTCATCCCATTTTTATGGCTCTAATTTCATTAGTTGTGTTGATGTGGTATGTGGACTAACTAGTCCGAATTTTGGATCATAGGAAAATCCCTTCAATTTTTTTCATATATACTCTTTCCAATAATATAAAATTCATTTAGTCATAATTATCACATTATATCAACTTTTAGAAAATCAATTCACTAAAACATACCTCATATATAAATTGACAACTATGAGGCCTAGAAAATTGTATTCGAGGATGTCATTTACATTTTCCGCAGCAACAAAATCTTCAATTTCCTTTTCGTATATATTCTTTTCAAAAAAAACTATATGAATACTACCACTTTTTAGATTTGTATCCACATGAGTCTGCACTGCTAGTAAATGTGGATAGAGAACAGGTGGTGTAATTATGATTTCCATAGATCTATTAGATCGGTTGGCCAATCCTTTAGATTCATTTGAGCCCACGTTTTATTTCACCAAATTCCCTTTCTCCATCTATAATAACATTCATTGGTTTCAACCTTTTTTCATTAATAGTTAAAGGTTTAGCATGAAAAAATGGAAATAAATACCTCTTTGTCCACATGTACTCTTACAAGTTGTGATGGCCATGCAATGACTGTCCTAATATCCTTTTCGACCATATGAATGTCATCTTCCTCAAGTAGAATAAGTATCTCTGCATTTGGATCATGAGATATAGTAATCATCACTTTCAGATGATCTATTAGAAGTGGTCTGTTATGTAGCTTGTCCTATAGGATGTTGAACACTATACCCCTCGCTACAAGGTGATAGGTGGGTGTGGACAGATATAAATCATAGTCATTATCACCCTCTAGAAGTTCAGTATAGGAAAAGTAGCAGTTTTTTTTTCTGATTTACATTTCATGGGATCAATTATTATAATATTGATTACCATGGCTAAGACAACTCTTTGAGGGGAATGACACACCTCAAAGCTGGTGGGGGGGGGGGTGGGTGGGTGGGCGGGATCTTCACGTACTGGTAGTTCCTGAGTTGTGTCTTCTCATTGCTTCTCACTCAAAAAAGATGATAGCAACAATCCCTACTATTGAAATTGTACTTCAATAGTTTCTAGTCTTTCTCTCATTTGTTTCATCTCATCATTTCGATCATCCGTTTGTTTTTTTTTCTCAAAATATACTCGGGGTGTCACCCCAAACCCCGCACCTCTGACATGACCATATTGTTCAGGCCACTTAAAAGCTATCGATAATAGGTATTCATTCGCTCTAGTAGTTTCTGATTCCTATAACTATCAGATATAAGAAAATAAGTAATTATTATTATGTAATATAAATTTAAAACAAAACATTTTTTCCTGTCATACTTACACATATTTCCCACACTTTTTTGTGTGATTTCATCTACTACCTTCCCTTCCTTAATCACACATGACTCCTTCCATAACACATGATATGGGATGGAAGTGTCTTTGGCTTTAGACTCATCAATCTACATATAAATATAGAAATATATTTATGATGTTATTTCTTGCCACATAATAATATTACTGTAAATTTAAAATACATACTATTTTTTTTCTAGTGAAGCATATCCCATCCTTACTTTACGATATGGGTATGTCAGTTTTGATGAACATTGCTTATTTTTAGTACTGATTTGTTGTTTCATAAATGAAATATTGACAATCAAAGTGATGTATACATGTATCCACAAACAATGTATTATCATCCATAGTGTACCTAAAACTTCTCATCCCCACAGCGTCCAATAAATGCATCCAATGCTTCTTGGGATATTAGGTGAGTGTAGACAAGGGGTGTGTGAGGGTTTATTTTACATTTGGAATATTTTAGGTTACATTTTTTTATAATAGTGTGAAAACCTCAATGAATCCTTCCTGTAAACCTTAGTACATAATTATTTTGTGAATCTTCGACTATAAATGTACTCTGCAAGGGATTTAGAAGAGGAAGACAATGTTTCATTATTTTGTTAGCTATTAAATTAATGAAATAATATCATAATGTTACCGTAATTTCTTCCCAGATCACAACCTTCATCTTGGACACAACATGGTTCCATGAATCTATGTCAATTAACACACATTTACGAGTGAAAATTTCAATGTAACTACAAAACATAGCCTTGTTGGGATTCACATGTTGGCCTTTTGAATTCCATCCGATATCAAATTTGATGTCTTTTATTTTCTCCTTAAGAACTTTGGATAACACCGTCAAACTACAACGCACCTGTGTTTTCTACGACATCGGTCCTTCATCCCCGACCATTTCATCAATATCAACATTATTAATATGTTCATCTGAAATGGTAGCAATGAAATGTGTTGATGGTTTTTGGACCTCAACACTTGGAGCAACAATAGGATCAGAAACTTGTTGTTGCTCTGCACTATGAGAAGCAACAGCAGCAACCACAGCTGCTTGAGAGACTTGTACAGCCTCGAGGTTCAGAGCACCAGAACATGCATAAGTCATTATCTTCAAAAGTGGTTGAGCAGTTAATTTAGATTACATAAATTTATTAATGATAATATAATAACAAGAGATAACAAGATCTATATTTCAAACAAAATATAACCTATTTATTGAACTCTATTTCTTTTTTTCAAAGTCCAAAGGGATTTTAAACCTCTTTCGATTATCCAAATCTCTTCATTATGGTCTCCTCTAACATACAAAATGTTATCTATATTGGGGCCACAATGAAATGATTGTGACATAACACTGAAAGGGTCATCCTCAATTGAATTTTCATCGGACCCTTCAGTAGTTTTGGATGGTAACAGAACAATCGACCACTTTTCGTTTGCAGGATCTGGAACATAAAATACTTTTACTGCTTGGGATTCCATTATACATTGTTTGTGTTTTTACCCTTCTTTACTAAAATAAACTTTCACAAATCCCAATTCATCTATTTTAACACCACTATTGTTATCAACCCATTTTCATTGAAAAAAAAAGCAATTGGAATGTCGTATAATACAACCCCCATATTTTTTTTGATAATGCCAATGTATGACATATTCTCATAAATTTGATTTTTGTCCTTACTAACAGAAACATGAATCACTTAAACTACACGCGTAACTCCACTATTTTTCATGGTACTATCTTCATAATGTCTATCTGTATAGAATGTTTAACCATTAATTACATAACCATTGTATGATAATACATACACACTTGGTCTGGTGGCTAGCCATTGAAGTCGTTCTGAAATTGAATTTGGATTTTCATATAACTCCTTAAAAATATGCTCCTGAAAACATCCTATAATCTGGTTATTATGTGTATTTGATATCCATTTTCATCCCTTGATGGATTCAACTGCCTAAGAATTTCATTGTGGGTTTCAATATATGTAGCAACCTCCAAACAATAATGAAAAACATAAAAGAGGCCCCGCTCCCGATATGTAGTATTGATTGTCACAAAATCTCTTCCTGAAATTCCATCACCCTCAATCCGTCCGGTGTCATGAGATTATAGTTGACCAATTCTTTCAACATAAGATTGGTATTTAGTACATAATTCAATGGTTTCCTCGAAAATATATCGCTCCATAATACAACCCTCTGGCCGACTTTTATTTTTGACATACCCTTTCAAAATCATCCTATACCGTTCAACGAGGTACATCCATCTATAGTGAAAAGGACCACAAAGTCGAATCACTCTCACCAAGTGAACCATCAAATGAAACATCATATCAAATAATTTTGGTGGTATGAAAATTTATAATTCACATAATATGATAAAAATATCTCTTTCTATAACTATCAATTTCACCACGTCTAAAACTTTTCACCATATAGAATTGAAAAAGAAACAATGTTTGGTTAACGTATGATGAGAATTCTTGGAATGAATTAAACGTAAAGCTATAGGAATTAAATCTTGCATCAAAACATGGTAGTAATGTAATTTCAAACCTTTTAACTTAAAATAATTCATTCACACAATGTTCTTGATATTTTATGAATACACCAATGGAACCTTTATATCATTGAAGAAGTTTCAAAACTGATATCTCTCCTCCTTGGAATGAGTTTAAGTTGTTGGAGGAAGAAACATTCAATTTTCACCCTTCACGAGAGCCAACTCTTCTCGTATTCCCATGTCAACCATGTCCAACCTTGTCTAAATTCCATCCTTAGTTTTTCCAGGGTCATTTAGAAACATTCTGATAACAATATCACATACAGTTTTTCCACTTACATCACATCAAGAAAATGTCTAACGTACAGACAATTCCTGTATGGTAATTAGAAAAAACTGATATCTTTTTCCTACCGATTTTCATATGGTTTTTAAAAAATGGTTTACCAAAAATAGTGTGCACATACTTTACTTTCTCAAATAGATGATCACATATTAATGGAGATGGTGTTGTGTGTTGTTATGAACATCCAATGAATGATTTTGTCCTAGATCAGTACTTATGACAACAGGGTAGAAATCTATGATGTCCTAGAAACATAGATTTTGATGAATTTTTCAACCTAATTGATTCAGTATCTTCTTCGCACCCTAAACACCCTTGAGTTACTTTAATTCTATAGCCTAAAAAATTTCCATAAGCAGGGAAATCATATATCATCCCACACAACATCGCTCTCAATGTAAAGTACTCACTTTTATAAGCAACATACAATATAACACCTGAATCCCACAATAACATCAAATACATGATCAAAGGATCCAAATAAACATCAATATCATTACCTGGTTATTTTGGTCCTAATATAATCATAGATAACATGATGGATTTTCATTTCATTCGTAACGAGGGTGGCAAGTTATAATTTACCAACATAACAGGCCATGTACTGTGAGTCCTGGTTTGATAAAAAAAAGGATTCACTCCATCTATAGATAACGCAAGACGAAGGTTTCTCAGATCATTTCCAAATTCAGGATACTCATGATTAGTTCTATCCCATTGAATAGAGTCAGCCAGGTGACACAATTTCCCATCATTATTTTTTTATCTTCATTTCACGACAATTGTCTTGTAGTATTTTCACTTCCATGTAGATGCCTAAAACTTGGAATGATTGGAAAGTACCATAGAAATTTCATAGGACTGGATTCATCTTTCTTGTATCGAGAATCCCCACACTTTGGGCATTCTATAAGTGATTTTTTCTCCGTAATAAACAATATATAGTCTTTTGGGAAGGCATGTATTCTTTCATAAATCATACCCATCGACGTAGCATTCATTTAGCTTTATTTGTATGGCTTGGGTTCTCATTATCTTTTGGGAGAATGTCATTTAAGAGAGAAATTATTTCAGTAAAACTGACAACAGTCCATCCATTGCCTACTTTAAATTTATAAAAATTTAGAACAACTAAAAATTCAGTATATTTTGTGAAACCAGCATACAATGGAATCTTTGCACAACTCTTTAACATCTCAAACAATTTTGGGAAATCACGGAGTTCATCCTCAATTGTCCTTGTCATTTTCTCAATACTATATTTATCATCATTGAAATCTATAATCACATCCTTTATACGGTATTCCTTATTATCATTATTTGTAATCATATCTGATGATCCAAAAAAAGCAGTTGTATCTCAGCCTGTAGCTATATTCTCTTTTTCTCTTTGATTATTCCTATATTTATTACTCTGATCTATTCCATGACATATCAAATGTTTGTCTAACTCCTCTGGAGTAATTAGTCTTGAATAAAAACAACTTGAACATTGAAAAAGGATTTGAGAAGGATCCTTTGCAAACTTGATGTACTCTTTCACTTCGTTCTCATACTCTATTGTCAAACGATTAGCATCCATCCAATCTTTATTCCTCTCCATCATATTTGAATCTCAAATATTATTATTTATGATTCAAATACACAAAAAAGAATTCCAAATATAGTATAAGAGAACCACTTACTTATAAAAATAAATATTAATAGATCCTAACCATTTACAATAAAGATTCGGAAAACAACAGAACCAGGATAGACCCCCCATTAAAATCAACACACTTTCCAGCCCCCTTACCAATAGTTCTAGAACCAACCACCCTTCCAGAAAAACATTAAACATCATTTTAGACACCCCTACCATCCACCTCATTCATAATAAAATAATCACATTAACAAAAACAAAAACTGTGACCAAACTGAAATAAAATGAAAACAAGGAAACAATTTTGATGACAAAACTAATATAGTAGATACATTTCCAATCACAAAGGGATTCGCGGGGTAGAAAAATAACCCAAATTTATCCAAAATTATTATGGAATATCATAGGTTTTGTTACCCAAATTAACATATGAAAAAGAAAATTGAGTTTAGTTAATAGAAATTCAATCATGAACAAATAAAGAATATGCAATAATTCTCCCTCACCCTTCCCAAACATGTAACTAATATCCACAGACACGACTTAAATACGTTCTATAAAAAAGCACATTCCCATACAAAGGGATAATCAAAAATCCCTTAGTGTTAGAAAACTCACACATGAGGGGATAAAAGTATCAAATAGTGATAAAACATCCTTCACAAAGGGGTGAATTGTTTAAGGGTAATTCAAGAGGGATAAACAAGATTTAAAAGATACACTATACAAAGTGTAATCTAGACATTTTACCATAAAAAATAGAATATAATTCTAATCTATTTCATTCTTCTTAAATCCTCACTTAATATAAATTAAAAATTAATCACACCATAAAAACATTTCCAAGACATCATTTAAATAATTTTCTTTTCTAATTGAAATATGAAACAATCCAAAGAAGGCACCATGAACCCTACTCCTCCACAACCCAATGCCTATAATTTCAAGGAAATCTACATTTTCCATAAAAGAAACCATTTCCTATTTTTACTCACACTAAAAACCCTTACATATATATTTTCCATTACCCAAAAATTTGAAAAATTCCATTTCTAATGAAACACAAGAACAACATAGAGTTAATAAACCAACTTCATGGGTCGAGCCCCCTTGAAAAATCAAACATAAACCAAGAATAATTTCAATAAATTCCATTCATAATTTGAGAAACTGGGAACTCATATATAAAAATTTAAAACAACACAAACATGCTAAATTATTATGTTTCTTTTTTAAAACCTACACCCAAACCCATTCAATCCTCTAGTTCCTTGGAAAAAAAATTTCACACCTTTTAAAAAACCCATAATACCATTTCTAAGAAGTATTAAATTAAAACAAACAAAAAAAATAAGCATTTCCTTTATTAAAATTCATTTCAAACACATAGGCATGAAAAATGCTTCAACAACACAATTTTAACCCCAAAATTAATTTATAGAACAAGGATAAATGCACAAAAAAGCATATTAAATTCAACTATAAATTTTAGGGCATGGAACCACTGACATTGGGTGAAGAAATTTCTGAAATCCAATGTGAAACCCAGATCTCACCTCAACCACACCACAAAGAATACCTAGCAAGGAATGATTTACCCAAAAACAATAAGATTGAACCCTGACTCAAAAGATTAAATCCTGTCAATGGAACCCTACGATCTGAAAAAGATAAAAAAAATGTAAAACTGGGAGACTTACCTAGAGTATATTTCACCCATGATGGGGGGAGAGAAGAAGCGTCGAGCAGCCAGGGAGCCTTTTGCGCTATGCCTGGAGGCGAAGGCATGGCCTCCGAAGTAGGAGGTGCAAGGAAGGAGCCGCCAGCCATTGAGAAATGGAGGAGTAGTGTTCATGGGGAGAAGGGTCCAGCGAGGAGGAGGAGAAGTATGGTTTCAAGGGAGGAGGATCCGTGGAAGGGGTTTGATGGGGAGGATAAGGAGTACGGTTCGTGGTGGAGTAAGGCTAGTGCCGGAGGTCTGGAAAAGAGAATATCAGGGGGGGTTGTTGTAGGGGTACACTACCGCGAGTGCTTTAGGGCATGATCAACAGAGGTAAATGTACACCCTATTCTATATAATGGGACTATGGTTTTATCAGCACTAGAAAACCACTGATAAAGAATAACCTTTATCTGTGTTTTTTTCATAGTGTTGATAAAATGTGACACATCCCTTGCCCATTTTTGTAGTATTGTATTACATCCTCAGCTATTTGGGGATGTGAATCAGGAGGCTTGAGATCCATTTGTGTCGTAATGATATCCATAGATTTTTATGGGTACAACTTATCCAAGATTCTATCAGGTGTAATTTATAATGCCTCCACCTTTCGTGCTCAAGCCTTCACAGGCTGTATGGTTCCCCTAGGTGACGATGATACATCCTTATTCTCTGGTAGAGGTAGAAGGATGAGGTGCACCTGATTACATCCAGTTAAAACCTCCTCTTGTTGAGTCACAACTAGAGCAGCATACATTTGAGGTTCCCACACCCAAAGAAGATCCCTCTCCATCTCATCATATGCCACCCCTACACAGGGGTGACAATCTCGATACGGTCATCCTATTCACACACCATCACATGGGATGAGACCTTATCATAGACATTGATTGTATTCATTTATTTATATTATTTCTATTCATTTAAAGGATTTGAAACAACAATGTATTTTATCCTCTATATTATTGTCTATCTATTAAATTGATGATTTTTTTTACTGTCAACTATTTTTTACATGTTTAGCTAGTGTTTTAATTTGTATTTATATGTTAATTGTAGTTTTAATTTTATGAGCATTAAAAGTCAACTACATGAAGCATACGAGAACTTATTAAATTTCTATTAGGTAACTTTAAAATCTTATAAAATCTAAAAAATAAAAAATCTAAATAAAACCTAAAACATAGCCTAAAAATCTATTTTTTTGGAAAATAAAAAGAATTTCATTAATATAATAAATAATTGAAAATGATAGGAATGTAAAAAAAATTATATACAAAAGTAATAGTTTAAAACAACAGTATATTGTGCAACTAAAATTATTTTTCATCTATTTTTTTATGAAATGTATGCTATTTTCGATTATTTTTTATATTTTATGTGTGTCAAATTTCATTTAGAATATATTTCTACTTAATTATTTATATATGTTCAAAGCCACCAACATCTAACATAATTATGATTCATGTAGGTGACTCTAAAAGAATAGAAATTATAAAATATAAATATAGTCTAAATGGTATTAGAAAAACTGACTCAACACAAAAAACACAATTGGAAATATATAAAAATAATAAATATAATATGTAAAAGCTAATTTACATGTCACAACATTTATTACTGAAAATCCTGACATTTTCACTTTCAAATATTAATGGACATAATTATAAAAAAATAAAATAAACAAAATATATATATACACCCACACACAATAAGTGAGGGGTGTTGGGAACCCAGATGTTGGGATGATTTAAGTGTGCTGAGCATCTAGGTTTGATCAATGATGATGAGATTCGAATTGGGTAGCCGACTCTAGGTATCTGGGATATATCATTGATGATGAGTGGACAAGACAGTTAAAGGGCGATGAACACCAAAGATGGTTAAAAAACAATGAGGGGAACCTAAGAATTATCAACGACGACGTAGATGCTTCGAATGGATTGAAGGGGGATAAAATCCCCGCCTTACACACTGATGCGCATATAAAAAAATCTAATGGTTATCATATTAATTTTGTTATTTTTCCAGTTATAAATATATACACACACACCATGACAAATAATTATTTAGAAAACAATATTAATAATCATTTATAAATAACTATGGTTAATAAGAGTTTTATACTTTCATTGTATTAAATATTAAAATTTTAAATGTAATGTATATTAATATTAATTTTAAATAGTAATAATTATTTGTAACTTATTACCATTAATTATAAAAAATTAATTATTTTGTTAAGAATTATTTGTTAATAAATAATTAATAAATTGTTTTCTAATTATAAATTAAATAATATCCATTTATTAATAAGTATTATTAGATATTTAATAATTTTTAATTATTATTATTAAATAATTAGAATTCAATAATAATTTGTATAAATACCTAATAAATAGTGTTATTGACTTTATTATTAATTATCTTATTTATTTACTAATTATTAATGACTGACCTATTATAATTTATTATAATTAAATAATTACTAATTATTCTTAATTTTTATTAATTAATAATTGTTACTTATTAATTATTTAAAAAAACCAAACTTCAAAATAATTAAAATAATAATAATTCGCATGTATTGGAATTTTTTGTAAATAAATGGTTCAAATTAAAATTTATATTAATAAGGAAACTATATACATGAAAATTAATACCATTAATTTTAATTTCAATATTCTATGAAAGTTCGTTTTTTAATAATATTTATGACATCTAATTAGTTGACTGGTATTTGTATAATAATTTGAAGATTATAAAAAAGGTAGAGAACTCAATGTAATATTAAATAATATAATTCATAAAAAATATATAAAATAAATGAAAAAATATTTTTTCATCAATGTTTATGATTTGGACCCATCCCATAGTTCATAGTGTGAATAAGACACCCATATCGAGGTCATCAATATTTGTGATGTGGTGGTGTCTGATGAGATGGCGAGTGATCTACCTTGTGTATAGGAACCTCAAATATCTGTTGCTTTGTATGTGAATCATTGGGAGGAGGTGTTGTCAAGATGTTGAGATGTGCACTTGATCTGTCTCTCACTACATAAGTATAAGGACCTAACAACTCATGAGGGATCCATATGGCCTATGAAGGTTCAGACATAAAATAAGAAGACATGAGAAATGAATTCTGATATGAGCTCAGATCAACTATTCTAGGTGAAAACTATTGATATATTGATAACATATATGGATCCCATGACCACTGGGACACATCCACAATATGTTTATTCTCATCTAATGTGGTCTACGTCACTGTTTCCATTACTACTCAACATGAGTAGTTGCTGGAGGAAGTTCCTAGGTAGGAACCTCCACTCCTTAAGGTGGATGATCAAATATAATATTGTGTACAACATGATCTGATGATATCATGTCCTGCACTATAGAATTGAATGTTTCCTGAAAAACTACCTCACCCTTCATAGGATTAAACATGTAGATAATTTTCTATAGCAATGTCTAATATACAGAGATTTAAACTAAACGTAAAAAATTTCTTCACCCAAAAAACTAATGTAAAGTTATTAACTTATTAGATCTTGGATCCCTCTACACTATGGTGTATGATACAGTATAGACTTCAGTCTATAACATTACACATTCTTGAGCTGCTATGACATATGAACTCACAACATTGGCACTCCATTGATAAAAAATGCACTTCTATCCTAGATGTCGAAATAACATTCATGTTGCCGTCTCCAATCGATATCTTGCCTCCTGGTCAGCTTTAATTAATGAAGCATCACTAGATGTCTGGATACCAACGGAATACACATAACACATCCAAACTGATTCATAACTCTATCATATTATTTCCACTCAAGAATATGAAATTGTATTAGAGACACTAAAACCCTGATATTTTCCATCCAAATAGTGGAGTATTCATAAATGTTGTCATATATCCGCAGATATGTCTTCGATGAAATATAAAATGAATGGTGATATTTGTTAAAATGTTTTGTTAATAATTTTCAAAAACTATAATATTTTGAAATTGATTTGGAAAAATAAGAGTGTATATGCTTACATCAATAGGTAGCACACTATCCGACATTAGATGGTATGTTACCAAATTATGACTCGGTGCCATAATGACATGGTGTGCCTGACTCCACCTATAACATGAAATATAAAAAGTTATAAAAAATAAGCAGTTAGGTATAGTAAATAATAATATCATATGGATATGATAAATGTGAGTGATCAAACTAGAATTCATGTAGAGTTTCATTCAACAGATCCATGGGAAGTTTCATATCGACAATAATATGGGCTAGGGGAGGGATGTACTCTCATTCCCACATTTAAATGAGGATGAAGGATCCCCTAATATCCATGAAACTTAATCGGTATACAATGAATAATGCTATATATGTGTATTTAAACACAAAAATGCTTAAATATTTCTCTCATCCTGATCAATGTCCTCAAGTAACCCCAAATACATCATGTGGACATGTATACTGGAGTGATTAGCACAAACTATCCCTCTAATGAGCCTCAATATATATCCACAAGTGTGACACATGACTGTCTACTTATCATCATTAGTAGAAAAATGTGCGAAGTTCATGTCACACCATCTCATAGATAGAGAATTACTATTCGTAGCGGTATCATCTCCCACAATGTCTTGACCCATCGATCATTATACAAGCTCAACCCAGTCTCTATAAGTGGGTCCTATAACTGCAGCACCCTGGATAAAAAGACTGAGTATAATTTTTCACATACTCTTGGGTGATTTTCATCTCTCCCTTAGGTAATTGGGATGTGTGAGTCTCAGGTATCCATATCTTATTGAGGTAAAAAAGTAGGTAATGATCAAAAAATGTAAAATATAATAGAGCAACACCATGAAAACTGACATGTCTTATGTATGGTATAATAGTAGCTAGAGGTGGAGTGTGATTACAATAGTGTTTCCTATGCACCCTAACCCATTAAACCTCAAAGACCACTAGTATTTCATGTGAAATATGTATATACTAACTAGTGAGTAGTGTATTTTCTTCTATCTCTAAGCATAAAAATGAAATAACTATTATGTAAGTACAAAATATAAATACATTGTTATGATTAGTAGAATGTTTGGGTTAGTATAATGTAATATACAATATTTATTTTAATACCCGTCACTCTTTTGGAAGATGATAATAGGGAATGATCTTTATTTTTCATATAGAGTGTTGTTCCTAATTTCACATTCATTATTCATGAAAAATTAATTTCATCATTTCTTATTAACCTTCTTCTTAGATAAGTGGATCAATTTCTTTCAATATAAATGGTTTCAACCACGAACTATTTTATGTATTTCTAAACATTACAGTCCTTAAGGAAAAAATATTGCAATATATGGTTTAGTTTCTCTCCATAATATTTATTTATAGAAACGTTCCATGATCAGATTTCACAAATTAATCATTAACTATAGAATGACACTTAAAAAATGAAAAAAAACCACCAACATTACTAATCTATAATATTAATGCACGATTACCTATATCCTTTTCATTTATAGATTCATTACTTATGGTAAAATAATCTTTGTAACTCTAATTAGAAGTTAAATCCATATTATTCTTCTTCTCTTTTTCCTTCTTTTCATCTTTTTCAATTTTCATCTTTGGAAATTCGTTTTGGATGTGTTATTTCTTTTTATATAAAAAAACATAATATCTAAAAATGGATTGAATTTTCATTCATATCTCTTCTTGTGATTATTCTTCCATTGATTATTCTCACTTTTCCTTTTATTTATGAGTCCTTTTAAGCACTTTTCATGTTTACTTAAGTAAAATATTTCTCAGAACTAGAAAATTTTATACAATCACATGATGATTTGGAAGAATCATGTTTAGTATATTTGAAAAATCACTGGAGTTAATAGAGTATATTTAGAAGAATTATTTTCAAATTCATATATGACATATTTTCAAATGGTTTATTTTTAATTACCGAAACATTTAAAAAACCACCCCAAAGGTTGACCTTAGGCCTAACCCTAATCAAAATTTTAAATACTCAGGACATTAATTTTTTATCATGCAATACCTCATCACAGATGAGTATGAGAACCCATTAGTGAAATGTTATAAATCACTACCTATCATGACCTCCCTATGACATATGCTTCATCTTAGATGGTGGCCTTGTTCTTGAGACTAGTCCATCTCATTATGAATCCTGTTGGAATCTGGTATGCCTCATGGTAGAAACCTATCGATTTCAAGTATCATTATGGGATGATCTTTGGGAATTGGTAAATTTTGAAACTCCCCAATAGGAGTCCTCTATTCACTATAATAGTTAAGAATGGTTTTGATAGGTTACACTTGATAAATATATAGTTCCCATGATATGTTCATAGAGGAACATTATACAATGGAGTGGATTCATAGAAATTGAAAATTCCAAAAAGTTTCCACTGTCAAAATGCCTTTGTTCTAATAATACTTCCAACAATCAACCACTGATAACTATGATGTGTCCCTAAAACTCTGTCCCTTCGATTCAATTAGCTTCACAATTGAGAAATTGGACTTGAAAATAATGAGAATCATCAATGTTCCTCTCCATCCATAAACTAATGTGTCATCTGTACTACAAAACCTAATGAATCTCATTATAATTATGTTTTTATCTTTCTATGAAGTAATTTACACAAGTAAAAAATGTCTCCTAAACTAGTCTTGTTATAGATAAGTTACAAAGCCCCTTGAAGATATAATTAGTGAAACCCAATTTATTTTTGGTTATGTGTCTATACCATAACCCCTCATCATATGCTAATGTCCATTTATAATTTTCAATCCACATAATGTAGTCATACTCTCCCTGATTATTCCTTTGAATTCATTTTAATTGAGACAAAAACATTTTTCTATGAACCAACCTAGGTACCTTGGTAACCCTATAACTGAGTCGACCCTGTCATAGGTCGAAGGGCGTTCCTGATCTCCACGAGTAGGCAACTAGCACCTGGCATCACAAAAAATACAAGTGGGAATGATTTTTTCACAAAAAATGCGAAAGAAAAGAAACAAGAAAATATACATAACAAAAGAATCTTTATTGGGAGTAATGTACCAGAAGTCAACAAGGAAGAAACCAACCCCAAGCACTACAACCAAAGTACTAAAATAGGGAAAACAACCCAAGCTCCCAAGGAACACAACTCACCAATATCAATGCTCCACACCTGGATTTACCTCCAAGAGATCCATTCCCTTTTCTCAATACTAAAAGAAGAAATTCTACAAACACACGAATGAAAAAGTAGGGTGTGAGACTAATCCTAGTAGGATAACACCAATTATTCCATAATAGATGTCAAATATAGATCATCCAAAGTAATGATTTGAATTTTTAAAGATAATCCGGTTTTTCAATTCAAAATCACTTTTAAACAAAACATGTTATACATTTTTAAAATGATAGAAAATACATTGAAAGCACATGCTTTACTTTACAAGTGATGGAATATTTCAAAAACAGTGGCTTAAGTAAATTATTATATAAAATAGTTTATATAAATTCAATAGGCATGTAAAGTAGTTCTAGAAAACATTGAAAAACATTTATATCTCAAATATAAATAAACAAGTGAGCAACATGGTCATCTACCAAAAGGTATAATAGTATTAACCATAAATAGGATTTAACACTCTCTATGTGAACTCAGAAAAATGTGTATATACACACGTCCCTATGACACTAGCCAAAGGAGACTCATCACCAACCCATCTGGGATTTGACTCGTCGCAAGTATGTTTTAGAACGTTGTCGTAGCATAGAGTGTATCCAAATAACTCACAAACTACCTAAGGCTTTCACGTTCTCTTACATGATCAGTGAACTATTTTAAGACTGCATAAAAATATGATCAATCACATTATTTCATTTCAAAAGTTCCAATTTCTTTCCATTTAAAACCAAAAAAGGTTTTATTAAGAAACATTCTTTTTTTTATAAGATAAACTGTTGGGTTACTATAAAATCATTTTAAGACATTTTCCCCAGTTTGAAATCCAATCAAAACCAATTCCATCATTAAAAAATTCATTTCCACAATTAAATTCAACAATTTAATTGAAAATGTTTTCTTCAAAACTCCAAGTTATATTCAATAATTTAAACCATCCAATTTCCATAAACACACACTGTAGAGACCCGTATCCTGACGTACATTGACATTACATTACTTTTGTGGAATACTTAGTACATAACAAAAGTACACACACAAGGATCGTAATAGTTTAGTGTCTTTGGAAACTCGGAACGTAATCTTCTAATCGTGGTGAAAGATCTTCAATATCTCCCATAAAGATCTTCCCTTTTTTTTTACCTAAAAACCTTTCTTTATATCCTGGGGAAAAGAAAACATAAAAGGGTGAGCTCAAATGCTCAGTAAGGGTAAACAAAAGAAATATCAATCACATCATATACATAAGAACATAGCTTTTGGAAATCTTAACCTGCAAAAGAGCTCATAATATCATAACATGGGATAAATCATAGAAGTGAAAATGAGATCACCATAATCATAACATGAAACTTGAAACTTTGTGGCATGCACACATAATCATGGAAAATCATTTCTTGTTAGTCATGACTCATTTCCTAGACTATCTTAGTGGACAAAGTCCCTTTCTGAACCGAGTTCACTCCTCGTTTCAGTCCTGTATCACTGAACTGAAATAACCTTCCGTTCCAGCCATGTCTATCTCATGAGATATAAAATCTTTACCCAATGCATTGGAGGGAGATATAGGTCCCACCCATCTTATAATGAATCCTTTCTTATGTGTGCCACATAATCATAAATCATACATCATCGCATAACCCATGTAATAAAAATGGGATTCTTAAACAACATGACATCATAAAACAATTCATATAAGATAACGGAATTCATAAAAATGTTTCCATAAAAACATAATCAAATCCATGTAATAATAGGGATAAAAACAGAACCCTTTTATTATCTTAGATGGAAAATAATTTTGATAAAACACTTGAACTTCATTCTTGAGGAAAATATCCTTTCTACTTCAAAAACATTTTTCCTTTCATAACATGTCATAAAACTTTAAAATAAAAGAAGTTGATTGAAAATAAACTTGAAAACTTGTAAAGGAAGCTTCTTGGAAATAATGTTTTAAAAATCCATTCATGCCGTATAAGTAAAAAAAAAACATTCTTCGTACTTTTGTCGGAAAAGTCAAAAATTACTTCGTATGAAAAAACGACAAAAGATTCCTTTCATTTCTTTTACTAAAAACTCACCGAAGGGTAAAAATGGATTTAAACAATTGTAGGTGGATGTAATTAATATTACATATTGATGAAACATGGATGTGGATGATAAAATACACCCCAGTAAATACTTACGAATAAACAATCTCGGATAAAAATGAGATTGTGATATTTCCCTTACCTTAGGTCCGACTTGCTTTGTAAGTGTCCAAAACTCCTGTATAATGATTTAAATCATGTTATTGACTTATTACATAATCATATTCATTGTTATGATATCATATATGGTTCACTTATGACATTATATTACCCGTTTTTTTGTGAATTCCATGTTAAAGAAGCGTTTTGGGTAAAATCGTTTCATTTATCGTAGGTGTTTTGACTTGTTGTTCTTGACATGATTGTTACTTATATCATGATTTACTCACTTCCAGAATATAAAATATGATTTATATATCATATATATTCAGTATATATATATATATAATAGGTAGATAAATAAAATGAAAAACACCGTTCATGGAGACGGTAGTCCGTACGTACGCATGAACGCTGTTTTCCTTTCCTTATTGTCTTGAAATGGAAGTAAGTAGATGACATACATATGTATATATATACATAAATCCAGTAGCTTTATAATGTCATATATTTCATTATTATTTCTTATATATACATTATAATCATTCTTAAATGGTTAACATGGAGAATGAATCTCATCGCGTCGTGGAGACGGTAGTCCGTACGTACGCACGAGCGATGATATCATTTCTATAAATATTGAATTGAATAGGAGTGGATTATACAATATATCAGAATCAATATGATGTTGTAATAACTATGTATAGTTATTCTTTACACCATTATACCCATCCATGTAAGGTGGTGGTGGAAAATAGATTACACCACGGCGTGGAGACGGTATTCCGTACGTACGCACGCGCGGTGATTTCTTTTTCCGTAGGATGGATAGATGGTGAAATAGGGTTGTTTCATACTTATAATAACATATCAGTATATGGGTGATACTGATGTTATTACTTCATAATGAAACAACCTAAGAAGAAGAAGTGGAAAAAGAAATAAAGATGAAAGAATTGGTAACGGTAATTACCTCTTCTTTGAAGTGCCTCTTTGAGACCTCCTCTTAGGGCACTAAAATTGGTCTTTGAGGAAGACCAGAACCTCTAGGATGTTTCTAGGGAAGTGGAGAGGAGAAATTGGCAGGGGTTGGCCGAGCTTGAGTGATAAAATTGGTGTGAGGAGGAGGGGGAGGAGGTGTCCTTTTATAGGGGAGGAGAGGGGCACCTTAGGAATATCTCAAAATATTATTTTATATTAAAGTCAAAATCGGTTTATAATGGTTCCAAAGGGTCTTATTTCGAAGCTAAAGTGGGGATGGGTCGAAATCCTATCAACCAATAGAATTTAGACAAGTTTAGGATATTATTTTAACCTTATCAATTAGATTTAACTCTAAGTTAAATAATTTAACTTTTACCATGTCTTTTTGTTTTCTTTCACTATATGGTTAATACACTTACTATAACATGCCAAACGAACCCCAAATTGTTTATTATTAAAATATATATCCTTATCTAAGTCATTTGGCCGAACCTTAGATTTTTAGGAATAAAATAACAATTAATAATATAATATTTGATTTAAAAACTATTTTGTGTCAATTTTGACACTATTTGATATATGATTTTTGTGAAAGTCATAAAAGCATTATATGTTCTAACCAAGTTTATTAAATCAACATTAATATATCATAGTAACCTATAAAATTAGTTGAATTCATAAAAAGTCTCAAATTACATTTATTTTGGTGTTTATAACATCAATTATGTCAATATTTCATTAATAAGATAATTACTGCATCATCTTTGTGTCATAAATAAATTACATTATTTGATGTCTAAAAATTACAAATAAAATATCATCATGTAGGAAATATTTTTAGCTTTCTAATGAATATTTACAATTGAATTTATCTTATGTATAACCCCATATTAAAAATGATTTACTTATTAAACTTTGATTTTAACTATTTTAACCCTTCTTTAAATAAATTAATAATAAATGTCCTAATCTAATCCAAGTGGGCCTAAATGGTCATATTTTATTCCTAAGTTTGTTTTTGGTCGAATTAAACTTGTACAATAGAATTAGGACATGTGTTAGGGTAATATTAATATCATATTTACCCTTAGTTACCCTATTTACTATTAACCGCGGTAAAAAAAGTAAAAAGTTACTATTCACCAAAAAATTATTTTCATCTCATTGAACCACATTTTAGTCCTTGATATTAACCGTGTCTCTCGGATTTTCGAAATTCCATTCACAGAAGCGGTAAAATTAAGTTTTATGCAAAATTCAGTTTTTAACCTACCACTTAGTAGTTTCACTATTCATCAAAAATTGATGTTTTTCAGAACAATGCCAAAATTTCATCCTAAGCTATATTTTATATTCCGAATTCAAAAATAAAGTCTATTTTACCAAATTAATAACATAGAAGTTTCATTAATTAATTTTATAATTAAATCCCGCTGTTAAAACAAATAGCGTGTTTTTAAGAAACAATATATATCAAAAGATTGACACCTGATTATGTCTGGTTTAAATGTGAAATTACATCCAATGACCAACATTGTATTAAATTGTAAAAATATATTCTAAATATACTTTAAAACAACTCAAATTAATAATTTATCACTATTAATTATTTTGATTAAAAAAGTTGTTTTTTAATTATAATTTAGTAATTTTCACTATTCATCAGAATATGAAAGTTATCCGAAAAGTACCAAAATTTCATCTTAGGCTAAATTCGATACTCCGAATCCAAAAATGAAGTCCATTTTGAGAGCTAAAATTTCTAAAATTTTAAAAAGTGGTTATTACTATTCATAACGGCTAGTTTTAATAATATCTTAATAGCATATCGTTGTTTAGCGAAACTTGGTGTTGCGTACAACACACGCTATCGTGTAAGGTCGCGATTGCGTGTAATGGAAGGAAAGTCAAGGATGCGTGTTGTGAAAGCTCCTTTTGGTGTAGCGTACAACACAAGACATTAATAAAATTAAAAAGAATATTTTTTATAAAATCTTGGGCTGTTACATTCTACCCCCCTTAAAATGAATTTCGCCCTCGAAATTCGTCGGGGTTATAAATGGTTTACTATTCGAAAGTTTCTTTAATAGAAACCCACATCGTAAAAAGGAATATCAAAACCATCCATTAAAAATAAAATTATGAAACGTAACGGTTACCCAAATAAACAAATCATTGGGTTTCCACATAGGTGAAAATATGGACATGGAAGAGAAATCTAACCATCATGTTCTGATGGAGAGTGGTAGAGAACATGGCTATGGAAAAGCCAGTAATCACAAATCCATAAATTTGTGACGATCTAAGGTACCATCTGATTCATCAGGTATAAGAGAACTAGGACAACATTTTTGGTTTTCAAGATCATTTCCCTAAAGTTAAAGAATTTGAATTAGAATAAATACTTACTTTATTTTGGTACAATCTCACTGTTGTTCGTGCCTTTAAGAATTTCCACTTCATCTCTTAAATAAATGAAGTTGAATTTGTTATTCGTGAAGTGTTAGCTGATCATGTGATAGAATGACGGGTCATTCCATCTATCTCAAACAAAAGGTTAGCAAAAATTATATACATAAGTCGATCTATAGTGAGATTAATCACATATGGTTTCTAAAATGGACTTATACTTCATATATCATACTGCTTAATATAATAAAACTAGTTTCTACTAAACAGGGACTTCTTGTAGGTCAGTGGTAGGCGATAAAGGCCAGTCACACATCGGTTGTGGGTTCGATTCCTACATCCTTGTCCGAAGTGATGGGTTGTCGCCCGTCCTGCAGGTTGTCCTTTTTCTAAAACTACATTACTATAACATCCCATCAATAATATCGAAAAAAAACTTCTATCCTTAAACAATACTAACTTATGTCCAACATAATCCATTCTAATCTTTAGGCTTATCCATAATACTGCAGTCCACTCTCATAACATAGTGAAAATGATTACCAGAGATTTAATACCATCGTTGATCCCCATATATCATAAGATATGTTTTGTTGGTCACATTCCAAACATTCAAAGTCCTTAATCGTGTATTATCTTGAATACCTTAGTGAAAACATGAGTGCAGTTAAAAGTTAACACTTTCCACATACCAAAATCCTCAAAATTCTATATACTCAAACCATGATATCACTTAGTCCTTATATCAATCATGAGCTCATGAATACTATTAAACATTTCATTTTCTCGTCTTCATTATGCGCATATCATCTTATTTCCAAAAAATATCTCAATCACTTTGAATACCACATCAATAAATATTGCAATACTCAATGATACAACATTATTTTGGAATCCCATTACATAAACACTTAATCATTCCACCACATCGTTGTCATATTCAACATTGCCAATAGTGATCGCATGTGATTTCCCTTTGTCCTTTGCCTTCAGTGGTTGCTCATGTTGATCATCACTAACCCTTGGATTAGGGCAATTGTTAGCATAATGCCCCATTTCCTTGCACTTGAAGCATTGAAGTGTTGGCGGTGCGTTCTCTGCAGTGTTTTCTTTATTCACATCATTAGAAACCCTTTTTCCATTACTTCGACACTCAGCTGCTCGATGACCTTCTTTTCCACACTTAAAACATTTTCTAGTCCCTTTAAGACAATCTCCACCATGCTTCTTTCCACACTTTGTGCATAAGGAAACATTCACCTTCTTTTCACCATTATTCTGATATTTCTCCTTGAACTCCATCTTTCGTTTCTTGTCAAAACCATGAGATGGATATGTAACACCAACTTCCATTTCTACCTTGATAGCACAACGCACAATTTCTTCATAGCTACTGAAGTCTCTTATAGCTAATGCCCTTCGAAGACTTGGTTTTAAGCCACTGAAAAATCGATCAACTTTACTTTCAGGTTGGATGATAATTCCAGAAGCATACCTTGCAAGTCTTGTAAAATTTGCTTCATAGGTACCAACAGATTCATCGTCCCTTTGCTTCAGTTCAAGAAACTCTTTCTCCATCTTTGTTCGAAGAATACGAGGGAAGTACTTACTGAAAAACAAGTTCTTGAACTCGTCCCATTCCATGGACTCAATTTCATCTCTTGGCCTCGTATTCTTGATAAGATTCCACCATTGATCAGCTTCACCTTCCAAACGATATACTGCTAAGATGACTTTATCATGTTCAGAACATTGAAGAACTGAAAATATCTTTTCAGTAGTACTGATCCATTGTTCAGCCACAAGTGGATCAGAAGACCCACTGAAAGAAGGTGGACGTTGCCTCATGAAGGACTCAATAGAATATTGTTCCCTTCTCTGCTCATTTGGAAGTCCAGAATGATTCATAGCATGTGTAAGTATAGAAATAAGATTTTGCACTCCATCTCCCATAACATTTGTTTGTTCAGGAGGACAATCATTGCATTGTCCATTGCATTGATCAACACGGTTCCTTCGGGTTCCAGCCATCGTCTAAAACCCAAAAAGAATAGTGTGAGAGGCGAAAATCATGCTTGGGAAAACAACATAATAAAGGTGGAGTATCCTAAATATCTATCATCTTAGGTTAAATTCTATGATCGTTACCGTAGTTCTAGGACTGTATCCTATACGTATACTTATCCATAAGGACATCCCTAGACATACCTTATAAATATATCTAGGGATCTCACTAAAGTTCTCGCATCCTAGTTTCCAAAGGTTGACTAAACCTTTCCTCTGATACCAACTGTAGAGACCCGTATCCTGACGTACATTGACATTACATTACTTTTTCGGAATACTTAGTACATAACAAAAGTACACACACAAGGATCGTAATAGTTTAGTGTCTTTGGAAACTCGGAACGTAATCTTCTAATCGTGGTGAAAGATCTTCAATATCTCCCATAAAGATCTTCCCTTTTTTTTTACCTAAAAACCTTTCTTTATATCCTGGGGAAAAGAAAACATAAAAGGGTGAGCTCAAATGCTCAGTAAGGGTAAACAAAAGAAATATCAATCACATCATATACATAAGAACATAGCTTTTGGAAATCTTAACCTCCAAAAGAGCTCATAATATCATAACATGGGATAAATCATAGAAGTGAAAATGAGATCACCATAATCATAACATGAAACTTGAAACTTTGTGGCATGCACACATAATCATGGAAAATCATTTCTTGTTAGTCATGACTCATTTCCAAGACTATCTTAGTGGACAAAGTCCCTTTCTGAACCGAGTTCACTCCTCGTTTCAGTCCTGTATCACTGAACCGAAATAACCTTCCGTTCCAGCCATCTCTATCTCATGAGATATAAAATCTTTACCCAATGCATTGGAGGGAGATATAGGTCCCACCCATCTTATAATGAATCCTTTCTTATGTTTGCCACATAATCATAAATCATACATCATCGCATAACCCATGTAATAAAAATGGGATTCTTAAACAACATGACATCATAAAACAATTCATATAAGATAACGGAATTCATAAAAATGTTTCCATAAAAACATAATCAAATCCATGTAATAATAGGGATAAAAACAGAACCCTTTTATTATCTTAGATGGAAAATAATTTTGATAAAACACTTGAACTTCATTCTTGAGGAAAATATCCTTTCTACTTCAAAAACATTTTTCCTTTCATAACATGTCATAAAACTTTAAAATAAAAGAAGTTGATTGAAAATAAACTTGAAAACTTGTAAAGGAAGCTTCTTGGAAATAATTTTTTAAAAATCCATTCATGCCGTATAAGTTAAAAAAAACATTCTTCGTACTTTTGTCGGAAAAGTCAAAAATTACTTCGTATGAAAAAACGACAAAAGATTCTTTTCATTTCTTTTACTAAAAACTCACCGAAGGGTAAAAATGGATTTAAACAATTGTAGGTGGATGTAATTAATATTAAATATTGATGAAACATGGATGTGGATGATAAAATACACCCCAGTAAATACTTACGAATAAACAATCTCGGATAAAAATGAGATTGTGATATTTCCCTTACCTTAGGTCCGACTTGCTTTGTAAGTGTCCGAACCTCCTGTATAATGATTTAAATCATGTTATTGACTTATTACAGAATCATATTCATTGTTATGATATCATATATGGTTCACTTATGACATTATATTACCCGTTTTTTTGTGAATTCCATGTTAAAGAAGCGTTTTGGGTAAAATCGTTTCATTTATCGTAGGTGTTTTGACTTGTTGTTCTTGACATGATTATTACTTATATCATGATTTACTCACTTCCAGAATATAAAATATGATTTATATATCATATATATTCAGTATATATATATATATAATAGGTAGATAAATAAAATGAAAAACACCGTTCATGGAGACGGTAGTCCGTACGTACGCATGAACGCTGTTTTCCTTTCCTTATTGTCTTGAAATGGAAGTAAGTAGATGACATACATATGTATATATATACATAAATCCAGTAGCTTTATAATTTCATATATTTCATTATTATTTCTTATATATACATTATAATCATTCTTAAATGGTTAACATGGAGAATGAATCTCATCGCGTCGTGGAGACGGTAGTCCGTACGTACGCACGAGCGATGATATCATTTCTATAAATATTGAATTGAATAGGAGTGGATTATACAATATATCAGAATCAATATGATGTTGTAATAACTATGTATAGTTATTCTTTACACCATTATACCCATCCATGTAAGGTGGTGGTGGAAAATAGATTACACCACGGCGTGGAGACGGTATTCCGTACGTACGCACGCGCGGTGATTTCTTTTTCCGTAGGATGGATAGATGGTGAAATAGGGTTGTTTCATACTTATAATAACATATCAGTATATGGGTGATACTGATGTTATTACTTCATAATGAAACAACCTAAGAAGAAGAAGTGGAAAAAGAAATAAAGATGAAAGAATTGGTAACGGTAATTACCTCTTCTTTGAAGTGCCTCTTTGAGACCTCCTCTTAGGGCACTAAAATTGGTCTTTGAGGAAGACCAGAACCTCTAGGATGTTGCTAGGGAAGTGGAGAGGAGAAATTGGCAGGGGTTGGCCGAGCTTGAGTGATAAAATTGGTGTGAGGAGGAGGGGGAGGAGGTGTCCTTTTATAGGGGAGGAGAGGGGCACCTTAGGAATATCTCAAAATATTATTTTATATTAAAGTCAAAATCGGTTTATAATGGTTCCAAAGGGTCTTATTTCGAAGCTAAAGTGGGGATGGGTCGAAATCCTATCAACCAATAGAATTTAGACAAGTTTAGGATATTATTTTAACCTTATCAATTAGATTTAACTCTAAGTTAAATAATTTAACTTTTACCATGTCTTTTTGTTTTCTTTCACTATATGGTTAATACACTTACTATAACATGCCAAACGAACCCCAAATTGTTTATTATTAAAATATATATCCTTATCTAAGTCATTTGGCTGAACCTTATATTTTTAGGAATAAAATAACAATTAATAATATAATATTTTATTTAAAAACTATTTTGTGTCAATTTTGACACTATTTGATATATGATTTTTGTGAAAGTCATAAAAGAATTATATGTTCGAAAAAAGTTGATTAAATCAACATTAATATATCATAGTAACCTATAAAATTAGTTGAATTCATAAAAAGTCTCAAATTACATTTATTTTGGTGTTTATAACATCAATTATGTCAATATTTCATTAATAAGATAATTACTGCATCATCTTTGTGTCATAAATAAATTACATTATTTGATGTCTAAAAATTACAAATAAAATATCATCATGTAGGAAATATTTTTAGCTTTCTAATGAATATTTACAATTGAATTTATCTTATGTATAACCACATATTAAAAATGATTTACTTATTAAACTTTGATTTTAACTATTTTAACCCTTCTTTAAATAAATTAATAATAAATGTCCTAATCTAATCCAAGTGGGCCTAAATGGTCATATTTTATTCCTAAGTTTGTTTTTGGTCGAATTAAACTTGTCCAATAGAATTAGGACATGTGTTAGGGTAATATTAATATCATATTTACCCTTAGTTACCCTATTTACTATTAACCGCGGTAAAAAAAGTAAAAAGTTACTATTCACCAAAAAATTATTTTCATCTCATTGAACCACATTTTAGTCCTTGATATTAACCGTGTCTCTCGGATTTTCGAAATTCCATTCACAGAAGCGGTAAAATTAAGTTTTATGCAAAATTCAGTTTTTAACCTACCACTTAGTAGTTTCACTATTCATCAAAAATTTATGTTTTTCAGAACAATGCCAAAATTTCATCCTAAGCTATATTTTATATTCCGAATTCAAAAATAAAGTCTATTTTACCAAATTAATAACATAGAAGTTGCATTAATTAATTTTATAATTAAATCCCGCTGTTAAAACAAATAGCGTGTTTTTAAGAAACAATATATATCAAAAGATTGACACCTGATTATGTCTGGTTTAAATGTGAAATTACATCCAATGACCAACATTGTATTAAATTGTAAAAATATATTCTAAATATACTTTAAAACAACTCAAATTAATAATTTATCACTATTAATTATTTTGATTAAAAAAGTTGTTTTTTAATTATAATTTAGTAATTTTCACTATTCATCAGAATATGAAAGTTATCCGAAAAGTACCAAAATTTCATCTTAGGCTAAATTCGATACTCCGAATCCAAAAATGAAGTCCATTTTGAGAGCTAAAATTTCTAAAATTTTAAAAAGTGGTTATTACTATTCATAACGGCTAGTTTTAATAATATCTTAATAGCATATCGTTGTTTAGCGAAACTTGGTGTTGCGTACAACACACGCTATCGTGTAAGGTCGCGATTGCGTGTAATGGAAGGAAAGTCAAAGATGCGTGTTGTGAAAGCTCTTTTTGGTGTAGCGTACAACACAAGACATTAATAAAATTAAAAAGAATATTTTTTATAAAATCTTGGGCTGTTACATTCTACCCCCCTTAAAATGAATTTCGCCCTCGAAATTCGTCGGGGTTATAAATGGTTTACTATTCGAAAGTTTCTTTAATAGAAACCCACATCGTAAAAAGGAATATCAAAACCATCCTTTAAAAATAAAAGTATGAAACGTAACGGTTACCCAAATAAACAAATCATTGGGTTTCCACATAGGTGAAAATATGGACATGGAAGAGAAATCTAACCATCATGTTCTGATGGAGAGTGGTAGAGAACATGGCTATGGAAAAGCCAGTAATCACAAATCCATAAATTTGTGACGATCTAAGGTACCATCTGATTCATCAGGTATAAGAGAACTAGGACAACATTTTTGGTTTTCAAGATCATTTCCCTAAAGTTAAAGAATTTGAATTAGAATAAATACTTACTTTATTTTGGTACAATCTCACTGTTGTTCGTGCCTTTAACAATTTCCACTTCATCTCTTAAATAAATGAAGTTGAATTTGTTATTCGTGAAGTGTTAGCAGATCATGTGATAGAATGATGGGTCATTCCATCTGTCTCAAACAAAAGGTTAGCAAAAATTATATACATAAGTCGATCTATAGTGAGATTAATCACATATGGTTTCTAAAATGGACTTATACTTCATATATCATACTGCTTAATATAATAAAACTAGTTTCTACTAAACAGGGACTTCTTGTAGGTCAGTGGTAGGCGATAAAGGCCAGTCACACATCGGTTGTGGGTTCGATTCCTACATCCTTTTCCGAAGTGATGGGCTGTCGCCCGTCCTGCAGGTTGTCCTTTTTCTAAAACTACATTACTATAACATCCCATCAATAATATCGAAAAAAAACTTCTATCCTTAAACAATACTAACTTATGTCCAACATAATCCATTCTAATCTTTAGGCTTATCCATAATACTGCAGTCCACTCTCATAACATAGTGAAAATGATTACCAGAGATTTAATACCATCGTTGATCCCCATATATCATAAGATATGTTTTGTTGGTCACATTCCAAACATTCAAAGTCCTTAATCGTGTATTATCTTGAATACCTTAGTGAAAACATGAGTGCAGTTAAAAGTTAACACTTTCCACATACCAAAATCCTCAAAATTCTATATACTCAAACCATGATATCACTTAGTCCTTATATCAATCATGAGCTCATGAATACTATTAAACATTTCATTTTCTCGTCTTCATTATGCGCATATCATCTTATTTCCAAAAAATATCTCAATCACTTTGAATACCACATCAATAAATATTGCAATACTCAATGATACAACATTATTTTGTAATCCCATTACATAAACACTTAATCATTCCACCACATCGTTGTCATATTCAACATTGCCAATAGTGATCGCATGTGATTTCCCTTTGTCCTTTGCCTTCAGTGGTTGCTCATGTTGATCATCACTAACCCTTGGATTAGGGCAATTGTTAGCATAATGCCCCATTTCCTTGCACTTGAAGCATTGAAGTGTTGGCGGTGCGTTCTCTGCAGTGTTTGCTTTATTCACATCCTTAGAAACCCTTTTTCCATTACTTCGACACTCAGCTGCTCGATGACCTTCTTTTCCACACTTAAAACATTTTCTAGTCCCTTTAAGACAATCTCCACCATGCTTCTTTCCACACTTTGTGCATAAGGAAACATTCATCTTCTTTTCACCATTATTCTGAGATTTCTCCTTGAACTCCATCTTTCGTTTCTTGTCAAAACCATGAGATGGATATGTAACACCAACTTCCATTTCTACCTTGATAGCACAACGCACAATTTCTTCATAGCTACTGAAGTCTCCTATAGATAATGCCCTTCGAAGACTTGGTTTTAAGCCACTGAAAAATCGATCAACTTTACTTTCAGGTTGGATGATAATTCCAGAAGCATACCTTGCAAGTCTTGTAAAATTTGCTTCATAGGTACCAACAGATTCATCGTCCCTTTGCTTCAGTTCAAGAAACTCTTTCTCCATCTTTGTTCGAAGAATACGAGGGAAGTACTTACTGAAAAACAAGTTCTTGAACTCGTCCCATTCCATGGACTCAATTTCATCTCTTGGCCTCGTATTCTTGATAAGATTCCACCATTGATCAGCTTCACCTTCCAAACGATATACTGCTAAGATGACTTTATCATGTTCAGAACATTGAAGAACTGAAAATATCTTTTCAGTAGTACTGATCCATTGTTCAGCCACAAGTGGATCAGAAGACCCACTGAAAGAAGGTGGACGTTGCCTCATGAAGGACTCAATAGAATATTGTTCCCTTCTCTGCTCATTTGGAAGTCCAGAATGATTCATAGAATGTGTAAGTATAGAAATAAGATTTTTCACTCCATCTCCCATAACATTTGTTTGTTCAGGAGGACAATCATTGCATTGTCCATTGCATTGATCAACACGGTTCCTTCGGGTTCCAGCCATCGTCTAAAACCCAAAAAGAATAGTGTGAGAGGCGAAAATCATGCTTGGGAAAACAACATAATAAAGGTGGAGTATCCTCAATATCTATCATCTTAGGTTAAATTCTATGATCGTTACCGTAGTTCTAGGACTGTATCCTATACGTATACTTATCCATAAGGACATCCCTAGACATACCTTATAAATATATCTAGGGATCTCACTAAAGTTCTCGCATCCTAGTTTCCAAAGGTTGACTAAACCTTTCCTCTGATACCAACTGTAGAGACCCGTATCCTGACGTACATTGACATTACATTACTTTTGCGGAATACTTAGTACATAACAAAAGTACACACACAAGGATCGTAATAGTTTAGTGTCTTTGGAAACTCGGAACGTAATCTTCTAATCGTGGTGAAAGATCTTCAATATCTCCCATAAAGATCTTCCCTTTTTTTTACCTAAAAACCTTTCTTTATATCCTGGGGAAAAGAAAACATAAAAGGGTGAGCTCAAATGCTCAGTAAGGGTAAACAAAAGAAATATCAATCACATCATATACATAAGAACATAGCTTTTGGAAATCTTAACCTCCAAAAGAGCTCATAATATCATAACATGGGATAAATCATAGAAGTGAAAATGAGATCACCATAATCATAACATGAAACTTGAAACTTTGTGGCATGCACACATAATCATGGAAAATCATTTCTTGTTAGTCATGACTCATTGCCAAGACTATCTTAGTGGACAAAGTCCCTTTCTGAACCGAGTTCACTCCTCGTTTCAGTCCTGTATCACTGAACCGAAATAACCTTCCGTTCCAGCCATGTCTATCTCATGAGATATAAAATCTTTACCCAATGCATTGGAGGGAGATATAGGTCCCACCCATCTTATAATGAATCCTTTCTTATGTGTGCCACATAATCATAAATCATACATCATCGCATAACCCATGTAATAAAAATGGGATTCTTAAACAACATGACATCATAAAACAATTCATATAAGATAACGGAATTCATAAAAATATTTCCATAAAAACATAATCAAATCCATGTAATAATAGGGATAAAAACAGAACCCTTTTATTATCTTAGATGGAAAATAATTTTGATAAAACACTTGAACTTCATTCTTGAGGAAAATATCCTTTCTACTTCAAAAACATTTTTCCTTTCATAACATGTCATAAAACATTAAAATAAAAGAATTTGATTGAAAATAAACTTGAAAACTTGTAAAGGAATCTTCTTGGAAATAATGTTTTAAAAATCCATTCATGCCGTATAAGTTAAAAAAACATTCTTCGTACTTTTGTCGGAAAAGTCAAAAATTACTTCGTATGAAAAAACGACAAAAGATTCCTTTCATTTCTTTTACTAAAAACTCACCGAAGGGTAAAAATGGATTTAAAAAATTGTAGGTGGATGTAATTAATATTACATATTGATGAAACATGGATGTGGATGATAAAATACACCCCAGTAAATACTTACGAATAAACAATCTCGGATAAAAATGAGATTGTGATATTTCCCTTACCTTAGGTCCGACTTGCTTTGTAAGTGTCCGAACCTCCTGTATAATGATTTAAATCAAGTTATTGACTTATTACAGAATCATATTCATTGTTATGATATCATATATGGTTCACTTATGACATTATATTACCCGTTTTTTGGTGAATTCCATGTTAAAGAAGCGTTTTGGGTAAAATCGTTTCATTTATCGTAGGTGTTTTGACTTGTTGTTCTTGACATGATTATTACTTATATCATGATTTACTCACTTCCAGAATATAAAATATGATTTATATATCATATATATTCAGTATATATATATATATAATAGGTAGATAAATAAAATGAAAAACACCGTTCATGGAGACGGTAGTCCGTACGTACGCATGAAAGCTGTTTTCCTTTCCTTATTGTCTTGAAATGGAAGTAAGTAGATGAAATACATATGTATATATATACATAAATCCAGTAGCTTTATAATGTCATATATTTCATTATTATTTCTTATATATACATTATAATCATTCTTAAATGGTTAACATGGAGAATGAATCTCATCGCGTCGTGGAGACGGTAGTCCGTACGTACGCACGAGCGATGATATCATTTATATAAATATTGAATTGAATAGGAGTGGATTATACAATATATCAGAATCAATATGATGTTGTAATAACTATGTATAGTTATTTTTTACACCATTATACCCATCCATGTAAGGTGGTGGTGGAAAATAGATTACACCACGGCGTGGAGACGGTATTCCGTACGTACGCACGCGCGGTGATTTCTTTTTCCGTAGGATGGATAGATGGTGAAATAGGGTTGTTTCATACTTATAATAACATATCAGTATATGGGTGATACTGATGTTATTACTTCATAATGAAAAAACCTAAGAAGAAGAAGTGGAAAAAGAAATAAAGATGAAATAATTGGTAACGGTAATTACCTCTTCTTTGAAGTGCCTCTTTGAGACCTCCTCTTAGGGCACTAAAATTGGTCTTTGAGGAAGACCAGAACCTCTAGGATGTTGCTAGGGAAGTGGAGAGGATAAATTGGCAGGGTTTGGCCGAGCTTGAGTGATAAAATTGGTGTGAGGAGGAGGGGGAGGAGGTGTCCTTTTATAGGGGAGGAGAGGGGCACCTTAGGAATATCTCAAAATATTATTTTATATTAAAGTCAAAATCGGTTTATAATGGTTCCAAAGGGTCTTATTTCGAAGCTAAAGTGGGGATGGGTCGAAATCCTATCAACCAATAGAATTTAGACAAGTTTAGGATATTATTTTAACCTTATCAATTAGATTTAACTCTAAGTTAAATAATTTAACTTTTACCATGTCTTTTTGTTTTCTTTCACTATATGGTTAATACACTTACTATAACATGCCAAACGAACCCCAAATTGTTTATTATTAAAATATATATCCTTATCTAAGTCATTTGGCCGAACCTTAGATTTTTAGGAATAAAATAACAATTAATATTATAATATTTGATTTAAAAACTATTTTGTGTCAATTTTGACACTATTTGATATATGATTTTTGTGAAAGTCATAAAAGAATTATATGTTCGAACCAAGTTGATTAAATCAACATTAATATATCATAGTAACCTATAAAATTAGTTGAATTCATAAAAAGTCTCAAATTACATTTATTTTGGTGTTTATAACATCAATTATGTCAATATTTCATTAATAAGATAATTACTGCATCATCTTTGTGTCATAAATAAATTACATTATTTGATGTCTAAAAATTACAAATAAAATATCATCATGTAGGAAATCTTTTTAGCTTTCTAATGAATATTTACAATTGAATTTATCTTATGTATAACCCAATATTAAAAATGATGTACTTATTAAACTTTGATTTTAACTATTTTAACCCTTCTTTAAATAAATTAATAATAAATGTCCTAATCTAATCCAAGTGGGCCTAAATGGTCATATTTTATTCCTAAGTTTGTTTTTGGTCGAATTAAACTTGTCCAATAGAATTAGGACATGTGTTAGGGTAATATTAATATCATATTTACCCTTAGTTACCCTATTTACTATTAACCGCGGTAAAAAAAGTAAAAAGTTACTATTCACCAAAAAATTATTTTCATCTCATTGAACCACATTTTAGTCCTTGATATTAACCGTGTCTCTCGGATTTTAGAAATTCCATTCACAGAAGCGGTAAAATTAAGTTTTATGCAAAATTCAGTTTTTAACCTACCACTTAGTAGTTTCACTATTCATCAAAAATTGATGTTTTTCAGAACAATGCCAAAATTTCATCCTAAGCTATATTTTATATTCCGAATTCAAAAATAAAGTCTATTTTACCAAATTCATAACATAGAAGTTGCATTAATTAATTTTATAATTAAATCCCGCGGTTAAAACAAATAGCGTGTTTTTAAGAAACAATATATATCAAAAGATTGACACCTGATTATGTCTTGTTTAAATGTGAAATTACATCCAATGACCAACATTGTATTAAATTGTAAAAATATATTCTAAATATACTTTAAAACAACTCAAATTAATAATTTATCACTATTAATTATTTTGATTAAAAAAGTTGTTTTTTAATTATAATTTAGTAATTTTCACTATTCATCAGAATATGAAAGTTATCCGAAAAGTACCAAAATTTCATCTTAGGCTAAATTCGATACTCCGAATCCAAAAATGAAGTCCATTTTGAGAGCTAAAATTTCTAAAATTTTAAAAAGTGGTTATTACTATTCATAACGGCTAGTTTTAATAATATCTTAATAGCATATCGTTGTTTAGCGAAACTTGGTGTTGCGTACAACACACGCTATCGTGTAAGGTCGCGATTACGTGTAATGGAAGGAAAGTCAAGGATGCGTGTTGTGAAATCTCCTTTTGGTGTAGCGTACAACACAAGACATTAATAAAATTAAAAAGAATATTTTTTATAAAATCTTGGGCTGTTACACACACCACAATTCAATGAAATTTGGGGTTTTACAGATTCTCATGCCAAAAACAATTCAAATCTCCAAATTGAAAGGAAGTGGATTTTATTACATCAATTGAAATATAGTTTAGTAATTAAATTTAAATCAGTAGTTGAAATAAATAAAGCAATAAAAAGAGAATCAATTTGGCTAAACAAAACATTACCTCCTAACTCATGGTAATTGATGTCGGCGATAATGATAAACCACCCTTGGTGGTTCAATACCCCTCCTCGTAACCATATTATCATTAGCGTTGACACACCAATATCTGGTTTATCATTTATATTATCACATGCGATGATACTTCCTTTATCAATGATAAAATTCCAAATTATCATTTTATGCCAATGCATATGCTAAAAAAATTACATCAAAATAATTATAAACCACATTCAAAATTATAATATATTTAAATTAAAACAAGAACACATGTGGTAGTCCTTTATAATTATTCATATATAATTTAAATAATTATCTATTGATGAACTGTTTTAATAATTATAATTTGGTGATTATTCATAACTATTATTTGACAATATGATAGAATTATCTTTTGATATTTTTTAAAATTACCCTCGGTAATTTAATGAAATTATCATTTGAAAAATATTTACAATTATCCATGAAAATTTCCAGAATATATTGTTTTATTAAACATTACAATTATATTTAATAATCCATCACAATTATCCTTCACATTTAATGAAATTACATGTTGATAATTTTCTATAAAATTATATTTAACATCCAGAGTTATTATAAAAATATAAATATAACTATATTTCTCTTTTGATAATTTAATAACTCATCCATTGATAAAATAGTTTAATAATTATCCTTGATAATATCATTAAATTATTCTTTGACTAGTTGCTGCAATTATCATTTGATAAATCTTAATAATTACCATTTCATAAATTTATTTAAAAAGAATAATTTAAAATTTGAAAGGAAACATTGGATCGATGAATACCTTGTTTCCTTAGAAACAAAAATAGTGTTCATCTTCTACTCGTCGAGATGAATCCAACCACATAGATAGTGTGTAATTCTGATCAATAACGTATAAGATATTGAATTATTAAGATTAAATGAGTAATAAAATAATTAATTAATTAAATAATGAAACTAAACAAAAAAATAAATTAAAACTACCTGGTGTTGTGCATGGCCAAAAGAGGATTAGCTTTCATGATGTAAAACCGAATCCAATTGAAGAACCCTAAATCAGTCATGTTGAGTTCACTGATGGTGTACAAGTGAGATGTGGGTTGTGCCAAATTCGACTATCTTTGCCAAAAATTGGTTGTAAAAATGGGTATAAGTACCAAACTGTGCACTTCATCACTCAAAATCTGGAACCCTAATCATAATCTACTTTTTCAATGTAAAATTAGTAATGGAGTAAATAATTCCACTTATTTAATAGGTTTTTGGTTATGAAAAAAAATTGAAAAAAGAAGGTTTTAGAATCATGAATCGGTCAACAATGGAGTTTGGCATCAGATAGAAGAAGATGAAGCGTTAAATGATTATTATTTTATTTAAATAAATTTATTATTTAGTATAAAAATTAAATAATATCAAATGTCCATTGTGCATAAATATAAGACCCCATCTAGGGTAAAAAACTCATTCTGGCCCCAATGGTAGTCTCATATTTCTCATCATATGCACGGTTTGAGAGATATTAATGATTTATTAATTAGAAATCAGAAAAATAATTTATTAAAATAAAAGGGGTTATTTTTGCAAGTGAGGAATCCAAACGTCCGATGCTAAAAAATGTTATACTCTGTCTAGGGTAGACCCCCAATTCTGGACACATCGTTGGTCTTAGATTTCCCATGCATTTAATCGTTTGGGAGATAATTTAATTATTTTTTAATAAATAGTAAATTAAATGTTTTTTAAAAACTTTCACTCATGAGCGAGACATTCAAAAGTCTAACACCTTCGAATGTTATACAACTCCTTGGGTAAACACCACATTTTTAACATAATATTGATCTTAGATTTATCAAAAGAAATATCATTTTAGAGTTATTAAAATATTTTTAATAAAAAGTGCACACTTAAAATATTCTATTTTTTAATTTTATTCTGTCTTCAGGGAATGTTTTTGGGCCTTCGAATCAAGCACTAACTCAGTTTAGAACCCCAAAAAATATTCAATTGAATATTCCTAGATGTTAACCGGCAGTTAAGGCCATTAACACATTAATAAAAATTTCACTAAAAAATTATTATTTTCCTACTTAAGATATGTATAATTTAACACAAGGGGGTTTATCATTACCTAAAACGGTAACAGAATGTTACAACTTTCACGACCCATCCCCCGAGGACCGTGCCATGACTAAACTAAGCCCTCCTTCCATAGGCTTGGAGTTGGAGACTAGCATCGAAAGACATATCCCTAAAAAACCGGAATACATTGCCTTTAAACCCGCAAACACACTGTCCAAGAATATAACAACCACTACCCACGTAGTAAAACTGCAGTAAAAAGATGTGTACTGAAAAGAAAAAAGGGTGAGTACTATAAGTAAAGGTGGTAAAAATACAAGTCCAATTGAAAAGTACAATGGTTATAGAAAAACAACTGCCAGAATCATCTGCCAAGATTCCAACTAGAAGGTTAGGTGCAGATCATGGTTGGTCATCACTATGGAACGTCACTTCTAAGGGTCCAACTCCAAGCACCAACCATTTCTCGCTCCCAACCCTTGGCCAATGCTTTTTGTCGTCTGCATAAGGCACAACAAGGTGCAGGCGAAACCCATGTAGGGGTGAGTATAACAATGCTCAGTAGGGACCCCGAGACCCCCTAAGGTCTACTAGAGTTCCACAATGGAAAACCCACAAAGAATGACCTCAATCACAAAGCACAAAGAAATAGTCATCATACACTAGGTATACAATTCAGAGATCATGAATATAGATGATTAGTCTCAATCTATATCATCTTTTTCCATTTATAGGTTCCACAAATGATTCACAAGAATTTGTTCTATTATCGATCCACTATTGGACGTAAGTCACTATTCTATGATGGTCCATTGTAAGGCTGGACCTCATCGGGTCACACTACTGTTGATCCATATATGGTTGTTCGAATGCTGATCCACAAAGGGTCGTAGGAATGTTGATCCACAGAGGGTCGTTTGAATGATGATCCACATAGGGTCGCTCTATGCTGAACCACACATGGTTTCTTTTTAATGATTCTAGATTGGAGGCTCTAAAATTGGTCCTCGTTAGGTATCTAGGATGCTGATCTATATAGGGTATCTATGATCCTGATCCACACAGGGTCGCTGCTTCCAAGACAGCCAGCCAGAGGACTCCATGCAACCGGTGCGCTCGAGTTCCATAGAATTTTCTCCATGAGATATAGATCATAACTTGACCACCACTAAAATCCAAAAAGTGGTAACTGAAAGGACCTCCATGTCGCATGTGTTCCAACGCAATAGACGGTGCATCAATCGGACACTCGGTCTATGAGTAATAAGCGTTTTAGTACCAAGGTCCGAGTTGGATTCAGGTTCGATCCAACCCAGTAGTACTCTAACTTAATCCAAAATTCGAGTGGGGTATACAAAAATTTCTGTCCCACTTCAAGGATCCCAACACCACAGACAGTTCATCAAATGGATGTCTAGATTTCATTTTATGGAATTTTAAGAGAAACTGGCCTTGAAGGGGTAGGGTTCGGTCCGAACCGACCTGACCCAATTTGGGTCTGACCCGGCCCAGCCCAAACCAGCCTAGGCTGACCGGGTTAGGTTGGGCCACGATGGGCTCGGCTCGTCCCGTATGGGGCACCGCCCGACCTGTGGGGGGGCGCCACCTGGCCCGCAGGGAGGCACAACCCTGCCCGTATGGGGGGCGCAACCCAACCCACAGGGGGCACAACTTAGCCCACTGGAGGGAATGGGGCCCACCCTCGCCGGCACTAGGGGGAGGTGTTCCCCCTATTTTTTGAATGACACAACCATTCAGAATTGAAGCAGTGGAACCAGGTCACCCAAGGACCTGCATATAGTGGGTCCCTCATCCACCGCAGCTTTGTGCTGTAGCCACCTCCAGCGGCATGAGATGGCGTGCCGCTCCTCCTTTGTGTTCGACCAGTGTTGGCTGCCCTACTCGACTACTGCGGCTGAAAAGCAATGACCTCCACCACCTGCGGTGCACAACAGCCCTCCGTACCCCCTCTATGACATGTCAGTGTTGGCCACTCTGCTGACCACCAAAACCTCCTCTTACAGTGTGTGACAACATGCCGCCTCGACCGGGGTCGATCGATGCCAGCTGCCGCCATCACCTTCCAGTACTGGTTTCCAGTGCCGCACCGACGGTCTTCCGCGGGCTACTGGGTGAGGTTTGGTGGTCCATTTGTTCATCTGATTGCTCCTATGGCTTTCTTAGGTCATCCCCTTCGCTGCTTGACCCTCAGATTTGGATTTTGTCCAACCAGGATTATTTACCCTTGATGAACACATCGATAAACCATAGGCAGAGGGACTGGGCCTTATTTGTTTGGAAAACTCCCTCCGTATTAGCATATTTTAAAAGGATATGATAATGATTCAAAAACTATTGGAAATTTAAAAAATATAAACCCTACCTCGAGAGTCATTGGAGAGTGTACCATGTTTGAAGATGGTTCAATGTTCGTCGATCCTGAAACGATCCTCCAACGATGCCTTTAAAATGAAGATCTTCGGTTCTTTCTTGATGGATCCATTCTTCATCAAGAGACTCCTCCCAAATCCTTATCTCCCCAAAAACACCTCTCTTTTTTCCAACAAATTCAAAAAGAGAGACGACGGGGGTTAGCTTTACAACACACAATTAAGATACGTTTATTAATTGTTGCAATTAATGAACCTCCTTAACTGGATGTAGGGTGGTTACACATTTTTGAATGACTAGGTATTTAATGTCCTAAATTAAATGCCCGACTACCCCTTCTGGTCCCCACCTCCAAAACCTAAAGAGAGGTGGAGGATATCTTAAAATAAATTAATTTTATTTTATTAATCCTCCATGAAAACCGCAAAAAACCATCTTCCTCTCTCAACCCACTATGGTCGAGATTAAGGTTCCCTTAAGAAAATCTCTGCGCTGCAATTTCAATGATTCCCTTCGATTTCAATTCCAAGAACCAGTTCAAAAGTTAGTATTTCACACAATCAGATTTACTAAATGTACCTTAAGAATGTTTAAAATTCCATTCTAAGAACACTGGGAATCAGAATCAAACGCTGTCAGATTTTGCAGCATTGGAATAGCTCCATATAATTAAAAAATATTACATGGAAAATATGGGTATTTACAACAACCTCCCACCATGGGAACTTTCTGTCCCTAGAAATCCTATGTAGAATCCTCCACATCAAAAAGATATGGCCACCGCTCTAGAATTAGTGCCTCTCTCTCCCATGTCTCATGAGAATTTGAATCATCAAGCCATAACACATAGACCAGAGGATTCATCCTCCAAAAAAGTACCTTGGTGTCAGTATCAACAATCTTGACTAGCCATTCAGTCACAGATAAACCATGTTTCATCTAAAGATCACTTCATCTTAAAACATGAGATATATTAGAGAGAATCTTTCATATCTGCGATGCATGGAAACACAATATGATCGACTTCATATGCAGTGGTTGTGTTTAGTGGTAAGAAACATTCCCCACCTGATTAACAATATCGAAAGGTGCCACAAAATGAGGTGTAAACTTCTCTTTCCTCGCAAGCTGTCGATGACCCAACCGAGTGAAACCTCCAAGAATAATTTGTCACCAAATTAATATTCCAAAGGACTAAGGTAATGATCAGTATATGAATTTTCCCAGTTCTGTACTGTTAACATTCTTTAACAAAACAACTAAATATTTATTTTCATCTATTTCACTAAACATTTTCCAACCAAGGTAATTTCACCAATATCCGACCAACACAATATTTATTTACAAGGGAGACCATAAAAGACCTCAAAAGAATATCATATGATCTCATACTATTAATTGTTCTTTATAAGAAAACTCAGCCTCTATTAGCATGCAGTAAACAAGAAAAGTCTGAAAGAATCCAGGTGGGAAACTTGACGACAACTGGAGGGAGATCACCAGTAATTGAATCTCATAACAGATCAAAAGTAAACATTATTATCACTTTCCTTAACTCTAGATAAGAAGGTCTGGCTTTGATTAACCGTGGGTCCCAATATCTTTAAAAGACAAGAGGCACACCACTAGGCGTAATAAGCTAGACCCATCAAAGATAAAAATAAATCTAGGATTTATTGGCAATGATCCAATCCATCTTAAATATGACTTCAAGAGGTTTCATGTAGAGTACCAAAAAACATCAAGAAAACTCAAAATCTGACAGAGAAAAGTCAAAAAGGGGTTACAGAGACACTAATCTCTCTTTATACCAAGGGGTATAGTGATATCCATGGCACAAGATAGTTTCTCCATATAAAGATAAAGTATATTAATTATATAGGATGAAATAAATGAGTGAGATGCACTAGTATCAAAAAGAGTTGTTTGTAACGACAAATATATAATAGTGGTATCACCAACGGTCATTGGACCAGTAACTGCTTCCTCTGGAGACTCTTCCACTGCGTGAAGAAGCTTCATTACAGATGCCTGTGGCTAGAGCCCTTTTGTACATGAATAATTTGATTGCCCCATAGTTTTATCACGATGTTGATGATCTCGTGCCACAACATGATGTGTAAAAGTTATGGCAGAACTTTTGAAAGTTCCCCAAATGTCCATAGGAGCCATAGTTCTTTCATTCTGCTCAAGATTGAAAAAATCTACATCTTTGGCCAACACCATGGATTCTGGATATAAGGATTCGGTGAAAAGAACCTTGATGTCCTTCCACTCTAAGACCTCATGTTTTTTTGTTGTCACTATTGTGTCTCATCATCTCCTTCTTGGTCCTTCTAACACAAAGGTGGAACAGTTCACCTTGATCTCGTCCGGTGTCTCCAAGAACTCAAATAGATGTTCTATCCTACCCAACCATTCCTCAGCATGTTGAGGATCAGTGGATCCTTTGAAAACTGGTGATTTCTGATGAAATAACTCTTTATAAAAACTTCAAAGGGATCCCCCAGGTTCTAAAACTAGAGCCTGAATGGGGACTAGAGGTGGTGCCTAACCCATAGAGTGGGAAGTGCTCACAAATACCTCAACTAGGCTCGAGGTCCATTGGATTATTTTGTCATTAATGTTCATTAGTAGCCCCTTCCTGGATCAGATTCACATGTATTCTCAGAGGCATGATGTTACACAACATCAGCAGACAAAAGGAAGACACTAGAAAATACTCATACATAGCAAAAAGGGAAATATTATCCCAACCAGTAGAACATAAATGATTTGGATTTCACTATATCCAAATAAAAAAAGGGAAAATACTTGAACTAATCCTTAAAATTCCTTTCCTTAACCACCGCTAGTAACTTAAGGTTCATTGCAATGAGAGCTGGTCAGGTACTCAATCACAACTACCTCATAATTCTTAACTAGAATACTCAAATGCATACTATCATAAAGGAAAGATTCTTAACCTCCATTTGAAACCATTTTTTTATGAACCATCCCGGGTACCCTGGTAACCCGATAACTGAGTCAGACCTAACATTTCCCAAATGTCAATCCCAATCCCCATGAGTTGGCGACTAGCACCTAACATCACACAACATGCATGTGGGAACAAGTTTTTCCACCAACAGTGCAGAAGAAAAGAAACAAGATAGTATGCATAACAAAAGAAACTGTATTAGGATTAATGTACCAGAATTTAACAAGGAATAAAACAACCGAAATCACTACAACCCAATTAGTAAAACAGGTAAAACAACCCAAGGTCCCATGGAACACAACTCACCTAGCCCAATGCTCAACACCGAGATCCACCTTAATGAGATCCATTCACTTTTCTTGAACCTGAATGAAGAAAGTCTAAAAAACTATGAAGTAAAAAAGTAGGGTGTGAGCCTATTCCTGGTAGGATACCACCAATGATTCTATAATATATTCTTAATATAGATTATCCAAAGTAATTCTTTCAATTTTTACATATAAACTGGTTTGGAAATTCACAATCATTTTTAAAGAAAATATGCTATACATTTTAAAAATGATGGAAAATATATTCAAAGAGCAGACATTACTTTACAAGTGAAGGAATATTTCAAATAAAATGTCTTTAGTAAATTATTATATAGAACAACTTATATAAATTCAACTGGCATGTAAAGTAGTTCCAACAAACATTGGAATACATTTATATCTCAAATATAAATAAACAAGCGAATATAATGGTCATCTACCAAAAGTTACGATAGCATTACCCAACTATAGGATTTAACACTCTCTATGTGAGCTCAGAAAAATGTGTATACACATGTCCCTATGACACTATCCAAAGGAGAATTGTCACCAACCCATTAGGGATATAACCCACCACAAGTATGTTTTTGAATGTTGTTGTAGATAGAGTGTATCAAAATAACTGATGAACTACCTAAGGTTTTCATGTGATCTTACATGATTGGTAAACTATTTTAAGACTACATAAAAATACGATTAATCCCATTCTTCCATTTCAAAAGTTCCAATTTCTATCCATTTAAAACAAAAACATGTTTTATTCAAAAACTTGTCTTTTTTCAAGATAAAACCATGAAGTTTCTATAAAATAATTTTAATCCATTTTCTCCATTTTGAAATCCATTCAAAACAAATTCCATAATTACACAATTAATTTTCACAATTAAATTCAATAATTTAATTGAAAACGTTTCCATCAAAAATCCAATTTAAATTCCACAATTTAAATCATCCAATTTTTATAAACGCACACCTCAATTCAATGGAATTGGGGGTTATCCAGATTCTTATGCCAAAACCAATTCAAATCACCCAATTGAAAAGAGTTGGATTTTATTACATCAAATGAAAGAAATTTATGTAATTGAATTTAAATCAATAGTTGAAACAAATCAAGCAATACAAGGATAATAAATTTGGCTAATCAGAATGGAACCACCTATCTCAAGGTCGTTGATGTCAGCAATAATGATAAACCTCCCTGTGTGGTTCAATAACCCTCCTTGTAACTGTATTATCATAAGCATCGACACACCAATATTCGACACTCATCAAGGGGTCCTAGAACCAATGCCAATTATTTTAATTCAAAAAGATATACAATTTTACATGCGATAATATGTTCTCTCTCCTAGATAATTTCCGATTTATCCTTTATATTATCACATGCGATGATACTTCTTTTATCCTTGAAAAAATTTCATATTATCAATTTAGGCTAACACAAATGTTCACAAAATTTCCTTAGAATAATTATAAACCAAATTTGATATTATAATATATTTAAATTAAAACAATAACCCATATGGTAGTCCTTTATAATTATTCATATATAATTTAAATAATTATCCTTCGGGAAATTATTTTAATAATTATCATTTGGTGATTCATCATAATTATTATTCGAAAATCAGAAAGAATTATCTTTTGATATTTTATTAAATTACCCTCGGTAATTTAATGAAATTATCATTTGAACAATCTTTACAGTTTCCATGAAAATTTCTAGAAAATATTCCTTTTTTAAACCTTAAAAGTATCTTTAATAATAGCTCACAATTATCCTTCAAAGTTCATGCAATTACATGTTGATAATTTTATATAAAATTATCTTTAACATCCAAAGTAATTATCAAAATATAAATATAACTATATTTATCTTTTGATAATTTAATATGTCATCCATTGTTAATAAAATTTAAGAATTATCCTCAATAATTTCATTAAATTATTCTTTGATGAGTTGTTTCAATTATCATCCGATAAATATTAACAATTATCTTTTCATAAATTTATTTTTAAGGAATCATTTAATATTTGAAAGTAAACATTGGATCGATGAATAATTTGTTTCCTTAGAAACAAAAATAGAATTCATCTTCTGCTCATCGAGACGAATCCAACTGCACAGACAGTGCGTAATTCTGATCAATAACGTATAAGATATTGAATTAATAAGATTGTAAGGGTAATAAAATAATAAAATAATACATTAATTAAACTGAAAAAAATAAAATTAAAACTACCTAGTGTTGCGCATGGCCAAAATAGGACCAGCCTTCACGGTGAAAAACCGAATCCAATCGAATAACCTTAAATCATTCTTGGCGAGTTCATTGATGGAACACAAGGGAGATGTGGGTTGCTCTAGATTCGACTATCTATGCCTAAAAATGGTCTTCAAATGGGTATAAATACCCAACCGTGCACTTCATCGATCAAAATCTAGAACCCTAATCATAATCCACCATTACAATGTAAAATTAGTAATGGAGTAATTAATTTCACTCATTTAATATGATGGTGGTTGAAACGATGCAACCCGATTTAAAAATGATGGTTTTAGAATCATGGATTGGTCATCAATTGAGTTTGAAAGGGGATAGAAGAAGATGAAGCATTAAATGATGATTATTTTTTAAAATAAATTAATTATTTAGCATAAAAATTAAATAATATCAAATATCCATCGCACATGGATTTAAGACCCCATGTTGGGTAAAGAACTTGTTCTGGACCCACGGTGGTATCAGATTTATCATCAGATGCACCGTTTGAGAGATATTAAATATTTATTAATTAAAATTTTGAATAAATAATTTATTAAAATAAAAGGGGTTATTTTTGCGAACGAGGCATCCAAACATCTGATGCTAAAAATTTTATACCTTTTCTAGGGTAAACCCCCCATTTTGGACACATCAGTGGTATCAGATTTCACATATGTTTCACCGTTTGGGAGATAATTTAAATATTTTTTTTTATAAAAAATATATTAAATATTATTTCAAAATATTAACTCATGAGTGAGACCTTCAAAATTTTGATGCCTTCGAATGTTATACCCCACCTAGGGTAAACAACAAATTTTGAACATAACCGTGATATCATATTTCTCAAACGACGCACCGTTTCGGAGTTTTTAAAATATTTTGAATAAAAAGTGTGTGATTAAAATATTCTATTTTATAATTTAATTCCATCCTAATAGAGTCTTTTTGGGCCTCATGATCTTGCACCAGCTTAGTGTCGAACCCCAAAAATATTTAATTGAATATTCCTATATCTTAACCAGCAGATAAGGCCATTAACACTTTAATAAAAAATTCAATGATAAATTTTTATTTTCCAACTTAAGATATTTATAATTTAACACAATAGGGTTTATCAATACCTAAAATAGTAATGGGATGTTACACATTCACTAATCTAGATCATAACCTTCACAAAAGTGATCATATTACATATAAATTAATATTATTATTTCGTTGAATAATTAAAAAATAAGAAACAATTTCATACCAAATTTGTGACAACATTCTTTATAGCTTCACTGTGAAAAGTATTTTGCACCTTATAGGAAATGTATCTAATGAAGTATTGATGATGTTCATTTGGGGATCTACATGTAACAAGATTTTTATTAACTGCCTCATTGATCACCTAATGATGATAAAATATCAAACATATACACCAAATGTGGTTGAAATGGTTACTAGTACATTCCAAAAACAAACTCCAAGATTCATAATTTTCCTTCTCTAGAATGGAAAATTTAAGTGGTAGAAGTATATTATTACCATATAGGGTTTCAAAAATTATCACTACAACAACATACATTCCATACAAAAACACTTCATCAATATGTATACACTATTTGCAGAAATGAAATACAACAATACACAGAATGAATTCCCTGAACAACTGATGAAATCTAAAATGAGATACATCAACTCATTTATCTTAAGACACATGTTCATTCATGTTTAGGTGGAATAAAAGTGTATTTTTCCCTCAGTATAGATTGAAATTATGGTAACACCTGATCAGGGTCGTCCCAATCACTGTACACTATAACAATTTCCTTCTCTTTCACCCTCCATTCCATTCTATATTAAATATTATAGAGAAATTTTTATTGTATCCTATCATATACAAGGGATAGAAGAACATATTAGTATTTCCTAACATTGTCAATACTTATATATAACAAAAATTCAGTCTCCAATGATCTATGACCTTATGTCATGTTTGGCTACATGCATGTATGCGATGAATTAATTTTTGAAATCTTCCACACTCTTAGAGAAATGTTAGGAATCACCCTCTAGATAAATATATAATCATCACTATATTTATCACATTATATAATGTATTTTTTTCTATTATTAATCATTAAATAACAATGTATAGTGCCTCTCTATATGAAATCATTTCAGTATACTTTTTGGGGAATATTTTCTCAGAAAATCTCTTATAACATATTTTTATCATTAAACCAAATCTATCTAATACACATTTAGGAAAATAACATCAAGGGGTCATAATATTCCATTTGATTATAGGAAAAAATACCATAACTTTCAACCCATATTTGAGTAGTGGTGAATGATTTATCTTGTGTTGAGGTAGGTGCATAAGCATTTTGTTTTTACTAAATTCTTCCCCAAATCCTTCATCTTCAACCTCATCATCACTGCAATATTCCACCCTTTTACCTAGGAAATATTTTTCTAGGTTTTGTTGAGAAAATTTATTTTCTATAAATGAACCTTTCTCCTGGTAAAAGAAAGGGTATTTAGGGGCTTAGAGAAGCCAAAATAGAAAAGTTAACAGTGGTATGTAGCCCGTGAGAAGCTTTAGTGCCACTAACTAGCCACTACAATCTACCACTTACCCAGTGGGAGAGGTAGTAGCCTATTGAGATTATATAAAACCTTCTATCCAATCGGTGAGGTCCACCAGAATGTTATTGGGGTTTCCAATTGCTCAATGACTTTTGCTGAAACTATTTTCTAACTAGTGGTAGCCATTGACCAGTCAGTGGTGTCGATATAGGTTGGAATTATGAGGGGATAAATCATATTTATTCCCCACCCCAAAACCCCTATTTAGGTAATAATTAATTTTCCTCTGAATCTAATTAAGGATTTTTTGATTTTAAAGGGTATATGAGGCTTATTTGGATTCTCCAACACTTTTCCTTTTCTCCTTGATATGTTATTTGATCTAGAATACTTGAATATATTAGTTCGTCTTGTTTTTGGTGAATTAGTCTTCTTCTCTTCTTGTATTTACTTCTTGAATACTTGATAAAGTGGATCAATTTCTATCCATTGGGTATTATGGTGATAAAAATTTATCTATATGCTTTATCCTTGGAGTTCTTCTTTATTTCTTGAGGCATGTGGTCTAAAAAAACTACCTAAGGTTTGATTTTTGTTTTTAGTATGTGAAACCTATATAATCATGTTGGAATTACATGTATGTGACCAATTTCAATCAGGTTTATTTTGTAAGGATTACAATACCATGCTTAAACCTCCATTGGGCCCCGTTAGGGATGATGGTAGTTGAGACCAAGACCAATGGACACACAAGAGGACAGCCTACCCTTGAACATGAATTAAAAACTAGAAATTATAACCAATGAATCATGTAACCAAATTGTGTCATTATTTATATAATTGTATTAACTGATAAATTTATAATTCAATTGGATGACACATATTTTGAATAGATAAATAGTATGGAATTGGTAAAGGGCGTAATGGATTAATTATATAATGACATAAAGACTTGTAAAATATTAATTGGGTTTATTTGGAATGAGAATTGTAATCTTTATATTTGTTTTCTGAATTATTGAACTGTCATAAAAATTATAATGGAAAGTAATTGACAATTGACATGAATTATACAGTCAGGCATATGTAGCTTGTTTGGTATATATGGTGATTTTATATTCTTTGGTTATTTCTTAGTTCCTGAGGGAGAGACACAAGTTTGGATAATACCTGAGGGTGATATGCATAGATATATGATTCTTGAGGGTGAGAAAAATGGGTTTTTTTGGCACACAATGGAAGGAAACCGGGTTCCTTGAGACTTTATGGTGAGGTGCATGATTACTGGATTTCTGAGGGCGAGATGCCTAATTCATTGGCGCTTGAGTGAATGATGTATGGTCATATGTGATTATTATGGGAGATATTTTTAGAATGAAGTGTAACACCATTATATTTTCTTGCACATGGGTGCAAGGAAAGGAACATCTAGTATCGTACTGAGGTAAGTTTAGGCTAACCTTGAGTGTCATCCTAGAGCTTGAGGGTCAACAAGTTTACTTTGACATATTTTATAAATTTATGAATTAATTCCCCTAGTTAGTATACTATTGCATGAAATATTTTTTTACAATATATTTCTTAGACACCAATGTTGGAGGCTTACTATGTTTTACTCACACCTTATTTGAACTTCCATTTGGTACCTAGGAAGAATTTAGGGGTGCAAGTCTGGAAAAAAGAATGAGGTCCTACACTTGATTTTTGATTTCATTCTTATAAGGGATGGATTTTGGATATGGGAAGAAGCATGGGGATTAGAATCAGTGTTGGGATTCCTTACTTTAGTCAGTCTTTTAGTTGTTTTTTTCACAACCATCAACAAAACTTTTATTTTTCATATAAAATTGAATTAAATGGTTTATAGTATTTGGATAATTTGGATTTTATCTGACTATCTTTTGGAGTTTATTTATATTATAATGCATCCCCCATTTTTATTGTGCATTTTATTTGGTACTTGAGGGTGTTGTCTCCCCACTATATTTATTAGACCCTATCTTCTTGTTAGGAACTTTTGAAATAAGGGGATATTCACTTGAGGTCATGTAGTGAACTTACTTGATCAAGTGAGGGGGAATCAAGATGAGGAATCTAAAAATTCGTACCAAATGAGATCGTTTTTGTATTTATTTAATATTTTAGAAAGTTATATATTATAATAGTATGTGTTATGGATTGGTAATGAGATCATTCATGTGAGTAGCTAACCCATGTTTGGGGGAAAATCCAATTTACTACGGATGTGATTGATGTTATTGAGATTCTCTTGTTTTAATTGTGATGTAATTTCACCTTGGGTGATTCACTTGTTTTGTGATATTACTATTTTAGGATATTTTTCATATGGGATGGTATGAAACAAGGTGTGTATGATCCATCATGGTAGGAACATAGGGAAATATTTTGATATTCATTGTTCATACTAGGGTTATATTTACCACATGTGATTTATTTTCCTGTCTAAATTGTGAAATAAAAACTCTTGTAAAATATAATAAAAATGAATGAATGAATTTGTTATAACATGTTAATTAACATTTATATCCAAGAACTAATGTGATCTTATGAAAGTTGTTATATGTTGTCTCTTTATCATTCTGAGGTTATTCTTGTTATGTATCTGGAGATCTGAGGAGTGTTTTGACCCTTGTTTAGAAAATTCCTCTGTGCCATATTTTAGTTGAGTATTGGGAGAGTGGTAACCAACAGAAACCTCATGTAGATAACCCAAATCGTCAAGAAATTCCATGTAATCCGATGGATGATAAATTCTATTATAATTTCCTAAAGGTCATGAAATTTATGGTTGGGATAATAATTAAAACATTTCTTAAATTGGTGATCTAGTGAGGGGTTTTGAGCAACATCTCATACCCACATTCACTTGGGAGGGTGTTCCCCAAGCAGTATAATTATGTGTTGAGTCTATCTAGATGATATTCTATAATTTGGAGAAACCCATGGAGAGGAGGGTGAATCTTGTGGCGTATATATTTTGGGGACCTTCCAAGTTCTTCTGGGACATCTTAGATCAGGCCAATTAGCATGAGTGACTAACTTGTGAGAGTTTTGAAATAATGTTCCATGACCTCTTCTACTTAGATACACTATAGGAGGGGAGAGCTTGGGATTTGATGATCCTGACATTGCAGAGCATTTCACTAATGGATTATTCTATCCATTTACTGGACCGACATCATTTTGATTCGACATTGGGATGAGATGAGGTTCTTTGAGAAAAATGATTCTAGGAGGGTCATTGATATGAGATAAAATCGTAGGTGAATGTTTTTCAGCTGAACAAGTTCTCATACATCATGAATCTGGATCTCATTTATGTAGGGAACCTAAGGGACGCCTCAATTTGTGGGAATATGGGTTTAGATAAGTAGTTTGGTATTATATTTTATGGCAATAGGAAACATCATTTCAAGTGATACTATTAGCATAATGGTGGAAAGATAATTCAGAGTATAAGGTCTTATTACTCAGGTAGTGACAAGGTGCACTATTTTCAGTGCAGTAGGATTGGAAACAACGAGATTGGTTCCCTAAATCACTTGTGGAGTGTCATTATTGCCGTAATATGGGACAACTATAGGGGATTTCATGATTAATCCACATCCAACAATTGATAGAGGAATCAGGAAAAAAATTCTAGGAAGGACTCAGCTACCCCTCAGTAGATAGGTAGCTAGAGTTCCACTAATCATTAATTTTGTGGTAGGTGATGTGGTACGCTAACACATGAGGGGAAATATTAGTAGGAAATAGAATCATTTTGGAATTAGATCAGAGCCTTAGGAAGAGGGGTATGTCATATGCACACTATGCAGTCCACTCCCACCAAGCTGGATATAGGACCTTCCACTATTTGAGGTATGATTTTAGTATCATCTACCCTCACTTATGCTCTTTTTGATATAAGTTAATTACAGTCATTCATCTTTTCTCAATTTTTATATGGTTTGGGTTTGACCATGGAGTATCTATTTAGAGTTATGTCTGTTGATACACTATTAAGGGTGTGGTCGGAGTGTATTTGACACTCTAAGGAGTGTTCTCTCAAAATCGGTGGTTACAATTTCGAATAGGATATGTTTATACTAGAAATGAAATAAAATGATTTGATTATAGGTATGGATTTTCTAACTTGGTACCTAGATCATATCAATTCTTATTGGAGGATAGATACATTCCTATGTATAGATGGGGGTATCTATATCCATCATGGTGAATGAGATCTTCATGCTGGTTTTATTTTACAAATTTAGTGTACATTGGATTGTATCGTACCCCAAGTAGTAAGCCTTATGTTTAGTGATAGTAAATCCGAGTAAGATATTTTTTGTTCAGTGGTAGACAATTTTCAGGATTTTTATCCAAAATAGGTTTATAACTTACCACCTGAGTATGAGATTGAATTCACTGCCAATTTAGTTATAAGAGATGAACATGTTTTTATACCACCATATACGATAGATCTAGTAGAGATTCATGATACTAAAGTACAATTGGATTATCTAAAAGTTAAGGGATTCATATGATGTAGTACCTCACCATGGGGTTATCACATGTTCTTTTACAAGAAGAACTATGGAACCTTGAACTTATATGGGGATTATCAGTGGCTAAATTAGATGATAGTCAAGGAACAATATCCAATTCCATGTATTGTGGATATCTTTGGTCATATATGAGGTTTTAAGATTATCTATTGGATTTAATTGAGGCTAGGATACCATCATTTAAGAGTGAGATCATTTGAAAAACCTCATATTTATTTTAGGATAAGTTAGGGTTTATATGAGTATAGCGTAATTATATTTGGTCTAATAAATTTATCAATGATATTCATTACATTGATGAATAATATATTCTATCCATATCCAAATAATTTGGGGGGGGGGTCATTGATGATATCTTGGTGTACTCCAAATACCGAGAAGATTATACTCAACAACTTGACATCATCATGAGTACATTGAGAGAGAATAAGTTATACACTAATCTATATAAATTTAATTTCTTGATTGAACTTATTATGCTATATTATATCTGAGGATGGAGTGTTAGTGGATCCTATGAATGTGATATCTATGGTATCTTGAGAATGACCCAATAAATTTTTCACGACTCAAATATTTTTGGGATTAATAGGATTCTGATGACATTTAATATAGGACTTATCCTATTTGGAAGCTTCGATGTTGATTCTATCCTAAAAAGGGGTGAAATTTGTTTGGTCTGATGCTTGTGATGAAGCTTTGGAGGAATTTTGGATCATTTTCACCTCAACACTGACCCTCACCTTACTTGAGCTGGGTAAGGGGTATACCATGGATTGTGATGCATCTAGAGTCAGGTTCAGAGAGGTTCTAATGTATGAGTATTGAGTGGTGACTTATTGATCAAGATAATTGAGACTACATGAGTGGAATTATCCCACTCATTATCTAGAGTTATATATAGTGTACATACCTTGAGATGTTGTCGACATTATCTAATGGGTGATAGATTTGTGGTTCATATAGTGCATAAGATCATGAAGTACATCTTCTCATAGTTGGACCTAATCCATCAGAAGATAAGGTGGTTTTAGTATCTATAGTCCTTTGAATTCTAGTCAGAATATAATCCTAGAAAAGGAAATTTTGTTTCTCATATTTGAGTAAGAATATGTAGTCAAAGGTATTATGAGAACCTTATGATGAGTGGAAGAAAATAGAACTCTTTATGTAATTTCCTGATGATGTTCAGCTGTCTCAGTGTAGAGTGAATCCAACATATAAATCTATTATTCTCGTGCTTCTTGATTATATCATGAAGAGGCAGTTATCCAATATGGATGGTTTATCCCATAGGGACGACATTATGGCAGGGATCCACCATTGGGCTTATTCCTTGAAAATTACGAGGTTTTTTCATTTCCATTGTTGTATCTAGGTTATTATGAGAATTCATGAGTAAAGGATGAGGTAATTCCATGATTCTAAATAGGTGGTACATCATAGGATGAAAACAATGCTTCATGATCATTTTAGGAAATACTAGTGGTTAAGGATGAAGAAGGATATAACATGCTGCGTGGAAATATACTCCACCTTCCAATAGGTAAAGGCCGAGCATCAATGAACTAATAAGTTATTATATCCTTTTCACATTCCATAATGGAAGTGGGGTGATATCCCCATGGTGTTAATGAATATATTACCAAGGAAAAATCATAAAAATTGTATAGTGTGGGTGATCATGGGTTTAATAATGAAGGTATCCCATTTATTACCTATCAGAGAGACCTTCACTTTCCATGATATGGGTAATTTATATGTATGGGATATAGTTCAGTTGAATCATGTTTTGAGGAATATCATTTATGATCAACATACTCATTTTACATAGCAGTTCTAGAAGGTCATTTTGAAGGAATAAGGTTTTTTGTTCATTATATATACATCATACTATCCTCATACCGACGTATAACCTGATCGTTGTAACTTGATAGTTGTTGATGATGTTGATCTTGATGATGATGCATCCATTGAGAAGAATCCAATTTGTATCACAGACCATGGTGAGAAGAGAAAATGGGGAAATACCTTTCACCTTGCGTGAGTGTAGTGTAACCATGGGTGTGTTCAAGAGGATACATGTGTGAGGGAGTTTGATATATGGGTGTAGTGGACAAAGTGTTTCATTGATACCCCTTAGTGATTCCTAGGGGAACAAACCAATAATGAGCTATTTTTTGTTGGGGAGGTTGTAAGATACTACCCATTTACCTAGGTACTTTATATCTATGTTTTTAAAGGTATTTTTTCAATAAATTATCCTTTTCCAGGTTTAGAACGATGTTATAGGGGTGTTTAGGGTCTTAGAGAAGATGGAATAGAAAATCTAGCAGTGGCATGTAGCCAAAGAGAAGATACAGTGCCAATGGCTAGTTGGTGGGTGAAGAAGTAGCCATATGAGGATACTGGAAGCCCATCAGATAGTCGGTGAGACCCATCAACTAGATGGTGGAGAACCAGTAGCTAGCTGGTGGGGTTTACAACCATTTGTTTTCTCTGGTTGACCCCACTGGTAATCTTGTGGCTTCTAGAAGCTAGCTGCTGGAATTGGGATGAGCTGGAATTAGGAGGGAATGAATAATATTTTTCCCCAGGAAACCCTCATTTCAGTTTTAACTAACTCTCCTTTAACACCATTTTATGATTTTATTATTTTAAAGGGTATTATGAGGCTTCTTTGTATTCTACAATATTTTTTCTTGTATCCTTGATCAATTTTTCAATCCAGATAACTTGAATTAATGATTTTTTCTTAGTTTTGGTGAATTATTCTTGGTACAATCTTGGATCTTCTTCTCATATCCTTTATGTGGTAGATCAATAATTTTCAATAGAAGATCATAGTGTTTAATGTTGATTCATATTCTTGATCCTTGAAGTCCTTCTTCGTTACTTCAGTTAGGTGGTCTAAAAAAAATCCTTAAGGTATTATTTGATTATTTAGTATGTACAACCTATAAGATCATGAATAGACAACTTTCATAAGACTAATTGTAATCAGTTTCCTCTTATAAGGATTCAAATATCCATCTTATATATCTATTGGGTACTATTGTGTTTGACCGTGATTAAGATTGAGACTTGTGTCCAACCGAGAGGTATGCCTGCCCTTTACCTTGAATTTAAACCTAAAAATTGTGACCCTAGAATCATATAAAAAAAATTATGGAATTGGTTGTGAAATTTTCTTAACACATAAATTTTTAATTTACTTGGATCACACATATTGTGAATAGATAATTTGTATGAATTTGGTACATATCATAATGTATTTACAATATAATGATATAAAGACTTGGGGAATGGTAATTTGTTAATTTGGAATAAGAATAAGAATTTTCATATTTTTTATAAGAATTGATAAATCAGTATTAAAATGTTAATGGAATGTAATTGCTAATTGGAATAAATTAGCTAATAAATTATATATAGAATGATTTTTATGTATGCTGATTTTATATTCTTGGTCTATTTTCTGGTTCCTAAAGGTGAGAAACACGGTAAAATGAGACCTGAGGGTGAGATACACTGATATATGACACCCAAGGGTGATATGCATGATTTTTTTCACACTTGAGGGTAGGATAATGGATTTATTGAGGATTGAGTGTAAGGAGCGTGATTATTAGATTCTTGAGGGTGAGATTCTAGATTCCTTAGTGCCTGAGGGAATGATGTATGATTGTATGTAATTGTGGAGGGAAATAATGGAGGAAGGATGTAGAACCATTTTATAGTTATTTTCACTAGGGTGAAATGGAAGACACATCCAACATCGTTTAGAGGCAGGCATAGAATGACCCCAGGTTTCATCCTCAATCTCGAGGGTATATGGGTTTAATTGGATGTCTTGCATTAATTTATGAATTAATAAACCTATTTATTAAACTATTGCTTGAAATATTTCGTCAGACTGGATTTTTTTAGACACAATTAGTGGTTTCCTAGTTATTTTTAATCACACCTAGTTTGGGTTACCATTTGATACCTAGGAAAGCATCATGGATGTAGGTTTGGATAATGGTATGGGGACCTGGGCTTGATTGTCGATTTATTTCTTATTGGGGATAGATTTTGGAGGCGATACCATGCATGGGGTTTAGAACCCGTGTTGGGAGTATTTAATTGAGTTTTTTTTGTTCATATAACCATCATAATGACATGAAATTGTTAAAAAGTATGGCATGACATGAGGTATTGTATTTGGATTATTTTTATTTTACCTGTTTATATTCTGTAGTGGATTTATATTATAAGTTTTATCATTTATTTAAATATATTTTATATTTGGTAATTGAGGTTATAGTCCTATCACTATATTTACTAGACCCTTACTACTATTCAGAAGCCTCTAGCATATTGGGAGGTGCACCTGAGGTCACGTGGTGACCTAACTTGGTCACGTGAGGGAGAACCATGACAGGGACATTAAAATCATAATTTTTTCCATCATTAGACACATCATCAACATAAAATTTCTGTTGAATTAAGTTTGTGTTATCAGTTTGGATATCTTCTTCCAAATTATATGCAACAGTCACATAATCATGGGATGGACTTTCATTATTGACTCTTGAATTCCTTTATCATTGCAAAATAGCAGGCTACTACTGGGTAGTAGAAATCTCCATGTATAACTCCTTCAAAGTATTATCTGGATGTTATTTAAATAATGTTTTTTCTTGAAACCAATACTCACCATCATGCAATGGATTAGTTATATACCATATCTTATCCTAGAATTAAAATTTTCTATTGAAAATAGATTAGATATATTGTTTAGGGTTCAGATTTAACTGAACAATAATTATTTCCCGAATTTGTCTTAGTGAAAAAATCACTTATGATCACTATTCATGTTGGTTGTCTACTATATGAAGTTCCTTGATCGATTTTAATAACATCCTCATAGTTGTACACATAGACATATACGATTTTATAAATGAAATAATTGATTGTGATCACGATTCTAATAGTGTAAAAAAATTCACCATGGGGAATAATCATGCACAGTTAGTAGTGGAATAGATATGTAATGTAATTTCATGGTACATAGATATAATTATGAGTTCAATATTTTATAAATATCATGTGAATTAAATAAATAAGGTCCCTCGAGAGTGTCAAACTAGGTGTGAAGTTAGGCATCTTTAACATGAATTGAGTAACAATTGAGTTAATAACTAAAATTCCCCTTTCAAGGCTATTCCCCTAAGGTGTATCTATGATAGATCCACTTGTAGTATCCAAATAGGGATTTAATTACTTAGAAAACAAAACAATATTTACTTTTATGAAATTTTAGAATGTTTTATTATGTTTAGACTAACTTTAAGGTTTGGACTAATATTCTGTAGTCTAAATTTTAATATTCCTAAAGGTATATAAATATATTTATTATTACACGTTTTGTTAATTAAAGGGAATGTGAATTAACCAAATAATCTCTCCAAAGAGTGTCAAACTAGATGTGTAGTTAGGCCACTTTACTGTTCATTTATTCACGATTGAGTTAATACCCAATAAACCACTTTTAGGGTTATTACCCCTATATGAATCTCTACCAGAGCCTGTATCTGCTTATTTTTATCTTGAAAGGGATGTCATTGCCCGGATAACCACACAATATTTAATTTCTTAATTAATTGAAAAATAATATTCACTTTGGCTAATAATAACATAGGGCTGAAAGTCAAAGAAGTGTGTAAAGTGCTTTCATCGTAATTATGTTAATAATTATTAGCTAATTTTTATTATAAAAGTTAGTAATTTTGAGCTAATAGTTAATTGTTATGTTAGTAATTGTTATATAGGTGTTAATAATTAAGTTATTAATTATTTTCTAGTTATTAATAATTAAGTTATTAATTATTAATTAATTGTCAATTATTAGTTAATTAATAATTAATTATTAGTTAGTTATAGTTAATTAATATCTAAATAAATGTAAACAAATTAATAGTTTACTAATATTAAATTAATATTAAAATTATAGTAAATTAATTATTAACTAATAGTTAATTAACAATTAACTAATAGTAAATTAATAGATAACAAATAGTTAATTAATAGTCAAATGATAGTTAATCTATAATTGATGAATAGTTAATCCATCATTAATTATTAGTTACTTAATAGTCAATTAATATTTAATTAATATTAAATAATTAGTTAATTATGAGCTAAATAATAATTAATTAATATTTTATTTGTAGTTAATAATTATTTAATCAATATTAAATTATTAGTTAATTATTAATAATTATTTATTACTAATTAGTAATTAATCATTAGTAACTAATTTTTATATAATTAATACAAAATTAAATATTGGTTATTTAGAAATTAATTATTATTTAATAAATGGAATTTATTTATTAGTTAATTATTAGCTATTAATTAATTAGAAATTATTTATTAGTTAGTTAATTAATTAATTAATAATTAATACTTAATATTTATTTAGTTACCTGTTACATAATAATTATTTTAAACTAATAAGTGACATAAAATTATAATCAATTCATAATAAATATTAATTTACTAACTATGGCCAATTTTTAAATAATTACTAAATAGGATTCATTAAATAATAATTAATTACTCACTTATATTTACTATTATTCAAAAATTACATTTAATTAACAAAGCACATAAGAAAATATAATAATTAAAATAAAATAAAAAAACAACTAAATAAATTTAAAAAATTGAAATAGATTAGAAAAAATAAATTTGGATGAAGGTTGAAAAATATTTTACTCCTTGAAAGCTACTAAGAGAGTCCCCATATTTCACATTGGGGAAGAGAAAAAAATACAGGAGAGATTTAGAAGGATGGGGTGAAAAAATTAGGAGATATTTTAGAGAGAGAGAGAGAAAGAGAATTTTGGGTAAGAAGGGAGGGCTAGGAGACGCTTTTATAGGGGTGGAAGAAGAAGGCATTAATCCCCTCAACTCCTTTTATGTAATAAAATGTGAAAGGCATTGAGGAAATCAATGCCTTTTCCATGCCATTAATCTGAGGAAAAGTAGTTGATTCCCTCAATACCTTTTGATTTTTTCCAAAAGTCATTGAGGGAATCAGTTCATTTATGCTTCAATTTTAAAATATTTAAAAATTGATACCTATATGTAATTTTTTTTCATAAAATCCAAAAAAGAACTCTCTTGGGAAAGTTTTATTTTCTTTCTGTATCCTTATAGAATAATTCTTTAGGGGAATTTTTTTAGAAAAATAATGCTTTAATGATAATTCTAGTGACTTATCAAGATAATATTATGGAGAATACTTTGTGGGTTGGAATCCCAATGGATTTTATATTTTAATCTAGTATGCAACACGTCTTTAAATTTTCTTTATAAGTGGTTCATGAATGAAGAAGTAGTGGTATCCAGAGATATAGTTGAGTTCTGTATGTAATTCTACCCATCCTTCGAGGGAGATCTTGAATCTCAAGTTTGGTACACAATATAGATTCAAATTGAGCTAGTCATGTCTAAATTTAAAGGTAATATGTATTAGTGTTTTAAATCAATAAAACAAGGATAAAGTTATAGGATGTATTGGATAGGTTTATTTTTGAGTGATTTTTCCAAGAGATGCTCTATCTTTGGATGTTCAACATGTTTATGAATGTTTTCTTACCTGAATAGATGGAGGAGGAATACATGCTAGGTTTAAAGAATTTATATTCATGATTTTAAATTTTTAAGAGAAAAGGTTTATGAAGGATTATTGTTTTTATAAGGGCCTCATAACTTCATTGCTGTTGTGATTCATGTTTCTTCCTCGACAGTAACATGTGATGGTTTTGAGTGAGAAAGAAACACCTATTGCGATGTTTCTAACCCAAATTTTTATCATAAAGTATGAATAATCTGATATGTACATGATATATAATTTCTTGACTGATGAAATTTAATTTAAGATCAATTAACATGAACACTGGAACCAATATAAGATGATTTATTCATATATAATTTATAATAAATTATTAAAATAGAGAAATATATTGTGTTGGATTTATTTCTTCACTGTTGTGATCAGATAAAGACCTCTGGTTGTACCATCCTTGCATTAGAGTAATTAATGGTGTATTCAATCTAGAAGCAATCCACAAATAATCCAAGAACCACCAATCATCACCGTAGAATAATTCAGGTTCTAGTGTGGGTGGTTGTAATGCTTGAAATAATCATTATTGATCATAGAATAATTCTTTAAGGTGATAAGGAATTCTTCTAGTGAAGGAAAATAATTGATTAGCATTTTTAAGTGAAAAATAGACAAATATATCTTTATGTCTTGAGAGAATCCTCTCTAGGTCTTGAGGTAATTATCTATATAACTTGTTGTGAACAACAATTTAAAAATAGATTGGGTTTCAAAAAATGTCCTAAATAGGATCAAATAGAGACGGGATTAGAAAATAATAATTACACAAGGGACCTCATTATTTTCTAAATACCTAAATGACACAATATATAAATAATAATATTATTATTATTATTTACTTTACATGTGATAAACTCAGTGTTAAAATAAATATTATTTCCATGAATAAATAATTTAATATTCATTCAACAATATTTAATATGACATTTCTCAATAGGCCAATAAATATGGTTCTTCAATCCTCCTCAATATTTATCAGCCCTTGCATAATATCTATTTATTTAATTCAATAAATTTCACTATATTATTTACAAATAAATAAATAAATATTATATTCACTAAATTCACGAATAAATATATTTTAAATATTCAAAAAAATAAAAAAAAATATTTTTTCAGCATGAAAATAAATCAGAATAAACAAATATCATATATTCTGTAAATTAAATAAATAGGGACCTAAAAAATAAATACTTATACAACATCTAACTCATATATATATTCCATTTAACAACTGATGAATAAATATTTGTGATCTAACTAAGATGAATAGTTATGAAACATGCATGAGAATAATATTTATTAAACATTTTAACTTCATATAGAATTTAATTGAGATTCTAAATACACTTAGTGTGTGACCCTCTAGGCCTATTTCTCAGTGAAATTAGGATACACCACCTAAAGTCATAGTTTAGAATCTAGAAACATGGTAAGGTTACTATATAGAAAGAATATAATGTCATGATCACATATAACATCTTATAAATGTGCACTATGTAATATAATCCCTTTATCAAAATATCTCAAATCATGTAGGTTTTATATTGGTTTAATCAACCTATGTGCTTTATGTTTCTTTATTTTACATTCTAAAAATGTACCTTCCTGCAGAACTACATGTCCATGGACTTAATCAGGTAGTTCCATTCTCATAAAAGTGATTTAAATATCATCTTCTATTTAATAACATAATAGAAAAATGCTTTATTTCATTATTCATTAATTCCATATTAGTAATGGTGCACCTAATTCACCCAACTCACCATGAATATATGTTTTAATGGTTTAAGAAAATATATCAAAGCGCATAACTCATTATATTTATTAGCGTTAACCTTATATTCTAAGGACCATTACACACATCCATAGAAAATAACATTCAATGACACATATGAATGTAGATTTACTATAAGTTGGTCAAGTTCTCATTATTTAATTTCTTAATATTATCACATATGAAATTCATGAGAAGAGTTCTAAATATGTTATGATCCCCAATCCCCTAATATCATGTATCATTTGAGTTCCATCAAATTATATCTTCCATCCATATAACATAACTTTAATAATACTATAATTAAACTTCAAGCTTCTCATTATAATGATAACTAATATGATTTTAGTGATACATTTACTCTTAAGACATTATCACATACCAGATCACACATAAGAACAATCATGATGTGACAAAACATTATTAATATTCAAATACGTGGATATAGGTAATCATAAAGTATGCATAAGTTTTTTTAGGGAAACAACTCAAATAAACCCCCACTTTAACTAGATCTGACTACTAAAAACCTTAAGTATGCCTTTTATTTTATTATTATCATTATTTTTATGATATTTAGATTTATTCAAGGGGTCAATCATGTTTAATTTCATGGAATCTCTACTCATTTTTACCTCACCTTTTTTAGAAAAATATCTCAATATTTGACAGTTATACAATATATACTTCATCATTTGATGTGACCTCGTCTCCTTTCAGAGAGCCACCAATATAGTATTATCACAACACAATGTGTTAGTATCTTTACAGATAGGCACTAAATAAAGATATTTAATGAAGTTGAAAATCTAAACTACTTTATTTAGATATATTAGAAGCCATAATTTGCTCATATTCCACTATATAATTGGATAAAACTAGTTTCCTTGAACTCTTATAGCTCACAAATCCTCTATTGATACTAAAGATATATCCTAACCACGAATTTAGATAATTTCAATCTATTTGGAAACTAGAATTAATATATTCTTTGATGAATAGATCCTAATATCCTCTATATACCAAGAACATATCCTTAGAGATCCTAAGATACTTAAGGATAACTTTAATTTCAAACCAATGTTGTTATCCTGGATTATCTTGATATATAAATACCTTGATAAAATAATAGGAACCATCAATGTTAGTATATAACATTACATATATTATAGATCCTATCATAGAATCTTTTAATATCTTACTCATTCCCTATCTCTCTCTCTTTCTCTCTCTCTCTCTTCTGTTGTTTATGAGGTTACATTTTCATGGAGTGATGTATACCATGTTAACCCAAAACCAATCTTCTATTATATTATTCCATATTAAATCAATTTAGCATCAGATCAATATATTTACCTTAACTTAGTCCAATAAATTTTTTCCTCTATCACAAATTTTATTGATTCCAAAAATATACAGTGCTTTACATAAGTATTTCTTGGAGGAACATTTTCTTAACTGGTCCTTAACTAACTATAGGACTAGTATGTAATTTCAAATAATTAATATTTCACTAAAATATACTATTATTAATATGACCTTACTACCACTAAATATATTGTAAACACATGGATCACATTCATTATATCTAGAACCAAAATATTTTATGGCTTCATCAAACCTAATATTATAGAACTCGATGCTTGAATCAATCAATAAATGGATATATAAAAATTTATTATATTATTGGAATTTTATGGAGTTAAAAACCCATTAGTATTTGTTATAGAAACTTATTTTTGAAGGTTACCATTATGGAAGTCTATTTTGTAACCCATCAGAAAAATCTCATAATCATCGAAAGCTACTATGGAATGTAGATTTATGATGAATTTAAACATAGAAACTGGATAAATGGTTTCACCATAGTCAATTACTATATTCTATTTAAAACCATTATATACTAAATTTATTTTATAGCTATTAATTTTACCTCCCATGTCTGGTTTTCTATTAAATACCCAATTTCACCCAACTATTTTTACATTAACTGGGGTATTGACTAGAACTCATACTTGGTTCTAATATATGGAATCCATTTCAAAATTCATGTATTTTTTCTATCCTAAAGCCTTTCATAAATCTATTTCATCATTTTAGGAAGGAGGATCATTATATTCAACCAATAACGAATCACTATCGTTGGAGACTAGAAAACAATATCTTTATGGTTTATTAACCACTCAGATTCCCCCATAGAGTGCTTGTTTTTTATGAACAACCTCTTCTAAATGGACATTTAGAATCTATTACTACACCAACTCTTGGTTATATTTAGCATAAAATTCATTTAATTTAATCTGAATACGACTGTACTTATTGAGTATGTGTTCCCTCTCTATAAAGGTGTGTCACCGTTTGACCAAAATTCATTTATCGTAAGGGTTTTATAAGTAATATACTTTAGTTTTTTAGGATATCCTATAGAGTTACACTTCGTGCCTTGGGTTATAGTTTTTAACTATTAATGTATTAAAAAATTTCTCACATCCCCATGCACGTAATTTTGAAAACAATGATACTTTATGAGTCTATATATTGTTTGAGATATGATTTTACACTTTGTTTGGCACATAGTTTGGTGTATATGATGCAGTTTGTAATGAATATCCCCAAAATGATAATGGAATATTTTCACAACTCATCATTAACATCCCCATGATAATAAAGGCATGGTTTCTCCTTTAAATTACACTATAACACTATGGTGTATAAGGAGGAGTGACTTGGGATTTCATCCCACACCCCTGTAAAAATTCAATGAAATTTGGACTATGATACTCACCACCTCAATTAGATTGAAACTTATTTATCTTCTTTCCATGTTAATTGTATAATTAATTCTTGAAATCATTGAATTTATCGAATGATATAAACTTATAACTTATTAAGTATATGTATCCATATCTACTTAAGTCATCAATAAAATTTATGAAGTAAGAATTAACACCACTAGCTTCTATGAGAAAATATCTACATACATCAGTGTATTCTAATTCATGAAGCTCTGTAACCCTTTCAAATTGTACAACTAATAACTTCTTAGTCCCATTTCATTAAAAAAATCGTGACATCTAAAAAGTGGTTTTATCTCACATGAGTATAAGTAACTATGTAGTACCCTAACCCTAACATGCCCAGAGTTGATGTCTTTTACAATTATATTGGCATGATTAGAAGGTAGAAAATCCTGAAGGACCAAAGATTTTAGTATTATTGGTAAACCTGATTAATACATGAGAATTGTATTAAAAATTAATACACTAATTTAAAAATGATTTTATTCTTTATAGGATAACTTTATTCCCAAATATCATATCATTGAGTATAATTCTTAATAAACTTATTTCATTCATTGGGAAAGGAAAGATAATAATGGTGAGCTAAAATTCTCAATAAGGGTTAATTATAGAGGAATAAATAAATAATTAATGATCATAATAATTATAGAAAGATAAATATCTGAATACACATGAGATGTAATCAATAAAATGATAAAGAAGTCTATAAAACACATGGAAAGGTAAATAACTAAAATCACAAGCCATTTAAAATAACTAGATAAGGAATAATCAATATGGAAAGGAAAGAAACTGAAAATTCCGTCTAATAAATCAATAAAATGAAAATTAAATTCATAAATAGGCTTTTTAATAGTGAAAATTTCATTAATAATATATAATGCATCAAAATGAGGGAAATTACTAATTATCTGATGTCATGTCTTAGCCACATGAAAACCTCTACTATCAAGATATATCATCCTAATAGTTTAAAACCATTGGTATAAACCTATTTAATTTTCACAACTAATTTTTCTCATGAGAACATGTCGATGCATCAAGGGCCTCTATAATATCTAGACCCCACCCATCACTGCATGTCAAAATCATTACTTATATCAAGTAATTGATTTAATTAACAAACAATATTACTTATCAAATATGAATATTAAATAAAGGATATAGATTTATCAATATTTCCTCAAAAAATAAAACGAATGAAAAATTAACCACCATATTTAAAAATTATATACGGTTTAGGAAATAGATAAATCCATGATAAATTATATGGATAATTACGGTAAATTCAATTTCTAATGATATAGGAAATTTAATATTTCAAGGGGTATAACAAAGGAATCAAATAGTGAATGTTAATACTATTCATGGTCAAAGAAATCATAAACCATCAAAAGGAAGAATAAATATTTTATTAATAAAAAATATCCAAAGTTGATAAAAATAAAGGGTTTCTTTAATTGATGAATATAAATACTATAAAAATATATTTTAAAACAATTCTGGAGGAAAATATCATTTTTATGTAAGTTTTTTTGAAATCCTTTCCTTTGAAAAACACATTTAAAAAAAATTTCTTCAAAAATTATCCTTCTAAAATTTTAAAAGAATCCACTAATGAATGAAGACAGGTAATTTAACACTTGTCATTAAATGTAAAAGGAATATTTTTTGCAAGGTAAAAAGGTTAGGAAAGTGCATTTTTTCTAAAGTGAAAAGAATATTACTTTAAAAAAATTTTAATAGACAAAATTTTTAAATATTTCTTTAATAAATTATTTTTTAATTGTTAATTTTTTTGGAAAACCTTTTTAGAAAATAGGGCTTTTAGAAGAAAATAGATTCCCTGACTAAAGAGATAAATGATATAGGGTTTTCTTAAAAACATTTTCTACTATACTTTGAGTAATGAAGAGTAGAAAAATAGAACTATTTCTTTAAAAATATCCCGAATAAACAGAGGAGAGTAAAATGAAATCATTTATCAAATAATAATCCAACAATTTCCTTTAATTCATATTCACGTGTAAACAGTCCTAAACAAAATTAGATTCTGAAGTAAACCCTTGAAAAGACCATAACATTGATGTGAGAATCAATAAATGAATATATTATGAATGAAAAATGTAAATCCACATAAAATACGTTTTAATACAACCATATATAGTAAAAAAGTGATTACACATATAATTTGGGAATATTAATGACAACAAGGAAGTAATATAACCCAATTAAAAGGAATCAGGTCATGAAATTCCTTACGCCACGGTAACATTTAGCTAAAATAACCTTAAAAGAAATAATTAAAATTGAAACTAAAAATTCCATGAAGAAATATTAATTTATGATATAATATTTCAAAATGTTCTGTATATACACCACACAAAATAACTAAGTGGTGAATATGACATTTATCTCATAGATATAGAAAGATGGATAAAATCGATTACCTTATGTTTGCTTTTGGGTGAACGTACTTTATCCTCATGTATAATAGTTTTAGGAATGTAACTAAATTATAAAAAAATAATTATATTTATAAAATAATATATTAACTTATTATAATATCTTACTACCCATTTGTTAATAATATTTCATTATTTTTAATATTTCAGGTGTTTATTACCTAGCTTGTTGTGTATGTTTGAACATGTTATTTTTTCTTAGTACGTAGATCATGATATAATAACTTTTTTAATTTAAAAAATGATTTAAATGCTATATATTTTCATTATATATTTATTTAGAGTAATCCATAGTATTTGGATATAGGAAATGAAATGCACCGTTCACAGAGATGGAAGGTTCTACGTATGCATGAACACTACTTCCATTTGTTTGTAGTATTAAAATAATTAAAAGTAAATTATATATATGTAGAATAAATTATAGTATCGTATTTGTTTAATATATGTAACATAATTTTGTTAAATCCATCTTTAATATATTCCTTGTATAGCGTGAACAAATAACATCGCCTTGAGGAGGCGGTAGTCACATCCACAAAGGATTTTATCATATTTACATAAAATTGAAAGAATTAATGTTTGAGTTATACAATAATTACATAAACATAAATTAATTACAAATATCATATATATATATAATATAAACAATGTTCCTTCATAATTCTCAACCATGAGTGGGGGTGATGGAAAAATAAAATACATCATTTCTTGAGGCGATAGTTTTCCGTACACACAAACGGTAATATCATTACCCATTTTATGGATATGTGTTAATGTAAATGTATGAATATTATCATTAAAAAATATAAGTATATTTAAAATAATTATGTTATTATATAATCTTTTATGAATATAATTTAAGGGGAGGAGATGTAAATTAAAGAAAAGTTACTGTTTAAAAACGTTACATCTTATTCGGGTAACTGCATTTTGTTAATACCAAAAGACTTACTTAGTTGGATTTATACCCATATTTAGGCCTATAGGATGAGAGGAAAGAATTTGGTAGATTATTTGGGCAGTTTTTTGATGAGATAAACTGTTTGATAGGTGTGAATAAGTGGTAAGGTTGATTACCTTTTTACAGTGGGGGAGGAGTGACATTTTTGTAAATACTAAAAGGTAAGAACAATTGAGAGGCCTCTCTTACATCATGTGTCTACGATTATGAACAAAATTTTATAAAATGTAAGATATGGTCTAAATATGTCCATGAAATTGATTTTGGAAAAGTTTCTAGATCATTTTGGCTCTTAGGTTGATGGTTTAGTCCCTTGTTTAGCTAATTTTTCTCTTTATCGCTATAATTAATTTCAATTAATATGCTAAATATTTTTAAACAAAAAATAATTTTAACTTATTAGAAATTGTAAATAATTATTATTTCATATATTTAAACCATTTTTAAAAAATCAAACCATAAAATGGATAGAAATTAATTTAAAATTAATCCCACGGATGGGACGAGAAAGCGGGTTTTTAAAGTAAAATTGTTCAAAATTTTGAATTTTTTATATAAAATTTCTATGTGAAATTTATTCCCAAGAAATAAAATGTGTTAATTGATTTCTAATTGATCTAAATTAATCATTAAAATCAATGAAAAATTTAATTTATCTTAATAAATAAATTTGATGAAAACATATTTTTGAATTAAAATTCAGTATTTTCCACTATTCATCAAAAAATGAATCCTTGTAGAAAAATACCAAAAAATAACCCAAAGATAATATTTATGTTCATATTTCATAATTAATTTTATTTTTACATAAAAAATTTATAAAATTTCCAAAAATAGGATTTCAAATAGGTTCTCCGTTAAAAGGGAGTAAAATTTCCTTTTTAGAAAAATACAATTTTTAAGCATAAAATAGATTTATTCTTGTCTTATACTTATAAAAACTATTGGATGAGTAAAAAAATATTTTATTAAATATATATTATAAATATTTCTATAATATCATTAACTTATATCAATTAATTTCATTTATTGGGATAAAACACCATCGTGAGCATAAATATATTTTCTTTATATTCAATTGGTTCTTATATTCATTTCTAATTAATTGTTAAACTATAAACTATATATTTTAAAAAGATAGTTAATACTACTCATAAAATATAATTTCATGTCTAGGTTATGTATTTCTATATTAAATAATTTTTTTTAATAATATATTGTTGTTTGGTAATGTCACCACCCTTCCGAGAGGGGCCCATGCTGTGACTACCCCAACCCCGCCTCCCATAGGCCAGGGGCTTGTAACTATCACCGAATATGCATATCCCACAAATAGGAGGAATTTTCATAAGTACCTATACACATGAAAACATCTCTATGAAAAAGTTATGAAATTGAAAACAGTAAGTAATCAAATAGGCATACCATTAAGATACCAACAAAAAGTACGATAATAAAAAATAGAAAGTTAACATGATCAGAATAAAATCCCATTAAAAAGGAAAAGTAAAAAGGTAAAATTCCTTGGATCACCTCCACAGAAAACCATACCTAAAGGGTAGGTAAAAAAAACTATCTGAAGCTGTATAAGCACACCTCGTTTTTCGGACCGCTTGAAACACCACCTGGCCCCGATCCACCAAGGTCTCTGTCAAAGCATTGATCATCTTAAAAAGACATGACATGTGTTGGAAAAACCTATGTAGGGATGAATAAAACAATACTTAGTAGGTAACCTAGAATCAGGAAGTAAAGGACCACAAGGGAAACACCACTAAGAGTATACAATCAGGTCAATGTTGGTATATGACTTACAATGCATATAACCAGAGCATCCAAGTATATTGGTAAAGGATTCCAAAAATCAAGGTCTCCTTCACTTCCATCCATATGGTTCTGGTCATAACAGGTTCGTTTCGAGAGATCTCAGTACTCGAGCCATATGATAGTAAGCACATAGAACAGGTCTACCAAAAGTATCTAAGAGAAAACATGGCCTCTATACGTCAAAAAGTTTTCCTTGAGACATCTGGTCTCTCTATGACATGGAGTCTCGATATTATAGCTAATCATTATCCATAAAGTTCTGCTTGAGGCACGATCATTTCTGGAGAACTCACTCCTCGAGCCTTGATATCATCATAGACTCTTACAAAGAGATCCCACTAATTTGGGCCCCATCTAAAGAGAATACAATGGTCAAGGTCGTGAAATATTGAGTGGGGATTCTTCCTAGAGAATACCCACAACCCAATCTATATTGATATGCAACGTAGGGGATTCTTCTCAGAGAATTCCGACAACCTTACTAAAGTAGCACGTAATATAGGGGATTCTCCAATGAGATTAACAAGAACCCTACCGATATGACCCACTTGATGGAGGATTAATGCCCTATGATTGTAGGTCAGGTCAATTAAAAAAACACCATCAGGGGTGATAGATGATCACTCCATTCCTATGTAGGTATGAAACAACTCTATCCCGAGCATGGCCCCTAAAGGGGATTGTTGTCCAGTGATGTGGATGCAATACCGTACTGAACCCTTAAGAAAAAAAACAAGGGAGACTCTTCACCCACATTAGTCCATACTAAAAATTAACCAAGACATATCAAAAGGGCCACCTCATTATAGGGGTCCAAACTACATAAAAATGTTGTCAAATAGACCTCCCATATGAAAGATATGGTCATTTTACTGTAATGGGTCTGGACCGGCCCAGGTCTGACCAGACCTGAGCTGACCAACCAAACCTAGTTCGTCCAACCCATCCCGGTTGGTCTAGGATCACCCAAATTGGTCCAAACCATTTGGACACTTGACAACGACCCACTGGGCCACATGGTCCGGCTCATGAGGCCGCAAGAGTGGCACAATTGCTCTAGCCTGAACCACCTGAGCGGGACCACCATTCTCCTGCACATGGCCCAACAGTGTGCGATGCTCGGTCAGTGTAGCCACCATGTTCTTTGGATGGCACGCCTTGGCTCCCCCTATACCGCCTACCCCGCAGCCGTCGCCATTGTGCGGTCTACATGGCTGGCCACCGCATCCCAATCGCTGACACGACCTCCAGCCATGTGTTTGTCACCGACGCGACCTCTTGTCATGTCTCATTCACCACCCATGGCTTCTGTTGCTGTAGGCCCACCTCTAGAATGGTATGGATGGATTGAGTCTTGTCACCACCGGCTGCACTACCTCGGGCCTCACCTTGTCATCACTGTGAGGCATCTCTCCACTGTAGCCCCGCTTGGACCGCGGGATGTAGCTGCTGTTGGCCGCCTTATTAGTGACCTTCTTTCTAGGTCCTTCAAGCCCAACCTCCTTGCCATGTAGTTATTTCCACTACTACCTTCCGCCCCTTCGGTAGCCTCGCCTCACCATGATCCTCCTGAAACAGTCGGATCCACCTCCTCCAGTCACTGTCTTGCACTTTTGCGAGCCTTACACCACCACAATTTCGAATTTCCATCATGGATCGTGAGTTATGAGGAATGAAGAACAAAGAATAGGGGATAGCTAAGCACATGAATTCCCAAAATGGACGGATCATGGACTTGTTCATGTCGGCCTCAATCCATCCATGTTAGATGAATAATGAAGGGGAATAATAAAAAAATTTCTATTATGAATCTACCCATTAACAATTCACGCAATGGTGTTATCCGAACCCACAATACACATGACCATTGGATTAATCCGTTCATTGATTAAAACACATTAATCGCATGTATAAATAATAGAGAATGAAATCATTCAAAACTCACACCCTACCTGGAGTTTGGATTGATACTTGGAAAACATTTTTTGTTGTCGGTGATCCATCCACGAGAAATCTTGATCTTTTATCTCATCAATATTATTCATTCACTAATGAGAGGTTTCACAAATTCGTTTATTCTCTAGATCTTCTAGGGAATTTCTCCAATATTTTGAATTTAATTATGTATCCCTACCGATCTGTTAAATAAATAAAATTCATTTTAGTGTTGCCACATCGCTATGATGTAGCATCGCCACACTATTTAATTTATAAAGGAAAATAGGCTGCCCCAACTTGGTCTCACAGTGTCACTGCAAAAAAAACAAAATAAACAAAATAAACTTTTTATGTTCATTTTATTTTCCATTAAAACATCCAAAAATTATCTTTCGTAGTCGACCCACACCAGTCGATGTCAGGCCTTGCCTATGGAGAAAACCCCATTATGAACTCAATGGTAGTATCAGATTTCCAATACATGTTACCGTTTATGAGTTATTAGGATTTTAGAAATAAAATAATTTTATTTAATTGTTTTTTATGGTTATTCCATTTTTTGGTTTTTCCACAGAAGACCCGCGCCGACTAAAGTTAAGTCGTCCCATGGGTAAAAACACTGCTCGAAGCTCAACGTTACCCTCATATTTTTGATCTGGGAACCCATTTAGAAGTTATTCCACTTTTATGAGAAAATAAATCGCGCTCTCTATTAAAAAAACACATTTTCTCCGAACCATTTTAGGCTCACATGGCCTTAGAATCATACACCGTCTTAGTGCCTGGTCTTTGATTTTTCCCAGAAATATTTTGAAAATAAAATCAAGAAAATCAACGTCATTAAATTCTCCCCAAATTTAGTCTTTACTCCCCAAAATAAAAACTAATGAAAACCCAAATAGATGAGGGTACCGAGCATGAATCTGAGCATCCCTCTCCCACATTCTCTCCTGAAGATTCTTATGCTACTACCGGACATGCAGTAAAGGAATCGACTATCCATGAAGGATCCTATTTGGCAGATCCTCAATCTCTAAAACTAGGATAAAATAAACAAGCATAAAGATCTAAAACAATCATTAATGGGATTCCATGGAGTTGAACTATCTCTTGCACATAGAGTAATCCCAAGATCTCTACTAAACTCCACTCCCAGAAAGGTATGATGTGGCTGACTTGGTGAGTCGGTCAAAGATCACCGAGATGGTATCATGTATCTAATCTGTACATGGTAAAACCATCATGATGTATACCAATATACTTTCCAACTTCTTTCCTAGAACCCTAATAAAGAAAGGGAGAAACCCCATTCAAGCACAAGGGGCTCGACACATTGAGTTGATAAACCAATAAATTGATTCAAACAAGCACTGAGCATTCATATAAATATTTAATCCCACCTTCAACCCATTTATTCATCCCTGGTTTCCATCTTGACACCCACATGCATATCTTGATGCATCTCACAACTCTAGTCATCCATTGTTGTCGTGAGAATAAGGAACACAGTGGATAAAAGGGGGAATTTATTTAACTCCCACAACACTCCACCTATAAAGCCACTTGTACTAGTGTGAATCCTTTGAAAAGAAAAAAACACTCCCCACCTTTCAAATATCCATATGTGGTATTCCCTGTGGACATGTGATCATGTAAAGTCTCACTGTCAGTATCATCGAGTTGTGCCTCCCTGACTCAAAGAAAGAGTATAGGGGTAACATCTATCAACTAGAGAAAACATACCTCAACTCTATCCATGAAGGATAACTGTAATGAGGAAAAATAATCCAATTCCTCGTTCAGTAATTGTGAACTAGATATTAGGCTAAGAGCATCTTCCACCATATCCCTCTTCCCAAGAGTGTAGACTATCTGAAATTCATAGTCCAAGAAGAATTGTAGTCATCACCTCTATCTCAAGCTTATGCCCTTTTGAGAGAAGTTATACGTGAGACTCTTGTGGTTGGTTTATATGTTAAACCACATTCTTATCAGGTAGTTTCACCACATATTCAATGTGAAGACTACCATTTAAATATTATGATCATGGGTCGGGTATTTCTACACATGTGGTCTCAACTAGCGTGAACCATAGGAAATCACCACTTTCCTCTTCATCCGGACAGAACAATGTTTGGTACCCAATTCATCGCATAACAATACATACACGACTACCTCATATGGAAATCTCAAGATTGGGGAACTCATCAAACTCTGTCACAACAGATGAAAAGATTTCTAGCACCTATCTGTGTACACAAAAGGCTGTCCCTTTCAAGTCAAGGCTAAAAGATCTGATTCATAAGTCCCATGAAAATTACTGGTGTGTTTGTCACGTCTAAGGGTATAACCATGTACTCATAGTGAACCTAGTTTCATTTGAAAGTTGTATTTGGTATATCATAGTCCCGTACACACAACTGGAGATAGCTTGATCAATGGTCAATCTTCAATAACCAATGTGCCCCGTTCAACTGATTGAAGTGTTAATCGATACTTTGGTAGTGGATACTCATTCTCCATGGTCACTTGTTTAAAACACAAGTAATCCACACATAACCTCAAACACTGGGTCTAACTAAGTCCTTTATCTACATGTCCTCCAACTACATCCTCATCTCGTAAATATCTACAAAATCCATCTGATATGCTGATGCTGATATCAGTTCCATCTCGAGGTGTAAAAAAATGCAGAAATCAATCTCCCGGTGGAAATAAAATCCTAGAAACATAATCTTGAAATACATCCTCATACTCTGCTGCTACTGATGGGAACTAAAAACTCACAAAATCTACTAATCCAATGGTATGGCTCTCGAACTCATGAGTGATCGGCTTGACTCTCCTATGCATGAGTCTATCCTGTGCTTCCTGGGATTTCTTATTCATCAAAAAAGGAAAAACATGTTCCATTTATATAGAAAAACCACACCCTTTTACTAAAATAGTCAATATGAGCATGAACTATTGATAACCAATCCATACCATGAATGACTTCGTAAGGTCTTGATGTCATCACTAAGAGGTTCCAATAGAAACTCTCACCTCAAGGGACATATCACACTATCAGCACTAGTGTGATTATTTAGTCTCGTCCCAGAGGTATCTTCAGATGTAAGGGTCATGTCAATAGTTTAACCAGAAAATCTAGGTTGTGAACAAGATTCATGACAAGTAAATAATGATTAGCACCTCTGTAAATGAATACAATAGTTAATATTTGGCAAAAACTGTTCCTCAAATCATTCTCGGAGCCCTTGGGTTATACACTTCGACCACATGTATTTGTCCCCTCCCTTGTCCTCTATCTCTCTATGCCTAGTGTGAACCATTTGGGGGGGGGGGGTTGTAACATGTCGAAATGTACATCACCTCCTACCACTCTCATAGCTCCTCTACCGTGTATATTTCCCTACAAATCAATATGTTCCCATAACTGTCACTGCCTCGATGCCCTATCCACCATTTCACTACTTTCCCACTGCTGACATTCACTGGCTGTATTTTCTCATCCAAGAGACATTCAACCACATGGGTTTTCTCTAGCACCCTAGCATAAGTAGTCATCCACAAAGGAATTATTCTTTCTTGGATGACCCTAAACACATCTTTCTCAATGTTCTAAGCCCTTAAGAAATTGTTATGTATCATAATCATCGAGTACCTAGAATGATCGATATGCCTCAATGAATACTCAAATACTGACTTGTTGTCCTTCCAGATTTGTAGAATCACTACATAGATCTTAGCTTCTATGGTGATAATTCCTTCTATGAAAAAGTTTCTCAAACTCTATCCATGGAAGAGTCACCTCAATGTAAGGTCGAGTAATCTAAACCCCACCATCCTCTTTTCAATCCATGTAGAAGGCTCGCTGCCAGGACCACCATATGATCTGCTAGTTCCCTGACTGGATAGAAAACTTGGTCACGACCTCAAGTTAGTCCTCATCCACCAGAGAGTCGGGGTCACCTCAGAACCTAAGGGGTCTCTATTATTGAAACTCGTGAAGTGTGCTCAACCTATTCATATCATCCGCCCGTACTACGGGTACCATATGATATTCTATAGGTTTTGGTATAGTTGGTACACCACCCGAATGTGCTATATCCAGTACATAGCTCAAAACCGATATCTCTTTACCCTGCAGATCATCCACATGATCATGTGGTGGAATCCTGGATGGATGTCTACGTAGAAGCATCTTGAAGTAAAACAAGATTTCCCATGATCAATAGAGTATACATGGTGAGATGACTCAAGAAAGACATGGAAAACACAACCCATTCATATATGATGCCTGAGTCATCAATTTTCCTCTGCAACTAGTTTTCTCATGTACTGAGTTGAAAAGAAGAATTTGGGGTCCGGGTTTATGGATATTTTGGCCCTTGCCCCATCACTGGATTCCCTGGCCTGAAATCCAAACTCAAAACATTTAACACTATTTATCCAAACCAAAACATAGCGAATCTTGGTCTTTAAGGTGGAAATGACCCCTTTGATACAACTTTATCATGACACATCCTAGAGAGTCCTGTGCTGTGACTTCCCCAAGGCCACATCCCATAGGCTAGGGGCTGGTGAATAACATCGAATATGCATATCCTACAAATGAGACTCATTTCTCTATGTACCTGTACACATGAACATGTCTCCAAGAAAAAGTTCTAAAACTGAAAACATTAATTAAAAAAATAGCTATACCATTAATAATATAGCATAGAGTACGACAGTAGAAAAATAAAAGTAAACGGGGCTAGAATACAAAAAGATCCCATGAATTTAGGCCTCACCCCAAGAGAATACACTTGTCAAGGTCATGATATAAAGAGAGGTGATTCTTCCTAGAGAATACAAAAAACCCAATCTATATTAATCCCTAATCCAGGGGATTCTTCTTAGAGAATACTGACAACCCTATCGATGAGGCTCATAATGTTGGGTATTTTTCATCGAAAATACCGAGAACCCTACCGATACGACCCATTGGATGGAGGATTAACACCTTACGCTCAGAGGTCACATCAATTCCCACAAAAAAAACATCATGGGTGATATAGGATTTCTAAAGACCCATGGAGTGATGACACAAATCTATCCAAGATTTGGCCTCTAGAGGGGACTGTTGTCCAGGGATGTGGATGCAATGCCGCACTGAACCCTCAAGGAAAGAACCAATTGAAGCTACATGCCTAAATTGGTCAATAAGAAAATCCCACAAAGATATCTAAAAAGGACTACCTAATTTAAAGGGTCCCAACACCAGAGATGGATCATCAAATAGACCTCCAGTTTGAATGATATGGTCATTTTAGTTTAACAGGTTTGACCTAACCCGACCCGACCCAAACCACCCTGGCCCGATGGACCGCTGGACGATTCGGTCTCATGGTCCAGTACACTGGACCACCAATGTGGCATAGTTTCACTATCCTAGCCTATATGACTTGGCTAAATCTTCTCCGGCATGCCGGCCAGCTGCGTGCGCTACCTGGTCACCACAACTACGAGGTTTTTCAGACGACGCACCCTATCTCCCCTTTTGTCGCATGCACCACATCTGCCCCCACATTCTGGTTGATGATACGACCTCCTGCTATGTCCCGATCTCCGCCCATGGCTTCAACCACTGTGGTCCCTCCTTCTGCATGATTTGGTTGGATGGAATCCTACCACTGCCGCCCACCCTACCACTATCCTTGCCTGGCCACCGCCTGCTGCCTCCGCCACCATGGGCCATCTCGCCTCCATAATCCCACCTAGACCACATGCTTCTGTCGTCATCAACCACCCTATAAATGGCCATCTTGTCGGGTCAACCTGGCCTAACCTCCTTACCGAGCTGGTACCACCACCACTATCGGTCGCCCGACCAATGGCCTCCCCTCACCGCACTCCACCTGATATGGCTGGAGCCGCCACCTCTAGTCACTACCTTGCACTACCGTGGGCCTAATTACACTACGATTTTGAATTTTCATCATGTATTGTGAGTTATGAGCAATATAAAATGAATAACATGGGAGAGGAAAGAACATGAACACCGGAAATGGATAGATCTTTCCCTTGTTCATGTCAGCCTCGATCCATCCATGTTAGATGAAGAACGAAGTGGAAGAATAAACAATTTCTTACATGAATCAACCCAATAAAAATTCCCATAATGGAATAAGACCAACCTGCAATATTCACGACCTTTTGATTAATCCATCCATCAATTAAACCACATTATTCATTGGCATAAATGATTTGGAATTAAATCAAACAAAACTCACACCCTACATGGAGTTTGGATCAATCAGTGAATAATGGTCATCATCGTCGGCAATCTGTACATGAGGGATCTAGATCCATATTCTCATCGTCATTTTTTGCTCACTAATGAGAGGTTTCGCCAGCACTTTTCTTCTACAGAGCTTCCAGGTAATTTCTCTAGGACATTCAATCTAATCCTATATCCCTACCAAGCTGTTAAATGAGGAAACATGTTTCAGAATTTCCACATCACTGAGTTGCAACGTCACCATGTTGTTTCATTTATGAAAGAAAATGAGCTACCCCATCAATTCATCGCAGAATCGCATCGACGCTGTGAAATGTCAAAAGAAATAAAATAAAGCTTTTATTTTCATTTTATTTTCCTTTAAAATTTCGAAGAATTATCTTTTGCTATTGACCCATGATGGTCAATGTTAGGCATCACATAAGTATAACACCCATTAAGAACTCAACGATGGTATCATATCTCCAATCCGAGTTACAGTTTATGATTTATTAGGATTTTAAAAATAAAATAGTTTTATTTAATTTTATGCCATTTTTGGATTTTTTCAAAAAATACCCACCTCATCTAAAGTTAAATTACGCCTTGGGTAAAGCCACTGATCTAAGCTCAGTGGTGACATTAAATGTTTGATTGGGGAACCGGTTTATATGTTATTCCACTTTTCATGGAAAGTTTATCTTCTACTATTAAAAAGATAACATTTTTCACTAATCCATTCCAGGCACACAGAGCTTCAGAGTCACACCTTATCAACATCTGGTCTCAACATTTTCCAATAAATTTTCTAAAAATAAAATCGGGAAAATCCGAGTCATTATAGGTAAAACAAGGTCTCGCGTGTAATGAATGCTATCAAAGAATGTATTTATTGCGTACGACTCAAGATAACACAATACATCATTCATTTGAAGATATATCATAGATTGAATTTATTTTAAAATGTATGTAAATTATAATGTCATAGGATAATATATTCCCTTACAATATTGGTGTTCCAATTCATATATTCTATCTAATAAAAAGTTACTCTTTTAAATTTTTAGTGGTGTTACATCTCCCCACCATAAATAACCCGCATCCTCAAAATTTTAACATGACCATGGAAATAAATTGTTTGATATTTGAAAATTTCATTATTGACATCCCACATAGTGATAAGGTGTTGCAAAACATCCTCTTGAAAAGAGAGAATGGGAAGTACCAAGGTCACAAGGAATAACATATAACTAGGTTTCTATGTAGAAGAATATGGAATTGGAGAAAAATGTAAATATTTATAAGGAGTGACTGAGTTCATCAATCAAAAACATGTTAATTAAAAATGTAATGATGATTAACTCAAAGCCACAATTACATGATTATTTAAAAGACCATCGATTAAAAAAATGGATTTAGGAAAACATTTTTTTGATAATTATGTTAATGTTGACTAATTATTTTATTAACCCAGAATATAAGGAAATATACTTACATGATATGTTTCAATTTCTTATAAACAATTCCATATTTTGGTTGTGCATTGATAAAATTATAATTGATCCCTTAATCAATGAAATGGATATCATATAATGGATTTTTTTTATAATGAACTAAAATTTACTTTTTATGGATCATAAGATCCATAAGACAAGTATTTAGGGTTTCCCTAACTATTTTACAAAACAATTATGGTTAATTCATTAATATGTAAACCTAAAAAGTGATACCACTGTTTCATGATTAATATTTATTCATCAAATTATTTATCCAAAAACAATGATATATTAACCAAGACATCATGTAGGCCAATGGTAGGTATAGACTCCTCATCGTACTTCATTCATGGGTTCAAGTCCCACCGCATTACCAAAGATTATGTTTTGTCTCCCTGTATGCATGTTTCCATTATACTTAACTATATTAATAAAATTTACAAAATACATATGGTGTAAATACTGGAAATTTAAAAATTTAATTACCATTTCACTATGGTTGTCAATACAACATAATTTTTGAAATCCTAATAATCTAATTTGACTATTATTACATTGTCATTAATGAAAATAATAACACTAAAGGTTATAAATAAATTTAAACTAAAGTCTATAAAATATAATTAAATTATTCCTAAAATATATTTTCCACTAAAAAAATTAAAATTATGAGTTGTATTTCCATAAACTTCTCTAAAAATTTCCTTAATCTAGGTAGACTCCCCTTAGATTTAACCTAAAAAGTGATGTTCAAAAATTAGAACTTCAACCTTAATCTCATAATCTAATTATGATATTCATAACTATGTAGTTAATGAATACATGTGTTCTTATATTATAATCCTCAAAGTATATATCAGGGTTTTTTTTCATATTATATGTTTACATAAATTTAGTTCCCAAGGTTTTTACTTACCTTCCTCTGATACCAACTGTAGTACCTCAACCCCAATATTCTTGGATTTAGTGTCTACCAAAATTAAATTGGAATTATTATAAGGAATGAAATCCATAAGGAACTAAGAGTTCAATATTATTGGTGAACTAGATGTATACATGAGTCTCTTATTACAAATTAATACACTAATTAAAACATAATTTTTTTTGTTTGAGAATATCTTTATTCCCAAATACCATATCCTTACATATATTTCTTAGTAAACTTCTTGGATCCATGGGAAAAAGAAAGATAATAATGTTGAGATCAAAATATTAGTAAGGGTTATGTATAGTGGAATAAATATTGAATCAATGAGAATAATCATTATGAAAAATAAATATCTGAACACGCATGATATATTATCAATAAACTGAGAAGGAAGGTCATAAACAATATGGAAAGGTGAATAAATGAAATAAAATTTTATTTAAAATAACTAGATAAGGCATAATGAATATGGCAAGGTAAGAAACTAAGAACACATTACATTAAATCAATAAAATTTTAATAAAATTCCACTATAGTGTTTTTCATAGTTAAAATATAATGTATAATAAATAATGAATCAAAATAAATGAAATTATTTATTATCGGACATCATGTATCAGGAACATGAAAACTTATACTATCAAGATCCATCCTCTAAAATTTTTAAAACCATAAGTAGAAACCTATTTATTTTTCACAACTGTTTTGTATCATGAGAACCTGTTGATGCATCGAGGGGCTATATATTGTTCAATACCCACCAGTAACTGTATGTATAAATCATTACTCATATCATGTAATCGATTTAATTAATAAAGAAAATTCCTTATCAAATATCTATATTGAATATAGGATGAAAACATATCAATATTTCCCTATAAAATCAAATGACAATCAGAGTAAAAACCATATTTCTAAATGATAGACCGTTTAGGCAATATACATATCCATGATAAATTATATGGATAATTAGGGGAAATGAAATGTCTAATGATCATAGGAAATTTAATATTTCAAAGGGATAAAAAAGGAATCGGGGTAGAGAATGTCAATACTATCCTTGGTTAAAGAAACCGTAATTCATACAAATGATGTTATTAATATATCATTACCTAAGTGGAGTAAAAATAATGTGGTTTTTGTAATTGATGAATATAATTACTATAAAATATATTTTTAAAACAATCTAGAGGAAAATATTTTTTTTATTCTGAAAAATATTTTGAAAATACTTTTCATTTAAAATCAATTTTAGAAAAAATTTCATTTAAAATTAATATTTTAAATTTGAAATAAATCCTCAAAGAAATAAGGATAGTTAATTTTGTACATGTCGTACATACTAAAAGAACAACCCTTTTATAAGGTAAAGAGGATAAGGAAGTGACTTATTTAGAAAACGATAAGACTATTCCTTTAAAAATATTTATATAAGAAAGCAAAGGTAAAAATTTATTTGATAAATAATTTTGGAAATGTTAAAAACATCTTTGAGAAAATTTTTAGAAAAAAATGTTTTTAGAAAAAAATAGGTTCTCCAACTAAAGAGAGAAATGAAGACATGTTTTCTTAAAAAAAATTTCTAAATTATTTTGAGTACCAAAGTGTGGAAAATGGTACCGTTACATGAAAAATTTCATGAATAACCAGATGAGAATAAAATTAAAGGATTTATTAAAGAGTTGTCCAATAATTTCCTCTAATAGAAATTGAAGTGTAAAAAATACCAAAAAAAATGTGATTGTGTAGTAAACCCTTGACAAGATCATTACATTGATGTGAGAACAAATAAATGAAAATATTCTGACGGTCAATTATAAATCCACATAAAACAAGTAAAAATACCAAAATAGATAGTATAATGTTATTACAAAAACAATCATATAATATTAACAATAAGGAGTAAGTAATATAACCCAATAAAAAGGAATTGGGTTATGAAATTATTTACTACTTGGTAAATATTAAAACAAATCCCCTTATAAGAAATAATTAAAATTTAAACTCAAAATACCATGAAGATAAAATAATTCATGATATAATATATCAATTTGGGAATGTATACACAACAAAAAATTAGTAAGTGGTGAATATGAAATTTATCTAATAGATTTAAAAATTTAGATGAAAATAACTTACCTTGCATTTAGTTTCTGGATAACATAATTTATCTTCTTGTATAATGGTTTTAATCATGTCACTAAATTATAAATGAACTATAATCATATTTATAATATCATATATTATGTTCTTATAATATATTATTACCTGTTTGTTAATAAACATATTACCCTTTGTTGAGTACGTTTTAACATGATATTTTTATTCCTATTACATAAATCATGATTTTATCATCTCTAAAATGTAAACCATGATGTAAATTTTATATTTATATATATATATATATATATATTATATATTTTTTATAGTAATCCATATTATTTGGATATTTCAAATCAAATGCATCATTCTTGAAGATTGTGGGTCATATGTATGCATGAACGCTACATCCATTTCCTTGTTATATCTAAGGAATGAAAATTAAATGATATATATATATATATATATATTATATAATTACAGTATCATATTTATGTCATATAAGTCGCATAATTTTTTTAAAACCATCCATAATACATTACATGTATAGAGTGAATGAATCCCATCGCTTTAAGGAGGCGGTAATCCACATGCCCACTAACCTTGTTATTATATTTACAAAAAATGAAAATCATTAAGGTATGAGTTATATAAGAATTAAATATAAAAAAATAAATTATAAATATCATATATAATTAGGGTTTACATCATATTTATAAACCTTGAGTGTAACAATCCATGTTTTGGACCGAACTAAAAAGTGATGGTTTTTGAAATTTTTCAACTACTAAATGATTCATTTTTAAACCGAAAATTGGTACTCAATTACACATTTTAGAACCTCTAAAACTGATGTTTTTAGACTTATGTGAAGGATTTTTAATTTTCTTTTGATTCTTGAGGAGTTTTGGGAGAGTTGGACCCCGAAAAGCCAGTTTTTGAAAGGCTGTTGAGGGCCCATAGTTTGTCTAAAACTATGCATCCCACTATAGGTAACTGTGAAACATTTTTTAAGGGGGAAGAGGTGTTTCAACCAAACTATGCACTGTTTACCAAACCATGTACCTAGCCCATGTGAAGGGATTCTATTAGGTAGATGGGTGCCCCAAGGTCAATGCACGGTGTTCCTAACTGTTTGGCCCAAACAGTGCAGAGTATTAGTTTTTATGAAATTAATTAAATTAAAATAAAAACCTAAACTAATCACTCCCTGAACCCTCTCTCTATATTCCCATGATGCAGCATCCCTAAAGGGGTTACCCTTTCACCACGCGATCCCCCTCTTATGGCCTCCTCTCCTTCGACGATTCTCATTGGATTTCCACCAGTTCCTGATCTGATTCTTCAAGGTACGATCTTATATCCCTTATTCTCCCAAATTCTAGCCGATTTCGAGCCTCTCTATTTCCCGAAATAGTTCAAAAAAACCTAGGGTTGGGTCTAACTTGGATTTTTTTTATTGTATAGTTCTAGATTTTGAAAAGGGTTCATTGGGTCATGTTGGTTCGTGTTTCGGCAACCAACCCTGTAGGGAGGCAGTTCAGATTAATTCAGTTAGCTATTACAACCTGAGGTAAGGGTTTTCTTCTATTTCTTGGATTGACACATATTAAATTAGATTCTTTAGTTTTTTTATGTTTCTTAGTAATTAATGTGTAGTTCTCTGGTCCCTACCATGTGATTTCGAGTTGGTGGGTCAAGGGTGACTCACCTGCGTGTGCATAGGTAAATAAATATGTATACATGGGTTCCCCAATTACGTGTATAATCATCCATGGTAGTGATTATACATATATGGGGCTTGGTGTTCCCATGTATATATATGAAAATTAATACGTATCTTATTGTATATGGGTATATGAATACAAGCATATGTGTATGTATCCTCTTACACATACTCATGGCCAATAGGTGTGCGCATAGTGGCTAGGTGTCCTTACATGCGAGTGAAGGTGAATATGCTTAGAAGGGGAGCATTATCTTTTAGTTAGATAGAATCAAGACCTGATGTAGATATCTTGGTTCCACCCAGAGGTAGGGTCTATTTTCCATTCCCTATTTATTTAAGAAAGTATTAATTATTTAATTTCTAGTTTCTCACACCCTTATTTAATTCTTTCCATATGTACTAGTTTATTCTAAAAGAGCTTCCTTTGATAAAGCTAATTAAAATATTTAATGTGATAAATGTTTTTTTCGATATTAAGTCCTGATTTTATAATAAAACCTCTCCAATAGAGGTGCACTACCTTTAAGCTAAAAAATATAGTGTTAGATTTTATTCTTGTTTGGGTCATTGTATTTATTCCTTCATATGCTTCTGCCTTGGTTAGAAATGGCATATTTAGGGATTTGGCCTTTTTTTAATTGAATGAATTCCCTTTATAGTGGAAGTCACCTTGTAGGAATCTTCCCTTATTCAAATGAAACCTCTCATTTAATTTGGCCCCTTTTAATGCAACTGCAATGTTATAATAGATCAAATTTTACGGTTTAAGTAAATGGAATGGGTAGAATAGATTAAGGGATATAATAGTATTATTTAAGGGAAATGAACATAACTCCTTACTGGAACTTGTTCCTTATGTTAATTTACCATGTTTAGGAAAATTTATTAAGATTAACTTCAGCGGGGTAACTCACACTAATAGGGACGGCTTCGTATTAAATAGATTAAATGAGGTTATCCAATGTTTTTCTGGACACTTGTATCTTGTAAACCAATTTTACATGTTACACAAATTGAGTGCATTGACCCTTTAGATCATGGCTCATCTAACAATGTGTTTTTCTGGAATTGATTAAAGGGTATGAGATATGTTAATTTTAAATACATAAGTTGTTATGCCTTTTGAGTTGGTTTCTAAAGGAATTTCCTTATGTGTAGATTTTGAATATGGTTTGGAAATTTGAAGTACATAAGAACTATTGACTTATGCCTTATATTATAATTATGTTAATGGTTTTTTTACTATGGATGGGAGGCATTCACACCCCATTCCTTATATTGTAAACGATTATGTATGAGAGGCATTCATAACCCATGCCATCTATTGTAAATGATTATGGATGGGAAGAATTAATATGCCATGCAATATATTTTAATGACTATGGATGGGAGTAATTATTACCCCATGCTAGTATTATACTTCAATGGATGGGAGTCATGCTTACCCCATGCCGTTTATCTTCGGTTATGGATGGGAGACATTCTTAACACATACAATTATTATACTTCTATGGACAGGAGGCATGCTCACACTATGCCAATTATCTTCTATTATGGATGGGATGCATTCTTACCCTATGTCGTCTATATTATTTATATGGGTGGGATGCATGCTTACCCCCACCAAACTTCTAATTTTCATGTATATATATATGAAAATATTCTTACATGCCAAGAGACTAAGGGCTCTTGGAATTGGGTTAGGGGCAAGCCGTGTGATTTCCCCTGGAATTTGAATGGCAGTGGTATGTCTTGATCCACCCATTATTGTATCAAATTATATATATATATATATATATATATATATATCTGTTTGTGTGTGTGTGTGTGTGTGTATGTGGTTGATATGATCAAACTTTTAACCTGGAAATGAGCCGAAGATGGTATAGCCATCAGGTGTCCCTTAGAAACCTGGACGGGTATTTACATATGTAGATCTATTTATTAAATTCTATTATACCTTATCACAACATAATTTATATTACACTAGATTAGGATTGACACTGTGGGTTCCAGCCAAATGAGATTTCATCTCACACCCTGATTGGGTACCCTTGGCACCAGAGTAGGACAATATTTGTAGGACCTAGGTTGATTGCGGTGTTACCTATACTAGAGGAGTTAGGAGAAAAGGATGTAGCTGGAGGTCAAGATTCTCATGGATATATCCATTGGGATTTTTTTCTTTTCGTTATTTTTTATTGTACTAAAAACCATGCTGAATTGTTTACTACTTTCCATCATGTATCATAACCATGTCACGAATTCAGCAGTTATGTGAGAATTTATCTCCTGTTTTCTTTCATTTTCTTACTATTTCAACTATTTTCTATTATTTATATTATGTTACCTCTGTGCATCTTTGATAATAGGGTATTGTATCCCCATTATCACCCCTAGAGACCCTCACTGTTAGTCGCTAGCCTCTAGTGTATGAGGAGACGATCTTGAGGCCATGTGACCCACCGGTCTAGCTCCCAGTTTGATGCCAATATGGGCTGAGACGTTACAAAGTGTTATGAGGGGAAAACTTTTCCTTTGTATTACTATTTTAGGTTGGTAGAATGGATACTAGGAATGAGTTGGTTCTTGGTTTATAGCTATGATTGTTATTGATCACCCCACGTATGTGAAATGATCAAGTGGCCAGGGCTAGGAATTAATTTTAATGTTGTTTGATATTACAGTTGAATTTAATTTCACATAGAGTGATTGATATAATTTCCACTGCTTATGATTTATAAACCCTATGGAATTTTTCTCTTATCCTGATATGTCAAGAAAGTTGCATTACATGCATCATTGTAGGCACATAGGAAATTCACATCCCATGCATATGCCATGCCATTTAGTTGCATATGTATGCTGCTAGTAGATTTTGAATTTGTTCCATGAGTGTTATTCCATGTTAGGTTTTTAATAACATGATTATATTTTTACCTTCTTAGTTAAATTTTACGAATGATTTCCTATTCATATAACATGCCTAGTTAATAATTATGTCATTATTTTTTTTCCATTAGCATGGATTTCTTATTAATATTCCATGCTTTAGTGTTTACAACATGTTTCTCTTTGTTTTCTGACTGTTATAACATGCTAGATGTGTTCGATATGGAATTGGTTGAATGAGATGAAGATATCTGGGTTCTGAAAAAAGAGGAACCAGTTTTCGATTATAATCTATGTGGGTGACTTATCACTGGGAAATTGTAACCCATTTATTCAAACCATCTTGAGCATGTAAAATTCTGAAATGGGCTTATTATTGATTAATAGGATCCAATTTTCAATCCATGAAGTGTATGGGTACTTCATGAATTGGGAAATTGAAACCCATGTTACATGTGACAGTGTGATGCTCTGTGAAGTTACTTTAAATGTGAAATAGGTTTGGTTTTAATCTACAACAAAATTGGTTATATTCTAAAATGTGAAACTAGACCCAAGTGGCTCAGTTGGGAAATGTTTGCATGAGATGACCTGTTTGGGTGTTTGTACACTAATGATTTAAAAACTACTATTGGGTTGCATTTTATTCAACCTATGTTATTTAAAATCATGTAACTTGTGTCTTTATATTGTAAAATTGTACTATATTCTTGAAAACTAAGTCTTTTAGATGTTAAAAATATAAATGTGAATATTTGAAAAGGGCATGGATGTGAAACCTCTTGTGGTGTGTTGAGACCCTCATGGAAGGGTAGTTTTAGGTTTTTTAAAATGAAATGTGATATGGGTTGGTCACCCAGCCCATACCCCCAAAAATTTATTATATAAAAAATAATTTTATATCTAACACATGAGGAGTAATTAGATTAAACCAGAAACATCTTGAAATGAAAATACACATTCAATTCAACAAGTATAATACAATAAAAAGTGAACTCCAAGATATTGAGCTCAAAATTCTGTCAAGTGTGATAAGTAGTGGTTCCTCAAAATGTCTTCATGAAAATCAACTCTTCATTTTTAATCATAGAATAACCATCAAGGGACCATCTACGATCTTCATATTGAAATTTGATGAGCACCACCATACTGCAGTAAGATGTTAAGGAAAATACACAACAAATAAATGATATTCATCAACTTACCACATGTGACCAATGAATTTCCATAGCCAATACCTCACTGTCAATAATAATTAGTTGGAGGAATGTGAAAAACTAGAGTTCTTGTCCATCTGATTCAACTTCTTCAGCCCAGGAAAAGATGAAACATGTGATGAAACATCATTGAAGTGACGCATAATCAACTCTAAAAATACCTTGTTGACCTCACCTTTTTTGATAATCTCACTCATGTATTTATTTGTGTTGAAAATCCCAATTATGTCTTCATCCTCTATGATATTGTTAAGTATTGTTGATCTATACTTTAATTCTTTCCAATCTGTGATCAAACCAATAACACCTTTTTAAAATAAGTCTTTGGAATATGTTAATCATCATTTATCCATGTTCATACAAGTTATAAATTGATTCTAACACAATCAGATGTGTTCTGCATAAAACAGATAAGTAATCTGTCTATAGCTACTGATAAAGAGCTACCGGTAACCAGTCTACCGATAGACTTAGTCTACCGACAGACAGCTACCGATAGACTTAACACAGAGTTACCGATGTACTTATAAATACAGCTACCGATACAACCGTAGAGCTACCGGTGTAAGTATAAATAGATACCGATGGAATAAGTCACCGATGGACGAAGCTACCGATAGACTCGCAGCCACCGACGCATGGAGCTACCGATGCATGTACCTACCGACGCATGGAGCTACCGATGCATGTACCTACCGACGCATGGAGCTACCGATGCATGTACCTACCGACGCATGGAGCTACCGATACATGTACCTACCGACGCATGGAGCTACCGATGCATGAACCAACCGACGCATAGAGCCACCGATAGAGTCAAAGAAACTAATGACATTAAGATACCGATGTTCAAGCCACCGATGTTCAAGCTACCGATGCTGATTACCTACCGATCACTCAACTCACTGTTTGAATTTCTTTATTTCCTATATTTAATCTATCTAACGGTCATATCATGTACATTTTAATGATTTGTCAAATACCTGATAAAGGTTGTCGGATGTCAGGAACCCGTACCTCGTACCTGCTGAAAAGAAATCTCTTCTGTCCCCTGATGGGAGATAAATACGAGAAGACTACATACCAGAAAAGAATGCGAACGTGTGAAGAAAACAAGAAGCGAACCAGAAAAGTGCGGTGCATCCATTATACCAAAAGCGACACAAGCACAAGAGGAACACAGAGAAGCTCACAGAAAATCAAGCATACTCGAGGAGTGTTCTGTGCTTACAAGAAGAACTTCATCGACTACATTCTCACCACCTGTGAACCTGGAGCATACGACACTCTGTTTCTCAACAGAAACAAGAAGAGGACTCAGACTCACTTCTAATCGAATCCAAAGGAGTCCAGAGCTATACTGAAATCACCAGAACCATCTCTAAACTCTACATCTTTTGTTCTGTGATTTATTACCATTCATTTCGATCAGTGTGTGTTATCTGCTATATCTAACACATACACTGTCTCCTGTACTCAAACTGAAGGATCTGTAAATCCTTACAAAACTCTTTCATTCTTTCTTTCCCACGAAGAACTGTGGTAGAGGTCGTGTGTGACCTGGACAGCTGGTTGCTGTTGTACCGTTTCCCACGAAGAACAGTGGTAGAGGTCTTGGACCTGGACAGTTGTAAACTGTTGAACCCCGATCCAGGGTGTGGATCATTTTTATATAAACTTTTGAGAGGACTAAGTCTCGGCTTGAGACTGAACCTCTTGGTTACATTGTTGTGCCATCTATTTCAAAGTTTTATTCCGCTGCTAATCACTTTAAAACCAATACTGTTTTTAAAGTTACTTTGATAATTAAATTAGCAAGTGTTTATGTTAAGTGTAGATTAGTAAGTTAGTTTCAAAAGATAATCACACACTCCTGTGTTGATTAACTGGGAATTAATCAATCCCTTGAGAACCTAACAGAATCTCTACATTAATATAAATTCACTACAGTTTAATTTATTATTTTATTTGGGGGTCTTTAAGACACTGCTTTTAAATATAGAAATTTTAATTGGTACTCAATTCACCCCCCTCTTGAGTAAACCACTCCGACCAACACTTGGTATCAGAGGTTGAAAATACTTTCTAAAAGTACTCTGCTTTTGAACTGTGATTTTAGTTGTATTTTAAAGTTCTTAAAATTTCTGTTATTTCTAAATTTTTATCTCTTTAAAATTTTCTCATCATGGACAATAGACTTGAGGGTGCTGCTACTAACCGGCCACCTTACTTCAATGGAACTAATTATGCTCAGTGGAAGCTGAAAATGAAAATCCATCTAGAAAGCATAGGTTTTGATATTTGGACTGCTATTGAATCAGAATACAAAATTCCTACTACTGCTAGATCTACTTGGGATGAACCTACAAAGACTGCCTACAATAACAACTGTAAAGCTATGAATGCCTTATACTGTGCTCTAGGAGATGAAGAGTTTAATAGAATTTCTGCATGTAAAACTGCATATGAAATTTGGGATACCTTAGCTGTTTCTCATGAAGGAACAACTAATGTTAAAGAAATGAGATTGAACACTTATACTATCAAGTATGATAATTTTAAAATGAAGCCTGACGAACCCATTTCTGACATGTATCTCAGGTTCAACGAAATTGTCAATACAATGATCTCGCTGGGAAAGGATGTCTCATCGAAGGAACAAATTATGAGAATTTTGAGATGTCTACCTGATAGATGGAGAGGCACGTCTGTCTCAATCAGAAAATCCTGTGACATAGCTGCTCTACCTGTCAAGGAACTAATTGGCAAGCTGATGATGTATGAAGAAGAGCTTAAAGTGAACAAAGAGGAAGACAATGAACCTGCAAGAAAGTCTGTTGCTTTCAAATCCTCAACCTCAAAGAATAAGGACAAGGAAAAGCTTCAAGCTGTAGTTGAAAGTTCAAGCTGTGAAGACAGTGGAAGTGATTCTGACAGTGATGCTGAGATGGCTCACATTGCTAGAAGATTTAAGAAATTTTATAGGAAAAAGAAGTTCTTCAGAAAAACAAATTATAAGGGTAAGTATGATCACCAAGGCAAATGGAAAAAGGACTGGAAGAAGAATGACAAGTCAGATGATGTTGTCTGCTATGAGTGCAAGAGAAAAGGACACATTAAAGCCGACTGTCCAAAGATGAAATATAAAAAGAAATATGAATATAAGGACAATAAGTTTAAGAAAGCTATGAAGGCTACTTGGAGTGCTTCAGAAGACAGCACAAGTGAAGCTGAATCTTCAGACTCTGAAAGGAATCGAGCCAACATGTGCTTTATGGCAAACACTTCTGAGGTAACTGCTGAAACTCCTGCTTCAAAGTCATATTATTCTGGAGATGATTCTGAAGGTGATAACATGTCTAAATATGAACTGTTTGAATACTGTGATATGCTGGAAGAGACATGTAATGAACTTAAGGATAAATACAAGTCATTAAAGAAACAGCATGCTCTCACCACTACAGTTAAAACCGAACTTACTATTGAAAGAGAGAAAAATGCTCAACTGTTAAAAGAAAATACAGAACTGAAACTGTCAAATGAGCAACTTAGAAAAGGCTTAGAGAAGTTCACCAATGGCAAGAATACTCTAACACAGATGCTAGGAAAGCAAGTAGCACCTAAATACACTACTGGTATAGGATACCAACCTGGACAAAGGAAAATTGCTAAAACTAGATTCATTTCTAAATCTGGACAGAATGAAGGTAATTCTGGAACTTCATATGCTTCAACCAGTTATATACATAGCTATGGATCTAATAAAGTTTATCTTTCAAAGCATGTCAATTCTACAAATTATATGAGATCCATTAGACAAATATGGGCACCTAAAGTGTTATTGGCTAACCTGTCTGGACCCAAGAAGATCTGGGTACCAAAATCATCTCCCATCTAAATCTGTTTTGTAGGGAACTTTCTTAAAGAGCTCCTGTAAAGAGACATGGTACTTGGACAGTGGATGTTCAAGACATATGTCAGGAGACTTCTCTTGTTTCAAGAGTTTAATAAAAGTTGATGGAGGCTTTGTCACCTTTGGTGATAACTCAAAAGGGAAAATCATCGGCCTAGGCCAGATTGGTAACACTGATTCAATTTTGATTTCTAAAGTTTTATTTGTTGATGGCCTTAAATACAATTTATTAAGTATTTCTCAGTTATGTGATGATGGTTTTCATGTTAAATTTGAAAATGATTCTTGCAAAGTTTTTGATTCTAAGAATGTTTTGGTATTTTCTGCCTTAAGAAATGAAAATGTTTATGCTGTTAATCTGAATTCTTTAGCTAAGCAGAATATTAATTGTTTGAATGCTTTTCATAAAGAATCTTGGCTATGGCACAGAAGATTAGGACATTGCAACATTCACTCACTTAGAAAACTTTCTAGGAAAAACCTAGTTAGAGACCTACCTAAGTTAGAATTCCCAAATGATAGAGTGTGTAACCCCTGTCAAAAGGGAAAACAACACAAAGTTTCTTTTAAATCAAAGAAAGAAGTTTCAACTTCTCAACCACTTGAATTGGTTCACATGGATTTGTTTGGACCATCAAGAGTTTCTAGTTTAAATGGGAAGCACTATGTTTATGTTCTTGTAGATGACTTTTCTAGATATACTTGGGTATATTTTCTAGCTCACAAAAGTGAAGCTTGTTCTTACTTTGTTAAATACTCCAAGTCTGTAGAAAATCGTAGTGGACTCAAGATTAAGACCCTGAGAAGTGATCATGGTCGTGAGTTTGAAAATCAAGATTTTGAATCTTATTGCTCACACAATGGCTATACTCATAACTTCTCTGCCCCTAGAACACCCCAACAGAATGGTGTAGTAGAAAGAAGAAACCGAACTCTTCAAGAAATTGCTAGAACCATGCTCAATGAATATGACCTGCCTATTTATTTTTGGGCTGAAGCTGTAAATACAGCTTGTTATGTTATTAATAGAGTCTTGATTAGACCTGTTCTTAAGAAACCCCCTTATGAATTGTGGAACAATAGAAAGCCTAAGGTTAATTACTTTAAAGTTTTTGGTTGCAAAGTATTTATTCTGAATACTAAAGATAATCTGGATAAGTTTGCTTCCAAAAGTGACGAAGGAATTTTTCTGGGTTACTCTATTTCAAGTAAAGCCTATAGAGTATTCAATAAGAAAACCAAATGTGTGGAAGAATCTGTTCACATCAAGTTTGATGAAACTGATCCACATGAGCCTAAAACCTCTCTTGAAAATCTTGAAGAAGACTTATCTATTCTGGACCTTAATGATAAATCTAAAGAACCTGCTATAAAAGTATCCAGTTCTGGACTTTCTCCAGAATCTACTTCTGTTGAACCCGAACCTATAGATGAACCTGAAATTTCTAGTCCAACCTTTACTAGATCAACGAGGATTCTAAAGAATCATCCTTTAGAAGCTGTTGTTGGTAATCTGGATAGAGGAACACAAACTAGAGCTTCTCTAAGAAACCAGGTTGAACATCAAGCCTTTCTTTCACAGCTGGAACCCAAAAATATCAATGATGCTATCAATGATGAATTCTGGGTAATAGCTATGCAGGAAGAATTAAATCAGTTTGAAAGAAACAAAGTCTGGGAATTAGTTGACAGACCCAAGGACACTTTGACAATAGGCACAAAATGGGTTTTTAGAAATAAAGTAGATGAATCTGGAAATATAGTTAGAAATAAAGCTAGACTAGTTGCACAAGGATATAGTCAAGAAGAAGGCATAGACTATGAGGAAACTTTTGCACCTGTAGCTAGACTAGAAGCCATTAGGATCTTACTTGCATATGCTGCACATCTGGATTTCAAGTTATATCAAATGGATGTAAAAAGTGCATTTCTAAATGGTTTTATAATTGAAGATGTTTTTGTAGAACAACCACCTGGATTTGCTAACCCCCATTTTCCAAATCAAGTTTTTAAACTTTCTAAAGCTTTGTATGGTTTAAAACAAGCACCAAGAGCTTGGTATGATAGACTTAGCAATTTCCTTATTTCAAAAGGTTTTACTAAAGGGATTGCTGATCCAACTCTTTTCATTAAAAGAATTTCTAAAGATGTTTTAGTTGTACAAATATATGTTGATGATATTATTTTTGGATCTTCTAAACACTCTTTATGTACTGATTTTTCAAAAAGTATGCAAAATGAATTTGAAATGAGCTTAATGGGAGAGCTTAAGTACTTTCTTGGATTTCAAGTATTTCAAAATGAAAATGGTATTATTTTGAATCAAAGTAAATATACAAAGGATCTTTTAAAACGTTTGGTCTGGATAGTATCAAGGAAAGTGAAACTCCTATGAGTACTACCTGTAAATTGGACACAGATGAAACTGGGAAACCAGTTGATCAAACAAATTACAGAGGTATGATTGGTAGTTTACTTTATCTTACTGCTAGTCGACCTGATATTATGTTTAGTGTGTGTATGTGTGCTAGATTTCAAGCTAACCCAAAAGAATCTCATTTGCTTGCTGTTAAAAGAATTTTTAAATATCTCAAACACACGGTTAACTTAGGTTTGTTTTACCCAAAAGGACAATCCTTTGAGTTAATGAGTTATTCAGATGCTGACTTTGCTGGTTGTAAGCTAGATAGAAAAAGCACATCAGGAACATGTCATTTGCTTGGAAAATCCTTAGTTTCCTGGTGTAGTAAGAAACAGAACTCGGTTGCATTATCTACTGCTGAAGCAGAATATATAGCTGCTGGTAGTTGCTGTGCACAAATTCTGTGGATGAAACACACTCTTTTGGACTATGGATACGTTTTTAAACATGTTTCAATCAACTGTGATAACACCAGTGCAATAAACATCTCTAAGAATCCTGTATCTCACTCTAGAACCAAACACATAGATGTAAGACACCATTTCCTAAGAGATCACTATCAAAAAGGTGATATTTCTCTTGAATTTATTGGCACTGAACATCAATTGGCTGATATTTTCACTAAACCTTTAAGTTCGGATAGGCTAAGTTTCATAAGACATGAACTGGGAATGTTTAATCACAACCGGTGTGAAAATTCTCACTGATGTAAAATTCTCACCGATGTGAAAATTCTCACCGATGTGAAAATCCTCACTGATGTAAAATTCTCACCGATGTGAAAATTCTCACCGATGTGAAATTCTCACCGATGTGAAACTCTCACCGACGTGGAAATGCTCACCGATGTAAGTTTCTCACCGACATAGAAATTCTCACCGATGTACAACTCTCACCGATTTGTTTTTCTCACCGATGATTAACTCACACCGATGCAAAGTTTAAAGCTTCTGTCTGCCGCCAAGAATATGAATCGTTTTATTTTATTTTATTACTCTATTTTAATCGTTTATTTGGAATTCCTAAATGATAAAACTAAGTCTAAGCCACTTCTTACCTCACCGAGCTCAAAATCTCTCACCTTCGAACCTTAGCATCCAAATCGACCAAGAACCCTAAACCCGCGACGGCAAAAACCAAGCTTCCTATCGTCAGAGATGAAAGTGCAGAACCAAATGCCAAGAAGCAGAAGACACAGCATAAAGCCGGTGTTAGTGAAGTCAAAACTAGATCGGGAAGGCGACCAGTAAATCCTCACTTGCAGAATAGAGATATAGTAATCGAGAAGGAACTGTGCGTGGAATGGCTACTGCCTAGCAAATCCTTAGTGCTCGAGATTCTGGAAGACCAGAAATGGGTGGATTGTTTCTCGAATAACAATGGCCCATACTACCCGAAATTGGTAAAGCAGTTCTATGAGTTTGTAACCTTTGAGAAGTCTGAGAATGAGAATCGGGTAAGCTCTTTTGTAAATGGAAAAGAGATGTCTTTTTCTTCAGTAGAGTGGGCTGAGAGTTTAAAAGTACCACATGAAGGTGTCTCTGGGTATGTGTCAAGAGCAATGCCACCTAGTAGTGACATTTTTGATTATGAGACCGCCTTACAAGAGCTGACTGGGAATGGAAATCAAAGGCAAGTGGTAGCTGCTGAAATGGATGGAGAGAATCGACTTCTTTTCAAATTTGTTCAGCATGTGTTGATACCGAGGAGAGGAGATTTTGCAAATCTGAGATATCAAGATATCTATCTTCTTCATTTGCTAAGACATGGTGTAAAAGTCAATCTGTGCAGATTGTTGATGCTTCAAATGGAAGACATGATTAGACCAAAGTCAAAGACCAATGCCTTGTTCTTTGCCAAGCTGATTTCAGTGATGATAAAAGTGAAAGAAATAGCTGAGTCTCAGGATGAGACAGTTGTAGTCAAGAACAATTTCTGCATCACCTCGACTGTTTGCAAGTATATGAAAATTAACTGGAACCCATGGAAGGGAGAATGGGTCAGTGATGATCAGAAAATCTATGATAGGTTTAATCCTGTGGATTATCCCTCAAGACCAAAGGATATGAGAGATCCGAGTCTAAGACCTGATGAAGAGGAACCTGCTTATAGTGATGAGACAGAAGAAGAAGAAGAAGAAGAAACTCCTATGGATGTTGGAGGAGATCCAGACTTGCCCCCAAGTCCTGTTGCAGAACTGGTTTATTCTAGGAAAGGAAAAGTAGAGGAAGTTTTGCCTACTTATGAGGAAGACCAGTCTGTACCTCACCAAGAAGAAGAGGAAAAGGAGAATGCAGTTGAATCGCCTGCTTCTGGTAGGTTAAGTATGAGTCCCTTAATTGGAAACTCAGCTATACCTGCTGCTGAAGAAGAAAGAGATAGAGAAGAAGCTGTACCTGTATCAGAAGATCTTCTAAATGCTACACCTGTAGAACTTGTGGTAGAAGATTCTGATGAAGAACGGCCAGCAGAAAAGGCTGTTGTAATACATGAGAATGCACCCATTGAGGGGGAGCATCGGTCTGTGCTTGGGAATGTTACAGTAGCTGTTGAGATTGGAGACTGGGTAGAAGACCCAGGGTTTATAGTCTGTGGATTAGATTATCCAGATTCTGACAATGAGATGTCTGTGGATAGACCAAAGACCAATTATGATCTTGCTGCTGAGTTGTTGCCAGACGATGTGGTCAGATTTCATGATTTGACTAAGCTGAAAGAGGACCTCAAATCCAGTTTTGTTGAAGAAGTGAAGATAATGGAAACCTCTCTTGCATCCTCAATTAATTCAATAATGACTACTTCTGTAGTTAATTTGGCCTCAGCAAGGGGATCTGCTGCAGTTGTCTCAAGTGATTTTGTCTCCAAATCAGATCTTGAATCCATGAAGGATGAGATAAAAGAATCATTCAGTGCTTCAGTTGCTGAGATGAAGGAAAGCTTTTATGAAGAAATGAAAGTGCTAGAGAGATCCTTCGAGCTATCTCTGGCTGGTAATTTATCTTCCTTTATGTCTGAGCTTATGGAAGAAGTGAAAGAATGCCAGACTCAGTCTTCAAGAATCGAAGCTGATCTGGAAGCTCTCAAGACATCAGTGGTTGCTTTGGATTCCTATATGAGCTCCAAGTCTCAAGCTGACAAGGATCTAGCCTATGTGAAGAGTGTAGTTAGCCAGTTTGTCTCAGTGTTTGAAAGTTTCAAAACCTCAGTGAAGGATCATGTTCAATTACAAGACTCTCAAGTTCAAAGCCTAATCAGTGGTTTGTCAAAGAGTTTTAAAGAAACTGTTTCCTTCTCTCTTGGCCCTCTCACATCCAAACCATCAATTGATATGAACTCAGTTCGAGCAATATTGAAGGAGGAGATTGGTTCTATTCCTACCAGTGGCTCTGGGGACTCATCAGAGTTAAGCCGAGTGGTGCTTTCTACAAGGGATTCTGCCAGAGAAATCATGAAGATAGTTCAAGATTTTATGAGAGAAGCCTCTGCCTCTCAAGAAGCCATAAAAAGCAAAGTGGACTACTACTTCTCCAAGATTTTCACCAAGCATCAACTCGAACACCACTTCAAGCTAATGTTGGAACACATGAAGCTCCCTCCAGTCACCCAAGCTTTCAAAGAACAAGTGAGCAAGCTGAGAGAACTGACTCCTGCCTTAGAGAAATTCATGGAGAACAAAGATGATTTCCTCTCTGCTATGGAAAGAGGAGGAGGAATTATTATGGATTTTAGAAATCTGCTGCTGCCCTTCTTGCATGTTGATGCTAGACCAGTCATCATCCCTCCTGCTTTGCCTGCTTCTGCCTCAGCTGCTCCCTCAGTCCAGCTGACTCCTGCTCAAGCCATTCAAAGCCTCAAACCAATGATTACCCAAAAATCTTCAACTTACAAGCCTGACTCTGTGTCAATGGCCCAGCCTCCTTTGATCTTTTCTGGCATTCCCAAACCTTCACCTGAATCCTCACCACCCGAGCATCCTTCTGATCGTAAAGGAAAATCTCACATTGCAGATGCGGAGTGAACTAGTGGCCAAGCTTTTTGATAGGAATTCCTTTGTAATCTGTTTTTGTTGTACTTTTTGACTAACTATAATACAGACCATTTTTTACTTCTCTTTGTTTTATTTCTCTCCTCTATATATATCTATATATATGCTTTCCCACTTTTTGATTATCACAAAGGGGGAGAACAATAAGAGAGGGGGAGAAACTTTTTATGCGAGAATAAGGAGGAGAACAAAATGAGAAATATTTTCAATGGAGAAAAATAAGGCATAAGGGGAAACACATTATCCTTTGTTTTGTTTCCATTTTTATCTCTGATACCTTATGTCTATATAGTACCTCATTATTTTTTTACCTCTGATAACTTATGTCTATATCATACTATTTCTATTATCTATGATGCTGTTTTCTCTGAGAAAATTGAATTCAATATTATACTCTTTACTATTATATTTTCACTATGTTAAATGCCAATATCATAAATTGTGATTATCAAAAAGGGGGAGATTGTTGACCTCACCTGTTTTGATAATCTCACTCATGTATTTATTTGTGTTGAAAATCCCAATTATGTCTTCATCCTCTATGATATTGTTAAGTATTGTTGATCTATACATTAATTCTTTCCAATCTGTGATCAAACCAATAACACCTTTTTAAAATAAGTCTTTGGAATATGTTAATCATCATTTATCCATGTTCATACAAGTTATAAATTGATTCTAACACAATCAGATGTGTTCTGCATAAAACAGATAAGTAATCTGTCTATAGCTACTGATAAAGAGCTACCGGTAACCAGTCTACCAATAGACTTAGTCTACCGACAGACAGCTACCGATAGACTTAACACAGAGTTACCGATGTACTTATAAATACAGCTACCGATACAAACGTAGAGCTACCGGTGTAAGTATAAATAGCTACCGATGGAATAAGTCACCGATGGACGAAGCTACCGATAGACTCGCAGCCACCGACGCATGGAGCTACCGATGCATGTACCTACCGACGCATGGAGCTACCGATGCATGTACCTACCGACGCATGGAGCTACCGATGCATGTACCTACCGACGCATGGAGCTACCGATCCATGTACCTACCGACGCATGGAGTTACCGATGCATGAACCAACCGACGCATAGAGCCACCGATAGAGTCAAAGCAACTAATGAAATTAAGCTACCGATGTTCAAGCCACCGATGTTCAAGCTACCGATGCTGATTACCTACCGATCACTCAACTCACTGTTTGAATTTCTTTATTTCCTATATTTAATCTATCTAACGGTCATATCATGTACATTTTAATGATTTGTCAAATACCTGATAAAGGTTGTCGGATGTCAGGAACCCGTACCTCGTACCCGCTGAAAAGAAATCTCTTCTGTCCCCTGATGGGAGATAAATACGAGAAGACTACATACCAGAAAAGAATGCGAACGTGTGAAGAAAACAAGAAGCGAACCAGAAAAGTGCGGTGCATCCATTATACCAAAAGCGACACAAGCACAAGAGGAACACAGAGAAGCTCACAGAAAATCAAGCATACTCGAGGAGTGTTCTGTGCTTACAAGAAGAACTTCATCGACTACATTCTCACCACCTGTGAACCTGGAGCATACGACACTCTGTTTCTCAAAAGAAACAAGAAGAGGACTCAGACTCACTTCTAATCGAATCCAAAGGAGTCCAGAGCTATACTGAAATCACCAGAACCATCTCTAAACTCTACATCTTTTGTTCTGTGATTTATTACCATTCATTTCGAGCAGTGTGTGTTATCTGCTATATCTAACACATACACTGTCTCCTGTACTCAAACTGAAGGATCTGTAAATCCTTACAAAACTCTTTCATTCTTTCTTTCCCACGAAGAACTGTGGTAGAGGTCGTGTGTGACCTGGACAGCTGGTTGTTGTTGTACCGTTTCCCACGAAGAACAGTGGTAGAGGTCTTGGACCTGGACAGTTGTAAACTGTTGAACCCCGATCCAGGGTGTGGATCATTTTTATATAAACTTTTGAGAGGACTAAGTCTCGGCTTGAGACTGAACCTCTTGGTTACATTGTTGTGCCATCTATTTCAAAGTTTTATTCCGCTGCTAATCACTTTAAAACCAATACTGTTTTTAAAGTTACTTTGATAATTAAATTAGCAAGTGTTTATGTTAAGTGTAGATTAGTAAGTTAGTTTCAAAAGACAATCACACACTCCTGTGTTGATTAACTGGGAATTAATCAATCCCTTGAGAACCTAACAGAATCTCTACATTAATATAAATTCACTACAGTTTAATTTATTATTTTATTTGGGGGTCTTTAAGACACTGCTTTTAAATATAGAAATTTTAATTGGTACTCAATTCACCCCCCTCTTGAGTAAACCACTCCGACCAACATACCTCATAAAACATTATCTCCACAAATACAAGCAATTTTTGTCAAGCACCACACAATTTACCCTTAAGTTGGAGGAACTTCATAACATTATGCCAACAAAGAAGAGAATATGAAGCCGAACATAAGGAATATCAGACTTTAGAGAAGTGAAAAATAGTCTCTAGAACCATTTCACACTCAAGACTAAATAAGAAATACTCAAGATACCATATCAATACATTACAAGAATGAAACATATCAAACTGAAACCAATGGATTCTATCACCGACACAAAAAAAAAACCCAATCTATAAGACTCGGATCAGTTAAACCAGTTTGATTAAAGCCTCTCCCAATAATCACATCCAAATAGATTAGCAAGGAAAACCTTTCTTTGGTTATAATCACTCCCAAAAATATATCTCTAAATTTGAAATTAGGATTCTTCTTATGTTCATCAACCATCCTTATAAACATATGATTTCTGATTTCTAGGTACATGTCAACAGAAATGCCACCATTTTAATATTTTTGGTATGTAGTTTCATCTTGTTCATCCATCCATCCACTAACTACTTCACTCACATCATCCTAAATAAAATAGGCATCTCTGTATATATGATCATTATTTTTTTCATATTCATCCACCTATTAACCAGATATTTGAATACGTTCTACTAGTTTATTAGAAAGCTCTATAGTGTCCTCAATGATTCAAGGGATCTTGTAACTACTGTTCATTAAATGTTGGAATTGTCACTAGGTTTCTTAGATTTATTTTGATTTGGGGTAACATATCCATCAGCATCCACCATGGGGTTTTTCCCCTTCCTAACAAATGATTTAAGACATGATTCCTCAATTTGATTCGGTTGATCATCATCTTACTGAAATGAATAATTAGAATCAGAGTGATCACTTTTCTCTTTGTCCCACGTGTCATGTAATTCAAACTATTTAACTTGATCATCATCTATAGTAGGAGGGGAAATGATTGAATTTTTATAAGAAAGCATGGAATAAAAAAACCTGACATTCCATCAGTTTCAAACGACTGTTCAATAATAACCAAAATATACTTGCTAACATTTATCTTATGTCCTTCATTAGAATGTCCAGATGTTCCAGAATTTACCCTATGACTAGAATTAAACCCTTCTAGTACAATATTATTCTTACCTTTTTCAACCCACATAGCTTTCTTGGCCTCAAGACATACAGTCTTATGGCCACAATCTTTTGGATCATGTCCAAGATTAAGGAAAAGACGATTGTAATCTAGAAGCAATTCTTATCCAGCCTCATGAAAGGATCCATAATCACCATTCTGGATCCATATTTGAGAGGGGATAATCGAAGAGACATCAAAGAGACATAAGGCCTTGAATGATTTCTCATCACCATATCTAGATTTAATGGATTACTAATGAGCTTAGACATCAGAAAAAAAAGAAGATTATTCAAATAGATATAACATTAGATTAGGGAAACCAATCCAAGTCAGAACTATAGGATATTCGAAGGAGGGGTCAAATTCTAGGGGTTCATTTTAGAAATTTTGTGGAACAACAACCGAAATACAATGATTTTTTCGCCCATAGATGACAATAGTGATCCTCCGAAGAATGGAGAAACACAACATTAGAGGAGTTGACTAGGATGACATGAAAACCCAAAATGACGATGGATTCAAGGGATGATATTAAGAATTTCAATGATGGTCTGCGATTAAATAAATTCCCAACAAGAACAACGTGAAGATCCAATGTATGAATCTTTAGCTCAATTGTTGAGAAATAAATTGCCGATTGTCCATGGGGACGAAAGTGCATTGGGTTGACATGAAAATTAGGATCCATGATATAATTTGGGAAAGTTCCTGTATACAAAGTCAATCTCACATCAACCACATCCATGAAGGTTAAAATATTTGAATAAGGGTTTATCTCGCCTAGAATTGGGTTTCTCACGTGTTCACCCAATTTCGACCACACCATAACTACAATATCTATTTTCTTAGAAGGGTAGTTTTGAGTTTCTCTTTAAGTGCCTTGGAATAGAGACGTTTTTCTTTTCTGTAGGTGTTGTTCCTTTAACAATGGCTTGATGATCGACTAGAAGCCTGGTGACTTTTTTTGGAATGACCAAATGTTTGGGCCGATGGTTGTTCTTTGTAAGGGGATAGCTTGTGGTAGATATCTCCCTTAGAACATTATTGCATTGCTTGTGCCATTTTTTTGACGTTTGGTGATATTGACCCGAGTAAGACTTTCTATTCCTAATGAAACCCTTGTTCAGATGGGTGGTCATGTTTTTTTTGACCATGTTACGGGATTTATCATTGTATAATGCTTATTTTCAGCAGGTTAGACATACCTAGGGAATATTCGGCAGCTTTGTTGATCATTTGATCTTTTAATTACCATGGTAGTGGATGAATTGTCATTTCATTGTCCAAGTGAAAGGTTGTATGAGGAAATACAACATTGGGTAAGATATCTTGTGGTGTTGAGTATGGTCTTGGGTCATCTCCATAATAGAGTGAAATGACAATAAAGGATCAGTTTCATCCCAATTCATAGGATGGATTTCCGAAGACTCGAGTTTTTTGAAACACCAGTCATTTTGGATTTGGAATCAGCTGGGGGTTTGGATTTATTTATATGATTTGAAATATGTAAGTGTGACTCAGGTGAACATCACACATTTTTTTAAGGTTTTTCTGTACCAGTGCATTTGAGTAGCTAAGTTATATTTCTTCCTTTAAATGACTAGGACACTCCCAAGATGAGGAGTGTCAAGTTGATTCCGGTAATTACATGTCCTTACAAGTACATGGAATAACTAAAGAGGACCACTGAGAAATTGTCAGTTTATTCTTGAATGCCTTTGAGGCCTTCGATTTTTAAATATGTGTCGGTGCTGGCTCAGTAACATGATGTTATTTTGTTTGGTTGGGTATGAAACCCATGATAAACAGCTTAGGATTGGTATGATCTTTGGTGGTAAAGTTTTAACGATCAAAAAATGTCCTTATTTGGGAATGGAATGTGTTCAGTTAATAAGGGTTCATTGATAGGTGAAACTGCGTCCCTTCCTAGTAGTCGACCAGATGTGGATCAACCTTTCTCATTTTTAGTGTTTGTTTATGTTTGACTGGAATATGAAAAAATCCTCCTATTGTACTCTATTATGTGACGAGTATGTACCCGATCTTGTATTTATCTTAGATTCATTAAGAGAGCATTGGTCTTATGTCGTGCTAACACTTTAAAGCCACTGATCTAGATTTGGGTGGTTCTATTAAGGATTTTCATGCGGGATGTATGGTTTACCTTATGTATTGATCTTAGAAATGTCATTGAGAGTCAGATGTAGGCTTCAGTGAGGTTTTTTATTGAAAATTCATGATTCCTTGGGACAATGCATCACGATTCATCTTATAAAACACTAAATGTCTAAGTCGGACATCTTCTTAATTAGTCGGTTGTAGTGGCTTGAATCTTTCCTCTCTTGTTTAATGAATACGATGGGAGATGACCTATTTTATGGAATGTCATCAGGTGAAGATGAATATGTTTGGTGTCGGCCTATGCTTTTCATGAAAACCTAGCTCGACTTGGGATTTGAGGTCGATGGGGAATTGACCGTTCGATCATTTTAAAATAAAGCTAGGAGCACCATAATATTCTTAAAGGCATGAATGTAATGACAATTCCAATGGTAGGATGAGTTGTAGTTTGGAATTGGACCTATTAACATTATATCCTAATGAGGGAAGTACCTTTGGACAGATGCTTAACGGTATTACAATGCGATCATGTGTCTTGTTAAATATGCTTGAGTAGGAGTTGTCTAAGTGTTTCGATTGGAAAATGACATTATATTGAGTCTTGGTGGTTTAAGTGACCTGTTTTTAAAGGAGTTCTTGATGGTGCATTGGATTTTTAGAAATGTTACACGATCATTTGAATGAATCATCATGAATTTTTTAGTATAGGTGACATGTTACATTTTTCTTGAAGGCATCTCTGGGATGAGAAGTTCTATGGTGGGAAGGTTGTAATGATTCATGTTTTGGACCAGGCTAAAAATAAAATGTTTTAGATCCTTTTCAACTACTAAACATGTCATTTTTAAAACTATGCTTTGAAACTCAATTACACAAGTTAGAGCCTTTCAAACAGATGTTTTTAGACTAGGGTGAAGGCTTGTTAAGTTTCTCTAGAGACTTGAGGAGTTTTGGGAGCACCGAACCCAGAAAATCCATGTTTAGAATGGTTGTAGAGGAAGCATGATTTTTATGAAACTATGCAGCCCACAGTAGGTAAATGTTGGACCTTATTTAAGGGGGCAGAGGCATTTCACATGGGTTGTACACGGTTTCACAAACCATGCACGTAGCCCCAGCTAAGGGAGTCTCTTATGTAGAGAGGTGATGCATGTTCAGCATACAGTTTTCCTAAACATGTCACCCAAACCTTATTGTGTGTTAATTTTTATAAAATTAATTACATTAAAATTAAAATAGAATTAAAATAAATTATTAAAGTAATCACTCTCTCACCCCTCTCTCTCCAGACCCTTGATGCAGCACCCCTAAACGGGTTCCCCCTTCGCTGCATGGCCCCCCTCATATATCCTCCTATCTTTCACTGATTATCACTAGAATTCCCCCAGTTCATTGTCTGATACTTCAAGGTATGGTCCTCTCTCCCTTCTTCTCCCTGATTCCGACCTCTCTATCGCCTGGAATAGTTCATATGTACCTATTTTTGGGTCTAACTAGGATTTTTTGTTTCTTTTCTGGTTCTCGGATATGAAAATGGTGCATCAGGTCAAGTTGGTTTGTGTTCTGGAAACCACCGCCTTAGGCGAGGTTTTTCGACTTGATTCAGTTGGCCGCTGCTACCTGAGGTAAGGGTTTTCTTATCTATCTTGGTTTTTAACTAGTTAAATTGGGGTCTTTAGTTGTTTTCAGATTTTTAGTAATTAATGTGTAGTGAGATAATCCCTACAATGTGATTTCATGTCATTGGGTCAAGGGTGACTTTCCAGCATATGAATTGGTTAGTAAATATGTTTATGTGGGTTCCCCTGTTACATGTATAATCATCCATGGCGGTGATTATAAAATTATGGGGCCATGCGTTCCCATTTATCTATATGAAAATGGATACATAGGTGAGTGGATATAGGTATATGCATATAATCATTTGTATAAGGATCACCTTCCACATGCTCATGACCATGCTGGTGTGTGAATAGAGGCTAGGTGACCTTGCATGTGTAGGAAGGTGCGTATGCTCAGTGGGGGAGAAACAAATTATAGTTAGAAATAAATAAGAGATGAATTGGATGACTTGATTCCACCCTGAGGTAGGGTCGATTTTCTATTCCCTATTTATTTAAGAAAGCATTAATAATTTAATTAAAAGCTTCTTGCACCCTTATTTAATGCATTCCATGTTTAGTAGTTTATTCAAAAAACTGATAAATTTTATAAACCTAATCAAAGAATTTATTGTTATTAATGGTTTTTTTATACAAATTCATGATTTTATAAGAAAACTCCTCCAATGGAGGTGAACTTCCATCAAGCTAAAAATGTAGTGTTATAATTTTATGCTCATTTGGGCCATTTTATTGATGCCTTCTTATTATTATACCTTGGTTAGAAATAGTCTATTTAGGTCTTTGGCCTATTTTGTAATTTAATGAATTTCTTTTCCAGTGGAAGTCACCATGTAGGAATATTCCCTTATTCAAATGACACCTCTCCTTGCATTTTGGCCCGTATAATTTAGCTTCCATGTTATAATAGGTCAAATGATCTGATTTAAGCAACTGGATAGTGGTAGAATGGATTAAGATATGTAGTAGTATTATTCAAATGAAATGATCATGATCCATTACTGGCCCATGTTCCTTATATTAATTTACCATTTTTAGGAAAGTTTATTAATATAACCTTAAGTGGGGTAACTTACACTAATTGTGAATACTTTGTATTAAATGAATTAAATGAGGTTTTTTAATGTCTATCTTGGAACTTGTATCACATAAAACAATTTTCCATGTTAGGAAAATTAAGTCAATTTAACCTTTAGATGATGGCTCATCTAATGTCATGTTTTCCATAAATTCATTAAAAGGGATGATATATGTTAAATTGAAATACATAAACAGTTATGCCTTATGTGTTGGTTTCTAAAAGATTTTCCTTAGTTATTGATTAAGAACATTTTTTGGTTATTTGAAATGTATATGATGTAGTGACTTATGCTTTATATTATAATTATGTTAATGGTTTCTTGATTATGGATGGGAGGCATTCATACCCCATGACATTTATTGTAAAAGAGTATTATTGGGTGGCATTCATACCCCATTCCATCTATTGTAAATGATTATGGATTGGAGGCATTCATACGCCATGCCAACTATATAAATGACTATGTATGAGAGAAATTCCTACCCTATGCCAGTATTATACTTCTATGGATGGGAGGAATGCTTACCCTATTTAAGTTATCTTCTATTATGGACGGGATAAATTCTTACCCCATGCCAGTATTATACTTCTATGGATGGGAGGCATGCATACCCCGTTCCAGTTATCTTATATTATAGATGGGAGGCATTATTACCCCATTCTAGATATCTTCTATATGTAGATGGGAGGAATACTTATCCCCAGGAAACTAATGATTACAATATATATATATATGTATATATCAAAAGATTCTTACTCACTAAGAGACTAAGGGCTCTGGGCATTGGGTTACAGGAAGACCGTGTGAGCTCTCTTGGAATTTGGATGGTGGTGGTATGTCTCGTTCCACCCTAACTTATATATACTTACATACATGTATATATATATTTTAGGTTGAAATGATCATACATTTAACCTAACAACAAGCTAAAGCTGGTATAGATTTCAGGTGTCCCTGAGGAACCTGGATGGGTATTTATTTATGAAATTCTATTTGTTAAATTTTGTTATACCTTCTCACTACATAATTTATATGGCACTTGATTGGGCTTGACACTGTGGGTGCTGGACTATTGAGATTTCATCTCACACCCTATTCGAGTACCCTTGGTACCTGATTAGACCTTATATTTGCAGGGCCTAAGTTGATTATAGTGTTACCTATACCCAAGGAGTTTGGAGAAAAGGACTGAGCTGGTGCTCATGATGCTCATAAAGATCTCCCTTAGGCTCTGCTGTCTTTACGAATTTATTATTATATTGAAAATCATGTTGTATTATTTACTAATTTCCATCATGAATCATTAACATGTCCTGAGTTCATCAATTATACAAGAATTTGTCTCCCACTATCTGTCATTTTCTTACTATTTCCACTATTGTCTATTATTTATATTTGGTTACTATTTTTCTTCTCTGATAAGATGGTATAGTCTCCCCAATATCATCTCCCGAGACCCTCGTTGCTAGTCAGAAGAATATGGAATATGGGGAAATGCATTTGAGGCCATATGACCCACCTTTCCAGCTACTAGTTTTATGGTAATTTGTGTTTGGATGTCAAAATTAGAGGTGGTAATGGAAAAATGAATGACATCATTTTGTGAGTCGGTAGTTCACCGCACACACAAATAGTATGTTTATTACCCATTTTATTGATGTGTGTGAAAGTGCATGCCAAAATATTATAATTAAAACATCTCATTATATCTAGGATATTGAGGTTATTATATAATATTGATGTAAAAATAATTTATATGGTGGAGAATTAAAAGAGATAGAAACGATCATTTAAGAACATTATATCTTATTCAGGAAACTCCTTTTGGTTTATACCAACAGATATCATTAGTTATCTTTATACCAAAATTCATGCTTCTAGATAGAGGTCATAGAAGTTGGGAGATTATTTGGGAAAGGTTTGGATGATCAAAAGATCTTAAGATGTGTGAATAAGTGGGAGGGGTGAGTGCCTTTTTATATTGGGGGAGGAGTGACATTCTTGTAAATGTAAAAAGGTAAGTACTATTAATAGGTATTACTTACATCATGTTCCTCCAATAATGAACCAAATTAAATTTAATTAAGGATACTGTCTAAATATGGACATAAAATTTATTTTTGGACTAGTTTCTAGGACATTTTGATCCTTAATTTTAAGGTCTAGTCCTTTGTTAAGTGAATTTTTCTCTTATTCTCTGTAATTAATTTTAATTATTTTCACTAATATTCATGGTAAAAACTAGGTTAAAAATATTACATTTTTTAAATTTACATGATTCTAAATATGGAGTCCATTTTTTTCAAATTAAAACTATATAAGTTGTATAAATTAATGTGAAATTAATCCTGTAGATGGGAAAACAAATCATGTTTTTAATGTAAAAATCATTATAATCTTGAAATGTTTTACAAACAATTTCAATTTGAAATTTATTAAAATTACCTAAATTAGATTAATTTTATTATTATTTATCTAACTAAATGTTAAAAACAAAAAAAATTAAAATTTATCGTTATAAATAAATTATATGAAAAACAGTTTTGAATTATAAATCAATAGTTTTTCTGTATTCATCACAAAATGAAACCTCATAGAAAAATACAAAAAATAACCATAACATAATTTTTATGTTACAATTTAAAAAATAAATTTTATTTGGACATATAAAATTTATAATACTTCCAAAAATTAGATGTAGAATAGGTGCACAATTTAAATGCGGTAAGGATAGCTTTTTAGAAAAACAAAATTTTTAAGCATAAAACTGGATTTATTCTAATCTTATACTTATCAAACCTGTTTAATGAATATAAAAAATATTTTATTCAATATATATATATATATATATTTCATTATTATCATTCACTAATGGTAATTAATTTAATTTTTTGGATAAAATACATTTGTGAGCATAAAAACATTTCATTTATATCCAATTGGTTCTTATATTCATTTATAATTAATTGGTAACCTATAAATTATATATTTTCATAAGTTAGTTAATAATATTAATAATTTATAATTTATAGCGTAATTTATATCTTACTATATTAAATAAAAAAGTTTTAATAATTTATTTTTTTCAGTAAAACTCTAACTTGCGTGTAACACAAGCTATCGAAGAAAGTATTTATTGTATGTAACACAACATAACTCAGTATCAAGTTTATTGAAAGATATATCATAGATTTAATTTTTTTAAATTTTAAATAGATTTTAATGTCTTGGGATATTATATTCCAAAACGTGATTTTTTTGTGTTTCGTACGCGCTATCAATTCAAAAGTTACTCTTTTAGAATTTTTGGGGTATTAAAAACTATCTTGATAAATATTTATCAAAAACTTCTAATTTACCTGACCTAGATGGAGATACCAAAATTGGGAGTGAAATGACTCATGTAGACTTTATTTCATATCAATTTTCAATACTTTGTTTTCATAATTTAATACATAATGACCTTTTTTTAGTTGTTCCATATAATAAAAAATTCCATTATTATAAATGTAACATTTTTTATTTCCAAAAATAAAAATAAAATTTTCCATTTCAAGGAATTAAATAGATACAATGTTTTGGTAACACTTGGAACATAATAATAGTTCTTTAAAACCAAGATTTGTCTTATTGGCAATGTTAGGTGGCACTCTCCAATGTCTAGAGAAACCATCCTCACTCTAATAGAAGCATGTAAATCCACCTGATGTTTCAAAATATACTTTTTTTTCATTTGAATAAAATTGTGAGAAAAAAATGTTATATATGAAACCAAATGCGTAGACATAGAAATATTTCACTTGATAAAAAATGCACCTGAATCTTCCCCTTACTTCATTAACTTGGTTTAATTCTTCTTCCAGTATCCTATATTTCCACATGAAAAGATACTATATCCTTTTCATTTTCTAGTATTTGTATCTTAATTTTTTTGGATGGAAAATTCTAGGACCCTAAAAATTTCAGTGACTATTGTGGATCATTTCTTTATTCATCCTTTTATTCACCATAAGGACCACATGTTTTTCATTCATTATGTCCTTATCAACATGGAAAATCAATGTAAGAAGTTTTGAGAGATACTTCTCAATATTTATCATATTATAATTAACATTGAATCTTGGGAAACTATTTAGAAGTAAGGAAAAAAAGAGATCTATTCATAGTTCATTAGGGATATTAAATCCAAATATACCCAACCGATCAATGTAAAAAATTATTTTGACTGCATGAGGCCCATATGTCATCGAATCTCTAATATTCCACATGAATAGTGAACTTGGAATCTCACATCTCTCTTTTATCACCTTCTCTTGACAAATTTCATGAAGGTGAGACATGATGAGATACATATGCATATACTTATGTTTCTTTTAAATCTCAATAAACATGGTTGATAGCATGAAACATTGTATATTTGTGGCATTATCTAAATAATTCATATATATTGAGAGATAATTCATCCTCACTATCCTCTTTTCTAGGTTCTTTAGTAATAGGGGTTTCCAACACAAATAATTTATATCCAAGGAATAATTTAATGTGAAAGTTCGTATATCATTCATGGAAATTCAAGATGGTGAGAAGGATATCCTTATCTAATATAGATAATATTGATATTATAAAACTCACATGAGTTTCCAATTCTAAAATATATAATAGTGTGTTTTTTGTAATTTTTCTAGATTAAAAAATAGATTTAGATTATTAATCTCCTACTATTTTTTCAATATCCAATTACCTTCACTATTGGACAAAGAACATCTTGCCACATGGATATTATAGGGGCAAGGATCCATCCATTCCTTCTTATAACCCATACATGTTTCATGGAAATTACTTGATGAAATTTAGGTAGGTTTAACATTCCAACTGCATTAATACACAACTCCATGATCTATAAGTGCACTCCCCAATCTTGAAATCAGGGACGTTGATTTCCTCTAAATTTTAATCCAAAATTTTGTTGTATATACTATGTCCATTACACCCAATATCAATTTGGTTATCAATTTGGTTAGGATGAACCAGGTCCCTTATAAACATCCTTGATAAAAATATGTGTCTAGACTTTTGACATGAAACAATTTGTTATATTATTGTTTTCTTATTCATGTAATGTGAGGATTGTCTGCCATAATATTATATTTGCGGTATTTTTTATCTTCAAGTGTATATTGCCCATTTTATTTTATTACATTCTTGTTAATATTTTTTTAATTTTACTCAAGTGATTAACCTGATATAGATAACGTTTTAACATATTTTAATTTTATTTTCATTCTATATTTCATGCTTGTTAATAAATTTATTTAATCAAAAAACATCATAAAATAATTAACAATGAAAACGATAGAAATAAAATAAATAAAGTGGAAGGGAAATGATATTTTCCAATTGGTGGTTTATCTTGAGGGTTATAAACTAACCATTGAAACTATGGAATAAATTCCTGAAACCATTCTTAGTTTGAGTTCTATTATTCCATATATGTGCTTATATACCTCCATGATTGGATTCAATTTGACTTTAAAATTGAACCACCTCTATTCTCCGTGGAGATCCATCTATTAAATAAGATTTTACTCCCATATTGGTGAGGGAAACCAAAGTATTGGTTAAGGGGATTGATGTAGACTTGTATTTGGGTGTGGAAAAAACTTATTTTCATAGTGTAGCATAGAGACTAACCATGGTTGTCTCACTTAAGACGATTATTAGTTTGGTCCCAAACTTATTCTAAATCATAGAAACAATTTTTTTTGTTTTAAATTTTTTTATAAAATTAAATGGATTTTTTTGATTAATTTTATAAATATTGAAATGAAATTAAATATTAAAATATAAACTAGCATGAAATATTTAAATAAAATTAGTTAATGATTAATGAACTTGGTTTTGTGTTTGGTTTTGGCTTAAATCATTATTATCATTTATTATTTTTATTTTAGTTTGATAATACAAACATGAAATTTAATTTTGAATTACTATTATTTTTATTTATAAACTTTGGAATCTTTGAATTTCTAAAGAATATCAATTTTACCTCATCCTTTAATAAATGTTGATGATGCACCTTCATCAAAGGTGTTCCATCTTCCAGGACCTATCACTATCGATATCATTTCATCCATTGACTCACTCAAAAACATCGTGTGGAGAGTTATACAATAATGTGAAGAAAATAGTTTAAAGAAAATAATAGAAATAGGTTGAGTTTTACTTTATTAGGTCTCCATCACCAAACTAAGTAAATTCCCCTCGCCCATCCATGCTACTCAAATATACCACAAACATAAATTAAACATTAACAAAAATTCATAAAAAACCTTGACCTCTCCCTCACCAATCCTTTGTGTAAGCCTCCCATTATCGAGAGTAAGAGATCAACTGGTGGAATGAGAGTGGAAAAAATAAGAAAATGAAAAGAAATAATAAGAATGATAAAAAATTAAAAGCAGAATGGTGGAAGAGGAAAATAAAATAAAATGAATAAAATTGATAGAATTGGGATGTGTGTGTGTGTATGAGAGAGAATTAAAAAAAATTGAATAAGAAGAATAAATATATATTAGAGTGTTGAAAAAATAATAATGTAATGGAATATAGCAATAAGGAGTATATTTGAGAAGAATAATAAGGGGTGGACCACAACTGGTTGATAAAAAATGAATTAAATACTTTATTTATTAAAAGAAAATTAAAATTAAAATTAAAAGGAAACTAAAAAAAATAAATAATATAAAAAAATAAAATAAAATAAAAACTGGAATGTGCATCAGATCATATCTCCTTATTGTAATACCTCCTTCACTTTTTGACCTTCACAATGATTTTACTCCTCCATATATAGGCCAGGGGTTCCCAGCCTTCGGTATAATAATTCAATTTTTTTCAAATCTCTCATTAAGATCTCCAATTTCTGTCCACCAAATGTTTTCTCACGGAAGACCCATTTAATGAGAGAATTTGTTAAAGGATGATTCTTTAATGTTGTTCTAAAATATATCCTATATATAATGAGGGAATTTTATCTTCATGATTGTTTTTTAGAAAAATTTCATGTCAGATTAGTATCTAATATTTATTATGGCCAGGTAGATTCCTTGAATTTCAAAAATTAGTTTTAACATGAAATTATGGCCTTGAAATTGGATGATTAAAGTGGGGACAAAGGTATTAATTTTTTTATCTGATTCTTATATTTATAATTTTTTAATTTCAGGACCATTTTTTCATCCATTTACAAGATATATGTCTATATTAAAAAATATCCAAATCTGTACATTGATTTTCAGTGATGATTTGTTAGATTATTTTGGGCCTTCAAATGAAAGATTCAGATTTGGGTATATAAGAATGAAATTAATCCCAAGATGTAGTAAATCTTAAAAGAAAGACATTTAATAAATTAAATCATTTTATAGAATCTTATTGCCAAAATACATAAATAAATTAAAAAAGTTAAATTCAAAAAAAAATCAATTTTTCCAATTTATTCTAAAAAGCTTCTAAAACCATAAAATTTAAAGAATGAAATTAAAATATCGCATTTTTTGGATTGAAAAAATTTAATTTCATTTAAATTTCATTAAAATTGAGTGTGTCAGTGGTTTAAATAAAATAAACCATGGGCACACATGCCTATACATAATGAGGGGATGGGAATAACACTCAAGCCATTATTTAAATTAATATATTTTTATATAACCATTCAATAATAATTTATTAAATAAATCCAATCACATTTAAAAGATGGTATATGATCATGATCACACACTTACATGAAAAAATATGCAAAAAAAGACTAAATAACATTCAATTCATTTTGTTTTTTATTATCAAGATTAACATTTTTAAATTAATTTAAATAATTTATTAATTAATAAATTAATTTTATATTATTTTCTATCTAAAGAATCATAGAGATACAAAGAATCTAATACATATTAGAAAATAAACAACTCAACTTACCTTTATAGATAATTACATAGAATTTATTAAGAATTTATTAATACTGAAAATCTTGTTACCTATTCAACACACCAGCTGCTAACAATGTAATTATGTTTTAATGCTATGATTAATTATTCTTTATGAAATTTAATTTTTTTAATTACAGGGTTACTATATAGTGTGTACTGAGGAGTTACACACCATGTTTGTTTCTTACAGTGTATCTAGGATAGATTCATAGGTACTCTGTGTGTATCTTTTTTTGGGATACACATATTGTAATAATGAGTTATACACCATGTGTTCTTCTTGTTGTGTGTCCTTGAAACCCAACTAAGGGATGGATGTGGTTTCTCGACACAAATATTAATGAGTTTTATGGAATTTATGAAGTATACACATAATTTATCACAACAATGATACAAATATTTAGTCTCACATGTCAGGTGACACATATTTAACCACATTATTAGCATGAATTTCACCATTAAACCATGTGGACTACATGGCATGTACACCAGCTACATGATGTGTGTTCTGATAGGCTATTTTCCAAGATGTCTTGATCAAAACATATTACTTGTTAAATATACCATATGTAGTTTACTACCTGTAGTATCGTATATCCTATGATATGACCAGGTACAACAACCATTGACACATGACATGCACTTTTAGTGACATGTCATGTATCTGTATATACTAGAATGAACTCTAAACACCTCCCGATGGAATTTAAGATCATTCTTCACATGTTATTAATATGTTTAAGACCATATGAAACTTTAGCAGATCATATTAATATGTCAAAAATTTTAATTAAATACAATATTAAAGAACAAATAACAAAAAAAAAATTAGAAAAATTATGCATAATCTATCAATGAATAATAAATAATTATAAATTACTCTCTAACCACCATGATACCACTTAAATTTTCTTAGCATAGTGACAGTACCAATTATGTAGTTTCTAAATCCGATTTTATATATAATCTATATATAATCTGACATGTACATGAAAAATAAGAACTTAACCAGTGAAATTAAATCGATTATTAATTAATATAAATGCATGAAACAAGAAGAGAGGATATTTCCACATATAAATTATAATCAATTTATTTTAAAAAATAAATACTTTGAATTGGATTTATTTCTTTTTTTTCATTCACTCGATGAAGATATCTTATCATGCTATTATTGCATCTGATGAATCAAGAGTTAGATTCCCTTCAGCGATGATCCAAATGTGTTATATGGACCTTTGATCATCACTGTAAAATCCTATTGGTTCTAGAAAAGATATTTCTAATGCTTACAATGATTTATTTTGATCTTAATATAATCCGTCAAGGTGAGAAGCAATCATTCTGGTAGATTAGAACAATTTCTCAACGTTTATGAGAGTGTTCAGTTGGAAAAGATCCCTTAGGCTTGAAAGAATCTTTTCTAGAAATCATTCAACATAATGATTAAAAAATGGCTATGGTTTTGGAAAATTTCATGCTTCGGATTAAGTAGATATAAGGTTAGAAAATAATTATTACATAATGAAACTCATTAATTTCTTAATCCCCAATGAACCCAATATCTAAATAATAATAATTATAATACTTATTTGATATATTCAAAAATCATAGATAAAATAAAAATTATTTACTTGAATAGATAATTTAATATTTATTTAAAAAATATAAAATATGAAATTTCTCACAAGATAATTAAACTAAATCCCTCAATCCTCAATATTTTTCAGACCTTGAATAATGACTATTTGTTTAATTAAATAAATATAACTAAATTATTCACCAATATATAAATAAATATTATTTTCAATATATGAGTAAATAAATATTTGTTATATATTCATATAAACAAATAAATATTTTTTATCTTATGAATAAATCAGTATAAATAAATATTATATATTCACATAACTAAATAAATAATAACCTAGAAAATTATTATTTATTGAATATTTAAATCACATATATATTATTTTGAATAAATTCAGAATGAATATTTTCGATCAAACTAACATGAATAATTATTAAAACATGTATGAGAATAATATTTTTCCAACATGTTAAATTAAAATGAAATTAAACTATGTTTTTTAATACAATTAGTGTGTGATCCACTTGGAATTCTTCTTAGTAGAATTTAGCTATAACACATAATATCTAAGGTTTTAATCTAGCTACATGCCAAGGCTCACATAGAGAAAGATGTTAATGTTTCAATGACATAAAAAACATATAAATATGTGATTTTTAATAAAATCTAATTATTGGAACATCTTAAATCAAAAAAAATTCATGCTGGTTTCACCAACCTATATGCTCAATGAATTTTTCTTTGACTTTATGGAAATAAAACTGCTGAAAAATACCATAGAAATTTAATTAATCAGAATGTTACATTCTCTTAAAAGGGCCTGAGAGAATATCTTCCATTAAATAACATAAAGGAAAAATCCTTTCTCATATTATTCCTTAATTCTATATTAGTCACGACTCACCTAATACACTAAAATTCACTGCAAACATATATCATAATGGTTTAATAAAATAAGTAAAAGTATGTTACTCAAGATATGCATTAATAATAACCTTAAAGTTTGATGACCATTAGACATGTGCACAGATGTGAACATACAACGACTCATATTAATGTAGATTTTCTTCTAGCTCATTATGTTCTTAAAATATTCTTTGTTGAGATTACTAGGGACATACTTCATGAAAATAAGTTTCAATATCCTATGATCCCCCTACCACTAATATCCCGTGTCACTTATGTTCCGTAAAATGATATATTTCATCCATAAAAAATATCTATAAGAATACTTCCATGAAAATTCTAGGTTCTAGTTATAGTGGAGGACTACAGTAACCTTTTAGTGTGACATGCATTATTAGTACATTATTAAATACTACATCTCATAAAATAATTATTATTATATGGTAAAAATTTATTAATTTTAAAAATAAATGTATATAGAAAATCGTAAAGTATATAGTATTTGGTTTTAGGTAACTCAATATTACAATATATAAAAAGTAAATAAGACACTAACTGTGGAGGTAGATGTTTACTTACCACTTAAATTTTTAAATAGTAAAATGAAATTTGGAAACAAATATGAACTGATGGATGAGTATCATGGAGATGGAGGTTATGATAGTATAGGAGATAGTTTTTCACCTATATGGTCAAATAGAGTGGGCCAAGTAGTTTTTATCAATGTGCAATACATGGGAACACATGAGGTAAGTATAGAAATAAACCAAGGGGGTTTCAAAAATAATGTAAGGTGTTGGAATTGAAAAAGATTTATAAAATCCATCAATAGAATGGAAAGATTCCATGGTAAACATGAACATGAGATATTGTATAGATATGAAGTATCTAATTTAAGGGTTAATGCACAAGATGAAACTTGTAGTTTTAATAAGGTTTTATAATCAATTTGTACTGGTTGATGGGTAGTGTTGAATATTAATTATTAGGAAACACCTGAAATGGAAGCTAATTATCACAAAGGATACTAAATTGATTGGTCTAATAACTAACCAAGTAGATAATTTATCAAGATGTATAATGTATAGTTTTGTTTGGGATTTTTAGATATTATTAATATAAGTATGATTAAAATATCATTAGTTTATAGATTGATATAAAATTGAAATTATTATAGGAGGTCTCAATAGTATAAGTGCTACAATAAAAAAATTCAAATATTCCCCTCATGGACTGGTTCTCAATGGTGTGGATTTTATAATGACTCACATGTATAAGATCATTTGTTTCAAACCAAAACTGGGTGTTTAGATTTTTATCCAATATTTTTGGATTAATTTAATTTATATAAAGTGTTTTGAAGGGTCGAATAGGGATTTTTACCTGATCTGTTAAAGGATAGGAGTTGGTCTAACATAGTAGAGCCATACTACATACTCATTAGATCAATCTTTTTCCACTGAGTTCCCAATGGTTTGTGAGAAAGAAATATTGTTAATTTATTTTTTATATATTTTTGGTTATATTTTATAAAAATCAACCCTTCTATTTTCTTTTCTATAGTCACTCAAGTAGTTAAGTCCCCTTCATTATTTTACTTAGTTATTCTTCCCTTATTCCCTCTTGTGAATTCAATCTGTTGGATGACAATGATACCATCTATGGAAAAAAATAATAAATAAGGACAACGTAATCCCCGTGGTCTCTGTCACAATTTTATTTTCTTCACTCATGTTTATTTGGAAACCCTAAATTATTTTAAATTTGATGGATTTCATAAAATTACTTCGAACAAGTTAATTTATTGAATTGTAATCTTTCTAATGGAATCCAACTTGTCAAGGTTTGTAATCCCTAACATCCTTTTGGTTAATGGTGTATGCTTAGAACATGTGTATATGTCAATTTATGGGAAAACAAACACAATGGAGATGAATTGGGACCTATAATGTTTTTAAATTGAAGAATCTTAAGGTGAAATTTAGAAAGACTCAAAGTAGTATCCTACATAAGATGTATTAATTTCATGATAATCAGATTGATATCTCCCAGATAAGATTTGTGCATACCTATGTGGAAAAAATGTTTTAAAATAATATGTTAATTTAATAAGTGTTTTGAATCTTGTATAATATAAATTGGTTTTTCTAAGAATATGAAATATCTCATAATGGTTGTCTTAAAAAAGATTTATTAAAATATAATTCCTTGTTATGTATTTGTTTGATATACATGTATTACTATACTCATGATGGAACATTGATGGTATGATTTTAAATATGTAAATAATATATGTTAATTGGTTATAACATGACTCATGTTTTAGTATAATTTATATACATTTTTATTCATGATAAATTATATATATTTACTTATTATTAATTTGAATATGACTTCTTAAGATATGATGGGAGTTTTAAATGGTTTTTGAATGATATTATCATGTTGTATGCATAATTTTCAATGTGTGGGGTTAGGTAAAAAGGGTATAGTAAAGGGTATAGATTTTTAATACTCACAACTATAAATAGAGAAATTATAAAATATGATTTTGCGTAGAATTTTTTATTTTATTGGGTCCTCTTAGACTACACATTCGGCATATTATAATTGATATGTATCATAAAATATTGGACCCTCATTGATTCCACTTGTTTATCCTATTACAGTATGATTTATTGATGTTGGAGACTCTATATGAGTTGCGATTTATGGAATTGGAAGTTATGATATATAAATAGTGTGAAATATTAGCCTCGATGAAAAGTGATCGAGACTAAGAAGACCACCATTACATACAAGATATTTATATTTTTTATCCAAAGGATAAAGGCAATTATGATTTTGGGTCATTTTTTTAGGATAAGGGCTACGAAAAAATGGTAATTCAATTATTTTCACTAAGAAAATGTCTATAATGATATTTAATAGGTTATTCATAAGATACACATGAAATATAGTGACATATTGTTCTTATACTTGCTTCTAGGGGAACCGAGTATATATTGAGTTGATACTCACTAGGCTCTCAAAGTCCATATATTTCAGAGACTATAATGTATCATAGTGATGAGATTTCTATTATCAAGGACTATGGTCCAATGAAGTAGGGAAATGTTCACTATATACAATTGTCCAACATGAATTTTATAGGGATTACAACACTGACCGATGTTACCTATTATCTATTTATAGGGACACTTGGTTAGTTGATAAGAATATATTCTCTAGGGAAAATTGATCAATGTGAAATTGATTCAATATAATCATTCTTCATGTGATTTTTTCATACATCATGAACAAATATGGTTTGGTTCTTTGGTGACATGATTAGTTCATAGAGGACAATGATTATACGTTAATGTTTTTATTTGATGAATTGTTTCATTATTATTTTTTAATTCTATAGACTACCTCATTATATGGGTGTATTAAGTATATATTTCTTGTTATCACTATAACTCGCTTGTATACATTTTTAATCATAATTGGGTTTAGGAGTCGAGTGGTGGACTCCTATTAATTTTTGGACTCATACCCTCTACAGACACTTATATGAACATAAAAACCTTATATATGCATGCATATAGGGATTAGAATCCATTGATATGTATAAGAGATAACTCCAACCAAGTGACATGTTTTTGAGGACGAGGTAAATTATAAGATATATTTATCGATTTTTCAAAATTATTTTCTTATATTTTGTGTTATATTTTATATATATGAATCTTCCTTGTGGTTTTCCAACATGCTATATCACCATGTGAGATGAAGATTCTGTATATTATTCTATGTTGTAATAATTTATGTTATTTTTGGGATATCTTTTTTTCAATATATGATTTTTATTTATGTATTTATATTTATCTCATTATATTTTTTAAGGTCATAGTCTACCTAATGTTTGGACTGGTCTGTCATTGCTAGTCACCAAACACTGTTGTATTAAGTGGTGCTGTTGATGCTATATAATGGTTCAAATTGGATATTAGTTCAGTTATTTAAGCCTGGGGGAATTAAATAAAACATGTTATTAATATATGTTTTATTGATTTAAATATGTTTGTATTAATGGGTAACAATTATTTTACACGGTGAATACTATTATGTTTAGTTTCCTACCTCTTAACATCAATAAAAACAACTATTTATCATGGATTCTAGATGCTAAAAAACATATCAATTAAAATGGATAATGTGAATAAAATAATAATACAACTACAAAAAATCATATTGGAGCCCTGATATTCCTCTATCATCATTTTCATCAGGATTTGAAGAATAAATACAGAATAATGAAAGATCTTAAAATCTTGTAAAAAAATATTAAAGTAATATATGACCATCATGGGCTGGTTATTTTACCGATGGCTCATTATAAATGAATCCATTTATGATTCCAATATTTCAAGTCGATAAGTGAATATAATTTTTCTATATTTAAAATCACTTCACAAATAAAATTTTGAATTTGTAACTAATGGAACAAAAGTGGCACAATGATTAAAACCATTCCATGGGTAACCTTGGTATACACTATAACATAGCGAATTTTACCACACCATATTGATTTTAATGATAATGTCACTACACTATATTTATATTCATGAGATTTATCATGTTATTATATGACACACACAATTCCTTTTTCTCTCAATATAATTGCTTTTATAAAACTTTGTTCATCATATGATAATGCTTTTAAGGGGTTTGAATGTTTTATATGACCATTTAAATGTGTAACAATCATTATGAGTTATAGCATAAATGTTTAAAGGAGGTTAAATGTTTTTAGATTTTTTGAAACATATAATCAATATATATATGAATAATTGATTCATGGAACCTTATATAAATAGGTTCTAATCCTTATAAATTGTAGAAACTTTCCAATTTTTTGAAATTATAGTTATAAATCCTCATATATTATTATCTCAAGATATCATTATCTCCCACATTTAAGAATGGGTTTAACATACCATAGTGTTGAGAAATATCCTACCAGGGAATCAGGTGATTCCTAAGATCCATGGATACATTAAAAGGAAGGAGTATTTGAACAACTTATTTGTGATATTAATAAAATGCTTGTGAAAAGATTTGATAATCCAGATTAACTGATGATAAGTACACTACTCTTATTATTAAAATTTTTATTCATTCTAAATACTTAAAGATAGATTCTAGGTTTAACGAGGTTTTAGAGTGCTCTTCCATTGCACCTAGGATGTTAAAAATACTTATAAAACCCTTAAATGGTATCTATAAAGTATATCAATGATTGGATTGAATTTAAAATGGATGAAGAAACTAGGAAACAATTTTCTAAGGTACCATGATTAAACCCCTTCAAATTGGGCATTTTAGTTCTTGATTATTCTTGATCATGAGGTGGTCAAATGAAAACTGGAATATGGTACTTATAAAATTTATAACCACCTCCTCCAAATCAAATTTTTATTAAAATAATGAAAATTATAACAATGGAAAAAAGGTTTTATGGGGGTCTAAAATAGTACACACTAAGGGCATCCCCTATGATTAAATTAACACCCTCTGGCTTCAAGCGGTTAGGGTTTATAAGACATGTTTTGATGGCTTCCATGAAATAGTTCAAGTTGTTTACATGGTACACTATAGAATTGAAATGGATTTGAACCCAAAAATGACCAGACAAACCCCCCCACTTTTTTAGTATATCCAAGACTCCAAAAGACCAAAAAATAAGTCATGGATCATTTCATTTCCAAAGGAAATAATAGTATGCATTAGACCATGGAGAAATTCGTTTTTGTTAGAACTTTTTAAATATTATATTTTAGTTAAAACTCATTTAAACAATCAGCAGAACAGGTCCGAAGGGCATACACCAAATAATGGGGGGGGATTTAAACTGAACTATAAATGTTTTAGTATATTTTACTTCAGTTTAAAATGAACTTCATAGTAAATAATTTATAACGTTTTGCAAATTATAAAATAAGATAAAATATAAAAGTATTTATAATAATTTATGAATACTTGATAAATAAAAATATAAAATTATTATATTGAATGAAATTTTAAAAATTTTATTTAATACATTCCAAAAGGAGTTTGGGATGTTTATACAATCAATGTATTGAATAAAATAAAATATGAGATATATTTTATTTGTGTAAATTGTTTATAAAAATATTTAATTTTTATTATTAAATAATAAAAGTATTCATAAAATATATCACATTTGGAATTTGAATATTTTTATATTATATATATTTAAATGATTATAAGAAATATTTATATTGGATAAAAATGAATAAATTTCATTCGTGTCTAAATTATATAGTGCTTATAATTTGTTTACTAGTTGTTCATAAATTATCTATCTCAGGCTTAAATATATTAATTTTCATTTATTTATTTACTCTATGATTTTTACATATATATAGTGTTATATTATTAATTCATTTATGATTTAGTTTATTTGGTTAAGCTAATTCAAAATTATCAAACATGCATTTATGAAGTTAAAAGCTAGGTATGATAAATGATTTTGTTTTTATTTTCTATCTTGAATTTGGATTTTTATTAGGTTATAAACCTAATTCTAGAAGTTGATTATAGTATTATACATATTTGGTGTAATAATTATAATGGAATATATATTCCCCTTGAGTAAAGTATCCCCGAGTAGAGGGACTTTGTGTTAGATTTCTCATTATCCCGAAGGATTATAAATTTTATAGAAAAGTGGGGTTGGATAACTAATAATTCAAGCTTAATCATACAGGGATTTTTGATTTCATATGAGTATAATCCTTTATATGAAAGGGTTTCATATAACTTATGAATATGAAATATTTGGATTTGATTAAATATAGTTAGCTTTTAATTTAGGTTAGTAACACAAGTTATGAGATGAGTAAGGAGTTAGTCACTAGTATGGTCTGAACATATTGATTTGGTGGAAAGAATATGGTTCCAAAACTAAATATTTAGAAGAATGAATATATATAAATGAAATATCTGAGATAATATTGGGTGACTAAATCCCCTTTAAAAATACTAATTGTTTGATTCCTTCCAAATAGAACACTTTTCAAGACCTCAATTATCCAACTAGGTAGACTCACACCAAATACGGGGTTCCCTTGGATTATATTGTGCAAGGAAAGAAAGTAATGAGGAGATCCTAAGAGTTAGGACCCTTTTTATTCACATTTTATTTATGTTACAATTAGATAAGAAACCTTAAGAGTTAGGATTCCATAGGAATGTTTTTGAGTTTATCTATATGATGGATTGGAAAAATGGTTTTCTGCTCAACAATACATAAGTCTTATATGATATGATTGACATAATGTCCCACCTAAATAGTTAATCGACAAGGTTAAAACTAATTAAGGGACATTTTATTATTGAAATATAGATCTTAACCCACTTAGAGATATGATGAGTCTTAAAGGATCATCATTTTATTGAGGAATCATTTAATAAAATTCCTCATTAAATGAATAAAAACATAACATTCATATAATAAAATATTCTATTATAGATAAATGATATTAAAATCCTCAAACATTACATTAATATCAAGAGGATGAGCTTAATGTATCCAACTATTATGACTGGAATTAAACTTAAGAAATATTATTAAGAATGGAATAAAATTTTATATGTTAAGAGAAATACCTTCCTGAACAACCATTTGATTTACTATTTTCTTAGATGTTTTGAGGATAAATCAGAATAAAATATGATTTATAACCTATTATTCTATATTTAAAATACATATGGGTAAAAGTTTAATCCATAAAATAAGATCAAATATATCCAATAGCCAATCAAGGTCATTGAAACCTGAAGGTAGAGTTATTTCATTATAATGAAATTGTCTGAAATACTAAAGAAGTTTTAAAAATTCCATTGAATGTACACATTCGGTATCACTGTTGTAGAAATATATTTTGGATTTTAAAGGAAACATAATATTGATCCTATGTCTTTAAAATGTTTTAAACATAAATGATTAAAAAATCAATGGATGAATATATCAATTTATTATTTTACATTCATGAGATGGTGAAAATAGTTTCTACATAAAAGAGTTTAATATAATGGAATATTTTAAACTCACATGGATTTGAATAAATTTTTTATTTTTATATCTCATTTCTCTTATATTATAATGGAATATACTCTTTAATTGATTTGTAGGAGTAATATTACAAAATATACATGGTTTATTATTCATTAAATTCCATAACATGTTTAAAAATAAGATATGGATAAATTAAGTTTTATCCAATATAAAAGTGATTTTACTAAAATAAAAGCGATATGATCACACCATCTATAAATGTTATATTTTTTTAAAAGAAAATTTTCATTTTATAAATCCACTCTAAAAACATAGAATACCATACATGATATGGATATAATATTTCATGTTTTAATATTACCAATAGAGGAACTAAATGTTATTTCCTCATAAAAAGGAGTTTTTGTATCCAAGAATGATATTATAAAGATAATATAGTTTATATTAGGCTATTGAAAGTATTTATTTTTAATTATAGAATTTTAAAGTTAAAAGATAAATAATTATTGCAGTAAAATTTCAAAGTGATTTTTACTTGATATCGAAAAAGAGTTTAGGGAATGGTGATAAAGAGAAATATAAAGAGTTACACTTAGTTACCAGAACAATGTTAATGAAATTTTATATCATGAAAGTGTTTATGATCTGTTGGTAAATAATTATATAATGAGTAAAATTTGATAAAAAATGATCTCTAAGAAACATTTTGATGAAAAGGTTCAAATAATTATGATGATGATAAAATTATAAATAATCCTAAGTAGAAAAAAAGTTATTAAAATCATAAAATTTTAAATTTTTGAGTAAATTAATTTGAATACTTGTTTAAATAGTTGAATTATAGGAATATTATTCCCAAGTTTCGCTGTTATTAAAATTGTATTTATTCATGGGTGGGTTTTATCAAGTGGTCACATAGAGATGTGGTAAGAATAACATAGATATGTAATGATTATAACAAAACATAAAAATTGTAGTAACATTATGATTGATATGATATCCTATCATATATGATATGATTAGATAGGTTCTTATGTATTGTTTTACTAATATTACTAAATTAATTTAGTAATATAAAATATATAATTTTATACAAAATATGGACTCAATATTATCTTTATTTTACATTGGATGCATATATTTAAGAAAGTGAAATGATAATTATCCTTTAAAAATTTAATTTATCCCCAATTATTTTTTTATCATGGAGTATTATAGTTTATAATGAAATGTTAATGTTATCATGAGTAACATTTTTTATCAGCATATGAAATATTCTCATGAGAGATAAAAAACGATTTGTGTGATGGATACCCCTCCATGTATATACCAAATGGAGTATTATACACTATATATTTGGTATAATTGGGTTTCATGATTAATATTTAATCCCCGTACCTAATTTTGACAAAATACCTACTATGGTGACCTTCACACATTCGTACCTTTCCTACACAGTCTTCTAGGAATTGGTATTCTGGGGGTGGTTGGGTATGATGCTGATAATGTCATTGGTTGGAGGTTAACTAATATGGGATTATTCCTCTCATATTATGAGCATGAAATATGGTCCCTTGATTAAGATAGTATAATAATGTTATAAAAATACCTAGATGATACATGTAGCTTACTTATCTATTTTTTGATGGAATTGTGATGTGTTCATTAACTAAGATGAATTAAAGATGATACAATTATTATCCTAGCCAGCCTATACATGTAGAATCAAGAACATAATGGTATCTATACTAGATTTACATACTATTTTCTCATGGTTTATTGATATCTCAGAAAAATGGATTATATGATCATGCATAATTTTATATGATGAAGTTGGAGGGCTTAGGTATAGAGATACTTGTGTTTGATGAAGATCACACCAAAAACATTCATAGCATGAGTAGAATTAATGATTTTTCTAGAGGATTATCTTTTCATACATCTATTAATTTGCGAATTAATATTTTTTGTTAATTATAAAATGTACCATGAGGTTATACTTCATGGTTTTGTGAAGGTCGATCATGTTTAAAAAAAATTGAGAGATTCCCTAAAAGTGTGTTGGAGGAGATCCAAAATATGTTATGGATTTATTTTCAAAGTATTTTTAATATGATGTTATATATGAAGAAATTGAATGATAGATTTTCAAAAAATGAGTTTTCAAAATATCTATATGGAGTTTTGGATAAGGTTTTATGAGTGGTTTCTTATGGTGTAACATAAGGGTAAAGTGTGCTAAGTCTACAAGGATTTAGTGTAATTATGAGATAGTTCCATTTTTTCACAAAAGTAACCACCTTGACATAGTGGTTTAGAAATAATCATGATCATCCTTGGGATACACCAGGGTATGATGAATTTCACAATGACATAGTGATTTTCATGGAAATTATCATGTTATGAGATAACTTGATTTATTGTTTCTTATATCTTTGTAATTTCTATTGTAATTATTTTTTCATCATATGATGACAATTTTGGAGAGTTTAAATGTTAGAAATGACTCTTTAAATGTTAAAAAATCATTATGAGGGATTAATTAAATATTTAAAGGTGTCAACACATTTACTATAATTTATGAATCACACAATCAATAAATTATTTAATGGATGATTCGTGTAGGCATATATAAATTGGTTCTATCCTTATATATTGGTGTGACATTCCATTATGTATAATATCTAGATAGAACTCCTCATAAATGATTCTATCATGATCTCATTATCTTCCAAAATTAAAAAATGTTCTGTAAGACTATGGTGTTGAGAGTGATTCTATCCAATTGTCAGGTGATTCCCATGATCTATGGATACCTCTAGAGGAAGAAGTCTTTTTTTACTTGATCTCAATGATCTTGATAACATTATTGTTAAAACATTCAATAGGATAGATTTAATGGTGCAATGTATTCCACTATTATTCTTCATTTTACTATTCATTCCATTTATATTGATTGATTATATAATTAATCGATATTTGGAGTGTTCTTATGCTGTATTTAATATGCTAAACATACCTCTAAAACTCCTTATAAAATTATGTGGTGAAAATTTTATTTAAATTTCTATGTTATAAAATAAATTTTATAAATATTATGGTTTGAACATGGTTTCAAAAAATAATATAATAAAATCAAATTTGAAAAATAGTATGAATTACATTCCTTCTTATTGTAAAATAAAATATTGAACTCCTGATGAAAAATCCTGAAACATGACCAATTGGCCGAACTTTAACCCTTTAAGTGAATGAGACTATTTATAGTTAATATCCTGGTAATAATTGAAATGGTGGAGGTTGGTGAAATTTTATACTAAAGGAGTTCGTAATATTACATTAAATGAAATTAATAAAATTAAACCACTATAAGTGGTTGACTGATAGACAACCACATTTTAAAAAAATTGAAACATATTAAAGGTGGATGATTTTGGTGAGGTATAAAAGTTAATTGGTTTCATACATATCATTTTCTAAAGATATTTATTATCATTTTCAATATTTAATTAAAGGAAATGAGAAAATCATTGAATGAAACATTATCAATTAGAAAAAAACCATGAAGATGATATACAAAATTTTGATAGCTTCAATTTATTTATAATCCTTTAAAGTATTTAGGATGATGATGACATCTAAATTTTTATAAAAGAGATGTCCATTTATTAATATTTTTAATAAATTTTGTATTATTTATTTATTTATTATTTTATTTTATTTCTTATACATATTTTTAATTATTTATTTGAAATAAATATTATGAATCACTCCATTGGATTTAGTTTCCATATTAAATATATATTTATTATACACTATGTCTTGAAACATACAATACTTATAATGGAAAATATTTAGAAACCTTAAAATGGGAAGTTACATTATAACTAACTTAACCATTAGTGAGAAATTAATAAATGTCACCTTAGGAAAAAAAATATATACCTAACTTATGGAATATTAATTTTAATAAATAAAGCATTTTTCTATCTTACATCTTGATAAAAATTACAATGATTCAAATATATTCCTAAATATATATATTTTATGGAGAATATAGATAAATTAGGTGCTGCAAAATTTTTTATAAAATTTATTAATAATGAATAAAAAATTATTTGAAAAAAGATTCCATGGTTTCCTTCTAGTTTTCACTAATTGAATATAAGTAAAATCAAATCAAATAGGATAAACTAGAATTTTATTTACCATGATACATTAATTTTAGGAAAACTTTTCTTTGGATATACACAATAAATTATGATTAGAAAAATAATTAAATATACACATGGATATTATTTACTTCATGAAAGATTTCTAACTTGTAATGATTTCTCGTGCACTGGTTGTTATTAAAGAAAATTAGTAATATTCCATCACAATTGAAAATTTGTATATATTCCCCACCGTTCTAGAAAAAAAATTATGATTTATATATTTTATGATTTTTATTGATGAATATACTAGATAATCGAAATGAATTTATTGTCAACTCAAAACATAAAATTTTAAATATTTATTACCGAAGTAATCAATTAAGTGAAATGTTTCCAGATTAATCAATTAAATATGTTTGAATTTATAATAGTAGTGGATATTTATCAACTTTCATTAATAATTATAGCATGTAGATTAAAATAAATGTTTAACATAATCTTTCACATGTTCAGACACAGAATGGTTTAGAATATTAATTTATAAACCTTTTATAACTTATTTATAGAATATTTCACCTTAAAAGTCAATTATCTTGATTGGGACAGGGGATCATAATTTTTCATGCATCTAAATTGGTTTATATAAATCAATAAAATTATCATTAATATCCCCCTTATCAATTAGTTTGTGGCAATTAAAAAAAATTATATTTAATAACCTTTGGTTGTATTGTATTTGTAACTGAAACACCCTTATAATGAACTAAAATTGGACTCCAAAGGAGGTTAATGATTTAAATTAAATTTTAATCTCCCTTTATTATAAATTATCTTAAAATGATGATATTAAAATTATATAAATTTTTTTGTTCTTTTCATTTAGATGAAAAAATGTTTCCCAAATTAACGGGGTAAATAAATCAATACTAAAAGAAATATCATGGAAAATTAAATAATTATTAAATATAAATACTTGTATAAATATGAATTAATTGGAATTTAAAAATATTATAAATTTATAAAATATTAATATCAATTAGATGATACACCCAGTTATTCCAATGATGTTATAAAATCGTATATGTTGGCTAGTAATGCACTAACTAGAATATATATCTTATAAGGATAATTTAGTGTCTTAAGCAACCATGATTCTAATATATAACTTAGCAATGATAGATCAATTGGTTAAAAAGAAAAAAGAATCCTTATTCTAGGAAATGAAATAAACCCATTTAGATTGATAAAATGAATGAAGATAAGGAAAGTATTTTATTTTGGTATTATAAATCATGATCAAGATTTCATTTATAATTTTTTTACTAAAACAAGAATATTTTTGAATAATGTGAATACTATTAATGATGTTTAATTTTCATATAACATGGAAATTGATATTCTTAACGAGGATCAAAACCTAAATAAGTAGATGGTTTCCTAGATATATCATATTTAAAAAAATATGATGTTCCATTCCAAATTGAATTGGAATCACATTCTAGATAATAGAATTTTGGGTTTATTATAAAAACCTTAAAAGTGATTAAACCTATTAGTTATAAATTATTATTTTTGTGAAAGTGAAATAATGAAAATGAATTTTTAATACCTAAAAAACTAGTTATCGAATGTTTCCCCAAAGAAACCAAATTTATTATGATAAAATAAATTATCCTATAATGTAATCTATAAATTTTAGATATTTCATGATTTTTTAGGTGAACATATTAAATTAAAACTAATGGATTTTATAACTACATAATTATATGATAACATTTATAATCATTGTTATATGTAAATCCATGAAGGATTCAAAAGGATAATAGTAGGTTATATGTTAAGATATCATTATTTAATTAAACAAAATAAATCATTATTTAGATTAATGTAGTAAAAGTGTATGTGGAATAACTATTTAAGTGAAAATTTAATGGAAGAGGGTTATAAAAATGATCTAATTTCTCTATGTTTTTTAAAAAAAGTTGAATAAATATTAATTTATCAGATGATTAAAACCGATTAACCACCAATTGGCTAGTTTATCATGGTGATTATGGATTCTATTAGGGATTTTTTTCCTCACAGTGGTGTAAAAACTCATAAAAGTTTTTCTATAAGGAATTTTATGATTTCCACAATCGAGAGATTGTATTTGAGTATGAAATTATTTCAAGGACCACACTAATATGTTCTATAGTTTATCAGAAATACCAAATGAGATCAGGGAGAAGATGGTATAGATGTATTACTTTTATAGGGATATTTCTCCAAGTTTAGTGTGACTTATTTGACCAGTATAATGGGTAAAAAAAGTCATGGAGTTTCAACCTATGTTTAACCATCTTCATATTTTGAATTATATGGAGGAAAATCAACAGGAAGCTTTCGAGAATCACTACAAACATTTTGAAATCCTAATGATGCCATTTAGAGTAACGAACATCACAAATATGTTCATAATAACCATGGATTATTTTTGATAGTTTTCTATAATTAAATACTAATTGAATATAGGATAGATATGTATTTTAATTTGTTCTTTTCTAGATTTAAGATCACCATATACATAATACACTCTCTAGACGTGAGTTTTGGATTAGAGAGATCTATTATTTTTCAATGTTATCTCAAAAAGTGGGGTAGTGGTTGGACTCTATTTTTTTAGAATATGTTGAATTAGGTAACCAGAGAAGTTAAATAATTTATTTTTTTGATTCCCTTAGTAGTAATCCCATACATATAAGATGATGGGGATGTTTGGGAAACTATCCTCAGTTTGGATAATAATATAATAAGGAGGTATAAATGTATTTGGTCAATCATGTTATCCATCACTCCTCATAAAATAAGGGTTTCCCAACATAGTAGCATAATTTTTGGGATATTATGTTGTTTAAAATTCTCAAGAAATTTTCCTATTGAATTTTATAAAGGTTGGCAATACACCTTCTTCATCAAGGGTTATTGGGTGGTATTACTATGGATATGTATTAGGTATAATGATAAATAGTTCCAAACAAAGGTCACCATGTGGCGTATAAGACCATGGTGGTGTAAGTATAATTGGGTATATATTTTCATCACATAAAAGCTCTATCTTTGTATTGATGTATGTTTATACATGTTTTATGGTTTTTGGTTTCTCGATTTTTGTTATGTATTATCATAAGGTCTGGAACTAAAAGATCAGGTTTATATGAATGGCCTATAACAATAAACTTTAGATTATGGAGGAATGGTTCACTTATGAGATAAGGGTTTGTTATATGGTGGTTTTAGGAGGTTAAAATAGTTCCTAGATGTTCTTACAATTATATTTAATTAAGGAGTGATCAAAACCCAACCATACCTTTTATGGTGGTGGATTTACTGTTTTCTACCATCAGTTGACTAGAAGTGTAGTTTCCACTGATATGAGAGATATGATTAATATTGAGGTTTTTTGTGGTCCCTATACTTAGTTTTGGTGTTACGGGGAATTTTCCTTGATGGGAAGTTATGAGAAGTTGGATAAGACCTTAGGAATCATGTTAACTTAAGACTTTTTGAGGGTTACTCTGGATTTATTTTTGTAATTAGTTGTATAGTTTGGTACAGGTGCATTTTTATCATTTGGTAGTCATGTAGATAAATATTCAAAGGAAGGGAGCATACAAAAGGTACCATTTTTAGTGAACCATTAAAAAATTAATACCTATGATTTTCATTTTAACTTCTAGTAATGAAGATGAATTCTAGTAAATGATAAATTTGTTATGTAATCACTGGTTGTATGGATAATTTTTATTTTTAGGAGAATTTTGAATTTTAATATAATTGATTGTCCTTTTTTAAAAATCTGGTTTGGATCGAGAATCTAAGTGTCAAAAAATATTAAAGGGATGTTTTTGGTTTTTGGGTAAATACCTAGGTGGTGCATTACATGATAAGATAAGTCTCCAAAGCATTATTTCAAGTTTCAAATTTTTTTGACGTTTTTCTCTGGTGAATAGTTATGGAACCCATTTCAGGGTAAATGATGTGAAGAACCTTATGTTGAACTAGGAAACTATTACATGTAGTTTATTTTGAATGCACACATTTTGGGTCACACGAGTATCACATAGGTAGATTCCAAACCATAAAAATCCTATAAGAAAAATTCTGGTCCTCTAGTGAGTCTAGGATACAATGAATGAATTTAACATATCAACTTAAACCATATGAAAGAAATGTGGTTTGGTTTATAATTATGACAATTACATCTAGCAATGTTAGCGCACAATTTTTCAAACCATGTAGATTATTGGGAAAACATTATGAGTGATGTTTTTCAAGGTAGCGACCTATGTATGGTTGTCACAATATTTGGAAAACCATGCATCTAAACCATAAATCCTACCCAACTTTTAATATTTTGGATATTCCCTAAAATATATTCTCAATTTTATGTCTCCCCACCTCTCATCTTCTCACCCATGTGGACAAACCTGGGGAGCTGAAGCTGGAGCTCCAACTTCCATCAGTCTTTAATTTTTGGTATCTTACTTCTAAATCTAAAGGAATTTCTGAGGTATTAATCATATTTTCTTCCACTCCCTCTTACCCTTGAAAATTTACTTCTTTCATTATAATATTTAACAATAGGGTTAGGATTTTGGATTTTCTTCCACCAGATCATGGTGGTATCGACTAAGAACGAAGGGTTTTCCTCTCCAACAAGAAAGAGGATGACCCTAGAATCTATCATCACATATTTGACCATAATTTACTATAGGTATGTTTCCATGTAATATTTTTAAAGGTTTATAGTTAAATGAAATATTTTTTCATTTGTTTTTTGTTTCATTTGATTTGGGTTTGACCCAATTTGGTGCCTAGAGTGTGGCATGAAACTCTGGAGGAGGGTTAGTATTGTTTTTGGGTATGATGGGAGTTCCTGATGAGTTTTTTATTATTTATTCATAAATTATTATTATTTTAATTATTTATAATATTTTAATTAACTATAATATGATTGAAATAAATAAATTTTGATAATTTAGATTCAAGGTATTACTGCAGGTTGCTTGAACATTGTCCATTAGTCTTGGATGAGCTTGAGTGTTGGGTTTATAGGTTAAGAGTTAAATGGGAAAGACATCATAATGAGTTTTGTGGTCCCTATAAACAAACCTAATTCATGTTTAGTATTTTAATATGAATTAGTTGTGCAGTCCCACCACCCATATGGGCGATAACTTCATAAATTACTTTGATCGCTTCATTATGTCATTTCCCTTGTTAAATACCAATTTTTGTAAGTTAGACCCAATATGTATAAATGTCTCAATGGAACCTCCAATTGGAATTTAACAAATTATTTTACCGAATAAAAATCCCATATCTCTTAGGAATGATTTTGTAAGTTTATATAATTCCTTATCTTGGTTAGTAAAATGGGTAAGCCTTGGATGAATTATGTATTGATGTTGGCCTATTTTAAATTCCTAGTATAATGGTATAGGTATTTCTCCACCAGTTACATGTTAAAAGAGAGTTTTTAAAATGGGAAAAGGGACTTGGTTTCCACGTTAATGATTGAAACACAGTAAAAGGGAATTTGGTGAATGAAAGGGGTATTTTTATGTAAATTAAAAAATGAACGAAATAATTGAATGTCACGAGTTTCTCCTTATTTGATAACATTGGATAAAAAGGGTCATTTTAATAAACCTAAAATAATGTTTTCCTTTACATACTTTGAATGAGACCCTATATAATCAATCCTGTGAACTGTGGGAATCTTGATAAATCATATATTAATTAAACATGAACTTTGGGAATTAATTTTTTTGATTTAGTGGAATGAATTATGTTGTTAATTGATAATGTTCTAGGAATTTCATAGGGATATTACATGGATTTAATATAAACATGATGGGTCTAGAATAGAACGATTGAACCCTATACTCTAAAAGGTAATCAAAAGAATGATAAGGTCTGATGAAACCTTCAAATTCATTAAGTGTAGATGATATGGAATGATTTGAGAAAACCATTGGATTAATTTTAGATTATATACAATGAATTACTTAGGGAATCTCCCCATTATATTTGAGTTTCATATTTCATATTAAATGAAATATATTAATTCCATGGATACTTTCCGAGTACCTAGGTTGAATACCATGGGATGAGCTCATTGTATTCGGCTTGATCTTGGATGGAATGCCAATGGTGTAATCCATGAATAACAATCAAGTTATTCTTCTAAATGTAAATGTCGATTTCTTATGTTCATATTGTTTTATTGAATCATTGGAATGAAAAGGGACAACCTTGGGTTTTTTATGGTTTTTTTCTAAGAGGGAATTCCGTGATGAGGGACATAGATTCCTTCCGATTACGGTAACTATGGTCTCCTCAGTTGTATATGTGGAAATGAGTCAAACAATAACAAATAATGTGACCAGATAATTAATGATGATGAAAGTGGAAAATATAGATTGATGTTGGATGGCACCATAGATTTTCAGCATCATATGTGTTTTACTGATTCCTTTTTATTTATTACACTATCAACATTATAATTTCCTAATTGATAAATGGTAATTTTTATTTACACACACCTTCAGGCATGTTACTATCCGTTGGTTACTTAAAGGATGATATAGTGGTGTCTGACTGAGTTGTAGTCACACCCTGCTTGAGCTACCCTGAAACTGGGGTACCTGATAATATGTAACTTGATTATAGGTTAGGGTTGAATATTGAGATGAAGAATGGGAGTTAGGGTTATCTAACATTTAGGACCATTGTTAAGTTTTACTATTTTTATCTTTTGGAAATTAAAGTGATTGTGTGACTACATTGAATCTATAGTATATATTTAATTAACAATTTCCTAGATTATTTTGATTATTATTAACATTTTCCTTTACATTGGATTACTAAATATTTATTTTTTTAGTGTATATATTTTTATTTATTTATATTTTTTTTACTTTCATATTCATGTAAAGTCTCCCAACTATACCATCTTAGACCTACACTTCTAGTTGGTAGCCTTTAGTAGATGGGGAGTTTCATTTGAGGCTATGTGGTGACCACTATTCCAAGAATAAATTAGTGGTTCGAGGATGTGGGGTGTTACAAATTGGCATCAGAGGATCTTTTTTATTTTGACTTATGATTTTATATTAGTAGACAAGTGAATAGGAATGTGTGAGGAAATAGTATGGAGCTTGTTCCTAGGACTGACAACAACAATAATGGAAATATTCACTATTATATATATATATATATATTTATTTATTTATGTGATATATATAAATATATATAAATTGAAACATATATATATATATAACTTGTATGTTGGTTTGAATGGAAATACAAATTATGGTATATTATTTTATGCAATATTCAATTACTAAAAAATGATAAATATTTAACATTTTGTGTTTCACCCACACAAGACACCATTAATTGAAATCATATCACTTTTATTGGAAACATATTGGGAGTAAAATAATATTATACACCATCCATGGCACATATTCATACGTTTTAATTCATGAATAAATGATAGGACAATAAATCAAAGTCCTCTATTTCTAATATAATCTACTACCATGTGATGGAAGTGGGAATGGATTTAGGTCCTCAATATTGGATAATAATCCCCAACTTATTTCTCTCTTTCATCTTACTTCTTTTAATATTGTGCTACTTGTATACTGTGGAGAGAATATGGATCCCCAATGAACATTTAATGATTTAGCATAACTTACAGATACACAAGGTATGTGGGGTGATTTTTCCACATAGTGATCATTATCAAACCCATGTGATGGAGTTTTTGGATGATGTAGTGGATCATTAGTGTATGGTATGATAGATTTATAGTATTTCTTCATTTCAGTATTTTATATATTTTTATATTATATTGTAATGTAGAACAATGATAAGTGGTTTTTAATTTCTTATAATGTGTCTAATAAGTGTTATTATATTCTTACAAAACCTAACAATGCTATCAAAGAGTCCAATGTTTATAATTTATGATGCGTGTGATGAAATGATAAAGAAAACTGAAAAACCGAGTAACATTTCATTTTATGGAACTTCGATTTCAGAAAAGGGTTTAACATTATACAGATGGGATATTTAAATGTAACCAAAACCATACCCTTACACTTCTAGGTTGCGTAAAGGTAACTGAGACTTTACCCTTACATAGAGTGGTCTGTGTAAGGGTCACATCTCCTCACCCTTACTCAAGATTTGAAACCCAAGGAATAACTTTGTGTGAATTGTTCACATAAAGGTAGATTGGAATGTAATACTTACAAATAGAGTTTGTGTAAAGGTGATATGTAAGGGTATGATACTAATTAAACTTATGTGTAATGGTAGTACAAGGTTATGAAGGGTTATGTAAAGGTAACATGATGTATACCCTTACTAGAACTGGATACATGAAGGTAGTACCCATTTATAGTGGCCCTAAAGGTTGTGTAATGGTATATTTATACAAACCCTTATAAGAGGACTTAACATAAAGGTAATATCCTCCATACCCATACCCAACACATTTTATTTTAGTTGTGTAAAGGTATGTAGTGACTTAATTTTACACATGAAAATCCAGTTGGTGCAATGTAAGGGTATTACCATTTTGTAGAGAATTATTGTAAAGGTCGAGGATAGTTACCCTTAAAAAGAGTATCCATATTAGGGTAAAGTGATGACACCCTTATTAAAGAATGGATTTCCACATAAGTGTAAACAAAAAATATTTTTTTACAATCTTAAATGATTTTAATGATTTATAAAATATTTATAAATAATTATAAAAGGTAAGTTTGGAATATTTAATTTATAAAAGGTTTTATTATTAAATAAATTAATTATAGATGTTTCACAAATAATAAAATAATTTTTTATTACATTTTTATTTTCTGAGAATATTAAATATTAATATTTAATATACATTTAACCAAATTATATGGAAAATTTTTTGATATAGAAATAAAAGGGTTTATTTATAAATCATATTTAATAATTTATAAGGGGTTATAAATTATGAATCAAGTACCAAATAAAAATTTTTGATATTAAAATTATGAATTTTTAAGAATTTATTATTTTGAATTGTTCAAAATAAAAGAGGGCCTTATTTGGATATTTGATAAACCACATTAAAAGTGTTTTAATGGTTTATATGATCAATGGATAAATAATGATTAAGTATATGATTTTTGGAATATTTTAAATCTTTATATAATAAATGATTCATTATAAATGGTTTATCATTCATGTAATACCATAAACATAAAATTTAAATGCCATATAATGATAAATATGAAAGAGTTCATACTAGCCTGATTATAAAGTGTTTATATTTAAAATTTTGATTTAAATATGAAAGGGTTCATATTTAAATGAATATAAAATGATTATATTCCAAAATACGGAATGTATAGAATGTTAAAACTGAAAATTATAAAAGGGTTTATAATTATATTTTATTTATGAATTGTTCAAAAATATTTATCTCATTACAAAATATTTGTTTTTTATTTATATAAATATAATTTCCTTCAATATTCATTTTTAATAATTTGTTTATGAAATTTGAATATTTTTTATGCTTTTGTGTAATTGTTACATTAATTCCAGTGAGAGTCTTGAATTATATGCTATGAAAGTCTCTGTATTGAATTTAGTTTTTCATCTACCTTGAACTTTGTTTTTAACTAAAGTAAGGAACTTGTATTTAGTTGATGAATATAGTTTGTAAATATTATGTTTTATAGTTATTATGAATTAGATAATCTCTTAAATAATGTATCCCTAGGTAGAGGGACCTGTGGTTAGACTGCCTACCTACCTAGAGGCTCCTGTCTTGTCTAGATTGGTTAATGGTGTCAGATATCTATTGCTCTAGTCTTACTGATGTGGATATTGTTAATCTCATTTAACTATCAAATTTTACATGATGTTTTCATGTGTCTTTTTAATATGATGCATCTAGATATGTATGAATATGTTTCAAATCTATTTTTGGGTAATTAACACAAACATATGGGTTGTGTAAAGAGTTACACATTAATGTAGTTTGAACATACTTCTTAGGTTGAGGGAATATGATTAGAAACTAAATTAATAGAATAATTTGTACATTAAAGGGAACAAAATGAGGAAAGATGATGACATTACAATCCCCTTTTAATACTGTGTGTGATATTCCTCTCAAATTACACTTATTAATACCTCAATCATCAAACTAGGTAGTTTTGTGCTAAATCTAGGTGCCCCTTGATTATCTTGTGTGGGGAAAGAAAGTAATAAGTAACTCTAGATTATATTGGTAGGTAGTTTCATGTTAATGTTGGGTTCCACTATATTTTCATTGGATATCTTGTTTTTTACATTTTTTGGTAACACTTAGTTGGGATGCTATAACAGTTAGGATACCATAAGAATATAGTTGATTTTATTGATATGATGGATTGGAGAGAGGTTTGTCTATTCCACTATCCAAAAATCATATATTATATTATTGAGATGATTCATTAACAAAATAATTAAGTGGGGATATGAACTACCATGATGACACATTTATTAGGGAAATGTTGATCATGGATAACTAATGGATATGCTGTGTTTTCAAAGGGGTTATCATTTTAGTGGTATCTCATTTAATTAAAGTCCTTATTAAATGTTTAATAAAACATGGTTCTCATTTGATTAAATCTTCCATTGTGGATAAATATCATCATCATCAATATAAAATTTTATATCAATCCTTTAAAAATAAAATATTTATGTATGTTTATATTATGACTAGTAACTTAAGAAAAGTTAATAATATTGGAAATTTAATAAATGTTCTTAAGTAAAATTATAAGGATAAAAAAATTCCTTCGTTATTAACCAAGTGTTGAAATTTTCCAACAATTGAATCTAGATGATTATTGAAGCATATAGTAATTCATTTAAGGATTCAACGTAATATATGAAAAATAAACCAAAAAATATTAGTCTCCACTCATGTAATCAATTTTATTGGGTATATAAAAATATTTTTTACATGATTGGATATGATACATGACATTGTTAGACTAAAATTTCCCTTAAAACATCATTAGTTATCGAAATTAATTCTATTATTCTAACAGAAACATGATGAAAATTTTATGTTTTACAAGGTTTTATAAATTTAAAGAATGTTAAAAGAGAAAATAATTGATGTTTGGATCTTTAAGGATGATTTAAATTAATGGAGAGAATGATTTTTTAAATTGATAAATAATATTTGATAATGTTTTCATTAGAGGTGTATTTTTATCTCATTTATCTCTTGAGAAGATAATGTAAACAATATTTGTTTAACTAAAATGATATTGGTGTTTTTAATACACATGGTTTATGTTTTGTTTAATTTTATAACATACTTTATTAGAGGCTAGATATGGCTTGTTAATGTTAGGGAATTTATCATATGATCATTTAGAGAAATGTTCGGACAATATGATTGAATTCAAAGATTTTGTACCTAATATTCTTAGTTTTGAGAATATATAAATTTTCCATAAAATTTTTTGATACTGAATTGATAGTACAAGTGGGTAAAAGTTAAAACTAGAAGAAGAAAAGTTCATGGTTAATGAAACATAGGGTTTTCATGAAGGAGGAAATATAATTCCCTATAACAGGATTATCCAAAATACATGAAGGATTTTGTGAAACTCCATGTAATTTCTATTTCATGTATATATGTTATAGAAATGAATTCTTTTATTTTTAAAATAATATTATACTGAAGGTATATTTTACAAGTGTTGTAACTAGATAGGATTTCAAAATCAAAAGAATAATTGTTTGATCTTATAGTTGACATTCATGGATGAATGTGTGGATACATATGACTGTAATGGATTTTATAAATCTAAAATGAATTTATTTAAAATATGTGTATATTAATATCTTTTATCTTATGTGATAAGAGATTATTTCAAATAATAAAGAGTTTTTATTTTTTATTTTATACAAATTGTTTATGATTCATCAATTTTTATAACACATTTTGGGAGGAATATTTAAATAAAAGTGTTTATATAGGATAAAGTGTTTATCTAGTTATTTGTTAAAATATAAGAGAATGTGTTCCCACTATCCATAGATGGTAAATTTTAATTAAATAAATTTTCAAAAAAGAAAAATTCCTAACACATACAATACCATATATGACGTGGAAATAATTTTTTATTTGTAAAATGTTCCTACTGAAAGGATATGAATGTAATTTCCTAACAAAAAAGATCTTGTGATTCTTTGAAATATATTCTGGAAATAATATAGTGTCTAAGAGTGTATTGGGTGTATGTTTGGACTTAAATAAGTTCAAAATTAACATATAAAGGATTAAAACAATCAAAAGTTAAATTTTTTTCCACTTAATGTGAAAAAAATGTTTAGGATATCTGATGTTAAAGAAAAATGTAAAGTGTAACATTTTTTATGATTTTGGAAGTGAATATCACTATTATACCACTTAATTATAATGTTTTGTTCACTTAATATCCTAAAATAATTTTGGGTATGTGATGATAATGAAAATTTTAAATAATTACATTTATTTACGGTGAAAAATTATACACTATTTATTTAACGATTATACCTATAAAAATAAAAATTGAATTAGTATTGATATCCTAAAAGACATTAGGGTATAGTGGTAAAGATAAATGTAAATAGTTATATTAGTTTATGTAATAAAGTGGTTTTCAATTTATTCTTAATGTGTTTAGGAGGGACGATTAACAATAATGTAAGTAGTTAAAATATTTTAAGGAAATTTTTTTGATAGAATAGGATTCCGTGTATGATGATAATGAACTTAGAAAGAGTTATAAGAAGAAAAAGAAATTAAGATTATAAAATTTCATATTGTGAAGTTAATAAATTTTAATATGTTCTATAAGTTGAATTATTAGGAAGGTGATTCCAAAATCACCTCATTATTCAAACTATATTACTTCATATACTTTTCACACTAAATCGTTTAGTGGGAGGGTTTTATCATATGGTCACATAGATATGTGACATGGATTACATATGATGTAACATGTTAACACAACCTAGAATGTGCAGAAAACATAAGCATGATTTAGAGTTTTTACATAAATTATATGATGAAATGGTCCTTATGTTGGTTTTAATAAATATTCTTAAATTTTTTAGGAATATAAAAATGTATCATATTGAAGGAAACCTCCATTTTATCAATCCTTCACATTTTCTATAGAAATTTATATATAGATATACATTTCATGATGTTTAATGACAGTTGACCTCTAAAAGTATGAATTATTTTTATCCATAACCAATGATTACCATGGTGTAGTATATGTTGTGATGAAATTTTATGGTTAGTATGTGTTGGATTCTACTATAGAGATAAAAAATATGCTTATGAGGCCCAATAAAAAGAATATTATTCTTTGTGTGTACTGAATGGACCATTAAGTATACCAAATGGAATTTCATTATAATGTCTTTGGTATATTAGGGGTACATGGATTATATTTGAGTCCCCACTACCTGAGGTTGGTGAGATACCTAGAATGAGAACCTTCCTTCTTTGATACCTTAGACTCCATGAAATGTATTTCATGAACTTATTCGCAATAAACGATGTATTTCCATGTGACAAGACTCAAAATGACCTTAACTGGGCTTGAAAATTTCGTGGTGCAACTATGCATTTTTCAATGGGGTTAGGGACGGTAGCAAAGGCACTGGCCTGAATAGTTGGGACCACATCCCATCACTGATCCCATGTAGGGGTGTGGGGGTATATCCCCCATGGTTTGGAGTAATAAATTTGGATAAGTCCCTAAAGAGGAGCCCATGGTGTCTCTGCACAAATACATGTGCGCCACCTTTCTGGAGCCGATTGAAGTATTTATTTTGGAAAAGTCCTCAAAGTGTAACCTTTGTTTAGCCAAATCACCGGTGGTGTACAAGTATACTTGGGTTCCACCCAAGCCGCATGCATCCACCTACATGCCACAATTTTGTGCGCAACCCACTTGTGCGACTAAACTCCTTTCGCCCAAGGTCCTATTTTTTCCAATAAATAGACCCTTGCGGTCTTCATTTGTATGGACGAATTTTCCTAAATCCCAATTGCTAATCTGGTCTCCCTAGTGATTTTCCCAAGTGATCCTAAACATTTAAGGTAGTTCTACAACACCTTTAGTGGAGGATTTAAAGAAGGATCATTGGAATTAAGTCCTTTTAGTGTTTAAAAACCATAACACTTGCACGCCTAAAGCGCCCAACCTCCCTAAATTAGAAACTCTTGAATTCCGCCTATTCCTTTCATAGGAACCTGAGCGCCCTACTTTTGGGACCACCTATGAATACTTTTGAAGGCTTCATCCATGTCTCGCCCAAGTATTACCATACACGTTTTTCGTCTCATAAGTGAATATCAAGTCTCCCAAGTCTACTTGTGCGCCCATACTTGTGCACCCTAGTCTACTTGAATTCCCCTATTTGATTCACTTATTCTCTTCAGTCCACAATCTATCAGTAATTCCTCAAAGCCATTAATGGAAAGGATTTTTCCTCCTTGGATCCCTTTTCTGAAAGGGATTCTGTTGACACCTCCTCCAAAACCTCCTTTCTTATCAAACCTTCATGAAAGGCACATTAGCGTGTCTCCTATTTGGGTTTGTATATCCACATTTAGTTGTTTCCCAAATTTGTTTCATTATGGGGTTAGGGTTCATGGAGTGTCTGTGGATTTTTATATCCATAGTCACATAGAACATTTTCCCAAAAATACTGCTGGGAAGTTCCCGATTTGGAGGAGGGTTGGGTCCTGGCCTCTCCTTTATCAAAGAGACGACCCGGAAACTCAGCTCTTTTTTATAGAAGGTAAAGTCAACACAATCTTTTCTTCTTTTTGAACAAAGTATAAGTCTCCCTGCCATACAAGGATCAAATTTTGGGGAAACCATCCCGGTATAAGCCCCAATATTTTCTTGTAGGAGGCAAAATCATTGCTCCTCCTCTCTTCTTCGGTGCCAGAGACCAGAGGATAGATGGGCACATGAACTATCATTACCCTTTCTGTTTCCCATTGAGTAATTTCACCATGGGAATCCATTCTGGTATAATAATCTAGCCTTCATCCCAACTTCCTTTTATTGGACCCTTGTCCAATGTAAAAAGGAATAGGGAGGTCTCGTCATCTCACCCTCTTCCTTGGTCGCCTTTCCCTCATCCACCATTGCCACCACAGGCTCACCCTCCTCCCCCAGAAGAGGAAGAAATGTGAGTGTCATTGTTGAATATTTCACATCCTCTTGTTTCTCACACCGAGAAAGACTCACCAAGGCCTAAAGATTCATGATGATTACAACATGTTCAAAAACACCCATGGGGAGGGAAATGCAAGAACTCTGATTCCTGTTCAAACCAAGATATGTAGGAAGCCCTTTTGGGGCCCAAGCTCACTGGATAACCTCTTCAGGAATCCAAACCTAATTCCCTTAATTTGGGAATCCTTCTTAAGAAAAATCCCCATGTTAAACCCATATTTCATCAAGGAACCCTTTTTAGGATGTAAGTCAAAACTCATCTCTCTTGAAGGACAATACACTCTTATAGGACTTATCGAACTACGTGGGCTTTGATTCCCTTCCAAATGGGATACGTAGGAAGCCTCCTTGAGGTTCCAACACAAAATTTCAAATAAACCCTATTCTCCATGGGCATATTCCCAACAGGGTCTAATATAAATTGGAAACCCATAGCCTTCCATGCCCATTGGGATGTTTCGGCATAAGTCCCACACCAAAAATTGACTAAGCACCTTTCTCTTTGATGTCCTTACCACATGACATTAAACTGCATGGTTAGGTCCTTATCACATGACATTAAAAGGTATGATGTGTCCTATTAAGAGGCACTGAACTATGTGGGTTCTGATTCTTTTTACATGGATACGTAGGTAGCCCATTTTAGGGGCATGATCCCAATATCAAAATAATCCTTTGTATCCCAAGATGACAATAAATTACAGAGTGCCCCGATGAGTGGATTAAAATCCTGTATCATCATAGTGATGAATAAAAGTATCTTGAAATAGTATATTAGAGGATACCATTGATGGAGAACCTAAAATACATACAGATATCTCTATTAATGAAGAAACTTGAATGCATACTAATGATTCTAAATTTTACACATGTCAATAATTGATTATAAATTCCAGGGGAAACTTCGATTATGATTGGGGAATTAATAAGGATTCATGAAAATATAATAAATTTACAAAGAGAGTCCTAGAGTAGACAATAATTACTCCAAAAAGGGTGTGATGAGTTTGACCTCCCATCCACTTGACTAATGTATGTTCCTAAGTATCTGAAAGATCAAACATAATGAACAACTACCTTTGGAAAGTAGGTCCTCTTTCCATAAAAAACTAATGGAAGTTTCTGATTCCATGAATAAATTTAATGGAAACCACCCTAAAGTAGTGATTCTTAAAACTAGAATAGACATTTCAAGGAACTACAAAACAAAAATGGTGAACCCGACGTTAATCCTTAACCATGTTAATAATTTTACCCACCTTTTCAGCCCATATAAATTTATATATGAAGGATAGAAAATGGAATAAATCACAAATGTATTCATCTAAATGATGTCACTTTAATTGAGTTTTTTGTTGTTTTCATGTTTTCCTTAGAACTCCCTTCAGTCCAAAATGGATATCCCAATGATGATATCTGTGAACTTCCCGACCTCTAGTCAAACTAGATCTTCATCCATAGGAAGGAAATTATCACCCACTCAGCGTCTTCAACATTGGGTCTCCAACATGTTGGTAAAGTAGTACTAAAATCATGGTACAATTCCACCCTTGGATGATACTTGATAGTCCCTCAATGTAAATTACAATCCTCGATCATCCGACCAATGACGCCCGATGATCAAGAATCAGATGGTGCCAACCACCATTTTCAACCGTTTTGGGTCCTTATACCTAGAACACAATAACCAGTCCCACCCATACTATAGGGAGGTTGTTCAAGAGGTCACTCAGGGCCTCAATTCAAGAAAGAAGTATCCTTCTTGGGGAATCCCACCAACAATCTTCAGCTGTAGAATTACATAGTAGTGAACCCCCAACATGATGGGGGTGTTGTCTCTAGTCGTTCGACTCAAGTGTCTCAGAACCTAGAATGCAAGACAAACCACCAGGGACAATGTCTGGTTAATAGGGAGTAGGTTCTTACCTCTTACCACACCGGAGAAGTCCATCAACTAGACTTTATGGAAAACAATGAGCGAGAACATACACTCGTCCGTCCTAATTTTTCTGTCCCGTGGACTCATTTTGAGGAAACCCACAAATTCCACCAGATAAATCTAGTGGAGTACTATGAAAATGCACATACACCTACTTACATGTTATCAGTCATTCAACAGGAACTTCTAACTACATTTAAGGAATCCGGCCAATCAAATGTGGTGGAAACTAGTAAACATGAACATACACTTTATTATAATCACTAATTCTGCCAGATGTCTCGACTACCTGTATTGAAGGAAGTCCATCAACCATACATTATAGGAAAAATCTAGTAGGCACATACACCTGCCATCTTTCATCAACCCTACCAACAGTCTTGGTTGGCAGCACTTAGAGAAGTCATTCGGAATGCTCTGATGACAAATCTGGGGCAGACCCAACTCTCTCCCCCCATGCATGAGTACTATCAATACCCATTGACAGGAAAGGGGGATAGGAGTAGACACATACACCTAATCTAGATACATAATAGACGTATATTCTTGTTCCACCCACTACAGTCCCCAAAAATTCTTATCAATAGTGAAAGGGAATACACAAATACCTTCCCATATTCTAGAAGCATGCCAGGATATTATAACAACTACTTCAGTAGTACTAGGGGAGTAGACACATAAATCTGTCCCCACATATTGGATGACACATCAGCATGACATCCCAGAGCAGATACAAACCTTTTTTCTAGTCTTTGAGGGTCATGGGGAATACTCCCCCATATCATATAGACAACAAGATCGAGAACATACACCCTTTCCAATTGGAGTTAATTGGCCTGTTCTGGTGGACACTCCAAGGAAGGAACATACACCTACCCATGAATACCAATTCTCCATACAAGTGGCCCCAGCTATGTGTAAGAGATAATCCAAGAAGAAATCCCATCAAACAAGGTTGGAAAATGAAGAGTTAAGTTATAATCTGGATCCTCTTAATGCTGGAATTCTTGAATCCCTTAGAAATTTATCTATTACATCTCAAGATCCTAAACTATCATTAACAAATTATGGGGGTGGTATTAGTAATTTTGAATTTACCCATTGGAATCTTCATCATAAAGGTTTTCTTCATAAAAATTCGGTCAATCCAGAGCGCCTATCTCTGGATGAGAGCCACACAAACCCTCAGTGTGGCCAGATGACCAATGAGTAAGAGGATTCATCCCTTACTGTAATCCACCATGGAGGTCCTCTCCATGATGGCATTTGCTGGGAAAGTCCTCTCTGTAATAGTATTTCACATTTTCAAGATTATTCTATTATTGATAATGTAGAGATGAGAAATACCTCTTACCTCGAGGCACTTTCCAACACAAGGCCAGTCATGTCTTATGCCATGTCATTGATGGGTGAAACACTTACTCAACCAGAAGAAATATTAAGGGAATAGTCATTCTTCAAAACTCCCTTGGGTCATTTTTCTTATAATACATAGAATCCACTTTGGTCAGACCGAGTGGAGAAATCTCAAGTAAATGATGATGAATATATGATAAACATGAGGAAAAAATTGGCTAAAGGAGAAATAATAGTCATGTTATGGCCTTTGGAAAATTCTTAGTATAACAATCTAGAATTGATGGAAGAAGATTGTATTCATGATATTTTCCTCTACTAATGAAAGACACTTCGTCATTTGAAAACCAAAGTATTACCCTATGATGAATATCAAAACCATGTAAAGTTAATTTAGAGGGCTGAAATACCAAATTAAATTGGAATCTCTCTCTGTTTCCCTACATCCAAAGTTTGAAAAACAGCAGAGAACCCTTCAACGTGCATGACTTAATGATCTAAAGAGGTTTCACCAGTTAATTTATGACACCCCATATGTTGTTCATATCAAAGGATGGGGTTCACATGGAGAATTTCATTTCACTACACTCCAAAATCAGCAAAGTCCACCAAAAGAGGTATCGTGCAATGTTATTTACCACATTTGGCTACAATATATATATTTTGTATGTAATTGAATGTATGATCAAGAATAAGTATCAACCCACTATCATCAACGTCAGGCCCAATGAAAAGAAGTTATTGAGTTTCTTTTACATCAAGCATCTGGGAATCCTGAGCAGGCATCCCGCTTAGAGGATGTATGCCTTAAAAGAATGAAAATGTTTGAAATACCACAATGATATTCTCAAAACAGGTTATTTGAGTGGTTGTCAGATGATGCACCCAACTAATGTCCAAATCAAAATTCGAAAAATTAGAAGATCAGTTGCATGAATCTCAACCATAGCAGTTCATGAATCACCCCAGCATGCAAGTCTGGGGGCTTAGTGAATTCAACCTTCTAATTCATTAAACAAAGTTCAATAATTTGAATAAGAAGAATAGAAACATCCCCAACCTGTAGGTATGAGGGATTTTTCACATCTACAATCCCCTCCTCAATGGAAGATAGTTTTATCTCAATTAGGGATGAATCCAAAATGAGATTACACAAATGAACTATCCAAGTATTCCCTTTGGGTTACTGTTTGTCAAACTTCTCCTCAAAATTGATCATATAGGAAAGCAGAGTCTCATGGAAGATATCAAGGGAGATGATCTTTCAAAGATACTGAAAAAATGCCATCAGTGCATTATGTCTCAGTAAATTTCATTAACACCATTGCAGAATACCCTCAAGAAAATGAGTCCAGTTCAGGGGAATTAGAAGATGATGTTCTTCTACATAATATGGAACATACTGAGGAAATTTAAGAAGGCGTGCATACCAGAAATCATAGGTTTACCCAAAATCTAGGCATGCCATAAAAAAACCAACTCCCACCCCTCCAAAAGGTATCTAACAATGGGAAAGGTGAAACTCAGATTTCATATCACTTTTCCACTAGATAAGTTCAATATATTTATCTTGAAGATCGATTTTCTCAATAATAAGAGGTAATGGAGGAGTTGAGAAGACTTAATACAGAGTTACTTCGAAGTAGCATTTCTGGTACATGTACTTCCCAGGAAGGTCCTCAGCTTGCACATCCTGTAAGAACTTCTCAGCAAAGATGATTTGCAGTAACTACAGATATAGATAATGAATTCCCTCCATTGGGTACACAATAAAGGAAGGATCAAAAACATCCTGATAGGCATGTTCCCATGGGTTATCCAAGGAAAATACCAGAACCATCACTAGTATTTTTTCTAGTTATTACATCAGATCAAGATCTAGTTACTATACCTGCACAGATTCAAGCTCATCTGGATATTCCCCAAGTGCTTATGAACATAATTGAGGCATTAACAACTCGATTGGAAGCTATGGAGGAATGACGTGCGCCAGTTCAGCCGGAAAAGGAAGCTTACCCTGAATGGGGGTACCTTATTCCTCCCCCACTATAACGCCCCGACCCCAGCTACCCAGAGTCGGTGCATTACTTCATAACATTGGCATGATCACAAAAGATCATGTCTCGAAAGACCGATTAGTTTAGTAGCCTTGGAAACACTAGATACATTCATAAGACCTACATTACATCATAAAGTAAAAAACTACAATAACAAAGTCTCCATTGTCCATACTCATATCCTCTTCTTACTATCCCTGCAGGTCATTCATAAAATACTTCTTCACATCCTGGAAAATATTAAAACATTGAATGGGGTGAGCTCAGATGCTCAGTAAGGATAACAATATAGAGGAAGCTTTCATCAATAAACATAAACATTTAAGGAAATGTATAACTAAAAAAAAGCCTTTTAAACTTGAACTTCAACATAATATGGAAAAAGTAAAATGAGATAATTTCATTTAATTATTCACATTGATATTCTACTGGTCGAATAATCACATGCAATATCAATAACCACTTTCATAATGATGGAATGCATAATGCCAGACTATCATAACCACATAGCCAAGGCCTCGTTCCAAGAACACAAATAAGATTTTGTCAAGGCCTCGTGCCAAGACACTAGTTTGTCTCATGAGACCTGCCGATGCATCAAGGAGCTATAGCGGGATCCACCCGTCACTTATTAAGTCCAATGCATTCCTCATATGAATAGGTTTAAACATATCATAAACCATAACATAATCGTATCACATAAAACATGCATAAAGGAAACATAACATTTCCACATTTCAATCACAAGATATCAATACAACACATTGATAATAAAAACACATTCAAAACCATTTTCAATACCAAAATAAAAGAAAGTTAAAACTTTGTATTTATTTTTTCATTAAAACAAAGTTATGGCTTGTAGAGGAAGCCGAAAAACAAATAATGGTCACGATGGTGGAGAAGTCGTTGTCGCCGCATAAGTAAGAAAAAAACATTCCTTTTGTCGTTTAGTAAAACTCTTTGTAAAAAAATATTCCTTTTTGAATAAAAGTTAAATTCAAAGGGGTTTATACACCGTATAAAAGAAAGTTGTGTATAAAACAAAATATGCCTCAATGAAAGGAGATTGAGACGAAGTCCCTTACAAAGATCATTTTTTAAATAAAGTAGATCTATTATGTGTATTCACTATATGTACACATAAATAAAGTACAAATACAAGATAGGACATAATAATATCATGATATAATTTGAAAGTAAGCGATTAACCCAAAGAATAGAAATTGGGTTATGAAGTTCCCTTACCTCATGTCCGAATTGACTCAACTGTTCTTTGATCTCCAGAATAATAAACTAGAGTTAATATCTACCTTATTAAGAACCTTTTTCAAGTTCATTATTCCGTTTATATCACTTATTACCATGTCATGACCATTATGTAATTATTTATGTTTATAATGGTCGTTTTGTCGATCTTAGGTACTTGAGTCAAAAATAGACTTCTTATAATTACAAGTTGTTCATGTGGTGAAATATCCATTTTGTCCCAAATTATATTCATGATATAGATATCATATATCTCATATATATCCATTATATAAATTCATTCATAATATTACATAACATTTAGAGGTAAGAAATGAAATGCACCGTTCATGGAGACGGTAAGCCGTACGTATGCATGAGCGCTACTTTCATTTCTATTTTATATTTAATGGAATGAAATCATAATGATATAAAGGTATATTATAATTCCAGTATAATATCATATATAAAATCATTTAATACATCCTTTATACATCCCACATATGGCATTAACTATTCAAATCACTTTGAGGGGGCGGTAGTCCGCACTTCCTAAAATGAAAATATCGCGTTTACCCATAATGGAAACAATAAAGGTATGCCATAAATGAAAAATAAAGAACCTTAAGTAAAACATAAAAATATTATATATCATATATATAAATATAGTGACATCTTAATGGCCACCATTGAAGGTTCTATACGAGTGTTGAACAATCATCGTTTCGTGAGGCAGAAATTTGCCATCCACAGAAACAGTATGTTCTTTAACCATTAGATGTAGGTGTGAGTAAGTGTAGCTCAAATCCTTCTTGTAAAAAAATACTAGTATATTGAGGATACTGGTGTTGTTACAAAATAAATGAATAAAAAGAGTTTAGGGGGTTGGATAAGCAAAATAAAACAAAATAACATAAGAGAAGACATTACCTTAAAACCGGGTAACTCTTTTGATTTGAGCCAAAGGCTTCATTGGGAAGAATTCTTCCCAATGTCAGGCTTCTAGGAGTAATGGAGGTAATTTGGGAGAGTATTTGGGCAGAGGTTGGCTGAGCCAAAAGGATTTTAAAGTGTGAGTAAGGTGGTAGTGGTGGGGGCCTTTTATAAGTGGAGAGGAGGGGCACTCTTGGAAAGATTGAAATGTTACTTTATTATGAAATGCTTTTCGGATTCTAAAGGTCCCAAAATGATATACTTCTAGGATAAGGTGATAAGGCTTCTAAAGCTAGTAATCCAATAGGTTTGTGACAGTTTTAAGCCTTATATTTTACATTATCTTTTCATTTTACTTAAATCATTAATTAATGAGGTAATCGCTTCATCATCATTGTGTCATAAAAAATTTAATTTATTTAATGTCTAAAAATTATTAAAAAAATAGAATGATGTAGTAAATATTTTTATCTTTCTAATTAATATTTATAGTCTAAAATATGACTTCTATAACCCCATTTAAAAATTGTTTTAGTAAAATAACTCATGTTTGTGACATTTTTATTTTAACATTAAATAAAAGTTTTTAATGTCAGTTTCCAACCAAAGTGGCTCCATGGGGTCGCCAAGTTGACCCATGGATTTTTTTGGTCGTCCAGGACTCATCCAATAGGTTTAGGACAAGTGTCAAGGTCATTTAATATTTTTATAATATCATTTTTACCTTAAATTTTACTAATTACATTTAATCGTGATTAATTAAACTTAAAAGTTACTATTCACCAAAAAATTATTTTAATCCCATTTAACAACATTTAACATCCTAATGACAACCATGTATGTTGGATTTTTGAAAATCAAATCATAGAAGTGGTAATGTTTCATTTAAATGAAAAATCAGTTTTTTAACTACCACTTAGTGGTTTCACTATTTATCAAAAATTGAAATTTTTCAGAACAATGCCAAAATTTAACCCTAAGATATAATTGATATTCCAAATTCAAAAATGATGTCTATTTTAAAAAATTCCAAAAATATAAGTTGCATTAATTAATTTCATAATTAATTCCCGTTGTCACAACAAATAGCGTGTTTTTAAGAAACAATATATATCAAAAGATTGACAATTGTTTATGTCCAATATCAATGTTAAATTAACTCTAATTACCACCATTGGATAAAATAGTAAAAATATATTCTAATTATACTTTAAAACCACTCAATAGTAAAATTTATCACTATAAATTATTTTGATTAAAAAAGTTTTTTTTAAGTATTTTTCACTATTCATAAAAAATTGGAAGTTCTCAAAAAAATACCAAAAATTCAACATAGGCTAATTTCGATATTACGAATCCAGAAATGAAGTCCATTTTGAAATGTAAAATATATATAATTTCAAAAAGTGGTTATTACTATTCATAACTGCTACTTTTATTGGTCGCGGTGTGTTAGAACTCGAGGTTGCATACAACACACGCTGCTCTATTATTCAAAGAGGAGCGTACCATGGAAGCTTGGGGTGTTACATTATCCCCCTCCTTCAATAAATTGCGTCCCCGCAATTTGAAATTTTTCTTTGAAAATAAAAGGTTGAAAATATAAAATGCCATTTTGGAAAACCCACATCGGAAATAAGGTTAAAAAAAATATAACTTTAAAAGAAATAAAGATAAGTACAAAGGTCACCCGAGATAGCCCATAATAGGATTCTATGAAAATATGGATATGGAAGAAAAACAAACATTCATGGTTTGATGGAGAGTTGTCGAAAAATGGATTAGGAGAAAGTTAACCATAAGAAAATCAAAAACTTGTGATTGGTTAAACGGTCATTGAATCCCCAGTTGGAAAAGTTAACCAGAAACATTTTTGTTTTATGTTACCTTTTATAAATTTGAGGAATTTATTTAGGAGATTTACTAAGAACGTAAGGGAATATACATACTTTTCATGTAGACTTTCATTATTTAATAAATTTTTACCACAAACCCATCTTTCACTCTAAAAGGTAATAGAACTCAAAAATATTCTATTTATCCTAATTGTATAAGGTTCCAAATATTAACACACACCATTTAGATTAGTAAAACTATTTTGTAATAACCAGGGACTTCCTGTAGGCTAGTGGTAGGTAATAAAGGTCTGTCGCACTATGGTTGTGGGTTCAATTCCTGCATCTTTGTCCGACGCGATGGGTTATGCCCCACCCTGCAGGTTGTCCTTTTCCTAAAACTATAGTATTATAATATTCCAAAAATAATCGTCATAAATGTTTCAACCTTAAAAAATACTATCCAAGGTTCAACATAATCCATTCCAACCTATATAGTTATCCAAAATACCTCTGTCCAGACTTTTTCTAAAAGGTCTCTAAATTCCAAAATCAATTGTAACATTAGATTCCCCAAACAAAGTAAAGTTTCTCTTATTGTCACATAATTAAAATATGATTACCTTCATCATATTAAAAACATAATGAAAAAACAATTACTGTAGTAAAATCATTATATATATCACATTATTATTATAACCAGAATATAATCCTTGTTTCCAAAAGCACCAATACATTAATTTTTCCACTTCAACTGTAGTAACAACATAAGATTGTCCTTGATCCCTTGGCCTTTTCTGAGGTATGTTTCCCTGATGCTTAGGACATTCATTTGCATAATTCCCCATTTCCCTACAATTGTAGCATTCAACATTGATAGCCTCTTTCTTTCCCATGAAATCACGATCCTGGTGACCTTTTTCTCCACATTTATAACAAACTCCCATTCCTTTTAGGCAAGTACCAGGGTGACTCTTCCCACAATTATCACATAATGGAAAATCCTTCTTTCCCTTTTTCCCTTTATCTGTCTCTTGTTCCACCGCTCTCTTCTTCTCTTGCTTTACATTATTGCCATAAGACTTAGAGAATTCCTTTTCTGTCTTGATAGCACACGAGACAATATCTTCGTACGATGAGAAGGATTGTGATACTAAAGCTCGACGGAGAAATGGTTTTAACCCATCAAAGAAACAATCAATTTTACTTCTTGGGTTACGTATATAATCTGTATCATGCCTCATTAACATTGTAAATTTAGCCTTATACTTTGCGACATTCTCATCCTCCTTCTGCCTCAGACTCAGAAATTGCCTTTCCATATCTGCTCGATGGTCATGTGGAAAGTATTTTTCTAAGAAAATTTCCTTAAACTCCCTCCATTCCATACTTGATACGTCATCATCTTCCTTTGTGTTTTGAATCAATGACCACCATTGATCAGAATATTCAGTGAGGCGGTAAACTTCCATGATAACCTTTTCCCTTTCATTACTCCCCAAGGCATGGAATATTTTCTCTAAGGAGTTTATCCATTGCTCAGCTACTAATGGATTTGTAACCCCATTAAATTTTGGCAGTTGTTGCCTCATGAAGCGGTCTAACATTGATCCTCCATGTTGCGGATCAGGGTGCTCCATACGAGTAAGGTTATTATTCATAACCTTAGTGAGTTGTCCCAGTATGGTAATAAGTTGATCAGCACCAGTTGTATCTCCAGCTCCACAATAATTATATTGAGAATGAGGTAAATCCCTACACGAAGTGCGTGCATTGATACGGTTTCCATTCCTTCCACTAGGCACCATTTCTAAACAATGGAATAAACTAGATTAGTTTATGAATCAAAATACATAATTCCATACTTGTAAAATACTTAACATAGATTGAACTATTTATAGATATAATCCATAATCATAAAAAAAGTTTTCTTTGAGAAAGTATATACTCATAACCCTTCATAGTGGTTTGTAAAGAAAATGAGAATTATCCTAAGCATATCCCCCGGGAGTGTCGTAACCAAGAGTGCAGCAAGGCCCGTTGTCGTGCACCAGTTCCCGTTCGATTCTAGCTCGAAGCGGTGTTTTCGGGTTTTACCCCTACGTACATCTGTGCCAGAACCGCCTCTACCTGCTTGTATCCAGACAGGGATGTATTGCTCGGAAAACTCACAAAATCTCTATAATACCAAAATTCTAGGAAGTTCTTCTATACTAATTATCAAAGTCTATATTTGGGCTATGTACTCTAATCAGATTTTATCTTAATCTAGCTTCCAAGGTTAGTACTAAACTTCCTCTGATACTAACTGTAACACCCCGACCCCAGCTACCCAGAGTCGGTGCATTACTTCGTAACATTGGCATGATCACAAAAGATCAAGTCTCGAAAGACCGATTAGTTTAGTAGCCTTGGAAACACTAGATACATTCATAACACTTACATTACATCATAAAGTAAAAAACTACAATAACAAAGTCTCCATAGTCCACACTCATATCCTCTTCTTACTATCGCTGCAGGTCATTCATAAAATACTTCTTCACATCCTGGAAAATATTAAATCATTGAAAGGGGTGAGCTCAGATGCTCAGTAAGGATAACAATATAGTGGAAGCTTTCATCAACAAACATAATCATTTAAGGCAATGTATAACTAAAAAAAGACTTTTAAACTTGAACTTAAACATAATATGACAAAAGTAAAATGAGATAATTCCATTTACTTATTCACATGGATATTCTACTAGTCGAATAATCCCATGCAATATCAGTACCCACTTTCATAATGATGGAATGAATAATGCCAGAATATCATAACCACGTAGCCAAGGCCTCGTGCCAAGACCACAAATAAGATTTTGTCAAGGCCTCGTGCCAAGACACTAGTTTGTCTCATGAGACCTGCTGATGCATCGAGGATCTATAGCAGGCTCCACCCGTCACTTATTAAGTCCAATGCATTCCTCATATAAATAGGTTTAAACATATCATAAACCATAACATAATCGTATCACATAAAACATGCATAAAGGAAACATAAAATTTCCACATTTCAATCAAAAGATATCAATACAACACATTGACAATAAAAACACATTCAAAACCATTTTAAATACCAAAATAAAAGAAAGTTAAAACATTGTTTTTATTTTTTCATTAAAAAAAGTTATGACTTGTAGAGGAAGCCGAAACACAAATAATAGTCACGACGGTGGAGAAGTCGTTGTCGCCGCATAAGTAAGGAAAAAACATTCCTTTTGTCGTTTAGTAAAATGCTTTGTAAAAAAATATTCCTTTTGGAATAAAAGTCAAAGTCAAAGGGGTTTATACACCGTATAAAAGAAAGTTGTGTATAAAACAAAATATGCCTCAATGAAAGGAGATTGAGACGAAGTCCCTTAAAAAGATAATTTTTTTAAATAAAGTAGATATATTATGTTTATTCACTATAAGTACACATAAATAAAGAAACAATACAAGATAGGACATAATAATATCATGATATAATTTGAAGGTAGGAGATTAACCCAAAGAATAGAAATTGGGTTAAGAAGTTCCCTTACCTCGTGTCCGAATTCACTCGACCATTCTTGGATCTCCTGAATAATAAACTAGAGTTAATATATTACTTCCTAAGAACCTTTTTCAAGTTCATTATTCTGTTTATATCACTTATTACCATGTCATGAACATTATGTAATTATTTATGTTTATAACGGTCGTTTTGTCGATCTTAGGTACTTGAGTCAAAAATAGACTTCTTATAATTACAAGTTGTTCAGGTGGTGAAATATCCATTATGTCCCAGATTATATTCATGATATAGATATAATATATCTCATATATATCCAGTATATACATTCATTCATAATATTACATAACATTTAGAGGTAAGAAATGAAATGCACCGTTCATGGAGACGGTAAGCCGTACGTACGCATGAACGCTACTTTCATTTATATTTCAAATTTAATGGAATGAAATAATAATGATATAAAGGTATATTATAATTCCAGTATAATATAATATATAATATCATTTAATCCATCCTTTATACATCCCACATATGGAATTAACGATTAAAATCACTTTGAGGGGGCGATAGTCCGCACTTCCTAAAATGAAAATATCGCGTTTACCCATAATGGAAACAATAAAAGTATGCCATAACTGAAAAATACAGAACCTTAAGTAAAACATAAACATATTATATATAATGTATATAAATATAGTTAAATCCTAATGGCCACCTTTGAAGGTGTTATATGAGTGTTGAACAATCATCGTTTCGTGAGGCAGAAATTCACCATCCACAGAAACAGTATGTTCTTTAACCATTAGATTTAGGTGTGTGTAAGTTTAGCTGGAATACTTCTTATAAAAACATCCTAGTATATTTAGGATACTGGTTTTATTACAATAGAGATGAATAAAAAGAGTTTAGGGGGTTGGATAAGAAAAAAAATACAAAATAACATAAGAGAAGACATTACCTTAAAATCGAGTAACTCTTTTGATTTGAGCCAAAGGCTTACTTGGGAAGAATTCTGCCCAAAGTGAGGCTTCTAGGAGTAAGGTAGGTAAGTAGGGAGAGTATTCTGGAAGAGGTTGGCCGAGCCAAAAGGCATTTAAAGTGTGAGTAAGGTGGTAGTGGTGGGGGCCTTTTATAAGTGGAGAGGAGGGGCACTTTTGGAAAGATTGAAATGTTACTTTATTATGAAATTATTTTCGGATTCTAAAGGTCCCACAATGAAATATTTCGAGGCTAAGGTGATAAGGATTCTAAATCTAGTCATCCAATAGGTTTGTGACAAGTGTATGACTTAGATTTTATATTATCTTTTCATTTTACTTAAATCATTTATTAATGAGGTAATCGTTGCATCATCATTGTGTCATAAAAGTTTTAATTTATTCAATGTCTAAAAATTATTAAAAAACTATCATGATGTAGGAAATATTTTTATCTTTCTAATGAATATTTATAGTCGAAAATATGACTTGTATAACCCCATTTAAAAATTATTTTAGTAAAAATACTCATGTTTGTGACATTTTTATATTAACATTAAATAAAAGTTTTTAATGTCCGTTTCCAACCAAAGTGGCTCGATGGGGTCCCCAAGTTGACCCATGGATTTTCTTGGTCGGCCATGACTCATCCAATAGGTTTAGGACAAGTTTCATGGTCATTTCATATTTTTACAATATCATTTTTACCTTAAATTTCACTAATTACCTTTAATCGTGATTAATTAAACTTAAAAGTTACTATTCACCAAAAAATTATTTTAATCCTATTGAACCAAATTTTACTTCTTAATGACAACCATTTATGTCGGATTTTTGAAAATCAAATCATAGAAGTGGTAATGTTTCATTTAAACGAAAAATCAGTTTTTTAACTACCACTTAGTGGTTTCACTATTCATCAAAAATTGAAATTTTTCAGAACAATGCCAAAATTTCACCCTAAGCTATAATTGATATTCCAAATTCAAAAATGATGACTATTTTAAAAAATTCCAAACATATAAGTTGCATTAATTAATTTTATAATTAATTCTCGTTGTCACAACAAATAGCTTGTTTTTAAGAAACAATATATATCAAAAGATTGACAATTGTTTATGTCCAATTTCAATGTTAAATTAATTCTAATGACCACCATTGGATAAAATATTAAAAATATATTCTAATTATATTTTAAAAACACTCAATAGTATAAGTTATCACTATAAATTATTTTGATTAAAAAAGTTGTTTTTAAGTATTTTTCACTATTCATAAAAAATTGGAATTTCTCAGAAAAATACCAAAAAATCAACGTAGGCTAATTTCAATATTACGAATCCAAAAATGAAGTACATTTTGAAATGTAAAATATATATAATTTCAAAAAGTGGTTATTAATATTCATAACGGCTACTTTTATTTGTCGCGGTGTGTTAGAACTCAATGTTGCGTACAACACATGCTGCTCTATTATTCAAAGAGGAGCATACTATGGAAGCTTGGGGTGTTACACCCACCAAATTTTTTGAATACCACATTTCGAATATTTAATATTTTTGGAGATTCAGTAAAACATTTTACACATTTTTTTCTCATTGTGATCCCATGATGGGAACTCCCCAACATCATGAAGTAGTAAAACTCAGGTGTTTTCTGCAGTCACTATAGTGTCCAATTTTTGTCTGCTATATAATTTTACAATCTCGATCAATTAATGGATTGGAAGATCCCTGTCATAAATTACGTATTCAATTTATCTGAACACTACTGAAGATGACATTTTTTGATCTTACCAATTGTAAACAAAGTGGGAATGAAAGCGTTTCATATTTTATTGCACAATGGAAAGGATAAACATATTGCATAAATCTGGTACTCCCTCAAGAAGAGAAACTACAAATTTGTGCAGAAACTTTATGTTATGAGTTACACACAGAACTGATCCCTCTAAAATATAGTGGGTTTCGAGACCTTACTTAAATTTCTCAACAGATATAAGATTCTATTATAAAGACTAAGGCTAAATCTTGTATAATTTCATCATCTCTTGGAAGGAGAATAGGGAAAGCATAGGACACAACTGTTACACTCATACAAGCACCTATACCTGCTTCCACTTCAAAACATTCATCATATATAAGGGATCCACCTCCAGAGAGTCAGTATCAACGACCTCCTTGTCATGACGAGCAAAGATATCAAAGGAGGAAACAATTTGATGAATTAAAAAGCAAAGTGTTTCCTTTTTTAATGAAAAAGATTATGGTTACATCATCTCACATATGGAAAACAATTTGGTTCAATTTCCAAGGCCGAATAAACCAAACAAAGAAGGAGATGAAGGTCTTCTAAATTATTTTACTTTTCACCAGATATTAGGGAATCCCATCCAGGAGTGTTTTGTTATCAAGGGCCTCCTACAAAAAATAGTAGACTTTGGACAAGTGAAACTGAAAAGTTCATCAGCTCAAGTTGCATGTGTTACTACTACTGATCTGGAGGAAAAGGCAAATGTCAGGAAGTGAAAAGTAAAAATGTGTAGAAGTATGATGATTGTATGATCAAGAAAACAATCAACCAAAATCATTCCATTTTACGAACACATTTGGAACAACCAAGTGTGTATTCCACCACTCCTGCCACAATAAAATCACTTTATTCAAAAGGTCTATCCTCATGGAAATGAGGTGATCAGAAGGAAAAAGAGACATTTGAAGAAGATGAGATCGTGTAAAGGTCAAAATTTTCATTGACCCTAGAATATTTCATGCCATCTATTTAAAAATCATGGGAACCACCATGCCAAATGACACAACCAAAACTACGATATAAGGAAGAATATTCATCAGATGAAGAATTGTTCTTTGTTTCTATTAACATTATCCACTTAAAGGATCCTTATACCATTGGTGATTCTGATTATAATGAGATGGAGTTACTTGTATCAAATTGGGGAACCAGAGAAATAGGCCAAGGTTGAGAATACCAGGGAAGATGTGGGAATTCTAAAAACCACCATTTTAACTCTACCCTTTCTCAATCCTTTTATGCAGAAGAACTCGTGGAAGAGCCCTTCAGTGGGATCAATAAGAACAAGGAGTTTCTTCAATGAAAGACAGGTTTGGTTCTAACATTATTATTTTGGAAGACCTATTAGAAGTCACACCATCTTCCTCTCAGCTAGTAGGTAGACCTATTCAGTCAAATATAACAAATCCAGGAGTATTTGCAGCTTCTTCTCCAACATAGCGTATATCAACATTTGAAGAATCAACATCCAAGACACCTACAAAACCACATTTCCATACTAGGAAACGTAGACCTATGGATCAAATGTATGATGTTTTGAAACAACTAACCCAAGTACCAGCCAGGTTATCAATTTTGGATGCCTTGAATATGTCAAAAGATCTTTGAGAAGCACTTATTGAGGCTTTTTCATGTCCTCAAGAGTTTGAAACCGATGTTTCTTCTGCTGAGGTATACTGTATAGAGAATGATTCTATAGAATTTCATGCAGTCCCATCATTTATATATGAAGATGGAGATGCTGATGTATATGGACATATCAGACCTTTGTATTTATATTTCAAGGTCAATGGAATAAACATCCAACAATCATGCATTTATAATGGCTCAAGAGTCAACTTCATTCCTATTCATACACTTTGTCGATTGGACCTGACTGAATTTTACTTATCTCCTTCCACATTAATGTTTCAAGTATATGGCAAGAATGAGTAAGATCCTCTGGGTGAGATTACACTCAGAACTCAATTTGGAGATCTTTTGACTACTTCATATTTCATGGATGTCCGTCATGAAACAGCCTTCAACATGATGCTTGGAAGTCTTTGACTGCATCAACATGAGACCATACCTTCATCATACCACCAATGTATTATGTACTTTTAAATGGTAAAATTGGGACATTGTATGGTGACAAGGCTCCATTCAAAATATGTGAATCTCAATACATTGAGGCAGAGTTTTATCACACAAAATGAATGATGTCCATGACAAAGGAAATAACTTGAGTTAATTCTACAAATGGTTTGGAAAAGATTCCTGCAAACCCATTCATACATTTGAGTACATATTATATGCTTCCCAACAATCAAAACGAAAGGTTAAAACCAAATCCAAGCACTCGTCTAGTGACTTCCGTAATGTCTATTACGGCAACTGAGTCTGACAGCATGGAAAAAATTGTTGATTCACCAAGTAGTGATGGAAGCTTAAATGGATATGTCTTCATATGATCTGCTGAACTACAACATCCCTCTACTTCGTCAATCAGATTAGAAGAAGTTATAGAAATTATAGATGAAGACCAAGATGTTTATTCCCAATCCATCGTCTCCTCTTTATTACCATTGAAAGACCCTTCATCATTATTAGAGTCAGAAATGGTGGCCTCTTCTTTAGGATGTTCTGATACTGTCCTCTCCTAACTCAAATTTTTTTTTCATCATTTACTGTGCATGTAGAAATAGAAGAGGTAACACATAATGAAGAAGATGAGGAAGATTTCAGGGATTCTCATCTAGCATTTAAAGAAGGTGTATCTACCACTGTGGATGAGTTCAAGAAAATAAATCTGGGTATATATGAAGATCCACACCCCACTATAATTATTGCGGCCATGACCTCTGAAGAGAAAGGGGTGTATACTTCATTTATAATGCAACATCGAGATATATTTTCTCAGAATTATACAGAAATTCCAAGTCTTAATCCAGATGTAGCTACTCATCATTTGGGTTTTCAAGAAGAAAGTCAGAGATTCAAGCAGGCATCAAGAAGAACACACCCAACTCATGCCTCTAAAATTGAAGCTAAAGTTGATAAGCTTATAAAGGTTAACATTTCCAGGGAAGTTCAATATCCCAAATGGCTAACCAAAATTATCCAAATGAAAAATAAGAATGGTAAAATCAGAGTCTGTATTGATTTCAGAGATCTTAATCGGTATTGTACTAATGATGACTTTCCAATTCCAATTATAGAGATTTTAATCGATGGAACAGATGACTATGAAGACCATTCCTTCATGGTTGGATACTCTGGGTATAATATAATCCGTATGGCCATAGAGGATGAAGAATCTAAAGCCCTAAAAGCCCCTCATGTAGTGTTTTTCTATCGGGAAAATCCCTTTGGCTTAAATAACGCAGCTGCAAAAACCAACGTCCCATGAACCATATATTCAAACCCTTTTCATGGAAATTTGTTGAATGTTATGCGGATGATTTGGTGGTCAAATATAGTCAACATTCCAGTCACTTGGATGATTTGGAAACCATACTCAATAAACTTTGGCAACACAGTTCGAAGATGAACCCCTCGAAATGTGCTTTTGGGGTAACCTCCGGAATTTTCCTTGGCTTCATTGTACTCCATCGTGGTATCATTGTTGATCCAAAGCTAAAAAATCAATCATTGGTATGTCACCTCCTCGGAATTTGAAATAATTAGGAGGACTTCAAGGAAAATTAGCATATATTCGGCGCTTCATCACCAATTTGGCTGACAAGTGTTTTCCCAGCACAAGATTAATGAAAAGGGAGTCACCTATCAATGGAATGAATACTACCAAGAATCATTTGATACCCTCCAAAAATATCTCTTGAGTCCACTGGTATTAATTCCACCTATTGAAGGAATTCCACCTATTCTCTATGTGACAACTTTAGATCCATCACTGGGTGCCTTCCTTGTTCAAAAGAACAATGTTGGAAATGAGAACAGTATTTACTATCTTAGTAGAACAATGATTGATGAAGAAACTCAGTATTTATGTATTGTGAAGTGCTTCTTGGAATTAATCTTTGTAGTTTAAAAATTTATGCATTACATGGAGAATCATGAAGTCCAATTAGTATCTCAAGAAACCCACTCAAATTTATCCTCAGTCGTCCTATGCTTACAGGACTTCTGGCATAGTGGGTTTTCATTCTGCAATATTTTGATATCCAGTTTGTGCCTCATAGGGAAATAAAAGGCCAAGATTTGGTTGACTTCTTTGCTGAACATCCATATCTGGAAGATATATCACAGAATACTAAACATCCTAATGAAGAGGTTTTCTCTATTCAGGATAATTCCCAAACAAGGAAAATGTACTTTGATGGTGCCCCCATAAGTTCAACCGAGAAGTGAATGGATAACCCTAAACTCAAGAAAGTTGGGTTAGGAATAATACTTATCTCCCTAGAAAATGCAGTGTTTCTTTATTCCATCCTGTTGTCAAAAGGTGGTACCAACAATGAGGAAAAATATCAAGCTCCTATCATAGGTTTGGAATTGGAACATCAGGTGCAAGTGAGTCACTTGAATGTAAATGGTGATTCAGAATTGGTAATCAAACAGATCAATGGGGAATATTATATCAAGAAAGAAGAATTAATCCCTTTGTGTGATTACGTCAGAGGGTTAATAGAAGAATTTACCTCAGAGCCAACATTTTCTTATGTCCCTCGATCACAAAACACCCAAGCTAATGCACTGGATAACACAACTACAACTCTGGAAGATCTAAATCGGGATGAGACAATCATTAGCATTGCCCATCGGCATGTGGTCTCATGCTTCTTTCAACTTAGAATTGAGGAAATTAATGATATTAGCCCTATTTGCGAGCCATATGGTCTTACTATGGTATAGAGAACACTCATTGTGGAATACCTGCAAAATGGGGTACATTCACTAGATAGGGCTGAAAAAAGAGAATATATGATGATGAGCGGTCAATTTTACACTTTATGATAGTCTAGAGCACCAGAAGATCCTTTAAAAATGAGTCTATAATGGAATCCTCCTCAGATGTTTTGATGGAGAAGAAACTATACCTGTCCTGGAAGAAGTGAAATCAGGAACTTGGGGTGCCCATTCGTCTGGGCACATACTCTCTGATCAGATCCAAAGGCTAAGATACTTTTGGACTTTAAAAATGCAGGATTGTATAGATTTCACTTAGAAATGTTATCCCTGCCAAGTGCATGATGACTTCATTCATCAACCCCCAAAGATGCCACATATATCTAAATACTCTTTTTTGTTTTCCAAATGGGCAGTGGATATATTAAGACCTTATCCTCTAGCTATGGCTAAGAAGTTCAAGTATATTCTCACTGCTATAGACTTCTTCTCCAAATGGGATGAGGCAATACCTCTCAAATCTTTCAGATCCAAAATCATTATTTTTTTGTTAAAACTAATATCATCACTAGATTTGGTGTCTCTTATACTATCTTGAAAGAAAATGGAACAAATTTTTTGTTCTGTTGTGGTAAAAAATCTCTATCAGGAACATAATATCAAATCCAACCATTCATCTTGCTATCATGCAGTGGCCAATGGATATATTGAGGCCTTCAATAAGACCCTATCAAATATACACCAGAAGATGTTTGATAAAGATAAGAAATCATGTCCTCATAAATTTCTGAATTCTTTATGGGCTTATCAGACTACTACCCATACTGCCACCTAAGAAACTCCTTATTCATTAGTATACATAACAAAAGTTGTTCTTCCAATTGAAATGAATTTTCCTTCACTAAGAGTTGAAATCTGTGATAATTTGTCTATAGATGAGTGGTCTCAGAAATGGTTTAATGAGATAGAACAATTATACGAGAAAATATTGCACACTTTGCATCATTTAGAAGTCTATCAAAACAAAATGGTGTGAGATTTTAAGAAGAAAGCTCACCTCTGTTCATTTCTTCAAGGAGAATTGGTATTGGTCCTCAGGACTCCAATGGTACTAGGAAAGAAACCTCAAAAGCATGAGACAAAGTGCGAAGGACCTTATTCTATAAACATGGTCTACTCAAATAGATCTTATTCCTTAATGTCAATGGATGGACAACTCATTACAACTCCAACCAATGTTAGATTCATGAATAAATACTTTGTGTAATTCCACAGATCATATTTCATCACTACAAGACAAAAAACTACACAACCCCCATGTCCTTACTGAAGACTTAAAACTGCACAGTACAAAGTCATAGTGGGAAGACGTTAAACTGCATAACAACCATAAGCATTCATGCTGCTGACGTTAAAATGCATAGCATCTTTGTCCTTGTCTGCCGACATTAAAATGTGTGACACCATTTGTCTTTGTTACATGACATTAAATTGTACGATTAATGTCTTCTCTATTTGATGTTAGTAGCTACCATAATCAAGAATCATGGACATCATTTCTACTCTTTAGTGGCACATGAGTCTCTTTCTTCCCTATGTCTAAGTCAGATCTGCATAGGGATCTTGTTTCAAGAACTACGTGTGGATTGATTATCATCTATTTGAGATACGTAGAGATGCCTGGACCTCCAATCTTTGGCCCAACCGCAATCACAAAATTTTTAGTTTCCTTTTTCTTATCCTCTATATGAACTACATCTATACAGAGTTATCTTTTAAGATACATGATTTGATTTTCATACTATCTTCTTTCTTAAATATAATCATTCATACAGAATATGTTAAATCCCTCATCTCCCATGTCAAACTTGATTGGTGTGGGAAATGATTGTTTAAAGAACTACCTAAAACTTGATTCTCATCTATATGAGATACTTAGAGACTCCTAGATCATCAATCATGGGCCCAGCCAGGATAAAAAAAATAAAACCCCTTTATTCCTTATAAAAGTATCAAAACTGTATAGGAAATGATAACTTGATTCTTGTCCTCACTAAGACACATAATAACATTTGGGTTTTATCACTTAGACTATCTAGAAAAAGTATTTCTTTTCACATTGGTTCATCTTCATCCTTACAACAGGTCATTAAATTTAATGGAAATCTAACACCCCTATTATTCAATTGTGTCACTTTTATGTTATAGAAGAAACCCCTACTGCTCCTTTTTTCTCACACCAAGTATAGCTCACATTGGATTAGGAATTGGGTAAAAGTATTCTTTACATAAATAAGGTGTCTCATATTTTTATGGCACTATCAATGTCCTCACAGCATGACACAAAATTGCACAGTATAATGTCTTCATTGCATGACTTAAAACTACACAGTATAATGTCCTCAATGCATGACTCTAAACTACACATCACAATATTAATTTTAAGGAAACAAAAAATTCTCCATTTTACATATGAGTCAGATCTACATAAATAATGTCAAAATCAGGGCCAATATTCAATCAAGTATTTCTTATGTGCATTGATCATAACCCCTTCAATGCTCACACTCATAATATAGAATATTTTCAAGATCTTCTTAATCATTCATACAGTTTACGGTGACAGAGAATCTAATACCTGAGAACTCTTTTTCCTGACTATGCAGCACATTCCCTTAGGTGGCCTTGCATAAGTTTCCTATAAAATAGGAATTTCAGTGAAATGATTCCACTATATGGCTATACAACATATTCCCCAATTGGACCTACATAATAAAACCTCTATAATAGGTTTGTCAAATTATTTTAATTTCATTCTTGGTTATAATATCTTTTTCCCCTTAAAACATTGATGATTATATACAAGAATCGGTATTTTAAAATAGTCATCCTGGAATATTTGTCCCATTATGTTTCTCTTGAACTGAAAGTATTCAAGATTATTGTTTAAAAAATTTCCCTCTATATGTGTTCAAAGAAATATGAAATAACCTTGGAATCACAGGACCACATATCATATACCATTTCAATTTATAGTCCTAGTTGTATGAACGTAAACTATAGAAACCATACCTCCTATGTTTGGGTCAGACCATCATTGAAGTTGTTTTCCTCTAATTCTTTTGAAATGTTGTTTTAAAATAACCTCTCCATATTTAGGTACCTTTCTCCATAAAGCAATCTACGTTCTTCATAAAATATAAATCTCCATAAAAATTCATCAATTTTTAGCAATAGAATGTTAAATTATTTATAGATCTTTTGCTTGACTATCTAGCACGTGCCCTTCGGGGGCCTTGAATAAGTTATCTACGTAACGAGCATGTCAGTCAAAAGATGCCATTGTTTGGATATGAAGCATATCACCCAATTGTCTTTGCATAATACAGCCCCATAATGGGTTTGTCAAACAATGGTAACTTCCTTCTTGGAAAATACTTCCTATAATGCCTTAATCCCTTTTTCTATATCATTCTTCAGATTTAGAAATTCCCAAATCACAGTCTATAATTTTACCTTTTATACTTGAATATAGTATTATGTTTCCAAAAAAATTATCATGAATTTTGGAGAGTCTCATACCTCTGGTTAAATCTAAAGACCTTAAATTAAATCCACATAATGTCCTCACTGTATGACTTAAAATTGTACCGCACAATGTCCTCACTACATGACTACAAACTGCAATGTTTTATATCATAAATTCCCCTTTCTGATATATTTTAACCATCCTTGATACACCAAATGTGTATAGTAGTGGTTTTTCTATTCATGTCATAAGTCGACATAAAATATCCCTTTATTCATAAAATCTCATTCCTCGAAAAGCCACCCACTATGGTTTGGAGTCACCCAAATCTTATTTTCCCATGTCTATCAATATTAAAATGTTAAATTCTTAAGATCTCTTTTTCGTGACTATGTATTACATGCCATTAGTTGTCCTTACATAAGTTCCCTACATAATGGGCATGTCAGTAAAAAGATTCCACTATTTCTCTGTGCAACATATGCCCCAGTTGGCCTTTTATAATACAACCCCCATAATGGGTTTGTCAAATAATGGTAAATTCGTTCTTGGAAAAGACTCCCTTTATGTTGATACAAGTTTTAAATTTTGTGACCATAAAAATCATGGCTCAAGATTCCCCTTGGAAATATTTAATGAATATTAAAGCATGTCTTAGCCACCGAGTCTTGTTTGAGATCTAATTTAAAAAATTTACTGTATAATATGTTCTACCTTAAATACTAGACCTTTATAGTCCAGCCTGTTTGAATCTAAACTTCTAAGCGATGTGGTACTCACCAGATTGAGAACCCACAACGGTAACTCTTAAAAATAGATGAGTACTAGCTCACTAAATGTACATATTTTATTATTTAGGTAATATTGAGAAATAAAAAGTCAAAAGTTACAAAGTTTGTGGGGTTGTCTATATAACCCTAATAAAAATAAAAATATGCTCACTAATCCCCATGGATTAGAAAAAAATTAGAGCATCCTTCCAAACACGATGTAGCTCTAAATCTAACCAAATGTTGTTGTAATGCGTCAATGTTCCCTAGTTTTACCTTAGAACATGATTCTTTTCATTATAAACGAATAAAAATCTAAAGGGGGGGGGGGATTTTGTAGACACCAAGAAATGGGTTTCATGAATTTCTCCGTAATAGAAGATGTATTTCCCTGTGTTGTGACTCCAAATGACCTCAACGAGGCATGAAATTTTTTCTGTGTGACTCTTCATTTTTCATGACGGTTAGGGATGGTAGTGAAGGTACTGACTCGAAGGGTCGGGACTACAGCTCGGTGCTGATCCCAATTAGGGGTGTGGGGGTGCAGCCCCTGTGGAATGGATAAAAAATTTGTCTAAGGCCCTAAAGAGGTTCCCAAGGTACCTGTTCACAAATACATGTGCCCCCCCTTTTGGAGCTGATTGAAGTATTTATTTTGGCTAAGTCCTGAAAGTGTTGCCTTATTCTAGAAAAAATAACCAACGACGCACAAGTATACTGGGGTGCCACACAATTGGTGCGCAGCCACTTGTACACCCCAATTTTTCATGTAACCCACTTATGTGACTAAATTCCTTTCTCCCAAGGTTCAATTTTTCCCTATAAATAGACCATTGGAGTCTTCATTTGTATGGACGAATTTTACTGAACACCAATTGCTACTCTGGTTTCCCCGGTGCTTTGTCCAAGCCTTCGTAAACATGTAAGGTAGTTATTTAACACCTTGAGCATAGGATTTAATGGAGGATCATTGGACATAAGTCTTTTTAGTGTTTGAAAACCATTACACTTGCGCGCCTAAAGCGCCCAACCTACCTAAATCAGAAACACTAGCGTGCCACCTATTACTTTCATAAGAACTATAGTGAAAAACTTTTGGGACCACCTATGAATACTCCTGATGGCTTGATCCAAGTATCACCCAAGTATTACCATACAGGTTTTTCATCGCTTATGTGAATATCAGGTCACCCAAGTCTACTTGCGTGCCCAAACATGCACGCCCTAGTCTACTTGAGCTCCCCACTTTGATTCACTTATACTCTTCATTCTACAATCCATCATTCCTTCCTCAAAGCCATTCATGGAAAGGCTTCTTCTTCTTTGTATCCCTTGTCTGAAAGGTATTCTGTTGAGACCTCCACCCAAACCTCTCGACTTATCAAAACTTCGAGAAAGGCACACTAGCCTTTCTCCAATATGGATTTGTATATCCACAGTCATAGGTTTCCCAAATTTGTTTCATTGTGGGATTAGGGTTCATGGAGTGTCTTTGGGTTTGTATATCCATAGTCACATGAAACGCTCTCCCAGAAACAGTGCTAGTAAGTTCCATGTTTGGAGGAGGGTGGGGTCCTGGCCTCTTCCATCCTAAAGAGATGACCCGGAACCACATGTCTCTCGTAGGGAAGGAAAATTTAACAGTTTATTTTCTTCTTTTTGAACAATGTATAAGTTTCCCTCCCCTACCAGGATAAATTTTAGGGTAACCATCCTGGCCTAAGCCCCTAGCGTTTCATGCAGGAGGTAGCATCATTGCTCCTCGTCTCTTTTTCGGTGCCAAATTCTTGAGGAGAGATGGGTACATGGACTTTCGTTAACCTTTCCCTCTCCCATTGAGCTTTTTCACCATGGGAAGCCATCATGGTGTAAGCCCTGAATCTTCATCCCTTATTCCTTTCATGGGAACCTTGTCCAATGTAAAGAGAACAGAGGGAGAGCTTATCACCTCGCCCTCTTCCCGGGTCACCTTTCCCTCATCCACTATCTCCACCATAGGCTCACCCTCCTCCTCCAGTAGAGGAGAAAAAGTGAGCATTATTGTGGAATCTTGAACATCCTCTTATTTCAAAAACTAATCATGAATCACATGGGCTTAGAGATTCATGATTATAACAAAATGTTCCGAGACACCTGCAGTGAAGGAAATACGAGAACTCTGATTCATATTAAAACCAAGATATATAAGAAGCCCTTTCAGGGCCCAAGCTCACTGGATATCCTATTCAAGAATCCACCCCCAATTCCCTTAATATGGGCATCCTCCTTAGGAACAAGGCCCAAGTTAAACCCCTAAGATAACAAGGAATCCTTTTCAGGATGTAAGTCCAAACTCATCTCTCTCAAAGGACTATAATCTCCTACGAGACTTATCAAACTATGTGGGATTTGATTCCCACACACATGAGATACTTAAGAAGCCTCCTTGGGGTTCAAACCCAATATTTCAAATCAACCCTATTCTCCTTGGGCCATATTCCCAATAGGGTCTAATCTAACGTGGAAATCCATATCCTTTCCATGTTCATTGGGTTGTTTCAGCATGAGTCCCACACCAAAAATTTACTAATCACCTTTCTCTTAGATCTCCTTACCACATGAAATTAAACTATATGGTTAGCTCCTTATCACATGGCCTTATAATCTATGATGTGTACCATTAATTGAAACCTAAATACGAGGGTTCTAATTCATATTACAAGGATACATAGGTATCCCATTTTATGGGTATGATCCAAATATCAAAACAAGCCTTCATCTCCCTGGAAGATAATAAATCCCATATTGCCTCCCCTGAGTGGATTAAAAACCAGTATCATCATGATAATGATTAAAAGAATCTTGAAATATTATATTAGAGGATACATTTGATGGATAACCACAAATACATAGGGATATCTCCATTAATGAAGAACCTTGAATGCATACTGATGATTCTAAATTTTACACATATTATAAGTGATTGTAAATTCCAAGGGAAACTTATGTTATGCTTGGTTAATTGAAAAGGATTTACGAAAATATCTTAAATTTACAAAGAGAGTCCCATAGTAGACAATAATCCCCCCTAAAAGGGTGTGATGAGTCTGACCTACCATACTCATTACCAATGTAAATTCTTAAGTATTGTAAAGTTAAAACATAACGAAAACCTGCCTTTGGAAAGCAGGAACCCTTTAGATAAAAAACTGTTGGATGTTTATGGTTCCCTGAATAAATCCAATGGAAACTACCAGGAAGTAGTGATTATTAAATCTATAACCCATGTTTCAAGGAACTACAAAACAAATACCCTACTCACTCAAGTCTACATATTGACTTAGATAATTCATGGGGGGGGTGGGTAATTTTCTAATCTTGTCATTGTTTGGATCTTAACCATGTTGGGATTTTTACTCTCACATGATGAGTATTACATATAGACCCTCAATCGAGATATATTGTGGGAGTGTGAGGTCGCACTCAGTTATTGAATATTTATCTAGATAATGGATATGTGATGTTCTTATCCATATGGATGGATGGAAACTGAAATATTCATTGATAAAATCATTATATACTATAAGAATTGAGAAATTTTGAGTTTTCTATATGGCACTGACATGGTTCACGCCCCATGGTCACTCAGTGTCTTAGAAAAAGGAAAAATATGAGAAGGAACATTTTTATATGATGTAGATTGGTGGAAATAGGTATTGATAAAGATTTGTATGATAAATATAATTATAGATCCATTTATAGATTGAGTGTAATCAACTCTTTAATAGTGTCCACTCTTTTCTTACATTTATGGATTTGAGATTAATATTTTTTCAACACTATAAAGGCCTATGGGGGCACAATTTGTGGCTAACTAAATAAGGGTTGTGTTTGACTTAGAGATCCTATCTAAAAGTCATTTTGACTTAATCCAAAAGTTTTTTAGATGGGTATTCACAAGTTATTTAATTTATTGTGATACAAGGTGAAGTTAGTTATATTTTTCCAATTTTTTTTGGAATATATCTAAAATGAGTTTTGGAAATTGTGTCATAAGTTATTGTTTTTAATAATATTACAGTGAAATAGAATAAATTGTAATAGGATTTAGTAAAAGTGAATGATTGATGATAATATTCCCTATACACACATATACATATATATATATATATATGATATATATATCAATTATGTCGGCTTTCATGGAGTGCACATAAGGATATATTATTTTATGCAATATGTGATTAAAAAATGATTAATAGTTATAATTTTTAATTTAACCCATGTAAGCTATCATTAAATGAAATTTTATCATATTTATAGGAAACATATAGGGATTAAATGAATATATTGAACCAATCATGGTTTTTATTCATGAATTTAAACAAATGAATAAATTAAAGGATAATCATAGTGTATACTTGATCACCTTCATTATCTAAATCCATATTATAGTAGTGGAAAGTGATTTATATCCTCAATATTGGCCAATAAACCATACCCCATTGTTCTATTTCATCATCCTTAAATTCATATTGAGTTACTAGGATACTAAGGAGAGAAGATGTATCCCATCCAAACATCAGATTATTTAGTTCAAACTATGGATGCAACATAGAGGTGGGGTGATTTTTCCACTCAATGATCATTACCAAACCCGTTAAATGATGTTTGTGGATGATAAAATGGCTCTTCAGTGAAAGGTATTTTGGATTTATAGTATTTATTCATTTAATTATTTTATCTAGTTTCATATTATATTGTATGGGAGATCCTCAATTTTTGGTTTTTACATTCTTTTTCTATGTCTAATTAGTGTTATAAGATTCATATGAAACTTAACAACCATGTGTGTGGAAATTCCTTACTAGGAGGGATGGTATGGAAATTTATGTTTTTTTTCTATGGTTATCCTAATTTTTCCGTGAGTGATTCCCATGTTTATGAGGCTGTTGATTTATGGTATTTTATCTCTTGGACCGGTATATCAAAGGAGTGTGTGTTCATGCAACATCTTAAGAACATAGCATTATCATGTCATATACGTGATTTTGAATGATTTATTATCTAATTACCTGGACTATGAAATGTGTTGGTTATTTAAATTTTCTATAACCATTTATATAGAGTGTTCCTATATAAATTTATAGCAACATATTACTTAACTTTTTTCCTTATAAGGATAAAATACATGTTATATTATTATTTTGGGTTGATCATTATGATTCATCAACCAATTAAAATTCTAATAACATAGTAAATAGATTTTTAATATATGAATTATAATGGACATCTTCTTTACATTTTCCTAATATATAAAAAATTATCATCAAAGATAATATTTAAAGGTAATTTATGGGATAAATATTTTGGGTTTGTACATGGAATCAACTAAATAAAATTCTAAGTACAACATATAAATAATTTTACACTTAAACTTCTATTCTAAATTTTATTTTTCATGGAATTTATTGTAGGGATGTTCTAGTTAATGTAATATGGGAAATAAAAACATTTTAACCACATATATATAATATAAATCTAATATATTTTTTATGTAGACCATATGTGTAAGTGTATGGGGCTATGAGAGCAACCAAGTTATGTGTTATACCTATGGCCTTGAGTCCTATGACGTGTTTGGGTTGTCTAGGGACTTTTGGTTGCTCCTAAAGTGGTAATGGGTAGGATGTTATAGGATCTGATTTGTACATGAGACTCTATAATGGTTATTGGAATATTTGATGTCATGAAACCTTGGAATGGTGGTGAGTGTCATCCCTAGAATTGTGACCAATGTGATACATGGATTAGTGTGCGGGATTGGTGGTAGAGCCTAGTGACTTTCATTGGGGTGGCTCCAGGTTAGGGAGTGAGGACCTTGTGACCTTGGAGGGTGACCCATGAGAGGGTCCAACTTAGTATATGAGCACCTTTAGGTGTGTCAGGTATAGGCATATGTTTTTTATGATGTTGGTACACGATGGTGTTACCAGGGCCCTGTTTTAGTCATGGAGGCACCTTTGGATTTTTTTAAGAAACCATTGTCTACGGCTGCTTTTAGTATTATAGCTAGTTTTAAAAAGTGTGGGATCCTTAAAATTATTGTATATGTTGAATCCCTTGTATGTTTAGGCATATGAGATAAATTGAAGATGATAGTTCAGGTAGGGGTAGATTTAGTGATTTTGAGATTGGTCAGGTGTGAGGTGCGTATGAGCACGACCACCCATGAAAAATGTTTGATGTAAGGAATGTGTAAATGAATGAGGATATCAAACTGAAAATCACATTGGGTAATGATGCTTCAGTAGCATGTATATTTTTTGAGGGTGGGATAGGTAGGTTTTTGGACCCATCGACTTAGGATGCACCTTCAGGAATGTATGAATAATGTAAATGAACCTCATTGTAACTTTAGAATGATTCTGTGATTTTTAGTGGTTGTGTGAATGGAAAAGGATTAATTAGATGCATGTGGTAAGAGAAAGCACCTAGAAATCACTATATTTAGTGAGACTAGAATGTAGGATTGATCTGGAAAACAACTTGGTGATGAGAGGATTTTTTTGTAAAAACACAAATCATTCGAATGTGAGTAAGGTCCTCATAATTCATGTTGCATAGAAGCATGCCACCATTGATATTTGATGAAATTTTTGATACAAGTGTGTGTTCAAGATGTACAATACTATTTTTCTTGTAGGTTTATTGGTATGAGAGTATACACCAATTATGTGTATGTGAGTAGGAATCATGAGTGGGATAAGGGAGAGTGTGGGTTTGATGAGAAGCTTACAGGAATAGTGGTCTGGGGATTTTGGGTGAGAATGGTGATTTTATAGGAGTAGATATGGGAACATGAACAGATGGGGTGGAATAACAAGTCTAATTCAGGTTGAACGATGATGGAAGCATTAGAGGTTGAATTGCACACCTGACTTCATGGATCAGGGGGAGAGGCACACATGTGGTTATGGCGAGACTCCTTTAGGTAGGTTCTCTAGGAGCAGTAAAGAATGAGATGGACGATGACGAGTATTACATCAATAATTTAAAGGATTGGACCTCCTTTTCAATGGTGTTTCCATAAAAATGATTAAGTAACATTATATTTGGTTCGGGTGGAAGTGAGTTTTGAACTACCTTATGTAATGATTCTTACATATGAGAAGTATCATCCCATCTATCCATCAAATTCTCAAACGGACGAAGTGTTTTCCGCGATGATTAGAGAATAGTTTAGTTGGGTAATAGAATGGATTATATTATTGTGGGTATAGGGAAATCATTTGTATTTATGTGACCCTCATGAGATGGGGATCAAGGGTGTGTAAGATCGACAATTGAGAAATTGTTATAGTGTTTGGATGAGAGAAGGTTGGTGAGGTAAAATTCAACAGGTCCATTACTTAATGCTTGGTATGAACCCAGGGGTGATATCAAAATTAGATTTAGTGTTGAACTCATTCTTACAATGATTTTTGGTGATCTGAAAATGATCATATCAGTGGTTCGTTGGAGCTCGCGATACGCAATGATGGTGAAATTTATGGTTGATGGTTTAATCTTGGAATTTCACTAGAAGTCGGGTATGGACTTTGATAGGCATGTTCAAAAGACCACATGATTCCTTAAGGGTTTAGACTTTGTGATCCTGGGGATCAATGACGTGTTAGTGGATAAAGTTGAGAAATTTTGGAAAAATTCATCTAGAGGATATTTAGATTTCATTATTACATGTAATTCGATGATGTTATCATGAAACCACAGTGGGTTCATCATTTTGTGTATAATGAGTGAGTTTTGAGAGATGAATTAGGATCCTATAAGAAATGGTTGGCTTACTAAAGTGATTCTTGGAAATTAGTGTCTCATATAGTGGAATTTGAATTTGATAATAATAAGGTATACTTGTGTTATACTATTTTTTTCATGGATTTTGGGTGCGGTTGATCGATAACCACATCGATGGGAATCATTAGAACTCTATAATCATGTTTTTTTAGGAAATTAAAAGGTAGATGGTGATATAGATTATTATTTTCATATATTATCTAAGAGATTTTGTTGGGAGCACAATAGGTTGGGAGACTTTTTGGATGAAGACAAGTTAGGTATCTCAGGGTAGACGGGTGTTGGTGGGTGCCTTCTCGGTGCTTCAGTATTGAGTTCAAGTGGTGGCTAGCATGCTTTAGAAATTGAAGAACATTGAGTCCAATATGGAACATTGAAATAAAATTGGGTGTTAATGTTGGAAATGATACTGTTGAGAGGGAAATGATGAGTGATGTAAATTAGAGATTCATTTTATGTAACCACAAAGACATTCTGGGTATGATCAGTGTTATTTTAGGGAGTTTGTAAAAATCAGGGGTACATACAAGTTATAATTTTTAGGTAAATTTTTAATTTTCATTTAGTGGAAATTTAGTTTTAAAACCTGGTTTTGGATTAACGTTATGAGTTCCATAATGTCTTATAGGGATGTTTTTGGTTTTGGTTCAAGTCTAGAGAGGTGAATCGGGTGATCAGATAAGTCTTAGATGCTTTGGTTTATGTTTCATAGATTTTTTAATTTTTTTCTAGGTCATATTTAAGATTCATTGTTTGGGATAAACCATGAAAAGACTCTCATGAAACACTAGGAAACCATTATGTACAGTTCAGTTTGAACATGCATGGTTTGGGTTGAATGGGTGGGGCATGAGATGATTCCAAATCGTGCAATGCCTATGGGAAAGAGTGCGATTCTTCTGGTGAGTTTGGGTTATAGTACATGGCTTGTGAAAAGTTAGTTAAACCATGTATCAATATTAAAAATTTTATCTACATTTTTCTAGTTCCACATGGTATGTCTGGGTAATGTTTTTTTAAACCATGTTAATATCCAAGAAAACTATACGAGCATGCTTGTTCTATGAAATAACTTATGTATAATAGGAAAGTAGTTTGGAAAAGAGTTTGGATAAACCATAAATCCTACCCATCTATTAAAATTTTGGATATTTCTGAGAATACCCTCCTAATTTTAGTCTCCCACCCATTTCCACTTCCCACTTTTGTGACATGACCTTAGGAGCTCAAAGAGGAGATCCAATATTCATCTCTCTTTAATTATGGGTGTCTTACCTCCAAATATAATGGGGTTTATATGAAATTCCTCATCCATTTTTTAATATTCCTATTTTCAATGAATCCTTCCTTGTAAACTTCTAATATCTATTATGTAGGATAAGTTTTTGGATTTGATTTCACAAGAACATGATGGAATCGGCAGAGCACGAAGGGGTTTCTGCTCTTCCTAAGAAGAGGATGACTTAAGACCCCATTTTCATGTATTCACCCACTATTTTTTTTGGTTTTATGTATTTATGTGAGTATTTAAAATTTTTTGATCTAAATTAAATATTATCTCTTATGGTTTCATTTTTTTATACGACTTCAACCCAAGTTGGTGATTATAGCTTGGTAAGAACCTCCGAAGGAGGGTCAGTCTTGGTTTGGGTACTATAGGAGCTCCCAATGAGTGTTTTTTATTTATCCAAAAATTAAATACCTTAGTTAATTATTTTTAAGTTTTTAATTAGTAATAATTTGATTATAATAAATTAATTTTAATCATTTGGATGTGAGATTAGATTGGAAGTGGATTGAGTGCTGGCCTCATAAGAAACTCAAATCCCTTCATTATGTAATTACCCTTGTTAAATAAATTTTTATGTGAGTTAGACCTAGTATGTTGAGAGATGCTAATGAGACATAAACAAGGAATTTGAACCTAGGTTTTATCTAATTAAAATCCCATAGCTTATAAGAATTTTTATGTGAGACTATAAAATGAATTCTATTATTTTTAAAGTGGGTAATCCTTTGTTGAATGATGTTTCTGTGTTGGACAATTTAAAATTACATGAATAATGGTTCATGAAGAGTATCATATGTGACATGTTAAAATATTGTGGTTAAAATGGAAAAAAATGTAATTTTTTTCCTAAATAATGATTGAAACATTGTTTAATTCAATGTAGGGAATGGAAGGGGTATTTACAAGGAATGTAATGAATCAACCGAATGATTTAATGGAATAAATTTATCCATGTGTTATAGAATTAGTTAAAGAGAGTGATTGTAATATACCTATATGAAATTTTCCCTTATATAATGTTAATTACACCCTATTTAAATAGGTTTGGAAACCACGAGAATCCTGATAAAACCTAGAAGAATTCAATGTCAAACTTGGTATGTAATGAATGAATTGTTTTATTTAGTGGCATAAATTATGTGTTTAGTTGATGATGTAACAATAACTCCTTATAGAGATTACATGGACTCTATATGAACTTGATTGGTGTGGAATACCATGATCACACATTATATTCCAATATGGGACACAAATGAATTCTAGGGTGTGCTAAAACCATAAGATTCATCGAGGTATGATGCTGTTAAATCCCTTGAGAAAGACATTGTATTTCAAAAAGATTCAAAATCGTGAATTCCTTGGCTTGATTCCTCCTTGTATTTATATAATGTTTTACTTATCAAATACCTTATATTAATTCATTAGATTCTTTCTTGGTACCCTGGTTGAATTCCATGGGATAAGATCCTTAGATTCTACTTATTCTTAGGTTTAATTCCTCAAGTGTATGTCATGTATTATAATAAAGTCATGATTTTAAATTTTAAAGGTGGTTTCTTGAGTTCAATGTGGTATAATGAATCAATGTAATTACAAGGTTCACCCTTATATTCTCAATGGGGTTTTATTGAGAAGGGATTACAAGATGAGACACATGGATTCCTTCATATTATGAATTATATGGATGCCTTATTTGTATAAATGGGAAGAATTCAGTCCCTGATGTATTCAGTGACTACAGATATATCTGTGATAGACAAGGAAGTTATATATTAGTGTCACGTGTCACTATAGATCCTAGTAATCAGGGTTGTTTTACTGCTTCGTTTTATATATTAATTCTATTAATGTAAAATTAGTACATCAATAAACGGTAATTTTAATTTGAATAACACCTATGTGAACATTACTATCAATTATTTATTTTTGGGATAACATTGGTGGTGGCCTACTGAGTTATAACCACACCCTTATCAGGCCTACATGTAAATTGTGTTCCCAAGAAAATTCTACTTGATTATAGGTTATAGTTTACTGATGGGATGGAGAATGGAAGGTAGGGTTGTCCAGGACTTGGGACCACTTCAGGTTTTTTCTTGTTTTATCCTTTTACCTTTTTGGTTGTTCTGTGACTTCCTAGAATGTATAATGTATATTCCATTTACCATTTCATGTCTTATTCTTATTATTTCCAACATTTTTCTACAAGTTGTTTTATTGCATATTTATCTAGTTGTTGTATATATTTTCCTTTATTTACACTATTATTTACTTTGATATGTGAGTATAGTTTCCACACTATACTATATTAGACCAATAAAACTCATTGAAAGCCTATATATTATGGGGTGAAATGCATGACGCTATGTGGTGACCACTATTTCTAGTACTAAATATTGGTTCGGGGCATTGGGGCATTACATGTTGGGAAATAAAACTTAGTAGGATTCATGTAATGAGATTTTATGATTTTTTTTTCAATGTGTTCTTCTAGACCAGGATTCACCTAATAATTATTTAGGGTCGTAATAATCATAATAAATAAATTTATGAAATTAAGATGTTTTTCTTACATGATTTTTATTCCATGTTCACATAATATTTAGATATATAGAGGAAAATAACGTACATGTTAGGGTTTACCACTAATGCTTCCAGGTATGGGATGATGTATCACTGAGAATGGGGGGTGGATAAATGATATGAATTTTTTTTAAAAAAATATTCTTATTATAAATTAATCTATATGACTAATTAAAGTCTCAATCCACTCTTTCTTGAAATTCTCACCATTACTTATATGCTAATAAATAAAACGGAAACAAGGTATGAAAGGTTTTAACAAAGATTAGTACCATTATGGTTACCTATTCCTTTTTATTTCCTAATTTTTTTATACAAAAATATTCACTATATTACAGAAGCTAATATAATGGGTTCTCTCCCAAAAATCCATTACTATACCTCAATAGTTTTTTTATAATGGATCTCACTAGTGTACAATGGGTCCTCCAAAATGTAATAGAACAAGATCATGAATCTATACTGGATGTCACTACATCAAATGATATTATTATTTTCCTCAAGAAGAGGTCTTTAAACACTTGTATATCTTCCAAAATATGTTATTGAATCTTAAAGTCATTCTTAAATTCTATCTCAATATGATCTTCATTCATAAGACTTGTTCGACCATCCAAAGTCTCAAAATAAAAAATTTAAATTAACAATGAAACCTATTAGTCTCTCTATAAAATATTTTTCATTATTTTGAACCATATTCTTTTATATGGGTATATTTTTTGTACGGTATTCTCCTATTTATCCTTCTTCAACCTCCTCATATTTTTCTTCTTTGACGCACACGTTCTTTTATTACTGAATATCTCCGGTTCTCTCTTTGATACCGGTGTTCTATCAAGAAATTCACTATTATATTCTCAACATTCCTTTTCATTCACTTATTATTAATTTTTATCTTAATACAATCACATGAAAAGTATTCCCATATTATAATATAGAAATACTAATTAATTTATGACATCATAATCCTCTTATTTAAACTATTTGATAATAATTTCAATAAACCCTCTAGATATCTATTCTCATTAAATCTTAATAAAATATATCTTTATTTAATATTCTTTGTGACTCAATATTATTATTATTTAAAATTTCCAATAAAATATATGACCAATACATCTAAACATCTATATGAAAACATGTAGTGAGTTTCAAAGTGCAACACATCTTTGATGGAATGAGTAGATTCTCACTTTTGTCCTGATCAAGAAGGTTGCGATATGACATCTCATATCACAGTGTGACTATTACCCATTATTATAATTCCATATCTCTCTATGTCATCTCCTTCTTTTTATGGTAGGACTATATCTGAAATCACATAACCTACACTAACTAGTGTATTATTCTCAAACTGTTTCATAGTGTGATCTTTATCCATATGGTGTGAAGATAATTTTTTCAAAACTATGTTTCAATAAAAATATCCTCTATATAATTATGCTATTTAATTCATTAAAGAATATATTATCCTTCAACTGAAAAAAAAATTAGATCTATCTTGTGGAATTCATTTATGTTATCGATTTTTTTCTATCTGGTAGGCCATTAAAAATCATGTTTTAACTTTTATATTATAGTATGTTATTATTATTTATCATCATTATCCTTTTACTTTACCAAATTATAATAAAAAACACACATGTAAGAGTAAGGGACTCTCACATATGTTAGTGTGACTATTCCATTTTCCAAATTTCCTTTAACATACGATCCTTACACATTGATAAAATTACACTTACATATCGTAGAGGGTTTAGATCTTTATCAAATTTTTCTCACTGATTAATTTTACATATTTATTGTAAACTATTATAACTATTACACATGTAATATCTTAACTTTAAATATCATAGTATACGTATGGAATTTGTTAGATTTATTCTTTTTGAGTACTATCACATATCATAGTGTAATATCCAATAAATTTCCAAGTTTCTATTTCTCATCCAATTTTAATCTTACATATGGAATGCATCTTCCAATTATCAACTTTAAATCAAAATTTTAGAAATCCACAAGTAAGATAAAATATCCTTCTAATCTTATCAAGATTTCGCCAAACACTCCTAACCACCTTAAATGACATTGAAAATTATCATAATATTTTGAAATATGTTCAACCTCATTTGAAAATTCATATTTAATATAAATACTCTTTTAGTATTTAAATATACTATCACCACTTCTTTAATTTGAGCTTCACATTGATCACTCACAAACATTAATCCAATGGATATCCTTTATTTATTACAATAACCTTCATTCACAATATTCCTTGTATATGTTCTCACTCTTCTTACTAACTATTACCTTCAACTCATTAGCACTATTATTCATAAATACCAACAATCCCACTCAAACACCATAAATATATAGTGGTAAGTGAATTTTTAATCTAACAAAACTTTTGTTTTATCCTTTATAATCTAGACCAATAATCATCATAAGTTAAGGATTCTTCCATGAATCAATTTATAACTGGAACTTTAAGTATCATAAATCAATACCCATTATCAAGGGACACATATTTTTCATCTTTATAGGGATCTTGAACATCACCCAACTTTAGTAAATATTTTCTTTCCTTGATATTAACATATTGAAAAAACAATCATATTCAACATCCATTTAGATTCTCCATTCTCCCTCTTTCAGTTTGTTTTCAATGCCTAGTTCAATTATAAGATCAATATTATTCTCCCCATTATTGAAAATAAATATAGTGGTCCATATGAAATGGAATGTCCTCATTTTATGCTCTTTTTTGATTCAAAATGTCACATCATCCCCACTATTATTGTTCTTATTAATTGATATATATCGATCCACTTGAGAGAAAGATTGTATCACATTACACTTAGAAATAATCCCTGAATGAACTAAATATAACTCTACTTGGGAAATTATCAATAAAATAAACAATAGTGATTAACCTTTTCATGAAATATGTCTATAGAACTATTTGAAATCTGATAAAAACTCAGTTATGTCTTCCTATGGGTTGTTCAATCAATTTTATAAATAAGAATTTACACTCATATTCAAAAAACAAATTTTAAGATTTCATGTAAAAGTATGTATCTCCCACATTTTAATTTCAACATACACCCCCATTTATAATCTTATTTGATACAACTACAAAAAGAATAGGAAAATTTATTGTTATACCCCATATTTAGAACTATCTAGAAATTATTGATTCACATGCATTAATGATATTCTAGGATCTTGATTATCTCATCTCCACCTCAAGGGATGTATTCCACTATACTGTATCATGTATAATCTTATTTATAATGTACTCCAAGCATCCTTTCGATACAACTAGAATTGTTATAATGGGAAATTGACTTTCCATCTCTAGAAATATCCATGATGGATTACTCTCATACTATATAGTAATTAAAATACACATCTAGTTCTTTCCCAAATATTATCACCTACAATTACCAACACAAAATCTCAAAAAAATATATATATTAGAATAATATGGAACTCCTTTACTCTTTAGTGAGAGGAACAAGGTTGAGAGTTTCCTATTAACTATGTTTCTTTTATCTTTATAGATCAAAATTTGGGTTGAATATTCAGGATTTGTTTCCAAAATTTATTGACATTAGTTTATATTAGAATCATGGTAAACTATATATTTTCAACTATCTACTTTTCTGGGATCTCTATTTTAATAATATTTTTCAGATAACATTAATTTCCTTACGCTTTATTTATCTTTTTCAACATCTCTTCTTGAGTAGGAAGAATTATCAAACAATCTATTGAATTATGTCCAAATTTCTTAAAACTCCCAAAGAAAATCTCATGATATCCCTACATACAAATTTTAGACAACCTATCATGAAATTAAGATTCTACAAGTGAATTTTTTTTCTTCCTTAATCATATTAACTTTCTTGTTCTTTCCCTTTCCTTACCTTTTGATACAAAGTAATATGACCAGAATGTATAAATATCATTTCTCTTATTTTGAAATTCTTATCTATAATATACTGTTGAATTTTTCATGGAATTGTTTTCATATATTATTTAGCACAGTGAACCAATTGGACACATCTTCCATATATTTCTTACAAAAAATAAAATTAGTTCTAATTAGATATACTTGTGGATATTTTAATCCAAAGGTTCTTCATTATAACATTATTTCTCCTCTTCAAAATCCTACTTCTATTATTTATCACATTTCTTTCAATTAATTCACTACTACACCAAGTAAGTGAAATAGTATACTTGTAATTTTAGTCATTGTTCCCAAATGTTCCACAACATTAACCTGAACCATTAAATTCTAATATTCCATAATAATATGAATCAGGTTTTGGAAAATTAAACTCTTTCCTAGGCACATTATGAGCCTCATTTTACCTATTATTAAGATAAATAATCCCCCCAAATAGACTCTGAATCCCATTGAAATAGGATAGGGTTTATTATAACTTTATTCATGATAGACAAGTCCTATTTTAGTTTTAGGAGTTTCTCTGTTATGTAGAATATATTTGGTAACATTTGAATAATACAAAATACCCTATACCTTCTTATTTGGGTTGGTTTTTATAGTATCTTATGATTATTCATATTGAACATCCATATATATATATATATCATAATATTATTTCATCATCTTCAAGGTATTTTTATATTTAATACACATGTATTGTGTCTTTCCCAATTTTTTTCCATTGTAGAAAATTATGACTCATGATCTTTTAGTATCTTGTTTTTCTTGGTGATTATCATATTGAGATTCAAAATTTATTCAATGTAATCAATTATCTTCTTGAGTTATTTATATTAATATTCTGTCACATTTTTAATAATTCTATCATTTCATTTTGAACTTGGTTTTTTATCAGGACATGATACAATATCATCTTTCAGAAAATATTTAGTGTAGCTCACTTCATTATCCCCATAACTGTTGTAAATATCCTCATCACTTATAGAAGAGATTTTTTATTTTAAACATGAACTATGAATACAAAGACCCCAACCCCCCCAAATAATTCCCTATTGAGCCAATAGTGTGGTAATGGATATAATGATGCCCAAAGATCACCTCTACTAGGCCACGGGTTGATGAAAAACATCAAGGATATATCATACAAACAAATTGTATTTATTAACATATAATATAACTTGATAAATGAGAGATAGGATTAAACCACCAATAAAGTCCTACACAAGATAAAATAAAAGATCTGAAATACATTCATTTAATTTTATCAAACTGAAAACTAAAAAATAATCTACAATTATTAAAATAAAATCCTCAATAATAACCAGAAAACCCTAAAAACTCCCAAATAACCCACAAACAACTAGAGTTTAGCCCAATCACAAAATATCACCTATAGACTTAAAAATATTTATATATATATTGGGTGAGAAATATATATATACTTTTTAGGATCCTCCTCAAATCCTCTTTTATAAAAGATAAAGGAAGCATGCTAAATCCCAAAGAACTACAAGTGATTCTAACTCATCACCTGATTAGGTATGATAAGTTCCTAGTCTCATAGTGGGTCTCTAAATAAGTATCACATATAAGTAATCATATAATATCCAGGATAATTTCAAATAAGGTACATCACTACACCATACACACTAGTTTTCCACTCTTTCGCAGTATTTCATGCCTTTATCCATCTCTCTCTAAAAAAGTATATCTGTGTAAAGAAACCAAATAAATTGCATCACATTTTGAATTATGTGAAACAAAACATCTCTTCATATATCTCTAGATAGTAACCAAGTATTTTTACATGATCTATCATATCTTATATTCCATGTATTATACCTCATACCATCACAACCTATACACTTCATACCTATAATAATCATTTAGAAACTATATCAAAAGATACATGTGTTTGAAAGAACCGAAAATACATTATAACCCTCCATAAACATATATGATAATGAAAAACACCACGCATACTAGCACATTATACATCTGGGGGAAGATATAAAGGAAACATGGTGTATTCAGCCATCCATTCATCACCGACCTAGATATTGGGGAAAACACACTCCTAGAGTCAACTGAGTGTCATCCACCTTACCGACATGGTTGGGATATAATATGAAGTCATAAAGCATACAGTATATATATAGCTCACAACTGTACTATGGGAAAAAACCTAGTCCAAGGTTCAACTGCAACTATCATCACTTGAACACTCAAATTCCATTGCTAAAAACCAGATATCCTATAATCACTCAAGAATTAAAAAATAATTTCATTTAATTATTTTCCTTAAACATTACATTTTTATATTAAATAATTCATTATCTATTAATTAATTATATACCAGTTTCACTTTACATTAATTATCAACCAATGTCTTTGCTCTCAAGGAATAATCGAAACAAAATCCATTACCTCCCTTTATAAACCAACCAATTCCATGTTTCCTCAAGAGTTAACATCAACATTATATTAATACTCCAACCCCATAGGTTAAAAAATTTAATATTAATTATCATTCAATAATTCTAGTTACTATAGTATTCTTCCTAATCTACACTTAAATATATGCATAAATCACGAGCAACCAACCACCTCAAGTAGTGGGAAAAGAAACAAAAGTACCCCGACCATCCAACCATTAAAGTAGGTTTATAAATAAGAAATCATCTTGACATATAGAACATAAATATTGGGAAATAATATCTTTAACCCATTCCATCAATCTCAGTGCCATCCCGAACAACACCATGCATATCACAATTCATCCTACCATCTCATGCTTTGACTACTACCACAAACCTTTGTGCCCCCACCCATATCTCTCTAAACCATCATCAATCCTACTATATCATAGAATTATATCTCAACACCAAAATCCTGATAAATAACACAATTAATCATAAAAAATAGTAAAAAAGGTATGCATGCCCTAAAAACCAAGGAATCCAACCTTCATGGGAAAACATGCTCACTTAGACTTAAAAAATTATCTTTATCAAACAACTGGTTTGTTAGTGAATTGTGTTAACCAACTCATTTATCACTAGTTGAAATATTAAACATACAATGGAATCATCTAACAATATCTACAAACTATTTAAAAAATATTCTAAGCATATATTCTTATTCCATTATACTATAAGGAAAAAATTTCATTTAAACATGAATCTTTATTTATTTAGTCAAAAAGAATTATCAACATTACATTGTTTATAAAATTTCATCGTAAAAAAATTATAAACCATAGAATTGAAAAAAATTCCCATCAAATCTTAATTATAGAAAGAACACTATCTAGAAAAATAGGAGGAAACCCATTAATTGTGTAGATACACATGCGATCACTACAAATATTAACCATCTATTTCATTATTTTCAGTTTAGTCTTCATTAATGTTAATTACATCATCACCCAAAGAGATAAATAAACATTACAACAACATATAAAAAAACAGGGGAATTAGTGAATCCCCTTCCTTATGGATTTAAAAATTCTTTGATTGATAATGAAACAATAACACAGAACTTCATTCACCTATTATGGAATGATTTAATATCCTCCAAGGATTCCACCACAATCGTTCCAAAAAAAATTAAATAGAAACCAATAATAACAATAAGGGTCATCTTCTATAGCATGGAATGATAGATTGTGTAAAAATGATCATAAAATAAAACAAAATAGAAATAGAAAAAAAAATAACCTCAGATCAACATAGATTGATCTTGATAATTCAAGGACCAATATGTTTTCAAAGGGGTTATAAATACTTTGAAAAAACACCTATGGACACCTAGAGTTGGGAGAGAATAAGAGGGTTTTTAGAAAATTTATGGGTTCAATTTAATTTATAGGAACAATTCTAGATATAGACTCATAATGTGAACTGATCATTAAGGTTGTGAATAACATGAGTTTTATGACGTGACCAAAAATGCATCGACTCGATCCAATAAACATGGATCGATTCATTTTATTAAATTCATTTTATTGTAATGGATTTTTGGGGATAGATTTATCGAATCCAATCCCCATATATTCATTTCATGAATCCATGGTTCTCATCGGAAACTATATATTTCCAACTCCCCTTTTATCGGGTCTTGAAAAACCACTAAATACTATGAAGTTCTCTCTCACATTGTGAACCATGATTCACATCATCATTACTTATATATTCTATTTTATAGCTACCAAACTCTTACGAACCTAGTATATGTTTTCCCATGAACCTCAGACCTCAAAAACACATAAAAAATTGTATAGTACATAAAAACTTACATTAGATACATTTAAAACAATTCTCATCCTCATTAATTCAAAACCAAAACAGAAGGGATGGAAAAAGGGTTTTCCACACAACCACCATGTGAGATACCTCTTAAGGATCTTCCATATCCTATGAAAAACCATCTCACTTAGAGGTAAAATGTGTAAAACTATACAAAACTGACAACCATGTTCTAAAAAATTTCCAAAAGGGAGATATATCTGAAATAATGGAATGGATAAAAAATGCATCAAATAAGATAAAACAGTCTAAAAATTCAAGAAAAGATAAAATTCAATAATTCTTCAATACAAAAGAAGATCTAACTATAAAATAACTTGGGATACATATAAAATATATGTGACTCATGTTCCATGGTTCCCTCATCCACGCTACCATGTTTCCAAGGGATATGAACTAATGGAATAACATTCTTGTGAAACACCTTCTCATGAAGGTCTTAAATCTCCACATGTTGGTCCTAAAAGTTCTTATCATCATCAATGCTGATCTCAACCCAAAAAATTATGTGATTGTTTCCATGAAGATTATGGTAAAGCTGCAACACATGGAATACATCATGTATCTATCTCATCTATGGGGGAATCTCCATCTGATACACATTTACTCTAACACATTCCAACACCTTGAAAGGACCAATAATATGGGGATAGATATTACTCTCATGACCAAACCTTCACTACCAATTATGATAAGTCCTTTCTAATAACACATGATCTCTAACATCAAACTCCAGTGGTATCCTATTATGGACATCATATGACTTATGATGATATTTCAATTCCTTCATCCTTGCATGAATCACCTAAAGCATCTTTTTCTCCATTTCACTTATTCCAATAAAATATTTACAAATTCCCTAAAATCAGTCCTACACATTGGAGAATAGAAATATCATCCATACAAATCTTCAAATGGTGCCATACCAAGAGTGGAGTAAAAAATATTATTGTAATAAAACTTGACCAAAGGAAGTTTCCTCATCCACAAACATCTAAAATCCAAAACAAAAGTGGAAAACATGTCTTAAAGAGTCTGTATAGTTTTCTTTTTCTTAACATATATTTTACGATTATAATAAGTTCCTATAAAAAAAATGTGACCCAAAATCATCATGGATACCTCTCTATACCCTAGAAGGGAAACAATATTCATGATCAGATATGATCATAATCTCGGCTCCTTGGATCCCAACCACCTCCTCCATATAAAACATTAGAAAAAATATCACTAATCTCAACTGCTTGATCACTAATATGTGATATGACTTTTTTAAATGGTAAAATATTACCCATTAGCGTCATACCATACCCAATATTGAGGTAAAACAATAAAAAGTCCATCACAATATCCTCCCACTTCCACCAAGGAACATATAATGGATATATTAAACCACACAAAACATAATAATCATCCTTCACCTAATAGAAGACCAAACATCGAGACAAAAACTCTAGAACTAAGCACTTCAACCCAGGACACCTAAACTGACATCTCAAATTATGATAAATATTTTCCATATTTGGACATACAAAAAATAATGATCTTTGGAACTCATTGATAACCACCTCACACATCACCACAGGAAAGAAAACCCTTATGTAAAACCAAAATTAGTTCTAATAATCATTAGACATTCCATCAGGGGATTCACTAAAGTCAACATGGTCAATATAGAACTCTACCTTGGAATCCTCTTACTGGGAATCAACCACCAATTACACTAAATATGATTTCACCATCATATGAAAACAGAATATTTTTCTACTAACCTATCCTATATAAAAATGAATCATGGAGAAAACATCCATTACTCACCACGAATCTCCAAACTCATGTAAAACATCACTGTATGACTTCCTAATTAGTGAATCAGTTGTAACATTACCCTTTACTAGGGTATATAAAAGATAAAATTCATATTACTAGAAGAATCTCATCCACTTCCACTATTGTAAATTCATGTCATGTTGGTAGAATACATACCCAGGATCTTATGATCAGATAAGAGCACAAATCATTCACTGATGAGTCAATGTCAGCAAAAAATTATGGAAAATAAAATCTCTTCAAACTCATGATCATGGATAAAATAGATATATTGATGGGAGACATATCTTCCATGAAACATAACAAAAAACTTCCATTTGTTGTGTTAGGAGATTTACCAAATCTAAAAAATGAAGCATCACTAAAAAATCAAATTGAACTCTCTATGATGGAAAAAAGAACTGGAGAACTAGAAAATCTTTTCTTTTGGTACTCAAATGATTCCTAACATTGGCCAGTCTACAAGAACTGTTGGTCCTTTCTGGTCAAATTTTATATATGGGTCACAACCTTAGAGAAATGATCTACGAACCACCTATAATTGTCTATAATATTTAGGAAACCTTACACCCCTATAACATTCTTTGAGGATTCTAAGGAAACAAATACCGTGATATTAAAAAGATACACATCTAAAAAACATTAGGATATACCATTCCCCATGAAATGAGCTTCATGTGCCTATAAATCACATTTTTTAGTCTCCCAAATACTGATCGATTATGAAAAAAATCCTAAACAGTACATAGATTCTTTGTGTGATCCTTCTAAAATATAGAGTACATAAGGATTTCATCAATTAGAATTACTACAAACTAATTCAAGAACTGATGGATCAATACATTCATCAAGATGAAGACCACTACTAGTGAATTATCCAAATTAAATGGTATCACATAAAACTCATAGTGCCCATAACTCAAAAAAAAATTAGTCTTTAATATATCATTTCATAACGATATAAAGACCATAAACTGATCTTTGATAACTATATAGATCTTTTCAACTGATCAAATAAATCATCAATATGTGGAAGGGGATAGTGGTTCCCAATGATCACCTTATTCAAGTGATGATTATCAATAAAAAAATATAGACTACAAGTTACCTTCATTATGAACAGAACATGATTACTCCAAGGTGTCACAGTAAGCCAGATAAAACCTCACTACATTAGATCATCGATCATCAAATGAAGCTCCCATAAATTTTAAGGGACCATACTATATGGAAAAATATAGATCAAAGAAGTAACTGACTATATCTCTATCCCGAACTCAATCTCCCATCAATGGGGTAATGAAACAATCTCCTCATGAAAAACAACAGGGTACTCTTCCCCAACCATGGGAAGAATCATCAGCTAAACCTAAGAAGAACTCAACATCATCCCAACCATAGATAAAGATAACGTAGGATTCTACCTAAAATAAATTAGAGGGTCTATCTCACCAATTGACATGGTAGACTCTCTTACAGTATCAAAGGACACAATATAACTCCTGAATAAATCCATGATATCTTGCATCAAATACATCTAATCTAGACCAAGGATGATTTCGTATGGCTGTATCTGTAGACATAGGAAGTCTCTTATGTGTGGTGATAACCCAACATAGGCTCTAATACGATATAAAATTCATAAATATAATCTTTAATTCTAATAGGCATAGTAAATTTCAAGATAAATAGAATCATATCCACCTCAAGTCCCAAAGAATATCCTAGGGAAGGTGAAATGAAGGAGTGAATATCCCCTAAATCAAACAAAACATGAAGCAGAGTAGAAAAAAAAGAAAAGGATACCTTGAATGACATCTAGATCACTTATAATGGGAAAATACAAAGAATTTATCTAATTATGACCTACCACATGACCTATAAAAAACAAATTAAGAACACCACTATAACTACACTCTTGATGTTATATATGAACAATTTCATTTGGTTTTCTTATGTCTTCACTATCTAACCTCTACTGATCTAAAGTTAGAGTACCAAACTACTTCTTCCTCAACCGTAACAATATAAATAAAAGAAAATGAATCAAAAAACCCATCTACATAAATCGTTTTTAGAATGTTAGGGTTGTATCACCATTGATGACCATGTCCTCCATATGAAAAACATGCATCTGATTCCTTAGGAGGATCCTTAGAGACTCCATCCCAAAATAAATGACATTATGATGGATGAGACCTAACCCAAACTATAAAAACTATATTATCTTTTAAAAATAAGAACACTAGACATAAGATATACTATTAATTGAATTATACAGACTCCCCTCTTACAATGATCTAGTCCTATACAGTATTCTCTCAATGACCTATACTAATTTTAGTCCCCAAAGATATGTTAACAACATAAATTTGGTAACCTGGAACTTGATATTTGGATGAAAATACTACTCCAAATTCCTCACCCCATCCTACTCATACAATAATAGGTTCTATGTATATTGGTTAATGGTCTTGAAAAAGATCCCAAACACTATTACACTGGAACTCCCCTATTGCAGGGTAAGTAACTCCTAGTGACTGGCCACCTTTATGGTCGAAGAAAGAAACCCTACATGAAACTGGTTATGGATCTTCTCCCCTAAGAGAACTAACTCCTCATAACCCCCAAGTTACAATTACCACCATTTCTTCTCTACCCTATATAATATTTTCATCGCCAATGAAACCCCATACTCCTTCTGAGAATGGGTTAAATCGAAGATTATCTCCACATCCTCCATCCTGTCTTTTATCACTAAGTCTAAAATAGATCCCTCATATATCTATATAATTTTCACTAAATCTCATAGAGTTTACTCCTCTATTTTTCATCATCATCAACCTTAATATTATATAAATCCACTAGAACTTATTTCTAATCATATTTAGTATAAACCTGATGAGAACATAAACCTAGATCCATAACTGTAAAAGAAAAAATGTTTTGGAACTCCTATACCCAAAATACGGAATTTTTAAGATTAAATAACTAACTATATAAGGTTTAAACTAATCCTACGGTCTACCCATTTCAAAAAAAGGTCGAAAGAATAACGATGCATTATTATTTCCTAAGTATCTACCCAAAAACCAATATGAATCCACTTAATAGGATAAATTAACATAATGGACTGTGAATCAGATCAATGGGTTCCCTAAATACCAATTTACTAGATGGTATCCCTTATTTACCCTTCTTAGTAAGTTAAATTGAAAAAATTTCACAATGAAGAAATGTATTACACACTCATTAAAATCTAAAAAATGAATCCTATCCTTCAACTTGAATATTTTATACCACTATTTCATGACCCCTCCTCCATAAAGGTACCCCTATTGGGATGAAATTGAGGGAATGAAGATAATGATGCCCAAATCCTGCCACTAGTAGGGTATGGATTGATGAAAAAGCACTAAGGGTATATCATACACACAAATGATATGAATTTTCCTCTAAGAGAACTTGGGGAATGATAGATAAAACAAAACAACCAAACAACACCTACTTAAGATAAAAATAAATGTTCCAAAATAAATTCATGTAATTTCGTATAACCAAAACAGTGAAAAAGAGACTACATGTACCAAAATAATAGTCTCTATTATAACCACGAATTCCAAAAAGATTTTGAACTTCCCACAAGCTAGTAGAGTGAATCCAGATCACCAAATGAACAAAAAAGTGAGGTGAAATCATCACCTAATAAGGAATGATAAGTTCCTATCCACACTATGGATCTCTCACCAAGTATTTCGTACAAGTAATCATATAATATCTAATATAATATCGAATAACATAACCAACTACTGCTTCTACACGAGCTTTATGCTCCTCCCTAATGCTGCACATCTTGATCCACCTCTCTCCAAAAAGTAAGACCTCCTAGAAAAATATGGAAGATTGTATCATATCATTCATCTTGTTCATCACATAATTTCATCACATATCTCAAAATAGTAACCATGTAGTTTCTGGGTTCCACCACATCTCATATATTGTGTATTATACCTTAATCCATCACAACCCATATATGTCATAAATATAATAATCCTTAGGATACTATATCTAGAGATATATATGTGTGAAACAAACAAAATTCATTATATCCTTCTAAAAAAAATATGGAAACGATAACAACCATGAATAATAGCACATAATTTTACCAGTATAAGAGATCAGTGAAAGAGAGGGTAGTCAGCCATTTGTTCCTCACCATCTTGGATATTGGAGAAAACACCCTCCCAATGTTCATTGCGAGTATGTCTTCCTAAAAAGATGGATGGGGTAGAATATGAAATCACACTACATAAAAGATATATATATATATATATATATATATATATATATATCCAAATACCAATATGGGAAAAACACAGTTTGAGGATCATTAGAAGCTACCATCACCCAGACACTTGGCTGCCACTGCTATGGTCTAGATATCCTCTAAGCATTCAATCATTGAAAAATAATTTCCATTAATTATTTACATTAAACATTAAATATATATATTAATTAATTCATTATACATTAATTAATTATATATCATTTCCAATTTATGTTAATTATCATCCAAGGTCTATACCCTCCAATAATAATCGAATTTAAAGCCAAACCCTCTAAGCATGAACCAAAAAATTTGACAGTTCATTAAGCGTTGACATCAACATTCTATTAATAACGAAAATCCAATGGTTAAAACATTTATTATTAATTATTATTATATAATTCTTGGTACAATAAGACTCATCCTCAGCTACCATAGAAGATATTAATAAATAATGCACAAACAAATTCCTCAAGTAGTGGGGAAAGAAAAAGAAAAACACGAAACCCTACCATCTTTCCTTTAAAGAATATTCCTATAAATCAAACATCCTAGATTCCAAAACATAAAAAAATTTGAAATACTAGCTTCAACCAATTCCATCAATCCATATTCAATTCCCAACACAACCTTTCATATCACAATTCATCCCACCATCTTAGGCATCAAAAGCTTCTAAAAATCCAGGAACCCCCACCCATATCTCACCAAACCATCATCCATCGAAGGCTCTCATCATATAACATCACAGGGATAACATCCAAATAAATTAAACAAAGAAAAATAGAGACAATAAACATGTACTATGGAAGATAAGATCTAAAAACAAAGGCATCCAGCCTTCACAAGAAAATAGGCTCACTCAACCCCAAAAATTTATATTTATCAAGCAACTTGTACATTATCATATTGTTTTAATAGATTTATTTATTATAGGTTGTAACCACATGAAACCTAAGACTTGAAATATCAATAATATTGAATTACTCAAACGTTATTTTAATAATAAGATCCATTTCTACTAAACATTAAGGAAGAATTATTTCATTTAAACATGGCTCATTATTTATCCAATAAACCTTACTAGATTTAGGTTCTTCATCCAATTTCATCATAAAAAATATGATAAAACAAAACATAAACAAAAATACTAATGAAATTATAATCATATATAACACACTTTCTAGATTAAAAATAGGAAATCCATTAATATGGTATAAATACTTGAGATCGTTACAACTGATAGAACATTTAATTTTTATTATTTAAAACACATTTAAGGAAAAATTGAGAATGAAATAATTAAACCAAAAAAAAGAGATAATAGAGCCATTGAAGTGAAATTTAAGTCTATCTAAATTGATTTCACTAAACAATTTGCAACATATAATAGTTACCTATGTGTTTGGTTAATCCATTATTAGATTTTCAAACTCAAAGGACAACTTAACAAAGGATAAGATGTACTCCTCAAGGGTGATCATCCCATTAATGAAGCCCGAAATTAGAATCAGGTCCCTATTGTCAATCCAGGTATATTTCCCCTCATTTAGAGTTACCCTAATAGATAAATCACTAAAAATATATAATTTCACATAAAATAATAGGATATGAAATGATTCTTCTACCAAAATTCATTCCACATTATTAGATATAGAAATAAAAAATAATTCATAACTTAATTTACCTCGCTAGAATAAATTTTATAGCCTCAATGGTTGATGTTTCATTATCTATATAGTAAAACAACAAATGAACCCCATAAGAAAAAAATGAGATTGACCCTTATAGAATTTAAATATAGAAAATATGGGAAAAACTTATCATAGAAGAAACCCCAATATAAATAGGAGACAATCTCAAAGAATTTCCATGAATATATAATGGGAAGTTTGGGATAAATATGTTTCAAAAGGATTTTAAAAAACTCTAAAGAATAACCTCTATCCACCTGAAGATGAGTGGGAATCAAATGGATTTGTGAAAATTTGATGATGTTATTTAATTTATATGCACAATCCAAGATGAAGATTCATAGTGTGAATAGAAAATTTACATCTTGAATTCAATAAAGTGTTAAGTATCATTGAAAAAAAATTATAGATCCAATAAAACTAGATTATTTCACATTGTGAACATCATTTTCATTTTGTGTGTTTTCTGGGATAGATTTATCTAATTAAACCGTCAACCATTCATGTTCAGAATCCATGATTCACATCCTGATTTTCAAACTATTGACTCCCCATTTCTTACGGTATGAATGGATACTTTGGAATGAAAACTTTTATCCCACAATGTGAATAATTATTCAGGATACGAATCCCTCTTACTTCTATATTATATCTCCCAAACACGTTTTAACATACTCTAAGTTTCCCCCATAAAACCTAGACCCTAGAAAACCCTAAAATAATTATAGAGAAGGATCTGAGACCTTATAATGAAATTGAAGTGTTTTTATAGTGGTGTATCTATATATTAATGAATTAATTTGGGGAGTCTATTCATTTTATTCATCATTGACCATTATATTACTTTCAAACCTTTTTTGGAACTCATTGTTTTCCACATCATCCTTTTTGGGTTTCCCAACTACTTTTTCTAAAAATGTTCTTCTTTCTCCTCTTGAACAATTTCTAAACCTTTGTTCTATATATAATCAACTTTAAAATTCATAATTCCATAATAATCAAATAACATTATATAAATCATACATTTTACTCACCTCTTCTTATTCTTAGGTTTTTTTAAAATAAGTGACATGATTCTATAATTATATTCATCTATTTTTTACCATCTTAATAATCTAAGAATGACTTATCCTTTATTCCATTGATATTGAGACCATTCAGGGAATTTAAATTAATATCCTCCAAATTTATTCTTGACCACTTTGTATTTCCCCATTTCCTAAGAAATAATAAAATTGTGTTTCTCAAACAATGATAGATCATATCTATCTTCTAGGGAAAAACCATTATGCCAAATCTGTTAGGGAAGTTCCTAATCATCTTTTTAACAATGGTTATGTTTTTTATGGTTTTTCTAAAACCTCTAAAATTTACAAAATTTTCACTTACCATCATGAATTATTAATCAATGGTATCATCATCATCCATTATTATATCATCAAAAATTTCCCTCTAAATATTTTATTTGGATTATTTAACTATAAAATTTCCTTTTAAAGATATCTCTTGATTATCAAAATTTTCATTAGTATATTTGAGTCCCATCACATTGGTATAAACCCTATCAAATAATGAAATTAATATTATATTCATTTCTTTTCATCAACCTGTATATTCATTTATTTCTATAGATTTAATTGGACCACCTTTCTCAAAGGATGTAAAATGTATTAAATAAGAATCCTTTTACATCAGGCATTTATATCGAAGAAAAGTTATTATAATTTTTTTATAACCATGATAATTATTTCCAAATAATTTTGGAACACATACTAAATATACTAAATTCATATTCTTCATCTGTAACTTTAGTGAAAATTGGATATTTTAGAGGAAACCTATTTATATTTGATGCTAATTGAAGTCAACCAATATGGGATCATGTATTACTAAGAATTCAGGGGCGGGGTGAATCAATGATATCTAACTTTTACAATTTATTATTCTTAGAAATAAACCACTTTGACTGATTAAAGTCTCACTTAACTCTTTCATTAAATTTTCACACTTAACCATATAAAATTGAATAATGTAACTAAAAGGAACATAATTTTATATAGTTTTCAGTCCAAATGAGCGTAAAAAATTACTTTACTATATTAAAAAAGTGAATAAAATAATATGTCTCTTAAACATCCTTTATTTCCTCCTTATAGGTTCATTACACTATCTCCCATAGTTTAAAATATCTCAATATATTCTTTATATTGGCCCCACTAGTGTACAATAGGTCCTCCCAAACACTACTGAACAAGATCACCAATATACTTTGGATGCCACTTAATCAAATGATCTGATCTTTTTATTCATTTACATGTATTTAACTTCTAGTATATGTTCTGAAATAGTATCATGTAGAGGAAAATTATTGTTTTGAACTCTATATAAATTTTATATTTAATAACAATAACTTTTCAACCATCAAGAGTTTTAATATAAAATATATACAGTAGTAAAAATACCCATCATCCAATCTCTCAAATATTATTATTTATTTTTAATCATATTCTATGATATAGTTAGACCATAAAAAATGTTTTCTATTACTTCTCCTTATTTTCCCCCTTCTTATTCAATGACACATAGATTATTCTCTTCCAAATTTATTTAGGTTCCCTAATTAATAGAAGATTTATCTCAAGGAATATTTGATCAAATTATTGAAACCAATTTTCATTCTCTTATTTATATTTTTATCTTCAATTAATCACATGAAATATATTTCCATATTAAAATATGGAAATACTCCTTGATTTATAAAACCATGTTATACTTATTTAAAACAGAATATAAATATACTACTAAATCCTCAATGTATTTATTCTCAAAAAAAGATATCATCATATAAACTTCTACAATACTTGAAATTATTATTCTTTAAAACTATCAAAAACTCTAAAGGAAATAAATCTATATATCTATATGAAAATAAGAAATAAAATTCCCATTAAAACAGATATTTCATAGCATGAGTATGTTATCAGTTTTCAACTAATAAAGATAGTTTGGACATAGAATATCATATCATGACATGAAAATAACCCATGACTCTTAATAGAAATCTCTTTACATTGTGGAACTTCAATCTTAGTGTGATTATATCTCAAATCAAATAAGCATATTAAACCATTATTCCATTATAAAACTATTTTGTGATGTGATATTTTCCCCATGGTGTGAAGATCATCTTTTAAACACTAAACCTGAATCAAAATATCCTTTAAATAATTATTATAGTTAATTTATTAAAGAATAACTTCTACAACATCTAACTTAACTTCTAGATCAATCTTTCAAAATTTCTCCATCTCCAAAAAATCTAATAACTTATAGACCCTTATATATAATGTGTTACACTTTACGTAAGAACAAGTTAGTCTTACATATCACCATGAGTCTATTCCTTTTCCAAATTTCTATTAGTTTCTCATAAGTACTGCTAAATGACCATTATATATATTAGTGTGAATCTTCCATTTTCCATATTTCCTTTAATTAGTGACCCATATTCATTGATGATATCAGTATTATACCTCACAAATGGATTTATATTTTCTTAAATTGTAATTTTATATATTTATTATAAACCGTGATGTCATTTTTTCATGTAGTATATTATCTTTATGTTTCATAATATACCTCAGGAATTTTCATATTTATTCGTTTTGTATACCCTTATGTATGTAAGGGTAAATTCCATCACTTTTATATATTTTCAATTCTTCTCTAAAGTTAATTTTAGGTAAAGAATGATTTTTCTAATTTTATAATTTAAATCAAACTTCTAGAATACTTAAATTAATATATGAAATCCTTAAATTATTCTCAAGGAATCTCTATCAACTCCAAAAATTACATATATGACTTTGTAAATAATTATAATATTTCAAAATCTCTTCAATATCTCTTCCGAAGTCTTAAAATATACTAATACTATTCCTTTATTTTTTTAATAAACCCTCACAACTTCTTTAATTGAAAATTCACCAATAGAACTCTGAAATCTTCATCCAAGGGATATTTTTTTCAGTTAATATAGTAGAATTCATACTCATTAATCCATGAATAGATGCCCACACTTACTAAAAATTATTCGTTTCACCTTAACTGCTTTATTGTTCATCAATCACAATTAGATCTCTCAACCTCTAAAAATATGCAGTAGACAATTCATTCTTCATACATAATTAGTTATCATTGATCCTTTAATATCTTTTACTATAATAAAATGTTAAGGTTAATTCATCAAATAAATTTATAATAGGAACTAAAACTAGTAGAAATACTTTCCCTTTGTCAAGGGAACAATCTTCTTTATATTCATTGGGATATTCAACATCACTCAAATTCACCATATTTTGAAATTTCATTTCATTAGTATACTGAAAAAAATGAAACACTCAACTTCAATATCTATTTGGGTTCTTTAATAACCATTTAAAATTGGTTTTTATGATCTTATAAGTTTAGGATCACTTATTGTTTTCTTTTGGATGTTAAAAAGTTTAAATATAGAGAGAATTTAGTGACTTGGGTTTTTATTATGATAGGACATACCTAATATTTAATCTTCAAGGTCCCAAACCATTTAAAATGTATAATAATAAATTCACAATAGTAAATAATTTTTTAAAAATTTTCTAATCATTTCATTGGTCCCAAAAAATGATGTTTACCTTGAATTTAATTTTGGTAAAGTTTCGACACTATTTAGTTTTAATGGACATTTAATATTTATTAAGAAATAAATATTTATCCTACATTTTTGATTGGTGATATATCTTCGATGGAGTCTTAGATGGAAAATTAGAATCAATGGTTGTGTCTAAAATTTGGTGTTTACCTAAAAGAGTTATATTTTATAAACTCTAGTTTTAGGGTCCGGGATAGGATAGTTCTATTTTTGTAATTTGATACCAAGTTAACATAATTTAACCTTATATATTATTGTTTAATCCACCTATATATGGATATTAATATTTTCTGATGATGAATCCCCAGTGTGTAGGGAAGGAATATAGATTCAGAATTCCAGTCATTAAGGAGGAAGTGAAAAAATATTATGGATTGATGTGAGCTGATTTAAAAGTAATGATGAATCTTTATTGAGGTAAGAATTTTTAATTTAATCATCAGCCATGTTATTTTTTTCAATTAAAAAATCACTGAAATAAATATGTTTTTATTATAATTACCAATAATAAACCATGATCATGGAGAAATAGTTTGATTATTTTTTCTATTATATTATTAGTGATTTTTGGATAAAAATTCCTCATTAAATTTACACTTGATCTTTGAACCATTTCACACATAAAAAACATATGAATGATACATCGTAAATCATAGATTCAAGTATCTACAGATAATTCATTTCCCCTATATCCATTGATGAACATGGTTCAAAACAAGAATTTGGGTGTTCGGATCTCCCATCAATCACCAACTTTAGTTACCCTCTCTATCCTTTTATATTCTCATTATAATTCAATGCAGATGACTCTTTTGGTGAAGCCTCAGGTAGTATAATGTCATATATGCACTTTGAGGTGAATGAAGGTGTGTTTAAAGGGTGATAATGGAATGGTTCCATTGGGTTTCGAAGGGAGTGGAAATGATTTTATTGAGGTTAAATGGTTAGCTTAGATATAGTGGAATGATTCGACAATAAGGAATCAATGCGGGGACATGATTTCCATTATATTTTGGATAACTGTATCTATGTATGACTAGTATAACATCATTTGGTGACATCATTAGAGACAAAAACATAAAAAATTGGTGTCTAGGGTTTCTACAAACCTTGTTTACAATTATATGGCATGTGATTACCAAATCACATACTATGTATGGAATTGGGTTATGATGTTAGGGTATAGGAATAGAGTTAAATATAAAATAGTGTCAGAATGTGTATAATATACTATTTTTCATCTTTGATTAGTGGCTAGATTTTTTCCTTCATGTTAAATATCTCACAGTGTGTAGTTTCGATACACACATCTTGTTATGCTCGGTCACTTGACTTCGGGAAAGATGGAGTACATGTCTGGATAACTCCAAAGGGACACACACTGTGTGTGGAAATGGTGAACACTATGTATGACTTGGAAGAGTGTGTTGAGAATCATTCTCACATTCCAACTACACCATGAGCCTCACACACCATGTCTGTGAGGAGGAAACATTTTTTATTAGTATGAAACATGAATTTGTGTCTCTAGGATACATTCCCAGATAACTGCGAGTCCAACATGCCTTGTACATTTATATGGAAAAATTATATACTTTGAACCCACGGAGATAGATGGAAGTATTATTCACATGACTAATGAATATGACTCATATTCCATGCGTAGAAGAGTACATGTAGCGTAATATGTGACCATTCATGTTTTTCATGTCTTCTCTCCCTAATGTTAGAACTGAACAAATAAATAGTCCATTATGAGAAATTTTCTACCTAGAAATAATTCTAGGATCTACCTTTTCAAAAAATAATATTTTCAATGTTTAAATAGAATGTTTTGAGATATTAAATTTGTAGAGAAAAAGATAAATATTGAGTGATGCATTTGGAAAGGACATGTAGTTTAGGTATTTCCCTTGTGTATTATGGATCAATCCTCTCTGTGTATGGTTTAGGTAATCCGATAGAAGCATACTAATGGTTGGTAATGGGTCCCCTATATGATATAAAAAATTATTTTACTCCTTAATGGGGTTAAGCCACTGGTCCTACAAATCTGGAATGGATTTGGTACTCACTTGATCCTAAAAAGGTGTGGGTCCCCTATACTATAGTAAGAGTTATAACTCCCAAACACAATGGGTGAATGTGTCCCCCACTTGAAGAAAATAGTGTTCCCCCTTGAGAAAGTGTGACAATATTTCAAATATTTGAAATTTTACTCCCTTTATTGATACTTCCCCTTGATTATGTTTATTCATCAATTTTTTCTTGCAATCCCTCAATTAACATTCTTATATTAGAAAGGTGTGGGTTCCATTATACAGATGTAGAGGTTACATGGAAGTTATGGATATTGGGAAGTTTAGGTGTGAAGGACCTTTCAATGCATAACCCATTTTCGTTTTCTTCTAGATACATATTAAAAATATGATATTGACTTCAGACATTATAGGTCTTATTATATATCTGGAGTCTCTATTTTTCTATATGGTGAGACACATAGTGGAGTTATGCTATGAATTTTCAGCTAAGATATGATGATGGGGAATATCCATTGTCTCATGGTTTCTAGTTTTTTAAACATATCTAGGTTTCTTTTTCGTTTCATCTCTCATACAACAGTTTTTGAGTTTCATACTTATTTTCATGAATTCTTGGTCTTTTTAGGTCATCATACTTTGTATTTTTATACAAACCCTTACACAGGCATCATGAACACACATGTTGAGTTTGTGAAAATGTTACACTATTCAGTGATGATTTTCGAAAACATGAATATAGTGCACCTAGTATGGATATGATTTATTCTGGTTCTTAGTGGTGTTGGATTTCTACAGTTGTAGTTAGAAATCTATTCCCGAGAGTCCACATAGCAGGAAGGGTCCTCCCTTATCATTTTTCTATTGTTCTTGGTGGATTTTCCATTTTTATATGGTTTCATTCAGTTTTCTCCTCTATGATTTTATAATTGATTATTGCTACATCATACATTCACTTCTTATATCATATATATATATATATATATATATATCTTGGGTGATTTTTGGTTATCTTGTTTGCAGATGTTTTATGTCTATTTCAGGTTGTTATAGGTTACAGAATCCCATGTATGTTTTAATTTTTTAGTGCTAGTTTCCATCAATTGAATTATTGGAGGTGGGCTTATGGTTGCATAATTTGGTTACCACTAGTTCAAGAGTGGTCCTGATGGGTTGGGTTATGTCACATATGTGATAGATCATAATAATACACCCATTCATAAAAATATATTTTGAGAAGGAAGTAGAATATAAAGAAATAAATTCTCTAGGCTTCCAGTGGCTAGGTACTGACCTATGTAACCACCCAGGTGGCCCATAGGATAACCAATGGAGATCCACCACCCACTTTTCTAGTTTATTATACTACAAATAATAAAAAACAAAATAAATTATAATTAATTCAATGAATTGAGTCATTAATTTATTTTTCAAAATAATAATGTTAAAGTGAAAATGATAAATTTGTTCATCCATTAAATCAATTAATATAAAATTTGGGGAAAATAATATTGTGATTATAATGGTTATAACACGTATTGTCTTATATTTTTTAGAATAATTATTGATTTCTAAATCATAAAAATAGTAATTTTGAATAAAAAATAATGATTTAAGGGAAATAAATAATTATCCTCTTTAAACCCAAATCTAACCATTTAAATTAAATATAAAAAACATAAATTATTAAAAAAAATTAAAATAATTCTTTATAGAACATAATAGAAGAATTTAAGTGAATAAACACTTGATAAATAAATTTATAACCCATAAAAAATCATTATAATATGTAATTCATAATAAAAATGATTGTATCTTAGATTACATACCTCACATGAGATTCTACCAATAATTATTCATAGTCAGAAAAAGTCATGGATACAAGGGATTATGAATAAATAATATTCATGAAATTAAAGGTAATGATAAGGAATAAACCGTAAAAATTAATTTATAGGAAAAACCCTCTGATCAACTCAGGTCCACTTATGTTTCATAAAAATAAACTCTCTTGTAATGACATGAGATTAAAAATCTATATGGAAACACCCTATTATATGTTCAAAACACAATTAAAATTAATATTTAAATGTTTTTTCATGGTTATAATTAAGAATTTACCCTTATTATATAAATTAATAAAAATATAATTTCCAAAATATTAAAGCATATAAAAAGTAATATAAAATAAAAAAGAATAAATAAATATTGATAAGGAAAGAAAAAATTAAAGATAAAGCAAGTGGGGAACTATACCCTCATATGGGTAGCACTCTTCTTGGTTTTTTATTTAATACCTCTATGCTTCCACATAACTTAAACCAATGTAATGTTGTACCCAGATATATACTTCTCCCTATAGTACTAATTATCCACCTATACTCTATAAATATCGCGTCATAATCCAAATAAATATTTACTTATTAGTACATATAGAAAAAACTATAAACATACTTTTAGATATATGATAAAAAAGAAAAAAAATACTCATTATACCTAAGGTATAATTTATAATTAATTTTCCACCACTCTAATACACTTAAGAACATTTAATGATCCTACAAACATAAGTAATAATTTTCTACCTTAGTCAAAATAATATTGTTAATTCCATATGAATACTTATAGGATGAAATAGACCCTATATCTAACTCCACTGACCTCAACCACCAATTAATGAAAGAATTATTTTATTCCTATGTCATACTCATCAATCATGATTTTTACTATGTCTATAATCTTAAATGAAGAATTTATTATATATATTAACCACAAAAAATATTAATATTTCCACCCTCACAACGCCTCTAATGGTTTAATTCTGATTAAATAATGATAAATCATGTTCTATGAATACACTTTTAAAGGTATATGTTCCACTCACGAGTAACAAAAATTTGTAATACATGGTTGAGACATTACCTCATGAATATTGATCATCATCTTAGACTGTCTATCTATATGTTTGTGGGATATTGTATTATAGATCAATAAGGTAAATAAAACCTATTGTAATGCACAATATATATGAATTATAAGCTAAGTATTATAATCTAAGCAAATCATCCAAGGAACTCCATGAAAAGAAACCAATTTTTCACAGAAAACCTTACTAATATCTATATTGAAATTAATTCCTGGATTAGAAAAATTAATTGAATTCATAAATCAATCAATGATAACCCAAGTCACATCATGAACCATGGTTGTAAGAGACAACACAATAAAAAAATCAATAGATACATCCTACGACTTCAATTGAAACCCACTAGATGGATATATAAAAGTATTTTGAATATGAATTCTAAAATTTACTACTAATAAATTATATCAAAAAATACCTCACATTTGCGATTTGAACACCAAAATAAATTCCTCATACCATGTAACATATTCACCATAACATGATGTGCTGATAGTGGAGAGATGTGAACCTATCTTAAATGAAAATAAAAAATACACTATAAAGGGACTAATTCATCATGAAAAAAGTTATAATTATTCTATATATTGAAACATCAAAAATTTATGACATTTTTAATTATATGAATCACTAAAAATAACATTATATATCTTCAAGTTAAGATTACCAATCTTGATATGCCAAGGTGAAGGACACCAAAATTTGATACAGACATCCCTGGCTATCGATATCCTCATGTTCCATATAGAAAACAAGTAATATATTCATATTCCTATATTATGATATTTCTATTTATTTAGATACCCCTATTTATTCCTACTAAATCTAATTATCATTAAATTATCTTTACCCATAATATATTACATATAAAAATTTTAATCTCAGAGGAACTATGATAAAATTATATTCTTAATGTATATATACTATTTTAAAATATATATATCTTAAAGTTTTTTAATATTTGAATATTATTAATAATTTTTGAAGAAAATAAGTCCTCCAGATATTCACTAGAAACACCACTATCACTAAATCTAAATCATGGTTAGTTTAGTTATCCACATGGGATAAAAACTCCATCGACCCATGATATGTATAATTTCTTATACATTTTAAACATATTAAAATTCCATTTTATATAGAATAAAAATTTCTATTTTAATAAAAAAATTTATTTAAATTTTTTTTTGATACATTGGGACTAGTTTGGTTTCATTTCTAAATAATTTTCTTGAAAAATCACAATATCATTACATTGATAAAATAAATTTTATAAATCTAATGATTCTGAAACTATGTAAATAGTTTTATAAGACAATTTTTAAAATTTTATTCAACTAAATTATAGATATAATTCTATATTTAGAGGTTTATTTTTTATAAATAAAAATATAGTCATCATGCTTTCTATGGACTAGAATGATGAAAAATATATAGACAAAAAATTTTCCTCTACACAATAGAGTTAGATGATTTCACATGGAAATGAAATAAAAGTTTATTTAACAGAAAATATAATAATATTAGAGGATGGATCAATTATTTGGGTCATGAAATAGAAGATAATAACCAAAAATTTTACCTTTAAAAATGATACACTGACATTCTCTAAATAATTACAAATAATATTGGCAAAGAATTTTTTGAAATGAGATGAAATTTTACATCACTATGTGTATTTAAAAGAAATAAGGAATCCATTTTCATATTAAAAATTATTAATAAATTATTAGTATATAAATTTGATGTAACTATAACACAAACCTAGTAATATGTCTTTACCTATAGTCACAAAGGCCATAATTTAATGATTATAATATCCATGTATAAAAAACATATTTAAATTTTACACTATAATAGTTAATTTAAATCATAAATGTTTGGTCCCTATATGACACATTAAAGTAGAGGTTTTAAAATTATGCACAGTCAAGGACCACTATTTTATTTTATAAATTGGGAGTTTTTGATTTATAAGTGAGGTATATATTTTTATAGGTGAAATTAAATTGAATGTTTGAGAGACAATTAAATTAATATTGTATCTTTTTAGGGGTTTTTGGAATCTCAAAAGGCTAATTTGATAAATTTACTTAACTCAACTTATTAGATTCCTTATTTTCATATGTTTCTTGTTCATTTATTCTATAACTCTAAATCTTTTTTTCATAATACATAATTATTGGATAATACTCTTAGTCTTGGGATTATAGATTGATGTTCGTAAATTTATGTTATGTTTTCTCTAGAATCTTTTTAATTTTATAATTTTCTATTGTATTTTTGTTGTGATTTAATGTATAAGCTATATTATTTCCTAATGGATTGAAATTTTTTTTTCATAGAATGGGGAAAAATAAATTCATTTTTTGAATTATATAGAAATTATAATATCATTCAATCTAATATTATGTAGATGAATCTCTATGAAAATTTAAACGTGACCAAACATTGGAAATGAGTTAAAACTATTAATAATTAACATTCAATTGTTAGACCATTATAATCACAAATATATTTGATTACTCATTGTAATAATTATAGTTATAAATAAAAAAATGATTAATATAATTCCCCTTAACTCGCATTCTCTTTCAAACAACAATGAGTTCTTATACATAATTTCTCAACTATTCATTGATAACACTTCTGAATGTTTTGTGTGTTATTTATACAGTTAAAAAAATTAAAACCTCATGGATAAATATTTGAAGAGTCAAAAGATATAAAATAAAATTTCATTCCCTTATGTACTAACCTTCATACCATCCTACAATAAAATATTGATATGGAATTAATTTGACACATAATAAAATGGATGTTCCAAATTTCATTACCATAATTGAGGAATAAGAAATCATTTTAGTGTTAGTTTGAGAGGAAACTAATTTATTTGGATAATTTTACTTATTTATTTATTTTTAGTTTTCTCCTTGTTTTTGGTATCATGCTATGTAATTTATAGGTTTATAAATAATTTTTTAAATAATTCTTGATTTTCTAGGATATGTGTTACTAACATTGGGTTTAAATATTAATTACATGTATTTAGTGATACCTCACCCACCTATGGTTGAACAAGGAAAAAAAATGAAGTTTCCAACAACCAAAAAAATTATAACCTATAATTAATCTACCTAACAACATTTATTTTTAAAATTTATTTCTTATAATAGAATCATTTACCAAGTGTAAATTTGATCCATCCAAAAGGTTGGAAATATTTGATACTTTCATAGTAAAAAACCAACTATAATAAATAATTTTTATTAATGATTATTAAGGGAATATATTATTTAAGGTATTTGGTTAGATGAGGAACATGATTTTCCACCGATACCATTTAAAGAAGATGAGATTTAAAACCCTCTACCCACATATTTAAATGAATTTACTAATTAATTCTCTTTTATAAATGATAAATAGAATAATAATTATTTTAAAATTGAATCTACTACCATGTTAACAACAATGGAATCTTGTAATTTTGGGAATAATTTTTTTTAATTTATTAATTCTAATAGTGATATATCATGGGATGAAATTGAAAATGGGGTTACATTAGGTGATGTTAGTAATGAATTTGAAGATAAATTTAATAAAAATAAAATTAGTTGATGCCCTACTTGATATTTGAAACTTTCATGTAGAATTTTGTGTTTGTGAAAATCATGACCACATATAATCCATAGTGGAAAAATACTGTAACATTCTAAACACTCATAACCTTTTTAGTTAGAGGTTTTAGGAGTTTGAGATGTTAAGATATGTTTGGGGATAGATAAGATGTTTTGAGTTTCATTTTACTATATGGAATTATTTAACAATATGAAGGTGAGTGTTATGGCATGAGAGGATAGTTGTAAGCCATGGATGAAGTGTGGTTCTAGGGGTTAAAACATAGTGATCAAGGGTTCAAATTTTAGTGGCTCTATAATAATATGGTTCCATTTGGAATAGTGTTTGGTTTTATCATAGTACGAGTATAAGGACATCAAGTAAATGGGAAGCTGAATGACTGCGGTGTGGTTCTTGGTGATGTTCCATAGAGATATAGCGATTGGGTTTTAGTGTCTTTTCCTTTTGAAGGTTCATTGTTGTGTGGTGCCTTGGTTACACTGTGATGATATGCGTAGTGTATAAAATCTATGAGAGATATGATTTTTTATTCCTAAGGGGATTTGTTCCATGGAAATTTATGTTATAGAGATGTGGGTTGTGCGATGGTTTTAAGGAAAATACTAGAAATTGTGGTATAGACTTTAACCTTCTGTCATGGTCTTCTATTTTTATATCCAATGTATAAATTTGGTTGATCACCCAAATTTCGTTGTTTCACCAATATTTCCCTAGAATTTTTTGTGAATCTAATGTTCTTTTGGGTTATATTTTAGTCTACATCTATTGTATTTTGGCCTTGGATTTTAGAGATCAATTATTTGTGATCTTAGGTGACTTCTTCCCCTTTACATATTTGTTTTATCACCATTCACCATCCCGAGAATGTTTTTTCTATGGGATATGGTTAGATTCTGTGAGAAATAAGTTAGTGGTTTATGATTGGTGCTATGATTTAGGTTTTTGATGGTTTCCCTAGTGTGATATCGATCATAATATCTTATCATCCTTCAAATTTTCACAATAGATTATGAAGCTCTAGTTGAGGTAAGGGATTTGAGAACTCTCTAATTTTTGTGTAAATTTTAGGTTTAATATTATTTTTCTCTATGAAATAGTAGTAAAAATTTACCTCAAAAATATAATAAATAATAATAATGAAATTGATGGATGGGTGTGTTTCACATGTGTTTACCTTCATTCATGATGTTACATCACACTTGGTTATTGTTCACCAATATATTTAAAAATAACTAATGTTAAATATTGTGTGTTTATGTTGTAAATTACAAATGATAATATCCATTCATAAATGGACCATAACTTAAAGATGTAAATGGATTAGTTTTTCAGTGAATCCAATTTATATGAAATCATGTTATTTATGAAATAATATAATGATTATTTGTGAGGATTTTTTTTGTCTACAATTATAATTTTTTTGATATAGATATTTTAATGTGATTTTTTTTGTGATGATGTTAGGACGTGTTTATTGTAAAATATTCCATGGGTATTATAAAGGGTATGCGTTTGAGATAGTGGATTATGTAGTGAATGCTATTGTAGATCACATGGGTGACATAGTGGGATATGATTAATGTTGTGGATTGTGTGGTGGGGCTATGTCTTCATGCCATTGTTGATAAATGGAATGAGTGGGTTCTTATGGTTGATGGATTGGATTATTTGTGTGGGATCATTTTTTAGTTTCTTAGTGTTATAAAAAATAGTTTTTAATATTGAACCGGAGAAGTGGTTGATTGAAATTGAATAACTTGATGGATAAAAATGAAACGTTTATGTTTGTAATTGATAATTAATGTTGGTGATGGTTTGAGTGGTTTGTCATTAAATATATAACTGAACATATTAATGAATGTAAATTGTGTTTTAAATGGTAGATATACAAATGAAATAATTATAGGAATAAATTTATATTTCATATGTTTTGTGTGGTTGTTTCCAAGAGATATGGGGATGGTTGTGATTTTATAATAGGCAGTGATGGTAACATGATTAATAGCTGTGGGATATTTTTATGGGTTATTTAAGTGATGATAAATTTTAATTTTATAGGATGCACTTGTAAGTATGAAAATAATTATAATTTTATTTCCCATGTGATTTCTATATGAACCCCGCCTGAGTAAGATAATCTTACTGATTACCAATATATTTTAGGTACCAGGAGTTTTTCCATAACATCTTGGTTGGTAAGGTAACAGATAGATGACTTCTCCCCCTTCCCAACTCTCCCTTTACAGTGCAGTATGAGCTGTGGTGGATTGTAGTAAGTTCAATCGTACTATTGTAGTACATGATGTTCTATAAGTCCCTATGAAGTATTAGTTTTATGATGGGTACATGATGTACTGATAGACCATACGATATATGGATGAGAATGTACAGGTTCACTAGTAGACCCAAAAGGGGTATTGAGATGGGGTTATGTGATAATTTCACTAGAAGAACCTATGGGGTATTAGATAAGATTCTATTATATGTTGGAATGAGGCATGGTTGGTGGAGGGGAAACTGTTTTTTCCTTCATTTTCATGATATTCTACTATACTAGATGTGAGATGAGTGGATGTGACATGGTGTGATAAGGTATGAAAAAAATTTGTAGAGGGAATATGATGTTTGACATTAGGGCGTGATATTGAAAAACTAGCAGGAAAGTTTTTTATGGTACCTTATTTTTATATTTTTTGGTACTATTTTATTATGATTGGATGTAATATTTTTTGGGTGATCCTTATAGATTTGTAGTGGTAGTTGATCTGATATATGATTATTGGTTATTTTCCTATCCACCGATGGATTAATATTATCTTTACACATTTTCATGAGAAGTTTTGGGTACGATCTTATTGAGTATACCTATTCTTATCACCCTTACACACACACACACAGATATATATATATATATATATATATATATATATATATATATAGATTTTTGTGTTTCTAGGGTGAGATTAGTGACATGGCTAGAGAGTAGAATCTTGGAGCTTGGGTTTGCTGTAGATTCATTTCTAATGGAGTTTTATTGACATTTTATTTAGGATTTATATTTTCATGAAATTATTCATAAATTGTAGGATTATTATGGAAACTTTTTATTTATACCATTGTGTTAATCAGTTCATTACTTATATGTATATTTTTTATGAGGGTAATTCCTCCCATTTGTTTGTTTTATACCCTTAGTTCTAGTCTCCTACACGAGGCCCATTATATTTGGTCCTTATGGGTCACTCTCATCTTCATTATTGGCCCAAGACGGGTTCATAGTGGGGGATGGTCAAGACAGAGTGATATAAGAGATTTTGGTTGAGATATTTGATGGAGATTGAAATTAGGTATTGTTGAGGATTTCATGGGCTTATTTGGATGTGGCACTAGTTGATCTTGTTACATGATGTATTCTTGAGAGACCAGCTAGGACATGATATTTTAATCACCCCGATGATATAATGAAAAGATCTCTATTTTACCTAAAAACTATGTGTCATGGTGCTTCTTGTAGGGTAAAAATCCAAGAGAGGTATATAATTAATTCATGGATATACATGTTCTTGAAATGGTGTTATTTTAGGAAAATTAAACTGATACAATTAAATGAAATTTATTAACTTAATTGAATTATATTTACTTAGGATTTTGCTTCCTTATTTGCAAAAATTTTGACTGGTCTTCATCCACACATGGTTCAGGTTGGCATGGTTTAACGAATTTTTTTAGTCAATCATAGGATGGTTGAATCATCCATGTAGGATGAGTTATAGAGGGAAAAATTGAGAATGTTATTGAATTATGGTATTGATATGTATTTGGGGATATTATATAATTTTTCGATTTATTCCTGGTTATAAGATATTGATATTGCTTCTAGTTTAATCCAAGCTAGGGGTAATTATTTTTTTTTGGATTTTAGTCATATGTGGGGAGAAACATGGTAGTGGTGGATACTATATCTAGGGGAGTGGATGGATTTAAATATTTTAATGGATAATATTTAGTTGAAATTTTAGAATGATTTTTTTTCATTGATGATGAGGGCGGTGAAGAGATATGATATTATCTCCCTTTAGGCATGGATAATGAGTGTACGGGTGCTCTATATCAAGTTTTAGGAACTCGTTTTCTTCATCCTTAATTTGTTTCTGGATGAGAATTCTAGATCTTGGCACTTGGATGAGTTGTTTCATCCTATTATCATATATATATTAAAGCAATTTAGGTTTCCTATGTACTTGGAGGTGTTGAATAGGGATGAGGAGATTGATAGGATGAACACTCAGTTGGGATCATCTTAAGAGAGGATCCCTTAGGTTTTCTTGTGGGGTACGGATATTTTTGGGGAACTATAGGTGTTAGAAAATTAAAGGTCTCGAATAATTGGGAATCATCCTTAGTAGTTTTATTCCACCCTTTAATCTAGGTCTAGCCATTCCCATGTGATTATATAAGGCTTTAAACCCTTATGAAATGCCTACGTAAGGTATGGTCATTGACCATTTTAGTGCTCTAACCACTTTAGGGATCACTGTGAAGTTATTAGTTAGGTTACATATTAGTCCAACTGCCAAGAGTTTACTTAGAGGACATATCACCAGAAGGTGTAGTAGGCATATGTACCACCATATGGAGAGAGATTTGGTAGTGGAAAACCCCGTGATACCCCTTTCTATTAGGGTCATACAGAAAAGAAAATATTTGGAGGTTTCCATCAGTGTGAGGTAGAGGATCCAGACATTGAAAAATTCATTCCATGGATTTTCTAGTTCCATAGGGGAGAAATATCATTTGAGGAACCATTTTTTTATTGTCCCCTGATTTATATCTTTTTTGATTCTGAAGCATCTCAGTCCTTTGTTTCACCCAATTTGTTCCATGCTTTGGGACTCAAGGTATAGAGGCCTTTAAATCCCATATTGTTGATTATACTAGTTGAATGTATTATGAGTCTGCCTAATGTATTCTGTGGCTGTGAGATGATAGTGGGGAAACAGTAGTCATCAAGGGATCTCTTTATTCTTTAGATAAAACTATAAAATTTCATTCTCAACAATTAATAATTGTATTATTTGTGCATTGTTATCGATTCCTTATAGAGGATAGTTGTTTTTTATAATGTGGAGAGCCAATATTTTCTGTTCTCTAGTGAGTGGGAGTATTAGAGAGGTCATAGATGTTCGGAGCCACTGATATACTAGTTATTATATTTATCATTGGTATTGAGAGAGGAGAAGATGGTGTCGATTCCTAGAGTCTTGTAAAAGTTACCTTACGTTTTTCTTCGTGAGGTTGTGGATTTTTCCCATCAGTAGGATATGGAGTTCCAGATTTAGTTACATCCAGGTACCTCTCTGACCTATATGGATCCATATTTGATTGTTCCTTCTGAGCTGGGGAGATGAGGATTCAGGTTGACAACCTAATATATAAGGGATTTATCCATTCTAGTGTGTCACTATGGGGAGATCCAGAGTTGTTCTCTAAAAGGTAGACAATGGTTTATGGATGTGTATATACTACCAAAAATTGAACCATTTGATGTTCAAGAGCTGTTACCCTCTCTAATAGATTGATGATCAAGTTGACCAGTCTAATGGAGACTGGTGCTTTTTAAAGATCGATTTCTGGTCTGGATATCACACGATGAGATTTAATGAGGAGGAAATCCTGAAGACCACATTATGGTGTAATTATTGTAACTTCTAGTCCATGGTATTTTTATTAAGTGTCATGAATTACCTAACTGTATTTGTTGGATTCATGAGATCATTGATTTTTGGGTTCTTATATTGGTTCATGTCCATATTTATTGATAATATAATCATATTATTAAGGCGATAGGAGGAAAATGTTGGGAACTGTAGGGATATTCTATAGTCACTTCAGGTAATATAACAAACCCAACCTATTATCTTAGACAAGATAAAAAGTTAACTAAACATAGGTGATGTCCCCTTGACACCAAAGGATGGAAATAAATTCAAAGGCTTTACTAAAACATGGGGGGGTGTTTTTCCATTAAACAACCAACCTAAGATAGATAATAGTTACGATACATAGTATGATTCATGAAGTAAAATAAAATAACCCAAATAAAAAAAAGGTATAATAAATGTTACAGATAAATGAAAACACAATAAAGTTTCTAAAAAACCCAAAGAGAAAAAGACCAAAGTACACAGGTGGCAGTCATCCAAACTGAAAAACATGAAAATCTCTAATATCCATCCACTAAAGATCAAAACATCATGAAACTCTACTAGAGAAGTATGAAATATTATATTTACCCATATTATATATATATATATATATATATTTGACCAATGGTGTATATATAGGGTTTGAGTATACCGACTTATTAGGAAAATACAAAGGCCTCCCAGTCATGCAACTAGGATCAAGTCACGTTAAATTTTTTATATAAAATAAAAAGTAGGTGTGAAAAAATTTATCAACTGTGATAATATAGATTTTTTGAAATTAACAACACCAAAATTACATCCATTGAAAAATAACACACACCCTTGCTACACACAACCCAATGTATAACCATTTAAAGTGGGCCTTCTGAACAGTTTAACTCTAGAGTAGTATCCATCCCTCTAGAACCAAATCATAATTTATATATATAATCTAGTGTTCCTAATATAGAATGGTAACCAATTCTAAAACAACAATTATACCCTCTAATGCAGTATGAACATATTTTAACTATGATCATGCTATGTTTTGACAATCTAATTTATTCATTTTTCAAAGTTATCAATAAATCATTTCATCAAAATTGTTGTGGGATACGCCAAAAACCTATAAATTAAAAAAACAGGGGGGTTTAAAATGGGGTTTATCAATTTTTTTCACCAAATAATATGAGAAATATAGTTTAGAAAATTAATCCTTCAATTTATTGATAAAAGTTGTTTGGGAGAGATGTCACCTTCCTCATGGAGTTCAACAAGAAGAATCATTGCACGATACATAGATCTGAACTACCAATTCCATTGATTTAATTATCCCTAAGGAATTTCTATCAAAATAGGATCTAGACCATTGATATAGGCATTATAACACCTATCTAGGTTTTTTTCAAAAATAAAACTAGAGAAACACCAAAGATAAGTACAATTAAAATTAAAACATTTGATTCCTTAGGTCCAAAACATGAATATCCATTGAAAATGATCTTCATATGGTAGATGATATCCAAAATTACCTAGAGAAATCGTGTAGTTTTAGAGGAATTGAGTGAGAAAAATGATAACATAACGGGCACATAAATTAAAAGGGTTGGATGGAACTAATGTAATTCATGGTGTGAAATAATAATTCAAATTGTGAATTATCAGGGTACCCAACCCATTGAAAATTATGTTTCCTATCCCTATAAATACCAAACTCATTCATGCTATAAATATAAATTATTCCATGATTCATTCCATGAATAGGAATTCATTCTACAAATAGATTCTTGAAACCATATACTAGCTAAAATTCTACACCCCCTTTAAATATATCCTTTGATCTAACCCAAACATTCCATTCTCAAGAAAACAAAATAAAAAAGGGGATACATAAAAACAAAGGAGTTTCATGCTCACTACCATTAAAATTTTATCCCATGGAAAGCTGTATATTGTAAATTTCTTAGAATAGTTCCCTTAATTTCTCCAACATGAACTTTTCCCACTCCCATGTTTCCTCTTGGATTTAACTATACAACCATAATACCCATACAAAAGAGATACATCTTCTTTATAACTTATTTTATTTTCTATACCTAAGATGAAGTAGGGAATGCATAAATGTGTCATATATTTGAAGAGTAATTTCATCCCAATGAATAACATGACTAATATTTGGATGATAATTCTTTAACATGAATATGTGCAAATAATTATGGAAAAACTGAATCTGAGTAGTGAGACTAAATAATATGCAATATCACCAACATGTTCTAGAATCTCAAATGGTCTAATGTTTTATGTAGAAAACATTCCTTACATTCCAAAATGATGGTGATCCAATATTGGTGACACTTTTCTGAATATATAGTCACCTATTTAAAAATAAAAAGTTCATAAAAGGTGATCAATATATGATATTTGGATGCTCTGTGTTGTTACCATATAATTCTGGGTCATCCATGTTTTATATTTACTCTCATGGACAATACTATGTCATATTAGTGAATTTTCCCTATCTTTATGTAAAAATTGTGATTAACATGGAAAAATGTACAATAAATCAAACGGATCCATAAATATCATGGAATGGTAGCTCTTATTATATAAATAATCCACTAAAGACATATGATCTTCCCATAAACCACAAAAATCCCTAAAAAATCTCTAATAATATCTTCGAGTGTCTGTATATTATATTTTAACTAGCCACCCATTTGACGTTGATATTCATTGCTCATGGTAAACTACATCCCAAGGGATTTTTCCAAAGATCACCAAAATAGTTATCCAAATCTTGGGTCTCAGTTAGAGATAATAGAAATTGGTACTCAATGCAACTTGATCACTTATTGGATACATAATTTCCCTATGTATTCATCTGTATTAGACACTCTAATTGGAGTTAAATACACTAAATTGGTTTGTCGGTCCACAATTACCCAAATTGCATCATGCTTTTAAAGCATCCACAATAAACCAATGAAAATGTCTATTTCAAAATTTTACCATTTTTATATAACTATTGGCATAGAATATAAAATTCATATTAATCAATGACATTCAAACATTACCTATAGATAGGAGATACATCTTGTAACATTATCATTCAACTTATATTCAATACCCAACCCCAAAACACATGTTTTAATTTCTCTATTCATTTTATGAATAAAAGTGTGGAAAACTCATTTCGAATGGTGATAAATAAAAATAATATGTTCTTGGTATGATATATGTAATATGATCCAAAGACAATTGTCTAACAAAGCATTTTTAACATTTTTACAACCTATAATTGTCTCCCCACTATTGTTTTTGATTTCTAGGCCTCCTTGACTAGGTTAACTACATTAGGAATAAGAGTAACTGAAAATAAAATTATATCCTAATTATACTCCTTGTAATCGAAAATCATGGTATAAATTACTCCCACTAATATCCACTAGTCTCAATCTTCTGAGAACACTTATTTATATAAATTCAAACGGAAACCATTATCCACCAAATATCCATTATTGGGTGTATAAACCAAGTAAAAGTCTAATATTTGGATATATTACATCCTTAAGTGTTGCCTCATGTTTTGGTCCCTTTTCTAAAATATGTATTTGAATATTTTATTATCAATAAGCACTGTGAAAGTTTTACTAAATAATATGTGCCTCATTGATTTTAATACATAGACCACCACAACTAGTAAAATATCAAGCATTGGAATGTTCATTTCTTGTGTTCAGAATTATCTCAATATATAAGATACAACATATTTTTATTCCATAAGAACACAATACAATAAATATCTACATGAATCACAATATCCACATACCTTTTTTATGGTTTTAGAAAGATGGTGATATTTGTAGAAGTAAGATGATCCATATACTCTTGAAAGGATTTCAAACAATCATTATTTCATTTCAATGGAAGACTGTAATAACCCATGATTTTATTAGAATTATTCTTTTTAATTTCATTGATGTCTTCTATTTTACGCTACACCAAGATTATCTTGCACTATACGAAACACCGTATTAGCTTGCAGTATATGCAACACAATTCCTGGCTCATGTTACACACAATTTCAAGTTCGTTTTGTAGAAATTATTCTACGCAACATTAAGTATAGATTTTGTTTAATGTATAAATTAAATATTGCTGTATTTTCTTATACACAACAACAAAGGAGTCTTGCACTACACGTCACCCTGACTTGGCTTGCATTACACGTAATCACGCCCTTCCTCGATAGTGTGTGTAGTACGCAATACCAGGTTTCACTAAACAATGATATATCGTTATAATATTTTTATGGACTAGCAGTTATGAATAGTATTGACTACATTTAAAAAATTTATAACATTATTTTTCATCTTACATATATTCCAGAACATGGTATGAGAACAAAATAAATTTTTCGGGTAAAATAAGTATTTTTCAATAAAATGATGTTTTGCTACATTTTGATGGTGCACCCACTTTAAATCTAGTTTTTGATAGTTTTATATGTTAAATATTACAAAATAAAATTTTTCCTTGGAATCAGGATATAAAAAATTTATTTGGATAAAATTTTCATATTATTCTGATAACTTTTATATTTTGATGAATAGAAAAACCACTCTATATTTTAATTAAAAACAACTGTTTTCATCGTAATAATTTATAGGGTTAGATTATCTATTTAATTGGTTTTAATTTTTAATTAGAATATATTTTTACCATTTAATCCAATTCTGGTCATTGGAATTAATTTCACTTTGAAATTGGACATAAACAAGTGATGATCTTTTGATAATTATTGTTTCTTAAAAACATGCTATTTGTTATGATAACAGGAATTAATTTTAGAATTAAATAATTCCACTTCCATGTTTAAAATTTTGAAAAATTCACATCATTTTTGAATTCGGAATATCAAATATATCTTAGGCTAAATTTTTGTTATTTTTCTGAAAAACTTCAATTTTTGATGAATAGTGAAACCACTTAGTGGTAGTTAAAAAAACTGAATCATTTATTTAAATGAAATTTTACCACTTCTGTGAATTAAATTTCAATAATAAGATATATATGGTTGTTATCAAGAAGTAAAATGTGGTTCAATAAGATGAAAATAATTTTTGTTGAATAGTAACATTTGACTTCTATTTACTGCGGTTAAATGTAAATAGGGTAATTCAAGGTTAAAATAATATTATAATAATTCAAAATTACCTTAACACTTGTCCAAAACTTATTGGATGAGTAATGGCCGACCATGGGTATCCTTGGGTCGATTTTGGGACCCCATGGAGCCACTTATGAAAGACAATGACACATTAGATTAAATAATTTAATGTAAAGACAAAATTGACATTAACAAACATATTTTAGTAAATTAATTTTTAAATCGTGTCATATAAGTCATATTTTCAACTATAAATATTCATTATAAAGATAAAAATATTTACTACATCATTGTATTTTTCCATAATTTTTGAAATCAAATTTATTAAATTATTTATGACATAATAATGATGCAGTGTTTACCTCATTAATAAATTATTTAAATAAATAAGATTATAATGATTAAAATATTATCCAAAAAATTTCCAATTATTATTGGATGATTATATTTAGACCATGAGTCATCTTATATTCTACTATAATTGTTTTTGGAGCATTAGAAACCGAATATCATTATGTTATAAAATAATATTTTCACTCTTTCCTAAAGAGCCCCTCCTCTCCCTTATAAAAGGAGACCAATTCTATGCAATTCCTCACACATCTCAAGCCATTTTGATCATCCAAACTCTACCCAATTAAGCTCCCTACATCCCTATCCTCCCCCTGGAAGCCTTACATTATGCAGAAGGAACTTCAAGAAATCATTTTGGTTCAAACCGTAGGAACTTACCCTAATTAGAGGTAACTGTTTCTCTTAAGTTATTTTCTTTTATTATACTTCTACAACCCCAAAAATATTTTCAATCCTTTATTTTGTAACAACACCAGTACCTTAAATATAATATTATGTTATTATGGGATTTATTATAACTACACTTACACAGACCTCCATCTAATGGATGAAGAACATAATGTTTCTATGGATGGAAAACTAACGCATCATGAAACGATGATTGTTCGATTTTCTTTTACCGCCTATAATGGTGGCCATTATGATGGAAATATATTCATATATGATATATATTATGTTTATTATTTCCTTATTCGTCTTTAATTCACAATTATATCAAGCCTTTATCATTTCCATAGTCGGTAAATACGATAATCTCATTTGAGGAAGAGCAGACTACCGCCCCTCAAAGTGATGTGATTCGTTAATGCCTTATGTGGGATGTATAAAGGATGTAGTTAATGATATTATATATGATATTATAGTTGAATTATAATATAACTATGTATCATTATGTTTTAATTCCATTAAAATAAGAAATTGAAATGAAAGTAGTGTTCATGTGTACGTACGACATACCGTCTCCATGAACGAGGCATTTCATTTCTTACCTCCATATGTTATGTAATATTATAAATACATTTATATGATGGATATATATTATATATATGATTTATAAATCATGAATATCATTTTGGATATAATGAACCTTTGACCACATGAACAACATGTAATTATAAGAAGTCCATTTTTGACTCAAGTACCAAATATCGACAAAATGAACATTATTAACTTAAATGGTTACATAATGATTATAACATGGTAATAAGTGATATTAAAGGAATAATAAATTTGAAAAAGGTTCTTAAGCAAGTATAAATTAACTTTGGTTTATTATTCAGGAGATTATAGAACGATCGAGTCAAGTCAGACATGAAGTAAGGGAACTTCTTAACCCAATTTCCATTCATTAGGTTGATCTTCTCTTTCTTGTTTATGTCGTTCTTTGATTATGTGAGAAATGAATTTTTATATATTATCATGTATTTATACTTTCTTTATGTGACCTTATAGTGAATACACATAAGTGATCTATTTTATTTTCAAAATTATCTTTGTAAGGGAAAATCTTGCAATCTCATTTTTATCCAAGATTGTTTATACTTCAGAATTTACTAGGGAATATTTATCAACCACATCCATGATTACTCAATATGTAATATTATTGTTATCCTTCTAAAATTGTTTAAATCCAATTTTACCCATTGGTGTGTTTTGAGTAAAATATATGAAATGATTCTTTTTTCATTTTTAGTACGAGGTAATTTTTGACTTTTATGGCCAAAGTATGAGAAGAATGTTTTTTAACTTATACGGCATGAATGGATTTATTGGATTTTGAAGAAAATTATTTCCATAAATCATCCTTTACAATGTTTAAAGTTTATTTTTAATCAAATTATTTTAGTTTAAAAATTGAATAACATGTTAAGAATGGAAAAATGTTTTTGAAGTAGAAAGGATATTTTCCTCAAGAATGGAGTTCAAGTGTTTTATCAAAATTATTTTCGATCTAAGATAAAATAGGGTTCTATTTATATCCCAATTTTTACATAGATTTTATTGTTTTATTATGAAATAAATTTTATAATGTCCTTTTATCTTATATGGATTATGTTATGATGGCATGATGTTTAAGAATCCCATTTTTATTTCATGGGTTATGCTATGATGTATGATTTTTGATTTTGTGGAACACATAAGAATGGTTTAATTATGAGATGGGTGGGACAAATATCTCCCTCCAATGCATTGGGTTAAGATTTACATCTCATGAGATAGACATGGCTGGAATGGTAAGTTAATCCGGTTCAGTGTTACAGGACTAGAACAAGGAGTGAACTCGATTCAGAATGGGACTTTGTCCACTACGATGGTCTTAGCTGCAATGCCTTTGCTATAATGGAAATCACATCATATGATTTATGATTTTCCACAATTATATGTTTTATTCCCATGCTATTTTATCATGATTTATGTTCCATTATGATCTATGCCTTATGTACTTCCATGTTTTATCTCATTGCTCAAGATTTTAATGTTTAAACATTATGATCATGTTTTTAAGATCAAATGTATACGATTTGTTTTATTTTCTCCATGCTTACCCTTATTGAGCATTTAATCACACCCTTTATATGTTTTATTTTCCCCAGGATTTCAAGAAAGGTTTTAGGTAGAAAACCAAAAGGGGAAGTTCTTTATGGGAGATGTTGAAGATCTTTCACCATGATTATAAGATTACGTTCCGAGTTTCCAATGACACTAAACTATTATGGTCCTTTGGTGTATATTTTTGTTATGTATTTAGTATTATGAAAAAGTAATGTAATGTCCATGTACATCAAGATTTGGGTCTCTATAGTTTTTATCAGAGGAAAGGTTTAGTCAAACTTTGGAAACTAGGATGCGAAAACTTTAGTGAGATCCCTAGAGGTATTCCTAAGGTATGTCTAGGGATGTTCCTAAGGTTAAGTATAAGTATAGGTTATAGTCCTAGGATAATGGTAATAGTCATAGAATTAAACCAAAGATGTTATCTATTGAAGGTAATCCCCTTTTATTATGTTTTTTCCCTAGCATGATTTTTTCCTCTCACACTATTCTTTTTGGGCATTAGACAATGGCTGGAACCCGAAGGAACCATGTTGATCAATTTAATTGACAATGCAATGATTGTACTCTTGAACAAACCAATGTTATGGTTGATGGAGTAAAAAATATTATTGCTATACTTACTCAAGCTTGGAATCATTCTGGACTTCCAAATGAGAAGAGAGGGGAACAACATTCTATTGAGTCCTTCATGAGGCAACATCCACCTTCATTCAGTGGGTCTTCTGATCCACTTGTTGCTGAACAATGGATTAGTACCATTGAAAAGATATTTTCCATACATCGCTGTTCAGAACATGAAAAATTCATTCTGGTTTTTTACAATTTAGAAGGTGAATTAGACCAGTGGTGGACTCTAATTAAGAATACAAGGCCCCAATGTGAAATTGAATCCATGGAATGGGATGAGTTCAAGAACATATTTTTCAATAAGTACTTACCTCATATTCTTCGAACGAAGATGGAAAAGGTGTCCCTTGAGAATAAGAAAAAGAATGATGAATCTGTTGGTATATATGAGGTGAATTTTACAAGGTTTGCATGGTATGCATCTGGCTTTATCATCCAACCTGATAGTAAAGTTGATCAATTCTTCAGTGTCTTAAAACCAAGTCTTCGAAGGGCATTAACTATAAGAGAATTCAGTATCTATGATGAAATTGTGGGTTATGATAACAATGTATAACTGGAAGTTGGTGTTACATATCCATCTCATGGTTTTAATAAGAAACTAAAGATGGACTTCATGGAGAAATCTCAGAACTATGGTGAAAAGAAGATGAATGTTTCTTTATGATCAATGTGTGGAAATAAGCATGGTGGAGATTTCCTAAAACGTACTAGAAAATGATTCAAGTGTGGAAAATAAGGTCATCAAGCAGTTGATTATCGAAGTAATGGGAAAAAGGTTGCTAGTGATGTGAATAGGGAAAAGACAACAGAGAACTCTCCACCAACACTTCAATGCTTCAAATGCAAGGAAATGGGGCATTATGCTAATAAATTCCCTAATCCACGGGTTAATGATGATCAACGTGAGAAACATATTAAGGAAAAGGACAAGGGGAAGTCTCATGCGATCACTATTTGTGTTGTTGAGTATGAAAATGATGTTTTGTAATGATTAAGTGTTTATGTAATGGGATTTTAAAATAGTATCAGGGAATCTCATTCATGGTATTGTGGAATTTTGGAATATCTACGTATTGGTTTTCAATAATTATATGGTACTGGTAACCATGAAAAAGTGATTGAAATATTGTTGGAAAGTAGATGAAATGTGTATAATGAAGGGATAATGAGAAAATAATATGACAGTAATCATGAGCTCATGTCTAAAATAAGGACAAAGTGATATCATGGTTTGAGTATATAGGAATTTTGGGATTTTGGTATGTGGAAAGAGTTAAATTTTGAGAGCATTCATGTTTTCACTAAGGTTCAATGGGTATTAATTTTTCAAGAGAATACATGATTAAGGTATTCACATGATTGGAATTTTATCAATATGATATATTGGGGATAAATGATTGTATTCACATGCTCGGCAGATGCCATTTCTAGTAATTTTTCTATTTATACTATAAGATTAGACAGAAGTATTGAAATGGATTATGTTGGACATAAGTTATTATTGTTTAAGGCTAGAACTGTTTTCGATATTATTGATGGAATGTCATAATGATGTAATTTTAGAAAAAGGACAACCTGCATGATGGGCGACAACCCATCGCGTCAGACAAGGCTTTGGGAATCGAACCCAAAACCGATGTGCGACATGCCTTTATCGCCTACCACTGGCCTACATGAAGTCTGTGGTTAGTAGAAACTAGTGTTATTTTATTAAGAGGTATCATAGACGAAGTATAAGTCCATTTTTGGAACTATATATGAATAATATCACCATTTATGGACTTATGTATATATCTTTTGCTAAACATATGTTTAGGACAGATGGAATGACTTCTCATTCTATCGCATGATCTTCTAACACTTCAAACAAATTCAACTTCATTTCTTTAAGATATGAAGTGGAAGTTGTTCAAGACATGAACAACAATGAGATTGTACCAAAATCAAGTAAGAATTTCTTTTAATTCAAAAATTCTTCAACATTAGGGAAATTATCTTGAAATCAAAAAATGTTGTCCTAGTAATCTTATATCTGATGAATCAGATGGTACCTTAGATCATCACAAATATATGGCTTTTTGATTGTTGGATTTTTCGTAGCCCTGTTCTATACCACTCTCTATCAGAACATGATGGTTAGATTTTTCATCCATATCCATATTTTCACCTATGTTGTCCTATTTGGAAACCCAGTGTTGAGTTACATTGGGTGACCATTATGATTCTAACTTCTATTTTAAAATTAAGTTTTAGTATTCCTTTTTATGATGTGGGTTTCTATGAAAGAAACTTTTAAGTAGTAAACCATTTATAACCCCGACGAATTTCAAGGGAGAAATTCATTTTAAGGGGGGTAGAATGTCACAACCCGATATTTTATTAGAATTATTCATTTTAATTTCATTGATGTCTTCTGTTGTACGCTACACGAAGATTATCTTGCGCTATACACAACACTGTATTAGCTTGAAGTATACACAACACTATTCTTGGTTCGTGTTACACACAATTTCAAGTTCGTTTTGTAGTAATTATTCTACGCAACATTAAGTGTAGATTTTTTTTAATGTATAAATGTAATATGGTTGTATTTTGTTATACACAACAACAAAGGAGTCTTTTACTACACGTCACCATGACATTTCTTGCATTACATGAAATCACGACCTTCCTCGATAGCGTGTGTAGGACGCAAAACCAGGTTTCACTAAACAACGATATATTGTTATAATATTATTACGGAGTAGCAATTTTGAAAATTATTAACTAAATTTTGAATTTTATAACATTGTTATTCATGTTACATATTTTCTAGAACATGGTATGAGAACAAAATAAATTTTTCTGGTAAAATAAGTATATTTAAAAAAAATGCAGTTTTGCCGCCATTTGATGGAACACCCACATTAAATCTAGTTTTTGAAATGATTATAAGTTAAATTTGAAAAAATAAAATTCTTCATTGGAATAATAAGAGAAAAATTTAATTTGGATAAAGTTTTCATATTATTCTGATAACTTTCATATTTTGATGAATAGTAAAAACACGCTATATTTTAATTAAAAACAACATTTTTCATTGCATTAATTTATATGGTTAGATTATATTTTTAATTGGTTTTAAAGTTTAATTATAATATATTTTTACCATTTAATCCAATGTTTTTCATTGGAATTAATTTCACTTTGAAATTTGACATAAACAAGTGATGATCTTTTGATAGTTATTATTTCTTAAAAACACGCTATTTGTTTTGATAACAGGAATTAATTTTAAAATTAATTAATGCCACTTCTATGTTTTGAATTTGAAAAAATGGACATCATTTTTGAATTCAGAATATCAAATATAGCTTAGGCTGAATTTTCGATATTTTTCTGGAAAACATCAATTTTTGATGAATAGTGAAACCACATAGTGGTAATTAATAAAAACTGAATCATTCATTTAAATGAAATTTTACCACTTTTGTGAATTGAATTTCAAAAATCCGACATACATGGTTGTTATCAAGAAGTAAAATGTGGTTCAATAAGATGAAAATAATTTTTGGTGAATAGTAACTTTTGACTTTTATTTACTGCCGTTAAAGGTAAATAGGGCAATTCAAGGTTAAAAGAATATTATAATAATTATAAATTACCTTAACACTTTTACAAAACTTATTGGATGTGTAATGGCCGGTTATGGGCATCCGTGAGTCGATTTTTGGACCCCATAGAGCCACTTATGAAGGACAATGACACATTAGATTAATTAATTTAATGTGAAGACAAAATTGACATTAACAAAAATATTTTAGTAAATTAATTTTTATATGGTGTAATATAAGTCATATTTTCGACTATAAATATTCATTAGAAATATATAAAGAGTTCCTACATCATGGTATTTTTTTAATAATTTTTAGACATCAAATGAATTAAATTATTTATGACACAATAATGATGCAATGTTTACCTCATTAATAAATGATTTAAATAAATAAGATTATAATGATTAAAATATTATCCAAAACATTTCCAATTCTGACTAGATGATTATATTTCGACTGCGAGTCATATTATCTTCTACTATAATGATTTTTGGACAATTGGAAACCGAATATCATTATATTATAAAATAATATTTTCACTCTTTCCTAAAGATACCCTCCTCTCCCTTATAAAAGGACCCCATTTCTATCCAATTCCTCACACCTCTCTAGGCATTTGGATCTTCCAAAATCTTCCCAATTAATCTCCCTACATCCCTCTCCTCCCCCTAGAAGCCTTAAATTAGGTATAAGGAACTTCAAGAAGTCCTTTTGGTTCAAACCAAAGGAAGTTACCCAAATTAAAGGTAATAGTTTCTCTTAAGTTGTTTTCTTTTATTCTACATATCCAACCCCTAAACTCATTTTAATACATTATTTTGTAACAACAACAGTATCCTCAATATACTAGGATGTTGTTATGAGAAGGATTATAACTACAATTACACACACGTCATTCTAATGGATGATGAACATACTGTTTCTGTGGATGGAAAACTAACGCCTCACGAAACGATGATTGTTCGATTTTCCCCTACCGCCTCTCATGGTGGGAATTATGATGTAAATTTATTAATATATGATATATATTGTGTTTATTATTTCCTTATGCTTCTTTAATTTCCAATTATATCAAGCCTTTATGGTTTCCATAGTCGGTAAATACGATAATCTCATTTGAGGAAGTCTGGACTACCGCCCCCTCAAAGTGATGTGTTTCGTTAATGCCTTATGTGTGATGTATAAAATATGTAGTTAATGATATAATATATGATATTATACTGGAATTATAATATACCTACGTATCATTATGTTTTAATTCCATTAAAATATGAAACAGATATGAAAGTAGCATTCATGTGTTTGTACGCCTTACCGTCTCCATAAACGGTGGATTTCATTTCTTAGCTCCATATGTTATGTAATATTATAAATACATGTATATTCTAGATATATATATGATATATATGATTTATAAATCAAGAATATAATTCTGGATATAATGAACCTTTGACCACATGAACAATATGTAATTATAAGAAGTCCATTTTTGACTCAAGTACCAAATATCGACAAAACGAACATTATTAACTTAAATGGTTACATAATGTTTATAACTTGGTAATAAGTGATATAAAAGGAATAATAATTTTTAAAAAGTTTCTTATGCAATTATAAATTACCTTTGGTTTATTATTCAGGAGATTAAAGAACGATCGGGTCAAGTCGGACACGAGGTAAAGGAACTTCTTAACCCAATTTCCGTTCATTGGGTTGATCTTCTCTTTCTTGTTTATGCCGTTCTTTGATTGTGTGAGAAATGAATTTTTATATCTTATCATGTATTTATACTTTCTTTATGTGACCTTATAGTGAATACACATAAGTGATCTATTTTATTTTCAAAAAGATCTTTGTAAGGGAAATTCTTGCAATCTCATTTTTATCCGAGATTGTTTATACTTCAGAATTTACTGGGGAATTTTTATCATCCACGTACATGTTTTCTCAATATGTAATATTATTTTTCTCCTTATAAAATTTTTTAAATCCAATTTTACCCATTGGTGAGTTTTTTGTAAAAGATATGAACGGAATATTTTGTCGTTTTTAGTACAAGGTACTTTTTGACTTTTCCGACCAAAGTGGGAGAATAATGTTTTTTTAACTTATATGGCATGAATAGATTTTTATGATTTCGTAGAACATTATTTCCATAAAGCATCCTTTACAAGTTTTCAAGTTTATTTTTAATCAAGTTCTATTAGTTTAAAAATTGTATGACATGTTAATAAAGGAAAAATGTTTTTGAAGTAGAAAGGATATTTTCGTCAAGAATGGAGTTCAACTGTTTTATCAAAATTATTTTCCATCTAAGATAAAATAGGGTTCTATTTCTATCCCTATTTTTACATTGATTTGATTTTTTTATGATGGAATTAATTTTATAATGTCCTTTTATCTTATATGGATTATGTTATGATGGCATGATGTTTAAGAATCCCATTTTTATTGCATGGGTTATTCTATGATGTATGATTTATGATTTTGTGGAACACATAATAATGGTTTCATTATGAGATGGGTGGGACCTATATATCCCTCCAATGAATTGGGTAAAGATTTATATCTCATGAGATAGATATGGCTGGAACGGTAAGTTAATCCAGTTCAGTGTTACTGGACTGGAACGAGGAGTGAACTCGATTCAGAATGGGACTTTGTCCACAAAGATGGTCTTGGTAGCAATTCCTTGGGTATAATGGAAATCATATCATTTGATTTATGATATTCCATAATTACATGTTTTATTCCCATGCTATTTTATCATGATTTATTTTCCATTATGATATATGCCTTTTTTACTTCCATGTTTTATCTCATTGCTCAAGATTTTCATGTTTAAAAATTATGGTCATGTTTTTTAAGTTCAAATGTATATGGTTTGTTTTATTTTCTCCATTATTACCCTTACTGAGCATTTGAGCTCACCCTTTATATTTTTTATTTTCCCCAAAATTTTAAGAGTTTTTTAGGTAAGAAAACTAAAAGGGGAAGATCTTTATGGGAGATGTTGAAGATCTTTCACCATGATTATAAGATTACGTTCTGAGATTCCAAAGACACTAAACTATTACGGTCTTTTGGTGTCTTTCTTTGTTATGTATTAATTATTCCACAAAAGTAATTTAATGTCCATGTATGTCAATATTTGGGTCTCTACAAGGGCCATTACTTTTCTAAGCACTCATATGATAGGTGAGTTTTTATAAATCTTAATCAATGTATTGATAATAGCTTGGTATGACTAGAAAGATCCATATCTCAAATATTTTCATAGTTGGTCTACATGAAATGATAGCTTCATTATTTTCAGGATCAACTAATATATGCCATTTTTAAAAATAACATTACTAATGAAAAAAAACTTCTTATATCCAAAAGTCACACTTATAGAATTTATCATAAATTTGGTGTTCAAAAAAAGTTTTCAATATATTCTTTCACGACCCGTCCCCTTAGGCCCATGACATGACTAACCCAAGACCACCTCTCATAGGCCAGGGGCTAATGACTAGCACTAAAGGTATTATCCCATGAGTGGGAAGAATTTTCCTAGGTATCTATATGCATTCACACACACACAACCACGTCCCAAAATGCTGGAAGGGAAAACATGCAATCCACCGGACAACCAATGAGTAAAGGTAAAATATGTGAGTTAAATGAGCCAAAATACAAATTCAACAAAAGAAACACTAAAAAAAGGAAAGTAAAAAAGTTCATTGAAAGTCGTTTGCTAAAAACCCAACCGGATGGGTAAGTGTAGAGTAGCTACTGGATGCAATAGAGGTATGCCCTGCCTGCCTAATCTCACTGGGAACCACCAAGTCCTTGTCCACCAAGTCCTTCATCATGGTAGTGTTGATCTTCACTAGACACAACACATGTAAGTGAAGCTCGTGCATGGGAAAGTCACAAAATACTCAGTAGGTACCCCAAACCACAAAAGAAAGATCACAATGAAATCCATAAATAAAACCATGAAGCATGATCACAAAGCAAGACTAGTCAAACAAGTATAATATAGTGCATGGAAAGAAAAATCATCAGTCGTATAACTAAACACCTTAGGCTAATGAGTTACTCCTCCCTGATGAGTATCATGGGTTTGCTGGGTCACACAGAGCTGCTCCACACTATGGGATAGTCGAGTCATAGAGATATGCTTCTCACTAGCCATGGATTACAGTGGTACTCATCCCGGATGTGTACCATGGGTATGCTGGGCCACATAGAGCCGCTCCCCACTATGGGCATGCTGGGAGACATAGATTCACTTCCCACATTGGCTATCGTACTGAGGTTCTTCTTCCTGATGAGTATTGTGGGTCTTCCGGGATACACATAGATGCTTCCCACTATGGGGATACTGGGTTAAAAATATCCTCTTCTCACACGTCCATCATAGATGATCCACAAAGGGTCACTTGTCAGTAGTCTTTGGGTCTCTATCATCCATAGGATCTCCACATGTAGTGTGATTGATTCCTAAATAAACCGCTCATCAAACCAATCATCATATTCCAACTTCCATGAAAGCCTCCTTAGAGTATGCCAAAATATCTATCTCATTGCGAGGGTTCCAATTATATAAATGGATCATCAATCAGACAACCAATTTGAGAGATATTGGCATTTTATTAAACAGGGGCTGGTTCCATCTAGGCCTAGTCTGACCTGGTTAGACCAAACCAACCAACCTGGCCTGTGGGTCTTGCATGAACCGGCCCTGGTCAATTGACCCGAACCAACCTAGTTCGGGTCTCGGCTAACCTAGTTTGGCATGGAACGTAGGCTAGTCCCATTAGGACTTACTGGACCCAGCCCCGTTCTACCGGGGGTTCAGCCGACCAGGACGCATAGAAACCATGATTTATTCGGCCCAACCCACACATGTGGGACGATTTTCATTCCCTGCTCGGGCTGCCCAGTAGTCAGGTTTTATCCCATCGGTGAAGACTATAATAGGAAGTGGTTTAATCCAGCCCGGACTACTCAGTGGACCGGTCCACGCTCCCCGGTCCGACTTTCAAAATGGGTCGACCTTCTATAGTATGAGCACTAGGAGGGAGTCCGATTTAGTGCCCCACGACCCGACACCAAAGGAGAGATGGTTTGGCTGCATGCGGCTGGAAAGAGCCAACCGCTCCACCTGGTCCCATATGCGGTCGCTAGACTACGTGCCAGCAGATAGTAGGGGCCCGCGCAGCATGGGCCGCTCCACTTGACGTGACCGGTTGGCTGCGTCCCATCCCCGCTAGCTACCTACCCAAGTGTCTGAGTCTCCTGTTACACTATTTCGGCCTGATCTAGCCAGAAATCTATCCACTAGGGTGTGCTATCATGGTGCGCCGCCACCCTCCTACAGCTGCCGCCAGTCACCGACACCGCCACCGGCACCTTCCACCGACTATCGGGCCCACTCTGATTGTCGGTTTCACAAACCGTCTATGATAGTGGCCTTCTCGAGTCACCATCTCCCCTACTATGGCCTCAAAAACCTCTTTCCTTCATTTCCAAGGTGCGACGTGAAGAACACACAAGAATCCACAAAGGCGGAGGGGCTCAAACCTTGTTTATGTCGGCTCACACCCTCCACATTAGAACTTTTAAAACAAGGGGAACGTTAAAAGTATTTAACAAAGGTATATCCGAATGTGAAACCCCAATAAAGAACACCCTTCTATAAGAAAAATGATCCGCAAATTATCCTATTCATGGATTGGGCTACATTCGTTGTTTAGAAAGAAGAACGACCATTAAAATAAAAAAGGTGACCCCTACCTGGAGAAGGTTCGTCATTGTTGTCGGTCCGTTCATATCCGATGGCATTCATCAACCTCTGGTCTCAATTCCTTCCTCAAAGGAATCTTCACATATTTCCAATTCTTCATCATTCTTCATTGGAGAGAAAATCCTTCACTATTCTTTAGATAAATTCACACTCTGATTTCCAACCCGTTATCTCCTTAAAATAGAAATGCATCACAACATTTCTATTAGGTTGCGTCATCGCGTCGTTAAGTTGTTTCCTTAGTGAAACAACATATCTATTATTATAAGATTAATGAGTCAGTATGATGCTCATTTAATATCCTCATTAATGGGGTTTATCACTGCACCGTAGTGCTAGCATGCCACCTCTCAACGGTGTGGGAAAAAAACTTTTTAATTTATTTTATTTCTCTTTCGAAAGGTCAAAATAATACCATTTCTAGTAGACCCTAACCAGAAAAAGTTTGGTCCTTTCTAGGTGAATCCCATTGTTCTGAGTTCAATGGTTCCCTCTGATTTTTGATCTAATCAATAGTTTGAAAATGAGAAGTACCCACATGCACGTTTATTTAAATGAACTTAAAAAAAGTACAAAATCTATCTTTCACCCTGAACCCATGCTGGTCGAGGTTAATCTCCACCGAAGGGAAACACACCCTCACGAGCTCAATAGCACTCTCGGATATCCAATCCGAGTTACCGTTTAGTAGTTATAATTATTTTAATAAAAAATAAATTTATTATATTATTTTATTTACGGCCAAAAACTACTTTCCACTAATGACCCACACCGGCCAATGTTAGGGTCTACCTAAGGAAGGAATACCCTCATGAGATCAATGGTGGTCTCGAATTTTCAATCTGAGTCACTGTTCGTATGTTATAAGGATTTAAAAAATTAAATAATTTTATTTAGTTATTTTATTTATTGTTTTTCCATTTTCAGTCTTTCTCAATGGAGGCCCGCGCCGACTAAAAATTAGTCGCTTCTAGGGTAAAAACTGCATATAAATGCAATAACCCCATCGGATTTCTGATCCAAGACATCGTTTATGAGTTATTCAACTTTTTCAGGAAAATTGCTCATGTGATATATTTAAATCTTAAAATTTTTTGATGGATCATTCCTGGCACTTTGATCCTCAGAATCTCTTGCTGTCTAAGTTCCCTATCTAAAAATAATCCAATTTAAATTGAAAAAAAATTTATGGAATTATGGTGTATAAAATTACTCCCCCATTAAGGGATTTACATTGTCATAATCTAAAACAAGGGCTAATCAAACAAATTGGGGTACTGAGAAGAAATCCAAGCCTCCCTATACCACATGCTCTCATGGATATTAACATGCTACCAACAAACATGAACTAGAGGATTCAACTGTCCATAAAGGATCCTCTCCCATTAATCCTCTATCTCCACTGGGTACTTTGTGAATTTTTCCTCATCGTCAATCTCAAGCTCACCGAGGTTGATGATGTGAGAAGGGTTGTACACATATATACTTATATGGGATACGTGGAAGACATCATAAACCCCCTATAACTATGGTAGTAGATCCATGCGGTACACTAACATGCCAACTCTATGTATTACCAGGAATGGTCCAATGAACCTCAGAGATAATTTTTCACCTCGGGAAAATCTATGAATCCATTGTCGAGGAGAGACCAATAGGAATACGTGGTCCCCCTCTTTGAACTCCAAGGGTGTCAGTCTCCTACCAGCATATAATTTATGTCGGCTCAGTGCATTCTTCATCCACTCTTGGATGACCTGCACCTTCTCAGTGGTAGCCAGCACCATCTCTGGACCCATGACTGATGACTCCCTTGGGTCTGTCCAGCATGATGGTTACATGAATGGCCATCCGTACAGTTCCTTGAATAGTGTCATACTTATGGTGGAGTGGTAGCTAATTTTGTATGATTACTCCACCAGTGGTATCTTGTCCTACCAATTCTGAAAAAAATCATGGATGAAATCACAAAGAATATCCTCTAAAGTCGGTATGGTCTTCTCTATCTGACCATCAGTCTATGGGTGAATGGATATTCTCAAGCACAGCTGAGTCCCAAAATCCACCTACAATCCATTCCACAATCGGGATGTAAAGAAGACATCATGATCCAAGAATATTGTAGATGATACTCCATGGATTACTATATCCGGTATGTAGAGGCATCCCAAGATCTCTACTAAACCCTGCTCTCAAATGCGTAGGATGTGTTCCAACTTGGTGAGTCTGTCTACGATCACCCAGATGGTATCGTGCCTCTTGGACTTAAGTTGTAAGCTCGTCATGAAGTACATCGATATTCCATCCAACTTCCACTCTAGTATATCGAGGGGTTGTGTCAAACCTATTAGAACCTGGTGATTAGCCATCACTTTCTATAAAGTGAGGCATCTTGAGACAAACTCTTATACTACCTTTGTAACACCCCGAGATTTTATGAGAAATATTCTTTTTAATTTTATTGATGTCTTGTGTTACAAAAAAGGAGTCTTGCACAACACTCAACCCTAACTTGGCTACAATACATGCAATTGTGACCTTCCTTGATAGCGTGTGTAGTACGCAATACCGAGTTTCACTAAACGAGATATTATTGTAATATTATTATGAACTAGCCGTTATGAATAGTAATACCAACGTTTTGAAATTATATAAATTTTATCTTTCAAAATAGACTTCATTTTTGGATTAGGAATTTCGAAATTAGCTTAGGGTGAAATTTTGGTACTTTTCGGATAACTTTCATATTCAGATGAATAGTGGAAATTACTAAATTTTAATTAAAAACAACTTTTTTAATCGAAATAATTAATAGTGATAAATTATTAATTTGAGTGGTTTTAAAGAATATTTAGAATATATTTTTACAATTTAATACAATTTTGGTCATTGTATGTAATTTCACATTTAAACCAGACATAAACAAGTGTCAATCTTTTGATAGTTATTATCTCTTATGAACATGCTATTTTTTTTGGACGAGAACTAATTTTTAAATTAATTAATGCAACTGATATGTTTTGAATTTGGTAAAATAGACATCATTTTTCAATTCATAATATCAAATATAGCTTAGGCCTAATTTTTGGTATTTTTCTGGAAACTTTCATTTTTTGATGAATACTGAAACCACTAAGTGGTAGTTAAAAAAACTGAATTTTTCATAAAACATAATTTTACCGCTTCTGTGAGTGGAATTTCAGAAATCCGAGAGACACTGTTAATATCAAGAATTAAAATGTGTTTCAATGAGATGAAAATAATTTTTGGTGAATAGTAACTTTTTACTTTTTTTACCACGGTTAAAAGTAAATTGGGTAATTAAGGGTAAAAATGATATTATTATTACCCTAAAACATGTACTAATTCTATTGGATAAGTTTAATTTGGCCAAAAACAACCTTAGGAATAAAATAAGACCATTTAGGCCCACATGGATCAGATTAGGACATTTATTATTAATTTATTTAAAGAAGGGTTAAAATAGTTAAAATCAAAGTTGAATAACTAAATAATTTTTAATATAGGGTTATAGATAAGATAAATTCGTCTATAAGTATTCATTAGAAATCTAAAAAGATTTAATACATAATGGTATTTTATTTATAATTTTTAGACTTAAAATAATTTAATTTATTTATGAAACAATTATGATGCAGTAATTATCTTATTAATGAAATATTGACATAATTGATGTTATAAATACCCAAATAAATGTAATTTGAGACTTTTTATGAATTAAAATAATTTTCTATGTTAATATGTCATGTCAGTATTTATTTAATTAACTTTTTTCGAACTAATCATTCTATTATGAGTTTCAAAAAAATAAATTACCAAATAGTGTCAAAATTGACCTAAAATAGTTTTTAAAATAAATATTATATTAAAAATTGTTATTATATTCCTAAAAATCTAAGGTTCGGACAATATACTTATATCATGATAGGTGTATAATTAATGGGCCACTTGGGGGTCTTTGGGATGTATATGGTATGTTTATTAACTCTATAATATAAAAATACAAAGTGACATGGTAAATGTCAATCTAATTAACTAAGAGTTAAAACTAAAAGTTAAGGTTAATATAATGACCTAAACTTGTATAAATTCTATTGGATGAGAGAATTTAGACCTATCCCCACCTTATCTTATAAATAAATCAATTTTTAGATATTAAAAACCGAATATGACTTTATAATAAAATAATATTTTCAGATATTCAAAAGGTGCCCCTCTCCTCCCTTATAAAAGGGAATCTCCTCCCTCTCTTCCTCACAACACTTTGAGCATTCAAGATCGGAAAAACCCTGCCAAATTCTCTTCTCCACTTCCCTAGAAACATCCTAGAGGTCCTGGTATTCTTCAAAGACCAATTTTAGTGCCCTAATAGGAGGTCTCAAAGAGGCGCTACAAAGAAGAGGTAATGTCCGTTACCGATTCTTTCACCTTTATTTCTTATTCCACTTATTATTCATAGGTTGTTTCATTATGAAGTAATAACATCAGTATCACTCATATAATGATATGTTATTATAAGTATTAAACAACCCTATTTCACCATCTATCCATCCTATGGAAAACTAAATCACCGCGCGTGCGTACGTACGGAATACCGTCTCCACGCCGTGGTGTAATCTATTTTCCACCACCACCTTAGTTGGATGGGTATAATGGTGTAAATAATAACTATATATGATTATTGTAAAGTGATATTTATTCTGTACTAGTATACATACACTAAAATAAAATTCCATGATCATGGGAATGATATCATCGCTCGTGCATACGTACGGAATACCCTCTCCACGACGCGATGAGATTCATTCTCAATGATTAACCATTCATAAATGATTATAAAGTATATATAATAAGTAATCATGAAATATATTACATAATAATGATACTAGATTTATGTATATATATATTTATTTCATCCAATTAATTCCATTCAATTCAATGAGGAAACGAAAACAACGTTCATGCGTACGTACGGCCTACCGTCTCCATGAACGGTGTATTTCTTTCCATTTATCGATCTATTATATATATGTATATTCTGACTATATATTATATATAAATCATGTTTTATATTATGGAATTAAGTAATCATGATCTAAGTAATCATATGAATAATTAAAAGTCAAAACACGGACGACAAATGATACTATTTTACCCAAAACGCTCTTTAACATGGAATTTACAAAGGAACGGGTAATATAAATTCATAAGTGAACCATATATTATATCATAACAATGAATATGATTCTGTAATAATTCAATGACTTTATTTAAATTATTATACAGGAGGTTCGGATACGTACGAAGCATATCAGACCTAAGGTAAGGGATAATTTTACAAATCTCATTTTTATCTGGTATTGCTTTTTCGTAAGTATTTATTGGGGTGATTTATATAATCCATGTTCATGTTTTATAAAAGAGTTTTCATGTATGTTTAAATTACCTTTTACCCATTTTTGACTTTTACTACATGGTATGTAAGGAATCTTTCTTTTTTTAATGTTACGAGGTACTTTTTTGACTTTTCCAGCAAAAGTACGAGAAGAATGTTTTTTTTAAACTTATACGGAATGAAAGGATTTTTATGGTTTTATAAATCCTTATTTTCATGAAGCTTACTCCAAAAGATTTCATGACTATTTTCAACAAAATCCTTTTCTTTTAAAATTGCATGATGTTTTGTGAAAAGAAATTGATTCTAAAGAAGAAAGGATATTTTCCTCAAGAATTCATTTCAAGGGTTTTATCAAAATCATTTTCCATCTAAGATGACATTATTTAATATGTGTATATTTCAAGTATAATGTCTCTATGATGTACATGGTTTCACTGTTCTTATGATGAAATTTTCTCCATTTTTTTTATATGGATTATGTTATGATGGGATGATGTTTATGATACCCATTTTATTCTATGGGTTATGATGAATGATTTATTTTTATGTTGAGGCACAAGTAAGAATGATTTCATTATGAGATGGGTGAGACCTATATCTAACTCCAATTCATTGGGAAAATATTTATTTCTCATGAGATAGACATGGTTGGAACGGTAAGTTAATCTGGTTCAGTGTTACAGGACTGAAACAAGGAGTGAACTCGATTCTGAAAGGGAATTTGTCCAATAAGATGGTCTTGGAAGAAATGCCTTGGCTACTATGGAAATCATTAAATGTGCTTAATGGTTTCCACAATTACATGTTTTATTCCCATGATATGTTATCATTATTTATTTTCCATTATGATCTATGCCTTTTGTACTTCCATGTTTTAATTCGTTTCTCAATATTTTTATGTTTAAACAATATGTTCATGTTTTTAGGTTCAAATGTGTATGGTATGTTTTATTTTATCCATGCATACCCTTACTGATCATTTGAGCTCACCCTTTTTATGTTTTATTTCACCCAGGATTAAAAGAAAGGTTTTAGGTAAGGAAACAAAAAGTGGAAGATCTTTATGGGAGACGTTGAGGATATTTCACCACGATTAGAAGATTACGTTCCATGTTTCCAAAGACACTAAACTATTACGGTCCTTGTGGGTCTGTTTTTGTTATGTATTATGTATTCCGCAAAAGTAATGTAATATCTTTGTACGTCAAGCTTCAGGTCTCTACAGTTGGTATCAGAGGAACGGTTTAGTCAACCTTTGGAAACTAGGATGCGAAAACGTTAGTGCGATCCCAAGAGATATTTATAAGGTATGTCTGGGGATGTCCCTAAGGATAAGTATACGTATAGGATAGAGTCCTAGAACTACGATAACAATCTTATAATTTAACCTAAGATGTTAGATATTGAGTGAACTCCCCCTTTACTATGTTGTTTTCCCTATCATGATTTTTTCCTCTCACACTATTCTTTTTGGGTTTTTGAAAATGGCTGGAAATCGGAAGATTCACGATAATGGAGGATATGACATACAATGGAATGATATTCTTCATGAGAAACCAAATGAAATGAGATCTGGAAGTCCAAACATCGTTATTATGCCTAATCATCAATCTCATAATATGATCAATAATCTCAACTTTGGTAAGTTTCCCGACTCATATAATAAGAGAAAGATGTATTTTCATGATGATCATAAAGGAAACAAAGTTTAATTTCCCTCATGTAAATCATGTGGGAAGAGGCATCAGGGATATTGTTTCAAAGGAACTAGAAGATGCTTTGGGTGTGGAAAAGAAGGACACAAAGCCAGTAAGTTCAAAGGAAAAGGTTCAGTTAACACCATGGACAAGGATAATGGTATTGCTACGACATCAACAATGATTAGATGTTTAAAATGTAGAATGTACATGCATTATTCAAACCAATTCCCTAATGGAAAATCTAATGAAGGGAATCAGCATGGTTATATGGGTATTATTTATATGGATGATGATGAGGAGACTACAAATGATATATGAGCTGAAAGAAGTGTCGAAGCTCAGTAAGTTGTTTTAGAAGGTAGTGGAATGATTGTTTGTTTATCGAGAGTTATGTTGTATAGTTAATGGTACTATAGAATAAAGAATCATCTATGGATTGTTATACTATTGTTTTTCCTAAAAGTATTTGAAAGTATATGTTGAATGGTACCAATAACCATGGAAGGTTATTTAGATATTTTTGTAAAGTAGATGATATGCGCATAATGAAGGAATAAGAAGATAATGAGATGTTCGATTGTATTCATGAGCTCATGATTGATATAAGGACTAAGTGATATCATGGTGTGAGTATATAGAATTTTGAGGATTTTGGTATGTGAAAGTGTTAACTTTTAACTGCATTCATGTTTTCACTAAGGTTCAATGAGTATTCATTTTTCAAGAGAATACATGATTAAGGCCTTCAAATGTTTGGAATGTGACCAACAAGATATATCTTAGGATATATGGGGATCAACGATGGTTTTAAATCTATGGTAATCATTTTCACTATATTATGAGAGTGGACTGCAGTATTATGGATAAGCCTAAAGATTGGAATGGATTATGATGGAAATAAGTTAGTATTGTTTAAGGATAGAAGTTTTTTCGATATTATTGATAGGATGTTATAGTAATATAGTTTTAGAAAAAGGAAAACATGCTGGACGAGCGACAACCCATCGTGTCGGACAAGGCTGTGGGAATCGAACCCACAACCAAAGTGCGACTGGCCTTTATCGCCTACCACTGGCCTACAGGAAGTCCTTGGTTAGTAGAAACTAGTTTTATTTTATTAAGAGTTATGATATATGAAGTATAAGTTCATTTTTGGAACCATATACGATTAATCTAACCATAAGATGGACTTATAACTTTTGCTAACCTTTTGTTTGAAATAGATGGAATGACCCATCATTCTATCACATGATCTGCTAAAACATCACAAGTAACAAATTCATCTTCATTTCTTTAAGCGATGAAGTGGAAATTGTTCAATTCACGAACAACAGTGAGATTGTACCAAAATCATGTATGTATTTCTTTTAATTCATCAACTTTAGGGAAATCATCTTGAAAACCAAAAATGTTGTCCTAGTTCCCTTATATCCGATAAATCAGATGGTACCTTAGATCATAAAAAATCTATAGCTTTGTGGTTTTTGGATTTTTCATAGCCATGTTCTTTACCACTCTCCATCAGAACATGATGGTTAGATTTCTCTTCCATATCCATAATTTCACCTATGTTCTCCTATGTGGAAACCCAGTGATTAGTTAATTTTGGTAACCATTATGTTTCATACTATAGTTTTTAAAGATTGGTTTTGGTATTCCTTTTTACGATGTGCGTTTCTGTTAAAGAAACTTTCGAGTAGTAAACCATTTATAACCCCGACGAATTTCGAGGGCGAAATTCATTTTAAGTGGGGGTAGAATGTAACACCCCGAGATTTTATGAGAAATATTATTTTTAATTTTATTGATGTCTTGTATTACAATAAAGGAGTCTTGCACAACACGCAACCCTAACTTCGCTGCATTACACGCAATCACGACCTTCCTCGATAGCGTGTGTAGTACGCAATACCGAGTTTCACTAAATGAGATATTATTATAAAATTATTATAAACTAGCCGTTATGAATAGTAATACCCACTTTTTGAAATTTTATAAAATTTATCTTTCAAAATAGACTTCATTTTTGGATTCGGAATATCGAAATTATCTTAGGGTAAAATTTTGGTACTTTTCGAATAACTTTCATATTCTGACGAATAGTGGAAATTACTAAATTTTAATTAAAAACAAATTTTTTAATCAAAATAATTAATAGTGATAAATTATTAATTTGAGTGGTTTTAAAGTATATTTAGAATATATTTTTACAATTTAATACAATGTTGGTCATTGTATGTAATTTCACATTTAAACCAGACATAAACAAGTGTCCATCTTTTGACTGTTATTATCTATTAAGAACACCCTATTTGTTTTGAGGACGGAAACTAATTTTTAAATTAATTAATGAAAATGATATTTTTTGAATTTGGTAAAATAGACATCATTTCTGAATTCATAATATCAAATATAGCTTAAGCCTAATTTTTGGTATTTTTCTGGAAACTTTTATTTTTTGATGAATAGTGAAACCACTAAGTGGTAGTTAAAAAAACTGAATTTTTCATAAAACATAATTTTACCGCTTCTGTGAGTGGAATTTCGAAAATCCGAGAGACACGGTTAATATCAAGGACTAAAATGTCGTTCAATGAGATGAAAATAATTTTTGGTGAAAAGTAACTTTTTACTTTTTTTACCACGGTTAAAAGTAAATAGGGTAATTAAGGGTAAAAATGATATTATTATTACCCTAACACATGTTCTAATTCTATTGGATAAGTTTAATTCGGTCAAAAACAACCTTAGGAATAAAATATGACCATTTAGGCCCACTTGGATTAGATTTGGACAATTATTATTAATTTATTTAAAGAAGGGTTAAAATAGCTAAAATCAAAGTTCAATAACTAAATCATATTTAAAATATGGTTATAAATAAGATAAATTCGACTATAAATATTCATTAAAAATATGAAATGATTTCATACATAATGGAATTTTATTTATAATTTTTAGACTTAAAATAATTTAATTTATTTATGAAACAATTATGATGCAGTAATTATCTTAATAATGAAATATTGACATAATTGATGTTATAAATACCCAAATAAATTTAATTTGAGTCTTTTTAGGAATTAAAATAATTTTCTATGTTAATATGACATGTTATTATTTATTTAATTAACTTGTTTCAAACTAATCATTCTGTTATGATTTTCACAAAAATCAATTACCAAATATTGTCAAACTTGACATAAAATAGTTTTTAAAACAAATATTATATTAAAAATTGTTATTATATTCCTAAAAATATAAGGTTCGGAAAATATACTTATATCATGATAGGTGTATAATTAATGGACCACTTGGGGGTCTCTTGGATGTATATGGTAAGTTTATTAACTCTATAATATAAAAATACAAAGTGACATGGTAAATGTCAATCTAATTAACTAAGAGTTAAAAATAAACGTTAAGGTTAATATAATGAACTAAACTTTTATAAATTCTACTGGATGAGAGTATTTCGACCTATCCCCACTTTATCATAGAAATAAATCAATTTTGAGCTATTAAAAACCGAATATGACTTTATAATAAAATAATATTTTAAGTTATTCCAAAGGTGCCCCTCTCCTCCCTTATAAAAGGGCACCTCCTCCCTCTCTTCCTCACACCACTTTGAGCATTCATGCTCGGCCAACCCCTGAAATATTCTCTTCTCCACTTCCCTAGAAACATCCAAGAGGTCCTGGTCTTCTTCCAAGACCAATTTTAGTGCTTTAAGAGGAGGTCTCAAAGAGGCGCTACAAAGAAGAGGTAATGTCCGTTACCGATTCTTTCACCTTTATTTCTTCTTCCACTTCTTCTTCTTAGGTTGTTTCATTATGTAGTAATAACATCAGTATGACTCATATACTGATATTTTATTATATGTATGAAACAACCCTATTTCACCAACTATCCATCCTATGGAAAACTAAATCACTACGCGTGCGTACGTACGGAATACCGTCTCCACACCATGGTGTAATCTATTTTCCACCACCACCTTACATGGATGGGTATAATGGTGTAAATAATAACTATATATGATTATTATAAATTGATATTGATTCTGTACTAGTATACACACACTCCAATAAAATTCCACGATCATGGGAATGATATCATCGCTCGTGCATACGTACGGAATACCGTCTCCACGACGCGATGAGATTCATTCTCAATGATTAACCGTTTTAAATGACTATAAAGTATATATAATAAGTAATCATGAAATATATGAAATAATAATGATACTGTATTTATGTATATATATATGTATGTCATCCAATTAATTCCATTCAATTCAATGAGGAAACGAAAACAACGTTCACGCGTACGTACGGCCTACCGTCTCCATGAACGGTGTATTTATTTCCATTTATCAATCTATTATATATATATGTATATTCTGAATATATATTATATATAAATCCTGTTTTATATTCTGTAATTAAGTAATCATGATATAATTAATTATATGAATAATTACAAGTCAAAACACGGATGACAAATGAAACGATTTTACCCAAAACGCTCTTTAACATAGAATTTACAAAAGAACGGGTTATATAAAGTCATAAGTGAACCATATATGATATCATAACAATGAATATGATTCTTTAATAATTCAATGACATTATTTAAATCATTATACAGGAGGTTCAGATACGTACGAAGCATATCGGACCTAAGGTAAGGGATAATTTTACAAATCTCATTTTTATCTGGGATTGCTTATTCGTAAGTATTTATTGGGTTGATTTATATCATCCATGTCCATGTTTTATAAAAGAGTTTTTATGTATGTTTAAATTCCTTTTTACCCATTTTTTGACTTTTACTACATGGTATGTAAGGAATCTTTCTTTTGTTTACGTTACGAGGTACTTTTTGGACTTTTCCGGCAAAAGTACGAGAAGAATGTTTTTTTAATTTATACGGCATGAAAGGATTTTTACGGTTTTATAAAGCCTTATTTTCATGAAGATTCCTCCAAAATATTTCATGACTATTTTTTACAAAATACTTTTCTTTTAAAATTTCCTGATGTTTTGTGAAAAAAAATTGATTTTGAAGAAGAAAGGATATTTTCCTCAATAATTCATTTCAAGTGTTTTATCAAAATCATTTTCCATCTAAGATGACATTATTTCATATGTGTATATTTCAAGTATAATTTCTCTATGATTTACATGGTTTCACTGTTCTTATGATGAAATTATCTCCATTTTTTTATATGGATTATGTTATGATGCGATGATGTTTATGATACCCATTTTATTCTTTGGGTTATGATGAATGATTTATGTTTATGTTGTGGCCCAAGTAAGAATGATTTCATTATGATATGGGTGGGACCTATATCTCCCTCCAATGAATTGGGTAAAGATTTATATCTCATGAGATAGACTTGGCTGGAACGGTAAGTTAATCTGGTTCAGTGTTACATGACTGAAACGGGGAGTGAACTCGATTCAGAAAGGGACTTTGTCCACTAAGATGGTCTTGGAAGCAATGCCTTGGATACTATGGAAATAATTACTTGTGCTTAATGGATGCCACAATTATATGTTTTATTCCCATGCTATGTTATCATTATTTATGTTCCATTATGATCTATGCCTTTTGTACTTCCATGTTTTAAGTCATTGCTCAAGATTTTGATGTTTAAACATTATTTTCATGTTTTTATGTTCAAATGTTTATGGTATGTTTTATTTTATACATGCTTACCCTTACTGAGAATTTGAACTCACCCTTTTTATGTTTTATTTCCCCCTAGTATTAAAAGAAAGGTTTTAGGTAAGGAAACAAAAAGTGGAAGATCTTTATGGGAGATGTTGAGGATCATTCACCACGATTTTATGATTACGTTCCAAGTTTCCAAAGACACTAAACTATTACAGTCCTTGTGTGTCTGTTTTTGTTATGTATTATGTATTCCGCAAAAGTAATGTAATATCTATGTACGTCAAGCTTTGGTTCTCTACAACCTTCTTCATCCCTAGCAACCAGTACTAACATCTGAGGTCCTACTACACATTTTCCACACCTGGATGCACTTCCAGATGGGATCTATGGAACTCCCTCAACACCTCTTGTCGCAACTCCACTGTTACTACTATGTGTCCACTAAAAAATGATGATGTGCTCCCTACCATTTGAATATCTGACAGGGTAATGCCCTGTGGAAATCTTGGAATATGTAATATCACAGATGGAATCTTAGAGTTGCGCGTCTATTAATCACTATAAGAGTCGAGGGGAAACTACCGTTGATTGTAGATAAAGTACCTCAACTCTATCCACAAAGGATATCTGAATGGAGGCCAATGGATTTGAGGCCTCATTCAGTAACTATGTAATCGATATCCTATTGAGAGAATCTTCCACCATGTTCCACTTCGCAAGAGTATAAACTATTTTTAAGTCATAGTCCTAAAGGAACTCCAACCATCATATTTGTATGAACTGATAATAATACTATGGTCGCCATTTGATCCACGTGAAAGGCTACCCCTTTGAACTAAACGATGTGCTCATCAAACCATTGGTAATGGGTACTCATTCTACACTACCACTTGGTTAATGTTATATAAATCCACACATAACCTAGAAAATTGTGTCTTACTAATCCCTTCCTTTATAGGCCCCCTCCTACACCCTCAGCCTGTGAAGCTTTATGAAATCCATCTGATATACTGATGCTGATATTGGTTCTATTTTGGGGTGTAGAATGATGAAAAAGTCAATCTCCCTATGGGGATGTAATCCGAGAAACAACTTTTGAAGGGATGTACCCATTCTCTACCACTACTATTGGGAACTAAAAACTCAAAACAACCACTACCATGAGGGAAAGGCTGGCCGACTTAAGAGTGATCTGTTGCACCCTCATATGCATGGGTTTATCCAATTCTTCTTGGGATTCATTTTTCTCAAACCAAAGAAATTCTCATTCCAATGATAAAGATATACCAAATCCAATTTCCTAAAATAGTCAATATGTTCATAAAATGTGGATGACTAGTCCATACCAAGATTAATATCATAAGGCCTCTACACTACCACAAAGTTGTTACAACCTAAACTCTCACCTCAAGGGTTAGATCACACCGTCATCATAAGTGTGATTACAAAGTCCCCTCCCCCTGGTATCTCCAGACATAAGGGTCCAGTTAATGGTTTAGCCAAAAACTATAGGTATTGAACAAGATTTGTGACAAGAAGGACTGATTATAAACCATGTCTATTTATACAGAAGATAATAGTAGACACAGATAGGACATCGAATCATTCCTATAGCCCCTGAGTCATATTCCTTGACCACATGCAGTTACTCGCTTCCCCTATCCTCACAATCCCTAAGCCTGGTGGGGACCATATTGGGGTGGTGGTTGTAACATGTCAAAATGTATACCACCTCCTGATGCTCTCCTAGCTCCTCTACCATTTATTCCACACTAAAGATTCATCTGTTCCTGGCACTTACTCTACCCTGATGGCCCATCCACCATTTCACTGTCAGCACGATGATCTTGACAATCTCTAGTGAGATGCCCCCTGTCATCTTTTAAAAATCATTACCTTTAACTAGGAAGACTAGAATCACTCTATGATCCCATAGATGAATATCCCCTGTCTTCAGACCACTTCTCAGAATTTCTCACACGTCCAAGTTGTTGAGACTAATGTCGGCTACCTACTTTACAATGCTAACATCCACTTGTTGTATCTTCTTGGCCAAAGGAATTCCATCCACAAAGGTTCACTTTTGAACCCTATCATAAATAAGAATGTATGGAGTAATAGTGATAGCTCGTATGTCCCTAAATAGACCTCACTCATAGGAAATAGCCCTGAAGCACAGGTTGTATCATATAAATAGAGTACCCAGAAAATTCGGTACGCCTCGATGAATACTCAACTACAATCATGTCATCCTACTCAATTGGTATAAGCTCTTGGTTGCACATAGCCCTTATCTTTCATGGTGAGAGACCCTTATTAGGGAAATGTTCTCATGCCCTGACCATGGAAGAGTCACCTCATCATTAGATAGGGTAATTTAAACCCCATCATCACCCTAGTGAACAATGTATAGGGATCACTTCTTGGAACACCATCTGATCTAATGGTGTCCTGACTAGTCAGAAAACATGGAAAGCACCTCAAGCTAGTCCTTAGCTGCCTGTGAGTTGGGATCTCCTAGAAACCTAAAGGGGTATCTATCACTGAAACACATGAAGTGATATTTTCCAACCCATCGCATCCTTTTGTACTGTGGGTACAATTTTCTACACCACAGGTGGTGGTAAATCTAGTACACCACCAGATGGTGTTATCTCAAGTACGATCCACTATAACCATTTCTTCACCCGACAGATCATCCTTGTGATCATACAGTGGAATCCTTGATGGATTTCAACAAGGAAACATCTTGAAACAAGACAAGATGTTCCACAATAGATAGATTATACCTGGTGATCTAACTCTAATGCAAGAAGAACATGAGGAAACACTGAATTCCTATATGATGCATGCAACCAATGTTTTTATGTACAGAGATGAAAAGAAGAATTCAAGTTCTTGGTGTATTGATAAGTCAGCTACCACACTGACACTGGACTCCCCGAATATGAATGTCGAACCCCAAAACATTTAACATTGTTTCCCAAAAAACAACAGACTCTCAGTCGTTGAGGTAGAACCAACCACCTATGACACCACTTTGTCATGACCTGTCCCCTATGGCCCATGCCATGACTACCCTAATCCCACCTCCCAAAGGGCATGGGGCTTGATACTAGCACTGATGGCATTATCCCACAAGTGGGAGGAATTTTACTGAGTACCTCTACACACACACACACACAACCATGTCCCAAATAGTTGGAAAGAAAAACATGCATGCCAATAAACTAACACAGTGTAAAGGTCAATTCTGTAAGTAAAATTGGCCAGAATAAAAACCCAACAAAAGAAAAACTGGAAATAGGAAAGTAGAAATGATCTCTGAAAGCCATCAATTGAAAACCCCACATGATGGGTAAGGGTTTAGTAGCTTCCAGATGCTGTAGAAGTATGTCCTGCCAGCCTAATCTCATTGGGCACCACCGGTTCCTAGTCCACCAAGTCCTCTTTCAAGGAAACAGTTGTCTGCACCAGACACAACCCATGTGGGAAATTCCCATGTAGGGGTTAGTAACATAATACTGAGTAGAGAACCTGAACCATAAAGGAAAGACAAAAAAATCCATAAAGAAAACCACCATGAATGATCATGATGAAAGATAGCTCACATAGGTATAGTCTAGAGGATATAAAGAAAGACTATTTATTGTATCACTGAACACCTTAGGCTACTGGGGTACTCCTCCCGAATGAGTTCCATAGGTATGCTGGGTCACATAGAGCTGATCCCCTCCATGGGTATCCCAAGTCACAAAAATCCATTTCCCATTAGACTTGGACTACTATGGTACTCTTCCCTGACGATTACATTGGTAGGTTGGGTCACACAGAGCTACTCACCACTGTGGGCCTTCTAAGTCACACAGAGAGGCTTCCCACTTTTCCCATCATACTGAGGTACTCCTTCCCTATAAGTACCATGGGACTGTTTGGTCACATAGATCCACTCCCCACTGTGGGTCTACTAGGTCACACAAAGACTCTTCCCATGGGGCCATTGTAGCTGATCCACATAGGGTCTCTCGTTAGCAGTCTTCGGGTCTTACTCACCCGTAGGATCTCCGCACGTAGTGCCCTTGAATCTGGGAGAAATCGCTCCTCAATCCATTAAATTTCTTCAAAATTCTATAAATCCCTGCTTATATAATGTTAAAAGATCCTCCATGCCTATAGGGTTACAATTCCATATATATCTCATCAATTAGACGCCCGATTTCAGAGATGTTGGAGTTTTAGTAAACTGGGGCCAGTTGCATCTGGGACTGGTCTGACCCGATTGGATCGACCCGACCAACCCAGCCCATGGGTCTCACATGACCTGGTCAAGTTTGAATGACCCAAAAAAACCATGATCGGTTCTAGGCTAGCCTGGTACGGCTTGGCCAAGGGGCCAGGCCCAATGGGCCTTGTTGGATGCGACCCAGTTTGGTTAGGGGTCCATCCCTTCGAGTCTCCTAGTGACCCATATTTATCCTACCTGGGACGCACCGGAGGGCTGATTTTCATTCCCCACCCAGGCCGCCCAGTGGCCCGGTTTTATCCCACTGGTTTACTCCTACTCAAGCTGTACAATGGTTTGTTTCATGCGACCTAGCCCAGCCCGCACTACGGGCCAACCTCCTCCATTCTGGTCATTAGGAGGGCATTCAGTTTAGTGCCCCACGGCCCGACCCACACCATGAGCCATAATCCTCTAACCTGGATGCTTAGTGGGCATCTGGTTCAGCACCCCTTAGCCTGACCCTCAAGGTGGGCCAGTTCGGCTATACGTAGTTGGAAAAGAGATGACAACCCCACTTGGTCTCACACACGGACTGCTCCACCTGACGTGATCTGTTGGTCGTGTCCTGTTCCCACCAGCCGTCAGCTTGAGCATCAACGGCTCCTGCTGCACCACTATGGCATGAGATGGTCACAGTTCTGTCCCCTGTAGTGCACTGTCGTGGCGCATCGCCACCCACACACAACTGTCACCGCGGGTCACCGTTGGTGATTTTGCACTGGTGACACCATTCACAGACCATTGGGTCCACTTTGTTGGTTCGTTTCACGAACCGTCTACACCGGTGGTCTTCTCGGGTCCCCATCTCCCCTAATATGGCTTCAAAAACCCCTTTCCACCATTTTAAGGTGCAACCATGAAGAACGTCCAAGAACGAACATAAGAAGAAGGTCTTGGGCCTTGCTAGAGTCGGCCCACACCATCCGCGTTAGAGATTTTAAAACAAGGGACAGGTTCTAAGGCTTTAAAAAAGTTTTATCCTGATGAAAAACCCCAATAAAGATAACCCTTCCTTAAGAACAATGATCCGTTGATCAAACTATTCATAGGTTGGTCCGCGTTCTTTGTTTGCAATAAATAACGACCATTTAAATCAAAAAGGTAACCCCTACTTGTAGAAGGTTTGTCATTGTTGTCGATATGTTCGAAGCCATTTGTGTTCATCAACCTCCAGTCCTAGATCCTTCATCCAAGGCATCTTCACCGCTTTTCAATTTACATTCATTCTTCATTAGAGAGAAAATACATCGCCATTCGTTATAGAAATTCTAACTCTTATTCTCCAACCTGTTATCTCATTAAAATAGAAATGCATTGCAATATTTCTATTACCTTGCGTCATTTCATCGTTACACTGTTTCAATAGTGAAACAACATTTCTGTTACGCACTAATTAATGATTCATTACGTTGCATATTTAAGATCCTCATTTATGGGGTTTTTTCCGCCTCATTGTCGCGCTGTAGTGTTGGCCTTCCACCACTCAATGGTATGGAAAATAAAATAAAATAACCTTTTAATTTATTTTATTTCTCTACTAAAAGGTCTGAAGATTAACTTTTTGGTCAACCCTTTCTGGTCAATGTTAGGTTCTTTCTAAGCGAATCTCATTGTTCTGAGTTCAACGCTACCCTCATATTTTGGATCCAAGTACCAGTTTAAATGTTAGAAAAACCTACTCGCATGTTTATTTAAATGAACTTAAAAAAGATCCAAAACTATCTTTCACCCCCAACCTGCGCCGATTGAGGTTAAGCTCCACCGAAGGGAAAAAAACCATCATGAACTCAATAGTACTATCTAGTTTCCAATATGAGCTATCGTTTCAGAGTTATATGGATTTTAGAATAAAATAACTTTACTCAATTATTTTATTTATGGACAAAAACTACTTTCCACTGTTAACCCACGCCGGCCAATGTTAGGATTTTCCTAAGGAAAGAATACCCTCCCAAGCTCAAATGTGGTCTCCAATTTTCAATCTGAGTCACTGTTTGCGAGTTCTATGGATTTTAAAAATAAAATAATTTTATATTATTATTTTGTTTAGAGTTATTCCATTTTAAGGTTTTCTCACCAGAGGCCTATTCCAACTAAACATAAGTTGCTTCTAGAGTAAACCCCCCTTATTGAACACAATGGTGCCCTTAGATTTTTAATCCAGGAACCTGTTTAAGACTTATTCAACTTTTTTTTGGAAAACTTCTCATGCATGCTATTTAAATCCTAACATTTTTCGATGGATCATTTCGGGCACTTTCGACCTCGGAAACGCACACCGTCTCAGTTCCAGGTCTCGAACTAATCCAATTTAAATATAAAAAAATTATTGAATTATGGGGTATTAAATAATCTATAAATTCTTTGAATGGTCATTTTTGATTTGAGGGTATTCCAAGATATCATCAGAATATATCACAAAAAACAAGTCAACATACATTTGGAAGATATGGTTCATTTACCATGAAAATTATTGGTAAATTTGAAATAACAATGGGAATGAACAAGACTTCATAATGACAATAATGGATTTTGAATGATTTGTTTGGGATATACACCTTCCTAAAATTTATTTGGAAATACTTCTATAGTGGATCAATTTTGTAGAAACATTTTTGAACCCTTTAATTGATTGAACTGGTAATTGATTCCAGGATAAGGATATTGATTCATGGTCATTACTTGATTCAGTTTCTGATAATCAACACACAATCTAATAGAAACATCTAGATACATTATGTAGTGTATCAAAGTTTACTGAGATGATATACATGGCCTAATGAAGCCCTTAATTTCCAATTCGTCATGTTGGACCTTTAGTTACGATAATTATACTAGTTCTATTATATATGAATGATGAAAAATATGATTGGTACCCTGAAATAGATCAATAAGAAATTCAATTTCCCATCCAGGTGGCAACCTAATGTAATCATGATGAAATACATTCATGTATTAGTCTAATATAATCAGAAGAGTTATATTTCTAGTTTCATCAAACAAAACCAAGGACATCACTACTGGATGATAAGAGATTATTATATCCATAAACCCTAGTGGGCCTTATCTAAATTAATTTATATACCAATCCCCTTTTGAATACATGAATAACACTATTTTTGGATGTAACGGTCACTCTTTGGGAATAATAGTTCATTTATGATTTTATTTCTACAAACCACTCTCTTCCAACTATTAAATAGAATATAAACGTCTCTAAGATAGTAAAATCCCACGAGAATTGCACCAAATTGATGGTAATCAAACAAAAGAGACTGTTAAATCATCTAATATACTATTTCTCAAGATATTTCTTGATACTCATAATATAATACATAATCTCCACATGCAACCCTAATTTATTTACCTAACCATAAGTAAGAAAAGAGTGGGTATAACCAATGTCAAACAAGACACATATTAAAGAAGAGATGCGAATAATGGTACCTTTTATCATTGAGAGACATAATTTCTCAACCATTATTTTATTCTTATGTTTATGTAGTTTTCATTCAATAACCCTTGAGATGTCCATGTTCCCCTACCAAGGTTGTTTCAGATGGACTAGTGTCGTGTTCCTGGAATCATCTAGAGTTTCTCAACATTGTGGTAGAGAACTATTTTTATGATATCATCTTAGATTACTATGAGATACATTAGATTAATTAGATCCTTACCCTCCAATTTAATTTATAGGATAAGTGAAAAAATTCCTGGGATGTCTTGGTTTTCTATAATTGTGGCACTCCCAAGACATTTCTTTATATTTTATTTTCTTATTCTATAACAAAACACATTAGAAACAACCTATTTTTTAATTAAATCATAGAGGAATAGAGGATAATATAATGGAATAGTTATTTTATTCATTACTTACAAGATATTGGATCTCCCTTTAGTTCTTATTCCTAGTATTGGGGTTCCAACCTTTGTCTAGTTAGGCAAAGAAATATCCTCCCTAGTGGTTTTATTTAATGTATTTTTCTATTACCAATTCCATGTTTACCGTATTCACGTGGTTCTAAATATAGAACATGAAAAACATGGTGAGAATATTTATTCATATTCCTAACTAAAATATGAGTTAATTGAGAGATTCAATGATAGCTACATTTAGTTCAAAGAATGCTGGGTAGGGGGGTAGGTTTGAGGATTCCATAACAAACATGGTACCTAGTTCATTACTTGGGACATATGCAAGGTATGTGTATATAATTTTATGTTAAAAAATTCTTAAAATCCTTCCCAAGTAAAGAATTTATCAAGCTAAAGTTGATCAACCTAGCCCACCACTATCGTGCTAGGTCTTCATGCTTGTATATTACTAGATTGACCTACATTTATACTATAGAACCTAAGAAATTGATTATTCTATTCATCTGACCTACTCATGATTTTTCTTTCTCAGCTCTAGAATATCGAGGAACAAAACATAATGATTCTAAAATGTAGTAGTATGAAATATTCCCTTTACTTGTAACTTGATAAAAATTACCTACATATACACTAACGTGAAATATAGGGGGTCAGTATATAAATTGAGCAGAAAAACCTTTATACTTCCCACACACTAAACTGCAATAAAAAATGTATCCTGGTTTATATAAAATCAAAATATAGTATGAAATAAAATTACCAAGAGTGATAATATTAAATCAATTAAATAACCCACCCCAAAAGTATAACCATTTCATGAACACATGTACCTATTCAAAACTCCACCCAAAACATCTCTCATGAAAGCGGGAACTCTAAACAGTTCAACTCATGAGTGGTAACTATCCCTCCATACCCAAGCCTTCTCATGGTGGTATAATTTAGTGTTCAATATATGGTGTAGTTATAATGTATGAAAAAAAAGGCTAATATCCAATGTAGTATGGATGCACACCAACCATGATCATTCAAGGTTATCATAACCCAATTTAGCCTTTATTCAAATTTACCATAAAAGAATTTTGTTGAATATGTTATGGGAAACAAACACAAACCATCTATTGAAAACAAAAGGGGGTAATTTTCTATTATTTTTTCATCAAATAATATGAGAAATAAATTTAAAAAATAGACCCTTAATGTTCTTGATAGAAGTAGAATGTGAGAGAAGTTACCTTCCATATTGTGTTTGCAAGAAGAAATGTTCCATGATTCCAAATATCCAACCTACCCTTTCCATTCCTTCAGTGAATCCCAAATAATATCAATAATGAATAAACATAGATCACAAATCTAAGAATGAGAACAATGGTCTGTGGTTTTTTCCAAAAGAATATATGATAAATACAATGAATAAGAAGAACCAAAATTCTCAACATTGATTCTCTAGATATAAAGAAATCAAAGATCCATTGAAAATGATATCTAAATATAATATTATTTTAAAAATATCCTAGATGAAGCCTATCACTACCACAAAACTGGCTTTCCATAGCGCCTCCCTTTACCAGTATTAAAAAAAGTGCAGATAAAGGGAAATTTTAACAGTGCCAAAAAATATGTTAAAAGTGACCCTTTATCTGCGTTTTTTTAGCGTTGATAAAGGGCCCCCTTTATTAGTGGGTTTTAGTGCTATTAAAGGGGACCCCTTTATCATCTTTTTTTTAGTAGCACTAATAAAGGGGAGGGTGATATTTATCTGTTCTTTTTCATTGCACTAAATGAAGTGAATATTTTAAAAAAAATCATGAAAAATAATATATTGTTATATAAGTATATTTATATTGATATAAATATAATATATATTTTTTAAATATGTTTTGTATAATTATAAATTTACTATTACATTTAATATATAAGAAATTTTGTGAAAATGGCATTAAAATATTTTTAATTTTGTTATTAATTAATATTTTTTAATTATCATCGATTAATAATCATCTAATATCAATTTGAAGACCCAAAAAATCAAAAAATCAAAAAATTATTTAAAATAAGTTGAAAATGTAACTCAAACTTGAAGCAACCATAAACTTTGATTTGGGTGTCTGTTTGAGCACTACAACATATCAAATAGAAGCTTTCATAGAGCTCCATGCTTTAGTGACCCAAGGGAACCTTCTGTCACGTTTTTTGAGGCCCAAAAGGCCCAGATGGCCTCCAAAATTGAATTTTTAGTCAGGATAACCTCATTTATTAACATTAAAATAGGTATAAATTATGATCCAGATGAAATCTATGACTGTACCACGTATAATATCTAATTTTTTTTAATTTTCATCAATTTCACTAGTTGTGGAGTTGAAATGTTGTTTTGGATTAGAAGTTACGAACATTTTAACTTTCTATAGCTTTTAAAATACAAAAATATATGTATTTGTTCATAAATATATATATGTGTGTTTGTGTGTGTGTTTGTGTTTTATATATTTTTATGTATTTATGTCTTTATTTATTTATAAACACACATAAAAAACATATTTTATAAATGTATTTAAAACTAATCTTATAAATATATATTAATATACAAATAAACATATGAATAAAAAATTATAACTAAATATATATATATATATATAAATATTATAACACGAATAAATATACATATACTAATATATGAAAAAATATAACTATATATATATATATTAAAATACAAATATATATATATATATGTATATTAATATATGAATAAATATATACATATTAATACAACTATATACATTTATATTAATATGTATCTATATTAATATACATATACATATACATATATATATAACATTAAATAGAGAAAAAAACTAAATAGCTTAGTGGTAAAGGTGCAGGCGCACAAGGGGGGAGGTCTCGTGTTTGAGTTCAGGCAGAAGCAGGGGCGTGTATCCAAGTGGGGGATGCGTGGGCAAGTGAAACATGTGGAGAGTGGGAGTGGGCCTGCCAAGTGCTGATAAAAGGGGGGGGGGGTCAAGTGCCATTAAAATCTAACTGAGCATTGTATTTTTTTATCTTTTATTTTTATTTTTTTTATATTTATCATCGCTAAAAAAAGAACCGATAAAGGACTATTGTATCAGTTCTTTTTTTAGCCCCGATTAAAGTCACCTTTAATCAGTGATTTTTTAGTGATAATTAATGGGGACTTTATCAGTTCTTTTATGAGCACGGATAAAAGGTACCCCATTTATATTTTCCTCGATTAACAGGGCTTTTCTAGCGCTGTTAATGCCCTTTTCTAGCATTGATAAAGGCCATATTTGCAGTAGTGTATATTTCAAGTGGAATAAGGGTATAATACTGAGAACTAAAGGGGAATTGAAATTAAAAGGGATGGATGTAATGGACTCAATTAATGGTGTGAAACTTTAATCCCCATAATAAATTACTAGGTCAGTCCACCAGTAGAAAATTAAGCCTCACCTACCTAAAAATCCCAAAACCAATTCATGATATAAACATTCATCGCACTATTATTCCTGTATTAAATGAGAATTCATGACATGAATAGAATCATAAATTTAATTTCTAGATGTAGTTTGGATTCACCCTATGAATTCATCCTATGACCCAACCAAAACATTCAGTTCCTAAGAAAAAACCAATATAAAATAAGGGAATACATCAAATTCAGGGTGTTACACTTCAAAATCGTTGAATTTAAAGGAACACTTCCAAATTTATGTTCTAGACATGGGAGGTGCACTTCCTTTGAAATTTGGTGCCTCAAAAGGTAGTGGTAGTGGACCCTTCAAATATTTGTGCAATTGTTTCTTAGGATATACCCAATAATATTGTATAGGTTTGTAGTTTCCTCAGTATTGAATCTCATTACTGATTGTTAAAGTTTTACTTAACTTGGGTCATATACCCATTTAAATCCTTGACTTGGAAGGACTATGACTTATTATGTACTTAAAAATATCAATAATCCTTTGACTACATGAAGGATATGTTGATCATTGCTCCCATGCTTCGATTTATAGAGGTTGGAGTGATTTTTAAGGTGTTATATGATTCACATCATCTCAATTAGGTTTATTTACTGGTACAATAGTGAGGAATAATATCTTAGAGTTCTAAGAATTTAAATACCTTTGAGTGTAACTATTCCACACATGATCTTGAGTTGGTGGTGTTGTTTTCCACTAAATGATTTGGAAATATTTCCACAATGGAACACACTTTATAGACTTTACCGGATACAAGATCCGGAGGTAAGTTTTATCTTAGAGGGACTAGAATTTCCAATAATGATTATGGATGTGGTTCATATAGTATTATGATATGGAGAACTTCAATACCCCTTGGGAGGGTAATATGTCTACAAATGCACTGAGTAGGAGGTTGTGGGGACATGTTGTTTTGGAATCTATGTAACACCTTGATATTTTTTGAATTATTATTTTTCCAAATTAATTTAATCTTCTTGATATTTGCACTTCACAAAAAAATGAATATATATTTTGGATATTATGTAAAATCACTAAGTTTGTAATATTTTATACCCTACACCATGTTGTTCTTGCGGTACATGCAACACCGACTTGTGTTGCATTAAATTTAGAATCAAGTTTCCATGAAATATCATTTTATTGAAATAAATATTAAAATAAGACAGTTGTCACCTAGCTGTTAAAAATATAAATATTAATATTAATAAATAACTTTACAGTTTTATTTATAATGTTTTTATATGAAAAAAATATATTGATAATGAAAAAATTTATTTTTTTGGTAAGGTCTTTATATTTATTAAAAATACAATTTTTACAAATGAACTGATTTTTATGTTCTTTTTTGAAAAATAAAAAAATTAATTTTACAAAATATTAGAAATTTAATTTGAAATAAAAAACTTTTTTGAATTTTGAATTTCAAAATTATCATTGGTTGAACGTTTTCTATTTTCATGAGAGGTATAATGTTTTGATAAATAGGGAAAAATACTGCATCATAGTTAAAAAATGTAGTTTACATTGAAATAATAATTAAAAATTAAAATGATTTTTAAAAGTCAAAATAGATAAATTATACATATATGAATACAATTTAGGTCATTGGAATCATTTTTATATTGAAATTAGATATTAAAACTTATTGATCTTTTGAACAATCTTTTTACTCGTCTTCTCACTATGTCAGTGGGATTAGCAATAAACATAATTTTTACGATTATCTAGATTGAATATTGAAAAATATAGATACATGGTTGCAATCAGTTTGATATTTTTATTTTATTATCATAAAATTATTATTTCTTGGATATTCTGAATATTAACCACCGAAAAGTTTTATTTACCACAGTTAACTGTAAACCAGTTAATTAAATTAAAAAAATAATATTATAATATTATAATATTACACTAAAACATGTCCTAAATTCATTGTATGAGTGGGGTTTGACCATGAATAACCATAATCCGAAATTATAACCATTTTAATAGAGTTTTCTAAGAATTTTACATTTATTATATTTTATTTAAAGATAAGTTAAAAATGTCACACTCATAATTTTAATAAGTAACTCATTTTTAATGCAAGGATATACAGAAGATAAATTAAACTATAAATATTTATTTGAAATATTATAAATTTATAATAATCATGATAATTTATTTTTAATTTTTATAGAAGAAATAATTTTATCAATTGATTTCATAATGATGATTTAGTAATTATTTAATTAATGGAAATAAAAAATAAATGATATTACAAATATTCAAATAAATATAATTTAAGATAACTAAGGAAATAAAATAATTTTATTGGTAACTTTGACATGTTAGTGAGATTTATTATTATTTATTCAATGTTTTCATGTTAATATGATATTTTTTAAAAGGCCAATAGTGAAATGTTTCAAAATTGACCTAAATGATAATTTAAAATAAATAATATTTTATTAAATGATATAAATTTTAAAAAGATATATAATTTGAAAAAATTACTATAATAATGTTAAAAATTCCATCAATGATCCATTTGGGGTTATTTTTTCATTTTATTGTAACTATATTAACCCTAATGAGTAAATATCCAAGTTGTCATGGTAAAGTTAAAGGGTTTAACAAATGGTTAAAGCCAAAAAATAAGGTTAATATTGTGACCTAAACAGGTCTAAAAATAATGGGATGAGAGGATTTAAACCCATAAAAATCTTAACTTATAAATAAATAAATTTATTTATATTTTAAATATAAAATCAATATATATTAATTTTATATTTTATGAGTATCCTAAATTACCCCTCACCTCAATTTTAAAAGGGTACCTTCTGCCTCACTTATTAACATCACTGTAAGCCTTAAATCTTAGTAATACCCTACCCATATCCATTATAAATTTCTCAATCAACACTATAGAGGTACTGGTATTCTCAAAAGACTAACTCTAGTGTCCCTAAGAGAAAATCTAGAGAGAGATCGTCGAAGAAGAGGCAATCTCCTTAAAAACTCGTTCAAAGTTGTTTCTTCTTATTCTTCATATTCATGTGTTTATTCAATTATAAATTTATTAATAAAGTATAAAAAATATTATTAATTGTTATTATGATTATGGAACAACCATATTCCACCTTTTATTCATTCGACAGAAAATTAATTTACCCCACGTGCATGTGTACAACATATTATCTCCACAATGTGGTGTAATCCATTTTTCATAACTATGTTATCTGGATGGGTATAATGATAGATATAACGGATATAAAAAATAAAAAATAAATTATATTTATTCTTTATAACTAATTTACAATAAAATTACTCAACCTATTACCATTAATAGAATGATATCATCTCTCATGCGTACGTACGACCTACCACCTCCATGACGCGATGACATTCATTATCCACGTTTACCATTACAAGAGTGATTATAAATATGTATATAATGAATAAATATAAAATATACGACATAATAATTATAATATAATTATTTATATACATATTTTTTCAATTAACTTCTTACATTATATACGATAAGAAATCAGAAACATCGTTCAGGCATATGTACGACTTACCATCTCCATGAACTGTGTATACCATTTCATATATCTATCTTATATATATATTTATAATATAAATATATATGATATATAAATATTTTCTTAAAAAAAGTAATTAAAACATGATCAATGTAATAGGATCGATAATAACATGTCAAAACACATACGACAAACAAAGCGGTTATTACCAGAAATCTTTCTTTAATGTGGAAATGTTAATAACCATGTAATAAAAGTCATAAATGATTAATAAATGATATAATAAATCTTATTATGATTCTTTTATAAGATAATAATATGTTTGAAACCACTATAAAATATTTTTATACACAAAGAGAGGGACTTAGACCTAAGGTAAGGGAATTTCATCTCACATTTTTATTTCCGGAGATACATGCAATATTCACCACTCACTTATTTTGTGTGGTGTATATACAATCCTATGAAATGTTATATCATTAATTTTATTTATTTTATGATGTTAAAATAAATAACTTATTGTATAATTTCATGTGTATCCTGATTCAAAATTTACTATTTTAGTAATGGATTTTTGTCTCACCTTTACTTATATAAGACACACAGTAACTACTAGTTTCTTCTATGTTGGGTATATACTGCACATTAATGTATTTTATGAGTCTTAACTATAATATTATATTATTTTTATATCCCAATAATTTAATTTATTTCATGGGGAATACGATTCTACTGGTTATAAAGTTGGAAATGTTACATTTACAATCTTATTATTATTTGAGATTGTTTGTGCATAAGTATCTATTGAGAATTATTTATCTTAAATGTACATGTTTCTCAAAAATTATTTCCAACATATTTTTACCATTATTATCCAATCATTTAAATTCATTTTTATATATTTTTGAAAATAATATTCTTGTTGTATTCCTAATGAGTTAATTTTTGAATTTTTCTGAAAACATACGAGAAAAATGATTCTTTTAAACTTATACAACATGAATTGACTTTTCCAATTTCATGATGTAATAATTAAATGAGTATTCCCTTAAAATATTGTAAGGTTATTTTAAATTAAAATTATTTCTTCAAATATTTAATGGATTTTTTATAAAATAAAACATTTTCAAAGAAGAAAGGATATTTTCCTCGCATTTTTTAAAACACAATTCCAATTTATTTCCCATATAAGATGAAATACGTTGGAGTTACTAATGAATTTATGTGGAATGATGAATAATATATATTCATTCTATTTCACTGAATGGATTATGTTTTATGGCATGATTTTTACAAAATAAATTTCGTTTTCACGGGTTATATGCTAATTGTACCCACATCTTTTCATGGGTTATGATTTAAAGAAATGATTATGAAACCTATATATTTTCCATAGTTTATGATATGATTTAATGTTAATGATACCCATATAATATAGTGGGTTATGATAGTATTTTTTATAATCTTGTGGAGCATGCATGTCTGATTTCATTATGATATGGGTGAGACCTATATCACCCTCCAATGCATTGGGTAAAGATTTATGTGTATTGAGATATACTAAAACAGTCTTCCTACTGAACCTTGACTACTAATATGGCCATGAGAGTGAACCATGAATACCAAGACAGTATGGAGATTGAGGCTATACTACTAAAATGGCCTTGGATGCGATACATTGACTACTATGGAAATCATTATTATATGTTTATGTGTCTACCAAAAATTCCATGTTTTATTCTTATATTATAATTTCATGGAATATGTTCTTTTTTTACTTGGGATTCATGTATTATTAAATACCAATATTTATGTCACAATTCATGTTTATGATTTTTTAAATATCAGTTATGATGTTATATTTTCATTATCTTGTTCTCATACAAGGTGTGTCAAGCCTGACTCAGCATAACCCATTACACAACAATGGGTCTTACTGCACACCTAGTTTGACACTCCCAGGGGATATTCTTTTAGAATTCACAAAATCTTCACAAACCATGATGAAGGATTTAAATATAAGTTGTATATGATTAAATTTGGATAAAACTAAGGTTTCAAAGATTAACAATGGTGTCACAGGTTAAGTAAGGTGACATAATTTAAGTATTCTATAAATAATTATTCAATATAATGTGATTTTTCACAATGATATGTGTTTCACACATTATTCATTCTGGTTTTAGTCAAGGGCGGGAACAAGAAATGAGATTAACATTTAATATGATGGAAAAGTTTTTGAGGAGACGTCAAATGGGATGATCACTAGAGTGCAGGATGTTGTGATCATTCATAATCAATTTTCGTGGGACATGATTAACAATGTGTACCTTATCCAACTCTCGGACACACTAAAGAAGAGAAGTAAGGAGTTCATTGAGAGTTCGGGTAATGGAAACCATGTATGAATGAATATCCAGTTTCACATGTTTCATGAATGTTGAAAGAATCACCAAAGTGAATGTCTTAGAGGAATAAGAAGATGGTTGACTGTGGAAATTGACACAAATTAGGTAACTTTAAAGGAAAAATTTGTGGTTTAGTTAATGAAATGGATGAGAATTATATAAGTGTGGAATTAATGGTCATTATGAAAATTGATGTCCTAAGTGGGAATCACCAAAATATAATCATAAAGGTGGTAAGGGTAATGGTTATATAGTTGATTATGATGAGACTATAGATAAAATATAAAAGAAAAAAGGTATTATGTAATAGGATGATGTAACATTCTCATGGATTATGGATAAAGTGAAATAATCAATGTTTTAATGTATTTGGATTTAATAATTACATTATTTGAATGGTGAAATATTCAAGGATTACTTACTATATATTTTTACTCTATATTTATAAGTTTATATTCAATATTTCGGATGGAATGGAAAAGTTTCATAATGGAAATTTAAAATTTTGAATAAGGGTAGATGGCCCTTATTATGTTACTTATGTTAATATAAATATATTTCAGATATGGATAAGTAAATTGGATGGTATATATTATCTTGTAACAAATTAAGGACTTGTTGAAAAGTGGTTATTAAATCATTGATGAAGATTAAAACATTTTTGGATCTATGAAATATATCAAATAAAATTTGGAATAAGGAAAAAAAACATTTTTTAATAAGGATATTTGGTAATTGAGGTTGTAACCATATTTCAAGAGAATACATGATAAAGATATTTGAATGATTGGTATGAAAAAAATAAGGTATACTTTATGATATATAGGGTATTAATGCTAAACTATTTTTTAGAAACATAGTTTTAGAAATTCATCTTTCAGAAGTGTTATATTTCTTACCGTTTATTGAATGGTTTATGATAAAAATTAGATTACTTTTTTGATATTTAAGTATTATCCTTATCTATTAGTATTTATTCATATTTAATTATCTCTAGTTTCATTGTAAAAGATGTTGTTATGGTGATAATGAGTTCTGGTTTAGATCAACCAAGATCAAGTTTATTACAACCAATAGAGGGAGACCATGAAATCTGGAGAAGAATAAAAGAACGATAAAATTAAAGGAATTTAAAAATAATACATCAAGAAAGAGGAAAGTAATAAAATATGCCATGAACAAAAAAATATACCTATATTATAGAAGGAAGGTAAACTAAATAAATAGTTACAAATCATTAATAAATGTTCATGTTAATGGAAGAAATCTAGAACAACCAAGTGAATAAGTTCAAGAAAGAAATAAGTATATTGGTTTGGGGGAAGATATCTATGAAGAAGAAGTTAATGAACACCATAAGTTTAATAATAATAGAAACATATCATTTTTAAAGAATCTATGTGTAAGGAGAAAGAAGTATAACCAAACTTCATAATAAATGCATGAAATGTTTATTAAGTCTGGAGATTTTTTTTATCAAAATGGTGTATGCATTAGAATTTAAAAGTGTATTGTGTGAAATATAAAACATCACAAAGAAAATTTTTAGGACAATCTTATGGTATGCATGATGGAATGTAAAAAACTAATTGAAGAGGAAATTAATTTGTAAGAAAAATAAAATAAGAGTGAATGTTCCTTTCTAGGAGTTTTGAAAAAGAATCCCCCACATAATGTTGAATGTGAATGAAAATTTCCTTACTACTAAAGAATATAGTGTTTGAAAAATCAAGGGTAAAGGCATGAAGAAAAAAAGTTTTGAATAGAACATAGTTCTGGGATTAATAAAATATTTTTAATCTTCAATTATTATGTCAAAAAATGGGATAACCACATTATTCCATTCTATAGTCCAAATGTAGTCATTAAAAATGATTGAAGGTGATTCAATGCATGGGAAATTTGGATTAAAGTGTGATTTGTAAATATTATATAACACCATAAGTTATCCATCATAGGTTAATTTATCTCTATTTCCTATTGGTATCATCCATTATGAAGATGGAAAATAGATTTTCTACCATTAGGGGGAATCAAGCTAAATATTATGATTCCAGAAGCTTGATAAGGTGATTAAAAACGAAAAAATATTTATAACTAAAGAACTAAATTAATATATGATTAAGATATAATAATTGAAACATTAAATTACCCTATGTAATAGAAACTCTAAATTATTATCATGATGAAACTATAAAAAAACCATGTTTTAGTGACTATTTATTAGCGGCGGTTCTAATAACTGATGTGAAATAAATAATATTAAAAATTATTTTTCATATAGTGGTTGTTTAATATATCCGCCTACATATTTTTTTATTTTTTAAATTAGTGGAGGTTTTATTTAAAACACCCATAAATATTTATAGAAAACTAATTTTGACCCCACCCCCATATTCCATTTTCCCAAACCCAACCCACCCCTCCCACTCCCCTCCCCCTCGATTCCATTAGAACCCTAAAGCCCCCTCCCCATCCGCTTGGAGACCCTTGAACACAACCCTACCTACTAATAAAATTGACCAACATGACCTTGGCCCTCTTCTCTCGATGGAAACCACCACGACCCCTTGTGACACTGACCACCCTACTCTCCATTGAGGAAGTAAAGATTACCCCCACTCCTTAAAGATGACCCCAAAGTCATCACTTCACTATTTTCCTTTGACTGTGACACCCAAAATCATTGAATTTATGATTGATTGAAATTTTATATAGTTTTTAACTAAATTATATAAATATATATGTAATTGAGTGTTGTTTTTTGGGGATTTAATCTCATGATGATGTCGGGGTTATGTTTCTTCCCTTCAATCGGTATTTGGTCATACTTTTGGAGAGTATATTCAAATAAATGTTTTTTTAGGTGAGTAGTTATATTTTTTAAATTTTTAATAATTAGTTATAAATTTTTATGATTAATTATTTATTTGATGTGGTATGATATTTGTTCCCATGCCGTTTTTAGTGTGTTCTATAAGACATGAATATTTTACATTTTCATTAAAGGTTAGGTTAACCATTATGTTTCTGTCCACTTCCCCATTTCATAATCATTTAAATTTTTTGAAATAAATAATATTTATATTTATTTTCACCTTAAGGTCTATAATGGGTTAGATTGGGAATAATAGTGGTTTCAGATGTTTATAGAGGGTTTTTCATCGAAAACCCCCAGCATTTATTTTGTTGTTTAAGAACACAATCCACATGAAATTTACCACTCTTTTCTTATGATGATATTATGATGTTAATATATTATATAAAAAATAATCTTTATCAAGATTAAAATTCATAATTATTACAACATGCTATGTAGATTTAGATTATATGAAATATTTTGTACGTGCTATTATCTTCTAGTTGAGTCCCATTTTTTAAATTGATTATGAAAATGGTATAAAACCATAATTTCATGAAATGCTAAGGGGCATGTGGATTCACATACACCAGATACCACTGTTCCAATTTCTTGTTTTGAGATACAAAAAATATTTATTTTCATAGCTATTTAAGAAAAATATAGCCATATATACAATCATGTTTCAGAAATATAAAATAAAAATTTATAATAAGCAAATAAGAAACGATAGATAACTTTTAGTAGAATAATTATATTCATGTATTATTCTAGAATCTTAATAGTAAACTCAACATCTCAATAACCTCTCTCCTCATATTAGTGAAATTATTCAATGAAATCTGACAATATTATTGTGAGCTGTAATATTTATTCATTTATATTGTTTTTGTTTTTAGTGATGGATTGAATCATTTTTTTGTAAAATTTGTGTTATGTATAATAATATACCTGCCCTGGTCAGTGAGGAAGTTTGGCGAGGTTTTATATTAACTATTCTTATTTAATTAAACATTTACATCTTTATATCTAAATGTATTGGGATAAGAGTGAAAATCAAATATCTATAGATAAAAGTTATATTAATTTACCTCAAAACATACCTCAGTATTCTAAGGGATTGGTATAATTTTTAGATAATACAATTGAAATTTGATCAGTGAGAGGTATAATAAAATTCCCATATCCTAATTGTAAATTAAGATAAATTTTATTATAAATGAAGTATAAGAGAATTTTTTATTGAAATAGTTTCCTACTCAATATGTATGTTGGATTTGGAATGGTAAATTGAATGTTTTGGAAATTTAAAACAATAAAAATAATTCAAAGATACCCAAAGTGACCCTCTAGAGGATAATTTAGCTCATAATTTGATAAATTATGCATTTGGATTTATAGGTTATAGTGAAAATTATTTTAATATATTAATAGATACTCAAGTTGATCATGAGCATGTCAATCTTTCATAGAACTGTAATAAAAAATGAGTTTTATGAATTAGATTAAGACAAACAACAAAAATTACATGAATGGTGTAAAAATTATTCTATTTTGACTATTTCTACTTATTTTGTATCATATCAAGTGTTTATGTAGAATTACTAATAAAGAAATTTATACGATTTTAGAGTTTTTTCATGATGAATTTCGTAAATATAAGACCCCTGCATCATTCTATGAGATGAATAATTTAATCAAAAAACAAAGAGATGATTATAAAAAGATACGTGATTTAAAAAATGATTTGATGATTTTCTGGGGAGAATATTCTGATAAATAAAAATGGATAATATTTCATACAAGAAGATGGATATTAATGAAGAAAAATGGGAGTATAAATCAATGAAACAATAGGAAAAAACAATAGAAGAAAACACCTCTAAAGTTATTTCACTCCTTTTATATAAAACCATGATTTTAAATATTATTCATGTTATCTAAGACGTCATAAACCATGATTTTAAGTGCATAGGATAATAATTATGACTAGATGAAACATCCAAAATATTCAAAATCATTAGATTTTATTGAATCATTATATAAAATATTTTTCTTCAAATCCTTGGAATATATGTTTGGGATTGGATTCTAATGGATTTAACCCTTTTGGTAATTTATGTATTAATTATTTAATTTGTCTAGTTATTTTGATCCCCTATAATAAACCTCCATAGATTTTTATGAATAAAAATCATTTCATTATTTCGACGATTATTTATGGAAAAAATTTATGGAAGTGACATTAATGTTTAACATCAACAACTAATCAATAAATTTCTATAATTATAGGTTGATGGCATGAAAAAATATGATAATTTAATGGGAAACATATTCCAAATTCATATTGCATTAATTTATAAAAGTAGTGAAATTCCAGGACTAGGAAACTTATCTAGTTCGAAAAGTCATACTGGTTCTGGTTGGAGGTTTTTTATAGGTTTTTGATTTTTTTTAAAATGAATCTAGGTCATTTTTTTAAAATTAATGCAGATAAGAGGTATCAGGGATGCCTCCATTTAGCAAAAAAAATTATTTTTAATATATATGTTTATATATTTAAAAATATATATATGTTTTCATATTTTGATATAAAAATTCTGTTTATGTTATTATTTTTTAAATTATTTGCATTAATATGTGAAAGTGAGAATGTTATTTTTTAAGAAATAAATTTCATGACATTTAAATTATCTTTTACATATTATATTTATGATTTTGGTTATTTTTAATTATATAGATTGAATTTTTTAATTAATATTTTATAATATTTTAAATTTACCTACATGAAATTTAATAAGTTTTCCTATGTTTCCAGTGGTCAACTTTGAAAATATATAAAATATAAACTAAATAAAAGTATAAATGAAAATTGAAATAGTGGATAAACATGTAAAAATGGATAATAGTAAATATAATTTCATTATATTAAAATATTTAAAATCATATAGATGATAGAATACATTTTTGTTTCAAATAATTTAAGTAGAAAAAAATACATGAATGAGTATAGTCAATACATATGTTGAGGTCAAATTACTCATATTGGTGTGTGAATGGGATTCCCATATGAAGATCATAGAAATTTGTACTGGGGTGGAGAATGATGAACTTGAGAGGGCTGATCCTCAAGCACATGATCCCTAAAAATAATATTCTCTGACCGTGTCTCAATGGGTGGAGGTTTCATCTTGATTCCATCATGCAGACCTGATCCTTCTTCCATAAATATAGTATAAGGACATTCCTTTATCACCTGGGGGAACCATAAGGATAGAAACACTAGGGGACTAAAGGTGGAGGAATGTGAAATGAACCTTGATAGAAGATCATATAAGCTGTATACAAAAAACTATGGATATCATGAAAATATGAATGGATCCCATGCATCCTAATACACATACCCAATCATCTGATGTTGGACTGCTAAAGGGATGTCTTTCTCTTTTTAATATGTGAGGCATGATGCGAAACACAATGAGTTCTACATTGATATCATCTTGTATTATTAACATCAACAACTACTAGAGTAGGATCTGGAGAAGGAACCTCTACTCCATGGGCATGAACGTAATCACCCTAGGGTAGAAGATTGAAGATAATTTCATGAATTGTATGATTATCTGACATCATCCCCACCACTGGAGTATAAATCAATCATAGTCTAGAAACCACCTCTTCATCTATATCATTCATGTGGATAATCTGTTTTGGTTGAGTATTCTATAAAAAGATACAAAATATATTATAAAATAGTAAAATAAACAACCTAATAGAAATTTACTCTCTTACCAAAAGCTGAAGCCCTCTTCCACATGGAGTAAGATACAATATAGTCTTTAGTTTATATGATAACTAATACTTGAGATACTATAATATATGGAATCACATCTTATGAACACCCTTGATATGAAATTATGCTCATCTATCTTAGAGGTCGAGATAATCAGTATGTCGTCAGCACCAGTCGACATCCTACATCAATATAAAATTCATAGAATGAAGCACATGTGGATGTCTTAGTGGAAATGGATTGAAATGAACTTGCATAAATACTAATATGACTCTATCATAATGGTGCCACTCAAAAATATGAATGTTAATGAAAGGCACTACAACTATTGCATTATGATGTCCAAGAGTGTAGTATACTGGAAACAAGTCTAATAAAGTACAGTAGGGAATCCATGTATTCCAGAAATTGATTTAATTTCTTATATAACCCCATAATCTTTATTCTACTAAAATTTTAGAATGTTTTCTTATAACATAAAATATTAAAATTATGTTTTTTAGTTCAATTTTTAACATTCTTAATGGTAAGTACAATGGTTTATAAAGAGAATGTGATAAATATAAAACATATCCAATGAGGGTAATAAACTAGGAATCCTATAAGGTATGAACCATCTAAATCACTAGACAAACAGATCATCTATGAATACAATCATATTTTTCATCTAGTTTTTCATATTTCATCCTATGTTTACTCTATCTAAATCCAAATTTAATCAATAGCCAATAATTAATTAATTATTACTTAATCATTCTTTTTTATTAATTGATCCAATAATAATTATACATTAATCAATCATTAATCAATATTTATCCATTATTTGTTCATTAGTTAATAACTATTTAATTATTAGTTAGTCATTATCAAATCATTATTTAATCATTATTAAATCATTATTTAATCATTAGTTAATAAATATTTTATCATTATTTACTCATTATTTAATCAATATTTAACCATTAGTTAATCAATATTAAGTCATTAATTAATCATTATTTGGTCATTATTTAATCATTGGTTAATTTTTCTTTAAAATATATTTATTCATTAGTTTTCCTTTATTTAATCAATACTCAGTCATTAGTAAATCATTAGTTAAAAATTAGTTAATTATTAGTTAATAATTACATAATCATTAATCAATCAATTTTGAATCATTAACTAATCATTAGTTAGTCATTAGTTAATCATTATTTAACCATTTAGTAATCAATCTTTAATCATTAGTTAATCATTAGTTAATCATTAGTTATTTGTTCTTTAATAATTATTTAAAAATTCTTTAATCATTAGTTAATCATTGGTAAATCATTAGTTTATCATTAGTTAACAAATTATTAATAATTATTTAATCATTATTTAACCACTATTTAATCATTATTTAATAACTAATTAATCAATATTTATTAATTAGTTAATCATTCATTAGTCATTAATTAATTATTATTTAATGATTAATTAATGATTAATTAATCATTAAGTAATCATTACTTAATCATTAATTAATCATTAATTAATCGTTACATAATCATTAGCTAATCATTACTTAATCAATACTTAATCAGTAGTTAATCATTAGTTAATTATTAGTCAATCATTAGTTATTAAATACTTAATCATTTACTTATCATTAGTTAATCATTCATTTATCAATTTTTAATTATTAGTTAATCGTTAGTTAATCATTCTATAATCATTATTTAATTTTTTATTAATCATTTGGTAGTCATTATGTAATCATTAATTAATTATTAATTAAACATTAGTTAATAATTCTTTAATCATTACTCAATCATTACTGAATAGTTAGATAATACAAAGGTAATCATTAGTTAATTATTATGGTATCATTACTTAATAATTAGTTAATCATTTTTTAATAATTAGTTAATCATTAGTCATTAATTATTTAAAAAATTTAATCATTAGTTAATCAATAGTTATTAATTAGTTAATAATTAGTTAATCATTATTTGATCATTAGTTACTCATTAGTTAATCATTAGTTAATAATTTTTAATCATTATATAATCATTATATAATAATTATTTAATTAGTAGTTAACCGTTCTTTAATAATTCTGTAATCATTAGTTTTGAATTATTTAATCATTACATAATTATTCGTTAAGAATTAGTAAATCAATATTTAATCATTATTTAATCAATCATTAATTATTATTTATTATTTTGGAAAATGATTAGATAGAAATTACTTAATCATTACTTAATTATACATTAATCATTACTTAATCATATTACATTCATTGGTTAATTATTTTTAACTAATCATTATGTAATCATTCATTAATCTTAAATTATTCATCAGTTAATCTATACTTAATCCATAATAATAGTAAATATTTTTACTAAACTATACCTAACTAACTAAACTATTAAATAAATAATATATTTAGAACCAACTAAAAATATATCAAATAAATAAATTTATAACATTAAAATAAATAAGTTAAAAATACCACAAAATGATTCTTTACAAAAATCAGCACTCCATTTATGCCACCGAAACCACCACACGTGAAGGAAGAACTATAATGATTATTCTAGAGAGATAGAGTGAGTGAAAATTAGAGGGTAATGGGAAAATTAGAGGGAGTAGGGAGTGGTGAATTAATAGTCCGTTCAACAAAAGAAAAAATCACCTACCCCACCTTTTGATTTACATTGGAAAAATGGGTGAATACCCCTAACACCTTAACCATGTCATCGATTTGGGATTATGGCAGGTGAATGAGGCATTAATTATGCCTTCTTTTAATTTATAGAAAATGGGACATGGCCTCTTCTTCCTTTATAATATATTTTTTAAAATGTTTTTTGCCTAGAATTATTTCCAGTTTTTATTTTCCTAAAAAATAAAAAAAATTGTCTTTTCCTATTTTTAATTTTTATTTTCAACCCTAATGATAACCACAAATTAGAAAATGGATTCTTATCCGTCATCATCATTTTCATGATGCTTCTCAAAAATTCATGTTTGACAAGACTTAATTATATGTAGATATTGAATTGAGAAATCCACTGAAGCTATTGTCCAGTTTTGAAATCCTGGAATAATTAATGAATCTCACAGAAGAATTAAGAAAATAAATCAATTTAAAAACGGGGAAAGGGTATGAGGTTCAATATCTAAATTACATATAACACAACAATTGAAGAAAAAGATTATATTTTTAAACTTCCTTATTATGAGTTTAATTGGATATGTTATAATCTTGATGTAATTTATATTGAGAAGAACATAGGTGAAAATATAATTTTTTACATTTCATGTGATCATGGTAAATTGAAGGATCAAATTAATGGTCATAAGGATTTGGACTCAATTAACATATATTAGGTTTTTTTTGGTAAATTAGAATTGAAATCATCTTTCTAATATTTTTACAATGAAAAATCATGATAAAGACATATTTCATAAAACATTGAATAATGTAAAAGATTGAAATGGATATTCAAGTAACATATCATGATGCATTGACTTAAAAAATTAAAATTTTCATGGTTTGAAAAGTCATGAATCACATATTCTGATAGAGTAGTTAATGTTGTTGACATTACATAAAATGTTACTTGAAAGAGTAACTACTCTTCTAGTTGAGTTGGGTACTTTTTTCAGAGAGTTTTATGGAAAAACATAAAATACAATCGATCAAGATAAAATTAAACAAAGAATTGTTTTGAAACTTTTTCATTTGGTGATGTCATTTCCCCCTGCATTATTCACCTTCATAATTAATTTAACTATTCATTAGGTTGAAGAATATAAAATTGGTGGACCAGTATGGTGTCGATGGATGTATCCAACTGAGATCTACATTAATATTTTTTTTATTTTCAATTGTGAATTCAATTTTATCAGTTCATTGAAAAAAAAATTTAAATATTTTTTTTATTTTTTTGATCAGGTACTTATGTAATTTCAAATAATATGTGAGGAATAATTATTAATTCGAAGGCTATATTTATATGGTTATATAGCCTAAGAGTGATTGAAATTATATTTTAGGTATCTGGATGGGATTGCAACAAGATATAATCATTGTTTTATGTATTGGTGTAATCTACACAAATTCTCAACCAGAAAACCATTCGTCAGTATTTCTAACTATTGGATGACTAGTTGGAAAGGGGTAAAATTTTACAACGATTTAATTGGAGTTTATATAAGCACATAGATATATACTATTCAATGGTCTAATTATAGATCCATTTATTGAATAATTTTGATTACAAACAAAGAGGGGACTAAGTGGTCAAGCTCTAAATCAGATGGAGTTATAAAAAATTGTTAATAAATAGATTGGTGAATTATTCTCTCATATTGTATGTATATATTAATATTCATAATATTGACATGTAGTTATTTTTTCTATGTTAAAAGTAACACTTTATATATATTTTTCTAAAAAATGAGTGTTGATAACAAAGCATAAATATAAAATGATTTGATTTTTTTTGGATTGAGGTCCTCTAAGGATATCTAGGAGATTCGATGCCTAAAAAATTTATTGATTCAGGTTTCATAAAATTTATAATTAATAAGACTTGAAAACCAAAAATAGTGGTGTATTCACATATACAGAGTTTGAATACTATAGAAAGATAAATTATATAATTTAATTGTTCTATCATATCCAAATTTTATTTGTCTTATTCAAATTAATGTTATTAAACATTGACGAGGGTATAATTAAATATTCTTTAAATTTTACTTTTTTCAAACTCTCTTACTTGATCCTTTCCAATGAGTGTGGAGTGAAAGATGTTTTTATCTTGGATTCATAAGAGAATATGGATTATTATGTCTATGATGAAATACATAATTTTTTTAGTGTTTTTCTACACATAAAGTAGAGATACTTATATGATATGGGTGTTGAAGAACAATTTGTACTTTAGGACAATGAAACCCATCAACTATAAAACATTGAACAGTTTCTTATGATAGTATTTTAACAAAATAACTTTCAAGATAGGCTGAAAATGACGTACCCACCACATTACAGATTGATAACAATAATGAAAATAAATACCACGATAATTGAATATTTAAAATAGAAATGAAACTATATAAGAATTTCTCATTTATAAGTCTGTATTACATATATAAAATATTCTATATTTTTTGTAAAAATATTTTAGTTTTTATATTTTTATACATTTAATATATCAAAACGATTTGAATTATAATAATTTAAAGAACAAAAAAAATTTCAAGATCCCACCTGATCAGTATCTCGAAGAACGCCACCACTATATTTAACTTAACTGGATCGGAGCGATTCCATCATACATGATACCTATATTGAACCATACATTTCACTAGATTTTATTAGTATCCCACTATCCAGGTCACCTCAAGGGATGGATCAGTTGGTCATCCCTCTATCCTGGGGATATTAGAGAGTTAAAATTACTGCTATATATGTAATTTTATAAAAAACTATATATTTTATTAGTTAATTTGTTAAATATTCAAATAGATAAATATACAAATATATGGGATAGAAATATTAACACAAAAATATGTATGAGATATGAATTAATTATAAATTTGTGTTCTATTTTTTGGGATTGGGGTGCCTACCGGTGCAATTTCTGGAATATATGGGATGATTTTTAGGGAACATTCTTGTGAGATGACGAGCATTCCAATTAATTATAAATATTGGAGGAAGGTATTTGATAAAAAAGTAAATTTATTATTAATTTAATATTCATTGATTACTAATTTAAAAGATAAGAGCAAATTATTTTCATATACTTATAAAGTGTTATGTTTTTTATTTATAAATGTTTTTTCATTTTTATGTCCTTGACTTCATTTCATACCCATGGAATCTAATAAATTTGGGCAAGAAATGGATAAATTTTAAATTGATATTTTGTCATGAGTTTAACAACATATCTAAAACCTCACAATATCTGTATGAGAATGTGCTGGGATGAATTTTTCATGAGAAATAGAAGTATTTTTTCAATATTATCATAGATGTATCTCTTTGTGTAATTATATATTTTATAATATCTTAGTAACATAAAAATAATGAAATTAAATATATATTTTATTACTGTTTCTATTTGTGTTAGGAATTATTAAAAAATTTCTGTGAATCATGAGAAAAAAATCATTCCACATATCATTTAGTCTCATAGGATTTTAAAGAGAAGAAAAATTATTATTTCTATGTTATTCATTTTTATTTATATCATATTATTATAAATCATGATTTTTTATAATTTATTTATATATTATTATAAAGGCCAATGAATTAGGTCACTCAGTTGGCTAAAAAAATATTTGTTTTAATGTTCATAGGAAACATAATGATAGTTTATTTAAATGACCTTACCAAAAACATTGGAGTATATACTTTTAATTACTATTTCATATCATATCTTTTCTATAATTAAATAATAATGGGAAATCTATTATAAAAAATATAATAATTAAACAAAATTAAACGGGGTTAGATAAATGGATCAAATGATGATAATTTGGTGTTGTTTGATCCATCTTACTGACCCCAATTAATTTTTTAATACTTGTTTGTTGTTATAACTTATTTTTAAAAATTATGTTTTTATAGTAATGAAATAAATATCAATAATAATGAAAAATTTATTATTATATAATATTAGGATGTTTATATAATTTAAAAAATCATTATTAATAATTTTTTATAGTAGGTTAAAATCCAAGAAGTATGGGATGAAAACCTGTCGAAATCATCATTAGTTTCCTAAAATGATGCAGTTGAAATCATTTTTTGGAAGGAGCAACACAAATGTGTTTGGAGGATGGGTTCATAGCCTACTCTATCAGTTATCATTATTAGTTACTGATACCCCCATTGGGGGTTTGAGTAGTGTCATTGATTGATAATCACAAATATAAATTTAAATTTTAAAATAAATAGTGCAAGAACAAGACACTAATATAAAAACACACGATCAGTGGTAGTGATCAAAGTAAAATCCTTTCGTTTATTAATTTTGGTGGATGAGTGGAATGATCCCTAGGGAAATTTCTATCTTTGTAGCTCACCCAACCGAGGTAAATTATAAATTCCATAGACCATTCACACATTTTTAAATAACACATAAAATATCCATAAATAAAACTAAAATGAAAAATTTATATTGAAAACATGCACATAAAATCATACTGAACACATCTTGTTACCGATTGACATTAGATTGATTCATATATGTCGAAAATAATACATTTTTATACTTATGTTTAAAAATAATACAATATCATTTTCTTGGTTTTGACTCAGTAAAATGTTTTTAATGGTCCCAAATTCATTAAAAAATGTGGATTGGGGGGGGGGGAATAGGTAAACAATGTCATATTTACATGAAATTAGGGGAAAAGTCATAGATTGATTTTTGAAATGTAGGAATTGTTGACCACTTAATTATGAGTTATAATTTTTTTAGGATGTATGAAAACATATTATTCATGTTTTAAACACTAAAATGTTGATTTGACAATGAAAATAATATAAAATGTCCTCGTGTGGACATAAAATCAAGGGAAAACCAACAATGAGTAATTTTTCACATGTGCTCATAAACAACACATAAATCTGAAATGTAGTGCGGTTAAAATGACATTAAAAATAGTCTGTAAAGATACCAAATCTTTTAAAAAGTTTTTTCCAGGTGTAATAAGTTGGAAAATAAAATTTTATTTTCAAGAAATCAGAGGAATATAACCGTAGATTTATTTGTGAAATGTAGGAACTGATGACACAAAATTTAGAGTTACACGATTCCAAGAATTCCCATAAGCACATTTTGGTTGTTTTAAAACACCAAAACATATGTGTAATGGTAAAACCACATATAATAGACTCATTTTGTTGTGAAATCCTCAAAAAAAAACTTCAAATTATTTTGTACATGTACACCTAGAAAACACATCAATATGAAAAATAGTGTGGTCAAAATAACTCAGTAAATAATTTTTAAGGTTCCAAAGCCTTTAAAAACATATGTCGGGGGGTCATAACATGGAAAAAGATTATATATTGTCATAAAATCATTGATAAATTATGATAGACTGATTTTTAAAATATAATAACTGAAAGAACATCATTATGAGTTTCAATTTTCTTTGGATGGCCATAAATTCATTTTTAATGTTTTAAAAACTGAAACATGAGTGTAATGATAAAAAACAAATAAAATGACCCCATATGGATGTGAAATCTTGGGATAACCAACTTTGACTTATATTTGATGTGTATGTATAGAATAAATGACAATTAGATGTGTAGTGAGTTTAGAATTACTTGGTAAACATTTTGGAAAGGTACCAAAGCCTTTAAAAACATGTATTAGTGGGGAAAACTAGTACCAAGAGGCATTATTATCAAGAAGTCAGAGGTAAATAATAATAGATATATTTTTTAAATTTAATAGTTGACAACATAATTTTCTATGTTACGGATTTTTCAGGATTCCAATAAACATTTTTTAGTTTTTTAGAACACTAAAACTTGCGTGTAATGAAAAAAACCATAGAGAATGAACTCATATTGGTATGAAATGATGGGAAGACCAAATTTGAGTTATTTTTTATTTTTATTAATAGAAAAATCAATCTTATGTGTGGTGTGGTCGAAATGACTCAGGAAATAATTCTTAAAGTTACCAATTCATTTAAAAATGTGTGTCTAGGCATAAAATCCAGTTAAATGACATAATATTTCCATGAAATCATAAAAGAAAAAATATTGATTGATTTTTTAAATTTAGGAACCGAAATTATTTCATTTATAGTTTTAGTTTTTATGGGATGCATGTAAACAAATTTTATTATGTTAAAACACTAAAACATGCGTACAACTGGGAAACCATAAAAAATGAATTCATATTAATGTGAAATCTTTGTAAAAACACCAATGATTTATTTTTGATGTGTAAAAATATATGAAAAATTATTTAGATGTGTGGTGTGGTTCAAATTACATGATTAGTAGTTTTTAAAAGGCACGGAATCCAATAACAATATGTGTGAGGGGGTCAAAACAGAGAAATAAATTTGGGATTTCCATAAAATTAGAGGGAAATGACCCTAAATTTATTTTTTAAAGGTAGATACTTATGAAAAATCATTTCAAGTTACAAGTTACTGGGATTCATATTAATATGATTTTTGTGTTTTAAAACACTAAATCATGCATGTAATAGTGAAAACCATAAAAAACAACCTTATATTAATGTTAAATCTTCAGAAAAAAACACTGAGTTATTTTTTATGTGTAATAATGGAAAAAACATCAATATGACATTTTTTGTGGTTGGAATTACTTGGTAAATAGTATTTAAAGGTACTAAAGCCTTTAAAAACGTGTTTTAGGGGGGTCAAAACCTAGAATCTAAATTCATATTTCCATGAAATTAGAGTAAAATGATAGTATATTTATTTTAGAAATGTTGGAACTAACGATACACCGTCCTCAGTTATGATTCTCCCTGGATGCCTTTAAACGTGTTATTACTATTTTAAAACACAAAAATGTGATTTTAATGGTCAAAACCATTTATAAAAACGTCATATTCATTTGAAATCAGATTAAAACCTCCTTCGAGTTTCTTTATGTGTACACATAGACAACTTGTCAATCTTATGTGTGGTGTGGTGAAAATGGTTCGGTAAATTATTTTTAAATGTACCAAAGCCTTTAAAAATGTGTGTCAGGGGGGGGGGGGGGTAAACTAGGAAAACGATGTAATATTTAAATGAAATTGTAGTACAATGACTATAGATTGATTTTTAAAATTCTGGATGTAACTACATGCCAATATGAGTTATAGTTTTCCCATGATTCCCATAACGGTATTTTTTAGTGTTTTAATGCACTAAAACACATGTTTAACTATAAAAAACAAATAAAAGATCTCTTATTGATGTTAAATCATGGGAAAACCACCACTGAGTAATTATTTATATTTACAAATTGAAAATACATCAATCCTAATTTGGATGCTGTCAGAATGACCTAGTAAATAGTTTTTAATGGTACCAAAACCTTTCAAAATGTGTTATGGGGGTCAAAATTGGAAAACATAAGATTAAAATGAAATAATATGAAAGTTACAATAGATTTATTAGTTAAATTAATTAGCTCACACCATATATTTTTGAGTTATGGTTTCCCAAAAATTCCTATAAACAAGTGTTTAGTGTTTTAAAGCAATAAAACATGCATGTAATGATCCAAATCATTAAAAATGACCTTAAAATATAATGAAGTCCTAGGAAAACCACTTTTGTGTTATTTTTCAATTATATGACCTTATTTCATATAAAATTCATTAATTTTTTATTTTGTAAATTTCAAGCGCACCACATGCCGATTTAAAAACTAATTAGATTATATTATATTTAACCCATTTCAATTTAATGAGTTTAATTATTTATTAAATAGGAAATTTTAGGTTTTCAGTGTTCTTTTCATGATATATTATTATTTTTATGTAAATTTTTTTTCTATTTTATTAACAAAATAATTTTTTTATGAGAAACGTTCTAAATATATTATGTTTTTTCTCTTTCGTATTAATTTTCATAAATGTTCGGGTTTTTATTGTGGGTCACATATACTATTAGTAGGAAACTTTTTGACCATTATAATCAATGAAATTATTTATAAGGTAGTTGTGATGGTTCTTAGTATCCATGGTATGTTTATATATTATCTATGATTCTACTGTAATTTTTTTATTATGTTCTATTTTAATTTTTTTTCTTCTTTTTTCTTATAGTAGATGAGATAATGTGGTTGTTTCCCATTGAAGAGAATATGTGGTGGTAGATGGATGCAATAGAGGTTATGGTATGGACGTATATTGGTCATGGGATTTTTAAGACATATTTTATATGTATATATTAATGAATAAGGTATGGGTTAAAAGTTGTTATCATCTTATTAAGGTAATGGTGACTGTGGTTATGATGACTATTTTTTTATTTATATATTAATGTGGATTTATCAAGTATGATGTATTTATGATGGATATAATATGAATTTATGTTTTTTTATTTGATGATAGATTTTTTGTATTTAAAATTTTTATTAAAACAATTAAAATTTAAGACAAATAATTTGTAGATGTTTACAAAGATGTCTGTTAAATATATGTCATAAAATATTAACTTGTGATGTTTAATATTTAACAACACTAAACATAACTGCAACAACATATATTAGAGGTGGTTGGGTTTATTTTATCTATTTTATTCATTAGTTATATTTTTTAAAGTACCCAATAAATAATATTGATACCACTACTGAAATATCTAAAAATGAATCATACAAATACTACCACTAAATTAAAACAACCACTTCTAAATGATTGATGACCATAAAATAAATTTCTCTTTTAATAACCACCAAAAATTTATTTAGTAGAGGTTTAAACCTCTGCCAGTAGTAAAAACAACCACCACTAATGCCTCTTTTTTTGGTAGTGTGATGATTATGATGTTAAAAAAATCCATGGATTATAGTTTTTGTCGCCATTGAGTTTTATTGGTACCATCTCATATCCATTCATTAAAACGTTTTATTGAATTCAAAGGATACCATTATTATTCAATAACAGAGTAAAAAAATTATAAATGGGGAGAGACAGACTTTTTAGGATGAATTGATTTATCCAATACATTGAGATGGTTGCAGAAACTAGTTTCATTAAAATCTAGTGATTTTACCACTTGAAGAATTTATGTGAGTTGATATTAGTTGGCTAAAAAAATTAGAAAAATTTTATATCCTAGTTAACAACATTTTTTTCTACACTGAGAATGGTTTACATAGAATTAGAGTAGGTTGATTTAAGGAATATGTATCATTGGAATGTGATCTAATAATTTTCTTAATGAATTCAAGAATTAACATTAGTTCAATGGATGTTAAGGGGATAAGAATAGAAATGATGAATGCAACTCACTTAAAAGTATAATAAAAATGAGATAAATGAGACTTTGGATTCGTTTTAAATAAAAGAGATAATAAATAATTGACTTAAAAGAAGAACAGATATTGACTACAAATCTAGTGGGGGCATTAATGATCTAATCAGATTGTGATGATGAAGTATATTATTTTTTAATAACTATTGAAATTTAAAGTCAATTATATTCATAAAGGTGAAAGTGTGTTTCCTATGGTTGTTCCAAAAGTAATACCACTAGAAATTCACCATGAATAACGTATAACCATTAGATTTAGGAACACTATTGATGTAATTACTACTATTAAATGATAATGACATAGATTGGTTGAGTGATTTATAGAGATGATGGAAGACTCATGTCACCAAAAGTATGGAAGGGATATTGAGTTTGTTCTACTGATGAATGGAATGGATATAATAGACTAAACAAAATATTATGAAGAAATAACATAAACATTAGATAATTTATGAACTATTAATAATGTGAAATAAAAGTACATGGGATGTTGAAAAGTATATTCTGAAATATCTCCCATGTAAATTGGTTATCAAAGTTTTCCCATTGAATAATCAAGACAGATGATGTATAGATTGAAGATCAGAGTTTTATAATTTTATTTTATAATGGATTGATATGTTTATTGAAAGCTACAAGTAGAAATATTATGGGATGTAGATTCCCAACTGAAAGATTAATGGTTATAGGATGAAGGGAAGTTTAGTTCATTGGTAGATAAACAACTAAATTTTTCAATACATACTATCAATGGAAGTTATCCTGAACATATAACCATAAGAATATATAAAGATAAAAAATAGGGTAGGACTTGATTATGAAATAACCATAATTGAAAAAGTAAAAAACTTTTGAAGAGTGTTTTTCAACATTATAATACTGAATGGGTTGTTCATAAGATTCATTTCAAACTTCAAAAAGATGACCCTATGTATAAAGAACAACTAAAGGATTTATAAAAGGTATAATGTGTTGTATTTTCCCAATTACACTGGAAAAAGAAATACTATTATAAGATACATTGAAAATATTATGTTGGAAGGTCTCAAAAAGAAGAATTCATAAAGTATTTTGACATTTTAGAGCTTCTTAAATTATTAAATATAATTCCATTGATTTATGCACTATATGTTCATTGGTAAAAAATCAGATTGGTGTTAGACTGATTGAGATGCCAACCATGATGACCGAGTGCTAAGTTGATTAAAAGAAGGGAGAAAAAAATACTATATAGAAGGATCAGAGGAAGGTAACATAAACATATGAAATATCAGCAAAAGTGAATTAGATGAATATTAGGAACCATTAATGTAATTAAAAAAGGACATGGTTCCTATAAATATTGTGGTAGAGGTTTATTATATGTAAATGGATAACTGAGATAGAGATTAGAAGCTAACAAACCAAAATTTAATGTGTTTAGTTAAATAGATGAACATTGAATGATGATAGGTGGGAAGAATTTTATGATTGATTAAAAAATAATATTGTTTATGATTTTGCTGGATTCATTCTAAAGATGTCTTTATTGGAATATTTTTAGTGTTTAGAGATTGTTTTGATTTATGATATTATTGTTTGTTTATTTTTGTTGTTTAAACTATTCCAAATAACTAAAATACTTTATTATTTTAAATAGATAATAATAATATCTCACAATATAATTTTCAATGTGTAATTTTTCTTTTATGTATTTCATTTATATTTTTTTATAAAGGATTCGGAAATCACTATTTTTATCTTTAATTAGCCTGTTTTTATCCCCATGATCACTTGACTTTCGGAACAGTCACTTGTGGTTCATGAATAATTGAATTTTCAAACAATAGTTTTGTTATGTGTTCAATATATTTTTTCATATGGTTGTTACATTTTTTTATATTGTCATTACCTCCTGGTCATTCTTTTCTACATGGGACTCATACATTGCGGTACACTTTTTGTATATATAGTCGATACACTATGTTTATTCTCTTAATATATTGGATTGGTAAATGGGAACAGTCAGTCAACATGGTATCTTAAATATCTCACGATAATTATAATATCAGGGTTGATCTATTATATTAACTGAAATATGGAAATTATCAGATTATATTTCTTTCATGTATTTTGTTCGTTTCCTTTACTACATGTTTTTATAATATTTTTTCATAAGTATTTGACTTAAAAAACCATATTAATCAAATAGAAACTATGTGATGTTATTTTGGAAAATTTTAATTATTTTTAATGATTATTTAAATTCTTCTTTTTTCATGCATGGATCTATATCATGACGTTTCAAAAAAATTAATTTATTTATTATGAGTGATTTATATGTTTTTCATTATTATAAATTAGTATTTATTTCTAAAAAGGATATTCACTTTTTTATAGTATTTAATTTCTAATTATTTTATTTAAATATTTTTTTTCATATTTTTTGGTTTTAGAATGGGTTTTCAAAAATCAGATTTGAATATTGTAGAAGATACATCTCATGATATTTAAGGGATTTCATTTGAAAAATTAATATGAATATATTCTTAATATTTTAATGGTGAATTAAAATTGGTTTAATCTATTATTTAGTTTTTTAATATCAACAAAAATTGTGTAAGGAGAGTATCTCCCACTCTCAAATAATTTTGAATTATTATTTGAATTATATTTCAGATTTTTTTATTGTAGTTAAGATTTTGTTTAATTTTATTTATATTTGTTTGAATCTTATTCAAATTGGGTGCTACTAATTTAGTGTTTCATTTTATTCTTTGATATGATCATTCAAACTCTCAAGTGTTGTGTGACTCTATGAACATCTAAATTTTATAGTGATCCTGTGTGAACTATGTTTTTTCTTTTGGATAAACTATTGTGGGGAACCAAAAACATCTCTGACTACTACTACTTCCTTGAATTGACATATTTATCCCTTAATCACTAATCGAGGTCTATGATTTATCTGTCTTAGTTAGCTTTTTCACCCTAGTTCTATCTGAGTCTACATTAATTATTTCAATCTCTCTCACCTCTTCTTACATTGTATGGTTTATGATTTCACTAATAAATGAATTTTTTTTCATTAGACTGTGAATCCTAGATTCTTATGTCAGGATATTTTGTTTTTGACTCCACGTATCAATATTCACTATTTTAATGGGTTTTTACTTCCAATTAAAATTTATGTGTATGTATTGTTTATACCTCCACTTGAAAAGGTAGGTTTTAATTGGATGAATATTCCCATTAAAAAATTAGTTCATTTTTGAAATTCTATACCTCTCAAAGATTGGAGGGGTTTGAAGAAAAGATGTAAGTTAACCATGAATCTAACTACTATAAAAAAATTTATGCAATTTCTTTACATTCCATTACTTATTATTTTTACATATGTATAATAATTGTCATTTATAATTAACAAAGATATTTATTTCATCTCTTTGAAAAGTTTAACTGGTATATTCACCCCTAAGAATTTTTAGATTCATAATTGGATCCAAAACTTGGTGATTAACCACTTAATGAGGCTATTATTCACAATCAATATATATAATATTCATGTGATTTATTATTCATAAACACCATTTTAGTTCATTTTACACTTTGAACATCATTTCACATTATAATTTCAATTCCCCCTTAAATGCACTATTACATGGTACAATCTTGAACACCACCTAAAATAAAAAATGGCCTTTATTTTATTTTAATGTTTTATTTTCAGTTCACTCATTTTACAAGGAACAATTCATACTTTTTAAGTATCTGAAGATTCACATTGGAAGACCACCAAAATGAACATTAAAGGCAATACATTCTGGGAAAAGTAAACTGGACTGCAGCCCTATAAAAAGACTTTAGCAGTCATTATCTGAGACCAATGATTCTCAAACATTAAATGAAGACAGAGGAAATCATGGGGAACATTTAATTCAATAGTGGACAAAGCTAAATCAGATGTTGGAATGGAGTTCCATGTAGCCCAATTTTGAGATAAATTTATGGACCAGATTCTGCGGCCCAGAAAAACCGACCACCATTTTAGACATATCTCGTAAACCATAAAATATTTTGGACTGAAACGTTACATACCATTAGGTAACATGTTGAGATCCATTTTTTTATCTATATCCCACTCCAATGAGGCCATATAAAAGGTCATCTAGGCACCTCTGTTCAGGGGATGAAAGCTGGATGCAACATTGTCTCAATGGTGGAAAAGTCTTCTCTCCCTTAATTTCTACAACCCTATGTCTACCACCATTAATTTAGGAGACATTGATAGATGGGGTATCTACTAAAGGCTCCAAAAATACCTATTTAACTATGTGGTTTTGGAGGATTGGGGAATCTTAGATGCTTCCTTTCATTGTCATGTTAGCTGCCACTTTTCTTTTGTAATGTTCTTCCCCAATTGTATGTTGTTTTAATTTAACCTAGTTTCTTAATAAATGTTCTTTTTCTCATATTATTCTGTTCTTACCCATCTCACATTGATACTATTACCTTAAGATATGAATTTCTTCACACCAAACCTTGTGAAATTATTCACACAACGGTGGAGTGATCATTTTCTTTTTATAGTTTTATTTAATACTTCAATTCCTCCCTATTGAGTATACTTCCCACTACCATTGAATGTATAGCATCAATGGAGGGATAAAACACATAATGGTTGATCCAAGATAGTTTTAAGGGTCTGTATTGGATTTTATTTATCACCCCATTAATATCTAATCACTTCTTTTAATTGATATTTTTATTTGGTGATTTTAAAGAATTCTTTTCCTTGTTGAATTTTCTATCCACATACTTCAAGTGATAATATGAACCTTTACCTTGGAGTGCTGATAAATTTTATCCTCCATGTGTATCAGTGATTATTTTTATGATGTTATGGTATTAAACCATTATGTGATGATGTTGTTTTATCTTCATGAATAAACCCATCTCGAATATAATAAATTTAAATCGTCAAAAAATAATTTCATCAAATCCACCCCTTGTAATTACAGTGGATAAACCCTTCTCATAATTTGAATTCAATTAATTCAAGTAGAATTTTCGTAATCTTATCTAAAATGAACCCAAATTTTTCCACTTAATATCCAAAATGAGTCCATATAATGTGTGTGTCTATAGGTTTCTTCTTAGGTCTCTAAGGAATCGACAATCCAAGCTACTCTACAATTGACCACTTAACCCTAAACACTTTTGTAAATTTGGGCGAGACCAAATTTTGGTGATTTTGCTGAGGACCCAAGTATTTCATCCAAACACCCATTCTATTATCCCCCTTTTCATCTATAGTCACCCGAATTCTATTATCTTTCCCTTTCTCATTTTTTTCTTTTGGCGCAAGTCCACCTACACCCATGACCAATTAAACCATCTAGTTAGGGAGGATAGTCCAGGGTTTGGGGAGCCAGTTACACCAAGGGAACTCTAATAATTAGATTCTAATATTCCAAATACTTCAGAGTAAAAAAATGATCACATTTCAATGGAAGGTATTCAAACAAACCAACTCATAAACTCGGGTTGGAACCAAAATGGAAATCCAAATGAGGCAGTCACTAACTTGGGGGATGTAGTCAAACAAACCATGAATGACTACCTCACACCTGCCTGGACCAATGACCCCTAATGAATTAGACACAATTACCTAGGATATTCCAACTACATCTTTAAAACCCATTTTCTAAACCACCTTCCAACCTTCTATGGGTTGGAGTCAGAAATGCAATACCTGCATCTCAAAGAGTTCAACGACATTGTTGAAACAATGTGCTCACCATATCAACATAAGTCATATAAGATGAGGATCTTTCCTTTATCACTAAAGGATCAAGTAAGTAATTGGTTAAACAATATGAGACATGTATCAATCCACTATTGGGACCAATTACAAAGGGAATTCTACAAAAAAATACTTCCCCCTTAACAAAACAATTTCACTTAAAAAGAGCATCCAAAAAAATTAAAAAAGAAGAAGATTCATTCTATGAAACTTGGGAGAGGTTCAAAGACACCCTAAACATGGTTCCCCATCATGTTTTTTCTATTCCTGAACAAGTGAAAATTTTCTATGAAGGTTCGGGACTAGGGAACAAACAATTTACTGACATGATGTGTAATGGGACCTTTAAAAACCAAGCCCCAAATAATGCTTACGAGTATCTAGAAAGCCTTGCTGAACAAAAATAACATGGGGAACATAACCTTAATATGAGAAGCCACCAAAATCTAGTGGAATTTAAATACATAGGGTAGATGAAATCCTTAGGAAAAAAACATTCTGTAATCACTTGGAAGGTCGGGGAGATAAATCTAAGGAAGGTCCATGAAATTCAAAATGTTGACCATGTTTTCCCAATTTGTGACAAGCATGACCACAAGACTGATAACTGCCCAAAAATACATTCCATTAAAGATGTTCTTATAGGAGGACCACTAGTAGATGTCAATTCTCTAAACATTCAAAAGTCCAAACACCAAAACACATTCAACCCGAGGTATAATGACCACCCAGGCCTCCATTGGAATGATAACCAACAACCTAGCCAACCAAAAGGACCAAACCCCTACCCTACAAAAAATTTCAAAAACAATAACCAATTACAACCACAACTAGTACAATACCAACAACCACTTATCCAATACAAACAATCCATCAAATAACCATACTATCCCCCTGCGATAAACCAACCAGTACAAGCCCCTACACAATCCGTCCCTCTACAAATCCTTGAACAGTTGTCTAAAATAATGGACAAAATGAACATAAAAGTCTCATCCCTTAAACATGAAGTAAAAATGATAAAAACTAGGAAGTAAATATTCCTAATCCGGTGGTACCATCCTCAACTTTAATGGGAGAGTCAAGTCGCACTCAAATAACGCATGAATAACTAAATTCCGTGACAGTTTTATGAAATGGCCAATGAATAGAGAAACCTTAACACAAAATTAAAAAACCATATAATTAATCAAACTCTAATGAAGATTCAAGTGAACCACATGATCAAACTGAAAAAAATGATAACTATGTGAAAGAAAAAACTCTTCAAAAAACAATCCCACATCATGCACCATTTCCTCAACGCATTAGGGGGAATATCAAGCCTTAATTGAGTGAAACATTGAGGGAAATATTCTCACAAGTCGAGATGAACATTCCACTCCTCGAGGAGATTCAAAACATTCATGCATAATCAAAATACCTTAGGGAACTCTAAAAATTTAAAAGGAAATTCTCACATAAGAACCAGGTCCTTCTAGCAACAAATGTTAGCACAAAAATACAAGGTAACCTTCCACCAATGATGAAAGACCCTTGATGAACTTACATCAATATTGAACTAGGAGATAACAGAGTTATCAAAGACTTGAGTGACCTAGGTGCCAGTGTCATTCTCATTACCTATGTTGTGTACTACTAGTTAGGCATGGAAGAGCTCCAACCCATATATACCACATTTACACTTCCTAACCATAGCATTAGAGTTCCAATGGGGATTTTAAAGGATGTTCTCATAAAATTAGAAAACTTCATCTACCCTGTTGACATCATTGTCATTGAAAAAAAATCCAAACAAAGGTAACAAGGAACAAACCCCAATCATCCTTGGTCGTCCCATCCTTGAAACAATCAACTCTGTTATCCGAGTTTGAAATGGGAACATGAAATATCTTTTGGAAACATGATTCTAGACTTGAACATCTATAATTAAATTTCACAAATAGGGGATGATGAAGACCTTAACAAAGTAAACATGATTGTAAGTGTTGATAACGAATCCTTAAAACATCAAGGAATTTTTGAGGAATGTTTAATTCAGGATGAGATTAATTTCCTTTATTCAAATGAAGGAAGTTTATATCATTGTCTAGAATAATTTTTAAATTTATCCTATGATGAAATCATAAGACCAAAAATTAGTGAAATATTTTAGGAATCCACATTCATGGAGACCACTCCAACTCCCTTCCATAACACTGATCAAACCAATCTAGATTCTGAAACATCTACACATGGGGAATCATTTCTATATGAAACTCAAAAAAAATGAAATTGATCTTGAGCCAATGTCCCAATATTCTGTTGAAATTTTGAACCAACCAGATCTTGAATTAAAATAACTTCCTTATTCACTTAATTATGCCTTCCTAGGAGAAAATAGAACGCATACTATTGTCATTTATTATTCTCTTCAAGATGATCATTAGAGAATTCTTCTAGATTTCCATAAGAAACATAATAAATCCATTGGATGGACCATGTCTAATATTCATGGGATTATCCCACTTATCCGGACTCATAGGATTGTTCAAGAATCTGATTCAAAGCCATGTCATCAACCTTAGTGACGACTCAATCCAAATATCATGGAATAAGTGAGAAAAGAACTTCTAAAATTATTAAAACATGGTATCATATATATCATTGAGGAGAGTGTGTGGGTCATCCCAATCCAAGTGGTTCCAAAGAAAGTTAGAATTATAGTGATAACCAGTAATGATATAGAGATTCTTACAACTTGGGAGAGTAGTGGTGGGAGATTATGCATTGACTATATGAAGCTAAACTCATTTACCAAGAAGGACCATTTACCCTTACCATTTTTTGAACAAGTCCTTGAGGGAGTCACATGTCATGACTTCTACTATTTCTTAGATTGGTACTCGGGGAACAATCAAATTGAAGTCTCCTTTCAGGATCAAGGGAAGAATACATTCACCTGTTTATTCAGAACATTTTCTTTCAAACACATTCCCTTCGAGTTATGAAATTCCCCTGCAACCTTACAGCAGTGTATGATGAGAATCTTCTCAGACATTGTAGGGGATTTTCTAGAGGTCTTCATGGATGACTTCTCTGTGTTTAGGGATACATTTTAGGGATGTATAAGGAATGTGGAGGGAGTCTTCTCAATATTTGAATAATAGAATATGTTCTTGAACTGGTAAAATTCCATTTCACGGTTAGAGAGGGAATATTCCATGTCCATATAGTCTGAGGTTGGGGGATTGAAGTTGATAGAGCCTAGGTTGACATCATTCGTCACCTTCCACCTCCCAAAATAGTCAAGGATGCGAGGTCTTTCTTACGCCATGGTGGTTTCTATAGAAGGTTTATTAGGTATTTTAGCTCTATTTCTCAACCACATTGTGCTCGATTGGTGAAAGAAGAACCATTTTTATCATCCAAAAGCTATGAGGAATCATTCTCTATACTCATGTCAGCTCTTGTCTCTCCACCAATCATGCAATCTGAAAATTGGAAACTTGCTTTTGAACTCATGTGTGATGGTAGTGACATTGCTGTAGGAGTAGTCTTAGGACAACGATGTGATTAAACTCCATGTGTCATTGCTTATGAAAGAAATTCTTTAAATGATGCACAAATAAACTAAACTACCATTGAGAATGGGTTACTTGTTGTTGTTTTTGCCTTAGAAAATTTTAGGCCCTACCTCTTAGGATCCCCCATCACTATGTTCACTAACCATTCTACACTAAAATAAATATTTCAAAAAAAAGATTCTAAGGCTAGACTGATTCGATGAGTCCTTCTCTTAAAAGAATTTGACCTCAAAATCAAGAATAAAAGGGTGTTATAAATATTATAGCTGATCATATCTCTAGGATAGAATTTAATGACCAATTATCTCATTTTTATGTGTCTGATTCATTCCCCAATGAACACCTATACATTGGGAGTGACATTCCTTGGTATGCCGACATAGCCAACTCCTTAGTTACATGATTCATTTCGAAATTCTTAGGGACTGAAGGTTGATGGAAATTCGTTTCTGATGTTAGAAACTATGTGTTTGATGATCCATACATTTATATGTTCTGCCCTAACCAAGTCATTAGGGGGAATGTCCTCAAATCTGAACAAGAGTCCATCCTTAAATTCTATCATAGTGAGATGTGTAGAGGACAATTTTACTCTAAAAATACTTCTTCTAAGGGTCTTCAGTGTGGTATCTTCTGGCCCACCCTCTCAAGGGACTCCTTCACATTTTTTCAAAGCTCTCTGAGGTGTCAACAAGTAGGGACCATCACAAAGAGGAATCAAATGACACTCACTACCATCTTAGTGATTGGAATCTTTGACAGGTGGGGAATCAATTTCATTCGCCCCTTCCCAAACTCTAGGGGATATCTGTACATCCTTTTAGCTATCGATTATGTATCCAAATGGGTTGAGGACATTATTAAAAAATATAATGATCATAAAACTATGATTATATTTATCAAATAAAACATTCTATCAAGATTTGTAATTTCTAAGGCTATCATTTATGATCATGGAACTCATTTTTGCAATCATCCATTCTCAGCACTCATTGAAAATTATTGAATTTATCATAATGTGTCCACTTCTTACAACCCATAGACCAATGGTCAAGTTGAGTTAGCTAATTGAGAAATCAAACAAATTTTTGAGAAAATAGTTAATCCATCTATGAAATATTGGTCGAGCAAACTCATAGATTCTCTTTGGGCATATAGAACTGCATATAAAAACATTTTAGGAATGTCCCCATATAGGTAGGTTTATGGAAAATCATTCCATTTACTAGTGGAAATTGAACATAAGTAATTTTTGGAAATTGTAAAAATGAATTATGAACTCTAATTGGAAAGAACAATAATGAAATTAGATCTCAATGAACATGAGGAATATAGGATGGAGGCTTATGAATGTTCACAGATAAATAAATTTAGAGTTCAAGCCTACCAATCTAGAAAAATTAAAACCAAACACATTATACTAGGTAAACCTATTATTTTGTATAGATCTAAACTTAATTTACACCCAGGGAATTTGAGTTCTAGATGGATGGGTCCATACATAGTGCATAAGGTGTACCCCCATAGGGCTATAGAAATTCAAGATCCCACCAATGGTAAAAACTTTAAAGTTAATGGTCATAGAGTCAAACAATTCATTGAACCATTCCAAAAACCTGAATTTGATGAAGATTTGTGTGAACCAACCTTAGACGAGGAAAAACAATGAACAATTATGGGTCTATGTCAAGTTAGCTATGTTAAAACACGTGCTGCATAAGAGGCAACCCGTGGTTTCTATGTTTCCAATTTTTTGAATCATCTTTATTTTCCAAATAGAATTAATGAAACATTTTGATATATAAAAAATTATACTGTTGACATGTTATTCTATTATGAATATGGATGGGTATGAAAGGGGAGAACCATATTCATCCATGTCACGTGGAGTGATCCTTGAGTAATACCTTACCTAGTAATTTATAAAGGGGACAATATATCATTAGTTCATTTAATTTTTATGTGTTTGCAGGGTAAAATAAAAATACAATAAAATTGATAATAATTATAAAAATATAAAAGGACACATTGTAGGTCATGGTTGAAACCCATTCACAATTAGTGAAGCCACTGGGACTAGAACCAAGGACCAAAGGGAGACAGGGGAACACACATACCACTGACCTACAACATATAGTGCTTCCTTATTATATAAAATTTGAATATACATAAATTAACATCTTTTATTATATAAATAATATATATATATATATATATTTGTTTGTTTTTATTTGTTTTTATTACTTTTCCATAAGGGAACTCTTTGAGTGAAATGGATATCAAGGGATTAAAGGGGTGCAACCACAATTTCATTATCAACCACCAGGTGAACTCATTCAATGATCCCCATTTTCAATTTACTTTTGGAACATCACTTCTCTACCTATACCCATTGTAAATTTTATTTTTATCAAACACTAGGGATAGTGTTATTTTATGTTGGGGGGGGGGAGAGAAAATTAACAAATTATTTTTAAAAAAAATTAAATTTACTAAATGTTTTGGAATATATAAAATGAATGGTAGGAAAAATTCCGTTAACATTGAACATGATGATACACATTTCATACATTGAAATTGAATATCAATTTTTTCAGTCCTTGATTATGATTTTAATTCATGTTTTAGGTAATGTACATAGATTTTGGAAAGTTTGGCAATCTAATGTGATATTTCATCAATTATATTTTTATCCAAATAAAAAATTCTCAACGCATGTCCCTTGGAATGTGGGGTAATAGTTTGAGTTCATGGGGTACCCCAAATAATTATCGTAAGTTTTTTTATAATTTTAGTTTTAATATGTGTATTCAAAAAATAAGTAAAAAACAATAATTTTGCACGTAGAGCAATGAAATAACCTAATGCATGGCTTTCAACACTTGGTTATCATGAATCCATAGTTTTCATGCCTGAAGTTAGTAATTTTTTCTCTATTTGTGATAATTTGAATTTTTTTCAACTGAGTTAACTTGAGATGATGTCCGAGTATGTTGGCTTCACATGGTTCCCTAAGGTCTATGATCCTAGGAGTCATCCGGAATGTCTCTCTACATTGGTTGACTCTATTGAGTGCAATTTCATTTACCACAGAAAAATTGAAATAAAAAATATATATATATATATATATATATATATATAATTGAATAATCATCTTAATATTGAAGTGTGATTCCACCTAGAACTTCTATCATTTTCCCCTTGAGTCAAAATGAAACCTTTGTATTTTGTGACACACAACACATCACCATACTTTAATAGAATTGGATGAAATGTGGAGATGAATTTAAAGAAATGAACGAACATGGGCTTGGTCTATGCTTATGGACCTAAAATGTTTTAAATTATTTTTATGGGTTTCATATTTTTTTTGTATGAGGTATTTCGGTAAGCATTGTGTATTAAAATGTTTTTGAAAAAGGAAAATCGAATATCCAATTTTTGGGATAAATTTTTCTCTGGACTAGAAAAACTCATGTTGGGGTGGGGGTGTAATTGTCCAATGAATGAAGCTAATATTAATTGTTAATATATATAATATTAATGTGATTTATTATTCATAAACAACATTTTAGTGCATTTTACACTTTGAACATCATTTCACATTATGATTGCAATTCCCCCTTAAAATGCACTGTTACATGGTACAATTATGAACACCTACTAAAATAAAAAATGGTATGGATTTTATTTTCATGGTTTATTTTAAGGTCTCTAATTATACATTAAATAATTAATACTTCTTAAGTATTTGAAGATTCACATTGGAAGACCACCAAAATTGGCATTCATGGAAACACATTCTGGGAAAACTAAACTGTACAATAGCCCAATTAAGAGACTGTATCAGGAAGTATACAAGACCAATGTTTCTATAACATTAATTGAAGATATATGACATCATTGGGAACATTTCATTCAACGGTGGAGAATGCTTATTCAGATTTTATAATGGAGTTACAGGCCTCCCAAGTTGGAAATAATTTTATTGTCCATATTCTACGGCACAACAAAAAATCCCCCCATTTTACACCTACCTCATAAACCATAATGGATTTTGGGATGAAACCTTATAGAAGTTTAGGGTAAATAGGAGATCCATTTTTTCATGCTATGGACCACTCCAATTTTTCCTTATATATGGTTATCTAGGAACCTCTGTTCAGTGGTTTAAAGTGGGCTGCAACATCTGGTCCTGGGTGGAAAAGTCTCATCTCCCTCACTTTCCACAACTCTATGTCTACCACCATTAATTGATGAGACCTGGATAGATGTGGGATCGACCCAAGGATCCCAAAATGCATATTTAAGGTAGTATTTTTAGAGGAATGGGGAATCATGGATGCTTTCATTCATTTTAATTTTATGCTGACACTTTTCTTTTGTAATGTTCTTCCTCAATTGTAAGTTGTTTCAATTAATCCTAGTTTATAAATAAAATTTATTCTCCTCCTATTATTATGTTCATATGAATCTCTCATTTATACTGTTTCCTCGATGTGTGAATTTATTCACACAAAACCTTGTGAAATTATTCACACAACGATGGAGTGATCATTTTGTTTTTATTATTTTATATACTTCTTCAATTCCTCCCTCACGAGTCTACTTCCCGTTACCATTGATACCATGGAATAAATGGAGGGATAACCCCCTTATGGGTTGATCCAAGGGACTATTAAGGGGCGGTATTGGTTGTTATTTATCACCCCACTAATTTCTAATAACTTATTTTAATTGTTGTTTTTATTTGATGTTTTTAAATCCTTTTCTTCCTTGTTGAATTTTAAGGCCCAATAATTCAAGAATTAATAGTAAAATTTACCTTGGATTGCTCATAAATTGGATTCTCCAAGTGTATATGTGATTAGTATTATAGTTCATTAGTATTAAACTAGTAATTGATGAAGTTTTTTTATCTTCTTGAATAAACCCATCTTGAATATAATAAATTGAAATCGTTAAAAACGACATTCATCAAATCCACCCGTTGTAATAACCTAGGATGAACCCTTCTCATAATTTTAATTCACATAAGTCATATAGGGTTCACTTAAACCTATATAAAATCAACCCAATGTTGGCCACTTAATATACAAAATTAGTCAATACAATGTGTGTTTCTATAGGTTTTTTCTTAGGTCTCTGCGGAATCGAGAACACAAGCTACTCTACAATTGACCACTTGACCCAAAAAACGTGGGTAAATTTGGGTGAGACTACTTGGTATCAGAGCTTAAACCTTCTTGATATAGGTTCTATTACTTATATTTTTTATGATAACTTTAATTTCCTGGACTTAGTAGTCTATGGAAGGGGATCATTATAATATTGTATAAATGAACATGAATTATAATTGGATTCCTCATAAGTCACCACATCTTAATGGTTACATATATGGTTACTATAAATCTATAATTTTTTTATACCTCATTAATTTTTTTATAGATAACTAGTTTATAATGTTAAAAAAATATAAATTACCATATTCTAATACAATTTTAATTATATGAAATGATGCAGCTAAGTAAAGTTTAAATTAAAAAAACTTTTAATATTTTATTTAGTTCCATTTATATAAATGTTTTTTCCTATATTTTCTTGTAATATAGCTCACTAAATCTATAAAATTATGCAATTTACCCACCTTGGTTTAGATAAAATGACCAAAACTAATCTTGGAATGATTCAGGTTGACTACCAATATTTCAAACTAGGTTAAGATGAATATATCAACCATTTGTTCCACTGATTCACAAGAATTGTGATTGTAATGAGTAAATGTATAGAAACATTGGAAAATCATATGGTTATTGAAAGAGTTTTGTGACCTCTACCTAATAATTAACATTTGAATAAAGTAGAAATTGATGAAACTAAAAAAATTTAGGAATATTCATTGAATGAACTCATTGGTTCATTACAACAATAAGAATTGGAGACTAAAAATATCATTCAATAGGATACCAAAAAGAAGAAAAGTGTCCCATTTAAATAAAATATGAATATGTTAATAAACTCTTCAATTATTAATCATAGTAAAGAAAAACATTAAATATCTAATTTTAACAAATGAGTTTATAAAAATATGAAAATAACTAAATGATTCAAGAAATTATGTTATAGAATGGATAAATATAATAATTATAGATATAAATAGAACTATGTTAAATGAATATTATTTACCTAATTCATTTCAGATTAATATTTAAATACAAATTTTTATAATTAAAAATATTTTTAATAATAAAATTTTTGAAATAGAATTCATTATGATTTTTTAAAGGTAAGAAAAATCACATTGGTATTTTTCAAAGATTTTGGTCATAATGTTTTTATTATAATTACTAAAAAAAATAGATAAATTTGATTCGAAAAGTAATGAAAGAATTTTTTTGGGAAATTATAATAAAATTAAATTTTACAGATATTATAATAAAAGAAATTAATTATAGAATAATATTTTTATAAATTTTAGGAAGATAATTTTGAAAACGAATCTTCATTTGTTGATTTTCAAGAATAATTAAATGAATTTATTTTTTGAAAATAAAATTATTAAGAAAATAATGTAATTATTTTGGGGGAGCATACACTTTCCCATTTTTATCCTAAATAATGGAAAATTCATAAAACCCTATTTCTAATATTATGGAAAATTTAAATTCTAAAATTAAAAATAGAAATTATTATTCGATATTTTATAAAAAATTATGTTTTTATTTCTAAACATGTTCCAAATTATGTTTTTGATGCTTTTAATGATGCAAATTGGATACTAGATATATAATATGAACATAATAAAATATCGATAATATTGTGACCCAATTATTTTACCCATATTATTAAATGATTCTAGTAATATTTATCATTAAAATACAAACCAAGGATCGAAATGACTTGTGTATTTGGGATACTTGTTACAAAGGAAGGTAACATGAACTAAGAATAAATTTTTTTATTAATAATTATAATGAGCATCTAACAACCATTGTGCTTCAATATCTTCTTAGGATAACCTAGTGTATATATAGACAAAAGGGATGAGATAAAAAGGTGAGTAAGAGAATAAATATGGGAAAGAATCATAATAAATGAGTTATGAGGCATAAAATGATTACATTTAAATAATGGATCATGAATAAACATATCGAAGCATATAATACAAAACATGGAATAATGTTATCATAGAAACTTAGGAAATTGGATGAAACAAACAACCTAACATAAACATGAATCAAGGCTAATGATCAATAACATATAACTTGGTGGAAAAATTCCAATAATAGATCATGTTTACTCCATAATCCCATAATAAATGTTTCATGAAACTAAAATATTGACTAATGCATTAGAGTGCAATCTGCACATAACCATCATAACATGTTTATACAAATTTGTTTCACATAAATAATCAATCATAGGGAATAAACACAATATTCACCCATGGAATGGAATGAGCATTGTAATCATGTCACAAGGCATAACCAAACAGTGTATAGAAATTGTATCCATGAAACAAGGGATTTAAACCATTATTGGACATTAATAATGAAAGTATAAGAATACATCATGTATAATGATTTCAAACTGAAGTGAAAACGTTAAAAAGTGTGGTTAGGTAACTTTATAGATGTGCCACTTAAATTTGGTTTTAAGGAAATGAATAAAGAGTCTTTAAATAGTATAAATGCATAATTATTTACATAAAATAAAAAATGAACTGAAATAGTTTTTGATGATAAATTTAGTTATTATAGAAAAATATTTCTGGATTATAATAGTATATGGAGTGTATATAAAAATGGGTAATAAAAATAGAATTTCACATTAATCATGTTTACTTATCGACATGAATTGAGGAGGGAACCTTATAATACATGTAATTAACCATCAAATAAAATTGAATTTTGATAATAAATATTGAATATAGGATAATTATATAGGAATAATTAAGTTTTTTATTTAGTCAATGATAAAGAATGCATAACCCAATGGAAAATGGTGGTTCGGAGAGATCACTTATATTATGTATGAATATGTTCTACAATTGTACTTAATGAAATAGATAATTTAATTAGATTTGTCAATTTTTTATTTAGTGACCTATAATACATGTATTTTATTTATTATAATTTTATTATGTTAATTTATGGAAAATTTGAGGAGTTATAAGGTTCAATTTCTTCATTTTTGGAGTGTTCGTTTCATGGTTTCATAGTCGTTTCCCTTGTGTGAAAATATGGAAGTTATAGTAAAATGGGAATATTATTAAAGAAGTGAAATAAAATGGTACTAATAAAATTAAATAATTATTAATTGTCTAATATATCATTTTATTTTCCAACAATATTATGATTCATTTGATAAAACACTAATGATAAAGGTTTAGTTTATTATGATGGTTTTTTCGTCCTCCATGAACTAGTGTTTTATTTAATATTTTGTATATATATATATATTAGTTATAGAACATGAAAAAGTTATAATATACTTATTAATCTATTATTTAATAATAATAATAGTTTTATAACTATCATTGAAGGTGTTAATGAGAAATGAAATCTCATCATATGCGGAGATGGTTAATCTCCATAATTTGGAAAATGGTTTCCTTTCATTAAATAAGAGGAGGTGAGAAAAAATATTTGTATAGAAAATATTCCAGTAGAAATATAAAATTCTTGTACATATATGATACTGGATTTATTATTTATTGATATATGAAAGATTTGGGTAGAGGGTGGAAGAAGTAAAGAAATTATGAGATTTGGTTTAAGAAAGATACATTGAGAATATCACCTCCTTGAAAGATCCCTTAAGGAACATGGAAATGGAAATTTGGTTATAAAATAAGAACTTGGATGTAGGGATAGATGTAAGGATTGTTTTTTTATATATTTTTAATTTTTTATGTATTGGAAACTGTTAGGATAAAGGGATACTTTGGGAATATTTATAAGGGAGGAGATGGGTGGGTTGAAATTTCTCATAATATTAAATTATTATAAATTAATTTTTTGTTACAATACCAAAAAATTTATATTTATTTGAATATTTAAGGATATAAGGTTTTAATATCATCATAAAATATAATTTATACATGTTTGGGATTTATTTGAAACATTGTCATTTTTACTAACCCTTAGTTAACCTATTTTAATTTCATCTATGGTATACATTTTCAATATTAAAAGGTCAAAATTCTTACTTATATGGTTTGAATTTAAATATGAATGGAAAATTTATGATATTTTATATTATATCATATTTAATGTGTATTTTTAAAATGTTTTTGTATATTTTTTAAATAATTTAATAAAATATTAATCCCTTAAAATATCATTAATGTCAATTTTGATACTATTCACTACTTGGAAATTTAAAAACATCGATAAAACAAGTAAAATTAAAAAAAATTATTAAATCAAAAAAATGTCATGTCCATCTAGATAAATCTTTTAACACCTTAAATATTTTAAATAATATTACTTTTAAAATTTTTATTGACATTTATTTTATTTTTTTGTGAATTGAAGAATTTTTGCAATATTTTTATTTAAGCATTTAGGGAAATTATTTAACTACCATTTTTTTAAAATAAAATTCCATGATTAATATAAATATTTTATCATACAAATATTATTTATAGTTGATAATATCTTATAATTAATATCATACTATAATATTATACTTATTAAAAATAAGTTTGTGACATTTTGTTACTTTATTTGATTTTAATAATTTCTATGTCATTTTCATGGACAAGTGTCCATTAAATATCTCTATATAAAACTATATGTGGTAATGGTATAATTTATTTCATCCATTAATATTTTTTGATTAGAAATTATTGCCTTATAACTTAATGGTAATATTGATTAACCCGATTTACATTTTACCAAGATGATAAATTTTACCGTGATTATTATTCATATTGACCTCAAATAAAAGGATTATATATACTAAATTTGTACATAAAGATTAAAAATATGGAATCAATTTTTCAAAATTAAAAATAAAAAATTGATAAAATTGAATTTAAAAATAAACCATCAAAATGAAATGAAAAACAATTTTTCTAAAAAATTCCCTTTTAAGTATGAAGTGTTTTTATATTAAATCAATGTATAAAATTAACTTAAAATACCAAAATTAGATTATTTAATATCCAAAGGAACTAATTAAAATTTAAAAATAATGAAAAATTGAATTTTTCTATGTAAATCCTTTATAATAATATATAGTTTTCAAAGTAAATTAGTATTTTTTAATATTAATTAAAATTTAAATTTTTTATAAAATTTGCATAAATTTATACTATGATAATACTGAAATTATGAATTCAAAAATTATGTTTATTTTTTCAAAAACATATTCTAAAAGTTTTAAATTTAAATTTATTTACTTTATCGTAAAAAGAAATAAAATCATTTTTTTGAAGAAAGTATATTTTTGAAGAATAAAAGTTCTTTTTGAAAAATTATGTTTTTATTTACTAACCCTTAATAAATAAATTTTATAATATTTATATTTATATTTAAAAACTAAACTTAAATGTCTTGGACATAATAGTCATGTACACATAATAGTATTTTAATAGTATATCGTGGTTCATTTAAACTCGGTGTTTTATGCAACCCAAGATACTGATGAAATTAAATTATTTAAAGGAAAATATTTCATAAAAATTATTAGGGTGTTAAATTATAAACCCTCAAATAATTTATCCCCAAAAATTTCTTTTAACATATTACAGTGAAATCATGTGAGTGTACTTCTACTTCATCACTTCATCTGGTTCCCATATAACCTCTTCTTATTTGTGGTTCCTATATAATACCTTAACTAGGTGAGTGATATTATTATGTAGAACCTTATCTCTATAGTCTATGAACATCACTAGATACTCCTAATAAGAGAGATGATTTTCCATCTATACCACCTTTGAATTCAGTACATGTGAGATATTTATGTGGAATACATCATGTATTTGAGTAATGGATAGTAGAAGTACTAGTTGATTCCACAACTCCAATGTGATCAAGAATCATGGGTCCAATTTAACCAGGACATAGCATTTCCTTATTCACAAATCTCGTGACTCTATTCCTTGGGCATATATAGAGGAATAACTTATCTCCAACCTCAAACTATAGGTCTCATCCATGATTGTTGATGTGTATCTTCTTTCATCATTGGGAAGCTCATATAAGTTTCTGAATGGTTTTCACATTTTCTACCATTTTCTTGAACATTTAAGGTCCCAACATATTGTGTTATCCAACTTCATCCCATGATAGTGGTGTTCTACAAGTCTTCCCATAAGTGGATTGATATAGGGTATTTTGATGCTCGAGTGGAAACTATTGTTGTAAGGGAACTCGAACAGAGGGAAATGTCGATCCCATCCTCCATTGATGTCCCAGGATCTTGATATAAACATGCTTTTTAGTTCTTATATAGTCCACTTAGACTGACCATCAGTGTGATGGTGATAAATTACACTGATGTTTAGATTAGTTTTTAGAGATTGTAGAGAATATAGCAGAATATGGAGGTAAATATCATATTTCAATTGGATACAATCGTTAATAGTAATCCATGTAGACTCACCACTTTTCCAATGTATACCCGTGTAATCTGATCAAGTGGGAAGTCCTCTCGAATTGTGATAAAGTGATTTTTCTTTGTAAGATGATCCCTATCAACTCATATAGCATTATTTCCACTATATTTCTTCAGAATTCAAGTGAAAAGGTCAATAATAATGTTTTCCCATTTCTATATAAGTTTAAGTAATGGTTTTATCATCCCCTGACTTCTTCCTTTTATCATTCTCTTTCGGAAAAACTATACACACTAATCAATATTTAGTGATATCATTCTTCATATTTTTCCACCAATATTTCTCTCAGAGATATTGGTACATATTTGTGCCCCCCCATGTACATCGAGAAGGTCGAGCTATGCGTGTTATTCAAAATAATCATCTTTATCTCAGTATTTTAAGGTACAAACAATCATGAGCCAAATATTACAACTCCTACCTCATTAATTTTGATCTTAGTGGATTTCTCATTCCTGATACATTCGACGTTCTTATGAATATACACATTATTTATTTAAGAGTCATTTATCTTCTCTATAAGGGAGGGTTCATAAATCATTTCAAAAATCAATGATGATGTTCTATACCCTTTGATTCTCATGTTATCATTTTTTATTCTTTTAAGATTGGATCCTTCTCAATTTTCATCATTGATATAGTTGTGGGATCCTTTATAGTTAGACTATCTCTCAATTTATTTGATTTCACAGGATAATATTGTATTGAGAAGTCATAATACTTGATGAGATCAAACCATGTTCACTATATCATATTATTCTCGATCAATGTGATTATATATTTTAATCTATTATGATCAGTATATATCTCACACTTCTCCCCATAGAGATAATGCCACCACATTTTCAGCATGAAGATCATAGCTACCAACTTTAAATTATTTGTTGGATGGGTTTTCTCTTGAAATTTATCCTACCTTGAGGTGTAGTTAATCACTATAATTTTTCATTAATATGTAGCCTATTCCATTATTTTATGCCTTAGTGTATACCAAAAAGGATTCCCACTTATGCAGATTGTATGTACAAGTGCAGTGATATGACTCATTTTCAACTCTTTGATGAAATATTCACATTCACTAGTATATAAAAACATTAACCCCATTCAAGTTATCTTGGGAAGTGGGTTTGATAATTGTGAGAATATCCTAAAAAATCACTTGTAACACCCAGTTAGACCCTAAAAGCTACAAATATTTATTACAGAATATTTTTTGGGACACTCCTCTATTTCCTTTATATTATAAGGGTCTACAAATATCCCCTTACTAGTGATAAAATGACCCAATAATTATACATCCTTTATTGAGAAATCAATGTCACTATACTTTTCATATAGTTGTCCCTTCAAAAATTCTTTAGAAAAATATTTAAATTCTATTCATGATCCTCATTTCTATTAGAGTATATTAGAATATCATCTATATAGACTAATTTTTTCAAGGTAATCTCTAAAGACTCTATTAATTATGTACAAGAAAATTTCCTGAGAATTAGTGACTCAAAAAGGAATCAATTTGAACTCATAGTGTCCATACATAGTTTTCAATGCAGTCATGGGAATAACATTCTTCATTAACTTTAATTAGTGATATCTTGTCGAAACGTCCACCTTAGAGAAACACTTATCCCCACATTGTTGATCTAAAAATTCATATGTTTGTGGAAGAGGATAATTTTTATTTTTCATGATTTTTTTGAGATCATGATAATCAATGAATATAAACATCAATACATGCCTCTTATTAATGAAGAGGACTAGTGCACCACACAGCGCAGAACTCATGCATAGGAAACCGTTTACCAAATTCTCGTGCAACTACTTATTCCATTCTTCCATCTCAATGGTTTTTTTCCTCCAAGTAGTGTTTAATATGGGAAACTTTCTAGGTTAAATTGAGAATGAAACTCTTATATTGTAGGAATATAATGCAATTATCTAGGGGACACATTAGCATAGTCCCCCACAATAGGCATGTATTCAAGCATGATCCTCTCGTTTTGCCTCAATAATTTGAGCTGGATATGATTTCTAATAAGGAAATAATTTACACACTTGAGTTTATGATTATAAAGAAGATTAATACTCATATTTACACATGTAAATAATTTGGAATATGGCTCATAATGTGAAGTGTAATTTTTTTATCCCAACAGTTGAAGTTGGATTTGTAAAAATATATCCAATCCATTCCCAATATAGCATAAAACTCCAGGAAAGGAAGTAAGATGTGATTTTATGCGAGGTTTAGTCTATAAACATTGACCCGGGAGGAATTATAATCATTAGGGGCAATAAATTTCCAATTAACTATTCTCATAGATAACACAATCTCTATATTTTTTGGAAGCAATTAAATAGTACTACTAAACTTTCAAGACATGAAAGAATGTGTATTTCTAGAATGAAATATTATGTTATATATTATTTAATTAATAACTAGTGTACCTATCACCACATCATTTTAAGGATCCAACTCATCATTAGTGATAACATATTCCCTTCCTTGTTTCCTTAGAACGTGTTATCATTGATTGTTTCTGACAACCTGTGGCTTAGGGAATTAGCTCACATAATACACATATTCATTATAGTTTAAACACTATACTATATGATAATTGTTGATATATACCTTCCTTTATTATTCCATGTTAGTGGGAATCATCATATCCCCTGAACAATGATTATATGGATTCCCCTATTTTCAATATTTGAAGCATCACCTCTTTCCCATTAGATAGTTCTCGAGATGCTTCTTCACAAAATTTTTATAACACCTAGAGATTTTAAAAGATATATTATTTTTAATTTCTTTTATATCTTCTGTTTTATGCTAAACCAATATTATCTTGCGCTATACGCAACACCGTATTATCTAGCAGTATATGCAACATTATTCTTGGATCCTGTTACACACAATTTCAAGCTCATTTGATAGTGGTTATTCTACGCAAAATTGAGTGTATATATTTATATATATTCAATGTATAAATTAAATATGGTTGGATTTTGTTATACTCAACAATAAATGAGTCTTTCACTACACTCAACCCTAACTTGACTTTCCTTACACACAATCGCCACCTTCCTTGATAGTGTGTGTTGTACCCAATACCAGGTTTCACTAAAAAATGAAATATGGTTATAATATAATTTTGAAATAGACGTTATGAATATTATTAACAAAATTTTGAATTTTATAATATTATAATACATCTTACACATTTTCTAGAACATGGTATGAGAACAAAACAAATTCTTTGAGTAAAATAAGTATTTTTTAAAAAATGCAGTTTTTCCACCTTTTGATGGAGCACCCATTTTAAATATATTTTTTTACAATTTTATAAGTTAAATTTTACAAAATAAACTCCTTATTTTGAATCAGGATATAAAAATTTACATTGGATAAAGTTTAATATTTTCCTGACAACGTTCATATTTGATGAATAGTAAAAACACGATAAATTTTACTTAAAAAAAACTTTTTTTCATCGAGATAGTTTAAATGGTTAAATTTTAATATTAAATTGTTTGAAATTATAAATAGAATATATTTTTACCATTTAATATAACGTATGTCATTATCATTGATTTTACATTGAATTCGTAGCTAAATCAATTCAATCTTTTGCAAAGTTTTAAACAAAACCCCATTTTTTTCGACAACGAGAATAATTTTAAATTAATTACCGCAACTTATGTGTTTTGAATTTGGAAATATGGATTTAATATTTAGAATCATTAGGTCCAAATTATGTTAATAGGCTAGTTTTTATTTTTTGTCATTGTGAATAGTAACTACGATAAATTTTAATTACCACAGTTAATGGTAAATTAGGTCATTAAGGGTAAAAATAATATTATAAAATGACTCTAACACTTTTCATAATATAATTAGATGATATATTTAGTCTTAATACATATTTGGGTCGAAATTTAATCCATTATAAACCACTTGGATGTGATTAAGATATTCAATTTATTTTATTTTAAAAAAAGTGAAATTTTTCTCACTCAAACTTTAATAATTAAATTATTTTTTATATAATGTTATACAGAATATAATTTAGATTATAAAAACTAATTTGAAATATAAATTTGTTTCTTTATCATGGTAATTTATTTGTAATTTTTAAACCTTAATAGCTTATACATTAATGATGTAGAAATTATTTATTTAGTGAAAAAACAATAATATAGTTTTTATTAAAATAATAATACCTATCAAAAGGACCCTAAACTTGACCAAACATTATTTTTAGATTATATATATACCATTAGAATACAAGGGTATATTTTCGGACCATTTTGAGGCTTATAAAACATATTAGTACATTTAAATTATTTTATTTTAAATGATGCCAAATATAACACCTTCACAATTTAATAAATATAACAATTTAAATGTTTTTATTTTAAGATGATAAATTCGAGAAAAAATATTATAATGAAACATATTATATTTATATTCATAATAGTATTTTTTTTTAATTTTTATGTAAATAATAAGTATATTAAATGATTATATAAAAATGATATAGTAATTGTTTTATTAAGAGAAATATCAAATAAATGGTTTTATAAATATTAAAATAAAGATTATGTGTACAAATTAATGTTATAAAAAAAATTTATAGATGAATATTACATCTTATGAATATATTATACATTATGGTTCGAATATATCGTCTCTTTGGATTTTATTTAAATTCAATTAAATGAATAGTGTCAAAATTAACAGTATTGTTATTTTATAAAAATAATATATTATTAAATTATTTAAAATTCACATAAATATTTAAAATTTATAAATTGAAATTTATATGGTATAAAATTTCATAAAGTACCTAATTATAGATAATTCACAACACATAAGTATTTATTTATAACAATATAAAATTTAGAATATTATTAATATAAATAAAATTAAATAAATTTAATAAGGATAAATCAAATTGATAAGGTTTAAAATAATTTTCCAACATGGATAAATTTTATTGGTTGATTAGATCACAACCGTTTATTACCTCATATACGAATTTGAGTCATTTTGGAAGTTTTTATGTTATGTTTGAGTTTATTATAAATTTATATTTTTGATGTTTCAAAAAGTGCCCCTCTCTTCCCTTATAAAAGGGAACCTCCTCCCTCTCCTCCTCACACCACTTAGAGCCTTCATGCTCGGCAAACCCCTGCCAATTTATCTTATCCATTTCCCTAGAAACCTACTAGAGGTCTTGGTCTTCTTAAAAGTCCAACTTTAGTGCCCTAAGTGGAGGTTAAGAGGAGGCGCGTCTAAGAAGAGGTAATCTCTTCTACCAAATATTTCATGGTTCTTTATTCTTATACTTACCCTTCTTTAGTTGTTTCATTATAAAGTAATTAAATCTGTATAAATAATATATGGGTATGTTATTATAAATATTAAACAGCCCTATTTCACCTTCTACCTATCCTATGAAAAACAAAATCATCGCGCGTGCGTACGTACAAAATATTGTCTCCACGCCGTGGTGTAATATGTTATTCCACAACCACCTTACTTGGATAGGAATAATGGTGTAAAGAATAACTATATGGTTGTTATAACATGATACTAATTCTGAGATAATACATCAACCACTATAATTCTATTCAATAATTATGGTAATGATATCATCGCTCGTGCATACGTACGGATTACAGTCTCCACGAGGCGATGAGATTCATTCTCCATGTTAACCATTCAAGAATGATTATAAAGTATATATATTAAATAATCATGAAATATATGACATATTAATGATACTGGAATTATGTATATGTTATTTACTTACATCAATTTAATTTAATAAGGAAATGAAAACAGCGTTCATGCGTACGTACGGCCTACCGTCTCCATGACCGATGTATTTCCTTCCATTTATCGATCTATTATACATATATATATTATAAATATATATTATATTTAAATCATGTTTTAAATTATTTTAAGTAAGTAATTATGATCTAAGTAATCATATGAATAATTAAATGTCAAAACACTGATGATAAATGAAATGATTTTACCCAAAACGCTACATTAACATGGAATTAACAAATGAACAGGTAATATAAAGTTGTAAGTGAATCATATATGATTACATAAATACTATTATGGTTATGTTACAAGTTATTAATTTGTTTTAACCCTCTATATATGAGTTTCAGACACGTACAGAATAAATTGGACCTAAGGTAAGGGATAATTTTGCAAATCTCATTTTTATCTGAGATTGCTTATACGTAAGTAATTACTGGGGTTATATTTTTCATCCATGTCCATAAAAATGTTTTCCCTTAAGTGTTTAACAATCATTACATGTATTTTTAAAGTCATGTTTACCCCTATTTGAATTTTACATAGTTTTATGGAAGGAATCTTTTTTTGTTTACCATACGTGGTACTTTTTGACTTTTCCATTAAAAGTACGAGGAGAATGTTTTTTTAACGTATACGGTGTGAACATATTTTTATAGTTTCATAAAGCCTAATTTTCATGAAGCTTACTATACAATATTTCAAGATTATTTTCAAAAAAATCCCTTTCATTTAAAATAGAATGGAATTTTTTAAAAAGAAAATGATTTTGAAGAAGAAAGGATTTTTTCCTCAAGAATTCCTTTCAAGTGTTTATTCAAAAATATTTCCAATCTATGGTGACATTATTTTGTATGATTATGTTTCATGTATAATGTATCTATTATTTTCATGGTTTTATTTTTCTTATGATGAAATGTATCCATTTTTTTATATGGATTATGTTAAGATGAGATGATGTTTATGAAACCCATTTTATTCTTTGGGTTATGATTCATGATCTATGATTTTGTTGTGGAACATGTAAGAATGATTTCAATATGAGATGGGTGGGACCTATATCTCCCTCTGATGCATTGGGTAACAATTTATATCTCATGAGATAGACATGGCTGGAATGACAAGTTAATCTGGTTCAGTGATACAGGACTGGAACGAGGACTGAACTCCATTCAGAAAGGGACTTTGTCCACTATGATGGTCATGGAAGTAATGCCTTGGCCAATATGGAAATCATATCATGTGCTTAATGTTTTGCCACAATTAAATGTTTTATTCATATGATTTTTATCATTATTTATGTTCCTTTATGATATATTCTTTACGAACTTCAAAGATTTATGTCATTGCTCATGATTTTGATGTTTACCTTTTATGTTCATGTTTTCGAATTCAAATGTTTATGGATTGTTTTATATTCCCTATGTTTACCCTTACTAAGCATTTTAGATCAAAATTTTTTTGTTTTCTTTTACCCATGATATAATGAAAGGTTTTTGGTAGGAAAACAAAAGGGTAAAATCATTAAGGGATATGTTGAAGATCTTTTACCATGATTATAAGATTATGTGCCAAGTTTCCAAATACACTAAACTATTACAGTCTTTGGGAATCTCTTTTTTTCATGTATTAACCATTCTAAGAAAATAATGTAATGTCCATGTACATCAAGGATGGGTCTCTACAATTTTGAAATGTGGTATATTGGGTTGTATTTCCTATTTGAGATTTATCTGTTGATCCTACAATATTAACCTCCATATTCCTCTTTATATTTTTGATCCCACAAGAAAATTAAGAGTATCCAATATCCATATTGACCATAAAATAACATCGAAGAATTTTTTCATAGCCTTCAAAGTCTTGAATCAAATAATATTTTCATATAATCAGAATTAATCCACTAATGAAGAGATCCACCTTGATTTCAATGTACATGAAAAATCCATAGGCATATCATGAAATCCTTTTATTGTTTTACTCATATGCGATGATATACAATATATCTTTTTATTTATTCCAAGTAACTCCCTCTCCAGTATAATATAGATATATCTGGGAAAATATTTATTTAAAAATATTTTATTCAGTGCTTCTCATTCTATAGAATAAATTTCCTCTTTAGTGTTCATGTTATTTATCAGTGTCTGACACTAATAAAATTCCTTATCAAAATGACATACTACTAGATTTATGTTCTCTTATTTTAAGAACTGGATCACAACAACTATTTTCTCAATAGAGTTAATCCATTTTTATAGAACAAGGGGATAAAAATAACCACTAATGATAAGAGGAATTCTTCAAAAAAATAATTCTACTATAATTGGATATTTATTAGGAGGAGGGTGTTCCACACAAGTAATGTTATTATTCATAACTTGATCCAATTGGGTAGTACTATAACAATGTTTTGAGATCTCCTTCCAATAAGGTTTGGAATATCATTAGGGAAATCATTACCCTCTCTATCACATTGGTTGTTAGCCTGAATTCTCCTACTTCCATCCATTAACTAAAAGTAAAAATAAAATACAATTATAGGGCATGAATACAAAGCAGATAAGAAAATAAAATTTAATCTTTATACATATATGGATAAACTTATAAATTTAATGTATATCCCAACCTCTGATTCCCTATGTTTCAATAGAGTTTATCCATTGGTATATATTTATCCCTAAGGTTATTACAAATGTTTTCAAGCCCAAATCCAAAAAAAATACTAGAACATCCTATGATACCAACTATAGTGACCCAAAACATTTACACATATTATTACAGGATTCTAAGCATAATTATCCATAAAATACAAACCAAATATTTAAAAGACTAGTGTCTTTGGAAGACTAGGTACATAAATAGGTAAAATGAAACAAGAATAAAACATATTTATGTTAATCTTTATAATGGCCTTCTAAATACCTTTTATATACTAAAACATCTTAGGATAATCTTTGTAATACAAAGAAAAAATTTTAGAGCTAAAAAGACCATTAAGGGAATATTTAAGGGAATTATGCACAACACATGAGTTAGAATGCATAACATGATTACATTAATGAAATGTATCATGAATAAGAATATAATAGAATAAAATTTAGAACATATAATAATGTGATAATAGAACATCATAAAGTAGAAGAAACATATAACATTATACAAACATGAGTGAAGGCTAAATGCGAATACTATATCACATAGTGTACAAAGTCCCATAATGGATCATGTTTACTCCTTAATACTTGGCATAATTTATGTTGATGGTATTGTTTTTGGATAATCATGTGAATTTTTTGTAAATAATTCTATTACATGATGGAAAGTAGATATGTTATGAGTTTTATGAGAGAACATAAATTATTTTTTTCTTCAAATTAATAAAATGAGTTATGGAATATTTTTTAATCAAAGTAAATATGTTGATGATTTTTTTATGATATTTGGTTTAGATTATTGTTAAATTTTTATAACCAAATTGATAATTAATTTTAATTTATATGATTTTTTAAAATCTATAGATTTTAATATTTTTAGAGAAATGATCAGTAGTTTTTTATATTTTACATATTATGAAATAATAATATATTAAGATTTTATTTATGTGTAACATTTCTATCCGATCCAATGGTATCTCACGTAAAATATGTTAAATGAATTATAATATATTTTAAAAAGTATTTAAGTGCTATAATGTTTTATCCATGACATAAGTGTTTTTATTTTATTATTTATCCTTATTCTTATTTTGGAAGATGAACACCTAATAGAATAAATTCATAATGTATGTTTCATTCTTATAGTAAATGTTCAGTGACTTGGATTTCAAATAAATAAAATCTAATTTCATTATCCAATTGTGAAAGTAAATATATATATTTATATATATTATATAATTTTTTTCTCAACCATTATAGATTAAAAAACATTTTTTGACTATGGTATTAATTTTTAAATGATTCATATATATTATTATAATTATTATGCTATTTCAATCGCAAAAAACCCATTACAAAATTATATAAAAAAACATATTGCCATGCGATTTTATTTTATTAGAGACTATATTAATAAAAGAGATATTATTATATAACATGTCTCAATTGAAAATAAACTTATTGATATTTTTATCAAACCATTGGATATTCCAAATTTCGAGAAAATAAAATTTGTGTTTAGTATGATATAGACTTAGTTTGAAAAATTATTTCACTTTTATTTTTATATTTTTATTAATATTTATTTATTAATGAAATTTTTTCTATGTTTATTCGTTATTCTTCATAAAATATATTTTAAATATGTTTATTTTTAAATTCATATTAATTTTTTTGATTAAATTAAAAAATGATGAGAATACTCTACTAATAGTTTGATCGAACCATTGGTATAAGTAGGGTTTTTTTCCACCTATACCAATGGTTGTGTAAAACCATTGGTATTGGTCATCTAAATCATTGGTATAAGTGAAAATATTATTTATGTGAAATAATAAAAATAGAAAATACATCAAAATTAATAAGTAGATATATATATATAAGAACAAAAAAAGTGGTTTTATAGTGTTTATTTCATTGGAAAATAAACTCAAGAACCCAGGATAAACACATGGAATAGTAATTATTATCAATAGAATACCAAGACCAACCATTGTTATATGAATTTCATTTGAAATTACCAATACCAATGGTTTGAAAACCCTTGGTATAGATTAGTTATAACAACATTTTGATCCATCCATTAGTATAGGTATATACTGAAGGAATTTGACACAACATCTTGTCAAACCTTTATTATTGGATATAAAAATGGTTTGAAGTCAAATACCAATGGTTAAAAACAGCTGGTATAGCCTTTCCCTTAGTTTTTATGGAGTTTTTTTTACAATTTATAGTACTGGTTTTTTTTTATTTTTTGAATATTACCCATAACAAAAAAAAAATTAGAATTATAAATGGATGATAATAATTTCTTACAACATAATATTTGATGTGTAATTTTTTATATCTATGGTTTTTGTATAATAATTTTGATGAATGATTCTAAAATAACCATTTTTTTCTTTAATTAGAATCTTTTAATACTCATAGTTTATTGACTTAACACATGATCAATTATGCCTCACGTTAGCATGACTTGTCACACAATAATTATTTCATGTGGCCATTCATTTTTTAATGGAGTTGATACATTTTATTATGTGGTTGATATGTTAAGGTCAATAATTTTACATGTACTAAATACTTCATGTTAGGTTCGAGTAACACCTTCAGATTTAATGATATATTTCTCTTAAAAAAATTAATTTCTTTTATAGCTTTCTTTACATTCAACAATGAGTTTAAAAGAAATGAGATATAGTATTGAAATATTATAATATAATTTTAAAGTTATCACAATGTTGTTCGATTGATGTTTATGAATTAGACCAACTAAAATTTAAAAAATTATTATTTACAAATGTAGAAGGTGAGTTCACTTTTAAAAATTGGTAATTAAAGAAAATAATATCATTTGAATATCAAAAGGGATGCTTATCTAGAAGAATGTTTTATAAAAACAATGCGTTGTTATCTTAATAAATTAAATTCATAACTATTTTGGAAATACATTATTGAAATTATTAAATAATGTATTCAGTAAAATATATTAAAATTTATTTAATTATGAATGATAGGTACAAAATGATTATATTGTCATTTTATACTTCAAAAATAAATTTTATTCATCAATGGGTTTTATCAAATTTTATGTATGAATATTCTAATTTATTTATACCAATTTTATAAAATTTATTTGGGAAAATGGATATAAATTTACAAATCATCCTGTAAAAATAGGCCTAGGAGGATTTTTTTCTACCTTCTAAAAATATTGATCTTTGAGTGGAAAGTGAAAAATAACGATTTGTCAAATACTGTCCCTTGTATGAAATTGTTATGATATAATAATTAATTAATAAATTTTTAGAAAAAAATTTCAACTAAATTTATGATTATAGAATAAGATAATTGTTTGAATAATTATTTTGAATTTGGGAACCAAAGCGTGACTTTTGGATTTATAAGTTATATTTTAGTCAAATTTAAAACTATTTTTATGTATTTTCATTCACCAGTAGGGTTAGAAGGTAACATTTAGTTTTGTCTTGATTGAAAATACTGAAATAACATATTTTTTTATTAAATAACCAATAAAATTCATTGTAACCTTGTTTTTTTCTTGATTTCAATGGAAAATTATTTTAACACTTTAATCATGTATTTTCCTATAATCTATTTTTCATGAAATTTTTATTCTTATATAAAAAATAGTTTCTACCACCTATATAAGTAGAATATGATAAAATGGATCTATAAATTTTAATCATAATTTCCAAATTTAATTAGAAGTCCCCCCATTTATTGGTCACATAATTATGTTGTCATGGTACAACTACAAGTTTTCACGGTTAATGTTAATATGGGTTTAAAGTGGACAAAATATGAGATACAGATTTAAATTTCTAAAAAAAATTGTCTAAATGTAATTGGTTGAGTTTATTTTGACCACATAAAATCTTATATAACGAATAAGAGTTCCTTGGATCTGGTTTACATGATTATGATATATATTATATTTAAATGTTTTAAGTAATTCCAGGTGTGTTCTATCCCTTATATAAGGAACCAAAAATACTCTTTTATTAATTATTTTTGAAAACTCTATATCATTAAATAAATTCTATAATACCTTAATATTTTACTCCCTTTTATCCTATATTTTTTCTCTAAGATCATCATTTGACGTATTAAGGTGTGATCCAATATGTGTATCTCAATGAATAGGTAATCATATAACCCAACTCTTTCAATGTTTATTTCTTATTATAATTCTTATAAATATATTGTATCGATTAAGGAATTATTAATATACTATCATAAACATACCAATAATTTATTATAATTTTGAGATAACCATTTTTCACCTCTTTTACATCAAATGAGAAATGGAAGTATCACTTGTGGGTATGTGTGGACAATCCCCCCATATAGTGATATGATTCATTTTCCATCACCATATTTAATGATTGGTTGTTATGATGGATTTAATATTTATTTTTGATATTTTATAAATAATTATACTTATTTAAATATAATATATTTTCAGCCATCTTACCTTCTCATCCGTTGGAAAACTATAATGTTGCTCGTGCATGTGTGTCGACTACCACCTCCATGAAGTGATCTAATTCAATTTTCATTTCCAATTTTCATGGATGGTAATGATAATAGATTTAATGAATATATAGGATATTTATGAAATAGTTTTTATTCTTTAATTGAGAATTATTATTTACCATTCTTTCTTTCCATCCATAAAAAAGGGAAAACATCACCTGTGTGAATGCATGGACTACCGTCTTCAGAAAGTGATGTAAATAATTTTTCATAACCAAGTTATATCAATGGATTTAAAAATGTAAATAATGAATAAATATTATAAACATTTAATGATTTATGTTCTATATTTTATGAATTCATGACAATGTTTCTAGTACTGGAACCATCAAACTGAAACATGCATAGGAAATAAACCAATTTTCACCGCAATGTTCATTTAAATGACGAATTTGTCAATAAAAGGATAATCGGAAATTATAAATGAATGAAACATAATATCTTATTTATGAATATGGCTCTATAATATACTTATCTCAAATATATATTTATTATATAGTAGTTTTAATACATACAAATCAAGATGGGACTTGAGCTAATGGATTTATGTTTCAATCTCTTTTCCTTTTAGGATTTTCTATGGTGAATTTATATTGACAAAAATTATATTTATATTATTTTTTGAATCCATGTATTTTATTCTAATTTGGTCATTCAGGAATATTTTGTGTATCATTACCATTTTCATATCACTTTTAATTAAATTTATTTAGAATATTTTTCCTAGAAAAGTGAACCTTATTTCCTCTTTAGTCAAAAAAGTATTTCTTCCACAACTATGCTCTTAAAAATTATTTTATATAAGTTTTTACCTTTATATTAAATGATTTTAGAAGTTCATTTTCATTAAAATTTACTATATTTATGAAGGGTTAAAATAAATCATTCTAAATAAATGTTTCCTCAATAAGTTGTTTTTGAACTTCTATAAATGTGTGAATTAAATATTAAGTTTTAATAAATACAGTAATAACTCATTTCTCAATCGTCATAACTATTATTTTATTTTAAAATTAATTTAAAAGTTTCCATATTTATTTTTTTAAAATAAATTTTTGAATATTCTTGAAATTTTTATTTAAAATGTTATCAAAAGAAAATTATATGTTTCACATGTTTTTAAATAAAGGTTTGAATATTCTTTTAAAAGTTTTTTCCATCTATGTTAACATCCTTTAAAGAATATTATGTTTCACTGGGGATATGATCTTATGATTACATCCATTTATATATATGACTTATGATGATGTTTATATTAAGATTATTACATGAAAACAATTTCAGTACCATGATTTTATTAGTCAATTATATGATATTGAATGCTCTTTTGTTATAATACACTTCCTTTGTCTGGATTGATCATGATTTTGTGATGATGATATGTTTATTAAACCATTAATTTTTTCATGGGATATTATATGATGATATGTTAAATGTTTTATGATCTAATGGGATACATATATATTATTTTCATTATGTAATATGTGGGACCATAATTATATATGCCTCTAATGAATTAGGTAAATAATGAAATATAATTAGATAATAAGATATAGAATGGGTATTGAATCGAGTCTTTTAAAAAAAATATGTCCACTATGATAGTCTTGGGAGTGAACCTTGAATAAGTAAATAATGTAATGGGGAGTGAACACAATACACTAGGATAGCCTTAGATGTGATCATTGACTAAGTAATGACATCTAATGGTTCTATGTATGCCAAAAACTTAAATCTTATTATTATGATATGTACTCATATCTTATGATTTATTATTGATGATTCCTCACTCTTATTTATTATTTAATTTTATTGAAATATATTTTTCCATGATTCACGATTAAATATCTTTGACTAATTAGGTATGATTTTCCTAAATTGATCATGTTTTTATAATGTTTTGCATTTCTCACTTATTATTTAAGATTTTTAGCTCTTATGTTTAAACATACTGAGCATCTATGATCACCCATTCTTATATTTTAGTTTTTACCAGGTTATAAATAAAGGTATTATGTAAAAAATCTATAAGATAGGTACTATAAGAGAAGAACCTTGTGGGAGATTTTTAAGATAATTTATGAAATAATTTTGATTTTGTAACAAGTCTCTAAATAAACTAAAATATTATGGTCCTCGGTCATGTATTATTATGAAATATACTAAATATTGATATAAATAGATATAATATTTACTTATGTTATACATGGTCCACCTAAATTGGTATCTGAGCATGGTTTTTAATTATTTTTGACTAGGATTACATAAAATTAGTGAGAAACCTTAGGAAAAGTATAAGTATTAGATAAAATCCTATTGTTTTGGTAATGTATAGATTGTTTGGTTTTCCTAGAAGTTAAATCCTTATCTCGATACTAGAAAGTGGTTGTGTCTATGAAACATATGAATCTTGTGGTAATAACTCTTATAGGGGTGGATTATGTACCAATGTGACCATAAATGGTTCATGATGAGTGAGAATAAGATGGTACACTCATATAGACATTATGGGGGGATATTTTTGGATTAATTCAAGTTTTATTTATGAAAAATTGTGATAAATTAATTGATATAACCTATGAAAACTGATGATTATCCAAATTGATTTGAGATGAACGTAATGTATCATGGGTTTAAGGAAGATGTCATAATTTATTAGATTCTAGGAATGATTTTCATAATCATATGATTATTTAGTTTAATTATTGTTGTTTGATACAAAATCTAAGTTTATTTTTTCTTTTATTCAATAACTTGTACTGGGTGGAATTGTGTGAACAACGAATGTGACAACCAATGAAACAAATGTCCTCATGAGAAACTAAATTTAATGGGATCTGGGATGGGAAATTTTGTAGACATTCTCACCAAAATCTATCAATATATTATTGATAATATGAATCATGTTTAACAAATGAATGGATAAGGGAAGAAACAACTCAATACTGAGTTTTTTAAGAGAAAAATTCCATCTTTATTCAGTGGATCCTTTGACCTAATTTTTCTCAAGTAATAGTCCAATTCTATATAAATGATGTTCTTTATTTTCTAGTGCTGGAAACATGGGATGGTTATATTGGTTGTGTATTTTTTTGAAGGTGTTGTTGTTCAATTGTTGGGTCTTATCAATAATACAAGGAAAGAGGAGGAAATTTAACCCATGATATAGGAAGGGATTAAAAAGTATTTTTCAATAATTATTTTACCTAAAATAGTCACATGAAAATGGTAAGGTATTTTTTTGAAGTAATTTATAAGGATAATTAATCCATTAGTACCTATGAAAAAAAATTCACCATAAATTCAGGGAATACTTCTGATTTTATCATTGATCCTAAAAATAATGTTCCTCGATCCATTAGTGCCTTGATTCTATGTCTCGAAAAGGAATTGGATATAAGTTAATTTTTTAAATATGAACATATCATCCAATGCTATCTCAAGATAAATAGTGGTTGCAGTCTCTTAGTGTTCTTATTGTGTTGTGGAAAAAAATAATGTTGAAATTATGAGGAAATTGTAATAATAAAAACCATTAAGAAAAGAAAATTAATCTTCTTTAATGTAATAAGTTTGAAAGGAATCATGATAGAAATTCTATTATGGGGTATCATATATTTTTATTTGTGGAAAGGAAGATCATTGAATAATATAATTCCAATTTAATGTGAATTGTCAAGTAAATGATGGTTAGAAAGATTACTAAATGTTCCACCCACACTCTAATTTAATAATTTCATGGAATCTGGACATTATTAAAATTATGGAATGGATATGAGGGATAATTATAAAAATATACATCCAATACTTCATAATAAAATAGGAAAAGTGATATCTCATGTGATAACACTTACAACAGTGGGTCACAAGAATTAATTGGTGAATGGTACACTTATAATCCACTCTAGAATTTAAAATATCTTAATAGATTATAGATCTACTGGATATTTTATATCTATTGAATTTTCAATGGGTATCATGGAACTTCATTTATAATTAAATTTTTATATATTAATAAAAACTAATAATGTCACAATGATCATGTCCCATGTTCATATCTCCTCTCTGATATAAGTTTATTAGAATGTGATTCCTTCAAATCTTGTTATTCTACATCTAGTTGAATCTGATATTATATTGTTAATGGATTTATTTTATTTATATATAGAACAGATCGATTTCGTAATATAGGAAATAAATTTTGATATCTTGAATAAACCTATGATTGTATATTAGTTCTAGGATGAAAATAAACTTCTAATATAAATTAATTTTATTTATGGGTTTTACAACTTATTCATGAGTGATATTTATCTAAAATGGTTATGTAGAAACTCAACAAAGAATCTATGATGACAGTTTATTATTGTGATGATGTATTTAATAAGTAATTACTTAGTCTTAACTAGAATAATGAGTTTGAGTTTAAAATAGAACCCATAACTTATGCTACACATATTTTCAAGAGTCCGTATAGAATAAACCGAATTGCGATTCCAAAATTGAAGAAGAAAATCCATGTGAATATAGAAAAGGGATTCATGTGGATGAGTGAATCCCCATAGTATGTACCTATTCCTTTATTATAAAAAATATGGGTTTAATCATATTTTCAATTATAATTGATAAGATAACAAGATCACTATCAAGAACATGTATCCTCTGCCCTATATTAATGACTTTTTTGATCAAGTAAATAGAGATCAATAAATTTATAATATTTAACATTATTCTAGATATCATTAATTGAGGGTTATGAAGAAAGATATACCAAATAGAAACTTCCGTATGAGGTATGTTTAATATAAATTTATAGTGATTCTATTTAGACTTACCAATTCCACTATTAGCTTGATGTATTTAATGAATATAGTATCTAGAGATTACCTTGATTACTTTATCAATGTTTTTATAGATAATATACTTATATGTTACATGTTATTGGTAGGGAAATAATATTACTTAAGGATTGGGTGTAAGACCTTGAGGAAGGTTATGTTTTATTCTAAATTTATATAGTGTTAATTTTTCATAAAAAAATAAATTTTGTGTGTAATATATTCTCAATTGAGGGTATATTGGTGATCCTTAAAAGATGGAAGTTATTGATAAATATCCATGAAAAAACATGGTGATAGAGATATATAATATTCTTATATTGGATGGATGCTACCAAGTATTTATTAGTTATTTATCATGGATATCCAATCAAATAATGAAGTTGACTTGGAAGGGATACAAGTGTTTTTAGATATATTTATATGATGAAAATTTCAAAGAGATAATGAAAAGTTTGGTAAGTGCACTAGGACAAACACTACCATACAATAGGGAATGGGTTTTGATCTATAGTGATTCATAGAATAAGGTAAAGTGATGTTTTCTTATAAACCAATGACATAGTGACAGCTTATTCCTCATTCTAGTTGAGAAGTCAATAGATAAATTATGCAATTCTGGATTTGGAGATGGTAGTAGTGATTTTTTTCATTCAAAATATGAAAGAAATATTTTTATTCATAAGTTTTTGAAATATATATACATATCATAAAATATTGAAGAATTTATTCATAAATAAAGTGTTAAATATGATCCAAAGGAGATGGTTGGAGAAGATTAATGATTATGACATCTCAATACACATTTACCATGGGAAGGCATACAAGATGACTAATGCCATAAGTCAAAAACACCATTTTATTTTTTTCCATTATGGAGATTGAAAGTGATAATATTTATGCATTTTTATAATGTTAATATAGAAAACATAAGGAAAGGAGATATGTCATATCTTTATCAGTTGAATTTTAAACCATCCATCCATGTGAGGATTAAAGAGGAGAGAAATTATGATATGGAACTACATAGTAAGGTTATAAATGTTCTTAAGATCAACCATTATTGTAATGGAGTGATATGTTTTATAAAGCTAGTATGCTTCCTATTAATACCAAACATGAAGAAGGAGATATTGAATGAAGGTCACAATTGTTATTATATATTCATCCTAGAAGTATAAGGATGTATAGAGATCTAAAAGAATATTTCCTATGTGGTCACATAAAAATGTGTATTTTAGAGTATTTTTGTAGATGAATGGTATGTTATCAATCCAAATTTGAGATATATAAGTATATAGAGATGTTTCCACCATTACCCATACTATAATAAAAATAAGAAAAAACATATCATAGATTTCATCATAGGACTTCCCAAAACATATAAACGGTACAATGATATTTGGGTTGTATTCAACCACCTTAAGAAAAAAGTACATTTTTTCCATTAGAAAAGATATAAATATTGATCATATTTATAGGATATACATGAAGGAATTATTAAGGTTTCATAGAGTACCTTATTCTATTATATTTGATTGAGATATGAGTTTTACCTAAATATTTTGGAGAAGGATTCCCCATGTTTTGAATATGGAGTTGAACATTATAAGTAATTATCATCCTCAGATATATGGATAGTCTAATATGACCATAAAATTATATAATATATTTTATGGTAATTTTAAATTATTTCAAAGATAGTTTGGATAAACATATTTCTATTGTTATGTTTTATTACAACAATTCACTCAAGTATTCATATGGATCCTTATGAATCCTTATATGGAAGGATGTTTATATCTCAAACATTATGGGATAATGTTAGGAGAAATAAATGTACTGTAACTTGGGATAACTATGGATTTTTTTAAGAACGTTATATCCAATCAACAACACATCAAGGTATCTCAGATTTAACAGAAAATATTTTCTAATAATCATCAGTGAGATTCAAAGTCGGTGACATTTTTTTCCCATGAATATCACTTTGGAATGCGTTTATGAGATTCAAAAATATTTTTATGATAATACCTTAATAAATTGGTCAGTTTGAAAATATTGATCATAACATGATGGTTTTTTATCACTTAGAACTTCTAAAAAATATCTTTTAATTTCCTGATGTGTTCTATATATCTCCCAAGGATTTACCTACATGGTCTTTACATCTTCCAAACTCATGTGGCATAACATTGGATCATGATATCTATTATAAGGAAAATCAGTTGAAATTCTGTGTTGAATGGATAATGTGATGTAAAATAATACATCTCATCTGGTCAATTGTTTTTGGAGAAATCACAAATTTAATGAAGCTACATGGGAACCCAAGGATGTGATGAGGTAGAAGTATCATTTGTTGTTTATACAGGAGTGTTGAAAATTTAAGGGAGAAATTATTATAATGGGTATTAAATGGAACACTCTATGATTTTATGATATGTTTATATTTAAATAAATATAATTTCATAGATAAATTTCCTTGCAAGAAACACTATGTTTGAATGATCCACTATATACTTCTTAATTATTGTTATTTAATTTAACAACTATCACATAGATATTGGATTTGTGGGTAATAATATGGCTAAATAAATTATTAAAGATAATTATTTACATACTTTGAAAATTAATTCATTGGTTATCAATTTTTGTGAAAAAAATTATATCATTTGAAGGTTAAAAGAGTTGTTTTTCAGAAAAACCTTTTTTATGCATGAAATACATCTTTATCATAATAAATTAAATTAATCACAGTTGATGAATGATTTTAATAAAAATAATTTATTATATATACAAAAAAATATTTAAATTAATTTAATTTTGTCAACTCTCCATGGAATGATAAAAAAGACCTTTATTAATCTTTAAAAATACATTTTTTTAAAAATGGTTTTTATTTAATTTTGTACAAATATATTATGATTAATTTACATAATATATTAAATTTTATTCTTAAAAATTTATATAATTTTTTAATTTATCACTTCATAATAATTTTAGGATTAAATTTTGGGATTTTTATAAAAAGTTGTATTTTTGAGTGAATAATGAAAAATATTGTTTTTTCAAATAAAGGAACTTTTATGAAATTATAATTATTTATGCAAGATTTAATAAATTTTAAAACATTTTAATCATCCAATTATTTTTTTAGGAGTAAAATAACTATATTTAATCATTATTTTAAATTTCATATCCCAATTATGACTTTTGTGAATATAAGTTATATTTGTTTTCAAATTAAATACTATTTTGGGGTTTTTTCATTTATTGATATAGTTGGAAGGTGATATTAAGTATTTTATAGTTGAAAAAGTTTAAAACCATCATTTTCTAATTAAATAACAGAAAAATTATCTAGAACCAACTTTTTACTGGATTTCAATGTAAAATTATTTTTACGCGTAAATATGGTATTTTCCTAAAAATGTTTTTTTAGAATTCCGTGATATTATTTTAAAATTATTTTTTCACAACTTTACAGTTTGAAAGTGATACAATAAATTCAAAATTCTGAGTCATCATGTCGAAATTTGGTTTGAAGGTCCATTTTCGTGCTCATATAGTTATGTTTTCATGGTAAAAAGTTAACTTATCGTCGTTAAAGTTAAAAATTGTTTAACATGGTTTAACTATGAGATATGGTTTAAAATGTTTCCAAAATTGTGTGAATGTAATTTGAAGAGTTTATTTATAAACTATAACATTATATATACAAATTTTATTATCTTTGATACAATTTATTGTCTTAGGATATATTTTATTTTTAAATATTTTATGTAATTACAAGTGTATCCTTTCCCTCACTCAAAAGGGAGCCTAAATTTCTCCATTATTCATAAATTTTGATAACTCAAGATAATCCATGAACATACATAATACTTTAATATACTCCTCCAATTTATCATGTATCTTTTATTCTTTCCCTAACGCCATCCTACGATGTCTTAATGTGTAATCCATAGGAGGTCTCTAAAAGAAGAAGTGATCATCTTACCCAAATGGTTCAATGTTTATTTATCATTATACATAAACTAAATCAATTTTAAAAATCCTTAAAAGATTAATAAATCATAATAAATATACTATTTTTTTATTATGGTTATGGGAAAACCATTTTTCACCCTCTTTCCAACAAATGAGAAATGAATGTATCACTTGTTTGTATGTGTGGACTACCACCACCATGTAGTAATATGAATAATCTCTAATCCCCATATTTTTTGTTTTTTTATGATGGGGTTAATATTATTATATTATATTTGTGAAAAATTATTCTTATATATTTATAATAACTTATCTACCTTCTTACATTCCCATCAATTGGAAAACGATAATGTCACTTGTGTGTTTGTGTGAACTACCACCACCATGGAGAGATGTGATTATTTTTCAATTTACACATTACATGGTTATTAATAAGGATATTATATATATATATATATATATATTATAATTATTATCTTTAATGGTTAGTTATTATTAACTTTCCTTTTTTCCATCGATTAAAAAGTGAAAACTCCACCCATGCGTATGTACAGACTACTATCATCATGAACTGATGTAAATTATCTTTTATAACTAATGAAAATGAAATGTTATAAAAGTATATGTAATGAATAAATATGATAATTTTTCATGTTTTTTATTTTTTATATTATGAAACCATGACTAAGGGGTAGGAAACAAAACTATACAACCATGTATGCATGGAAAATTAACTGGTTTTCCCCCAATTGTTAATTTAAATGAAGAAATTATTAATAAAATATTAATTATAAATTATAAATTAATTATGCATAATAATTTATGTATGAATATGGTTATAGAATATATTTATAATATATCAATATTTAGTATAATTCAGCTTTAAATGTTTATAAAGAAAGCTGATTCTTAAAGTAATAGATTTATGTTACAATATCATTTCATTTCAGTATTTTATTTAATAAATTACTATAGAGTAAAATTATATGGATCTTATCATTCAATACCCATATATATTATTCTAACCTAGTTATTACAATTGAATTAATATTACTATTTAAATCACTTTGGTACTTAAAATGAACTAGAAAATGTTTTTTTTAATACAAATTTATTTCTTCTTTGGTCGATGGACATTTTATTCCATGTCCATATTCATCAAAACAATTTTATAGATGTTTTTACCTATACATGAATTATTTCAAAAAGTTAATTTTGATTAATTTTTACTAAATTTAGAAATGATCAAAAGGAACCTATTTGAAGATTTTTTTTCCAAACATGTCTTTTTTAACATATTACAAAAGTGGGAAAATAATGTTCTATTTTACTATATACGATATGAACATATTTTTATCCAATAAAATATTATTTGTTTTTATTTATACATTATAAGTTACCAATGTATTTTAATAGAAAATAATTTTCAAAATATTATGGATATTTTTCGATATAATTTTATCAAACAAAAAATATTTTTATTCATGTTTAAAAAAAATTAATTATTTTAAAGGTATTTTTAATCTATTTAAACATCCTTTTAAAATTTCATTGTTTCACTATGGATATGATCTTATGATTATATAAATTTTTTTTGGTAACTTATAGGGATGATGATCTTATGATGATTTCATGAAAAAAATTCATTCCTATAAGGTAATTAAGTTATGATGTAATAACGAATAATCTTAAGATATCTTCTAATTACTTTCTCTTGATGGATTATGACTATATGATAATGATATATTTATTAATCAAAAATATTTCCATGGGTTATTCTACAATCATATGATCAATGTTTTATGGTCTTTTGGAACACATATGTATGTTTTTCATTCTGTGATAGGTGGGAATGAAATTACATATCACACCAATTTATTTGGTAATGAATGTAATCCCAAAAGATAATGAAATGCGGAGTGAACCTATTTCATTAAGAGACTCTGTCCACTATCTTAGTCCTAGGAGTTAACATTTAGTATGAAAATTATCGAATGTGGAGTGATCCCAATCCAATATGATATCCTTGGATGTGATACTTGACTAAGGAAAAAATTTTATGTTCTTGTTTTTATGCCGAAAAATTTTGTCTTATACTTATGATATGTTATCATGGATCGTTATTGATTTTTGATGGATTTTCATTCTTACTTCATATGTAATTTTATTGAGAAAACCATATTCCATGACTCATGATTAAGAATCTTTTATTGATTTGGTATGAAATTCTTATGTTATGATCATGTTCTCATACAATTATGCTGATTTTCATTTACGACCATGGTTTTTATCTCCAATGTTTACTATTAATGAAAATAAAATCTCACCATTTCTTAAGTTTTTTACTAGGTTATAAATAAAGTTATTATGTAAGAAATTTCTAATAAGGGAATTATGAGATAAGAACCTTTTTGGATTTATTGAAGATATTTTATGAAATATTTTGATTATGAATCTATTCTACAAATAAACTAAACTATTACTATCCTTAGTTGTACATTATTATTAAATGTAATGAATATTCATCTATAATGATGAATTTTTTATGTATGTTATTGTCAAGTTCTGTTAGTATGTACATATGGTTGGTACACTAAATTGAATATCAAAGTGGATTGCATGGTAGTAAGACCCAGTTGTTCAACACTATTGATTTCCCTCAGAGTATGTTTACTAACTCATGGTTAGTTAAATCTTATGGAACATCCATTATCTAATCGAAATCTGGAAATTTCCATGTTTTGGTTCAGGTAATATTATATTTTTTTCGTTTGATTGTTATTAGTTTTTTATATTATATATTATTATTTTCAAAAATTAAAATTAATCATATGGAAACTATTTGATGTGATATTGGGAATTTTTAAGATCTTTTTAATGAATATTTATATTGTTTTTGTTCCATTTCTAATCTTATAACATGAATTTTCAAAAAAATTAATTTATTTATTTTGAGTAATTTTTTTAATGTATCAAAACTAATGATTAGCTGTAACACATATATTAATAGTGGTTTTATAATTTATTATTGTATTATTATATTTAATTTTTTTGTAGATATCCATGAAGTAGAATGTTATTTCAAAATTCATATTTTAATATTTCTAGAGAACTATCCTAGGATATTTATGGGATTAATTTTGATCAATTATTATAGAAATATTTGTAATTTTTTAATAATTAATTTAAATTAGTTTAAAAAATTCTTTTGTTTTTAAATATCAATGATAATTTAAAATTATAATATCTCTCTCTATTAATTTTGAACAATTATTTGAATTATATAAACAATTTATTGTATTTTCTGGAGCTTTTGTTTTGTTTTATTTAAGGGTATTGAGATTCATTCATAGTTAGTGATGAAGGTTTTGGGTGCAGTGGAAGCATGTGGGTGGATGTGCCCACATTTCTCTTTGTCATTAGCAATGATCAATTTGGGATCAATATAACGATAAACGCCTGTATCCACAGATAGATTCTCAGAAATAGACAAAGAAGAAGAAAGGTCCCGGAACCACAAAAGTGGATCATCACAGGTTGATTATAATTAATTTAATTAATTTACAATAAGTACATTTTGTGTGTTATTTCTTCGTTGATATTCCCTATCACATTCCGATGTGATTTGTCATTGCATCGTAGAAGCCAAGGGTAGAATTCCTCTAGCGGTGATCCCCACGTGCACCACGTATCTCTAGACGTCGCCAAAGGTGTCTCTGGGTGTTAGCGTGGAGAATCCTTTGCTAGTATTTCCCACCTTAGATTATCTTGATCTGATGAAGTGGATCTCTCTCGGTCATGAGAGTGTTCTTGGAGGAAGGAGTTCTTTCGATTTTGAGAGAATTCTCCAGAATTGTTGTGCACAACGATTCTATGGAAAAGAGTTGGGATTGTGAGGATATTTATAATCCGGTTTGAGATGTAAGGTTATGACAATAAATAAACTCATTACACATTTTATTAATTTCATTAACTCTTTTGAAAACCCCATGTTGAATCATTAATTCTTTGACATGCGCCCATGATGATTATAATAAATATAATTTAATAAAATGATATCTCATCAAAACCCCGATTGGAAAAACTACACATTGTGTAATCATAAATACATGGAGTGTACTTGTTTTTCATTAAAAACCACATGGCGTGTAATCATTAATACACGTCATGTAGTTGTTTTCAAAATAAAAACTGCACGGCGTGTAATCATTAATACACGGTGTGTACTTGTTTTCAAATTATTCTTCCTCCAACATCAAAACCATTTAGGCTTCCTTAAATAATTATTAAACCACGTATGGGAATAATCATTATTCTACTTTAGATACTTGGATATGCTTATTGTGTGACCCTTTAGGCCTCTTTTCGTTGGCATTAGGCAGGCTTCACTGAAGTCCAAGATTACTATCTAGCAACGGGTCAAGGAACCCAAGATAAAGAAGTTTGCACAACATTGATGTGTCACCTCATACGAATTATTACTATGTAATGTAATACCTTGGTCTCAATATCTCATCAAGCAGGTTTCATGGTAGTGTCATAAACCTATATGCTTGATCTTCCATTCTTTGGCTTCTAGAAATAAACTTGTCGTGACATTGTGGCCATGAAATTTGTGTGACGGTTCTATTTCAATCAAATGGTCTGAGATATATACCACAATAAATATGAAATGTACAAGTCATTACTTGACTTATACATTGACAACATTTTATTCGTGATGCACCAAAAGTACCCTACTTCCCGCCAACTCTCTTCATGACAGTTTTCGTCAACAAATCTAAGTGCACGAGTCATGACATGAGTTAATGATAATATTCCAGTCTAAGGACCATTACACATGCTTGTAGATTGCAATGTCCAATGAAAACACGACATGAAGAATTGCTACAGGTGGGTCTGTTTTCATAATCTCCCATCTTGGAGATTACCAAGTGCAAAGTCCATCAGAGAGAGTCTCGTCTTTTTACGAGTTCCCTCACATGACGGTCTGCATACTATTTGTCCTATCATAGTATGTCATCCAACCGTAGAACATTATTTAAGAATATTGTTATAGAATTTCATGGTTCTCATCATAGTAGGGATCTTCCATGACCTTATGAATGCAAAAAATATTCCAGGACATTATTATATTATAGTCATGCATAAAAATTAACAATATATAATAAGAGTGCATCCATGTAATCAAAGTACAAAATAGTTGGTTCTTAGGACACCAACTATTACAAAATCCCACTTCGACTAGAGCCAACTGCGTAGGACATTTAGTCCACTAGACCTGAAATGATGATCATGTTTTTTCTGAGTCAAGGATTTAGTCAGGGGTTCTGCCACGTTGTCTTCCATGGAAATACTGCTCACTCTAACTTCACCTCTCTGAGAAAAATCCCTCAAGAGATGATAATTATGAAGTATGTTCTTTGTCCACTGATGTGAAATTGGCTATTTTTAAAGTGCCACCGCTACATTATTATCAAAAAAGAGTGTGATTGGATCTTTACTACTAGGTACTACGTCCAACTCTTGGATGAAGGTTTACATTAGTACTGCGTATTTAGCTACCTCAAAAGCTGTGATATTCTCGGACTCTGCTATAGAATCTTCCACCACAATTTTCTTTGAGCTCTTCTAGGTCACTGCACCTCCATTCAAACTAAATATGTATCCATTCTACGACTTCATGTCATCTTGATCAGTCTAGAAGATAGAATCTACATGTCCTCTAATGACTAGTTCCTCATCTCCTCCATAAACCAGGAACATATCTTTAGTATGCCTCAGATACATAAGGATATTCTTTAATGCCATCCAATGGCGGTCTCCTGGATCATCTTGATATCTTACTACCACACTTAGTACATAAGGAACATCTTTCCTTGTACATAGCATATCATACATGACTGGCCCAATCATGGATACATAAGGGATCCTTGCCATTTTCTTTCTTTCCTCTTTTGTCTAAGGACACATTTTTATGGAAAGTTGAATGTCATGCGACACTAGTAACGATCCCCTTTTGGATTGTTCCATATTGAATATATTTATAATATTTTCAATGTATGTACAGTGACTCAGGCCCAGCATTCTCTTGGATCTATCACGACGGATCTTGATCCCAAGAATATATGTTGCCTCGCCCAAGTATTTCTTGGGGAAGCATTAATCTAACAATGCCTTAACTGACTGTAAAATAGGTACTTCATTTCCAATTAGTAATATCTTATCAAAATATACTATTAGGAAAATGACTGCACTTCCACTAAACCTCTTATAGACAGAAGGCTTGCAATTATTCTTAACAAAGCCAAATTCCGTTACAGCTTTATCAAAATGAATGTTCCAGGACCTTGATGCTTGATTTAATCCATAAATGGATTTCTGTAAATTGCATACCTTGTTGGCATCCTTTAGAGTCGCAAACCCTTAAGGTTTTTTCATGTAGACATCTTCCTGATGGTTTCCGTTAATGAATGCTATTTTGACATACATTTTCCAAATTTCATAGTCAAGGTAAGAAGCAATGGCCAATAGGATTCTAATGGATTTAAGCATCGTAACTAGTGAAAAGGATTCATTATTGTCAATTCCTTGACACTTCCTTAAACCTTTGGCAACCAGTCGTGCCTTATAGGTGCTGACTTACACCTACATGTCCAGTTTCTTCTTGAATACCCATTTATTACCAATAGGATTTACATTAACTGGAGGATCTACCAAAATTCAGACTTGGTTTTGGTACATGGAATTTATTTCAGAATTCATGGCTTCTTGCCACTTGGAAAAGTATGTGCCTTCAATTACTTCTTTGTAGGTAATAGGATCATCATTGTCAACTAATAATGAGTCACCATCCTTAGTGACAAGAAACCCATATCGTTATGGTTCTCTCACCTCTTTTGTGCTCCTACACATTTCCTATGTCTCTAGAATAGATTGTTCTTCCATGGGGATTTGTGGAATCTATTATTTTACCAACTCTTGTATATCTTGAGCCTTGACTTCATCAAAGTCTATCTCTATCCCACTATCTCTTTTGGAGATGTGACCCCTCTCAAATAATATGGATTGTCTTACCATTGTATCCTTTTGGTCTATGGGGTTTTATATGTTATATCCCCTTTTTTCCTTAGGATATCCTATAAAGATTCACTTTGTGCCTTGTGGAGAAAGTTTGTTACCTGAAGTGGCCTTAAAAAATGCTTCTCTACCCCACACATGTAAATTCGATAACATGACTTTGCGTCCACTCCATAAATCATATGGAATACCATTTATCGATTTAGTTGGTACTTGGTTTAGTATGTGTGCGTCTTTTTGTAATGCATATCTCCAAAAGGATAATGGAAGACTCTCATGACTCCTCATTGACCTCACCATGTCCAACAGGGTGCAGTTCCTCCTTTCACTTAAACTATTCCACTAAGGTGTCTAAGGAGGAGTGAGTTGAGATAGAACCCCAAACTCCCGTAAGAATTCAATAATGTCCTGATTAAGATATTCTCATCCTCTGTCTGAGCAGAGTTTGTTAATATTCTTACCAAGATGGTTCTCACCTTCATTCGTTTATTCTTTGAACCAATAAAAAGAATCTGACTTATATGTCATTAAGTAAATATATCCATCTCTACTAAAATCTTCAATAAAAGTTATGAAGTATAAGAACCCACCCCTTGCTTCAACTGGAAACGGTCCACAGACATTTGTGCGAACTAATTCTAGAAGCTCTTTATCCTTTTCACCTTTCCCACTAAATGGGGCTTTGGTCATTTTCCTTGTAGACATCCATGACATACCCAAGTTGTTTTAGTTCAAAAGAATCTAAATACCCATCTTGATGTAATTTTGTCAAACATTTCTCATTGACATGACCTACCCGATGATTCCAAATTTGGGTGTGGAATGAGTCATGTGAATTAACTTTTTCATCGATTTCCATTACTTGGTTTGTGTAGTCTAAAACATAATGGCCTTTATATAAATGTGCCCTACCAAGACAAATGCTATCTTTATAAAAGTAGAAACATCCACTTCCAAAATTGAAGATGAATCCATCAGTATCTAATCTGGATTCTAAAATAATGTTTTTGGTTATAAGGGTACATAATAACATCCTATCAAAAGCAATACTATCCCAGTAGGCAATGTGATTTGGTATTCTCTGATAGCTATAACAGCGTTTCTGGCTCCGTTGGCAGCTTGTAGATCCACCTCACCTCGGTCAACCTTTTTGAATCTTCGTGGTTCCTATATTTGGATACAGATGTGAGTACCACAAGAATTATCTAATACCCAATTGGAATAAACATATAGATTGCATTAGATAAAAAATGAACATGAAGCTTCCCCTTGATTCCTTGGTTGGGTGTAGTCTCTCTTCTAATGGCCCTTCTTTCCACATGCGAACCAAACAGCCTCATGTTCTCATGACCCCTCTTTGATCATCCTTTTCTTGGAAGGACTTGAAGAATCATTGGGATTAAATCTCTTGTCATTAAATTTCCTTTTATTCACCATTAGGACATAAGGGTTTTCACACTTCATGTCAATGTCCACTTGGAAAATGAGGATAAGAAGATCAGGCAGAGACTACTCAATGTTGTTCATGTTGAAGTTCACAATAATGTTTGAGAAGCTCTATGGGAGTGATACAAGAATGAGATTGGTACCCAGTTCTTCGGGGAGTTTAAAACCTAGATCCTCCGAGCACTCAATGTAGCCAGTTAACATGACTACATGAGGCTAGGCTGGGGAACCCTCTCCAAGCTTGCTCTGAAATAGAGCCATGGAGATCTCAAACCTTTTCTATCCTGCTCTCTCCTGGTATAGACCATGGAGGTGCTCGAGCATGCTATAGGAATCCATGTCTTCATGAGACTTCATGAGATCGCTAGACATTGTTGATAGCATTAAAAATTGAACATCGAGTGCGTCGTTCAAATGTTGATCATAGACCAGGAAATCTCCATCACTCGCCCCATGGGCAGGCAAATCTGGATGTGAGGACTCCATAACGTAAAACATTCATTCATGGCGTAGGGTAACCCGAAATTGCCTAAACCATTCCTGAAAGTTACTTTCGGTGAGGATATTGTCTTTTTCCAAAATTGATCGCAATGAAAATGTGGTTGATGATTTTGTCATATTGATTCTACAAATTAAAAGAGTAGATTTATCAATGCCTTTTGATTACATTTTATGAAAAATAATAAATGAATTTATTAATTCTCCCACTATTTTATCAAGTCCCAATGGCCCTCACCATTGAACCCGGAATGTCTAGTTTCATTGACATTCTAGTGGAAAGGATCCATATTCCCCTTTGAATTACCCCAACAAGGGTTGGTCATTCTATTTGAAGGTATTTAGGTAGGCTGGTTTGTGCCAAATGTGAGCTTACAGTTCCTTGATCTGTTGAGTGGACTCCCCAATCCGGAAATCCTGACTTGGATTTCCTCAACTCTTACCTCAAATATTACATCAATTCTAGAAAGGGATACTCCTCTTTATGTAATATGGTTAAGTCAACCTAAAACCTCTCATAAGGGATTCATTTATAAAAGTAAGTGTCCCATCAAGGGTTGGTCAAACACATAGTTTTATTGATTCTTTCCCTTAATCGCGTAATGGAAGGCTTGGTCTAACATAATAAGGTATTTAGGGATTTTAATCCTTTATGCGTAGTTTGACATTATCGCATGATTTTTAATATTGAGCTTTCTTAAGTGATTAACAATGTTCCGATAATGTTTACGCATAGTCCGGTTTTTATTTTATTACATATTTTCATGCTTGTTCATTTTATTAACTATGTGATCGCAAAAACACATACATAATAAATAAACCATGCAATCATACAGAAATAAAATAAGATGGCATGACCATGAGCTCTTATTGGTTAGCTTATATAGTGGTTTGATAATCTAACCCTGACCTAGGAAAAAACACCTTGAACCGATGGTTTGTGTTTTACTGATCCCACCTATCCTCCTTTGTGTCTTCTTGGGTTGGTTTTTCCTCATTTTCGGGTTTTGAACCATCTCCTCTAGCATGGGAGATCCTCCAATACATGGGGTTTACATTAAAGAAACCATGGACCCATAGGCCACACATTTTATTGGAAGAAGGTTCACATAGAAACGAATTCAAATTAAGAAAATTGAAATGCAACCAAACACACATACAAAGGGTCTTTGGTCTAGATCATGATCATCCATAGAATGAAACAACATTTACACATATTTAGAATTCAAATTCTTTTAATCATTCTATTATTTAAGATAAGTTTCAATTGAAATTAATTAATTTTGATCTTATAATTAATCAATTATTTATCTTAAATTCCTTTTTGAATTTACTTGAGATACTTCTCATCCATATCCCTTGTACAAGTCTTTGTACTTTTGGAGGAAACCTGGTAAAAATCCATTTCTAGAAAGTACACGGCGTGTAGTTTATATTTGAACTGCGTGTATTTATTTCCACCCTTTTTCCAACGTACACGCCGAGGTATTTGTCATGTTTTCTCTACTTTGGAAATATTGGAGTACATGGCGTGTAGATTAATATAACATGCAGTGTACTTCCTTGTTACCTGGTTACCATCCAGGTAATCTCGTGCACGCAGAACACGACTTCTCCTTGTACACGGTTTCACTTGGTCCATATCAGAATACACGGCGTGTTGATTCAATACACACGTTGTGTATTACGGTTCCATGTTCCATTCATTTCTGGTCAACACAGTGTAATAAAACTTAGGTAAACTCAAATCAAACGGCATGGTTTAGAAGACTAGTACCGGTTCGTTGAACCTATGTACACGGCTTGTAGTTTTCAATACACGCCGTGTATTCCCACGTTGTATAGACAGAAAGATTGGCTCCTCCGGATGAGTTCCTCGTTTTTTATTTTAATCAAAATAAAAATTAAAAGGTCATATCCATAATGTGAATCGTGAAATGAAAGAGGAAGAACATATCTCATTCATTCAGTTTAATAGAACTAATAATCCTGAATTTAATCAAATAAAAATGTGTAAATTATCAACGAAAATTATATAACTATAATCAACGTTGTTACCTCCCTCTCATACCAATTTAATGTTCTGGGAATAACGGAAGCATGTGGGTGGACGTGCCCACTTGGATTTTTGTCATTAGCAATAATCAATACGGGATCAATATGATGATAAATGCCAGTCTCCACAGAATGATTCACAGAAATATGCAAAGAAGAAGAATGTTCTCGGAACCAAAAAAGTGGATCGTCATAGGTTGATTATAATTAATTTAATTAATTGAAAAGAAGTACCTTTCTAGTGTTCTTTCTTCATTAATATTATTTATCACATTCCGATGCGATTCATCATTGTGTCACAGAATCTAAGGGTATACTTCCTCTAGCGGTGATCCACATGTGCACCCTGTATCTCTAGATGTCGCCAATGGTGTCTCTGGGTGATAGCATAGAGAAAATATTTCTTGCGTTTCTTGCCTTAGATCGTCTTGATCTGATGAACAGGATATCTCTTGGTCTTGAGAGTGTTCATTGAGGAATGAGTTCTTTCGGTATTGAGAGAATTCTCCAGAATTGTTGTGCACAATGACTCTATGGAAAAGAGTTGGGGTTGTGAGGATATTTATAATCAGGTTTGAGGTTGTAGAGTTATGACAATAAATAAACGTGTTACGCCTTTTATTTATTTCATTTACTCTTTTGAAAACCCCATGTCGAATAATTAATTCCCTCACATTCCCCCACACTAATTATAATAAATATCATTTAATAAAATGTTATTTCCTCAAAATCCTAATTGGAAAAACTAAAAGGTGAGTAATCATTAATACAAGGCGTGTACATGTTTTTCATTAAAAACTACACGATGTGTAATCATTAATACATGGCCTATACTTGTTTTAAAAATAAAAACTACACGGCGTATAATCATTAATATACGGCGTGTACTTGTTTTCATTTTATTCTTCCTCCATCATTAAAACGATTTATACATCCTTGAATAATTGTTAAACCACGCATGGGAATAATATTTATTCTACTTGAGATACTTGGATACACTTAGTGTGTGACCCTCTAGGATTCTTTCTCATTGGCATTAGGCAGGCTTACCTAAAGTCCAAGATTACTATCTAACAACCGGTCAAGGCACCCAAGAGAAAGAAGTTGATGCCGCATTGAAGTGTCACCTCATACGAACACTTACTATGTAATTTAATCCCTTTGTCTCAATATATTACCCAGAAGGATTCATGGAAGTGTCATAAACCTATATGCGTGATCTTTTATTCTTTGACTTCTAGAAATAAAATCATCGTGACACCATGGCCATTAAATTATTGGAACAGTTCTATTTCAATCAAAGGGCCTGAGATATCTAATTCCATAAATATGGAAGGGACAAATCCATCCTCAACTTATCCATTAACAACATGTCATTTGTGACGCACCCAACATACCCTACTTCTGGCCAACTCTCTTCATGACGTTTTTCAACAGAAAATCAAAGTGCACGAGTCATGACATGAGTTAATGACAATCATACAGTCTAAGGACCGTTAAACATTCTCGTAGATAGTAATGTCCAATGACACCATGACATGTAGAATTACTACAGATGGGTATGTTCTCATAATCTCCTATCGTGGAGATTACCAAGTGCGAACTCTATGATAGAGAGTCTTGTGTTCTTATGAGTACTTACACATGACGATCTGTATACTATGTGTCCTATCCTAGTATGTCATCCAACCGTAGATCATTATTTAAGAATATTTTTATTGAATTTCAAGGTTCTCATCCTAGAGGGGATCTTCCATGAGCTTATTAATGCAAAAAATATTCTCGGACATTATTATATTATAGTCATGAAGAACAATGAATAGTATATAATAAGAGTACATTCATGTAATAAAAGTACAAAACAGTTAGTTCTCAGGACACCAACCCTTACAAGTGATATTACATTGCAATGAAATATTTCCCATTGATGGGAACATTAAAACTCTCAAGTGTTGTGAGATTATTAGAACATCAAAATTTATATGTGATAATGTGTGAACAAAGATTGTTCTTCTAGATTAAATATAAATGGGAATAAAAATATTCCATGACTACTAATTCTACCTAGAAGAGATGTACCGATCCATTACTCAAGAACCAATGGATGTTCATTATATTTTTTTATCGTCTTCTTCCACATGGTCCTATTTGAGTTCGTATTGATTACTTATATCTCTCTCACAGATGGTTATATTGTTTGGTTCATTATTTTCCTGAAAAAATAATTATTTTGTTTTGTTTTTTCTACTATATTTAAAAGTTAGGATATTTGGGTTGTCAATCTAAGAACCTAAATTCAGTGTTGTAATTAGTTATGACATCCCTTTAAAAGTCAGCTTTCTTTATTGGATATACCTTTATTAAAATATTAGGCTTCAATTAGGTTATTATTTCCATACAAAAACATATACTTGGTGACATTTCAGGTATATCATAGATTATAAGGGTGTGAGCGGTGTATGCAGGTTCTCCATGATCATCTCTATTATAAAAATTACAAGCAATATTTCATTATTTTCCACTTATTTTTATTATTATCTATACATGATAATAAAATATGATAATTAATGAACATATATATTTTATCTCTTTTAAATTTTTAACTAGTTTATTCACCCCCATATAGACCTTATATATTCTTAATTAGACCCTATAATGACGAACTAATCAGAACATGTGAAGCTACAAGATAGAGTTCAAGAAAGGTTTTAATGTAATAGATAATGTCCAATAAAAGGGTGATATTCAAGTCATAGTATATCCATGAAATGTTTGAGTGATGTAGTGATAAAGGAAGAACCGAAATGAATGAAACATGATTCTTATATAAGTAAGGTTACTGGGAAATATTGAGTGAATTCACATTAACAATGTTTTGTCACAATCATTATGAAGATGCTGATATGGAAATTTAATGGTGAAAAATTCATGATGGGATGTTCGTGATTCAAGCTACGATTTGAAGAATATTTTAAAGGAGAGTTGGAAATAAAAATTTTAGACCTTTTACTAGAAACTAAAATATTAGAATATTTCTAAAGGAATTTAAAATGGAAAAGTGCATAACCTTAGAGATTGTAGATTTAAAATCATCAAACTTATTTGTAATGGATAAGTTATAAAGAATATGACCACATTCTGTGGAAGGATTTAGGAACCAAGGAGTTGAGAGATCAATTTATAGGAAGATAAGAAAATGGAAGGAGTCACTAAATAGGGCATACCATAAGTTCTATAGGGTCTAATAAGTGAGAAGACTGGTATTGTAAGTCCATATGAGTTTAGTGAAAGATCTAAATTTAGTTTACCAAAAGCAAAGAAAGACCAATGTCAAGCCCAAACCAATGATGTTCAAGATGAAAAAGATCAAGTTAGTTTGAGGGATACTTATATTCAATTTACCTTGATTAGAGGTTTGGTTAACTTCCTTGTGATTTTAATAGAAGTTCCCAAGGCATTCAATGTTTTTACTTGAGAAATCTCATGAAGAACTTTTGAAATTTGTGATTCTAGTATAAACAACATCACTATTACTATTGGGAGGTTGAAGAATATTTCGAGAAGATAGATCAACCAAATTCATAATTTTATAGTTTTTCAGTGTAGTTTAATAACTATATTCTTGGATTATTGATAATGACTTTACTAGTTTTAAAACATATGTGAATAATGAAAATATTTGGATTTGGATATTAACCACACATAAAAAGGATTAGGTTTTTGACACTAGGACTAAACTTTCTAAAACACCATGTGTCCAATTTCATTTAGTTTTTCTACACTTCATTAGGGAGTAAGTGTTGATGGATCTCATGAAAATCCATATATCCTAATTGATGAAGAAGGTTAAATAAACTTAAAATAAGAAAATGTCCAAGTTGAAAGTAATGGGTAAAAATTTATTATCCTTAATTCTTACCACATGTGAGGGTAGTTGCAATTTCCATAATGGATAATTGATGGTTTGTGATAGTAATACATAAAAAATTTAATATTTTTTCATGGTTTAGATTCCTATGTGTTTATTGAAAAACAATATAGAATTAGCAGTTGCAGAGGGTAGGGTAAGATACCCCCTTGAATGACACACATACTTCAATGAGAAACAAGTACTCTTTTATGGTTTATAGTAGAATCATATAAGAGTTATATGTTGAGAATATTTAAAAATTAGATACTTATATATCCACCAAAACCCTTTAACACAAATGATATCTCCCATATGGATGAGATTTCTACTTTAGACTTGATATATTTTTTGATATGTTGGGCATCCATATATTATAATTAGACTATGACCGTAATGGGTTATATCTGATATTTTTTGGACATCTATGTATTTAATTGAGACTTATAGAGTATAATAATATTTGTATTACCCTATATTTTCCTTCTCTTATCTACTCACTTGTATTGGGAGTTTTGATATACCAATTTTCTTTGGTTATTCCTTTTTGTATTTGAGGCATCCTAATGAGTTTGTTTATACTCAACCCTACATGACCCTTGTATGAACACCAATTGTGTTTGTAGTGATGTTGTAAAAATTAATAGACTGTCATAGTGTACATGGATTTGGTGTGGATTTTTTTGTGTTGATTCTCGTTGAATCTTTGTAGTGCATGATGGGGAATGTTAGTTCATATTGGTGGTGGTGACTATTATAGATAAAGATCGATCTAGGAGTACATGAATTGAAGGGGAGATTACCAGTGTATTGGGGTTATCGTATTTAGAGACTTGTTAGATGTACATTTATTTTTGAATTTTCCTACATGTTTTATAATTATATTTTTTACTCATGATTGTGATATATATAAATCACTTATTTATATATATATATATATGATGCTTGTGTTACTGGTTTTTATCAATCATTGGAGATATGTGTTGGTTGCATGTTGATTAGGGTAAGGCCTGTCATTTATTTAATTTATCTACTTGGTTCTAGTCACTAGAACCTGGATTTTTGGAGGTGGTATTGGGGTGGAAATATTGGACTACTATGGTCTGAGCAGGACCCTAGTGGGGCAGGTCTTGTTAGAGTGGTATTAGATTGGGTATTTCATAGGGAAAGTGTAAAAAGTTAGTATTCACCTGAGGAATATTTTGGGAGATTAGGGTGAAAATTTAGAGGTGGTATTGAGTTCAATTATAAAATTAGGGAGACTGGAATAGGTGAGGATACTAACATATCCTTTCATTGATACTCTTATAACCTATCCATTTACATAGAGACCCAATACATCTGTGTACGGTTCATGTAAGTTGTCACTCTGATAATATAGTTCTTAGTTATGATCTTCCAAGTCCTTAATATCTCATTTCAACAAGATACTCTCTAATAAATATGGATTCACCATATTTAATAAAGGGTGATACTCACTGATAACTAGCTTTTGTATGGTGGATAGGTTTTGATGATCCCATTCCCAATGTTGGGCCTCTCACTACAAATTATTTGATGTTGAGGTGTTGTCTCAAAGTCTTAGCTATGAGATATTATTACCTTATGATATGAGGAAATTTATCTTCCCTTTCAACTTGGTTTGGATGATTCCCATAGTGTTTACAGTTGTACCCATTTATTTAGATGAAACTAATTATATAATGGGTTTGTTTCATGCATCATGATGATAGAGGCCCCACAAGTTTATGAGGTGAGCCAAGTCCTTATACGGTGGGGGGTTATCTATAATTTTAGATTAATATTTCTATCTTGTTCATACTTTAATTTAATATATTTTGATTCTCACATTTAGAACCCTACATGGAATAGTGATCCATTACCAAATAAGGGTTTTCTTGAACTCTTGATGGGATATCTCTACCATAGTTATAGTTTGATTCACTGTTCATGATTAAGTTGATTATATTTATGTTGAACCCAACATATGGGGTGTGATTGTCTCTGTGTGTGCATAATACCCATTAACCTAGCTAAATATTTTCTAGAAAATTTTTCTAAAGACCCAAAGTTAGCATTTTTAGTTGAGTTTTCTCCATAAGGATATACCCCATATATAAAAAAAATTAGAAATTCACATGAAGAAAGTAACAATGTCACTATAGATGGGTCTCTATGTTGAATAAAATTATGGAATGTAGAATTTATATAGATGAATGAATTAACTTAATGATGGGTGGATCAGTTGGGAAGAAGGTGGTGCAAGGGTAAACTGGGATTCAAGAATCTATGAACCCCACCTATCATAACCAACTTGGGATAATTACAATCAGGCATTGAGTTATGAAATTCAGATGCATGGAAGCATGAATATGATGTATGAATATGGTCAAAAAGAAAAAAAATCAGTAAAATTATTGTTTGTGACCTCCTTTCAGGAGACATCTTACTTGAAAGCGATGGCATGAGTTATTCTTCCTTCACTAGAGGTTTGAGAGTTAGAGATTCTGATTTAACCACTAGCTAGACCACTTTCATATTGATAGTATCCACCTGTGGAGACCATCTATGAGTCACCCATTATAGTGTAGTGAGACATCTATATTTACGGATGGGTTTAGTGAGTCATAGTTTAGTAGTGTTTTAAATATTGAACATGGCTAGATAATAGATGACCATGAGTTCCTTGATGAGGAGTAGTATCAAAAGTTTCTAGTGGGAGTTAAATCCTTATGGGTCTGTTGAGTGTACCCAACCCCCTTGAAGATGAATTCAGATACCTATCAGATAGTATGTATGAATTTATGTGTTATGTCTAAAGATGTAAAATTCTATTGTAGTGAATGTGGAATAATTCAAGGATTTTTTTAAAAGGGTGACCCATGGTTGTCCCTTAGTGAGAACCACATATATACATCAAATTTCATTACAAATATTTTATATGTGTGTTTCTGAGTGGAATGATGATCACCCATAATGATTTTATGATGAATATAGATCGATCCATTCTAGAAACAGTTTAATATTTGATATTGTTGGTCGCTTGAAAAAATTTCCCTTATCACACCATAAGAGTGACATTTTTACATTAAAATATTATGTTATGGGATTTGGATTCATGGGGTTGAATTGGTATTTGTAAAAATTGGGCTATATTTTTTGATTATATTATGGTGGAATATCATCATCCTGGTAGAAGATGATTCAGGAAAATTCTATGATTCTAGGAGAAGGAGGGCGTACATATGTTGATAACTTTATAGTAGTTATTTTTTCGTCAAATGAGAGATAAATTTATGATATTTCATTGATGGTGGTGGCCCAATCTATGTATTTGTGTAATGTAAGGCCATTATGGAGATTTCAACACGGTGATACTGTGTTACTAAAAATTCTAGGGTGATAGATCTAACGTTTTTTCTTGAAGATGTAGGGAATGTCTCTCACCACCCTAGTGTGATAATATCTTTCATTTTATCTTTGTAATAATATTAAGATGAACATGCAAAGTGAAGGACTACCCAATGTAGTGAAACTCTAAATGTGGAATTTTTAGTGATTATATGTGGGTATACCCATAATATAAAATCTCTATATATGTAAATGAGGTGGAGGTTTTCTTGGAAGTTTGTGGATTTTGGTCTATTGAGAAGATGATATATAGGGTTCTAGAGCTGACAGAGAATGGTCATCTGAATGGTGAAGACTTTACACTTCATATTGTGATATATTGGGCCACTTGACAGGAAACTGTGTGATGTTGAGAAGTTATATGATATCGGTTCAATGTGATGTTGAGAAGTTATATGATATCGGTTCATTTTTTTAATATGCACATTGGAAGATTTCAGGGGAGATCATTATCAACGCAACTGAGACATCACCAACAGTGATCATGAATATGTTAAAGATCAATATGTAGATAGAAAATTCATCTGGATTGTTTTGAATTGGTTGAAAAATAATGTATATCACTCCTTGGTTTTTAAGATGGTAACATAGGATCATATTCCTTACTAGTAAAGGATGATGATGAAGTTTATGTTGGTCAAATGGAACATTCTTCCTTGAAATGGTTGTTATTTTGGTGTTGAATAATTTGAATCAATCTATTTTGAAGTGTAGTGGGGATAGGTTTCTCTCATTTAAGAACCATCATTAATTATATATAAATATGGGGTGTGAGGAACTCCCCTAGAGGTTACTATTGAAATGAACCGTTTTGAGATAGATGTTAGTGGTTGGTGGATTTTTCACATTGTGAGTGGCATGACAATATTGTGGACCAGAAAAACTCTTGGGTCCTAAGGATAGTAATGACTCACATGTAGTATATGAATGTTTTTTTTTAGGTATTACATTAATATTTCCTAAATATTGTATCTTCATTGATGAATGGTAATTCTAATTTTTTGGACGGAGATATACTGAGTCTTGTTAGAGACTAGAACACCATTAAAGATTGGATCATATAAAAAACTATTTTTCATTAAGTATAAACGTATTTTGTGAGATTGTTTTTTGCAGCATCAATTTTTTCATTCTTAAGGGTGAAAAATTTTCAGGTCAGGATGGATGCAGTAATCTATAGTTTTCTTGAAATAGACATACTTCAATTCATAGATATATATTCCCATGACATCCCTAGAGTTAAAAAGGTAAATTCACCCTAGTAGATGGCCTGATAATTTTTAAGGATATATTGATTATGGGGAGTGGATTTTACCCTTAGGCTTATCCATTTTATAATTTTAGGTGATAAAATTCCTTGAAAATTATATATTATGTATTTAAAATTATTTTTAATCAACGAGTGCACAATCTTATGAATTATGATTCCGATAAAAAACATTGTCATGAAGGAAAAAACTGAGTCCTTGAGAACATATTTGATTTAGGTTTTACCCTAGTAGTGGTATAAATTCCATACTTCGTTAGGGACCTCGAGGGGGGTGGGGGTGTCCATCATAGATATATTAGTTATATTAAAACAGAATTTCTTATTATATATAACTAGTTAATATATTGTAACTAAATCACTAAATATATATATTATACTAATTTAGTCATATTTACATCTAAACCCTTGGTTTATTTTTGTGAAACCTATGATTTGAGAGTTTTGGAAAAAGATATTTAATGAAACAAATACCTCCACATCAGGAACATCGACGGAAAAAACACAACCTTCATTAATGGGCGATCCGTTTTCATGGTAAGAATTTATTTTATTTTAAATTTTCCTCAACATTATACTCTATTAGTTAATTTAATTTCCTTACTCACAGGGTATTTGAATGAATGAGGAAGATAATTAAAATTTTGGTAATTTATAAATATTCTATTACACTGAAAATAGAATTCTTCTAACATGGAATCTTTATGTGGGTGTAAGATGTAATTCAATATTAAATATTTCATATAATTAAATTAATTTGATGATTATGGTTCATGAATAATGATTATATCTTAATGTGAATAATGTTGAGAATTATTTTTCACCATCCTTCATATAAACAACCAGAAGCAATAGATCTGAAATTACCTGAAGGAAAATGATTCTAGAAGGAACTCTCTAAGCATAATGTTCCATAACATCAATGAAACATGTTAAAATAAATCACCAAACAAAGTAAAAAAAATCCATGTTTAGTCTAACAGATTAAAATAATTCATGTCACTAATACAAATATTAGAAATAAAGTAAATATTGATTTTATGTGGTTCATATTGAAATTATTACATCTATAGGAAAAACATTGCAAAATTTAATTTATTTAAATGAAATGTTTAAAAATGTTAACTAATGATTCAATTGTATTTCAATACATAGTAATCAAATTAAAATCATCAATACCTTGTTAAGGTGGTCTCTACCCTACTTATAGTGAGTAACATATGGTCATCCAACCTTGGAAAACTTCAAGAAGTGTGGGAGTGAATCCATTGTAATGTTCCCACTACCCATATCCTATATAAATAATTATATATAAATCCACATTTAGTAAATAGTAAACATAAACAAACACATTGAACATCATTTATCTTCAAGGCTTATAATGAAAACATTGAGATGACGATCACTCAAAGCTATGAACATCAGAAAGACCACCTACAGAACAAACACATTATAGAAACCTCCTTTAAAAAACATGAAATGAAACCGTACAATTACCATAAAGTCAATGAATAAAAATCATCTTGGACCACTCCTTTTTTTCAAATAACTTCAAAAAACTAAATTATACTTCACACATTTCAAAAATATAATTCACATTTAGTATCTAAATACTTGATACAATGATTTATACTGTTTATAGGATTATCTGTTAACATTTTTCTTGATTTTGGTGACAGTAGATCATGGATAAATAAATAATTAGGGATCATATTATCCTTTCAATCCCTTCCTTTTTTCATATCATTCCCCCTCCCTCTCTATCTTCTTATTCACTATTGGGAGGTTATTTGGGATGGTGTCAATGACGTGTGGCCAAAATGTGACCAGTGTTAGGTAGGATGGTTTTAGGGATCTTAGGAAATGAAGTAATTAAGAATATGGTGGAAAGATGAAGAGAATTGGAAGATAGATATTGATCAAATTGGTGTGACACAACAGGGGTAGAAAACTACATCAGTGGCTGATGGTTCAAGAGGTGGCCCGAGAAGAGTGTAGTCTTGGCAATGGTGGCAATATAGGTCTCTATAGTGCATGTGTAATGAGAGTATGAGGTGGTTACCCAGTAACCCTTAGTAATATTATACATATAATATTGAAAGGAATACTACTCAACATGTGGATGGAAGTGGTGTGACAAACCACACAGGCAGGGTGAGCAATGAGACTAGGTGGGTTCCACCCCAAACATACCTAAGGTGGACCGACACACATGCACATGCATGAAATATGTATCTTCACCATGAAACCATGTGCTACACCATGTGTTGGACCCCACATACCTGTAGGTGCAGAACCTCCTACCCCAAGTGTGAAAGATGTTGTTCCTGGGGATAGATCCTACCCATATGGGGGTTTTTGGTAAATTATTCATTGGGTTTATGATTTTGGTAATTCAATAGACTATCCTAAGTCATTTTACGTGAATATCCATATTCTATATTCCTTTCATCCATATGATTCTATTTTCTAGGCGAGACTGGAATAATTACCAACATGATCTTTATGGATGCCGAGTGGGTTTGGGTATAAATATAAGAACATTCTCATCATATAGGCAGGGTCAGGTAATCCATCAGTATACTCAAAGCATGATATCCTCTATCTATGGGTCATTTTATAGAAAGAATTAGGTATTACTACTAATTTCTTAATTATTGATATCATCTATCGTATCATATTGTTATAGTATAGTATTCCTCCTATTCCACAAGGGTATGCGATCCTCAATTTCTCGGGCACTTTACTAATTGGATCTGGTAATCCCCCTATAAGCTCAAGGCACGAGATATTATTTATATAGATCATTCTACCTCAATTGAGTTGTCTTCTAGTGAGGTCTGTATTTCCATTTTATGAATCATGTGAGATGAAATATCTTTTATTATATATGGATGGTATGATAGTAAGATATAATACCCCATTGATCAACATCTATCTTTATCCAAGGTGTCAGTTCCACCATGTTTTTAAAATGACAACATGTTATCAATTTTTATAGATGAAAGAGTTTGGAACCTGTTTAAACAACGTTAATAATTTAAGGAGAGTAATTTACTCCTTTATGGATTCTTGATAAAAAATGTAATATGGACATGTAGATTAGATCATAAATTTCCTAACTTGTAACTCCTCAGTTACCGTTGGTCACCTACAAGATGTGGAAAAAACTATCCTTTATACTTCAGACATTTGGGAATTTTTGTTACTATAAGAATCTCCGGTTTCCTATGATATTTTGACCATCATGGTTTAGAGTTTAAATTTCTAGGGCTTCTATGTATTTATTTGATACTTATTGTGGTTCAACATTTCTATATTACCCTTTCCTATCATTGTCATGGTTACTGACTAAGATGTTTTGTTTTGAGATGATGGTTTTATTTGGTTTTTTCAATTTTGGTTTTAGAGAATCATAATAAGTATTTTTTTAATCACATATATGAATTATTTTTCCCACACATGTTGAGTTTGTTCTGATGAAACAAAAGTTTAAAGATTGTCTTGGGGGATGTGAAGAACGTGCAACTTATTCAGAGCTATAATCTGTTGATGCTTGGTGGTGAATGATGGACCATGGTGGTTCATGGTTGAGGTGATGACCATTTTGGTTGGAAATATATCTAGGATTACAAACATTGAGGATTATATTATATGTTTCTTAGGTCTATAAATTTTTTATATTTTTCTGATGTACAGTTCTTTTTTTATTTCCCTATTTGACATTGTACATAAATTTTTTTGTCTCATGTTTTTATGTATAGTTAAGTTATTTTTATATATTCCATTATTATCATTATTTTTATCATGAATAGGATATATGTGTCTGTTAAAGTTTGATATAGGATAAGGCCACCCATTTTATGTGAGATTCCTATTCATTTGAAGTCTACATCCCTAATCCTATTATAGGTGGGATGGGTGTTCCACTTTCATCTTATTGCTAGAATAGGCAGTCCACTGACTAGTTAGGATGTGTCACACACCTCCTTTGAACAAAAAATGGGTCATATTGTATTTATAATTTGAGGTTGATGAAATGGGAAGCAAGCTGGATGAAATGTTTATCACAGAAAATAAATGTATGCATTTTATTTTCATTTTGTTATAAATATTGAATTTTTTCTAACCCTAAAATTTTCATTATAAAGTAAATAAATCATATGAAAGAATGAGGTTATCTAAAAAGAAAATTTTCCATAATCTAATAGATTATGGATGAGGATGTGGGTTTTGTGGTGAAGAAAATGATAAAAAATGAAGTCATTTTTGGGTGGTAAAGAAATATTTGTAAAAATACATAGTTATACATTATAAATAAAAAATATAAATAATTAAATATGTTACAACTTTACAGAAATGACGGGGAACGAAATTTGAAAAAGGCTCAAATTCCCACTCAAACATTGGTCCTAATTTTTTTATTTATGATCATTTTTTCTATGTAAAATTAAAATCAAACAAAAATCAAAGTGGAAAATCTAGATAAATTGAAATAATCTTTTATGACCTCCAGGGGTGTAAAGACATCATTGGATAATCCTATCTGAATCTATCCTATGACCTCCCAGGTATTCCAACATGTTCCTTTCCACTAATCCAGAGTCACCCTTATAAAAATATACAAGCAATACAATATTTATAGTTTTAATAAAAAAATTATTATTACAATTCTACTAAATTCAAACTAACTATTTAAATAATTTCTTTATTTCAATTTGGAATTATGTTGAGGTAATTTTCATGAAATATCTTATTTTTGTGAAATAAAAACCATTAATCACTGGAATAATATTACATCAACCATAAAATACAATGGAGAATTTTTTAAAAGGAAAATTAAAATTCAAAATTAAATTTTTATCCAAAATTTTTTATAATACAATCGAGTCTCTGTAAATTTTGACATTATAATAAGTATTTGATTTAAGTATAGGGAGGGTCACAAATGTGAAAAAAATTGTCTCTTGATCTATTATTTATTAATTAAGATAATCTTTTTTCATTGAAATAATAAAAAAATAGACTAAAAATTTATCTTTCATAGTGGTAAATGGGTAAAAAATAATGATTTAATTTTTTATTATATAATCTTATCAACTTAATGATCATAATTCGAAGAAAATCACTATAGTTAATTTTATAGATATTTTTAAATTTTTATCCAAAAATAATAATTTATAAATAATAATATTATAAAAAGGAATTTAAAATATTAAAAATTCTAATATTTAAATTCAAATAATGTATTTTATGATTGTCTGTGAGTTCATGTGTTTGTGTTGGAAAAATAAAAATATAATAATAATAATATTGCACATGAGCATCATCCCAGTTGGTGAGGAAACCATATGTGAATCTAGGAGACCCGAGATCAAATCTGTGTGAAGTCATAATTTAATTTTATGTAGCAGTACTATTATAGGTACATTAGTGGGAAGAGTAGTAGGTAATGTTTGGAACTATAACATCCATGAATATTCCCTCGTTTGGGCCTTGGGGCCAACTATTTGGTCCCTGAGTCCGTTAAGGCCTTCGGGCCACCCATGCCTTCATGTCAGTAAGACCTTCGGGCCACCTCATGTCCTTTAGGCCACCTTAAGTGAAGATGAATACCAAACAAACTAATAAGAACATGCTCTAGAAAGAGGATAAGAAATAAGATTTCACCGTAGCAAAAGCTATGGAGATTTCAAGAATGAGAGGGTATGACACCTGTCATCAGTATAAGCCTATGCATGCATGAGAAAACCTTTCTGAATATCCATGAGAAGGTGGAGAGATAATTTCACGATGAAGATGCAAGGGAGGAGCAGTTCTAAGTAGTTAGTCTGGGTTGTATGAAATGTTTGAAGACTATAGGCAATGAATTCCTCTAAGACCTATAGACCATGTAATATGTACACCTAAGGGTCTTGTAAGGGTTCCTCCTCACCCCTTGAAAGGTGGATTATCGAGAATCCATAAAAAATGATAGCCTTTGTGTGATTGGAGTAGGATTATAATAATATTCCTTTGATAGTAAAAAAGAGTAAAAATTTCTCCATATTATATTAATAATAAAATGTTGGCACATTAGTTGATTGGTTGTAAGAAAATATGGTTTTAGTTGGTTTTAATTAAAATAATACATTTTACAATCTAGTGGTTAAAATACCTTTTATCTCTTTTGTATCAGTATAATAGTAATAAAATATATATCATATCCTTTAAACCTATGTGATTTATATTAATAGAATGTGAACTTGTGTAAAATTTCGTACTTAATATTTATTTAAAATAATCTATTTGGATATTTATTTACTTTTCTTTGTGATAAATACATTTACCCATTCCATATATTTATTTATAAAAAAATCGTTAATGATATTATTTCTTGAGTAAAATAATGAGTTCAAGTGTAGAATAATTTATTTTTTTTAAAAAATATATTTAACTATAATTACATTCTATTTTAGATAAAATATAATCATCTGTTAAAAAAATTCTTATTAAATGATTTTTTGAGACCTTGAGAATAAGTTGATAATAGTTTTAATTCATCTTCATGTGAAAACACCATAATATTTAAATTAAAATTTTTTTATTACAAAATAAAAAAGTATCCATATTTTTATAGGTTCCAAATGAAATTGGTAACATTCTATTGATCTCAATCCTATATAGAATTTTCCATTTCTTGGCCAAAATTTTAGAAAATAAGCATCATATTATTCTACTATAATTGTGCTATAATTATTAGGAATATTTGGGTCATAAATTGAGATATAATAACTATATTGAGGTTATTTAACTTGTATCTAAAATATAAATATATTTTAAAATGGATATAAAAATAATAGTGGATATATCAATTATTGGGATCATCAAATTTAATATAGAAGACTCCTTATCTTAATGACCATAACTTGTACCAATCAAATTTAGGCCTCTACAAATACTGCCATAATTGGATCTACACAACTAAAACTATGCCTGTAAAATTATTTTTAATACATTGAGGAAAATTTACATCACTATTGGGATTAAAATAAATAATGAGTACCTTTTCATTTTAAAAAAAAATCAATCATTTTTATGTATAAAAATAAAGTTGAATTACAAAACAACCCATGTAATATAGAAATAAAGTTGGACAAAAAATTTAAATTTGATTGATTGTGCATGATATAGATATATAATAGATTCAAATTTCCAAATAATAATTTTTTATAAAATTTAGATGTTTCTTATTTTATATAATACAATGAAAGTGTACAAAGAGTTTTCTGGAAAAAACTTTGTTCACCATTTGTTCTATAAATTAAGATTGTGTGTTTGATAAGATTTGTCAAAAAATTTCATTATGTAGGTGTCAGAGAGGTGTTGATAGACTTAGGGGAGCCATCCAAAGATCTTTATTGATTTTGGAAACTTAAATATCTCATCCCTTGATGTTTTTGTTAACTTATCTCATTTTTATATTTATTTTTGTAAGATTCATTAATATTTCTTTTCTAATTTAATATATATTTTACAACTCTGAATTAATGGATAAATCATTTAGTTTTTGTTTTATTGATATTTCTTATTACTATAGGGTGAGTTCTGTTAAAAATTGGAATTATTTTATGATTTTTATTAGAATATTATTGTGTTTTAATATGTAAATTATTTTATTCCTTATTGGAATAATCAAATTAAATATTTATTGAATGTAAAAATAAAATTTTAGTTTTTGTAATTTATGAACATTATAATATCTATAGATCCATGATTATTTAATTAAATATCCATATAAATTTCAACATTGATTAACCTAGACCTAGGATTTCATATAATTACAATTAAAATGAGAGAGTTTGACCATAATAATATCATGTATGTATGAATTGTAAAATAATAATATACATTAGAAATAAAACAAAATAGATTAAATATCATTATCATGAACTCACATCAAATTTATAACAAAAAATATAATATATTAAATTTATTTACCATTATTTTGTTACCCATCGAAATTTTTGTCTTATATATTTAATTGATAATTTTTGTTAACAAGAGATAATATAGAAAAGGGATAAAATACAAAATAAAAAACCAAAGGAGGAACAGTACCAAAAAATAAAAAAATAAAACAGAACAAAAAAACATGATTCCACAACCATAATTTTAAAAATCTACAAAAGTGGAACGAAATTATGATATGAAGACCAATGATAATGTGAAAATACCACAGATGTTTATGGGGGAAAGAAAGGTGACATAATGTAAGCATTACAATGGAGAAACTTTTGAATACATAATTGATGAAGGAATACCATGAAAATGATCTTTAAGTAAATATATAAGGGATATATCACTAGAAAAGATCAGTTCTTACCAAAGGAATATTTCAATAAGGGGAACTATGATACTTTAAAGCTAAATGAATATTTTACTAGTTGAAAAAGATGAGGATAATTGATTAGGGAATTGTGTTACTTATGTAGAAAATAATCAAAGAGCATATGGAGTGAGTGGTATATAACCCCCATATAATGTTTACTGGGAGGAATAATGCTAAATATTAGCCCCACAAAGATCTAACAAGGGTAAAAAAATCCTCCATAGAGGAGGAAACATGAATGAAATAGAGATAGAGGGCCACTATAATTGATTTAAATTTCTATACTCTACTATTAAATTATAGAGTTAGGAAATTAATCTTACATACCTTGTGATTGTTGTTCCAAAATATAATTAATAATGATGAATTATTTTGATTGTAAAAAACCAAATATAGAATGAGATGTGTTACAGTTAACCTCGTAAAGAATATCCGCCTTATGTGATCTCAAAATTGGAACACTAGATATTTTATTATCTTAAATCCTTAATGTGTTATATCATCACATTACATTTTAAAGGCATGATTGTTTTTATTTTTAGATGATAAAATAGTTAAAATCCATCAGTAATTATTTATAAACTCTATAATTATCCTACTAAACATTGAAAAATACAATCCTTAACACTTTTCCTGGTGGATCCCAAACAAAAAGAATCATCACCTTTATATGGTTAATGATAAGTCAATAATTTAGAATAATATTACATATAAATTGTAATTTTAAAGTCTAAAACCAGAACATTGTGAGATATCCATTTTATAAATTTAATCATAACATTTATAAGATATTTCTATAATGATTGAAATGATCATCATTAAAAAATAAATAAAGTAAGATATTATTGATAGACACCACTAATAAATACTCTATTTAAAGTTAAAAAACCAATTTTATTAACTATATAAACACATATCATGTATTATTTAACACAATGTACATCATACTAAACTTAAAATTATTATAGTGACACTAAAATTTCATATATAGGATTCCCCATTTCGTATCTGCAACTGATGACAACAAAGCATAAAATTAAACTTCTAGAATAGACTCTCATTATTTAATAATTAATATAATAATAATTTATTAAAAATAGGATAGTTTTCTTATAAATAACCCAATTTATATCATGGTAGTCAATATTAATTTATTAATTATATCCACCACACCTAGAACAAAACTTACACACCCCATAATGATATAGTCAAAATATAATCCATTTTATTGAGTCACAAACTATTAAAAAAATATTTTTATCCCTTTATACACTAATAATTTATAATTCAAAAAAATTATTATGTTCCAATTAATTATATTTTTAAGGGGAGAGGGTGAATTGAAAATTTTAGAAAAATGAACCACTAAAAGCAATAGAAAAAAATCATGAAATTTAAATATTTACTTTGTAAAGATCAAATATAAAGAATTTAGAAATGAATAATATATAGTAGAAGAAAAGTTTAAATAGTTAAATTAGTTTACGATAGTTAAAAATAAACGATGATCATGAATAGTAATAAATATATATATGATAATAAATACATAATCAACATAAAAGTTTAACTAAATGGAAAAATAGAATAACATGTTCTTACTATATAATTTTTTTCATGACCCAAAACAGATGTCTCAAATCTTTTCCCCTAATCTAAAAGGTCCCCTAAAAAGAGTGTGAGTAGTGTAAAATTCATATAATGGTAATAAGAAAATATTACACACATTTACATTGAAAATATAGGGTGAATAAATTTATTGAAGAGTAAAAGTTAAAACTATACTATTAAAGACATGAAGAAGAATATTTAATAAGGAAGATAATTTAAATGATGCACAAGAAGAGAATAAGATTAGTTCTTATAAATTTAGTAATATTAATTCTTTAGAAAAGTTCTCAATAATTATTTTCATGATGATCAATGATGTTTAGATTTGTGCTCTTGAATTAAATCTTTTATAATATTTATATAGAAATTTTTATAACCATTGGGGGTGATTATTTTATTTAATGAAGACCTTACACTTAACCTTTTCCAAATGTATCCATTGGAGAAATTGATGTTGAGAACTAAGTGATTTGGGAATAAATTATTATTTATTATGTATTTATATGTTAATCATGGCCCAATGTTTTGAATAATCACATTTTATATTCCATATGGAACATGGTATAAAAACTAATTCATGCAGCTCTAATGTTATAGAGTTCAATAATTTACCTTTTTGATATTAAATTAGTTAATGTATAAAAATCCAACATTCTCATGATTATGTGTTGGCATAAACCCTGATAATATTTTTATGCAAAAGTAAGTGATTTAAAATTTAAAAATTCATTTAAAACAATCCATCTATATCACTATTATATAGTGAGATTTTTTAATTACTATAAATAATTAATCCATTGGATGTCATTAGAAATGTGACCAAATAATATATACATTTTAATGCTAAAAAAATTAATAAATATTTCAAATAATATTATAAAGTATAATATAATATGATAAATATAAGAAATAGAGATAAGAACATTAGATCAATTTCTTATTATATTTTCCCATTAAGTGATAAATAATGAACTTTTTTATTTATTTTCTCATTAAAACTCTTCCCACTTTTCCATTTTCACTATTTATTATTTTCTCTCCCTTTTTTATTACCAATAATTAAATAAATAAATAATTTAAATTAATATAAATACTATTAAAGAAATTATTTTTATTAAGGAAAAAGAAGCATTGTGAATTTTAACAAAATAAATTATAGAAGATAATAATGAAAGAATAAAAATAAGATTTTCAAAAGAATATAAAGGTTCCTAAAGATATTAGATTTTCCATTTAATAAAATAGCACATGTTGATATCTAGATCTATATGAACTAAATTAAAGGAGAGTTTATAGGGATTATAGGTGGTTATTTTTGGAATAGAAATTTAGATCTTTCTAAATAGAGAGATTCAATTGCTTCATTTTCAGTTAAGAGGGTTTTATGGGTAGGGTTTGAAGGAAGAGTGGGTTAATTTTAAATTATTATTTCAATGTTAAATATCACCCAAGATTCAATATTTGTTATGAAATTTTTTTGATAATAATATTCATATTTTATAGAAGCATAAGTTGTTCTATTGGGAGATATGAACTGAGTATCTGTTAAAGATATAAGAATTATTGTTATAATTATTGAAACGAAAATTATTTTTATAGATTATAAGGGTGGGGTGGTTTAAGGTAAATGCATGAGAGGTATTGGTTCATTGGTCATTTATTAAATAGAATATTCATTAATGAAATATTGATTATCTTTAGAGTGTTGAATATATTGTTATATGATAGGTAGATAATAGAGTTCATAAATATTAACTTATTTAAAAAATAGTGACTCCATAACTCAGAAAATTATTATAAAATATTAAGGATATTGTATTGAAAATGTTTTTGGTTTTAGTACGGATGATTAATTCATAGATTTAGTTTGGTTTTTTGGGATTGTTTGATAAACTGTGGTTAAAGGTTTGTTTGGGATGTATAGGTATCTATTAATGAAATTTTAAATTTATTTAGAGGTTTAAATATACTTAAAAAAAATTAATTTATTATATCCCAAAAGTTTTTTGTAGTGTAACTAATTTTTATCATCCTTTTTGTATCATCATGTAATTATTTGTTAACTTCATCATCCAAAATCTAGGAAAATTTACACTTATTGGTTAACAAATCAATAATATTTTTATTTTAATAAAGACTTGGATTTTTATCTATAAAATATGTTGAGATAGGTGTAGTTTCAATATGGACATCCTTTCAATATTTCAATAAATGAACATAATTTAAAACCTTCCTTTTATTTTATTATTATTGCTGATTTGAAATATATTCCTTTCTAATGGATTGAGGATTTTACTACTACTATTAATGAACTCAACTGGGGTGTATTAGATTTTGTTGACCCAAGGCATCATATTCTCATTCACTGATCAATAAATCCTTTATAGTCATCACAATGTATTCTATGATATTTTTATTTAATTTTAATTGTCAAAAAGTATGAGAATCCCTTTCCAATATATCATCCTTTTTGATGTGAAAATTTCTAGAAATATCCTAGAAAAGCTTCATCTCACCTACAATTGAAGTCTAAAAAGAATCAATTTTTTTTGATAGGGCTACCGAGATTAACTATTTGAAAAAATTTCATAATATTCTATATCATTAGAAAAATGGAACTATGATGCTTAAATACATATATCATCAGTACATGATTCCATACCACTCAAGTATAAATTTAAATTATCCAATGAACTTTTTAGTGTCATATAAAAATAAAAATAAATATGATATTAATATCTAAAATCATGAATATATAGGAATCATCCTTCCTTGAAACAAAGAATGTCTGAATCCATATATAAGAAATAATATTCTCTTATGAAAGATTATGTAGTTTTTACAATGGACTAAATTTCTTAACTAATTAGATCATTCCGAAATATTTCAAAAATCCACCAAGATACATTGATAGTTTGATTAAAAATATATGATTAAAAATTTGAATAGATCTTAGAGTATATAGGAAAATTACTTGAAAATTTTATGAAATTATTTGAAAATTTTACCCATCACTATATAGAATAAATAGTTTTTATATTCCATGAGTACACAGTAATGATTTATATAGAATCCTCGGAGGAATTATTAATGTTTTAAATCAATATTCTTCTTATAGATTTTTAAAACTCCACAATATTTGTTCTTAATTATCATGAAAGATATAATTTAATAATTATTATACCATTTATGATTGTTTTATATCCAAGTTATAATTTCACATAAAATCCAACTAATGTTGGTAACATCAAGGGGTTGTAACATTTTCACGAAAACAAATTAGTACTTTAATGGTTATGACAATATAGTGAAGTATTTTGGATGGTTTGAAAGATTGTTTGGTAAGTGGAATCAAGGATTTTAGAGATATATTTCACCATAAATCCTAGAGATAAGTAAGGTTGAGAGTATTGATAAGATGAGAAATAAAAAGGGTAACATCCCATTGATAAGATAAAAAATATTATATTTTAGATGATCTAATTATTTATCTATGAAACCATATTAATTGAATTTATATGTTTAAGAAAAAACATCATATTTTTATATAAATGTTTAAAATTAAGAAAAACTAAATTAAAAAATTGAAATACAAGGATTACCAATGATGTTTTTCATTTAGAATGTCTAAATTATCAAATTCAAAAAATCTAACCAATGAATAAAACAATATTGAAGATAAAACAATTAAGATATTATTTTTATGATATCGATGGATGGAATGTCAATATTTTTGGATTAATTATTTAATAGATTGAGCATATATCTTTAATAAATATATCTTTAGTACTATAATATTCACCATGAATTCCATTTTTGTGTAATACAAATATCCTAATACATTGAAGATCATCATAATTAAAATTAAGAATATACTTCTTTTTAATGAATATTTTTCAATAATATAAGGGATATCATGAAATATGTGATTATCATGGTTGTGAAATAATAAAAAAATTCCATTTAATGAGAAAAAACATTATTTTCAATGTATTATTGAAGATATTAATAAGATAATTATATATTCTAATGAATTATAGATTAATATTCCATTTTTTATGTGATCATGGAGGAAGTTTTTTATAACATTGTTATTCGTATCATTTGAGTGATATTCTAGATTCTTGGATATAGTTTTGAATCTCATGTTATCACATAGTATAAATACATGAATCTATGGGAAATAAGATTATTTGAGTGAGTGTTTCATCCACAATACTTATGCATAATAACTACTAGTTTCAATGTATTCAACATTATTAGTTGACAGTGCTACAATGTATTACTTATTACAAAAGAAAGAAACTAAATACTCTGAAAAAAATGAAAATTTTTATAGGTGTTCTTTATATTTAATATCTATATTCCAAATTCCATATCTAAAATAATTAATTGTTTAAAATACCATATGGTGGAATACAATAAACATAGTTTTTTAGTACCTTTGAAGCAACTGTTTTTATTATAACTCCTTTAATATGATATTATTTTAAATTTTCTTCAAAATAGGAATTCAAACATACCAAAGATAAGATATATGAATGACTATTATTGAAATATATTATAACCCAATAATTCACCAGTAACGTTTTTAATATATTTACTTATTATTTTAATATATGTCAGGTTTAATGGGAATACATGTAAGAATAACGAAAGTAAAAAATCATAAACTATTTTACAGTATATAAAATTTAAAAATATCTATGGAATATTTATTTTAAAATAAAATATTTTCATCTAGATAATGAAAAATTAAAAAAACAATATTAACAATATAGTTAACCTATCATACTCATTTAACATTTACTTTAGATAAGTTTTATTTTTTTTTGAAGTGAGTTTCTTGGGGAACCAAAAAATATTTCACACATATATTTTTAAAAAATAAGTAATTTAATAATATTATTTTAAAAAACATTATTTTAAATTTATATCATTTTTTAAAAGTTTTTTAAAAAAATGAATAAAATTATTGTACCAAAACCTCATAGCTTGTCATACTCTTTAAAGTGACTTGGTATGTTTTAATGCCTGACATTAAAGGATATAATTTTTCAAAATCTAATGTGTTATTAAGATAAAATTCCTCTTAAATATAACCACATTGATTTTTTTTTTGAATTTCAAAAATTATAAATTCATACTCATAACACCTAAATTTTAGATTTTGAAAAAATAAATATAAAAAACTGATGAAAAGGTTTCCTCATAAATTAATCCATCTTCTTGGTCTTAATATATAATAACTTTTTTCTTTGAATTTTTTTGTCATTATTTTTCATGTAATTTTTAATTAACATTTTTTTTTATTTTGAGGTAATTTTTTTGACATTATATGTTTTTATTATTTTAAGGATTTATTTAAAAAATTTCAACTTTTATGAAGGTGTTATATTTTATTACAAATATGACATTTTTTCATTTTATGGTCATAGAAATTTTTTTTAATTTATTTTGTTGTTAATAAATTCAAGGGAATTGATTTAAAAGGAATTAAGAAAAGAATCAAGAGGTGGATACAATTTTACGATGGAAGACTAAGATAATATTAGTAGGACAATAGATCCTAATGTTTCATCTTGAGAATGATTTTATAAACTAATTCCATCTATTCTGACCCTTGAGATATTATCAACATCACAATAGAGCCTCACGCAAGGGATGCATAAGATTAAATATACTAGGTTCCGTAATATATATTATAAAATCAGTGATATAGAATATTAACACAGCTCCATGTAAAAATGACATGGTAGCTCAATGCCACCTTGTAGAAGAAGCCCGAGGAAACACAATTTCCAAAATGGTACCTATACATGTTACATAATGTCATTTTTAAAATAAAATTAAAAAGTATAGATACCAATCACAATATCCATTATCTTGCAGACGGGCCACTAGTAGGGATCATACCCATTACCTTGTGGTTCCCCATCATCATCATCATCAGCATCATAGTTCAGTTAGTGTATTCCTCATCAAACTTGCTAAGTGAAACATGGGCCAAACCCCACAGGATCAGTAGAAAACTAGTACATGTCCACCCACCTAGATAATCGAGTCTTCCATCTTGTCCTCAAACAAGTTCCACAAGACATGAAATAAAAATTTCTCATGAAAATACCACTTCCCAGCCACGCATAGGCCAAACATACCACACACATGTCACATGATCCCATTTTTCATTCAAATTCATTTTGGAAATCATAGTCACACCAAAACAGACCACAACACGTTTCACCTCCTTTTCACACTTCAAAAATTCCTTTAATGAATTTTATAAAACCATTCCTAGATAGAAAAAATCACATAACATCTCTATCACATTAAAATAGACCATTTCAAAATTACACTCCTACCAAAACAGTTTGGAAACATAATTTCACCTCTTACATAAATCAAGAAACAATTTTAAACAATTACAATACAATTACAATGAGTGTTACCATGTTTGGAACATAAAATACTTTTAAAAACCCTATTTAAATACAAAAAACAAACCAATATCGCAAAAAACCATAATTGGAATCCACAACATCATTTAATAAATCTATTCCATGAATTAGAAAACAACCCCCCTTCAACAGAACCTCGAATACACACCAAAAATATTAATTTTTGCACAAAAATGCCACTTAAAAACCAAACACTTAACAAATGCTAAAAAATATAATTAACACACCACAAAATGTAATACAATCATGCTAAAAATATAAATCAATAAAAACTAAGTCATCCAATAATGCTTATACTTGGAATCACATACCATTTGTGGAAAAAAAAACCCAACCGTTGTGAAAAACATAAACCCCACCACCCAAGCACCACAAGGGATTAATATAGGGCCCTAATCCACATGTTTCACAAAAAATAAACAAGGTTAAACCCTAGGTATTAACCATAGATACTAGACATTAAGAAATTCAAGAAAGATGGGAGAAACCCAATGAAAATGGGAGGAGGAAGGAGGGAAACACGCTTACTTGAGGGATCTTAATGAAATCGGCCCAAATCCACCAATAGTTTAATCATGAAGTAGAAATAAATAGTAGGGAGGCTCTTGTACGTTTTATTATGACGGGAAGTGGAAAAAATGGGTGAAAAAGAGTGAAAATAGTAGGAGTTATGAAAGAAACATTTTACCTCTTCAAATATAGGAGATTTGAGAAAGATTAAGAATGATTGCCAAAATATATGGGGTAGATGAGATCCAAAGTGGAAAACTAGATAATGGGGGTGAGCCTTTGGTTTTTGGATATGAGTGAGAGGGTGTATCACCGAAAAAATTGAAAAATTAATGAGATACTGAAAAGATAAAAAATCATCTAAAGTAGGAAATGGACTTACGGGCTGGCCAAATACCTTAATAAATAACCCAAATCCATCCTTATTATGGATTCCTATGGGGTACAAATTGATATGGGGGTTTTAATATACTAGTTTATTCAAATTGGGAAGGTAAATGGGTGTAAAATGTCGAAAATGAAGGAGTTATAAAAAAATTTAAAATAATAAATGGGATCACGGTTTGGAAGAAATCCTAAAAACACACCCTTTCCTCCATAACTACATGGTAAACCCCCACAATAAAATAATTAATAGTAATTAAATGAAATATACCTTAAAAATAATTCATGCATGTGAAATTTATCCCTCGTATATATCTTTTTACCCTCGGAATTCCATAACAAGGCTAAAAACAAAAACCAAACCCAACTAAAAGACCAAAATGGACTCCGTTGCCAAACTTTGACTGCACCCAAAAAGGAAAAACACCTCACGTTGATCAATAAAAAAATGAATACTCTCACCAACAAAAAAATGTACCATTTCTTGAAATGATAAAGCATATTCAAACTACATCCCAAAACAAAACACCTCAAACACTATTCCAACAAGACTTAAGCAACTTACTTGGAATGAACAACAAAAACAAACAAGGTCACCACAGTGTTACTTTAAAAAAACAGTTGGGTGTACTAAAATACCCACATTTACTAAAGGAGAAATTTGGTAGTTAAATAACTCAAAATAAGACTAATTATTTCCAAACCAACACTATGGAAAAAAACAAGTTACTGAAATAGGGAGACACAAACAGACTCTCCATCATAAGGGGCAACTCAATTTTTTTTTGAGATGGAATCGGGACACTAAGAGGGGAGGCCCGAATGGAATCCCACTTATGGGGTAGAATTACATTATTATTTACCAAAATAACTTACATGAGACTCATAGTGGATCTCCCCGCTATAGGAACCACCCATCTTAACCCACTAGCACAGATCAAAACGAAAAGACCCCAAAATTTGAAGAGTCTCCTTGAACGCGCGGTTTGTCTGTACTGTTTGGGAAACTATGCGCTAACCATGCAGAGAATTCTGTCTAAAAGTTATGCTTTTAATTGTTACATGGGATGAGGTGCACGGCTGTGCAGAGACTGTGTGGTAGCTACTGTCCCTTATCGCCCAGTTTCCTTGGTTGGCGCACAGCTACATCTAACCGTGTGCAGACCGTTCTCTTCAATTTTCCTAGCCCAAATATATCATTTTATTTAAAAATTCAATTTAAGCCCAAGGTAATAACATGAAATCAGTATATAACATGGAAACTAGGACCTCCCAACTCTACTAAAGAACTGGAACAATGGGATCCAGACAAAGACACCAGAGGTTTAAACTACTCCCATCATACATACTAAGGATTGGAATTTGGCCAAAGCTTTGAACGACCCTGGGTTTTACCCTAACTGCATGTCTGATTCACTCTGAGGCCTATGGATGGAGCTGATATGATTGAAGCATCTTAGAACTCATATTCATGCATTGGAAGCCCCCAAATGGAACTTTTTCTACCGGTGCTGCAAACAACTACGCTGCAATCTCAGATAGGTTTACCAAGAAAAAACACACTCCAAAACCAACTTTACCAAAACCTAAAATTTTGCTAAAATACGGTCATAGAAGATTCACACATAAATCCTTGTTTCTTCGGATGAAAAATGGATGGAGGAAAGGATATATGAAAACAAATTCCTCTAAACAAAGGATGTTGAGATTTCCAGAAAGCAGATGCACTGGTAACAAAACAAAGACTCACAATAGATTTTACAACTTCACCTTTATAGTCAAATGAGAACATGACATCACAAGGCATCATCAAACATGACCATTGAAACTGATAGAATCAATACATGGAAAGGGACCTTATGAAAAGTCCCCAAATGAAACACAATTCCAGTAAGTCGGCATAATAACCTCTCAGGACCAGATTTCCTACACTGGTGGTTTAACATGAACCACTTCTTTGAAGAGACTATAAAGGACCTATAGTCCCTATTATAAACAATCCACACTAAAAACCTTATACTACATTCACCTTCGATGAATCAGGTAACTTAAAAATGTAAGGTCTCTTTGAACCTTCCACTAGCACTCTCCCACTACAAGAGTATCCAGAAAACCAAGAAAAAAAATGGAGTAGACTCAATCCCCAAAGCATGAGATATATATTCCATATATTGATCGACTAGAGGATCTTCCCACAATGAAACGATTTGGGTTGTACTTCAGGCATGCATTAACTCTTATTTGGGGAATACCTTATCCAACGAAAGAACCCAAGGACCCAACCAAGCTGGTCCATTGGTCAAAACATACCACAAACCTGATCCAAACACATGAAGGGAACCATCATAAAGGAATCATGAAACATCTATCATAAGGAGACCACTAAACATCCCTTCAACCTAGCTTACTAACCAAACACAAACCCAGAAAACCATTCAAACAAGAGGGGTTCTTAGTGTTAGAATATCCGACAACAACAAAATTTCCAAAAACACATAAGACACACCACCCAAACTAGTTATCAATATATCATGTTTTCCATTAAATTCATCTCTATGAAAATAAATGGTTCGGCTATTAATGTATCCCCCAATGGTACCCCCCAAGCCTCACACATGCATGTTTCTGTGCCACACCAGGCACCCTCCTCATATACATCATGAAACTCAAAAAATCATGACATTAACCCTACATAATCCCATAAAACCCCATGCATGTTGTTGCCCAATGAAATTCCAAAGGTTAAAACAACAATTCTTTACACTTTTCAAAACTAAAACATTCAACTGATACTTCCTTTTTCTCAAGACCCCTATCCAAAAAATCAAAACCCAAATTTTACATCATACCAAACGTTTCAAAAGAGCATCAATCATTCAAATGAAAAATTACTTTCAATCTATTCACATTAATTTAAAAACATCGCAACCCTTTAAAAACACTTTTGATTTTATGATAAACACTATTTGATTAACACCCATTCATTAAAAAACGCATATATTCTTATTCCAAAAAAGGTACCAATGATTCATAAAACCTTAAAAATTACCACTAGTTACCAAATAAAAAAATCCATTTATAAACTCCACAGAAGAATTCAAAAACACTTTATTCCACTCCAAAAACTTTTTAATAGTTTAGAAAACTCTATAGGAAACACTTTTTCAAAACCAACATTAACGTAGTTCCTACATTTCAAGGAGGTGTAGAAACACCATTTTCCATTTCAAAACAATTCTGAAAATTCAGTTCTACCATTATAGAAATAAATCTACATCCTCTTTATATAAATTTTTTTTCATAAAATTTAACATTTCTTAAATCAAGTCATTTTTTTCTTTAAACCCAAGTTCCAAGATTCCAACATAAAGAGAGACATGATAATGCAAGAGGAAACTATTTTAGGTGGGTGACTTGGACAAATGTTTGGAGGCCATACAAAAATCACTTCACCATCATAGAGAGTGTTCTTGGGAAATATCCCCAGCACCACATGGTATTCTATCCCCATCGAGCTCCCTGAGTCAATTAGCCCGACTCTGTTTCCATTTCCCCAAATCATCATCAAACAAAGAATACCATTGGACATAGATATATCCCAACATCCCATAGCTACTTGAATCTCATCAAATAGTTTGATGTCCACCCTATACATAATTACAATGTCAAGCCCTAACAATCCTAAATTTTTACTCTCCTGACTCTACCCCAAATAACATGACCCAAAGAGTGAACCTGACCTCCTTTGATACCATTTTGCCATGTACCGAATCTGGTTTCCATCAAAACCGACACACGTCACCATCGACGACCAGGACATAAGGGATTTTCTAATCCCCAAGGACTGGAACAGGTGCTCGGGTTTCATAGAATGAAATATGGGAACGATTTACGTAATTTTATAAATATAAAACAACAACTGAATCCCATAAAACACATCTAAATATTGTAACCAAAACATCTTTTACTAAATTAGAGAATTGAAGTATAAAATTTAAAGAAATGTATAAAAACAATTTCAAAGGATTAAAACCAAAAATGACAGCCCAAAACCTACTCAATTCAAGAGGCACTGACCTAAAGCCATCTCCAAAACACTTCACTAAGAAAGACTAATAGAAACCCAAACCCTTATCATTAAAATCATTACCAAATACTGTGACAAAATAACCAAGTCTACTCACACCCAAATGTGTAAGTGGGGTGTGATCCAAAGCCCCTTTTTATTCCACCAATAATATATTTTATGTGATAATCATTATATGACAAAACACGTGCATGTTTTGTAAATAAGAAATGCTAGTGACAATTTCTAAAAGATGCTAATAACATAAAAATTGTTTTCAAGTGGGTTATTTTAAAGAATAAACAATTTTATATAAAATTTACAAGTTAATGACTTTTTTTAGCCAAAAATAATGTATTCCAATGGTAATCAGAAAATATACAATGAACACTAGCAACGAGAAACAATATTAGTTACTAGCTCGCTGTGGGTCCCAGGTACATCCTATCTCGGTTAAAGTAACCTTCAAAATATCTATTCTCATGCACATGAGCCACTATTATAGAGAATACCCATAACCTAGTGGTTCCCCAACATTGTCAACACCACCATAATCATAGTTTGGTTAGTGTAGTCATTGTCAAACAATCTACATGAAATAAGGGACAAACCCCACAAGATCACTAGCATGCTAGTACACATCCACCCACCTAGATATCGAGGTGCTCCCTCTTGTGCTCAAACATGTTACACAATCCATGAAAAAAAATCATATAAAAATAACACTTCCAAGTCCCAGACACACAAAACATACCACACATGTGTCTGATGATCCCCTTTTTCATTCAAATTAATTTTGAAAGACAGAGTCACACCAAAACAGCACACAACACGTTTCACCTCTCTTTCGTACCTCAAAAAATCATTTTAAAAAATTTATAAAACATTTAGAAGATATTACAAATCACATAAATAGCCTTTAACATTAAAATATACCATTTAAAAATCACCCTCCTACCAAAATAGTTTGGAAATATTGTTCCGCCTCTCACATTAATCAAGAAACCATTTAAAACCTTCGCAAAACAATTGCAAAGATTGTTACCTTGTTTTGAACATAAAATCCTTCTATAAACCCTATTTACATACCCAAATCACACCAATATCAAGTCAAACTAGAATTGGAAGCCATAAAATAATTTAAAAAAACTATTTCATGAATCATAAAACAACCCCAGTGAACACAACATGGAATACACAAAAAAATATTCATTTTTGCACAAAAAATGCCACTTAAAAACCAACTATTTAACAAATGCTACAAAATATTGTTTTATAACAAAACAAAATGGAATAGAATCATGTAAATATTATAAATCCTGAACAAAATAACTCATCCAATAATTCTTACACATGGAATCACCGACCATTTGTTCCAAAAACCACAAACTCTTGTGAAAAACTTCAACCACACCGCCCATGCACCTCAAGCGAGTAAAATAAGGCCCTAATCCAAAATATTTCCCCAAAACACACCAGGTTAAACCCCAGGTACGAACCATAGTTTATGGACATTAAAAAAAATCAAGAAAACATGGGAGAAACCCAAAAAAATGGGAGGAGGAAGGAAGGAAACACACTTACATGAGGGATCATGAAGATATCAGCCTAAATCAACCAATAGTTGAATATTGAAGTAGAAATAACTGGTTTGGAGGATCTAATATGTCTTACTATGTTGATTCGGGACTGAAATGGGGGAAAAGAGTGGAATTGAAGGAGTTATGAAAGAAAAAATTTACCACTTCAAATCTGGGAGATTTGAGAACGACTAAGAAATATTTCCCTAATCTATGGGGTAGATGAGACCCAAATAGGAAAAATAAATAATGGAGGTGAGACTTTGGTTTTTGGATTCGAGTGGGAGGTGTAATCACTGATGCAAAGAAAAAAATGAATGATATTATAAAAAGTTTTAAAAATAATTTAATTCAGGAAATGGGCTTATGAGCTGGCCTAATACCTTAACAAAAAAACACAAATCCATCATTATTATGGATTCCTATGGGGTCCAAATTGATATGGTGGTTTTGATATACCAAGCGTAAAAATTAGGAAGTGGAATTGGTGTAAAATGTTAAAACATTAAGGGGTTATGAAAAAATAAAATTTGTTTTTAAAACATGAAATAGGCTCACTATTTGGCCCAAATCATGAAAACACACCCTTTACTACAAAACTACATGGGAAACCCCCGCAAAAAAAATCAATAATTGTAATTAAATGAAATCTACCTTTAAAATAAGTCATTTATGTGAAAAATCTCCCCACCATAAACATTAGGCCCTCGAAAATCCACAGAAACGATAAAAATGAAAACCAAACCCAACCTAAAGGCCAAAATGGACACCTTTTCCAAATTTCACCCGCAGCCAAAAGGCCAAAACACCTCAAATTGGTCAATCAAGGAAGGAATACTCTCACCAACCAAAACATATACCACTTTCTGAAATGATCAAGAATATTCAAACTACATCCAAAAAGAAAACTCCTCAAACACTATCTGAACAATACTCAAGAAAATTACCTGGATTGAACAAAGAAAATGAATGAGTTCACCACAGTCTTACGTCAAAGAAACCATTGGGTGCACTAAAAGCCCAATATTTAATCAAGGTGGAAGTTGGACATTAAATAATTCTGAAAAAGACAACCAATTTCCAAACCAAATCTAAGTACAGACCCATGTTACTAATATGATGGGACACAACCCACCATAAGGTGAAACTCAATTTTTTTCGAGATGAAATTGGGACACTAAGAGGGGGAGGCCGGAATGGAATCTTGAAATAAGGGGTATAATTCCATTATGATTTTCCAAAATAACATAAATGAGACTCATAGTGGGTCTCCACATCATAAGAACCAAACATCTCAATCGACCAGTACAGGCCATCACAAAAAGACCACAAAATTTAAAGAGTTGGCAGGACCGAACGGTTAGTCCCCACGGTTTTGGAAACCATGTTCTAACCAAATCTAGCATTCTGTTGAAAGGGGAAGCTTTTCATAGTTACATGGGATGAAGATCAAGGCTGTCTAGAGACCGTGCGGAAGCTACTATCTCTTATGGAATAGTTTTTGAGGTTGGTGAATAGTTACTACCTACCATGCGAAAATTGTGCTCTTCAATCAACGTAGACAAAATTTCATCATTTTCATTAAATATTAATAGTAAATCCAAGATAATAACATGAACTCAGGATATAACCCAGACACGAGGTCCTCCCACCTCTACCACCTAATAGGAACAACTGAAACCAGATAAATACACCAAAGGTTTAAACTATTCCCATCATTCATACCGAGGATAAGACTTAGACAAAAGGTTTGAACGACCTTGGGATTTCCCCAGACTATGCACCATCTTCACTCCGAGACCTATGGCTAGAGAACATATGAATGATAAATCTTTTACCCCAAAGTGAGGCTTTGGAAACCCTTGAATGGAACTTCTAATTTCGGTGCTGCAAACAACTACTCTGCAATCTCAAATGGGTTTACCAAGACATAACACACTCTAAAACTCACTTCTCCAAAACCTGACATTTTGATGAAACAATGGATTAGAATATGCTCACACATAACTACTTGTTTCTTCAAATGAGAAATAGAATTTGGAAAAGAAATATATAAAAACCTACCTCTAAACAATGTATGTCGAGATTTACCAAAAGGAGATGCACTTCTGAAAAAACAAATACCCACAGAAGATTGTACAACTTCACCTTTATAGTCAAACAATCACATGACATCACAAGGAGCCCTCGACCATTACGATTGCGAATGATAAAATCAATACATGGAGAGGGACCTTATGATAAGTCCACAAACAACACACAATTCCAGAAAGTGTTCAAAGTAGCTTCTCAAGACAAAATTTTCTACGCTAGTGGTTTAACATGAACCCCTAATATGAAGAGACTAAAAAGGATCTAGAGGACCTTTTAGACACCATACACACTAACAACCCCATACTACTTTCAAATTCAATGAATCAGGTATCTTAAGAAACTAAGGTCTCTTTCAAACTTCCACGAGCACTCTCCCACTAGAAAAGGATCTAAAAACCAAGAATGGAAATGGTTTAGACTGAAACCACAAAGCTAGATAAAATGATTCCTTATATTGATCAACTAGAGGATATTCCAACGATAAAACAATCTAGGCCGCACATCAGTAATTCATTAACATTATTGGGGGAATACCTTATTCATTTAGAGAACCAAAGACCAACCAAGATAGTCCATTGGTTAAAATGTACCACAAAAAAGATCCAAACACATGAAGGTGAATATTGTAAAGGAATCTCTAAACATTTCCCATAAGGATGCCACTAACAAGCCCTTCCACCCATCTTATCGACCAGACAAAAACCCAAAACACTGTTCAAACAAGAGGGGTGCATGGAAACAAAACATCCCACAACAACAAAATTTCAAATAAACACATTAGACACACCACCAAAAACCAGTTATAAAGACATAAATTTATCCTTTAAAATCATATATTTGATAATAAATGGTCTGGCGGTTAGTGTATCCACCAATGGTACCCCCAGGCCTCACATGTCAATGTTTCCATGCCACACCAGGAACCCTCCTCATTTCCATCCTGTCACTCATCCAATCAGGCTATTAACCATCCATAATCCCATATAACCACATGAATGTGGTCTCTCATGGTAATAATAAAGGTTAAAAGAAAAATTCCTTCCACTTCTCAAAACCAAAACATTCAGTCTGTACTCTTATATTCTCAAGACCGTTATCCATGAAATAAAAACCCAATTTTTACGTCTTATGAAAAATTTCAAAATATCACCCATCATTGAAATGAAAACAAAAATTATAGAAATTCACATCTATTTCAAAACATCTCTACAAATTTCAAAAAACATCCGTTTTTATGAAAAATACCATTTGATCCACACCCATTTATTGAAATCCTCATCTCATCTTTTTTGAAACAAGGTTCCAATGATTCATAAAACTTATAAAATCCACCTAGTTTCCAAATCAGAAATCCAGGTCCAAACTCCACACACAAATTAAAAAGAACAGTATACCACTCAAAACAATATTTAATAGTTTAGAAAACTCTGTTGGAAACCCCTTTTCAAAAAAAAACATTAACATAGTTCCTGATTTCAAAAGTAGTTTAAACACAGCTTTTTCCATTTCAAAATAGTTCTAAAAATTCAATTATACCATATAAGAAATCAATCCACTTTTTATTTACTGAAAAATAGTTTCATAAATGTTTTCATTTCACAAATAAAGTCGTTTTTTTTCTTTAAATCCAAGTTCCATGATTCCAGTACGAAGAGACACATGAAAATGCGAGAGGAAAGTAGTTTCGGTGGGTGACTTGGGCATATGGTTGGAGGACATATGCCAATCACATCACCATCACAGATAGTGATCTAGGGAAATATCCCCATCTCCACATGGCTTTCCAGGCCTTCTGATCTCATTGATACAATTAGCCCAACTCTCATTTCATTTCCCCAAATCATCATCAAAGCATGAAAACCAAAGGACTCAGATAAATCTCGACTTCCCCTGGAAACTTGAATCACATCACGATGTGTGCTAGCTAGGTACCCTAATAATAATCATAATATCCTGCCCTAGCCATCTTAACTCCAGACTATCCTGACTCCTCCCCAAATAACATGACCCAATGAGTGAACATGACCACTTTTGGTACCATTTTGTCATGAACCAAATATGATGACCATCAAAACTAGCACTCAACATGGTCCGTGACCAGGCCCAAAAGGCATTCATGATCCTCACGAGCTTGAAGAAGTTCCCGAGTATCATGGAATGAAAATTGGGAATGATTTACCTATGATTATAAACATAAATAAAAAAGTGGATCCCATAAAAAGAATAATTATTTTCAAACCAAAACATCTTTTACTAAATCTCATAATTGAAGTAAACAATTTAAATCAATTTTAAAGACTATTAAAAAGAAAAAAACCAAAAAAGTCCACTTAGGAACCTATTCATGGAAAGAGGCACTTCCCTCAAGTCATTTACATGAAACATCACCAAGAAGGACTTCTAGAATCCCGAACCATTGACACTGAAATCTTTACCCAAACCTTTGAAAAAACTACATAGTCTACTGACACTCAAAGGTGTAAGTAGGGTGTGATCCAATTCCCAGTAGGATGAAACCACTAAAATATTCTAGGTGATAATCATTATATGAAAATAATCATGGAACAATAAATACTAGAAACACTTTCTAAAAGATGAAACTAACATAAAAATATTTTTCAAGTGGGTTAATTTAATGAATCAACAATTTTAAATAAAATTCACAAAATACCTAATTTTCCCACCAAACATACCTTATGCCTGTGGTAAAAATAAATTATACAATGATCACTTGAAGTAGGAAACAAGAGTCGGTACTAGCTCGATGTGGGTCCTAGGTATCTTGTTTCTCAGTGAAAATAACCAACACAATATCCATTCTCGTGCACAAGAGAAACTAGTAGGGATTATACCCATAACCTAGTGTTTCCAAAAAATCATAATCATCATCATCATAGTGTATTTAGTGTTTTCATCATCAAAAATTCTATGTGAAACTGGGTCTAAACCCCACGAGGTCACTAGCATACTAGATCACGTCCGCCCACCTAGATACCTGGGTGTTCTCTCTTGGGCTCAAACAACTTCAAAAAGCCATGAAATACAATTTTCACATTTAAAAACCACTTATATGTCACACAATAAAACAAAAAAACCCATACACATGTTACATGATCCCTTTTTTCATTCAAATTCATTTTGGATCTCATACACACACCAAAACATCCCACAACACATTTCACCTATTTTTCACACTTCAAAAAATCCTTCAAACAATTTTATAAAACTCTTCCAAGATATTTCACATCACATAACAACCCTTTCACATTAAAATAGACCATTTCCAAAGTACACGCCTAGAAAAATAGTTTGGAATCATAGTTGAACCTCTTACATAAATCAAGAAACCATTTATATCCATCACAAAACAATTCCAAGGAGTTTTACCATGTTTTGTAGATAAAATCTTTCCAAAAACCCTCATTGAAGACCAAAATCATACCAATATGACATAAAAAAAGAATTTTCATCCATAAAACCAATTTATAAAACTATTCCATGAATCATAAAACAACCCCAATGAACCAATCAAGGAAGAAATACCAAAAATATTCATTTCTGCACAAAAATGACACTTAAAAACCAACCGCTTAACAAATGCAACAAAATATAATTTTGGCAGAAACAATGGAATATAATCATGCTAAAAATATAAATCAATCCAAACTGACTTATCAAGTAATGATTATACATGGAATCATCTTCCATTTGTGCCGAAAACCCCAAACTGTTGTGTGAAACTTCAACCGCACCACCGCTGCACCACTAGTGAGTGAAATAGGGCCATAATCCACAATATTTCACCGAAATGACACAAGATTAATCCCTAGGTATGAAACCTAGCAGCTGGACATTAGGAATATCAATGAAATATGGGAGAAACCCTAAAAAATGGGAGGAGGAAGGAAGGAAACCCATTTACTTGAGGGATATTGAAAAATTAAACCCAAATCCACCAATAGTTGAATTTTGAAGTAGCCAAAACTAGTAGGGAAGCTATAATAAGTCCAAAAAGGTTGAGTGGGGACTGAAATGGTAGAAAAATGTAAAAATTGAAGGATTTATGAACGAAAAAGGTTACCTCTTCAAATCTGGGAGATTTGAGATAGACTAAGATATATTTCCTTAATATGGGGATGAGGGAGGTGGAGATGAGCTCCAAAGCGTAAAAATTGATAATGGGGGTGCACCTTTTGTTTTTGGATTTCAGTGGAAGGTGGAATCACCTAAAAATAATAAACAATGAATGAGATAATGGAAAATTAGTAAAATAATTCTATGTAGGAGATGAACTTACAGGTTGGCCCAATAACATAATAAAAAACCCAAATCCATTATTATTATGGATTCCTATGTGGTCCAAATTGATATGGTGGTTTTAATATAAATGGGGATACCAATTGGGAAGTGTAATGGGTGTATAATATTGAAAAATGGAGTTATAAAAAAAATTCGTTCTGAAAACATGAAATGGGCTCACGGTTTGGCCCAAATCATAAAAAGACATCCTTTCATCCAAAACTACAAGGGAAACCCCCACAATAAAATCCACCATAGTAATTATATAAAACATCACTTTTTATGAATTCAAGTATGTGACACAATAAATTATTTATGTGAAGAGGAAAAATGAAGAAGTCAGACCTAGATAGCATGTGCCAGATCAAGAAAATGTTATCAAGTATGAAGTAAAAAAGATTGAATAAACTATTATATGTAGATAATTTATTTAGAGAACATGACTAAACTAAGGAATAAATCCCCATTGACATAACATCCTCCCTAACCCTAAGTCTATTTTTCTATATCCTGGGGGATGTGGTATATTTTTTTGCACTATAAATGGAAAGGGGATCTCGAAGGGATGTTTTCAATATTTTAGGTGAAAGTTTATATAATAATGTATTAGTTGTACACAATTGATGTTTTAATTTAGGGGATTAGACAATATGTGCTAGTTCTTAATAAGGAAGTTACTCCCAACGACTAATTTTTGTTAGATCTGGAAGATAACATGGATGAAAGTATTTAAATTCAAGCACTCTTGGGAGGCATCCAAAGAAAAATTTATGGTTTTCAATTTTCCTAGTTTAGTTTAACTTATGTTTTATTTATACATAGTTCACCTCTTGGAGATTTTTTTTTGATATTTATAGATGGAAATATACTGATTAGAAAAAGTCATAATTGGACTGGAAGTAAATTTTCTATATGAATTTTAATGAGAGGGGTGTAATATACTAATTATTATATATATATTTTCAAATCTCATTATTAACCATTCACTGCATTTCCAATCATCTATGAATTTTTATTTAAATTATAGGAATTTGGGGGGGGGTGTTGTAGATAAGGTATATTTGTGCTAGGTGTGATTAATTCAAATAGTAAGTTCTAACCATCATGATCTAATAGAAAAAATAAATCATTGAACACTTTTTGAACTCATTAACATAACTGATAAATTAGAATATAAAGGGACATAATTTAGGTGAATGAAAAATGGAGACATGTTTTCATGGTATTTTCAAACCCAATAAAATGAGAATTTTTTAATTTAAAAAAGAATCACCTTATGTATCCAACTAAAATGGTATTTATATAATTCAGATAAATTTATGTATAATGATAATTTGGGACCAAAATATTCGTTTCATCAGATAGTTAGTAATTGGATGTGTGGGTAAAGAATAAAAGGCATCAATAAAAGATGAATGACTACCTGAGATCTGACTTCCCTTACCCTTCTTCCATGCCCTGATTATTTTAGTTATTTCTAAGAAATTAATTATAAAAGGAATGGATTAGTTCCTAGTGGGTTATACTCACTAATAATTTAATTACACATTAAATTGATTTAAAACAAAAAAATATATTAAAAGTACATAGCTTTTGAAGGAGATGAATAGTGTGGGAAATATTTAACTCATTCAAACAATGGGTTTATAAAGTATAAAATTTTTATTTAAGTTGTGTAAAGTAATAATGAAATAGATTATTGAATGAGGAACCCTAGAGACATGATTTTATGATTTGTGGACTATTTAGATTCTAAATAAACCAATATCATAACATTTACCCTTCATGAAAAGGATATTAGACATCAAATTGAAATATTAAAGGAGTGAGAATTTTTATTAAGAGTAATACATTGGGGAAAAGTTATCTCTCATGTTTGGGGGGGATATGTATTATATATTTTTTCATTATTTTATGTAGTTTTTAACAAATATTTTTTTTCCATTTTGAGGAAATTATAGGTAAACTAATATATTTTTCAAATTTCTATAAAAACATGTGATAATCCTGTAAAATGTGCTGAATGTGTTGAATTCCATGTAAAATAAGATAATTTTTGAATTTATGAATATGTACATATTATTACATGATTTTATGTAAATAAATCAATGAAAATTTTCTGAGGAAGAAAACAATTATGAATTAAGACATGACTATAATTTCAAAATGGCATCCAGGGAATATGTTGGAAGTCCATCATATCTTAACATTGTATCCCGAGAAGGTGTTTATACACCTAAATCACTTGATTTGTAATTAAGCAAACTTATATAAATGCATTTATTTTCCATTATTATAATTATGAAACACATAAATATCATATAGATCCCAATAAAAGCACAATTGTCATAAATTTAGAATGAAATAAGTAATAATTAAAGGAATTAAGGAACATATCCCAATGGAATAGTATCCTGACCCTTGGAATGGTAACATGACCATTAGAAAAAGTAATATTCTCAATAGAATAGTATCCTCACCCATGAGATCATAAATAAAATTTATACATATTATAAAAATATATTATATAATTTTTTCATTGTATAAGTAAATAATTGTTTTTAAATGATAAATTATGTGTTGGTATTTTTGTAAAATATAAATTTTTTATTTTAAATTTAAAAAATAATATAATGATATAATTGAAAATTAATTTTCATAATATAGATTCATAAATTAATAACTTTTTTTCCTTATTATAATATGATAACATTCCGAGACCTTAATTAATTTTTCAATGTGATGTGAAATCAATTATAATTTTAAAATCAGTATTCTCCATGTAAATGATGATTTTCATTAAAAATTAAAAATTTCATATTTCGAATTTTTTTCATAAAATGGTGTTCATTTTTTGAATTCTACAGGTCAAAAAATGATGAGAGGTATTTTTCAAGGATTTTTATAAAATAGTTTATTTTTTTTGTAAACAGTGAAATACGGTAATTTACTGTATATAACAGTATAAATTAAATTCCCTATTTCTTGATTCAGTGATGATGTAAGAACCATAATCATTAATCATATTTATTTATTCAATAAATTAATAGATATGGCTCAAAATATTCATATTATTGATTCAATATAATAAAAAAATGAATAAAATAATAATAAAACACTCCTCTCATGCCTTATAAATACCACCCTCACCACTTATTCCCCTCACACGTCCAAAGATTTGAATCATGTAAAATTTATTCCCTAAAATATTCTCAATAACCTCCTGAATGACTATGAGAATTTTTTATCAACCAAATACCATATTAAATTTCACTCAGGAGTATCTCAAGGAGAATAAGATCAAGTGGTAGAATCCTCTTCTGTTTTCTTTTAATTTCTTTACAAGTTCATTTCTATTCTAATTCTCTCCTCACATCCACACATCTAATAGGAAGGATAACTCCAGTATCTTATTTATTTTATAATTTTTTTATTTTAATGTAATAATCACTAATCAAACCCCTTATACTCCCCCTTTTATTTTTAAAATGACAACGTCGTCCTCAACGTGCTGATTTAGCAATTTCGAGGACGACATGTTTTCATTTTCCCTTACCGACATCAAGGATAGTCATAAAACCATTATAATGGTTGAAAAATATTTTAAAATTATGGTATAATTTTTTATTTTATGTAGCTAATATATATACATAATATTAAATAATAAAATAAAATTAGTTCGTTGTGATCGAAAACCGCTAAAATTAATCTAAATGATTATCATTAAAATTTTATCAAATAAATCATCCTCATTTATAGAAAAAAATGATTTATAAACCCAATTAAACATATATATTTTTCTTAATAACATGTTATTTCAATTCGGGATAATAATACTCATTTTACACGATCTTCCACACATGTATACAAGTGAATCGATCTTGGAAATGAAGAAAATGAATACTCCTAAACGATGAAATTGAACACTATAACTCCTCATAACAGCCGTAAATGTACTGAAGAAAATTATAATGAATAAAATAAAATAAAATGAGGATCAGGATTTACTAAATAATGAATATAATTTTATTTTATAGGGTATTAAATTAAATAAAACATTCACACATAAGGTAGTGGGATTCATCAACCCCAATTTACTTTCTTTCGGTTATCCCTCTTTCATGCCAAATTCCAGTGTGAATTATATTTTAATATTACTCAAATTTAATTTAATTATTCATAGATTTTCATTTTTGGGATATAAATATTTTCAATCTAATTTTATTACAAACACAAATATTTCCAAAATAACTCTTCTTTCAAAAAACACACATTTTACTTCTATTGAGATTATTTCTTCTTCACTCAAGATAGGTGACTACTATACCATGCATGGTATTTCATTCTTGTAAAACTAATTTTTATTATTGAATTGATTCATTATGTAATAAAACAAATACCGTTCAATGGGTTATTTTATGTCTATTATTGATATGCGTTCAATGAAAAATTCATGATAATGAAAATGTTATGATGTGAGAGGTGTGCCTGAAAATATATATTTCTCCAATGCATTGGGAAATGTGATTATACAATAATATAATGATCAATATATGTGAACATTATGATTGTTTGTTTTCAAAGTTTGGATGATTTTATGATTATTAACATATGTTATGCGTGAACATGATGGCAAGTTTGTTCACAATTCTATGTGATAGTTGACCACTAAGACACGATGTTTCATTTTTATGTATTGACACATGCCATGCCTTTATATAATTATTCCACTAATTATTATGATTATGGTCCCATTCTATTGTTATTATGATGATTATTATTCTCATCACTGTCATAAGTATTCATGTTCTTATTTATCCTCTTACTGGGCTTTTAGATCACCCATTTCATTAATGTATATCCTCAGGTGACTAATTATACTAAGGGGTACACGAGGGACACAAAAATCCAGAGATAAAGGAATTAAATTATTTTAATTTTTTATTATGAAAATCTTATGTTTGGTCTTAATTTTAAAAATACGCTAAAACTTTGGATCCAAGTATTTTAACATTATTATATAGTTTTTCTTAAAATGATGTAATATTAATGTAATAAAAAGGTGGGTGAGTGTAGTTGGTATCATAGACAAACTTAGATAATTTGAAATTTTTGATTAATGAGCATAAGTGAAAACCCTTAGCATGAGACTAAGTAAATGTAAGCACCCAATAAGCTTTGTTTTAGAAAAATTATAGGCATATAGATCCCACAATATATGCCTTTAAGGTAAATTTCAAAATGGAAAAAATTATTTATTCATTAATTGTTGACTTAGATTTTTTTTTCAAAAGTTTTCTATTTTAGAAATTGGTGGGAACTAGAAGAAACTAACCCAATAAACCATGTGAGGGAAAATTCACTGATTCCTAGAATGACATCCCCAATGCCTTAGGGGTATAAAGTTAACAATTTCATAGAGATTCATACTAAGATATCTCAGTATATGAAAAATAAAATGAATAATGTACCACATATTCCTTCCCCTTATTTACAGAAATTGGATATCATGAATTTTATGTGGAAATGACCATCGATGTTTAGTGGATCATCCGATCCACCAATCATGAAATAGTGGGTCAATTTAATAGAGAAGATCTTTTTTGTGCTTTACTGTTCTGAGATTGAAATGGTGAATCAGACCTTTTATCATATTGATGGACAGGCCGACCAATGGTGTGTGTTCATTATGTGCACCAAGAAAAAGGATGAAATTGAGAAGATGGATTGGGAAGAATTTATGAAAATATTTCTTAATAAGTATTTACCTCATACTCTTCTGAAAAAAATAGAGATATAATTTATAAAGATGAACAAAAATGAAGGTGATTCTATCACGTCTTATGAGGGAAATTTCACAAGGTTTTCAAGGTATTCCTCAAGTTTTATTAAAAAAATGATAGAAAAATAAATATATTATTTATTGGTTTAAAACAACATCTTTGGAAGGATCTATAATTTATAATTTTGGGGGGTTATGGAGAAGTTTTTTGATGTGATCTCGATGTGTAGATTGAGTTTGGATAATTGTACCATGCATTTGGAGATAAGAAAAAAATATGTAGTTTCAAGAAGGAGGATATAATGAAAATGGTGGAATGAAGTCTCACTACAAACATTTCAAAAAATTTGGGAAGAATCGTCATGGGAATTTCCTTAAAGGGATAGGAGAATGCTTTATGTGTTAGAGAGATAGCCACCAAGATAAAAAAATATCAAAGAGACATGAGGAAGTAGGATAATGTGGTAGAGGAAAGAGAGTACCACATATTTTTCAATTAATAAACTATAGGTAGAAATGGTATTATACATGATAGTGCACTACACACTGAGTCCATGAGGGTAATAAGCATCAACAACCACCAAATATAACGGAATAAGGGAAATAATATTCCATTACTATAGATATGGCGGAACCCAAGAAATGATATGGTGATAGGTATGCTAGTCATTCATTCAAAAAAAGTGAAAATATTATTTCATTCTAGTTCTATGAATTATTTAATTTCATAAATGTTTAGAAGAACTATTAAAACACAGCCTCAAAATATAAAGGTTGAGTTATCTGTGAGAACATTAAATGGGAAAATTTTTACATCCATAGTATATAACTCATACATGGTTAATTTTTGTGGACTGAAAATCCCATAAAATATTATCACACATTCTTTGGTGGAGTTTGATACTATTTTTGGCATTGATGGGATATCACTATAGAAAGACAACATCATCAATCGGGAAAGGGAGATCACTCTTCACATCTTCAGGAATCCTCTAATTCTGTACAAGTGAAAGGAGGATAATTAATATCCTTAAAAATCATCATCTCAATTTTGGATATTATTGCCTTATGGGAAAGGAAAGGTGACTCAAATTATTTTTTCAAAGGAAAGAATCATGAAATAATACATGCCCATTGTGAGAAGTATGATAACGTGTTTCCTGATGAATTTCCTAGTCTTCCTCTTGATAAGTTTGTCGATTTATATATTGAACTTATTCTAGGATCTCTATCTCTATCAAAGACACTATATAGAATGTCCATTGTTTAATTGGAGTAACTAATGAAGTAGTTACAATATAATCTATTTAAGGGATTTATACGCCCGAGTGCGTCACTATGGGGAACACCAGTCCTCTTCATCAAGAATAAGGATGGAGTGATGTTCCTATGCATTGATTATCATGATCTCAAAAAACCTAAATAAATAAAAAGGATCTAATTCCATAGAAAAATGACTTGTTCAATCATGTGAGTGGGGAAGGCATTTCTCTGAGGTATTCCTTTGGTCAGGATATCACATAGTAACGGTGAGGAAGGAAGATATTCCCAAGAAAACATTTAGAATGTGGTATGAATACTATGAGTTCATTGTTATTCTTTTTAGACTCACTAATTCCCCATAAATAATCATGGACATAATGACTATAGTATTTATAGATTATCCAGAAAAAATTATGGTAGTATTTATTGATGATATTCTGATATACTCTAAGGGAAAGGAGGAATATGAGTAGAAATTGTGTACTATTCTAAACACTTTGAAAAGTGATAAAATTTATGAAAAGTCTAGTTAATGTGTGTTTTGGATGGAAGAAGTATCATTCTTGGGGTATGTTATAACCAAAAAATGAATATCTATTACACTTCCTAGATAGAGGCAATTGAATTGTGGACTCGGACAACATCTGTAATGAGGTTCTGTAGTTTCCTTGGTCTAGATGGATATTACTAGTGATATGTGAAGAACTTATCATGTTTTTGAAACCCACTATCCAAGATGACTCGAAAAGGACATAAGTGTGTCTGGACTAGTGACTGTGAAGACTCCTTCAAAGATTTAAAAAAGTGGTTTATCACTATGCTAACAGTCACACCTCAGAAAAGTGGGGAAAACATTGTGGTATATTGTGATGCTTCAAAGAAGGTATTAACCTATTTACTGAAGGAAATTTATAATTTGATAGCCTATGCAATACGGTAGTTGAAAATTAATGACAAAAACTACCCCACACTTGATCTGGAGTTGGATGTTATGATCTTCGCGATGAAAATATGGAAAAATTATCTCTATGGGGAGAAGTGTGAAATATAAAATAATCATAAGATACTTTAATAAATTTTCGCACAAAAAAGAGATTAATATGAACCAATAAAGATGGTTAATGATTATCAAGTATTATGATTACTCTATCGAATACCATCATGGAAAAGTGAATAAAGTGTTGGATTCTCTATGTTGACAGGATACTGAAACATTATCAATTATAATAATTGATAAGGATCTAATATTCATATATTTACAAATTATGGACATGGGAATCATTATGGAAGAAACATTTTCAATCATTTCTCAAATGATTTATCAACCATTCCTTATGGAGAAAATAAATGATGCTCAAAGAAATCATGTGGAAACTAAGAAGAATGTGGATGTTATCAGAAAGGATAAATCCTCAGAGTTCCAAATTGATGAGGATGGAGTCAAAAGATTTGGGTCACAAATACATGTACCAAAAAATCTATAGATAAAGAATGATCTTATTAATGATGCAAAATTATCAAATTTCTCTATTCACCTCAGAAGCACAAAGATGTATTGAGATATCTAGGAGGACTTTTTCTAAGACAATATGAAGGAGATCAAAAAATATACTTCAACGTGACTTTTCTATTTGGATGTGGAGAATAAAAGGGAAATTATAAGGGGATGATGAAACCATTAACCATACCGTATTGTAAATGGGAACATACCACCATAGAGTTTATCACTAGACTATTGAAGACTTCTAAAGGAAACAATTCTACACTGGTTATTGTGGATCATATTACAAAGATAGATCACTTTATCACAATATAGATGTAGTTATCATAGAATCCACTTTCTTAGTCATATATTATATAAGATGTAAGTATTAATGGAGTAACATAATCGACTGAATTCAATCAAGATACTGGATTCACTTCCATGTTCTGGAAATGTATTCAACATTATCTAAACATTGAGGTGAACTTCATTACTTCTTATCATCCTCAAACTAATTTCCAATATGAGTGGACTATTCAAAAACTATAAGACATGTTGAGAGAATGTTAAATTGATTTTAATAGGGGATGGGACAAACATTTACATATGGTTGAGTTGTCTTACAATAATAATTTCCATTCGATCATCCAAATGGCTCTATATGAAGCCCTATTTTGGAAAATATGTATGACACTGACATGCAAGGATAATGTCAATGAACAAAATTGGTTGGGATCTGAAATTTTTGAAGAAATTGTAGAAATAGGGAAAACAATTCAACATCATATTCGGGAAGCCTGAGGTCAACAAAATATCAATAAAGAAAATAGTCAATTTCAAATGGAGTTAATGGTTGGAGACATAGTATTTTTCTACATATCTCCTTAGAAGAGGATCATGAGATTTGGGAATAAATGAATGCTAAGTCCTAGACGCATCAACCATTTTTAGATTCCTGATTATCTCAGATATGTGGCCTATCAAATAACACTTCCACCATCCTTGTCTCAAGTACATGATATATTTCAAATATAAATATTGATAAAGTATATATGAGATCCATCACATTTATTGAATTTAGGGGTTGTACAGTTGGAAAATAATCTATCATATGAGGAGCAACTAGTGAAGATCATAAATCATGGAGAAAAATCAAATAGTGGATTTACTATGGATGAACCATAAGTGTGAAGAGACTATATGGGAATCAAGGAAATAAATTAAAGATAAATACCCCTATATTTTTATGTAAAATGAAATTTTGAGGGTGTGATTTAAAAATGGGGAAGAATGTAATGACCTAAAATTTTATCAATGGAATTGCTTCCATTTATATAATTATAAAAAACATAAATTTCTTGGAGATACCTATGAGAAAATATTTCTCATAAATAAAAAATGAAATATGTAATATTTAATGAAATTAAAAAACCTATCCCGATGGGACAATAACCAGACCATTGTAATATGAACTTATCCATTAGGAATAGCAACATGATCAATAGAATAGTAACCTCAAAAATGAATGTATAAATAATATTTAGGTATCTTAATAATAATAATATGATATGATTATGTCATATAATAATTAAATAAATATTTTAAAAATGATAAATTAATAGTTGGTATTTTTGAAATAAATAAATGTTTATTTACAATTTTAAAAGTAATATAATGATTTTAAAAAATAATTCTAATAAAATATATTAAAAATTTTATATTTTTTTGTCTTATAATTATAAGATATGTTTTCATACCTTGATTATTTTTCAAAGTGTTATACGATCAATTATAAATTTAAAATCTGTATTTTTTTGTAAATGTAGTTTTTATTTAAAAATTAAATTTCAAATATTTAAACATTTATTTTTATAAAATGGAGTTCTTTTAATTTATTATCCATATATAAACATGTTTAGGGTGATTTTGTGAAATTTTTCTGAAATAGTTTAATTTTTGGCGAATAGTGTAATATGGTAATTTAGGTTATATAACAATATAAATTAAATTAACTATTTCTTGATTAATGGATGGACTAATCACCATAATATCTAGTAGTACTTATTTATTTAATTTATTTATTAATAAGTTTCAAAGTATTTATATTATTGATCCAAAATAATATTCAAATAAATAAAATAATCAAAAACACCCTCATCTCTGTTATAAATACCACCATCACCACCTATTCTCCTCACACCTCCAAAGATATGAAGTTGGAAAAATTTCATCCTATTACTCTTACCAATACACTCACCTTTGTCCAAGTGAAATTGGTCTCAGAAAAATACCAAATCCAATTTCCCTAATGAGTTTCACATGGAGAAGAACTTCAAGAGGTAAAATCCTCTTCTGTTTTCTTTTAATTTCTTCTCAATTTCATTTATTTTATTATTCTCTTCTCACCACCCCTAATACAATTGGAATGATAAATCCATAATCTTATATATACTTTAAATTTATTATGTTAATTGATAATCCATCATGAAACCTATTATCCCCTCCCTTTTATTATAAAAATTAAAACGTCGTCCGTGAGGTGTTGATTTATTGCCTTCACGGACAACAAGTTTTACCACCATTAAGTATCAAAATATAACCATTATAATGGTTGAAACATATTTTAAAATATATGTTATGTTATTTTAATGTTATGTTACTAACATATATACATAATATTAAATAATAAAATTAGACGAGTTCATTGTGATTTAAAATGGCTAAAAGTAATCTAAACGATTACCATTAACATTTTTTCGAATGAATCATCCTAATATCTGTTAAAAAATAATTTATAAGAGGTGTTAATTTTTTTAATTTCATTAATAAAATATTATTTCAATTATTCATAATTAAAACCATTTTACGTGATCTTGCAAACATGTATACAAGTGCACCGATCATGGAAATCAAGAAAACGAACACTCCCGAATGATGAAATTGAACACTATAACAAATCAAAATGTCCATAAATGATATTAATAAAATTATTAGGATTAAAATACAAATAAATAATGTTCTTTATTTATTAATTAGTTAATATAATTTTATTATGTAGGATATTAATGTGAATAAATCATTCAGACATTAGTAAAGGGGGTTCTCAAACAAAATTTTCTTTCTTTGGGTTATTCATATTTTATCACAAATTATAGTGTTGATTTTATTTTAATATTCAAAAAATATAATTTCTCTATTCATGTATTTTAATTTCAGTGATATACATTATTAAAATCCGGTTTTTTGGAAAACACAATGATTTTATGAAATAACTCTTCTTTCGAAAGACACATAATTTAATTCTCTTGAAATTGTTTCATCTTCACTCTATATTGGGGATTGATATACCAAGTATGTTATTTTATTTTAAGAAACGTAATGTTCAATAAGGAATATATTATTCATTTAATTAAACGAATTTCTTTTATTAGGTTATTTTAATTATAATATTGATATGCGTCCTACATAGCATGCAAGATAATGTAAATGTTATGATGTGGTGGGTGTGCTTAGAATGATATAGTGGACTAAAGCATTGGTAAATGTGATTTATCAAATGAGAAATTTTTCAAAATCTAGGAACATGATGCTATATTGTTCCACAATGATGATAATGTTATGATTATGTATATATGTTATGCATGAATAAGATGCATGTTTTTTTTACAACTATGTGTGGTAGTTGACCACTAATACATGATGTTTCATTTTTATAAATTTCCAAATTCTATGCCTTTATCTAATTCTTCATCTCATGATTATGATGATGATCCCGTTCATATGATATGATGATTATTATTATTCTCACCCATGTTATACTAATTCATGTTCTTATCTATCCTCTTATTGTGATGTTTTCATCCCTTTCTTTGATGTATATATTTCGATGAATAATTATACTAAGGAGTTTAAAAGGGTCAATAAGATGATATAGAAGATGTAATTAAGTAATGTTCTTATTATATTATGTAAATATTATGTTTGGTCATGATTTTTCTAAGACCTTAACCCTTTTGGATCCTGGTTTTATAACACTATTATATTTCTTATTTTTAAAATTATTTACTAATAATGTATGAAAAAGAAGGGTCACTATATTACCAAACCCCTTATATGGTTTAAATGTCTCAATGGAGCCTCAAATAAGTTATAAATAAGATTAAATTGGACAATACAACAGTTAATTATAAATAAAACACCATTAAATAAGATTAAAATGAAACGATATAAGAATAAAAGAGTAGCTCAATTACTCCTTGTGGAAGAAGCATGAGGATATGCCGGTCCCACAACAATACCAAATAGAGATAACTAAAATTATATTTTCATGAAAATATATCCTCAAAGTGAATCTTGAAAATACATCACAGAAACAATATATTGTTTCTCGCCAACACATGAATTGATGTTCCTCCAATGCATCTAGTAGTACATCACACTATTTTGTAGAAACTCATGATTCCTAATAGATGTTTTCTAGGGAGGAATTAACATTTTAGCATGTCCACTCTTGAAATTAATCCAAAACCAATAGATCCTTTCACCTCAACCTAGCATATTTTCTTTCACTAACACTATCTCATGACATAACCCCACATGACATTTGTGCCTCACTGTTATCATGTGTCTGTCCCCAAGATTTCATTCTCCCATTGACATATCTTATGTTGATTAGTTCCTATAAATATATCCTTGTTCATCCATGAGCATCAAAAATTCGCAATGTTTATTATCATAGACAAGGGATAACAAGGAAGGGTCAAGAATAACTTTTTATGACCATGTATATCATATCCTCTCAATGAGGATCACATGAATTTTCTGAGGAGACCATAAGTATTCCATTGTTTACATTTCCAAACAAAATTAGGGAATTATTAATATATAATTATGGGTGTAGAAATATAAAAGGTATAGGGGAAATATTTTAAAATATAGGATTAATCACTAAAATAAAGGTTTAATAACATTGAAGAAAATGGGATCCATTAATATTTCTACAAATGGAATCATCGTATAAATTTTCATTAGAATGCTATTCTTGGATGTTTATAAGAAAAAAGGTAGAAACATAGGTTGAGATTCAGGATCCCTGAGATTGAACCTTAAAGGATCAAACAAAATTTGAACAATGATACAATGAAAAATCTGTTGACAATTGAGACTTATAGGGATAGATGGACCTTGGAGTTTCATTCCCACCATTTATAAGAGTAAAAATATATATTTTAGGATTTTTATAAACCACTTTATCTCTAGTTTAATTCATAATAATTTAATAACTTATACTATTATTAAATTATAAGTTGGAAATTTATTTTAATTAATAAAATTTTATTAACACATTAATTAGAAATTTTATGATTGAATTCATCCTTCTATCATATTGATTACTTTTTTTGATTAAGTTGATTTTTGAGTGGGAGTGTCAATAAGGAAAAATGAGATTCATTTCAATTTGTGTTGTCTTATTTCTATTATTATTTAAAGATCAATGACAATGAGTGACAAGTATATTATAATCAATTAGTTAAGATTTAGTGATAAATAATTTCTTATTTTAGTATTGGTGGTATAGAAAGTGACACCAACCTGTAGAGATTGAAAACCACTTGGTTTAGATCTTTAAAAACCAAAACTAGAATCTTGATCTAATAAATGTAGTTGATGTTAACACATTAGCGTAGATTTAATAATTTTTATTATTGGGTATTTTTTGGAAACCATAGAGGGTCTCATGGTTTCAATGGAATTGACCTGTTATGTATCAATAAATTATTTCTAATAAATAGTGACTCATCATCACAAATATTGGGATAACAGAAAGACATGGGTAGATTATTTGATTTTATTTCCCTTGAAATTGGTTTTCAATTCGAGTGGATATTGTTAATATTTTTAATCCTTGTTAAAATTATGAAGAAATGAGTTGAATGATATGATTTAAAAATTATTTCATCTTAATGCAGACAGATGTAGTGGGAAGAATCTAGTGTAAAAGGGTATTAATGTTATGATGAAATGAATTTTAGTTTATGTAATGTTGATGGGGGGATATTTTTGTTATGGAATATCTAGAGATAGTTTCCTCCTTTCAATCTCTTGGATGATGTATCATTCAGTGGATCTATGGGGTGACCACCAATTTGTGGTATTAAAGATCAGTTTAGAATATAAAAACATATCCAAATATCATTCTCATATTTTATGGATGTTATTGAAATTTAGTGGGATTCATTATATTATACAGTATTACATCATAATAATGGAGGTTTGGAATATAAAAGATTTATAGAACAAATTTTGGATTCTAAAGAATACAGATAGAATATTATCTTAATTAAAAGGACATAGAAGACTTGTTATTTGGACTCAAAATAGATAAGATGATGAATGTTGAATTTTTATAGCTAGATAAGAAAATTATTTGATTTTTATTAATTTCCTTGGAATTTAATATTTCCATTAACAACCAAGTGTTTAATATCACAATATTGTAGATGAATGATCTTGAACACACATATGAGAGACTTATTTGAATGAGGTGTTCATTTTGTGGTGTTATTTGGAATGAGGTTTTTTTAAATAATGCATTTGGAATATCATGTAAATCATTTTAGTATGATTTTAAGTAAGACTATATATTTTATAGTCATGTTTGATGATAATTTTGGGTCATTACTATTGTTATCATCAGTATCAGAATGTTGGAAGAAGATGGTAATTGTTTTGAACAATTATTACAAGAAGTCAAACCTACTATTTTTGGATAACAATGATCTCATATAGAAGGAATAATATAGACATAGATAAGTCTACGAACCATATATAAATACATTGAATGTGAAATTTAGATTATGTTAACTTCATTAGAAATTATAATGAAGATCATTATTTAGATACAAAAAAATGATTTAAGGTATGTTAGGTTTTCCTTGAAATGAATGTTGGAATTTTTGGAGTGGAAAACTGAATAATGATTTCATGAATTTCATGGAAAAACCATTAATGAAACATTTTAGAATATTATGTTTCATTAATTTAGTTTATGGAAGTAGAAAATTTCTATTGAGTGTGAATATTCTAGTTGAAATAAAGGTGATTGATTTCAGAACATAATTCCATTTGATGGTAGAGTAAGGATGCATGATGAAATATGTATCGTGAATATTTTGAAAATTTTATTTGGTAGATTATTAGGGTATTAAATTAGTGTTAAAGGTATGTGTAATATTTCAGATATTTAATGAATTCTTCTTTAATTTTAAATAAGTTATACATACTCTATATTTATGGAAGAACCTAATTTCTATAGGTTAACAGGTTGAGGTATGTTTTGGAACAAACCTTGCAAAATGATTTTGGAAAATAAATTAAGGATCCATTATGGTATCCCATGGTGTAAATGATTGAACCTTATATCATAAAAAAATATTATACTGAGAAAAATTATTGGAGTTACAACTTCCTAGATTCTGGAGTTGTGTAATTATCATCTAGGACACCATAGTGAAAAGAACTTGAAATCACTAATGATGGCCAGTTTGTAGAAGCTCTATCACAATGAGTTTAACGTATTGAGAGTTGTATAATTATAAATTATAAAATGGATACATTTAACCTGAATGGTCTAAATCCTATATTTTAGAGGTCATATCTTGTACACTCAAATGTTTGGGCACTACCCCAATCCAATGTCATTGAGTGGTATTATACTTCCTGATTTTCATTGATGAAAACAGTAGAAATGTACAGATATATTTTTTAAAACAAAAGTCTTGGAAATATTAGGATCTTTTCCATTTTATGGAAATGTCAATAAAAGAAATGGGTTGGAATTAAAATTTATTAAGTTACAAAAATGGTAATGAGTAAAGTTGATGATAATTTTAGGAATTATGTTGGAATAATGTGATAAAATTTGAGACAATTATGCTTATTACACCTCAAACAAATAATGTTGTTGAGTGAATGGATTATACATTAATATAGAAGCCACTAATAATTATGTAAAAATTATTAATTCCAAATTAAATTTCTTTGAAATCTATAAACCATAAGGAATAACTTGTTTTAAAATGTCTTTTAACTCTAATGGGTTAATAAATTTAAAATCATTAATGGTATAGTAAAAAAACTGAAGGTAATGACTAGAATGATTTTGGATACATATCCTATTACCTTGAGAATAAAAAATAAATATAAAAAAATTAAGACTCATATATGTTTTTTGGTGGTTATTGTGATGAAAACCTCTATTTTTGACTTTGGGATGATAAAAAGTGACAATTCATTATAATTTTAAATGTTATCTCTAATGAGAAGGGCTTGTTGAAAGAATGTAACTCAGATAAAAAGGATGTTTGGAATAAAAAATCAACTAAACAATTTCTTGTCATTTTGAGTGGGAGGTCCAAATAATATATATTCAAATGATTTATTATGGAAGTACATAAATTTTATAAAGTAGACCCATGGAAAACATACCATAAAGATCAAGGGATGCAAAGGCTCTAGGAAGAGTATTTGAAGGTGATATTCCAAAATATGTATCACCAAAATAAGAAGAGCCACATTCCAAATTACAGAGGTGTAACAAAGATAGGTTTATAGTTTAAAACATCAAATTTTTTATGGATTTATTGTTTCTAATATAAGGTGGAGATCTAAAAATCCAAGAATAAGAGACTACTCTCTGTGACACTGGAATGTGGGAATCAACTATGAAAGAAGAAATGCATTCATTTGATTCTAACAAAACATGGGGATATCTAAATTACCATAATTTAATAGAGATAATAATAAATGGTTTCCCAGTTGAATGAAAAGTGTTGTGATTGGAAGTGGTACAAGGATATAATGTTTTCAAAATAATTTTAGTAGAAAGCAATATTTGATTTCTCTAATATATATTTTTCACATTTAGTAAAACATGAGACCATACAGATAATTCTGAGCATGGTATACTTTAATTGTGACTTGGGGTGGAAATATTCATTAAGTATCAAGCTTCTTGTGAGTATTTTTGGAATGGGGACATATTGTATAAAATAAAAATAATATTATACAACTTCATGTAGGTATTAATATAAAGATAACAAAATATTTTATGGTATTAAATATTAAAATTTATTTATATAAGTTTTAGAAAATTTATTTGAAAAAATAAATTTCCTTTTTAAATTTAAAATTTTAATATTTTACAATATATATTTTTTGATTTTTTTTAAATATTGTTTTTAAAACAATATGGAATAATAATGTTTTTAATTGAAAAAGGAATTTTTTTAAAGCATTTAGAAAATAAAATTATATTTTGTATTATTATGAAAAATTAAGTTGTACCTTTATGATTTAAAATATTCAATTATTATTTTTGAAATTTATTTTATACTTTAATTTAGAAAAAAAAACATTTTCTATTCAAAAAATTAATTTTTAGGAAAAACTATTTTTTCATTGAGTTTCGCCGATTCGATTTTAAGTTTAATTATTACATTTATGTGTTTTTATTTTTGAAAATTGTATTCTATATTTTTAATATGGATTTACAAATTTAGTAAATAAGTCCCTTTTATTTTTGGTAAATATTGGTAATAACCTTATTAATATTTGATGTTGGGTTAAAGGGTTAATTAGGTAATTAAAGGTAAAAATAAAATGGAATGGATTATTAAATGACCCCAAAACTTTAATGAAATATATATTATGATTAGATTTTATCTATAGTCATCCAATATTAAGTTATCAGTCATTTTATTGTCTATTTAGATGAGATTATGACATTTGTAATATTTTATTTCAATAAAAATCAAGCATGTGATACACTTGTTTTTAATAACTACAATATTTTAATTTGTAGTTATCTAGGGGATATGTTTTATAAAAATATATTTTTTTAAATATAAAATATTTATCTTAATCATGCTATTTTCTTGAAGTTTTAGTGAATAAATAACTACCCTAAATGATAGCACAATGATGATGTAGTATTTGTTAATTTAATTGAAAATTTAGATAAATGGTATTTAAAATACATTATGAAATTTAATTCGGGACACAAAATGTTATACATTAATTTTATAGATTCCCATGACCAGTTGGGGATGTGTTAAAATAATTTTTCTAATTAATAGTGGTATCTTCATAATATTAATGACAATGTAATGAAGAGTTCTAAAAATTCACATTATTGATATTTTATAATAAATAATATTATATTTAATTATATATAATTACAAAATATATTAAATGTATCAATATTTTTAGGATAAATATTTTAATATTAAAAATGGTCTATTTTTTGGGACTTTTTTCAATTTATAGTAACTATATTTATCCTAAAAGAGTATAAATATTTATAGTCAAGGTATGTTGGTAACAGTCAACGATGGTCTAAAACAAAATGATAAGGTTAATAATGTGATATAACCTTGAGAAACAAATTATGATATTATTTATAAGCATAGTAATCCTATAATTTATCTAAATAATTTTGGATCCATTTGTAATTAAAACTTAATTTATATTTATTTAATATTTTGAGAAATTCTAAGAGTGCCCCTAACCTCTCTTATAAAAGGGAACCTTTTCTAATCATCACTTAAAAATTAAAAACCCATTCATATTGGCCAGTAGGTACCCAAATACCTTCTTATAATTAATACACTCATTTTAGAGGTCTTTTTTATAGAGAACACAAACTTTAGTGGTTTTTAGGGGATCGACAAAGGAAGTTGTCCAATGAAGAGGTATCTTTTTTAATGAGCACTTTTGTTTTATTTCCTATTACACCTTCTTTAAATACCATTAAAAAATAATAAAAAACAACCAATGTTTCTTCCATATATTGATCTATTAATTTTTTAATGTAAAAACCTATATCTATCTCATCATATATTAAATGGTAAACAAAACCACCATTTGTGTGTGTGTTAGACTACTACCTTTCAAATTGATGTAATTCATTTTCCATGACATTCTCTAAATAATATATATAATGTTGGAGTTAATTTCTATATATTATATTAATAAAAAATATATCATTTTTAAAATATAATATGTCATTTACTACTTTTCTTTCCATGCATTTATAAATAATAATGTTGTTCGTGTGTATGTGTGGACTACTACCTCCACGAAGGGATGTGATTCATTTTTGATAAATACATAAAAAATATGATATATATATAAGTAAATTTAAATAATTGATATAATACATATGACATAATTATAATTTTTAAAAGATAAAATAACACTTACCTTATTTCCATAATGATCTTCAAAAATAGAAATGTTACTCATGTGTTTGTAAAACCTATCATCTCCATGATTATAAAATACTATATTATTCATTAAAATATGTAATGGATGGATTTAAATGTTTAAATTAATTATAAAAATTATAATTATTTCCTGATTATTAATCTGTACATGATATAATAATGACCTATTAGACCATATTTGACATAGAAAATTTATTTTGGACTTCTGTCATATATATATCAATAAAACATCTGACATGAACAAAAATTATTAGGTACTTTTTATAAAATAGTAATAAGTGATATAAAAGTAAAATTAATCCTAAAAATGTTTTTATTAAATTATATAATTGCCATATGTTTATTATTATGTAATATAAATAATGTACATGATTCATTGGATTCAAGGTAATAGATTTTTTTCTCACTTTTTCTTCTATGTGACACATGACATATTAACCACTTGTTTCCTTTGAGTGGTTTATATAACTATGAGTAATTCATTTTATGAGACATATTATAAATTTTATGGGTATTTAAATATATTTTTAATTTTATTTCATTAGTGGGGTTAGAATTCAAAATTTTATAGCAGTAAGGGAATATTTCACAATCACATCATTATTCAGGATAATTTATATTTATGCATCAATTGGGGAATAGTTCTCTTCCGTATCCATGATTTATAAAAAATAATTCAAAATGGTTTTTAATATTAAACTAAAAAAATTAGAAAATCATTTTAAAATATGGTTTACTTTTTAATTTTTTTTGAATGGAATCTTTTTGTCATTTTCCAAATTAATCAATTTGCGACTTTTCCCAATACAATATAGAAGGAATGATTTTTTAACTTATTATATATGAGACTATTTTCATGCATTCATGATACCTCAATTATTTTTAGGTTTTTTTATATGTTTAGAGGTTTATTTTTAAATAATATATTTTCCTTTATAAGTATGTGGATTAAAAAAAGTAATTTCAAAATGGAAAGGTTTTTCTCCTCAGGAATTATTCAATTGATCTTTCCAAATAAATTTCCATATATGATAAAATTAATAGATGTTACTTAATATTTATAGGGGATATAATATAATGATACCAACCTTATTTTTTATTTTTATGTTTTATGTCTATTGTGAAATGAATAAATGTTTTTGAAATCCATTTCTTTTCTGTGGGGGTTTTTATGATGAAATGTTTATGAGACCCATTTCTCTTAATGGGGTTTGATACTTAGAATGTTTTATAATCCCATGGAATAAATATCCATGGTTTTCATTATGTGATGGGTGTGAACTATATTTATCTCTAATATATTGGGAAAAGTATAATATCTCAAGATATTGTTATGGGGAAAAGACGATGTGCTACATCTGTTAGGGGAAACCTGTCAATGTACTAGATCCACTAGGGGAAACATGAATTAATGCTTGATCCAATGATCTTGATAGTTATACTTGATATATTAAATGGTTTCAATACTTATGATTGTGTCACACACTTTTATAACACGAACATTCAGTTCATGATTATGTTATGATGATTTCTCATTCTGAGGATTCATGTTTGTTTTGTAATACTGATGTTTTATGAAATTACTCTTGTTTACGAACTTTTTCATATTGGGTTTGAACATTTTAAGATATAGCCATGATCTTATACCCTAATGATTATTCTGTTATTTCATATGATTATTGGTTGATTTATCCCATGATTATCCTTATTGAGAATCTAAGACCACCCTTTCTTATGATTCATTTTTGAAGGTTATGAAGAATGATGCTAAATGAGTTTCATTTAGAACAGTTTTTTATGTGATTAATTTTATGCGAGATTTTGAAGACTTAAAAAGCAATATTAAAATCTAGGTATAATGAGACATGATATTGATCATTATGAACTAGTTGTTGTTGGATAAAAATGATAAAGATACCATATGTAGTATCTAATGATGCTCAATATACAAGAGGGGGTGAGTTGTATAAATTAACAAAATTACTTTAGAGATTTTGAATATGGTGATGTTTAACAAAGTTAAACAATGTAATTCACAAAACCTCTAGTTTTGCACACTTTCTTGATTACAAAAAAATGATTCCGAAAATGTAATTCCAGAAAAGTGGTTTCGATAATGAAACAAAAAAAAGTTTACAAAGATAAAGATTCTACCTTAAATAGTATAGAATATCACTAAATCAGTGTATACAAGTATAAGAAAGTATAAGATAGTTATACATTCCTCAACAATCAAAATGCAGCGGAAGACTTGAAACAAAAAAGTAACAAGTAGTGAATCTTTTAACCCAGAGAGAAGGGTATCCAACAACCTTGGATAAAGGTACCTTGATTTATACTATCCAGAAATTATGTCTTACCCTCACCAGGGTAAGCCCTCGATACGATGATATTTGTCTATCTTTCTATCCCTGAAAGCCCTCAACTTCAAGGTAGTCGGCACCTCTGTCTTCCTTAGCTTGTAAGTCCTCAATATTTAAGGTAGTCGAATCCTCTGTCTTATAATCCCTTGAAGCCCTCAAATGTACTCAATAACATTCAGAGTCGCATAAAGCAAGTCTGAATGAGATGGTCAGTATGAACAAAGCAATAAAGTCCCTTTCTCTAGAAAAAACTTCAGCATCATGTAATCTCTATATTGATCAACCTTCTGAGCTCTTTCAAATGAGATCCTATTTATAGGCATAGCTCTAACGGTCATCTCCCTCCTCCAATGTTCATATTATTCCTTGAATCTCAGGGGGACCTGTACATGTTTCACTCAAGAAACGATTAGAAACTGAATGCACGACATCATTTTTTAACAAAAAAAGTGTAAGAAAAAATATGATTTCTTGAACCAATTAATTTTTCAGAGTGTCAGTAAAAATGAAAGTTCAGAGTCTACCCAAAAACTTTTCGGAGTATATAATACATAGATATTAAGATTCTATTTATCAGATGAATTAGGAGTCTGAATTTCAAGGAAATTCAACGCATGAATTCATAAGAATTCTAAACTTGAACTTATAATTGTTCGGAGTCTGAATTCAAAGAACTCGGAACCTGAAGTCACAAAAGATCGGTATATGAATTAAGAGAACTCGGAGTCAGAGCTCAAAATAGTTCGGAGTCTGAATTCCTTGAAACTGAAGACATAAATCAAAAGAGTTCGGAGTCTAAATTTAGAGAACTCAGATTCAGAACTCATAATAGTTCGGAGTATAAATTCAGAGAACTCGGATTCAGAACTCATAAGAGTTCGGCGTGTGAATTTAGAGTACTCAGAGTCAGGACTGATAAGAGTTCGGAGTCTGAATTCAGAGAGTTCAGAACCTGAATTCGGATCTTAAAAATAGAATTCTTTATATCTATGTATATATATATGATTCAGAGGTTTTGTATATGAAATGGAATTTTATACATAGAATATGAACAATGAAATCAGGTTAAATAAAAAATTTCCTTGGGGAAGGAAAATTTCTTTATGAAAGAAAAACATATGGTAAATGAGAATTTCCTTAAGATAAAGTTTATGTGATTTTCAAAACAAGAAGGAATGGAAAATTCATAAGGAAACCTTATTGACTCAACAATATCCAACTTTTTGGAAAGTACAAACATCCTTATGAAAAAGAATATTAGGAAATAGAAAATATTTTTTGAGACATTGAAAATAAAACTTATCTCCCTTCACACATGGATAATGATGAATATGACTAACTCACCCTTAGGATTTGGAACCACTAAGGATCATATTCTGATTTCTTGAATGGGATTTTTCATTATCTTGAATACAGAAATCATTATAATGAAAACCCCCCCTTAGATGAACTCCCCCTGACTTGGGCTTAGTATTATTTTTGACATTCCTTTCTCCACCTTTGTGATTTTCAAAAAGGAATAATTTGAATGGAAAAGAAATTATGGTACCAGAAAAATTAGTACTAAACATCCAAAAGACAAGAAACCAAAAATTCATTATGATTGGAAAACTTTTTACAAGGAAGGAATACAACAAAAGATAATAATTGAATAAATTTATCCTTCCTTATCCTTGGGAATCCGATTCATCACTATTGTTTTCATCTTTTTCAGATCCTTATGATCTTCCTCTGCTAGCTTAAGAAGCTGATCCTAATCCTATACTTTCTTTTCTTAGACTTTTGTTTCCCTTCCTAAGCCATGAGATATTATTCTCGACCCTTCAAGATTTCTTCCCACCTAGCAAGATTCTCTTCTATATCTATCCTTAGATCTCTTTCTCTCTTCCCACTCTAGGAAATTGAATACAACTTTCCATTCAAATCTTTCACTTCTTGAATCCATGAATTCTGTTCTAGAGTTAACTTCTCCTCAAAACTATTTTTGAGATCATAACTCATTATATATTAGATTTCAAATGCCTTCTTGACACTATCTAAGAACTCGTCAAGATTTATCATGTCCTTTATAGTTTTCTTTGACCAACTACTCATATTCTTTCTTTGTCTTTTGAGGGCTATGTAGTTAATGAAAAAATTCTCGAAATCAGCCTCAATATTGACAAACTTGTCCTTCACCATGGACACTGAATACTATTTTTGGTTTAATTTCTGTTGAAGCATCTGGAATATCAGATCAATTCTGGGAAAAATAGGAATAGTCCCCACATTCTTTTTCAAAGTTTTTACTAAGAAATCATGTCCAAGGGATGATGATTCTGAATCTAAAACATTTCTTGGTGAGGGCTCTTTATCCAACTCAGTAGCCTTCCTATTCGATGATCCACCATATTCCTACTTCTTCACAACAGATTTTCTAGGTGTATCAAAAACAACCTATTTACCCTTATTGACCTTCAGAATGGGTTCCTTATTCAGATATTCATGTTCACTATCAGACAAATGAACAATTTTATCTTCATCTTTCTATTATTTCTGAGCTAATGTCTCATAATCCTCTAGGTTTATGAAATGATGATTATAGCTTCATTTTTCAGACATCTTATTCACTTCTTCTTCAACCTTTTCATTTTCTCCTTTCTCATCTTTCCCAGGGGTAGCAATCATTGAAGATTCTATTTCAGATGTTCAGATTGAGATCTTCTTGGATGGAATTTCTTTCTCTTGGAAGTATTCTACTTGGTTAATAAACTATGTGGTGTCACCACTTCTTTCAAAATCTTCTTATACTTCTTCTACTACTTATACTTCTCTTTCATTGATTTTGTCCGGAGTCAAAAAATTTATCCCAGTGGTCTCTGTTAAAGCTTCTACCTAGAAAGATTATGGTACCGGAAAATTCTCATAGGATTTCTCTGCACCCATCAGAAGATATTTCACAATATCTTCATTACTCATCTTCTTCTTTTTATTCTTTTCTTTCTCTTCCCTTTACAGATACTCAACTGTCTTCTCCTTCAGATATTTTTCTTCAGAAGGGTCTAGGAAAAACATGGGCTCCCCTTTATCATGTTCTTCATGTCTTCCCTCCACTTAGCTACTACCTCATCTGGATAATCATTTTTTCTTCATAGGTTTTGGAGGTGCATATTGGATTTCTTTAGGATCCGTGGTTTTTCCTTCCTCTTCTACTTCCTTCAATTTCCTCTTCCTTCCATCCTTTTTAGATGGTTCATCTACCTCCTGTTTCTTTAGTTTGGATTCAGCTTCTTCTTCTGGAAAGTCATAAAATTTTTCATATTCCATAGAAAAACCTGCTTTCATCCTTTTCAGAGTATCATCACTAACCATCATGACTTTTCAATTCCTTAGTTTTGAACTGCATGGAATTTTGAAAGAATCCAAGAACCGAACAATTAGAATTGAAAGAATGGATGGGTACATAATGATCTAAGACTTCAAGTTTTCATTCTTTATATTCACGATCGTAATCATAAAATGCTTAACCAAGTTAATATTTCTCAGGTTCACTAGAGAATCAAAAATATACATTTCACTCTTCTTCAAAGTGTCCTTGTACCCATTTATAGGAATGATGAATCCTTGAACCCATAATTCGAGAACCCATAAATTTGTAGACAGATGATCAATATTCAAAGTCTTAACATCTGTAAGTCCGAAGAAATTGAAAGTATTTACATTAACAATGCTTCCTTGAACATTCGTAAATTTATGAGAATAAAACTCAACTTCTCCTCCATATGGAATATCAACAAAGCCAGCATCCTCGGTGTATGAAAGAGCATAAGTCTTCCCATATCTCTTGAAAGAGAACATATCTCGGCCTTATTCCTTGAAAAAACATACTGATTCATAAAATTCAACTAACAAATCCAGGTATACTAAATCTTGAGATCCTGAATTTCATATGCAAATATTGTCTTATCCATTCAATTTGATTTTCTTTAAAATGTTGGAATCATGTTTGGCGAATAAGTATGGATGCACCAACCTTTCTCTATAAACCTACCACTCCTAGATTGGATTAATAGTTTACATGCCTTTATGAAAATATTTTTCGATAGACATTCGTATTTGAGCATGAAAATCTTGAAAATCTAGAATGGGCTTATGTAGAAGGGCAGTGAATTAGCACGCAAGAGCTTTGAGATCTATTTGGGACAACCATTGGGGTGTCCTTTATATAGGTGTTTTAATTGATAGTTCACCTTCCAAAATAAATCTAATGACTTAATGGATTTATGATCAGATCTGACAGTTTCAAATTATAGCCTCATGGAAATTTTGGTAGTATCCTATTTTTGAGGTTTTAAAGAAAAAAACATTTAGATTTAAGGTAAAAGGAATAAAAAAAATTAAAAACGAATTAAAATTCCAATAAGTGAAATATGATTATGAAAACTCAATAAAGAAAACATACCTTTCAGATTTCTAGGAATATTATTTTTATTAAGTGAAACTCCTCTTGAATAACTTTATATTCCAAAAATTTGATTACGAAAATTTTGAAAAACTGACTACAAATTTTTTTTTATAAAACTTTCATTATGAAAATTAAGAAGATCATCATTAAGAAAATTTTAAAACTACGATAAAATTTTGATTCTAACAAACCAATGTACCCCCTTTGAAAAAGCATTTATTACTGTAGGAAGATAAGTTTCAACAATTAGTTAACAACGAATATTACATTACAGTTATCATTCCTAACTTTGGTTTAGTGTATTAAAATCTATCAGAGGGTATTGATTTTATGATGATAACATCAATTTGATCTTCGGATCTGATAAATTGAATAATGATATCCCCTTTTTTGTGTGATCCCTAAGAAAGTGATGCCTAATATCAATATGTTTTGAGCGAGAGTGATGTGCATGATTTTTACATAGGGGAATGGAACTTGTATTATCACACAAATTTTGTGTTTTGGTAAAACTCAGGCCATAATCTGTGAGTGTGTGTTGCATCCACAACACTTGAGCACAACAACTTCCAGATGCTACATATTCAGCTTCAGTAGTGGAAAGTTCTACTAGTTTTTCTTTTTGCATGACCAAGAAACTGATGAATCCCCTAAGAAATGACATGATCTAGATGTACTTTTCCAATCCGTTCTACATCCACCAAAGTCCGCATCTGAAAAAAATTTCAAAACAAATTCATTTCCAGAAGTATAAAAGATTCCTAGATCCATGGTTCCCTTTAGGTAGTGAAAAATCATTTTTTCATCCAATAATTGAGATTCCTTAGGATTTGATTGATATCTTTCACATAATCATACCAAAAACATTAAATCTATATGACTAGATTTCAAGTAAAGTAGACTTCTTATCATACCTCTAGAAGATGTTTGATCTAATGGTTTCCCAACATCATCTAGATTAAGTGAATTCAAGGTAAAAATTGGAGTACTTATTCTCTTAGTGTTGTCATATACATACCTTTTAAGAATATATTTAATATAATTTTGTTGGGTATATATATTCCATCTAGTTTTTGAGAAATTTGAAAAACAAGGAAAAATGTTAACTCACCCATCACACTCATTTCAAACTCAGATTTCATTAGATTCGCAAATGAATCATTTAAACATCGATGAGTTGAACCAAATATAATGTCATCAACATAAATTTGAATAATCAAAACATTTTTCTTATCTCCCTTTATAAAAAGGGTTGGATCAGCATTTCCCTTAATATAGTTATTTTGAAGTAAAAATATTGTAATTCTATCATACCAAGCATGATGGGCTTTCTTAAGTCCATACAATGATTTAGTATGTTTTTAAACATCTTCAAGATGTTTCAAATATTCAAAACCAGGTGGTTGTTCAGCAAAAACATCATATTTTTCAAAACCAGTATGGAAAGCACATTTAACATCCATTTGAAAAAGATTGAAATAGAAGAATGTAGTAAATTCCAATATAATATGAATAGATTCAAGTCTAGATACTAGAGCATAGGTTTCTTCATAGTCTAATCATTGTTGTTGATTATAGCCTTTAGCAACCAATCTATATTTATTTCTTACAATGATTCCATTTGCATCACAATTATTTCTGAAGACCCACTTTACTCAAATAACAGAAGTTTCATTAGGTCTTTCAACCATGTTACAGACTTTATTCCTTTCGAATTCATTTAGTTTATCTTGCATAGCTTTTATCCAATCATCATCACCTAAATCTTCATCAGTTCTTTTTGTTTCTAATTGGGAAATAAATTCTCGATGTTCTACTTCATTTCTTAAGGATCTTTTAGTCTTTATAGGATGATTTACATCACCAATGATACTATCACTAGGATGATTCGTAAGAAACAACTTATTTGGGTTTTGTAAAACCTGTTCATCAACATAGGGTAGGAAATCATCTGGGGTAAATGTTTTAGAAATATCTTATGGAAAATTCTCCTTATCAGAAGGATCATCTAACAAAGGATAATAATCAGTTTTTGAAAACCCATTCGAAGATGTAGGTTGAGGTTGTTTAAAAACAAAGGGATCAGTTTAATAAAAATTTACATGTACTATTTCTTCAATAGTACTATTATTTTTATTAAAAACTCTATAAGCCTTAGAAGTTGTGGAGTAGCCTAAGAAAATTCTTTCATTATATTTTGGTGTGAATTTTTGAAGAATATCTTTTGTATTTAGAATAAATACTTTGCAACCAAAAACCTTGACGAAGTAAAGAATAGGTTTTCTACCATTCTATAACTCGTAAGGAGTTTTGTTAAGAAAAGGTCTAATCAACACTCAATTTATAATATAACAAGTAGTACTTATAGCTTCAGCCCAAACATTTTAGGCTATATAATATTCACTCAACATGGTTCTTATTATCTCATGAAGAATTTTATTTCTTATTTAAACAACAACATTTTGTTGAGGTGTTCTCGGTACTGAGAAGTTATTAGTAATTCCTTTTCTACTACAAAAAGCATCAAAATCAGAATTTTGAAATTCTCCTCCATGATTAGTATGAATAGTTATAAATGGAAGTATTTTATCATTTTTAACCTGGGATATAAAACTTTTAAAATAAGAAAGAGTTTAATATTTCCATGTTAGAAAATAGACCAACGTAAATTTAGTGTAATCATCTTCTATGACAAATACATAACACTTTCCCCCAATGCTTTCAGTTTGGGTTGGTCCCAAAAGATCCATGTGCACTAACTTTAATTCATTAGTAGTTGAGACTTCACCAACTGATTTAAAACATTATTTATGTTGCTTTCCATATTGACAAGGATCACAAACTTTTTAAAAATAAAATATAAGCTTTGGTAGATCCTTAAGTAGTCTTTTTTTAGAGATTTTACATAGTTTCCTAAGGTTACAGTGTCCTAAACTTCTATTCCATAACCAAGAATGATATTCCATTACAATAAGGCATGGTATGTCTTGGCTTAAAAGGTCTTCTAATATTAGTGTGTATACATTGTATTGCCTATGGGCATAAAGAATAAACTCTTCCTTGGAATTTTGTACAAAGCACTTGTCATTCCTAAAATTCTCAAGGTAACCTTCATAATGTAATTGGCTTATGCTAATTAGGTTGTTATTAAGACCCTTAACAAATAAAAAATTTGAAATCAATGTTTTTTCAAGAACAATGTTTTTACATGTACAAAAAATATATCCCTTAGCATTATCTTCGAAAGCTTCTTTTCCTCCTTTCGTCTTGATAATATTTTCAAAGATGTTTAGTTATGAGTCATATTCTAAGAACATCCACTATCTATGTACAATGTATTGATGTGGGAACGTTCTCTATTTTATTGAAAATAAAAGTGTTAGACTTTCGGAATCCAAACATTCTTAGATTCTGAAACATCAGAAAGAAAAATCTTGGGCACCCACATTTTCATTGAAAAATAAGTTTTATGAAATCCTAAATACTTGGTTTTGTTTTGGGAACAATTTCTTTCCCAATTCCCACCACACTGCCACATAGTGCAGAATGGATCACATTGAGGAACAAAATAATTGTTACTAAAAATCGGTTTTGAACCAGTATAACCAAAACCAAAACTATCCCTTAATGGTAGAATTTGAGAATACATCTTATCATAATTTTCCTTACCTAAGGAAAAGTTGACAAACACTTCCTCAAGGAAAATATTTCGTATTTTAGTCTAATAACTAAGTTCATATCTTCCAAAACATTAGCTTTAGAACTATAGTTAGGCTCAAAAAAAATTTCTTAGAAATTACTTTTCCTAGATCCTAAGAAATTTTATTCTTCTCATAATTTAATTCCTCATGATTTTTTTAAATACTTTCAAAATCAAAACTTATCTTATCAAGATCTTTAGAAAGATCTAATATTTCCATAATAAGAATAGTATTCCTTTAATTTTCCTTATCAATCTTTTTATTGAGTTTTGAATTCTCATTCTCAAAGAGCTTAGAAAACCTAGAAACTTCTTCATAGGTAGGCAAAGTATTATATTCATCAGAAGAAGATTCTTCATCAAAAGAGTTATAATATTTCATATCACTATAATTAGAATTCAAGGATACATTGGTCATATATTTTTCATTGTCTATCTTATCCATCAAATAATGATTTTAAATAGGTAGTATTGCTATTAGAACAATATTCTTCTATACAGAAAATTCATAAAATGATGATTCATCTGATGATTCACCACCAATGGCACTCTATGTGTCATTAGATTTAAATGCATTCCTAGCTTTATATTTTTATTAGTTCTTTATATTCCTCTTAGAATGATATTATTTTCTTTCCTTTCTCTTAAGAATAGTATAATCAGATCTTATATGTCCACCCCTCTTGTATTTATAACATATGACTTCTGAGTCTTTCTTATCCTTCCATTCTTTCTTCTTGTATGTAGATTGAAAGATATTCTATCAAAAAATCATGTCCATCCTTCTAGAAATAATTTCTAACTCATTTTCTGAAGATTCACTTCCACTAGATTCGGATTGGATAACAACCTTCTTAGACGTAGATCTAGTAACTCTCCCAGGAGTCTTGGTTTTCATATGATATGAAGTAGTTTTAAAAGATACACATCCATTCCCATTATTCTTCATTATAGTATAAGCATGTCTCTTTATTCTAGTCTCTTTTTGATGAAGCATTCCAAAAATATCTTCAAGAGAAATCTGAGTAACCTTTCTATTCTCATCAATAGACGTTCTCTTGGATTCCCACTCATTAGGCATGATATCTATGATTTTTTCCACAATTTCTTCATCATCTAATCCATTCTCACCCATAGGTTTTAAACTATTGACAATAAACATAAGTCTCTGTTGTACCTTACATATGGGTTCTCCATAAGGAATATAGAAACAATGATATTTAGCTCTGGGCATGGCTCTCCTAGTTTCAATAACATTGGAAGTTCCAAAGTGTGTAACTTCAAGCTTATTCCAAATAAAATTTGTAGCTTCACAAGATGAAATTTGGATATATATATATATATATATAGTCATAGAACAAACAATTTATTTCGAACCTTATAATTAAGTTGATATTCATGCTTTTCATGGTTGGTGAAAGTAATAACTTCCTTATCATGGATTTTATATCCTCGAGTAAGAATAACAAAATTATCTACTCCAGTATTGATAATGAAGGTCTTCGTGCAATCTCTATAATATTCGTAATCATTCCCATCAAAAATAGGTGTTCTTGTAGGATTTAAGTCGTCTATAGAAGAAAAAATGATTCCTTCCATCTAAAACAAAACATCTTTCCACAAAAACTTGTTATTAATAAATGTTTGTAATCAAGGAAAATATTCCTCAGAAAGTAAAAAGCAGAACAATGAAAAACTTGAGAAATGAATACTTATATGTGAATATGAGTATTTCAAGACCTCCTCTCATACAAATTGTTGGATCGAAATAATAAAGATATTGTATGTAGTATCTAATGATGCTCAATATACAGGTGGGGGGTGAATTGTATACTTTGAAAAAATTCCTATGGAACATTTATAGATAGTGATGTTTAACAAAGTTAAACAAAGTAGTTCACAATACCTCTAGTTATACAAACTTGATTGATTCGGGAAAATTGATTCTGAAAATGTAATCCGGGAAAAGTTTTTCGGGAAATGAAACTTAAATTATTTTTACAAAGATAAATATTCTACCTTAAAGAATATAGAATCTCTCTAAATCAGAGTATACAAGCATAAGAAACTATAAGAAAATTATAATGTCCTCAATAATCAAAATGCAGACCCAAACTTGAACCAACCAAGTAAGAATTTGTAAATCTTTTAACCCAAAAGAAGGGTATCCAATAACATTGGATGAAGGTCCCTTGATTTATACTTTCATGAAATTCAGTCTTACCCACACCAGGGTAAGCCCTCAAAATAAAGATCAGAGTCTCTCCTGTTATCCCAGCATTCTATCAACTTCAAGGTAGACAACACCTCTGTCTTCCTCAGCAAGGAAGTCATTGAAATTTAATGTAGTTGGCACCTTGGTATTACTATCCTCAGAAGCCCTCGAATGTAGTCAACAACATTCAGAGTCGCATGAAGCAAGTTTGAACAAGATGTTCAGTACGCACAATGAAATAAAGTATCTCTATCTAGAAATCACGTATGTATCATGTAATCTCTGGATTGATCAACCTTCAGAGATATTTCCAATGAGAACCTATTTATAGGAAAAACTCAAACGGTCAGTTCCCTCCTCCAATGGTCCTATTTTTCCTTGAATTTCAGAGGGGCCTGTACATGTGTCATTTAAGAAATGGTTAGTTAGTAACTGAAGGCATGACATCGTTTTATAACAAAAACAATTGTGAGCAAAAATATGATTTCTTGAACAAATTCATTTTTCAGTTTAAGAAAAAATGAATGTTTGTAGTCAACTGAAAGACAATACGGGCACTATAATACATAGATATTAGGATTCTATTTATCAAAATTATTCAGAGTGAGAATTCTATAGAATTCAGAGTCTTAATTTCAAAGAAATTAGGAGTATGAATTCATAAGAATTCTAAACCTAAACTCATAAGAGTTTGGAGTCTATATTTAGAGAACTCAGAACCTAAACTCATAAAAGTTTTCAATGTTAATTTAGAAAACATGGATTTAGAACTCAGAAGAGTTCAGAGTCTGAATTCATAGAACTCAATGTTAGAACTCATAAGAGTTCAGAGTCTGAATTTAGAGAACTCGATGTCAGAACTCATAAGATTTTGGAGTTTTAATTCGGAGAACTCGGAGTCAGAACTCATAGGAGTTCGGAGTCTGAATTCAGAGAGTTCAAAACCTGAATTCAGATCCAAAAAATAGAATGCTTTATATCTAAGCATATATATTATTTCTAGGATTTGGATTCAAAACCTTATTTTATATATAGAATATGAAAAATGAAAACATAGTAAGGATAAATTTCCTTTGTGAAGGAAAATTTACTTATGAAATAAAACCATAGGGTAAAAGAAATTTTCTTTAAGTTAAGGTGTTTGGGATTTTCAAAATAAGAAGAAATAGAAATGTATTAAGGAAAGATTATTGACTCAATAGTTGTTTGTGATCCCAAGTTGTTATGATTCTTTCCTATTTCGATAAAACTCTTAGCCTAAAAGTCCCTTTTTTATATATGTGATCCAATATTTATTTTTAATGTTTTATGTTTTGGATGGGAATAATTGGATCAAATTTATCGATATAAAATATAAAAGTATAAAGTTTATGTTTTTAACATCAGATCTGGTAGATTAGGTATTGGGATATTATAGTTTGTATTTGAGAAAATTATAAAAAACATTGGATATTTTGATTTTTTCATGATAAGATATCTTAAGATCTATATATGTATAAAATCGTGGTTATATATGTTTTAGGTCGACTATATGCTTAGAGTCTATGACACCCCTTTTGAGCTTTCAAGTGATGATATTTTAAGGAAGCTAATAAAATTTTTGGACTGGTATATTTAACCATTAGGTTTAACATAAAGTATTATTTGACGAAGACAGAGTTTAAATTTAGTGGACATAATTTTTAAAGTTATTTATAAACTTTAGGGATTATATGATCATTTATTGTGAGGTAATTATGGGTTATTAAATTTTTGGGAGGAAAAATGAAATGTATAAGATAACCATTTAGATTAAAACATTTCATTAATGTTGAAAATGTTAAAGTTATTTATTAATTTTTTTATTATAATTATTTTTAAATTTATATGGATTGGAATAATATAGTTTTAGAAAAAGGAAAAACCTCAGATTAGGAAACGACCAATTGTGTTTGGAAATTCATCAAGGCTTGAACATACAAACATATAGTGATAGGGGTGAATCACCTTCCATTATAAAATGTGATATTCTAGTTAATATGAAATTGATTTTATTTATTTAAAATATCAAATAGATAAATGTTATGTTCATTGTGGAAATATAGATTTTTTCCTGTAGAGAATAAGGGAACTGATAATTCGTTTTTTGTTAAGTGATTAATTTTATTTCAGACGGTGTTCACTATTTTGGGAACCCATTATGATTAATGTAAACAACATTTTGTAGAATTTATTTGAGGAATAAATATTTAATTATATTTTGGAGTAATATATGATTTTATTATAGATTTATGGTTATTTAGGTTATATATTTAAATTATTATTATATCTTTTAAGACTACTTGATTAGAGCATATGCATTTTGGTATTTGACTTTATGAGTGGATTATAATTATTGGAGATAAATTCCAAATTAATATTAGAAGAATATGTGATCAAATACTTATAATTTTTTCATGTTTCGGAATTGGTCTCTAATATTTTAATAAATTTTGGGAATCATTATTTATGGAATGATTTAGGTTGAACATTGAATATTACAATTAAAATTTTTATTAATGTAGTATTTCTTCATAAGAATGTTTACTCTTTTTGGGAATAAACTTATCATGTATAACATTATAAGGTTTTTAAAGACTAAAGAATGGCATAATAGATTTTTTCCCTTTTTAGAAAATTAGATCTGTTAGAAGTTGATCTTAGTGATTCAAGAATGAAAAATTCATCTTAAATACTCATCTTTTGGGAAAAAAGATGATGTTTCAGTGGAAATTTTTTATGGGATGAAATTATAATTGTCAAGTAAGTTTATTTCCTTATATTTATATTATATATGGTAATTTAATGCCTCAACTCTGGTAAAAGTATCTTATGAAAAAAATGTTTATGCAACCTGAGTTTTAAAAAAAGAGTACTATATTCGATAACATAGATAATCTGCCACAATGAGCTTAAGCGAAAAACGAAATATTATTAATTAAATGACACCATCTTAACCTAGAAGTTAGAATTGAGGGGATAAAAATTATTAAATAAATAATGAGAATAGAGTTTACAAATTTTTATATAATTATTCAGGGTCTACCAAATTAATTAGAAATGGAAAAAATGACCAATTGAATGTAAAGGATGTGTTCTTCTGAAAAACAATTTAAATGTACACAATATTGTTTTATAATAAGTTGTCAAATGAATATTTAGAGATTTTATTAATTAAATATATTTGTAACAAATTTTATCTAATTTTTATAATTCATCCTATATGTTTTCTAGACATGATATGAGAACAAATTCCCTTATATTCTTAAAAGGGATTATTTTTCAAAGAAATGCAGTTTTACCACCTTTTGATGGACAACCCATTTTAAATATATTTTTTTCACAATTATAAACTATATTTGAAAAGTTAAAATTATTATTTATATTAATAGTATCAAAATTTTATTTGGATTAATTTTTTTCATTTGTATGATAATATTAATTTTTTAACGAATAGTAAAAATACTGTATTTTAATTCAAAGCTTCTTTTTTGCCTAATTTATTTACAAAGTTATATTATAATTTTAATTGGTTTTAAAGTATAAATAATTAATATTTTATTATTTAATATAATATAGGTTATTGGAATCAATTTCAATTTTAAATTGGATATAAAAACATTATGAACTTTTTAATGTTTTTATTTTAGTAACCCATTTCCTCGATCCATCATCGACACTACTTTTAAATTTATTTTTGCCAATTTTGTGAATTGAATTTTGGAAAAAATGAAATATATTTTTGTAATAAGTAAGATATTTTTGTTTAAGAATATATAATTAATTTTTGGTGAATATTTTAGTATTTTATTTACCATGGTTACGTGTAAATCTGGTAATTAAAGGTGAAAATAACATTGTAATATTATAAAATTACCCTAACACCAGTACTAATTTTATTAGATGAGTGTATTTTGACAAAAATATAACTTATTCTTAAATTATAACCTTTTTAATCCACTTGGGTAAGAATATGAAATTTATTATATTTTATTTAAAAATAAGTTAAAAATGACATACTCATATTTCTATTAAGTGAAGAATTTTCATTATTAGGTTATAATGAAGGTAAATTTGACTATAAATAGTTATTTATACTATGAAATTATTTTATAAATAATGATAATTTATTTATAATTATTATACATTAAATAATTAATTTTAATTGTGACACAATGATAATGAAGTAACTGAATGATTAAAAAAAGAATCAAATAAATGATATTAATAATATTAAAATAAATATAATCTGAAATATTTTATTCCATAAATGAATTTTATGGATTAATATGATATTTTATGGATTACTTAATTTAGTTTTTTTATGTAATAAAGTTGTTATGATATTTTTTTAAAGTAAATTAGTGAATGGTGTCCAAATTGACATTTATGATTTTTTAAATATTTAATATTTTATTAAATGATATAAAATTAATAATACTATAATGTTTTAGTAAATGTATTTTTTGAGTATAAAATTTCATTAATGATTCATTTTTGGTCGTTTGTAATTTTATAGTAATTATATTAACTCTCAAATAATAAATTACATAATGTCACAATAAGAATTAATAATGGGTAATACAAAAATATAAGGGTAAAAAAATTATCAAAAAATGTATAATTTTAATTTTAAGAATCTATTTAGACCCAAAATCATCCTCTATTAGAAATATTTTAGTTTTGATCAATTTGGAATAGAAAATGAATTTATATTAATTTTATACTTTTTATAATTCCAAGAGTGCCTCTCGCTTCTCCTATAAAAGGGAACCCATTCAACTGTATTTATTACACAACAAAAAAGTTTTTATTTAGACAAGATCTATCCGAAACTATTCTTATAATAACTCCTCGCATACTAGAGGACATTGTTAAAAAATAACACACTCTATTTAGGTGATAATGTGTTATAAAAAGGTGATCGTTCGAAGGAAATGTAAATTTTTTTACTTAAGTGTTTCTATTTTATTTCTTCTTACAATTCATTAAAATATTATTTATCCATGATTAAATAATAAATAAAATATTATAAATATAATTATATTTTATTATTTAAATATTGTCTCCTAAATCCATCTTTGATTCCATCAAACGGGAAATGAATTAATCATTTGTGTGTACGTGTGAATTATTACCACCATGAACCTATATAATTCATTTCCAAAAATGTATTAAAATAATGGTTAAAATGATATAATTAATGTTAATATGTGATATTCATTAAATATTTATCACTATAAGAGAATTAAATATCAATTATGTACTTATTTTCCATGAATATAAAAATGATAACGTCGTTCGTGTGTACGTCTGAACTGTCACCTCTACGAAGAGATGTGATTCATTTTTAATCACCACATCACTTGTATAATATATATATTTATATATAAATTATTAATAATATATTATTATCAATATGGAAAGATAAAATAATACTTATCTTCTTTCGAAAATTATCTTTAACAAATTGAAACGTTACTCTTCCGTACATACGACTTACTGTCTCCATGATTGTAATGTATTTATTTTTTTATGACCACAATTAATGGTTTGATTTATAAGTATAATTTATTTATAAATGTTAATATTATTTCATTAATATTTTTTAGAGATTAGGGATTTATGAACATTTTTTCTATAGACATCATGTGTAATTCATCTTGGACAAAAGTTCTAAATATCATCAAAACATTTTACATGGACTTAAACAATAAGGTAATTTTTATAACATGAAAATAACGGATATAAAAGGAATTGTAAACACAAAAAAGGTTATAAATCAAGTAAATAATTAACCAAAGTTATTATTTGGGAAGATTAATATTTTACATGATGAGTCAAACTCAGTGGTAATGGGATATTTAACTAAAACATCGTTTTAAATGTTTTGAAGTTTAATTCTTCGAATTATTTCCCATTACTGTCCATATTTTAAAAACGTTTTTAAGAATTTATCTATATGGAAATGATTTTTTTTATATTTTATTCCATTCAAAAGTTTAAAAGTGGTACGGGATGATTTGATTAAAAGGTATTCTTTCTCGAATTTTTAAATTGTGTTTCAAAAATGGATTGATTATTTCAATAACATGGAATGTTTTATTTTTAACATATATGTCCTGAAATTTTTTTATTGATTTTATGTTGATTTAATGTTTTTATGTTTAGTTTAAAATTTTGAACTTTTATTTTCAAATAAATAATTTTCATTTATGAGTGTGAAACTTTGTAAAAATGACATACGATTTCAATGTGGAGAAGTTATTTTTCCTTCGTTTTTGTTTCACGTGTTATGATTATGTTATGGTTCTTGGGAATTGTTTATGAATTTTGGTGGTTCTATGATAAAATGAGGATGGGTGGTCTAATTATAGATCTCCAAATCCTAGGGTAATTAGATGGAGTTAAATGAAATGGTTTCTCCGAACAGATTAAGGGTTTATATTGTGATGGGTATTCCAAATGTAACCATAAAGGATACTCTCTATGTATCCATGAAGGAAAGAAATTAAGAATGTTATAGATTCCACAATTTACCTTTATGATTTAAGATCATTTTGGTTTTTTACAATAAACTTATGATTTCATAAGGTAATCTAAATTGTTTATGTTTTATGGTGGAAAAGAAAGATTCGGTGAGAATGTTTTCATAAGTTTAAAATATTCATGGGCTAATGGTTTCTTTACTTATATTATGTCCATTAATGAGTGTTTTGTGCTCATCCTTTTTTATAAATATTTTTATATCTCTTGATATTTTCAAGGAAAAATAGTATTATATGATGAATATATCAAAGATATGTCTTAAAAAGAAGTCATGTTTTCTGTTAAAAGGGTTTCATTTCATGGAGAAAAATGGACACTGTGTGTAAGTGTTCACATGTAATTTATTGGTATACCTTTTAAAAGATTTTCTAAATTCTCTTATATTATAAACTAAAAATACCCTAAAATAATAATTGTATTTAAAAAAAACTATAATAAGTTATGTTTAAGGTCGGGTCCCTATATTTGGTATCAGAGGATGGATTAGATAACATTAGAGATTAGGATGTTTTCTTAAGAGTTATGGATATCGTCATTGGATTATAATTTCATATTGATCATATGTTTAGTGTCTTATAAATTCTTGTTGAGGATCTATGTTATGAAAATTTATGGCGATTAATGGTATTTTTTGGGGACTTTTATTTTTTGAGTTAATTATGGGTTATTACCTTTTGGGATGAAAAATGATAGGTATAAGATAACATTTGAGGATAAAACATGTTATTTTTATTTTTGAGGATTTTATTTCTGTAATGTTATAAGTATTATATAATATTATAAAAATAATAACCCACTGGATAAATAGATGACCCATAGTATGGGTGAAGACTCGTCATATCCGGTAAGGCCACCGGAATCGAACCCACAACCGAAGGGAGAAATTGGTTCATCGCCTACCACTATCCTACATAAAGTACATGGTTAATATGATATTTTTTTTAGTTAAATGAGTTGTTGGATTAAGAATAAGTTGATTTTTAGAACCCATGTATTGTTGAATATATAGTCTTGGTATTTTGAAATTGTTGGGTGATTAAGTGATTAATGTTATCCTAGAAGACATTCACAATTTCGGGAACTTTATATGACTAAGGTAAATAATGTAATATGGGATATTAACTAAGGAGTAAGGTTTGAATTATATTTTCAAATAATAAGTTGTTTAATTGTGTACTTATAGTGATACAAGTTATTTATGGAAATGATTAACCTATGCTAGAGAATATGTGATTAAGAAAATTTATTTTAGGTATGTGGCATAAATTGTAATTGATGTTAATTGGAGATAAATTTTCAAACATATCATGGAAGATTATTTTAATAAACCAATATGATTATTGGGTTTCAATCTTATTCAGAAAAATTTGGATGAATTTTATGGATATTTATTTGTTGTATGGTTTATATTGAACTTTGGATAACACTATTGAATTTTGGAAATTAAACTAGTTTATCATTATATAAAGGTTTATTATTTATTTGGAATTATATTATCATAACCTAATAATTTTGTTTTTGGTTAATGTATCAAGATAGGATAAAAAATAGTTTGTATTTTTTTATCATATGATTCTCTATATGTTGATTGTAACGCTATATGTGTGGAAAATCATCTTAAATACTCATTATTTAGCGAAAAAGATGTGTATATGGTTGAAATTGACTAAATGATGAAAATATGAATTTAAAGAAATTATGTTCCATTATGTTCTTATTTTTTAAAATTAATAAATTCCACCACATAATGAAAACTATTATAAAATAAAAACATTATCTGTTAACTTTTCTTACTACGGAACGAATGACCTTTTAACCAATCATAGATTTACAGTTTTGTTTTATTTTAACATTCTCTAGACCATATTTTCTATCACACTCCATCTGAACAAGATAATTAGTTTTCTATTCTATGAACATGTCTTCTTACATGGAAACTTCCTATGTTTTATCTTTGGTGACCTTCATACTTCATTTTATTAGTTTTAATTTGTAACTCTTATTAACCCGTTTTCAAATGTGGGATTTCAATAAGTGTATTTTCAAAAGTCCAACCCCTATATTTCAATACCATGTTCAAATTGTGATTATTTAATCTATTATATAGGGGAAAATTGTGACATCTCAAGTTTTTTTTAAATAAATTCTATTTTGGATAGCGTACATGATACACAACATCGAGCTTAAGAAAAAAACTAAATATTATAATTTAAATGTAACCATTATAACCTAGCCATTAGAATGGTGGGAATGAATGGCATTAAAAAATAATTAAAATAGGGTTTAAAAATATTTATATAATGATTCATTGGTTACCAAATTAATTATAAATGAAAATAAAAACTAATTGAATATAAACGATGTATTTTTCTGAAAAACTATTCAAATGTTCAGAAGTGTGTTTTATAATAAGTTAATAAAACACTATTTCTAGATTTTATTAATGAAATATATATTAATATATTCAAAAAAATGTTCAAAATTCATATTATATTAATTTAGTCATTATATAAGAAAAAATATAATTTTATGCATTAAAAGGAGTATTTTTTAAAAAACACAATTTTACCACCTATTGATGGGAAACCCAATTAAAATCTAGTTTTTTTCAATTTAATAATTTATATTTTAAAATTAAATCCTATTATTTTATATTGTAATATAAAAATTAACTATGGTTAAATTTTTGGTATTTTTCTGATAATATTTATTTTTAAAAAATAGTTAAAAATAGTTCTTTTTAATTCAAAACTGTATTTTAATCATATTTTTAAAAAATATAGATTATCCTTTTAATATATTTTAATGTATTTTTTCCATTTAATCAAATTTAGGTAATTTTAAAAAATTCAAAATTGAAACTGGATATAAAAACATGGGGATCAGTTGAACATTTTTACTTTAAAAAATCGTTTCCTTGATCCGTAAATCGGATAAATTTTAAATTACTTTTACCCACATATATGAATTATATTTAAAAAAACATAAACTATTTTAATCACTATGAAAATTTTGTTTAAATAAGATAAACTTAATTTTTGGAGAATTGAAACATTAATATTTTATTTACCACACATAAGGGTAAATTAAGTTATTAAAGATAAAAATAATATTATAAAATTATAAAATTACCCAAAAACCTTAAATAATTTCATGGGATGAATGTATTTAAACAGAAATAAACATTATTCTAAAATTATATCATTTTCGAGGAACATGGGTAAAAATATGGCATTTATTATATTTTATTTAATGATTAGTTAATAATGTAATACCCATATTTTATAAGGAAATCATTATTAACATAAGGATATATAGAAAATAATTTTGACTATATATATTTATTTTAATGGTAAAATGTTTATCTACTTCATGATAAATTTTTTCTTAAATTTTAGACATTAGATAAATAAATTTAACTGTGACAAAATGATTTTGCAAAAGTTGAATAATTAAAAAAAGAATCAAATAAATGCTATTAAAAATATTAAAATAAATTTAATTTGAAATATTTTATGTCATTAAATAATTTTTTTGATGTATATGGAATGTTTGGGATTATTTAATGTAGTGCTTAAAGAATAAAGTTATTATGATATTTTTAGAAAGTCAATTAGTGAGTAGTGTAAAAATTGACATTTATGATATTTTAAACCAAATAATAATTAATTAAATGATATAAAATTTATAAAAAAATATCCAAAGGAAAAATTATTGGGGTATGTCTAAAGATTTCATTACCTTCACATTTTTGGTAGTTTTCAATTTTATAATAAATATATTTCCTTGGAAATTATAAATTACATAATGTATTCATAAGAATTAATATGGGTCAAAACAAAAATATTAGGATTAAAAATTATGAAATGATATCTAATTTTAACTGGATGTTTGTATCTCAACCCAAAATCATCATATCTTAGAAGTAAATTAGTTGGATCCATTTTAAATTGAAAATGAAATTAATTTAATATAATAATTTTTTAAATTCTAAGAGTACCCCAACCCTCTCCTATAAATTGGCACCCATTCATCTATATTCATTACACTTCAAAAACCTTTTTATTTTTCTAATATCTTCCTAAAATATTTCTTGAATACCTCCCCTCATTTAATAGGTATTCGTTTCATCATAAAACCCTCTTTATAGGTGTTAAGGTGGTAAGAAAAGGTGATCATCTGAAGAAAAGGCAACGTTTTTATTTAAGTGTTACAATTTTCTTTATTCCCCCACATCCTTCAAATATTCTTCAAAAATAATGAAATAATAACTATTGAATCCCCAATATATTGATTTTTTATTATGTAAATATCATCACCTAAATCCACCTTTGAATCCATAAAATTGGATATAAATTAATTATTTGTTTGTATGTATGAATTATCACATCCACAAACTGTTATAATTTTATTTCATTCACCATATTTCAAGACTAGTTACAATTAGGGAATTAATTTTCTTATGTAATGTTCATGAAATATTTATCATTATAATAGTATAATATTGTTGTAACAAAGGTTGTTCCATGATAAAAATAGATTATGATTTATGTGGGTTTTTATTACTTAACATGGATGATTAGGGTGCTTGAAAGAAAAGGGATCTTATAATTCAAGTTAAAAACAATATTGAAGGTGGTTTCATTTCGTATTGTTTGACAAAATTTTTAGATCTCAAATTGGGAGGATGTATTTCATTGAGAAAAGTGTATTTCCTTTAGGGGATTATGAAAAAATGTAAAATCCACGAGTTTTATGAATATAGGATTCGTGAGTGGGGTTTTGAGATGGATCAATGGTTATTGATGATGATCGGCTCAATGGTGATGAGAATCGAAAATGATGAATAATTGGAGCTTCACAAACCGTGATAGTGATCTCCATAATTACGAGAATTGGATCTTTCTGGTGGAATAATGTTTTTGATGGAAAGCACCATGATTAAAATGAGCATCGGGGATGGTGAATTTCTAGGGAGCTTCATGGCTAAAGGAGTTACACAATTTTTTTAAAAGATCCAAAAAAGTTGTGAAGATGTGGTGGAGAATCGAGAAAAACATTGTCTATAAATATGAGGCTACCCCCATTCACATACAATGATGTTTTTCAATTAAAATTCGAAAACACTCTGATTTTGTAAAGCTAAGGGATCTCTATGAATCTGGATTTCTATGTGAACATGACCATCATGAAAATACTATTAGTCTTGACTGATTCCAATGATATTTATTAAAGGTTAATTCGTGATGATAGGGTATTCTCCATTGGCTTTGTGAGCATCGTGAAGGATTTTGGTCTGCGAAGGAAGGGGTGGTTTTCAAAGGATGTTTGTTCTAGGATGGAAGGGCGCTTCATGAAGGGTTGAGCATTAAGGAGGATCTTTGCAAAAATATTTTTTTAAACATTAGTTTTTAAGTGAAAAAAGATTCTAGAGTGCACAAAATATGGTATGTGGTGCAAGAAGAGTCTTGTGCTAGACATGGACAAAATATTTGTTTTCAATACATGGATGTGACCTTCAAGTTGATAAATTGAGATATACTTCTCTCAATGTAGTGAGATACTGGGAGTCGAAAGAAGTGTTCTGAGGGATGTAGTGTGGTATCCCTAAAATCCTGTAATGGCAGTGTTCCTATAATAAAAAGACTATAGCTAAAATTACTGATTCGTCATCTAGTAAAGATCAGTGGATTTAGGTAAGATCAAAACACTATTGGAATATTCTCCATTGACTAGACCATAGTGGTGAACAAAGTAAAATTACATGGTTATCTTGTTATTTGTGAATGTTTGAATTTCTTTACATTACCTTTATACTTGTTTAAAAAGTTCGTACCAATGTGGTAAAAATATCCATCATGTGAGAAAGAAAATGTGACACCCTGATTCACCTGTACCCTCTCTGGGTGTTATGGGGTGCTTCGATTGGTATCAAAGGGTAATGGTTATGGGTGTTAATTGTTTCCTTCTTTAATGTCATCAAAAAATAAGTTAATGTTAGGGTAGTCTGACACATTGAAGGAAGTAACATTTATATATTAAATAATAGGATGAGAAATCTTCTAAGATCTTTTGGAATGGAAGTGTTATTTTCTACTACATAAGGAATACATGTCACTATTCCAACAAGGTTGTCTATGACTAATATAGATAGAAAAATTCTAGATTTAGAGGTCGACGCATAGAATTCCCTCATTGTAGCTCTTTGTGATCAAATCTATCTAAAGGTGATGACTTATATTTCAACAAATTATATGTGGGAAAAATTGGAGAATACTTATTAATGAGACACCAATGTGATGGAGGAAAAATTTATGTCATATACAATAGGTTTTATGACATGAAAATACATCGGGATGAAAATGTAGATACCATTTTAAATCAAATTACTAAATTTGTTTTAGAAATACATGGACATGGTTAATAAATAAAAGATATTTACATTGTGAAGAACATTATGAGAAAGCTTCCACCTCTCAAAAAGTAAAAGGTGTCATACCTTATTTAAAGGGTTCTATCTAAACATTATTTGGATGATTTTCTGAGGAGTCTAGTGGCATATGAAATGAGATTCAATCCGGAATATGAAACAACTCAATTAAGAAAAGATAATTCTTTCAAATCCATGAAAAAACATTAGGTTTACATAGATATAGTCAATTAAGATAATGAGGAAGATGAAATTATTTCTCTAATTACAAATAAATTCATGAGATGAAAGGGGGTATTTGAAGGAAATATTCTGTTGGCCTATTTTCATTATTGCAGTGTTGGGAACATTGCCTCGCGGTGCTCAATAAAACTTGAATATGAATAAGTTGGAAAAGGAAATTTATATAATCCTCAAAAAATGATTTATCAAATTGGATACTTCAAATATGGAATGAAATTTTAGTGGAGGTTTTTTTCTGTAAAGAAGAAAATGATGACAATGAATTCTTTGAGTAAGAAGAACTATAGTTTAATTAAAAAACCCACACATCTATAATGGATATAGTTGAAAATTCACAATCATAAAAATATAAATATAGATATAATTATTTTTTTTATAATAATGTTCTCAAGTTGGAACATAAGGATGATCTTGGAAATATTGATAATCCAAGTAACAGATGAAAAAAGTGTAGATAAGGTGTGGAAGAATCATTATAGTATGTTGATTAGCCAGAAGTTAAAATTGAATGATAGGATTAAGTAGTTAAATTACATCCAACAACAATTTAATTTAAGGAAGGTGTAGTGGAATTAAAGCTTATAATTGAAGAACATGAAAAGGTTATAAATGAACATACATCCAGACTCGAGGAGAAGTCCAAAATTATTGATGTTCTTTAAGAAGAAGTTGTTACTATTAGTAGTAAACTTTAAATTGAATCAAATTCAATTGAAACAAATAAGAAAATAAAGTTAAGAATATTTTTAATTTACGGAGATTATAGAGAGATTCATGCATGGTTTTGAAGGGGTAGAGAAGGATTTGAGGGATCAAAGATCCATATCCATGGGAAAAGTTGCCATTGGTTGTGATGATGAATCCTCAAAGTCTTAAAACAAGATGAACCAAAATAAAGGGATGTTGAAATTTGGATATATTACAAATTTATCAGAAGTATTAATAAAGAATAGCCCAAATCAAATTGAAAGGAGAACTGAAAACTGTCTAGAAGTTTCCAGAAATGATCACCAGTCAAAAAACTTTCTTAAGGAGACATGGGGAGAAACAAAAGTAATAAGGCATTTCCTCTTATAAAATTTCAATTATATGGATATCTGGGCTGTAAAATGTCATATAATGAAGATCTAACGATCTATTTGAATGGAGAAGTTCATGAAAGTCAATAAATGAGGGAAAATTAATATCATACTTCTTATATTTGAAATAATTTCTATGGATATTGTTTTCATTGTTCTAACTTTTTCCAAAAATATGTTTATTAAAGGAAGAGTACAGTCATGAACAACTCATAAAGAACTCAGAATTTAGCGAATACCCATCAACCAGAAGATGTTTCTCTTACGAACATATTTTCTCCTCTGGATGAAGTGTTTGATTATAATAAAAATATGCAAATTTAAAAGATATTTTAATTAATATCTTCGTCCTCCACTCAATGTAATATTTAATGGAAGGAAAATAAGAATCTTGAGAAATCCAATATTGCTGAAGTAACTATCAAAGAAACAAAGAATATTAGAACCTATATTATTTACAGGGGATGCTCATCCCATATGATGAGAAATGCAGATTTTTGATTAATGTAAAGAAATGGGTTGATGGAACAATCAGGTTTAGTAATGATAGTGCTTTTAAGATCAAAGACAGTGGGAGTACTGAACTTGGAAGTGATAATCATAAGAAAACCAAAGTTAGTTATGTCGACAGTTTACATAATAATCTCCGGAGTGTGATCCCTCAATGTGACTTAGGGCTGGAAATAAAATTCAATCAAAATGTGTACACTATAAAAGGAAGGAAAAATAATTATATCATGAAAGTATGAAGAATAGATGGAAACTTATATTAGGTTGATATTAAAGAGAACATGTTTTACATTATAGTTGAAGAAGAGAACAACAAGTGGAACTAGAGGATGGGTCAAATTAATCAACAATACATGGAAAAGATATATAAAATGATGATTTTCAGGGATACCCATAATCCGTTGTAGGAATAGGAGAATACTTGTGATTATTTTAGACGAGGAATACTAGTCTTCATTTCATATTCCCCAAATAAGAAAAGGACATCTAATATCCATGATGTTTTCCACACAGATGTGTGTGTACTGATTAATGTGGATGGAATATATGGATATATTTATATCATTTTTTTATTGATGATTTTACTGTAGTGTCTGGTTTGATGGGTATACAGAGGAAATAATTAGTGATTGATTTCATGAAAACATATCTTGAAATATCCAAGAATGATATTAGGTGGAAAATCAATGTTCTAAGGTCTGAAAGTGGTGGGAAATACACATCCATACAATTTGAAAATCACCTAGAGAAACATGTAATACAACATGAGGTGGATGCTGTGAAAAATCCACAAAAAATAGAGTTGTTGAGTACTGGAATCGACATGTGCAAAATATGTCAAGAACTATACTGATTGAGAGTCGTATCCCCGACAATTACCAGAAAGAGTTTGTTTAAGCTACAGTGTATACTCAAAATCAAAAAGGCCTTTATATGGGAGAAACTAAAAAACCATATGAGTTGTGGCATATAAGGAATCCCCCTTAGTAGAATTTTATTTTTTTCAAAATTAAATGTATCAACTGAAACAATGAAAAAAAACAAGGGATGTATGGTGATGTTGAAGATGGGAATATTCCTCAGATATTCAATGAAGAAAAAATCCTACCAAATTTTCAATAATCATATTGAATAAATTTTGGAAAATAGTTATGTGAAGATCATTGAATATAAGAACAAAAACTAATCAAATAATTCTTATGCTGATATGATAGAAGTTGAGGAAGAATTCTTACATGGAAAATATCCAAATATAGAAGTATATGAATTCGTTCAAAACATTTAGGGGTAAAAAAATATGTTTTTTCGGAAGAAGAATTTGAATTAGAATCCATCACAGATGAAAATTATTATGAACCTCATAAGAGAAATCAAATATGAGAGATTGATCAATATAACATCATTAGGTATTGGTCAACACCGACATTGACATTGACAATGATGAATAATGCACAATATGCCTTCCAGTTATTTTTGGAACCATCCTTATTTAAAGAATCTGCAAAGGATGAATCATGGGTTAAAGCCATGAATGAAGAGTTATATTAGATTAAAAATATCCAGACATGGAAACTTGTTATGAGACTGTAATGTCACAATGTGATTAGTACAAAGTGGATCTTTAAGAATAAATTCTATGAACGAGGTAATGTGATCAAAAATAAGGTGTGATTGGTGTGTAAATCATATTCATAGATTGAAGGTGTTGATGTAAAAGAAACATTTTCTCTAGTGGAGAGACTGGATTCGATCAAGATTTCTCTTTCCATTGAAATTCAAAGAGGATACACAGTGTATCAAATGGATGTCAAAATAGGTTTCTTGAATGGAATTTTTGAAGAATACCATTACATTAAAAACCAGTGGGTTTTCTTCTTCCTAATGATGAAATGATTGTTTTTAGATTGAAGAGGGACCTATATGGTCTGAAATAGGATCCACAAGAATGGTATTATCATATTAAGTATTATCTAAAAAATCTCAAATTTAATATAAGAGGACTGGATCACAGTCTCTATGTGAATAATTTTATGAAAGATCAGTTCGTGCTACCAGTATATATCGATGATATTATATTTTATAGAAGTAGGTACGGATCAGTGGATTAATTTTACAATCAAATGAAATAAAAAATTCGAAATGTCTATGATTGGTGAATTCACATACTTCTTAGGGCTTCCAGTGATTTAGAGGAAAAAATACACTTTTATTTATAAGAAAAGTCATGCAAGAGAGTTGACAAAGAAATTCGAATGGATGATTCAAAAGAAATGTTGACTCCGATTATAGATAGGGAAAATTTATAAAAGTATCAGGATGAGATAATTGTATATACAACAATGTATAGAAGAATCATTGAAATATTTTTGTACCAAATTGTGACATGACCAAATATTGTATTTCCAACATGCTTAGAAGACCACATTAAAAGTAATATAAATTAATAAAACATGTTGATAGTAAAACTAATCATGAGGTATATTCATCATACTCACAATTATGGATTATGCTTTGTTACCGAAAGAATTAGTGAACTATCAGAATTTTCTGATGTAGACTGGTATGGGGATTTTTTTTGATTTAAATTCCCCAAGTGTTGGAGGTTTATTTATTAGTTTGAAATGTGTGGGTTGGTTTAGTAGGGAATAGAAAAGTAGTTTAGTTATTAATACTGAAGTTTTGTATATCTCTTCTACAGAAGATTTCACTAACCTAATTTGTATGATTCATAAATTGATTGAAATTAGTGATGAGGTGAAATAACCAATGGTTATTCACTATGATAACAATAGAAAAATTGATCTTATAATGAATCCTGTACAACATTATCATATGAAACACATTGAAATCAGATTTCACTTCATCGAGGAAAATGTTTTAAAAGGAATGATTAAAATGGATCATGTTGAAACTGATGATCAAGTGGCTGATATAATGACCAAGACATTCTCCTCACATGTGTTCGAGAAGCATCATTTGAACCTTAGTGTTCAACCACCTCCCAGTTCATGAGGATGTTATAGGGATTGAACTCTATCTATTTGAATGAAATATTTTATTCTCTTTGTTAATGTGATTCAGATTTATGATGCTGATATGATCTAGGGGAGTATTTTTTTTTGTTTTACTCATCTAAATCAGGATCTTTTAGAATGTTTATAATGGGTGATAATGGATAAATTCAGTGATTCAATGGTACAATGGTGGAGATTGAATATAATAATGAAAAATTTATGGTTTTATAGATTAAGTATAATGGAGGATGGAAGAATTCAATGAGTTAAAAAGGGATAGAATGATGTGTTTCAAAGTCGAAGATTGATAATGGATAAAAAAATTCGGTGTTATGAGGAATCAGTCAGAGATTATCATAGACATTATTAATCATTCCAAGACACAATAACCCATTTCATTTTACTTTCGTTTTATACACCGAGCATTGACCACATAGACATAGAGTGATGTATAAGTTATTTCTTTCATATCATGTTTTTATAGTGACTGGTTATTCATTGAATTTATCTAAAGATTTACAAGAAACCCAAAGTGGGAGATTTTTGGAACCATGGTTGTTCTCTTAGTAATACTGAAGCTGGTTATATCTCTTCTACAAAGGATTTCACTAACCCAATTTGGATGATTCATCAATTGATTGAAATTAGTGATGAGGTGAAACAACCAATGGTTATTCACTATGATAACAATAGAACAATTGATCTCACAATGAATCATGTACAATATTCTCATATGAAACACATTGAAATCAGATTTCACTTCATCAAGGAAAATGTCTAAAAAGGAATGATTAAAATGGATCATGTTGGAACTGATGATCAAGTGGCTGATATAATGACCAAGACATTCTCCTCACATGTGTTCAAGAAGCATCGTTTGAACCTTAGTGTTCATCCACCTACCAATGCATGAGGATGTTATAGGGTTTGACCTCTACCTAGTTGATTGAATAATTTTATACTTTTTGTTAATGTGATTCAAATATATGATGATGATACGATCCAAGGGAGTATTTTTTTAGTTTTACTCATCAAAATCAGGATCTTTTGGTTTATATATAATGGGGGATAATGGTTAAATTTAGTGGTTTAATGGTACAAAGGTGGAGAATGAATATGATAATGAAACATTTATGGTTTTTTGGTTTAAGGAGAATGGAGATTGGAAAAATTCAATTAGTTATAGATAGATATAATGATGTGTTTGAAAGTCAAAGATTGATAATGGAGATAACAATTCGGTGTTATAAGGAATTAGTCAGAGATTTTCAGGGACATTATTAGTCATTCCAAGACACAATAACCCATTTCATTTTACATTCGTTTTATAGACCGAGAATTTCCCACATAGATATAGAGTGATGTATATGTTGTTTCTTTCATATCATGTTTTCATTGTGACTGGTTATTCATTGAATTTATCTAAAGATTTCCATGAAACCCAAAGGGGGAGATTGTTGGAACAATGGTTGTTCTCTTATTTTAAATTCATTGATGTGACCTTCAAGTTGATAAATTGAGATATACTTCTCTCAATGTAGTGAGATAGTGGGATTCAACAGAAGTGTTTTGAGGGATGTAGTATGGTATCCCTAAAATCTTGTAATGGAAGTGTTCCTGGAATAGAAAGACTATAGATAAAATTTTGTATTCCACATCTAGTAAAGATATGTGGATTTAAGTATGATCAAAACATTATTGGCATATGCTCCACTGAATAGACCTTAGTGGTGACCCAAGTAAAATTTCTAGGTTATCTTGTTATTTTTGAATGTTTTAATTTCTATAAATTACCATCATACTTGTTTTAACAATTCCTACCAATGTAGTAAAAAGATCCATCATGTGAGAAAGAAAATTTGACACCCTGATTCACCCCTACCCTCTCTAGGTGTTATGGGGTACTTTGATTGGTATCAAAGGGTAATGGTTATTGGTGTTAAATGTGTCCTTTTTTAATGTCATAAAAAATTCAGTTAATGTCATTGTAGTCCCACACATTAATAAAAGTAACTTTTAAATATGAAATAATAGGATGAGATATCATCTAAGATCTTTTGGAATGGATGTACTATTTTCTGCTACATAAGGAATACATGTCACTAATCCAACAAGGCTATCTATGATTGATATAGATAAGAAAATTATTAATGTAGAGGCTGAAGCATAGAATTCCCTCATTGTATCTCTTTGTTATAAAATCTATATAAAGGTGATGACTTATATTTCAACAAAGTATATATGGAAAAAATTTGACAATAATTAATAAGGATACACCAATGTGATGGAGGAAAAACTTTATGTCATATACAATAGGTTTTATGACATGAAAATACATCCTAATGAAAATGAAGATACCATTTTTAATCAAATTACTAAATTTTTTGGAGAAATACATGGACTTAGAGAATAAATAAAATATATTTACATTGTGAAGAAAATTATGAGAAATCTTACATCTCTCTAAAAGTAAAAGGTGTCAGCCCTTGTGGAAAGGGGTGTATCTAAAAATTATTTGGATGATTTCTTGAGTAGTCTAGTGGCATATGAAATTAGATTTAAACTTGAATATGAAACAACTCGAGTAAGAAAAGATATTTCTTTCAAATAAATGAATGAACTTGAGTTTTATATAGATATATTCAATGAAGATAATGAGGAAGATGAAATTATTTCTCTAATTACAAATAAATTCATGAGATGAAAGGGGATATTTGAATGAAATATTCAGTTGGCCTATTTCTATTAATGTAGTGTTGGGAACATTGCCTCTTGGAGATCAAGGAAACTCGAATATGAATAAGGTGGAAATGGAAATTTCTAGAAGCCTCAGAAAAGGATTTATCAGATTGGATACTTCAAATATGGAAAGCAATTTTAGAGGAGGTGTTTTTTTGTAAAGAATAAAATGATGACAATGAATTATTTGAGTAAGAAGAACAATAGTTTAAATAAAAAACCCAAACATCTATAATGAATATAGTTGAAAATACAGAATAATAAATTGATAAATGTAGATATAATTAGTTGTTTACTAATAATTTTCTCAAGTTGGAAAATAAGGACTCTCTTAGAAATACTGAAAATCCAAGTAATAGATACAGAAAGTGTAGATAAGTTTTGAAAGAATCATCAGAGTATATTGATTAGATAGATGCTAAAATTGAATGATAGGATGAAGTAGTGAAATAACATTTAACAACCATTGAATGTAATGAAGGTGTAGTGGAGTTGAAGCGCATAATTTAACAACAAGAAAAGGTTATAAATGAACTTACAACCAACCTTGAGGAGAAGTCCAAAATTGTTGATGTTCTTGAAGAAGAAGTTGTTACTATCAGTAGTAAACATGAAATTGAATAAAATTCAATGGAAACAAATATGAAAATATAGTTTGGAATATTTTAATATTCTGTGTAGATAGATAGAGCCATGCATGGTTTTGAAGGGGTAGAGAAGGATTTGGGGGATCAAAGATCCACATGCATGAGAAAAATTGGCATTGGTTGTGATGATGAATAATCAAAGTCTCAAAAAAAGATGAACCAAAATAAAGGGATGTTGAAATTTGGATATATCACAAATTCATTAGATGTATTAATAAATAATGTCCCAAATAAAACTGAAATGAGAACTGAAATCTATCAAGAAGTTTCCAGAAATGATCGCCAGTCAAAAAAATTTCATAAGCAGGCATGGGGAGAAACAGAAGTGAGAAGACATTTCCACTTATAAAATTTCAATTCTATGGATATCTGGGCTATAAAATGTCATATAATGAATAGATAAGGATGTATTTGAATATATAAGTTCATGAATGTCAATAAATGAAGTTAAATTATTATGATACTTCTTATAGTTGAAATAATTTCTATGGATATTGTTTTCATTGTTATAACTTTTTCCAAAAATATATTTATTAAAGGAAGAGGAAAGTCATGAACAACTCATACAGAACTCAGAATTTAGCCAATACTCATCAACCAGAAGATGTTTCTCTTACGGACATATTTTCTCCTATTAAATAAGTATTTGATTATAATAAACCTATGAACATGGAAAAGATTTTTGAATTACTATCTCCATCCTTCACTCAATATAATATTTTATGGAAGGAAAATAAGAAACATGAGAAATCCAATATTACTGAAGTAAATATCAATGAAACAAATAATATTAGAACCTATATTATTGATAGTGTATTCTTATCCAATATGATGGGAAATGAAGATTTATTAATGAATGTAATGGAAAGGCTTGATGGAACAATCAGGTTTAGTAATGTATGTGCCTCGAAGATCAAAGGCAGTGGGAGTACTGAACTAGGAAGTGATAAACATATGAAAACTGAAGTTAGTTATGTCGAAAGTTTACATTATAATCTCCTGAGTGTGATCCCTCAATGTGACTTAGGGCTCGAAATAAAATTCATTCAAAATGTGTACACTATAAAATTATGGACAAAGAATTATATCATGAAAGTATGCAGAATAGATGGAAACTTATATCAGGATGATAGTAATACTGAGGCTGGGTATATCTCTTCAACAAAGGATTTCACTAACCTAATTTGGAAGATTCATCAATTGATTAAAATTAGTGATGAGGGGAAACAACCAATGGTTATTCACTATGATAACAATAGAACAATTGATCTTACAATGAATCCTATACAACATTCTCATATGTAACACATTGAAATCATATTTCACTTCATTAAGGAAAATGTTTAAAAATCAATGATTAAAATGGATCATGTTGGAACTGATGATCAAGTGGATAATATAATGACTAAGAAATTCTCCTTACATGTGTTCGAGAAGCATCATTGAAACCTTAGTGTTGAACCACCTCCCAGTGCATGCGGATGTTACAGGGGTTGAACTCTACCTAGTTTAATGAACTATTTTATTCATTTTGTTAATGTGATTCAGATTTATGATGCTGATTCAATCCTGGTGAGTATTTTTTTGAGTTTTAGTCATCAAAATCCAGATATTTTTGGTTTATTTATAATGGGGGAGAATGGATAAATTTAGTGGTTCAATAGAACAATGGTGAAGAATGAATACGATAATGAAAAATTTATGGTTTTCTGGTTTAAGGAGAATAGAGAATGGAAAAATTCAATGAGTTGAAAATGGATAGAATGATGAGTTTCAAAGTCGAAGATTGATAATGGAGAAAACAATTCGGTGTTATGAGGAATCATTCAGAGATTATCATGGATATTATTAATCATTCCAAGACACAATAACCCACTCCATTTTACTTTCATTTTATACACTAAGAGTTGCCCACATAGACATAGAGTGATGTATAAGTTGTTTCTTTCATATCATGTTTTGATAGTGATTGGTTATTCATTAAATTTATCTAAAGGTTTCCAAGAAACACAATGTGGGAGATTGTTGGAACTATGGTTTCCGTCATATGTAATTGGAATATTGTTTTTGATTGTTGTCAATCCTCAATGAGGAAGATCATGGTGTACTAGGATGATTAAAAACTTTGAATGAAAATGGATCTTATAATTCAAGATAACAATAGTTTTGATGGTGGCGTCATTTCCCAGTGCTTGCCCAAATATTGGTGTCAAAAATTTGGAGGATGGATTTCATTGCGAAAAGAGGATTTCCTTAAAGGGCTTATGAAAATATAACAGTTTAATGAGTTTCATGAAGATATAATTCAATGGTGGTGTTTTGAGAAGGATCATTGATCACTGATGGTGATCTACATCAAAACAATGAGCCTCTTGAATGAGAAATAATTTGATCATCGCAAACAATGATGTTGATCTTTTTTTATTATAAGAATCATATCATTGCGATGACATAGAGGTTTTGATGGAAAGCACCACAATTACGATGAGAATCAAGAACATTGAATTTCCATGGAGCTTCGTGATAGATGGAGCTACATAAAGGTGTTTTTAAAAAATCGAGAAAATAATTATAGATGTGGTGGATCATCACAAACATCCAAGCCTATAAATATGAGGCTACCCCCTACACCATGATGTTTTTCAAGGAAAATATGAAAAAACTATGATTTTTTTAAGCTAATTTGGATTTGATAATATTTATTTCTATGTGATATTGAGAATCATGAAAAGACTATTTGTATTGACTGATGCCAATACTTTTGATTAAAGGGTGATTCACGATTATAGTGTATTCTGCATTGACTCAGTGAGCTTCACGAAGGAGTTTGGTCTATAAAGGCAGGGTTACTTCACAATGGAAATTTGTTCCATGAAGGAAGGGAACTTTGTGAAGGGTTGAGCTTCGTGGAGGATCTTTGCGAAAGACATTTTTTGAACATCAGTTTTTATGTGTATAGAGATTCCAGAGTGCACCAATTCAGGTTTGTGGTACATTAAGAGTCTCTTTATAGATAGGGACATAGACTTTAATGTTAATTCATTTATTCAAGTTATAAGTAGATAATCAAATTCTAGACTTCTCTAAAATTAGTGATTTAGGGGGAGTAGATGGACATGTTCCAAGATACATATTATGATATCCCTAAAATCTTATAAAGAAAGTGTTCCTAGAATAGAGTGATTGTGTTTGAACTTTTTTATTCCACATATAGTGAAGAAGAATGGATTTAGGTACGACTGAAACACTATTGGTGTATGCTCCATGGGCTAGGACTTAGTGTTGAACCAAGTAATTTTTTTGTGTTGTTTTGCTGCATGTGATTTCCTCAAATTACTACACATTACCATCAGACATGTTTAATAGGTTCCAACCTATGTGGGAACAATATCCCACACATGAGAAGAAAAAGTTGACATCTTGATTCACCCCTCCCCTCTCAGGGTATCTTAGGGTCCTTTAGGTGGTATTAGAGGGTAATGGTTTTTGGTATTAAATATGTCTTTATTTGCTATCAAGGAGAATTTATGAAGATAAATATTTTACATGATGAGTCAGACTCAGAAGTATGAGACTCTTTAACTAAAAAATTGTTTTAAATGTTCTAAATATTTCTCATTAAATTAGATGTTTTAAAAATCCTTAAAAGAATTTATTTATATGTAAATTATTGTTTTAAAATGCTAATTCCTTTCAAATGATTCTATGTTTTTTGGGACATATTCATTCAAAATTATTCTTTATTAAATGTTTTAATGGTGTTTTAAAAATAGTTTGATTATTTAAATAACATAGAATGATTTATTTTTAAAATATACATAATGAACTAAATTTATCTCGTTTATATCTCTTTATGGTTTTTATGTTTACTTTAAATGTTTAAACAATTATTTACAAATAAAGTTCTTTCATTTATGAGTTCCTAACTTTGTAAAAATGAAATCTGATTTCAAAGTGGAAGTGTTATTTTTCATTTATTCTTGTTTTATGTGCAATTAATATTTTATGTTCCATTGGAATTGTTTATGAATATGGTTGGTTCCATGAAATAATGAGGGAAAGTGAGATGGTGAAAAATCTCTAATTCATTGGGCAATGAGAAGAAGTTAAATGGTAGGGTTTCTCCTTAGAGGTTATGGGAATATACTATGATGGGTTTTTCAAATGTAACCATGAATATTACACCCCATGTAGTTCTGAAAGTGATAAAGTAAGAATGTAATGGATACCACAAGTTACCTTTATGATTTATGATTAATATTGATTTTTATAAGAATATTATTTTTTATGAGGATAGATATTGTGTTTATTTTCTTTGGGTGAAAAGTTTGATTTTGTGAAATTCTTATCATGAGTTCAAAATATTCATGGACTATTGGTTTATTTCGTTATATTATTTCCATTACTAACCTTTTTTTCTCATACCATGTTTTAAATTTTATTATAGGTCTTATGATTTTTAAGAAAAAAAAGTATTTCATGATGAATGTATCAAATATGTGTCTTGAAAAGATGTCATGTTTGAACATAAAAGGGGTTTTTTGGGTGGAAAAAGTTGATATTCAGTGTATGTATACACATGTAATATATGGTAAAACATTGTAAGAGTCTGTACTAATTATATAATACTATAAAATGAATATATCATCAAATATTAATTATAGTTAAAAAACACTATAATTAGTTATGTTTATGTCAGGGTCCTTATCAATGTTTTCCAATAACCTTCAATTACAATGAATTTGTAACGACCAAAAATTTTATCAATGGAATCATCCTTATTATAATTATGTTATATAGTATAAAACACATACATCACATAAATAACCCAATAAAAACATTATTCTCATAAACAAAGAATTATAAGAAGTTGTATTTTTAGAAATTAATGAACCTATATTGATGAAATAGTAACCGTACCATTGGAAGAGTAATATGACTATTAAGAATGGTAACCAAAAAATATGATATTAACCTAATCTAGGAAAGTATAAATAAAATTTAATCCTCTTAAAAATAAAAACATTATATATTTATATCATTATATAAGTAAATAAATATTCTAAAAATAATAAATTAAGTGTTGATATTTTTTATATCGTAAATATCTATTTAAAATTTTATAATTAATATAACGATTTAAATGAAATTATATTTTCATAAAATAGATTCATAAATTAATATTTTGTTGTCTTATAATTAATGTATAATTTTATGAGTCCTAAATTAATTTCTCAATGTGTCATAAAATCAGTTATAATATTAAAATTGGTATTTTTCAAGCAAATGATTAATTTATGTAAAAATAAAATTATTACATTTAGATTTTTTATAAAATGAATTTCGTTTCTGAAATATAAAAGTCAAAAAAATTAGAGTGAATTTTTTAGATTTTTCTAATATAGTTTCCTTTTCTTGTGAATAGTGATATTCAGTAATTTACGGTTTTTAACAAATACAGGAATTATTGAGTCATGGATGATGTATGAACCCATTATATATAAATATCCTAAAACATTTAAAATATTTATTCATGGTAACCATCACTATTGATAGTATTGTGAAAAAATATTAAGAAAATGAATTAAATAATCAAAAAACACACCTCTCCACCCACTATAAAAAAACCACGCAACACCCAATCTACATGAACGTCCAAAGACTAGATGATTGTATAAATTCTACCCAATTACCTTGAAAAGACATTTCCCCACGTCTAGGATCTTATGGTCATAAAGAGATACCAAACTAAAGTTCTTTAAGGAGGTTCATAGGGAGATGATATTTAAGAGGTAAAATTCTCTATCATTGTATTTTAAATTCATTATTTCTTCTACCTCATCATTTGTTCCACTAACAAAAGTGACATAATAACTAAATTATCACACATTTAAGGTTATTTTATTATGATAATGTGATATCCATCATCAAATATATTATCTTATATTTTTATCATAACCACGAGAACATCGTCCTAGATGTGTTGATTCACCACCTTCCTAGATGATGATTAATCAATTTCTATTACCTCCATCAAGGATGGTCATAAAAAATTATTATGGATAAAAAGGATTGAAAAATTCATATAGAAAATTATTTATTTTTTTAACTAATATATATACATAATATTAAATAAAATTAAAAACTAGTTCATGTTGATTGAGAAACCGCCAATATAAACTAACGTTCATCATTAATATTTTATCTAATGAATCATACTGACATATGAAGACAAAAGTATATATTAAACCATTTAAAATTTTGGAATTATATTAATATTATATCATTACACTCCTATATCTTTTTTCCATTTTACAAGAACTCCCATAATTTTACTAAAGGGAATTGATCATAAAATCATAAAACAAACACTCTAGGAACAACAAAAATTAAACATTATAACCCATTGAAATGAATATAAATTCACTTAATAAAATTATACTTAATAAAATAAAATTTTAATAGGTTATGAATTAAATTATTAACAAATCTATTTTTATTATCCAGTAAAATAATTCCAATTGAAGAACACTTGCACACATAAGGTAGGGGATTCTAGAGGAACCTCCAAATTACTTTTAGGTTATGATTTATCTATGATTAAACCAATGTAATTCTTAATTATTCTTATAAACATATTACACATTCTATTTATATGTTCAATAATTATATATCCAGATCCATTCATCCATATTTTTTTGGGAATTACATGTTTAAAAAGGTTCATTTCTCTATTCCTTCTGATAAGCATGGAACTTATTTATATCAAACCCATTTTTAATTAAACATGATAATATCATTTTATCCACCATTATTTTTATAAAATCCATCATTAAATAAAATAAAAAATAATAGTTAATTAATGGTTTCATGAAAAAAATATGCATTTTTCCTCTTTAAATACTCTTTAATATTTTCCATTAAAATACACTAAAGTGGCGCATTTATAATGATTCTTAAAAACTATTTTTACATTTTTTTCACTTTATATGGACATACGTTGTCATGGTATATGAATATTTTCACTAATGAATGTTTATGCGCATTTGAAAACCATTATTTATTGTACACCATTACGATATGCCCATTGCTTATGCCTTACAACCTATTTTGAAACCCATTACATTCAATGGGTAACCCTTATGTTTATCCCTTATGGTTGAATCTTCATGTGGAACACATTTGCATAAACATGTTATTATGGGTCCACAAAAATAGCTCTCCAATTCACTGGGTAATGTTTAGTATCATTATATGTCATGCATGGGGTATGTGAGTAAAACTAATCCACTATGGGACATTCTCAGCCATCGGATATAGTCTTGGAGGTTAACCTCAACTAATGTTTATGTCATGTTATATGTTTCTTCCACATTCATATGTTTCTAAGATCAAATGATTCCATGTTATGTGATCTATGATTCTATAAGATTGTTTATATTACATTAAATTTATGTTTTTATGTTATTCCATCTAACTCATGTTTTATTTTTTATTCCCATGTTTAATCCCTTATTGTGATTTTTATCTCACCCTTTTGTCCATGTATTTCCTAGGTTATCCTATATGTATGTATGATCTCAAATAATGTAGGGATATTATTAAAGAGATTAAATAATTTTTTTTTATTTTAGTTTCATTTTTATAATTATGTACCTAGTCCTCAAATTACACTAATCATTACGATCAATTGTTTGTCTTTGACGGTTAATTATGATTAAAATCAAGTAATAACATGGGTAAAAGTGAAGTGTCTCTATAGTTGGTATCATATCATGATCTAATTATTTTGAGAGACTTAGAATATAATAAATCAGTAATTACCGTATGTATAATTATATGACCATGGATAAACTAAATTGATACATAGGGAATCACATGTTTGGAAATTAATTTCATTTAAATTTTTATCCTTCTTTGATAAAAGTTTCCTTTTTATATTTATATTAGCTAATTATTCAATACCCCTAACATTATATTCATTTTCTTAGTTAATTGTTGGAATAGAAGAAACAATTAAAATATTAAAGTGATAAGAAACGTGATGATTTCCTGAAGGAAATGACAAATTGGATAGGAATAGGAGCTCAAAACTTCAGGACAGTTTAGGGTCAACTAACTAAAGATATTAATATTAATTGAATTTTTTGGAATTCCCTCCTTCTACAATGAAAGATAATGTTGTGTTTGTATCATTTATATGACAAAGGTATCGTATCATTACTGGATCTTATGATCCCCTTATCATAGAAAAATATATTAACTCCATTTGGAGGATATTCTCTATCCATAAATTATCGGAAAAAGAGAATATTGTGATGGATGTCTGTCATTTTGATAATGAAGATGATTAGAGGTGGAAACTGATAAAAAGAAAAAATTCTAAGTTGGAAATTGATTCCTCGGATTGCAAAGAATTATAGAAAATATTTTTCAATAAATATTTTCACCAAACTCTTCATAATATTATCGAAATGGGTGTTACTTAGAATAAATAAAAACGAATATTATATTATAAGTGCTTTTATAGAAAACATGACAACACATGCATGATATATCTATGGATTTATCATGAACATGGAAGGAAATTTTGATCTCCTATTTAGTGGACAAAATATGAGTCTATGTAACGGGTTGGAAATATGATACTTTGAAAGATAAGTGGATATTGTCTGTTGTTCCCTTATGGTCGAAATAGATATTGGATACTCTCATTGGTATCATTGGATCAGATATAAAAATTAGAAAATGAAGTTTAATATTAGAGGATAAAAAAATAAATACCATAATGGAAAGAAAATCCAACATCCCATGTTTCAAAATTATGGGAAGAAACATCCCATGTTTCAAAATTATGGGAAGAAACATCCCATGAAATATCTAAAGGGAACAATGCAATCCTTAAAATGTGGAAGAGAGGGGAACAAGGCTTATTATTTATAAAGTGATTTGAAGAAGACTAAAAATGTGGATTTGAATGGAAGGTTTAGATCAACACTTAACCTATTGTGTAGTATTTAATGTACAAGAAACATTGGAATTATGAGATCCAATTACCTAAGCTATGGGTTATTAGTGACAATCAAGAACATCCTCCAAGGTAGTAAGGAAGAAAATATGATACCACTACTACTGAGGAGGAGCAGTATAGTTATATATTAATTGGTACACGGGTTATTCATTCAAGAATAGATAATGTACTATACTGTTCTAGTTAAAGAAATTATTTAATATCTTTCATGTTTAGTAGTGTTAGTTAGACACCACCTCAAAATATGATGGTTAAGTTATATGTGAGAATAGTGAACGAGAAATTATTTCATCCAATGTTTATAACTCCACCCCAGTTAACGTTAGTTGACTAAACCTCTTGGAAAATATTTTCTAGCTTCCTTTGGTGGAGTTTGATGTTATATTGGGAATAGATTGTTTGTCATTATATAAATAAAACATCAAATATTGAGAAAGGGATATCACTCTTTACATCTTGAGGCACCCTACAATTCTATAAAAGTGTAAGTGTGATAAAGAATCTCTTTTAGAATCTCCCTCTCAAATATGGATATAATTTTCTTTTGGGAAATAATATCTAGATAAAATTATTGAGACAAAGGTGAGATCATTCATTGAGATATCCACATTGTAAGGATATAAGTTGTTGTGTTACATGAATAATTTCTCAGTCTAGAACATGATCGAATGGTTTAGTTATCAATTGAACATGTTCCCAGATCACTCCCCATATTGAAGAATCCTTATTTAATGGACACCTTTGAGTTGCAGGAACTAATGATGTAGTTACAAGTGTATCTAGATAAATGTTTTATACATTTGTAGTACTCTATATTGGGGTGTTTGAGTTCTCTTCATCATGAAGAAGAATGGATCAAAGAAACTATGCAATGATAATCATGAGATCAAGAAAATAAGAATCAATAACAAGGATCACATACCACCAATAAATGAATTGTTTGATCAGATATGTGGGTCCAATTATTTCTCTAAGGTGGAACTTCTGTCAACACATCACCAATTAAAGGTGGAGAAGGAAGATATTCCCTAGAATTCCCTTTGAATGAGTTACGGGCTCTATGACTTCATAATGATTTATTTTGGACTGACTAATGCTCCAGAAATATCCAAGGACTTAATGAATAGACTCTTAAAAGATTAACTCGAACAATTTATGGTTAAATTTTTTATGATATTATGATATACTCTAAGAGAAAGAACAAGAATAAAGAGCATTAGAATACTATGCAAATGAATTTTCCAAGGGAGAACCATTATGTAAAGTATAGTAAATGTGAGTTTTTGATGGAGGAAGTATCATTCTTAGGGAATGTTATCACAAACAAAGGAATATCAATGGACCCTTCAATGAAAAAATAAAATGAAGAGTGGCACATAACAACATATGTAACAAAGACCCTTAGTTTTCTTGGATTAGTTGTGCTCTACAAACATTTTGTGATTGATTTCTCATAATTTTCTAACCCGATAACTAAGTCATTATGCCAAAATTTGAGTTTATAGGTGGTTTAAACAACCACTAAATTGTACGTCGGTAATTAATTAGTGGCAGTTTTTCAAAACAGTCGTTGAATGATTTACCGACATTTTTAATTTAGTTTTTTTAAATTTTTTTATTTTTTTAAATTTTATTATTTTATTTTGTTATTTTATTATTTTATTTTAGTAATATTGTTATTTATTATTCATTTATTAATTTATTAATTTATTTCTAATATATTATTTATTTATTTATTTATTATTATTTATTTATTATAATTTATTTATTTATTAAATTTTTTATTTTATTTTCATAAGTTTATTATTTATTTATTTATTATAATGCACATGCATATTCACATGTACATAGATGTTCCATATATTGAAATTTTAGGTTGAGTGAGATTTGAACCCCTTACCTATTACACATTCACTAAAGACATTACCACTTGAGTAGGCTCTTTATGTGGTGAATAAATAAAATTTAATATACTAAAATATATTCATTGAAATAACAAACTCAAAAAAAATTGATATAAATACTAAATAATAAATTATAAATGATAAATAATAAATAATAATACAAACAAATAATTAAATAATAAATAAATAAATAATAAAATTATTAGAATAAAATAATAAAATAATAAAATTTAAAAATTAAATAATAAAATAATAAATAATAAATAATAAATAAATAATAAGATGTAATAATTAATAAATAATAAATAAAAAGTAAAAAGTAATAGATAATAAATAATAAATAATAAATAATAAATAATAAATAATAAATAATAAATAATAAATAATAAATAATAAATAACAAATAACAAATAACAAATAATAAATAAAAAATAATAAATAAATAATAATAAAATAATAATAATAATAAATATATAAATAAATAAATAATATAATTATTAAAATAGAATAATAAAATAATAAAATTACAGAAATAAAATAATAAAATAATATATAATAAATAATATATAATATATAGAAAATAGTAAATAATAAATAATAGATAATAGATAAATATATAATAAATATATAATATATAATATTAAATAAATACATTCAATTAAATAAATAAATATTATATAAATAATACAAAAAAAAATAATTTAATAAATAGTAGATAATAAATAAATAATAAATGAATAATAATTAAGTAATAAATGAATAACTATTAAATAAACAATAAAAAAACAAATCAATAATAAATTAATAATTGGGATACCCTTATAATACATAACAATGTTAAGAAACTTTGGAAACCCTAAAGCCCCTAAAAACATGAAATTACCATAATGTTCGATCTGAGAGTTTGTATTAGCTCCACAAGTAGTCAAATAGAATATCATGAAATGAAATTTGATATGATATATAGTACAAGCCAATAAAACACCCGAATCAGATATTATAGCCCTTTGAATTTTAAGAAATCAGGATCGACGACAAAAAAATTCTGTTTGGAGGCCTTTTGGGCCTTTGTGGGGATTAAAAACAGGACATAGGTATTTAAAAATAGTACAAGAAAATCTATATTGTAGAGGTCATCGCAAGATTTTATTTAATATGTGGTAGAGCCCAAATGAACACTCGAATCCAATGTTAAGGTCGTTTGATGTTCGAGTTAGATTTATAATTTTTTTAAACTAAAATATATTTTATTCCTTTGATTATGACATGATTTTATTCTCATTTGGTTTTATATTGTTTTATAATCTTTTTTTGAATGTTTTTGGAAATGATATGGACCCCCCAGATTGAATTTTATGGTCATTTGTTACCAAAGCCTTCTTTTTTATTTTTTGGTAGATTTGTTTTATGTTTCATCTCAGTATTTAGGAATAATTGTAAATATTTATAAATTAATAAAATTATAACTAATTATAATTATAAATAATAAACTTTATATAAAATTTAATAATAAATTTTAAATAATAAATAATAATTAATAATTAAAAATATTTTAAAAAAAATTCCTTCTATTTTTTGGTGGTTTTAAAAACACTCTATTTGAGTGTGTTTTTCGTTAAAAACACCGCTAAAAAATAATTTTTAAAAAATAATTTAAAAAACATTTATAAAAAACATTTAAAAAATTTATATCATTAGTTTTTAAATACGCCATTAGGAAATCACAGTTAAATTTTATCCTCAAATACATTTATCGGTGGTTTTCAAAACCATCGTGAAAAACTGTCGCTGAATCGCTATTTTCCTATAGTGAGTAATCATAGAAAGGGGCAATGTATTTTTGGATAGAAGAATGTGACAAATGCTTCATGGGGCTCAAGAAGAGGCTAATCACTGCACCTATACTAACATTACCAATTATTGGAGATGGTTTTATGATATACAGTGATTCTTAAAGGAAAGGCTTAGGTTGTGTACTCATGAAGGATGATAAAGTGATAGCATACACTTCATAGTAGTTGAAGATGCACGAGAATAAATAATTGACCCATGATCTGGAGTTACCATATACGATTTTTTCCTAGAAAATATAGTGTAACTACATCAATTATGATAAGTTTGACATATATATTTAAGAAAAAAATACTAAAGTATATTTTCAACATTCGTCAAAGAATATGGTTAGAGCTAATATGGAATTATGATTTCCTTATTCACTACCATTAGGGAAAATAAAACAAGGTAAATGATTCTCTTAGAAGAGAAAAACCAGCTACTTTATCCATGATGCAAATTGAGAAAGACCCCATCAACATGGATATATCAAGGATGAATTTTGAAATGATAACATAAGGTAAAAATTTTATCTTTCCCAAATGATTGGCCAACCATCTATCAATGAGAAGATCAAGGAAGCACAATAGGGTGATATAGAGATACAAAAGAATATAAAATAGGGAAAGTATGTTAATTTAAAAAATTTACATATCAATGATGATGGTGTGATTTGGTTCTGAATAAGGATTCATGTTCCTTTATCACTGGAGATGCAGAAGGATCTATTGGATGATTCACAAAACTCATTATTTTCTATCCTTCTTGGAAGTACCAAGAAGTACCATGATCATTGATAGCACTTATTGTGGGACAATATGAAGAAGTAAATTTCAAAGTATATGTCTTCATGTTTGGTATGTCATCAAGTTAAATCCCCGAAATAATCCCAAGGGATGATGAAACCATTTCCATTACCCATAGAAAAATGGGTGAATATCACTATTGAATTTTTCACTGGTATCAAAAAAAAATTAAAGGTTATAATTTGATATTGGCTATATTGGAACGACTCACCTATAATGAACACTATATCTCCATTCGGGAAGATCTATCACATGATCATGTTTCCAAGATATACGTGAATAAAGTGGTGAGGCTATGTAATGGCCCAGTCCAGACCACGATCATGATATTTTCCTCATTGGGCCTAGCCAGTCGGGTTTTTCTTTCCACGGGATCTAGCCCTCAGGAATCCCATAAGAAAAGTCCTCATTATGGGAGAGGTATCCAAACCACCTTGTAATGGTGTGCTTCCTGATACTCCTCCTTATATGTAGAATTTCTATAGTACTCCCCCTAGTAGGGCCCAATGTCCTCACTTGCACATTGAATTGACACTAGCTCTGATACAACTTTTAACTGCCCAGTCCAGGCCATGATCATGACATTTTCCAATTTGGCCACAACCTATAGTGTTTCAATTTACAATAGAACCATCCCTCTATATTCCTCTAGGAAGATGCCTCATGATGGGAGAGGTACAAACACCACCTTATAAAAGTGTGATTTTTGATCCTCCTACATTGAGGTGTGATTTCCATAACTGTGAGAGATAGGCCCAAAGAGATCAATATCTTGATCGTTGTCAAGACTAGGCCATTACAGGATACATGGGGTTCAATCATCGATCATCTGTGGTCATACTCTAGGGTTCATATCTAAAATATAGAGAATTCTACAACATGATTTGGTAATTAATTTAATTCCAACATGACCTATCAGCCCCAAACTAAATTCCAATCTAAAACGACTATTCATATGCTCGAGGACATAGTAAAAGCCTTATAAATGGAATTAAGTGGCAGATGATTTTGTCATATCCTATTCATTGATTTATCAAACTATAAAAAAATCCACTCATGTATAGTGATGAATCCATATAAAGCTCTATATTGGAAGTGATTTGGAACTCTAACTTGTTGGGATGACGTTTGAGAACAAAAGCTACTTGGACCTAATCTTGTGCAAGAGATAAAAGAGAAGGTTCAAGTCATCCAAAAACATGTCCAATATTCTCAGATTCATAAAAAGCGCTATGCTAACATCCATTGGATGGGCTTAGTGTTTTATGTTTCAGACAAATTCTTCCATCAAATATATAAGATAGTCATGTGGTTTGGAAAGAAAAGGAAGTTTATCCCAAGGTACATTGGCCCCTTTGAGATACTTGATCTCATAGGAGTATTGGTCTATTGGCTTTAACATCCACCAAATGTGACTCAAGTTCATGACATGTTCCATGTATCTCTCCAGAGGAAGTACATACCTCACCCCTCACATGTGATGAATCCTTAGGTGGTAAAACTGGAGAATGGCCTCTCATATGAAGACAAGATAGTGAAGATATTTGACCGTATGGAAAAATTACTAGGCAACACGATGACTCATCTATTCAAATCATTGTGGATGAATAATAAGTATGAAGAGGAAATATGGGATTCATAGGATGTTTAGAAGTTGATATTCCCTCAAACAGTTTAACATTTGTATACAAAAAAATTAAGGGTGAAATTTCAAAACAGGGGAAGAATGAACTGACCCAAAATTTTATAAATAGAATATAACTTATTATAAATATGTTATATAGAATAAAGCAAATACATCACAACGATAACCCCATAAAAACATTTTTCGCATAAATGAATAATGAAATAAGTTGTATTTATAGAAAATAAGAACCTATACCAATGGAATGGTAACTTGACCATTAGAATAGTAATATGACCATTAAGAATAATAACTCAGAAAATATAATACTAAACTCACCTATGAAAGTTTAAATAAAATATATTCATCTTATAAATCAAAATATGATATATTTCTATCATGGTATAAGTAAATAAATGTTTTACAAATGGTAAATTTTGTGTTTTAATTTTTATAAATCAAAAATATTTATTTACAAAATTATAATTAATATAACTATTTAAAAAATATATTTTTATAAAAATTATTCGTAAATTAATATTTCGCTTTCTTATAATTAGAAGATAATTTAATGAGATATTAATTAATTTTTCAATGTGTCCTAAAATTAGTTATAATAATAAGATTGGTATTTTTTGAATAAATGATGAATTTAATTAATAACTAAATTTCTTAAATTTATAAAATTATTTTTCTAAAATTTATTCCATTTTTTAAATTTTCATGTCAAAAAATGGTTACAGTGATTTTTTTGGGATATTTTTAAAATAGTTTATTTTTTTAATAAATAGTGAAATTCAAAAATTTACAGTATTTAAAAAATAGATGAATTATAGAGTCATGGATGATGTAAGGATGAGGTAATAAACCATTATTCTGAAAAATCTAGAAATTTTTACTGTATTTAGTCATGGTGATCAACACCATTGATTTTCTTGAGCCTAAATAATAATCTAATGAATTAAATAATCAAAAACACCCATGTCTTTCCACTATAAACACCACCCCTGACCACACCTTCTCCTAACATATCTAAATCCTTTATGATTTTCTATATTCTTCCCAATAACCTTAACAAGAATCTTACCCACATCTATGATCTTACGGTATGATAATAATACCAAAACTAGGTGCCTTAAGGAGGGTCTCAGGGAGATGATATTCTAGAGGTTAAATCCTCCACCCTTATCTTTTAAATTCATTATTTAAACTACCTCATCCTTTTCTGTACTATAAAATGTGACATGATAAATCCAGTATCATACATATACAATAATTGTATTATGTTAAATGGATATCCACAAGAAAATCTATTCTATTCTCTTTTTATCCTAATAACAAAAACATCGTCTGTGATGTGTAGATTCACCAACTTCATTGATGATGATTTTTCATTTTCAATTACTACCTTAAAGGATGTTCATAAATGAAATTTTATGGATAAAATATATTTTCACTCACATATTATTTTTTTATTTTTTAAAACAAAAATTTATATATAATATTAAAAAATAGAACAAAACTACATCGCAATGATTGAAAAAAATCCCAAACAAACTATTGTTCATCATGAACATTTTATATAAAGAATCAACCACATATCTGAAAAATATGATATATGATAACATTTAAAAATATTTATGATTATTAATACAACATCATTCCACTTCTAGAGTTTTTATTCCATTTTACAATAACATACATACTTATACTCAACTGAATTGATTAAAAAATCACGAAACAAACACACACGAATCAAAAAAATTAAACATTGTAACCCATAAAAATGGTTATAAATAAATATAATAAGATTGGAATAAATAAAATGTATTTTTAAAAGGTTATTAATTAATTTAACAATGAATTTAATTTTGATTATATAGGATACAATGTTTATGTTTAGATCACTTTCAGACATACGGTAAAGGATTCTATCTCAACCTCCTAAATAACTTTGGGTTATGATTTATCTCTCATTAAACCAATATAATTCTTATTTATTCATATATAATTATTCAATATTATTATTATACATTAAATAATAATTTATTCACATCTATTCATACATATTTTATAGTCAAATACATGTTTAAAAAGGTTCTCTTCTCATTTCCTCCCAAAAAATAATGTCTGCTTCAATTAACTTTCTACATTTTTTCCCATTTTCAAGTACCCTCAAAAATATTTTTTAATAAACCATTATTATTATAAAACACTGAATTCAATCAATAAAAACTATCTAAGTTCATATTATGTTTTTTACGGAATAATATGCATTTTTTTTACTTCAAAGACTTTAATATTTTCCCTCAAAATGCATTAAAGTGGATCATTTCTAATGCCTCTTAAAAAATATTTGTACTTTTTCTCACATTATTTGGACATAATTTATATTAATATATGATTACTTAACCTTATTAATCTCCAAGTATGATTTAAATAAAATATTTTTTTGTACACCATTATGATATTCTCTTTGGTTATTCTAAACGATATGATTATAATAACCATTTCCCTTCATTGATATCCCATATGTTTATCCCTTATTTTTGATTCATCATGTGGAACAAATATCCATGAAAATGTTATGATGGGAGAACCTTGATAGTTCTCCAATGCATTGGTCAACTTTTATTGTCATGAGTTGTCTTTTATGGGGTTACAGAGTAAACATATTCCATTATGAGATATTATCCACCATGTGATGTAGTCTTAGAAATTTTCCTCAAATCATATTTACGTAATGTTATTTTTTTTACACATTCCATTATTTACATGATCATATGATTTTATGTTCTATGTTATTTGATTTCATAATATTATTCATGTTCCATTCATTTTATATTATCATGTTATACTATATAATCACGTGTTAGGCTTTATTCCAATGTTTATTCCATTTCTAGTATTTTTAGCTCATTTTATTTTTCATTTATTCCATAGGTTATCATATGTATCTATAATATGTCAAAATAAGTTTAGAGATCGTTAGGGAGATTAAATAGATGTTTTTTTATTTTTGTTTCATGTTTTATAATTATACCACTAGTCCTGCAAAGACTCTACACTTTACAATACATGGTTTGTATTTGAAGGTTAATTATGATTAATATCTTTTAATAATATGTGTTAATAGACAGGGTTGTTACATAATAGATGGTTGTTTCCACATATATGTTTTACAGTTTTTTATGGTTAACTTTATTAATAACATTAACTTTATTATGAGAAATTATTTCTCAATACTACTATATCTTCACTTCACAAAAATTTTCTCATTTTAAAAAACTTGGTATGTGTTTTACCAGAATACTTTCATATTTACCATTCTCACTTTTCAAGAAGAACTATAACTAATCCTTTTTATGATGTGGGATTTCAAAAAAGGTATATTTAAAATTCAATCCCCTAGTTACCTAGTTGGAGTTCAAATTTCAAGGAAAAATTTTATTATATTGTGGGAGAATTTAATATACATAGATTTTAAAAGGAATGACTATGTTAGATAGAATACAAGATAAGCTACATCTAGCTTTAATGAAGAATGAAATATTATTATTTGATTATTAGAACCTAGATTTTTATATTGAAGGGTATTATTTTTATTGGATTATTTATTAAATAAATATAATGGTATTACTAAAAATAAATGTACAAAAAATTATTAGAAAATAATAACACAATTTTTAGTATGGGCATTTTATTCTTCAAAAGATACATTTTCTTCAAAAATGAGTTCTTCTTTTTTATGAGTAAATATTATAATTTATATCCAGAAGTTATATCAAATTTATTTTAAAAAATGAATTTCAGATTTTAATTCATCATTTAAGAATTATAATTAGATTTAATTTTGAGAATTTTTTGAAAAAATTAATTTTTCAATAAATAGAGGAAAATATATAATATTTATTGGAAATTTTATTTTTTATTTAAGGTAATAACGAATTAAAATTATATTTTATATTAGTATTAAAATTTAACATGTTAATTTTTCATTTTAAATGATTCAATTATTATATTTAAATTAGATTTTACAGTTGAATTTAACATAAAAACAATTATTTTTTAAAAGGGAATTTTTCAAGAAAACAATTTTTCACAATATTTCTCAAAATTGATTTTAAATTAAAAATTTTATCATATATATTTTTAGTTTTGGAAACTATATTATATATTTTTAATTATGAGGTAAAAATTTAATAAATAAGTCCTTTTTAATTTTGATTCTTGTAGCTTAGTCATGGTTTCATTTTCTTAAGAATGTTAAGTTTTTTATTTCATAAAATAATTTTATATTAGTTTGGAGTTATTTGGATATTTTATGGAACTTATACTGACAGGCCATATGGAATGATTAAAAAGTCATTTTTATGTTTTCATTTCATAGAAAGAATTGATTTTACTAATAAATATACATTTAAATAGAAAAACATAATTATATATATTACCATTATATAATTATAAAAACATCCTAAATTCATAATTATTTCCTAATTTTACAATTACATATCATTCCATATTCATTCATGACATTAACATTATAAAATAGTTCATGTAGGTGGTAAAATTGACTCAAACAGGAGAGTGTTATAACAAATGAATGCTTCATAAATTTTTATTTTATATTGATAATATAAATTTTATAAAACATTAATCACCTAATAAATATAATATATATTAATTGAATCCATTTTTATAACCATTCATGCGGGTGGTAAAACTGACCCAAACAAGAGTGTGTTATAAAGACTGAATGAGTTGGAACATGTTATTTTATATTGAAAATATAAATTTTATATGATGTTAATTACATTATAAATATCTTATAAAATAATTAAATCAATTTTTATAACTATCCATGTAAGTTTATAATGTTAAATAAATACATCATTAGTGGATACGGTAGTTCACACGTACACACAAATGATATTTTAATTTTTTTTTAATATAGAAGAGGGATCTTGAAAATGGTTATTATATAAATATAATAACATTTTATTAAACTGATGATGAATATTTAATTATTTTTATATTTTTTTAGAATATTTTTGGAATGTTTAAGATGAAATAAACATGAATGAAAATAGTTAAGATGATTACCACTTCTTTTGATATCCACTATTCAATTGAACTTAAAACCATTAGAAGAGAGGTTTATAGTCAAACTAGGTAATTGTGGACATGAAATGATAAGTATATATAGTGATTTTGGAATATATTTTAGAAAAAAATGTACTCATATATGGATTTTTAAAAGTTATATTGAGTCCCATTTTATAAGAAAAAATTTAACCCCTTTTCATAAACATTCAAACATTAAGGGTCAAGAATGTACTTCTAAGAAGAAAATTTTCTAACCAATAGACCATGAATGGAATTTCAAAACCTTTTGCATCCCATAATAACTATTATATTTATTTATAATTTTTATATCAATAAATAATATATTTTTAATAATAAAAATCCTTATTTTAATTTTTGAGACAATTCACATAATTTGACAATAAAAACATCAATATAACAACATTTCTAGAATATAAAAACAAAAATAATCAATTATAATTCATAATTATGTAAAAATTCTTATATAATCATAATTCATAAAAACATATAGATTTTAATGTTTATAGATCATTTATTTGTTTATATTGATTTCACACATGTTGTCTCGATGTTATTAAAATGATTTATATTTTTATACTATTATTTAAAAGTAATAATAAATTAATAAAATAAATATAATTTATTAAAAAAAATTATATATAAAAATTTTATTTTATTTTTTTCATATCATTATCAGGAATACATATAAAGATTATTAATAGAGAGAGAGTAAATTTTTTTAAATTCTCTAAACTTAAAATAAAATAAAGGATTTTTTGAAAGGAAAGTTGAACCAAATTACTAAAGATTCAAATATAAGATATGTTAAGGTCAAAATATACTCATAAAATTAAATTTATAAAATATTTATTGGTATTTGAACCTTATCACTAATTTTAACCCCCCATGATAACAATTTTTACCCGTACTATGGTGTCAAACTTGTGCCATGATAAATCTTCATTATGACTAAACATGAAATGAGTATTATAAAATAATTTTAAAATTTTTACTATATATATGTAATCCATATAAAATATTCAATTTCCAAATGGGTTAAAATACTTTTATAATAAATACGCAAAACCAATTGAAAAGCATTAGATTTTTTGTATAAAAATGAATTTTTGAGCTTAAAAATGATTTTATAAAAATATGATATATTGTATTGATTCCCATAACATTTATTAGTATATTAAAAAAAAATAATTATATGAATTTAAAATAATTAAAAAAATATAATGTAACCTTGTAATTACTTAATTAATGAAATGATAAAAAAATTATTCATTTGTTAGAATAAAACACCACTTGTGTTCTACAATGTAAAATATTTTTTTCTAAACAAAAAATAATATATTTATATAATTTCATGGACTTATTAAATATATATATTGTATTTAAAAAAAATTATTATCCCTGAAGTCATTTAAATATAAAAAATCATCATTATTTGTAAAATATATTTTTCATTATTCACCTAAAAATAAACCAATTTTAAAAAATAGAATATATATACTGTAATATAATGTGGATATATTAAATACAAAAATTAATTTAATTTTATCAAATTTTAAATTATAAAATTTTTTATGTTAACTTTTAAATAAAATCATATTGTACAGATAAGGACATTATATATAATAAAAACCAATTATTTCTCAAATGAATAATCATATTCTTTACTTATACCTTGATATAACTATTTAAAATATTTTAAAAATATTACATAAAATATATATTTATTTAATTAACATAAATATTCATCTATAAAATATCATTTAAGAATATTTTTGAGAAAACAAATTTTTTCATTATATAAATCACATTTTCTATCATAATATAAACATAATTAATTTAAATATTTGACGAGTGTCTAATTAATTATATAATATATTTTATATGAAAATAAATAAGTTTTTAAATCATATATTAATTCATAATCATGAGTATTTATAAACCCTAAAACTAGTATTTTATTAAAAATACATGGGTCGTTAAATTCTCTCCCCTTAGAAGTTGGCTCATCATAATTTTTATTTAGTCTATAGAGAATTATTTTAAGAATAAAAAAAGAAAATTTATAAAAAAATCAATTTAAAAATGTAAAATAGTACTTCTAAAACAATAATTTTAATAGAATCACAAAAATATCACAATGAAATTAAATAAAGGTAAGGAGAATTAATATATAGATTAAGAAAAAATATAATAAAGTGAAAGGAAATACCTTCTCGGTTTATAAAATCCTTTTTCTAAATTTAGGAGACTAATACATGTGAATGAGTTTCTAGGGCATACCTTTATAGTCAAATAATGTTTTCCATGTAAGACCTAGTTGATTTATCATTATTTTACTTGATTTTGGGGAATTATTTTACTCTCATGAGAGTAAATATATGAAAAATACACTAACCTGAATTATTTCCATTATAAATTCACGACTTCCACATTTTATTACATCATGATAATTTGGTCATATTTTATTAATCTCGTATTTTAAATTATTCATTTAAATGTTTAATTTTCTTTTATGAACCATGAAAATAAATTTCTAAGGGATCAATAGATCCATAAAAGGATGAAACGTTATTCAAAAAACTTTTATCCATATACCAAAAATAAAATGGATAGAATAAGTTAATATATTACCAAATATTAAATAACCTTTATATAAAGAATAATATATTAATTTCAAAAACCTCATTAATAATACCCAATGTTCCACTAAAATAACTCTAGAAATAACACACCCTTAAATTATTCAAAATTTTCTTATCCAAGCCTAAACTTAAATACCAAAAATATTATATCACATATTCGTCAAAAATAAATTTAAATTTATCTCTATACAGAATTAATCTCTTTTAAATTATCATAAACAAAGAATTTATACCGCAACTATATATTTTTAATAATATATTAAATATTTTCCTAAAATAACCTAAATAATCAGGGCATAAAAAATCATGTATTCTTCCAAAAGTTAACTAATTCATTATTTCTCAAATAATAATGACAACTTTTACATAAAATTCCATAATGTGTATTAATTTCACATTCAACTTAATCATATAATGTTCAAAAAATATTTTTTCATAATAACCCATTATTAACACGCCATAGAAGGATGAAATAATCTTAAAGGCTATCAATACCTTTTAGTTTGTTCCCCCAAATCTATAATAAAATTCTTCCCAAATAACCTTCACACTAAATAACATGTTAATTATATATGGTACAATTACCTCCCTAACATATTAAAATTTACTAAATAAATCCAAAAATATCATTAATTACCTAAAAATATGATCGCATAAAACATTAAAAGGGTTTCTATTCCTTTAGAAATTTGACCAATCTTAAAAATATTAACTCAAGATAGTATCCAAAACTCTTAGAAAAACCTAATATAATTTGATCCCAACCTTTGAATATATATAACATCTTACTCCAATACTAATTATAACAACCCACAGCTTACCAAACCCATAATTGTCTCTTTAATAAAAAAGATTTTACTATTTTACATTCAAATGATCATTAGGGTTTTTGGGTTTTAGATAATTTATAAGAATCATTAACTAAAAAACCCATATCATAATAATAAAAAGTAATTTAGTCCTATTATACTGATAACTTCTCATTTTCCAATGAAATATTAACATCCCCCTCAAAATTATCTACACAAGATAACCTTTTAAACATATCTTAACTATCATCATTCATCCTAACTTGGGAAAATGGAAACAAAATTAGAGTGACCTCAAAAACTAAACATAGGTGTTCATAATCTAATATAATAAGTGATAAAAATATGGGAAAATTATATTATTAAATAAAAATCTCTTAGAAATAATATAATAGATTCATACAAAAAAACATGACTTATAAATAAAGATTCATGGAAGAAAACATTAGTAGAAGATAAGCCTAAATTCATATGTTTCAATAATCAAGTTCCAACTTAAATAATCCTTTTCTCAATAAAACTAATAAAAATATAGTATGTATAAAAATATATGAATTTAATTTGGATATCAAAATCATGACTTGTGTTTACTTATATTTCACCCATAATTTTGAAAACTTATAATTAGTTAATTTAAATCATTATCTATCTAGAGATTAAATCATTACCCAATGCATTAGGGAGCTATATCATAAGATCACCTAGTATCATATATAATTTATAAAAAATATTAAAAGAAAAAAAACCATAGTCTTGAATTTAACGGTAAAATTAATTAAAACAACCACTATTACTTTATATCTTAATGAAACTATGAAAAATAAATTGACATTAATCAAATTTAATAATCCTACCATCATAATCCATCTAGATAAATAAGGAATTTTTATCATTTGAAAATATCCTTAATAAAAAAACAAAAACCATAAAAATATGTTTATATTGACAAAAAATATCATTTTTAAAGCATTATAATTTTTTTTGAAAATCATGAAGAAATTTATTGTTATTTTGGTAGCTATTTTAAAATCTATAAATTCCCTTTATAATGGTATTTGGATTTTTTTTTTGAAAAACCATGGAAACATGTAAAATAATATTATTAATTAATAGATGACATTTATTGGAAAAAATAAATCTACTGGGAAATTTTAAAAAAATGTTTATTTCATAATTTTGTAATGAGAGTCAAAAAGTGAACCATGTTGAAAATATTAAGATGATAATTAAAAAATGTTAAAATAATATAAAATACCTTATAAAATGGCATTAAGAAATCATTTATTTCTAGAAAATAAGACTAATAAATAATTTAAATTACAAGGGATTTTGGAGAAATAGTTTGGCTGAAAGACTTTCACATTAAAAATAAATCATTTTAAATAAATTGGTTTTCGTATTTTTAAAATATAAAACGTATCTGAATGAAAGAACATGAAAATTTTATTAAATTAACAATAATATACTTATATTCCTGATATAAACTGTCATATAGGGTGTATATATACTATATGAACTCATATAAGTTCATAATTCAAATCAAGATCTAAAAAAGGAAATTTTATATGAGAAACCCTTACAAATTAAGTAATACTTGAATAAAAAGAATATAATGAAAGAACATAGTAATAATATTTCAAAACTATTATTTATAGGAACTAATATGTCAAAATAGATGCATCTGGAATTAATTACACCATATAAAATAAAACATGGTGGGAAACCGGAATCACGTCTCATGTAATTGAAATTGAGACTAAGAAATTCTTAAAAATATCATAACATCTGAATAAGAAAAAAATTCAAGAAGTAATTATATGATAAAAATTTAAAACCATATAATTTTTTTAAATAAAACATAAAATAAAAAGAGTAAATAACACACATAATATAGGAATAACATAATCTATTAAGATGTGATACAACCCAATGAACGAAAATTGAGTTAAGAATCCCATTACCTCAAACTTCTTCAAGGTCATAAATTCAATAAAATATTGTATAAAATATTTATATTTATTAATTATATATATTTCATAATTAAATTTATATTTATTTTATTATATACCATCAATTTATAATTCTTTATTACCCATTTATTAATAATCTACTTTTAAAAATTTACATTTATAGGTTAACTGTACCCTTTACCATGTATGTTTTGATTATGATGTTTTAGTCTTAGTATGTTAGTCCTAGTTTAATTATCTAAAAACTTCTCATGATTATTATATATATTAATTAAATATTATATTTCTATGTATATTTAATGGATGTTATTGTGTCGTGTCACATGGAAATCATAAAAGTTCCATTTTTTGAGGTTATTGATTTTGTAGAATGAAATAATATTATCAAAATATATACATATAAATTACCATTAAATAATTTTGTATAATAAGAAATTCATAATGATTACATAATACTACCAATAAAAAACATTCCTTAATCATCCATGACATAAACATTATAAAATCATTCATGTCGGCCATAAAACTAACCCAAATAAGAGCATGCTATAACAACTGAATGAGTAAGGATATGTTATTTATATTAATAATATAACATTTATAGTCTATTTATAATGTTATAAATGTCATATTTATGTATTAAATCTAATTTTAGGACCATTCATGTAAGGTGGTATTGAAAAATATAATACATTATTCGTGGAGGTAGTAGTCTGTAGGTGCACATGGGCAACTTTATCATTTTTATATATACCAGAGATAAGAAAGTAATGGATGTTAAATTTACATAATATAATTTTAGTAATGTAATCATACTTATTTATTTATATTGAGGTGTTTATTGAATATTTTAAAATTTTTAAAATGAAAAACTCTAATTAACAATGTTACGATGATTACATCTTATTTCTATATCCTCCATTCAATTGAAAATAAGGCCTTTGTAAGAGGTGTTTATGGGCACAAAAAGGAAATAAGAAGATTTTATGTGAATTTAAGAGATGTATTTGGGTATATTTTATAGATAAATCTAAATATATATTTATTGTTCAAAAGGTTATTTTGAGTTGTATTTACTAGAAAAAATCAATGAATATTTCTCAAATATTCAAACATTATGGGACTAGAATTTACTATTAAGAAGGGAAGTGGTTCAAAAAATGGAACTTTGACGATGTTTTAAAAAATTTCCCATCGCAATTTTACTGTTATATATTTTTTATTTTTAAATTAATTAACAATACATTTTTTTAATATTAAATATCCTTAAAGTCATTTTTTAGACTAGTCAAATAATTTGACATTAAAATCATTATGATAAAAATGGATATCAAATATATGAAATCAAATAACCAAATAACCTTAATAATAATCTATTACTTTCTTGAAAAATAAAAAATCATCAAATAATTTTTACATAAATTTTTTTATATAATTTATATGGTTTTATACTCCATGAAAAAGTACCAAGTCGACAATGTGTAAGAGTTTTTGGTAAATATAGTATAATTTAAAATAAAAAATAGATTGATAACTTAAATATAATTTATTCATAATTAATATTATAATGTATAAATATTAATATTTTATATTCTTATCATATTCATGATAACATATTAAAAATATTAAGTGAGAGAGAGTGATATTTTTGTAAACACTGTTATCATAAAATAATATTAATGTAACTTTCAAAGTTAAATAGAATGAAATTGAAAAATTTTCAATGATCAGATAATTTATTATTGTAATAAACATTAAAAATCAAATTTAGAAACGTTTTGTTGATCTGTTAATCCTTATCTCTATGTTTAACCCCCACATTAACCCTTTTAACAGTTACCATGGTAAAAATATGTTTCAACAATAACTATTCATTATGAATAAAAGTGAAATGAGAATTGTTTAATAATTTTAATGTTATGATTACAAAATATTTAAACCATTTTAAAAGATTCAATTTATATAAGAGATAAAAATTACACTTAGTATATATATATAACATAATGAAAAACAATTTTTAGGAAAATTTATTTTTAAACATTAGAAAGTATTTATAATGAAATAAGATATATTATTCATTCATATAAAATATATTGGTTTATAACAAAATTATTGGTATATAAATTTAAAATAAATCCAAAACTATATTTACACATTTAATTACTTAATTATCCTTTTAAATACTAAACTAATAAAAATGTTCCAATGTAATTCTTTTAAAAGAATAAAATTTTACTTAGAATCTAAAATACCAGCCATAGGGTCATATATTCATCATATTTTCATAAAGGTGTTATTTAAATTATTAATTTTGTCATGACCGGACCACTGGGGCCCGTATCGTGACTACCCCAAGCCAGCCTTCCATAGGACAGGGGTTGGCAACTAGCACCAAAGGCATAAATCCCTAAATTGGGAAGGCATTGCCTTTATAACTGTAACCAAACACATCAGAGAACACAATTGGAAGCAAACACTAAGTAAAACTGTATACAAAAGATGTGATGGAATGTAAAAGGGGACGGAAATACATGCCCAATAGGAAAGTACAAGTTCAACTGAAAGCGAGTAAAACTGAAGAAAAGTAAAGAAGCTACTGGGTTGTCCTCTGGGGTTCCTACCTGAATGGTAGGTACATATGGCCTCCTCAACACTCTATATCCATCTATCTCCTCCATGCACCGTCACACTGAGTTATCCACCTCTGGGTACCATCCAGTCCTGCTACTCTTTTCCTCAGTCATCATTCTCCATCATGTACAAACAACACAACGAGGTATAGGCATAGCCCGTGTAGGGGTGAGTATAATGATACTCATTAGGGAGCCTGAGACCCTCAAGGTATCACTAAATCCAACAAGGATAAACCACAAAGTATGAAATCAACGGATAACCATTACATAGGTATATACCCATACATATACCTAAGTTATCTAGTAACCCATCTCAATCATGAGGAAAACACAATAGTCATTGACCCAGCTCAACCAGGATTTTATTCTAAGGATTCTATCATTCTAAACCCTCGTTTTGTGCATAACTCATTCTCTATTGAGTACAGTGGCCCTACCACATCACGCAGAGGCGCTTCCCACTTACTTGGACTACTGAGGTGCTCCTCATGTCGAGTATCAGGGATATGATGCGGTCACACAGAGGCCCTCCCCATTGTGGGTCTACTGTGCCCACATAGAGGCGCTCCCCTGGTAGCCTACTAAGGTACTCCACCTATCGAGTACCGTGGGTCCTCCGTGCTCACACAGAGGCGCTCCCCACTGTGGGTCTGTAGCTATCACATAGAGGTTCTCACCATTGGGCTAGTCGAATCACTCAGAGTCGAATCGATCAATAGTCATCAAGTATCATCCGGCTACTAGGTTCCCGAACAAATGCATGCTCGTCCATGGAAGATCTGATCCACAAGCTATTGGTCGAAACTCTAACATTCACGAAGTCCCACGTGGAAGTATCTCAAAGGTCATCCACGTCATATGGGTCTCAATGCAACAGACGACGCGTTAATCAGACACTCAGTCTGTTAGTTATCAGCCTTTTAGTCCTGGGGGCCTGGTTGGATTCTTGTACGATCCAAACTGACTGTATCTCAACTGTACCCCAAACCCTAGTGGGGTATTCTCAAGGGGATGGCTTCGCTCCAAGAATACTGACGCCACTGACGGTTCGTCAAATGGATGTCTGGTGCCAATGATATGGCCCAAGAAGGTAAAGGGTCAGTAACGAGCCCGAGTTAAGTCCGACCCAATCGGACCGACTCGGCCTAACCCAGTCCAGGCCCACCTGGTTTGGGTCGACTCGATCAGACTCAGTAGGTCTGACCCGGCCTATCGGGCGGGTTAGCCCGCTATGTTTGGCTCGGTCCATTGGGCCTGGACCAGTGAACTGTGAGGGCGGTTTGGCCCGGAGGTCACCACATAGGCGACTCGTCTTGAAGTTCGGGGTTGTCTTGTCCAAAAAATTGAGGGGCGCGGCTCAAGATACTCGGCCTGAGAGGTCGGGTCGGTCGGGAGACCAGCGGGCAGGCCGCACAAGGCGCAGGTTGACCGCTGGTGTGCAGGGTAGGCAGCGGAAGGGGTTGGGTAGGCCGTAGGGGAGCTGGGCAGACCGCGAGGGCACCAGGCAGGCAGTGGCAGGGGCCAGGCAGGCTGCGAGGGTGCCAGCAAGGCGCCGAGCAGGCCGTAGGGGCGCCGGGTAGGCCGCTGTAGGGGCCAAGTTGGCCGTGGGGGGCACCGACAGAGCACCAGGCAGGTCGTGGGGGCACAGACAGGGCACCAGGAAAGGCACGGGGGTGCCGGGAAGGGCGCGGCAGCGGCCGGATAGGCCGTGGGGGTGCAGCGGGCAGGCGGGCCACACACCGGGTAGAGTGCTGGGAGGCCGCAGGCTGGTGGGCCACGCGTTGGCTAGGCCACCGGGAGACCGCGGGCAGGTGGGCCGTAAGCCGGGAAGGGACCCAAGAGGCCGTGGGTAGGCGGGCCAGAAGCATCGGTGCACCGTGGGGCGGTGCGATTCGGGGAGGTCGCGGGTAGTGTGGCCTTCGTCGTTGCCGCATTCGTCGTCGTTGCCTCATCGCCATGCAAAAGATTATCACAAGGAATAAGATCGACGAAGGGAGTCGAGCCATGTTAGCTTGACCCGCACCCTACATGATTAGTGTGATGGAAAATGGTTTTCAAGAACAAAGCACAATAACTCACCCACAACAGAATTGTAACCTCGTTCTTTGTTCTGAATGCAAGGGAGTACATGGCAAAAAATGGAAACAAATCCCAACCTTTGATTCGCCAGTCGTCATTCGTTGACGTCATGGAAATATGGCCGTTGATCCGTGGTAGACGAACACGTCCCATGTCGAAGTAGTATGGGGAAGAAGGTTGGAGGGGGTCGTTCATTACAGTCAAAGGCATCCCTCATTGGTGTTCTTCTTTGGGAGAGCGTTCTTCGAACGTTCTTCATTGAAGAGCAGTCTTCATTGGAGAGAGTTTTATCCTCTCCCAAGCTCCAACAAATGAGATAATCGATCGACTATTATTTTTTTGGCACAAAAATTTCAAAAAGGAGAAATAAATGATAAGGATCCACCTAATTAATTCTTGAGGTTAGCACCTTTAATTTAATGTTTGGGCTCAACAATTAAAGAGGTGGATTTGGCATAATAAATAAGAGGATTTGAAGAGTTTCTCTACCTTTAATGGGGGTTCCAAGGGGTTACAAGCTCGGGTGGTCCCCTCCAAAAACAATCCTCCCAAGAGTGGTTATGTTCGGTTGGGCCCCACCACCATAACCTGACCTGGGAGGTTATGGTGTGGTGGACCCCACCTCTAACCTCTTCTTGGAGGTTTTAACCACAAAAAATAAAAATAAAGTCACACTTTATTTTTATTTATATTTATCTTAAAAAACCCAGAACTAACTTTTATTCCCGACCATCTGCTATCAAGGAAAAAATCTTATTAAGTGAATACTGGCACTGCGAGTTCAACTGTGCCCTCAAATTTCAATTCTGAGAACTGGTTCAAAAGATATAAAATCCCGCATGTACGTTTACTGAACGTACCCGAACAAAAATTCAGAAATTGATTCTGTGCAAACCGGGCCTCGGAATCAAGTGCCGTAAATTTTCATGGACTTGTACAAATCCCATGTATTTACGAAAAAAATTCCATGGAATTTCTGGGTTTTTACATTCTGCCCAACTCAGGGCTTTAGGTCCCCAAAAGCTACAACTCGAACTATGGGAACAAATGAGGGTACTAAGCAATCATATATGTCTCCTACTCCTATGTGCTCTCATGGGGGTTCTCGTGCTACCATCGTATGTGCACCAGAGGTATCGACCATCCACGTAGGACCCGCTCCTGTCGATCCTCAATCTCCACTAGAACCTCCGTAAAATTCACCCCATTTCTAATGTCCAACTCTCAATAGTCGATGATGTGGGATGGGTTGCGCACGTATACCCTCAGCTGAGATACGTGGAAGACGTCGTGCACCGGGTGAAACTGAGGTGGAAGAGTTAAGCGGTAGTCCACCTCGCCTACTCTACGGAGGACCTGGAAAGGTCCGATGAACCTTGGATATAACTTTTCGCCTTGGCGAAATCTCCTTAGACCTCATCGATGTGAGACCCGTAGAAAGACGTGGTCGCTATCCTCAAACTCTAGAGGTCTCTGTCTCCTGTCATCATATGACTTCTGCCAACTATTTGCCGTCTTCATCCACTCCTTGATGATCTACACATTCTCCATAATAGCTCGTACCATCTCTAGTCCCAATAGTGCTAACTCCCCAAGGTCAGTCTAGCACAAGAGTGATCTGCAAGGTCGCTCGTACGAGACCTCAAAAGATGCCATCCCTATGTTGGAGTGATAGATGTTGTTGTAAGGAAACTCCAACAAAGGAAAGTGATCCTCCCATCTTCTACTGAAGTTAAGGACACATGCATGTAGCATGTCCTCAAGGGTCTGGATGGTCCCCTCAGTCTGACCATCTGTCTAAGGGTGGAAGGTAGTGCTCAAGCGAAGCTGTGTCCCAAAAGCCTCCTGCAACCCCTTCCATAGCTGGGAAGTACACTGTGCATCACGTTTGGAGACAATAAAGGAAGGTACTCTATGTAGTCTCACAATCTCTTGCACATAGAGGCATCGCAAGCTCTCTACTAAACCCTACTCTCTGATCGGTAGGTAGTGTCCTGACTTGGTGAGTATGTCGACGATCAACCAAATCGAGTCATGACCCATGGATGTACGTGGAAGACCCATCACAAAGTCCATGGATATGCTATCCCACATCCACTCTGGAACCTCGAAAGGATGAACCAAGCCTACTGGTACTTGGTGATCTACCTTCACTTTCTAACAAGTGAGGCACTGTGAGATAGACTCTGCTACTTCCTTCTTCATTCCTGGCCACATGTTCTATCATCGAAGGTCCTGGTACTGCTTCTCCACCAATGGATTTAGCGCTAGAGTGGATGTGTGAAAATCCATCAACACTTCCTCCTGAAGTGCCACTGGTACCACTGTATGTACTCTGAAGAGGATGACATTCTCCCCACCTTCATAAAATCCATTAGGTTCCTTACCTGTGGATATCTGAGCACATCACGTCTCAAAGTCAGTGTCACCATTCTCTGCCTCCCTGAATTACTGAAGAAGTGGGGGAGTGATTGTAAGAGACTGTAGAAAGGCTTCTCCTTCTCTATCCATAAAGGATATCTATAAAGTATCCAACTACATTGTCACCTCTCCTAACAGCTGTATACCAGTCCTGCTGAGCACATCTGCAACAAGTTTCCCCTTCCCAGGAGTGTAGACTATCTCTAAGTCGTAGTCCTGGAGGAACTCAAGCCAACGTTGTGGTCTAAGGTTGAGGTCCTTATGAGAGAAGATATACCTGAGACTCTTGTGATCATAGTACATGTTATAACGCTCGCCCATCAGATTGTTCCACCACATCTTCAAGGTGAAGACCACTGCTGCTAACTCCAGGTCATGGAATGCATTGTTCTTCTCATGTTGTCTCAGCTACCGAGAACCATAAGCGATCAATTCATTCTCCTTCATCAGGACACACCCATGTTTGATCCCTAATGCATCACTATAAACTATGTACCCTACACCCTCCTCTGGAAGCCTCAAGATGGGGGCACTAGTCAGACTCTGCCTCATCTCCTAAAAGCTCTGCTGGAATCTCTCTGACAACATGAAAGGTTTTCCATTCTTCATCAAGGATGATAGTGGTGATTCAACGCTGGAGAAGTCTGGTACGAACCTCCTATAATTTCAAGCCAATCCCAAGGAACTTCATACATCAATCACACTCATGGGTTGCTACCAAGCATGTACCGCCTCAATCTTCACTGGAACCACTGCAAATATAGCCTCTGAGATAATGTGTCCCAACAACTGAACCTCTCGAATCCAAACCTGGCACTTTGAGAGAATACCATTAAGATGGTGCTCTCGGAGTGTGTCCAGTACTACCTGCAAATGGTAGGCATGCTCCTCCTTAGTAGTAGAGTATATCAGAATGTCGTCGATGAAGACTATGACAAAATGATTGTGGTAAGGCTATAATATCCTATTCATGAGACTTCTGGACACTGTTGGATCATTGGTAATGCTGAAGGGAATAACCAAGAACTCAGAGTGGCTGTAATGACACCTAAAGGTCATCTTCTGCACATCCTCGTCTCAAAATCCGAGCTGGTGATATCCTGATCTGAGGTCTATCATCGAGAACCATCGTGCTCCCTTCATCCGATCAAAGAGGTCATCAATCCTCGGAAGTGGGTACTTGTTCATTACGGTCACCTTGTTTAGGTGATTGTAGTCGGAACAGAGCCTCGAGCTCCCATCAACCTTCTAGGTGAATAGAATCGAGGCTGCCCAGGGACAAACACTGTGCCAGATGAATCCCTTCCCCTATAAGTCCTCTAGCTATACCATCAGCTCGCGATGCTTAGTGGGAGCCATCCGATATACCGGAGTAGATATCCACGTTGTCCTAGAGTATAGGTCAGTGTAGAAGTATACCTATCTGTGAGGTGGTAGTCCTAGAAAATCGTCAGGGAAAACATCCGTGTAATGGTCCACCAATATAGGATAAGTCGGACCATCCACATCAACTACGCCAAGGGTAAGGCAAGAAAACAGGTGAGTGATCGGCTGCACCCTCCTATGAGTAACTCATTCCTCTGCTGAAAGGGTTCCATTCTTGACGGTGAAGGTAAACCTAGTCTCTTCTGTGAGGACACACCATACTTTTCGCCTAATATAGTCAATCTTAGCATGGAATGTAGATAACCAGTCCATACCCAAGATGACATCATAAGGCCTCGATGCCGCTACTAGGAGATACCAGCCAAAACACTATCCTCCTAGAGTAAAATTGCACTGTCGGCACTAGTGCGTAATTGTCGAATCACCTCCCGTAGGAGTTTCTAGCCATAAGAATCGATCCAATTGCTATTTCAGAATCTTGGAGCTCCGAATGAGGATAGTGGCAATGAAAGAGTGACTGGAACATGTGTCTATAAGAACTACAGCTAAGGTGGAGTATACCTATATTATACCTCGAATCATCTCTGGAGCACTGTGATCATAGTGCTTAGCTTCCTTAAGCTGAGCTCTCTCCTGTCCACCCACTCCCTATGGTTGGGTTGGGCCTCCTGGTGGTGGTGTTGGTAACATCTAGTAACATCTTCCACCGCCTACTGCACGTCTATCTCCTCTCCCACGTCCGCCTCCTCCCTACGTACTGCCTCTTTCGAACCTCTGGCTCTGCCTAAGAGGACCCTCAAATGTCTGTTGATCATTTTTATGGAAGTTCAGACATTCACGAGCCATTTGGCCCTGCCCACTGCATGAGTACCATTGTTCACTCCTAGCATGTCTGGCTCTGTCTCTACTCTGGGTGCCCCGCACAACTGATACTGAGTCGTGCGGTCGTCCACCAATTGGTCTGATCCTCTTGGTCCTCTGTGACATCTGTCTACTACCAGATGTAGAAGACTCCACTGCATGTTGGCAAGTAGTGGGTCTCGCTGCAGGTGACTTCTCAACAAGGAACCTCTACACCAAGAGGGATCTCTCTAGAACCCCTCTCTACATCGGGATTCTAAGAGAGATCAGTGGAGCTCTAATATCTCACCTAAGACCCTGCTCGAAGGTCTGGGCCCTAAAGAATGGGTCTCGTACCATATAAGTGGAGTAGCGTGAGAGGTCAGTGAAACTCACTGAGTACTATGATACTGTCATGCTGCCCTACTACAGATGAAGTAGCTCATGTATCCGCACCACACGAAGGGTGGCTGGTACAAACTCCTCCCAGAACAAGCTCTCGATATCTGCCCAGAGTAGGATCACCTCGTCATGAACCTGGAGCATCAGACTCCACCAACTGCCTACTGCTTCCTGAAGGAGACTAGAAGCAAGGATCACCATGAAGTCTGCTGGTGTCCCTACTATCCTGAAGACACTCACCATTGCCTCCAGCCAATCCTCAGCTGCCTATGGATCTGTCTCTCCCCTGATCCTGGGGGGGCCTCTGGTCCTGGAAATCATGAAATGCGATCAAGAGTTGTGCATCGTCTACTACTGGGGCTGGTGGCATCAGTGTCAGAATGAGAAATAGTACCACAGGTGCCTCAGCTGAAAAGGGGCCCTGCACCGAGGCCTCATCGCTCGGTGGGCTTTCAGTGCATATGACTCTCGGGGCTCAAACTGGCCGTTCGTGGGGAGGCATCATGAAAGAAACTGATGTGAAACAGTCAAAATAGTATACCTGGTGTGCTGACCCAGTTGAGCTGACATAAAGAAAACATTTGGAAACATGCACACAATCAGTGTTTTCCTGCACTGAGTCATAAATCAGAAGTTAGGCTCCTGGTTTATGGATACGTCGGTCGCGTGCAACAACACTAGACTCCTTGAACTGAAAACCACACTTAATACACATAACACTATTTCTTCAGAGAAAAGAAAGATCAGAGTTCTATGTTCTGTGGTAGAACCAACTCTTGTGATACCAATTTGTCACGACCCGTCCCCCGGGGCCCGTATTGTGACTACCCCAAGCCCACCTTCCATAGGCCAGGGGCTGGCGACTGGCACCAAATTCGTGAATCCTTAAACTGGGAAGTCATTGACTTTATATCTGTAAAAAACACATCAGAGTACACAACTAGAAGCAAACACTAAGTAAAACTATATACAAATGAAGTGTTGGAAAGTAAAACGGGCTGGAAACACAATCCTAATAGGAAAGTAAAAGTACAACTGAAAGCAAGTACAACTGAAGAAAAGTAATGAAGCTACTGGGTCACCCTCCGTGGTTCCAACCTCATGGGTAGGTAAAGACGGCCTCCTCAAAAAACCACGTCTTTTGGTCTCCTCCATGCACCGTCACACCGAGTGATCCACCTCTAGTTATTGTCCAGTCCTGCTACTCTCTGCCTCAGTCAGTGTTGTCCATCGTCTGCAACCAACACAATGAGGTGCGGGGATATTCCATGAAGGGGTGAGTATAATGATACTCAGTAGAGACCCCGAGACCCTAAAGGTCTCACTAAATCCAACAAGGCTAAAGCCCAATGTATGAAATCAACGAATAACCATTACAGAAGTATATTCCCATACATATACCTATGTTATCTTGTAACACATCTCAATCATGGGGAAAACACAATATTAATTGACTCAGCTCAACAAGGATTTTATTCTAGGGATAGTATCATTCGAAACCCTTGGCTACTGGAGAAATCCTTCTCTATCAATTACAGTGGGCCTGCCACGTCACACATATGCGCTTCCCACAAACTTGTACTATAGAGGTACTCGTCCTGTCGAGTACCGTGGATCTACTGCGCTCACATAAAGGCACTCCCCAGCGTCGGTCTGTTGCGGTCACACAGAGGCACTCCACTGGTATCCTGTTGAGGTACTCCATGTGTCGAGTATCGTAGGTCTGCCACGTTAATAGAGAGGTGCTCTCAATTGTGGTTCTGCATCGCTCACACAGAGGCCCTCCCCACTGGGCTAGTCGAATCACTTCCAGTCGAATTGATCAACAGTCATCAAGTTTCATCCAGCTACAAGGTTTCGACACAAATTCATGCTCTTATCTAGAAGATCTGCTCCACAAGTTACTGGTCAAAACTCCAACTGTCTCGAAGTCCCATGTAGAAGTATCTCAATGGTGCACAACCTCATAGGTGTCTCAACGAAACAGAAGACACGTCAATCGGACGCTCAGTCTGTTAGTTATCAGCCTTTTAGTCCCAGGGTCCCGGTTGGATTCAGGTGTGATCCAACTTGGCCATATCTCAACTATACCCAGAACTCTAGTGGGGTATTCTCAAACGGGTGGCTTGAGTCCATGAATATCGTCCCAGCTGACAGTTCGTCAAACAGACTTTCGGTGCCAAAGATATGGCCCAAGAAGGTAAACGGTCAGTAACGGGCCCAGGTTCGGTCCCACCCGGTCGGACCGACCTGGCCCAACCCGGTCTGGGCCGACTCGGTCAGACTCGCTAGGTCAGACCCGGCCGGTTGGGCGGGTCAGCCGGTTATGTTTGGTCTGGTCCACTCGGCCCGACCCAGCGCACTGCGAGGGTGCTTCGGCCTGGAGGTCGCCACATCGGCGACTCGACCCGATGGTCGGTGCAGGTTCGGCTAGTGCCGCGAGGGGCATGGCTCAGGAGACTTGGTCAGGGAGGTCGGCCTGGTCAAGAGACCGGTGGGTGAGCCGCACGGAGTGCGTGCTGGCCACGGGTGCGCTGGGTAGGGCGCGGTAGGGGCCAGGCAGGGCACGAGGGCCTCGGTAGGGCGCTGGGTAGGCCACGGGGGCACCGCTAGCAGGAAGGACGCACGCAGGGCAGAGCATCGGGAGGCCGCGGGCAGGCGGGCCGCGCGACACGCATAGCACCAGGAGACCGCAGGCTGGCTGGTCACACGCCGGGCAAGGCACCGGGCGGCAGTGGGTCGGTGGGCCGGAAGCATCGGTGCACCGCGGTAGTGGTGCGATTCGCGAAGGCCGCGGGAAGTGCGTCCTTCATCATTGTCGCCTTCATCGTCTTCGCCTCATTTCCATGACAATGTTTATCACAAGGAAGATGATCAATGGATGGAGTCGATCCATGTTAGCTTGACACACACCCTCCACGACTAGGGTGATAGTAAAAGGTTTTTAAGAACAATGCACAATAACTCACCCTCAATAGAATTGTAACCTCGTTCTTCCTTTTGAATGAAAGGAAGAACATGGGAAAAAAATTAAAGAAATCCCTACCATTGATTCCCTAATCATCTTTCGTTGACGTCGCAGAAATATGGTCATCGATCCGTGGTAGACGAACATGTCCCACGTCGAAGGAGTCCAAGGAAGACGGTTGGAGGGGGGATGTTCTTCGCAGTTGACGATGTCCCTCGTCGATGTTCTTCGTTTGGAGAGCATTCTTTGATGGATGAGCGTTCTTCATTGAAGAGCGGTATTCGTTGGAGAGAGTTATCTCCTCTCGTAATCTCCACCAAATGAGATAATAGATCGACTATTATTTTTTGGCATAATGATTTAAAAATGAGTAATAAATGATTAGGCTCCACCTAATTAATTCTTGAGGTTTGTAGCTTTAATTAAATGTGTCAGCTCAAAAATTAAATAGGTGGATTTTTCATAATAAATAAGGGGATTTGAAGAGTTTCTCCACCTTAAATGGGGGTTCCAAGGGGTTAACAGCTCAGGTGGTGCCCACCAAAAATAATCCTCCCAAGAGAGGTTATGTTCGGGTGGGCCGCACCACCATAACCTCTCATTAGAGGTTATGGTGTGGTGGCTCCAACCTCTAACCTCCTCTTGGAGGTTTTAACAATAAAGAATAAAAATAAAGTCACACTTTATTTTTATTTAAATTAATCTAAATAACCCAAAAACAAACTTTTATTCCTGACCATCTGCCTTTGAGGTGAAAGTCGTTTTAAGCGAATACCAGCGTTGCGAGTTCAACAGATCCCTCGAAATTCAATTCCGAGCATCGGTTCAAGAGTTATAAAATCCCTCTCAAATGTTTACTGAATAAACCCAAACAAAACTTCAGAAATTGATTTTGGGAACACCGGTTATCGGAATCAAGCACCGTAAATTTTCGTGGACTCGTAAAAATCCCATGTATTTAAGAAAAAAATTTCCATAGAATTTCCATGAATTTTAAAAAAAAATTCTATAATAATATTGTAGAATATTTAAATTCATTCGTATATATAAGTTTCATTGTATTTGTAAAAACTATATTTTTTTACTATTCACCAAAAAATCAGCCATTTCTGAAAAATACAAAATATTCACCATAATATAATTGTGATATGTTGAACGAAAAATAATGTCCACTATATCAAATTTAAATTAATATATTTAAAGATTTAACTTTTAAATAAAGTCATTAATACATGAGAAAAAAAATTCATAGTAAAAAAAACATATTTCTCAAATGAAAATAACAATTCGTCTTCATAGCCAGGAATTAATTTTTCTTATATAATAATAATAATAATAAATATCATTATTTATTTATAAAATTAACATAAATATCCTCTTATAAAATATCTAATAAGAAAGAATTTTTGTAAAATATATATGACCTTTAAATACAACACATTTTCTCTCACAACATGAATATATGAATTTATAACGTATAATGAATATCTAATTGATTATATGATATCTTTATATATATTATATAAACATAAATAAGGGTTTAAATATTATATAAATTCATAATAATGATTATTAACAAAATATACAAGTAATATCTTATAAAACATTAATGGGATGTTACAAATAATACTGATGATGAAGTAGGTCATTTGTAAAAGTAATGTCTATAAGATTTGTTAATATGATATACTATCAGTTGAAAATTCAGAGTTAAAGAATAATATTCTTGAGTTTTTTTTATAAGGATGTCTAATAATATAAAATGATAAATTATTGAAGATCATAAGATTTTGAAAATCAAATCTAATAATATCAATAGATGTATTGTGAAAAAGAAGAATGAAAAGTTCTATGCTATAGTTTATATGATGCATCAGATCTATAGAATAATAACTCTAAAAGGCCAGGATATCAATCAGAGCATGTTCAAGGATCTAATGTATTTATAAGTATGATTCAAAAAAATTTATGATTTTTTTGAGAATATTACATAAAAATATGGAGAAAATGATGGATTCTTGCAAAATATTAGTAGAATCGTGCCTAAGCCACGTAGTAATGAAAAATAAATTGTGTGAACCCGGTGACATTCATAAATAAAAGGTGATGTTTATTTTCTAAATTTATGATGTCTTGTGTGAGAGATCACTATTTCTTATAAACATGGCTCTAATTATGAAATAATTTAAGGGGGGATAATAAGAGGAGGACAAGGTTATATATTTTATAATAGGGTTTCTGTAAAGATATTCCTTACATAAAGATATTTTCATGAAAAAATTGCTAGAAACCATTTGATTTCTATGAAAAATTCTAAAAAAATGTTTAAGTGCACACGAAGCTTCATGAATAATATTGTGACATACCAAACACTATGGTTTCAAACATTTATATCTATGATAGTGATGTTTCATAAGATGTGTTAATGAGAAGATTCAAATTTGAATTTTATAAAAGGCTCAGAGGTAGATCAATCTTCTGGTGAAAAATTATTTTGAACATAAATTTTCTTTCTCATTCTGTAAGATTACCATTGGAGACTAAGAGGATCCATTGAAGTTTCGTCCAAATTATTATTATTATATGATAAAATTTGGTTAAATAGGATACCATCCCATGGGTTAAGGATGATACCTTACAACCACATATAATTTTTTATTTAATGGTGATACATTCTCAAAATTAGTAATCACTACAATTGATTAATGATAAAATCAGTGTCTTAGACTCAAATTTTATATATTAAGGAGTATATTTCCCCATGGAGAACGAATGATGTAAAAATTCATTTTTCCATTAAGTTTATTTATATTAGTACTGAATTTAAGTATGAGTGAGATTGAAAATTTGAGCGGATCAAGAATCTAACTTGTTAGAGAGAATAATTTCCTAAGGAAATTAAAAAAGAGTGGTACTAATTCAACTCCCATTATCATAGGTACAATATATTCTTCATAATTTCAAGATGGATAATTAAACATAATTCAATATAAGAGGTAATTACATGGTTTTTGTTTCTATTGATATATAATACACAAAAATCTTATGTTAAATCCATTTTATAATCCATTATTTTAGATGTTTTAAAGGAAGGAAATAGATCTCATGTTGGGGTTATAATAAAATTATGTAATGATATATTTAAGGAAATTATATAAATAAATATTCTTAAATTTATATCTAAATAGGGTTTTGAGATATATTTTAATGTTTTTTAGGATTTTTATAGTTTCCTTAGTGTAGTAAAAGGCACTTTAAGAGGAAAATATGATATTAAAAGGAGTATTTTATTAATTTTTGTTTTGATTTTGTTTATTTATTTTATTAAATATAATCACAAAAAATTCATGTGAGATATAGTTATTATGTTAGGGAAATTATATGAATGTTGAATGACATATGTAGGTACTGATTTATTTAATGATTACTTAGTTATTTTGTCAGGTTTATTATTTTTATCATATTCCACTTTGGATTTCCAAAACATCTTTGAATTAATGCCTGAATTAAAATTAAATATAATGATTATTCAATTTGAATTTACTCATTACCATGGAATAAATTGGAAAACCAATTTTTAATTTTATTTAAATCCTCTCAATTGTTGAATTGGTTTACAATCTAGACAATAGGGGAAGTTAATTTAAAAATAATAAAATTAGTAATAGAGAAATATTTTATTTATTTATAGAGAATATATATATTTATTCATTCATTTTAGTATTTAATAAAATAAAATTTTATATGTTACACCAAGAATAATTAATCTATTGATTTTTTTTTCATTTTTGGTTACTATTTTATGTATCTGACGACAAAACACACACACAAAATTGGATCTCTTAAAAATTGAATTAAAAAATACTATAAGATTCATTTATCTTCATGAAATTATTCCCTTGATGTCACAACTTTATGAATATGTTTTTTTTGTAAAATTTCACTCTATTTAAAATTATTATTTGGATTAGTTTTGTCTAATGATATTTAATATATTCTCTATTTTATGAATACCAAAACAATCATGAATATATATTTTATAATTTTCTACATTTAATATTCCCTTAAAAAGGTAAAATGATAGAAAGATATTGATCCAATTTATCTTTGGTAATTTTTATTTTAAAAATATAGCATCAATAAAAGATGGTAATTCACAAAAAAAAACACAGAAAAAAAAGATTTTACATGATGTAATCCCCAGAAAATGTATGAACATATATGATATGAAAATTAACTCATTGGAAAACATTAAGAATCAAAAGCGTGTGGAAGTTAATTTTAACCCAAAAGTAGGAGTATGATATGGAGTACTGGGTGAAAATCAAAAAATGTGGGAAAATGGAAATATAGATTCTATTCATTTATACGTTTCATGAAAAATATTAAAGTGGGAATTTGAATAAAATTTGGGAAAAAACTAAATGTAGAGGATAAATAAAAAATAATGAAAAATAAAAAATTAAATAAAATAAAAAAAATGAGATTAAAAACATTAAGTCACTTATGTATTTCCTTACTCAATTTCAATCCAATTTTATTTTCCCAACCTCACTTAAAACATTCCCTCCCTTCAATAAATTAGTTGATAACTAATAATTACTACAAGCAATGGAATTAATACTAGTTCAATTAAATAAAAAATATTGGCTCTAAATTTACTATGTTGTACCCACCATTAGTAACCAAATAGTTTTTATAAAAAAATATTAACTAATACATATTAAATAATTAATTTAATTATTTAATGTAAGGAATCGCCACAATTAATTTCATTATTTTGGGTTATTATAAAATTTGAAATTTATAAATAATCCTTACAAAATTTTAGTGTTTGTATATTTTTTAATAAATATAATCCAATATCCTACATCATAACTGGTTCTATACCTCCACACTTATAAAATAGGTGAATATTTTTATATACTCGATATAAGTTTACTAAAATATTCGTCTATTTGATTAAAAAATCAATATATTTTTGACATTTAGAAAAAAACATTATCTATAAACACCATTTTACAACCTGAGTAATAAATTTAACTTATATTCACAAAATTGTTCATTAGTACATCTAAAAATTAGTCTTTCCACACCATTTTAATTTCAAATATCATTTTTTCAACTCTTACCATCCTATAATCTTTTATTTTTATATTTTCTAGTATGTTTGTGATAAATATAAATTTTTCATGTTCTATTTGGATAATTATCAATGATTTATACTAGTTTCTACCAAATTGGATTTATTGAATAATTGGTACAAATTTTTAAAAGGATTTTAGTTATTATAAAATAACTAATTTTGATTAAAATGATCTAAAAATTAAATTTTCCAAAGGGAGATCTTTCAAAAAAAATTATGTTCTTGACGAAGAACATTGAAATATTGAGGTCTAAGAGGGTGAAATTGATGAGAGGTGAAATATCCAGAGGTCTTCCAAAAAAATTATATCTTAATAAAAAACAAAATGATTTCTACAAATTGTGGTGTTAGAATTATTTAATGGCGTTGGTTTATTGAACATTTAATATGGAATGAAGTTAAAATATTTTGGAAGTTGGTGATTATGATTGGAGGAGATTATAAAAAATTATAATACAATAACCACAAGGAAAATAAAAAAAAATTATTATATTGTGGGAATTATCATAAATGTATAAATTATAAATTCCTTTTAATCAATATTTGAATCCATTGTGTTATTTTCTAGAGTATTAATTGATATATAATTGATCCAAGGAATTTATTACATTAACACCATTATTATATAATTCTTATATAAATATCAAATAATTAATGTTTAAAAAACATTAGGCCTAATTTTGTTCTAAATAATTGGGATAGAGTCCTTAGATATCATTCCTGAATATTCCATAGAATTTAATTTTGATTTTTGGGGAGTATATCCAATATTTTAAATTCATAATTAATTTTCTTATGAAAATTTATTGTCTTTTCATTTATATATTGAGGAATGGAATCCGTTACAATTGTTATAAGTTTTTTTTAGGTATGCATTTATAATTTCCTATATTTAATGGATTTTTAGAGTAAGATGATTACAACTTGATTAATTTTAGTCAATTTCATTTTTGGAGAACGTTTTTTTATTATTTTTGGTAAAACACGAGCTAAGTATTTCAACAATGGGTGAATTTCCAACATGATAAATGAAATGGAATCATGAAAGTAATTTTTATCATTTTTTAAAATAAGAAACATTCTTAAAGAAAATTGGATGTATTGTGATACATAAGTACCATTAAACTAGAATATATATGGTATTATTAAATTAATTTCAACATATATATTTTAACTAATTTTTTTATTAATCGTTATTGTTTTAAATATCAAGAATATTAAAATATATTGGTTTATAGTGTTTCTAATAAGTTTTATCGTTTATTTTACTCAATTTTGAATGTAATTTGATTATTTGTTGTTTTTTATAAATTTTACCTCCAGGATCCTCAAAAGTATAAAAATAATTGGAATCAGTAAAAATTCATTTATTGATATGGTCAAGGTGTCATTTCATAACATAGACACGTAAAAGGTGGAGTTTGATAAAAAAAAAGTTAGTGTGATAGATGAAGGACGTCCCATTTTACATACGTTTCTTCCATATGAATTTGATAGTAGATGATCAAGGATTAATGGGACGATTCACTTTGAAAATATTTTTAAAAAATGGAAGAATTCTATACCACTTTGGTATGAATCTTATCCAAAACAATTTTGGAACATTTTTTTAATTAAGTAAAAAAACAAAAAATGGGAGGTTTATCCATCTAGAGAGAGGGACATATTTATCCATTATATAAATAAATGTAAGTATAAGGAAGGAATGAATAATACAGGATTGATAATGGAGAATTATAGATATGCTTAATATTTTCTCTTATAATTCAACACTACTAGCTAAAAAAATGGATGACTAGTAAATTTGATGTTATGTCTAGGATAAAACATAAAGGAAAAATTTATTATGGCTGATAAAAAAAATTATTATTAATTTTAATTTATTAAATATGGATAAAATATTTATTGTATTTTTATTTTAATAAAATAAATTATCGAATGAGTTATTAATTATATTCTTGTTGAAAAATTCTACAACACTAATTTCAATGGGAACATTAAAATATTATTTCATTAATGATGTTATATATTTAACAATTATAATCACTAGTACCAAATAAATAAGTAATAAAATATTTTAATACATTAATCATATATAAAAAAGTGGGATTTAGCACCCTATTTATTTATTTATAAATAGAAATTTTAATTTCTTAACAAAATAATTTTTTATTTGAAAATATGAATAATTATGAAATTATATGGATTATAAAATCTCTATATAATTACTCGCATAAATTATTTTATTCTTTAAATTTATTGCTGTTTTAATAAAAATTAATCATTTTGATATCCAATGATAGTTATTTGATTCCACTATATAATTTTGATCCCAAACTCATAATATATTAGGAATTAATAAAGATCCATGAATTATATGTTCTAAAACTTTTGGTGTGAACATAAGATGACTAGACTCATAATTCTATGTAGTTGAGATTTTATATTTTGACAAGAAAATAACCCTATAGAATTATTATACGTACCTTTAATTTATTTATATCAATTTATCAATATAATTTTTTAAATTTAAATACAGTTTGGTTTTAAAATATTTCATCATTTTGCAATTAATTACAAAAGAAATAAAAATTGAATATTTTTATAAATTTTTGTTTATAGATTCATATATTATTACATTTTTCTATGGGGTTGATACTAAAAATCTATTTTACTATATTTTTTGGTTTAGTATTAAAATTGGGCCATATAAATAATAATTTTTAGGTCCCATTGGATATAAAACACAATACATTTTCCAAAAAATGAACTTTAACTATTTTGAGAATACCCAAAATGAAAATTTACTTAATCAAACATAAATTTATGAATATTTATTATCTATACCTACTTTTTTACTAATTTTTTATTAAATTTCTATTTTTGGTGTTGGTAATTTTTTCATTATAGGGTTCTAGGTGGATGAATACAACTATTATGTTATAATCAATGAGATGAAAACATAGAAATCATCTATCATTTTACGTTGGTTGCTGATAAATTTGATATAATTATAATGAAAACTATCATTGAAGGTAAAATAGCTCCAAGGACAGAAAAAATATGTCATAGTCTGTAAAAAAATCTACTTAGCCTTTAACAAATTAACTGTTTTTGAAAGGTTTAAATTTATGGATATGGAATTATTTTAATTTAGTATATCATCGGTGAGCATGTAAGAACTCTAATAAATTTTCATATATTTGAAATAAATAAAACTATTATAATAGTGATACAAAATACTCTCTAATATATAGGAATTTCATAACCAAATAATCATTATCATATTAAATTTATGATACTATCCAATATAATTATTCATGCAATTATTATATTTTTTAGATGAAATTTAAATTATCACTTTTATATAGAGAAAATAAGTACATTATGAATTTTCTACTTAGTGAAATTCATTCTTAGGAAACCCTATCCAATAGTTTTCTTGAAAAATATTCCACCCTAAAAAAATCCAAGCTATCAAGAAGTATTCCAAAAATTACATGTAATAATGGATAAACACTCTATGAGGCATAATAAAGGTTCAATGTTTTGTTAATGATAAATTAAAACCAAGAAATTTCACTGTGTATTCATAGAAATATTTTTACCATAGATTATATATGAAAAAAGCATTGTAATTGATGATTTTGTGTATTGTGTCCCCACAAGGATGACTACCTAGGAGGATGAAAAACTATTTAATGAGTTATAATTTGATTATTATCAATGAAAATTTGACACGAGTCAACTGAGATGTGGTTTCTACTTAATTATATAAATTAATAATCTAATTGACCAAGTGGAAGCTTTAAGTAAGATGATTATTTCTTTATAGGCAACCAAAACAAAAAATTCACCAAGATATTAATAACTTTATAATGAGGTGTATGGATGAGTATATAAAAATATTGTTTCTATTATAGATTATTTAATGCACCACATTTAACATATAATTTTATATTATATAATTATTAGAAATGTATTCCCTATACCAAATCATGTGATGATTGATTTATTTGGGGTAAACCATGAATTATATACTTTTCATTTAGGATATGAATATAAAACTAAAATTTATGATTTATTTTCTATACATATGTGAATATAACAATAAAAGAATGTAATGTTTTCTTATTTTATCCCAGATGGATGTATATAATTTAGTTTTATGGGTTTCGGGTATTGTTAAGATTATAATTCAATAATTATACATTTTATCTTATATCACAACCCAACCTAGGTTAACCCTCATCCAGAACCCAATCTAACCTTTGGAGAGGCCCTTTGGGAATTTTCGGTCACTAAGGGCTAGAAGTATCATCTAAGTACCAAGAACATACCTTGAGAACATTTTCCCCAATAAATTATCAAATTGGTCCAAAATATAAACCTAACTATAATTTTCCACTACTATAAAATCCATGATATCAAATAAATAAAACTAGAACAGTTACACATAAATATATCATAATATGAATCTAATATCCAAATGATAATAGAAAGCATAAAAATAATAGAAACTCTCTCCATTCCATAATAAACGGTTGTATCATCCATTTATGTAAATATATAAAAAAAGACTGAATGGGAAGTTGGATAGGGGATAAAAGAATATACTATAAAAATAGGCACAAAAATGAAAAAAAATTGTTTCTCATCTCCGTGTGATATGAGGTATTAGTTCGACCATGTTTCAATCATCATCCAAATATCCACTAACAAGAGTACCCTATTCCACCAAAATATTTATTTCCATGTGTATAATCTACCAACAAAAAATTTTACATAAACCAATTAGGTGTTTTTAGGGTGCTAGGAAAGTTATATCAGTTATAACCCACCAACTGTTTGATAATTTTTTTCTAAAAAACCAAAAAATTCTAGTTTGTAAATAAACTAAATATAAATTAGATTTTAAAAATTTTGAGTAATTAAAAGCTAAATAATATTTATATTATAGTTTGGGAATATAAATTCAATTCCATGTAAACAAACAATTTGAAACTATCACCAAGAAGATTCCATAAGGTAACTAAAGTTCAAAAAATTTAGGATTCTCACATAACTGAATGGTAAAAATAATCATATTCAATTTTGTGCCACTCCTAGCCAGATTAATATTAAATAATATTGGAAGGGACTACCACAAAAAGTGACTTATGATACATATATTAAATGTGTTTAGATTATATTGTAGCTTACGTCCAATACTAAGTTGGGAGTTTCATGCCTATCTATAATTTTTTTAGTGATGTCACCTATACACACAATCTCCCACTAGTGCCTTTCTGAATAACAACCATTTCATCTATTAAAAATAATTTCTCATTAAAAGGGGTAATTTTAACATACAGAACCCATGAAAACCCTAAATTCATAGTTGTTAAGTCTCTTTATTTTCTAATATCAATTGAAAACAATTTCTAAAAATTTATATTATATATATATATAAACATTAAATGAGTATGAAACATGATTTAAAAAAAATTAAAAAGTAATTTAGAAATAATAATGTTTTTACGGATCATGAAGCAAATCAATATATGAAACCACATACCAATTTATATGAACTATATATAACCGTATAGAATCCACTAGTTAATGAGATAAAAGTCCTCAATAATAGAAGGTAAGACCCCAACAACCAAACAAAATCTCAAAATATTAAACTAAAATAACCCTACATCTCCATTACATAACTTTTCTAAGGTAAAAAGTGATAAAGTAAAAAGACAAAGAGTATAAAATTCAATTACCAAGAGGTTCTTTAATAGCTTCGAAACTATACTCCTATATCCGATGTTAAAAATAAAATATTTACATTTTTTGATTTGATACAGAAAAAACTGAACCAATTTTACATCCATAATTACAATATACATATCACGTATTAATTAACACATATACACTAGACATTAGATTATTACAGTTTTAGTTATTTTTCAAAAACTCTCACATATCATTACCCATATCATTAGGTGATAATTTTTTTCACTATACCTGGATTTTATTATTCTAATAAAAGTGTTAAGCATATCCAATAAAATTTACACACATGGATCCCTTATTTAAATATATTATATAGTGTAATTCATTATAACCAGGGGAAAATGAAACATAAGAAGAGTGAGCTCATATGGTTAGTAAAAGTAAATATAATCTTTAATAATTGAATTTCATCAGTAAGCACTAGATGAGAATAATGTTATGATGACATAATCTAAGTCAATTAGAAAAACATGATATAATTAGTACCCATAAAAAGGTGTAATATAAATTATGATACATGGAGTGATTCTTTAACATAAGAATAGAGTCGTATAATTCAACAATCAGGAGTCATTAGAAAATAATATTTTTTAAAAGGAAATATTACAATTCTCAACAAGCATAGAGAAAATGTACAGGTATCTCGGAACATAAAACATTCATTATAGAATAGTATAAAAAGATTATTCATATATCTGATAGTAGTAACCTATAACTAGTAAACTCTATCATCTAATAGGATTAATTTTACCCAATTAACTCCATCATATATTTGGAGAAACAAAACCCTTTCATATATTAGGATTAGCTTCCATATTATTGAATACATTTCATTACCCAATAAATTAGAGGGCCATAATGGCCCCACCCATGGCATATCATACAAATTCCCATAAATATTTCGATTCACTAAAAAATATCTATTTCATCAATAATTTCCTAGTACCGTATCACGAATCAAAATAAATGGATTTATGTATTTCATAAAAACTGTCATTTCTATTCTTACCCATGAGAAATAAATTGCTTGACTGAAAATATCATTAATAAATTATCATAAACCCTTCAGAGAGTGGAATTTAATGGTATCATAAAATCATACCCATAATGAATTATATAAATCATGAAAGGATGTTTACATAGATAGAAATACCATTAAACAAATATTTAAAATGTATTTATGAAAATGGGGGAAAATATCATTTTCTTTCAGTGTCATTTATAAAAAAACATTACAATTTTTTTTAAAAGGATATTAATTGAAAATAATCACGGATAATTGTAATAAAATGTTTGAAATAATTAATAGTTATAATTCTGGTAAAATCTATCAATGTTATAAACATTAAAAATAATAATTCTTTTCAAAATTTTCTAAATAGAGTTAGAGTGACTTTTGACTAAATATTTATGAAATTTTCCATATAAAATTTAAAATAAGGTCAAATATCAAAGAAAAAACCGTTATAAAATCATTTATTTTTATAAAATAACAATATTTAAATAAGATAAATTACATGGATTAGTAGTTTTTTTTTAATTCTTAAAAAATATTGACACAACGATTTTAAATAAAATCCCTTTTGACCTGAAAACCCCATATGAAATTAAGAAATTATTATGGAATACAACATACCATGTGTATAAAAAGATTTATTATATTATATATAAAGGCTGAGTCTATAAACTATATAAATTAATAAAGTCCCATCAATCAAAACATGGCTTCAAGAAGGATGTTTGAGAATATAAACTCTTTCAAATTGGGTAATGATTGAATAAAGAAGACATCGAATGAAGGAAAAGAAAATGATTATTTAAAATCAATAATTTACATAAAATAATATGTTGAAACATATTCATGGGCTATTAATTAAACTATATAAAATAACTCATCATGCATAGCATGAACTACATTTCAAAGAATTGATTTTTTGACCAAGAATACCTTTTTATCTTTTGTAACATTTGAATCAATTTATAATGAAGGAGATAAAGTAAAAGGTATCCTAAATATCATGATAAAAGAGTTTTTCAGGATATTATATCTCAATTGGAAACATATAGACATTATAAAATGTTATTGGATAATTGTAGAAGACATGTCTCATAGGAAAAATATTGAGACTAATAATATTTAAGAAGACCATATAATTGAATTTGAATTAATAAATGAAGTTATTTTGGGAAATTATTTTAATAAAAAAAATTAAATGAGACATAATAAAATAATAGGTAATTTGAAACATAATCATGTGATAACACAGTCAATTAAGTAGATGTATAACCCAATGAATGTAAATTGAGTTAAGAAACCCTTTTCCTTGAGTCCAAACATTCTACTTATGTACATTAAATAATATATAATAAAGTTATATTAGATATTTAGTTTTTTAAGACCATTTCATAGGTTTATATTATTATTATTAAATATTTTATTTAATTTATTTAAATGAAATATTTAATTACTTAATTTGTTAAGTCAATACTAGCTGTTTTGAGGACGTTCTGTTAAAAATTGAAAAAATTAGTTTGTTGCATTGATCGTGGTTAAAGGTGACCTTTTTTATCAAACAAATAATAATAATTATATAATTTTAATTTTAATAATATATATAAAATTTTATAGTGATCCATGAAATATTTATATGAAAAAAATACATCAGCTTGTGAGAGAGAAGTTAGCACATTAACATGAGCGATGGTTTTAATTTTTCTTAGATTGAAAATAATGTATAAAAATAAATTATTATCAATAATGAATAATTATAAAGTTATAAATATTAAATAAATTCATTAAATATGTCACCATGACTATCTATGAGAGGCGATATTTTAGAAATTAAGTACAACACTGTGTAGAAAGAATAGTCTGTACATATGCAGATGTGATGATTACATTTTCAATGATTGGAATGGTATAAAGATAGATGATATATTATATTTAAAAAACAATAATTATTTATTTAATAATATATATATATATATATTAAATAAGTCATTTTAAACATCCATGAGAGGTGGTGATGGAAAATGAAACACATTTCATTGTGGAGGTGGTAGTCCACACGTAAGCACAAACGCTGCTTTCATTCCCGATTTTATGGAAAAATGAGATGAGCAAGGTTATGAAAATAAAATAATGACATATAAATATATTTTAGAAAATTTGGTTGTTTTATTGAAATTTTTAGGAAATATTTGAATGACGTATAAGAAAAACTAAAATGAAAATGCTCGATTAAGTTGGTTACCTCATCATTGAAGAACCTCCCTTGGATCTCTCCTTAAGAACCATAGGGATAGTATTTTAGGAATACTAAAACCTCTATAAAGTATCCAAGGAATATTTTACGACTTTTATTTGGGTTTGGAAAATATTATTGCTCATGATTTATGAGGAAGATAGGAGATTTGGTGTGCATATATAAGGGAGGAGATGGGGACTCCTATAATTACATAAATTATTAAATTAATAAAATTAATTTCCATGTTCAAGTGAATAAAAATGAAAATTTTAACATATATAATAAATAAAAGTGTAAATATAACAATAAAAAGAAATATATACAAGTTTTGTGATTTTTAGCCCTTATCTCTTAGTTATATCCTCCCGTCAACCCTTTTAATTATTACCCCGGTAATATTGTTTATTAATTTTCTGTGGTTGAGAAATAAACAATTAAAGGAAAGGTGCCCCATAAAGGGATAATTATTGATATTATAGAACATATCCCATCCAAGTTTACAAAAAAAAATTTATGAATTTTTACTATTTAATAAAATATTTTTTAATACAAAATAAAATTAAATCTTTTTTCTTGAATATTAACAAAGTATAATTTTTTAAAAATAACAATATAGTAATTTATTTAGAAAACCAACATTTAACATATTAAAAAATATTATATTTTTATTAAAAAAATCATATAATACCCTAATTCACCCAAGATATATTACTTTTTTTGTTTTTAAAATCATTTACTTGATTTTTCTACACATTACACAAACACGGTGTTAGCGTTGTGTAAGAATTTAAGGTATTTATTACATAAAGAAATTTAAAAAAAATTACCACAACCAATAAATATTTATTATTTAAAATAAAAATTTATAATAGAACATATCCACCTTTTATATCTATGAAAAAATATTAGATTTATTAAAATAATGAGAGTGACATTTTGGATTTATTCTTTATATAAAAGAATATTAACATCACTATCAAAGAAAAAATCGAATCAATTTGTCATACTATAGAATTTTTGATGATTATAGACAAAGTAAACTCATATAATAAAAATATGGTTGGTATTATAGATTTTGAATCCTCATCACATTATTTTTAATCTTATTTTCCCAATTTACCCTTACCGATGCGACAAATATTTACCACAATTATTATTCATAATAACTAAAAATAAAGTAGAACAATTAACCAAAATATTAAATTTTATTTCTTGATATAAAATTTATTTTATCATATTCAATACATATAATGGATATTAGTTTCTTTAAAAATAAACCCACTAGATGAGAAGGAAATCGTTTTCCGAAAAATGCATTTTTTATTTTAAAAATGGTTTTATTTGAAAAGTTAGAATAATGTTGGTTAAAATTACATTAATTGGATTATTTTTAATCTAAATTTAATTATTAAATTTTAAAAACAATTATAATCTAATTTATACATTGTTAATACTTGAATATAAAAGATAATTTTATTTAAAATTGTCATTTTCGCTATTCATTGGAAAGTAAATCATTTCAAAAAATTCCTAAAACACCACCCTAAGATAATGTTGATATTTTTATTTTTAAATTATAATATTTTTAAAAAATAAAATTTATAAAATTGGGATGATTTATTTATAATATTTTCCCACAAAAATAAATAGAATCCATTTTCGAAGAAAAAAATATTTTTGAAGCATCAAAAGACGTTACTAATAATTTAGTGCTTATTTCATAAAAATTAATCAATAAATTTGCATTAAGTAGGGAAATTATATATATATATATATATATTATAATGCAGTTATTGCTATTCATTTCCTCCAATTCAAGGGTTAGGTCATAATTGTAATATTAAAAAAATATTAATTCATCGTTTTTTATGCTCAATTTTTCATATCTATATTTTCTAAAAAATTGTAATTTTTTAAAGTATTTGGGTATTAAATTCTTACCCCTTAAATAAATTACATCCATAATATTTTATATCGGTATTTTATGATTCAAGGGGTTTAATTTTTCAAATCTTTTTGTTGAAAACCCACTTCGTAAAAAAGTTGATTAAACTTATTTTTGAAAATAATGAAAGGGAGAGATGACGATAATTTTCTAATAAACCATAACATGGTTAAAAAATTTGAGATAATTAGTGGGATGTTAAAATATGGATATAGAGGAAAACATTTATGTCTAAATAATGATGGAGGTTAAAATAAAACATTGATCACAAGAATGTTAGTTACCGTGAAAATGTCATTGACCAAAAATCCATAAACTGATGAGGTATGAGAAGAGAAAATATATTCATAATAAATATATGTAAAAAAGTAAAAAAAAATTATTTCATGATCCTTTTCTAAGAGTTGATGAATTTTTTTCAATGAAGATATAGAAAATTTGAATAAACAATTACTTGATTTCTTTCTATTTCATGAGAAAAATTTCTTCTTTTATTTGTGATTTCATTAATTTTCACATCTATCTCATATATTATATAATTAAATTAATTTTCAAGATAACTTTTACATTCCTAAAGTGAAAAAATCAACTTCTTTCTGAGAACACAATCCAAAAAATATAACAAGTTACCCATCATATCATTAGATATTAACCAAACCCAAAATAGTTAGACCAATGTGAGATAATACCTAATATAAATAAACCTTAATATGAAAAATACAAATTTAGCATAAAAATTTCCACAATAACACCAAAATTCTAACTTAGACCATTATATAAAGAAATAAACCAATATCCTAATTATACTAAATAACCTCAATAATTAAATATGTTTTATACTCAACGGTTGCCTCATTCCTTTAATATTACACCCCCAAAATTTTTATATAATTCTTATAAAATAATCAATCCATTTAATGCTAGGGGTTATATATACTTCAACATAATAAAACATATTCCATAAAATCATAAATCACCTTAAAATCTAATCACTTAAAACGTCAAAAAGGGGTGTCTGTGCCTTTAAACATATGATCAAAAACAAAATTATTAAGCCATTATTGTATGTATAACTATTAATTTATTATCATATTAATACATCCTAATCTCTAATTTTATCTAAACCATTCCATGATACTAACTATAAAATCCATGTACCCGAACTGTCTGATCTCGCATAAACTACATAATGTTTACATTTATGTATTTAATACCAATAAACATGACCCAATTTTAACCATCCATAATTAAAATATCTTTATGCCAAATAACGTTTTATTTAATTTTAATAAAGACCGCTTTGAGGGTGAGCGGTAACCAGAACATTATTAAAAAACAGAGAGGGATTCAGTAGTTGTTAGCCAAATTCAAAATCCAGACACACCAAATGAGGAGATCACTTTCGGGATATGCTAGCATTAGTCGAAGTCACAGTCACGATCGCCATACATCATCGTCGATGTAACCGCCGTCATCATCGTTTAATAATCACCATGAAGTAATCGTCACCGATTCAGCACTACATCAGAAATCCGAAGGCAACTGGTCGCTGAAACCAACATCACCACTAAGAAACCAGAGGCCATAATTTAATTATCAAAACATCCAATAGGGCCTCAGATGTACTCCATTACATCCTTGTACCGTCGATGACATCAACGATTATCACCGCTTGACCGATGACCGGAGGAACTCCCACTGAAACATAACCCACCACAACATCCATCGTAGAGATCACCCACACCATCGATGCTTAACCCTCATCGCCACCATCAACATAGACATTTGACACCACACCAGGAATGAGAAAAAACAAAAAAAACCAGAACACAAATCTAAATCTTCATCGAGCGATAATAACGGATCAATCTCTCAAAGAAAAACAGAACAAACCGTCATCGATGGCTAAGAGGAAGAAACATCAAGAAGATCTGACAAACATGAAATCTCATTCATAAGAGAAGCAGATGCAAGTCACATGTGGTGCACCGACGACCGCTGACCCACATCCCAAAACCTCATAGTTACACCACTCTAGATCCAACTCATAGGGGTGCATAGGAACAAGAGGCTAGAGCATGGTATTGAGTGGCTGAGGGCTTCGAGCACATACATCATCGAAGAAGAGGAACACCAGTAGCTAACATAACAAAAGTAATCCGACTCTGGTAGCGCCTGGAAACCCTTTGACCGCCGAAACACATAACCCAAACCCTATTTGTTACCACTGCTCCAACTCCGACTAGGAGTGGTGCAGAGGAATGTGAGGGCAGAGCAGGTTTTGAGAGGTCTAGGGCTTCCACAACAAGCATCCTTCGACGGGAAGACTGAAAGAGCCGTGTAAGAAAATACACCGTAGCGAGAATCATAGAAATAAGAAAACAAAAGGAAGAGAGAACTTCTAGGAAGAGGATAAAATGAAATTGAAGAAGAGAATTAGAGATGAGGAACGCCGAAGAAGCAGACGACGAGAGGAAGATCCATCACCGCCGAGGGCCATAGAAACCCTAGGAGGCGGAGTAGAGTTGAGTGTGGAGAGGAGATCCGGTATAATGGGGCGCCATCCTTAAAATATCATTAGGATTATAGTATTATATTGTAATGAAAAAATTACACAAAATAAATTATATTTTTAGTGTATTAGATAATTAATAAAAAAACATAAAGAACTTTACCGATTTCTTTAAGTGATACATTTTTTCACCAAACCTGGATATTTTTATTCCAATAATAGTCTTCAAAATATCACGTAAAATTTTCCAAAAATGAATCCATTATATAAATAAATATTATTATTATTATTAATAACATGGGTAAAAATAAATATCATAGGGGTGATCTACTCAGTAAAGGTAAACATAAAAATTAGCAATTTAATGTCACTAGTGAGAATATGATCATCATAAGGATATTATGACATAATAAAAGTTAAAGAGAATAGAAAATTGATTTTATAAATGGATCATAAATAATGATACATGGGATACAGATTTTATATAAGACAACTGTTATATATGTCAACAATCATGAGCCATGTGAAAACAAAATTTTATCATATAAACCATTATAACTCATAACAAGCAAAGATAATTTTTGTTGGAATATCATAATATCAACAATTCATCATAGAATAACCTCACCAGATAATTTCCATATCTATTAAGAGTAACCTATACCTAATAAACTCTATCATATCTTAAGAGTTCCTTATATTCATTTAACTCTATTTTCTCTTAGGAGTAACATGACTCTTTCATCTCATAGGAGTAATTTCACTATTGTAAACATTATATCATTACCCGATGAATTAGAGATTTAAAACGGACACACAAATCTCATATCAGGAAACTTCCCATATTTATTTTGGTTAAATCCTTAATACTACTTTCATATATAATGTACAATTACCGTATCATGGTACAAAACACACAGATTCTTTCATTTCATCAATAATATCATTGATCCATTAAATAATGAAAAATAAAAAGTTTTATTGGAAATATCTTTAATTCCTTATCATCAACCATTCTCGTAAAGTAAGTGAATGATATCATAATATTATATATGCAGCGAAGCATGGTAATAATTAAAGGATGATTACATATATTAAAATAGATTAAAAATAATATTTAAAACATATTATGTAAAACTAATGAAGATACAATTTTCTTTTGTTACATTAAAAAGAATCCAAAATATTGAGAAAAAAACTTCATTAAGAATAATCATGTAAAATATTATGGGGAGCTTCAAAATAGTGAATATTTTTTATGGAGGGAAAATTATTTCAGGTTATAAATGATGAAAATAAACATTATTTTTCAAATGTTCTAAAGAGGGTTAAAACTTACCACTGAGGAAAATAGTAATAAATTTTTCTTTAAAAATTTTAAAATATGGTCAAAGACCATGGAAAATAATTTCAGGAATAGTTTATGTTTTTAAAATATCATTATTCAAAAAAAGAATAATAACATTGAGGATGTTTTTGGTTGATTTTCTTTTAAACAATGAAATAATATTTTTAATGAAATATACATTTTAACCTTTTAAAACCAAAAAACGTTTTAGATAAAGAACATAATAATGAATATAAACTATCGTGAATATAAAAAGAATCATGATATTATACATCAAGAGTCATTGAATATTCCATAAAAATGAATATAGTTGTATCAATCAAAATATTTCTCAAAGAAGGATGTATTATATGAGAAACACCTGCAATTTTGGTAATGGTTGGGTCAAAAATCCATTGAATGAAGGAACGTGACATGGTTAGGCTAAACCCATAATTTCCATGAAATAAAATGTTTAAACACATTCATGTGGTATTAAGTTCACCATATAAAATGAATAATGTTTCATAACATGAATTATGTCATAATGAATTGAAATTTGGACCCAAAAAACCCTTGTGTAATATCCATATATGAACCACTGAGTCCGAGATGGGAGTTACATGACCTCATGAACACCTACCCCAATGCCAGAGGTTACCAACTAGTAGTGAGGATCAAAGTCTATTTATGGGGAGACTATACACTAATATCATGTCTTGAAATGAATAATAAATAATAAAAATATAATAAATAACAATTATAAGAATGAAGAAAAAATAAAGGAATACATGTCATATAAAAAAGTTTCTTCTAAAGTGGAAATCAGGTCCAGTGTATGCCAAATAAGTTCTTATAAATAAATAAACCACAGGGTCCTCCAGAGTCCTTACCAGTCATCTACTGTCTCTGTCCTCTGGTAGATACTCATCCACCATAGGACCGTCCCCTTTTTTTAGATCTCAAGTCTTGTAATCTACAGGAACACCAATATGCCTGAGTAGGGTGTGGGTAAAAGACATAATAGGACACCACCAATGGATCCTTAACCAAGTGTGCTCATGTATACATTTTTATCCCATAATAATAATTTTATAAAATGAAAATAAACATAAAATACAATACCTAATGGTTGTGTGCTTACCAAGACACAAAAAACCGCCAACCATAGCTGATCCAACACCATGCTAGAATAATAATAGAATTATTTCATTAGTATCATAATAAGTTCCTTTACAACATCCTCATGATTTCATGTCTACATAAAACCCGATATCATCTATCCATTAAGAGGACCATGTCATTCAGGTCATCTAGACTAGAATATCATGTACTAATATCGAACAAGCTTATATTTAATGCACGAAACATTGAAAATCAATGAAAACATGAGTACATCAGCAATAAAAAACCATGGCTACCACATAACCCCTCCTTGGACCCAGGTCCTTTTTTCCATCATCTAAAAATATTGAACTCCCCCTCTAATGTATAAACATTTCCAGATGGTCCACTTGTCTTATGTAATACTAAGATACATAAATTTCTGATAACATATATAAATTTTGAGAACACAAATTTACATATCATAATATATCATCATTAGAAATAAATTAGAAAACATAACATTATTAAATCATAATAAAACATGGAAAAGGCTATACTAATATCAATCATTGAATGAATATGTCATGGGATATAAATAGACATACATGTGATCAAAATTAAAAATGATATCAAATAACCTAACAAATAAATCAAATATGGAAACATGTGTAATTAAGATCCCAATAGGTAAGGATATTCCAAACATATGTACAAAAATAATTTGATGATAATGGTTACCATTCAAGTTCAATTAATGTATTGGATCCTTGGAGCATTATCGATGAAAATAATTAAAATTATCTTCATCTTGGATATTTTAAACTATGAAAAAAGAAAGGAGTAAATAAAATCAAGTGAAATACCTTGGTGAAATAGAAAAAAAAATTGGATGGAATTTATAACAATATAGATAAACCCAATGACACCGATGATGTAACAATCCAATCATAATTGCATGTGATATTGAATATTGGTATTTAGGATAATAAAAATATAAAATAAGGTAAAATTATAAAATTTTAGGGAGGGATATTTTGAGATAGGAATGTGGTTTGGGGAAAGCCACTGGAAACTGTGCATGGGATTCTCCAAACTACTCCCATTTTTTCTATATTTTTTGTTTTATTTTATTACATAATTTTTTGTTAATTTATTACTAAATTTGTTTCCTCTTCTGTTATAAGTCCAATGTACCACCCCTTATTTTATATATTTTTTTAATATTTAGGAAGAAATTCCACCATATTTATTAATAGAATAATTTCCTAATTTAATCTATGGTTGATAGGTAAACAAGAATATAACCTGAAGTTCTAGTTATGCGATGGACCTATAAAACATGATGGTATGTAGTCCAGATAAAACATGGCCGGAATTCCAAGGGGACTGAATGAGAAAACATGACAAGAAACCCCCGAGTGAGTAGTAGGAAACATGACATGACGTAACACAAATGACTGACAATCCCTCTCCCCCAGCCAGTGAACCTCACAACATGAGACTAGGTTGAAAAAATTCATTACCCCTACCAAAACATTTTTATCATACTGGAAAAAACAACAACAAATATCACCCCTCCATCCAGGGTGTGAGAGTAGGGTAAGATGATGGGTTCCATAACACCCATATCTCATTCTATCCATGAACTATGTGATTCCTATGTGGCTTTTTCTTGCATCACCTTCTTGATGAAATATAACTTCAAAATAGATCTAAGTGAGAAAGTCACAATGAAAGGAATCCCTCTAAACTGGATTGGGATGGGAGAGGGGATGAGTAGAATTCACATTCCCATCCATTTAAAAGAGGCTACCAACCCAGTAGTTACAGAACATTGTCTGCCTAATGTACTAAATCATGCATCCAAATCCAATCATTTCACCTACAACCGAAAAGTGATATGTGCCCAATGGCCCGATAACCCAAAGGAAAATGATGGAGGATACCCTATGTTCCAATGATTACAATACAATGAAAATTCATAAATGTCCAGGGAAATAAAACCCAAAATGACTAAAAAATGATCTAGAACTTCCACTGCACCATAAAATTGCGAGTTCTAAATCTGTGCCACCGTCACAACCAGTTGTCAATAAACACTACTAATAGTTAACATATAATATTGACATCGTCACCACCAATCATCTCCAAATGTCTCCACTCACATTCACCGGTGGAATATAATCCATTATCACCTCTCGAGGTGAAAGGCATAACAATTACAGAACAATAAGTCATGGATTCGGCATATGCGGTCACCTTCCTCCTTGAAGACCTCAAAAAAATTGAAGATCAGATGAATCAACACCAACTCTATCATCAAATATAAGAAACCATCATGGCCACATAAAACCATTCTAAATTGTCATCCTTGAAGGCCAAAAACACCGACACCACATTTCCATCATTAGTGTAGAAATAATTTGGTTCCCTATGAATCAACACCACATCTTTGATGTTACTATCATAGACTATCATCCAATGAAAATGGCAGGATGACTAGAATAACAGGTTATATGCGACATAGATTTGACTTTGGGAACTAAAACCGGACCGTGAAGGGAGTGAACAACACTATGGACACACAAACAAAGTAACCGGAGGGAACATGATGACCTTTGGAATTAAAATTGTGACTACCATTATATATAAAAGTTTGGAGAAACCATCAATGCCAATGTGGTTTCTCTAGGAAACCATAATCCAAGAATAAAATGAGGATCTATCTTATATATCACAGTGATGCCACCACTTATGTATAATTTGTTTCTTTCTAAAAATTTCCCTTTTAAACATATTAAAATATCCATTAATTACATCTAAATGATCATATAGATATATATAACCAATAAATATACACATATTTTATATATATACATTCATACTAAAATATATACATATATATTTTATCCAGCAATATATATGCATATATATGCATTATTTTCGAAATTTTATAATAATAGTAATATAAACAATAATTACAAGAATCATTAAATATCTATCATCATCATCACCATTAACATTCCTTCAATATCCTTCTTTAAAGAATAATAATTTTATTTCATACACAATTCTATTTATGTGTTATATGCAATAATATCAATATTATCAAATAACCTCTCCATATATGGTTATTATTTCAATTTACAATATATGTTAACATATTTCTTATATATTCTTATATAATTATAAGAACTATAAATCCCAAATTTTTATTAAAAGGATAAATTTATATACTCTTATCATTTTTTAAATTAGTAAAATAGAAAATTACATATGAATAAGAAATAAATTTTTAATAATTTTTAAAATATAAGTTATATTATTAATTTTAATATGAAATTAATATTTTAAAAATTTTAAGGTAACAAAATTCTACATTGTAATATTAAATATTTTTTTATGAAAAATGATTATTAAAAATTAAACCTATACTTAGAATTTTTTGGAATGTAACATTCTACCCCAATTAAATAAATTTATCCCTTGAAATTCAATCTTCGTACCTTAGTAATATATTGATTTCCATTTTTAGAATTTGAAAAAATAGACTCACGGAAATTTAATATTTTCAGAAGTCACCAAGAATTTTAATTACCTAGTAGGTCAAAGAAAACATCTATCTCTTATATCATCCTTAAATGAAAACACATAATATCCAAAGATATCCAAATCAATCTTTGGTTCCATGTAGAATAACTCGAGATCTGTACTTATGGATCTGGTAAAAAATAATGTTTTATTAATTTATATTTGAAAAAAATATACAGTCCATTATATATCTAAGGAACTTTTTCAAACTAGGATTTAGTGAAAATATAGTAACTATTACAGAACTATTAAAGTTTACATAATCAAATAAATAGCTTTTTTTATTTATTATTATGATTCCTCAAAAATGAATAAAACCCTTTTGAATCCGCTAACTGATCCAATTTTTTTTAAAACATAGTGTGGGTATAAAATTTTCCATTAAGGGTTTTTTTAAAAACTAGTTAAATTTTTATAAAAAAAAATACTATTTAAATAATCATTTGTAATCATTTTGAAAAAACAAAATTACATTTTAAAATTCATATTTCATTTAAAATATTAATTTTAAAACATTTTTCGAAAAATATTATAACATTTGAAAATAATTATTTCATGGAAAATATTATTTTGTAAATATTTTTCAAATTATAATTACAATTGAAAATACATAGATTGCACCTTTTTGTGTCTAAAACCTTTTTTGAAAATAATAATTTTTTTGGAAAGAAAATGATAATTAGAAAACATTAATGACTATATCTGGCCACTTAGTGTATCTATTTTGACATTATTCATTTGAGTCCATTAGTCCACTCCCCATACCTCATAATCATGTTTGATATCCTAGTGCTGAGTTTTTATAGAAACTTTTTTTGGTAGGGTTTCTTTTCAAGTTCAATCCCTCTTAAATATATAAATTTGAAAACATTATAAATAATCTTTAATAGATATTTTTTTACAAAAAATATACTTTTCAAAATCACTCTCTTAGAAAACACCCCCTTTTAAAAAAAAATTTCAAAAATCCATAATTTGTATACGATACTTTGAAAATAATTTTAGTAAAAGAATACTTTTTTTATGCTCTTTATTGTATTTATATACATGAAATTTCATGAATAAATATATCATGTGACTGTAGCTATGATCATGAACGAAATTAGTAATTTTGAAATTTTATTTTCACATAAAATGATATCATTATTATTTTTAAAAACAATTTTTTTTTTTTGAAAATATCCTCTTAGCTAAAAATATTTATACTTATAGTCTCAAAATAGGGTTTTTTAAAAATAAAATTCATTTTCATAATATAATTTTAAATGATAGAAATATGTAAAAATAAATCCCTAATATGGAAGTGTTTTTGAAAATCCATGGTTTTAAAAACTTTCAAATAAAATCACCCTTACATAAAAAGAATTCTTAATAAATATATACAATATAATATTTTGAAAATAAAATATACCTTACGTAATTAGTTGTTTTAAGAATTTATATTAATATAATTTTAAAATAATATATATCCCATTACCTTAAATATATGACCAATCATCTCCCCTATTTGAAACAATACCAAACATCCTTCTATAAAGACTAAACTTACCTTTTCACTATTTCCACATCCAGAGAAACTCAAGTAAATTTTTTGGTAGCCTGAAGGTGATTCATTGAGAGGGTAAACTAAGAGAAAATATCTATTTTTAAGCCTCAAATTCCTAACATATCATTTTTTTTATTTTTAAACACTATCTAGAATGATGTACAAATAGTGCTAATTTGGTTCACATGTTTTTCATTACCATTAAGAAAAAGAATAATTTTTTTATTATCTATTTTTTATTCCACAACCTATAAGGATCATGTGAATATAAATACACACACACATATATATATATTGAAGAAAATATATTTATACAAAATATATATTGATAACATATATTTATGGAGAATATATTTAAATATAACATTTATAACACATACATATTTATTATATATATATTTTAACATATATATATATATATCGATGTTCTATATATGTAAAATTTTATATTTGTGTTTCCTTTTTTCAAATTTTTGATCTTCATTCCACCAAAAACACATTTTATACACACACACACACAAATAAATAAATATATATATATATATATTCATTTAATTATCTTACACACCACACATTTCATACATATTTTTTTCTTCACTTCCATCACACCAAACACTCCAAATTTCACTTAATATTACTACATTTCATTTCTTTTAATTCTTCCTTCCTATTACATCGCACACAAAAATAATATATATTTTATATATTATTATCATTTATTTATTAAATTAATTAATGCCTTGGAATATATATATATATACCTATATATTTATTTATTTATTTATACACACCTATATATATATAACACATGTATATTTTAAATTATACAAATAACACATATATATATAACATATATATATATATAACACGTATATATATATTAACATATAGATATTATATATTATAACATATATTTTCATTTATATATGTTTTAATTGTTTACACACACAGACACATATTTGGGTTCCTTACCCTATACATCAACACACACCTCATGTTTTTGTTTTCTTTTGGGATTCCTTCCATCACACATCACTTTTCATATTTCTTTACATTTATATTTTTTAATTCATTTTTAAAATACCTCACTTCATGAACTATATATATAATTAACCTCTTAAATGTATTTTGGTATATCTATGTAATAAATATAATTATATACATATTATATATATATATAAATTATTCACATATATAAATATTTTAAATAAAATTATATAAATAATTTATATAATCATAAAATTAATTTTTTTATTCTTGTCTTCCCAGCCCAAAAGTATTTAATATTTTTTTTATTTTTGGATAGTCCCCATTTTATGTGTTGAGGGGGAACCCTCAGATAACCCGTAGGCCTAGTGGAACAAGGCCCATTACATGACCAGAAGGCCAAAGTAAAAATTCTTAATACATGACCCAAACACCAGAGATCCGATAATAGAAGAACTATCCCTCCCTAGAATATATATAATTGAAGGAATATTCCTACCCACCTTGCATGATAGAAAAATACGTATTACCATATGTAGAGTTGAACAGTTCATTGTACCGATGGAAATTGTCAAGACCTCTCATCCTTCTAATCCTGTTATATTTTCTCTGGTGGATTATACTTTTCAATGAATCCTCACCTAGGGACATTCTCCTATGTGCTCTTCCCAAGGCTACATCTGGTCCTTTATGGCCCATATTCTTTATATCATGGAGGCCTAATGGCATGAAGGTATTTTATTATTCAAAGTACCTTTGGCTCGATAACCCTTAATGGCTCTATGACACCGAGACCCATCTTCCCAAAGGGTCAAATTGGATGAATAATTATGAATACTATTGTACCGTAAAATAATTACTACAGACTGCATATTGTAACGAATAAATTTACCCCACTCAAATTTGAACCTCATTATTTTGGGTATCAAATTTATATTATATATATGTGTTATATGTTTTATTTTAATATCTAATTTTATGTTTTACTAATTTTAAGGTAACACATTAATACACAATAATTTTAAATACTTATGAAAATTAATTATTAAAAAAATTAATCTATGAATAGAATTTTTTGGGATGTTACACTCATTTTGAGTCCCAAACATCAAATTTTATATCCTCCCTTTCAAAATAATGTAAAAGATTAGAAACAAATTTTTGAGTCCTAGTCCCCTGATACCATTTTTCAACATCCTGACCCAAACCACTAGGTCAAAGATGGTTGTTACCTGACATCATTTGTGCCTCCCCATATGAAAGACCCTTATGACTATAATTGAGGGTCCGAGTCTATTCATAAGGATTCTATACCCACATATCATGTCATATTGTCCATAATAAATAATAGAAATATAATAAATAACCATATTAAACATGGAGAAGCTAAATAATGGACGACATGTCATATAATATAAAGAGGATCCCAAAGTGGAAGACATGTCCAATGTTCAAATATGAAGATAAAATATATAAATAAATAGTAGGGCCCTCTAGGGTCTATCCCAATCTACTACTAGTTTTGTGCTCCTATGCCCAGTCATCCACCATAGGGGACCTACCTTTTTTCAAATTTATAGTCATGTTATCTGTATGCACACCAAAATTTTGGAGTTGGGTGTGAATAAAAGTCATTATTGGACACAACCAATGCATACATAACAAAGTGTTATCATGTATACAAGGGTAATCCTAAATAATAATAATTTATGAAAAATAAAATAAACATAAAATAAAAAACCAATCATTTTTATGCAAATCAAAATGCCATAAACCCCCGACCGTACATGCTTTCGCTCCATACCAGAAAAATGACATAATATTGTCGATAATAACCTAATAAACCCTATTATGGAGTCTTCAAGATGTTGTGTGCACATTCTACCTGACATTATTTATCCATCAACAAATTCATGTCACTCAGGTCCTCTATATAATAATATAAGGTATTAAAATCAAATATTCCACCACGTAATTAATGAAAATGGTAAAATCAAACCTACCTTGAGTTAACCCAAAACATGGAACATTTTTTTCCATATAACCCCACCCTCCACTGAGGTCCTTCGTTTCCATAATTCCAAAAGAACATACTCCACCTATAAGAGATAAACATGTCCTGATGGTCCACCTATCTCAAATACCACTTTCAACCACCAGGGAATGATAACATATATATTGGGTGATCACACAATTAGACATAATACAATATATCATCACGATAAATAATGAAAAAAATATAACAAAATGAGATAGTATTCAAACATGGAAAATGATATACTAATATCATCCATGGAATTACAATGGGCCTTATAGAAAAAACACACACCCATATGTGATCACAATCAAGGAAAATATCAAATAATATAGCTCATAAATTAAATTTTGAAATATGTGTAAATGATATCCTAATAGGCAAGGAACTTTATACCATTGGATTATAAAGGATTTGATGATAAGGGTTGACTTCCGAGCCCAATTTCACCACTGAATCTTAGAACCATTCCTGATTTAAAAATATTTTGAATTATTTTTTTGTCTTATTTTTTAAAAAGTGTAAAAGGAAATATTAAAATAAAACTATGTGAAATCCTTTTCTACCTTTGAAAAATAGGTTTACAATTCTAATCTTCAAGATGAACCCAATGAAACTAAAAACATGCCGATCTGATCAATATTTAATGAGATATTGAAGATGAAATTTCAGAAGAATAAAATGATGAAAATAATATATGCTAAATAAATCTGAGAGTATGAGAGTTTGAGAGGCATCAGGTTGGGGGAAACCCACATATATGCTGCATATGAGATTCTACCAATTCCTTCCCTTTTATCGACATTTTTTAATTTATTCATTCATTAATTTTTCATAAATTTATTAATTAAATTATATCATCTTTCCCCATTAATTCCATGCACTACCCAAAATTTTTTATGTTTATCACTAAAATTTCCATTTTTAACAAATTAAGTTATCCATTAATTATATTTAAAAGGAAATTTTTATATACATACACACACACACACATTATACACACACACCCACACCGACACACAGACACACACAAATATATATATAACTCATATACACAAACACACATTATATATATATATTCACACAATTATATATATATATATATTTCAAACAGCATATATATGTATACATATCTTAATTTTATGTCACCCAACAATTATTTTTTCAATTCAATAATATTAAAAATAAAAAAAATAATTATAACTATTAAATATATCTTATCATTATCACCATTAACATTTTTCCAAGAACTTTCATTAAATGAATATAATATTATATTCCACAAAATTTAATTTATGTGGTATAATAAATAAATTTAATATTATTACCATACGAGTCCATAAATGTTCACCCATGGTGAAATGTCACTCATTAATTAAGTGGACTCAAAAAATATTTAGTTAAACATGTAATTTATTTTCTTTTTAATAGACACAAAGAATAATAATAATAATAATTCCATTTTTAATATTAATATTTTTAACAACCTAATAATTATTTGAACACCATATAATTTTATCAATTCATCCACATAAAAATTAGTCTAATAAAAAATATTTAAGGAAAAAATATTCTTAATTTTAATAAAAAATAATAAACTAAAAAATGATTAAAGAATTATAATTACATTCAATGTAACCAAACACCAAAGATGAACAAGGGTTATTTCGTGCCTAATATAAAATCCAAATTTTAGAATTAGTTGAAATATCGGATTTTTTATTGAAGAAACTATTCAAGGGATATTTCATTATTATTGTTAAATAATAAAATAAAAATAGTAAATTAATTACCCTCACATGAGATTTCACTAAATTCCTGACACAAAATTTTTATGTCATGCGTAGTGTAAAACCTAAATCCTAAACATAATGTTGGTGTCGAATTGCTCATACGAGTACCCTTTGAGAGATATGTTTAGGAATAAATCATGAATAACTAATATAATATTTATAAAATTATTATTCCATTAGTTTCAAGGCTTAATGGTCCTCTAAATCCCTTGAAAAAATATTTCCCCCTCTATAAATATTGAATTGAACATTGTAAGGTGTTAACATGGATTTTATCCTAATGATTTTTTTAAATCAACTTTTAAATGATTTTTATATAAAAATTACATTTTCACAAAAAAAACATTCTTAAAGTTTTATCAAATAAGGCTTTTATTAACCTTAAAAAGTGATGATATTAAACCTAGAAAAATTTATAACATTGGAATACATATATAATGAATTTTATAACATCAATGGAAAATTAAATATCATGATCAAAGAGTTATTCATTATATAATATCTCAATTTTAATCATATACAACTTATAAAAATAAGAAAGTGAATATTACAAGACATGTCTAAAATAAGTAATATTAAGATTAATTATCATTAAAAATATCACATCATTGAATATAGAATTAACTCATTAATTTATAATGTGTATAAATTTTTAAACCATAAAAAAACAAGTTGAAATGAAACAAAATACAATCAGAGGTCATTTCACATGTAATCTTGGCATAACATTGTCATTGAAGTAGAAGTGTAACCCACTTTATTAAATTCAATATCATAAAATTATATTAATTATTTAATTATTTATAAAATTTTTAATTTTTATATAATTATCATTAATACATTTTATTTGTTTATTTCAATGACATACTTAATTACCTAATCATATAATTTCACATTTTGTGTTTTATAGTTGTTCAGTTATAAACTATAAAAATTAATTTGGTAAGTTAATCATGGTAAAAGGTGTAATTATTATATCATATATATAGTAATATTCAAGATTTAATTTTAATTTTTTATACATCAAATATATATTCATTTTCATCCTTGAAAAGTGGTTACGAAAAAAAATCATCATCTTGTGAGATGGTAGTCTGCACATAAACACAAGTGATGTTTTTACATTTAATTAGATAGAAAATAACGAATGAGAATAAAATATCATCTAATATAATCCTTATAATATTATAAATATAACATAAATTCATTAATTACATCCTTATGAAAATACATTAGAGGTGTGTTTTGAAAACAAAATCACGTCTCTACGTGGAGATGGTAGCCCATACGTATGCAAATGTGATGATTACATTTTTAAAGATTGGCATAGTCTTAAGAAAGATGATATATATTATTTATATAATCATATGTATTTCATTAATATCATATATATATGTTAAATATTTCATTATAAACATCCATTAGAGGCTGTGATGGAAAACTATACCCATCGCTTGTAGAAGGTGGTAGTCCACAAAAACGCATGTAAGATTTTTTCATTCAACATTTGATAGAAAAAGTAGTTGAATAAACTAATTAAATTAAAATAATAACATAAAAATATATGTGAGATTATTATTATATATTTCATTTAATTGTTTATGAAATAATTTAAGGAGGTATAAGTATAATTAAAACAATAAATCTCGGTTAAGACAATTACCTTCTCTTTGAAGACCCTCAATTAGATCTCTCCTTAATGACCTTACGAATGTTATTTTATGAAACAATAACCCGTGAAATGTTGAAATTTGTGTTAAGATATATTTTTTGGGTTTTGGGATATCTATGTTTATCATTAATTGCATGGAAGAGAGGATAAGTGGTGTTCATATATAAGTGAGGGGAGGGGAACCATTAAAATTACATAATGTATTAATAAAATATAAATGAATTTTCTAGTTCAAGTGGATTCATAATGATAACTTTAGAATATACTATGAATATAATCATAATTATATTCATACATTAAATTATATTCATACATTAAATTATATATAAGTTTAGGTAATTTTTTAACCCTTATCTCTTAGTTTAAAACTGCAATTAACTCTTTAAATGAATACCATGATAGTAACACATTTTACCATTTAGGGTAAACGAAAGTCATAATAAAAGGAATAGTGACCCATAAATTGAAAATGGTTGGTATTTATGAAGACATACAATACAATTTTCCAAATTAAATTTTAATGATCATTATACCATTTAGTAAAATTGTATTTAACATAATATACCATTACCATCATTTTCTATACTATTCACAGAATATTATTTCATAAAAATATCCATATATAAATGTAGTTAAAATATTTTATTTTAAATAACCACTAAAAAATATTATTTATCTTATAAATTATAAGAACACCATAAATTCACCAAAATACATTACTTTGTATGTTTTCAAAATCATTTACAGGAAATTTTTACTACCTGCACAAAGACTGTGTTGTCGTTGTATAAGAATTTAGGGTATTAATTTCATCACAAAAATTTTAAAAAAATAACATGATAAAAAAAATTCCATAATTTTTAAATTAATCTTGTATATCCTAACAGAAAATATTTATATCTCTATGAATGAATATATATTTATTAAAACCTAGAGAGTGAAATTTTGGTTTATTATATACTTTAAAATATACTAAAGTCATTATTAACAAATAAATATCCCCACGATCTCAAATTTGGATATTTATGATCGAACTAAACTCATATAAAATAAATAATATAGGTTATATATATTTTTTATAGCCTTATCGTATAATTGTTAACCTTAATTACCTAATTTACCCATATTGAGGTGGCAAATATTTACCACAATTACTATTTATAGAGACTAAAAATAAATTTTACTAGATTAATTTTTTTTAAAATATTATTTAAATTATGGATTCTATTTTATAAAATTAAATCCCTATATGTGGAATAAAATACCTTTAAAATAAATCCAAAAAACAATACAGAAAGAAGTTTTCCCTAAAAATACATTTTCAGTATACAAATGTTTTTATTTCAAATTTAAGCATTTTTTATTATAATGAAATTAAATGGATTATGATTAATCAAAATAACACATATAAATTTTAAAACCAATTAAAATATTGTACATTGTAAATACTTGAAAAAAGTATGTTTTTTTATAAAATTGGTATTGTTCACTATTTATTGAAAAATTAAACATTTCAGAAAAAATACCTAAATTTCATCTCAAGATAATTTTAATGTGATTATTTGAAAGAATAAATATTTTTTCTAAATTGAAATGTATAAAATTGGAAGTTAGTAATTATAATACTTTCTCAAACAATAAAATAAAAACAACTTTTGAAGAAATAGCATTTTTTAAGAATAACATGACTTTACTAAAAATTGTGTTCTTATTTCCAAATAATTACTCAATAAATTTGTTTTTATTATGACCATTATATATATATATATGTAAAAAATAATTTGGTTACCAATATTCATACACTCTTATACAATTTATAGGTCAAAATATTCATATTCTAAATAATAATATTTTTTTGGTTCATTTACGCTTAGTGTTGTGTGTCCTATAAGATTTCAAACATAGTATTGTTTTAAATTATCATAGTATCATAGGTTCCATAGAGAATACAATACCAAATTCCTTTTTAAATAAATAATGGAAGTTATGGCGATGATATCATGTGTGGGTGAGGCACCTGGGTTCGAAATGGGGGAAGAGAATGGGGTTTAAGGCGTTAAAACACACATATGAATTTTAGGAGTTGCTTATTTTTAAAATTATGGGCACTTGTTTCTATAATTTAGAGACATAGTTTGGCTATGTGGTTTTAAAAACCATGTAACCAAAATATAAATCACCAATGAAAAAGGATATATGGTTTTACATGTTTTTGGATTTGATAGTATTGATCATGAGCCAACCGTATGAAAATTCATATTTCCAATTTTCTGATTTTTTTTAAATAAAATTACTGAAAATGTAATTAAATGAAACAAATAGATAAAAAATGGAATTCATATAAGGAAATGGGACCGTGAGCATAGAAATTCACCAACATTCCACTTTGTGTCATAATAATGTTTGGTCGAAGATGGTTGATCAATAAAGGGGTGTGGCCACTACTCCCAACTAAGAGATTACCACTCCCAAGGGAAAAACACTAAAACATTATAATACTATGCTAAATAGGTTTATTTACATGAAACAATTAGCTATAAGAATTATAAGACATATTATAAAAATAATATTATTTATATTTGACCATTATAGTCGTGCCCAAAAAATTGGTGGTTTTAAAAGGAATAACCACATTATGAAAAATTTGTATAGTTTTTTTATATAATTAAAATATATTTATTGATTAATAAAAAATAATTACACAATATTTATTAAAGTCATTTTATGCTTCAAAAAAAGTTTTTCTTTACAAAAATGGTTTTTATTACCTCTTGTGAGTGAACATTATAATTATTTTCATTTATTTTTAGTAATATTTTTTATAATGAATATAATTTTTTTGAAATAATTATAAAATAATTTGAGTCTTGTGAAATTTTGGTATTTTTATCAAAATATTGATCTTTCAGTGAATAATAAAAAATAACAATTTTTAAAAATTTTAATTTACTTTTAATGAAAAAGGCCTATAAGGATTTTAATTTGATACCATAATAACATAATTATAAATTTTTTAAAAATAATCTAATCAATTTCATTGGAATTATTTTTATTGTTTATTTTGATGTAAGTTTAATTTTTTTCTAAGAACACTTTTTTTCTAAAAACTGTATTTCATTTAATTTTACACATTTATATTGAAATTAATTTATTCAAATATATAAATGTAATATTTTAAAATGTATTCCATATTTTTAATTATAATAATTAATATAATGTAATTAGGAAGCTATGTTTTGGTCATTATCAATAGAAACCATGGTAAAGAGTTTACACCTTGGGAGAAGAGGTAAAACTGGGTTAAAATTATTGATTATAACATACAAATATATATGGAAAATTTATTTGTCCTTTTTATGTATTTTTATCATCCAAATATATGTTTAATGCATTAAATAATGTATTTTAATACATTATTTTGAAATTGGGAGATGAAGCCTGAATTTTTTAAAGATAAATTTTATTTTGTTCAAATTAAAACGATTTTTATGTATTTCTATTTAATGGAATGGTTAGAATATTCCATTAGTATTTTTATTGATCTAAAATTCTAAAAACATTATTTTCTTATTATTTAACCAAAAAAATTCATGGATGCCAACTAATTAAAAATTAAATGGTAAACTGATTTTGAAGCTTAAATCAGGTATTGTCCTAACACTATATTTCATGCATTTTATAATATTATATGATTAGTAATTTATTAAACCAATAATAATTAAACCAGATAAAATTTATTTGGATTTTTTAATAATAATGTCTAATTATATATAATTCACTATTTATTTATGGTCATATAATTAGGTTTTGATGGTATTAAGTTAAGTTATCATGGTTATGGTTAAAATAGGTTTAAAGTGGATTAATTGGGATATAAGGATTGAAAAGTATCATAAACTTTCCTAAATGTAATTTCTTTTTCTATTTAAGTAGCCCTTATAACACCATATATTATAATATGGGTCAGTTGGTTCTTCTTTACACGATTATAATAAATCATAATTTCTCTTTTACTTAATTTCATGTTTGTCAATTCCCCCCACTTATAAAAGAGAACCTCTTCTACTCTCTTATTCAAAAAATTAAGACCTCTATATTAGAAAATACCAATCCTAATACCTTAATATATTTATTCTCATCATCTATGATCCCCTTGTCTTCTACTAAGACCAATATCATTACTCTTAAAGTGTAGAAAAAAGGAGGCCTCTAAAAGAAGAGGTAATAATCTTTACAAAATCATTCAAGTGTATTTATTAGTTTATGTACACTAAATACAATTTAACCTTACAAAAATATGTATTAAAGTATAATACATATAATGAGATGTTATTGATACTATGGTAAAACAATTTCATCCTCTCTTCCATCCTAGAAAAAAAATACATTACTTGTGTGTATGAATGACATTCCATATCAATGTAATGATGTAATTATTTTTATCACTACTTAAAAAATGAATATTCATAAATAATAAAATAATTAATATTGATGATATTTATGGAATAATTTTTTCTATGAATGTAATATATGATTTACCTTCTTAACCATTAACATTTTAAAAATGATAATGTCACTTGTGCGTACGTGTGGACTACCACCTCCAAGAGGCGGTGTGATTCATTTTTCATATATGTTTTTAAAATAGGATTATAAATATGTACATAATGAATATATATTATATGTATATCATTTTTAAAATTTTAAATATCATAGAACTATGATAAATATGCACATGCTGAAACTATTGAACCAAAACTTACATTGAAAACCAGACAGTTAATAATTAGAAATGATGATTTTAATAAATAATTATTAATAAAATCATAATGAAATGTTTTTATTGGGTCATTTATGATATTATAAGAATTTATATTATTGTGTTATATAATTATAAAAAATTTGTATTAATTACATAAGAGGTTAAAAACACTTATGAGTCATGTGAGACCCAAGGTAAGTGTGTATTTCAAAATCTCATCTTTATTCACGGTTTTTTTGTTTACCTATTCACTGGGTGAATTATATGCTATTAATAAATTAAAAATATAAATTTTTTATACTATGGTTATTTATGTGGTTTTAAGTATTATTTCCATTTTTACCTTCTATTTCACCAAGATGACCAAAAGAATTTTTTAATGCAAACCCATATTTTTTCCAATTTAGTCAAGAACCTTTTTCTTCTATTTATATATTTTCATCAGAATGTTGTCAAGAATGTTTTTTATTTCCTGAAATTAATTGATAATGTCATTTTTACCCATTATATAGTTTTTATAAAATGGTGCAATATGATTTTTCTTGAATTTTTCAAAACAAGGTAGTTTTTATAGAAGGCATAAACAAAATATTTGTTAATGTACCCTGCAAGAACGTATTTTATTTCCATCAAGAATAACATTTTTGTTGAAAATTATTTTAAATTTATCATGGGTTATTTATAAAGAAAATGTTTTCTCTAATTTTTTTAATTATTTTTATATTTTAATTTTGTTATTTCAAAATGAGGATGATATCTTACTTATGAAAAGGTATAGTGATATTTTAGAAGTATTTTTATCTATGTCCACTTCCTTTGATTAATGTTATATTTTACCAGGGATATAAACTAACGATAAGAGACACAATATTTATTTGGATATATTATGATAATTTTTAAGGGGAATGTATTTTAATTATATATTCTAGTTATTATATTACAAAAAATATTTATTATTAAGTAATGGTGATTTAGATGTATTGATTATTTAGATGGTGAATTCATTGAACTTGTGATGTTAAAGTTGAGGCCCAAAATTATATATACCCTTATTTCATAGGGATGTATTGGGATTCAAAAAAGGTTTGTTTTTTAGATAATTCCTTGCCCATTTATGTAAGATGTCATGGCAGGAGTCCTTAAAGGTATGATTAAGTTATCCAAAAATGTTCATTCCATCATTATGAAATCTATTATTATTGTCGACCTGATTATTGGCTGAGTTGTGAGATCAATAGATAAGTGAAATATAAATAACATTAAAGGATGTGATCGATATAATAATTATGTCCTCAATGAAAATACTATGTTTTATTTTATAATTTGAAATGTAATTTTAAAATTAAATAGGTATATATATTCCCAGGACTACTAAACTAATCGATCATTTGTGATGTTATGACTTCCATATAATGATAATGTAATAAATTAACCACCGACTCAAGGACATCAAGGTCACATTTTTTTATAGTTGGTATGAGTGGATGTTTATTAGATTCCTTGGGAACAAGATTTAGGAAGACATATATTAGATAACATATACATATGATAGTATTTGTGGATAAGTCTAAGTATTTGATAGCATCCTAATTTTTTAAGGTATAGATTATGTTATTTTACAAGATATACATACTCAAATAGATACTAAAAGAGGATTTAGTTTTGGGAAAAAATAATTTAGTTGTAATAACCCCCAAAATAATTTTTAGTGCATATGATGAGCTTATCTCTAGTTCAAGGTGAATAAACCCTTACTATACACCTAGTTTGAATCTCCTAGAGGATATTCTTAGTTTAATTTACAATTTATATTAAAATAATTATGAAATATCTGAAAATATTTTTAAAATTTAAATATATTCCCAAATTTACTAATGTTATTATGTTGTTAATATATATGAATAAATTTTCAATTTATGATAGGTATTACACTTGATTTTTAATGATACCCTATGATATATAATGTTATGAGCAAATATATTTCATTAAAATCCATAAAAATGGGTTCTTTTAGAATAATGTAAAATGAGTCAACAACCATAACTAATATTGGGATTTAACTCATGATTAAGACCACATGACTGGTGTTAGAACTAAGTAGATTATTAATATATTAATACATTTTACCAAGTTATAACGAATAACTGTTCATGTATAAAACAACCGATTTCATTATAGAATGATTCATTATTGTTTAGAAATATAACGTAAAAAAAACTCCATCAGTTAATTGAAATAATAATGAATTAATAGATAAATAGTGGATCATGTCCTATGAAAATATATATATAGAATTGAGATATAATAAAAATAAGGAGGTTATATTAAATGTTTTTTTATATGAGGATACTGATCATTGGTTTCCATTGATTCAAAATACATGGGAGGAGGCTGAGATAAAAATAATGTAATGAAATATTTTTAACAAGATATTCATTGAAAAATAAATTCTTCATGAGTAACGAGTTGATATAGAATGGTAAATCCTCAATCTGTGATGGAAGTGAGATGAATGTGTTTATGAGTATAATAAAACATGTAAAATATTAACAAGGACTGATTTGGACATCATATATGACATGAAAATTATGATTGAATATTTCATTGATGGGATTATCCCAAGCCCCTAATTATATCTAGTCACTCAAAAAATTTCAACATATGATGATATGGTGTCAATTTACCTCATAATAGAGAAATAATTCTCCAGGTTATAAATGTTTAGTGAAAATAAAGAGTTTAAGAGGATGATCAAGAACTAATAAAAACTAATAAGGTGAGAAAATAATAAAAATATTAAATTTCTCACATATGATAACTATGGAAAGAAACACCCTAGTAATTTCATATAGGAAATAGAGTTTTATTTATGTGTTGACAGAAATAACATCAGGAAAATGACCGTAAGGGAAATAATAAAGAATCCAATGTCCAGTGCTTCAATTGTATGGATATGGGGAACAATGAAAATAAATTGACCAAGCATCAAGATGATTTATCGCAAAAGAGGCTAAGGTACCAAGGTCAATAATATGAAATTATAATAATTGTAGTTGAAATAAATTAATTAGTGATTATATGTACTTTGATCATAAACTCATTCATTATTTGATTCTAGATACACACACTCTAATATATTTACAACTAATGAAGAATTATCCATTGAAATTATAAGGAAATAATTTTTAAAAAAGACACCAAGTGGGTATCTAGTTATAATAAATTGAACAGTTTCACGGAAGATGAAAAACTGTTCCCAAGAAGATTAAATTGTTGTTATAATCATGTCTGGATTTGAAATAATCTTGATTTTGGGGGTTTATTTATTTTTTCGGATTTAAGAGTTACCATATGAAACATAAAATAATATTTAAAATGATATGTAAATAAAAATTTTATCCATTTATATTTATTTATGCTGAATTGATGGACTTAATTTTCCCTTATAGATTTATGATTTTGTGGACATTAACATTTTTTATGATCATGTTCTTTATCACTCTATAAAATTCCTTGGAAATTATTTTTCCTCCTCAATATATATATTTTCACATCCCACAAATGTTATCCTTATATAGGAACCTAATTATGGGTTATCTAAGGTAACTTTTACATCTCCCACTTCCCCTTTTGAATGGGAATTTATTATTCATTTTAAGACGTATTTTTTTGGTTAAAGCATTTTCAAATGTTGAACCTTTAATTAGAGGGATGTGATTTCTTTGGTAAAATTTATTTTGGTGGGGGGTGGATAATGTTACAACCTAAAAATTTATAATATTATACTCAATAGCTTGATTAAGGTAAACACTGAGTTTTAAGAGAACTGATATATACTATAAAAATATTATTATTTAAATTTGTCTCTAATAACCTAGGTTCTAAAATTGGCAGGGTTAATAGGAATACCAAAATTATAAAAATATGAATAACATTTTTATATAATTCAAATTAAAATTTTAATGGAAATTTAATAAGTATTCAATTTTTAGTGAAGTCTTTATAAGAATTTAAAAACATATTATTTAAAAAATGTTTTTATGAGAAAATATTATAGATCATTTATAACACAATTATAAATTTTATTTGATAAAAGGATATGTTTTTTGAAATTAAAATATCAATATTATCTTAGGTTGAAATTTTGTTTTTTTAAAAGATTATTTTTTAGTGAATAGTGAAAATATGATTTTTTATACAAATTCTATTTCATTTCATTGAAAAGGACCTAAAATTCTTTGAATTTGATAAAAAATTATCATAACACAATAGAAAAAGTTGTTTTTTGGATAGGATTTTCAAACCCACCGCAAAAAGATGTGTCACGAAAAAATTAGAAGCGTTTTCAAATATTTTAGATTTTTTTAATATTTGTTTATTTTTTAATTTTAATTAATTAATTATTTATTTATTTAATATTTACTATTCATTTATTTAATTATTTTATTATTTTATTTTATTTTCATATTTTCATACTTATTTAGTTTTTTATTGAGTCATCTATTTATCCTACCATATATGAATATGTCATGCATCCCTTGCATAAATTAAATATATATATCTGTTGCGTGAGATTTAAACCCCTTACCTCTTACTTATTCCTCAGATACATTACCAGTCCAGCAAACTCAACTTGTGGTCAACAAACAGAACATAATATAAAAATATATACTGAAACAATAAATTCCAATACATATATTTAAATAATAATATTAATGAATAACTGTAACATCCCAAGTAAGTAATTAATAATAGGTATTTTTATCTATGTCTATTAGTGAATTAGATAGTGTTTTAGAGGCTTAAAATGAGAATAAATCCAATCTTAAGCATGGAATACACTATTATTTTTAAAAGATTGTTTTACTGCCTTTTGATGGAAAACCATTTTTAAATCTATATTTTGACAATTTTATAATATTTGTTTGTCAAAATAAACTTATTATTTAAGATTGGGACATCAAAATTTACTTTTTTTGAATTTTTGGTATTTTTCCGATAAAGTTCATTTTTTAATGAATAGTGAAAAATGTTGTATTTTAATTCAAAACCTCTTTTTAATATAATTTATTTATATGATTATATTATCTTTTGAATTGGTTTTGAAGTGAAATTAGAAAATATTTTTACCATTTAATCCGATGGTGGTCATTGGAATCAATTTCACTTTGAAATTGGACTTAAACTTGTGTCAATCTTTTCATACTTATTGTTTCATAAAAACACGCTATTTGTCATGATAGCGGAAATTAATTATTAAATTAATTAATGTAACTTATATGATTTGAATTTTGTAAAATAGACATCATTTTTTAATTCATAATATCAAATATAGCATAGGGTCAAGTTTTGGTATTTTTCTGAAAAACTTCAATTTTTTGATGAATAGTGAAACCACTAAGTGGTAGGTAAAGAAACTGATTTTTCGTTTAAATGAAACTTTGCCACTTCTGTGATTTGATTTTCAAAAATACAACATACATAGTTTTCATTAAGAAGTAAAATTTGGCTCAATGAGATTAAAATAATTTTTTGGTGAATAGTAACTTTTATGTTTTTAATGGCGATTAGAGGTAATTAGTTCAATTTAAGGAAAAAATGATATTATAATATAATGAAAATACCTAGACACATGTCCTAACCTTATTTTATGTGTCAGGGCCGACCAAGACAAGCCATGGGTCATCTTGGGGACCCCATGGTGCCACTTTGGTAGGAAAATGACATTAATATCTTTTTATTTAATGTTAAAATTAAAATGACACAAACATGAGTTGTTTTACTAAAACAATTTTTAAATGGGGTTATACAAGTCAGAATTTTGACTATAAATATTCATCAGAAATCGAAAAATCTTTCATACAACGTGATATTTTTTTATAATTTTTAGACATTGTATAAATTAAATTATTTATGACATCATGATGATGTAGCGATTAACTCATTAATAAAGGATTTAAATAAAATGAAAAGATAATGTAAAATCTATGACCTAAACATGTCCAAAACCTATTGAATGGGTGGAGTTCGAAACCTTATCACCTTACCCTCGAATTATATCAATGTGGGACCTTTTGAATCCGAAACTCATTTTAAAATAAACAAACATTTCTTTACTTTCCAAGAGTGCCCCTCCTCTCCTCTTATAAAAGTTCCCCACCTCTACCTCTTTACCCACTCTTCCAAAGACTTTGGATCGGCCAAACCCTGCCCATTTTGTCTCTCCACTTCCCTCTCTTCACTTGTGTTCGTTTGTTTTATTTTTCTTCTCCAACCCCTAAACTCTTTTTATTCATTTCTTTTGTAACAACACCAGTATATTACATATACTAGGATGTTGTTATAATAAGTATTCGAGCTACACTTACACACACCTACATCTAATGGTTAAAGAACATACTGTTTCCGTGGATGGCGAATTTCTGCCTCCCGAAACGATGATTGTTCAACATTCTTTTAACACCTTCAAAGGTGGACATTAAGATGACACTATATTTATATATGATATATAATATGTTTATGTTTTCCTTAAGCTTCTTTATTTTTCATTTTGGGCATACCTTTATGGTTTCCATTATGGGTAAACGCGATATCTTCATTTAAGGAAATGCGGACTACCTCCCCCTCAAAGTGATTTGATTCGTTAATACCATATGTGGGATGTATAAAGGATGGAGTTATGATATTATATATGATATTACACTAGAATTATAATATTCCTTTATATCATTATGATTCCATTTCATAAAATACGAAATAGAAATGGAAGCAGCGTTCATGCGTACGTACGGCTTATCGTCTCCATGAACTGTGCATTTCATTTCTTACCTCTAAATTTTATGTAATATTATAAATGAATGAATTTACTGGATATATATGATATATATGATATCTAAATCATGAATACAATTCTGGATATAATGGATACATGAACAACTTGTAATTATAAAGGGTTTATTTTTGACTCAAGTACCAATGATCGTTAAAACGACCATTATTGACTTAAATAATTACATAGTGTTTATGACATGGAAATAAGTGATATAAAAGGAATAATGAACTTGAAAAAGGTTCTCAAACAAGTAGAAATTAACTCAAGTTTATTATTCAGGAGGTTAAAGAACGACCAAGTCATGTCGGACCCGAGGTATGGGACTTCATCTCAATCTCCGTTCAATGAGGTATATATTTTTTTATACACAACCTTCTTTTATACGGTGTATAAACCCCTTTGACTTTTACATTTATTCAAAATGAATCTTTTTTATACAAAGCATTTACTATACGACAAAAGGGAATGTTTTTGTCGTACGTATGCGGCGACAATGACTTCTCCGCCGCCGTGACCATTATTTGAGTTTCGGCTTCCTCTACAAGCCATACCTTTTTTAAAAGAAAAATAAATACCATGTTTTACTTTTCTTTTATTTATGGTATTGAAAATGGTTTTCTTAATGTTTTTATATCAATGTGTTGTATTTATATCTTGTGATTGAAAGGAGGAAATGTTATGTTTCCTTTATGCATGTTTTATGTGATACGATTATGTTGAGGTTCTTGGGAATTATTATGAATACAGGTGGTTCCGTGATAAACTAAGGGTGGGTGAGCCCGATATAGCTCTCCAATGCGTTGGGTAATACGAAGGAGTGAAAATTTAAGGTTTCTCCGAAGAGATTTACGGAATATACTGTGATGGGTATTCCAAACGTAACCAAGAGGGTTAATCCCTACATAAGAATGTTATGAATGCCTCAAGTTACCTTTATGTCTTATGATTTCTATGATTTATTCATTATTTTATGAGGTATGTTAAAGTTCCTATGTTTTATGGGTAAAGTATGATTTCATTCTTATGTATATATGAACTCATGTTTCCTTTCCATATTTTTATAACCCTTACTGAGCTTTTTATGCTCATCCCGTGTTTTTTAAAATGTTTTTCACTGGACAAGGGAAATGTACATGATATGATGATAGTTCCAAGGAAGTGTCAAGAAAGAATCCATGTTTTATTTTAAATATGTTTCTGTTGATGGGAAAAATGAATACTATCTTTTATGTAACCACTTTGCTTAAATGTGGAATGTAATACATGTTTTATGATCTAATTTTCTAAAACTCTAAACCAGAAAAGATCCTCAATGTGTAATCTTGTAATAACTCAAGATTAAGTAAGGTTTAAGGTTGGGGCCTTATAGTTGGTATCAAATGACGGTTTAGATAACTTTAGGAGTTATAATTATATTAAATTATTATCCAAAAATATTTTTTTTTGAAATGATATAGCATTTGAAGATTACCATGTTGCTTCATCTAAGACCTGTTTGTTCAGAATGGTTTTCCGTAGAGGAAATAGGGAAGCAGTTTTAGGAAGGAATACAAAAGGAAATAACCTTCCGAATCAGCATCCTGAGATGGTCAGAATTGGAACTGAACAGCTTGTTGCAGTAATGGCGCAGTTGAATCAGGTGATAAATGGTGGCGCAATCCATGCACGAGATCAACCAGATCAACCGCAGAGGAACATGTCAGTGGTGGAACATTTCATGAGGCAACATCCCCTATCATTTTGAGGATCATCTGACCATGTGCTAGCTGAAGGGTGGATTAAAGAACTGGAGAATATTTTCAATGTCATGGGTTGTTCATACAATCAAAAGGTTAGTCTTGATATTTACCGTTTGGATGGTGAAGCAAATCAGTGATGGTCGATGGTTAAAAATATCAGGGATGCTGATGAGATTAATACTCTCAACTGGGATGAATTCAAAGGTATGTTTCTTGAAAAGTATTTTCCTAAGGCTGTTCGACTTAGGATGGAAAAACAATTCTTGGAATTGAGGCAAGAGGAAGACTCAGTGGCTACCTATGAAGAGAGGTTCACTCGATTGGCAACGTATGCTCCAAATTTTATCCAAGACCTTGATTGTAAAATAAATCATTTTTACTAAGGATTAAAACCAAAATATCGAAGGGAATTAGCTTCTCGTGAGTTTAAAAGTTATGAAAAGATTGTTAGATGTGCTGAGAAGGTGGAAATGGAGTTTGCCGATGATCAAGTTTTCTATAACAACCAATAGAAGAAGAGATCGAGGTGGCAGGACAAAGGAAAGAATTCTTCAAAAAAATCTGATGGTAAGAAAACTAAGTTTCCAGTTTGTGATAAATGTGGTAGAAGGCATGCTGGGGAATGTCTTCTGAATTCTGGAAAGTGCTACCGATGTAGTAAGATGGGACATAAGGCTCGTGATTGCACTGAAAAAGATCAAGGTGATGGTATTTCCAAATTTGATTTATAGTTAGTGAAATGTTTTAAGTGCAATGAGATGGGTCACTATGCAAATGAGTGTCTGAAAAAGAGCTCGAGTGATGGGACGTTGTTAGACTACAAGCAGAAAGGGGTGATTAAATCCTTATCAACTACTTCAGCAGATGTCGGGCCATCAAATGAAGTTGTATCACGTACTTTGTTTGATTTTTTAGATTATTCCAGTGTGTTTTTTGATTCGGGGTCCACACATTCTTTCATCTCTGAAACCATTTCTAGTAAAATGGGAATACCATCTCAAGAAATGACTCCTGAACTTGTGGTAAAAACTCCTAGGGCAGATGTTGAGGCTAAAAGAATTTATAAGAATCTTCATATCCTTATCTGTGGAAAAAACCTACTTGCAAACCTTATTGTTCTACCTCTAGTAGAGTTTGATGTTATCCTGAGTATGGATTGGCTCTCCATTTACCATGCTAAGATTGACTGTAGAGATAAAGAAGTTTCTTTTCAGAAACATTTTCAGTTTGTGTACAAGAATGAACCCTTGCTGTTGATAACTTATCAAGAGGCCGAGATACATGTAAAAGATGGAAATTAATGTTACCTTGCACATATTGTTAAAAACAAGGGAACTGTTTAGATTAATGATGTGCCAGTGGTAAATGAGAATCCTGATGTTTTTCCTGATGAGTTTCCTGGAATAATACCAGATCGGGAAGATGAATTTACTATTGATATAGTTCCTGATGCTTAGCCAATTTCAAAACCCCCTTATAGAATGGCTCAAATTAAATTTTAGGGTTGAAGGAGCAATTGCAAGATTTATTAGAGAAAGGTTTCATTCGACCTAGCACATCACCATGGGTTGCTCCTGTTTTATTTTTTAAGAAGAAAGATGGTTCTATGAGACTTTGCAATGATTATAGAGCCTTGAATAACATAACTGTTAAGAACAAATATCCTTTTCCCCATATCAATGATTTGTTTGATCATCTCCAGGGAGCTCAGTTTTTTTCAATGATTGACCTCAGATCGGGGTACCATCAGATGAAGGTAAAGGAAGCAGATGTTCCGAAGACTGTTTTTTGTACAAGATATGGCCATTATGAATTTTTAGTAATGACTTTTGGGCTAACCAATGAACCTGCTGTCTTCATGGACTTAATGAATAGAATTTTCCATGAGTTCTTGGATAAGTTTGTGGTGGTTTTCATTGATGATATTTTGGTGTTTTATAAAAGTAAAGAGGAGCATGAAAGACATTTAATGGTTATTTTGCAAACCTTAAAAAAAAGAAATTGTATGGGAATTTTAGCAAGTGTGAGTTTTGGTTGCAAAAAATTTCTTTCCTTGGTCACATTGTTGCTAAAGATGGGATAACCGTTGATCCTGCAAAAACAAAGGTTGTTGAAGAATGTCCAAGTCCCACAAATGTAACAGAGATTCGTAGTTTCCTTGGTTTGGCAGGCTATTACTGACGGTTTGTTAGAAATTTTTCACGGTTATCTAGTCCAATGACTAAGCTAACTCAGAAGGGTTTTAAGTTTATCTGGACAAAAGAATGTGATGATTGTTTTCAGGAATTTAAAAGAAGATTGGTGAATGCTTCAGTTTTGGCACTACCTTCCAGGAATGGGGAGTTTGTTATCTACAGTGATGCTTTATTGAAAGTACTTGGTTGTGTCCTAATGCAGAATGATCAGGTAATTTCTTATGCTTCACGATAGTTGAAAACTCATGAGGTAAATTACCCTACACATGATTTGGAATTAGCTGTTGTTGTTTTCGCTTTAAAAATTTGGAGGCATCATTTGTATGGAGTAAAGTGTGAAATATATACCAATCACAAAAGTTTAAAGTATATATTCACTCAGAAAAAATTGAACATGAGACAGAGGAGATGGCTAGAATTAATCAAGGATTATGATTGTACAATTCATTACCATCCGGGAAAATCAAATAAAGTAGATGATGCTTTGAGTCGAAAAAGTAATGCTTCATTAGCAATGTTGCATTTGGAACTTGATCCTTTGGTTAAGGATTTGATGTACTTTGGAATATAAGTTGTTGGTGTAGGATGTCCTTCTGTTTTGTTTCAGGTATCCGTGAAATCTTCTCTATCAGACATAATCAAGCAAGCACAAAAGCAAGATAGGGAGTTACAGAAAAAGGTAGAGCTGGTTTAGAAGGGTAAGTTGGATGAATTCAACATTGATAATGATTTCATTTTGAGATTTGGGAAGAGATTGTGTGTACCTTGTGATTCACAGTTGAAGAGAGAGTTGTTATGTGAAGCTCATAGTTCTCCGTTTTCAGTTCATCCTGGCAGTAGTAAGATGTACAGAGATTTGCAGGAGTATTACTGGTGGGATGGAATGAAAAGAGATATTTCTGATTTTACTGTGATGTGTTTTACATGTCAACAGGTTAAAGAAGAGTGGAAGTTACCGAAAGGGATGCTTCAGCCTTTACAAGTACCAGAATGTAAATGGGAGAATATATCCATGGACTTCATTGTGGGATTGCCGAAGAAACCTCGAGGTAATAATGCAATCTGGGTTATTGTTGATCGGTTGACTAAATCTGCTCATTTCCTTACTATACGAGATACCTTTTACCTATATCAACTTTCCCGTTTGTATATTAAAGAGATAGTCAGGTTACATGGATTTCCTCTCTCCATTGTATCTGACCGTGATCCCAGGTTCACTTATAACTTTTGGAAAGGCCTTCAGAAGTCGTTGGGTACTGAATTAAATTTTAGTACAGCTTTTCATCCTCAATCAGATGGGCAGTCAGAACGAACAATTCAGACATTAGAGGATATACTACATTATTTATCTATGGATTATCAAGAAATTTGTGACCAACATCTTTCTTTGGTTCAATTTTCATATAATAACGGTTTTCATTCCAGTATACAGATGGCACCATTTGAGGTGTTATATGGGAAGCAGTGTCGAACTCTAGCTTTTTGGGATGAAGTGGGTGAAAGAAAGCTGATGGGACCATAATTGGTGGAAGAGTTGGCAGAAAAAGTTCAGCTGATACAGAAACACATGAGAACAGCTCAGAGCAGGCAGAAGAGTTATGCGGACAACAGGATGAAGGATCTATCTTTTGAGGTAGGTGATCATGTTTTTCTCAAAGTCTCGCCATGGAAAAGTGTGATGTGATTTGGTAAGAAAGGAAAGCTGAGTCCATGGTTCATTGGACCATATGAAATTCTGGAGAGAGTTGGATCAGTTGCATACCGGGTGGCTTTACCTCCGAGTTTATCTCAGGCACACATTGTTTTTCATGCTTCGATGTTGAGAAAGTACATGCCAGATCCATCTCATGTTTTGAGTCCAGAGGTAGTTCAGCTGGAAGATAACCTATCTTACGAGGAAAAACCAGTCCAGATTCTTGACCATAGGGAGAAAGTGTTACGGAATAAGGTGATTAATCAGGTAAAGGTTTTGTGAAAAAACCACATGATGGAAGATGCAACATGGGAATCTGAAAATGCAATGAGGGATAAGTACCCCCATTTATTCGATAAGTAAATAAATTGCGGGGATGCAATTTTCTAAAGGGGGGAAGGATGTAACATCCCATGTATGTAATTAATAATAGATATTTTTATCTATGTCTATTAGTGAATTATATAGTGTTTTAGAGGCTTAAAATAAGAATATATCCAATCTTAAGCATAGAATACAATAATATTTTTAAAAGATTGTTTTACTACCTTTTGATGGAAAACCATTTTTAAATCTATCTTTTGACAATTTTATAAGATTAGTATGTCAAAATAATCCTATTCTTTAATATTGGGACATCAAAATTTACTTTGTGTGAATTTTTGGTATTTTTCCGATAAAGTTCATTTTTTAATGAATAGTGAAAAATGTTGTATTTTTATTCAAAACCACTTTTTAATCTAACATATTTATATCATTAGATTATCTTTTGAATTGTTTTTGAAGTGAAATTAAAATATATTTTTACCATTTAATCCAATGTTGGTCATTGGAATCAATTTCACTTTGAAATTGGATTTAAACTGCTGTCAATCTTTTCATACTTATGGTTTCATAAAAACACGCTATTTTTCATGACAGCGGGAATTAATTATTCAATTAATTAATGTATCATATATGATTTGAATTTTTTAAATTAGACATCATTTTTGAATTCAGAATAACAAATATAGCTTAGGGTGAAGTTTTGGTATTTTTCTGAAAAACTTCAATTTTTTGATGAATAGTGAAACCACTAAGTGGTAGTTAAAGAAAGTAATTTCTCGTTTAAATGAAACTTTGCCACTTTTGTGATTTTATTTCAAAAATACTACATACATAGTTTTCATTAAGAAGTAAAATGTGGCTCAATGAGATTGAAATAATTTTTTGGTGAATAGTATCTTTAATGTTTTTAATCGCGATTAGAGGTAATTAGTGCAATTTAAGGAAAAAATGATATTATAATAAAATGAAAATATCTAGAAACATGTCCTACCCTTATTAGATATGTAATTTAAGACCAAGAAAATCCATGGGACAACTTTGGGACCCCATGGAGCCACTTTGGTAGGAAAATGACATTAATATCTTTTTATTTAATGTTAAAATTAAAATGACACAAACATCCGTTATTTTAATAAAATAATTTTTAAATGGGGTTATACAAGTTATAATTTTGACTATAAGTATTCATTAGAAAGATAAAACGATTTAATACATCATGATATTTTTTTTATAATTTTTATACATTAAATAAATTAAATTTTTTATGACATCATGATGATGCAGTGATTACCTCATTAATAAAGGATTTAAATAAAATGAAAACATATTGTAAAATATATGACCTACAGATGTCCAAAACATATTGGATGGGTGGATTTCGAACCCTTATCACCTTACCCTATAATTATATCAATTTGGGACCTTTTGAATCTGAAACTCATTTTAAAATAAAGGAACATTTCTTTACATTCCAAGAGTGCCCCTCCTCTCCTGTTATAAAAGGCCCCCACCTCTACCTCTTTACCCACACTTCCAAAGCCTTTGGCTCAGAAAAACCCTGCCCATTTTGTCTCTCCACTTCCCTCTATTACTCCTTGAAGCCTCACTTTGGGCAGAAGTCTTCCCAAGGAAGCCTTTGAGCTCAATCCAAAGGGAGTTACCCGATTTTAAGGTAATGTCTTCACTTGTGTTCTTTTGTTTTATTTTGCTTCTCCAACCCCCTAAACTATTTTTATTCATTTATTTTGTAACAACACCATTATATTACATATACTAGGATGTTTTTATAAGAATTATTCTAGCAACACTTACACACACCTACATCTAATGGTTAAAGAACATACTGTTTCCGTGGATGGAAAATTTCTGCCTCCCAAAACGACGATTGTTCAACATTCTTTAAACACCATCAAAGGTGTCCATTAAGATGAAACTATATTTATATATGATATATAATATTTTTATGCTTTCCTTAAGATTCTGTATTTTTCATTTTGGGCATACCTTTATGGTTTCCATTATGGGTAAACGCGATATCTTCATTTAAGGAAGTGCGGACTACCGCCCCCTCAAAGTGATTTGATTCGTTAATACCATATGTGGGACGTATAAAGGATGGAGTTATGATATTATATATGATATTACACAGATATTATAATATACCTTTATATCATTATGATTCCATTTCATAAAATACGAAATAGAAATGGAAGCAGCGTTCATGCGTACGTACAACTTACCGTCTTCATTAACGGTGCATTTCATTTCTTAACTATAAATGTTATGTAATATTATAAATTCATGAATTTACTGGATATATATGATATATATTATATCTACATCATTAATAAAATTCTGGATATAATGGATACATGAACAACTTGTAATTATAAAGGGTTTATTTTTTACTCAAGTACCAATGATCGTTAAAACGACCGTTATTAACTTAAATAATTACATAGTGTTCATGACATGGAAATAAGTGATATAAAAGGAATAATGAACTTAAAAAAGATTATTAAACAAGTATAAATTAATTCAGTTTTATTATTAAGGAGATTAAAGAACGAACGAGTCAAGTCGGACCCGAGGTATGAGACTTCATCTCAATCTCCTTTCATTGAGGCATATTTTGTTTTATACACACCCTTCTTTTATACGGTGTATAAACCCCTTTGAATTTTACGTTTATTCAAAAGGAATATTTTTTATACGAAGCGTTTACTAAACGACAAAAGTTAATGTTTTTGTCGTACGTATGCGGCGACAACGACTTCTCCACCGCCGTGACCATTATTTGAGTTTCGGCTTCCTCTACAAGCCATTCCATTTTTTTAAAAGAAAAATAAATACCATGTTTTAGTTTTCTTTTATTTTGGTATTGAAAATGGTTTTTATAATGTTTTTATATCAATGTGTTGTATTGATATCTTGTGATTGAATGGTGTAAATGTTATGTTTCCTTTATGCATGTTTTATGTGATACGATTATGTTGAGGTTCTTGGGCATTATTATGAAGACGGGTGGTTCTGTGATAAACTAAGGTAGGGTGAGCCCGATATAGCTCTCCAATGCATTTGGTAACACGAAGGAGTGAAATGTTAAGGTTTCTCTGAAGAGATTTAGGGAATATACTGTGATGGGTATTCCAAAAGTAACCAAGAGGGTTACTCCCTACGTAAGAATGTTATGAATGCCTCAAGTTACCTTTATGTCTTATGATTTCAATGATTTATTCATGATTTGATGAGGTATGTTAAAGTGCTTATGTTTTATGGGTAAAGTATGATTTTATTCTTATGTATATATGAACTCATGTTTCCTTTCCATATTTTTATAACCCTTACTGAGTTTTTTATGCTCATCCCAAGTTTTTTGAAATGTTTTTCACAAGACAAGGGAATGGTACATGATATGATGATAGTGTCAAGGAAGTTTCAAGAAAGAATCCATGTTTTATTTTAAATATGTTTTCGTTCATGGGAAAAATGAATACTATCTTTTATGAAACCACTTTGCTTAAATATGGAATGTAATACATGTTTTATGATCTAATTCTCTAAAATTCTAAACCTAAAAAGATCCTCAAAGTGTATTCTTGAAATATCTCAAGATTAAGTAATGTTTAAGGCTGGGGCCTTATAATAACAATAATAAATAATAAATAATTAAAAACATATAACACATAACCAAAAAGTATAAAAAATGGTAAATAGTTAAAATTAATAATTAACAAACAAATGATTAAATAAATAAAGGCTAAATACTAAAAAATAAAGCATAAGTAATAAATAATAAATAATAAATAATATAGAATGAACAATGAATAATAAGAATTAAATAATAAATAATAAACCATAAACCATAATAAAAATAATAAATAATAAATACATAAATACATAATAAATAAAAAAATAATGAATTGTGAATGAATAGTAAATAGATAATAGAGAATAAATAAATAAATAATAAAATAAATAAATAAATAATAAATAATAAACATTAAATAAGTAGTAAATAAAAAATAGACAACAGCGGGTAGTGAATATAAAATAAAAAAACAAAAATAAAAATTAAAAAATAAAATGTTAAGAAATTAAATTTGAAATAAGAAATGAGAAATAAGATATAATAATTAAGAAGTAAGAAATAAGACATAATAAATAAGAAATAAATAATAAGAAACAAGATATTAGAAATAATAAGTAAGAAATAATAAATAATATATAGTAAATAAATATATTTAATTACATATAAATATATTTAAATACAATTATATATATCTTATAAAAATATATAAATGTAAATAAATTTACATAAATTTTTATAAATACAAGCATAATGACACAAACACCCACCAAAAAATACATAAAATTATATATTCCAACATCATATATATAAATATAGATTAATGTATTCGAGTATACATAAATGGATATAAATATATAAACATATAGACTAATATGAATAAATACATATCAATATATATATTCATAGAATAAATTATTTATAATGTCTATGTAAATATTTATACATACATATAAATTATGAACATATACACATTAATGCATTTAATGACAATGATACAAACATATATACACATATACAAACATATAAAATAGATAATAAATCAACATAAGAGGGAAAAACAAAAACATTCAGCACCATCAAATCGTTATGAATTTAAATCCAGGGAATAAAATCATAGACGACCTAATAATAATATGATGGTAGTCTTAAATGATGATTAAATAACATTGAATGTTTAGAAATCATGGTATCTGAACAAAAAAACCCAGTTTATGAATAATTATTGGAATTTTTTGGCCTATATAATATAGTTACCAAGGTCCAACCACGTTAAGACAATATTTATCTCTCCGTAGACTTTAATTTTATATATTGTAGAACACAAACAGACACTCAAATAAAAAGTTATGACTGTTCCAAGTAAGTGTTTGATTTTCATCTTATCGTAAAATAATATTATAATTAATTCTATTTATATTATGAAATTATTTTACAATTTCGTTATATTTCATTTCAACAACTTCTATTTGACAAGTTTTGGATCTAAAATAAAAACATGAATTCAAATTTCTCGTTATTTAATGCTAAAATATATATTTTTAATATAAATTTTTTTATATTTATTATAAGTGTAATTTTTTTAAAAACCATCTCTAATACATGATGTATTATAAAAAATGAAAATAAAAGAATTTATACAAATTTGAAATTTTAAAAAACATATTAAGCATTGTTTTTTAAAAACTGATGCTAAAAAATGTTCATGAAATATTTAACAATGGTTTTAACAACTACTAATAAAAAAACCTCATATTTAAAATTTTACTATAGTTTAACTATCCTTTTGTTATAAATAATATAATTAAGTACATATTTATGATATTATAATAAATTATAGCAGAAGTTCGTTTTTGGGATTAAAATTGTTTTTTATAAAAACTATTTTCACTGGGTTTTACGTATTTATATTAAAATTAATTTCAGCCACATGTAAAATTGAATCTTGAAAAGTAGATTCCATATTCTGAATCCACATAATTAACAAAAATTAATACGATCAACATAATTTTGGTCATTATAAATAATAACCATGGTAAATATTTTCTACCTCAATAAAATGTGTAAAACTAGGTAAAAAATTGGGTAAAATTTTAAAATATCTATAATATGTTCCCCTATCCTATTTCATTAGTGGTTGTTAATGTTTTCCATTTAATGAGTTAAATAATTTAGTTAAAAACATAATTATTAAATTGAGAATTCATTTCTGACATTAGTAAAGATAATTTTTATTTTATTCAAATTAAAAACCATGTTGCGGGTCTTTGAATTTAATGGCATGGTTAGAAGATGAAATTCAATTTTAGATTTACAATAAAATATGAAAATGTTAATTTTTTTATTATATAACTAAAAAAATTCATTAAAATAAACTTATTAATTTATTTTAATTTCAAATTATTTATATGGTTAAATCATTTATTTTTTTAAAAACTATTTCTCACACATTTTGTGTTAATATATTTAAAGAAATTTCTTCCCCCTATAGAAATTGAACATTATAAAATATATTCAAAATTTTGAATCATCATGTTCATATTTTTTAATAAGGCTCCTTTTTTGGGTCATTTTTTATGTGGTTCCTTGGTTCCACTTGACATGATTATAATATATATATATATATATATATATATATTATTTAATCATTTAAGAAACTCCAAGTGAGGCATTTCCCTCACTAATAAAATGGAAGATCCTCTCCTCCCTTATTTAAAAATATTGAAGACTTTTGATCAGAAATTATCAACCTTAATACCTTCATATATTTCCTCCTTTTATCTTTTATCCCTCGTTATTTTCTTCTGACTAATCTCTTAAGGATTAATTTTTAATCCAAAGGAGGTATCTCAAAGAATAGGTGACTATCTATATCGATTATTTCTTTTTTATTTCATCTTATAACTCCACTAAATCTACTTTTCCCATCCTAAAATTATTACTCATGTATAATAAATTTACTAAGATGTTATTTTGATTTTTTAAAAACCCTTTTTCACATATTTTCCATCCCGTGCATGGGAAAAACATCACTTGTTCCTATATACGGCTTACCATCTCCACAAGGCGGTGTAATTTGTTTTTTTATCACCATTTTACTTGGATAGTTTTAAATATGAAACTAATGAATATATATTATATTTATTAAATAATTATTTTTTGGGTAATTATTCTATTATTTACCTTTTTACCCTTCAACTCATTAAATAATGATAATTCCCCCCATGAGTTTTTGTGGACTACTATCTCCACCAAGCCATGTGATTAATTTTTCATGTTCACCTTTCAAGGATGATTCTAAATATTTATATACTAAATATATACATAGGATATTTATATCATGATTATAATTTTAGATATGATGAAATCATTAGTGAGAGGCAATGACTGAAAGTGACAAACCAAAACGCATAAGAAAATATTACAATTATCACCCTAAAATGATGATTTTAATAAATAATTATCAAAAAAATAAATTGATGTTTTATAAGTGGATCATATATGATATTATAAGTATGTATATGTTTCTTTTTTTATAATTATAATAAATATTTATTATTATAATGGAGGTTAAAATCACTTATAAATAATATGAGTCCTAATGTAAGAGTTTATTTCACAGTCTCATCCTTATACCAGATAGTTCATATTTAAGATTCCATTGGGTGATTTATGTGATAATTCTATCTTAAACCCTCAAAATTTCATGCTCATATGTCTTTTCAAGGTGTTTAAATTATTAGTTCCTTTTTACCTTTTTTGGAACTCAAAAGGACCAAACTAATATTTTAAAGGAAGATTGACTTTGTTTCTCGATTTAGACAGGAATAGTTTTCTTCCACATAAATATTTTAGTTAAATTATTTTCAAGAATATTTTTACAATTATAAATGATTTATTAAATTCATTCTTAACCATGTTTTACTTTCTAGGATATTTTTATAAGGAATATTCTTATCATTTTTTGAACAAGGATATTTTTACAAAAGTTTTTATTCAAATGTTTGTTTTAATGTATAACACACAAAAAAGTTTTCCTACAATCATGATTAAACATTATTTGAATATTCTTATAATGTTATCCATGTTTAAATCCATATAAATTTCATTCATAATATTTTGGTATTTTATATATTTTAAATAAGTTATTTTCAAATGAATTTGGTATTTTCATTAATAACATTTTGAGTGATATTTTAAAAGTATTTTCATCTATGTTAACATCCATTGATGAATATTATACTCTAATTAGGATATAAATTGAAAATAACATACACTATATTTCAATGAATAACATATGATTATTTTTAAGGGAATGATTGTTGATATTCTATATGCTAGTTTTTTAGATATAGACAATTATTAATTATTAAGGAATGTTGATTAAGATGTATTGTTTATTCATATAGTGAATTCATTAAACTTATTATGTGATGGGTGAAACCTATAATTACATATCCCCTCAATTAATTGGTAGGTATCATGAGATAAAATAGGTTGGGTATTTGTCAAGGCCTAGACTATTTATGTAAGTTGTCTTAGCTTGATGCCAAGATGGTATGTTATATATGTCAGACATTATGAAATCCCTCATTATGAAATTAGTTATTGATATGCATGTGATAAATCAAAAATCTATGATGTACATTGATATTTTTCAAGATGATGGGATGATTTATTTGTAATTATATGATCATTATTAATTCATACCATATTATTCATTCTAAAATATCTTTTTTTGTATGATTTCACTTACTATGAATCCGAGGTCACCATTTCTTATGTGACCTTTCCCTAGGATGATAAGAAGTGTACTATGAATGACATTAAAGGATATTATAATGAGAATAATGATATTCTCAATGAAATACTTTGTCGTATCTTATGCTTTCAAATTTAGTGAGAGATTTGACTATGTATCTAGTTTTCTAAGATAGCTTAACTAATAAATCCATTAGGGTTCAATCACTTGTATCTAGTAAAGGTTTAATAAAGAAACAAAAGTATGTAGGATACTAGGGATAGGGTATCTAAACATAGTCTCATTATAATCTCTCCCATGATTCCATTTCACTCAAACTAATATGTCATTTTTAACCTGTAATATTTTATTTCTAGAGTCACCAATCAGAATTAGAAAATCCATCAAATAATCATCTATCTCCAACTGAAGATATTGCGAATTCAAAACATGGGATGGATAATGATTATACTTCTTTAATAGATAAATGTGGAAGAAATCCAAGATCTATGTTATTCTAGGAGTTAACAGTAGTAGATAATCCACCTTCTCTACTCTCTTGGTGATCACTAATGGTCCCACATACCTCAGAGTAAAAATACTCTTCCTACAAAGCTACAAGTGACCTAACCAAGGTTACAAAATTAAGAGCACCAAATCACTGACTAAAAATTATAATTTTTTATTAAAAAAATGGCATATGAATTTTGGTGACTCTATGATTTCACCCACCACCACAAATTATTATATACTACACCTTTAATATCATCCACCAGTAATAGACCTACTATATAAGATTTAACCACCTTAGTGTAACATAGGGAAGAATGATATAACTCAACACAATGAGAATAAATATGATCTATTATAATCAGATATTGGTAAATATTATTTTAAGAGAACTAAAATATCCACAAATGTAATGCCAATGAACCTATAAAGTTCAATACATAGGCACATAGCATATTGTTGAAAATATTTATCTCCCACTCTATCTGGCCATCCACGTGTGGATAAAAGGCCATGCTCATCATTATATGGGTTCCCATCACCTCATGGAGGACTTTTCAAAATCCAAAGGTAAACTGAATGTGTCTATCAGATATGATATAAGATCAAACCTCATTAAACCTCATGATATACATGACATATAATCCACCAAACATTTCCATATTTGGGGAATCATTGATTATAATGAAATAAGAGGACTTGGCAATCTTTTATATCATTACTTAAATATCATTATTCCATGTGGGGTAAGAGGTTGTCGAATGATATTATCTATGGATATCTCATCCCATTTCCAATTGGGTATTGGATGAAAAAAAATAATTATACTGTGAATGTAATCTTCCACTTTCACCTATTGTAATGTGTAGTAAATAGACACATAATCTAGTATATAGTGTCTCTTAAAATGAAAACAAAATTAGTTCTAAATATCATACTATATATTGGTGGAACTAAGATGATCAAACCATTGATAATGATTAAAATACTATATGACCACCTTTAGTGGTGATAAAGAAACCATATAGTGGCCTCCAAATATAATAAACCATTCCAAATATTAAGAAAACACATTGGTATCTCCCCACTATATAATATCCACTTAATAATTATACATTACTTATATTTTGGATTTTAGTAGTTAAAGAGTTCAAGAAGAGAATGTTCTAACTAAACACTATTAATAAACATCGCCTCCACATCCACCACCTTCTATACCCATATGTTCATTTGATAAAATAGTCTCATTCGGTTCCACTTAGCACGTGGCTCATTCAAAGTCTGGGATTGAAACATCCTATAGAGGGAATTTAACACGAAATTCAATTTACCCAATATATTAGAAATTTCGATGCAAAATCCATAAAGGGAGAGAACCCATCACATATTTATCTGATTCATGTCCTTTTGAGAGAATATTTATCTTGGAATCTTATGATAAGAATAATATATGAATTTTATATAAAAAAAGGTAGCATCACCAACACATAAGAGTATAATTGATAACTACAAGATCAAGGTTATAATTCATGCAATTCCTTCCATGTTGTTAGAGTTAGTGAGAACCATATTCCAACACATGATCTTTAGGTATAAGTACACTAACCCCGACCAAACTTAAATTATTTTAATTAAATACATTGATTTAACTCTCCTTATGTAAAATCATAATAGCAACTGAGGTTAATCATAATAGTAATTCATTTAATGATGTATATGACTTAGATATACATAAATATTTTACCCTTTTATATGATAGGTTATTCATAGGTAACACTATCAAGAATAATTATTTTATGTATCACTAATAATACCCTGATAAACCCTAAAAAATCTAAATCATCAAGATTTTATTTTCTTCCTACAAAGAAATAGTAACCACCACCTTCTACGGATCAACCAAAATTCCTTGAATAGAGACCAAATTCACCAAACTGTTCACTTACTAGAACCAAAGGTCACACTATGATATATTTTTGATAATGGTAATGATCACATAAGGTTACTAAATCAATTATAAAATGATGTTCATACTCCTCCTCAATCATAGAGGAGAACATGATATCATCAACAAAGACCACAAAATAGAGACAGGGTAATAATAGAAAATTTAATTATTGATTTCTATGAAAGCTGATGGATAATTGGTCTCCAAAAATGGTGTTAAGGATTCTCAAAATTACAACCACAACTTCTAAATATTGTCTTATGAATATTATCTTCTCCCACCCTAATTTGGCGATAACCTGAATGATGATCATTCTTCAAAAATCGCATTTCCTCGTTTAAATGATAAAATAACTCATTGATATGCGGAATGTTATATATATTATTAATCTTCACCTAATTAATATTTTTATAGTTAATTAAAAATTGGATAGGCTCATATGCTTTCTTGGTGAAAAACATTGGGGTGGCCCATAGAGACACACTAGGATTGATGAAGCCTTTATCTTCTATTTCATCTAATTAAATATTTAATTATTTCAAATTGACTAGTTCCATGTTGTAGAAATGAAATGATATAGGACATGATTCAACCCCTAGATCTATTTAAAACTGGATATACCAATTTGGGAGTAAGTTTAATAATTCATCTAGGAACACCATTGCCTAAAACCTTATGACTAGAGGAAGATCCATTATAACATTCCAATTATAAATATTATCCAATATAATGGATATAAAATAAGGAAAAATACCCACTTTAAGAAGGGGTGGCCCTTCCCCACTCAACCATATATCTCAATCTCCTTAAAACACAGGAGAACTCCAATTATGGGTGGAGAAGGTCATCCTATGATTATATTAATCAACATGGGACTTGAAGTAAATCATATACTATATGCCATTGACTACATCTAAGATATATATTTATAGGAATATAAAATACCAATCTGTCTCAACATCTGATACAATGATAAAACATGAAGGGAATCAAAAAAATATAATTCTTTTTCTTCACTAGGGGAGTTAAAATTACATAAAAAATGAATAGGATCATCAAAAATATTCAATAAATCCATTAAATGAGTTAAAATAAATGAGTGATAAGAATCAATATAAAATAATGTAACAACCATTTATGATAAAATAGATATGATACCTCTATCTATCATCGATTTGACGTCAATTTCCACCATCATATCCTCTACATCATGAAATTGTCAAATCTCAAGATGCTTTGATGGTCTAGTGATGGACTAGGTCTCAATTCATAGATAATTTTTACAATATAGGGAACTAGTACTATATCTATATCTATGAGGATATGATCATAAAACCTTATAATAACATGAATGCACTTCATATCACCTTAGATATGAAGATCCTTAACTAATTTAGAGAGTATAGATGGCTTTGAAAAATATTTTTAAATTATCCAAGATCCCATAAAAGTGACATAACATGAGGTTCATTGGGCATAGGGGATTTGTATATCCTATCATAACATAATGATAACATGTGATAATCCCACATCCCCCAACTGATGATGATGATTACTGAGATGTGTGCCTAGACCCAAAATTTCCTCTCATACTTGACTCATTTCATTCATGATTTTTATAAAAATAATTTGGTCCCACTCCACAATGTATGGATGGATCCCAAATTAATCCAAACATAATAGCATATTAAATATCTACTTTTAATTCATGATCTATTGACTAAAATTATTATTTAAAATTCATCACAAATCAATGAAAATGAATATTAGGCTATAACACCATTTCAAAATGGTTTTCTATGAACTATTTATGTAAAAATATCATAAAATGAAAGGGAACAAGATCGATGAAACATTTGTCAAAATCATTGATTATTCAGTAAATATTCTAAACACACATGATCTCTTAGTACTTTATTGGTGATATGTTATTATGATAGAATTTTTTAGTGAATTCTAATTTGAAGTCCTTCCAATCAAACTTCTTTTGCTTCTTAGCCTATACCAATTACTCCTATCATTACCAGACAATACCATCAAAAATTAAGGAAATAGATTTCACTATGTTATAATCTAGAGTCTCATGAAATTAAATACCCATTTAGTCTTCTCAAACCAATCTCTTCCTCTTGAGCATCATTGGTTCTTCCAAAGGATGGAGTTCTATGATGATGGAATTATTGTGTCTGATCCCTAGCTCTAATAAATCCAAAATCTAATTCCATAGTTTGATTTGGGCTATATCCCACACTTTTGTCCATATATTTGACTGCTAAATCTAGTACTTCAATCATTTTTTTATATATTTGTGTATTATTTAAGGTGAACTTATCCACAGTATCCTCTAAGAGGCTATCATTAGTGCATCAAAATGCATAAAAATACTTAATAGTGAAGTGATATCATTAAAAATAATAAATTATATCAATCAAAACAAAAAATATTTTTTAAAAAATAAGGTTTCATATTATAGAACTTATTAATTAGAAATATCAAAAAATTCAAAGATTCATATCACACATTATTTGGATACATAGTTTTGTAAATTTTTCACAAATCATACAGATCACAATGGAACCCCACCAATTAAGCATCATGATTTGGTGGAATGAAAAATAACCTATGTTTTGTTACTATACATCCAAGAAAATGACACTTAATTTTTTTTATTTTTTACCTAAATACATTCAAAATTTAAAACATACCAAAACACATCTCGGAGTACTCATTTTTTGACAACCCACGCTGACTGAAGACTCATTATGGTGAGTCTTATCTTGATACTCACTCACAAAATCTGTCACGACCCATCCTCGGGACCCATATCGTGACTACCCCAAGCCTGCCTCCCATAGGCCAGGGTCTGGCGACTAGCACCAAGGTGTAAATCCCGAAAAAAGGGGAAGGCATTGCCTTTAAAAATTAAACAAACCACAGTGTAAGAAAGAAGATGTAAACACTAAGTAAATCTGGGTAAAAAAGTAGTTCATAAAAGTAAATGGGCCAGAATAAAAACCCAAACTGAAAGTAAATTACACCTGGAAAGAAAGTACAGCAACTGAAAGTAATGCAGCAATGTCGAGCCATCCACTGGAAGTCCCACTTGAAGGGTGGGTACAGATAGCCTCCTCAGTTCCTCGGGTCCAGTCGTCCGCTCCGAGTACGTCCTGCCCAGTGGTCCACCTCTAGGTACTGACTTGCTCCACAAGCCTCAACCACGATCATCGTTGTCCATCATCTTCAACCTACATAATTTAGTGCGGTCATAGCCCGTGCAGGGGTGAGTATACGCTACTCAGTAGGGACCCAGAGACCTCCGAAGGTATCCCAGAATCCACAAAGTATAATTCCAAAGGAAAGATACAATCATGAAGTAACATCCATCACTACTTAGGTATATTCCCATACATATACCTAATTCATCAATTCCCGCTCGGCTCCAGCATCCATGCCCATGTTTGATCACGTCCACACAAGAGTACAACCCAATACACACAAGATAACACAACTCAATCCACATGGGAATGAAAGTCTAACATATCGAAGATATTTATTGAAGTCAAGACTCATCTCACACAGGTATACTTTTCAGAAATTGATATGATCAGATATAGCCACTGATTCATGTAAGTTGGGAACCACATTGGATACTAAACCAGCTAATCTATTGGACCCACATAGGATACAGACCAGCTACTCTGCCAGACCCACATAGGATAGCAAGAACAGAGTCAGACACTGCCAGACCCACGTAGGATACAAGAAGAGTAGTCATTATCGTCGAACCCACGGAGGATTGCAGTACGGTCTTCATCGCTGCCAAACCCACAAAGGATTTCAGTGCAGTCATCATTGTCGTGGAACCCACAGAGGATTTCAGTATGGTCTTCATCGCTTCTGAACCCACATAATATTTTAGTACAGTCTTCATCGCCGCCGAACCCACAGAGGATTTCAATACGGTCTTCATCGCTGCCGAACCCACATAGGATTTCAGTGCAGCCTTCATCACCATCGAAATCACAAAGGATTTCAGTACGGTCTTCACAGTCGCAGTCGCAGCCAGCTCTAGGGTTCCTGCACACAGCATGCTCGTTTCCGGGAGGGTCCGCTCCACGAGCCAAGGGGTCAATACATCAATTGACAAGTAGTCTGGAGTTGATGTATCTCAAATTTTTATCTTGACAATAGGAACTCAACGTGATAGACGGTGCATCAATCGGACGCCCGGTCCGCGAGTTATTGGCTTTTTCGTTCCAGGGTCCCAGTTGGTTTTTAAGTCATGAAATCCCGAACGCACTCCAACTGCATCCAAACCTTGAGAGGAGTAAGCCAAAACGTCCGTCTCACTAAGAGGAAACCAAAAATGTCGACGGAACGTCAATCGGACGTCTGAAGCTCAAGTTATAAGCGTTTCCGCTCCGAGTGCCTGGTTGGTTTCGTGTCCGAACAAACCTGGCCATACCCAACATTATCCAAAAACTTGATTTTAATATACTGAAACGACCGTCTCGATCGAAGTATCTCATCGCAGCTGACGGTGCGTCGATCGGAGGTCCGTAGCCCATGATATGGGTAAAAGAACGTACCTGTCAGTTTTTAGGGGGTTTTGGGCCCGGACCGACCCGGCCCGAGACCCCCTGGGTCGGCCCGAACCAGGTCCGAGTTTGGACCTTTGGGAGTGGCCCGACCCGATGGGCGTGGCCCGGCCCCACCGGCGGGGCCCAGCCAGGGCGGCCCGGCCAGGCGCGCACTCGCGGCCCACGTGGCCAGCTCGGCCACACCGAGCTGAGTGGAAGGGGGGGCGATGCCCCCCTGTTTGAGTAACCGCGGACCCACGTGGGGTGGCCGCTCCTTTGGCCAGCTGGGGGTTACGACCCCCGGTCTCTCCATTAAATGGCCGGCTCAGTCCGGCCGGCCGGTGTTGCCGCCGCGGTCCCACCCTCTGAGGTGCCGGCGGCCGGCGGTTCTGGCCGCCCCGCCTTGCACCGTCTCGGCCTTGTCCGACCAGCACGGCGCGACGGCGCCGCGCCCCTCCGCCGTGGCCCCGCTCCGGTCACGGTGTCTTCATGGTTCTCCAGCACTGCATGACGACACCGCACCCCTTCACTGCGGCCCGACTCCGGCGGCGAGTTCATTCGGCCTCAACGGCGCGGCGCGACGGTGCCGCGCATCTTTTCCGCATTTTTCCAGGATTCCACGTGGTGTCGTTGCACCGCGCCACCTTCTTTCGAACCGCAACAACACAACAACAAAAGGGGGAGGAGAGTCGGCCGTGTTCGTGTGGTCCGACCTCCTACCGATAAGTTGATATCAAGATGCCCAAAAATAAAGACAAATAATGGCAAAGGATATTTCAAGACCAAAAAGTAATTAACCCCTACCTTGATAACGAGTTGATGTTCGAAGAGCATCGCAAAAAGCGGCGTCGTGGGGCATGTTTCCATAGACGTCGACAGAGAGCGTCTGAGGAGACGTCGTCTTCTATTTATCACGGAGAGAAGAGAGTGATTTCATGTCATTGGAGAACTCTCATGTCGGTGCCTCTTCCCTTGTCGCGGAAGAGAAAGGGAATGTAGATACTGGAGTCGTTGAGTCGTTCTTCATTGAAGAGATGACGTTCTTCACGGAAGGATTGAAGCTCTTCGTGGGAAGATGAAGTTCTCCCCCAGAGAAAAGAGTTCTATCTCCCCAATCTCCTCACACAACAACCGACCATCCCCAAATAAAATAAGGCTTATCTTATTTTATTACATCAATCCAAGAATTTCAATTTTTAAAAATCAAACACATAACTGACTTAATTAATTAAGTAAGTTGGCATGATTAAAGAAGAGAGGGGGGAGGTGAGTGGTCTCACATTAAAGGGGGGTTATGGAGTTAAGGAATTTGAGGGGTTGGGATCATGTGGGCCCCACCCCACCTTTAACCTTTCATGGTTGGTTAAAAACATGTGGGTCCCACCCCCAACTCCCTTACATATGTTATAACTACCTAGAGGAAAATAAATAAAATTGTAATATAGTTTTATTTATTCCTCACTAAAACCACAAAATTAACAACTCCTCCCGAGAAAATGCACCTTCGGAAAAGGTGCTCCTAAGCAATAACCGACGTTGCAGTTTCATCGGTGCCCTCAGATTTCAATTCCGAGCACCGGTTCATAAGTTAGGAAAACTCGCTCGTTTTTTAACTTAACGTACCCGAGCTAAACTTTGGAAATTGATTCTGGGCCCACCGGGCCTCAGAATCAGGTGACGTTATAAACTACTTTCTTGTAAAATCCAAAGGAAAATTAAGAAAAAAAATTTCCCTTGAATTTTACGGGTCTTTACATTACTCCCACCTCAGGGCTTTACGTCCCCGTAAAGATACATCATAAACTAGGGGAGAAAATGTGGGTGCTGAGCATGCATCTGAGCATCCCGCTCCCAAGTTCTATCCTGGAGGTTCTAGTGCTTCCATATAATTGACACTAGAGGTATCGATCATCCACGTAGGACACGCTCATGTCGATCTTCGATCTCTACCGAGACCTCCGCAAAAGTCACCTTATCATCAATGTCCAACTCCCCATGGTCGATGATATGCGTCGGGTCATGCACGTATCTCCTTAGCTGAGATACATGGAAGACGTCGTGCACCCGGTGCAACTGAGGTGGTAGAGCCAAGAGATAATCCACCTCGCATATCCTGCTGAGGACTTGTAATGGTCCGATGAAGCGTGGAGATAACTTACCGGCCCAGCCAAATATATGTAATCCACGTCGAGGTGAGACCTGCAAGAAGACGTGGTTTCCATCCTCGAACTCCAGTGGCCTCTGCCTCCTGTCATCATAAGTCTTCTGCCAGCTCTGAGCTGTCCTCATCCGCTCCAAGATGACCTGGACCTTCTTTGTCATGGCCTAGACCATCTCTGGTCCAACAAGTGCCGACTCCCCAGGGTCTTTCTAGCACAGAGGTGGTCTACAAGGTCGGCCGTACAATGCCTCGTATGGTGCCATCCCGATGGTGGAGTGGTAGCTGTTGTTGTACGCGAACTCCACCAAGGGCAGGTGGTCCTTCCAGCTATGAACAATGTTGAGGACACATGCACAGAGCATGTCCTCGAGAGTCTGAATGGTCCTCTCCATCTGACCATCCATCTGAGGGTGAAAGGCGGTGCTCAGACATAGCTGTGTCCCAAAAGCCTCTTGCAACCCCTTCCAAAGCCGGGAATTAAAGCGATCATCTCAATCGGAGATGATAGATGATGGCACACCATGAAGCCGTACGATCACCTGAATGTAGAGGCGTCCCATTCTCTCCAATGAGCCATGCTCTCTGATGGTTAAGAAGTGAGACGACTTGGTGAGTCGGTCGACAATCACCCAAATGGAGTCGTGACCTCTTGAAGTATGTGGAAGTCCAGTCACAAAGTCCATAGAAATCCTGTCCCACTTCCACTCCAGGGCGTCCAAGGGTTGTACCAAGACTGTTGGTACCTGGTGCTCTGCCTTCACCTACTGACAGGCGAGGCATCGAGAAACGAACTCAACTACAGCCTTCATCATACCCGGACACCAGTGCTGTCGTCTGAGACCCTGGTACATCTTAGCCACTCCTGGATGTACCTCTAAAGGTGAAGTGTGAAACTCTCTCAGCACCTCCTCCTGTAAATCAACGGGTACCATGGTACACCCTCTAAAAAAGATGACGTGCTCTCTTTATACAGAAAATCCATCAGGTGCATGTCCTGATGATATCTGTGCATGCCACGTCTCACAGTCTGCGTCCCCACACTGTGCCTCTCTGACCCGTTGTAGTAGTGGAGGTGTGACTGTGAGTGACTGAATAAAGGCTGCTCCATCTCTATCCACAAAGGATATCTGCAAAGCGAATAGCTGCTCTATTGCCTCATTGAGTAGTTGAATGACTGTCCTCCTGTTGAGGGCATCATCTACTATGTTCCCCTTTCCAGGAGTATAGACTATCTTAAAGTCATAATCATGGAGGATCTCTAGCAATCGCCGTTGTCTCAGATTTAGGTCCTTTTGCGAGAAGATTTACCTGAGACTCTGGTGGTCAGAGTAGACTGTAAAGGGCTCTCCCATCAGGTAGTTTTGCCACATCATCAGATCGAATACCACTGCTGCTAACTCCAGGACATGGGTAGTATAGTTCTGCTCATGCTGCCTCAACTGACGTGATCCATAGGTGATAAATGAACACTCCTGCATCCGGACACATCCATGTCTGGTCCGTGATGCATCGCAGTATACTATGTACCCCACTCCCTCCTCTGGTAGCCTCAAGATAGGTTCACTGGTCTATCTCTGTCTCAGCTCCTAGAAGCTCTACTGACATCTGTCTGACCACATGAAGAGTTTCCCCTTCTTCGTCAAAGATGAGAGTGGTGCTACAACTCTGGATAAGTCTGGAACAAACCTCCGGTAGTACCCAGCTAGACCCAAGAAACTCCGCACCTCCGTCACGCTCCTGGGTGGATCCCAAGCTAGAACTACCTCGATCTTCGCAGGATCCACCGCAACTCATACCTCAGAGATGACGTGTCCCAAGAAGTGGATCTCATGTAACCAGAACTGACACTTCGAGATCTTACCAAAAAGATGGTTCTCTCGGAGTGCGCCTAGTACAACCCGCAAGTGGTAGGCGTGCTCCTCCTTAGTGGTCGAGTATATCAATATGTCATCGATGAAGACCATGAAAAATCGATCGAGGTATGGCTGAAAGATCCTGTTCATGAGACCCATGAAGACTACTGGAGCGTTGGTTACACCGAAAGGCATAACCAAGAACTCATAGTGGCCATACCGACATCTGAAGTCCATCTTATGTACGTCCTCGTCCTGAACTCTGAGCTGATGATAGCCTGATCTAAGGTTTATCTTTGAGAACCACCGTGCTCCCTTGATCTGATCAAAGTGGTCGTCAATCCTCGGTAGCGGATACTTGTTCCTCACGATCACCTGGTTCAGACGACGATAGTCGACACAAAGTCACAAGCTCTTGTCCGCCTTCTTGGCGAACAATATCGGGGAAGCCCAAGCTGAAACACTGGGTCGGATGAAACCCTTTCCCTACAAGCCCTCCAACTGTACCCGTAGATCTCGAAGCTCATCGGGGGCCATCCGATATGATGTAGTGGATATCGGGGCTATCCTGGGGTATAGGTCAATATAAAAGTATAATTCTCTGCGAGGAGGTAGTCCTAGAACGTCGCTATGGAAAACGCCCGCATACTAATCCACCACTAAAGGAAAACTATAACTCTGCACGTCAACTGCTCCTAGTATGGGGATAGCCAACTGATGAGTGATGGGCTATCCTCTCTTCTGCGAGAGTCCATCCTGTGCTTCAAAGGCTCCCTTCTCGCCGGTGAAGGTGAACCTACTCCCGTCGGTGTATACACACCAATCCATGCACCTAATATAGTCGATATGAGCATGGACTGTAGATTACCAATCCATACCCAAGATGACGTCGTACGGCCTCAAAGCTACTACAAAAATATCCTAGCCAAAACTCTTGCCTCCTAGAGTAAGCTCACACTACCGGCACCAGTGTGTAATCGTCGAGTCTTCTCCCGTAGCAGTCTCTAGCCGTAAGGATCGAGCCAACGGCTCTGTCGGAATCTCCGAGCTCCAAACAAGGGAAGAAGCAATAAAGGAATGACTCTCTCTTGTGTCTATAAGAACTGCAGTAAGGGTGGAGTAGAAACATATAGTACCTCAAACCATCTCTAGAGTGCCAGGGTTGTAGGCCTCTACTGCCTGGAGCTGAGCCTGTCTTTGCCCACCAGCTCCCTGTGGTCGGTGTGGACATCCTGGTGGTGGTGGTGGTAAAGCCTCAAAGCGTCGCCCAACACCTTCTGCTCGGCCAGCTCCCCTTTTTCATCCTCCGGCTCTTAGAGGACCGCCATGGTCGACCCTCTACCTCTGCCTGGGTGGCCCCTCAACCGTCTGCTACTCCTCTGCACGGCAGGTCGGGCAGTCACGAGCCATGTGGCCCTACCCACCGCATGCATAGCACTGCCTACTCATCGGAAGGATGGCTCTGCGCCCTGTGCCCCGCACCTCTGAGCTGGTGTCTTAAGGTTGTCTGCCTAATGGTCCGGTCCGCCTGGACCCCTGTGACATCCGTCGACTGTCAGCTGCAGATGAATCTGCTACGTGCCGCCCTGCGGTAGGTCTTGCTGTTGGCGTAGGCTAAGAAAGAAAGATCTCTATGAGCAGAGCTCGGTCTAGTACTCCTGCTTGTCTCGGAATGCTGAGGGAGATCATCGATGCACTAATCTCATTCCTCAGTCCCTGCTCGAAGGTCTGGGCCCGGAAGAATGGGTCCCGTACCATGTCTGTCGAATAGTGCGAGAGATCGGTAAATCTCGCCGAGTACTGGGCGACCGTCAAGCTTCCCTACTGCAGCTGTAGAAGCTCCTGGATGCGCACTGCATGGAGGGTGGCTGGGACGAACTCTGAGTAGAAGAGGCTCTCAAAGTCCGTCCAGAGGAGTGATGCCTCGTCGTGCACCTAGAGCATCAAGCTCCACCATCTTCCTGCTGCCGCGTGCAGGAGGCTCGCTGCGGGGATAACCATGAGGTCAGCTGTTGTCCCCACTAACCTGAAAACTCGCACAACCGCCTCCACATAATCCTCGGCTACCTGAGGGTCCTTCTCCCTGAGGAACCGGGGTTTTCTCTAACGTTGAAACTCATGCAGTGCACTAAGGTGACGTGCACTCTCAGCGGCTGGGGCTGGTGGAATCGGTGGCTCGGCGGATAGTGGTACGGCCAGTGCCTCTGCTGAAAAAGGGCCCTGCACCGAGGCCTCGTCACTCGGTGGGTTGTCATCTCGTACAATACTCAGAACCCAAGTTGGATGCCGTCGTGGGGCCATCCTGAAAAGAAACAGGTGTTCCACGGTCAAAACAGTATACCTGGTTAGCTGACACAATGTAATCACAAAGAAAATTTTTGAAACACACATGCAATCATTGTTTTCATGCATTGAGTCAGAAATCAGAAGTCAGGGTCCTGGTGTACGGATATGTCAGCCGCCGCACCAACACTGGACTCCCTAGACTGATAACTACACACAATACCCTTAACATTATTGATTCATATATAAGAAAGATCAAATTCCTGAGTTCTGCGGTAGAACTGAACTGCTCTGATACAAATTTGTCATGACCCGTCCTCGGGACCCGTTCCATGACTACCCCAAGCCCACCTCCCATAGGCCAGGGGCTGGTGTCTAGCACCAAGGAATAAATCCCAACAAAAGGGGAAGGCATTGCCTTTATAAAGTAAACAAACCATAGAGTAATCAAGAAGAAGTAAACACTAAGTAAATATGGGTACAAAAGTAGTGCGGAAAAGTAAATGTGCCAGAATACAAACCCAAACTGAAAGTAAAGTACAACTAGAAAGAATGTACAGCAACTGAATGTAAAGCAGCAACGTCGAGCTATCCACTGGAAGTCCCACCGAAAGGGTGGCTACAGAAATCCTCCTCAGCTCCTCGGGTCCATCCGTCCGCTCCGAGTGCGTCCCGCCCACTGGTCCACCTATAGGTATCGACTTGCTCCACAAGCCTCAATCATGATCAGCGATGTCCATCATCTACAACCAACACAACATAGTGTGGGCATAGCCCGTGCAGGGGTGAGTATATGCTACTCAGTAGGGACCCCGAGACCTCAAATCGTCTCCCAAAATCCACAAAGGATAACTCCAAAGGAAATATATAATCAAGAAGTAACATCCAACACTACATAGTTATATGCCCATACATACACCTAAGTCATCAATTCCCGCTCGGCTCCAGCATCCATGCCCAAGTTTGATCACGTCCACATAGGAGTAAAACCCAATCCACACAGGACAACACAACTCAATCCACATGGGAAATCATGTCAAACATATCGAAGATATTGATTGAAGTAAAGACTCAGCTCACATAGGTATACTTCTTCAGAAATAGAGATGATCATATATAGACACTGATTTATCTAAGATGGGACCCACGTATGATACTAAACCAGCTAAGCTGTTAGACCCACATAGGATACAGACCAGCTACTCTTCCAGACCCACGTAGGATAGCAATAATAGAGTCAGACACTGCCACACCCACGTAGGATACAAGAAGAGTAGTCATTGCCGTCGAACCCACGGAGGATTTCAGTATGGTCTTCATCGCTGCCAAACCCACATAGGATTTCAGTGCAGTCGTCATTGTTGTCGAACCCATGGAGGATTTCAGTACATTCTTCGTCACTGTCGAACCCACATTGGATTTCAGTGCAGTCTTCATCGTCGTCGAACCCACGGAGGATTTCGGTACGGTCTTCATCGCTGCTGAACCCACATAGGATTTTAGTGCAGTCTTCATCACCGTCGAACCCACGGAGGATTTCAGTACGGTCTTCATCGCTACAGAACCCACATAGAATTTCAATGCAGTCTTCATCGTCATCGAACCCACGGAGGATTTCAGTACGGTCTTCACAGTAGCAGTCACAGCCAGCTCTAGGGTTCCCGCACATATCATGCTCGTTTCCGGGAGGGTCCGCTCTACGATCCAAGGGGTCGATACATAAACTGACACATAGTCTAGAGTTGATGTATCTGAAAGTTCCATCTTGACAAGAGTAACTCATCGTGATAGACGGTGCGTCAATCGGACGCCCGATCTGTGAGTTTTTGGCTTTTTTGTTCCAGGGGTCTAGTTGGTTTTTATGTCAAACCAACCTGAACGCACTCCAACTGCATCCAAAACTTGTGCGGAGTAAGACAAAAGGTCCTTCTCACTAAGAGGAAACCAACAAATTCGACGGCACGTCAATCGGACATCCGGAGCTCATGTTATAAGCGTTTCCGCTCTGAGGGCCCGGTTGGATTCGTGTTCGAACCAACCCGGCCGTACCCAAAGTTCTCAAAAACCTTGATTGTAATATACCGAAACGACCACCTCGATCCAAGGATCACATCGCAGCTAACGGTGAGTCGATCGGAGGTCCATATCCGAATATATGGACAAAAGAACGTACATGTCCGTTTTTAGGGGGTTTTGGGCCCGGACCGACCCGGCCCGAGACCCACCTGAGTCCGCCCGAACCGGGTCCAGGTCTAGCCCCACCGGCATGGCCTAACCCATCCTGGGTGGCCCATCCTGGTGTGCACTTGCGGCCCGCATGGCCAGCTCGGCCACACCGAGCTGAGTGGAAGGGGGGTGCTGCCCCCTGTTTGAGTAACCGCGGCCCCCATGTGGGGGGGCCGCTCCTTTTACCATCCGGGGGTTACGACCCCCGGTCTCCCCCTAAAACGGCCAGCCCTGTCCGGCCAGCCGGTGTTTCCGTTGCGGGACCTGTCACGGTCCCGCCCTCCGAGGTGCCGGCGGCCGGCGGTTCCGGCCGCCACGCCTTGCACCGCCATGGCTTTGAGCCGCGGCATTGTCCGACCGGCACGGCGCGACGGCGCCGCGCCCCTTCGCTGTGGCCCGACCCTAACCGCGGGTTTGTTCGGCCTCAACGGCACCGCGCGACGGTGCCACACATCTTTTCCATATTTATCCATGATTCTGCGAGGTGCCATTGCACCACACCACCTTCTTTCAAACTGCATGAACACAACAACAAAAGGGGGAGGAGAGTCGTCCGTGTTCGTGCGGTCTGACATCCTCCCAATAAGATGATATCAAGCAGCCCAAAAATAAAGACAAATAATGGAAAAGGATATTTCACGAACAAAAAGTAATTAACCCCTACCTTGATAATGAGTTGATGTTCGAAGAGCGTCATGGAAAGTGGCGTCGCAGGGCGTGGTTCCGTAGACTTCGACGGAGATCATCTGAGGAGACGTTGTCTTTTCATTATCATAGAGAGAAGATGATGATTACGTGTCGTTGGAGAAATCTCGCGTCGGTGTCTCTTCCCTTGTTGTGGAGGAGAAAGGGAATGGAGATACCAGAGTCGTTGAGTCGTTCTTCCTTGAAGATATGATGTTCTTCGCGGAAGGATTGAAGCTCTTCGCGGGAAGATGAAGTTCTTCCCCAGAGAAAAGAGTTCTATCTCCCTAATCTCCTCACACAACACCCAACCCTCCCCAAATAAAATAAGGCTTATCTTATTTTATTACATCAAGCCAAGAATTTCAATTTTTAAAAATCAAACACATAACTCACTTAATTAATTAAGTGATTTGGCATGATTAAAGAAGAGAGAGGGGGAGGTGAGTGGTCTCACATTAAAGGGGTGTTATGGAGTTAAGGAATATGAGGGGTTGGGCTCCTGTGGGCCCCACACCACCTTTATCCTCTCATGGTTGGTTAACAACATGTGGTTCCCACCACCAACTCCCTTACTTAGGCTATAACTACCTAGAGTAAAATAAATAAAATTGTAATATAATTTTATTTATTCCTCACTAAAACCACAAAATTAACAACTACTCCCGAGCAAACGCACCTTCGGAAAAGTTGCTACTAAGCAATAACCGACGCTGAGGTGTCATAGATTCCCTTATATTTCAATTCCGAGAATCGGTTCAAAAGTTTGGAAAACCCGCTCATTCGTTCACTCAACATACCCGAGCTAAACTTCAGAAATTGATTCCGGGCACACCGGGCCTTGGAATCAGGTGTCGTCAGAAACTGCGTTCTTGTAAAATCCCAAAGAAAATTAAGAAAAAAAATTTCCCTTCAATTTTAAGGTTCATTACAAAATCCCCTTAATGAAATGATGATACCATCTCCAATCTACCAAAACATTACAAATATCATAAAAAAAAGACACATTTGATACAATTTCATCAAAAACTAACCCAAGTCACCCACCAACTAGGAACAGAAGCCTTCATGTACTAAGGCCTGAAGGAATTATCAATCCCCATTGTCTGAAAACTATTTCATGGGTATCAAAAAAATATTGGGAATAGATTTTCAATATAAATACATTAATCAATGTTTAAATATGAACCTGACATGAATATTCTATAAATTTTCAATTCATATTGTAAAATTAATAAAATTGGAAAAACAACTTTTCATTTTTTCCATAAAATAAACATAATCTCAAAATGAAAAGGGAAACCAAAAAAAATATAAATATTATAAACTACATAATAAAAGGGTATGTCAGTTGTATATATATATATACACACACAAAAATATAAGGAATGAGAAAGTAAATAAAATCTACATGAATATACCATAAAAAATAATATAATGAAATGAATACCACTAATCATATCCATGTGACACGAGGGATCATTCCCACAATTTCACCTACATTAACCCAATATCTACTAACCGGAATACCCACCACAAGTTGGAAACAAATTTCCATTATCCGAATCATCAAAAATAAGGTCTACATGCGCCCATTTGTTGTATTTAGGGTGTGAACACAACTAGCCTAATAGGTTCCCATTAAGTGTTTGCTAAGTAATCATTTAAAAAACCCAAGAATTATAGTTTGGAATAAAACTCTATGAAAACATGATTTTTTCAATTCTATTAAGATAAACAAATATAAAATTTTTATATTGGTTTATAATATTAAACTAATCCATTTAAACAAACGACATTAGACCAGCACTCTGGGGAATCCCTAAAGTAACTAAGGTTGAGAAAATCTAAGACCCTCCAACCAGTTAGGGATCTAAAAAATCATATTAAACTATTGAATTCATATATTTTGAGAAATAATATGGTCAATTAGTGTGATTCCACCCTAATATGTGACTCAAAATATATATCTTTATAGTGTTTATCTAGTGTTCTAGTATAATTCCAACATTAGTTAGGTCATGTCATTCCCATCAATGATTGTTCTAGTCCTAAAACCTATGAACCTATGTTTCCATGTTCTATTCCCATTGTAATGAATAAAAATTTAATATATTTAAAAAAATTATATTATAATTGAAATTTTTAAAAGAACAACACAACCAATGCCTAAATTAAGGATTTATAACATCTTTAATTGTTAGTAACAAATTAAAACAATTTATATATATATTTATATGATATATCTCAAATTTCCATGATTATAAAACATTATTTAAAACATATTAGTATTCACTAGTGGAAAAAATAGTTAACACATCGGCATTTTTCACGTCGGTTCTATATAACCAACATGAAAGGATTTAATAATCGATATATCACGTCGGTTATTTTATAAACGATGTGATATATCGATCAAGATCTATTTTTTATGTCGGTTATTTTATAACCCACGTTAAATATATGGATATTAGCATTTTTTCGGTCGGTTATTGAATAACCGACGTGAAAATCGAATCTAGCACGCTTTATGACGATGGTTCTATTGATAACCAACGTGATACATAGACATTTATGACATTGGTTATTTTATAAACCATGTGATAAATTTTTTTCTAGGTTAGTTATTAAAAAAATGATGTTATGAACATTAAAAAAAATATTTTACCACGTCGGTTATTAAATAACCGATGTACTAAATCATTTAAATGATTTATCACACCCTGTATATAGTCATTCTGTTTTCTTCAATCGGGCGACATGCGACTCATCTCTCTCAAGCGAAAACATAGAAATGATTATTCGATGTCATGCCTTGCAGCCTCGTTTTTTCAACATAATTCTTTTTATTTATTATCATCAGATCTATCAGGTCGACTCACAACACTCGGGTAAGCCTCACACAACTCGTTTTCAGTTTTTATTTTCCGCGATTCCCTAAACTAATTTATTGAAATGTAATTTTTCTTTTTTCATACTATCATGGTAAGTTTTATAGTGTTCATTTATACCATGATAAATTAATTAATGGTAAAATAAACCAATGGAAGTGATATCATGCATGTTTCGATTTTTTTGTTTTCTATCATGTGTGTTTTCACATACAGGGGATTTCCATGGGGGTGGGGGCTTTGCAAGTCTTAGGGGTGTCCAGGAGGGGTTGGGTGGGCTATCTAGTGGGGTGGGGTGTCTAGGGGGTGTGAAAGGGGGTGGGGGTGGTGTCCATGGGGTATGGGGGGTGTCCAAGGGGGTTGAGGGGTGTCCAATGTGCAGGGGATGTGAAAGGGGGTGGGGTGGTGTCCAGGGGGTGTGGGGGATGTCCAAGGAGGTTGGGGGTGTCCAAGGGGGTGGGGTAGGGGTGTCCAGGGGGTGAGGGGGATGTCCAAAAGGATTGGGGTGTCTATGGGGGTGGTGTCTAGGGAGTTGAGTGGGCTGTCCAAGGTGGTAGGGGGTGTCCAGGGGGTGGGGGATATCTAGAGGGGTGGGGGGCTGTCTAGGGGGTGGGGTGATGTCCAGAGGTGTGGGGATATCCATAGGGTGTGGGGGGTTTTCCAAAGGGTTGGGGTGTCTAGGGTGTCCATGGAGGTGGGGGGGCAGTCCAGGGTTGTGTGTGTGGTGGGGGGGTGTCCAAGGGGATGCGGGTGTTGAAGGGGGTAGGGGATATCCAAGGGGGAGGGGGGCTATCCTAGGGGGTGGGGGCCTTTCCAGAGGGTTTGGGCAGAGTTTCGGTGGGGGTGGGGATGTCTATAGGGTTCGGGGGGGTCCATGGGCTATCCAAGGGGGTAGGGGTGGGTGTGGTGTCCAGGAAGGGTGGTGGTGTCCAAGTGGGTGGGGTGTCTAGTGGGGTGGGGGCTGTCCAGGGGGTGGGGGCTGTCCAGAGGGGTGTGGTTGTCCAAGGGGGTGGAGGTGTTCAGGGGGTGTCCAAGGGGGTGGGGGTGTCTCATGGATGTCAAAGGGGGTTGTGGTGGTGTCAAGGGGGGTGCGGGGGGTTGTTCATGGGGCTTGGGGGTGTCTTAGGGGGTGCGAGGGATGTTAAAGGGGGTGGGGGTGGAGTCCGGGTGGTGTAGGGGCTGTCCATGGGGGCTGGGGTGTCCTATTGGGTGGGGGTGTCCAGGGGGTGAGGGTGCTGTCCAAGGGGATAGGGGTGTTCAGATGGGTGGGGGTAGTTTTCAGGGAGGTGAGTGGGCTGTCCAAGGGGGTAGGGGGGTGTCCAGGAGGGGTGGGGGCGGTCTAGAGGGGTGAGGGTTGTCCAGGGGCGGGGGTGGGGTCCAGGGGGTGGGGGGGGGGGGTTTCCAATGGGGTGGGGGTGTCGATGGGTGGGGGTGGTGTCCAAGGGGGTGGGGTGTTGTCCAAGGGGGTAGGGGTGTCGAGGGGGTGGGGTGGTGTCCAAGGGGGTGGGGGGTTTTCCAGATGGGTGGGGGTTGTCCAGATGGGTGGGGGGTTGTCCAGAGGTTTTAAATCATTAGGATATGTGTAATTTTCAGTAGTGAATGTATACATATTTTAATATTTATACTTCATATTTCTTTTTGACTAAAGGGTGAATATGGTATCTAGTTGCATCAGGATGTATTCTTTGTGAACCTTAAGAAGAAAGGATCCAAGATGAATTTAAAACTGTTATATCTAACAATATTTTCTTTCAAAATCATTTTCAAGAATATTTTTTTAAAATACGCATAATATTTTTTTTATTTAAAAATTTTTTTACATTCAAATTATGATATTTTTCATATAAACATATATTTGTCTTATCTTAAAAATACGTATAATTTTGATATTTGTTATAGGTAATAATGAGTCGAAGTTGGATTATGGCACATCGAATGAGTAATTAATATGATGAAGGTGTTGATGCATTTTTGGAATTTTTTAAACGAAATGTTCTAAGCAGTGACATTTTTTTCTGTCCATACCTCATATGTTTGAATATGAAGAAGTTGAAAAGTAGAGAGATAAGAGATCATCTAATTTGTCATGTTTTTAATCCGAGGTACAACCCTTGGATTTGGCATGGTGATACTGGACAGAATTTCATATCTACTGATGATGGTGATTTGGATGATGGTTACTCTGATGGAATTGAAGAAATGATTCATGATATTGCATCAAAAAAAAATTGAGATAGAACCGATAGTTGCGCATATATATGGTGATGCTGAAAGACCATTGTATCCTGGTTGTACATATTTTACAGTTTTTTTCTGTGGTGTTAAGATTGATTAACAAGAAGGAGAAACAGGGATGGAGTGACAGAAGTATTACAGAGCTGCTACAATTGATGAAAAACATTCTTCCAAAAGATAAAAATCTTCTAGATTCACATTAAAAGGCCAAGAAAATATTATGTTTGATGGGACTGGGAGACAAGAAAATACATGCATATCTGACTGACTGTATGATATATAGGAAGGAATATGAATTTCTTTCACAGTGTCCTAAATGTTGGACATCACGGTATAAGGTGAAAAAAAATCACAGTCTAATGTAGGGATTACAAAGATACCTTCCAAGGTATTTTGGTATCTTTCTATAATTCATCATTTCAAATGTTTATTTGCTAATTCACATGATGCAAAAATGTTAATATGGCATGATGATAGGCAGATATGTGATGGAAATATAACTCATCCATCTGATTGTCCACAATGGATGAAAATTGATGCGCAGTATATTACATTTGGAAATGAAATATGAAATCTCAGAGTAGGGTTATACACAGATGGAATGAATCCATACCGAACCCTCAATAGCACACATAGTTCATGGCCAGTTTTATTGGTAATTTATAACCTCTCTCCTGATGATTGTATGAATGCCAAATATTTCATGTTGATTATAAAGATCTCTAGTCTAAAGCCACTCAACAACGATATTGATGTTTTGTTGTCTACATAGATTGATGATTTGAAACTATTATGGGATGATGGTATTAGGGTGTATGATTATTATAAAATGGAATATTTTCTACTACATGTAGTGCTTATGTTCACTATAAATGACTTCCCAGCATATGGAAATTTTCCTAGATATAGTGTTAAAGGGCATAAATCATGATCAATTTGCGAAAAACAGACTTCATATTGTCAATTTCATCATGGGAGGAGAATAGTGTACATGTGTAATCGAAAGTTTATGCCTATGGATCACTTTTATAGAAGACTAAAAAGGCACTCAATGGATCAAAAGAATTTGATATTGCTCCAAAACCTTTATCCCCTGATCTATATTTTGAGAAGGTGGAAAACCTTGATATGACATAGGGAAAGACACATAAATTTGGTAATGATAGACATATTTGGAAGAAAATGTCAATATTTTTTGAGCTACCATATTGGAGATATCATGAAGACAAACGTAATATTGATGTCATGCATGTGGAGGAGAATATCTATGGTAGTTTAATTGGAACATTTTTAGATATTAATGGAAGGACAAAAGATGGGCTGAATGCAAGAATAGACTTACTATCAATGGGAATACGTTTGGAGTTATCTCCCTCTCCTAATCGAAGATTAACATTTCTTCCCATGGCTTTTCATACATTATCCAAGAGGGAGAAAATTATATTTTGTGTGTGTATTCATGATATCAAAGTGCCTCATGGTTATTCTTAAAATGTAAAATCATTTGTATCATTAAAGTACTTGAAGTTGATAAGTATGAAATATCCTTATTGTCACGTCATGATGCACCAACTTATACCAGTTTCATTGTGTGGAATATTGTACATCTGTGTCAGAAAGACTATAATGAAGTTGTGTTATTTTTTTAATTAAATTTGTAATAAGGTGATTGATGTGAATACTTTGTGACCATTTTGGAAAAGTAAGAAATTATGATACTTTGTCAATTATACATGTATTTTAGTACAATTTTTTTTGATATAATGGTGCATTTAATGATTCTTCTATTTCAAGAAATAAAGCTTTGTGGACTTGTATATCTTCACTGGATGTATCCTTTTGAATGGTATATGAAAATATTGAAGGGTTATGTTATGAATCTATATCAACCTGAAGCATCCATTATTGAAAATTATATTTCTGTGGAGGTTGTAGAGTTTGATACGAGATACTTGGTTGCGTCGTAGCACATAGGTTTGCCTCCATCTCTCCATGAACGAGTTAATAATGAGGCAAAGGGGATTTGTGGCTTGAAATTCAAATCATTGTTAGATGAACAGATGAGGAAGTTATAATTATACATCTTGAATAACTTAGATGATGCTCAACTGTATACCACATTGCATATTAATGAGTTCAAACAATGTCATCCAAATAAGAAAGAAATGTGGATTTTGAATGATCACAACAAAAACTTTTTTTCATGGTTTAAAAATACCTTTCCTGGTAGATATGATGTATCAGAGACATTAAAATGGGTTTTGGGTGGTCCATGTTTAAAAGTGATAACATGGTCAGGTGATCAAATTAATGGAAACACATTTCATACGAAAGCTCAAGAAAATAGAAGTGTAGTTTAGAATAATGGTGTATTGGTGTTTTCAGAAGCAATGCATTTTTAGAGTGCTAAAAACAAATACCCAATTTCTACATCAAGTGCATATAATGGAGTGATTGAAGAAATATGGGAGGTTGATTGCATAAAAATTAAGGATCTAGTTTTTAACTATAAATGATTTATCATTAACAACAGTGTTAGACACGATGAATTTGGAATGAAAATTCTTAATATTAATAGATTGGAAGACACATCTGATTCTTTCATAATGGAAACACATGAAAAAAAAATTTCAATGTAGTAGATCAATCAGATATGAAGTGGGCTTTTGTTTTACAATGGAAAAAACAATATGTTGGTGAGGATGAACATGATGAAGATACTAATTTATGTGAGATACTTACTTCCATTGAAATATTAACAGAACATAATGTTGAACATGTTGATGACATGGTTTGTGCCATAAGTAACGATCAAGACGATGGAATTTGGGAAAACAATCCATTTGTACATTCTTAAAATTACAGGTAACATTTTTTTATTTCTTGTTTACATTTATTATTTTCTTAAAATGTTCGATATTGTATGTTTTTTCTTTATTAAAACATGTATTAAAACAAATAAGTATAAGTTTTTGTTTATTTTAATTTTGATTGGTTTACATTATCATGTTTACCATTACATAAATTATATATCTATTATTTTGTTCAATGACAATTACATTACCATGTTTACCATGTTTATTAGGTTTACCATGTTTACCAACTTTACCATCTTTACCATCATTACGATTATTTAACATTCTTACCATATTGACCATTATACGATTACGTAACATAGTAAAATTTTCAATTTTCTGTTTAAATTGGTATTGTAATATTTGAATTTGTATATTTGTGAACTAATCTTTGTTTTTTTAATTTGATGGATAATGATAGATCAATCAGTTGACCGACCACATGATTCTCGAGATGAGCATATTGGTCAAACCTCTTGGGAGGAACATTCACATGCTCCTCTTAATGATCCCCAAACTTCCTCATGTGCTCCCATTATGACAAAGATTTCAAGAGTTGGTAAATGTGGGTGCACATGTTTACCAAAATTATCACTTGCCCATATACAGGATCATAGGATGCTCATTGAGTTTGATGAGGATGATATTCCTAGAGGTCCAAATGCAAAAGATTTTTAGAGTTTTGTATCAACTCGGGGTAAGAGAAAAGCAAGCATTTGGAATGATGAGTGAAGTAGTGTGGACAAAGTGATAATCTATCAGTTGTGGGAGACGATTTTGGTAACATCTTTTTCTATTGTTTGAATATTCTTCAAATGTTTCTAGTATATATAATATGTTTGACCTATTCTTTATCAGATGGAATTTGATATTCCTAACACTGGAAGAGTCAGGAAGAAATGCTTATCGATGACTTCCAGGAGATGGAGGGATTTCAAATCAACCCTCTAATCTAATTTCATTTTTGGTCATAGGAGTAATGAAAATCCATGTCATATATATCCTTTCTTAGATGAAGACACATGGAGACAGTTTGTTGAAAGCAGAAGAAAAGATTCATTTTTGTTAAGGTTAATGTAAACTTTTATATTCATTCTTATATAAATGATCTTATTAATTTTTTCCTAATGAATTATTATTCTTATTTTTCAGAGAACAAGGAAATCTCATCAGGAGATCCAATCTAAAAATTTATACCCTCATAGTTTATCTCAGGGAGGGTATAAATTATTGGAAGAAAAACTGATGGAGGAAAAATTAAAAAAACTAAGAACTGAGTCTTAATGTTATGGAGAGGTGGCCCCTCCATCCCCTCCATCTAGAAATGAAAAATGGAAGAGAGCATGGATGGGGGAAAAGGGAAATATCTTTTGGAAGATTCTAGAATCTTAGCTGAGAGGATTTTAATATATCTCTTTTATTTATTTAAGTTAACTATATTTTTCATAAAATTTCAATCATTACAGAAATGTTCAATTAATTCATACAGGATTCTCTTGAGGACCATAGCTCACAGAGTGTATTTACAGTAGGTGGGAGGCAAGATATTTTATCTGCAGCATTGGGAATTCCACAACATCCTAGTCGTGTACGAGGATATCCGATAGGTGTATCAGTAAGAAAAGTGTTTCCTCATTCTTAAACTTCTTACATTGAGGGTGTTTATAAAAAAAATATAATCCTTGGAGGATAAAGTTCATAATATTAATGTGATGATGTAGGAAATCATTAGAGCATCGGTACAGTATATTTTTTGCATACATGAATAGAAAATTAACGATTTTAGATCCCACTCCTTCACCTCCCCTTACATACCCCATAATTTATCATCCACCTCCGCCAGTAGCTCCCACTCCCCCACCTCATTATTCAGACCCCATTTTTTATCCTATTCATCCGTCCTAGCTTCCTACTTATTGCGAGTTGTATGTTTATGATCCTCACCATCATATAGTTGCATATAGTGTGGTATATTTCATAGGATATACAGTTCATAATCATCAATTATAGGTAGAGAATCATAGGGTCACTGTATAAGATATTATAGATAGATCAGCTTGAGTACCATTACCTATAGATGAGGTGATGACAGTTGGACATAATATCCGTCATTTTTTAATTTGTCCATCCGGACTTCTACGACTCATTACTATAGATGTATGTATGTTATATATTCTATTTTATTTTTTTATTAATGTTGTTTTATCAATTGAAAACTAATATATTTTTCTATTTATTTTTACAGGAATACATCAAAGGTAAATAAATACTGTATAGACAACAAAAAAGACAAATGGCTATGACATCAGATATAGATTATAGTAGTCTTGACAGATTGTCAGGATATTCAAATTTTTTGGTGGATCATTATGAGTTTCCAATGGAAGCTCATGTTTGTGGATGTGCAATAACTATGGGGATTGTGAAAACTGATATCATGGAGCTTGTTATTGGATATAAGTTGGGCATCAACATGGGGAAAAAAATTTCTATGTAAGTCCTAACACATTTTCCCTACATTATATTTATTAAAAATGTCTACTTATGTCTATTTTGTTTTAGTAATCTTTAAAACATTTTTGAGAAGAGTGAGTGGACAAATGTATATGGATTCATGGACCCACATTTGATTTCCCCTAAAGCACGTGCATTAGATGAGGACCAAATAATGCCTTATATTTCTAAAATATTTGAACAGAATATAGTCACACAATGTTGGATGATGCCTTTTTGTGGGAGGTATAAAACACATCTCTCTCAAAGTGTTCATTTTCTTTCAACGTAAAAACCACCATCCTTAAATTTTATTTTTTGAGTGATCATTGGATTTTAGGTGTTTTTTCCACAAGGGAGAAAACACTTTATTGAATATGCTCTGTCCATGGATATGTGTGGGAAAGTTCTAATAAAATGATGGAAAAGTAAGTTTCAATTTCTCAATAGTTTTATATATTATAATGAATTTTAAATTTATCACATTCATATTATTTTCTAATAAGGGATTCATCTACTTTTGAAAAAACACAAAGAAAAGGGGTGCGAAGATCAAATATGTAAATGTGAAGTTAAATATCCATTTATAATTTTTACTTTTTGATTTATTATATAAAAATAATATATTGAATTTACACTCATTCAAACATAATTTTCATGAACAACAAAGTGTCATCGAATGCGGATATTATTTGTTAATATTTATGTACGAAATGAAAACTATACGAACAATTGTGAACTTGATTGACTAAGATTTCATTTTAATCATTTCATAATATTTCATTTGATTTATTCATTACACATGTTTACTAATATCCTTTTAATTTGTAGATATTTGATGACCCTCAACCCTATAGTTCTCAAGACGTCAAACACTTACAAGTGGAATGGTAAAATTATTTTACAGCTTTGATTGAATTTTTGTTGTTTATAGTGTAAAATGTAATTTTGAATATTGTCACTGTAATTGTGTATTTGGTAGTCATTTAGGTTGGATTTAGCTTTTTTAAGTTGACATTATAAGTTTTTAATGTTATATATGTGAATGTTTAATTTTTCTCTACTTCTTGTTTTGTTCTTCTTATGATGGTTTTTATGGTATGGATTCTGGTCTGGGGGGAGGGGTTCCAAGGGAGTGGGGGGTCCAGTGGGGTGGGGTTATCAAGTGGTGTGGGAGGGCTATCCAGTGGGGTAGGGGGTGTCCTGGGTGACAATGAGAGTTGGGGCCGTCCAGAGGGGGTGTGAGCATTTCCAGGAGGGTGGGAGGGCTATCAAGGGGAGTGGGGGCTGTCTAGGGGGTGTCCAGAGGTGTGGGGGTGTCATGTGGGATGAGGGGGATTTCTAGGGGTGTGGGAGGGCTATCCATAGGGGTTTCTTGTGGTGTGGGGGTGTGTCCAGTGTAGTGGGGGTATCCTGGGGTGTGGGAGTGCTGTTCAGCGGGGGGGGGGGGGGTCTTAGGTGTCCATGAGAGTGGGGGGGAAGTATAGGGGGTGGGAGAACTTCTAGGAGGGTGGGAGGGTTGTCCAGGGGAGTAGGGGTCTGTCCATGGGGTGTCCAGGGGAGTGGGGGTGTCTTGTGGGGTGTGGGGTGTAACACCCGAGACTTTTATAAGAAATATTTTGTTGTTTATTTTATATAAATCATCAAATGAATCTTTCACTACACACAAAACTAGCTTGTCTTGCTTTACACACAATTGCGACCTTCCTTGATAGCTTGTGTCGTATGCAATACCGAGTTTCACTAAACAACGATATACTATTAAAATATTATTAAAACTAACCGTTATGAATAGTAATAACCACTTTTTGAAATCTTGTAAATTTTATTTTTCAAAATGGACTTCATTTTTGGATTCGGAATATCGAAATTAGCCTAGGGTGAAATTTTGGTATTTTTCTGGAAACTTTCAATTTTTGATGAATAGTGAAAACACTAGGTTACTATTTAAAAACTGACTTTTTATTTAAATAATTATTTATTTTATTTAAATTTATTTTAGGTAAAAATTGATACATAATAACTATATAAGATCAATGTAATTAATTGGAGTAATTTTATAATAATTTTAGATATATAAAAAGTTTATTGAACTTTTCACCATCTTTTACCCACCTCCTAGGAGAATTTTCAAATTTACATAAAACATAATTTTACCACTTCTGTGAGTGGAATTTCAAAAATCCTAGATACACAGTTGATTTCAGTAATTAAAATGTGGTTCAATGAGATGAAATTAATTTTTGGTGAATAGTAACATTTTACTTTTATTTACCACGGTTAAAAGTAAATAGGTTAATTAAGGGTAAAAATGAAATTATTATTTTTACCCTAACACATTTCCTAATTCTATTGGATAAGTGTAATTAGACCACAAACAACCTTAGGAATAAAATATGACCATTTAGGCCCACTTGGATTAGATTAGGATATTTATTATTAATTTATTAAAATAAGGGTTAAAATAGTTAAAATCAATGTTTAATAAGTAAATAATTTTCAATATAGGGTTATACATAAGATAAATTCGACTATAAATATTCATTAAAAATATAAAAAGATTTCATACATAATGGTATTTTATTTGTAATTTTTTGACATTAAATAATTTAATTTACTTATGACACAAAGATGATGCAGTAATTATCTTATTAATGAAATATTGACATAATTGATGTTATAAATACCCAAATAAATGTAATTTGAGACTTTTTATGAATTCCAATAATTTTATAGGTTAATATTACATGTTAGTATTGATATAATTAACTTTTTTAGAACTAATCATTCTGTTATAATTTTTACAAAAATCAATTACTAAATAGTGTCAAAATTGACATAAAATAGTTTTTAAAACAAATATTATATTATTAATTTTTATTTTATTTCTAAAAATCTATGGTTCGGCCAAATGACTTAGATAAGGTTATATATATTAATAATAAACAACATGGGGTTATTTTTCCTTGTTATAGTAAGTTTATTAACCTTATAGAGTAAGAACACAAAAAGACACTGTAAAAGTAAAATTATTCAACTTAAAGTTAAATCTAAATTATAAGGTTAAAATAGTAAACTAAACTTTTCCAAATTCTGTTATATTAGAGGATTTCGACCCATCCCCACCTTATCTTCTAAATAAATCAATTTTGATCTATTTAAAACTGAATATGGCTTTATAATAAAATAATATTTTTAGTTTTTCCAAAGGTGCCCCTCTCCTCCCTTATAAAAGGGCACCTCCTCCCTCTCTTCCTCACACCACATTGAGCATTCATGCTCGGCCAACCCCTACCAATTTCTCCTCTCCACTTACCTAGAAACATCCTAGAGGTCCTGGTCTTCTTCAAAGACCAATTTTAGTTCCCTAAAAAGAGGTCTCAATGAATCTATTCAAAGAAGAGGAGGTTCAGACTCATACGAAGAAAATCTGACCTAAGGTAAGGGAAATATCACAATCTCATTTTTCTCTGATATTGTTTATACATTGGAATTTACTGGGGTGTATTTTATCATCCACATCCATGTTTACTCAATATGTAATATTATTTCCATCCACCGACAATTGTTTAAATCCAATTTTACCCTTCGGTGATTTTATAGTAAATGATATTAAAGGAATCTTTTTTCATTTTTCATACGAGGTACTTTTTGACTTTTCCGAAAAAAGTATGAGAAGAATGTTTTTTAACTTATACGGCATGAATGGATTTTTAAAACATTATTTCCAAGAATCTTCCTTTACAATTTTTCATGTTTATTTTTAATCAACTTCTTTTAGTTTAGAAATGTATGACATGTTATGAAAGGAAAAGTGTTTTTGATGTAGAAAGGATATTTTCCTCAAGAATGGAGTTCAAGTTTTTTATCAAAATTATTTTCAATCTAAGATAATAAAGTTTTATGTTTCTATACCTATTATTACATTGATTTGATTATGTTGTGATGAAATTATTTTTATAAATTCCATTATCTTATATGAATTGTTTTATGAAGTCACGATGTTTAAGAATCCAATTTTTGTTACATGGGTTATGCAATGATGTATGATTTTATGATTTTGTGGCACACATAAGAATGGTATCATTAGGAGATGGGTGGGACCTATATCTCCATCCAATTAATTGGGTAAAGATTTTATATCTCATGAGATAGACATGGCTGGAAAGGCAGGTTAAACTGGTTCAGTGAAACAGGACTGAAACGAAGAATGAAATCATTTTAGAAATTGACTTTTTCCACTAATATAGTATTGGCAATGAGTCATGACTACTAAGAAATGATTCTCTATGATTATGTGTGTATTTCACAAAGCATCATGTTTTAAGTTATGATTATTGTGATTACATTTCACTACCATGATTTATCCCATGTTATGAAATTTTAATCTCTTTTGCAGGGTAAGATTTCCAAAATGTTATGTTCTTATGAATATGATGTGATTGATATTTTTTTTGTTTACCCTTACTGAGCATTTGATCTTACCCTTTTGTATGTTTTCTTTCCCCAGGTCAGCATGAAGTTTATTAAGTAAGATATGTCAAAAGGGACTATAGATATGATGAAATAAATGGGAGACACTGTAGACGCTTTATGAACTAGTTGTTTATGTTTCCCTGTTTCAAAAGACACTATACCTATATGGTCCTTTCCTGGTTTTGTTATATGTTGTAATAAGTGTGCTTCAATTCTGAAGTAATAACAATGTATGTAAAGTATGGGTCTTTATAGTTGGTATCAGAGGAAAGGTATAGTCATCCTTTGGAAACTAGGATGTGAAAGCCTTAGTAAGAATCCTAAGGATAAGTCTAAGCATAGAACACAATCTTAGTGTTTTAGAAATGGCCATGAATAACCTAGGATAAGACCTTAAGTGTGAATTTTTTTTCAAGATTATGTGGTTTTCCTTTTATAATTAGTGTTTCTTACACAATTCTTCTTGGTTTTAGTCAATGGCTGGAACCCGAAGGAACCTTGTTAATGCGGAATGCGATGGGAAATGCAATGATTGTCCCCCTGAGCAACCAAACGTTATGGGATCTAGAATGAAAAATCTTGTTTCCATGCTCACACAACTTTCTCAAGCTATGGATCATGCAGAACTTCCAAACAAGCAAAAGAAGGAGCAACATTCTGTCGAATCCTTCATGAGACAACGTCCACCTTCATTTAGCGGGTCTACTAATCCATTAGTTGCTGAACAATGGATCAGTACTACTGAAAAGATATTTTCAGTTCTTCAATGTTCTGAACATGATAAATTCATCTTAGCAGTGTATCATTTAGAAGGTGATGCTGATCAATGGTGGAATCTTATCAAGAATACGAGGCCAAGAGATGAAATTGAGTCCATGGAATGGGACGAGTTTAAGAACTTATTTTTCAATAAGTACTTCCCTCATATTCTCCGAACAAAGATGGACAAGGATTTTCCTGAACTAAAGAAAAAAGATGATGAATCTGTTGGTACCTATGAAGAAAATTTTACAAGACTTGCAAGGTACACTTCTGGTATTATTTTCCAACCTGAGAGTAAGATCGATCGATTCTTTAGTGGCTTAAAACCAAGTCTTCGAAGGGCATTAGCCATAAGGGACTTCAATAGCTACGAAGAAATTGTTCGATGTTCTCTCAATGATGAGATGGAGATTGGAGTAATCCATCAGTCATATGGGTTTGATAAGAAGAGGAAAATGGAATTCAAAGGAAAATCTAAAGAGCACACTGAAATGAAGATGAGTTTTCCCTTATGCTCAATGTATCACTCGAGACTTTTATGAGAAATATTTTGTTTTTATGTTATATAAATCATCAAAGGAATCTTTCACTACACACAACACTAGCTTGGCTTGCTTTACATTCAACCGCGACCTTCCTCGATAGCTTGGGTCGTACGCAATACCGAGTTTCACTAAACAACGATATTCTATTAAAATATTATTAAAACTAACCGTTATGAATAGTAATAACTGAATTTTTAATTTTATAACATTTTAATTCAACTTATACATTTTCTAGAATGAGGTATAAAAGAAAAATCAGTTTTTTTGGATAAAAGAAATATTTTTAAAAAAATACAGTTTTGCCGCCTTTTGATGGCACACCCACATTAAATCTAGTTTTTGACATGTTTATAAGTTCAATTTGAAAAAATAAAATTCTTCTTTTGAATCAGGGTATAAAAATTTACTTTGGATAAATTTTTGATATTTTTCTAATAACTTACATATTTTGATGAATAGTAAAAATATGCTAATTTTTAATTAAAAACAACTTTTTTCATTGAGATAATTTATATGGATAAATCATAATATTGAATGGTTTTAATGTATAAATAGAATATATTTTTACCATTTAATATAATTTATGTCATTAGCATTAATTTCACATTTAATTCATAGGTAAAAACATTTCAATCTTTGGCAATGTCTTAACTTCTAAAACCCGTTTCCATAACAACGGGATTTATTTTAAATTAATTACTGCAACTTATATGTTTTGAATTATGAAAAATGGATTCCATATTCAGAACCAGAGGGTCTAAATTATGATTATAGACTACTTATTATTTTTTGGCATTATGAATAGTAACTACGGTAAATTTTATTTACCGTAGTTAATGGTAAATCACGTAATTAAGGGTAAATATAAGATTATAAAATTACCCTAACACCTGCCAAAATCCTATTGGATGACTCAAAGTCGACCCATATCACATAAGGGTCGTATTATATTCATTTAATGGACTTTTTCCCATGAAAGTAATTTAATTATTATTAAAACCAAAGAATGTGACAACATGTCACTTTCTTAAATCTTATAAGTATAATAATTTTAATTTGGTGATAAACTTAATGAAACTTAGAACATGAATATTCTACAGAAATATAATACAATTATCTACATCATAGTAAATTTTTTAGAATATTTAGGGATTAAATAATTATCATTATTTATTACACAATAGTGATGTTGAAATTATTTTATTAATTAAAATATCAAATAAATTGTTTTAAAAATATTAAAATAAATATTATATGAACTATTTAATGTGCTACACTAATTTTATAGATACATATGACCCTTTATGAATCTATTAAATCTTTTAGTTTGAACATATCTTCTGTATATATTTTATTTAAATTCAAATAAATGAATAGTTTCAAAATTGACCCTATTGTTATTTTATAAAAATAACATATTATTAAAATTGTTTAAAAATCACAAAAATATTTAAAAATTATAAATTAAAATTTATATGGTCGAAAATGTCATAAAGTTTCAAATTATGGAAAATTGAAAACACATATGTAATTATTTATAATAATTTAAAATTTAGAATATTATTACCACAAATAAAATCAAATTGATAAATAAGGATAAATCAAGTTGATAATGTTTAATATAAATTCCTAACATGTCTAAATTTTATTGTTTGATGATATTACAACTATATATCATCTAATCTTATGATATGAGTCATTTTGGAAGTTTTTAAGTGGGGTTGGGATTTAATATAAACTAATATTTCTTATATTTACAAAGGTGCCCCTCTCCTCCCTTATAAAAGGGCACCTCCTACCTCTCTTCCTCACACCAATTTGAGCCTTCAAGCTCGGCAAAACCATGCCCATTTCACTTCCCCACATCCTTAGAAACCTACTAGAGGTACTGGTCTTATCAAAAGACCATTTCTAGTGCCTTAAGAGAAATTTTAAAGGAGGCACTTCGAGAAAGAGGTAATACCTTCTACCGTTTTCTTCAAGTTCCATTCTTCTTCTACTCCCTCTTCTTTAGTTGTTTCATTTTCAGTTAATAACATCAGTATCACTCATATACTGATATGTTATTATAAAAATGAAACAACCCAATTTCACCTCTTATCCATCCTAAGGAAAACGAAATCACCGCGCGTGCGTACGTACGGAATACCGTCTCCACGCCGTTGTGTAATCTATTTTCCAACACCACCTTACTTGGATGGGTATAAGGGTGAATGTAATGAATATATATGATTATTTTAATGTGTTATTGATTCTGAAATAGTATACATACACTCCAATACAATTCCACGATCATGGGAACGATATCATCGCTCGTGCGTATGTACGGAATATCGTCTCCACGATGTGATGTGATTCGTTCTACATGATCTTCATTGTATAAGGATTATATAAATGAATTGAATGAATTAATATGTTATATATTAAACTAATAACATTCTGGAAATGATGTATCTATAACCTAAAGAGAAGAATAATAATTTATTCGACAAACACGCATAAGAACAAAAAGTAATAAACACCCGAATAACAAGTAGTAATGAAATATTACTAATAAGAAGTTAAAAATATGACCGTATATGATATCATAAAAATAAGTATGATTCCAAAATAATTCAATAACATTATTTAAATCATTATACAGTGGGTTCAGACACTTACGAAGCTAATCGGACCTAAGGTAAGGGAAAATATCACAATCTCATTTTTATCCGAGATTGTTTATACTTTGGTATTTACTAGGGTGTATTTTATCATCCACATCCATGTTTCCTCAATATGTAATATTTATATCCTTATACAATATTTTATATCCAATTTTACCCTTCGGTGAGTTTATAGTAAAAGATATGAAAGGAATCTTTTGTCGTTTTTCGTACGAGGTACTTTTTGACTTTTCCGACAAAAGTACGAGAAGAATGTTTTTTTAACTTATGCGGCATGAATGGATTTTTAAAACATTATTTCCAAGAAGCTTCCATTAGAAGTTTTCAAGTTTATTTTTAATCAACTTCTTTTAGTTTAAAATTGTCTGACATGTTATGAAAGGAAAATGTTTTTGAAGTTGAAAGGATATTTTCCTCAAGAATGGAGTTCAAGTGTTTTATCAAAATTATTTTCCATCTAATATAATATAGGGTTCTATTTCAATCCCTATTATTACATGGATTTTATTATGTTGTTATGGAAATATTTTTTTTAATTCATTTATCTTATATGAATTGTTTTATGATGTCACGATGTTTAAGATTCTCATTTTTATTACATGGGTTATGCTATGATGTATGGTTTATGATTTTGTGGCACACATAAGAATGGTATAATTATGAGATGGGTGGGACCTATATATCCCTCCAATTCATTGGGTAAAGATTTTATATCTCATGAGATGGACATGGCTGGAATGGCAAGTTATACCGGTTCAGTGAAACAGGACTGAAACGAGGAGTGAACTCGGTTCAGAAATGGACTTTGTCCACTAAGATAGTCTTGGAAATGAGTCTTTACAAATAAGAAATTATTCTCAATTATTATGTGTGTATGCCACAAAGTTTCATGTTTTATGTTATGATTATTGGTATTACATTTCACTACTATGATTTATCCCATGTTATTAAATTTTGATCTCTTTTGCAGGTTAAGATTTTCAAAAGTTATGTTCTTATGTATATTATGTGATTGATATTTCTTTTTTTTACCCTTAATGAGAATTTGAGCTCACCCTTTTGTATGTTTTATTTCCCCATGTCAGGAAGAAGGTTATTAAGTAGAATATGCTAAAAAGGGACTCTAGATATGATGAAATAAATGGGAGGCAAAGTAGATGCTTTATGAACCAGTTGTTTATGCTTTCCAGTTTCTAAAGACACTATACCTATACGGTCCTTTCATGGTTTTGTTATATGTTGTAATAAGTGTGCTTCAATTTTGATGTAATACCAATGTATGTAAAGTATGGGTCGTTATAGTTGGTATCAGAGGAAAGGTGTAGTCAACCATTGGAAACAAGGACGTGAAAGCCTTAGTAAGAACCCTAAGGAAATTTCTAAGCATAGAACACAATCTCAGTGTTTTAGAAATGACCATGAATAACCTAGGATAAGACCTTAAGTGTGAAATTTTATTCTTGATTATGTGGTTTTCCTATTATAATTAGTGTTGCTCACACTATTCTTCTTGGTTTTAGTCAATGGATGGAACCCGAAGGAACCGTGTTAATGCGGAATGCGATAGGAAATGCAATGATTGTCCCCCTGAGAAACTAAACGTAATGGGAGATGGAATGAAAAATATTGTAGCCATGCTCACACAACTTTCTCAAGCTATGAATCATGCAGGACTTCCAAACGAGCAAAGGAAGGAGAAACATTCTGTTGAATCCTTCATGAGGCAGCGTCCACCTTCTTTCAGCGAGTCTACTGATCCATTAGTTTCTGAACAATGAATTTGTACCACTGAAATGATATTTTCTGTTTTCAATGTTCTGAACATGATAAAGTCATCCTAGTAGTGTGTCGTTTATAAGGAGATGCTGATCAATGGTGGAATCTTATTAAGAATACGAGGCAAAGGGATGAAATTGAGTCCATGGAATGGGACGAGTTCAAGAACATATTTTTCAATTAGTACTTCCCTCGTATTCTCCGAAAAAAGATGGAGAAAGAGTTTCTTGAACTGACGCAAAAGGATGATGAATCCATTGGTACCTATGAAGAAAATTTTACAAGACTTTCAAGTAACACTTCTGGTATTATTATCCAACCTGAGAGTAAGATCGATCGATTCTTTTGTGTCTTAAAACCAAGTCTTCGAAGGGAGTTAGCCATAAGGGACTTCAATAGCTACGAAGAAATCGTTCGATGTGCTCTCAAAGTTGAGATGGAAATTGGAGTAACCCATCAGTCATATGGGTTTGATAAGAAGAGAAAAATGGAATTCAATGGAAAATCTAAAGAGCACACTGAAAAGAAGTTGAGCTTTCCCTTATGCTCAAAGTGTAGAAAGAAACATGGAGGGAGTTGTCTTAAAGGTACAAGTAAATGTTTCAAATGTTGAAAGGAAGTTCATCAGGCATTTGAATGCCGCAATGATGGGAAGAAGATGTCTAATGATGTAAACAAAGGAAGGGACACACAGAATGAACCTACTACACTTCAATGTTTCAAGTGCAAGGAGATGGGGCATTATGCCAATAAATGCCCTAATCTAAGGGTTGTTGATGATGATCGACATCAAAAAAATCTTAAGGCTAAAGACAAAGGTATGTCACATGCAATTTATATCAATGATGTAGAGTACGATAACGATGTGGTGAAAGGTACACTTACCATCCAATCTAAAGTAGAAAATGTTTTATTTGATTCTGGATCCACCCACTCTTTTATTTCTGAAGATTTTTTATGGGTATCATCGTTTTACCTCAACAATTAGATGTTGAGTTAGCTGTGACAACACCTAATGGCACAACAGTTGCATCAAAAGTTTATAATTCTTCCCCGATTGAAGTTTGTGGGAAAGTACTTCCTGCAAATCTTGTGATCCTTCCTATAGTGGAATTTGATGTGATTCTTGGAATGGATTGGCTTTCTTTATATGGAGCTCATATCAATTTCCAAAGAAGGGAAGTCACATTTCATATTCCAGATCAATCTATGATCGTATATCGATGCAAGGATGAACATAACCTTCTATTGGAAATTTCTTCCATCTTATGGGTCTTGATTCCACTTAATGAAGGTATTTATCTCAAATGGTTGGTGAGAAAATCACAATTAAGAATATTCCCATTGTATGGGAGTTTGATGATGTCTTTCCATAGGAATTTTCGGGTCTTCCACCAAATCGTGAAGTTGAGTTTTCAATAGAACTCGTACCGGGTGCATTGCCTATTTAAAAGACTCATTATAGAATGGCCCCAATTGAATTGTAGGAATTGAAGAAGAAACTCCAAGAGAATATTGATAAGGGATTCATACGCCCTAGTACGTCACCTTGGGGAGCACCTGTTCTGTTTCTTAAGAAGAAAGATGGATCAATAAGACTCTTCATTGATTATCGAGAACTTAACAAGATCACTATCAAGAACAAATATCCTCTCCCACGCATTGATGACCTATTTTACCAACTACGCGGAGATCAATACTTTTCCAAGATTGATCTTCGTTCAGGGTATCATCAATTAAGGGTTAAAAGGGAGGATATACCAAAGACGGCTTTCCGTACAAGGTATGGACACTATGAATTTATAGTGATGCCAATTGGTCTTACTAATGCCCCTTCTATCTTCATGGATCTGATGAATAGAGTCTTTAGAGACTACCTTGATCAATTTGTGGTAGTCTTTATAGACGATATTATTGTCTATTCAAAGAGCAAGGAAGAACATGAAGATCAATTGAGAATTATATTGAAGACCCTGAGAAAGGAGAAGCTTTATGCCAAATTTACCAAGTGTGAATTTTGGCTTCAAAAAGTTTCATTTTTGGGTCACATAATCTCAAAAGAGGGGATATCTTTGGATCTAGAAAAAACAGAGGTTATCGAAAGATGGTCGAGACCAACAACAGTAACTTCGATCCGAAGGTTTCTTTGTTTGGCTGGATATTATCGACGTTTTGTGAAAGTTTTTTCACGATTATCTAATCCACTCACCAGGTTGACTCGAAAAGGAGTTAAGTTCATGTGGACGGACGAATGTGAAGAGAATTTCAAGGAGTTGAAAAGAAGGTTATCCAGTGCACCTGTACTCACACTTCCTTGTAGTGGAGAAAGGTTTGTGATCTACAGTGATGTATCCAAGAAGGGACTGGGATGTGTTCTCATGCAAAATGATATGGTGATAGCTTATGCCTCACGACAGTTGAAAATCTATGAGAAAAATTACCCAACTCATGATTTGGACTTATCTGCGGTAATCATTGCATTAACGATTTGGAGGCATTACCTTTATGGTGAAAGGTGAGATATTTATACTGATCATGAAAGTATAAAGTATATTTTCACACAAAAGGAACTGAATATGCGTCAAAGAAGATGGTTGGAGCTGATTAAGGATTATGACTACTCAATTCATTACCACCCTGGGAAAGCAAACAAGGTGTCAGATGCATTAAGTTGACAAGACCATTCCAGTTTATCCATGATGAGGATCACAAAAGATCCAATATTTATGGATTTACAAAGGATGGATCTTGGAATTATAATGGAAGGGGGGAAATCGTATCTTTCTCAAATGAATGTTCAACCATCTAAACATGTGAATATTAAAGAGGCACAGAAAGAAGGTGTAGAGTTACAAAAGAAGGTGAGAAATGTTCCGGAATTCAACCTTGATTTTGATGGGATAATAATGTTCAGGAATCAAGTTTGTGTTCCTCCCATCCCCGAATTAAAGAAAGAGCTGCTGGATGAGGCTCATAGTTCTTCATTCTCTATTCATCCTGGAAGCATGAAGATGTATAGGGACCTGAAAGAGTACTTCCGGTGGGATGGAATGAAAAGAGATGTTGCTGAATATGTCTCTCGATGCTTGGTTTGTCAGCAAGTTAAAGCTAAGAGACATAATTCTAAGGGGATGTTACAACCATTACCCATACCCGAATGGAAATGGGAAAACATCACTATGGACTTTGTCATAGGACTTCCTAAAACATCCATAGGCAATAATGCTATCTGGGTCATAGTTGATCGTCTTACAAAGTCTGCACACTTCATTGCTATTAGAGAGGATTTCTCTCTGGATCATCTTTCCATGATATATGTAAAGGAAGTGGTAAGATTGCATGGAGTATCACTTTCTATTATATCTGTTTGGGATCTGAGGTTTACCTAAAAGTTTTGGCGAAGTCTTCAGCATACTATGGATACAGAGTTGAGTTTCATCACTGCTTATCATCCTTAGACAGACGGTCAGTCTGAGAGAACAATTCAAACTCTAGAAGATATGTTGAGATCTTTCTCTATGGATTTCAAAGGTGGTTGGGATCAACACCTACCTTTGGTGGAGTTTTCTTATAATAATAGCTTTCACTCTAGTATTCAGATGGCTCTTTATTAATCTCTCTATGGAATGAAATACAAGACTCCAACTTGCTGGGATGAAGTTGGGGAAAGAAAGCTATTAGGACCTGATCTCGTTGATGAAATGGCAGAAAAGGTCAGATCTATTCAACAACACATAAGAGAAGCTCAGAGTCGACAGAAAAGTTATGCCGACAACCGAAGAAAAGAACTAGAGTTTGAAGTGGGTGATAAAGTGTTCTTACGAATATGTCCCTAGAAGAGGGTCATGAGATTTGGAAAGAAGGGGAAGTTAAGCCCTAGATATATCGGTCTTTTCGAAATACTGGATTGTGTTGGGAAGGTAGCTTACCGATTGGCGCTTCCACCGAATCTTTCTCAAGTACACGATGTGTTCCATGTATCTCTCCTGAGAAAGTACATACCTGACCCTTCACAAGTACTCAGCTCAGAAGTTGTACTGCTGGAGCAAGATCTTTCTTATGAAGAACAGCCGATAGAGATTATGGATCGTAGCGAATTAGTCCTACAAAACAAGACCACTCTCTTGGTGAAATTTTTATGGAGGAACCACCAATTAGAGGAAGCTACATGGGAGCTTGAGGATATGATGAGGGAGAGGTATCCTCATCTGTTTGTTACAAAGTGACGAATTTCAAGGGTGAAATTCATTTTAAGGGGGATAGAATGTAACACTCGATACTTTTATGAGAAATATTTTTTTTATGTTATATAAATCATTAAAGGAATATTTCACTACACACAACACTAGCTTGGCTTGCTTTACACGCAATCGTGGCCTTCCTCGATAGCTTGCGTCCTACGCAATACCAAGTTTCACTAAACAACGATATGCTATTAAAATATTATTAAAACTAGCCGTTATGAATAGTAATAACTGAATTTTGAATTTTATAACATTTTAATTCAACTTATACATCTTCTAGAATGAGGTATAAAATAAAAATCGGTTTTTTTGGATAAAAGAAATATTTTTCGAAAAATACAGTTTTGCCGCCTTTTGATGGCACACCCTCATTAAATCTATTTTTTGACATGTTTATAAGTTAAATTTGACAAAATAAAATTATTCTTTTGAATCAGGGTATAAAAATTTACTTTGGATAAATTTTTGATATTTTTCTGATAACTTTCATATTTTGATGAATAGTAAAAATACGCTAATTTTTAATTAAAAACAACTTTTTTCATTGAGATAATTTATATGGATAAATTATAATATTTAATGTTTTTAAAGTATAAATAGAATATATTTTTACCATTTAATAAAATTTATGTCCATGGCATTAATTTCACATTTAATTCATAGGTAAAAACAATTCAATCTTTGGCAATGTTTTAACTTCTAAAACCCGTTTTCTTAACAACGGGATTTAATTTAAATTAATTACTGCAACTTATATGTTTTGAATTTTAAAAAATGGATTCCATATTCAGAGTCATAGGGTCCAAATTATGTTAATAGACTACTTATTATTTTTGGGCATTATGAATAGTAACTACGGTAAATTTTATTTACCATATTTAAAGGTAAATTGGGTAATTAAGGGTAAATATAAGATAATAAAATTACCTTAACACCTGCCAAAATCTTATCGGATGACTAAAAGTCGACCCATATCACCTAAGGGTCGGATTATATTCATTTAATGTACTTTTTCCATGAAAATAATTTAATTATTATTAAAACCAAAGAATGTGACAACATGTCACTTTCTTAAATCTTATAAGTATAATAATTTTAATTTGGTGATAAAATTAATTAAACTTCGAACATGAATAGTCTCCAGAAAGCTAATACAATTATATAAATAATAGGAATTTATTTATAATTTTATGGATTAAATAATTATCAAACATTATTACACAATAGTGATGTTGAAATTATTTTATTAATTAAAATATCAAATAAATTGTTTTAAAAATATTAAAATAAATATTATATGAACTATTTAATGTGCTACACTAATTTTCTAGATACTTATGACATTTAATGAATCTATTAAAGCTTTTTTTTTGAACATATCTTCTATATATATTTTATTTAAATTCAAATAAATGAATAGTGTCCAAATTGACACTATTGTTATTTTATAAAAATAACATATTATTAAAATTGTTTAAAAATCACAAAAATATTTAAAAATTATAAATCAAAATTTATATGGTCGAAAATTTCATAAAGTTTCAAATTATGGAAAATTCACAAAACATATGTAAATATTTATAATAATTTAAAATTTAGAATATTATTACCACAAATAAAATTAAATTGATAAATAAGGATAAATCAAGTTGATAATTATTAAAATAAATTCCTAACATTTCTAAATTTTATTGGTTGATGAGATTACAACCCTATCTCATCTAAGCTTCGGATATGAGTCATTTTAGAAGTTTTTAAGTGGGGTTGAGAATTAATATAAAATAATATTTCTTATATTTCCAAAGGTGCCCCTCTCCTCCCTTATAAAAGGGAACATCCTCCCTCTCTTCCTCACACAACTTCTAGCCTTCAAGATCGGCCAACCCCTGCACATTTCACTTCCCCACTTCCTTTTAATCCTACTAGAGGTACTGGTCTTCTCAAAAGACCAACTCTAGTGCCTTAAGAGAAAGTTTAAAGGAGGCACTTCGAGAAAGAGGTAATACCTTCTACCGTTTTCTTCAAGTTCCATTCTTCTTCTACTCCCTCTTATTTAGTTGTTTCATTATGAGGTAATAAAAACAGTATCACTCATATACAGATATGTTATTATAAATATGAAACAACCCTATTTCACCTCTTATCCATCCTAAGGAAAATGAAATTACCGTGCGTGCGTACGTACGGAATACCGTCTCCACGACGTGGTGTAATATATTTTCCACCACCACCTTACTTGGATGGTTATAAGGGTGAAAGTAATGAATATATATGATTATTTTAATGTGGTATTTATTCTGAAATAGTATACATACACTCCAATACAATTCCACGATCATGGGAAATATATCATCGCTCGTGCGTACGTAGGGAATACCGTCTCCGCGATGTGATGTGATTCGTTCTACATGATCTTCATTGTATAATGATTATATAAATGAATTTAATGAATTAATATGATATATATTACACTAATACCATTCTGGAAATGAGGTATCTATAACATAAAGAGACGAATAAGAATTTATTCGACAAACACGCATAAGAACAAAAAGTAACAAACACCCGAATAACAAGTAGTAATGAAATATTACTAATAAAAAGCTAAGAATATGACCATATATGATATCATAACAATAAGTATGACTCTTTAATAAGTCAATAACATTATTTAAATCATTATAAAGGAGGTTCGGACACTTACGAAGCAAATCGGACCTAAGGTAAGGGAAAATATCACAATCTCATTTTTATCCGAGATTGTTTATACTTTGGTATTTACTGGGGTGTATTTTATCATCCACATCCATGTTTCCTCAATATGTAATATTTATATCCTTCTACAAAAGTTTATATCCAATTTTACCCTTTGGTGAGTTTTTACTAAAAGATATGAAAGGAATCTTTTGTCGTTTTTCGTACGAGGTACTTTTTGACTTTTCCGACAGAAGTACGAGAAGAATTTTTTTTTAACTTATGCGGAATGAATGGATTTTTTAAAAATTATTTCCAAGAAGCTTCCTTTACAGGTTTTCAATTTTATTTTTAATCAACTTCTTTTAGTTTAAAATTGTATGACATGTTAAGAAAGGAAAATGTTTTTGAAGTTGAAATGATATTTTCCTCAAGAATGGAGTTCAAGTGTTTTATCAAAATTATTTTCCATCTAATAAAATATAGGGTTCTGTTTCTATCCCTATTATTACATGGATTTGATTATGTTCTATTGGAAATATTTTTATGAATTCTTTTATCTTATATGAATTGTTTTATGATGTCATGATGTTTAAGATTCCCATTTTTATTACATGGGTTATGCTATGATGTATGATTTTATGATTTTGCGGCACACATAAGAATGGTATCATTATGAGATGGGTGGGACCTATATCTCTCTCCAATGCATTGGGTAAATATTTTATATCTCATGAGATAGACATGGCTGGAATGGCATGTTATACCGGTTCAGTGAAATAGGACTGGAACGAGGAGTGAACTCGGTTCAGAAATGAACTTTGTCCACTAAGATAGTATTGGCAATGAGTCTTGACTAATAAGAAATGATTCTCAATGATTATGTGTGTATACCACAAAGTTTCATGTTTTAAGTTATGATTATTGGGATTACATTTCACTACTATGATTTATCCCATGTTATGAAATTATGATCTCTTTTGCAGGTTAATATTTCCAAAAGTTGTGTTCTTATGTATATGATGTGATTAATATTTCTTTTGTTTACCCTTACTGATCATTTGAGCTCACCCTTTTGTATGTTTTATTTCCCTAGGTCAAGAAGAAGGTTATTATGTAGGATATAACAAAAAGGGACTCTAGATATGATAAAATAAATGGGAGGAAAAGTAGATGCTTTATGAACTAGTTGTTTATGCTTTCTAGTTTCTAAAGACACTATAACTATACGGTCCTTTCATGGTTTTGTTATATGTTGTAATAAGAGTGCATCAGTTTTGAAGTAATAACAATGTATATAAAGTATGGGTCATTATACTCAAAGTGTGGAAAGAAACATGGAGGGAGTTTTCTTAAAGGGACAAGTAAATGTTTTAAATGTGGAAAGGATGGTCATTGGGCATTTGAATTCTGCATTGATGGGAAGAAGATTTCTAGTGATGCGAAAAATGAAAAGGATACACAGAGTGCACCTCCTACCCTTCAATGTTACAAGTTCAAGGAAATGGGGCATTATTCCAATCAATGCCTTAATCCAAGGGTTGTTGATGATGATCGACGTCAACAAACTCTTAAGGATAAAGACAAAGGAAAGTCACATTCAATTTCTATCAGCAATGTGGAGTACGATAACGATATGGTGAAAGGTAAACTTACCATCCACTCTAAAGTATAAAATGTTTTATTTTATTCTGGATCCACCCACTCCTTTATTTCTGAATAATCTTCTAAGGGTATCACCGTATTACCTCAACAATTATATGTTGAGTTAGTTGTGACAACCCCTAATGGCACAACAGTCACATCAAAAGTTTATAATTATTCTCCGATTAAAGTTTGGGGGAAAGTGCTTCCTACAAATCTTTTGATCCTCCCTATAGTGTAATTTTATTTGATTCTTGGAATGGATTGGCTTTCTCAATATGGAGCTCATATCAATTTCCAAAGAAGGGAAGTCATATTTCATATTCCAGATCAATCTTTGTTTGTCTATCGATGCAAGGATGAACTTAACCTTCCAGTGGAAATTTCTTCCATATTATGGGTATTGATTCCACTAAATGAAGGTTAGTTATCTCAAATGGTTGTGAGAAACTCACGATTAAGAATATTCCCATTGTACGGGAGTTTGATGATGTCTTTCCGGAGGAATTGTCGGGTCTTCCACCAAATCGTGAAGTTGAGTTTTCAATATAACTCGTATCGGGTGATTTACCTATTTCAAAGACACCTTATAGAATGGCCCCAATTGAGTTGCAGGAATTGAAGAAGAAACTCCAAGAGAATCTTGATAAGGGGTTCATACTCCCTAGTGTGTCACCTTGGGGAGCACCTGTTCTGTTTGTTAAGAAGTAAGATGGATCAATGAGACTCTGCATTGATTATCAAGAACATAAAAAGATCACTATCAAGAATAAATATCCTCTATCACACATTGATGAATTATTTGACCAACTACGTGGAGCTCAATACTTTTCAAAGATTGATCTTCGTTCAGGGTATCATCAATTAAGGGTCAAAAGGGAGGATATACCAAAGACGACTTTCCATACACGGTTTGGACACTATGAATTTATAGTGATGCCATTTGGTCTTAATAATGCCCCTGCTATCTTCATGGATCTGATGAATAGAGTCTTTAGAGACTATGTTGATCAGTTTGTGGTAGTATTTATAGACTATATTCTTGTTTATTAAAAGATAAAGGAAGAACATGAAGATCACTTGAGATTTATATTGAAGACCCTGAGAAAGGATATGCTTTATGCCAAATTTACCAAGTTTGAATTTTGGCTTCAAAAAGTTTCATTTTTGGGTCACATAATCTCAAAAGAGGGGATATCTGTGGGTCCAGCAAAAACAGAGGTTATCGAAAGATGGTCGATACCAACAACAGTAACTGAGATCCGAAGTTTTCTTGGTTTGGCTGGATATTATCGACGTTTTGTGAAAGATTTTTCATGATTATCTAATCCAATAACCAGGTTGACTCGGAAAGGAGTTAAGTTTGTTTGGATGGAGGAATGTGAAGAGAATTTCAATCAGTTTAAAACAAGGTTATCCAGTGCACTTGTGCTCACACTGCCTTGTAGTGGAGAAAGGTTTGTGATCTATAGTTATACATCCAAGAAAGGATTGGGGTGTATTCTTATGAAAAATGATATGGTGATAACTTAGGCCTCACGACAGTTGAAAATCCATGAGAAAAATTACCCAACTCATGATTTTGAGTTAGCTGCGGTAATATTTGCATTAATGATTTGGAGGCATTATCTTTATGGAGAAAGGTGTGACATTTATACTGATCATAAAAGTTCAAAGTATATTTTTAGACAAAATGAGCTGAATTTGCGCCAAAGATGATGGTTGGAGCTGATTAAGGATTACGACTGCTCAATTCATTACCACCCTAGGAAAGCAAACAAGGTGGCAGATGCATTAAGTCGACAAGACCATGCCAGTTTATCCATGATGAGGATCACAAAAGATCCAATATTTATGGATTTACAAAGGATGGATCTTGGAATTATAATGAAAGGGGAAAAATTGTATCTTTCTCAAATTAATTTTCAACCATCTATACATGTTAATATTAAAGAGGCACAGAAAGACAATATAGAGTTACAAAACAAGGTTAGAAATGTTCATAAATTCAACCTTGATTGTGATGGTTTAATAAAGTTCAGGAATCGGGTTTCTGTTCCTCCCATACCCAAATTAAATAAGGAGCTGCTAGATGAGGCTCATAGTTCTTCATTCTCTATTCATCCTAGAAGCACGAAGATGTATAGGGACCTGAAAGGGTACTTCTGGTGGGATGGCATGAAAAGAGATGTTGCTGAATATGTCTCTCGATGCTTGGTTTGTCAACAAGTTAAAGCTGAGAGACAGAATTCTAAGGGGATGTTACAACCATTACCCATACCCGAGTGGAAATAAGAAAACATCACTATGGACTTTGTCACAGGACTTCCTAAAGCATCCAAAGGCAATAATACTATCTGGTTTATAGTTGATCGTCTTACAAAGTCTACACACTTCATTTATATTAGAGAGGATTTCTCTCTGGATCAGCTTTCCAGGATATATGTAAAGGAAGTGGTAATATTTCATGGAGTACCACTTTCTATTATATCTAATCGGGATCTAAGGTTTACCTCAAAGTTCTGGTGAAGTCTTCAGCATACTTTGGATACAGAGTTATGTTTCAGCACTACTTATCATCCTGAGATAGACGGTCAGTCTGAGAGGACAATTCAAACTCTAGAAGATATGTTGAGAGCTTGCTCTATGGATTTCAAAGGTGGTTGGGATCAACACCTACCTTTGGTGTAATTTTCTTATAATAATAGCTTTCACTCTAGTATTCAGATGGCTCCTTATGAAGCTCTCTATGGAAAGAAATGCAAGACTCCAACTTGCTGGGATGAAGTTGGGGAAAGAAAACTATTAGGACCTGATCTTGTTGATGAGATGGCAGAAAAGGTAAAATCTATTAAACAATACATAAGAGCAGCTCAGAGTTGACAAAAAAGTTATGCTGACAACCGAAGAAAAGGATTAGAGTTTGAAGTGGGTGATAAAGTGTTCTTACGAATATCTCCTTGGAAGAGGGTAATGAGATTTGGAATGTAGGGAAAGTTATGCCTAAGGTATATCGGTCCTTTCGAAATACTGGATCGTGTTGGGAAGGTAGCTTACAGATTGGTGCTTCCACCGAATATCTCTCAATTTCACGATGTGTTCCATGTATCTCTCCTAAGAAATTACATACCTAATCCTTCACATGTACTCAACTCAGAAGTTGTACCAATGGAACAAGATATTACTTATGAAGAACAACCAATAGAGATTCTCGATCGTAGTGAAAAATTCTTACGGAACAAGACCACTCGCTTGGTGAAAGTTTTATGGAGGACCCACCAATTAGAAGAAGCTACATGGGAGCTTGAGGATATGATGAGGGAGAGGTATCCTCATCTGTTTGTTACAAGTGAAGAATTTCGAGGGCACAATTCATTTTAAGGGAGGTAGAATGTAACACCCGAGACTTTTATAAGAAATATTTTGGTTTTATTTTATATAAATCATCAAAGGAATCTTTCACTACACACAACACTAGCTTGGCTTGCTTTACACGCAATTGCGACCTTCCTTGATAGCTTGCGTCGTATGCAATATCGAGTTTCACTAAACAACGATATGCTATTAAAATATTATTAAAACTAGCCATTATGAATAGTAATAACCACTTTTTGAAATCTTGTAAATTTTATTTTTCAAAATGGACTTCATTTTTGGATTCGGAATAACGAAATTAGCCTAGGGTGAAATTTTGGTATTTTTCTGGAAACCTTCAATTTTTGATGAATAGTGAAAACACTTGGTTATTATTTAAAAACCGACTTTTTATTTAAAATAATTATTTATTTTATTTAAATTTATTTTAGGTCAAAATTGATACATAATACCTATATATGTTCAATGTAATTCATTGGAATAATTTTATAATAATTTTAGATATATAAAAAGATTATTGAACTTTTCACCGTTTTTTTCCCACCTCCTAGGAGAATTTGCAAATTTATATAAAACATAAATTTACCGCTTCTGTGAGTGGAATTTAAAAAATCCGAGAGACACGGTTGATGTCTTTAAGTAAAATGTGGTTCAATGAGATGAAATTAATTTTTGGTGAATAGTAACTGTTTACTTTTATTTACCACGGTTAAAGGTAAATAGGGAAATTAAGGGTAACAATGATATTATTATAACCCTAAAACATTTCCTAATTCTATTGGATAAGTGTAATTCGACCAAAAACAACCTTAGGAATAAAATATGACCATTTAGGCCCACTTGGATTAGATTAGACCATTTATTATTAATTTATTTAAAGAAGGGTTAAAATAGTTAAAATCAAAGTTTAATAAGTAAATAATTTTTAATATAGGGTTCTACAGAATATAAATTTGACAATTAATATTCATTAGAAAGAAAAAAAACATTTCCTACATAAGGGTAGTCTATTTGTAATTTTTAGGCATTAAATAATTTAATTTATTTTTGACATAAAGATGATGCCGTAATTATCACATTAATCGAATATTGACATAATTGATGTTATAAATACCCAAATAAATGTAATTTGAGACTTTTTATAAATTCCACTAATTTTCTAGGTTAATATGACATGTTAGTATTGATTTAATTAACTTTGTTCGAATTAGTCATTCTGTTATGATTTTTACAAAAAATCAATTACTAAATAGTGCCAAAATTGACAAAAAATAGTTTTTAAAACAGATATTATATTATTAATTGTTATTTTATTCCTAAAAATCTAAGTTTCGGTGAAATGACTTAGATAAGGTTATATATATTAATAATAAACAACTTGGGGTTCGTTTGTCTTATTATAGTACGTTTATTAACCTTATAGTGTAATAACACAAAAAGAAATGGTAAAATTAAAATTATCTAACTTAAAGTTAAATATAAATGATAAGGTTAAAATAGTAAACTAAACCTGTCCAAATTCTATTGGATGAGAGGATTTCGAGCCATACCCACCTTAGCTTCGATATAAATAAATTTGGAGCTATTTAAAACCGAATATGGCTTTATAATAAAATAATATTTTTTTGTTTTTCCAAAGGTGCCCCTCTCCTCCCTTATAAAAGGGCACCTACTCCCTCTCTTCCTCACACCACTTTGAGCCTTCAAACTCGGCCAACCCATGTCAATTTATACACTCCAATTCCCTAGAAACATCCTAGAGGTCTTGGTCTTCTTCAAAGTCCAATTTTAGTGCCCTAAAAGGAGGTCTCAATGAAGCACTTCAATGAAGAGGAGGTTCAGACACTTACGAAGAAAATCTGACCTAAGGTAAGGGAAATATCACAATCTCATTTTTATCAGATATTGTGTATACTTTGGAATTTACTGGGGTGTATTTTATCATCCACATCCATGTTTTTCAATATGTAATATTATTTCCATCTACCTACAATTGATTAAATCCAATTTTACCCTTTGGTGAGTTTTTAGTAAAAGATATGAAAGAAATATTTTGTCGTTTTTCGTACGAGGTACTTTTTGAGTTTTATGACCAAAGAATGAGAAGAATTTTTTTTAACTTATACGACATGAATGTATTTTTAAAACATTATTTCCATGAAGATTCCTTTTCAAGTTTTCAAGTTTATTTTTAATCATCTTCTTTTAGTTTAGAATTTTATGACATGTTACGAAAGAAAAAGTGTTTTTGAAGTAGAAAGGATATTTTCCTCAAGAATGGAGTTAAAGTGTTTTATCAAAATTATTTTCCATCTAATATAATAAAGGGTTATATTTCTATCCCTATTATTACATTGAACTGATTATGTTGTGATGAAATTATTTTTATGAATTCGTTTATCTTATATGAATTGTTTTATGAAGTCACGATGTTTAAGAATCCCATTTTTATTACATGGGTTATGCAATGATGTATGATTTTATGATTTTCTGGAAAAAATAAGAATGGTATCATTATGAGATGGGTGGGACCTATATCTCCCTCCAACGAATTGGGTAAAGATTTTATATCTCATGAGATAGACATGGCTGGAACGGCAGGTTAAACTGGTTTAGTGAAATAGGACTGAAACAGGGAATGAAATCGGTTCAGAAATGGACTTTGTCCACTAATATAGTCTTGGAAATGAGTCTTGACTACTAAGAAATGATTCTCTATGATTATGTGTGTATTCCAAAAAGCTTCATGTTTTAAGTTATGATTATTGTGATTACATTTCACTACCATGATTTATCCCATGTTAAGAAATTTTGATCTCTTCTGCAGGGTAAGATTTCCAAAATGTTATGTTCTTATGAATATGATGTGACTGATATTTCTTTTGTTTACCCTTACTGAGCATTTGAGCTCAACCTTTTGTATGTTTTCTTTCCCCAAGTCAGGGAGTAGGTTATTATGTATGATATGCCAAAAGGGACTATAGATATGATGAAATAAATGGAAGACAATGTAGATGCTTTATGAACCAGCTGTTTATGTTTCACAATTTATAAAGACACTATACCTATATGGTCCTTTCCTGGTTTTGTTATATGTTGTAATAAGTGTGCTTCAATTCTGAAGTAATAACAATGTATGTAAAGTATGGGTCGTTATAAGGGGGTTTTCAAGCTGTGTGGGAGGGATGTCCAGACGGGTGTCCAGTGGGGTGTGGGATATCCAGTGGTGTGGGAGGGTTGTACGGTGGGGGTGGGGGAGTGGGGGGTGGGAATGGGTGTCCATGAGAGTGGGGGGGGGGGGGTAGTCCATGGGGGTGAGAGCGTTTCCTGGAGGGTGGGAGTGCTATCTAGGGGAGTGGGGGCTGTCCAGGGGGTGTCCAGGGGTGTGGGGTGACCTGTGGGGTGAGGGGGGTTTCCTGGGGTGTGGGAGGGATGACCAGTGGGGTGGGGTGTCTAGGGTGTCCATGGGGACGGGGGGGGGGGGGTAGTCCAGGGGGTGGGAGAGGAGGCGCCACTATCCGTCGGGGGGATCAACGCTGCTGGAAGGTACTCATCACTCTCACATGTGAAACTTGAGCTCTCAAAATGTTTCACCAATGCTTTATTCCCCTAAAAACATCATTCATTATATCACATTGATGCCAGTATAACTTGGGGGAAACGCTGTCATGTGTGACTAAAATACTTGGATCTTGGTGGTGGCAATCTACCAGATCTTGTGGGACTGAAAATGATGCTCCCAAGGCTGCCCATGAGACTCGTGAAATGACATTAACCGAAAGCCTGATGGTGGGAAGAGGGTAGTAGTTCAGTTGGTGGAGAGGGATGCGGAGAAGGAAACTACGATGATATGAAATATACCCAAAAAGTACACGTAAGTGATTGTTTATTTTCCCAAATTATATTATTGAACAAATATTGGGTTGTTTGTGTGTTTTTTGGTCTCATAAATGCAATGTTGGTCTAGGAACATTACCAAAATATCCCTTATTTCCCCAAAATACACACAAAAACCCTATATTTGTCCAATAATCTATTCTGTGAAACTAAACTGTCACTTACATGTAATTGTTTGGTATATTTCAGATCATAGTAGTTGTCTTCTCTGCGTCCCTCTCCACCAAATGAACTGGAACCCTCTTCCCACCATCAGGCATTTTGTTAACGTCATTTCAGGCATCTCAGGGGCAGCCTTGGGAGAATAATTTCCAGTCCCGCAAGATTCAGGAGATTGCCACCGCCAAGATCCAAGTTTTTTAGTCACACATGACAGTGTTTCCTCTGGTAAAACTGGCATCAAAGTGATAGAATTAATGATGTTTACAGGAGAATAAAGCATTGGTGAAATATTTTGAGAGCTCATGATTCTAATGTGAGAGTGATGAGTACCTTCCAGCGGCGTTCAGCACCCCCCCGAGGGATGGCGGCACCTCCTCTCCCAACACCAGCTGTCCAGGGGCTATCCAGGGGGTTGGGGGGGCGGCAGTCCAGGGGTGTGGGGTGTCCAGGTTTGTGGTGGGGGCTGTCCAGTGGGGTGGAAGGTTTCTATTATGGTTTGTTCAGGTTTTGGTATGTTTTTGGTCTAGGGGTGTCTATTGAGGTGGGGCGTGTCTATGGGTGTGGTGGGGGCTGTCCAGTGGGGTGGGAGGGTGGGAGGGTGTCCATGAGGGTCGAAGGGATGTCCAGGAAAGTGGGGGATATCTAGGGGTGGGGGAATCCAATGGGTTGGGGGGGTTTGATGGGTGTGGGAGGGCTGTCTAGGGGAGCATTGTCTAGTGGGGTGGGGGGTGTCCAGGAGGGTGAGGGGGGGGGGGGGGTTCAAGGGGTGTGGGAGGGTGTTTCTTTTGGAATTGGGGATGATCTCGTTGATTTAAAATTCAAACATTCCAAGCGGTTTGTAACGGGTTTGTTCATAGAATCGGAAACATCCAATGATTCCATATCCATTTGAACCTGCTTTCCAAAGGTAGGCGCTTATTAGTTGTGGACTGATGAGGCTTAGGAATTTTCATTGGTCGAGAGTATGGGAGGTCGGACTCATCACACATTTTTATGGGAATTATTGTCTACACTGGGACTCTCTTTATAGATTTAAGTAATGTTCATGAATCCTTATTACATTACCAAGTATAAAAATATTTTTCCTTTAAATCTTACAATCAATGATTGATATGTAGGAAATTTAGAGAATCTATTATATGTATTCGAGGTTCTTCATCGATAGATAATCATCTGTATTTTTTAGATATTCTTAGTCAATGGTATGATTTGATAAATAAAAGTCTCTTGGTCATTATGATGAACATACTGGTTTTAAAGCCACTCAGTGGGGCACTTGAAGTTTTTTGTCATTCCGAAGGACATGGGTTATTTTAGAGTTGGGATCGAACCCGAAGATGGGCTAACTACGTATCCTTTATTTTGGAAAAGGAATCAGAAACCACGTAGTTTGAGTAAGGGAGTATGATTTTTATGATTGATGCTCAAAGAAAGATGTCATAATTACTTTTACACTCTAAGCTCACGTGAGTCATGCTCGGTGTGAGAAACAAGAGGTATTGGTAAAACCAGACAATTGTTCCATGAAAGATGCAATCATAAGAAATGATGTGGGGCTTATGTATGTATAAATGCCCAAATAGATGAAGATTAGGATTTAAATTAGGGAAGAAATCCAGGAACATGGTCCATAAAGGTATATGCACTTTATGGATATTTGGATACTCTAATTTGGGGCTTACTCCTGAAAAGGAGGCCAAAATTAGGAGGGTACTTATGATTGGGTTTTACTCCTGAGAAGGAGACCCGGATCAAAAGTAAATTAGGAATGGTTAAGAGAAATTAAGATTGGGGCTTACTCCTGAGAAGGAATCCCAGGTTAAGGGTTTCGAAAAAATTAAGGGACTTGGGGATTATTCCTAAGGAGGATGCCCATATTTGAGAATGGGTCTTACTCCTGAAAAGGATGCCCAGGTTAAGATAATTACAGTTGGGGATTACTTCTAAGGGGGATGCCCAGATTTGGGGATTTGGGGCTTACTCCAGAAAAGGAGGTCTGAATTAATGAGGACTTGGGGCTTACTCCTAAGGAGGATGCCCAAATTTGAGACTGGGGCTTACTCCTAAAAAGGAATCCTAGGTTAAAGGAATTATGGTTGCGGCTTACTCTTGAGGAGGATCCCATATTTGGGAATTTTAAGATTGGGGATTACTCTTGAAAAGGATGCCCAGGTCAGAGGACTTGGGGATTACTCCTAAGGAGGATGCCCAAAATTAATTGGAATTATGACTGGGGATTATTCCTGAAAAGGAGGCTCAGTTTAAGGGGTTCTCTCATCTTAAAGGATGAGGTTGAATGAATGAAATCTCAATCTTTAGTGACATAAATATGTGTAAATCACTAGGTTTTGAGAGATGTTCCACGGAGTTCCTTTCAGATAAGGAAGTCAAATAAAGAAATCATGCCATAAATGGCTTTGAAGAGTGTCTTGAAGACTAAATATTGAATAGGAGAGGTGGAATGACATAGGAGGGGTTAAATGGGCCGGAAAGGAACCCAAAAATATAGGGGCACACAATTCGTGGAAGGCACACAGGTACTGCGTGGGTGTGCAAGTCCCTGGGCGCACCGGTATACCTAAGAGGCACATGCGTACTTGCCCTATTTTCATCCCTTAGAGTAATATTTGGGTGATCCTTGATCAAATCCTTTTGAATTATCCCTAGATACTTTCCAGAAGATGGAGCGCAAGTTATGGTGGAGAAGTAGGGCGGTGCGCAAGTGTTTCCATTTCCCTTAAGGAAACAAAACACTTAGGTGTGCATGTGTTAGTGAATTCTAACAGTTAGACCTTACTCCTCTAGTTTAGACCTTGCGTTCTAGGTAAAGAATTACCTTATAAGTGTTCGGAAGACTTGAATAAGAGACTTGGGAATTCAGAGCTCTATATCTGAATTCTGGAAAAAATTCCTTCTCAAAATCGGGGGGCCCAACATGGGTATTTATAGATTCGAAAAGACCCAGGGCGGTTATCACTTAGGGCGTGAAAGTCACTTGTGTGGCCATTAGGTGGCACACAAGTGAACTTCCACGACATTGAGGCAACTTGCGCGACCCATGTGCATTTGAAGCCTTGTGCATGCCTTCATTGATTTTTGATGTTTTTTTTCAAATGATGAATCAAATTGTGCTAAGTCTTTTCCCTTTCCATTCCTTTAGACAATGTGAGGAAAAAGAGCATCAAAAAATGTACCCCCTCGGAGTTAGATCTGAAAGAATAAGTATGTGACTCTGAGGAAAAGAAGAAAACCAAAGGGAAAGAGGCGCGCAGATGTTCACTGCGCAACTATCATCGCGCAGGTGCGAGTCGTGCAAGGCTGGAGTGCGCTGGCTGTAGGCACGCAGGTGGCCGACCAGGGGTATAAATATGCGGTCATTTGTCGCGCATTTCACAGAACATTGGATTTTTGAGGTCTCACCATGCAGGTCATCTCCACCGTGCATGTTTCTCTCTTTTCCTCTTTTTCTTTGTTGTCGCACTACTGTCAAGGTATCTAGACCTGGGCGATGATACTTCCATGCCAAATACTTGCACGACAAAGAATTCTTGCGCGACACATCCACACTTGTGGGACAATTTTTAGACTTGCGCGCCTTAATGTCTTTTCCATTTTTTCTGAATTCCTTCACACATTTTATGAAAAATCAACTTACATAAGAGTTAATTATTTCAACTTTTGTGCAGGATCAATGGCTCTTAGGAGAATCGGTGTAGCTGATGAACTGGAAAGAAAACGTCTTGATGATATAATGGATATCATTGGCCATGATTATTATACTATCTGTGATAGTACTCTTCTGGATTTGGCCATGTATCTAAAGAAATATCATCGCGACTTCCCCCAAATTACTTATCTTCCTTTGTATGGATATGGTCATCTGCGAGAAGTTACTATTCCAGAAGCAAAGAACTATCTCCCATTTTTGTGGTTTCAAAATTACACCAACATTTCTTCATCAAATATCTCATGTGGAGGAGGATTTATAACTGATAGAACAGTGGAGAGGGACCACATGATGAATCATAGCCCCTGTACGCCAGATCTGAAACCTCATAAGACCGAGCTGCAACCACATTATCTTCTTTCAATCTTCCGAAATGCTCAGATGGGTCAATCCAAAGGCTGGAAGAAAAGATGGGACTTTCTTTCTGGGGGAGGTGTGAAGCCAACATGGTTGTGGGAATACTAGTTGCGACAAACCTGTGCAGAGTTTGTTGAGAATCTGAAAGGAGCGCTGATATACGAAGCTGTTTGGGTTGGGAAAACATATCTTTAAAGACATGATAACTTCGTGCCGGAGATACTCAGCCACTGGAGCCCAGAAACTAATTCTTTCCATCTGACTCATGGAGAAGTAGGCATCAGTCTGTGGGATGTCCACATGATCTCAGGGTCTCCAATTTTTGGCAACATGTATCATGAATTCATTCCTCCCAAGGTGACTTGGAAGGATTCAGAGAAGACTCCAGCTTTAGCTCGGTAATTATTGAAAATCTTCCACAGGCTCAAGAGTTTAAAGACCTTGTTAACTCATTCTATAAAGTATAATCATCCGGAGAAGTGGGTGAATATATTTCTTATTGAGAAGAAAGAGAAAGAGCCAAAGTAGAAGGAGTTGAAGGAGAAAGGATCCAAGAAAAAGAAATCCAGGGATTAGAGGCCCACCCGTCCTACAACCTGCCCAAAACCTGAGAAGAGGGGTGCTCCAGGCACATTCTGGCCAACTCTAGAAGCATGAGTGTTTGAGAAATGGGGATATGAGGTGAATCAAAGGATCCTGAATAAGACTCGTCTGGCAGGCTTCTTGGAGTTGTGGCTCAGAGTTTTTCTCTTGCGAGTCAGGGATTCGAAGGGAGGCGTTAGGCCAGGGACCTTCGTCATTACGGAAAAGTTGGCTGAGGAAAAAATGGTTGGGGTGGCTACCTCCATTTTAGAAAATATTCACAGGAGTTTAATTCATGTATTCCTGGGTAAATCTACTTTAAGAATAGTGGGACCATTCCGAGTTTTATGGGGATGGATCGCCACTCACTTCAGGACTTATAATGTACATAATGGATTACAAATTCCTGAGATATCTTTCAGGCCGCCAGCGCAAGCATTCTCTAGAGTTACTCCATTAGATCTTAATGCATATGAAATGAATGTGAGGCTGAGAATGTTTAAGGAATTCAACTTCTTTCCCTATGGAAATCTGCCAACCGGGCAGTTTGTTGATGATGGAAAAAACCCACTTGGATTTGAGGGCATACATTCTAGCTTGCAGAGATGGTGTGCTAGTTTCCAGGATTGACAGAGAAATTATATGTGAGGCCTATACTCCATATAGAGTTTCATGTCAATTCAAATGTCTACAATAGATTATTTTATCTGCTCCAGTACATTTCAGGTTAGAGAAACATCCGATGGTTTCTTGGCAACTGTGGCTGCTGACGTCAAGGGAGACGACTGGGGCGGTATTTGATCTACCATTTGAAAAAGCAGAACATAACCTGACCACATGGTATGCCGATCACTGGATAGCATCATACCCTAAAGGGGTGCTGAATCACCCAGTTTATTAGGTGGGGAAAAGGAAGAGGACTGTAGAGAAATAAAACCTTCCTCATGAAGGTGATGCTTCCCCACCTGAAGCTGGTTCGCCATATTCCTCCTCTAGGAATGATTCACCAAATTCCCATGATGGGGATAATTAGGCTCAACAAGTGGAAAAGCAGTCTCGTGACCGATATAATCCTCTGGTTAGTATCAAAAGACCTACTCCATCAACTCCTAGTGAGTTACATCATTATGGTATTTTAACCACTACTAATTTATAAAGAAATAAGTCTTATTTTCTTATTATCTATTTGTAGTTTCAGGATCTGGGAAGAATCTAAAATCAATGATTGTAGGGCCTTCCTCACAGCCTTCATATCTAAGACCAGAGGCTGTCCAGACATGGTAGATCTTAGATTTTGGTATTGATACTACCTGGATGGAATTTTGTGAGGGCCTACAACTTCTTGGAATACGGAATCATCGAGCTTCTACAGATATCCAATATGAGGATGACCCCAATGAAGTGCAGGCTTACATCAGAGATCTGGAAATGCTCATATATGCCACTGATGAGTCTGTTCCTATCACTATGCGGGTAAAGGAAATGATTGATCGTGGCACCAATGAGGGGGATGGTGGTTCTGGAGATGAGAAGTGTCATGATTATGTGGCTCCTGAAGATATAAGTTTTCTTTCCTTATTTTCATTGCAACTTGATTCCAGTCGAATCTTTGTTACTTAAGGAAGTTATTTTCGTTATCTTGCAGCTTTCAAAGAAAGTAACTACTGAGGTTCCTTCGCCATAGTATAGCCCTGGTGGTACTGCCATCGGGGCTGCTTCTGAATCTCCTCGCGAACCGGGCGAGATATCTCTAGGCCAGAAGGCCATGAATGAGGAGTTGGACATGGATTTCCATTCTCACATTCAAGTGCCTATAAGGGAGACTGCTGATACTCCTAAAAAGCCAAAAGGAAAAAGGTGACGAAGGAGGAAGTCCCTCGCTAAACGCTTTATCAGTTGTGGTAAGTATTTCGGATAATAATGAATTTTAAACCATGAAAAAGATTGCTCATTTTCCTTGGGATTGTAGGGGCTTCTTCAATTTCCCCTCTGAGGGAAAGGAATGATCCTCCTTTAAGGACCATGGAGGGTGCTGTGGAACAAACAAAAATTCAGGCAGACTTGGCTGGTTCTGAAAAAGATCCAACATCTATTCCCAGTACTGCTCCTACTGCTGCTATAAGTAGAGAAGAACCTGCACCAAAATCATTGGCAGCCTTAGCAACTGAATCTTCCATCCTTCCTGAAGAAGTTGTCCAGGGTCAGGGGCCGCAGAATGAGGGTCGCCAAGAATACACATCAAATTCTCCCACCGGTGAGACTAACTAGGATTCTGAAATATCATTGGATGAAATGATGAATCGTGGCATGTCTTTCGAAGAATTTTATGATCATGCTAAATTATGATGTGATTTAGAAGACCTTGGGCATGAGTTTTATCCTTCGTCCAATAAATTTTCTTATAATTTACACTTCTAATCATGACTAAAACTAATATGAAGTTCCATCCCAAGAAGCTGATGAACTGCCAATGCCTGAAGAGGGTGTGGACATTGACGTCAACCCTACTATTGCAGAAACATTAGCTCAAGTGGATTTAGACCCAGTAAACCCTCATAAGACCCATCTTGAAGATCCTATTTAAATTGGGAAAGATGGGTAGGAGTCTTCTCAAGCTGCTGATCTACTGTTAGGTAATGATTATAATGAGTTTTCAAGATAGACAACCAACTTCCATTATTCTATGAAACTAACCATACTTTTAATTGATCAAACCGGGATATCAACTTCAATGGATAGAACTGGAGGTGATTTCTCAACCTCCGGCCAAACAGTAGTAGAAGGTTATGTAACCAGCTTCAGGGGGGAAGGAGCAGAACAGGGCACGTCCTTAAGTGCATTAATCCCAGATTACATGCCCCCCTGTGATGATGATGTTGAATCAGACCCATAGGTGCTTAAGGCTCTTAGCTTTTCAATGATGAAAGTCATGAAACAACATATGGAAAATCATATTTTAAGTGACTCTTGACGAGCTGTCATCAATGATTTCCTGATTGTCATCTCAGTTCGTCATGCTAGGACTTGGTGGTTTTGGATACCAAGATATCCATACCGCGGTGAAACAAGTCATCTTCTAGAGGGAGTAGGAGCAAATGTGTCATGAAGATCTGACCAGGGTGAAATTTTCAGTCAACATCGGCAAATTTGTGGCTTAGGTATCCCGAGCTGAGGCTAACCATGCTGCCATGATGAAGGAGCTGAAGCATAAGATCAAAGAAAATGTCGTCCAGCAGGTGCAGCTCCAGAAACAATTATATTCTGTTACTAGGGAACTTGACCAGCTCAATAATTCATTGGAGGGAGCTCAATCAAATAGTATGAAATCCATTTCAGATTCTAAGAAGGCACTCCATCAAGCTGAGAAGAGTGAAGTTGGTCGAGTGCACAAGCTTCAAGTGGCTACTGATGAAGCTCGGGATGCTATACATCAAGTGAAGATTTTGTTGATCGTCTTTTGTAATATCCTGAAAGAGAGAAGAGGCTCCAATATGTAGATTTCCCTCTAATTCTTGTACATCAAATGGAAAGAATGCTTTCATCTTCAATCACTTGTGCACATATTTTCCTACAACCTACTTTAAATTTTACATAAGCCAATGGGCGTAGTAAGCATAGTTTTATTTTTACTAGGATTATTATAAATAATCCTACAAACTTTGAATCTTTTAATCGCTCAATGTTACCTAAATCATACAAAATGTTTGTTTAGTGAGCTGGAACTTGACTTTTATTCAGAGTTTCATTGTCTTTTTTGGGCAGTTTAAAGTCATTCATGTCGGACATAAAGAAGCTAATGTTTAAGGTCGAAATAGCTTTGACTGAAATGGATTAAAATTGACTCAATTCCTTGACAATTTATCTGAAAACATATTACCATACTCAAGTATGAGGGAAAATATGTAAACTATGACATAAGAATATTTGAATCTGAGGAATGATATGAAAAAGAGCTAAAAGGCATTAGAAGAATTAGTTCCCAAGAATGAAGTTACTATTATTTAACAAACCCGTTAGGGGGTTTAATTATGCAGGGACACCTAAGGGAATTTTCTGCATAGTCAAATAAATAGAATCTTTTGGCTGACAGGTACGTTATGTAGACTACTTATGCAAGTCCACCTAAGGGCACGTGCTACATCATCAGGAAAAAGAACTCTCAGAAATTTACTTTCCTAGTGATAAATATCCAGTGAAAGTTTATAAAGATTCAAATTTTCCAAAGTATAGAGTTTTTTGTATGGAAAGATGTACTTGAATATGGAAAAGATATTACCAAACAAGATTAACGAAGAACTGGATGAATTTCACTCCTATGAAGGTCTGACCCAAACATAGGGAAGGAGAATATAAACCATAGACTTGAATGATTTTAGATCATAAAAAAGGATATGGGACAAGTATGTTAAGGATGGCTATTTCTGTGAATCCCTACATATTGTCATTTAAGACAAATAAGGAAAAAAGAGGCTTTCTTCCCAAGAATGAAGTTACCAGTATCCGAAAAACCCATTACGGGGTTGAATTATGCAGGGCCACCTAAGGGCATTGGTTGCATAGTAATATAATACTATCTCTTGGTTGAATGACTCTGCAAGGTCAAGCACACAACTTCGTTCAAGATTATAAAAGATGGAAACATAGAATTCCAAAAATGGGAAAAGAGAAAGAATCATTCACGTTTTCCTGAAGAGGGTTACACAAATTATAGAACCACTACATCCATCCAATGGCCCAATGGAAATCAATTTTATTAATTTGGATAATCCTCCTTTCAAGGGGTGAGGTGGAACCATTACAAGGCCCATAGGCATATTTATTTCATGGACCATAGGCCTTAGAGGAATTCATTTCCCGTATTCTTTAAAAATTGCATACAACCCAGACTAACTACTTGGAACTACTCTTATCCCACATCTTCATTGTGAAATCATCTCTCTACCTTCCCATGGAAATTTGGCTAGGAGTTCTCGTGCATGTAAATGCATGTACCCCCAGTAAACGTTGTGTTCTACGAATATTTTACCACGCCCCATGTCTATGCTAACATTATTAGTCACAAGGTCAAAAACTACATGGTGTGTACATACAGTACACAACCTGTACTTATAAGAAGTCGTTTCTTCCAGAATAGAAGAACACATGGCATGTGTCCATAACAACACAAGCCAATTTGTCTAGGTTTCCAGATAGTAAGCTACAGTAACTTCTCTAGAACTCCTAAAATCATGAATTTTTTTCCACGGAATTCCATGTTACATTCAATGAGATCCCATACTCCCACAAATCAATGTTTAGCATCCATATTCATTTCATATCTCAAAAAAATCCATTTAATGTTTGAACATGATCCACCAAATTCTAATCCAAGGGGTCCTATAACACCTCAGGGACCAATTCATGGAATACATCCTATGAAACATTATACATATACAAATTCTCTATCAAAATAGTAGTTATTTTATCACAACATCTATCACAACAACATGAATATTTTGAACAACTTCTATCACAACAATATTCAATCAGTAAAGCACAATACATGGCATGACAAGAATGCATGATATATGATGTCTAGAAAGTTCCTATATGATGCATGAGATGAAATAACCTCATCTCATCTGGTTGAAACCTAAATAGACTCAAAATGACATAAATAAAAACAACACAAACCATGTTAATCACCCAATGGTGAAATCAAATCCACTGTAAAAATTGCAAAACAAAAAAAAATCAATATTCAAGGAAACATGGATTTTACTTATATATGGGGTAGCTACTCCTGAACACATCTTATTACCAACAACCTATTACATTCTATCCCAGTCTATTGGCTCCAAAATGTAAGGCAAATCTGAAAAGAATGTTCATCTGATACCAAAATATAATGTCCCAGATCCGGCTACCACCCAAAAGTGCCCCGCACCCAGTTGGCCACATAACCTCAAGCACATTTCCCCAAACACCAGAGGTTTTCAACTACCAGTGAGAGAAATGTTAAAACATCAGAGAAACTTTTCCATTAATGTTAGAGTATACATAGCAGAATAAAAGATAGTAGACAAACGCAGAAGCAGTAATACCACAAAAGTAAACAGCAAAATAGTAGAATTAAATCCAATAAATGCCACAATATATATATGACGAATGGTATATATAATTAAGAAAATATAAAAGCAATTCACAATGATAGAAAGTACTACAGAATCCAAAGTAAAAAATAAATATGTATACTCCATTAGCATCACAAGCCTCAGCTTGGTCTCACACTCTCTAACTCCAACAACAATCAAGTACCTAATGAGGAAGGGAGTTTTCCATTATATATACATGAAACCATATAATATGTTTGGGACCAAAACATGACCCAAATAACGTGTGAGACGAATACTAGTAGGAAACCACCAAAAGATCAATGCCAAACTATCATTGAATATATATATAGCAGGTAATATGTATAAATGAAGCAATAAACTAGGAAGTACTCAAATGTGAACAATCATATAGTTTTTCCATTACATTAATTTAACATTCACAAATAATAAATTGAATCATGTAACCCTAGGATCTATACTAATCTATATATCCACTATGTAATGTAACCAAATAGATTTCTCAGAAGACAATCTAAACAATCAAACATGACTGAGTCAAAGCTTGTGATTTGTCTTGGAAGATGTGTCACAATCATTAAATAATTCCTAAATACCCTTTGGTAAATCTATCACAGTATAACCCCGTTGGTCCCACATAGTATAGATAAATTATAAATTACCTCCTTGGTAGCTATCAAATTCAATAACCCTAGCTCAACATAGCATCAATAATGATAAATAACCTCATGTGTAGCTCTCATGGTCAATACCCCTTGGTCTATCATTCATCAATTATTATAAATAACCTCCTAGGTAGCTTTCATAGTCAATACCCATGGTCAAAATTACATAATTAATTTTAGAAAACCATCTAGGTAGCTCTCAGGGTCAATACCCCCTCGGTAAATTATCTACACCAAGGCTCTCACTGTCTTTTGTAAAAACAGTGTGCGTACAATATCAAAGTATCTCATGTAATCTAGAACTCCTAAATGTATAATTTTTCAAAAAAATAACAAATTCATTTCCAAATATCAATCAAAATCTATCCAAATCACACATGTCTTGTAAAATACGGATAGTTTAACAAGAATTATAGGATAAATGGCCATAATAGTCAAACAATGGAGAAATACACCCACATGGTATCCCAAAAATAATCTGTATAACCTTACTCATAAGAAAATATGATTTATCAATTAAATAAACCATAAAAATTGATTAATATGGTTAAAGTACAATCAAGAAATACCCCAAACATGGATATGTGTCACATTTAGTATATATAATCAAAAGACGAACAACGAATGGAAAAAACCACCTACCTTGATGTCAATGATCGATATTCCAGAACATCGAACATTGAATTGGACTAGATAGGTGTACATCTATAGGTGGATGAAAAACGTCCAAACATGAAGAACCCATGAGAGAGAAAAAATCAATAAGAAAGGCTCTAGTGGTTTTGAGAACTCACTAGTGGGATTCCAATTCACCTAGAGGAATATTTATCAGAGAAGAGACAAAGAATCAGGAGGGGTTCCGAGTTTTTCAGACCTCATGATCCTATAATAATCACTACCATAAAGGGGTGTATTTGATGATGAGACAAGACCGCACTTCGATTTATCAAATAAAAAGTAAACTATATAGCATGTTCATTAAATATAAAAGCCATGTAGTATCTTTAACCTTCCCCCACCTTAAGTGGTCTTCTAGGTCATCACATGGCCATGTACTCGGCTGTTACACGACTAGTAGAAGGCTATACGTAGTAACCAGGTACATGGTGTGTACTCATAAGTACACAATGCGTACTTAGAAAAAATCACATTTCTTCTTTTTTCCTCAAAAACTACCCAAAATCAATATCCATACCTGATTGAAGATCTGGGATCTTACACATATAAAATTATTTTATAAAAATGAAGAACATGTGTAAAAATTTCCTTTAAACATAATAAGATAATATTAACACTTTTTTAAAATATTTTTAGAAATCCCGGTTTTTATAGAACACATATATCTGACAGAAAGGACAAATAAAGTCACATTTTGTTAAAAATATTTTCATAATTATATTAAGTAAATATGAGTGGATAAATGGTAACATTTAATGACTATAATATTAATAACTAGATGGTTTTAAAATTCATAAGATTTCTTGAGATATGGATCATAATATTTCATCAATGGAAGAACAATCGTAAACAATATTGATAAACGATGAGATTGTTTCAAAAAAATACTACCACTTTGGTAACATTGAATCATAATATAGTAAAAAGAATAAAATTAAATGAATATTAAAATAACATTAAAATAATCATATTTATGATATAATATGTCAAATTCAGTATATACGCCTCATTGAAAAATATAGGTTCATGACATGGCATGTGCCACAATGAAAAAAAATTAGGACAAAATTAATTTTTTAAATTCTTAAATTTGGAAACATAAAACCCCTGAATAAAATTAATCAAATTGATATGTAAATAAAATTTAATTTAATTATAATAATTATATAATACATCCATGGGAATTATACACACCACATTTAAGAAATAGGAGATGAACATGGTTTGTGTCTCACCGAAAATAAAAGTGAGATGAGAAAACCCTTACTATATGATTAAATTTTGAATCCTGATCACCATGAAAGAATAACATCGATTCAAATAAATTATCATTAAGAAAATTAATTTAATTTTATAAAATTACAGAGGGTGTTATATACAACACATAATAGAATCGAGTGGTGAATATGGCATGTATCTCAGGAAAATAAAATGAGATATGAAATTCCCTTACCTTGAGTATTGACATTCTTCATACACATTAACAAGTCATGTAAAATAATTATATGTTTATTATACATCAACCATAGAGACTTATTATTATATATAATACTATATATGATTGTTTTTGATTTTATATTACCCATTTATTAACAAATCCATATTAATATTATGTTTCATGTAATATCTGCTTGTTTTTTCATATATGTTTTGGAATTGATAATATTGAACCTCTTACTAAGACCCTGATTTAATTATTTCCATAATTTAAATCATGATATAAATATAAAATATAATCATATATCTGTTCTTATTATAATCTAGGAAATGTATAAATATAAAATGGAGGACACCATTCATGGAGACGGTAGGCTGTATGCACGCATGAACACTTTATAATTTTGTTTTCATATTAATAAAAAGAAGGTAAATGAAATATATCAATATATAATATAATTAAATTAGAATTTTTAGGTAATATATACCAAATAATTTCAATAAATTCAACCTTATTATATTGTATATAGATTGTGAAAGAATCAAATCCCTCTAAGGAGGTCGTAGTCAACACTTCGTCAAATGAAATTATCGTATTTAAAAAAATAGAAAGCATGAAGGAATACATTGTATAATAATTTATAGAATCATAAAAAAATTATAAATATCATATATTTCATAGAAAAATATATTTCCCATCATTATTACCAACCATGAGAGGTGGTAAAGGAAAAACGAAAAACATCATTTTGGAGGTGGTAGTTCACCAAACACAAGAATAGTATGTCCATTCCCCATTAGATGTGTGTGTGTATAAGGGTAGGTAATAAATTTATAATAAAAACATATTAGTATATTTAGGATTATTAATATATTATATTATTATGGAATAAAAGTTGTTTAGGGGGTGGAGAATGAAAATTGAACCAAAGAGCTTGATGAAGGATGTTACCACTTCTTTGGGAAACTACTTTTGGATTGAACCAAAGGGCATGCATGGAATGATTTATTCAAAAAAGTATTATTCTAGGATTAGGGTAGAGATTATGGGAGATTATTGGTTCTTTTTTTGTGATAAAAATGGGTTTAGAGGTGTCAATAGGAGGGAGTGGTGAGTTCTTATTTATAGTGTAGGAGGTGTGACGTTCTTGTAAATTTTGGAAAAGGAAATTCCTTCCATGTTTTTCCTATGAAATGTTTCTCCAATAAAGAACCCAATAATATTTAATAAATTTGTATAAATTACAATGACAAATGTGTATGAAATTAATTTATATTTAATCCCATATACAGGATTACAAAATGTGTTTTTAATGTAAAAATGTTCAAAAGTTTGGTTTATTTTTACATATAATTTCAATGGGTAGTTGATTATAATGACCTAAATAAGATTAATTTATGTATAATTTATATAATTGAACATTAAAACAAATAAAAATCATAATTTAACATCATAAATAATTTATATAAAAAAGTATTTTTGAATTTTAATTCAATACTATTCCCAATTCATAAAAAATAAATCATCATAGAAAAATAAAAAATACTCACCATAATCTATTTTTTTTGTTACGACTTCAAAAATGATGTTATTTTTTTCATATAAAATGTATAAGATTTTCAAAAATAATAATTAAAATGGTATCCACATTAAAAGGTGGTAAAATAACATTTTTGAAATATAAAAATTTTTATTCATAAAATTGGATTTAATATTATCTTATACCTAAAAACTTTATTGGATGAGTATCAAAAATATTAATTGAGTATATAAATTATATAGTTTCCTAAAAAATTAATTTTTTTTTTGTATTTTTCAATTTATTGAGATAAAATTGTGCATCTATTTAGGAAGTTGTTTACTTATAAAAGTAATATCTTTGTTTTCATATTGTTATTTCATTCACTTCAATAGATTGATAAAAAAATGATTAATTTTATATGCTTATATAAATAATATTTTCAAAATTTGCTTGATCTTATTCCAATGTATACGTAGTCACTATACTAATATTTAAATAATAATATTTATAGTATCTTGTAGTCTAGAAAAACTCAAGCATTCATGTTACATAAGTCATTTATGGGACTTGATATTGCATGTAATATAATATAAACTTAGTGTTCCTTGTACAAAAAATCTAATCAAAGTGTTAAGTTTAGTGAATTATTGACTTGGTGTTTTGTATAAAGTAATATAAACACAGTTCCTTCATATAATAAAAGCTTTATTAAGTGTGTTGTGAAATAAAAAAATATAACAATATTATTTTAATTTGAATAAAATAATTCTCAAACTCTTAGTGTGTTACATTAGACGCCCTTTAAAATGGATTTCCCCCTAGAAATTCATATGGGTTATTAAAGTTTTAGTACATGAATGTTCCTTTCATAGAAACCCACATTATAAAAATTAATAGTAAAATTTCATTTAAGAATGGAATTTTGAAAACATGATAGTTACTTAGAGTAACTCATAACTTGGTTTCCACATGGGACAACATTGGTGGAATGTGAAAATATACACTTGGAGAAAAATGATATATATTTATTTTTCGTGATTGAGGTCATTGATAAAAAAATGTGAATAAATAATGGGATGTTTTGGTCTAAAAATTAATAAATTTATAAATATTTAAAAGGCCATTTGATTAAAAAAATTATGATATGAAGTCAAATTATTTATAGATCATTTTCTTAAAGTTGAATAATTTTCAAAAAAATATATATACTTTCATGATTTTAGGAAAAACTCACCCTTGGTTGTTACAAGATCAATTTACACTTCATCTATTATTTTACGAAATGAAGGTATATGTTTTATTCCCAAAGCATTAACAGATCCTAAGATCCATAAATAGAATGATCGGTAATTCCATTTCTTACAAAAAATGGTTATCACTTGTTATATAATATACTGAAATCCATGTATGGTGAGAAAATAATTTCATCTCTAAAACCTCATATGATGTTTAAAAAAAACATTCCATAAATTGTTAACCCTATGAACCTTATCAAATATTAAATCCAAAAAATTAGAAATAAGTTCAAGAAATTGGTATAACATTCATCCCCTATATTTCATAATGTATATATTGGTTTTCGCATTCCAAACTATAGAATACACTCATCGTATATTCTCTTGAAACATGGTAATTACTTGAATTATTATAAATCATTTTTGGAAAAATGCATTATCCCTTATTATAAAGTTTACAATATATATTCAATAAATATAAGATGTTTTAAAAATCTGCCGTGTTAACATTGACCACTTGATCAAAAAGTAATTTATCAGTTATGAGGTCATAAATACTATCTATGTTACTTTATCCAAATCAATCATCTATTTTTCCAAGATAAACAAAATTGTCTCAAAATCCTGAACCCATTAAGGGTTACCTTCCATTAATAAAATTATCATGTTTATTTTTCTAAATCACCACTCAATATATACCTTTCAATCCTTGATGAAAAACATTTGTAGAAAATAATTATATATATTTCACGATTCATATCACATAATCAGTGAATTCGAAGACATAATCACTTAAATCATACAATATTATAATTAAATCATTATATAGGTATAAACATCCTATTCCATAATACATCTTTCATTGAATATAAATTATGAGTAATGTCTTAAGGTTTATTAATTTCAATATAATAATTATTAATACATTTAAGGTAAACAATACGGTAATAATATCACATACCGTTCATATGTTGTTTGTGGTCTGTTCATCATTTGCCTAAAAACCATTACTTGTACTAACTTACTAAAAATATTCATGATCCATCCATGTAGTACATCAATTTTCACAATTAAAATTCATTCCAGACATAATTATTTCAACCTTAGATTATGTCTTAGATAGGATAAATACATTGAATTGACCAAACTCTTTATTTTTCCTGTGCAGCTACTTACTTAGTGTCCTTTATTTAAAAACTGAAAACATTTTATTTGTCCTCTAAGACATTCAAATATGTGATTATTTCCACATTTAATGCCCAAATGAGACTAAATATACAATCCTCCAAGGTCTAAATTAACCAAAATCATAGTGAAATATTTTGTTCTATTCTTTGGTGTAAATCCCCAACCTTAAACCCTACATAATACTGAGTTAAAATAATAATTCATGTTGAGTGTATTTTCAGGTTTAGGGTATTCTAGAATTAGGCCATAATTGTTACATAAAAACTCAAATATTAGAAAGTAGAAACTTATAATCACTATCCATTTCATTCACAAAATGAAACTATTTAAAATAAAAAATGATTTCTTTTCCCTGATAAAATTATTTAAAATATTCTTCTTTACTTCTTCCTTTATTTTACCCGACCATATACCCTATGAAAAAATATCAAAAACATAGGATATGAAGAAAAATATTTTTAATGGATATAAAATATGGAATGAAACTGTTATTCCATGAATATTTTGAACTCATGAAAACATTTTCACAAAAAAATAAACTCTTTAACATACCTTATGAAATAATAAGATTCCTAAAAAAATTATTAGAAATCATAAATCATAAAGGTAACTTGTGGAATCCATATCATACTTACATTACATCTTTCACAACAACATTGGGAGTAACCTTCATGGTTATGTTTGTAATACCAAACATAGTATATTATCTAAATATGTTAGAAAAAACACAACCATTTAACTCCATCATATTACCCAATGAATTGGAGAGATATAACAGGCTCACCCACCCACCGTTTGTCATGGAACCATCCATATACATAAACAATTATCAAGAACCATAACATAATGAAAATACATTAACAAGAATAAAGGAAAAATAGCATTGCAACATTGCTATAAGAAAAATATCATTTCAAGATATTGATATAATCTTTCCCCACTAAAAACCATTTTCAATACCAAAATACATGAATGTGGAATATGTTATTTATTTTCCTTTTAAAAACCTTACTACTTTTCGGGGAAGCCAAATATCAAATAATGGTCATAGTTGTAGAATGGTTGTTATTGTCGTGTATGTAAAAAAACATTCCTTCCGTCATTTAGTAAAATAATTCATAGAAAAATATTTCATTAGAAAACCATGAATGAAATAATAGTCGAAGGGGTTAACTATACACTGTATGAAATAAGGTGGTATATATTATTGAAATATGCTTCTATGATTAAAGATTGATATTGAGTCCCTTCAATGGAGTCTTAATCATCTCATACATTCTTTATATTTCTGAATAATAAACTTAGGTTAATTTATACATGCTTAAAACCCTTTTTCATGTTCTTTATTTGTTTTATATCACTTATTACCATGTTATAGTAAATACATAATGATTTAAGTTCACATCGGACGTTTTGTTGATATTTTTTTAATAAGTTGAAAATAAAATTGGTACAATATAAATAGTCCATGTTTTCATAAGTCCATCTAGAAAATAATATTAATGAAATTATTATCGTTTTTTACATAAAATGTACCTTTAAATATAACAATGGAGTGTGGTTATGAAAAATGAACAATGTTATAATCTTGTAGATGATAATCCATACGTACACAAGAGTAACGTTTTTCCATTTTTCGGTGATCCTTTTGGAATGGAGATAAGTATTATTTAATATTTCTATAATTATCATAATGTAATTAATATCATATTATTCATTTAAAAATACTTATACATATCACACAAGTGATATAATTAATAAAAAACAAGTCACATTACCGTGTGGAGGTAATAGTTTACACGTAAGAACGAACAACGTTATAATTTTTACGCACATGGATGTAAAAAGTAATTAATATATTATTATATAATTATTATTAATATTTCATTAATATCACATATTAACATTAATTCTATTTTTATAACTAGTCATGAGGGATGTTTATAGAAAATCAATTAAACCAGTTTCTGGAGGTGATTGTTTACATGTACTCATGAATGAATAATTCCTTTCCCATTTAATGGATGTGGAGATGGATGGATGTGATTATATTAAAATAATAAAATCTCTATACATTTTGGACACTTTAGTTATTATTTCACCTTGTAAGAAGAATATTTGAAGGAATATAAATACTTAATGAAAGTGATACCTATTCTCTAGTTTATTTCCTTTGAAGAACACCATAACACCTATAAGGAATGTGTTATACCTAAAATAAGGCTTAAATAATGTGGGGAGGTATTATAGTAAGGGGTTCATATAGATATAGTCCTAACAAAAATATTTTTAACTATGATTAATAGTGAGGACTTTGTTCCTTTTTATAGGAGAGGGAAGGAGATCCCTTAGAAACTCATAAAATATAAATTAATATAAATTAATTTTTAAATATAAATGACTCAAACATGAGTTATGTAGAATATAAGATGAGGATGGTTCTAAATTATCTTAGTAAATAATTTTTAGTGAATTATTTATTTTATTTGTAAAAATATCTTTTTGGTTTACCCTTAATTAATCTATTTTAAATGTAATTATGGTAACAACATTTTCAATATTAAGAGGCTGTAAATTTTAGTTATATATGGTAAATTTTCTATAAATGGAAAATTTATTATCTTTTAGACCATATAATTGTCACTTTATTAATTTTAAAATATTTTTATGATTTTTAAATAATCTAATAAAATATTATTTTTATAAAATATCCATGGTGTCAATTTTGACAGTATTCATTTCGTGAAATTAAATAAAATCAAGAAAGAGTAATAAATTAGAAAAAAACCAATTAATAGACTTAGTATATTTCCTTGTGACCTTGAATATTAATGGAGTACCCTAATTAATTATAATTATATTTTATTTAATAATTTTCATATCATTTATTTGATATATCTATTGAAAACAATAATTACTCCATCACTATTGTGTTAGTATTTATGGTAATTATTTGATCTCTAAAAATTATAAATAAATTTCCATGAAGTACATAATTTTATTAGATTTCTAGTGGCTATTTATTGTCAAAAATATATCATATTGATAATTATTTTAATATTATTATACTTATAAGAAACAATATGGTGACATGTTTTCACTTTCTTTTTTTAATAATATTTATATCAATTTCATGGACAAAAGACAACTAAACTTGTCAATTCCTATAATTAAATGTTGAAGGTATACTTTTATTTATACAATATTATTTTGGTAGTTTCTAGGGTGATTTTATTATCTTATCATATTTTTATTAACATAACTTACCTGATTTACCTTTAACTGTGGTCATTAAAAATTACCAATGTTACTATTCGTAAAATTCAAAAACTAAAAGGAATTTATTTACATAATTTAGACTCACTGATTCTAAATATGGAATCCATTTTTCAAAATTTTAATCATGGTAGTTGTAGAAATTAATTTAAAAATAATCCTCGTTGTGAAAACGAGAAAATAGGTTTTGTTAAAGTAAAAACCATCAAAATATTGACATGAATTTATATCTAATTTCAATTTGAAATTACGTAAAATGACAAAAATTATATTAAATTATAAAAAATAAATCTAATTATAATTTAAAACCACTTTAAAAGACAATGTTACAAAATAAATAAATTAGATTTAAAATCTTTTTTGAATTATAATGTAGTATTTTCCACTATTCATTAATGTATGATTTCGATCAGAAAAATTCCAAAGAATTATCCAAATTAAATTTGGATGTCCCTCATCCAAATAAGAAGTTTATTTTTTTAGATATAACTTATTAATGTGTCGAGAACTAGATTTAGAATGGGTTCTCCATCAAAAGGTGGTAAAATTACATTTTAAAAAAATTAGAGCTTATATACATAAAATTGGATTTATTCTTATTTTAAGCCCACAAAATATATTGGGATAAAGTAAAAATATTTAATAGACTTTCATAAATATTATATAATTATTTCTATTCACTCCCTCTGATAAAAGGACTAAGAGATAACTACCTTTTAATATAATATTATTAATAATGTATTATGTTTCAGAATTACCCAATATTGTGTGCAACACAAGATTTCAGAGAAACACAATGTTGCGTGAGGGGTATACAATCAGAAAAAGAATCTCATTTAAATTAAAATTAATATAAAATTCATAAGCATTAATAGATATTAAAATAAATTATTCGATAATGTCCTAGGATGATATGTCCTTCCCCCCTTTTACAAAGTACGTACTCACAATTTTATTCACTTATCAAATAAGTGGTGGAATTTCTACCTCATTGCATTTTAAATTATCATGTTTCCTCTTAAACCATATAATTTTTCCACAATAACATAACCTGATGAATCACATTATATTTCAATTGTTTCTCTCTATGTTGAAGAATCTAGACTGGCTGTTCCTCATATGAAATATATTCTTCCAACTGAATTACTTCTGAACTAAATACATGAGACTAATATTGAATATAATTTCGTGAAATTAAAACATGAAAAACATTATGTACATGGGATAAAATAAGAGTTAAATCCACTATGTAAGAAACTGATCAAACTTTATCCAAGATTTCATAGGGTCCAATGAACAGTGCACTCAGCTTCCCCTTCATACCAAAACACATCACACTTTCCCATATAAACATTGAGAAATACATGATCGCCTACCTCAAATGAATGATCCATCCTCCAGTTATCTACATATATTTTCTACCTACTTTGAGATATCCTCGTGTGTTTTTTAATCAATTAAAATTTTTATTCCATCTCTTCTACCAATTCTAGTCCCATTAATTTCCTTTCACCTACTTCATCCTAAAAGCATGATTTTGAACCTACTTTACATATAATGACTCAAATGGTGCCATCTATATACAAGAATGAAAACTGCGATTGTATGAAAACTAAACTAAAGAATTTTGTTGATCCCAACTTCCCAAGTAATCCATTAAACAAGAACATAGCATATCCTCCAACATTTGAATTTTTCATTCTCACCACCCATCTGATCAGGGATGAAATGATTTAATGAAATTTAATTCAGTACCCAACAACATCTGAAGGCCTTTCAAAAATTTATAAGTGATATTGGGATCATGATCAGATAAAATAGTTAGATTAACTCCATTTATCATTACTATCTCATTATGATAAAAACGAGAAAGTTGATCTAGATATAAAGTGTCTCGACTAGGAATAAAATGAGAATATTTTTTCAATTAATCAACATTAACCCTGATCTCATTGTTACCTAGACAAGTTTATGGTAACCCCACTACAAAATCCATGGATATATTTTCCCATTTCCACTATGGAACTGGAAAAGGCTGAATAATCCCTTTAAAAAACTACAACATTACTTTAAACTATTGACTAATAAAAAATATTACAGTAAAGTAAGAAATATGTTTTTTCATTCCATCTCACCTATAATTCTCCTAATGGTCTCTGTACATCTTAGTGCTGCCCAAATGAACTGAAAACAAAGAATAATGAGATTCACATAAAAAATCTTTCTTCAACTATGAATAACAATGAACACATAATCTCTTTCTGAACCGCAAAACACAATATTTATCAATGTTAAATTCCACTAACATATCCTTATGAACCAATTATAAATTTTTCTACAATAATTTTTTTTTGTTTTATGATTTATTAATTATGTCTCATAGATATGGTTTCACTAAAACCTGAAACAAAATAGAGAAGTTTCCTCCTATAAAAACATCCAATTCAAAATTCATCAAATCATCAACCAAACTATCTTGTTCCAAATGTACCATGGTAAATGTAGAAATGCTTTTTCAACTCAATGTATTAACCCCATTAATTTATTTTCCTAGATGGTAATGAATCTTTCAATCATAATCCTTGATTAATTACATCCATCTTCTTTGTATCATGTTCAGTTATTTTTGAGTGAATATATACTTAAAACATTTTTTCTCAGTATATATTTCAAATTTTACTCCATGTAGATGATGTCTCCACATTTTTAGAGAAGAACATCAGAAAATAATTCCAAATCACGTGTATGGTTATTTAAATCATGAGGTTTAAACTGACATGATGCATATTAAATTACCTTATCATTGGGTATTAGGGAAAAAACAAGTCCTTTCAATGACGCATCATTCAAGATAAAAATTTCACCATTTCTCAAAGGCAGTTGAAAAACTAGAGAATTCACCAATCTTCGATTAAATTATTAAAAACAATCATCGCATCATTTTTTCCAGATGAACGTGACACACTTTTAGGTTAAATTAGTAAGTGGGATATATTTCCATACAAAATTTACAACAAAACTCATGTAATAGACTACTAGACCAAGAGAACTAGGAATCTTAGTTATATTTGTTGGTTTTTCCAATTATTCAACAAATTTTGTTTTATAAGGATCTATAGTTAACCCATATTTAAAAACAATGTGAATAAGGAACAAAATTTTTTACAACCAAAATTTACTCTTTCTGAATTTACCATAAAAATAGTTTTTTTAATAGTTTTAAAATAACCATTAGATAACTTTAATGTTCTTATTTACATTTAGAATACACAAATATTTCATCAAAAAAAACAACCAAAAATTTATCCCAGAACTCTGGAATATTCTACTCATAAGATCCATGAATACATCAATAGCATCAGTTAATCCAAAAGGTATAATGAAAAATTTTTAATTGCTATATATATTACAAAACAATGTCCTAAGAAAATTTTCTTCATTTACTTTCAACTGATGGTACCTCAACCTCATGTCATCCCATGAAAAATATTGTGCTCCCTGTAGCAGAACAAACAAATCATTGATATATGACAATGGATATGTTTTCTTAACAGTGATGTTATTCAACGCTATATAATCAATAAAAATTCACATTGAACCATATTTCTTTTTAACAAACAAGACCAGATAACCCCATGGTGATGTACTAGGATAAATGAATACTTTACCTAATAACTCCTACAATTGTTTCTTTAACTCTAAAAGATCAATTTAAGCCACAAAATAAGGGGCTTTGAAATTGTCTTAACATCATAATCTAAGTCAACAGAAAATTCAACTACTAGATCATGTATAATACCAAGATACTCATGAGGAAAAATGTCAAGTTAATAATTTACCACTAGCACATCATTAATATTAATTGTTTACTTTTTTCAACAATATGTACAACATAACATTCAATTTTCTTTCTTTTAATAGTTTCTATTATTATTGATATGTTACCAATGGTAAGAGTTCATTCTTGTACACAAAACTAAATGTCTTTATAAAAATAAATTTATTTATATATATAGTCAATATTATCATGGTAAAGATAAATCCAATCCATACACAAAATAACATCAAACTCTACTAGGGGAAAACAACAAGGTTTTTAGGATGATTATTTCCTCCTAGAATGATAGGATGATTCTTATAATTTCTTTTTTCCATCAGCATTTCCACAGGTATTTTTAAAAAAGGTTCTAGATTCATTTATTAAGGCTTAATTTCTAATTTAGAAGAACATTTCTCAAAAATGAAAGAATGTGAAGATCCAGAATCAAATAACACATTGGTATAATTTGAATAAACAAACAGTATACCTGATACCACTTAATTTGATGGCTCGACATCTGATGAAGTAGTTTCAAAGTATTTAACCAAAAATATATTCTTTTAGTCTGGATGATTTCCATCATTTAAATTCTTTAACATATAGTCTTTTTCATAATTATATATATTGTATCATTGAAAAATTTTATTGAATACAAATTAGATTTTTTATTACCATTAGCTTGATTTTTCTCAATGCATTTATGGTCCTTATGTACCATTTTACCACATCAGAAGAAGTTATTATATTTCAAAAGAAATTCTACATTGTTTTTTTTTACCAAAATGTTCTTTTACAGTAAACATAATTTTCTACCCATAATAATTTTTTGAATAAATCTTCACTTTATCTTTCCACCTCAACCAATTGTTCTGCTATTTTTTAAAAAACACATGATCTTATAAAAACTCTTTTTCCACCGTATTCTCACATCAAACATGTTTTTCATAACATTTGAAGTCACGAGAATCCAACACCCGTCGATACATTGTCGTTAATCCTGAGTAAAAATGATTGATGTTACTATTATATTCCCAGATGAAATGTAGAGGGTACATTGCCTACCATGTGAGTTTTTCTTTTTATATAGCCAATGAATCCTTGTTTTTCACCAATTCAAATAAATTTTTTCCCATCCTAGGTCAAACCACCTTATGAAAATATTTCCCAAGAAATATATTCATAAATTCATCCCATTCCATGGCCTCAATCTCTTCACTGTCTTGGATAATCATAACCATATACCAGTGCATATCAGATTCATCTTCAAAATGGTAAATAAAAAGACAATCCTTTTGATTGTATAAACAACGAATGATATCAAAAATATTTTCAAGTTATTTAATCTACCCTTCAGCTAGCACGAGGTCAGATGATCATCTAAATGATGGGGGAGTTGTGTCATGAAATGCTCCACTACTGTCATGTTTCTATATGGTTGATTTGGCTGATCTTGTGGATAGATACCATAGCCATTTGTAGTCTGATTCTACTATGCCATCCCTACAAAAAATATTTTAGTTCAGATTCAAACCATTTCATGTTTCGTATTTGGAAGGTTGTTTTCCAAAGGATATCATCCCAGTATAGCTTCTCGGTCACCTCTATGGAATGAAATTCTGAACAAACATATCTCAGATTAAGTGAAATAGTAATCATGAAATTCTATATCATTTCAATTTGACCAAAAAATAAAAAATATTTATGGATAATCTATTAACAATATCATAACCACTAAATTTATCTAAATCGACCACTGACACAAATAATAAATCCTCGGACTAAAACATTATATAATTTTCAGATAAATCAATAATTCACAATGAGGATATTTTCATGTTTAGAGTTTTAGAGATTTAGTCCATAAATAATATATAACAAATAAAATATTACAAAGAAGAAACTTTTAATCACTATCCATTTATTTTCACAAAATAAATTTTTTTAAAATAAAACATGATTTGTTTCTTGATAAAAATGTTTAAAACATTCATCTTCACATATTAATTTCTTTTACAAATCCTTATACCCTGTTAAAAACATTTCAAAAAAATGGGATGAACAAAGAATCATAGTAATGGATATAAAATAAGGAATGAAACCATTAGTCCATGAATATTATAACCTCAAGAAAACATTTTCACAGAAATATAAACTCTTTAACTTATATCATGAAATCCTATGATTCTTGAAAAACATCTTAGAAATCATAAATCGTAAAGGTAACTTGTGGAATCCATATCATAATAAATTATAGTTTTTACAACTATATGGGTAATAACCTTTGTGGTTACATTTGGAAAACTCATCACTGTATGTTACCTAAATATCATAGGCGAAACCCCACTGGTTAACTCTATCTCATTACCCAATTAATTGGTGAGCGATAACGGGCTCACATTCCTTTGTTTTATCACTAAACAACCAATATACATAAGAAATTCCCAAGAACTATAATATAATCATAACATATAATCAAGAATAAAATATAAATAAAATTTGAAAATTGGTGTTACAATATATAATTTCATGATATTGACATAATAAATCTATTCTCAAAAGCATTTTCAATACCAAAATACATTAAAATGTAATATAATAACCATTTTACATTTAAAAACACTAACTCTTATAGAGGAATCCCAATATCAAATAATGGTCACAGCAGCAGAATGTTCATTGTCAATGTGTACATAAAAAAGAATAATTTTTTCATTTATTAAAACAATTAAGTGAAGAAGAGATTTTTAAAAAACATTTTAATTGATTTAAAATTCAATGGGGTTAATTGTACACCATATCAAAGAAAGAGTTTTATATTATCGAAATAGGGCTCAATATAAATAGATTGTGATAATGTCCTTTACCTTGAGTCTTAATCATCTCGTACATTCTATATATTCCTAAATAATAAATGTAGGATAATATCTACTCTATTTTTAACCTTTTTAATGTTAATTATTCTTTTTAAATAACTTATTACCATTTTATAACAATTAGAAGATGATTTAACTTCATGTTGACATTTTGTTGATATTCAGTACTTGAGATGAAAATGACCTTGGTACGATGTCAATAGTCCATGTGGTCTTATGTAGTTTGTCTCCAGTATAATATTCATCACATCATTATCATTTTTATACATAAATTATACCATTAAATCAAAACCTAATGTGTGTTCATGAAAAATGAACAATGTTATAATCATGGAGATGGTAAGTCGTATGTACGCATGAGTAACATTTTCCATTTTTCACTGACCATCATGGAAAGGATTTAAGTATTATTTTATCTTTCTATAATGATTATAACATCCCTAATATCATATTAATCATTAAAAAATACATATATATAGCATAAAATTTAAATAATGAATAAAAATGAGTCATGTCGCTTCGTAGAGGTGATAGTCCACACATATGCATGAACGACATTATCATTTTTATGTGAATGGTAGTAAAAATGTAATTGATATACTATTATCTTATAATGATAAATATTTCATGAATATCACATATGAAAATTAATTCTATTATTATGAAAAGTCATGAGAGATGGCAATGGAAAATGAATTAGATTGGTTCATGGAGGTGATAGTTCACATGTACAGATGAACGATTAATTTCATTCCTATTTAATGGATTTGGAGATGGATTTAGGAAATGATATAAACATAATAACATCTTAGTATATTGAGGATACTAGGGTTATTATTTCATCTAGTAAGAAGAGGATTTTATGGAATATAAGTACATAAATAAAATGATACATCTTCTTTTGTTGATCATCATTGAATAACACCGTAACACCTATAAGGAAAGTGTTATGAATAAACTAAGGTTACAGGAATGTGGGTATGCATTCTAGTAAGGTTTTGGGTAATTACTAGCTAAAATAAACTTTTTTTGATGTGTGAGAAATATAGAGGAATGGGTGCATTTTTTAAGAGACGGTTGGGGAACCCAGATTAACTATTAAAATATTAAATTTCTATAAATTAATTGTTAAATCCAAATTACTCCAACTTGAGTTATGTAAAAAATAACATGAGGATGGTTCGTGTAAGAACCCAGACCTCCATTTCATGTATAGATCTTGATTTTATGTTATTTTTTATGTAAAAGTGAAGAAATTAGTTTTTTTTGTCAAGAATATGTTGTGTACTCCTGAGTAAAAATTGTGTACATAGATTTTCACCTACATGAACATACTATCCATGTAACAGATGAGTACATGGACGTGTCATGAATTAGTAGACCACTTATTTTGGTGGCAGGTTGAGGCAAATACATGATGTGTACTATTAGTGAACACATTATGTACATTTTTAATTTGATAAATCGGAGTGGGGTCATGTCTCGGGTCCAGAACCAACTTCTTCTTCATGTGTTTCATACAAGAGTGATCCGGAACTATGAATGAAGATCGAACCCCCATTTATCCATCTAACCTTCGATTGATATGTTTTTGGGTGCGTTGTAATCCCACAGGTTATTTATCAGATCCCAAAGATCCTTTCTTCCTAATTTATCTTTTCTCATGATTTATTCAAGGTTGGGAGTTTTCCACTTTTTGTAGATCATAGATGATCTAAGCCGATTCAAGGGGTGAAGTTCAAGGATATTGATTGTGAGACATTAAGGTAAGTGTTTTGTGACTTTCCTTGTTCGTCTTTGGTTTATATGTGTTAATGTTCCGTATACCCACGTTTGGGGTAAGGTGTGTTTTGGAATTGAACCCTATTTATTACATGTTATTGTTTGGTTAATTGATAAAGGGTAGTTTCATATGACCAAGGTTAGATACCTTGTTTATGGAACACCATGTGGGTGTTTCTCCCTTGACTGATTTTTATGGCTGTTTGGTCTAGAATTCCTATTAGGATTGCCTTGTTTTCTATTTCCTTTTTGGTTATGAGGGAGTTACTGATTATAGAGGATTCCTTTGATGTGAATTGTGGATTTTTGACCAAGGGGAATTTGATTATGCGAGCTTCCAAAGGTAGAGTAATTTATTTAAATTTTACTGTTATGTTTACATAGGGGTATTGACTATGGGGGGTTCCAGGTGGTCATCAACCTAGGGGTTTAAACCGGGAGAGTTTCTCATGTGGTTGTTTTAAATAAATAGTGAAAAGTTAGAGAAAATGGGTTATATAGTGATATATTTTTATAGGGTCATGATTAAATGATTTTTGTTGTGTTAGACCAGGGGAATTTGACCATGAGAATGATCCCAAAGGGGTTGTGATTAAATAATTTAATGATTCTGAAGAATCGACTAAGCCAATGCACATGTTTGGATTTAGTCTTAATTGAATGTTTAGATAGTATTCTGAGACATCTATTTTGTTATGTACACATGGGATATATATATTTGGATAGATCCCGTGGTTTACATAATTCAACAGATTTAATTATAAATGTGAATGAATATACCTTAAAAATATATGATTGTTTACTTTTGAGTACATACTAGTTAATTTCCTCATTTATGTATATTACCAAATATATATATATTCACTGATAGTTAGCCATAGATCTTTTGGTGGTTTCTGACTAGGATTCGTCTAACACCATATTTAGGTCATATTTTAATGCAAATAGATTACATGGTTACAGTTATATATATGAAATAGTTCCCTTCTTCATCAGGTACGTGATTACGGTTAGAGATAGAGATCATGGGATCAAGCTGAGGATTGCGATGCTGTGGGAGTTTACTTTTTTTGTTGTACTTTGTTTTTTGTATTGTTTTCCCGAATTGTGACTTGTTTGGAAGATTTATTTAATACATATGACATGCATCATATCTATATATTTTGTCTTTTGTTGTATTTATTTTAAACTTCCTTTTTTTACTGTTGTGGTATTACTAATTATGATTTTATTTACTATTTGTTATTCCATAATGTATACTCTTCAAATGATGACATAGTTTCCCCAATATCGTACCATATCCCTCACTTCTAGTCAGATGCCTTTGGAGTTTGGGGAAATGCACATGAGGTTATGTGGCCAATTGGGTTCAGGGAACTTTTGGGTGGAACTCAGATCTCAGAAGTTACAATTTGGTATCAGAGGATTTCTTTTATAAATTTCATTACTATTTGGAGATAATAGACTAGGATATAAAGGAATAAGTAGATGGTAATAATATATTCTTGGGAGTAGCTAACCTATGTACATGGAAAATTCATGTTACCTCCAATATTCAAATATTTCTTATTTTTCAATTGTTACAGTTGATTTGATTTTACCGCTGGGTGATTCAATTGTTTTGTGTTGTTATGATTGATATCATTGTGGTTCTATTTCTACTTTAACCTGAGGAGATGAGGTAATTACATCTCATTCATCATATAGAAACTTGATATAGATCACATGTCATGCATTCTTGTCATTCCATGTGGGTGCATTACTGATTGCATGCTATTGTGATAGATATTGTGCTAAATATGCATGGTGTTGTGATAGACGTTGTTATAAAAATACGTACTATTTTTATAGGGTAGTGGTATATGTAATGTTTCATTTGTATGGATGTCGAGCTTTGGTCCCTGTGGGGTTATGGGCCCTCTTGGATTGGAATTTGGTGGATCTTATTTGAACTTTAATTGAATTCAATCAAGATGTGATTTGAATAATGATTTAAAACATTGATTCGCAGGGAGTATGTGATCTCACGTCTCAAATCATGTCATTCCATAGCCAAAAGATTAATATTTTGGGGGTTCTGGAGAAGTTTTAGAGGCTTAATATCTGAAAACACAGACCAGACGGTGTGTAATGTAATGAACACAAATCATGTGTTCTTATGTTATAGAAGAACTGACTTTTCATAAGTACATGTCGTGTACCATATGTACATTCCATGTTGTTTTAGAATGTGCAACTGACAATGTGATAAGAGACACAGGGTTTGTAAATTATTGGTAAAACATTTCGTGTAATGGGAGTACACACCATGCAATACAAGATTGTCTATCTGGCTATGTGACTAGTGAAATAGGTGGATGAAACATAGGTTATAAACACTGTGTCTATGTTATAAATGCGATGTGGTAATCGTCCAGGGACCTATCCATGTGACCAATTACATGGGTGGATGGAAGTTTTGTAGTACAATCTGTGTCTAGAGTATGCACTTCGGGTAGTATTACATCAACATAACAACATGGTTCGAGTAGGGTAGATGTACATGGGTAGGAGGGAATATTCAAGTAAAAAAAATGTCTCCGGAAGAACATGTCAAGTGTATTGGGTGTTACACGACCAAGTTGGCAGAGGTACATGCCCATGTTAAGGCTTAAGGGAACACGATGTGTTGTGGTTCTACATCCCATGTAGCCCTATTTTGAAAAACCTGAGTGTTTTCATTCTCTTATTTAGTACTTTCAATTCAAAGTTGTAGTCCATGATAATCTTGAACTGAGGTGTGCACTTGACCTTGCAGATTCATGCCACTAAGACGTCCTCCGATTTTATGCCAGGAATAGGGTGAGGATAAGAGACTATAAATTGTTGATCAAGGACTACCAGCAGATCATCCCATCATGCCCGTCCCTGAACTGAATATTATGCCAGATGAAGGTGTTGATGCATAGTTCTGCGAAGTCTTTATGAGGATGATATAGACTTCTCATGGAGAACCACATCGTACCCGACTATGGAAGAGTTCACATGGGTGTTCCCGTAGTAGAATCCTCCCACTTTTTCAGGGGATAGAGGACCACAAGTTTTAGAGTCAGGGTTGGAGGCCATACTTTCTATTTTCAAGAATCTGGATACACCTACTAAGAGGAGGGTGAGGATAGTGGTGTACTTTCTATGTGATTTATCCAAAATATAGTGGGATGCTATCTCACAGGAAGGATTTCATCACGATATGGCTTGGGTAGAGTTTCATAGGACCTTCTATGATTACTTCAACCCCAGGACATTGAGGGTCGACCAAGCCTGAGAGTTCATGAATTTGGATTAGGGTTCTCATTCAGGGATGTATTATTCTTCTCCCTTTATAATTATTTAGTGCTTCGCACCTGTTTTGGTAGTTGATGAGTTATAAGTGGCTATACGGTTATTGGATGGTCTAAGAAATGACATATGATCATAGGTGATTGTTTTTTAGGCTAACTACAATGATTGTTATAGTAAAATAGACACTAATTACCATGTTAAATTGGAAGGAGTTTGGAGTAGTGAGCCAGGGTAGTTCGACATCCAGGGCTAGTACTCCTTCGACCGATAGCAGGAAGCATCACAGGTAGCTTTAATGCGATGTGTCTTCAGGTAGCCAGGTAAGGTACTACTAGTGAAGAATGAGTGTGAACATGAGGAAACATTTCTCGAGAGACCCATTTGAGTGCCAATCATGTGGAAAGATGGGTCATCTTCAATGTTATTGCAGAATTTTTTCACTAGAAGCTATTGATAGGGGATGTGTTATGACTCCATGTTCAGGAGACACATCACCAATTTCTCCTTAGTCAGGGAACTGGAGTTTTTCAGGACGTTCAGGCTAAGGGGGTGGTTGTGGGAATGGTAACCATACAAATTGTTTTCAATGACAATATGGTGGATCAGATTAGGTTATACAAGCAGGGATACAGGCCCATGGTATTGGTCAGACTTTTGTGATGGAGTAGACTCAACATGAGAAAGATCCCTAACCCTCCATGATTATAGGTACGATTTCAGTTGCAATAGTTTTAGGTTACGCTCATTTTGATATAGGTTAATCCCATTTTTTTGAATCTTCTGATATTGTAGAGAGGCTTTGGCTCTACATCTTTACTTCTGATGATGTTATGATGCTAGACACTCTGTTGGGAATTAGGATGGCTATTGTATGTTAGTGAAAGGAGTTTCCTCTAGAGGTTAGTGGATTTCACTTCTTATGGGACCTTTATTTCTTATAGATTACATGCTTAAATGTCATTCTCAAAAGGGATATGTTGGTCTCTTTTCAGGCCTTTGTTGACTGCTATCATCGTAGGGTGTTTCACGTCACTAGAGAGTGGGTCTTTTCAACACAAGGGTGAAAGGGATGTCCCGATGATCAGAGTTGGACCCGATCATCATGGATTGGGAGTAATTACACCCTAGATTTCTAGTTTATATTTGGATGACCTAGGGACTTCACAGATAGAATTTCCTCTTGGTGTTCATTTATATTTATAGGAAAGAAACACCAGAGTTACAAGAGCTCAAGAAGCAGTCAGATGAGTTCTAGGAAAAGGGTTTCCTATGAACCAATAATTCTACATGGGGTTTTCCTATACTTTTTGCGAAGAAGGAGGACTTTACACTCATACATTGTATGGATTGTTAGAAGATGAACTAGTTGATGGTCAAGAACCGACATCCCTTACTGAGGATTAAATATCTCTTTGATCTTCTTTGAGGAGCCTAGGTGTTCTTGAGAATTTAATTGAGATATGGTTACCATCATTTTTTCATTAGACCATTAGATATGCCTCTTAATTCCATAAAGAGTAGGTATTTTCTATATGAGTATTTGGTTAGGCTGTTCGTTCTCATGAACCTGCTAACAGTTTTAATGGAACTGATGAATTGAGTGTTCTATCCTTACCTGGATTATTTTGGGGTCATATTCATGGATGATATATTGGTGTGCTATCACACTTGAAACAACCATTCCGTTCATTTGAAGATCATATTGAGTGCACTTATATAAAATCAGTAATATGATAGTCTCTCAAAATGCCACTTTTGGATAGCCCTGGTTTGCTTTTTGGGTCTTTTTATCATGGAGACATGACTACCAATAGTCCCAGAAAATGTTAGAGCAGTAGTTTCCTTGGATCATCCGAAGAAAGTATTTGAGGTAATAAGTTTTATAGGGCTGGCTGGTTGCTGTAGATGATATATTCAGGACTTTTCATTCTTATCAGTGCCACTAACAAGCCTAAATATGAAGGGTGTGATGTACATGTTGACATATTCCAACAATTAATCCTTTCAAGAGCTGAAAGGGAGAGTGACTTCATCACATATAAAGAATTTTCCAAATCCACGATAGAGTTACATCATTTTCTGTGATGCATCAGGTATTGGGCTTGGAGCAGTACTTTTGTAGGGGGAAGGATTCGTTACATATGGGTATTGATAGTTGAGGATACATGAGAGGAATTACCTAATGAAAGATCTCGAGTTAGCTATGGTTGTGCATGCATTGCAATTTTGAAGACATTATCTTTTGGGAGATCATTTTTTGGAATACACTGACCAAAAAAGTATCAAGTATATATTTACATAGTGAGATCTTAATTTGAGACAGTGAAGGTGGGTTGAGTACCTTTAGTATTTTGACATTGTGATTCCCTACATGCCTGGGAAAGGCAAAACAATGGCTTATAGGTTGAGTATGAGGACTCAGATAAAGACAGTTCATGAGGCTAGTAATGATTGGTAGCTTATGGATTTGTTCTCTAAGATGTATTTGGTGGTGTACGAAAATAGGGGAAAATGATTATGTCTTTTTATAGATGTTACCTATACTCTACTATATCATGTGCGAATGAGGAAAATATAAGATTATGAAGGCTTAGTCATATGGGAGAGTGTGTCAGGAGAGGAACCTAATATTAGTTGGACCGTAGGAAGTGATGAGGTCTTGCATTTTTATGGATGCATTTTGGTGTCAGTAGACATACGTGAGGAGGTTATGGAAGATTTTCAATCCTTTGTATTGGAAGTTCGTTTTGGTGTCACCAAGATGTATTGAGATTAACATCATCAGTGTTGGTGTCCATGTATGAAGTGGGATGTAACCGGTTTTGTAATGAGATATTCCACCTATCAGTTGGTGAATTCATAGCATAAGTTACCATTTGGGCTTCAACAATAGTTAACCATTCTTGAGAGTAAGTGTAACGAAGTCACGATGTATTTTGTGATAGATTTACCAAGGTCTCATTGAGGAAATGATGTTGTGTGGGTTATTGTCGATAGGCTCAGAAATGTTTCACATTTCTTGTCAATCAAGGAAACCTTCAGTTTTGATGAGTTTGGAATGATTTTCATCTGAGATATTGTACATTTTCATGGGGTTTCACACTCTGTCATTTCAGATAGGGATGCCTAGTTTACATCTCATGTCTGGTAGAGAATACAATGGGCTTTGGGTATACTGGTACTTCTATGTAAAAAATGCCATCCCCAGATAGTTTTCCAATCCAGGGACACGATTCAGGTCTTGGAGGACATGTTTCAAGCATGCGTCCTGGGTTTCAGGGGCTCCTGGGAGAGATACATACCCCTAGTTGGGTTTTCCTTAAATAATAGTTTTTAGGTATTTATTTAGATTACACGTCATGAGGATTTTTACTGTAGGCCAGAAGAATCTCCCCTATGTTGGCTGGAGGATGGACATACAGCTGTGTTGGGACCTCGTTTTGTCAAAGATACCACTGAGAAGGTGGTGTTGATTCAAAAGAGGATGGATACTTCACAATCTCTCCAGAAATATTATGATGATTAACGGAGACAACCTCTATAGGTTGAGGTAGGAGATTAGGTTTTCTTATGCATCACAGAGAGGTTGGGACACAGGAGGATTGGGAGATAGGGTTTGAATTCATCCTGGTAGGTCAGGCCCATTTTATTTTTTGGAGAGAGTCTGTCCAGATTCTTATCAGTTGTAGTTATCTCAGAGGTACAATTCTATGCACATTGTCCTTCATGTTTTCTCATCTACGGAATTACTTTTCTGACCCATACCATGTTTTTTAACTCAATGAGGTTGAGTTGGAGGTGGATGCATCCTTTGAGGAGCACCCTATTTCAGATTGTGGATAGAAGCATTAAGGTCCTCCATGGTTGGTATGTTCCTATAGTACAAGTGATATGGTTTCATAGGAAAGTGATGGATGAGTCTTGGGAGAGGGAGGACGATGTATGATTGTAGTGGCTGTATTTGTTCATTGACTATTCTTCATCACCCTTGGCAGGACAATTCGGGGATGAATTGTTTGGGGGGGGAGTTGGTAAGAACCCAGATCTTAATTTCAGGTAAGGATATGGATTTTCGGTTATTTATTGGAAAAAGGATGAAATGAAAATTTTCCCAAGTACACGATGTGTACTTATGAGTACATGTCGTGTGCCTAGGTTGCTGCCTATAGCTATGTACTAGACATGTAACGACCGAGTACATGGTTGTGTGATGACATGGAAGATTGAATATGTTAGGGGATAGTTGAAGCTAATACATGGTGTTTATTATTAATAAACATGACAATAATTATTTTTATTTGAAAAATCAGAGAGGGGTCGCGCCTCATGTGTAGAATCGTCTTCTTCTTTGCACATTTCATATAGGAGCTCATGGGATCAACAAACTAAGATTGAACCCATGTTTCCCCATTTGAGATCTGATTGCGATGTCCCCAGGTGCATTGGAATCCCACCGGAGAGTTCTAAAATCACATAGATAATTTCTTCATGATTATTCCTCTATTTTGATTTATTAATGTTCAAAATTTTCCCCTTTTGTAGATCTATGCAGATCTAGTCTGATTCAAGGGCTGACGTTCAATGATATCGATTATGTGACATTGTGGTAGGTGGTTTGTGCCTTTTGTTGTTATTATTTGATTTATATGTGCTAAAAGTTCTGCATACTTATATTTGGGGTAAGGATTTTTTTGGAATTGAAACTTGTTTAGTACCTGTTATGGTTTGGTTGATTGATATCAATGAATGGAAAAGGAATAAACCACATTCCTCGATGAATTGGATAATTTAATTATCTTTTTTGGGATTATTTATTATTGAATTTATATCATATTTTTCACTATATTAAAATTATTATACTTATATGAAATAAGAGGGTGATGTGTTTAAACTTTCTTTTGTTTTAATAATATTTATATCACTTTCAAAGAAAAATTTCCATTAAATGAGTCAATTGGGAACCTAAGGTTTTAAGGGTCAAATTATACTCATCAAATTGGATTTGGGAAGGTGTTAGGTTAATTTTATAATCCTTATCATATTATTTATTACCCTAATTTACCTTTTTTACCTTTAACTATGGTAATTTAAAAAAATGAAAGTTACTATTCAAAAAATACATAAAATAAAAGGAAATTATTTACATAATTTGGGCTCCCTGATTCTAAATATTTAATCCATATTTCAAAAATTTAAACCTATAATTTGTAGTAATTAATTTAAAATTAATTCCATTTCTCAAAACTAGAAAATGGGGTTATTAAAAGTAAAAACAATCAAAAGAATGACATGCATTTATATCTAATTTCAATGTGAAATTACATCCAATGAACAAAATTAGATTAAATGAAAATAAAAAAAACTAATTATATTATAAATCTAATTACAAAGATAATCAAACAATTTAAATAAATTAGATGAAAAATCTATCGAATTAAAAGGCATTATTTTCCACGATTCATTAAAGTATGAATTTTATTTGAAAAATACCAAAACATTATCCAAATTAAATTTTTATGTCCCTCTTAAAAACCATTCGATTATTTGGTCAAATAAAACAAATTAATCTATCAAAAAAACTAGATTTAAAATTGGTTCTCCATAAAAAAAAAATTGGTAAAAATGACTTTTAAAAATATTAGAGCATTTATTGATAAAATTGGATTTATTCTCATTTTATGCCCTTAAAATTTATTGGAAGAAACAAAAAATATTTAATAAAAAAGCATAAACATAATATAGATAGTTATGTTCACTCTAAACAATACAACGACTATGAGATAATATCCATTTAAAATAATAGTATGAATAATGTATTATTTTTCGGTATAACAAAATCTTGTGTGAAACCTATGGTTTTCATAGAAACCCAATGTTTCATGTTAGGTATGCTATCAGAAAGAGAATCCCATTTAAATTAAAATTAATCTATGAGTCATAAATATTAATCGATATGAAGATAGTCTTATTCTATAATTTCCAAAGATGTTACATTGGGTGTGTTTGAGAGTTCGTTAAGGTAAATATTTCTAATCATGTTCTGAGAAAACTGACTTGGCAAGATCATTAAATACCTAAGTCGATTGATAATCACATTTTACTACTAATTATTAATGTTTATATATCATTCATTATTAATCCAGTTCAATCTAATTCCTATCATTGACTAAAACTAGAAATTAGTGTGAGAAAACTTTATCATAATGAAAAAACACATAATTACGAAAAAAAACTTATAGGATATCTAAATCATGAATCATACTTCTTTAATATATGAAACTTTTGGTTTATCCTAGGTTATTCATATTAATTTTCTATTTAAATATTAAATAATGGTTCATAATGAGTTTTTTAATTCCCAAATCATATCCCTAGGGAGTGTCAAACCAAGAGCATAGAAAGGCTCGTTGTTGTGTACCAAGTTACATTTGACTAAGGCCTGACTTACCTAGTAAGAGTGGTTACTAATAGGTATATCTAATATAGAACCACGCCTACTTATTGTATCTATACATGTCTTAATTTCTAGGAAACCATACACTCTATCATATACCATGATTCCAGGATATTTTTCTATACTTTTTCTCATCTATAAGACAATCCTTAGAGACAAGCTATAAAAATCCTTATAAATATTCATAGGTATCTCACTAATGTTTTGATATCCTAGTATTCAAAGTAAGATGTTAAAATTCATTTTATACCAACAATAGTGACCCAAGATTAACATAAATGGATATGATGTCAATTTAGAAGAATATTAATCACATTACCAATGTTTGTGCTAGAGGATCATTATAGTTTAGTTTATTTGGAAACATGGAACACATTTTTCGTGTTTAGTGAAAGCTATTGAACATCTACCTTAAAGATCTTATGTTACACTACTCCTATTTAAAAAAAAATATTTATAACCTAAGGAAAGGAATCATTGGAAATGGGTGAGATAGAATTATCAGTATGGGAAAATAATGGAAATACATAATAATAATCATAACATAATGGTATGATAACATGAGAATAATATTGGAAAATCATACCTTTCCTTTCAATGATCTGAAATATGTGACATGACATAAATATTAGAAGTTAATAAGATATGAATCATTAGAAAATCGCAAAAAATGATCAATGAGAGCATATTATAAGAATAATACATATAATTTTGGGAAAACACATAAAAATGTAACATTATTCCCTATAAATTCGGGTCATTTGAAAAAATATAAAAGGTCACTCTATCGGGACTACCACTTCTAAGTGAGACAATCCATCATCCCAGTAGTATTCCTTTACTTGTAAGGGAACATGTTTTCCCATATTCCCATAGTGTACTGGGTTTCCCTAACTTCACATAGTGGATCCTATTTCCCTATATTCCCATTTTGCATTAGGAGACACGTGTTTCCCATTTTGGATCAGGATGCATATATTATTGATTTTGGATCAAGTAGGTTGACTTGTTTCCCATAATTATGTCTTGAAATATAAATCCTTACCCAATGTATTGTATGGAGATACAGGTCCCACACGTCACATAATACAACCATGCATTCATTCTTCACAAGATAATAAAACTTGCATCATATCATGACCCATAAAAACATATGGGTTTCATAAACATCATAACGCAACCCATTAAATGAAATGGATATCACGAAAATTTAATTATATCATTAATGTAACACCCCAAGATTTCATAGTGTGTTATTTCTTCAAAATAATTCAATAACATGCACTACACGCAACACCGAGTTCAAGCACACCATAACGTACCAAAAAAGCCGTTCAAAAGAGGTTATGAATAGTATTAACTAAATTTTAAACTTTATATAATCCTTATAATTTTAGAATCCATATTATGAGTTTCTTAGACATAATGTAAGAACAAATTCATTTTCAGTATTGCACTTTTACCAAATTTTAATAGTGAACCCTTTTTAAATACAATATTTTACTCTTTTTGACTAAATGAGGACATAAAAAATTTAAAATGAAACATCCCAAGCTCCCACGATACGCTTTCCTTTGAATAATATAGTAGCGTGTGTTTTACGCAACTTCGAGTTCTAACACACACCACAACCAATCAAACTAGCCGTTATAAATATTAATACCTACTTTTTGAAATTATAAATATTTTATATTTCAAAATGGACTTCATTTTTGGATTCGGAATATCGAATTTATCCTAGGGTGAAATTTTGGAACTTTTCGGATAACACTTATATTTTGATGAATAGTGAAAATTACTGAATTTTAATTAAAAACAAATTTTTTAATCAAAATAATTTATATTGATAAATTATGAAATTGAGTGGTTTTAAAGTATATTTATAATATATTTTTACCATTTAATACAATGTTGGTCATTGTACATAATTTCACGATTAAACCGAACATAAACAAGTATCAATCATTTGACAATTATTATATCTTAAAAACACGCTTTTTGTTTTGACAGCGGGAATTAATTTCAAATTAATTTCTGCCACTTGGATGTTTTGAATTTGGAAAAATGGATTCCATATTTGGAATCAGGATGTACAAATTGTGTAAATAGGTAACTTTTATTTTTCGACATTTTGAATAATTACTTCGGTAAATATTTTATTTACCATGGTTAAAGGGTAAATCCGGTAAATAAGGGTTACAAAATAATATTATAATAATAAAAAATTACCCTAAAACGTTTTCTAACATTATTGGTTGATACAAGTTCGACCATAGGCATCTTTGGGTCGATTTTTGGACCCCATGGTGCCACTTGTAAGTGATAGGGACACGTTATTTTAATTAAGTTAAAATGAATACAAAAATGACACAAGCATATATATTTTAGAAAAACAATTTTACATAGGGTTATATATGTTGGATTTTCGACTATAAAAACTACTTAGCAATATTAAAATATTTCCTACATAATGGTATTTTATTTATAAATTTTAGACATTAAATAATTTAATTTATTTATGACACAATGATGATGAAGTAATTATCATAATAGTGAAAAATTAAAATAATTGATATTATAAATACCCTAATAAATATAATTTGAGACCTTTAATGAATTAAAATAATTTTATAGGATAATATTACATATTAGGATTGATTTAAGTGTCTTTTTTCGAAGTAATAATTCTTTTATGAGTTTCACAAAAATCAACTATTGAATAGTGTCAAAATTGACATAAAAGAGTTTTTAAAACAAATATTATAATATTAATTGATATGAAATTACAAAAAATCTAAGGTTAGTCCAAGAGACTTATATCATGATATTTGTATCGTTAATGGACCACTTGGGGGTCTCTTGGATGTATATAGTATGTTTATTAACTATATAATATAAAAAAACAAAGTGACATAGTAAATGTCAAACTAATTAACTAAGAGTTAAAACTAACAGATAAGGTTAATATAGTAACCCAAACCTGCCTAAATTATATTCGTTGAATGGTTTTAGACCTATCCCCACCTTAACCTTTTCAAAATCAACTTTGGATCCATTAGAAACCGAATATTAATTTATTATAAAGTATTATTTCTAGCTTTTCCAAAGGTGCCCCTCACCCCTCTTATAAAAGGGCACTCTTAATTCTCATTTATTCACACCTTAAAAGCCTTTTGGTTAGGACAAAATCTACCAAAATACTCTCCCAACTTCCATCACTACAACCTATAGGCCTTAGTTTGATCAGAAAGCCAACCTAAGGAGCCCTTTAGATCAAATCAAAAGGAAGAACCCGAAGAAGAGGTAATGATTTCACCACCCTTTTTCCAAGTTTCTTTCTTCTTCCACTTATTCTTCCTTTGTTGTTACCATTCTAAAATAATAACTACATTATCATATATATAATGTGATGTTATTATAAATATGGTACAACCATATTCATTATTCGATCCATCTTTTGAATAACATGTCACCATACGTGCGTACGTATGGCTTACCGTCTCCACGTCGTGGTGTAATTGTTATTCAATATATTATTATTTGGATGGGTATAATAATGATGTGTAACTCATGTAAATAATAAATATAACATGATAATGATTCTGTATATATGATATAATATTCAATTATATATTATTTTAATATCAAAAGAATGATATTGTCGCTCGTGCGGACGTACGAACTACCGTCTCCACGAACGTGATGAGATTCATTCTCCATCGTATCCATTCAAGTATAATTATCATTTTATGATTTAAAAATAATGTTTAAGGACTTGATATAATTCTTTATATGAATAATATATAACCTATCCATGACAAACATGGCTTACATAACAAAACATATAAAAGAAAACGAGTAAGTTAACACCTGAAACGACGATAATACTAAGATATTATTAAGAAAGCAATGTTAAAAGATCATTTATGATATCATATTAATATATATGATTCTTGTATAATTTAATAACAATTATTTCACCATTATACAGGAGTTCAACTTACCCTTAACCAAGTAAAAGTACAAGGTAAGGGTTTATTTCGCAATCTCTTCATTATCCGAGGTTGTTTATATGTAATAATATATTGGGGTTTCTTTACCATCCACATCCATGTTTCTTCGAAATGTATTTCAAAACATTTTTAATATTTACAAATAATATGGGTTAAAGTTATTTATACCCTTATGTGTTTTTAAATTAATCTTTCCTTCGTTTTCCAAACAAGGCACTTTTTACCTTTCGACAAATTTAAGGTAAAAATGTTTTTTTAACTTATACGGCGGGTGCGGCTATTTACCACTATTATAAAATCTTCAAAGCATATCTTACAAGCTTATAAGAATATTTTCAGAGTAAATGTTTTATTTTATAATTATGTGACTTTTAAATGATTTCAAAATGAATATTTTAAGAATTTTTGAAAGGTACTCTTTATCAAGATCATAATTTTAAATGTTTTAAAGATTTATCTTTCTAAATATTTTTAATTAATGTCCATGTATTCAAAATGATTTTAAGGATTTATTTATATGGACATGAAAGTTTTGAAATGATATTTCTTTTCAAAAGTTTCAAAGTGGTATGGGACACTTTTATTCAAAAATCTCTTTTAAATTACTTTCTTTATAAATGTGTGACTTTTCAACGATTTCGAGAAAAGAGATATTTCACTGAAATAGTTTTGATTTCATCTATTTCAACATCCTTTGATGGATTTTAAGATTATTTGAAGTTGATTTATTATGATACAAAACATCTATATTGTATTGATGGTTTTGGGATATGTTTGACTGTGGATGTGCTATTTTTATACCATTCATGGTTTATGGTGAAAATATTGACATTTCGTATGCTAGTTTTAATACAAATGTTTATGTTATGTTTAAACCTTTTCATATGGGAATGCATTGGACTTAATATATAAGGCCCCAGCCTTAAACCTTACTTATTATTGAATTAAATGAATAATTCACATTGAGGATCTTTTCAGGTTTAGAGTTTTAGAGAATTAGGACCTAACTATTACATCTCAAAAGATTACAAAGTATAAACTTCTACTAAGTTTCCATAGAATAAAAACTCTTAAAAATAAACATGTCTAGTTCCATGTTTTAGGTAGCATGACTTTCCTTTGATCCCATCCTTGACCCTATTCCACGTTAAGTCCTGTGAAAAACATTTCAAAAACTTGGGATGAGCATAAAAAGCTCAGTAAGGGATACACAAAGAATGAAAACTGTTAGTTTTTCAAAACAACAAGTAAACCTTGTATACATTAACAATGTACTACTTTTCAGCTTTTCGAAGTAGTAAAAACTCTTCACTGAATAAAAGTTCATTACTTACCCTTCTGTAACCCAAAGATTACCATAAAACCCATATAAAGATCACATAACATATAAAGGTAACTTGGGACATAAACATACTTAAGTGGAATAACCATAAGGTCGACTTACACACATATCACTTAATGGAATAGCCATTCGGCCAACTTCCATACATACTTAATGGAATAGCCATACGACCGACTTCCATACCCAATGCATTGGAGGTTATAACGTAACCACCTGTCCTGGTATTCACGGCACCACTCGTCATATGGTTTAGCACGTAACCACCCGTAAGATGTCCAATTACCATAATTACACATAAAATATTGAAAAATATAAAAATTTCAATAACAAAATTTCATTTTCAATCACAATAAGTAATTCCAAGATAATGAATTAATCATTCTACTTTCAAAAACCATTTAAAAGTGATTTTTGAATCAAATTGTCCCATACCACTTTGAATCTTTTAATGGAATTATAATTTTAAAACATTAATGTCCATATAAGTAAATACTGAAAACCATTTTGAAAACATGGACATTAAAGATAAAGATTTAGAATAATGAATCTTTAAAACATTTAAAACGATATTTTTGTTAAAGAGTTTTTAACAAAATGAGAGACTCTTGAATAAAAATAATCGCAGAATAACATTTAATCCGAGCTTTATAATATCACGAGAATAAAGAGATTCATGATATAATATTTCAATGGATAGTATACACACCAAATAAGATTGAATTGGTGCATAACAGAAATGAAGTCTCAATGGAAATGTAAATCGATATGAAATCCGTTATAAAGAAGGTATCCTTAGACTAAGGATAAATCAATCACATAATTATGTGTGAGAAATAAAAATACACCCAATATAAGTGGATATTAAGTGTGAAACAATATAAGGTCATTCACACATATTCATAGTATTACACGTTCAAGAAGTACAAGTTGAACCCAAAGAAATCGAAATTGGGTTAAGATGTTCCCTTGTAAAACTTCGACAGCCTAACGGCGTCACTTCAAAATTCAGAAAATGAGTTGATGAGAGATAAAAAGGGCATATCATCACTTGGAAATAAAATTTGCATCAATAAAGATATAAAAGAACATATCCCAACATAATAGTATGTGGATTAAAAGACATAACAAAAGAAGTCTTTTAAAAAGAGGAGGGTGAAAGGTCCCCTTACCGAGTTGGGTAACTTTCGAAACGTAAACCACATGGAAGAAGGGTCATACAATGAAGATGTAAATACCCATAAATGAAATTATACTACACAAATTGTATAATAATGGGCATTACATACACCACTCAAAGGAAATAGTGGGAAACATAGCATAAATGTCACGAGAATAAAAGTGGGATAAAAAATCCCATAAGAAAACTCGGTAGCCTAACGGCGCCACATAAATCTTCCAAAAATGGATTGATGAGATCAAATAGGGTCTCTCGTTATTTGAACATAAAAATTACAGAATTATGAATATAATATAACATCCCCAACATTTGAAATATGAGCTTAAAAGAAATTACATAAAAGAGAGTACTTAAAAAGAAAGAGAGAGGTTGGATCTCTTACGAAAATTAGGCAGCCTAACAGCGCCACTCAAAACATCCAAATTGGATTGATGAGACAGAATAGGGTCTATCATCATATGAACATAAAAATTACATTAAGATTAATATAAAATAACATCCCAATAACACGAAATATGAGCTTTAAAAGGAGCGACATAAAAGAGTGTACTTAAAAAGAAAGAGAGGAGTAGGATCCCTTACCTCGGGTCCGACTTGACTCGATCGTTCTTTAACATCCTTAATAATAAACATGAGTTAATTTCTATTTGCTTAAGAACATTTTTCAAGTTCATTATTCATTTTATATCACTTATTTCCATGTTATAAACATTATTTAATCATTTAAGTTAATAATGTTTGTTTTGTCGATATTTGGTTCTTAAGTTGAAAGTGGACTTCTTACAATTACATGTTGTTCGTGTGGTCAAAGGCTCTTTATATCCAGAATGACATTCCTGATTTTGATATAATATATATCATATATATCTAAAATATACATTTATTTATAATATCACATAATCATTTAGAGGTAAGAAATGAAATGCACCATTCATGGAGACGGTAAGCCGTACGTACGCATGAATGCTACTTCAATTTCTTTGTCATATTAATGGAATTAAAACTAAATGAGAGGTATGCATATTTTAATTCCAGAATTTTATTCATCATTTAGATGTATAATTCATCATATATATCCATTATATACATGTAATTATAATAGTACATTACATTTGGGGATAATAAATGAAATGCACCGTTCATGGGGACGGTAAGCTGTACGTACGCATGAACGCTACATTCATTTCAATCTCATAATTTAATGGAAATAAAAATAATTATATAGAGGTATTTTATAATTCCATTATAACATCATATATAATAACATTAAATCCATCCTTTATACGTCCCACGTATGGCATTAACGAATCACATCACTTTGAGGGGGCGGTAGTCCACACTTCCTTAAATGAAGATATCGCGTTTACCCATAATGGAAACCATAAAGGTATGCCCAAAATGAAAAATGCAGAAGCTTTAGGAAAACATAAAAATATTATATATCATATATAAATATAGTTTCATCTTAATGGCCACCTTTGAAGGTGTTAAAAGAATGTTGAACAATCATCGTTTCGGGAGGACGAAATTCGCCATCCACAGAAACAGTATGATATTTAACCATTAGATGTAGGTGTGTGTAAGTGTAGCCAGAATCCTTATTATAAAAAAATCCTAGTATATTGATGATACTGGATTTGTTACAAAATAAATGAATAAAAAGAGTTTAGGGGGTTGGAGAGGTAAAATAAAACAAAAGGACTCAAGTGAAGACATTACCTTAAAATCGGGTAACTCCCTTTGGTTTGAGATAAAAGGCTTCCTCAGGAAGGCTTCTGCCCAAAGTGAGGCTTCAAGGAGTAAGAGAGGGAAGTGGAGAGACAAAATGGGCAGGGTTTGTCTAATCCAAAGGCTTTGGAAGTGTGGGTAAAGAAGTAGAGGTGGGGGCCTTTTATAAGAGGAGAGGAGGGGCACTCTTTGAAAGTAATGAAAAGTCACTTTATTTTAAAATGATATTCGGATTTAAGAGGTACCACATTGATATAATTCGAGGATAAGGTGATAAGGGTTATAAATCCACTCATACAATAGGTTTTGGACATGTGTAGGTCTTAGATATTACATTATCTTTCCATTTTATTTAAATCGTTAAATAATGAGGTCATCGCTGCATCATCCTGATGTAATAAATAATTTAATTTATTTAATGTCTAAAAATTATAAAACAAATACTATGATGTGGAAAATCTTTTTATATTTCCAATAAATATTTATCGTCAAAAATCTTATTTTTATAACCCCGTGTAAAAATTGTTTTAGTAAAACATTTCATGTTTGTCTCATTTTTACTTTAACTTTAAATAAAACGATATTATTGTCATTTTCCAACCAAAGTCGCTTCATGGGGTCCCCAAGTTGACCCATGGGTTTTATTGGTCGGCCATGACACATCCAATGAGATTAGGACATGTGTCACGTTCATTTCATATTATTAAAACATTATTTTTACCATAAACTACACTAATTACCTCTAATCGCGATTAAGAACTTAAAACTTACTATTCACCAAAAAAATATTTTAATCTCATTGAACCACATTTTACTTCTTAATGACAACCATGTATGTCGGATTTTTAAAATTCAAAACACAGAAGTGGTAAAATTTCATTTAAACGAAAAATCAGTTTTTATAAGTACCACTTAGTGGTTTCACTATTCATAAAAAATTGAAGTTTTTCAGAAAAATCCAAAAAATTCACCCTAAGATATATTTGATATTCCTAATTCAAAAATGAAGTCTATTTTACAAAATTCAAAACATATAAGGAACATTAATTAATCTAATAATTAATTCTCGCTGTCCGAGCAAATAACGTGTTTTTATGAAACAATAAGTATCAAAAGATTGACACTAGTTTAAGTATGATTTCAAAGTGAAATTAATTCCAACGACCACTATTGGATTTAATGGTAAAAATATATTCTAATTTCACTTTAAAACCAATTCAAAAGATAATCTAATCATATAAATAAATTAAATTAAAAAGAGGTTTTGAATTAAAATACAATCTTTTACACTATTCATTAAAAAAATGAACTTTATCGGAAAGATACCAAAAATTTACACAAAGTAAATTTTGATGTCCCGATTCTAAAAAAGAGTTTTATTTGGTCCAATAGAATTTATAAGAGTGAAAAAATCTATATTTAATGACAGTTTTCCATCAAAAGGCGATAAGTGAACCTTTAGTGAAAACTAGGGCATATACGACTAAAACTGAATTCTTTCTGTATTTTAAGCCTTTATCTTTTATTGGATAAATGTAAAAACATTTAAAAACATATATAATAATATTTTAGTTATTTATATCCATTCCTTCCAATACAACGGCTACATGTAAACTACCATTTAAAATAATATTATTTTATTATTAAAGTGCAACGTAAGATTTCCAAGAAACTCGTTGTTGTGTGTTGGGTACGTCGTCGAGCATAGCGTCCCCTTTAAAGTAATATTAATATTTTATTCACAAATATGGATAAATATGAAAATTTCATATTATTTATTTACCTGGGGTGTTACATCCTTCCACCCTTTTGGGAATTGCGTCCTCGTAATTTTTAAAATTGGGCTTGGAAACATCCTTGAAAGTCCCACATCGGAACAAGAGTTGGTAAAACAATCACTTTAATATAAAGAAAGATAAGTACAAAGGTCATCCGAGTTAACCCATACTAGGATTCCATGTATGAAAATATGGACATGGAGGAAAAAACAAAGGGTCATGTTCTGATGGAGAGTGATAGTAAACATGTCTAGGAGAAAGTTAACCATAAGAAAATCACAAACTTGTGATGGGTTAAACGGTATTCAATTCCCCAGTAGGAAAATTAATAGACAAAATTTTTGTTTTAAGATACTTTTTATTGAGGAATTTATTCATAAGGAAACATAATCACTTATCATGTTGACTTTCAACTTTTACTAGATTCCTTAATCAAACTCATATTTTCTCCAAAAGACGAGTATTTTGGAAGACTTGTTCGCATTAAGAGTACTATAATCAATTTTTAGAGAATCACATAATCCACAATAGAGAACTATATACTTCCCATGTCTTTAGACATTAACCAAAACCAAAACCAAAAAGGTTATTACAAGATCAGATAATCCAGAAAAGGATAACCCTTTATAAAAAGAAAATATATTCTTAATCTCCAAAATTTGTCCAACAAAACCCAAAGTTCAACGAGGACTATTCGATAAACAATTTGTCCATAAAATTATTCAAAGTAAACCAAACTAATATTGAAACCCAAATATTTGAAGGATTTAGTCAGATAGTCTTCTAAGTTAAATCGTAACATTTATCTCTAAACAAAATTAGTTTCCCTTAATGTCTCGTATTGAAAAGTAATTAACCTATTCACATATCCTCCACCATAGGTTAATAAATTTCCATAGATAACCCAAAATAAACTTACTCTTAATTAATATAATCATCTAACTAAAAAGAATCAGTCAAACTAACCAGGGACTTCACATAGTCCAGTGGTAGGCGATAAATAACAGTCTCACTTTGGTTGTGGGTTCGATTCCCGCAGCGTGGTCCGACGCAACGGGTTGTCACACGGTCTGCGTGTTGTCCTTTTTCCAAAACTATATAACTCTTAAAACATTCCCCAAAATGAGATAAAATCTTCAAAAAAATCATAACATATTTTAACCTCAAGTTTATATCATGCCTTTCATTTTCCATCATATCATAGAGTAACCCATAATTACCTCAAAAGTAAGGATCGTATAAACTCTAATGGTTACCTTTATAATTATTACCTGAACTTCCACATCGATTGGTCATCTCGTACATGATGCATTATAGAACATACCAAGGTTCAAGTGGTTGATCATGACTCCTTGATAGTTGGTTTAGAACAACCATGTGTTTCCTCATTGAATCCTCTATTTTATCTAGTATCTTAATCAGAGAACCACCGCAGTTTCCTTCAAACCTGTTGTCTCTTTGGTTCCTGCTAGATCCATCCATTCACTAAAAACAGAAATGTCAGTGTGAGTATATCAAAAAAACCATCATGTACTAATGAGGAAGATAAACACTAATATATACTTACTCATTCACTTTATCTAAAACTAGGACTCTTTATGAAATCATAACCGTTATGGTAATGTCACTTATGCTTAAAGAATACCCTAACCTCTAAAGTTATCTAAACCGACCTTTGATACCAACTATAAGTCCCCAGCCTTGAACCTTACTTAATCTTGAATTTAAATGAATAATTCACATTGAGGATCTTTTCAGGTTTAGAGTTTTAGAGAATTAGGAAATAACTATTACATCTCAAAAGATTACAAAGTAGAAACTTCTACTAAGTTTCCATAGAATAAAAACTATTAAAAAGAAACATGTCTAGTTCCATGTTTTAGGTAGCATGACATTCCCTTGATCCCATCCTTGACCCTATTCCACGTTAAGTCCTATGAAAAACATTTCAAAAACTTGGGATGAGCATAAAAAGCTCAGTAAGGGATACACAAAGAATGAAAACTGTTAGTTTTTCAAAACAACAAGTAAACCATGTATACTTTATCAATGTAATACTTTTCACCTTTTCGAAGTATTAAAAACTCTTTACTGGATAAAAGTTCATTACTTACCCTTCTGTAACCCAAATATTACCATAAAACCCATATAAAGATAACATAACATATAAAGGTAACTTGGGACATAAACATACTTAAGTGGAATAACCATAAAGTCGACTTCCACACATATCACTTAATGGAATAGCAATTTGGACGACTTCTATACATACTTAATGGAATAGCCATACGGCCGACTTCCATACCCAATGCATTGGAGGTTATAACGTAACCACCCGTCCTGGTATTCACGGCACCACCCGTCATATGTTTTATCACGTAACCACCCGTAAGATGTCCAAGTACCATCATTACACATAAAATATTGAAAATATATACATTTTAATAACAACATTTCATTTTCAATCCCAATAACTAATTCCAAGATAATGAATTAATCAATCTACTTTCAAAAACCATTTAAAAGGGATTTTTGAATCAAAGTGTCCCATAACACTTTGAAGATTTTAATGGAATTATAATTTTAAAACATTAATTTCCATATAAATAAATACAGCAAACCATTTTGAAAACATGGAAATTAAAGATAAAGATTTAGAATAATGAATCTTTAAAACATTTAAAACGATATTTTTGTTAAAGAGTTTTTAAAAAAATGAGAGACTCTTCAATACAAATAATCGCGGAATAACATTTAATCCAAGATTTATAATAACATGATAATAAAGGGATTCATGATATAATATGTCAAAGGATAGTATACACACCAAATAAGAGTGAATTGGTGCATAACAACAATGAAGTCTCAATGGAAATGTAAATCGAGATGAAATCCATTATAAAGAGGGTATCCTTATACTAAGGATAAATCTATCACATAATTATGTGTGAGAAATAAAAATACACCCAATATAAGTGGATATTAAGTGTGAAACAATCTACGGTCATTCACACATATTCATAGGATTACACGTTCAATAAGTACAAGTTGAACCCAAAGAAATCAAAATTGGGTTAAGATGTTCCCTTGTAAAACGTCGACAGTCTAACGACGTCACTTCAAAATTCAGAAAATGAGTTGATGAGAGATAAAAAGGGAATCTAATCACTTGGAAATAAAATTTACATAAATAAGGATATAAAATAACATACCCCAACATAATAGTATGTGAATTAAAAGACATAACAAAAGAAGTTTTTTAAAAAGAGGAGGGTGAAAGGTCCCCTTACCGAGTTGTGTAACTTTCGAAACGTACACCCCATTGAAGAAGGGTCATACAATGAATATATAAATACCTATAAATGAAATTATACTACAAAAAGTGTATAATAATGGTCGTTACATACACCACTCAAAGGAAATAGTGGAAAACTTAGCATAAATGTCGCGAGAATAAAAGTGGGATAAAAAATCCCATAAGAAAACTCGGCAGCCTAACGGCGCCACATAAATCTTCCAAAAATGGATTGATGAGATCAAATAGGGTCTCTCATTATATGAACATAAAAAGTACAGAATTAGGAATATAAAATAACATCCCCAAACATATGAAATATGATCTTAAAAGAAATGACATAAAAGAGAGTACTTAAAAAGAAAGAGAGAGGTTGGATCTCTTACGAAAATTCGGCAGCCTTACGGCGCCACTCAAAACTTCCAAAATGGATTGATGAGAGATAATAGGTTCTCTAATCATATTAACATAAAAATTAAACTAAGAGTAATATAAAAGAACATCCCAATAATAAGAAAGATGAGCTTTAAAAGGAGTGACATAAAAGAGTTTACTTAAAAAGAAAGAGAGGAGTAGGATCCCTTATCTCGGGTCCGACTTGACTCGATCGTTCTTTAACGTCCTGAATAATAAAATTGGATTAATTTATATTTTCTTAAGAAACTTTTTGAAGCTCATTATTCCTTTTATATCACTTATTTCCATGTTATAAACATTATGTAATCATTTAAGTTAATAATGTTTGTTTTGTCGATATTTGGTTCTTAAGTCGAAAGTGGACTTCTTACAATTACATGTTGTTCGTGTGTTCAAATGTTCTTTATATCCAGAATGAAATTCCTGATTTGGATATCATATATATCATATATATCTAGAATATACATGTATTTATAATATCACATAATCATTTAGAGGTAAGAAATGAAATGCACCGTTCATGGAGACGGTAAGTCGTACGTACGCATGAACGCTACTTTCATTTCTTTGTCATATTAATGGAATTAAAACTAAATAAGAGGTATGTATATTTTAATTCCAGAATTATATTCATCATTTACATGTATCATTCATCATATATATCAATTATATACATGTACTTATAATAGTACATTACATTTGGGGATAAGAAATGAAATGCACCGTTCATGGAGACGGTAAGCCATACGTACGCATGAACGCTACTTTCATTTCTATCTCATACATTAATGGAAATAAAAATAATTATATAGAGGTATATTATTATTCCAGTATAACATCATATATAATAACATTAAATCTATCCTTTATACATCCCACGTATGGCATTAAAGAATCACATCACTTTGAGGGGGCGGTAGTCCGCACTTCCTTAAATGAAGATATCGCGTTTACCCATAATGGAAACCATAAAGGTATGCCCAAAATGAAAAATAAAAAATCTTAAGGAAAACATAAACATATTATATATCACATATAAATATAGTGTCATCTTAATGGACACCTTTTAAGGTGTTAAAATAATGTTGAACAATCATCGTTTCAGGAGGCCGAAATTCACCATCCACGGAAACAGTATGTTCTTTAACCATTAGATGTAGGTGTGTGTAAGCGTAGCTCGAATACATCTTATAAAAAAATCCTAGTATATTTATGATACTGGATTTGTTACAAAATAAATTAATAAAAATAGTTTAGGGGGTTGGAGAGGCAAAATAAAACAAAAGGACTCAAGTGAAGACATTACCTTAAAATCGGGTAACTCCCTTTGGTTTGAGCTAAAAGGCTTCCTTGGGAATACTTATGCCCAATGTGAGGCTTAAAGGAGTAATAGAGGGAAGTGGAGAGACAAAATGGGCAGGGGTTGGCTGAGCCAAATGCATTGGAAGTGTGGGTAAAGAGGTAGAGGTGGGGGCCTTTTATAAGAGGAGAGGAGGGGCACTCTTGGAAAGTAAAGAAAAGTCACTTTATTTTAAAATGATATTCGGATTTAAGAGGTCCCACAATGATATAATTCGAGGATAAGGTGATAAGGGTTCTAAATCCACTCATCCAATAGGTTTTGGACATGTGTAGGTCTTAGATATTACATTATCATTCCATTTTATTTAAATCATTAAATAATGAGGTCATCAATGCATCATCCTGATGTAATAAATAATTTAATTTATTTAATGTCTAAAAATTATAAAACAAATACTATGATGTAGGAAATCGTTTTATATTTCCAATGAATATTTATAGTCAATAATCTGATTTTTATAACCCCATGTAAAAATTGTTTTAGTAAAACATTTCATGTTTGTCTCATTTTTACTTTTACTTTAAATAAAAAGATATTAATGTCATTTTCCAACCAAAGTGGCTTCATGGGGTCCCCTAGATGACCCATGGGTTTTATTGGTCGGCCATGACACATCCAATGAGGTTAGTACATGTTTAAAGTTCATTTCATATTATTAAAACATTATTTTTACCTTAAACTACACTAATTACCTCTAATCGCGATTAAGAACTTAAAAGTTACTATTCACCAAAAAATTATTTTAATCTCATTGAACCACATTTTACTTCTTAATGAAAACCATGTATATCGGATTTTTTAAATTCAAAACACAGAATTGGTAAAATTTCATTTAAACGAAAAATTAGTTTTTATAAGTACCACTTAGTGGTTTCACTATTCATAAAAAATTGAAGTTTTTTCAGAAAAATCCCAAAAATTCACCCTAAGCTATATTTGATATTCCAAATTCAAAAATGAAGTCTATTTTAAAAAATTCAAAACATATAAGTCACATTAATTAATATAATAATTAATTCCCGCTGTCAGAGCAAAAAGGGTGTTTTTATGAAACAATAAGTATCAAAAGATTGACACTAGTTTAAGTATGATTTCAAAGTGTAATTAATTCCAACGACCACTATTGGATTTAATGGTAAAAATATATTCTAATTTCACTTTAAAACCAATTCAAAATATAATATAATCATATAAATAAATTAGATTAAAAAGAGGTTTTGAATTAAAATACAATATTTTACACTATTCATTAAAAAAATGAACTTTATCGGAAAGATACCAAAAATTTACACAAAGTAAATTTTGATGTCCAGATTCTAAAGAAGAGTTTTATTTGGTCCAATATAATGTATAAGAGTGAAAAAAACTATATTTAATGATGGTTTTCCATCAAAAGGCGATAAGTAAACCTTTAGTGAAAACTAGGGCATATACGCCTAAAATTGAATTCTTTCCCTATTTTAAGCCTTTATCTTTTATTGGATAAATTTAAAAACATTTAAAAACATATATAATCATATTTTAGTTATTTCTATCCATTCCCGCCAATACAACGGCTACATGTTAACTACCATTTAAAATAATATTATTTTATTATTAGAGTGCAACGTAAGATTTCCAAGAAACTCGTTGTTGCGTGTTGGGTACGCCATCGAGCATAGAGTCCCCTTTAAAGTCATATTAATATTTTATTCACAAATATGGATAAATATGAAAATGTCATATTCTTTATTTACCTGGGTTGTTACATAATATGTGACGGGTGGAGCCCGCTATAGCTCCTCGATGCATCGGTAGGTCTCATGAGACAAACTAGTGTCTTGGCATAAGGCCTTCACAAAATCTTATTTGTAGTTTTGGCACGAGGCCTTGGCTATGTGGTTATGATAGTCTATAATTATGCATTCCATCATTATGAAAGTGGTTATTGATATTTCATGTGATTATTCAATTAGTAGAATATCCATGTGAATAAGTAAATGGCATTATTTCATTATACTTTTGCCACACTATGTTGAAGTTCAAGTTTAAAAGGCTTTTGTTTTAGTTATACACTGCCTTAAATGTTTATTCTTATTTATGAATGTTTCTTCTATATTGTTATCCTTACTGGGCATTTGAGCGCACCCCTTTTCTATGTTTTATTTTTCCCAGGATGTGAATAAGTAAATTATGAATGACCTGCAGGGTTATTATGAGGGGATAATAGCTTGGACTATGGAGACAATATGTTGTTGTAGTATTTTTTCACATTATGATGTAATGTAAAACTTTATGAATATATCTAGTGTTTCCAAGGCTACTAATCCAATCGGTCTTTCGAGATTTTATCTTTCATATGATCATGCCAATGTTATGTATTAATGCACCGACTATAGGTAACTAGGGTCGGGGCGTTACAGTTGGTATCAGAGGAATTTTAGTATAAACCTTGGAAGGTAGATTTAGATAAACTCTGATTAGAGCACATAGACCTAAGATGGACTTTGAGGATTAGTATAGAAGAACTTTCTATAATTTTGGTATTGTAGAGATTTTGTGAGTTTTCCGAGCAATACATCCCTGTCTGAATACGAGTAGGTAGAGGCGGCTCTGGCACAGACGTACCTAGAGGTAAAACCCAAAAACACCGCTTTGAGCTAGACTCGAACGGGAACTGGTGCACGACAACGGGCCTTGCTGCACTCTTGGTTACAACACTCCCGGGGGATATTCTTAGGATAATTCTCATTTTCTTTACAAACCATTATTAAGGGATTATGAGTATATACTTCCTCAAAGGAGACATTTTTCTGATTATGGATTATATCCATAAACTATTTAATTTATGTTATGTGTTTTACAAGTTTGGGATTAGGTATTGTTATTCTTAAACTAATATAGTGTATGCCCTTGTTTAGAAATGGCACCCAGTAGAAGGAATGATAACTCCAGCAATGCACATGATCCAAAGAGAAAGAAGGATCATATATTTCATGGTCTTAAGCCAGAATTTATAAGAGAAATAGTATCCCATGTATTATCATCATATTAATAAATAATATCATGTGTTGATAATATAAGTTAATATTTTACTGAGTCATATGGCTTTGAAGGGAAGCAAGAGAATAAAAGGATGGAAGAGATAAAGATGGATAAAGGGAAGAGGGAAAAGAAGAATTTTCCCATATGTGATAACTGTGGGAAGAAACACCCTAGAACTTGCCTGAAAGGAATGGGAGTTTGTTATAATTGTGGAGGAAAAGGGCACAAAGTACATGACTGAAAGGGTAAGAAAATGGTTTCAAATGTACAATGCTTAATTTGCAAGGAGTTTGGACACTACGCGGACATATGTCCTAGTCATCAGACTATGCCGCAAATGATGCTACTGGATAATAATCCAGTTATGATACTACCACAGATGAAGAGGAATTATTAGAGTTCTTATGTTGATTATGTCATTTGAGTGTTGTATCAACAATGTTGTTGTTATAATAATTATTGAGTATATAAGGATTTTACTGCAGTACTATTTCATTAAGGACTTAAGATTGTGTGGAACAAAGAAAAGTGACTCAATAGCAGGTTAAATTTTTGGAAAATATATGGTTGAGAGAAAGATAAACCATAATATGGTTCTGATACCAAGGTAGTGATTTTAGAATAATACATGATTGATTTGGATAAATTATATTGGATATTCTTGACTAACTTGAAACTGATTAATGATTTGTATATTCCATCATTGTTGGGGTTTACAACATTTTTGGATTGAAATAGTATATCTATTATTCTATAAGGAATAAGGGATCATGAATGTAATCAATAAGGTTTTATGGTAATTCAGGATGTTGCAGAGTTTTAAAAGATTACACGATGAAGGTGATCGCATTTTATTACGTGGAAAAAAAAAAGGATCTTCATTGTGTTTACCTTCCATATAAATTTTAGACTGAAGTATTTTGGATAGTTCTAGTTTGGATTATTTTGGATTGCCATAAAAGGAAAACCCGGAGGTCGGGCGGCAACCTGTCGCGTCTGGCAAGGCCGCGAGACGTGAACCCACAACCGAAGGGTGACAAGGGTGTATCACCTACCACTGACCCACATGATGTCCTGGTTTGAATAATTTCTTTTTTTAATTGTTCTTATAGATGAATTATAAATTCATTTTTTAACCCTATACGAATAGGATAAATAGAATATTATTTTTTAAGTTCTATTATCTTTTAGAGTCTAAGATGAGTTTGTGGTAGAACTTAGTTAAAGGTTGATACTCTACTTGTCAAGTATATATTTTTCTTCTTCTCTTATTCAATGAAGAAATTAATTCTTATTCTTTAGTGAAAGGATCTTAAAACAAAAAAAATGTGTTATCCTAATACCCTATGTATTGTTGAACTGATGGTATTTCAAATCATCATAGATTGATGAATTCAAGGACCTAAATTTTACACTTGTTTTGGATTGATGACTTCAATCACTACCTATAAATATTTACGTTTTTCCTCCAATTATATGTCTCTAATTTCCACCAATGTTCTCTGAATAGAGATCATAATTTGGTGGTGACCCTTTCATTTCTCTTTTCCTCTTATTAAGACTAAATGATATCAACCCAATTTCCGATGTGGGTTTTCCTACAAAGATATTTTCTATATTCAACCTTTTATTTTCTAAGAACAATTTCAAATTGCGAGGACGAAATTTATTGAAGGAGGGGAGAATGTAACACCCCAAGATTTCATAGTGTGTTATTTCTTCAAAATAATTCAATAACTTGCACTACACGCAACACCAAGTTCAAGCGCACCCTAACTTACCAAAAAAGACGTTCAAAATAGGTTATGAATAGTAATAACTAAATTTTAAACTTTATATAATCCTTATAATTTTAGAATCCATATTATGAGTTTCTTAGACATAATGTATGAACAAATTCATTTTCAGTATTACACTTTTACCAACTTTTAATAGTGAACCCATTTTAAATAAAATATTTTAAAATTTTTGACTAAATGAGGACATCAAAAATTTAAAATGAAACATCCAAGCTCCCACGGTATGCTTTCCTTTGAATAATACATTTGCGTGTGTTGTACGCAACTTCGAGTTCTAACACACACCACAACCAATCAAACTAGCCGTTATGAATAGTAATACCTACCTTTTGAAATTATATATATTTTATATTTCAAAATGGACTTCATTTTTGGATTCGGAATATCGAATTTATCCTAGGGTGAAATTTTGGAACTTTTCGGATAACACATATATTTTGATGAATAGTGACATTTACTAAATTTTAATTAAAAACAACTTTTTTAATCGAAATAATTTATAATGATAAATTATGAATTTGAGTGGGTTTAAAGTATATTTAGAATATATTTTTACCATTTAATAAAATTTTGGTCATTGGACATAATTTCACGATTAAACCGAACATAAACAAGTATCAATCTTTTGACAATTATTATATCTTAAAAACACGCTTTTTGTTTTGACAGCGGGAATTAATTTTAAATTAATTTCTTCCACTTTTGTGTTTTGAATTTGGAAAAATTTATTCCATATTTGGAATCAGGATTTTAAAATTATGTAAATAGGTAACTTTTGTTTTTAGACATTTTGAATAATTACTTCGGTAAATATTTTATTTACAATGGTTAAAGGGTAAATCTGGTAAATAAGGGTTAAAAATAATATTATAATAATATAAAATTACCCTAAAATGTGTCCTAACCTTATTGGTTGATACAAGTTCGACCGTAGGCACCTTTGGGTCGATTTTGGGACCCCATGTTGCCACTTTTAAGTGATAGGGACACTTTATTTTAATTAAGTTAAAATGAATACAAAAATGACACAAGCATATATCTTTTAGAAAAACAATTTTTACTTGGGGTTATATATGTTATATTTTCTACTATAAATATTCATTATAAATATAAAAAGATTTCCTACATAATGGTAGTTTATTTATATTTTTCAGACATTAAATAATATAATTTATTTATGACACAATGATGATGAAGTAATTACCATAATAGTGAAAAATTAAAATAATTGATATTATAAATACCCAAATAAATATAATTTGAGACTTTTAATTAATTACACTAATTTTATAGGATAATAATACATATTATTATTGATTTAATTTACTTTTTTCGAAGTAATCATTCTGTTATGAGTTTCACAAAAATCAACTATTGAATATTGTCAAAATTGACATAAAAGAGTTTTTAAAACAAATATTATAATATTAATTGATATTATATTCCTCAAAATATAAGGTTCGGCCAAGAGACTTATATCATGATATGCGTATCATTAAAGGACCACTTGGGGGTCTCTTGGATATATATAGTATGTTTATTAACTATATAATATAAAAATACAAAGTGACATGGTAAATGTCAAACTAATTAACTACGAGTTAAAACTAAAATATAAGGTTAATATAGTAACCCAAACCTGTCTAAATTCTATTGGTTGAATGGTTTTCGACCTATCCCCACCTTATTTTTTGAATAATAAACTTTTTATCCATTATAAACCGAATATTAATTTATTATAAAATAATATTTCTAGCATTTCCAAAGGTTCCCCTCACCACTCTTATAAAAGGGAACTCTTCCTTCTCATTTCTTCACACCTTAAAAGCCTTTTAGTTCGGCCGAACTCTGCCCAAATACTCTCCCAACTTCCCTCACTACAACCTAGAGGCCTTAGTTTGATCCGAAATCCAACCTAAGGATCCCTTTTGTTCAAATCAAAAGGAAGAACCTGAAGAAGAGGTAATGATTTCACCACCCTTTTTTCAAGTTCCTTTCTTCTTCCACTTCTTCTTCCATTGTTTTTACCATTATAAAATAATAACTATAGTATCATATATATACTGTGATGTTATTATAAATATGGTACAACCATATTCAATATTCTGTCCATCTTTTGAATAACATGTCACCATACATGCGTAGGTACGACTTACCGTCTCCACGTCATGGTGTAATTGTTATTCAATATATTATTATTTGGATGGGATTAATAATGATGTGTAACTCATGTAAATAATAAATATAACATGATAATGATTCTGTATATATGATATACCATCCAATTATATATTATTTTAATATCAAAAGAATGATATTGTCGCTCGTGCGTACGTACGGACTACCGTCTCCATGAACGCGATGAGATTGATTCTCCATCGTATCCATTCAAGTATAATTATCATTTGATGATTTAAAAATAATGTTTAAGGACTTGATATCATTATGTATATGAATAAGATACAACCTATCCATGACAAACATGGATTACGTAACAAAACATATAAAAAACGAGTAAGTTAACACCCGAAACGACGATAATACTAAGATATTATTAACAAAGCAATATTAAAAGATCATATATGATATCATATTAATATATATGATTCTTGTATAATTTAATAAAAATTATTTCACCATTATACAGGAGGTTAACCTACCCTCAACCAAGGAAAAGTACAAGGTAAGGGTTTATTTCTCTATCTCTTCATTATCCGAGGTTGTTTATACGTAATAATATACTGGGATTTCTTTATCATCCACATCCATGTTTCTTCGAAATGTATTTCAAAACATTTTTACTATTTAAAAAGAATATGGGTTAAAGTAATATATACCCTTATGCGTTTTAAAGGAATCTTTCCGTCGTTTTCCAAACAAGGCACTTTTTACCTTTCGACAAATTTAAGGTAAAAATGTTTTTTTAACTTATACGGCGGGTGCGGCTATTTACCACTATTATAAAATCTTCAAAGCATATCTTACAAGCTTATAAGAATATTTTCAGAGTAAATGTTTTATTTTATAATTATGTGACTTTTAAATGATTTCAAAATGAATATTTTAAGAATTTTTGAAAGGTACTCTTTATCAAGATCATAATTTTAAATGTTTTAAAGATTTATCTTTCTAAATATTTTTAATTAAATTCCATGTTTTCAAAATGATTTTAAGGAATTATTTATATGGACATGAAGGTTTTTAAATGATATTTATTTTCAAAAGTTTCAAAGTGTTATGGGGCACTTTGATTCAAAAATCTATTTTAAATCACTTCCTTTATAAATGTGTGACTTTTCAATGATTTCGTGAAAAGAGATATTTCTCTCAAATAGTTTTGATTTCATCTATGTGAACATCCTTTGATGGATTTTAAGCTTATTGGAAGTTGATTTATTATGATACAAAACTTCTATATTTTATTGATGGTTTTGTGATATGTTTGACTGTGGATGTGCTATTTTTATACCATTCATGGTTTATGGTGAAAATATTGACATTTCGTATGCTAGTTTTAATACGAATGTTTATGTTATGTTTAAACCTTTTCATAAGGGAATGAATTGGACTTAATATGTGACGGGTAGAGCCCGTTATAGCTCCTCGATGCATCGGTAGGTCTCATGATACAAACTAGTGTCTTGGCACAAGGCCTTGACAAAATCTTATTTGTAGTCTTGGCACGAGGCCTTGGCTATGTGGTTATGATAGTCTGGCATTATGCATTCCATCATTATGAAAGAGGTTATTGATATTGCATGTGATTATTCGATAATTAGAATATCCATGTGAATAAGTAAATGGCATTTTTTCATTTTACTTTTGCCATACTATATTGAAGTTCAAGTTTAAAAGGTTTTTGTTTTAGTTATACATTGCCTTAAATGTTTATTCTTATTTATGAAAGTTTATGCTCTTTTGTTATCCTTACTGGGCATTTGAGCTCACCCCTTTTCTATGTTTTATTTTTCCCAGGATGTGAAGAAGTAAGTTATGAATGACCTGCAATGTTATTATGAGGGGATAATAGTGTGGACTATGGAGACAATATGTTTTTGTAGTAGTTTTTCACATTATGATGTAATGTAAAACTTTATGAATATATCCAGTGTTTCCAAGGCTACTAAACCAATCGGTCTTTCTAGATTTGATCTTTCTTGTGATCATGCAATGTTCTATATTAATGCACCGACTCTATGTAACTGGGGTCGGGGCGTTACAAATAATTATTGAAAATATATTGGTATCATAATAATTTCATAAAAAATAATCCCTGAAAAGAAGAATGTTTCATAATCATATAACCCTTGAAAGGGAAAAGAGTTTCCAAAAAATCATTACATCAAAACCTAAACCATTATGATAAAGAATATTAATAGAAACCATAGATAATTAACCCATAAATCAATGAGTAACACCAATTGATGTTATATTATATGGAAATTTATTTTTTAGGATCTTTTTAAAACATTTCTTGTGGAAGATATATTTTCCGCTATGAAAAAAATAACATTTTAAAACATAAACCATTTTGAAAACCATTTAATTTTACAATACCATTGAAAAACCAATATATTAGGTTTGAAAATAGTTTTAAAAACCATTTAATTCAAATTAATTTGGAAACATAATAAATATGTCTTGAAATAATCTTTATGAACCTTTTCTAGAAAATGTCTTTGAAAATTTATAATGAAATATGGATATTATCAAAATACATTTCCATGAAAACAATATTTAAAAAATATATAAATGAAGAATTGAAAATAATAAATAAAACTTTTTAAAAATAAAATATTTTTGAAATCCATTTTATTTGAAAACCACATTAAAAATAAAAATTTTAAATAATATGAAGGAAAAAGTTTCTTTTAACAAACAGACCATATAAAGTAACAAAGTAATCTCCCTGAAAATGATGGATATGTTTGCATAAGACGAACATTAATTTTTCCACTTAAATGATAATAAAAGTGAATTTTCGAAAAATGAAAAGAATAATCCTTTATAGATAATTTTTTTAAATTTTATAACAATTGTTAAAATTTCTTCTAAACACCATAGTATTATAGTAAATATTCTTGAAACCATTTATAGATAATATGGTTTTGAGAGAACAATGATATTTGATCGAAAGGATAAATAAAGTCGGATTTTAATAATTTTGTTCTTAATTATCATATGTACCAAGGAGTGGAGAAATGGAAACACTACTTGGAAATTTCATAAAAAACCATAGTGTAATAAAATTCATGAGTGATCCTGAAATATGTATCTTGTAATTTCATAAATGGAAGAATAATCATAAACAATCTCAGTAAACAATAAGATTGTAACAATAACCCGTTTCTACTTTGGTAACATTGAATCATAATAAAATGAAAATAATAAGTGAATTGAATATTCAAATATCATTTAAATAATCATATTCAGGATATGTTATGTAAGTTTCAGTATACAAACTTTATAGAAAAATATATGTGCATAGTATAGCATGTGTTTCAGAGAATGAAAATTGAGACAAAATTACATTACTAATTTGGTATCTTTTGAAACAAAAATACCATGAAATAAAGGACCTAAAATGTATAAATAAATAAAAATATATTTAATGATAAAAATAATAGATTATATATATGGTAATATAACAAACCACATATATGAAATTGGAGGTGAACATGACTTGTGTCTCAAGGAAAATAAAAGTGAGATGAGAAAACCCTTACTAGTTGTGTAACTTTGGAATCAAGATAAAAATGAAATAATAGAATAAATTTAAACTTATTATATAAATAATGAAATTAAATTAATGATATAAAATTAAATAGGATTTTATATGCACTAAATTATAGAAAAAAGTTTTGAATATGGTATATATCTCATGGAAATAAAAAGTGGGATGAAATTCCCATGCCTTAAGTATTGAATTAATTCATACACATTCAAACCTCATGTATTGTAAATATAATTTTATTATTAATCTTACACATAACCATATTATTATATATCATACCATTTATTGGTTTCTATGACTTTATAAAACTTGTTTATTACTAACTACATGTTTATATTATGTTTCATGTAATATCAACATTATTTTTTATATATGTTTTGGATTTTTTATTCATGATACTATTAATAAGATAATTATATAAATATTTAAAGAATTTATAGGATGATTTAAATGAAATATATATTCCGTATATATGAATTTATAATAATATATATAATATAGGAATATGATGTGCAGTACACTGTTCATGAAGATGGTGTGTGGTACGTACATATGAACATTGTTTCCATTTCACTATCATATTAATTGAAAGAAAGTAAAGGAAATATATGTATCTATAAAATATAATTAAATTATTATTATTATGTAATATATATCATATAATTTCACTAAACTCATCCTTAATACATTTCATGTAGAGTATGAATAAGTCACATCGCTTTGAGGAGGCGGTGGTTCACACTTCCCTAAACGATATTATCATATTTACATAAAATGGAATGAGTGAAGGAATGTGTTTTATAATAAATTATAAAAGAATAACTAAATAATAAATCTCATATATGTCATAAAAAACAGAGTTTCCACCATAATTCAAAACCATTAGAGGTGGTGATAATGTAGAAACAAAGAACATCGTTTTGTGAGGTGGTAGTTTGTCGTCTATAATAATGGTAAGATCACTACCCATTAAATGAAAGTGTGTGTAAGTGTTTGGAGAAGTCATAAAATTACAACCTAAAAGTAGTTTTAGGGTACCAAGGTTCTTATATAATCATTTAATAATAATGGTTCAATGGGTTGAGAATAATAATATAAAAGAGCTTGGGGAAGGATATTACCCATTATTTAGTAAACTACATTGGGTTAGCATGAATGGGGTTCTATGGAAATATTTCTCCCCAAAGGAGGTATTAAAATATAATGGGTGATGTTTTGGGATCTTATTTGTGATGAATTTGGTTGAGATAAAAGGAGTGAGATATGTGAATATGTGGGTGGGGGTGAGTGCCTTATTATAGTGGATGAGTGGAATTCTAGTAAATTTTTGAAAAGGAAATTACACCCACAGTTTTCCTATGAAAAATGGATCAAATAATGAAACATATTAGATACATGGTATGATAGGTTCTATATATATATATAGAAAATGGATTTTGGAAAACTTTTAGGTCATTTTGGCCCATTATTGTGAGGTTTAGTCACTTATTATGTTAATTTTTCTCTTAATCTCTATAATTAATATTTAAACAATTAACTGACATTTTTGTGTCAAAAACCAAATTGATCATATTAGAAATTATAAATTTTTATTATCCAAAATATTTAATCCATTTTTCAAAATTGATATCACATAACTTTCATAGATAAATTTAAATTTGATCCCTTATATGGGACGACACATCGAGTTTTAAAAGTAAAAATGCTCAAAAGATTGGTATGTTTTTATATAACATTTCAAAGACAAATTGAATACAATAAAATAAATTTGATTAAGTTGTTTAAAATTGATCTAATTTATCTTTATAAGATATCATAACATAATTTAATTATATAGATAAATTAGAAGAAAAATAAATTTTTAATAAAAATTCAGTGTCATTCACTATTCATCAAAAAAGGAAACTTCACAGAAGAATACCAAACATTCACCCTAATATAATTTGTATGTTCCAATTTCTAAAATGAATTTTATTTTTTCAAATAAAAATTATATAATTATGGAAAATAATATTTAAAAATGGATATCCATTAAAATGCGGTAAAATTACATTTTAGAAAAAATCATTTTATTCATAAAATTGGATTTACATTTTAATTATACATATAAAATCTATTAGCTGAGTATCAAAAATATTAATCAAATATATAAAAAATTAATATCTTTAACAACATTAATAAAAAAAATTGGTTTAAATTATTGATAAAAAATTTTATTTGTACATAGAATGTTTTTTGATTGAAAATTAATTTGTTTTTTTTAAATAGTTCATACATTCACTTGTAATAATTGATATCCCAAAGATTAATTTTATATACATGTTTGAATAATATATTCAAAATTTTGTTAATATTATATTTAAATTCTACTCTAATGTCTATGTGATTTTTATAATAATATTGTTATAATAATATTAATCGTATCTTATAGTCTGATAAAACTTTTCCTTGCATGTAACGCATGATATCGAAGGGAATCCTTATTTTTTTAATAGAAGACAAACATTGTTATGTATGCACTTCATAATAATTTGTGTTTTTATTGTAGCTCAAGCTTGACGTGGTGTTGCGTATAATTCAATCCATACATAGTGCATTTGTATTACAAAAGTTAATTCTGTGTTGTGTGAAATATGTTTTTGTTAAAAGATTAAATTAATTTTAAAAAAACAATACATAAAATATCATGGTGTTTGTTAGGTCCACCAGACTAGATACTATGAGAGGGGGGTGAATCAGGGTATGACAGATTAAAACAACTGCCCCTTTTTTAATCTTTTTTTTCTATAAGACAAAACCCTCTTCTCTCACTTTCCCGATGCAGAGTATGAATAAACCTTAAAGCATGCATAGGACACAATAATTTATACTTGGTTCACCCTCACTGGGATACGTCCAAGGAGCATACGCCGGCAGTGTGCTGATGTACCAATTCCACTATAAGTGCACTGCTGTTGACAAGTTCGAAGCGGACTCACTAACCCTCTTGGTTTACAACCACTCGCAATTTGAGAACTCACTACTCCCTCAACTGAAGTCAGCTCACCTGTAAGCTCCTACCCATGTCGTTGACTAAGACATTTTCCCCCTTCCTTATCCACAGTGTCTCCCCCTTGAGGAGTCACTATTTCTCTCCCTTTGTCAACTAACCCAACGGTCACCAATTTTCAGTCTGCAACATTGGAAATAACACAGATTAGTGCATTAGATAAAAACACGCAATACCTCGGGGATAGGGGGTGTCCCATATCCACACTTGTTCAATTGCGGGGATTTGATTGAACTCCTAGAGCCAGTTGATGCCTCTCAAAAGCTTCCCTATATAAGGCCTTTTTTATAATGTCCGCAACCTGTAGTTCTATAGCCACATACTCCAACATCACAATTCCCTACTCAACCTTCTCCTTGATAAAATGATACATTATCTCACTGTGCTTTGTCTTTGAGCGAAGGATGAGATTTTTTCTGATATTTATAGCACTCGAGTTATCACACTGGATTCCTATCGGAGACTTCACTTTAATTCCCATATCATCAAGTTGTTGTTTCATCCACAATAACTATGTGCATGCTTGAGTGGCGGTAATATACTCATCATCTGCGGTGCTCAATGAAATGCAATCTTTCTTCTTGCTTAGCCAAGAAATACACAAGCCACTAAGATAGAATGCACATCCTGATGTTGATTTACTGTCATCCATTGAACCATCCCAATCTGCATCTGCATATCCCAATAACTCAGACTGAGATTTATCACTATATATCAAGCTGAAATCCATTGTGCCCTTGATAAACCAAAGTATTCTTTTCAGTTCATGCATGTGGATTTCCTTTGGATTACTCATATATCTTTCTGCTTGGCATGTGGCAAATACAATGCCAGGCCTTGTTGCAATCAAGTAAAACAAACATTCAAATATTTGCCTGTATTCTGTGATATTGATTTCCTTATCATCCTCATCTTTGTACAGTTTCTTTTGAGTTGCAATTAGAGTCCTAATCTCCATGTTATTTTACATTCCAAATCTTTTCAAAACCTCCTTGGCATATTTGTATTGAGAAATTATTGTTCCATTCCTTATTTGTGTCACCTGTAGACCAAGAAAAAATGTTATCTCTCCGATCATTGACATTTCGAACTCACTTTTCATGAATTCAGAAAACTGTATTCCCTGAGCTTCTTCAGATCTGCCAAATTTTATGTCGTCGACATAACCCAGGACCACCATCCTTTGATTTCTGTTGTTGCTTAAATAGAGTTGTAATCAACACCCTCTCGCTAGAAACCACAATTCTTCAAGTACTGATCAAGACTTGCGTACCATCCTCTTGGTGCTTGTTTCATCCCACAAAATTCCTTCTTCAGTCTGAAAACCATGTTCTCATCCTCACGAATGAGAAAACCATTTGGCTGATCAATATACACCACTTCCACCAGATCCCCAGTCAAAAATGAAGATTTGACGTCCATCTAGAAAACATTGAAATTTCATTGCACTGCAATGGATAGAAATAATCTGATTATCTCTAGTCTCGCAACCGGTGCAAATGTCTCATCAACATCTATTCCCTCTAACTATGAGTATCATTTTTCACACCAATAGTGATTTTTTATTAATCATTGTTCCATATTCATTCATCTTGTTGTGATAGACCCATTTAGTCCCAATGACATTCATATCTGCAGGCCTCAAAACCATCTCCCACATCTGATTCTTCACAATCTGATATGGCTCTTCATTCATGGCCTGAACGTAGTTTTCAACTTCAGCTGCATCAGCAAAGAATTTAGGCTCAACCTGAGATAGGAATGATGATTTATGTAGTGATTTCATTCTTCTATTCTGAACTGGAGCACAATGATCACCAATGATATTCTTCCTATCAATTTCAGCTCGACTCCTTGGATTTTGTGCAAATACAGACTTTACTTCCTCATTCTCATCATTCATATCTTCTTCTAAATCAACATCAGCCACTTATACTCCCCCATAATTTCTTTCCTCCTTATCACTTTCATCAGGAAATTATTCACTACGCTGTTAAATGATCTCCTCATTCTCCACACAGTTACATCATTTCTCTCAACAACTTTTCCCAACCTTTTTTTAAAACATTTGTATGCTTTCCTTTTTCCTCAGTATCCTTGGAATATACTCTAATCTCCTTGAAACTCATATTTCTTATGTTTTTCCTTATTGAGGATAAATAACTTGCTTCCAAATATTTGAAAGTATTTCAATGTGGGATTCATTCCATACCACATCTCGTATGAGGTATTTCCTTCCTTTGGATACAACAGAGCCCTATAAGAGATATAGACTGATGTCAAAACTTCTTCCTTCCAAAATTTCTCAGGTAGATCATTTTCAATGAGAATCATTCTGGCCATGTTTTTGATGATCCGATTTCTCCTTTCAACCACTCCATTATATTGGGGTGTTCTTACTAAGGAATCTTGATGTTGTATCCCATGTTTCTTGAGATAGACTTCCACCTGACTGTTTGTGAATTTCGTACCATTGTCAGTATGAAACTTCAACATTTTCTGTCGAAGCTTACTTTCACACTCCCTCCGGTACTGTTTTATACAGATAAACACATCCAACTTATCGAAAATAACAAATACCCATGCCATTATGCTATAGTCATAAATGAAGAGAACATAGTACCTTTTTCTAACAATTTCTCTTAGTGTGATTGGACCAAAAACATCAGTATACAACAATTCGAGCACTCTTGTTGACTTCTTTTCCTTTTCCTTATTGGTCTTTATTATGAGCTTCCCCTGTTGGCTTACATCACACATGTGAGTACGATCACGTGATAGCTATGGGAGGTCTCTTGATACATCACACATTACAAGATCTTCCAGTGATGGTTGGCAAAGATGAACAAGTCATTTATGCCACATCTTGTTTTCATCCTCTCTAGACAGAAAACATATATCTTCTTCTCCACTTATCAGGTAGATATTTCGCTCTGTTATTTTTCCCGGTAGAACTTTTTCTTAGTATCTTCCATTGATTATACTCATATTCTTAACAAACCTTATATAATTTCCTAAGTCACATTGTAGACTGACACTAAGAAAATTGTGACTGAGGCCTTCTACTACTAAGACATCAGAACATCTCATCTCTTCGCCCCCAAACATGGCCTTTCCTGAGCCAATTATCTTTATGCCTTCATCATTTCCAAAATTGAAAACTCCTTCATTGTAATATTTTATGCTTGTAAAAAGATCCTTATTACTTGTTATGTGAGATGTGCAACCACTATCAAGGATACACACACCAGAGCGATCTAATGCATTAAGGGAAATTTTTTCCACCACGACCTTCTAATCCTTCTTATTCTTGGTCCATACTTTTTCTTTCACACTCAACATGGATTGATACATCTATTCTTTCTCAAAGTATGATGGCCCAGCTTCATCTTACAAAGGTGAAAATATATTTTTTATTTTCATCTCAACTATAGGCTCATTGATCTGCTACTTGTGAACATTTTGGTTCTGTTTTGGAACATTCCTCTATTTGGTCGATGTGAAGTACCTAGCCATGTGCCCAAATCCTTCACACCAAAAACAGTGTCCTTCAAAATATGTTCTGGAGGACCGTTCTCTTTTTGGATGCCACCTTTTTTCTTGTGCCCTTCGATATCTCCTGGATATGAAACACACATACTATGAATGTCCCATATTTCCACAACAATAATGCCTGATATGAGGTGCATTCCTTTGCGTGACTTCATCACAATGTTTTTTCCCTTGGGATCTCTGAATATTTTGATTCTTTTTTATGCCAAAATCAAGCTTCAATCTCAGAGTGGGTTCTTGTGATCTGACCTCAATTTTCACTACTTTTTGTTTTCAATCGAGCCCTGTATCGGTCTTAGCATATGAACATAGTTGATGCTTCTTTTCTACCGAAGCCCTATTCTCCATTTTTAGCTTCTTGGTTATTTGAGGGATCTTTGTCTCTGATGAACCAGCAGGAGTCATGAGTTTTTCTTGATCTTTATCCTTTTTCCACAAACCGACAACTTCTCCTTTATGTTTTTCAATACTCTAGATTTTATCATTCCTTGTTTTATTCAAGCTATCGATATTCCTTTTATGTTCTTAAATTTTTATTTTATACTCACTAAATGATTATGAGTCCTCTGGTGTTGATAACTTGAGTTTCTCAATTTCTTTCATCAACTCAGACTTCTCTTCTTCCTACTGCTGCATATAGACTTTGGCATCACTAAAACTTTTTTGGCTTTCTTTGTTTTGGCTCTCCAAACATCTATCTCCTTAAGATAAGCCTCTAAATCAGCATTCATATCAACTCTTCCCTCAACTTCTTATTATTATTCATCATCTTCGGTTTCATTCTTATTCTAAGAACTACCGAAAACTACCACCATAGTATTTTCTCCATGATCTCTACAGTTCTCTATCTCTTCAACCTCCCCAAAAAATAGACTCATCAGAACCGTCATATTATTTTGAAATAAGGTTATTCTTCATAACGAAATTTATATTGAACTGTTTCTTTCCATTCCCATAGGCTGGAGACTTCTTCTTGGGAATTTTTATTTTTTCGACATCATCATCCTCTTGGAGATTTTTGGGGCACCTTCCTGCAAGATGTCCAACCTTTCCATATCGAAAACAAGAAAGTTGAAGCTTCCCTTTAAACATTCCTTTTCCACGTTGAAGGTTTTAGGATAGGCATGATTTCACCTCATCTGTCTCTTCTTCTTCCTTAGTGTCTTCAATGTTGAGCTTATTCATGGACTTTAAGGCCACCTCTTTGTATTTCCCTTTTCCACAACATCGTTATCACCATTTATCATTTCATATGAAACAAGGGTGTTGTGCAGATTATCCAATGTCAACTCTTTCTGGACATTATCTTTTGAAACCAAATATTTTGGATTGAAACGAGGTGGATGTTTCCTCAATATGAACATCACAATCTTTATTTCATCAATTACTTCTCCAAAACCTCGCATGTCTTCCACTACAATATTTACCCTGTCAAAGAATGTATCTACAGACTCATTTGGGTTCATTCACAGACCTTCATACTTATTCCACAACACATGGATCATTTCTTCTCTGAACTTTGTATATCCTTAATATATATTTAATAGATTTTCCCACATAGCATGTGATGTTTTTCATGACATCACCTTTGTATAGATAGGATTGGATTAGGATCCTCCTAAAGCATTGATTCCCTTGGCGTCAGCATCCAATTCTCTTTTCTCAGCTTTTGATAACGCACCACTGTCAATATCGGTTGTTATACCATGCATTGCTGATGTAAACACATCCATTCCCAATGATTGGATGTAGTGTTGCATCTGATTCTTCCTTAGATAAAAATTGATCTTGTCGAAGATAGGAATCCCTTTATGATTGATGGCCTCCATTTGATAGAGAATTACATATATTAACCTTTTTCTCTTAAACTAATTGTTAGGTCCACCAGGCTAGATACCCTGAGAGGGGGGTGAATATGGGTATGACAGATTAAAACAACTTCCCCTTTTTTATCTTGTTTTGGTATAAGGAAAAACTCTATCCTCTCTCCTTATGGATGCAGATTATGAATAATCAATAAACAAGGAACATGACACATCGATTTTTAATTGGTTCACCCTCACTGGGCTACGTCCAAGGAGCATACACCGACAGTGTTCCAATGTACCAATTCCACTATAAGTGCACTTCTATTTACAAGTTCAAAGTGGGATCACTATCCCTCTTAGTTTACAACCACTCACAATTTTAGAACTCACTTCTCTCTCAACAGATGTGAGCTAACTGCTTCTTCAGAAGATCCACTCACAGTTTATAGACATGTAGGTCTCTTTATTATCACTAATGAATGAATCCCCCACTGTACATAGATGCTCTATTGATGTTCAAAGTTCATCCACTAATGAATACCCCTTTACCCCTGAACACTAGGAAACTCACATTGGAAACACCTTCGTAAATCACCCTACTTCACAAGGCTCCCAATTTCATGAAGCCCAACAAACCTTCGTGAAGCTCCTTGCTTTTCCTAAAGAACTCTAGTGAAGCACCCTCACAAAGCACTCTCATGATGCTGAAGTCATCATAGAGCTACTTCCCTCGTGAAGCTCACTGAGCTGACATAGAGCTCACAACTTTCGCAGAGCAAGATTAGTCACCACGAAGCTCTTCTTTCGCGAAGCATGCTGCCTTCACAAACCACCATCATGAATCGAGAGCTAATGATTTTCTTTGAAAACTCTCTCTCCATATCTTTACTTCACTTCAGGGGGTTGAGGTCAATTTATAGGTGATTCCACACACCCTCTAACTTTCTATGTGAAGTCAATTCCATGTCATCTCAAATCTCAAAGCTCCGAAATTCCCGCAGAAATTCTCTCAAAATTGCGAAGCACTACGACAATTTTCAGATTGCGGAGATCATCTTAACCCCAGAGCATCCAGTCATTTCCTTCATGCCTTCGCCGCGAAGCTCCACTCGCAATTCTCTTCACCACCACAATTCTCTTCAACTATACCGTTCATGAAGTTTGACGTAATCGTGAAGCATCACCATCAACATTCTTCTAGTCTTCGCGAAATCCAAATCATGAGCCCTATCTTCGTGAAACACATGTCTTTTCAATATTTAAATTAGCTCTTCAAGATTATCTGTTCATTTTTCATGGTTCATTGTCAACTTGGATTGTCAACAATATCTCTAGAACATGACAATTCACCATGAAAACCTGCTTTGTTAACAAACAAAATCAACCCTAAAAATACAACAATGATACCTTGAGGTATTTTTTCCCAACAGTGTTTCATAAGTACACTTCTTCTGACTTCTGGCATATAGTTTTCATTTTGGGTTTCATGTTTCATTAGGTTGATAGTGTAATGATTTCCTTGATTCATTTTTGGGTTGGAAGCTCAAAAGAGAGATAGTTATGGTGGAACAGATCATCTGGCCTTCCCCCACTTATTAGTGTGGGGTCGTGGGGTTCTCAACTATGTTGTGTTGATTAACATGACACAAATTCATGGATTAGGGGGGGTCAACACATCTTTGATTTATTTATATGTTTCATTGTCTATTGGGGGGGTGAGACTTCTTTTGTTTCTTGTTTTAATGTTTTCTTTACTTTGTTCGTTTAAGGCCATTTTGACCATTGAGTCATGTTTCTTTATTTTCATTTTTCCTTTGTATTGTCAGGGTTTCAAATTCAACCATTTCATAAAAGTTGTTCATTATTTTGTGTTCAGCAAATGGTACTTGACCCACAACCCTTTCAAAAAAATGGAATTATTTCCATTAGACGTCTTGGGGTGTTCTATGAAAAAATACACAGTTTTCATTTCCCATTTATATATTGTTATGGAATTTTTTTTCATCATTCCCTTTTAATTATTTCATTCATCAATGAATTTTTGTCACACCATGCATCGAGGTACGAATTATTTATTTTATCCCTATTTATTATCCAACTAGAAATATTTCTTCAAATATTTATACATGTTACAACTTCATAGATGAAGAGAGAGGGAGATTCAATGAAAATTAACTATAAGATCCCTCTTCACTTTTTATTTTGATGCGAAACATATATGGGTTCCAAATCTTATGAGTCTATCTTCATCAAAGTTGATCTCTGGAATATTTACTAACTTTCTATTTTTCTCATTGTAATATTTTTGGTCCTCCTTGATGCCATCTATATTGGATGGTTGAGAAGATTCTTGACCAATGTTGGATGACATTTATTTTATAATTCCCATGTATTTCATTTTTATTTCCACGAAGATTTGATCCCTTTCAATACTCATTATGGGGAGTGTACGAAGATCCTTTTTACTAAGAAAATTTGAGGCATTATATTTCATCCCAATATAACAATGGATCTAATTTCATAATCCTTGGTCATATCTAACAAAATTCATTGGATCATATTGATATTATTTTATTTGAATATATACTTAAAGATTTTATTTTCCTTATATATATCAAAATTCTCCCAATATAGATTATTTTTCCAAATATGTGAAAAAATATCCACTACATCCAATTATTGATCATTCATCTAATAGTTATTATAATGGATATTTAATTGGTGGGTGACATAGAATATATATTGGTCACACTTCATGAGTAAAAAACCCAATCCATTTTAGATTCTCATTTATAGATAATAAATATTTCCATAATTATGGGTTGTATTTTCAATTCTGGTGGGATTAATCTTTTTGTATTCATTAAATATATCCTTGATTTCATCATTCCTAAAAACATCAATCCATTCAGAATTAGAATAGTTAGTGGTTTTTATATTCATGAGATGTTTCTAAAAAATCAATGATAGTACCTAGATAATGCAATGAAGCTTTAGATATCTATCACATATGTTGGTTTTGGCCATCATAATATTACCTTTGCCTTTGAAGGATCAATAGATACGCTTTTATTGGTGATAATGTGACCCAATAATGTTACTTTTTCCATGAAAAACACATATTTAATATAATTAACATACAACTTATCCTTTTCCAAGTTCATTGTTATGGTGTTGAAATGATCCCCACATAATTCCATGCTTTTATTGAAAAAAGTCAATCATATATAAATACAACCACAAATTTATAAAGGTAATCCTTAAGGACACAATTCACAATGATTATAATGATAGATAGATCATTAGTGAGTAAAATTGAAATCACTATGAAATCATAATTCCAATACCATGAATGAAAATTAGTCTTGGGGATATACTTCTTCTTCACATTTACTTGATAATATCCATATTTATGTTCCACCTTAGAGAAGTACTATGATTCATTTGGCTAATCAAACAATTTATCAGTAAATGATATATTGTACCTTTTAATTTTCATGATCTTGTTGATTTGAAGATATTCAATTTAGAGGTATATTTACCCATCCATCTTCTTCCTGAAAACTATTGGTACATCCCATTAGGAATCTCTTGGGTGTATAAACCCTTTATCCAGATTCTCCTACAATTTCTGATTAAACTATTCAAGATCAACATTATATATTACATATAGAGTGTGTATATTTTAAAATATCCAAGTATAAGTTATATTCATAAAGCAACCACTTTGTTAAGGGGAAAATTAGGAAATTCATTATGGAACACATCATCATATTATCTTATAATGGGCATTTCATCCAGGTGGATATTTTCATTAGCCATAATCATTTGAGTGAAATTCACTTACTCATAAGGAAAAAATATAAATTATTGATAATATTATTCCAATTGAGATTCATCATCCACCTTATACATGTATTGAATCTGAGGGAAATTTATGATTTAAATGGTGATTTCCTTCTATTGAAAATTTATGTTATATATATAAGGAAATACCATCCAAAACTAGAATAAAATTGAATTATGATAATTGGATTATCACAAGGTTTTATTGCATATTTATCTAATAAATATTTGATGCTGAGAAGTTATATGTTTGGGATACAATAATTTCCAAATTTTCCATTTTCTATAATATCACAATTTCCATGTTTTGAGGTTGTTTTTGAATAGTTATACTAAACATGTGTGATGTGAAATAATTCCCATAACTAGAATATAATAGTGGATTCGCTATTATTAAATGAATAACTAGCATACCTAGAACCACATCATTTCGAAGATCCATATCAATTATCTTAATAGAATAGGCCCACCATTTTTCACAAGGAAATGGTTGTTGTTGTCAACAATTATCATAAAAAACCCTTGTGGTTTTCCATTGGTTAGAATAGTATAATTTTTATAGGTAGTAGAAACATTGGAAAACTGTATGATTATTTACTAGAGAATTCCTTTATTCCATCACATTAGTGGTTTTCCCTAATTAGCATTTTCTAGCATGGTTCCCTTTCTTACTAAACCTAAATAATTTCTTTATCGTCTTCAAGTAATTTCTTGGATGCTTCTTCCTATACTATTTACACAGGGGATGTTATTGTTCATGTTGATAGATTTTTCTATTAAATAAATTAGTTAATTGCATATGTATTCTTATAATTCTCTTGATTCATCCTCCTATTGGTTGGGGTATATATTTTTTGGATTTCATCACATATCCCATCTCATTGGTTATTGAATCGATTCATCCTAATTATAGATAATGAATAATCTAAATGGAAAACTATGGATGATAATTATTAATATATTTACCACATATAATGGAATGAATAAAAATTCAATGGTAACTCATAAATGAAATAATTTCTGTAAACCTTAAATTTTTAGGCTTCAACTAATGTCATCGACATTCAATTTCATAGATATTATTGTTCCCTTAAAAAATTTACAAAGAGAATGTGAATGTAGAATAGAATATAATCTAGGAGTATAAATCTAGGTGTGATGAAATGCCCCTTTTTCATTAACTATATTTATTTCTAGTTAGTCACCAATGATCCCATTTTGGTTAATTATACCTAGGTACATTTATGATAGATCCACAACCAATTATAATATCTAGATTCCAATTCAATGGAGGGGAAACCACTCAACCTATATGTTAACAATCAAACCCCACCCATAATATATCCTAATTTTTGTCATTTTCATGATGATGGATGTTTTAGTTGAGGTTAAGGTCAACTTTTCGATGAAAAGTTTTTAGTTTCAGAGCCTTCATGTCATCTTTGGCACTCTGCATGGTTTGCGAACAATCTGATTCAAACCCAGAGAGACCGATTAGAGGCTGTTCATTTTTCTTTTGGAATCATGTACATTGTGAAAGACTTGTTCAAATTCAAAGAAAATCATTCCAAAAGAACGAAAAAATTGATTCTGGAAAGGACAGAGCATATTTTCATAGTTGGAACAAGATTTCTCAAACTATGTGGGATTCCTATGCGAGGGTCCCTTATCTCCAGTAGGGTGTGCACGGTGGTGCATGGTCTAGAAGACCATGCATCCAAACTGTGTAGCCTTCCCTGTGTTAAAAACATTAAATTAAAATAAATTAAAATAAATGTAAAATTAAATTAAAATAAAAGAAGAATAAAATATAAAAAAATGTTTTGATAATAATAATAACAATATGATTATGATAATTATGATTATTTTTATTATTATGTTCAGGTTTTAAAAAAACCCATAAGAATTTCCTCCCTCTATTCCCCATACACAATGCACTACCCCCTTCTCCCAATCTCGCATGACCTCCGCTGACGGTATCCCCTCTAGCGCACCACCCCACCCTCTAATGACCATTTTTCATCATGATTTGGTGTGTGGTCTTCTATAATAGGTCTTATATACCTTATATCCTCTTAATTTTATGATTTTCCTCTCTTCCATATGGTGCACATACCTTTCCCAAACCCTAAATCGATTTTTGGGTGTTTTATTTGTTGAATATTGATGATTTGACTTTGTAGAGTCTTCTTGAGACCGGGTCTAGCCCCCACCATCAATGTAATTAGTTTTCTCTTTGATTTACCTTTAGGGGTTTCATATCCTTCACAGAAATTAATTTTAATTTATGAATTTTGTATTTTTTTTAGTTCTTGGTATTATTCTTTAGTGCATTAAACCTCACGATTGGGTTTTTTATTTTCATTCGTGAAATGAGAATTGTATTCATATTTATGGGAAGTCATAGATATGTGTAAGTTACCCATTTATATTTATGCACCCATGGATGGATGAATATATATAATGGGGATAATTATTCACATATATATATATATATGAAAATTTTTACTTATGTAAGGGAAAATGGTTATATACATTTATAATCAGATGTGTAAGTATCCCCTTGTACATATTTGGCCATGTAAACATGTACATAATTACTAAGTGTCCAAGAATATATATAGCACCCCAAGGTTTTAAAAATAAATTCAAATGCATAAAGCCTTATCTCAAGTATATAGTTATGAACTATCCTTTAATCATAATTTTTTCCTCTTCCATGATTTGAATTTCGAAATTCAAACATCTGTTGTATTGCTCACTAAGTAATTTAGATTTTGATAGAAAAAAGTTGTTTTTTGGTGAATAGTAACATAACCTTATGAATAGTATTATGAATTGTAATATGACCCTTATGATTAGTAAATTGAATTATTATTTTATTTTATTATGGCTATAAGATAATGAGATCTTGATTAATATTTTAGGGTGATATAAAATGAGTTATAGTTTTAAATTTTTTTTTGAATATAATAGGATTTTATTTTAAAATTAAATTAATAATATATATAGAATTATTTTCATAAAATGGATTTCATTTTTTATTTCAACAAATTGAAAAATGGTTATGGTGAATTTTTGGTAGTTTTCTAAAATTCTTGAATTTTTTATGAATAGTGAAATACAATATAATACTGTATATACAAATTATCTATTAAATACACTATTTTTGACGTCATCACTGAGGTAATACCACTTAATTTGAACTTACATGACCTATTTACTATTTTTATCACATTAATGAATACTATTCATAGTATTGGACAAATATATTAAAATAATGATTTAATAATGTAGAACCCCTCCTCTCTTCCACTATATATACCACCCTCATTCCCCTCTTCCTCTCACACCTCTCAAGATTTGATCATTTTCAATGTTTTACCAAATAACCTCCCCAAGGCTCTTCCCCACGCCTAAGAACTTCTGGTCTCACCATAAGGCCAAAACCAAAGGCCTTATGGAGGATCTCAAGGAGAATAGATCAAGAGGTATGAATCCTCTTTCATTTTCATCGGTTTTCTTTTCAATTCAATTCTTTTCTTATACTCTATTCACCTCCCCTTATCCAATATGAATGAAATATTTAGTATGATATACATTTTGGGTTTTTAACATGTTTATGTAATGATTCATAATCATTATTCCCCTCATATTCCATATATTCTAAATTTAAAAACACTGTATGTGATGTGACGATTTACCAAAATAAGGGATGACATGTTTACAATTTCTGATTCTTCCTTCAAAACATGTTATAAGTCCATTTTAATGGTTGTAAAATAATTTAATGTTTATGATATATTCTATTTTATTCTCTAGAGTTAACATATATGCATAATATTATGTTATATAATGTAAGTAGTTCATGATTATCAAAGAATAAAAAAATGGTCTAAATGGATATTACTAAAGACTAATCTAATGATTTATCCTCATACCATATATCCAAAATGAGTTATGAAATAATTTAATATTATGTAAACATATGAATACCAATTCCATCCAATTATAGAATATCATTTCTATAGGATACGAAAATCAAATACAAACTGACCATGGAAATCGTGTAAAGAACGCACATAAAACAATGGAAGGAACAAAATACTAACAATTAAACTATAAAATGATTTTATGAAAAGATCATATAAGGTATTATAAAAATTAATATGTTTCCATAAGATATTAATAACACATATTTAACCACTATAGAAGAGGTTTAATCATTTTTTTTGTCAGATAAACCTGAGGTAATGTAATTATTAACACCATTCCCATTCCTTGGGGTAACCTTCTACATTATTCATTAGGTTTTATTAAGATTATTGGTGTAATGAATTGTTGATTATAGTATGTTTTATTATGTGTATTTATAGTGAATAAACATATCAATTCCATTCCATTAATTCTACCTCCAATTATATTTGTAATGGACTTTCCATTTAAAACCATCTTAAAAGTATCTAAAGTATCTTTAATACAATTAAGAAATATTATTTATAGATATATATGGAATGAGGGGTTTATCCAGATTTAATGATACTTTATTACCATAATATTTTACTTAGAATTTTTTATGTTGTGTTTATCCCATTATTGATGATGATATGATTGTTTCAGAGCATTATAGCTCAAGATATGACGGGTCATCCCCATTATAGCTCTCCAATGCATTGGGTACACTGGAGATGGAATTTGACCAAATGGTTATTAAATATGTGAAGGCGATTTTAATAGTGATATGGTAAATATCTCCCAAGGAAACTAAATAATTTTTCCATTCATGTTAATGATTTTTATGAAATTGGTTTTGTTGGTTTTTATGTTATCACTTGACTAACTATTTCTTTACTTATATCCCTTACTGATATTTTTGTGCTCATCCCATGTTTTTAAATGTTTTTCATAGGTTATAAGGACGTATAAGAGAAATAAGGAACAAAATTTAAATTTTATGACGATTTTACAAATAAATTATGTTTTTTATGTTTTATATTTTCGTAAAAGTTAATATTGTTTTAATAGTATCCTCATGTATGATTATGGGACATTATGTATGTTTTATTTCCAAATTTCTCTAAAACTCTAAACCTAAAAAGAGCCTCAATGTGTAAGAATGTATTTTTTTGTATAAAACTGAAGATTATGTAATGTTTTCAAGTATATGTCCTTATAGTTGGTATCAAAGGATGTTTTAGATAACTTTAGGGGTTAAGAGGATGTTAAAAGAACATCCTAAATGACTTTTATCTATATGGTTAATTTGAAATGTTATATAATTTAATGATTACTATTTTTATTAATCTAAGATATGTCTAATAAGAATTGTTTTCTATGGATGAAATAGGAAAGATGAAGTCGGAAGGCACCAACAGGGTGATTTCAGTCCGAATCTGTAGCATAGAATGATGGGAATCAGAACTAAGCAGTTTGTGACAAAAATGGCTCAGTTGAATCAAATGATAAATGGTGGTGGTATCTGCTCTAGAGAGTAATGTGATCTACCCTGAAGGAACGTGTCTTTTGTGGATTATTTTAGGTGGAAAAATCCTCCAGCATTCAACGGAACCCTATATCTAGTGATAGCTTAAGGATGGATTAATACTCTAGAAAAAGTATTTGATGTCATGGGATTTTCAAAACGTTAAAAGTTAATAATTTTCATTTATCATTTGTAAGGTGAATCCGATAAATCTTGGAATCTAGTTTATTATATGAGATAAAGAGATGATCTAGGAAATCTGTAATTGGATGATTTTAGGAGTATTTTTCTGGAAAAAAATTTTCCTAAAACTATTCAACTTATAAAGGATAAACAATTCCTAGAATTGAAGGAGAAAGATGATGATTCTGTGGTAGCATATGAAGAAAATTTTAAAAATCTAACAAGGTATGTACCCAATTTTACTTGGGATTTTGATATTAAAATTAATAGATTGTACTCTGGTTTGAAACCAATTTTACAAATAGATTTGGATTCACGAGAGTTTAAAAGCATTGTGAAACATGTTAATTATGATGAAAAAGTTGGGATGGGGTTTTTTGACATGTATGTGCCTCATAATGAATATAATAATAAGCTTTCAGGTTGGTAGATGTTAGGGAAGAATTTTTCAATGAAATCTGGAGGTATGAAAATCAATTTCCCTTCATGTAAAAGGTGAGGTAAAAAAACATCCTAGTGAATGTCATTTAAATTATGGGAAATGCTACTTATATGGAATGATTGGATTCATGCATCATGAGTTCCAGTAAAATGATCCGAAAATTAATTAGAAGAAGATGGTGATATGCTTTAATTGAAAGGAATTAGGTCATTTTTCTAATGTTTGTTTGAATCTAGTTACTCAGGCAAGGAATCACCATGATTGGAAGCAGAAGGGTGTGGTAAAATCATTTGCAACCACCTCCACAGATTTTGAGGGATTAAATGAGGTGGTATCAGGTACATTTATTGTTTTTACAAATTTTTAAAATGTGTTGTTTGATTCAGGGACTACACATTTATTAATTTCTGAGAAATTTTTAGATAAATTGGGAATTCCACCTCCTGAAATGAAATGAGAACTCATGGTAAAAACAGCTTTAAGAATTATTTTGGTAAGAGGAAATTATAATAATTTTCCTATCTTTGTCTATGGATGGGGTTTACCTACAAACCAAGTGGTATTTAATCTATTAGTTTTTTATGTTATTATGGGTATGGACTGGATTTGATTTTATCATGCTATAAAAGATTGTAGAGAAAAATTAGTTGTTCTTCCGAAAGAGTTTCAGTTTTCTATAATAATGAACCCATACAATTTATAATATATCAAGAAGCTATAAAATTGATAAAATTTGGAAATATATGTTATCCTGATAATATCTTTTATGATAAGGTAACTATCAAGATTAATGATGTAACAGTGGTAAATGAATATATGGATGTTTTTTCTTATGATTTATCTGGCGTTATTCCTGGTCGAGAGGTTGGGTTTTTTATTTACTTGGTTCCTGATTCTAATACAATTTTAAAACCCCCTTATCAAATGTATCAAATAGAACATATTGAATTGAAAAATCAGTTGTGGTACCTCAAAAGAATTAATCTACAGATGAGAACTACTAAAGACTTATTGAGGTAATAATGAAATCTGGGTTACTATTGATCAAATAACTGAACATGCACATTTTCATTCTATTGGAGATACAATGTCTTGGGATCATCTTTTTAGACTATACAACAATGATATTTTCAGGTTACATGGTGTTCCTCCTTCCATTGTATCTGTCCCGGATCCCAGGTTCACTTCTAATTTTTGGAAAGTTCCTTCCAAATTCATTTAGAATAGAATTAAATTTCATTGTAGATTTTTATTGTATATTAGATGTACAATTAGAACTAATGATTTAGTCTTTGTCGGATATTCTTATATCTTTTTCAATTTACTACCAATAAAGTTGGGATCAACATCCTCCATTAGTTGAGTTTTCATAAAATAATAGTTTTCATTCCAGTATAGAGATGGACCCTTTTGAGGAATTTTATGGGAAGTAGTGTCAAACCCTAAATTATTGGGATGAAGTAGGGGAAAGGAATTTAATGGGAACAGATTTAGCAGAGGAAGTGGAAGATAAATTAATGATCATCCATCAATACATGAGGACATATCAAAGAAAATAGAAAAGTTATGCAGATAATAGGAGTACATAATTTTCCTTTGAGGTAGGTGATCCTATTTTTTCCTATGGTCTCACCATAGAAAATTGTTATTCATTTTTCTAAGAAATGGTAGTTGATTACACGATTCATTGGACCTTATGAAATCCTAGTTAAAGTTGTACCGGTTTCTTACCGAGTACCTTTTCCTTCGTGTTTATCTTAGGTATATAATTATTTTCATGTTCCAATGTTGATAAAGTATATTGAAGATTCATCTCATGTTTTGATCCCACAAGTAGTTCATCTAGAAAAGAACCTTACTTATGAAGAGTGACCAGTTCAGATTCCTGATCGTAGAGAGAAGGTTTTGGCGAATATGGTAATCCACCATGTAAAGGTTTTGTGAAGAAATCAAATGTTCGAAAAAAGTAACATGGGAATCTGAAAATGCTATGAGGAAAAATTACCCCCACTTGTTTAATAATTAAATATAATTTTAAGGACACCTTTTCGAGATGAGGGGAGAATTTAACACCATAATTTTTTGAAAATAAATTGAAATTCATGAAACTTTGTTTTATGTAAATTGTTAAAAAATAGCCGTTAAACCAAACTTTTTCTACTTTTATGATTAGAATTCTAAAAAAACGACATATGTTGTTGTGATAAGTAAGTAATTTGGAGTCTAATAGAACCAACATGTTTTTTTGGTGAATAGTAACATACCCTTATATATAATAGTATGAATAGTAATATGACCCTTATGAATAGAAAATTTCATTATTTTTTTTTTCTATTATTGTTATAAGATAATTAGACCTTGATTAATTTTTCAAGGTGATATAAAATGAGTTATAGTTTTAAAATTGTTCTTGTTTGAATATAATATGATTTTATTTAAAAATTAAATTATCTATATCTAGAATATTATTTTCAAATGATTGATTTCATTTTTAAATTATATATTCCAAATGATTGGTAAGTTTTTTTGTATTTTTAGGGAATTATGAATTTTTTATGAATAGTGAAATATGGTAAAATACCGCATATACAGATTATTAGATAAATACTGTATTTTTGACATCATGACTGATTTAAGACCCATTTTTTGTAACTCAAATGATATCATTACTATTTCGATCGCAGGAATGAAGACTATTCATAGTCTTGGACAAAAATTCTAAAATAAGGACTTAAATAATTTAAAACTCCTCCTATCCTCCACTATAAATAACACCGTCATTCCCATCTTCCTCTCACACCTCTCTAGCCTTTTTAAATGTATATGTTTTACCAAATAACCTCCCCAAGTCTCTTCCTCACGTCCAAGGCCTTCTGGTCTCACCATAAGGCCAAAATCAAAGGCCTTATAGAGGATCTCAAGGAGAAGGGATCAAGAGGTAAGAATCCTCTTTCATTTTCTTGTGTTTTATTTTCAATTGTTTACTTTTCTTATAATATATTCATCTACCCTTATACAATATGAATTAAATATATAGTATTATATTCATTCTGTATTTTTTATCATCTTTATGTAATGATTCATCATCATTCTTCCTCATATTCTAAAAATAAAAACACTATCCATGATATCCCGATTTACCAAAATCATGGATGATGTGTTTACAATTTCCATTACTTCTTTAAAAACAGGATATAAATCAATGTTAATTGTTTAAAAAGTATTTAATTTGTATTATATATCATTTTTCATTTTATGGAATTAAAATATATTCATTATATTATGTTATACAATGAAACTATTCTGTGATTATCAAAGAACCAAAAAATGATCTAAACAGATATAACTAATGATTTATCTAATAATTCATCATCATACCATATAACCCTAATGAGTTATGGAATCATTTAATATTAAGGAAACATATTAATACAATTTATTTCCAATTATGTAATTTCATTTCCATACGATAATAAAATCAAATACAAACCAACCATGGAAATGACATAAAGAACGCACCTAAAACTATGGAAGGAACAAAATAATAATAATTAAAGGGAAAAAGGATTTTATGAAATGATCATATAAGGTGTTATAAACATAAATATGTCACTTTATGATATTAATAATATTATTTAAACCATTAAACTAAAAGTTTAAAAACATTTTATGTAAGATGAACCCAAGGTAAGAGAATTCATAACCCAATTTCCAATCTTTGGGTTAACCTTCTACTTGATTAATTATGTGTAATTATGATTATTTGTGTGATTATATTTTTTCATATTATTATTTGATATGTTTATTTAGATTTTATACACATATAAATTCCATTCATTTAATTTTAACTCCAATTATATTTCTAAGGGACTTTCCTTTTAGAATCCTTTTAAATGTCTTTAATAAAAATCAGAAAGATTGTTTTATATATATATGGAATGAGTGGTTTCTCCAAATTTAATGATACTTTATGACCATTATATGTTTCCTGGACATATTTATGTTGGGTGTATCCCCTTATAGCTCAATATATTTGGGTTGAGGACATTATAGATTAAGATGTGACGGGTGATCCCCATTATAGCTCTCTAGTGCATTAGGTACTCTGGAGATGAAGTTTGACTAAATGGTTATTCCACATGTAATGGTGATTTTTAGAGTGATATGGAAATATTTCCCAAGGATACTAAAATATGATTCAATGTATGTTAATGAGTTTTTATGAAATGGGTTTTATTGTTTTTTTGTTATCACTTGACTAATGATTTCACTCCATACATATCTTACTGATATTTTTGTGCTCATCCAAAGTTTTTAAAAGATTTTTCATAGGTTATAAGTATGTATAAGATAAATAAGGAATATAATTTAAAGGTTATGAATATTTTTCAATGAAATTATGTTTTTTTGGAAAAATTGGTTACTGTTTTAGTATTATCCTCATGTATGATTATGGGATGTTATGTTTGTTTTATTTACTTATTTCTCTAAAAATGAAAACTATAAAAGATCCTCTATGTGTAAGGATTTATTTTCTTGTGTAAAACCCAATGTTATGTAATGTTTTATGGTTGGTTCCTTAAAACATAAGAAAAGGTGAATATGGGTGAGAGCAAAGAGGAGAAGACTCTAGTTGCAGTTGTCAAAAGTAGCATACATTGAGTTTGAGGTAGGTTCCCTATACCAAACCCTTTAATTTGAATTTCATTATTGCCTGATTATAGAAAAATATTTTTTATATTTATGTATTAGTTATATGTTATACGATATTGTTCTGGTTAATTTAATTATTTCTTTGTTTATTTTACATAGTTTTTCTAAGCTTCCAACTTGTTTTTTTTATATTATAATAGGTTATTAACCTTGTTTTGGAAAATTTATTATGTTCTTAATGTTCAACTGGTTCTAAATTGCAATTATTTATAAGTAGTTTCCTAAATGGTATTTATGGAGTAATGGATATTTACAATTATTTTTTGAATGTGTAAAATACAAGTGAATGATGACATTATTTAAAAATGGTTTGTGTGTGATTTTAAAAGGGTAAATTTCATGTTTTCATATTTTTGGAATAGATCATGGGGTTATGGGTAAATTTGATCTTAAATGGTGAATTGCCTTTCATAAATGAGTTTAATCAACTTAGTAATGCTTTCATGTTTTTTTAAATGTGTGGTTCCTTAGTTGTTTAATTGTGATTTTAAATGGTTTTAAAACATAAATGTTTTCTAAAGTGATGATATTCATTATAATGTAATGAGTCATGTTGGCACTTTGAAAATAGTTTAGTAATATGGTAAACGCCTCTTTAGTAATTCCCCATTTTTTTAAATATTATGTGTATGTTAAATTTTTGATTTGTGATATTTTCCTAGTGAATAAGCATGTTATATGACTTGTCACTAAAAAAATGGGATGTTCTCATGGAGGGAGAATAGTGGGAAGAGGTTGGATGGGGGTTTGAGTTCAGAAAAATGATATGTTCCTATGTTATAGTTTGATAAAAACTCACCAAAATTTGAAATATTGTACTTGGGAAACCTGGTAACCTATGTAGATAAACATTAATTAGTAATATTGTGGATTCAGAGGTGTCCATGGTTGAGAATCATCTAACAAGATTTATGAATGAAACACTAACGAAGCATGTGATAAGACCAGAGACCACTATAACTTTGGGTGATATCTTCTCTAGTTTCTTGTTCATTAGAATGCTATTAGACCATTGTAACTGTAGATGATACCCTCTCTATTTTCTCTTTCTTGATAAAATTATTGGCAGTTTAGTTTGATTATTTTGATCCCTAAGGTACAAGATCTCTACGGTCCTACTTGGGAGATTTACCTATAAATATTTTACATGGTTACCGCTTGTGACTTGATTATGGTGATGTGATTTTCATTTCAGATTCCTCATGTTTGTTTCCACCTTTATGAAAAACCATGTTTTGGTTTAAATTTATTTTCACTGATTATGAAATGTCTATGCATTAATGGATATTAATTTTTAACTTTTATGGTAGTAAAATGGATTTTCATGAAAATTGAATCCTGTGATTTGAATTTGAAAATAATGGGAAACTTTTTTTATATGGTTTTATTTTTTTAAACTAGCATTAATTGGTTTTCGTTTTGATGGTAAATCTTAGGGAGTAGTCTATTTGTATATTCCGAATATGTTTAAATACTAACAAATATAGTTTAATTTTTTTATCTTTTGGTGTTTCTTTAAGCATGGTCTCAGTCACTATGGGTCTATGTCGGTTTAGTGATCAGAGGTGACCCATAGTTCCTTGTGAAGGTATGTATAGTTTTATTTATTCATGTTACTCATGTTCATTTTGATGTTATTTATTATATATTCCTTTTTTTCATTTTTATTGTCAAAGTTATTCCCAATTGATTTAAATTGATCCCTGATACTAGTTTATAGTCTCGGAGGATCAAGAACTCCTCTTATTCCTTGTTGTGGTATGGCTCAAGTAACTAGTTTAGTGTCGACCCATGTTGGTTCATGGAAAATATTATTAGAGAACGACCTTATTATTTTCAATTTTAGGTAGACCAGAGATTGAATTTTTGTGTTTCAAGAGGTAGGTCATGGGTTAGTTCCTAATAACCAACACTATTAAGGAGACCTGAGTCTCCAATGGTAGTCTAGGATTTGAGTATTTCATTTTTCTTTGTGGATATGGGATGAAAATTGGAGTGATGTGGTTCTATGTGAAGATATTTCATAGAGTAGTAACCCATATGTAGCCTGGGAACATGGTTGAAGATACTTCCTATTGTTGTCACTCTCTCAGATCATGGTTTACTAAGACATATTTTCATGTTAAGCTAACCAAGTTGTTTTTTATTCTTATATTTTTCTGTGAGTTATGTTTGGGCTTTGTTTTGGTTGGTGTGATTGGATTTTTAAAAATGGAATTGGTTTTTAGGATTGATATTTATAAAATAGAATGTGGTATTCGAGGTGACAAAATGGTTTTTGAAATGAAACCAATTTATGGAAACAATTTTCATTTAATTGAATGTGTGGTTTAAATGGAAAAAATGGAAGCTAATTTGGAAATAATTTGGGTATTCAGGAAATAATATTTTGAAATGTGAAATTAAATCTTCTTGTAAATTTGGAAATTTATTGCTTTAATGATGTGGTGGGTGTTGAAATTGGTTGGGAATTTCAGATTTAGGTTGAATGGTCTATTCTAAAAATGATAATAGTTTTTAATTGAACCTTTATATTTATATGAATGGTAATATATATGGATATATATATGTATCTTTTGGATTATTTTTGGTATTTGTGGATGGGTGCTTGAGCTGAAAAATCATATATATATATATATATATATATATATATATATGAGACTTCATTTCATTCCAATGGTGGGTATTTATGTTGTTTTGTTTGAAAAATGTTTTTTTAAAATGGGGGATTTTTATGTTTTGGAAATATCACTTATCATTTTTTGGTCTTTTTTTGGTTGGAAAGTTTTTTTATGGATTGTTGGTTTTTATATGGTAAAAGTGCAGTCAGAATCGTGATTTGAGTTTTAGTTTTGTTTTATTACTGATGTGTGTATTTTTTTAATGATGTATTTTGTTTTGGATTCATGCTTCTTGCAGTTGAGTATACCCCAGAAAAGTCCTGGTATAGAATGGACGATCAGACTCTAGGTTTTCTTCTTCTGTGTTTTTATAATGGCCAATTTTGGGAATTGGTTTTGGTCTTCATTTACTGGTTTGATCTTATAGAAACTGATGTGGTTAGTGTTTTTTATGAAATTCTGAATATGTTTTTCTCTGACTATTCTAATTGATTACACTGCCAAGAATCTAAATTGAGTGTTGGAGATGGAGCCTTTCCAACCATTTGACAACACCAAAGTCTTTTCTTTTTTTCCCACCTTTTATCTAAAAAATAGAATAACATCTAATTCATAATGTATTTGGAGAAGTTGTTTTGTTAGACATATTATCTTAGGTAATATTATGGGGTTCTGTTAGCTGATATGCCTAAAGAGGATGTTTTCATTGAAGATCATCACCTCCAAACTGCGGGGCAGATGATGCTTCAAGACATCATAGCTCCAGCCCTAGGTCTCAGAGTGTGTATTTTCACATTGTTAAGAATCATTGGGTTTAGGGTATCTTGGTCATTATTTTCCCCTAGTATTGGAATGGGGATGGTACACGATTCTATGTTTCGACATTATTCATTTTCAATGGTTCATTATTTTGGTAAAAAACATAGATTCTGTGTATCAATATTATAGATTTTTGGAAAGATCACATACTATAGTTCTCCTAGTTATTGAAAATTCCTTTCATTGATAGGAAAGGCTTGGTGTCCATGAATCATTTCAATCTTCAATAGTTTTGATTGTGCCTTATGGATGGTAACCCTTGAATGGTGGTCTCTTTATGGATTGGTTATAGTTCTTAGTTGTTCTTTTTTTGGAGATTCTTACATATTATGGTGATGATGAATTGTGTGTGGGTTTAATACTTATTTTGGGATTTTCATTGGGCCCACTTGTGGTGTGGGTTCATCTATATGGGGAGTACTTGAGTTGGTATTTGTTTAGGGTTTACAATTTGTTTCATGTTAGTATTTACAAAGACATTGTGTTGGGAGTTTCAATGTATTCAAAGTAGTTAAGTTCTTATAATGTGGTGAACCCTCCTCTTTTCCAATGTGGTTCATATTAAGATTATTCTCTCTTGATCTAGTTGGGCGTGACTTGTGGAGTAAAAGGTCACATCGAGTTTATGGTTTTATTCATTCTTGTGTAATTTTTATATTGAGTTTTTTTATTTTTTGGATGGGTAATTTTTCAGGGTTTTGTTTAGTGTTGTGGAGATATTTGTCAGACCCCAATAACAGTTTATCTTTATTGTTTATCCTTTTCGTGATGTAGGATTATTTGGTCAAGTTTAGGATGATTGTTTTTGAGTTTTGGAGCCTTTAGGTGGTCTTTGGCCCTGTGCATGGTTTGTGCATGGTCTGGCTCAAACCATGCGAGGCCCAGCAGTGACCATTCAATTTATTTTATCATCAAGGACAAGGTGCAAGACATTCACTTGGTTTGTTAATATCATGATACAATTGAAAAAAATTAATCTCTCAAATTACATAGTTGAGTTTCATATATGGTGCATTGTTTGTCCAATCAGGCATCCAACCCATGCGAGGGTCCCTAATCTCTGTTAGGGTGCACAGAGTTGGGGAACAGTCTGAAATACCATGCAACCAAACTATACGACCTGCCCAGTGCTCAGAAAATGAAATAAAATTAAAATAAAATAAAAAATAAATCAAAAGTTATTAGAGAATAAAAAATTAAATGTTTTGATAATAATATTAATATTATTATGATTATGATTATAATTATTATTATGATGATGAATATTATTATTACTATGTTTAGGTTTTAAATAAACCCTAAGGGGTTCCCTCCCCCTTACCCTATACACAACACCCCCTCCTTCTCCCGATCTCTCATGGCCCCCCCACCAGCTGATGCCCCTCTGGTTAACGACCTCCCTCCCTCCAACGATTTGTTTTCTTCATAATTTAGTGTGAGTTCCTCTTTGTAAGGTCTCCTTTCACTTCTTATCCCTCTATTTGTGGTTTTACTCTTGTTTATCTGGTTCATAGACAATGTAAGGAACCTAAATATTTTTTTTATATGTTTAATATTAAAGATTAGGGTTCATTGGGTCTCGTTGAGTCCAGATCTAGCCACCACTATCAATGGAATCAAGTTTAACTTCAATTTTGGGTAAGGGTTTCTAGTTCCATCACTTTAGTTCAATTTTAATTTAGGGGTTTTGTGGTTTTTCAGTTCCTGGTATTTTTATTTAGTGTATTGTACCATGCTCTGGTGGTATTGTTTTTCCATTATAAATAGAGTCATGTATTTGAATGAATGTGTAGGAATAGATATGTGTATATTATTCCTTCATATATATTCATTCATGGAAGGATGAATATATATAATGGGGCTATTTGTGGTAACATATATAAATGAAAATCCATACATGTGTAAGTGAAAATGGGTATATGCATGTATAATCTATGTCTAAGGATCACCTTGTACGTATTTTGGCCGTGAAAATATATACATTGGGTATAAGTGTCATTTCATATGAGAGAAGGTGCATATGTGTTCATGTGTTTAAGGTAAGGAATGAGTTTCTATTGTCAAAAGTAGCATGCCCTGAGATTGACGTAGGTTCATAAGGGTTAACCCTGTTACTTGAATTTAAGAATTTCTTAATTATTATAAATATATGATTTATCTTTATATAGTATTTATATGGTAAGATATCTAGTTGAGGATGTTATAAATGGTACTTAATTTTTTTATATAATTTATCTATGCTTTTGACAAGGGTTTTCAGGTGGGAATATTTTCTTGACCTTTTTTTAGAAAATGTAATGCGTTTCTGAGGCATAATTGGTTCCAAATTATAATTATTTAAAAGTGGTTTTATAATTTTTTTTTGAAGGTGTAATGTGTATATATAAAGTTTTCTCTATATATGAAATATATGTGAATGTTGACATGAATTAAAATGATTTAGTATGGGACTTTAAAAGCGTAAAATTCATGTTTTTGTATGTTTGTAAGAGTGCATGAGTTTTGGTATAAATTTGATGTTAAAAAGGGATTTTCCTTTCATAAATGTGTTTCATGGACATAGGAATTAATTCATGTTTATTTGTAAATGTTTGGTTGCTTGGTTGTTTAATAGTCCATTTAAATGGTTTTGGAATATAATCATATCTACTGATTTTTTTCTAATGTGACAATATTCCATGTAAAAGAATTATGCTCTTTTAGAACATTGATAATGCATTTCGAATGTTTGAAACCCATCGTGAGGCATGCCCCATTTTTTAATAAATATGATGTGTATGTTAAATGTGTGATTCTTGATGTGTTCCTAGTGAAGAGTCTTGTTCTATGATATGTGAATAAAAAGGGGATGTTCTCGAGGAGGGAGATATGTGGTGAGAGGATAGATGTGTTTTTATTTAATGAAAAATGATATGTTCATGTTTGTTAGGTTTATAAAAACTCACCAACATTTGAAATAGGGCACATGGGAAACCAGGGTACCTTGGTGGGTGAACTGAAACTAGCACCCTAGGATATTTGGAAGTGGAGGAGGTGCAAGTTAATCTTGTAGGATTGATGATTTCAACACAAACTAAACACATGAAATGATCAGATACCACTATAAATTTTGATGATATCTTATCTAGTGGATTATTCATGAGGACGTTGATGGACCACTAGAACATTGTTTGAGATCCTTTCTAGTGGACGGTGGAAGAGAACATTGTTGGTAGGTGAGTGTGGATTTTGATCAGGGAGGTATGATGTTTCTTTGTCCCAATTTTTATAGTTACCTATAGATATTCCCATTACGATCTCTTGTGGAATGAAACTTGTTATGCGATTTCCATTTCAAAGTATTCATGTTTGTTTTTACCTTTATAAAAACCCCTGATTTAGTCTAAATTTCATTCCTTCCATTTTGAAATTTCTAGGAATGCTTGGAATCTATTTTTCAAATGCGATGAAAATAAAAATGTTTTTCTTGAAAATAGAAGATTTCGATTTGAATTTTAAATAATCAGAAACATTATTTTTAAATGGTTTTATTTTATAAGATATCATGACATGGTTTAATTTTTAATGATAAAGCATATGGGCTAGTTTATCTAGGCACACTTACTAGTATTTAATAGTCAAGCCTATTGTTTTTTTGTTTTTATCCTTTTTTTATGCATTTATATTGTACTCAATCTACTTGGGGTGATATTGGAGTAGTCTATGGAGGTAAACCACATAGTCAGCTAGAGGTATGTTCAATTTTATTTATTTCAACTTCTCATGTTCATTTTTTATTATTTAATTTTTATTTATTTATTTTTCATTTGTTTATGGGAAAAGGCAATACCAATTATTTTCTTTTGATGACCGACACTAGTTTCCAAACCCTGGTGGATCAGGAGCACCTCTTGGCTTTGTTGCAGGATGACTCAGGTGACCTCTTTAGAGTCAAACCTAGTTGGTTCATGATATTAACAATTTTTTTAATGTTTTATTAGTTTTATTATTTTATTTATGGTTTTCATAATGGTTTTATTATCCAAAACACAAATAATAACTAAACATTGATCTAATACTGACTATGATAAGCCACATATATTATAAAATTTATTTCAAAATTCATTACATTAAGATACAAAAAAATACCTAAATATACGGATACCTAATGTTTATGGGTTATTAGATAAATAATAAAATAATATGAAACATTGATATATAGATATTATTTAAAACTCCATAACATGCCATTAGAAACTCCATAATATGCCTTTAATTATTCTTAATATGGGAATAATTATAGAATAACAAAAATGAAAGTAATATGGATGATTCTAGAGGCATGCCATCATGATACAAATACATGTGGGTCATAAATATAAACATCAATGTATGACATAAGATGATAAAATCAAGGAATTATAAGAATGTCGAAATAGTATGAATCATGAAATCATAAGAATAAGTCAAAGAGAACCTCCAAATCATCATAACACAGTGTGTTTAGGCTATCTACTTGTGCACCATACTGGATATATCACGTGATAAAAACATTACTCAATGCATTGAAGGGATATATAATTTAGAGCCCAACCATCACATTCAGTTTTTTACATTATTTTCTTTTCCACATAGACCATACAACCTAAAAACATCATTCATCACATTTAATCCTACGAAAAATAGTGTGTAGGTACTTACATGTATGTCCTCAATAAATGAAGGATTGGTACAAATTGGTAAATTACCTTTAGTGAAAATGAGAATTTTTATAAAAAAACATTTTTTTTGGAAATTAAATGAATAATATTTGTAGCCTAGTGAGTGTACATAAAAAGTTCAATGAAGGGATTAATTAAAGATAATGGTGGTCTATAGTGTTTTGGGCCTTCTCATCACATTACATTTCTAGTTCTAAAGATGGATCAATTTAGAGGATGTGCGTGGATTCTTCAAAAAAGATCAAAGATATTTTTATACATAGTACGTGGTTTAGGATGTGAATGTTAATTCCTAATGTGTGATTTTTAACTCATCTTGGACATAATAAACTCATGGATTGACGTTCAGATCAGGTTTTTATGCCTAAAAGACTCATGATGTGAAAGTGTAATTCCTAATGTGAATTAATTTGAGACTGAGGAAAAATGAAAATCAGTTATTGTTCATCTTTTTCAGAGTTTGAGGGATTCAAGATTAAATTTGTTTCATGACCAAAATTGGAGGTCCTCACAAAAATTGATGATGTGAATATGTGTTTGACACAATAAATAAGCTGAGGATCAAATTTTCTATAAGTTATGGGTCCAAGTTGAATTATTTTATATCTCTCTTATTTCCTTAAATCCTTAGGCAAACCCTAGTTATTTTTAGATTATCCATCACCGCCATTCCTCCTACTTTGAAGCATGGATTTTTGAGGTTGATATGTGGAAATATGATATAATTAAATCCCAATTTATCCCTTATTATCTCATTTTTCTCTTAGCGATTTCTTTATCAGTGATGATATTTTATCTTGGTGAGAGTTCATGTTATAATTTGGATGAGCCATTGGTGTGTTTCAGGTTGATCTAAGGATTCCAATAGTAGTTGTGTTATTTCAGTTTCTACTCTATCTCTCTATAGTGTGCAAGAACATGGAATAATTTTATAAGGTAGGAAATTATTTTTCTCTACCGATTTATGTGCATGTGTATGGATTTTATGATTTTTTCACCATTTAGTGGATAGTAAAGGTCTACATAATGAACTTAATGAATATGATTAATCTAACATTAATGTAAATGAGAAGATATCAAGGGTTTTACTACTTTTTATCTTGTTTTAATGAGACTATACATGCTTATTTACATTCTAAAAAATAAGGGCAATTGGGTTTTATGATTTTAATTTAGTTTAAATTGCAGTGTTACCATTTTCAAATTAATTCTAGTTATCACCCTGAATAAATTAGGTAATCAGTTATAGATGGATGATAAATTTTTTTAAAATGGAAATATAGAATTTATGTGCGAATAAAATACATAATAATGAAGTAATGTATTGTAATCACTTGAACCTAAATTGTGGACTCTAGGTGATGGTGGTGTGTGTGGTTGTGATTTTTGTTTTCCTTTATATGATGTTGGTGATGAGTGGTGATGTTAATGTGTACTTGTTGTGTATTGTAGTGGTTACGATGTACAATGTTTTTGATGTGTGGTGGTTGTGTCTTGTAGTGGTTGTGATGTGTGGGGGATGCGATGCGCGGTGGTGGTGATGTGAAGTGTTATAGATTTGTGGTGGCTATGATGTATAATGTTTGAGATTTGTGTTTCCCTTAGTGATATAGATGGGATAATGTGGTGCTATGGTGAGGGTTGATCTGTGATGGATGAGCAGTTTTGTGGTGTGGTTGTGCTAGTTTCTAGATTATCCATGAAATAAATTGTGATACTTAAAATCAAATATCATTGGTTAATAAATTAATATGTGAATAGAATGAAATTGACGTCTTATAATTTTACAAAATGAATTGAATGATAAATGAATGGAATCATTAAATGTAATTGATTGGGTTATTAAATGGGATTTAGAAGAAACTCATTAAAATCAGGAAAATAGTGGAACCTGTATATTAACATGGAAATATATCATTGTATGGTGTAATGTATTTATTGGTGGAAGTGGTTGAGAATAATGATTTAAGTTGTAGTGTTTTTGGTGTGGTATACCCTATTGATGTTGATGTAAACCCATAGTTTGGGTATTGTGTTCTATTTATCTATCAATTATTTTATGTTATTTCAATGTGCACGCCAACCGAGTGGGATAACCATAAAAACACTCAAATGTGATTATTTTATAGGTTTTCCCCCACATCTATGTTTATATAGATATATAATGCTATATACCTCCTTTTTTCCTTCTACTACTTCCACAACAGTGACTGTTCAAATAGGTGGTGCACAAGACCAAACTATGAAGTACTTTTTAATTACCATATCATGTGTACAATTAGCAATGCATGATGTTATCTTACCATTATAGTGCAGAATTTTCTACATCCACTATAATAATGGTAATGTACAAATGTTAATTGTTGTGCCTAGAGGTTATAGTAGATCCCAGGCTATAATGAGAACATCGAGATACATTGACATTTATCTTTAATATATGTTCTATAGTCTAGATACATCTTACTGACTGGACATAGTAGATGATGGACTATCAGGTGCTGGGGGATCGTAAGCATTGAGACATCTTCTCATGAAGTTCACACTTGGTGATCTCTAGTAGCGAGATCATATGGAAAAACATGTAAATAGGAACACCACATGATTTGTGTGTCATTGGTTGTTCCAATCTATAGACATGTGTATTGTTCTCCATAATTGAGACCAATACCAATGTATATAATTTGATTACGTATTTTGATGCAAGATGACAACCATGGTAGTGATATCATGGCGAGGTAGTTTGTGTTGGGTGCGTCGTTGGTGGTATGACATTGGCTGAATGGTCAAGAAAGGATTTGTCACTTCCAAGTTCAGGAAGTTGTATATCTCAGGCCTGGTCGCTCCGGATGGCATCACCTTCATAAGTCTTTAGCCAAACCAGTAGAATGGAAAATTCATATGGATAGATCAGCAAACAATAAAGCAAGATAAAGACGATGACACAAGAGTTTGTCCTGCTTTATGAGATATTTAATGACATAGAGATTATAGTACACAGTTAGTGTTCATAGGATGGTAGTCGTTGCTATGACTATCCTTGTCTCTTTAGGGGCCATGATGGGTTTCTAGACTCCGCTCTTGGTCTATGTATTTTATTCACTGCTATCAAGGTATGTGCCTAGAGGGTCACACACAATTGTGTATTCAAGAATCCACCCTATTCAGTTGAATAGGTATATGGACATAGTGGGCCCCGCCATAGGGTCTGAGGGTTGTCCAAGTTGTCGATCACCAATGAATTAAATAAATTCAATATTATTAATCAAGTTATGAATTATTGGAATTGAATTTATTTAATGTATCTACATGTTTAGTAAATATAAGAAAAATATTAAACAAACGAATATTATTTAATATTCCACGTTTGTTTAATATTAAGTGGGACAACAAGTCGAGTTAAATGGCACTGATTTTATCACGTAATATTTTTTATATATATTATATCTATGTGATAAAATAATAAATAATGTTGACACGATTTAGTTCATCCAAATTATTTATTTAGTGGATGTTAAAATAAACGGGGGTCGGGGAACCCTACCGGGTTTTTATCAATGTCACTATAAATATATGAAGAGGCTCTATCTTATGGGGTGAAAATAATTATTCATTTATTCAGGGAATGAAAGTTGAGAGCCTATCTCTCTCTTCCCGATCTCTAGAGAGAGAATCTCTTGATCCAGGATGTTCAGATCAAGATCTCTCTTCAGTATTGAAGCCATATCGATGTGGTGATCGTCGAGACATTGAACGCATCGTCGGATCTCCACAGTAGTACCCAGAATTTGACGATCAACATTCTAGATGATTTTTGGAGCGCATGTGGATGATCTAGAGGGATCCTGCTTGGGATCCTTCATGTGATGATTGCCATCGACTAGTTGCAGTCGACCGAGTATTCAGATTTGAATCATCTATGTTTTTGTTTTAGTTTTCTACTCTTAATAATTGATGCAAGATCCTTGGACCTCTCAGGGGCTTGGATCGTCGATGATGACAAGTACCGTCGATCCGTCAAAGAGAATTTTAAAATTTCCGTCCCACCGGCTTCCACTGTGGGCCTCGGAACCTAACAGTGGGGTCAGAGGGATCACAAATATTTTCTTATCCAAATAAAATTAATTTACATAAAATTAAGTATAGGGTTCAAAAAACGGTTCTAGCGAATCAAACAGCACGTCGATCCGATCTCGAACGACCAAGTTATGGCCATTTGAAATTTTTGAATTGGATCGATTTCGCATTTAATTGCGGGGATTAATTATTCAATCGGTTCATCCAAACAAATTTTACTTTTTCAAATTATAAATTTTATAACTTAGTAATTTCCATATTAATTTTATTATTATAATTTATATTATTATTAATATTATAACAATAATATAATAATAAATTATTATTTTATTTTAATAATTTTATTATTATTAATTTTAAAGGCTACTTGAATACCTTTTAGATTTTTTTTGATGTGTCGAACAATTTTGGGAGAATACTAGCTTATATAAATGGGGGAAAAGGAAGAATTCAAAAGAAGTCTTAAAGAAAAAAATAAAAATAGGTAAAAAATAGGGGGATGGCACGTGGAAATGAGAAAAGAAAAAATTGGAGACTTTTGCAGGGGGTCCGCACTGACCACCTCCTCCCATGCACGATGCGGAGCAGGTGCCGCCTACTCTACCCTGCATGCCCTAGAGGCCACATCACCGGAGACGCACCCAGCCCGCTTGCCTCCTCTCCTATGGCACCGCCCAGACTAGAAGCCATCCCCTTCCTCCATGCTGGACCAAGATGTCGCACCTAGACCAGAAGGCTGCCGATCTTGACTGCATGGAGATGCAGCGGCTGGCCTCAGCTACCTCCTGTTTGCAGCACTGTAGCAGGCCTCTGACATTTCCCTTCCTCGCCAGCGCACGCACGCACCAGCTCCTCCGCACGCAGCAGTAGTACATTCACCGGGGGCCAACATCAATGAAGCAGCCGCACTTGGAAAAAGCCACCGGCAGTCCCACCCTACCTGAAATGGACCAGCTGCACCGGACCCACGTCTACCTCCCTCGCCACTCTGCATGAAGGGCCAACCACCCCAGTTCGGGCCGCTTTCTCCCTCCCCGAAAACCTGCTGTACCATAGAGTCCCAAGCGGGAAACCCTATTCTTGGTCCTTCTTCCAAACCAGTAGACCCTCGGACTAGAAGCATGTCTTGAAAATACTCTCTATCTGAACTGGAATCGCACCAGTTGCCTTCTTCCATCCTCCACGCACCTACAGCTGGCATCCCAAGCGCCTCCCAGGGCGCCGGAATCCTCAGGGCAGCCGCATCTATATCCCGGCACGACTCCCAGTAGCTGCATCTAGACTCTAGCACCGTCGCCATTTGTCATGACCTAGGAGGTACAATTTTTGTCTGTGGGTGTAGAGAAATTTTTTCCCCGAAATAGTCTGATCAGACCTACCCAACCCAGAATGGGATGGGGCGGATAGGCCCGACCCTATTTAGCCATGGCATGGCACAATGCAGGTTTGTCCCGGCCCGCACATGCCATGAAACAGTGTTTTCAGGTATAGACCAATTTAAAATTAATCAAGATTAATTAATTTAATTAATTTAATTTTAGTTTATAAATTAAATTAATTAAAATTAATTTTGGTTAACTATTTTAATACCTGAATAAAATTAATTAAATTTATTTATTAAATTGAATTACATTAAAATAATTTAATTATGGCAGTAAAATTAAATTAGTTAGAGGACTGATAATTAATTAAATTATTTGAACTTATTAATTCATTTCATTTAATTAAATAAACCCTCGTACTTATTTAATGCATTTTAATTTGATCGTTCATTTTACCCACATTCTGGTCTTGAGCATCGACCTGTGTATGTTACTTTTATTTAATTAATTATTTTAATTACGTGCAATGATTGTAATTAATTAAATAGATGGTTTACACATCATATTTATTTTTTTATTAAAATGTATAATGGCATGCACACCATATTTTTAACTGATGTATATTTATCCCATTAGTTCCCCTTGTCTGCTTGTGAGTAATATTGTACATCAGATGAAGATGATGAATGACACGTGGACCCCGCCAAGATGAGGCAATACTCCAAAACGTAGCGTAGAACCCACCATGAAAGGGTGATGATCAAGATGAGAATTGAACATACAGGGCCGAGGGAAAGCGACAACAAGAGTCAAGCTCCGACTCAGGTATGATGCGCTTAGGTCGTTTATATTATCAAGACCAGCCGGGTAGTAGTTTAACCATTATGCATTTATTTATTATTTTTTGAATTTTAGAACAGCGGGAAAATAAATAAAATAATAGATAATAAAATTCATAAAGAAGTAGTGTATGTTTTTCTATTAAAGTTCAGTTGTGAGTGTGACAACATTGATGACCAAGTTGAATAGAAATGGAGAGAGAAAACAAAAAAAAACCCTTAATGAAAATATTAAGTCACAAACAGCCTTCCATCATTCAAGTTTGAACAACACCGGGTGTTCGTGGTGTCGTTCATGCCTTAGCTAAGGGTGGCTCTTAATACCAAGGAGTTATTATTAGGGTGGGGGTTCCATTAAACTAAAATTGCAGCAAATAAATAGCCATAGCTAGCTTGTTGTAATTTTAGAGGCAAGCGTTGAGTAAATCAGTAAATGATTTTTGAAGGTGGGACTTCACTCAACAGATCAAGGAACCACAAGTTAATGTGGTTGGCCAGCCAAAAGCCTACCCTGGACCCTCCATGTAGTGGCATAACCATATCTTTTAGACTGTAAGGAAGTCTCAGGTATCGTTTCCACTAGAATACTCAAGAGTATTCTGATTCTAGTACCGAGGCTTCCTATAATTTGAAATATTAGTTGGAGACATTTTAACTATTATATAATCAGTACGGTCACATTAGGTAATCACAAAAAAGTAAAATATACTCAATTATATTTGTAGATAATTTCAAGAAATACCACAATAAAACTCTGATAAATCTTGGAAAAAGTTAATGTCCAAACAAGACCAAAATTCCAAATGTAGTATAGGCACTTGTGCACATTAATTCCATAATGTAAATTCAAGCTGGTTGTGTCCCAACCTTTTAATCCACCTAAGGAAGAGAGGGTGTAAAACTACTTACAAGAGACCCACGAATCATTCAAATGATGGTTATTTCATAATTACATCATCAACGTTTGATGTCAGTTACAGATGCTACATCATTAAATGGATGATGTTACATGTAGTCTCATCTCCAAGATCATTTCAAGGAGAAAGCGAAGAAAGATTTGAATGTGATGGTCATACTCAGTTTGGGGAAAGTGAATGATAGTTCACAATCGTTCAAGTCATCCCATTTTTATACCATTTACACCGAATTACTCTTGTTTCATTTAAGGATAAAAATGAATGGCATAATGTGAGATTTTCATTTCCATTAAGTTAACATTCTCTATGTAATAGGAATATTAGAGATAATGCCATCTTTTATTCTTATGGAGAATAAATTGAAAATAAAAGGCAAAAAGGCTTATGGAAAGTTACACCAAATGCACATTCATCATATCCTTCATTTAAAAGTGGTTGGTTATTTAATAGGAGGTTATTTGAAATAGATAATAAATTCATGGATGTTTAAAAAGTAAAATACAGGAACCAAGTACCTGCTTCTTGTTCAGTTTAAATTCATCAAATATATTAATGTTTCCAACTTACTTCTTGGGTATTGAATATAATATGAAAATAATATATTTTTGTATAAATACATTAACCATGAAAGTATAGAATCATTAAAAGAAGAAAAGTGTCTTCTCCAAGTAGCTGAGAAAGGGTGATTCCTAAGTCAGTGGTGAGAAACACATAACATCAAATTTCCAATTAATTGACTCAAACTGAACAAGTTGTTGAGAATAACAAAAACCATTTATCTCATCTGCCCTTTTGAACATTATGATACATTATTCCATGTTTTGGAATGAAATTTTTTTTCTGGTTTCATACTCAAAAAATAATTCACTACTACTTGAATCAAAGGGAAATATATGATGAATATAAAATTGTACGACCTACCCAGTTGTGGCAATATGATTCATTGTCAACTAAAACTATAAGTGGATTTCAACTGTATACCCATTAGGGTATTTAGGCTCCGCATAGCTAAACGCCTTTGGTATTATTGACATCCTTAGTTTGGACAAAAAACCTTTAGAAATAATGGTTTGACACAAATCTTTCATGATTAGTTCAACAAGAGAGTGTGTATTATTACAAAGGAAATCATGAGGTAAAGATACATAATATGTTTACTTTAAGCCATTAAGGAATGTACCAGTGATGTATAACTTTGGTAAGAAGAGATGAGTTGCTTCAGATCAACATGCTGAAGAATATCTTCACCAAACTATCATAGATCATGATAATTTAGCATGTAGTACTTCCTAAACACATGTTAACTTATCTACATCACTAAATTGATGTTCATTAGGAGGATCGATGAAGAGTCTTACATATTAACATTGATGAAAAAAGTGTAGCGTGGAGAAATTCCTAAACGCACATTTTATTCATCAATGTTATAATGTAAGTTGTATCAATGTTACTACCTATAGAAACTTCCATTATATTTCAAGATGTGTTTTTCAAATAATGGCATAAATCCATAACCAATATTCCCACTAAAATGAAAAATGGATATCATATGAGTCATATTATGATGAAAATCCATTATGTCATAGGACATGTGTTAGGATGCAAAGAGTTTGTTTTGATTTAAACAAACATACGTCAAGTTAAACATGTTGTGCATCTTAGGTAATTATCCTAACAGTTTATTAGGATATTACCTAAATCCCAATCATAGAAAAGACGTGACTACATTTCTATATAAGGGTTCACATCTCTATTAGGGATAGTGGGAGTTGAATTGACTTGGGATTAGTCGATGATCAAGTTGCACAAATGGTTGGCATAGGAAAAAGTACCACAAGTACAAGTGGAATAATCAAGTTCCAGTGACACATACTGTGTAGGAAAAATGAAACAATAGTGATGGTTTCATATTCACCATGGCTGGTGATATATTTTTCATTAACAATAATAAATTCTACATGTAATCAATATATGGAAATAAGCTAAGATTGACAAGATCAACTAAAATTCAGTAATGGATTCCATGTATAAAATTACGAAGGGGAATATAATTGAATACTATAGTGGGTATTCAAAAGATAATATATATGGATGATGCAAGACTAATACCAATAAGGATCGATTGGTTATACCATGTTAGTAAGCCTAAATCTATTAGAATTGTACTTATAATGGCTAAACGTCTATGATCTTTTTATTCGTCATTGGATTTCAAGATCATCTTTTGTAGAAGGTGTCTATACGACGCAACTGGAAAGATATGATGACATCAAATGATTCCTATAAGGCTTACATCTTACTAAAATCAAGTATTGGATTAAAGTAAGTGACAAGATTTAGAGCATTCATTATAAATGAATCATTTCCTTCTGTCTACCAATGGTTAGTGGGAGATCCAATGTATTCCAAGTGAAATATGTTCCAAATCATATAGAAAACAAATTTTGGTCTTATATTCAGATAAGATTAGGTTAAAGAAAATTCTCCAATTATTGACTTAAAGTAGCAACCTAAGTTCTAGGGAATAGGATTTACTAAGGTAGATCCATGGTTTTCTTGGTCCTAGTCAATCTATTACTTATAGTGATATTGTATTGAAAAAAACATGTTGAAACAATTCAAGTTCAGACTTATTAATAATGTCACATGGATTAATCTATCCAGGTTAACATGTTCAGAGAATGGGTATAGATTAATGTTATGAACTGATACCATACACTTTAGTGATGGATCAATCAAAATTTTCATATTATGTAAAATAATCGATATTTCCAGGATGTACTTTATTTTAGAAAGATATCAATTATTTCTAGGAGCACTGCAAGTGATGCAGTCAGAACTATCATCTTGTACTTTGGAAAGTACAATTGATATGAACCTGGAATATGGAGAAGAAGGTATACTAGTTTTGTGGGACACAAACTAGTAACCCTTATATCAATTATCACCAATAGGTAAAGGATATGAGGGAGTCAAGCTCATAAAAGCTAGTGGTATCCATACAAACAAATACCAAGTACATTGCTGCTTCAAAGGAAACTAAGAAGCAGTTATAAATTGCAACGATTTGTTCCGGTTCGTTGATTCAAACCTAGTGAGAAAAGTATTATCATAATGTCATTTATGAAAGTCCTACTAGCCAAGTTGTCAAGTTATGACAATGGACTATGTTATATACTCTGGGATACCATATCGTGAGAAGTTTTACTCAAGCCGATGAGGTCGTATATAGAAGATATGCCACGCAACGAAAATGTGACAGGTCCAGCAGTTAAAGCCTTTACTCAGTAAAAGCATGATATTTATCATGTGAGTAGCTAACATGTTTAGTTAGCAAGTTGCCTCTAGTGCAAGTGGGAGTGTTGAAATAGTGGGTTACCTAGACCCAACTATGTAATACTTTTTGATTACCATATCATGTGTACAGTTAGCTATGCATGGTGTTATCTTACCATTATAGTGAAGAATTTTCTGCATCCACTATAATAATAGTAATGTCCAAAGGTTAATTGTCGTGTCAAGAGGTTATAGAAGATCCCAGGATATAATGATAACCTTGAGATACAATGACATTGATCTTAAATATATATTATATAGTCTAGATACATATTACTGATTAGACACAGTAGATGTATGACTATCTGGTGTTGGGGGCTCATAAGCATTGAGACTTATTCTCATAAAGTCACACATGGTGATCTCTAGTAGTGAGATCATGAGGAAAGACACCCAAATAATTACACCACCTGTTTTGGGTGACATTGGTCATTCCTATCAATGACCATGTGTATTGTTCTCATGACATGAGACCATTACCAATGTATATCATTTGATTATGTATTTTGATGCAAGACGAAAACCATGGCAGTGATGTCGTGGTGAGGTAGTTTGTGTTGGGTGTGTTCTTGGTGGTATGACATTGGCTGAAATGTCATGAAATGATTTTTTGTTTCCATGTTCTGGAAGTTCTATATCTTAGTCCTAGTTGATCAGGATGGTGCACCTTCATATGTCTTTGGGAAAAGTAGTAGAAAATAAAATCCATCCGGATTGATAAACAAATAATTAAGAAAGATATAGAGGATGACACAAGATAGCATACTTCATTATGAGATATTTAATGAATAAGAGATTATAGTACACAGTCAGTGTTCGTAGGATGATAGTCATTATTATGACTATCCTTATCACTTTAGAGGCCATGATGGGTTGCTAGAATCTGCTCTTGGTCTGTGGATTTTATTCACAACTATCGAGGTAAGGGCCTAGAGGGTCACACACAAAATAATATTCAAGGATCCTCCCTATTCAGTGGAATAGGTATATGGACATAGTGGGCCCCACCACGGGGTCTGAGTGTTGTCCATGATTTCGATCACCGATGAAGTAAAGATATTCATTATTATAATTCATGTTATGAATTATTGGGAATGAATTTTTTAATTTATTTACAAGTTTTTTAAATACATGAAAAATATTAATAGAATGAGATTATTTAATATTCAAGGATCCTTTAATATTAAGCATGACAACGAGTTGAGTTAAATGGAACAGATTTTATCACATAATATATTATATATATATTACAAGTATGTGATAAAATAATAATTAATATTGACACAGTTTTGGTCATTAAAATTATTTATTTAGTGAACGTTGAAATAAACAGGGGTTGGGGAACCCTACCGAGTATTTATCAACGTCACTATAAATATTGGAGGAGGCTCTATCTTATGGGGTGAAAATCTCTATTCATTAATTCATGAAATTAATGTTGAGATCCTCTCTATTCTCCCACTATCTAGAGAGAGAAGCTATCGATCCATGATGTTTGGATCAAGATATCTATTCAGCATTGAAGGCAACTCGATGCGGTGATCATCGGGATATCGAAAGCATTGTCAGATCACCGTTCTAGCAACCAGAATTCGACGATTGACATTCCAACGGATTATTGGAGCATGTGTGGATGATCTAGAGGGATCCTGCATTAGATCCATCATGTGACGATCAACATTGACTAGTTACAGTCGACCACAACTTTGGATTTGAAATGAGTATGTTTTCATTTTAGTTTTGTTCTCTTAATAATTTATGTGAGATCCTCGGACCTCTCCGGGGCTCAGATCATCGGCGATGACAAGTACCATCGATCTGCCGAAAAAAAATTTAAAATCCCTAGCCCACCGGCTTCCGATGTGGGCCCCATAACCTAACAGTGACGACACATGGTGGTGTTGGAGATTACCTAGTGACAATACATGTTGGCATTCAAGATTTACCTGTGGCGATGAGGGTGTTTTATAGGTTGTGGGTACTGCAATGTAGGTGGGGGGAACAAGGTTGATGTACATCACATTCATTATACCCTACTAACCTTGTTAGGTGATGTGGTTGTGATGTGATACAATGAGGATGTGATGTGATGATGACTGATGGTAGATCAAGATTATAGTTTTAATAAGGTTGTTAGTGGTAGGTATGCACCATGGACCACATGAGGCATGATTTGATATATGGTATGTGATATTTATTGAAGGGATGGGAGCATAGGATATTTGATGTTGGGGTGTGAGGGTGAAAAATCTATGGGGAAGTGGTTATAGGTGACCTTTTATTTATGTTCTAGATATTATGTTATTATATTTAATGTTTTATTTGGTGAGCATGACATGGTGAGGTTGGGATTGGTTAGTCAACCTATTTAGATTCATGTTCATTCTGATGTTGGATCACTCCAACCGTAGTATGATCATTTCATATGTTCACCTAAGTCCTTGGGTATGATCCTAATAATTATACAAGTTATGGTTTCCCTATGTATATTTTTTTTATGGTTTCTAGAAGTTCAGGGATAAATATTTGAAATTACATTCTACCATTTTGGAGATTCTATTGAGTCACTTCCATAAACATATCATTTAATATTGATTTGAGACTATTATTTTTATTCAATGAAATTTTTTATAAATTTTGGGATGGTTTAGTTTTTCTTTTTATGTGATGGAGTTTCACAGTGGTTGATTATTTTATATCATAAATATAAATTTTATAGAGGGTAATGCCTCCCATATGTGGGAAATTTATACCTTCAATTCCATTCAAAAACCTGAGGCCTATTTGATGTAGGAATTATGGTCCATGATCTCTCTTCATTTATTTCCATACTAAGAGGGTTTCCTTTAAATAGAGGGGGTTGTGATATAGTGATTTTAAGGGTTTTGGTTGTGTGATACATTGGTATTGGGAGATAGGAATGTTGAGGAATTTATAGGTTTGTCGAGAGATGGTTCTTATTGCTCCTAAAACATGACCTAGGATGGAGACACCATCTTGGATGCATCATTTTAGGCCCCCTATGATCTGATGAAAGGAATCTAAGATTATTGAGCTTCTAAGTGAGGTGGGAATATTCCTAGGGTATATACCTTAAAGAGGTAAATGTATCATTATTAATTTTATAGATGTCTAAAATGGGTTATTTTTGGAATTTAAAATGATTTAATTAAATACACATTGATAAAATTCTATGCTATTGGGCTTAGGGATTCTCTATGATTTCTCGGAATGGATCCTGAATATTTTTCTTGAGTAGATAATGTGGAAGAGGTTTAACAACTTGATCCAATTGATCATTATAGGATCAACCATATAGATGATGATGATTTATGGGAGAGTTCCTTTCCAGCATTTTAGTGGCAGAGTTTGTGGATGTATCAGTGGAGTGTCTCCACTTCATATATAATGAACTATTTGGAGGATATTGATATCGAATTAATCATGATTTGAGATTAATAAATGTTTTGGGAAATATTTTTAGTTAGTTAGATGCTATGAGATAGAAAATAGTAGTGGATTATATATCATAGTTAATGTATAGAGGAATATGTGTTGTTTCTAGGCATTCATATAGAGTTATGTTTGAAATTATTGTCATCAATGATGAAAGAGGAAAAGAGGAATGAGTTACTCTATCTTCAACATGGGATATTGAGTGTTCTGGTTCATGGGATCACATTCAAGTACCTCCTGGGAACTTCTCCTGAAGTTTTTCTATATAAGGAGTCTAGAGTATGACATTTGGGAGAGGATTTTCACCCAATGATCACATATTGTTTTCCATCGTTTACACTTATGACATACCTGTAGGTGCATTAGAAGGTGGTAGTTATCGATTAGATGCATTATATTGAGGGAGATTCATGATAGAGTGGCTAGTAGCGAATCATGAGGACCAAGACTTCATGTAGTGCATTGGGAATGTTTTTTTGTTAGGGTTTCAATCATTGGGGAACTGACAACAGTAGATCCTGTCATGTCCTTATGGGACTAGTTGTTTGTGAGAACCGGACATGGGAATCATATTTCTTTTATAGGTCTATGGGGGACATGGATACCACCAGGCTCAATGTTCAACCATTCAGGGATGATATTTTTAGTTGGGTGATCTAAAACCTTTCGAGAGTAGCCTCAGTTTCCCATAAGTCTATTTCAGCAGTTGGGACCACCAAAACATATTTTTCTACCAAGGATAGATGGATTTGGTAGAGGGAAACCTCATGAGGATCATTATACTCATGGAACTAGGCTATAGTGATGTTGTGGAGCCTGAAAGTAGAGAGAAAGATGTGCTAGGTGTGTTTCTCTAAATGCAATGGTGTTGGTGAAAACAATAGGTCCTGATGTTTCCCGAGTTATCATCATATTAGCATCAAACATTTTATATGTCCTGTATGATTTCAGAGACTCTCACATATATTTTTCTCATACATCTGTATATACAATAAGACTGAATGTGGATAGTCTTCCATTTAACCTAATGTTGTGTATGCTAAATTGGAGTTATACTACCTAGTTTGATGTGCACCCAAGATGTAGGATGGTGATTGGGAATTATCAGTCACTCGGAGATTTTTTATACTAAAAATACAACCATAAAATTTTATCCTTCTCATGGATTGTTTGTATTACATACATCTATTCATTCTCTATTTCTATATGATAATTTCATTTTATGATGTGGAGGACCAGCTAGTTGCATTTTTTGGTGAACATAGTTATCATATTAGTGGTAGGAAAGTGGAGCATTTTCTGTCTTAGTTTGTGGAGCTGTTAGTGGATGCTCGAGTAGAGGATATTCTATGGGTTTTGGAAGACATCGTGAATGATTGAAAATTTTTTTTATGACAATACTCTCACAATGAAATTTCATGTTGGGGAGAGATGTAACCAAGGGAATATCTAATTTTGATGGTTTATTTTTGAATAACTCTTATATAGTTGTGAGAGTTAAGGATTTATGTTTATGATATGATAAAGTGAGGTATCATATAACTTTATGAATCTCATTTAGGTTATCTAGTGTTATTCCCCAAGATGGAGGGTCGTACTCTATGTTTTTGAATAGAATACTAGAGGATGAGTTCAATGAAAATAAAGAGTAATTATCTCATTCAATTTATTAATTATCTATTCGACCAACTAAATGGAGATAGTTAGTTTTTGAATATTGGTTTGTGGTCTGGATATCACCTGATGGGGGTGAAAAATTAGGATATCCCAAAAACTTCCATCGGTTACATATATTGAATCTTTGTGTTGATGGACAAGACATTCCATGTCATGAACACACCAACTATGTTTATCGGTCTCAAGAAGTCCATATTGTGTGAGTTTTGATACTAGTTTTCCCTCGTGTTCTTCTATGATATCATAATGTACCTGAAGCATGAGGAGGAGCATTCCGACCATATCAACAATTTATTATAGATCTACTGACACCACCAGCTATATGGAAACTTATCAAAGGGTAATTTTTAGATGCAAGGGGTGAATTTCCTTAAGAATGAGGTGTCTTAGGAGGGTGTGGCCATGGACCCATCATGATCAAGTAAATTGTTTATGGGGAATCATCTAAGAACATATAAGATGTTCATAAATTTTTTTTATTATAGGTTATTATTAATGTTAAATTTCTTATATGTCTCATATTGTGTCCCATGTGGAAATATTTACTAGGAATGAAATTTTTTTCTATTGATAAGTTGCATTAAATATTATGTTTCCTGAAGTATATGTTGATCTATGACCCAATGATTCATTTTCCTAAGAAGTGTTTGATGTTTGGGTTCTCTAGGACATGTATATTCAAGAATTGGGGTGTATATTGATTTTTTAGAGGGTGGTTATATCATTTGGATGAAGGATGTTATATCCTTATGAGGGAAACTATGCCATCCATGATATGGATTTATCGTCAACCATGTTTCCATTGATGTTATGGTAGTATTGGCTCATCAGAAAGAACTTTATGGTTTACAAAGACCAAAAAAACCCTAAAATATGTCTTATCTTAGCTATATTTTAATTTTCACTAGTATTGGTGGATTGATTTTCTATAGAATTTTGATTATGATATCTCTTACACCTTGAGTGAGGGGAATGTTTTTGGGGATGTGCTAATTCAGATGTTTTTAGGAGATTTATTCTGGGAGTATAGAGATGTTTGAAAAAGGATAGAGGATACTAATGTGATGAATCTTAGTGTGGAGGAATGCAATGGATGTGGTTGTATTTATCAGATTAAAATGAATTCATCCTTGATGCAGCCAATGGGTGATTCTTATTAGGGAGACTTAGAGGTTTAGGTGATGTGAGATCGCAGGTCATGGTGATGCATGAGAGGGATGGTTAGTGGATGATTAGAACTATGTTTTGTATTAGGATTAAATTTTTGTGATATGGGTGACACATGAGTGTGTTTTCTATGAGATTAACAACACAACCTTTGAGGTACATCCCGATGTGACTAAGATTTATCATGTATTAATGACACATCTTTGTTGGTATAGGATAAAATGGTTGATGGTGGAGTTTGTAGTGGAGTGTATGATTTTTTAGCAAGTGATAGAAACCGATTATATTCATCATGGTCTTTTAGCCCTTGGATGTCCCTAAGTTGGAGTGGAAGGAAATTTCAATTAATTTCATCACCATATTAACTTGGTATTAGGAAGGATGTGATGTAGTTTGGGGGATTGTGGATGAATTATGATGTTGGTAATATTTATAGAGATCTGTGAATATAGTTACATGGATGATTTGGTGTGGTGTGAAATGGATAATTTGGTTAGGATTCACGGAATACTAAGGAATATCACATGTTATTAGAATCCTCCTTTTAGCATGAGATTCTATGGGGATTTCAGTATTCATTTGGCTCATAGTTTAATTTTATCACTGCTTTTGACCTTCTAAAAGATGGGTAGAGAGAGTGGGCCATCTAGATACTGGAGGATATATTATGATCCCACTTCTTGTATTTGGAGGATCCTTGTAAATGAATTATCATTTGGTTATTTTTTCATTCAAAAATAGCTACCACCCATCCATTTTCATGCAATAGTTTGAGGTGTTGTATGGGATACCACATTATTCTCCATTATGATGGATGATGGTTAGGGAGTAAATAGTTCATACCCCTGAGTGATGCAAATCATGGATGAGAAGATTATTACAGGCCAAGAGAAGTAGAGGATGTTATATGATAGTCATAAGGATTTTGATTATTATAAGAAGTGTCCCATAGAGTTCCATGTTGGAGACCATGATATCTGAAAATTCTCTCCTTGATCGGGGAAATAAATTTTTATTGTATAGGGGGTAATCTTTGTCACTGGTTTTTAGGCCTTCTATGTTGTTGGAGTTTACTAGCATGGGGAAGTATTGGATGAAACTCCCACCATGTTCTAATAGGATCAAAATCAACTTCCATGTGTTCTCAATTTATGGGTATCTTCAGGATGATTCCCACATCATTGACTAGGGAGAGTTAGACATTGAGGATAATATGAAATTCCTGGAGTGACCAATTTAAATCATTGATCATTTAGAGAATGTGACATGTAGAAGAAAAATTTTCCTGGTTCATGTGATGTGGAGTTATAATGGCCTATATGGTATTACTTGGGAATGTGAGGCACAAATGAATTCCCAATACCCAAAGTTGTTTTAAATTTTTCATTGTTTTATTTTTCCTTGATGTGATGATGTTTTTACCTTTCTTGTTTATTATATATGCCTTTTCCTAGATTAATTATATGTTTTATGGATTCAAGCATATGAATAGGGTAAAAATCCTTCATAAGGAAGTTATATTATATTTATGAAAGTTTCAACATCACGTAATCATTCTAGTGACACCAAAGGTGAAAAAAATCATCATTTAGAGGGTGAGATTCCATGATTTGTTTTATTTAGGAATCACTTTGTTAATGATGAGGTATATATTATCTTAGAATGCATAGAAGTTGAAATATTTTTTTGTGAGGTTATGTGGATGGGAGGAGGCTTGAGACCAGTGTGAGATAATTAAGTGGTTGAATGGAATGTTTCAAATGTTTTTTCCAATGATGGTAGTGTTTGGGGTATAATGAGAACCTTGAGAGGGGAATATTTTTTAGATCCATCATTTTTCATTATTTTTTTATTCTCAATGATGAGAATGGTTTGATGGGATTTTAATATAATGGTCCATCTTCAAGAATATAGTTTTTCACTTTGGTATGGATCCTTTAAATTATAGCCTAATTCTTTATTTTTGACCTAATATGGATTTCTAATTTGTTAGTGAATGTTATGAGGCTGTTTGAGGCTTTTTCAGAGCCCGAGACTCATCTTTTTGGGAAAACAAGGCACGATGCATGGTTTATAGTAAACATTTTAGGAATTATACATGGTTAAATAAAACAGTATGGGTGGTTTCTTTTTGCAAAGAGCCTTACCCCACAGTTGGAACACAGTTTCCCTAACCATGTGGCATAACCATGCGGGGGCCCTTTTCTCGAGATTCTCATGCATGGTTTGCACATGAAATTCCAAACCATGTGGGAAAACCATGCACCTTCTAATTTCTAGGTAAAATGACCATTTCTTCATTAATTATATAATTAATACTCTTCCTTCCTCATAATCTGATTTCCTGGGGGATTACCCTCCTTTCCTCTCATTTTGGATCATTTCGAAGTCATAAGATATGTATTAATATATCTCCTTCATTTGGGATCCTTCCGTTCATCACATTGCTTGAACAATGGTATGTACTCTAGTCCCTTCAAGCCTTCATTCTTTTCTCTTGATCTCAACATACTTATTGGGGTGTGATAATTTTTCCCTTTTTCATACATCTATGCTATTATTAGTTGAATTAGAGGTCGATATTGGAGGAGGAGAGTCATAAAACCTTATGGTGGCTGGTATATAACTTAGCCCTCAATTTCATCGATTTTGGCAGTGTCTTGTGGGTCCCAACAATTTCATTGAGTGTCGTTTATTGATTTTATATACCATGATTATAATAATTAGAACTATATAGTTATAATCATTAAAAATATATGATTAGCTGATTGTGGTTAAACCCAAAAATTAATCCATTCCATGAAGTATTTTATGTCATAGTTGGGGTTTTAATATTTGAAACATTTGAGCCACTGTTTGGTAATTCCATGGCAAGACCCATTTGAGGTAAATATTCTTTATATTAAATGGTTTGTTGAAAAATTTGTACAATATTATGCCATTTACAATGTATACTCACCCCTTGACCCATCTAACATATGTACATCAATTTGACAATTAAATGTTTAATGGGAATTGGAAATTATAAAGACTATATGACTTGACCTTAAATGTAAATGAATAATAGATAGCATGTATGGATCTCCCCTTACCACAATAATGGAAGGTATCATAATGAACCTTGATTGTCTAATATTATTAAATTGATCAAATGAATAGTTTTATACTACCTGGCTTAGTCACACTAATGAAAGGAAAGGATTGAATAAAATAGACTTATTGATTATCTATGACTTGATGAAAAGGTTGAATGATACATGTACTATTTACATGAAGGAAATAAAAGTATTGAACCAAATGATATTATATATGACTTCATTATCAAATAGGGGTAGCCTGAGTTGATCTTTCCTTGGATTCTTAATAGGAATTCTTTGAGCACTCGAGAACCCCATTCTGATTAAAGGATACAAATTTCTTAGGTTGAAACAATCCCAGAACCTGATCATTTTCTATTCTTGGATAGATGGTATGACATCGTTGGATCCCTCACATAGTAATAAATGATTCCTTGGATAGACTCATTGGATCCGAAATTGAAAAGCAGGTTCCATGGTCAAAGAAAATTGGTCCCATCATTTATTAGCATTATTTTACCTAGGATGAAGTCCTTAGACTTGGTAGGAAACTCATTGTTGAATTCCTTGGACTATGCTCATTGGATTACAATATTACCCTTTTCCAGGTGGTTGTTATTACTTAGTTGGAGACCGATGAGGTCTATGTTACATTTATTATTTCCTTGGAACATCATTACAATATATCTTTATAGGTTGATTTGATACATCTTGAAACCTTTACTATTTCCAACATCTGAATTATATATAAACTCATAACAATCAAATATTGAATGGGTAACACGTTCAGACACCAGACGAGTGTTGAAGCAGGTACTTGGGTATTTATTTACATTTTACTATTTTATTTTATATATACATGCTTAAACACTATTAAATTTCAATTACACGGGACAATGGTTACAAACACTATTGGTGATGGCCCAATGAAATTTATCTCGCACCCTCTCCTAGTTCCAATTCATACCCTGAGTATATTACATTGTTTTAAGTGTAGAAAAATGGAAGAGTTAATATTTGGACACTCTATTCCATGTTGTTTAGGATGTAGATTGATAGAAGATGAATAACAAAGATCTTGGAATTCTTGGGATTGTCTTTTTTATATTCTTTATATTTTTCTAGAACATGTTATACCTCATATATTGTATCCATGTTTCCAATTTTTGGGATACACAACATGTCATCATTAGTTTTTGTATATTATTCCAGTTAGTTTGGTTATTATCACTATTATACCTATTTACACTATGCCTTATGTTTACAAATATTGCTCCTAATATTTACCATAATTTATATTTATTAGATGCACTCCACTATGCTAATGAAGGAATAATCTCCCCATGGACACACCCTAGGCCTTCACTAATAGTCGGAAACCAATGGTGTTTGGGAAGATGTTCTTGAGACGATGTGGCCCACAGGGATCAGGGAAGCTATTAATTGGAATCTATGTTTGGGATGTCCCAAAGTGGTATCTAAGGAATTTTTTCCATTCATGATTTATTATTCAGATAAAATATATTAGAGATGAGGAATACATGGAACTTGGACGAAGGATGTGCTTGGGCGTCATAGACCCATGTTCAGGGTAAAGGCTGAGTTTTCTAAATTATTATTATTTTTAGTCTTTTTTCCTATTATATTTGATATTATTTCACTTTTGGGTGATGCACATGTTGTGTTTAGGGTATCATTATTACCCTGTTTGATGATTTCATTGATTATTAGTTTGATGAGATGAGGTCAACGAGCATTGTTACATTCATCATAATAGGCACCTATGATTTGCATGTCATACATATTTCCATTCCATATTAGTTCATTTTACTTATTTTCATTACTTAATATACCTGCGACTACTGAGTGATGTTGTGATTGTTAGAATATTATTTTATTACCTTTTTTTGAAACTGAGTGATTGCGTATATAAATTAATGAGGTGCATGGGCCCTCATGGGTTGGGATGAGTAAATTACTATGTCAAGCCATTATGTTATAAATAAATGGGTGTTGTTTTCATTGATGAGCTATATGGGAACTGATTCAATGGGAATGAATATCCATTATAATGTGAATTGTGAGATTTAAAATCAATTGGTTGCACATCCTTATCCCTCCTATTCAATATTATGAAAGGTATAAGAGTGAAACTGGTAATTACATGTAAAATTAAATGAAAACTGTAATTGATAACATATCGTTTCTTGGACCTCTAAGAGGGTAGTTGGGGTAGTATAGCTTGGGTAGTGAGTTTTTATATGATAATCTTCCATAAGAGTTTCAATTGACCATGTTAAATGTTTTTATGATGATTTTTATTGAAATTTTCAGACTAATTAGACCCCGACATTCTAGTATCATACGCTAAGAAGGTGGCGAAGACTATGCTTCAGACATGGTGGGCCCTGGGCCTCCAGTCTTACCGCCAGGAGTTCCACTAGAGGCACCATACACTATACCATATTTTGGAACCGATTCCAATGAACCTGATAATTTTTTATACCTGATGTAGTCCATGCATGGTGCTCCACGTCTTTCACCTATGATGGATGATCTAACTCGCGAGTCCCACAACAACATCCTCCGACCTTCTAAGGGGATGATGGTCAACCAACTATTGAGTCTTGGATGGACTCCAATATTTATAACTTTGATCATCTGGAGCCTCCTACAAAGCAAAGAGTTAAAATCACTACATACATGCTGTGAGATTCTTCCAATAGTTGGTGGGACATGATTACCTTAGATGGTCGTCATCGGGGCATGTTATGGGTTGATTTCTAGACTACCTTTTATAATCATTTCATTCCTCAGATGCTGAGAGTTGGTAGAGATAGAGAGTTCTTTCATCATGAGAATGGTTCTACGTAAGTTATGAAATATTTATCATGCTTCAAATAGTTTATGTTCTTTTCACCACTTCTAGTTGGTGAAGATCATTATCATGCTAGACGCTTCGAGGATAAGATTTTGAATTCCATACATACATAGGTGATTGTATTTCACCTAATTTTTTTTTCTGAAATAGAAAGGTAGGATCAAATCACTGAGTGTATCCTGAGGGAAGATAATAGTATCATGCATAGAGGACTAGTGTCGCGACATGCCTGTAGCTCTTCCAGTGGTTGGATGCATTATCTCGTGGTTTCGCATCAGGGAAGTGACAACCAGAGTATCCATTTTGTTAACTCCATGGTGTGTCATTAGTGTGAATGATAGGGGAGTCTGAATCTTTAGTGTGATATAATCACACTAGAGTTCCAGGATAGTGGCTATATGGGAATTATTCAATGATTATGCGGGTCCTTTCCACTAACTTCAAGTAGAAAAGGATCCACAGCAGCTCCACCTTCAAAAGTGGGATCTTTTGCACTATGTAAGGAGGGGAGTTGGAATAACACCCAAAGGACTGGAAGAGGAGGATGTCATGGCCATGGTATCCAAACCCCTAATCATTGACAGATCCAACAGAGCATTTATGATCGTGACAGTCCAACTATTGCACATGGTCATGGATCATTCCAATTTCATGAACCACAACCAAAATCCAAGGATCAGGCTGCGAGACCATCTACAGTATGAGGTAATATTCTTGTGTCATCTAATATAGTTTCTTCTTTATTTGATACGGTTGATTAAAAATCATTTATCTCTATATCTACCGTTGAATGTACCATAAAGTAGATATAGTATTACTATGGTGTAACAACCGTAGATACGCCATTAGGGGTAGGAACAATGGGCATACACTAGTTTAGGGACTATCCCCTTGCTGTAGGTAGTTACCACTTCTTATGGAATATCCTTGTTCTTGAGATGATAGGCTTCAGATTCATTCATAGGATGGATTGGTAAGTTCGGTATCATTACTTGGTAGGCTATTATCCCCATAGGGTGTCGTTTACATAACTATAATGTAGTAGTTATCTACATAAGGTTGAGTGGGATGTCTAGGCTTGTAGAGTGGGACAAGATCATCTTGGGATAGGTGGAGTGAATGCCTATATTAAAAATCTCTTCAAGGAGGATTGGGGTTTAAAAATAATGATTTCAATCTAGTAGTGATTTATTTCAAGGATGTCTTTACCAATGATTTTATTGGATTACCCCCTAAGAGAGAGGTAGAGTTTCCAATCGAGCCTATTCATGGAGAAAATCTATTTTCCATTCCTCCATATACGATGGAACCTATAGAGCTTCAAGATCTCATGTGGATGTCCTAAAATTTAAGGGCAAACAGTTTTATTCACACAATTACATCCTCATGACGTTCACCTGTAATTCCCCAACCCCAGTTACCTAGAGTCAGTGCATTATTTTAATACATTGTTATAATTACAAGGAATCAAGTCTCGAAAGACCGATTAGTTTAGCATTCATGGAAAATAGATTACATACATGATTGTTACATTGAACTTTAATACATACAAAACAACAAAAATAATCTTTACAAACACCATTATTCCCTTGGCTTAACCCTGCATATCAATCACAATACACTTCATGGAATCTTGGGAAAATAATAAAACATAGAAAGGGGTGAGCTCAAATGATCAGTAAGGGTAAGAAAAACCGCCAAAACATTCATAAATAAGCATAAACGTTTAAGGAAATGTATAACTAAAACAAAAGACTTTTAAACTTGAACTTCATCATAATATGGAAAAAATGAAATGAAAAAATTCCATTTACTTATTCACATGGATATTCCACTAATTGAATAATCTCATGAAATATCAATAACCACTTTCATAATGACGGAATGTATAATGCCAGACTATCATAACCATGTAGCCAAGGCCTCTTGCCAAGACTAGAAATAAGATTTTGTCAAGGCCTCGTTCCAAATCACTAGTTTGTCTCATGAGACCTACCGATGCATCGAGGAGATATAGCGGGCTCCACCCCATCACTTACTAAGTACAATTCATTCCTCATATGAAAAGGTCTAAACATATCATAAACATTCATATTAAAACTAGCATATGAAATGTCAATACTTTACCCATAAACCATGAAAGGTATAAAAATAACACATCCATAGTCAATCATATCAAAAAACCTTCAACACAATATGAAAGATTTGTATCATTATAAATCAACTTCAAAACAATTTTAAAATCCATTAAAGGATTTGGAAGTTGATGAAAAATATTTGTAAAACTCTTTGAGAGAAATACCCCTTTTCATGAAAACATTTAAAAGTAAAAAAATTTAAAAAGGAAGACATTTAAAAACATTTTTGAATCAAAGTTTCCCATACCACTTTGAATCTTTTGAAATGAATTAACATTTTAAAAACATTCATGTCTATATAAATAAATCCTTAAAAACCATTTTGAAAACATGGACATTAATGAGAATGATTTAGAAGGATAAATATTTAAAACATTTAAAATGATGTTTTTGTAAAAATTCACTTAAAAATACCTTTTAAAACTCTTTTATGAAACATGGACATGGATAATAAATATTTCCCAGCAGATACATACGTAAAAACAACCTCAGATAATAAAGAGATTGTGAAATTAACCCTTAACATTTTGGTAATGTAAGAAACATACAACCCATGAAAGTGGTATCATACAATGAATATGTAAATAAACATAAATTAAAGTGTATTACACAAAGAATACAATTATGGACAGTACATACACTACTCAAATGGTAATAGTGGAAATATGGCATTAATCTCATGGGAATAAGGAGTGAGATGAAAACCCCTAACCTTGTAATTTTCCTTGATAGAGTGTAGGTTAACCTCGTGTATAATAGTTAAATCATTGTTATAAAATTATAAAATAATCATATATATAAACATGATATCATATATGATCTTTTAATATTTCTTTGTCAATAATATTTTAGTATTATCGTCGTTTCGGGTGTTAACTAATTCGTTTTCCTGTATATTTTTTGTTACCTAAGCCGTGTTTGTTATGGAGAGGTTGTATCTTATTTATATCCATAATGATATTAAGTCCTTTAACATTACTTTTAATCATCAAATGAGAATTAATATTGAATGGATAAGATGGGGAATGAATCTCATTGCGTTTGTGGAGACGGTAGTCCGTACGTACGCACAAGCGATAATATCATTCTTTTAATATTAAAATAATATATAATTGGATGGTATATCATATATACAGAATCATTATCATGTTATATTTATTATTTACATGAATTATACATCATTATTATACCCATCTAAATAATAATGTTTTGAATAACAATTACACCACGACATGGAGACGGTAAGCCGTACATACGCACGTATGGTGAAATGTCATTCAAAGGATGGATAAAATACTGAATATCGTAGTACCATATTTATAATAACATCAAATTATAGATAAGATACTGGAGTTATCATTTTAGAATTGAAATAACAAAGAACGAATATGTTGAAGAAGAAAGGAACTTGAAAGAGGGTGGTGAAAACTTTACCTATTCTTCGGGTTCTTCATTTTGATTGGATCAAAAGGGCTTCATAAGTTGGATTTATGATCAAAATAAGGAATCTAGGTTTAAGTGAGGGAATTTGAGAGAGTATTTTGGTAGGGTTTGGCCGAACCAAAATGCTTTGGAGGTGTGAAGAATTGGATAGAAGTTGGGTCCTTTTATAAGGGGGAAAAGGGGCTCTTTAGAAAAAACGTTAAGTATTAATTTATAATAAATTAATATTCGGTTTATAATGGCTCAAAAGTATATTATTCAACGTCTAAAGAGGGGATATATTTAAATATTTTCAACCAATAGACTTTAGATAAGTTTGGGTCATTATATTATCCTTATCTTATAATTTTAACTCTTAGTTAGTTAGATTGACATTTACCATGTCACTTTGTATTTTTATATTATATAGTTAATAAACATAATATATATATCCAAGAGACCCAAAAGTGGTCTATTAATGAAACACCAATAATTATATAAGTCCTTTAGATGAATCTTATATTTTTAGGAATAGAATAAAAATTAATAATATAATACTTGTTTTAAAAACTCATTTATGTCAATTTTGACACTACTTAATAATGGATTTTTTTAAAGTCATAAAAACTTTATTAATTCGAAAAAAATTCATTTAAGAAATAATAACATGTCATATTAATCAATAAAATTGTTTTATGTCATAAAAAAATTCAAATTATATTTATTTTAACATTTATAATACCAATTATTTGATTCATTCATTAATAAGGAAAATACTGCATCGTTATTATGTCATATATATTTTTACTTTTTCAATGTCTAAAAATTATAAATAAAATACCATTATGTATTAAATCTTTTTATATTTCTAATAAATATTTATAATTGAAAATATAACATATATAACCCTATGTAAAAATAGTTTTTCTAAAAGATATAAGCTTTTGTCATTTTTGTATTTACTTTAGCTTAATTAATATAAAATGTCCATATCACCTACAAGTGGATATATGGGGTCCCAAAATAGAACCAAAGATGCCCATGATCGGACATGTATCCAAAAATAAGGTTAGGACATGTTTTAAAGTAATTTATTGTTATTATAATATTATTTTTTACCCTTATTTTCCGGATTTACCCTTTAATCATGGTAATTAAAATATTTACAGAAGTAATTATTCAAAATATATAAAAATAAAAGTTATCTATTAACAAAATTTGGACATCCAGATTCCAAATATGGAATCCATTTTTCCAAATTCAAAACACAGAAGTGGCAGAAATTAATTTTAAATTAATTCCCTCTTTGAAAACAAAAAGCGTGTTTTTAAAATATAATAACTATCAAAAGATAGACACTTGTTTATGTCCGGTTTAATTGTGAAATTTTTTCCAATGACCAAAATTGTATTAAATGGAAAAAAATATATTATATGTATACTTTAAAACCACTCAAATTCGTAATTTATCACTATTAATTATTTTTATTAAAAAAGTTGTTTTTAATTAAAATTTAGTAATTTTCACTATTCTTCAAAATATAAATGTTATCTGAAAAGTACCAAAATTTCACCCTATGCTAAGTTCAATATTATAAAACCAAAAATGAAGTCTATTTTGAGAGATAAAATGTATAAAATTTCAAAAAGTAGGTATTACTATTCATAATGGCTAGTTTGAATGGTTGTAGTGTGTGTTTGAACTCGAAGTTGGGTACAACACACGCTACTGTATTATTCAAAGAGAAGCGTAACATGGACACTTGGGGTGTCACATTTTAAATTTTTTATGTCCCCATTCTAAAGAATAAATTTATTTAGTCAAATTTAATATATAAATGTTTAAAATATTGGATTTAAAAAGGGTTCACTATTAAAAGTTGGTAAAAGTGCATTTTTGAAAAATTCTTCTTTTATCTGAAAAAAATGAATTTGTTCTTAAATTATTTCTAAGAAACTCATAATATGGATTATAAAATTATAAGGATTATATAATGTTCAAAATTTAGTTAATACTATTCATAAGCTCTTTTGAACGACTTGTTTGGTAAGTCATGGTGCGCTTGAACTCAGTGTTGCGTGTAGTGCATGTTATTGAATTATTTTGAAAAGTAACACACTATGAAATCTTGGGGTGTTACATTATTCCCTCATTAAATAAATTTTGTCCTCGCAATTTGATATTGTTCTTTGAAAATAAAGGTTTAAAATAGAAAATATCTTTCTGGGAAAACCCACAACGGAAATTAGGTTAATAAAAATTAGTCTTAATAAGAGGAAAAGGAAAATGAAAGGGTCGCCACAAAATTATGATCTCGATTATGAGAACATTGGTGGAAATTAGAGACATATAATTGAAGGAAAAACGTAAATATTTATAGGTAGTGATTGAGGTCATCAATCACAAACAAGTTTAAAATTTAGGGCCTTGATTTCATCAATATATGATGATTTAAAATACCATAGGATCAACAAAACATATGGTATCAGGATAACACATTTTTTTTTTATGATCCCCTCACTAATGTATAAGAATTAATTTATTCATAGAATAAGAGAAGAAGACAAATATATACTTGATAAGTAGAGTCCTATCCTTAAATAATTTCTACCACAAACTCATCTTTAACTCTAAAAGATAATAGAAATAAAAAATATATGCTATTTATCCTATTTTTTGGGGTTAAAAAATGAATTTATAATTCAACTACTAGACCTTCTTAAAATAAACTACATTATTTAATCTGTGACATCTCGTGGGCTACTGGTAGGTGATACACCCTTGTCGCCCTTCGGTTGTGGGTTCAAGTCTCGCGGACTTGCCGAATGCGACGGGTTTCCGCCCGACCTACGGGTTGTCCTTTTATGGAAATCCAAAATAAATCTCAAACTAGAATTATCCAAAATACTTCTGTCCAAACTCACAGTCAAAAGTTATAAGGAAGGTAAACACAATGAAGATCCTTTTTCCCGCATAATAACACGTGAACACCTTTATCATGTATTCTTTTAAAACACCGCAACATCTCTAATTACCACAAAACCTTATTTATTACATTCATGATCCCTTATTCCTTATAGAATAAGGGATATACTCCTTCTATCCAAAAATGTTGTAAACTCTAACAATGATGGGAATAGAAATCATTAATCAGTTTCAAGGTAGTCAAGAATATCCAATATAATTTTTTCAAATCAACCATCTCTTATTCCAAAATCACTACCTCATTATCAAAACCATATTATGTTTTATATTTCTCTCAAACGTATATTCACCAAAAATTAAACCTGCTATTGAGCTACTTTTCTTAGTTCCACACAATCTCAAGTTCTTAATGAAAAGTACTGGAATACAATCTTTATATACTCCATAATTATTATAACTAGTACATTGTTGATACAAAACTAAAATGACATAATTCTCTAATAACAACCTAAGAACTTTAGTCATTCCTCCTCATCTGTGGTAGTATCATAAGTTTATTATTATCCAATAGCATCATTTGGGGCACACTCTGATGATTTGGACATTGGTTCGCGTAGTTTCCCAACTTCTTGAAGATGAAGCATTGTACATTTGAAACCTTTTTCTTACCCTTGCAGTCACGTACATGGTGTCCTTTTTCTCCACACTTATAACAAACTCCCATTCCTTTCAGGCAAGTTCCAGGGTGTTTCTTCCCATAGTTATCACATATGGGAAAATTCTTCTTTTCCCTCTTCCCTTTATCCATGTTTCTCTCTTCCATCCTTTTCTTCTCTTCCTTCCCTTCAAATCCATAGGAATTAGTAAACTCTTTACTTATCTTATCAACACATGATACTATTTTTTCATATGATGATAATATATGGGAGACTATTTTCCATCTAAATGATGGCTTAATATCATGAAAGATATGATCCTTATTATTCATTGGATCATACATATTACTGGAGTTCGCATTCCTTCTACTGGGTACCATTTATATACAATAGCATAAACTAGGTCTGTTTATGAATTTAAATGAATAATTACAAACTTGTAAAATACCTAATGAAAATTGACCAGTTTATTGATATAATCCATAATCATAAAAATATTTTCTTGGAGTAAGTATATAATCATTATCCCTTCATAATGGTTTGTAAAGAAAATATGAATTATCCTAACCATATCCTCAGGGAGTGTCGTATCCAAGAGTGCAGCAAGGTCTATTGTCGTGCACTAGTTCTTGTTTGAGTCTAGCTCAATGTGATGTTTTCAGGTTTTACCCCTAGGTACATCTGTGCAAGATCAGCCTCTTCTGGCTCATATCCAGACAGGGATGTATTTCTCAGAAAACTCAAAAAATCTCTACAATACCAAAGTTCTAGGAAGTTCTTCTATACTAATCCTCAAAGTCTATCTTAGGGCAATGTTCTCTAATCACAGTTTATCCAATTCTAGTTTCCAAGGTTATTTCTAAACTTCCTCTACTGCCAACTGTAACACCCCAACCCCAGTTACCCAGAGTCGGTATAAGGCCTCAACCTTAAACCTTACTTAATATTCAATTAAATGAATAATTCACATTGAGTATCTTTCAGGTTTAGATTTTTAGAGAATTAGAACATAACGATTACATCCCAAAAGATTACAAAGTAGACACTTCTACTAAGTATCCATAGAATAAAAAACTCTTAAAAAGAAACATGTCTAGTTCCATGTTTTATATAGCATGAATTTCCCTTGATCCCATCCTTGTCCATATTCCACATTAAGTCCTGTGAAAAACATTTCAAAAAATCTTAGGGTGAGCATAAAAAGCTCAGTAAGGGATACACAAAGAATGAAAACTATTAGTTTATCAAAACAAGTAAACCATGTATAATTTATCAAAGTAATACTTTTCACCTTTATGAAGTAGTAAAAACTCTTCACTGAATAAAATATCATTACGTAACCATTTGTAACCAAAATATTACCATAAAACCCATATAAAGATCACATAACATATAAAGTTAACTTGGGACATAAACATACTTAAATGGAATAACCATACGGTCGACTTCCACACAAATCACTTAATGGAATAGCCATATGGCCGACTTCCATACCCAATGCATTGGAGTTTATAATGTAACCACCCGTCCTAGTATTCACGGCACCACCCGTCATATGGTTTATCATGTAACCACCTATCAAATGTCCAAGTACCATTATAAAATCCTAAAACATAAAACAAATATAATGGAAAGAAAACATTTCCACAATTTGATCACAATATATCACATACATATATTGACATAACAAATCCATTATAAAAACCATTTTCAATACCAAAATACATAAAAGGATATATGGTATTTATTTCATTTTAAAAACATTACAGATTGTTGAGGAATCCAAATACCAAATAATACTCGCGGCGGCGGAAAAGGTCGTTGTCACCACGTACATTAAAGGAAACATTATTTTTTGTCGTTTAGTAAAATGATTCATAGAAAAAGATTCCTTTTGTATAAAATTAAAATTCAAAGGGTTTTATACACTGTATAAAATAAAGTTGTGTATAAAACGAAATATGCCTCAATGAAAGGAGATAGAGACGAAGTCCCTTACCTCGGGTCTGACTTGACTCGATCGTTCTTTAACGTCCTGAATAATAAACTTGAGTTAATTTATACTTTCTTAAGAACTTTTTTCAAGTTAATTATTCCTTTTATATCACTTATTTCCATGTTATAAACATTATTTAATCATTTATGTTAATACTGTTTATTTTGTCGAAATTGGGTTCTTAAGTCGAAAGTGGACTTCTTACAATTAGATGTTGTTTGTGTGGTCAAAGGTTCATTATATCAAGAATTATATTCATGATTTGGATATCATATATATCATATATATCCATAATGTACATGTAATTATAATATTAAATAATCATTTATAGGTATTAAATGAAATGCACCGTTCATGGAGACGGTAAGTCGTACGTACGCATGAACGCTACTTTCATTTCTATGTCATATTAATGGAATTAAAACTAAATGAGAGGTATGAATATTTTAATTACAGAATTATATTCATCATTTATATGTAACATACATAATATATAATAACTTTAAATCCATCCTTTATATGTCCCACATATGGCATTGACGAATCAAATCACTTTGAGGGGGCGGTAGTCCGCACTTCCTAAAATGAAGATATCGCATATACCCATAATGGAAGCCATAAAGGTATTCCATAAATGAAAAATACAGAAGATTATGGAAGAAATAAACATATTATATATCATATATAAATATAGTGACATATTAATGGCCACCTTTGAAGGTGTTGGAAGAATATTGAACAATCATCGTTTCATGAGGCAGAAATTCACCATCCACAGAAACAGTATGTTCTTTAACCATTAGATGTAGGTGTGTGTAAGTGTAGCTAGAATTATTCTTATAACAACATCATATTATATTGAAGATACTGGAGTTGTTACAAAAGAAATGAATAAAAAGAGTTTATGGGGTTGGAGAAGAAAAATAAAACATAAGAACACAAGAGAAGACACTACCTTTAAATCGGGTAACTCCTATTGATTTGAGCTCAAAGGCTTCCTTGGGAAGACTTCTGCCCAAAGTGAGGCTTCTAGCAGTAATAGAGGGATGTGGAGAGACAAAATGGACAGGGTTTGGCCGAGCCAAAGTCTTGAGAGGTATGGGTAAGGTGGTAGAGGTGGAGGCCTTTTATAAGAGGAGAGGAGGGGCACTCTTGGAAAGTAAAGAAATGTTACGTTATTTTAAAATGAGTTTCGGATTTAAAAGGTCCCACATTGATATAATTCGAGTATAAGGTGATAAGGGTTCAAAATATACCCAACCAATTGGTTTTTGACAAGTGTAGGTCTTATATTTTACATTATCTTTTCATTTTATTTAAATCGTTAAATAATGAGGTAATTGATGCACCATCATGATGTCATAAATAATTTAATTTATTTAATGTCTAAAAATTAGAAAAAAAATATCATGATGTAGGAAAGCTTTTTATCTTTCCAATTACTATTTATAGTCAAATATCTTACTTGTATAACCCCATTTAAAAATTATTTTAGTAAAACAACTCATGTTTGTGTCATTTTAATTTTAACATTAAATAAAAAGATATTAATGTCATTTTCCTACCAAATTGGCTCCATGGGGTCCCCAAGTTGACCAATGGATTTTCTTGGTCGGCCATGACACAAAAAATAAGGGTAGGACTTGTGTCAAGATCATCTCAAATTATTAAAACATTATTTTTACCTTAAACTACACTAATTACCTCTAATCGCGATTAAAAACTTAAAAGCTACTATTCACCAAAAAATTATTTTATTCTCATTGAACCACATTTTAATTCTTAATGAAAACCATGTATGTTGGATTTTTGAAAATCAAATCACAGAAGTGGCAGAGTTTCATTTAAATGAAAAATCTGTTTCTTTAACTACCACTTAGTGGTTCCACTATTCATCAAAAATTGATGTTTTTTTAGCAAAATACCAAAACTTCACCCTAATATATATTTGATATTATAAATTAAAAAATGATGTCTATTTTAAAAAATTCAAATCATATAAGTTACATTAATTAATTTAATAATTAATTCCCACTGTCATGACAAATAGCGTGTTTTTATGAAACAATAACTATCAAAAGATTGACACTAGTTTAAGTCCAATTTCAAAGTGAAATTGATTCCAATGACCACCATTGGATTAAATGGTAAAAATATATATTAATTTAACTTTAAAACAAATTCAAAAGATAATCTAACCATATAAATAAATTATATTAAAAAGAGGTTTTGAATTAACATACAACATTTTTCACTATTCATTAAAAAAATGAACTTTATCGGATAAATACCAAAAATTCACACAAAGTAAATTTTGATGTCCCAATGATAAAGAATAAGTTTATTTTGACAAAAATAGATTATAAAATTGTCAAATGATAGATTTAAAAATGGTTTTTCATCAAAATGCAGTAAAACAATCTTTTAAAAATATTAGATTATTCCATGCTTAAGATTGGATTTATTCTCATTTTAAGCCTCTAAAAAACTATCTAATTCATTAATAGACATAGATAAAAATATCTATTATTCATTACTTACATGGGATGTTACATCCTTCCCCCCTTTAGAAAATTTCTTCCCCGCAATTTATTGACTTATCAAAATAAGTGGTGGTATTTATCCCTCATAGCATTTTCAGACTCCCATGTTGCCTCTTCAATCATGTGGTTTTTCCACAAAATCTTTACCTGATGAATCACCTTATTCCGTAACACTTTCTCCCTGTGGTCATGAATCTGGACTGGTTGTTCTTCATAAGAGAGATTCTCTTCAAACTAAACTACCTTCGGACTCAAAACATGATATGGATCTGGCATATACTTTCTGAACATCGAAACATGAAAAACATTGTGTACCTGAGATAAACTTGGAGGTAATGCCACTCTGTATGCAACTGATCCAACTCTCTCTAGAATTTCATATGGTCTAATGAACCTTGGACTCATATTTACTTTCTTACCAAATCTTATCACACTTTTCCATGGAGAAACCTTGAGAAAAACATGATCACCTACCTCGAAAGATAGATCCTTCCTCTGGTTATCCGCATAACTTTTTTGTCTGCTCTGAGCTGTTCTCATGTGTTTCTGAATCAACTGAACTTTTTCTACCATTTCTTCTACCAATTCTGGTCCCATTAGCTTCCTTTCACCCACTTCATCCCAAAAAGCTGGAGTTTGACCCCGCTTCCCATATAATGACTCAAATGGAGCCATTTGTATACTCGAATGTAAACTGTTATTATAAGAAAACTCAACCAATGAAAGATGTTGGTCCCAACTTCCTTGATATTCCATAGAGCAAGCTCATAGCATATCTTCCAAAGTCTGGATCATTCGTTATGACTACCCATCTGATTGAGGATGAAAAGCTGTACGAAAATTTAATTCAGTACCCAACGACTTCTGAAGGCCTTTCCAAAAGTTAGAAGTGAACCTGGGATCACGATCGGATACAATGGATAGAGGAACTCCATGAAACCTGACTATCTCTTTAAGGTACAATCGAGAAAGTTGATCTAGAGAGAAAGTATCTCAAATATGAAGGAAATGAGCAGATTTAGTCAAGCAATCAACAATAAACCAGATTGCATTATTACCTCGAGGTGTCTTCGGCAATCCCACAACGAAGTCCATGGATATATTCTCCCATTTCCACTCTGGCACTGGTAAAGGCTGAAGCATCCCTTTCAGTAACTGCCGCTCTACTTTAACCTGTTGACATGTTAAACAATTCATAGTAAAATTAGAAATATCTCTTTTCATTCCATCCCACCAGTAATACTCCCGCAGATCTATGTACATCTTAGTACTGCTAGGATGAACTGAAAACAGGGAACTATGAGCCTCACATAACAACTCATTCTTCAACTGTGAATCACCAGGGACACATAATATCTTCCCAGACCTCAAAAAACAATCATTATCAATGATGAATTCAGGAAACTTACCCTTCTGAACCAAATCTACCTTTTTCTGCAACTCACTATCTTCCCTCTGTGCTTCTTTATTTCTGTCTGATAGGGATGATCTCAATGATACCTAAAAAAAAGTAGAAGAACTTCCTGCACCAACAAATTCTATTCCAATGTTTATCAAATAAAAAACCAAAGGATCTCGTTCCAAACGTAGCATGGTTAATGAAGCATTACATTTTTGACTCAAAGCATCGGCCACTTTATTTTCTTTTCCCGGATGGTAATGAATTGTACAATCATAGTCCTTGATTAATTCCAGCCATCTCATCTTTCTCATTTTCAATTCTTTCTGAGTGAATATATACTTTAAACTTTTGTGATCAGTATATATTTCACACTTTACTCCATACAAATGATGCCTCCAAATTTTTAGAGCAAAAACAACAGCAACTAATTCTAAATCATGTGTAGGGTAATTTACCTCATGAGTTTTCAACTGTCATGAAGCATATTAAATTACCTGACCATTCTGCATAAGGACACAACCAAGTCCCTTCAATGAAGCATCACTGTAGATAACAAACTCACCATTCCTGGAAGGAAGTGCCAAAACTGGAGCATTCACCAATATTCTTTTCAACTCCTGAAAACAATCATCACATTCTTTTGTCTAGATAAACTTAACACCCTTCCGAGTTAGCTTAGTCATTGGACTAGATAACCGTGAAATTTTTTCAACAAACCTTCGTTAGTAACCTGCCAAACCAAGCAAACTACAGATCTCGGTTACATTTGTGGGTCTTGACCATTCTCCAACAACTTTTATTTTATAAGGATCAACAGTTATGCCATTTTTTGAAACAATGTGACCCAAGAAAGAAATTTGTTGTAACCAAAACTCACAGTTGCTGAATTTTCCATACAATTTCTTTTCTTTTATGTTTTGCAAGATAACCCTTAAATGAATTTCATGCTCCTCTTTAGTTTTAGAAAACACCAAAATATCATCAATGAAAACAACCAAAAACATATCCAAGAACTCATGGAAAATTCTATTCATAAGGTCCATGAATACAGTAGGTACATTGGTTAACCCAAAAGGCATAACTACAAATTCATAATCGCCTTATCTAGTACGGAACACAGTATTCAGAACGTCTGATTCTTTTACTTTCAACTGATGGTACCCCGAACTCAAGTCAATCTTTGAAAAATACTGAGCTCCCTGGAGCTGATCAAACAAATCATCGATATGAGGCAATGGATACTTGTTCTTAACAGTAATGTTATTTAAGGCTCTATAATCAATGCAAAGTCTAATTGAGCCATCTTTCTTTTTAACAAACAAGATAGGAGCACCCCATGGTGATGTGCTTGGTCAAATGAAACCTTTATCTAATAACTCCTGCAATTGTTTCTTTAAATCTAAATGTTCAACTTGAGCCATTCGATAAGGGTGTTTTGAAATTGGCGTAGAATCCGGAACTAAGTCAACAGTAAATTCAAATTCTCAATCATGAATAATGCCAGGAAACTCATCAGGAAAAACATCAAGATACTCATTTACCACTGGCACATCATTAATCTGAATAGTTCCTTTTTTTCAACAATATGTGCAAGGTAACATTCATTTCCATCTTTTACTAGTTTCTCAACTTCCTGATATGTTATCAAAATCAAGGGTTCATTCTTGTACACAAACGGTAAATCTTTTTGAAGAGAAACCATTTTAGCTCTACAATCAATCTTATCATGATAAACAGAAAGTCAATCCATGCCCAAAATAACATCAAACTCTACTAGAGGAAAATCAATAAGGTTTTCTAGTAGATTCTTTCTGCACACAAGGATAGGAAGGTTCTTATAATTCCTTTTTGTCTCAACGTTCCCTCCGGGTGTTTTACCATAAGTTCAGGATTCATATCTTGAGATGGAATTTTCAATTTACTAGAAAACTTCTCAGAAATGAAAGAATGTGTAGACCCTGAATCAAACAAGACATTGGCATAATCAGAACAAACAAACAGTGTACCTGATACTACTTCATTCGATGGACCAACATCTGCTGAAGTAGTTGCAAAGGATTTCACCACCCCTTTCTTCTTATAGTATGGCTGATTTCCCTCAGTTGATTTCTTTATTAGACACTCATTTTCAAAATGACCCATTTAATTACACTTAAAACATCTTACCGCTAACTTTTCATTGCCTGCTTGATCATCTTCCTTACAGTTACGAGTAATATGACCAGACTTACCACACCAAAAGCACTTACCAGACTTGGATAAACATTATCCAGGATGCATTTTACCACAATTCTCATTGGATGGATATTTGGTTTTCTTACCTCCTTGCTTCTTTGATGAATTCTTCCCCTTTTCCTTCCAACAGGACCTCTTATTCTGTCGTTTGTCAAAGAACACCTGATCGTCGACAAATTCCATTTCCACCTTCTCCACACATTGAACATGTTTTTCATAATTTTTGAACTCACGAGAAGCTAAATCCCTTCGATAATTTGGCTTTAACCCTGAGTAAAAATGGTTTATTTTACTATCATGTTCTCGTATGAAGTTTGGAGCATACCTTTCCAATCGAGTGAACTTTTCTTCATAAGCATCCACTGAGTCATCCTCCTGCGTCAATTCTAGGAACTGTTTTTCCATCCTAAGATGAACCACCTTAGAAAAATATTTCTCAAGAAACATACCTTTGAATTCATCCCACTGAAGATCATAAATCTCATCGTTATCCCTGATATTTTTCACCATCGACCACCACTGATCAGCTTCACCTTCAAAATGGTAAACAACAAGACTAACCTTTTGATGTTCTGAACACCCCATGACATCAAAAATCTTCTCTAGTGCTTTAATCCACCCTTCATCTTGCACGGGGTCAGATGATCCTCTGAATGATGGGGGATGATGCCTCATGAAATGTTCCACCACTAACATGTTCCTTTTCGGTTGATCTGGCAGATCTCGTGCATGGATACCACCACCATTTATAGCCTGAGTCAATTATTCCATCACTACAACAAATTGTTCAGTTCCGATTCCGACCATATCAGGTTGCTGATTTGGAAGGTTGTCTTCCTCCTGATGTCGTCCTAACATAGATGCTCTGTTTCCTCTGCAGAAATCCTTTCTGAACATGGAAATATCTTATGCAAGCAACATGGTAATGTTTAAATGCTATATCATTTCAGTCATACCATAAATTAACTTATAATTTAACAATTTTCTAAATCCTAAAGTTGTCTAAACTAACCTTTGATACCAACTATAAGGACCCGACCTTAAACCTTAATTAATATTGAATTAAATGAATAATTCACATTGAGGATCTTTTCAGGTTTAGAGTTTTAGAGAATTAGAATATAACTATTACATCTCAAAATATTACAAAGTAGACACTTCTACTAAGTTTCCATATAATAAAAAACTCTTAAAAAGAAACATGTCTAGTTCCTTGTTTTATATAGAATGAATATCCCTTGATCCCATCCTTGTCCCTATTCCACATTAAGTCCTGTGAAAAACATTTCAAAAAAACTTTGGGTGAGCATAAAAAGCTCATTAAGGGATACACAAAGAATGAAAACTATTAGTTTATCAAAACAAAAAGTAAACCATGTATACTTTATCAAAGTAATACTTTTCAACTTTATGAAGTAGTAAAAACTCTTCACTGAATAAAATATCATTACTTACCCTTTTGTAACCAAAATATTACCATAAAACCCATATAATGATCACATAACATATAAAGGTAACTTGGGACATAAACATACTTAAATGGAATAACCATACGGCCGACTTCCACACATATCACTTAATGGAATGGCCATATGGCCGACTTCCATACCCAATGAATTGGAGGTTATAATGTAACCACCAGTCCTGGAATTCACGGCACCACCTGTCATATGGTTAATCACGTAACCACCTGTCAAATGTCCAAGAACCATTATAAAATCATAAAACATAAAACAAATATAATGGCAAGAAAATATTTCCACACTTTGATCACAATATATCACATAAATATATTGACATAACAAATCCATTATAAAAACCATTTTCAATACAAAAATACATAAAAGAGTATATGGTATTTATTTCATTTTAAAAACATTACGGCTTGTTGAGGAATCCAAAGACCAAATAATACTCGCGGCGGTGGAAAAGGTCGTTGTTACCGTGTACGTTAAAAGAAGCATTCCTTTTTTTCATTTATTAAAACACTTCATAGAAAAATATTCCTTTTGTATAAAAGTAAAATTCAAATGGTTTTATACACCATATAAAATAAAGTGGTTTATAAAACGAAATATGCCTCAATGAAAGGAGATTGAGACGAAGTCCCTTACATCGGGTCCGACTTGACTCGATCGTTCTTTAACGTCCTGAATAATAAACTTGAGTTAATTTATAATTTCTTAAGAAAATTTTTCAAGTTCATTATTCCTTTTATATCACCGATTTCCATGTTATAAACATTATTTAATCATTTAAGTTAATAATGTTTGTTTTGTCGATATTTGGTTCTTAAGTCGAAAGTGGACTTCTTACAATTACATGTTGTTCGTGTGGTCAAAGGTTCATTATATCCAGAATGATATTCATGATTTGGATATCATATATATCATATATATCCATCATATACATGTAATTATAATATTACATAATCATTTATAGTTAAGAAATGAAATGCACCATTCATGGAGACGGTAAGCTGTACGTACGCATGAACTCTACTTTCATTTCTATGTCATATTAATGGAATTAAAACTAAATGAGAGGTATGTGTATTTTAATTCCAGAATTATATTCATCATTTATATGTAACATAAATTATATATAATAACTTTACATCCATCCTTTATACATCCCACATATGGCATTAACGAATCAAATCACTTTGAGGGGGCGGTAGTCCGCACTTCCTAAAATGAAGATATCACGTATACCCATAATGGAAGCCATAACGGTATTCCATAAATGAAAAATACAGAAGTTTAAGGAAGAAATAAACATATTATATATCATATATAAATATAGTGACATCATAATGTCCACCTTTGAAGGTGTTGGAAGAATATTGAACAATCATCGTTTCATGAGGCAGAAATTCTCCATCCACAAAAACAGGATGTTCTTTAACCATTAGATGTAGGTGTGTGTAAGTGTAGCTAGAATTATTCTTATAAAAACATCATAGTATATTGAAGATACTGGAGTTGTTACAAAATAAATGAATAAAAAGATTTTAGGGGGTTGGAGAAGCAAAATAAAACATAAGAACACAAGAAAAGACACTACCTTTAAATTGGGTAACTCCTTTTGATTTGAGCTCAAAGGCTTCCCTGGGAAGACTTCTGCACAATGTGAGGCTTCTAGGAGTAAGATAGGGATGTGGAGAGACAAAATGGGCAGGGTTTGGCCGAGACAAAGGCCTAAGAGGTGTGGGTATGGAGGTAGAGGTGTGGGCCTTTTATAAGAGGAGAGGAGGGGCACTCTTGGAAAGTAAAGAAATGTTACTTTATTTTAAAATGAGTTTCGGATTTAAAAGGTCCCACATTGATATAATTCGAGGATAAGGTGATAAGGGTTCGAAATATACCCAATAAATAGGTGTTTTACAAGTGTAGGTCTTATATTTTACATTATCATTTCATTTTATTTAAATCGTTAAATAATTAAGTAATCAATGCATCATCATGATGTCATAAATAAATTAATTTATTTAATGTATAAAAATTAGAAAACAAATATCATGATGTAGGAAATATTTCTATATTTAAAATTAATATTTATAGTAAAAAATATGACTTCTATATCCCCATTTAATTTTTATTTGTAAAACAACTCATGTTTGTGTCATTTTAATTTTAACATTAAATAAAAAGATATTAATGTCATTTTCCTACCAAAGTGGCTCCATGGGGTCCCCATGTTGACCCATGGATTTTATTGGTCGGCCATGACACAACCAATAAGGGTAGGACATGTGTCAAGCTCATCTCATATTATTAAAACATTATTTTACCATAAACTACACTAATTACCTCTAATCGCCATTAAAAATATAAAAGTAACTATTCACCAAAAAATTATTTTAATATAATTGAACCACATTTTACATCTTAATTACAACCATTTATGTCGAATTTTTGAAAATAAAATCACAGAAGTGGCAATGTTTCATTTAAACGAAAAAATCAATTTCTTTAACTACCACTTAGTGGTTTCACTATTCATCAAAAATTGAAGTATTTCAGAAAAATACCAAAACTTCACACTAAGATATATTTGATATTATGAATTCAAAAAAGAAGTATATTTTAAAAAATTAAAATCATATAAGTTACATTAATTAATTTAATAATTAATTCCCACCGTCATGACAAATAGCGTGTTTTTATGAAACAATAAGTATCAAATGATTGACACTAGTTTAATTCTAATTTAAAAGTGAAATTGATTCCAATGACCACCATTGGATTAAATGGAAAAAATATATTTTAATTTAACTTTAAAACCAATTCAAAAGATAATCTAATCATATAAATAAATTAGATTAAAAAGAGGTTTTGAATTAACATACAACATTTTTTACTATTCATTAAAAAATGAACTTTATCGGATAAATACCAAAAATTCACAGAAAGTAAATTTTGATGTCCCAATCATAAAGAATAAGTTTATTTTGACAAACATATCTTATAAAATTGTCAAAATATTTATTTAAAAATGGTTTTCCATCAAAAGGCAGTAAAACAATCTTTTAAAAATATTAGTGTATTCCATGCTTAAGATTGGATTTATTCTCATTTTAAGCCTCTAAAAAACTATCCAATTCATTAGTAGACATAGATAAAAATATCTATTATTAATTACTTACTTGGGATGTTACAGTCAGTGAATTATTTTAATACATTGGCATGATTACAAGGAATCAAGTCTCAAAAGACCAATCAGTTTAGCAGTCTTGGAAAATAGATTACATAGATGATTGTTACATTTCACTTTAATACATAAAAAACAACATAAATAATATTTATTAACGCCATTATTCCCTTTGGCTTAACCCTGTATATCAATCACAATACACTTCTTGGAATCCTGGGAAAAAATAAAACATAGATAGGGGTGAGCTCAAATGCTCAGTAAGGGTAAGCAATACATCAGAAACTTTCATAAATTAGAATAAACATTTAAAGAAATGTATAACTAAAACAAAAGCCTTTTAAACTTGAACATCAACATAATATGGAAAAATTAAATAAAATAATTCTATTTACTTATTCACATGGATATTCCACTAATTGAATAGTCACATGCAATATCAATAACCTCTTTTATAATGACGAAATGTATAATTCCAGACTATCATAACCACGTAGCCAAGGCCTCGTGCCAAGACTACAAATAATATTTTTTCAAGGCCTCTTTCCAAGACACTAGTTTGTGTCATGAGACCAAACAATGCATCGAGGAGCTATAGCGGGCTCCACCTGTAACTTACTAAGTCCAATGCTTTCCTCATATGAAAAGGTCTAAACATAACATAAACATTCGTATTAAAACTAGCATACGAAATGTCAATAATTTACCCATAAACCATGAATGGTATAAAAATAACACATCCACAGTCAATCATATAAAAAAACCTTCAACACAATATGGATGATTTGTATCATGAAGAATCAACTTCAAAAGAAGTTTAAAATCCATTAAAGTATTTTGACGTTGATGAAAATGATTTGTAAAAATCTTTGAGAGAAATACCCATTTTTCATGAAAACATTTAAAAGTCACAAATTTTAGAAAGGAAGACACTTAAAAACATTTTTGAATCAAATTTTCCCATACCACTTTGAATCTTTTTAAAGGAATTAACATTTTAAAAACATTCATCTCCATAGAAATAAATCCTTAAAAACCATTTTCAAAACATGGACATTAATGAGAATGATAGAGAAGGATAAATATTACAAACATTTAAAATTATATTTTAGTAAAAATTACCTTAATATAATACCTTTGAAATATCTTTTATGAAACATGGACATGGATAATAAATATGTCCCATTAGATACTTACGTAAAAACAATCTCAGATAATAATGTGATTATGAAATTAACCCTTACCATTTTGGTAACTTACGAAACATACGACCCATGAAAGAGGTATCATACAATGAATATGTAAATACACATAAATTATTTTTTATTAAAAAATGAATAAAATTATGGGCAGTACATGTGCCACTCAAAAGGTAATAGTGGCAATATGGCTTGAATCTCACAGGAATAAGGAGTGAGATGAAAACCACTTACCTTGTACTTTACCTTGATAAAGTGTAGGTTAACCTCCTGTATAATATTTAAATAATTGTTAATAAATTATACAAGAATCATATATTCTAATACGATATCATATATCATCTTTTATTATTTCTTTGTTAATAATATTTTAGTATTATTGTTGTTTCCGGTGATACCTAATTCGTTTTCCTTTATATGTTTTTTTACATAAGCCGTGTTTTTTATGGATATGTTGTATCTTATTCATATCCAGAATGATATCATGTCATTAAACATTACTTTTAATAATCAAATGATAATTATTCTTGAATGGATATGATGGGGAATGAATCTCATCGCGTTCGTGGAGACGGTAGTCCGTACATACGCACGAGTGATCATATCATTCTTTTGATATCAAAATAATATATAATTGGATGGTATATAATATAGAAAGAATAACTAACATGTTATATTTATTATTTACTTGAATTATACATCATTATTATACCCATCTAAATAATAATGTTTTGAATAACAATTTCACCACGATGTGGAGATGGTAAGCCATACGTATGCACGTATGGTGACATGTCATTCAAAGGATGGATAGAATACTGAATATGATAGAACCATATTTATAATAACATCACAGTATATATAAGATACTAGATTTATCATTTTAGAATGGAAATAACAAAGAAAAGAATATGTTGAAGAAGAAAGGAATTTGAAAGAGGGTGGTGAAAACATTACCTCTTCTTCAGGCTCTTCCTTTTGATTTGATCAAAGGGGCTCTTTAAGTTGGATTTATGATCAAACTAAGGCCTCTAGGTTGAAGTGAGGGAAGTTGAGAGAGTATTTGAGTGGGGGTTGTCCGAATAAAAAGTCTTTTATGGTGTCAATAATTGGTTAGAAGTTGGGTCCTTTTATAAGGGGAGGAGGGGCTCTTTAGAAAAAACTTAAAGTATTAATTTATAATAAATTCATATTCAGTTTCAAATGGCTCCAAAGTGGATTATTAGAAGTATAAGGTGGGTATGGGTGGGTCAAAATATTTTCAACCAATATATTTTAGATATGTTTGGGTCATTATATTAACCTTATCTTTTAGTTTTAACTCTTTGTTAATTAGATTGACATTTACCATGTCACTTTGTATTTTTATATTATATAGTTAATAAACATACTATATACATCCAAGAGACCCCAAAGTGGTCTATTAATGATAAAAAAATAATTATATAAGTCATTTGGCTGAACCATAGATTTTTAGTAATATAATATAAATTAATAATATAATACTTGTTTTAAAAACTCATTTATGTTAATTTTGACACTACTCAATAATGGAAATTTTGTTAAAGTCATAAAAATTTTATTAATTCTAACAAAATTCATTTAATAAATCCTAAAATGGCATATTAATTAATGAAATTCTTGTATGTCATCAAAAATTTCAAATTATATTTATTTTAACATTTATAATACCAATTATTTGATTCTTTCATTAATAAGGAAAATACAGCATCATTATTGTGTCATATATATTTTTACTTTTTCAATGTCTAAAAATTATAAATAAAATACCATTATGTAGGAAATATTTATATATTTATAATTAATATTTACAATAGAAAATATAACATATATAACCCTATGTAAAAATTGTTTTTCTAAAAGATATAAGCTTTTGTCATTTTTGTATTTACTTTAACTTAATTAATATAAAGTGTCCCTATCACCTACAAGTGGATCCATGGTGTCCCAAAATCGACCCATAGATGACCATGGTCGGAAAAGTATCCACCAATAAGGTTAGGATACGTTTTAGGGTAATTTAATATTATTATAATATTATTTTTTACCCTTATTTACTGGATTTACCCTTTAACCATGGTTAATAAAATATTTACCGAAGTAATTATTGAAAATGTATAAAAATAAAAGATAACTATTAACAAAATTTGGACATCCTGATTCCAAATATGGAATCCATTTTTCCAAATTCAAAACACAGAAGTGGCAGAAATTAATTTAAAATTAATTCCTGCTATCAAAACAAAAAGCGTGTTTTTAAGATATAATACCTGTCAAAAGATTGACACTTGTTTATGTCCAGTTTAATTGTGAAATTATGTCCATTGACCAAAATTGAATTTAATTGTAAAAATATATTCTAATTATTCTTTAAAACCACTCAAATTCATAATTTATCACTATTATTTATTTTCATTAAAAAAGTTGTTTTTAATTAAAATTTAATAATTTTCACTATTCATCAAAATATTAAAGTTATCCGAAAAGTAAAAATATTTCACCATAGGCTAAATTCGATATTCTGAATCCAAAAATTAATTACATTTTGAGAGATACAATTTATAAAATTTCAAAAAAGTATGTATTACTATTCATAACGGCTAGTTTGATTGGTTGTAGTGTGTGTTAGAACTCGAAGTTGCGTACAACACATGCTACTATATTATTCAGAGAGAAGCGTACCATGGACTCTAGGGGTGTTAAATTGTAAATTTTTGATGTCCCCATTCTAAAGAATAAATTTATTTAGTCAAATTTAATATATAAAAGTTTAAAATAATTTATTTAAAAAGGGTTCACTATTAAAAGTTGGTAAAAGTGCATTTTTGAAAAATAATTCTTTTATCTGAAAAGAATGAATTTGTTCTTACATTATGTCTAATAAACTCAAAATATGGATTCTAAAATTATAAGGATTATATAATGTTTAAATTTTAGTTAATACTATTTATAACATCTTTTGAACGGCTTGTTTGGTAAGTCATGGTGCGCTTGGACTCGGTGGTGCATGTAGTGCAAGTTATTGAATTATTTTGAAGAAGTAACACACTATGAAATCTTGGGGTGTTACATCACCCATTCATCTAACCATGTAGGTGTATGGAACCTTATGTCTATGTGAGTATTATAGATTGTTGAACTATATTATGGTCACGACCTGATATCCACTACCTCCAACAGGTGATCTGTTTGACCAACTCCGACGAGCTAGGGTCTTCCCTATGATTGAACTAAGATTGGGTTATCATAAAGTGAGAGTATGTTTATTAGAAATACCTTAGACAACATTTCGTAGAAGGTATGGTCTATATGAGTACCTTGTTATGTCGTTAGGACTTTTTAATGTGCCTCCATTTTCATGTCTATAATGAATAGGGTGTTCCAACCCTATTTGGATTATTTTTTCATTGTGATTATAGATTACATATTTGTGTATTATCTTACTCATAGAGACCATGAAAATCTAATGGAGATAATTTTGAGTACTCTGAGAGTGAATTATATTTATTCCATGCTTGCTAAGTGACACTTTTAGATCAATAAATTTCACTTCGTGGGACATATTATCTTAGTATCAGGCTAATATATTGTCCAAGAAAAGGTTATTATTGTAGTTTCATAGGAGAATCCCAGGAACATGTTTGATATATGGTGTTTCTTAGTGTTTGATGTATTTTATATTCACTTCATACAAAAAATATAATTTCATTCATCACCTACTACTGGCCTTACCAAGAAGGGTGTTATGTTCTTATGGTTAGAAGCATGTGATAAATCCTTTCAAGAGCTGAAAGGGAGGCTTGTCTAGAAATATATTTTTAATCTTCTAGATCCATGAAGAGGTTATAACACCATTCCAATGCATAAAAAATAGTCCTCTGAGTAGTGAAATGCCGGAGGATAGTGTCCTTTCATATGGATCTAAGAAGTTGAGTCCTTATGAGAGAAACTACCCGATGCATGACCCTGATCTAGTTGCAGTTTTCTATGAATTATGTTGTTGGAGACAATATCTATTGGGAGAGCACATTGTGGTGTACATAGACCACATGATCCTTAAATATATATTTTCATAGTTTCACATGAACCTCAAATAGTGTAGATGAGTTGATTATCTACAATACTTTAATTTTTAGGTTTCTTATATTCTAGGAAAGGGAAATGTGGTTATAGATGAACTAATTCAGAAAACTCAAAAACATGCCAAAAAAATCATGTAATGAATGGATGTGAATGGACCTCTTATATGAGATACATCTATAGATTCATGATAGTCACAATCATTCTAACCTGTCATCCTTGATGATTAACACTTCCCTCCTTATCATGGTAAAGAGTATACAATTTTCATTTCCTAAAAGGATTGGTTCTCCTTGAGAGAATATTAAGAGATAACCCAATTCCAGATTATTATTTAGAAAGAGATGACATCCTATGTATTCAAATACATATTTGAGTCTCTAAATATATGTGATATGAGTTGATGAAAGAGTCCCATGTTGCTCAGTGGGTATTTCATCCAATCATCTCAAAAATGTATCAAGAAATGAAATGGTATTATTGGTGTCATGAGATGAAGAAATAGATAGTAGGATTTATCACTAAGTGTTCCAACAATAAGTAGGTAAGGGTGGATCACCCGAGACTTGAAGTATTGTTTAAGACATTTTCATCCCTGAATTGAAATGGGACAATATTGCTATGGATTTTTTAGTTGGATTACCAAGCTTGTAGAGGGGTATCTATTTGGTATGGGTTGTTGTTGACCACTAAAGGAAATCATCCCACTTCATTCCCATTCAAGAGACTTTCTCAGTTTAAGAGGTAGGAATATTGTATATCCATGAGATCATAATAGTTCTTAGAGTGCCACGAACTATCGCTTCAGATAGGGATTCTCGTTTCACATCATGGGTTTGTAGGTTTTTTTGATGTATATTGGAACATGGGTGCTTCTATGTATTAATTTTCACCCTCAAACTGATTTAAAATTGGAATTTACAATATAGGTTGATGTTAATATTCTATGAGCATGTGTCTGTCATTTTGCTGGATCTTGGGAGAAGTCTATTCCTCTCAAAGAGTTTTCAACTATAATATAAGTTAGTTGAGGATTAATATGAATAATTTTTGGGCCTTATAAGGTAGTCCATTCCATTCCCCCTGTGGTGGATAGAGGCATGTGAGGAAGCACTACTATGTCCTTGTCTTATTCATGAGACTTTAGAGTTAGATCAGCTGATTAGAAAGTGTATGACTTCTGCTTAGTATAGACAGAAATCATATTCCAATCGACGTCGATGTACTCTAGGGATTGAGGTCAGGGATCATGCTTTAATTAGGGTATATCCTAAGATGTGTAATATATTGTTACAGAATCAAGGTAAGTTATCGCCTCGTTAGGTAGGGCCATTTTAGATCCTAGAGAGAGTCGGCCTAGTAGCCTATTAGTTTCTACAACCTCCGGAGTACCATTCCATGCATGAAATCCCCCATGTCTCATAGATTCATCGGTCACATGTTGATCTTCACATGCCTTTGATATCGATTATGTTGAGTCAGATTCTGATGCTACCTTTGACGAGTATCTATTACACATAATTTACTAGAGCATGAAGGCTTTCTCAGGCTGGTCTATCCCTCTAGTATAGGTGGTATCGTAGCAAAACTGTGTATAGGATGAAACATGGGAGTGGAAGACCAATGTATGTTACCAGTGGAAAGATTTGTTCTCAGATATTGTTTTACCATCCTTGGAATGTGAACTCGGGTATGAGTCTTTTAAGGTTTAATTGTGTAATAAACTGGTTTTCACTCTCGTATGGATCTTTGAAATTTTGTTCTAATTCATTATTTTGTACATTATATGGTTTCTTAATGAGTTAGTGAAGGTTGTGAGGCCGTCTAAAGATTTTTAGGAGCCCGAGACATAGATTTTTCCAAAAAAGGAATAGGGCATGGTTTGTAATAAATTATACTAGAAGGATGCATGGTTAGATCAAACCTTCCAGGTGGTTTATTTTTGGACAAATCCTTACTGCACAATTTCCCTAACCATGAGTCTGAACTATGTGAGTGCCCCTTTTCCCCAAGTACTCATACCTTTTTTCACATAGCTTGAAAAACCATGTAAGAAAACTATTCACATGATAATTTCTAGGTAAAATGTCTTTTTTCACTTAATGATCTAATTAAGTATCCTCCTAGAACATATTATGATTTGTAGTAGGATTCAACTAATTCCCCCTCATTTTGGAGAATTTTTAATGCTTAAGATTAGGGTATATGGATTTCCTTTATCTAGGTTCCAATTGAGATTTTGTTCATCATGTTGGATGTGCAAATATATGTACTCGAGTCCATTTGAGCCTTTCTTCTTCTCTCTTGATCTCGACATAGTAATCAAGGGTGAGAAATTTTCGTTTTTTATCAGATCTACTCTATTCTATGATGAATCATAGGTGTAAATTAAAGGAGGAGATTCATACAACACTATGTGGGTGGTCTATAACTCAACTAGCATGTTTGTTGATTTTGGAATTGATGTGTAGGGCCCACTGATTTCATCGGGTGATGTTTATTGATTTTATATTCCATGTTTATAATCATTAGAACCATATGGTTATTATATTTCCATATATTTGATTATTTTTTAGTGTCTAGGCCCACAACTCCATCCATTTTATGTAGGATGTTATGCCATAATTGGGGTTTTAGTATTTGACACATATGAGACACCATTGGAGTATGCCTTGGATGATCCCTTCTAATGGTAATCTTATATATATTAAATGGTTTATTATAAATTGTGAATCTCATAATGGAATGTACCATGTATTCACACCACTTGACCCACCTAAGGTAAGTCCTTCGATTTTTATAATTAAATGTGAAATTTAAATTAGAAAGTATATTGGGTATATAAATTGGCCTTAAATGTAAACTTATAATAGGTTTCATGTCCATAAAACCCCTTACAACATTAATGAAATGTAGAGAAATGATCCTTGATTCATGAATATTATTAAATGGAATAAATGAACAGTTTCATGCAACATTTCCTTGTCACACTAATGAAAGGAACGAATTTAACCAAATATACTTATTGATTAACTATGACTTGATTAAAATGTTTCATTCTAATTTTTCTATTCACATTGATAAAAGGAATGTCTTGAACCAAATGAAATTATATATGATTTAATTATCAAATAGGTATGCCCTAACTCAATCTCACATTGGATTCTTAATAGGAATTATTTGAGAATTCAGAAACCCCATTTCGATTCAAGGATATGGAATGCTTAGTTTCAAACCCACCTAGATCTGGGTCCTTGTCTATTCTTGGGTTCCTGGTATAACATAGAAGGTTCCCTTACATAGTACGAAATGATTCATGGGATACACACCTTGGATCCATCATTGAAATTTATGTTCCGTGGTTAAATCCCATCAGGAACAAACATTGTTTAGCACCATTTTACCATAGATGAACTCCATGGACTCTGCAGGAATCTCATTGTGGAGTGAGTTGGTCTATACTCATTGAATTACATTATTACCCTTTTCTAGGATACATTTATTATTGAATTAGTGACCAATGAGGTCTATGTTTCCTTGGTTATTTAATTTGAAATTTATTACTAAATATCAATACATGTTTCCATGATATGTTTTAGAAAATTAGCTATTATCAACTTGTGACTTATTTATATACCGGTAATATTCGAATAATTAACATGTCACATGTTTAGACACTATTTGAGGGAACAATATGGTATATATGTATTTTTATACAATGAATTATTTTGAACTTTAGATATATTCTACCACAGTGTTACAATAACATTATACGGGACAATGATTATAGAAAGCATTGGAATTAGCCAACTGAGATTTATCTCACACTTTCTCTAGGCACTGTTTGGTACCTAGAGTATATCACATGGTTGTAGGTGTCAAAAAAGGGATGTATATGAAATCTATAATTTTATTTCTACTGTTTAGGATGGATCTTGATAGTAGATGACTGAAATGGATCTCTTGATTCTTTGGACAATATTTGGATTTCCTTTATACTTTTTCAGAACATCTTATTCCTGCAATCATGTATCCATGTTTTCAAGTTTTCTATATACATGAAATATCATTATTAGTTTTTGTATGTTATTCTCGTTATTTCAGTTATTGTTACTATTGTACCTCTTTCTTAAATTCCTTCAATTTACATTTATTTCTTCCACTATTGAACTAGGTTTATATTTATTTTCTATGATTCCCTATACTAATTAGGGCATAGTCTCACTATAGACACACCCTAGGACCTCACTTCTAGTTGGTAGCCTCTATTGTTTTGGGAGAGGCTCTTGAGGCCAGGTGGCCCACCAGGCATGGGGCACTAATTAATAGGAATCTAGGTTTGAGACATCAAACCATCCATTATTTTCCCATTTCTTTTATATTTTCTAAGTTGATGTTGTTTAGAGGAGGCTCAAAGAGGGTTGAACATAGTTTGGAGTGATTGTTCAGTTATTGATGGTGGTTCATAATGTTAAAGGGAGTTCACAACATGTTATGTAATTCAGGACATGGGGGATGATGATTCATGAATTGAAATTTGGATAGGGGTCCTATTAATAATACACTCATGAAGTGAAAACATAATTCATGATGTGAATTAATTTAAGATTGACATGCTATGAATATTTGAATATGTTCACTAGGTTTGGAGTATAAGGGATTTAAAACCCCGATTTGATTCAGGGATTGAATAGGAGGGGCACAAAAAAACTAATGATCTGAATATATATTTCACGTCATCAATGAATTTATTTATATTTTGTATATATATATTAGGGATCTCACAAATTCTTTTAATTCACTCTCATTTCTCTTAAACCTTGGGAAATCCCTAGGAATTTTGTAGGACCATTCATCTTATTCACTCCTACATTGTTCCTACGACTATAGAGCCCAATCATTAAAAATACATTATGTTTATATCACACTTTCACCCTAATTTTCTCTGATTCCTATTTGGGAGTTTTTAGAGGTGATGTTATTGTGGTTTGGTGACTATTCGATCCCTGATTTTGATGATCCATTTGTGTTTTTCCTGTTTATTGAAGGTTTCTTAGTAAAATTAGGGACTTTTGGTTGTTTCTCCTTCTCCCTATCATACATGGCTACTCAAAAAGGTTCTTTAGGTAAGGGAATCCTCATTTTCCCCTATTTATGTGAATGTGTTGGTATTTCATTATTTTAATTCAATTGGTTGGATAGTAAGAGTTAAATTAATGAATATAATGGAAATAATGAATATAACATTAATATGATTAGGGAAAACTCACATGTTTTACTTTTTTTATGTTATTTATGATCATATTATACATACCTATTTCCACTGTTTAAAATCAAAATTGTTCAGAGCCATTATTGGGCTATAATTGATTTGGTTGTGAGACCCTTATTGAGTAATTTATTATTATATGAATGAATAAAATGGATAATCACATATATTTTGGTAATGAAATGAATTCAATGGGTAATCACTAATTTTTGTGGGAATAACATTTCTAAATATTGATTTAATTTATGTAATACCTAGAACCTAAATTTTTTAAGATTGGTTGTGGTGGTTTATGTTGTTGGGATTGTTGTGTTTCCTTTGGTGACGGTGGTTGTGAGTGGTGGTTATGTTGTTAAGTGGTTTTGATGTAAAATAAGTGGTTGTGATGTTAAATATTCAGGATGTTCACTTGTTGTGCTTTGTGGTGGTCGTGATATGAGGTGGTAGTGATGTCATATAGTTGTGTTGTGGTTGTGATGTGTGGTGGTGGTGATGTGTTGTTGTTGTGTTGTGTTGTCATTGTGGTGATGTGTATTGGTTTTAATGTATGGTGGTTGAGATTTGTGGTTCTTGGAGAGAGTTGGTGTGGATGATGTTGTGTTATGGTACTGATTTTTCTGTAATAGATGAGATTTTTTATTGGGTAGTTGTGTTAGTTGACTGGTAATCCACATAATAAATACAAAAACTAAAAATTAAATATCATGATTTGTTAAAAAAATTATGTTAGTGGGATAGAATTGGTGTTTGATAGTTAGCTTGAATGAGTTGAATGATTAATGAATGGGATGTGTAAATACAAATGAATTTCCTCGTAAATGGGTGTCAGTTGAAACTTGTTAAAAAATATTAAATGGTGGAACCTATATTTAGAAGTGGAATTATTGGTTTTTGGTTGGTGGTTCTTTAATGGGGAACATTTAGTTGCATCAATGGTTGTGATAGATGTTGTAATGTACATGTTCTGTGGTGTCATGTATGCTAGTAAAATTGATGTTAACCCATTGGTTTCGTATTATTTACTATCAATATATAATTTATTTTTTTTTAATTTCTATATGATCCCCAATAAAGAAGGGTAACCATAAGAATTACCAATTTTCTTAGGATTTGACTTTTTTTCCAAACATCTATGTTATTGGCTATACAGATTGCTAGCTACCCACTCTTCCAAACAATTCCATTAGAAATAATGATTACATGGTTTGGTGTTAGAGATTATTCATTGATGATAAGGTTTGATGTTGTAGGTTACCTAATGGTGATGAGGACATGATATTTTTGGGGGAATTCATGGTAGTGTGAGGGAAAAATGTTTATCTCCTTCACATTCATGATACCCTATTGCCCTGGTCAAGTTACTTGGTTGTGATGTGTTGTTGTAAGGATGTGATGGGATGATGAATAATTATAGAACTGATATATATACCTTATTAGAGCGGGTTAGGTAGTGATGTGTCTCGACCCAGATCAAAGATGATAGGATATATGTGATTTGATATGTTTGAAATAGATAGTTCCATAAGACATTTTACGTGGGGGTGTGAGATACAAAAATTTACAGGTGAGTGTTTATAGTGTGACATTAATTTATGTTCCTAATATTATGTTACTATATTGTATGAGTGATTTTGTGGGCGTACTATGGTCAAGTTAGGATTGGTTAGTTTACATTTTTTGTTGCATGTTGGTTCTTCTGTTTTTTCACTAGCACGTTAGTATAGTCTTTTTACATGTGCACTTGAGGCCTTAGGCATGATCCTACTGAGTATATATGTTATGAAAACCCCAAATATGTAAAATATTTTAAAGATTAAAGGATGAATTCAGGGGATGACATGGGAATTACAAGCTTGGTTTATGGAGATACTTTTTGGTTATAACCAAATGACCTTCTTCTGGTATTTACCTCATGATTTTATTTGTATTATTTTTTGACATTGTTCATGAATTATGGATGTTTTACAAAGAAATTTATATTATGTGGTGGTGTTTCTTAGTGGTTTATTATTATATATCTTGATAATATAATCTATAGAGGGTAATTCTAAATGTATTTAAGGTTTTTGTACCCTTATTTCTAGTCTCCAAGTTGGGGCCTGCCTGAGGTTGAACTCGGGGGTTATTATCCATCTCCCATTATTTTCGTCCAATGATGGATAATTTAAGAGGGAGGGGTAATGAAATGGTCTCTCATAACTTGGTAATCACAAGGAAAATAATTTTTTCCTGAAATACATGTCAATATAGACTATTGGATATCAAAAGGCTTAATAAATAGAATGTATTTGAATAATGGTGTGGGAGAGAATACCTAAACATGAGGGGGTGCTCACAGATGATTGGGGAGATATTATTAAGACCATGGTAACACGTAGGGAGGTAGTTAGGGACATATAGGGAGAGTAAATTCATTTTACATAGGTTCCGAGTGAAGATGTATTGGATATTGGGTGGGTATTTAATGAAAAAGAGAGGGGAATTCTTTATTAATTTATAATATTAGTTGTTGAACTCTATCTAAAAAATAATAAAAATGAGAAACCATCCAATTAGTTTTTCCCATATTATATAATAAATATTATTTTCTTTCAATTTTCTACAAGGTTAGGAACCAAACTAATTAAAATAATACCATTCAGGATGCGTAAGTGAGTACAGTTATTAATGAATTGTTTATAAACCCAAAAATACAATATAGGATTTGATGGATTCATTATAGGATTTCAATATTAATCAAATATAATATATATATATATATATATATATATATATATATTAAAATTCATATCAATTTTATGGACTGCATTTATAGTATTTATTACATCACTTTTTAGCTATTATTATGTTATAATAGACACCATATATGTATAGCACTGATATTTTTTACCCAATAAATCATATATCGTAGAAACTTTTGTCAAAATCTCCTTTAGATAATTTCAATGTGTTTATTTTGAAAATTATTTTTATTTTACCAATTTTATTCTAAAACTATGAATATCCACCTTTTTAATTCAAATCATTATTTATTGAATAATACACGTTTTCATCAAAATATAACATTATTATCTTTAAAAAATGATCATGGGATTAATGAAATTATAAAATCATATATATTTATATAGATATTATTTAATAATACTATTTCATAAAAATAACCTTTATTACCATAAATATTGATTTTATTAAACAGTGTTCTTTAATTGGAACTATATATTTCCTAATAAATAAAATTTTTATTTCTCCATATGAAAACCTAAATTTTATGGAACTCATTACATAATCATTTTCATATATAATGTGATAATGAAAATAAAAGAATTATTTTAATAAAAATTAATGTATAGAAATTCAAACAACTTTAGTCTAGATATATAAACCCTAATTACACTAGTATATGTCCTAAGGGTAAGGTGTGTGATGGTGGCATAATCATGGGGTTGTTCTAAAAACATGGTTTGGGCGACGATCTCTATGAGTTTGAATTTATTTCCTTAATGGTTCCTCTCAAGTTTTAGTTATTGAATCTTAGATTAAGGTTAGTTAAGAGAATATACTAGCTATTCTATATCCCTCAAAATCTCTGATAAAAGGGATTCATAGGGTGTATTCCTATTAGTATATTCCATCACTTTTTACTTCTTTATCAATTACATCTAATTATATTCATTAAAAACAAAACAATCATAACATCCACAGTTGAAAAACTATACAATCAATTTTTATGATTCATAATGGTATTTTAAGCCTTTCATATAGTTATTTTTATATTTTTTAACAATAAAAAATAGAAAATGAAATATTTTTTATGTGTTTTCTATAACTAAATTACTTGATAATATTTGTTTGTATTCTAAAAAATTTTCATTTATTAATGGTTAGGACATTGGATGGGTGAAACTGGTTTCTCCAAGTAGGTATCAAAGTAAGGAAAACTTGGAAAATCATCACATAAGGAAATTTAAATCCATACATGACTTCTACATGGTTAGTATTGACCATGCACTGACTGTGAAATAGTGCATGATTCCGATTTTCAATTTTTTTCAAATAAAAAAACCAAAAAGAAAGTAAATAATAAAAATAAAAATATTAAAGAAACCTTACCTGAAAATGGAATCGTGGGTGAGATATCAGATGATATGTTTTTTCATACTTGGAATTTGATAGCTATTTTAGTTTCATAGGATTTATTTCCAGACATTTTAATTAAAAATGATCCTTTATATGGATTAGATAAATTCAACAAATCAGTTTCATAGGAAATAGTAATTTTCTATAATATAATAGAAATTAATAAATAATTTCATAAAAAATTCATATATTTAAAAATGATCATTATCATTTACTCTAGAAAAATATATTTCCTCTAGGATGAGGTTTTGATAATTTTTGGATGAGGTTGAAAATATTTAGTGTTATTGAAAACTTCTTATAAAATTAATATTTTTTAAAAATAGTATTTTCACCAAGACATCCCCTATATATTAATCCATTCAATGAATTGTGATAGAGGATAGAGTTTTTCAAATGTTATTAACATGATTAACACAACTATAGATAACGATATCTTAATGAATAATAATTTTTATGATATATATATATATATGATATTCTAAAAATAATAACATGGATAATGGAATTTTCTTAGTTAAATATAGATGATATTATTTGACCCAAACCTATAGTGATTTTTAGAATAACAAATATTATAACTTTGGTTTGAAGGATATGAACGTAAATTAATTAGGCATGCTAAATATATTTTTTTCTATTTCATTATAGTCTTAATGGAATTAGAATATTGCAAATTTTACCCATGGATTACGATATATCAAAGATATATTTTGGGTTATTAAAACTACTCTATTTATTTTTAAAATCATAACTTTTTAATAATAAATAATGATTATGGTTTAAATTTCTAAAGTTTAGATGTATCCAGTAACTTAGAATGTTTTAATATCTGATAAACAAAATTTCTATAAATTTTAGAGTGAAATTTTAGGGATAGTTTTAAATAAATTTTTCTAAATTATTCTTCAAATAAATTATGATACAAAAAATATCCCTACAAAATATTTAAAAGATAAAAACCTAAAGATTTTTGAATCAGATCAATTAGATATATGATTTTCGATAAAAAATATCATTAATTTATTGGATAATTTCATACAAAATATTATGATAAACAAATAAAACCACAAATTTTTTTAAAGAACAGAACATATATAGGATATTTAGATTGATAAGAATCCAGTAATGATATTCAGTGGTCATTGGTGATGGAAAACGAGTGGTCAATAAATAGTGGTGGAAGATAGTTACAATGATTGAAATTTGTCCCAAAAGATGGTGAATGATACCCCATTACTATCCAGTATTTGGTTATGTATATGTGGGTTGAAAAAGTTTCACTATCCATGGATGGTTTTTGGGTTTTTATGACATATTTATTTTACCATGGTCCATTCAATCAGTATGATTAGATGTTCATGGGGTTCATATGGTGCTGTTCAGTTGGGACATGATGTGTAGACATGATCTATTTGATTCATAAATACAAGAGATAATTTAGTAGGAATAAAAGAAACAAGTAGTTTTTAGAGAACTATGAAGTAGGGTAAAATATGTGAGTGGGTTGTCACATGTGGTGTCCCTTTATTAACTGAGAATAGATAGGGCATTCAGAGCATTCATAACATCATATTTGGGCACATAAAGTTGATTTTTACTCATTTTTCCAACCTAAACCTAATATATTATTATTTGGAATATATTGGTTATGTTTGGTTGATGAATTTATCGATTTATGTTTAAATATTTTTTATTAAGTGATTATAATTTTAACTTTGACAAATTTAATTCTGGAGATGAATGATTTATGTCCAATAATAGTAAATTAATTTAATGATGGATTAACTCTTATTTGATAAAGGGAATTAAAAATGGGTTCTTAATTCACCTTTAGATAATTAAAAAATATATTATTATTAATTATAGTGATATTATATAATGTGATAACCTTTAATAATATAGATTATGAATTTAATGAGAGTAGTAAAAAATAAGTTAAGTGCTTAAAAAAGATATGACGAAGAATTGTTTACTCAAGTAAGAGTGTCAGTTAATATATATTGACGACTCATAATATTATGATTATTTTAGAAATATTCACTATTTAAAAATGGAATTAAATCATTTCAAAATCACGAGTAATTCCCATAGTTAAATTTTTAAAAACAAATAAGGAGTTTATAAAATTCATTATGATTAAATGAATTTTATTTGATAAATTTTAATAAATAAAAAGGATTTATGTAATTAAATGAGACTTTAAGATACTGTTTTTTTTGAAATATATTAATAAAATGGTATTAAAATATTTTTTATGATAAAAATAAATATAAAATTAAAAATTCATGTTAATTACATGTATAAGAGGTAATTATTTTGGGAAACTAGGATATGAAATTTTTTTTTATAGTGGTTGAATCATAGTGGAATTAATAATTTACAATAATATATTTATGTTGATACGTAAATGAAAATTGAGGTGTTTTATAGTGATGAAATATATAACCTGGGCACGAATGTTAGTGTTAGGAAGGATAAAAGTAAAAAAGAATAAGAATATTTTTAATGATTAAGGGGATATTTAAGAAATGATAGAATACTTCATTAATGAGGAAAGGAATGTTTAATGGTTGATACAATACTATTATGAACTCAATGTTTAAGTATGGAATTGACCACAGTAATCATATTGATGTAATATCCTACATAAATATCATGATAACCCGTTATAATGACGACAAATTTATTGAAAAATATCTAGGAGACTTTAGATGTAGTGAAAGTATCCCATAACGAGAGTATTAGTATTAGTTATGATATACAGAGGTTAGAAGAATGATTTAATAAAAAACATTTAGAAATTATTTAATTATGACTGTTATTTTATTTTTATGAGCTATGGTTATGGAACTTCATCGAGAATAAATTATTTTATTTTAATTAGTATTTGGAAAATATTTCACAGAGGATAGATAAACAATTTATTAAATGATTTTTTATTTATTTACTCATATTCTTGATTTGTTATGATGTCTACGATTAATGATTATAAATATTGATGACATATTACAGTGATTTCATTGAAAATATTCTACTAACATATATTAGTGTGATATGTGAACATTAACCTTTCTTAACCAATTATTTTGGTCATTATTGAAAATAACATGTATGGGTATAAATCTAAATTCACCCATAGTTATAGGTTATAGGGTATTAGAGAAACATGAGATTGATATGGATGATTATTCACTTATGTGTTTTCACAAATTCCCTTTTACAACATTGTGCTTAAGGTGGATGATGATGTATCGATCACTTAGTCATTTTCACCCACATCATTGGGATTGAGGAAGACTAAATATTCAGATATAAATATGGTAGGATATTGGTTGAGAAATGTATTCCTATGGTATCTATGGTATAATATTTGTGGAGATGTATATTCCTTCATTATTGGAGGATGGTGAATCCTTAAATCAATAGGTTTGAAAAAATATGATGGGATATGGGTGGATGATATATTTATAAGATATTTTTTAACATTATTACTACTATCCACATGTGGGATGGATGAGGTCCAATATTATGGATATAATTGTAATGGGTGTCTTGGGTTGTGCCCATTTCCTCTTCTTTGATGAGAGGGATAACATATTGATCTATGAGGCCATGGTGAAACATTATTTGGATATATGTTTTTATGGACCTTTTGAATTTTTATATAAAAACGAATATATTACACATAAATAAGTAAACAAATGTTTTTGGTTACTATGATAAAGGTGTGATATGGGTATACTGTTAAGGGTTTTTATGGAAAAAAGTTATGATTGATGATACCATCTTGTGAGATTTTTCTATATTCACATTATTTATTAATAAGAAATATATAAAAAAGATCTTCTTTGAAAAAAATCATAGATTGGGATTATCATACTTAGTATTATTACTCACCCATCCAAATACAACCTTGTGTCATCTTCGGTTATGTGAAATCATGTGTTATTTTCGTTATTGTTGAATTTGTGGACATTATGAAAATGAATGTAGTCTATTATAACATTAAATTTAGAGTGTTAATAAATACTATGTTTCTCAAGATATATTTAATTTTATGTTTTGGATTTACACTCAATATAAGTAGACATGGTTTATAAATTCACTAATTTATGACAAAGTTAGACCCTATATTTCATGGGAACCAAAAAACAATCTTCATCGAAATAATTTAAATAAAATAGAAAATACTAAAATACTAAATTTTATATGGATAGAATCTATACAATATATAAAAATCTATATTTCTCAAATTATTATTCATTATCAAATATTGAAGGTGGACATCTCACATCTGGAGAAAATGCTATCATAAAAATTATTAGAGTTGGATATATTGGAAATTTAGAATTAGTGTTTGTAAAAAATTTATATATTTAATGGTTAAAAATAATCTAATGAGAATGTATAAACTTATTAATGATGGTTATTCCGTTGATTTTAATAATAATGCAATTTACTTTTTTATAGATAGTGTTATTTAATTTTAAGAACAAAGAAATATAGATGTATATACTTTAGAACTTGATTATTTTTATTTATTGAAAACAAATTATTTTAATACATTAATAAATGAATCTTTTATTGGGAAGAGAATGTTTATACATTTTAGTGATTATTCCTTATAAATTTTGATTAATAAAAATTTTATTTTTGATTTTCCTAATCTAATATTTGATGAGACGTGGTTATGTAATATATGAAAAATAGGAAACTAATACGTATCTTATTTAACATAATATAATAAGGTTGATTATTTTTGGTCTCGTTAATTTATCCACATTTATTTATTTGAAAAAACTAGAATTAAAATACATAGATGTTTTTTTTATTTTTTAGATGAATCTTTTCTGTATTTGTTTATTTTTCCATTTTTTTATTATAGGTGATGTTTTTGATTAATTTATGAATTTATAAAAAAAACATTTTAAAAAATATGGTAATATTATTTTCTGAAGAGGTTATTGTGTTGAAATGTATTAATGTTATGAGTTTAGTTCTCTTTGTTTAAATCATAGAATTAAACAAAAAAATTTACCCTAGAACACCTCAACAGAATGGACTTGTTGAAATTAAATACCAAATTATTTAAGAAATTAATCAAACATTACTATATAGATATATTTTTCCTACTCATTTATGGACTGAGGCTATTGAGAAAACTAGTTATTTCATAAACAAAGTACAAATAAGATGCATTCATAGAAAAATCCTTTGAGTTACGGGATGGAAGAAAACAAAATGTTCGATATATTAATGAATTTTTTGATAAAAGTATTATATCTTAAACAAAAAAGATAAATTTTTTAAATCTAATCCAATGGAATATGAATGAATCTTTCTTAGATATTTTACTACATCAAAATCTTATATACATTTCAATAAAAATTTATGGATAGAGAAAGAATCAATTCATGTGAATTTTGAAGAATGAGATCATTTTACACAAATTGATGATTACTTTAATAAAAAGAGATATTAAAATCCTATTAGTATTAAAAAGGACTATTATGAGGAACATTTTCATGTATACTCAATTCATGAAGATTTGTAAATTAATGATCCTGATAGTGTGCTACCAAAATATATTAGAACCTCAAATGACCATGTCTTAAAAATTGATTTTATCATTTTGTAAGAGGCTATTAAGACTATAATAGGTGCTTGAAATCTGAGTTATTTTTTCTAAATGTATCTCACATATTGAACCTAAAACCATATAAGAATTCATGAGTGATGAAAATTATTTTTTTCATATGAATACAATTATTAATAAAGTTTAAAATAATTTATGTCTTGGAATTAGTGGTGAAACACATAGATTACTATGTTATAGTAAATAAGTGGATTTTATATGTAAAAAAGATGACAAGGTGTGATTTCTATGAATAAGGTTATTTTAGTAGCTAATGATAGAAATAAATAGGATGAGATAGATTATGAAGAGACCTTTGCACCCTTTTTTTAGTTAGATTCAATTTGAATCAACTTTTCTTATTAATATCATATGAATTTAAAACAATTCCACCTGGATGTAATATATGATTTTTTAATTCTATACTTAGGTTGGAAGTATAAATTTCACAACCACTCGATTTTCAAAATCCACCTTTTCTAAATTTTCTTCTCAAATTTACCAAATATTTATTGTCTTCTACGGGTTCCTAGATATTGTCATGAGTTCTTTAGTTATATATTTTTTTAAAATGGTTATTATGAATTCATGGATGATCCTAATTTATTTAATAAAACATCACCATCATATATTTTGTTAGTTAAAATATATTATGATGATTTTATTTAAATTTTAATAAAATATAATGTTACTAAAAAGTTTTCTAAATTAATGAGACATGATTTTTAAATGAGTATAGTGGAAACTTAAAACTCTTATATAATATTAAATTTTTTTAGAAAGACAATGGGAATTTTTTGAATCAAATAAAGTGAATATATGACTTTATGAGAATTTTTATGCTTAAATATCGTAAATAATATGAAACACCAAATAGTTTTAATATTAAACTTGATATGGATGAAGCAGAGAAACTAGTGTAATTTTTTATTAGGTTAATAAATAGGATATTTTTATATCTTATTAATATTAGAATAAATATAATGTTTTTTTTATTCCTCTAGGTTATATTTCAAAATAAGCCTAAGGAATATCATGATAATTTAACTTTATGTATTTTAATTTATATTTAATGTTCAATTATTCTTTCATTTTTTTTGAAAAAAAATCTCCATATTTGATTTTATTTCATATAATGATGATTAATTTGTGATTTATACACAAGCTAGTAAGATCAACCCATGAACCTTCCTTTTTAGGTTAAAATGTTTTGTGTATTGGTCTAATAAAAATATACATTATATTTCATTATATACCACTGATGCTGATAATGTTAATGCTTTTAGTTTTTATTCACAAATGTTGTTGATGGAATACACTTTGAATGATTTTGGATTCAGTTTTGAACAAGTCTATTTTATATGTGAAAACACTAGATCTATCAACATTTCTCTAAATCTTATAAACCACTCTATAACTCATAACATTTATAATAGACATTGTTTAATAAGAGATCATACTCAAAAGGGGGACATATCTCTTCAGTTTTTCTAAATGAAACATTATTTGGAATATATATTATAACAAAATATGTAATAACTGGAGAATTAATTTTCATTTTGATTAATATTTATTAATTAGGTAGCTATAAACATTATAAAAATATTATGTTATTTTTAAATAAAAAGGAAATATTTTTAATTAAACTCTTTGATATTAATGTTTTTTATAAAAAGTAAATTATAAATTATTTAAATTTAATCTGAAAAAATTATTATTTTTAAATCATAATATCAAAAAATATGTTTGTATCTTTTTGTACATTTAAGAAAATATTGATTTGGCTATGAATTGGTAAACATATTGACTTTTTGTAAAACTGTAATTTCATTTCATTTAATTATGTAATTTAAAATTCCCATTATAATATTTATTGTTTTAAAGTTAAATAATTTTTTATTAGTTATATTTAATATATATTATTACATTTTGAATCATATTTGTAATTTAATTTAATATAAGTTCAATTTTGGGTTGAAAACTACATTTTTCTAAAGGCAGTTTTGAATTGCATAATGTTTCTCCATTTTAATTAATTAAAAAAACCTTAATAAGAATTGATTAAAATAAATGTAAAAATTATACACCTATAATTATAAATTCAAATTAATATTATGATTACTACTAGTCATAGAGTTAATATAATATCATTTTACGATTAGAAAATATATAACATGAAAATCTTTATATTCATCACATCTACGGGTATAATTTTAAATCAAATTATTCCACTTGAATGAATTTAATTTTATAAAATGGATTAAAATATTGAAATAATAACACTTTATATTATATAAAAGGGGAAACATAATTTTTGTTGATAATGAATTGTGAAAATAGTGAAAAACGTTTTCCATGGTTAAGGAAAAAATTGGATTACTAGGTCGTTAAACTAGAAATATAATTGTTAAAATGACCAATTTTATTGTAAATTAAAATATGATGGAAATATTTATATCTTATAACATCTAAGGATCTATAATGAGATGTTTAAGAGCATTTTGGATTGTATTAAAGTTGGATACATATTTTTATTTGAAAAATTTCCAAATGTGTCATCTCCCCCACTTATAAAAGGTCTCCCCCTATCCTCTCATCCTTACTTCATAAAATTCATTTGGATAATAAAAAAACTAAAAAAATAAATTTACTATTTAGTTAACCTACTATTAATTTCTTTTTCATAAGGCCAATTTAGGCAGGCTTTCGGTATAATCCTAATGTGGTGGTCAAAAGAAGAGGTGTTTTGCTTAACCATGATATTTTGTTTTGTCTCTTCTTCCAAATCCTTAAAATAAAAAGAAACCAGGATGATATAAATACATAGGTATATCAATTATAATTAATTTTTTATGAATATTTAATTACATAAAAATATCACCTCTTCCATAAAATGGAAAATAAAACCATTATTCATCTATTTGTCGAACTACAACCACACATATCAATGTAATTCTTTTCCATCATCACCTCTTGCAGATGTTTTTAATGATGGATTTAATGTATATACATGATATTAATGATATATTTATCATTATTAAAAGATAATATATAATTTTAATTGTTACCTTTCAACTCATTTAATATGTTAACATTGTTCCTGCATACCTGTGGATTACCATCTTCATGAAGTGATATGATTCATTTTTCGTCCCCACAAAACATAAACGATATATATATATGTATATTTAAATAAATAATATGGTATTTATAAAGTTATGGAAAGATAATATAATACATAACTCCTTTATATAATTATATTTTGAAAATGTAAATTTTACATGGGTGTTTGTACAACCTATCATAGCCATGATTGTAATGTTATTTTTTTCATATCCATATATAACAAATTGTTTTAAATGTGTAATTAATGTAAAAAAGTGATAAATATTTCATTTTTTTATTATTTATGTGATTTAATTAGGAAATATTTTACCATATTCATCCTACCTAACTCATTTGTGATAATGAGTCGAATATCATCCATAAGGTTGACAAAAAATTAGTTGATTATGTAAAATTGTTGATAGAATATAATGAGTCTTTTTTAGTATCCATATTATTGTTGATAGAATATCATACATAAGGTTGACAAAAAATTAATTGATTATTTATATAATGAGTCTTTTTTTCGTATCCATATTATTTTTGATAGAATATAACACAATAATAAATAATATAAGAATGAATAGTAAAATTGTAAAATGTTCTTATGAAATTATTTAATTTATATAATTTTATTAATCAGGTAGATAAATAATACAAATGACAAGTCAGACTCAAGGAAAGAGAAACTTTAAATTGAACCCTCATTTTAAATTTTTTGATGATTTATTTTACAAATATTTCTCTTCATTTTCAATGATTTTCAAATTATTTTATAAATTTTTATGGAAATAAAATAAATATAAAATGGATTTTTAGGTCTATAAATATGATTCAAATGATTTAAAAAGGTAATAATTTTATGGAATTTTTTACATTATTTAAAAAATAAAAATGAAATGATCTATTTTAACGCATACAATGATAATGAATTTTCCAACTTCTATAACCATGTTTTCAATTTTTGATTCTTTTACAATATTTAATAATATCTTCAATGAGAAAAAATTTCTCTCATTTTTTTCATATTATTGTATTTGAAATAGGTTTTTAAAATAAAAAGGAATTTTGATATCTGAAAGTGTTTGGAACATTTGTTTAAAAGACTGTTTCAAGAATTTTTAAGATGAAAAGACACATTATTAAAAGGTTTAATTGATGAAATTTTTCATGGAAATTGTTTAAAATATTTTTGCGTTCTGATTATATCTCATAAGAGAGCATGATATAAGATTATACGATGTTTTTAACCCCATTATAGGTCATTTTTAATTTGTGAGTAATATATAGTTTATATGACATGTGAAACACATTATAGATCATTATTTAATTGAGTAATGAGTATGTTATCTAGAGAATTATATTAAATATTGTTTGTAGGGTAATTCTAGAATGTAAGGGTTCTATGAAGAAGATGTACCAAGGAACGTATAATAATTTTTTATACTTATTAATGTTCATTCAAGGAATTGTTTTTTTTATGAATTGTAAGATAAATGAAAATAAATAAAATATGATTCCCTTTTTGGTAAAAATGTATGTTTTAAAAAAATGGATTTTCATGAGTTTTATATTTTTCAATGGACAAATATTTTTCTTCCTTTTATGCCCCTTAATAATAATTTTATGGTTATCCAATGTTTTTATAATTTTTTTTTCATAGGGTTTAAGTATTTTTAATGGAAAAGAAGAAGTGATTTTGAATGTTATGACTATTTTTCATGAAAATAAAAAATGATTTATTTTAAAAATATTATATTATTGAAAAAATGGACAATGATTGGATGTGAATTTTTTTATATATGCTATTTTTATGTAATAATTATGAAATGATTATCTAGAACTCTAAACCTAAATTATCATTGCAAAAAATGTGAATTCTCATCTTATTCACTAGAATGTTTAATATTTTTGGAATAGTCATTATAGTTGGTATAAATTTTGGGTTTTGAAAACTTTCAATTTATGACAATGTTGTAGGAAATATAGTTTTAAAAGGTATATATGGGTTTTCTTGATAACGTAAAACCTTTTCATTGGACAGATTTTTTTATAAATGAACTTCAACTTAAATATAAAGATAAAAAGCAACATGTCAGTAAAAATATAGACCGAAAAAAATATTCTACTTTTTGATTATTTATTTATTTCCTTTAACATTTGGTTATTTATGTTGCATAAAATTCTGTGATGAATTCTTTTTCACATTAGTAATTTAGAAAATAATTTTTCATCTCATCGTGTATAATTGATATTGCGTTTTTATATATATCTACTTTCATTTTGATATCAAAAAGCCTGAAAATTATACACGATATCACACATAATTTGTTGCTAAATTTTACTTTGATATTTTATAGTTTATATGATTGATAAAAATCTATTTTTTAAATTTTACTGTTTTTTTATCATCAGAAATTGGGAGATTGTTGGACAGCTGATGTGTTTCATCATACCATTGAAAATACTATGTTTTTATGCTCATATAATACATTATTTTTTAAATAACATTAATATGGGATAATTTTAGGTTATTTATTATTCCATTAATAAATTTTTTATTAGTGTGAAATTATATTCAATGTTATCATATTTGGGATTAAGAATGTTTCTTATGTATTGAACATTATGTATAAAATATTTATTCTTATATATTCAATGAAAATTTTATACTCTAATTCTAAATATAATTTAATTTATAATATAATGAAAAGGAAGAAATGATTCCCTGAATTAAAATTAAGGAGGATGTAAATTGTGGAAGCAATGAGTGTCAACGTAGACTATGTGTTTACAACTCATTATCATATATTCATGTGAGGAAAATTCTTTATGTATTGTAAGGTTCTAACCTCTAAATAAATACTATTAGATGTTATATTTAATCCTAGAATGTATGTAAAATTATTTTATATTGGGAAATGACTCTTTTAAAATTGCACTTAATGTATGAAATGGACCATGTGAACATTAACATACCATTGGGAGAGTGAATTATTATTTCTATATCAACATAAATGAAGGATAACAAGGCACCTCAATCACAATAAAGGGGAATACTACAAAACAATGATCTGTCTGTATTAATGCTATTGGAAATTTCATCCATCTTGATTATAAATCATGGTGAAGTTTTATTGATCACTTTCTAATAAAAATACAATTCGATAGATAGCAAGTATATGAGATCTGACTGTAGTAGTGTGGATATTGGGAGAATGGTCCAATAATGGGCTAGAGTTAGATAGTTGATCTATGTATACCATTTTTATATTTTTTTGTTCTTCAGAATAGAATATGACCCATGATGTACATGAGTGCTGATATTGGGTTCAATATTTTTATAAATTATTAATGTTTACTTACTATTGGTGGATTTCCATTAGCTATAATACCTTTATTTTACTATGATGTTATATGGTATTTTGTTCAATTAATATGTTGTTGTATGGGATGGAAAATGATGCTTAGTCTCTCCATATTGGTTATAGAGTCTCACTTCTAGTTAGATGCCTATGACATATGAGGAAGTAATCTAATGGTCTTGTGATGCAATATTTAGTGACCCATATAGTAAAAATTTGTGGGGGTGTTAAAATTAAAAGACTTGGGTTACATTATGTGCAAATATTCGAGTTCAATTTCATTAAGGTGAGTAGTTTTAAAATCTATTTATAAGATATCATAATTATAATACGATTTTATAGATAGAAAATTTTGAATAAAAGATTCCCAATCTAAATTCTTGATTATTTCTTCATAGTCAATACAAAAAATATATTCCTGAACATTTTTAATAAAGAATGATGTATTAGTAGACACTATATTATACTTATAATGTTTTTATCAAAAACCAAAGTGAAAAATACATGTTCTCAATATTTTTTTGGGTGAACCATGAACCAAAATAGATTTTCACCTTAAGATAATTTAATATTTGGTAGACCCTAATAATTTTTATGACTTAAAACTATTGATAACCCTTTAATATAAATGCATTCTATATTTTATTAGTTATACATATTCATTATTTTATACAATATATATTATCCCCTAGTTACTACGTATTCCTACTTGAAATGAATAGTTCTTTTTTTCATTAGTCTATTAATTTTACTTCAATTATTATAAAACCAACTATGATTATATGTTATGAATTATTCATGATTTCTATCATTCAATAATACAAAGAATTATTTTCCCTTAAAAACTATTTTGTTGATATATTTTCACTAATATATGTTCATAAAATATCTAAATAAATTTTTTTATTGTTAGATAATTGAATGACCTGCATTTTTTTTCATTGGGGTTCTAAGTGTTTATGACATAGAACAATCATAATGAAGGGATTTAGATTTTTAAATTATATATATAATTTTATATAAATTTGTTTTCTAATAACTGGTTTTCTTTTCTTAGGTATGACACACATGTAAATATGATTAATTTATTTTCTCATCATTTTTTTGTACCAATCCACTGGTATAACAATAACCGATATATGTCAGGTTTATATTTCTAAGGATATATTATATGGTCTATAATTTTTTTATTGATATAGATAATGTTTGATGATTTGATATTTTGAGCTCTTAATATTTTTTGATATCTTTTCACAGTGTTCATAAATGGTAATATCTAGGAAAGGAAATTATATAGATGAAACCGCAAAATAAACTACAAAAAATTTATATGTCATTTTAAATTATATTAAATTAGCATGTTTCGTAGATGATTGATTTGGGTTCATTATAATGTTATATCAAAAAATAATGAACAAATTTTAGTGTTAAAAACCTTGAAATATATGCTTTTGATGAAGTATCATTCACTATGTTCATTATTAGTTATATGAAATTAGTTTAATTATTAATATATAAATTGTACCATTTATGTTAAGGAAGAGGATATTTATTTTACTTCTGCAGACATGAGAGTTATTGAATAAATTTCATGACCATAGTGATCACATGAATGTTCATTTAGGTATTTTAAGGAATGATACATAATGTTTTATGGGTTAATTCATATAATTAAATCCCACATGAGGATATATCTATTAAAAAATTGATTATATTACCCAGTCTCATTTTACATAAGTCTTCTTATTACTATAGCATATATATTTTACTTTGAAGGGCCATGATGTGTTACTGAATATCACTCACAATCATTCGATTTGAATTAATTCAATTTAATATGGGTTTAGAGGTTGGACAATACGAGTATTGCGGATCTCATTAGATTCAGTTTAATCTATGTGTTAAAATATAAACATTTTGGTTTGGGGAGTAATTTTTTCCAAGTTATATCAATAATAAATCCATCATATGTTATTCATGATAAGAAACAAACGAGTAGAATTTTATATGTTTTTTACGTTACAAGTTATCCTTACATTGATAATTAAATATTATTTATTTATGAAATTAAAATTATTATCATTTGGGTTGGGGCTAAATAACATTATAAAGAGTAAATATATTAAATTATTATTATAAGGGATAAATATTAATATCACATAGAATATTAATTTAATACAAAAAGGATTTTTGATATCCTTGTCCCTTATTAAATATTGAAAAATGTAATATTATGAATGCACAAGAAGATTTTTATTTATTTATGTTAATTTAAAAGACCTTCATGCAGTTTTTTATCCTAAACCAAAATATAATAATAAAAATATTCCCCAATATTCAGTCAATGAAACCCATTTTTCTAATTCTCCTACCAAGGTATAATGATAGAATTAATGTATCTCTTCCAAAATTCAATCATGAAAATGAGTGAGAATAAAATATGTGTAATCAAACAAGATTAATAATTAATCATAATATACTTCATTACCAAACTCTCTCACTTAATATACCATGATCAGTGACATTAACATTATGGATATGGAGTGGATATCTCTACAGAAACTCTATTCATAGCTCTTAAAGATAAAATGACAAAAATGGTGATTATAGAATTAATTGAGGATGTTAAAAATTAATGATAGTCAAATATATAAATAGTCACTTTGGGTAATGTTTTATTTAAAAATTAATTAAAAAATATTTTTACTGATAATATTAAAGGATTTATCCAGTGTCAATCAATATTTATATGAAAAATTATTAAATGATTATCATAACTATCACTTACATTTCATCAATATTTCTCTTGTGATATTATTATAGAGGTGTATAATTTATAATTTTATATGAATTTTCAAAAATTCATCTCCAAGATCTATTTTTCTTTACAATGGTTTACAGACCAAGTGAATCCATATTTATATAGACATGGATAGGAAATATAGGATGAATAGTAGATTCAAGGTAACTAAAAATATACCATATATTGGAGCATAGGTGAACTATACATTGGGAAGGTAAGAAAAACCCCTCTTTAAACACATTTAAAAAATATTTTTTTTAAAACAGAGGATCCCCCTATGAATTATAATATTTTTCTTCTTTTGAAAACATTATCATTGTAGTCTATGATGGGTAGCTACCTCCATCCCCTAATAATTATGTTCATGTCTGTGTGTCTTTAAAAACCAGGGTAATTTAAAAAAGAATTTTCCAAATTTTATGAATTTATATTAGGATTTGATACATCATAATTGAATCACTATAAATTATTGAAATTAATTTATTAATTTGAATAATATGAGTATGTTTCAATTTAATTTTAGGATGCTTTTATTCAATTCAGTATAACATATTAGAAAGAATTTATTAATTAAAAATTAGGACTTATGCATAATATATCCTTTATTTATTATGTAATGACCCATTGGTATATGGTTAACTTTATGTAATCCCTTATGAATCATACACCATACTTACTTGTGGGAAATATTATAAATTGTTTAGTTTCTTCATAGAGGACGTGGATTAAGACTCAAGATATGTTTATTTAAAATAAATTTTAATCATAGTAAAATGTTGGATATTTCCACTCAAGAATATATTGACTCCGTGAATTTTCTAGAACGGTCTTGATTGGTCTATTATATCTCAACCCATCACCTAGTAGATAAAAATGTACCGATCATATCCACTTTAATGTAAATTTTTCATCGATTATTATTAATTTTGGTGATCATATAGATTATTAATAATAATAAATCATGCTTAGATAGAAATTTATAATTATATATTTGATTTACTTTATTATGATTTGTTAATTAGGTATTTAAGTCATCATATATAATAGTGAATTAATATTAAAAAAACTGTATTTTTTAATAAAACCTAATTAAAAATCCATTATTTAATATATTCATAATATCATAATTTAATTTAATTATATTATAATGTAACATTACTCAATGTTTTACTCTTTTCCGAGTAAATGGAACTCCCTTCTACCAAGGATTCTTGAATATGTTTAATGGTCAACTTGACTAAATTATCATTAAGAGTAGTAGTTGTAGTCTGATATATATCATTTTGGGGAATGAACTATGTAAATCCATGTATAAGACATAATGTTTATAGAGAAAATTAAATTGAATAATTTTCAACGAGTTAACAAATATTTCAATAGTAAAGATTATAAAAATTTATTTTATTTATCAAATGGACAAAATATATACTACAAGAATGGAAAAATATATCGGTTCCAATTAGAATATTCAAAAAACAAGATATTAAGAATCTAATAGTTAAGGATATTGTGTTTTGATAAAAAATAGGTAGAGGGATATATATTTAATTAATAAAAAATGATTGTTTTTAATCAAGATAATATACAAACATGGAAAATTTTATTTTTTGGAAAGGAAATGTTATTAAGAAATGAAATATATTTATAACTATTAAAAAATATAACAAATGAACATTTCCATAAAATGAATATTTATATAGTGGAATAAGAACATGTGTATAATAAAATGAAATGGTATAAAAATCTATTTAATGAACACTGTTATAATTATTAATCAACTTTGGTGATATAATAATGGTTAGAAGGAAGCCTATAAAAGAAAAATAGAGGACTCATTTGATGATTATTGAATCACATTATCCTCAATGATAAATAATAATAAAAAAGAACATAAGGATGAGAATAGACACAATATATTTTCATATCTCATGGAGCATTAATATGGTCCTCATGTACTCATGAGGATCGGAAACAAACCTGTAGTGACATAGTTATTTTTGGAATTATATAAAGATATGTGTATAAATTTGTTACCATTATCACCTAGTTTATCTATATTCATCAATGAATATTAAATGACTAATATAGGGAGGAAAATCACCAATATTTTTGTTATTGATCTCTCAGCTAATATAGACTTGAATAATAAAAAATATTTAGTTCATATAGTGAACAAGTGGAAGGGAAAGTGGAAAATGATAATGGTAGGATCAAATAAATATTTACCATTATAATATACTATTATAATTCTATGTATTTTTATTTAAATAAATTAGAAATTTGAAATCATATTTTTATGTGGAGAGAATTGTCACTTGAAAATAATTTTAAATTTGTTAATGTGAACATTGAGAGAAAAATATAATTAAATTTTATTCATCATTAATTTTATTCTTCCCATTTCCACATCATGGGTATCAGTTACATCTTGTAAGTCGTCTATTTGGTTCCAAAAATGGAAACCCAGTAGGATTTGGAAAATTATAATAGGTTAAGTGGATCATTAAGTTACTATCAAGGATTATATTTCTTTATTATTTATTATACAATACCTTAATAATTTTCCAAAAAAATGATTCTTTAATATGAAATTGTTACTATGTTTTATAAATTATAAATAAAATAAATCATAAGTCATATATTAGCTAACAGTTGATTTTATTTATTATTAAGATATAAAAATAATTTCATTATAATGACAAGATAGGTTTTTTGTTTATAATAATTATATAATAGATTATTTATACATCAACTAAAAATATTATGTGATGGAAATAAATCGTGGATTAAAAATAAATGACTTATACTTCCCCAATATATGAAATTATATTACACGATAATCTAAACATGATGTTTTTGACAATGTAATGTCAAAAAGGGTATTTAGACTCATTTGATTAAAAAAATGTACGAATTTCATTCTTATTTAATTTGAAAATTACTAAGGCCATTTTTACTGGTAAATTTAAAAAAACAACAAATATTCTATAATTTCATCATATAGATATATTTGGACAAATTCTAATAGAATATAGAGTTGGAATATTAAACTTTACCATTTTTATATAATAAATAATTTGGTATGGATTTTTTTCATTAATAAGTTATAAATAATAATCATTTGATAAATTTATTTATTTTTAAGTGAATTAGAATATATACATTATTAGATGATAATTAATCTTAAATATTATAATGATATAGTATATATTAATAGGAATTAATTGTTGATAAGTCATGTGAGTATTTAATTATAAATTTGTGTATATAAATTACAGTAAGTGGTATACACACATGACGATGTAATATCCAAGGTAAAATACAGAATACTATATGAATTATAATAATATACCATGTTATCTCATACCCTAACTATATCATTATAGGATGTTTGGGGTGTTATAAGGTATTTTGAATATGAGTGAGAGATTGAAGAATTATATTTTAGATTTATTATCCAATTGAGGGAAAGGATCATGTTATGATAATATGTTTTATAGAGTGGAAAGTTTCATAGATATGTGGATTTTCTTAATATTGGTTGGATGATTCATGAGAACCTTTCTTAGGGTCTGAGATGTGTGTTGTGGTGAAGGTTTTGTATGGTTATATTATATTGTTTCCTTTCTAAAGAGTGGTAGAATGAATGTGTTTTAGTATAAAGTGTTGTGATATGAATGGTCTTCATATTTTATTATCTTAACAATTCATGAATGTTTTATGTGTGATGTATTTTTTGAGGTGTATAGATTCTTGGGTTAGTTTTATCTATTGAGTCCCTATGTTTTTTAATAAAATGTGATCCCCATTAGTTAATCTGACTCGAGGTATCTTTAATTTGAAAATCATGGTTATTCCATGGACACTAAGGTGATAGAATTATATTGACCATATTGTACTGTGTATTTTTCATCAAGAGGGTGTTTGATGTGTTGTGATCATATTTTATAAATTTTAGATTTGAGAAGTAGTGGTTAGGGATTGCACCATGATCTATAGGTGTTCGGTCATTGTGGCATGGAAACGTTACTCTTTTTCATGTCCTTCCTGTAATGGTTATTTTGAATGTGTTCTGAAGATAATGCTATTGGTATAGATTCGGGGGAGTCTATATCATGTTTTCTAAATATATTTTTATCTCAAAACAATTATATCCTAATTCATAACACTGAGCTGTGATTCATATATTATCTATTTATTATATAATTTAAGGGATATTATTATATTCCTTTATATTCCATTTAATCCTGCAAAAATGTAATTGTTTTTCGTGTTCTTTTTCAAGGTTTTAGATTCCTATGTTTGACCCTTATGACTGGACCTTGTGAGATTGTTTATACTTAAAACCAATGTTTACTCCCCCCTCCATTCTTTATTTCCAACTTCATTTTTCTACGATGTTTTGGTAGTAGTTTTTATTGGTTTGAATGGACATGGAAAAATGATTAGATGGGATAAGATGTGTTATTGTTTTGTGTAATATTTTTATGAGTTCATTGAGTATTGGATTCAATTGTATTCTATTAGTGTGGTGTTTATCATGATTCATTGAGGTATGCAATTTATAATATCTTCTTCAATAAAAAGGAATAATATTCTTTTTTGGATTTCTTTGATTTATTATTGTGATAAAATATTCAATAATCCATATAATATGGATATGGATTATTGAAATATCAATGGTTTGAGAGAAAGGGGAAATTTTTTGTATAATTCACTTTATTAATAATTAATTAAAAGAATATAATTAATTAGTTATGGGTAATTCAGAAGGGAGAGACAATAACTTGTGAATTATGAGTTGTCTTGTTATGTGTTTAATATTATTTGTTGATATTTTTTTATATTATTTTTCATTGTATGTTCTTATTGATGAAAATTTCCACCATTATAATCATATACAAACATAAACATGGTAAAAAGAGTGAAATTTGAATCTGTAATTTGATGATTTCTTATTCATCTATAATACATTTACATTAACGATGCATTTCTTATTATTTATACTAATTTTTAATGTAATCATTTGTTAATTAGTTTTTTGAGGTTATTTTTGAGATTTATTATCATTTTATATTACTCTTTGATAATAATTAACATAATGACAAGAAATATGTGATAAAGATAATTGAAATGGAAAGTAAATGTTTAAGATGGCTATTGTTGAAGTTGATAAATTAAATATGGGATAGATCATGAGTGTTGGAAATTTTTGGGTTTCCATCCTATTTTGGTAGGTGTTTTCATCTGGTTATGATCTCTCTAATGGTCTTGTTAGAGATAGAATTATGATATTTTTTATTTTTTATTTTTCAATTCCTTTTTTAGGTTTTGTTTCAATTGTCGTTTTAAGGGATGATTCATCATTTTAAAGGATATAAGAGTGGATGTTTGGTTGGTATACTTAGAGATTTATTTTTATAGTTGGTGTTGTGATATGTGTTGTGGGGTGTTGTCTTTTTCATCTTCATTATCCAAGTTATGTGATGGTATGTACTTTAGTTGGGAGGGTCATGGTTGGGGTAAATAATGTTAGACTGTATAAGAGTATTGTATGAAGGGATTATTTTTATTTTAAGAGGAGAAGAGTTGGGATTTGAATTGATAAGGGTTTAGAAGGGTTATATTCGTCATCAATTTCATTATAAACATTCAATTAACTTGTTTATTGGGGTTTTATGTGTGATTACAGGAATAAGTGCTGGATATGACTGGTGTATTTTGTGGTCGATTTGAGGGATGGTGTTAAAGGTAAAAGTGAAGCGTTAAATGAAATTAAGAAACTAGAAGAAAATGTTAAATGAAATGGTGGTTAATATATTTTTTTAATTAAAAAAAATGTTATTAATTTAGATAATATGGATATGGTATGAAGGGTTATAAGATGATCATAGACTAAAAAATAAAATATTGTTGGAAAATGGAAAATGGTGGAATTAAAATATATTATAAATGATATTTTTTTGTTGTGGATATTTTTATTACCTATATTTTGGATTATATAATTGATGATTTTTATTTTGATGTAGTGTTTGGAATGTGTTTTACATATTGTTATTTTGATATTATGGAATTTATTTTTGGTATATGATATGATTAAAGAGGGTGATGGGTAGAATTTAATGGGTTCTATGTAGTTATGGTTATGATGTATGGGATGTGATGGATCATGGTAGGTATGTATATCTAGACATCAAGAGTATTGGAATTCTATTTTAGTGTCTATGTATATACAAGATGACCTAGTTATGTGGTTATGATATGGATACATGGTGGGGGATATGAATTTAAGGAGTAGGGAATGAGTTTGATTCCCTTCATGTTTACTTTACCATACTATGATGATGAGGATATTATTATGATTAGAAATTATAAGGGATGTACATGGAATTAGGATGACATGAGGTTGATGTGTTTCATTTGTATGTTACCATACCATTACATGGTTGTGATATATACTCATGTGGTGATGGATTTGTAGTTTTGGTTCGGTAGTTGTGGTATATATATAAGTAGTTAATATTTGGTTATGTTAATTATTTTTTAATTCAACTGTATTGTATTAGACCAGGGATTTCATTTATTATTTCACAGTTTTATGACACTAATACATAAAATATATTTATTTTTCAACCCGTATTTCTTGTCTCCAACCCATGTCCTATTAGAGCTAGGTTTTAGGGTTTAATCATACCTTAAAAATCATTTTGAAAGAGGTTCCCTATGAGGATAATTATTTATTGATTTTTTTAGATATTAGGTTCAAATTTAGTATAAATATTGGAGTTACACACGTATGAGGATTTCATTGGTTTTGTAAGGAAGATATGGCACTTGAGTTTAACATGTGACATAGTCCATAAATATTTTATATGAAACAAATACTAAACCTATGATCTAAGGGAAGGAAAATGATGACCTACTAAACCTGTTTTGTGGAAACTATAATAATTCTAGGGTAGGATTATAACAGACTTACATGTATCATTATCATTTGTTTCATCATTATTTTCATTTTTCATTTTATTCTATGTGTTTAATTATATATAGTTTAGTTTTTGAAAATTCATAGTACCCTTATTAAAATGACTATGATGTCTTGAGGTGAATAAAAAAATTAATTCAATATTTTTTTTATAAATCATTATTGGTGGTTATGGTTAATTGTAAAAATAATTATTGATTCTTGAATATTCTATTTCAATTATTTCTTCTACATGTTTTCCCTTAAATTTAATTTAATTTACATTGTTAGAATACAAAGAAAGTAAATACATCACCATGAAATTTAGAATTGTTAATACATCCGGTTTATGTAATCCATGTTTTATACGACTAAAAAATTATAGGAGCCTACTAAATTAATTTATTCCCGTTGTAATAAATTTCATGTTAATATATAATAATAATTTATTTAAAATAATATTTAAAAAGTTATAAAATATTTTATTTGATTATCATTCCATGTTTAGTTTAATAAAACATTGCAAGGAACATTTAAAAATAAATAATTGAATTTTGGAATAATTATAGAAACCTAACCCCCGATATCATAGAAACCGTGTATTCTACTAATTAAATTGACATGATTATGAGGAACCAAATATGAAAGGATTGGGAGTTCAGTAGTCTAGGTAAACTAGATACATAAATGAGGCATGTTTTAAAAAATAATACGCTAATTAAAACATATTTTTTTTCTTATTTATTAATAAATAACATCGAGAATAACTCTATTCCATCTAGTAAATACTTTTATATCATTCATAGTATGATTCTTGGATTACTGTGGAAAGAAACCTAATAAGGGTGAGATAAAATTATCATTATGGAAAAAATATAATATAACAAAAAATGAACCAATAAGAGTAATAATTATGGAATGATAAATAAATGAACACACATAACATGAAATCAAAAAACTGAGAATAAAGTGATTAAATAATATAGAAAGGTAACTAACTAAAAACACATGCCATTAAAAAAACAAGATATGTCCAAATAAATGTGGAAAGGGTTGAAATAATAACTAATTCCATTTAATCGATAAACTGAAAATGAAACGTATAAATAGATTTTTCAATGAAAAATCTAATGGATGAATAATAACTCCCACTAAATGAGGGAAAAATTTCATTATTATACATTATGTTTCCAAGGCACATGGTACCTTTATCATCAAAACCATTCACAAGATAGTTCAACAAATATCTTATAAAAACCTATCTAATATGTCTATCCAAATCAATCATCCCATGAGACTACCGATTCATTAAGGGGTATCTATAACCATTCCCCACCCATGTTCTACCATTCCAAAAAATTCCTCGTATTGAATAATCTAAATTAATAATACGCCTTATCAAATGATCGTATTAAATAAAGAATACAAAATTATCAATATTTACCCAAATAATCAAATAAAAAAAGTAGTCACTTCAAGTAAAATGGTATATGATTTAATAAATAATAATATCCATGATAAATGAAATGTATAATGAGGGGGATATTTAATGTTCAATGGTTATTGGATATTCAGTATTTCAAGGGGACTCCCAAATGAATTAAGGAAGTGAATGTGAATACTATAGATTTTCAAATGAATAATTAACCATCTAGAGGAAAAATAAGTATGGTTTCATTAGAACAATCCCAAGTGGAGTAAAAATAAAGGGTCATTATTGATGATGAATATAAATACTATAAAACTATCTTTTAAAAACATTCTTGAGGAAATATTATTTTATTTTGAAAAATATTTTTAAAAACATTTTCTTTGGAAATTATTTTTTGATTGTATTTTATTTTAAAAATATACTATTAGACATGAAAAGGATGATTCAAATAAATTGTGCTGAGTAAATCCATACAATTCAAATGAGGTAAAAATAACATTCCTTTTTCATAGTAAAAGGCTAGAAAAATTACTTGTTCAGAAAGAGATAAGAAGAATCCATTGAAAAAATTGGTAAAGGACAAAAGGGTATAATTTTATTTACAAAATTATTTTCATATTTTTTTGAAATAATTTAAAAAAACAAGTTTTTTAGAAGAAAATAGTTTTTTTTCTAAAGATACAAATAAATTTGGGTTTTATTAAATACATTTTCTAAAACATTTTGTGTACAAAATAGTGGAAAAATTGTACTAATACATTAAAATGGTAAAAAATATCCACAAAAGGTAAATATGAATGGTTTTATTTAAAAATGGTTATATAATTTTCTCAAATGTTAATACCATTGAATTATCATTCATGTTATTGTTGAGGATAGTGATATTTATACAATCCAAAGTGTCCCATACCACTTTGAAACATTTTAAATCATAATTCTTATGAAGGAATAAAATTATATGAAACATTAAAATACATTTTAGATAATAAGTTTAATGATAAAATATAAGAAAAGGGGAATTAGGTACACCATTGATGAGATTTAAGTGGTTAACATGACATTTATCTCGAGAATGTAAAAAGTGAGATGAGACTCACTTACCCTGTTTTTCCTTTCAGGAGACTATACTTTAACCTTCAGTATAAGGGGTTTAAAAATGTTAATAACTTTTAGCTGAACCATAATAATATTTATTATATCATATATATTCCTCTTCTAATATTTTATTACACTTATGTGAAAAATATTTCATTATTTTATCAATTTCGGGTGATAATTTCCTAGTTTATCAATTATGTTTAACATTTTATTTGTCATTATTATTATATATATGATGGTTAAATCATCTATTTTTTTAAAAAAATGATAATATCACATATATATATATCCATTATATATGTATCTAAAATAATACATAATTTTTGGAGATATGAAATGAAATGCACCTTTCATGGAGATGTTAGTCCATACATATGTAGGAACGTTTCCATAATGGCATTGTCATATTTTAAGGGAATTATAAGTAAATTGTATATATACAAATGTATATTATAATATATGTACCATATTTATGTAATATCTTTAATATATTTTTATTAAAATTTATCCTTAATACATTCCATGTTTAGTTTGAACGAATCACATCACCTTGAGGGGAAGTAGTCCACGCATCCTGAAAATATGTCAATATATTAACATAAAATAGAAAATATTAAATGTATTGTTATTAAATTATTATATAAATATAAATATATAATAAATAAAGTATATAAAATAAATAAATAGATTTTCCATCATAATTTTCAAATATGAATGTTCGTAATGGAAACATGAACAATCATCATTTTAGTAGGTAGTTGTTTGCCGTACAGAGAAACAATATGTTCATTACCCATTAGATAGAAGAATGTGTTATTTTAGGGCTAAAATATAGAATAAAAACATCTTAGTATATTTATGACACTAGTTTTGTTATAAAATTATAGAATCAAATGATTTTATGGGTTGCATAATGGAAATAAAACTAAAAAGCTGAAGAAATATTGATATCTCTCAATCAGGTAACTACTTTTGGTTTCAAACAAAAGATTTATTCGATTGAATTATTCACACTAGGAGGATTATAGGATGAATGGATTGTTTTTATTGATATATTAGTAGATATTGATTGAGACAAAGTGGGTTGAGAGGTGTGTGGAATTGGGGGGAGAGGGGGTCCTTTTATTGTAGAGGAGGAGTGGCACTCTTATAATATTTTGACAAGGGAATTCCATGCACATTTTCCATGTTTCAATAGGATCCAATAATGATCCCAAATGTATATAAGGGAGTATAAGGTCTAAATATAACCATCCAACATCTCTTAGAAATGTTTATATGTCATTTTGGTAATTAATGTTGAGTTCTTGTCCAATAATAAGTTTAATTTGACCTTAATAATTATAATTAATTTTAATTACATTAACTTCTTTTTTTAGTAAAATATGAATTTGGTATTATTGTAAATTATAAATATTAATTATTAAAAATATGTAATGTGTTTTTTCAAATTAAAATCATATATATGGATGAAATTAATTTAAAATTCATCATGTAGGTGGGACAACAATGTTGTTTTTTAAAGTAAAAACATATGATAGTTTGGTTTGTTTTTATCATCACTTTCAAACCGAAAATTAGTAAAATGAAACAAATTTTATTAATTGATAAAAATATTATAAATTTAAACATTAAAACTAATATAAAAAACAATTTCGCCTAATAATTAAATTAGATTAAAAAGAAGTTTTGACCCAAAATTCAATATTTGAAAATATTCATTAAAAAATGAAATGTTTCATCAAAATATAAAAAATTAACCTGAACTTATTATTATGTTTAACATTAAAATATAAAGTTTATTTTTACATAAAATTTCGATTAAATTTCAATATTCATATTTAAAATGGTCTTACCATTAAAAGGCCGTAAAAATGAATTTATTAAAATATAGGTTTTTATGTGTCAAATAGGGTCTATTCTTAACTTATTCCAATAAAACGTAATAGATGTATATAAAAAATGTTTTATTGAATATAAAAAATATCTTTTTAATTAAAATCATTCACTAATTGAAATTAATTATTCTTATTATGACATTACACCTTTTAAAGAATAAATATAATAATATTTTCTTAATATCCAACTGGTTCTTTTTTTCAATAATAATTAATTGGAAACCAATGAATTAATTTTATATTTATATGAAAAATAAATTCTAATAATTTAGTTAATATTATTCATAACCACTAATATACCATCTAGGTTATATCATGTTATATTAAATAATAATATTTTAATAATATATCTTTGATTGGTGAAACTCGGTCTTGCGTTTAATGAAATCTACTAAGGAAGGTCGCTCTTGAATGTAACACAAGCTATTGATGAAGGACTATATTGCCTGTAACGCAAGCTATATAGGAAGGTTTCTCGTTTATTTGATGCAAGAAAACTTTGTTTTTCATGAATTATAAGTTTTGTATTGAATTTATTTGAAATAGTAAATATATAATAGAGTTTTAGAATAATATATTACCTTATGCGATTGGGGATTCATGTTATACATTCAATTCAATACAATTTTGTGATTTAGAATTTTGGGGAGTAAAATTCTCCCTATCTTAATAATATTGTATCTTAAAAATTTTAAATCAGTCTTGGAAATATATTCATTGATATTTCATATGTAAAAATACCACATTAGGATAAGGTTTCATAAAATATCCTCTAGAAAATAAAGAATGGGAGGTAAAAAAGTCACATGGACCAACATGAAACTATTCTTCTATGTAGGAGAATATTAATGTAATGTCAAAATACGTACTGGAATGAAAAGTGAAAAAATATATAGGGAGTTAATTAGGTCATGAATTTCAAACAAGTGAACAATCAATAGAAATTTATGGGCCTCAAATCCATCAATATGATATGATTTAGAAGACCATTGGTTCAATAAAAATTAATGTTTTAGGGAAACATTTTATTTCAATGTCATTATCTTAATATTGTGTAATTATTTTACTACCTATGAATATAAATAAATATTCTTAAATGGAAGGTTTAAATTTCATTTGGACAATCGTAACATTTGGTTGTGCTCCGTTCAAATTCCAATTCATTCATTTACACCCGGAAATTTATTTCCAACAATGAATATTTTATTTTTGAAGCACAAAAAGAAAATTTTAATGGATCAGAAGTCCTATAAAAAAGTGAAAAGTATAACTTTTTTCTTTAACTACATTTCAAAACCAATATGGTTAAGAGATTAATATATAATCCTCAAAAGTGATACTAATGGTTCAACATTAACATTAGTTCTTCATATTGTTTGACAAAAAATAATGAAAACATAACCAATACATTATGTAGGTCATTTGTTGCCATGAAACCCTTATCATCCTTCGGTCATCAGTTCATGACCTGCGACCTTGCCATACTTGATTGGTCATCACCCAACATACAGGTTATCAATTACTAAAACAAAATTAATATAATTTACAAAAATAGTATGAGGGACATCATGGAAACTATGTTAATCAAGAAATATCCTTTTAATTAATGTTTTAAAAAAAAACCTAAATACATAAATACTTCATCCTTTTTATTTTGCATAGGACATTCCTTGGTCTATGTTTTATCCATAATATCATTTTTTGAATTTATAAATCATGACACATTATATTAAATCTAATACACCTTAGGTTTAACCTAGGTCATTCTTTTCCTAAAGACTGCGTAATGTTTTTTGAAGAAAATGTGAATTATCCTAAGCATATGTCCCAGGAGTGTCGAGCCAAGTGTGTAGTAAGTTCCACTATTGTGTACCACGTTACCCTAAGTTAGGACCGAAACAGCTTATCAGAGTTATTAATTATAGGAAAGTATATTCCAAAACTACCTCTACCTGTAGTATCTAAATAGGGAGGTATTTCTAAGAAGAACAACATAATATATACCTTATGAAATTTATAGGATGTCATTATATACATATCATTAATTTACACAATTGGGTTACATTATCTATCATTTGTTTTCCGAAATCTAGTTCCCAAGGTAGCTATTAAACATTATCTGATACCAACATTAGCGACACAACCCCAAATACCCTATACACTAATGAAGAATTTTTTTTACATAATTGTTTTTTATTTTTACGTCAGTTTTTATCCGACGTTATAAAGGTGACATTATAAATATTATTTTTTATGTATATTTTTTTAAAACTGACAGAAAACTCATAAATCAAAAAAAAATTCACGTCAGTTATATAATAACTGACCTGTTATATAGTTTATTACGTTAGATATTAAATAACTAACATGGTACATAGTTTATGACCTTAGTTATTAAATAACCGACCAAATAAATCAAACCTCCAAAGGGTTTTTCAAGTCGGTTCTTAAATAAATGATGTGAAAACCCCTTCAGAAGCTTGATTTATTATGTAGGTTATTAAATAAATGATGTGGTATATAGTTTATTGCATCGGTTATTACATAACTGATGTAATATATCACCCCTATGAATCTTTTTTCATGTCGGTTATACAATAACCAACATGATAAAAGAGATATGACGTCGGTTATTATATAATCGACACAAAAAATGATACCCACTGGAATCTATTACGACAGTTATAAAATAACTGATGTGAGAAACCATTCGCTAGGAATTTATTACATCGGTTATAAAATATCCGACGTAAATACCAATTTCTTTTCATAAAATAGTAAAATAATTAATATGCTCCACCAAAGTTGACATGAATCAAGCAGAAACTAGAACAAAATCAGACTAGAATCCATACCAGAAAAACATCAATACTAGACTATAACAAGAAGAACCAGAAAAAAATTAAACATTAACACAAATAACATTAAAAACTTAAAATGTAAACTAAAATACCAAAATACAAACAAAACAACTACCAAATACACAATTAAAATTACCATTACAATATTCAAAAGTACATTTTACACTAATGAAAAACTAAAATTAAATCAAACCTGTAAGTTAATTTGACCATTCCAATTGTAAGTGTTTGAACTCTTGAGCACTGTAGGGTTAAGGGTCATAAAATAGCTAAAAATTAAAAGGAAATTAGTTAACATGTATATTGAATAAATAAAATGAAATATTTTGGATAATTTTATAAGGAAATATAACCCAGTTAATGGTTTTATTGTTCGAGTCATATTTATTTCATACATAAATATTGACATATAATATCGGCATTCGATGAATCCTTGTTGTTCGGGAAAATTATGTTTAAATGAGTGTTAATACAAAATAACTTTTTATGTAATACATTGAAAAGTACGAATTATAAGTGGATATTTACCTTTAATTTTACGTATTTGATCATGGCACTCTTTTTCTTTGTATTTTTTCTAAATTATGCCCATCCCATGTTAGAAAATAATATGAATGGAATAAATTTAAAATTGATTATAACATACAAAACTATTTATAAATTGAAACTTTATTTTCCAACATATTCTTAAAATTTCCCCACACATCTCCATGGACAAAGAATATCCAATAAAGTGTTTTCTCCTTTGGAGAAAAACACTTAACATCCAATGTTCACTAATATAAAATAAATTTAGGGTTAGTGAGTTTTTATGTTAAAAGATAAAGAACAATTTTCTCGATATATGTTCCATACCACTCACAAAAAGGCATCATCCAACATTGCATGATTATATTCTTTTCAAATATTTCAGAAATATTATCTATTATTTTTTTGTCATCCAATGCATGCGCTTTTGGGGAAATTATATGTGGGTCCATAAATCCATATATATCTCTCCACTCATTCTTCTCACACATGTTTTAAATATATATAATACAAAATAGACATAAGTAGACTTTTTTAATTACTATAACACAGGGAATGGTGTTAAGACTTACATGGAAAAAATCATTACAATGTTAATACCAATCTTATCTACATTAACAAGATCTACGATATCAGTTTTCACAGTCGCCACATTTATTGCACGTCCAAAAACCTAAGATTCCATTGGAAACGAATAATGATCCACCTATAAATTTGAATATCTTGACAATTTTTCAAGACTACTAGAATCTGTATCTGATGTCATATCCATTTCTCTTTGTTTTTTTCTATAAATTATTTATTTAGCTTTGAAGTATTCTTGTAATTAAATATAAAAATATATTAGTTTTCAAATGATAAAACACCCTTATTAAAAAAATGATATAACATAGATACCATTACGGTATTGTGTCACAGAAGTCTAGATGGCCAAACTAAAATGTGTCCTATACTATTACCAACTATTTTCACCTCATCTGTAGGTAATGGAACTCGAGATGATGTATCTATAATATCATGTACAGTGAACCTATGATTCTCTACCTCTAACTGTTGATGATAAACTATATCTCCAATACAATATACGATCCCATATGCAACTATATAATGGTGGCGAACATCAACATACAACTCATAATAAGTAGGAAGTTGTGGCGGAGGTGTAGGATAAAAAATGGGGTCCGAGGGATGAGGTGGAGGATAAATAATGGGGTCCATATATGGGGGAGTGGGAGCTTATGGTGGAGGTGGAGTAAATATAATGGGGTCTATAGGGGGAGGTGGAGGAGTAAGAGCTGTAGTATGAAATTGTGATTTCATGTCTAAAAACATCGACTGTACTACCGCTCTAATATTTTCTTCCATCGGTGCATTAATATTATGAACTTCAGATTCCATGGATTCTATATTTTTATAAACATCCTAAGTTGAAGAGGTTGAAGAATATAGAAACACTTGTCTTACTGATACACCTGTCGGGTGTCCTTGTACCCGACCAGGGTGTTCAGGCTTTCCCAATGCTACAGATAAAATATCTTGCCCCCGGTAGATGTAAATACCCCTTGTGTTATGTTCTACTAAAGAGAATCCTGTATTGATTAATTGTACATTTCTATAATGATTTAATGTATATAATTAATATAATTAACTAAAATAAATAAAATAAATATCTTACAATCCTCTCAGCTACGATTATTGATTTTTTGGAAAGATATTTCCCCCTTTTTCCCATCTGACCTCTCTTCCTTTTTTCATGTTTATATGGAGGGGATGGAGGGGAAACCTTTTTAGAGTTTAATGACTCAGCTATATGATTTTGTAATTTTTCTGCCATCATTTTTTCATCTAATAAACTATACCCTCCCCAAGATAAACTATGAGAGTATACGTTTTTAGATTGGATCCCCTGATGATATTTCCATGTTTGTAGTAAATTAGGAATAATAAATCTTCAAAAAAACATTAATAAAGTCATTTATATATGAAATATTCAAAAAAATTACATTTCTATTACCAAAAATGATACATTTCTTCTACTTTCAACAAATTGTTTTCATGTGTCTTCATCTATGAAACGATACATATGACATGGACTGTCCTATTTTTTATAACCAAAAATGAAATCAGATTTAAGGGTTGATTTGAAATACATACATATCTTGGAATCCATCAAAATAAAATTTCATCCTAACTCCTCTAGTGTGAGGAATATCAAATTCCATCTAATAAATAAGAAGTAAAAAAAATTATACAATAAACATTTAAATTTTAGTCAACCAATAGAAAAAGATCTTATCAAAATTTTCTACCATAACTAAGATATTATTGATTTTTTCACTCTCCTCCAATCATCATACAAAATTATTACTTTTCTTTTACCCTGATCTGATACAAAACACTTAAAATATTTTGCATTTGTACCACTAGGAATATCATTCTCCTCAAACTCAACATGAAACCTTTGGTTCTAGCAGTGGGTAAGTGATAACTTTTGTAAACATGTGAAACCACATTTACCAACTCCTGAACATTTATTTTTCATTATGGGTTCTTGTGAGGAAGATTGGGGAACATCATGAAGAGGATATGAAAGTTCCTCCCTAGAGGTATGATCTTGATTCCCATCTCTAGAATCCTGTGGTTGATCAACTAATTGATCTATCATAATAATTCTAATCATAAATGATAAAAGTAGTCACAAATATAAAAATTAAAATATTATAATACTAATGTAAAAAAAATTAAAAATTGAACTAAGTTATGCAATAGTAAACAAGGTAAATATGGTAATCATGTTAAAAAAATAGTAATGATGGTACACATGGTAAACATGGATGTGTAACTTTTATTCAACAAAATAATTAAATATATAATTTATATAAAGGTAAACATTGGTAAACGATGGTAAACATGGTAAACTAATTATCAATGAACAAAATAAATTGACATATATGTTATTTAATGGTAAAAATGATAAACTAGACTAAAAAAATAAATATAAACAAACATTTCTACTTATTTTTTTTAATACACATTTTAAAAAAGAAAAAAATTATAATATCTAAAATTTTATGAAATTTAGAAATGTAAACAAGAAATAAACATATGTTACCTAAAATATTAGGAATGTACAAATGGATTGTTTTCCCAAATTACTTCGTCATGATCATTCCTTTTGGCACAAACCACATCTTGAACTTGATCATCTTTATTTACTGCTAATCTTTCCATGGATGTAGGGATCTCACATAAATCAACATCTTCATCAAGTTGAACTTCACCAACATATTGTTTTTCTCTTGTAAAACAATAGACCAAAGCATATCTAATTGATCAAAAACATAAAGAACCTGTTTTTCAAGTGTTTCCATTATAAAACAATCTTATGTGTCTATCAATCTATTCAGATTTACAAATGCCATTCCAAATTCATTGTGTCTGGTATTGTTGTTACTAATAGACCATTCAAAGTTAAAAACAAGAAAATTAATTTAAATGTTTAGAACTGCTCATATTTCATCAATGACTCCATAATATTCACTTGAAGCTGAAATTGGGGTTTTTTTCTTTAGAACGTGAAAAATACATTGCTTCTACAAAACCTAATACACCACTATTCTGAACTACACTAATGTTTTCCTGAGCATTTTTATGAAATTTATAGCCATTAATGTCATTCCTTGACCGTGTTATAACATTTAAACATGGAACGCCCTCTAACCATATTAATTACTATGATACATGTGATCTACTATGTAAGGTCTTTTTAATCCATGGAAAAAAAATATTTTGTTATTCTCATTCAAACCCACATTTCTTTCCACCTTGGATGACATTGTTTCGACTCATTAATATGCAATTAGATATATTACTGAGAATTATCTATGTTATTCAAGATATATAATTGTCCCTTCATTATCTATTCAGCTAACATCGATTTAACATTCAGGCCACGAATCCTCTTTCCATCATTATTAACTCGTGCATGGCGAGATGGAGGAAAACCTATGTGCTCCTCCACAACCAAGTAGCTCGTAAAAAACACCATAACCTCCTTAGAAATATTCTTTTCAATAATGGAGGCATTATGTCAATAATTATTTAGAAAATACCCCTTCAATATTTCAATATACCTTTTAAAAGGATACATGCAACGAAGATATACAGGTGCACAAAGCTTTATTTTTAAAAATAGATGAACTGATAAATATCCTATAATATCAAAACAATATGGAGGGAAATACATTTCATATTGACCAAGTATAGAAATTGCATCCTTTTCCAAAATGTTAAAAGCAATCACGTTAATCACGTTATTACAAATGGAATTGAAAAAATAACAGTCCTTTATTAAAGACTTGCTGACATGGATGGGAAATATTCCCCGCGGTGAAATTGGTAGAAGTAGTTGCATCATGACGTGAAAATCATGATATTTCAAACCAATCAACTTCAAATCCTTCAACGAGAATTTTCTTTACATTTGAAGAATATCCTTGATGCACATTGATATCATTAAGGCACTGAAAAATGATAATTTTCTCCCTCTCTGACAATGAATGAAAAGTCGGGGGAAGAAATGTTCATCTTCCATTTGGAGTGGGAGGTAACTCCAAATGTATTCCCATGATAAAAAGTCTAATCATGCAATCAACCCATCTTAAGTCTTTATTTTAATATCTCACAATGTTCCAATCTAACTATAAAAAATATTTTTCTCCATGTGCATGACATCAATATTATGTTTCACATAATGATATCTAAAATATGGTAGCTCAAAAAATATTGACCATTTCTTCCAAATATTTGTTTCATTACCAGATTTATGTGCCTTTCCCAATGTCACATCAAGGTTTTGCACCCTCTAAAAATACACATTAGGGGATAAAGGTTTGGGAGCAATATCTAATCCTTGTGACCCATTGAACTTCTTTTTTAGTATTCTATATGAGTGATCCATAGGCAAAAACCATCGATGACCCATGAATAATGTTTTCCTTACATGATTCTATTGACAATATGATGTTTTTTGTTAACAAATTCAACATGCTTTATACCCCTTAATAGTGTATCTTGAAATTTTTCCTTTTACTGGGAATTCATTTGTAGTGAACATAAGCACTTAATGCAGTTAAAAATATTCATTTTTATAAAAATCATACTCCCTAATACCATCCTCCCATAAAAGATTCAAATCATCAATCAATGGTGAAAAGAAAACATCCATATCATTTCCGGGTTGCTTCGAACTATAAATCATTATACACAACATGAAATATTTGTGCTTCATACCAACATCAGGAAAGAGGATGTAAATTACCAATAAAATAGGACATGAACTATGTGTGATACTGATGGTTTGATATGGATTCATTATATCTGTGCACACCCCAAGTATGAGATTTCTAATTTCATTTCTAAATATAGGATACTATACATAAATTTTCATCCATTGTGATCAATTAGTAATATGATGTATTTTTCCATTACATATCCACAAATTAGTATGCCATCATAACATTTTTTCATCATTTGAATAATCAAATAAACATTTCAAATGATGAATTATAGAAAGATACCAAAATACCTTGGTAGGGATATCTATAATTTCTACATCAGCCTGTGATTTTTCTTTCAACATATATCGTGAGGTCCGACATTTTGGATAGTCTGACCAAAATTCAAATTATATCCTATATTTCATTTATTCATTTGGAAATTCATGTATTTTCTTGTATCCAAATCCCATTTGGAATAATATTTTCATGGACTTATAATGTGAATCTGAAAGAACGTTGTCTTTTAGAATAATGTCTTTCAACAATTGTAGCTGCTCTGTAAAACTTATGTCACTCCATCCATGTTTTGAATTCATGTTAATAAATCATTACACGATCGACAAAACGGTAAACTCTGTTCCACTTGGATACAATGATTTTCCTGCATTACCATATAGACATGCAACTAATAGTTCTATCTCAATTTTTTCTCTTGCAATATCATGAATCATTTCTTCAAATCCATCAGAGTTACCATCTTGCTAATCATCATCATCAGAAGATCTAACATTCTGTCTAGTTTCACAATGGAAAATCAAAAGGCTATAACTCAAATTAAAACCATGACAAATATGCTGATATTTGATCTATCTACTTTTCATCTTCTTCATATTCATATATATCAAGCACGGATAGAAACAATGGTATGGCCTGGAACATTTAGATTGGAAAATTCCAAAAAGGCATCAACACCATCCCCATATTCAGTACTCATTCGATGTGTCGTAATCCAACTTATACTCATTATTACCTATTATAAATATCAAAATTATAAGTCTTGTTAAAATAAGTCAATTTTATATTTATACGGAAAATATCATAATTTGAATGAAATTTTTTTGAAATATAAAACAAATATATGTGTATTTGAAAAAGAAATGCATGGATATATTTTTAAAAGGAAAATATAGTTAGATATGAATGTTTTATATTTATTTGAAAATCATTTTAGGATTAAATATCTCTCCCATATAGATCATGATATGAAAATTATAAATTCATCATGGATCTTTTCTTCTTATGGTACACAAAGAATACATCCTGGTGCAATAGGATACCAAATTCAAATTTTTGTAAACATGAAATACGGAGTATAAATATAAAAATATCTATACAATGACTATTGAAAATTACACCTATCCCAATGGTTTCACACACCGTTGGCATGATGGCCGTTGCAATAGCCCTGTACCAACGGTTTTATAGAAACCATTGGTATATACTGACTGAAGTTAATATATGCCTACAGTTTCAAAGAAACCATTGGGATATATATATATATAACAATGGTTCTAGAACTATTGGTATACATGTTTTCCAGTATATAATATACTCTAATGGATTCATGGAAACTGTTTGCATATATGTATAACAATGGTTCACGAACCATTGGCATACAACCTCTAGAATATTATCTATTGAAACGGGGGGTGGGGGCTATCTAGGTGGGTTGGGGTGTCCAGAGGGTGGGGGTGTCCCGGGGGTGTCCATGGGGGGTGTGGGGAATGTCCAAGGGGGTAGGGGTGTCTAAGGGGTGTCAGAGATTTCCAAGGTGGTGGGGGTGTCCGGGGGGGGGGGGGGGGGGTTGTCTAGGGCAGCTGTCCATGGGGGTATGTTGTCCAGGGGGCTATTCAGGGGGTGTGGGCTCTCCAAGGGGCTGGGGGTGTCCAAGGTGTGTGGGGGGGGGGGGGGTATGTAGGGGTGTGGGTGTACAGGGGGTGTGGGGGTATCCGGGGGGTGTACAGGGGGCGTATAGGTGGGTGAGGGTGTATTCCAAGGGGGTAGGGATGTCCATGGGGTGGGGGTGTCTAGGGGGTGGGGTTGTCCGTGGTTGGGGGAGGGTATCTTTCCAAGGGTTGGCGTGTCTATGGAGGTGGGGGTGTCCAGGGGGGTAGGGGGTTGTCTAAGGGTTTGGGGGTGTCCAAGGGGGAAGTGTTGGTGTCTGGGGTAGTGAGGGGGTTGTCCAAAGGGATAAGGGAGTCCAGGGGTTGTGTGTGGGGTCTGGGGGTGGGGGTGGGAGTGGGGGCTGTCCAGGGGGTTTAGGGGATGTCTATGGGTGTCGAGGTGTCTAGTGGGAGTGGGTGGTGGGGGTGTCTCTAGGGGGTGCGGGCTTTCCAGGGTGTGGGGCATGTCCAGGGGGTTGGGGGGGGGGGGGGGCTGTCCAGGGGCTGGGGGTGTCCAAGGGTTGTTACATGGGGTGGTTGGGGGGGGGGGTCCAGGGGTTAGGGGTGTCCAATGGGGTAGGGGTGTCAAGGGAGTGGGGGTGTTTGGGGGAGGGGGAAGGGGTGGGGTTGTCCCTAAGGTTGGGGGGTGTTCATGGGTGTGGGGGTTTCCAGTGGGATGGGGGCTATCCATGGGGTAGGGGGAGTGTCCAAGTGTGTGTGGGTGTCCAGGGTGGTAGGGGCTGTCTAGGGGTGGGGGTGTCCTAGGGGTGCCGTGTCTAGGGGGTGGGAGGGGTGTTTGGGGGGGTAGGGTGGTGTCCAGGGGGATAGAGGTGATCCAGGGGGTTTTCCACTGGGGTAGGGGTGTCCATGTGGGGGGGGGGGCTGTCCGTGGGGGTGGGGGTGTCTAGGGGTGGGGGCTGTCAAATGGGTGGGGGATACCCATGGTGTTGGGGTATTTAGGGGGTGGGGGTTTCAAGGGGTGTGGGGGCTGTCTAAGAGGGTAGGGGGTGTCCAGGGGTTGGGGGTCTAGGGGATGGGGGGTATCCTGGGGTGGGGGGGCTTTCCAAGGGGGTAGGGGGTGTCTATGGGGGTATCCAGGGGGTGGGGGAGGGTTTTCCAGGGGGTGGGGGATGTCCAGGTGTGGGGGTGTCCAGGTGTGGGGGTTTCCTTTGGGTGGGGGGGATGTGTCCAACAATGTTTATTTTTAATGATAATCATAGTTTAAGTTAGTTTAGATTCAAACACTAAATAAAGAGTTTTATCCTAAGAAGAAAAATAAAATATTGAATATAAAATGAACTTTTATTTGAAAAAATTATCAAAATTAAGAATCAAATATTGATGAAATTATTGATGGTAAAAAAATTATTTTAATAACTTCTAGCTCATAAGGTTATAGGTCATAACATGCATGATAATTATTTCATGGAAGCACGCAAATGGAAGTACACACACACACATGATAGAACACCCATGGCAGTGAAAAAAATCATAAAACATGCATGATATCACTCCAATGTTTTATTTTACCTTAACATAACATAGCATGGTATAAATTAAACTATGAAACTTACCATGATAGTAACTACAATGATACAAAATTAATAGCTCAAAACATAAATTTAGGGCATTATGAAAAAAAAGAATGAAACCGAGGCATGTGAGGATTATTTGAGTGTTGTGAGTCGACTAGATAGATCAGGTGATAATAAAGATGATGAATGATGAGAAAAAATGATGCTAGAGTGAACGACATCGAAGAATTATTTCAGGTTTTCTGCACGAGAGAGACGAGTCACAAGTCTCATGATCAAAGAAAATATAATGACAGAATATGGGGTGCGATAAATTATTTAAAAGATTTATCATGTCATTTATTTAATAACCTATGTGATAATATATTTTTATTATTATGACCTCAATTATTTAATAACGGACATAAAAAGTCTTGATCACGTCGGTTATCACATCAGTTACAATATAAATGACGCTATAAATCTCCTTGAATCAATATATAACATTGGATATTTTATAACCGACATGATAAAGAGCAACGATTCGAGATTTTAGGTCTATTACAAAATAACAAATGTGATAACTAAAATATCTTTTTTTTACGTTGATTATAAAATTAGTGACGTTATAAATCGATTCTCAGAGATTTCTAACTTTAGTTATTTTATAACTAATGTGATAAATCATTTTTTAAATCTTTGTGCACCTGTTATGTATAACCAAAAAAAATTAATGCTAATGTGGTTAACTTTTTTTTCAATACTGAGAGCTAGTGTCTCCTACTAATTAAATTGGCATGATTATAAGTGATCAAATATTAAAAGACTGAGAGTTTAGTAGTTATAGTAATCCAGATACATACATGAGACTTATATTACAAAAGAGTACACTAAAAAAAACCTAATTTTTTTCTTATTTCTAAATAAATAAGATGAATAATAATGATAATACATCTAGTCGATGGGGGTGGGGGTGTCCAGGGGTATGGGGGTGTCCTGTGGTGGGGTGGTGTCTAGGGAGTGGGGGTGTGAAAGGGGGTGGGGCTGTCCAAGGGGGTGAGGGTGTCCAAGGGATGTCCATGGGGATGTGGGGATATCCAAGGGGGTAGGGGGTGTCCAGGGGGGTCAGGGGGTGTCTGTGGGCGTATTCAGGGGCTGGGGGCTATCCATGGGGATGGGGGTGTCTAGGGGGTGGGGGCTGTCTGGGGGAGGGGGGTTGGCCAATGGGGTGGGGGTGTCCAGGGGGGTATCCAGGGGTGGGGGTGTGTTGTTGGGGGAGGGGGGCTGTTCAGGGGGTGGTGGCTGTCCATGGGGGTGGAGGTTTTTGAGAGTGGGGGCTGCCTGGGGGGGGGCTATCTAGGGGGTTCCAAGGGAAGTGTATAGTGGTGAGGGGGTTTTCCAAGGGGGGTAGGAGGTGTCCGCGGGGTGGGGGCTGTCCAAGGGGGTAAGGGGTGTTCAATGGGTGGGGTTGTCTGAGGGTGGAAGGAGGGGTTATCAAACAGTGTGGGGGTGTTCAAGGGGGTGGGGGTGGTATCCAGTGGGTGAGGGGCTATCCAAGGGGATAGAGGGTGTTTGGTGGGTGGGGGGGGGGGTATCCCGGAGGTTGGGGGAGGATGTCCATGGGGGTGGGGTGTCCAGAGGATATGGGGGTGTCGTGGGGGTGGGGGTGTCCAGGGGTGGGTGGGTAGGTGGGGGTGTCGTGGGGGGTGATGGGGCTGTCCAAAGGGGGTAGGGGGTGTCTAAGGGGTCCGGGTGTCTGGAATGGGATGTCCTTGGTGTTGGGGGGTGTTCATCGGGGTGGGGGTGTCTAGGTTGGGTTGTGGAGCTGTCCAGGGGGTGGGGGGAGTGTACATGGGGGTGTTGGTGTCCCGTGGGGTGGGTGTGGGGTGATGTCCAAGGGTGGGGGTTTCTAGGGGGTGGGAGGGGTTGTCCAGGGGGTGGGGTGCTGTCTAGGGTGTGGTGGCTTTCCGAGGGGGTTGTCCCTAGGGGTGGGTGTGTCTTGGGGGTGTGGGTTGTCTAAGGGTTGGGGCTATCCATGAAGGTGGTGTATCCTGGATGGTGGGGGTGTGTCGTGGGTGGGAGCTATCGAAGAGGGTAGGGGGTGTCCAGGGGGTGGAGGTATCTAGGGGTGGGTGGATTTCTAGGTGTGTGTGGCTTTCCCAGGGGGTAGAGGGATTCTAGGGGGGTATTCGTGGTGTGGCGGGGGGGGGGGGGGGGTAATCTTGGTGAGGCCTGTGAGGCTTACATGAGTGTTGCATGTGGACCTGATAAATGTAGTGTTAATAATAACGATGAATGATGTCGGAAAAAGAGGTTTGAGGGAATGACTTAGAAGAATCCTTTGTTGTTTTTCTGCGAGAGAGAGACGAGTCATAGGTCATACGATTTAGGAAAACAGAATGACTGAATACGGGGCGTGATAAATCGTTTAAAAGCCTTATCATGTCAGTTATCTAATAATCTATGTGATAAATTGTTTTTTATGTTTTTCACCTCAATTATTTGATAGGCGATATAAAAAATTCTTTACCATGTCGGTAACATTATAACCGACGTTGTATATCACTGAGAATCAGTTTATAACATGGGATATTTTATAACCGACCTAATAAAGCACCTAGATTCGATATTTCATGCCAATTATAATATAACCGAAATGATAAATCAAATTTCGGTATTTGTGACGTCGATTATAAAATAACTGATGTTATAAATCGATTCTCGATGATTTATAACATCAGTTATTTTATAACCGATGTGATAAACCAATTTTTATAGCTTTGTTCATCGGTAATATATAACTGATGATATTAATGCTAAAATGGTAAAAAAAATTGCACTAGTGAGAGCTAGTGTATACTACAAATTAAATTGGCATGATTTCAAGGAATCAAGTCCTGAAGGATTGAAGGATTAGTAGTCTAGGTAAACCTAATACATACATGAAACTTATATTACAAAAGAATAAACTAATTACAAACTATTTTTTCTGTTTTCTAAACAAATAACATCAAGACTAATGCTAATACATCTAGTTGATGGGTGTGGGGGGTGTCTAGGTGGTGGGGGTGTCGAGTGGTGGGGTGGGGTCCAGGGGTGGATTCTAGGGAGTGGGGGGGGGGGGGGTCCAGGGTGTGGGGGGTTGTCCAAGGGGGAGGGGGTGCCCAGGGGTGTCCCTGGGGATGTGGGGGTTGTCCAAGGGGGTAGGGGTGTCTAGGGTGTCAGGGGGTGTCCAGGGTGGTGGGGGTGTCCGGGTGTGGTTTCCCAAGGGTTGGGGGCTGTCTATGGGGGTGGGTGTGTCCAGGGGGTTCAGGGATGTCTAAGGGGTGATGTTGTCCATGGGTTTGGGCTGTCCATGGGGTGGGGTTCTTTCTAGGGGTGGGGGTTGTCCAAGGGGGTAGGGGTGTACAATTGGTGTCCATAGGGGTGTGGGGGCTTTCCAATGTGGTATAAGTGTCCAGGGGGATTGGGAGTGTCCATGGTGGTGGGGGTGTCCGAGGGGGGGGGGGGGGCTTTCCTGGGGGGTGGTGGGCTATCCATAGGGGTGGGAGTGTCCCGGGGGTGGGGTGTTATCAGGGGGCTGTCTAGGGGTTTGGGGGTGGGATGTCCGTTGGGGTTGGGGTGTCCAGTGGGTGGGTCGGGGGGTGGGGGTTTCAGGGGTGGGGGATGTCCAGGCGATGGGGGCTGTCCAGGGGGTTGGAGGGTGGGGTGTCTTGGGGGTGAAAGGGCTATCCAGTGGGCTAGGGGTGTCCAGGGTGTGGGGGGGGGAGTGTCCTAGGTGTTGGGGGTGTTCATGGGGGTGGGGTTGTCTAGGGGTGGTGGGGGGGGGGGGAGGGTTATCCAGGGGGTAGGGGAGAGTCCACGGGGGTGTGGGTGTCCCGAGGGGTGGGGGTGGGTGGTGTCCAGGGGGTGGGGCTGTCCAAGGGGCCGGGGGGGGGGGGTGTCCATGGGGGTGGGGTGTCTAGGGGGTGGTTGTCTAAGGGGTGGGGGTTATCCATGGGGGTGGCCTGTCAAGGGGGTGGTGGGGATGTCAAGGGGGTGGGGGATTTCCAAGAGGGAAGGGGTGTCTAGGGGGTGGGGGTGTCTATGGGTGGGGTGGGGGGCTTCCAAGGGTGTAAGGGTGTCTAGGGGGGTATCCAGTGGGTCGGGTCCTGGGGGTGGGGGTGTCCAGGGGGTGGGGGTATTTAGGGGTGGGGGATGTGTCCAACCAGGTTTATTTTTAAGGGGAATCGTTGAGTATGTTAGTTTAGATTCAAACACTAAATAAAGAGTTTAATCATTTAAAGGAAAATATAACATTGAATATAAAAAAATTAATTTGAAAATATTACCAAAATTAGGAATTAAAGTTTGATAACATTATTTAGTGTTAAAAAATATATTGAGTAACTTCCTTGGTTTTAAGTTTATAGGTAAGAACTTGCACAATAATGATTTCATGGTAGCACACACCTTGAAGTACATGCACACACAAATGATAGAACACAAATGCTAGAAACAAAAAATGTAGAACTTGCACGATATCACTCCCATGGTTTATATTACCAGAAAATAACTTAGCATGGTATAAAAGAACACTATGACACTTACCATGATAGAAAGAAAAATGATAGAAAAATAATATCTCAAAACATAAATTTAGGGAATCACGAGAAATAAAGAATGAAACCCAGGTTTGCAGAGATTACTTGAGTGTTGCGAGTCGACCTGATAGATTTGGTGATAATAAAGATGATGAATGGTGTTGGAAAAATGAGGTTAGAGGGAATGAATTTATATAATCCTTTCTAGTTTTTCTGCATGAGAGAGAAATGTTGTAGGTCGCACGATCGAAGAAAATAGAATGATAGAATACAGAGCGTGATAAATCATTTAAAAGCTTTATCATGTTCTTTATTTAATAACCTATGTGATAAAATGTTTTTTTGTTTATCACATCATTCATTTAATAATAGAAATTGAAATGTTTTTATCAAGTTGGTTATAAAATAACTGACATGATAAATGGTTATTTATAACATTGGATATTTTATAACAGATGTGATAAAGCACCAAGATTCGATATTTCATGTCGATTATAAAATAACCGACGTGGTAAATAAAATCTCGGTATTTATGATGTCGAATAGAAAATATTTTTAATTATAAATCGATTATTGGTGATTTATAACATCAATTATATTATAACTGATGTGATAAACCAATTTTTACAGCTTTGGGCATTGGTTATATATAATCGACGTAATTAATGTCGATGTGGTAAATGTTTTTTCACTTGTGAGAACTAGTGTCTGCTAATAATAAAATATTCAAGATTTTAAGGAATCAAATCATGAAGTACTAAGAGTTTAGTAGTCTTGGTAAACAAGATACATAAATTATACTTATATTATAAAAGAATACGCTAATTACAACTTAAATGTTTTCTTATCTCTAAATATATAACATCCCAAATAATTCTAATAAATTTAGTAAATCCCTGTATATATTTCATTTTATGCTTATTGGACTCATGGGGAGAGAAACATAATAAGGGTGAGATAAAATGATCAGTAAGTGAAATATATAGAGGAATAAATAATGAATCAATGACAGTAATAATTATGGAATGGTAAATGAATGAACACAAATACCATGTAATAGAAAAACATTAAAGCTAGTGATTAAATAATATTGAATGGTAAATAACAAAACACACTTGTCATTTAAATAACTAGATAATGAAAAATCAATGTGGTAATGTATGATACCAAAACTCATCCATTTATTCTATGAACTAAAAATGAAAAGTATACATAGAAATGTAGATTAAAAATCTAATTGATGAATAATATATAAAACTAAATGAGGGGAATTCTTGATTGTGAGACTCCGTGGGTCCTAGGTACGTGGTAACTTTATTGTCAAGTCCTTTCAGAAGATTATTTATAAAATATCAGGTAAAATCCCATTTAAGGGATCAATATAAATGTCTCATCCCATGAGACTTCCAATGCATCTAGGGGATATCAATAATCTGGCCCCACCAATGTCGTACTACAAAAACAACATTCCTCACATTGAATATTCAAAAAAATAACAGGCCTTATCAAATAACCGTATTGAATAAATAATACAGAGTTGTTAATATTTACCCTAATAATAAAATTAGCATCAAATTGTTCATCATATGTAAAATGGAATATGTTTCAGGAAATAATAATATCCATGATAAATTAAATGTATAATAATTTTAAAATACAATGTTCAATGATTAATGGATATTTAATTTTTCAAATGGAATCACAAATGAATCAAAAAAGTTAATGTGACTACTATCTTTAGCCAAATCAAATTTTAACCCCCGAGAGGAAGAATAACAATGGTATCAATAAAATAATCCCATGTAGAGTAAAAATAATGGCTTTTTATTGATTATGTATAGAAATACTATAAAATGATTTTCTAAAATCATTATTGTGGAAAATATCTTTTTTATTAAAAACCATATGAAAAACAATTTCTATGAAAATCATTTTTGAAAATATTTTTTTAAAAACAATAAACCTTTTCAACATGAAATGGAATATTTAAATAAATTATGGTGGGAAAATCCATACAATCCATATGTGGTAAGAAGAACTTTCATTTTCAGTGTTAAATATTAGAAAAATTCATTGTTTGGAAAGAAACAAAAAGATTCCATTGAAAACATTAGTGAGGGGAAAAAGTATAAAATTGTCTTTAACATATTATTTTAAAACAATTTTTAAAATAATATTATAAAAACTTGTTTTTTATATGATAATTGGTTCTCTGTGTAAAGGGATATACAAAGTCGAGTTGTTTTAAAAATATTTTCGAAAACATTTTGACTAACAAAAAGTGGAAAAATGATTCTATGACTTGAAAAAGGACATGAATAACTAGAGGATAAAAAAGTGAATGGCTTCACTAAATAATTTCCATATCATTTTCTAGAATGTAAATACCATTGAAATATCATTAATGTTATTTTACATGAAATTAATCATTAAACATTCCTATGTGTCTTATACCACTTTGAAACATTCTAATTCATAATCATCATGTTGTTATATAATTTAATGAAATATTAAAACAAATTTTTGATAATAGGTTTAATTATATAATATAATAAAATGGGAATTATATACCCCATATAAGAGATTTATATAGTGAACATGACATTTGTCTCATGGATGTAAAAAGTGAGGTGAGAATCCGTTACAACGTTTTTCTTCTTATGGGAATGTCCATTAAATCCAATTTTAAGGGGTTGAAAAAATATAATAACTTTTAAAATAACCATATTAATATTTATTGTATCATTTATTAACCTCTTTTAATATCTTATTACCCATTTTTTAATATTATATCAACATTTTAACAATATTGGGTTTTAATTTCCTAGTTTTTCGAGTTTCTTTTAACTTGTTATTTATCATTATTATTAAATACATCATTGTTTAATAATATAGAGAATTTAAACCATGATTTTAATATAATGTATATATATTATATATATATGTATAATAATCTATAATTTTTCAAGATAAGAAATGAAATTCACTATTTATAGTGATGGTTGTCCGTACAAACACATGAATTCTAGCTTCATATAATTATAAAATTTTAAAATAATGAAAAGTAAATGATACGTATATACATGTATTTTATAGTTTCAGAATCTTAATTAATAAGTATATTTAATACATGTTTATTAAAATTTATCCTTACTACATTGCATGTTTAGTGTAAATGAATAACATCGTTTTGAGGGGGCGATAGTCCACACGTCCTAAAATGAAGTCATCATGTTATCGTAAAACAAAAAGTATTAATGTTATGTGTTATAAAATGATTATATAATAATAAATAAATAAATAGTGTGATATATAAAATATATAAATAGTGTTACTATCATAATGGACAACTATTAATGTTGGTAAGTGAAAAATGAACAATCATTGTTTTGTGAGGTAGTAGTTCGCCGTATACAGAAATAGTGTGTTCTTTAGCCATTAGATGGAAGTTTTTGTAATTATAAGTTGAAAAATATCATAAAAACATATTAGTAAATTTATTATACTATTTTTTTCTAAAATCATATAATAAGAATATTTTATGGGTCGGATAATGGAAATAATAAAAAAAATCTTAAGTAATTTTGCAACCTCTTAATCAGGTAACTACTTTTGGGTTGAATAAAAATCATCCTTGGATTTAATTTTTCATAATTTGAGGATTATAGTATTTTTGGTGGTTTTTTGAGGAGATGTTTCTTTATGTAATTGTAATTCCTTAGTTTCTTGAGAGGTGTGAGGATGTGGGAGGAGAAGAGGTCCTTTTAAAGTGCAGGAGTAGTGGAACTCTTATAATATTTTGACAAAGGAATTATCTTCACTTTTATCAAGTTGAAAGAGGTTATAATAATTAAATAAATGGATACAATAGTATATAGGGTCAAAATATATCTATTTAATCTCTCTTGAAAATCTGTATATATTTTTATCATTAAGGTTGTGGTTTTGTCCATTAATAATCTTAATTTAATCTTAATCATTGTAATTAATTTTCATGACGCTAACTAATTATTGGGCTTAAAAAGAAAGTTATATATATTTAAAATTTTAAATTATGATTATTAAAAATATGGAATCAATTTTTCCAAATTCCAATCCACGAAGTGTCATTAATTTATTTAAAATTCTTCCTGCAGGCTGGATAACAGTATGAGTTTTTTAAGTAAAAACATCTGAACGATATCTATGTTTATATAATAATTTTCAATGTGAACATTATTAAATTACATAAATTGTTTTTATTGACTAAAATATTATATAATTATAATTTACTGCTAATGTAAACCATTGTATAACCTTATAACTATATTAGTGGAAAAAAATGTTTTGAACTAAAATTTAGTATTTCTAACTATTAATTAAAAAATAAAATGTTTCAAAAAAATATCAAAATGTAAATAGAACATAAATATTATGTTTTTTATTCAAATATGAATTTTATATTGAAATATTAAATCATGTAAAGAGTCACAATTCCAATTTCAAATTGGTTCTGTAATAAAAGGTGGTAAAAGTCCCTTCATAAAAATATATTGTTTTATGTGTAAAATAGGGTCTGTTTTCATCTTATGTCAATCAAAACTAATTGATGGATAAATTTTTTTCTTGAATATATAACACATATATTTAATTAAAATAATTACATAATTTTATTTATTATTTTCATTAAGACAAAACTCATTTTCAAGAAGAAAAATAATAATATTTCTTTTTATATCCAATTGGTTCTTATATTCATTAGTAATTATTTTGAAACAAATGTATTAATTTTATATTTATATAAACAATGAATTTTCAATAGTTAGTTGTTAATTTTTATAACCTCTAACATAAAATCTAGGTTATATCATATTATATTAAAATATAATATTTTAATAATATATCATGGTTTAGTGAAAATCAGTCTTGAGTGTAATGCAAGCTATCAATGAAGGTATCTCTTATGTGTATCATAATATCTCATTGAAGGTCACTATTTTGTGTAACATAAGCTATCTAGGAATTTTGGTCCTACATTTAATGCAATATAACTAAATGTTTTGTTCATTACAAGCTATGTTTGGAATTTATTTAAAATAGGAAATATACAGTAGAGTATCAGGATGTTATATCTACTCATGCTCTTGGTGATGCATGTCATTCACAGTATTGAAGACATATTTGTACATTAAAATATTGGGGTGTTACAAGAATCATGTGGCATCAAAAGTATAAATTATCGATTATATTGAAAGAATATCTAATGTTGAAAAAAGGATTTTGTAAATTATTGTGAATGACTATTGGAATATATGTTACATTTAATTTCAATTATATTTTAATTTGGGTAAATAATAATTAGATCATAAAGTATGTTTTTTGAGAATTTTTTACCCAATTATTAATTGTAATATATTTCATGCCTTATATTATATGAAATAATTTTCAATTTTTGGAAATTAATTTTTAACAATATTTTAATTGACCATGCCCAACATGGCTTAAAAGAATAAATCATCTTTAGTTTTTTTATAAAAAATGTAAAATTATTCTTAAATAATATTACTAAACCAATAAGTATGATGATTCCCCTAAAATGTAATTTAAATAAGTTTTAGTTTTGTTCACGATGTGTTTTATGATAACTACTATAATAAATTAATTATATTTGTTTTATAATTTTTTTGTAAGTCATCAATTGAAAATATAATCGTTGGATAAAATCATGTTTTTAATGTTTTTATTTGTTAATATATGTCCAATATTATTTGGTTAAAATTTATGTAAACAGATCCGTATAGTTTCTAAGGAATTGATATAGATTCTTCCTTGTGAAATAATGATATATTTATGTGTGATGTATGTTGGTGGTGGAGTGAGATTGATATTGTGGTGATAGTTTATTGTGTTATATGGACTATGGATTGATGATTCAATGAGTGATATGTGGATATTTAATAGAAGTAATTCTTTTGTTGGTGAGTGGGTTGATAGTAGTTGTTTATAAGTTGATGTATTTATATGAATTATTATCATCCTCTATGATGTTAATGAGATTAGTGTGGGTTATACTAAATTTACTCTTATATGATAAATTATTGAAGATATTATATCAATTTTTTTTGACATATTGTAAAATATAAGAAAAAAAAGAATAATTGGATAGATGTCTATATATATTTCAAAAATAGGGTTTACCAAATTTCCTCAATAGTAAATCTAGACATTAGGATGAAAAATATTTAAAAAATATTTATCTTTCCCATTATTTAGTAAAGGGTCTCTATAGATTCTTATTTACTTTGTCCATTAGAATTCTTTGAAAATATGATTGATGATCACAGTAGATGATCTCTAGAAAACCAAATAAGATATAATTATAGGAATTTCAAAAATTATTTGATATGTAATTCATTTCATCTATGTAAATGGGTGATCATATAAAGGAGCTTAAGGAGATCTACTTAGGTGATGCAAGTGTTTGTAAATTTGGTAACTATTTTATTGATCTGATTATTTTAGTTTCATATTTTATGGCCCAAGAGGAAGATCAAACACTTCCCTTTGAGTTTAATTTATGGATAGATATTAAGATATAAATCAATGATTTTTTATTTAAATTATTTCATGGTGGTATGTTACTGAGAGAATATCATATAGAGAGGATTAACCATTGAGGTAGATTTTTATGAAGGTCTCTTTCATGTGTCTAAGAATGTTTAGATGAATAATTTGGAATATGGGTCTCCGGGTGGGAAGAATTATTGGGTGTGTTCTAGAGAAAAAGTATAGCTACAATCCTTAGGAATGAGTTGGACGAGGTGTCTTATATCTGGTGTGTTTATTTATTTCCAATCATTACCCCGCCCATCTTCAACAAAACCCATAGGTTGAATTTTCAATCCATTTTAAAACTTTTCATTTATTTGGTTTTAAAATATAAAATGGATTTATTTTATACGAAAACACATTATGGTTATTTTTGAATGTTTTTAGATTTTAAAAAAGTTGTTTTTAGTGGGTAATTTTTTTTAAATGTGGTTTAGAAGAATTGATTACTTAGTCAAGATTTAGTTAAGAGTTAGAGTGATTTTTTATTTATTTTGTTTCCTTGATGGAAAGTTCTTATTGGAGAGGTATCTTCAATGGGTTTGAGGTTTTATTGGGGGATTATCTTATTGGAGGGTAGTTAGTGTTTTTGAATAGCCAATGTCTTGAGGGTATAGGTAATTAATTTATCCTGTTTGAGAGACATATACCATTAGAGAATAGGCATCAGTTTAATATTTTTTGAGTTGGGTTTTATTCTCAAAATTGAGAATAATTTGAGAGGTATCTAATATTACATCTTTGGTTTTCCTGACCTTTATTTTTTTAGAGTTTTGGATTCATTGCGATTGAGTTTCAAAATGATAATATAAGGACAAGTGGATTACTTATTTTTAACTGATAACTATGATGACTCCATGATATTTTGTTTTGTGGTTTTCATATCTAGCTAGAGTGTAATGACCAATATTGATTGGGTTGGGGAAAATCATGGGGAATTTTAATTTTTAGTTTTAGAAAATGTTAAATTTGGAGAAATTGGATTTATATAAATAATATTAGTGTCAAAAAAAAATAGGAGATATATTTGGATGTGGTCAAAGGCTGTGGAGGTTTCTAAAGAAATCATGTGAGTGTGGATAAGGGTCAGTGTAATGGCTTGAGTTAGGAGGAATGGTGTTTATCATGAATTGGTATGGAATTTAGACATAGAAATTATTCAATGTTAGAGCCTAGTTTATTATTAAATTTTAGTAGTTATTTTATTTGTGGAGGCCCTGTAACAATATCATGTAATTTCTGATTAATATTTTATATTAATTTATCTAATTTTGGGGCTATTTAAAATTTTAGAGTGATTTTTTAAATTTTAATTTTTTGATAATTCTGCTTCTATGAACAATTTACTAACATTATTAATGAAAAATCTTGTGGTTACCCTTTCATAGTAATATTTTATGTTAAATTTCCTTTTCAATCAGGGTTTTTCTACACAAGTAGTGCACTATTGGGTTAATACCATGTGACCCCCCATAGAAATTGTGAAAATCCCTTTGTGGGTATGGTACTGAACCACAAATTACACATTGTCAATAGAAACCATGAAAAAATTGTGTAAAAGGATTCTTACATATAAAAGTTCAGTTTTACAAGGTTGAAACATGTTTTGGATGGGGTTTTGAAAATCTATGTGTGTGTGTTTTTTCAATCTAGTGGATTCCACATGATTGGTACATGGTTTAGAAAATTGTGCTTCTTAACCATGTTATATTCCTAGTTTTCATTTAAATGTGAATTTGAAATTTTTCCTTTGATCTTTATTATAGTTTTCTCCTCCCTATTCTCCGAATTTTTTTTTCCAATGGCAAGTCATGCATTGGGGAGGTCCGTCCTTATTATCTCCTTCATTTTCAAAACCCCTCCCACTTTTTATGTGATTTTCAATAGGTAATCTCTTTATTACATTATATCATATTACACTCTTATTCTCCTAACCTATTCCCTCTATTGAATCTCATTTTTGAACCCTTGACACTATTTTGGTTGGTAATAAGGATTTAGAAGGTTCTAAGGATGGTGATCTAGGTTGGATGGTATTGTGGAAATTTTTTTCTTTCTTGATTATACATTCTTCACTAAAGACACCATGTTTTGATTCTGTTTTAACTTGAATGAGGTAGGTGTTTTTATGGGTTTACATTATGATTCATTTTATAAATTTGATATATGATTTTAATTTATATAGGGTGAAATTAAAATTATATGATACACCTTTATTAGGAATATAAATGGTTTCAATAATTTTCATGGACTTATAAAATACAATGTACATGTGAAATTTATTTTTGGTATATTTTAAAATAATTAAAGTTTATTAAAATTGGTTTTAACACTAGTTTCCATTGTTATGAGGTATTTTTTTAAAATTTTTCTTACTTTAAATTGAATTTTGAATGAATATATTTATTATTTTAAAATGTATTTTTTTGAAAATTGTTGGTTTTAAAAATTATTTTAATGTGTATTTTGATATAATGATTTAAAATAAGTATTAAAAATAGCTTTTCAAAAGGTGTAAAAGCCACATTTAATTAAGAATGACTTTTCTAATTCACAGATAGAAATTTTAAAGAGAAGGTTTCCTAAAAAAGGTGAGACCCTCAACTGAACCCCATATGATTGTGATTATTGTAGAGGATTATGGCCCATGGAGGATTTTTTCTCATTCTCTATAAGTGATTATTATGAATTAATGTGAAAGGGGATATTTTTTATGAGGGCGTGTGATGTGAGATAATGTTTATATTAACAAATTTTTACTTGAATATTGTTTATTTCACTACTAATGTCCCATGGTTGAGTGGATGGTAATCATAGGAATTAGAAAAAGAATTATATTAGTGAAATATATAGTTTATAATGTGTTTAGATGGAGTAGGAACCATGGATTTTGATTTCATCTAGAGGTTAACTCATGTTATCTTAGGAATCAAGGGAATATTAAAGGGCCCAAAATGATTTATAATACTACCATGGTAAATTCTATTTATAGTCTATTATATTGAAAATTATTCTAGTTAAAATTATGTTACTCGAGTCCTAGGTAGTTTCCCATGTTACATACGTCCACCTTAGTATGTTTTAGGAGATACCATCATATAACCTATTTTTATCCCCATGTTCTTGAGTGTATGGTACATATATATGATTTAGCTTCTTTGTGTTATGTTTCTTTGATAACCTTGTTCCACTTTATGATGGTAATTCACCTTGTGTACTTTTAATAGAATTCTAAAAAGGTTGGAAAGTGGGTTTTAAATGAAATTGTATTGATCTATGTTTTAGTAAAATATTTCTCCAAAAACAAATTATATTCCAGATTTCATTCTCCAATATCGAAACCAAAATTATGTAGACCATTTTTATAACATTTAGTTACCCCCATTTAAGGAATTATCTTCTTTGGTCTTGGTTTCCTCTTTAACTTGTAGAATGATTGGACTACCGAGGATGGAGAACATTTTATAAGAAAAATGTTATAATGTTCTGGGATGTATGTTAGTCTAAATTAATGAAGCCTATATATAATTCTGTTATTGTATTTTAGGGATATCATTTAGTTTAGAGAAAAACCATGTGGGTATGAGGTTATTGAAATTAATTTATATTTTTTCATACTATAAGATAAATACACACCGCATAATAGGATTACACAAAGTGAAATATATTTTAAACAGATTCCATGAACCTAGTAAACAGTGTGAAGGGAGTACACATTCTGTAATTGTTAAATTCCCTGTAATGTTGAAAGTTTGATTTTTAATAAAAATAAGATGGGAGTTTTAGTGTATCCGAGACATGATTATTACACAAAATTTAAATGGATTATTTGACATATATCAATAATAGAAACAAAATTTTGGGCTCTTCTTGGATTATATTTCATTCATCCTCTCAAATCCTTCATTTCTCTCAACCAAGGGATATCCTATGGGGATTTTGTGAGCCTCTGGAAAATTTGTATTTATTCTTTCAATGTTGTATCATTAGGGATGTTGTATTGCATCTCTCTAAGTAAGTGATCTTTTCTTCTTCCTCATTTCCACTAATCCAAGTTGTCTTGTTTCATTATGTTATCATATCTATTAACACATGTGGATATTTCCTTTTGTTAACTTCTAGATATGCATGGGATCATTTTTAGGGTGTTTTTCATTTGTTGGTTGTGGTGTCATAGAAGTGAATACTTGAGGTATGTGTTTTTTATTGTTCTCTCTTGACCCTTTTTTAATTTAATAAATTATGATATTTTTATATTCATTCTAGGCCCAGCCCTATTTTTTTCTTCTTTGTGGTGGATTCTGTTTTGGACATGTGCGACCTGAGTTTTATGGTAGGTGGTTCCATCTCTTGCCTATGTTGGTGAACTATATTACTCCTGTTTGGAATTTTTTTCTATTAAATGAAATGTAATGATATGACTTATTTGTTTCTATGCATTGAAATATGTTTTCATAAGAGATGGGTTCCCCTGTGTTTTGGTAAGGGGAATTTTTTTTTCGAAGCATTGTGAAAAACATTAACTAAATGGTTTTTAGATCTAGATATGATGGTATTTTTTATGAAATGGTTTGTAAAATAGATAACATTGGATGCCCTGGGTACTTTTGTTAAAGTTATAGGAATATGTCTCATTTAATGATAGGGGGTTTATCGTGTGGATTTCCTTTTCTCCCTAGGCATGTATTTGGGGACTTATTAGACCTTTTGGGGTGTTCACATTCTAGGGTGTTCTTATCCTATCTACAATTGATGAATATGTCTAGTGTTTCAAGGAATACAAGATTTTATATGTTAGGTACAAGTGTTGAAGAAATCATGACCTTGGGTTATCCTTGGCGTAATGCTACATGTTTTACTTTCTAGCTAATTTGGAATTATTTGGCTTGTATTGTTTTGATTTTACTTCCATGAATTTCATATGATATGTGATGAATTATTTGGTTTTATATGATATATCTACATTGAAATATGTTTACGAAATAATTTGAAACTGATTTAACTAAATTATTGGAACTATTTTAATAAAGGAAAATAAAGTACTTTTTATTATTCTTATAAAAACTACTAAACCATATATTATGCCTTATTTAATTTAAAGTTGTGAGTGCTTGTATGAACAATTAGATACATCATATGCAATAACTGTGTGAGACCCTACTGATCCTTTTAGATCATACACTATGTACTCCTTTGAAGGTGTGTAGACTAGGTTATGTATTTCAATACAAGGAAAGACAAGGTTCTATAGTGATTAAGTGATGTTTTATATTAGTGGGGTTTGGGAAGCTCGATAGTGATATGGTTCCAATTTTCCCATGCTATCATATGGAGATTGCTGGCATAGCTATTTAGATTTTTTCTTTGATGTTGTAATTGTATCATGGATAATTATTTCTACCTCTTTAGTAGTATCACATCTATTGTTCGATTTATATTATGATATAAATATATTTTCATGTCTTATTGTTATGATTCCTTCTGTACATGGGTATATAAGTAAGGTTTTTTTCATTAGGTTGGGAGAAATAATTCCGTCTATTTATTTTTGATTCTTGAGTGCTTGAAACCAGACCATGGGATCATGAATTCCCATCAGGTATGTGAAAACATAGGTTTTGTACTAGTTTGAGAGGGTATTCTGGTGGGGTACATTATAGTTTTTAATCAAATGTGCGTTTTCAGCAATATTCCTTGTCAGGGGGAAATTGGTAGATTGTAGATAAGATTTTCGACACATATGTTGTACATTCCAGTGAGTGCTTGGCCAGCTCATTTCAAAATTACTCTCTAGATAACATGGGATATTGGGATATGTTTCTCATGACTTGATTTCTTGATGTCAATCATACTTTTTTATTGTATTTATTCAAGTTTGATGTATGATTTTTCAATTTTCTAACCGTATCTTCTATTTTGGTGTGAAACATTATACCATCCATACATTTTTTGTGAGTTTCTCAAGAGTGTGAAACTGATTCTCCATAAGGGAATCCTTATATATATATGAATATTATTTAGGATACCATGAAAGATGTTTGTGTTGTCAACCTGAATATACCTCTATCGCATAATTTAGGGGTTGAGGTACAACTGAATGTTGAAGGGAACGTGGATCGATCATGAAAGTTTTAGTGTAATAAGTAATCAGCTTTTAAAATCATCAACATGCCTCAAGAGATAGTGTAATGGAATGAAAAGATCAATTATATCATTTAATTATTGGATAAACATGAGATTATCAAGGTGAAGTGTGTAGAATTTATAATTTAGGGCCCCAAAAAGCGATGGTGGGATCTCATGGAATTTTTGGATAGTCTTATGTGATTAGACTATAAGGTATTTAAGACTCTAGTCTTCTAGAGGTTTTGTCTAGAGTTTATGATGATGGAAAAGTATATTGAGTTCTTTTATTTGCATCATGGAGATTATTTAGTGTTAGAATACACCAATTGGTTTTATGTGTTTGATCATTTTTTTACATAGGTTATAAAGAATGAAAATCTATGAGATTAGAAGTACGTGCAGGGCTTGCGATTGTATATCATATCACATATATTTATTAAGAAATTTTTGACCTAGGTAGAGATAGTAGATAGGGACATGATGGATGAAATTAATATGTAAGGAATGGTTGGATATTCTTTTCTATCTCTTATACTTATTAGAAGCTTCATTGGAACCCTGTGGAAAAAGTTGAAGTTGCAGGATCATCACAGGATTGGTAGAGATAGTTATCGGTGGAAGGAATCTTCAGTGAAATTAGTTGTAACTATTAGTGTTCTTATAACATTATATCAATATGGGAATTCCATCCACTCCCAATTTTGATGTCCTTCACCTGAAATATATAGAATAGTTATGGACATTATGGTCATCTGTAACATTCTGTCAGGATATTTCTACTCCACATAATAGTCATGGATCATCATCTCCAAAGGCTCCCATAGGGTAGGAATAATCCTAAAATAACACATGTTCATAGGCACATTACCCAGGTGTAATGAATATTATTTAGGTAGTTGTGTTTTTGATGGAGGCAGACACGGGTCTAGCAATTGTGATTTGTACCATCATCATTGCATCTCTAGGAGTGGTTTATTTATACGATACAAATTCTTTCTACTCATTTATATATGTCCATTTTTTTATATGCATAAACTTCCAATGGAGTGAGGAACACCCCATGGTAATAGAAAAGAGTTGGGGTTTTAGTGTCCTTATATACTATAGATTACTGACAGAAATTTGATCTGAGAATTTCATATTCTCAATCTATATTTTTTTGACATGATATTCTAGATGGATTGTCTTGTTCCTCATAATTTATAGTTTATTATTATCTTCATCATGTATCATTTCTTGCATTCTATGGGAGATCAATGTTGTTACATGAAGTGTAGTATATGAGGTCTAATCATACTTGACTGTCCTTCCCATAGCCCTAGATTTTGTGGCTTTCTATAGCAGTTGATCCCAATTAAATTTCTTCTTCTTTTGATATTCCAAATATTCTTAAGGATTCTCTGAATGTTTCCCCATATTTTTTCTCTAGGATTACTCAAGAGATATATATAGAGTTTTCAATTGAAATAATTCTAGGTACCAAATCATTTTCAATACATTATTGTAATATGGAACAAAAATAGCAGAAAGGCTTAAATATTAAGTTGGAAGACCAGATGGATTTTTTTTTTCAACCTTGTGTTTTCCCCTAGGCATCTCTACTGCCCTTTCCCAAGAGGGTTGATGGTTCAATCCAATTGTGTTTAGACTATCGAAGTTGAATTATGTAAAAATTAAGAACAAATATACCTCACCTCATGTGGACCATTTTTTCATTTAGTTAAAGTGGGGAAATCAGTTTTCAAATACATGTCATTGGTTGGGATTTTATCAACTGTGAGTTTGGGAATGTGATATACCAAAAAAAACGTTTAGGATTTGGTATGACCATTATAAATATCTTGTGATTACATTGGGTCTGACTAATGCTCCAATAGTTTTAATAAATATTAGGAATTAATTATTCCATAAATATATTGACACTTATTTATTTGTGTTCATGGATGATATTTAGGTTTACATGAGATCCTAAAATGACCACATGAACCATTTGGGTAAAGTTACAGAAATCCCAAGGAGTCACCATTTGTTTGTAAATATTTCAAAATGAAATTTTTTGATTGAAGATGTGAATTTATTAAGGAATATTATTTTTTATAATGGAATATTTTATGAACATGATAAGGTAAAGGATGTCTTTTCAGGTGAAGATCAACAAAATTTACTTAAGATTTAGAGTGTCTATGTTCATTGTGGATCTTAGTGATGAGTTTTTAAGGAATTATGAATGTTTTAATCACCATTTATTAATCATTCCATAAAGTGGTGAAATTATTATGGAATATAAAATGTTAGTCTTATTTCTATGAGTTGAAAAGACTTATTACATTAGTTCATATTTTTATCTTATTTTAGCTCTGTAAGGGGTACAAGGTTTTTTTTGATAGTTATGAAGATGGTTTGAGTTGGGTTCCAATATAGGATGATCATGTGGTAGATTACTAATATGGAAAGATTTTATTTAATGTGAATAATTACAACATTAATGATTGAAAGAATGTCTTAGATATGCATGAACTTAAGTGGTTGAAGGAATGTCTTTTTTGGGAAAGGTTCATAGTCTTTTATGACTGTAAGAGTTTTAGAAATATCTTTTCCTAGAGTGACTTGAATCATGGAGGAATATGATCAGTTTAATACCTTTAAATGTTTGAATACATTATATCCTACACTATGATGAAGGGGAATACCATTACAGATGATCTTAGCAGAGAATTTGTAGTGCAAGATGTTCATGGATAAGAGGAATTATGGAACCTTATGATAGTTTTTTCTTAGTTACATCTAGATGAATAGGGGATGTTTCATTTATGGTTATCATAAGTGTTGAATTATCATAATAATTAGTTGAGTATTTTTTAATGATCCATCAATAATATTTTGAGTTAAAAGGAATTTAAGAAACTATTTATGGTTGGGAGACCATTTCTGTTGATCTCTCCCTATAGACGGTGCACATTATTTTAAGGACCAGTTTATCAGCCTAACATCTATGTGGATCATAGTTCTGTTTTATGGTAATAGATCACTATGGATAGTTAATATGGGCACTAAATGATGTATTATGACATAAGATGATGATTCTTTTGGCTGGTTTGGAATCGTGAAATTAATTATTCTGTATCTTATTATTACACTTGACAACAGATAAATACAACGAATCTGAAACCTTCTTCTTTGAATAATAATATTATGATTCTAGTTTATAAATGGAATGTGGTGTCAATGGAATTTTTATATGGATAACCATTAAATCCTTTAAGGAGTAATTATACATGGATGGTTTTTGATCATTTGAAAAAAAATCTCATTTCAATATAATAAATACACTAAGAAAGTTGAAGATATAAGTGGGATATAAAAAAAATTGTGATGTTACATGGGGTTCATTCTGATTTATTTTCAATTAGGGATCATAGGTTAACTTTGAGGTTATATAGGAGTCTACATGAGGTGATTAGGGCTTCAGTTAGGTTGAATAAAACTTATGATACATATAATAACTATCAGACCAAACAATCTATTCAGATATTTGAGGATAAACTATGTTCCTGTGTCCTAGATTTTGGTGGATAGTTGGTTATCCATCCAGGACTGGTTGATTTTTCTTTTGAAAAAATTTATAGTTTTCAATAAGAATGGCTAATTTCAATGAATTATATGTATTCTCATGTAGATCAACTATTTTTTTGGGGAAATCTGGGAAAAAAGTCTTTATCGGGACATAGTTTTGTTCCAGAGATATCATCATGGATTCAGGATATATGTTTGGCATCTAGTGAAATTTTAGAGTTGAAAAAATCTTTCACTAATCAATAACATCATCCATTGGTATTTTCCTTAGGTGATTGTGTTTTCCTGAGAAATTATTATCGGTTGGTTAACAATATTCTTGGAATGTAAGGAATGTTGTATTTGAGATATGTTGTACCATCTGGGGTCACCAAGAATATTGGGAAAAATTCATACCAGTTGGCATTGGATGTTTAGATGACAAGAATTCATTATGTTTTCCACATATAAAAACTCAAGAAATATCTTCTTAACCCCTTTCAAATTTTGGGTTGGGAAGATTTTGAGTTAGAGATAGATGTTCTTATATTGGAGAAGTTTGTAAGGATAATTGAATCTCAAGTGAATGTATTGAAAAATAATCAATTCCATTTTATAGAGTGATATGGAAGCATGGATCAAATTATTACGAGACTTAAAATAATGAGTCATTGATGAGGGAGTAGTGGCCTCACCAAATTCTTGGACTTCATTCTTCCACATGACATACCAATTCTAAAAACCCTTATGTTGGGGTATTTGTAACATCCTAATACATTCATTAACATAATTCAATTCTATTTTCATATTTTACACATTAATTAGGTTTATATTTGGAATCCCACATATTGTGATCATTTATAAAAATATAACCTAATGTTCAGGAATGTATCTTTGATGGAATTAATGGAGTCCCAATATAATATTTTAATGGATTTATAAGGGTTATCCTCATGTTTGGAGATCACCCATGTGGTTTTGATGGTTTTGAAATGAATATTGATTTTTTTGTATGTGCGAGAAATACACATTGTGTAATGAAATTACATGACATGTTTGTTCTCCAGAGAAAATTACATGAACCAAGAACACATCTTTAAGAGAGTACACGCTATGTAAAGTATACATCCCGTTTTATGATAAATAGTAGATTTTTAATAAAAATCGAATGGATTTTTTTGTATAGTAGTATTGATGATATCATGACCTACATATGGATTACACACTATGTAACTATCATGTAAAAGTATTTTTAGGGTTCTTCTAGGTTGATGTTTCATTCATTCTTCTATAGATTTCATTTTTCTTGACCCAGGACAATACGTTGGTGATTTTGGGATCCTCCATTTGACCTAGTTTGATTTTTTCTTCATTGGTTAATCATGTTAATCATGGTTCATCTCTCCAAGTAAGACAAAAATTATTCTTATTAATTTCCTTTGATCATAATTTTTTTGTTCCATTGTGTTATCAAATCTATTTACCCATGGGGTTTTCCATTTATTCTGTAAGGCCCCGGCCTTAAACCTTACTTAATATTGAATTAAATTAATAGTTCACATTGAGGATCTTTTTAGGTTTAGAGTTTTAGAGAATTAGGTCATAACTATTACATCTCAAAATATTACATAGTAGACACATCTACTAAGTTTCCATAAAATAAAAAAACACTTAAAAAGAAACATGTCTAGTTCCATGTTTTAGATAGTATGTATTTCCTTGATTCCATCCTTGACCCTATTAATCTTTATGTCTGGTGGAAAACATTTCAAAAATATGGAATGAGCATAAAAATCCCAGTAAAGGATACACAAAGAAGGAAAACTGTTAGTTTTTTCAAAACAACAAGTAAACCACGAGTTCTTTACCAAAGTAATACTTTTCACCTTTATGAAGTAGAAAAAACACTTGACTGAATAAAAGACCATTACTTACCCTTTTGTAACCAAAATATTACCATCAAACCCATATAAATAACACATAACATATAAAGGTAACTTGGGACATAAACATACTTAAATGGAATAACCATACGGTAGACTTCCACACATACTTAATGGAATATCCATATGACCGACTTACATACCCAATGCATTGGAGGTTATAACGTAACCACCTGTCCTAGTATTCACAGCACCACCCGTCATATGGTTTATCACGTAACCACCCGTAAAATGTCCAAGTACCATTATAAAATCATAACACATAAAACAATTATAATGGAAAGAAAACATTTCCACATTTCAAGCACAATATATCACTTAAATATATTGACATAACAAATCCATTATCAAAAACATTTTTAATACCAGAAGTCATAAAAGAATATATGGTATTTATTTACTTTAAAAAAATATAATGGCTTTTTGAGGAAGCTAAAGATCAAATAATACTCACGGCGGCGGAAGAGTTCATTGTCACCGCGCACGTTAAAAAGAAACATTCTTTTTGTCGTTTAGTAAAACGCTTAATATAGAAATTATTCCTTCCGAATAAAAGTATAATTCAAAGTGCTTTATACACCGTATAAAATAAAGTTGTGTATAAAACAAAATATTCCTCAATTAAAGAAGATTGATACGACTTCCCTTACAAAGTCAGTATCCTTGGATTAAGGATAAATCAATTACATAATTATTTGTGACAAAAGAATACACCAAATATAAGTGGATATTAAGTGTAAAAAAATCAGAGGTTATTCAAATATATTCGTAGAACGACATATTCATGGAGTAAAAGTTTATCCCAAAGAATCAAAATTGGGTTAAGAAGTTCCCTTGCAAAAATTTGACAGCCTAACGGCGTCACTTCAAAATTCCGAAAATGAGTTGATGAGAGCTAAAAATGGGTATCTCATCACTTGGACATAAAATTTACAGAAATAATGATATATAAGAACATATCCCATCATAATAAGATTAAAATACCGAAAAAATAATTCTTTTAAAATGAGGAGGGTGAAAGGTTCCCTTACCGAATTGGGTAACTTCTGAAACGTACACCCCATGAAAGAAGGGTCATACAATGAAGATGTAACTACCAATTAATGATATTATATTATAAAAATAGTAAAATAATGGGAATTACATATACCAAACAAAAGTAAATAGAGGCCAATGTAGCATGAATCCCACGAAAATGAAAAGTGAGATGAAAATCCCCTTATGAAAATTCGGCAGCCTAACGGCACCACATAAAACTTAAAAAATGGATTGATGAGATAAAATAGGGTATCCAATAATATCAAAATAAAATTTACAACATGAGGAATATAAAAGAACATCCCCCAAACATAATAAATATGAGCTTAAATGAAATGACATAAAAAGAGTACTTAAAAAGAAAGAGAGAGGTCGGATCCCTTACCTCATGTCCAACTTGACCCGATCATTCTTTAATCTCCTGAATAATAAACATGACTTAATTTATACTTTATTAATAACCTTTTTCAAGTTCATTCTTCCTTTTTTATCACTTATTACTATGTTATGCACATTATGTAATCGTTTAAGTTAATAACGGTCGTTTTGTCGATACTTGGTACTTAAGTCAAAAATAAACTCTTTATAATCACAAGTTTGTTCATGGGGTAAAATATAAATTATATCCAGAATTATATTCATTATGTAGATATCATATATATCATATATATCCATTATATACATGCATTTATAATGTTACATAATCATTTAGAGGTAATAAATGAAATGCACCGTTCATGGAGACGGTAAGCCATACGTACGCATGAACGCTACTTCCATTTCTGTTTCATATTTAATGGAATTAAAACATAATGATACATAATATTATTATAATTTCAGTATGATATCATATATAATATCATTAAATATATCCTTTATACGTACCACATATGGTATTAACGAATCAAATCACTTTGAGGGGGCGGTAGCCTGCACTTCCTAAAATGAAGATATCGTGTTTACCCATAATGGAAACCATAAAGGTATGACATAAATGAAAAATACAGAAGCTTAAGGAAAACATAAACATATTATATATCATATATAAATATTCTTACATCTTAATGGCCACCTTTGAAGGTGTTAAAATAATATTGAACAATCATCGTTTCGTGAGGCAGAAATTCACCAACCACAGAAACAATATGTTCTTTAACAATTAGATGTAGATGTGTGTAAGTGTATCTCGAATCCATATTATAAAAACATCCTAGTATATGGAAGATACTGGTGTTGTTACAGAAGAAATTAATAAAAAGAGTTTAGGGGGTTGGAGAAGCAAAATAAAAAAAAGAGCACAAGTGAAGACGTTACCTTAAAATCGGGTAACTCCCTTTGGTTTGAACCAAAATGGTTTCCTGAAGAGCTTCCTGACAAAGGTAAGGATTATAGGATGAGAAGAGGGATGTGGAGAGACAAAATTATCAGAGCTCGTCCAAGCCAAAGGTTTTAGAGGTGTGGGTAAGGAGGTAGAGGTGGGGGCCTTTTATAAGAGGAGAGGAGGGGCACTCTTGGAAAGGTATAAAATGTTACTTTATTTTCAAATGTGTTTCGAATTTTAAAGGTAACACATTAATTTATTTCGAGGATAAGGTGATAAGAGTTCTAAATCCACCAATCCAATTGGTTTTTGACATGTTTAGGTCTTAGATTTTATATTATCACTTTATTTTATTTAAATCTTTAAATAATGAGATAATCGTTTCATCATCATGATGTCATAAATAATTTAATTTATTTAATGTCTAAAAATTATAAAAAACTGCTATGATGTTGGAAATAGATTATCTTTTCAATGACTATTTATAGTAAAAAATCTGACTTGTATAACTCCATGTAAAAATTTATTTAGTAAAACAATACATGTTTGTGTCATTTTTACCTTTACTTTAAATAAAAGGAATAAATGTTATTATCTTACCCAAGTGGCTCCATGGGGTCCCAAAAATAGACCCATGGGTTGTCTTGGTCGGCGATGACTCATCCAATAGGTTTAGGACAAGTGTCAAGATATTTTCATTTTATTATAATATCATTTTTACCTTAAATCACACTAATTACCTTTAATCGCGATTAATAAAACTTAAAAGTTACTTTAATCAAAAATTATTTTCATCCCATTGAACCACATTTTACTTAATAATGAAAATCATTTATATTGTATTTTTTAAATTCAAATAACATAAGTGGTAAAGTTACATTTAAACGAAAAATTAGTTTTTGTAACTACCACTTTGTGGTTTCACTATTCATCAAAAATTAAGGTTTTTCAGAAAAATACCAAAAACTCACACTAAGCTATATTTGATATTCTGAATTCAAAAATTATATCTATTTTACCAAATTAATAACATATACGTTTCATTAATTAATTTTATAAGTAAATCCCACTGTCAAATCAAATAGCGTGTTTTTAAGAAACAATATCTATCAAAAGATTGACACTCGTTTATGTCCAATCTCAAAGTGATATTAATTTCAATGACCACCATTGGATTAAATGGTAAAATTATATTCTAATTTTACTTTAAAACCAATTAAAAAGATATTATAATCATATAAATAAATTATATTAAAAATAGGTTTTGAATTAAAATACAACATTTTTTACTATTCATTAAAAAATGAACTTTATCGTAAAAATACCAAAACATTACACAAAGTAAATTTTGATGTCCTGATTATAAAGAAGAATTTTATTTTGTCAAATACAACATATAAAATTTTCAAAAGTATATTTAAAAAGGGTTTTCTATCAAAAGGCGGTTAATCGACCTTTTAAAGAATATTAGAAGATTTGTGCTTAAAATTGGATTCATTTTCATTTTTAATCATCTAACATTTATTGTAAAAAGTAAAAATATTTGAAAAACATATATAATCATTTTTTAGTTAGTTCTATTCATTCCTATCATTACAATGGCTAGGTGTTAACTACCATTTAAAATAAAATTATTTTATTATTAGAGTGCAACGTAATATTTCAAAGGAACTCGTTGTTGCGTATTGGATAAGACATCAATAATAGCGTTCCCTTTAAAGTAATATTAATATTTTATTCACAAATATCGATAAATATAAAAAAATGTCATATTCTTTATTTACCTGGGGTGTTACATATTCTCTTCTATATCTATATGTGATCTTGTTTTGGGGGTTGTTTCCTTTGTTGGATGTGGTGCAACGAGAGTGAAATCTACAGGTATTTATTGTTTCTTCTACTATGAAAACACTTTTTTAATTGAATAAACTCTATTATGTTAATATTTATTACAGTTCCTCAATTATGGTTATTGGTTTCTCCCTTGGAATGGATTATTTTGTGGGAATGTGCAACTCATTTTTTGAGGTACGTGGTTCAATATCTAACATGTGTTGGTGAACTTTATTTATCAAATTTTAAAAAATTCTTTGTTAAATGAAATTACATAAAATGATTGATTTCTTATGTGCGTGTCGAACTTGGTTTTAAAAAAATATGTTTTCCCATAGATTTGGTAAATGGAAAATGGGTTTTAAGGAATTGAGAAATTGTTTTATGAAATGGTTGTAAAATCATGACATTATGAAATCATTTCGATGAAATGGTTTGGAAAATATAGAACATGGTATGGCTTGCGTTCATAGTTGTAAGGTATAGTATTTTGTATCATCCACTATCATGGGGTTTGATTATGTGGTATTTCTATGCTCTATATGCCTATTATTTTAGGAACTTGTAAGACATGTTGAGGGGTTCACTTTCTGGGGTGTTCTTATGCTATATAGACTATATGTATATATCTAGTTATGTGATGAGTCCATAATTTTCTATGTTAGTTAAGAGTTTCCTAGTTTTCATGACCTAGTGTGATCCTTGGCATGATGTTACCTATGCTACTTCTTAGCTAATTTGGGCCACTTTTTTATTATACTAGTATGATTGTACTACCAAGAATTTTATATGATATGGCCTAGATATACTGAAATACTGTGATCTAAATTATGAATTAGAAATCATATCAAATCCATGGTATTACAATCAAAATAGTACAAACCAAAATCAATCCAAATTTGATTTGATGAATCCTAGATAACATCACACCATGGATCAACCTAGTTTAGGATAACTTGAACACTTATACCTAACATTTATCCTTGGGGTGTTTTTACTTGGGGTGTTACATAACTGATGGGATTTATCGTTCCCCACATGTTGGTTTCTAACATTAGAGCATCTGAACAAAATAGAGGGAATAATTTATCCCTACGTCAATTAAACAACATGACATATATAAAACTGTATATAAAGAAATAATGGAACAAAACATGAATATATATATATATATATATATCATTATCATAATCGAAAGTGAACAAGAAATAGTTTCAAAAAAAAGTTAGAAAAACAATCATCATGATAAATGTCTAAAAATATATGATAAAAATCTAAAAACTTATCAAAATAGTATCCATATGAATGTATAGGAAAATACCTACTATATCACCATATAGCTATCCAAACATAGTTTATAAAAAAACCACACTGCCTCACTGTGGCACCTTGAATTTCCCTAAATTGAACGAAACAATGTGGACTACAAACATCCAAATGGGTGTGTAGGATGTGGGATAAAATAATTAGTAAGGTCTAACCCATGTGTTCTTTATCACATCTATGAAAAAAAATATAAGCTTTCTCAACTATAAAAAATAGAGCATGATATTCAATTTATCAGTTTTTATCAATATAATGGAGAAATAGATTAATTTCCGTTTTTCCACATTTCTGAATAATATAGGCCAGTCAGTTTGAAAAGATTTCTTATAAATATGTCAAAATACATATATAAAATAAAAAATAACTAATTAAATATCAAATCAAATAAAAGGTAGTTTAATGAAAATAGTTAAATAATAAAGCATCCAAAATTGGATATGAATCAGCATAAGAATCATCAAGCCAATGATCAAGCTAGGTTAGTATATCTAGGAAACTAGTACATGATAAAAAAATCATCTTTTCATCAAGACACTGGATATATTCATTGTGTTTAGAGAGCATAGTAACACCCAAACAAGTGGACCCCCCAAAAGGTCTAAAAAGTCACTATAAATACATTCCTAAAGAGTATAGTAATGCCCCTTGAGAAATCCACATGAATGTGGATAATTCATATTACTATACCTTTCACCTAAATACACATGGATTCCAATGTTATCTATTTTCCATACTATTTAATCAAAACCATTTATTCAAATCATGCTTGGAAATCCATTTCATAAAATTAATTCAAAATGATTTGAAAATCCTTTTCTTTTTACCAATACCAATTGAAAACCAAGATATTATAAATTCTAGATCCAAACATAGAAGAAATTCATGTAATTTCTTTTCATTTGAAAAAGGCATTTATGAAAATATGAGTAATGCAGTTCACCATCACATGCTACAGATGGGACCACCTTCCACATAACTCTGGTCCAACATTACCATAATAAAAAAACACATGGATGAAACAAAAAACAATATTTTGGTCTCTAGAATTAATCTAAAAATCACATAATTGATTCAATTGAAAATAGAGTTAGAACAATATGGGGAACAACTCATACATAATGAATAAACTCCCATTTCACTACAACCAACAAATGAAATTACCCCCCATAACAAGATCACACACATATCTGGAAGAGAATCAAAGGAAACATAATGATCTGTTAACATATCTAAAAACAAAATCAAATGACACTACAATGATCAGAGGTAACAAATAAGAAGAAATGATCCCTTACACAAAGAGATGCAACCGGAGTTTACGAATGATACAACATCGATGGAATCAATCTAGATCAAACAGAGTCTGTCAAAAATTTCCAATTGAGAGCCCTAGGTCGATATGGGAGATATCTATAGAAATATGAAAAAACATTTCATCAAGTAATCACCATAAAATTAATTTCTAAGATAGTTATACTATGTGTAATCCATTTACCCATCAGACAATCCTCAAGAATTAGATACACATAAAAACCCTTATACTATTGATTAAAAACTAATCATTTAATATTCCACAACATATTACCTTCACACGGTGTTCAATACATTCTCACTATGTACGATGATCATTATATCTTCCCTAAAAAACATACAAGTTTGGTATTGATACAATACGGTCGGTATTTCTCCAACAAACAGCAAAAATACAGGATTCTTTTCAGAAAAAACAATCTAGATTGAGTGTTCTAAAAAATCAATAAAAACAATGAAAATCCATTAAAACATTTATACCTATACTTTATTAATTCAAAAAAACATACATCCATGAAATTTAGGTAATTTTTCTCATAAAATATTCTCTATCCTCGAGAGTCCCAAGACTCAACCAATAAATGAGTAACACTATAAGAGAGAAGAAAAATACCTAAATGTTGGTTACAAGATGTTACAAACTCCCCACCATAAGAACATATGTATTTGGGATGTCATGAGGAAGGTTGATATCTGATAAAGTGGTATTTCCACTGATCACTCATCAAGGAATTTAACTACCAAGTCTTATAAGAATATAATCGATTCTATCATATATATCTAAACAATTGAATCAACTTCCCATGAAAGACATTCAATTAAGAGTCAATGATCTCTATAATTTTCTTGACAAAAGAAATACTTGTCTTAAACTGTATCTATTCCCAATAAAAAAAATTAAAGGGATCAACTTTTTGTTTCCTCAGATACAATATTTTGAAAACATAATGATTTCCTCTCAACTAAACCAGAAATTCCAACTAATTAGAACCCTTCCCAATACACTATATAAGCTAACACTATCTAATATATCTCATATTAAACATTACATGTTTTCAAAGATAATGGTGACCGAACCAAGGAGTAAATTTCCTAAAAATCCATTTACATATGGAAAATTATAAAGTAAAACAATTTTGACGCATATAATATTTACATTAAATATTCAATGTAACCAGATAGTGATATATATCCAGAATCCACTCTGATGTCTCTTGAACCAAATTCCATCCCAACAAATAATCTTCACCCACCTCTTCCCAACAAAGGGGTCATATACATGGGTGTCCATAAAACACCTCAAAAGAAGCTATTATTATCAATGAATAATTCATATTGTTATATGAAATATCAATAAAACACATATGGATATCCCATGATGCCCTAACATCCATTAAATAGGAATTGTTAATGTCCCCCAAGATATGAATAACATGATCCATCTTATCATATTTCTATAAATGATAAATTGGATCCAACCTAAAATAATTACCCATCACATCCTAGAGACTCCTACCAAACATTAATGTAAACATATGATCCCTATCTAAAAATAATTTTATAAGGAACCCCATGAAACCTTATAATTTATTGCACATACAACATACCCAGATCTTCAAATTTGTAGTGTCCACAATGAAAATAAAATGAAATTATTTTGTCAACCAATCAACCCCACTATATGGAATTACTCCAATATGTATTCCATGATAATACAACTGTAATGTACATTGATTCATTTTCCAATTTCTGAACTAACATCGAATGAGGATAAAGAAAAACAACCGATTTCAGATTCACTTCCTTAATCAATTGGCATTATTCACTATGAGACTAATACCCAACAATGTAATGATTTATTCCTAGCACATAGAGTTATCATATAATTAATAATACATATTCATAGTTCCCGGATGAATGATCTCTGAATACCTATGAAAATCAAACAAAACTGAGCTCCACATAGATATAGAGATGAAAAACAGACACCCTAATTTAAGAATACCATCTAATGTGATAGAAAAACCAAAAAATGGTCTCCCCAACATATAAGGTTTTTTTAATTCCTCTAAACTCAACAAAATTATATTGAATCTGTATAATAGACCAAGGGGAGATGATGATAATTGATCGGTTTTCATAGCCATACATAAATTATCCTTTGAAGCTTCTAGATGAAACTGAGAGCACATCCCCATAAGGTCCCCCTATTCCATATATTCATGAATATATTGTGATGCATACATTATTCTATGAAAAACTATATCAACATTCCCCTTCCCTAGGGTGTAGGAAATATCAATGACAAACTTCTTTAGGTATTCCACCCATCATCATTATCAACGATTCATGTATTTCTGAGAAGAGATATTGATAAAACTAATTTTTTCATAAAAGAATGTGAACCTATCCCTAAAAATGTAGTCCCACCAACACTTATGTGATTACATAAAAATGGAATGATCTATATAACATGTGGGGTAATTCATATCATACTGTCAAATCTGTCGAGATGTATTAGCCACCCAATGATTATCCTTCATAAGCACACAAATCAAATGAGCACCGGAAGCATCATATGGAACCACATACCCTTTACTAGGATTTGGTAAGATAAAAATTTTTTGATCATGAATACATTCCAAATTAGTACAAGAAGAACGAAATTTTACATCCCATATGAATTTTATCACCATTCTAGTAAGTGTTGGTGATTCCAACATAGAAAATACTTGCAAATATATTAGCATTATCATAAATGACCATGAAATCTATAAATCTCAAATAAATTATTTAGATCTTCACATGAAAGGATGATTTTTATATTCTCAGGGTTAATTAAAAATCCATTATTAGAAATTTCATGCCCCGAGAACTTCACCTGTATATTATAGAAATTTCATTTCATATGCATTCTATAATAATGGTTACACCATAATATTTGGAGAACCAAACCCAAATTATGCTCATTCTCATGCTCAAATCTTGACTAAACCAAAGTATCATCCAAAAACACCATGAAAAAAGTGTGAGATACTGATGGAATATAAAATTCACTAAATTCATAAAAATTGAATGATAATTAGTTATACCAAACGAAATCAAAAGATATTTTAAAGGCTATAACATCTCCGAAAATCCATATTCGTTATATCAGACTCCCAAACTCTGAGCTGATGATAACCCAACCGGAGATCAATCATTAAAAACCACTTTCCCCCATTAAGTGATAAAAAAACATCGACACAAGGGAAAATATATTTTTTGTTAACTTCAAACCCATCATACATCTATTACTACAAGAAAAATTAGATTGAACCATATTCCTTATTTCAAAAGAGAACTGGGGCTCCCCAATGTGAAAAAATCATGAAAAAAACCATTTTTCATCAGTTCATGCATATGAATATTGAGCTCTTTCAGATCCACTGCTGTGAAATGATAAGTATGTATCAAAATAGGATGTATACCTTGTACCATGTCAATAAAAAATCTATCTCCCTATATGGAGTAATCATTGAGAATTTTTTTAGAAAAATTCTAGGAAAATCATGAACAACCATGGGAAGAACAATAATAGAAGGAATGTAGTCCGACACAACTACTACAACATATTGAAATTTTTTGATCTATAGGTAGGAAGGTCTTCTATGACAAGACCATAGATCCCACTCTCCCTAGAACTCCCATGAGATAAAATCAGCGGAATAAAATGAGACAATCTAATAATAACAATGATCGCCATATTCATTGTAAATAAGACAATCCATCTCGATGATGATGTCAAACATATATAGATTTAGAACAATGAAATCCAAAACTAACTCAACATTATATATTGATAGCACACTAGGAGGACATTGAAACCCCTTGTCTTTATTCTTCCCAAGAGGAATCACTAACTCCATAACAATGAAAATGTGCACTGTTGGATGTTTATGAATATAAAGAATACATCCATATATAAATGAGTATGATAAAACACTATCAAATAAAGAAACCACTAATGAAGATGAAATAAAGATGATACCTCCCTCTATCATGGGACCCATGTCTACCCACATCAGAAACCTGTCTACTATGTGAATTTTCTTCACTCCTGGGTTATGAGGATAGAGACCTATATCCTTATATATATATATATCTAACTACTCCAATGTATCCATTGCATCCAAAAACCCTGATCATATTGAGGGGTTGACATATCCTGATGAAATGATGTATATTCCCATAACATCCACAACTGTTACATATCTTTTCTAGTGATGGACATTAACATAGGTTGATTATGACCATCCACACTGATAGTATGTTATAGATTGACTAATATCTACAGTTGGAGGTGATGAAGTGGTCTGTTACCAAGACCCACATTCACCTCTCCTGTAATGATCCATTCACATACTCTTTTTATTTTGCACACCAATTAATATTCCACTATATAGAAGAGAATGAGTATATACAAACATGCCTTCCATATTCATTTCATCCAATTTAGCACATTCCACTATCTCAGCATAGGTCAAAATATTCAGTATCAATACATAAAAATCAAATATCTGGTCGAAAACCAAATAGGCACTTCAAATATTTTAGGGAGACATTCTTTATATCCCCTAGTGAAAAACAAATGAGCTCCAAAAACTAATTGGTGCGTGATAACATAAAACACTCTCCCTACCTCAAAAAGAGGAAGTCTAGTGAACTTTCCATTACTAGAGGCTCTAAAAAATAAGGGATGAAAAGAGTATTTAAACTCTTCTAGCCCAATCCCAGAAGCCTATCCTCCTATACCATGGAATCCCACCACCTTTAGTTGTGACATTCAAATCTAAATTCCACACACATCACATTGATACTCTCAGGGATATTTAATATATCGAATATCTTATCGATCAGTCGAAGCAATTACTCTTCCTCTTGAGGATCATTTTTAGCTTTAAAGGGTGGTGGATTCTCATGTGTGAACTCCCGTGATAAATTCTTAGACCCTACATCTCCAGGTTATACCTCAAAAAAATGTTATCATCATGTAGTATATTCTAGACATCAAAATGAACAAACAAAATGAAAGAATCAATAAATTTATTTTCCATAGGAGGATTTATAGAAGGAGAATCAGCTACATAATCCTAAGTAAATTGTAGGACACATCTCATAGGCATATAAATTCACATCAAAATAGAAGAAACTAAAAAAAGAGAAAAATATCCATTTAAAATATAAAACTGAAAAGAAAAAACTATGATTAACATCATGAACTCTATATTTAAGGAACACATGACAACATCATAGGGTAACATGACTCTCATTACAATAAGATATGGTTAGGAATTCACAAATATATGCCTCTTAAGTCCAGATAATTGTACATCCTGTCACTAAAACATACTAAGATAAATAATATTGTTGGAAAACCACATTTGATACCTAACTATCAAGAAACCAACCGAAATTCCCTCTCAAACTGGTATAAAATCCAATCCATCACGTACCTGAAGGGCATTTCTGTTCACCTTAGGCTGGCGTCTATCTCCTAGAGATCAAAAAAAAAATGGAATGATTTAACCAAACCCAATGTAGACAACCTAAAATATATACACATATATAGAACGTAACAATAGATATATATATATATATATATATATATCATAACATAGAGTGAACAATGGATGCAGCACAATTAAAAATATAGAAAAAATTTTCCAAGACACATGTTTGAAAAAAGGGAAATAGAGCTAAACATGTTCACTATCAGTATCCATATGATAGTAAGGTAAAACTTGCACTATCTCAGAATCCATCAACCCAAACCTAGTTGATATAAACCCTTACCCTCCCACTACAACACTGTAACTTTTCATACATCGGAAGAAATAACTAGGTTTATGTACTGCTGAAGGGGTATAATGGGTGTGAGATAATAACCTCACTAGTGTCTCAAAAAGGATTCCCATATCAAGTCTACTAAAATTAGTCAAGGAATTCTCAACATTAAAGAAATAATGGAACCATATACAGTTTAGTATTTTTTTTATCAAAATCATTGGAAAATTGTTTAATTTTTTATTTTCAACTATTTTAAACAAAACAGGTAAATCATTTTCAAATAATTTTGTATACATATACAAAAATAGATATATCAAATCACACAAATGAATTCATTACCTATATTATAAAAAAATGATAGTAAAATCACAATAGTACATGCCAAAACAGCCTGAATTGGCAACAAATTGTATATGTAATAACATGAAATTGATTACACTAGTCCAGGATAGTTATAAAAATTATACCTTACATATAAAATAATGTATTAATCAAGCCAATAGTCTTATTAATTAATTCTAGAGAGAATTGGAATATCTCAACAAGTGATCCCCCCAACAGGTCTAACAATCCCCTACAATAATAGGTCTAGGTAGAAGAGGAAACCCTCTTGGGATGACTCCCTGAAAGTGGATGTTACCTATTACTATAACTAACACCAATGTACCCAAGGCATACCATTTTCTCTATTTTCCAAGCTATTTGATCAAAACCATTTCATTTTATCAGGATTCAAAAACCATTTCACAATTATTTGAAAAACGATTTCAATTTACCAAAACTATGGGAAAACCATATTTTTTAAGAACAAATTTCTACACACACAAAACAAATCTATCATATAATTTAATTTAATTTAACAGAAAAATTTATCGAAATAGGAGTAATGCAGTTCATCGACACATTGTAGATATATAACCACCTACCAAAAAACATCGGATACACCCCCCCCCACACACACACAAAAAAACCACAATAGAGAAACCAAAATAAATATAGAAGACTATAGAATCATCCTACGTAACTGATAATTCATTCAATTAACAAAATGGATGGTGGAGAAGAGGAAAAAACACATACCTCATGAAAAACCCCTCAAAAAACCCCAACCAAAAAATGAAATAACCCCCAGAACAATAATGCACATGATTTTAGAAGATAATCGATGTAAAAAACCATGGTTAAATTGATCTAATAACATAGTGAAATGACATTACCAAGATCAATGGAAATGAATTATTATAAATCATCTCTCACCCTAGAGAGATGAAATTAAACTTCTTTGATGATGTAACATCTAAAGAATCAATCCAGATCAAATAGATGCTCTAATAATCGTCAGAGGAGCGCCCTAGGTCGAGAGTGGAGATAGTTTCAGATAAATGAATAAACATATTATCTATTAAACACAATAAACTACATATTCCTGATAGTTACATGTAATTTAATCCTTTTACACACCATGTAATCCACAGGACTCAGATACACTAATAATATCATACCATTTTTTATTAAAAACATATCTTTTAACATTAAACGGTGTTTACATATTTCATGATGTGTACATGGAATCTTCCTTGTAGAACATACACTTCATATAGTCCCATCACATGGCATATATTTTCACCATATACATTAAAAGTCCAAATTATTTTCAATATACTCAAAATAACATTGATGTCCTCCGAAATTGGGGAGAACCCCCAATGCTGTTAACATATTTATACTTGGACTCCATGAATTTAAACTAACATACCTCCCTGAACATTAGGTTATTTTTTTCATCAAATATTCTCCATCCTTGGGAGTCTCAATACACACCCAATTAAAGAATAAACCTATCAAATATTTGGAAAATAACTAAAAGTTTGTATTGAGATTTTATAGTGCGTCAATGATTTTTGTTAAGAATAATTATGGATCAGTGCACCTATGTAATGAATATCTTGAATTTAACAAGATCATGATCAAGAATAAATGTCCTATACCCCATATTGATGATCTTATTAATCAACTACATGAGATCAATATTTCTCAAATGACATGGATACTAAAAGAGTTTTATTGGATTAACTAGATATTATTGGGGTTTTTTGAGGGGCCTCTCGTAGTTATCAAATATTCTATACATGTTTACATTAAAGGGAGTGATGATTACAATAGTATAGAATTTGAGATAATATTTTGGGACATTAATAATAGATTAGTAACTACCTCTATACATATGAAACCTTATGGTGGATAAGAGATTTTTCAATATAGTGATGCTTCCATAAGAGGGTTCAAATAAATTCTTATGAAGAATGAGAAGGTTATTTCTCATGAATCATAACAACGAATGATAGATAAGAAAAAACCCAACACATGATCTGCATCTAGTGATTGTAATATATTAGTTGAAAATTTAATTGAATCATGTATAGTATACAAGTGTTATATTTATACAAATCATAAGACACAATATTTTATATTCACCAAAAAAATTGAACATGAACCAAAGGAGATAGTTAGAACTGATTGAGGACTACTTCTCAACAAATTATCTACATGGGAATGAAAACAAGGTTTTAAATTCACCAAAAATAAAATATCATTCTATCTTAAATATTATGTGTATTGAAAAAAAATCAATAACAATGGATTTACCATGGATTAGTCTAGAATTCATCAATGAATGAGAGATATCCAACCTTATCCAAATGGTATTTTGAACCATCCATTCATGTGAAGATAAAAGAATACTAGGATGATGAATCACACATATAATAAAATGTAGTGAGAATTCTAGATATTAGCTTTGATAAATAGGAAGATACAATGTTTTTGACCTTGATTATGTGTTCCATAAAAATTTAATTGAATAAGAAAAGTTTGTTTAATGAATAGAGAACATCTTTGTCTATACATTCGGGGAGAAAAACGATGTATTAAAATCTAAATAAAAACTTTTAGGGGCATAACATAAAGCATAATATTTCAAAATAATTTTCTCAATGATAGGTATGACAACATGATAAGGATAAATTATAGAGGTATAAGGGTGTGTTCGATCAATTCCCTATACTAGTATGTAAATTTGAAAACAATACGTTGTATATTTTCATCAATACATTGTATATTTTCATAGGACTCCCCAAAATTTATACATTCTATAATGATATTTATGTTGTAGTTAGCCACCATACAAAGTGAGTGAATTTTATTACCATCAATGAACATTTATCTCTTTTCCAACACCTAAATATATACATAAGGGAAGTGGTATGGATGTATGAAATACTAATGTCCATTTTATATGATCTAGATACAATTTTTACCACGAGTTTATGGATAATACTTTTAAAATTATTGAAGATAGATTTATTAGAACTACATATCACCCTCAGACATACGATCAGTCTAAGCAGAATATTTAAACTATTGAGGATTTTTTAAGAACTTTTCCTTTTGAATTCCACAAATGTTAAGATCAAAAAATCTCTAAGATAGAGTTATCATATATAATTAATTTCCATTATAGATTTCATATGAAACCATTTGAGTCAATTTATAGAAAGATATGTGGGACACCATCATGCTTGGTTGATGTTGGAGAGAGAAAACTGATATGTATTAACCTTTCCCAACATATGAAAAATAATTTTCAAACCATTCCATGACATATGAAAATACAAAAAATTAATATAAGCATATGTATATAATAATCAATTAGATATAGAGTTTGAATATATGGATAAGGTATTCCTTTAGATATATCTATGGAAGCGTGTAGTGATATTTGTGAAGAATGAGAACCCGATTCCATCATATATCAGTCACTTACAGATCATTTAATTTTTCAAGGTTATATCCTATCATTTAGAATTCCCTCTAGACCACTACTAAGTGCATGATGTGTTTCATATATCACTTTTGGTGGATTAAAAACAAGACCCATTACATATGTTGAACTTTAGATCCCTGAAATTGTAATATTATCTCTCATATGAGTTATAAATATTGGACATTCTGTATCTGAGAGATAAGGTGTTGTGGAAGAAGACTACTAATCTGGTCAAATATTTAGAGAGGAATCACCAGTTTGAGGATGACACATGAAAAACTAACAATGTGATGGGAGAAAATTTCTATCACTTTTTTTGTTCCATAAAATATAATCATGTGAAAGTTAATATATTTAAGGGGGTATAATAAAAAGACCTGAGTTTTGGAAAAATATTACTCAAATAAAAACGAAGTTTGATAGCTTGGTCCAAAATAAATATAGGCCATTATATGGTATATTTATAATTCAGTTTTATAAATTGTGGTAACCAAATTATGATATATATATATATTAAAAATATGAAAATATAAAATAATGAGCACTTTAATTATCTACTAAACTATTGTAGTTGAGAAACTAATAAAAATAAATTTTATTACATTTTAATTTTTTAATGTTTTAAATAATTCAGTTTGAATATTATATGAATAAAAGTCAATTTATTTATCTATATGTAAAAAAGAACGAATAATGAATAATAATATTAATATTGTTTTATTTATAAAAGTATGTTTTACTATAACATATGTGTTTATATAGAATTAATGTTTTAAATATTATAATGAGAATATGAAAATTTTTATTTAATTTTAATATTTACCATAAAAATATTATACTAAAATGTATTTTTGAGATATTTATAAAAGAATGATTTCTAAGTGAATAATGAAATATATTGTTTTTGTAAATTTGATGAAATTAATGGAATTATTAATAAATAAATATAAATTAAATTTTTTTTGAAAATACATTCTTAAAAAATATGTATTTTATAATTTAAATTATTCATTTTAAAATATAGATTAATTTTTAAAAAATAATATTTGAAATTTTAAAACTCAAGTAATATTTTTTTAATTTTTTTTAATATATTATACTTTTAATATATTAGAATTTATTTTACAAAAATTTATAAATTGAATGAGAAAAATACATTTCAAATTTATAATTATTATCCACAAATTCTATTTTAAAACACACTTTATACATAGGTATAATTATTTAGTTACCTTATGTAAAAAATAGTTATTGTCGTAAAACCTAAGTTGGTAAAAGTAAAAATTCAATGGGAAAAGGGATTTAAACATGTTTAAAAAATATTTGAGAAACTTAGATATCTTTTAGTCACATTTTATATCCCCCAACCCATTATTTATCAAATTTGGTATACACATTCCATAAGAGTAACTTTCCATTGTTAAAAAGTTTTGGGTATTTACAAAAATACCTTCAATTTAACTTATACAGGGGCCCACCTCTCCTCACATCAAATCATAACAATGACCCCTGAGTTCGGACAAAAATTTAAATACCCATAAATTCCATGGAAAATGTTTTCATAAATACAAGGGAATTTTACGAGTCTGCGAAAATTGACAGCGCGTGATTTTGAGGCCCGGTGTGCCCGAAATCAATTTCTGAAGTTTTGTTCTAGTACGATCAGTAAATGAACGGGCATGTTTTTATAACTTTTCAACGGGTGCTCAGAATCCAAATTTGAGGGAACCATTGAACTCAGAGTGCCAATTTTCCCCTAAGAAGACTTTCACCTCGATGACATATTACCGAAATTATAAGATAGATTTTGGGTTTTTAATGAATGAATTTAACAAAAATAAAGTTGTATCTTTATTCTTATTGAAGTTGGTTGAATACTCCATGTTGAAGTTGGAGGTGGGAACCACTAAACCTTATCCTCCCATGAGAGGATATAGTGGTGGGGTCCACCCGAACCTAACCTTCTCTTCAAGTTTAGTATGGGTGGGACTAGTGGAGGTTGAAACCTCTTGAACTTCCCATTACATGGGGAGAAACCTCTTGAGCTCTCCACTTAATGGTTCCACCACCCCTCTACCTTAATGGAGCCAATACACAAACATTTATGGTGAATCTCCACATTATTTTTTTCTAACCTCTTGAATTAATTAATTTGAGCTAACCTAATTAATTAAATCATTTGAATTTTGTGCTAACAACTAAATAATAGATTAAATCAAGCTATTATTATTTTGGTTGGAATTTCTCATTTGGTGGGACTTGGGAGAAGAGAGAAAAGCTCTCACCAATGAAGAACGAAGTACGTCTTCTCCTAAAGAAGAACACTAGCAACAATCTCCTTCAACCTTTATCTTTGGACCCTACCAACGTGGGACATCTCCAACCGACCTACCCTCCTCATCATTGTCAACAAGCTGATGGAGCTCGAGATTGGAAGTGTGTGGCAGACTCGATGAACAACGATCTCCTTCGTCTTCTTTCTACGACTTCGTCATCCAATAATGATCAATGGTCAGGGGTTTATTTGTGTAGTATTGCATTTCTTATTTTCTTCTTTGGTTGGAAAATAATTGTTGCAGAGGTTGTAAAAATTGAAGTTCATCTTTCATCATACTTGATGAACCAAATGATATCACCCTAAACACAGAGGGTACGGGCCAAACCAAAATGGCCCAATATCACCACAATTCTTGTTTTTGATGACCTTCGGCATGGTGACGAAATGATGAGGCGATGAATGAGGAAGTGACCAAGGTCGCCCTACCTGTGGCCTCCGTGACACCTGCTGCCCCAGCTAGTTGTGCCACTCGCCGGGAAGAGGAACTTCCCCAAGCCGGCCTGCACCTCTCTGGCATACCTGGACTCCCCCCGGCCACCCGTTAACCTGCACGGCCACCACCCGACCTGCCTGCAGGCCAGCCCGGCCGCCCCCAGCATGCCACCGGCCTTCCCGGCTGCCTCTCGGCCACCCACCGACCAGCCCAGTCGCCACCTCGCATGCTCGTCGGCCTCCTGGCTTCCGGCCTCCCGGCCTCCCGAGCCGGCTCCCCACTCCCGGCCGCCCGACATCCTGAGTCGTGCCGGTCACCCGGCTGAAACGACGCCCTAGTCAAACCGGCCTCCCAAGCTGGACCACAACCCTCCTCACATTTCTCATGTCGTACCAGCCCCGGCCACGCCCTCTGGGCCGAGCCGCGCCGGGTCGCACCGGGTCGCACCCTCACTGCACTCTGGGAGGAAAATGTTTTGATTCCTGATCCCCTATATGAAATAGGTTGTGATTCTTAATACACTATATGAAATAAGTGTTGATGCATGATCCATAATATTTAATTTAAATACTTATGTTAGTTACAAACTATTTTGATATGTGATTATGCTTTTCCCTTAGATTATGATTTAGGTATAATTTTGTTCATATTAATTAATTCGTTTTATATATTTGATCATATATGAATACATATTCTATTATTAGGAAACATAATTAGATTTTATTGTTTTATTTCCTTTTAATCCTATATTTCTATCCTTGTTATGTATTTCCATCCATATGATCTCACTATAAGAAACATGTTTATATGAATATTTTTCACTCCCAATGAATTTGATATCACCCTTTATTATTTTTATATTTACCAAGTCATGAGTACAAGTTTAACATGTGATTAATCAAGGATAAGATCATGGATGATGACATTATAGTGAAATATTTACAATAATTGTAAAATAAGTCTGATATGTACCTAATATCCAAAGTCAATAAACATATCGATTCTCTGGATGTTTAAATTATTATATAACATATATTTTTAATTATTAAATGATGTAAAATAAGTAAAAATTTATCTTGGGTCCCCTCAGATTATTTGGAGTACTTTGAAAATGGGATTTTATAATTTTGTTTTAAATTAAGTGAAAATGGAGTATGTGGATTCATTTCCAATAATTTGAAAGTGTTATTTTTCCATTAATTTGAAAATGTTTACCAAAAGTGTTCTACCACCATTTATTTGTGTTATAATAATGAGGCGGTGTTTTGAACGTTTTATTTTGTATTACTATTTGATTTTATTTATGCATCCATGTGATGACATATTTTTTAGTCATTATGTTGAATCTAGATTTTTATAAACTACATTATGAATGAAATTGTATAGAATCATTAATGATATCCTATTAGTAATGTTATTCTCATACCAAAGGTCACCAGTAGAGTCATCGGATTTTCGTGATTTCCATTTTATTTTCTATTAGAATGTTTTTTATAGGTAATTTTAAAGTGTATTATATAATTCCATTAGATTCTTTGGTAATAGATTATTTTTCACACTCTGTTTTCTTTATATATATGATATGATCTAGGATTGTTAAGAAAATAAGTCCCTTATATATTACCATTTTTTTGTTCATAAAATGAAAATAACTTTTTCATTAATGATTATTTTATTTCTCTTAGTAAATTTATATGCATAACCATTATCACTATTTTACATGTTCTGCTCATAGTTCCTTATCCTAAATAAATCATATTTCTATAATACTGAATTACATTATGTATAATAAAATTCTAATCTAAAACTAAAAACCTTTCAGTTCTTTATATAATGAGTCTCACTATTTTTAAACTTCGATTCTATCTAATTTTAGACTTTGTTTGATCCATAATTTTTGACTCCCAGTTTCCCAGAAATCAGATTCTGATTTCTCAAAATATCATACTCTAATTTTCATAGAATTAAAATTCTGAATTCTTAAAAAATCAGACTTCGAGTTCTCAGTTATTCTGATTCTGATTTCATAGAAAACCAGACATTGAGTCCTCAAATTTTCTGACTCTAAATTTTTAGAATTTTGGACTCTGTTTTCTCTAAAAATGGAACTCCATTTTCTCTAAAAGTGGAACACCAATTTCTCGGAAACCTAAACACTATTTCCATAGAAAATTAGACATTATTTTTATACAAAACCAGACTCCAAATTTTTATTTTTCCATAATCCATTTGTATACATATTCACTCTCTGTCTCCCATAATATTTAGAATCTGATTATTCATACTTATTAATGTCTCAATTTTTCTTCTACGATATTGTTCAAACATTATTAAATCCTAGTTTATTTATGTTTCTTAAACATAAGAATTTTTTTTCTTACATTTTATTGTTTTCTTACACTTGATTATGTTACAATGACATTATTTCATAATATATGTTTTTAACCAACCATTTTCCAAGTAAAACCTATCCAGTCCCTCTAAAATTCATGGAAAAATATGACTATTGTAGGAGGAGATTACCATTGTGGTTTTCACTTATAAATACCTAGAATTTTGATTGATTTAAAATATAAAGTTTCATAGAGAGTGGAAATCTTGTATGGTGTGATATCTCTACTCAATCAGCTTTATGAGATTGCTATGAGCAACTTGTTCAAGATGCGAACATATTTTTCAACGTACATAGTGCAATTATGGTTATTGCCGATCAATCGAGGGATTCCATGTCTAGGAAGAAAGGGGTGTCAATTGCCTTAGATATCGTGGCCTTATAGGGATAGAAAGATAGATTCTTATATTCTTATTGAGGGCCTACCCTGTCGTGGGAAAGACATACTTTCAAGGAATTATAAATCAAGGGGCCTTTACCCAAGAGTGTTGGATACCCCTCTCATTGGGTTAAAATATTTCTTATACATTTTTACTAGTTGACATTCCAAGTTTTTATTCTACTACTTTTGTTAAATAATGAAAGTGTAACTATCTTACACATTATTATACTTTTATACTCTGATATATATATAATATTTTATAAGCTTTATGGTGGAATCATTCCCAAAGTAAAATTGTCTTATGTTTCCTTCCCTACGTAAAATTGTCTTAATTATTTTTTTAGGATCCATATTATTGGATCCTAATCATTTTAGTATCTTAGTTATGAACGAAAGAGGGTTTATAAATCCTTCATGTTTAACTTTTTAAAGCATTTATTTTCCATATAGGTAAATTATATGGTATTTAAACCTACAATTCACCCATCTTGTAATTGAGAAAATACATATATATTTAGATCCTACAATTGGTATCAGAGGAGGCCTCCGAAAAACATATACTTGCATATTAGTTTTTTTTCTCAATTTTTCTTTCTTATATGCTTAGATTTTTCATAAATTTTTTCTTTGTTTATAAAATTTTACTACTAATCTTTTTTTGTAAAAACGATCAATTGTATTTTCTTATATTATGGCAGGGATGAAAATTGAATCAATAAAAATATCAATCTTACCAGACCCCTATTCCTCCATTGTAATGACTATGAATATTGGAGAGATTTATTGAATAACTTTGTTATTAAAACTGGAGTAGACATCTTTTTCATGTTCATTATAGATTACAAGATACCATAAAAGGATGTTAGAAACATCAAAAATCAAGAGATACATGGATATCAACTTAATTACAAGGTATAAAATACTTGATTATGTTCCTTGACTAGGAATATCTATAAGCTGATTTCATCATGTGAAGATTCTAATAGCATGTACGATAAATTTGAAGTTACACAATTTGGCACATCCAAGGTCATTAAAACTAGAAGAGCTATTCTTAGAGATGAATATCAAGGGTTTATATCTCCTTATGGAGAACATGTTTATAATGTTCAAAAAACATTTAATACCATTTTAAACATCCTTCAATATATGGGTGAGAAAGGACTTGGTGAAATGAACAGGGATAAGATAATAGATATTATTCCCAATGTGCGGGAATCTAAAAGGGAAACTATTTAGGAAAATAAGAATGTTTCAAACATCACTCTTCAAGATTTATTTGGGAATATTTTACAACATGAAATGAGAATGAAGAGAGATGAAGATATCAATATGAAAAAATAGTAAATGCATTGTTTCTTTTATAACTACATCAAATCAAATTCAAGACAAGAATCCTAAAAGAGTTACAATATCAAAAGATAAGGAAGCTACCGTGATATCTAAACCAAGTGAATGTAATTATTATAATAATGAATATTCCAATCTTGGTCGAAGAGTGAACATGATTGTTGGACATAAATATTTCCAACACAAATACAAGAAGAAAGATAGAAAAGATAAGAATGATTTAGAAATGACTTGTTATGAATTTAAGAGGGTAGGTCATATTATACGAGACATCCCTATGATCTAAAGGAAATAATGAAAGGATATGTATTAAAAAAAACAAGAAAAAGTACTCTAAGTATACGTTTAAGAATGTACTAAAATCTAATGACACATGGAGTTCTAGTGGTGGTGATTTTTCTGATGAATCTTTTGATATTGAATCTTCTAAATAGAAGAATATTTTCCTTATATCCATAATCCCCATTGAAAATCATTGTCTTATCGATAAGGTAAATACTAATTAATCCATAAAAAATATTTCTTGAAATGATAATATTTCTAATGATGAATATTATTAATCTTAAGATAAAGAATCTTCCTCATCCAAAGATAATACATCAACTTAATTTGTAAAAGAATCAAGGTTTTCCAAGATAAATGAGAATGATAATATTAATATAAAAAATGAACTTGTTAAGAAAAATTCTAGATTATCTATTTTAAAAAATAAGTACCAGTTCTCACAAAATACATTTATCAAATAACTATTTTTTTGGAAAATGATTCCAAAAAACATATAGATGTTAATTTTGAGAAGTATAAACATTATAAAGATTATAAAAAATAAATTTCTAAGAAAAATGTTTTAGATAGTAACTCAAATTAAAAAATTGATGACTATGAGGATAAGAATTTAGTCATCAGACTAAAATATGAAGTATTTCTCTTAACGAAACATTGATCAAACTTTACCAAAGGAATGATATGTTTTGAAAAAATGTATTCCCAACTTTATCCTCATAGAAATATTTCTGGATTTGGTTATTCTCATTAAAAACCTTTTTTAGTCATAAATATTTTGTTCCCCAAAGTGCCCATTTTTTCACTAAGTGTCAATGTGGTAGAAATTGGGTGAATATTTTTTATTTAAATAAAAGCATATCCTTAGGATTTAATAATGTTTACTTTTCTATAAAAATGTGGATACATAATATTTTAGATTTTAATATTTTCGATTCCAATAATTTTTGGATTCTGAATGTATGACTATCTTATTTTCAGAAAAAAAGGGCGAACAATAACACATGGTATATGGATAGTGGGTTTTCCTAGAACATGACTGGTAACAAAAAACATATTTGATAAGATTATCGAAATGAAAGATGGAAAAGTAACTTTTGGTGATAATGATAAACGAGAAAATATTTTTTTAGGTAATATTGTTCTTCTTGTAAAATCATTAATTTCAAATATTTTATCTGTAAAGATATTAAGAAAAAACATTTAAGTATAATTCAATTATGAGATGAAGTTTATCTTGAGAATTTTAGGAATTATAACTGTCTAGTATAAAATTTCAAGGAAGTGTTTATTCTCTCTACCTAGAGGCATGATAATTTTCACAAACATAAATTAAAAGTCCTTAGGAGCCATTAAATACATTTCCTCAGTGAAATGGAAGATAAATCATGCATATGGAATATAATAATAGGATATTTTATCCTTATGAACTTATGAAAACTCTCAAAGAAAAGACTTTTTTAAGGATCTACCGGAGCTTTGATTAGATTCTTCATAAGTATATGATACTTGTCAATATGTAAAGAAACATACGTCAAGATTTAAATCAATTAATTAAGTATCTACTTTTGATACATTAATGGTAATGCATATGGATATTTATGGTCCAATACAAACTGGAAGTATTGGAGAAAAATACAATGTACTTGTTTTAGTTGACGATTATACAAGATTTACATGGGTCTATTTTCTAGAAAATAATTACGAACACTTATATTATTTTAAATACATTTTAGACAAAGTTAAAACTTATAAAAAACCTTCAATTGATAGAAATTCATAGTGATCATGGTGGAGAATTTGAAAATTAATTTTTTTGAATCTTTTTTAGTAATAAAGGCATTACTCATAACTTCTCATCTCCATGAACTCCTCAAGAAATTGGTGTTATTGAATGAAGAAAAAGAATTATTCAAGAGATAACTAGAACCATGTTGATTGAATATTATATTCTAAAAAACTTTTGGGATGAAACTATATATACTTATTGTTATACTAAAAATCGAGTTTCAATCAGAACTTTTGATAATAAAATACCATCTGAGTTATGGATTGGACAAAAACCTAATATTTCTTAATTAAAAGTATTTGGATGAAATTTATTCATCTTGAATAATAAATATATATTATAAATATTCTCACCCAAATCTGATGAAGGAGTTTTCTTAGGATATTCCACTACTTCTAAGTCTTATATAGTTCTTAACAAAATTTATTGTACTATTGAAGAAACAATACATGTTGAATTTGATCAAATTGATCCTTTTGTTTTTAAACAACCCCATCCAATATCTTCAAATGTGTTTTCAAACAATTATAATCAACCCTTGATGGAATATTATTCTAATAAGGAAAATACTCATGAAAACATTTCTGAAATATTTACCTTAGACAATTTTTTATCTTATGATTATGAAGAGGTTTTAAAAAACCCAAATCATTAGTTTCATAATAATCATACTATAGATATTATCATTTGTGGTGTAAATCAATATGTAAGGACAATAACTTCTCTAGGAAATGATTCACAACACCTACAATTTCTTTCCCAATTAATACATAAAAGAATTGATGAATCCTAAAGTGATTACGATTAGATAAAAGTTACGCAATATGAACTAAATGAATTTGAAAGGAAAAAAGTTTTTACATTGGTTTAAAGACCTATTGAATCATCTATTATTGGTGAGAAATGGGTCTCCAAAAATTTATTTGATGAAAATGGAATCATAGTAAGAAATAAATTAATTTCCTTTTCTAAAGGATATTATCAATAAAAATGTAAAGACTATGAATAAACATACTCTTCAGTAACTAGAATTGAATCAACTCTTATTTTACTATTCTTTGAAGAATTTTTCAATTTCAAACATTTTATAATGGATATGAAGTGTGATTTACATAATGGATATTTTCAAGAGTAATTTTATGCTGAAAAAATTATTGTTTTTTAAGACAAAAAACATCCTAATCATGTTTACAAACTCACCAAATACTTATATGGACTTAAACAATCACCTAGAGCCTGGTATGATAGGATTACAAGATATTTGTTACAAAAAAATTATGATAAGGTAATTTATAATCCAACTATATTTATAAATAATGGTAAGAAATAAAATTTTGTTGTTAAAATATATATTGATGACATTATATTCAGATCAACTCAGAAATCTTCAACAAATTTCTTTTGTGAATCCCATGAAATCTGAATTTTAAATGAGTATGATGGGTGAGTTAACATGATTCCTTGGATTAAAATTATTTAAAAATTATAAAGAACTTATATATGTCAATATAAGTATATTAAATATCTTTTTAAAAAGTATGTATATGAAGGAACTAAATGTGTCTGCACTCCAATCAGTACCTCAAACACTCTTGATCTAGATAATACTAGGAAACTAGTTGCTCAAACATCTTTTAGAGGCATTATAGGATGATTATTATACATAGTATATGTTTATATAGACTTAATTGTTTCAATATTCTTATGTGAAATATATCAATCTACTCCAAAATAATCCCATTACAATTCAATGAAATGGATTTTTTTCTATTTAAAGGGGACCATGGATTTTGGAATTTTTTATTCTTCTTGAAATGATTTTGTTTCAAAAATATTTTCAGATGCTAAATTTGGTGGATGTAGAATGTATAGAAAAATTACATCCATAACATGTCATTTTTTAGGAGATTCATTAATTTATCTTTCATAAAAGAAACAACACTCAGTAGCACTCTCCACTACTGATGTTAAATATGTAGTTATTGGAAGTTGTTGTACTCAAGTGTTGTAGATGAAATACACACTCACATACTATTGAATACGTTTTACCAAAACATCAATAATGTGTGGCAACCCAAGTGGAATTTCCCTAAGTAAAAACCCTACACATCCCTCTCGTGAAAAACACATTGAAATTAGGCATCACATTATATGGGATCTCACACTTAAAAGATATATCATTCATATATTTATCAAAATGTAAAATTAACATGATGAAATATTTAAAAATAATTACCCTCTAATATATTTTAATAAATTAAAAAAAATAGAAATGATAACCATAAGGTAATCATCCATATGAAATTTTGTTGAATACATCTCCAAACTTTATATTACTTCTTTTCATAGGGGGAGTACATATGTTTACTCTTTTATATTTCCTTTAATGAAAATATGGAACCAAAAAATTTCTAAGCCTAAAATTTCAAGGACCTGAAAAGTGTTTTTTATCTAATATAACATTTCAGTACCTATGTTCTATAAGAAGATCCTTATCTATACTGACAAATATTTCTATGAAATACAAGTGGTTTGATTCCTTACTTATATCATTATAATTGAAATTAATTATTTTTTGGTACTTGTTTTAAGAAAAAATATTATATTCACTTTCTATAAATCTATTTTTTCCATAAAACCTCAAAAGATCCGAATGCATAAAAAATTTCTCCAAAATTCATATCAACCGTTAGATATTTTTACGCTAATCTCAACCATTAGATTGGTTCTAGAATATGAAACATCACCATGAAGACTATTTAAAGGGACCTAGATTCAAATCCCACATCTATTTTCTTATCCTTTTAAACCAAAACTATGTTGCTCTATATGTTTTATGTTCTATTTTTGCTATTTCCATATATACCAAATGTCTCTTGAAGCTTCTTTTCAGACACTAATGTAGTCTCAGTCCAGCAAGGAACCAAAGGATTGGTTAATGTTATGATAAATGATAGTAGATCTTGATTTCTTCATGAAGTATAATTCTTTGAATGAAAATATTATCAAGTTCAATGGATGGAAAAGTATTTGTTTTTTCAAGGAAAATAATCAGTATCCAGTCTACAATGAACTTATAGTTGAGTTTTATGATTCAATTTAGTTCTATCAATAAGGTGGAAGTGAGATGTTTAGGTTTAGAGCTAGTGAGAGGTTGTATTCATTATCTTTCAACAAGGACACTTTCATCCTTTACATTATATACAAAGGTTAGGAAATCTAATTCTCACATGGTTTCCCTAATAAGGAAGGATCTTTCGAGAAGGTAAAGGCTATAGTGTTCCATGGATAGAAATATTTCATGAAACCCATGATTTACTATCTCTCAACATACTATAGGTTACTCGAATTATGGATGCAAGGATTCCTTATTCCAAGGAATGGCGATAAATATTCACTCAATATTTTTCATATTATATTCTTAAATTTCCTAGTGAATATAAGGAAGATAAAGCTAGTGAAGTGAATCCTTCTAACAATAATTATCATTAAGAATGGAAATATAAAGACTTAGATCATAATGTAACCAGCAATCACATCAAAGATTATAGTTTTTTGTTTGGAATAATTGTAAATACCCTACACCTCAAAGTCTAATAATTTAAAATCAAATCATATTTTAAAATCTGAGTTTGAATTTTTGTATTCCATTTTAATCTCAATACCAAAACATTTGTTTTGATCAAATTCATTCCTTTCAAAATCATCTATCATTTAAAATAATTTTCTAATATATAAATAAAAATTATTTCATCAAATCAATCACCATCTCAATTCGTTTTTTCAAAATCCACCAGTTTTATCAATCATTTAAAGGGGTAAACGTTCAAAAATCTTATAACTTTATAATAAAAAATATAATTCTACTAAAATAAATGTTTCAAATTAATTGAAAATAAATTTAAATCTAGAAAGAAATCAGAGCTTAAATTTTATGGAAAATCCTTTCAGATCCACTTACCTTTAATCATGAGATAAAACAATCAATAACCCAAAACAAGAGTCGCCAATGGAGAATCGAAGGTAATGGTGATGAAAGAAGAATATCAAAAAATTATATCCATAATATAAAAGGTGAAATACATCAATGACATGATGATTCATCAATCTCAAAGGAGTAGTGAAAAGAGAAAAATTGGAATTCCAAATAAAGGTGAAAAGACATACCAGAGAGGGATTAAACACATCCACTAGTGCCACAATTTAGGAGGAATGTAGTTTAGCGGATATAATTTTCCTATTAAGATCTTCCAAAATCTAAAATATTCAACTAGCTTCTTATTGGGGGTGTTTAGGATTAAAAGAGGGGATTCAATTTATTAATTTGAATATTTGGGGTATCAAAAACTCCATTCACATGGTTTTATGGTTCAAACCACATTTTTATTATTAACCATGGTGCTAAACATGTTCCCTATTCAGGATTCTGAAAAGTCTTCATAGTATGTCCACATGGTTAGACCAATCGTGTTCTAACAATTAAAACCCCCACAACCCCAGGACACAATATTTGGAGTGTGGTCGCACTTCCTGGACTAACCGTACACCAACCACGATCCACCCACAGAACACTTTCTATAGGGTACATGATTTTATAGGAAAAACTATGAATTTTCTTTAACTATTCTTCAACAATGTATAACTCCCAAAAAAATTATTTTTCAAATAGGTCATAGAAATTATCTAGAACAGACACCATGCAATGGATGATCAAAATAGGTGTAAATAAGTACCTAAAAAAGGTAAAAATATGTTAAAAATCCCATTCCTGGATACATGATTTAAACATTGACATATTGGTTTGTAGTTAAGTATCATACATTAGATGGGAAATGATAGGTTTTAAACTAAATAAGTTATCAAGATATATTTAGATTTTTTAAATTCTAATTTTTGTATGAAGATATATATATCCTTTAAATTTATAGTAATGTGTCCAAAAAAATTACACACCTACGGTAAATATAAGATTATTTATTTTCCATAATTCAAGAAATATATTTTATTTGATACAAGTGACTACACAATTATGAATTTTGATTGCAGTGATATTAGTTAAATATTGACTATAATATAAAATATTATTCATAGGAACGTTTTTATAATTGTTTCTATAAATACCCCACCCTTTGTAGCCCAGATTCATTAGTTACTTTTTTACATTGGAACTAGACATAAGAAATCACATCCCAAAATACCTAATAGTTTATTAGTCTTGAGAGACTGGATACACATTTTAAGCTCATATTACCTTTGAAAACATAAAATAAAACTTATAATTTATTAGTGAAAATTACTATTACCTTTACATTATCCCTATATATCAATCAAAATAAAATTATTGGCACCCAATGGACAAGAAATATAATAAATGAGTGTTCTTTAATAATCAGTAAGGGTACACAACCATTGAAATATATCATGAATAAATAAGGAATAATCGATATAGAAAGGTAAATAACTTAATCACATGATATTAAATTAGGAACATTAAATTTATTAATAATATGGAATGAATAAATTATCATTAAATAATTCCATACAAATAATCACATGACCTTGAATTTTATCCATGTATATTATAAATAATAGAATAATTAAATGGAAATTAATAATGAATCTCATAAAGAAAGAATTCATACTGATGGAAATCATCACCATCTAATCAAGGTCATATTTCAAGACATATAACATAAATGGGTAATACCTCAACTAAATAGACAAACTAGTTTATCTCCTTATACCTATCAATGCATCAAGGGGATATAATGGGCCTCCATCTCATACTAAGTCTAATTAATTATTTATTTTAAAGGGGATAAGCACAATAAATTTAAACAATTTTATTTAAAAATAGTATTCATCATGAAAATAATTTTCATAGTTAATAAACATAATCATTATAAATATTTATACTAGGAAACTAGAATATATATGTCAATACCTTCCCTAATAATTAAATATAATCATAAACATCAAGATTACTATGGATAATGATATGAACATTGTATATCCCAACCTATCTAGTCATAAACCATCCAAATAAAAAATAAGGACGGTATCATTAAAACATATTTCCAATATTGAATAAGGTAAAATTTTGTTTTCTGTCATTTATTAATAGATATATCTTAAAAAATTGAGTAATTTGTTTTGAGGAGAATATTCTGTTCACATTAAAAGTCAAATTAAAAAACTAGAAATTTTTAGAATATTTAGAAAAATATTTTCCTTAAAAATATCATTATAAATTATTAACATATTATTAAAAAAAATTAGTCGTTATGATGGTGGATAATTTTTTACATGGTGTATAAGTTAAAAAACATTCACATAAAACTGTTTTAAAAAGGTTAAAAAGTACATTGTTTGAAAAAAATGATGGTTAAATACAAAATATTTTTTATAAATGAAAACATAGTTAAAACATTCCTTAATAAATAAATTTATGAATATTAAATATTATATATTTTTTTTTTCAAAAAACATGGATAAGGTGGAAAAATATTTTTCAACTGAAGTGGGAAATAATGTCGAATTTTATCAAATATATTTATAAATTATTTTGTGTACCAAAAAGAGGAAAATTGTAATATTAGTTTAAAATCTCATGAATAAATTTAGTATATAAAAATATATTTTTTTAGGATAAAAATATGAAAATATCCCAAAAGGGAGACTTAAACAAAAACAATCTTGAATAATGATGAGATTATAAAATAATCCCATGTAACTTTGGTAACATTTGAATAATAAGCCCCATCAAAGATAAAATTTAATATTAAATATTAAATACCTATAATTTAAAATGATTAATGATATATCATATCAATGAGTATGTGTTTAAACCATTAAAATGAAATAATTATTGTATATGGAATATTTCTCACAAAAGTAAATGTCAAATGAGAAACATGTACCTCAGGTCTGATTACCTTTGTACATGTCCGAACAAACTCTATAATAAATATAGACTTATTATAATTCTATAATATAACTATAATTATATATATAATCTTAAATTATTTTTTTATAAATTTTCAATACCCTATTATTAACAATTCATTATTAAAATGTTATTCTTGGTTATAACAACTTCATTTTTCACATATGGTTTGGTTTGGTAGTTTTGATCATTGTACATTGAATATGATTCCATCATATCATTAATATTTACCATGATATAAATATTATATATATTTATTAAATATATACTTATAATATTCCAGAAATGTTATATATTGAAAAATGTGTTGCGCCTTTAACAGTGATGGTAGGTTGTGCATACGCTGAAATGATATTTTCATTTTTTTTATGGAAGAAAAAAAAATTAAATAATATTTCAATTTTAAATAATAAGTGATATATAATATATATCCTTTATATTCATTAAATATATCTTTCTTACAATCCATGTCAATTTTAAATGAAAAACATTTCACATCGCTTCACAGAGGTTGTAGTCCACATGTACGCCAAATTAAATTGGTTCTCCTAGTGGTAGTTTTCAATTCACATGATCGACATATTCATTTCCCTTTTGATGGAAGATGAGATTGATGTAGGTTATTAAATTCAGATAATAACATATCTATATATGTAATATAATTGTGCTATCAATTTCCCATATATTATGGATATTTGATGGAGTTAAAAGAGAAAATAAAATTTAAATTCATGGTTAAAAAATAAATATTTTCTCAGGATGACCTATTTATGTGTATAAATAATGCCTTCCTAGATACTTTTTTTGATAATAAATAATATATTATATGTCGAGGGATTTAATGATGTTATTCTGGATATTCTTTTTCAAGACAAATGGATTTCAAAGTCTGAATAGGATTAAATAGGGGGTTCTCTTTTATAAGTGGGGGAGGGGTATACATGGAATTTTTCAACAAAATATATTGTTCCAAAATTTTACATATTCACAAAGGAAATAAAATAGATCAATATTAAAATATATATTCAATAATAGAAAAAAAAACTTCCATAAAAATATAAATAAGAAAAAATGAGGTCATTTTGATCCTTATCTTTCATGTTTAACCCCTAGAAAACCTATATTAACCTTAATTGTGATTATTTGTTTCTATTTTTACTAGAATTTTTGACAAATAAAAAAGTTGAAAGTTTTATATAATATAAAATATTATTATTAAATAAATGGAAATATTTTTTCAAAATTAAAATAATAAAATATACAAATTTGAATTTAATTTCAAACCCACGGATGAGATGAAGAAATAGTTTCCTAAAAGAAATGTTTTGAAAATTATTAAAAGTGATTATATTAAAATTGAACATATAATACACTCAAACAAACTAAATTTGATCAAATATAATATTATTTATTTAATATTACTTTTAAAATATTTTTATATTAATATTGAACTTGTTAAATACTTAAAAATAAAAGACAATTTTCAATAAAAATATGTATTGTTTCAATAATCATAAAAAAGATATGCTAATAAAATTTTAAAACACCACTTGAAGATAATTTTTACATGATAGTTTTAAAAATAAATTTCATTTTTTCCAATAAAATTTCTTAAATTGCTAAAAAAATTAAAAAATTGTGCTAGAAGTGATGAAGATATTTTTTAGAAGATAAGTTATTTTTTCAGAAAAATGTTTCTTTTTTTATAATTTTTTTTAAATTTATTTAAAGTCAATTTATATATAATAAATTTATTTTACAGATGTTTAAATAGTATAAGTTTTATAATTTTTTTTATCTTTTTGACTAACACTAATTTATCAGTTGGGTTATAACAGTATAATATTTTATTGTTCTTTTAGACTAGGGGTTGTGTGTATAAAAGCTATAAAAGTGATGAACAATTTTTAAATGAAATATATCATGATGTAATAGGGTGTTACTTTCTTAACTACTTTAAAAAATTCAACTTAAAAATTTCTAGAATTTCACATTGTGAAAGGATTTGGTTAGTTACCCAACATAACTTTCTCATGTTCCCATGTACCTTATTATATTTTATTATTTCACTAAAGTGAATTTACCGACTGGGATATTTGATTCCTGAAAACTTATTATCTAGTTTCTAGAATATGGATAATCTCTTAACAATATGATATAGTATATTCTTACTCAATTTCTTCATAGGTGAGAACATTTATTAGGTATGACATGTACCTATATTACAATGATATTTGAAACAGGAGGAGGCCTAATTTATGTACTATAGCAGTCACTATAGTAGGTACAATTTATAATATAGCATCTAGAACTATTCACCCTAGGACACTGATTTGGGCTTGGAGTCTTTAAGGCCTTCAGGCCAACCAAATACTTCAGGTTATTAAGGATTTAGGGTCACCTCATGGCATTCGTTCCACCTCAAGGCCTTTAGGACCACCAGATTTGCAGTTGCACAGACAAATTCTACAAATAACCTCTCTAGAGGAGGAAAGAGCAGTGTATCATTTCCAGAGCAGGGATAAACGGACTTTTGAAGAATGAGAGGGTATGTAATTTTCCATCGGTACCACCCATGTGCACCTCTGCACATGGACATGCTAGCGGAAATGTCATGCAATGTTTGGGATCTAATCATGATGCAGATTTTGGGGAGGAACAGTTTCAACTAGTCATAGTCTGTTTTATTTCCTTAATTCCTTTTGGTCCTATAATATCTCTAAGCCAATGTGAAATGTAATTCCTAAGCCTACGGGCCTTTTAAGGGTTCTCCCTCATCCCTTGAATGTGGGGTTATCAGAAAATCAATAAAAAGAAGGCCTTCGGGACATTCAGTCATGTACTTTAGATAGACTTTGTGGAATTTACAAATGATAATCCAAAAATATAATCCTAATATATGATTTTATAAGTTCCAATTTACATGGGAAAAAATTTATATTTCTTTCCGAATCCTATAACACACTTTAGTGAAGATACATTCAAGAAGACATGATCTCTACATTAAATTCCTTATCTTTCCTCTTCTCATCGACATATCTCTTTTTATTATTTGAGATGATTTTATATGGGTTTAAATAGTTTTTATATTTTCCATTTCCTCATCCAAAAATTGTAGTCCTACAAGATTCCCATCACCAATATCATTCCAAAAATTTGGAGTGTGACTTGTCTTTTATATAATGATTTAAAAGACTTCATTTGAATACTTGAACGAATGATAAAGTAACAGGAAAACTGTACCGAAGGTAAATATTGATCCAAAATACATTGAAAGTCATGATATCCTGATATCAACATATCTTCTTATGTTTTCATAGTCCTTTCACAATGTACATCATCTTGGGGTTATAAGAAGCTCCCAAATGAAGCTTAGTATTAAGATCCTTCTAAAGACTCTTCCAAACGCTCAATGTAAACCATGGATCATGATTAGAAAAAGTAGATAGTGGATCAAAATTAATTATAATAAAACATTAATATATAGTTATGCAAGGGGTTTTAGTTGAAAATCTTCAATTATTAAAAGAAAATGGTTATATTTATTGAGACAATCAACAATAACACACATTACATCATTATTTTTTGGAGTCTGTGGTAGTATAGGGACAAAGTTTATAGTAATTTCATCCCATTTACACATCAGAATATAAAGATGTTTCCTGAATCCACTGAAATGTATTATTTCATGCTTCAGCTATTTAAAAATAAATCACCTTGAAACATACTCAGAAATTTTCCACTTCATATTATCCCAAAAAAAATTCCTTTCAAATCTCTATACATCTTGGTCCTACTAGTGCCTGTAATGAAATTTGAGCTATGATAATCAAACAAAACTTACATCTTCATCTCAGGTATTCATAGGAAACATGGTCTATTTACAAATTTTAGAACACCATATACAAAAATGAAATTAGAAATGTCCCATAATTCATGAATAATATTTTCTTTTTAATATTCCCATCATCTGGTTAAGAACTTTTTATTGTTTCTAATAAATATTGTTTGGAAATGATTTGTAAAAGGGGTTATCTTCCCCCTTATATACAAATTCCCATATCTATATTTACTAGATCCATTAACATCACGTCCCTATTAATCCGCATTTTTGTCCAGAATCCTTAATATTTCTAGATCAATGTATCATCTACCTTGTTTTTATTCTCTAGGTTGTATTATATTGAGAAATCATAATCCTTGACTAGATCAAGAAATCACCTTTTCCGGAAGTTGATCCCTTTTGATGAAAAAATTATTTTAAACTCTTATAATATGTATATATATCACAGTATTCACCATATTGATCATGTTCCAATATCTTCAAAGAAAATATTACAGCTACCGAGTCAAGATCACAGGTTCGATAGTTTTATTCATTAATTTTGACGGTATTTATGTATATGAAATAAAATTATTGTTATTAATATAGAAACAACCAAGTCTATTTTTGATGCATCACTATATATTATAAACCCATAATTTCATTATGGTAGATTCAAAATCAGATCATTGAACAATCATCTCTTCAATTCATCAGAATATTCATCACACACCTTTTTCATATGAACTTAACACCTTTTCATGTATTCTTGGTTAATGGGTTAGCCAATTAGGCAGAATTTTGAACACTCCACTAATCATAAAATTCTACCCAATGGAACAGTGTACCTATGTTATATTCATTGGAGTAGTCCATTCTTGGACTACCTTTGTCTTTGTAGGATCAACTGAGATCCCATATAGGAAGACAATATGAACACTAAAAGAAACATTATGAAGCAAGAAATAAAAAATTCTAAATTAACCATATCATAATTTTCTTCCAATAGTATTAATAATGATCCACAAGTGATTATCACGGTTCTTATAGATCATCATGTTCAGAAAGATTTTTTCAATAAATACCATAATAAAATCATCTATATATTCATTGAGTACTATGTTTCATAGATCTATAATGATAGATTGTGAATTTTCCAATCCAAATGTAATTGTTGTGAACAATTACTATCTATTCGTCGAATGAAATATTGTCTTAAGAACATCTTCCTTTTTACTCACAATTGGTCAAACCTGAATTTTATGTCATTCTTTGATAAATTTTATGCTCTGTGAATTTTATTGAATAAGTCCACAATGTAGGGTAGTGGATTCCTTTTCATTATCATGATAAAATTGATTTCCCAATAATAATTTCATATCCTCATAGTTCAATATTTGTTTTTATTGAAAATAACATTGGACTTCTAAGGAAAAACAGTAGGGAATATAAATGTCTTATCCCACAGCTCCTCTAATTGTATCTTCGACTCCAATAATTTCACAGTGGAAATTTGATATAGGGTATTTGATATAGGTCTTGTATCAAGGATTAAATCAATGTGAAATAAACATCAGGATCTGGTGGGTGTATATATAATTCTTTAGGAAATACATCATTTAATTCCAACAAAATAAGTAAATAGTAAATTTTGATGTTATCATTTCCATATGTAGATTGTGTCTCCAATTATTTCCCAAGATTTACATTCAGAATAGAAACTTATAATGGATATATACATGACTCAGATGATGGTATCTCCCCATTAATGATAAGAATTCCACATCTTCATTGTGAACCATAATTTACTTCTCTTTACAAAAAACTTTTTCACTATATTTTAAAAGACATTCCACTCCAAGGATTATATCAAAATAAACCCTAGGTATTATAATGAATTCAGTAAGTAGGTCATGATTATGTGTCATTATGGGATATTACTAACACATCCTTGTTTTAGTGACACTTCTACTAAGATTCATAGTTGAGAAAACCCTTGATGTGGTTCTAGGGAAATATCTAATTGTATCTATAAACATGGATGACAAAAATGGTTGCAAAGACCCAGTATAAAAAAACATTAGCTGAATTTTATTATTATAGTAATGTACCTACCACTACATCATTAGGGACTTCAAAATCAGTTGTTTTGATCGAATAACCATATCCTTTATCCATTTTACTTTTATGGGGAATATTTCCTTGATGTCTAGTAAAATAATTTTCATATTGTCCCATGTACATATATTTGAATCATTTCACATTAAAAAAACATTTTTCCCTTCCAATTCGGAGAATGGTGACCTTTTCCTCCACAGATATTCAAAACTACCATTCCTTAAAATCAGGTTCAACAATATTTCATTCTATATTTATTAAAACATTGAAATTACACTATTCCATATTACCTTTTACTGTATACCCTTTTCCCAAGTGCTTAGATGATTTTTTCTTATATTGGTTTTATTCAAAGCCACATGTCTTGGATAAATCTTTCGTTATCTTTAAATCACGTGATACTATGTTTTCCGGTAATGTGAATGATTGGGAGACTAGTTCTATTAAAATTAGTGGATTAATACTGTTAAAATGGTCCATAACAACCTTTTCATAATTTATATGTTTCTAAATATTCCATTCTATCCTTGTAAAGTTATCTTTATACTTATCATCATTTTCCAATTCCTTTTTCCTCTAAATCAATAATTTTCTATTCATGTATTCTCATTATCATAGAAGAAAATATTTTTCAAACATGATTACCATAAAATCCATCCACTCAATATAAGATAATTATTCTTCATCTTTAGAGTTTTGAATTAATGAACACCATCAATCGAAATCCTCTGAGAGATGATAATCATCTATTACAACATTCTCCCATTAATTAAATCCCAAAGAGATAAATATCTTCTCTATGAATATAATACATTTCTCAAATACAAATGGTTTTTTAGGCACATGAAATGATGGATGTTATGGACTTATTAAATTGAGTATCACTGTTACACTATATTATATATTAGTATACTAATATATATAGGAAGATTATTAGACATTACATGAGTCAACTACCCCAATATAGTTTTATTATGATTTACTCCAACTACATCTCTAGCTCCAACATCATTTTCATTCCTAATAAAGAATGCCCTATATGTATTACACTCATTGATATAGATTCCATACCTTATACAAGGTGAAATTATTAGACAATAAAATATACAATATTAGATCACAACATTAATAATCAAAAAGTATAATTTCAAATATAGTCACACACATAACATAAATTGGAATGATTATTCATATAAAATGTCATATTCAAAAACTGGGTATCCTTGGGAATATTTTCAGGTCATAAAAATATTTTCAAATAATTTATTATTGTTTTTAAAGAAACTGTGAAATAGACTATGAAAATCCCCACCATAGTTTAAATTGAGTTATATAGAAATGACCATTGTTGTGCCCGTGAGATGATCGAGTCGATGCCCAATGTGATATTTTCATAATGGTTACCCATAGGTACATTTTTTTAGAACTAGATACACTTGTAGTGTCTATAAATGGATGTATTTTTATTAAATTCACATAATATATACCTTAGAAAATCATTTGGATATTATCAAATACATAGAATATTCCTTAAACTTAATTATAGGGTAATTTCCTTTAATATATGTTTTCATAAATCCTGATTCCCAGGTTTCTACTAAACATTCTATGATATAAGATACAAACCCAACACTAGTAGCCTAAAGTTGGAGGGGACTTTATTACATTGGCACTAGATATAATAATTCACATCCCGATGGACAGAGTATTCTAGTAGTCCTGGAAAACATGATTCAAACTTGAATCTATTTTAATATTTGAAAACATAAAATAAATCAGCTATTTTTCTTCGATAACACCATTATTACTTTTAATATATCCCTATATATAAATCATAACACACTTCCTATAATCCCATGAAAAGGAAACATAATAAATAGTTGGTCTCAAATTCTCATTAGGGGTACACGTACAATGGAATCTATCATGAATAAATAAGGAATAATCAATTTGACAAAGTAAATAATTATAACACATGACAATTAATAAATGAAATGGACATGAAGAATAATATGGAATGAATAAATAATGATAAAATAATTATATATAATAATAACATTATATTGAGACTTATCCATGAATATTATAACTATTTTAATAATCACATGGACATCCATAACTAATATCTTAAAGTGAAAATGAATAATGTAAGATATCATCTCCATATCATCAAATCCTTTTGAAAATTAGTCTTACAGAAAAAGGTAATCACTATTATAAATACACATAATATTTTGTGTTTTGATACCTACTGATGCATCAAGGGGATATAGATGGCCACGTCTGTCACATACAGAGTCCAATGAATTTCTCTAGTGAAAGTTGGGTAAAATAATAAATATTATCATTCTTATGTTAAAACTAGAATTTTTTTAATAATTTCCCAAATCAAAAAAACGCACATATAAATTCATATAATAATATTAGTATACAAATTTGAAAAATGTACCAAATCAATAAATGCGATTATAAACCATCTAGAGGAATATAAATAATGGTTTCAAAATTTTACATTAATGTTAAATTAATCACAAAAAATATAGATAAATAGTATGTGTGGTTTCATAACAGCATATTACCAATTTATAAAAATTAATAATGATTGGGGTTTTACTTTATGAATTTAAATACCAAAAACCCACCATTAACAACATTCCTAAGGAAAAGTGAATTTCCACATTAAAAAAAGATTCAAAAATAGAAAAATCTAAAAATTAGGAAAATAATATCTTAATGATCCATATAAAAATTCAAAGGATGATTTAAAATAATGAGTTCAAATGAAGATGTACAATTATGTGTAAGACATATAATTTAAAAAATATTTCTTTCACACTATTGTTAAATGGTTAAAAACACTCTCATTCATAATAATAACAAGAACATTCCTATCAGTTTTTTTTGTAAAAAATCAATCCTGAGTAATACTATATTTAAAAAATCACTTGTTTAATTATTAAAAGTTTTTTTATTTTTTTAGATAATATAGATATGTAAGGAAACATGTTTTCAAAAAAATCGGTAAATAATGATGAATTTTCATAAAATAAATTTTCTCAATAATTCAATGTACAAATGAGAGGGAATTATTACAATTACATAAAAATCACTTGAATAATATTAGTAGAGGTATTTGTTTTTGGTTATAAATATCAAATTATTCTCAATGGGAGTCATAAATTCAAATAATTATGATATTATAAAACAAATCCTTACCACCCTGACGACATTTGTATTGTTATCCCCATGAAATAAATAACATATAATGAAACATAAATCATCAAAAAGATAAATAAATTCATGATATATCATATCAATTTGGTATTATATGCACCATAAACAAGAAATAGGTTCTGTATATGACATATGTGTCATGGGAGTAAAAGATAGACGAGAAACCCTTACCTCATGTCCTATTTACATTGTACATATTTGAACCAAATTTATAATAAATATCTATTTATTATAAATATTTAATAGAAATATATTAAATATATATCATTCCACATATTATTTTATTATAACATTTTATTAGATGTTTATTTTGAATTCATTATTAAAAACACTATTCCGGGTGATAATGATATCATTTTTCTCATATGTTTTAATATGGTTAATTTTATATTTTTACTTTATTATGGTAATATATTAAGATGATATCTAACCATGATATAAATATGAAATTATTAATTATATAAGTATTTATAATACTCTATGAAATTTATATGTAAAAAGCGATTACATCATTGATGGAGAAGGTAGGTTGGGCATACACATGAATGCTGTTTTCATTTTTTACGGATGAAATGAAATAATTTTTAATAGTATTTATCATTTGAAAATTAATTATTATACCATATATATTATATATATTAATTAATTCCAAAATTATTAAAATCCATTTCAATATAAAATGAAAGATATTTGACATCACTTTGTGGAGGTGATGGACTACATGTAAACGGGTTGCAAGGTAAGAAGGTTGGTGTGATATTAAAGTTATATAATATTAATTATTTCAAAAATATAATATATTTATATATATATATATACATTATATATATCATTATATAAATAAATTATTTTTAGTGCCTAAAAATAAATTACATCAGTTTTTATAACAATAGTCCGTCATACACACAATCGATGGGTTCGTTTCCCATTTGATAGAAGAATATATGGATATAAGTTATTAAAATCAAAAAATTGAATATATTTATATGTAATATATTTGAGTTATTATTTTATCATATTTTATAGAGATTTTAATGATTTAAAGGAAGAAATAAAATGAAAAAATGGATAAAAGCTATTCCTCTTCTTTATACAACTTTTTCTGTTTATAAATAGGCCTTACAAGATTGGTTTAATGATAAAAATGGAATCAGGGCCAAGGGTAAGAATTTATGAAATTTATTTTTTTAGTTGTTTTTTGATCCAAATGTTTTTTATGAGTGAATAGTATCAAAGAAGGGGTTCCCTTTTATAAATGGGGAGGGGAGTATATAGTTGGAAGTTTTTGAAAGAGTAAATTTTACCCACTTTTTCACATGAAAAAATGACAAAAAATTGATAATTATCGAACATTATAAGATATAAGGTTAACATATGTGTAGAAAATGGTAATTTTATGAGTTTATTGGTCATTATAAGCCATATCTTCTTAATTTAACCTTCAATAAGCCCATTTTGAAAATAATTGTGATAATTAAATTTTAGTGATTTTACGATTAATTATGAAAAAACATTTAGTTGAAATTTTTATATGATACAAATTATTATAATTAATAATAATTAATTCATTTTTTAAAATTCAATTCATAGAAGTAGTAGAATTTAATTTAATGTAAAACCCAAAAACATGACAAAAAATGGTTTTCCAAAGGAAATGTTTTCAAAATTATAAAAAGTTTTTTATATTAAAATTGAACATATAATTGATTAAAATGAATTGAATTGGAACTATTATATTATTATTTGTAGAATTTTAATTTTAAATAGTCATAAATATAACTTTTTAAACTCATTAAAAAAATGATATATTTCCATACAAATTTGTAATTTTTTACAATTTATTGAAAAATAATCTTCTCAGAAAATTATCAAAAAATTAATCTAAAAAATGAAGTTGGTCATTTAAAAAACTGAAGATCATTTTTTCAGTAAATTTTTCTAAAAGTGGAAAAAAATTCAAAATATGGTCATAAAACACGGTTGAACCATATTTTAAGAAACATAGATGTTTTTTCAAAAAAATATTTAAAAAAATTTTTATTTTTATTTCAATGAAATTGGTATAAAAAAATAATTTTATCATTTTTTTTAAATATAATATTCATAATTTACTTAGTTCCATTCCTACCCTCGAATTTAAAGGCTAGGTCATAATGGTGTTCTATTATATGGTTATTTTAGATTCGCGACTATATGCTTCACAAGCTATCAAAGAGAATGAAATTATTTAAAAAAAATATATAGTAATGTCATACGGTGTTAAAAATTATATAATTTTTTTCTCTATAAAAAGATAAAATAATGTTTTTCTATATACCACTCTTGATCTATGGGAATGTAACACCCTAAGTTTCCATGGTATGCTTCTTTTTAAATAATTGAACTGCTTACACTACACGCAACACCAAGTTGGAGCATACCATGACCTATAAAACTTGTCGTTTAAAAAAAATTATGAATAATATTAATGGAATTATGAAATTATATATTATATAATTAATAAAGTCTTTTTACATCCATCCAAATAATTTTATAGGAATAATATAATAATTAATTTAATATTACACATCAAAAGACTATTTTTTTAAAAACAATTTTACCACTGTTTAGTGGAAATCCATTTTAAATATGATATTTAAAACTTTTAAATATTAAATTTGAAAAAATAAGCTTCTTGTATAGATGTGGGACATCAATGTTTATTTTGGATAATTGTTTGGTGTTTTTATGATAACTGTCATATTTTAATGGATAGCAAAAAAATAATGCATTTAAATTCAAAACCACACTTCAACTTATTTTTTTATATTATTATATTAACCTTTAAATATTTTTAATGTATAATTATATTAAATTTTTATTATTTAATCCAATTTTTTTCATTGGATGTAAGTTCACATTGAAATGTGATACAAACACATGTCAATATTTTGATGGTTTTTCCTTTCTAAAAACATGTTTTTTCTTTCAGTAAAGGGGGTTTTATTTGAAATTAATTACTAAAAAAGTATATTTTTGAAATTTTTAAAAATTTATTCAATATGTGGAATCAATGGGTACAAATTCTGCTAATACGTTACTTTTATTTCATATGATATTATGAACAGTAACTTTAGTAATTTTTTAATACCACAGTTAAGGGAAAATTAGGTAAATGTAAAAATAATTTTATAAAATTTCCCAAACACCTCTAAAAAATCCAATCGGATGAGTAAATTATACCCTTATCATATATTATCCTAAAATAAATCACTTAATGGACACTTTTAGATTAATGTAAAATAGATATAATAAAAATCATCTAATGAGACAAAATGTGACACCCTCATTTCTTATAAGTATGATAATATTATTATAGAGATCTCCATGAGATTACAATGGTCATGAATAGTTTATAAAATTATGAAACAATTACATACACCATAGTAATTTATTTATAATTTTATAGATAAAATATTTACCACTAGTGATGATTTAATAGTAAAGTTAAAATTATTTTATTAACCGAAATATCAAACAAATGATATTAAAAATATTCAAATAAATATAATTTGACTTAATTAATGATATAAAAGAATTTAATAGATAACATATACAAATTATTGACATATTATTTTTAATTTTTTTATGTTATCATGTAGTTTTGATATATTCCATAATATAATTATTGAATAGAATCAAAATTTTCATAAAAGATACATTAAAATACATAATATTTTATTGAATGATATAAAATTCATAAAAACATAAGGATCAACTAAATAACTTGGATAGTGTAAAATAATTCCTAAATTATCCAATTTTCATTAGATTGTTATTTTATAATAACAATATTTATGTTATATTATAAAATGATATATAAACACGGTATGAGTTAAACTATTTAACTAAGGGTTAAATCCAAAAGATACGGTTAATTTTTTGACATAACATTGTTAAAAAACATTATTTTTAGAGGAATTAGACCCATATATATATTATCTTACAAATAAATAACTTTTTATCTATTTCAAATATAAAATAAGATAAATTTAAATTAATGGTTTTGGATCATCGAAAAGTTCCCCTCCCCTCTATTATAAAAGGAAACATGTCCTTCAATTTTATTCACACCATTAAGCCATTTGGATTGGAAAAATATTCCCAATTATCCTCCAAAATTCACTCACTACACCTTAGAGTCCATTATTTTGTATGAATCCTAACCTAAGGAGTCCTTTTTTTCAAATCAAAATGATATACCTTAAAAAGAGTTTATTGTTTTATCAACTCTTTCAATGTTATTTTCATATTCTACTTCAAATTCATTTGTTTTTTCTACACCAACGTCATATATAAAATATCATATACATGATTATATGTCATTAATATTATTTTATAACCATATTCCTCCTTTTATCCATCCTACTAATAACAATATCCCAATGTGTGCGTACGTAGGGTGTACCGTCTCCACATTTTGGTGTAATTTATTTTTCAATAAAACATTATTTCAATGTGTATAATGATTTTTATAGTAGATATAAATAATTAATATAACATTATAATTATTATGTAAAATTAATATACTATACAATTCCACACCTCTTAACCATCAAGTGAATGATATCGTCACTCGTGCATACATACTTTATCCACAACGTGGTGAGTTTCATTCTCCATTCTAAACATTCAAGGATGATTATAAAATTTATAATATGCTAAAAATAATATTTGAGAACATAATCCCATTTTTGATATGTATAAAATATATCCCATTCATAAGAAACCGGACCTACACAAGAAAACATGTATAAGAAAACGAAGCAATTAACACCCGAAACAGAAATAATACCAATTTTATTAAGAAAATGATATAAGAGGATCATATATGAGAAAAAAAATATGGATATTTCCTATTTATAATTTAATATCGTTAGTTAACCCTTAACAAGGAGGTTAACACACCATTAACTAAAGTAAATTATAAGGTAAGGGTTAGTTTTGCAATCTCATTATCATATGAAGTTATTTATAAATAAGTATCCACTGGGAATAATTTATCATCCATGTACATGTATCTTAAAAATATATATCAAAATATCACCGAATATTATTAAATACAATTTTACCCATTATTTAAATTTTATAAAATTTTATGAGCAAAATATATTTTTTCCAAATGATGTACTTTATGACCTTTTCGAGAAATTAAGATAAAAATGTTTTCTTAACTTATACGGAGAGAGAATATATTTATTTCATCATGATTCCATAACCATTTGAATATTCCATTACAAGTTTATTGGGATTTTTTAATACCAATGTATTCTTTTATAATTAAATGTTTTTAAATTATTTCAATGTAAAAAAGGGTTATTTTTCTCAAAGGGTTTTAATGATTTTATTAGATCATTTTCATCTATGTAAACATACTTTGTTGGATTTTATGCATAATTGAGCTTGATTTGTTATAAAAAAATAATATATATTTTATTTAGTGTTATATGATATCTTTGAATATGGAATTTATTTTTTGATAACATTCATGGTTTATGGTAAATGTTTTATAATTTTGTATGCAAGTTTTAATATGAATATTTATATAGGTTATTTTTCACCATTTTCATTTGAGGAATACATTGGACATTTTACGCGATGGGTTTGGGGTTGCTTAATGAAAGACTAATGGGTTGGGGAATGGTTAAGGAAATACCTATAATGATTCTGTAGTTTTCATGAGACAAACTGTTTTGGGTTTTGACTAATTTCTTACCCGCATGAGTGTGGTCTTGGAATCAGGCCTTGAAAATATACTTATGATATCCGATGGTATGAATTCGATCATTATGATATTATTTAATAATAATAAATGTGATTAATTTATTGGTATAATATCCATGTGAAAATTTAAATTGAATGGTTTGATTAATTCTTTACATATTATGATCATGATTATATTTAAAAGACTTGTTTTCGGGTTTTATATTATGCCTTAAATGATAATGCTTATTTATTATAGCTTGATCTATGTTGTTTACACTTACTGATCATCTGAGCTCACCCATTTCATTTTTTTCATTCTACCCAGAGATATGAAGAAGTATATTATGACTCAACTGTATGGATAGTCTAATGGTATGATGGTCTTCAAAGGATACACTATATTGTTTTTCATTTCCAATTGTAATGTAGAACATTACTGTATCTAGTTTTTCCAAGGCTACAAAACTGATTGGTCCTTGGGGATTTGATTTTATGTGGTCATGCTAATGTAATAAGATTGTTTACTAGATCTAGGTAACTAATGTTGGGTGTTATAGTTGATATTAGAGGAAGTTTAGTACAAGCCATGTAAAATATATTTTGAAAAACATTGAAAAGAGAATATTACCCTAAGATTGAATTTGAGGATATGTATAAAAGAACATCCATGAATTTTTGTAATGTGGGTATTATGTGTGTATTCTAAAAAATATGTCCATGCCTGGATACTACAAGTTGATGTGGTTTTACAAAAAATGTACCTAGGAGTAATAAAATAGACATGGTGTTTCGATCATAATATGGGATAACCTGATACACGACAATAGTCCTTTTTGTGAATATGATTTGACACTCTCACGGTATATTCTTAGGATAATTCAATTTTTTTACAATCCATTATAAAGGATTAAAAATAAATATTTCCTCAAAGAAACCATTTTTATGATTATGAGAATAGTTATACCCAAATTTTTCAGTTTATGTTATTTTTTTACTTGTATAGAATTATGATTTATGATTCATAACCTAATATGGTGTATTACATTGTTTAGAAATCACAAATCGTAGAAGGAACAAAAAATGTATCAATTCATGTAATCCATATAGTGATTTACCTCATGTAAATGATTATTATTGTAGTGATGGTGATACAATTATAGTTGAATAACTTATAACTATATATGATTTCTGACTCGAGTTATGAACAATAACATTACATGTATGGAGCACCCTAATCCATGACATAGAGGATCAGTATTAGAACAATTCATGAGTCAAGAACCTCCAAAATTCAATGGCACTGAAAATACATTTGTAGTTATGAAATGGATATGTTCCATAGAGACTATATTTCTTACTTTTGGGAGTATGGAATGAAAATAGGTTTTCATGGAAGTTTATCATCTTTTAGGAGATCTAGATCAATGGTGGACATTAATTCAAAAGATGTAGAAGGTGGAATAAGTATCAAATATTAAATGGATGGAGTATAAATAACATTTCTTTAAAAAATACATCCCTCGTGATCTATGAGGGGATTTTGAGATGAAATTTATGAGTATGAAGAAAAATAATGGTGAAAATGTTTCAATGTATGAAGTTAACTTTATGATGTTATCAAGGAATGATGCAGACTACATATGAAACCCAAGAAGTGAGAATGATTGATTCTTTTATGTGTTATAACCATTCCTCCTATGGAAACTGGTCTCTAAATATTTTTGATCCTATAAAGATATAGTCTAATTTGATTTCAATGTTGAAAAAGATTTATCAATGTCTTATGAAATTAATGAAAACCAAGAGAATAAGAGTTATGTTGAAGACTGTGTAAAAGGAAATAACCAGAATAATGGGAAAGAAGAAATTCCACTATGTAGTAATTTTGTGAAGAAACAACCGAGTACTTTCTTATAGGGAATGATAGTTTGTTACATATGTGGAGAAAAATGTACCCAAGATCATGATTGCATGGGAAAGAAAGAAGCTGTCAATGCCTAATTATAAAAAAGTAAATAAATGTGACAATATAAAAATTATTTTTTAAAAAGTCAAAGAAATTTGACCAAGAAAAGCCTAAGGGAGAGAGGCCAAGCTTATGCGATCACAAAAACTGAGGTTAAAACTCATAATGATGTGGTGGAAGGTTCTATAATCGTCTCCTTAAATTTATCCAATGATTTATTTGTTTCTAGATCCTTGCATTTCATTATATCTTCCTAGTTTTCTATAAAAATTATATATTTTCAATTTAATTTAATGTGGGATTCGTCAATCAATACCCCTAAGGGAAGTTTCATTGAAAAAAAGATTTGTCATGTAGTTCCCATTATGAAATATAAACATTATTTATCTACGGATTTTATCATAACACCTATGGGAAACATTGATATAATACCCAATATGGATTGTCTTTCAAAATTTGATGAAAATACTTTTTCCGTAAGAGGGAAGTTATGATTTTTGAGGAATATGTAGAATACATTATTTTAGAGAAGAAACATCATTATTTGATTATTATCCAGATCCACCCCTAGTAGATCTTATGAATGACATTCTAGGGTAGGAAGAGGAAACATCACCCATGGGTAAATAAATAAATATTCAGATTAATGATGTACCTATTGTTCAAGAATACAATGATGTAGTTCCAGATGATTTACCCGAACATCCTCCAACGAGGGATGGAGTGTTTTCTGTTTATTTAATCCCTAATGCAAGGCCGATATCAAAGGCTCACTATAGAAAAGCCACTATAGAATTATTAGAACTGAATAAACAACATGAGGAGTTGAGTAAAAAGATATTTATTTACCCCGAGTGTTTCTCCATGGGGATCCTTAGTTGTTAAATCTAAGAATAAATATGGATCAATGAGATTGTGAATTCCTTATAGATAAATCCTTTCTATTACAATAAAGAACAAGTGTCCTCCTCCTCAAATCAATGATTTGGTTGACCAACATCATGGAGGTCAATATTTTTCAAAGATTGATCATTATTATGGATATCATCAATTGGGTGTACAGAAAGAACAAATTTTGAAGAAATATTTTCTGAAGAGTTATAGCCATTATGAATTTATAATAATTCCATTTGGATTGAATAATGCTCCCTCTTTTTTCCAGGATATATAGAACATTGTTTTCAAGGAATATCTTGATGATATTTTCTTAGTATTTATTGATGATATCTTTGTATAATACAAAAACTATGAAGACCATGTGGACCACTTGTGGATTGTTTTAAATATCCATAGATAAAATGAGCTATATGGGATGTTTAGGAAATTTTAATTATGGCTTCAAGAAATTGTTTTCATGGAAATATTTTCATGAAGGATGAAATCTTTGTTGATCCCATAAACAAAAAGTCATTCCAAGAATGGCCAACACTAACGAGTATAATTGAGGTATGAAACTTTATTCCTTTAGAAGGATTCTATTAGTGTTTCATCTAGAGTATCACCCAATTGACTAACCCAATTACAAAGGTCAAAAGTAAAGGTGTTCAATTCATTTGTAAAAAATTGTGTGAATAATGTTTTGATGAATTGAATAGAAGATTAGTCAATGCACCTAATATTGATTTACTATATCGGAATGATGGGTTTGTGATTTATGGTGATACATTAATGAAAGGACTTGGTTGTGTCCTTTTACAGAATGATAGATTTGTTGCTAATGCATCAAGGAAATTAAAAATTCCAAAAAAACTAAACAACTCATGATCTTCAATTACCAAAAGTAAACGTTTATATGAATATGTGAAGACACTATCTCTATAGAGAATGATGTGAGATATATACTGATCATGATAGTTTGAAATATACATTCTCCAAGAAATAACTCAAAATGAGACAAAGGAGATAGATGAGCTACTCTAAGATTATGATTTCACAATACACTACCATGCATGGAAGGAAAATAAGGTGGATAATGCATTAAGTAGGAAAGCCCATGGAATTATGAACAATATGAGAGTTAAAAATGATCCTATTTTTGTGGTGATAACGTTGTGCTATTCTTCTGTGTGGCGTATCTATGTGGTACATACCTTCGTGGTGATACCTTGGTTGTATTAATCTGTGTGGCGTACCTGTGTGGTATTACCTTCGTGGTGATACCATTGTGGTATTCTTCTATGTGGCGTTACCTTTTTTGTACTTACCTTTGTGGTGTTACCTTCATGGTGTTCTTTCCTTTGTGGAACTGTTGAACTTTGGGATTTTGAGTTGGACCATTTGTTTCCTCTTTAATGAAATGGCTATACTTGATAACATGGGTATATGTATGGTAATTTACCTAAGTAGGGTTTTCTGATGTTTATATGCTTTGTGGATTATCCTTTGTGGATTTTGTGAGACCTTTGAGGGTCTCGAGGTCCCTACCGAGTATCATTATACTCCCCCCTGCATGGGCTACACCCACACCATATTGTGTTTGGTGAAGATGACGGACAACGCTGACTGAAGACAAGGGTACCAAGACTGGAGGTATCTCGGAGGTGGACTTAGATGAGGCGTACCGTAGAGATGACTGTTTGAGAGCTTCTCTTACCCTTTAAGTAGGATCCTTGGTGGGTGTTCACAGGAGCTATTCAGTTTACTTGTACTTTCCAATTTTCTTGTACTTTCCTATTGGGCTTGTATTCTGGACCCTTTTACTTACTGTACACACTCTATTTACTATAATTTTTACTTGTCTTCATATCATTATATGTGCATGGTGTGTGTGTGTTTACAGGATATATAGTCAATGCCTTCCCGTTTTTAGGGAATACGCCTTTCGGTGCTAGTCACCAACCCATGTCTTATGGAATGCAGGATTGGGGTAGTCATGGTACGGTCCCTGGGGGACGGGTTGTGACACATACCATCTTCAACTTTTTATATACATAGGTTATGTACGTATATATTAGTTGCTAATGTGTTTCCCCAAATGTGTTATAGAATACTGGCATAACTAATCATAACTCTCACCATGTCCAACAATGTGAGATTCTTCCTTTAACATAACCCAATACGTTGATGTTTACAAGGGATAGTGAGTTGGGTTAGAATCCCAAAATCCTATAAATAATCAATGAAGTCTTGATTAAGATATTCTTCACCACATTCTGAGTTTTGTTTTTTAAAATTCATACGAATATAGTTCTCAACATAATTCATTTACAAATTGAATCTATCAACAGATATGACCTACACCTCATTAAGTTGACATATGCAAATCTTGAAATCATTAAAATGAATTATTTTTTAGTATCCAATAATTTCTTCAATAGGAAATGGTACAAAAACATCAGTATGAACTAAGTCATGAAGAACATTAACACTTTCACCTCTTCCACTAAATGTGGATTTGATATTTTTTTTCTTATAACCATGTATGAAATTAACCTAGTCGTTTTAGTTCAAAATAATTAAAATGTAAATCTCTATGTAATTACGTCTAATGATTTTCATTTACATGGCCTATATGGTGATGGAAAATTATGGTGTTGTATGAGTCTGGTGAAGTAATTTATATATTTATTTCCATTACATGGTTTGTGTAATCCAACACATAAAGATAATTATTAAAATTTTCCTTAACATAATGAATTATATCATTATAAATTCAGAAAATTTTATTATTTATCATGAATATAATTCCATATGTATCCATTAAAGATATATAAATAATTTTATTGGTAATGCATGATAGATAATAGTATCATTTCAAAACAATTATAATTATACATGGAAACGTGAGGATGTATTCAATGATAGATAAAAAAATCATAGCTCTATTGACTTCTCATACATATACTTTAAATCAAAAAATATTTATGAATCTATATGGTTAATTCATTTATATACATATGATAATACTACGAGCTATATATAATATCATATTTGTGGAAATAGATAAATTAAACTCGTTAAAAAATGCACCAAAATCATATCATTTCTTCTTTAGCATGGAGTTGTTTTTATTCACGTGTCACTTATTTCCATGTCGAAAACATACAACACCATGTTCCCTTTCTTGGCCTGTGATCATCCTCTTTTATGAATGGTGTTGCGATGATTCTGTGGACTTGGGGATCTTCGTTGGGCCATTATATTTTTTTACTGATAGGATGGAATGATTTTCATTATTCATCTCATTATCAATATGGTAAAGAAGATTGTGTAGATATAAGAGTTAATTATTTATATTTTAATGTTAATATTTACATCAAATCTAGAGAATCTATGTAGGTATGATGAATAAATGATATCCATGTGTAGTTATTCATGGACTTTAAACCCTATAACCCCTTGGCACTCAGTGTATCAAATGATGTTAAATACAGGAGACCAAGCTTGGGGTCCTTATATATGGTTTCTCTAAAAAATATCGTTGGTGATCTCAAAAGATTCACATCAATATATCTCGTAATATAGGTTATGTAGATTCTTGAGAATTCTACATGAAACCACATTTTAATGAGACTTCATGAGTTCAATATACATATATAAAATCATAAAACATTGAACTTCAAAAATTTATTCCATATTTTTTCATAGATAAGGAACTCTTCATCACTCACTGACTTGTTAAGATTTTCAAGCATTAAGAATCCTAGTATGTATGATGTTTTTCACAGAGAAACTTAAACTGAATTTGAATGAAGTATTCATATAATAAAAATCAAATAAAGAGATGGCCACTCAGCAATATGGATAACATGGATAGTGTGGTTTATCAATACTCTATTTTAATATAATTAAAAAATATAATATTATCAGTATTTTACTTGATTACAAATAATGTGAGAAATAATGAAAATAAGTTTATTAAATCTACCATTATTTTAAGAAGACCCAATAGCTCTCTCCATTTTACATGGATTTTTGAGTTACTTTGACATTCAAGTGGAATGTACGACAATTTTATTTATTATAATCTAGATATAAGACATGAAAATTACTTTAATTTCTTTAGGTTAGCAGTCATGACATCATTGCAATTACAGCTCCATGATCTATTGAGTGGGCTCCCTAATCCAGAATCCCAGACTCATATTTTCTCAATTGAGGCCACCTTATTTTTATGAAATAGATATAGACCAATAAACCTACTAAAGATTTAGTTAATTCTATCTTCTATAATAGTTTGTGTCACGACCCCCTCCCCACAAAGTGTACCCCTCCTGGGCCGGCAATGTGAAAAGGGAGATAATGACCCCCGAGTCCCGCCTCCAGTAGGCCCCGGGTTGGCGACTAGCACCGAGGGTATAATACACACACAAATGGGAGGCATTACCCTCTAAGAGAACACATGCAGAAGAGAGAGATAGAATAGAATCCAACCAACTCCAACTCATAACTGAAATGTAAAAGAAACCCAAGTACATATATGAAATGTCATGCAAAAGTACTACAACTGAAAGGGGAAACTAAAAGTACCCAAAAGAAAGTAAAACGACAGCGACCACAAGCCCGAACAGCTCCTCCTCCAACCGCAAGCTAGTAGTAACCAGCTTGATCTCCAACCTGCTCCAAGTGACCTGAAAAACAGTTTATATGTACATAGGGTGAGTATAACAGTATACTCAGTAGGATCCTCCCCAAGACTCTCGTGCAAAAGTAAAGAAAGCATGCTAAAGCCCAGTGAACAACAAGTGAAACTAACTCGTCACCTAAACAGGTATATTATGTTCCCAACCTCACCATGGCTACTCTCACCATGTAACGCATACAAGAATATAGCATATAGTAAAGAATGTCAAGGGTACCCCGCTACTACATCCCCACTGGTTTGCCGCTTTGCCCCAACGACATACGTCCTGTGCATCTCTCTCCAAAGGCTTGCCCGTATCAACATGGGTCAAGCTCCACAATCTGCACCACGTGCACCACATAGGCTTGCCCGCAGACACCTGGGCTAAGCTCCACACAATCCTCACAACCAAAAGTAACCAGGTAGTTTCCGGGAGCCACCACAGCTCGCATAACATGTATCATACGTCGGGTATTATACCTGAAGCCATTACAGCCCATACACCGAGTAAGGATCCTCAAGCCATCACAGCCTATACACGTTACACCTATAGTAGTCCATAGGATACTATATCCAGAATATATGTGTGTGAAATAACCACAAGCCATTACAGCCCTCTACACACATATATGGGTAAAACTAACCACTGTGCCTACCAGCACTAGATCTACCAAGAGAAGAGAGCGGGGCCAAAGGGGGTAGTCAGCCATTCAACCTCCCATCAGAATGTTGGGGAAAACACCCCCCCAGGGCTCAGAATCCCCAGGGTGTCAGTTGCCCTTACCGACAGGGTGGAGTAGCGTATAGAAACACAAAAAGTACAGAATATATAAGTAACTCACATCCACACTATGGGCATTACCTAGTCATAGATACAACTGCAGCTAACGTCTCTCAGACTCCAGGCTGCTACTTCTAAGACTAGGTATCCTATAAGCACACAACCAATTGAAGAGCTTTATTAGATTACTCCATTCTCATTTATCAGTTCCACTGTACATTAGTTAATTCTTTAACCATTAATTAAGATTGAACAATTCCCCATTTAACTGAAATGGCGTCACTTTCAATACAACTGCTCCTTTTTAAGATTCACATCACCTTTAAATTCTAGCATCTCCATCCCCGTGGATTTTCACCATTTAATCAAACATTCAATACAGAAATACTTTTCCACATTCCCAGGCATTCTATAAAAACATCCTATGCTTCTAAACACAAAGGAGGCTCAACACGGTGAGTAGATATACTACCCGTCGAGTCTTTTCCGCCTATAGAAAGAGCATAGACCCATCCTCCATCGAGAGGCTAAACACGGAAAGCACGTGGCATACCCCGCGTGTCTTTGCCTCCTTCAGAATGAGGGTAAGCAAGACCAGCTGCCTTGAGCAGTGGGGAAAAGCAAAGCAGATTAACATTCAAGAAAACCACAAGCAACCAGCAACCACATCCGTCGCATTCCATCACCCCTGGTGTCCTCCCTGACACCCATATGCATAAACCGATGCATCTCACCACACTAGGCATCATCCGCTGCCACAACTATAAGGCCTCCATGCCTCCACATATCACAACAACCTTCCAGGCTCACATCACAGCACAAGCAGCAGGAAAACAAACATCACAAAATGGGCTCTCGGCCCTTTAACAAACAAGAGGGTAACTCAGAACCCTTTTTGAAATTCCCACATAATCTGTTCTCTAAACCATATTGAATTAACAGATTTGTTATTTGTAGGTTCCAATCATGGATACCTAATCAGTAAGCTATCACAATTAAATAACCATGCTTACTTCTCTAATTTGATTATCCTCAAATTAGAACAACTACAACAACGACAACAACCAGATTAATTTACATGCCTCTTTATCTTTATCCAATTAATCAACAATTAATTCCGGCTTTACGTTCATTATCAATTTCAATCATGAACGAACAATAAATCAAAGAAAACATAGATATCACTATATCTAGGAAAACATGAGGCAAACCCTTATCACGGTATAAAGCAACAACATGCGATCAACCAATTCTTTTAATCCGGTTCAAGTATTTAATTAGGTCAATTTCATTGTGATCCAAAGGAATAAATCATGCTAATTCTATGATTGCACATATATAATTAGAGAAGCCATGAATCCCCTACCTCGAAGAGTTCTTGACGTCCTTTATCCACACAGCAGGTCACGATCCTCCCCTCGCGACAACTTATGTGGAAGAAAGATCGACACAGCTTGGTTGCATCCAACAGAGCGGGACTGATCCTAGGAGTAAGGGTTGTTTGTGAAACTCCTAAGGAAAGGATTGAAAGGTTCTAGCGCCTCTTAGTTAAGAACAAAAGGGAAGGAACAAGGGAGAATGATATCTCGTCCCTTTTTAAGATTTAACGAGGTGACGGTTTAAGATCCGGTTAATTCTCCATCAAAAACAGATCGCATTAACCCACGCGGTTTGACCAAGTAAAACATTCCAAGCCTTAGGAATAATTAATATTAGGATTTATGGCATTTGAAACGGCCTTATGAGCCCTTAAAATAAGGCTTTAAATGTATTTTAAGTCAAAGGAAACATCAAAAGGGGCAAAACTGTAGGAGTCTGGAAACACTGTTCACCCACCGTTACTGTACATGAAACTGATCTGTGAAACTGATCTGTCACACCGATCTGTGAAACTGATCTGTGAAACTGATCTGTCACACCGATCGGTCTCACCGATCTGTCTCACCGATCTGTGAAACTGATCTGTGAAACTGATCTGTCACACCGATCTGTGAAACTGATCTGTGAAACTGATCTGTCACACCGATCTGTCTCACCGATCTGTCTCACCGATCTGTCTCACCGATCTGTCTCACCGATCTGTCTCACCGATCTGTCTCACCGATCTGTCTCACCGATCTGTCTCACCGATCTGTGAAACTGATCTGTGAAACTGATCTGTCACACCGATCTGTGAAACTGATCTATGAAACTGATCAGTCACACCGATCTGTCTCACCGATCTGTCTCACCGATCTGTCTCACCGATCTGTCTCACCGATCTGTCTCACCGATCTGTCTCACCGATCTGTCTCACCGATCTGTCTCACCGATCTGTCTCACCGATTTGTCTCACCGATCTGTGAAACTCATCTGTGAAACTGATCTGTCACACCGATCTGTGAAACTGATCTGTGAAACTGATCTATCACACCGATCTGTCTCACCGATCTGTATCACCGATCTGTCTCACCGATCTGTCTCACCGATCTGTCTCACCGATCTGTCTCACCGATCTGTCTCACCGATCTGTCTCACCGATCTGTGAAACTGATCTGTGTAACCGATCTGTGAAACTGATCTGTCTCACCGATCTGTGAAACTGATCTGTCTCACCGATCTGTGAAACTGATCTGTCTCACCGATCTGTGACACTGATCTGTCTCACCGATCTGTGAAACTGATCTGTCTCACCGATCTGTGAAACTGATCTGTCTCACCGATCTGTGAAACTGATCTGTCTCACCGATCTGTGAAACTGATCTGTCTCACTGATCTGTGAAACTGATCTGTCTCACCGATCCGTGAAACTGATCTGTCTCACTGATCTGTTACTGTTCATAAAACTGGAAACACTGTTCACAGAACTAGAAAAATGGCAAAGTGTTGGGGATAAGTCCCCTTGACCTCCCGGAACACCTCCAACACCAACATTTCACAAAGTAATGGACCAGAGAGGTCCGGGCCATTACATTAGATACCTCTCAAAACATTCTCATCCTCGAGAATTAAAAACCAACCCAGAAGAAAAGAGGGGTCCGAACAACCACCCCATAAGATACCTCTCAGGGGAAACCCACCATGAGTTGTTCGAAAGCTGGAACAAAACTATGACATCCGGGAACAAACAATCCATACCCAAACAATTCATTCACAACATCACATCAAAGGTACATAAATAAAACATGAAAGGTCCAACCATAGAGAAAACATCATTACATGAAAGGAGTTAAACATTAAACAACTTTGGGTACTGAGCACGTATCTGTGACTCACGCTCCCAGGTACTCTCCTCCATGCCACCGTGTCGCCACAAGACACGAACTAAAGGAATAGAACGCCCACGCAACACCTTCTCCTTGTGGTCTTGGATCTCCACAGGTCGCTCCTCGAAGGTTGCATCATCATCAATATCGATCTCTCCCCAATCGATAACATGAGATTCATCATGAAGATAATGACGAAGCTGCGATACATGAAAAACATCATGTATCCGACTCATCCGAGGGGGAAGTGCTACTCGATATGCCACAGCTCCAACACGATCTAACACCTCGAAAGGCCCAACAAAACGGGGAGAAAGCTTACTTCCGCGACCAAACCTTCGCTGCCCACGACGGGGAGTCACCTTCAGAAACACATGATCCCCAACATTAAACTCTAAGGGTCTTCTTCTTTGATCCGCATAAGATTTCTGACGATCTTGTGCTGTCTTCATCCTCTCACGAATCACTTGAACCATCTCCGTCGTATTCTGCACTAGTTCTGGTCCGAGAATTGCTGACTCTCCGACCCCAGTCCAGCACAACGGAGAATGGCATGGCCGGCCATACAAGGCTTCAAACGGCGCCATGCCGATGGTAGAGTGAAAACTATTATTGTAAGCGAACTCTACCAAAGGTAAGTGCTTCACCCATGAACCTCCAAAATCAAGAACACAAGAGCGCAACATGTCTTCAAGAGTTTGGATGGTTCGCTCTGTCTGACCATCCGTTTGAGGATGAAAAGCAGTGCTAAGGCATAGTTGAGAGCCAAAAGCATGCTGGAGACCTCTCCACACCCTCGAGGTAAAACGAGGGTCTCGATCAGAAATGATCGTCTTAGGAACTCCGTGAAGCCTCACCACTTCCTCCAGATACTGCCTCGACAAAACCTCCACTGAGCTCGACTCCTTGATTGCTATGAAGTGGGCCGATTTAGTTAAACGATCCACTACCACCCATATAGCATCATGTCCTCCCGGAGCTCGAGGTAAACCTGTAACAAAGTCCATTGAGATGTCCTCCCACTTCCACTGAGGAATCTCTAAGTGCTGGAGAAGACCACCAGGAACACGGTGTTCGACCTTCACCTTCTGGCAGACTAAACATCGAGACACACATTCTGCAACTGAACGCTTCAGCCCATGCCACCAAAACTGACTCCTCAAGGATCGATACATCTTCGTCACACCAGGATGTACAGCTAAGGGCGAGCTATGGAACTCTCGGAGAACCGTCTCGCGCATTGCCAGGGGAACAAAAAGCCTGTCATGATACAACACTCGGTGTTGTTCATCCTCTGACCAACCATCAGGGGCCTCCCCACAAACAACTCTGTCTCTCAAAACTTCCACCTCTAGATCACCCAACTGAGACTCTTCCACCTTTTGCATCAGGGATGACTGCACCTTCATCTGGAAAAGACAACCTCTTCCTCCAACTTCTCCCATATCAAGATGCAAAGCTGCTAGCTCTTCCATCCCTCTCCAGGAATCACCAGATTCACGCACAACATCATTACGTGACTTTCGGCTCAGTGCATCAGCAACAACATTTCCCTTCCCAGGTGTATACGATATTTCGAAGTCGTATTCCTGCAAGAACTCCATCCACCGACGCTGCCGCAAGTTCAAATCCCGCTGAGAGAAAACATACCTCAAACTCTTATGATCGGTGAAAACCACAAAGCGCTCTCCAATGAGGTAATGTCTCCACAACTTCAGCGCAAACACCACGGCTGCCAACTCAAGATCATGGGTGGAATAGTTGCATTCATGGGGACGCAACTGCCGAGACCCATAAGAAACAACTGACCTCTGCTGCATGAGAACACAGCCTAGCCCCAGATGTGAAGCATCACAGAAAACATCAAACTGGACTCCCTCCGTTGGAAGACAAAGGACTGGAGCACTTACCAACTTCTCCTTTAGATACTCGAAAGCTGTCTGACACTGATCAGTCCATATGAACGCTTGATCCTTCCTGGTCAAAGCTGTCAGAGGAGTCGCAACTCGGGAGAAATTAGCCACAAACCTCCTATAATAGCCTGCGAGACCAAGGAAACTTCGCACCTCTGACACGGTCTTGGGGGTTGGCCAAGACACCACTGCTTCTATCTTCGAAGGATCCACAGCTACTCCCTGTTGAGACACAACATGTCCCAAGAAACGAACTTCTCGAGCCCAGAACTCACACTTGGACAACATCCCAAACAACCGATGTTGGCGAAGAACTCCCAAAACAGCTTGTAGATGTTCTGCATGCTCTTCTTCAGATGTGGAGTACACAAGGATGTCTTCAATGAAAACCACAACAAACTTGTCCAAGAATTCACGGAACACAGCATTCATCAACCCCATGAAAACAGCTGGAGCATTTGTCACGCCGAATGGCATTACAACAAACTCATAATGCCCATGACGACAGCGGAAAGCAGTCTTCGGGATATCCTCATCCTTTACACACATCTGATGATATCCTGACCGCAAGTCGATCTTTGAAAACCAACTTGCACCCTTCAGTTGATCGAATAGGTCATCAATCCGCGAGAGAGGATAACGGTTCTTTATTGTCACTTTGTTTAAGCGACGATAATCGACGCACAACCGCAAACTGCCATCAGCCTTTTTCACGAACAAGACTGGTGCACCCCACGGTGACACACTTGGCCGAACAAAACCACACTGCAACAGACCATCGAGCTGAATACGTAGTTATCGTAACTCAGAAGGGGCCATACTATATGGAGACATAGAGATGGGAGACGCTCCTGGCTGTAGCTCGATCCCAAACACGATCTTCCGTCGAGGGGGTAAGGATACAACCTCTTCTGGAAAGACATCAGGGTACTCTTCTACGACCCTAGGAAACGCCAGCTGTTGAACCTCTGAAGAACTCAGCATCATCCCAGCCATCATGGATGATAAGGATGAAACTCGTCTATGACTCATCCGAGGATCTCTCTCACCAACAAACACTACTTCCTCTCCATCTTCATCAAAGAAAACGACCTTCTTCCTGTAGCAATCCACAATAGCCTGCACCAAATACAACCAATCCATGCCGAGGATGACATCATATGGTTGTATTCGTAAACATAGGAAATCTCCCCAAGAGCGGTGCTGCCCCAACACTAGATCACAGTCTCTACATACTTCAAACAAGCTAGCTCGACCTCCAACTGGCGTAGTCAACGCCAAGGGCACTGGAAGCCTCTCTACCTCAAGTCCCAAAGCGTGGACAAGGGTAGGGAATATAAAGGAGTGTATCGCTCCTGAATCAAACAAGGCATACACTAAGGTAGAAAACAAGCAAAGGGTACCTCGGACGACGTCTGGCTCGCCTGGAGCTGGCAACGCTAGAGCATGAAGCTGACCACGACCACCTCCACGGCCTCTCTGACCCTGATGACGACCACCACCATGGCCGCGCTCTGCTCTCTGAGGACGGGGAGCGTCATGGGGCTGTCCTCTGCCTGCTCCATCTACCCTCTGGTGATCTAAAGCTGGTGCAACCTGCTGCTGTTGCCTCGGCTGGAACTGCCTCAACGGAGGAACCTGGAGTGGAGCGCCTGGTGCACGATGACTGCTATGAAAAGTTGGGCACTCCCGCTGCTGATGACCACGTCCACCACAAGAAAAACAAGCGCCTGATCCCTTGGCATAGGTCTGAGAGTTGCTACCTCCGGAGAAATGAGATGGGAAGGGCCGGGACCTACCCCCAGGTGAACGGAAACTCTTCTGTCCTGAAAACCGGGAACCCCGGACCACAGCTCTGCTTCTTGAGGAATCATGACGATTCCCCTCTCGTGACGATCCGGTCCTATCCAAAGTCCTCTCAACAACCTCTGCCCTCGCCAGCACCTCAAGATATGTCTTCAGCATAAATGGGGTGACCTGGCGCTGGATCTCTGGACGCAAAGCCTCCTCGAAATGCCTCGCCCTGGCCTCATCATCTGGTAACAGGTCTGAAGCATATCGTAGAAGGTTCCTGAAATGGATTCCAAACTCTCGAACACTTGGAGCTCCCCTGTCGAAGGGTAAGAAGCTCCTGGCGACTGGACGCCTTCGCAGTCAATGAAAGAAACTCGACTCTAAACCTGTCTCGAAACTCCTCCCATGAGATCGCTGACTCCTCACGATCCCCGAGGAACAAGAACCACCACTGTCTCGCTGCTCCACGCAACATCGTCACAACCAAGGACACCCAGTGTTCCTTCCGAGCACGAATCAAACTGAAGCCTATCTCGACCTCCTCCAACCAGTCTTCTGTGACTACATCTGAAACGGAGCCCTCGTACTTCTGTAGACTCTGGCGCTGAAACTCTCGGAGTGTCTTCCTCCAAGTGTCATCGTCGTCAACCTCTACCCGGCGGCGATCTGCTGGAACAGCCTGCTGGGCACCTTCTGCGCAAACCTGACGGGGACGCCGACCTGGAGCCATACCTGTAAAATAACAATCGTTAGAGCTCCTAAGCCTGGAATATGGAAGACTCAACATTAATTAATTAATTATTTTGTTTTATTAATTTTAGGTTACCTATCCAAAGGTCTACCCATTCAAACACAGGCGCAAGGAATAATGATGCATGATCCTTTCCTAGGTCTCTACCCTGCAACCAGTATCACTTTGTTTAGTAGCCATCGTAAACTTAAAGGTCCGTGCAACAGATCATAGGGGGCCCTGAACGCCTATGTCTCTTCCGGTCTCCAGTGTTTACCCCACTTGCTAAACATGAATGACACCGTTGCCCTACCATCCCATGCATCCTCACCTGTGCCTAACTCCAAACTCCATCCTATCACTCAACCAGACCTCTGATACCACTCTGTCACGACCCCCTCCCCACAAAGTGTACCCCTCCTGGGCCGGCAATGTGAAAAGGGAGATAATGACCCCCGAGTCCCGCCTCCAGTAGGCCCCGGGTTGGCGACTAGCACCGAGGGTATAATACACACACAAATGGGAGGCATTACCCTCTAAGAGAACACATGCAGAAGAGAGAGATAGAATAGAATCCAACCAACTCCAACTCATAACTGAAATGTAAAAGAAACCCAAGTACATATATGAAATGTCATGCAAAAGTACTACAACTGAAAGGGGAAACTAAAAGTACCCAAAAGAAAGTAAAACGACAGCGACCACAAGCCCGAACAGCTCGTCCTCCAACCGCAAGCTAGTAGTAACCAGCTTGATCTCCAACCTGCTCCAAGTGACTTGAAAAACAGTTTATATGTACATAGGGTGAGTATAACAGTATACTCAGTAGGATCCTCCCCAAGACTCTCGTGCAAAAGTAAAGAAAGCATGCTAAAGCCCAGTGAACAACAAGTGAAACTAACTCGTCACCTAAACAGGTATATTATGTTCCCAACCTCACCATGGCTACTCTCACCATGTAACGCATACAAGAATATAGCATATAGTAAATAATGTAAAGGGTACCCCGCTACTACTTCCCCACTGGTTTGCCGCTTTGCCCCAACGACATACGTCCTGTGCATCTCTCTCCAAAGGCTTGCCCGTATCAACATGGGTCAAGCTCCACAATTTGCACCACGTGCACCACATAGGCTTGCCCGCAGACACCTGGGCTAAGCTCCACACAATCCTCACAACCAAAAGTAACCAGGTAGTTTCCGGGAGCCACCAAAGCTCGCATAACGTGTATCATACGTCAGGTATTATACCTGAAGCCATTACAGCCCATACACCGAGTAAGGATCCTCAAGCCATCACAGCCTATACACGTTACACCTATAGTAGTCCATAGGATACTATATCCAGAATATATGTGTGTGAAATAACCACAAGCCATTACAGCCCTCTACACACATATATGGGTAAAACTAACCACTGTGCCTACCAGCACTAGATCTACCAAGAGAAGAGAGCGGGGCCAAAGGGGGTAGTCAACCATTCAACCTCCCATCAGAATGTTGGGGAAAGCACCCCCCTAGGGCTCAGAATCCCCGGGGTGTCAGTTTCCCTTACCGACAGGGTGGAGTAGCGTATAGAAACACAAAAAGTACAGAATATATAAGTAACTCACATCCACACTATGGGCATTGCCTAGTCATAGATACAACTGCAGCTAACGTCTCTCAGACTCCAGGCTGCTACTTCTAAGACTAGGTATCCTATAAGCACACAACCAATTGAAGAGCTTTATTAGATTACTCCATTCTCATTTATCAGTTCCACTGTACATTAGTTAATTCTTTAATCATTAATTAAGATTGAACAATTCCCCATTTAACTGAAATGGCGTCACTTTCAATACAACTGCTCCTTTTTAAGATTCACATCACCTTTAAATTCTAGCATCTCCATCCCTGTGGATTTTCACCATTTAATCAAACATTCAATACAGAAATACTTTTCCACATTCCCAGGCATTCTAGAAAAACATCCTATGCTTCTAAACACAAAGGAGGCTCAACACGGTGAGTAGATATACTACCCGTCGAGTCTTTTCCGCCTATAGAAAGAGCATAGACCCATCCTCCATCGAGAGGCTAAACACGGAAAGCACGTGGCATACCCTGCGTGTCTTCGCCTCCTTCAGAATGAGGGTAAGCAAGACCAGCTACCTTGAGCAGTGGGGAAAAGCAAAGCAGATTAACATTCAAGAAAACCACAAGCAACCAGCAACCACATCCGTCCCATTCCATCACCCCTGGTGTCCTCCCTGACACCCATATGCATAAACCGATGCATCTCGCCACACTAGGCATCATCCGCTGCCACAACTATAAGGCCTCCATGCCTCCACATATCACAACAACCATCCAGGCTCACATCACAGCACAAGCAGCAGGAAAACAAACATCACAAAATGGGCTCTCGGCCCTTTAACAAACAAGAGGGTAACTCAGAACCCTTTTTGAAATTCCCACATAATCTATTCTCTAAACCATATTGAATTAACAGATTTGTTATTTGTAGGTTCCAATCATGGATACCTAATCAGTAAGCTATCACAATTAAATAACCATGCTTACTTCTCTAATTTGATTATCCTCAAATTAGAACAACTACAACAACGACAACAACCAGATTAATTTACATGCCTCTTTATCTTTATCCAATTAATCAACAATTAATTCCGGCTTTATGTTCATTATCAATTTCAATCATGAAAGAACAATAAATCAAAGAAAACATAGATATCACTATATCTAGGAAAACATGAGGCAAACCGTTATCATGGTATAAAGCAACAACATGCGATCAACCAATTCTTTTAATCCGGTTCAAGTATTTAATTAGGTCAATTTCATTGTGATCCAAAGGAATAAATCATGCAAATTCTACGATTTCACATATATAATTAGAGAAGCCATGAATCCCCTACCTCGAAGAGTTCTTGACGTCCTTTATCCACACAGCAGGTCACGATCCTCCCCTCGCGACAACTTATGTGGAAGAAAGATCGACACAGCTTGGTTGCATCCAACAGAGCGGGACTGATCCTAGGAGTAAGGGTTGTTTGTGAAACTCCTAAGGAAAGGATTGAAAGGTTCTAGCACCTCTTAGTTAAGAACAAAAGGGAAGGAACAAGGGAGAATGATATCTCGTCCCTTTTTAAGATTTAACGAGGTGACGGTTTAAGATCCGGTTAATTCTCCATCAAAAACGGATCGCATTAACCCACGCGGTTTGACCAAGTAAAACATTCCAAGCCTTAGGAATAATTAATATTAGGATTTATGGCATTTGAAACGGCCTTATGAGCCCTTAAAATAAGGCTTTAAATGTATTTTACGTCAAAGGAAACGTCAAAAGGGGCAAAACTGTAGGAGTCTGGAAACACTGTTCACCCACCGTTACTGTACATGAAACTGATCTGTCACACCGATCTGTGAAACTGATCTGTGAAATTGATCTGTCACACCGATCTGTGAAACTGATCTGTGAAACTGATCTGTCACACCGATCTGTGAAACTGATCTGTGAAACTGATCTGTCACACCGATCTGTCTCACCGATCTGTCTCACCGATCTGTCTCACCGATCTGTCTCACCGATCTGTCTCACCGATCTGTCTCACCGATCTGTCTCACCGATCTGTCTCACCGATCTATCTCACCGATCTGTCTCACCGATCTGTGAAACTGATCTGTGAAACTGATCTGTCACACCGATCTGTGAAACTGATCTGTGAAACTGATCTGTCACACCGATCTGTCTCACCGATCTGTCTCACCGATCTGTCTCACCGATCTGTCTCACCGATCTGTGAAACTGATCTGTGAAACTGATCTGTCACACCGATCTGTGAAACTTATCTGTGAAACTGATCTGTCACACCGATCTGTCTCACCGATCTGTCTCACCGATCTGTCTCACCGATCTGTCTCACCGATCTGTCTCACTGATCTGTCTCACCGATCTGTGAAACTGATCTGTGTAACCGATCTGTGAAACTGATCTGTCTCACCGATCTGTGAAACTGATCTGTCTCACCGATCTGTGAAACTGATCTGTCTCACCGATCTGTGAAACTGATCTGTCTCACCGATCTGTGAAACTGATCTGTCTCACCGATCTGTGAAACTGATCTGTCTCACTGATCTGTGAAACTGATCTGTCTCACCGATCCGTGAAACTGATCTGTCTCACTGATCTGTTACTGTTCATAAAACTGGAAACACTGTTCACAGAACTAGAAAATTGGCAAAGTGTTGGGGATAAGTCCCCTTGACCTCCCGGAACACCTCCAACACCAACATTTCACAAATCAATGGACCAGAGAGGTCCGGGCCATTACAGTTTGGAAATCCAAATAATTAAATTTTACCCTAATAGAGGCTGAATAGACAGTTACAATAGGGCTTCATCTTAACTAATATTATGTAAGTCTTCGTGTCTTAATATTAGCTTGATGGATTTTATTTTATTTTTCCTAAATATTATCTTGTTTTATCATTTACATTCTATGTAAATATTATGTGGATTTTACATAATTAAAAAATATATTTGATCAAACATTTACACATAATCCATTTATTTAAATTACATATATACAAATTAATTAATTCATTTATTTAATCATGATTTTCCATCCCTAAAATAAACAATGTATAAGATGAAATAAATTAATAAATAATTAATTCAATTAAGATATTATTTAATAATTTATTAATTGTGTAGATAATGAATTTCCCTTTTACATAGGGGAATGACACCTACTATTGTTCTTGGCATGAGTTATAGCATTCCACGGGTGCACGTGTGTATCACCTATGTTAGAATCATTATTCTTATATCTTGAACCAACTCCATGTGACTTGATAAAATCTATTAATTATAATTATTTATAACTCACATGTAGTCAAGGGAAACATAAGTATTCTTTAATCATGAATAACATAAATAACCATGGATATGAAGGTCTTATATAACAATGGAGGGATAGATGACCCACATGACATATTTTTTAGATATTAAATAATTGCAAACACATGAAATAATTTAATTGAATTAATCCAACTCATACTATGGTATTTTCAAAGTCATTATTTATCATTCCCAGGGAATAAGTATGTATTTAAAATAATTAGAAATCATTCATTTCAATTCACTCTTTTAATAAGATAAAACACTATAGAATTAATTAAATGAATTATCCTATTAATAAATTAATTAATTTTATATTATTTTATCTTATTGTATGAAAATTAACATCCAATTTGATTTTAAATAAAATAAATGATTTTATTTTATTTAAAACTCCACAAAACAATAAACAATATTATACATGGAATAAACCCAGAAATTACCTGTACGAACAACTCAGTATGGTTTAATTTTATATAAAACACTCATATGACTTATTATGTATACCACTTGTTTAATAAATTCATTGCATGTACTATCCACTTAACAATCTTCATATCACCTCAAAAAAGTTTAAACTAAATAATTTAATGCACTGAGTGTTTAACATACAATAACAATTTATGATTCATAGTCTCATATATTATAAGGAATTAATAAAAATTTTAATATAATATAAAACCTAATGAATGATGTTTATTGTAAAATTAATGAACCCTATAAATTGATTTTATAAGTTATACGGAGTAATTAATTAATTTTAATATATTCATGTTAATATGTAAAGTATACAGAGTGTACAATCCATCTACATGAAATGTATTTATCATAACTGAATATCAATTGAAACACCCCACGGTTTTCAAAAAAAATGCTTGAAACGCTGAGTATCTACATAATTAATCTTTTTTAGAAGATATAGTAACAAACTAGATGTTAAACATAATTTCTTCTTCTTAAATGATTTGAATTTCTAAAAATAGACATAAGCGGTCACAATCATTAAGTTATTTGGAGTCTGATAGAACCAACATGTTTTTTGGTAAATTGTAACATTCAAAAATGAACAGTAACATGAACATATGAATAATAAAAAAAATTATTATTATTATGGCTTAAAAGAATATGATACTGAGATCTTGATTAATTTTTTAACTTGATATAAAATAAGTTATAATTTTGAAATTGTTATTTTTTGAATTTATTAATAATTTATTTAAAAATTAAATTAATAACATTTAGAAAATTATTTTAAAAAATGCTGTTAATTTTTCTTTTCTACATGACTAAAAAGGGTGAGGTTGTTTTTTGGGATTTTTCTGAGATATATGAATTTTTTGTGAATAGTAAAATAGAGTTTTATGTTTTTAGGTGTTTAATGACATCATAATGATGTAATAATGAGGTAACCATTGTAGTATACTATTTAGTATTAAAATATGATATTAGTTATCCCATGTGGCTAATAACATGGTCAAAAATAATTATCAACCCCATGGTTTCGAAAATACCACTAATGAGGTGTCCTTTGAAATTAATTAAAAACTCCCTCACTTTCAATATAAATATCACCTTCACCCCCATATTACTCTCACACCTATAAATCTTATATAAATTACTAAATTCTGACCAATAACCTTCCCATGGAATTTACCCACTACCACGACCTTCTGGTCTCAACAAAAGGCCAAAACTAAAGGCCTTAAGTAGGATCTCATGGAGAAGTGATCAAGAGGTAATGATCCTATTTCATTTTCTTATGTTTTCTTTTCAATTATTTTCATTTCATATACTCTCTTCACAACCAAATATCCAAGAGGAATTAAATATACAGTATTATATATATACTATAATTTTATCATTTTTATGGAAAAATTTATCCTCATTGTTCCTCTCATATTCCTATTATTCTAAAAATAAAAAACATCATTCGTGATATGTCGATTTACCAAAATTTTAGACTATGTGTCTTCATTTTCCATTACATACTTTGAAGATGGTTATAAAACAATTTTTATGTTGATAAAAGTATTATTTTTTATTATATTACCTCTATTATGTTTTATAATTATCTTATATGAATAATATTAAATGTATATAAAGAAACAAGTTCATTTCTATCGAAGAACCACTGAAATGATCATAATGAATATCTCTAATGACTAATCTAATGATTTCATCCTAATACCATATAAATAAATATTTATGGAATTATTTAATATTAGGAAATTATATGAACACAATTTCATTCCACTTTTGTAATTTCACTTCCATTCGACAAGAAAATACTTTACCAACCAAGCATAGAAATCATGTGAAGTATGCACCCGCAACACCATAAATAACAAAATTTTATTAATAAATGGGTCAAATGATGTTATAAAATGATCATATAATGATTCATAAATAAGAAAATTATTCATTAAATTATTTATGACACCCTTTTAACAATTATAAATGATATTTTAAAATAAATTAATTAATAAAAACCTGAGGTAAGGGAATTCTTAACCCAATTACAATTATTTGGGTTAACATTCTATTTCATTATTTATGTGGTATTAATATTATTTGTGTGATTAATTTTTTTTTATATTATATTTTATTATATATTTTTACAATTTATATTCATATTCCATTCATTAAAATAATTTCACACATCCATTATATGATATTGGTAAGGGAATTTCATTTGAAAATATTCTTTTAAAATTCTATTTTACAATATTCAAAATGAATGATTTTATGAAATTTTCCATGCTTTATGATTTTTTTCTTGTTCTGGGGAATTTTTTTTGATTCTGGTTATGACTTATATCTCCCTCAAATGCATTGGATATTTTTAATTTGTTGGTCGGACATATGGTTACTTCAAGTGTGACTGCGATGGTTTCACCATAATGTAGCTCTGAGGGTTACATTGTAAGGTAGGTGTGATGGTTACAAATCATAAGGTATCCATATGGGTTAAAATATAAGTATTTTATTCTACCAGATACCCTTATGGATTCATATATGTTCTCAGATTTTTTATATAAATTTCTTGTTTCAAAATGTATGTATATATGGGTGAGAAGTGTGTCTTTGTGGAAATGATTTCATATGTTTTTATGTATTCATGGTCTAACAAATTCTTTCCTTATTATTATATAACTTCATTATATTATTGTGGTCATCCCATTTTTAAAAAGTTTTTCAAATGTTATAAGGATGTGTAATTGAAATAATGAAGTCAAGTTAAATGTTATGAATATTTTTTAAATAAATCATTTAATTAAAAATTATATGTTTTCGATGAAATGGATACTGTTTTAATTGTTCCCACTTTGTATTCATGTGGGATGATATGAATGAGTTTTGTCCAAATTTTCTAAAAATAGGTTACCAAAAAGATCACTGGGAATGTAAAAAAGTGAAATCTAGTTGAAATTTTAAGATTATGTGATGGTTAAGGATGGGTCCTTATAGTTAGTATTAGAATGCGGTTCTTCTAACTTTATGAGTTATAATGATGTTAAAAGAATACCATAAATGATTTTTACCTTCTATTTATGTTTAAATAGTACAAATCTAAATATTACCATGTTACTCATTCTATGTTATGTATATTCATAATGCTTTTCCACATAAGAAACCTGGATGATGATGTTCGAAAGAAACGAGAGGCGGATATCCTTCCAAATTTGCAACCGATAATGGTGGGAATTGGAACATAGTAGTTTTTGATATAAATGGATTAGCTGGAATAGTACATAAATGGTGTTGTTATACAAGAAAGGAACACACATATCTACCCCAAAGGAACATGATGTTAGTGGAAAATTTTATTATCCAACACCCTCCTTATTTTAGTGGATCATCTGACCCTATAGGAGTTTAAGGATGGGTTAAATCCCTAGAAAAGATATTTAAAGGTATGGGATGTTATGATAATAAATGTTTAGTCATTCCATTTATAATTTTGAATGTGAAGCTAATCAGTGGTGGTAAATGGTCATGAATATCAGGGATAGAGAGGAGATTGAATCCCTAGAGTTGGATGAATTTAAAAGTATTTTCCTTGAAAGGTATTTTCCTAATGTGTTTCGAATTTGGATAGGGAAGAAATTACATGAATTGAAGAAAATTGAGGAAGATTCAGAATCTTTGTATGAAGATAACTTCACTCGACTAGGGGGGCATTATCAAAAAATTTATTTTGGATCATGAGATGAAAAAAAATATTTTTACGTTGGATTGAATCCAAAATATAGAAGGGTATTGTCTTCCCTTGAGTTCAAAAATTATGAGAAACCCATATGACATTATGAGAGGGTAGAACTAGAGCTTTTTCACTATCACTTGTACTTTGAAAAAAAACAGAAGAATAGGTCCATATAGAAATTGATTGGTAAGAATCAATCAATTATCTCTGATGGTAAGAATGTCCAGTTTCCAGTTTGTGAAAGTTGTTCTAAAAATAACCCTGGGGAATGTATTTCCAAAACCAAGAAGTGTTTTCGATGGGGAATGTTTTGAAATTTGTCCTGGTATTATAATTAAAATGATCATAAGATCAATATTTATTAGAAATTATTATGTGTTTCAAATTTGGTGATATGAGTCATTAGGAAAATATCTTCCCAAAGAAAGATCTGAGTGATGGAAAGTAACCAGACTATAAGAAAAAACATGTATTGAGGTCCTCTATGACTACATCAGTAGATGTCGAGACATCCAGTGAAGTGATATTATGTACTTTATTTAGTAACTCATATTTGTGTAAATTCTTTTTTGATTCAGGGTATATACATTCTGTTATTTTTGAGAAATTTTCTAGTAAATTGGAAATATCACCTCAAAAAATGAGATTATAAATTATTTTTAAAACATAAGGGAGAAATGTTACAGTGAAAAGTAATTTTAATAATCTTACTATTTTTATATTTGGAAGGAAATTACCTGCAAAACATTTTGTTTTTACCTGATTAGTGTTTGAAGTCTTTCGAGGTATGGATTTTCGTTCTGTTTATCATTCTAGGATTGATTATTGAAATAAAGAATTTGTTTTTCAGAATTTATTTTAGTTTTTATACAATAATGAACTCATACAATTGATAACATATTAGTAAAATGTGAAACAGTTGAAATATGGAAATGAGCATTATCTTTTTCTTATTATTGAAAAGAAGGGATCAATTTAGATTAAAAATGTGTTAGTGGTTAATGATTACCTTGAGGTTTTTCCTAAGCCATTATTCAATGTTATACATTATTGGGAGGTTTAATTTATAATTTTCATAGTTCATGATGCTAAGACAATTTCAAATACCCCTTATCGAATGAATCAAATGGAACTTAATGAATTGAAAAATCAGTTTTTGGAGTTGATTGAAAAGGTATTCATTAATCCTTGTACTTCCCCATAGAGAGATCATGTTTTTTTAATAAAAATAATTATGGATCCATGAGCCATTGCATTAATTTGGGATCATTGAATAAAATTAATATTAAGAATAATTAACCTTTTCCTCACATAGTTGACTTGTTTGATCTTCTATAGGGATCATAGTATTTTTCCAATGTTGAATTGAGATCCGAGTACCATCAGAAAAAGGTGAAGGGGGATGAAATTAAAAAAACATCTCTTCAAACTAGATATCATCATTATGCCTTTTTTTATTTCGTTTAGGTTAAATAATGAACCTTATGTATTCATGGACCTTATGAATATAATATTACCTGATTTTGGGATATGTTTTCGGTTGTGTTTATTTATGAAATTCTGGTATATTTTAAAATTAAAGAGATGCATGAAAAAACATCTAAGGGTTGTTTTTCAAACATTAAAAGAAAATAAATTGTACAGAAAATTCAATAAGTGTGAATTTGGGTAGAAAAACCATTATTTCCTCTGCCACATTATTTCTAATGATGGAATAATTTTTGATCTTAGTAAAATGAAATTTTATGATGAATGGAAAATACCTAAAAATATAACCAAGATTCATATTTTTCTTGCATTAACATGCAATCATAAAATGATTGTTGAAAACATTTCATGGTTATCTAGTCCATTGACTACTATAGCATAAAAATGAGATAAATTCATCTGGACAAAATAATGTGTTGTTTTTTTGGAATTGGAAATAATATTGGGGAATTCTACAATTTTGACCCAAACATAAAAAAATGACAATTTTGTCATTTATAGTGAATATACATTAAAAAGAACATGATTTTTTTCTGTAGAAAAATGACCAGGTAATTGATTCTTCTTCAAGACAACTAAATCATCATGATTTACATTATCCCAAACTTGATTTGGAATTAGAAACTGTGGTTTTCAAATTAATAATTTGGATGCATCATCTTTAAGAATTAAAATGTGAAATAAATTATATCCAAAAAATTATGATGTATATATTCAATCAAAAAGAATTAAACATGATGAAAAATACAGGGCTTGAATTGATAAAATATTAGGATTTCACGATCAACTACCATCAAAGAGTAGAAACAAATTGGAAGATTCCATGAGTCGAAAAGATCATGCATCATTATCTATGTTACAGTATAAACAAGACTATTTCCTAATGATTTAATGAATTTTTCCATGGATGTTGTTGATATAGGAAATTCCTTTTTTTGTTTTAGGTTTTAGTGCAATCATCATTGTCATAAAAAAATAAGAAAGCACATAAGGAAGATGGGGAGCAACAAAAAATGGTAGAATTTGTTTAAATGGAAAAGTTACTAGAATTTAACCTTGATAAATATTGTGTCATAAAATATGGAAAGTGATTGTGCATGAATTTTTAAAATCAACTGAATAAATAATTTTGGTGAGAATCTCATAGTTATCCATTTTTAGTTTATCCTTACACACAAAGATTTATAGATTCCTTCAGGAGTATTACTGGTGGGATGGAATGAAAAGGGATATTTAATATTTTACTGAGAAATGATTAACATTTCAAGAGGTAAGGGATGAGTGGTAGTTACTGTATTGGATGCTTCATCCTTTATATGTTTTACAGTAGAAATGGGAAAATATATCCTTGGACTTCATTGTGGGACTACCAAAGACTTCTTGAGGTGACAATGAATTATGGGTTATTGTTTATCGAATGAATAAATCTTCTTATTTCCATTATATTCGAGATAATATTTCTTTAGATTAAATTTCTGGACTGTACCTCAATGATATTTTTAGGTTACATGGAGTTACTCCTTCCACTGTATCTGGATATTATCCCATGTTCACTTCTAACTTTTGGAAAGGCCCTCAGAATTTATTGGGAACACAATTAAATTTTAAGATAACTTTTCATCCTCAATCAGATGGGCATTCCCAACGTATGATTCAGAATTTTCAGGATAACAATCAAGATTTTTCAATGGATTAGCTGAGATTTTGGGATCAATGTATTTATTTAGTTTAATTTTCATATAATAATAGTTTTTATTCGATTATATAGATGGAACATTTTGTGGCATTATATGGGATGTTGGGTCAAACTCCGACTTTTTAGGATAAGGTGAGGGAAAGGTAGTTTATGGGAACAAAATTAGTAGAGGAAGTGGTTGTGAAAGTGAAGATGATACAAAAACTCATGAAGACAACGTAGAGCCGGCAGAATTGTTATTCTGATAACTGGGGGAAAGAATTTTCATTCAAGGTATGTGTTTATGTTTTTATTAAAAATCTCACCATGGAAATTTGTTGTGTGTTTTGGTAAGAAATGGAAGATATGTCCAATGTTTATTGGATATTATGAAATCATGGAAAAATGATGGACTAGTTTCTTACTACGTAGCTTTACATCCGAGTTTATCATAGGTGCATAATTTTTTTCATGTTTAATTGTTGAAAAATAATGTGCCAGGTTCATCTCATGTTTTGAGGACAAAATCCTTTCAACTTGGAGGGAATATTTATTATAAAGGGAAACATGATCATATTCTTGATCAAAGATAATAAGTATTGTGGAATAAGGTAATCTACCAGGTAATGGTTTTTTGAAAAAACCACACAGTTGAATAAGTAACATGAGAATCTAAAATTTTATGAGGGAAATTTACCATCACTTATTGAATAAGTAAATAAAATTGTGAGGATGTAATTTCCAGAAGGAGGGAAGAATATTACACCCCAAGGTATTCATGAAAATAAATTGAAATGCATGAAAAATTGAGTCTCTTCATAATGAACATTTATTTTAAGGATATAGTTATAAAAACCGTATTAGACATAATTTTTATTCTTCAATGATTTGATTTTTGAAGAACGGACATCTATAGTTGTGATTAGTAATTTATTTAGAGTCTGATAAAACAAAATAGGTTTTTTGGTGAATAGTAACATACCCTTATGAATAGTAATATGAATATTTTTATAAACCTTATGAATAGTAAAATATATTATTATTATTATTTTTCTTAATGTTACAAGATAATGAGATCCTTATTAAATTTTCAAGGTGATATAAAATGATTTATAGTTTTAAAATAACTATTTTTCGAATAAATTAATATTTAACTTAAAAATTATATTAATCATATTTAGATAATTATAGTAAAAAAATGGGGAACATTTTTGAATTCTAAATGTTGAAAAATGGTTATTGTGTTCTTTCAGATTTTTCTATGATAGATGAATTTTAAATGAATAGTAAAATACAGGTTTATGGTTTTATGAGTTTAATGACATCATAATGATTTAATAATGACGTAATAATTCTGGTCGACTCTTGAGGATTAAAATATAAAATGAGGTGTCCCAAGTTTCCAATACCATGGTCAAAAACCATGGGCAATTCCATTTTTTTTCAAATACCACTAATGAGGTGTCGATTGAAATTAATTAAAAACTCCTTCAATTTCACTCTAAATACCACTCTCACCCCCTCTTCCACTCACACATATAAAGATTAGATAATTTTCTAGATTCTTCCATTTACCCTTCCAAATGGTCTTCCCCACATCTAAGGACTACTCTTCTTACCAATAAGGAAAAACCAAAGGCCATATGGAGGATCTCAAGGAGAGAGATCAAGAGGTAAACATCCTCTTTCATTACTCAGGTTTTCTTTTCAATTCTTTTATATTTTTATAATATCCTCACCTACCATTATCCAAGTGGCTTGAAAGCCCCATTATTATTTATATGATGTATTTTTATCATGGTTATGGAAAAAATTAAACATCATTATTCTTCTCATCTTCCTCTTATTCTAAAAAACATCATCCATGATGTGTTGATTTACCGACATCGTGGACGATGTGTATTAAATTAACATAAATTACATAAAAGCTGGTTATAAAACAATTATAATAGTTGAAAAATATGTTAATGTGTATTAAATCACCTCTATTAAGTTCTATAATAAATTTATATTCATAATATTAAAGGTATATAATGAAACAAGTTCGTGATTATCAAAGAACCACCAAAATGATCTAAATGAATATCACTAATGATTTATCTAATGATTCATCCCCATACCATATAACCAAAATGATTTATGGAATAATTTAATATTATTGAAAAAAATTAATACCATTTATTCCACTTCTAGATTTTTTATCCTTTCAAAAAGTAAATCCTTTACGATCCGACCCTGGAAATCATGTAAAGCACGCACCCACCAAATTGGATATAAAAAATTATTATTATTAAGTGGTTGGAATGATGTTATAAAATGATCATATATGTTGTTAAAAAGATGAATATTCTTATTTAAAATATTAATAACACTCTTTTTACCATTATGTAGATGGTTTAAAAATGTTTTAAGTAAGATGAACTTTTGGTAATGGAATTCATAACCCAGTTTCCATTCTTTTGGTTAACCATCTATTTCATTGATTATGCAGCATTAATATTATTTCTGTGAATATTTTTTGATTATATAAAGTTTTATTATGTGTATTTACAGTTTATACAGATATTCCTTTTATTTTAATACTTTCTTACATCAATTATAATATATTTGTAAAGGGGTTTCTATTTAAAATCATCTTTTTAAATTATATTTTACAAAAAAAGTTCAAAAAAATTTATGTAATTATCCTTGTTTTATGATTTTGTTGTGGTTATTGAGTATTTATTATGATTAATGGTGGGACTAATATCTCCCTCAAATTCATCGGTAATGTGTAATTTGGAGGTCTCCCATATGGTTACACCTAAGGTTACAACGATGATTACACCAAAAGGTGGCCATGAGGGTTACATTGTAAGGTAGTCGTGAGGGTTACAAATCATAAGATATCCACAATGGTTAAAAAATAAATCATTAATTCCCAAGACACCATTATGGTGTTATATATTTTCATTAATGTTTTATGGAAATCTCATGATTCACAATGTAAGAATATATCGGTGAGAAGTATGTCTTTGAGGAAATTATTTCATATTTTTTCAAGTATTCATGGTCTTATAGTTTATTTCCTTCTTTTTATATCCCTTACAGAGATTTTTGTGATAAACCCATTTTTTAAATGTTTTTCATAGGTTATAATGTTTTTCCAGAGAAAGAAAGAATTCATGCTATATGATATAAAGACTTTTCAATATAATTATGGTATTTAAAATTGTATCTTTTGGGACAAATGGATACTGTTTTAATGGAACCAACTTTTTATGATTATGGGTTGATATTTATGAGTAATGTTCTAATATTCAAAAACTCTAAACCAAAATGATTATTGGGAATGTAAAAAAGTGAAATAAAGTTGAAAAATCCCGATTATATAATGTTTAAAGGTGGTCCTTATATCCACAGTATACGCCTAGTGACCCATATTGTACTCCTTATGAACATTTATAAAGTAAAAAATGTGTATTGAGGATTCCCAGTGTGTTCTTCAGGGTACACAGTTTCTATTCAATACAAATTTGGTATTTCATACAGACCGTGCATTAATTACATTGCATAGCTCGACTCCATGTTTTCTATCATGAAAACGCATGTTCTATAAAGCATGTAGTCAAACTAAATATTGAGTACTCTAGAAAATCCTTGTTCCACCTAGTCCAGTCTACACACAACAAATTTATTGAATGTGGAATGTACTTACTACATGATGTGCAATAATCCAAGTGAGAATCCATATGTAATGAGAAAGGATATATGTCACGTAACATTTAAGTGCACACCATTTAGTCATATATTATCCATCTAGGATCGTTGTAACCTCAAATGAGATCATATTATATAAAATTCCATTACCATTAATTGATCATGGTAATCTTTGTGAGAAACAAAAAAGATGCAGAATATATTTAAATTATTGATAAGTAATAACATAAATAATTAAATGAATCTATATATTTTTATTTGAAATCATTAATAATGAAATAAATAATAAAAAATTTGAAATCAGATCCCACGGAAACCACATTAATTTTCTAGAAATAAAAGATGCACCGCTCATGTTGATAAATATAAATAGTTTTTCAATCTAACAGATCAATAAAAATTTTATTACTAACATGAACACCATGACCAATTAAATATTTCTATCAGATACTGATGTATATAAGAAAATAATCCATATAGAGGATGTTTAATGTTAAATTTTTTATTATATTTTTTAGATAATAAAGAATAGGTTCACTTGTCTTAGATTCTATCTTCGTTATATATTTTGATTATCCAAAAACACTTTTACTAATTACATTTATTGCATTGTAAATATACATGGGTAGAATCCCTCTAGCAGGTATCCAAACATGATCCTTTGATATCTAAGCACCACTAATTGATTTTTGAGTGTTATCATAGTGAATCAAATGTAATACATTATTCTTATAGATCATTAATACTTCTATATTGAAGTAATATCTCAGGTGGTTACATTTATGAGATTGATAGAGAAAAATGAATTCAAGCGAGAAATAAATTTTTTATAGTGATTCTCTATTTATTGATTAATCTGGAACAATTGATTTAAACACTATTTTATAGAGCTATGAATTAGCTTAAAAATATTATTCAATTTCATTATGACCACTATATAATATAATAACCACTATTAAACATAATTCAAGGATAATAATAACAATTTTATTATTATAAAATGATTATAATCAATAAAAAAATATTACCTTATATGCGGGTAAATTAAAAATAATCACTAGATACATTATTTTACCATTTGAAAATTCCATAATTTATTAATTAAATGAATAAATTTATAATTAAATCTTTTATTCATAAATAAAAAATATTTTCAATTGATGAAAGTGAATAATATTTTCCTCATTCCTTGGAATAATATTTATTCTATTAATTAAATTCATGAAGAATTTAATTGAGATCAATGAAAAATACATATTGTGTGATACTCTAGGATTCTTTATAATTGGAATGTGGATGGATTTCATTATGTCCAATATTACAATCGTGAAGTGGGTAAATGAACCTAAGATATATAACATAATATCACAGTGTCAACAACAACATACAGACACTCAATCTGTAATATATATTTGTGTCCCAATATCTCATCATGAAGTTTTCAAATCTGAGTCACTAAGTTGTAATCTTGTTATGTCCTTACTTTAATAGATGAAATAAAATCATCTTCACACCATGAATATGGAATTTCATGTGAAGGTTCTTTTATAATCAAAGGGACCAGATATTAGCTTCCATAAGGCTAAAAGGGACAAATCTATCCTCAACATATCATTAATTACACATCACTAGTGATTCTCTCAATGTATCCATCTTCACCATGAAATTTTATCATTATGGTTTAAAAAATACATCTATGTACATGAGTTGTAACATTCCTTAATAAAAATATTAAATTAGAAGGAAAATAACACACATTCAAAAATAGAAAAATACAATGACAATGAAATATGTGTAATTCCTATTGATGGGTTTTTTCTCATAATCTATCATCTTTGATAGTAGAAAATGGGATCTTCATGAAATTAAGCCTCATCTGATTGAGAGTACCATCACGAAAAAGTCATGATCTATGTGTCATATTATATAAAATTATCCAAAAGTTGAACTAAATTTATTAATATCATCATTTCACTTCATGGTTCTTATCATAACAGTGGACTAACATGAACATATCATGGAAGTGGATAATCTACGACATTATTAAATATGGTTCAGGAATAACAATGAAAAATATATAATAATTTGATTTATTAATATTAAATTCATTTAATATACATGTAATAAAAATATAAATAGTTCATCCAAGGATACTAACTCCAAAAAATGTTGTTAAAATTTAATTAGAGGAAAATAAAGTTTATAATTCTATTATAAAAACCCAGAGTGTAAATTAGATATGTAATTCTTATATTTTATCAATATAATAAGATAAAATAAAATAGACATAATCTTATTTAATCGATCATACAATGAAAATAATTTTATATCAGTGTTATAACTCCAATGATATCATGTTTGGTGTCTTAAATGTGTTCGATCAAAAATGGATATCACTAAAGAAACTATAATATTAGTTATTGAAGTAATGATAGTTGAAAAGTGATAATAAATGATATTAAACACACCAACGTTGATATATAATTAAATTGATAAATAATCCAGTAAAGTAATTGTTTTATATTATATATTAATTTAAAATATATTTTATGATCTTATTAAATAATTTTTGACTCATATATGGTGTTTTAGATGTAAATTCATAAATATAAATCATAACCTAAACTTAACATATTACTAGGACATTCAAGGATATGAATAAATAGAAATTAATTATATTTATATCCTTAATTATATTAAATAGTTTTTATTATATAAACTAACAACCGAAAATCATTAAAAAATATATGTTATTATATTTCCTTTCCTTTAAATCATATAATGTCGTTAATATATCATTAAATCGAATATATCTAAGTATAAAAATATTTTGATATAGAACATAAATCAATGACGAAATATTTGTATTAATATGACCCATAATCAATTATAACTTGTCTAAAATAGTACACTTAAATCTTTAAGATAAAAACTTCCACTGTGAAATTACGATTTGTTTTGGTTATGAAACAATTCTATAATAACATATATATTAGCGAACCCTTGGATCATGTACTTCCAATCCTTTATCTTGTGAAATTTATTAATAAATTCTATAATTTTATCATATAAACATTTTCAATAAATTTTATTATTTTAATATTTGTACACATAGGTTTAATATCAAATAGAAAATCATACTAACTAAAGTCATTGATAATATTTTTGATGTAATGATAACTACCACTATATTGTGAACATATTGGATTATAAATATATATTAGTATGATTTAATTTATAAATAATAGTCATCATTTTTATAAAAATTGGATATGTCCATTTTTAATAATTTACAATAATAATAATGAATATTTTAGTATATTATGTCCCTATTAAATCATTCAATGTGTTTCTAATTTTTATGATAAAAGTGGAAATTAAAAAGGTATCCAGTGTTAGAGTCAATAATATTTAATAAATAAAATCATATATTATATATTATATTTCCTTGTCCGCATATAATAAACCAATATCTATATTATCAATTCTATAAAACTTTTGTTTCATATATATAGAAAAAATAATTTTTCTTATTATGAATTTATTTTTTTTCTAAACAAGATAATTAAATGAAAATATTTTATTACAACAATGTTATATATTATTTTTAATTCAATAATTCATATACTAGGTAGATGATGGTCTAATGTTCCAACATCTAATTATTTAACATATTCTTCATTTCTTACTTGTAGATTTACATATCCTCTAGTGAATTTTCTCACATTTATGCATATTTATACATCATTAAACATATTTTATCCATAAGTCTTATATAATAAACCTGAATAAAAATTATAAAAAAATATTTCGATATCATTTATTTAATTATTCTTAATATGATTAGATTTCTAACGGAGAATACTTTTCACTGTTTAGTTCCAATATATATGTTTTTAAATTCTAACTCCAAACAATTTGAAAACATTGTGTGTGTTTAATGACTTTTTGATATAGAAAATAATTTTTTTATCATATGGTTATAAAATTATATAGAGGTGTCTAATAATTTTTTATTGAATTGATGACCTATTAAGTCATATATATTAGTGGGTTGATTTCCAAATTTCATAATAATTTGTGTCGAATTTTTCATTTATCCCTTCACATAATTATTTGGGGTTATAATTATGAAACTTATATCATATTTAACTCTTAGATAGATATTTGAAGAATAAAAAGAAATTATTCATTTATAAAACTCACCTAACTCCATTTATCATAGAACATAATCCTACAAGCATAACAAAAATCCACAAATATATCATAATAGGATTTTATTAACATAATCTTATAGTGTCAACCACACTCATCAATCCTTACATAAAATATTAATTGGGAACCATATATTGGTGTGAAATACCAAATTATATGACCAAGGATTCAATATGGTGTTGCATTTCAACGAATCTAATGACGTGATATTTAATGGGATTTAAAAGTTATCACTATTGAAATAAGAATAACATGTATATTTCATCTAATACATCCCTTATATGTTTGGATAAATCTGACTATTTAACATTTGGATCTTGTGTATTTAATTATATTATCATGTTTTTTCCAAGGTAATGAATTAATCATATAAAACTATATTGTTTATTTATAGCCAATAATAATTTTATAATAATATTCAACACAAATTAATATGCATCACATGTATAAGGTACATAAACTCACATTATCCATTTAATAAATTTATATCCATATCACATATTTTATTATTCAAATATTCTTAATCCGTCATTTAAATAACAAATAAAATTTTTTGATATCAATTTGAATGGATAATCAATAACAACCTATGATAATATTGACCAATAATGAATATTTTCAAGGTAATTTTGCAGACACCCATATAATATGTCGCAACCATAGAATTATGTAATATTTTAATTTGAACACTTATATTAATGAGAAAAGAATGATCAAACAACCCACTTATTCAAAAAATCTCAAGGATATATTAATCTATAATTTCCAATTATGAGTGATTATTCTTTTATTCAGTAATTGAATGAGTCTTATTATTTTGAACTCTCCTAAACTATTTTGTAAACTTTTTTTGATTCATATTTACAAACAAATTACTTAAAAATATAACATATATATTCCATTTGAAATCTATTTTTACACAATCCACCAATATTTATAATTTTTTAATCCTAGGGTAATATTTTTTTAAAAGGATTGAAATAATTTTACTTAGTGTTCTGTCTATAAAATCAGGTTATACAATACTTTTCCAAATTTTTGTCAAATATAATGATTTTTTGAACATTTGAACATTAATATCACAGGTATATATGGATTTATTATTGATTATAGATTTAAAATAATGGACTTTTATCTTAATTTTCTAATTTCTTTTAACATTTCCTTATTTTTCCAAATTTACTCTATGCTGAATACTTATGGACTAGAATTTAAATTGGAATGTTAAATATTTATAATTTTTAGAAAAAATCAATATTTTTTTCTTCTATCAAATTATATGAAAGTACATTTCCACTAAAATCACATGATTCAGAAAATTTAGATTTTTAGAGGTCTTGGGATTCAAAATTATAGAGTAATGGAAATTCTGAGTGTTCTGAATAATTTAAAGGATATTATTAAAGTTGTATTGTTGATCCCTATATTCATGGATGAATTCAGGCTCTGAAATTAGGTTTTTAGAATAAATATTGTTGATTCATGGTTATATTTAACATTTGGGTGACCAAAAAACATAATTATTCTCTCATATTATTGTTGAAATAAATTACATAAAACTACAAAAGACAGACTAATCACTCACAACCCCTATATTACTCTTTGGATGATATTTGATGAATTTTGTATAATATATCATGTTATTTTCATACAATTTTAGTTTATTTTTTTAAAATTTTATAATGATTTTCCAGACAAATACTACTTAGTTTAAAGGATTATATTTTATTTTAGTTGAAAAACACTTAATTGGGTTTTTATATAGAAACGACACAATGGAAATCTTAAAAAACCATGGGAAATGTGATAATTTGTCTTGGAATCCCAATAAGGTGGAAATATGAGATGAAATGAGTTTTATTTATGTGTTTATAGTCATGGATCTATTAATATTATTTTGTGACTTTTGTTATCTTCTATATAATAATAATAGATATCGCATCATAATTATTTATTGAAAGTAAATGTTTTTTTGAAACAAATGGCATGTTGAGAGTCATGGAGATTTAGGGATATATTGTAGTTCGTTAATAGAACATGAAACAAGAATGTTTTAGTTTTATGGAGGTTTTCAATGATATATAAATATTACATCAATTAGAACATTATGCGGATAAAAACTGAGTGGAATGTTTATATGTGATTTTTGAGATTTATTAACAAAAACATTGTCTTATAGAATTATAAACATTAGAAAGGATGGTCATGTGTTTGATGTCTTCGGAGAAATAATAAACTATTAGAAAATCCAAAACCTTATCTTGTAATGTTTAAAAATTGAAAAATATCTTTTTCTTATATCATGATCCCTAGTTTTCTATTAATGGATTTATTTTCACGATGACATTATATTCATTATTTCAGAAGATGGGATTTTACATTTCTTTATGCATAAGTAAATTTCATTTAATTGTAAATAAATTATTTAAAATAAATATATATTGAAAAACAAAACTTCTACAAATGTAAATATTTTTTTTACTATATCTATTATAAATAGGGACCCTCTAGCTAAAATCAATTTGAAAAATATTGTAATGACTTATTATTTGATCTAATATGATTGAATAATTTTTTTTGGTGATCCATTAATATTAAAATTTTCATCAATTTTATATATACTTTTATTAGTGTTTGATTATAAAAAATTATGGAACCCAATAAATATTTTGTTAATTTTCAATGAATTTGACCTGATTACCTAAATAGGGTCACACAAAGTCTCCAAAACACCCCAAAATCACTTCCTAATCACTATAGTAATGTTTAAATATAACGGGATAAATAATATATATGTGATATTTTATTTTAATTCTTAAAATCAAAAATACATAATAAAACAATAATTTATATGTTTTTGGATCATATTTTGAGATATATGGAAAATGTCTCATCACATTGCTAGACACAAATGTGTTATTTATCTAAATGGATACCTAAATACTGGTCAATTAAAAAAATACAAGTACTTTCGAGTCCATAAAAACAAGATCTAAATAAATCGATAAATTTTATAAAAAAATTATAATAAGAAAAAAAATATTTTACAAAAAAAATATTCTAAAGATATATTCCCTAATGATAAAAAATATAAATCCTTGATGTGTGACTTCCTAATGTTGAATAATAGTAAAACCCATTTTTATAGAATGAACGATATATCAAATTAATAATAAGAGGCCACCAAAACTCTATATTAATTGTATAATAATCCTATATTCTTTTAGGAATTTATATTCCCTTGATCATATACAAAAGGATCAGGGTGTACCACGATGTTGTATCTTTTTATGAAGTTATCTTGATATACATCATCCATTGTGACCTAACCTCCCGTAATTCATTTTCATAAAAATCTTTATTCAGTATTAATGTAATTATAGAGTAATAAAAAATTAATATATTCTAATAAATATATAAAACATAATTACAAGTTATATCTTATGAACATTAATATTGGGATGGTCAATACATTTATTTGGCCCAATAGTTGTTTTTGGTAGATACTGAGATATTAAATAATCTCATTAGTTGTTGGAGCTTTTTGAACTCCATGAGATTATTTACAACCATGACAAGTTTAAGTGGATGTGGATATTTTTATTTTGACAAATTTCAATTTAAATTCATAAAACATATTCCAAATCATATAAAATATAACCTAACATTTTATCTAAAGACTATTGTGATTTTTGAAGATATTTGGATATGGTGTAGAGAAGGTTGGAACAAGTACTGAAATGTTTTCAATGAAATATGGAAAAATTCAGAGTTTAATATATTTTAATTTGAAAAATAGATATAGCGTGAAATATGTATAAGGTATATATATATATATATTCCAAAAGGTTCCTTCATAAATTTTTATGGGGGAATAAGATGGTTAATCACGCACTTCATAAGGTTGTTGAACGAAATAAGGTTCATGTAAATATCGCATCTTAAGGTTAATATTGATCTACATAGGATTAGAAGTCTCTATATGGTTAATAACTTCTTAAGGGAGTAACAAAAAGTTAATATGGTTCCTGTAATCATAACATTGTATGGTTCCCTATTTTTTGGTAATGTTTAGTGTGTCAAAATTTTTTATGGTTTATATGAAATGTTTTTAAGGTTGAAATTAATCATAAAGATGATATTATAGTTTTTTTAGGTTTGGATATTTTATATGGTTCATCTTCATAATGATTAAAAATGTATAATTTATATATTTATAAGGGTAAACATATAGACAATATATGATAAAATCATATAAAAATATATATGAACTTTTTCTAGACAAAAAAATTCTATAGAAAATATTATTTCATGTAATTATAATGAAAATGTTCCATGATTTAAAAATTTTTAATGGGATCTTATGATTGAATAAAATGAAAAAAATGTTTTCATAATGAATAGAAGAGTTAATACAGAAGAGATATGAGAATTTATTATATAACCACTATATCATCTGGAATATATTACTATTACACAACAATGGACTAGAATAGGGATTGGAATGAATAAAAAGTCATGAAAAAATTATGAAAAATATATTTTTAAGAGTTACAGGTATTTATTTTTCTGAATTTATAAATTAAATTTAAATTTAAAATTAAAGAGTCAATAATATTAGATGAAAATATAATTTTTATGTATTTAGAAAAATAAATTGTTGTCATGGAATAGTGAGAGAAAAATATAGGGGATGAAGATGAAGTCACTAATATTCATAAATAATATATAAAATTAATCATTGCTAAAGAGGAGGAGTGTGGGAGTGTTTTTTGAAATCCAATTCATTAAATATAAATATGTATGTTGAGATAGTGAATGGGGAAGAAGAATAAATATAAAAAAACATAGTGAAAACATAATGAAACTATAATCTATTATTAAACAGTTCTATTTCCAAAATATTTTCATGTCACTGTATCATTGATGGAAACACTTATGGTGATCAAGAAAAGGAATCAAGTCCATAGATTTTAGGGAGGAATTTTTCAAGTATTCTACATGTCATCCTATTTCCTTGATGATTATTACACCAAGTAAATTTTCATAGAGAAAAACCCATACCCATTAGACATAAAGTAGAAAAAAGGGCCAAAAAATGGTTTTAATTTTCAAAAAGTAAGACAACTCTTATGTTTTCAGATTTATCCACGACTTTCATAAAATCACCAGCAACGAACCTGGTGTGTTTATCCGATTTATACAATTGGATAAACTACCACAACAGGTTCCTTTTAGAAGACTCGCAACTAGCATAAAAAAATAAAAATAAGTATCATTTACCCCATCTCTTATCATGGTTGTGATAGACATCGATGAAGCCTAAATGATAACCAACGTTATCCCATGATTAAAAAAAATCCAAATATGATTTTTACAAGAACATGCATGCATACAATTGTCTGTGCATATATTTTTTTTGGAAAATAAGGAAATCTGAGCCACATCTTTTTTAGGTTCCAGATTGGAAATAACAGAATAATGGAGTTGACATGACTATGAAGCCATGAAGGAAGTATTTACACATTCACCTAGACCATATTCATTCCATATTTTAATATAAATCATAATGAGATGGGGGGTAATGCAGGAAATGAAACACCCGGACCCCAATTACCTAGAGTCGGTGCATTACTTTAATACATTGGCATGATTACAAAGAATCAAGTCCCGAAGGACCAATCAGTTTAGCAGTCTTGGAAAATAGATTACATACATGAATGTTACATTACACTTCATGACATTCAAAACAACATAAATAATCCTTCACGAATGCTATTATTCCCTTAGTTTAACCCTGCATATCAATCACTATACACTTCTTGGAATCCTGGGAAAAATAAAACATAGAAAGGGGTGACCTCAGATGCTCAGTAAGGATAACAATACAACAGAAACAATCATAAATAAGCAAAAACATTAAAGGAAATGTATAACTAAAACAAAATAGTTTTAAACTTGAACTTCAGAATAATATGGAAAAAATAAAATGAAGTAATGCCATTTACTTATTCACATGTATATTCTACTAGTCGAATAATCACATGCAATATCAATAACCAATTTCATAATGATGTAATGCATAATGAAGAACTTTTATTTCTGTGTCAAGGCCTCATGCCATGACCTAAGGTATAATTGTAACTGAAACCCAACCCAGAGAGCCTCTGTAACCAGACTCCAACCCAGAGTGCCTCTAATAACTGGACACCAACCCGGAGTGCCTCTAATAACCAGACACCATCCCGGAGTGCCTCTAATAATCGGACACCAACCTCGAGTGCCTCTAATAACCGGACACCAACCCGAAGTGCCACTAATAACCGGACACCAACCCGGAGGGTCTGCTGTAACCGGACCCCAACCCGGAGAGCTTACTTTTACCGGTCCCCAACCCGGAACATACTAGTCCAACACATTCATCCTAAAACGAGGATGAAATATAACATAAACATTCGTTTTAAAACTAGCATAAGAAATTACAAAACATTAATCATAAACCATTAATGTCATAAATACAACTCATCCATATTCAAACATATCACAAAACCTTAAATACAATATGGAAGATTTTTATCATAATAAATCAACTTCAAACAAGTGTAAAATTTTTCAAAGGATGCTGACATAGATGAAATCAAAACTATTTGAGAGAAATATATCTATTTCATGAAAACATTTAAATGTCACACAATTTGGAAAATAATTCATTTAAAGACATTTTTGAATCAATTTGTCCCATACCACTTTGAATCTTTTTAAGGGAATTAACATTTTAAAAACATTCACATCCATATAAATAAATACTTAAAACTATTTTGAAGACAAGGTCATTAATGAGAACGATTTAGAAGAATAAATATTTAAAACATTTGAAATAATGTTTTAGTAAAAAGTCACTTAAAATAATCCCTTTGAAAACTCTTTCATAAATCATGGATATGGATAATAAGTATGTCCCAGTAGATACTTACGTAAAAAAATACCTCAGATAATAAAGAGGTTGTGAAATTAACCCTTACCAATTTGGTAACTTATGAAACATACAACCCATGAAAGAGGTAACATACAATGAATATGTAAATACACATAAATTAAAGTGTATTACACAAAGAATACAATTTTTGGAAGTACATACACCACACAAAAGGTAATAGTGGCAATATGGCATAAATCTCACGGAAATAAGGAGTGAGATGAAAACACCTTACCTTGTACTTTTCCTTGGTCGAGGGTAGGTTAAAATCCTCTATAATAGTTAAATCTTTGTTATTAAATTATACAAGAATCATATACATAAATATGATATCATATATGATCTTTTAATATTGCTTTGTTAATAATATTTTAGTATTATCGTCGTTTCGGGTGTTAACTGATTCGTTTTCCTTTATATGCTTCGTTACGTAAGCCGTGTTTTTTATGGATAGGTTTTATCTTATTCATATCCAAAATGATATCGAGTCCATAAAAAATACTTCTAATCATCAAATGATAATTATTCTTGAATGGATATGATGGGTAAATGAATCTCATCGTGTTCGTGGAGACAGTAATCCGTACGTACGCACAAACGCTACTTCCATTTCATTTTTCATTTTAAAAGTAATAAAAACCAAATGATATATAGGTATATAATTATTCTATTATAATATAATATCTTATATGTGTTACTTAAGTTCATTAACACCATACTTTATACATTCCATGTATGGTATGAACGAGTCATATCACCTTGAGGGGGCGGTAGTCCGTACTTCTTCAAATGAAATTATCTTTTATATATACAACATGTAACGAATAATGGTATAATGTAAAATGGAATTACAGAAGATTATATATAAAATAAATATCATTAATATCATATTTAATTATAATTTCATCATAATGGCCACCATGAGAGGTGGTAGGATATAATTGAACAATCATCGCTTCGTGAGGCGTTTGGTTTCCATCCACAGAAACATTTTTTTCTTCACCCATTATATGGATGTGTGTGTATGTGTAGTTATAATAAATATAATAACAATATCCTAGTATATTTAGGATACTATTTTTGTTACAAAAGAAAATAATAAGAATATTTTTGGGGTTGGAGAAGTAAAATAAATGAAAAGAAGCTAAGAGAAATCATTACCTTTAATTTGGGTAACTCCCTTTGGATTGAACCAAAAAGACTCTTGAAGTGCCTTATGCATAAGGTAAGGCTTCAAAAAGGAGTATAGGGATGTAGGGAGATTAATTGGTCAGATTATGGATGAGCCAAAATTCTTGAGAGGTGTGAGGAATTGGTTATAAGTGGTGTCCTTTTATAAAGGGGAGGAGGGGCTCTTTAGGAAAATCTAGAAATATTATTTTTTAATAAATTCATATTATGTTTATAATGGATAAAAAGTAGATTATTTAATGTTTACTGTGGGGATGGGTCGAAAACCACTCAACCAATATAATTTAGACAGGTTTGGGTAATTATATTAACCGTATCTTTTAGTTTTAACTCTTAGTTAATTAGTTTGACACTTACCATGTCACTTTGTATTTTTATATTATATAGTTAATAAACATACTATATACCTCCAAGAGACCTTCAAGTCGTAAATTAATGATACAAATATCATGATATAGGTCTCATGGCCGAACCTTAAATTTTTAGGAATAGAATATAAATTAATAATATATAATTTTTTTTAAAAACTCATTTATGTCAATTTTGACACTACTCAATAATTGATTTTTGTTAAAGTCTTAACAACTTTATTAATTCGAACCAAATTCATTTAAGAAATTACAACATGTCATATTAACCAATTAAATTCGTTTATGTCATCAAAACTTTCACATTATATTTATTTTAACATTTATAATATCAATTATTTGATTCTTTCATTAATAAGGAAAATACTACATCATTATTGTGTCATATATATTTTAAATTTTTCAATGTCTAAAAATTACAAATAAAATACCATTATGTAGGAAATATTTTTAAATTTCTAATTAATATTTATAATAGAAAATATAACATATATAAACCTATGTAAAAATTGTTTTTTTAAAAGATATAAGCTTTTTTTATTTTTGTATTCACTTTAACTTAATTAATATAAAGTGTCCCTATCACCTACAAGTGGCTCCATGGGGTCCCAAAATCGACCCAAAGATGCCCATGGTCGGAAATATATCCACCAATAAGGTTAGGACACATTATAGGGTAATTTATTATTATTATAATATTATTTTTTAACCCTTATTTACCGAATTTACCTTTTAACCATGGTAAGTAAAATATTTACCGATATAATTATTCAAAATGTCTAAAAATAAAAGTTACCTATTTACAAAATTTGGACATCCTGATTCCAAATATTTAATCCATTTTTCAAAATTCAAAACACAAAATTGTAATAAATTAATTTAAAATTAATTCCCGTTGTCAAAACAAAAAAGCGTGTTTTTATGATATAATAACTATCAAAAGATTGATACTTGTTTATGTCCGGTTTAATTGTGAAATTATGTCCAATTCCAAAAATTGTATTAAGTGGTAAAAATATATTCTAAATATAATTTAAAACCACACAAATTAATCATTTATCACCATTAATTATTTTTATTAAAAAAGTTGTATTTATTGAAAATTTATTAATTTTCACTATTCATCAAAATATAAAAATTATCCGAAAAGTACCAAAATTTCACCCTAGGATAAATTAGATATTTTGAATCCAAAAATGAAGTTCATTTTGAGGGAAAAAATTTATACAATTTCAAAAATTTGGTATTACAATTCATAACAGCTAGTTTGATTGGTTGTAGTGTGTGTTTTAACTCGAAGTTGCGTACAACACACGCTGTTGTATTATTCAAAGAGAAGCGTACCGTGGAATCCTGGGGTGTTACATTGTAAATTTTTGATTTCCCCATTCTAAACAATAAATTTATTTAGTCAAATTTAATGTATTAAAGTTTAAAATATTGGATTTAAAAGGGTTCACTATTAAAAGTTGGTAAAAGTGCATTTTTGAAAATTACTTCTTTTGTTTGGAAAAATGAATTTGTTCTTACATTATATCTTAGAAAATAATAATATGGATTCTAAAATTATAAGTATTATATAATGTTCAAAATTTAGTTAATACTATTCATAACCTCTTTTGAATGGTTTGTTTGGTAAGTCATGGTGCGCTTGAACTCAGTGTTGCCTGTAGTGAAAGGTATTGAATTCTTTTAAATAAGTACATACTATGAAATCTTGGGGTGTTACATTTTTCCCTCCTTCAAAAAATTGTTCCCGCAAAATTTGATATTGTTATTCGAAAATAACGGTTGATAATAGAAAATATTTTTTTTGGGAAAACCCACATCGGAAATTTGGTTAATAAAATTTAGTCTTAATAAGAGGAAATGAGAAATGGAAGGTTCACCTCCAAATTATGATCTCGATTAGAAGATCATTGGTGGAAATTAGAGACATATAATTTGAGGAAAAATGTAAATATTTAAAGGTAGTTATTGAGGTCATCAATCACAAACAAGTTAAAAATTGAGGTCCTTAAATTCATCAATCTATGATGACTTACAATACCATCGATTCAACAAAACAATATGTATTAGGATAACAAATTTTTGGTTTTATGATTCCTTCAATAATGTATAAGAATTAATTTCATTATAGAATAATAGGAGAAGAAAAATATATACTTGACAAGTAGAGTTCCGTCCTTTAACTAATTTCTATCACAAACTCATCTTTCACTCTAAAAGATAATAGAACATAAAAAATATATTCTATTTATCCTATTATTTTGGGGTTAAAAATGAATTTATAATTCATCTACAAGACCTTCTTAAAATAAACTACATTATTTAATCCAGGACATATCATGGGCCAGTGGTAGGTGATACTCCCTTGTCGCCCTTCAGTTGCGAGTTCAAGTCTCACGGCCTTGCCGGTCGCGATGGGTTGCCGCCCGAACTCCAGGTTGTCATTTTATGGCAATCCAAGATTAATCTCAAACTATAATTTTCCAAAATACTTCTGTCCAAACTCACAGTCCAAAATTTATAAGTAAGGTAAACACAATGAAGATCCTTTTTGCAGCGTAATAACATGTGAAAACATTCATCATGTATTCTTTTAAAACATTGCAACATCCGGAATTACCATAAAACCTTATTGATTACATTCATGATCCCTTATTCCTTATAGAATAATGGATATACTTCTATCCAAAAAAAATTTAAACTCCAAAAATTATGGGAATAGAAATCATTCATCAGTTTCAAGGTAGTAACAAATATCCAATATAATTTATTCAAATCAACCATCTCTTATTCCAAAATCACTACCTCATTATCAGAATCATATAATGTTTTATCTTTCTCTCAACTATATATTATCCAAAAATTTAACCTTCTATTGAGCCACATTTCTTGGTTCCACACAATCTCAAGTCCTTACTGAAATAGTACTACAGTGCAATCCTTATATACTCCGTAATTATTATAACCAGTACATTGTTGATACAACACTCAAATGACATAAATCTCTAACAACAACATAAGAACTCTACTCATTCCTTTTCATATGTGGTAGTATCATAACTTGATTATTATCCAATAGCATCATTTGGTGCATACTCTTATGATTTTTACATTGGTTTGTGTAGTGTCCCAACTCCTTGCAGATGAGGCATTGTACATTTGAAACCCTTTTCTTACCCTTGCAATCACGTACATGGTGTCCTTTTTCTCCATACTTATAACAAACTCCCATTCCTTTCAGGAAAGTTCTAGGGTGTTTCTTCCCATAGTCATCACATATGGAAAAATTCTTCTTTTCCCTCTTCCCTTTATCCATCTTTCTCTCTTCCATCCTTTTTTTCTCTTGCTTCCCTTCAAATCCATAAGACTCAGTAAAGAATTTACTTATCTTATCAACACATGATACTATTTCTTCATATGATAATAATACGTGGGAGACTATTTCCCTTCTAAATGATGGCATAATACCATGAAAGATATGATCCTTCTTATTCTTTGGATCATACGTATTACTGGAGTTCACATTCCTTCTACTGGGCGCCATTTCTATATAATAGCATAAACTAGGTCAGTTTATGAATTGCAATGAATAATTCCAAACTTGTAAAATACCTAACAAAAATTGAACAGTTTATGGATATAATCCATAATCATAAAAATGTTTTCTTTGAGTAAGTATATACTCATGATTCCTTCATAATGGTTTGTAAAGAAAATGAGAATTATCCTAAGCATATCCCCCAGGAGTATCGTAACCCAGAGTACAGAAAGGCCCGTTGTCATGCACTAGTTCCCGTTCAAGTCTAGCTCAAAGTGGTGTTTTCGGGATTTACCCCTAGGTACATCTATTCCAGATCTGCCTCTACCTGCTCGTATCTAGACATGGATGTATTTCTTGGAAAACTCACAAAATCTCTACAATACCAAAATTATAGGAAGTTATTCTATAATAATCCTTAATGTCTATCTTAGGGATATGTAATCTAATAAGAGTTTATCTAAATCTAGTTTCCAAGGTTATTGCTAAACTTCCTCTGATACCAACTGTAACGCCCTGACCCTAGTTACCCAGAGTCGGTGCATTACTTTAATAAATTGGCATGATTACAAGGAATCAAGTCCCGAAGGACCGATTGGTTTAACAGTCTTGGAAAATAGATTACATACATTAATGTTACATTACACTTCATAACAAACAAAACAACATTAATAATCCTTCATGAACGCCATTATTCCCTTGGCTTAACCCTACATATCAATCACTATACACTTCTTGGAATACTGGAAAAAATAAAACATAGAAAGGGGCGAGCTCAGATGCTCAGTAAGGATAACAATATAACAGAAACTTTCATAAATAAGCATAAACATTTAAGGAAATATATAACTTAAACAAAAGCATTTTAAACTTGATCATCAGCATAATATGGAAAAAAATAAAATTATGTAATGACATTTACTTATTCACATGGTTATTCTATTAGTTTAATAATCACATGAAATATCACTAACCACTTTAATAATGATAGAATGCATAATGTTGAACTTTAATTTATGTTTCAAGGCCTCGTGACAAGAACTAAGGTATAACTATAACTGGAACCCAACCCGGAGAGCCTCTATAACTGGACTCCAACCTGGAGTGCCTTTAATAACCGCACACCAACCCGGAGTGCCTCTAATAACCGGACACCAACCCGGAGTGCCTCTAATAACCGGACACCAACCCGGAGTGCCTATAATAACCGGACACCAACCTAGAGGGTCTGCTGTAACCGGACCCCAACCCGGAGGGCTTACTTTTACTGGTCCCCAACCCATAACATACTAGTCCAACACATTCGTCTTAAAAAGAGGATGAAATATAACATTAACATTCATTTTAAAACTAGCATAAGAAATGCCAAAACATTAATCATAAACTATTAATGGCATAAAGATAACTCATCCATAGTCAAACATATCACAAAACCTTAAATACAATATAGAATATTTCTATCATAATAAATCATCTTAAAACAAGTGTAAAATTTATCAAAAGATGTTGACATTGATGAAATCAAAACTATTTAAGAGAAATATCTCTATTTCATGAAAACATTTAAATGTCACACAATTTGGAAAAGAATTCATTTAATGAAATTTTTTAATCAAAGTTTCCCATACCACTTTGAATCTTTTGAAAGGAATTTACATTTTAAAAACATTCATGTCCATATAAATAAATCCTTAAAAACCATTTTGAAGACATGGACATTAATGAGAAATATTTATATGAATAAATATTTAAAACATTTGAAATGATGTTTTAGTAAAAAGTCCCTTAACATAATCCATTATAAAACTCTTTCATAGAACATGGATATGGATAATAAGTATGTCCCAGTAGATACTTACGTAAAAAAAACCTCGGATAATAAAGAGGTTGTGAAATTAACCCTTACCAATTAGGTAGCATACGAAACATACAACCCATGAAAGATGTATCAAAAAATGAATATGTAAATACACATAAATTAAAGTTTATTACACAAATAATACAATTATGGGAAGTACATACACCACACAAAATGTAATAGTGGCAATATAGCATGAATCTCGCGGAAATAAAGAGTGAGATGAAAACCCCTTACCTTGAACTTTTCCTTGGTCGAGGGTAGGTTAACATCCTCTATAATAGTTAAATCATTTTTATTAAATTAAAAAAGAATCCTATACATAAATATGATATCATATATGATCTTTTAATTTTTCTTTGTTAATAATATTTTAGTATTATTGTCGTTTTAGGTGTTAACTGATTCGTTTTCCATTATATGCTTTGTTACGTAAGCCGTGTTTGTTATGGATAGGTTTTATCTTATTCATATACAGAATGATATAAAGTCCATAAACATTACTTTTAATCATCAAACGATAATTATTCTTGAATGGATATTATGGGGAAATGAATCTCATCGTGTTCGTGGAGACGGTAATCCGTACGTATGCACGAACACTACTTCCATTTCATTTTTCATTTTAAAAAGAATAAAAACCAAATGATACATAGGTATATAATTATTCCAGTATAATATAATATATTATATGTTTTACTTATTTTCATTAACACAATCCTTTATACGTTCCATGTATGATATGAATGAGTCATATCACTTTGAGGGGGCGGTAGTCCTCACTTCCTCAAATGAAATTATAGTATATATATACAACATGTAACGAATAATGGTATGATATAAAATGGAATTACATAAGCTTATATATAAAATAAATATCATTAATATCATATTTAATTATATTTCAATCATAATGGCCACCATGAGAGGTGGTAGGAGATAATTGAAAAATCATCGCTTCGTGAGGCGTTTGGTTTCCATCCACAGAAACATTATGTTCTTCACACATTAGATGGATGTGTGTGTACGTGTAGTTATAATACTTATAATAACAATATCCTATTATATTTACGATACTGATTTTTCTACAAAAGAAAATAATAATAAGATTTTAGGGGTTGAAGAAGTAAAATAAAAGAAAAGAAGCTAAGAGAAATCATTACATTTAATTTGGGTAACTCCCTTTTGTTTGAACCAAAAGGACTCTTGAAGTGCCTTCTGCCTAAGGTAAGGCTTCTAAAAAGAGTATAGAAATGTAGGGACATTAATTGGGTAGAGTTTGGATGATCCAGAAGGCTTGATAAGTGTGAGGAATTGGTTAGAAGTTGTGTCCTTTTATAAGGTGGAGGAGGGGCTCTTTAGGAAAATCTAGAAATATTATTTTATAATAAATTTATATTCGGTTTATAAAGGATCCAATGTGGATTATTTAAATTTTAAGGTGGTGATGGGTCTAAAACCACTCAACAAATAGAATTTAGACAGGTTTGGGTCATTATATTAACCTTATATTTTAGTTTTAACTCTTAGTTAATTAGTTTGACACTTACCATGTCACTTTGTATTTTTATATTAAATAGTTAATAAACATACTATATACCTCCATGCGACCCCCAAGTGGTCCATTAATGATACACCTATAATTATATAAGTCTCTTGATAGAACCTTAAATTTTTAGGAATATAATATAAATTAATAATATAGTATTTGTTTTAAAAACTCATTTATGTCAATTTCTACACTACTCAATTATTCATTTTTTTCAAAGACATAAAAACTTTATTAATTCTAAAAAAACTCATTTATGAAATCCTAACATGTAATATTAACCAATAAAATTCTTTTATGTCATCAAAACTTTCAAATTATATTTATTTTAACATTTATAATATCAATTATTTGATTCTTTCATTAATAAGGAAAATATTGCATCATTATTTTGTCATATATATTTTTCATTTTTCGATGTCTAAAAATTATAAATAAAATACAATTATGTAGGAAATCATTTTATCTTTATAATTAATATTTATAATCGAAAATGTAACATATATAACCATATGTAAAAATTGTTTTTCTAAAAGATATAAGCTTTTGTCATTTTTGTATTCACTTTAACTTAATTAATATAAAGTGCCCCTATCACATACAAGTGGCTCCATGGGGTCCCAAAATCGACCCAAAGATGCCCATGGTCGTACATGTATTCACCAATAAGGTTAGTACATGTTTTAGGGTAATTTAATATTATTATAATATTATTTTTAACCCTTATTTACCGAATTTACCCTTTAACAATGGTAAATAAAATATTTACCGAAGTAATTATTCAAAATGTATAAAAATAAAAGTGACCTATTTACTCAATTTGGAAATCCTAATTCAAAATATGTAATCCATTTTAACAAATTCAAAACAAAGAAGTGGCAGAAATTAATTTAAAATTAATTCCCGCAGTCAAAACAGAAAAGCATGTTTTTAAGATTTAATAACTATCAAAAGATTGATACTTGTTTATGTTCGTTTTAATTGTGAAATTATGTCAAATGGCCAACATTGTGTTAAATGGTAAAAATATATTATAAATATACTTTAAAACCACACAAATTCATAATTTATGACTATTAATTATTTTGATTAAAAAAGTTGTTTTTAATTAAAATTTATTAATTTTCACTATTCATCAAAATATAAAAGTTGTCCGAAAAGTACCAAAATTTCACCCTAGGATAAATTAGATATTCTAAATCCAAAACTGAAGTCCATTTTGTGAGATAAAATTTATAAAATTTCAAAAATTAGGTATTACTATTCATAACGGCTAGTTTGATTGGTTGTGTGTGTGTTAGAACTCGAAGTTACGTACAACACACGCTGCTGTATTATTAAAAGAGAAGCGTACCATGGAAGCTTGGGGTGTTAGATTGTAAATTTTTGATGTCCCCATTCTAAAGAATAAATTTATTTATTGAAATTGAATATATAAAAGTTTAAAATATTGGATTTAAAAGGGTTCACAATTAAAAGTTGGTAAAAGTTCATTTTTGAAAATTACTTCTTTTGTCTGGAAAAATGAATTTTTTCTTATATTATGTCTAATAAAATAATAATATGGATTATAATATTATAAGGATTATATAAAGTTCAAAATTTAGTTAATACTATTCATAACATCTTTTGAACGGCTTGTTTGGTAAGTCATGGTGCACTTGAACTCGGTGTTGCGTGTAGTGTAATTTATTGAATTGTTTTGAAGAGGTACATACTATGAAATCTTGGGGTGTTACAGAAAATGTAAACCATAAAGGTTTCCATGGATTATTCACAAGTAGCAAATGTTTTCCATGAAATGTGTATTCTCTATACATTTTTTCCCTACGTTTTTTACCCTGTCTCTATTTAATGTGGATTAATTATTTGTTTAATGTGTCTATTTAACACGGTTGTTTTATTTCATTAATGTTTCTATTTAATTTGGGTATTTCATTTTTTTTGTAAATTGTTATAAATTGTTGGAAAATGTAGTCTGAAAAAATTTACAAGATAAGATTGAAAGCCTTTTTTGTGTTCTGTACAATTTCATTATCTCATATTTATTGGATTGTATAGAATAAAACCGGTATCAAAGGATTTAGAGAAACTATACATTGAATAACAGATGGGGTCACTGAAATTGCATGAGAAATGAATGAAAAATAATGGAGGTTCAATCCTAGATCATGTATTAGAGTCCAAGTTGACGCTACAAGAACAAAATTATTTCCAACTATAATGAGGCACTCTTTACAAAAGAGGTAGAGGGAATGGATGTGATCTAAGATATTAAAAAAAGATACAATGTTTTTTAAATTTCCATGGAAGAGGAAATGGTGGAGGATAATTCATGTGTGGCTATGGAAACATAATGAACTCCCAATGCCACAATTAAATGAAATTCATCCTTTATGCTTCAGAGTGGTGGAGAAAAATATATCATTATAAATTATCCAACTATACTAAATCATAAAATTATGTAGAATAATGTACCACACTCCTCCTCGCACAAAAAAAGGCATGTGAACATCCTGATGTGTGGTATCTCGACACAAGTGAAAGAAACAACATGAGTGATAATAATGAATTTCTAGAGGAAATCGCAAAAGAATTTCATAAAGACACGATATTTGGTAAGTAATCAATGTTACTCAGGATTTGAAAATGTAAAATCAAAATATATCTGAAGAATGGTGAGTTTAATTACATTTCTAATGTGTATTACATACTAAGAATGAAAAATAATATCACCAGTCTCAGCCAACTCCTTGAGAAGTAACATTTTGATAACTCTTCCTTGTTTATATGGGATGCTCAAAAGATACTTGTTGCTCAAGTCCAAATGGAAATGAATCACATGTTTCTGCAGCGTATCAACAAAAAGGCTGAGGAGTGTATCTTGGAAATCATGATTAATGAATCATGGAGCTGGCATATTCACTTTGGGAATCTTGAATTGATTAGCTTTAAACTTCTATACTCATCATTTACTATGTGGGACTTACCAACGATTGATTTTCCAAATAATATGAGTGAGTTGTGTACAATCGACAAGAAAAAAAGGAACTCCTTTCCATAGGGAGTTTCCAAAAGTGGAAATGAACAAATTTAGTTGGTTCACACTGATATTTGCAGACCACTTTAAACACCCTCACAATGTGGTAATAGGTATTTTATTACCCTCATTGATGATTTTATGAAGAAACTATGAGTATACTATATCGAAGAAATATTTTACAATTTTAAAATATATAAAATTTTTAAATACTGTGTTGAAGTTGAAAGTGGTGAAAAAAATAAAGAATACTTAAATCTGACCATGGTGGAGAATACACTTTAAATGCATTTCAAGACTTCAGTAGGGAAAAAGGAATCAAGAAATAATTATAATTCTGCCAACATGCCACAACATAATGGAACTAAATAAATGAACAACTACACCATATTTAACATGATGAGGACCATGCTGAAGGAGAATGGCCCGCCAAAGATATTTTGGGTAGAAGCAGTGGCATGTCTTGCCTACCAGCTCAATCAGTTTCCAAACAACAGTCTCAGAAACATTAAACCACAAGAATCATGCAGTGGAAAATCACTCAGAATATCAAACCTAAGAATCTTCTAGCGAGTTTCCTATACTCATGTTTCAAAAGTAAGAAGAATGAATTATGATTATCATAGTGAAAAGTGCATCTTCATCAGATAAAATGATGAGTCTAATCTCTATAAGCTCTACAAACCACTAACCAAAAAATTAGTGGTGATTAGAGATGTGTTCATTAGTGAGGAATAATTGTGGGTGTGGAATGATAATGAATCAAACAAAGAGATTCCAGTAAAAATTGAAGATCCTGAAGAAAGACATGATCATTAAGAGAAAACTCCAGATACACCTTCCTTGGGTTCATCATTAAAAAACAGAAATTCAAGAGTACATTCCATCACTCATGAGAGGAATTATCCAAGACAGAAAATAGCGAGCTCATCCTCAGTAATGGATTCTACGAAAATTAAAATCGTAAGAGACATCCATGAGAAAACTGTATAGGTAAATCTCTTTTCCTGTTTGCAGATCATGAGCCCCTGACATTTTAGGAAGCCATAGGAGAATAATGTTAGATTATCGCTGTGAAATAATAAATTAAATCCATAGAGATAAATTTCTCTTGGTAGAAGACTACACATCCTAAAACTTAGAAGATAAACAACGTCAAATGGTTGTAAAAGATGAAGAAAAATTATGATGGTGAGATCAATCAATACAATTCAAGGATTGTATCCAAGGGGTACAAACAGAAGTATGAGGTGGACTATGAATAAGTCTTTTCTCCCATTTCTCTCCTTTAAACTATGATGATGATTATCTCCCTTGTTGTTCATCATAGTGGGATGATCTACCAACTAGATGTGAAATTTATGTTTCTGAATTATGTTCTTGAAGAAGAGGTCTATGTTGATCGGCCTGAAGGCTTTATTATTTAATGGGTGGAAGATAAGGTGTTTCATATGAGAAAAGATCTTTAGGGGTTGGATCATGCTCCATGTTTTTGGAATGAATGTATTTATAACTATCTTTATGACAACGACTTCACTCAATGTCCATATGAGCATCCAGTTTACATCAAGAATAATGATAATAGTGATATACTTATTGCATTATTTTATTTCGATGATTGGTTGTTTATAAGGAATAGTTAACATATATTTGATGAATTCAAGGGGGGATGTTCAAGGAGTTTTAGATGAACGATAGAAGTCTCGTGTCCTTTTCTCTAGGCGTAGAATTAAAGAAACAACATGGTGGAACCTATATGTCTTAGAAGTGGTATTCTATAGAGTTTCATGAAAAATTCAAGATGGAAAATTGAAATTCTGTAAACACACATGTGGAAAAGATCCTAAAAATAACAAATGATAGAGAAATAAGAAGCAATAAATAAAATTTTTTCAGGAGTCTGATTGGAAGCCTGTGGTTTCTAAAAATCACAAGTACATGTATTTTATATAGTGTTAGGATTATATAAAGGTACATAGAAGCACATAAAGAGTAAAACTGGCTAGAAGCTAAATGAATCCTCAGGTACATCAATGGACCGATGGATTTTGGTATATTTTATCTATATACTGAAGAAGAAAATCCATTTGGTTACTCTGAAAATTATTTTCGAGGATACTAAGATGATATAAATTTCACCACTAGGAATGTAATTTTTCTTAGATAGACTTTTTTCTTGTGGAATTCAAGGAATCTGAGTGTGGTTTATTTATCCACGTGTGAAGCAGAGTACTTGGAGGCATCATCCACTATTTCTGAACGAATCTGGTTGAGAAATTTGTTGAAGTAGATGATCCTTCTACATGATGGATCTAAAGTGATATATATGGATTACATGTCAGAAATTGAACTTTCTAAAACTCTGGTGCAACATGGAATAAGAAAACATATTGATACCCAATTCCATTTTCTAATAGTTCAAATGAAACATAAAATGATAAAATTGGAATAATGTCATAATACAGAAAATGGCGACTATATTTTCACAGTGGTATTACAGAAATATGCATTAAAAAACATCCAATGATGTTTCGGATAAAGATGGATTTTATTTGAAGGGGAGTGTTGGAAATACAAACCATAAAGGCGTCTGTTGTTTCTTCCCAAGAATCCCATGTTTTCCATGCAATGTGTATTGTCAATACTTTTTTCCCCACAATTTTCTCCCCATGATCAGTTTAATGTGGTTGTTTAATTTATTTAATGTGTATGTTTAATGTAGTTGTTTTATTTCTTTAATGTTCCAATTCAACTTGGATGTATTATATCTTTTAAAATCAATATAAATTGTTGGAAATTGTATTCTGATAAAAAATGTGGAATATAATCTTGAAATCTTTTATTTCATTATGTGAATTTATTTATCTCATGTATCTTGGCTAGTGTAGCTAACATAAAATGACTTTTTACAGACTAACCTTCATTCAAATCCTCACTTAAGGATGATGATGTTCAATCAATAGATCTGGTGATAATACTGCTACCTAGAATAGAAGGTTTCACCTTTAAAATAGGCCCTTTCATAAATACTAGAGTTACCCTCACGTTCTATTTGTTTTTAATATATTCATGAATTGAGAACCTATTGGATGAATGGATCATAGGAGGAAGAGACCTCATTAATAACAACCTTTGAAACTGAAAGACAATCATTATTCTATTCAGTGTCAACTGAGAAGAGCATACCTCCATCAACAAACCCTCCAAAATTTTGTTATCCTAAAGTTATGGTCAACTAGATGGAATTTTGGAAATCATATTAGAGATTATTTGATAAAATGAAGGAAACTAGGGGCATGTTAATTTGAGATCTGAAAAATCATGCAACATGATTTCCACACCAAAATCTACTGAGGAGGGTGTAAGAACCAGTGACATCGAAGAAAAAGTATCCATATAAGAGACAGGGACCAAGTCTGTTGAATTCTAAACCGAATATGAAAATGTGTTTGGTCCATGAGGACCAAAATTCCAATTTTATTAACCCCCCATAGGAAGTGCTAAGACATCATCCACTAGAGAAAAATTCGAGGACGACGCCACATCTCCCACCTCATATGTTTCATCCAACACAACGAGCTTCAAAAAACCACTTCCTGTACATAGAGAAACCTAATACGAAGATATTGCAGCTAATTTTTCCTCCATGAATCCCTACCACTTCTTTCCAAAGAATCCATTGAATACCCATGAAATCTTCACTCCACATAGAACCAAGAATGATATTGAAACAAAATATGCTAACACCACGAGAAGCTACCACCAGCATTGATTAAAACTCATCATGGAGGGAGCACCACAATATGTAGTACCACATATATTCACGAGAACGATTCATACTGAAGATAATTAGTACCATTAAATTCGTATATAATTTTCCCTATGACCCTTCCAAAATATTCAAAAATGGATGGATTATGTAGAGGAAATTGAATCCTAGGAATAAGAATTCACATATCCTCATTGGACAATTCCTTACCAAAATGAGGCTCTGATGACTATCAAGACAGTGGAAAACACCAAGATCCACAATTCATATCCCTTATATACAAAGCCTTCATGATGGCCTCCCTCCTAAAAATATGAATGTAAAAGGAAAACTTGGAGAGCACCAAAATCTATAGATACTGAGTATGACCTCAAAAAGACACAAAATTCTTAAATGAGGATAGATAAGGTTTGTCTCATCCAAATTTTTTAAGAAATGATAGATTGTGGTAGGAATACACTTCATGATGTTCCTCCACTTGTAAATCCACTTTTGGGAAACAATTAACTATTTTCAAACAGTGAGGCACAATCTAGATAGCTAAAAGACTAGGAAGGAGTTCCTTTAGCCCATGTACTACCAATCCCATAAGCAAATCATTAAATTATTTTACACCCTAAGTATCCAAATTAATTCAATCACTAAAATCAGGAAATGGGGGAATCTCCTCCACCACAAGCTATCCCATATAATCCAACAGAGTGGGAAGATAAAAACCTGGTGCATGAAGCATATTCTTTTCTCCAAAATTCATCTTTAAATAATATTTTGACCCTTATATTAAATTGGTATCTACTTTTATTTATCATTATTTTGTAACCATTGAATTTATCTTATAGACCATATATCTTAATATGTTAGTTTATACTATTCATAATAGCTAATTTAGGGGATAATTAATATCTTATTATATTAAATAATAATATTTTAGTAATATACCATTGTTTGATGAATCTTAGTATTGCTTATAAGGGATGATATCAAAAGGACTCAACATTATGTAACACAAGACCATCATTTCTTTTCATACACCGTAAGCTAGTCTAAGTAATGTGTATAGAATAATATCAATTTTGTGTTGCATATAATGCAATCCAAATGTAGTGATTTTCATATAATAAATGTATATTCAGTATTCTGTGAATTGAAAAATATCATAAATAATAAACTAAATAAAAATAATATTTATTTTTTAAAATATCAGCGTGTTATAAATAATAATCATATAGACCATCATTTATTTCATTTCATAATTGGATAATATATTGTATGTTTTGGAGTAGATCCTATAAAAGAGAATAAATATAAGAAGATCATGTTTATTGAAATATTTAGTGTCTCCCAAATGATAATAAATTTTATGAAAACTAACTTGAAGTAAAAAACTACTAAAATGGTGAATAAAAAATGATCAAATGTTTCCTAAAATAAAGAATAAAGATTTTTGATAAAAAATAATCATTGGTTAAAAAATTAGTCAAATATTTATTACTTGAATAAGGAATAAATATATGTGTCAACTATAAAAATAAATTCTTTTTACAAATGAATATATGAAATCTATCACTACTTTGGGAATAATAAAGGCATTTGGAATATAAAAAATAAGGAATTTGTTCAATTATAAATACCTTAATGAGCCTGTATGGTTTGGTATATAATGATTAATTAGAAGAGTAATCTATATTAGAAGAGAGAAAATTAGTGTAAGACAAAAAAATATAGATAATTTTGAAAGAACATAGTTCACATTTTAGAATATGTTAATGAGAAATGTGAAAATTCAGGTAAATTTATATAAGGATTTATAACATATCACTAGACCTATTGAGTATGATTTTACATAATCAATAATCATAAAATAATAAGGATAGGGAAAAAAATTAATTTGTAGTTGATATGGAATGTAAAGAAACCAAGAGAGAATGTACATGAATTGTTTTTAATTGATGTTGTTCCAAAATGACAAAAGATTTAATGATTCAAATGGATGTTGAAAAATTAATATAAGACCGAATGATATTTGGGAATGATGGGACCCTAGAGAAAACCTAATACCCTTACTCCCAGATCTTGTTATAGAAACATTATCATTAAATATCCTCATTGATAACAACCGAAAAAACCCATATTTTAACTATCCATAGCTACAATAATGGAATCTAACATTAAATCACATACATACCCAATTCATTTTAGGTTTCTTGTTTTATAGAATTAAGTAAAACCCATTATATATAAAAATTCATCCTCAAATGGATATTTTCCATTATACCACAACCAAAAAACTGGGTTTCCGCAGCCCCACTCTTTAGGAGTGCTAAAAAGCACTGATAAAGGGACCTTTTTATATCTCTAAGAAAGTGCTATTAAAAGTCATCCTTTATCAGTTCTTCTTTTAGCACTGATAAAGGTCCACCTTTATCGGAACTTTTTAAGTGTTGTTAAAGGGAATCCCTTTATCAGCACTTTTTAGTAGCGCTGATAAATGGGGGGCTTTATCAACACTTCTTCTTAGCGTTGATAAAGTCTATATTTCAAAAAAATCTTTAAAAATAATATATTGTTATATAACTATATTTATATTTATATAAATATAATACATATTTTATAAATATGTTTTAGATAAGTATAAATAGACTATTACATTTGATCTATAAGATTTTTAGTGAAAATGGGTTTAAAATATTATAAAAAATATTATTAATTAATAATTTGTAATTAATCATCGATTAATAATCATTTAATAAAAATTTGATGAAACAAAAAATCATAAAAAATTAATAAAAGATCTAAAATAAGTTGAAAATGATACTCACACTTCAAACGGCCTTAACTTTTGATTCGAGTGTCTGTTTGAGCTCTAATGCATATCAAATCAAAGCTTGTGATGAGATAAATTCCCTAGTGATATAAGGTAACAATTTTTCAATGTTTTTGTGGACCAAAAAGGCCCCAAAATCCTCTAAAACAGAGTTTTTATTCAAGATACCCGGATTGTTTATCATCAAACAGATATAACTTCTGATCCAGAAGCCTCATAGGCATGTACCACATATCATATAGAAGATTGTTTCATTTTATTCGATTTGACTAGTTTTGGAGTTGAAACATACTTCTGAATTAGATTTTATGGTCATTTTAACATTCTTTGGCTTTTAAAAGACACACTTAAATATATTTAATTGTATAAAAATATATATCTCTGTGTGTGTGGGTTATATGTGTGTAGGTATTTATTTATTTATTTGTAAACACACATAAAAAACATATTTTATAAGCATATTTAAAACTAATCTTATATATATATATATTAATATATAAATAAATATACATATGAAAAATTAAAACTATATATATAAATATTAATTAATATACGAATAAATATATATATAATAAAACATGATTAAATATATAGGTATCAATATAAATAAATATATTTATATTTACGTGAATCTATATTAATATATGAATAAATATATATATATATTAATATATGAATACATATATATGAATTAATATAACTAAATATATTTATATTAATATGAATATATAATAATATACAAATATATATATATATATATATATTTATATATATTAATATTCAAATAAATATATATATAAATATATATTAATATATGAATAAATATATATGAATTAATATAACTAATAATATCAATATTAATATTAATCTATATTAATATATGAATAAATATAACTCTATATATAATTAAATAAAGAAAAAATCAAAATACCTTAGTGGTAAAGGGGAAGGCCCGTAAGGGGTGAGGTATTGGGTTCATGTTCGGGTGCAAACAGGGAGGGGTGTGCAAGTAGGTACGGGATTCACAAGCAAGTGCATCATGCAAGAAAGTGGGAGGGGTCCACCTAGAACTAATAGGAGGGATCAAGCGATGTTAAAATCTCCCCTAGCATTTTAACATTTTTTTTACATTTATGAGAGCTAAAAAATGCACTGATAAAAGTGTTCTTTTATCAGTGCTAAAATATCGTTGATAAAGGACCCTTTTATCAGTGCTAATAAAAGTCACATTTTATCAACACTTTTTTTACAAAGAAAAATGGGCCTTTACCAGTGCTTTTCTGAGTGCTAATAAAAGGGACCACCATTTAAATTTTCCACGATTAAGAATACTTTTCTAGTTCTGTTAATGACCTTTTATAGTGCTAATGAAGGCCATATTTATAGTAGTGTAAAAATATTTTATTATTCCATGAGAAGACTTTGACATTACTCATAGAATTCACCACACATGATACCCCTCTAGAACAATCGTACATAATATCATTCTTCATGAACTAAAAAAATGGAAACATTGGAACAAGTGAGCTAAGATGCTCAATATGGGTAGACATGGGAGATATCAAATATGTAATCAAATATAAATATAAGAAAAATAATAATGGTATGACACCATTATTTTAACATAAAAATGGCATACCCATTCAATCATATATCATAAATCATGATTCATTTCATAAGGATTTATCATTTCAAATGTCACGAGTCATAAGAATGAGGAATAAATATTAATGATTCATGATCGATGATATCATATCATAAGCATTTTATCATGTCATAGGAATTTTGTGGAATAATAATAATAATATAAAATAATTTCCTTAGTCAGGTAACACTTTTAACAATATTATAGTGTATTCGGATTACAACTCATTCTGTCATTTCCATTGTCAATTTTCACTCGAAAGACTTATATAGTGGACCAATTCTTGTACTGAACTAGGTTCACTCCCCATTCCAGTACATAATATCTCATTATATATTCATATTTACCCAATAAATCAGATATATATATAATTTTAGGCCAACCCTTCACATAATAAAATCCATATATATGTGAGAAACAATATCATAAAATTTCCATTATTTTATCATAATATAACCCATTAGAAATGAACATATTTCGTAAAAATATCATCGTTACAAAAGCATAAGCCATACATTTAATGGAGGTGGAAGATGTCATAATTTAATAACCCTAATGAATAATAATAATACACAATGTATATTTTCATATATGAAAATATCTTTTATTAGGGTATTTAAAATACACATTGAGAATCAGGAGAAGAAGTACCTTTTAATTTAGTAACAAAAAACAAATCATTGAATATTGATGAAAATCCATTAATTTAATATATTCATAGAATCATTTTATGTGAGCTTTAACTAACAAATATTTATAATGGTGGGAATATCCATCTATATGGTAAATGTTAAATCAATGATTCCATTCACATTTTTAGAAGAAAGTACAATGTATCTCGTGTCTAAAAAATTGAAGATTCATTATAAAACATTATAAATCATTTAAAATATTGATAAAAATGACCTAAAAAATTTATTGTATCATATTTAATATCTTCATTGATTTCATATAAGAGAACATGGATGTAGAGGAGAATGATTCTGGACCAAAAGGATAAAGATTCCAGTTTTTCATAAAAAAAAGATGTATCTGAGTTTTTACATACCAAAGAGAGGAGAATGAATAGAAAATATGAAAACTCTCAAAATAATATAGGGATAACAAAATATATAGGGTTTAATTCATAATTATTTTAAAATTTCTCTTAATGAAAATTTAAGATAAACTAACTTGAAAAGAAATTACATTGAAACATAAATCCCTTACCGCATTAGTATTCTCTAAATCAAAACCTCATGAAACAGAGAACCTTAATTGGTTTATCAAATACAAAAAAATTCATGAAATTATTCTTAAAATAAATTAATGGGTTGTAAATAAACCACACAAAATAAATAAGTGGTTATTATGCCATATTTCGAACATTTTGTAAAGGGAGATGAGAAACACTTACCAGAATTCCTAACTTTCTTACAAAAAATTAATCTATATTAAAAAATTAATATATATTTATTATAAATCAATTTTAGAACCATATTAATAGATATTACTATATATCATTATCTAATAATTTCAAATTTTTTTCTTTATTACCATTTTGAATATAAAATCATTATTCAGGGGAAAACATATCAGTTTTCTATGCGTTTTTCAGTTCGATGGTTACTATCCTTACAACTCAGTCATAGATTCAAAATATTTAATATAAAAAAAAGGTAAAAAAAATAATATATATTCATTATATACAATTTTATAATAATAAATCAAAGGTGGGGATGAATAATGAATTACTTCACTTCATGGATATGGTAGTCCGTACATAGACAAGATTAATGTTTCCAATTTTTGATTGATGAAACAAAAGAAAGGTAAATAAAAAACCATCTTAAAAAATATATAATAAGTATAATATATATTAGTCAATTATATCCATATTACCATCCATGTAATGAAAAATTGAAAAAAAAATCACATCGCTTTGAAGAGGTGGTAGTCTGTATGTAAACAAGAACAAAAATATCATTTTCCAACAAATAAAAAGGTTTGAAGATAAAATATTATAATTAAAATATAATATTTATTTAAATAATATAAAAAAATATCAATAATAATGTAAAATCATGGAAAGTGGTGATGGAAAATTAAATACAATGATTCATGGAGATGGTAGTCCATACTTACAAATTATTGATGCTATCACTTTCTACTTGGAGGTAAAGGAGACAAAAAAGGTTTATTCCATGAACATAATAATATTTTGTTTTATTTAATTTTATCATGATGTTATATCAACATGATTATATAATTTTGAGAGGAGTTGTAATAACAAAAAAATGGAACTCACGAATATGAGTTATAACTAAATTTTTTTGAAACCCCTTCTAGAATACACCGTATCCTTCTAAGGTTGGTTTTGTGGTGCGAATTGAGATTCTATGATGTGGGTAGGGATTCATGGAATGTATTTGGGTAGGTAATATGAAATTTCACCCAAACTAGAAGCATTGATCTAGTGTTTTCTTTATTACATTGACACTAAATATAAGAAAACATATCCCAAAGGATCGAATAGTTTAGTAGTTTTGGTAACTAGACATATACATGAATATCACATTACATTTGAAAAAATAAACAAACTGTGAAATAAAATATTGTTCCTCCTTGAACTCACTCAAAATTTCCTTCTTTATATCCTGGTGAAATGAAACAAAATAAGGGTGATATTAGTTAGATATTAAGTGTTGCATATAGGGGAAGCTATCATGAATCAATAAATCCTAATAAATGTTGTTTGGTAAATATATAACAAAATTAAATTAATTAATAACATGTAATTGAAGTGAATCATTTAATAATAACATTGTAGTATTCTCATAGATAATAATAACTAAGTTCTCAATGATGAAAATGTTTATGATTGTATTTCATTATCTCAATCATTATAATATCTATTAAATCATGTCTTAACACCAAGGAAGATTAATTTATGGGAAGGTATACACATGAAACCCATTTAATACTAGCATACTGATTTTTTTACATGAGTCATATTGATGCAACAAGGGGTTATCTATAAGGGGATTATCCTTTAAAACATGTACAATCAATTCATAAAATATTTACTTATAAATTAAATTCATAAAAAATATTCATTATCATAAAATATCTATATTGATTAATAAATACATATTTATCAAGGTTTTCCATATTCGATAAAATAAATTTCCCAGAAAAAATACCATATTTAGAAATTAAATATGGATGAATAAATAAGAATATCCATGATAAGAAATATGGATATTTAATGGAAATGTAATGTTTAATGATCATATGAAAGTGCCTATTTATAGGGAATATTAATGAATAAAAAATATTCAAGAATGTTACTATCAATAAATTTCTAGGTGAAACAGATCAGAAGCATTGTAGATAAGGAATAATCATGGTATCATTAAAACTTATTCTGTAATATCCTACGTTTTTAAGCATAATACTTTGGAATACTTATATTGTTATTTTCAGCGCTAGGTGCTTAGGGGATGTGAGATTCCATATCCCAGTGTGCCCAAAAATAAATTTTTAAATATATTAAATATATTTTTAATCATGAGAATGTATTTTTCAATAAAAAATTAATCTAACTCCCAAAAATATTCTCAAATAGAAAATTTGAGCCTACTATTGAGTTTAGAATGCACATTTTATGTTTTTCACTTCATAATCATTATCAGAATTAGATGTTTGTGAAAAATTCATCACTGGTGTATATAAAAAATTAGTTAAATAAATATATTTTTAATGATGCAATGACCTAATAAAATTCAATATAAAACTAGTTATAATGGAATTTTAGGATTTCATTAATAAGCATGGTGTTTTAGAGAAGAGAAGGCGGCAAAGATTCCAAGGATGAATTTCAATGGATTGTTATTTTTCGATGGTTGTATGAAAAAAATTGAGGATCCCACCCATGAAAATGACATAAATTCATACTTCCCCAGTGATTGATACAAATGAAGGTAGGTTTATTGTTTTTTAGGAAATTATCACCTTTTAATTTACCCACGAATGATGTAAATTAATCATCTAACTAATTAATTGGTGGGACGATCATTTTATTTAGGTAACTAGATTATCTTCTTGTGTTATAGGAATTGATAATCTCTTTGTTTAATTATATCTATTTAATCTTCATTCTAAAACGAAAAATCCAATCCCACGTGAAGACAGATGATGTTCATCCCTTTATTTTTTTTATCATGTTTTTCTATGTCCATTCTTCACCATCTATCTTCAATATTTATATTGGCCAATGGTTTCATGAATACCCAAAAAGAATCATTGTTCAACTAATCTTTGTAAAAAAAGATTTATTTATAAAAATCCATGTTCATGATCAACTATTAGATCAAGGTTAAATATAAATGAACTAGTCATGGTTCTTCATTGGTTGGTCTATATGACTTTTTATGATTTGATGATGAGAAACACGATGAGGTTATTGTGCCATATGTTAGGGGTGGCCCATACAGATGATGATGGATGATCGATGTCAAAACGTGGGCTGATTAGTGCTGAATCATTTGAAGGGCCACCACATATTGGAGGTCCCGAACATGGGTTGAATAATTTTTGATAGGGGAAGAAGAAGTAAAAAATAAAAATTGTTACGATATTTTAATTATCATTAATTAATAAGATAATTAAATATTACAAAAATAGATTAATGGGGAAAGAGACCAAATAGGTTTACCCATGTGTTCATGAGTAAGGGTGGGGGAAGCAGACACATCATACTATTTATATTTTTTATATTTAAATGAACTAAATTAGAAATAAAAATATTATATTATATTATATTATGATTATTATTATTATTAATACCTTGTTTCAATTATATCTTTTAATTGATATGTTCAATTGATGATCCATCAACAGCATCATGACCCTGAAGTTGAGATGTTCATTTCAAGACCAATGTTAAATATTTATTTTGGCCTTATAGATCAAGTCCATGAAGCACACAAAATAATAATAATGATATTATTATTAAAAAATATAATATTTGACATAACATGTTCATACAATGTCGAAATTATTAACCATCTATAGTTTTGCGACTATGATATGGAGGTAGACATTTTGAAACCAATATTTACTATTTAATTTAGTCTCATGGGTGGGGCCCATGAGGAACCATTTGTGTGTTATATGGTAAATTGTGACCTTTCATGTGGTTCCCATTTTGGAAAAGTGGATATCCATTCCAACGTGTTCTTATAATGGGATAACATTGAAATTATCAATTTTTTCATTTATGTGTATTTTTTCTGGAATATAGATGTACTTATTTTTTAGACAATTAGACTAATGAAAATACTCATATGTTCATCCTAATTTTTCTATACTAATACACAGGTAGTACGATACATGGTGAGACACATTGTGTGCCCCGGGACACATCGTGTAATCCATTAAGGATTGGTTTGAGACTACTTTCTCCTTAGCTATGTTTTTTGGTGACATTGTGTAACCTTCTGTGCAACAATATTATTTGAGTGTGTCCACCTTTTTCAATCCTATGAGGGTTCTATGTTACCTAATTTTCCTCTAAAATATTGGGGACCCTATATATCTTCATATTGATCTATACAGTGTTAGCAGGTTCACTTATTTTAGAGTATGTTTTCTTAGTCAGCTTCAACAGATACCTCAATAACATGTAGCATGCATCCCTCAAAGAGGCATGGAGTGATCCTAATATAATTCATATTTCCTTGAGTTTTTTTTGGAATTGGAATGTCTAATATTTAAATGTTTTTCAATCCCCTATATAGGGGGATGATTCCTTTTGGGTATAGTGTCCCCAAATTAAGTCACGGGCATTAAACCCCAATATGTATATTAAGATATGATCATTCTTATATGGTGTAGTATGATAGTGTGTGTTTCTTGAATGATTCATCTTAGTATCTACATGATTATAAATTTTGAGAGCCTATGAGCACTACCTCTTGTAAGGATTCCATCAGTTCTATCTAACTCAGAGGGAGTTTTTTTCTTGATGAGTGTTTTGTAGAACCTTCCAGTTGGAATCCTCGGATGGATTTAGGATTAGTACTCTAACATGAAAATTTTATTATATTTTGAGAATATATGTGTATTGTTGTTTCATGAGATATATATATACTATGTAGAGAATATTGTTACTGTTTATACATTGTTCATGGTTATTTTAGGGTGTCCTACAGGGTATTGTTATAATCAACCCAACACAGGCTCTTTCTTATATGAGCCATGTCTTATGTAGAAGACAGAACATTTATTAGAGTCATTGGTGGTCTAAGAAGAGGTTGATCTAGTTTTGTATAAATTGAACAAGCTATATACTTGTGTTACATTTGATATAAGTCCCCTCCATATGTGTGGGTGGGACATTACATTCCAATTTTGGACTATCAGGTATTTTCCCCTATTTATTGTTTATAGTTCTGTTTTACCATACTTTGTTGTGGGATTATATATATATACATGAATTGTTATGAGTTTTGTTACATTTTATAAATTTATAGGCTTGGATATGATATCATGCATGCAGGTACTTAAGGATAATCCCCAACATGTGAGTGATATGAATTCCTGGTGCTAGTTTCCTGCCCATGAACTATTAGAAGAAGGCATGGGGCATTTGCATATAAATCCCTATATTGTCAGGTCATGAAATAATGGTATCAGAGGTGGCATCCATCTTGAAGTATTATGAAATTTCCTAGGATTTGTGTTAGAGTTTGGAGTTTCTTTTTTCTAGATGCGATGACTGGTTTGAAAACTTTGGTGATAGTGTAAAAGTGTTTCGAATTTGGATTTCAGACATGGTTTATAGTGTTGGTGCAGTAGTTGAAATATAACTTCACTGGAAACATGAAAAATCGGTATGTGTAGACACTATTTGTAAGGTAAAAAATTACTATGATAAAAATATAAGAATGGGTTGTGGTTTTCATTTCCTTTTTGAGTCATCTCCCCATATATTATCATTGACCATAGTAAATATATATAATCCACAGGATGGCTATATTTTGATATCCATTTAGTATTATGGGATATTTTCATGATGATGATCAGAGGATTGACCATATTTCAGATCAGTGAGCCATTCATGATGCATTTAATCTAGGTTGACCTAGATCAATGCAAACACATATTGAGATGAGCATTATCCCATATATGGATCAGGTGGTCCATCATCCATGTGATTATAAGTGATAGGTATTGTAGGATATGATGGTGGTACAACCAATCTTGGAATTTTATGCGAGTTCCATAAATGTAGATCCGTAAGGTTTGACAGTGAGATAGACCCTCCTGAGGTATAGTTTTGACTTGAGGTAGTGGTATGCGTTTCTTAAATGTTCGGACACCATATGATTGAATTGTTGTTCTTGTAACCCATTTTCTCTATGGAGGAGTAGTTAGATATTGTTTTAGTAGTGGTTGAAACATCTATAGATAGTTTCATCAAGTGTTCTTGAGTTTTTGATCTCCCAAAATACAGGGTTTTCCATAGTATATTATTAGGAGATGGTGCACTAGTGATATCCTATGGTTTTAAAGTATCACATGGATGAGACCCCACTCTAATGGTGGACCAGGTGGTGATACATCATCAGGGTGATAGTGGGAATTGTTTGAACCATGTTTTGGTAATGTATATAGTTTCATTAGACATACAAGGAAGAGGTACAATTCACCCACTAATACACATTCTTAAGAAGCGATCAAAAACAATGTGGGAGAGTTAGTGCCACCCAAAGTGGATATTGTAGGGGTGTGGTGGATGGTTTTCTATGAATTGTGAGTTTGAGTTTTTTGGTTGGTCTAGAGTTTCATAGAATGACCTGGTGGTGGTGAACAAGTGAGATATTTAAATATTAGTTCCAAGCCATGTGACCACATAGAGGCTTTGAGTGCGGTTCAGGGCGGAATGTTTGTCTTGAATTCCCTGGTAGTTGTTTTCAAAAATGTTATGAGACCCCTTCTATAATAGTATCCCCTCGTTGAGACCTAGTGACATTTATGGATCCATTTTTCATCACCCCTGTGTTATATGTGAGGTATATCTCATAGTTTTTTTATCATGATGGGTTATCACCTACTCCAGGTTTCAGAGGTGGATGTACCGAGTGTGGATTCCTATATCTATTTTCGTTGGGTTGAGTAATTTTTTATACAATTTTATTTGTTGAATTACACTATTAATTTTACGATAAATATGAACTACATCCTTATCCTTTGTATTTTGTGTTTATAGTAGTCTTGTATGATGGTACCCTCATGTACTTGGTATCAATGATGGAGAATGCGAGAGACTAGAGGGTACTCCTCTACATGCTCCAATAGTGATAGTAATATGAAATATATCATGGATTTAGTTCCCAAATAATGTATTCTATGAAATGGGAGTGATAGTGGAACATGAATAGGAAGAGGGAGTATGAGTTTGAGAGCTACAGATTGTGTGGTTGTGGTAGAATATTCTTAAGTAAAGGGTTTGTGTCTGCTGTTGTTGAGCGAGGTGACAGAGCAGATGACATATTTGTAGTAGACCCCATCTAGGAAATGATAATGTAGTATATGTAATTTTCATTGTTTTTACCCTTTGATTATTTAGTGATATAGGGGGGGGGGGGGGGCGAATTGCATGCTTCAATTATGAGATGGTGTGTGACCATGATTCCACTAGATACATCCCCAATGGGAAATTTTTTGAAGGAGGGAATCTCATCATACCTTTTCTAGTGATGAAGGATGATTTAGGTTGTGATGCAAGATAAAGTTCTAAAGAGGTATTTTTCCCTTAATATTACATCTATTAGAGGTGAGGATGTATCAATATCTCTTGGAAATAGTTGGGTAGACAAGGGAGTTACAATTATTTTTAATTTTATGATTTTTTGTCTCACTTATCAGAGATTGAAGACAAACATGTATATGTTGAGATTTTTATACAAATTAGAATGTGGTAGGTTATATAAAATTGTGGAATTACCTAAAATATAATTTTAGACTATGCTTCCCACATCATGGAACAATTTGGGAGAGGATTTGGGAATCCTTTGGGGACTCGGTTGTAGTTAGGAACCATGTGTTACCTAGCCAACTTTCCAAGTAGAATGGATCATTCTAGTTATAGAGAATATTCTTATACCTTTCATGTCAGTTTTGATCCATATTTTGGAGGATCATTTACCACCAATGGGGTTATCACATCATGATTATTAACATTTCCCCACTAGAGTTGCACGTTTTCAAGTCCATGTATGAGGGAACCTATAAGATATTGTTATAATGCTTAGAGACAATGGATAACAATAACTCAGACCTACTTTTGGTGCTGGTGTCAATTTTATAACAGTGCAGTTTATCAAAGGGAGGATGGGGGTTATTTTCAAAATGTTAGTTGTCCCTAGTGCATTGATTTTTAGGACTCTATAGTTGGAGAGTTATAGAGTTACAGGTAGGGTGGTAGGATATCTCTGGTAATCTTAGGCCACTTATTTTCATATAGTTGTGTTAGGTTAGTTAGTTGGTGTAATGCTTATCCTATAGGTTATTATAAATTTGAGATTTCTCCATGTTATGTTCATGCTTAATCTGAGGGGTATGTGATCAACTTGTTGTATGATATCGACCTCGGTGAGCTCGACCATTAGTTGGGGGCTTTATTTTTAAAGGATCCAGAGATGATAAGGTCTTATAGGTGAAATACATTTTGTGGGAATGTCTTTTTATTCAGTCTATGTTTGTTGATTGAAAAAAGAATGATCAGGAGAGAACGTGGGAGTGTGAAAACCAATTGAGAGCATAGTATCCTTACCTTTTTCATAGTTTCTACTTCATGGGGAAAAAATACATGATGGGGGGAACAATATAATTTTCAGGTTTATTATTATAAGATTTTAGAATATTTCATTCAATATGTTCAGAGATATATGCAGAGGTGATATATAATTTTGAGGATTCATGTTCCCAAAATTAATTTTTAAAATATATTAATTATATTAAACATTACGCATGTGCATTTTTCTGGAAAAAGGGGAATAACTCCATATCAAAGACTCATATCTGAAATATAATACCACTATTGAGTTCAAAACATGGGGTTTACCTTAGACATGAAATAATCATTATCATTGATGGTTGTTTGTGAAAAATTAAACGGGGGAATATATAGTAATTAATTGAATAAAATAATTTATTTTTATCTGATGATGCAACGAGCTAATAAAAATCCATTTAAACATAGTTATAAAAAATATCAGTATAGGTGACATAACCTTGGTGTTTGAGAGTGGATATATTGGAGGAGTTTTCATGGGTGAATTTCAATGGATCAATCATTAGTAATTGGTGTGGCAATGAAAATATAAGATATCCTTAAGCATAATAAAATAATTTAATTCTTCGTCAGGGATAAAACCAGATCAAGGTTTGGATTTTGTTTTGTGTGGATTTATCCAATCTTTATTTACACGTGATAAAGGAAAATTATTCATATAAAAATTTATTTATTGTAAGATCATTGGATTTAGGGAATTTATTTATCTTCATAATGTATAAGAATTGATATTTTATTTGATTAATAATTCTATTTGTTCATCATTCATGGAAAATGATTTGAAGAAAACTAAAACAATGGAAATTATTAGTTCCTAAATTTTGTTTATCATTATTTTCTCAGGATATTCATCAATGTTCATCACCGATATTTCTTTTGGAAAATGGTTTGATGAATCCCAAAAAATAAATCATTTACATCTTATATTGTTACAATGGTTTGATTTATATGAATTCAGTTTTGATATCGACTTGGATACTAAGGTGAATTATCAATGAACATATCAATGTTTTTTTGGGATGGTCTTTATGTTCATTTTGGAAGAGAAGTTGATCTACATGACAGGAGAAGCATGCCACCTGTTGGGGGCAGACCATACCAATGAGGGAATTTGATCTATGTCAGACTTTGGGATGATCAATGCCAGAGTGTCTGATGGGTTTCTTAATGATGGATATCCCCTACATGGGTTAAAATGCTTCTCATTAGGGAATAAAAAGAGAAAAAAAATTATAACCATATTCCAATCATTATTAATGATTGATATATTTAAATATTATTGAGATAAAACAATGATGAAAGAGACCAATGATGCACACCCTATTGTGTAAGATTAAGGATGGTATAGGTAGACCCTTTACCCCCTCATTATTTATTTATTTAAAAAAATTAAATTATTAACAATAATAATTTATAATATCCTAGTTATTATTAATAACTTGTTTAAGTTATATAATTTAATAAAGACATTTGACTAAAGAGATATCAGTGACATCATGACCCTGACAATAAGATGGTCATTTTGAGAGCAATGTTGAATGTTTAATTTGTGATTGTGGATCATGTCCATCAATTTCCGGGATAAATATTTTTATAATTATTATTACAAAATATAGTATCTGATTTAAAAACATCATATGCTTTCAAAATGATAAACCGTCTGTGGTTTTGTAAACTTGATATTGTGGTTAAAATTTTGAGACCAATATCCGGAATTTAATTCAAAATAGTGGGGGGGTACCATGAAAAACTATTCGTTAATTATATGTGGAAATGTGACCTTTCACCGGGTGTCTGTTTAGGTTAAGCAGATAGCCATTGTAGTGGTTTTTCTAATAGGATTATAATAGTGTGACATGTTTGGTCATTAATAGCTGATTTTGATGGAATATATATAGATTTATATTTTAATCCCTTCAAACCAATTAAAATTCCCACACATTCTATAGGATTTCCCCAAAACTAGACACTAATCATACTAGACTTAGTAAAACATGTCATGTACCCAAAGGACACATCACATACACCTTTAAGGATAGGTTGGAGATCACTTTCTCCATAGTTTAGTATCATTGTGATATTGTGTGACTTTACATGGACTATTATCAGTTTATTATACCCCCATGGATTACCCTTATGCAGGTTCATTAAAGAATCACATTCTAGCCTTTGCGGGGGGACCATCTACGACTTCCTGATGATCATTGCATTATGGGAATGATCTCTTATCCTGTAGTGAGTTGTCTAAGTCCACTTTGATAGATACCCCAGTGGAATGGAGCATGTAACCATCAAGGTTTCATGTAGTGATCCTTATATCTTTTATGTTTCAATATAAAGGGTTTTTTGGAATCTTCATGACCAATATTTACATGGGCATTGATCCCCTTTATAGGATGAGGTTTCCAGTAGGGTCGGGTGCCCCCCCATTGACCCCTATGAGATTATCCCTACATTTTTATCAAGATATGATCATTACAATGATTTTTAGTTTGATTGTGTGTTTTTTTTAGATTAACCCTCTTAATATCCTTCTATATTCTATGGGTAGAGGCCTGATGATCACAACCTCTCAGAGGGACTCTATGGGAGTTGTCTGACTCATGGAGTGTGTTCTGTTAGATGAGTTCTTTGTGGAACATTAAAGAAGGAATCCTTGGATGGATTTATAGTTATTACTATACCTTGAAATAGTGTGACATTGTTGAGTATATCTAGGTATTGTTATTATATGTGTTGTCGACATATACTATAGTAGATATAACAGTTACTCTTGATGATTTATGATAGGTTAATTTAGGGTGTCCTATATGGTATTGTAATGGTTATCTTGTTTAGATCTTCCCACATGTTTCCTTTCTTACATAGATGACATACCTTTTGGAGGAGGCCTTGGTGGACTTGGAGCATGTGGAGATAGTTTGGGAAAGATGGAATGTGGTGTATGCCAATGCTGCATTTTAACGACATTTCTTCCACATGATAATGTGTAACATAACATTACATTTTGGGTGGTCTAATATTTTGAACTTTTTATGCTTTCCAATAAATATTTTTCATACTCTATTAGTGGATTATATATTTATGCATGATTTTTTTAGTTTTTATACATTAAAAAATTGTACAGTCTTGGAAAAATGTGTGTGCATATATTTATATAAGCATAATGCCTCCCACATGTTTTATATACCTTCTTTGAACTATTTTCCTGCCCATGGATTATTGGAGGTGGTCTTGGGAAAGTCACGACTTGAACACCGTCAATTCAGGTCATGACATATTCACATTGTATTATATATATAATAATTGGTTTCTATTATTTCTGAATAAAAAACCACAAAAATATGATTAAAGATATTATTCTAGAGATACCGTTTTCACATACAAAATCACTATTAAAAAATAAATAATTCAGATATAATAGGAAACAATTATCATTATAAATAACCTTTTATTCTTTTAATTACTATCCAATGTGATGAATAGTAATCATGGTGTGAAAATTTTTTTAATGTTGAGTTCGATAAAATAAATATATTATCACAGTTTCTATAAAATGTCAAGATTTATCTTATTTAAAAAATGAATAGAATATTCCATTCAATTTTTTAAAAAAATGCTGAAAATTAGGAAATATATATATAATAATTCATTTTATAATTTGAATAATATTCTTTAAAACATATTTATAAATATATGCATATGGAAAAAAAATCCCCAACTGAGTAGATAAACTAGTTTGTTTTCCATAATGGAATGATATCATCATCTGGAATAATTATATAATGGAAATTAAAAGGAAATATTATATTTTATGGAAATAAACAAAGTATAATAAAATTGTTTGTTTTTAATATATAATGATAAAATAATTACATCATCACAGGCTTAAATATAAATAACCCTGAGTAATGATGAGATTATAAAATAAAACCTTTCAAATTTGGTAAATTTTGAATCATAAACCCAATGAATGAAATAAATTATAATGAATCATTAAATACAATTAATATTAAGATATATGTTTTATAACACATCCAATGGAATTATAATCCAAATAAAATTACACGGTGCATGAAATTAAAATTTTTCTAATGAAAGGAGATTGATAGAGAATCCCTTAGCCGAAGTAAGACTCATCAGATATAATGTATATCCTCCTAAATAATTAAATTATTAACTTAATTAATTAAGTAAAAATATTTTTATTTTTAATTAATTTTTTTTATTTAATACCATGTAATAATTAATTATATAATCAATTAAGTTCACATAATTGTTTTTGGCAATATTCAGTTCATATGTCCAAAATGGCTTTGGTAGTTTGAATTTGTTAAAGAGGTCGTTCATCCATCAAATATAGAATATTAATAATTATTTAATTATAATATTAATACAAAATAAAAATTTCTAAACCAAAAATGAAGTATAGTTTTGAAAAATTTAACTACATTACAGTCATAGAGATGGTAAGACATACGGACGTAGGAGTAACTTTCCCATTTTTCATTGATCATAATGGAAAGAACATAGGTATTATTTTATCATTTTTTAAATAAAATATTAACAAAAAAAAATATAATTTCTTTAAATACACTTATATATAGAGGTCATGTGATGTGTCTATAAAAAATGAATCACATCATTTCAAGGAGGTGGTAATACACACATACACACTAATGATGTTATAATTTTTTAAAGAATGAAAAGGTAATAAATTATATTATAAATTTTCATTAAAAATGATGATTTTTTGGTGAAAAATATATATATATACATTAAATACATTATTAATACAATCTGTGAGCATTGGTGATGGAAAATGATTTACATCAGTTCTCAAGGCAGTAGTCCACCGTACACATGAATGACATTTTCCTTTCCCTTTTCTAGTAAGAGGATATGTATATATCATATGATAATAACATAATAAAATTTCAGTATATGGGGGATTTGGATTATAATACATCATAATGGTTAAAAAAATTTAAATGATGTGGATTAATATATAAAACAAAAAATCACAGTTATGAACGATGGTTCTTCATCAGACAAAATCATTACGTTTATAAAAAATACATCATATGAGGCTTTCATAATAGTCGAAAGGCCTCTCCAATATGGTTTGGGAAGTAATGATGATATTTCATTAGGTATTTGTAAATTTAAAAATTATTTAATGTGTGAAAAAATATTTGAGTTTGGTCATTTTTTATATGGGATGGGAGAGGACACTTTTGGGATTTCATGAAGTATTAAATTTATGTAGATTACTCATCATGGATAAATGTCTCCAATATGAAATATTTTAAATAAAATATTTTTATGGGTCAAAAAATAATCAAATTCACTTTGGATAGTTTTATATTTGGTTTTTATCCTTATCATTTTGTTGTAACAAGTGTTAAATATTTTTGACAGTTATGATGATAAAAAAAGGTTTTACAATTTAGGGGTCAAGATAATTACCATAAATGGAATGTTTTATAATAAATTGTCTATGGATGATATTTTAACCAATATAGAAATAACCTTTCATATGATTTGAGTTTTAATAATTTATGATCTTTTGATAAAATATTTTATGTTATAAAATATCATGAATTGATTTTTTTGAACTATTCATTCACTTTGACCTTAATGACGTCATGAAAGAATGGGAATGATAATATAATAAATTAATAATTATATAATATTTTATATTTATATAAAATATTCTTGGTACTAATAATTCATTACAATTTTATGAATTTATTCATTTAAAAATCATATATTTTATTTTTATGTTCAATTATATAAATACTACATCGACGAAACACAAGCATATAATTTAAATATGTCATTACTAAAAATTAGAATTAAATTAATTTGATAAAAAAATAATATTTAAAATTACTATATAGAATAAAAAATAATTTGTTTTATCCATGACCAAAATATTATTGATATTAAAAGAAAGAAATTAACATATTTTGTCTTTGTCTTTTACTCAATTATTTTACAGTTCAAATTCAGGTAATAATATAAAAAAATGGTTTATTTTCAAGTTTAGTTCGTTGTTGATTTTATAAACTTATTTATTAAAATTATGGTAAGTGTATTGTAATTTTTTATACATTATATTTTTATTAATAACCTTAGCTACCTGATTAACCCTTATTTTGGTGACAATTTTTTATTGTAGATACTTTTTATAACAACTAAAACTAAAAGTCCTATATTTACCAATTTTTGATATTTTCATTTAAAATATAGATTCTATTTTTTATGATATAATTCTAACATCTGTCATAATATTCTTGAAATGTAAACTGACAAAGTGTGATGAAAAGTGATTTTTTGAGAAAATATATTTTTCCTGGAAAAGATGATTTATCATTGACTTTATGACGATTAATATACATTAAATGAATCTAATGTCATTTATAATATATATAATCTATAAATAACATTTAAATAATTCATAATTATAGGTTACTTTAATAGATCAAAATAAAAATACATTATTCCCTTAAAAATACTTTAGAAAAAAATGAGTTTTTATGAATAAAAATATATTTATACAGAAATCATGAAAATTTCAGATTCAAATGAAATTAATTATACTATTATAAATAAAATGGATCATATTTCACATTATTATAATATTGAATTATATACCTATAATTTAAATTACTTGATTTTATGAAATGAATGGATAGTTGTACAAATATTGATATTTTTCAATAATCATTGAAAAAGAAATTTTTTAATAAAAGTTAGAACATTTCACCCTAATATAGTTTGGTGATTCTAATTTTCAAAATGATATTATTTTTATAAAATAAAATTTCTAAATTTGGAATAAATTAATTATATTATCCTCCCGCAAAAAAAGAAATAATCATCATTTTTTACGAAGAAGAATTTTTGAAGTTATAAATAAATTTAATAAGAATTGTGAGATTATTTAATAATAAATATTCGATAAATATTTATTTATTTCTACCCTTATATATATATATTTGATAATTTATTTAATATTTTTTTATCATAAAGTTTAATGGCTATGTTATAATGGTAATTTTTAAATAATTTATTTAATGGATTGTTTAAACTCAATGTCTCATAGAGTATACACTATTGAAGAAATTATTATAATTTTTATATATTATGGAGTTAAATTATACTAATAATTAATAAAGTTCATAAAAAATTTTAAACATGCATTTGGAAAGAAAGGGTTTGACAATTGAAACTCCTTTTTGGAAAAACCACATTATAAAAGGGTTAATAAAAATTTCTCATAACAGAGGAAATGGAAATAAGAAGACCATCATGAATAAAACAATACAATGATTCCAAATAGAGTAAAATTAATGGGAAGTGAAAATATGGATATAGTTGCGAATAATAATACCAAATGACTAATAGAGAGTGATAGAGGTCATTTCTACGTGAAAGTTAATGATCATTATTCCATAAATCAATTATGAATGAAAATACCATTAATCAATGAAAATAAAGGAAAATGTGTAATTTTTTTATTTTAAAATCCTTTAAAAAATTTGAGTTTTTATTTTCCTATCATGATATATAATACATCAAATTATGGGCACTTGATATCTATTTATGTCATGAAAACAATTTTGTCCTTTATTTCTACTTCAATTAATTTCGAATTCATTTGTTCCTCCATAAAATGAATAATCATGATGAGATTTTATGCATTATGCCCAGAAAATAATATTTAACATATCATAGTATCCATAAATGAGTGACACATATTATTTTGTATCTCTTAATTTTTACCAAAACAAAAATGGTTAGAACATGTTATCTATCATTATAAATGAATATCTAAAACATATATAGTAACACATAATTATCTATTCAATTCATTCCATAAATATTTATCCCTAAAATAATTTATGTAAAAAAATAATATGAACTATGACATTTTATAGGATAGTGGTCGGTGGTAGACCAATGTCATGTAACAAACCAACCACCGTCAACAAGAAATGTCTCACAAATTGATCTACCACAAGGGGAATTTAAACCATGAAACACAAAAATTGTCTCACTTGTAATAGAAACATGGAATAAAACTTGATTAATGTATATAATAAGGATAAAAATCCAAGATACCATTATAGTAAAATCAAACTATCTAAATTTAAAAGATAAAACATACCATACAAAACATGTTCTTCTACAACAATCCATCACCTCAAAATCATCCTGTTATGAAGAAAAATACCAAAAATAGAGATATGACTACAATGAAATTCCCTTCACATTACCTATGTCCTAACAAAAAAACATCTACAAATTCCTAGTGGAAATTTCATGGTATGAACATGAGGCCCAGTAAGATACCAGACCAGAATCTATATATGTTCCAAAATCAAGAATTCATTTTCTATAGATTAAAAATTCCATTTTGAGTATAATTTATATAAATTAAAACAAGTTTTGTAAATCATACATTCATTATCATAGAATTTACCATATTCAATATGTCTATGAATATTTCACGAATATAATAAAGTATGTATGCATAAGAAATCTTGACCATAGATACACAATAAGGTGATCATGTGAGCGAAAAACAATGATATTAACACAAGGTGATAAATGAATCAGAAATTAAAAAAAATTATTTGGGCTATAGACTATGAGTATATGTGCTAAACATGGAATACAATCCACAATTTTGGCCTGCTTTGGATCCGACCAACATAACATCATGTGTCATAATACACATTAATGTGACATTACACATCTTTTGGTATTACACATACAAATATTTAATATATTATTCATGATGCACCAAAGGTTATCCAATGTTACAAGTCTACCAAATCCATTCAAAAACCTAAAAACACCCTTTAGAGAAGTTAATTGAACTATTAGTGTTGAAAAGACTATTTTTAAAGAAAAAGCCATTACAAAATTCTTTCTTCTAAACCAAATAAATTACAATGTCAAATAAATCAATTTTAATGAATCTCCCAATGGAGTTAACATAAACTTAAGGATATTTAGGAATTAGAATGAATTTTATAGATACGCGTACATTAATAATGTAGGAAACTTAGTTTTATTCTATAATGGATATTAGAAACAAATAGATCAACTAATTAAAGGAAATAAATAAGGGGAACTATAAAGGATTGATATAAAATGCCAACTAATCATAACCGAACCAGAAAAAAATCCCAAGACACTACTACAACCACTATTATATAATAAATTAGTGGATTGATTATTAAGGGGATGTGACATAACAACCCCAGGGATAAAACTCCTAATGGAGTGATATGAAAAGTGGGAGGTCACCCAACACTCTTGTGAGAACACAATGGTTGAGGAGAACTTTTTCACAAGGAAAAAAATGGAGTTGTGAGATCATTGAGTAAAACCCATGGGAATGAGGGTTTAATAATGTAAATATCATTCTTTTTTCATTAATTTCCAATTATTCATGTACGTCAAAAAACAAATCACTGTGAATAAAATTATTTTCATTGATGATTTTACATCATAGTAATGGGTTTTATTGAGTAAATAAATTTTACAGCCTAAAAAGGTTTTATAGACCTGATGTATTTTCATAATATGTTCTTAGATCTATACATAAAACTTAATGGAGAAATTTACAATAGAAATATCAATTACATTAGGTACCTAATATAGAACCCTGGATAAAATTTCCAACAACATATCGATATTCTCTGAAGGCATTCTCATATTTATATATGTACACAATTAGTTCAAACAATGATACATCCTCAGAACATAGATCATTTTCCTTGAAAAAATATTCCCATCCCTATTGGGAATAAAATACCCCAAAAGGGGATAAAGACTGTAGTTAAGAAGTACTTGATAGAAGTTAATGGAATGTTACAATCTCCACACATTAAACAGTTTCTGTTTACAAAAAGTAATTAAGATATTGGACTTGAAAAAATGGAATCCCACTGCTACATTATTATCAATCCCCCCTCTATGTCTCATAGATATCCCTTTGGTAGAAACACATTACATGGACCAATGGGATTTCTTTTACAGGTACTTCCTACTCTTAATGATCCATAATTTGAACTGGAAGCTCAACATTAATGGAATCACGATCAAGATTAATATCCTCCTATTAAAACACATGGGAATAATCCATATGAAACCTCATCACTAGGGAAACAAGAAAAACAAAATGAATCAACGTCAAACGTTGCGGTTTTTCTGACCGATATGACACCTTTTGAAGATGATCCAGAATCTAAAAAAGGATAATAAAAATCAATTCCAACATACCCTATATACCCAACTGAATGTGTTCGAGGTGAGGGTAAAATATGAGAAAAATAAGATCACCAACCTCAAACATTAGCATCTATTGAATATGGTCCACAAATTATTTATGGCATCTCTGTGTTAGGATATACCTATGTTATATAAACTGCACATTTTCTATCATCTAATGAACATGTCCCATCCGAACCAAGGATCTCTCTTCTAATTCATCCCACCACAAGAGATATCTTCATGGCCACATTCACAAATCATCGTAGGGTTATATCCTAATAGAGGCCTAATTATAATTTATATATTAAAAGTAATAATATTGAAAAATTATTTTCCAATGAACCACTTAAATCAATAATACCTTCCTATAGCATATCCTCAAGAACCCTGATAGCTCCCTCTACCTGTCCATCCAAATCTAGATGATATGTCGTGCATAATTTCTTCTTGGAACGCACCACATATGGAAAAACATTCCAAATAATTGATGTGAACCTATGTCTCCTATACTAAATATTCATTTAGGGAACCCAATAATGTCTCAAAATCCGTTATACATGCAATTCCTGAAGGTACTCAACATTCTTCATTTCTTTGATTGAGATGAAATGTTCTTATTTCATGGGTCAATCATTGATAACACAAATAATAACCTTCACTCAAGAATAACATGGTAAATCATTAATGAATCCCATGGAAATATCATCCAACATACATAGCATAATGTGTATGGGATATAACATATTGGTACGCCTCTAGAACTCATCCATAATTCTCTAAATTGTGAGACATTGTGACACAAAATCTGTAATCAACTGTATCATCCTAGGAAAACAATATAGATGTCTGAAATAAGGATTCATCATGGTAGAATCAGGTATCATGGACCACCAAAATCCATTTACAGTATCCAAAATCTCATACATGAGAGAAAAATGAATATATATTGTTATTAAGTAACATAAATCACCACTAAGAGACTAAGACCACTCAAAAGTGGTGTCCCCGCTTTTTATGATTTTACTAATGCATTGGAACTATGTGTCAGACACTTGATAAATATGAAACCTTTAATAAAATGATATTACATCCTCTACAAAAGCCACATATATCTCCCCACCAGCTTCTTCTTCTCCAAAAATCATTTAATTAAAAAATTCATCAGAGACCACCCCTCGATGGGTTGTTTCATAGCTTTAGTAGTTAATTTCCTGCTCAATGCATCAGTGACCACATTACTATTCCAAAGATTATATAAAATATAAAAATAAAAAGTTTGAATGTGCTCAATCTAACATCTCTATTTCATGTATAGACCCATCTAAGTGAAACTTTATTCTAGGAACTTATTATTATAATACACCATAAATCCTTCCTCAATGAGTTATTGATGCCATGTTTATAGTGAATGCATAAATGATACCAACTCAATAACATTTTTAGGGTAGTTATTCAGATGAAAATGTCATTTGTGAGATCCATAGGCCATCACCTATTTTCCCTACAACAAGACACAGCCCAAAATAATGTCAAAGTCCTAGTATATAATATTTGAACTCAATTTTTTTTTGGAAGAATCAGAATATTAGTTGAGGCCAACCTCACCATCAATTCATCAAAATAATTCAGATATTTTTCATTCCACTCAAAATTTACACCATTATGGGTTAAATTTAACATAAAATATGAAAACTTTTATAAGTCTTGAACAAAAAATCTACAATTACTAGTAAAACCCAAGAAACTCAATATATTAAACACATTTATATGATTCTATAAGGATATAACCACTGGTATCTTTTCAAGATCCACAGATACACCACTCTCAGATATAACATGCCCAAATAAAATTACTTATATAATCCATAATTCAATCAAGTAAATAATACCATAAAAATGATGTTCCCTCTATGTTGTATGAATTATATCCAAATTGTATATGTGATACTCCATTGACATGGGGTACCCCAAAATTTCATCGATGAACACAAAAAAAATATTACAAGATTCTATGAGGGATCTGGTTCATCAAGTCCACACGCACCTCCAGAGAATTAGTGATTCCCATGAAATAAATAGAATGTCTAAATTCTCTTACTAGCTTCTAAACACATTATTATGTATATCATATTCTTATACTCTCAACTGGGGGTACCATAATTGATGATCAATATTTTAAGACCAACATTCCCCTTGAGTAGATCAAAAATATCATAAATCAGGGGAAAGGTATTTCTTCTTAACTATCAAGTGATTTGACTCTATATAATCCCTGAAAAGTATTAGGATCTTGTAATACTTCTTAGAAAAGAGGAATGGTGAAGCCCATAGTTCCATAGCTCGAATAAATCCACAGGCTGTGAGTTCTATAATTTGGACCTTATGTTCAACTTAATCAAAAGTTTCTATTTCATATGAAAAAATAAAAATGAGAATTGTATTTGGTAGAATTCCAAATGTAAAATCAACCTACCTCTATGGTGGAAAACCAGAAAAATCATTCTGAAATACCTCAGGGTATGAAAACTCCCCCATAGGAAGTGGACAACTCAAAAAATGGTCAAATTAAAAAATCAAGAAATATGGTAACTGGTATGACATGAAACTAACATATAGAAAAACATCCTCCACTCTCCTAGAACAATAATACCACTCACCCAAGATGACAAGAGTGTTCGCACTAGATATAATATTTAAGCTTCTTGATGATAAAGGTCAATCTAGGCTATAATAATGATAATCTAATCCATTATAATAATAATTTTGACTATATCAAGATCATGAACCATGAAATCCCACACCACGTCGGAATCATATGTCTTCATCTAAAAATAAGAAACTTGAAACCATGTTCAAAACTCATTCTGAAAGGTGTGGTAAGATTCATTATAAACATTATAAGCTCTAAATTCAAGACCAAAACATTAAATAATGATGATGATATAAGATAATTATTATCACGTTTATCAAAAAAAATTATCATTGTTGAAAATGGAATAAACATTATAGCTCTAATAGTAGACGAAAATTCTTTAGATTTTTTGGTTCACACTCTACATGATAAATTAACACAATCACATCTCATCCTTGAGTATTATTAGCCACATGAATACTCTGTAGTACTTAGTACATGACCCACTACTATTGGAAGCTTCAAAAAAATCCTACGAAACCATGGTGAGAGTGGATCTAGCCTTACATATTTGGGATAACCTTTCACAAAAACATCTGAGATGGACATATTGTCCACAATAGTGATATGTCATTGGAGATTCCACAAAATAATCCTTGGTATTAATATTACATTCAAACTAATAGTAGAAAACATCCTACAATATTTACAAAGCTATATTGAGTGGTCATGAAGAAGACTCATTATATTTTCACTTATTATTCTATATAGAGGACACCCCTAAAAAACAACACACAAAGAAGATCTATCCAAACATATCCAACAAGTTATGTCAGACTATACTGAAGATGATTTATTGAAAACCTCCACAAAAGTCATAATGAACATTTGAAACATCATTGACTAAATATTTTCCATTATCCCTATCTCACATATCCGAGATTTTTTATAATAATTGACATCAAGCTCTAGTTCCATGTGAACCATCTAAGAAAAGCGATTGGAAGGCAATTTAATGGTATCTGACACGTTCTATAAGCTATGAAACTCCTAGATCTTTTCTCCCCATATTTTGTCAATATAAAAATACTATTTGAATATTTTCTAGAAGGATTCAAATGTACAGTTCTCCTACAACTTATCTTGCTCAATTTAATCCCATCATCGCTATCTTGATCACTCAATAATATACATGAAAAACAAACATTAGAGTACATAGGAGTTTTAAAAATGTTGAATATTTTTTAATTAGACTCAATTCAATCCTAATTTTTTGGGGTAATTTTTCACAATTAAATATAGGTGGATTCTACATAGTAAATTGTATTCCATTATACATTACTTGACTCGGGTTTACAAAACCTACTAGTCCTAGAGTCTAAATAGTTTAGATTATGGATTCCACTAAACAAGGTTCCACTAGAGAATTATCATATGAAACCTATCTCATAGATTCATCCCTCAAATTCCTAAGTGATATTCTAATAGAAATTTTAAATTAAATAAAGACAATGACTAGTCAGTTTAATGTAAAAATAAAAATCACAATACCAAATTCCAGAAATCCATATTAATTCCTTTAACCAAAATAATTCAAATAAGTAATGGATTTTATGAATGGAATAAAAATATTATGAAATTAAGAAGTTGATTTTTAGAAACCCCAATATCTAGTTTATTGAAACAACCATAAACACCATGTCTCAATTTTGGAAAAATATCCCGGACCACCCAAGGTGAATCAAATTTATGCCTTAATGTGAGATAGAAAAGAAACTTTGAAGCAAAAAAAATCTGAATCTGGATCGCCTAAACTACTATTTAAAAAATATAGTAAATTTGACCTAGGTATTGTTTCCACACTTCAGGTTGGGTACTCCCTCTTATACCGATTTGTATTGAACCAACCTGAGATAACTACTCATGTGACAGAAATCTGTTTGCCACATGGGGAAGTGAAATGGGGGAATAAAGAACCACGATCATGTGTATCAAAAATAGGTTATACAACAAAAATAAAATGTAGATGAAGGTTAAAAAATCCATGATACCAAAAATGTAAATCTGAAACGGAAAAACTATAAACATAAAACAGACTAGACAAATCATGTCCTTATAAGAAATTCTGTCACCACTAAATCATCATGCAATTAATATGAAGAACAATGGGAGAATATAGAATAAAAAAATAAAATTCCCATTTTTATAGCCTCAAAAAATGTCATCTATAATTAGCCATAGTTACGTGATTTTTGTGAGAACAAATCATTGTAGGACACCACCAAAGAATTTATAAATTTCCTAATATGAAGAAATCATTTTATCTACAATTAAAACAAATATATTTTATTGATAATTTGTTTAAAATGAAACTATTTTTTAAATAATCATCTCATTTCATAAAAATATCCAATATTTACCTAATATTTTAATATTTTTGGAATGTATGAATTTAGGTAAGAATAAAAAAACCAACCCTTGATACACCATAATGATAGAACATGAATGAATAATAATTAATATACCATCATGTTATAAACTAGTCATAAAGGAAAAATTACATGATATGGGATCTAACCTATGGTTATAAATGCTTGAAATGAAATAAGATCATCAATATTGACCAAAGTTCCATTCAACCAACATAACTCTTATTGGTATAATTTACACTAAACTAACATTAAACCTATTGTGGTATTAAACAGTCAAAAGTGAGAAGTCAATTCTCAAAAATCACACGTTTAACCAGTGTTATATGTCTATCAAAATCCATACAAAAACAAAAAACCACCATTTGATTATTTTAATCAAATACTTAGATTCTAAAAAATCATTTTTATGAAAAAACCCTTATAAAATAGTATTATATTCAATCTTATCCATTCAAATAACAATTCTACCAATTTAAATGACCAACCCGATGTAATTAAAAAAAATATAAGGATAGGAGTAAATTGTAGCCACTTTTATAGATACACCTACAACAATAATAGAAGAAAATTAGTCTCCTTCGTCAAAAAATATGGGAAACATGAAGATCATCCTTAAAAAGAAAAAAAATCATCGAGAAAGTAAAATTTATTGATTGAAATCATGAGTCGATCAAAATCAAATAAAAAAATGCTACCAAATGATCTTTTACGACGAAAATAAAATTATAAATAGAAATGTCGTTATCCATGTTGAAGATACATAATATCTATAGGATTCCAATATCGAATTGAATGATCTAAAAGTGATAAGATCACCCAAAACTCATGGGAGAGACGTATAGATTGAGGGGAACATCAATATTATGAAACATAAATAGAGTTACGCTAGTGGTGAATAAAACCCATTAGAAATAAGTGGATTACAAAAACAATTCATTCTTTTGTTTTAATGTTTCCATAACTCTTGCACATTGAATTTTTTTTGGCTCATGATAAATTAACTAGAGCAATGATTATACTTTTTAAGAATGGTTTTTATGATGTAATTACATTTTATGGATTAAAAAAGTTATATTTTCCTAATGTATTTCCACACATGATCCCAATTCTTAAATTATGTCATAATCATATAATTAACGACCTAAATATCTCCTTTGAGAAGTACAAAATACATACCCATAAATAAATCTCTTAGTAGAATCTCTATTCGCACCACATCATTTCATACATTTATACTCAAAATAAATTTTTTCAAATAATCATACATACTTAGAGTTTATTTGATTTTACATTGAATCCCTATAGGGACAAAAGAATACAAAAAATTCGATAAATAACAAAGTCAATAAATACCTAAATGATGGTAAAAAAGTGTTACATGTTGATATTTAGTTGTTTTTTAAAGCTTTTTAACCTTACCAGATGCAACAGATTTTCATTTGTTTTATGAGTTTTCTTTTACCTAAAACTATTTTAATATAAATCTTAAGAAATTACCAAAAATATGATTAAAATTCTCAAAAATAAAATTAATCATAATTCAGTTTTTAACTAATATGTTTTTATATGATTTTTTTCACAAAATCAAATAATATAAATCGACTATTTCTTCATTAATATCACTGATTTTATGAACCCTTAAGTTTATTAATTACTTTAAAAATATTTCCAAAAAATATAAATGTATTATATATCTAAGAACCATCTCAATAAAAAATATTATAAACCAAATGGTTCTATTCCCATATTTTCTCCCAAAATATCTACAATCATGTAAAGATGCCTAAAAAACTAAAAGGGTTATATATGCCTTTAAAATTATTATCAAACATAGACATATCAAAAAAATAAACTTTAGTTTAATCAAATATAAATAAGGAATATCATATGTTTCAATGTGTTATATTCCATTATTCATCATAATTTCATATTGAATAGATCTATCATTGACGACACAATTCAAGGAAACAAATCGTAAAAAACACTCTGATCCAGGGTCTTGACCCCGTGACCCTCCACTTAACGCGTTATTCCCTTAATAATCCAACAGTAATGGTCAGGAGAACTCAATCATTATAACAATACCTAATAAAAACATAAATTAACTATGAATTTCCCTCTGGTGTTTCAAACAATGATCCCATAAAGGGAACACTCACCATAGACTAGAATAATGGGGGAGAAATACTAATTCAACTGTTTTAGGTATATTACCCTAGATGGATATATTCCAAAACCATGTCAACATGTAATATCTATACATGAATTTATTTATTGAAAAAAATTAATCTATTCCATACCCGTATTTATGATTTTATACTATCTTAATAATTCTCTTAAATGAAATTCATAAAACTATATTCCATAATATATGTTTTCCCAAATCTACTTCTCCTGGATTCCTTTAAATATTCTCTAGTGCTAACTATAAATACCCTATCCCAAGTATCCCAAAACGAGTGGTTATATTTTTACATTAGAAATAGAGAAAATGAATCATATCCTAAAGGAACTAATATTTTATTAGTCTTGTTAAACTAGATAAATATGTTAATCTCACATTACATTTAAAAAGTAAAATCAGAATACATAGTGAAAGTAGATATTCTATATCCTTTAACTCATTCAAAGATACATTCATCATAACATGGGGAAAAACAAGGGTGAAATAAAATGATCCGTAAGGGCTACATAAATTTTTATTTATCATGAATTAATAAGACATAATAAATATAGAAATATAAATAACTGAAAACACATGCTATTTAATCAATAACTTGAGCATGTCCCACATCCATGGATAATATGAATGTATTAATCTTATAGATGATACTAAATTTATTCTCAATGAAAGAAAATTATCAGTATTAAAAAACATGATACCTAACATCTTGTAATATAAATAATCAAGACCTTAAGATAAGAAAATTTAATCAATACATATGCTAAAATGAAAATAAATTTAATTCTTACGTATTGATTTGTATCATGTGAAATATCGGTGATTATTTGGGATATATATGACCAAGCCCCACCCATAACAACACGTCGAAGTGATTTCTCAGATATTTAATGATTAATTAAATTCATATATGACATGACTTATTAATAAATTTTCATATTTAGTAATGAATATATATTTATCAAGGATAACCCCTGTGAATAAAATATATTTCATAGGAAAATACCCTATGTAAAAAAAATTTATTGTTTATATAGTAATAAAATACAAGATATAGAATATGTATATTTAATGAAAATGTACTTTCAAGTTATCTAAAAACGGATAAAGATTATTGGGAAATTTAATGACAACAAAATTAATCAAGAAACTGAATGATAATACTCTCCCAGTGAAAATAATCTTAATCCTTACATATAATGAATAAATATGGTATCATTAAAACTTATTCCTATTGATGTATAATTAAAATGACGGTTTTTTTTCAATTATGAATAGAAATTCATTAATATAATCTTTAAAAAATATTAACGAATATTCAATTTTCACTATGAAAATAAAATTTGAAGACTAAATGTTTCCAATTTTTTTTTTAAAAAATAAATTGTAAAAACATTGTAAACATTTAAATAAAGATTTAATTTATTGAGCAGTCATGATGGTGGGAAAATTATGTTCAATTTGAGTATCTTAAAATAAATAATAAATTTAAAATTAATTTAAAAATTTAAAAAGGAATTTTTTTGGAAACTAAAAATAATATTCCATTTTAATAATTTTTCAAAAATTGAAGAATGGAAAAAATGTGTCAATGAAATAATTAAATAACATTACAAAATTAATATATTTTGAGGAGAAATTGATATGGAAGAAAAATATCTTAAACTAAAAAGAAAATTAAATAATTTTCCTTAATAACTTTATTTAGATATATTGATTACATAAAGAGAAGAAAATTAAATAAAAAAATATAATTACTAGAAAAAACCATAAGATAATAAAATAGTTTGGGTTTGACATAGAATGGTCAAGCGGTTACCCCATCAGATACTTGAACATAAATAATCCAGGATAATGATTAGATTTTGAAATAAACCCTTACATTATTCATAAATATTGAATCATAACCCACATGGATGGAATAACATAAAATAAAATAATAAATACATCAATATATTGTGATTTATGTTAAAACATGTAAATGGGTAAATTATACCTTGTAAAATAAATTTGGTTATAATATTAAAAAATTCTTCAATGAACCGAAATTGAGACATAATCTCTTAACATAGGTATGAATCATTATGTATGTTCATTATCTTCCTAAAAAATAAACTTATTTTAATTGTTTAAATTCCTAATAAAAGTTTTCATTTTTGTTAATACTTTTATTTTATTTAATATAATTTTATATTAAATTAATTAATTATGTGTACATTAGATGTCTTGATGATATTCCGTACATATTTCCAAAATTAATTTGCTAGTTTTATTATTATGAAAGTGGTCATTATTCCATCATATAAATAATAATAATCAGTAAATAATAATAATTTTTATATAAAAATTTGTAATTTTAAATGAAAAATGATGCCTGGTTATAAAAAATGAACTATGTTACAACCATAGAGACAATAATTCTTGTGTACGTGTGAGTAAAAATTTCATTTTTCAATGATCATTATGGAATGAAAAAAAGTATTAGTTTTTTTTCTAGAATTATTATTATAACAAAACTATAATATTTTTTTTATCAAAAATCACTTACATATATAATCTATGTGATGTATTTATGAAAACCAAATCGCATTGCTTCATAGAGGTGGTAATCTACATATATGAACAGATGACATTACCATTTTTAATTGAATGGAAAGTTACAAAATGATATAATATAATATATTTATAAAATGATAAAAAATTTCATGAATATCATTTATATATATATATCATTTATTTAAACCATTATAGAGTGGTGGTGATGAAAAAAATTACATCGACTCACATGGAAATAGTCTTCCATACACATGAACATGACTGAATATTCCATTTTTTGGAAGATTATATTGATATATCATTATAAATTAACATAAAGAATCTATATATATTGTAGATATATATTTTATTATATAATATTTTTTGAACAAGATATTAAAGAGTTGGAAAAAATGAATTAAACAAAAACCCATAGTTAAGAACAATACATCTTCTTTAGATAACCTTATTAGGTTTACAATAGAAGAATTATTAGGAGGGTTTCCTATAAAAATGTTTTTAGGATGTGGTATGGAAATTAATGATGGAATTTTGTCTTTTATTGGAAAAAAATTAATTTTATATATGATGAAAAGATGAGAGGATGTGGCCTGTTATATGTGAATGGAGTAATGCATTTTGGTATTTTGTAAAGTATTTAATTAATGTAAACTACTTTTCATAGAAATATGTATTAAATGATATTTTTAGAATATAAGACAACTATGGGATGAAATATTATCATTAATTTTTTTTCATGTTACGATTATGTGTTTACCTCCATCATTTTGTTTTATCCTGCACCATCCCATTTTTAAAACTACCATAATAACAAAAAAATTGTCTTTTAGGGTCAAGATAGTTACAATAAATTCCAATTCATGGACCATGATTGATATTTTATACCATATTCTATGAAATTGGTTGAATATTTAATTTTTATAAATTTTAACTGATTTAGTAAAATATTATTTATTATAATATATCCTTAAGGGAATATTTGAAATTATTCATTCAGAATGAACTAAATGTCATCAAGATCAAAAGGGAATTAAAATAGTATCATTTAAAACATATATTGTATGTTATATTTATTGGAAAAAAATTTGAACACAGTAATTCATTCCAAATATATTACTTTTGACATTAGAAGATTTTTTTATTATTTTCAATCAATTAGATAAATACCACTTTGGCGATGAGTAATCATTTACGGTAATTATTCAATTAATAAAAATAGAAAAAAATTACAATGATAAAGAATAATTTTTATTTAATATTAATTTATATAATTAATCTAAGTTGTTTTTATCTCTACAAAAATATATTATAGATATCAAAATCATGATAGTGACATTTTGTCTTTATATATTACATAATTATTACAAATGTAAAAATCATGGAAAATTAAAAAATGGTAATATATTTGATGTTTGGATAATTATTTATTACATATTTTCATTTAATAAAATTATAGCTACGGTTATGATCATTATTTCAGCTTTATCATATTATTTTTCACATTAGTTACACAATTAACCATTATCATGGTGGTAATTATTTACTATAGTTTGTATGCAGGATGAATTAAAATAAAAGGGGCCTATTTAACAAATTTTTTACTTCCAGATTAAAATTTTGGAATCCATTTTTAAGGTTTAAATTCATAAATAAGGTATAATAGAATTCAAAATAAAAAACTCACAAAGCGTGACAAAAAGAGGGTTTTCAAAAAAATGCATTTTCCTTGGAAATGATTATTTCACCTAAACAATAGTACTGGTAATGTTCATTATATGAATAAAAAATAATATATATTTATATATAATTTATAAATTTAGTTTAATTATTTAATCATTAGGGGTTATTTGAATTAAATGAAATGGGAATAAAATATACACTTGAAAACGGGTTTTAGAAAAATGTTCATTTAACATAAAAATATATTTATAAACAAATCTTGAAAAATAGTGATTAAGATGAAATTAATTAGATTATTATAAATCCAATGGATCATATATATCATTAATAGAAAATATATAATATAATTAGACATTAAATTATTCCATTCTATGAAAATAAATGATTGTTTTATAAAAAAAATGATATTTTTTACCATTTACATAAACCCCAACTTTTTTGAAAAATATATAAATTTTACAATAAAAAACTATATAATATTATGAAAATAAAGGTTTATGGAAAATGTGGGAATCCGTCATGTTCTAAAAAAATATCAAGACATCCAAGGGGAAGTTACCATCCACACCATACAACCCCTCTACTCCTTCTGTAGAATGAGAAGTTTCACTCTCTTGCCCCTCCTCTCCAATAGTATGAATTTTGTTTATCTCTAAAGGATATTGTAAGAACACCATGATGGTAACTGGTTCCACAATATTATGAAAATAAGACTCCCCTTTTTAAAATGATGTGGCATCCTATATGGATTCAGATGGCATTGTTTCCTTCTTAGTGTTTTTTATTTGATGACAGATCTCATTTCAAATATTTTTGGAATGTTGGAGTAGTACTTCAAAGGATTTTTTTATCATTACATTAATAATGGGTAAATTACTAGTAATAAGGATAACCCAAATTCCTTTCCTTTATCTAGATCTTCCACTAATAGACCCATGAGCGTCATGCTCATAATTTGACATGGGTTGTGGGTCCAATTAATTTTGACTCATTTTATAATCCTCAAGAGGGATGAAACCTTTTTTCATTTTTTATTTTGGAATATCATTTTTCCACCCTTCTGGGTAAAAATTCTCATAATCATTATATTCAAATATTTGAATCAATTTTTATGCTTTGGATAAGGTAGTAGAACATGATAACCTCGAGCCCTTAATAGTATATGGTCCATAATCTGATCAGAAATAACCAATAATTGATATTTTGGGCTTGAATCAATCCCTATACATACACCCCCAACATTCACCACAAACTCAACGTGAGAAGCCCTTGGTGGGGTAGCTAAGGGAACCCTAGACCTGAGATGACGGAATATATATTCCAAAATCTCAATTCAGTATTTTAAGGATACATGTAACCTTCAATGCTTCATACACTGAAATTTAACTCTTTTGGAGGGGATCAGCATTAGAGATACCTTTAATAACGAGTGGAGGGTTGACAAAATTAGTGGCATTAAACATATCCCTCTGATACTCTTTGAATCATTTCCGACATGAAGAAGATAAATTCCCCAAATGATTTCAATGGATACATAAATTTGACCATTACTCGAACATAACTAACTTATTATAGTGAAATTCCTCCCCAACCAAAATCTACACCCATTAGTTTTGGGGTTTTGAGATGTCAACGTCAACACAAACGTTTTATGTGATTAGGAGATAGAAAAAAATATTCTTATGTCATTACATAGGTATCTACGAACCAATTTTCCTAAAATACACATTAATAATGAGGTTCTAAAAGGAAGTAGGAGCGTATGAAACCTTACCCACAACGCGGATGTTATAACATCTCCATTCATGTGAAGATCATAAGACCATTTTTGTAGAATGAATTGAAAACCATTTCAGGATCAAGGAGAACATGACCACGAACTAATAAAATCATTCATAGATGATAAGTAAACTGTGATATGCCAGATGTATAGAATGTGACAGTCTCCCACCCCTAAAGTCCCAAGGAAGAAAAAATGAAGCAGTAGAAGGTATCAACCAAAGGTCGTCGCTATGTAAAATGAACCACTAATTTCAAATTAAAGAGATATGAGGCTTTTGTAAACATTGATGTTGGGATTTTAATATGGGTAAATCCATCACGAAGATATAAGACATTAGGGCACACTGAAATGTTGCAGAAAGGATTGATGAAATATGGGTTGGGTGAATACTTGTTTATTACTCATAGAATGAATTTAAAAAAATGTTTCTTTATTTCATAATAATTAATCAATATATTTTTGTTAATCTTGACCCTTTTATATATTTCATAATTTTTTAATCAAATTTTTAACCTCCAATTCAATGATCAGGTTTTAATAGTCATTTTTAAATAATATATATTGTGGTCTATTTATGCTTGGTCTTTCCTATCGTCACTAGCACAAAATCAATTTTTCCCAAAATATTTTACCTTTCAGTTATCTATATCCAATGTGAAAAACATAAAAAAATTGTTTTTACATTTTTAATTCAATAACTTATGTAAAAAACTATTTTTTCACATTGGATATTGAATAACTGATATGAAATTATTCTACTGTTTTATATTTTATCATCTTTTATTCAATAACTGATGTGAAAAAATTCCATTCCGCATCCTCTATTGAATAAATTATGTGAAAAAAATTAACATGTTTAATTTAATAATTGATTCCAAAATTATAATTTTCCACACTGGTTATTGAATAATTGATGTGGAAAGGATTTATCATGTTAATCATGGTTTGGGAGGAGTCATTGGTGTTTTATTTTTTCACATTAACTCTCTTGTTTTTCTATCATATCGCGAACCATAACACTTAGATAATTGATACACAGACTCAAATATATTCCTTCTTTTATCGTTGTCTTTGAATATCCTTCATTTTGTATCCACCACCATCCATCTTCACTCATAATCATCCACCGCTCATGCTTCTTCTAATTGGTGTTTCTCATCTGAGATTCGATTTCAATTTATTGATAGTTCCCATTACATTTATTTTCCATGAATTATTACTATTTGTATTTATACTGTCAATTTTTTCTTGTTTTTTTGTCTATGAGTTGGCATCCATCACCATCATCCATCTTCATCCTCCACTTGTGACTTATTCCTATAAGTTTCTACTTCTCAGTCATATAAATTTTGATAACAATTTTCAGTTTGTGTTTATTGTCTCTATTTTACAGGAATCCAATGTATTTTCATTGGTAATTATAGGCCCATTTTTTCATTGATGTCACCTTATCATTAAGTTTTCTTTCACCACCACCATCCATAATTACCCATTTTCGTCCACTATATACAAATTTATACTATTGGTGAATCCTTGTCAATCACATAATTTCTAATATCAATTCACAATTATTTTGTTTATTTTTTTTTATTTTTTGTGAATCCATTGTAGTTTTATTTGTATTTGAAGTAAACATTTTATAGTGATGTCTCTTTAACACCACTATTTATATTTTCATTTGAGATTCTTCTTATATCTTATATTTTTTTGATAATTTATGAATGATTATTTTTTTATTAATTTTTGAGTTTTTGTTAATTTATTATAATTTAATTTGTTCTATTTTATATTTTTTTTACCAAATATTATTTATTTTGATCTGTAATATGTTATGTTATTTTTATTATTATTTGTTAATGAAAATGTAAATTTAAATTACGATTTATAATAATATATTTTCAAATTTTGATATTCATTACATATAAAAATAAGTTGATGTTGGATTAATATAGTTCAAATAAGTGATTAATATAAAGATGGTGTCAATGAAATTTTGGATTTTTTTAATTAAATGATCAAAAAAAGACATTTCTTTCTGTATTTGCTGAAAATTTTTAAATATGAATAAATTGAAAATAATAGAGATAAAATATCATTTTATTTTTCAATGTTTAAATTTGATTTACAACCCTTTGATTTGGCATGGTGAAACTAGGAAAAATTCCAGATCTATTTATAAGGAAGATTTTCAAGGAGATACGTCTGATCAAATTAAATAAATGATTTGGTGATATTGATGTATTTGAAATTGAGAAATAACTTATAATTGAGAATATATATGGTGATACTAAAAAATGGATGTATCCATGTTATATAGAGTATACAGTTTTATCAATGATGTAAAGATTGTTTAACATGATGGAAAAAATAGATATAGTAAAGAGAATTTAACGTAGTGGATATAATTTTTGAAAGAAATACTTCACAAAGACAATGATATTCTATATTGACATTATCAAGAGAAAAATATATTATTACTCATGGTATTAAGATAAAATAAAACACATTACATCCCAAATAAAAATGTTATATATCATAAATAATAAAAATTTTGTTCAATATTTTTTAAATGTGGGATGCAATAAAATAAGTTAAAAATAAAATAATAGGCAATTTTAGTAGCTACAGATACTCCTACTAAGTCATTTTGGTATCTTCTTATATTTTATCATTTGAAACATTTATTAGGAAATTAAAATAATGAAACATGGATATGTTAGACTAATGATGAGAAGATAGGTCATGAAACATTATGTCATCCACCTGATGGTCCATAGTAAAATGAAATTGATCAAAAGCTTCATACATTAAAAAATGAATACTGAAATATTAAACACAGACTATGAAAAAAAATTGAATGAATCCATATATATGACATTATTTCACACAAATTTAAAGTATTTCATTATTAGTAATTTACAACCTCTCTCCAAAATTATGTGAAACAAAAATATTCTATGATTGGTTTAATGATATCTAGTGCAAAATTTCCCCGAAATGATATTGAAGTTTTTTCTCACTATTAATATATGATTTGAAACATTTATTAGTGGATGTTATTAGGGTGTATGATTCATATAAAATGGAATATATTTAAATATATGAAATTATTGTGTTCAATATATTTGACCATGCATAGTATAGAAATATTTTTTGATACCCTGCTAAGGTGTATAAATCTTGTCAATTTTGTGAACAACGTAATTCATATTATCAACTGAAACATGGGAGAAAAAAATATACATGGGTTTTATAAGGAGTTTTTATATGGATCAACCTTATCAAATATTAAAAATGGAATCCGAAAGCACACATTAATTTTATAATACTCCAAAACTATTTTCCAATGATCATTATTCAGAGACGGTGAAATTCATTGATATAAAATTTAGAAAAACAGAAAAATTTGGAAATGAACGAAATATTCGGAGGAAACAAAATATATTTTTTGATCTAAAATACTACATATATCTTGAAGTAAAACATAACATTGATTTCATTCAAATAGAGAGGAATATCTATGACACCTTTATTGAAATATTTTTAGATATTAAAAGTAATAATAAATATGGGTTAAATACAAGATTAGACTCATTCTCGGGGGAATATGTTTGTAGATATCACCCACTCCAGATGGGATGTGAACATACCTCTATCTTGCTTATAATACGCCATACAAGAGGGAGAATATTATTATTTTTTTGATTCCTTCATGACATCAAAGTGTCACTGGGATATTCTTCAAATGTAAATAATTTTATTCTTCATTAATTGATTCCAAGTTGATATGTATGAAATAAAATTATTGTCATGTCATGACACAAAAAATGTTACTAGTTATATTGCATGGAATATTTCCCATTAGTATCAGAATGATAGTCCTGAAGGTATATTATTTTTTCAATTCAATTTGTAATAATGTGATTGATCTGAATTCTTTGATTTTTTTGAAAATGAAGCAATTTATATACCTTTTCAAATGGAAATGTATTTTCCTCAAATATTTTGGATATCATAGTGCATTTAGTGTTATTTTTGGTATAATATTAAAAGAATTGAAGAAAATCATCTCTATGTTGTATGTATCCTTTTGAATGGAAAATTATGTCATTGGAGGGGTGTTATAAGAATTCATATTGATATGAAGCCTATATTATTGAGAAGTATATTTCAGAGTAGTTTTAGAATTTTTTCATGATACATCAATATAGTGAAACACATTGGTTTTATTGCATCTCTCTATGAACGGGTCAATTATGGGAGAAATGGGATTCATGAATTGAAGGTAAAATCATAGAAAAGTGACCAAATAAAGTAGATAAATTTATATATATATATATATATATTATATAAAATGGATGATCCTCATCCATATATAAAATTACATATTAATGTGTTAAAGAAATTTTATCCAATGAAAAATGATATGTGCATTTCGAATGGCCATAAAAACATTTCTTTTCATGGTTTAAAGGGATTTGGTTAAAAGGATAATTCTGTGGACAAAAAACCGAAGATAATTTATTATAAAATAGTGGTTAAAAAATTATAAAAGATTTAATAATATTACAATTCTTATCATAAAGAGGGAGAAGATCAACTAAAATATTATCAAGCCATGTAATATCTTGGTTGACTCCCTTTTTTTCATGGCCATCGACAACCATATACACTTCACGATAAACATCAGTGATGATGTAATTGATGTCGAGAAGAGTACAAGTGAAGTCCATCTAGTGAGTAGTGACCAGCCATTCGAGATGATTCACACCATTCTAAATCGCTTTCAGAATGGTTGTCGAATAACTTCCAAACTGTATATTGTTCCATCTATAGAGATTCATCATGATAATGGAAAGTATCAAACTCATCATTCCAGTCTCTAAGGAAGAGGCAATACCACGTGTACCAAGAAAGGATCCAAGGATCTGACCAAGGTGGTTCTTGATGATAGTGCCATAACCCGCATGACTGGGGTTGCCATTGGAGGCACCATCCACATTTACATTGATCCATCCTAAAATTTTTCTTGTCAGAACTCTTTAAAAGTGTGACGAGGTTAGAAAAATTTACCATCTATTCTAAGATGTTGCAGAATTAAAATGTCATGAATAGTATTGTTTCAATGGCCCTTTTGTATCATTACAACTTCATGAATGGAAATATGTATCCGCATCCGACATGCATTATGGATAAATGAGTAATTGTTGTGAGAGATAAAGTTTATATCAAACCAGATCAGATGATGGATCTCAGAAATAGTAGCAAGGAAAAGGTTCTTAATTTGCTCAAAGCACTCTATTTCCAAACATCTCTTTTGTTGAGAATTAATAGATTTAATAATCCACCTCCTGAAGTCAAAATGAAAAAAATATGGTTACTATGAGTAGATTTAGTAGTGAAAGAAAGAAAATGATAATTAAAATCTTCTCTGTGTTGGTTGTAGAGTACGAATTTAGAGAAAAGACGAATACCAAATGGATGAAGGAACCTATATGTGGGAACATTTTTGTGAACAAGGCGATAAATATGAGTGAATCTTTAAAGAGTTATCTAGGGTCTTTTAAAATGTTTAATCCAACCATGACCACTTTCATAATTACAAAAATAATGATTGTAATTATTTTGAGTTAAGAATACCATTATGAGTAGGATCCCAAATTAAGAAATCATCAGTGCTTGAGAAAGAGTATTTCTCAAAGACATGTGTGATTGTTTCAGAGATATTGTCATTTTGGGAATTGATCATATCCCTAATAGAGTAGATGGTATTTTCAAGAGCTTGACTAGGAAAAATCATGTAAATTAAGGGTGTTCCAGTCCAGTTTTTCATCCTAATAATCATGAATGAAATCCCACAAACCCTCCATATAGTGTTATTCGTAATACTAGAGAAATATTACTAGATGGATGAAAAGATAGGTGAGTTCAGAAAGTTAAAATTTCCACCCCAATGTTTTCAATGAAATCTATTTTTGAGAAAACCCATAGAATCAAAATTGTGATGGAAAAGGTTCCATGTGAGTCTGGATTGAAGGGCCTCAATAAAGTATATAATATTTTTTATGCCAATAACCCCCTTTTCAATAGGTCTACAACAAGTAGACCATGAGATGATCACATATTTTCATTATAGAGTGATACTAGTACAAATAAAATTATTAATAGAAATGTTCATTTTTTTATAATTCCTACAAGTCATTTACAGAACATCATGGAGTAAACCATCTTAGAAACAACAGTAAATTTAACCATGCATATTTTTCATGTAATAGAGAGAGATATACCATTCTAGGAAGAGTTCTGATATAGAACATGATCAACAATAGTAGAAAAGTTGCACGGTTTGGATCTTACCCATAAAATGGGAATACCAAGATAACTAAAATGTTAAGATCCTTCTTTTATTCCTAGGACAATGATAAACTCACATTTAATACTAGTATGAAATTTTTTCCAAATAATATGAATGATTTTTTCCAGCTATTGGTTTGACCAAAAATATCTTCATAGTGAGGGAAAGTATTTGTGAGGTTTTGGATGTTACTTTTATAACCTCGAGGAAAAAGGATGATATCCTTAGTATATAATAGTTTAGTAGGAGCATTAAAATTCCTTGAAACATTAATGGGATTGAGTTTGTCTTGATCTATAAGATGAGTGAGTAGACAAGTAAGATAGTCTTCCACAATAGAGAAATGAATGGAGGAGAGGAGGTATCCTTTCATAACACCTTTGGTGCATTTGAAATAGCCCATTGGATAGCGTTTGAGAAGAATAGAAATCAAGGTTGAGTTGAAAATGATTTTTATTACAGTAATAGATGAGTAATTATATCCAAACCCATGAAGAACATTGAGGATAAATCTCCAAAACATGGAATGAAAATATTTTCTAATGTAATGTTTAAGAGAGAAGTTGCCTCATCCATTAGATTATTTTATAGTGTTGATACATTCAATGGAAATCAAATGATGCTTTGTATAGATTGACACTATGTAATCCCAAATTAGTTGTAGGAGAAAATACTATCTGTGATAGTTGAAAACCTATTATAAATGATTTTAGGCATGATTTTATAATGTGTTTTATTAAGGTAAATAGTCCAAAATAAGTGAATCTCATAAGAATTTTCCACATTGAGAATCAAGAAAAGTAATTGAGCATTAACATCCTGAGGAAGAACAAAATTAGAAATTAATGATTTGAGTTTTTTTCAAACATGTAATTGAAAAATATCCAAATAATATTGAACTAAACCATTATTAAAACCATCAGGACCTAGAGAACTATCAGGATTAAAAATAAAAATAGTTTCTTCGATTTCATGATCATGGGGAATGCTTAAGACAAAATTTTTAGCCTCACGATTAAACAGCATCAGATAGATTTCTGGTAGTAGGAATTAGTTTTTATCATGGAAACTGATGATGGATTTCAAATAAGAAAAAATATGATTGGAAATATTATCTTCATTGTCTAAGATATTTTCCCCATCATTCAAAAAAGATAGCAGTTTACAATCTTTATTCACTCGTTGACGAGAGTTTTAGAACATATTATTAAGGTAACCTTCTGATAACTATTTAATTTTGAAATCTTGTTTCCTCATGTTTATATTAATGGTGATAAAATATATATGTTTTAATGCATAGTTTATTTCTTGATTCTGATCAATGCGAAAATCAGAGAGGGTGTAATTCTTTTGAATTTTATTGAGTTAATCCTCAATAAGATGGATTCCATCATTAATTTGTTTGGGTTTAGAGATACTCCGATCTTTGAGAGTGTGTTTTAGGTTTTAATCTTGAGTGTACAAGCAATTTCATAATTGTGTTGTGAGATAGAAGACCATAAAATTTTGATGATAACAGAGAAATAAACTCTAGAAATAAAAAAATTATTGAACTTAAATGGGAGTGGGGGTTTCGTGTTTTTAATGGATTTATTTTACAGAATTGGATGGTGGTGAGAGTGTAGCTTTTGATGAGTGGTACTGGAGATAATGTCCCATTTTTTGAAGCATGTAAATTCATGTAGGCTCTCTACAGTTTGGAGTCAACCACCCTAGTGTAATTCCTTATATACCATGTAAATTTCTCAATAGTAAGATTAATTTCAATAAGATTATTGTCTTAAATAGTAGTTTTAAATTCTCTTGTGGATTTAATATCATGATATGGATTGATTTTCTCACTTAAGCTAAGTAGATCGTTGAAATATCTAATAAAAACCAAAGAGAATTAATATTAGTACCTAAACAAGTGAGGGTATTCTAAATAAGGATTAAAGAGATCATTCTTGGTAGATTATATGCATTCGAAATATTGAGAAAATTATTGGAAGGTCCTTGTTGAAATTTGATTACATGGTACAAGTATTCCATTAATATCTATAAATTTCATAATAAATATGATGATAATAAAAGAAAAATTGAAAATTGTCATGTATTGGTGTTTGTAGAAGCTATTAATTTTTCAAAAGCTAAAGGGAAAAATACAATTTTCGTATAAAATTCATATTATTGATACAATAAAAATATGAGAGGAAGATTAGATTATGGCTCATGTTCTAGTGTTTAATTAAAAATCGGTTATCAGTAACTATGGTTCCAAACATAATGAATTTGAAATGATACTATTTAATCTAAATATATTAGAATAAACGGTTGATCCATTTATCATTGAAACACATGAAAATAATTCTTGATATTTTTGATCAATATGATATGGAGTGGTGTATTGTTTTACATGGGAAAAATAGTATGTTGGTGATGAATAAATTGAAGAAAATACTATTTTTTGAGATCCCTATTTGTATGGAATGATTAACATATAATATTGATGGGCATGTCAGGGAAATGGTTTTTTACATATAGAATAATCACAAGTAATGAATTTGGAATGAAATCCTTTAGTGAATTCTTAATATTATAGGAAAAAAAATTAAATTCTTATTTAATATTTAAATTTTATAAAATATTAGATATATTTTTTATGTTAATTATTATAACACATTTTATAATTAAAAAATTAACCCATTTCTATATATCAGTTTAGTATTGCTTTTTTACCATGATAAATCTTAATTAAGCTAAATATTGTAGATTTTGTTGAAAAATAATTATTTTTATTAAAATATTCCAAATAAAAATATTTTTTTGTAAAAGAGTATCTTCAAAGAATATTTTATTCCATGTAAATTATAATGTAATAAATTGGAAAAAATTTACAATTGACACATCATATTTTTGTTTGTTTTCATTCATTTGTGTTTTTTAATCTCCCATTAATGTTATTATAATCTTATTTAACAAAAATAAAATTTTTTAATGAAAATGTGTTCAGTTTTATTTACTTCTTGTTGGATCATTTTTATATATTCAAAAATATTATTTTTGGTGTAATAAATGGTGTAATAATTTTGTGTATTTTTACTATTCACACAACATTTTTTTATTTTTTCTCTCATTTATATCATTTATTATACCATCAATGATGTTCACATTTTAGTTGAAGATAAAAAATATTAATAAAAAAATGTCTAGTTTTGTAAAATTAGGGTTTTATAATTTATCATTTTTTATTTACATTTGTATGTAGTTGTTGAAATTTTATATTTTTATAATAATTTTTTGGGAATTTAATTTGTTGGATAATAAATGATAAAAAAAGTAAGAATCCACATACTTATAGGAAGGATCGTACATATACCTATGGGGAGGATTGTACACATAATCTTGTTTCTGATCTTCCTCATAATTCTTCATAAGAGGAGTCTTCTTCCACACGTGGAAAAAGAGTTCAAGGTTTATTAAATTTGAAAACACACATTTACAAGAATAATTTAATGTTAAAGACACAATGTATATAAATAAACAAATATAGACTATTATGACTTCCAATTCTTCTCTTTAAGTCTAGATATATTATCAATATAGTCATATTTTTTATTGGATGTTTATGATATTCTAATGGAAGCTGACATTTTTTGGCATGAAATGAATATGTTTCTTTTTAAAAAAGTTATATTGGCTCTTTTTTCAAAGATGAGTTTGACATCAGCACAATTATATACATTTACATGTAATTTGATTAACATATATATTTATATTATTTTAATATATTGAATCATTATACTTATGCTGGTTTTGTATTAGGTATATCTATAAAATTCGCAGATAGCATGACTTGGAAGAAGTATATGGATTTATAGACTGAAACTTTATTTCACTTTTAGTGAGAGTAATGAATAATATTTAAAGAATGATTTATATTACTGAAAGACATCAATATAATGAAATTATTCAGTGTTGAATACTTACTTTTCTTTAGGAGTATGAAACATATATCTCATAATTTGTTATATATATCTTAACATAATAACCACTCAAATTATATTTTCTTATATATCTGAATCCTAGTGATGATGGTTGTTTTTCTGTTAAATGGAGATGATACATTATTGGATATGCTCTATCTATATCTACGTGAGAGATAATTTTTTGAATGTATATAACGTGTATGTTTTAATATCTATATACTTCCACATATTATAATAAAATTTAAATTTATTTTAGATATATTATTTTCAAAAAGGGTATGGAATTTCATTATAGAGTTAACAATAAAAAAGGGGGGAGAACAAATATGTAAAATTAAAGATGAATTTTCAGTTATAAATTGTACATTTTGGTTATATGCCCTAAAAATGATATTTTGAAAAAAAATTAAATATATGTGTCATTAAAAATATTAGTAATTTTATTTAGATACTATTTTCATTGATTTATGTCTGAAATAATGTTAATGAGGAATGTTACAATGTTTTATAAATTTTGATGTTGTTATAAACCATTCCTTTAAAAATTTATTTTATTTTATTTAGAATAAATAATAAATGATTCATTTTTAATCTATATATTTTTTAATAATACCAGTAATTATATTGGAAAATTTTTTAAGAAGAAAAAATTTTAATGGGAAAATTATTTCATAGGTCTTATTGGGTTTTAGTTTATTTTTAATAGACGTTTGTAATGTAAAAAAGTTAAATTGTAAATGGTTGTTTTATTGGTGTTTTTCTCCTGATAGTTTATAGGTATGCTATATTTTTTATGCTACTAATATGTTGTATTATATAGAGTGGATGAATTAATATAAATTTTTCAAAAAAGAAAGATATTTTACTTGTATATTAGTATATAACCTATGTGAAAATTTTAAAACAAGAATTACTATGTTGTGGTTTTAGAATAAAAATTATTTTTACAATATTTTACACATAACTTTTAATATTATAGACAAGGTAAAATTTAAATAATATACTATTTTCTCTTGGTTATAATGTAACCTATCTAAAAAATAATTACTGATAGAAATTTCATGTAAATTTTGAAATAAATGATGGGAAAAAATTCCACCAAATTGTATTTTTGACATCCAATTTTATTAACCGACCTTAAAAACTTATTTACAATTACACCTTCAATAATTTCACATGGTAACAAATGATAAAGAAATAAATATGAAAAATCCTTCTATATACAAGATTATATATGCTATTAAACATAATGTCATTATTTTTTAAATCTAAGGGTGTGGTAGAGTGGATGAAATAAAATTCTGAAAATGTGTGAATAAATGAGAAGAGATGGTTTCCGTTTATAAGTGAGGTGGGTTCCAAACATTTAAATACATGAAATACTAATGTTTACTATATCTATAATTTATTTAAATTTGATCCAAAAAAAATTTATTAATAAAAGAGTATATTGGTTAAATATAATCACCCAATAATTTATAAAAAAAAATTAACTTTCTTTGTAAACCTTATATTTTGTTTTAACATAATAATTATCTATTCTTAACCATAGTTGATGTATCAAAACATTCAATCATTGAGGGATGTGAAAGTAATTTATAAAATTCAATGTAGCACCTAAATAAATACATCATGATAGGTTTGTCAATTTTACATCCACCTATGTTAACATGGGTTATTTGATATTTTTATACTGAATTAACAATAATTTTTAATTATAAAATACCATTTATGGTCATTTTCAGGACCATTAATATATCATGAAATTAAAGGATTCAAAATGACAAATGAATTAGAATATAAGTTTTTTCACCACCACTTATACATTATAATCATCCCACAAATGATATGGATATAATATTTTATCAAAAAAATTAATACGCTTAATGTTTTTAAAGTTATTTACTTCATTTTTCTACTACATTCAAAATCATTGCGTCGACATTCTGTAAGTGTTCAACCTCATTATATTATATTTAAAAATAAAAAATAAATAAATTTAATAAATATAATTTATCTATATAACAAAAAAAATTAATCCATTCATATATTTTTACAACTCAATGAAACCATATTATATATGTTAAAAGGGAGAGAGTTAAATTTCGTAATTTATCAAAACATAAAATAATATATATGTTATAACCAAATTCAAGTGGGAAAAATACCACAAAATAAATAATAGGATGGTTTTTTTCTAAATACCCACATAAAATGAAATAGGTTTATCATTGTGTGTATTTTGAGACACAATCCCATATTTTTGGCATTAGTTAACTAGTTTTTCCAATTACCATGGTTATAAAATCATAATATGTTTTAAATTAATTATTAAAAAAATTAAATTTTATATTTAATGAATTTTGAACTTAGTAATTCCAAATATTAAATATAATTTTATGACTAAATTTATATATGTTCCAAAAATTAATTTTAATGTAAGTGTCTAAAACACAATGAAAAATAGTGTTCAAAAAATGTGTTTTGATCATAAAAATGATTTTATAAAAATAATGTAAAATTATTATTACTATGTAATTAAATACTTTATTTTTAATAAAATAAATATTATGTTACTTTAAAACATAATAAAAAATTGAATGATACTTTTAAATTATCTAGTTTAAATAAAATAAAAGACAATTGTGTAAAAAATGGGTTTTCACTATTCAATCAAAAATCAATCTTTCGAAAAAAGTACTAGAAACTCATCATAAGAATATTATGAAAATATTATTTAAAAATTGATTCCCATTTTTTCATATAATGTTTTTCAAATTTATATAATTCATATATAATATCAAGGTAAAAAATGTAATAATAACATTTTTGGAGAAAATTTATTTTTGATGTATTGAATTAATTAATTCTAATTCTTTGAAAATATAAACAAATAAATTAATTATACTTATATAAAATTATAATATAATCTAATTATTTAATTTTAATAATTTATTTATTTAATTTATTTAAATATATCATGATACAAATACATCGCACATATAAAACTTTTTTTATGAAAAATATATCTTTTACCATCAAATGATTTTATCTTCATTTCCAACCAATTAATAATAAATTAATTTTTTATTATTCATTTAATTATGAAAATAACTTCTACACATATTTCATAATATAGTTATTCTTTTTTGTAGCATCCAAACTAATGGTTGGGTTATAATGGAAGTATTTAAAGATTAAAATGTATTATAGTATACTACTATTCATTTATGTTTAGTAAAGCACGTATCAAAAGATATAAATAATATCCAATCTATTAAATAAAAATATATTATCAAATATTGGGGTTTTATATTATATCCATTTAATGAAATTGTGTCGTAATAGTTTTATTTTCTTGTTTAATGAAAAAGGGTTTCAAACATTTTCAATATGAATTCCAAATAGTGGAAATTAAATATAACTTAGTAGAAAGAAAAACTCCTTAATCTAGACCATTTATATTTCATTTCGAATGGAAAAATAATTTATATGTTATTACTATAAAAATATCATTATATACATATTCTTAAAACAAAAATGTATTATAAAAAAATAAAATTGCATATATGTTTCAAAATTCATACATTGATACCTATGAGATATATTCCACATGGGAATAAGTTGATTTATTTGTCTCTTTCATGATTTGAGGAATTATTTTACCCTTGATATAATGAAATTGAGAAATTATGACTAAATTATTCCTTCCAAAAAATTTTCCTTTTTTTATTTCAATAATTGTTCCTCCTCTACTTCATGATAAATTACCACAATGAATTTTTCATGCATAGAACATTAAGAATTACTTTTAATGGATTGTAATATTTACAAAATAATGAAAAAGTAATCATACCATATCGATATACCTATGAAAGTAAAAACGGTTAGAATATGGATATATGGTATTTAATATGAATACAAATTCATCTGAAAAAAATAATATTCCATTTTTTAAATTGTCAATAATAACACTCGAAGATCCAACTAAGTTATTCCACAAATATCTAACAAAAAACACGTCCAAATAGGCGTAACCTTATTTGAATCCCAAAATTAAAAATATATTTGTTTTCATATTTTTCCATGATAAACATAACAAGTATCAACAAATAACAATAATGAATTAAAAAATAACATACTTAAATATATATTCTATAGTAATATATAATACAAAGTACAATAAACAATTAAAAAAACAACCTAAACCACCATAAGGCCATAATAAAACTATATATTCTTATAAGGGATTACATAATATTTCTTCCTAATATAAATTATCACAATAGCATTAATTTTATATTCACCTTTATCATATAATGATACAAATATAGCGAAATTCATCAAAATAAACATTAATCACATAGTAGAAAAATCACTTTTTAACCCCGTATATTCCCAAAATATGATAACCCCTTTAATCCCATTAACCAAAATTACCTCACCATCAAAGAAAATATTAACATTTGTGATTATGTGTTTCCTCCAACATATCACACTAATAAAATTTTTATAGAATAACGTCATAGTAAATCACTTGTTAAGACTAAGGGTTACAAAAACATCAATGATATGGTAAACATTAATGAAAATTTTCAAAAAAATATCATTAGCCACTTTAAAATTCCAAATCGTAAAACCTCAAATTGGTATCTATGAATTTTAACTTATGTTAATATTGAAAAAAATCAACCCTCAATGGTACATTAAAACCTAAATTACACTAATTTTATAACTTACTATCCTCTACAGTTATCTAATCCTATATATAATAATAATATATATAACTTAAGATCTATACAGCTATATTCGGAGCAAAAAACATAGTTTTTCTATTAGGTATTTGATAACGACTAAAATAACAGAATTTTAACCATCCATTAATATGATATATCTATCAAACATTTACTCAACTACATTCCCAATACCTTAAGGTTTTCATTTTTATAAAATTTTTAAATAAACATTTATGCAAAAAACCCACATATTTATCCTAAAATAGAAATATTTCTCATTATACATGTATTTTATTATTCTATAATAATTCTTTAACATCTCCTAAAAACTACCCACATGTGATGCCGTTCTATAAATTTCTTATATAATATCATTCTCTATAACCTAGGGATAATTGAAACATGATAATGGATGATATTATAAAGTCACTAAGGTAAATCAAGGGAGATATCAATCGATCATCATCTGAAAGAATAAGATAATAATAAGGGTATGATATAATGATCATGACATCTGATTTTCATACTCAATCAATTACATATCACAAATCATTATTCATGGTAAAATTATTTAGTAGTTAAAAAGACATGAGTCAAAAGAGTGATGAATCATTATTAATCTATCACAATCCATGATAGTATTTTATAAGAATTAGAACATGATGAAGGATTTATTTTTAATAATAATGAAAATATAAAATACCATCATTAGTGCATTTTTAATAGGTTTATTCCCCATTCCATCAAATCCTTAATCAATGTTCACTCTCAAGACTATCATAGTTGACAAAGTCCCTTACTGAATTGAGTTTAATATCTATTCCAGTACATATAATATATTGAGGTATCCTTTTTCCAAATGAATTAGGGGGACATATAATTATAGTCCTTCCCATAACATGGTTAAAATCACACATATGTGTCCATGAATATCATACAACATTCATCATATGATCATATCATAACCCACAAAAATATAAATGGTTTTTAAAACATCTCATCATTACATAATCATAAACTGTCAAGAGATTTGAAGTGGAAAATATCATAAGGGAATATCCACAATCTATAATAATAATATATGAAGGATGTTAACATAGATGAAGAATCCATTTTATAAGGGTATTCAAAATACACTTTTTAAATCATGAGAAAACTTCTGTTTTATTTAAGTAACATTCAAAAAAAATCAACAAAATTTAAGGAAAATATTTTATTTTAAAATAACCATATAAAATTGTAAAATAATATTCAAATGAATGTTTGGTCATGATGGTGGGGTATTCTATTTGTCTAGTATTATTTTAAACAGTTATTCTTTTCACAATTTTTGTAGAAAAATAAAAATTGAATCATTCGAAAAATTGAAGGGAAGTCATCTTTTAAAACCCCATAAATAATGGTAAATATATTTAAACATTAATTTAAAAAATAGAAAATATTAAGAAAACTTCTTTGAATACAATTTAGATAACATGGATATGATGGAGAAATATTCCTTTCCAAAAGTATATTTAAGTTTTCTTTTTAAAAAATAAATTTCCTTTGTAATATTACATAACAAAGTGATAAAAATGTAAAGAAAACATGAAAGTACAAAAATTAAACCAAGTACAAGAAAATATATGGGTTTGAAAGGATACATAACATATACATTCTCTTAATTGAAATTTAACATAAACAACATCGTAAATTATTTATATTTTCACAGAAATACCTTTCCACATTGATAATATTTTAATAAAAACCATATGAAAGAGATAAAATTATGTTTATTTTTAAATATTGATCATTTTTATTAAAAATATTATAAAATACATTCATGGATATTATAAAATCCACACAAAATAAACAAGCTGTGAATATGAAAAATGTCTCATGGAAACAAAAGTGAGATGAGAAACCCTTACCTCAAGTCATTTATTGTTTCATATGCATTAAAAAAATCCAATATTATGAGTAAGTCTGAATTTTAAATAAATTATATAACCATATAAATATATAGATATACAATTAATTTAGAATTTCCAATTTTCCTTTTATTAAAACTTCTTCATTATAATCATTGTCCGGGTGAAACTTGGTTGTTTTCCATGTATATTCTGAATCAATTGTTCTTCTCTTTAGACCCGAGTCATAGTTTCATCATATAAAAATTATTAATAATATATTAATCATCATATTTATTCATTATATTATAATTTATAATTAACCATATAAGGATGTGCTGAAAAATGAAATAAAACACATCATAGAGATAGTAGTTCATAAATTAAACATTATTGAGGTTTCTAAATTTCAAAGGATGAAATGAATGAAATAATAAAAATAATTTAAAATAATATAGTTATTATTATATAATAAATATAATATATATTCATTAAATATATACATAGTACCATCCATGTAAATTTTAAATGGAAAAAAAGAAACCTCGCTCCATGAATGTTGTAGTCCACACATAGGCATGAATATCTTTATCATTTTCCAATGAATGGGAGGTTATATGGTAGATAAAATATTAAAAAAATAATAAAATAGTTATTTCCTAAATACTATACATAAAAAATAAATCTACAATAATATCCATCCATGAGTGGGAGTGAGGGAAAATGAAATACATCACTTCCAAAACATAGAAGTACATTCGTACTCACGAGCGATCTTTAATTTCATATTTGGATGGAAAATAGATAAAAATGGTTATTACATGAAGATAATTAAATTTTTGAATTTATAATATAGTGATTCTATTAAATCAAGGTAGTTATACAATATTTAAATGATGTTGAAGAATAAATAAACATGGAAACACTCTGTCAATAGTTATACCTCTATATTTTAAAAACTCATTTAGATTAAACCTTAATCAATTAAATGTTGATATTATGATGAGACGAAGGAACCTAATATGTTGGGATTAAATTTATAAAGATATTTGGGAAGTTATTTTCTAATATAAAGTGATAATTTATTTAAGAAGTAAGGAGTGGTGGTGCCCTTTTATAAGTAAGGTGGGTGGAAAACATTTAAATTCCTAATATATTAATATATATTTTGTAACTAAATGATTTTAAATGGATCCAAAATAACAAATATTGGATTATAATGAAGATAAATTAGTTATATAATCAATAACTAAATTTGATACATGCTTAGGTCTCATTTTAAACATTATATTTTGGTTTAAACCCCTCGTTAACAATGCTTACCCTTAACCAAAGTGATAAATGTTTCACTTATTAAGTGTCTTGAATGAAATTTTAAAAATTACATTTAGATCATAAATAAATCACGAAGGATATTTTATAAAATTTCCCACACACTTGAGTTATGGAAATATTTATTTAATAAATTATTATTTATTTAATCATAATTTTAAAAAATTAAATACTTCATGAAGTCATTTTTGGACTATTCACTTACATTAAAATTAAAGGAATTTCGATAAAAATTATATTCCAATATAAACTATTTATCTATAAATTATAAATTATAGTTATCCATGAAATTATTATGAAAGAATAATTCTTACAAAAATTCTTATTTTTTAATGATTATTATCCATTTAATAATTTTTTCTACTTATTTAATAGGAAATGTGTAAGTGTTTTGTAAGTTTTCATGGAAGTTATACTATACATTATAATTAAAAATAAATTATGATCATAATTATATTATATAATCCAAATAATCATTTAAAATCATTCATATCCTCTTTATATATATAACAACAGATTAGAGAATTTAAAATAATGATGGTCACATTTTGTAATTTTCCTTGACAAAAAATTAGTAAGACATCATAATAAATATAATCTGTGAAAGAGCACTGTCATGGGTGCCCTCAAATGATTAGTGTGATTTTGGGGTACTTAGGTGTTGCAGAGTGGCTGACCAAGGTCGTCTCTCAAAGGAAGAAGTGAATTTAAAAACTTATTAAAGGTATTCTAGAAAAATAAAATAGAATAGAATAAAAAAACTACTTTAAAGGATTTGGTTTTGTTATAGTTTATGAATCTAGAAGAATTTTTCTGGAAGAATATTGTATATTTTTTATGTTTTTAGTTTTGAAATGAATTTTGATTAAAATGACACAACAAGAAGATGTTTTTTTAGAAATCTATTTTAAAAAGAGTAATCGATCTAACTCTACCTACTCATTCACTTATTAATAATTATCATTTAAATCAATATCCACATAATTATGATCCCCTAATTTGTTATCCCTCTAACCCTACGAGAGTTAACTTAACCACAAAGATGAAATTACTTAAACCCTAGGCTAGCTTCGGAACACGCAATCACAGCACCCTGCTTTGATTGTTGTTCTAAGGATAGATTATGGTCAGTGGTTAATTAGATCACATATCCATTCTGGAAATGAGGATGAATTGTGCTTAGGGATTATATTTAAACTCTACATATTTATCCCGTGTGATCTTGTATTTCCGATTAAGATCGCGCTCCCAAAATTTACACAAAATCTCGACCTCGCGTGTTTTGTATTAATTGTTCAATTTATAGCTTAGTTTCTTGTAATTTAAAAACACAATTCATGGATCATATTTTTTGAATTTACAGTAGCTCATTGATTCAAAATAAATGAATGAATAACGATAGAGGTCAATCAATTACTAAAAAGAACTACTCTTCCATGGGTGGTGTAATCATCATAGAAGCGTTTTCCATGTGCAATGGTTTATAATGGGTATAACCCAATAACGCTTCTACCCAAGAATTCCAACCCAAATAGGAAGATTAAGATAAGAATAAATTTAAACAAAACAGAAGAAAATATAAGAAATAAAATAATAACAAAGAAGTTTATTACACAAAAAAATCATTACAACATGAAGGAGAAGAAGAAGGCTTCGTCAAAGGGATCCTTGCGTCCAGAGATACCCTTATTGAAATGGTTGTATAATTGGATTAGATCTACTTCTCTTTTTCCCTCAACTTCCCAATCCACACCCCAACCCCACCAGATGAGAAAAACATCAATTTATAGAGTGGTGGGGAGGCTAGGTTCAAAGTGGTTTTAAGTGTGAATGGGGAATCTCGGCCAAATGTTTTATTCCAACTTTCACCGCTCATTTGACCACAAACATGAATGAATTGGCCGGCCTTACAGAAGGAGAATATGTGCGGATATGGGTCCCCTATCTCCTCCAAAAATTTGGGCTTAATCCAATCCCCAAAAGAGTTATGGCCTAAATACAGAAGCTTCTCCATTCGGACGTGTCCAGCCCACCTTTGACTTTATGGCCCAATTACTCCATCCAAATGCATGCTTTGTATCTAGTGTCCTGAATAAAACTTGTATCCCATGAAGTAATGAACATATCTACAAAATATTAAGTTCAAATAATTAAAATAAAAATATTAATGACTGAAATACTACATTGATTTTAAAAGGGTAAAACTGGAATTTTCATCAAATATTCAAATGAATGATCAAATCCCAAATACTTTTCAATTAAACATATTTAACACAATTTGAGAAAATTATATCATTTATTATCAATAAAATATGCAATAAAATAATTTTTTATCAACTCCCCCACACTTACCCTTTTGCACTCCTGAGCAAAACCTCATATCAAGTAATCATCAATATCAAATAAAAATCAACTTTAAAACACATATCCATGAGATCAATAAATTTCACACCATGAATCAAAAGATATCATGAGTCATAAAAAAACCTTATTTCAATTTCTCCATTTATATCATTCAATATATTTCCACTTCATTTATCCTCCCATGCACAAACCACTTACCTCGCTTGAATTTTCTCTCATCACTCAAATATCAATTTTTTTGCAATGTCTTTCTCATCCAAACTCATACAAGGGTCACCATAGGCTTGATAAATTCCTACATCGCAACCCGATGTGAGTCAAGGACATATGTTTATCATGAGGACTTTTCAAGGTTTTTCTGTGGCTTTTGGTGGGTAGGCTTTAGATGCTAAAAACACTGAGGCTGAATGAGGAGGGCTTGACTCTTTTTGAAGAAAAATTGCATTAATATAATTTTCACTTAAATATGGTCTCCTCATTAATCCCCATAGTATCAATTCAGCTCCATCATCATGAAAATTCATGGAAGGTTTTCACCTTTCATCAATTTAGCAACAAAAATGTCAATCTTCTCAAACATGATTTTCTTGAAAGCTCCAGATAGGCACAACTTTCTACCTCAATTTGAATCTCTAGAAAAGGAATAGCATCACTTGTCCTGAAAGCTATAGAAAAGGAACATCTTTCAATATAATGATTTTCATAAGCAGCAAACACATCTCTTCAAAATTTAATTTTCCACCCAAAGTATCAAAGAATGTGGTAGATCAACACAAGATAGCTTCCCCCACACTTAAGCTCAACTAGATTATGAAATTTCACTTCAAGAGTTGGCCGGATATGGAAAATTGTCTTGTAATGTGGATAACCTAATAGGTTGTGCATGGCTTCTAAGGGATAAAGGGATTAAATGATTAAGGTTGGCCATTATGAAAAAGGATTCTTTGAAATAGGGGCTTTAATACCAAACAAATGCCTCAATAATTTAAAGATAAGTACCTCAAACCCTCATGTTTTGATAGAAATAAATCAAATTCTGGTTAAATCAATAATGGTTTGGTTCTCTCAAGAAGTGAGGTGAATATAAAGAATATGAAAATAATGGTTCAGAAGCCTCAAAGGAATGTGATTTCAAATATAAAGACGGTGAGATGTGGCATGGGATTCAAAATTCAGTGTACTTTTCATGAAATTACTATATATTTGAACTTGAAACAAAGTCATTACAGCATTCATTTAAGCTTAGTTTCAAGGGATAAATCGTTTCACTCATTGACATGCATTTCAAAATTTTGATGAGAATCATTTCAGCTCAAAAATTTCAAAAACACACAAAATTTGAAAAACACACAATTTTTTGGTTTTCTTTTTTTAAAGAGGAAAACAATTGAAATTACTAAACTAAATGGTTCCCTCCCCCACAATTAAAATATTGCATTGTCCTCAATGTGAACCCATGAGATGATATATGCACATGAAATGCATAATTTTTAAATAGGATAAATAATATAAAAGTGAAAGGGTTAGGAACGACTTGATGTGCTCAAGTGATGATGGGGTCATGCAGTGTGATAAAATCCACTTCATTAGTAAGAAGTCCCTCAATGTATCTCTTCAAATGTTTTCTATTTACTATAAAGCACCTTCCAGTGTCCTCTTGTGTGATCTCCACTTCACCATAAGGAAAAACATTAGATACAATATAAGGACCTAACCATCTAGAATGCAACTTACCAGGAATCAGCTTCAGTCGTGAACTATAGATAAGGACTTTCTCTCCAACATGAAACTCCCTTTGTTGGATCATTCTATCTTGAGCTGCTTTGGATCTTTCCTTGTAGAGCCTTGAGTTCTCATATGAAGACAATCTAATCTCCTCAAGCTCTTTAATTTGCAGCTTCCTTTGGATTCCAGCTTGGGCCAAATCCATGTTTCATTTCGTTATAGCCTAATAATCCTGATGCTCAAATTCCATGGGGAGATGAAACGCTTTCCCAAAAACAATCCGAAATGGGGACATACCAATGGGTGTCTTGTATGCTGTCCAATAAGCCCACAATGCATCATCCAAGGGATTTCTCCAATCCTTCCTATTTGGTTGCACTGTTTTCTCCAAGATTTGGTATAACTCACAATTTGAAACCTCAGCCTGTCCGTTTGTTTGGGGGTGGTATGGTGTTGATTTTTTTCATGTCACCCCATACTTTCGAATGAGGGAAGAAAAATTACTGTGGAAAAAGTGTGTCCCTTGGTCACTGATGATGGCCTTTGGTACTCCAAACCGGCAGAAAATTTGTGCCTTCAAAAAATCCACAACAACATGAGAATCATCAGTCCTGGTGGCCATGGCCTCCACCCATTTTCTCACATAATCAACAGCAACCAAAATATACAATAAACCATATGAACTTGGAAAATGACCCATAAAATCAATGCCCCACACATCAAAAATCTCACAGAATAGTATGCGTTGTTGGGGCATCTCATGTCTCCTAGAAATATTCACAGTGTGTTGGAAACGAGAGCATGACTTACAAAACACATGGGAATCATGGAATAAACTAGGCCAATATAATCTAGAGTCCAAAACATTCCTAGCTTTCCGTTGGGGTCCAAAGTGTCCACCACATTCATGTCTATTACAGAATTGCAAAACAAAATCAAACTCATGATCAGGAACACACCTCCTAATAACTTGGTAACTACACATGTGCCATAAGTATGGATCATCCAAAACATAAAATCTTGACACACTCTTTAATTTTTGGACTTGATGTTTCATTAAATTTTTAGGTATTTCAGAGGCAACAAGGTAGTTAACTAAATCTGCATACCAAGGATGCATACCTGAGATGGAATAAAGATGCTCATCAGTGAAAGTGTCCCGAAGTGGTACCTGGTCCAAGGAGTCATCCTCTAGTGTGTGAGTAAGCCTACTCATGTGGTCCCCCACCATGTTTTCTGACCCCTTCTTTTCCTCTATCTCAATATCAAATTTCTGAAGAAGGACCATCCATCGGATCAGCATGGGCTTTGCATTTGGATTCTTCAAGAGGTACCTCAGAGCTGCATGGTCAGAAAAAACAACTACTTTAGAGCACAATAAATGTGAACTGAATTTATCTAAAGAAAATATGACTGCAAGAAAATCCTTTTCCATGGTTGTGTAATTTGATTGGGCTGAATCCAGTGTCCTCGATGCATAGGCGATCACATGTGAATGTCCCTCCACCCTCTGAGAAAAGACAGCTCCAACCGTGATGTTGGAGGCGTTACACATAAGCTCAAAAGGAATATCCCACCGTGGGGGTTGTATGATAGGTGGAGTGGTCAAACATTGTTTTATCTCATCGAATGAATTCCTTCAATAAACATCAAACAAAAATTCAGAATCCTTTTGAAATAATCGTGACATAGGGATAGAAATCTTAATAAAATATTTGATGAAGCGGCGATAAAATCCTGCACGCCCTAGGAGAGATCTAACATCACGCACACATGAAGGATATGGTAAGGATGAAATAATATCTACCTTTGATCTATCAACCTCTATCCCATGTTTTGACACTACATGCCCTAAGAAAATGCCATGCTCTACCATGAAATGACACTTTTCAAAGTTTAGGACCAGATTCTTCTCAATACAATGATTCAACACCTTTCCCAAACTAATTAGACATTCATCAAATGAAGACCCATACACTATAAAATCATCCATAAATACCTCCATGCAGGTCTCAATAAAGTCAGAAAAAATACTCACCGTGCATCTCTGGAAGGTACCTGGGGAGTTGCAGTGTCCAAATGGCATCCTTCGGTAGGCAAATGTGCCAAAGGGACAGGTTAATGTAGTCTTCTCCTGATCCTCCGGAGCTATAGGAACCTGAAAATATCCAAAAAATCCATCCAAGAAACAATAGTGTGTTTTCCCAGCTAGTCTCTCAAGCATTTGATCAATAAATGGGAGGGGGAAATGGTCCTTGCGAGTTGACTGATTTAGTTTCCTATAATCAATACACACACGCCAACTATTTTGTACCCTCATTGGAACTAACTCATCTTTCTCTTTTTTAACAACAGTAACACCACTTTTCTTAGGCACAACCTGAATTGGACTTACCCACTGAGAATATGAAATGGGATAGATTATACCTGCCTCGAGCAATTTTGCGACTTCTTTTTTAACAACCTCCAAAATTGTTGTATTGAGTCTCCTTTGTGGTTACCTAACCGGTTTTTCCCCATACTCCAAGAGAATCCTATGCATGAAAATAGAGGGGCTAATACCTGATATGTCTGCCAATGTCCAACCAATTTCCCTAATGTTATCTCTCAATAGATTCAAAAGTTTTTCTTCATGTTCAAAAGAGAGATTGTTAGCAATGATAACAGGTAATCTATCACCACTCAACAAGTATGCCTATTTATGATTTGGGGTCAATGGATTGAGTTCCAATGTAGGGGGTGATGTATGGATGGAGAAATTGATACAACAGACATATCTGCACAATGAACATCAGTATCAGAATAAAAATCATCACAATCAGAGAATAAAGCACCAAATCCATCAGCATACTCAATAGCCATGTCATAATCAGAGTTCACATGATCAGGATCAGAATATGAATCCATTTTAAAATCAAATCATAGAGAGTATTGTTCATTAGAAACAGGTGTAGAAGTTCTCTTAGACATTAAACCAGAACCAATACTCATAATCTCCCTAAGCATAGGACAATCAAAATCCATGGAGTTTTTACTTGGTGGTTCAAAATGGGAGATAACAAAAGAAAAATGGTCCTCAGTGGGGTACTTCATGGAGTCCATAACATTAAATATCACAACTTCATCCCCAAATTCCATGTAAAGTGTACCCTCATTGACATTTATGATAGTTTTTGCAGTTTTGAGGAAGGTTCTACCTATGATAGTGGGGGAATGAGAACTTACCTGATCATCCTCCATGTTAAGCACGTAGAAATCTGCTGGAAAGATCATGTCTCTTACCCAGAAAAGTACATCCTCAAGGACTCCTGCTGGATATGCTACAACTCTATTCGCTAATTGCACCACTACTCTTGTCGGCTTCAACTCACCAACCTGTAAATAAGAGAATACAAAGTGAGGCATCAAATTTATTGAAGCTCATAAATCACAAAGTCCATCAGAGAAGTGAAACTCCCCTATGGTACATGGGATGGTGAATGTCCCAGGATCCTTGCACATTGTTGGCATTGATGGAGTTGGTGTAATGAGTGCTGATACATTCCTTCCAAGTTTGATCCTCTTATTTCCCTTGATCCCTTATCGATTGGTGTAGAGTTATTTTAAGAATTTGGCATACCTTGGGATTTTCTTAATGGCTTCATGTAGAGGAATGTTGATCTCCACACGCTTGAGTGTGTCCAAAACCTCCTTTTTCATTGCTTCTTTAGCCATATTCTTTGTTTGAACAACCCTATTTGGAAAAGGAAGGGGTTTAGGAGGAACATCATCAATCTTTTTCTTACCTTTATCTTTCTCATTGGATTGCTCATCAGTTGGTATGGAATGCGGCTTCTCTGGAGTTGAGGTGAATCCTGGTGGAATGGTAGGTGTAGATGTATTTTTCATTTTCTTCCCACTTCTCAAGGTGATGGCACTAACATTCCCCCTTGGATTTGGAGTGGGTTGGGAAGGAAGATTTCCAGAATTCTTACTTACTAGTTTCTGGAGGGCAGTGGAAATCTGGCTCATTTGAGTCTTCAACTCCCTCAACTCTGGACCTGGACTCTTCAGCTCATTCTGTTGATTAAGAACAATTTGTTTCAAAAGATCATCAGTGTTATAGTCTACCTTGTGTTGGAGATTCCCTTGTTGCTGACTTGTTGATGTTTGAGCTTCGAATCTCATTTGGGGTTGTTGGAAACCCTGTTGGTAAGGTAGAGGCTGCTGGAAGTTTTGTTGAAAGGGTGGCCTTTGTTGTTGTCCAGAGCCATACCTCATGTCTGATTGGTCCTTCCACCCTTGGTTGTATATTGGATCAAACTTCTTTTGGGGATATGGTTGTTGTTGTTGTTGCTGATATGGTCTCCCTGGGAATACTACTGCGCAAACCTCTGTCTCTTGTAGTTGTGGGAAACAGTCAGTTGGGTGGCTTGTCTCAGCGCAAATGCCACATGGCCTTGAAGGAGGGGGTTGGGATTTATTTTGTGCCAAATAAATTTGCCTCAACATAGAGGTCAATTCATTCAACTTGGTATCAATCAAATGACATTCAAGAAAAGGACTTACCTGATGTACTCCCCTGACATGTGGTGTACCACTATTTCCAAATTGTTGGGAGTTTGGGCCATCGTGTCGATCAATGCACGTGCGACTTCTGGTGTCTTTTCCACCAATGCTCCTCCAGCTGTAGCATCATCCATGCTTCTCTCCATGGGTGTGAGTCCTTCGTAGAAGTATTGGATGAGGAGTTTCTCACTGATTTGGTGATGCGTACAGCTTGCACACAACTTCTTGAATCACTCCCAGTACTCATACATTGACTCCCCTTAGGCTTGATTGATCCCCGATATCTCATTACGAATGGATGTGGTCCTTGATGATGGAAAAAATCTTTGTATGAAAAGACGTTTCAAATCATTCCAACATGTTACATCTTCAGGTTGCAAATAATACATCCAATCTTTTGCAGATCCAACATGTGAGAATGGGAATGATCGTAATTTGATTTGATCTTCAGAAACATTTCTTGGTTTTAAAGTTGATAAAAACACATTAAATTCCTTAAGGTCTTTGTTGGGATCCTCACCGGATAAGCCATGAAACTTTGGAAGAAGGTGAATTAATCCAGATTTCAATTCAAAGTCCGATTCGAGATTCGGGTATGCAATGCAATTTGGTTGAAATTTAATATCAGGTGAATCCAATTCTTGAATGGTTCTATTAAGTTCATTTCCATTATTTCCAGCCATTGGTTCCTCTTTTATGTTCGAATTTTAATTGCTTCCAATTTCAATGTTTCTAGAAGAGAGGAATTCACCAACTGGTTGAATATTGAAACTTCTCGTAGACTGAGAATTTCTGATTCGAGCCCTACGGCTATGTTCAAACTCAGGGTCAAGATCTAAGAGATCTTTGGGATTAGTTCGCGTCATAAATCAAATAAAAATGAAAAAAAATAAAGTGGACCATAGAAAAATAAAAATGAGAAGTTTGAGTTGATGGTCCAAAAAAGAAAAGAAGAGGATAAAAAAAATGAAAACTTGAGAAAGGGGAAAGAAGAAAGAGAGAGGTGAAGAAAATAATAAAATTAAAAATAAAATAAATACCTATAAATGGTTGAATAAATTACTTTCCTCCCTAGAAACGGTGCCAATTTGAAAAGGCACTGTCATGGGAACCCTCAAATGATTAGTGTGATTTTGGGGTACTTAGGTGCAGCAGAGTGGCTGACCAAGGTCGTCTCTCAAAGGAGGAAGTGAATTTAACAACTTATTAAAGGTATTCTAAAAAATTAAAATAGAATAGAATAAAAACACTAATTTAAAGGATTGGGTTTTTTTATAGTTTATGAATCTATAAGAATTTTTCTTGAAGAAGATTGTATATTTTTTTTTGTTTTTAGTTTTGAAATGAATTTCGATTAAAATGACACAATAAGAAGGAGTTTTTTTAGAAATCTATTTTAAAAGGCGTAATCGATCTAAAACTACCACTTCATTCACTTATTAATTATTATCATTTAAATCAATATCCACTTAATTATGATCCCCTAATTTTTATCCCTCGAACCCTATGAGAGTTAACTTAACCACAAAGATGAAATTACTTAAACCCTAGGCTCGCTTCGGAACACGCAATCGTAGCACCCTGCTTTGATTGTTGTTCCAAGGATAGATTATGGTCAGTGGTTAATTAGAGCACATATCAGTTCTGGAAATGACGATGAATTGTGTTTAGGGATTATATTTTAACTCTACAAATTTATCCCGTGTGGTCTTGTATTACCGATTAAGATCCTGTTATCACAATTTACAAAAAATCTTGACCTCGCGTGTTTTGTATTAATTGTTCAATTTCTTGATTAGTTTCTTGTAATTTTAAAAAAAAATTCATGTATCATATTTTTTGAATTATAGTAGGTCAGTGATTCAAAATAAATTATTGAATAAAGATTTAGGTCGATCGATTACTAAAAAGAACTACTCTTCCTTGGGTGGCGTAATCATCGTAGAAGTGTTTTGCATGTGCAAAGGTTTATAATGGGTATAACCCAATAACGCTTCTACTCAATAATTACAGCCCAAATTGGAAGATTAAGAGAAGAATAAATTTAAACAAAACTTAAGAAAAGAGAAGAAATAAAAGAAGAACAAAGAAGTTTATTACACAAACAAAATCATTACAACATGAAGTAGAAGAAGAAGGCTTCGTTGATGGGATCCTTGCTTCAAGAGCTACCCTTATTGAAATGGATGGAGAATTGGAGTGGATCCACTTATCCTCTGCCCTATAATTCCCAATACACGTCCCAACCCCACCAAATTAGATAAACACCAATTTATAGAGTGATGGGGAGGCTAGTTTCAATGTGGTTTCATGTGTGAATGGAGAATTTCGGCCAAATATTTTATTCCAAATTGAACCGACCATTTCACCACCAAAATGCGTTAATTGGCCGGCCTTCCAGAGGGATCATATGTGTGTATATGGTTCCCCTATATCCTCTCAAAAATTGGGTTCAATAAAAGCCCAGAAGAAGGATTTATGACCTAAATACACAAGCTTCTCCATTATGACGTGTCCGTCCCACCTTTGACTTTATGGCCCAATTACTCAATCCAATTGCATTCTTTTTATCTAGTGTCCTGAATAAAAGTTGTATCCCATGAAGTAAGGAACATAGTTACAAAATATTAAGTTCAAATAATACAAATAAAAATATTTATTATTGAAATACTACAGTGATTTTAAAAGGGTAAAACTGAAATTTTCATCAAATATTCAAATGAATGATCTAATCCCAAATACATTCCAATTAAACATATTTAACACAATGTGAGGGAATTATATCATTTATTATCAATAAAATATTTAATAAAATAATGTTTTATCAATGTGGAAACAAATCATATATTTAATATCATATAATTGTTATGGTTAAAGAAAATAGTAAAAAAACAAAAAAAATCGGGAAGATTTGGAGACCTTATCGCAAATTTTTCATGTTAAATAACCTATTTTAGCCATTATCATGGTAATTATGTTATTTTTAATGGTTAATATTCATTATTACTATGTATGAAAATCCCATATTTACCAATTTAAAACCTCATGATTATAAATACAAACTAATTTATCTATGATAAAATTATCATAAATTTTATAAATAAATTTTAATACAAGTTAACAAAATGTAATAAAAAATATTTTTAGAAAAATGTGTTTGAAAACATAAAAATTATTTTATACCGAATCAATTATATAATTTATTTATATTGGATTATTTAGATTAGTTTTAATTTAATGGAAATTATTTTACATTCAATACAAACTCAAATTTGACTGGTAATTTTAAATTTCTATTTTTTAAATAAATGAACTCGATGTTTTAAAACAAATTTGAAATATTTTACTATTAGCTAAAAATCATTATTTTTATAAAAATATAAATAATTTCTCTTATTACTACTATAAAATGATGATTTAAAAAATGATACCCATTTTTCGAACAAAATTTTTAACATTTTATCAAATTAATTATAATATATGAGCAGAAGCATTAACAGAAACAGTTTTCGATTAATTGAAATAATTTATTCTCATTCCATTCCTAATAAACATAATTGAATGAATATTAATTAATTCAATATAATATATAATCTAAATAATTAAATAAACTAATATTTAAATAGTAATTAATTCAATATACCAATATAATGATACACTCCACACATAACTGTTTTTAAGAATAATATCTCTTCTACCATTATTGGATATTTGTTCGTTATTTCCAACCTATTAATAATCATTATATAAACTATTATTAATTTTATTCTGTGAAATTCATGATCGCATCCCTCTAATGATGCCCCTCTAGGGAAGGAATAGAAGAAATAGAGATTATAACCCCATGAGTCCCACCTTGAGTAGGCTCTTGGGTGGTGACTAGCCCCAAGCATATAAAAGTCTCAAAAAATGGGTGACATTTCCCTTTTTAAAGAAATAAGATTGGGTGATAATATGGTTTATCCCAAAATAACTCAATCAATATATATATATATATAATAAATCCAAATACATCTGTCATTTATGTTAAAATAGAACTGTTACAATTAAAATAAATACTCCAAAGTATGTACCAAAAGTAAGGCCAAGCACTGACACGAAAACATTCTCTAACCTGAGCTAGTATCACTCTGAACAGTCCACATAATCCTTCAAGAAACCAGAATATAATTTTATATAAATTTTTTGAGCAAAAAGGTATACTGAGTAGGAAAAACAAATTTTCTTGTGTGCATGTGAAAGGAGCATACTAATTCCCCCCTAAGAAAATAGCAGAACCAAACAGTACCTATCATGTATACTAACCATCCTGACATCACAAAGGAATTCTCACCCAATAACGCATGTTAGGTAATTTAATATAATTTACATAGATGATAGGGTACCCCTCCCCACATCCCATGGATTAGCCTCTCATTCCTGAGAGAAAACTTTTTTATGCATCCACACCTTCTGAATATACCAAATCACAACCCTCACGTACACACCTGGGCCCCACAAACTACAACACATCCCACCCGCAAACACCTGGGACTCATACCACATCACATCCCACCTGAAGACACCTAGGCCCCACAAACCACATCACATCCTACCCCACATACATCAGCTATAAATCACATATCATCTCGACCGCAGACACCTAGGCCACAAACCACATCTCATCCTGAAATGACCTAGGAATGTACAACACATCTCATCTCGAAGACACCTGGGAAGTACAACATATCTCATCCTCAAGACACAAGAGAATCACAACACACCTACACGCACCATTTCCTCACCAATCAAAACCACCCTGATTCATATTAGTCTATTAATGCTTAGAAGAGGGAGAATGGGAGATAGAGTGGCAATCTATCCATCCTCCCACCAAGAGTTTTGTGAAATCCAGCCACCCCAGTATTGATGGAGGTTTTAAACACATAGTTCTCAACTAGGGTGGGGTCTATATATAAATCCAAAATAAAAACTAATTATGTACATATATGATCCCAACCAATCATACCAAACCTATGGGTTCTAGAATTGACCACCAAGTCACAACAGTGCCATCATTACTTCTTCCTCAAAATCCAAAACACCACACAACATACCACAAAACCCAATTCATATTCCCAACCAATTCAATGAAACATTTTCCATTCTTTATTAAATATTTCATATAACCATTCCATCACCTCCAAAGAAACTACTATGCACAACACAACCACATCCAAGGTAAATTATTGCACATTACAATAAATACCCACTGTTCCATGGCCTCCACATTTAACACCCATTCAGGGGATGTCATAAATTTTTCTCTAGATACAAGTGATGCGTTATAGTTTTTATCAATAAAGAAGCACGCATAACAATAGATACCATCATTTTTCGAAGACTTACAACCAAAACAACCACGCAAACCAAAAAAACCCCAACCGAAAAACATATCTAGGAACATGTACAATCATAACCAGCTTCATTGCACTACTTCACATTCACACAACATCTAGATTACCAGGTCAAAAAATTGACCCCCCTATGCACAACTGTTCCCACAACTATATCACCACAAGAAGAAAAGGAAACATGGTTATGATTTGTTAAATAATCCTTCATTTAATTCCACTTGTTAATTCAGGGGTTTTTAGATAATCAGTATGATCTTGGGGTATCCATGTATTAGATGAGTAGATGTGGTTAATAATTTTCTACCATAATCATTCAACATGAAATAAGAAACATCCATTCAATTACCCATTACATTAATGATGAGTTACACCCAATTACCACAATTTGAAGTGGGAAATTTTCCCATACAAATGACAATATCAACAGAAAAAACCCAGGACGAACATACTTCACTTTTCCCAGCACCATGTTCATTGATTTTAAGCAGGATTAATTAACTTTTTTAATATGGAAAAACTATATGCATAAGAGTCACATCCATATAAGAACCCCACATGATGAAAAATATATAGGGATAAAGGAGAAACATACAAGGAAAAAATCGATGATCAACACTTTCATATTGTGGAAAAAAAATGGGGCGTGCTTGCAGTAGCATAAAGACTCCACGGAAAACATGATCCAAAGGCTACATCACAATATCACCACTCTACAGGGACGAATGGTCTGTTATATCTCATACTAGGGGAAAAAAGAAGGGAGAACAAGGGATAATTATATCTTGGCCTTTGGAAAATATAAATGGTGTAGTGGTTTAGAGAAATTTTGTATTTCCATTAAAGCTAGATCCATTCAAGATAACATGAATTGACAGAATAAAATCCCCCAGGCCCTTAGGAAAATAAATATAGGATTTAGGTGATTTGAATCGATGTTAAATACCTTTAAACAATGCTTCAAATTAATTTTACATCAAGGAAAACGTTAATGGAGTGAAATATTAGGAAGCTAGAAACACAATTTATGAAAAACCACTAGATGAGTCACCAATAAAAAAGTCACCATTTAATGGGTCGCTCATCAAAAATTCACTATTCAGTGTCTCTCCATTCAACAGGTAACCATTTAGAGAGTCTCCGTTCGATGAGTCACCACTGAAAAATTGATCGTTCGTTGAGTCGTTGTTCGGAAAGTCACTGCTGGATGAGTGACTGTTCTATGAGTCACCATTCGGCAAGTCAACACAGGACATGTGACTACTATTTGAGTCACAATTTGGCATTAAATACTGAAAAAATGACCATTAAGTGAGTCACTATTAATAAATTCATCACTGTACAAGTTTCCACTAGTGTACAATGCCCAGTGAGTCACCACTAGTGACTCACCTCCAACGACTCACTGCCAGTGACTCACAAATTGGAGTCACTATTGAAGAACGTGAAAAACTAGGGATTATTTGTAATGTGTTTGAGTACATCTCCCTGACCTCCCAGAACACTTAAAACATTTTATTTTCACAAAGTAATGGGATGGAGAGGTCTAAGATATTACATTAGATGCATCTCAAAATATTCTCTCCATCGAGAAATAAAATCCAATCCCAGATGGTAAAAAAGGATCCAAACTCCGAAAAAGTGAGATACCTCTCAAGACTCTAATCACTCCACATAAACTACAACAATATGAAAAGTCATACATAAATGATCAAAAAACACACCACATAAGAAAAACAATCATTCCATCTCGAACACGTGAATCAGGTTATTATGTCTCCCATATCATGATACTATCCACATTGAGTGACATTGACATGCCAACATAGGTTAAATCAAACTGCATTTAATGCGTCCTGATTAGGAATCTAGTCTTCCACTTTTCAAATGATAGGATTATATCACATAGTGCACCACATAAATCTCAACCCTATGGGAAAATAGCTCAATTAATAAAAAATGATCTAACATTTCATAACGTGTAGGAATACAACAAGGAAAAACTAAAAACAACCTTGGGTAATAGGAACACATATATAATTGTTGATCTAATGTACTCTACTATAGGACACCATTACTACACAACATGCGAACTAGAGGGATGTCCTATCCACATTTCTCATTCTCCTGATGATCTTGAATTTCTACAAGCTACTGCAACAACGTTGTGTCATCCTATATATCCATCTCTTCCCAATCAACGAAATGGGAGTCATTATGAAGACACTGAAGAAGCTGAGAGATGTGGAAGATATAATGGATCTCCTCTATCTTCAGTGGCAACACCAACTGGTAAACCACATCGCTAACATAACCAAACACATTAAATATTCCAACAAACCTAAGTGAAACCATTCTACCTATTCCAAACCTCTACTTCCCATATAAAAGAGAAACCTTTAAGAACATGTCATCCATAACATCAAACTCTTTGGGCCTCCACCTGTGATCGGGAAAATAATTCTATCTTTCTTGGGACACTTTAATCCTCTCATGAACAAGCCTAATCATCTCTTTCATTATCTACACTACCTTGGGACCAATAATAGGTATCACCCCAACCTCTGTCCCACTAAAAGTTGAACGAAATAGTCTGTCATACAAGGCTTCAAAAGAATCCATTCCAATAGAAGAGTGATAGGAATTATTTTATGAAAACTCTACCAAGGGAATGTTTCTCACCTATGATCCAGCAAAGACTTCGATGCATGATCAAAACATATCCTCCAACATTTGGATAGTTTGTTCCATATTCCAATCTATTTGAGGGTGGTAGTATGTACTTAGTTGTAACCTGGAGCCAAAAGTATGCCACAATCACCTCTAGAATCATGAGAAAAACATGTATCCCAATCCAAGATAATGGATCTTAGAACTCCCTGAGACCACAGTACCTCATCAAAATATCACTTTTATATGGAATCCACTACACTCAATTCCTTTGTTGCTAATAAGTGAGCCAATTTCATCACTTGATCCTCTATTACCTGGATAAAATCATAGCCTCCCAATGATCTGGTTAATCCTATGACTAAATCCATTGATATGTAATCTCAAATTCACATAGGGACATCCAAGGAATTCAATAGACCACCAAGAACACGGTGCTAAACATTTAACTTCTAGAAAATAAAGAATCATTCCACAATATCTTCTATAGACCGATTCATACTGAGCCACTAAAAATGAATCCTCGAGCCACAATTCATCATAGAAATTTTTATGTGTAGTGATAAAGGGGAGTTATTAAAATCATGAAGTACTCCCTCACGAACTTCTATTTCAATAAACAATATCCCATGGAATAAAATTCAATTATAACCATCCTTTGACCATCCCTTCATAACATCACCATGGCCAACACGACCACACAACACCTCAACCTCCAAGTCTCCCAAATAAAACTCTTCCACATAATTCATTAGATACGACTGCACTTTCATCTAGATCAAACAAACTTTATCACCATCCATTCCAACATCTAAGTGAAAGGATTACAACTCAATCAACTCTTTCTATGTGTCTTCATATTCATGAACAACATTCTTCTATGACATTTTGGTCAATGAATTCTCCATGACATTTCCATTTCCTCATGTGTAAGTGATCTCATAATAATTAGCCTAATAAATCTCCATCCACCTTAATTTTAGAAAGTATAGATCACACTAGGAAATGATATACCTTTATCTCTTGTGTTCATTGAAGAACACAAAGTGCTCCCTAATAAGTTAGTCTCATCACAACATCATCACAAACACGGAAACTAGTTTCTCCAGATCATGGGGGGCATAGTTACACTCTTGGGGCATAAATTCAAATAAATATAAGAGATCACTTCCCATAGGTACATCAAGACACTTCCCACTCCCATATGGAAAGAATCATATAACACATCAAACATCAACCCTTCCTCAAAAAACTGAAGCACTATATCACTAAAAAAATCCCCTTTCGATAGTTAAATGTTGATTGGAACTGCTCACTTCATGGAAAATCTTATTCCTTCCTGATCAAATATTTCAACGGGTAGCATCTGGAGACAAATCAGGTACAAACATCTTGGAATATCCTGCAATACCAAGACAAATGTGAACCTCTACCACAATCATGGGTGTTTCCCAAGAACAAACTTCTTCAACATTCGATAGGTCTACTAACACACCTCAAAGAGACACCAAATTCCAAATTAAGTGTACCTTCCATGTCTAGAACTTACAATTGGAATACTTTACATAAATATTGGGGAATAAGAGAAAATAAAAGATGGTACCGAGATGTTGGGCATGCTCCTTCTCTAACCATGAGAAGGCCAAGATGTTTTCAACAAACACTAATAAATAAGGATCAAAGAACTCATAGAAAACAAAGTTATTAAGTCAGATGAACCCAATCCATGAGTTCAAATCACCGAATGACATGAACACAAAATCATTGTGCCAAAAACTGCATCTAAAATCATTTTTAGTTAAATCACTCTATTTCACCCTCTAATGGTGATACACAGACCACATATCAATATTTTGGAAAACCATCTTTCCCCTCTCAATTGGTCAAATGGATAATAAATCCTTATAATAGGGTAACAGTTCTTAGCCTTTACATGTTTCAACCTCTGGAAGTCTATACGCAACCACATACCACCATTCTCCTTCATTACGAACAGTACTAGAGAACACTATGCCAACACCCTAGGACAAATAAAACCATTATGCATCAGATCATCTATCTAAATCTTCAACGCCCACAACTCAGAAGCTTCCATATAATAATGATCCATCTAAATCAGAGAATCACCATGCTTCAAGTATATCTTAAACCAAACATCACATCGAGGGGGTAGCATCAAAAACATATAATAGAAAACATTTAGGAACTACCCAACACTATGGGAACCTCCACCAACCGAACATCTTCTGATTCCACTGACAACTCTTCCGATAAAGAATCATGTGGTCCTACAAGATGACTTCCCACCTAAAATCTCTTCTCAATAATTAAAACCACACACAAACCATACATATCGAATAACACTCTCTCCTTTGGAAGAATTAAATTTTGGTTTTCATAGAATACAAACAGTTGAGGTTGAGTCTGACATAACGTGGCTAAATTTGTAGTAATAAAAGAACCACACGAGACTAATGTATTACAATCTTAAGTCTAAATCCATGGAACACATCAAACAAGATGGTCTCACCTCGTAATGGAATAATCAACACTAGGGGAATGAGAATCCTATCTATTTCTATTCCCAAAGCATGGGATACAGCTGATTCAAAAATGGAGTGTGAAGCAACATAATGAAAAAAACCACAAGAAGGGGTACTAAATAAGATGATCATACCACTAACGATCTATGGTCCTACTGGAAATGATTACTATGATTAGTTAAAATCACCACACATAGCTCCTATTCCCCTCTATTGAATACCATCTCCATGACCATATATAGGTCATTGTCTCTGAGGAACATCTTGAGTTCATCCTCAACCTGCTGCATCTCCACTTGGTGGAGTTTGAGCCTATTGTCCTTACTACTGAAACAGCCTAGCAAGAAACTACTGTTGATCCATTCAATGAACCTATCCACCTCCACAAAAAATATACCGAATGGACACTAGATACTAATTCTATATATTGTCCTGGAATCCATATATGAAACACCTCATTCCCAAATTCATGGGAAAGGAATGGGAAGCTCAAGAACCTGAATGACGGAGAGGATGATGCTAAGGTCAACTATCTACCAGTCGGAACCTCAATGAACCTAAATCCTAAGAACTACTACTAGTAACCTTTCACATTGATAAAATCTTCTGGATCCCCTCTCATGGTAAACCTCTTAAGAAGTGCATTCGTTCAATCACATCAGCATTCTTCTCAACCTACAATTTTTTAGCAACGTAAAGGGTTTAAAAATGTACTATATATAAGGATTTAGTTCCTCCTCTATATTCATCACAAAAGACTCCTCATACAGATATAGTTTGGGGAATAAATGAAGGAGATCCTTGAACTTGATCCGTAGCTCCCATACCGGCTCACACCCCAACTAGAGGGAGTGTATCTCTTACCTCTTTTGAGCCTTTATGGGGGTCAAAGGAATTAAACTAGGAACTGCTTCCAAAAGTCATCCCATAAAACAACATATTCCTTCATCTTCCCTATGTACAACATCCATCGCTGACACACAAATCACCACATATGAATCATTACCAAAAGAACCATGTTCTATCTTCAATACCGAATCAAACAAAAGGTGTTCTCAAGATTTTCAGGCCGACTCTCTATCTCCATTTCTGAATATCTAAACTCATAATTTCAAATGACCAACTACTGGAATGCACATAGCATCCTCTTCCACTAGTCATCCTACTCCAATATATTAACCCTCTGTTGATCAACTGCATCAGACTGGTGTAGTTCTACAACCATAGCCACATCCGAATAAAGACCATGATCCATATCTAAAAAGGAAAACAATGATTTATTAAGCCCAATTAGTATGGAAATTTTTAAAAAAATTAATTGATTTTATTCATTGGAACTTATTTAATTTTCTAAATTCAAACAAGAACACAAGTCATTGTGATCCCTTTACCATTTTATATCTCTACACTACAAATAGTTCCATCTAACATGGTTGTTCAATAAGATTAGAGTTCAGGAACTTTATCATGAGGGGCCTTTAAATCTAGTGTCCTGTCCCATCTCCCTGGCCTATGTCAGTCACTAAGGTCAATCAAAAAAAATTCATATCATTCAATGAAATCCTCATCGTGACTAACTCCAAACTATATCCTATCTCTCAACCACAAGCTCTGATACTATTCTGTCATGACCCCTCCCTCAAAATACTCCCATCCTGGGCAAGCAATGATGAATGATAGATAGTGATCCCAAATTTCCAACTCTAGTAGACCCCGGTGTGGTGACCAGCACCAAGGGTATACATGTCTTAAAAATGGGAGGCATTTCCCTTTTTAAATAGAAAATATAGGGATAAAATATGGTTCATCCCAAAACAACGCCAATATTATATATATAACATAAATCAAAATCCATCCCATATGAATGATAAAATAGAACTATTACAATTACAATAAAAATCCAATGTAATTAACAAAATTAAGGATAATCAGTGAAATAGAAACTATCTCATGCCCAAGCTAGTAACACCCTACATGGTCCATGCAATCCTCCTAGAAACCTGAGAAAATTTTTATATACTTATTGTCGGAATACATCTATACAAATTAGGAAAAAAATACTATCATGCACATGTGAAATGGGAATTATAATTCCATTGTGAGAAAATATCATAACCAAAAAAATATAATAGGTATATTAACCATATCATCCTCACCAAGGAGGACTCACCAAATAATGAAATTCAATGAAATATAATGAACATCGATGATAGGTAACCACACACAACTTACCAATGATTTTACTTTATTTTTTAATGTAAAATGTCCATATGATCCAACCCCTTTTGAATCTACCATATAACAACACACCCACACACACATGACCCCCACACACCACGTCACATCCCGCTTATAGACACCTGCGCCACATACCACATCCCATGCCACTAGTAGAGTCTTTTTCCCCAAAAACCACGTCACATCCCACTTGCACACACCTGGGAAAAACCAGTTCACATCCCATCCATAGAAACCAATACCTCAAACCACACCACAAACAGAAGACACATATGAATGATTAATATATCTCATCTCAAATAAACCTAGAAAGCACAAAAAATCTCATCCTAAAGACACATAAGAAGCACAACACACCCGCACAGGCCTGGGCCTGGGCCTCAAAAACCACATCCTTTTAGATGAATCTTAAGAAATTACTACCTAAAAGAGAGAGCCTGGAAGAAGAGGTTCTCAAAAATCCATCCTCCCATTATGATATTCATAAAATAAACCCCCCTGTGACGACGGGGGTGTTCGGTACATAGTGCTCAACTAGGATGGAGTGTGAATAGAAATCACAAGGATAATAGAAGAATATTCATATATGATCCCAACCACTCATACCCACCCTATGGGTTCTCAAATAGACCACCAATTCACAAAACATCCATCTTTACTACAACCTCTAAATCAAAAACACCACACAACATACTTGATAACCCAATTCATTTTCCCAGCCAATTTAATTGACCATTTTATATTCATTATTAAATAGTTCATTAACACATTCCATCAATGTCTGAGAAACTACTAATCACAACACAACCATATCCTTGTTAAATTACCTCATTTCACACTACTGACACACCTTTAAATGACCTATCAATTTATCACCATTTCATGATATTTCATAATTCGGTCTCTAGATATGTGGTGAACCTTTCCATCAATTATCAAAGGGAAAAAACCCTTAAAAATCACTACCATAGTACTTAAATGTAATATTTCCTAATACAAAATTCCAGCCAAAACATCCCCAATTCACAACCACATATAGAAACTTGTTTAACCACAACCAGTTCTTCATACCTACTTCAAAATCACACCACATCCATATTACCATGTCAAAAAAATCAACCCTCTGTGCACAACCCTTCCCACTACTACATAACCACATTATCAAAGGAAAATATTATATAATATTTGAAAAATTATCCCCTCGTTAATTCAACATGCTAATTTAGGGTTTATCACCTAAACAGAATGAACCATTGGCATCCATTTATTAGGTTAGTCTACACAGTTAACATTTTTTCACCCATAATCATTCAATAATAACAAAAAAACATGCATTAGATAACACATTCCATGCACAAGTAGAGAACCCCAATAAACACAATTTTTAGTGCGAAACTATCTCATAATACTTTTCTTTTTGTATTTTCTTTAAAATTCACTTTATGGGTATGTGGGAACTATAAAATGAGAGCCACAAATATCTGAGGTCCACTTAAGCCACAACCCACAACCCGCACATTCAAAATTAAAAAATTAGACCTTCAAATTTTAAATTTCAAAATTCAAAAACCCACCATATCTACCTCGAAACATGAGTTAACCCACTTCGAACCATGAACCATCATTTATCACAAGGGATCCTGTCTTATTGCTTCCATTCTTCAGTGACATCATCAACGCCAACCTAACCACCATAAAAGAAATGAACCACCATCAACATCATCCAGACCGCTGCTACTGTCACCATCCCAACATCACACCAGTCGCTAGGAAGGCCAATCCAACAACGTCGTCTCCATACTCATCTATTCAACACAGTAATCATTGACTTCACTGAAAATCACCACCTGATCTAGAAAAAAACCACAACATCACCGATCAAACAATGAAAAAGAACACCGAAACCCATCAACAACACCATCCAACTCCACTGACTCACCTTCACGCTAAAAGCAACAAAACCAGAGATGAAATCACTAACATAATAAACACCTACAGTAGGAAAGTGGACCAAAAAAGAAGAAACATGACCTGGTATGAAACCCAAAAAGGAAACATCATGATCACCTAACCATGTGACACAAAATCCCAATGTAACCATCACTCCAACTCCAACCTAGAAAAGAGTTATGGAACCATGGGTCAGAGCTGGTTTGGGCGGTCGGGACAGAAACAGGGCACCCAAAAGGACCGACTATGGTATTGTGAGAAACCCACCATTCACCGCACCACAAATCCCAATTCCTCAATGTTATCACCGCCCCATATCTGAAAAAGAGAGGTGCCGAGAAATATAAGGATAGAGCATGGTATGACAACAATGGGAATCCATGGAACGTACCATCATCAGATGATAAAAATCCATAGATAAAGAACACAACGACGAGCGCCCGATAAGAGGATGAATCCAAAAACAGAGGGGAGAAACCAGGAGCCTAGGGTGAGGCCGGAAATGAAGGGAAGATTCCATGAAAGGGCTCGAAAACCCTAGTGGCCAGGATAATTTGAGCACGAAGAGTGATCTCAGTAGAGAGCACTCTCCTCTCCCTGGTAATTATCACATAAAAATAACAATATCAACAGAAAAACGAAGCACAAAAAAAATGTACATAACTTTTCCCAGCACCTTATTCATTGATTTTAAGAAATATTATTTATATTTATTAATATGGAAACAAATATATTTCTAATAGTAAAATCAATATACCCACCCGTCATGATGCAAAATTTAGAGGGATAAAGCATAAACCTGCTTGGATGAAGACATGATCATCACTTTTGTATTTCTCAAAAAGTGGGGTGCACATTCACCAGGAAAAAGCCACTAGGGAAACCGTGATCCAAAGGATGTAGCGAAATCAAAATACTCAATGTGGAATAATGGTTTGGAGAATTTCATACCAGGGTAAAATCAGGTGGAAGAACAAGGGATGAAGATATCTCATCCTTTGGAAAATCAAAACAGAACAGATGTAAGGACCCAAAGTTTTAACAATCGAATTACCATCATATAATTATACCTTAATGTATAATTACAGTAGGAAACATAGTGAAATATAGTTATATTAAATACTATTTGAACATTTAACATAATATTCACACATATGTGTTTTGACTTTCAAAAAACTGACAAACACAGTTGTCATCTAGGTGATTTTTGGAGTCTAATAGAACAAAATTATTTTTTTGGTTAATATTAACATACCCATTTAAAATTTAATATTATCTTTATTAATAGTGACATCCCCTAATTAATATTAACCATGAATATTATTTTATATATATAAGATTTAGTTATATTATAATGTACCTATATCTTTGATTATGTAAATAAGTGGTTTTCAATATAGTTTTTTAAAATTAACTATTATTTTAATTTAAAATTTAATTACAAATATTTATTAAATTATTTCTGAAAAATAAAAATCATTTTCGGATTATACCAGTTGAAAAATGTTTAAGGTGAATTTTTTTGATTTTTTAAATACATGAATTTTTTATGAATGGTGAAATACGATAAATTACAAAATAAGATAAATTCGTGGATTATAGAGTCATGAGTTATGTTATATATATATAAGAACATATGGTTGGTATTTACAGGATAAAAATATTATATTTTTTCATGGAACACTCACTATTCATTGTCTTGGGGAGAAATAATAAATTAATGATTATAATATTTAAGCAACACCTCTCCCCTCCTCTATAAATACAACCCTTCACACCCTCATATCCTCACACCTCTCAAGCATCAAGAATTTCCTAATCAAAGAAAAAACATCTTACCTATCCCTCCACTATCTATAATTTCATTTGGTCTCATCAAAATACCAATCCAAGGTTCCATGAGGATTTTCTCAAGAGGATAACTCAAGAGGTAATTCCCCTGTCTCATTTTCGTAAATTTACTATCAATTTCTAGTTATTTTCTTATTATCTCCCAACGTATCCTCATCAATATGATATGGTAACTACATTATCATAAATATAATGTAATTTTATGATAATAATGGTATATTATATCATCCAATCCCCTTCTCTTCTTCTTATTACTTTAGAGAGGAAAATGGTATTCGTGAGGTGTTAATTTGTCACCTTCAAGAATGACATGTTTTTAATTACATTTACCACCTCCAGATCTAGTAATTAGACCATTTTTATTGTTGAACCAGATTGTGTTATATTTATTATATCATATTTAATGTTCTTGAACTATCTTATGTAACTGATAAATCAAAACAAGTTTGTTGTGATCCAAAAACTCCCCAAATTAACCTAAAATGACCATCATTAAATCTTAACTAAATATTCATCCACATGACATATAAATTAATTCATTATAATATCATTTAAACTCATGTAATATAATTAATAAAAAGTATTATCAGTTTTGTATGTTTATCCATTTTCTACACAATCTTCCATTCATGAATACAAGTGAACCGTTCAAGAAAACCATAAAAACAAACATTCCCGAACAGTGAATTTAAAATCAATATCTCATCCAAAAGCCTATAAATGAACTTAATAAAAAATTAATTAATGCTATTAATGTATAAAAAGTTATTTTATTATTAATTAATAAATCTCATGGGGTTATACATGACATTAAAATGACGAAAGCGTTCAGATACATTGTAAGGAGAAATTCTCAAACCCAACTTTCTTTCATCTGGTTCTCCATCACACACTTCATTTTTGGTATGGTTACTCCTTAAAAATAATTTTTTCATACTTATCTTACCTATTATGGGATATAAATGTTCTCCACTATATTTTATGTCAAACACACTACTTTCCAAAATAATTCATCTCTCAAAAACACACATTTTACTTCTCACTTGAGGTTGATGGTTCGTGTATAAATTATGTTATTACCTATTTATTTTGTGAACCAAAGTTTATGGAAGTGTTCCAATGTTTTAAAACCAATTACTTTCCATGTATATTTATGTTAATAATTGATATATGTTCTAAGTGGAATCCATGATAATGAAAATATTATGGTGTTATGGGTGTGCCCAAAATTATATAGCGAAATATCAATGTTTAAATGTGATAGGTGAAATCAGAATTATATAGCGCTCTAATGAATTGGGTAAAGTGATTAATCTCATGAGTTAACGTGAAATTTTTTTCGAACACGATGCTAAATGTTCCAGAACTATGTGTGGTTGATGACCACTAAGACCTAAACTTTCATTTTTAGGCATTTCCAAATTCCATGCCTTTATCTAATGATACCTCTCAGGATTATTGATGACGATGTAATGATTATGCTCACCCATTGATATATTTCTCTTTTCTATCCTATTACTAGGATTATATCTCACCCCCTTATTATGTATATCCTCTTGTGATTATGTGAACTAGGGATTTTCAAGGGACAATATGAAGCTGGATAATATTGAATTAAATGAATGTTCATGTTTAATTTTATATATGTTATGTTTGGTCCTTATATTTCCAAGACACTAAACCTTTTGATCCACATAGTGTAATACTATTATGTTGTTTATCTTTATAATAATGTAATAATAAGTTATGGAAAGGTAGAGTCACTATAGTTTTTATCCTAGGAAATGTTTAGTTCATTTTGGAAAGAGAATTAGTGAACCCTAGAGAAATCCTCTACTATGGGACTAAGAAAAAATATTCACACAAGAATATTTACATAGAGATCCCATAAGTTAAGATTTTGGTGTAAATTTTAAAAATTATTCAGTTATTTATTCATTTGTTATTGACTTATGTTTTGTTCTATTATTTCCTATTATAGAATATGCTGGGAACTATGAGAAACTAGGCCAACATCCAATGAGAGGGCCATTTCAATGATTTCCCAAATGACAACCCTACTACTTTGGGAGGGGTAGAAGAAAATTTCATGGAAATTCTTACCCTACAATTTAAGGTTTTGATTAATAACCAAAATAATGCGGAATATCCTCTGTCACCCAAGAGGTGGAAACTGGTTATCGAGTGTATTATGTGGAAACAACCACTGACATTTAGTGGATCTTTCTATACACTAGTTGTAGAATAGTGGTTCAACTCCATTGAGAATATATTCCTTATGCTTCATAGTTCAGTGATAGATAATGTGATATTAGCTATTTATCATCTAGATATAGGGGCTGATCAATGGTGTGATTTTATTAACAACACCAATCCAAGAGTTATAATTGAAGAGATGGAATGAGAAGACTTTAAGATCATGTTTTGTAACAAGTATTTCCTAATAACGCTTCATACAAATATGGAGAGAGAATTCATAGAGCACAAAAAAATGAAGTAGAATCTGTCAAGACCTACAATGTGAATTTCACTAGAATTACACTGTACAATTTGGGTTTTATTATCAATAATGATAGTAAAATTTATAGATTATTTAATGGATTAAAACCACACCTTTGAAATCTCTTTCAATTCGAGACATTAGGAGTTATGAAGAAGTTGTCCAATGAGCACTCAAAGGGGTGATGGATTTTGGGGAATGTTATCATGGATATGCTGATATGAAATGAAAGATGGGGTTTTAAGATTAAATATCTAATGATAAAGGTGTAAAGAGAATTGAATGATGCACATTAAAAAACTGTGGGAAGTTGCATCAAGGGAACTTCTTCAAAGGGACGGAGAAATGGTTCATGTGTGTTAAAGAAGGCCACCATTCTCAAGAGTGTCAAAAATACATTATAATGAAGGAGAATGTAGTGGAAGAAAGTGGAGCCCCAACCATGGTTAAATGGTATAACTGTAGGGAGTAGGGGAACTATCCAAACTAATACACAAAACCTTGAATCCTCCAGGTTAATCAGCATCAGCAGCCACCAAATCCAAATGAACAAGGAAAGGCTTATGCCCTCACTACTGTGGAAGTGGATGATGATAATGATGTCGTACAAGGTATACTTCCTATTCACTCATGAATGGAAAAATAATATTTTATTTTGGTAATATGCATTCCTTTATATCATTCAGGTTTGACATAACTATAGAATCAAATCCCTAAAACCATAAAGTAGAGATATCTATAAAATCAACAAGTTGTACAATCATTGCAACCCAAGTGTTTGACACTTCTCCTGTTGGTGTATGTGGGAAGATTTTTTCAGAGAATCTTTTAATACATACCTTAGAGTAATTCTATTCTTTAATAGAAATGGATTTCTCTCATTATATATAGAACATATCAACTGTGGGGAAAAGTAAATATATTTTCATTTTCTGAACTATCTTATTCTCCTTTACTAATGAATAGAAGATCATGAATCTCCTTTGAAAAATCCTTCAACTATGTCAGTGTTGATTACTTATGAAGAAGTATACCTATCTCAAATGGTTGAGTCAATGGAATGTGACATCCTTGCATAAATTCCCATCATGAGGGAATTCAATGATTTAATTCATGAAGAGTTACATAGAAATCCACTGAATCATGAGGTGTAGTTCTCAATAAAACTAATACCCGAAGAAACTCCTATCTCAATTATTCCCTATAGGATGGATCAGGTCAAACTAGGGGATTTAAAGAAGAAGTTGGAAACGAATTTGGACAAAGGGTTCATAAGCCCTAGTTCATCAACTTGGGGTGCACCAATGATCTTTGTGAAGAAGATGGACAGATCAATGCGGTTGTGTATCGATTATTGGGAACTCAATAAGATCCTGAAAAAGAACAAGTATGATCTTAATAGTATTATTGACTTGCTCGATCAATTATGAAGATCTCAATACTTCTCAAAGGTGGATCTTCATTATGGATATCATTAGCTCAAGGTGATGAAGAAAGATATTCAAAAGACTGCCTTATGTACAAGGTATGGGAACTATGGGTTTCTGGTGATTCCCTTCATACTTACTAATGCCATATAAATCTTCTTGTATTTCATGAATATAGACTTTATACCTTACCTTGATAAATTTTTGGTAATACTTATTAATGATATTATAATCTACTCCAATATCAAGGGGGAATGTGAAAAACATCTATGACTTGTCTTGGATACATTGAGAAATGAGAAGTTGTATTTCAAGTTGATCCAGTGTGACTTTTGGATGAAGCAAGTCACATTATTTGGACATGTGATCACAAGTGATCGAATTTTTGTGGACACTTCAAAAACAAAGGGGATTTAGGAATGGAACATACCCTCTTGTGTTAATGAAATCCACAGTTTTCTTGGATTACCGGGGTTCTACTGACGTTTTGTGAAAAATATATCATGATTTCCAAGCTTGATAACTAAGTTAACAAGGAAAGGGTTAATGTATATCTTGATGTAAGATTCTGAGGGAATATTCAGGGAGTTAAAAATAAGGCTGATCACTAAAAGTTTACTCTCATTACCAAAAAGTTGTGAAATATTTGTGATATATAGTGATGCTTCAAAGAAAGGATTGGGTTGTGTACTCATTCAAAATGATAATGTGACCGCATATGACTCATGAAAGTTGATGATCCATGAGCAGAACTACAGAATGCATTATCTAGAGTAGGAAAACATGATTTATCCATGAAAATCCGTCGACACTACCTTTATGGTCAGAAGTGTGACATATACACTGACCACAAGAGCCTAAAGTATATATTCACACAAATGGATATCATCATGAATCAAAGGATATGGATAGAGATAATCATGAGATATGATTTCTCTATTCACTGTCAACCTGGAAAGGTGAACAAGGTAGCTGATTCTCTATGCATAAAATAATTGACTACTCTTTCCATGTTACAGATTGAGAAATACCCTATCATCTTGGATATGAAAAGGAAGTATTTGGAAATAATAAGAGTAGGGGATACATCCTACCTTTCCTAACTTATTGTGAATCCATATATCCATGAGAATATTAAGGAGGTGCAATGGGATGATCTAGAGTAACAAAAGAAGGTGAATGCAGTGATGGAATGGAAGATGCATGAGTACCATATATGATGATGGTGTAATTAAATTTGGAATGAAGATTTGTCTGAATTCATCATCTGGGATAAAGGATCTATTGTAAAATGCACATAGGTCAAAATTCTCAATCTATCTTGGGAGTATAAATATGTACCGTGCTCCCTGAGAACACTTCTGGTGGGAAAACCTGAAGATGGAGATTAAGGAATATATATCATGGTTCTTGGTATGTCAAAAAGTTAAATCAGGGTGAAAAAAGTACAAGTGGATGAATAAACCATTTCTTATACCCATGTAGAAATAGGAGAATGTTACAATGGGGTTTTTCATGGGTCTCCCAAAGACTCCGAAGGGAAATAATGCGATATGGGTTTTTGTTGACCGACTCAGCCAAACTGCCCATTTTATCTCTATTCGGGAACATATCTCAGTTGAAAAACATGCAAAGATATATGTGAAGGAATTAGTTATACTACATGATGTTCCACTCCCAATTGTCTCTAAGTATGATCCATGGTTCACATCTAAATTCTATAAGATAATTAAACATTATTTGAGTAAAAAATGAAATTTCAGCATGACCTATCACCCCCAAACTGATGGCCAATTTAAAAGGACTATTAAGACACTTGAAGATATGCTTAGATCATACTATCTATAGATAAAGTTTGGATGGGATCATCATCTCCCATTGAATGAGTTATCATAAAAAAATAGCTTCCACTTAAGTATTCAGATGGATTCATTTGAAGCTATGTATGGAAAGTGATATAGAACTCCAACCTATTGGGATGAAGTTGGAGAAAGAAAACTTCGTGGACTTGATATTGCGTAACAGATGATAGGGAAGGTTCGACTCATCCAGAAACACATCAATGCTACTGAGAGTCTGAAAAAGGGCTATGTTTACAACCATCGAAGGGACTTGTAGTTTGACATTATAGATAAATTCTTTCTTCAAATATCAATATGGAAGATAGTTATGAGGGTTGGAAGGAAAGGAAAGCTAAACCCAAGGTACATTGGCCCATTTGAGATCCTTGACCTCATGGTAGTTGTGGCCTATCAGCTTGAACAGTGACCAAATATGGCTCAATTTCATGATGTATTTAATGTTTCCCTCTTAATAAAGTACATACCGGATCGCTCCCATGTACTAAACTCAGAGGCGGTACAGCTGGAAGATGATCTCTCTTATTAGAGGAAGCCAGTAATTATTCTTGACAGGAGAGATATAATCCTATGAAACATGTCAAACCATCCTTTCAAAGTGTTGTGGAGGAACAATAATGTTGAAGAAGGGACTTTGGAACTGTAGGAGGCGTTGAAGGGGAAGTACCCTCACCTGTTTATATAAAACAAAATTTTGAGGGAAAAATTTCATAAGGGGGAAGAATGTAATGACCCAAAGTTTTATCAATATAATTACATTAATATAATTATTCCTTATTGTATAATCATATTAGAAAACACAAATACATATAATGATACTAAATATTATGTGTCGATTAAACACAATTTTCCTACTTCTGTGTTTCTAATTTCAAAAAAAATTACATGCACTGTTGTGTTCTGGGTGATTTTTGAAGTATAATTGAAAAAACATAATGTTTGGTGAATTGTAACACACCATTAAGAAGAGTAATTCTACCATTATGAATATTTGAATACCCTAATGGATAATAGCCTTTACTATGATAGAATATATATAATATTTAAGTGAATTTATGATGTACCTATATCTTGGAGTAGGAAAATAAAGGATTTGGAATTTTTTTGAATAAAATATTCTTTTACATAAATATTTAATTTAACATATATAGAAATTTATTTCTGAAAAATTGACTTCATTTTTGGATTCTACACATGAAGAAATTTGTGGGGTGAATTTTTGGGAATTTTTTGAAATGGGTTAATTTTTTATAAATAGTGAAATATGATAAATTACAAAATAAAATAAATTCATGAATTATAGAGTCATTGGTGATGTTATGATAATGATGTATGAAGCTGTGATCCATATTCAAATGATAAAATTACTATATTTTGTCATGGAAAAATCACTATTCCATGTCTTGTGGAGAAATAATAAGTTAATGATTATAATATATGGAAAACACCTCTCCCCTCCACTATAAGGACAACCCCTCACACCCACATTTCCACACACATTGAAAGAAAAAATCCTTGTCTGAAATATTCCAAAAAATATTCCCTAGACCTCCCCTACATCCTAGAGCTTGTGGTATCATCAACTGACCAATCCATGGTGCATTGAGGAGGTTCTCAAGAGGAATACTCAAGAGGTAATTCCCCTCTATCTTTTCCTTTAGTTTCTATTCAATTTCAAATACATTCAATATTCTCACCCAACCTATACTCGTATACATGATATTATAACTTTAGTATCATACATATACGATAATGTTGGGATACTAATGGGATATTATATCATCCAACCCCCTTTTCCTTCCCTTTTTATTTTAGAAAGTAAAATGATGTTCGTCATGTGCTTATTTACAACCTTCAAGTACAACTTGTTTCCAAATTTTATTACCTCCTTTAGATCTCAAAATAATAAAAATTTTATGATTGAACCAGATTATGTTATATTGATTATATCATATTTAATATTATGTAACTAACTTATGTACATGATAAATCAAGACATGTTCGTTGTGATCCAGAAACCGAAAAAAAATTAACCTAAAATGATCATCAGTAAACATTAACTAATGATTATTCCACATGGTGAAAAAAATAATTCATTATAAGATCATTTAAACTCCTTGAATATCATTAATATAATTTATTATTATTTTTTACGTCTATCTAATTTATACATGAAATTTTATTCTGGAATACAAGTGAACCATTCAAGAAAATAAAAAAACGAACATTCTCAAATAATGAATTTAAACTCTATAAATCATCCAAAGTCCCAAAAATGAAGATAAAAAACCTTAATTAATCATATTAATGTATAAAAGTTTTAATTAATGTTAATTAATTATTCTAATGTGGTTATACATGACAATAAAGTGATGAAATCTTTCAGATAAAATGTAAGGGGAAATTCTAAAACCCAAATTTCATTCTTTGGGTTCTACCTCTTTCACTCAATTTTTTGTATGGTTACTCAATAAATATCATTTTATAATATTTATCTTACCTAGTATGGGATATAAATGTTTTCCACTTGATATTATGTCAAACAAAATTTTTTCCAAACTAACTCTTCATTCTAGAACACACCTTTTACTTCTCACTCATGGTTGATTGTTCTTGTATCATGTATGTCATTCCTTCTTTATTTTGGGAACCCAACATTTATTAATGTTTTATTATTATTTTAAAACCCTTCCATTCCATGGTTATATATTCTCATGATTGATATATGTTCAATGTGGAATTCATGGTAATGAAATATTTATTATGTAACGGGTAAACCCATAATTATATAGTACAATATGTATGTTTGAATGAGATGGGTGCACCTGAAATTATATAGTCCTCCAATGAATTGGGTAAAGTGGAGACCCTAATTAGTTAAATTTAAATTATGTGTAAACATGATGCTATATGTTTTCACAACTATTTTTGTTAGATGACTACTAAAACATGATTCTATATTTTTATGCATTGCGACATTCCATTCCTTTATATAATGATTCCTCTCAAGATTTTTGATGATGATGTTATGATTATGATCACCCCATTCTATATTTTTCTTATCTATTCTCTTATTGGTATTTTATCTCACCCCCTTTTGATGTATATCCTTATGTGATTATGTTTACTAAGGAGTTTCAAGGGAAAATATGAAGCTGGAGAATATTGAATTAAATAAATGTTCATGTTCGATGTTGTAAATGTTATGTTTGGCCATAGTTTGACCCAGACACTATTCATCTAGATCATAATGGTGTAATAATATTATTTTGTTTATATTTATAATGATGTAATAGTAAGGGAATAAAAGGTAGGGTTACTATAGTAGTGGTTTATATATGTTTTGGATTTTTCATTAAAGGAAGATATGGTCAAGATATCGTGTTTTGATAGAATTAAATTCCATGTACCGTTAAGAAAATAATTATAGGTAATATGGTCTTTGAATCTATCATAAATCCCTTAATAAGGGTTCAATGGAGTTTTACGTCATGGAAAACATCAAAGGGGATGAGCTATAGGAAGCTGTAAACACTATTTACGACTCAGCACTGGACAAGTCTCCATTTGGAAAGTCACCACTCGACGGCGCCCCATTCAGAAGGTCACCATTAAGTGAGTCATGGATTTGTAAGTCATAATTCAGTGAGGTTTGGTTCATAGAGTCACTGATATACAAGTGACAATTCACTGATTCACTATTCGGTGAGTAACTACTGGACGAGTGACTATTCAGTGAGTCACCATTCAATCAGTCACTATTCAACGAGTCACTACTAGATATGTGGCCCTTTGTTGAGTTCCCATTCAATGATTAAGCACCAGAAAAGTGACCTTTTGATGAGTTACCATTTGGTGAGTCACCACTAAACAAGTGACCATTCAGTGAGTCACCATTTGGAGAGTCAACGTTCAGTGACTCACCACTGGACATGTGACCACCAGCAAGCAACCCCCAGTATGTCACCACTAGCGACTCACCACCAGGATTCACTATTGGAGAACATGAAAAACTAATAAAATTTTGATAATTATTGGGTTAAGTATCCCTGACCTCCTAGAACTTTTCAAACACCAAATTTTAGCAAGGTAATAGGCCAGATATATCTGGGACATTTTAGTAGACCATTTTTACATCTATATCATAATATAATTATTCTTATTCATACATTCAAAAATAATGACTAGGCCATAGTTTCAATATATATATATATATATATATATATATATATTTAATACCAATAATATTTATTTTATCATACAAATACGATCGATAGATTTCTAAACAGACAATACACGTATTTATGAAAATTGATATATATAAAAAATATATATTATAATTTTAATGTTACTATTATAATATATACATTGAATTAGTGATTGTGAATATGAGTAAACACAATATGAAAAATATTTTTAATGGTATAAATATATAAAAATGTACTAATTGATACTTAGGTAACATGGACACAATTAGTTTTGATGTAATTTTAACCATTAAAATAATTTATTTAAAAAATTATTTTATTACATTTTGTGATAAGAAATTAAAATTAATTTTCCACTTTAAGAAATTATATTTTATAAAATTAAAATCCAATTTGAAATAATATTATAAAATTAACATAGGGTGAAATATTGGAATTTTTATAAAATGAATTATTTTTTAATGAATAATGAGAAATATTGAAATTTAAAAAACTCGCATTTAATTCATCAAATAATGTAATTTAAATGTGACATTATATTTTTTTGGTATAAATGTGATATATTGTCAATTATTATTTGAATAATATAATTAATTATATTTGAATCAGAAATATTCATGATTCTGATAGAAGATAATTTTTATTCTTAGAAAATAATTTGTCTAGAAACACTTCTTCATCATATTTTACACACTTAAGTTAATATTGATTTACCTTATAGATATCAAATCATGGAAAATGGGTACAATATTTGGAATAATGAGTTTCCATTTATTAAATAGATCTATTTTATTTTTTTTCATTATGAATACTAAAAATGATATATATTTTTCATCTCGATAAGGCTATAATGTGTAAAACAGGGTTAAAACCTTGACATAATGTCTTAAAATAAAAAAACCCTTTAATTAATTTGATGAGATTAATTCGACAATATAAATCCAAAATACTATTAATAGTAATTTTTCGAGCAATATTTTCTAGAAAAAAGACAACTATATTCTTTAAATTAAATAAAATTCCAAAATATTAGTCACCTGATTTTAATTACTCATATATGTTTACATAAGGGTAAAAATTGGATGTGATTCAGTATTAAATTTGGTTCTTATACAAATAAAATTAAATTCATGTTGGTATTTGTTTTATAATTTTTATTTATTATGTAATTACATTATATAATTACAAAAGGAAGATATAATGATTTTGTAAGCAATAGAAAAATTAAATTAAATTATTTAAAAAACCAAAAAAGTAATAATTTTAGGAGGAAATATGTTATAAATAAATTATTGGGTAATAAAAATATATAATTTTTTATAATTATTTTATATTCCAATTGAACTATTATACTAATGTCTTTAAATTCAAAATAAATGGATAGTCCCAAGAGGAAATTTAATATTTTTTATGAAAAAATATATTTTATTAATTTATTTACAAATAAAAAAAGCTTAAAAGTTAAAAAAAATAGAATGAATAATTTTCTACAATTTCATACTTCAGTAATTAAAGAGGTAATTTTAAAATTACATGAAAATAATACCCCATTAATTTTTAAATATTTTTCACCACAATTTTGGTTAAAAATGATTAACAAATAGGTTTAAAAAATAAATAATGATTAAAATACCACATGAAAATGTAAATTTTATTTGGTTGATTATATTAAAAAATATATTATATTATCAATGAAATTATGTAGACATGGTAAAACAATCTCAATAAAATGAATTAATTATATTTAAATATTTTTATTAAATCCATGTGTGTTCTCCCCAACAGTTATAAAATACAAAACCTACTTCTATTTCAATAAACCACATTGATCCATACATCTTAACCCAAACCCAAATAATTATATTATAAAAATTAAAATAAATAAATTATATGTTCTTATATTCTTAAAAGGTCATTTCAAGGATCCTTAATAAAGGATCGAATGGAGGCCAACTGAAGGAGAGGTAATCAACCCACCCAAACTCTTCTAATTTATTTCTTGATAATACTACTCTATATTAGTGAAATTATATGTAAAATAATATAATTAATATCAAAATTATATTAACATCTTTTTATAATTATAGAACACCATTTAGCACACTCATTTACATCATACGGGATGTGAAATCATTGATGGTGCTTATGTGTGGACCACTAGAAACACATAGTAATACTATTTATTTTCCATAAACTTCATTAATTTATAGTTTTTATGATTTTTATAATGTATATATATAATATTTATTATATAATTATTCATTTTTAATTATAATATCATATATTCTTAACTACTTTTTCATATCTGTAAAAACGATAACATTTTTCATGCGCACGTGTGGACTACCCCCTCCACAAAGCGATGTGATTTATTTTACATTTTCTATTTTCATTGATGAGAAAAAGGATATATTTGTTAAATATATTTCATATAAAAATTATTATGTAAATTTTAATTACTATTTACCCTTTTTTCATTCTATCAAATGAAATGTGAAAATGATATTCATGTATATGTACGACCTACAGTCTCCCTGAACGGTGTATGTCATTTTTATAACTATAATAATTTTTTGATGATTATATATATATTTATTGAACATTTATGATATTTATATAATTATTAACATTATTTAGATGGTATAATCATTATCGAATTACAAGGAATGAAACTATCAAACTAAATTTGTCATGAAAAAGGAAACAATTAACATATAAAAATTACCATTGTAGTATGGGTTCATCGTCTCAATATTTTTTCATTGATACATGTTTGATGTTATGAACCTATTTATGTAAATTAGGTGAATATAACTAGCCTTTTAAATGTTAAATTATGATTTCAATTTTTTCATGACATTTAATGTTTCATTTTAATTTATTCTTTCATGGGGATTGTGATTCAAAAGCTTCCAAAAAATGCAAGGGTTTTATGTTACAATCTCATTATTTATCTAGATTTTTTATGATTATGATTATAATGATGAAATTTCATGATAAACCACAATAAAATCCAATTAATTTTCTTATCCTCTAGTTATTCATGTATTTTTCATGTAATAGTACCATTTTCCCACCTTTTTTATTAAATTATAGAGAAGGTGTTATCTAGAAAAATCAATATTATTTCTTATGGGGTATAAAATTGTTTTCTCCCATTTCCATGACTTCATTAAACTGCTTTCAAGAGTTTTGTAAATATTATTTTATGATTATTTAAATAAATTATTACCAATGTTTAAATTTAATTTTTTTTCCTAAAATGTAATATTCAATCCTTTTTCGGAAAGAAGCTATTTTTATTTTTTCTTAAAATATAAAAATTCTATTTGTTTAAAAATACATGGAATCAAAAAAATTACATTATCATGATTAATAAATAATTTGAGGATAAATTTTCCAGTTTCCATATTTATTCTAATAGAAAATGGTTTCCATAATATTTGGAAAATATCTAGTTTTTTAATAGGTTATTTTCAAATGAAAATGGTATTCTCCACCTGAAATATTCCGTATATATTTTAAATAAAATTTTCATTTTTGAAAGCATACATTGATTTTGGTTATGATTTAATGGAAATATGATCCAATTATACCTTACATATTATTATTATGTATGTTTTATGACTTTAGTTATGATTTTTTTATGAAACCCATTTATTTTTATAGGTTATTCATAGATGAAATGTTGAATTATTTTTAAGACATATTTATTTTCCATGGGTTATTATATATGATTAATGTTTTGTGATATTGTGGTTCACATATGAATCGATTATGATTATGTGATTGTTGGAACCAAAATTATATATCCCACTAATGTAATTAGTAATGATGGATATCCCATGAGATAATAATGTCCAGAATGAGGAGTGAACTGAGTTTAGTAAAGCACTTTGTCCACATTGATAGTCTTAGTAGTGAGCCTTTACTAAGGATATCATGGAATGTCTTGTGAACCCAATACACTTTGATATTTTTAATTATGGTCATTGAATAATGAAATTATTTTATATTATTATTTATATGATGTAAAGTTATATCTTAGGCCAATGTTTTTCTCTCTTGGTTCATGTTCTCAGATTAACTTCAGATTCATGTCTTAAAATATTACAATATTCATGCCACGATTCATGATTATGATATTTTATATGATGGGTATGGATTGAAAATATTAACCGCAGGTTCTTATAACTTTATTCACAAATAATTATTATTTGATATATAATATCTCCTTTATTTAAACGTACAAATCTGTTGAGATCACCCATTCTTATATTTTCTTTTCCCTTAGTTATGATGAATTGTTTAAACTAGGGTGTGTATAAAAATATAACTATATCGAAAAATCTATGTCAGATATATTGAAGATATTTCATGAAATATGAAAATTGTGTATCTAGTCTCCAAGGACACTATATCTTTACAGCTATAATGAGGATCATAATGATATGTAATTAATATTCAATTATATTGATATAAAATCTATATATGAATGTTATGATTCTATAAATTTGGTTTTAGAGGATTTTTTAGTTAATATTTGGATATTATGATTTGATAACTCAGTGAAAAACCCTTGGGATATGTCTATGTATATGATAACATCCTAATGATTGGAAAAGGTATATATTATGTGGTATTAATATCAACACATCCCTATCATGATATCAAAAGTGGATGTTGTTCTTGAACAGATGAATCTATTGGAATTAAACATAAAAAATGTTATTAAAGTATATCCCAACCAGCACTCCAGTTCATAGAGAGAGTTACAAAACTGTTCACATGGTTTAAAACCACCAGGGCATATTTTTTAGTAAAATCATATTTTATTTCTGGAAACGTATTATTTATTTGAATAGACAATGACCATGAATTACCTAATAAAATTCTAAGTTGCCTTATATTCAAAAAAATTGTCTTTATTTAGTCATCCTATAGTTTATTTTCAGTATTATGTGGTCTCCCAATAAGTGTATTATTTCTTGTACACTGTTTTTTTAGATCAATCCAATGGTTATAACAAAAAAGAACTATGTTATTGTAGAATGTGAGGGATACTAGAATGTGTGTCTTTATGAGAAACCAAATGAAAAAATATCATGAATATGAATCCTTGTTATCATTCATAATAAGATATCTCATTATGTGTTTAATAATATCAACATGGGTGAATTTTATGACCCACCAAATAAGAGAGAAATGGAGTTTCATGAAAACCGTGGAGGGAAGAAAATATGGATTCCAATATGTTGAGAATATTATAAAAAGAACATGTCAAAATGGATTAATGTAATGGGAATGTGTTTTATGGTTTATAAAAAAAGCTTTCCACAGATAAATTTGGATTATGATGGATGGATATGAATTTCTTTTTATGGAAATAAATATATGTATTGTTCAAAATTATTTTTTTACTAAAGAATTTTAAATCATATTTTTAATGGTACAGATAACCAAAAAATTTGATTTACTATTATGGTGATATTTTTTGGAAAATACATGATAATGGGAAAAATATCCAATAATAAATACATGGTATTATGATAATTATTTTTAACTAAGATAAAGAGAAGATTGTTATAATAAATTATATGGGATAGTATTGCTGACCTTGAACTAAATAGATATATTATGACAAAGTTTTTTATATTATATTTGATAGCGTTCATTATATTTTTAAATTTATAGAATATATTCGATAATATTTAATTTTATTTAACAAATAAGGAGAGAGTTTATTTTTTAAATCATATAAGTTTTCATTGATTCTTTTTGATGACTCATATTAATTCCATGTTTTATGAGAATACATGATCAAGTTATTTAATTATTTGGTAAGTGACATTATGAGCTGCATTATGTCATTTGAGGATAAATGATAATGTTGATATTAAAAAATTATGTGATATAATGTTTTTGATTTTTGGGTTTTTAATTGTTTGGTCATTCTTTGGAAGAGTGTTAGAGTGTACTATTTAAGGAATAGATTATGTTGAACTTTGGGTGTGGTTTGTAGGTTTTATAGATTAATGTTTCAAATTGTGAAACAAATGTCAACCGTTTTAGTTTCGGCGAATATCTAGAGACTAGAGGAATGAAATGTCATTGTTTTATGGATATTAAGATCTATTAAAAGTAAATTTCAGTTCTTTAGGAATGAATATTTCTTATAAAATAAACATTTTCTAGAGAAAGAGATGGAATAGATATGGATCAATGTATAACCCAAGGATGAAATTGTTCTTATGAAGTTGAATGAAATAAATTATATTTTCTCATGTAATATTTTATGATAGTAAAATAATCGCTAAAATTTATGAAAATAATATTTTTAAATACCTTAAATTTTCAAAATAAAATTCTTAAATAATTTGGGATTATTTCGAGGTCGCAAAATCTGACGACATGCGATTCTGAGGCCCAGGGTGCCCGGAATTATCTGTCAAAAATTTGTTATGATTTAATTAGAGAGTGAGCAGTTTTCAGGAAAAAGTGGAATAACTCTTAAACGTGTGCCCCGATTAGAAATCTGAGGGCACCGTTACGTTTAGGATAGTGGGTTTACCCGAGGCGTCACATAAGTATCAATTATTTTATTGTTAAAATCCATAACATCTAAATGGTAACTCGGATTGAAAATCTGAGAGTACCGTTGAGTTTATTGGGACGTGTTCCCCTTAGGAAAATCCTAAAATCAATTAGCGCGGGTCAAGGGTGAATGTTAATAATTTATTGTTCTTTTTAAGGTACGTTCAGTAAAAGCACGAGCTAGTTTTTCTAACTTTGGAACCAGTGGTCGGAGTAATAAATCTAAGGGCACCATTTTATTCGTAGCGCCAGGATTCTCTTGAGTGATGATACACATATACTGCTGAAGGTCAGGAGAAAAAGTTAGATTTTTGAAATTTAAAATAATAATAAAATAAAAAAGTTATTTTATTTCATTTCATTCCTTTCCCCCAACAGACAAGAAGCGGTTGTAGGACTAACAATGTGTCAAGCCAGTAAATGGGTTGACTCCTCAATTATTTATAATAGCACTGTTAGAATTAGGATGAATCCTTAATTAATTTAACCCCATTAATTCCACATGAATTACTCACACCATATCATATTTATAAGGATATTGGGGAGAATTATTGTCATGAATTCACCAAGTGAAGATGCTCCGGAAGAGTACCGCAATGACAACCACATGGAAGATGGAACCAGTTCCAGTAGGTGGTGATGAGTGCCACCGAACTACAAACCCCGAATCTTCCTCAAACGCGGAGGATCTCCAACAATCATGTGGTAGGGGGTTTATTTTGAAGTAGTATTTGATGAATTAAATCCTCCACCTCTCACTACGACCTTAATGTGGAGGGTGAGAGCCACACGAACAAGGCATAGACCCTCCGCCACTTCGTTCTTGATGGGATCATTGGGGAACTATTTCCAAATTGACAGCAACACGAAATAGCAGGTCACACTACGTCAGATGTAGAGAGGAAGAGATGTAGGAACAAATTTCACCAATAATGAACATCAGAGCTCATCCAATGAACTGCAGAAGAAACCGTCGATGTACCATGTCGGTGGTGGCTGACGGTAGCCGGTAGAGACCCGTGGCAACCGGCCGTGGGAGGTGGAAGGTGGCGCATGATGAAATGCCACAGTGGCCTAGGGTGGCTTGCCCGAGGCGGTCGTGCGGGAAAAGTGCGGTTCCCGCAGGCACTACCGGTGGAAGCGTCCATGGCAGGATGGGGCAGCGCGTAATATGCCGCACCGCGTTGGCCGAACCCGGTCATTCGAATGTCAAACCGGTTAATGCGGGGGGGGGGGGGGGGGTAAGCACCCCACCGTTGGGAAAAAATGGCCCCACAACCGCATGGCCAATGAAAGAGGCTGTCCACCTTCTAGAGGACCGATCCAGCGCAGGCCGGCCAAGAAGGCCGACCCCGCCTAGTAGGCGGGCCACCACCGGCAAACAGAGCTGGACCCGCAGCCCAGCGGGCCAGCATGGGTGGGTCAAACCCCACCCACCATGCAGGGCCAACCGTGACCTGGGCCCACAAACCAAACTCTGTCGTCCTCGATGGGCTGGACCAAATGAACTGAGCCGACCCATACTGGGTCGGACCCAAGTGAGGTCAGGGAGACCCCGAGATCTATTACGCTGGGTAGGTCTGACCGAGTTAGACTGGGCCCAAACCCAACTAATACTTGAATAACAAAAACTTGTAACTGAAAAACTAGGTGTCTTATTGACACGCCATCATTGGAGTTGAGACCCATTTTGGGAAGTGGTCCCTCTGGCATATTCTGGCAGGCCCAGCCAAGCTGGGCCAGATCGAGGTGTGATCACCCCCTTTTTCAGGGAAAGGGATGTAACTAACAGACCAGGCGTCCAATCGATGCACCGTCTATGGAATAAGGACCATAGTGACAAGGCAGTAATTTTAAAATAATATATGTGAATTTTTTAAGAGTTTGACGTGTGATATGGGTTGGATTATACTTGAATCCAACTGGTCCATTTTTACAAAAGTGCCCATATCTCACAGACCGGGCATCCGATCGACGTGTTGTCTGTCACGTTCTTACCCTTACAAAATAGAGGTCCTATGGGATACTTCTTCATGTATTATCATGTTTGTTGAGGTATGGTCAGTAGCTTGAGGAGCAGATCCTCTCGAAATCAAGCGTGCTCGGTGAAGGAATCTCATTGTTGGCAGTGACATGAAGAATGAATAGAGATCCAATGTATGTCAGTACCTATTGATCCTTTGTGGGTCAGTGCTCAGTGATCCTATGAGGGTCAGAACATACCAATCCTATGTGAGTCAGCACTTATAGATCCTATGTGTCTTAGCGCATATTGATCCTATGTGGGTTAGAAGCAGTGCCTCTAGATACAATACGATGATTAAGATTTACGAATAATTATTTGTACTTCTATACTTAAGTTATATACCTGGTGTGAGCTTAGTGATTACCTTTGTGGTAATTTACCTTCATGTCGTTACCTTCGTGGTGTTACCTTTTTGGTAGTTTTACCATCGTGGTGTTACCCTCATGGTAATTTTACCTTCGTGATGTTACATTCATGGTGTTACCTTTGCGGTACTTTTACCTTCGTGGCCTTACCATCATGGTGTTTCCTTTGTGGTATACTTTCCTCATGGTTCAATTGTGAAAATTGACTAATGTTTGTGGCCTTGTTGTTATTCTTGTAATAGGAGAGTATATTTTTATTACATAGGTATATGTATGGTCATATACTAAAGAAGATTTGATGGCTACTTCATGCTTTGTGATTGAGGTCTTGCTTTGCAGTATTTCCTTTGAGGAACTATGGGAGACCTTCTTGGGTCTCGGACTCCCTATCGAGTATTGTTATACTCGCCCCTACACGGGCTTCACCCGCACCATGTTGTGTCTTTTTTAGATGATGAGAAGTTGGGATGAGGCTTGAGGGAGCCAGGATGAGGTGGTACGCGATGGAAACGGGAAAACAAAGACTTTTGTGGATAAGTTCTATACCTACCATTCAAGTAGGATCCTCGGGGGATGAGAAAACCTCCAAATGTAATAACTGTAAATAAAATAGTTAAATAAAGTTATTTTATTTTTCCAATGGTTATAACTAATGAACGATTTCTCATATTAAAAAATTGAGACCATTATTGAGCTCATGAAATTATTAATCTCTTCTTTAAATTAGAATATGTGTTTTCAGAAGTAATCCTTTTGTTATACGATGGATTTACCGTCTATATTCATTATCCATGTTTGACTAGAATTTCTTTTGAAACCTATATTTATAGATGAAAACCCATTAGTGTAAACAAGAATTTCTAGATGAAGGGTTACCTATTCAAATGAGATTTTATCTGATTTAACTTTTCCTAATATTAAGCTCTTCAAAAAATTAGAATAAGTCTTTTCAGAAGTAAGACATTTTCAGAATTATTTTTTTCCAGCTTTTTTGATCATAGAATTCTGTTAAGATTGAGCCTAAATTTTTTAATGATTTCTAATCATGGCCTCCGAATAAATATATTTTAGATTTATATAATTTTTATTGTCTTCATGTGATTACGATATATCTTATAATTCTTTGTCAAAAGTCATTAATTTTGTTTCATTTATAGTTTTCAAATTTACATCCATTTCAAGAAACTTCATGCTGAGAAAATTATTATCATCATCAATAACTTTCAATTTGTCTTCCCATTGACTCTTCATTTTTTAACTTGATCACTATAAATTTGAATTACATCGAGAAAAGAATTATTCAGCTCATTAATTTTATTTGTCATAACCAAAATTTGTGATTCATTATCATTCATATATGTTCTTTGCAGTTTTTTCAATGCACAAAATACTTCTTCAATAAATTTTTAGCCACATCATTCTAACAAGAATCCCATTGAAAATTTTCTTCTATCAATGATAATTCTTCATTTTAGTGCAATATAGACTACTATTTTGATTTTTTAGCTCAAATTAATATCTTATCCATGTCTTTTATTTCCAACTGATAATCCATAATATTCAAGATAGATTTATGTGATTATTCAAGAGTATAAATAATCACTTTAAGAACCTTCTTAGTAACTTCATTCCCAAACACATTTCATTTAAATTGTTCTTCAACGTAGTTGAAATGGTCATTGAAAAGTGATATAGTTTCCACAACTTCTTTTTCACACTGTGAATTCTCATCATATAGTCCCTTGATAAAATAATATATGTAACTAATAACCTGAATATGAAAATTATTCAGGTAATTTTATATTTCTAAATAAAAATAACTCTGTGATTAAAAAAAACTCTTCTTCATAACCTCTAAAAAATTACTCATTAAAAAGATATTTATCAACTAATTTAATAGATAATATTGATATATTTCTGTTTTTACCACATCAAATTTGTGTGGTATAATAATTATTCTTTAAATTATTTTACATAATTATTACCTCTTTATTCTGTCTATTCTTCATGGTTTTTGCAGGAACCTCCTTATTAGAACTAATAGAGAAAGTAACTGAACTTTTCATCACACCTAACTCTTTTACGTCTTCAAAATTGAATCATCAATTAATATAAGACAAATTCAAAAAACATTAAAAATAGGATAGTTCCAATTAGAGATGTAACCTTCCATATGACACTATTTTATGTGTCTATTGGATCAAGTAGGTACACATAGGTGGTGGTTAATCCAAGTATACATGTTCTGTCCAATTTTCTTTTAATTTCTCTAACACCTATTTAAATTGAACCTCTTCACTTCTATGGATATTTCCTGTCAAAAAGAACAATTATACCACATGAATGATAGAATGTAAATGATGCATTACACATAATTATTTTTACATGTTTTGAAAAAAATGTGGGTGACTACATCCTTACAGTGTACGAGTTGATCTGAGACACAAATTCTCCACTATGAATTGATCACAAATTATTAGTGGGTTGGCCAGGTAACACATTTAATCCTTGGAGGGTAAGTATGAACCATTTCTGGAATTATTTTTTGCATCACACCGGTGTTCTAAATACCGGAATCCCACCAGTGTACAAGAAACAAAACACAAATACAATGTATAAGATCACAAGTTATTCATGATTTCATTACAACATAAAAGGTATATTTTCCTCTTCGATCCACTTATTATAATTTGATGTTGTTCATTATCACCCAATCTAAAATAGTATGAATACAAATAAATCTAATAAATAATAGTATATCTAAGTAGGTTCAGTATACTCTCCTGAATTGTAAATATAATACTTCAAATTCAACTCACTGGTGTATCAGAATGATCAACTAAATATATTTCAATGCTCAGAAAGTTGACATCTAACAAAATGATTTGGATTAACTCACAACTTTGTACTATTTTTAATTTTGTTCAAATATTTATGATCACTAAATAAAATAATTTTCATCTGGTCAAACCTTCTCAAGATGTTCCTTCAATTGATAAAGACCCGATCTCACAGAACACCAAAATCTCAGAAGCACGGATTCTTATGAAACACCTTTAGAACAAATGCTTCAGCTTATGTCTCTAACACAAAACACTGAATATGAAATATATATATCATGGGATCCTTTTAAAACATCATGTGTAAACACACATGCATGGATGAATTTTTTAATTATTCATATGTTTGTGTGAACATGTAATAATACATGTGGGTTTTGTTAAATCTATATCTTCAAATACACAAACATGTTCACTTTGTGAACTCTCAAAACACACACACAATTTCCCCCTTGTGAAATCATATTTTCACACACTCAAAACCTGATAACTCAATGTATGACTTCTTCCTTATGTGTACAACTTTTTCTCAAATAGTAATCAAATTCCACACACTCTATCTACTTGGTTTTCTTATATGCACAGACACTATATATGTATCATGCATGTGCATGCACTGTATATAATGTAACTTACACTTGTTTACTTTAAATTCATGTAGAAATATGAATTACAACTTTCTTCTTTGTGCAATAGAAAAACACTCATATAAAAACCGGAATGTGTATTGGTTATTTAGGCATGCAAGTTCACTATCCAATATATTCACTCACAATTCAAAACTCAAAAATATCTATAATATGAACATCATAACTAGTTAATAGACATAACCTCTATTGCGTAATACCTTCTTCACAAAATAGTACAAATAATTCGTGTAAACAAGTATGCTATGTAGAAACCATTTTCATCATGTATATAAACATGTTTGCTTAACACATGTAGTTTATCCCACAATATTACTCCTTCTTCTCACCAATAAAATGAGCGTGGAAACTTCCTTCGGGATCTAGAGAATATCACGACACTATTTAGCTCTCAAAAACTCAAATCAGAAGATAGATTCAATCACACATTTAAATGAGCTCAACGTCAGTATTTTTAAGTGTTCAGAAACACCCCAGAATATTCTAGAACCACCGAGACTCGTTCACTACCTCTATTCTGTGATAAGGAGGATCACCGTTTCATATTATTAATCTTTTTCACATTTATGATATCCAGTTTATTCATTTTATTATTAAGAAAATTAAATTTCATAATATAGGATGTTAATATTTAGATTATCAACATCCTCAAATGTAGACCCAATGCTTGAGTTCATGCTTCGGTTGATGTCGCTAGTAGATCTCAATGCACACTACCCTTATTTCGAGCCCAAGGTTCAAGATAAGGATTCATAGATGATTGAATGACACTGAATACTCTCCATGTTTTTTAAATAGGTCACACGGTCTAAATGTAGGATGGATCAATCAAATTAATATGGCATTTCAAATCAGTTAATCCAATGACTCTTATTCATTCTGTATTTAAAAACCATATCCCACATTGAAATGTCTTATGTGACACTAGTTTTTTAAATTACTTAGCGCTCTAACCCCATGTAAATTGTTTCTCTTCCTCCCTACCTTGTATTGCACCATACTAGTGTTCTGCAGTCGTGCTTTGCACCCACTTCTGCCTCTCTATTGCCACCCCACACGGTGGTGCTCACTCAGTGGTGCCCACTCAGTGGTGTGTTATGCTTACCTGGATGGTTAGCAGGCTGTCTTGAAAGGACATTTTTTTATAAAGGAAATTATGAAAATTAAAAAACACATAAATCCAAACAACTCAATATATCAACTTCCAAACTCATAATTCTTAATGTAGTATCTGTCAATTCCAATAAACAGAGGACATATGTTTTTTAGAACTACAAACCATCTCATCAATCATCATGATTAATATTTTTACCTTAGTTAAAGTAACTTATTCAATCCAAATCAAATAATCTATTCCCATTTAATATTTCCCCATTTTCATTCAATAAAAGATACTCAGTCTATAATTAATTTCACATTTACTTTTTCAATAAATTCAATTGAAAACAGTTAGAACACAAATATTTTCATCAAAAATCCATTTGGGTTCTTCAAAATGTGCATAAAAATTATTTATAATAATTAATTATACTATGTAAATAAACATTCATAAGGTCATGTCTCATCCCTTGATTAGTATTTGGACACTAACATTCACATGAAACATTAAATTTCATTTGATTCTAGGAAATTACATTTCTATTAAATATCCATATTCTTTATGAGGTATATTTTATTTCTAAAACAATGTATAAGTTCTAAAAAATGGTGTTTTAATATTAATGATATTTTATTGACTATAGAAAACCCTAGAAATACATATTCTGAAATAAATATAGATAAATTATGATATGGAATATTTTTTTATTATTTCAATTGGTCATTCAATATATGAGGAATTCAGTTTACATGCAGTAATGGGTGGAGTTCGATTATATATAACCGCTTGACGGATCATTTGGCATGATGAGAAAAATATTTATGGTGAAATCAAATGGGTTCTATTGTATACCTACCAATCTATTAAAATATCATAGCATTGGGATTTTATGGAATAGATATCATGATGTATAATATTAATAATTTCCCTCATTGAGAATAATAATACTATTATCCATGAGATTACTTTACTGGTACTATCCATGAATGTATTTTACTATCTAGTTATTAGTAACATGTATTTTTCGTTCATTTATTTTCTATTCAATATTGATTATTTCTTATTTATTTATGATGGATTTTGTTTTATGTAAATTTCACTGGGCATCTGAGATCACCCTTTATTTGTTTTATTTTCCCCAATATATTAAGATGGTTTTTTTAATAATATCAAGGATGAAATAATTCCTCTATGATGTTTATTTTTTATTACCAATCTTATATGGAAATCAGGAATACATTTGGTTATTGAAGAAAAATAAAATGATTCATCATTTGGGAGTAGATCCATTTTATAGATGCCAATTTAATTGATTAGACATTATCTATGGGTTATTAGAGTTTGTGTTCTTATAGTATTAATTTTTTCTATCAAAAATCTATATAGAAGAAGATATTATCTCGAACACTAATCTATTATAAAAAGAAAATCAGATCCCATGAATAGTTGGACGAAATCTAACCAACACATGACATTTGATAAACTTCTTATATAAGGGAGGAGAAAGAAGATATTAATAGGGGGTCTTCGGGATAAAAATATGGTGTAATATCCTTAGAAAATGATTTAGTGGGTTTAATTTGTAGATAAATTGTTCAATATTATCCTAAATTTAAAATAATATTTCAACTCTATTTTGAACCCAATACAAGACACTAAATTATACGTAGAGATAATAGTTTTACTATATGCCACCTGGTATAATAGGGAACTTGATAATTGTATTCTAGGAAACAGGTTCAATCTCGAAACTTTGGTTCTAATAAGTAATTGTTCCACCTTCCACTAAATGTATCATACTATTTTAAAATCAATAAAAACACACCCAAAATGAATTGATTGAAAAAAATAAAAGAGGAAAACTAGCTAGTTGTTATGAATTTCACACAAAAAAATTCTCTTTCAACTGGCTACTTATGTTCATAATACACTTTTTTATAGGTGATGCATTTTTTGAAAAACTATAAGATATCCTTTTTGTAAAATGATACCAAAATTGAAAGATAATATCCTAATATTTTTTAGTGACTCTATAATTGGAAATAAAACTAGAGGAATAACATTTATTCATTTCTTATTCTCTTATATTAGATGGATCATTGAATCAACAAAATATGTATATGAGAGAATTGGGATACTAAAATAAATATTTCAGGATCTCTATAGTGTTGAGTGTCTCATAAGTAATGATATCATCATTTTAAGATATCTCTATGTCCATGACTTAGTAAAAAATAAATGATATAATATTAGTGTAATATAAATGTTTTGTACATTGATCATCAATAACATCATTGTGTATTTTTTCATTAAATTTATATCAATCTTGTCATCCTTTTCCACTTTCATATATTGAGTGTGAATTTTCCCATAAATAACATCAACAACCACATTTATTTTTCCCATGGGATTAATGAATGTAAAAATACAATTATTTTTTTCATGAAGATACACTGCCAGTGATTCAGGAATTATTGTAAGAATATATATTAATCACTTTTATGGTATGTAATTACTAGTATGTAGCCCAAATATAAAGTTCTTCATGGAAATTAAGGTATAAATAATTATCAAATCCAAATCATTGGTATAGTAATTTCACTCATGATGACTAAAATATATATATTTATATTCCACTAATCTATTATTTTTTATTAGTTCAAAACCTAAGAATACTAAATGTGAAACAAAAAAAAATCAAAACAATTTCCTCAAAGAAGTTGATATCATAATTTATTATATGTTTCAATTTTTTAATTTCATGGATAGGTACTTAAAAATAGTACAAAAATAATAATATATCACCATTATATTTTATTCGAGAAAACAAAGTGGTTATTTTTGAAAAATATTAGATAAATTAATGATATTATTCAATCACTTGAAAAAATTGATTTCAAAAACATTTGAGGTGTTATTAAACAACATAACTGATTTATTATTATCATGATATAAGAGTATGTAATATAAAAAATTAATTATTTATATTAAATAATTTATCTAATATTGAAATATAATTTATAATACATTTCATATATCTAATGTTTTAGTAATATCACTAAAACAATGTGAAGATTCTATCCACGCTTGTTTAAAAAAGAATTATTAGAAAATGATATCATCAATTGATAATATAATGAATGAGCCTAAAAAGAAATCATATTATTTATTATTGATATTAACATTACTGGACCAATGATCCATCAAAAATTCATATCCAAATATTCTATATTAACATTCCGACTTCAAAATGCCATATTAGTAATATATTCATATATTACATGATGTTGATGATATCCTAAATCATGGTCAATGATGGGAATCCGCTTTTCCTCCAATAAATAATAATATAGAGCATAAATTCTACAAAATTGGTTGTGAAATTGTTTTTATAAGTATAGTTTTTAATTTTCTATGTCAAAAATTAGACTCCAATCCACCTTCTCTATAAGCGAAATGGAGAACCACTAGGAGAAGTGAATTATCTAATAAAACATTTTTCACTTAATCATATAAAAATAAATTCCGAATTACATAAATTCATTCAATTCTATTAAATATAACTAAAATAATATCATTTTAGTTTAATAAAAAAAATAATTATATAAATCCACATATTTCATAGGAGTAATTATTTTAAAATCTATAGGGAAAATATCAAAAAACATCTACCACTGAATTTAAAACAAATCACATATTTTATTTAATTACACCATGTTCAAGACTACCAATTTTTGTGTAATTTAACCAATATTCACAATATTAGGGTCTTTTTGAAAATATTTAAGCACCTATTTAGTGGAAATGGTATATTGAGTACTAGAAAAAGGTGGGAATGTAACCCCTATAAATCAATCAATAAAATCAAAAAAAATAGTTAAGCTACACAGTTTCATATTACCATCCAAATAATTTTCATTGGGATACATCACATCATTTATAATACCTACTGAATGAATATCTAAATCACATGGTAATCATATCTTATTTTGAAATATCATTTTTCACAATATAGTATCAAGGGTCATATATATTGGTGAATCATGTATTTTATACTCAGGAAGAGGTAAAAATTAGTCAATGCTATAATAATTCAATGCACTTGTATCATATAAGGGATATAAAAATATTTAATATAAAATAATAAAACATATAATTTTATTTGAACCGTCTCCAATTCCATTTGTAAAATGGTCAATAACATTATACTACATGATCCTTCAAATAAACCACTATGTGGAACTTATTGATTAGGGGAATTAATATCCTCTAGATAAAACTAAAAATAAAACTTCCTCCTCGATATAATCTATGAAAATATATTTTACCTCCACCAATAATCTATGAAATGGACCCAGCTTATGAAAACTACATTGGATTGGACACTTCCCAGCAGTTTATGATACAATTCTTTTGTAGAATCTCTAGACCTATCAATAATTACCATATAAATTTCATTTCATTTTCATGAAGATTCAAGTTAAATTAATAATTAATAAATTAAGACATTAATAACATTGGATGGAAGATAATATGAATCTATGTGAATGAGGAAATGTTCTACCTTGGATTCCCTAGAATGATACATCCCTACTCATATATTTTTATTGGTTGTTAATTCATCTAGATGATATTTCACTTGTAGTTTATTCATGTAGTGATCTACCTATTCATGAGAATCCTATATATCTCATCTTAGTAAGTATTAAATACTTAATTACTTATATATAAATATAAATATAATAAGAATCACTTGATTCATTAGTTTCTAAATTATATCCCTTAAAATACATTTTATGGGATTATTCATCTATAATCTTATATAGATTGAAGTGAAGCAAGTCTATAAATTTTTTAATATATTTGACAATAGTGATTGGACCTTTATTAATGTCAATAATAACTAAATAATTTATAAAAAGTATGGTTTTTGGATAGAATTGAGTAAATAATAATTTATGAACATTAATCTAGGAATGTTCATGGTCTTTAATTACCTAATGCATGAAATGAAACAAATGGTGAGAAGATCCTTCTCATATGAAGGTGTAAAACTAGGCCCATTGTGTCTTTTATGTCTCAATTATTTAATATATATAGTTGAATAAATCAATACAATCCTAAGATTTATGAAGGGATTCATATCCTTGAAATGTTTTAGGATGAATGATATTAAAATACCTCATAATATCAATTACCATTAGCTCCTTTCAAGGATGGCCTTGAATAATATGTTAATATAGATGGATAAAACCTTCTAGATCCTAAGGGTAAACTTTAGTTTGACCGTTGTACAAATGATCATCCACTCATTCCTACATAGAAATTGGATTCTACCTGGGTGGCATACTCTATAATTAATTATAGAATAATATAAACAACATGTTCTTAAAATGTAAAAAATTGAAATATTAATTATAAATGTCAGGTAAATAGCACCCCATATTTACCATAAATTTTTATTTATTAATTCACATTAAATTTTAATTATAGTTTTTTATCTTTTTAAAATATCATCGTTTATAATATTTTATAGTCTTATAAGAAAAACACAGATCGAAGTTTGAAAATCGAAAAAATAAAATTTTGAATATCATTTGAAATATTGAAAGTGGTCATCAAAAATTATCATGGAAATAATATATATAAGAAATTATGAATAATTTTATCATTGTTAAATAAAATAATTAACATTTCATTGTAACCTTATCACCATCCCAAAATTAATATGAAATAAATATTAATTTACTATTTATATTTTCGATATTAAATACCAATAACTGATTCCAATAATAAATATTCAATATTTGAGATGCATATGATATAATATAGAATTTTACTTGTGCCTATCTATCATAACCTATTCATTATTCACATTTCAAAATATCTAAGACTTTTTCTAATGTAAAATTAAAATAGAATCAAGACTACCATTAGAAACTAAAACATCTACCAAAATTATATTTTGTAGGAATATTTATGTATTACTTCCAAAATATATAATTTAATATCACATAGATACTATAAAACAAAATACTGATTAACGTTAATTGGGATAAGATACCATTTTAAATTAAAGTGACCTAATTACCTGAATACTATAAGACCTGGTATGCACAATACCTCAGCTTCACCAACATATTATGACAAGCTTTCATAAATATTAAAGGGTGAATAGTATTTGTATGGGAGTTGGTATTCCCTCTATATTGTTTAAATAATTAAAAAATGAGGCATGATAATGTTTTCAATGAAATTTTGAAAAATATTAATAATCAATAAAAACAACAATAAACACCGACATTGTACGTGTGATTCATGTTAAATTAATAATAATAAATATAAAATATACCACATGTATATTAATTTATATAAATCCAATGTTTAAAAACATCCATAAAGATTCCATAAAATGATAAAGTATAAAATTATAGCTCATTTACAAATCACACATGAAAAACATTATCTAGAGTGAAAAATTGAAATCAAATGCATGAGACTTCCCTTATTTATATACTAAGACAACTCACACATAAAATCCTAACCAATAAAATATAATATTGAAAAGGTCACTAAACTCTATACTCTAAATGATACTAGCTATAATAGACTAGGTCCTTACCTTTCTACGGATAATATGTAATACGCTATATATGGAAACCATTTTGGGATCAATTCTGGGTGTGACTATAGGATATCGTGTTGGTTATCACTACCCAACCCCTATCTACTATTAATAAACAATTTTGTTTTCAACAGATGTGAAATGCGATAAGAATAACCATAATGATAGTAAATATTCTATACAATAGTTATCGAAAATAATATAATTAATAGACTATTTCATATGTTAACAGATGTTTGTATACATTTTCACCTACATCATGTACAATATCAAAATCTACATTTTTCTATTATAATATTTTAATTTGAATAAACAATCTCTAGGTAATTTAATTGCCTGTAATAATGCAGGAAATATCATATCTAGTCCTAAGTTAAAAGGGTGTACTATATCAGGTAATTGTGAGCCTACTCTGAACCATCAACCTGAAATCTAAAATAAGGAGTATATATTAAACTTATATATAATAGAATATACCCTTCATTTAATTATAACATTTGACTAATAAATTGTCACATTAAAGGGATAAATACCCAATCAAAACTAAGAAAATTACTATTCCACAACTTATATTAGAAGATAGTTGACCAATTGTATACCTTTGGGTATTATTAATCCATGTTATTATGGTAATTATGTTTTTAAAAAAATAATAATTTCTTTATAAAAATGAAAATTTGAATATTTATATCCAAGGGATGATGAATCAGTGTTAATTTATTTAAAATTGGAATTAACTATAACTGAGTTGATTTCTATGAAAAATATGTTAATGAGATCACTCATAGAATAATTTTTCATAATCAATAATGATGTATGAGAAATATTTACAATGTTCAGTATATTAGAGATATTCTATGTTGAAAATTGTATATTATAGGGGTGATACTTTTCAAAAAGGAAAATAGTTTATGGGATACTTAACGTATTTTTAATACACTATACTCTTTCAAATGAGCGGATTCATTCCAATTTATGTAGGCAATATATATAATATTAAACCAATGGTTATATTTTTTTATTAACTATAGTAATTATTTGAATGATGTAATAAATTAGTTCTTTATAAATCATATGTCTATGTTTTGGAAAACTTGTAATAATATGAGGTGATATTGAGAGGGAGTTGGAATAATTCAACAAGAATTTGTGGAATAATATAGTGAAAGAGTAGACTAAAAATTCATTCCATTGATATGTCTCAAATCATGGTACCGTAAATTATTTTAAAACTCCAAATACACCATAAAAAAAATAATTTCATAAATAATGTATAGATATTCAGTAGAATCATGAAAAACCATGATGAATGAATTCATAATGAAAAAATTATTTTGTGGAGAAGTTGATTCAAATTCCATTAATATTCAAAATATATTCATACATAGATCATGATAAAACTAATCTAATTTTAATATATATATTTGGATTAATCCATCATTGAAATTCATTAATTATTTTTTTTCAATTCATGAATATTAGAAATAACAAATTAAAATATTAGAAAATTTGATCAAAGAGTTGATGAATCCTTTCTAAAATCCTCCTTATCATATGTCCAAGGTTAAAAATTCATGAAAACTAAGATGTAGATTAGTATTATGTAAACATACTAAAAAATATTCCATTTTGGATTGCATTTCATGATAATATATTTAAATGTCCTAAATAATTAAAAATGTATTATTACTTATCTATAAGTTAAATATATGTTAGGAATGAATCAATGAACTATCATAATGACACTTATCATATCATATATTAATAGATTCCCTCTAGAAATGAAAAATTGTTGTAAAAATATTTAAAAACATTTTTAATAGAAATTCTGATTCAAAATTTATATGCACTTGTACATACTAAAATATGTCTGGTATATTATGATAAAAAATCACTAATATCATAATATAAGACATATTATGTTGATAATTATGTTAAATGTAAGGATTTAATTAATTCTTTGAATGAGAAGATTGGTAAATTTGAAAATTATTTTACATGGGAACTTATTCCTATGAAAAAGGAAATAATATCATAGGGACCATTGGGATGTTATGAAATAATCTCTTTGATAAATGGGAGACTAATAGAGAATGAAACAGATTAGTGAAAATTGGATACACTTATATTGAAGGATTTTATTTTGATGAAACATTTTCACCGACTATATCTATTGGTTATATTTTAATGTTTTTCGTTATTTCAATAGATAATCACTAAAAATTATTTTAAATATATGTGAAATATATATCATGGAATCATGATCCTAAGGAAAATGTGCTTATTTAGTAACCTAATGGTGTTCAGGAATCTAATTTGACGTAAACTGCCTTTAATAACATCTAGAATACATATATTCTATACAATGACATAATATTATAGATTTAAAAGTAATCCTAAAGAATAACATATGGATGCTGAAAAAGGAATAGTAAAATAAATAAAAGGAATTATAAATTACGGGATTCTATATGGAATATATGAGATACATTTTTTATTTAGCTTAACTAATACAGGTCAGGGTGGAAATATTATTCAATCAAATTCATCATAATAAGGTATATTTAACTTAGGACAATCCTTTTCATTTTTCCATTATATGAATCAAAATTATATGGAAATTAGTATTGAAGAAATTATTTTTCACTTCTAGAATTGAATTTAAACCTTTCGGTCTGGTAGAAGTACTGGCTATAATTGTAGAAAATAAAGGTTATAAATAAATAAGTATTGGTTATGATAATTAATGTCAGATAAACATGAAAAAGATTCAATTAAAAATATATAGATCAAAACATATTAATATCAAATATTTTTTTAACATATAGAATGTAAAAAATAGTGAAACTATTTATATATATATAAATAATGAATAAAAATATATAAATATTTAAAATTCTTTTCTAAATAATTAATTTGAAGAGATAATACTAAAAATTTATATTCAAGATTTCCCTCTCATGTATGGAATATTTGGGGTGAAAAAATTAGGCTGGGTGATTTTATCAAAGGGGTAAATTGATATATTAATAATGTAAATTTATCATTAACAGATATATAACTAGATTAATATATTAATAGTTTATAATATGAGTAAATTAATTTGGAGTATGTGATGGTCATCTGAAATTAAATTTATTCCACTGAGGAAAGAAGGTTTCTAAAAACACATTGCTTTGCCTTGATGTGTGATTTTAGGATGATTTATCTTCAATATAAATCTATGAATTGATTTTATTTATTTAATTTGAAAATAAATCCATTATTTAATATTAAAATACACATGGAATTATTGAGTCGTTGTTTATTTTTTCCCACTGCCTTTTAGATGAATTAATTTTTAAGAAAAATTAATTATGTTAGTTGCGGATTATTTGATTAATAATAAGAATCATAAAATAACAAAAATGATTAGTTATAAAATTATATCTATTAATGTGACAGTAAACCTAAATTGTTTTTAAATAACCAAGATTAATTTATTATTTTAGTTAGTGGGGTCTAAGATTTAGAAAATTATTTTTAATAACAGGTATCTTTTTTCACTCGAGAAGTAATATTTTTCTGTGATCACATAATAATAATCCAATGGTTACTTATTAAATTTCACATATTATTAAATCTTAGTAAATATATAATAAATTAAAAATTATTCACATATGAAGATTAATATTTCATAAAATTTAAAATAGTAATATGATCTTTAATATGAATTTTCTAAGAATACGTTTTTGATTCCAAAAGCTACATACCACTAACAAGATTGAATGTGATGGGAAATTGATAATTTTATGGGATTATTTGAAATTTTTATAGAAAATTTTTCATAAAATTAAATTTGAAACATATTTAATTTTTAAATATACTTTCTAAATTTAAATAATAGGTTTTTAAATATGATGATATGTTTCTACATTTTGAAATTTAAAGGTGTCATATTACTAAGTGAAAGGGAAAAGTATAAATTATTTGGAGTTTTCAAAATTAAAAAATTGAAACTACCCATATGATCTTGAAAAAGAAAATAAATGGATATTTATTACATTAAACCAAAAATTATATAAAAATATTCAGAGAGAGATAAGTGATATTGATATAAGATAATATTATAGAAACACATATTACGAATGACAAGGATCTCATATTCAATACAAATATTCTATTATATATTGATTTTTCCATGATCAATAGTGTTATTAATTTTTATTTGAATAAACACATGAATTTTAATCAAGGTTAAAGCACACTAGATACTTCTGAAGAACTTTTACATTTCATAGAATCCCTATTAGATGTTGGGGAGATCCTATATAAACATTAATGTGAAAAAATATATATTAAAATATAACAAATGGTAATGTATAACACCTTCCCCAATATAGTAAGGATTTAGTCCCTTAAATTTGTGTAAATCCTATAAAATTTGATGAGGAACATAATTTAATATTTATTTTTTATCCAATGGAATGGGAGAGTTTCAATATTGGGGATATCCTGGATTTAACAAGATCAAAATTTTATTTGATAAAAATAAATTATAAAGTAGGGTTATAAAATTACTTCTCATATTATTAGTTTTATTCTCTATTCCACCTGGTAAAACCATATCCTTGTAATAAGATCAATTTTATTAATTGATATAATATAATAATTTTATCATTAAAATGAACTTTAATATTTAAAACAATAGATCCATGTGAGTATAAAGAAAAAATAATAATAAAGAGGTAAATGATATAATCTTTTGTTTTATTTAAAATGTTTATTTATAAAATTTATATGATTTAGTGATGGGTAACTTTTCTAATCAAATGGATTTGTAATTATAATAATGTTATGATATAATTATATTAGTAATAATTTGATTAATTGAATAATTATGATAAGTTTTTAAAATTCTTTTAATAAATTTATTTTTAATGATATAATTATTATTAAATAATATCATATTTTGTATATGATTTGTTGAACCATTAGAATTTCCTTGTTAAAAATCCATTACCATTCAATATTCAAATAAAATGGAAGTTTTTCAAATATATAGGTTTTGTTAAAAAAATTTGATATTTGGTTTGACTAAATTTAATATTACTTATTCATGAAGTGATGATATATGGAATATAAATAAATTACGTTATTATAGAGTTTTTTTGTTGTTTAAAATATATTTAATAATGATAAGTGAAATATATTAAATATAATTATTATATTATTATCTTAGATGAGTTGATTATATTGGAGTTGGGGATTAACATATATGTGATAATGTCGGTTTCATAATAAAATGTTAATATTAATAAAATTTAAAATACAATTATATATAAATTTCATTAATTATAAATGAATAATTTCCTTATAAATATTATTATAATGATTAAAATTTCATTAATTTATAATGATATATGGGTTGATGATAAAAATATTGATGTGATTTGAATAATTGATTTTGTTATAGGTGAATTTTTTAATTATTTTTTTATGAAGATGATGTTCTATTATGATATTAATATTTTATTATGGGATCGTGTATTTTAAGAGTAAATTTCAATAATGTGTGATGTTATATTCTATAAAGGATGTTGTATTCCAAACATATGAATTTTTTTGTTTTAGTTTAAAAAACTGATTTTGTGTTGTAAATATGTGCTTTTCATATATATTTTTTGTTGTAGCAATGATGAATGACGATTTTTGTAATTTTTTATATTCCATTATTAAATTTTTAGAGGATTAAAGGTGGTCATGGTGATGTGAATAAGTGTCTGTGGATTGTAATATTCAAGGATGGTGATGTGGATAAATGATATTGTGGATAATGAATAAGATATATTTTGTTAATTAATTGTATGTATTAGTGGTCTATTTTGAATGATATTTTCCACATGTATTTTTGAACATAATTTTAGAAAATGATTAGTAATTTATATATTTCATTCATTTAGTAAATCTTATTCAAATTAATTAGAGACATGAGGGGCTGTTGGAGAATACCATTTAGTGTCATGTCCTTGACCCAGGTGCCACTCAATCATTCCATGAGCCTGGTTGTCTACATGAAATAATGTGCCTCTCCCCAAAAAGTAGAGGATGCTGACTATCAGTAAGGTCCTAGGTGGGTAAGTGGAATGTTTATTCCCTCATTACCAAAGTATATCACAATTTATGTAAACAACATATAGAGAATTGATGAATTAAAACAAGAAGACAAAAAATACAATGTAGGAATAGATAGTGATCTCAAAATATTGATCATATACAATTATGAAGATAATAAAAGTATCTAGAAAATTGAAAAAATAGGTACATAGAAATAATATAAAATAAGTGTAACCAAAACGGAAAAAATAATAAAAATTGCGTATAGTATCATAAGCCTTAGCTTGGTCCTATTATCCCCAGCTCAATGTAAATAATCAACAACCTATAATAGGGTGTTTTCTCCTATGATAACCTGCAACAATATAGTCTGTTTGGGACACCATGGAGACCCAAAGAGGGTGAGAGATAAAAAATCCCAATAGGTAACCACCCAAAACCCAATATAGTTCTAAGAATCACATTTAATAATGATAAAAATGTGTTATTAAAGTAGTAACTAACGTTTGAATTCCAGTGGAATATGTCTACTACAACAAGAAATACCAAACAACCTTTCATGGTTCCCTACAACAAGTATTAGCTCCTAATAATTTAGCTACAAGCCATATAAATAGACCACACAACTTCACCGTACAACCATCCATACACTATCCACACATCCATTCCATATAAAAAACATATCATGAACCCATGGCCTTTCCATACAATCACATTCATATATCGCATAGTCATTACATTTAATTATATGTAATCCATGAATGGCCGGATCAAAGGTGTAGAATACCCATACATCCTCATCGATTCCCTAGATCATATTAGTGTATACTCGATGTAGGAACTGGTTGGAGTCCTTGGATAATGTTTACCATCTTGTTCTACACGAGTGCATGAAAGCCAGATCCAAGTGTTATAAAATCTCAAGGAATCCCACAGAATAAAAACCCACTGTGCATACTAAACCAAGGTCTCCACTACCACATTCTAGATGAATGGAGATTCGTCTATAGAATCCTAACAAACATCGAAAATTTCACAATACTTCAAACCATTTGAGTGTACCCACTCATATATACAATTAAAATCAATTCCATTGAAGAGTATACCAACTCATTCAAACAATATCATTCCATGTGTATACCCACTCATATAAACTACTTATATTTAATCAGATCACATGGGTATACCCACCCATTTTCCACAAATATCCATTTAACCCAACACAAGGGTATACCCACCCATTATTCATGAAATTAATTTTTTGTAATCGAAAACCAAACAATGTGTATACTCACTCATTTAACAATAATTCCATTTAATCATTTAATCATGTAATCATGTCTGGCATGTTATATTTTTTATAACTCCAAGAAAGGAGACAGACCAGCTTCTATGAATTTAAATCAATCTAATTTGACTAAAAATGATCTTCCATATACTATAAAATAATAAAACACACCCCTTGAGTATTTTATCAAAGGTCTAAACCAAAGAAAATTCATGGTTAACCCCACGGTTTTTTAAAAATAAATTTTGAAGCTTGAAATTTTTTTTAAAGTAGATATTTATAAGTATTTAGTAAAAATAATTTTACTACTACTGTGTTTTGAATTTCAAAAAATAGTCAGCTATAATTGTGTTTAGAGTGTTATTTGGAGTCAATTGGAACCAACTTGTTTTTTGGAGAATAGTACCATACACTTGTGAATATTAATATGAATAGTAATATGACCCAAATGAATAGTAAATTTTATTATTATTTTATTTTATTAAGGCTTTAAGATAATGAAATCTTGATTAATTTTTCGATGTGATTTAATAACAGTTACTACTCTTAAATTATTAATTTTTGAATTAAGTATGATTTTATTTAAAAATTTAATTAAAAATATATAGAAAATTATTTTTGAAAAATGGACTTCATTTTTGAATTCAACAGGTCGATAAATGGTTCGGGTGAATTTTGGGTATTTTTCTGAAACAGTTGAATTTTCGGTGAATAGTCAAAAATATATTTTAGAGTTTCGATGTGTTAATGACATCATTAATGATGTAATAATTTGGGTCGACATGTGTAAAGTAAAATAGGTTATGAGGTTTCCCTAGTGTCTAATACCATGGGAAAATAGAATTGGTAAGACCATGGTTTTGCAAATACCACTAATGAGGTGTTAATTGAAAATTATTTAAATAATCCCTCACTTTTTCTATAAATATGAACTCATTACTTCATTAACATTATTCAAAATTCATCATCAATGATTCTATGGAAACTTTACATCCATAGTAGTCCTCCCAAGGTTTCTTGAAGCCCCCAAGGTCCCAACCATTATTTTCTAGGAGTTACTCTACAAGGTAAGGAAATTATCAATTTCATTATTTTTCCATTCAAGTTTCCATACCATGTTCTTATTTTATTATTATTATTAATCTATTATATATTATTATTCCTTTATATATGTGTGTCCCTTGTCCCCTCTCTTTTTAATATTTCATAAAACCATGTTGCATAGCTGTTACGCTGTCGAATTTTAGTAAGGGATTTCTCAATTATTCTTTTATTTTGGGTTCCTTTATTTTCAAATTCTTTTTTCATCTCTTCTTACCCAAAAGTCATGAAATCACCAGAAATAATGTATATTCTGGATGTTCTCATGATCATGAAAAATTAATCATCATTATTCTTCTCCTCTCCCACTTATTCAAGGAATAAAAACATGTGTTTGTGATATGTCTAATTACCAACATCATGGACAATGTGATATCAATTTCCATTAATTCTTTCAAGTATGGTCTTGAAACAATTCATACAGTTGAAGAAGTTTATAATATATGTATTATGTCTCATCCATGGTTTTTTAATTTTTTTTAATTATTTTTTTATTTATAATACAAAATGGGGTTTTTATTATAAAAGAACCACTAAAATTGTCTAAACGAACATCATTAATGTTTTAACATATGAATCATCCTAATATAAAACATCAAAATGTTAAATGGTATAAATTAGGGTAATAAAAATATTTATATACCTTTACCTTCCAATTTTAGATTTTCTCTTACAATCGAAAAGAACACCCATCATGAACCAATCATGAAAATCATGTAAGGAACTCACCCAAAACGGTGCCAACAAGAAAATACTATCAATTATGTCATGAAATGAAGTTATGAAATGATAATATAATATGTTATAAACATGTAAATGTTTCTATAAAAAACTAATAACAATATATTAACTATTATACATGATATTTAAACAATTTTGAAGTAAAACAAGCATGAGGTAAGGGAATTCTTATCGCGATTTCCATTCATTGGGTTGACCTTATAATTTGTTATTTAAGTGATATTAAAATTTATTAGGTGATGGATTTTTCTTATATTATGTTGAATTATGTTTAATTACAATGTATATACATATTTCATCCACTCTATTAAGTCTATCCTCAATTTTATGATATTTTTAACTGGCTTTTCTTTTAAAATCCACTTTCAAAATTATGTTTTACAAAATTAAAAAACCAATGTTTTTATGCTATTATTAATGTTGTATGATTATGTTCTAGTTATTGAGAATTTTATATATTTAAGGGTGGGTACTATATATCTCTCTAATTCATTGGTTATGTGTATGTTGGAGGTCGTTCGTATGGTTACTCCATGTGTAACTGCAATGGTTACACAAAAGTAAGGAAGTCGTGAGGGTTACAAATAATAAGGTAGCCGAGAGGGTTACAAGATTATGTAAGTAGTGCCCCAATAAACCTCTATGGTTATTATTACGTTCTTATGTATTATGGAAGTATCATGTTTCACAAAGTATGTATTTATATACAGGTGATAAGTATGACTTTTGAAAGTGATTTCATACGTTAAAAGTATTCATGGACAAATGTATTACTTATTTTTTTCCCATACTAAGTTTTTTTTTCTCATCCCAAGATTTAAATTATTTTCTCAGGTCAATGGATGTGTATGACAAAGAAGTAATCCATGTTAAATGTTGAAGAATTGTCAAGAAATCATGTTTAAAGTATTAATGTTTTATATTTTGAAAAAAATGGAAACAGTTTTTATGGTATCCACTCTTTAACAATGTGTAACGTTATAAATGTATTATGTCCCAATTCTCAGAATATCTAAACATGAAAATATCCTCAATGTAAGAGGAATTGTTGTATTGAATAAATTCATGATTAAGTCTGTAATATGGTTGGGTACTTATAAATGGTATCAGAGGATGGATTAGGTAACATTAGGGGATTGGATGATGTTAAAAGAATACCATAAATGATTTTTACTCTATCATTAATTTGAAATGTTATAGCATTTAAAGATAACCATGTTACATCATCTGAGAAATGTTTGTTCAGAATGGTTGTCTGTAGAAAGAACAAGGTTACTAAAGAGGAGAGGCACTGACCAAACAACAACCTTTCGAATCTACAGCCCATAATGGTAAGGATTGGAACCGAGCAGTTTTTTACAGCAATGGCCCAGCTATCGCAGGAAATAATTGGTGGTGGAATCCCTTCAAGAGAACAAAGAGAGGTAACACAACAGAACATGATAGTAGTGAAACAATTTATGAGAAAACACCATCATTCTTTCAATGCATCTTCTGGCCCAGTTTCAGCGAATAGATGTATCAAAGCCCTTGAATAGATATTCAATGTAATGGAATGTACAGACAATCAAAAGGTAATTCTTTCCATTGTTCTTTTTTAAGGTTAAGATGATTAGTGTTGGTAAATGGTAAGGAATATCAGGTGTAGAGAGGATTTTGATTCCTTAGAGTGGAATGAATTTAAAATTCTTTTCATTGAAAAATATTTTCTTTAGGTGGTTCGACTTTGGATAGAGAATAAATTCCTTGAATTGAAGCAAAATGAGAAGGAATTAGTGGCTGTCTATGATGTGATTGTCACCCAACATCCGAGGTATGCTCCAAATCTTATTCTAGATCTTGATAGAAAAATCAACTACTTTTACTCAGGACTAAAGCCATGGTATCGAAGGGTTTTGGCATCTCGTGAATTAAAAAGTTATGAGAAACTTTTCTGATGTGCTAAGAGTATAGAAACGGAGTTTTCAGATGATCATGTGCATTTTGGTAAGAAGGAGAAGAAGAGGTCTTTGTGGTAAGAGATTTGTAGAAATCAACCAAAAAAATTGATGGTGAGAAAATCCAATATCCATTTTATGAAAATTTTTGTAGGAAACACCCTGGGGAATGCCTTAGCAAAACATGGAAGTGTTTTAAATGTGATATGTCTGGAAATATAGCCCAAGATTTCAATGAAAATTATCCTAAGACTAATCTTGATAAGAAAACTATAAGTGTTTTAAATGTGGTGAGATGGTACATTATGAAAATGCATGCCCAAAGAGAGATCCAAATGATGCAAAGAATCCTGAATATAAGCATAAAGGTGTAGTGAAATCCTTTCAGACTACGTCAACAAATTTCGGGCCATCAAATGAAGTTGTATCAGGATCTTCGTTTGTTCACTCAGATTTTTCTAAGGTTTTGTTTTATATGGGGTCTACGCATCCCTTCATCTCTGTGAAATTTTCATGTAAATTGGAAATATCACCTCAAGAAATGAGACCTGAACTTATTTTTAATACACCAGGGGTAAATATTATAGAATATAGGAATTATAAAAATCTTTCTATTGTGGTCTCTGTATAGGAATTACATACAAACCTTGTTTTTTTAACCTTAGTGTAGTTTGATGTTATTCTGGAAATGGATTGGCTTTCTGTTTATCATACAATGATTGACTGTAGATCTAAAGAAGTTTTTTTTTCAGAAAGAGTTTCAGTTTGTATACAAGAATGAACCCATACAATTGATAACATATCAGGAAGCTGAGAAACTATTAAAAGATATAAATTAAAGTTATATTCCTCATATTATTAAAAACAAGGGAACATTTCAGATTAATGATGTGCTAGTGGTAATTGAAAACCCTGATGTTTTTTCCGATGAGTTACCTAGTGTCATACTTGATCGGGATGTCGAATTCAAAATTGATTTAGTTTCTAATGCTAAGCCAATTTCAGAACCCCATATCGTATAGCTCAAATAGAACATCACGAATTGAAAACTCAGTTGCAGGATTTTCTTGATGAAGGCTTCATTCATCCAAGAACATCACCATGTGGAGTTATTGTTTTTTTGTTAAAAAGATAGATGGTTCAATGATTCATTTCATTGATTATAGATCTTCAAATAACGTCATTGTTAAAAACAAGTATCCTTTGCCTCATGTTGATGACTTGTGTGATCAGCTCTACAGAGCTTAATACTTTTCCAAGATTGACTTGAGATATTGATACCATCAGCTGAAGGTGATGAAGGATGAAATTCTGAAAACAACCTTTCGTACTAGATATAGGCATTATGAATTTGTTTTTATGCTCTTTAGGTTAACTAATTCCCCTAATGTACCCATGAATCTTATGAATAGAGTATTTCATGAGTTCTTGGAGAGGTTTGTGGTTGTATTTATTAAAGGAATTCTAATATTTTCTAAAAAACCAGGAGCATGAAAAACATATAAGGGTTGTTTTAAAAACTTTTAAAGAAAAGAAACTATATGGAAAATTCAGAAACTGTAATTTTTTTGTGAAACAAATTTCTTTTCATGGGAACATTGTAAATGGGGATGGAGTAACAGTTGAACCTAAAACAAAAAAAGCTGTTAATGTATGAAAAATATCCACAAATGTTATTGAGATTCATTTTTTTCAAGTAGTAGAAGGTTATTACCGACGTTTTGATTAGAAATTTTCTCTATTATCTAGCCCGATAACTATGTTAGTATGGAAAGTGAAGAAATTTGTTTGGATAGAATAATGTGATGTCTGTTTTCTTGAACGGAATAAGAGATTGCTAAATGATCCAGTTTTGGCCTTGCCTTCCAGAAATGGTGATTTCATCATCTATTGTGTTGATTCGTTGAAGGGGAGCGTTTTGTTATGATGAATAATGATTAGGTAATTTCCTTTGCTTCAAGACAACAATAATCTCATGAGTTAAATTATCCCTCACAGGATTTGGAATTGGAAGCGGTGGTTTTTTCTTTGATAATTTGGACCCATCATTTATATGGAGAAAAATTTCAAGTATATACTGACCATAAAAGTTTGAAGTATATATTCACTCAAAATAAATTAAATTTGAGGCAGAGAAGATGGGTTGAACTGATAATGGATTAGGATTGCAAGATCAATTACCGTATAGGAAAATAAAACAATTTGGAAGATTCCTTGAGTCAAAAACAACATGCATCATTAACCATGTTACATTTGGAACATGATCCCTTGATTAAATATTTGATGAATTTTGGAATAGAAGTTGTTGGTGTAGGGAATACATCTGTTTTGTATCAGGTTTCAGTGTAGTCATTGATGTCAGATAAAATTAAGCGAGCTCAGCAGGAAGACATTGAGCAGTAGAAAATGGTAGAATTAGTTAAAGTGGGTAAGTTGCAAGAATTTAACCTTGATAAATAGTCTGTTATAAGATTTGGTAAAAGGTTGTGTCAACCTTGTGATTCAATGATAAAGAATGAATTGTTGTGTGAAGCTCATAGTTCTCTATTTTCAATTATTCCTTACAGTACTATGATGTAAATAGACCATTAGGAGTATTATTGGTGGGATGGAATGAAAATAGATAATTATGATTTTAGCATGAAATTTTTAATATGTCCTCAGGTTAAAGTAGAGTGGCAGTTACCGAAGGGGATGCTTTAGCCATTTCTAGTTCCAGAATGGAAGTGAGAGCAAGTACCAATGGATAGTGTGGCGGGACTACCTAAGACATCTTGAGGTAATAATGCAATTTTGGTTATCATGGATCGACTGACAAAATCTGCACATTTTCATTATAATTGAGATACAATGTCATTGGATCGTCTTTCTCGACTGTACCTCAAGAGATTCTCAGGTTACATGGAGTTCCTCTTTCCATTGTATCTGACCGGGATCCCAGGTTCACTTCTAACTCTTGGAAGGGACTTCAGAAGTTGTTGAGAACATAGTTAAATTTTAGTACAGTTTTTCATCTTCAATCAGATGGGAAGTCCGAATGAACGATTGAATCATCAAAAGATATGAATCAAGCTTGTTCAATGGACTACCAGGGAATTTGGGATCATCATATTTCTTTAGTTGATTTTTCTTATAATAACCTTTTTCATTCTAGTATACAGATGGCACCTTTTGAGGTTTTGTACGGAAAGCAGTGTTGGACTCCATCATTTTGGGATGAAGTCAGTGAAAGAATGTTGATGGGGCCAGAATTTGTAGTGTAAGTGGTTGGAAAAGTGAATATGTTCCAGCATCATATGAGGACAGCTCAGAGCTGGAAAAAAAGTTAAAAAGATAACAGAAGGAAATACTTCTCTTTCATGTTAGGTGACCGTGTTTTTCTTAAAATCCCTCCTTGAAAAAGTGTGATGCATTTTGATAAGAAATGGAGGCTAAGTCCATTGTTCATCAGTAATTTTGAAATATTGGGGAAGTTGGAATAGATTCATACCATGTAGCTTTGCCTCCGAGATTCTCTCAGCTACATAATTTTTTCATGTTCCAATGTTGAGAAAGTATGTGCTAGATTCATCGCATTTCATGAGCCCAAAAGCAGTTTAGTTGGAAGATATCCATTCTTCTAAAGAGAAACAACTCAGATTCTTGATTGAAGGGAACATGTATTGTGGAATAATTTAATCCACCAGGTAAAGGTTTTGTAGAGAAACCACATGGTTGAAGAAGAAACATGGGTGTGTAAAAATGCTATGACGGAATAGTACCCTCACTTGTTTAATAAGTAAATAAAATTTTGGGGACACAATTTCCAGAAGGTGTGGATAATGTAATAGCCCATGGTTTTCTAAAAATAAATTCAAAAGCTTTAATTTTTGTTTAAGGTAGATATTTATAAGTCACCTTTAATCATAATTTTATTTCTTCTATGTTTTGAATTTCAAGAAATGGTCATCTATAATAGTGTTCAATATGTTATTTGGAATCTATTGGAACCAACATGTTTTCTTGGTTAAAAGTAATATACCCTTATTAATTGTAATACGAATAGTAATATGACCATGATGAATAGTAAATTTTATTATTAATTTATATTATTAATGCTTTAATATAATGACATCTTGATTTATTTTTCAATGTGATATAAAAAGAGTTATAGTTTGTTAATTATTAATTTTTAAATTAAGTATGATTTTATTTAATGATTAAATAAAAAATATATTTATAAAATTATTTTCAAAAAATGGACTTCATTTTTTGAATTCTACATGTCGATAAATGGTTTGGGTGATTTTCAGGGATTTTTCGCAAACAATTGATTTTTCAGTGAATAGTAAAAATTACAATTTTGAGTTTCGCTGTGTTATTGAAATCATTAATGATGTAATAATTATTTAATAAATCAGGTCTACTTGTGTACAATTAAATAGGTTATGAGGTTTCCTAGGTGGCTTATACCATGGGAAAATACCATGGGAAAGCCCATGGGTTTTCAAAAACTACTAATGAGTTGTCCCTTGAAAATTGTTAAAATAATCCCTCAATTTTGATATAAATACCAACCCATTCCTTTATTTAATTTATTTCAAATTCCTCATATATAAATCTCTAGTCTTAAAACATCCCTATTAGTCCTCCATAGGTTTTTATATTCCCTAAGGTCCCAACCATCATGTTCTATGAGTTACTCTATAATATAAGAAAAATCTCAATTTCTTTCCTTTTCCATTCAAGTTCCCTTTTATGTGGTATAACATTCATGATTTCATAACATGTTATTATTTCCTTATTATTCATGATCTATTCTGTTTTATGATTCAATTCAGGATGGTTTACCCTTATCCCTTCTCTTTTTAGTATTTTCTAAAACCATGTTGTATAGCTATTAGGCTGCCGAATTTTTGTAAGGGATTTCTCAATTATTCTTTTATTTTGAGTTATTTTATTTTATTATTGTTTCTTAATCTCTTCTTATGAAAGAGGCATGAAATATCCAAAAATAATATATATTTTGTATTTTATCATGATCATGTAAAATTCACCATCATTATTTTTCTCCTCACCCACTTATTCAAGGAATAACAACATTGTTCGTGATGTGTCAAATTACCGACATCATGGACAATGTGATTTAAATTTACATTAATTATTTAAAGTATGGTCATGAAACCATTTCTATGGTTAAACCATGTTAATAAATATGTATTATGTATCATCCATGGTTCTGGAATTGTTTTCTACTCATTGTTTTAATTTATAAGAAAAAATGAGGTTGTTATTATCAAAGAACCACTAAAATGATTTAAACGAACATCATTAATGTTTTTTCTTATGAATGATCATTATATAATAAATCAAAATTATAAATGGTATATATTATGTTACTGGATATATTTAAATACCTTACCATTCTATTTTGGGTGTTTCACTTCCAATCGACAAGAACACCCATCATGAACCAATCATGGAAATAAAGTAAGGAACCCACCCCAAAAAAGTGCAAGGAAAAAATATATACAATTTAGGGTTGAAATGTGGTTATGAAATGATCATATAAGATTTTATAAACCTGATAATGTTTCATTAAAATACTAATAACACTTTTTTAACCATTAAAAAGAATGTTTAAACATGTTTTATGTAAGACAAGCCTGTAGTAAGGGAATTCTTAACCCGATTTACATTCTTTGGTTTAACAATCTACTTCATTGCCTAAGTGGTATTAAAATTGATTTTGTGATGTGTTTTTCTTATATAATGTTCAATTATTTCTAATTACATTGTATTTATATATTCTATCTTCTCTATTAATTATATCCTCAATTGTAAAATATTTTCATGGAGCTTTTCTTTTAAAATCCTCTTTTGAAATTATATTTTTCAAAATTAAAAAGTAATGTTTTAATTATATTACACATGTTGTATGATTATGTTCTAGTTCTTGGGAATTGTTTATGATGAACTTTTGGACCTATATCTCCATTCAATGCATCAGGTATGTGAAATTTGGTGGTCATTCGTATGGTTACTTCATGTGTAACTGTGATGGTTACCCAAATATTAAGGTAGTCGTGATGGTTAAAAATTATAAGGTATCTGAGAGGGTAACAAGATTATGTAAGTAATGACCCCTGATAACTTTTTGGTTTTATATATGTTCTTTTTTATTATGAAAATATCAATTTTCCCAAAGTATGTATATATATACATGTTATATGTATGACTTTAGAAAGTGATTTCATATGTTACAAGTATTCATGGACTAATGTGTTATTTATTTATTTATATCATTTACTGTGTTTTTGTGCTCATTCGAAGATTTATATGATATTCAAAGGTTAATTGATGTGTAAGAAAAATAAGGAATCCATGTTAAATGTTTATGAATTTTCAAGGAATCATCTTTTATGTTTTAATGTTTTATATTTTGAAAAAATGGACATTGTTTTTATAGTATCCACTCTATAACAATGTGTAATGTTATGAATGTATTATATCCCAATTATCTAAAGCTCTGAACATGAAAATATCCTCAATGTAAGAGGAAGGGTTTTATGGACTAAATTCAAGATTATGTATGTACTAAGGTCAGGTTCTTATACCATTAGTGGCCTCTAAATGGGGAAAACCCCACTAACATAAATCAAAGAAACTATGGGAATACTTAATTGTTCCTGTTAAGTCTATTTTATATTAACATTTCAAAATATGGCCCACACCCAATTTTTTAGTGCGAAACAGAAATAAGAATAGATCTATAAAAAATCAAAAATTAAAATAAAATTATATATCACCTAAAATAGCTCTATTATGAAGTGCTTGTCTAGAATCAATTTATGAAAGGCCTCTAATTAGGGGAAACCGATGTTCTTCCAACATGAACGATGATTAATGAAATAGAGTACAAGAATCCACTAGATTTGAAAAAATTTAAAGTGGGGTATTATTCTCTAAATGAGAGGAAAATGGTTTTTCTCAAAAAGAGTGGCACCTAAGTCTATCATTTAATACAACTATCAAGAAAATACATGTTGTGTAATTACCTTACATGGAATATAGTACTATATTTTCCCTTTTTGGAAAGGAAAACCTTGATATCATGAAATTTCTATGATATAACAACATAAATCCTTGAATTGGATTACATGACATAAATCCCAATTACATGCCATGTAATTATCCTACCACTATCCTATATACATTATCCTCATCAATCCCACAAAAAACAACCCAACTATCCAATAACCTTGCTTAGGGTCAAATAGATAAAGGAAATTAAAATATTGTTTGACCTGGAAATAAATTATCCATACCTCAAGAAAATACCAGAATCTTACAATCTTCCCCCCTTATAGAAATTTACCCATGAATTTATCTCTCAAGGGTATTAATGATTTTCCTAAAAAAATTAAGCCACTGAGAACATATGTCAGCCTCCCACTGCCAAGTCTCATCCTATAAATGGTTGGGCTTCCATAGCACCCATACTAGAGGAAATGACCAGACTAAGGGAAACATCATACTCTTGTTAATGATATGAATCAGAAGCTCCTCAATGGATGTATCAACCTGCAAATCAACATCCATGGGATGAAAATCAAGACATGGGTCCAAATGATAGTATCACATCTTAGATATGTGGATGAAATCGTGCATGTATTAGTACCTTTGAGGTTACTAAACATATATAGGCTACCAACCTGACCATCTCCAGAATCTTGAATGGCCCAACATATAACCGTGGAAGCTTACCTTGACTTATGATCCGTTTGTGTCCTAGCATTGAAAAAACATTCCAAAAATCCCATTCCTGACCTCAAACTCTGAAGGTATTCTGTGGATATTAGTGTATGATATATGAAGATACTCTTTAGTAGCCATCCTATTATGAATCAACTAGACATGCTCTATAGTCTCCAACATGAGAGGTTGTCCTAGTAAAATTTCATCGCATTCCTCTTCCCAACATAGGGGTGATCTAAATGGCCTACCATACAAAGCCTCATAATGTGCCATATTTTTCATATCCTGATTACTATTATTATAGGAGAAATAAACTAGTGGAATGTGCCTCTCCCTAGAGCACCCATTATCTAGGATGCATACTTGAATTATTTCTTATAGCACCTGCACCATACACTTTGACTAGGCATTAGTTTGATGGTGATATGATGCTCTTAGAATCATCTGTGTACCCAATAACTTCAGAAAGATCTTCTAGAAACGAGATGTAATTCAAGAATGTCTATCCGAAATGATAATCCATAGAACCGGATGAATTCATACTATCTCATGGATATACAACCTTACATGCTCATAAATACTAAAGTCATCCTTGATCAACAAGAAATGAGTAACCCTCATGATCCTATAAAAAAGAACCCACCTTCACTGCCTCAGATTCTAGTCATGCTGTGTAAATATATACCTAATTATTTTTTGTTCTGTGTACACCATAAAATGATCTCCCTATAAACAGTGTCTCCAACAGTGTAAAGCATGAGCAACAACAACTTACTCATGATCATGTGTCGGGTAATTCCTCTCATATGACCTCTGTTGGTGAGACCTATACGCCATGACTCTCACCCTGTGCATCCTCACTACCCCCATCCCGATATGGGATACTTTAGAATACACAGTGGAGCTCCTACCCTACATTGACAGTATCAAGGTTGGGGCTGATTTCAACCTTAACTTCACCTCATGAAAGGCTTTCTCACAAGAATATGACCATAAAAACGTCACACCCTTCTCAGTTAAGCCCATCAATGGAGTTGTTAGGTGTGATAAATCTTGTATAAACTATATTGAAACCAACTGTCCCCATGAAACTCCATATGTCAAAAATGTTATAGTTATATTCCCTAGAAACTATAGATTTTGAATTCATTAGGTCAACTAACACTCACGTCTCTGAGATGATATGACTATGTAGTGAATCCGATCTGTCCAAAAGAGGAACATTGCTAGCATAGAATATAATATATGCTCTCTCAATGTATACAATATGATCTCAAGATGGTGGTCATGATTTTTTTTATTATGATAATACACCAAGATATCTTCTCTGAAAACCACTACAAAATAACCCAATATATGTGTGAACACTCAGTTAATCAATGCTAGGAAAATTACTGGCATGTTCCTGAGACCAAACATTATAACTAGATACTCGTAAAGACCATGCCTCCTACCAATGGTTGTATAAGGAATATTTTCTGGTCGAACACACACATGGTGATATCCCGACCTCATGTAAATTATTAAGAAAAATTAGGCTCCATAATGTTGATCAAACTTGTCATCTATCCATGGAAAGGGATATCAGGTTTAACCATCAGTTGGTTATGTTTATTATAATCCATGCATATCCTACGAGTTCCATATTCATTTTTTCAAAAAGGATTGTCCAACCCAACAGATAAGTATTAGGTCGAATAAATCCCTTCATCTCCAAATACTCTAGTTTCCTCTTGAGCTATTTGAATTCTGTCATAGCCACTCTATAAGGAGGAATGCATACTTGTATAGCTCCTAGACCTAGATCGATGGTGATCTAAACCTATCTCTTATGAGGTAAAACAAAAAATTCCTCGGGATACAGAACCCTGATGCACTCATCCTTTCGAATAATGTTCACATGACTCACTCCTTGATCATCTAAAAACTATAAATTCAGGAAATCATCCAACCTATCCCATGATGCTCTGGTCTAGCTTGACTTTCATGGACCTCCCATTCACCCTCGTGAGTAAACATTCCACCCTTTGGTTATGTGAAATTCACTCTCTAATGTTTTCAATCAACATAATCTCGATAAACATCTATATATTTCATCTCGAGATTGACGTGAAACTTTATCATCTCATGGACATAAAGATCATAGATAATGTGAAAACTACCATCCTAAAGGGGGGACTCTCTGTACTAGAGTACACCCCCCGTTCTAATTAGAAATACTGTGTATAACATTAAAAATTCCTCAGAACACCACACAAAAAGAATATGCATTTTCACCATAGTTTCACATATGAAACTAGAGATTAACCTATATAAAAAAAGAGATAATGCAGTAGTATGGGTTACTAGGATCATACCAATTACCATACATGGTATGAAACCTTTATCCTTGGTGGTAGGTTTTATAAAATAGATAAGCCTTGTACCAAAACCTTATGACACTACCTCAATACCCAGTGTAGGAACACTTTGATGTGTCATTGTAACATGTGTTAGGATGCCTTATCCATGGCCACCACTACCAAGGCATGACTATCATACACTGATCTAACACACTTCTTGAAGCGGAGATGAGGAACCTACTCTCAATCCTGGTGTCAGAGCAGACCCCCCTCCACTCACAGTTAGAGATAATATCCTACAAAACCAATGCACATACCCCATCCTTCCAAAATCTTAGCACTTGACATGGTCACAGGTGCACTTATTCTTCACGAGGCCTTACCTTCCACACTGGTGAAAATATCAACGCTATCAGCACTCATTTACTAATAATCACTTATATCACAGGAATCCTAAGAACGATTATTCATTCATGATGAAATAGAACCACTAGGTCAAGAAGAAACACTTCCCTGCTCTGTGCCCATATATTCCCTCCAATTCCACTATGTAATTAGTGACTGATTCACAATTCTAGTGAAAGAAGTAAATCTAAACACATTTACCTCATATTTGATTGCATCTTGGATTCCTTCTTCAAAGCGTCTCTCTCTAGATAGCTCATTAGCAGGGTACATTGGTGAAAAACACTTCTACTCTGTAAGGTCCATTGCACCTTATGAATTGAACGATGATATCCCTTAACTATCCAATGCACAAAGTGTTTAACAACAGTAGTTATAGCTATCAAAAAACCTATCACAAACAACATCCAATGAGTAATTCATCTTAAATGTCATGGAATAATGCATGGAATGTGTTATGTAATAAGGTTTCTATATGATGTGTAAGATGGAACACCCTCATATCATCATGATGTAACAAAAAGAGAACAATCAGATCAATTGTAACAAAACAACACACGTAAATATCCCAACAGTGGAATTAAATCAACATTAATCATAAAAATGGAGAAAAAAACATTCCATTTGAGAAAATTTGACTTTTCCCTATACTTGGGTTAGTTATTCCTGAGCATAACTAATTACCAAGTTCCATTACGTTCTTATCCCTATCTATTGTCTTCCAACTAGAAGGGAAACTAAAATATACTCTTCTACCACATTTTAAAATCCTAGACCCAGATGCCTCTCAATAGTTCCATGAGCCCGATTGTCTAAATATCCTCATGTGTGTCTCCCCAAAATCAGGAGGCTTCCGACTAGAAGTGGGGGAGTAGGTGTGTCCGTGACAAGAATATGCCCTCACTACCAGATTATATCAAAATAGAATTAAATAAAACATATGTATAAGATGCAATAAAATTATAAGACAACAGATAAATAGTAGGAATATATAGAAATATCAAATGATGGATCATATATAAGGATTTAGATAATACATATATCTATATAATAGCCAAAAAAGGTACACAATAGTACAATACAAAAAAAGTACCCAAAATAGGAAAAAAACAAAAAGATATTGTACTATCACAATCCGTAGCTTGTTATAATGATCCCATGCTCTAAATAAATAATCAACTACCTTTACTAGAGATCATTCTTATACAATCACCTAAAACTCTATAGTCTTTGTGGGTCCCCAAGGATGCCCAAACAGGGTGTGAGATAAACATCGTAGTAGGTAATAACCCAAAAGTCTATACAGTTCTAATCAATACAATGATACTTTCTGAACAAGTATAATTAGAGTTGTAACATAAGTGTGAATGATAATGGCGTAGGTCTACTATAACTAGGAATACCGAACAACATTTCATGTCTCCACACAACAAGTGTCAACTCCTAATAATGCAGTTACACGAAATATGAACAAAAAACATAGCCTCACCATATTACCATACATAACCTATCCACATGGCCTTACCATATAATGAAACCTTATCGTGAACCCCCTTTTATGCCTTAAAACAACAGTAAAATATCCCTTGTTCATGCCATATAATGATGTAGAGACCACAAAGGGCCAAATACAAGGTGTTGAAGACCAATGAATCATCTTCGAGTACTAGGACCATCTTAGTGGAAACTCAGTATAGTCACTAGTTGGAGTACTAAGAAACCTGTGTACCAATATGTCATAAATTATTCCATCCAAGCTAGATCCAAGGGGTAGGAAATCCCGAGGAATCCCATGAAATCAAGACCAAAGGTGAATATTTAACCAAGGAATCCACTACCATGTTCCAGATATATAGAGAGCTTTCAATGGAATCTTTACAAAGATCATCCATTTCATGGTATTTCAAACCAATTGAGACAACCCATACATATAATCAATTACAATCATTTCCATTAAATAGGTATACCCACTCATTAAAAAAAATTATATTCCACGGGTATACCCACTCTTATAAACCACCTCAATTTTATCATGTAACATGGGTATACCCACCCATTTATCATAAATATCCATTTAACACATCACATGTGTATACACACCCATTAATCACTAAAATCAATTTAAACAATCTAAAAACATCCAATGAGTATACCCATTCATTTAACAAATATTCCTTGTAAGCATTTAAATATGTTAGGCATGAAAAATGATAGATAACTCAAAGAAAGGAGGTATAATTTATCCAAATTTTGTAAATCAACACCATTTAATTACAAATGAGCTTTTATATAGAAGGAAAACTAAAAAACACATCCATTTAGTAGTTTAACAATTGTCAAAACCAATGAAAAGTCAAGGTGCACCCCATGGGTGGCCTCTGATTAAGGAAAAAAACACTAATGTATGACAAGGAACCTAAGGGAATCCCTTATAGGTCATACTACATCTATTTAAGATTATAATGTCAATACCATGACAGTTTGGAAATTTCTGTTGTGTGATAGAAAGGAAGATATGTATATAATGCATCAAAAGAATAAATAAAATTGTTGACCTCCTACTGTAGCTCTGTAGTCGAGTGTTTTTCCAGTATTAGATCCTGATTCTCCTTGGTTTAAATTAAAGAAATGTGGTTACAACATGAGTAATAGTGAATTTGATAGAGTTTGAATGACTTCTAGATCTGAAAAACTATAAAAAATGTATTTTAGGATTTAAATGAGAGGAAAAATTCATCTGTGTAAAAAATAGATGCCCCTACATCTATTTTTTTTAAAACAATCAGGAAATTATTGGTCTTGTAACTACCTTACGTGGAACGTAATTCCCTATTTTTCATTTCTAGAAATGAAACTCTACACATCATGAATGTTTCTGGGGAAACCATTACATGTCATGGAATTGGATTACATGACTTGTATCCTAATTACACATTTTTTAATCGGCATGAAATAAGCATAATGCCTCCAACATCTTCTTTTCCAAAAACTACCCAAGCGGCCCAAGGCCCGGCTTAAGGTCCAAGACAAAAAAGACTGTAAGCTACTATTTTACCAAAAAAACTATCTTTACCTCATGAAAAACCTCTGATATTTCAATTAGGATACTAATTTACTAACCCTACAATGATATATCATTTATATTGTTACAAGAAAATATAAAATGTGGTTTTTTAAATCCTTTATTATTACGTTAAATGAACATTTTAGAAGAGTGTGAAGATTTTTTATGTGTATTATAATTTTTAGACTATATTTGAGAAATTAGTTTATTATATGGTTTAAAATTTTTGTAGGTTTCTACATGTGATACATGTCATGAATTTTTTTTATAAATATTTTATATTAAATATTATATTTTTTATGGTACAATATATATGGATTTTTTTTATTTATCATCAAATATAAATCTGTATTTATCAATTGATTGTATTTTAATATTCATTTTTGGTAGTCTATAACATTATTAATATTGGAGGAATTATTTAGGAATAACTCTTAATCTCTTTATTAAGTCATATTGAGTAACAGAATCAATTATTTTTAAATAATCATTTTTTTTATATTTTAAAATTTTCATTCATTTTTAATTAATTATTTTGTTTTATAATTTATATTGTTTAATAATGAAATTCATGGGTTATAGAAGTCATATTTTTTAACCAAAATTTTTAAAATATTTAATTGATTAAATTTTATTGAAAACAGAATAATTAACGAGTTATGATATTTTGGATTACCCAATTTTTTGATGGGAAAATTTATATATGTAACTATAATATAATTGGATTATTTTATAGAACAGAATTTGAATTATAAAAAATATTAATGAATTAATTTATCAAGAATTCATATTTAAACCGAAGGACGAATCTATAGAATGATTACAGTGTTATGAAATAAGATCATAAAAATTTTATAAATATTCAAACTAATGAGTGTTATTAAAATAAATTAGATAAGACTAGTTTTACTTCAAATTTTTCCTTGGAAAACAGAGAAAATTATCATATTATAATATCTATCCTTATATTTGAATGAATTTGATGATTTAACAACCTTCATAATCATTTTCCATTGAAATTGGGATAAATTGATTTGCAATAGAGTGAAACACAAAACAATTTTAAATTTTTAGGGGATTATTGAGTTAGTGGAATATTAGGTGTATATAATAAGTATTGATAGAGGTATTAGAAATGATTTAAGACTAGTGGAATTCTAGAGGGTACATTTCTTGAATTTAATGATACAATGAAATTGTTGTGATTGGTTGTATAATTATCTTGGACCTTATTGTATTTTATTTGGTATATAGTAGATAAAATATTGATATGTTCCCCCAATTACATTACCACATGTTATCTAGTAGCCTTTAATTATGTTCATTATAAGATAATATGTTTCAGAAAGAATATGACAATGATCTTGATAATAAATATGTGTATTTTTTATAATTTTTTACTCTACAAACACACTTTTATGGTCGGGAAAATAACTTCACCTTCCACTTTATTTCCCCAATAGTTTAAAATTAATAAAGGTTTTTAAAATGATCTTGGAATTTTAATTAAAGTCAGGTCCCTCCTTTTATTCCCCGATTCCTCATTATTATACTAAAAAACTAATTTTACAACATTTTTAATTGGGCATTAGGTGTGATTTCACCAGAAAAATTGTGAAATAATTTCGAAATAAAAGGGATTTTAAATAAAATATTTTAATCAATAATTAATGTAATTGAAAAAAATGAATATATAATTTAGTATATTTTCATATTCATGGATCATTTACTTACATAAGGTAAAATTAAATTAGTTTAATGTATTTACCATGTGGTTATGAAATTTAATTAGTTTTACAAGATTATAATGGTTTTTAATTGAATTTTTTTTTAAAAATAATTTATTTTTCATTATTAATGGGATTATATTTTATATGAATCATAAAATGAGTTATGATGGATTATATAAATATGTACTATCAATTTTTCAATGTTGGTGTATTATTTTATACTTTTATATTATAAATGATATTCTAGATATAATTAAAGGTTTGACCAAACCAATTGAGGACTAATGGGGATACAAACATTGTGAGGATAAATACACATACTATTACGGATATGAATGATGAACTACTTTAGTTCCATCATTTTGGGCCATAAATATGTATATTAAATAATAATACATATTTATAATTAATAGAGAAATCCATAGTGGGGTCCTAGATTCAAACTATGGCTTAATTAACCAAATGATATCCCAGGTTATAAAATCTGAAACTTATTCAATGGTAGACTGTTACATAATGGGAGTGAAATATTTCCACTAGTTGGTCAAAAATGATTGGTTTCCCCAGTAATTGTAAAAAATGATATGAGATAAAAATATTTCTAGATAAATAATAGGTGATCGTATGATCACAAGATGAATTTTATCAATGTTTGGTTAGTTACATGTGGTTTCATGTTTGGTATGAGTTAGTGATAAGACTTATTGGTTAAGTAATAGTTCGGTTTAAATTGTTAAATGAATTTGGTTTAATATAATTCATAATGGATGTGTTTTACACTTATATAAGATGAAATATTATGGGTAGATTAGCTATCAATAATTTTTAAATTTCCATGGATTTTATTCATGTAATTTCTAAAAAAAATATCCATTAGGTTTTTAATGAAGTTATTAATGATAAATGAGATTTTTTATCCTAGTAAGGCCATAAAACATTAAAATAATGATTATATTTTATAAATGCCATGTAAGGGATGATATTAGATGTGGTTTTAGAGATCAATATATTGGGATACAAGGAATACATGGAGTGTTAGTTTATTAACAAAGGTATAATGATTTGGATGTGTGTTTCCTTATTAATCTGTTAGATTATATTTATACATTAATAATGATTTCATAATATATTCACAATTAGGAGGATAAATAAGTGTTTATCTTTACTCGTAGGATATTTTTATGGTGATATAAGGATATCTTGATATTTATATGGGATTGATTCAATTGGTAGACTATGTACTAATGTTCTATACTAAATATATATATTCTATCCAATAAATACATATGAAATTTATAATGTGAATTCAGTATTTTTACATATTATCCCATAACTATATCAATACCTACCAAATTACAAGACAACATTGAGGAAAAACATCCTTATTGACCAATTAAAAATGGGTGTATCTGTGCATACACAATCTTGAGATAATATTCCAGGGTAAAATCTATGTTAAACTTTTATCCTAAAGATATTTCAGGATTTCTAATTTAAACCAATGATCCCAAGGTATTTTTTAATAGGATATATTATATATTATATATTTTTAAATTTTTCTTTAAGAAAATTAAGTAATCTCTTATAATCTTGATGTTTTTCGTGAATGTGGTATGATCATAGGGATAACTATATGTCATAGAGATACTAACCTCTCTATGGTTGTGATTTGAATTTTTCAAAAAATGCATACCCTTTTACTTACCATATAAGCATCCATATCCCATGAGGAAGCTGACATACCTTTATTGAAACTAGTCTAGTTGCATAGGAGGAGTAGAGTTGCCAACACTATTCAATAGTATGAGTGGTACGAGATACAAGATGTTTTCTGACTTCATGGAGGGTGGACATGCTATGGGGAAATACTATGGGGAATTATACTAAGGTGATGCATCATCATAGATTATATAGTAGTTGAAATGTGAAGAATTTTCCTATTTCATATTCAATAGTTTCGGGACAATGTTATTTTCTGAAAACCATGTCATAAGAATATATACTATGATACAACGTTGAAGTAATGGATTTTAGAGTATTTTGAGTTTTAGAGGTTCCCACACTATAGAGGCTACATATTTCATCTGAAAAAACTATATTTGATTAATTATATACTACAGAATAAATTGTTACTATTGAGGTTTCAAATTTTGGAATTATAGAAGGATTGATAAACTCTATTTCTATTGGACTCAACCTCAAGGTGTAGTAGATTATTCCTCCATTTATCATGTGTAAGAAGAGGTGAAAATGAAAAAACAGTGATCCATATAACAATTTATTGGTTTTTCTATGATGGGTTTTGATTTTAGAAGATTAAAAATTTCTGTGTTACTTCTAGATACAACACTCTACATCATGAATAAATTTCCCATATCCAAACAGATGTTTTAGTTGAAATCAGTTGTGTCAAAAAAAATGCTATAGGGATGTATGTTATTTTTTTGAGTTTTATTGAGATTTAAAATTTAATGGTCAATGTTGTGGTCATAGTAACATTTGGTAATCTTTTGAGAAACTAATAAATTATAAATTTGAAATGATTGGTGTATATTTGATGAATTATGATCCAAGGGTAGTATATGTATTAAAGTAAGATTAAATTCAACTATTTTTTATATTTTAATACAATAATTATAAAAATAAAAATAGATAAATTAACTTACTCTATAGAACTAAAATATTAATCCCACAAAGGGAACAAAAGTTGAATTATTGAAAATACCAAAATAGAGGATAAATATTGAAATTCATTAAATATAATATATTAATAAGTTATTTGTGATAAATTAAAGTTTTATTGTGGACATGATATAAATGAATGAATCTTATATAACTAAAATTGAGAATCTATAAGTGACTGCTAGATTAATATAGAGAACACCTTTATAGTCTATTTTTTGTCCTTTTTTGAATTCATGGTAATTTGAAATATATATCAATTACATCATCGAATAGTTATTTTAATATATTATTTGATGATAGTAAGATGTCATGGACCTTGGATGGGTATTGATCTCTTCAAAAATATAGTAATCCCATATAAGTGAACTAGTGTTTAATGGTAGTATCATCACATGATGAGTTTTTTCTCTAAGGATGTTTCCATTTATGGGTGAACAAAAAAAAAAGAATGTCCATTATCTTTACTATTTTTCATTCATTTTAACACAAATAGATGATTTAAGATATATTCTCCAAGAAAGAGTTGATATCCAATTTGATTTAAGTAATAGAAGGAAGTTTAATGTCACCTTTATTCTCCCCTCAGATTAGGGTGCATAGTGGGGCTTTAGGGTACAACAAGATTTGTCAAATATAGATTAGTTCTTAATATTGATAAAGTGGATTTTTTTCATGGAAAAAATTCAATGAAAAAATAGTAAACTTATTTTATTGAATCAATTATCATATTTGTAATAATAAAATAAGATCACATTTATTATTTAATGGACATATCATAATCTTATCAAAATTTCATGGTATAAAACTCTATGTGCCTTTTACTAGATATATGATTGAAGAAAGAAATTTCATATTTATTGATGATGAAATGTTTCAAAATAATTTTTTAGTATTATTAGCTAATATTATTTATTTTAATCAGTTAAATGTTTCAATGGCCAAATATATTTTCTATTAACATGATAGTATCGTTTAAGATTCACCAATGTTTGTAAGGTACATTTGTTAGTTTCAAATAATATATATGATGATGTTAACATGAGGACTAATGTAAATATTAATGTCTTCCTCTATAATTATTCTATTGTTCTTGGAGAAAATCATGGATATGTTAATGAGATTAGGGATTTAAAAATTATAAAGAATACTCTTATATATTTACCACATTTGGTGAAACAAAAATAATTAGAACTAAATTAGTATAATCATTGAGAGTTTTCACTTGATTATATATACTAAAATTATGTCACTTATAAAATATGGGTGAAGCTGGACAGTTATTTAGAAAATTAATCAAAATATAAATTACATAAATAAATTGATAATTAAAATTTTCTGGAAGTGGATATTAAATTTCATGTAAGTGATATATTTATTTCACATGTTTATAGAAAAATAAAATAGTATAAAAGATATATTTTTGGGTAAATTTCCCCTATCATGATTTCTCTATGAAAAGGATAATCATATCAATGAAATCCATGTGAGAAGATTTGATGATGTAGATGAAAAGTAAGATTCTTCACCAATTAGAATAATAATTTATAACCTAGATGGAATTTCAATTGTGGAAGTCTGAATGGAAACATATTTAAAACTAAAGATTTAGTCAGTTGAGAAAAACAAGAGGTTGTGTAGGATCCATTAGAAGGTGTTGAGACATAATTTATCTGAGATTTTGGATATATACTAATGGATTCTATAGGTTAGTATATAACTGAAAAAAGAGAATAACCAACAAGAGGGTGTTATTTATATCTATGTTGAACTGGGAGGGTCTGTTGGGGAGATTCATTTACATAAAAATATGAAAATAAAAATTGTAGGTTCATTAAAGGAACCCTTAGTTTATATTAATGAATTTTATGAAATAATTGATAGTGTTGATAGTTGTTTTACTTTTTGAAGAAAATTATATTTAAACTTAAGAAAATGTGAATTATTTATTTATTATAGAAGAATATACTATTATTATTGAAGATATTAATATATATATATATAGAAAATAAATTTAATAGAATCAACAAATTTGAACTAGAAATTTTGTCCTTGATAAATAATAATGAATCAAAGATTATAGTATATGGTTCAGAAAAGAATATTTTTTGTAAACTTTTCTCTATAATTATTTAATAAAAGGAAATATTATGGTATTAAAACTTTTTATGAAATTATTGATTCATAAAGGCTGAGTTTTTTTAGTGGAAAAATCTTCGTAATGATAGTGATTCAATAATTAACGATATAATAAATTTGAAATTAATATTGAAGATGAATACCAGAAATAGTTATATGCTATTGAGAATATATCAACCTCAGGAATATTTTAACGAAATTATGATATGTGGAGAGGTGAAATCAATAATACATTTTAATAGATAACATGTGAGTTCAGCATTTCTCTTTTCCACACGATGTGTTATTATGATAAATAAAAAAATTATCTGAACATTGAATCTATTGGATGCTATAAAATTATATTTGGATAACAATATGTGTATCAAAGTAGAAATTACTTCTCTAGTTACATTTATTTTCTCAAAATATGGTAATAATTTAGTTGATTCAAAGTACGAAAGATGATTTTTTTCTTATGGAAGATAGTATAATGTTGGCTCGAGTGATTTGAATTTAATTCCATTGTACATAGGTTTTATCCACATAGAGAAGAATAATTTTATTAGTCGGATTTTGCAAAATAGAATACTCAGAAGAGACAAGAAATGGTCTCAAATCATTTTGAAAATTCATAAAAATAATGAATGAATATTTTTAAGGTTAATTTGGATTACATTTACATGAAATAATTAATGAATAAAAAGCGTTATATTCGGGATGAAGTGTTTTCATATCATATAACATGTAATATGATCCACTTGAAAAATATGAACGGGTGATTGGAAAAAATACTATGTCTTGAAATTATAGGGAAAGGAGGTAAAAAGGCAATGGAAGGACATAGTTAGTAGGATATGAGTTGAGAAACAAATATGTACATTATATTAGTGCTCTATGATATAATTTATTATGTTTTAGTCAACATTATGACACTAGTTATTGGTCACATTCAATAAAAGTGGTAGAAAAAATAATTGGAAGTCAAGAATATTTTTAATGAATGTTCAAATAATGAATTAGAATCTATATTATATTATAAATAAAGAAAATACAAGTTTTATTGACCTTAAAAAAGAAAAAAACACATAAAATAACTATCTAGACTAAATTTGACATCAAATTATAAGAAAATTTTTCATGGTAAGAGATTAAATTGAAATGATAATACATGATATAAATTTTAAAAAATTATATGTTTCTCTTATTCTTGTAATGTTGATTCAAAATAATTATCCTTCAAATAATAAATGGGAATAAAGATGGATAAGTATTGTTTAGATAAGATTTTATATCCTAATTAGTCAGACATGAACATATTGTCAAATATAATTAATCTTTTTTTGACATCTATTAATGAATGTGATACGACATTAATATACACTAAAAAAGGGAATCAATGGATTTTTAAAAAAATCCATAGAAGAGTATATAATGAAACAAAAAAACGATGATTTTTTTGTCAAATAAAATAATATAATAAAAATCATAAGATGTTGAACATTTCCTTGAAGAACATGTTGTTATTCTCGATTTTACTACATTGAAAACCCAAAAATATAATGGGGTTTTAGATATAATAAAATGCATTTTTATAATCACGGAAGAAACAATATTGATTGAAATTGACATCTCACATCACCACTATAAAGAATCTATACATCTGATTTTTTTTACTTAGAATATAGATTAACGTTTACATGAAGTTAGGAATACATAGTATGAAATATGGAATGGTATGAATCCCTCATTGGAAAATATTATAGGTATTTGTTAGTAATATTTTTATTCAAAAATTTAAAACAAGGTAAATATATTGATTTATAAGATGAATTAATTTTATTTTCTACTTTACATTATGTAAGGACTAAAAGTTCTTTAATAAAAGTTCCAACAAAATTGTATAAAGTGTTGATGTAAAGGAGGATGAAAATTGGTTCAAATAAAAATCTCAGAATGTTTTTCTTGAATAAATGTATTATAAAGGTGAAGTGATACGTGAAACCATAGAAGAGTGTTTAAATTTTAATATTAATGATTTATATGGGATTAAATATATACAAGAGTAAGGTGAAGAATTTGTTAAACCTTTGACTCAATCAATAATAAAAATGGTTTCATTTAATTTAATTTAAAAAATATTACTGGAAAAATATGCACCAATATTTACTTAGAGTGTGATTAAAATAGTGCACACAACTTTATTATTTGATATATGACCCACTTAATATAATTATGTGGGAAAGAATAAATTAATGGGGAAATACTTGAAGATAAAATAATATTAGATTGATAAAAACTAAATAGTAGATATTTTTTGACTAAAAATAATATTATGATTGTTATATATTGCATATTCAAGATCAAGCCCCTTAAAAATAGAAATTTTATATTGAATAAGAAAAGTTCGATGTTAAAGGGATATTATCAGGTTCAACAAATTGATGTTCAAGAAACATTTTCACTGGTATAAATAATTTAGTCTATTTGACTCTTCATAGGGGAGGATATCCAAATAATTACTAGAGTATATCTAATAGATGTAAAGACAAAATTTTCAAATGGAATTGTGAATGAGGATGTTTATATAGAGAAACTGTTAGGTATTATAATTGGATATGATGATTCAAATATTTATAAATATAAAAAAGATTTTAAGACATAATATAAGCACCTGATTTTTAGTATTCATGATTGGATTCCTTTATATGAAAACATTAATTAAGAGGATATATTTTTTGAAATTTATATGTAAATATTTTAGATGAATGGTCATTTATAGTAATGGTTTCGGTGGAAAAAATAATTTTTTGATGGACAAAAATAGAATTTCATAAATAAATTTACTAATATGAATATGTATGAATTTGAGAAATCATTGAGGGGAGATTTTAATTACTTTCTAGGGATGAAAATATAACAAAAATAAAGAGTTACACTAATTTAAAAGGTGATGTGTGCAAATAATATGTTGTTGAAATTTAGAATGGATTATTGTAAGACTATTTAAACATCGAAATATATTTGATATTAATTGAGAAACTATGATGATGGGGGGGAACTGAAATATATATGGAAGAATAATTTGGATTTACTCTATATAATTATGAAACAACCAAATATATTAAATGAAAAATTATTTGAAGAAAGGATTCATTGTTCTCCTATGTAAAGAAATACCATGTTACTGATAATAATAATGTGTTATGTTCAAGGTACAAAAATATTTGTCTGTTATTGAATACGGATGATAATATGGATTTATTAGTAAATTTAGAAAATTATTGAACTAGTTACATTTTCTATTAAAATTCAATTATTAAGGATGTTTTTACAGATATAAAATTTATTGGTTTTTTTAGAATGAATGAATATTTTCTTCATTATGGATAATTTATGTTGAGAACTTCTGAGTTACTAAATATTTTAGACAACATTTATTTCTAGTGTAGATGTTTGATGGTAATTTTGATGTGGAAAAACACACAATGATGATTTAGTGTGATAAAAGTACAATTTTGATGAATAAAAATATAAACAAATATTCAAATATGAAATATATTGAAATCCATTATCCTTTTTGAAATGATACGTTTGATGAACAATGTTTTTGAAGATCATTTTGTTAGTATTCAAAATTAAGATGAATAAATCATCACGACATCACAGGAAGATCAAGATTTTGAGAGGCATGTGATGAAACATGATGTTAAATGAATCTCTTAAAAATGATGCATTCAGTATAACCCTCAAATCATTGTTGTATATTTATATTTGGATATTCTATGGTTTTTTTGGCTCATATCATTTACTATGTTCAAGCCAATAGGGGGAGATATAATCCAAGGGGACTTTCCAGTGATTTCATGTTTTGATTAGTTTTATTTGAAAATAATGTGACACTTAATGATTTATTTTATTTCTTACATAGGTCATTAAATGAAATAGGATTAGTTATTTAGTTATTTTTCCTTTTAATTATAATATAAAATTAGAACATCTGTATATTTTATGAATTTTTTAAACTAAATTTAATTTCTTCAATAACATGTGTTATATTCATCATCGTGTTTTAAAAGACCATGCCATATTATTAAAATATAAATATTTAATTTTACAATTTTCTAATTCTTTTACATTGTTCCTTATAAATATGACTAACTAAATTATTAATGTTTATGTTTTACACATGTATAAAATAAATTCATTGGTAATTAGTTAATTCGAAATGGAAATAAAATCTACTTTGAAATAAAGGAGATGGTTTTCTGAAAAATATTTTTTATTCTCACAATGTGTATTTATCTTAATAAAATAATTTTTTTCACTTTTGGTTAATAATTGTAATTAAATATATGATATATATATTTAATCAAATTTTTTAATATTTATATAATAATTTTTCTATAATGACCCAACATATTTTTACTTGACTATTACACAATTTTAATGGTTAAAAACAAAAAAGCATTAAGAATCCAGGATATAATAGTTTAGTTTCTTGGGAATATTTATCTCATATATCACATTTGCATAAATAATCCTAAAAAAATTATTTGGTTGTTTCTTTTGAAGATTCATTGTGTCCCTTGACTACTTTTTAGAACAAGTAATCACATGAGGATATACATCGATGAAATAGGGGATAAAAAAGCCTATTTAGAGGTTAAATAAGGATATGGGTAAATATAACATGGGTTATTACCATAATAATTTTAAAATATGTATGGTGTCGTCATCATAATAAATATAAGAAGAATTAGATAATTTCATGGAATTTGGAAATGTATAAAAATGAAATATCATGTTATGGTTGTAAAATACGATATATTGTTGTTAAAAAAGATAGCATCCTGGTCAAACATAACATGGGTGTATAATCATAACATAATTATTATGATTAGATACATAATTTTTTCCTCACATATTTAATACTTTACATGATATACATCACATTACCCGTGCACCCATCACATCATAAAATTTACATAATCATTCATGCCACATATAATGTTAATCAATATTGTAAATAAAATAATTGATGGAAATTAATGTGTTTATTTTTTTTAAATACATTACTGAAAAAAACGTTGGGTTTACAAAATTAAAAAGTGTAAACATATTTTTATAAGATTCACCCTTCTTGATCCAAGAATAAAGAACTCATAAGGAGTCAAAATGTCTTTAGGAAAGAGGAGTTCTTTTGGAAAATATTATTAATTGTCATAACACCAGATAAAAATCATGTATTTCCCAGAAAAGAAAAGGGAATAATTACGAAAGAATATAAAATGTGAAATTTGATAAAAAAAATAATAATAACCCAAAGAAATGAAAATGGGTTTGAGAATCCCCTTAAAAAAATTCCAACATAATATTGACTCTTATTCAACTCCTAATAACAAATGATGCTTATTAAAAGACTGATTCAGAATTTAATTAGAGTTTCCTATATAACAATTAATACATTATAAGCATTTCATTTTATTTCTTACTATTTGTTGATGAAATTTAAGTTCTTTGATATCATTTTTTTCTCAAAATTTCTCATTTTTACTCGTTTTCTATATTTTGATAAATGTAAAGTATGCATTATTATTACTAAGTTCACAAGAATAAAGTACATGTTTTTAAAAATTTATATATTTTAAATAATTATTACATTAAATCCATGATGGTTGGAATAATTATTGTCTGGGATATTTTTCCATAGGTGGTTAACTAACTATTAACATGATATTGTCAAAAGTGAGGAAAAAAGGAGAAAAAATTATATATGCCATATATATGATACTTTTTTTATGTTAGAATCATTAATATAAGTTTAAATAACTGAATAATTGTTTTTAGAGTATATTTTTGGAATGGAATTAGGATAAAAGAAGGAGAATAAGAAAATAGGGAAGAGTTAATGAAGTCATACTCTTTCCTCCACGTGGCTTCTCTTGTACAACATTATAAATTCATTAGTGAATGCAGTTGGATGGATCCATAATGTCCATATGACGTCTAAGAGGATTATTATGGGTAATTTGGGATGATAATTGTCTTTTAAAGACTGGTATTAGTGGTCTTACAAGGGATGTGTGAGGGGTTATTTATACTTGAGGAAATAGTTATTTTTATAACAAACTATTAAATAATTTATTATATAAAAGTTGATAAATATATTAGTGAAATTTTTGAAAATAAAATTCATATATTGCAATAATATAATGGGATTAAAACATTGAAACACCATTATAATTTGAATACGTATGATTTTTTAAAAAAAATGTGAGAAAAAATGAAATTTTATTATTTTAATAAATCAATTTTAACTTTAGGTTTTGGAAAATAATTATTATGTTTGGAAACTAGGATTATTTTATTGTAGTGAATAATTTTTAAAATTAGATATATAATATCCTAACTTGATGTTCTATAAATCATAAATTTCACTAAAATGCCCTGAATGATGTAATTCTTATTAAACTAGTTATGGGAAAACTGCTTTATTATAATTCATTAAAAATTGATGTATTTCACAAAAAATACCAGAAAATCTCCCTTGGGAAACATGAACATTATTATTTCAAAAATGGACTCCATTTTATGAAAATAATTTTCAATATACAATAGATATAATTTTTTATTAAAATAATATTTTATTCTAAAAACACAATTTTTTTTGTTACAAACAATTTTATGACACATTGAAAATTTAATTAAGGTATTATAAAAATATAAAATAATTATAAAAATAAAAAATATTAATATATAATTCTTTTTTCTTAAAATAGTTTTTTCTTTTAAATCATTATATTAATTTTAATATAGTAAATAAACATTTACATTTCAAAACTACCTTCACATAATTTACCATTTTTAAAATATTTATTTACTGATCCATTAACATAATTATACAATATTTTCATTTATATGATCCCTAAATTTTATTTATAATTTAATAGGTGAGGATATTATTCTATTGTCTAGATTACTACTCTTAATGTACATGTTACTATTCCAAAATTTATGTTATTATTTCATCGGTTCTTTAGTTTCTAAAAATACATTTTATTTAATCCATCATTAATTTATAAAATTGTTACTATGTTCTATATGTGATTTTATATTATTTATATATATATATATAATTATAATAACAAGGTAATTTCCTTTGATAAATGTTTGGGCCACTACATTCTTACCCCATTTTTAAATTTCACGCCTGAAATTTTGATTCACAAAAATATGTGAGTGTATTTCTCTATCATTTTTCTTATGGTTCCCATGTTTGTTATTAAAACTTATGATTCCTCCACAATACATTAGAAAGGTGATTTGTCTTATTGTGTAGGACTTCTCTTTATTCTAGGATCATTACCAGATGCTCCTTATAAGAAATATCATTATGAAACCATACCACCTATGAATTCAATAAATGTGATGCATCTAGTACGTACTTCCTCTAGAGGGATAAGTTTAATACATAATGTACTTGAGACATTTTTGTTGGATGTGGTAGTAGATAAACCAAAACTCCAACATGATCAATAATATAGAAGGGGCCGATGTACCTGGGATATTGCTTTCCATTCCTCCAAATTCTCATGATAATCTTCCAAGTATAAATATAGAGGAATTTCATATCTCTAACCATAAAAAATAGGTCACATAGATGATTGTCTGCAGAGCTCTTCTATCAACTTCACATTGATGTGTTATTGAATGGTTTCCACAATTTCCTTGATGATTTTGGATCCCAACTAATTATGCTCAATAACGTCATCCTAAAATGGTGATGTAATGAATCTTTTCCCATAAATATATTCATATATAGAAATTTGGATGCTCGAGTGGAAATTGTTATTGTAAGATAACTCAATGGGATGTATATATTGGTTCCACCATCCATTGAATTCCATAAAATATTCTCTAAACATGCCTTCCATTTTCTGAATAGTCTGATCATATTGACCTTAAATATGATGATGATAATCGGTTCTAAAAATCCACTCAATGTTTAGAGAATGTTGGATAATTTTTCCAAACATGGAGGGGAATATCGAATCTCTATTAGATACAATTGACATGGGTACTCTATGCAGCATTACCAGTTGTCTAATATATTTCATTCAATGTTGATATATTGATAAGTCCTCTCTAATTTAAATAATGTGAGTTAACTTTGTAAGATTATCCGTAACAACCCATATAACATTTCATTCCCTCAATTTCTTTGAAAGATCAGTGATAAAGTCCATGGTAATTTTTTACTATTTCTACGTTGTAATGGATAATAGTTCCATAATACTTGTAGAATTTTTCCATTAAACAATCTCTTAACGACACACCAGACACATTGAGATATATTTTATGATCTCCCTCTACATATTTCCCCACCAATAGTTCTCTTATAGATCTCGACGCATCATTCTTCTCTAAAGTGAATCTTGAAAGTTTAACTATAAGCGTGATTTAGAATCTATTTATTTATCTTTGGATTTAATGGTAAATGGAGTCATGACACAAATATTATGATTCCTTACTCATAAATTATAAAAATTCAATATTTAACTTTTCTAATATATTCATCCTTCTTCCGAATTTACACCTAATTTTATTGATGATCCATTATCTTCTCCATGAGATATGGGTGGAGAATAATTTGACAAATGATTTTTGATGTTCTATCTTTAATGATTACCAAATACCTTCTTTTTCATGTCTATAAATATTGGATGCTTATCCATTATGATTATTGAGTATTTTTTTTAATCCTCTCTACAAAGACGGTTCTTCACTTTATATTCCTTACAAGGAAGGTAGTGGATTTAGAAGTTTTAATCCTTGATGGGATCTAACCACAATCACTGGTGTATAATTATCTTCTTGTGCATGGATTTATATTTGAGGCTCTTATGAAAAGTATACATCTCACACATCTCCCCATAGAGATAATTCTGCATGATTTTCAATGTGAAGATCACAACCACCAACTCCAGATCCATAGTGGGATAGTATGTCTAGGAATTTTCAACATAATTGATGTGTATTCTATCACATTATAAATTTTCATCCACACACAACACGTTCCCATCTTTCAAGAATCACTATATACCACAAATAGTTCCCCACTTCTCAGAAGTTTCTTTACTAGTGTAATGATAATAATCAATTTTAAAATATTTGTGGTTGTATTCACATTCATGATCTAGAAAAACATTAATCCCTTATGTATTGTCCTTGTTTTTGGATTTTTCAATAATGATAAATTCTTCACAAATTTTTAGCAATATCCAACTTGCCTAAGGAAACTGTAGATCTATGTTACAGATGTTGTTCTGGGACTCTCATCGATTTCCTTTTTTATGTAGATGTCTATAGATATTATTTTTGTGGTGATAAAATTCACCAAGAAGAATACTTCCTCCATCTAGAACCAAAATGTATTGTAAATTACATATAGATTATCTATTCCCATGTTCTTTATAACAATATTAATATACTCCCCTTTTTCCATGTTGGTCATGAATTATTTAAAATTATCATCAGTAAAGTCTACCAAGAAAATTCTCAAGGTAATATCTAAAGAATCTATTTATCACGTTCATGAATATTTCTATATAATTAGTGAGTCCAAAATGTATCATTATGAACTGATACTATAAATTAATTTTTTGAATGTTAGTGTTGAGAATATCTTCCTTCATAATCGGTAATTTGTGATATATCAACAGAAAGGTCCACCTTATAGAAATAATGGTCCCTACTTAGTTGATAAAATATGTAACATATTGTTGAAAGGAGATACTTGTTCTTTTTGTTGATTTTTTTGAGCTTTGATAATCATTGATGAGGAACATTGATCTATCTTTCTTCATGATGAAAAGGACCAGTGCACCCCATGGTGATGTAATCGAGCATAAAAACCCATGGCCAGATTCTATTATAACTACTTCTTCTATTCCCCTACTAAATATTGGCCATTCTACATGGTGTCATTGATATAAAAATAAATCCAAAAATAATTTTAATTGAGATCTCAAAATCAATGTTAAGAGGCAGACCATGCTATTCATTAGGTAGAACACTGGTGTAGTTCCTCAAAATGGGAATTTTAATGAGAAAGATTCTCTCCTTTGTCCTAATCATTTGGACTAGATATTTTTTTAATAAGGAAATAATATCCACCTGAGAAGATAAATCTAAAATTATTAATCATGCTCCTTACACTTGTATAGAATTGGAGGTTTTATTGGGATGGGAAGAGTGATCCCCCTATACTGATAGTAGATACAGGCTTTGTATAATGATATCCAATCCTTGAAAAATATAGCATCAATCTCCACAAAATGAACTATCAAAACATTTTCTAGAAGGTTCAATTGACATAAATTAATCATTTAAGAATTATATACTTTGGATTGAATAATTTCCCAATTTTCTATTCATATAGATTACTCGAACTCTATATGTTGTTGTGGTGTTTGAATATTTAAATTAAAAATGAATGATATGAAAGAAATCATAAAACTAAATTCAAGTAGTATGATTTCTATTCTTGATTGAATAACCATTGTTCCTCTCTCAAACTCGTTATTAGGCTCCACATTAGTAGTAATGATGGAATAAGCATTCCCTTTATTCTTTGGATTTTGTGGCTACTGACCCTCATTATCCTTAAAGAGTCTAGGTTTATTACACTACCTAACATTGTAACATTTCCCAAAGAGTTTATTTATTGAAACATGGATAGGTTTGTCAATTCCTTCATCATATTGGATGTATTATTTATTTTTATCAAACATTCATGATCTTAGTGTCCATCTATACCAAACTTGAATCATTTCCCTATCCCTTTATAGTAATTCTAATGACCCTTCTTCAACATCTTTAACATTTTGGTGGTTTATTTTTATTTTAACCTTTGTTATTATACCCTACATCATGAAAATCCACCAATTTATTCTTCTCTCCCTAACCATGGTTCCATTATCCAAACTGCATTAATATAATTGAATGAAACTTATATATTGTTACATTACCAACAATTTGATATTTGAGGTGTCTGGGGGAGTAAGGGGTGGTTTTGTGACCATATGTCAATCTAACAATGACTCATTTCAACAATTTTCCAAATGTACATTTTTCTTGTTTTTGAACGGTAAGTCATTCCCACAGTTTTCTAAATTCCCACATTTCCATTTTTTTTATTGTGATTCATTTCAACTATTTTGCAAATATTAAATTTTCCAATGGTGACTCATCCTAGTTGAAGGTTATCTTGATAGTGGACCATCCTAGTTGTGCCTCACCTAGGATATATCTCAAACCGGTGATAATTGATGCTTGTAGTGGCTCATCTATGTAGTTCCTCATCCAAGGGATGATTCATCCTGTAAATGAATCATCTTGGGGGTCAATCATTCTAGTGGTGACTCATCCGAACAATACGTCATCATAAAGGTGAAATATCCTGGTAGTGACTCATCATTGCTGTAAGTCATCCTATAGGCGTGTCCACTTGGAGGGGACACATCCTAGTGGTGACTTATCCTAACAATTTTCCATTTTCCAGAATTTTATTCATCATAAAAAATATAACAGTATCATTATTTTGATGTCTATTTTGATAAAATTGATTTAATAACATAATTAATGATTTTTGAAATCTATTTCAAAATAGATCAATCATATGTTGAGTTACATAAAACATTTTATGCAATTATAGAATTTGAAATTTTTGGTTTTAATGAGATCCATTTTTAATGGTAAACTAAACCATTTCAAATACCATTAGTTTTTGATCTAGTCGTTATAATGGGAAGATATTCCCTTTATTCATTCTATTTAATGAAGTAAAATAACATAAGAGATTCTTTTCTAAATATGAAAAATTTTGTGTTATTGAATGAGATATGATGTGTGTGGGGACAGTGGGCCTAATATGGATGAGAAATGGGGTTGTAATGAATGGTGGTGTTGGATATGGTTGTTGGTCTATTTTGATAAGATTCATACTATGGGTAGTTTTGTTTTAGGTGAACTATTTTTTATGGATAGTGATAATAATGATCTTGGAATATAAACCAATTTACATGTTTTAAGTGAATTTGTTACTAATAGGGAATCTAGAAAATGGTCAACTGTTATATAAATATTAAAAACGACCTATTAATTCCTTTCTTCTTGTGTAGGGTTGTGAATTTAGACATGGTAGTTTATGTGTGGAACCTTTTGAGTTGGTTGGTGATCTGATTGTAAACTTTTAGGTGGGGATTTTTGGATTTATATTCATTCATGTGTACAATTTATTTTCCTTGTAATTTCTATACACACCCATCCCATATAAAGAAATATTTTTCCACACCTGCATAGTCACGTGGGGGAATTCATTTCAAACATTATGGTTGTAGGATGGATGGCCAACCACGTGATATTTCATGCTCCCTCTTTCAGCAGATAATGGACCAAGTGTATTTAGTGGAGTTGTGATGTGTATTCCTAGGTGTAATCAGGATGAGTTGTGATGTCTGGTCCTAGTTGTCCTTGGAACTAGTTGTGATGTCCCATCCCAGGTGTCATCCTCATGAGATTTTATGTGTCAACTAGTTGTATGTATGAGGTATGTGATGTGATGTGATTGGATACATAGACCATGTGTGTATAGGAGCTATGTTTTTGAGGTGTGGCCTATATTTGTGTGGGAGGGGTGTGATGTGAAATATTTAGAAGAGGTGGGAGCATCATGCAATTTTCTATATAGGTGTAATAAAGTCTAACCAAAGGAAAAGTGGTGTCGGGTACCATATCATTGAAGTGATTTATATTATATTACATTACATGGATTCATTATTTTGTGAGTGTATCTTGGGGACATTTAGGATAGGATCAGTCTACCTTTTAGGTTTTGTTTGGTTCAGTGGTTTTCTCCATAGTTCATTAATATGATCATTAATCTTTTTCATGATAGGATTTGGTTTCCCATTTGAGTATATAGTTACCCTCACCCCACAATATAAACAAAATTTTCAAGTTTCTAGGAGGGTAACATAGAATGAGTTGGGAATTAATAGCTATGACCATGGGATATGTAACCATTCAATACCTAGATTTGTTTTGGGTATTTACTCTTTTGAACGTTAATAAATAACATTTTTATTTATTCAGGAATTGTGGGGTTGTTTTTGGATTTCATTTATTTTATTTCATGGAGTAATTTTCAGTTGATTCAATATATCTAACTATTTTGTATCCTTATAAAGGTTAATTTCTCCCGTATTGTCAGATTTGTACACCCTTGGTTCTAGTCTCCATCCTAGGGAATACTAGTGGTGGGAGTCATGGATCATTTTCTCTCTCCCCTCATTGTTTTATCTTTTATGAAAGTGGGTCATGATGAAGTGGTATTAGAGCCTGATGGTTGAAGTATAGTGTAGAGTTTAGAGTTAGGCATAGTGAGGAATTCATGGGTTGGTATGGAAGAAACATCTGTTGACATTGGTGTGTGACAAAGGAAAGGGAGGTCATCTAGGACATGTGATTTTAGTTCCACAATGATACATTTCCTTTCCTCTAAGCTTATTAAACAATTATGTGATATGGGACTATTTTTAAGGTACATATCTAAGTGGAGTCATGATTACCTATCTTTTTATTTGAATTTTTTTAGAAAAAGCCAAAAAGGATAAAATGAATTAAATGGATTACAATTAATTAAAATATATCATAATGAAAATTCATACTATAGGGCCTAGGAAGTCCTTATTTCTCTTATAGTTATGTCCCCTTTTCTTCATCCACTTGTCGAGCAGGGAGTATAGGATTAACAGGTTGACTTGGTAGATCGATGAAGGGTTGATCTAGCTAAAGATGATGATCAGTGGTATATTATGTCACATTCTATTATTTTGACAAATTTTGTATGTATGATGAGAGTGTTTCTCTAATGAAAATTGAGAGATGCATATAGGATCTGGATGTCACTTTTAGTTTGATCTGAGCTCTGATAGAGTATAGGTTTCATTGGGGATCAGTGAGATGAGGGGAGATTTTGAGTCAGTTATGGAAGTTGTAACATGGTGAGTAGATTTAGGAAGACGTTTCATGGGTAAGCATATATAATGTGTTTTAGGAAGAGTTACACTTATTGACCATGAATGTTGAGATGAGATAGGAGCTACTCTTCCTTCAGCTTTGGAGTATGTATGTTTGAAAGATTGGGATTATGATCAACAAACTTTAGAGCTTCTTCCCATATAATTTTTTGAATGAGGAGTCCTAAATGAGGTGTATTAAGGAGGCACTCCATCCATTAATCATTATGTAGTTATGCCTTTTACACTAAAAATGTACCTGTAGGTTAAGAAGGATGGGAGAAGTGACTGAGAGGATTTTATTATGAGTAGGTTTGCTTTGATAGGGGAACCAATAGGGTTCTATAAGGAGAAGAGTTGTCAGTGGTTGGCCTTGAGTACTGGGGCCTGCGAGGTTTCAACTAGATTAGAGTCAATAATGACAAAATCACTTTTGAACTTATAGTTTTATATATTTCCTATGGGATTGGGGAGGATGTGTTTCTTTTTTGGGGTCAATGGAAACATTCATCACAAGTTACCAATGGCTTCTCAATATTTGTTCAGTCGAGGTGGATTGGTTTTTCATCATCCTTAGTAATAGTTACTAATGAGGTCATTATAATGGTAGGGGTTGTAAGATTATGTTACAACTAGGGTAGATAAGCTAGTTAGAGGCCTACCTCATGATGTTCCTCAAGATTAGGTACCTCGAGCCAAGAATGGTCATGGAGGCATCCATTAGCAGAGAATTAGGGGAGTTGGGTGTGGTCAATTGCGTTTAGCAGAGGTAGTAACACCTAATGGGCCAGATATCGTTATATATATGATTACTATATCACATATTCTTGATTTTTCTTTATTTGATTTTGAATATTCACACTCCATTGTGACCCAAAATTTAATCCATGATTTGGGTCTAGACGTACAATGTCCTCTGATTCCCATAGTTTTGACTACACTTGTTGGAGGCTAGACCATCTTGTCTGATTATTGTCCAGGAATTTCACTTATGAAGGGGAAAAATCAGTCTCATGTGGGCCATATCATTCATGATATGTAGTTCTACTATTTCATCCATGGAATTGACTACTTTTATTTTGAGAATGCTATTGTCGACTACTTTCAAAGGAGAATCATGTTCTCTCTTGGATTTACAAGGGTAGTTTTCATTGGCGAGTACTGTCGTTTGGTGGGATAAAGTCATGTGAATCCCCTTCAATGATTAGTGGTGGATATTTCAATATATGTAGTAGACAGACAAGAAGAGGAGACTCGTAGGGATTTCAGTGAGTTCCTTATGTTTTTACTTGAGGAGGTTTTTACAAAACCTCCATGACTTGAAAATGAGATTGGGATAGACTTGCAGTGTGGGGCTTCTCTGATATCGTTGTATCATTATCATATGGAAGCTTATGTGTTTTAGTAGTTGAGGATTCAGATAGATGATCTAATGAAGAAGGATTTTATATAACCCAATGTTTCACGATGGGGTTCTCTAATGTTGCTCGCTAAGAAGGAAGATAGTAGTTTGGGGTTATGTATTGACTATCAGAGGTTGAATCAGGTAACAATAATTTACCATTACTGACATCCAAGGATCGATGATCTTCTAAACCAGCTATGATGACAATGTTGGGCTTCTATGACTGAGTTTCATTATGGATATAACCAGTTGAGGGTGAAATATGGAGATGTCTAGAAGACTTCCTTTAGATGTTGGTATGTGAACTTCATGTTTTTTTTCATGTCATTATGTGTTCTGAACATACAATTCATGTTCATGGGGATCTTGAACTACATGTTTCATGAGTTTGTGGACTAATTATTCATCGTATTCATAAATTATATATAGATCTACTCATATTTATAATAAGAGGATTTTGAGCATCTATGATCTATCGTGTTTATCTTTTGGAACCACTAGCTCTATGTAAACATGTCCAAGTGTATGTTTTGAACATGGTAAGTCTATTTACTAGGGAATATTGTGTCATAGAATGTTGTTGTTATTCAAATGTAAATGGTCAAGATAATTGTATCGTGTGAATCACTGAAAAATGTGGTAGAGGATTAAAGCTTCCTTAGACATATGGCTAAATATCATTGATTATTAATAAATTTATCTCAAGGTTCACACTGATTGAAATCATTGAACATGAAAGAAAAAAAAATATGTAGTAATAAGTGAGAAGGTAAATTCAGCTACTTGAAAGGGATGTTGGATAGTCCTCCAAAGACTCATCTCTTAGAAGAGTTTTTTTTGTTTAAGGTTGTCTATGATGCATCCCATCTGGGAATATGGTTCATCCTAATGTATAATAAGGAAATGGTTTGATAGGGGTTTAGGTAGTTACGTCCTCATTAAGAAAACTATTCCACTTATGATCTAGATCTAGCTTCTGTTATTTTTTGTGCTAACGTTTTGGAAACATTACATCATTGGGAAGAATTTTTTGGTCTTCCCAGATCATAAGATATTGAGGTATGTTTTTTCACATCGTGATCTAAATATTCTCTTGATATGGTGGATGGATAATCTTCAATAATATGATTTTGAAATCTCTTACACATTAGGAAAGGGGAATTTCATGGCCAATGATTGAATTAAAACATCCTATATGGATTTTTTTTTCGAGTCTACATATTTTTGGATAGATATGGATGAATTCACCACCCTACACATATATGCAATGTTTGATGATGGTTGAGGATATTTTTTCAGATTAATTTTTATGATCGACTGATGTAGAAGGTGGTGGAGTCTCATTGGAGAGACCCGGAGTTAGTGGTGTTGAGCAGTCTTGTTGGACATGGTGATGCTCTAGAGGGGAGGCTGGAACAAGATGAAGTTTCATGAGAGGATTTTTTCCAGTAGTGATGCTTGATGGAGTCATTTTTGACATTCATAGATAACCAATCATGGAACACCCAATAGTTTATAGAATGTATCATGTCATGAGGATGCAGTTAAGGTGGCAATGTATTAAATGAATAGGGGAATAGTTTATGGAAAAGTTATTGGGTTTCCTGAAATTAAAGGATGATCATAATGTTCCTAGGTGTTTATTTCATTCCGTATATGTTATCTATTGTAAATGGGATGAAATCTCAATAGATTTTATCATACGTTTACCCAGAACTCCTAATGGTTTTGTTGTTATTTGGGTGGTCTTGGATTTGTTGAAGAAATTAGTATACGTCTTAGGGATAAAGGATTTGAGTGTTATAGATGATTTGGAAAGAGGTATGTGGAGGATGTTCTATGACTACATGGGGTTATTAGTTCTAGTGTCTAAAATCGAGGTGCACATATTTCCTCACATGTCTGGAGTGTATTGATGAATTATTTTTTCACTCAGTCGCAGATCAACACTTCTTTCAAGTCTCAGGCACATGGACATATAGAATTGAACATCTCTACACAAGAGGATATATTGTGTAAATGTCTCTTGGACTTCGTTGGATCCTATTCAGAACACCTAAACATGTTTGAGTTCTCTTATGACAGTATATATTGCTCATACATTAAGATGGATCCATTTGAGGCTTTTTGCATAAGGCCATGTCGTTTTCTATGTTGGATAGCGGGTGGGGAAGTAGCATTTCTTGCTCATTTCGTGTTGTAGAGAATAATATAGAAGGTTTAGTTGGTTCGGGAGAGGATAAAAGCATCACAAGACTAGATGAATTTTTTTCTGATCCCATGGTGATTCCCCTAGAGATAGAGGTTTGAGATCAAGTGTTCTTGAAGGATTCCCCACAATGTGAGTAGTAGGGATTCTGGTAGGGGAGTAAGATCTCAACAATGTTTTTTGGACCTTTTGAGGTGTTGGGGTGAGGTTGTGAGGTGTCATATTGGTTGGAATTACCACACTGATTGAGAAGGATCCATGATTTATTCCACATCAATTATCTCCATTGATATCCTCGCGATGATTACCATGTAATTGAAATAGAAAAGTTGGATATTGAGGATGATTTAGCCTTCATTGAGATTCCAGAAGAGGCCAAACACCTTCAAGAAATGGTGTTGAGAGGATGGGACATTACCCTAGTTCGTGAGCTATGGAGGCACAGTGTCCTTGAGGAGAGTACTTGGGGGGTATGATATATAGATGTGTTCCTAGTACAAGAGTTGTTTTGACTTTCCCTTCTCTATTTTCTATGAGATATTTTATATCTCTCGTGGTGTTTTAGGAGATATTTTGTTATCCCTATGATATTATGTGTGATGTGTGAGGATATATAGACATTATAAAAAGGTAATAGAAGATTTATAATCAAGACACATTTTAATATGACGGGATAAAACCCATACTGGCGTGTAATTTCCACATTGAGTGGATAATATCTCAACCTAGATAATGTAACTCCCTTATTCTTATGTTCAAGTAATTATGTTTCGTTTCATTTTTTGGGATTTTGGGAAACAATTTTGCATTGATAGATGTTTTTATGTTGTATTCTTATCCATGGGAGGTATCTCGGGAGATTCTTTTTTGGACATTTACATCCTTCATTACGATCTGGTTTTAAATTACTCAAGTAGAGAATAGTTTGAGAGTTTCATAGTGTAATGTATTAAACCATCTAGAAAATTACGTTACAATTTTTTTAGTTGAGGTGTTTGAGGGTACTCTGATGTATTTTTTGGATATGTGTGTCAATCCAAAGGCGGTCAATTTCATCAGTTTTACAAATTTCTAGTTTTCTATATTTCCAATGGTGAATCATTCCTACAGTTTTCTAAATTTCTAGTTTTATACTATTACAATGGTGTGTAATTTAAATAGATTCCAAAATATTATTTTTTCCAATTGAGGATCATCCTGGTAGTGCCTCATCCTAGAGTTACCTCATCTAGGTGGTGGCTTATCCTGGCGGTGACTCATCATGGTGGTGACTCATCCTGGAGAGACCCATCATGGTAGTGGCCCATTCTGGAGGGGGATCATCGTGTTTTTTCTCATCCTAGAGGAGATTCATCCATGTAGTTGATCATCGTAGTGATGGATAGTCCTGGAGGGGACTCATCCTAGTTGTCCCCCATCCTGACGGTTTCTATTTTTAAAAAAATATTTTTATTTTTTTAAACAAAATCACAATTTAGAAATATTTTAAGGACGAAAAATGGTGTTAATAACAAAATTAATGATTTTAATGTCATTTTGAAATGGATCAATCATATATATAGTTTTTAAAAATCCTTAATTCCTTTAAAATGTTCAAAACGTGTGTTTTTAATGACATACACCATTAATAGTCAACTAACAAATTTCAAATCCTATTATTTTAAAATATAGTATTTCTTGGGTGGATATATCGGTATCGTTCATTCCATATTCATTTTATGAATATGGGAGATTCCAAATCAATCATCAATGGGGTTTTAGAATGCGCTTGTATAGTTGGATCGAGTCCCCTCACCATGAAGAAGTTCCCTTCTATACGTGCACCCCTGTTTTAGTGCAAAAAGATTGGGAAGAAGGATTCTACCTTACAGTTAGGATTTCATTCTATTATTTATATGGGTTACATGTGGGATGATTTTATAATTGATATCCTCATGCGGAAGGTTGAATATTAATTAATAAACACAATGAAGTAGTTTGATATGAATTTAATGTGGCATATGAATGTAAAGTATTATATTATGGTTTTTTATTGATTTGTTTTGAAATGTTTTGATATTATATTTTTTTGGTAAAAATTATTTAATGAATATCATGTCTCTTGATCGATTGATTTTTCTATATAGACATCAACTTGAACTATATTTTTTTTTATTCTTTAATTATCATCATAAATGACAAGATAATTATGTATATTTAGATAATGGAATGGATTCCCCAGGATCAAATGGAATGTGTGATGACACCCTTAATTAATGAAGTGAAATATAATAATATTTCCTCTTCTATGTATGATTTTTTTGTGTTACGGAATGATATATGATTTTTATAGGGGATGTGAACATGATATGGTTGAGCAGTGGGGTTGTGAAGAAAGGTGGTGATAGAAGTGGTTAAAGGACTATTTCAATATGATTATTACTATATATAATTTTGTTTTAGGATCTCGACTAGTATGGATGGTGATAATAATGATCCTAGAATATAAACTAATGTACATGTTTTAGTTGAATGGTTTGGTAATAATGAATCTAGAAAATGGTGTAATTTTAAATAATGACTGAAAATGAACTATGGATTTCTTTATAATTGTGTGGGGTTGGGAATTTAGTCTTGGAAGCAGATGTGGAGACCATGTGAGTTGGATTGATATATTATTGTAATATTGTTGGTGGGGATTTTGTATAATTATAAATAAGTATTTATAAATTGTATTTTATTTATGATTTCTATATACACCCCACCCACATCGAGAACTATGTGTCGACACATGGAGAGTCATGTTGTGGGTATCTTTCCCAACATTCTGATGGGAGGATGGATGGATTTCCACCAACTCTTACCAACTATGTATTTTAGGAAATAATTAGATTGGTATCATTGGGAGACTTGTGTTGTGTGGTCCTATGTGTCATTGAGATGAGTTGTGATGATTGGTCCTAGGTGTCATCAGGATGTGTTATGATGTGATTTTCTATGAGTCTTCAGGATAAGATATGATGTGTGGCCCAGGTGAGTGAGGGAGGGATACTATGTGACGTGATGGGATTTGATGCCGTTGTGTGTGTGGGTGGGATGTACTGTGATCTGTGGCCCATGTGTGTACATGAGGTATGCGATATTATATATTCTTAATAGGTGATTGCAGTAGGGGCTTTTCTATTTGGGTGTGAGAGTGGATAGTCATTGGAAAAGAGGTACGGGGTACTCTATCATTGATGTGATTTATGTTATATTATGTTACTTTGATGAATAATTTTGTGAGAGAGACTTAGTGATGTTTGGGTTAGGGTCAGTCTACCTATTAGGTTCTGATTGGTTATGTTGTTTTCTCATGGGTGAAATAGTATTTTGTTTCCACTTTTTTAGGATAGACATTGTTTTTCCAACTGAGTGTACAAGTATTCTTACCCCACATATGTAAAATTGTTTTTATGATTCTAAGAGGTATACATCGACCATTCTAGCCATTAATATCTGGGATCCTATGAGAGTTTTTGTTTTAGTCATTAACATTATTTTGAGTACTTAGTCTTATGAACGTTTATCTGTAATAGTTATCTTTATTCATGTATTATGGGATGATTTTGGGATTTCATTTATTTTATTTGATGGGGTTTTTAAGGGTTGATTTATTCTATCTCCAAATATTGTTTCCCTATAAAGGGTAATACCACCTGTATTTTGATATTTGTACAACCTTAGTTCAAATTGCCTACCGGGACCTACTTGATTCGGGACTCAGGGTTCATTATCTCTCTCACACCATTTATATAACATTGGAGGGATGAGATTGTGGAAATATCCCCCAATATTCTTAAATATCTGGTGCCTCTGAATGATGTTTTTTAAACCACTAAATAATCTATTTTGTAAACCCTTATTTCTAGGACTAGTGGATCGGAAAACACACTAAATGATGGTGGTCACCCCACATAAAAAACTTGTTATGTAGTTTCTCTTTCTTAGGGGATGGAAGACATTCAACATTATTCAGGTAATTTTTAATAACCTAAAATTGCTCGGTAAAAATCACCATGAATGTTTTTACACCACCTCTTAAGGAATTGGTGGTTGTATTGTATAATTCACTACATTTCCCACCACATCGATTTTTTGCCTCATCTCTCCTGGTTCCCTATAATTTCTAAAATATAAAAGGCTTAAAAAAACATAATCTAACATGTCATGAATAAATAATTAATTATTTTGTGAAATTAACTTTATATATGCATCTTGTGGGATCCCTCTGTTTATAAATTTCTCAAAAAAATTTCTTCGGTGCTTACTTGGTCTTATATTAATGGGTTTCACTAATGTTCTATAATCAAAATTCCCAAATTATCTAAAATGTGCTCGGATACTAACTATAGTGAATATACATTTTCTTTAATGACTATTAAATCTTTTTAAAGATAAACAACAAAAAATATTCATAAATACAGGATCAAACAATTTTTTTTAATTGGAAAATTAGGCACATACATAAAATTTACATAATAAAACGTAAACTATATTTAATTTCTTCTTCTCTAGCTTTATTGTTTCCCTTGTGTTCTCCTTTGAACTTGAAATCACCGATGTATATACATCAATGAAAGGGGTGAGCTAAAATCATAGTAAGCGAATAAATAAGGACATTGATTAGTTTATCATGGGTTAGCATAATCATCATCATCATAACAATATCATGGGATCACCATCTTAATCAAGGAATGAATTTATAGATAAAGTATTGGAATCTGTCAATGTATAAAAATATAGATCATGTATTAGTGGTCAAATACCATACATAATTGTAAAAAAATCCAGAATATTTTTTCACACATAATATATGTGCCTAATCATAAAATCATCATTGTGAACAAATTCAGTATCATGTTCAAGCATATTTCACATTGTGTCATGAGATAAATCACACCACCCAATGCATTTGAGCACTATATAATCTGAGCTTCAACTGTCACATCATAAAATTTACATACAATGCATGCCATATAGAATGTATTTATGTGTTAGACATAAAAACTCATATAGAGAGGAATAGGTTTCATTTAATGAAACTAATATTCTTGAAAAAACTTTAGGGTTCCCAATTGAAAAATCGGAAATCATATTTTTAATGAGAATCTTTATTATTGAGCGAACACAAAGAAACTCAAGATGTGTCAAAATGTGTTTTAGAAAAAAGGTTTATTTTAGAGAAAAATATTTGTTATTCATAAAAATAAATTAGAAACATTTATATTCCAAAAAATAAAAGTTTATGCTAAGAAGAACATTCATATAAAAAAATTTCACTAAAAATGATTTCTGAAAAAAAGGAAACTGGGGTCGAGAATCCCCTGACCTTATTTCCTACTTAATTATATCACACTTTCACCTCTTTAATAACAAAAATGTATTTATAAAAAATGACCCAAACTTGAATTATATTAATTTAAAAAACTTTTTTTAAAATTATAATCATTTTATTATATTTCCTATTTTTTAATTTAATTTAGCATTTTGATATGATGATTTCCATAAATTTTCATTTTTCCTTTATTTCACTTTTTGGTTAAATATAAATGATAAAATACTATAATTTATTCAGGAATAATAAAACATATTTAATTATATATACATATCACATATAATTCCATATTTCCATCCATGAAGGTTGTTATACGAATATTCTTGGAAATTTTTCTGTAGGTGGTTGACCAACCTTTAATAAGATGTTCTCAAAAGAGCATGAGAACTGAGTACATAATTTATATATGTAATATATATATATATATATATATATATATATTATTTTTTAAATAGTTTTACATCATTAAAATAATGTTGAGATATTTAATAATTAGTTTTATTTTTCATTTTTTTATTTCAATTTAAAAATATAATCTCAAAAGGAAAATATGGAAGATTTATCGGAGACTTACCCTTTCCTTGGTGTGGCTTCTCTTGTGTGAAACTATAACTACCATTGTGATTGGAGTATGATGGATCAATCAAATCAATAAATTTTATAAAATGTTTGAGAGGGGGATTTTTGTAGATATTTTATCTTTTTTAAGGTGTGGTATGCGGTGTTTTTTCTGGGAAGGGAGAGGGGTTATTTATACTTGAAGAGAGGGATATATTTTGAATAAAATATTAAATAATATATTATATCAAATGTGAGACATGGAATAGTTAATTTTGGAAAATTTAATTCATATATTAATATAATATATTGGTTTTAATATAGTAATACTACATTATAATTCAAATTATTTGGTATAGTAAAAAGAAATGTAGAAAAAAGAATTTTTTTTTAATGAATCACTTTTGACATTATTTTTTTGAAAATTACTTTTATGTTTGGGAATTTATTTTATTGTATTTAAAAATATTAAATTTTACAAAATAAATATTTAATATCCAATATTATGTTCTTAGATAATTATTTCACTAACATGTAATGAAATATGTAATTTAAGTTTCATCGGTTACGTGAAAACTAGATTTTTACTATTCATTGTAAAATTAAAGTATTTCGGAAAATACCAAGAAACAACCCTCATAAAATTTATATATTCTGATTTCAAAAATAGGCTCACTTGTTATAAAATAGTTTCTTACATATTCGAAATTTAATTTTCAATTAAAATCTCCATTTATTTGAAAAAATACCAATTGAAATGTTATAACCGATTTTATAACACTTTGAAACATAAATTACGGTCCTTTAAGAATATGATAAAAATGTTATAAAACAAAATATTAATATATGAATCTATCTTATGGAAATAATTTCCATCAAAATCAATATATTATTTTAAAAAATTTAAATAAAAAGTTATGATTTATAAAAATACTATCAATTATTTTACCATTTTTAAATCATTTATTTATTTATCCTATAAGATAATTATAGAATATTTTTATTCATAATATGGATATTTTTTTATAATTTCATAGGTTAGGTTACTATTTTGTTTTCTAGATAACTACTTCTAATGGACATGTTACTATTTTATGGGTCATGTTACTATTCCATTCTTTCATTAATTTCTTAATATAACTTATATTTAATTAACCATTCATTTATAAAATTTTCATTGTGTTCTCTATGTTATGTTATATTATTTATAAAATATGATATTATTATAAGTAGAAAATTTCAATTGATTTAAGACCTTTTCATTAAATTTTCTACAAAGAAGATATGAATAAATAAAGGGTTATGTTTTAACATGTTTTTTAAAGAGATTTTTTCATCTTGTTTTGTGCACTTATATTAAAATATATTTATTCCTCTTATAGAAACTGAACATTAAAAAATTTATTCCATATTTGGAATCATTAGGATCATGTTTTTTAGAAAATTCCCTTTTTTTCAAAAGTAATATTAATAAAAGAAAACCGGTGTCACACGGGAAGGGTAAAACAAGTAATATAATGTTAAAACATTGGGATAAAACATTCAATTTTGGATAACATTTCAATTTATCATATACTATGAGTGTTGTTAGAACATTTCCATCAAATAATGTAATATATTTTCACTTAGTGGAATAGTTATTTGAATTTGACTATTATATTAAATTCAGAGAAGAAAAATTCAAAATATAACTCGTTTACTTTTAAATACCACTTATTTGTTCAAATATTGAAAAAATAATTTTATGAACAAATATTAGTATTTATTTTGATCATAATGAAATTATTTTAATGATGGAAATTTATTTTTATTATTTACTAATTATGTAATTAATATATTTTCTTACGCAACATAGATACAATATTTCCTCAATTGCTAAAAATTAAAATAAATGAATTTAAAAATATTAAATGTAATATAATTTTAGTGACTTATAGTGATCGATGAATTTTATAGATACATATAAAATATTATGTATGTGTTAAACAATTATATATTAATTCCATCTTGTTTATGGTGTCATTAAATTCAATTTAAATGAGTAGTTAAAAAATTAACGTTAATGTTATCTTATAATAAATAATATTTCTTTAAAAGATTTAAAAAATTTTAAAAAATAAAATGATAAATTAAAAGTAATAAGGATTAAAATATAAAATATGATCTATTTATGTGTAGTTTTTTATGGTAAACTTCATATGCCTTTTATATTGGAATAGTTGTTACCATAGTTAAAGAGAAAAATGAATAACAAAGCGGATAATAAAAAAGATGTGCTATAAAAGGAAACCAAAATCAATATAAATTTCATTGGATTATATTAATTCTAACCTATCATATTTTTATTTTAACTCATTTTCATTTGGAATCATTTTTCTTGAGAATGAATTTAACGCATTTTAATCATTTATATAATTACAATTGTGTCCTCTCCTTCCATTATAAACGGACACCCATCCTTTTTATGTGTTACACCACTTTTAGTATTATTTAACATTCCAAACCAGTCAACTTATCATTTAAAATTTCCCATAAAAGGTATATATGTACTAGTTTCTGAAAAGACAGGGTCCCTAATAGGCGATCCAAAGGAGATATTTCAAAGAAGATGAAATTTCCTTAGCTGATCAGTTTCATTTTTTATTTCATTATTTAGCAGATATAAATCTTTGGTATTTATCATTATTTAGTAACATATATATTATAAATATAATTAATTGTTATTTATGTTATGGAAACATCATTATCCACTCTCTTTCCCATCAAAGAGGAAGTGAAATTATTGCTCGTGAATACGTACAACCTATTATCTCCACGTAGCGATACAATTAATTTTATCATCAATATGTATTATGGATGGGTATTATATTGTGTATAATGTTATTATATGATATTTAATTCATAATTTTACTACTATAATAATAATATCACATATAACTTATTACCTTTCATCATGTTGGAAAACTATAACATCACACATGCGTATGTATGGAATAACACATCAACGAAGCGATGTGATTTGTTATTCTTTTCCATATTACATGTATTGTAATAAACATAAGATTAATAAATATATATGATATATATGATATATTAATTAATCATTAATGGGGATGTATTATTTTTCATTTTTTAAAATGTTGAAAAAATGCCATCTTGACGCATACTTATGTACGACCAACCATCTCCATGAATGACACACTACATTTTAATATATATACCTTTTATTTATAATTATTATTTTATATAATCAATAAATAACATATTTATGAAATTATTATAATTTTTATAGATGGTGTAACCATAATCAATGTACATGGTATGATTCTGCCATATCAAAACTGGCATAAAAATGAAGAATTTATCCCTAAGAAAAATGATTTAAATAAATAATTACTATTAAATGGGAGACACGATGATGTGGGTTAATAATAAATAATATTATATATATTAGTAATGTTTTATAATATATTTATAAAATATATATATATTTATTATACAACATATTTAAATATGAAATATATTTGACTATATATGATAAAAATAAGACTTGAGGTAAGGGATTTATGTTTCAATCCTATTTTAATCGAGGTTGTTTATGTATAAATTTATATTGAGGAAATTATATTTTATTTATATAATTAAACCATCATATTTTATTCTCCTCTATTATATTTTTATTTAAATATGTTTCTATTTAATTTTCATCACTTTTTGTGCTCAATATCTTAAAATATTGATTTTATGTAAAAATGAAAAATGTTTTTTATTCAGCTGAAAATCCATTTTATAACACGTATATTCTCCATATATTTTGTTTTAAAAACTAATTCAATATTCTCTTATTATTTTTATATTCAGTTATACAGAATTATTAATTGCTATAAAACAATTTCAAATTAGTCTTCCTATCATTAACTAAATGTGATAATTTTTATTATTTTTTAATGTATTAATGGAATATTTTATTCCAAATTTTATGGAATGAATGGAATTTTCTTCAACCAAGATTTCTCAAATATATTAACATCCCTTTATAAATTATCACCGTAATTTTCAAATAATTTTTTCCCTTAATATTTCAAAAAAAATTATGATTTTAAGAAAGTGATTTCAATGTAATAAGTGTATTTTCCTAATGAAATATTACAGTGATTATTTTAAAATATTTATCAGCTGTGATAAAATCCTTTGATTTTTTTATATCTTAATAGATATATAATAAAATGATACTGTTATTTTTCATTCTCAAAATGGTTTGTGATTATGATTTTAAGGGCCCAATATAAAATATTATTTAAATCTATGTTTTATTGAAGAATTTACATTATTTCAATTTTAGTGTCTCTTTATGTTTTGAGTTATAGGGAATTATTTCATAATTCAAACATTTAAAAATAATATAATAAAAATTAAAACTTTTTATTATTAACCATTTCTCAAAAATATAATTTTTTAAATATACCAAGATTTATTTTCATATAAAATCATCATGACATTCAACATAACTTTTATATTTCTATTATAAATCATTAAGTTCAGTGAAAGGCATTCAAAAAATAATGTATATGTATAAAAATCATAGCAATGAACTTAAAAATTAAAAAACCATTTGTTTAGTGAAAAACCTAAAATCCCATGAAAACCTTTTCTAAAAAATATTACATTTTACCCATAAATGGAATTATCATTCCATTACAAATACAATTTATAATACAATTTAAAAATTCATTTCCTAGAAAAATTATCAGAAATTATAGAAATTATATATATAGCTCCCTTGGGAGATAATCTCATAGAACCCTAAAAACCCCTTAAAATTTGGAAAAACAATACAACCAACATGCAATATAAATATCTTGAAAACATGATCATTACCAAATTAAATGGAGTTTATTATTGGTGTACCAATATTATAAGCTATAGTGGTATTACTTAATTCAATCTTGGTTAACCTTCCATATATAATGACCAAGATCCACAAAATAAAAATAAAAATTTTATGATTTTAAATTTTCATCATAAACCGTTTCAAAAACTCTATTTAAAATCATATATAATCACATAAAAAATATATTAATACTATTTTCAATTAAATTTTTTTTCCAATTCTATATACAAAAAAAGGAATGGTTTATTTTCCTTAATGTAAAAAATGAAATATTATAAAGGAATCAAGAAATAAAATAATTCCCTTAGTGGTGGAAAATATTATTTTCTTCCTATATGTTAAGATTTGAACATTCTTTTTCCCAGTATTCAAAACATTCTGTCTAAAACATATAAAAACATTTATATTATAAAAAATTAAGTAAAATTATAAATAAATTATAATTTATAAATATTTATTGAACATATATATTTTTTAATAAAATAATTTTAAAAACATGGACCTGGAAAAAAAATATATTGAAGGAAAATAATAAAAGAAATATTTTTAAAATAAAAGTCCCTAATCCATTTGAAAATATTTGAAAAAAATGACATTAAAGAATAATATTAAACAAAATAATAATAACAATAGAATAAGGGAATTAATTATATAACATTTCCAATGGTCTGTATATATGACTCTTAAAAGGTTACCACTGTATAACATTAATATTTTCCTAAATGAAAGGAAAATTTAAATAAAGTCCCTTATATAGAGAATGAATAATAACATATGTTCTTTATCTTCCTATATAATAAATATATACTTTTAATTTAATTTTATTATAAATTTTTGAAATTTATTCGTAATTTTATTTCATTTTTTACAATGTTATATTAAATCACTAAATAAATTATTTTTACATTGGATTTTTTGAATATATCTGACTTATGTGTTAAAAATAACAACAGTAAGTTAAATATGGTCAATAAGGACAATAATTAAACTTATCTAGAAGGAAAATAAGTAAATATTTATCATATTTAATAATAATTTATAATTTTAATACTAATAATGAATTTCAGTTTTGAGAAATGATGTTTGTTATGATCGTAGAGGTGGTAGGTCATATATACGTATAGGAAACATTTACATTTTTCAAAAATCATTGTAAAAATGAGGAAAATTAATATTTTATTTATTAATAGATATAATAATATCATATATAGAACATTATTTCTTTAAATATAATTTTTTATATCATTCATGTTTTGTGGTGATGAATGGTGTGTCACATCACTTCGTTAATGAAGTAGTGGATAGATACATGAATTACGTAATCATGTTTTAAGGTATTGTAAAATAAATTTATAAAAATTGATATTATCTTTAAACAATTATAATTATTTGATTAATATTATAATTATTTCATGTATGTCACATATATTCATTATATTTACACTTATTATGTTCCATGTAATTTGTTAGTGAAAAATAATTTACATCACTACGTGAGGTAGAAGTCCACCGTACACACAAGTGACGTTATCGTATGTACTATGAAATTGAAGGCATAAAAGTATAGTTGATATAACAAATTCATAGGATAAATTATTATATAAATATTATATATATAATTTATATTCACAATCATAACCATCCATGAGTGGTGGTAATTGAAAAATGAATGAAATTGGTTCACGAGTTGGTAGTCCTCCGTACATAGAAATGTGGACTTTATAACCCATTTGATAGAATGTTCGAAGGATTTAGGTTATAAAATTAACATATTGATATATATATAATGCTTTTTATGTAATGTTGGTTTAATAATAATTTAAGTGGGTGGTCGATAAAATAAAAAACATTCATTGGAGAATGTTACCACTTATTTGGGTAACTTCTTTTGTTTTACAACCAAGGCCATCCTTTGTTAGATTTATGACCAAAATAAGGCTTATAGAATTTAAGGAAGGAATTTTTTATGTTTTTTTGGTTTTATTGGTTAATCCAATGGGTTTTTATATTGTGATGATAGAATGATAGGGTTGGCATTTTATAAGTTTGGTGGGTGGAACACTTTTAATTTTTTAAAAGAATGAATTCCAACCACGTTTCCTTCATGTAAAAATGATCAAATAAAATAAAATTCAATGTTTTATAAGTATAATGATCTAAATAAATCTGTAAAATACATTTTAGATTTTTTGAGGTCATTTAACCCTAATCAGTTTAGTTTAATCCCATGTAAATCCACATTTACATTTACCTTGGTAATTAATTTTACTTTTTTTACATTTCAAAATCATATAATTTTGACATCTACTAATCAACCAATATAAATTATATTGATTCAAAATATTGAATTTATTTTCCCAAATTCAATTCATACAATTGGGATGTTTCGTTTTAAAACAAATACCGCAAATGCGATGAAAAAGCTTGTTTTTACACATTGCATTTTTTAGGAAAAAGATGATTTCATATTAATTATATTATGAATAATAATAAATATATGATTATAAAAGAAAATTTAATTATATATAATATATAAATTACATTTAAAAATCCTACATTATGGATTATTTTAGGTAATTTAAATTGATAAACAACATAAAATTTAATTTTTTTTATGAAATACAAGTTTAACACCACGAAATAAAACTATACTAGAGGATAATATAAAGTTGAATAAAAATTAATTAATTGTATTATATATATATATATTACATATGATACTTTTATTCATATTCTAAAATATTTTTATTTTTAAAAAACTTAATTTGGTGAAATGAAAAGTTTCGTTAACCAAAATTGGTATTTTTCTCTATTCAATGAAAAATATATATTATTTGAAAAATCAAAAAATTTAACCATAGGTAAATTTTTTTTATATTTAAAAAATTATATTTATATTTTAAAATTAAATTTATAAAATATATAAATTAAACATATAAATGAAACATTATTAAAATGATTTTAGATAAAAGTATTCCATTTTGTTTAAAAATTACTTATTTATTATATCTAATTTAAAAATATATTTCATATAAATCAATACTAATCTTATTTATTATATCATTAATTTGTATTTTACAATGCTACATCTTTTAAATATCATCATCACAATTTTTATTCAATTTTTAACGAAGTAGAGATATCATTCCCGCATAGCATTTTTAGAACCACGTGTTGCCTCTTCAACTATATGGTTTTTCAATAAATCCATATCCTAGGGTATAAAATTATTTAGAAAATAATAATTTTTATGGTCAATAATCAGAAGTGGATGTTCCTCATAATAAATATTCTCTTGATGCTGAACTATGTTGGAAAAAAATTAGATCAGTTCGTAAGGTGGAAGCCTTCTACACACATGAATATGGGATTTGTGTCCCATTTAATAGAATATGAGATGGATATAGGTTGGTAAAATAACATAATAATATCAAATTATATGTATTATATTAGTGTTTTTATTTTATTACCATTTAGTATGACTTCAAAGAGGTGGAAGAATAATTAAAACAAAATCATGTGGTCAAAAAAAATATTCTTCTGAAAGTATCTATTTATTAGTACCTTAAGCCCCTGGTGGTTAGTATTCTACCTAAAAATTACTTATAAAATGATGTTAGGGATTCTACTAATGGATTTAGGTAGGGATTTAACAATCCAAAATGATTTTTCATTGTTCATAAATGATTAGAAGCGGATCACATTTATAAGAGATGGGAGGGGCGCTCTTGGAATTTCATAACATATTGAAGTAATATAAATTAATTTTGATCTTAAAAGGACTCCAAAATGATAACATTAAAATTTAATATGATCTAAAGTAGAAATAATCTCATACAATCAATATTTTATAGGTTTGGAGTACAATTGTGAGCTTATATTATCTTAACTCTTTATCAATACTTTTGACAATTATAGTGTTATCAATGTTTTCTACACATATGGGGTTTATATAGTTACTATCTAATGATAAATGGCCCATAATGGGAAATTTTTATGTAATAAACTATTTCCTATACAATTTTCTATTGATATGATATTTTGTAATTTTAAATTATTTAATAAAATATTTTTTATTATAATATAACATTAATGTCAATTTTGGAACTATACATTTTCATTTATTTATAAATCTACAATAATACAATTTAATTAGACTAAAATGAACCAAAACATCTATAATATGGAATTTTTATCCATAAATAATTTTTTAAAACAATTATTCATTCAGATCATTTTACGTTTAAAATATTTTAAATCATTTATTTTATTTTTCTATTCACTTAATAAATAATTTGTTTGCGTTGCGTAATATTTTAAGGTTTTATATAATAAATTAAATTTTAATAAGAATTATAATGATAAAAATTCATTTATATTTCAGATAACTATTTTTAACTGAATATTTCCTTTGTTTTTTTCTATAACAAATATAAGGTTATGAAAAGCAAGAGTGTAAATTTTTTTACTCATTATTAACATAATTATTATAAAGGTATAATCATATACAAATGAAATATAATGGCCATATATTTTAATTAATAATGATTATGGATGAGATATAATCATCCAATAATATAATTCCACTATTTTGTGTCATTTATTTTATTTTCATCTTATTTTTAACAATAATTGTCTCATTTATCCATTATCGTGGTAGCATAAATTATTATGGCTACTATTAATAATATAAAAAATTAAAATGGAATTATGTAAAAAATTTGGAAGTCTTGATTCTAAATATGGAATAAATTTTAAAAATATTTAAACCATATATGAGGTAAAATTTATTTAATATTAAAATTTTAAATTTAAACAAAAAAATCACAAAAAGAGCTTTTTTGTATAATTTTTTATACCAAATTCAAATATAAAATTCATTAAAAAAGTGAATAATTGAATTAATATTAATAAAAATAAACCAATTAATTTTTAAAACTAATAAAAATTTAACTTTTCCTTGAAAATAATGAAAAAGTAAAGAAAATTTTCAATAAAGTTAATATTTTTCAGCATTCATTTAAATATATACCTTTGTCGAAATCTCTATAAATTTAATTATAAGTTTAAATTAATATGATCAATTCAAAAATTAAGGTTACTTTTCCAAATTGAATTTTCTATAATTTAGAAATCGTGACTTTAAATAAATATGTATAATTTTTAAAACTCAAAATGGATAGATTTAAGGATTTATTTTCTTCTGGCCAATAAATTGCCTATTATTTTTTAATATGCGATGCATCAAAAATAATTTATAATGGTTACTGATGATATCAATAAGTATTATATGTGTAGATTAGTTCAATGTAATTAAGAAAGTCAATCAATATTTTTGAGGAAGTGATCTTTTATTGAGATATCAATTTTTTGTTTCCCAATGGTTTTTCATTTTATCAAGTTTAAAGGAGGAGACATAAAATTTCCTTGAACACAGATTGAATGACTTAAAAAAGTAATTTACATTGAGTTTTTTTTAATTTCACAATAATGAATGGGTTTCATCACCATATTAATCACTAGTACTAATACATTATTTATACCGAAGTACATTGAGCTTTTGGGAGTTATTAATTGTTTTTTAGCTGACACAACTATAAGAGAGGCTTTTAACTACGCTTGAATTGGCATTTATCAGTGCTAAAAATTACCCAAATACCAAATAATGGTTAAAATACCTAGTCTTTTATCATTTCAAGAAAATCACGATTAAATGATTTCTTTATGAGCGCTAAAAAGAGATAATAAAAGCCATCATTTTTCAATGCCTTTATTAGCACTTATAAAGGGGATACTAAAGTGTGATGTTACATTATAATGCAGAATAAGAAACTGGGGAAACTGAAGTGCACTGTAATACCACATTGTATCACTAGAAAAATGGAATAATATAGTGCATTGTAATAGCACATAGCATCACCAAATATTAATAAAATAAAATACAAATAAATAATTAATATAAAATAACATTTATAAGACAAATACAAGAAAATACCGCTATTATAGAGAAAAATTACTCACCGGTATTAAAGAAAATACAACCCCTGACAAAGAAAAAGAACATATCAATATAATAAAAATAATCTTATGTTTGTAATAATTGAATGAAATAAATTAAATATATAGTCTTAATATTAAACGAAAAATTGAGTAAAAATAGAAAAATATTTTATCAGATTGAGTTGTGGTTGATTCTTACACATCACTCCACCTATTTTTTATATTACAGAATTATGTATTTGAAAAATAAGTAAATATGCACTAGAAAAAATGATAAGGAAATTAATTAAGTAATATAAGATATAATTATAAGAATACAATCTAGGTTCGTGTTCTTAGTTATGGCGATGTCATGCATGTTTTAAACTAAAATGAAACATATATATAGAAAATAGGAAAATAGAGTTATACTAATCACATTTTTCATTGAATTTAAGTGAGGATGATTCCTTCAAGCCCCAAATAACTTATTGTTCATTTTTCAAAAATATCAAATCAATATGAATGTTTTTCCTTGGGTTCTAGTACATCAATTGGGTTTTTAACTAAAATGTGATTTCAAATTATAAACATGTACATTGGGTCATACCGGTCAAATCATGTTTTGGTTTTATGTGAGACTGATTCTTAAAATTCAAAAATGAATTTTGAATCATTTTCAAAAATTATCAAGACAATTCGAGCTCATCTTATATGTTTTTTGTGAATAACACTTTTTGAACTACAATGTAAATTTTAACTGATAACAGACACATTGAGTCATACCAGGAACATTGTGTATCATATTGGGGAGAAAATTATTCTTTCATGTAAAACTATTTTACCGATAATTTTACTAATCCATTTTTCTTGGTTTTGAGTATGTTAGTTGTTTTTTTGTAAAATTAATGTCAAATTTAAATAAAAAGATGCACTAGGAGTCATATCGGACAGACTATTAATTTTATTGAGGTTAATATAATCTCTACATATCCCAAATTATATAGGTATAATTTTTATAATGAATAAAATAAATAAAAATTATTTTTCTAGGTTTTTATTATGCCACTTTTGTTGTTTTACAAAAATTACATTTTAAACTAGAAACACACACTTTAGGTCATATGAGTCAAATCATATATGGGGATTATGTGAGACAAATTCCTACACATCACAAAAAAACAAGGAATCATTTTCCTAAATTATAAAGAATATCGAGGTAAATATTTCTAGTTTTCAGTGAGTGAAAATTTTTTGTATTAAGATATCAATTTCAAACAGATAACTGACAATTTGGGTGATATCACACACATCACGTATCATATTTCGGTTAAAATTATTCATATAAATAAAAATTACATTAGAATCTATTTCATAATGTTTCAAAAAAATCTAATTCATTTTCACAGTTTTGATCATAATGGTTTTCTTTTTTATTAAAATTAATGTTAAATTTTAATAAAAAATGAATATAGAGTCAAACCAATGACAACGGGATTCATTTTGAGGTGAGGATTATTACCACATGTCCAAAAATACATATAAATATATATATATATATATATATATATATATATATAATTTTCCTAATGTATAGAAACAATACAAATGTGTTTTTTTTCTTATGAGTTTGTAACATTTTTTACTAAAATATCATTTTCAAATCAAAACATGCACACTGAGTCACATGAGTCACATCGTGTTTTCCTTTGACAAGAGACTGAATCCTACACATCAAAAATTAAATAGTAATAATTTTCATAAATAACCAAGACAATTTGAGTGGGGTTTCTTGGTTTTTAGTGAGGGAATTTATTTTTTTCTAAAATTTCAATTTTAAACTATTTAATGAAACTTTGTGTCATTCCAGTCACATCATAAATTGGATTGATGTAGGAATGATTCCTACACATAAAAAAATACATTTGGATCATTTTACTAATTTATCAAAAAAAATATGAATGTGTTTTATTAGGTTTGAGTATGTGATTGAAATTTTAGTAAAATTAATGTAAAAATAAAATGAAAAGGCACACTTCGAGTCAAATCGATCACACCATTCCCTAGATTTATGTATATATAATTATAACCCATACCAATTGAATTATGGATAATTTTATAAATGTATTAAAAAATCATAACACATTTATTGGATTTGAGTATTCCACATGTTTTTTTGCTAAAATTTCATTTTAAACTTGAAACAAAACAATTTATTCATAATGGTCTGATCATGTCTAGGTTTTAAATGTGACCAATTTAGAAAATTCAAAAATTAATTATTAATCATATTCCAAAATTATCATTCATTCCAAGTCTATTTTCATAGTTCTTAGTGAGTGACACTATTTATAAAATGTATATTTTATACTAAAAATAGAATCTTTTATTCATAATGGGAACATTATGTATCCTATATAGGTGATTTTGATTCCTACATGTAAAAAATGATATATGGATTGTTTTCAAAATGTATCAAAAAAAAATTAAAATGTTTGTAAATTGAATTTAATATGTATGATGTGTTTCTAGTAAACAAAATGTCAATTTTAAATAAAAAATAATCACTTGGAGTCATACTGGTCACAATGTGTATTTTATTTAGGTGCATCTAATTAATACACATCCCAAATGACTTCTGAATCATTCTACTAATGTATATAAACAATCTTAATTTATTTTCTTGTTTTCTTTATGAATATTCTATTTTTTCTAAAATTTCATTTTAAAATGGAATCACTCACATTTAGTCATACCGATCACATCTTGTGGGTGGTTTATATGAGAACTCGTACTTTTCCAATGAAAATGAATAGAAATATTCAATGTTCCTTGAAATATATAGTTCTTCTTCAAATAAAAAATGTAATGTCATTGTACTCAATGTAATGGATCGGTTTTTTCATGTTACACAAAATTGAGTATTGGAGTATGAATCAAAATGTATATATTAAAAGTAATTGTAATATATTTTCAACATAAATAAATAACATACATGAAGTATCATTCATATGAAATATTAAAAATTAATATAATTGGTGAAACATTCAAATTTAAATAGTATTTGTGTCAGAATTGATTTTGATATGAACACATTGAAATCCAAATGAATTGATTGGATAGATGGTTTAGTTTGCAAAAATCATGGTGAAAAATAAAACAATAACTGAAAAAATTGAAAGATAATAGTTTCCCCTTGGAGTCAAACTAAATTCAGAAAATTTTGTTAGTAAATACTTCTTATAAGTGGGTTCTTGAGGTACTATAGTGGAAAAGTACTGGTGGTTGCTAGTAGATAGTAATCTAATAACTACACAGGTTATTAATGTTGAGATAATAGTGGTAAATATTTAACCTATACGTGATTTACTCATCATAGAAGGTCAGGTTGTTCCTTATACATTTTCATTCACCTTTTTTGTATATTTAATAAAATTGTAGTTAATAGTGGATGTAAAAAAATGTAAATTATATTTATAAAATAACAAAATCTGTAATGTTTTTAAAATAACTTACAATTACATCACCATATTTCTGTCATGTTTTTCATTTTTCATGATTAATTTTTTACATTAAATGGGGATTCATTACATGGATTGTTGTTTCCTTAGATTATTGAGATGTAAGAGTTCATTGGACCATATCTTCAACATCAAACTCAGTCAGCAGATTTTTCTCCATGAATAAATCACGTCAAAAAATAAGTTAAAAAAATATTGATATATGTATGTAGTTCTGAAAAAAAAATATGTTTTTCATGAATTAGAAAATTATATGATCAAATGTAGTCAGTATTAATCATTCAAGGTAAATATATGAAGACAAATCAATAATCTCAACTCTAATAATGAAAGGAAAATAATAGAGAACGAAGAAAAATAAAAAAACATTCCTTAATTGATGAGTTAATTTTATTTATTATATCAACATTAGTATAGATGTTTTCATTAACTTTTAAACATCTTGAACTTTTATTTTCCTAAACACAATTGTACAATGAGTTTAACAATATAATCATAATTTTTCCAGAAAAATGAAAATGAGAAAAGGGAAAAAAGTAGTACCTGGTACTCGTCACTGGAAATACTTACTTATAAAGATTAACTAGAATGATGATCCTATATAATATGTGATATTTATATGCTTATTAATGGATATTATGAAATTTTAATTTCTATTTATCTACTACTTATGGATGTTCTAATAAAATTTTCACTATCAGTAATTAGGAGAACATTCTATGTGTTCTGTTTTGAATAAAGTGTCGTGTATATATATATATATAGCTATGAAAACTTTAGTGGTTTTCTATCAGGAGGAAATAATCTTCCAATGTGGTGGTTAGTTTGGTCTATTTAATCTAAAGATATGTGGATAGCCACCACTGTTCATAGATTCGTCAACCTTCCCGCCCATTGACGTGAATGAAAACATTGAGGGGTAAATGTGTGTGTGGTCTTGGAATGTTCTGGATTTTATAGAGGTATTATTGAAAAGTAATGTCTTAAGGTATTATGGACAAGCAGTCAATAACACTAAATCAACCTTTCTCAGTGAACAACATAAAGATAAATGTATGTTATGTCAGTTGCTACATTTTTATTCCACTCTTCATACCATAATTATGATCTGCAGTACTCACAACAGATAATTGGATATCAAATATCTAAATATGATGAGGAAAAAATAAATGTATATTTTCATGTTATCTCTATTTTTATCATAACTTTCATAAACATTTGTACATAGTAACTGTATTATCATAGTAGTTCTATTTTACCAACTGACTAGTGTGTTCCACAAATTGAATTTGCAGTGAATCATCTGTAATGGGAAATATTTTGCAATCTGTTAATGATGTAAATTATTAACCTTATTAAAACTAATAATATCATTATTGAACATATGTGTATGTTTACATACATGTATGATTTACAGTATATTCTACGTTAGATTGCCTTATAATATTGGTTTCTTCCAATATTTGAATCATTGAATTTCAATCATCTGGAAGTTGGGTACAACCTGCATACTTATTACAACCTCTTCAGAATAACATCATACTATTTGATGTTTTCTCTATTTTATATAGTGTGAATATACATAGATATATATTCAAGTGAATTTTTATATTTATGTTGAATTATCAATTCCTTACCTATGGTTGAGAAGAAATTTTAGTTTATAATATTAGTATAAGGAGAACTATTGATTATATAAGATAAATGAATAAGAAGTAATACTGACATGATAGACAAGAAATTTTACTATGTCCTTATTGTGACGATGAGGTAGTGATTGAATCCGTAGTACTAAGAGAAATTGTAATCATACATTGAAATAATAAATAATATGTAGTTACTTTTAATGTACAAGGATATGATAATAACCACAGAGTAAATTTATGTATAATGTCAACCTGATCACAAAATGTTAGATTATTTCATGTCATGGTATCATGTCTTTGTCTTCATTTTTTATCCAGCAGATAAGGTTGACATATTATTATTTTGTTGGTAGACTGTAAAATAGAGAGATGATAAATTATACCAATATAAGGATATTCCTTTTGCATTATGGAATCAATGTAACCATTATGAGCATATTAAAATTAGAAAACCATTTATAGACATGTGTGATAGTGGGATGTGTGTTCACATTTTTGTGTTGTTAATTGGTGTGGGTGGTTCAGTTATAGAAAATTTATCCATAGTTATTGATAATAAAATAGTGATATTATATCATGAATTTTAAATGTACGATAGATTGTCTAGTTTTAAAAAAAAAATTATTAATATTGGTCACATAATTGAAGAAATCATAATGCAATAGAGATTTTATAAAGATGTTGTCATTACTTGGTATAGATGATAATGTTGTGTGTGCTGGAGTTTTTGTGCTTCTAGTTGGTTTTAGTCGTTCAGTTTCTTTATTATTTTCCGTAGATCTAGATCCTACAGAAGTGTAAATATTGAAAATTTGTACGCAAGTAATTGATAAAAATAGAACAATTTATGTTAAAAAAAAAACAACCTATTTTTCTTTGTATCCTGAGTAGTCTTATTTGAAACCTTACCTCCTTACACTTCAACGTTGATTGCATGTGGATATTTTTTTATATTTTTAATTTATTGTCATGGATTTCAACATAATAATTTTATACATTACCAAAATCCATTAAATATATTCTATCTTATATTCTCATGTAATTAGTATATAGTTCATTTAGTCAATGACAATGATTCTGGCATCAATGTAAGCTATATTAAATAAAAAGGAATAATAGTAAAATATTTCTATATTAAATTTAAGAAGGAATACGTACCCGAATTTGCACCATACATTGATGTAATAAGGGAATAAATATGAAATATCAAAATAAAAAAAATAAAGAGATTCTGGATGAGCTGATTAGTGAAAGGGGTTGTTTGAGTATCAAAATTAGAGCACTGAAGGAAAAATTATTCATTAACTCATCTTTAGAAACACATAAGGAAATATATACTAAAACAACTATGAAATATCCTAATAATTATAAATGAAGAGATAATGGTTAGGTCGATTAATTAAAGGATTTGTTTGAGTATCATAATTGGAGAACTGATGGAAAAATGATTCATTAACTCATATTTAGTTGTACATTACGAAATATGGGATGAAGGAACTATATTTTTTCAGAAACATAATTACATACCTTGTTAGGATGTGTACAGTTGTAGGATCAATGAATCTCTTATCAATGATGGTAAGTGGTTAAGAGACAACTTGGAAATCCTCATCGGCAATAGTGGATTATGACGTTGAAATTAAAAGGGAGTGGGGTAAGGGAGCCAAAGTATATGGGTAAATATAAATTATTTTAGAAGACCTAAAGAGAGAAGGAAATATAATTGTTACTTTGTAGTAGAAAATAACAAACACAGATGCATTTATGGGTAACCAAAGGGAAAACAATGGATAGTGGTTGTAGAACGCTTCAATGGACTAATGTATATCACTATGGAAGCTATCGCACACAGATCTAGGAACAAAATGAAGTAACTGGGTGAAAATTTCTATTGAATTCGGATAATATACATATTTTAGAGATTTAGATCTATGAAATTTCTGAATATGATGTTGGTGACTGTAATGGGGTTCACGAAGAGGTTTTCCCGAGTAATCATTAATGGCTGACCGTGGAGATGAATTTGTAACAGATTATGTTTTTAGAAGTAAATTAAAGGTAATAAAATATGGTGGATGTGAAGGTGAACTAAGAAAGGTATCAAAGTTGATTTGATGGATATTTTGAGTCGAGGAGATGGATTTCTATAAATGGATTTGGAGATTAGGAGACGATTAGTTCGTGAGATGGGGGGCAGATGGAGATAGAGATGAGGATCCAGGAGTTCCGTAGATGGGGAGCAGAAGGGAGGTGTATGAAGACAGAGTTATGGAGTTGGAGAAGAGACGAGGATTATTGGTAGCCATATGGGAGGATTTCAGAAACCCTAGGGCCAAATGAATGAAAATTCAGGGAGGGAGGGGTGGTGAATGGAGTAAGGAATTGGGGAAGAACATGTATGATTGTGGTGGAAGAATGTGGAGGTGAAACATTAATGAATAAATTAAAAATTATTATATATATATATATGATTCCTACACATCAAAAAAAATTATTAATAATTTTCCAAAATCATCAAGATAATAAAATCTTTTTGTCTCAGATTTCAGTGAATGAAAATTTTTATACTAAAATTACAATTTCAAACTGATAGTAGAAACTCTGAGCCATACTTGGTACATCTTGTATCATATTGATTTCCAAATTATTCCTATATTTCCTAAATGAATTATGGAACATTGACCTAAATTGTTGGAAAAAAATGGTTTTCCATGGTTATGTGTACGTAAATTTTTTTTAGTAAAATTAATGTTATTTTGAAATAGAAATATGCACATGGAGTCTTACCGATCAATCTATGTGTATGTTGGAGGTGATGTTGACTCCTACACAAAAAAAATGACTTAAGGATATTTTTTCTAATGTATAAAAACAATATAATTATGTTTTCTTTATTTTGAGGATGACACATGTGTTTTTTTACTGAAATGTAATTTTAAATTAGAATCTTAAACATTGAGTCATACTAGTCATCTCAACAATGGGATTTATTTGAGACTGATTTATACATGTAAAAATGGAATATGAATCATGATCATAAATAATCTAGATAGTCTGAGATCATTTTCTCAGTATTGAGGGAGTACCAATTTTTTGTATAAAATTTCATATTTAAACTGATAATATATAATCTAAGTCCTAAAATGAACATCATGTATGAGATCGACATATGAATGATTCCTACATGTAGTAATGAAATATGGATTGTTTTCGTATAGTATTAAAATAATCTAATTTATTTTTCTCTATTTTGAGTATGTCAGTTGTCCTTTTTAGTAATATTATTGTCAATTTACAATAAAATGAAGAAATTGGAGTTATACTGATCATATTTTGTGTTGGATTGATTTAATGATGAGTCATACATATCTCAAATTACTTATGGATAATTTTACTAAAGTATCAATACAATTTGATTTCATTTTCTCTATTTTATGTATCCCATTTTGGGTTTTAATAAAATTTCAATTTAAACTACAAACACACAGTTTAATTTACACTATTCACATCATGTGTGGTTTTTAGTTGAAATTAATTCATATATTTTACATATTAACTATTAATCATTTAAAAATATTATCCATACAATATGAGTTTTTATTGTTTTTCTGAGAGGGACAGTCTTTTATATTAAAATGTCAGTTTTAAACTCATAATAGACACGTTGAGCTATTCAAGGTACATTATGTATCAATATGGGGTGTGTCTGATTAAAAAATATTGAAAATGAATTATGGACCATTTTTATAAATGGTATAAAATATGAATATTTTTTCTCAGTTTTTTGTATGTCAGATGTGTTTTTATTAAGATTAATTTCAATTTAAAAAAAATAATCACTTGGAGCCATTATGGTCACAATGATTGTCTAATTTAGCTGAGACTTATTCTGACATATCACAAATGGAATTATGAATTGTTTTTCTAAACTATCAAAACAATCAGAATGTGTTTTCTCAATTTTTAATATGTCACGTCTATTTTTTCATAAAATGTCATTTTAATATAGTATTGGGCACATTGGGTCATAGCAGTCACATAGTGTGTGTGAGTGTGTGTATGACATGAGACTAATTCCTACAAATCTCAAAAGGTATTTTAATCATTTTCAAAAAAAATTAAGTAAATTCAATAATTATTTATTGTTTTTCAATGAGTAACACTTTATTTGTACTAAAATGTCAATTTTTAAATGATAATAAACACTTTGGGTCATATTAGGCACATCATGCATCATATTTATGTGCATTAGATTCCTACACATCAAAACTGTCATATGGATCATTTTCCTAACATATCAAAATGATATGAATTTTTTTTCTTAGTTTTGAGTATGTCAATTATCATTTCTTATAAAATTTAAGTCAATTTCAAATAAAAAGATGCTCTTGTAGTTATACTAGTCACACAATGTAACTAATTTATGTAATGTTGTTTCCTAAACAACCCAAATAGATTATGAATCATTTTACTAAATGATCAAAATATGATGAATGTGATTTTTTATTTTTGGGTATGCCATTTTTTTACTAAAATGTCATTTTAAACTGGAAACACACACTTTGGTTAATACCAGCCACATCATTTGTGGGGTTGACATGACACTAATTTTCCAACTTCAAAAATGAATTATAAATCATTTTACTAAATTATCAATATAGCTAGAGAACATTTTAATAGTTTTTATTTAGTGTCACTTTTTGAACTAAAATATAAATTCTAAATTGATAGTAGACATGTTGAGTCATATAGAGAATATCATGTATCAGATTGCGGTGTGGGTGATTCCTATATGTCGTAATGGATTTATAATTTGTTTTCCTAAAGTATCAAAAAATAGTTTTTTCTTGGTTTTGAGTATGTGATGTATGTTTTGAACAAAAAATTTAACTATAAACTAATAACATACCATTCAGTACATTTTTTTCTCATTTTCTCATTACTATTATCTTAGGTGCAACCTCGAAGTCTAGTCACTCATGAGAATGACTAGCTTCGACCAAACCACCCAAACTCAATAAAAATAATCCACCTATATAATAAAAAAAAATTAGGTTACTAATACTATAATGAAATAAATTAAACATAAATATGAAATATTACATTAATAAAATCTCAATTTTAAATTGAAACCACACAATTTCCATCATAATGGGTACATAGTGGTTTTCTTTGAGGTATGGTTGATTCCATAGTGTCTTTTTATCATACATTTCATTCAATACTCTATGTCATCTAACAATATTTCTAATTTAAAACCAATAATGTTGAATTGAATGGAGAATAAAAATAAAACTACTTCATGAGGAGTGAATCATCCTGGTTGAGTGTATAATCGTTGTATAAGAGTGAATCATCCTTGTAGATGATGTCATTTATTCATATATAACATTATCCATTAGTGTAAACTTATTATAATTTATTGATTTAACTAAAATAAATATTTACAAATGATTTTTATGGAACATAAAAAAAATATATTACCCATTGACTATCATGAAGAGTACCAACTCCATGATAAACCATTTAACTTATTTGTTGAAAAAACATATTTATGACCCATTATGAATTTTTAGATGACACTAAACAAAATTATTTATTTTTTTACTCCTTTTTTATAGTATTAAATATTAGAATATCTGATTACAACAACCAAATGACACTAAAATCTTACGAATCAATAACGTTTTCTTGTCTTGTCTTACAAATTAGTATAACCTTTTCAATATTATGGGTGGTGATAAACTCTGACATAAAATAGTAATTGTTCCTTCATCCAAATGGTAAAATATTTTTTCAAATGATTTTTTTATTTACAATGATGATGAATTTTTTATAAATTATATTTTAAACATGGATCATTTTACATAATTAATGTGTAGATTCATAATGACTATTACATGTTTGTATTTAAATAGAATGTATGATTCAATATGATTTATCTAATCGACAATCGAATAGCCAAAAAAATTACACCACCCACAAATGTGATAACATTTTATTGTTCATCTCTAAAAATTCATGATTTAGTCATTGTTTTTTAATATTTATTTATATTTTAGAGGTTTTGGATCGTGCTACAACCTTCTATTTCAAAGGGGTCTTTGTTCAAATTTTTAGTACTCCACAATTTCATTTTATGGGGGTTTTAATTTTCATGAATTTATTTATAAGGAAATTTATTTTCATCTTATGCCATGTCTTCTTTTGACACCATCCCTCCTTGATAACGATGATCTCTTAATGATGGATAACATCCAATATTACTCTCATACACCAGATGGAGTAATTGGTTGACTATAAATACATTTATTTAAACATTTTTGTTTCATTATGTACTTTTTTTAGAATATATTGGTGTTGTGAGACTCTCATGTGACTATTGGCTACAAAAATATGATAATCTCATTGTAGTGTTGAGAATTCATGGGAAAGAAAATGAATTTGGTTTTTGTTTATTTATTTCATGATTAGGGATTTTGTTCACACTTCATTAATATTTGATAGTACGTGTAATGTTCTAATATAAATTTTATCCTATGATAGTTATTTTGAAAATAATAATTGGTGTTTTTTTAAAACAAATTCCACCACATAAATTCCTATATAATATCTCCTAAAAAAGTGGTGAAAAGTATTATTTCAATAAACCACTTGAAACAATTGTATAATGTATCTTATCGTAAGTGAAATGTGTTGTGGAAACTTTTCGACAATTTTTCTCAAACACATCCCTAGTATGATCATCATTCTTCTCTATTTCCCAACAATGTTAATATTTTATAGCTAGTATTATATCTTCTCTTACTCTGTGCTCTCCACTTAAGCCTCCTCCTCCACCTTAGTGTTTGACTCTATATTTGACTCCACCTCAGCCTCAACCTCCTCCTCCTCCTTTGCCACTACATCTGCCTCTACCTCCTCCTCCACCTACACCTCAACCTCCACCTCCATTATATCCAACATTTTCTCATGTAATTTTTATTAAAAAAATTGATTTCTTCCACTGAACCTCTACTCAAGAAACATATCAAAAATAATATATAATAATTAAAACACTAATTATTCACACCCCAAATATATTTATCATGTCATAGATCATGAAAGATCATAAACATAGTAGTTAATCACTTAAATTTGTTGTTGAAAAAGATTTTGGAAACCTGTATGATTATTACTCATCTATAAAAAAAATTATGACATACTTTGTGTATGATTTTTGTATTGAATTTTGATTTTAATGTGATAATATAGAGAAAATAATAATAAGAAATATATTTAATTAAATTGTAATGGCCAAATCCCTTTTTTCTTCATTTTCTGGATAAAAACCAAATTAAATTGTAATTACATTTAGAAATTACCTGTTGGGGGATTCTATTCATGTCATGATTTATGATCCCAGTCATATATTGAAAAACATAATATCCATATTCAGTTCCATTATCATTCTTTAGACAATCTAATTTTTTTTCCAAAATAAGTAAACTATTTAGAAATATTTTATGATACATAAATATTTATAAATATACTTTAATCTATTTATGTTTTTAGTAATTCACATGATTTTTCTATTTATACACAGATATTATGCCATGATTTAGCCTATATTTTGTGATTGTCATGTATTAAAACAATTCCTCTTAAAATAAATAATGAAACATATAATTTTATCATTATCATAAAAATATTGATTTATGTGTATTATAAATTCAAGATACACGTCATGAGTGGTAGGTTTGTGGGATATTCATGCATTGGATCCATAAAATATATATTTGGGGCATCTATTTTGAATACAATTAGAATCCAGGGTTGCCTAAAATGAAAAATAATTACTAAAAAAATATAAAATATATTTTATTTCATTAGAAAAGATAGTTTTAGTTCTGTTTTAAGGGAATCAAAAAGTGTTTTTGAAATGATATTTTTTTCTCAAATTCTTTGAGTTTCTAAAATTTTTCTTATTAATTTCATCATTATCCAATTTATGTTTTTATATAAAATATATATAAGGATTAATGAATAAAAATTGTTCTATTCATGGGAATAACACTATATAATATTAATATAAACACCTATAAAAAATATGAATAGTTATTAATTTTAATAAACATATTACCTCAATATTTGGAAAAACCATTTCTGAAAATTTACTATATGTATGTATTCACAACTAAGACTCCCAACCATTCATATTTGAGAATCTCATTTTTAATCTCAAGGCCAATTACGCATGTCATGAAAGATTAATATATTTATTTTTATTATGGAATATAAGAGTAATTTAAATCGTTAAATTATGTCTCTCAGGGAAGTTGTAATGTTCATAAATGATTCTCTAGAACATGTGGGGAGAAGGTACTTTTTTAATTTCATCTTGATTTTTGGGTCGAATAATAATTATATCATAATAAGTCCTTCTGATTCCCCATCGCTTTATCCTTTTTAAATATCATAGCTCAAATCAGACATTATTTAACCATCTTTTATAAAATTTTCATATGAAAAAATTATTAAATACATATTATTGCATCAAATATGTAAAAATGAGATGCTCAAATAAAAGAGGGGGTGAATTGTATACTTTAAAAATCCCTAAGGAAATTTTGGCATAACTAAAATTCAGAACACCTCTATTCTCTAATAACTTGCTTGATTCCAGAAAATTGATTCTAGAAATGAACCTTAACAAAAGATTACGAAAACTAAGATTCTACTGTAAAGTGTATAGAATCCTATATAATCAGAGTACAAGTCTATGGATGTATAAGAAGATTATACTTTCCTCAACAACTAAAAGTACAATAGAAAACAAAATATAAATACTACAAGTAACAATTGGTAACTATTTTAACCCAAAGAGAAGGGTATCGAACAACCCTGGATAAAAGGTCCCTTGATTTATACTTTCAAGAAAGACTGTCTTAACCAAACACAGGTAACCCCTCATTCTGAAGATCGGTATCTGTCTTGATATCCCTGAAATCCCTCGATTTGTAAGGAAACCGGCACCTCTGACTTCACAACCCAAAGTCTCTAATTTTAAGGTAATCGCACCTCTGTATTAAACAAATCTGTATGAAGCACAGTTTGAACATGTCGTTCAAACTTTTTTCATGAAGCCTGAGAGTTTATAAGAGCCTCTCTCTATATAAATCACTTCAACAGCATGTAAGCACAATTTTCAATGTTCAGTCTCACAAATGTTATGAGATCTTTCAAATTAGCTCATATTTATAGGCACGACTTCAATGGTCGGATCCCTCCTCCAACGGTTATATTTTTCCATTAAATTCGGAGGGACATGTACACGTGTCACTCAAACAACGGTTAGTGAGTAACTGAAAGCATGACATCATTTTATAACAAAATAAGTATAAGAATAACTAAAATATGATATTTGGAATGTAATCAAATGAATGTTTGGAGTCTAACCAAAATTGAATTCAGAGTCTATAATACAAGGATATTCAGATTTTTTTTTCTAGAAATTCGGATCCTAAACTCTATATAATTCTGGAGTCTGAATTTCAAGGAAATTCGGGATCTCGATTCACAATAATTCGGAACCAGAACTTACAATGTTCAGAGTCAGAGTTCATGAGAATTCGGAGTCAGAACTCATAGGAGTTCAGAGTCTGTATTCAGAGAACTTGGAGTCAGAACATAGAAAAGTTCGTCAACATAATTCTTATTTGGAATTCAAAGTTAGAACTCAGAATGTTCGTAACCAGAATTCATATTTAGAATTCAGAGTTAGAACATAGAATGCTTGTAACATGAATTCATATTTGGAATTCGGTGAGAAAGTTCATAACAAGAATTCGTATTCAGAATTCAGAGTCAGAACTCGGAAAGATCATAACCTGAATTCATATTCAGAATTCAGAGTCAGGACTCAGAAATTTTGTAACCAGAATTTGTATTCAAAATTCAGAGTCTAAAACAGAATGCTTCACTTCTATGTAATTATGGGATTCATAGGTTTTGGTTTCCATCTGAATTTTACACATAAAAAAATTATGATATGAACAATGAAAAACATGATAATGATAAATATACTTGGGGAAGAAAATTTTCCTTATGTAAGTAAAAGGAGTGGTAAAAAGGGATTTTCCTTGAGATAAGTTGTTTGTGATTTACAAAACCAGAAGGAACGGTAAAGTCATAAGGAAAACTTATTGGCTTAAAAAATATACCCCAAGTATGAAGGAATAGAAAAGTCATAGGTAAAATCTTATTGACTCAACAATCTCCCCCTTTTTAGAAAGTACAAACATCTTTACGAATGAGAATCTATGGACTTAGCAAAAAATTTCTAGACTTGGAAAATAAAACTTATCTCCCTGTATATATGAACAATAGTGAATACAAATAACTCCCCCTTAGGAATTGGATCTCTAAGGATCGTATTCTAGATTTCTGGAATGAGATTTTTCATTTTAATATGGAAATATTCGTAATGAGAACTCCCCCTTTTATAAACTCCCCTTACATAGGGATATTTCTTCATTTACATAGAATTATTTTTCCTTCTCCCCCATTGTTATTTTCAAAAAGAGTTTGAGGAAATGGAAAAACAATATAGTACCTGAAATATTAGTACAGAAATCCAAAAAAAACAATCATCCACAATTTCATTATGATTAAAAGAATTAGTACAAGGGAAAATAGATACAACAAAATATTGGATTTGGATATATTTTGCTTGTTTTTCCTTGGGTATCAGCTTCTTCACGATGGTTTCCAGCTTCTTTAGCTCTTTGTGATCCTCCTCTACTTTCTTCTCTAAGGCTTTGATCCTATCATCTTGAGGCTTTAGAGCTTCTGACTGAGACTTTAGTAAGTCATCTTGCTTAACTATCTTTTCTTGAATCTCAATCCGGAGATCCCTTTCTGTTTTCCATCTTTGGACAACATAATTAAACTTCCCATTCAGAACATTGACATCCTAAATCCAAGTATTCTGTTCATGATTTAGCTTTTCCTCAACGCTATTTTTGAGATCCTTGATCTTGCTATCTTCAGTATAAAAATCTTCCTTAACATCATATTGAAGGTGATCAAGCTCTCTCAAATATTCAACAACCTTCTTCGACCTGCTGGTCAATTTCTTGTAACATTTTCTGTGGGCATCATAGTTGATAATGAAGTTCTCGTGATCAGCCTCAATCTTTACACACCTATCCATCGCCATGGTGTCCACTAGATTCTTCAGGGACTGAATGAAAAAATCATTTCCTAGGGTTGATGACACCAACTCTAACACTCTACTGGGTTGTCGTTCTTCTGCTAGCTTGACAAGCTTCCTCTTAGAGGATCCCCCTGCATGTTTCTTCCTTAAAGAAATTTTGCTTAGTGTGTCAACAACCACTTGTTTACCTTTTTCAGTTTTCGGAAAAGATTCTTCATCTGGAGACTCATGTTCACTCTCATACAGCTGAACAATCCTATATTCATCAATTTTTTCTTTCTCAGCTCCTACCTCAATATTATCATGGTGAATGAAGTGATGAAAATAACTCTCTTCCTCAGATAATTTTTTCACTTCATCTTCAGGATTCTCATCAATTCCAGGGGTAGCAAGTTTCGAAGATCCATCTTGAGAAGTCCGGATAGAAAATTTTTCGAAAGCACTTTCATTATCATGATAATCTTCAACTTGCTTAATCAGATCATTCGTGTGACTACTACAATCTTCATTTTTATGTACTTCGTCAACAGCTTCTATCTGTTCGGAAACCTTCTCTGGAACTTTTTCCAGATTCATAAACTTTTTCCCCAGTGTCTCAGGTAATGGTTCAACTAATAAGGATTTCGTTACAGCAATGTTCTCATATGCTACTTTAGTATCCTTCAAAAGAGACTGCACAATCATTGCCTCTGACATATTATTCTTAAGCTTCTTATCTTTGGTTTGCTTCTCAAGATCCTCAGCAGCTTTCTCTTTCAATGATTTGGCCTCTGTAGGGTATAGGTCAAACTAGGGCTCCCCTTCTTTCGAGTTCTTCTTATCCTCACTTATTTTGGAAAAAACTTTATCTGGATATGTTTTCTACATATTGGGTGTTGGAGGTGTTGTTTGAGATTCCTTAGCTTTAGGGGTTTCACCTTCAGCTTCTACTTCCTTCAATTTTCTTTTCTTTCCATCTTTCTTTGATGGTTCAGCCTCTTCATCATTTTTCAGAATAGCATCTGCCTCCTCCACTGGAAGATCATAAAACTCCCCTGAATCATTAGAAAATCCACCATTCATTATTTTTGAAGTTTCATTGCTTACTAACATCACTTTTCAATTCCTCAGCTTGGAACTGCAGGGAATCCTGAATGATTCAAGACACCGAACTATCAACTTATAGATTAGGGCAGGATACATGATTATTTGTGCTCTCAGATTCCCATTCTTGATATTCTTTATTGTAATGATAATATGCTTCATCAAATAGATTTTCCTTAGATTTACCAAAAAAATCCAAGATATAAATATCACTTTTCTTAAGAGTGACCTTGTCACACTTTCTCTGTATGATAAAACCTTAAACCCATAACTCTAGGATCTGATTGTTGGTAGAAAAGTGAGAAATCTTTGAGGTCTTGACATTTGTAAGTCCAAGACTTTTCATAGCCATTAATTTTACAAAACTCCCTTGAACATCGTGCATCTTGTGGGAAAAAAATTTGGCCTCTCCTTCATAAGATAACCCTACCAAGCTAGCATACTTGGTGTATGAAAGTGCATATGTTTTTCCATAACACTTGAAGGAAAATTTTTCTCTACCATCTTCCTTGAAAAAAAATTATGATTCATAAAACGTAATGAGGATAACTGGATACAGAAGATCTTGAGCCCCTTTCTTTGAAATGGGTACACTCTCCCATAAATTTATCATAATATTCTTGGAGATAATAGAGTTATATTTTTTGATGAATTTTGGATGTACCAACCTCTCCCTATATATCTGCCACTCCACAATCAGCTTGACAGTAGACATCTATTGAGAAGTAACTTCACCAGACATTTGAAATTGAGCACTTTTGGAATGTTCAGAACAGTATTTTTTTAGAGGGGAAGAGCTTAAACACGCAAAGTTTTAAGAATTGATGTGGGAAAACCATCAGGGGTCCCCTTTTATAGGTGTTCGTGCAACGTTTCATCTTCCAATTTCAATCCAATGGCTGAGAATTCTTCTGATTTGATATGACGGTTGAAATGACAGCTGCAAGGAAAATTTGGTAGGATCCTACCATTTTATATTTTTAAAGGAAAATATTCGGATTAAAGAAAACTAAAATCCAAGAAATTTAGAAAAAAAAAGAAACCTACAATCAGTAAAAATTTATTACAGAAACTCAAGGATGAATCATACCTTTCAGATTTTCAGGAGAATTATTTGTATTGAGGAAAATTCTTCTTGAATGACTTTAGATTCCAAAAAACATGAGTATGAAAAAAACGAGTACGCAGACCATCATTACGAAAATATTAATTAAGAAAACCTTCATTAAGAAAATATCAAGTATGAAAAACATCATTACGAAAAATATGAAAAACATCATTACGAAAAATTTGAAAAACTTCATTAAGAAAAATATGAAAAACTAGCAACAAAATATACTACGCCTAAGAAAAAGAGTTTATTACTGTAAGGAGATTGGTTCAACAAGAAGTTATTGAGATGGATTACCTTATGGTTATCATTCCTAACATCTGTTTAATGTATATAAATCTATCAGAGGGTAAATATTTTCTTAAAATATCAGTAACACGATCTTGCATTCTGATAAATTGAAGAATGACATCTCATTTTTTATGTGATCCCTAAGAAAGTGATGCATAATACCTATGTGTTTTGAATGAGAGTGATGTGAAGGGTTTTTACTCAGGGAAATGGCACTTCAATTTTCAATAAAAATTTGTGCTTTGGTAAAACTCATTCCATAGTATGTGAGTTTGTGTTACATCCACAACACTTGAGCACAACAACTTCCAACAGTTACATATTCAGCTTTAGCAGTGGAATGTGCTACTGAGTGTTGCTTCTTGAATGACCAAGCAACTAATGAATCTACTAAGAAATGAAAAGTTATGGATGTACTCTTTCTATCCATTCGATATCCACCAAAGTCTGCATCTGAAAAACATTTTAAAATAAAATCATTTCCAGAAGTATAGAAGAGTCCTAAATCTATGGTTCTCATTAAGAAATGAAAAATTCTTTTCACTTCCTTTAAATAAGTTTCCCTTGGATGAGATTGATATCTTGCATATAATAATACTAAAATCACTATGTATGGATGACAAGATGTCAAGTAAATTAAAATTCTTATCATACCTTTAAAAGTTGTTTGATCTACTGGTTTCCCAGCTTCATCAAGATCAAGTGTGTTTGAGGTACCAATGGGAGTACTTATACTTTTAGTGTTGTCATATCCATACTTTTTAAGAATATCTTTAATATAATTATGTTGGGAAATATAGATTACTTCAGGTTTTTGAGAAATTTGAAAACCAAGGAAAAATGTTAACCCACCCATCATTCTCATTTCAAACTCAGATTTCATAAGATCTACAGTGGAATTTGTTAAAGATTTCTGAGTTGAGCCAAATATAATATCATCAACAAAAATTTGAACAATCAAAACATTTTTCTTATCTTTCTTTATAAAAATGTTTAGATCTGCATTTCCATTAACATAGTTATTTTGAAGCAAAAATCAAGTAATTCTATCAGACCAAGCCCAAGGGGCTTGTTTAAGGCCATATAAAGCTTTGGTAAGTCCAAAAATATTATCAGGATATTTTATATCATCAAAACCAGGAGTTTGTTCAACAAAAAAAATTCTCTCAAACATAACCATTGGGGAAAGCACATTTCACATCCCTTTGAAAAAGTTTGAAATTAATGAATACGACAAAGGTAAGTAAAATACAAATAGATTCAAGTATAGATACTAAAGAAAAGGTTTCATCATAGTCTATTCCTTCTTGTTTATTATAGCCTTTATCAAATAATCTAGATTTTTTTCATACAATGATTCCATTTTCATCACACTTATTTCTAAAGACCCATTTTACTCCAATAAGAGAAGTTTTTATTAGGTCATTCAACCAAGGTCAAGACATTATTCCTTTCAAATTCATTTAGCTTATCTTGCATATCTTCAATCCAATCATCATCACCTAAATATTCATCAGTGCTTTTTGGTTCTAATTGGGAAAGGAATTCTAGATGTTCTAATTCATTTCTTAAGGAACATCTAGTCCATATAGGTTGATTTACATCACCAATGATATCATCACTAGGATTATTCTTTAGAAACAATTGATTTGGATTTTGTAAAACCTGTTCATCAACATAGGGTAGAAAATCTTCTGGGGTAAATATTTGAAAAGTATCTTCTTGGAAATTTTCCTTATCATAAGGATCTTCTAACACATGGTGATAATCTGTTTTTGAAAACAAATCTGAGGATATAGGTTGGGGTTGTTTAAAAACAAAAGGATCATTTTGATAAAATATAACATGTACTATATCTTCAATAGTACAAGTGTTTTTATTTATGACTATATATGCCTTATAAGTTGTGGAGTATCCTACAAAAAAAATTTCATCAGATTTTGGAGATAATTTATGTAGATTATCTTTATTATTCTGAATGATTACCTTACAACCATAAGCCTTGATGTATGAAAGTCTGTGTTTTCTACCATTCAATAACTCATAATGAGTTTTATTAAGAAAAGGTATTATCCAAACATGATCTATAGTATAACAATCAGTACTTACAGCTTATGCCTAAAAATGTTTGGTTAAACAATATTCAGTCAACATGGTTCTTGTTATCTCTTGAAGAATTATATTTCTTCCTTCAACAAAACCATTCTGTTGAGGTGTTCTGGGTGCTGAGAAGTTATGAGTAATGCTTTTACTACTACAAAATGTTTCAAAATCTGAATTTTGATATTATCATCCATGATCACTATGAATAGTTTTAAATGGAAGGCTTTTCTCATTTTTAACTTGGGATCTAAAACATTTGTTATACGATTAGTTTTCAGACTTCTTTTCTAGAAAATAGACCCAGGTAAATCTAGTGTAATCATCAACTAGAACAAATACATAGTACTTGCCTCCAATGCTTTAAGTTTTTTTTGGACCAAGAACATCCATATGAACTAGTTGTAATGTATCAGTAGTGGAGAATTCACCGACTAACTTAAAACTTGATTTATGTTGCTTGAAATACTGACAAGTGTCACAAACTTTTGAGGAATCAAATCTATGGTCAGGTAGATCCTTAACTAACCTTTTCATTGACAGTTTGCATAAGTTCCTAAGGTTACAGTGACCTAACCTTCTATTCCATAACCAAGAATTATATTCCATTGCACTAAGTCAAGGTATGTCTTGGCTCCTAAGGTCTTCTATGTTTATTGTGTAAGCATTATCTTGCCTATGGGTAGAAAGAATGAACTCTTCCTTGAAATTTCATACTAAGCACTTATCATTCCTAAAATTCACAAGGTAACCTTCACCACATAATTGTCTTATGCTAATGAGGTTGTGCTTAAGAACCTTAACAAATAAAACATATGAAATCAAAGTTATTCTAAGAATAATGATGTTACCTAGACCAATAATTTCTCCCTAGGCATTCTCTCCGAAAGTTACTTTTCCTCCTTTCATCTTGATAATCTTTTCAAAGTAGTTTTTGTTACCAGTCATATGATGGGGACTTCCACTATCCACATACCATGTATTTTTGTTGGTAATTTCTCTACTTTCATGAAAACAAAAGAGTTAGACATTTGGAATCCAAACTTTCTTGGATCTGGAAATTTTAGAAATCAAAAATGTAGGCACCGACATCTTCGTAGAAAAATAGGCTTTATGAAATCCTAAGGAATGAGTCTTTTTTAGAGAACAATTATTTTCCCAATGTCTATCACACTGACACTTAGTAAAGAATGGAGAACCTTGAGGAATAAGGTAATTGTTACTAAAAATTGTTTTAGAACTAGTATAACCAAAACCATAACTATTTCTTAGAGATTGGATTTTAGAATACATTTTAACAAAATTTTCTTTACCTAAGGTACAGTTTGACAAACACTTCCTTAAGGAAAATATTTCATATTTGAGATTGATAACCATGTTCTTGTCTTCAAAAAATTTTGATTTTGAACTAGATCTAGACTCGAAAACATTTTTCGTAGAAATTACATTTTCTATATCTTTAGAAAGTTTACTCTTCTCAGAACTTACTTCCACAAGATTTTTTGAAATATATTCAAAATAAACATTTTTCTTATCAAGATCTTTAGAATGATCTGATATTTCCTTAGTAAAAATAGTATTCCTAGAATTTTTCTTACCATGTTTTTTCATGGGTTTTGAATTCTAAATGTCATGAAGTTTATCAAACCTAGAAAAATATTCATAGGAAGGTAAAGTATTATATTCATCAGAAGTAGATTCTTCATCTAAAGAGTTATAATATTTATCAATACTATAATTTACATTTAAATCAACATTGGTCAATGATTTAGCACCGTGTACCTTAACCATTAAACAATGATTGTTAGTAGGTAGTCTTGCTATTAGACCAATAATCTTCTATCCAGAAGATTCATAATATGAAGATTCATCTGAAGAGTCTCCAGCACTAGCACTCTAGGTTTCATTAGCTTTCAAGACATTCTTAGATTTAGCCTTGTAATACTTCTTTCTGTTTCTTTCTTAATTTATTTCTTTTCATTATTTTCTCTTAAGCATAGAAAAATCAGGTCTTATGTGTCCAACTCTCTTGAATTGGTAACATGTGACTTCTTAATCGTTCTTTTATTTTATTTCCTTTTTCTTATATCTGGATTGAATGTTCCTCTTTCCACCTATCTTGTTCATCCTTTGAGAAAGATTTGCTAATTCATTTCCTTAGGGTTCACTTCCACTAGATTCTGATTGGATAATAACTTTTTTAGATTTTGATCTAGTAACTCTCTTAGGAGTCTTAGCTTTTATATTCTTAGAAGTTGCAGTAAAAGCAACACTTCTATTCCCATTCTTCTTCTTTACTTTATCAGCATCTTTCTTTATTCTAGTCTCATTCTTAAGAATAGTTCCAAATAGTTCATTTAAGGAAATCTGATTAACCTTTCTGTTCTTGTCAATAGAAGTCCTCTTGGATTCCCTTTCATTTGGCATAACGTCTATGATCTTATCAACAAGAGCTTCATCATCTAATCCATTTTCACCCAGGGATTGTAAACTATTCACAATAGTCATGAATATTTATTTCACCTTACATATGGGTTCACCATAATGAAATCAGAAACCATGATATTTATCTCTAAGAATGGCTCTTCTATTTTCAATTACTTTGGAATTTCCAAAGTGAGTAACTTCAAGTTTCTTCCAAATAAAATTAACTGCTTCACAAGATGAAATTTGGCTATATATGTTTCTAGTCATGGAACAAAGCAAAGTATTGGGTACCTTATAATTCAGTTGATATTCATTCTTTTCTTGATTGGTAAAGGTACTAACTTCTTTGTCAGTGATTTTATATCATCCAGTAAGCATAAAAAAATTATCAACTCCTGTATTGATAATGAATGTCTTCATGTGATCTCTCTAATATTCGTAATCATTTCCATCAAAGATAGGTCATCTAGTTGGATTGAGAATGTCTATGGAACCAACATTGATTCCTTCTATATTATAGAAAAAATCATTCCACACAAACTTGTTAATAATAAAACTTCATAAACTAGGCGAATATTCCTATGCAAGTAAAATATAGAACAATTGTATCTCTAAGAAAAAATGAATCTAAACTATACATGTCCAAAAAAATGATTCCAGAAAATAAGAAGAATAATTCTCTTCTGAATCTAATCATGAGATTAATTCAATTTGAAACAAAAATTCTGAGGCCAATTGTTGAATTGGTTTAGGATTAAAGGTAACCTCCTATGATACCAATTTTTTGATCGAATATGTAAAAATGAGATGCTCAAATACAAGAGGGGTGAATTGTATACTTTAAAAATCCCTAAGGAAATTTTTGCATAACCAAAATTCAAAACACCTCTAAGCTCTAATAACATACTTGATTCTTGAAAAGTGATTCCAGAAATGAAACTTAAGAAATGTTTACAACAACTAAGATTCTACCTTAAAGCATATAGAATCCTATATAATCATAGTACCAATCTAAGGAAGTATAAGAAGATTATACTTTCCTCAATAACTAAAAGTACAGTGGAAAACAAAATAGAAATACTACAAGTAACAAGTAGTAACTCTTTTAACCCAAAGAGATGGGTATCCAACTACCCTGGATAAAAGGCCCCTTGATTTATACTTTAAAGAAAGTCTGTATTACCCAAACCCAGGTAAGACCTAAATCTGACGATCAGTATCTGTCTTGTTATCCCTAAAAGTACTTGATTTGTAAGGAAATCAGCACATTTGACTTCACAACCCAAAGTCTCTGATTTTAAGGTAATCTCACCTCTGTACTAAGAAAATATGCATGAAGCAATGTTTGAAGAATCCATTCAAACTTTCCACATGAATATTGAGATTTTATAAGAGCCTCTCTATCTAGAAATCACTTCAACAGAACGTAAGAACAATTGTCAATGTTCAGTCTCTCAAAAGTTCTGATCTCTTTCCAATGAGCTACCATTTATAGGCACGACTTCAACGGTCATCTCCCTCCTCCAGCGGTCATATTTATCCTTGAATTTTAGAGGGACCTGTATAGGTGTCACTCAAACAACGGTTAGTGAGTAACTGAAATCGTGACATCATTTTATAACAAAACAAGTGTAAGCATAACTAAAATATAATAATAGGAATGTAAGAAAATAAACGTTCAAAGACTAACCAAAATTGAATTCGGAGTCTATAATACATGGATATTCGGATTCTGTTTTCTAGGAATTAGGAATATGAACTCTATAAAATTCCGAAGTCCAGATTTCATGGAAATTAAGAATCTGGATTCACAGGAATTCGCAACCAGAACATACAATGTTCAGAGTCAGAGATCATGAGAATTTGGAGTCAGAACACATAGGATTTCGGATTCTACATTCCGAGAACTCGGAGTCAGAACATAGAAAAGTTCATCATCAGAATTTGTATTAGGAATTTGGAGTCAGAACTCGGAAAGTTCATAACCAGAATTCGTATTCAGAATTCAGAGTCCGAACTCAGAATGTTCGTAACCTGAATTCTTATTCGGAATTCAGATTCAGAACTCAGAATGTTCATAACCAGAATTAGTATTCATAATTCAGAGTCAGAACTCAGAATGTTCATAACATGAATTCGTATTCAGAATTCATATTCATGACTCAGATAGTTCGTAACCAAAATTCCTATTCAGAATTTGGAGTCTAAAATAGAATGCTTCATATCTAAGTAATTATGGGATTCCTAGGTTTTTGTTTCAATCCGAATTTTACACATAGAAAAAATTATGATATGAACAATGAAAAACATGATAATGATAAATTTCCATGGGGAAGAAAATTTTCCTGGTAGAAGTAAAATGATGGGTAAAAAGGAGTTTTCCTTGAGATAAGATGTTTGTGATTTTCAAAACAAGAAGGAATGGTAATGTCACAAGGAAACCTTATTGACTTAAAAATCTCCCCCAAGTATGAAGGAATAGAAAAGTCATAAGGAAAACCTTAATGACTCAACACATACCTCGTGTATCTTTATAAAACTAAGAAGACATGCTATGAATTTTACAATTTCATAATTTCCCATTGTATTGTATTGATCTATAAGTGGAAAAGGAAACTCAGTTTTTAGACCATGATCTTGAAAAATCCCTACTCTCATGTGATCATTTGAGAGGTATATATGATTTAGATTATCTTATAGGATATTATATTCCATACCCCTCATTATAAGTTAATGAATGGGTGTTGACAGATACAAATCATATAAAACTATACCCTACATAATTTTAGTAATATATTGTAATATAAAGTTTCTCGATTCCATTTTAAGTGAAAAAGTTAAGAAAAAATATATTACCTTAGGTACGTTTTGTGGTTTGTGGGAATGAAAAACATGAAATCTAGTGGGTTCATTAGGTTTATGTGTGGATCATTCTTCCACTACTGGTTCACATTGATCTTTTCTCAACCATTCATTTTCCAAAACAAACTATGAAATAATATATCAAAATGAGTTCATTTTAGTTAAATATTGTTGAACCATATTATATGTAACTTTAATCAGTTAAATTTTCTAGAAATACGTTTCAACAGACACTCCAAAACCCAATCCTCTAATGAGACCATATTGTTCCATCCACCTCAATGTTACTAATTTTATTTTTCCTTCTTGTGTGGTCACTGAAGAGTCTTGTGTCTAAACAATATAATATAAATATAAAAATAATAAGATATTTTTATGTAATAATATTATCAATAATAAAAAATTAATATGAATACACACTTAAACACATTTTCGAAATTGTTTTTTTGTTTTCATCAACTGTGTTACCCACCTTATTTATCTGAGCCTCCTCAAATAGATAATAGTGTGGAATGGTATTGGACTTAGATTCTAATTCATCAATCCGTATATAAACAAAGGGATGTATTTTATTTCATATGAAATGAAACATATGTTTTTTATATTAAATATACACCAATTTTTTATCAATTTAATCATACCTGATCCTTTCTTTGTGATATGGATACATAGGTTATGATGCATATTCATTATTTTCAGTTCTGTTTTACGATTTATTAAATTAACAATTTTGAAGAAAATTGAATAAAACAAATAGTTTCATGTAATATATCATCAACATTAATACACATAAAATGATTTCTTATTGAGACAATTAATGAATTAAATCCATATTTCTGGCTATATAATCTGTTCAATTACTAACTGGTGGGAATAGATTTAAATTCCATGATGAATCCCTTATATTTAACATTGTAATAACAGTCTAGAAGCATCCATATGATTTTATAGTTTTTATTATAACATGTTTTTTGTTGAAATATTACCAAATAAACAAAAATTACATGGAATAATGATAATTAAATCAAAATTTCATTATATAATTTTCCTATAAAATAGAAAACATATATTTTTACATTATAGTTATATAATTCCAATCAGTTTCCTTTATTACTGATTGCATATGACACCATGAATCAATATGAATTGGAACATTAATAAAAATTGTAATCCCACTTTATTAATAAACATTGACTTTTTTTGGTCAAAAGGTTTCCCACTTTGGTTATAACCAGCCACAAATTTTATACCCATACTTAGTACCTTGATAATCTTATTCTATACTATGATGATTTGTAATTGTTTTTTTTCAGAAATATGTTGTTTATCCCCTAATAAATATTTAGTTTCATTATCAAAAATGTATTCTTCCTCAGGATTTCTAAGATCATTATGTGTAGAATAGATTGTTTTCATTTGTATTCAATAATTTATTTTTTTACAGTAACAACAATGTTAACACAGAAAAAGGATTTGAGAAGGGTCTCTAGTATGATCTGTTAAAAACATGATGAACTCTTTATGTACATATTCATGATCTTATTTCAAATGATTGTCATTCAAAATTTATTATGTAAATTGATAATTGAATTTATGAAATGAATTACACTACTATGGTATGAGATCTCATCACAATTAATTCGAATGTCAATGTTATAGAAAAATATCTTCATCATCATCTTTATCTCTAAAAAATGTTATTGAATTTTTTTTTGAATCATCCTCTATCCCTTTTTCACATGAACCTATGTTTCTAGTACTAATATGATCAGTATTCATCTGATACTGGGAACTAGTGAATATTTTGGATGACAACTACTCATAGTAGTTAAAATAACATAGAAGATATGGGGGGTGAATATCAATAAAAAAGAAATAATAATTGTTCCGAAGGTGAAGCTGGTAAGGAAGAAATTTGTCTCCTTAATACTTTTTAAATTACCACTTATTAATTTATACGTTGAAATCATTTCTCAATATTCTATGCGTTCCATGAAACTACCCTTAGAAAATCCACTCATTCCCATTATACTACTCTTAATATAATCTATGTTACTAATCATTTTCCCTCATGTTTATCTCAAATATAAGATCTCTATATCCACTAGGTTTAATGTGTAGTGTGTGCATTAAAAAATTAAAAGTTATATAACACAAGGGTCCCTAAAATATACGACACTAAGTATATTTTAATATTTTTTCATAATACAGATATTAATTTTTGAAATGTAAGTCATGTAAATGTGTACTAACCAGAACACCATGATAATTAAATATACCAAAACTATTTCATACATTTCAATTATACTTATCATGTGATATATTTATACCATGTTTCTTCCATGAGTTGAAAATCATTTCACTAATAATAGGTCAATGATTCAATTATAGGAGAATAATTTTTTTGTCTCCATATAGAAATAACCACATCCAATGTACCATGAGATTTGACCTTTGATCCCTAGAATCCATGGGTATACTATAGGGTTAATAATCACATGAAATTATTGAATCTAAATCATGAAATGGGTATAAAATATCTATATTTATTTGGAAGTTCATTTGGAATATATAGATGTTTCAAAAAAATCTGTTCCCCTAGGAAAGAACCACAAAATGGGCCCAAAATATATTAATGGAACCAGACATCTGAAAACCCATTATGAAGAACAACAAACCAAACAAATTTGACATCATCATTACACTAGCCATCTATGAACCAATAAAATTTATATAGTAACTCAAAATATAACATACCATTCATATCTGTCATATAATAACCATTATATTCTAATGTATGATAAATATTATTTTCAATACATCCACTCATATATTTCATTTAGAAAAATATTGTAATCATACATAGGGTGGTATATAAAAATTAATAACAAATAATATAATTAAATTATTGAAAGAAAACATTATACGGAAATATTTAACAAAATTTGACAAAAAAATTAGTTACATATTATATTTAATTTAGTTGTTTTTCAAAATTTACTATATAGAAAAAATTATTAGACCTAAAAAAAATTAGTTAAACAATGTAAAAAAATTATTGAAATATAAAATATGAGACATACTAAATAAAATTTACATAATTTTACCATTCCCTAAAATTATAAGGTCTTGAAAATAATAAAGTCACATTTTATAATAATTCATACAATTCCCTCATTTCGAAAATTTATTATAAATGTGTATTGGTTCATTTAAGAATATAAATATTATTAAAACCATATTTTTTTGTGATAACAACAAAATAATTTAAAGTATATTTTTATCTTATTAATATATATATATATTTTTTATGAACCATTTCATCATAAAAATAAAATATTAAATACATTTAGAAAACCTATAAATAATTTGGTATCTTAAAAATATTACTTAATAGAATAATAAAACATGAAAACTTCTTAAATTTTTCAAATATAGCATGTGGAATAAAAAAATGGATCTATATTCTATATTACCCATGTTTTTAGAAAAATAACATAATTAAAATCTCCCAAAGTCATAAATTATCTTCAAAACCAATCCAAAACCATTATAAATGGTGTTACATAATTAGTATTGAAATATTTTAACAACAAATATGATATCATAATGATTAATAAAAACTAAATTCATCATTTTGAAAATACACTCTAAAAGGAATCCATTATAAAATATTACATATCATACATGATCTAAGAGTTTTGGAATTACATATGATTCCAAAATGGATAAAGGTTTGTCACTATGGCAGAGAGAATGCTTTTTGATCTACAAGATTACCTATGAAAAACAATTGAGCCTAAAATGGGAATAGTGGATGGTGTGGAAAATGTACCTAACATCTCCAATTGTTGATCAAAACTAACTAAAGAATATCCCAATGTTGTGGAGTTCAATGTATCTACATGTAACTATACCCATTAAAAATAGGGATCCCAAAAAAGGAATTTTTATGATTTTAGTTAAAGGCATGATGTACATAGATGACCTATAAAATGGTATGTAATGATGCAGTGTAGAGGTAATTTAGACTACATAATTATATTGTGAAGTAAAAATGTGTAACGAGAATTGATCATTTCGTATTGGTCACTATGTTTGACTTTCAATAGGACTTTGAGAAATGGGAATCCATCTATGGGAATTTTAGATGGGAAGGGATTCCAGATGAGGGGTTTGACAGAAGCACGAGAAGGTTTGGAAACTATAGTAGAACATATCAATGTTAAGAAGATTATGGAATCATTGTTGTCTAGTGAAGAATCATGGTTCATCATGGATGAGAACATCACTAAAGGGAAATCTACGTAACCCAAATGAGCAATGGGTGAGAGATGAAAAAGAGGAAATAAATAGCTTGGATTCTAGATTCGATTTTTTTGAGAGAACGTGGAGGAAGAGCACCAAAGAAGGCGAGTTCGACGAGAGATTGTGAATTGCGACTTAATTTGTCACAATTAGAGTTCATTTAAATTTACCAAAGATAGTTTTAGTAGCACATAAAATAAAACACTTATAAGGATAACATTATCACTACAAAAAAATTAGCCCTAAAAATGTAATTAGAGTTATAATTATACAATATTTGGTAAATATCTTTATATAATTATATATTTTTCTATTATATGTTTATAATTATTTAAATATATAATTATATTAATATAATAAATTAAATAATTTTTTTAAAAACATGTATTTTATTTATAATTATAAATATATTACAGATTTTTTTACTAATATATTTATATTTAGATTTTAGTGTTATAAATATATTTATACTGTTATATATATATTTATATCATATATTTTTATATAAATAAATATATAAATATATATATTTATATAAATACACACACACAGATATATATATATATATATATATATATTTAATAATTATAAATAAATATAAATATAGTAACCATATTCATTATTCATATACATTTCTTATAATTATATAATTATTTAAATATAACATATTTTATTTATAAATATTAAAATACTTTTTTTGAAAAAAATAATATTTATATATTAATATCAATGTATATATATATTTATAATTATATATATAAATATATATATAAGGTGCCACATAGTGGCAGATGCACCTATGGGTCCCTATGAGGCCTCAAGTTCGTGTCTCGTAGATTATATGCCGACATATTATGTTACCTATTTTTCTTTGTAATGTTGCACCTTTCCCCGATTAAACTAAGGCTTTACCCTCAATATATATATATATATAAAATAATAATTAAAAAAATAAATAAAAAAATAAGAAAATATAAATAAAGTAAATATAAATAGTTTCTTCATTATTTAATAAATTTATTATAATTTAATATTTATTTAAATATACTATTTTTTATTTTTTTATGAAAATTTGAAAATATATTTTATAAATAGGATATTTATTTAAAAATATATTTTTAATATTATTAAGGAGTGTTAAATTAAATACATGCATTTAAAAAATTAGTCAAATTGAATGAAGAAAAATGAGTACAGTTAAAATATATTGAAAAACTAGACAACTTTTATTAATTAAATATAAATTATTAAAAAAATATGTAGATATATTGATGTAAAATGAATAAATATTGAAAATAGTAGAACATAGTAAATAAAAATATATAAATAAAAATTTCAAAATGATTGAATTCAAAAAAAAATAAAAGAAATATATTGAAAATCAATAAATTATTTAGAAATGTAATAATATTAAAATTATAAAAAATTTACTGATTAAAAAAAATTATATTACACAAATCGTGTTATAATTAAATTCTAAAATATACTAAAAGTTGAATAAATTGCATGAATATTATGGGTATCTATTTAAGTATGAATTCATTAATTGCGTAATAATTTGGTTGTGTGTGTTGTATATACAAATGCAGTAATTAAGAATATGTATTTGAAATCAATGTGTCATATGTTTTATATATGTTAACATGAAAAAAACATTAAAAATTAATAAGTCGTTAATAATTTTTTAATTATTTCATTTTATTCATTTTCTATATATTTATATTTAATATATTTTATTTATTAATATTTATAATTAATATATATATTTATATTTATATAAGATATGAATTTCTATTAATAATTGGTTCATTAATAATTTTTTTAATAATTTTTTAATTTATTCATTTTTAAATACTTTTGTTTAATTATTAAAATGTATTCATATTTAATTTTTTTAATTATTAAAATTTACATATTTTTTATATTTATATTTAATATATAAATTTTTTTCCCATTTATAATATATACATTCAAATTAAATTTATACTTTTTATCAATAATTATTTAATTAATAAATGTTTAATATTTCTCTTCATTTGCTCATTTTGAATTTTCATTTATTTTACTATTTCATTTTATCAATTTTACATATCTATAATTTTAATATATATTTTTATTAATATTTAAAATTTATATATATGTATATTAAATTTATTCAGTTGTATCATTAATTAATTAATTAATAAAATTATTATTATTAATTTTATTTTAATTTTTCTTATAATTTCATTTTATTTTATACCTTCATCAGCATAAAAAAGCATAGATGATGGCTACCCTTAATGTGTTCTAAAAATAAAGTAGTGATAAAGGTTCCCTTTATTAGTACTAAAAATTATGTTCGAATGAAGGGTACCTTTTATCTGTTTTATATAAATGCACTGATAATGAATACACATTACGATCGGTAAAAAAAACATTGATAAAAGGAACCTTTTATAAATGCTTTTTAGCGCTGGTAAAACGTACCATTTATCAGGTCATTTTTTAGCGATGAAAAATGATACATTTATCAGTTCTTTTGGCTAGCATTGACAAAGGCATGTGCTATTAAAGAATTGTTTTTACAGTAATGTGAATGATGAAAACAATATGAGTGGCCAAGTGATGAGATGTCAGGATTGGTGTACACAACCATGAATTGATGAAAATCATGATGCAATCGAGTCTAGATATCAGCCAATCTACTATTTATGTTTCATTTTTATGAAAAAAATTGAGAAGGAGGATTTGAGTTATTTTAATTATGTTTTGGTTTTTTGGATCGGTTTTGACCTTAATCATCTAAAGGTTGTTGTTGTAAGATTGTTATCCATGAAACAAAAGTTTCTGATTGTGTGGTTTCATTAATTTGATAGTTGATATGTGAAAGGTGAATATAATTATTAAAAAATGTGAAAATCACTTATCATAGATTGTCAACAGGTTTTCTATGTCTAGTAAAGTTTCATTCCCTATTCACATTAAACAACTAAAATTTTTAATAGTTAATGGATGATATTCAATGAGGACTAGCAGAGTGTCTAGGTGGAAACTAACATAGATGAATGCGAATTATAAATTGGTTATTAGTGAGGAAAATTTCATTGAATGGATGGTCATATGGAGAAGAACTAAAATCATGTCAAGTGCTTCCACCTGGATAAGCTATATTTGTGACATCCTAAGATCAAATATCTCTATATTTTTTATGACTGCAGAATAGTCCCTCAGGGGTATTGAACACCATTGGACATGAAAATGAAAGAATGTGTCCTATAACTAGATCATTAGGAATGACTTGATATCTCTAAAGTAGTTTCCTCTTCATGTTATTATCTCACCTTTCCCTTGGTTTTTTCTTTACAGGTGTACTTAATAACTTTTATAAAATCAGAATGCTATGATTTGATTTACCAAATCTACATTTCAATTTATTGGTAAATATTTCATTGTGATTTTATGATGGTTTATCACTTTTTTATTAATATGGTGTATCAATTTTAAACTATTCTATGAAATTACAGGTGAATAATGTGAAGACATTATGTACGGGCATTAAAAAGTACCAAAAATTAGAATATCCTAATTCTATTATATCCATTAATGAAAAAACATATCCATTGATATTATTGAGATATTTTCACTTATAGAACTCACAAGTATGTGTAGAACGTTTACCAATATTTAGGTTTCTCAGCAAATTTTTTTCACTAACCCACACATATTTATGATAGCATATAACTATAAATATATTAATATTAAATCAATTAATTCATATTGATTTCCCTAATTTCGAAATTTTTTAATCCTCCTCTACATAATCATTTTTTCATTTTCTTTCACATAACGATTTTTATTATTTCTCCATTTTATTGACACTCCCCTATTACACTTCATCATATGCATAGTTTTTAGTATTTGTTTCTTCTTTTTTTCTCAATTTGGATTATATTCACACACTCATGTGGGCCTTTCAATTGGTTCAACCCTACTTCCACTCTAAAAGTATAAGTAGTTAATAATAATAAATTAATTATACTATTTCCAATGATGGTTATCAATATGAATCATAAATGAACCACATTATGATATTTAATAATTTTAATTGAATATTGGGTTAATTAAATAAAAAATTTGAAATGAAATACTAAAAACAAATGCGTATAATCAATCAAAAAATAATAAAAAATTTATAAATTTTTATCAAACACCTCTGATTTAAGTTGGAGATTTTAAGAGATAGAGGAAATGACTATTTTAAAGTTACTAACTCTATTATTTAGAAAATATATAAATATTATGAGATAGAATTTATGGTTAACATCATGAAAAATTGAAATAAATCAATGATTAATTGACAAAAATACTAGAAATAATAAAGTTGGAACATTTCATGTTTAATTTATAAATAATTAATTTAAATAAATAAATACCTTGTTTTTAATTTCATTCTTTTTTTGATTATTTAATAATGTACTATTATTGTATCTTCATTGAATCAGAGGAATCATAGGAATATTTCTATTAGTGGTGATCCACATAAGTTCCAAAAACCTCTAATCAACATCTTAGATTCATATGGGAGCAAGCATGGGTGGTTAAAACGTTTCTGAATCTCACTGTTGAGAACAATAAGATCCATGATGGTGAGAAGGAATCATTCTGGTGGATGAGGATAATTTCTCAATGTTCTTGATAGAATTATATAGGAAGGGATTTCTAGGGCTTGAGATAATCTTATATAGAACTCAATATATACAACAATTAGAAAATGTCTATGTTTTTGGAAAATGTCCTAACCAGTTTTAAATAGGTACAGGGTTAGAAATTAATAATTTCATATAGTCCATCATTATTTTTCTTAATATCTAGATTTACCCATGCTTAATTAATAATGGTATTTTTATTATTTAATTTACAAGCGATAAACTCACAAATACAGTATATACAATCTCCATGAATAAATAATTTAATATTAATTAGAATAATATTTATGAAGACATTTCTTATTAGACCATAAAACATAGTCCACCAATCATCTTCAATAGTTTATTGGACAATAAATAATATCTTTTTATTTAACCAAATTAATATCAATGATTCATTCTCGAATAAATACATAAATATTATATTCAATGAATTATTGAGTAAATATTTATTTAATATTCATGTATCTAAATAAATACTTTGTTACATTTTGTATAATACAATATAATTTAATACTATATATTCCCATAATTAAATAAATAAATACACTATGAATAAATATATACTAATTATTGAAATCGTATATATATTATCTCAAATAATTGGGAAATTATTTTTTATCAATAAATCTTGAATAACAATTAAACATCAAATACGAATAATATCTATCAAATATGTTGAATTCATATAGAATTTAACTGTGGTTCTAAATACACTTAGTGTGTCCCTATAAAATCCCCTTTATCAGTGGATGTAGGATAAACTATATAAAGTCAAAGGATTCCATCTATAAAAAAACTAATTCGCCCATAGGGAAATATGTTAATGTCAAAATTTCATACAACCTCATAATAATGTACACTATTTTATATAGACTCTTTATCTTGAAATCTAAAATGAATATGAATACATGCTAGTGTCATCATCCTACATGTTCAATTTATATTATTTAAATTTCAAAAATAAACATTATTACAAAATTAAATGTCCATGAAATAAATTAGGATGTTTCATTCCCATCAACAGTCTTGAGATATCAAAATCTGCTAAAGAATATATGGGAAAAGTACATTATCACATTATTAATTAATTTAATATCATTTTTGACACACCCAACACAACAAAAATTCCTATGAAATATGTTATTATGTTTATTGAAATATATCAAGTCACACGACTCATGATTGGTATTTATAATAACCATAATTCCAAAAACCATTATATGTTTCAATAGATTATAAAATCTAATGAAACAAATGGATTTTGATTTATTAAGAGTATTTCCTGAGATTACGATGGGGAAACATTAATAAAATTAGTCCTAATGTCTTAAGAAACCCTACCCCTGATAACATATATCATTTTTGTCTGATCAATTGATATCTTAAACCATATAGCTTATCTTTATGAATATTTCATTGGATGTTTTTTGTTCTCATCATAGTATGGAACTATTACAACCTTTTATCATGATATATACTCTTAGGACATTATAACATATTATTTCATGCAGAGGAATATTAATTATATGATAAATATTTTATAATATTAAATATCCAAGAATATAAGAGATCATAAATTATATTGATGTTTGTTCTACGACACTAAAAAACAAAATTAATGGTCTCTAGAAATTCCATTACTTCTTTTATTTTTCTATAAAATTTTCCAAATCCATGAATTGGAAAGGATTTGCGAATGAAGACGTGGTTTTTTCTTGGCGTATATTTTAATGGATCATAGATTGATGAGCCTTGGGAATTCTTATTTCATTTAATTTTACTTTATATTTATATACATTATTTTTTTTAAACATATCATTAAATGTATTAGTGAGTGAAGACATGATTTTTTCTCAGACCACCCTTTATTAGAATTTAGATTGATAAGCCTATGGAATTTTTTCAAATTGGGTTTATGTTCCTGAAGTTTAGATAAAAAATGGATAATTATATTTTCTTTCCAAACATATTATACCATAAAAATGAAGTTACTTAAATCGCTAAATGGTATGAAATAACATTATGTAAATGATGACCTACATGATGGTGTATGAAACATCGATGAAGAATAAACATACATCTAGGTTAGTATTATATATATGAACATAGGTGAAAATGCATAAATCCATATAACTATGACTAATAGCCAGGTCACTTTTTTGTAGACAAGTGTAGAATTTATCCATTTAAAATGATAATCCCAACACCTTTACGAGTATCCTTTGATAGAAAATGGTTCATCTGGTTTTAGGAAAAACTAGTACATTGGCCATGCATACACACAACGTCATAAATGAAATCTGAACTACGAAATGCATTAGAAATTTGAGAAGTGATAAATGGACATTAATAAATATTATATTGAAATTATAAATCTATTCATAGAAACAAAGTATGAAAATCTAATATCTTGGTACGTGAAATTGGAAAATAGTGAAACAAAATCATGGAAAGAGAAAATTATATTAGAAACAGACATTAGTTGTCATTTTCATGTCACCTTGGAAGTAGAACTATGTAATGTTATTTAACCATGATAAGAGAACATAAATACACTTCAAGTATCAGATACATGTTTGAAAAAAATTACAGGAACCATGATTTTCCACACCAGTGGGTGTGCAGATGAGATTACAATTCATGTCATCAGAATGTGCAGTCAACAGCCTCCGAGTACTACCATGTATCATTGATGTAGAGTAGCAGTTTGTCATCTTTGTTGACAGTGATATTGGTCCCTGAAATATAAAATTATAAATTAATGTGAGCAAATAAGACATATTACTATGGAAAAAAACTGGGTATTGTAGTGAAGTGAAACCAAAAAATTATTAATATGAAAAGGAAAATCACTAGTAATTGAAATAATAGAAAAATCAGTACTAATTGAAAAAGAAACAGTGGTTTTTCTGGGAACCTTGTCACCCCCCCCCCATTTTTTTGCAGCTCCTCCAACCCCCTACCCAACTCTACCCCCCCCCCCCATTTTCTTGTCTCCCACCCAATCCTAGCAGCTCCCCCTCCCACCTTTGCCTCCCCCTGCCTACCGCTTCCCCCTATCCAAGCTATTCCCCCAGCAGCCCCCTCCCCCTGCCCTCATCCTCCCCTCCCCGCCCCTCCAACCTACCCAGCCCCTCCCCTCCATTCCCCTGCCCATTTCATACTGAATACCTTGATAGAATAGTGATTTCACCATAATCAATCTATAAAAATAAGTCATTTAATGTTTATCAGAGAAACATTATGTCGAAATGGGTTACAAGAAAATCAGGTCCAATGAAAAATTCATTCCTTATTACATGTATATTTATTATACCAACCATTTTCTCTATGGATATACTATATACGTTTATATTGATCTAGTAAATGATAAATCTATGTTATCAAATCCAATTACCCAGTCCCACATGATAAGAAATAATGGTTAGTCTGGGCAGCTTTTCACCGCCCCCCCCCCATTTTTCAGCAGCTCCTCCAACCCCTACCTAGCTCTCCCCTCCCCCCACTCCAATACTTGTCTCCCACCCAATCCCACCTCCTCCCCCTCCCATATCTGCCTCCCCCCTGCCCAGCTGCTTCCTCGACCACCCCCTATCCGAACTCTTCCCCCAACAGCCCCATCCCCCCTACCCTCATCCTCCCCTCCACTCCCCTCCAACCTGCCCAGCCCCTCCCCTCCATTCCCCTGCCCACTCTACAGAATCTCCCCCAACCCATTCCTCCCCCTCCTCATCCTTCCCATGCCTAGCCCCTCCACTCCCCCCCCCACCCGCCACCCTGCCTAGCTTGTCACACCCCCCCATCTTCCCATCACCTCCTCCTACCCCCCCCCCCCCTACCCAGCTCTACCCTCCCCTCCCCCTCCTCTGGTTGTTTCCCACCCAATCCCATCACCTCCCCCTTCTACATACGCCTCCCCCTACCTAGCCCCCCCCCCCACTCCCCAATACCCAACCTCTTCCCCCACCAGGCCCCTCCCCCCTTCCCTCAAACAAAAAAACAACATACCTTAATGGATAAGATAAAAGGTTCAGCAATAGGTCTACGGTCCAAAACATCCACTTCTTGAATGAGAGTACATGCAGTGTAAAAAATTAATGAAAACTCATATTTAATATAATTAAAATAAACTATTAATTGAAAAACAATACCCAATTCATTAAAATATACTTGTGCTGTAGTCTTCCATGATGGTGTATTCTCCTCAATCAAGTGTCAGTGACCCTATCATTAAACAATCTGATTGTTAGAAATTTGAGTAATTCTTGTACATGAAAAATGAAATAAGTTATGTTTTCTTGCACATAACAGTTCACAAATTCACAATCATCTGAACATAATAGTTAAATAAATATCAAAGATCGATATTATCACAAATCAATTTAAAAAATGAAGACTATAAGTTGATCTATTATAGTACATGAATAAATAAATCTTGAAATATGATACATTGGATAATATAATAACTCCCATGATCTCAAGGTTCTTTATATCCTCACTAACTATAGCTCTTAAATTGTTTAAATCAAAGTTCATTATAATCCCTAAATATTGATTAAAATGGAGGCATTTAGTAGGCTTTTCCTTTACAAGTGATGATTGAACATGTAATTCGATCCAAACATAAGTGGTCTGATACAAAAACAATATAAACAAGAGATGCACTGAAGAGATTTGTATTTATGGATAGTTGGATAACATACCTATTGCTGAAGGGATTGTTGGGGTTGAACCAAGGAGAAATCGAGTGATATACAAAATTAAAAATCACCAGAATCGACTCATTATTACTGATATATTAAAATAGAAGGTGTTTTAATTCAATGTACATGTCATATAGAAAACTAAATCCTGAAACACCTCAAATGAAAACAAATCATGTCTAAATATAAATTATTTTAGAGTAACTGATTAAAAAACGATGGAAAATGTTTAATTTTCAGTAGATAATATCAAATTCAGATGAATTGATGGGTTGCCAGAGGGAAAATGAAGTACTCATGGTTGTAGATTGAATCCACAGACTATGTAATATCACCAATAAATCTACAGCACATAGATCTGGGAACACAATGGAGTAGAAGGGTTAAATTTTCTATGGAATTAAGAGAACATACTTGTTGGATCATTTTAGTTCTATAGGATTTATAAATATTTGGTTGGTGATGGTAAAGGGGTTCACCAAGAGGTTGTCGGGGGTCATCACCGGCAATTCATAGTCCCAAATACAGAAAATATACCTTCTCAAAAAATGGGTTCTAACATTAAATAAACCACACAACTAACATTCAGCAGACCACAAAATCAAAACAAATATATATCACAACAAACAGATAAAAAAATGACAGATAATGAACCACCAAAATGAATCTTTAGAATAAGGTGAACATTAGTAAAAATTTCAAGAAAATCATATGACTCGGCCACCTACAAAACTAAGGAAAAGATAAAATATGCCAGATATCGCTCAATTATTTGATGTATAAGAAATACCTAGAGTTGATGATAATGTCCAGATATTTGAAGATCCAGATAGCTCAGATTCCACATCCAGGAATGACTACCCCAAGAGAACTCCCAAGAGCTCCTTGGTTGTATGTAACTAATAGGATGTGGTTGTGAAATGATTGATTGACGGTAAAAAAATATTTTTTTTTGTAGACAACTATACGATTATGTAAAAAATAACACCATTATTGTAAACATTCAGATGTACCCATTGTTTTTAATTTGAGTGTCTCTAGTAATCCACGGCATTGAACCTACATTGAATAGTGGTAAACATTTTACTAATGATTAATTATCTCTTTATTTGAGAAACACAAAATAATACATGGCATAATGGCCCCCTATTAGGATCATAATTCCCAAGTAATCCATGACCAGAATCTCTATGGAATAGTATTCGGAGAATTCCACCATCAATAAATTCATGAGATAAAAATTATCTCTTCACCATGAATATGTAGTGTCATTTTTTTGTTGGGATGAATTTATGTTGTGATATATTCACAAGTTGGATGTTGGTTATTACAAATGACTCTGACGTATCATTACAAGTTTATACAGATTATTTTATGTAGTGGGGATTCGTTTCCATTACACATCCTGGATTGGTTTCCCTTATATTACTTCAATTGGGTAAACTTATATATCTTACACTCCTAAATATCAAAACAAATATGATTACAGATTTAATTCAATCATGTCAAAATTAATGATAAACAGAACATTTTCATGTGAAGACTATACATAATTTACCACTGTTGTCATTGTTTCCTTAGTAGGATTTTTTTAATTTATAAATTAAACAATTTTATAGAAAGAAATTATAATCCTAAATAATTGATAATCCATATCGAACATTAAACTGATTCAGTTGGTTAATGTTTAAAACATTCCTTAACTGTGAGCTTAAAAAAATTACGTAAAGACAAATTTACATTTCCAAAAAAAGTTAAAATAAATCAATGCTGTAAAAAAGAATTACCTCCAATACTTTTTTCCTCTGAAGATTAGTTTTCCATCACAAAACATCAAGCATCCGGGAACTGACAAGATCAAATGAACTGTCACAATATTTCAAATGTCCTGAAAAATCAATAAATTTTAAACTTAAATGATAAAGAAAAGATATGTCATTAAACTTAATAAGGATTCATTTGTTATGTAAGAAAGGTTTGGTTTTGTTATTACCTTCTAGTTTTTCACATATCATTTCAAAACTAGTTGAGTGAAGCTGCCGCGTGTGCAGAAGACCTCCTTGGAACTATAACTGGTTGAGCATGGTGTAATGAAGATATACATGAAATAGGCGAGATATGAAAATCCCGTAATATCCCATGGGGGATGAAATTAGTCTACGAAGCCTTATAAATGTAGTATATAACCTTACCCTTATGTTCATCATCAAAATTAAAAAAGGCCAATATTACAAATTGATGCAATCCAAATATTGATATATCCAACATGTTGTAGTTAATTTAAATTTATAAAATAAGAATGAAAACATTATTTTCAATAGTAAAGGATTTCCAATATGTCAAACTGATCCTTAGAAATCAAATATCTAACCTTACCTTTATGTTTATCATCAAAATTTAAAAATGATTGCATATGAAAGGAATTCATCTTCAAAATGAAAACCCATATTGTAGCATGTTGTGTATGTGCTGATAGATATAGGCTTTCATTATGTAATTCACCCTTGGAGTTGTGCACATATGGTGTATAAATAGTAACTTACATTGAAAAAAAAAGAACTATAGATGAGGGATTCCATGTCACATACCTGAGTAAGCAACAGAAGTGACAAAAATTTAAATTATAATTAATACAAAAAGATATCATAATTAAGAAAAAATATATGAAATTGTGCATGCTTATAAAATATTTATGACAATGATAAAATAACTTTCTCAAAATTGTATCTACAGCCAAACCAAATGAAAAGCATGGTTGGAAATATTAATACAATTTTTGATAAAAGAGGCCACATCAATTTATGAAAAAATATATAGAAATGAAAAAATTATGCCAAATGAAAAATTACCTGGAATCATTATTACAATTGCATTCAAAAACTGGAGATGCTAATAAAGAAACCTGAATAGAAGAAGAAATGTTAGCTCATTGGGAACCATATTAATAATAGTGAAATGTAGAATAAATGTACAGATCGTTAATGAAATCTCATTGGGAAGAACTTGATTCAAATAATGAAACAACACAGAGATAAAAATTATTAATATGGGTTAATGTCACCTGTATAGTTAATTTGAAAAAAGGGGGACTCAAATATAAATGGAAAAAATAGTCACATACGATAAATTCTTAGCCAGAGAATGATACTGAAAAAAGAAGATCATAGATAAAACAAATGTAAATTCTTTGCAGAATAGAAAACACAAATAGTGCTATGTTTATCCTTGTAATGGTTAAGAAAACTGAAGCTGTCGCAGGTGCCGAAGACCTTCTATAATCTGAGGTGTGAAGACCTTTTACCTGTAATAGACATCCAATTTAGATGATGTAGTTGTGTAGGAAGCAAGGAAATATTGTATGAGATTTAGGGAGTAGCACTACCCAAACAACAACATAAACGGTTCTTGTAGTTAGGGTCAAAAGTAATCAGGAGCAGGATCTTATGGTTGTTCGCATCAATGTTAGTACATTGTAAATGTAGGGTTACTTACCATATTGACAATGCAATTCGTGATCCACGCCTATCTCTAACTAATAGATGTCTCGCTGATGTAGATTTTTGTTGCAACGTTCGTTGTAGTGAATATTTTAGATTTGATTTTCACAGGACGATGCTGAAATTGAAATAGAATATCCCGATGAAGGTATAGACATATGGAAAGGATGTATAGGTTAACTGGAGGAATATCTGGTGGTGATTTGCACGAGGAGAAGGAGAAATCGGTAACCCCAGACAAAGAAGGTCGAGGGGGAGGAGGCAGAGAATCCGGAGGCATAGAGGGATGTTGCGGAGGTAGAGGGGGACGACAACAGTGGCAGGTAACCTAGGTTTAGAGGAAGGAACCAGAAGAAGTGTTAGATGGATGAGAAGACATGGTCAAATATGAAGAAAAAATCAGAGGTGAGGGTAGGAAACCTATGGTATCCGGAATATCGAAGGATTCCGGTAGCTGGGGAACCCTAATTCAGAGGGAGAAGGGGAGAGCGCTCGGGGGGGCGGGGGGAGCCGAATGTGTCACGCGATGGAGGATGGAATAGTTGGCGGGAATTAAAATGGAGGGGTACGTGGAAGAAGGATAGTGTGACACGTAGGGTAGGAATAAGCCTAGTTTAGTATAAATAATTTATTTCTTAAAAAAATTATTACATATTAATTTCATATAAAAATGTAAATGTTGGGGTACTCAAAGCCATCTGTGTATATCAAGATCTTATATCAGATAAAATAGACTAGAATGAAGAGTTTCCCTAGATATTTGATATGAGGATAATATCGATATAAATTGGTAGGATCCAAACACGTATGTGTAATTGAGGAATAAATATGAAGAAAATTTACAAACCGTTCTAGGATAGTGTTACATCCTATAAATTTTGGACAAAATTTTATGTATGTATATTTTACATATTTGATATATTTATATACATGCAATAATGAGTTTAAACATATAGAGTTATACATTTGATATAATATTATTTAATATTATAATAATTTCCTAGTCATTGAATTGGATGGTTTAAATAAGATTTAAGAAATTATGAGATATATATAATAGCCCAACATAATATAAATTGATTAATTAATTCTAAAGAAATAATCAACAAATTTTTAGTAATGTAATTTTATTCTTCAAAAATAAATTTCCTTCACAGATTATTTTTTGTGAGAGAATATTATAATTAATTTAAAGAGAATTTAGAAATTTTATTTTGTAAAAGGGTCATAATTTTTCAAATCATCATATAAAAATAACCTTATGTTAATTATTTGAGATTTTTTATGAAAATTTGGATTTTCCAGGGACTAGTGAAAATATTGATTTTTTTATAACCATATTCTTGTATCAAGCATTAAAAATTTTCGATATTTATTAAAATTCTCTCAATTTATTATTACTTCTCAAATATTTTTAATAATCCACATTATTCAATTTTAATCATTTTTATTTTTTATTTTGTTATTAAAACACGTTTATACTAGAATGGAATTTATCTATAAAATTATATTTCATTATTTCTTAAGTATTTATATTAAAATAATTTCTCCAACTTCTCGAAATTCAATAGTGAAAAATAGATTCTATATTTAGTATCATCAGTTTTACCGATTTGTTAAATTTCCCCCAATATTTTGGTAAATATTAATAATTACCAAACTAAATTTTTTGTCATCATCATAAAGGTAAAATATGTTAATTAGGGATAAAATTGATATTATAAGGCTTAAAATTAATTCAATCCCATTCCTATATATAATAGGGTGAGTTTGTTTTGTCCATAATCATAAAAACGTAAAAACATATGAATTTTGCGTTCCATTTATTGCTGATTTTGTGGTTTTAATGTTTAATTTACAAATAAATTTAAAAGTGACACTTTGATAATATAGAAAATATTTTTTAATAGGGATAAAAAAATTATATTTGGTTATAAATTTTTAAATGAAATATGAATTCTTTTTTAAAATAGTTATTTATTTTTATGTTTTAGAGATAAAATAATTAACAAAAATGCTTACACAACATTGACACAATGCTTGTGCAATCAATTGAAAAATTAAAAAAATTATTTTGAAAACTCTTAAGGTATAATTTTTTGATAATTTTAAACATTCCCAAAAAATTTATAAATTAAAAGTGGGAATTTTTTCTTTTATTATTTATTTTATGACTCGTTTTTATAAATGTCCAATTAAATGAATAATTCTAAAAATGCAATTAATGATATTTTATAATACATAATATTTTATTAAATTATATAAAATTAATAATATCATATATTTTGTTACATTAATGAGATATGGTTTAAAATATAAATCATGGTTCAATTATTGGTTACTTTTATTTTTATGGTAAAATTTGTTACCCATAATGTGTAGAAACATTGATATTATGATAATTTTTAGAAGAGTTAACGGCAGGTTAAAAAAAGATATAAGGGGTATAACAACAAAAAAACATGTATAAATGTTATTGTATGTGATTATTTAAACTTATAATCATCCACTATTTAAAACATATTAATTTTGATCCACTATAATATAAAAATAAGTTTATATGAATTACATTATGTAATTCCAAGGGAGACACTCCCCTCACATATAAAAAGGATCCTTGAATCCTCTATTATAAAAAATGTTTGAGATATGTAGATTAGAAAATACCTAACATAATATTAGTATATATTATTTAACCTCATCTTAGAGCTTCATATCTTCCTATAACACCATCCTTCTGAAACCTATGTGTAATGCCAAAGATGTTTTCTCTATGAAGACGTAAAAAAGTAACCAAAAATTTTCAACTTCATTTCTTATTATACATAATATAAATATATTTTATCCATTATAATTTAATTATTTAAATATAAAAAAATATAATTAAATGTTATTAGGATGATGTAACAACCATTATAATCCTTCATACCATATCTTGAAAAACTATAATGTCACATATGAGTACGTGTGTACTATCACCTCCACAAAGTGATGCGATTAATTTTTCAATTATCTATTATGATGATGGTTTTAATGATAAATTAAATTAATATATATTATATAATAATTAATATTTAATGGATTATTATTATATATATTATATTCATTCCATCCACTAAAAAGTGGAAACATCACTTCTTCGTACGTACTGATTACCACATCCACAATGTTATTTAATTATTTTGTAATAAAAAAAATTATATGAATAGATATAGAATTTTATAATTTAATAATTAAACTACTAAAATATTTGTAAAATTTGGAACAAATATTGGAGAATATATATTGGGACTACTAAACAAAAACATGCATCAAAACAAACAGTTATCATCCAGAACATTGATATTGATAACAAATTATTAATATGTAGTTGACAAGATGTTATAAGTAAATAATATATGGTTCCATATATATAAGTATGGATAATAAATAAATTTTTAATAAATATATATTCAGTATATAATAGTTTCTAACATTTGTGATGAAATATGAGACCTGAGGTAAGGGATTAATGCCTCTATCTCAAATTATTTAGAATGGATTATGCTTGAATTTTCATTAAGGAAATTATGTGATCCTTTTATAATTAATCAATTTATTATTTATCAACATATATATTCTCTTATTGTATACATGTTTTGATTTAATTTTTCTCATCATAATGACTGAAGAGATCGAAATAATGTTTTCAAGGAAACCCTATTATGGTTTACTTCTTGGTCAAGAATATTCTTTTTACAAGTACATTTTTTCTATAAAAAAATTCAGGAATTTCTTTTAGGAATATTAATTGATTGTTAACATTAAATTTTACCCATGCTTTATGTACTATAGAAAAAATTCAAGGTTATCTTCCCATTTTTTTCTTAAAGGGTGAAATTTTAATTTTTTCTGGATATTATAATGGAATCATTATTTTAAAGTATATGAAATGAAAATAATTTCCCAATATCATAGAAAAATAATACTTTGAAGATTTTTATAAAAATTTCTATTTTTATTTTTAGAAAAAAAAATACTTAATATTTTATCAAAATATGTTTATTTAAAATAAGATATTTCCAAATGGAATGGTTTTTTTATTGAATAAATATTCCAATGATATTTTAAATTAATTTTCATATATGTTTTCATCATTTGATGGTAAATATTATTTATAAGGGATATGATCCAATTAGACCATCATTATTAATTAATTTGATGCTTTAGTATTATGATGCTAATATTTTCACAAAACCCATTTATTTTTCATAGTTTATACTATAATGAATTTGTAAAATTTTTATGAAAACATTTTTATTTAAATTGGTTATTATTTGATGGTCATAAAAATGATTTATGATTTTAAAGAACAAATATGTATGGTATTCATTATTTTATGTTTGTTAATCTAATTATATTTCTATGAAATTAATTGGGTAAAGATTTATAACTCATGAGATAATTTGGAGATCTGATTTGATGTTCTCAATCAACAATAGGAAATAGGTATGGATGCCTGATCCACTGTGGAAAATAATGGTTGTTTCCCAATCGATAATGGGAAATGGGATATGAGTAAATATGTTTCAATAAATTGGAAATAGTTTTTAATACCTGATCCATGATGATTTTATAGTCTCTGTAGTTATCCTTGACATATTATATGGTTTCTATTATTTTCATGGTGCAATTGTTTAAACATAATTATTATATAAATTATGATTAATGATTGTTTTTTTGTGCTTTTGTCACTCCTAGGATTCATGTAATTAGATATTATAAATTTTATTCCATGAATCATTATTTTTATCCATGATTTATTGGGTGTGAACTTATTTTGTTACTATCATTAACTCATACCCTTAATAATATTTATTCCTAGATATGATCATCAATTTGTATCTACCACATTTAAAATTTGTGATAATTTGATCTCGTGCTTTATTATATTTACATTACCCAAGTTATGAATAATGGTTTTAAGTAGGATATGTCATGAAGTGTAATCATTGAGAAGAACATGATGATATATGTTAAAGAATGTACCTTATGAAAATTTTCATATATCTTATCTCTAGATATAGTAAAACATTGTAGTTATTTCATGAATGTTACTGTTAAAGCTTTAATATCCATTTTATTTTCAAAATATTAATTTTATAAATTCATTGGGTCACTATAGTTGGTATTAGAGAATGGTTTAGTTAATCATTACAGATTTAGATTAGATAATTTTTTCAAAAATACATCGGTATTATTCTATGTATAAGATAACATCAAAATATTTTGGTATGATAGAGATTATTTTGGAATAATAGTTATGCATCCTTAGAAGGATGCTAAATGTTACAATAGTTTTGGAAGAGATTAATATAGGTGTAATATCATTGAAAAGTGATGGGTGAGTATTTCGTTGAAATTATTATTGTTTGTGGTTAATTTTCCCTTTTTTTGTGAATGGTTTTAAACTAGAATGGAATATCCATGGTTTAATTCTAATTTTCTTTAAGAACTATTAGGAATGATTTAAATAGTTAATCCACATTAATGACCTAGGTTCAACAAAATTTTTTTTGTATTGAAGGAATATTTCATGATTTAGAAATCCAAAGAATGAATTTTCAACATTACGTGATTTCTCATTATGATTCATGATGCTCACACAAATAATTTTGGTTTTGGAAGGTAATAAAGAAAAATGATGAAGATGAGGGGGTAACGATAAAATATTTTAGTATCTTATTTAAGAATAATCATATGAAATTATATTTTTTATTATAAGTGACTATGAAATATAATTATTATCCTCCATCATTAGATGTAGAGTTGAGGTGAAAACAATGGTGTAATAGTTCCATAGGAAGCCTATAGTTCAAATCCAATAAAATTTTGTGGTAATGATCTTCCTTCAAATGAAGTGATTATTACACAAGTTGAATTTTATGTTATTATAGGAATGGATTAGATATGTTTATATATATTCTATAATAATCAATGAGGATATTTTTCCATATTTCATATTATGAACAATAATTTGACCAATTATCAGAGTGAGGATGACAATAAGATTCCAATAGAAATTACTTCTATGTTTTGGGACTTAATTCCTATACATTGAGGATATTTATCTTTGATGTTATTGGATGAAATCTAAGTTGAGTATAGTCTAATTGTGTTTGATTTTTTTTATTTTTTTCGAAAAAAAATTCCTAGTAATCCTCAAAATAGTTATGTTGAGTTTTCAATAGAACACATACATTATTCTACGTTAATTTAAAACATTCCTTCTATAATGTAACCAATTGAGTTATAGGAATTTAAGAAGAAACTCAAAGAGACTCCTAAAAAAGGATACATGTGACCTAGTATTTCACTAAGGTGTTCACATGTACTTTTTTTTAAGAATAATATTGGTTAAATGAGTATTTTGATTAATTAATTCAGACATAACAAGATCAATCTCAAAAAAATGTATAATAAACTATATATCATTGACTTTTTTAATATGTTACAAGTATATAAAGACATTTCCAATATTTACTATCATTATTTATATCATCAATTGATGCTTACAACAGATGATATAACTAATAAATCATCTCATATGAGTTATGAGAATTATGAATATATTGTGATACCATATGGACGTAACAATAACCAAAGGTATCATAATGGAATTAATCAATAGAGTAATTAGATATTACCTTGAACAGTTTTTTATAGAATATAATGATGATATTATTATATATTCCATGAGAGTAGAAATAAGATTACTTGATAATTATTCTGAAAACATAATGAATGAGTTGTTTTATGAAAATCCATAATGATTGGATTATGGATCTAGAAAGATTCATTATGGGGTTATATAATCACATATAATAGAATTTTAGTGGATCCCTATAGATGGATGTTATTAAGAAATGACCCAGACCAACCAGTGATAGTGAGATCTATATATTTCTTGAGTTTTATCGATATTAATGGCTATTTTTGAGATAATTATCATTAAAATAAAATACACACACTGTGTTGACTCATAAGGGGGATAAGTTTGTTTGGATAGATAAATGTGAAGAGAATTTTTATGAACTAAAGAGAAGGTTTCGCAGTTCACCATTTCTCACACTACCCTATAGTGGATATTGACTTGTGGTCTATTGTGATACATTAAATAAGGGACTAGGATGTGTCCTAATGTAAAATGATATAGTGATTTCAAATTACTCATGTTAATTTAAAACACGTGATAAAAATTACATGACATGTCATTTCGAGCTGGAAATAGTTATTTCTACATTGAATATATCAAGGAACTATCATTGTGGTCAAATGTGAGACATATATATATAGATTTAAATATTTCAGTATATGTACACACATAAATATTTGAATATATTATAGGTAATATTGTTGGAATTGAAAAAATATTATGACTACTGGATACATAATCAACCAATTTATGTGAACAAGGTGGTAGTAGTCTGAGTCAGAAAGATCTCGCTTGATTTTCCTTGGAGAGGATAAAAAAATTAAGTACATTGTCATTTTAAATAATATGGAACATGAATTCTTGATAAAAGGGGATTGATTGACTCTTTCTTAGATGGATTCTCAAACATCCATCCATGTGATGACCAGAGATGTGAAAAGGGAATATTTGGAACTTGAAAATAATATAAAGAGTGATCTAGAATTCGACCATTATATTGAAAATATTATAAGGATTAAGAATAGAGTAATTTTCCTGTAAATACCAAAATATTAAACCAAAATTTTAGATGAATAATATAGTTTATCATTATTTATAAATCATAAAAGTAAAAAATATGTATCATGATTTGAAATAATATTTATTGTGGGAAAATTTAAAAATGGATATTTAAAAGTATGTATCTCAATTCTTTGTGTGTAATCAATTCAACGGTGAGAGATAGATTTATAATGGAATGTTATAACCATTACCTGAACATGAATGGAAATAGAAAAACATTACAATTGATTTTTTCATTATAATCCATAAATATCTAAAGGGAATTATGATATATAAGTTATAGTGAAATTCCTTATGATGTAAACACACATAATTTATAAAAGAGAATATTTATCCATTGATGATAATTCATAGTTATACAATAATTAATTTTATAGATTTCATAGAATAGCAATTTAAATTATATTGGATAGGGATATTAGAATTACCTTGATTTTATGCTGAAGTATTCATAAATCTTTCTATTCTTAGTTGTGTTTCACTAATAATAGCATTCTCGGATAGAAAGTTTGTCTCAGAGAAATGATAAAATCATAGAGGATATTTTGAGATCTTTTAAAATGTAATTATAACATGATTATGATCTACACCTTCCTTGAGATGAGTTTTTTAGACTATAACCTTAACATGAGTATTTAGATGGCTCCTTATGAAGCCTCTTATAGAAGAATACTCATCACTCCAATGCTCAGGGATGATGTTAGTGAAAGAATTCTATAAGGACCAAGCTAGCTGAAAGGAAGGTAAACAGAATATAGATCTATTGAGAATTATATATGTCCATATCAGATTCAAAAAAAAAATATTGTTTGACTATCATTGGTGAGATATAGATTTCAATGTTTGTCTAATTTTTTTAATATCAATATATACTTGGAATAAGGTAACGATATTTTCAAAAATGAGATATTTGAGCCATATATATATCAGTACCTTTGAAATTATTGATCATATTTGGATGGTATCTTATCATTTGGTACTTCTAAATAATCTCTCTCATGTTCGGGATGTGTTGTATGTATCTTTCCCAAGTAAATACAAACATGGTCATTTAAATGTATAGAACTAATTTTTTATATCAATATATAAATTTCATTCTTATTGGAAAAAATAAATATGGATTTTTTATAGTATATCGAATTTTCTATAAAATAAGAACAATCGGTTTGAAAATCTATTGTAGTAAAACCACAAATTAGAGGAAGCTACATGGGGACTCTAGGAAGTGATGAAATAGAGATATATTTAATGTTTAGTAGTGGGGACATTGATTTTTTAGGGAAAATTTTTTTTGATGGTTTTTATTTTTTAACACCCTGAGAATAAAAATGATTTATTTTTTGGATATATTTACATGAAAAACCAAGTTTAAATAAACCAAATTATATTAATTAAATAATATTATTTAATCAGTATGTTATCACCTATCCTTTGAATTGGATAGTATAAATATTATTAATTAAATTTTTATATAAATATATACATATTATTAACACTTATTTATTAAAAATTCAATAATTTATTCTTATGTAGTTGTCAGTTGATTATTAGTAGTCATTTTTCTTCAAAAATAAATTTTCATCACAAATGTTTTTATATCTTACTACAAGGAAATATTATAATTACTTTCTAGAAATTTTAGAAATTATAAGTTTTAAAAACGATATCATTTTTTGAAATCATCATATCAATGTTATCTTAATATTATTTCATGGGATTTTTCTTGAAGAAGCTGATTTTCAAGTGAATATTGAAAAATATGGATTTTAATTGAAATATTAATTTTAGAATAAATAATATGAAATGTATCATTGGGTTTTAAAGTGTTTTAAAACTGAAATTAGTTATATAATAATATTTTTAATCCAAATAAGTTCATTGGAAGAATGTTTTTTGTGGAAATATGTAGAAAAACTTGTCTACACTTAAAATGGAATTTTCTAGAAAAACTGGTTTTTGTTGGGATTTGTGTTTTTATATTAAATTAAATTCGTTAAATTATAAAAATTTAATATTGATTTTTTTCCATTTTTCTAATTAGGTATCCCAAATTTTTTAGATATTTCCCTTACGTTTTTCATTAATATGAATAGTAACCATAGTAAATTTGGAATTCCATTATAATGGTAAAATGTATTAATTAGGGTAAAAATAATGTGATAAAGATTCAATTTAATTTATACACAAGACATTATTTCATTGTATGATCCTACTTCATCCATAATAATCAAAAAATTTATAATATAAATTTTTTAACCCATTTATATTTGATTTTTACCTTTATATTCTTTAAGTAAATGACAAAGTAAAAAATATCACTTTATTTTTTTCAATATAAATAATATATTTTAATAGGGGTTAAAATAAATTACCTTCATTTATAAATGGTTATTTTAAATATTAATTAATTTATTTAATAATTAATTTATATTTTTAGTTTTTAGTGATGATATAATTTACTTAAATTCATATGCAACACCTCCACGATGATTGTGTGAATAGCTGAAAAATCAAGAAAATGATTTAAGAAAATATAAATATAACATTGTTTGAATTATTTATAGTTTAATAATTATTTTACAAATAAATATAAAATATTTTTTTGTTATAATTATTTATATTGTAATTAATTTTCATTAGCATTCCATTCAAAGGTATCTCAAAAAAATACTTCGAAAAATGACATTAATGATAATTTATAAAAAATAATATATTATTAAATAAATTAAAATTATCAAAAGTCCATTAATTGAAAAATTGAATGTTTTATTGCTTAATATATAATCCATGATCAATTTATGTTTCACCTCTATTTTTACTATGTGATTTATAACACATAAAGAGAAAAAACATTGACATTGTTGTAATTTTCAATAGGGTTAACTATGGTTAAAACTAAAAAAGAATGGTTAAAAAATAAAATAAATATTAATAAATATTATTTTATGAGAAAATTGATATTAAACTCATCCTATATTCTAAATATAACAATTTCTATCCGCATGATTAAAAAATTAACTTATATTAATTTGATAAATTAACTAATAACATGGGTTCCCCTACCAACATTTATAAGAGTGAACTAAATCTCTTTCCCTATTTAATGTTCTTCAGCCATTTATCTCATACCATTCCATAAAATAAATAATAATATAGTCCATCACCATATCGTATAGCTTCAAATCATTCTAAATATCGTATTTTTAATGCTAAATGTGTAAGCCAAATAAGGCTTCACAATGAAAGAGGTATAAATAATCACCATGTGATTTCAATTTAATATCACATTACACATCCTTTAAATATATAGTATTCATTTTAAAATAGTTAATTTTTTATATTAGTTATAATAAAATGTTATCATGATTACATGACAATAGTTATCCACTATGTTACCATCTGTTTGAAAACTATAACATCGAATATGCGTACATGTGGACTACCACCTCCATTAAATAATTTTATTCATTTTTCTATTATCATTTAAAACGAAAAAAGGATAAATATGCTTATTATAAATGATATATATGATTTAATAATAATTATAAAATTTTTAATTATAATTTACCTTTCCATCAACCCTTCCATGGAAAATGGAAACGTCATTCTTAAATAGATATGGACAAAGTTCTCTATGAAATTTATGTAACTAATTTTTTATCACCACTTTATATTAAATTTTATATTATTTTATATTATACTAATTAAATTATTAGTATAAATTATATAATGGAACTACAATTAATGAATAAGGACCCAGACTACCAAAAATTAATATATAGGAAAAATAAAGAAGTTATCAACAAGAATATTGATTTTAATAATAAATTTTAAATATATGGGTGATATATATGATAATTAAATAATATATGGTTGGATATATATGATTATTATTTTTAAACAAAATTTTAATAAACATATGTTTTTCATACTGGTTGTTTGAATGTACAGGTAGAAATATGATAGTTGAGGTAAGGGATTATGTCTGAATTAATTTTTTTTCAATATTGTTAATGATTTAATTTCTATTAAGGATATTATATGATATATATTTCATAAATCCATTAATTTTTTATTAATGTTTAATTATTTTTTGGTAATAACATGTTTTTATCCTATTTTATTCACATTAATTATTCAATAATTAACAATATTTTTTTAAGGAAACCCGACTATGTTATTCAATTCAGTCTGGAATATTTTTATTTCATGTCATATTTTCCTTAATATATATTAAAGAGTGTTTTTATTACAATCTAATAAATTTTCAAATTCATTTTTACACATTTTTTACATTATATAATTATTTTTAGGAATCCGTATGGGACTTTCCAAATGAGGTATATTCCAGACTTTATGGAATATGTGAATGAAATACCAATTTTATTGTCTTGATAATGATTGGAATTTTCACAGTTATGGACACTAAATGTTTTTAATAATCCCCTACAATATTCCAAAGTTAATTTAAAATAAAACTCATTCCTTGATATTTTATAAATATATTAATATTAATGATTTGATTCTAAAATTTAAATGATGTCTTGCTCATGAAATATTCCAAGGATTTGATTAAAACAATTCATAAATGATGATATCCTTTGATGAAAATTTTTAGGTAATGGTGATTTGATTCAATGATACTGACATTATTTATTAATTTTTTTTTATTATTATTGTGATAATATATTTACCAAACCCCTTTATTTTCCGTGGGAAATATGATGATACATTTATGAATTTTTTTGATGTGTTTTTCTTTTAATGGTAGTGATACGATGATAATATTGAATGTTTTATGATTATATCTCATATATATGTATGGATTTAATTATGTTATAGGTGGGAAAAGAATTACATATTCCTCCAATGCATTGGGAAAATTTTTATATGTCATGGGATAATTATGGGATGTGAGTTGATGTGCTCTATTCCATGTCGGAAATAGGTGGTATTGCCTCATCTTTTATGAGACATGAAATATTTATAAATAATTAATACTTATTTATTTTATAGTATCATTGTTTAACCATGTAATATGATACTTTTTATTTTCTTATGATGGATACTCACCTTTATGACTTGATTATGATATAATAAAATGGTTTAACATTGATTTATAATATTTTTCACTCTTATGATAAATTTAATTTGAAATGATATAGTTTTAGTCCCTCAGTCATGATTTTGAAACAAAATTCATTGGGTATGAACTTTTAAAATTATTATGATGAACTAACACCCTTATTATTATTTTATTCATTCTTATGATCATCAATTTATATTCCCCATTTTTATTCTTACTGAATATCTTATATCAATTTTCCTTATGTTTATTTTATATAGGTTATTAACAATGAATTTATGTAGGGTATGCCAAAATGGGTACAACACGATCAAAAATGAAAAGAGATGTTGGATAATGTACCAGAATAATATGGACATGATTTTATTATCTAAATACATGTGAAGATAAATTTTTTTTCATTGTTAACAATGACATGTATTGAATATTCATCTGAAATGATGAAATATTAATATATTAATTGCATAGGTCTCCTTAGATAGAAGATCTAGGAATCACATTGTATATTAGGAAAATAGGAACTAAGCCACATGCAGATGCTAAAATATGATGGTTCTCTTATTAGGTTCTCATTCAATGTACACAGAGAGGGGCTAAATCATTGTCTATTAATTTTTTATGATATATCCCTTTTTTCCATCTCTTAAAACATTACATATTCAGTGAATATATATCATTGTTTGGGTCAATAAAAACCACTAGTTTTTATGTAGGAAATGTATATTAGAAAGAAACAATATGGGGACAATCATGATTTATTGATGAGGTTCACCTCTAATATGAATGACTACATTCCTTGACCAGATTTATTATTACCCCAATCATTAAAAAAACTTATTTTATTATAAATATGATTCTAAAGAAAGAGTATATCTTTGGACACATACTCCATGGACCAACTATTTACAATGAAAGAATTTACCTTCTATTTATTGGCTCTAGAACTTGTAATAACTACCTATACAAATTATCCATTTTGTTTCACCATGTACAAAAAATATTAGGATAAAATTACTTGTAATTATTTTTTTAAACATGTCAATAATTCAATAAATGTGTGAAAACATTTTACATGAAACATTTAACATAAATAAAATAAATTATGTATTAATGTCAAAGGTTTTTCCTCTCACTCTTAACATACGATTTAACGAATCATCAAATTCATGCTATGTATTAAAATGATATCATGTGACGGAATCTCCAAAAAATATTTTTGGAATATAAGAACATTATTAGAATAAATGAAAAACTATATCTATTCTTATTTATCTTCCACACACATGGATCATATTATCATAACAGTGTATGATCTCTCTATCCTTCAACATAAAAATATATAATATGATATCATAGTTAGTTAACACTCTTTGATTCAAAAAATCATCAATATAATAAAATGAAATCTAAATTATTCTTCTCTCATTAATAATTATCCTATATTTTACAATCCAAATAAAATGAGTATATTTTCTATATTTTAATATGGAAACTTTCCTCTACTATTTTCTCAATAATGTATTACTCAATCTTCCATGATTTTTTGTCAGGTATGACCAATATTATCCTCAATACTAGAAACATGAATACCTAACCAAGATATATACATGATTATATACTTTAGTTTCAAAATTTTATCACTCTACCGTACTTATAGAATAATAATCAATAGCATTGGAAACCTCAATATCTGACTTTAGAAAAATTTATTCTTTTTCCATCCTCATGATCTTCTTCAATAATCATAGTAAATATTCATCTTATATCTTCTAAAAATTATAAAATAACATAATTCCGGTTTATAAATAAAACATAAAACATTATTTTCATGTTATGATTCACCCCTCATGACTCTCAATTCATTACACACAATGAAACAACATTCTACAAATAGAATGTCTATATCTAAAAAAAATTAGTTTGATTTCATTCTCAGATAGAATGACAACATGATCATTATCATTATAGAATATAAATTATTTATTCCATATCCATTATACATTTTTGAATTCCATTTCTTGAATAAATTATTATTATATAAATAAGAACGATTTATAATCTTTTATTAATAAAACATAATTTTCATCAATGAATAACTAATAGAAATATCCACACATTAATCCGTCAATAGGGTTTAGTGTGATACCATGATATCATACACCAAGGTTGTATTAAATTCCACTTTTTTATTCCAATAATCCATTAAACCTTTGGAATTAAAATTAGGATCCTTAATGTTCTTTAACTGATAAACCATATAGAAGAAATGTAATTCCTTTTGAATCATTATGTGATCTACACCCCACATATATATATATCAGTATATGATTCTTGACTTTGCAAATTTGGAGTAAGGAATAAATATTTATAGTATTCAATTTTTTTTACATATCAGGTTAGTTTATCCATTTCTTTAATTTCCTCTATAATTTCATAATATCTTATTTTTATACTCTTGTATATTACATTGTATTTTTACATTTTTCCTTTCCATTAATCCTTTACAAAAATTATATAAAAACATTATATCTCTTGTTCCCAATGCTTCTCCAATTTCATAATTCATTGGGAGATGAAAATTTATATATCATGTTATATATTTTATGCTTCCTAGTGGCACTGATATTTTTAATTATTCAATATATGAATAAAATAATTATCTCAGTGAATTATTTCCATTGTCACATTTTAGAGTATACTAAAAAGTTATTTATCATTGGGGTTCTCATTCTATTAAAAAATTTATAATTATATAAAATGTATTAACTATGAAGTACCTTTTTTGGTTTCTATAAATATAAAAATTTGATTTTATTTACCTTATTTATTCTTTTATCTCCTTGACATGAAAAAAAAAGTTATTTTAAGAGATATTTTTCTTCACTTCCAAACACATTAAAATATAATTGATTCATCTTCAAACAATATACGAAAAAAATTTATTCTTTATAAAATGTATAAATACTCTATAATGTATTTCAATAGTATTCCACCACCTCCATAACATCATATCTTTGTCTAAAAACATTGAATATAATTTATTTATGATATCACATTCTACAATATCGATAATTTAGAGGATATAACATCACAACTGTGTATCTATATTTTTATTTGGGATATAATTTTAAAAATTACTTATATTCTAAAGAAAGTCTCAAGAACTTCATAAAAAAAATTTAACATGAAATAATGAACAATAAAATAAAAACATCCATTTAACACCCAAAATGAATATCTTATATGAAATATTATTATTGGCATCCACTAAAACACATATTCATATTTTTTCTTCCAAATAGATCATTAAAAAAATATAATGTAAGAACATCCTTTGTAACACAAATCATAGATGAATATTGATTCTATATTCCAATATTTTCAATTAAATATCATTAAATGTTAAAATTAATCACATTTAATATCTTTCATGAAAATTTCAACCTTTTCATTGACATGTTTTGAGTAATTCAATAACCATATAAGAAAATATTATCAACTAGAATTTTCATCACAAATATATTTCTCATAATTATTGAAAGTTACTAACACTCATAGAAAATTGGATAAAATATTTGTCCCGGTATTAGAAAATTGGAGGAAAACTATCATGAATTAAAAAGAACATTTAATAAAATGGGTTGGATGATTAGATGTGAAGGTTATTTTTTGGATAATTCAAGGATTAGAGATTCAAAAATCACTTCATATCTAGTGATAATAGGAAATAATCCATACATAGTTCTAAAAAATGGAAATTATTATCAATTTATAGCTAATGAATAAAATTAGGGATGAAAAATGTAGTCATATCCATCATATCTCAGAAGAAGATAAACTCCTGCATAGATAAATCTCTTATATGTGGTGGGTTACCCCATAATGTTTACGTTTAATGGACTACTACTAGTATTTTAGGGTCATGTTGGATGGATTATTAACTCTTATAGATTTAGCTTGTAATAATTTAATCAAAATGACATACAATTTATTCTCTTATGACCTGGAGCCTATATAAAAGAATATAAAATGTAATAGGGTATTATATTTATAGTTATTTCATATATTTTTGAATAAATGAAATTTGGATGAGGTAAATAATGTCTTATTTTATTTTAATCCAAGATAAAGAGAAGATTACTTCAGTGAATTAATTGATCATTTTTCATAGATAAACCAAAACCACACAACAATAATAAAACATGTGAAGAATATAATAATCATGAAATTAAAAACACCATTAGATACATCCCAAATAAAAATCCCAATATAAAATGTCCCAAAAATAAAATGGAAAGAAAGAATAAACTCAATCGATTTAATATAATATTTAATTTTTAGATAAACACTAGAATAGAAATGAAAAAAATGTATTGATTATGGATCGGAATTTCTTTCTCCCATGTCAATTCATTCGAGAAATTATTCCTCTACAAATCACAAACCAATGAAATGAAACATCTTCAAAACACCTTCTCTTGATGATCTAGAATCCCATCCATCTACTCTATAAATATCGTATCCTCATCAATATCAAACATTCCCCAAAAATGATATTAGATTCATAATGAATAAATCAATAAATATAATACAAATTAAAGGGTTCCTGAATCCAATATATATGAGGTTGAGGAACCAATTAATATGCCACCTATCTAATTCACTACAAAAATATGAAAGGTCTCATGATTATATTGGAAATATTACGACCTCTATAGTGACTCAAACTTATCATTTATAGATATTACATATAAATAGATAAATATTATTTAGATTACATATAAACCCCCAAAATAATCAAATAGGAAGAGTATCCTTATAAGCTTAGAGACATAAAAAATTGGAAAATAATTTTTCAAAATCTTCTATGATAACTATAACCCTTCCTATGAATATCATATAAAAAAACTATCAACATAAAAATGAAAAGGAAACATAATAATGTGTGATAATTGATGCTTGGTAAGGGAAAAAGGGAGATAATAGCTATAATATAACCATAACATTAGAAAAAGGGTATAAGAACGTGATTTTGACATTTGAAAACAATAAATTGTATATAATTGATCATAATATTGACTTATGGAATGGTGAAATGTAGTTTTTAAGACATGAATCATAATGAAAACAAGAAACATTGTCTTTGATAGTGTATTATTGGTATAAGGCATGGTGCTTTGGCAGACACATAATCATATAAAATGCTTAACATAGTATTTATAGATACATTCCAATATTATCACAGTTTAATGTGTTCACTCCTCATGCCATTTTATTATTCATGGTTAACTCTGAAGGATAATGTTATGGAAAAATCCACATAACTAATTGGCATCACTTCCCATTTTATTCCCCTCTATCTCATGAGATATAAATATTAAACCATTAAATTAGAGGGAGATATAGATCTCAACAATTAAATAATTAAAATAATATATATGAGTTTTTTAAGTTCCAAAATCATTCATCATATCCAAACCCAAAAAAATAAATGGCTTTTATAGTCATTTTATCATAGTAAACCCCATGAAAAAGAAAAAGGGTTCATACAGAACATTGCATAAAAATTATAAAACATTTATATAATCAATAAAGGCATAATCATTGGATCATATCCCTGGAAAATCATAATAAAAATCAATGGTTTTTTATGGTTGATTATATATGTAAATTAATTCATAAGTTATTGATTAAAATAACCTTTGTCTTTCCAAATCTCATATTAAAATAATCATGCAAATATACAAGAATGAATTTCCTTTGAAAAATTATAATAAAAAATTAAAGTGAGCTTAAAATAAAATATTATTCATGATGGTGGGAAAATTAACTCATGACGTATATGTTAAAAAAAATTCATTCAAACTATTGATTTTTTTCAAATGTACCTCAATTAGAAAATGGAAACAGAATTCATTTAAAATAATTTCATAAAATGTTCACGATTATTAAAAATTATATATAAATTTATTGAATAATATTTAAAAACATTAAAAAAAATTATTATCACAACCCAGCCTAATGGGACCCGAGGCGAAACTACCCAATCCCACCTCCAATTGACCAGGGGATAATGACTAGCACTGAGTATGAATATCAGTAATATGGGAGGCATTACATATGTACCTGTATACCATAAAACATCTCCAAAATCAAAAAATACTGAAATTTAAAAACTAGTAAATAACCAAAACATATATACATCTATATCCCACAACCAGAGTACAATAGAAGTACTAAAAGAAATAGAAGGGGAAAAATTCATGTCAATGAAAACTGAAAAGGCATCAAACGTACTCAGAAAGAGGATATCAATTTCAACTAAAAATGTCGGAAATCTTGTCATCCCAGCCTTGATAATTACTATAGTCAATCTAGATCACTAAACTTATCATGCATTAGGTCCTTGTTGGACTCCATTGAAATGTATGTGGTTTAACAAGACACAAAACATTTGCAGGAAAATCCCATGTAGGGGGGAATATAAAAATACTCAGTAGGAACCCCAAAAACCACAAAAGAAAAAGGGATTAAATTAATGGAAATATTCCACTCAACATATATAAAGGGAAACACAATTAAGTCAGAAAATCCATCTCAAACCATACTCATCTACACAATACACGTTATGTCAGTATTCAGGGGATGCCAACCCATACATGTGGAAACACAACAAGGATTGTAAAAAATCACCAGGATATACTCATATCTGACTCAAAGTCTCTAGAGGTTCCAACCTCAGAGATAGTAATAATATTCACTTCATAGCCTCCAACCATAACAAGAAACTAAGAGAACACACTCCAGGAGATGACCCATCCTAGATGGAACCCATTCGAGAGATTCCCACAATTTGGAACAACTGTACCATTCCAAATAATTCATACTGGAGAACATAATCTATCATGAGAAACATATTAGGTCCAACTCTAGTACCCAACAATAGAGGTCCTATCATCATTACCTTTTTCCCAATGCAAGCTATGTAAACCCACCTGAAGAGTTCTACCCCTCACCAATGCACACAATTTATAGAGAACTACCCTAGACTATAACCTACATGCATCATCCCTAATAATAGAGAATGTAGGGACCTTCACCTTAAAAGTAACCCAATGTTTAGGGTTTTCTGATCCCAACTATCATGTGAAACCTCATTCACTACTATAAAGATTAGACAAGTCATTAATCCATCGAGGGAGTGATAACTCTTAATCGGGTATCATTCATATAAAGTGGAGGGGTCCGCTCCCTGTAAACATCTCCCATAGCCCAGGTAGCTCCAACGCCAATGGAGATCCCAATCCTCAATGACTCTTGATGGAAGAGAATTACTAGAATGTATTTGAGGAACCGCACCCTGAAATGGTAGGGGAGGTACTACTAGAGAATGGAGTACCCACACCCAAATATGATAGAGGGTACAACTCCATAGATCAGGTACCCTCAACTGAACATGGAAGGGAAGTACCACTATATAGCCTAGGGAACCTATCCCTAATACGATAAGAGGGTACAAACTCTGCTAGATTGTTCATAATGGGGGACCCACACCCAAATATGATCGGGGAGTAATAACCCAAATCTAGAGGACCCGCTCCATGTATTGACATGGGAGTACTGACTCTTACAGAACAATACATATGGAAGTCTCACACCTAAAAACTATAGGGGAGTACAAACTTCTAGGATATAGGACCCACACCCTATCATTGTAGGGGAGTACAAACTCTCTCTAAACATCGTATATGGAGGACACACACCCTAGTCCTACTAGTGAGTACTATTTAAATAGATATAGGACCTTCAAAGTGGTCTAATAGGAAGGTACCTACTCTACCTTCCAATGAGTATGGAGGGCCTGCACCCAACCAAGGTAGGGGCGTACTATCCAACATTAATAACCTCACAGGGAATGCACACCCTAGTCCATCGATGGAGTAACAACCCTATAAAGATCCTACCCAAAGGTAATCAAACTACAACACTATGTGGGGAGTTCCATCTCTACTTATGAATATAGGTAAGGGAATCTTTCACCCTGAAGATACAATGGAGTACCAGTCACAACATCTCTCTTCATGAACCCCACCTATTACCGACATTAGCGTAGCATATCTTCACAAGAATCTCACTCGATTTACACTACCTCCTATATCATAAGAGGTAATAGAGTCCACGATCGCATTCTATTTGGAAAACCACATTATAAAGGCCACTGACAAGGAATGAATCCAAGTCATAGATTAGATGATATAGATTTTTTAAGAACATAAGAGGATCCCCTAGGAAGACAAGACATGAAATAGGGTACACATGACATATGAGCCCACCCCAAAACCTATCTACATGTGTCATATTCATGGATTACGAACCCATATAAGGGTAAAAACATCTAAAATGGAACATGGAGTGTCACGACCCGTCCTCAGGGCCCGTTCCGTGACTACCCCAAGCCCGCATTCCATAGGGCAGGGGCTACAGACTAGCACCAAAGGCGTAAATCCCAATAAAAAGGGAAGGCATTTCCATTATAAAAGTAAACAACACAATAGAGTACCAGCGAAATCAAAAACTAAGTAAAGCAGTAAACAAGTGTACTGGAAATACAAAGGGGTCGGAAATACAATCCCAATATAAAGGTACAGCTACAACTGAAGGTAAAGTAAGAATCAAAGGAAAATAGCTGAAAGGTGAAGTAGCTCTTGGATCGTCCTCTGAGTACCTAATTGATGGGTAGGTACAGATGTCCTCCTCAGCACTCCACGTCTGACTGTCTCCTCTGGGTACCGAATTTTCGTGAGATCCACCTCTGGGTACCGTCCATCTCAACAAGCCCCATCCACGATCAGTGTTGTCCGTCGTCTGCAACCAACACAACGAGGTGCGGGTGTAGCTCGTGCAGGGGTGTGTATAACGATACTCAGTAGGGACCCTGAGACCCTCAAGGTCTCACTAAAATCCAACAAGGATAAACCACAAAGAAAGATCTCAACAGATGACCTTTACTTATGTATATTCTCATACATATACCAAATTTATCAAGTAACCCATCTCAATCATGAGGTAAACACAAAGGTCATTGACTCAGCTCAAACCAGGATTTTCAATAATGATATCGAAACCAAAAATGCTAAAGAGATCCTCCTCTGAAGAGTACAGTGATCCTGTCACAACTCCGAGGCGCTGCTCACAAACCATAGACTGCTAAGGTAATCCTCCAGTCGATTACCACGGGTCTTCCACCACACAAAGTAGTTCTCCTCCGCCATGGGTCTGCCAGCTCACAAAGTAGTGCTCCCCCTAATAGCCTACAGAGGTACTCCTTCTGTCAAGTACCTCAAGTCTGCCACCCAAACACAGTAGTGCTCCCCACTATGGTTCTTCCACCCAAACACAGTAGTGCTCCCCACTAGGCTAGTCAAGTCACTCCGACTCAAATCAGACAAGCAGTCATCAGGTCTCAGCCAGCTACAAGGTCCCCATACTCCGTACGCTCGTCTCCGGGAGGGCCGATCCACAAGCTACTATTCGATACAACATGTGTCACGTAATCTAATTAGGAATTATCTTAGAGGACCGCCTCGTCATAGGGGTCTCAACATAATAGGCGTCGCGTCAATCAGACGCCCGGTCTATGAGTTATTTTCTTTTATGTCCCAAGGGCCCGGTTGGTTTCTTGTACAAACCAACCCGGACGTATCTCAACTGTACCTCGAATTCCCATGGGGTATACTAAAAGGAACTGTTTCTCAACGTGATTACCAATGTCACTGACGGTTCGTCAAACAGACGTCCGTTCTGAGAGTTATTGGATTTTCTGTTCCAGGGGCCCAGTTGGAGTTCGGGTATAATACAACCCATACATACTCTAACTACGTCCAAAAATCAGGAGAAGTATTCCAAAATAACCATATCATCAAGAGGAATCCAACAAAGTCGACGTCATGTCAATCGGACATCCAGAGCTCAAGTTATATGTGTTTCCACTCCAAGGGCCCGGTTAGTTTCAGGTTTGAACCAACCCATCGATACACATACTTCACTGAAACCTTTATTGTAATATACAAAAATGACTGTCTAGATCCAAGGAATCCTACACAATTGACGGTGCGTCAATTGGAGGTCAAAAACTCATGTTATGGGCGTTTAACTGAAGATGGTCCGAAAATAGGGGGTCTTGGCCTGGTCTGACCTAGCCCAACACCCCCTGGGTCGGCCCGAACCGGGGAGACCTGAACCGGGCCCGGGTCCGGCCTGGTAGGGCGCAGCCTGGCCCGGATGGCGTGGCCCGGCCCTGCCGGCGCGGCCCTGCCCGTGTGGCCCACCCTGGCCCGACCTGGGAAGCTGGTTTGGCCCGCTTGGCCAAGCGTAATGCGCGGAGCAGGGGGCACTGCCCCCCCTATTGATTGGAACTGGCACGACTTATTTCTGCACCTCTCAAATCTGGAATGACAAAGTTGTTCCTGTTCAATTTCTGCCACCGCAGCTCAGTCGCGGCAGCCTTCTCTGGTGGTAAGCCGCCGCCGCTTTCCACTGACCACAGGACGCGCTCCGATGGTCCGTTTCTCCCGCCTTATGCGCCTAAGGTCACCTCGGGACCCAAACTTCGCTACGAAGGCTTTAAATCGCCATTGCGGCCCCATTTGTCATCGCCCGTCAATCCGCGCACAATAAAAAACCAACGGAGGTTTTGGTCATGTTCGTTAACTCGTGCCCTCCGCGTTAGAGGCTCATACCATTGTTCAATAAATAAGAATGCCCAACTTAGAGGGTATAATTCACATAATTAGAATTATACAAAAAAACCCCTTCCTCGAGAAATATCGGTGGTACCTGAACATTGTGGATGACGGTGTCATGAAATGGTGGGTGTTGGCTCGTTGACATCGTTTCAAGGTAATAGATGATGGTAATGATGATCGTTGGCGTTCATCGCTTATGTAAAGTGCCTTCAATCCTAGATCGAGCGTCGTTCATTGGATCCGACTCAGAGAAGATGCTGAAGTCAACGTAGTTTTTTGCGCCCGCACCATGATAGTGATCCATGCTCTTGCTTCGGTGTCTCCTCAGAGAAGATGGAACCTCAGTGGTGGTGTCACAATGGAGGAAGGAGATGGAGGAAAGGAAGGAGAGGATGTTCTCCAATGGATCCCCCTCCCATCAAAAGGCTCCTCCCCTAATAAAATATTAGACTTGGCTAATATTTTTTTATTAACACATCCATTTCAAATTCAAACACAAAATTAATTAAATTGTATGATTCAATTATTAATTAAGATATTGTCATGAATTAATGGAATAAGAGAATGTGAAGAGGTCCCATAAATGAGGGGAGCTATCAAAATTTAACAAGGGAGCTTTAAAAGGGGGGGTTTGTGAAAGTTATGGGGAAGGTGAGGTGTTAGGGTCTCGTGTGGGCCCCACCACACTAAAACCTCCCATGGGGGTTAGGTGGGTGTGGGCCCCACCTCTAACTCCCCTTTTGTAGGTTATTAACCACCCTCCACAAATAAAATATTAACACATATTTTTATTAATTCCTCAAAAACAAACCGAAAATTAACCTCTTCTCCCATCAAAACATATCTACGGTAAAGGTCTCCATAAGCAATTACTGGCACTGCGAGTTCATCGGTGCCCCCAGATTTCAATTCCGAGCACCGGTTCAAAAGATAGAAAAACATGCTCGTTCGTTCACGGAACGTACCCGAGCTAAACTTAGTAAATTGATTCTGGGAACACCGGGCCTCGGAATCAAGTGTCGTCAGAAGCCAAAGACTCGTAAAATTACAAATAAATTAAGGAAAAAAATTCCTTTAAATTTATGGGTGTTTACATTACTCCCACCTCAGGTATTTATGTCCCCGTAAAGCATCAACACACACTAGGGGAAAAAAAGTGGTACCAAGCATGCATCTGAGCCTTGTAACTCCCGAGACTTTTATGAGACATATTTTGTTTTTATGTTATATAAATCATCAAATTAATCTTTCACTACACACAACACTAGCTTGGCTTGCTTTACACGCAACTGCGGCCTTCCATGATAGCTTGCGTCGTACGCAATATCGAGTTTCACTAAACAACGATATGGTATTAAAATATTATTAAAACTAGCCGTTATTAATCGTGCTAACTGAATTTTTAATTTCATAACATTTTAATTCAACTTATGCATTTTCTATAATGAGGTATAAAAGAAAAATCAGTTTTTTTGGATAAAAGAAATATATTTCAAAAAATACAGTTTTGCCGCCTTTTGAGGGTGCACCCACATTGAATCTAGTTTTTGACATGTTTATATGTTCAATTTGACAAAATAAAATTCTTATTTTGAATCAGGGTATAAAAATTTACTTTGGATAAATTTTTGATATTTTTCAGATAAATTTCATATTTTGATGAATAGTAAAAATACGCTAATTTTTAATTAAAAAAAACTTTTTTCATTGAGATAATTTATATGAATAAATTATAATATTGAATGGTTTTAAAGTATAAATAGAATATATTTTTACAATTTAATATAAAGTATGTCATTAGCATTAATTTCACATTTAATTCATAGGTAAAAACATTTCAATCTTTTGCAATGTTTTAACTTCTAAAACCCATTTTCTTAACAACAAGATTTATTTTAAATTAATTACTGCAACTTATATGTTTTGAATTTTGAAAAATTTATTCCATATTCAGAATCAGTGGGTCCAAATTATGTTAATAGGCTACTTTTTTTGGGCATTATGAATAGTAACTACGGTAAATTTTATTTACCACAGTTAAAGGTAAATCAGGTAATTAAGGATAATATAAGATTATAAAATTACCCTAACACCAGCCAAAATCCTATTGGATGACTCAAAGTCGACCCATATCACCTAAGGGTCGGATTAGATTCATTTAATGGACTTTTTTCCATGAAAATAATTTAATTATTATTAAAACCAAAGAATGTGACAACATGTCACATTCTTAAATCTTATAAATATACTAATTTTAATTTAGTGATAAACTTCATGAAAATTCGAACATGAAAAATTTCCAGAAATCTAATACAATTATATACATCATAAAAATTTATTTAGAATTTTTAGGGATTAAATAATTATCATTAATTGTGACACAATAGTGATGTTGAAACTATTTTATTAATTAAAATATCAAATAAATGGTTTTAAAAATATTAAACGAAATATTATATGAACTATTTAATGTCCTCCACAAATTTTATAGATACATATGACATTTTATGGATCAATTAAATCTTTTATTTTGAACATTTATTCTATATATTTTATTTAAATTCAAATAAATGAATAGTGTCAAAATTGACACAATTGTTATTTTATAAAAATAACATATTATAAAATTGTTTAAAAATACCAAAAATGTTTAAAATTTATAAATTAAAATTTATGTGGTCTAAAATGTCATAAAGTGTCAAATTATGGAAAATTCACCACACATTTGTAATTATTTATAATAATTTAAAATTTAGAATATTATTACCACAAAGAAAATAAAATTGATAAATAAGGATAAATCAATTTGATAATGTTTAAAATAAATTACTAACATGTATAAATTTTATTGGTTGATGAGATTACAACCCTATCTCATCTAATATTCAGATATGAGTCATTTTGGAAGTTTTTATGTGGGGTTGGGATTTAATATAAACTAATATGTCTTATATTTCCAAAGGTGCCCCTCTCCGCCCTTATAAAAGGGAACCTCCTCCCTCTCCTTCTCACACCAATTTGAGCCTTCAAGCTCGGACAACCCCTGCCACTTTCTCCTCTCCACTTCCTTAGAGACATCCTAGAGGTCCTGGTCTTCTTCAAAGACCAATTTTAGTGCCCCAAAAGGAGGTCTCAAAGAAGCTTTTCAAAGAAGAGGTAATGCCCGTTACCGATTCTTTCATCTTTATTTCTTATTCAACTTCTTCTTCTTTATTTGTTTCATTATAAAGTAATAACATCAGTATCACTCATATACTGATATGTTATTATAAGTATGAAACAAACCTATTTCACCATCTATGCATCCTACGGAAAACGAAATCACCGCACGTGTGTACGTACGGAATACCGTCTCCACGCCGTGGTGTAATCTATTTTCCCCCACCACCTTACTTGAATGGGTATAATGGTGTAAATAATAACTATATATGATTATTTTATGGTTATATTGATTCTTAAATAGTATACATACACTCCAATACAATTCGACGATCATGGGAACGATATCATCGCTCGTGCGTACGTACGGAATACCGTCTCCTCGATGTGATGCGACTCGTTCTACATGATCTTCATTTAATAATGATTATATAAATGAATTGAATTAATGAATATGATATATATTACACTAATACCATTCTGGAAATGAGTTGTCTATAACCTAAAGAGAAGAATAAGAATTCATTCGACAAAACACGCATAAGAACAAAAAGTAATAAACACCCAAATAACAAGTAGTAATGAAATATTACAAATAAGAAGCTAAGAATATGACCATATATGATATCATAAAAATAATTATGATTATAGAATAAGTCAATAACATTATTTAAATCATTATACAGGAGGTTCGGACACTTACGAAGCAAATCAGACCTAAGGTAAGGGAAATATCACAATCTCAATTTTATCTGAGATTGTTTATACTTTGGAATTTACTGGGGTACATTTTATCATCCACATCCATGTTTCCTCAATATGTAATATTTACATAATTCTACAATATTTTATATCCAATTTTACCCTTCGGTGAGTTTTTAGTAAAATATATGAAAGGAATCTTTTGTCTTTTTTCGTATGAGGTACTTTTTGACTTTTCCAACAGAAGTACGAGAAGAATGTTTTCTTTTAACTTATACGGCATGAATGGATTTTTAAAACATTATTTCCAATAAGCTTCCCTTAAAAGTTTTCAAGTTTATTTTTTATCAACTTATTTTATTTTAGAATTGTATGACATGTTAAGAAAGGGAAAGTGTTTTTGAAGTAGAAAGGATATTTTCCTCAAGAATGGAGTTCAAGCGTTTTATCAAAATTATTTTCCGTCTATGATAATAAAGGGTTCTGTTTCTATCCCTATTATTACATTGATTTGATTATGTTGTGATGGAATTATTTTATCTTATATGAGTTGTTTTATGATATCACGATGTTTAAGATTCCCATTTTTATTACATGGGTTATGCTATGATGTATGGTTTATGATTTTGTGGCACATATAAGAATGGTATGATTATGAGATGGGTGGGACCTATATCTCCCTCCAATTCATTGGGTAAAGATTTTATATCTCATGAGATAGACATTTCTGGAATGGCTGGTTATACCGGTTCAGTGAAACAGGACTGAAACGAGGAGTGAACTCGGTTCAGAAATGGACGTTGTCCACTAAGATAATCTTGGCAATGAGTATTGACTAATAAGAAATGATTCTCAATGATTATTTGTGTATGACAAAAAGTTTCATGTTTTATGTTATGATTATTGGGATTACATTTCACTACTATGATTTATCCCATGTTATGAAATTATGATCTCTTTTGCAGGTTAAGATTTCCAAAATGTTATTTTATTATGAATATGATGTGATTAATATTTTTTTTTTACCCTTACTGAGCATTTGAGCTCGACCTTTTGTATGTTTTCTTTCCCCAAGTCAGGAAGAAGATTATTATGTAAGATATGCCAAAAGGGACTATAGATATGATGAAATAAATTGGAGACAGTGTAGACGCTTTATGAACCAGTTGTTTATGTTACCCAGTTTCTAAAGACACTATACCTATACGGTACTTTCATGGTTTTGTTATATGTTGTAATAATTACGCATCAATTTTGAAGTAATAACAATGTATGTAAAGTATGGGTCATTATAGTTGGTATCATAGGAAAGGTATAATCAACCTTTGGAAACTAGGATGTGAAAGCCTTAGTAAGAACCCTAAGGAAAATTCTAATCATAGAACAAAATCTTATTATTTTAGAAATGACCATTAATAAACTAGGATGAGACCTTAATTGTGAAATTTTATTCTTTATTATGTGGTTATCCTATTATAATTAGTGTTGATCACACTATTATTCTTGGTTTTAGTCAATGGCCAGAACCCGAAGGAACCGTGTTAATGCGGAATGCGACGGGCAATGCAATGATTGTCCCCCTGAGAAACCAAACGTTATGGGAGCTGGAATGAAAAATCTTGTAGCCATGCTCACACAACTTTATGAAGCTATTAATCATGCAGGACTTCCAAACATGCAAAGGAAGGAGCAACATTCTATTGAATCCTTCATGAGGCAGCATCAACCTTCTTTCAGCGGGTCTACTGATCCATTAGTTTCTGAACAATGGATTAGTACCACTGAAAAGATATTTTCAGTTCTTCAATGTTCTAAACATGATAAAGTCATCCTAGTAGTGTATCGTTTGGAAGGAGATGTTGATCAATGGTGGAATCTTATTAAGAATACGAGTAAAAGGGATGAAATTGAGTCCATGGAATGGGACGAGTTAAAGAACTTATTTTTCAATAAGTACTTCCCTCGTATTCTCCGAACAAAGATGGAGAAAGAGTTTCTTGAAGTAAAGAAAAAGGATAATGAATCTGTTGGTACCTATAAGGCAAATTTTACAAGACTTGCAAGGTACGCTTCTGGTATTATTATCCAACATGAGAGTAAGATCGATTGATTCTTTAGTGGCTTAAAACCAAGTCTTCTAAGGGTGTTATCCATAAGGTACTTCAATAGATACGAGGAAATTGTTCGATGTGCTCTCAAAGTCGAGATAGAGATTGGAGTAACCCATCAGTCGTATGGGTTTGATAAGAAGAGGAAAATGGAATTCAAAGGAAAATCTAAAGAGCACGCTGAAAAGAAGATGAGCTTTCCCTTATGCTCAAAGTCTGGAAAGAAACGTGGAGGGAGTTGTCTTAAAGGGACAAGTAAATGTTTCAAATGTGGAAAGGAAGGTCATCAGGCATTTGAATGCCACAATGATGGTAAGAATATGTCTAATGATACAAACAAAGGAAGGGACACACAGAATGAACCTACTACACTTCAATATTTCAAGTGCAAGGAGATGGGGCATTATAAATTCCCTAATCCAAGGTTTTTTGATGATGATCAACATCAACAAAATCTTAAGGCTAAAGATAAAGGAAATTCACATGAAATTTCTATCAGCGATGTGGAGTACGATAACGATGTGGTGAAAGGTACACTTACCATCCACTCTAAAGTAGAAAATGTTTTATTTGATTTTGGATCCACCCACTCATTTATTTCTGAAGATTTTTCTAAGAGTATCACCATATTACCTCAACAATTAGATGTTGAGTTAGCTGTGACAACCCCTAATGGAACAACAGTCGCATCAAAAGTTTATAATTCTTCCCCGATTGAAGTTTGTGGGAAAGTGATTCCTGCAAATCTAGTGATCCTTCCTATAGTGGAATTTGATGTGATTCTTGGCATGGATTGGCTTTCTCTATATGGAGATCATATCAATTTCCAAAGCAGGGAAGTCACATTTCATATTCCAGATCAATCTATGATCGTCTATCGATGAAAGGATGAACATAACCTTCCAGTGGAAATTTCTTCCATCTTATGGGTCTTGATTCCACTGAATGAAGTTTATTTATCTCAAAAGTTTGGTGAGAAACTCGGGATTAATAATATGCCCATTTTACGGGAGTTTGATGATGTCTTTCCATAGGAATTGTCGGGTCTTCCACCAAATCGTGAAGTTGAGTTTTCAATAGAACTCGTACTGGGTGCTTTGCCTATTTCAAAGACACCTTATAGAATGGTCCCAATTGAGTTGCAGGAATTGAATAAGAAACTCCAATAGAATCTTGATAAGGGATTCATACGCCCTAGTGCGTCACCTTGGGGAGCACCTATTCTATTTGTTAAGAAGAAAGATGGATCAATGAGACTCTGCATTGATTATTGAGAACTTAACAAGATCACTATCAAGAACAAATATCCTCTCCCACGCATTGATGACTTATTTGAACAACTACGCGGAGCTCAATAGATTTCCATGATTGATCTTCATTCAGGGTATCATCAATTAAGGGTCAAAAGGGAGGATATACCAAAGACATCTTTTCGTACAAGGTATGGACACTATGAATTTATAGTGATGCCATTTGGTCTTACTAATTCCCCTGCTATCTTCATGGATCTGATGAATAGAGTCTTTAGAGACTATCTTGATCAATTTGTGGTAGTCTTTATAGACGATATTCTTGTCTATTAAAAGAGAAAGGAAGAACATGAAGATCACTTGACAATTATATTGAAGACCCTGATAAAGGATAAGCTTTATGCCAAATTTACCAAGTATGAATTTTGGCTTCAAAAAGTTTCATTTTTGGGTCACATAATCTCAAAAGAGGGGATATCTGTGGATCCAGCAAAAACAGAAGTTATCAAAAGATGGTCGAGACCAACAACAGTAACTGAGATCTGAAGTTTTCTTGGTTTAGCTTGATATTATCGACGTTTTGTGAAAGCTTTTTCACGATTATCTAATCCACTCACCAGGTTGACTTGAAAAGGAGTTAATTTTGTGTGGACGGACGAATGTGAAGAGAATTTCAAGGAGTTGAAAAGAAGGTTATCCAGTGCACCTGTACTCACACTTCCTTGTAGTGGAGAAAGGTTTGTGATCTACAGTGATGCATCCAATAAGGGACTGTGATGTGTTCTCATGCAAAATGATATGGTGATAGATTATGCCTCACGACAGTTGAAAATCCATGAGAAAAATTACCCAACTCATGATTTGGAGTTAGCTGCGGTAATCATTGCATTAAAGATTTGGAGGCATTACCTTTATGGTGAAAGGTGTGATATTTATACTGATCATATAAGTTTAAAGTATATTTTCACACAAAAGGAGCTTAATATGCATCAAAGAAGATGGTTGGAGCTGATTAAGGATTACGACTGATCAATTCATTACCACCCTGGGAAAGCAAACAAGGTGGTAGATGCATTAAGTCAACAAGACCATGCCAGTTTATCCATGATGAGGATCACAAAAGATCCAATATTTATGGATTTACAAAGGATGGATCTTGGAATTATAATGGAAGGGCGAAAATCATTTCTTTCTCAAATGAATTTTCAACCATCTATACATGTGAAGATTAAAGAGGCACCGAAAGAAGATGTAGAGTTACTAAAGAAGGTGAGAAATGTTCCTGAATTCAACCTTGATTGTGATGGGATAATAAAGTTCAAGAAACGGGTTTGTGTTCCTCCCATCCCCAAATTAAAGAAGGAGCTGCTGGATGAGGCTCATAGTTCTTCATTCTCTATTCATCCTAGAAGCACGAAGATGTATATGGACCTGAAAGAGTACTTCTGGTGGGATGGCATGAAAAGAGATGTTGCTGAATAGGACTCTCGATGCTTGATTTGTGAGCAAGTTAAAGCTGGGAGACAGAAGTCTAAGGGGATGTTACAACCATTACCCATACCCAAATGGAAATGGGAAAACATCACTATGGACTTTTTCACCGGACTTCCTAAAACATCCAAAGGAAATAATGTTATCTGGGTCATAGTTGTGCGTCTTACAAAGTCTGCACACTTCATTGCTATTAGAGAGGATTTCTCTCTGGATCAGCTTGCCAGGATATATGTAAAGGAAGTGGTAAGATTGTAAGGAGTACCACTTTCTATTATATCTGATAGGGATCCGAGATTTACCTCAAAGTTTTGGCGAAGTCTTCAGCATACTCTGGATACAGAGTTGAGTTTCAACACTGCTTATCATCCCCAGATACACGGTTAGTCTGAGAGAACAATTCAAACTCTAGAAGATATGTTGAGAGCTTGCTCTATGGATTTCAATGGTGGTTGGGATCAACACCTACCTTTGGTGGAATTTTCTTATAATAATAGCTTTCACTTCAGTATTCAGATGGCTCCTTATGAATCTCTCTATGGAAAGAAATGCAGGACTCCAACTTGCTGGGATGAAGTTGGGGAAAGAAAGCTATTAAGACCTGATCTCGTTGATGAAATGGAAAAAACTCTCAGATCTATTCAACATCACATAAGATCATCTCAGAGTCGACAGAAACATTATGCCGACAACCGAAGAAAATAACTAGAGTTTGAAGTGGGTGATAAAGTGTTCTTACGAATATCTCCCTGGAAGAGGGTCATGAGATTTGGAAAGAAGGGGAAGTTGAGCCCTAGATATATCGGTTCTTTCGAAATACTGGATCGTGTTGGGAAGGTAGATTACTGATTGGTGCTTCCACAGAATCACTCTCAAGTACACGATGTGTTCTATGTATCTCTCCTGAGAAAGTACATACCTGATCCTTCACATGTACTCAGCTCAGAAGTTGTACCGCTGGAGAAAGATCTTTCTTATGAAGAACATCTGATAGAGATTCTAGATCGTAGTGAAAAAGTCATATGGAACAAGACCACTCGCTTGGTGAATGTTTTATGGAGGAACCACCAACAAGAAGAAGCTACATGTGAGCATGAGGATATGATGAGGGAGAGGTATCCTCATCTGTTTGTTACAAAGTGACGAATTTCGAGGGAGAAATTCATTTTAAGGGGGGTAGAATGTAACACCCGAGACTTTTATGAGAAATATTTTGTTTTTATGTTATATAAATCATCAAAGGAATCTTTCACTACACACAACACTAGCTTGGCTTGCTTTACACGCAATCACGGCCTTCCTTGATAGCTTGTGTTGTACGCAATACCGAGTTTCACTAAACAACGAAATGCTATTAAAATATTATTAAAACTAGCCGTTATGAATAGTACTAACTGAATTATGAATTTTATAACATTTTAATTCAACTTATACATTTTTTATAATGAGGTATAAAAGAAAAATCAGTTTTTTTGGATAAAAGAAATATTTTTCAAAAAATATAGTTTTGTCGCCTTTTGATGGCGCACCCACATTAAATCTAGTTTTTGACATATTTATAAGTTCAATTTGACAAAATAAAATTCTTCTTTTGAATCAGGGTATAAAAATTTACTTTCGATAAATTTTTGATATTTTTCTGATAACTTTCATATTTTGATGAATAGTAAAAATACGCTAATTTTTAATTAAAAACAACTTTTTTCATTGAGATAATTTATATGGATAAATTATAATATTGAATGGTTTTAAAGTATAAATAGAATATTTTTTTACCATTTAATATAATTTATGTCATTATCATTAATTTTACGTTGAATTCATAGGTAAAAACATTTCAATCTTTGGCAATGTTTTAACTTCTAAAACTTGTTTTCTTAACAACGAGATTTATTTTAAATTAATTACTGAAACTTATATGTTTTGAATTTTGAAAAATGGATTCCATATTCAGAATTAGTGGGTCCAAATTATGTTAATAGGCTACTTTTTATTTTTGGGCATTATGAATAGTAACTACGATAAATTTTATTTACCATAGTTAAAGGTAAATCGGGTAATTAAGGGTAAATATAAGATTATAAAATTACCATAACACCTGCCAAAATCCTATTGGATGACTAAAATTCGACCCATATCACCAAAGGGTCAGATTAGATTCATTTAATGGACTTTTGTCCATGATAATAATTTAATTATTATTAAAACCAAAGAATGTGACAACATGTCACTTTCTTAAATCCTATAAGTATAATAATTTTAATTTAGTGATAAACTTCATGAAACATCGATCCTAAATAGTCTAAAGAAAATTAATACAATTATATACATCATAGGAATTTATTTAGAATTTTTAGGGATTAAATAATTATCATTAATTATGACACAATAGTGATGTTGAAATTATTTTATTAATTAAAATATCAAATAAATTGTTTTAAAAATTTTAAAATAAACATTATATGAACTATTTAATGTTCTCCATTAATTTTTTAGATTCATATGACATTTTATGGATCTATTAAATCTTTTAGTTTGAACATATCTTCTGTATATATTTTATTTAAATTCAAATAAATGAATAGTGTCAAAATTGACACTATTGTTATTTTATAAAAATAACATATTATAAAGTTGTTTAAAAATAACAAAAATGTTTAAAATTTATAAATTATGATTTATATGGTCGAAAATGTCATAAAGTTTCAAATTATGGAAAATTCACAACACATATGTAATTATTTATAATAATTTAAAATTTAGAATATTATTACCACAAATAAAATAAAATTGATAAATAAGGATAAATCAAGTTGATAATGTTTAAAATAAATTACTAACATGTATAAATTTTATTGGTTGATGAGATTACAACCCTATCTCATCTAATATTCGGATATGAGTCATTTTGGATGTTTTTATGTGGGGTTGGTATTTAATATAAACTAATATTTCTTATATTTCCAAAGGTGCCCCTCTCCTCCCTTATAAAAGGTCACCTCCTCCCTCTCCTCCTCACACCAATTTGAGCCTTCATTCTCAGGAAAACCCTGCCCCTTTCTCCTCTCCACTTCCTTAGAGACATCCTAGAGCTCCTAGTCTTCTTCAAATACCAAGTTTAGTTCCCTAAAAGGAGGTCTCAAAGAAGCGATTCAAAGAAGAGGTAATGCCCATTACCGATTCTTTCATCTTTATTTCTCTTCCATTTCTTATCCCTTAGTTGTTTCATTATAAAGTAATAACATCATTGTCACTCATATACTAATATGTTATTATAAGTATGAAACAACCCTATTTCACAATCTATCCATCCTACAGAAAACGAAATCACCGCGCGTGCGTACGTATGGAATACCGTCTTCACGCCGTGGTGTAATCTATTTCCCCCCACCACCTTACTTGAATGGTTATAATGGTGTAAATAATAATTATATATGATTATTGTAAGGTGATATTGATTCTGAAATAGTATACACACACTCCAATACAATTCCACGATCATGGGAACGATATCATCGCTTGTGCGTACGTACAGAATACCGTCTCCACGATGTGATGCGACTCGTTCTAGAGGATCTTCATTTAATAATGATTATATAAATGAATTGAATGAATGAATATGATATATATTAAACTAATATCATTCTGGAAATGAGGGATCTATAACCTAAAGAGAAGAATAATAATTCATTCGACAAAACACGCATTAGAACAAAAAGTAATAAACACCCGAATAACAAGTAGTAATGAAATATTACTAATAAGAATCTAATAATATGACCATATATGATATCATAAAAATAAGTATGATTATGTAATAAGTCAATAACATTATTTAAATCATTATATAGGAGGTTTGGACACTTACGAAGCAAATTGGACCTAAGGTTAGGGAAATATCACAATCTCATTTTTATCCGAGACTGTTTATACTTTGGAATTTACTGGGGTACATTTTATCATCCACATCAATGTTTCCTCAATATGTAATATTTAAATCATTCTACAATATTTTATATCCAATTTTACCCTTCAGTGAGTTTTTAGTAAAATATATGAAAGGAATCTTTTGTCGTTTTTCGTACGAGGTACTTTTTGACTTTTCTGACAAAAGTACGAGAAGAATGTTTTCTTTTAACTTATACAGCATGAATGGATTTTTAAAAAATTATTTAAAAGAAGCTTCCCTTACAAGTTTTAAAGTTTATTTTTAATCAACTTCTTTTATTTTAGAATTTTATGACATGTTAAGAAAGGAAAAGTGTTTTTGAAGTAGAAATGATATTTTCCTCAAGAATGGAGTTCAAACGTTTTATCAAAATTATTTTTCATCTAAGATAATAAAGGGTTCTGTTTCTATCCCTATTATTACATTGATTTGATTATTTTGTGATGGAATTATTTTATCTTATATGATTTGTTTTATGATGTCACGATGTTTAAGATTCCCATTTTTATTACATGGGTTATGCTATGATGTATGGTTTATGATTTTGTGGCACACATAAGAATGGTATCATTATGAGATGGGTGGGACCTATATCTCCCTCAAATTCATTGGGTAAATATTTTATATCTCATGAGATAGACATGGATGGAATGGAAGGTTATACCGGTTCAGTGAAACAGGACTAAAACGAGGAGTGAACTTGGTTCAGAAATGGACTTTGTCCACTAAGATAGTCTTGGAAATGAGTCTTGACTAATAAGAAATGATTCTCAATGATTATGTGTATATGCCACAAAGTTTCATGTTTTAAGTTATGATTATTGGGATTATATTTCACTACTATGATTTATACCACGTTTTGAAATTATGATCTCTTTTGCAGGTTAAGATTTCCAAAATTTTATGTTCTTATGAATATGATGTGATTGATATTTCTTTTGTTTACCCTTATTGAGCATTTGAGCTCACCCTTTTGTATGTTTTCTTTCCCCAGGTTAGGAAGAAGCTTATTAAGTAAGATATTCCAAAAGGGACTATAGATATGATGAAATAAATGGGAGACATTGTAGACGCTTTATGAACCAGTTTTTTATGTTTCCCAGTTTCTAAAGATACTATACATATACGGTCCTTTCATGGTTTTGTTATATGTTGTAATAAGTACGCTTCAATTTTGAAGTAATAACAATGTATGTAAAGTATGGTTCGTTATAATCCTAGCGCTCCCATGTGCTCTCCTAGAGGTTCCCGTGCTGCCAGTGAAAGCGCACCTCAGGAATCGACCATCCATGTAAGACATGATCCTGTCGAACCTCAATCTCCACTGGAACCTCCGTGAATGTCACCCCGTCATCGATGTCCAGCTCCCTGTGGTCGATGATGTGTGAAGGGTCGTGCACGTATATCCTCAGTTGAGATAAGTGGAAAACGTTGTGCACCCAGAACAACTATGGTGGGAAGGTCAAGTGGTAAACCACCTCGCCTACCCTGCTGAGGACCTAGAAAGGTCCGTTGAACCTCAAAAATAACTTGCCTCCTCGACCACATTTCTGTAAACCTCGTCGAGGTATGACCCGTAAAAGACGTGGTCTCCATCCTCGAACTCTAGAGGCCTTCGTTTCCTATTTATAACTGAAACTCAAAACTCATGCTTCCACGAGAGTAAGTTTGGCCGACTCAAGAGTGATCGGCCACACCATCCTATGCATGAGTTTATCATGTGATGCCTAGGTTTCCCTTTTCACTGACCACGGGAAAATCCTATCCCAACGTTGTAGATAAACCACAACCTTTTTGCCTAATATAGTCAATCTGAGTATGAACTGTGAATCCAATCCATACTCAAACCAATGTCATAAGGCCTCGACGCTTCCACCAAGAGGTTACAATAGAAACTCTCACCTTAAGGGTCAGATCACACTGTCGGCGTAAGTGTGATTATCGAGTCTCCTCCCAAGGTATCTCCATACGTGAGGGGCGAGTCAACGATTTTAACCGGAAACTCTAGGTCTGGGACAAGATTCGTGGAAGGAAAGAATGATTCATATCAATGTATGATATTACACTGCTATTAGTGGACATAGACTGTCCCTTGAATCATTCTTAGACCCATTGGGTCACACTCCTTGACCGCATGCATCTACTCTATTCCCACATCTGCTGCTCTCTAGATTCATCTGTCCTTGACACTTTATCTTCCTGAAACATTTTACATTCCCAAGTCTTTGTCTCCTATAAACATAGGATTTCTGTTTGATATGTGAAGTCTTCATCCGCTCCTGGTTGATCTGCACCATCTCCATCGTAGCTCGTACCATCACTAGTTGATAAGAAGTTGGCTGACTTGGTAATTCTGTCAACGATCACCCTTCTTCTCCTATGATCTGTAAGAGCTGCTTAGATTTCTCCTTTTCCAAAAAGGGAAACTCGGTCTCATCCCCTGGATGAACCACACCATGGCCTAATATATTCAATCCTGACATGAATGATGCATTCATTTCATGGATGAAGTCTTAAGGCCTCGATGTTACTACCAAGAGATCCAACCGTCACTCTCGCCTCCAACGGTCGAGTCACATTATCGGCATTAATGTGAGGTCACCAGGTCTCCTCTAGTAGGAATATTGAAAGTGAGGGTCAAGTCAACAGTTTTAACCAGGACCTCTCAGTATCAACCAAAGAAAAGGACCTGAAAGTAAACGTCACAAAGATAAGTGTCTTTTATTACTACAGCTCGATGTAAAAAGACACAAAGCAGACACAACAATAACAACAACACAGAAACTAGAATCACCAAGAAAAAAAGGCATATGTGCCTGGTACTAGTCTCGCTCCTATCCACCTGCTTCAGCTGCCTGATGATGTGCTCTCCCATATCCACCTATTCCCTGCAGTCGGGGTGGACCTCTGCCTCTGTATGGGAGGTCCTTCATTATCTGCTGATCATATGCATGGTGGGTCGGAAAGTTACGTGCCATGTGACCAAGCCCTCCACAGGAGAAACACTGTTCGTTTCTGGAACTCCTGGCTTTGACTCCACCCAGGGTGCCTTGCACTACTGATCCTGAGTCGTGCGGTCGACCACCTGTTGGTGTGGTCCTCTTGGAATTCTGTGTCATCTGTCTATTTTTGGTTGCAGAAGACTCTGCTACGATCAGAAGACCCTACGGCAAGGGCAGCAGCTCCTGAGCACACTCAGAGTGTAGTTTCCCTGGTATAAACTCCACCTGAAGAAACTCTCGAAGTCTCTTGAGATATAGGTTGTATCGTCACTAAACTGGAGAATCTGGCTCCACCACCTATCAGTTACTCCATCAAAGAGACTAACATATAGGTACACCATCATGTTACCGAGTGTCCCAGCTGTGTGGAAAGCTCGCGCTACAAACTCCAACCAGTACCCAGCTGACTGTAAATCCGACTCGCCTCGAAACCTCGGAGGCCCTTGTCACTGGAAGTCATGCATCGCGCTCAAGCGGCGTGAACTCTCTACTGGTGTCTCAACTGGTGAAGGGACCTGTATTAAGGCCTCCCTGCTCGGTGAGCTATCATTGTGCTCCCCACTGGGTACCCATGCTGACTGACTGGGTGAAGACTTCCAGAAAGTAATAGATGTGACACAATTAAAAGATTATAGCTGTTGAGCTAACATTGTTTGAGTTGATTTAAAAGAAACTTTTAAAAACACACACGCAATCAGTGTTTTCGTGCACTGAGTCAAAAATCAGAAGTCAAGGTCCTGGTGTATGGATACGTCAGCCGCCCACACCAAGACTGGACTCCCTAGACTGAAAACCACACTCGGTACCCTTAACACTATTGCTTCACAGAAAAGAAATATCAGAGTTATAAGTTATGCGGTAGAAACGACTCTTTTGATACCAATTTGTCACGACCCATCCTAAGGGCCCGTGTCGTGACTACCCCATGCCCGCCTTCCATAGACCAGGGGCTGGAAACTAGCACCAAAGGCATAAATCCCAATAAAAAGGGAAGTAATTTCCTTTATAAAAGTAAACAACACAATAGAGTACAAGTGGAATCAAACACTAAGTAAAGTAGTAAACAAGTGTGCTGGAAATACACAGGGGCTAGAAATACAAGGCCAACAAAAAGGTATAGCTACAACTGAAAGTAAAGTACAACTCAAAGGAAAACAGCTGAAAGGTGAAGCAGCTCCTGGATCGCCCTCCGGGTTCCTTCCTGATGTGTAGGTACATATTTAATCCTCAACACTCCACGTCTAATCATCTCCTCCGGGTACCGAATCGTCGTGAGATCCACCTCTGAGTATAGTCTATCTCAACAAGCCTTATCCACGATTAGTGTTGTCCATCGTCTGCAACCAACACAATGAGGTGCGGGCGTAGCCCGTGCAGGGGTAAGTATAACGATACTCAGTAGGGATCTTGAGACCCTCAAGGTCTCACTAAAATCCAAAAAGGATAAACCACAATGAAAGATCTCAACAGATGACCTTTACTTAGGTATATTCCAATAAATATACCTATGTTATCAAGTAACCCATCTCAATCATGAGGTAAACACAAAGGTCAATGACTCAGCTCAATCCAGGATTTTCATTAATGATATCAAAACCAAAACTGCTGAAGAGATCCTCCTCTGGCGAGTACAGTGATCCTGTCAAAACTCTGAGGCGTTTCTCACTAACCTTATACTATTGAGGTACTCCTCCATTTGAGTACCGCGGGTCTGCCACCTCACAAAGTAGTGCTCCACCTCCATGGGTCTGCCACCTCACAAAGTAGGGCTCCCCCTAATAGCCTACAGATGTACTCCTTCTATTGAGTACCGTGGGTCTACCACCCAAACACAATAGTGCTCCCTATCGTCGGTCTGCCACCCAAACATAGTAGTGCTCCCCACTGGGCTAGTCAAGTCACTCCGACACGAATCAGACAAGCAGTCATCATGTCTTAGCTAGCTACAAGGTCTCCGTACTCCGTACGCTCATCTCCTAGAGGGTCTACTCCACGAGCTACTGGTCGATACTCCAAGTTTCATGTAATATCATGTGGAAGTATCTGATAGGACCGCCTCGTCATAGTGGTTTCAAAGAAATATATGGCGCATCAATTGGACGCTCGGTCTGTGAGTTATTTGCCTTTTTGTCCCAGGAACCCGTTTGGATTCGTGTACGAACTAACGCAGCCATATCTCAACTGTACCCCGAATTCCAATGGGGTATACTAAAAGGAACCGTTTCTCAACGTGATTACCAATTCCACTAACGGTTTGTCAAATGGACATCCTATATGAGAGTTATTCACTTTTCCATTCCAGGGGCTCGGTTGGATTTCAGGTACAATCCAACCCAGCCAAACTCCAACTGCATCCAAACCTCAGGTGAAGTGTTCCAGAATAACCATCTCATCAAGAATAATCCGGGTCTTTACATGGTGTATCCCACTTCACTCGGCCCCTGGCCGTGTTCCTCTTCTACATGGAATTACCAACCACATCCCTTTAATACTATTTAACCCATATAATATGGCATGCTCGGGATAAATGGCCACCTGCCCATTAGGTTTTCTAGTTTCCCTATACCAGACCTTGTGTATATGTACCTTGTCCATGTGTTAGCACATGGCCATGTAGTTTCACACTACTGACCCAAGCCACGTCCCATGGTCACATGGTTTGGGGCACTACACAGTGTGTTACTATCACGACCCGTCCTCGGGGCCCGTGCCGTGACTACCCCAACCCCGCCTTCCATAGGCCAGGGGCTGGAGACTAGCAGCAAAGGCATAAAATCCCATTAACTTGGAAGGTGTTGCCTTTATAAAAGAAAACAAGCACCACAGAGTACAAGCGGAAACAAAACACTAAGTACAAAAGAAAAGCTGAAAAGTAAATAGGCCAGAATACAAACCCAAAAGAAAATACGACTACAACTGAACAAGGTACAACAGCAAAAAGACAAACAGCTCGAAGGAGGAAGCAGCTCCTGAGTCGTCCTCCTCGGATCCTACCAGAAGGGTAGGTACAGATAGCCTCCTCCACGCTCTCGTCCATCAACCTCCTCTGTGAGATGTCACATCATGTTTTCCACCTCCGGGTACTGGCTCGTTGTGTAGTCCACCTCTGAGTACCGTCCAGTCCTCGAACACTCGGCCTCCGTCAGCACTGCCCGTCGTCTGCAACCAACACAACGAGGTGCGGGCATAGCCCGTGCAGGGGTGAGTATAGCGATACTCAGTAGGTACCCCGAGACCCTCAAGGTCTCACTAAAACCAACAAGGATAACCACAAAGAATATCTCAACAGATAACCTCTACTTAGGTATATGCCCATACATATACCTAAGTTATCAAGTAACCCATCTCAATCATGAGGAAACACAGGGATTGTGAAATCAACGGATGACCACTACCCAGGTATATGCCCATACATATACCTAAGTTATCAAGTGACCCATCTCAATCATGAGGTATACACAAAGGTCAAAAGATTCAGCTCAACCAGGATTTTTCATCATCGAAACCGTAAATGCTAAAGAGCTCCGTCTCTGGAGTGTACAGTGGTCCTGTCACGACTCCGAGGTACTGCTCACTAACCTAAGACTGCTAAGGTACTCCTCCTGTCGAGTGCCGCGGGCCTGCCACCTCACACAGTAGTGCTTCCCGCCAGGGTCTGCCACCCAACACAGTAGTGCTCCCCCCTCATAGCCTATAGAGGTACTCCTCCTGTCGAGTACCGCGGGTCTGCCACCTCACATAGTAGTGCTCCTCCGCTGTGGGTCTGCCACCTCACAAAGTAGTGCTCCCCACTGGGCTACGTAAGTCACTCCGAATCGAATCCGGCAAGCAGTCTTCAGGTCTCTGCCGGCTATAGGGTCTCCGTACTCCGTATTCTCGTCTCTAGGAGGGTCCGCCCCATGAGCTACAAGTCGATACTCCAAGTATCTTAATGTCCCAAGAAGAAGTATCTCAAGGACCGCCTCGTCATAGGGGTCTCAACGCAATAGACGGCGCGTCAATCGGACGCCCGGTCTGTGAGTTGATAGCCTTTTCGTCCTAGGGGCCCGGTTTGTTTCGTGTGCGAACCAATCCGGCCGTAACTCAACTATACCCCGAACACTCATAGGGTATAGTCATAGGGACCGTTTCTCAACGAGATCACAAACTCCGCTGACGGTTCGTCAAATGGACATTTTGTCAGAAAGGTATCAGCTTTTCCGTTCCAGGGGCCCGGTTGGATTTCGGTGCGATCCAACCCGGCCACTATCCATCTGCATCCAAATCTCGGCGAAGGATGCCAAATGTTCCATATCATCAACAGGAACTCAATACAATAGACAGAGCGTCAATCAGACGCCCGGTCTGAGAGTTATTGGCTTTTTCGTTCCACACCCACCCTGGGAAACTTCCCAGGAGGTCACCCATCCTGATCACTACTCTAGGTCAAGCACGCATAACTATGGACTTTTAACAACGTAGGCTCCCGAAAAAGAAGGTGCACCTTGAGTATAGTATACCGAAATGACCATCTCGATCCAAGGATCGCGTTGCCGCTGACGGCGAGTCGTTTGGAGGCTCGTAGCCCAAGATACGGGCATTTTACCGAAAGTGGTCCAAAACTGGGGGGGTTTGGGCCCGGGCCGGCCCGACCCCCCCCCCCTGGGTCGTCTGAACCGGGTTGACCCGCCCCAGGCGGCGACCCGGCCCGGCTCGGAAAACCCGGCCCGGCCGGCGGCGCGGGTCGGTGCGGCGGCGCGGTCCGGCGCGGCGGCGCGGACCGGCACGGCGGCGCGGCCTGGGCGCCGATCAGGTGCCGCGTGCGGGGGGCAAAGCCCCCCCCCCCCTTTGAGAACCGCGGCCCCTTAATTGGGGCCGCTTTTGAGACCTGGCCGGTGGAAATTATTTCCCCCGGTCTCCACTGTCCGGCCGGCCCGCACTGGCCGGCCGGTTTCGCCAGCAAGGACCGGCGACGGCCGGTCCTTCCTTCGCCGACACCGGCGGCCCGGTGCCGGCCGCCGGTCATCTTGCTCTGCCGCAGCCCAGAACCGGCCGCGGCCTATGCCGTCTGGCGCGATGCGATGGCATCGCTTCCCTCCGCTGCTGCCCCGCTCCGGCCGCGGCGCCTTTGACTTTCTTCAACGCGACGCGACGACGTCGCGTTCTTGGATTTCTTTCCACGGCGCGGTGCGACGGTGCCACGCAATAATTGTCGTGCGATTCCCGCGTGGTAAGACGGCACCACGCCATCCCGTTCCATCCGGAAGGAAACAATTATGAACATTGGAGGGGGGTTCGGCCGTGTTGGTGCGGTCCGGGCCCCCCCTCTCGTTAGACAATAACATTTAATCCTTTATCCTCGAAGTTTGACATTTTTTAATCAAGAATGGAAAATAAATAAATAAAATATCAACAATCCCCTACCTCGGATTCAAGTGCGGAGCACGCCAATCATGCCGTGGAAGAATAGCGTCGCAGAGGTCGGGCGTCGCGGAAATCGAACGTCGTTTCCGTTGACGTTGAGGTGCGTCCGAAGAGGTACGTCGCTGGAGAAGCTTCGTAAGCTGACAGAGATAGTCCGAGGAGGAAGCAACGTCTCCTTTCGTTGACACGGGAAGAAGATCGAAGAAGCGGTGTCGTCGATCTTCGGAAACACACCGGCTACGAAGAAGAGAAGTGGCGTTCTTCGTCGGAGCATAAGTGTTCTTCGTGTTCTTCGTCAAGGTTGAAGAAGATGGAGAGAGCTTCTCAAAATCTCTCAAGGTGGCAAAGGAGACCAACCCAAAATAAAATAAGCTTAGGCCTTATTTTATTTACACAACTAAACATTTGAATTTCAAAAGATAAGAAACGAACCATTAATTCGTAGAATTAATTCAACGAAAGAAACAACTCATTTAATTTACGAAATAAACCGCTAAATTAAATGGTCTTTTATGAATTTAAGAAAACGCGTCAGTTGACTTTCATAATGACAGGTTTTCGCGGGTGCGTTACTTAGCGGAAAGAAACGGCGGGGCTCGTGCGTGCCCCACATCACAAATATCATACCAAGAGGGTAGGATATTTCTGGATAGTACCATATCCGGTTCAACTCAGTTTAAGCCGCTTTTAAGTGGCTTCAAGTGGCCTCCAAGTGGCTTAAGTGAAATAAAATAAAGTTGTCGAAAAAAATTATTTTATTTCTTAACCTTAAGCCCGAAAATTTAAAAACCACACCCGAGCAAACACAACTCTGGAAGAGGCGTTTCTAAGCGAATATCGGCGCTGCGATTTCATTGGTGCCCTCAGAATTCGATTCCGGGCACCGGTTCAAAAGTTAGAAAAACCCGCTCGTCCGTTCACTGAACGTACCCGAGCCAAAGTTCGGAAATTTATTCCGGGCACACCGGGTCTCGGAATCAGGCACCGTCAGAAACTGCGTTCTTGTAAAATTCCAAAGAAAATTAAGAAAAAAAATTCATTGGAATTTACGGGTCTTTACATTACTCCCTCTATAGGGCTTTACGTCCCCGTAAAGCTTCACCACAAACTTAGGGAAACAAAGCGGTATTGAGCACGCATCTGAGCCTTCTACTCCCATGTGCTCACCTGGAGGTTCCCGCACTGCTAAAGAAAGTGCACAAGAGGAATCGACCGTCCTCCTAGGATCCACTCCTGTCGATCCTCGATCCCCACAGGAACCTCCGTAGAAGACACGCATCGCCACCGTCCAGCTCCTCATGGTTGATGATATGCGAAGGGGTCGAGCACATAACTCCTCAGTTGGGATACGTGGAAAACGTTGTGCACCTAGTGCAACTGAAGTGGATGGGCCAAGTGGTAAACCACCTTTCCTACCCAGCTGAGGACCTAGAACGGTTCGTTGAACCTTAGAGATAACTTTCCTCCCAGGCCACATCTCCGTAAACCTCGTCGAGGTGAGACCCGTAAGAAGACGTGGTCGTCATCCTCGAACTCCAGAGGTCTCCATTTCTGTTAGAACTGAAACTCAAAATGACAGCTGCTACAAGGGTAAGGTTGACCGACTCAAGAGTGATCGGTCGCACCCTCCTGTGCAAGAGTTACCCTGTGCAACCTGGGGTTTCCTTTTCCGCCGACCAAGGAAAACCCATCCCGACATTTTCCTAAAACCGTCAATTTGAGTATGAACAGTTATTGCCCATTCCATACTCAAACTCACGTCATAAGGCCTCGACGCTGCCACCAAGAGATTCCAACCAGAACTCTCACCTCGAGGGTCTGACCACACCGTCAGCGTAAGTGTGATTATCGAGTCTCCTCCCAAGGTATCTCCAGACGTGAGGGTCAAGTCCACGGCTTACCGGAAACTCTAGGTCTGGAACAAGATTTGTGAAAGCGAGGAATGATTCATATCGACTTATGTTACTACATCAGCTAGTAGTGGACACAGACTCTCCCTTGAATCATTTCTAGAGCCATTGGGTCACACTCCTGGACCACATGCAGCCGCACTCTTCCTCCGCCCTCCAGCTCCCTGAGCCTGGCGGGAAAAACTAAGGCGGGTGGTTGTACCGTGTTAGGATGTACACCACCTCATGCTGCTGTCCTAGCTCTGCCTCCACGTCTGCCACTTCGCAGACTCATCCCTATTTAAAGCTTCCTCTTTTTGAAACATTTAACACGCCCGAGTCTCTAAGACTGGCACCGGTTTCCTGTTTCTTACTGCACTGTGTACTCTTCATCCGCTCCTGGATGAACTGCACCTCCTTTAGTCTCACAAGAGTTGCTATGATTTATTCTTTGCCGATAAGAGAAATCTGGTCTCATCCCCTGGATGAACCACATTTGTTGCCTAATACAGTCAATCCTGACATAAATGATGCATTCATGCCATGGATGACGTCATAAGGCCTCGACGTAACTACCAAGATATCCAAATGTCACTCTCGCCTCCAAGGGTCGAGTCACACTGTCGGCATCAGTGTGAGGTCACCGGGTCTCCTCTAGTATAAATCTCGAAAGTGAGGGTCAAGTCAACAGTTTACCCGGGACCACTCAGTATCAACTAAACAAAAAGGATAGGAAAGCAAACATCACAAGATAAGTGTATTTTTATTATTGCAGCTCATAGTACAAAGACACGAATACAAAAGCAACATGGAACTAGAAGTACAAGGGACGTATCTACTAGTTCCGCTCCTGTCCACCTGCTCTAGGAGCTATACTGCCTTGTCCACTGCTCGGCTGTTGCCCAAGAACTCGCCGCTGCTTCTGCATCGGTGGATCCTCCAACGCCTGCGGATCAACTATACGAGGAGTCGGACAGTCACGTTCTAGGTGACCCTTTCTGCGGCAGGAGTAACACAACCTGTTTCTGGCACGCCTGGATCTGACCCCACCCCAGGTGCCCCGCACCACCGGTCCTAAAACTCAAGATCATCCAACTGCTGTTCTGGTCCTCCGGGACCTCTACATCATCTGTCTACTGCCCACGGATGACTCGTCAACTGACCGAAAAACCTGCGGCAAAGGTAGAAGCTCCTGTACACGCTCGGGGTGTAGAGCTACTGGCACAAACTCCACCCTGAAGAAGGTCTCGAAGTCTTCCCATGTGAAGGCCAGCCCGTCAGAAAACTGAAACAAGTGGCCCCATCACCTGTCTGCTGCTGCCTGAAGAAGGCTGGCAACAAGGATCACCATGAGGTCTGCTGGCGTCCCCACTAGCCTGAAGACTCTCACCACAGCCTCCAGCCAATCCTCAGCCGCCTGCGGGTCCGTCTCTCCCCAGAACCTGGGTGGCCTCTGGCGCTGGAACTCGTGCAGCGCACTCAAGTGGCGTGCATCGCCTACTGCTGGGACTGGTGGCATCGGTGGACCAACGTATGGTAGTACCTCTGGTGCCTCCGTTGGTGCCTCAACTGCAAGAGGGCCCTGTACCGAAGTCTCGTCACTCGGAAAGTTGTCAGTACGCACGTCCCTCTGGGCTCTAGCTAGTTGTCCGAGAAAAGGCATCCTGAAAGAAACAACGTGACATGGTCAAACAATTATATCTGGTGAGCTGACCTGGTTTGAGATGACATTTAAATAAAAGTTCTGGAAACACACACGCAATCAGTGTTTTTGTGCACAAAGTCGGAAATCAGTTGTCAGGGTCCTGGTGTATGGATACGTCGGCCGCCCACACCAACACTAGACTCCCTGAACTGAAAACCACACTCGGTACTCTTAACACTATTTCTTCACAGAAAGAAACATCAGAGTTATAAGTTCTGCGGTAGAACCGAACTCCTCTGATACCAATTTGTCACGAACCGTCCTCAAGGCCCATGCTATGACTACCCAAAGCCCGCCTTCCATAGGCCAGGGGCTGGAGACTAGCACCAAAGGCGTAAAATCCTATTAACTGGGAAGGAGTTGCCTTTATAAAAGAAAACAAGCACCATAGAGTACAAGAGGAAACAAAACACTAAGTACAAAAGAAAAGCTGAAAAGTAAATGGGCCAGAATACAAACCCAAAAGAAAGTACGACTACAACTGAACAAGGTACAACAGCAAAAAGACAAACAGCTGGAAGGAGGAAGCAGCTCATGGGTTGTCCTCCTCGGATCCTACCTGAAGGGTCGGTACAGATAGCCTCCTCCACGCTCTTGTCCGTCAACCTCCTCTATGAGATGTCACGTCGTGTAGTCCACCTACGGGTACTGGCTCGTTGTGTAGTCCACCTCCGGGTACCGTCCAGTCCTCGAACACTCGACCTCCGTCAGTACTGCCCGTCGTCTGCAACCAACACGACGAGGTGCAGGCATAGCCCGTACAGGGGTGAGTATAGTGATACTCAGTAGGGACCCTGAGACCCTCAAGGTCTCACTAAAACCAACAAGGATAACCACAAAGAAGATATCAACATATAACCTCTACTTAGGTATTTGCCCATACATATACCTACGTTATCAAGTAACCCATCTCAATCATGAGGAAACACAGGGATTGTGAAATCAACGGATGACCACTACCCAGGTATATTCCCATACATATACCTAAGTTATCAAGTGACCCATCTCAATCATGAGGTATACACAAAGGTCAAAAGATTCTGCTCACCCAGTATTTTTCATCATCAAAACCGTAACTGCTGAAAAGATCCATCTCTGGAGTTTACAGTGGTCATGTCACGACTTCGAGGTACTGCTCACTAACCTAAGACTGTTGAGGAACTCCTCCTGTCGAGTACCACGGGCCTGCCACCTCACACAGTAGTGCTTCCCGCCGGGGTCTTCCACCCAACACAGTAGTGCTCCCCCCTCATAGCCTACAGAGGTACTCCTCCTGTCGAGTACCGCGAGTCTGCCACCTCACATAGTAGTGCTCCTCCGCTGTGGGTCTGCCACCTCACAAAGTAGTGCTCCCCACTGGGCTACGTAAGTCACTCCGAATCGAATCGGACAAGCAGTCTTCAGGTCTCTGTCGGCTATACGGTCTCCGTACTCCGTATGCTCGTCTCTAGGAGGGTCCGCCCCACGAGCTACAAGTCCATACTCCAAGTATCTCAAAGTCCCATAAAGAAGTATCTCAAGGACTGCCTCGTCATAGGGGTCTCAACGCAACAGACGTCGCGTCAATCGGACGCCCGGTCTGTGAGTTTCTAGCCTTTTCGTCCCAGGGGCCCGGTTGGTTTCGTGTGCGAACCAATCCGGCCGTAACTCAACTATACCCCGAACACTCATAGGGTTTACTCATAGGGACCGTTTCTCAACGAGATCACCAACGCCGCTGACGGTTCGTCAAACAGACGTTCTGTCAGAAAGGTATCAGCTTTTCTGTTCTAGGGGCCCGGTTGGATTTCGGTGCGATCCAACCCGGCCACTATCCATCTGCATCCAAATCTTGGCGAAGGATTTCAAAAGTTCTGTATCATCAACAGGAACTCAACGCAACAGACAGCGCGTCAATCGGACACCCGGTCTGAGAGTTATTGGCTTTTTCGTTCCACACCCACCCTGGAAAACTTCCCAGGAGGTCACCCATCCTGATCACTACTCTAGGCCAAGCACGCTTAACTATAGAGTTTTAACCACGTAGGCTCCCGAAAAGGAAGGTGCACCTTGAGTATAGTATACCGAAACGACCGTCACGATCCAAGGATTGTGTTGCCGCTGACGGTGAGTCGTTTGGAAGCCCGTAGCCCAAGATATGGGCATTTGACCGAAAGTGGTCCGAAACTGGGGGGTCTGGGCCCGGGCCGACCCGGCCCGACCCCCCCTGGGTCAGCCGAACCGGGTCGACCCGGCCCGGGCGGCGACCCGGCCCGACGACACGGCCCGGTGCGGCGGCGCGGTCTGGCGCGGCGGCGCGGTCCGGCCCGGCGGTGCGGACCGGCATGGCGGCGCGGCCTGGGCGCTGTTCGGGTGTCGCACGCGGGGGCAAAGCCCCCCCCCCTTTGAGAACCACGGCCCCTTAATTGGGGTCGCTTTTGAGACCCGGCCAGGGGAAATTATTTCCCCCGGTCTCCACTGTCCGGCCGGCCCGCACTGGCCGGCCGGTTTCGCCAGCAAGGACCGGCGACGGCCGGTCCTTCCTTCGCCGACACCGGCGGCCCGGTGCCGGCCGCCGGTCATCTTGCTCCGCCGCGGCCCGGAACTGGCCGCGACCTATGCCGTCCGGCGCGATGCGACGACATCGCTTCCCTCCGCCGCGGCCCCGCTCCGGCCGCGGCGCCTTTGACTTTCTTCGACTTGACGCGACGACGTCGCGTTCTTGGATTTCTTTCCACGGCGCAGCGTGACGGCGCCGCGCAATAATTGTCGTGCTATTCCCGCGTGGTGCGACAGAACCACGCCATCCCGTTCCATCCGGAAGGAAACAATTATGAACATAGGAGGGGGGTTCGGCCGTGTTGGTGCGGTCCCCCCCCCCCTCTCGTTAGACAATAACATTTAATCCTTTATCCTCGAAGTTCGACATTCTAGAATCAAGAATGGAATATAAATAAATGAAATATCAACAATCCCCTACCTCAGATTCAAGTGCGGAGCACGCCAATCAAGCCGCGGAAGACTAGCGTCGCGGAGGTCGGGCGTCGCGGAAATCGAACGTCGTTTCCGTTGACGTCGAGGTGCGTCCGAAGAGATACGTCGCTGGAGAAGCTTCGTAAGCTGACGGAGATAGTCTGAGGAGGAAACGGTGTCTCCCTTCATTGACACGGGAAGAAGACCGAAGAAGCGGCGTCGTCGATCTTCGGAAACACACCAGCTACGAAGAAGAGAAGCGGCGTTCTTCGTCGGAGCTTAAGTGTTCTTCGTGTTCTTCGTCAATGTTGAAGAAGATGGAGAGAGCTTCTCAAAATCTCTCAAGGTGGCAAAGGAGACCAACCCAAAATAAAATAAGCTTAAGCCTTATTTTATTTACACAACAAAACATTTGAATTTCAAAAGATAAGAAACGAACCATTAATTCGTAGAATTAATTCAACAAAAGAAACAACTCATTTAATTTACGAAATAAACCGCCCAATTAAATGGTCTGTTAAGAATTTAAGAAAACGCGTCAGTTGACTTTCATAATGACGGGTTTTCGTGGGTGCGTTACTTAGCGGAAAGAAACGACGGGGCTCGTGCGTGCCCCACATCACAAATATCCTACCAAGAGGGTAGGATATTTCTGGATAGTACCCTATCCGGTTCAAATCAGTTTAAGCCGCTTTTAAGTGGCTTCAAGTGGCCTCCAAGTGGCTTAAGTTAAATAAAATAAAGTTGTCGAAAAAAATTATTTTATTTCTTAACCTTAAGCCCGAAAATTGAAAAACCACACCCGAGCAAACGCAACTCCGGAAGAGGCATTTCTAAGCGAATACCGGCGCTGCGACTTCATCGGTGCCATCAGAATTCGATTCCAGGCACTGGTTCAAAAGTTAGAAAAACCCGCTCGTCCGTTCACTGAACGTACCCGAGCCAAAGTTCGGAAATTTTTTTCGGGCACACCGGGTCTCTGAATCAGGCGCCGTCAGAAACTGCGTTCTTGTAAAATTCTAAAGAAAATTAAGAAAAAATTTTCCTTGGAATTTATGGGTCTTTACAGTTACCAAGGTACATGGAATTTAGTTCCTAAATTTCATCATCCCTAAATAGGAAGGGATACATGGCATGTTTCACTGAACTACACGCAATAATTGTTGTAACTCCAATTAGGAATTACCTTTATAACACCTTGATTCTTCCGGTTCTTAAAAAACCCATATACATAACTATCAGGGATCAATAACAATTGTATTTGGAATCTTGATCAATAAATAAATTTATAAATAAAGGGATTGGGAGAAAAATTGAAATACACCTACCTCCTTGTTGAACCACTGAAGCTTTAGATGAACATTGACTCTCAGATCATACTACTCCTCGATCGATTGAAGATCTAAATCAAAAATGGGGATTGGTGGCACATCAAAACATTGAATTGGAATCTGTTTCATTCCCTCCAAAGGGCATAAGAGGAGTAGGGAGGAGGATTTTTTTCCTCCTTTTGTTTTTTGTTATCCAACATTTGGGAGGTGAGGGTTATGTAATATTTTTGATTAAATTTTCATTTAATGAATTTAATCCACCTCGTAACACCCCATCCATAAGTGTACCCAATCGAAAATCCAAGGGTGGATGACATATGTCAGGCATAGGGTAAACAAGATGTTCCATACTCAACATCAGTCATAGATATTTGATCAATGAACCAATACACGATTTTTTTAAATTTCAATAAAAACAATGTGCACATGACAAAATAAATTAAATATTTTTAATATCGCTGCATTGAGGCTCCCCAAGCCCCAACATTACACACCAAATCAGCACCCAACATTGTAAATATTCTGTGAAATATTCCACACTATTATGGGTCAAAACCCATGTCATTAAATTTATAAAATATTCACATCAAAAAAAGTGGGTTTCAACCGAAGAGAGAATGAAATTCAATTTTCCTAAAATACATATTTTAATTCTCTTGAGTACATAAAGAGAAGAAAATTATTGGAAAATTTTTATTATCCATAAATAATTATATGTGATGAAAATAAATTATTTTATTGATAGATAGATAATAATATCTCATCATTTTAAAATTAATAAAAAACAATCCAGATAAACAATTGGATTGTAACAAAAAACCCTTTACTCGAGTTTTATTTTCATTGAGAGCACTCTAAAATATTATTTAATTAAATTAAATAAATTATAATTATATGATAGGGTCATTTTGATACTTTTAATTTCATATATAATCCCTAGATTCCATTTCAGTTCCCCCTCGAATAAATAATTCCTATTAAAATCTTTATTTCATGTTGTTAATTATTTGGTTTATCATGGATATTTTTTATCAATTCTTCTGATCCTTGTATGTTTGTATTGGTACAATCATCTCCATAATATTAATTAAGATATAAATATTATATATATTCATATATATATATATAGGATTATGTATAAAATATATAGAAAAGAAAACTAATTAAACTATTCATGGAGATGGTAGCTCGTATGTACACAAGAAGATTGTTTTAAATATTCAATGAATGGAATAAATGAATGGTATATAATAATTCAACATTATAGAAAAATTAAATTTTTATATATACCCTATATATTCGTTAAATCTAAAATTATTTCAATTCATGTAAAATGGAAATGAAAAACAAATCGCATCCCTACGTGGATGTGGTAGTTGACATGTACATATAAGAAACATTATCATTATTCAAAAGATTAAAAGGTTATAAGTTAGAGAATAAATTATCATAATAGAAGTATTATTTTTTCAAAAATATTATATATATATAAATTAAACCCATAATAATACCCATGCATAAATTATTATGATGAAAAGTTAATATTATCACTACGTGGAGATGGAATGTCATATGTATGCCCGAGTGATAATTTAAATTCATGTTTAATGGGAAAGAGGGAGTAAAATGTTTATTTCATAATAATAATTACATTACATATTATTTAGGATAATACATTTTTAATTTAATTATAAATACAAAATATTTATCAGAGGTAAATAATAGTATAAATGAATGTGTTCGGTTATGGTGATTACCACTTCTTTGAAACGATTTCATTATATGGCCTCTATAAGGATATATAGTTTGACTTTGAGAAGAATAAAACATGTAGAATGGGGATATGAAATTTTAAAATAGAATTTTTCAGAGTTTGGTCATGTTATAAGGCTCAATGAAGTGTAATGAAGTTATGGAGGTGGTTCACTTTTTTAATTGAGGTGAGGGGCACTTTTGAAATCCCCAAAATCATAATTTATAAAAAATTCATTATCATGAAAAAATCATAAATGTGGATAGATATTAAAATATAATATATTAATTGGGTTTAATCTCATATGAATATATAATTTTTTTATATTTTATATCATTTTATGCATTATCATTTTGATTATCCCTTAGTTAACCGATTTTAATTTAAACTATATAAAACAATTTTCCAATATTAAATGGTTGTAATTTTTATACATATAAGGAAAATAATATGATAATTGGAAATATATGAAATCTTATAACATATCATTTCCAGCATGTCTTATTTCATGACTTATATCAATTTAAAATATTTAAACAAAACGTTAATTTATAAAATATCATTATTTTTAATTTTGAAACTACTCATTTAGGTTGACATAAAAGGTAGAAATAGAGAGTTTCAGTTAAAATATAATATCTTAACACCACAATAATATGTAATATTAAACTATAAAATTTATGGAGCACTATAACATTCACAAATTCTACCACTTTTAATATTTTCAATATCATTCATTTTATTTTTTCTATTAATTTAATTAGTATAATTTTGTAATGTTGAAATAATTTAAAATAATTATATAATACCAAAAAATTATAAATAAATTAAAATGATTAATATAAATTAATTATTAATTTTGTTTTTCATAAATAGTTTTTTTCTTTATGTGAACACAAAATGGATATTTAAAACATATAGAGTGACTTCTTGAATGTTTCTTTGACTTAAATGATATATAAATTATTTAATGGAAAAGTCTCCATTACAATAATTAATTTATAGAGTAATTCAAATAATTGTAGAATTAAATTTATCCACTAATAATTATTATTAAAAATTATAGTGTCATGTTTTACTTTTACTATAGATTATCCTGATTTACCCTTTACCAAGGTGATACATTTTACAACAGTTACTATTCTTGTTTAATAAATATAAAAGGGCCATGTTTAGAAAATTAGAACTTATTAATTCTAAATATTTATATAATTTTATCTGAATAAATATATATAATTGGAAAAAATTTATTTTAATGTATGTGTGGAATATACAACCAAATTTTTTTTTAGAACAATCAATTTATAAGAATAAAAATTGATTTACTATAATCCTATCCATAGAAAAAAATTGTGGAATATCTAAAACATTATAAATTTTTATATATATATAAATTTATTTAAAACCATTCAAAAATAGTAATTTATTTATGTATTAATGAAAAAATTAAATTTCATGTATAAAAGTATTTTTTCCTAACAAAAATATCATTTTTTAAAAAAAATTAATTTTATTTATTTTATAAAAAATAAATTAATTATGTATACGTGTAGTATATGTATATTTCAAAAATAATTATTATTATTCATAGCCATTGATCAAGTAACTAATAGAAAATATATAGAAAATATTTTAATAATGTTACACGGGTTGTATAAACTCTGTGTTGCATATAACACTGGTTGTCAAAGAATTCCAATTTCTTTAAGAGAAGTGTCTCATAAAAATGTTACGATATTTCTTTCTACGCACAACAAAATTAATCTATCCATTGACATTATTCAATATTATATTGAAATCTGGGTATACTTCTACCTCCTCACATCCTTAGGATCCCATATAGATTCCTTAAAATGATGGTTTCACTACAAAACATTGAGCTTGTGACTGGTCTTGTTTCATAGAAAATTCTAACCATGTTCCAAAATATATATTTGTTATTATTTATAATAACGATCATTCTCTAATAGTATTACCTATATGTTCAGTACATGTGATGAATAAATATTTTACTTTCTCATACAAGATACATGAAACACATTATAAACATAAGAGATATTCAGTTGAAGAACTAATTGATGATATATTATCCCAATGTGATCAATAATGTTAAAATGAATGATATTCCTAGGGATTGACAATACCTTCTTTCCAAATCTCATCACCCAATTCTTGGGAGATATTCATTGGAATACTTAGGCACTAACTTCTAAATCTATATCTTTCAGAGGATTGTCAATATAATGTTTTTGTGGGATCCAAGATGATCTAACATACTGTTGATTGGAAATAATAATCCCTACCATTTCCTCCACCATATTCTGTCACGATAAATTTATTTCAGTAACTTCATTCATACATGATGGAGTTATGATAATCTTACTAAACAGTTCATCATAAAGATCCATATAAATGTTAGAGAAAAAGTTATTGTAATCTGAAAATTCTTCCAAAGGGTAGTATAGATCCAAACCAGCATTGAAATACCTAGATAAATCTCTTAAAATTTATTTCAAGGTTTTATTTGTCCACTAAGAAGGAAAATATTTCTGAATATGATAAGTAGTATTGAATCTTAACTCTATTAACATAAAACTGAACACTTCTCAAAAAAATTGTGGTAAACCGTGGATCTTGATAAAATTCCACAGGTAGTGGTACAACCTGAAATATTAAAAAATCCATTAATATATAAATGTATAATTTGATTGAGGGGGAGATTTTATATAGTTTTAATGGAATCTATTTACTTCATAAGGATATCTACTATAATAGAAATAAAATTATTCCCTATAGATGTTTTGGGGAGTTTAATGACAAAATCTAAATTTATTTTTTCCCATTTCCCTTGAGGTATAGGTAATGGTCGTAACAACCCCATAGAATATATTATCATATTTATAACATGATAAAATATGAATAACCATGAAACATAGTCAGTAATATCTATATTCATTCCGTCACACTTGAAAAACTCTTTCATATCTCCATAAATGTAAAGACCCGTAAAATTCTAGGGAATTTTTTCTTAATTTTCACTGAGATTTTACAAGAATGCAGATTCTTACGGCACTTGATTCTGAGGCCCGGTGTGCCCGGAATCAATTTCTGAAGTTTTGCTCAGGTACGTTCAGTGAACAAACGAGCGGGTTTTCCTATGTTTTGAACCGGTGCTCGGAATCGAAATCCGAGGGCACTGATGAAACCGCAACACTACTAATTTCTTAAGAGGGCCTTTAGCGAAGATGCGTTTGCTCGGGAGTAGTTGTTAAAAATTTGTGGATTAATAATTAATTGAATAAAAAAATTGTGGAACAATTTTTAATTAATTCTTTATCCTAGTGGTTATATCCAACATGGGGTAGTTAGGGTGGGACCCACAAGCCCCTAACTACCCATGAGAGGATTAAAGGTTAGGTGGGGCCCTCACGAGCCCCCACCTTTTTCACTTTCCCCAAAACTCCATAAACCCCCCCCCATTCTTTATTATTTTTGTAACTCATCTTAAATTGAGTAACCTTCCTTTTCCATCTCTCTCTCCTCTCATTAATGTGCCAACACCTTAAATTAATGAGTTAAGCTCCCTAATTAATTGATTCATTTGAATTAATTTGAAAGGAAAGACTTTTTTTTATAATATTGGGGAGCCTAATGTTTTATTGCCTTGGAAAATATTGGTTGGGAGAATTTTGGAGAATTAGGAAGAACGACATTCCCTCGTCGACGAACGCCGACTCCACCGAAGATCGACGACGTGTTTACCTTCTTCCTTCATCCGAGGCAAGAGCGTGAGGTGACGCCCACGAGGAATGTCGATTTTCATCCTCTTCCTTCGTGTCAAGGGAGAAGAAGCTTCTAGCGTAGAACATCGTCAACATATTTCCTTCCAACGTTGATGAAGCGACGCTACGAACGACGAACAACACGAGGTAGGGGTTTTATGTGTTTCTATTTTGTGGTTACTTCCATCGCTTTCTTCCTTCCAACGTGAAACGCCTGTTATTGCAATAACGGGAGGAGGTCGGACCACACAAACACGTCCGACCCTCATCCCCCTTGTTGGTTGTTTTATGTTGTGGATCGTGTAAGGCGGCGCGGTGCCGAAGCACCGCACGGGAAATGTTAAAGGAAGGGAGGAGAAGCACGGCGCCGTCGCGCCGCACCGTTGGAAAAAAACTAATCTGCGGCGACGTCGCACCATGCCAAAGAACCTCAAAGGAACCTCGAAGACACCGCGGCCAGAGCGGGGCCGCGGCGGAGGGGTGTGGCGGAGCAAGGACCGGCAGCCGGTTCCGGGCTGTCGGCGCCAGAGCCGGGGGACCGGCCCGTGCCGGTCCCGTGGCGGAAGCAGCCGGCCGACTGGAGCAGGCGGGCCAGTCAGGGGGAAATCTGGGGGTCTGTAACCCCCTGTTGGCTAGTAAAGCGGCCCACAAGTGGGGTCGCGGTTACAACAAGCAGGAAGCAGCCCCCCCCCCCCCCGCCTCTTCGCTCGGCAGAAACGGCCGAGCCACCTGGCTGGCGGGAGCGCGCCGGGCCGGCTGCCCAGGTCGGGCCGCGCCCCAGGCCGGGTCGGGCCAGGCCGGTCCGCGCCAACTGGGTTGGGCAGCGGCCAAGCAGGTCGGACCTGGACCTGGGACGGGTCGACCCAGTTCGGGCCGACCCAGAGGGTATCGGGTGGGGTCGGACCGGGCCCGAACCCCCTAATACCGGACCTCTCACGGTCTTTTGCCCATAACATGGGCTGCGGACCTTCGATCGACGCAACGTCAGCTGCGATCCAATCCTTGGATCGAGACAGTCTTTTCAGTATATTACACTCATGGTTTCGAAGAACTTTGGGTATGGTCGGATTGGTTCGAATACGAGACCAATCGGGCCCTCAGAGCGGAAATAGATTTATCTTGAGCGCCGGACGTCCGATTGATGTACCATCGACTTTGTTGGATTCCTCTTGATGAGACGGAACTTTTGGAATACTTCGCCCAAGGTTTGGACACAGTTGGAGTATGGCCAGGTTGGATTGTACCCGAAATCCAACCGGGCCCCTGGAACGGAAAAGCTGATATCTTTTAGACCAGACGTCCGTTTGACGAACCGTTAGTGGCGTTGGTGATCACGTTGATAAAATGTCCCTATGAGTATACCCTATGAGAGTTTGGGGTATAGTTGAGATATGGACGGGTTGGTTCGCACAAGAAACCAACCGGGCCCCTGGGACGAAAAGGCTAATAACTCATAGACCGGGCGTCTGATTGACGCGCCGTCTATTATGTTGAGACCTCTATGACAAGGTTATCCTTTGAGATACTTCTTCTTGGGACTTTGTGATACATGGAGTATTGACTAGTAGCTCGTGGAGCGGACCCTCCCGGAGACGAGCGTGTGGAGTATGGAGACCATGTAGCCGACTGAGACTTGACGACGGTCGATCAATCGACTCGGTGAGTTTCAGATAGCCCAGTGGGGAGCGCTTGGATGTAGCGGCAGACCCACGATGGAGGAGCGCTTGGTTGTAGAGGCAGACCCGCGGCGGAGCAGCGCTTGGTTGTAGCGGCAGACCCACGACGGAGGAGCGCTTGGTTGTAGTGGGAGACCTGCGGTACTCAACAGAAGGAGTACCTCGGGAGGCTATGAGGGGGAGCGCTTGGTTGTTGCGGAAGACCCATGGTGGGAAGCGCTTGGTTGTAGCAGCAGGCCCACAATACTTGATAGTTAGAGTACCTCAGCTGTCTTAGGTTAGTACCTCGGAATCGTGACAGGATCACTATACACTCCAGAGACGGGGCTCTTCAGCAGTTACGGATTCGATAATTTAAAATCATGGTTTGAGCTGAGTCTATGACTTTTTTGAATACCTCATGATTGAGATGGGTCACTTGATAACATGGGTATATGTATGGGAAGATACCTGGGTAGTGTTTATCCATTGATTTCATAATTTTTGTGTTTCCTTATGATTGAGATGGGTTACTTGATAACTTAGGTATATGTATGGGCATATACCAAAGTAGAGGTTATCTGTTGAGATATTTCTTTGTGGTTACCCTTGTTGGATTTAGTGAGACCTTGAGGGTCTCGGGGTCCCTACTGAGTATTGTTATACTCACCCCTGCAAGGGATTTTCCCACACATCGTTGTGTTGGTTGCAGATGACGGGAAGCATTAACAGAGTCCGAGTGTTCGAGGACTGGACGGTACCCGGAGGTGGACCTCACGATGAGTCAGTATCTGGAGGTGGACTTTACGACGAGATGATACTCAGAGGAGGGTGACAGGTGAGAGCGTTGAGGAGGATATCTGTACTTACCCTTCAGGTAAGATCCGTGGTGGACTATCTAGGAGCTGTTCTATTTGTACCTACCCTACAGGTAGGATCTGAGGTGGACGACCCAAGAGCTACTTCTACCCTTCCAATTTCTTGTCTTTCTGTTGTACTTATTTTCAGTTGTAGCTGTACTTTTCATTTGGGTTTGTATTCTGGCCCATTTACTTTTCATCACTTTCTTTTGTACTTAGTGTATTACTTCCACTTGTACTCTGTGTTGTTTTGTTTAGTTTTATAAAGGCAATTCTTTCCCAGTTTCGGGATTTACACTTTTGGTGCTAGTCACCATCCCCTGGCCTATGGAATGTGGGCTTGGGGTAGTCACGGCACGGGCCCCGAGGACGGGTCGTGACAAATTGGTATCAGAGGAGTCGGTTCTACCGTAGAACTTAGGACTCTGATATTTTCATTCTATGAAGCAATAGTGTTAAGGGTACTGAGTGTGTTTTTTTTTCAGGGAGTCCAGTGTTGGTGCGGTGGCCGATGCATCCGTACACTAGGACCCTGACTTCTAATTTCCGACTTTGTGCGTGAAAACACTGATTGTGCGTTTGTTTCCAAAAGTTTTAAATTCAGCTCAAACCAGGTTAGCTCACCAGGTATCAATCATTTGACCGTGTCGTATCTGTTCAGGATGTCTCCATGCAGACAGTCAGTTGGAGTTCTGATATAGTACACGATGACGGCCCACTGAGCGATGAGGCTTCGGTGCGGGGCCCTTTTTTTGGCACCCTCACGTGGTGTACCAGCACCACCACCACCTGTTGGGAAGCAGATTCCACCAGCCATACTAGCGAACTGTGCACGCTGGAAGATCGCATTGCACGACATCCAGTAGTAGAGGCCTCTGAGGTTACGAGGTGAGACAGATTCCCAGACAGAGGAGCACTGGATGGAGGTGATTGCTAGAGTATTCTGCCTAGCTGAGACATCAGTGGAGTGTATGGTGGACTTGGCTAATAGTGTCTTCCAGTGAATGACCATGAGGATGGTCCGCATAGTGATGAGGCTTCGGTACGTGGACCGATTCTTGAGATAGTGCCTTCAGGTAGTTTTTCAACTATACATCACTACATGTTGGTCAACAGTTACAACTGGCAGTACCAGTAGGTGACACGTGTACGCTTACTGCCTTATACGTGTTCCAACATCAGATACCCTCAAGTTCCAAGGTGAACCAGACTCACAGGCAGCTGAGGACTGGCTTGAGGAGGTGGAAGAGAGTTTTCTAGAGCTTATACAGCTTCGGCAGGACGACATGTCGGTAGTTGAGAATTCATCGAGGCATACTGAACATTCTGGGTACTTGATTAATTCAATTTGATCAGTGCTATAGAGCTCGAACCTATGAGCGTGGTGTGTTTATGGATATTCGAGCCCACACTATTTCCTCTATGCATTCCTACTCACGTTATGGTGCTAGATAGAACCTTGGGGTTGAATGTTCATTGGCTGAACGAATACATCTAGAGAATGTCAGAAGTTGGAATGCAGTGAGCTGGCGCCAGTCTCAGAGACATGGGCATGCAAATGTTTCATGAAGAGGAAATGTTAAGGACAGATAAATCTACAGAGCAGAAGACATGGAGTTAGAGCTAGGAGAGTAGCATGAGGTGGTGTACATTTCAACATGTTACAACCACCCGCCTTTGTTGTCCCTTCCAGGCTCAGGGAGCTAGAGGGCATAGGAAAAGAGTAGCTGCATGCGGTCAAGGAGTGGGACCGAAAGGGCTCTAAGGATGATTCGAAGTGCAGAATTTGTCTTCTACTAGCTGCTGTAGCCACAGACATCGATATGAATCATCCCTTCCTTCCATGAATCTAGTCCCAGACCTAGAGTTTCAGATAAATCCATTGACTTGACCCTCACGTCTGGAGATACCTTTGGGAGGAGACTCGATAGTCACACATACGCCGACGGTGTGATCTGACCCTTGAGGTGAGAGTCTCGGTTGGGACCACATGGTGGCAGCGTCGAGGCCTTACGACGTTAGTTTGAGTATGGATTTGGCAATCACTGTTCATACTCAAATTGACGTTATTAGGAAAACATCGGGATGGGTTTTCCTTGGTCGGGGAAAAGGAAACCCCAGGCAGCACAGGTTAAACTCATGCATGGGAGGGTGTAGTCGATCATTCTTGGGTCTTCAAACCTTACCCTCAAGGCAGCAGAAGTTTTGTGTTTCAGTTTTAATCAGGAAATGGAGACCTATAGAGTTCGAGGATGGAGACCACGTTCTTATGCGGGTCTCACCTCGACGAGGTTTATAGAGATGTAGCCGAGGCTGTGAGATATCTCTGAGGTTCAGCGGACCTTTTCAGGTCCTCAGTAGGGTAAGTGAGGTGGATTACCGCTTGACCAATCCACCTCAGTTGCACCAGGTGCACGACGACTTCCATATATCTCAATTGAGGAGATACGTGCTTGACCCAACGCACATCATCGACCATGGGGAGCTGGAAGTTGGCGATGGGGTGACTTTTGCAGAGTTCCAGTAGAGGTTGAGGATCGACAAGAGTGGTTCCTACGAGGACGGTCGATTCCACTTGTGCGTTTTCGTAGGCAGCATGAGAACCTCCAGGTGAGCACATCGAAGTGGAAGGTTTAGATGCGTTCTCAGTACCGCTTTTGTTTCCCCAGTTTTTGTTATAGCTTTACGGGGACGTAAAGCCATGAGGTGGGAGTAATGTAATGACCCATAAATTTCAAGGGAATGTTTTCTTAATTTTCTTTGGGATTTTACAAGAATGCAGTTTCTTACGACACTTGATTCCGAGGCCCAGTGTGCCCGGAATCAATTTCTGAAGTTTAGCTCGGGTACATTCAGTGAACGAACGAGCGGGTTTTCCTAACTTTTGAACCGGTGCTCGGAATCGAAATCTGATGGCCCCGATGAAACCGCAACAACAGTAATTTCTTAAGAGGACCTTTAGCGAATATGTGTTTGCTTGGGAGGAGTTGTTAAAAATTTGTGGATTAATAATTAATTGAATAAAATAAATTGTGGAACAATTTTTTATTAATTCATTATCCTAGTGGTTATATACAACATGGGGTAGTTAGGGTGGGACCCACAAGCCCCTAAATACCCATGAGAGGATTAAAGGTGAGGTGGGTCCCTCACAAGCCCCCACCTTTTTTACTTTCCCCAAAACTCCTTAAACCCCCCCCCCCCTCTTTATTTTTTTGTAACTCATCTTAAATTGAGTAACCTTCCTTTTCCCTCTCTCTCTCCTCTCATTAATGTGCCAACACCTTAAATTAATGAGTTAAGCTCCCTAATTAATTGATTCATTTGAATTAATTTGAAAGGAAAGACGTTTTTTTATAATATTAGGGAGGCTAATGTTTTATTGGCTTGGAAAATATTGGTTGGGAGACTTTGGGAGAATTAGGAAGAAAGACATTCTCTCGTCGACGAACGCCGACTCCACCGAAGATCGACGACGTGTTTACCTTCTTCCTTCATCCAATGCAAGAGCGTGAGGTGACGCCCACGAGGAACGCCGATTTTATTCCTCTTCCTTCATATCAAGGGAGAAGACGCCGCCCGCATAGAACATCGTTAACTTATTTCCTTCCAACGTTGACGAAGCGACGCTACGAAAGATGAACAACACGATGTAGGGGTTTTATGCATTTCTATTTCGGGATTACATCCGTCATTTTCTTCCTTCCAACTTGAACCGTTTGTTATTGCAATTATGGGAGGAGGTCAGACCGCACAAACACGGCAGACCCTCCTCCCCCTTGTTGGTTGATTTATGTTGTGTCTTGTGTAAGGGGGCGTGGTGCCGAAGCACCACGCGGGAAATGTTAAAGGAAGGGCAGAGAAGTGTGGCGCTGTCGCGCCGTGCCGTTAGAAACAAACTAATCAGCGGCGCCGTCGCGCCGTGCCAAAGAACCTCGAAGACACCGCGGTCGGAGCAAGGTCGCGGCAGAGGGGCGTGGCGTCGTCGCGCCTCGCCGGACGGACCAGGCCGCAGCTTAGGCCACGGTGGAGCAAGGACCAGAGGTCGGTTCCAGGCTACCGGCGTCAGAGTAGGGGGACCGGCCCGTGCCGGTCCCGTGGCAGCAGCAGCCGGCCGGTTGGAGCGGGCTGGACAGTCAGGGGGAAATCCGGGGGTCCATACCCCCCAGTTGGCCAGCAAAGAGGCCCCCATGTGGGGCCGCAGTTACAATAAGTGGGGGTCAGCCCCCCCCCCCCCCCCCCCCCCCCGTGCCTCTTCGCTCGGCCGAAACGGCCGAGCCACCTGCCCGGCGCCAGCGCGCCGGGCCGAGCCATGCCAGCCGGGCCGGGCCGCGCCCAAGGGGGCCGGACCCGGACCCAGGATGGGTCAACCCGGTTTGGCCCGACCCAGAGGGTATCGGGCCGGGTCGGACCAGGCCCGAACCCCCTAATACCGGACCTCTCATGGTATTTTGCCCATAACATGGGCTGCGGACCTCCGATCGACGCACCGTCAGCTACGATGCGATCCTTGGATCGAGACGGTCTTTTCAGTATATTACACTAAAGATTTTGGAGAACTTTGGGTACAGTCGGGTTGGTTCCAATACGAGACCAACCAGGCCCTTAGAGTGGAAATGGATAACTCTTGAGAGTCGGACGTCCGATTGACGTACCGTCGACTTTGTTGGATTCCTCTTGGTGAGACGGAACTTTTGGAATACTTCGCCTGAGGTTTGGATATAGTTGGAGTATGGCTGGGTGGGATTGTACCCAAAATCCAACCAAGTCCCTAGAACGGAAAAGCTGATATCTTTAAGACCGGACGTCCGTTTGATGAACCGTCAGCGGCGTTGGTGATCACGTTGAGAAACAGTCCCTATGAGTATACCCTATGAGATTTTGGGGTACAGTAGAGATATGGCCGGGTTGGTTCGCACATGAAACCAATCGGGCCCCTGGGACGGAAAGGCTAATAACTCACAGACCGGGCGTCCGATTGATGCACCGTCTCTTCTGTTGAGACCCCTATGATGATGCGGTCCTTTGAGATACTTCTTCGTGGGACATTGTGATACTTGGAGTATTGACTAGTAGCTCATGAGGCGGACCCTCCCGGAGACGAGCGTGCGGTGTACAAAGACCATGTAGCCGACTGAGACTTGACGACGGCTGATCGATCGACTCGGTGAGTTTCGGATATCCCAGTGGGGAGCACTTGGTTGTAGCGGCAGACCCATGGCGGAGGAGAGCTTGGTTGTAGCGGCAGACCCGCGGCGGAGGAGCGCTTGGTTGTAGCGGCAGACCCACGGTACTTAATAGATGGAGTACCTTTGGAGGCTATGAGGGGGAGCGCTTGGTTGTAGTGGTAGACCCATGGTGGGAAGCGATTGGTTGTAGCAGTAGACCCACGGTGGAGGAGCGCTTGGTTGTAGCGGCAGACCCGCAGTACTCAACAGAAGGAGTACCTCTGGAGGCTATGAGGGGGAGCGCTTGGTTGTAGCGGCAGACCCATGGTGGGAAGCGCTTGGTTGTAGCAGCAGGCCCACAGTACTCGACAGGTGGAATACCTCAGCAGTCTTAGGTTAGTACCTCGGATTCATGACAGGATCACTATACACCCCAGAGAGGGGGCTCTTTAGCTGTTACGGTTTCGATAATTGAAAATCCTGGTTTGAAATGAGTCTATGACCTTTGTGAATACATCATGATTGAGATGGGTTACTTGATAACTTTGGTATATGTATGGGCATATACCATGGTAGTGGTTATTCGTTGATTTCATAATCTTTGTGTTTCCTCATGATTGAGATGGGTTACTTGATAACTTAGGTATATGTATGGGAATATACCTAAGTAGAGGTTATCTGTTGAGATCATTATTTGTGGTTACCCTTATTGGATTTAGTGAGACCTTAAGGGTCTCATGGTCCCTACTGAGTATCGTTATACTCATCCCTACACGGGCTTTGCCCGCACTTCATTTTGTTGGTTGCAGACGACGGGCAGCGTTGACAGAGGTCGAGTGTTCGAGGACTGGATGGTACTCGGAAGTGGGCCTCACGACGATTCAGTATCCGGAGGTGGAATTCATGATGAGAAGATACTAGGAGGAGGTTGACGGGCAAGAGAGTTGAGGAGGCTATTTGTACCTACCCTTCAGGTAGGATCCGTGGTGGACGATCCATGAGCTGCGCTATCTGTACCTACCCTACATGTAGGATCCGAGGTGGATGAACCAGGAGATGCTTCTACTCTTCCAGCTGCTTGTCTTTCTGTTGTACTTCTTTTCAGTTGTAGCTTTACTTTTAAGTTGGGTTTGTATTCTGTCCCATTTACTTTTCAGCACTTTCTTTTTTACTTAGTGTATTAATTCCGCTTGTACTCTGTGTTGTATTGTTTACTTTTATAAAGGCAATGCCTTCCCAGTTTCAGGATTTATGCCTTTGGTGCTAGTCGCCAGCCCCTGGCCTATGGGAGGCAGGCTTGGGGTAGTCACGGCACGAGCCCTAAGGACGGGTCGTGATAATAAATCATTCTAACTCCAGGTTGAATGGAGAACAAAAAATAGTGAGATTCATCATTTATCTCATTATTCAACTATGTAAATTAAGGGATACATACATAGTTACTAATCATTATAAATCCATCATAATCAAGGTTGAACTTATGTAAATTTCCCACCAACTTATGATTCTCACAATTTTTCTTCTGCTCCAATTTAATCTTCTCCTGGAAAGAATGTTAAAAAATCATTTTAGAAAGATAATATATCTCCCTTTCCATCATTATTTCAAGATCCTTCCTTTTCAGGAAATTTTTTATCTTTTTTGATCATAAACATATATAAGACAAATTAATACTTAGGGCTTATAATATATAAAAACTTGTTTTCTTTCCTTAGGTGCTAATTAATTAAGTGGTTATAATCATTAATCTGCTCTAACCAACTTCTTTTGTTCTTGTTAATCTCATTCTAAGTGAAAAAAATGATTTTTTACTATTGTGCTGAGAGTACATGTGACACCATACTTAATAGAGGTTATTACTTCATATATATATATTGTAAAATTATGGTATCCCCCTCCAAATCATGATTTAGGTAATTTTTATCATTGAACTTCTATTTTTCGTAGCATAAGATACATCCATATCATTTTGAATAAAGATATATCTCAATAAACTATTTTATTCAAAAATATAGATTAATAACCTTTTTCTACTATAGGTTAGTGTAATCAATGTTGTACTAAATAGACTTTCCTTTTAGTTAATTAATTCATTTCTCAAATTGACCCCTGTAATAGATAATTAGATCTATTCTATGTTAACATCATGAGTGGATTGGAATGATGTAAAAAAATATCAAAAAAGAAATGATAGTATCGTTATAAACTAGAAATTTTATAGATATTAATCATAGTTGTTGGTTTGGACCAATTTTTAATGACCTGAATCTTTGACGAGTCTATTTATATACCATCACATGAGATTCTATAACCCAGAAATGAAACTTTCCTAAGACAAAATTCATACTTGATAATCTTTTTATAAATATTATCCACCCGTAGGGTCCCCAGTAAAATCACCAATTTATCTAAATTCTATACATTTATCATTGAATAAATAAAAATATATTTTATAAATACTAACACAAAATGATCATGGTATTCTCTAAATACTATATTAATTAAATCCATGAAGATAGTGAAAACATTATTATGTACAAAAATAATAACTAAAAATTTGTAGCTTCCATACCTTTTATGGATTCAAGTCTTGGGTATATACTATTTATCTACCTTCAATTAATGATATATAGTATTATGATTATTCTAGAAAAATTACTGATCTCTTCAACTTGATCAAATAATTCATCAATATGGCATAGAGGATAATTTTTCTTGATAATGATAATTATATATTCTTGATAACTAATAAAGGGTCACATTGATACAAATTTATTATTAATAAAAAGAACATGTGAACCCCAAGGTGATAAAATTAACTAAATGAATCCACTACCATGATTCCCCAGGTGTTTATTATTTAAATATTGTAACTCAATGTGGGCTATTCTATATAGTGTCATAAAATTTTTTGATGAACCATGTATGGGGTCAATTGAAAAATCAATATCATTGTTGAGTGTAAGTCAATGAATCTATTCTAAAAAGTCATCAATAAACACCCACAAAAAAAGAAATATCTTCAATATTGCAATTTTCTCTAGCCATATGAGATAATATACCTCTCCAAATGTGCATAATTTCTAATACCATGGATGTAATTTCTATAAAATGTTCATTTTGATACACAATCATATGGTTTTTCATAATATCGAACATAAGATCCTTTAATTTAGAGTTTATATAAATAAATCCAATCCATTCCCAAAATTATGTATAATTTATATATAAGGATAATGATAATATTTTCAGGGAATACATTCACACAAGAATCTTCCAGAGAGGAAACTTGGATATGGGATGAGATAATCATGTCATTATTGGGTTTTACTAAAAACTCCACTTATATTTTTTTATATTATACCTTGTTTCCCTTAGAATATTATTTAGATATAAAACGTTTGGTATAGTATGAATTAAATAATTCATTAGGAGTGATATAGTTTATGGTAATTAAACATTCATGAAATCGTTATTATACACATCATCAGAAATAGTTATCAAATGAGATATCCCTTTTTCTCTAGGATTCAGAGATTATTAATGTTTATCATCATCATAAACATTTGTATGTGGGTACTATGACATTGGTATATGATTACCAAATCAATTTTTATCATCATTAGTGTGTGGTGTTTTCTATCTATGCACATAATTAGTTTACTTCATCCTATGACATTGGTATTTGATTACGAAATGAACTTATTTTACACAGATGAAATATTTACCATTTTCCTTCATCAATTTTCTCATTTTTCCTTATAAACCTTTAGAATAAGGGAAAGATAAAAAAATTTCCCTATTGGTTTTTGAAAGTCCATTGAATTCCATTTTTAATTTCTTATCAAAACCATGTTATTGATGGGTAACACCAATATACCTATCCACCTTGAAATCACATTGAGAAATTTCATTATAAATATTAATATATCATATGGATAACTTTATTTGGAGACTTTATTTCAAGCCATTGAAAAATTGATCACCTTTACTTTTAGGTTAGATGAAACACCCGAAGCATACCCCACATGTCTTGTAAAAACATCCTCATAAGTATCAACCAATTCATCATCCACAAACATTAACATTTGGAATTATTTCTTCAAATTTTTAAAATGAAAATGAGGAAAGTACTTATTGAGTAATAATATTTTAAATTAATCTTATACTATAGATTATATTTATTCTTATTCTCTTCTATTCTTGATAACGATCGACCACTGACCTGCTTCACCTTCAAAATTATTTATATACCTAATAAATATTTCATGTTCCAAACTCCAAATAATGAAAAATATTATCTAAGTGGTTTGAATCCAATTCACAGTGACAGGTGGATAAGTGGACTTATAAATATAATGTGGACATTGCCTCATGAATGAATGAACAGAAAATTGTGCCCTCATTTGCTCGTTTGGATGTATAGTGTCATTAACAACTTGAGAATGTATTGCTAGCATATCAAAACTATTTTTTATTCAAGATACCATAATATTTAGTTTCCCAATAGGACTATCATATCAGTGTCAATAACATTTAGCAGTAAAATAATTCGATTAGGTTCCATCCATTGATTAAAACCAATATCCATAGTGTGGAAAACAATAGCAATGGTGGGATACAAAATAATCATGAAAAAATTTATAAGATATCTAAATTTGGACACCCTATTCATGGATATATTAGGTTTATCCTTGGACATTTTAGATCATTAAAAAACTCTTAGATTTTATCATATACATAGCCATATCCTTAGGGTTATTATTAATGTTTTCTCAATCCAAATTCCAAGAGTTAAATTAACATTTCTATGAATAAAAATATAATAAATCATACATTTAATATTTAGATATTACATTGAAAAAAAATTATTCATTACATAACATAATTATCCACTACAGAATAAAATATGTCTAGAATAATTGGAAACCTTGATTCATAAAAAATTGGTTCATAATAGTTCTACATAATCTCCCACATATATATATTTATTTATATCATAATTCCTTGAGAATCATACATAAATCCATTCATCATAACCTGGGAAAGGAAACATAAGAAAGGGTGAGCTCTGATTCTCAATTTGGATAAAAATAGAGACATAAATGATCATTTTTGTATAATAGTAGAAAAAAGTTTTTATAAATTGAGCATAACATTTTAAAAGTATGATTCACAAATAAAAGGTCATAATCATGTGTCATGGAATAAATCTTGGATGTTTATAAGGCATTAATCATAATGTAATAAAAAAATATGATCTATTGGAGCATATTATAGGTATAAGACAAGGAATTTTGGAATACACATATGAATATAAAATCATTTTACTAGTAAAGTAGACTTTTTCCATGACAACCATAATTTAATTAGCTCACTCCAAAAAACAATTTAGTAGTCAAGGATCACTACCAGAACTATTATAGAGGAAAAATACCCCTACTGAGCTAGATTAACTCCGCATTATGGTCATTTTTAACTCATGAGATATCAATATTTACCCAATTCATTGTAGAGATATATAATTTTCACCCATAAAATAATGAAAACCATACATATGTGTCAAAAAATATCACACAACATACCATATATCATAACACATGAAAATAAATGAGTTTCATAATCATTTCATTATATAATATCCAGTGGAAAAGATATGGCATTCATAAAAATAATTAAATTATAAAAAAAAGCTATTTATAGAAAGAATAAATATAGTATGCTTAGATCATATTCCTAGTAAATTAATTGCAACATCAAGTGTTTTATTAACTAGTGAATGAAAATACCATTAACATATCATGAAAACATTTTGGAGGAAAATAACAATTCTATTTTAAAATCATTTCTTTAAAAAAACAAAAAAATTATAAAGGAAAACATATTCTCAAAAAAATCTGATTTGAATTAAATGGAATAAAAAAATAATATATTTATTCATGAAAATGGTAAACTCTAATCATTCAATATCAGTTAAAAAAATATTCCATTCACACCATTACAAAAATGTTTGAATGATACTAATTAGTAAATTGAAAAGAGGCTTTATTTCAAACCATTTAATAAAATTATATAATTTTTAAAAATGACAATAGTAAATAATAAAATAATAGTAATAACATTTTTTAAAAGAATTTTAGAAAATATGGGCATGGGAGAAAAAAAGTTCAGCTGAAGAGTGAAATGTTATTGGATTTATTTTGAACAATATTTTCGGTATCTTGAGTACATAATAATGGAAAATAAAAATAAACACTAAATTTTAATTAAAAAACAATGATACATTTAAATACATGATTTTTTGATAGATAGATCAAAATATTTCATCATTAGATAATTAATCACAGCTAACACCTATAAATAACGAGTTTTCGACATAAAACACTCACCTCGAGTTCTACAAGATTCAAAGGAAAAATTTTATCCTATATAAGAAATTAAAATTAGTATAATACAATACCATATCCAATTTAATTATTATAATATCATATATTTTCACATTATAAAAATACAACAACCACTTTTCTCAAAAAAACCGTATCAAAATCATCATTTTCGGTGGTTATTTGTTTGTTTAAGATGAGTATTTGGGTTCATTACTTCTAAAACGTGAAAATTTGAATTGGTTAAATAATATATTAAATATTAATTATGATATAAATATCATATATATTAATTATAATCAAATGTAAATTCATCCATAAATTTTAGTGAATGAAATGTGAATTACACCATTCCTGGAGATGGCATGTTGTATGTAGGCATGAACAAAGTGTTAATTTTTAGTGGACAGAATGATAGAAAGGTAAATAAAAATTAATTATTAAAAAATAATTATTATTTTATGTATTACATATATATTAATATAATATATTCTTATTAAAATCCATGTAAAATGTAAATGAAAAAAATTACATTAATTCATAGTGGTTGTAATGAACACATAGGAATGAGAAAGGATATCTTTTTTCAAATGGATTAGAAGGTAAAAATATAGACATGATATTATCATTATGAATTACTAATTGTTAAATCAATATCTATATAAACATTCAACACATCATTATACACATCTATAAGAAATAGTTTTGAAAAATGTATTGTGTCACTATATGGAGATGGTAAGTTGTATATATGCATGAGTGTTACATTAAATTATAATTTGCAATAAATAATAGATTATAATTTTTATTCCATGATCATAATAACATTTAGGGATATTTAGGATAATAATATATTATTTTTTGATAAATAAAAAGTTGAGGCCAAAGCCTCAGTTTATTTAGGGAAGGGACTACAATACAACAAAAATAATGCAACAAGCACTACAAGGATGAACCCAGCGAGGCTCGAACTCAAGACCTCCCCGAGACCCACAGGAGTAGCTACCAATTGAGCTCCACCCTGATGGAATTTTATGATAAATACCTTAGATTTAATGAAGGTAAACAGTACTAGAAGAGAAAGTGACCTGTTATGTAGATTAGCTCTTCTTTGAAATGATTACTCTATATATCCTCTAATGGGGTGTATGGATGGTCTATTAGGAGAATAAACCAATATAATTTGTATATATATGATGATATGATGTTTTTGTGGAGGTTTTTCGATCTAGAGGTATAAAATATTTGTAAAAAAAAGAAATGGATTAGGTGTACATTTATAATTGAGGTGACGGGAATGTTTATAATTTGTAAAAAAATTAAAATATAATAAATAAATTATATAAGGATAGGAATAAAAATTGAAATATATTTGAAGATAAAGTAGTGTATATATATAATCCAACAATAAAATATAATTTACAAAATCTTTGGGGTCATTTTAAACCGTATCTTTTTATTAACCCTTAGTTAACCAATTTTAATTTTATATATGATAACAAATTTTTTAATATTAAGGGGTTGTAATATGTAAATTAATGGATAAAATTGGAAAATAATTGGAAATTTAATGAAATTTTATATATTATAATACCCTCTATGTGTTATTTTAATATTTTCATGATTTTTAAATAATTTAATACTATATTATATGGATAAGATATCATTATTTTCAATTTTGACAATATTTATTTTATTTGACTTAAAAACATAAAGATAGAGTTTTAATTATAATATAATATTTTTACACAAATAAACTATGTCATATTCACCTATAAAATTAGAGCAACACTATAGATTTCTCAAATTATAACACCTATAATATTTTCAAAATCATTTACATCATTTTTTTCAATTAATTATCTTAATATTGTTTTCCACTATAAAAGCACTTAATCGAATTATATAATATCCAAAAAGTAGAAATAAATCACCATTATTAATATAATTTCATTATAAAATAAATTTATATTAATATTCATTCATAACTAGTTTCCTTCCTAGATTTCAACACCTAAAGGATATTTAAAAGTATTAGAGTAATATTTTGTAAATTTATTTGATTTAAATAACACATGAAACATTTTCATTGAAATGGTTTCTAGTATGATATTAAATTTTCTTAATCTAGTGATAAGGGTATAATTACATTAATCCAATATGAATTTGGATGAAAAATTATTTCCTTCTCATTCAGTTTTAATCTAGCTTAAACTGATTAACCCTTTCTCAAAGTGAAAAAGTTTACCATGATTACTATTCATATTAACCAAAACTAAAAGGGGTAATTTTTCACATTTTGGACCTATAGATTATAAATATTTATTTCATTTTATAATATTAAATTCATTTAAATTGAATAAATTAATTTTAATGTAATTTAACAAACATCAAAAATAATTTCTTTTAAAAAAATGATTTTTAGCATAAAGGGTTGATTAGTTTTATCTACATTAAAATTGATAAAAATAAAGATTTTTCGACCTCATAAAATCCTCAAGTTCCTAAACAGATAAATAAAATTAGTGGTTTTTCCCCAAAACCATAACCATTTGAGTGGAATATTTTCATAGATCTTCCTATATGACCAAGAATACATACCGGTTTTTCTCCAAAAGAAAGATCATACACAAGTGATAAAGTCATTATGATCGTTAAATTTATAGTATGAGGTAATTAATTTTTTAGAATAGATGAATATATCACACCATGAACAAGAGAAATATATTGTGGAAGAACCAATATATAGGATACCATCACAACTAAATTGTGAATTTGAAAAGGACTGGTATAAATAGCGATCAACTTGACCATATTTCTAAATACCACCACCCTTTTATAGGGAGATATTTTTATGATTAATTTTTCAAAAACCTGAATCTCAAGATCTCCTTATATATTTTATGTATAAAAATTTTAATGACTATGGGTTAATATTATGTGTTATTGAAAGGATATAACCATCTTTGTTACTTCTCCACATATAATAGATATTAATAGATTCTATTCTCTATCATAGTTCTATCATTGTTGATTTTATTTCATAATTCACCATAGAGGGATTGGTAAGAAGGAAAATAAAGTCAAGAATGAATTCTATTATTTTATGAAAATTAAACTTATGGATGCTGTTTATCCCAAAAATAATTAAAATAAAAATTTAAATATCTCAATAGGTCAATAATATTTTTAATGGTCCTATCAGGATGACCATATTTATGTGGATGATAAACTATGCTGAAACATGACTCTTTATTCAAAACCTGCAGAAGGATTCTCCATAACAACTAGATAAACCTCATATCCTAATAAGATACAATTGAGTATGGTAAACTGAGAAATATTACCACATCCTAAATATACATCTTAGTATTTTTATCAACAGATAAATATTCTCTAATGGAAATGAACTATTCCTACCTCTTTTGGATATCAACTACAACCCATATAGTGTTATTCCCTTTAAATTTTTTGGCATGTCCAATGAATAAATCCATGGAATTTTTTTTAATTCCAATTTTAGTAAGGGTAATGGATTTAAAATGCCAAATTAGTATTTTATCTTAGTCTTGAATTATTTACATGCCAAGCACAGTGCATCATACTTTTCAATATATCTTTTCATTTCATCCCACTAGAAATACACTTTAAAATATCTATCTATATTCATACTTCTATCATGAATAGATAAAAACTAATAACAATTTTTACCCCTCATATCCTTCTTCAAATATTGTAACAAAGGGATAAATAAATGGTTCCTTAACATTATTATTCAATCAAATGTAATGTTAAAATTAGGAATATTTCACACCTTTTTTACATATCTAGACTTTCTTTCTCCACCACTTTAATCAATACATTGAAATATGACTAAGAACTCTTTTTAGAAAGATAATATTTATCCCCATTCTTTATAATTTTATGATCATCCCTTTGAGAGAAAAAATATTGTATATTTTTTGATGCTTATCATATAAAGGAAATCATAAACATTTTGGCTCAGATAATATAACACCATATTCACCTTCCCAAGGTGGTAATATATTGAGAAGTCTTAACCATTAATCAACTCCAACCATATTATTTGGGGCATTTTTTATCACATTTAGTAGAAATATACATTATACTACTATAATAAGTATAAATTTCACACAATTCTACATATATATAATGACTCTATATATTTATTTCAAAAATTACCACAGTAAACTTGAAATCATTAATTAGGTAAAATTGAAATGAACATTCAATATTCATGAGGAATAAACTATAACCATTTCATTCTACATGAGGATTCATTCTAATTCTTCATTTTATGCATTACTATACATTAAAAATACTTGAACCATGAATGGTAGTTTGAGAAAAAGTTCTTAAACTTTCTATCAATATGGTTCCTATAAACAATCATCTTATTTATTCATCCAAAAGAACTTGGATCCCTTTCGAGATAACTTGGTGAGTGGGTTCAGTAACCCTAAACAGATCTATAAAATATCTGATAATAGCTATCCAAAGTAATAATTTTATAGATATAAATAATATTGGTTGGTCTGGGACAATGTTTAATAACTTCTATGATTGAAGGCTTTACAGATATACCATATCAAGAGATTATATGACCCAATAATGAATTATTCCATAGGAAAAATTCACATCTAGTAAAGTTTATGTAAATATTACATACATATTATAATCCCTTACTATATTCATCACAATCCAAAAGTGTTTTTCTTATTCATCCTATTTATTTGAATAAATATGAATATTGTGAAGAATTATTACAACAAAATAATAATGGTAATCTCTAAAGGTTATATTAATTAAATCCATCAAGATAAAGGGGGAATTAGTAAGACCAAATTTCATATCTATAAATTCATAGTTTCCACACCTATAACATAGGGATATCATGGTAATATCATCTTTCATGAAGTTAAATTAATGATATCCAAAAATATGATAAAAGTTGAAATTTTTTTGAGCTTTATGAATTTGTTCAAAAAAGTCATCAATATGAGGTAGAGGATACCTGTTCTTGATTGTGATATTATAATATTTCAAATAATAAATTAATATTTTTATTGATCCTTATTTCTTAAAAAAGAATATTTTCACCCCAGGGTGATTAAATTTATCCTAATGAATCTATTTGCATGATTGTAATGGATTTTATTCATCAATTTTTTAACTCAAGCAGGGCCACTCTATATTGTTTTTTAGAAATAGGAGTAGTAGAATGTATAAGTTATATTAAAAATTATACATTAGGGTCACCTATAAGGCCATGAAAATATTCAAAAAAGACATAAATAAACCCCCAAATAATATGTATATATTATATGTGGGATTTTCCCTAGAAATTTTACATAAAAGCCCTTTTTATTATGAATAAATACCCATACAATGAATATAATTTCCATCAGATGTTCATTTTTTTCATGACACTATTATGTCATCCTATGTTTTGATGAGATATCAAATATAAAATCCCAAAAATGGAATCATATGTGGGATTTAGGTAAATAAATCAAATCCATACTTAATTGTACATCAAATTACACTGGAGGAAGAATTAAAATATTTGCAAGAACCAAATTACGAAAAACATAAATTGATGAAGAATCATAGACCTTAGATGCACTAATTGTACCATTTGGAATTTTTACATCTAAATAAACATATAATGTTTGACATGGTATTATTATATCCTTATTAATGTCTTTATATATAAAAGATTCATTATATATAGGTTCAAATAAGACATTATCAGTTATAGATTCAATGACATGTTTACCATTCACCATGTCATTATCATATCCCTCATTGAAGACAATTATCACATGATATTTACCATAACATCTATTAATAAGAGTTATTGTCATGTTGGTAATCACCATTAACATTTTTACTTGGTTTCTGGTTACCATAAATCCATAATTCCTTACATTTAAAACACTAGAGTGTGGGTGGTGAATTATGTGGATCTTTCTCTCAATTTGTATCATGATATGGCTTCTTCCAAAGATATCAGTATTAAATGGATTTATGTTATTTCATTACACACATGAAACATTAACATGTTCCCCTAATACTATTTACCACATGTATCTTTCAAAAAATAGAGCATAATTGAAGGATCTTATTCTTTTCTCATATAAATTTAGAAATTTATTTGAATTCCAATTTACATTATTATCAAAACCATGATATGTATGTGCAACTGAAATTTACATCTATATCTTGATAGTATATTAAAAAATTCTTTATACATATGGATTCCGCTTCTGTATAATTCCCTTCATAGGCACGGTTTTAATACATTGAAAAATTGGCCACCCATACTTTCATGGTGGATAATGAAACCAGAAGTTTACCACCAATGTATTGTGAAATTTTCCCCATAAGTATAAAAAGTTTCATCTTCCTTATTCTTTAACTCAAATAAGTATTCATACTTTTTTATGAAAAAAACAGAAGGAAATTACTTGTTGAAAAATAACATTTTAAATTCATCCCACTCTATTGATTCAACTTCTTCTTTTTCTATCATGTTCCTGATAACAGTATAACATTAATTTTATTCTACTTCCAAAATATTTGTAATAAGAATACATATATAACATTTTCAACACTAAACAATGGATCTTAACATTTCAATTGTTCAAATACATTCCTCATAGACTATTGGATCGTTTGAACTACTTAAATAATGTTGATGTTTCCACATAAAGAACTCAAAAAAAAATTATATCCTTTTATTGTTTGGAAGGAAAATGGTCAGAATAAATTGAAAAACTTGTATGTAATGAAAATAATATTTTTTATTTCAACTCCTATAACATTCGTTTTCTATATAATAAAATAATTTCATTTTCCGAAACATTTTCGAATAACCTAATTCATTAAGGTTACACCTATTGAATAAAACCAAAAAGTATAGTGTGAGAAATAATCATAATGGTAATAAAAAAAATTATAATGAAAAGTTATTTATAGTAGACCTAAATCATGACACCTTAAGTATTACCTAGTTCATTCAGGATCATTAAAAAAACATATGAATTTATCATACACTTATATTTATCTCTAGGTATCATACAAATTCTTTCATATCCTACTTTATAATGTATAACAAATCCGTGCTCATATATTATCTATATAATCTGATAGTTTTCATATATATAGATATTTAATCTAATTATATTGATATTAAATATAAAACGTAATGATCCAAAAATTAATATTATAGGTATTGTATCCTAGGAAACATTGAAACATAAAAAACATGTTCCTAATAGTTATACATCTTCTCCCATATAATTATTTATAATGATTATCCATCTTGTACATATCATAATTAAAACCACTCTTCATAATATGGGAAATGAAACATAATAAATAGCGATCTCTGATGCTTAGTAATGTTAAAAAATTGAGAAATCATTGACAGAAAAAAAAAAATATGAGAAAAAATGTATGGGGACATTATATTAACTCATTAAAACCAAATCCTATATATCATAGATCATAATCTCAAGTCATGTAATAAATCTTGATAGCCCATATGACAGGAATAATAATGGAATAAATGAACATGATCCATGGCAGAATAATGTCAGAATAAGACATGGAATTGTTCCGTAAACATAAGTATATAAAATAATTTTATTATTATTAATGGATAATTTCAATGAACTATCATACTGGAATGAGATGACTTTCCCAACCATTGTCATAGTCAAGGTTCACCCAAAATAATATTATAGTGGAAAAGTCACATATTGAACTTTTAAAACCACTAGTTTGATATATTCATTCATTTAAATTTAATTTTGTGTTTAAATTTGATGGGTTAGTTCGGAGATTTATTAATGTTGAAATAAATAAGATCCTAACAGTTAGAAAAAAAATAGAAGAAATTTATTCCATAAAAAATGGTTGTATGATGTAAATTCTTCAAGAGATATGTTAAAAGAAAAGTTCATGATGGAAGATGTGCTAATGCTGTAAATTATATTTTTACACCGTAAGATATAATTTATTTAAAAAAATAATTGAGGAAATTGGTATTTTATTATAAGTTACCTTCAAAAATAATATAATGTAAATTATAAATTTAAACTATAAATAATCTGGATTCAAAAAATTTTAAATAAGTAAGTGGTTCAAATTTAAATTTTCATTGTTATGTCCTTCCTCTTGACTCCCAATTTAACCTAGCTTGTTTCCATCAATATTTGATTCCAAAAAACATTTGGGAATAATCCTTAATTGTTTTTTCTGATAAATAAAATGTTAGTGTCTCATTATTCTTCCTCGTCTTGGATCTCATTTTTTGCTTCAATTGGATTCCTAAATTACTGTGTAGGACTGGATCATTGGTTATGGGATTTTAGTGATAAAATAATCATGGGTTTTGATAGAGAAATAGAAAAAAGAGGTTAACCTTCAGAATCATTTAAGATCATTTTGTGAAAACAAAATTGATGTAGGTGTATTCTATTCAACTCTATCAATCAAGAACATGTTGGCTTGATATTTTGTAAACTATGTTCAAGATTATTGGAAATATCTCATTGAAATTTATTTAGAATATCCCTATTGTGTATGATTTAATTGTAGATAATTTTTAAAGATTATATTTTGGTTATATAAATGATTTTTTGGAAATTTGGAATAAGTGTATTAGTGTGTGTTCTTATTAATATAATATGGTTAGTGGTTTGAAGTAACACAATCAATTAATGATGAAATTAGGGTGGTTCATAGATTGAATTACCACGTCTCAAATTATTTCACCAAGTGACATCCTGGGGGTAAGAAAAATAACCATTAATGTGTATAGTGAGGTCCATGGCTTAATTCCTCATGTATGTGTATAGTTGTGAAATTTGGAAAAATACTCAAAATACTGTAAAATTATTATAAAATATTTATTTAACATTTCCCATTAATTTTTCTTATTATTTTTATGTAAACTATTAACCTATATATCATCTTTTTTCTATAATGTGTCCTAACATTTATTTCCAATGTTGTATGTGTAGTTATGACTTTTATGTAAATCATACTGAGTTATATACTCTCCTCCTTCTAGGACACATTTTTTCATTTGGAGATTTTTTTTACAAAGATACAGGGAAGGGTCATGTGTCATGATTCTCAATGGATAACCTTGACAATAAGGTTTGGTTGGAAATAATAGAGTTACGGAGTGTTTGTTTTAGGCTATAGGATATTTCTATGCTTGTGACAATGTATTTATATTTGAATTCTCAACCTTTTACTTTGATTTATTTTTCACATTATTATAATAATTTTTCATGTATTGGTATTTTCTAGAGTAGTGTGATTATTTTTTCAACAATCATTTATTTTTCCTTGGATTTGGTATATTTCATTTTAGGATTTGTGGGTTCTTATGGAATATAATCCCCTTAAATTTTTATAAGAACAACGCATTTAAATCCGGACTATGTTTTATTGGGGATGTAAACTAAGTACAGTGCCAGTTACATCTATCCCTTAGACAATTAGTTTGTGCGGGGTGTTATAATCAGAATTAGTTTTGTATAGTTCTTGGGTCGAGTTAGTTACAAGAATATAAGTCAACCAGGATATGAATTTTATTTCCTAACAATATTAAGCAATCCTTTTCATGTTGATATTATATTTACATGGGATTGTGGGTATAATAGAGTTTTAAGATATTTTATGTGGTTTTTTTCTCTCATTATCTTCTATTTAGTCAATGCATGTCGTATATCATACATTACTACAAAGACATCACAATAGGAATACATTATTCATCAATTGTTCATATGATTTTTTAAAATGGATAAAACAGGTAATACATGATATTATGGTTTCAAAAGTTGTTCCACATAGTATTGATGATCATTTATAATGTTTTGAAGAGTACCTAGGACATTAGTTTATATTGAGAAATGGTTTAAATAGTGTATTATTATATTTATTGAAATGGCACAGAAAGATGTCACAGACATCAGTAGGAAGAAGTTGTTGAGAAAGTGGTTTCCCTTGATCCACAAGAGAACCAAAAACTTGCATAAATTATTTTTAAAGAATTGTATGTTTCTAATAGAGGAAATATAAATGATAAACTGATGAAAGTTGAAAATTATATATGTTTTACATATATTGTCAACCTATATGTTGAGGGGATTCTAAACATTAAAAACAAATGCTTTGGGTCAAAAAAATAAATATAATCTTACATTTTTTGGGTACACTGGTATAGATGAATATTAAATCCAAAACATATGTGTTGAAAGATATTTCAATCCAATGGTGGGATTTAGCTATCAAGGAAAAATACACAAAATGACTTATGTTGGAGGATTTTGTGGAATGTTTTAATAAAAATTATATCTCCACAAATTCAAAATAAGAAGAACAACAGAGTTCATAAGAATTATGATTGAAAAACTCTATGTGAAGAGTATGAATCTAAGTTTATGTTCTTCATTTTTTTTAGAAGTAGATTACATTGCATCATTGAAGGTGTATATCTTTGAGTCTAGATTTATACTTATGATTTTATCTAATATAGTTTTTATCTTTATAAGATATTATATAGATAAAGAGATAAATAGTGGCAGAAATGGATGTTAATGGTAATCCTATAGGATCAAGTCTATTTTTTCACATGGAAACATGTTCCAACAATAGTGTTCTAATAAAATAAAGAGTGATGGATTATATCTCAAAGGTAAAACACATTATACAGAGAAAAAAATTAGTTAATTTTAATGAAAGATAGAATGATATGACCATGTTGTTATAGTGTGTTTCATTAAAATATACAAAGAAAGAATGTATCGTAGAAACGGTGAATTTCCATCACTGTAGTTTGAAAATACATATCATCATGTATTTTTATAAATATATGATATCAACTAGTGTAACCATCTCCAATTATCCTTATATTTTATATTATCAGGTTGAATGCATTCATGATACATTTTCATGTACATTGACCCACGCGAGCCTTGATGATCCTTCAAAAAAAATTGTTGTTTAGAAGGCACCTTAGTATGGAATCAAGAGTTATCTCATAATATTTAATCAATAGTTATATAGAGAAGTTCATGATATTGAAAGAAAGATGACATGTCCCTCTTTGGTGTAATGTTCAATCCTTATAAACACCAAAGTAGTGTATGTTTTTTTGAAACAGGTGCATCATATTATTGAATTTTTTCTTCTATTGATAATAAATTGTTACGATTAATGTAAATAATTACTTATATCCTAAGTATCAAGACCGCCCGTGGATAGTGGTAGTGTAGAGGTTTTAATTTCCCAACATATTTAATTAATATTGATATAGTTATATTTCTTCAAGAGTATATAGTAATATATATGAATTATTTTTAAGATATTGCTAAATGGTAGGATTTAAATCCCATATCAACTATTAAAAAAGGGATTTAAATATTGTATATCTAAATAGAGTCATTCGTCTTTTCCTATGGGATTCAGATATAAATATCAATAGGGTAATCCCTTTAGTTGATTTTATGTTACAATTTTCTATCTAGTTAGTACTAAGGAAAATTATCATGTAAGTTGAAATAGGTAATTAAATTATTATTGAAAAATTATATTTATAACAGGATTATTTTATGAATCATATATATTGGTTACAATGAGGGAAACTAATATTTTTTTCAACCAACTCCTCAGAAAGAGCCCTATTTCCATACCATTATAGAAAATGGATTTGATTGAGATCTTGGAACAAAACTATTTTAAAAATGTGACGGATAATAACGGTTTTATCGGATCATCCACATCTCCATAGTATGAATTAGTTTTATTCATAAATAAATAAATTGAAACTCTCTGTTTGTGTGTTTCTTATCATAAGATGAATCAACTAACAATTACAATTTTATACCCTCTTCAATGAATAGTTAATTTATTTTGTCAATTAAAGAACCATAACTTGGTTTATAGAATATTTCTATAATCTGGATATCATAATCTTAGTGAAAAATATAGGATATTAGAAAGACCATATTTCAGTGTTTTTATGGACATTAATAATATGAACTCATTCCTTTGAGTTTTAAAAATGTTTTGAAATTTTTCGTGTCTTCGATGAATCATATATTAACAAGTATCTCAACTCCTTTTTTCATATTTATTGATGATATTATGGTATAAAATTGGAATAAAAATGGAAACCGTGAATTCCAAGAATCATATGGAGTACATTATGGGAGCATCATTTGTATTCTATGTTTTTGAAGTTCGTTGAAGAATTATATTTACTCAAACATTTCCTTTTCAAATATGGGATAAAATTTCACACTAGAAAGATAGAAGTATTAGTATCTTTGTAGAAAGTAAAGAATGTTTTTTAGGTTACATTTTTTTGGTATTAAAAGTTTATTATCATTTATTCATTCGATACTTCCCATGATATGATTATCTCATGACCTCTATGAAAAGGACATGTTTTTTTGTTTATAAAGAATGATGAATTTCAAAAATTATTTTTGGAACTCAAGATGCATCTCACATCAGCACCAATCCATATCATTCCTAAACTGGGTAACTTCTAGTAGGTGTAATTGGATTCATCCTGATAGATTCATGGCTTTATTCTCATGAAAATATAAAATGTTGTGTCCTATGGTTTGAGGAATTTTGAAGTTAATTATATTAATTATCCTACACATTACCTGTAATTATTTATAGTTTTCCATGCCTTATGCACATTGATAGATTACCTATTTGGAGGTAAGTTCATTCTTTTCACTAACCTTAAGATATTGAAATACATATTTTTTCAATGATATATGAACATGGTGAAGTTATAATTGGTTGGAATACCTCAAAATTTTAAACAATGAATTAATATACACACCAAAAAAGGTAATTGTGTTATAGGCATGATAAGTTTGAAATCAAACAATGGTATGATCATGGAAGCTCATGTATAATAGAGGTTGATGATAATTATTAGTGTTATGAATTTAGATTTCATTGCACATGATGAGTTTGAAATTTAATATCATGAAAATATTGATATATACCTAATAAAATTGGTAAAAGATGCTCAAATAGACAATTCTGAATCTATCACCATTAGTTCAAAAATAAATGTTAGAGATAATTATTATGACTATAAAGACGATCCAAGCTCTTTGTTAGACTTACTTAATTAAATTATTATTCCTCAATATTTTTAGGAGCATCACATTTTAGCATACTACCATTTGAAATGGGAATCTCTTCTAGGTTTTTTAAAAAAGTTTAGGGTAATTATGGCACATTTTTGTTGGATGGGTATGAAAATTATGATCAAAGACTCTATGATGAAATTTATATACTACCTATATTTCTTATACCTATAAGGATGTTGGAATATATTACTATGTTTTTTTGTAGGACTGTCAACAACATTATGAAAACTAATGCTATATGGGTATTAGTAGATCAACACCATAAGTTGGAACACTATATCCCAACTAGAAAACCCCAATATGATTGGTAACTTGGAAAAAATGTATATCCAAGAAGTGGCCAGATTACATATTATTATAGATTCTATTGACCCATGTTCCAATTATCTATTTTAGTGGTCATTACAAAAGTTTCTTGGAAGTAAGTTCAATATGATAATAACATATCTACAATAGAAAGATGGGATTCCAAAACACACAATTCTAAAATTGGAAGATGTTCACAGAGTCTGTGTAATGGGAATTGGTTGTTAACGAGGGTATTAAATGAATTAGGTAGAATTATCATATAATAATAGTTATATTTCAACAATATATATTCCACCTTTAAAGGCATTGTATGGTTGACCATTTCATTATCCTTTATGCTTGTGGAAATATGAGAGAAGTCATTGATTGGAATGAGTGTTGTGCGTGAAACTATAGAAAATTATATAATGTTATGGAGGTGAACATGTATGGAATAAATACTACCGAAGTTGTATAAATATAATCGTCACCGACTATTATATTTTGATGTTAGTGATCATATTTTCATAATTCTGTTACTGAAACATGATCAATTATTCTTACAGAAATAATTGTTGTTCCCACCACCGAATGTGGGGACATTCAAGGATATAGAATAGATTGGAACTATTGTGCATATGTTAGGGTTACCTCCAACAATCAATATCATTCATGATATTTCCTATGATTTTCAATTAATGAAGTATCACTCTAATTAATGGAACATGACCAGTTGTTATCCTATTACTCTTAAAAAATGTTAAAAATTTATCTGTGAAATGTTATGAGTTATAGATGAGAAGGAAAATACCATTATATGGAGATTTATATCCTATATGAGAGTACTATGGAAAAAAATAAAGGTTCAGGAGGATACTCATGAACAAGAAAGGATTATATGGGAGAAATGACCTTAATTTCTAGAGGTTTATATTGACATCCAACATCCAAAAGGAAGTAAATAAAAATAATGTAGAGAACATTGAATACCTCGTTTTATTTATTTTTTTATTTATGTATTTTTTTAGTTTAATGTTATGGGTTAGTTTCCAGATTTATAAAATAGAAGAATTAAAGATCTTAAATGTTTGAAAAGTATACAGGACTGATTTATATTATAAACTATGGTCTTATGATATAAATTTTCCATACTAGATTCCATAATAAAAGTTCATTGGAAAAATATGTTCATGACATAAATTATAATTTTTTATCATAAGATGTATTTTCCAAAAAAATAATCTAGGTGATGGGTTTTTTTGCATAAGTTACTGTCAATGAATTTCACATTTAATTTGTAAATTCAAGTCATAAATCTTTTGGGTTGAGAAAATATTACATTTGGATAGTGGGTGAAATTATCTCTTATCATTCTACTTTAATCCACTAACATATCTAGCATATGTTTGTTAATTTCTAGTGTTCTATGATGAATATTCTAAATTATTAATGAATCATTGATTGTTTATTCCTGAAATTAATGGTTACAGTCTCCACATCCTACCTTATCTTGTATATTTTTTTGTTATTTCTTGTAAAACCCTAGATCTTTCTATTGGACCAGATCACTGATAATAGATTTGTGGTGATAAAATCATCTTAGGTTTTGGCAGATGGATAAAAGGAATAGGTTGATTTTTAAAAAAATTATGTCACTTTATGAAAATAAATTCATGGTAGGGGGATTATCTCCCACATTACCATTATACATGTTATTGGGTTGGTATTTTCAAAATATCGTTTATGGTTGTTTGAAATTTGATATGGAGATTTATTTGGGAAACCTCTATTTGGTGTTATTTTTAATGGTTTGGTTTTGAAAGATGATATTTTGGTTAAATAAATGTCATATTAGAAATTTTACATACATATATTGGTATGAATTTATGTTAACATGGTTTAGGTAATTGTTGGAATTACCACCATCAATTAATGATTAACATAAAAATGATCATGGTTAAATGTAACACCATAAAGTTATTCCACCATATGAAAACTTAGTTATAAGATGACTGTAACAACCCGAGATTTTATGAGGATTATTCTTTTCAATTTCATTGATGGCTTGTGTTTTACACTACTCGAAGATTATCTTGCGCTATACGCAACACCGTATTATCTTGCAGTATATGCAACACTATTCTTGGATTGTGTTACACATAATTTCAAGTTCATTTGATAGTAGTCATTATACGCAACATTTAGTGTATATATATATATTCAATGTATAAATAAAATATCATTGGATTCTGTTATACAAAACAACGAAGGAGTCTTTCACAACATGCCACCCTAACTTGGCTTGCATTATACGCAATCGCGACCTTCCTCAATAGCGTGTGTAGTACACAATACTGGGTTTCACTAAACAATGATATATTGATATAATATTATTATGGACTAGGTGTTATGAATAGTATTAACTACATTTTTAATTTTATAAAATTATTATTCATCTTACACATTTTCTAGAATATGGTATTAAAACAAAATAAATTTTTCGTGTAAAAAATGTATTTTTCAGAAATTGCAGTTTTCCTGCCTTTTGATGGCGCACAAACTTTAAATATTATTTTTGACATGTCTATAAGTTCAATTTTACAAAATAAAATTCTTCTTTGGAATCTGGATATAAAAATTTACTTTGGATAAAATTTTCATATTATTCTGATAACTTTCATATTTTAATGAATAGTAAAAACACGGTTTATTTTAATTAAAAAAAACTTTTTTCATCGCAATAATTTATATGGTTATATTATATTTATAATTGGTTTTAAAGTTCAATTAGAATATATTTTTACCATTTAATCCAATGTTGGTCATTGGATTAATTTCACTTTGAAATTGGATATAAACAAGTATCAATGTTTTGATAGTTATTGTTTCTTAAAAAACACTATTTGTTTTGATAACAGGAATTAATTTTAAAATTAATTAATGACACTTATATGTCTTTAACTTGTAATAATAGACATCAATTTTGAATTTGGAATATCAAATAATGCTTAGGCTCAATTTTTGGTATTTTTCTGAAAACATTGAATTTTTGATTAATAGTGAAAACACTGGGTTACTATTTAAAAACTGAAATTTTATTTAAATAATTATTTATTTTATTTAAATTTATTTTAGGTCAAAATTGATACATAATACCTATATAAGTTCAATGAAATTCATTGGAGTCATTTTATAATAATTTTAGATATATAAAAAATTTTATTGAACTTTTCACCGTCTTTTACCCACCTCCTAGGAGAATTTGGAAATTCACATTAAACTTAATTTTACCGCTTCTGTGAGTGGGATTTAAATAATCTGAGAGACACGGTTAATATCAAGGAATAAAATTTGGTTCGATGAGATGAAAATAATTTTCGTGAATAGTAACTTTTTCTTTTATTTACCATGGTTAAAAGTAAATAGGGTAATGAAGGTTAAAAATGATATTATTATTATCCTAACACATGTCATAATTCTATTGGATAATTTTAATTCGACCAAAAACAACCTTATTAATAAAATATGACCATTTAGGTCTACTTGGATTAGATTAGGACATTTATTATTAATTTATTTAAAGAAGGGTTAAAATAGTTAAAATTAAAGTTTAATAAATAAATCATTCTTAATATAGGGTTATACATAAGATAAATTCAACTATAAATATTAATTAGAAATATAAAAATATTTCCTACATAATGGTATTTTATTTATAATTTTTAGACATTAAATAATATAATTTATTTATGACACAATGATGATGTAGTAATTATCTTATCAATGAAATATTAACATAATTGATGTTATAAATACCCAAATAAATGTAATTTGAGACTTTTTATGAATTCCAATAATTTTATAGGTTACTATGACCTGTTATTATTGATTCAATTTACATTTTTTGAATTAATCATGCTGTAATTATTTTCACAAAAATCAATTACCAAATAGTTTCAAAATTGACATAAAATAGTTTTTAAAACAAATATTATATTATTAATTGTTATTATATTCCTAAAAATCTAATGTTAGGACAAGATACTTATATAATGATATTTTTAACATTAATGGACCACTTGGGGTCTCTTGGATGTATATGTTAATTTTATTAACTATATAATATAAAAATACAATGTGACTTGGTAAATGTCAATCTAATTAACTAAGAGTAAAAACTAAAAGATAAGGTTAATATAATGACCCAAACCTGTCTAAAATCTATTGGTTGACATTATTTCGACCCATACCCACTTTAGATTTTAAATAAATCATTTTTGAGGTATTATAAACCGAATATGACTTTAATATAAAATAATATTTTGAGTTTTTCAAAAGGTTCCCCTCTCCTCCCTTATAAAAAGGGCACCCCTTCCCTCTTCTCTTCACACCATTTTGAACCTTGAAGCTCGGCCAACCCCTGACCATTTCTCTTCTACACTTACCTAGAAATATTCTGGAGGTTCATTTCTACTCAAAATCCTAACTCTACATCCTTCAGTGGAAGCTTAAAAGAGGTGCGTCGAAGAAGAGGTACTCTCTTCTTCTGATACTCTCATGTTTCTTTCTTATTCTACTTCTTCTTATTTATTAGTCTCATTATAAAGTAATAACATAATTTTTACATATATACTGATACGTTATTATAAATATGAAACAACCCTATTTCACCTTTTATCTATCCTACGGAAAAAGAAATCACCGCGTGTGCGTGCGTACGGAATACCGTCTCCACGTCGTGGTGTAATCTGTTTTCGACCACCACCTTACTTGGATGGGTATAATGGTGTAAATAAATAACTATATATAATTATTTTAAAGTTATATTGACTCTGAAATATTATAAATACACTTCAATACAATTCCACAATCATGGGAATGATATCATCACTCGTGCGTACGTACGGACTACCTTCTCCACGACGCGATGAGATTTATTCTCCATGTTAACCTTTCATGAATGATTATAAAGTATATATAATGAATAATAATGAAATTTATGACATAATAATGATACTGGATTTATGTATATAAATATATGTCATCTACATAATTATATTCAATTCAATAAGGAAATGAAAACATCATTCATGCATACCTACGGCCTACCGTCTCCATGAACGGTGTATTTCATTCCATTTATCGATCTGTCATATATATATGTATATGCTGAATATATATTATATATAAATCATGTTTTAAATTCTATAATTATGTAAATCACTATGTAAGTAATAATATCAAGAAAAAAAGTCGAAACAGATACGATAAAAAATGATTTTACCCAAAATGCTGCTTTAACATGGAATTTACAAAAGAACGGGTAATATAAAGTCTTAAGTGGACCATATATGATTTCATAACAATGAATATGATTCTGTAATAATTCAATGACATTATTTAAATCATTATACAGGAGGTTCAGATACATACTAAGTGAATAGGACGTAAGGTAAGGGATAACTCTTCCAATCTCGCTCTTATACGAGATTGTTTATTCATAAGTATTTACTGGGGTTTTTGTTATCATCCATGTCCCTATTTTCTAAAAATGTTCTCATGTATGTTTAATGTCCTTTTTACCCATTTTTGAATTTTACCACATGTAATGAAAGGAATATTACTTTTTTCTACCACACAAGGAACTTTTTGACTTTTTCGACAAAAGTACGAGGAGAATGTTATTTTTAACTTATATGGAGTTAACGGATTTTTAGAGTTTCATAACACCTCATTTTCAGGAAGCTTCCTCTACAAGATTGCATGATTATTTTCAAGAAAAGCCTTTTATTTTAAAATTTAATGGCATTTTGGGAAAGGAAAATGATTTTGAAGAAGAAAGGATATTTTCCTCAAGAATTCATTTCAAGTGTTTTATCAAAACCATTTTCTATCTAAGTTGACATTATTTCATATGTTTATGTTTCAAGTATAATATCTCTATGATTTTCATGGTTTCAATTTTCTTATTATGAAATGATATCCATTTCTTTTATATGGATTATGTGATGATGGGATGATGTTTTTGAAACCCATTTTATTCGTTGGGTTATTTTGAATGATGTATGTTTATTTTGGGGCACAAGTAAGAATGATTTCATTATGAGACAGGTGGGACCTATATCTACATCCAATGCATTGTTTAAAGATTTATATCTCATGAGATATACATTGCTGAAATGGTAAGTTAATCCAGTTCAGTAATACAGGACTGGAATGAAGAGTGAACTCGATCTAGAAAGGGACTTTGGCCACTAAGATGGTCTTGGCAGCAATGCCTTGGCAACCATAGAAATCATATCATGTGATTCATGGTTTCCACAATCACATGTTTTATTCCCATGCAATTTTATCAGGATTAATGTTTATTTATGATCTATGCCTTATGTACTGCCATGATTTATGTCATTTCCAAAGATTTTGATGTTTAAACATTATGTTCATGTTTTTAAGTTCAAATGTACTTGATTTGTTTTATTTTATCCATGCTTACCCTTACTAATCATTTGAGCTCAACCATTATATTTTTTATTTTCCCCAGGATTTAAAGAATTATTTTAGGAAAGAAAACCAAAAGGGGAAGATCATTATGGGAGATGTTGAAGATCTATCACCATGATTAAAATATTACGTTCCAAGTTTACAAAGACACGAAACTATTACAGTCCTTGTGTGTCTGTTTTTGTTATGTATTAAGTATTCCGAAAAAGTAATGTAATGTCCATGTACGTCAAGCTTTGGGTCTCTACAATTACTCAACACTAATGAGAATAGGGAGCATCAATATTTCATGGATCTTGTGTATCTGGTTGTGGAATGAGAATTATTATGTCAAATAATATGAAATTTATTGAAAATAAATCTATAATTTTTCTCATAAATGGAGCTTATGATTTTAATGTAAAATATTTATCAGTATCTTGTATATTGAATATAAAATTTGTAATCCTATTTATGTTCAAGTGGTTTGTGTTAGGGATTCATTAATGGGTATTCTTCCTAGTGATATACTCAACCACTTCATGGGAGCATTGGTGCATCAACAGATGTTGTCTACTGAGATACAAGGAAGGGTCTTATATCATACATCTCTATTGTTGATCCTTAATTTTATTCTGTATATTATAAAACAATAGATGGGGATTATATTTATATTGGCCTGGGATGGTTCTATTTTGGTTTCAATGTCGTTCTATTTGATTTCTTATTTTCTTTAAACCATTATTTTATTTGTTGTTGTACTAGGATCATTATTCATGTATTAGTAATTTTTTTAGTTTCATGATTATTTTTATTGATCCATTTATTTTTTCTTGGATGTGGTGTCTTTATAGAATGGGATTTCTGGTTCTTATTAATAATCATCCCACAATGTTATATAAATACCTAGGAATTTATTTCTAGTCATTTGTGTTTTGCAGATGTCACATTATTCCAATAACACCTCTATCTCTTCCAAGGTCAATGCATTAGGGTACGATATTATAGAAATGGATTGACTCTACATTACTTGACTATTAATCATATAAAATATAAACCTATACCCAATTAAATTGAGGGAGATATACTTACCACCTATCACATTGTAATTATAATGAAAATGAGGGCCACATAATTATAAATCATTCAACTTATCAGAACAAATGAAAAGTAATGTGTTTCATATATATTTCATCAAATCATAAACCATAGATATGAAATCCATTCCATCAAAATAAAACATCTATATAAAATTAAATATGGTACACATGGATCATATCCCCTGTAAATAATATGAAAATTAAAAGGTTTTCTTATTAGTGAAATTACCATAAAAATATCATAAAAAGATTCTAGAGGAAAATATCCTTTTTAATTTTGAAATCATTTTTTTAATTAATGATAAAAATATAAATAAAAAAAGTTTCATTGAAATGAACCATGTAAAAATTTAATGTAATCTTCAAATAAATGATTTTTTTTCTTGAGTACAGGAAATATTTTTCAGGTCATATAAGTTAAAAAAGAATTCTATTCATACTTTTAGAAAAAAGATAAAAATGACCTCATTAAGAAAAAATAAGAATATTATCTTCAAATTGTCTCATAAAAATCCAAAATTTGGTAATAAATGAATTTAATTAATAATAATGGTATTGTATAATACTTTTCTAAAAACATTTTTATAAAATACCAGCATCGAAAAAAATGGTTTTACAATTGAAGGGGAAAATGAAGTTGAATTTCTATGAAAACATATTTTTGTTTTCTTAAGTATATAACGAGAGGTAAATTAAATGGAAAAAATTATTTTTTAGATAAAAACCAATTATAATTAAATTAATGTGTTATTTTAGAGATATATCTTATGATCTAATCATTGAAAACATGATCATAAACAGTTATGGTAAACAATGATATTGGTTCATAAAACCCTAACCTCTAGTTATTCCGCCATTAAATGTAGATTATACTACTTTATAATAAATTTAGATTTATTATTTATTTATTATAGAGCCATTTTAATACATATAATAACATATATTACCCCTTTATAACATTTCAAAACACCGTTTTATCAATAATTCTTTATTATAATTTTCATTTCAGGGTGCCAACCATTTCGTTTATCATGAATCATATTATTCGGTAGATCTACTACTTGAAAATTTATCTAGGTTATTTCATAAAAATAATAATAATAATGATATTAATTCCATATATACTCATTATATAAATATTTATAATATTCCATAATGGATAGAGATAGAAAAATGAATTCCACCGTTCATAGAGATCGATTATTCTACATTCACATGAGCGTAATTTAAATTTTTCAATGGATGAAATGAAAGAAATGTATATAATAAATAAATATTATAAATTAATTATATATTTTTAAATATATAATATCTATTAATTAAATCTCTACTTGTTACTAACCAATTAAAATTGAAATGATAAACAAATCACATTGTGTTGTGGATGTGGTACTCCACAGGTATAGACGTGTGGCGTTATTATCTTGAAAAAAATTATAGTGTAAGAGGGTAGACAAGGTATTATAATTAAAAATTATTATTTTTTCATAAATAACACATATAAACATTAAAACCACCAAAAACCCCATCTATAAAATAAGGGATGAAAAATGAGTTGCATCTCAACACGTAGACAACAAGTTTTACGTACGCCCGAGCGATACATTCAATTTTTGTTCGATGAGAAAGAGGGTGTATAATGAATTTTTAAAAATTAAAATAACATTTTATAATATTTAGGATATATAATTTATTATTTTATGACAAATATCATATATTTACAGGATTTAATGAAGTGTATAATTTAATGTGACCAGTTAAGGTGATTAACACTTCTTTGAAATGATTCCTTTAGATAACTTCTAAATGAATCAGAGCATGGAAATTTTGGAATGGCAGAACCACTAGAATGTGTCTAGCGATGTTCAAAAGATATTTTAGAATATTTTTCTCAATCTTTTACGGTTAATGTTTTGTAAATAAGTGAGTGAGGATATTCCATTTTATAATTAAATTGAAGGGATATTTTGTAATTTCTCTAAATATTAAATCATAATAAAGTCACTTCCAAATGAAATGCCTCCCATTGGCACATAATTCAACCATAATTTTTTATAGGGTTATAATATCATTAACTGATATAATTTAGATATGTTGTGGTGTCCTTTTAAACCTTCTCAATTCAATTAACTCTTATTTAACCAATAATAACTCTCACTCTTATAATAATGTTTTCAAGGCTAAAAAAATCATAATTTTACCTTTAATATTAAAAATATCCCATAAATGGAAAAGTTGTGATTTTTTAGACCATATAATATCCAACTTGTCTTATTTATATATTTTTATTTTTCAAAAATAATTTTAGAAAATAACATTTTGATATAATTTCATTATTTTCAATTTTAACACTATTCATTTATTTTATCTTAGTGGACACAAGGACAAAGTTGAAATTAGAATATAATAATCTATCAAAAAACTAATATTTAATATTAACCAAAAAAATATAAAGAAAACTATAAATTACTCAAATTATATAAATTTTAATATTTCCAAAATCGTTTATTATATTTATTAATTAATTAAATAAATATTTCTTTGGCATTATGTAAGAGTTTTGGGTAATTATATAATACCAAAAAATTATAAATATATTATAATCATGAATATAATTTTTTTATTCGTAAAATAAAACTTAATATTTAGTTAAAAAAATAATATTAAAACACATAAAAGATATTTGAAACAAAGAGAGGGGGATTCTGTAATTTTAATTTATCTAAATAACATATAAATCATTTTCATAGAAAAAGATCTATTACAGTCTCGAAATTCAATACTACAGAGATATGGTAGAAATAATTTCATATAATAAAAATTCTGATGAATAATTATTGCCTTGACATTTTAGTAATCTTTTTTAACCTGATATATCATTTACAAAGGTGAGAAATTTTACCCAAGTTACAATTCATATCGAAAAAAATAAAATGGCCCTATTTAACAAATTTGATCAAAATATTTCAAAATATGTATCTATTATTATCTAATTAAAAAAATATAATGTGATCCAATTTATTTTAATTTATTTTCATAAAATATGATATATATTATTTGGAAAAAAAATTTAAGCATAAAAATGATTTTATTCTTATTAAATGACTAGAAATAAATTGATTTATTTTAAAAAAATTGGATCAATAAAATAGTATATAAATTTTATTGAATGAATTCAAAAATACTAATTATTGTAATTTATGAATATAAAAAATAAATATTTTTCATAAAAACAATTCAATTAGAGAAAGCATCACGTTTTTTAAATAATTTTGGTCATTATATCTAATCATTTGATAACTAATGAAATTATTTTATAAATGTGTATATAATTTATCCTTAATAATTGAGGTATTAGTATTTAGAAATATAAATCCATCAATGATGTGATAATGAAAACACAATATCTAAAAATGATTTTCACGTCATCTAAACTCAAATTTGTTGTAATGTTGTTGTTAAAGATGTAAAATTTATTAAAGAGGATTATGTCATAAAAATATTTTGATGTCACGTTATATCACCATTTAAAATAAAATTGCCCCTCAATATTTTTTCAATATGATACAAATATATGAGGATAGTTCTACATCACCACATCCTTAGGTTCTCGTGTATCTTTCTCAAATTGGAGGTTTCACTACAAAACTTTGACCAGTTGAATGGTATTATTGTGTATAAATTTCTGTATATGACATAAAATCTATAGTAGTTGTTCATCATAATAAATATCCTTCCTATTTTTATTATCTTTGAGTTCTATTCATTGTGTGGATAAGGTATATAATTTTTTTTGAATACATAGATGGAACACATCTTGATCTTTAGAGAGTTCAAGAATATATTTAAATCGATAATATAACGACATGATATGATCATGAACATTAAATTGAAAGATATTCCTATGACATAGAATTGCCTTATTTCAAAATATCATCACCCTATTATAAAGATAAATTCTTAGGAGTATCTTATCACCAACTATAAACTCTATATCTTTTCATTTCTTTTCAACATTACATTTTTATCGTCAATGAGCTTCCAAATATGATGTTAAATGGCTTCAACATTCTCTATAATTTCCTCATATAATTTATTTCTAAATATTTTCAATTATCCAACATCATTAAATCTTGTTGGATTTTGGAACATCGTATAATAAGGTTATTCATAAGGAGTCATCTCAATACTTGAGTGAAACCTATTGTTTTAATAAAGTTACACTAATGGAAGGTGTTGATCCACATAAAATTTTCAGTCCATAAAGAAATTTTTCAACATTTATTCTATATTTTCAATGTTCCTTTTAGATATATCATATTTCTATGGATGATAAGCTATTATGAAACATAACTCTATATCCTGATCCTTCTGAATACTTCACCAAAGAATCTAGGTAAACTATGAAGCCTTATCAGATATAATTGATAGCGGTATAGATTGAAATATAACCATTTAATTAATATATAAACATGTGAGTTAATCAAGAGTGAAATATTATCTATTGGAAATTATGTTTTTGAATTTATAAAAGAATTTATTATAAACCGAATATCATTATACCTATTATATGTTTTATAGAGCCTAATTACAAAATACATGGTTATGTTTTTTCCTCTCCATAGTTGTATGGGATATGTTTTTAACATCCCTAAACAATTTTGTATCTCATCCATAACATGATAACATATAAAGAACAAAAAGTAGAAAATAAAATATATCTCTTAATGTAATCGCAACGTAATTACTCTTTGAAATCATAATACATCATTGCACATACATTCTATAAGGTGAATGAGGAACTATGAGTTTTATAAAAATAATCCTTAAAATTTGGTACCGAATAGACATATCCAGGGTTCCAAAGCTGTATTACTACATAATAATTGAGTTTGAAATTAGGAATATTTTTCACCTTCTTTTGTATCACTACATGTCCCTTCTAGTCCTCTTTAATCATCACATTGATAGATAGTTGAACTCTTATTTTAGAAATATATGATTTTTGGATTTCATTAATGATTTCAAGATCCATCCTTTTAAGTCAATAAATATTGTTTATTTTTTGATCCACATCATAGATAATCAATCATAATCCTTTTGACTCGGATAATATGCCTTATTTTTTTCTTTCCCAGGGCGGTAATGTATTGAGTAGCCATAATCATCAATCACCTCTAACCATTTTCATGGGCACATGTGAATCTGTTTTTAGTTAAAATGAAATTTAATCATTTTTAATTAATATATATGTCACACCATTAAAAATAAATATAATTTTGCTATATCTTTTATTCCAAAAATACCTTAGTTAATTCAAAATCTATAGTTGTTTAATTTTTCTCTTATTCCATTAAATTTCATGAGGCTTAATATATAAGCATACCATTTTTATGAGGAATTATCCTAAATCATTATTTATTGTTTTACTATATATTACAAAACCATATCTCCTATAGGGCAGTGAACAAATAGGTGAATTAACTAGAAATATCTTTTGTTCATTAAAATTGTCCTCACATAATTCTCTGAAAAGGAATGAATCTCCCATTCCTGTTTACATTGTGAGTGGGTTTGAAAGAATTTAAAAAATCTATGCAATGCATCGGTAACTTCCATCCATAGAAAAAATGTTAGGGATCTCAGTCATAGTGGTTGTTCTAGATCAATTTTCTATTACATGTCTCTTTGAATTTTCCACTAATATAAAATCACATGTAATTATATCACCCAACAATTAAAATTTATAAAGCCAAAATCCTCACTTGTTAAATTTCTCATAAATATTAGTCATCCCAGGTGTTTGTAGAAAAAATACTCATGTTCCCTTAATGATCATAAATTATATTTTAATAAATAATAATATTGTCAATAAAGACTTTGAAAAACTGATCAAGGTAATCTCAAAGGACACTATTCATTAAATATGAGAAGATATCATGGTAATTAGTGATAAAAAAAAGTATCACTATAACATCAATGTGTTTATACATTTTCTAGAATTCAATTATTCTTATATCCTTGTTATTGTCCTTAAATTGAATATATGAAAAATGAGTATAAACTTGTGAGAAGTATTCAAATCCATAATGTTGATCAAATAAGTAATCAATGCGTTATAGAGGATATTTATTCTTTATTGTGATCATATGATGTTTTTGATAATTAATACTGAGTGACATAGATCCTTCATTCTACAAAAAAACAAAAATAGTGCACCCCACGATGGAACACTTAGCAGAATTAATACATTATCAATATTCTCCAAGAGTTTCTTCTCTAATTCATACAACTCAATTGGGGCCACTCTGTAAGGTGTTTTGAAATTGGTTTTTCACTAGGTATGAGTACTAGTGAAGAATCAATGTGATGGTTCCAATGAGGGCTAAGAAAACATTTTGGAAATACATCAATGAAATCCCCCATAATTGGTATATCATTAATGTTTATTTTCTCCCAAAACATCTGAGATAAATGTAAATATTGAATAGGAATCAGGAACCATACTATTGATTTAATTTCAGATTGGTGTTCATATTTTTCATCATACTAATAGGAAATAATAATTTGGTTTATATTATCAAACATAACATCACAAACATAGATTTTGATACATGAATTGTATAAGGACATAAAATTCATGACCAAAATTATATTTGTATCAAATATAGGAATAATGATAATATTTTCAGGAAACAAATTCTGTTAACCCTCAAAAGGAGAAGAATTATAGGATCGAGATACGATCGTCATGTTGTTAGGGGGTTTTTCTTCTAACTCAACATATAATTTTTCAATTGGTATTTTAACACCCTTAAAAATGTCATTATATATATAATAAAGTTGGTAGATCTAGAATCAAATAAGAAATTATCATTTCTATGGTGGATGGTAAGTGAATCTTTCACCAAGTTCTTATGGCACCTCTCATCATAAATAATGATAATATAATATTTCCCTTTATCCCTAAGGATTATAAGTTGTTTATATCGATCATCATCATTATCCTTCATATTTGGGAAATGGATTACATAATTCCAAAACTCCATCAATTTAAATAGTAGTTTTTGGGTGGTATATTCAATTGGTATTTCTCTTTATTCACATCATTATATAATTTCTTCCAATTAAATCATTATTTGATTTCCGGATGACCTTATTCCCACAACTAAACATTTACCAATTACCTGAATAAAAATTTCCCTATATTTTCTTAAAAAATTAATGAAAATGGAAGTTTTATCTTCTTTTATATACGTGTTTTATAATTTCCTTTAAACACTATTTTCAGTTCTTATCAAAACCCTGAGATTAATGTGTAACACTATACTCTATCTATACCTTGTGAGCAAATCGAAAAATTTCTTTATTGATAAAAATTACCATATGTATAGTTATCTTTAGATAATTGGTTTTAGACTATTGAAGGATATATAAACCTTTCTTTTATGTTCATTAATAAAACTATAATTTTACCTCATATGTTTTTTGGAATTTTCCTCATAATAACTCATAGATTTATTATCATTGTTCTTGAACTGTAGGAATTATTTCTCCATTTTCAAATAAATATTAAAAGTAATGTAATTTTAAAAATAATAAGCATTAATGTTTATCCAAATACATGGATAAAATTTCTTCTTTACATCTCATGTTCTTGATAATATTACACTGTTAACATTATTCTCCATCCATATGTTAATTAGAATGAATAATTTTCCCACATTCTGATCACTGAATTTTCAGGACCCGCCCCATTGGGGCCCATATTGTGACACCCCTTTCATATGTCCAATATTCCTGGGGTTAGATACTATCACATTGTAGGAATTTTACTAACATGGGAGGCCATAACCTAATGTACTTATACAATCCAACACAAACATCTTGAAGATAATACACTGATAAAATTTTAAAAAAACTGACAATCCATTCATGCATACATCTAAATCCCACAACCAGAGTATGTTAAATATTAATGGAAAGTAAAAAGAGAAAAATTACGTCCCACCTGAATGTGTATAGTAACAATACCAACATGAATGTAATGATAGTTAATATTATTAATATCACTTGAGGAACACACCTAAGTATTTTGGGCTTCTTGAGGACCTTCTAGTCCGAGTCCCTCCAGGTCTTTGTTAAACAGTCGATCTGTAACAACCTAATTTTTTTTCAATATAAATTCCCCTCTTATAATTGTGTAATGTAGTATAATCACATAAAAGTACTTTAATAACACAATACAAACATTAAAAATAAATAGTGAATAAAATATTGGGTATTTCTAGATGTAAAGGAACCTTTACTGATGAAATAATAAGTTTACCATAAGAATAATAATAATACTATTATAAATATAAAATTGGAAAATATAATAGTAACCTCACCAATGAATGTATAAATTAAATTTAGGAATCCTATAAATGAAGTATGATATAATTGTATAAGTACATAAATATTTTGAAAATTATTAATTAAATGTTTCTATTTCTGAAAGTTATAAATATTTATATAATGTTTTGTATTAAGATAGTTATTTAAAATAATTTTTTTTCATAATGTGTATTAAAAAATTAATATTTTTTTTCTTATTATTTTATGATTATTTTATGAGACCTTGTTTAGATTATCTATTTTTTACAAAATAAGTTATAATTTTAAAATCAAAATTTTGCGTGTAAGTAATTATTTTAATTAAAAATTAAATTTATCATAACTAGATAATTGTTTTCATAAAATGGAGTACATTTCTAACTTTTACTTCTTAAAATATGGTTAGAGTTAATTTTTGGGATTTCTCTAAAATACATGAATATTATGTGAATAGTAAAAGATGATAATAAACAATAAAAGATAAATAATGAATTATCGATTCATAGATGATTTATAACTGAAGTAAGCCCAAAATCCAAAACTAAAATTAATTAATTTAATATTTTTAAGGATAATTCTCAAACTATCTGTATTCCTAAGAAAAAATAAAAATCAAATGAGTAAAATTTTCAGAAAACACTCATCTTGATGATAATAAATACCACCCATCACCCTAACTTCTTCTAACACTTCTTGAACATTTAGACTTGTCCATGTTATAATAAAATATATTCTCAAACCTGAACCCCTTGTCCAAGAGATCGTATCCTCATAATAATAACAATATGTTTTCCTAAAGGTTTTTTTCACTTCTCCATGGGACTGTTTGCTGAAGGGCCATGCATCAGTGAGGCTTGTCCGAAGGATTATGTGCTCGGGTGGGGTAGGTCTGGTGGTTTGCCTTGGTTGTTTCTTTTATCCTGTGAACTCCAATACTTTGTTCAAACTGTCTTTGTGGTTTCTCAATTTTTTCCTCAAAAGTGTTTTGATAATAAAAAAAGAAATTTTCATTCAGTCAGTAATATGACGATGTAATCATCCATCATCAATTCTTCAGCCTCTCATTTTAAAAAAAATTAAAACATTGACTGTGATGTGTTAATTTATCACATTTAAGGACAATGATTTTTAAATTTTTATTAAAATATTCAATTCTGGTCGTGAAACAATTTTTAAGGTTCAAACCGATTATAATATATTTATCGTAATATATGAAATGTTCTAGAATCAATATATACAAATTTTGTTAAATAATAAAACAAAAAATGTCCCTTGTGAGGAACAAATCACCAATAATAATCCAAACGACATTAACTAAAATCTTATATAATTATTCATCCAAAAGGAAAATATAAAAATGATTGATATGATAACATAACCTTATGGTTTTTTATTATTAACTTATAAAATCAATTCTATATTTCTTTATTCATATGACAAGAACATCAATACTCTTATACCAGAAAATTGGTCTAGAAAACTAAGAAAAAATGCACTCACGAATGATGAGATTCAATACTATAACTCATAAAAAATTATATAAATTAAAATAATATAAATAAAAAACAACTAAATTTATAAATGGTTTAATAATGATTAACTAATGAATCTAATTTCTTTATTCCAGACCATACGATCGATTGAAAAACTATTTCGTACATATGGTAAGGGATCCTCTTGAACCTCTATTTTATTCATCAGTTTAATATTTCTCTCTCTTGACCAATAATTGGTGGGGGTTGGGGTGGTAAGGGTTTGGGTGGTGTGAGGGGTAGGTTTCAGGGTCAATTCCTCATGTTTATAATTTTCTACAATTTTCTTCCTTGTGTTGTGTTCCGTGATGACGGATGTAATCGACTTAGTACTCCTTCTATGTCATTACCCCCAATGTAATTCCAATTTATTTTAATGTAATTTTTATAATTTCTTTTTATATGTTCCAAACTCTTGTATCTATTAGGTATCATTCTTATCTGGTGGGAAAAACTTGTTTTGAAAAGGTTACCTTCTCAATTCATCTCGATAAGAAAGCCTGATTCAAGGGAACTTATTAATGTATTACCTATTTTTATGTGAACTACATAATCTATTTTAATCCACCATTTTATTTATAAAATAAATTATTTTATCATGAAAAAAAATATTGGATTATTTCTTGTTTTATGAAACAAATTATTCCTTTTACGTTTTAGATTCTCGTTAATATTTTCCTTAAACCACATTACATTTTTTTATTTCTAACGTTTCCTAAACACTATTTTTATATGTTTTCACATGATTTTGATATAAATTATCATGATCTATGCATGTGGTTTCTTTATTAATGTCCATTTTTTGTAAAAATAATTTCTTTCAGGGTAACTATTATGATAGTTCTTTATGTTTTGACTTTTTACATGATTATGATTCCCAATTCTCATCATGGGTAACCCATATGTTTATGTTTGATTACATAAATATGACTATTTTTGAGGAAGAAATACTAATAAAAATTTTATTATGGTTTCACCTAAATAGTTCTCTAATGAATTGGTTAATTTTTAGTCTCATGATACATCCTTTAGGATAAAGAGTGAACATTATTCCTTAATGGGAATTTGACCACCTTGTCTTGGAGGTTAGCCTTGACTCATGTTTATGTCATGTTATATATTGTTTCCACATTCTTACGATGCCATTATTATATCTTACCATGTTATAAATTTAATTCTACCTTATATTTATTCATTTTACAAGACTTTTATGTCAGTTTTTTTGATTTCTAACCCATGTGCTACATTTTATTCTTTTGCATAATTCATTATAGGGATTTTTATCTCATCCCTTTGGTTTAGTTATTGCATAGGCTATCATATGTAGTTATTAGAGCTCAATGGAAATTAGGTTCCCATTATGGAGATTAAATAAATAGTTCTTTTATGATGTTGAATTGTGTACCTTATCATCCAATGACACTAGAATTTATGATCATTGACTTTTTATTTGATGATTTATTATGCTCAAACTATTATAATGATGTGTGAAAATGTTTAGGGTTGATATAGTTTGTATCAGACGACACATTTAGTTATTTTTATTAGGACAATAAAACTCTTGAAAAATACTTAGGGATAAAACTATTTATAATAAAACAACCCTAAATTTTGGTTAGAATAGATTGAGTGGATTTTAAATAAAATAAATCTATGTCTGGATACTAAAAGTGGATGTGGTTCTGGCATAGATATACATAGGAGTGACTACTCTTACAAGGTGTTCTGTGCCTGACTCTCGGTAACCTTATACAAGAAAACATTCCTTATTGTGCACCTTGTTTGACACTCCTAGGGGATATGATTTGGTAACGTCATAACCTAATTATGTACCATTATTGAGGTAATAAATAAATTTCATATAAGAATATATGTTAGGGAACAGATCATGGATAACTAATATTGAATCATAGGGAATATAAAGTTAGGATATACTTTTCCTCTATAATTTTATCCTTTTAGGATTTATATTCTATTTTTATGCTTATTATCTAATGATTCAATCCCCCTAATGGTACATTATTTATTACAGTTAATGGCTAGAAATATAAGAACTCATTTGAATAATAAATGTAACAGGGAATGTGATGAATTACCTAATGATATGAAAAATATATTGGGAATGGGTGATAAAAATATTATGACATTACTTTATTAGCTGGGTCAGGTTATAAATAATAAATTGATTAGTCTGGAATTCCCTACTTCCCCATGGAATAAAAAATTTGATGTTAATTACTTCATGTGGAAAATGCCTCCCATGATTAGGGGATCTTCGGATCCCCTTCCGGCATAATAGTGGATTAACTCCATTTAGAAGATATTGTATATCCTCTGTTGTTAAAAAGAATATAAATTTTTGGTCACAGTATATTGTTTTGATAAGGAAGTTGATCTGTGGTGGACACTGATCAAGAACACAAAGTAAAAGGATGGAATTGGTTCCATGAAATAGGAAGATTTCAAGAAAATATTTTTCAGTATATATTTTCCTCAACCCTCCATCCCAATATGGAAATGGAATTACTCAGAATGAATCATAAAGAAGATCAGTCTATCAGGGCATATGAAAAAAATATCACAAGGCTTGAAAGATATTCCTTCAGCCTTTTCATGAAAAAAAATATTGGTGGATCTCTTATTTAGTGGACTAAATATGAGTCTATGAATGGTTGTAGCGATTCAAGATATTGTCAGTTATGAGTTGATAGTTTTTTCCCTCATGTATGAAATAGAGATGAAATATTATTTGTTGTCTCATGGGAATGGGGAAAATGAGTAATCTGGAGTTTAATATGGGTGATAAATCCCATGATGGAATAAAGACCATACATCACGCGTGTCAAATTTTTCGGAATAAGCATCCTTGAAACTACATAAATGAAACCATGAGATGCTTCCAATGTGGAAGAGAATGTCATATTTCTAATAAATACTAAAATGATATGAAGAGTCTACCTAATGAATAAGAATAAAGGAAGGTTCATTTCAACACTCATCATATAGTGTAGTTTTTCAACTGCGGGAGCATGAAAATTATGAAAACAATTTCCCTAAGACCATGGTTGTTAGAGGTAATCAACAAAAACAACCTCCAAAAGTATAAATGAAGGGAATATTCAATCACTACTACTATGGTGGTGCCCTAAAATGATGCGTTGATAAGTAAAATTATAATTCATTACAGAATAGTGATCATACTATTTTATTATGGTTCTATATATTCATTCACATCTTGCATTATTATTAGAACTATTCAATCACCACCTCAAAATTTAGAGGTTGGGTTATCTTTGAGAACAGTAAATGGGAAAATTACTGCATCCAAATATTATAACTCCTTCCTGGTTAATGTTTGTTGATTGAACCTCCCAAATAATATTATCATAATCCCTTTCATAGAGTATGATGATATATTTGGTATGGATTGGTTATCATTATATGAATCTAAAATCAACTATTAGGAATGGGAGAACAATCTTCATATCCCGAAGAATCCTCATATTCTATAAAAGTGTGATGATTAAGATGAATCTCCTTTATAAATATATTCTCAATTGTGGATAATGTTTCCTTATGAGCAAGCACATCTTGCTGAAATTAAAAAGACAATAGATAAAATGATGCTCGAAGACGTGCCCATTGTGAGACACTACACTGATGTGTTACCCCAAATTGTTGTCTGGTTTTCCCCATGATCGATTGGTAGATTTCTAAATGAACTCATTCTTGTATCTATGCCTATATCAAAGACACCTTATAGAATAGCCATAGTTGAGCTGGAAAAACAGAAGAAGAAATTAAAAGAGAATCAGGTGAAGGGTTTTACATGCCTGAGTGATACACCATGGGGTGCACCAGTCCTCATTCTCAAGAAGAAGGATTGATCAATGCATTTATGCATTTATTTTCACAAGCTAAAAAAATCATGATAGAGAAAAAGTATCCCCTCCCATGGATAGACAAGTTATATGATCCACTATGTGGGGCCAGTAATTTCTCTTTAGTGGGACTTAATTTATGATATCCCCAATTTAAGGTGAGGAAGGATGATATCCCCATGACTTCCTTTCGAATGAGGTATGGAAACTATGATTTTATAGTAATACCATTCGGAACCACTAATGGTCTAGAAATACCCACGGACATAATGAATAGTTTGATTAGAGATTACCTCATCAAATTTTAGGTAGTGTTTATTGAAGATATAATGTTATACTCCAAGAATAAAGAGAAACATGAGGTGCATTTGAATACTTTTTTGAAGGATTTGAAAAGGGATAATCTATATGAAATTAATAGTAAATATGAGTTCTCTATGAAAGAATTATCTTTCATGGTGCATGTAATAACCATCGAAGATATATTAGTGGACCCTTCCAAGATAAAGGAATTATTAGTGTGGACCATGAAAATGTCTGTAATGGAGATCTGTAGTTTTCATGGTCTAGCTGAGTACTATAGATGATTTTTAGGAACATCTAATGGTTTTCAAACACATTAACAAAGATGAATCATAAGGGAATGATATTTTTTATGGACAAGTTAATGTGAAGACTATTTCAAATACTTGATTAAGAGGCTTATCAATGTACCGAACTCACACTTCCAACAAGGGGTAAATCAATGTGGTGTATAGTGATTATGAGAAGAAGGAATTTGGATGTGTAATGGTGAAAAATGATAACATGATAACATATGTCTTAAGGTAGTTGAAAATCCCTGAGAAAAATTATCCTATACATGATTTGGACTTAACAACTATGATTTTTTCATTGAAACTCTAGTGGCATTATATCTATGGGGAGATGGGTGAGATATATATTTTGACAACAAGAAACTCAAAATATATATTCCAACATAATTATATTAGTATATTCCAGAAATGATGGTTAGATTTCATTAAGGATAATGACTACAAAATCCACTACCATCCTAATAAGTCAAACAAGGTTGCATATTCTCTAAGTAGAAAAGATCCTAAATATTTAACAATGATTAGAATTTAGAAGGAAACTATCTTATTAGACTAAAAAAAGGATGGGAATTTGAATTTTTAAGGAAGGAACATAATCAATCATTTCCAAACTAATTTATCAACGATCCCTTTTAGAGAAAATAATGGATGGTCAAAGAAATGATGTGGAAATCTAGAAGAATTTAGAAGCAATATAAAAGGGGAAATCCATAGATTTTTAAATTTGTTAGGAAGGATTTTTATGATTTGGGACACAAGTATGTGTACCTTCTAAACCAGATAAGAAGAAGGATATTTTAAATTAATCACATAGCTTATCCTTCTATATAAACTCAGGGATCACAAAGATGTATCATTATATTCAAGAGAACATGTGGTGGGACAATAATAAAAAAGGGAGAGTTGTGTATACATCAACATGCCTTCTATTTCAGCAAGTGAAGGCTGAAAAGAAATTATTATAATGGGATGATGATACCACTATCTTTACCGACATGGATGTGGTAGAACATTACCGTGGAATTTGTTAGCATGCATACGGAATAATCCAAAGGGAAAAATTCTATATAGGTGGTTGTGGATCATCATATAAATATCGAGTACTCTTTAACAATTCGAGAGGATTTATCACTAGATCAACATTAATAGATATATATCATAGAAGTTGTAAGGAAATAAGGTGTACTACATTCAATTGTTTCTGATCAGGATCTGATATTAACCTCAACGTTCTAGAAAAGCCCCCAATATGCTCAAAGCACTATTCTAAACCTCAGTGTGGCCTATCGACCTCAAATTTAGGACTAATCTGGGATGAATATTAATATTCTAGAAGATATTTTGATAATGTATTCTATATAAGTAAAAGGATGATGGGGTGAACATTTTACTCTAGTAGAGTTTTCTTATAACAATAGTTTCCACTAAAGAATCCAAATAGATCCATATGAAACCCTATATGTAAATATGAAGAACATTTTCATTCTAGGATTAGTTTAGTGAACATAAACTGTTAGGACCTGAAATGGTTGAAGAACTGGTTTAAAGGTGTAAACCATTCTGAAACACATTATGAAATCCCAAAGTCCATTGAAGAGGAATGTAGAAAAATCCTCGATGGGGCCTAATGTTTATGGTGGGAGACATGGAATTTCTTTGCCAATCTCTATGAAAGAGGATTGTGAGATTTTGGATGAAATAAAAACTGAATCCAAGGAACAACATCCCCTTCGAGATACTTGATTGGGTTGTAGATGTGTTATATCTACTATAAGTTCCTCTAATAATGTCACAAGTTCACAATGTAATCAATATATCCCTCATAAGGATGTTCATACTAGATCCTTCACATGTTCAGAATTCAGAGAAGAAATAGTATGAAAATGATATCTCATATGAGGAGAAGCTAGTGAAGATCTTGGATCGTTGAGAAATTTTCTAAAAAACATGACTACTCACATAGTCAATGTACTATGGTGGAACCATATATATGACGAGGTAACAAGGGAACTTGAGGAAGTGATGAAGGAGAAGTACCTACACCAATTTTCAACTCAAAATGTAAAAAGAATTTTTGAGGATAAAATTTCCACATGGGGGAAGAATCCAACAACCCAAAATTGTATCAATACAAATTAAATTATTATAATTATTTCTTATAGTATAATCACATAAAATCAAATAAAGAAAACAATACAAAAATTATAAATGATGAATGAATAAAATAATTGGTATTTATAGATGTTAAAGAACTTTTACTAATGAAATAGAAAATTGTCAATAGAAATTGTAATATGAACATTTTTAATTCTAAACTGTCCAATAGTATAGTAGCCTCAACCATGAAAGTATACATAAAATTAGCATCTTATAAATCCAATATGAGATAATAATATAAGTAAATAAATGTTTTTAAAGGTATTAATTAGTTGTTGGTATTTTTGTTAGGTATAAATATTAAATCGCAATTTTAAAATTACTATAATGATTTTAATGAAAATTTATTTTCATAAAATAATATTTTATTATTTTATGATAATTTTATGAGACTTTATTTAATTTTTTAATGTGTTACAAAATCAATTATAAATTTAAAATCTGTATTTTCCAAGTATATAATGATTTTAATTAAAAAATTATTATTCACATATTTAGAAAATTATATTCATTAAAGGAGTAAATTTTTAAATTATACACTTCTAAAAATTTTTAGGATTATTTTTTGGGATTTTTCTAAAATAATTGATTTTCTGGAGCATAGTAAAATATGATAATTTAGGATAAAAGTTAAATGTATTAATTACGGATCCATAGATGATGTATTTATTATATAGGACCAAAATTTCGAAATATATTTAATTATTTTAAATATTTTATGTTAATTCTCAAACTATTCATATTCATGATGAAGAATAATAATGTAATCTGTAAAATAATGTGAAAACACCCCTCACCTCCACTATAGATACCACCCCTAACAACTTCATCTCCTCGCACCACTAAAGCTAGGAAAAATTTAAGAATTCTTCTCTAATATCTTCCCTAACCTATCCCACAAATACATGATCTATTACTCTCATTAAAAGAAAAAAACGTTTTCGCTATGAATGTTTTCAAGTAAGATAATCTCAAGAGATCAATTCCTCTTTCTTTTTCTTTTAATTTATTTCCCTATTCTTTTCCTAATTCTGTACTCACGTACCCTAATCCAAATGTTATGTTAACTCTAGTATATCACATATACTATAATTTTGTTATTATAATGGAATAATACATCATAAATTCTTTCTACTCTACATTTTTTCAACAAAATTTAAATCATCATCTGTGATGTGTTTATTAATCACATTCAAAGATGAAAGGTTTTCAATTTCTATTACCATCTACATGTCTAGTCCTAAAAACATTTTTATTTATGAACAATATTATAATATATATATATATATATTCCTATATAATTTTATGTAATCCTTATAAACACATTATGTTTTATAATAAACCACAGGTTTGTTGTGAGCGAAAACCCCCCAAAATAATCCAAACAATTATAACTAACATCTGACCTAATGATTCATCAGCACCCAAAATATCCAAATTATTTATAAGATCATTAAAAATTATTTATGTTCATTAATAACTTATATAAAATATTATGTATCTCTAATTTCATTTTATGAGATGTTTTGTACATTTATACCAGCGAACCATTCATGAAAACTAAAAAAACAAGCACTCCCAAATGATGAAATTGAACACTATAACGCATAAACAATGACATAAATGATCTTAATAAAATTATAATAAATAAAATACATGTAAAATGTTTTAAAAAATTATTTATTAGTTAATATAAATTTATTATTTTTTATATTAAGATCAAATGCAGAAGCAATTCAAATATAAGGTAAGGGATCATTTCTGAATGTCTATTTTTTCCTTTGGGTAACTTTTTCTCTCTTTTCTCCACAATGTAATTCCACTTTCCTTTTTTCAATTAATATAAATTATATTAATATGTTCAAAAATCTTGAATCAATTTTATATCACTCATAATTTATTTTTAAATACATGTTTTGGGAAGGTTCAATTCTAAATTCTTCTTAATAAGTATGCCTGATTCAAGGGAGATTCCTGATTTCTCACCAATTTTAATGTGCACTACATAATATATTTTAATAAACCACTATTTTTCTAAAATCAATTATTTTTAATCAAAACATATCCTGATTAATTTATGGTTTTATGAACTCAAATATTCATTTCCATTTTAAATCTTCATTAATATTTCCTTAAAACTACACTATATTGTTTTATTTCAAAAGCTTATTAAACACCATTTTATTGGTTTTAACATCATTTTGAAATAAATTATCCTAATATATGACTATATTAATCTATGAATTTCCATTTATAGTATAAATCATTTAATTAATTGGAACCATTATGATATTCTCTTATATTATGACTTTTAACATGATTATAACACCAAATTCTTTCTCAGGGTAACCTTTATATTTTTGCTTTATTCTTTACATATTATTATTTATTTGGAAATCATATTCAAGAAAATTTTATAATTAATGTGTATATGTGGAGATATAATTCATTGGGTAAGGTTTAGTCTCATGATATATAATGATGGGATAATGAGTGAACTTGATTCCTTTATAAGACTTTGTCCACCATGTCTTGGTTATTTTCCATGAATCTTCTTTATGTCATGTTATATGCTATTTAAACATCCCTATGAATCCATGATTATATGTTAACTTATTATAAATATTATTATCACCTATTCTTATTCATGTTCCATGACTTTTATGTCTTGTTGTTATAATTTCTAACCCATGTTCTATGTTTTATCCTTATACTTATTTCCATACACGAATTTCTAGATCATATTTTTTGTTCATGTAATACTCAAGTTATCCTATGAAGTTATAGGAGCGTAATAGATGTAAGTATCTCATTATGGAGGTTAAATAAAATATTTTTCAAGATGTTTAATTATGTACCTAATCTTCCAAAGTCACTTGATTTTACAGTCATTGGATTGTTATTTGAGGGTTTATTATTCTTAAAATCATGTAACGATATGAGTGAAAGGGTAGGGTTGCTCAACAATCATATTCGCAAGACACAACACGCACTAGAAAATGTTTTTATAGGGTGATTATTATAATAACCTATATTAAACCCCCAAAACACTATGTATATAAAAAAACGAATAACAGTACTATATGCACAATAATATGTCTACATCAAATATAACAAGAATATCCTTATATACTCAACAAGACACACTACCTTAAATATAATTCTCATCAAAAATGATATCCTAGGATTCATGATTAAGGTTAAACATTACAAATTTCTGGGAAACACACTCTATGGGTTAGATGGAACATATGACATCCATCTAAGATGTATATCTCATAGGGAACCACCATAAGAAATATACACTTGAAGTATGAAGATAACTATACAAAGATGAGGATCACAAAAAAATTATGTGGGTATACAGATAAATGATTCTAGAATAACACTCTTATTAGAGTAATGATTCCCACATTGTGTTGGTCCCAACGATACCAAGTACTCTACCAAGGGACATATAGTGACATAGTATCACACTCTGGGCCTCACTGAATGATTCCAACAACAATATCCAAGAAATTTAGCTAAAGGGACCTCTATCCTATGTATTGGACAATATTTCATACTAACCCTCTTAATAAGGATGTATAGAACTCACCCTGACAAAAAAATTCAACGCTAATGTGGAAATATATCCAAGACTACTTTTAAGGAGTACACGACATGTACTAGTAGTAAACGACATGTCCCAATGACATCAGGTCCAACCCATGTATCATGGATTGTTATTATGTATATGTCAATGTACATGGAATAGGATTTTTCATTTACTTATGGCCATGTATAGGCACATTTTTATGCCCATGTACAACTAGCCTGCCCATGTCCATGTTAGAGTATATGGTGTGTCTCCGCCTATGTACTTTTGATCGTGTCTTTTTACCCTCCAAGGTACACATCGAGTTTCCAGGTAATGTCTCATGTTGTTTGAGAGAGTCACACATCTTTTTATATTAAATTTGACTATGGAAACCCTATCCAATGTACAGGGTTCCACATGACATGTCTCTATAGAAAACACGTCGTGTACTGTGTGATTTCCCATATCCCATAGGTTTCTTCATTGTGTTTCCATCTATACCTCTGGCTCTCAGATCAACCATGAATTTCTCATGGAATCATTGATCCAATCTGTCCAAGCCTTGACATGGCCACTATTTGGATTCCAGAAACTCAATTTGTATGGGAATCTGTTATCGCCCATCCCCATCACCATCACATGCATCACCCAATCCCCGAGGTCTCCAATCCAGTACGAATCTTTCACCTCTACCACCATCACATGATCCCCAGGCCAAATGATATACAGAATGGTGATATAGAATATTTTCACTGTGAAATTGGTGAAAATGATTAACTCCATAGTATTTTGGTCAAGCCACTAGGTAAATAAAAGGGTTATGAGAACTTTTATGAAAATGATATAAAACAAATAAATATTCAAAGTGGAATGAACCTTGGTTATGATTGACTGGAATCGATCAGTTTTCATTAGAATGGGGTTTGGATAACCATAATTAAAAAATAATATGTATACCAATGAATCCCTACAGATAATCTCATCCAAAAATATGACCATTTTACTGATTAAACTATTGTTGGATCAATTTGAATTCATCATTAGAATTAATAATGAGGAATGAATCAATGAAACAAAAATCCTACCTAGATTCAGAGATATCATGAACTAAGAACAAAATTGTGTCATTATTGTTTGTTATATCTGATGATTCCATTGCACACTGGTTGTCAATATCTGATCTGGTCAACATTCTACAATGGGTGTTCCACAAATGTATCTCCAATAGATCTATATATCTATAGTATTTTAAAGATAAACATATTAATCCACCATAACCATGTGTTTAATTGATAATCTAGGATGATACATTAACGAATAAAATAAAACAAAATAATTAATATAATTATTTTATTCATTTCATTCCCATGACATTTTCACAAAAAACTGTCAAAAAAAATATTTCATACATACGGTAAAACCCACATAATGAAGTCCATGTTGCTATAATATTTCTAATATAGTCCTCCATTAAGAATTTATATCATTTTTTCAGAAAAAACGGGCATGTGTGCATTTAATATATTCTTTATTTTTAAAACATTTATTCTCAGAACATTGGGCCTCAGAATCAAGGTTCATCGTAACACCTGATCTCAATAATAATCCATAAAATATATTGAAACAAAAAATTAAAATTATGAGTATCTACATTCTCTATACCAAAGGTATTTATGTCTTAAAAAACAAAACAAGTGGCTATACAAATATATGTGGGTAATGAGAAAGCATCTAAGCCTACCACTCGCTCGTGATCTCCTAAGGGATCTCATGCTACCACCAGACACATTGAATGCATATATCTCCCAATAAGTGTATTGCACTTCTAATCATTCACCTCCACTAGTTACTCAATAAAGGTTTCACTATCCTTGATATCCAGCTTGTCTCAGTCGATAACGTGTCATAGATTATGCTCGAACCAATTTAGATATGACACATGGATGATGTTGTGTGTCCAATATTTCTATGAAGGTATATCTAAGTTGTATCCCACCACTCCCACTCAATGTGGTATCAGGAAAGGGTCGAGGAATCCTACAGATATCATTCTTCCGTAACAAAATATATATAATCCAGATGATGGTGAAACCCATAGAAACACATGGTCACCCTCCTAAAACTCCAAATGATTCCATGGATATTTAAAATATGAGATATAATGGCTCTGGGACACCCTCATCTGCTACATGATGATATGAAACTACTCAATTGTGGCTCATAACTACTATGTTTCCATGAGTGTGGGATTTCTTGGGTTAGTCTAGAAAAGTGGTGACCTATAGGGTCACCTTTACAAGGCCTCAAAAGGTTCTATAATAATGGTTTAATGGTATAAATTTTTTATTTAGACACCACTAGGTGTAGATGATTCTACCACTTATGGCCAAGCTCCAACATGAAAGCATGCAGCATGCCCTACAAAATTGGAATGGTCCACTTGGTCTGGGCCTTAGTGTTGGGGTTAAAATCTAGGATGAAATGAAACAGTGTCATAGAATACTCTTACAATCTCATCCATAACTAAAATGTGAAGAAACAATCATGGATGGAAATGATCATCAAGGTAATACATGGAGTTTGAATATCAGCTACATGAATTGTAATCCAATTCTCTTTAGAGAACTCTTGTCTGGGATAGGTAGGAAGTCGACCGACATGGTCAGTTGGTCTTCATTCTCCCTTATATAATAATTTCCTCTTGGAATATCTGGGAATCCCAAAAAAATGATCATGGATATCAAATCCCACTTTTTCTATGGCACCTCAAGGGGTTATGTGAAACCCACTAGAACTTGTTGCTCATCATTTACATGATGAAAAGTCTGGTATGAAGAGACAAAATCTATAACTCCCATCATCAACCCTATAAACCAAAACTAACATCAGTGTTTCTAATAAATCTTATACACACCCAAATATACCCCCAAAGGATATGTATGAAACTCTCTCCGACCCTCATCCTGCAATGTCACTAGTACCATCAGTCATCTTCTAAAAATAATGACTTGGTCTTCACCATTAGAAAATCCATCAAGGCATTTTACAGTGGATATATGAGCATGTAAGGTCTCATAGTTTGTATTTCCATGATCTGCCTCCCCTAGTTGAAGTAAAGGAGGATTGGTAAAATCCATCTACTAGAGGTAATCTACACCATCTCCATGCATAAAGGATAGTTATAACAAGGAAAACAGTTCTAACACCACGGTCAGCTACAATGAAATAGATTTCATACTAATATCATCTTCTACTATGTTCCATTTCCATGGTGTATATATAATATCATAATCATAAGCATTGATTAATTCTAGACATTACATATGTATCATGTTATGATCCTTTTTAGAGAATATATACATAAGGATCTTATGGTCAGAATAGATGAAAAACTACTCTCCCATCAGGTAGTGCCACCACATGTTTAGTGGGAAAAATATTTTTGGTAACTCATGATTGTTGGTTGTGTAATTATTATCATGTTTCATTCACTAAAATTCACTATATACAATAAATTATTTCCTCTTCATCTGAACACAATCATGCTCAATTCCTGATGCATCGCATAATGCTACATATTTGAAACAATTTTAATGAAATATAAATATGGGAGCACCCATCAATCTCTCCCTAAAATCCTAAAATGATAGGTGGAACCTCTCCTTCGACACAAAAGGCTTCCCCTTCTGGGAAAAATATATCATGGGAGAAATATCCTAGATTAGTGTGGTGTGAATCGCTAATAATATCCAACCAACCCAAGGAATCTACATACCTCCTCCATGATCATGGGTGTCTTCCACGCTAACACTACCTTGTCCTTTGTTGGGTCCACTACCACACCATCAGATGATATAGTTATAACGAACCATACTTTATATACATTGTTAATACTTCAAAATTGAAGCACACTTATTACAACATATGACCAAACCTCAAAGGACCGTATAGGTATAGTGTCTTTAGAAAATGGGAAACATAAACAACTGGTTCATAAATCTTATACAGTGTCTCCCATTTATTTCATCATATCTAGGGTCCCTTTTAGCATATTCTACTTAATATCCATCTTCCTAGCCTGGGGAAAAGAAAACATACAAAAAAGGGTGAGGTCAAATTCTCAGCAAGGGCAAATAAAGGAAATAAAAATCATATCATATCTTTTTGAAAATCATAACCTGCAAAAGAGATCATAATATCTTAACATGGAATAAATCATAGAAGTGAAAATGAGATCCCCATAATCATAACATAAAACTTGAAACTTTGTGTGATGGACACATAATCATGGAAAATCATTTGTTGTTAGTCATGACTCATTTCCATGACTATCTTATCGGACAAAGCCCATTTCTGAACCGAGTTCACTCCTCGTTTCAGTCCTGTATCCCTGAACTGAAATAACCTTCCGTTCCAACCATGTCTATCTCATGAGATATAAATCTTTAACCAATGCATTGGAGGGAGATATAGGTCTCACCCATCTTATAATGAATCCTTTCTTATGTGTGCCACATAATCATAAATCGCATAACACATGTAACAAAAATGGGATTCTTGAAAGATCATGACATCATAAAAAAAATCATATAAGGTAAATGACTTCATAAAAATAATTCCCTCACAACATAATCAAATCAATGTAATAATAGGGATAAAAAATAACCCTATATTATCTTAGATGGAAAATAATTCTGATAAAACATTTGAACTCCATTCTTGAGGAAAATATCCTTTCTACTTCAAAAACATTTTTCTTTTCATAATCATGTCATACAATTATAAACTAAAAGAATTTGGTTAAAAATAAACTTGAAAACTTATAAAGGAAGATTCTTGGAAATAATGTTTTAAAATCCATTCTTGTCGTATAAGTTAAAAAAACATTCTTCGTACTTTTGTCGGAAAAGTCAAAAAAGTACCTCGTACAAAAAAATGACAAAACATTCCTTTCATATTCTTTACTGAAAACTCACCGAAGGGTAGTATTGGATTTAAAATATTTTAAGTGGATGGAAACAATATTACATATTGAGGGAACATGGATGTGGATGATAAAATACACCCCAGTAAATGCCAAGGTAAAAACAATCTCGGATAAAATGAGATTGTGATATTTCCCTTACCTTAGGTCCGATTTGCTTTGTACGTGTCCGAAGCTCCTGTATAATGGTTTAAATAATGTTATTGACTTATTCCAGAATCATAAATATTGATATGATATCATATATGGTCATATTCTTAGCTTCTTATTAGTAATATTTCATTGTTACTTGTTACTCGGGTCTTTATTGCCTTTTGTTCTTATGCGTGTTTTTCCGAATAAATTCCTATTCTTGTTTTAAGGTTATAGATACCTTATATCCAGAATGGTATTAGTGTAACATATATCATATTTATTCATTCAATTCATTTATATAATTACTATGTAATGATGATCATGTAGAACGAGTCGCATCACATCGTGGAGACGGTATTCCGTACGTACGCACGAGCGATGATATTGTTCCCATGATCGTGGAATTGTATTTAAGTGTATTTATACAATTTCAGTATCAAAATCACTTTATAATAATCATATATAGTTACTCATTAAACCATTATACCCATCCTTGTAAGGTGATGGTGGAAAATAGATTACACCACGACGTGGAGATGGTATTCCGTACGTACGCACGCGCGGTGATTTCATTTTTCCGTAGGATGGATAGAAGGTGAATTAGGGTTTTTTCATATTTATAATAACATATCAGTATGTAAGTAATACTGATGTTATTACTTTATCATGAAACAACTAAATAAGAAGAAGTTGAAGAAGAAAGAAATTGAAAAGATCGGTAATGGATATTACCTCTTCCTTGAAACGCCTCTTTGAATCCTCCACTTAGGGAACTAAGATTGGTCTTTGAAAAAGACCAGGGCCTCTAGGATTATTCTAGGGAAGTGGAGAAGGGATTTTGGTAGGAGTTGGACGAGCTTGAGTGCTCAAATTGGTGTGAGTAGGAGGGGGAGGAGGTCCCCTTTTATAAGGGGGGAGAGGGGCACCTTAGGAATATCTCAAAATATTATTTTATATTAAAGTCAAAATCGGTTTATAATGGTTCCAAAGGGTCTTATTTAGAAAGTAAAGTGGGGATGGGTTGAAATCATATCAACCAATAGGATTTAGACAAGTTTAGGATATTATTTTAACCTTATCAATTAGATTTAACTCTAAGTTAAATAATTTAACTTTTACCGTGTCTTTTTGTTTTCTTACACTATATGGTTAATACACTTACTATAACATGCCGAACGAACCCCAAGTTGTTTATTATTAATATATATATCCTTATCTAAGTCATTTGGCTGAACCTTAGATTTTTACGAATAAAATAACAATTAATAATATTTTATTTTATTTAAAAACTGTTTTGTGTCAATTTTTTCACTATTTGATATATGATTTTTGTGAAAGTCATATCAGAATTATATGTTCGAACCAAGTTTATTAAATCAACAATAATATATCATAGTAACCTATAAAATTATTTTAATTCATAAAAAGTATCAAATTACATTTATTTGGGTATTTATAACATCAATTATGTTAACATTTCCTTAAAAGGGTAATTATTGCATCATCGTTGTGTCATAAATAAATTAATTAATTTAAAGTCTAAAAATTATAAATAAAATATGATTATGTAGGAAATCTTTTTAGATTTCTAATTAATATTTATAATCGAATTTATCTTATGTATAAACCCATATTAAAAATGTTTTAGTTATTAAACTTTGATTTTAACTATTTTAACTATTCATTAAATAAAATAATAGTAAATGTCATAATCTAATCCAAGTGGACCTAAATGGTCATATTATATTCATAAGGTTGTTTTGGGTCTAATTACACTTATCCAATAGAATTAGGACATGTGTTAGGGTAATAGTAATATCATATTTACCCTTAGTTACCCTATTTACTATTAACCGCGGTAAAAAAAAGTAAAAAGTTACTATTCACCAAAAAATTATTTTTATCTCATTGAACCACATTTTACTTACTGATATCAACCGTGTCTATCGGATTTTCGAAATTCCATTCACAGAAGCGGTAAAATTATGTTTTATGCAAAATTCAGTTTTTAGCCCACCACTTAGTGGTTTCACTATTCATCAAAAATTGAAAGTTTTCAGAAAAATACCAAAATTTCACCCTATGCTAATTTGGGTATTCCGAATCCAAGAATGAAGTCCATTTTGAAAGATAAAATTTCAAAAAGTGGTTATTACTATTCATAATGGCTATTTTAAATAATATTTTAATAGCATATCGCCGTTTAGTGAAACTCAGTATTGCGTACAACGCAAGCTATCGAGGAAGGTTGTGATTGCGTGTAAATCAAGCCAAGCAAGTGTTGTGTAGAAAAAGATTCCTTTGATGATTTATATAACATAAAAGTCTCGAGTGTTACATTCTACCCCCCTTAAAAAGAATTTCTCCCTCAAAATTCGTCACTTTGTAACAAACAGATGAGGATACTTCTCCCTCATCATATCCTCAAGCTCCCATGTAGCTTCTTCAAGTTGGTGGTTCCTCCATAAAACTTTCACCAATCGAGTGGTCTTGTTTCGTAGGACTTTTTCGCTACGATCCAGAATCTCTATCGGTTGTTCTTCATAAGAAAGATCTTGCTCCAGCGGTACAACTTCTGAACTGAGTACATGTGAAGGATCAGGTATGTACTTTCTCAAGAGAGATACATGGAACACATCGTGAACTTGAGAGAGATTCGGTGGAAGCGCCAATCGGTAAGCTACCTTCCCAACACGATCCAGTATTTCGAAAGGACCGATATATCTAGGGCTCAACTTCCCCTTCTTTCCAAATCTCATGACTCTCTTCCAAGAAGATATCCGTAAGAACACTTTATCGCCCACTTCAAACTCTAGGTCTTTTCTTCGGTTGTCGGCATAACTTTTCTGTCGACTCTAAGCTGATCTTATGTGTTGTTGAATAGATCTGACCTTTTCTGCCATTTCATCAACGAGATCATGTCCTAATAGCTTTCTTTCCCCAACTTCATCCCAGCAAGTTGGAGTCCTTCATTTCTTTCCATAGAGAGCTTCATAAGGAGCCATCTGAATACTGGAGTGAAAGATATTATTATAAGAAAATTCCACCAAAGGTAGGTGTTTATCCCAACCTCCTTTGAAATCCATAGAGCAAGCTCTCAACATATCTTCTAGGGTTTGAATTGTTCTCTCAGACTGACCGTCTGTCTGAGATGATAAGCAGTGCTGAAACTCAACTCTGTATCTAGAGTATGCTGAAGAATTCGCCAGAACCTCGAGGTAAATCTCGGATCCTGATCAGATATAATAGAAAGTGGTACTCCATGAAATCTTACCACTTCCTTTACATATATCCTGGAAAGCTGATCTAGAGAGAAATCCTCTCTAATAGAAATGAAGTGTGCAGACTTTGTAAGACGATCAACTATGACCCAGATAGCATTATTGCCTTTGGATGTTTTAGGAAGTCCTGTGACAAAGTCCATAGTGATATTTTCCCATTTCCATTCAGGTATGGGTAATGGTTGTTAAATCCCCTTAGACTTCTGTCTCTCAGCTTTAACTTGTTGACAAACCAAGCATCAAGAGACATATTCAGCAACATCTCTTTTCATTCCATCCCACCCGAAGTACTCTTTCAGGTCCCTATACATCTTCGTGCTTCCGAGATGAATAGATAATGAAGAACTATGAGCCTCATCCAGTAGCTCGTTCTTTAATTCGGGGATGGGAGTAACACAAACCCAATTCCTGAACTTTATTATCCCATCACAATCAAGGTTGAATTCAGGAACATTTCTCACCTGCTTTTGTAACTCGACATCTTCTTTCTGTGCCTCTTTAATCTTCACATGTATAGATGGTTGAACATTCATTTGAGAAAGATAAGATTTTTCCCCTTCCATTATAATTCCAAGATCCATCCTTTGTAAATCCATAAATATTGGATCTTTTGTGATCCTCATCATGGATAAACTAGCATGGTCTTGTCGACTTAATGCATCTTCCACCTTGTTTTCATTCCCAGGGTGGTAATGGATTGAGCAGTCATAATTTTTAATCAGCTCCAACCATCTTCTTTGACGCATATTCATCTCCTTTTGTGTGAAAATATACTTTAAACTTTTATGATCAGTATAAATATCACACCTTTCACCATAGAGGTAATGCCTCCAAATATTTAATGAAAAGATTACTGTAGCTAACTCCAAATCATGAGTTGGGTAATTTTGCTCATGTATTTTCAAATGTCGTGAGGCATAAGCTATCACCATATCATTTTGCATAAGAACACACCCCAATCCCTTCTTGGATGCATCACTGTAGATCACAAACCTTTCTCCACTACAAGGCAATGTGAGCACAGGTGCACTGGATAACCTTCTTTTCAACTCCTTGAAATTCACTTCACATTCCTCTGTCCAAACAAACTTAACTCCTTTCCGAGTCAACTTGGTGAGTGGATTAGATAATCGTGAAAAATCTTTCACAAAACGTCGATAATATCCAACCAAACCAAGAAAACATCAGATCTCAGTTACTGTTGTTGGTCTCGACCATATTTTGATAACCTCTATTTTTGCTGGATCCACAGATATCCCCTATTTTGAGATTATGTGACCCAAAAATGAAACTTTTTGAAGCCAGAATTCACACATGGTAAATTTGGCATAAAGCTTCTCCTTTCTCAGGGTCTTCAATATAATTCTCAAGTGATCTTCATTCTCTTCCTTGCTCTTTGAATAGACAAGAATATCGTCTATAAAGACAACCACAAATTGATCAAGATAGTCTCTAAAGACTCTATTCATTAGATCCATGAAGATAGTAGGGGCATTAGTAAGACCAAATGGCATCACTATAAATTCATAGTGTCCATACCATGTATGGAAAGCCGTCTTTGGTATATCCTCCCTTTTGACCCTTAATTTATGACACCCTGGACGAAGATCAATCTTGGAAAAGTATTGAGCTCCACGTAGTTGGTCAAATAAGTCATCAATGCGTGGGAGAGGATATTTGTTCTTGATAGTGATCTTGTTAAGTTCTCGATAATCAATGCAGAGTCTCATTGATCCATCTTTCTTCTTAACAAATAGAACAGGTGCTCCCCAAGGTGATGCACTAGGGCATATGAATCCCTTATCAAGATTCTCTTGGAGTTGCTTCTTCAATTCCTGCAACTCAATTGGGGCCATTCTATAAGGTGTCTTTGAAATAGGCAAAGCACCCGGTACGAGTTCTATTGAAAACTCAACTTCACGATTTGGTGTAAGACCCGGTAATTCCTCCGGAAAGACATCATCAAACTCCTATACAATGGGAATATTCTTAATCATGAGTTTCTCACCAACCATTTGAGATAAATAACCTTCATTTAGTGGAATCAATACCCATAAAATGGAAGAAATTTCCACTGGAAGGTTATGTTCATCCTTGCATTGATAGACGATCATAGATTGATCTGGAATATGAAATGTGACTTCCCTTCTTTGGCAATTGATATGAGCTCTGTATAAAGAAATCAAATCCATGCCATGAATCACATCGAATTCCACTAAAGGAAGGATTACAAGATTTGCAGGAAGCACTTTCCCACAAACGTCAATTGGAGAAGAATTATAAACTTTTGATGTGATTGATGCCATTAGGTGTTGTCACAGCTAACTCAACATCTAATTGTTGAGGTAATACGGTGATACCCTTAGAAAATTCTTCAGAAATAAAAGAGTGGGTGGATCCAGAATCAAATAAAACATTTGCTACTTTAGAGTGGATGGTAAGTGTACCTTTCACCACTTCTTTATCATACTCCACATCGCTGATAGAAATTGCATGTGACTTTCCTTTATCTTTAGCCTTAAGAGTTTGTTGACGTCGACCATCATCATCAACCCTTGGATTTGGGCATTGATTGGCATAATGCCCCATCTCCTTGCACTTGAAACATTGAAGTGTAGTAGGTTCATTCTGTGTATCCCTTCCTTTATTTTCATCATTAGACATCTTCTTCCCATTATCGTGGCATTCAAATTCCCGATGACCTTCCTTTCCACATTTGAAACATTTACTTGTCCCTTTAAGACAACTCCCTCCATGTTTCTTTCCACACTTTGAGCATAAGGGAAAGCTCATCTTCCTTTCAGTGTGCTCTTTAGATTTTCCTTTGAATTCCATTTTCCTCTTCTTATCAAACCCATATGACTGATGGGTTACTCCAATCTCCATCTCGACTTTGAGAGCACATCGAACAATTTCCTCGTATCTATTGAAGTACCTTATGGCTAACGCCCTTCGAAGACATGGTTTTAAGCCACTAAAGAATCGATCGATCTTACTCTCAGGTTGGATAATAATACCAGAAGCATACCTTGCAAGTCTTGTAAAATTTTCTTCATAGGTACCAACAGATTCATCATCCCTTTGCTTTAGTTCAAGAAACTCTTTCTCCATCTTTGTTCGGAGAATACGAGGGAAGTACTTATTGAAAAATAAGTTCTTGAACTCGTCCCATTCCATGGACTCAATTTCATCCCTTTGCCTCGTATTCTTAATAAGATTCCACCATTGATCAGCATCTCCTTCCAAACGATACACTGCTAGGATGACTTTATCATGTTCAGAACATTGAAGAACTGAAAATATCTTTTCAGTAGTACTAATCCATTGTTCAGCAACTAATGGATCAGTAGACCCGCTGAAAGAAGGTGGACGCTACCTCGTGAAGGATTCAACAGAATGTTGCTCCTTCCTTTGCTCGTTTGGAAGTCCTGCATGATTCATAGCTTGAGAAAGTTGTGTGAGCATGGATACAAGATTTTTCATTCCAGCTCCCATATCGTTTGGTTGCTCAGGGGGACAATCATTGCATTGCCCATCGCATTCCGCATTAACACGGTTCCTTCGGGTTCCAGCCATTGACTAAAACCAAGAAGAATTGTGTGAGCAACACTAATTATAATAGGAAAACCACATAATTCAAGAATAAAATTTTCACGCTTAAGGTCTTATCCTAGGTTATTCATGGCCATTTCTAAATCACTATGATTGTGTTCTATGCTTAGACTTATCCTTAGGGTTCTTACTAAGGCTTTCACATCCTAGTTTCCAAAGGTTGACTATACCATTCCTTTGATACCAACTATAATGACCCATACTTTACATACATTGTTAATACTTCAAAATTGAAGCACACTTATTACAACATATGACAAAACCACAAAGGACCGTAAAGGTATAGTGTCTTTAGAAACTGGGAAACATAAAAAACTGGTTCATAAATCTTCTACAGTGTCTCCCATTTATTTCATCATATCTAGGGTCCCTTTTAGCATATTCTACTTAATATCCATCTTCCTGGCCTGGGGAAAAGAAAACATACAAAAAAGGGTAAGCTCAAATGCTCAGCAAGGGCAAATAAAGGAAATAAAAATCATATCATATCTTTTTGAAAATCATAACCTACAAAAGAGATCATAATATCTTAACATGGAATAAATCATAGAAGTGAAAATGAGATCCCCATAATCATAACATAAGACTTGAAACATTGTGGCATGCACACATAATCATGGAAAATCATTTCTTGTTAGTCATGACTCATTTCCAAGACTATCTTAGCAGACAAAGTCCATTTCTGAACCGAGTTCACTCCTCGTTTCAGTCCTGTATCACTGAACCGAAATAACCTTCCGTTCCAGCCATGTCTATCTCATGAGATATAAATCTTTACCCAATGCATTGGAGTGAGATATAGGTCCCACCCATCTTATAATGAATCCTTTCTTATGTGTGCCACATAATCATAAATCACATAACACATGTAACAAAAATGGGATTCTTGAAATATCATGACATCATAAAACCAATCATATAAGGTAAATGACTTCATAAAAATAATTCCCTTCACAACATAATCAAATCAATGTAATAATAGGGATAAAAACAGAACCCTATATTATCTTAGATGGAAAATAATTTTGATAAAACATTTGAACTCCATTCTTGAGGAAAATATCCTTTCTACTTCAAAAACATTTTTCTTTTCATAATCATGTCATACAATTATAAACTAAAAGAAGTTGGTTAAAAATAAACTTGAAAACTTATAATGTAATATTCTTGGAAATAATGTTTTAAAAATCCATTCTTTCCGTATAAGTTAAAAAAAACATTCTTCGTACTTTTGTCGGAAAAGTCAAAAAAGTACCTCGTACAAAAAAAACGACAAAAGATTCCTTTCATATTCTTTACTAAAAACTCACCGAAGGGTAAAATTGGATTTAAACTATTGTAAGTGGATGGAAGCAATATTACATATTGAGGTAACATGGATGTGGATGATAAAATACACCCTAGTAAATGCCAAGGTAAAAACAATCTCGGATAAAATGAGATTGTGATATTTCCCTTACCTTAGGTCCAATTTGCTTTGTACGTGTCTGAAGCTCCTGTATAATGGTTTAAATAATGTTATTGACTTATTCCATAATCATACATATTGATATGATATCATATATGGTCATATTCTTAGCTTCTTATTAGTAATATTTCATTGTTACTTGTTACTCGGGTCTTTATTGCCTTTTGTTCTTATGCGTGTTTTGCCGAATAAATTCCTATTCTTGATTTAAGGTTATAGATACCTTATATCCAGAATGGTATTAGTGTAACATATATCATATTTATTCATTCCATTCATTTATATAATTACAATATAATGATGATCATGTAGAACGAGTCGCATCACATCGTGGAGACGGTATTCTGTACGTACGCACGAGCGATGATATTGTTATCATGATCGTGGACTTGTATATAATTGTATTTATACTATTTCAGTATCAATATCACTTTATAATAATCATATATAGTTACTCATTACACCATTATACCCATCCTTGTATGGTGATGGTGGAAAATAGATTAACCCACGGCGTGGAGACGGTATTCCGTACGTACGCACGCGCGGTGATTTCATTTTTCCATAGGATGGATAGAAGGTGAATTAGGGTTGTTTCATATTTATAATAACATATCAGTATGTAATTAATACTTATGTTATTCCTTCATCATGAAACAACTAAAGAAGAAGAAGTTGAAGAAGAAAGAAATTGAAAAGATCGGTAATGGATATTACCTCTTCTTTGAAACGCCTCTTTGAATCCTCCACTTAGGGAACTAAGATTGGCCTTCGAAGAAGACCAGGACCTCTAGGATTATTCTAGGGAAGTGGAGAAGGGATTTTGGCAGGGGTTGGCCGAGCTTGAGTGCTCAAATTGGTGTGAGGAGGAGGGGGAGGAGGTCCCCTTTTATAAGGGAGGAGAGGGGCACCTTAGGAATATCTCAAAATAGTATTTTATATTAAAGTCAAAATCGGTTTATAATGGTTCCAAAGGGTCTTATTTCGAAGGTAAAGTGGGGATGGGTCAAAATCCTATCAACCAATAGTATTTAGACAAGTTTAGGTTATTATTTTAACCTTATCAATTAGATTTAACTCTAATTTAAATAATTTAACTTTTACCGTGTCTTTTTGTTTTCTTACACTATATGGTTAATACACTTACTATAACATGAAAAACGAACCCCAAGTTGTTTATTATTAATATATATATCCTTATCTAAGTCATGTTGCCGAACCATAGATTTTTATGACTAAAATAACAATTAATAATATAATATTTGATTTAAAAACTATTTTGTGTCAATTTTATCACTATTTGATATATGATTTTTGTGAAAGTCATAACAGAATTATATGTTCGAAACAAGTTGATTAAATCAACACTAATATATCATAGTAACCTAGAAAATTATTAGAATTCATAAAAAGTCTCAAATTACATTTATTTGGGTATTTATAACATCAATTATGTTAATATTTCCTTAAAAGGGTAATTACTGCATCATCGTTGTGTCATAAATAAATTAATTTATTTAAAGTCTAAAAATTATAAATAAAATATCATTATGTAGGAAATCTTTTTAGATTTATAATGAATATTTATAATCAAATTTATCTTATGTATAAACCCATATTGAAAATGTTTTAGTTATTAAACATTGATTTTAACTATTTTAACTATTCATTAAATAAAATAATATTAAATGTCATAATCTAATCCAAGTGGACCTAAATGGTCATATTATATTAATAAGGTTGTTTTTGGTAGAATTACACTTATCCAATAGAATTAGGACATGTGTTAGGGTAATAGTAATATCATATTTACCCTTAGTTACCCTATTTACTATTAACCGCAGTAAAAAAAAGTAAAAAATTACTATTCACCAAAAAATTATTTTTATCTCATTGAACCACATTTTACTTACTGATATCAACCGTGTCTGTCGGATTTTCGAAATTCCATTCACAGAAGCGGTAAAATTAATTTTTATGCAAAATTCAGTTTTTAGCCTACCACTTAGTGGTTTCACTATTCATCAAAAATTGAATGTTTTCAGAAAAATACCAAAATTTCACCCTAGGCTAATTTGGGTATTCCGAATCCAAGAATGAAGTCCATTTTGAAAGATAAAATTTCAAAAAGTGGTTATTACTATTCATAACGGCTATTTTAAATAATATTTTAATAGCATATCACCGTTTAGTGAAACTCGGTATTGCGTACAACGCAAGCTATCGAGGAAGGTCGCGATTGCGTGTAAGGAAATCCAAGAAAGTGTTGTGTAGAAAAAGATTCCTTTGATGATTTATATAACATAAAAGTCTCGGGTGTTACAATAGTGGGTCCTAGAAATCAGACAACCATAAACAAAATCTAACATATATAGAGATTCCTATAATGTCGGTGCTCCCATATTTCTTCCATAACCAAAATAAAGTGTCTTGTATTCTCCTATTTGTACATCAAGTACACAAGGACATCATTGATGAAGATTACAATGGACTAGTCTAGGAAACACTGAAAGATGATATTCATGATTCTCATAAACACGGATGGGGAGTTCGTTATGCTAAAATGCACCACTAATTACTCATAGGGATATTAGCGACATCACTATATCATATTCGGTATACCAACATCATATAATCTCAGTTGCTGATAGCATGATATGAGGTTAAACATTGAAAACAATTATTCCCCTCTTAATTGATCAAAGTGGTCATGGATACTCGGCGATGAAACTTGTTCTTTAATGTCACATGGTTTATGTAATTGTAATCTACTCACATCCTTAAGATCACATATTTATATGGTAGTTAAGATATAAAATTCAAAAATCATACATTTTATCAGCCATGAACTCTCTAGGTTATAAGCTTATACATCTTGTAGCTATGCCCACCCTGATCCTCTATATCACTAAGCCTTCTACGACCCACATTAACATGGTGGTGGTAACAAGTTGAAGAATATATCACATTTAACTGCTATCCCATCTCCTCTTCCACATATGGTCCCATATAGACCTTTCTACTCCTACCATAAGCTCTACCCCAGTGGCTCACCCATTACCTCCCACTAAAAAACAATATGTCTTAGAAAATATCATTCAAGATGTCCCCTACCATCACATTAGTAAAAAAACCTATTCCTTGATGGACTAGACCATTCATGTGATCCCAGGACTACTGACCCCATGTCCGGAGACCTCTGTCTCAAAATTCTATGTATGTTAATGTCCCTAAGTCTGATGTCGTCTCCCTTAAGAGAAATTCTATTCTTTATAACTCCCACAGATGGGAACCACTAGTTGTCTCTATTTAGTTTGGAAAATCACAACAAACAAAGCTGATTCTATAACTACAAGATATATAAGAATTCATAGTGTTATAAATATTGTGTTGATGTCTCTACAAAGTCCACATTCAAAGGTCCAATCATGAAAGAACATATTCTAAACCATATCCATCGAGTACTAGGATAGGTTGGTAAAACTAAATGATTATTATATTTCCATCGTGATTCCCTTCAAATGTTTTGGAAGCTCATGTATGCATACATCCCTTAGCATAGTAGGAGAGAATTCATCTAATAAAAGGTTCTCAATCTCTAGCCATGGTACTGTCATCTTATTATAATAATGGGTCACCAAATAGCACCATAAACCTGTTTAGCCATAGGTAAGTCTCATGGTGAGAACCACCATCTATTCTTCAAGTGTCCTTATAAGATGGAAAACTCATTTCACCACCTTAATAAATCCCTCAGCTACCTATGGGTTGTGATCGAATTAGAACATGAGGGGTCACTATTACTAAAATTGATGAAGTGTACTGAACCTATGAAACAAAATTACTGGTACTCTGGGTACCATCAGCTGCTCCAAAGTTGGCAGTATAATTGGGGAACCACATGGAGGTATCACCTATGGAGAAAACCCCAGTATCAATTCCTCGTCACTGGGGATATCATCCTCATGATCATCATACTGAATCCAAGAATGAATAAAACTCAATGAAATCCTCAAATAAAAAATATATACCAAATTCAATGAGTATATCTATTGATATACCACAATAAGGACATAGAAAATAAAATCTATTCTCATACAATTCATGTTCCATTTTTTCCTACAATAAGTGTCCTCATGTACAGAGTCAAAAGAAAAGTGATCTAAGTCCTAGTTTATGGATATGGTGGTTATCGCACCAACATTTGGGTTCTAATCTTGACAGAAAAACACTATAAACACAAAAATGTCACCCTAAAATAGTCTGAAAACATAAATAATAATGTATAAATGACTAATCAAAAACAACTTTGTCACAAACCATCCCAATGGGGACCATGCCATGACTCCCCATGCCAAGCTACAACAGGTTGTAGGCTAGTGACAAGAATCGATTAAGAATATGACTAACATGAGAGGCTTTATCCTATGTACCTATACACACACAACCATCTCCAAGTCCATACATAATGAAATGTAGAACAACTAAAAAATGATGCATTCATACATCAAAATCCAATGACTAGAGTACAAAAATAATAAATGGAATGTAAACAAGGTGAAATATAATCCCACCACCAAAAGTCTCAAAACATGTCCAACCTGAATGTATGGGTGGAGAATTCCATCATTATATCTACATGAACTTGAACCATTATATCTTGAAATGTAAGAACCACATGGTATTTCTCCCTCTAGGACTCTATCAAAGGGTTGACCAATATCACAAGTCATGAAACAAGAGAGAAAACCCCAAATGTGGCTGATTATAACAAAACTTAGTAGGACACCCCAAAATCACTAATCACATAACATAAAAAATAAAAAATTTCTCAACATAGTTATCTGTCTACATAAAATATAATAAGAACATCTAGATATACTCAACAAAGACACGTAGTCCCAAAGAAAATTGAAAACCCTAATGAAATCCTATGAATCTTCATTGTTGGTTCTATGTAGAACTAATATGAGAGAACACAAACCATGATTTAGATAGTACATATGGAGTCTATAAAATATTGACAGTGCATCAAGTCCTGCCATAAGAATTATATGCCGGAATTCTGAAGAGAATGATACACATATCAGGATCACACCTAATATCATGGGCTTTATTAAGAGTCAATTTGGAATAACCCACTAAGTAGTGGATTAACACCCACACAGTGTTGTTCATGATGATTCCATGAACTCCACCTAGGGAAATATAGTGATAGAGGATCTCACTTCAGGCCTCACAAAAGTATTATAACATCTCTATAAAATAAGATATGTTGAATGGATCACTATCCTATGTATGAGATTAAATTCTAAAATACCCCTCAAATAATGGATATAGGGAACCCACCCTAACATAACAATTCTACTAATAAAAAGAAAAGGGCTCCAAGTGATCATTGGTGGAGTAGATGGAGTGTACTTTTAGTACATTGAGTGTCCCTTGGGAATGATTTCATACCCATGAATGGGTCTGCGACAATGTACATTATGTGTCTATACTAATGAACTTATGACAATGTCCAAGTACATGGTTATGCCTATGTAATCCTAGCCTGGCTATGACCATGATGTATTACATGGTTTTTTCCTGAAAGTATAATCTTGGACATGTCTATGTGCCCATATTGGTACATGAAGAGCTTCTAGGTCATGTTACACATTGTGTGATATAAAATTATACTATTGAAACCCCAGCCTCTGCACCTATGTCCCAGAATATGTGTTCCTTCAAAACACATGTCGTGTAATACTAAAATTCAAAAATCCCACATGTTTCTTCTCTACATTATCATCTTCTCTTTCATCACCCGAATCCGTATTGAATCACCCAAGGAAGTATGAATCTACTCATGTAGAGAATTTAAATTGATGCTCATCAGATTATAGTCACTATATTTTCTTTAGAATCAGTTACATTTTCCCCCCAATGTCACATTCACCACTTAAACCTGAAGGTATCCAATATGGTTAGGTTTACTCACTCAAACCACCATCACATGATCCATGTGCCATACTGAGCCTGAATCTATGATATAATATTAGTTCATAAAAAATAGTTGTCAAACATTTGATTTCATTGTATTTGGGTTTAACAACATGGAAAATTAAATCACTTTGATAAACACACATTGAACAATGAAAGAAAACTAAGAAACATGCAAAGAGGGATGAACTCAACTTTGTTCAGTTGGCCTGAATCCATTCCCATTAGAATGGAGAATGAAGAACCATAATAAATAAATAAATAATTCTCACAATAAATTCCCTCAGATAATCCCATCCCACCATTAAAATGATTTGAAATTCATTCCATTGGGTTTTCAGATTATATTTCTTCAACACCTCCTTTTATCATATATTCCCTAAATAAATCATCATTTTTGGGTGTTATATATTTCATTTATCCTAAGTATTTTGACACATTAGTTTTGGTATTTTTACATTTATCAATATTACATTATATATATAATATTATTTATCATATAAATATCAAATATATAAATTATATTCATATTTATATTCACCCTTAAAATTTTGATATACATAATTGAATTACACCATTCAATGAGACGGTATGTCGTACATACACTTGAGCGTTGATTTAATTTTTCGTTAGATAGGACCAAATAATTTTAAAGAATAAATAATATTTATATAATATTTATCATATCATATACATCATATACATTCATCAAATCTATCCATATTACCTTCCATCGCAAATGGAAATGAAAAATGAACCACATTGGTTTGTGGAGGTGATAGTCCACCCATATGCATGAGTGGCGTTATCATTTTCCAATGGACTGATAGGTAAAAAAATTTAAACGATATTATTAATCCATAATTATCATAAATTTATATATAATATAAAAATATTAAACCCATCGTAAGACCCATCCTTTAATGATGTTGATGAAAAATTAATTGGATCACTACATTGATATGGTAAACCATAGGTACGCAAGAATGATAATTTCACAACATGTATGATAGGAAATTGCATTTCTAATTTTTATTATACAATAATAATGAAAATAAACCATATTTAAGGTTATTAAGTTATTATTTTATGATAAATACCATATCGTTAATAGATTTAAATTGGAGTATTCATTAAATTGGACATTTAAGACTATTATGCATACATTGTAATGATTTTTTCTATATATCCTCTAAAAGGCTATATGGTCGGTTCTTTTGGAAGCCAAGAAAAACTATAATGATTCTTGAAAATATTAGAATAATTTTTTAGGGGATTTTTTATAAAGAAGGCTTAATGTGGTGTATAAAAATGGGGGGGGTCCCTTTTAAAATTCAGGTGTCTGTCACTTTTTGGAATATCACAAAATATTAAATTATAATAAATTTTTTCTCATACCAAATACATATTTGAATATAGGTATTAGAAGACAAGTTTGGATTCGTTTTGAATACCTAAAAAAATATAATTTATACATTTTAATATCAATCTAAACCTTCTCATTTTAATTTTCCCATAGTTAATCAATTTTAATTTTAACTTCGGTAATACCTTTTTCAAAATGTAATGGTTTTAGTTTTTAATTGTAAGGTTAAAATTCTCCCCTAAATTTCCATTTTAGGATTTCTTTCATTATAAAATTTCTACAATGTCTTATTTTATTATTTTTATATCATTTAATAAAAATTATTTTGAAAAAATATCATTATTGTTAATATTTATTCAAATCAGTTAATTTTACATAAATATCATAAAGAAAATGAAAGAATTCGAATATAATATTTTATAAATCATATAATGTAACATATTAACCTATAAAATTAATGTAAATCTATATCATACTAAAATTATATAAATGTTAATATTTTAAAAATATTTTATTTTATTTTCAATTAATTGAATAAGTATTATTTTAGAATTCTGTAGCAATTTAATGTTACAATATAATACTAAAAAAATATAAATAAATTACAATAATGAATGTAATTTTATTATTTCCAAATAAAATATATTTATATTAATTATTAACTATTTTTTAATATGCATACAATTAAATCATATGTAAAACTAATAACGTGTCATTTAGTTACTTTAATTGGTTTAAATAAAATATAATTAATTTCCAATATACATGTGTACATTAAAATAATAAATTTCATGATTATAGTGATAAGGGATGATTTTACTTTATCTAATCGTTATTAGGATGATAAATTATTCTTATCATTTATTTTTTATCTAGATTTTCCATATTTACCCTTTACTGTGGGTATAAATTTTACCACGGTTTTTATTTATATTGATCATAAATAAAAGTGTCAATTTAGAAAATTTGACATTAATATTTTTTAAATATTTATTTCATTTTAAATAATTCAATTTCTATAAATAGTAGAAATAAAATTTAAATTTTGTTTGAAAAATGAAAATGAATCATCTTTTTTGTTAAAAAAATAAATTATAATTTTATAACCTGATTTATTCATATCCTGTGCATAGAAGAATATTTATATATTCTATACACAGAAGAATATTTATTTATGATTTAAATAATTATAAACAATTATATAATTCATATTTTTTGTTAAAATAATTCATTAATAGTGACTAATTTAATTGATTAATATAAACAAATTCATTGTGCCCATAAAAACTATTTTTTAGAAAACCAAATTCAATTTTATTTTCAAGTAATTTTTTTTCTTAATTGTAATTATTTTTTAACGAATTATTACATTTTATAAATGTATTAACTAAATAATTTTTATAACTTCATTGTTACTTTTTATACCCACACCTCAAATAGCTCTGTGATAATAGATATAAAATATTTCAATTAAATGACATTGTTTTTATAAACATGTTTTTGTATCTAAAATAAGCAATTAATGAAATAGAATAATTTAATGATAAATGTTTAATAAATTTATTAGTGCATCATACAATACATTGAACCTAAACTACCAATGATGAATAGAAAACATAAATAAAAACATGGTCTCTGACCTTGAACTCTAAATCACACATCATTTATTCTATATATGATTTACTATATTCATGAGAATCCTTTATCTACTAATGAATTACATTCACCTTCTCTGTTTTACTATATTCCAAATACCATCTAATAATTTTTGAAGCTTCATTCATAGTAGAATAATTGATAAATGTTGGGTTATCCATACCATGATTTGAATGTTTCCTTTCGAATTATTTGTTATAGTTACTGTTATTGGTAAACTCAACAAAAGTTAGATGATTCTCATATGAACCCTTAAAATTAAGATCACATGGATGAAAAAAGTCCAATTACATTTGGATTTTCCACACTATCTATCATTAAACCCGAGGATGCCAATTTTATGTAGGTAATAACATAGAGTGTAAAAAATAATTCATATTCTTCAATACATGAGAGGTAAAACAAGGATAGTAATAAAATATTATCATATTTGGACTCCATGAAGAATCACTACCTATTAAATAAAGTTCATGGGAAATAAATTTATCACAATCTAGTTCATGATTTCCATAAAATGATCTCATTTCATTAATTCATTCAAAAAAACATAAAAAGTTCTATGAACTCTCAATTATCAAGGAAAATCTACCAAAAAATCCCAACAACATCATATTTTCCCTACAAAACATCTATGTGATAAAATATATATTCTATAAAAAATTATATGGATTTAACTCGATGATAGACTAAAAATTATGACATGGACTCTTATAATAAAAAATAATTCTTAGAAAAAAACTAACTCCTTCCATGATTGATAAATTTTATAAACACTAGGATTCACTTCTCAATGTGAGATGTAAAACTTGTGAGGAATTTCAACATAAATAGAATATGGAATAAATAAATTCCCATAAAAACATTGTATTCAGAATCCTATAACTACAAATAAAAAGAATATATTTAAATGATATGTTGTTTCTATATTCACAATTCATAATCAGTTGAAAGACACACATCCAACTTCATGAACATGACTTAGTACACCACTATTAGATATAAAAAAAACCTACCAAAAACTTATTATATATCTAGATGTGAATTTTTGAGGTCCTCTATAATTATATACACATCTTCACCAAGATGATCAACATCACCAAGTGTATTTTTGATTAGTTTATCAAAAACTATATTTCCATTACATGGAATATAATAGATATCAAATTCATAGTCTTATATAATATCATTCCGTCTCCACTGATTAAAATTAAGATCTTGTTGTGAGATTGTATGTTATATTACATTGTGATCTCTAAGGAAAAATAATGCTATATAATTAATAATGTCAAAAAAAAATTTCAGAAAAGTGTACTGCATCATGTTTGGGGTCATTTTGGTATAATGGAATCTATGAAGACATTATTATATATACCAATAAAAAATTATTTCTCACTCTTACATAAAAATACAAACATAAAAAATATAAATGAAGAATCATAAAACAACTCGAACAAAAATAAATAAAAATTATAAGTAGGATAAGATGAATACAAATATTCAACTTAATATACTTATGTTTTTCAAATCAAACATATCTAAATGATAAAAAAATAATTTTTAGTCATGTATATAAATTTTGTCACAACCAAAGATAAATCTGACATATACTTCTTATAATAATCAAAATGATTAATTAAATATAACACATAATGAACATTCTTGGATGCTTCCCCAAAATAAAACACCCCTATATATATAGTAGTGAATTCCATATCTTGATGAGGCCTCTATATACAAATGGAATATATCCCACACATCTAGATAAGTTATTTAAAAATATTTTCATAAAGATTATTTCATAAAAAGATTTATAATATTTCCATTAAATGATCAGTATGTTCTCCCTTTGTTCGTGAACACACAAGGATATAGATGAAAATAACCTATAAAATTTTTTATAAAAATTTATGGAACAATAATTTTTAAATACATTAAAATATATAGTTTATATAGGGAATAATAATCTATCATTAGGAATTCAATGTGCCATTATTGACAATTAATGGTGGTCTTTGATATTTAATTCCGATATTACATTATTTTGAAGATACAAATACATAAAATAAATCATTATGAACTGGTTTTTCAATTAAAATATGTGAATAAATATTCAATTTGAATGAGGGGATAATTATTCTTCCAAACACCCAGTTCTACCAATAGTAATAAATAAATAAATATAGAACACCATCGTCCTTATTTATAAACAATATTGGGGATCCCCATGGAGATTGGTCAGGTCTAATGAAACATTTTTATAAAATATTTCCAAAAAGAATATATAACACCTATTGATTTTAATGCTATTATATCATCTCACTACGATAAGTACAATAAAACTAAAATGAGGGAGAATTAATGGGTTAAACTATTATGAATTTAAACTCACTCTATTTTTACCACTACACCTAGTAGGGTGGATGGATCTCTTAAACTATTATAAATATTAGTTTTTTTATAGTAATATATAATGTAAGAAAATTTTCAATGAATATAAGAAATTTGAAACAAAAGTTTCCTCTAATTTGGTTAATAATATCCCCCATTTATGAAAGTTTTTATCTCATTCACACTATGCTTCTACTTTGTTATCATGTTAAATAACATTAAAGAGTATATCCTTGAAGATATATTCTTGAAAAAAAACCATCTTAAATTCAATAACACATACATAAAAAATAGCACCCACCTGTAATTATTAATACAATGTCACCATACATGTCTCCCTCAACAAATATATTTAGATAGATCCTCTTTGAAGTATGATCAGACATTCTTGAGTCTCTACTAGGATAAATGAATTTTATCGCATTCATAATGAATAAAATAATAATTAATGATTGATATTATTTAGTGAAATAACAATTGATTTCTGACATCATATTTTTTTCATTATGAAATAATAAAATCCTAGGATGTTATCCGTATAGTTCTTAGATGCTTGAGATTTCCAATATTAGTAATATCAACATCTTATAATCTTCCCATATTGAATTCATTTTACAAAACACATTAATAATCTCTCAAAGTGGTATTGGAAAACACAATGTTTTATTAATGCATAAGATATTAAATTATTGAATTCCAATGTCTCTTTATTACTGTTGAATTCTCCCACCCACTTCTATAGAGAAGTTGAACAATAATATAAATAAAATAATATGATTTTAATTTTTCTAAAAATAAAAATATAGAAATCTATAGGAAATTGTGATATTTTCTTCCAATAAATTATCATTTTAAATATTTTTCAGGTGTATCATAATGATTTAATACCAAATAAATTATTAATTACATTTTAATTGAATAGTTTTTTTATTTTTGGAATTTTTTGATCTTAAATGTTATATTTCTTAATTTTGGGTTTTTAGTTATTTTATATATCTTTTTTATTTCCATCACATTTTTTTGATATTGATCCAAATAATGGAATCATTTTTTTAGGATTCATTTCACCATGGGATTCAAATTATTACATTGTAATAAGTTCAAATTATAACTTTATAAGTACCAAATAAGTCAATCGATGTAGGAAATATTGTTGGCTGACAGAATTGACAACTCCTTATTAAATGTGGCATATCTCAGTTTAAATGTTCCAAAATTAATTTAATACAAATATAAAATATATATTATTCTCATATGAAACTATATATTAAATTTAAAATTCAAATTATATTAGTAATATTGTTTATGAGTGCATTAAACCTAATAATGATTAATCATATCTTCTAATAAAAAAGAGGTATTTTGTATTTTTGGAATAAATTATATTACACATTTCTAAATGATTTGAAATTTTTTGGGTTGATAGAGAAAAAAATTTCCAATAACTCTATGGAATAACATTGGTCAATATTTGCTAGTTAGGATATAGTAAATCTAGGTAACATCAGATGAATAGAAAATAGGTAGTATATTTTCTAATAGTCTTTTTTATATTTCCATCTTCACACCTTTTCAATGGTTGTTATGGGTAGATAGTGAAAATACTGTGTTTTTATAGATATTTTATTGAAGTAATTCTGAATTAATTTGAGGAATGAAGAAATGGAGGGTAATTGATTTTCACATGTGATGTAAATCTAAACATAAAGTTGTTTTGGATGGTGGAAACTAAAGTAAATTGTCTTACATGTATTGATATTCATGTGTAATCTAATTATAATATCTCTTGAACACATATTTTTAAATGAAATACATAATCTTCATTCTTGGAAACATTTTCAAGTTTATTTTTAATTGTTTTCTATCATATGTATTAAAATAATTGGTTTCAAATTTTAAGATTTTTTGATGAGGTCTTGTCATTAAACATAGTTATTTTAGATAGGTTTGATTACATAAAGGTATTTATGTAATTATGACACTTATATAATAGGAATAATAATATTATTTATTTCCTAATGTTATATCATTTAAAATAATAATTTTCATATGGATGCTAATATATGGGAATTGAGAAATTTAGTTGGGAATTTTTTTAAACAGGGTGAAGGGAGTGTCAAGAATATATAATATTTTACATAGTATTATTTCAATTTTCATTTCATATCTATATTATTTCCAATAAAATTTCTATTTCTTGGTTTAATTTCATTATAATTTCATTTATATATTTTTTTTATTAATTTTAATCAATTCCACAAATTTTTAATATTCAAAAGTGATATATTTTTATCTAAAAATGAATCTTCCATAAGATAAAACACAGGAAAAACAATATTGAATTTATCTTGTGGGTAAATTTTTTTATTAGGTATTTTTTATAAAAACACCCACATTGACTAGAACTATTTCTAGGGTGTTTTCACAAGTATATTTATTTTTAAAAAAATAATTCCCTAAAAGTACAATCCAAATTTGTTACCATTGGATTCTAAAATTGATAAAACATATCAATATAGGATTTGTGATATTATAAATTCATCTACCCTTATTTGTTAATATTCCCATAACACACCCTGAAGAAAATTTAGTTGAACCTAAATTCTAATGGTTTAAAATAACACATTGTGTGAATTTTATTCTTCATATTATGATTTTAAAAAATTCTATGGAATATCTCAATACTTCAACCAGGCTATAAATTATATATTTATTATTCATTCAGTAACAAAATTTAATGGATTTTCTATTTAATATCCACATTTACATCTTTATGAATTTAGTTATCCTAATTTTCATTTGAAATGTTTATGATTTGTTGGAAACTAAATGAAATTGTGGTCATTTTTGTTTATTTAATAGGAGTTGTAAAATAATGGGGTTTATATTCACATTCAACATTTATTAGATATCGGTATAAATTAAAAAATCTGTTACTTGAAAATAAATTCAATATATCCCAAACTACATATATTTAAAAAGAGATTTTTTGGATTAAGAAAAGACAAGGTAACTCTTTTCTTGAGTGGTGGGAATGATACTGGAGACTATGTTTTAGTAGCTCCCACCAGCAAATCGATGACCAAAAAATGATTCAATATTTTTATAAAGGATTGTGTCTTACTAATAATATCAAGAATTATGTTTCAAAATAAAGACATTTATTTAATGTAACACTAACTTCTATTAGGACTTTAATTGCAACATGACCCAAAATTCTCAACAATTTGGAACAAGTGGCCTTCTTTATGTGAAATATTCCCATGTAGTCGTCATTTTTATTCATGAATAAATAAAGATTATGAGTCAACATTTTTTATCATACCCCCATTATCCGGTTAATGATTTTTTACAACACCCTACCAAACCCACCCAAACATTATATATCTTTTCATATTCATGTACACTCTATAATTATACTTACAATTAACATTTACTAACTATTTTCCAGAAATGAAAGATTATTTTCTAAATTTAAATGATTTTTATTCTCACAACCCCATGATTATTTGATATATATATATGTGGAATTATCATATAACTCCAAAAAAATATGAGTGGATGTAGATTGAGTAAATAATAATATAAATAATTTCATTGAACAAAAAAATGATCAAGATAGTTTCAAACCACTCCAACCTATAGTCTTCATTGTTGAGGAAAATGGTGTAAATTTTAAATTCGCATTGAATGAAGTCACAATATCAGAAAAATAATATATATTTTAATGAAACATGGAGGGTAAAACAATGATGAATAGTCATTATATTTCTCAAATTAGTGCATAATATATTCCAAAATCATTCAAATAACCACTACATATCCATGGACTAATCCACTGATAATGAAATATTATGAAAAAAATTATAGATAAAGAGGTATTGGAATATTTTTAGAATATTTAACTCCATATACCATTTATCAATGAAAAAAAACATATTCCAATAAATACTATTTTTTGAAGAGATGTGTACACATTGGAGGAAATAAAATGGAATTGAAAAAGTTAATTTAGGAAGGAATGTTTCATCCATTATTATATATACATTTAATTTATAATATAAATACCTAAGAACCTTAACCATTCCATATAAAATTGGGAAATGGGAATTAACATTATTTATGAGATTCTATAAATGTTATAACACATTCTATTTACTTACCTGAACATCTTAGAGATATAAAACCCTATGGAATTACCATTCAACTAACCATCCAAAGTACTACCAAGCCAACTGGCATTATTTTAGTTAATAGAAATTACTTTTCTTATAGTTTTATAACTCCGTCATGTAGAAGATGATCATTTTAGTAACTATTCAACAATCATTCTAGAAAGCCCCTTTTTGTAAACGAATAAACCAATAATTAATGCATATAAATGACCCATTTCACTTCAATTTGAATGAGATATTGTTTATTTAAATATTTATCAATACATGAAACACCTAATTAAGGATCACTTATCCAACTAGGTGAACAATATTGATTGGTATTCAATAACAATTGATGACTATGGAACATCTGAATTTGGAAATGAAGAAATTAATTTCAAAATAACTGTAAATAATCGGGAGTATTCTTTAAATGAAATCATTTAAAAAATAAAAAATATTTAAATTTACTAGAAAAAAATATTAACAACCTACAATGTTATCAACATGATATATAAATTGACTTCACTTTCAATTGTAAATTTCACTAAAACACCATGATAATGAGAGATGTAGTCAACAACATGAACATCTTGAATTTTATGTGAAATATGGTCATTTGGAGATTAAAGTAGGGGAATAAATCAATATCATTAAATCAATTGAACATCCTTCAAAAAATGAAAATTCCTCACAAGAGATAGATATGTTCTAATTTAATGAGAACCTCAAATATTATTTATTATGTTAGAATGAACCATTCCTTATCATCATTTGAAAGGTGATATCAATACACCAAGATTATTAATTGTAATGAGCTCCTAATATCCACAAGGAATATTTAAGATATAAACAATATTATTGAACTATAATTATTACCTTAGTGTGAATTCATAGATTTTATTAGAGGAAAATTCTAGTCCTGTGAGATAATTTCCATGAAGAATGAACCCAATACATTTAAAGGAAGAATTTAACACATTGTTTTCTACTGGAATTATTTTTCTAATCTATTATGATTAATGGGTGAGCCTTATCCATGTTGTTCAAAAAAATGAAGAATTATAATATCATGGAATGAATATGGAAAATGTTTCCCTATTGGGAATCCAAATAAATATACAATGTTCATTGATTATATGAATATAAATTTTGTGACAAGGACATACAACATACCATTTATATTTCATTTTCAAGTCATTGAATGGTTAGCTTGAAACCACCATATGGTTTTCATGATGTATTATATAATTATTTTAAAATTTATATTTCATTATAGGATTAATAGAAAACCACTTTCCCAAGCTGCTTTAGAACAATTTCTTATAAGAGAATTCCCATCAGTTTATGGAATTATTCGATGGACAATGAGTGGAATTATATTTGAATTTCTAGAAAGATTGGGGGATGTTTTATGGATTAAATAAATGTTTATGGATAATAATTGGATTTTTTAAAATATTTACTCATGTAATAGAAATATTTATTAATATTTATCTCCTTCTAAATATAAAAGATTCCATTTTATGATACATATGAGGATCATTCATGGTCATGATTTGTCTCTAAATGGAATTCAGGTTAATCAAATGATTTTAATGTGATATACTATTTTCTATATCCAAAAATATTATGATGTGTGATATCTTTTATTTAGAATACTATTTTTTATATTAAATTTATAATTGATTTTAATAAGGTTTCACTTCCTTTGTCCAAAACACCAAAGTATGACTAATTTTTCATAGATCATAGTTGTGAACAAGTCTATTGGGAGCTAAAACAATAACAGAAAACCCCAGTTGTTGTTTTATGGGATTATACCACTCAAAGAATGACTTATTTATTTAAATTATCTCCAAGTCCATTTTTGAGTAGAAGGATGGAAAATATTTCTCAGGTGATTGTTTATTACAAAAGAAGATTTGATCATGTCCAATAAAAATACACCACAATTAACAAAGAACTATTGGATATTTTATTTTCATTATTAAAATATAGGTGTTATCTACTAGGATATAGAGTGATTATTGTGAAGTACCATATTGCAATTTTATTTTTATAAAGAAACACGAAAAAAGGGCAAGGCTTTTGGGATGGATATTTTTATTAGAATTTTTTTATTTTAAAATAATGGAATAAAAATGAAGTGAAATAATTATTTCTGATTATTGGAGTATGATACCATATATCTTGAATATGAAAATTAATATCTATACACTAAATAAATAATCCTTTCAATATTAGGTGTTATATTTTTATAATAGTAAAATACAATGGATTTCTAATCTCGTAAATTAGTTTTTGATAAATGATGTTCTGTACTAGTTTTCCCTAAAAGAAATTTCTAATATTTTGAGTGATTAAAAAACATAGATTTTGTTTGATCCGTACCTGTGTCGTGTTGGTAGTGATAGCATGATTTGGAGATTCATTTACAATTATAAATTCCAATAAGTCCAATATTTCAATCAAACATTTATCTATAGAGGAAGAATTGGGTCACAATTAACTGTAAGAAATGTTCTTGATATTGGTTTGTATCGGAACACCATTTTTAGTGATAATTTAAAATTTTTATAATACATATAAAAATGAAAATTTGAAGTTATCATTTCCAAAATGAATGAGATGCCCCAAAAAATATTTTTATTTTTGATATATTTTATTTTTGGTTTAGGGATATAATTGGACCTTTTCAATGTTATTATTGGTATATATGTATTTCTAGATATTGATTATTTATCTATATGGGTAGAGGATTTTCACAATAGGGTTTATGTTGCAAAAATAGTATCAAAGTTTGTGAAAAGAAATCTATTTTCTATATTTGGATTTCCAATGTTTGTAATCACTGGTCAAGAAAACCACATTATTAATAGAACAATATAATATCATTTGAAGAAATATGTAGTTCACTATAGAGTATCTACATCATATCACCGTAAATAAAATGGAAAGGTTGAATTATAAAATAGTGAAATTGAAGAGAATATAGAAAATAAAAAGAACACAAATAAAATGTATTGTATTTTGAGAATAGATTATTCAATTTGAGCCAATATTACTACATTTAAAACATTGATTTTCATTTTACCCATTATATTAGTCTATAGAATGGATTCTCAAATTCCTAATGAGTTAGAAAATAATGATTCTATTAAAATGTGAAACAAGGATCTATTTTTGTGTAAAGGAAAGGAATTTTTTTTAGTTGTTGGAGAAGATCAGGATTAATGAATATTAAAACTCTAGTTTATAGAAGGAAAGAAAATGTTCTTTTCATGATTGAATTATTATCATTAAAAAAATAAAAAATGGTTAAAAAGAACTACTATGTTATTATATATTGATGTTATTCTAAGGTAACTATAATTAAAAATGATATGAACCATTCATTGTTACTCATGGTTTTATTTCAGTTATATCTAGATAAAATAACCATAAAAAATCACTATTCGTAGTTAATGTGAATAGGTTGAATCCATTTAGGGAGAATTTTTAATTGCATCAATTGGAGTAGAATCATCACCATGAAGTTGAATACAATTGATTTCAATTTTTTTATTTCTTTATCTTGTGTTTTTTTAATTTGAATTTAATTTTTGGATTTTAATTTTCACATATTAAACTATTTCACAATGAGGAAATTAAACAAAATAAGTATCGAGGATTATTACTCTAGGTTGATTAGGTTTTACTAATATTTTTTTCTTTTTTCTTTTTATGGAACTTCTTAGAACAAATGAAAATCCTGATTATTTTTGAAAACCATGTCAAAAAGTGCTTAATTTTAATGCATATAAATGGACACTAATGAATACAGAGAGTGAATTTGTTTCTTTTTCTAATAATTTATAATTTCATGAAATGTCCACTTATTGTTGAATCTAATGCCACATATCACTATCATGTATTTTCAAATCGCCTCCCTCATATGATTCATAACACATTTAGGAATATTATTTATATTCACTTAATTTTTTGGGAGATACAATATACAATGACAATGGTTTAAAATAAATGGATATTAAATCATTTTAGATTAATATTCATCACAATACATAAATACATGCCTGAGGGATATAACAGTTCAGTGTGTTAGGAAACTAGGAAACATAATCATTGATAATGGTGAAATATATTAAATTTTTCCCTTAAAGATTTTCTTTTTAGTACTCCTAATCTAATACCTTCATCAAAACCTAGGTAAAAAACATTTTAAAGGGTATAATCAAATTATTATAATGGAAAATAAAGGAAAAAATTTAAGATTAATATAACTATAATTATTTTAGAAAAATAGTAGAATTTTATTATCTACCCTGTATATCAAATATCATAATCATGAGTCATGGAGAGAATATTTCGAGTTTATAAGACATGAATAATAAGGTAATAAATTGAATATGACTTAAGTGTATAACATAAGAATATGACATCGAATTTTGGCCGACACATAAACATATAAAATTATTTCCATCATATTCGAGGATTACTGACATGGTCCTCATAGTTGACAATGTATTTTACTGAGGTGGGTCCACTACCCATTCCAACCTTGTATTACTAAACCTAGTCCACATCCTATTCCATCCAAGTATTGCTAAATTGAGTACCCTACTCATTCCTTCCCTATCATAATGAATATAGTTCACTCTTTGTTCCATACCTATCACACTGAACCAATTTTATTCCAATTTCTCGACCTGAAATATTGAACCCAATTTAGTCCATGTTTCAGCTAGATCATAGTAGATTAATTTCACTCCTCATTCTATCTATGTCATACATAATAGGGTTCACTCCTCATTCCAATCATATCATTTTAAAATATGATCACCCCTCGTTCCATCCCTTACATATTAAAATGAGTTTCTCCTCGTTCAATCCTTATCATTCTCATGTGATATGAAACATTACCCAATGCCTTGGAAAGAGGTATAGGACCACATCACATAACAATATCATATATCTATTTTCCACAAAATAATAAAATAAAAATCATATCGTGTCCCAAAAAAATATTTGGTTTCTATATATATTATTTCATAGCCCATGAATTGAAGTGGATACTATACAAAATTCATCATATCATATGATATAAAAAAGATAAAGTCTTCATAATAACTTCATTATATAACAACACATCGAAAGATGTGGGTTTCATAAATATTTTATCATGAATAACCCATGGAAGATAAATGGGTCTAATAAAATATATGTCCAAAAATGAATAAACCAGAGAAATAATAAGAATGTTACCCTTGGATAATAACACATGTAAATCATAATCTAAATAAAATAAATGTTATCTTCTCTGGAAATTAATTCATAATGACCAGTTAAAACATTTCAATGTGTCCCATTCCACTTTAAAACATTCGAATCATAATCACTATAAAATAGTAATATTATATGAAGTTTTAATATCCTGAAAAACAAAATCAAGTTCATTATATAACATGTCAGATTGTATTATATTCACCTTTTAAAAGACTATAGGGGGGTTACAAAACAAGTTTCTCAATGATGGAAAATTGAGACAATGTTACTATACCTATTTGGTAACTTTTGAACTATATTCCCTATAAAAGGGAGATCATAAAATTGATATGTAAATAATTATAAATTTATCAATAATAAAAATATAATACATTAATGTGATGTATAGACACTATTCAATAGAAACTAATGGTGAATAAGGTATAAGTCTCACAGAAATACATGTATGACTAGAAATCCCATTATTATTTGAGTATCTTTTGAATAATGATCCCCATGAATGAATAACATAACATTTAAGTTTCAATTTCATGAAATAAATTAAATTACTGATATAATGTTTTAATGGTATTTCTATACATAGCAAAGAGAGAATAAATTGAGAATACATCATATATCTCATAGAAATAAAAGTGATATTGGTAACCCTTTACTACTTAAGTAACTTCTGAATCATTAGCCCCGTGAAATCATAACAACAATTGAACAATATTTATATCAAGAAATTATAGTAAATTTATAACCTAACATATCAAAATGTAGTATATTCACCAAAAAAATAAGAGAGTGGTGAATATGGCATGTATCTCATGGAAATAAAAAGTGAGATGAAATTCCCTTATGTGAAGTCTTATATTTATTTTTACTTGTTAAAACCACATATATAATAAGTATAATTTTTTTAAAATATAACTACGAACCATATTATTATATATAAATACATATTTTATTTTTTAATGACTCTATATTACATATTTATTAATAATTTCATGTTTAATTTACATTCCAAGTAATAATGGCTATGTTTTTCCTATATGTTTTAACATGTTATTCTTGATCCTTTTAATTATATCTTGATTTACATATATAAACAATTAAAAAAATTATACATATCATATAAATTTACTATATAATAATAAATTAAAATCTAGAAAATATTGAAATATGAAATGGAATACACGAGTCATGGATATTATTTGCGGTGCATATGCATCAACGTTTTCTTCATTATATTGTCATATTGATAAAAATAAAAAATAAAATATATATATTTCATCATTAAAATAGAATATGTTTTTCATATATATCTTATAATTTCTATAAAACCATCCTTAATGCATTCAGTGTCAACGAATCACATCACATTGAGGATACGGTAGTCCACATGTCCACAAACGAAGTTATTATATTTACAAAAAATGTATTTCATGAAGGTTTGTGTAATATAATAAATAAAAAATCATAAATAAACCATATATATCATCTAAAAACATAATTTCCAATATAATTCACAATCATGATAGGTGGTAAAGGAAATAATTAATGACATCATTTATCATGGTGGGAGTCCGTTGTATGGATGAACAGTAACTTTATTACTCTTTGGATAGATGTGTGTGTATGTGTAGGTATATAACGTAAAATTTAAACATATAATAATGTTCAGGATACTAATTTTATTATATAATCATGGAATAATAATAATTTTATGGGTGGATAAAGAAAGAAAACATCAATGCATATTGAAGAACATTAACTCTTTTTCTAGTAACTCTTTTTGGTTTATAAAAAAGGCTTCCAGGGTACGGTTGTTCCAAAAGTGAGTCTTATAAGATGTGATGAGGGATTTTTGGAGATAATTTTGTTAGATTTTTTATGATACATAGCAGAATGCTAAGAGTGAATATAGGGAAGACTGGATGCCTTTTTAAGGAGAAGGAAGAGTATCTTTCTTGTATATACCAAAAGATAAACACTATTGGGTGGTCTCCCTTACCTAATGTGATTCCAAAAATTAAAAATAATGGAATAAAGAGCTAAAATGTTCATTTTATCCCTATAACAAACAAAAAGAAGACAATTGTTATTATTTTGTTCCTAAACTTCTATGTTTCCCCACATTTATCAATTTTTTTTAATTGAACTTGTTTGCTAACATATGTAATTTAACCATTAAGACTAAATTAAATTAAAATTTATAATAAAATACAGTACCAATTAATTAAAAATATTATATTTAATTTAAAAAAAACCTCATTTGTGTAGGAAATTATTTTTAAATTTAAAGCATGTAACGTACAAAAAACAATGCACTAACCTGAACCATGATATCAATGTTTTTACTATTTAATGGTCACTATTTTCATTATAAAAGATCAATTGGTCAATAAATACACCATGTTTTAAATTTATTATAATTTAAAAATAATTTAGAAAAATTTACTATCTTTAGTATATTTTAAACCTTTTAATAAAATATCATTTATTTTAGTCAATTATTAATTAAATAATTAATACATTTGGAATTCCTTAAGCATTTAATATTACTAATTTATCTTTAAAAAATTAAATTAAATTTATATGATGTCAAAAAATTCATAAAAATTCTAAATAACATGTACAACTAAACCGATGTTGTATTTTTTCCAAATATCAAGGATTTAGAAATGTTAATGGTTAAAAGGTTACATTTTATATTTTTCCATACATAACTTATTATATATGTCACATTCATGGAAGAGTATCGACATAACTCATAAAAATATATCATAAGGTGTTGAGGGTAGAAATATTTTAAGAACATGGGAGTTTTACCTATGTTGGTCCATTTATAATCCATATATTCTATGTTTAATCTTTAAGTAAACATGTTCTTACCATAATAATTATAATTAATTTTAATCATTTTCGCTAATAATTTCGGTAAAAAACTATATTGATCATATTTGAACAAAAAATTAATAATGATTCCAATCAATTATATCAATTTTTAAAAATTCAATTTACATATGTGGCTATATTCAATTTCAAATAAATCACGTAAATGCTGTCAGACAGTGAGTTTTTAAGGTGTAATGATCAAAAGATTGAACTACTTTATATCATTTTTCATTGTGAAATTGGATCTAGTTACCTAAATTGGATTAATTCATGTGAAATTGATATAATTAAAATTTAAAATATTATTAAAATATTATTTAACTATATAAATAAATTAGATGAAAATGATGTTTTAAATTTAAATTCATTATTTTTCACTATTAACTAAAAAATGAAATAATTTAGAAAAACCCCAAGCATTCAACCTAAGATTATGTGGACATTATTAAAAAAATTATTATTATTTTTTTATTATATAACTTCTATAATTTTCAAAAATTAACATTATATGGCGTTAATTAAATTAAATTAATAGCTGTTCTTTTGGGAAAATGGTATTTTTTTTAAAACATACATTACTGAAATTAATATATTTTATTATCAATATGTTTTGTATATATGAAATAATTAATAATAATATTTAAAAATTATGTATTTCTATTCATATTTCAATGTTTAACAGTTATGTTATGATCATGTTGTTTAAAATAATAAAATTCTGATTTTTATAAACATAACATTTCGTATAAAATAAGCTAAGATGATGTCGTATATATATACCTATTAACTTTTTATAGCATATAATTAATGTTTAAATCGGTGTAACATTCATTGAAATTCATCATATAATTTTAATTAACTAAAAATAAAAAATTGCAAAAAACTCTTAGTGTTACATTATATCCCTTCAAATGAATTTCCCTCTTGAAATTCGTCTTTCTGGTTAAAGGAGAAATATTCTTAAAGTAACTTTCATAAAAACCACATATTAAAAAGTAATACTAAAAATTCCTAAAAATGGAAAGTTGAAAACATAATAATTATTCAATGTGACTAATTATTAGGTTTCTGAATTGGATAATATAGGCAAGAAAGTGAAAACATGACATTAAAGGGTAATATAACTATCATGTTCTAAGGGAGAGTGATAGATAACATTGTCAATATAATGTTAATGATCATAAAGCCGTAAACTAGAGGTGATAAAAATGGTCATTAATATAAAAAAAATTATGGTAACATGAAAAAAAAATTATTTCAATACCCTTTTGATAATGTTTAATAATTTTCACAAGAAGTTATTCTTACATGATTACATTCAAGTTCAGGTTTACAATATCACCCTTTGGTTATATATTTACTAATTTCCACTTCCTTTCTAACTCTAAGAATATTTCCAAATTTCACATTCTAGAAGAACTATGAAATCATGTTATCTCTAAATAGAATGATCAGCCATTCCATATAAAATTATCAAAAAAATGGTCAGAATAGGTTATCCAATAAGAATAAATCCTCATATAGAGAGATAATACCTTAAAACTCTAAAAACTCATCCAATTTCTATGATAAAATGTCCATAAATGTGAATCATTATAACCATTATTAATGGTGAGAGTTCAAAAATATAGAAAACAAGTTCGCTAAAATTATCATAACATTTATCCTCCATATATTTTCAAGTATCTCCAGGTTGTTAAATTCCATACATTTGAATATATATTCAGTTAATCCCTTGAAACAAGGTTATAACATGAAATAACATAAATAATTAATGAAAAAATGAATGATTACATATTCCAAATTCTATTGGGTATATTAATTAAATCCAAAAAACATTAAACCCCATCTGGCATAACTAATATCACATTGTAAACAAATCCCCTATCACTTTTGAGGTCATAAATACTATCCAATTAACATTATCGATATCATCATCCATTTATCTAAAAAAATATAATTTTCTAATACTGAGAAATGTGTTAGGGGGTACATTCCCTTAATCTAAAAATTCCATTAAATCAATTTTTTATGTAATCAGTATCATTTTACACATTATTGGGAATCCATAAATGATAAAATATATAAACTTTATTTATATACTTCATGACCCAGAGAACTTAATATCTTAATTCCAAAACATATACTCCTGCATTATCATACATTATTCATAAACCATTAATAAAAATTTAAAATCATAGTCCTTAATACCCCTTTCTAGTAATATTAAAGGTGAATCATTTATTAAGGTTATTAATTATTATTCTAATAATTCTACATATGTTTAATGTAAAAAATATTTTTATAACATATTATACCATTCACATGTCATTTTAGGTCACATTATATTCAATAGTATAACCCATACTCATACCCCCTTCTAAATTTTATTTATTTGATTTCCACATTGGTGATCAATTATATGATTCTAAAACATCCAAAATCTGAAACATCCAACATTAACCGAGTTCCTTCTTGTTCTTACTATTGACTATGATCAGAAAAAAATACTCTGAGAAACAATAATCATAATGGAAGAAAACATAATGATGAAAAATGACTTATAGGGTGTCTAATTCAAGAAACATAATTATTTAATATATAACACTTTAGGATTACAATAGGAAATTTAATTCTTACAAAATTATGGTGTTTAAAAGTATTTCGAATTCCCCAATTATATCCCTTGGGGATTGTCAAACTAGGTGTGAAGTACAACCTGTTGTCAAGAACTAGTTCCAGATGGAGTCTAGTTCAAAATGGTGTTTTCAAGTATGATACCCATATATATATATGTGTGTGTGTGTGTGTGTGTGTGTGATATATCCACATCCACTTATTGTATCAAGATATGGATGTATTTTAAGTAAACCACCTAGCCTATTCTTTGTAAAAATTTCAGGAAATTTTCCTAAACATTAACTCATCAATATACTCATTCATAGAGTCTTCCATAGAAAATTGTTTAGATATATCCATAGTGATCTCATAGAATATTTATCATCCATGTTTCTATAGGTTGAATAAACCTTCACTTTGATACCAAATATAAGGAATCAATCATTACATATAAGGATATGACACTAATTTTGATGAATATTCAGAACATAACAAAAATAGAATCCATGACCATAATAATTTGTTGTATCTAGAAACATAGAAACATAGTATTATATATTTGTGAAAGATATTAAGAATTCACCTTAAATATATTCATCTTTATTAATAATAAATAATAAATTTCCTCGTATCATAGGGAATGGAAACAAAATAAATGGTGAACTCATATACTCATAAATGCTAAATAAGGGAGATACATAACAATAAAATGAGCATAAGGGTATTAATAGAAGAAAATTTCAATTGAATATAATTCCCTGTATATCAAATATCATAATAATTATCCAAATAATAAATATTGGCATTTCTTACGACGCAAATCATACTTAAATAAAGAGAATATGCAATGAGATCATAATATAAAAAATATAGCCAAATATGGTTGACACATAAACATATAAAATGATTTCCCTAGTATTAAAGGCTCACTACAAATTCCATATTTTGAAAAACTCCTTTATACAACCATGTTCACGCATTATTCTAGACCAGTATTACTGAATTGGGTTTACCTGCTGTTCCAGTCCTACATTAACGAATCGATTTCACCACTTTCTCCAGTCATATCATACTGAATTTAGTTCACTCTCTATTCTTTCCATGTCATACCGATTTGAGTTCACTAATCATACATGTCCTATATTACCAAACCGAGTTCACTCCTCATTCCATCCCTATCATATAGAACTATGTCTACTCCATATTCAATCCTTGTCATACTGAACTGAGTTCACTCATCATTCTATCCCTGTCATACTAAACTGATTTAACTCTTATTCTATCCCTATCATACTGAACTGAGGTGACTCCTAATTCTATCCCAATCACACTCATGAGATATATATTTTTACCCAATTCATTAGAGGGATATATTGGACTCACCCATCATCTAATAAAATAATACATATATATCCCGAAAAACTTAAAAACATTCATTATATCATGAACCATAAAATAAAATTGGTTTCATAAATATCATATCATATCAAATGAATTGAAATGGTTATTATAAACTCTTCATCATGTCATAACCCATTGAAAATATATAGGTTTCACTATAATTTCATTATATTATAACCCATGAAAAGAATATGATTTAATAAGAATTTTATCAAGGTATAACATGTGGTTGAAGAATAAGAATCAAAAACAATATCTCATCAAATTTGTAAAAAAATTAAAGAATAATTATGGTTCTCTTTGACTATGATCCCCGTAAATCATTAAATAAATCGAAGAATGTCATATTATATAGAAAATAATTTTTTAACTATCATTTAAAACATTCCATGTTGAAAATAATCATTAAACATGTCAATGTATCCCATACCTCTTGGAAACATTTGACTCATAATCCCCACAAAATAACATGAAAACATGAAACTGAAAATATAATGAAAATCATAGATTCGTGATATAACATGTCAATGGGATGTATTCACACCAAATTAATGACTATTGGTTTATGAAAAAACATGTGTTCAATGAAGAAAAACTGATGCATATTTACTTTAACTATATGGTAACTATTGAAAATTACCATAAAAGAGTGATGATGAAATGGATATGTAGATACCAAAGAATTTAAGAATAATAATAAAATAATTTATTAAGGGTAAATTTATAAAACATAAAAAATAATCTACTAGTGAATAAGTGACAAGTCTTGTAAAAATAAAATGGAGAATTGAAATCTCTTTACTCCAATATTAACATTTGAATCATGACCCCCATGAGAGAATAAAATCAATGGTATCTTAAATATCATTAATTATATAAAAAAATGATATAAAATTTCATTAGTAATCATATACACCACACAATAATAATATGTGGTGAATGGAGCACATATCTCATAGAAATAAAAGTGAGATGAGAAAACCCATAAAACATATGTAACTACTGGATCATGATACCTGTGAAAGAATATAATGAATTAAAACATTAAATATCATAAAATAACAAAATTTTATTATATAACATGACATAGGGAAGTATATAAACACACAAAAGATTTTAATGGTGAATATAAAATGTATCTCACAAAAATAAAAAGTGAGGTGAAAATATTATACCTTAAGTCTTGACTTTCTTTGTACATATTCAAAACTAGGGTACAACGTGCATATGTTTATTATATAAATAACACAAAACTATATTATTATATATAATTCCATTTATAATATTTTATATATAACTCATTTATTAAAAGTTTCATGTCAAAGTTACGGTTTAGGTATTCAATGAACTGTATTTCGTATATATTTCGATATGTCATTATCAATCCTTTTTCTAAAATTATATTTTAATTATTTAAAAAAATATAAATTATGATATATATGTTATATATATCTAGTGAATAAATTTTTATAAAAATATATAAAAGATATAAATATGAAATGGAATACAACTTTCATGTAGATGGTAGATCGTACGTAAGCATTAACGTTGCCTACATTTTATTTTCATATTGAAATTAAAAAATAAGGTGAAATATATTATTATATATTAATATATATAATATTTTAAGAACCCAAATCTTCTTTTATTGTATGTCTTCCCTTTTTTGCAGTTTTTGAAAAAAAATGAGTTTTGAAACTTTAGGAGTTCAAGCCGTGTACTCAGTTTCCATGGGTGACCATGTGCGGGCCATGTAAGGTCCGGGAACATGGCCCTGAGAGGTGACCAATAGATAGCCTAATGTGGAGGCTGGAAAAGGTAAGTACAGGTCGTGTACTTTAAAATAACATGTTGTGTACTTTCTCTTTTTTCATTAAACGGACCGGGGTCACGTCTAATTGACTGAACATTCTTCTTCATTTCTTGTCTCATCCGAGACCATCCTTACAGCTGTAGATATTCTCCAAGCCCCTGAATCTCTATTCATTATTCGAATTGATCACTGTCGATTTCATTGGAATCACGTCGTTGAGTTCTCCTTTATTATTTAACATCATCTCTTGATTTCTCCCCTTCCACAAGATATCCTCGGTTGAATGTATTAAGATTTTTTATAAATATATAGTGTTCTAGGGTGATTCAAGGACTTATGTTCATGTATATCGATCTCACGACATCGAGGTATGTGGTTTGTGGCTTTCTGTCATTACCCTTTGAGTATATGTGAAAACGTGCCCAATACCCTCATTCGAGGTATTCCTTGATTATGGTTTTATCCCTTCTATTTTCTTATTATTTATTGTTTATAAGGATGGATTTTAATTGATTGTGAATAGGATTATCCTTCCTATGATATGTATGTTTTCCCAAGTTTGATGGTTTTGACCATTTGGTCGAGATTTTCATGATAGGCTGCTGCATTACTTCCCCTGCCTAGTATTATTAGGATAGAGTGATTATTATTTGACATTCTCTATTATGGTGTGGATTGTTTTTACAAGTAGTTCTTGAGGATTACATTAGCTTCTATGTACCGTTTGTGCATTACTAACCTACACAGGGCCATGAGAACCTAGAGTAGTAGACCAAACGGATAATGGGCATTGAGGGATTCTCCAGAGTGTGTGTTTTACTGTCACGTTGTGAGACCAGAGGGGGTGATGGACATTGTTGTCACTTAGAGTAGGTGCAGTTTCCTCGATTCAGGCCACATGGGGGAATTGGATGCTGAGTGCTTCCACAGAGTGCTTACTAGTTACCGATACGAGACCATTAGGGTAACTGATGGTGATTGCTTCCCCATAGTGTCTTTTCTAAAGCTGAACTAGTGTGGTTGGACTCTGTATACTTCCTATAGGGTTACATTATTTTGTTTAGCTACTTTATTTATATATGAAAATTAATGCAATTTAAATTTAGGATTGTTACTATGTGTACTTTCATTTTTACTGCATAATTTTTTTTATTGCTTGCCATATATATTATGTGACTGTTAGGAACAGATCTTGGGGTGGTAGCCTACTGGGATTCATCTCACACCCGATTTGGGTCAAACTTTTGGGTCCAAATAGATTATATTTTTTCATCTCTAGATAAGGGAAAGTGCCCATCTACATCAAGTACTTGATTACTGTGGTGTTGGGGGGCATGGGACCAAGCTGAGGCTTGCGATGCTATGGAGCAGTTTATCTGTTTTCTTTTGTACATCGGTTTAATATTGTATTCCAACATTGTGACTTATTTGGATGCTTTCTTAGACATATGTATCATGCATCATATTTATGTGTGTGCTCCAATTTTTTATTACTTTTGATGATTACCTGTTTCATGTTTTACTAATTTCACTATTGCTATCAATTTTACTTATACTATGTTACTCTGCCAATGAGGGCATAGATTCTCCACTATCACACCCAAGTCCTCATAGCTATTTGGAAGCCTTTGGTGTTCAAGGAAATGTGCTTAAGGCCATGTGACCAACCGGGTACGGGGAACCTCTGGGAGGCTCCCATAACCTGGATGTTACAATGGGGTATAAAAGGGATTCTTTCCTTTTTGACGTAATATTTAGATCCTATATTTAGGGATATGAAAAAATTGGTACTTCGTAATAAGCTATGCCCGGTAGTAGCTAACCCGTGTATAAGGAAAAGCCAATTTACCTCGTTATTTCAATTTTTCTAATTTTTCCATTTTTCAGTTGATTTGGTTTCACCATTGGGTGATTCACATGTTTTGGGCTATTATCATTGATGTTATTGAGGTTCTATTTCTATTGCAACTCGTTGAGATGAGGGTATGGCCTCTCATGCATCATATAGGCACTTAATAGATATCATATTTCATGCATTCTTTTCATGCCATTTCGGGTGCATTAGTGATTGCATGTTATTGTGATAGATGTTGTGCTAGATAAGCATACTGTTGTGATAGATTCATTGATATAATACCAGCTTTTTTATAAGGTATTGGATTGAGTAAGGTTTTTTAAATGGAAGCTAAAAATTTGTTCTTGAGGTGTTATGGGCCCTCATGGATCGGAATTTGGTGGATCATTGCATTATTTTTCCTTGAATATGACATGTATAAGATTCGACGCTTTGATTCATGGGGAGTATGGGCCCTCACGGATCCGAATTTGGCACTATAATGTTTAATTAAGTGTTTTTCAAGGCTTCTGGAGTTATTTTTGAGGCTTACTATTTGGAAAAACAAATAATATATAATGTGTAATGATAAATACATGCCATTTGAACTTCTATTTGGAAAGGAACTGTTTTTATTAATTACATGATGTGTACTGTATGTACACGCCATTTAGTCTCTAACCGTGTCACTAGATGTGTGGGCAGAGACACGGGGATGGGAAATCTTTGGATGAACACGTTGTGTACCGATTGAACATGCCATGTTGTGGAAAACATGTGTCCACCTATGTGAATAATGATTCGGATGGATGAAACTTAACTTATACACATCGTGTCAAGCTTGAACCTACCATGTATTGTAACCCATGTATCTATCTTTGTAACGAACAATAACGGGCGGTGAAATCTTTCTAGTACATGTTGTGTCTATCTGGAACACGCCGTACAGAGTTGGCCATGTAACCGATCGCGAAAGTAACAACACAGGTCGGTGAAGTTAGTCTAGTACATTCCATGTATAGAACTAATACGTCATGTAGTCTAGTTCTAGGAGAACCATATGGATTGGCCGTGTAGAATAACACGGGCATGGGAAGAGGATTCAAGTACACACAATGTTTTAGGACAACATGACATTTGTATGGGGTGTTACACTACCTAGGATGGAAAAAGTACACACCCATGTGAAGGCTTAAGGGAACACATCGTGTATCTATGTTTTGAAGAACATGAATGCTTTATTTATCTTGTTCCCTTATTAATCATCTAGGTTGTATTCCCAGTTAATCTTGATCTAGGGTGTGTGCTTGACCTTGCTGAGTCATGCCACTGAGACATCCTCCAGTTGTCTTCTAGTTGTACGGCAGTGATCAGACATCAGATATGGATGATCTGGGACAACCAATAGATCCTCCAGTTGTGGCAGTCCAAGAACAAACTGTCATTCCAGACACATGGGATGAAGTACAGTTCTGAGAGGGGTTTATGAGGTTTATGTAGACCTACCAAGGAGTACCACATCATACCGCTTCTATGGTAGAGCTGACGCAAATTTTCAAGCAGCAGCATCCTCCAACCGTACAGGGGAAGGGGGACCTCATGCTATAGAGTCATGATTTGAATTCATGCTTCTTATCTTTAAGCATCTGGAGACTCCTCCATAGAGGAGGGACAAGCTCGCTGCGTAAATTCTTCTAGATTCTTCCAAGAGATGGTGATATGTGATCTCATAGTTGTATGTCAGCATGTATTGGCATGGGATTAGTTTCAGCATACCTTATATGAATACATCGACCTAGAGGCTTTGAGGGACGATCGAGCTCAAGGGTTAATGAATTTGGAGCAAGGTACTCTTTCAGTCATGGAGTATTCTTCTTGCTTCACAAAGTTGCAACGCTTCACGTCTATTCTAGGAGGTGATGAGTTATTCCTAGAAAGGAAGTTTGAGGATGGTCTGAGGCATGAAATCTGATCTCAGGCGAACATCTTCAGGTTGACTTCCATAAAATCTATTGTCAACCAGACGCTAATCACAGAGCACAGTTTGAGGGATTTTGGATTGGTGAGCCAGAGCGGTTCGACATCCAGAGTTGGTATCCCTCCTACTGACAGAAAGAAGTGGCACAAGGACTCTATGTGTGGGGATATGAGGAGGCTAGAGACTTCTTCTGGTATCCATGTGGTGTTCTACCAGTGTAGGATGAGTAGGAATATGAGTCCAAGTTTCCCAAGAGACCCAGTGGAGTGCCGATAATGCTGCAAGATGGGTCATCTTCAGCACTTCTGTCAGTTCTTATCACTAACAGCTAGTGACAGGGGTTCTTCTATTACTCTGCGTTCAGTAGTAGCACCATCTGTTTCTCATTTGGTAGGGAACATGATCTCTTACGACCATTCAGACCAAGGTGGAGGTCACGGCCGTCGTATCCAGTCGCCCGGATTTTAGCGACAACAGGGAGGATTAGCTCAGTTTGGTCAGGCAGGGTCGCAAGGTCGCAGTGCAGGTCAGACTTTTTTGAAAGAGCAGTCCCAGAAGGAGCAGGATTCTAGACCCTCTACACTTTGAGGTACGATCCTAGTGGCCTTAGTTTTATCTTCTCCTCTTTTTAATACTAGGGATTCTCATGCCTTTATATCTGTTTCATTTGTGGAGAGCCGTGGGCTCTGTATCTTTTCTTCTGCTGATATCATGACATTAGAAAATTTTTTGGGGACAAGAATTGCTAGTGTATGACAGAGCATGGAGTTCCCTCTTCTGGTTGGTGGGTGTCACTTTCACTGGGACCTCATCTTTTCCAAGAGACCACGAAGCAGATAGAGTCGATTTAGAAGAGGATGGAAATTTCACTATCACAAGAGAAGTCTTATGATGATCCACATAGATGATCTCAGGAGTTTGAGGTTGGTGATCTGGTTTTCATGCATTTCACAACAAGGTTGGGACACCAGATGATTATGAGATAGGGTAAGCCTTCACCGAGATACGTCAGGTCATTTGAGGCGATGGAGAGAGTTGGTTTTGTTGCCAATCAGTTGCAGTTACCTCAGAGGTAATGGACTATGCATGATGTTTTCCACATTTCCCAACATCGACATTACTTCTCAGACCTGTCTCATGTTTTACCACATGAGGAGTTTGAGTTATATGTGGATGCATCCTTCGAGCAGCATCATATCAAGATTATTTATCGAAGAGAGAAGGTTCTCTATAGCCGGTATATTCCTTTGGTATGATTTATATGGAAACACAGGGTGAGTACAGGATGAGACTTGGGAGAGGTTAGTCGATGTACGATCATAGTGGCCGAAGCTGTTCAAGTTTTCTTCTTCAATGCCGCCTTTCTAGGGAAATTTGGGGATAAATTTCGTTAAGTGGGGATGTTTTTTGGAACCCAGATCTTCTTTTTAGTTATGTTTTTCCTTTCTATATGTTTTTTATAAAAAACAATTTTTTGGAAATTTTAGGAGTACACGTAGTGTAAATTTTATACACGCCATGTTCCCGGTTTCAACGGGTTACCGTATGTGGACCATGTAATGTATGGGAACATGGTTGTGTGTGGTGACCTATAAACCACCTAAAGCAGAGGCCTGAAAAGGCATGTACATGCCATGTAATTTTAATGAACACGTCGTGTGCTTTTTTTCATTAAATGGACCAGGGTCATGTTTAATTGACAGAACATTCTTCTTCTTCGCACATCTCATCCGAGAGCATCTGTACTGTCATTGATCTTCACTGAGACCCTGACTCTATGTTCGTTATCTGAATCGACTGTCGTTGATTACGTTGGAATTGCATCAGTGAGTTCTAATTTCTTATTGAACATCATCTAATGATTTCTCACCTTCCGCAAGATATCCTTGGTTGAACGTCTTAAGCATTTTTGTAGATCTATGGCATTCTAGGTCGATTCAAGGCCCGAGGTTCCAGTATATTGATATCAAGACGACAAGGTAGGTGGTTTGTTCCTTTCCGTAGTTATTCTTTGTATATATATGCAAAAATTATGAATACCCTTCTACAAGGTATTTCACTTTTATGGTTTTTTTCCCTTCTATTTTTCTTATATGTTTTATTAGTATAGATAGAGGTTAATTGTTTGTTAATAGGGTTAACCTTGCCACGATAGGGATGTTTTTCCCTTGTTTTCTGGTTTTGGCCGTTTGGTCTAGCGTTTCCTGTTAGGCTGCTACTTTGCTTCGCCAGACTTCTATTGTTATGAAGGAGTGATTATTATCTAACATTCCCTAATATACTGTAGATTGTTTATCCATGTAGTTCTTACCATTTGTGCATGACAAAATTACATAGGGCCGTGAGAACCTATTGTAGTAAACCATGTGGATAATTGACATTAAGGGCTTTGTAGAGTGTCTGTTTTATTATTACTATGTGAGACCATAGGGTGGATGGACCTTGTGCTCCCTTATAATTTTTATAGTTTCCTCTATTCGGGCCACAGGGGGAATTGGACATTGAGTTCTTCCTCATAGTGCATATTAGTTACCGATAAGAATCCACTAGGGGAATTGATGGTGAGTGCTTCATCAAAGTATCTTTGATAAAGCTGAACCAGCAGGGTAAGACTTTGTATAGTTCCTAGAGGGTTGCTTGTGTTTGTTTGGTTGAACCAATGGGGTTAGTCTATGAGTACTTCCTAGACAGTTACCTTATTTTGTTTAGATACTTACATGATATATAAAAATGAATTCAATTGAATTATAGGATTGTTACTATGTGTACTTTTGTGTTTACTTCTTCATTTTGTTTATTTCCTACCACATATATTCCTAACTATTAGGCACAGTTATTTGGGTGGTTGCCTACTGAGATTCGTCTCACACCCTATTTGGGTCATTCTTTTGGGCCCAAAAATATTATATAGTATCAATTCTAGATAAGGGAAAGTGCCCTTCTACTTTCGGTAGTTTTTTTTTGTGGAGCTGGGGAGTGTGGGACCAAGATGTGGCTTACGATGCTGTAGAGCATTTTATCTGTATTCTTTTGTACTTTGGTTTAGTATTATATTCCACCAATGTGACTTTATTTATTCATTCCAATACATATGTATCATGCATCATATATATGTGTGTGCTCCAGTTTTTTATTAATTATATTGTTTACCTATTGTATGCTTTACTGCTTCCGATATTGCTATCTATTTTACTTACGCATTGTTACACTACGAATGAGGGCATATTGTCCCCACTATCACACCCAAGGCACTCACTGCTAGTCGGTAGCCTTTGACTTTTGTGGAAATTCGCTTGAGGGCATGTGACCAACCTGGTACGTGGCAATTCTGGGTGGATCCCAGAACAAGGAAGTTAAAAATAACATTATTATTGAATAATTATTTAATTTATATCATATATTTTAACTAAAACCATCCTTAATAAATTCCATGTAATGTGTGAACAAGTCACATTGCTTTGAGGATGTGATAGAGCACACGTCCACAGACTATGCAATCATAATTAAAAAAATGAAAGAATGGTGTCTTGTGTTATATAATGATACTCAAAGAATAAATAAATTATAAATAGAATATATTTCATAAAAAACAATAGTTATATTATAATTCCAACTAATGAGATTTGGTAAATAAATAACGAACAACATCATTTTCTGAGGTGGTAGTCTGTTGTACACATGAATAGTAATTTCATTACACATTTGATGGATTTCTTTATTTGTTAGGTAGAACCCTTATAATTACAACATATAAGTATATTTAGTATAATAATTGTATTATATAATAATTCAATAATAATAAATTAATGGGTGGAGAAATAAATAATACATAATTGTATGTTGAAGATCATTAACTATTTAGCAGATAACTCCTTTTGGGTTACACAAAAAATATTCCTTGGTTGAAATTATTCCTAAATTGAGGATTATGTGATGATAAGATGGATTTTTAGAGATTATTTGTTTATATATTGGATGATCTATAGTGGTTAGGTATGTGTGAATATGTGGAACAGTGAATGCCTTTTAATTGAAATTGATGACTGGCATTCTTGTAAATAAGAAAATTGAAAACTATTGTGAGGTCTCCCTAACATCATGTTCATAAAGTATTTAAGAATTGATTAAATGTGTATTATTATTCATGGAATCCTACACCACACCAAAATATGTGCCTTTTAATATTTAATTTCCTTAACCTCTATATTTCCCAAATTTTAACAATTTAGTTTTTATTAAGATGGAAAGTTTTCTATCCTATCTAATTAGTCAATTAAGTCAAAATTAAAGTGGGATTTATTATAATATATATACCCGATGAATTATAAAAATTATATATAATTTAAAAAAATCCTCTTTTTTGGAAATTATTTTTAAAACGAGTGCATGTAACGCATAAAAACATTTCTTTAACCCAAACCATGTTAATTATTTTTACTATATAATGGTCAATATTTTAATTATGAATGATAAATTGGACCTTGAATAGAAAATATATTATATTTATTAACTCATAAAAATAATATGGTTGAATATTCATTTAAAAAAATTTAAATCTTATAATAAATTATATTTATTTTTATTAAATATACATTAAATAAAAAATTACATTCCATTAGCAGTTAATTTAAGTAATTCATACCTAAATATTAAATATTAATTAATATGATGAAAATATATCATTTTCAAATAAAAATAATGTTCACAAATAAACAAACACGGTATATGGTCTACATCTCAAAGGATTAAAAAGTTAAAGTAATGGAAGGTTCCTTTTTAATATTTTTCCTTTGTTATCTTATTATATAGGTAACTTTAATGGAATAAAATATAAATAACAACTAAAAATTAAAAAATTTGGTGATTTTTTGAATATGTCAATTTAATGGGTTTTTTGAATCTTTTCGATCATTTATACACCTTATATTCTAGTTGTAGTCATTAAGTAATCTTATGCTTACCTTAATAACTTTAATAAGTTTTAACTCCTTCCACTTATAATTTAAGTAAAAAAATAATATTATATTATTAGAGAAAAAATTCATAATTCTTGAAAACATCTATATCTATTTTTCAAATTCATTTCATTGATGATTATTTAATTATTGTAAAATTATTCGGGTAGATGTTGTGGGATTGCATGTTTTTAAGGAGAAAAGTTTAAAATATTGAACTGCTCTTATACCCCATTACAATGTGAAATTAGGCCAATGACCTAAATTTTTGTCATTGATGAAAATTTTATTTAATTAAAAATTAAAATAAAATTAAAAAAGGACGTTACTCATAAAATAAAATAGGTGAAAATCAATTTTCTATTAAAATACAGTATTTTTCAAAATTCACCCCAAAAGAAATATTTTAGAAAAATTAAAAAAATTAACAGTAAGATAATGTTGACATTATTGAATCAAAAATTAATTTTATATTATATAATTAAATCTCTAAAAATTTTAAAAATTAAATTTATGATTTTTGATATAAATACTCAAGGATAACTTCTTTTGAGAAAATAGTCTTTTGTTCCAAACATATACACATTAACAAAAATTATAGATTTAATTATAAATATGTTTTTAAAATATGATGAATTTAAGATTAATATTTTAAAATTAGTTATTAATATTATTATTTTTATGTTTATCAGCTATTTTATAATTTTTTTTAAGAAAAATGATCTTTCATATAATCTTTCTGTTGCGAATAACACAAGTTAATCGAATGTTGCATGTAGAGTAAGATTAACAAAGTTTAGCATACAATGAAATATTTAAATGCTGTATAGTTAAATGAAATAAATCATATAAATTTAATTTATTCAAAGAATAACAATTCCAAATAACTGTGGGGTGTTACACAATCCATGCTCTGTTTAACAATAAACTGATCTAATTAGATAAAAAATGGAGCATTGTGGTACATGTGTTTTAAATGATTGATGCAATTATTTGGATATTAAATATACATTTTGAAGATAATAATTCATATTTTCTCCTTTCATTTAATAAAATTCAAAGAATTCTTAGTATCCATAAATAACAAGTTATGTTAGCCCATTTAAAAGGAAATTTCTATTATTCGTCCTACTTTTTAAGAGAAAATGTAGGATATTATTGAACATAAATGAGTAGGAAATCTATCTTATAGTGTGTTATAAAATTTGGTGATACCTTGGTATAAAAATAGTATTCTAAAGAGTTGATTTATATAAAAACATGTACTAAATATTCTACATTTTTTGAGATTTCAAGGAGAAATAATTTTATGCAATTATGGATCTTTCAAGAAAAAACTTAAAATGAAATATTGTTTTTTAATTATATATTAATGCTATTGTATATCCATGATATTTTATGATAATATTTGAGAATATTTTCTACTAAGAGGATTGTGGAGGATACCATAGTAGAGATAAAATATTAATCATGAAATTTTACATTACAAATAATAAAGCCTCCTTATTTAGCCTCATAATTGGTGACATATAAAACAAACCGACCATAATCCACTTAAAAACTATAAAATTTCCTCATGATATACACATTTTATTAACTCTAATATGGTACTGATATATATGATTATAATTCTTATGGTGATTATTTAATGATTTTGGATGAGAAAAGCCGTGTTGAAAATCTAAATTTTTTTTGATGAATAACAATTGAGGTGTGGTTAGTTTTGTTTGAATGAGGGAATAAATGAAGTAGAAATGTATTAAATTAGTTAAATGGGGAAGTTCAAATAATTTTATTTTAGGAATAATTATATCATTTTTTCATTATGATAATATGGTTGATCTAAAAGTTATATGTTTTGAATTTTCCTTAATTTGATTTTGGTTATTACTTGTAGAGGAGTCCATTTGAAATATGTTAAGGAATTAAAATATATAACATTTAAATTAATTTTCATCTTTATTTAAATTATATAATTCACATGAATTTATAAATATGAGGTTAATTTAATCATTTTTCGGTTTTAAGGATTGTTTAAGCATAAAATTATAAATGTATTAATTCTGGAAATTTAACTATGTTATATCACTTCTTTATTTTGATTATTAATATTTCAATGTTGATCCAAATTAATTAATTAATTTTTGGATTCCTACGTTAATGGTCCTCAATTTATTAAACTAGACCAAATTATATTTTCACCTTCATTGGGCACTAATAAATCAGTCAATATGGAAGATACTTTTGCATCATAGAATTGAATACTGCTTAAATGAGACATATATTCGGATATAAGTTTCCAAAAATTGTGATATTTATTATAAATTAAATATAATTATTATTCTCAAATATCCTTTATATATATAATTAATATTTATATGTTAATATAGACTACGATCACAAGAAACATGATTATCTGTATGAGTCTCTTATAAAAAATGTTCATTAATAATTCAAGCATGATATATCATAGAAATTTCATAATGATTTGAAATATTTACAATCGATGGGAAATTGTATTTTGATCAACTATTTATAATAATTCATTTTTTTATTTAGTAGGAAATATGGACAAAATTATGAATAATATTGATGGGCCAAAATAGACCATATATTTTTCACCCCTCTTCATCATATTTCCATCTCATGATATTTTCAATAGTTGTTGGTGGATAGAGGGAGAATGGAAATGCAAGTTATATAGAGGGTTATAAAGGTATTTTTCATGCATATGGAGATGAGATTAATTCATATTAAAGGAGTTAATAATGATATTTGAGGATTAGTACCATGTGTTATGGATAAAGAAAAATGAAGTACTATCCTTAGAGTTTTTATCTTCATTCATAATCTCTTTTGAATATATCTCGAAATTGTACTTTTTCTTCAAATAATTTATTCTATTTATTTAAAAATATCAAATATTTAGTTTTTGATGGTTTTCAGACCTATCAACTAAAATAATAAATTAAAATATTTAAATTTATTTGGTGACGTTTTACTATTGAGCATAGTGGCTTTGGTAGGTTTTATTTATTATTGGTCTTAAAGTAATTAGATCACTTATATATAAGTAACAACAAAAATGTTGAGGTCACGATATGATATACATTCAAACTAGGTTTTTTATCGAGAGGTCATTGGATAGTCATTGAATCATTCGAGTAAGAAAACCCTATAAACAATAATGTGGGGGAATGTCTAGAATGTAAATGATTTTCCATAACTACTATTTCAATTATGATTAAAATTAATTTTTATTTCTAATATTGTTTCTACAATGTTGTATAATTTTCTGGTTCATTATTTTAGATTTATATTCTATAGTATAAATATTAATAAAATCCAAAATATTCTATTCTTGAAAAAAATGAAAAAGTAAATGTTTTGTTACTCAAATTGAAACTGTATTGAGAGAAAGCCCCTAGAATACTGTATTATATCTCTATACTTGGTAAATTGTTTTATTTTTGTTTTTTAGAAAACTCATAAAATCAATTTATCCTTATTGAAACACTATAATTATATAACTTCTCACTAATCATGGATATTTTTATTCATCTATATAACTGATTATATGATTTGGATAGATTTTTTAAGTCTTATATTGAAATTGGAATTTAAATAATTCAACAAATTTTTAGAATAATTATCAATGGTGACTACCAATATTATTTAGTATACAAATTTGATTTCCCTTTCATTTCAACCTCTCACACTCTAAATTTTTATTTCATTTTATTGTCTATAATTTTATCCTTATATTTCACTTCCAGTTTCCACTAAAACTAATGATATTATAATTATCCCTTACTAAATTAAAGAAGGAAATAACCCCTCATTGTGTTATGGATTTCCAAATTCGACAAAATTACATTTACAAAATGAAATATTCATGAATAACATCATTTGTTACCAGTATCATGATGTTTTTATATTCAAAAAATATATTATAATCCTAACATTTAAATTCTCCCCTAGAATAATTTTATTGTAAATATCCAGAAATCCCGCATTCATTAAAAATTTAATTCCTATCTATATCTTTATTGAACCCTGAATATCTTACATTTTTATAGAGTCATATTATATAAAATTACAGAATATATTATTTATTCATAATTAGAACTTATATATTCTTTGATATACTTATTAAAAAATTTGTTAAGGTCATAATAATCATTCATATAACCTGGACACTCAGAATTCACATTATTTATAATTCAGAAATCTTACATATCTCATGAAAGATATTATGTATCATCCAATAGAATTTACAAATCATTGTATATGATTTAATCTTACTGAATCTCATTACATTAGAAGATATTCCATATTATTAAGAGAAACTTAAATACCATATATGTAATATTGGATATGAAAATACAAAACAACAAGTACATTTTCAATTTTTTTATTCAAAAACACACTTATCACATAAAAATAATTGTATTATCCAATTAATAAAGATAAGATTTTCTAAAATTAGTCTCTAAACCATAAAATTATATTCCATGTTTATTTATCATTTGTAAATATAATTCCAAATAATTAAAATAAACTTATAAAATTATAAAACTATGTAAAATCATTTCAACTCAATTTCTATGTCCTTTGAAACCTATATAAACAAAAAACAATAACATACAAGTGTAATTTCTATTAAAATAGTTTCATCCATGTAGGATAATGATAAGGATGGATCATTAATGTTTTCTTACTCATCAAATCATCATCAAACAACAATATTTCTTCATTGGAAAATTTCATTACATCTATTAAACACTATTCTCCAAGGAAATTATTCTAAACTTATTTTTAACATGTTAATGGATCATTAATGACATATCAAATTTTATTACATTATACATCATCCATTAAAATTTAGAAAGAATTAAATACCTCATATATTCCCTCAAATTGATATTTCTATTTTATCATGATAATAACAACATTTAAGTAATTTAAAACATTAATATTCATGATGTTCTTAAATATTCATCCAATTTTTACAAATAGACATATGGTGAAATCATTTCATGGTAACATCACTCATCGTATATTCTTCTGTAATTCACAGACCTTCAATGAACCACTTCTCAATATATTCTGACATAATCAATTTTTTATAACAAATAAAACATAACTCTAATGGGATCTATAATAACCCCCTTTAGATTTTTTATCTTCAACATTAAAGAAAATATTTGTTAATATGTTATCAATAATTTTATTATGTTACCCTGGATGAAAAGAAATAAGAATTATGATAAAAGATATATTATCTATTACATAATTAAATTTAAGTCTATGTGAGAAATTAACTATGATGAAAACAAAAGGTACAAATCAACCCCCCAAAACCTAAAATTCATTGAAACATATTTCCTCAAATTTTTCTCAATTTTCTTATCATTGAACAATATATTTTATCACCCCCTTAACTATTGAATTTATTATTTTTAAAAATATATGATATAATATAATAAATATTTGTTTGAAATGAAATTTTCATCAATTTATAGAAAATTAATTATTTATATAAAATCTTATATTCTAGAATTTTTTAACCTTTATCCATATTTAAACATTATATGTGTAAACATAATCATCCAATTTTTCTTTTTTAATCAATTCAACTAATAAGAATCAATATACCAATTATTGGCATCATTTCCATGATTGAAAATTAAATGTTTCTATAAAATATCTAAAAGCCTCAAAATTAAAACTTGCCCTTATTTTCCTAACCTTTAATTCCATAAACAAATAATAAACACAATATATATTGGAGTATGGTGGATCTTCAAAAATATTCTAGGGATATAAAATATATGATATATATTTCACAACAAAAAATCCCTACTTTTTATATATATTATTAAGTGATATCTTTATGGATGATTTTTCATTTTTTTAAATCATCAATATATTTGTTTAGCATGGTCTCTATTATACTCTTAGAAACATATTTCTGTGGAATTTTATCAATAAAATAATCTATCTAACAATATGATTTTCTTGGTTTGAGATTTATATTTTTTTATAACATCTATATGTATTTGAGTAATTATAAATATTCCTTTGCAACTGTGTCCAACCTACATTCACCATCCTCATAGATCCTAATAAATTTTCTATGTCACCTTTTATTAGTAAATTCTATTCAAATTTGACTTCTTATTTATGTGTTCTTTCTTTTTTACCTCAATAATATTCATTCAATTCTTATTATTCAAGAATTATTACCATTTCTAAATATGTTATCCAAATAGTAATACATTCCCTTAAAAAATTATTATCTTGAATAGATTTTATACATGTTATCTTTGAGATATAATCAAAAAAATCATCTTATTAATATCATAAATAAATTTATTTATTTTTCCATTATCTCAATAAAATTTTATTTTCATGCCCAACTTACATGGTTCGATGGAATGCAATATTCTCCCACCATTGAAGAAAACTCTTATACATTGGGTATCTTAATTATTAGTTATCATGGGTTTTCTTGATTCCACATTATTATTTAAATTATAACAAAATGATAACATAGAATATTTCTTCAATTTTTTTCTATTTTCATGAAGTTTCCTTCTATTCGATGTTTTTGGCAGATGAATTGTTTCTATCAACCATCAAACATCTTTTTAGTTTCCATATTGGTTATAAATACCACATAAATTTTCTAATATTCAATATTTGTTAAAGATAAAAATAATTATTACCTCTCTTCTATATTATTTTCAACAAAATCATATTTTACAATATAATTTAGGCTTTCTTCTTCTTCTATAGGCTGACCGATTATACAAATAATCAATTTCCCTAAACCCAAATTTTATACAATAGTAGAAGTACGGAATTTTTTTTATTCCTTCAAGGAAACTTTTTCCAACATCAACACCTTATCATTTTTTATGAAAATTAAATAATTTTTTTTATAAAAAAAAATTGGGGAACCTAATCTCTTTAAGCTACTCATAAACTGCTTAAAAGTATTGTCTATTTCTTAAAAAATTTCAACATGCACAGTTTTCTATATATTATCTTAAAACAAACACCTTTCATGGAATAATATTTATAGAAAATAATATTTTTATAAAATAGGGGATCATTTTTTCGTAATAATACAACAAGATTATATTTAGATGTTCTGAACATAAATATTATATAACATAGAGATATTTTATGAAATATAACCTATTTTTAAGTATATGTTATTGTAACGTTTACATAATATTCATTTTATGTTTTATGTTTTGTCATTTCAGGATTTTTCAAAGTCCCATCAAACTCAATATAATTCATATATAGAGTGTTATTATGATATGAAATGATTTTTATTTTGGTTTCATTATTTTTTTGATTTTGTAATAATTATTCTCAGGTTCTTTTTGTATTATATTCTACTCATTATTTGAATTATTAAGACATGATATCTTATTACCTATGATTTATATTTAATAATTCGTGATATAAACGATATCCTTTTTTATTTTATTATACTTAATGAAACATTTTATCAAAACCTTTCAAAGACTCAACATTCTCAATGAATTATTTAAGCAATTACTTCTCAGTTTTTGAGTACAAAATCGATACTCATTACACATATATCAATTTTTCCATCAATTTATCTAGTAGTATTTATGAATTCCAATATATTCTAACTCAATTATTTTTATATTATTTCCTATAATTATTAATGTTAGGGGATATTCTAATGGTTGTATTAAAAGAAACATAATTATATGTCAATGAATATTTTGGGATATTATACATTGTTACATATAAATTTACATATGTATTATTACATAATTATTTTGAAGAATGATCTTTTCCAATTTTATTTGGTTACACTAGAGTAAAATCATGGAATTAAATTTCAATTATCTCATTTTTATGTAAATTCATTAAAATTGATGATATAAAATAGTTTTATGCGTTCATACTAGATTATTTTTAAACCATATCTTCTTTAATCATGTTGGGTTTGATTATTTCATGATTTTAGGATATTATTGTTGAGGTTTATTTCACTTTACATAATATGTCCATCTTCTTAATATTTATTAGAAAATTATTCTTTATATACGTCAATTTCATAGAATAAATGTATATTTTCAATAGAATTATATTCTCCAAGTCATCACTTTTGTTTCCTTCAGAAGGTGAAATCAAAACATAAAATCCTAAACTATTCAGATTCCAAATTGTAGTGGAACCTGGATCTCTAATTCCAATTTTTGTTCTGCTAGGATATATATAACCATAACAAGAGTGAGGTGAAATGGTTTAGTCTAATTTATAAAATTTAAACTCATTCTAGTTTTACCTTTACATCATCCAGTGTTAACAGACCATACGTACTCTTCTCACATTATGCATGTTTCTGTGTAATATAACATTTAATGTAATCATTAAGGTTCATTCTAATTTTTAATATTGTTTTCCTACATTTATAATATATACGCCCCTCATGTATGGTGGTTGTTAACCCACTCAGAAACTATTTTTCATTTATTAACATAATGAAACATATTAAATGGTGTATCCATGAAACTATATTCTTATGGCCATCACTGTTATATACATTACACAAACTAATATATTATGAATCCACATTCAATTATTTAGTCTTTTGAACCAACATGGTCTTCTATTTCAAATAAAAAAGATTGTTGTCTCCAGGTTAAAGTAAGGTCAGCAAAAATGATTGAGTCACCAATGGAATGAATGAATATCATTGATTTCCTCAAGTAAAAAAATAAATTTTCAATGATTCATCTTCTTCACATCAATTAAAAATTTAGTCTCACTTCATCTCCAATGATTATGATATACAATAACTATTTTATTAATTATCATCATTATTAATAGATTGAGATGTTTAGTATCAGTAGAATTTTACTCTCTCATGATTCCCTTATTATTATTCTTTAACACATAAGAATAACATATCATTATGTCATTAGATCACTATTATATTAATTTATATAGAATGTATTCAATTGAAACATTTTGGGTATCTTTCTAAAAAATAAATTTTTTCTTCCTTCTTTTATATATAAACAAAAAAAATATAATGTGAATGATTTTTTTTAAATTAAAATATTCAAATATATATGAAAAATAATAAAATCTTTGAATCAATTTTTTTACATTAAAACCTATATAATTATCATTAATCAAACTCATCATGGATATTTTAATTTAATATTGAATATTTTACTATCTAACAAATATGTATTCATTATCACATCATGAATTAATATAGTATACCACAATAGTGTGATGAATTTCATCAAGATAAAGAATTACTTTTAGAAAATAACTCATCATAACTTAAGGGTTTAACTACCATAATTTTTATTTTTTTTCATATTTTTAAAATAGTTTAATGTCATAAAATTTAAATTATCTCCTTGATTTATTGGATTTTGGGTTTCTTCATGTACTCCATTCTTTAAAAAAATTATCATATCCATCAAGTAATGTCTATTTCTCCTAAATTTTACCATATCAAATCACATAGGACAATAAGAGGTGTTATATGTTACTAGAATGATCATACAAATCCTTTAAAATATTCTGTAAAATCATATAAATGATATGTACAATGTTGTATACAGTATGAAACTTATAACTCATATTATTTACATATAATAAGGATTATATATCACATTGATGAAATTATATATCACCTTATAGATTTAGTGTATTAGAGTTGGAGGATTATCTTCACAACATATCAGTAATTTTGGAGATAGTTTTTTTCCATGTGAGAAACAAACATACCATTAGTTTAGTAATACATATTGTAGTGCAAAACTCATAGTACATTTTTAAAAAAATTAAGAAATTAAATACAAAATATTTATCGAAATTTTATAAAAAATATGACTTAAAAAATTTAGAATCTTTCTTCATCTATTAATCTTCATTCCTAAACTTTTTTATACAATATTAATTTTATTCAATATATATTAATGAAACACAAAAATTTATAAAACCATTTCAAAAAATTTGATCTCAATTTTTATATATTTTGGAATGTGTATAAACTCAAAATTTCACAATATAAATGTAGATTATATATGAAAAAACATCATTCATGAAATTCATAGGCATTTATCCACATATATTTTCTGCTCAATAACATAATATAACATCAAATACTTTTAATATTACTTCTTATAGACATATCATAACATCTATTCTATTCTCCATTGAATTTATCAAACCATATTTTCAAATTTTGAATCGATCTATAATTACTTATATTGTTGTATAATCTCATACATATTCCATTCCAAGATAAATATTAGCGAAGTATCTCATATCAACCACTATTTTAGAATTTTTCCTTTATCATGATAATCAGAACATAAGGATACATAAAAACTCCAGAAAAATAAGATGTTATTTAAATTTAAAATAATAAGAAAACAAAATATGTGATGGAATTAGTTCTTATTAACATCAATCTCCACACATTAATGGTTACTTTAAATTCCATCGATGAATATATTCTCAATATATATTGACATTATGACCTAAATTAATCAATTAACACACAACACCAATGGGTTGAAAAATATCCATATTGTATTTTTTTTAATACCAGTATAAAAAGTATATATCAATATAATCTCAATCATTTTCTTCCCATAGCCTTATTTAATATAAATATAAAGGTTGGTAAAAAAATTATTATTCAGAGTTTAATTAAGTCTATGTATATGTACGAAACTATCAATTTTTTTAATAATCGTGATTAATCATCTCTATAATAGTTGATATTCATGGCAATTTATTTCATCAAATTATTCAATATTTTCTAAAAATTTACCAATAAATGTTATCCCCGTTAATTATTTAGTAATTCAATTATAATGATTATAATAGACACTAATATACATAATTATTCAGTCAAATATTTAGTATATTTTGGAAATTATAGACTCATATAATGGGAAGTATTCAAAATGATTTCTCTATCTTTCATTATTTTTCTCCCACTCAAGGGTACACATAATCAACATATTTATTGAGGTTGCTCACTTTCATAAAGAAGATTAAAGATACTCATTATTAAGAACACATGAATGATAAAAACATTATTATTTCTATAGTGTAATAGAAAATCTCAACATTCTATATCCCCCGTCATGAATCGCCTATAAAACCTACACACAGAAATATTGAAATAATATAGATCTCAAAAAAATATGAGATACAAAGGAATGAGATGTGTTTCCCTATAAAATAAATTATTTCTCTATAGTTCCATTATTGATAGATCTATTATTTCCTTTTTTTCAAAATTTCAATATCCTTAGTAAATATGGTTATCTTTACTTCTTCAAAAATATCCATGTGCGGCAGTTTATTATTTACTCTAGCCATTAAAGAAAATGACTCTCTTGGTGATAGCTACATCATCTTTTTTATCTCTAGTTGGACTAGAATCCTGGTCATGAAATATTTGGAATAATTTCCACTATACATTAATGATCCCAAAAAATCTTATTGAATTTAAAAAAAATTATTTGACACTTATCATGAAATGTCGCTTTTTATTCTTTTATAGTTTTTTATTTTCGGGTAGAAATTTCAATTAACTCTCGGTCTCTCATCCTATTTCCATTTCCATTTAAGATATAAAAATATTAAAAATTTATTTATGAACATGGTCATCATTCCTAGATTTACCACATTGTATGGTAGATATGTATTGCACCAAATTGAACCTCTTATTTCTCTCTTGGATTCATTATTTTCCTTATTTATTTAGATTTACCTTATTATCCTTGAATTTAATTTTTGATTTTAAATGGTACATATTGATAACACTTGTATAATAATATAATCAACTTCTTCATCATTTTGTAAAACTCTCATTGAAACACCAGAGTGTTCTTACTTAAATTTGTTTCCATCACATACAAAATAAGGGTAAATCAAAATCATTTTTCAGTGTTATTTTATTTTTTGGTATTGTTTCTTCCTATTGTTTTGTCAAATTCTTTGTTGAATTAAATGATCATGTATTTTTACAATAACAAATTTTGTTCCAAAAACAAAAGTGATTATTCAATAATTTAAAGCAGTTAGATATAAACATGTTATTACCTTTATTATATCTTCATTACATCACGATATATATTCTACACCTTGATGTTGAATTTTTTTATCTTCCATTAATTTATATATTATGAAAACATTCAACATCATTATACTTAGGTTTCTTATAGAACTATTTGTATCTAACAAATATTTTTTTCTTCTTTTAACATCAATAGAATGACATGAACACCTTGGATTTTTTGATAAAATTAATAATTCAATTTATCATGTTTTAGGGAACTATCCCTCTTTAAACTAATTATTTACCCCAAATATGTTGTGTTGATTATCTCAATATTTATCAGCATCAATATTTATTCAATTCTTTGGATAAAACCCACACAATCAATGTTAAAAACTTTCAATGAAATTTATTTTTTCTATAATAAAGTGTAACTTTTCATTGAAGTTGAAATTATGTTTATGAATAGATTATCCCAAGCTATAATCTCTAAAATAACTATTTATTTTAATAAAAAATCACTCATTAAAATTATGTATGGAATAAAATGTTCACTCAAATTCATGTGATGAATTTACATGTATCATATAAAAATTACCCAATTTCACATAAAGATTATGACAATTCATATTTAATTTTTTATAGTTATATTCAATGAAAATTATATATTAACAATATTTATTTTTAATAAAATAAATATTAATCTCATGTTCAAAATTTATCTTTTTATTCCATTACAATGAATCTCCATGATTCTTTATAATATTACCTTTTATGTTTACTTGATTAATTTTCCAATAACTGATATACTTTTTAATTTCATATAATGATAGTAACTTCTTTTAAATCCATTTCAAGGCTTAACCACTCTATGAATAATTTATTTAAGAAATTTATTGTCACTTACAATGTAATAATTTTCCTGAATTAAAATTATATCACCTTTTCGAATTACCTAGTTTGGTATTCTAATATATGTGAATTTCATTTCATAATGTACTTACACTATTATTTTTTTCTTATTCATGATGTATAATATTCTATTTCAATTATTTAAATGATTAATAGAAAAAATTGAAATTATATTTAAGAATATTTTTTAAAGTTCCATTCAAATGTAACCAAGAATCATTACATAATTCCTTTTAACAGAGATCCTCCCAAATTATATTTAGTTAATATATAAGAATATCCTTGAAAGTATTTTTTGTTTCCTTAGATTTCTGTAATGGATTCAAAGAACTTGAGGTCATATTGTTGTCCTTTTTTGTAGTATATATTTTCTTCCACCCGTTCAACTCCAACAATAGCATTTCTGATTTCCTTATGATTGAAACATGTGGTTTCTTAGATTTCATTTAATTTAATAAAGAGTTTTTTATTATTCAATTTTCATATCATTTTCCTCTTTTTAATCATAAGAGTGTTGGATGTGGTTTTATTGAAATTATAAATAAACACATTGCCTATAATCATACACATTATTATTAATTTGGAATTGAATGCCAAAACCAAAAATCTTCACCTTTGGAGAATCCAAATACAGGTCGAACATGGATATCTATAACCAATTGTTGTTCCACCTATATTGGTGAAGACACACTGATAGTGGATTATATGTAATTGTTCGCTTTTATCAATTTAAACTCTTTATGTTATTACCTTTACACCTATTAATGTGAATGTATATCATATACACTTCTCACATTTAGGTATCACTAAATAAATTAACGATGAAAAGAAAATAACAAGGAAGATAGAAATTTGTTATTATGTTTTACCATTAATATGGATGAATACATACCAAGTTTATTGTAGTTTGTATACCACTCCCACATAGTTTATATTTTGTTTAAAATATGAATAATAGGTAAGGGTATATAAATGAACCTAAATTCCAGGAAGTAGCTATGTTACATGAATAACAATAATCACCAAATAAATCATCGACATTCTATTCATTAAACTCTAGAACCAACTAGGTCTTTCTCTTAAAATTCCATATTTATATGTCTCATATTTGTTATATTAAAATAATGAATTCTTGATCCTCTATTTTATTATTTGAATATATTACCATTCCTCAAGATTGTATCAATATTTGAAAATGAGTCTTCAATACAGTAATAAAATGGATTTCTCACATATTATTTAGTAAATATGATATAAAAAATTATAAGTACCATTTTTATATATTCATGAATGATTAGGATTTTTGTTAAAGATGATCTCAAAGGATCTTGAATAGAAAAAGATAAAACTATAAGAGTCTAAAGGTGGGGGTTTTACATTTGTATATTCAGAGAATATTAAAGAAATCACTTGAGATGAGAGTGTTGGAGCAGCTATCCACTTCATGCTCACCTCTGTTAGCAAGTGTGTCTGCAAGTGCATTCGCTTCCCGAAAGGTGAATGTAATGATGTAGTTCATGGAGGAAAGTTGTTTAGGCAGCGTTATAATTTCTCAGTCATCCACCATGCAAGATGTATTTGTCCATTCCATACCACCTGAACCATGGTTCTGGAGTCACATTCAAACCAGATGTTATTTATTTTCCTTTGAAGAGCATAAGAAACAACATTAATCAGCCCTAACATATCTGCTTCAATGGTTGTAGCCAATCCACCCGGGCCATAATGGTATGAAATGACCTCTCCTACAGCATATATGAAGATGAAATAGTAACCAGTCGGTCCGGGGATTCCTTTGGATGCTCAATCAGTGTTTCATTTGATCCATCCAGCAAGTGGGGGGAACCAAATAACTTCCATCATGTGGCGGGGAGGAGGGGAATTACTAGGCACCTCCAGTCTTTGAAGAACCCGGAGAGAAATGATGGAGTTATTGAAGAATTTTGAATCTGTCTTGTTCGTATTCTTGATAGCGGTGCAGATCTCCAATAGTGCGGTTTTATGGTTGAAGGTAGATCCATTGTGCAGGGATTTGTTGCAGTTAATCCAGATCACACGCATTAGATCTGCACATGCTGCCTTCTGCCGGATGAAGATCGGCATCGACCTGTCGGATCCAAGGAGTGCATAAATGAAGTCCATGACTGTACCTGCATTTGGAGGTCGTATCAAAAACAAGTTGAAGAGTGACGACCATAGGGACGCCACGGTGTGGCAGCTGAAGAAGAGATGATCCAAGTCTTCACGATGCTGATCGTAGAGTTTTCAGTGCGAGCATAGGGAGATGCCAGTTATCTAGAGGTTACTGTCAATTGGTAACCTTTTGTATGAAATTATCCATAGAAGAGTAAAGCGGGAGGGCAGGATCCATTTTCTATTTAAGTCTGCATTCCAGTTCCTAGTGCCTCGTGAGTGATGTTTATAAAAAAACTTTGTATGTGAGATGGATGATTAAAATTATTATCAAATGAATCATATAAAAACAATATTACCTTGTCCATTTTATTATTCATCAATGAATAATAATAATATCCCAATATTGAATTAGATTTTACTCCTTTCCCTCGGTGCATAATAAATTCAATTACAGAAGGATGTTGTTCCCTATTCACTATTGAATTCTTATAAACATATTCTATATATCTACACAAAAATAATATCACATGAATAATAATATTTTTAGTATTAAATTATTCAAAATATTAAAACCATCATAAATTATCAAAATGGGTTCCCCTCATTCAAAACTCCATAATTCCTAGTCTTCTCACACATAATGGGTATGTGTATTCCATCCAAAATTACAAATATATTATTGAGATAAATGTATGATGTCTTGCAATGTAATTATGAATCATGAAGTGAAAATTTATATAAAATAATAATAAATTTTTCAACACCATAATATTTTGTCTTATAATTTTTTTCAAATTAATTTATCATTTCGATATTTTTCATTTCACTCAACAAAGAATATAGAATGTGTTATATGAAAGCACCATGTCATATTTCATTGTAAGAAACACCATGTCGATATTACACTACTACAAACACTTAGGGTATATTTCAGTACATGAGACTCTATGTTTGGATTCTGTTATACACAATTCATTATTCCTTTCATAACATGTGTGACATACAATACCTAGTTTTACAAAACTACAATGTACTATTAATATTGTAATTAAATTAATATTTTATTTTTCACTGAGACATTGGAATGGTCGTTTTGGAAAATATAAATTAATTTATGAATATAACATTTTCACATGTATAAAAGAATATTTTTCTTGGGACCAATTAACTAAAAATGAAAATAAAACCCTTTTGAAAATATAAGAAATATTTTGCGGGAAAATTATATTTATGAAATCAAACATGTTTTATATCAATAAATAAATTAAACTAAATTTTATAAATGATTTAAATGATATATTTATATATTTATATATTTATATATTATTAGTTCCAATAATTAACATTTATCTTTTGTGTTATCTATACAATAGATAAGAAGAAAACAAATTTTATGCATAAAGATATATATTTTTATAAACTTTAATTTTACCACCTTTTATTGGAAAGAAAATTAAAAATATAAACATTGAAACTTTTATAATTTTTATTTGACGTGAAATATAAATTTTAAAATTTTATTATTGTAAATGTTTTGGTTTTTTTCAAAGAAGATTCATTTTTTGGTGAATAGTGAAAAATAATGAATTTTAATTCAAAACATCATTTTCATTGAATTTATTTATATAGTTAAATTATATTTTAAATTGTTCTTAAATAATATTTACATAGATTATACATCTATTAAAACAATTTAAAAAACATTGAAAATTACATTGAAATTAGATATAAAATCATTTCAAAATTTTGAACATTTTCATTTTAAAATAATGTTCTCTCATAGCATCCTTTGGATTAATTTTCAATTAATTTCAACTACTTCAATGATTAAAATTTATACAAATTTATTAAATATTTTGAGTACTAATAAGTTATGATTTCTAATAAGGTCAAATTAATTTTTTTACGAAAAATATTAATGAAGGAAATTGAAATTTATTAGAGTGATTAATGTATAAATGATTTTACATTATGGTTAAACATAAAACATAAGGTGTAAAAAAGGCCCTAAAATTTTCCAACACCCATTGAAAGAAAGTATTATTAAATTACCCATATATTATCTTTTTTTGTTTTAAAGCATCTTTTTAGGTTAAAATGTTGGTATATATATCATTATTTTTTTTAAAATACCATGTGTATCATCTTCACCTTTATAAAAGGACACCTCCTCTCCCCCTCTATTAACACCTCTCAATCCCATTTTACCATCAAGGAAAATTATAAATATCATCCATTAATCTTTAACATCATCATGTAATTCTCTATTTTTTCAGAAATAAATCCAGTTTTGTCCCTTGGTACAAACCAAAAATAATTACCCAAAAAACAGGTAACAACCTTCAACAAGGAATCTTATTTTACTTATTTATACACTGCCTAAATTAATCTTATCATATCATAATATCATAACCTAAGTATCCTAAATATAATTATTTATTATCTTCATGGTTTTATATAAACCTATAAGCATTGCATCAAATGAGATACACAATCATCATTCATGTGTACGGCGGATTACCGCCATTCAAACTGATGTAATTTTTTATCCATTACAAACATTTAGGGATTAGAAAACAATGTAATTGCTATTTTTTATGATTTTTAATTTATTTGAGATATATTAATTATAATTTAATAATTATATAATATATAATTTAATGATTTCTATTTTAAGGGAATATGATAACTTTGTCTGTGGATATGAGGACTACGTCCACCTAGAAGTGATGTGATTAATTCACACATTACATTGAATGTATTAAGTATGTGGTTAGTAATAAAATATATAATAAATTAAATAATAATTCTATTGGAATGATAAAATATATATACATATTTTTCATTTACTTTCATTCTTTTAATATGAAAAGCAAGCATGGACATTTATCAAGGGTATGTACGACCTACCGTCTCTATGAATATTTTATTCCATTTCATATTTATATATTTTATAGTTAATTAAAAATAAAGATATATTAAAATAGATTATATTTATATGATGTTTTACATTATGGAAATAATTAAATAATTTCCTATGTAATAGGCTCATGGATAACAAGTCAAAATATATATGTAAAACAAAGTGGTTATTACCCAAAAAAATTGAACATAAAATTATCAATAAATAGGTAATATAAAGCTATAATAAAATACTATCTGGAAATAAAAATAATAATATGGTTATTTGGTAGATTTATAATAGACATATATTTATTATACACATGTTTTGAACATTTCTAAAGAAAGACAATACTTAAGGGAAGGGTTTTCTGGTCTCATTTTCATCTTTGTCAGATATATGCAATATTGACCAATTATTATTTTCGGGTATTTTATATACTAAATTTTGAAATGTTATGACTTATATTTACTTTTTTATGTGATATTAAATTTTTTAATTGATATTATTATTTCATGGGTCTCATGATTAAAAGGTTACTCATGTAGTAAGGGGATTTCTAATCTCGCTTTAATTTCTCTAAGGCTTATGCTATATTTACCACTCATTTATTTTTTGTGTTGTATATACATCCCTTAAATATGTTATCTGTATATTATAATTATATTTATATGTATTTATTTCTAATTAAATGATATTCATTTAAATGGGTTTATGGTTTAGAAGTTATAAATCAATAATGTATTTTTTCTCAATTTTCATTCTTCAAGATAATATTATATCATGTACCTATATTGTCTTAAAATTTTCATATTCTACCCATTAGACGTGTTTTATCAATAGTATCCTTATTATCATGATATTATATTCTTTCTATAATTATATTATTTCATTGGGGACAATGACTCATTGTTACCGATTTGGTAATATTTTATTTCTACAATCCCATCGATTGTCAGGATTATTTATGATTACACTTCCATTGATGAAATATTATGATCCACATCCAAATAATTATGATTGATTTTTTATCCTCTATTTATTAATAATATAATAATGTAATATTATAATTTATAGTTATTTTTAATGATTATAATAAGTAAAATATATTAAAAGAAATTAGAATTTATTTCACTTTTTATTTAGAAACCTATTTTCCCCAAAAACATTTTTTATAAAAATGTTTAAAAAAATTAATTTGATTTTCATAATAAATTTTTAAAAGTTTTTTTTTCTTTTTAATAATAAATATATTTTAATGGAATCTTCTTTTAGTTTTTCAATTGAGGTACTTTTTGAATCATTTTATGTTGAAAAGGGAATGTTTTTCATGTATGGATTTACCAACAGTCATGAATGTAGTTTCATTGAAAATTAATTTGAATATTTTGATGGATATTTTTAAATAATTTTTTTCATAATTCTCTTGAAATTAGTTTTTAAATTTTTTGTAAACGAAAATGGTTTGCAAATTTTTTTATGTTTTATAATTATTTTAAATGGATTTTACGGATTTTTGTATAAGTTTTCATGGTTATTTTCAATTAATTTTTTTAAAAAATGATTAATGTTCCAAAAATAATTTCTCAAAACACATAGGTTATTTTCATCATGAAAAATTTGAAATTATGTATAAATAATTATTCATTTTCCTTCAAAGTGTTTTTTAAATAAATGTATTTTGAATTATTTTATGTCTAAATAATTTATTTATAAAGATATGTTATTTTCTCTAAGAAATGATACATGTGATATTTCAAAATACTTATCCATGCAAGATAAAATACATTGTTATAGTTTATTAATTAATATGGATGTGATCTAAGGACTCTATTCTTATTCTTTCATTGAATAGATTATTTTTTAGGTGATTTTATTAGGAAACATGTTTCTATTCAATGGGTTAAACGATTATAAAAAACTCATGAAACTCACATACGTCCATTTGTTATTAAATTCAGAGAAGATTATGAAACCCATATTTTTTCCATAGGTTATGATGTGTTGAATTATTTATGAAACTATTTTCATTTTATCGGTTATGATATGATGTTTATAAAACCTATATCTTTTTATGGGACATGATATGATGAATTCAATAAAATCTTGTGGAACATGTATTTATGATTTCATTATATGACGAATGGGACCAATATATCGCTCTATTTAATTGGGGTAATATTTATGCATCAAGATAGAAAATGGGAAACAAGTTGATGTACTTTATCCCTAATGGGAAACACTTGTGTCCTGATGCAAAATGGGAAACAATTGTGTCCTAGTCCAAAAATTGAGAAGAGGTGTGTACTAATACACAAAGGGAAACTGGTCTGTCCTGATCCACCATGGGAAATAGGTTTTTCATGATCCACAATGTTTATTGTATTTGTAGTTATCCATGAAAAATATATTGTGTTTTAAAATTTTGGATGTTAAATACTTATATAACTTGATATTTTGAATCATTATTGATTTATAATGATTTATAACCCTTATGATTCATGTCATATGAAATTACAATCATTATACCATGACTCTTGATTATTATCATTGATATATAGGGTATGGTCTTATAAATTTATTATAATGTTCTCAAAAACTTATTCTCATTTTATTCTTACATATGTCCCTAGATTTTCCTTACTGATCATTTGAGGTCACCCCTTTCAGAGGATTCCGTTACTGAGGATATGGAAAAGGTTTTTATGTAAGATTACTAATGGGGAATAACTTTGAGGGGGATGTCGAACATATTTTACCATGTTAGAAGGTTATGTTTCCATTTTTGAAAAGATAAAAAAGTATGATTTTCCTCATGAATGTGCTTCTGTAATCTGATGAATATTAATCTAATATGATGTACTACCCATGTATGTTAAGACTCAATTTCTATAGTGGGTATTAGAGGAAAGGATTAGTTAACCATTGGAAACTTGGATAAAAACATTAGGGAGGTCCCTATGGATATTTAGAAAGACATTCATAGGTACGCTCCTAAGGATAAGCCTATTGTTTCATAGATTGAAAATTAGGTATAATTATTGAGGCATCTTATATGTAATATTACATGATTATATGGTATTCTTCTATGATAAGTCTCGTTCACACTATACTTTCTGGTCTTAGTCAATAGTGAGAACTATAAGGATATGGGGTAACATTTAATTTATAAGATGGGTATTGTATGATAATTATACATAGTGTAAATATCATGAAGTGAAGTAGGAAGGTGGTGCATGTATAGGTTTTTCTACATTAGATAATGAGACTAAAAATTACATTTGGAAGGAAAAAAATTTTATAACATTATCTTTTATATTAAATATAATAATTGTGATTTTATATTTGTTTATGAACCTTAATACATGATTTATATTTAATAATATAATAATGGGGTATAAGGAATAATTTGATGAAGCGTGAGTATTGCTTTAAGAATGAAGTTGGATTATTCATGTGTATATGTTTTTTAATTAAAAGATTATCTAATTAGATTCAAGAAATATATCTCTATTTATAGTATATGTTTCTCATTAAGGATTGAAATATGTATACAGAATGGTGCTATAGACATGTAAAAGTGATTTATATGAAAGGTTATATTGTTATTAATGGAAGATAACCCTTAATGTGTCTCTAGGGGTAAATTTTTTTTATTATGGATAAAGAGAATATTATATTTATAAAAGAAATTTGATAGTATTTATGACATTAAAACTGATATTGATTTTTATTTAAAATTTTGGGTTTTACCTATCTTGGATAGATATGTTGTAATTTGATGAATATATCCAATTATATTTGATATAATAAATAATTCATGTTTTCAAAAAGGTTGTATAGTAATTCAGGTTATTTCTAGGAATCAAGAGCATATATGATAAAAAATGTTTAATTATTCAAATTTGATAAAAAAAATTAATGTAGTATTTGTGCATATTGAATATCCTTTGATAACTATTATTCTATGAGGTTAAATAAATACATATGAAATGAATTATCATTTTATTTATATCTCAAATGGTCTGTTAGTTCTCCAGGATTGAAATCATGTAAGTATTTATTCTAATAACAAATAATCATCTTTAGTAAAATAATATTCCAAATATTTATCCTATAAACATCGTCTTTATTGAATCGATGGTCTTATAAATCATCAAAGAATTTATAGTTTTGACACCCTTAAAATTATAATGATCATTCCCATGATTGTGATCAGTTATATTTACCACACTATATAATTATTTACACTAAAATTCTATGTACAATCTTCACATCCCACATATGTTCTACAACGTGGAAACCTCTTATGAGTTACTTGAGTAACCATTATGTTTCCAACAATCTTTTTTTAAAGGATTTTTTAGTATTCATTTTTAAAATGGGTATTTCTAGGAATGAAACTTACAAGTATTAATCCTTAAATAACTGAAATTAATTATAAGGATAAATTCATTTTAAGGGGGTATAATTTAACACCCCAAGATTTTTTGGAATTATTTTTGAATATATTTAATATTTTTTATATTTTCATTTACCATCACACCGAATATAGAGTTTGTTATATAAAAGCACAAAATTATTCTATCATTATACGCAACACCATATTGATATTTTACTACATGAATCACATATAATATATTTCAATACAAGATATTTTTTTTCATATGTTACACATAATTAAGAGTTAATTTGATATGTTCTGTAACACCCATCAACCGGTTTCATCAAATTACAATACATTAATAATATTATTATAAAAATATTAATATATTTTTCAACTGGAATTTAAAATAGTGGTTTTGAATAATATTAATTTAAAAAATAAATATTTTCTTTAAACATTTATATAAGAAAAATTATTTTGGGACAAATTAACTATAAATGAAAATAAAACACTTTAGAAAATATATGAAAACTTTTGGTGGAAACTAGACTTTTGAAATAAAACGTGTTCTATGTCAATAAATTTATTAATCCAATTTTGATAAATTATTTTAATTAAATATATAAATATTATATTCATTAAATCAATTAACATTAATATAGGTTTTTCTATGATGAAGTGATAAAAATAAATCCAATTTTTTTTATAAAGATATATATTTTACAGAATGATAAATTTACCACTTTTTAATGGAGAGCATATTATAAATATAAATTTTGAAACCATTATAAATTATATGTTATAAAAAAAATTAATGTGTAATTTCAAAATTATATTATGTTAAACTTTTTGTATTTTTTTGGAGAAGTTTCATTTTTGGATGAATGGTGAAAAATTATGATTTTTAATTCAAAACATCAACTCAATCTAATATATGTATATATATAAGTAAATTATATTTTAAATTTTAATAATGTACATGTAGATAGTTTATTAATAAATTAATATATTTAATGTTATTGTAATAAATTTCAAATTAAAATTAGTTATAAAAACATTGTTATATTTTTATATCTTTAACATTAAAAATTGGTTGTCTCATCTAGTTTATGGAATTAATTTTCAAAAAAATTCTACCAATTATGGGATAAAAATTTGGAAAATTGATTCCATATTTAGAATAAAAAAATTATATTTTAAAATAAGTTCCATATTATTTTTAAACTACAATATTCTTGAAATAAATTAAAATTAATTACATTTATTAAGGTAAAAATGAGTTTACTTAGTGGTTAAACATAAAAACTAAGATGTGAAAATAGACCTAAATGTATCAAAAAAATATTTTATGGCAAAATTTCTACAATAAATACTATATAATATTATTTTCTCTATAATGTAATCTTATTGTTAGGTAAAAACGTGGGTACACCTAACCATCTGTTTGAAAAAACCATGTGTGTCCTCTCCCTCCCTTATAAAAGGTCACTACCTGTCCCCCTCTCTTAACACTTTTCTATTCCATTGGATTGGAATAAAATGTCATAATATCCTCCAAAATTCCATAAATTAATTTTATATTCCTATAATTGGGGAAAAACTATGTTACTCCTTTCGTTAAATCAAAAATGAATAACCCAAAGAAGAGGCAACATCCTTCAATAAGAACTCTTATTTTATTTATTTCTCCACCAAATAAATAATTTTTATAACATAATTATATAATAAAATATGTATCCCTAATATAATTATATGTTTTTATGATATGTATTATTATTATATATATACACACATTACTCAAATGGGATACACAATCGTCATTCGTGTGTATAATAGACTAACACCTCATGAATCGATGTCATTTGTTCGTCTATTACAACCCTTCATTGTTCAGAATAATGATGAACATACTATTTTTATATGATACATATGAAATTTAAGATGTATTTATTCTACTATAATTTTTATATAACACATACCTTCATGCCTATCATTTTATGGAAATACAATACCATCATTTCTGGAGGAGGGGACTATAGCCTCGTCAATGTGATGTGATTCTTTCACACATTACATGGACTATTTTAAGGATTATTTTAGTAAAAATAATGTATATATATGATATAATAATTCTATTTAAATTAATATATGTGTATATATATATATTTCATTTAATCTCTTTCATTAAATTCAATAAAAAACAAAAACAGTGTTCATGCGTTGGTACGACCTACCATCTCTATGAATGGTGTATTCCATTTTGTATTTATATATTTTACTGATTATTATAAATAGTTATATAATGAATATATATGATATTAATATCATTTTTTACATTCATTGAATAAATAACTCATGATTTATTCTATAGTGTCAAAATTAAAATTAAAGACATATACGAAAAACAAAGTGGTTGTAACCTGAAACCTGACATTAACATGAAATTATCAATATAATGGCAATATAAATTCATATTAAAATAATAAATGGTATGATGTATAATAATATGTATCTATTGTATATTTATAATAATCTTGTATTTATTAAATTTGTGGTTTTAATGAGTATGGTGAATTTCATTACTTAAGGTAAGGGTTTTGTCATCTCACTTTTATTTATATGAGATATATGAAATATTCAACACTAATTTTTTCTGTTTGGAGAATATATTGTAATATTCATTGTTATATCATGATTTTAGTTTATTTAATGATATTATATGACTTGATTTCTGTTATTATTTCAAAGGTCTCATGATTTGAAAGTCACTCAAGTAGTTAGGGGATTTCTGGTGTCACATTTATTTCTGCAAGACATATACCGTATTCACCACACATTTATTTGGTATTAGGTTAAAATAATAAACATAAATGTATCATAATATTATAATACAAAAATTTATGGGTATTTTATTTCTATTTTATGATCATTCATTCATTTGTTTTATGGTTCAAAATTTACAAAATCTTTACACTATTTTTGTCTCGTCTTCTCTTCATTAAGAACGTGTTATATCATGCTCCAATATTATTTTAAAATTTTTATATACTTCTCCATTTACATGTTATGTCATTATTATACTTTATTTCAAGATATTCTATGATTCCTATATTTTTAGAGTTTTTGGGGATCATGACTCAACTTTACTAATGTGGAAATGGTTTGTTTCTATAATCTCATCATTTATCAATATTTTTTATGATTATTCTTCCACTGATGAAATATTACAATCCATCTCTAAATAATTATCATTAATTAATCTACTATGTCAATTCATAACATATTCATGTAATAGTATAAATCTTACAGTCTTTTGTAATTAATATAATTAAGAATGTATTTTTTAAAAAATATGACAATATTTATAATTTGAGTTTGAAATATATATTCTGAAAACTGTGGTTTCTAAATATATTTTCCAAAATGTTTTATAGTGATTTTTAAAATATATTTTTACCCATGTTTTAATAATAGAATATTTTTTAAAAATATAATTTTATTTTATTTTTCCAATACAAGTACTTTACTAAAATATTTACATTGCAAAATGAATGTTCGACATGTGATAATTTACGTTCCATAGTAACCATAATTACCATAAAAATACTTTTAATGTTTACATGACTATTTACAAAGAAATTATTTTTCTTCATATTCTAGAAAATATTTTTTTATAGTTGGTTTCCAATAAAATGTTTTTCAAAAAAAACTTTAGGTATGGAAAGTTTCTTAAATGATTTTTAAATCTTATTTTATAATAAATCAAGGTTATTTTAAATGAAAGATGTTTTCAAAATGAATTAGGTCCAAAACTAATCATTCAAACCATAGAGGATATTTTCCTTAGGAAATGTTTGAAATTAAATTTCAACATTAAATCATATTTTTTTCAAATTATTTTTCAAATAGATGGATTTTTAAAAAAATTAATGTCTTAAAAATGATCTTTAAAGAATGGTTATTTTCATTTTTAATTTCTCTAAGTGATATTTCAAAAAAAATATCCACCTTTGAAAAAAAGCTTTTTTACATTTTATTATTTATTGGGGATATAATCCACAAATTTTGTTCCAATTATTTCATTGAATGATTTATATATAAGTTGAAAAGTTTTGTAATATCCCAGGTAAATAAAGAATAAATAATTTTCATTTTTATTAATATTTATGAATTAAATATTAATTTTACTTTAAAGGGGTTTCTATGTTCGATAGCGTACCCGATACGCAACAATGAGTTTCTTTGAAATCTTACGTTGCACACTAGTAATAAAATAATATTATTTTAAATGGTAGTTCACACCTAGCCATTGTATTGGAAGTAATGAATAGAAATAACTAAAATATTATTATATTTTTTTTAAATGTTTTTACATTTATTCAATAAAAGATGAAGGCTTAAAATACGGAAAGAATTCAATTTTAGGCATATCTACCCTAATTTTCACTAAAGATTCACTTATCGCCTTTTGATGGAGAACTGTCATTAAATATAGTTTTGGTCACTCATATAAATTCTATTGGACCAAATAAAACTCTTCTTTAGAATCGGGACATCAAAATTTACTTTGTGTAAATTTTTGGTATTTTTCTGAAAAAGTTCTTTTTTTAATGAATAGTGAAAAATGTTGTATTTTAATTCAAAACCTCTTTCTAATATAATTTATTTATATGATTAGATTATATTTTTAATTGGTTTTAAAGTAAAATTAGAATATAGTTTTACCATTTAATCCAATGGTGGTCGTTGGAATCAATTTCACTTAAAAATTGGACTTAAACTAGTGTCAATCTTTTGATACTTATTGTTTCATAAAAACACGCTATTTCCTCTGACAGCGGGAATTAATTATTAAATTAATTAATGCAAATTATATGTTTTGAATTTTTTAAAATAGACATCATTTTTGAATTCATAATATCAAATATAGCTTAGGGTGAAGTTTTGGTATTTTTCTGAAAAACTTCAATTTTTGATGAATAGTGAAACCACTAAGTGGTACTTAAAAAAACTGATTTTTCGTTTAAATGAAATTTTACCACCTCTGTGTTTTGAATTTCAAAAATCCTACATACATGGTTGTCATTAAGAAGTAAAATGTGGTTCAATGGGATTAAAATAATTTTTTGGTGAATAGTAACTTTTATGTTTTTAATCGCGATTAGAGGTAATTAGTGTAGTTTCAGGTTAAAATAATGTTTTAATAATATGAAATGACCTAGACACATGTCCTACCCTTATTGGATGTGTCATGGACGACCAAGAAAATACATGGGTCATCTTGGGGATCCCATGGAGCCACTTTGGAAGGAAAATGACATTAATATCTTTTTATTTAATGTTAAAGTAAAAAATGTCACAAACATGAGTTATTTTACAAAAAACAATTTTTAAGTGAGGTTATAAAAGTCATATTTTTTACTATAAATATTCATTAGAAATCTAAAAATATTTCCTACATCATGAATTTTTTTTTATAATTTTTAGACATTAAATAAATTAAATTATTTATGACATCATGATGATGCAGCGATTACCTCATTATTTAACGATTTAAATAAAATGAAAAGATAATGTAAAATCTAAGACAAACACTTGTCAAAAACCTATTATATGGGTGGATTTAGAACCCTTATCACCTTATACTCTAAATTTATAATTATGGGACCTTTTTTATCCGAAAATAATTTTATAATAAAGTATCCTTTTATAACTTTCCAAGAGTGTCCCTCCTCTCCTCTTATAAAAGGCCCCCACCTCTACCACCATACCCACACCTCTCAAGCCTTTGGCTCGGCCAAACCTGGCCCATTTTGTCTCTCCACATCCCTATATTACTCATAGAAGCCTCACTTTGGGAATATGTCTTCCCAGGGAATCCTTTGAACTCAAATCTAATAGAGTTACCCGATTTTAAGATAATGTCTTCACCTGTGTTCTTTTGTTTTATTTTGCTTCTCCAACCCCCTAAACTCTTTTTATTAATTTCTTTTGTAACAAATCTAGTATATTAAATATACTGTGATGTTTTTATAAGAAGAATTCAAGCTACACTTACACACACCTACATCTAATGGTTAAAGAACATGCTGTTTCTATGGATGGTGAATTTCTGCCTCACGAAATGATGATTGTTCAACACTCATATAACACCTTTAAAGGTGGACATTAAGATGTCACTATATTTATATATGATATATAATTTGTTTTTGTTTTACTTAAGCTTCTGTATTTTTCATTTATGTAATACCTTTATGGTTTCCATTATGGGTAAACGCGATATCTTCATTTCAGGAAATGTGGACTACCGCCCCCTCAAAGTGATTTGATTCGTTAATGCCATATGTGGGACGTATAAAGGATGGATTTAAAGTTATTATTTAGGATTTATGTTACATATAAATGATTAATATAATTATGAAATTAAAATATACATACATTTCATTTAGTTTTAATTCCATTAATATGACATAGAAATGAAAGTAGCGTTCATGCGTACGTACGGCTTACCGTCTCCATGAACGGTGCATTTCATTTCTTACCTCTAAATGATTATGTAATATTATAAATACATGTATATTCTGGATATATATGATATATATTATATCCAAATCATGAATATCATTCTGGATATAATGAACCGTTGGCCACATGAACAACATGTAATTGTAAGAAGTCCACTTTCAACTTTAGAACCAAATATCGACAAAACAAACATTATTAACTTAAATGATTACATAATGTTCATAACATGGTAATAAGTGATATAAAAGTAATAATGTACTTGAAAAAGGTTCTTAATCAAGTAGAAATTAACCCAAGTTTATTATTCAGGACCTTAAAGAATGATCGAGTCAAGTCGAAACCGAGGTAAGGGACTTCGTATCAATCTCCTTTAATTGAGGCATATTTAGTTTGATACACAACTTTTTTTATACGGTGTATAAACCCCTTTGTCTTTTACTTTTCTACAAAAGGAATATTTTTCTATGAAGTGTTTTACTAAACGACAAAAAGGAATGTTTCTCTCAACGTACACGGTGACAATGACCTTTTCCGCCACCGCGAGTATTATTTGGTCATTGGCTTCCTCAACAATCCGTAATGTTTTTAAAATGAAATAAATACCATATACTCTTTTATGTATTTTTTTATTGAAAATGGTTTTTATAATAGATTTTTTATGTCAATATATTAATGTGATATATTGTGATCAAAGTGTCAAAAATTTTTCATTCCATTATATTTATCTTGTGTCTTATGATTTTATAATGGTACTTGGAAATTTGACGGTTGGTTAGGTGATAAACCATATGACGGGTGTTGCCGTGAATACCAGGACGGGTGGTTACGTTATAACCTCCAATGCATTGGGTATGGAAGTCGGTCATATGGCTATTCCATTAAGTGATATGTGTGGAAGTCGACCGTATGGTTATTCCATTTAAGTATGTTTATGTCCCAAGTTACCTTTATATGTTATGTGATCTTTTTATAGTAATATTTTGTTTATAAAAGGGTACATAATGATCTTTTATTCAGTGAAGAGTTTTTACTACTTCATAAAGGTTAAAAGTATTTCTTTGATAAAGTATACATGGTTTACTTGTTGTTTTTATAAACTAACAAGTTTTCATTCATTGTATATCCCTTATTGATATTTTTATGCTCACCCCAAGTTTTTTTGGAAATGTTTTTCACAGTACTTAATGTGGAATAGGGTCAAGGATGGGATCAAGGGAAATTCATGCTATATAAAACATGGAACTAGACATGTTTCTTTTTAAGAGTTTTTATTCTATGGAAACTTAGTAGAAGTATCTACTTTGTAATCTTTTGAGATGTAATAGTTATGTCCTAATTATATAAAACTCTAAACCTGAAAATATACACAATGTGAATTATTCATTTAATTCAATATTAAGTAAGGTTTAAGGCCGGGGCCTTATAGTTGGTATCAAAGGTCGGTTTAGAAAACTTTAGGAGTTAGAAAATTTTTAAATTATAAATTTATTTATGGTATGATTGAAATGATATAACATTTAAAGATTACCATGTTGCTTCGTCTAAGATATATCTGTGTTAAGAATGAATTTTGATAAAAGAAATAGAGAAACTTTTTTGGGAAGGCATACAGAGTAGAATGACTTTTCGAATCAGCAACCAGAGATGGTCGGAATCATAATTGAGTAGTTTACTATAGTGATGACTCATTTGAATCAGGTGATAAATGGTGGTTGTGTTTATTAATGATATTTTAGTGTTTTCTTAATGTAAAGAGGAACATGAAAGACATTTAAGGGTTATTTTGAAAACCTTAAAAGAAAAGAAATTTTATGGGAAATTCAGCAAGTGTGAGTTTTGGTTGCAGCAAATTTCTTTCATTGGTCATATTGTTTCAAAAAATGGCATAACTGTTGATCCTGCAAAAACAAAGGTTGTGGAAGAATGTCCAAGACCCACAAATGTAACTGAGATCCGTAGTTTTCTTTGTTTTTCAGGTTACTACCGAAGGTTTGTTGAAATTTTTTCACAGTTATCTAGTCCAATGACTAATCTTACTCAGAAGGGTGTTAAGTTTATCTGGACAAAAGAATGTGATGATTGTTTTCAGGAATTTAAAAGAAGATTGGAGAATGCTCCATTTTTGGAACTTCCTTCCAGGAATGGTGAGTTTTTTATCTATAGTGATGCTTCATTGAAAGTACATGGTTGTGTCCTTATGCAAAATGATCAGGTAATTGCATATGCTTCACGTCAGTTGAAAACTCATGAGGTAAATTACCCTACATATGAATTGGATTTAGCTGCTGTTGATTTTGCTCTAAAATTTTGGAGGCATCATTTGTATGGAGGAAAGTTTGAGATATATACCGATCACAAAAGTTTAAAGTATATATTCACTCAGATAGAATTGAACATGAGACAGAGTAGATGGCTAGAATTAATCAAGGATTATGATTGTACAATTCATTAACATCCGGGAAAAGAAAATAAAGTGGCTGATGATTTGAGTCGAAAAGTAATGCTTCATTAGAAATTTTGCGTTTGGAACATGATCCTTTGGTTAAGGATTTGATGAGATTTGGCATAAAAATTGTTGGTGCTGGATGTCCTTCTGTTTTGTTTCAGGTTTCAGTGAAATCTTCTCTATCAAACAGAATTAAGCAAGCACAGAAGCAAGACAGCGAGTTGTAGATAAAGGTAGAGCTGGTTTAGAAGGGTAAGTTGCCTTAATTCAATATTGATAATGATTGTGTTTTGAGGTTTGGGAAGAGATTATGTGTGCCTCGTGATTCACAGTTTAAGAATGAGTTGTTATGTGAGACTCATAGTTCCCCGTTTTCAGTTCATCCTAGCAGTACTAAGATGTACAGAGATCTGCGGGAGTATTACTGGTGGGATGGAATCAAAAGAGATATTGCTGATTTTACTGTGAAGTGTTTGACTTGTCAGTAGGTTAAAGAAGAGAAGAAGTTACCGAAAGGGATGCTTCATCCTTTACCAGTGCCAGAGTGGAAATGGGAAAACATATCCATAGACTTTTTGTGGGATTACCAAAGACATCTAGAGGTAATAATGCAATCTGGGTTATTGTTGGTCGCCTGAATAAATCTACTCAATTCCTTCCTATTCGAGATACTTTCTATCTAGATCAACTTTCTCGATTGTATGTTAAAGAGATAGTCAGGTTACATGGAGTTCTCCTCTCCATTGTGTCCGGTCGTGATCCAAGGTTTACTTATAACTTTTGGAAAGGCCTTCAGAAGTCGTTGGGTACTGAATTAAATTTTAGTACAGCTTTTCATCCGAAATCAGATAGGCAGTCAGAACGAACAATTCAGACCTTGGAGGAAATGCTACGAGCTTTTTCTATAGATTATCAAGGAAGTTGGGACAAACATCTTTCTTTGGTTGAGTTTTCATATAATAACAGTTTTCATTCTATTATACAGATGGCACCGTTTGAGGCATTATATGGGAAGCGGTGTCGAACTCGAGCTTTTTGGGATAAAGTAGGTGAATGGAAGCTGATGGGACCAGAATTAGTGGAAGAGATGGCAGAAAAAGTTCAGTTGATTCAGAAACACATGACAACAACTCAGAGTAGACAGAAAAGTTTTGAGGATAACCGGAGGAAGGATCTATCTTTCGAGGTAGGTGATCATGTTTTTCTCACGGTTTCTCCATAGAAAAGTGTGATGTGATTTGGTAAGAAAGGAAAGCTGAGTCCAAGGTTCATTGGACCATATGAAATTTTGGAGAGAGTTGGATTAGTTTCATACCGAGTGGCTTTAACTCCGATTTTATCTCAGGTACACAATGTTTTTCTTGTTTCGATGTTGAGAAAGTATATGTCAGATCCATCTCATGTTTTGAGCCTAGAGGTAGTTTAGTTGGAAGAGAATCTCTCTTATGAAGAACAACCAGTCCAGATTCTTGTCCGAAGAGAGAAAGTGTTGCGAAATAAGGTAATTCACCATGTAAAGGTTTTGTGGAAAAACCTTATGGTTTAAGAGGCAACATGGGAATCTGAAAATGCTATGAGGGATAAATACCCCCACTTATTTTGATAACTGAATAAAATTGCGAGGACGCAATTCCCAAAAGGGGGGAAGGATGTAACATCCAAGTTAAATAAAGAATAAATCATTTTCTTTTTTATTAATATTTATGAATTAAATATTAATTTTACTTTAAAGGGGTTTCTATGTTCGATAGCGTACCCGATACGCAACAAAGAGTTTATTTGAAATCTTACATTGCACACTAGTAATAAAATAATATTATTTTAAATGGTAGTTAACACGTAGCCATTGTATTGGCGGGAATGAATAGAAATAACTAAAATATGATTATATATGTTTTTTTAAATGTTTTTACATTTATCCAATAAAAGATAAAGGCTTAAAATACGGAAAGAATTCGATTTTATGCATATATACCCTAATTTTCACTAAAGGTTCACTTATCGCCTTTTGATGGTGAACCATCATTAAATATAGTTTTGGTCACTCTTATAAATTCTATTGGACCAAATAAAACTCTTTATTAGAATCGGGACATCAAAATTTACTTTGTGTAAATTTTTGGTATTTTCCCGATAAAGTTCATTTTTAATGAATAGTGAAAATGTTGTATTTTAATTCAAAACATATTTCTAATATAATTTATTTATATGATTAGATTATATTTTGAATTGGTTTTAAAGTACAATTAGAATATATTTTTTCCATTTTATACAATGGTGGTCTTTGGAATCAATTTCACTTTGAATTTGGACTTAAACTAGTGTCAATATTTTTATACTTATTGTTTCATAAGAACACGCTATTTGCTCTGACAGCGGGAATTAATTATTAAATTAATTAATGAAAATTAGATATTTTTAATTTTTTAAAATAGACATCATTTTTGAATTCAGAATATCAAATATAGCTTAGGGTGAAGATTTGGTATTTTTCTGAAAAAACATCAATTTTTGATGAATAGTGAAACCACTAAGTGGTACTTAAAAAACTGATTTTTCGTTTAAATGAAATTTTACCACCTATGTGTTTTGAATTTCAAAAATCCGACATACATGGTTGACATTAAGAAGTAAAATGTGGTTCAATGGGATTAAAATAATTTTTTGGTGAATAGTAACTTTTAAGTTTTTAATCGCGATTAGATGTAATTAGTGTAGTTTAAGGTAAAAATAATGTTTTACTAATATGAAATGACCTAGACACATGTCCTACCCTTATTGTATGTGTCCTGGCCGACCAATAAAAATACATGGGTCAACTTGGGGACCCCATGGAGACACTTTGGAAGGAAAATGACATTAATATCTTTTTATTTAATGTTAAAGTAAAAATGTCACAAACATGAGTTATTTTACTAAAACAATTTTTAAGTGGAGTTATACAAGTCATATTTTTGACAATAAATATTCATTAGAAATATAAAAATCTTTCCTACATCATGATATTTTTTTTATAATTTTTAGACATTAAATAAATTAAATTATTTATGACATCATGATGATGAAGCGATTACCTCATTATTTAACGATTTAAATAAAATGAAAAGATAATGTAAAATATAAGACCTAAATTTTTCAAAAACCAATTGGATGGGTTTATTTCGAACCGTTATCACCTTATCCTCTAAAGTTACAATTTTGAGACATTTTTTATTCGAAAATCATTTTATAATAAAGTAACCTTTTATAACCTTCCAAGAGTGCCCCTCCTCTCCTCTTATAAAAGGCCCCCACCTCTACCACCGTACCCACACCTCTCAAGCCTTTGGATCGGCCAAACCCTACCCATTTTGTCTCTCCACATCCCTCTCTTACTCCTAGAAGCCTCACTTTGGGAAAAAGTCTTCCCAAGGAAGCCTTTGAGCTCAAATCTAAGAGAGTTACCCGATTTTAAGGTAATGTCTTCACTTGTGTTATTTTGTTTTATTTTGCTTCTCCAACCCCCTAAACTCTTTCAATTAATTTATTTTGAAAAAACTCCAGTATATTAAATATACTAGGATGTTTTTATAATAATCATTCGAGCTAAACTTATACACACCTACATCTAAGGGTTAATGAACATACTGTTTCTTTGGATGGTGAATTTCTGCCTCACGAAACGATGATTGTTCAACACTCATATAACACCTCTAAAGGTAGACATTAAGATGTAAATATATTTATATATGATATATAATATGTTTATGTTTTACTTAAGCTTCTGTATTTTTCATTTATGGCATACCTTTATGGTTTCCATTATGGGTAAACATGATATCTTCATTTTAGGAAGTGCGGACTACCACCCCCTCAAAGTGATTTGATTCGTTAATGCCATATATGGGACGTATAAAGGATGGATTTAAAGTTATTATATATGATGTATGTTACATATAAATGATGAATATAATTCTGGAATTAAAATATAAAAACCTCTCATTTAGTTTTAATTCCATTAATATGACAGAGAAATGAAAGTAGCGTTCATGCGTACGTACGGCTTACCGTCTCCATGAATGCTTCATTTCATTTCTTACCTCTAAATGATTATGTAATATTATAAATACATGTATATGATGGATATATATGATATATATGATATCCAAATCATGAATATTATTCTGGATATAATGAACCTTTGACCACACGAACAACATGTAATTGTAAGAAGTCCACTTTCGACTTAAGAACCAAATATCGACAAAACAAACATTATTAACTTAAATGATTACATAATGTTTATAACATGGTAATAATTGATATAAAAGTAATAATTAACTTGAAAAAGGTTCTTAATAAAGTATAAATTAACTAAATTTTATTATCCAGGACGTTAAATAATGATCGAGTCAAGTTGGACCCGAGGTAAGGGACTTCATCTCAATCTCCTTTCGTTGAGGCGTATTTTGTTTTATACACAACATTCTTTTATACAGTGTATAAACCCCTTTGAATTTTACTTTTATACAAAAGGAATATTTTTCTACAAAGCGTTTTACTAAGCGACAAAAAGGAATGTTTCTTTTAACGTATGCGGTGACAATGACCTTTTCCACCGCCGCGAGTATTATTTGGTCTTTGGCTTCCTCAACAAGATGTAATATTTTTAAAATGAAATAAATACCATATACTCTTTTATGTATTTTGGTATCGAAAATGGTTTTTATAATGGATTTTTTATGTCAATATATTTATGTGATATATTTTGATCAAAGTGTGGAAATGTTTTCTTTCCATTATATTTGTTTTATGTCTTATGATTTTATAATGGTACTTGGACATTTGACGGGTGCTTACGTGATAAACCATATGACGGGTGGTGCCGTGAATACCAGGATGGGTGGTTACGTTATAACCTCCAATGCATTGGGTATGGAAGTCGGCCGTATGGCTATTCCATTAAGTGATATGTGTGAAAGTAGACCGTATGGTTATTCCATTTAAGTATGTTTATGTCCCAAGTTACCTTTATATGTTATGTGATCTTTATATGGGTTTTATGGTAATATTTTGGTTATAAAAGGGTAAGTAATGACCTTTTATTCAGTGAAGAGTTTTTACTACTTTTTAAAGGTGAAAAGTATTACTTTGATAAAGTATACATGGTTTACTTGTTGTTTTGATAAACTAACTAGTTTTCCTTCTTTGTGTATCCCTTACTGAGCTATTTATGCTCACCCCAAGTGTTTTTGAAATGTTTTTCATAGGACTTAATGTGGAATAGCGTCAAGGATGGGATCAAGGGAAATTCATGCTATATAAAACATGGAACTAGATGTGTTTATTTTTAAGAGTTTTTATTCTATGGAAACTTAGTAGAAGTGTCTACTTTGTAATATTTTGAGATGTAATAGTTATGTCCTAATTATCTAAAACTCTAAACCTGAAAAGATTTTCAATGTGAGTTATTCATTTAATTCAATATTAAGTAAGGTTTAAGGTCAAGGCCTTATAAGTTTCTTTTATGAAAACCATTTCTCTTCCATGGGTAATAACATGATAAAAAGATTATGAAACCCAATTTTTTCATGGGTTCTTATATGAATAAATTATTATAAAACATGTCTATTTTATACATGTTTAGATATGATGAATTATTTATGATACTCATTTAAATTTTATGTGTTATGATATTATATTTATGAAACCCATTTATTTTTATTCATCATCATTTGAAGATTGCTTTATTATATTGTGGAACACATTATTATGATTTAATTATGTGATGGGTGTGACCAAAATCTCCCTAAAATTCATATGATAAATAATTATATCTCATTAGATAAAATTGGAAACAAGTCTATGGTCTCAATACACCATTTGAATCATTTGTATCCTGAACTAAAATTGGAAACCGGTGTCTCCTAATCCAGAGTGGGAAACAGGCGTGTCGTTATCCAGAATGGGAAATAGGTGTGTCCTAATCCACCATGGAAAAAAGTTGTTTCATGATACTATATATTTATGTTATTGTTATTTAACATTTAAACATGATTTTTTATATATTTATTATGGTTTAAAAATAATATGACTTGACCTTGTGGTTTATGATTAAATTATGATGATAAATCAACATTATGATTAATGTCTTATGAGTGAATAATATTTATTAAATGAAACTTAATTAGGATCATTGATATGAAGGGTATGATCTCCTAAATTTATGATCTTGTTACCATACACTTATTCTAATGCTATCCTTTAATATCTCCCTTGTTTACCCTTATTGTGTATATGCACTCACTCCTTTCTTACGTTTCCTTAACCCATGTTTGGATAAATGTTTTTAAGGAGTAGTAAAGGTGATGGTATTAAAGGGATATGTTGAAGATCATTCACTATTTTAGAATAATATTTTTCAACATATCCAAAGACACTAAAATATTATGGTACATGGGAATATACTCTTCCAATGTTTTGATTATTCATCTAAAATGATTTCATATCCATGTATGTTAATCAGGTGTCTCTATAAATGTTAAATACTATTAATTTAAAATATTTATCTCTAATTTCATATTAATTTTAGTCTCTTATTCGCAATATTTTTCATCATTTGAGTTTCTATTACTCTCACAATATCTTTTTCATCTATATTTTAAAAAAATACAATTTTCCATTATTTGTAATAGTACAATTTCGTGTATTAAACCCCTGTGGTGTGAATGAATTCAACATGTCGCATCATTTCTTATACAAAGTATCTATATTTGTATAATGTATTCAAATTAAAAAACAACATGGAATATTAATATTTAAGAAATATCAATATAACTGTATTTAAAATCTATATTTCAATTCATAGTTTTTTAGTTTTCCAAAATTAACATATTATTTAAACAATTAATTCTTACATGCCATTATATTGAAATCCCATTATATTATTTTTCACTTATTTAATATTAAAAAATATTTTAAAAGATCATATATATTTTATGATATATCTTACTCTTCCATTGAAATTTTCATGTTAATCATATTTAGGCTCATAATCATATTAAATATACTATGGACACTCAATATTCATCTTATGTATACACTATAAATCCTATTTATCACTTGAAATATATAACACATTATAAAATAGATGTAACATCTCTTACTGCATGATTATCTGTTTACACATCTCTATACTATTGGATATATTCCATATTAATAGGGGAATATTATATACTATCTATGTGATATTACATATCACAGTTACAAAAATCTAGTAATTTCAAAATAATTGTTCTAGACACAATTATGTTTGAAATAAGTAGATAAATTTTATAAAAAATGTGAATCCAATAATTTAGATAATTCTTCTTTAGTGTTTGGAATTCATTTCTAATTATTCTCATCTTATTTATATTTTATTCTAAATTAACTCACATAACATCATAAATTTATAAAACATCCAAAAATATATTTACCTAAATTTATAATACATATTGAACATTTATTAACTAGAAAAGTAATCAATAATATTTAATTTCTATTTTAAACATATGTATCATTACTGAAAATAACAGAAATGGTTCCACATATATTTCTTCCAATAAAAATCATCATATTTTCACCTCTATTCAATATTCATACATAGATAAATACTAGGAAATATATTATAGACTATTATTTTTAAAACGTCTCATAAAATTATTTATCACATGTGAATGAATCATTATTGAAATATCTAGTGGTATAATATTAGTTATCTTCATTTAAAACTTATGAATCGTCAAATTATTTCATATAATTAATTTTTATTATCTATCCTTATTAGTAACATAATTATATCTTCAGTTGACATAAAACATATACGATTGAATATATTCTGTAGTTTTCATCCAAAATAAAAAACACGATTGTTCAGAGTTTTTTAAAAAGATATGGGGTTAATTTCCTTATAAAATATTGAACAATATATTTAGATGATTATTTATAATATATGGTGATATCATGAAATAATATGATATAATCAATTTAAAAAATGTGTAAATTAAAATAATACAAGATTATAAATAAAGGAAATATTAATGAAGAAAATTAAAAGGAAAAGGGACATATTGAAAATGGTTTTTGGAAATATAACCTTAATTGAACCTATATATTCTCCCATCTAGAAGGTCTAAGAGGGTTATATTTAACCCATTAGTTTTAACAGAAATCCAAGAGACAAAAAATTGGAACCCTTAGTTTTAGTTAAAAAAAACCCTACACAAGACATTATTTATCTATATAATGAGAAGGAAAAAATGAAAAGAAATATTTTTGAAAATGGAAAAATAATGAATCCAAAATAACATTTTCATTTGAGTGTAAAAAATAATGTAAAAAATTATAATGGGTAATTGATACTGCTTCATTTATAGAATATATTTAAATGTGATATATACTCTCACTAAAAGATAATAAGATGAAATAAGGTGGGTGGGAGAAGGATAGAGAGAAAATAAAATTTTATGATTCAAGGGGTTACAACGATAAAGTATGACATATCAAAATGAATATAAAGAACATGGAACATAGAAATATGGATCGATAATGATTATTGGTGCATGATGATTATCATTGATGGTCAGGCCTTGAAATGGTGCATGTCAATGTTCTCAATTCTTATTAATGATGTAAACAGGATCATCCTTAGAATCACATAGGAAATATTATAGCTTGTTATGTTCTTCGATTATCATTGAGGAATCATAGATCATTGGTGATCAAAAATACTTTTTTGGTATTTGGCCCTTTTTTAGATGATGATACAAGCCTCTGATGATCTATACTTAAATCCTTATAGGATGACTAGGATGTATAGAGATGATTCATGTATTTAATTTCCTATGTCACACATTGTTTTACCATAATTAAATATTAATTGAACGGTATTTACTAATTCCATATATATACAACATTTTTTCTAAAATCTAATCGTTGTGTAGTATAATAGTGTTGTATTACTGGAACTCCCTCCAACTAGATGGTGAGCATCCATAGGGTATACAGTGGCATGTTATAGGATATATGTGATCCTATTTGATCTACCATTTGGTTGGTTGACTCTTAATTATTGATCAATGCTTCACTATTGGGAGAGTCTAGGAAATGATCCTCCATTTCCCCCACTGAACACCTATTTTTATTGGTTTCCTTCCGATCACTTTATAAAAACAAAAAAAAATAGAAACACAATTGAATAATTTTGTAAGAACATTATAATATTTTTGATAATTAAAATAACTTAATGAGTAAAAAATCACTACCTTTTAATTATCATGAATATTGTATATAAAAATCATGATGTGGAACATGGAATACATAAATAAGAAGTATTTAGTGGTTTTTTATGAAACCAATTGTACCTTTTTATATGTTAAATTATTACTATGTTGATACTATGATATTCCCTCTCCATTGATGTTTAATAATATTAAACAAAGTTATGCTACATGATGAAAAAAAAATTGAACTAAAATTCATTCTTTTATCTTATTCCACTATCACAAAAACCTCTCCCCCTTTATGATTATCAAATAGAAACACTCAATGAAATAGGGTAATAAAAACAATATATAAACTATATTATATATTTTGATGAGCATTATTTAATTCATGTATAAAATAAATAATTAAATTTACCTGATTTTCAAAAACACACACACACACACATATATATATATATATAATGCACTATATTAACATAATACACCTTCAAAATATGTAGTTATATTTATTAGCGGTGATTTTAAAACTCTCATGCTTCAATATATTAATAGATATAAATTTTAATCTCTAGAATCCATTAAGATATTAATAATAATTTTAATGCTCAAAATAAAATAAGACATGAAAAAACTCCATCATATTGGGACTTTGAAGATAATAATCCTTGAAACATGTATAAAAATATCAAAAAAATTAAAGAGTATTTGAAAAAATAATTAATAATATTCTTATATGAGATAGAAATTTAAAACATGTTTTTATGAAATAAATATTATCAACATAGTACATTCAAATAAAATATAAATAATTAAAAAATTCATATATTAGATACTGAATAAATACTATATCATTAAAATTATTCCCCATATATAAAGAATATATGATATAAAAATAATATACATCACAGATTTTGTAAATATTCTAACTCTATTGATATTCCATTTGATAAAAAACTACTTTTGAGATAGAACATCCAATTTATATCCATTATTGAGTATTCCCCATATGATATTTCACTAAGGTGTAATGAAAATTATATATAATAAATGAAATTTGAGATTCGTTTGTTACCTAAATTTTGGGTGAGGGGGAATTGTATCTAAATGGCTTGGATGTTGAAACAAATTAAGGTCATAAAATATTTGAATGGATCTAGTGACCCAAAACAATTTGGTTTAACATTTTCCTTGACTTAATTTATATTAAAGACGATTATATATAAATCTTCAATAAATATCATTTTTTAATATCACTCATAAATATAATTCCAATTTTTATAAAAATAATTAAAATTTTATATTTTTGAACACTTTTATAAGGGAATTAATTTTGGAAGACCAACAATTATTTGAAAAAACAATACAATAAATATTTATTTTAACACATTAGAAAAAATAGATCACATTAATTTTTTTTGTTAATTTGGAAAGAACATTTTTATATCCTTTATTTTAGATATTGGATCTTAAAAATACAATTGATCATTTAATTTCATAACCAAATCATTTTCTTATTTATAAAGATGACATTTTTCATTTGAATATATATATTTTTCAATAATTTTATTTATTATATGATATTCATATTCATTAATGAGTTTTTTATATAAATTATCATGTTTTTATTATTGGTAAGACGAAGAATAAGTAGATTATAAATTACTAGAAGAGGAGGAATGAGACGAAGACTGAGACAAAAGAAAACAAATTTAACACCAACATTGGTATTATCTATGGGGAATTCAGGACGTGATTTTCAGGAGAAGTATGAGTAAATCCATTCTTCTCTATAACACCAAGTCAAATATTTTTTTAACTATTTTACCTTTCTTCTTTAATTTCAACATATTTTTAGTGGTGGTAATTCTAGTATAATATTTACCATTATGTTTTAATAATAACATGTAACCTTGGGAACATCAATTTGATTTTTATTCTTCCATACCCATTTTTTCACTTTGTTCAGCGGCTCAGATAAGAATCAAATCTAAAAATCATTTTTAGATAAATATTCAATATCAAATTCATTGACAAAATTACTCTTTTAGATCCATTTATTTAATTTTTTCATTATATTCATTCTAAATTTATGTCTTTATAGTGAATTAGTTTTTTATGAAATATATTATATGATCTTTAAGAACCTTTTAATTTATAAAATTTTATTCTTTTTTTATCTATGAATTTGGGTTCTATGTTTTCATGTACAGACACATAGTATCTTTCTCACTAAAATTTTAAGAGAAAAATAAACACAATAAAAATTTCATCCATTACAACATTCAATAGAACCATTAAAAATACTTTTAATATAATCAATTGTATTTATAGAAAAACATAAAAAAATTGATACATGTCTAGTATAGTATCTTTATCATTATTGGTTCTATCATGTGTTACTTCTAAAAATTTTAGTATTCCATTGGTAGTTTTTTCAGGTAGATATGTTTTTATATTCATTTTGATCAGACCTGAAATGTTGAATGTTTTCATTTAAATCAAAAATATTTAATATCATATAGTGTAAATTTCTTCTAGTTTTTTAGTGGGATTAAATTCATAGATTACAATTTTCGATACAATGTAACTTGTTTTATTTGGAAATATTGAAATAAAATTTCTAATATGAATAATTAGGGACATAAAAAATAGGAGCATTCTAATAATATTTTGATAAGATTAAAAAATATGTAACATTGTAATCAATTTAGATTTTGAAAAATAAATATAATTCTGAATACAATATTTTTGTTTAATACAAAATAATCTCCTTTTTGACTAATTTTTTGTCAATGTTGAATAGAAATAAGCTTTGAATTTCCTTTTAAAAAACAATATTGTAAATTTTAATGTTTCAATAAATGAAATTGGGATACCCTGAAATCAATTGATATTATAAAAGTAAACCATATTGGATATAAAAATATTATGAAATATGGAATAATGGACAATTAAGTGAAAAATATTGACTAATTAGGTACTATTTTAATTTTTTTAAACAAATTCCACATCAAGTCCAAAAATATATTATCCCCCCAAGATGGATTATGGGTGATATATTTAACCCCAAAGAATTAATAGGGATCCAAGAATCAAAAATAAATGAGTCCATTATTTTTAATAGAAACCAAGAACAAAACAAAGTTAACCATTCTATTTTTATATAGTTGAATGAAACTAAGAGAAATATTTAATTTGATCTAATAATGTAATAAATCAGGATAACACTTTCATTTAAATCGAAAAATATAAAGAATCCAAAAAAATGTAAGAATGAGGAAGAAGGGAGATGGATTAGATTGTAGAGAAAACATTAAAATATGATCTCCACTCCCACTAAAAAAATTAATATGATATTATGTGAGAGATAAAGATGATATAATCTTGAGAGAAAAGGGGTTATAATGAGATTATAAAAAGGATCAAAATAAGAAGATAAACGATGGAATTGTAAATTATTTATTGATGGATCTTCTTCACACATGATGATTCTTGATGATTTATACAATATAAAATTGTAGTTATTGATATTTTAAATCCCAACATTTGATGTAAACTTTATATTCTTTGGAAATTAATGGAAAAAATGTGAACTATGATGCCCATTGATGATTGGTGAGTAATCCTTGATCATTCATGAAAAAAAATTATTTGGAATCATGGTTTTTTAAGATAAAGATATTAGCCACCCAAAATTAATATATATATCATAAAAGGATTCTAATATGGTCTACAGTCGATCATAGGATTTTATTTCAAAATGAAAGCCTTTTTGGACCTCATAAAATGCACCAAAGAAGGATCTAGAATGAGGCCACATGATAGATTTATGATTCCACTAGCTAGATTATGTGCAATGTAGTGGTGATTTACTTCATGAATTATCACTACAAAGTTGGGGTGCCTTAATCAAGTAGTCAATGGTATGTTTTATGATACAAGTTATATTTTAGATTTATCAGGTGTTTAGTGCAATCATAGTGGTTGGCTAGTGATTTAATAATGTGAGAGGTTATGAAATGATATTTCAGGTCCACTTTGAAAACATATATATCATTGTTTCATTCCTTCCATTACAACTAAAAAAACTAGAAACACACTTGAAGAACACTAGAGACATGATAAAAAACATTAGAGTGTTTGTGATCATTAAAAAACTTTTTTTTAAACGCAAGGGATCAAGTCTCCTTTTATTACAACAAAAACAAGTGAAATAAGGAAAGTAACAGATGAAAAGAAAAAACAAAAAAGCTATCATCGTCCATGTTTTTTCTTGATCATGTCAGAAATATCGAGTTCTTTGTCCTGCAAGTCACCCTAGTCCATTCCTCGACTACGACCACATTCATGTCCACATCCTCTTCTGTGAAGTGCTTCCAAATCTCTTGCCTTCTATAAGTGGGTCTCAATATCTGTATCTGATCCTGAGACTTAAAACTATGTTTCCTTCCTTCTTGTTGGTTCAACACTCTCCTGCCCCCTCCCACGAACATTAGTGTTCATGTCATGCTTCGTTTGCTGCCAAGAGTTCTCATCATCTACTACATGATGCTGGTCCTCCCTTGTAGTGGCATTTTCTTCCCACAAACCACTACTATGCTTCACTAGAGGGCTGTCAAGCTTTATCTGCAGCTCTTTTTTTGTCTTTTTCCCTGCATGATAGTTAGGAGTATCTTGTGTATGAAAAATATTGTCAGTTTCATGTGATGTGAATGCAGTGGGGGTCAAAGATACCAAAGGAACCTCTTTAGTCCCACTTTCAATTGTATGAACTAAGGCCTACATAACAGCCTGGAATGAAGGAATGGGATGATCTTCCAACATGACAGGGGGATTGGTGTTGTCATATTTCAATTTTTCAGTAGAAACCAAAACACAATAAGAGAAAATAGTCTATTGAGTAGAAATTTGTTGTGTCACCTGGGCAGACCTCTCAATATTTGAGTGTGCTTCTACAAATATGATATTCAAAAATATCTATATATTATGGAATCCATACATTTTATCTTTACTCATAACATATCATTGTTTACTTCACACTACATCCTGAAATCTATTCTAAACACAAATTAAAATCAATATTTATTCAACAAATATTTATCAAAATACCAATAATTTCAATATTTATCGAAATAGATGATGCATCAAGTTTCAAATCTTTCCAAAATTCTATATCACAAAAATAGGATAGTTTGATATCCTTTGCAAGAAAATCTATATGATTCCTCTCAATAAAACATGAAAACCCTTCCTCATATGCTTCCACTAGACCTAAAATAAATACTTCTAATTGTAAAGTAATTAAATAGTGACATATTAAATCCAATTGATGGTCCTTGTCACTTAAAAACACCATACATACAGTATCCATGTTAGAGAAGATCACCCACTGATGATAAAAATAAAAGATATCTTTTTCAAAATATAACTAATACATTTCTTGTATATTATTCGGTAGGTTTATATGAACTAAGAAATCTACCTAATTGACTAATTTGACCCCATAACTATCATAGACCCCCAGAATACATCAACCCAAACTAAATAACCTCAAACATGTGAAATCGACTGTAAGGGAATATAAATTTTCCAACCATAATTGCCTTGCCCAAACTATGGTATGGGTAATTAATAAGTTAAAAATTCATCTACCAATTATGGGATAAACAGTTTCATGGTAAATAGATAATACTACCTTCCAAAAATATGGTTCCACCTAGTATTGAAAACTACATCACTTGCAAAAACATGTGTCAAGTTACACCACCTTTACATCCATTATAATTCCTCCTAAAATTTCCAAGCTATACAAAAGGAATCTAAGGACTAGTACTATTTCAAATATTTAATCTACCTATTATGTCACCCTTATATGATATCAAATATTAAAGATCTATTTTCTTATGATAATTTCTTGAAGGATTCTTTTATTTAAGATTCATCAACTACTGACTACTGACTTCATGATGATTATTGAGGATGGTTCGACATAAATACGAATAATTTTTATGCATTGAATAATAAGTTAATAAAACCACATAGTTCCAAATAATATTATAATAACTATCTTCCCGAGATAATTAATAGAATATGGGATACGGTAAAACATAATCAATCACTTTTGGGCATAATGACAATTCAAAATGTTGTGTTTTTTATCATGACCATAAATATGATTTAAATAATAACATATAAATTTTATAATCCACTCTATAAACACATTCACACTAGATTTCCCTTGATAAATGTTGAGAAACTTTTTCCAAAATTCCTCAATCATCATCAATGATAAGAACTCAGTACAAAAAAAAATCTCTTAAATTTTCACTAGTCAATATATACTCATTTTGGTCACTGAGATAATGGATCCCCCAAAACCATGATGAAAATATTATCATGTTTAATAAAAATTTAATCAAAATAACATTATTATGGGATTTAAGTTAATAAAAATTTATCATTATAGTGGAGGAAAACCCCTATTATGCTTGATCTATCTTCAAAAAATTCGATACGATAAATTAATGACATAAGTAACCAATAATATATTTATTAATGAAATATCTATATGTTAATATTTCAAGGAGTATGGTTGATGTGGATTAATAAACAAACATATAAATAATATTTCTTCTATGTGAATTACATTGTCCTTGTGTCCTTATTCATAATGAGAACACTCTTTTTCTTCAATTATGTGATATAACCATTCACAGTGATGATTAATAAATAATTTGGTTATGAAGATATTTTCTTATTATATTTCCTGAAACACCATACCATTAAATGGGGGATCTGATACAATTTATAATGTCTCTACATTAAATGAATTTATTTTGTGAATTTTATCATCAACTTTCATCTCAATGAAGTGAATATAGTATAATTCCCGTTGAATTATTCATTTATATTTGAAAACATCAAACAATTAAACTATTATTTTTTATCCATTTAATGAAATAATATTATTTTTTTATGAAAAAATAAAATGATCAAGAATATGTAAAAAAATGAATTCATGTGACATCATATATCGAATACCCATTGTACAATAATATGGTGACAAATCATAGTCTATAATAGACTAATCTACATATACACAACATAATCCAAAATTTAAGTATATAGTAAAATATGATATCCCTCATTTTTTTAACATCTAAAAATATCCCACATATAGAAAAATCCAAAAAATAATTTATGGAAACATCACAATATTATGTGAATATATCGAGCCACTTAAGTATAATTTATCAAAAACTCTCTTCATTTAGAAATTATTTTTCCCACAACATTATCCTTATCCTATTTACGATTTTTTTCCCCTCGTAGACTTTTTAAATTGGAAATAATTTTGATAAAAATGATTTCTTTGATTTATCTAAATAGATTCCTCTTATGAAGAATAAAATAAACTCAATCCAAAAATGGGTCTGCTGTGATATCAATCAATCATAATCATATATCCATATGAACCGGTTATGCACAAGATTTACAATATACCTCATATATATACATATATAACACCAATTTTACAAGACATAAGGAACCAATAAGAATGAATCATATCAGTATAAAATTATCCAGTTCAACCATTCATGGTAAAAATAAATAGATAAAACATATTATTGAATAAACATTGTCATATTTATCAAGAGGATAAACACACCACATATCCCTTATCATAGAAGTTGAGAACAATACATTTAAATCTACTTATCATAGATATAAATTTCATCATTATAATTATATATGGGATTTTATTTCTTATCTCTTTATATTATTAGAGGAATCCAATATTTTTTTATCTCCAATTAATGACACGAACAAAGAAATACTCAAACATCCCTTTTTATCTAATCCTCATGGTTTAAGTATGATAGGATTAAATGTATGATGGTCAAGATGCTAGGTTTCATAGAATCCTTGGGTAATGGGAATCAATAGTAAGCATTTTCCTATAATAATATCAACGATTGCATGACTTTATATGAGATATAACTTGGCATTCCAATCTATGTAATAATTATTATCATTTTATATCAGGATTATATTGTTTTTATCTCATATAAAATTATTTATATCATTTACAGTATTTGACTCATCATATCCTTAATATATCATCACAACCCCTGATATTTCATCATGATCTTCTATAAATGATATATCAAAGTCTTACATTGAGGGAATATTATCATTAAAATATTCATGTAATATAAATTTCATCATCTTTGAATGAATGGTAATTAATTATTTCCTTTATTATAAAATCATGATTTATTTTTAACCATTAAAATATAATTTATAATGTGTCTCATAAAAATAGGTTCCTCATGTCCCAAATGCTTTTTCTATAGTAATAATTTTATCAACAAATCTGCTAAATTATATTATATATCCACATAGATTATATTTAATTATCCACTCTCCAAGATCAATTGAAAGAGATGGTACTTTGGAAGGATTTGTTTCATCCTTTTTTAAAATTAGTGTCCCATTAACTAAAAAATGGATCCATTATTATTATATTAAATCTCAATTTCCCCATTTATTTCTAGGAGCAATCCCATGTTTCAAAACTATCTTCATTATACAAAAACCTTCCTTCAAAGTATTAAATATAGTAATATACTCATCCTTTATTGAAAATTCTATGATAGTGGCCTATTTTGAAGTCATCCAGTAGACATCTCCCTCATTTTAGAAAAATATGTAAATAGATTGAGATCGCATCCCATATTTCTAATACAAGACATTAGACAAAGTTAAACTCCTTAAAATAATTCCAACCTCTACTATATGGTCCATTAAAGTTCACATACTTCTTAATTATTTATGAATATTACTAAATTAGATTGAGTGACTTTGTACAAGATTATATTGGTATCTACATATTATTATTATATAGCAATAAACATCATGCCCTGTGAACAACATGGAATGCATGATAGATCTTATTGTGGAGGAATAGGTTATTAAATACATCCTTTAAAACTTTTTAGAAGGATATTGAATCATAATAATATTTGTAACATGAATTTTTAAAAGATGACTTTTAGAGATTTCCATACTAATCTTCTTTATAAATTAACTAATATGTGTGTCATGGATCTTTCTATGGACCATGTGGGGTCAAAGTCTATAGTTCCTCTAATCGGTTATGTATGCATCTTCACCCACATATTTCATTGAGAATCATTAACTAACCATATCTTTAAAAAAAATTAATAAATCATTTCAAATAATAATTTTTCATTTATATACAATTTCCTAAATGACATAATATTATCATGAATCTATTAATATATACAATATTATTCATCATTATTAATAAAATAATTATCTTTAATGTCATCATCATCTTAGACATTACAACTCTAGAAAGACTCCATTATTCACTTAATGTAAATTTAAAACTTTAAAACTTTAACAGAATCATTTGGCAGTGATAAATATTAAAATTATATCATATGAACGTCCTAAAATAAATTTTCACAAGAGAAATAGGTCTTTCCATACTTTTGAAATAATTCATTATAAGAATTTGATACTGCTGAATGAAATGTATGAACATGGTTTGTCATCACATATAGTGAAAATGTTTCATTTCAATAAATACATTGAATTTTTTTATAACCATTAGCTACTCAATGTTATTTATTTTTAGAAGAATAACCATCCATTTCATTTTTCTAATGGAAAACAAAATTTATCCCAATAGGTATCTCTAATAAAATTATATCAACCAAATTACAATATTTGTTAGATTATAAGGAGTCTAATTTACATTCCATATCTTTTAACTATTTTATAGAATCAGAAAACTTGGTGGACTCTCTATGTGTAGTAGTTTTATCACCTATATAAATTATAACATCATAACTTTCAATAATAAATCCAAATCACCATGTATCCTCTGAAATCCTATTATACATTTTATATTCCTATATAATATGAGTGTGTTATTTATCCACAACTCTATGGAAAAAATTCAAATTCATTCTAATAGAGGAATATTTATTTCTCTTCAACATATCTATGTTCCAATTCCCCCCACTAAATCTAAATATCATTTGATAATTCTCAAGTACTATTACATCACGAACTAGAGAAAAATTTTCATAAATTTAGTATATAAATAATGTCACATTGTTTATTTAGAATAAAAAATTAAATAATATTTTTTTTAAACAATTATGGCATTTTTTCCCAAAATTTAAATTTTCTACATGTGATTTAAAACCCCAATTCTGCATTAAAAAAAATTAGGATATATCTTATTCTATATCTCATATAATTTCTTTTTGAAATATTTTGATGTAATATGGGTAAGTGGGAATACTACCATCTCTATAGTATATAAAGAAATTAAATATGATGTTATCATTGAATAATCATCCATGAAACTATGTCTAATTGGTTTTGAAGCCTCCTAACAAACACACCATTCCATAATGGTGTTTTATAACGAGTGAGTTAAGGAGTAATTTCACAATACATTAATTTTTTAGGGAATTATTGGGCCAATTAATCACCACCCAGATCTAATTATGGAGTCCTAATTATTTTATCTAGTTGATTATATACATTTTTATGAAACTTATTTAATATTTCAAAGTTTTCAAAAAATTTAATCCACATCAATACAAAACCATACAGACTACGGGTTTCAGTAAAAGTAACAACAAACCAATACCCACCACTTGATTGAGTACTCATTAGAATATATAAATCAATATGTATGATATGTAATAGTCCACTACACCTTCTATAATATTAACTAAAATTATATTTATTCATCATTAATAACATACCTGATTATCATGTATCAAATGATTCCTAGTCACATAACTCTAAAAATCATTCTTTGTGGTATATTTCAATTTTTTTTATTTTTTACATATGAATGGTGACAATTCCAAAAGTTAGTGAGATTAGAATAAGTAGTGATATTCTTATTTTAAATGTTATGGATATTATAATCCCTAATTATAATAAAAAAATATTATATTATAAGACCAATTCCATTAAACATTTCAATTGTATATATAGAGAAACTCTTTTCTATAATAATGAACAAAAAGACCTTCTTTTCTAAACATGATAAAGAGATAACATTTATTATTATGGCATGATTATTATAACACCTATAAAATTATATAACTAATCTATTTTATATACCTAGATTATAAATGAGGGCATATAATGCAATAACTATAATAACACATGTTATTATGGGTCTTTATTTTTTTGGGGAACATGAAATTTGAATCTAGGGGATGTATTTCATTGAGATAAGTGCACCAAACCAAGTTGTTTCAAATACAAATAGACTTCTGAAATATTATTTTGAGTTTAATGGAGTCATGGTGTGTGTCATATATCTTGGGAGAATATTAGGTTCTTGTGTGCACAAGAGAGGAAACAACCGCAACATCACCAGTCTTGTGGGATAGGTCGAATCATATATTTCCTTAAAGGACCCATAGAATAGACTGTGTTCTTACACTATCTTGATGGTAAGGAATGTATTGGTTAAAATACCAAAAAAGGTACAACATCTAGTAAGTGAGACTCCTCTGAGTGACTAGTTGGATACTTTCTTATAGATATAACCAGACTTGCTAACTTATGTATTGCGTTATGTGGTTTTAAAGAGGGTTGTCTTGGTATTTTAATTCATCAAGGACCCCTATGTATTAACCTCCTCTGATAAACATTTATAGTAATTTTTTATTATTTACTAACTATTTTCCTACATATAAGTGATATCCTTATGTTGGTGTGTTACTATACTCAAATCATTAGTGAATCTATGAAAGATCTTATATTTCATTAATCTTGATATACTTCATCCTAAAATTGTTGTGGATCAATATGGGATTAATTTTGGAAGATACTCATAGTTACTTTTTCCCCTTGAGTTCACTTTTATGTATCAATTCTCTTCAAATCCACATCTTTTATTATATTTATTCCCCATTTATCAATGGATTGATCTTAAATGTGAATTAGATTCTCATTCCATAAGATAATGAAGAAATTGTCTATGAATGTTGAGGACTTGGGTAAATATGGATATATATTGACCAGTGATGATGAACACATGTAGATTGGTGGTGTTTTAGTGTAGGTATGTCCCTTTAAGATATATTCTATTGTTTTTGGTCTATTTTATTCAATCATGAATCATAACAAGGAATTGATTTGATTCGTTTTCTCTACAAAGGATTTGGTATGTGTTGTGAGTGGATCAATATCGTTTGAATTATGTTACAATTAAGGTATTATTCATGGTTTATTATTCTAAAAGTTCCATTTTAATTTTACCAAATTTTCCTTTTCCTTATTGCCTCATGATTTGACTTTTCCCATAATGAAATCAGAATCTTGTTATAAACCACCCTTGAATGGTTTGTCGTGGTTCCATTTTGGTAGTTGTATATGTTAAGTCATTGACATGTATTATTGTTTTTATGAAATGTGATATTCATTATAAATAATTAATTCTTTATAATTTATATATAATAAATTAATATTGAATTCTTGGGTATGATTCGGACCTCATTGAAATCAATGGAGGCCTAATGGACCTTGATAGACTCATACAAATCTATTGGGTTTTTCATAGATAAAATTTGAGTACATTCAAGATTAGTGTTTTCATGTACTCTACCATACCAAATTGTTCTTATTTATTAGAATGTGGTATGAGGTTATCTTCCTTTGTTTAAGGACCCATAATTACATAAGTAACTATAAAAATATGTATTTATTACTTAAATAATGGTCATTAAATCTTGATTAACTAACGCAAGCATTCCTTAAATTATTTAAAAAAGTGAAAAGATCCCCAATATACATTAGTAAACTGGATTGAAGTTTAGAAATAAAGGTTTAGGCTTGATAACATGTATCTTTTTTTATATCTGTGAGACCATGTTTGATTCCCTGATCACATGTGTGTTCTTATATATCCATGTGAATCATTGTGGAAGATAATAATATTTTTGTGTATATATAGGGTTGTTGATACTCATTTTGAATGGGTTAGGTTGTTACATTATGTGTTTTCTTCATATTTTTAAAAAAATATTTCCTATTTAATAATATATATACTTTAACCCCAAAAATTATAATGTAAGAACAGTATATTCAATGGCGTGTAGGACATACAACACCATACACATAAGGGAATAAAATTTCCGAAAACATTAGAATATATTTACTACTTTAATTAAATGGAATCAATTTTATATATATAAATACATGTGTTATAGAGTTATCATGAATCCCACAGAAAAAATATGCTTCTTCGATGACTTGTGTTACAAACAAGACAGTGTTTTACCAAAAAAAATATTTTTTGAAAAACTATTATTTAATATAACATGATACAACCTGGATGTTAAATTATTGGTTATGAATATAGTTAAATATTTTATGATAATATATATTATATATATAGTAAAATTATTTTACATTCATTCAATATATTTTATTGTAATAAGATAAGATAGAACCACACATTACACACACGAACCTCTATATTTATAAAGACAGTTATGCTGACATTTATTAGAGAACCAAATTTAAATATATTTTTTTCATAATTTTATAAATTCGATATTTAAAGATAAAAATAATTTTTTAAATATGAACATAAAAATTATCTTGGAAGGATTTTTTGAAAAGTTTCTCTTATGTTTTATTTTTTGATAAATACTGAAAAATAATTAGTTTTAATTGAAAATTTTTATTTCATTAAATTTATTTATAAATATAAATTATACTTTAAGATAGTTTTAATTTCAAAATAGATAATTAATAAATAAATTAAATGAATTTATGTCATTGAAATTAATTTCACATTGAAATTGAATATAAAAACATAGAAACCTCTTGACCATTTCACTTTAAAAAACTCCCTTTGTCATCCCCTCTACGAGATTATATTTAACCTAATTTATTACACATTTGTGATTGAAATTTAAAAAAACATGATAATATATTCGGAATAATAATAATTTCTAATTTCTAATATGGTCAAATTTGTTTTTTACAAAAATTATTAATGAAATTGATTAAAATTAGTTATAGCGATTAAGAAAGAAATTGGCCTAATAAGGGACTATACCTTACAATAAGGGAACAAATGACCTATAAAATTGTCCAAAATCCATTGTATTGATATATTTCAACCCTATAGTCAATTTTGTATATTATTATTCATTATTTGAGCCAATATTTACATTATGAACGTTGTTTTAAATCCCTTTTAAAAAATTTACAAAAAATCCACTCCTCCTTCACTATAAAAAGGCATTCACCCATCCCACTTATTAAAACCACTCAAGAAATGAATAAATGAAGATTATATAGCAAAATATCTTGTAAATATCCTTACCCTTATCCATTACTCCACCCTTTGGATATTTATCAATCCATGCAATCCCATTGGTGAAAAACAACTGGAGTTACCCAATGAATAGGTGACATCATTCCTCAAACTCTTTTCCATTATTATCAATATCCACCCAATAAATCTTATTATTACATGATTATATAATATATTCAATATACTAAATATAAATTTATTTTTTCAATCTAATTTCTTTACTTACAACTAAACACACTTCCATCTAATGGGTAACGAATTTACCGTTTATGTGTACATCAAACTACAACCACCCAAAACAATGTCGTGAGTTTTTCCTTTATAAAATATCATGGTAGGGAATTATGATGGAAATGGTGTTTATATATTATATATATTTTATTTATAATGTATTTATTCTTTTGATTTTTTTATATTACACATACCCCTATGCCTTCATTTTTTTGTAAATATGATAACATCATTTGTGGAAGTGTGGACTACCACTTCCTCAAAGTGAAGTGATTAGTTCACACTATACATGGAATGTATACAATATTATTTCAGAAAAACAATTATGAAATATATTACATATATGTGGTAATGGTATCATAATTTATATATTTCAATTTTCATTATTTTAATATTAAAATGAAATTAAAGTAAAATTCATGCGTACATATGGCCTACCATCTCAATGAGTGGTGCATTTAATTATATAACTACTAATATTTTGGATTATTATAACTATATATATAATGTATAAATATTATATTTACATAATTATTTAAATAATGATGATTATGAAACAATTCTTAGAACAACAAGTAACAATTAAAAAAACTTTTGAAACTAGCAATTAACATCCAAAATATTTCAAATAATGAAAGATTGATATAAAATGAGTAATAATAAATTATAATAAGAAAATATATGATTTAATAAATTCTAATATTTTTATGTAATAATTTTCTAACTTTTTTTAAGAAAATTATAATATAATTTCATAGATGTTCACTAGAAAACAAAATGCAAGGTAAGGGATTTTCATCTCACTTTTTACATTAATTAGATAAATGTCAAATTCACCGATTACATATTTTGTGTGGTATATATTCTACCTAGGTTGATATATTATGTCATTAATTGTTTCATATTAATGGTATCTTGATATTAAATTATATGTATTTCTTTTAATGTGATTTGTGTTAAAAGTTACCAATTAGTAATGAATTTCATAAATATATTCTTTTATAATGGGTTATATTAATTTCTCATTATTTTTAATATTTTAGATTATGTGTATGATAAATTTTTAAAATAAATGTTGTATTTAGACATGTTTTACATTGATTAAAATTTCACACACATAACAAATTTAATGATTGATTCTCATCTAATTGTTATTTCCTTTTTAATTTTTCATTCACATTCATTTTGTTCATGATTGTTTAGACATGAATTTATATTAGTGGAAATTATTTTATAATTATATTATAAAATATTTAATTGTGATATCCTCTAGTTAGTAATGTACTTTTCCATGTAATTAAAAAATTATATCGATGCTTTAGAAATAAAATTATTTAAAATGTATTTTTAACAAAACCATACTTCATTTCAATATTTATTCGGAGAACCTATTTACTTCTTCAAATACATCTTTATAAAGAGGTTTTTGATAAATGTTTTATCCTTTACAAAATGATTTAAAAATTAAATTATGACCTTTTTTTCTTTTATTTTTTTTTAAAGCAATCTTCTTATCACTTTCTGAAAAACGTAGTTTTCTAAAAATTTTACAATGAAAATGCAATGTTATTTTTACATTATATAGCATGTACAGATATACCCATCATCATCTCTTCAAATACTCCTTTGAGACATTAAAATGTAAATATTTTAAATAAATTTTATTCAAAATTTATTTTCAATAAAATGGATTTAAAAAATATTCTCCAAAATAAAAAAATATATTTTCCTCAAGAATTTTTCTAATATATATTTTTGTTATATATCTATTCATCATATACAACAACACATTATTGATTTTTACAAGGATATTATTGAAATTCAATTCATTGATTCCTGTGTTAGTCTCCATTAAATATTCATTCTTCAATCATGAGTAGAAATTTAATTTCATATTATTATACATTGTATTTATCTTCTATGTTCTTATTTTCTAAACCATATGAAATTTATACATGTGGTATTTCCAATGATAATTATTTGAGGAATTGGGGAAATATTTATAAATATGTATTCTATATTTTATACATTTATTTTATAAGGAAAAATATTTATTTTTATTATTTGATACGAGGAATGATTTGGACTGACAATGATGGGGGCGAATCCGACATTATTTATCCACTCGATGTATTAGATGTTTCTCATGAGACAAATAATTTATGCAAATTAAATAGGGTTAAAACTATAGTTTTAAACCATCTTGTGAAATGTCTTGATGATATAGGTTTCCATGTGCCTATGAAATGTTGTCCAATAATTAATAATTTCTATCATTTTGATATTGTACTTATTATCCATTTATTTTCACTCTGAAAAAATCTATTGATTTATTTAATTATTAGTTTATTTTTAAAATATAATTTGTATTATATTTCTTACCACCCTATATTAAATATTTCTTATCACTTTATTTTAAGGGGATGTGATTCCTGTTATTTTCCTTTCAATATTTTTTACAGACATCCTTCTATGTTTATTGATTTCAGGTCATGTTTATTTAGTTACTATCAATACATATTGATTATTCCAAATAATTCATTATTTTTTCTGATATTTTTACACATGCATATCATTTTAGCTCATCCTTATTATGATTCTTTTCCCTATAATTCCCTAAACCATACTATGAAATTTATACAAGGATACGGTAGATGGAATAGAGTTATTATACTCAAATGAAAACAAAATTATGTTGTAATTAGTGTATTCATTTGAAAAATAAGACTTAGGTATGAATATATTTTACCAACACCATTGAAATCTTCGATAATTTATGATTTTATTCCTTTTAATCATGATAATTTAATGGTTTCCTAACACCAACTCTATGAATTCTACAGTTGGGTTTCTATAGTTCATATCAGAGAAATTTTTGTATAACCCATGAGAGAAAGATTTCGGAAAATATAGAATATAGAATATAGAAATAAGGTATAATTTGAGGATAATTATATAAAAACAACCTAATTTTTTGTTAATATAGATATTATGTGTTATTTCCTAGAAATACATACATGTCTTTATATTAAAAGAGGACATGGTTATAGAACAGATATACTAATAGGTAACAACCCTGAAAAGTTGTCCATGCCTAACACGAGCATATCTTCGTAAATGAAAATGGACCATACTTAACACCTATTTTGACACTCTCAAGGTATATACTAAGAATAAATCACATTTTGTTTACAAAAAATTATGAATTATTAAAATATGTGATAAATATAAATAACCTAGGTTAAACTGATGGTTATTTTGATTTAAAATATGGTGTCACGATTTAGATATAGTATAAATTATTATACACATCTATCTTTATGACTATTGTTTATAACAGTATGATTTACGGTTTTTCAAAATGGATGGAAACTGAAGGATTCATTTTAACCATGAACATGAAGAAAAATGTGATTACAATGAGAAAACCAATGAGTTGTTGATAGTAGTGATAGATATCATGTTTATGCATAATAATTTTTCCCAAATATGATTAACAATTAATACCTTAACCAAATTCTGAACTCACCAAAGAATAGAAGGTTGGATTTATATTAGAGATCATCTATTGTATATAGTGGAGATATTAAGGTTAAATTTCTCTCATAAAATAAATGTGGAAAGAGAAACCAAGGACATTGTCTCAGTAGAGTGGAGAAATGATTTATGTGTGGGAAAGATGAACATAAATCAATAAATTAATTAGTATAAATTAAGAGTAATATATAAGGAAATAAATCTAAACCTATGGATCTATTTTTTTTTCCTAAAATATAATGAACCTTGGAATTACCTAAGGAAATTCCATCTTAAAAAGGATAAAATCTAGCATAATGAATTTCTTATGTGGAAATAAATGGTTGAAATAATTATGCATTGGGGTTTTATTGAAAACGATAGTTAAAAGGTAATTTCATGAGTAAATTTAATGTATTTTCATCATATTTTTTATATGATTTTTTAAAAGGACAAAAAAATTTCATGTGTAAACACTTTTAATCAAAAAAAATTCGGACAGAAACACACAATTGATGGACAATAAGGTTTTAACTCTAACCATTGACCTATGAAATTTCCATGTTAGTATTTTTTAATTTATATCAGTACAATTTAATTAATAAATTTTAATAATGAACTAGTAGAATAATATATTTGGATAAGAGATTAATTTTTTATTCTTTTATAGTGTAGAATAGTTAGAGACAAATATTTATAATTATTAATCTTTTGTGGGCCTTACAATTTGTTAAATAATTATTTTAGTGGTTTATGAACCAAGATAATTTGTGAATACTCATTTCATGAAGTAATAGATGAATTAGAAATTGATCAATGAAAAAAGTAAAAAATTATTTTTATTGAAATATTTTTTTTATTATATTTCCTTCTATTAATAGATAGTAAAATAATTACTCTAAATTTGGAAAATGATCAAAAACATTTATCCAAATAACTTTTTTTTCAACCAATGGTATTTTAAATCATTATGTATTATTGTATTTGAGGACAAGAAATTTTCATTGATCATTCACTTGTTTATTATTGATGGTCTAAATCACTCCCAATAAATATTTACAACTTTCCACATTATACATATCTACACTATAAATGAATATTCTCTTACTGAGAGACCTAGTTACATGTTAGTCTGTGTGGCCATTAAAATTACCATTAAATCCTTTACTGAGGATGTTTTACGATCACATCACATGATGTGGGATTTTACCATAAGAAATATTAAACAATATATTACCAATATCGGGTTTAAATTGTGAGTACACAATTTATTTAATGTTGGGAGAATGAAACACCGGGAAATTCTATCTTATGAAATTTGTATTCGATAGTGTGTATGACCCACAACACCTAGCGCGTAACGGAATATAAAATAATAAAATATAAAAATGTATTAACTATTTTAAATAAATTCAATATAATATATAAAATGAAATACAAGTGATACTATAATAGTGTCTGTCTCACAAAAAAAACAAGTTTCTTTGATGACTCGCATTACAAAGAAAACCTTGTTTTACCGAATAACAATATATTTTTAAACCATTGTAATTTAATATATTAATATATAACCTAGAAAATAAATTGTTTTTTATTAATAATTTTAGATTACTTATGAGAATATATATATGTTAAATACAATTAATTTTTTGGCATTCAGGTAATTTATTTTATATTGAGATAATAGAAAAGTGAATATAACTCACAAAAACATATATTTTCTTGAAGACACATTTACATCATTTTAATGGAGAATAGTTTTTAAATAATATTTTTGAAAATTTTATAAATTATATATATCATGATAAACTAATTTTTTTTTAATTACGAACACTGAAATTACCTTAGGATGATTTTTTTTTATTTTTTTATGATGTTTCAATTTTTGAGTAATACTGAAAAATTCTAAATTTTATTTCATAACTATTTTTTCTTATAATTAATTTACATATATAAATTATATTATAATTTGGTTTTAAAGTCAAATTCTACCAATTATACCTAAAATAATCCAATTTTTGTCAATAGAAACAATTTCACTATGAAATTGAATATAAAAATAGAGAAACCATTTGACAATTATACATTCAAAACACACTTTGATGTCCCATCTATGAGATTAAATTTTAATTAATTTATACCACTATGAGATTTGATTTTTAAAAAATCGATAAATTATTTTGAATCATAATAGTTTATAATGTCTAATAATTTCAATATAGTTTTTGAAAAAATTATTTCTAGATGTGATTAATATTAATTACATCGATTATGAGAAAAAATTAGTTTCCAGGGAACTAAACCTTGAAATTAATGGAACTAATGATCTTGAGACTTTTAAAAAATAAAATCTATTGAAATATTTTGACACTATTCTACATTTTATGTTACAGGGTATAGTATTGGATCCAATTTTCATAGATAAAACATGGGTGGAATTCCATTTTAAAAAACATACAGGAATGCCACTCCTCATCCACTAAAAAAGTAACTCACCACTCCCACTTATTTTAAACAAAAAAGACACATTGGATAGAACAAGATATAAAAAAATAGCTCCAAAAAATATATCACGTAATACAAGAATCATCCATTTATGTAGGGATCCATCCAAGAAATCCATTTGGCGCAAAAGAGAATGAGTAACTCCAAGAAGATGTATCTTCCTTCTATAAGAGCTTTTGTGTTATTTTAATTCTACACAAACTAAAATATTATTATTACATGATTATATAATAAAAAAATTATCCTCAATATATTAATAATATTTTACTCTAAGGGTCTGATCTACACTCTAACTTTCCTTGTCGTGACTACCCCAAGCCAGCCTTCTATAGGCCATGGGCTGGTGACTAGCACTGAAAAGGAATATCCCAAAAAGGGAAGGTATTGAATTTAAATCTATACACACATTGTCAAAGAATAGTACACAACAAAAATCACAAAATAAATAAAATAGTACAACAACCACAATGTACCACCAATGAGAAAAAAAGTTGTAAACTGCAACTAAAGGTTTCAGAATACAAGCCCTACTGAAATAAAAATACATCAAAAGAACTAAAAGCTATTAAGGTCAACCTCAAAGGATCCTACCTAATGTGTTAGTACAGATCATTGTCGGATGTCATTTTAGAACAACACATCTATCAATCCACCTATAAGTATCATCTACCCCCGGCTCCCCAAAGTCTCTGTCAAAGCTGTCCATTGTCGGTACAAGGCACAATAGGTACAAGTGAATCCCATGTAGGGGTGAGTATAAAAATACGTATTGGGGACCCCAAGATCAACTTGGGACTCACATAAAATCTACAATTGATGAACACCTCAAATCAAGTGCACAAGTAAATTTCCAAGAAAAGAGAACAACTCACACTAGGTATAACTTGTGTACATAAGAAAATATGATCAGTCGTAATGTTATGTCATCTTATTATATTGAGAGGACCTATTACCGATTCACATCGGGTCACTAGGTGATGATCCAAAGTGGTTCTCTATGTGTTGATCAACACAGGGTTGCTAGTATTCTAATCCATACAGGGTTGCTAGGTGTTGATTCACACAAGGTCCCAAGGTGCTGATCCACGTAGGGTCCCTAGGCATTGATCCACACTGGGTCGTAAGTATGTTGATCCATATAGGGTCACTAATATTCTCATCCACATTGGGCTCGTAGATTCTAATCCACAAAGGTTCTCTATGTGCTGATCCACATAGGGTCATTAGGTGCAGATCCACATAGGCTCGCTAGGTGATGACCCACACAAGGTAGCTAGTTTGATGATCCCCAAAGGGTTTCTAGGTGAGGACCCACCCTAGGTCATTATTATGCGGATCCACATAGGGTTTTTAGTATACCGACCCACACATGGCTACTAGATGTTGATCCACTCAGGGTTTCAAGGTGACGATCCACACATGGTCACTGGTTGCAAAGCCACAAATGGTCTCTAGGTGCTGACCCACACATGGTATCTAGGTGCTGACCCACACAGGTTCGCTAGGTGCTGACCCACATAGGGTCACTATTCATTCTTCATGTCACAGCCGACCACTAGATCCCTATACATAGCATGCTTGATTCTTGGAGGATCATCTCCTCATGAAATCGGTTAAACCTCCAATGCCATGAACTCCCACATTGAGTAACCGAATGGATCCTCTCATGGTAAGGGTCCCAATGAAATAGACGGTGCGTCGAACAGATGTCTGATCTGTAAGATATGGGAAGTTTATTAAAAAATGGCTCGGTTGGATTCAAGTTTGATCCGACCTATATATACAACAAATTCCTTCAAAACTCACATCGAGTATCATATATGTACCACATCGTCTCTAGGGTCCCAACGCCACTAAAGTCACATCAATCAGACACACGGATTGAGAGATACTAGTGATTTTATGAAACAGGGGACAGTCGGGTGTGGGTCTGGTCTGACCTGACCCGGACCAGATCTATTCGGCCTTGAACTTGGCCCGAGAGGCTATGTCCATCCTGGAAGCATGGGTTCACCAAATCCTCTAGAGTCAGTCTAACATCTGGCTTGGATGGGATGCAGGTGGGAACTATGTCCGACACCTCTGCTTCCCCACGGATGCGGGGCCTCTCCTCCTCCGTGGTTGAGTGACCATGGCCCACCGCTTACCACCTTCCACGCAGCCTCCAATGCGACTGAGTGGCCACATCATCCCACATCACCTAAAGACCGATTTCACAATTTTACCATTCAATGGGGTGATAGCGTGGTACTATGGGTCTCCAGCGTCGTGGTTGTGGTGGCCGCAGCCTCTGTCGCTTCCCCGGCCAGCCCGGACACTGGATGCCATCTCTATGGGGCGCTGGTCATATTCGTACCTCACTGCCACCCTAGTGGCTGGAAATGACCCTCTACCACCATTGGTTACTTTTATGGTCCACTAGAGTTTCTCTGGTGGTCAATTTCTCAATCCATCTGTGCCTATGGGATCGTTAGTTTACCACCATCACTCTCATGAAATCTATCTCACCATGTAGTTATTTTGAGAATTGATCAATGGAGAATGTACATGGAGAGGGTCACTGGAATTTTTCATGTCAGCCCATGCCCTCTGTGTTATAGTTTTAAAAACATGGGGAGGTGTGATTATTTTATATCAATCAAGATATTTTATTATTTTATCCAAGATAGGGAAATCCCAAAGAGTTCACCCTCCCACAAGAACACACAATCAGTAGATCAACCTATTCATGGGTTGATCCGTTTTAGTCATTTTCAGAAATAGATGGGGAAATATTAAATAGTTTAAACCCATACCATGATCTATGTTCAAAGATGAAGTGTTCCATCCTCAAGGTTTCAAGAGGTCGACGTTTTTTGTCTCTTCCTGTCTTCGTTCTTTGAGGTGCGTCGAATTCTATGGCATTCTATCGGAATTCATTTTTCTTCATTGTAGAGAATACTTTCCAGAGGTGTATAAGGTAATTTATCACAATTTAATTCTCAACCTTCTGACGCATTAGATAATTAAAAAGGTAACATATCAAAATGTTTCTATTACACTACGATGTTGCGTCATTACACAGTTTCATTTATGAAACAACGAAGTGGTTACACTTACACAATGGTACATTAAGGGGATTCCATAATTGTGCCTCGTTGATGCTTCATCACTACACCATAGTGTTGGTGTATTCTGATCAACGATGAAAAAAATAAATTAAAATAACTTTTGAATCTATTTTATTATTTTATGAAATGTCCAAAAAATAACATTTCCATCTAACCCTTTTCAGTCGAAGTTAAGTCCTTTCTAGGAAAATCCCAACATTCCAACTTCAACGGTGCCCTCTTACTTTTTATCGAATCAATGGTTCAAATGTCAGAATATCCCACTCAAACCATAGTGAATATTCCTTAAAAAATATCAAAATTCCATTCTGGGCACACTGGGCCTCGGAATCACATACCATCAAAGAATACAGTCTCGAAATAATTCCATAAAATTTAAAAAAAATTACACAGAAATTTTGGGACATTACATTCTCCCCCTTTCAGGTATTTACATCCTCAAAATCCAAAACAAATAATAATAAAACAAATGGTGGTTCTGGGCAAAAATATAGGCCTCCTACTCCCGTGTTCTCATTTGGAGGTTCCTGTGCTACCACCGAACGTGCACCATAGGAATCAACCATCAACAAAGGACTATCTTCGGTCGATCCTCTATCTTCACCAGGAACATGGAAAAATTAGTCCCATCATCAATTTTCATCTCACCACAATCAATAAGGTATAATAGATCATGCGCGTACCATCTTAGCTGTGACATGTGGAAAACATCAGGCACTCAAAGCATCTGTGGGGGAAGATATCGGCAGTATGCCACCTCACCAACTCTGCTAAGAATCTATAAAGGTCATATAAACCTTAGAGATAACTTTACACCTCAATCAAATCTACACAATCCTTGACATGGTGAGACATGAAGGAAAATATGGTCTCCCTCCTCAAACTCCAAGGGTCTCCATCTCCTATCGGTAAAAGACTTTTGTGGACTCTATGCAGTCCTGATCCACTCTTGGATGATTTGCACCATCTCAGTGTTATCTCGTACCAACTCTAGACCCATCATTGCTAACTCCCTTGGGTTTTTCCGGCATATAGGTGATATGCATGACCGCCAGTACGAGGCCTCAAACGGTTCCATTCCAATGGAGGATATATATCTATTGTTGTATTCATAATTGACTAGTAGAAGATGGTCCTCCAATCATTGAACAAAATCAAGGATGCAAGCATGACGAATTTTCTCCAGGGTTTGTATGGTTCACTCCATCTGACCATTCATCTAGGTGTGAAAAGTTGTGATCAAGCACAGTTGTGTCCGGATATCCTCATATATCCCCTTCCCCAACAGGGATGTAAAGAATGCATCATGGTCCGAGTCGATCATCGAGGGCACCCCATGAAGCTATACTATCTCCTGGATATAGAGCCATCCCAATCCCTCTATTGATCCCTACTCCCATATGGGTAGTAATTCATCCAACATTGTGAGTCGGCCAAAGATTCCCAAGATAGAATTTTACACCCTAGATGTATGCAGTAACCCCATCATGAAGACCATGGAGATACCTCCCCTCTTCCATTATTGTACCTCAAGTGGTTGTGCCAAGCCTACTTGTACCAGATGCTCAATCCTCACATTCTGACAAGTGAGGCATTGTGAAACGAACAATGCCATTACATTCTTCATCCATGTCCACCAATACATATGTCAGAGGTCTTGGTACATCTTCGCCGCACCAGGATGTACTAAAAAAGGGGGTGTACATAAGTCCCTCAACACCTCCTCCCATAATATCACTGGAAACATGGTGAATATTATGAAAATGACGGTGTGCTCACCACCTATTGAAATTCCATCTGGAACATATCCTAAGGATATCTGGGAATGTCAGGCCTCATAGTCAGTCTCATCATGATGTGCCTCATTAACTCAATAATGGAGTGGGGGAGTGACAGTCATAGACTGGAGGTAAGATTCTCCATCATCATCCACAAAGGATAACTACCTCACACCTAGGTGCTTTGTCGCCTCAATCAACAGCTGCAAACCGGACCTCCTGCTGAGCGTGTCACCCCCCCTTCCCCTTCCCAGGAGTACAGACTATCTCAAAGTCATAATATTAGAGGAACTATAGCCATTGCTGATGTATTAGGTTCCAGTCCTTCTATGAGAAGATATACCTGAGACTCTTTTTGTCGGAGTAGATAGTAAATTGTTCACCCATCAAGTAGTTCCACCACATCTTCACGGAAAAGACCACTTCTACTAACTCCATATCATGGGTCACATAAATATTATCAGGTTTATTTTACTATTTTGATCCATAGGTGATCAGTTATCACTCCTACATTAAGACACAACCCAGTCCTGTCCCAGATGCGTCATTGAAGAAAACATATACTACTCCCTCTTCTGGTATTCTCAAAATTTGAGCACTGGTGAAGATCTACCTCAACTACTGGATGTCTACTAGAAATTCTCTGTCTACATGAAGGGTTTCCCTTATTCTTCAATGCTTTAATAGTTTATGCTATTATGGGGATGTTAGGAACAAACCACTGATAGTATCGGGCAACCCCCTGAAACTCTGTAACTATGTCACGCTTCTGGGCGGCTCCCAAGAAAGCGATGCCCTTATCTTCACCTGATCCACTAAAAATCCAGCCTCCAAGAGGACATGTCCCAAAAATTGGACCTATTAAATCCAAAACTAGAACATCAAGAGTTTACAATAAAGATAAGTCTCCCATTGTTCATCTCGGACTATCTTCTGGTGTGTAGCATGCTCCTCCTCTGACGCTATGTACACCAAGATATCATCAATGAATACTACCATGAAATGATCAAGGTATATTCGGATGATCATGTTCATGAGTCCCATGAACACTTCTGGGGAATTGGTCATAATGAAAAGCATCTACAAAAACATATATAGGTTGTATCATTATCTAATGTTTTTCTAAGGTACATCCTCATCCCATACCCAAAACTGGTGATAGCCTGGTCTGAGGTCAATTTTCAAGAACCACCTTTCTCCCTTCAGGTGATTGAAGAGGTCAACAATCCTCTCTAGGAGATACTTGTTCTTCATGGTCACCTGGATCAGGTGCTGGAAGTCCATGCATTGTCTCAAGATCCCATCTACCTTCATGGAAAACCACATCGTGGATGCCCATAGAGAAGCATTGGGTCTTATGAAAACCTTCCCATGCAAGTCCTCCAACTGTATCCTCAACTCAAAAATCCCATGGGATCCTTCCGAAATGTTGTAGTGGATATCGGTTTCATCCCTTTGTACAGATCGATGCAGAAGTCTACCTCTTTACAAAGAGGTAGTCTCAGGACATATTCTAGAAAGATATCCACATACGCATCCACCACTACACGAAAGCTCGGACTCCTCTAGTCCAAAACATCGAGGGTGAGGATATCCAACATGTGAGTGATCATCTTCACCCTCATAGGAGAAATAACATATTATGTTGCAATGGTTCCCTTATCTCTATTGAATAAAAACATGGTCCCATCCTCAGATAAACAAGATATTTTGAGCCTAAAATAGTTGATATGATCCTGGATTGTAGATAACCAGTCAAAACCCAAGATGATCTTGTAAGGCCTCAACACTGCTACTAGGAGATCTCAGCCGACGATCTTTCCTCATTTAGTAAGATGAAACTGCTGGAACTAGTGTATAATCTTCAAATACCCTACCATATTAGCCTATAATCATATGGATAGATCCGACAACTCCACCAAAATCTCCAAACCTTAAATGAGGTCCGTGGAAATAAAATATTGAATGGAACTTCTATCTATTAGAACTGTAGCTATGGTGGAGTGGACACAGAGTGTACCTCTAATAATCTAATGTGATCCATGGTCATAGGACTCTAATGCCTGAAGCTAATATTACCCATATTTGTCTGCTCCCTGAGCCCATGGAGGAACACATGGTGGTGGAGGAGGCATTACCTTGAACAATCTCTAACTGCCTACTGCTCGGCCAGCTCCTCTTCCACATATCCTTCCCTAAAAACCACCTCCTTCAAACATTTTTATCTAGATCAGTAGTCCCTCGACCATTTTCTAAACATTCATGCGAAGAGTTAGGCAGCCACGATCTATGTTCCCCTTTCCACTGTAGGATTAACAAACTCTGACCATCAGCTGAACTCCTCTACCTCGCGAGCTCCACTCCTTTGAACCTGCATCATTGGGTCATCCTATGAAAGGTATGCCCATTTTGGCATTTGTGTCATCTGCATGCTTTCTGCAAAAGATGACTCGGACACCTGTCATCTGGTGGTGGCTCTCACTGTCGGTGCATGCCTGGCTAGGAATCTCTCCACCAGTAGAGCTCGCTCTAGAACTCCAGCATCCATCAGGATGCGGAACTCTCCCATGATCTCTTGTCGGAGTCCCTACTCAAAGCCCTGATCCCTAAAGAAAGGGTCGCATACCATGTTTGTGGAGTAGTGGGAGAGTTCAGTAAATCATGGTGATTATTTGTCCATTTTTAGGCTTCCCTATTGTAGGTGTTGTATCATCTATATACAATCCATGCATAGTGTTTCTGGTATGAAATCTGCCCCGAAGAGGCTCTTGAAGTCCTTCCTAGATAGGGTTACCTACTCCCGTGTCTAGTGTGTCATGATCTACCATCTTCAGGTCGTGAGCTAAAAAATGCTAGCGGCTAGCACCACCATCTTGTTTGTAGGTGTCTCTACCAGGAGAAAAAACCCCTTTAACTTCCTCCATCCAATCCTCATCTATGGGGGATCTATCTCTCATAGAATCCTAAGAGGCCTCTCTCTCTGGAACCCATGTAGTGCATTTAGTCAGCGTGCACTATCCACTGGTGGGTCTGGTGGAAACTATTTCTCTACATGTGGTGGTGCTACAGGTACACCACCCGAAGGTGCAATAATTTTAAGTAACCCCTGCACTGAAGCATCATCGCTTGGTGGGTCATCATTGTGATCCCTCATAGGAATCCTTGTTATCTCTCTTCCTTGAGGAATCCTATATGGAAACAGATGTGCCAGGATCAATAAGTTATACCTAGTGAGCTGACTCAAAATATATCAAGATAATAACATTTCCAAAACACATGCAAGCGGGGTTTCCATGTATCGATTCAGAAAAAATAATTCAGGGTCCTGGTGTATGTCTATGTTGGACACCACACCAACACTGGACCCCCTGGCATGAATTCCGAACTTAGGAAACATAACACTACTGACCCCATTGAAAATACACTCTTAATTCTTCTAGTACAACTTAATGCCCTCTGATATAAGTTTTTCATGACCCATCCTCTACGGCTTGTGTTGTGACTACCTGAAGCCTGCCTTCCATACGCTAGGGGATAATGACTAGCACTAGAAAGGCTTATCCAAAAAAGGTAAGGCATTTTCATTAAATCTGTACACACACAGACAGGGAATACTGCACCAAAAAACAAAAAATTAATGAAAATGGTAAAAACACCACAATGTACCACCAATGAGAGAAAAGTTTGTAAACTAAAAGTAAATGGGGACAGAATACAAGACGAATAGAAAGGAAAGTACAGAAAAAAAGTATAGACTCTCAAGGTCATCTACCAAGGATCCTACCTGAAGGGTATGTACAACTCACCGTTGAATGTCACTATAGAACACCACCTCTATCGATCCAACATTGAGAACTCTCTTTCCCAGGCACCCAAAATTCCACATCAAAGTTATCCATTGTTTGCAGAAGACACAAAAGATGAAGGCAAAGCCCATAAAGGGGTGAGTATAACAATTCTCAATAGGGACCCCGACACCAACTCAGGTCTCATAGAAATCCACAATGGAATAATAACCCAAATAAAGATCTCATGTAAATCATAATGAAAAATGCATAGCTCACACAAGGTATAATTTATGTAAATAATTAAATATGATTACTCATAAGGCTATATCAACTTATTATATTTGGAGGATATGTTGTTGAACCACACATGGTCTCTATGTGTTGATCCTCATGGGGTCTCTAGTTTCTGATTCACTTAGGGTTACTAGTATTTTTATCCACATAGGGTCTCTAGGTTCTGATCCACAGAGGGTTGCTAAGTGTTGTTCCACACAGGGTCGCTAGGTGTTGATCCACATTGGGACTCAAGTATGCTAATCCACAAAGGGTCTCTAGTATGATGATCCCCACAGGGTCCCTAGATGTTGATCCAAAGAGGGTCGCTAGGTGTTGATCCACACATGGTAACTTGGGGTTGATCCACAAAGGGTCTCCAGGTGTTTACCCTCACAGATTCTCTTGTATGTTGATCTACATTGGGTCTCTAGTATTCTGATCCGCAGAGTGTTTCTAGATGATGATCCACAAAGGGTCCCTAGGTGTTGATCCACACGGGGTCACTTGGTGTTTAAACACCTAGGGATTCTTGGATCTAACCAACATTGGGCCCCTAGGTTCTGAACCACACAAGGTCACTAGGTTTTGAACCACACAGGGTAGGTAGTTGTGGACTCGTACCTGGTTGCAAGTCACTCTTCACGTCACAACCAACCACTGGATTCCCACACATATCATGCTTGATACAGGTAGGATCCACCCCTCAATCGATCAGTCCTACCTCAACCCTAATGAATCCCCATATAGTGTAACACAAAGGACAATCTCATCATAAGGGTGTAAATGCAATAGAAAGTGCATCGAATAGATACCCGATATTTAGTATATGGACATTTGTATAAAAAGGGCCTAGTTGGATTCGAGTCCAATCTATCCCATCCATACAAAAACCTCTTCCAAACCTCATGTAGAGTATATCTAAAGTACTACCTCATCGCAATGGTCTCAATTCCACTGATAGTGTGTCAATCAGATGCCTGGTTTGAGAGATAGTGGTGTTCTAGTGAAACAAGGGTCAGTCGGGTCTCAGTTCGGTCTGACCCGATCGTACTAACCAAACCCCACTCGAATCTAGATTTTCCTAGACCCAACCCATTGGGTCCTGGATCTGGTTCAGCCTGATAGGGTGGGTCCGACCCAGTAAGGTGGGTTTGGCCTAATAGTTTCGATCTAGCCTGTTGTGGTGGGTCTGCCCGGTCCGCCAACAGAGGACCAGCCTTTGGTGTGGCCAAGACCCGGCTAAGAGAAGCGTCCACCTCCTTTGCTTCCCCCCATAGACATGGGTCATCCCCTCCTCCATGGTTGATTGAACATGTTCCTCCACTTTTTGTGCTACACGCAGCCTCTAACACGACTGAGCAGTTGTGTCTTCCCACATCACCTGCAGACTTAGTCCATGGGTTAACTATTCTATGTGGTGCTTGTATGGCCCTGCAGGTCTCCAGTACCTCAGCCACAGTTTCCACGGCTTCCATCGATTTCCCGGGTGGCCCAAATGTGGTCCACTATCTCCACGTGGCAACGTTCGTTGTTGCACCTCCATTCCACCGTGGCACGCTGGCTGGCATGCCGCCTCCCTCCGCCAGCTGCCGCTATAGCGGGCCGTTGCCGGATACAGAATGTTTTTTCTTGTGGGCCCCCAGAGATTCTCTAGTGGTCTATTCCTCGATCCTTCTGTGCCTATAAGATCTTAAGGCTTCCACCATCCCTATGATGACCTTGAACTCACCATGCCGCTATTTTGAGAATTCATCCATGAAAAACGGAATTGTGGAGGGGATTGAGCCTTGTTCGGGTAAGACCACGCCCTCCGCATTAGAGGTTAAAAACATTGAGAGGTCTGGGGATTGTAGTTCAATCAATAAAAGTGATATTTTTTCCAAGATAGAGAAATACCAAAATAGGTATCCCTCCAGCAAGAACACATGATCCACTGGTCAAGTTGTTTTTGGGGTGATCCACGTTCATCATTTTCAAAAAAGAATGTGGAAATATTAAATTGTTCAAACCCCTAAATTGATCGATGTTTGACGTTCAAGAATTCCATCCTCGAGGTTTCAAGAGGCTGACATCCTTCATTGCTTCCCAGATTCATTAATCAAGGTACTTCGATATCGATGACGTTCCGTCAGCGTTCTTTGTTCTTCGTTGGAGAGGAAACTCGTAAATGGTTCATTAAGAAATTTGTCCACTATATAATTATCCACCATCCATCACATTAGAAAATTAAAAAGGGAACACATTGCAGTGTTTTTGTTACACATTTTCATTTATGACACTGCGTCGCTATTACAGTTTCACAATAGTCCATTAAGTGGCTTCCTTAATTGCTCCTCGTCATCACCTCGTAGTCGCACTGCAACGCCTCCATCTGCTACTCAACAATGATAAAAATAAAATAAAATAACTTTTTAAGTTATTTCATTATTTTTTGAAAAGTCTGAATAATAACTTTTCCGTCTGACCCTATCTGATCGATGTTAATCCCTTTATAGGTGAATCTCGGTATTCTGAGTTCAACGATGCCCTTGGATTTTTTTTATCCAAGAACTGTATAAAAATTAATAAAATACCATTCACATGTTTATTGAACATACAATAAAAAAGTTTTAACTCTTGTTCTTGGCTCATCGGGTCTCGAATTCATGTGTCGTCAAAGTATGAAGTATCGATATAATTACATATAATTTAAAAAATGTAACATGGAAATTTCTCTACATTACATACACATGCAGAAACATCCATTTAATGGGTAATGAACATACTATGTATGTGTATGAAAAACTACCGCCTCACAAAACGATGTCATTCCTTTTATCCATTACAACCTCTCGGGGATGGGAATTAAGTTGAATGAATTTTTTATATATTATAAATATATATTTAATATATTTATAATGTCTTTATGCCTATATAATTTTTATATAACAAATAACCTTATGCTTTCCATTTTTTTTAATCACGATAACATATTTTGTGAATATTTGGACTACTGCGTCCTCAAAAAGATGTGACTAATGAACATTATACATTAAATGTTTAAAGGAAGGATTTAATAAAACTATATCAATTATATGAAATATATTTGATACTATAATTATAATATATAAAATTTAATTTTCATTCTTTTAATATGAAATTAACATGAACGTATCGGTCATGCGTACGTACATCATACCTTCTCTATGAATGATTCATTCCATTTCTTATATCATAATATTATTGATTATTATAAACATATATATATATTTAATATATATATATATGAAATTTACATAGTGGTTTAAATTATGGATATGATATACCATTATATGTACAAAAATTAATAAGTCAAAACATACTTGAGAAGCAAGGAAATTACCACGTGAAATAGTGAAAATAATGAATAGTAACTAACAAATGAGTAATAAGATATTAAAAGAAGATAGTGTATGATATAATAAATATTAATATGGTTATGAAATAAGTTATTAATATATTTTTGATCCATTATACATGAATTTAATTTATGTTCAACAAAAACGGGAATACATGGTAATAGATTTTAATCTCACTTTTTACATTAATGAGATAAATTGCATATTCACTGTGTAATTATTTATGGTGGTGTATCTACTGCCAATTTTGATATATTATAAAATTATATTTATATTAATTAATGGTATTTGTAGTATCAATTTTAAATATTCATTCCATGGATAATTGAGTTAAATGTTACCAAGATCTAAGGAATCTCAGAACCCAATTCCTTTTCATTGGTTTATATTACTCCCTCTTTGTCATTAATAAACTATGATTACATGTGTGATAATGTTTTACTATCTATTTTTTATTTAAAATTATTTTAGGTGGAATTATATATGCCACTCATAATATATTCATTGATTTATTCTCATATAAATGTCATTATCTTTTCAATGGATTACTAAACATTATCATTTCATTTGAGATTGTTTATACATGAACTTCTATTAAAGGAAATTAAGTGACCATTATATTATAAAACTATTAATTTTATTCTACAATGTTTATTCATGAAATTATCCAACTAATAGTACCATTTTTTCCACTCATTGGTACTAAAAAAGTTTATAAATTATTTTTAAGAATAACGAACTTTGTTTTTCTCTTTAGTAGGAGAATCCATTTTATTCTAAAAAAACTGTCATCTAAAATTGTTTTCCAAATATTTTATCCTTTAAAATTGAACTATTAAATAAATTTTTCCCCTTTATAAATTTAAAAATGTTTTCAATGAAATATTATTCTCTTTTTTGGAATAATTCATTTTTATAGCATTTTACCATGAAAAAATAATTTTATTTTTACTATATATGACATGTATAGATTTACACACAGTTATATCATCAAAGATTCATTTCCAAGTTTAAAATATTTATTTTTTAAATATTACATTTTTAAATTTAATTTCAATGAAAATGATAGTCGAATTTGTTTTCAAAATAAAAAGGTTATCTTCATCATGATTTTTTAAAAAGATATTTTATATCTTTTCTTTTCCTCAACATAAAAAAACATAATTCTTTACTATATTTAGGATATGTTTTATTAATACCATACTTATTCTTCCTCTTGATGGTTGGTGATTTTTTTGGCTAGTTATAGTATTGAAATTCTATTCCTTGAACCCTTTTTTAGTCCCCTTAATATATTTATTATTAAATGAACATTATACATTAAATTTCCCATAATTATACTTATCATTTATCATGGATATGTTTTTTCAGGAACCATATAATTGTTCAATATATGGTATTTAAATGGATTTTTATTTGATTAATTAGGTACATATTTATAAATCCTTAATTTATTCCAATATAGATATTTGTAAGGCACATTATTTAATTCAATTTTTCGATATGAGGAATGTTTTTGACTGGAAATGATGGGTGGGGACTCAACATTATATAACCCCTAGATACATTGATTAGTTCTCATGAGAAAAATATGATCTAAAAATTAAAATTATTTCTACCTGTAGTTTTAAACCATTTATGAAAGTTCATGATAATATTAGTATTCATTAACCTCAAATAAGATATCTAGTAATTAAAAATTTCCTCTTATATGATTCAATAATTATTACCCAAAATATTTTCAATATGAAAAAGTATATGAATTCATTTCATTCAAAGTATATTTTAAAATGACATTTTTTAGTTTCTATACTTTCAAAATTGATATTTCATTATCTAGTTATTTTAATTGTATGTGTTTCTAGTTATTTACCTTTCAATGTTGTTTAAATATATACTTATCAGTTTATTTATTTCATTTTATGTGTCTCCAATTATTACCTTTCCATATTTATTATTCCCATTGATTCATTATTTCTTCCACTAAATTTACCCTTAATATGAATTCAAGATCTCTCTAATTATGTTTCATTTACCAAGGATTCCCTGATGTGTACATAAAATTTTATGAATGGATACTCTATATGGAATCGAGATATTATTCAGTAATGAAAAAAAATGTTTTAATTAGTTTATTAATTTGTCAAACAAGACTCATTATTGAAACTAGTTTACCAATACTAATAATCACTTCAATGTATCAGGATTTGATTCCTCGTTATCATACCAATGTATAGTAGAATGACATTGGCTCCAAGCATTCTCGACTCCAGTAGCCACATATGAAACAAATATGATGACTGATTCTATGACTGTTAATAAATAGGCTAATATAACATATTTTAGTAATTAACTACATGTGTGTACATGTAGTTTCTATAAATGATGATGATATTCTAGGTATTATCTATATTTATGCTCAATCCTATCATGATATATATCACGTTAGCATTTGATGTATTTTTTTTTGGTTCTAAAAATAGGTTGACTATGATATTAGGAATATTATTTGAGGGGGAGTGCATAAAAAATGTGTTGATTGAGATGAAAACTCATGATATATAGAGAGAGGCATGGCCTCCTTGAGGCTAGTCCCATTGCTAAAAAATTGGGGTATGAAGACCTTTGGGATTTTTAGTATCAAGTTTACTTTATACGTAAGATATTCTATGTATGAAACACTATTGATTCCTAGAATATTACATTTGACATGATTATATGATTCCAAGTGCATGTTGAGTAGTTTTATTAGTATATTAATTAGTTATAACAAGTAGCATGTTCACTAGATGACTATATTTCTGACATTGAGATGTCCACTCAATTCCATTAGATTTCAAGTGACATGTTCATTAGCCCAAAGTCTAGTACTTGATCAATTTTTTCATCTTCAGTTATCCTTATGGCATGGATGTAGAGAATGTTTTATCTAGATCATTATCATATGGTACGCACACAATCACTTGGAAATTTGTTTTTTATTATCTGTTGGGTATTATTGATTTCATTAAGTGTTTGATTACTTATGAATTTCATGTTATTTTCCTAATGATAATATCACTTGTACTAACATAATATTTTACTAGCTGGGTAGTCATTTATGTTGTTAGTGTCCTACTATGTTGTACTCACACCCTACTTGGGTGATTGTGGTACATGGGTACCTTAAAAATCCCCACTATATTTAGGAATAGGTTGAGATAAGGCCATGATTTATTAATGGGAATGATATATCAAAGAGATTATGGACACCAAGTTGAGGAGTGGCATGGAGTTAGAGATCCTCCCATACATGTTTCTTTTTTCTATCTGGTACATTATCAGCCTACTGGATGATCAGTGAATTCATTCCTGATGTGCCTAATCAGTCTTTTTTATTTATTTATTCATATATATAGTATACTTATGGTCCCCATATACTCTAATTTTATATTAATTACATGTTTGGTAATATTTTTTTATTATGTTCTCTAATTGAGGTTATAGTATCCCAATGATTCTACCATAGAATATCACTTATAGTTGGTAGCCTCTAGCACACATGGAGTCAGCCTAAGGTCATTTGAAATTTAGGATCATAATCAATTATTTGAGTTAAGATGTTAAAAATGATATTAGCGCCATAACAATCTTACTTTACAATTATATATGTTGGTAGAAAGGAAAAACAGCAATGTTCTGCTGATTGTGATAAAACCTGATATGATGAATCATGAATACCTTTCATGACAGAAGCCTTGGATTCTTGGGCATGTGATTTTTTCTCTTAGTTTGATCTATTATGATAATATTTTTTCACTTAGGGTGACACACACTAATTTTAAGGTTGTGATTTCATATGAATTCATCTATTTGTTATATTAGAAGAGGAATCATGGGAATATTATTAATTAGATTGGTTTTTCATGACATGTATAATTAATGTATGTGATTGGTATGCAAATAGAGTACTGAACTGCACAATTTCAACAACATTTAGTAGGTTTTACCACATGACATCTTGGTGAGATTATATTTAATTGAACCCTATTTCCATTCAAATTATGGTAGCAATTCTTGTGATATTATAGTGCGGTGAACATAAGAAATGACGATGATGGTGATGATAACATAGAAAAAAATGATGTCCTGCTATGAATAATAGGTGAATTGTAAATTTTTCAGTCATTTTTAGGCATTAATTTTCTTATAAAATATCATTGTGTGATTATACATATGATAGAAATTGTTGATAATGTTTCCAACTATATAAAAATACAGTTATCAATCTAGCACCCAATGTAATTATATTTATCCCAATTGGGTATCTATAGGTTATTGACATTGTTAATATAAGATTGATGTCCTTTTGTTATATCTCTAAAAATATCCCTATATGTTTTCATGTGACCTGGGACCCTTAGTGAATCATTTTTTAGGTTTTTGTAAGAACTAGTTGCCTAATAAATGTTACTCTAGTCTCTAGTGAATGATTGAATTATTTTATAAAGTAGTATCATGGGTGAGGATATTCCTTGTAAAATTATAATCAATGTTCAAAAAAATGGTAAATTTATATTTTAGAAATTACCCTATGATTATGAGTTACTATTGAAAGGATTTACTGATTGTCTTATATAATTCCTTTTAGTTTTAGAGTATTGAAAACCTTGATTTATAGTATTTATGATACATGATGGATTTGGAGTGATGGATTATTTTTTAATCAAGGGATGTATAAGGGTTTTCTGGAAAATTAATCCAATATTAGAGTCTCATTGGATAAAATTTGAATATCACAGTTGGTCAGATATGGGAGTGTCTGAGAATGGGTGGATGGCCAACAGATCAAGTAGTTAGAATGTGTGTTGGGTAGTGTATGGTGAAAAATAAATGTAAGAAGTTTCATTTAATGAATAAGATAAATGTGAATCATATAGATTTTTTGAGCCATCAACTGTTTTTAATAGATGCTAAAGAGGTATGTGAGTCTCTCTTGGAGGTCATTCACTTGTGGGGAATTCACTCTATTTGGAATAATGTGTGGTATCATGATGTATCACCGGTTAAAATATTTAAGGTGTAAGATATAATATATATTCATTACATGATCTATCTGTTGAATTAGTAATGTTAATTGGAGAGTGGACCATTGACAATGTTCATGTTTGATAATGAATCTAGTGGAGAAAATGGTGTTAGGTCACAAACATTTTTGGTTCAGGGTCACTCATCTGTAACTAGTGTGTTCATCTTGTAAATCATTGTTTTTATGAACCCATAATTTTTTATGTTTCATGATGTGACTATGGAGATATATGTAATCACATAAACATCATTATAACTTGTAATATAAACTTTATTTTTCTTCATATGATAGAAATGTCATGGTTCGGAGTAGTGGATTTCTTAATATGATTAGACCCATATCAGTCCAATTTCATAATAAATTCCTAAGATTCTAAAGAATGTTTCAAATTTAGAAGGGAACTTTTATTATGTTGGATATCATTCTAATAAGTCCAGGTGTGTTTATTTCATGGGGTTTTCCTTGATAATTGTGTATGAATGAGTGATTATATTTTGTCAATTTTTAGAGACTAACTTGTTAGGTTCATATAAATCGATGTAAGAACTGAAACATGATAATAAGGATAGTCCTATAGTGGGAAGCATTAAAATGTTCATGTGTTAAGTGGCATATCTTATTAAAAGGGTCATAATCATGCATAATACTAATATTTGGATAGTCAAGATAACTCTATGAGACTAATGTGTAATTTATCAATAGTATCTTTTTCTTTGATGAATTCCACATTTTTTATTCAAAATTAACAATGGATAGATTCCATATGTTGGCTTTAATAATAGGAAAAATTATTATTATTTAAGAGTTATTTGGATCATTTTATTGTTGGAGCATGATGGAGATCCCTACAGATTTTGAAAGATGTTTATGAATTAACAGTTGGTGAATTCCATTCAAATCAACATGGAATTTTTTCTTCACTAATACTCAGTATTTTGGGTTGTAAACCTTTTTTATTTTCAGTTTGATGTATTTGGAATGGTTTTTTCTTGTGAACCTATGTTCATTTATTTGGTTCTCTATTGATCTCATTTTTTTTGGTATGATGGTGGAATTTATGAGTTTTCATGGACTAATGGGTGGGATTGTATTTTCTGATTGAGTTTTAATTAGTTAATACATATTAGGTAGTCACATAACCTCTAATGAAAATTGGTAGTAATTATTAAAACATTTTTTTCATTATATCCAGTGTAATATAATTGAACCATACATAGCATGTCACTGTACTACTAATGTATTATTTGGTATGATGATTCTTATGGTGAGGAGCATCATGATTCTCCATAATGAATTGGATAAATACAATACTCAAAGTCATGTTAAATGGATGTGGTCATAATAATTTCCATATGGATCATGAAAACATTTTATCTCAACATCTTATTCTCGTTCATTAATTTACATAGTGGTAGAGTGATGGTCATTCATGAGTAAGAATTACCATGAGGTGATGAGTTGGTGTTCAAGGATGCAACATAGAAATATACATGATGGTGAATATAAAGGAAGATAATGTCCCATTTTTCATTATGTACCACAACATGAAAAGACTAATTAGAACAATGTTGGGGGGATTTTAATGACCCATGACAATATGGGACTTAAATAATAAAAGGAAAATGAAATATTAAAATGGTGGATGGATTTTTTTTAGATAACTATGTGTCAAAAAGAAATTATCCTTGACCCCACATCCCTTATGGTCTTCTAGAATAAAATGGAATCATGGTGGGATGAATGTAGCTCAAAAAATGGGGTCTTGTTTGTTTTAAACGGGCTGCAACAACTGTTCCATGTCAAAGGTGGGGTGGGATAAAACCCTTACTTGTTTTCTAGACTCATTATTCATCTAGTGAGGTTGGAAATTGGCCCACTACACATAATGTATGAATATAATACTAGATATCATGATCTTGGTAGACAATGTACCATGAATGGTTATCTTATAAGGTAATCTTTGTGGTTTTTAATGGAGGATATTTTTTCTATTTTGGCAACCAAGTCTCCCTACAATTTAATAATACTTACTAACCCTTTTGAGGAATTGCTTATTGTATCTTCCATAATTCCTCCCTCCCATATGCCCTCTTTATCTAGGGTGAGTCTACACTCAATATTATGGGGAATTTTGGAGTGATCCTTGGCTCTTCAAGATTTTGTAAATCCTTATTACTTTAATGATGGTGGAGCATTGAATTATTTAGTGTGGATAATCCTTTTGTCATGTTTTTTCCACATAATTCCTTTTATGTCTCAATTATATTTTTATCCACATATTTTTATTATTTTTATTCTCAATTTATAATTTTCTAGATCCAAATTAATTAATTGGATACCAATTACATCATATCATTATTGATGTTTTGGAGAATAGTGAGGCTTTAAATCAGCATGGAAAGAGATTGACCCTTGATAATGAATTCCTCTCAGTTAGAGGATGTTTTGATGTAAGTATGTACTATAATTATATATTTTATGGTATTTATTAAATTTTAGATAATAGACCATTGTAATGTGGAATTGATTTTGGTGTTTTTCTCTTCATAGAACTAGGAGTGTACTGAGAGAGGCATGAACTCTATGGGACGATATTGTAGATAAGGTACACCATTTTTTTGTTTATATTCTAAATATTCCACTTAAATTGTATCAAATTATCCTTTTATTAATATCCTCGTGATAGGGATTTTTCATAAAATGAGTTAGAAGCGTGTTTTCGACCTTCCATGACTTTAATGGTTCCAACATGGAGAGGATATTTTTTAATTTTTAAACAACTATTAAATTGGTCTAAAAATAAAAATTAACTTGTAAATTTTTTATTATTTGAAATATATTAATAATTTTATTAATTTTAATTTCATAGGAATGAGTAGGAACTCATGGAGGTTGATGGAGTCCAAATGGATGTGCATGGAATTGGATAAAACTGATGGGATATTCTAGGTTAGGACCTGACTCATTTAGAGGTTGGTGGTCCCATTCTCTCTAACCAATGACATTATGCATGTTTATTAGCATGTGGTATGATTTTCTATACCATGGGTAAACAAAACATAATTTAAAAAGGTGTTGAAAATAGAATGTAATGATTTATTAAATTTTGACCACTAATTATTAATTGAATTATTTTATTGTGCCTAATGTAATTCGACAATGTTCCATGGGCCTCTTGGGACTCTTATGCACTGGCTTGATGTCAGTATTTAATGGTATTGGCTTGATCACATGCATGTGAATGTATAGAATAGAGACCATGTTTGATTCCTTGAAAACATGAGGGTTCCTTTTTATCTCTATGATACAATGTGTGTTGATGATATTTTTTTTCCTATATTGGTTTTCATACATTTTTTATGTTCTACATTGTTCACTTCTGTGTCATTTCCTACTGTGTATGAACATATTCCCAAATATAACTATATTTATATGAAAATTATTATGATTTATACAATTACTGATCTTATAAATCATAATATATGATGAATGAATTATTTATCGCATATGTGTACATGTTGTTTATGGAATCCAGCCTTTTTATTACCTATCTTTTCATTATATATTTCAAACAGAGGATCTTGGGAGTTTAGTTTCATGGAAAGGGAACATAATACATGAAAAAAATATAAAGTTATTTTATTAAATGTGAAATGATTTATCATTTTCTTCATCATAACTACAATAACTCCAACTCATAACCTGGGGACATACATCATTGGAAAGGGTGAGATTAATGCCCTATAAGCGAAAACAGGGAAAACTATTTACTTGTGAACTTGAGTGAATACAATAAGAAAATGTGAAAATATCATAATGGAAGAAGAAATAGGCATATCATGATAATAAGAACATGAATAATATCATGAAAATGAGGCTAAAAATTTTAATTTATAAATTCATAAGCATAACACCATGGTTCTTCCCTGTGGTGTCGAAAAAAACAAAGGTATCGTAAAACTTTTCTTCTCTAGAGATTAATTTCAATACCCAAAGAATTGGAGAAATATCAGGTTATAACCATAATATGTCTTTATTTTCATGTGATCCACATAGATCATAATAAAAAAATTCATAAATAACCCAAATATAATAAAATAAATGGGTTTCATATCAAAATCAGGGCATTTTAAAAAGTGCATAATAAACTGATCATTATGTCATTTATAAACCACAGAAATGGAATGGTTGTTTTATGTATGTCAGTTAAAAAATAAAATAAATAATTTTTATGACTTTATTATTACCCTTATAAATTAAATAGGTTTGGTTATTCACATAATGTAAATAAAATATTCTCTTGAGAAAAAGTGAGTGATTTTGAGACAAAACATTTACAACATAATTGCTATAAAACATAGTTTTATAATACATTAAAAAGTGATGAGAAAAGGGTAACACATTTATAAGAGGCTCATAGTACTTTATAGTGGCGTAATATATTTAAAATAAGAACCTAGTATTGGAATTTGAAATATTGACCACATAAAATAGAATTTGAAAAGAAAAGGGAAGTTTAGAATTCCATTACCTTGAAGAGTAACTTCAAAAACTCTAAGATTAGAACCTTGAGGGATTGAGGACACCATTAGAGGCAATAAAATTAGGTATTATAGGGGAATTATTTTATAATGATTTTAAACAAAGGAAATTCATGGTATTTATAGTAAAATAAAGATAGTTATTTTATTAATTTTTTAGGACACCTTATCAGTGGTATTTGGAAAACCAAGGTCTTTCCCATAGTATTTTCCCATGGATTTGGGCACTTGGGACACCTCATAAAAATATTTTAATCCAAATGAGTTGACAATAATAAGAAATTACAGATTACATCAATATGATGTCATAAAACACACGGATAACTCAAAAACTGTGTTTTTACTATTCACCAAAAAAGAAAAGATTTTATAAAAATCTCATAAACTCACCCTATCATAAAATCAATGTTCTAAATTAAAAAAATGAACACCATTTTATTAAAATAATTTTCTAAATATGAGAAATTTATTTTTTAATTAAAATCACTATTTTCTGGAAAGAAAACTAATACATAACTAAAAATTTATAAAACATTTATTTACTTATACTATTATATCACATTACCATTCAATATTCCTGTATTACCTTTATACATCCATAGGTGAGGTTACTATTCCTTTGGTTATATTATTATTCATAACGGTAATATTACTATTCGAAGGATACTATTCACTAAACAAAATGTTGACTTATCATACTCTAAATTTCTTACTGATCACAAGCATGTATGTCAATTTTTTGAAAATCATTTCACAATATCAATTATTTAAACATTAATAATTATTTTTCAAATACTCTTTTTCAATATTCATCAATAATATGAACCTTTTTATAAAAATATTAAAAATACATCCTAGATTAATTTTCACATTTTAAATTCAAAAATTATGTTTATTTTACCATATAAAAATGTTATTTACCCAATGGATTACAAAAAGTAAATAAGGCCTCATTACATAACCCCTTATAACACCTACATATGATCCTAGAGTATGGTGTGCAGTAGTGATAGAGTCATGGGGTGGATCAGACAACATTTCTTGAGTACTGATTTCTATCAACTTGAACATCTCCTATAGGTGATTTCATTCATGATTAACATTTTTAAGCTCGACATGGGCTTTATCCAGATGAAAGCCCAGGAAGGCTACCTCCTTCCCAAGCTCTGCCAAATTGTCTTCATATGGCCCGATTCTACAGGTATATACCATAGAATCTTCTTTTTTGCATTAATTATTCATTTTCATTTTCTATTTATAAACAATAATTATAACATTAAAAATTATTTTCGTTTCCAAAGGTAATATTATCCAATGGTCTTATTATCAAATGATCATATAACTATCAAAACTCAATGGTTACATTTTTATTATTCTTATACAGTTTTAGGGATAATAAAATTTTAAATGATTCATTTTTAGGAAACTATCTACTCTAGTTCCCACATGACTTCTTCATATTTGTGGTTCTTCTACAATGCATTAAAAATATGCATAGTATTTTTCTGTAGAACCTTGTCTCTATTATCTAAGATCACCACCGACTTCTCCTCATAAGAGAGGTATTGTTATAATTATACCATCTATATATTTAGTACATGTGATGGGTCAGTATGTACTTCCTTAATAGGGATATGTGGAATACATCATGAAAATGTGCAAGATTTGGTGGAAGTGCATGCTGATAGTCCACTTCTCCAACGTGATCAAGGATTTCATAGGGGGAAATATACATGGGTACGAGATTCCCTTTATTCCAAAACCTCATGACTCTCTTCTAGTGATAAATTAAATGGATTTCCTTGTCAAAAACATCAAACTCCAAGTCTCATATATGGTTTTATGCATATCTATTCTGCCAACTCCAAGAAGCTTTAATGTGTTTCTGGATAGAGGAACCTTTTCTGTCATCTCTTGCACAAGATTAGGCCCAAGAAGATTTCTCTCACCAGCTATATCCCAACATGTATAAATTCTACATCACTTCCCATAAATAGATTCATAGGGTCTCATTTGAATTCTCAGGTGGAATATTTTGTTGTAAGTGAACTCAACTAATGGGAAATGTTGATCCAAACATCCAATAAATTCTACTGAGAAAATTATTATTATTTCTTTGAGTGTATGAATGGTTTTTTCAGATTGTCCATCTATTTGGGGGTGATAGACTTTACTGAAATTCAATTTGATAGAAATATCATGTTGAAGACATCTTTATAAATTTGCTTTGAACCCTGAATCATGATCAGATGTGATAGAAATGGGAACTCCATGAAGCCTTACCACTATCTTCACGTAAATCATGGAATGTTTATCGAGAACAAAATCTTCCCAAGTAGAGATAAAATGCATAGTCTTGGTGGTATGGTCCACTATAACCCATATCACATTGTTTCCATCAGATGTTCTTAGGAGACCAGTGACAAATCCCATAGTGATATTATCCAACTTACATGCGGGTATATGTTGTGATTGTAATACCCATTTAGGATGTTGTCACTTTTCCTTCACTTTTTGACATACCAGGAACCTTTTATTATAGACATCAATCTCTATTTACATATTATCCCACTACTATTGATCACAAAGGTCCCTATACATTTTTGTTCCTGATGGATTTATATAGAATGTAGTTCTATAGGATTCGTCCTTCATCACCTTATTTATTTCGAGAATAGATGGAATGCATCATCTTGTATAAAATTTTAGTACATCTTCATGATCAATATTGAACCCAAGAAATAACTCATCACTCATTGCCTTAAACTTATTATGTATCAAAGGATATTTTTTTATCATTATTGATCTTCTCTTGTAATAATGGCTGAGAAATAATTTGGGATATTGTTGATTATTTCCCTTTCTTTATAATTCCCTTTTCCTATTTTACAAGGTCATTGATCAAGGGATCTCCTTGAATCCTCATAATTTCCATAACAACATGTCCTTTCCAACTTAATGCATCAATGACTTTGTTTGTTGTTCCAAGGTGATAATGAATTGAATAATTATAGTCTTTAATATGCTCTAAAAATCTCATATGTCTCATGTTCAATTCCATTTGTTTGAAAATATACATTAAACCTTGATGTTATGTGTATATATCATATTTATCCCCATAATGATAGGGTCTCCATATATTTAGTGAAAAAATTCCCATAGTCAAGAAAAGATCATGGGTAGGATAGTTCTTCTCATGAGGAATCAACTATCGAGATGCATAAGAAATGACTTTTTTATTTTTCATTTGAAAGCACCCAAACCCTTTCAGATATGAATCACTAAAAATAATGAGTCCTTATCCAAATGAGGGTACAGTTATCCTAGGTTTTGTAACCATTCACTTCCTCATCTCTTAGAAATATTACTCACACTCTTTTGTCAAGATGAACATGAACCCTTTTTTTGTTAATATGGTTAATGGATTAGAAAGTCATTATTCTTTTCATAAACCTCATAAAATATATTCCTAAACCAATGAGGCTTTGAATCTCAGTTACTGTTATAGGAAGTGGCCACTCCTCTAAAACAATTATCTTTTCTAGGTCAACTTATATTCAATAATTGGTTACAATTTTCCTCATGAAATTATTTTTTTAACCATAATTCACATTTTATAAACTTTAAAAAATTTCTATCCTTCCGTTCAGATTGAAAAATAACACTTAGATGGTCATCATGCTCCACTTGACTTTTAGAATATATTAGAATATAATCAATAAAAAAGAACAAAATTCTTAATTTATTCCTTAAACACTCTATTCATGAAATCCAAAAAAATAACAAGTGTATTAGTTAGTTCGAAGGTAATAACAACAAACTCATAATTCTCATATCATGATTAGAAGGTGGTTTTTGGAATATCTTATTTTTTCACCATCTATTAATGATAACCAGATGAAAGATCAATCATGGAGAATAATTTATCCCCATGAAGTTGGTCAAATAATTCATAAATTCTTGGAATAGGGTATTTTTTTCTTCACTATGATCTCATTATGTTTTCTTCAATCAATTCATATGTGCACTGATTCATCCTTATTCTTCACAAAAAGAACAGGTTCTCCCCATGGTGGAACACTCGTTCGGATAAACCCCATATACAAATGAACTTTGAGTTGTTTAATTAATTACTCCAACTCCACATTTTCCATCCCATATGGGTTCTTTGATATATGAGGAGATCCATATATAAATTCAATGGAGAACTCTACCTCTCTTTATGGGGGAGGAAAAGGTAACTGCTCTAGAAAGATGTCAATGTATTCCTGAATGATGGGGACATCATATATTTGAATACAATCATTTAAATATTCATTCTCATCGATGAACACCATAAATTGTCTATATGAGGTTATTATAGAAAAATAGTTGGTCGAGAAATCTCTCCTTGGAAGAGAAGAACAATTTTCCAAATAAAGGCATTTTATATTTCCTTGATTCTATTTTTGATCATAGAATTATTATTTTACAGCCAGTCCAACCCCAGTATAATTTCTAATTCCAAAATGGGAATGAATACCTGATTTGAGATAATATTTTTCCCACTAAATTAAATACTAGTGTTTTTAATCACTAAATATGATTGGATAATACCATAAGGATTCTTGATAGATAACTGTATATTTAGCAATTCAGTGGTTGATTCTAAAATCATTACAAACATGGAGGAAATAAAAGAACATGTAGAACCATAATAAAATAATGTACTTTCTATCGTTGAGATAATAACAAGAGCACCTATCAACACATCATTTGGAGATTCAATATCTTCTTTTGTGATAGTAAATGCATAGAATTTCTCCCTTGGCCTTTTCTGGGGATGATGGGGGTTCCCCTCCACCTCTATCAAAATTGGATAGTGATTGGAAAAGTGTCTAAGATGACCACACTTGATGAATTGGACTTCAGGTAGGGCATCCACTATATTCCCTTTTTCATTAATGTTGGGATGTTGGGGATTTGACTCACTACATCAATTCTATGCAATGTGGCTATCTCTTCCACATTTGTAGCACATCCTTCTGCAGACCAGGTAGTTCCTGGAATGATTTTCCAATGTTTATTATAGGTTGGATGTATCAATTTCTTTCCTCCTATAACCTGATCAATGATAATCCCAAATCATGTCTCCATTGATCTCTACTTTTCATTGGATCTTTGATACCACCTCATCTCACAAAACTCCAGTTTGACTTTCATATCACTCTGTATGATCTCCTCATAGCTATCATAGTCTTGGTGGGCGAGATTCTTCTACAGATGAGGTTATAGTCCACTAAAGAATATATCAACCTTCTTATAATTGTAAATGTCAAAGTAAGAATTTTAACATGAAGTCATTGTGAATTTTATCTCATAGCTTACCAAAGATTCATTCTCCTACTACCTCATCTTGAGAAATTCCTTCTCGGTTTTTGTTCTCATAGAAAGAGGGAAATACTTTTTGAAGAATATCTATCTTAACACTTCCCACTCCATATCATCAAAATCCCCTCATTGGATCATGTTTTTAATCTACACCCACAACTGATTAGCTTCTCCCTCAAAATGGTAAATAGCTAGGGTGACTTTTTGTTTTTCAGATATATGAAAAAAAAATTCCTTTTGATAGAGATGATCCACTGTTAAGAAATCAATGGGTCGGAAGATCCATTGATGGTTGATGGTCATTGATGTATAAATGAATCAAAAGGAATTTGTTCTATTTTTGGTGTAATCTTTATCTCATATTGATTAAATTTATTTACCATAACTTGAGTCAGTTGGTTCATCATTCTCGTGAATGTTTTCATTTCAGCTTCCATAAGAGGGTTGTTAGTGCATGGTCTACTGCGGTCACCATTTGTATGATTACTCCTATTTCTCACCATCATCTAAAATAATAAAACCCATGTGACAGACTTATTTCATTTATGATTCTTTTATTTGAAAAAAAAATTATGTCTTAAAACTACATGCTTAAACATATTATTCTTTAACAACAATTATATTTCTCTATAAATCCATCATAACAATTCATAAAAATCTTATGATAAACCAAACATATCCCCTATGAGTTTCAAATGAAGAGGGCATCGAGTCCCATTTTCATTCACCAGTTCCTATATGATTATAGTAAAAAGTAGTGTTTTGGGTTTTCCCCCCAGATACATATGTTCTATAGCCACATCCACTTGTTTGTATCCAAATATGGGCTTATTTTTTCAGAAACAACTTACTTAATATTTCACCAAAATACTATGATGTTTTCCTTTGTGTAATATTTTCCTTAAGGATCATCCAAAAAATTCCAAATCCTAATTTCCATAAATAAATAAACTTTCATTTGATTCCAACTATGGAACCCTATGTTTTTGTTAGATAACTTTTCATTAAATTTTACAAATAGTGTATCTTTAATGTTTAGTGTCTTGGAAGAGAAATATAATACATGAAAATATATAACATTTTTTTAATCCACTTGAAATGATTTATAATTTATTCATCATAACTACAATTATTCTTACTCAAAATCTGGGGACATACATTAATGGAATGGGTGAGAATAAGGTATGTTAAGAGAAAATAGGGAAAATGTTTACATGTGAAGTTGAGAGTATATAATAAGAACGTGAGGAAATATCCTAAATTCATGAGAAATAGGCATATCCTAATGATATAAAATTGAATAATATTTTGAAATTGTCTCTATAACAATTAATTTGGACATTCATATGCATATCACCAAGTTCAATCATCGAGCTCTTATAAAAATTACCAAGGTTATTCACCAAGGTATCATAAAACTTGTCATATCTAGAGATTAATTTCATTACCCAATGCATTGGAGCGCTATTAGAGAGAACCATTAATATATTTTTATTTTCATGTGATAAAAATATATTATAATAAATAAATTGTTTAAATAACCCATTTAGAATAAATGAAATGGTTTTCATATCAAAATCATGAAGTTTTAAAAAATGCGTAAAAACGTGATTATTAAGTCATTTATAACCCACAGAAAGGAAATTTAGGTTTTATGTATGTCAATTATATAATAAGATTAATCAATTTTATGAATTGATAAATATACCAGGAAATGATGGTAAATTGGGTATTCACAAAAAAAGAATCTCTTGATAAAAAGAGAGAGATTTTGATATGAAAATTCTACAACATAACAGCTATGGAACAGGTTTTATAAAACATTAAAAATTGAGGTTATATGAGTCATTCATTCATTAAAGTATCATAATACAGTAGATAGACAGAATAAAATGAAAATAAGAACATGTTATGTAAATTTTAAAGATATAAAACATAAAATTGAAATTGAAAGGTAAAGAGAAGTTGAGAATTCCCATACTGTGAAAAGTAACTTCTAAAACTATAAGATCAGATGATTGAGGTGTTAATGATTCCTTGGATAGAATACATGGGAGGAAATACAATCAGATATTATAGGGGAATTATTTTTGGATTAATGGAACTAATGTAATGGCATGGTATTTATAGTAAATGATAGGGAGTTTTTTATTAATTTCTTAGGACACCTCATTGGTGGTATTTTCAAAAGTATGGGCTTTCCCAGGGTATTTTCCAACGGTTTTGACCACATGGAAAATATAATATAACATTATTATCCACATGAGTCAACAATCATTTTAAAATACATATTACATCATTTTGATGGAATAAAAAACATCAAAATCTCAAAAAAATATTATTTTTACTATTCACTGAAAAAGAATTTTATAAAAATATCATAAAATTACTGTTAACTAATATCTATGTTCTTAATTCCAAATTGAACACCATTTTATGAAAATAATTTCCTAATTATGATAAATTTAATTTTTATCTAAAATCACTATTTACATGAAAAATATTCTAATACATAACTAATAATTTCTAAAACAGCTCTTTATATATACCATTATATCACATTACCATTCAAGATGCCTAAATTGCACTTATATTTCCTTAGCTAAGGTTACTATTACATTGGTAATAATACTATTCATAAGGTTAATATTATTATCCAAAAGATAATATTCACTAATAATTATGTTGATCTTATCAAACTCTAAATTTCTTACTGATCACAACCATGTATGTCTGTTTTTCTTTAAATTATTTCAAATTATCAAATATGTAATGTATAATGTTTTTTAAAATACTCTTTTTTTCAATATTCTTTAATAATTTTAATCTTCTTATAAAAATACTAAAAATTAATACTAGCTTAATTTTTACATTTGAAATACAAAAATAATGCATATTTTAACATATAAAGAATATTATTTATATAAATGTCTTAATATTTTTAAATTAGACCTCATTACATGACCCCTTATAACACCTTAATAGGAATTCAGTGTAAGTTGTGCAATAGTGATAGAATATTGGATAGGCTCAGACAACATTTCCCAAGTGGTGCTTTTTATCAACTTGAAAATATATGGTATGTGATTTCATTCAAGGATAACATGTCAAATATTGTCCTGGAATTGGTCCAGATCAATGCCCAATGACACTACCTCCATCCCGAGTTATGACAAATGGGATTCATAAGGATTTATTCTACTGGTAGATATCATCGACTCTTCTTTCTTCATTAATTATCGATTATCATTTCTATTTATAAAAAATAATTATAACGTTAAAAAATATTATTTCCTCCAATGGTCATATGAAATAATGGTCATATAACAGTCAAAACATGATAGTTACCTTTGAATTATATGTATATAGGTTTATTGATTATTAAATTGTAAAGGATACATTTTTAGGAAACAAAATATTATTCAAAATTTCAGGTCGTTACATGGTTTCTATAAATCATGATGATATGCTATGTTTGGTCTATATATATTTGTCCATCCCTATTTTAAGATATAACCCATTTCCATTGTTGGTATAGTTTGGGTATTAAAAATATATGGACCATTGTTTTATGAAAAGTATTATTGGGGAACTTTGTATGGATTTAATTATTGGTGACTACTAACCAGACATTGGGAAGGGGCATGAAGTCCTTAAGTGTAAATTTGTGGGAGTAGTTTTGGGATGAAATGGCCTTCATTATACCATGTGTAATGTTTACATGATGCATAAGGGGTTCTAAGTTGAATATAATAATGATTAATTAACGATAAAAGGTAAAATGATTAATTAATTCTTAGTTGATGCTGAGTAGCATGCTCACCTGATTCCAAGTGGATGGAATGTTTTTTGTTCACTAAATTCCTAGTGGAGTAATAGTAATATATCAACATGATGACTTATAGGTGTGGAGTAATATATTCATAATCTTTAAGTAATTTATAGAAACACTTCTAAAATATTTGATTATCATTACTACAAGGATTTTAATAAGTTACATCCAGGGTTCATTGCATTTAGGAAAGTGAACATCCCCTCGACACATTGGGGTTTATTATATATCATAAATTACTGATTCCATGGTATTTTCACAGTTATTTTTTCCTATTCACATTCTAAGGAGATTATCATATGCATGTAAAAACCGTTTTACCTGTTGGATAATAGAATGCATTTTTTGTTTTCTGCAGAGTTGTAATCACTCCCTAATCACACAGCCATGGATCTTGGGTACTCAAGAAGACCTCACTTGATGAAGGTTCAACTTAAACTAGGAATATGTACATAATTGAATCATATATATCCCAATGAGTCTAGATTTAGGTTTTGACTATTGACTTTATGGTCTCCAAAATAATTACTCAAATTAGTTTTCTTTGGGATCCTATTTGCAATAATTATAAAATTAAAACCATTGTGGTTATTTATTTTTTAATTTTTCACTACGTTTGGGGGTATTGCCTCTCCATGATTCCATATTATACCCCCACTCAAGTTGAAACCTACGGTGTATAGGTTGGTTTTCCTGAGTACGTGTGTTATTTCTTCTCACACCCAGTGATTCAGGTAGGTATGTTAAAACAACTTTCTGAACTATCAACACAAATATCCACTTCACCTTTTTTCAATTCCACCTATATTTATGTCTACATTTTATTGTAAAAATTTATGATGCACACCTAATATATAATACCCATCAGAAATTATTATTGAAAACTTCCCCTCTTACATTAAAATTAATATGATAAGAATGTTTCTATTTGAGATCACTTCAAAACATTATACACCCCCTATTATTACATTATAGTGAATATATATAAGATATAACAAAATAATATAGTTGATGTCTTGAATATTCTTAAATAAATGCATATATATGGGTAAGTTGCATATTTTATATTTTTTATTCTGATGAATATAATGAAAATAATTCCACTAGAAATTATAACCCCTTAATTTTAATTTATTAAGAAAGAAAACATCCATCTTTCACAATGAAATTATCCCAATTTTGATTAATCTTCATCACATTAGTTATTTGTTTATTCTATAATTCCAATAATATCAAAAATAAATATGATATGTTTAAGTGGAAAACTATTTTCATAAATGTATAATATGGGTTTTAACTCAATTATTTTTCTATGGTGTCATAACTCTTAGGGTTTTCTAGCTGAGATTCATGAAAATATATCAATGGGAATTTGTAACCTAACTCTTATGGTTAGCCACATCCACAATTAAATTAAAAAATAATAATTAATAGGAAACCCACATCGGTGTAACCCTACTCAGTGAGATGATCTAGGTCATTACATTTTATTTATATTGAAGGAATATCACACATAGAAGTTGTGATGTTTTCATATATGTTTTTAGTAATTTATTATACATCATATTCGTATTGAATTTATAATGATTCAATATCAATAAATATTTATTATCTCATGTTTTATTCCATTATTCAAAATTTCTTCTAATGATTTAGATTTCATTTCCTTATTCCAACATCCAAATTATTACCTCCTCACATTATCAATGTGAAACTCTTTACTCCACTCACTATTTTTGTTACATAGCCAAAAATAGATACCAAAAATATTCAAACATATATAAATACATTTTGTTCATAATGTGCAATAAAATTTTATATAATGGTTTTGAATCATATGATACTAGTAATATCCACATTTGTTATCGTGGATCTAAAAATAGACATCACCAACCATTCTAGAATAAGGAATAATCCTCATCTACAAAATGAATCATTAATAAAAGGAAATTTGAATTATTAATAACACTAAAACCTAATTTGTATAAACTAAATTCAATAAATACATTTAATCATTTAGTATTAGTTAGAAAAAATGGTGAAGATAAATGAAAACTCAGTCATTTTTTTAACTACCTTGTAATTCAGGGATTGAAATTTTATATGAAGTAATTTATCACATAATTTAAAACCAAACATAATATTTACATTTCATAAAGGCTTTAGAAGCATAAATAATCAATTAAATAAACAAATAATGAAACATTGTTTAATTTTCAAAAATGTGATAAAAAAATATGAATAGTAGATATTTAATTTAGACATTAAAAATTATATTTATAAGTTCTATCACCTTAAAATTTATATCAATTTATTATGTATAAGAAATTATAGAAAAATATGAAAATTTTAATATTTTGAGTCTACATCTCATTCATGATTGATAATCACATCAATAATAAAAATAAGAAATTGATATTGATTTTTAGGATTTATGTTGCCAGATGGTTCCATTCTGATTATAAAATATCCCATATATCACTAATATAACACCATTCTCTAATTATATGAAACTACATATTCATTCAAAGTTACGATATAACATTTTTCATTTAAAAACATTGTAAAAATATAGTGGGCTTCAATATATTACACCCTAGGTTATATTATAGTTGTACACAATTATAATAAAAATTATAATAAATCATTCATATAATAAACTACAATATGATCCCAAACACTATTTTATAAATGTATTCATAAAAAATTAAAAAACATTTCTATGAATATATGATTTTGGTTTTGATACTACTTACTATATTATTGTTAAAATAAAATTATGTTGGAAGTGGAAGAACATAAAACAACAACACAAATAACCAATAAAATGTGTTTTTTAGAATGTTATATCTTTTACATTCTGAAGTAGTGTGATTAATATGGTTCACTGAACAAAGAACCAAAAGTATATTACCATTGAAATAATTATACCATCCTTGGAACCTCATTCATAACAAGAGGACTCATGCTCTTTAAAGGTGTGTTAGAACCTTCCACAATAATGATAAATAATTATACATAAACTGGAGTATGCTTTGACATATCATACAAGTATCATGTTACCATCAACTATGGGATCACATCCCATTTATTTACTTTATGAATTAAAATATAATATTCATTTCATCTAATGGTTGGTTTCTATACCATGATATAAAATATATATTTCTACCTATGTAATCATTAATAATAACTTGAACACATAAACTCAGTATACTATAACAATTTTTTCATTAAATGAATCAATAACATTATTTCATAACTGCAGAAATAGATTTGTAAGAATTTATAGAGTACATACATGTGGTATAACATATAAAAGTCCCATATTACACTACTGTGTTGACATATCTTTGGCTAAAATAGAGTAATCTGTCTGGCCATATCAACATCCATGATTCATGAATACCATAAAATATGATTCACCTTGTTTAATTTCATTTTCAACCCATTATTTATGAAAATAAATCAAATAGATATAGCAATATCTTCTTGACACCTCTATATATCTATATCAATGATATTAACCACATGATTTGGAAAAATATTCACTAAAAATCACATAATTCATTCCTAAAAAAATTATATTCCACATGATTGACATGCCCATAATCTGCTAGAACCTCATGTTGGACCCCAAAAATAGATACCAAATGAGTTCATTGTCCACATATATACCTCAAAATGAATAAAATAAACATAATCCAATGGTATTTAATTCATAAAATTCAATTAATTATTTTTATTTTTAAATTTCATATTTATTCTCCAATTAAAAAAAGTGAAAATAAGTATGATACCTATACGACCACAAGGTCACTAAAATATGTTATAAGTTTATTTTGCAGACTATCACGGTACCATTGTAATATTTCAGGGAAAATTGATGTTTTATCTAATATCCCTAGCCTATTTCATATAAAAGGTAATAGTAAACCTGTATCCTTCCAAATTAATGAAATCTTACAAATTTCATGATCCAAACTCCTTCTGATATCCCAACCAAATATTTTATATAACTCAATCATGAGCCTTCTCCACTAAAACCCATATTGAGATAATATTGAATATAAATTTGATTATAAAATCACACCTTTATTATTCCACATTATATTGACTAGCTTATAGGGTATAAAACATGAAATATTGGAGGCATTCTGATATTTATATTTGAAAAATTTAACCACCAATCCACCAATTAATCCCACTATGATAAAATGATAACTATAATATCAAATAGAGAATTAGATTCTTCAATGAAAATAAAAAAATAAAAAAAATTAAGAAAATACAACACCAAATAATTATACCACAATTATATTATAATATCTAGGCTGATCACTAAATCCTAATTGAAAATTTTGGAAAATAGTATATAAATATGGGGTTTGGTATGAATTTATACCTATTAGGTTCCACCTATGAAACCTTCATACTAATATGGTTCATGAATACAAAATACATGGTGAAAAAGAAGTAAAATCATCACTTTCCCTATCTTAGGTTATGTATATCTTATCCAACCAAAACCCCTCTTGTTATATATGTATTCATATATATAATAATAAATCATGAAAAGTTCATAAACCTCACTTACATATTAATCCAATCACCCTTATTTATATACTATATATATCATGGTTCTCTCATCACTTTCAATATTTAAATACCACAACCACAATCCAAAATTGCAAACAAGAACTATAATTGAAATCACTTGAGCACAACAACATTTTGAATTTATAAAACAAAACCACATAGGATATTTTTATTCTAATGTGGCTTCAACCATCCAAATATGACAAGAACAATGAAAAATATTTCACATCCAATCCCAATCCCATCAACACCTAATATATTGTGGATGGAAGGAAGAGAGTGATATATAGATAGTATTCTTCCACTTCTATATCCCAAATATTTGATGTTGTAGGTTCACCTACAATCCAAAACCCATATGAGAATATACCAGGTTATTCAATTTGAGTGGTTTTGTATAATAAATAAAAAACATATAATAATATATATAATCACACATACCTATCTTCAAGACACTATCTTATCAATAAATCTACAACCACTACCCATCATTACTACGTCACTTCCACATAACAAAAATTATCATTTTCCCCTCTAAACATACAATAAAATAGTAAAAAACCAAAATAATTCATTCAATTTAGCATCCCATCAACAAAACCATATTAATAATTCACTAACCACATTAAATACATTACTTATATTAATTTTAACACTTCAAATATCTTCTAAATGAATATCATTTTACATACAATTTATATTCTTATTCATTTACAACATAATATATTTCCATCACTTCAAATTAAATTATTCAATGAATCAAAAATAAAATATAATCCTAATTAATATTCAATATAATTTAATTCTATAATTATTTCATCAAAATTAAAAATACATTGAAAACTATAAAAATATAACCCATTTTACTACATCAAGATATTGTTATACCTAATCACACTAATTCTCCTTCCTCGGTCACATTTATGACCCAAAAAACCTTCTTCGTCACAAATTAAATTAACAAACCCAACATTACCACATTAACAATATTGAAATTATGGATCTACACTAATTTGTTATGTTACAATATTTTAATTTTTTAATATAATTTAAAACGTAGTTTCATGAAATTTATATAAATTTCCAAAAACAATTGAATGATTCTTATAATAATAAAACAATAAATTAATCAAAAAATAAGTGAAATATTGTATAAATATATGACCCACATCCTTATTTATTATATCAATTTAGTTATCATTATTGATTCTAGTTTTATATCTTTATCTAAAAAGAATCTAAAGAATACAGAAACATTTTATAAATAATAAATGAATATATAATCTAAATCAACTAAATTAAATAGAAGTGTGATTATCTACATCAAAAAAGGTGATTGAAAAATATCAAACATCAATATTATCATAATAAATCCATTATTGGACAACCACATTAATAATTTGTCACATCAACAGATGAAGTAGAAACATAGATAAACAATGAATGAATAAGGGGAGTGGAATTAAGAATAATCAAGAAAAAACTACATCAATTATTATAAATCAATCATTATGTGAGGAAGAAATCAAATGAGGACAGTTGAGTATTATAAAACATCTATGTAATAAACCAAGTTCCCAAAATGCATGGGTAGGATAGGGAAACTATTTTGAACTCAGAAACTGATGTCAAATTATAAAATAAAATAAAAAGTGATTCAAAACACCATTAAAAACACCATATGTTATTGTTCCATGGTAGTTATCCAGTAATTATTATTAAAATAATATAATGGGATGATTCAAATATGATGGTCATAAACCATTAAAATTTTATTATATAAGAGATCATTATGTTATAATGAATTTTGTTACACCATAATTACCTGGTCATACTACTTTAATAGTATAATCCTTAGACCCCCTAAATTATAAAAATCCCTCATACATAACCATGATATTTCTCATATCACAATATTATTTTATGATAACTATAATGGGGTAGTAATCATTACTTAATAAAATAATTCATTAAAATTATGGCTTTACCGCTCTCCTAAAATGACCAATTTAAATAAAAAATAACTATATAGCAATGAATTATTGGGTAACTAAATAAATTATAAAATGAATACATGATCCATGGAACAAGGAATACGATTCAATGTGAATAGGTGAAACCTATTATCTAGATCCAATATATAGGAAAAATATATTAATCTTCAAAATATTTAATATTTAATAATAAATATTGAGACATGGTTTATTTCTCCAAAAATCACCTAAACTTAAAATTTTGTTATACCATTTGCCTTTTACCTCACTAAAAATGTGTATTACGCCTAAAAAATATAAGATTTCAAAATTTTTGTCTTAATTACATGAAAAATTATTTATTCATCCTATATATATAATTCATTTAAATGAATAAATTAATTAAGATTCAAATCTTTTTCTCAAAATCTGAATCTTTAGAAGAAATATATACTAAATGATATTAATTCATGTGTATGGAGGTAGACAATTCCATTAATCATACAGAGTCAAATAATAAATTCTTTTCATTAACATTTTTTTCAAGAATAATTATAAAAATGTACAAATGAATTTTTTTTAAAGGATAAATGTCAATTTAACTATTTTTTAGTTGATGTATCGGTGAGAAACCCATTGTTGGAAAGATTTGGAATTTATATTCTTATGTTGATAAATATTATATGAGAAAATAGCTATCAAATAGATATTTATAATATATATTTTATTGTATTTCTCGATATGGTGTTTAACATTACAAATTGAAGTATTCATTGGTAGATGCTTATAAATTGTATACAAAAGAGAATTATAAATGTTATGGGAAATATAAAATAATTATACATCTTTCTATACAGTAATACTATAACCATATAATATAATATTAAAAAAATATTTTTTAAAAATTATATAATTTCCACTATATTAAAGGATTAATTATAATATATGAAAATTTAATATACCTCAATAATGAAAGTGAAACATGTAAAATTTATGGAGATAAATAATGATTCAATATATTATTCGAAACTTTTGAAATTAGACATATTAAAAAGTATCATATATTATAGGATTAATTCAATGTTCTTGGGATTAATAGAGGCCAATTAATTAGAAATCATACTAATACCCCATTGGTGTAGTTACTTAGAGTTGAAATGTCAAGCCATTTATTGGATTCTCACGTCGTTGGTCCCATGTTACCGCTCGTCTATTGGAGGAATCGAATAAAAATAAAATAATAATGTTATTTTATTTATTCTATTAAATGTTCCAAAAACTAACTTTTTCTCCAGAACTACTACGGTCAAATTGAAGGAATCCTTATGTGAATATTGGTGATGTGTGTTCTACAGTGTCCTCATATTTCAATTCTGAGAACCGGTTAAAAATTTACAAAATGATTCTTTCTCATTAACTAAAGTTACCTGAAAAAGTTCTGAAAATTATTTACAGTCACCCTCAACCTGCGCCGATCGAGGATAGGATCTTTATAAGTGAAACATGCTCCAATGAACCCAATGGTACTGTCATATTTTCAGTCAGAGTTACCATTTAAAAGTTATTGATTTTACAATAAAATAATTGTCACTTAATTATTTTATTTACATCCAAAAACTAAATTTCTCTGGTGGCCCGCGCCAGCCAATGTTTGTATCTTCATAAAGAAATCATTCCCTAATGATTCCAGTGGTGGTCTCATATTTTTAATACAAGTTACCATTCGTGAGTTAAAAACATTTGAAAAATAAAATAACATTGCTTAAATATTTTAATTACAGTTATGACATTTTTGGGTTTTCTCACTGTAGGCTTCCGCTGACTAAACATAAGTCATGCCTAGGGTAAACGCACCATCCTGAGCACAATAGTGCCCTTAAATTTCATATCTGTGTAACCCATTAGGAGTTATTCCACTTTTTTAGGAAAACTACATACATGCGCTATTTTAAGATTAACAAAACATCGATGGACCATTCCGGGATCTATGGGCCTCAGAATCATGGTCTGTCAGATTTTGTGGTATCAAAATAATTCAATATCATTAAAAAATTATATGTAATTTCCTAGACATTACATTCTCCCCACCTTAGGGATTTATGTCCTCAAAATCCACAACAAAGGAAAAACAACCAAAAGTGTGTCCTGAACACGAATTTGAGCCTCCCACTCCCATGTACTCTCCTGGAGGTTCCAGTGCGGCTAGAAAAAGTGTACCAGAGGTATCGACCACCCATGAAGTACCCTCTACTATCAATACTCAATCTTAACTGGAACCTCGGATAATGTCACCCCATCATCTAAGTCCATCTCTCTGTGGTCGATGATGTGGGGTTGATCGTGAACGTATCTCATTAGCAGGGATATGTGGATGACTTCATGCACCATCTCTAACTACTGTGGAAGATCCAAGAAGTATGATACCTTGACTATCCTTTGAAGTATCAGAAAAGGACCAATAAACCTCAGTGATAATGTGCCACCTTGGCCAAATCTCTATATTCCCCATCATGGAGAGACACACAAGAATACATGGTCCCCCTCCTAGAACTCCAAGGGTTTATATATCTTTTCGGCATAAGACTTCTTCCAACATTGTGCATTATTCAATTTCTGACAAGTGAGACATCGTAATACAAATTTTTCCACTACTTCATTCATCCTGGGCCATCAGTTCTAACGTTAGAGATCTTAATACATCTTCACTAAAAAAGGACATATCGTCAGAGGAGACGTTATGAGATTCCCTCAACACCTCATCCTGTATCACTACTGGTACCATGGTACATCCTCTAAAGAGGATAACGTTCTCCCAACCTTCAGAAAATCCATCAGGTGGCTGCCCTGAGGATATATGAACACGTCGAGCCTCGTAGTCAGTGTCCCCACGCTGCGCCACCCTGACTCACTGAAGAAGTGGGGGAGTGACTATCAGAGACTGAAGATATGCTTCTCAATCTCGATCCACATAGGATATTTTCAAAGTAGCAAGCTGATATGTCGCCTCACTCAGCAGCTGTAGGCCAGACCTCCTACTGAGTGCATCGGCTACCACTTTCCCCTTCCCAAAAGTATATATTATCTCAAATTCATAGTCCTGGAGGAACTCTAACCACTCCATTGGGAACTAAAAACGGATTACTCCTACAACCACAAGGGTAAGGCTGGCCGACTCAAGAGTGATCGGATGCACCCTCATATGCATGAGTTTATCATGTTCTACTTGGGTTTCCTTTTTCACTGACTAAGGAAAACCTCATTCCAATGTTATGGACAAACAATAACTTTTTTTCCTAATACAGTCAATTTGGGCATGAATTGTGGATGTTCAATCATACCCAAACTAACTTCGTAAGGCCTCAATTCTGTCACCAAGAGGTTCCAACTAAAACTCTCACCTCAAGGGTCATATCACCCCATCGGCATAGGTGTGATTATTGAGTCTCCTCTCAAATTTATCTCCAAATATGAGGGCCAAGTCTATGGTCTAACCGGAAACTCTAGGTCTTGGAAAAGATTTGTGGAAGGAAGGAATTATTGGTACCTATTTCTATTGATATGGAAGCTGGTAGTAGACACATATTGTTCCTCGAATCATTCCTAGATCCATTGAATCTCACTCCTTGACCGCATACAGCTACTTTCTTCCCCTATCCTCTAGCTCCCTGTTCCTGGTGGGGACCAGAATGGGGGTGGTTGTAGAATGTAAAAATTTATGCCACCTCATGTTGATCCCCTAGCTCTGCTTCCACTTCTACAGCCCTACAGATTCATCTTAACCTAAAATTTCTTCTTCCTGAAACATTTTTTACACACCCAAGTCTCTAAGACTGGGGCCAGTTTCTTGTTTTCCCACTACTAACATTCACTGACTATATCAACTCAACCAAATAAAATTCAACCAACAAGGTAATATCTATTACCCAAACATAAGTAGGAATGCATAGAGAAATAATGTTGGCTCGGACGTCCTTAAAAACATTGCGCTTGAAAGTCTGAGCCCCAAAGAAATGATCATATTGTATTCATCGTATACCCGGAATTATCAGTACGTCTTGATGAATACTCAGCTATCGACATGTCATCATGTCGAACCTATAGAAGCTCTAGAGAACTCTCAGCCACCTCCTCAAGCCAATACTCATCCTCCTGTGAGTCAGGCTCGCCTTAGAACTTGAGGGGTGTTTTATGTTGAATCATGCGTAAGGCACTAAGCCTATATGTGTCCTTTACCGGTAACGTTGGTTGTAACTATTGACCAAGGGGTAGTGATATAACTAACACAGTACCTGAAGGTACCATCTCAAAATATGGTCCAAGTACCGAAGCCTTATCACTATGCAGACCATCCTCATGGTTACTCGCCAAAAAAGACTAGTAGCTAAGATCACTATATACTCTACTGGTGTCTCTACTAGGTGGAAAACTCTACCAACTGCCTCCAGCTTGCCCTCAACTGCATGGGAATCTGTCTCACCTCAAAACCTTAGAGGCCACTACTGCTGAAACTCGATCAACCAGCTCAGTTGGAGTGCACCGTCTGCTAGTGCGGCTGGTGGTTACTGCTGCCCAATGGGTGGTAGTGCTACTGGTGCACCACCCTAATGTGCCAACATAGTAATAGGGCCCTACATCGGAGCCTCGCCATTCGGTGGGATGTCATCATGTACTCTCTCTCGGGAATCCAAGCTTACTATCTAGGTGGCGGAATCCTGATAAGGAACAGGTGCGCCACAGTCATTAAGTTATTCCTGGTGATCTGACTCAAGGAAATCACAAGAAACTCTTCAAAAACAAATGCAATTAGTGCTTCCATGTACTGAGTCAGAAATCATAACTCGAGGTCCTGGTGAATAGATATGTCGGCCGCCGCACTAACATTAGACTCCCTGAACTAAAAACCACATTCATTGCACGTAACTCTATTGCTTCCTAGAAAATCTCAGAGTCCTGGTTCTTCGGTTGAACCGAACTTGTAACGACCCAATCATTTTGAGTAGTATATTAACTTACTCTTAATGATTTAATAAGATTTTAATGGTTAATGCAGAAAGAGGAGTCGATGGCTTCATCCAGTAGACTCGAACCTTATGAAGCCCACTTATCAGAGCTTGGGAAGGAGGTAGCATCTATGGGCTTCGCTTTGGACCAAGCCCAAGCCGAACTCCAGCGTGTCAAGCTTGAACGGAAACGCCTTCGGGAGAAGTTTAAGTTAGTAGAGATTACTACTAGGGCAATGTTATCTGAGCCTCCCTCAGATTCTCTCACCATAGCACACCTTACACTTAGGTCATATGTCGGTGTTATAAGGGGCTATGTGATGAGACCCTAGCTTCTTTCGGTAATCCCTTGGGATGAATGAATTAAGATTTCTTCCTTTAGTGATGTTTGTGAAATTTCAAATGTCCGGATAATTTTAGGATGTATTTTATTGATGAATTTTGAAAAAAAAGGATATTTTAAAATATTTATGTAAACCCTAAATAAATAATTATGTGTAATGATTTTCAAAAAATGGTCTTCTACAAAAGTGTTCAGTAAGTAATTTGGAGTCTAATAAGATCAACTTAATTTTTGATGAATAGTAAATTATGAATAGTGATTTTACGCTTAGGATTAGTAATGTGACCAAATGGATTAGTAATTTCACTCAAAGAAAGTTTTAATATAATTTAGACACCTAGATTAAGTAATGTGATTCAATAAAATGGGTAAATAACGGTTTCATAAATTATTATCCAAGTATTAGTTTTTTTGGGTGAATAGTGTTTTTTAATTAAAAATTTAATTAAAAATAATTAGAAAATTATTTTTATAAAAAGGACTTTATTTTTGAACTCAGAGCATCGATATTATGTTATGGTAATTTTTGGGGATTTTTCTGAAAAAAAATGAATTCTCGATGAATAGTGTTTTTATTTAAAAATTAAATTAAAAATATTTAGAAAATTATTTTTATAAAATGGAGTTCATAAATGTAATTAGAGCATCGATATTTGGTTAATGTGAAATTTTGGGATTTTTCTGAGAAAGATGAATTTTTCAGTGAATAGTAAAAATGCAGTTTTAGGGTTTCGGTATGTCTAGTGACATTATAGCTGTGTCATGGTGATGTCATGAGATATTTTAAGGTTTGGCCGGCCAAGGATGATGAATTATTGTTTTAGGGGCCCCATGTGGCCTAACTCCATGGTAAATGCCAAGGGAGAGCACATGGTTTTGAGAAAAGCACTTGTGAGGTGTCCCTTGGCCATTAATGCCTTGTCCCATCACTTTCCCTATAAATACCCACCCTTTCCTCCTTTAGTTTTCACTCCCAACTCTCCCCCAACTATTTTCTGGTCTCCTTACCTCCCAAGGAGTCCTCCCAAGGTTCCTCCAATCCCTCAAGGTCCAAACCTTTGAGTTTTAAGAGTTACGTTTTAAGGTAAGGGATCTGACCTCTCTCTTTCTTTTCATGTAATCTATTTTATGTCATTCCTTTTAGGATCCATGTTATTATGTGAGAGGATGTTCTTTTATATTCTTATTACTTCCCTTTTCATGTTTATATAATGAGATATCCCCTCTTACTCTCATCATTTCGTTTTATGAAAGTTTAAGTGACGCCGTTAGACTGCCGAATTTTTTAAGTGATTCTTTCACCCTTCTCATTTTTCAAGTTCGATTTTCATGTCAAATATTTCAAGTTCCTTTTTATTATGTTGGGGTATGATCTCTATATCTATCATATGGATCTCTTATGATCATATTATGAGAGACCCTATTTGATCTTGTCAAATCATTTTTTTATTGAAGTGTAAGTGACATCGTTTGGCTGGGAAATTTTCATAAGAGAAATCTTATTTTTGTCTCTCTTCCATGTTTTTCATTTCATATGGCATATCATTAAAATTTCATTAACATGTTCTTAAATCCATTATATTCTGTCCCCCTACTGTTTTATGGATCATTTATGAGTGGGTGACCTATGTCCCCTCTCTTTTCAATGTTTTCTAAAACCTTGTAACATAGCCGTTATGCTGCAGAATTTTCGTCTCAAAATGCCTCTCTCATTTTTTTCAAAATTATTTTATGTTATTAATTGAATACTCAAATATCTTATTTCTATAGGGGTATTCACATATATATCAAAATGTTCTATTTTAAATTCTGGTATTTACATACATGAAACCCGCTTTCCATTTCCGTGGGTCTAATGTGACATAATGATCATGTCATTAAAGCAGTTTTTAAAACGTTATGATTATGAAATGAAACCCATTTATTTTATGCTATATGGGTTGTTTATGAAATGATTGATTATGATATATGTTGCTCACATGATAATAAATACATGTCAAGGGTGCGCCCAGATAGTACTCCAATGCATTGGGTAAAGACTTAATCTCTAGAGATGGCCATTTTTAACGACGCCTTGGTGAATAACCTTGGTAATTTTTAACGACACCTTGGGGATGGACCTTGGTGAAACGAAACGATTGTCAATATTAAATGTTGTAGCCACATCTTCAAGTTATGAAAAATGTTATTTTTATTATGATGTATCTCATGATTCCTTTCTCATGCCTTGAAGTTCTTTTCATGTTCTTATTGAAGTATCTCAAGTTCACATGTAAATTGTTTCTCTTGTTTCCCTTATTGGGCCTTCTGCTCACCCTTTCTTTTGATGTATGTCCCCAGGTTATGAGATGCAGTAATGAAGCTAGGATGAACATAAGGAGAAGCCTTTCAAGTTTTTAATAAGAATGTTTTATGTTGTTTTCATGTATTATGTTCCTTGTTTCCAAGACACTAAACCTTAAAGATCCTCAGTTCTGTGTAATGGAATGAAAGTTATGTTATAAAAATACGGGATTCTATAGTTGGTATTAAAGGATGGTTTAGTTATTTGTGGAAATTGGGATATAAAAACTTTAGGAAGAACCATATAGAAAAGTTTAAATATAGGAAAACTTCCTGGTATTTTGGTAAGTATTGAGTAAGTGGTTTATCGAACAAATACATCCATGTCTCAATACAAGCAGGTAGAGGCAGCTCTGGCACAGATGTACATAGGGGTAAAACCCGAAATACCGCTTTGAGCTAGACTCGAACGGGATCTGGTGCACGATAATGGGCCTTGCTGCACTCTTGGTTACGACACTCCCGGGGGATATGTTTGGTTAATCACAAGCTTTTTATGAATCATTATGAAGGAATTATAGAGAAGTGTAATTTTCTAAGCATGTAGTCTTAGTTAAAAGTTTCATAAATGAAATAAGTTTCTTACTAAGGTTTTATTCTTTTAGAAAATGGCGGGAAATAGGAGGAACCATGTCGATGGTGACCGCAATGCACCATGTGCTGACGGCCCTCCGATGAAATCCGGAATGGAAACATTCATGCGAATGATGAACCAACTGACTCAAGTTATGAGTAATAACTTGAATCAAGCTGAGAAGCCGACCTCATCAGGAAGGGAACAACATTCTGTTGAGTCCTTCATGCATCAACGACCACCATCATTCAGTGGATCTACTGACCCTTTGGTTGCAGAGCAATGGATAAGCTCCATTGAAAAGATCTTTTTTGTACTCCTTTGTTCGGAACAAGAAAAAGTCACCCTTGCTGTTTATCGCCTAGAGGGAGAAGCTGACTAGTGGTGGTCACTGGTCAAAAACACGAAGCCTAGAGGAGAGATGGAAGCTATGGAGTGGGAAGAATTCCGGGGAATATTCTTTAACAAGTATTTCCCTCGTTCCATGAGAACGAGAATGGAGAAATACTTTCTCGAGCTGAAGAAGAAGGAGAACGAATCAGTCGGAAGCTATGAGATGAACTTCACCCGACTTTCACGATATACCTCTAGCTTTGTCATGGATTCAAGTGGGAGGGTTGATAGATTTTTCGGTGGGCTGAGACCTCATCTGTGGAAGAATTTAGCCAACTGGGACTACGATAGCTATGAGGAGATCGTGCGGAGTGCAATGAAAGTCGGGCTGGAGTTTGGTGAGACGCAGTGGTCTCATAAATCAAATGAAAAGAAGAGATCTTTGGAGCCCAGTTTAGGGAAGACTTTTGACCAGGGAAGAGGTGGGAAGCAAATGCAACTTACCACATGCAATAAATGTGGGAAGAACCATCTGGGGAACTGCTTGAACGGAAGTGGCAAGTGCTAAAAGTGTGGAAGAGGAGGCCATATTACTCGGAATTGTCGTAGTGAGGAGAATCCTCAACTCCCCAACACTAAAGACAGAGGAAAGATGGTTCTGACCTTACCCGAAGTCCATTGCTTCAAGTGTGGACAGCTTGGGCACTATGCTAATCTCTGTCCAAATCCAAGGGCAGTGGGGGGGAATCACCATCAACCTCAGAAAAGGCCGAGGGAGCAAGGTCGTGCTTTTTCTATCACAAAAACTGAAGTTGAAGCTCTAAATGACGTGGTAGAAGGTACACTTGTTGTCCTCTCAAAACTAGAAACTACTTTGTTTGATTCTGGTTCTATGCATTCCTTTATTTCCTCCAAGTTTGTAAAGAATATAGAATCAATCCCGGAATTTCTTGAGGTAGAGTTGTCATTCAAGACTCCAAGTGGGATTATCCATGCATCAATAGTGTTTAGAGACTCAAGTGTTTACTTTAGTGAGCACAATCTTATCGCGAATCTAGTAGTCATTCCCATGTTGGAATTCGACGTTATACAAGGGATGGACTGGCTCTCAAAGTATAATGCTAAGATCAAATGCAGAAGTAAGGAAATCTCAGTAGTCTTGAATAAACAACCTACAGTTATCTTTCAAGGAGAGATATCCCGAATTGATCCCTATCTAGAAGCACCTCCTATAGCTTTCTTTATGGAGTTAATCAGTGATGATGAAGAAGGAAAAGGGAGCATACCAATAGAATATTTTCCAATTGTTCAGGAATACATGGATGTATTTACTAAGGAGTTACCTGGACCTCCCCCAGAAAGAGAGGTAGAGTTCTCCATTGAACTCGTACCTGGATCTCAATCGATATCAAACACCCCGTACAGAATGGAAAATGTGGATCTAGAAGAGTTAAAGAAACAACTCCAAGACTTGTTGGAGAAGGGGTTTATTCGACCGAGTGTTTCTCCTTTGGGGGAACTAGTTCTCTTTGTGAAGAAGAAGGATGGATCAATGCGGCTATGCATTGATTATAGAGAGCTAAACGGGATCACAATGAAGAATAGATATCCTCTTCCAAGAATTGATGATTTATTTGACCAACTTCGTGGGGCTCAATTCTTCTCTAAGATTGACCTTCGATCTAGTTATCATCAACTGAGGGTGAAGAAGGAAGATATTCCAAAGACTGCCTTCCGATCAAGATATGGGCATTATGAGTTTACTGTTATGCCCTTAGGCTTGACTAATGCTCCTACTATTTTCATGGATTTGATGAATAGAGTCTTTAAGGACTACCTTTATAACTTTGTGGTAGTTTTTATTGATGATATTTCTATATATTCAAAAAGTCGTGAGGAGCATGAAGATCATCTAAGGGCTATTTTGAAAACTCTACGGAAGGAGAGGCTCTTTGGAAAGTTTAGCAAGTGTGAATTTTGGTTACAACAGGTGGCTTTCTTGGGGCACGTCGTAACCAATGAAGGAATCTCGGTTGACCCTGCAAAGACAATGGTTGTGGAGAAGTGTCCTCAACCCACAATAGTAACTGAGATTCGTAGTTTCCTTGTTTTAGTGGGATATTATAGGAGGTTTGTGAAAAACTTTTCACACCTTTCTAATCCACTTACCAAGTTGACTCGAAAAGGGGTTAAGTTCATCTGGACAGAGGAATGCGAGGAATGTTTCCAAGAGATGAAGAAGAGATTGGTTACTGCACCTGTGTTAACACTACCCTCTATCGGAGAAGGATTCGTTAGTTTTAGTGATGCATCTCTGAAAGGGATTGGGTGCGTCCTCATGAAAAATGACAAGGTAATTGCTTATGCATCTCGACATTTGAAGATTCATGAGCAGAATTATCCTATGCATGATCTAGAGCTGGCGGCAATTGTTTTTTGCTCTAAAGATATGGAGGCACTATCTTTATGGGGAGAAATGTGATATATACACTGACCACCAGAGTCTAAAGTATATTTTCACACAGAAATAATTGAACATGAGACAAAGGAGATGGTTGGATCTTATTAAAGACTATGATTGTTCAATTCACTATCACCCTGGAAGAGCAAATAAAGTCACGGATGCGTTAAGCAGGAAAGACCCTGTTGTTCTGGCAACAATGAGGATCCTAGGAAATCCCTTGATTAAAGATCTAGTAAAACTGGACATGGGAATTATAAGGAAAGGGACATCATCAACCCTATCTCAAATGATTTCTCAACCTTCATTACTAGAGAAGATCAAGAAGGTTCAAAAAGAAGATTCTTTGCTGCATGAGAAGTTGGAGGCTATAAAAGATGGGAAGTTCCCTGATTTCAATATTGATCAAGAAGGTGTATTGAAATTTCGTACAAGACTATGTGTTCCATATATTCCGGAGATAAAGAAAGAACTGATGGATGAGGCTCATAGCTCTACTTTCTCTATACATCCGGGAAGCACTAAGATGTATAGAGACCTTCGTGATCATTATTGGTGGGATAACATGAAGAGGGAGATTGCTGATTACACTACAAGGTTCCTGGTGTGTCAGCAAGTAAAGGTTGAACGACAACTTCCTAAGGGGGTATTACAACCGCTACCCATACCAGTATGGAAGTGGGATAATATCACTACAGACTCTGTAACTGGTCTCCCAAAAACATCCAAATGAAACAATGCGATATGGGTTATTTTGGATCGTCTCACCAAGACCGCCCATTTTATCTCTATTCAGGAATATTTCTCTCTGGATCAGCTTTCCAAGATATACGTGAAAGAAGTGGTAAGGCTGCATGGGGTACCACTATCCATCGTGTCTGATCGTGACCCAAGATTCACATCAAAATTCTGGAGAAGTCTTCAACATGCCCTAAATACTGAATTGAATTTTAGTACGGCCTATCATTCTCAAACTGATGGCCAATCTGAAAGGACAATTCAGAAACTCGAAGACATGATGAGATTATGCTCAATGGAATTTAAAGGTGGATGGGATCAACACCTCCCATAAGTTGAGTTATCCTATAACAACAGCTTCCATTCGAGTATTCATATGGCTCCCTATGAAGCTCTGTATGGAAAGCGATGTAGAACTCCTACTTGTTGGGATGAAACTAGTGAGAGAGAGCTTCTTGGGCCTGATCTTGTGCAAGAGATGACAGAACAGGTTCATGCCATCCAACAACACGTAAAGTCTTCTCAGAGTCGGCAGAAGAGATATGCTCACAATCATCGAAGGGACTTGGAGTTTGGTGTTGGTGACAAATTCTTCCTTCGAATTTCTCCCTGGAAGACAGTCATGCGGTTTGGGAAGAAAGGGAAGCTCAGCCCTAGGTACATTGTCCCCTATGAAATCCTTGATCGCATAGGAGCAGTGGCTTATCGTCTAGAACTTCCACCGAACTAGGCTCATGTTCATGATGTCTTCCATGTATCTCTCTTGAGGAAGTACATACCCGACCCTTCGCATGTACTGAACCCAGAGGTGGTACAACTGGAACATGACCTCTCTTATTAGGAGCAGCCAGTGGAGATCTTGGACCATAGAGACAAGGTCCTACGAAACAAGACTACCCACCTTGTGAAAGTGTTGTGGAGGAATCATAAATATGAAGAAGCGACTTGGGAGCCTGAGGAATCAATGAAGCAAAAGTACCCTCACCTTTTCGACTAGGCCTCAAGTATAAATTTCGAGGACAAAATTTCTTAAGGGGGGGAAGAATGTAACGACCCAATCTTTTTGAGTAGTATATTAACTTACTCTTAATGATTTAATAAGATGTTAATGGTTAATGCAGAAAGAGGATTCGATGGCTTCATCCAGTAGACTCGAACCTTATCACGCCCACTTATCAGATCTTGGGAAGGAGGTAGCATCTGTGGGATTCTATTTGGACCAAGCCCAAGCCAAACTCCAGCATGTCAAGCTTGAACGGAAACGCCTACGGGAGAAGTTCAAGTTAGTAGAGATTACTACTAGGGAAATGTTATCTGGGCCTCCCTCAGATTCTCTCACCATAGCACACCTTACACTTAGGTCATATGTCGGTGTTATAAAGGGCTATGTGATGAGACCCTAGCTTCTTTGTGTAATCCCTTGGGATGAATGAATTAAGATTTCTTCCTTTAGTGATGTTTGTGAAATTTCAAATGTCTGGATAATTTTAGGATGTATTTTATTGATGAATTTTGAAAAAAAGGATATTTTAAAATATTTATGTAAACCCTAAATAATTATTGATATGTAATGATTTTCAAAAAATGGTCTTCTACAAAAGTGTTCAGTAAGGAATTTGGAGTCTAATAAGATCAACATAATTTTTGATGAATAGTAAATTATGAATAGTGATTTTACGCTTAGGATTAGTAATGTGACCAAACGGATTAGTAATTTCACTCAAATAAAGTTTTAATATAATTTAGACACCTAGGTTGAGTAATGTGATTCAATAAAATGGGTAAATAACGGTTTCATAAATTATTATCCAAGTATTCGTTTTTTTGGGTGAATAGTGTTTTTTAATTAAAAATTTAAATAAAAATAATTAGAAAATTATTTTTATAAAAAGGACTTTATTTTTGAACACAGAGCATCGATATTATGTTATGGTAATTTTTGGGTATTTTTCTGAAAAAAAAATTAATTCTCGATGAATAGTGTTTTTATTTAAAAATTAAATTAAAAATATTTAGAAAATTATTTTTATAAAATGTAGTTCATAAATGTAATTATAGCGTCGATATTTGGTTAAGGTGAAATTTTGGGATTTTTCTGAGAAAGATGAATTTTTCAGTGAATAGTAAAAATGCAGTTTTAGGGTTTCGGTATGTCTAGTGACATCATAGCTGTGTCATGGTGATTTCAAGATATATTTTAAGGGTTGGCCGGACAAGGGTGATGAATTATTGTTTTAGGGGCCCCATGTGGCCTAACTCCATGGTAAATTCCAAGCGAGAGCATATGGTTTTGAGAAAAGCACTTGTGAGGTGTCTCGTGGCCATTAATGCCTTGTCCCCTCACTTTCCCTATAAATACCCACCCTTTCCTCCTTTATTTTTCACTCCCAAATGTCCCCCAATGAAGTTCTGGTCTCCTTACCTCCCAAGGAGTCCTCCCAAGGTTCCCCCAAGCCCTCAAGGTCCAAACCTTTGAGTTTTAAGAGTTATGTTTTAAGGTAAGGGATCTGACCTCTCTCTTTCTTTTCATGTAATCTCTTTTATGTCATTCCTTTTAGTATCCATGTTATTATGTGAGAGGATGTTCTTTTATATTCCTATTACTTCCCTTTTCATTTTTATATGATGAGATATCCCCTCTTACTCTCATCATTTCGTTTTATGAAAGTTTAAGTGACGCCGTTAGGCTGTCGAATTTTTTAAGTGATTCTTTCACCCTTCTCATTTTTCAAGTTCGATTTTCAGGTCAAATCTTTCAAGTTCCTTTTTATTATGTTGGGGTATGATCTCTACATCTATAATACTGATCTATTATGATCATATGATGAGATACCTTATTTTATCTTGTCAAATCATTTTTTTATTGAAGTGTATGTGACGCCGTTAGGCTGCCGAATTTTCATAAGAGAAATCTTATTTTTGTCTCTCTTCCATGTTTTTCATTTCATATGGAATATCATTCAATTTTCATTACCATGTTCTTAAATCCATTATATTATGTCCCCCTAATGTTTTATGGATCATTTATGAGTGGGTTACCCATGTCCCCTCTCTTTTCAATGTTTTCTAAAACCTTGTAACATAGTCGTTATGCTGCAGAATTTTCATCTCAAAATGCCCCTCTCATTTTTTTCAAAATTATTTTATGTTATTAAGTGAATAATCAAAGCTCTTATTTCTACAGGGGTATTCACATATATATCAAAATTATCTATTTTAAATTCTGGGACTTACATACATGAAACCCGCTTTCCCTTTCCATGGGTTTAATGTGACATAATGATCATGTCATTAAAATAGTTTTTAAAACGTTATGATTATGAAATGAAACCCATTTATTTTATGCTATATGTGTTGTTTATGAAATGATTGATTATGATATATGTGGCTCACATGATAATAAATACATGTCAAGGGTGCGCCCAGATAGCACTCCAATGCATTGGGTAAAGACTTAATCTCTAGAGATGACCATTTTTAACGACGCCTTGGTGAATAACCTTGGTAATTTTTAACGACACCTTGGGGATGGACCTTGGTGAAACAAAACGATTGTCAATATTAAATGTTGTAGCCACATCTTCAAGTTATGAAAAATGTTATTTTTATTATGATGTATCTCATGATTCCTTTCTCATGCCTTAAAGTTCTTTTCATGTCCTTATTGAAGTATCTCAAGTTCACATCTAAAATGTTTCTCTTGTTTCCCTTACTGGGCCTTCTGCTCACCCTTTCTTTTGATGTATGTCTCCAGGTTATGAGATGCAGTAATGAACCTAGGATGAACTTAAGGAGAAGCCTTTCAAGTGTTTAAGAAGAATGTTTTATGTTGTTTTCATGTATTATGTTCCTTGTTTCCAAGACACTAAACCTTAAAGATCCTCAGTTTCGTGTAATGGAATGAAAGTTATATTATAAAAAGATAGGATGCTATAGAACTCCTCTGATACCAATTTGTCACGACACATTCCCCGGGGCCCATGCCATGACTACCCCATGCCTACCTTCCATAGGATAGGGACTGGAGACTATCATGAAAAGGCGTATTCCCTGAAACCGGGAAGGCATTGCCTTTATAACCTATAAACACACACATCCAAGCACACAGCCAGATACGAACCCAAGTACACTGTATAGGAAACATGGTTTGTAAATTAAGAAAAAAATGCCAGAATACAAGCCCAACTAGAAAGTAAAAGGAAACTAAAAAGCACAAGTAAACTGAAACTGCTCCTTTGAACACCCACTAAGGATCCTACCTGAAGGGTAGGTACATATCTTGAATGGTCCTCTCTATGGTACACCTCATATATGGTCCTCCTTTGAGCTACCTCAAGTCCTGGCACCCTCATCTTCAGTCAGCGATGTCTGTCGTCTACACTAAACACAACAAGGTGCAGGCGTAGCCCTTGCTGGGTTGATTATAACGATACTCAGTAGGGACCCCAAGACCCTCAAAGGTCTCACAAAATCTACAAAGGATGAACAAAAAAGTATGAAAACAATTGAAAACCCTACTTAGGTATATTCCAATAGATATACCTATGTTATCATATATAACCATCTCATTCATGAGGAAACACAAGGCCCAACTCATTAGCTCAAAACTCAACTGTTCCACGAAGGAAAAAATACCATGAAGGTAACACCACGAAGATAAGTACCACTAAGGTAACACCACACAGAGAAATGCCACAAAGGTATCACCATGAAGGAACGTACCACACATTTTTCCCACATAGAAGAATACCACCAAGGTATTACCATAAAGGAGAGTTCCACACAGATACGCCACATAAATGAATACCACAAAGGTATCACCATGAAGATAAGTACCACATAGGTACACCACATAAAAGAATACCACAAAGGTATCACCATGATGGTCAGTACCACATTGGTATTCCACACAGAAGAATACCACAAAGGTATCACCATGAAGGTAAGTACCACACAGGTTCACCACACAGAAGAATACCACCAAGGTATTACCACGAAGGAAAGTACCACATGGGTACGTCACACAAAATAATACAAAAAATTTATCACCACAAAGTTATGTACCACATAGGAACGCCACACAAAAGAATACCACAAAGGTATCACCACGAAGGTAAGTACCACGCAGGTGCGCCACATAGAAGGATACCATAAAATTATCACCACGAATGTAAGGACTCTTCTTACACCAGGTATAACATGGGTACGGTTGTAAAGATGATTATATGTAACTACTGAATCATCTTACTCTATTATGAGGTAGACCCACACAGGATCCTAAATCAACATACCCATGTAGGATCCAAAATCATTAGACCCATGTAGGATCCCAAATCATCTGACCCACATAGGATCCTAGTACATCAATAGGCCCACATAGGATCCCAGTACATCAGGCCCATGTAGGATCCTAGAGTTGTCTCGCGTGGATTCCTAGATCAAATCCACGTGAAAATCTCGAACACAGACCAACAAAGGATCCCAAAGCACAAACCCACATAGGATCCCTTTCTCATGTTACAGCCAGCTACAGGGTTCCCGCACTAAGCACTCATGATTCAAGGAGGGCCTTCCCCTCAAGCCATAGGTCGAATACTCCATCATCAATGATGTCCCACAAAGAAATATCCGAAAGGAATTCCATGTAAAAGAGGTCTCAATGCAATAGATGGTGCGTCAATCAGACGCTTTGTCTGTAAGTTATTATCCTTTCATTCCTGAGGGCCTGGTTCGATATCTGTTCGATCCAACCCAGACATACTCCAACATTATAAAAAAACTCAACTGTGTTATATCAAAAGGACCGCCTCTATCCGAGGTTGTTGGCGCTGTAAACAGCTTGTCAAATGGATGCACGTACCTCAATATATGGCCGAATGAACGAAAATGGGTCAAAGTGGGTCCAGGTCTGGTTTGACCCAGTCGGACCAACCCATCCCAACCCGGCCTGAGCCGACCCAACGCGGTTCTGGTTGACCCCACCTGTAGGGTACGGCCCAGCCTTTCGGCATGGTGGACCACAGTGCGGTGGCCCACAGTGGTGCGGCGGCCCGCTTGGTGGCGAACCACTGTGCGACGGCCATCCCCCTCCTATGCGCGGTACGGTTACACGCTATGGATTTTCCTAAGGCCACTGGCGAGACATCGGCCCTCCTCTCACCACTGCGACACAAGGTTGTAGATCCTACACACTGGGCGGTGCAGACGTGTGTCGTCGTCCCTTTCATGCGGCCGACCAGAGTGTTGGCTGCCGCCCTTGCTCCGTCGTGGCCAACGAGCTGCGACTCTTCTCTGGAGGCACGGTTGCGCCGCCGACGTCTTCGCGTCCGACCATGGTTCCAGCCCCCATTCTTGATTACCACCAGTTCCAATCGCAGTCACTGGTCTCCATCCTCCTCCACCGTGAAGAACGTGTCAAAAACCACAAAGGTTGTGGAGAGGTCGGGCCATGTTCATTTGGCCCGCTCCCTCTGCGTTAGTGCAGTATCAAGAATCTCAATAATTCTTGAATCATGAAGAACTTCATGAACAGGTAAGGGGTTATTCACAACAACAAACCCTACCTCAAGAATGATGGTGAGCAAACGTTTGTGGAAGCGGGTCGGTATTCGTCGTCCCCTGTAACTAGTCTCCAACGAAATCACACATTCGTCGATCTTAGGTTCGGGGTTTTGGTGTCGCTCATCACCTCCCACTATTATCAGAACAGTCCTCCAAGAGTTTTGCATCACTACGCATTGTCATCACTTTGTTTCTTGGCAAAGTAGTGCTAACACCTCTTCCCAAGATCCATATAAATAAGAGAGGGGAAGGGTGTTCAGCATTCGTAGGATTAATGGAGGTCCATTAATTATGAATCTTCCAATTTCCCCAATGGTGTGGTTACTTAGAATTGAAAGTTCATGTAATTTATTGGCTTGAAACTTCATTAGTCCCACCATACTGCTCGTCCATTGGAGGAATAGGATAAAAATAAAATTATAAAGTTATTTTATTTATTCTATTAAATCTTCCAAAAACTAAATTTTTCTCCAAACTACTACGGTCGAAGTGAAGGTCTCATTAAGAGAATATCGGCACTGCGAGTTAACGGTGAACTTAGATTTCAGTTCTGACCACCAGTTCAAAAGTTACAAAACGCTGATTGCGCGTTTACTGAACATACCCGCAAAAAGTTCATGAAATTACTTACAGTCACCCTCTCCCCGTGCTGGTCGAGGTTAGGCTCTTCCTAACTGAAACACGCCCCAAAGAACCCAATGGTACCCTCGGATATCCAATCTGAGTTACCATTTAAATTTTATGGATTTTACAATAAAATAATTTTCACTGAATTATTATTTTTACAGCTAAAAACTAACTTTTTATTGTGCCCCACGCTGGCCAATGTTAGTATATTCTTAAAGACAGGATACCCTCATGAGTTCAGCGATGGTATCGGATTTTTAATCAGAGTTAAAATTCATGAGTTATATGAATTTGAAAAATAAAATAACATTGTTTAATTATTTTATTTACAGTTATGCAATTTTCAGGTTTTCTCACCGTAAACTTGCACTGACTAAACTTAAGTCGTGCCTAGGGTAAACCCGACATACTAAGCGCAACGGTGCCCTAATATTTCTAATCCGAGTAACTATTTAAGAGTTATTCCACTTATTCAAGAAAACTTCTAAAGCATGCCATTTAATGTTTAACAAAACTTCAACAGTCCATTTCGGGCACTCCGGGCCTCGGATTCAGGCATCGACTGATTTTGTGGTCTCAAAATAATTCCATATAATTAAAAAAATTATATGTAATTTCAGGGACATTACAATTATGGTTGGTTTCATTATAATTCAATGATTAGTGGTTCTGTTATAAAACATAGATGAGTGGTTTAATTATAAACCAATGATGGGTGGTTACATTATAAACCAAGGAGGAGTGGGTATGTTATATCCCATTATTACATTGGGTCATGATCATGATATATGTTAGCCACATAGGTTATTCAAATCATAATTGTGATATCAAAATTATGTCCCAGGATACCAAAATGATTTATTTATTCAGTAATTGGGTTTTAATGAAAAATAATGATAACATAATGTAATATAATGATATCTTATTTAACATAACGAATTTGGTAATTGTTAGTGGTGAAAATTTAATAATTTTGTTAAAATGTCATGTTTTTTCCCTGATTTCAAAGAAATAATTATGAGTTTTATTTTTTATTTTAATATTTATCATGAAATTTTTCATAAAATTAATTAGTTAGAAAAGTTAAATTCTTGGGAATGAAAATGATTATTTTGAGCCCAATAATTTCTTTATAACATTACTTTTTTAAGTATTATGAAATAAAGAGTTTGTTTATTTTTTTAATATATCCCTTACTAATAATTTTTTATTAACCATATTTAAAAATGGTTTTCATATGAAATTAAGGATTCCTAGGGATAATGATGAAACCAAAATAGAAATTGTAAATATTTGTCTTGAAAAATAAAACATATAATATCATAAAAGTTGTAGTTTTTTGGAAAATGGATACTTAGTTGTAATTTCCTCTTTTTTGATTTGTAATTATTTTATGAATGGTGGACTAATTCAATATAACACTAAACTATAAATATCCTCAACATTAAGATAATTAATTCTTCATATAATACTCATTATTATGAAATGTTTATGGTTGTGTCCTTATCTCGAATCTTTTAGTGGGACAGTATGATGGGGGAGTATCAGTAGTTCTAATGTGTACAAAAAACAACGAACTAAAACCAAATAACTTATAAGACTCATGAACCACTATCAATATAATTTATTCACCAATATAGAATACTACAATTAATCAAGAAGAGAACATGAATATTTTTATATTTCATATTTATTGTGAGAGACTAATCCATTATTTGTTTGGGTCATGCTTCGAGTCATGGATTATCATTATTATAATAGTGATTATAAGATAGATGTTGTATACACACATGAATCTTGACATCATATACAATGGATAATATAAATTAATATAAATTGAAGTCCTTGAATTTATATGGAAAAATTTAACTGATGAAGATGTTTATATTTATTCCATTGACTTGTGAATATATCCCCCTTACCTTGAATAAGCTAGATATTCAATGAGAACCATGATTCTTTTTTATTAAATAGGACATCTTCATTAGAGTGTCCCACAACATCATGTCCAAAATGAGTGAATTAGTGAGAGATTATCCTTCCTCTCAACCCTCCAGAATGAACTACCACTACAAGAGAGATTCAATTCATTAACTAGTTATATTTATTTTTGTAAGTGTTCTTTAAATTGTACCAGAACCAACATTTTTTCCCTCTTTTGAAAATAATCATATAGAATAGGTTGATATTTCTTTGATTTTATTACTTAGATACAGCTGAATATAAATCACTATAAAAATTCTCAAACACAATTATCTCCCTAATTTTTCTATTTTGAACTCTGATGTACCAAATGAAAATTATTTCCATGATTTATATTTATTTTAATTACCAAATATATTCAGTATTCATATACTAAAATTATAACCAAATTAATTACATTTTGAAAAACTAATAAGGATCCTTTCTTAAAACATCATTGGTTATTTAAGTATTTTATGTTAAGATTATTTAAAAAACCTATAATTAAATGATTACTTTATTTTTGATATGAATAAAAATTAAGATAGTTATCACCTATAACATAGATGTGACTCACAAGGTTGAACAAGTAAAAATTTAACATCAAATTATCACAGTTACTTTATAGTGTATAGAGTCACCCCATTTCAAAGTCTAAATATTTGACATTCTTAGTAAATTCTATATGATGAATAAACATAAATTTTTAATTATCCTTTATTCCACTGAAAAAATTTCCCTCAAATTCACATCACTAGTGTGGTTGTTTTTTTGATCTCATTTCAACTATTCTGTTTCTTCAACTTAAAAAATTTTCCGTGATGAAAAAACCCACAGAAATATCATCATTTAATAACAATTTAATAACACAATATTGAAAATTAGTTATACTAGATAATTTCCTACTTTATTATTCTATTTTTATAGTGTGGAAATAATTTTGGAAATATTTATTGACCCCTATACTAGTTCATCAAGATTAGCCTCTTGTATTATTATTATATTTATTGATCATGATGGTTTAATCTTGGAAAAAAATTCACTAATAATTTACTGACATTATTTACTCTTCAGATTATAAAATATGGAAAAATAAAATTTCTCATCTATTAGACTTCTTAAAATTTCACTATCTCTAGAAGTCATAAAAAATTTTACAACTTTTTCAAAATTCATCTGATTTTAATTTCATATTTCTTATGAAGTCACACAATAGTCTACGAATCCATAAAAAATAATTTCCCCATTTTAAAATTTTATATAACTATAATTTCATAAGAGTTGTAAAGTCATAAGAAAATCACTAAAATTATTTATTACATAAGGATATGATATGAGGTTTCTTAAATGTCATTATAATTGAATTTATGTTAAATGAAATTCGTTAGGGTAATAAAAATTCATTAGAAGTCAAATAATATTACTTAAGAAGACTTTTCAATAAGGAAGAAGTCATATTAGATGACATGGATGTCATAAAAGAATCATTAATTCATATTAAATTTCATCAAGAATAATAAATTATTCATTGTATAATCATGTGATCCAAAACATTTCTATTGTTTATATGTTGATCCAAAAATAACAAATTATTTAAATATATTAAAATTATCCCAAAAAATCATTACAAAACTAAGAAACTCATCAAAGAATTCTTAGGAAACCAAATAAATGTTTAAAATATGGTTTCGAATAAAGAAACATTTTCCAATATTTCAAATGTCACTTCAATCACCATTATTTTTTTCATTTCAAATCATGAAATGGTTTGGGAAAATAATTTTAAATACACATATTCTAAATTATGAAAACCAAATAAATAATCTTTCAGGATGACAAAAATCATAAAACCACACCACATGTTAGAGTACTATTTCTGAATTAAATGTGTCTCAGAGTGATAAGCAATATTATGGCCATGTTTTATGATTATCCCACCCCCCTCAATAAGGGAACTCACCTCTTAAAAAATACCCAATTCCAAAATAATAATAAGGAAATGATAAGGATAAAAATGAACAAAAACCATATTTTAATCAATAATTATCATTCTTAATTCTCCCAATTATCATCATAGTATATAGTTGATTATGAATTATTGAAAATACTTTTACTAATGTAGGAGTGGATGAACACCCATGTTTATCCCAAGTTTTCTAATTTTCTCCATTGGGACAAAAATGGCGAAGATATATACCAATTGATCTTTTATTAGAAAAATTCCATCTCTACATATTTATTTTACACTTTCTCCTTGGTAAAATAAAACTTTATATCTATATTATTTGACCATGCGTGTTTCCAATGATTTTAAAAAATGATTATATAAAAATGATTGTCATAATTAATTCAGGTAGGTTTCTCAACATTAAAAGTTAAATAATATATGTTCTTTGTCATCAAAATCATGCATTATGACAAAGAAATCTTCTATGAAAAAAATTCCATCTACCTTGTCTCATCGGTCATCGCAATCACCCAACCAATCTGTATTTGTAAAAATTGATTGATTTTTACTCTTTTACTTGATTTAAAGAATCCCATAACTTATACATCCATTGATAAATCATAGAATTTTTATTTCATTAATAATGTGTGAATATTTAGGAACACATTGATATCTATAAATTAGTCACCCATCAAAGACAATATTAGGGATAAAATCATTGAGACTATGAAATATCGATATCAGTTTTCTAAATTGTATTTTATTTACACTCTCTCCTAAAGAATAATTATAAAATATAATTCCCATCATAATGAGTGTGGGGATGGATTTGACTCCCCAATCTCAATATTATTCAACATCTCTTCTGAGTAATTTTATTTTAATACCAATTTTTTAACACCTCTTTTATTCCAAATAAGAATCGCAGTTCAGAAATCTTGTACATCCCAAATTATTTCATTATTTAATTTGAAAACAATTAAAAAATTATCATGACAACATAAATATTTTTAATAGACATAAAAAAATACAATAAGTATACACATACTCATTTCATTGATGTATAGTATAATATACACTTTTTTTGATTAATTTTTACCCTTTGAAGATGTTATCCATACATGGATTCCAGGACCCAAGGGAAAATTTTAAAAAAATAAATATAATTATTGAATTTTCCTACTGTTATTCAATAATTATCAAGAACAAACCCATCGTATTCCCCAATATACACATATTTTAAAATTTCAAAATTATAACTAGAAGATTTTAAATACATTTAATAAATGAAAAACTACATTTAGGCTACCACAATAGGGAATATTATTATAGATTAAAAACATTGAACAATAGTAATGCTCTCTTGAAAATAAACACATTATAAGTGAGAGTATCCATTGTATAAAAATATTGATTTATTCCTAATAATATTACATTATACATTAATTTTGTTCCCAAATTCCCAGTTGGTTTCAAAGAATTTATTGTCTTCCTTTCTTAGTACGTGATGGTATTTTGATTTTTTTTAAATTATTCTTATATAGCCTCAATCCATACATCCTGATGAAAGTATTTTCTCACTAATTTACTGTGAAATTCATAGATATGTGGTTTATGGTTTTCAATACTAAAAATTATGCATGTATTTTTTATTGTATTCACACAATAAATATCATTTACTCTAGTCAGTATGTATGAAAACTCTTATACAATGATGTCTTATATATCCACATTTTCCCTCAACCATTAGTACTTTAGTTTTCAATTCATAGAAAGATCCTATTAATTGGTTCTATAATCATATATAACATCAAAAAACATGTGTTCTTGATTAATAATTTTTGACACATTCTTCACTATAGTTATTTTTATTATTTTAATCATCGTTATCAAGAACTTTTACAAATAAATCATTAATTATTTGATTATTTTATATAATTTTCAAAATATAAATTTCAAAAACCTTATTCTTGTACATGATCTAGAATATATACTCTTTCCCACATTTTGGACTTTCCAATATGGTACCCCCATTATTATTTTCATCAAACATCCACAACATTTTTTTTAAACAATGACTACCAATCATTATAAAATACTCTATAATGGGATCCCTTTTGTAATAAATATCATTAGAAGTAATGTTATATAATGTCCTTATAAAGAACATATTATAAATATTAATATCTACGACCATAGATTTTGACAAAAATAATTTTGAGATACCATAAACTACTATCATTTTTTATCCCATATCAACCATGCTCCAATTCATTCACATAGAAACTCAATTTTATTATGGTGTCTATGAATTGGGTGATGTTTTTATGTACCATGTTTTTCAAGATAGGATTTAACTGTTATAATATTGAACACATTATCAATGAAAATTTTTAATTTATTCACACACATCCCCGACTCTTCCTCAATTATTCTTCTAATCATTTTAAACAAGTCCACTACCACATAGTTATGGTTTATAATCACTATATTAGTCAATATAGTTTACTCATTAGTAAATTTTATTAAATAAAACTCACTTTGAGATTAATTATCTCACATGGCTAAATATAAATATAATTATATCAACATGTGGGATCTTGGTTGGAATTTCTATTCTTTTATTCCTCCCATGATTATTTTTCGCTTTTTAATATGTCTCAAAACATTTTCAATTTCTATTATGAGGTGAGTAAAGTCCCTTAAAACATCTCCCTTGTAAATATATTCTAATTTTCTTAAATAAATATGTCCAAAACATACATGAAACAATATATATCTCATATTTTTATATTTTTTAAAAAGAATATATTGATTCTATAATATGAATAATATATTCATTTTTTGTCTCTTATGAAGTGTTAATATTAACATCAATAATTATTTTGATGAAACAAATATCGTGGAAGTTAACTCAATAACATTATGTCTTAGTTTAGTCATAATTAATAGATTATGTTTTTCCAAAAATAATTAATGCATATTTGGATTTTAAATTTCTAGCCTCTATTGTAATTATTATAATGCATTTGATATTCACAGATATTTTGTTTAAAATGTTTTTGAACCACTATAATGATTTTTAATATCTTTTTGGATAATTTTATATCCTATAATGTTTTATGTGAATCCATTATCATGGATCCATGGATTACTGCACTTAATATTTTTTCAGAACCACTTAAAAATATGTCTGTTTTTTTATTTGTATTCTTATTACTTATACATTTACTTAATTATCTATTTTTACCTATAATAATGGTAAAAAATTACTCAAAATAGATCCATTTATGATCAAATAATCCAAAAATCTCTTTATTTCGAACAAACATGTTTTAGAGAGGAATCGCATGTTAGAAATTATTCTCTGTCTATTTTTTTAAAAAATTTATCGCTTTTATCATCCAATTATATCCATATATATCTTTTTTATCTTTGATTCTAAAGAAAATACATATTACACCATCAAACATAGTAATTATTCCCATATGATTTTCCATTCCAAGAGTGGATACTAAAAAAATTCTTCCATGAAATGTAGATTCTAACATTAAAATTATTATTGTCATATTATTTGAAACCCAGTATTCTTTCTCATAGGTATTTTATAATTATTTCAAATTTTATTAGTTAAAAAGTCCTTATTTTTATTATACTTCTTAAAAAAAGTTAATATTTTCTATATTGGTATTTATGATCACAAATATATGATAAAAAGTAATTTTTAATCTTTTAAAAATAGTAGTTCATGATTTTATCTTGGCTAGAGTATAAGGGATCTCAAAATTCTAAGTTGATTCATAGACCACTTCAAAAGAAATTTCAAAATTAGTATTCAATTTTCTAAGAGTCTTTTCAACATTAAGGCACCTTGAATTTAAATTATTATTATTTTCTTCTTGAGTTACTATTCTTTTGTCATATTATTTTATAACTATTTCTTATTCATCTTCATTCTCCATGAGATGTTATATATCCTCAATGTACTAATTTTTCATTTTATGAAACTCATATCCAACATTCATTATCCTGTAAACCACTTATTTGAAAATTTTAAATTCATTATTATGGAAAATTTTATATACAATTCATACCTCATGTTCGGCCCTCAATATATGAATAATATAGGATTCATTATATTATTTTTTCCAATTATTGGAAATTTCTTATTTTTTTGAGAATATACCATAAATTTTGTTCTTTCTATAGAACAGTCATCCTCAGACTTGTCACATTATGGAGAGAATTCTTCTTCCACTTTTACCAACAGATCTCTTCTTTAATTTTAGTATCCTTCTTTAGTTTTCATCAAATTACCTATAGTTTTATTGAATTTTCATTTAAATTAAACTATGGGATTTCTTATTATTCTTCAAATAAATCACTTTATTTATTCTTATTATAAAAATATATAATAAAATTACCAATTCATTCACTTTTAAAACATTTATTTGGGTGATATCCTTTATATTTTCCTTTTCCATATTTGATATTTTTAGATATGAGAGTTATGATATTCCATTAATTCTCATCACTATCACCATCTTCATGAGAGTCACTTAAATACAAATTTTCCTTATCCATGATCTTAAATTTATTCATAGATCTAAAATCCCCCTAATACATTAAATTTTCTTAAAAACTGGTTTTTCCATTTAATAGTTCAGAATAGAATTGTTTAATTCATGCTGTAATGACCTTTCATATATTCAATAATTGATATTTTAGTATATAATATATTTTGGATGTTTCCCATTATATTTTCAATGATGAAAATGTCCTATATATTTTCCCAAAATACTATGATGTGAATAACTACCTCATTCATTCTATTGATGTGATCATCTATAGTATCATCATTGACCACAATGATATATTCAAATTTACCAATTAAAATATATACTTTGGATTCTATGATTTTGATATTCACTTAAAACATGTTTTCAGGTTTGTATCAATTTTTAGGATACCTAAAATCAAATAGCATTGGTGTAAAATCATTCAAAAAAGGACCAAAATATATAATTTTAATCCTTTACATAAATATAAAGGTTTATACAGTATGTTAATGTAATCTCTATATATTTTCTAATATGTTGAAACACCATAGTAAAAGCTTCCCTATCTTCTAGGACATATAGTGTATATATAGAATTATTTAATTCTTTTAACCCTAAAAAAATTTCCATAAAAGGGAACTCCTCTAATTTTCAAAAAACTCATATCTTCCATACATAAAATTATAATATCTTGGATCTTGGGGGTGTCTTTCTCTAATTTGACTTATTTTACATAGCTCAGTCAGTATAGAAATGGGAGGGTGATAATACGTTCGGTTCTTTTTTTTATATTCCCTTGTTTTTAGAATTAATCCACTCTGACCTAATAGTGTTGTGATCCAATATCAATATCACTTCATCACCCACAATAAACAATAATAAGGATAAAAAATTACACATTATTTTTTTATAATTTTTAGCTTCATTGTGAGAAACTTCTTTTTACAATGTTTGGGTTGAGTTATGAGCCAAAAAGTATCAATAATATAGCTATTATTAAGAAATTGGGTTTGTGTAGATCCTTGAATGTAAAAGATAATTCAAATAGATAGAGAAAATATGGGTGTTTTGACATACATGAAATTTTACTAGAACCGGAAAAAGCAAAACTGTTTATCATAGTAAAACCATATAATTATTATGGAATCTTCAATATTTAATTACTCATATAATCAATATGTATCAGGGTACATCTAAATTAAATTATATGGCTTCTTCTTGAAATTCCATTACTGCCATACCAAATAGATTGTGGTGGATCTATATTTACCATCTTCTCACCAATTCAAAATAAAAAACCAATGTTTGAGGGTATACATGAATTGACTAGTCTTATTTCATTTTGAAAATAAGCGTTTAGATCATTTTTTATGGAATCATATTTCCTATACCTCTTTAGAAAACCTAAATTTTTCATGGGATGGAATTTCTCATATTCTCTCTCATAAATTCTAATATATATTACTCACTCTAAAAATTATCAAACAATTGTATCTCTTTTATTTTTTACATTTTATAATCTCAAGATCCATGTAAAAATAATGCCCCTTATTTTTAATAATTTCAAATCCCCTTATATTTCTTTATTTCATTATTCAAATAGAAACCTGAAAAATAATTTTTTACTCAAAAACACTCAATAATTATTCTAAATGATGCATTGTATTACAACTCCATTTTTTTCACACATCTCATAGGTATTTATTTATTTTTATTTCTACCTGATTCACTCAACACCACAGAATACCATGAAATGTGGAGGTGGATAACATTTTTTCACATGTAACCATATAATATTAAAATCATATTATTATGGTGTATTGTAAAGATTCATCCAATTTTATAAACATGATAATAAAAAATAGATAATTCACCATGGTGACATCCATAAAATTTTCTATCATCTAGTTTTTCATGGGGAATAAGTTTCGTTGAAACTATTAACAATACGATGTAGTAATTATTTTATTCATATTTAGAATTTTATATTTAATATGATTTCTAAATCTTCCATGATGATAAAAATCCAACTAAAATTTGAAAAATAGATTAGTCTTATCCACCCAATAATTTAACTTGATCTTATAATAATGTGTTAAAAAAAATATTCCTATTTTTATTTTTTCTATGACACATATCAGAAACACCATATACTCTCTCGACTAGTTATTCAACCACCTAATCTAATATTATGATCATAATTAATGATCATTATGATTGAATATATGAAAAAAAACCCACAATGAAAATTCTAATTTTAATTCATATACATAATCTTATATAAATTAAACTCACATTTATTATCTATAGTGTTTCTAAAAATTTTAGTAAGTCTGAAGTCAAATGAAATGTCACAAACCGAATCTGGTCAACATAGAAACCATAACCAAACCTAGATCATGACAATTCCCTATCCCCACTGGCCGCCACATGTTCTTGGGTATCATAGATTTTTGTTTGGGAAGGATTGAGCCGAGTTTAGAATCATTTAACGACGACAAACAATCAGTAAACCAAACTTGAAAATTTATGCCAAACATGCCATAAATAAAATCCATAACTAAACACATGGGTTTACTAATTACAATATATGTCCAAAGATACATAAAATTATCAGAAAAATCATCATAAGGTACTCTACACAACAAATGTTTTATCACTGATAAGTCTTCTCCACAACACTGCTAGAAGGGAAGAAACTAGCCACTCGAACCTCCATCACCCAAGGCCTTGCCTTTACCTGCATCAAACATGATCAATTATACTTACACCAAAGGGGTGTAAGTATGGTTTGAGCCTAATCCCAATAGGATAAACCAAAATTATTTTATATTTTAAGTAATACGAGATAAAAATCATGTCAGTTTTGATAATCAAGAAGTGGTTGAAATAATTTATAAAGATAGAAACATTTAAATGTAAACAGTTATCAAAGGGATTTTTCTATGAGTGATAATATCTCAATAAAATATGTAAGATACTGAATTTTATGGTAAAAACACTATATTTCACAGCTAATTAAAAAAAGAGTCAATGAGCACTAATCTTGGGAACACCCCTAGGACTAGTTAGTCCCGGGCCCCATGTAAATCGTATCACGGTGTAATGTGACCCTAGAAATATTTATTCCCATGCACGAGCCACTAGTAGGGAATATACCCATAACCGTTTTGTGCCAAATAATCATCAATATAGTTTTCTAGTGTTTTATTTATCTATTTCTCTTAGTGAAATGGGGATAAAACTTTTCCAGATCACTAGCGTACTAGTTCATATCTTCCCTCCTATATCCTCGGGTTTCCCCTTTTGTTCTAAAAACATTTTCACATGTTACCAAAACCTGTTACCACATGAAAACATCAGGTATGGTCTTAATAAACTCAAAACAGTAGCTTCATGTGCATTTCATGACATACATCACTCAAAAAACATTTATAATTTCAATGGAATAACATCACAATATTTAACAATGTTTTGTATAATAAATACATTAAAAACCCCACATTTAACACTATGTGCATACCCATATTCACCCAAACTGAATTTTCAGCACTATTGTTTATATAAATCCATTATAGGGGTTATAAAATAACCTCAATTGGAAAAACATAAAATAAACTTTTAAAACACCCAATTTAACACAAAATTGGTACCTAAAAATGATTTTCATAACAAACATCATCAAAACAAAATTTCCCTGAAAAGATAATGAAGGAGAAGGGTGCTAAAAATGGAGATTTTGGAAAGCTAATTCATCTATAAGTGCTTACATATAGAATAACCTACCATAAGTGTCAATACAATTGGACCTTTAGGTGAATGATCAATCGCACCACCGCCGCACCACAAGGGACATAGATCAAGACTAAACCCACAATATTAGACCAATAAACCCCAAATAAAACCCTAAGATCAGTTCCATACATGATGGATATTAGTAAATTCAATAAAAATGGATGAAACCAATAGAAATGGAAGAAACCCTAAACAAATGAGAGAATGGATGAAAGATGGCCACATACATGAGGGATCTTGAAGAAATATCCCCACATACACTAGTCGATAAACATCAAAACTACCAAAAAATAAAATCTTGGTTCGAATAAGGCCTATAAGATCTATTGAGAATGTAAATTGGGGGAAAAGAGTAAAAATGAAGGAGTTATAAAGGAAACAAGTTACCTCTTCAAATATGGATGCTTTGACAAATCCAAAGAATCTATGACCTAATCCATGATTCATAATAGATTGAAAGTGGGGGAAATGTGAATGGGGGCGTGACTAGGGTCAGTGGACATGAGTGAGAGTTAGAATCATCTAAATAGCATAAAAATTGAATATTATATTAAATAAACAATTATTATTCAAAACTAGAAATGGGCTTACGGGCTGGCATAATTCTTTAAAAAAATCCAAATCCACCATGATTACGGATTCCTAAAGGGGCCAAATTGGTAAGGTGGAGTTAATAGGTAGGGTCGGCCATTTGGAAAGTAGAATTTGTTGAAAATGTTAAAAAAAGAGTTTTAAAAGAAACCAAATTGGTTTTATATTTGGAAATGGGCTCATGGTTTGGATCAAATCATTAAAACTTTCCCTTTCATCCAAAAATGCATGGGAAACCCCGAAAACAAAGAATGAATGGATATTAAATGTTATTTATCTTTAAAATAATTTATGTATGTGACAATTATCCCCACCATTAATGAATTTAAACCATGGAAAATCCACATGAATCTTGATTGGAAAACCAGAATGTGTACTCCTTCTCAACCCACAACATCCTCTCCCAAGACTCGTGTGTATATTTTCATCCTGCCAAAGAACCTGGAGCAGTAGAATAGACATTCCCCAAAGCATCTTTTCATGGATGTCCACTATTCACCCCATCTACTCAAATATAGAAAAATCATCCTCTATATCCAACTCCTCCCAATTCAGTATATGGGATATATCCGGGTTGTATTTCTTCAAATGGGAGACATGGAAGACATTAGGGTTGGATATCAACTAAGAATGTAAGGTCATCCTGTATGTCACCTTTCCAATATACTCAGTGTTCTCAAAAGGTCTAACATACCGCGATGTCATCTCCCATTTCTTTCCCAATCGACAATGTCCCAGACGGGGGGTCACTTTCAAAAAGACTATGTCACCCACAAAAAACTCTAGGTATCGCCTATGGTCATCCTATGATTTTTGGAGACTCTGAGCTGTCAATAAGTGCTTCCAGATCAACTTTACCTTCTCAGACGTCTCATACACGAGACTCATCCCCAAAAGTGAGGTCTCACCTACCTTATCCCAACAAAGGGGGGGCCGACGGGTCCGGCCATAGAGCACCTCAAAAGGATACATTTGAATCGATGATTGGTAACTATTATTATAAGAAAAGACAACAAATCCCAAAAGGGTATCCCAAGAACCACCAAAGTCTATAACACAAAAATGGATCATGTCCTCCAAATTATAACTCTCCCTCTCCATCTGACTATTCGTTTTAGGATGGTATGATGCGATCATTTTAATATGAGACCCCGAGGCCTTATAAAGGCCTTCCCAAAACCAATAAGTGAAACATGGGTCTCTATCTGAGACAACTACAGATGGAACACCATGAATCCTTACATCCTCCTGATGATACAATCAGCCCAACTCATCCACTTTATATGTATCTTTGATAAAAATGAAGTGTTATAATTTATTCAGACAATCAATCACCACCCAAATGGAATTATTACCCTGAGGTCTAAGAGGTAAGCCAACAATGATGTCTATGCAACCTTGTCCCACTTTTAGGTAGTAATGGGTAACTTCTAGAGAAAACTGTAGGTCCTTTGATGCTCTACATTCACCTACTAACATGTCTAGCATCTCAACACGATTTTTGCGCTGTCTCATCTCATAATAGGCCACCAGAACTGCCGACAGACATCATAATACCTCTTGGTGGAACCCTGATGGACAACACATTGAGACTGGTAGTTATCCTTCATCCCCACTTTCTACAGAGATAATGGAACTACTAAATGGACCATGATGCATAGGATTCCCTTGTGAGACAATGACCAATAATAAGACATCTCCCCACCATGATGAAACTGCTTTAACCACTAAAAAATCCCATCACTAGGCCATTCTAACTAAATTAGCTTACAAGATAATGATTCAACTAAAACCTCACCAAGAACACACCCCTATTTTTCACCAAGTTCTCCACATTCATCTGATCAAAGAGTGCCATCAGAGTTCACTCGTCACTAGACATCCTTAAATCCTTCACTGGGACTCTTCTTCTTAATGCATCGGCCACCACGTTACACTTTCCTGGGTTATAGACAATGTCAAAGTTGAACCCCTTCAAGTACTCAATCAAATGACACTCCCTCAATATTGAGGCCCTTATACGAGAAGAAATGGGGAATTCTTTTGTGATCAGAGTTGACTAAAAACTTTTCCCCAAATAGATAGTGACAAAAAGTCTTCAATGAATTCATCATAGATAATAAATCCAAGTTGTGTGTAGTGTAATTATTTTTGGGTGGTTGGAGTTGGCAAGATCCATACGCCACTACATGATCATCCTGCATAAGAACACACCAGATACCCATACCTAAAGCATCACAATACACCACGTACCCCTCTATAGCCTCTGGAAAAATCAGTATGGGGGTGGTAGTCAACTGCCTATTTAGCTCCTCAAATGATTCCTAACATTCTGGACCCCATAAAAACTTCACCCCTTTCAGAGTGAGCGCAGTCATGGGGGAAGATAGTAGAGAGAAATCTTAAACAAATCTCCGGTAGTAACCAGACATGCCAAAGAAAACTCCTAATCTTGGACATGTTCTTTGGATTCTCCCATGACATAACCGAACTGATCGTTTCAGGGTCCATTGAAACACCCTTCTCTAAGATCACATACCCCCCAAAACATCACATCTCATATCCAAAAAGCTCACTTGGATAACATTGCATAGATGTGGTGATCCTGCAAAATGCCCAAAATGATTTGCAAATTATGCTCATGATCCTCCTCAGATCCAGAGTAAACTAGGATTTCGTCTAGGAATAACACAGTGACAGAGTCAAGATATTGGTGGAACACCCTTTTCATGTGTTCCATAAAACCACTAGAGAAATGGTCAATCTGAAGGGAATGACTATGTACTCAAAGTGGTTGTACCTGCTTCGAAAGGCTATATTTGAGATATCTGACACTTTCACCCAGATTTGATGGTAACCCAAACACTAATATTTTTTATAAAACTACTTTTCCCCCTTCAACTGATCAAACAAGTAATCTATTCAGGGAAATAGATATTTTTTCTTGATGGTTACCATGTTCAGCTTCCAGTAATCAATACAAAACCTGAGGCACCCATCAGCCTTCTTCGCAATGATAATAGGAGAGGCCCAAGGAGAGACACTCGGGGGAATCAATCCTTTGGATTCTAAATCATCCAGTGGAATCTTTAATTCACTGAATTCATTGGGGGCCATACTATATGAGGTAAGAGATATTATATGTGTTCCCAATGCCAAATCGATCAAGAACTGCAAGTCCCTCTCTGGGGGTATGCCAAAAAACTCCTATGGAAATAACTATGGAAACACATCCACTACATGAGGTAACCTACCCTCATGGGCATGGTCATTTTCCTATAGTATAAGTGAAGATAACATGAATATAAGATTACCCAACTATGGGATGAGAATTCCCACATGACCCAACTGGGGATCTCATTCCCCAGAAAAAACCTACAGACTTCCATCATGTTCCTTGAAACTCACTCACTACCTATAGTAATTGATGTGCACCTAAATTTGTACCAGAAAATACATGCCATGTACGACATCAAATAGGTCCATATCTATGATTAGTAGGTCCCACTCCATTTCATCCCCTGACATAGAAGACGCAGACGATGGGCACCAGAGTCCCTACTTCTTCTTCTATCCTAGCAGCGTCACCAACTCCATCACAAAGTACAATAGGTTGGTTGGAAATTTTAGCATGTTCATAGTATGGGAAGAGATGAATGAAAAAGAAGCACTGGTATCAAAAATTGAAGTAGTGCTAAAATAGGAAATCAGATTGGTAACTTGAACAGTCAATGATCCTTCCTCTGATCTTGCTGGTGCATGATCCTCTACATGAAGATTCCTAGTCTCTTACTTTGGATGGCCGATAGTTTGTGTATCTTCCCTAAACTGGATCTACAGAAGAGTATGATGTGTCACTTCCTCCATGAACACAAAACTGAGATCCCCTTGTCCTCAACGAGACTGACTGAGCCAGCACACCCTTAGAATCCACTGATCTTGTCCCATGTTGGAGTGGATGTGCCATCTTGAAAAATTTATGCAAGTGTCCCATACCACCACACTGATAACAGGGCATCGAAGTAAAAGTTCATGTTGGTCGGATGTTCCATGGCCCCCCACACTAGTGGCACACAATGGACCTCGCTTCAGAATACATCAAATAAAACTACCTAGAAGGTTGTCCTGAGCTACCACCTCCCTTATTTCCCTTCTCCTTTTTCTTCCTCTTCTTCTCAGAAGTGCTGCCACTACCCATTACGGACATCGTACCAGAGAAAACAGACATCCCCTTATAGTCTATCACCACCATGAAAGCTCTATCAACCACTTCAATATAGTTTTTCATCTTGAACAAGAAGTCCCACGAATAGATCTCTGAACAAAAACCCATCTCAAACTTCTGGGCCATCATTTTCTCATTGGAGACCATTTCTGGAGCATACCGGACCATCTCGGCCAAAAGGTTAGCATACTCTATCACTGATAGATCCCCCTTAACAAGTTACATAAACTCTTGAGATCAAACATATGCAAAACATCATGGTATTACTGGTCATTGAAGTTAACATTGAAGTCCTTCCATCTCATTTGCCCGTGCTTCCCAGCATAAAGCACTATTTAATACCAACATTGGTTGGGACACTCTATCAAAAAAGAGGAACATTTCACCCTAACATTTTTAGGTGTTTCCTCGAATACAAACATGCACTTGATCTTCTAGATCCACTCCTCGGCTTCATAGGGTTTCGTGCTACCTCGGTAAGTATGAGGATTCTTCTTTTGGAACTCCAAGGATTTGTCCTCCCTAGGACCAGATTCCACTTTTCTAACTAGAGTAGGGGTAGGAGCAGGAGTTTCTCCTTTCCCTAGAGCCTAGAATATCCTAGACTATTGCTTCCACAAACCTTTGATCAAGCGCGAAGGGAGAAATCTCTCTGACTTCCTCCTATGGGTGCTTGTTAGCTCTCCAAAAAGGCATGTTGGAACAAAAGGAAACAATCACAAGAGAAAAAATCAGTACAATAGTTTTAAAAAAATTCATCAATAATATCAAATATAAATAATCCAAACAAATTACAATAATAAAGTAACCAACTAATTCACCCCAACCTGATGTTTGCGTGCAGTCTTCATCCCACATGTCTCACCTAGATGTGAAGTCAAAAAAACAATTCAAACGAACCATGGTGACTTTATGTCTATCCTGAGAGGTGTGGGCCATGCACCCTATTCAGGATCAAAATTCTGAGCCCCGACTATCCTAGATCTTTCCTAGCCTGACTCATCCCAAAATAATAATATACCCCAAAAACATTAACCTAACCTCTGATAACATTTTTCATGAAAAAATCTGGTCTCCATCAAAACCGGCACCAAACCCAGCCTGTGACAAGGCCCAAAAAGCATTCACTAACCACAAAGTTTGTCACATGTTCCAAATAATCATATATTTTTGGTTGGTAACTATTTACCCTACTTTAGAATCATTTAAAAACAAAAAACAATCAATAAACCAAATCTTAAAATTTGTGACAAACATGCCTTAAATAAAATCCATAATAGTACACATAGGTTTACGAATTAAAAATGAGGTCCAAAGATACATAAAATTACCATAAAAACATCCCAATGGACTCCATGCCATAGGGGGTTATAAGCCATAAGTTGTCTCTATAACACCACACCGAGAAATGAAACTAGCAACCCGAACCGCCATCACCAAAGGCATTGCCTTTACCTACATCTGACATGATCAAGTGTACTTACACTGAAGGGGTGTATGTATGATTTTTTCCTAATCCCAATATGATACCACCCAATTTATTCCAAATATTAACCAATAGATGAAAAAAATCGTGCCAGTTTTGAAAAGAAAGAAGTGGTGGAAATAATTTTTAAATAATAATTCTTTTAATTGTAATCATGTTTCAAAGGGAATTTTCCATGAGTGATAACATTTAAATAAAAAATGTAAACTATGGTGTTTTCAAGAAAAATCCACCATGTTCTAAAGATAAACACAAATGTTTCAATGAGCACTAATCTTGGGAACACCACTAGGCGCTAGTAAGTCTTGGACCCCTTGTACATCGTGTCTCTGTGTAATGTAACCACTGAAAAATCCATTCCTTTGATTTAGACACTTATATGGAACATAAACATAACCTAATGGTCCCCAACCATCATCAATATAGTTTTTTTAGAGTTGTTTTTTCCCATTTTACTTTTTGAAATAGGGATAAAACCGCTTTGGATCACTATCATACTAGTACATATCCTCCCTCATAGATTCTAAAGTTTCCCCCTTTGTCCTCAAAACATTTTAACATGTTACCAAAATCCATTAGCACATAAAAACATCATTTCTAGTATTAGTAAAATCCAAACTATAGCTACACATTCTTTTCACCACTTACATCAATCATTCAAACCTTTATAATTTTAGTAGAATAACTTCACAAAATTTAACAATGTTTTGTACACAAATTCCATTAAAACCCCACTTTAAACAATATGTGAAATACCAATATTCAGAAAAACATAATTTCTAACACTAAAACATTTTTTATAAATCCATTACCAGTGTTATAAAATAACCCCAATTGGCACAACATATATTAGACAGGTAAAACACCCAATTGAACACAAAATTGGTACCTAAAAACAATTTTCTTAATAAACGTCACCAAAAAAATGTATTACAAATGATAATGAAGAATAATTGTTCTAAAAATTGAAATTAAGAAAATATAACTAATATATTTGTTCTTACACATGGAATCACCTACCACAAGTGTCAAAACCCTTGAATCTTTGTGAAAAAAGTTCATCCTCACCACTATCACACACAAGGGACATAGATGAACCCTAAAACCACTATATTAGACCAATAAGTCCAAGATAAAACCCTAGGTTCAAGGCCCTACATTATGAAAATTTTTATCTTCAATAAGAATGAATGAAACCCTAATGAAATGGAAAAACCCTAAGAAAAAGGGAGAAAGAAGGAATGATACCCACTTATTTGAGGGATCTTAAATAAATCGCCCCAAATACACTAGTATATGAATTTAGAAACATCCAAAAATTCAATACAGGTTCGAATAAGGATGATAAGTTCAATTTAGAACTAAAATGGTAGAAAAGGAGTAAAAATTGAAGGGGTTATGAAGAAAACAATTACCTCTTCAAATCTGGATGATTTGAGAAGGTCTAAGATGTTATGGCATATTTTGAGTGTGTATGAGCTCCATAGAGGGGGGGGAAAGAGAATGGGGGGTCGCCTAGGGTAAATGATCTTAGGTGGGAGTTTTAATCATCAAAATATCATAAAATTTATATAAGATATTAGTTAAACAATTATTTTTTAAAAACTGGAAATGGGCTTAATGGCTGGCCTAATTCCTTGAATGAAAACCCAAATCCAGATTGATTATAAATTCTTAAAGGGTAAAATTGATATGGTAGTGTTAATAGGATAGGGGAGGCCATATTATAGGTAGAATGGGTGAAAAATATTAAAAAAAATACATATTTATAGAAGAAAACAATTGGTTATTAAATTTGGAAATGGGCACATGGTTTGGTCTATATCATTAAAACTCACCCTTTCCACCAAAAATGAATGGGATACCCCCACAACAAAGCCAGAATGGAAATTAAATTAAATGTACCATTAAAATAAGTAATGGATGTGACATGGAATCTTTATGCCTCTTAAAATTTTATATAAATTCTATTTTTTATTAGTTCGGGAGACATATGAATGTCTATGAAGTTATATGATGTATTATATCCTTTACAAAATGTCATATAACTATATTTTTTCTAGATTTTTCAATTTATAAAAAAAAACTATAAATTCATATTCTAGATTCAGAAGTTACATGAGAATACATGAATTCATATAGAAACAACTATTATCATATGAATGCCTCATAAGTTGTACGGTTTGGTTTATAAAGTCTTAAAAAATGATAACATTCATTCTAAATGACAATAAAATATTATCAAATGAATTAAGTCAATTTAAATTTCATCCAAATAAATACACTCACTATTATCTGTAACATCATTGGATGTTAGGATTTTTGGTATTTCATATTCAAATTTAAAAAATAAAAATGCATTTAATATTATTAGAATGATACAGAATGAGATTATACAACTTCCAAACTCATATAAAACACATCTATAGAGGACCAACATATTTCTCAAATATTATTAACAAAAAAATAGAACATTTTATATATTTATATGGTAACATCAATTATTATTTTTGTTATATGGAAATTTTTCGTTATAACACTACTTTATCTATTCCTTTTACTGCACTTATAAAAACAAATCAAGAATACATGAATCTCATAACATTTTACTATGAACTGTTTCGAATTATCAAAAACCCACCCAATATCATAATATTTGGGAAGTTTTATTCCATCAAATCATGATAGGATATCAATAATCATAAAATGCTACTAATTATCCAAATGGGAATAATATCCCTTATAGTGGTTAATTTTTCTATCCAATAAAATTGAATAAATACATCATGATAAAATTTCCAAATTTATATATCTATAACATATAAAAATCTAAAAGCCATTCCCCATATAAATATATTGGAATATAAATAATACTGACAAAAAGAATATAAAAAATTTACACTTCTAAACATATCCCATGAAATGATGCCAACCAAATAAATCATTGAGAAAAATGAATTTTAAATCAAAAAATGGGACTTTTTAAAATTATTTATAATAAAAGAATGGAAAAAATACATCACGGTAGTATAAAAATTGCTAGAAAGCATTAATGAAAAAAAGGGAAAAAACCAAATACCAAATTTGTAATTATTTTCCCTATAATATATAGGGAAAAACTTGTGTTATAATATCATAGGACCTCAACTACACCAACATATATATTAAACAAAATAAACCTGTAGTGAGGTAAAATACTATCATTTGAGGGATAATTACATCAGTGAAAATAATAATATATATATATATGAGTTCCCATGTGGAACTAGATTGATATCCCCGTAACCTATTTCACACACTATATAATGGAAATAAATATATTCAATTAATAACTATTGTCATATAATTATATATACCACACTAATATAATTAAACATTTCAGAGAAAAATTAGATGCTAATTCACTTAGATACTCCTAGAACACCCTCCTCACTAGATTGATAGACCCTTAGCTTGGCCATCTAATCAACCTAGGATACATATCTACACTAGTGGTGATTACTAAAACAACTTTATTTTTGTATATTCTCCAATGAATAGAATGAGTACATGTAAAATAGGAAACAAAAAATAAATTTTTTATAGATTGAATGAGGTCCATTTATGTGTATGTGGTAATATTTTCAATTTACTTATATTAGGTAATTGATCTTTAAGAAATATTTTAATTTTCAGAAATGAATATTAAAATACATATTATCTTTTTATGGTTATATAAATAAATAATATTCTTTATCCAGACCATCATTGGCCAATAATGGAATAATAAATTAATATAATAATATTATTGACTTCACACTAACCCAAGGTTCAAGTAAATGGTAACTATATTTCAAGTCTAATGGCTCTATATGTGATATATTTATATTGTAGACATAAATTTATATCCATATAACCTATCATGTTCTTTACTCATGGGTAATGAATGCCACTATATCCACCCAATATCACATTTCCTACGATGGATATCAATTTCAATTTGGACGCCCTATCATATAGCCACCTCAAGGGATCTTGATGCCACTATGGATTCCCATATCATATATTTCAATTTAGATATCACTCCCATAATTGATTCCCTATTGGTCACCTACCCTTGTGAATTAGATTAAACTATTATCACCCCATTTCATATATCACTATATGTAAATTAACACCACTATAACAACCCATTACACAACTATCAATACATAAATCTAAACATCAGGTCATAATAACGATTCAATTCCACAATACATGATCTAAACATATCAGCCCTAGTCATACCAAATAAATTCAAAGGAGAAATAAAATACCCTCATACATAGTCTCCATTATATATGATTCTAAAACCAATTATTTTTTCCCTTTCCCTAGTGAAATATGATATCCCAATACTTATGAACTTAGAATAAGAAATAAAAATGAGTCACATTTAGTGGACATATGATGTTTAGCTCAGTTAAGTGAAAACACAAATATTTTTTATGTATATATTAATCATCTAACATGATTCTCATATTAATACCTATAATTCAAGGTGGTATATAATATGAAAATCATAAAAAAAATTCCTATTTAAATTTTCATCTCTACATTTTATGAATTAAAAGATCACCGTCTAATCTATAAAATACTCATTACCATCATTCAATAATTATAAAATATAAATGTCTTTAAATTTAATAAATAATTATAAAAATAAAATTGAAGAGTGTACCTCCAATATACATCTAAATAAATTAAGTAAATGTATATTCAATGAGTTATAACTAATAAATATCATATTTTCCACATTTTATAACATACCCTATTTACATGGGGAATATTTTATCATATCTTCTATATTACACATTTCATTTTATTTATCCCCATGCATTCTAGAATACACCTGAGCTAGGTAATATATAAAGGACCTATGTGTTTCTTTAGAGTTCAACATTCAAACATGAAAACAATATATAATATACTAATATATTTCCTAACTATCCATATCACCCTATTTATAAATATAAATATTTAATATCAGATGGAATATAATGTGAGTATCAATATCATCATGGTAGGAGGTATTAAAAACATAGTTACATGATCATCTAGTGGAATAATAACTATAAAAACACAACAACATGAACAATCTAAAATAAATACCTCCTTAAATATAATGTTCATGAATCAATAGGTAATAAACATTACTGAGCACAAAAAAAGAATATTTATATAAAAAACGTGACTTCCCTACTTTTATTAGTCACTGTGAATGTATTTTAGACATTTTAAACACTCCATATGCCATCAAATATTATTTCAAATAAATATCTAGGAATACACGTTAGTAGTGTAATGTCCAATGTTGTATGGGATAATGTCAATAAAATAAAATTTCAATTTCAATATGTGGGAATTGGGAAATTTTTTTAATTAGGACTCATGAATATATTGCAATCATTTGAATTTTTTAGAAGGTGTTTTTTTAATGTGATTAAGGGACTAAGATGTTTCATAGTTTCATAACATTGTATAGTGTTTTTTGGGTGGATTATTTATGATTTTTAATAAATATTATATTTTACATGACATGCGTAGAGAGTGTTTTGATGTTGTGTATTTTGGGTGTGTATATTTAATAAATTATGACTACTAGAGCCATGAAAATTGTAAGAAATTATATAGAAGTTATCAGTGATGATGTTAGCTGTTAGGGGGATGTTTCTAAATGATTCTATATGGTAAAAACCAAGGGATAATTGTTTTCAATTTTTATTGGGATGTTATAAAGAACTCGTGTTGAAGTAAGAATATGAATATGCCAAGAAATCCATGGATATAATATTTTAAATTTTCAAAGAATGGTTAATTTAGTATCTTGTTACCATTTTATTAGTTATGACCTTAACCAAATTATGTTTTTCCCCTCCATTGATATCGTGAATATACTTATAATGGTGATGTCAGAGATTTGTTTGAATTTCCACTTTATCTAATGATTTATATTGGATTTAGAAGGATTTCACATTATGTAACTGGGTTACATGCCATGTAACTATTGCTGGATACAATCCATGAATGAGGATTCATGCTATGAAATTTTACACGCTGTGAAGGGTGGTTTCATGTTGTGAATCATTTATGTGATAGATTTTCATTTCTAGTTGAAAAATCATTCGACATACATTTTCACCATGGATTTCATGGTGTGTAATTATATTATACATCATGAAATGGAAAATATATAGTTCTTAAAATAGGTGAGCATCTATGTTTTCTTCATTTCTTTTATCCAGGCCCTTGGATCTCAACCTACAGTTCTTACCATCTATTTTTGAGAGCCTCTTCTAAATAAGTATCAATCATTTCGGTGTTGGAACTTCATTGAAGTTGTGGTGCATCTCTATGGGTAAGTGATCTTTCTAATTCATCATTTTGAGTGATCACAGAGGCACCCTAGAATTACATTATTAGATATATTGATCTATGCTAGATGTTCCATCATTTATTCTTGTAGATCTATTGTGAGATCTTATTTCAGAGTCCATTTATTAGTTATTTGTGGTGCAGTGGACACCCATTCATGAGGTATGTGTATTTTTCCTTTTCCACCACCCCTATGTTTTCTATATTGGATCTATACTAATATATAGGGATTTGATTCTAGGTCATTGATTGGCATTGTTGAGTTTCATTGATTTTTGATTCCATCACAGGTGTGTGTGATGTGGGTTTTGAGGTATGTGGTTCCATATCTAGTTGATGATAATGGTTCTTGTTGTTTTCCTTTACAATCTAATTCATAATGAATGATTGGCATGATTTGTTTGTGTGTGTTGAGAATATTTTTCAATGAAATATGGTTTTTACCTGGTTATTGATAAGTTTAACGGAAAAGTGGTATTTTTCAATCATAGAAATGAAATTTTATATTCTTTTCGAAGAATTGAAATAAATTGGGAAAATTAGAACATGGGATTCCATTGGTAAATAGGTGTAATGTTTAGGTTGATTCCATTATCCATTGTTTTTTATTAGAAAAGAGATTTTTCATAGGGATTTCTAATATTTTATATTCCCACTGTTCTAGGGGACCGATATTGAAATTTTTTGGGGGTTTAATAATAGGGTGTTCTTCTGATTCTTAGGACCATTTTTCTTTGAATTTGATTATGCACGTGATTATTATAGTATATGTAGTCTGTGAACTAGACCTGTAGTATTCCATTGTGTTGTGATACCTGTGCTTCAATTTTCTATTTCTTGGATTTCTATTTTATCCTAGATATGCATGTTTTTTCTTGTATAAATTGATATGGAAAATGTGTGTTGAAATTGATATACTATATTTTTCTTAGAAATGTGTTAAAATAGAAATTTTTACTATGTTTTCAATAAGACTAGTTTACTAATAATCAAGTGATGTTTTATCTTAAAATGAGCATATAAGAATTTTTTTACAGAGGCTTGTTATGGAACACATTAGTGGGATCCTAATGAGTCTATAAGCTCACATCCTACATACCTCTTTGTTGGTGCGTAGACCTTTGTTCCTCTTCTAGTGAAGGTAGAAGAAATGTGCCATGGTGAGACGGTGGGGTTCGTGTTAGCTATTTGGGTTGCTAGTGGTGAGATGGTGGGAGTTTTTCCTTTCCATCATCTAGAGTATCTATTTGGTTCAGGTCCTTTGGATTTTTTAGATACTTTTTTGTTTTTTGTTTACACTATTTTTCGTACAGTTATGGCATATATATTTTTCATCTTCTGATGTTCCTTTTTTCTTATTACATATATGACATGTGGTTTTTCTGGTTGGTGGAAATCATTCCCTCTCAATCCTTGTTTGATGCCCAGGTTCTTGTCACCAGCCCATGGGGATAGTGAATTCCCTTCCGGTATGTGACAGAATGGGTCAGGTGCCAGGTTTGTGGGTACTGCTGGTCCATTCATGACAATTCGGTTTGAGATGAGGTCAGCTCTTAAGATACATTGTCTTTGGATGTCTGTTAGACTAGAGATAGGATTTTCAGGACATGAGGGGTATGTTGCAATAAGTTTTTAGCCATCTCTTTTTATAATGAGACTCCTGTTTCCGTGGTATGTTGGGATAAATTTCTCTATTGCTGGGTTGGTTCTAAATTTAATTTTATACTTATGGGTTTTATAGTTTTAATTGATACTTTTTATATAGTATAATCATTCTCATGTTTTGGTGTATAGTTTTATGCCTCCATGACATCTTCCACAAGTTACTCAAGAATGTTCAATTGATACTTATCAAGGGAATCAACCTATGTGTCAGAATATTATCAAGACTATTGTATGGGATGTTCATGTTGTTGGTTTGGATGTAGCTTGAGTTAAGAACATAGTTGTTGAGGTACACATAGTAGGAGGATGATAAATACATCAATAATGGGAATTCTTCTTCTAGAATCCACAGTCCTTTATATGGATGAATGAACCTCAAGAGGTAGAGGACTAGATCGAAATGATCGATCAAATTTTTGAGTTTTCGAAGACACATTATAAAATTAGGGTAATGTGCGTAGGGTTCGGGTTCAAAGAGTCCAATATACGATGGTGGGATACCATGGTCTAGGAAGACAGACATGTGGACTTGAATTTTATGGTTTTAAAAAACTTATTCTTTTAGGAGTTTTTCTAGAGTACCTAATGTTGGAAAATTATTTGGAGTTATGATCATTAAATTAGGGAGATAATTAAATGTTGGATAACAATAATCATTTTTCTGAAGCTATTCATTTCTCCCCGCCATGTTGATGATTGACCAGCTGAAGTCTCTAAAGTACCTGCAGGGTTTATGACTGGTTATCAGATTGTATGTGTTCATGTTGAAACATCATACAAATGTGGAGATAGTATATATTGCTTTGATGGAAAATTTAAATATGATAATAAAGATTGGATTTTACACCTCTACTCTTCTATTGAGTGGTGTAATTAGTGGCACAGATGGGAAGAAGATGAAGTGGAAAGATCATCACATGAGTAATATAGGTGGGTCTCAGTAGTGGGCCTCCTCTGCACCATCTATTACATAGGGATTTGTGCCTTTAAATTTCTATCACTTTAGAAGTGATTGAAATAGAAAAAGTTCTTTCCAAATTCCCATGAATACATGAAACAATTGTGGATTAATTGGTCATCTAAGATGCTTTTGGGAGGTGATGACTATGAATTCTTATTGTCAGGATTTATTGGCTCTAAAGGATACTGAGGTTTAGTATGAATATTCAAAGACTATAGGGATCCATCCACAAGCCTCAAGAGTGAATCAATTTCACGTAGTAGATGAGTGTCTAGCGTAAGTTGATTCTAGTACGACAATAGTGAGAGGTATTGTCCTTATTTAATATTTAGTATTAATTTATCCTTTTGATACTGGTTCCTACCAATCATTTATATCTTCTCATTTTTTTGATATTATAAAACTTACAACGGAACCTATGCCCTTTTAAATTGATTAAGAGACTCCTATTTGTAATGGGAACGAGCAGGGGTTTATGTGTCCTTTTTGTTCATTAAGGATAGTTTATATAGATTTGGTATGGGATTTTCTCATTATCGGTCTATATATATTTGATGTTATCATTAGTATGGATTGACTTGCCTCTCAATGAGATGAGGTTGATTATTATCATCAGTCTGTTTTGTTTCATGATGATGAAGGGATATCTCATGTGTTTCAGGAGGAGTGTTACCTAGGGTCTAGTAGTGCAGGACCTTCACACCCAAATCTCGGGAGTTAGTTGGCTGCTATTATGTTTTATCCTGATAGCATCTCTTATATTTTTGATCTCCTAATTATTGTTTGAGATATTCATAACATACTTCCATAGTACTTCAACAAAATTCCATTAGAGGGAGAGGGAGAGTTTACGATTAATCTGGTTCTTGATATACATCTCATATAGATTCCATCTTATCATATTTCACTTGAAGATCTAAAGGATCTCAAGATTCAATTGGAAGAACTATTGGAAAAATGTTTCATTTTCCCTTGCATTTCACATTGTGCATCCCCAGTTCTATTTAATTTGAAAGTAGATGGTTCTCATTGGTTGTGTTTGGAATATTAGAAGTTGAACCGAGAATGGTTAAGAGAAAATATCCTTTTCCATGTGTAGATTATTTGTTTGATTAGTTAAAGGGGTAAATTTGGTTTTCTATGATTGATCTCTGATCAGGATATCATCAGCTCGGATTTTAGGAGTCTGATATACTAAAGATATCCTTATGAGAAGGTATATCCAATATGAATATATTTTTATGGCTATTGGTCTTACTAGTGATCCTACTATTTTTATGGAATTTTTTACTCAGATATTCCATAAATATATTGAATATTTTGTGCCAGTGTTCATGGATGAGATTTTGGTTTATTCGAAATCCGAGCATGGGCATGAGTACCATATCAGTTTTCTTCTAGAAACTTTGAGACTCTATTGTTTTTATGGAATGATTTCAAAATGTTGTTTCTGGATTCAAGAAGTGATGTTTTTGGGGTATAGAATTTATGATCATGGATTATCAGTTGATTCAATGAAGGTAAATGTATTTTTTTCATGTAAATAACCAAAAAATGTATTTGATATACAAATCTTCCTTGGTCTTGCTAGATACAACCAAAAGTTTATCAATGACTTTTCTAAGAGGGAGTATCCTTTGAATACACTCAGCAGAAAGAGGTGAAATTCACATGGGAAGAAAATTGTCAGTCATTATTCAATGAAATGATAAGGTTTGTGACATTGGATACTATAATAGTCTTACCTGATCCTGGTAAGGGGTATGAGGTGTTTTTAATGATTCTGGTGATGGTTTGGGTTGTGTGCGTATATAGGATGACCATGTGGTAGCATAGAGCTCTCTCCAACATTGAATACATGAAAAGAATTACCCCACTCATGATTTATAGATTCTTGCAGTCATGTATGTGACAAATATTGGTGGAACTATATTTTTGGGGAATGGTTCATAGACTTTTTTTATCATAAAATCATGAGATATATCTTATCTCATAAATACATAAATCTCTAACAATGTTGATGGGTACAATACCTTCAAAAATTTGAATTTGATATCACCTACACCCCAGAAAAGTGAAATTTCATTGCAGATGCTCTTAACAGGAATGTACCATCACACATTGTTCTGTAATTGAAGGTGGACTAGAACCTTATACAGATATTCACTTAGTTTCACATAGATGCTTAAGAGGATGTTTCAGGTATGGTCTTATTCTATGTTTATTTATTAGCATATCACCTAAAGTCTTTTATGAAGAGTTTGTGGTAGGATTATGTGTTTCAAAAGACTCAATAATTCCTCTATGGTGGGTAAACCATTTATGGTTGGTGTCTCTCTTCAAATGGTATGCTTTCCTTAGGGAAAAGGGTTTTTGTCCCAACATTTATGAGGAGTCTTTCTTGCTGTTACACCTAGAAAAGGATAATGGTAGGGAACATTAAACCTTCTTGTTTTCTTCAGCCTCTTAAGGTGTCTATCTGAAAATGGGATGAGGTGTTCATTGATTTTTTTGTTGGATTACCATGGACTCCCCAACAGAAGAATTTTATCTTGGTGGTTGTTTATTTTTTGACGAAGTCTTCTCATTTCATTCTAATCAAAGACACCAATAATGTTAAAAATCTCTATATACAGTATTTGAAAGATAATGTGATATTACACAAGAGTCCTTATTCCATTGTTTCAGGTAGATATCCTAGGTTTTCCCCAAGGATATTTAAGAGTCTTAAATAGGAAATGGGAAAGAAGGTCATGTTAACAATATTTTACCATCTACAGATAGAGAGTTATACAGAGCACGTGATCTGATTCTGGAGGATATGGTCCACGTGAAAGTCTTCGATTTTGGAGGATCATGGTAAATCCATCTCGGACTAGTTATTTTTTTTACAACAACAATTATTATATGGTGGTATGAATGCCCCCCACACTTGATGCATTGTATGTTCACTCGTGTAGATTACCTGTTTTTTGGAATGAGGTGGGCGAAGTATCTCTAGTTGGTCCAAGCATGGTTTAGGAGATGTCCATGAAGATTCTACATGTACATGGACATATGATAAAATTCCATAGTTTATAGAAATTGTATGTGGAATAGTGGGGTCAGAATTCTGAATTTTCCATAGGTGACTTGGATTTCCATAATGTTTCTCCTTAGTTGGGTTACCATCGACATAGAAATTAGGGAAAGATGACTCCGATATATGTTGGACCTTTTGAGGTCATTGAGAAGTTCATAAATATTTATTACTGTCTATTATTACATGTTTGGTTTATAGTTATTCATGATGTTTTCCAAAATCCCCATTTTAGGAAATATCATCTTGATCTCGCTCACCTTCTCAGTTAGGACAAAATTTAGTAAGAGCTAGATATTTTTGTTTTTTAGAAACCAGTCGAGATCATTGACTCTCATGTGAAATTATTTCATGGGAAGTCAATTATATTGGTCATAGTTCTATGGAAACAAGGATTAGATGATCATGAAACTTGGTAACATGAGTCATTTATATGGGTGCAGTGGTGTCATCTATTTCAAGGGATTACATCTTACACATGACATCTCAGGAAAAGAATGTATTTATGTTTGGGAGTTTGTAACATAATGTTACCATTGTATTTTGTATTCCCATAACCTCATCATGGTTTTCCCATTATATGAGTTTGAGAGGATACCTATAATAGTGAATTCAGAGATTTATTGGACTTTCCACCTCAACCATCACTTTAGGTAGGATGTAAAGGATTTGATACCTTGTAATTGGGTTACACACCATGTAACTCTTTCTTAGTACATGACATAAGAGGTAATTCGTCCTATAAAAATTTTCATGTAGTGCAGAGTGGTTTCATATCATGAATAATTTTAATAAAATATTTTTATTATGAGGAAATATATTTTCAGCATACTTGTACACCATGTATTTCACGGTGCATAACTGTAAAACACACAATGAATAATATTGTTTATAGTTTTTCAAATAGGAGAGTGGCTATTTTTGATTTGGTTATTTTCTCTAGGAACTTGGCTCTAGACCTAGAGTTCTTCCCTGGTTTTTTTTTTTGAGAGACTATAATCCAACTACATCAACCTGTTCGGTGTTAGATCTCCATTTCACTTTCAGTGTGTCTCTACAGGTCATTGATATTTTTTCTTTTTAATTTCAAGTGTTTGTGTTAGCACCCAACAATTACGGAATTATATCTTTTAATCTATGTTGGATTTCACTTCTTATATTATTTTACATCCTTAGTTATATCTTGTTCTGGAGGCCTTTACTAGGTTAGTTGTGGTGTGACACACATACTTTTTTGAGGAATGTGTTTTTTTTCATTTCCACGGGCCCCTTGTTTTATAAATTGGACCAATACTAATATATGGGGATTTTGTTTTAGGACCTTATTTGACATTGTTTTGTTTATTTATATTTGGATTCCATTACGGGTGTGTGCGACCCACATTTTGAGGTTGGTGGTGCTGTCTCTAGCCTATGATAATGGAACTTGTTGTACTGATTTACAAATAGATTGATAAAGATATATTGGCATGAGTTTTTTGCGTGTTGAGAATATTTCACAATGAAAAATGTTCATTCCCTTGTTATTGATAAATGGAATGGAAAGGGGGTACTTGGAAATCATTTAAATGAAAATTGAAATGGTTTTGAAAGGATTTTTAAAGAATTGAAATCAATTGTGAAAAGGAAAACATGGGTTAGCATGGGTACTTAGGTGGAAGGTTTAGCTTAAGGTCTTTATCCATTATTTTGTTTTTATAAATGAAGGTTTTCTGAGGAATTCCATAGTTTACTAGTCCCTTTGTTCTAGGGAACTAATATTGACATTGTTGGGGGGGGTTTACACATGGATTATTATTTATCTTCCTAGGATTGTTGTTCTAGAAACTAGTTTGTGCACTTGATTACTATGGAATGAGTAGTCGGTGACCTCAAAATGTAGTATTCATTGCTACTGTGATACATATGAATCTGTTTTTTATTTATTGGATATCTAAGATAGCCTCAATATACCTTATTTTTTCATGAAATGTTATATGGGAAATGCACTTTAAAATTTATATACCTACTTTTTTTAGAATTGTGAAAAAATAAATGTAAACCATGTTTTCTATTAAATGACTTACTGCTCATCATGCCATATTATTATTTAAATTATGCATAAAATAACTGCTATATAGAGGGGTTTTTTAGAAAACCTAGGTGGGATCCTATTGAGCCTATTAGCCCACACCCTGTACACCTCTTTGATGAAGCATAAACCTTGGATTTTCATCCAATGCAGGGAATGGAAAGGTGCTACAGTGAGGTGGACAGGTTTATGTCAGCTGGTTATGTAGCGAGTTTTTAGATAGTGGGATTTTATCCATGCCATCATTTGGAGTATCAATTTGGTTTGGGTCCTATTTAGTTGGGCTTATCCATTGGAGTTTTTAGATAATTTTGTTTGTTATATGTTTTCTCTATTTTTCTTACAGTTATGGAAAATATACCTATTTTATTCTGCTGATCATTTTTGTTTTGTATATATATTACAAGTGGTTATTCAGGTTGTGAGAAATTATTCCCTTTGGTTCATTGTTCGATTCTTAGGTTCTTTCCGCCAACCCATGAGGATTAGGTATACCCTTCAAGTTTGTGATAAATCAGGTTGGGTGCTAGGTTTGAGCGTACCTCAGGTCGATTCATTACAATTAAGGTATTTTGTTTGTAATGTATTTGAGTTTCATTGAAATAAAAAAAAATTGGATTTTCCAATATATGTAATATTTTTTTGTTGTGTATATTTTTTTTATCAAAAGATCTATTGAAAATTTACCAAATAGAAAAATTTATTTTCTTAGTTTTCATCCAACGTATAAACTATAGGTATATGCATATGATATTACATAAGGAAAGAAAATTTTATAATTGTTGAAAAATTCATATATTCGTTGTGTATATTTATTTATAAATATTTAGAAATGATCTAAAGGAAATATAATACGTTAAATTGTAATATTTTTTAGAGGGGGAAAATATCATTCGTATGATGAATTAAATATCTTATTATTTTTTATCTAAGGAAGTAATCTTGCACATCACAAGGGGATTGGATGATATATCATGAATTATATATAAATATAAAGTAAAATATCTTTTATATTAGTATATATATATATATATTAAATATTATAATTTTTATAATGGGTAAAATCGAACACATATATAATATCTTATGTATTTATATTTCTTCTATGGTAAAAACATATGTATTGAGGCAATATTATGTAATGGGTTTTTCTAGAGGGAAGAACCTTATGTATTAAAGTATATATTTTACTATTGAAATATATTTGTTATATTATAAGAGAAAATATTTATATAGTTTATTCTTAATGGGAAACCATTAAATATAAAAGAGAATACTACCTGTGGGATACATAAGGTTTTTTAGAGAGATTCATGTTTTTGAAAATATTGATTTTGATAAACATTTGTACATATTTTTATAATATATTGAAAATAAATATATGAATTATAAAAGAGGATTTTGCGTGTTTTCCTGGTATATCATAAATTCCTCCAACATTATTCAATCATCCCCATATTTATCTAGTAGTTATATTTTCATCAATTTTTCTCAGATTTAAGTTATAATTTCCCTGGAAGATAAATTGATCTAAATATAATTCTCTATATTTAATATTCCTCTATTTCAACCCTTTTTATTTTCTATTGTTGTTTTTGTAAATTGGGATTGTGTTTTAGAATTATCACACCAATGTGTGGTGGAATTATCATGATATAAATGGGAATTTAACTTGTTTGGATAAAATGGATCATAATAGGATGAACCAAATCTTTTTCTCATGCTTTAATGAAGTTATCATTCTTACATAAATTATTTATATATTTCCATCAATTCGGATAAAATTTATGGATGAATCGAAATGGTAATTTTTTGGTTTTATATATTAATGGTCTATGTGGATTATGGCCACAGTGAACACCAATTTTCATGGATATTTTTCACTATATATTACACACTAGAAATTGAGTAATTATTCTTGAGGATTTAATTCTATTATAAATGTTATTTAAATAGGAAAATTAATTATAATTTATTCTTAATTAATATGGGAGATTATTGGTACACATAGGGCCTTTTGTTAATGGGATAGGGTAGGTTGGGCATGAAAAGGATTTGGAAATGGTGATCGAGCCTCTTAAAAGGATAAATAATATGAAAAATGTAAGTGGTCCCCAAATATATCTACAAAATATTATGATTTGTGTAATGTGGAATATGATATCTTGTTTGTGCACTTGTGTATGAAAAAATATGATTTATAAATTTTTTTTCTTTTAAACTCCATTGAAATGAAATAATGTTTCTTAGTCAATGAAACACACTTACACACTAGAATGGGGCCATGATCATTTATGTTCATGGATGGAACCATAAATTTATGTTAGGAGATATGTAGAATATTTTGAGGTATAAATTCAATAAAAATGTGATGGTCCTTAATAAAGGTTCCCTAGTATTCCCTTTAATGTGTCGGTGTAATGTACAGGAAATTATTGGACCATGGGTAGAAAATATTAAACTTTTAGGTAGTTTAGAGCATCTTGGACCACTAAATAGTGTAAAGGGTGAGTTTTCTTCCTCCATTAGTGTGTGGGTGGGACCTAATGGCTATAACATGGTATGCAATTAAGTGTATGTTTTTTGGGAGGAATAACCTATCTTGAATTTAAAATGGATATGGGTTTCCATCTGTATCTATACTATGATGTTTTTTGTTTTACCATGTATATTAAAAATTAGTCTGTAGTGAGAGAATGGTTGTGTTGACTGACACAAATCACTCTGAGTGGTTTGATCAAACCATAGGGTTGGATAATGGGATTTAGGAACATATTCGTTGCTTCCATGACTTGTTTTGATTTAAGGGGCCAGAGTTGTTATTCTAGATTTATATTGACTCTATAGATGATTAGTGAATGATTGCTTGAGAAGTCAAAAGGTATATTAAATATAGTGATGAGTATGGGTTATACACATAAAAGTATATCCTATGATGTTTGAGAAAGACGTGGTGAGTTCCCAAAACATACGATTATATATATAATTATATATGGTCATAGGGAGAGAGTATGCCCCCATGAACTTGAAGATTACATGATATATGTTCCCTAGGTAAAGTATCAATCCCCCTAATTATATGATTTATTTTCCAGGTAATGGACCCCCCTTAATGATGATATATATTTTCAAGGTGGGGTGTTATTCCCTCACGGTGATGATATATGATTACAGGGTATGTAACTATCCCCCTTATGATATAATATATATTTCTACAGAGGGGCATTACTCCTCCCAAATGATGGTAATATATGTTTTAGGGAGAGAATTATTAACAATACTACTAGTTTAGGTTTCCTGGGTGGGGACTCATTCCCCTAATAATCAGGAATTTTGTATCATTAATGTATTGTTACTCCCCATGATGATGATATATATTTTCATGGTGGGGATTTTTTCCCTTATTATGGAGATATATGTTTCCATTTTGGGCACAATTTACACATAATTATACATATATATGTTTGTTGGGAGGGGATACATTCCCCCATGATGAGAATTATATATGTTTCCAGGGTGAATAATTATTCACCCAAATGACGATAATAATATGAAATTTCTTGGATGGGGTTTCATTCCAAATTAATGATGATAATTAAGAGATTATTCCATATAGGGGTCTCATACCATTAATATTTATATGACATGTTGAAATATAATTGTTTATAAAAAAAGAAGATACAATCGATATCGAGTATCACCATGGATCCCAATGATCGATGGTGGTTTATATTTTTTTCATTACAGTTTTTTTTTGATTATCTCAATCATATCACATTATTACTTATTTTTTAGATAATTTTAGTGAAAATATTATATTTGGTTGATTCGGTTATACTCGCACCCTAGTCATGTGGCTATTGAACGTTGGTACTCAAGATATGCTTTTGATCCAAAGTGTGGGTATGGAAAATGATCAGATTTGGATATCTAATTTTTATGGTATAAACGGAATCATAATATGGGACTTATTGTTGAAATTGAAATAATGTAGTGATGATTTTAATATATATTTATATTGGTCTATGATTTATAAAATTTACACGGGGTATCTTATTGATGTAATCGATACTCATGTTCGACAATAAATAGTTAATTAATTTTATCATGTGCATGTTATGTGTATATTTTGTCTTTTCTATAATAGGTATTTGTTTTCTTCATGTTTTGATGAGTGGTAGAATTAGTGATAAGGGATGGGACATTGTGATTTGTAACCATACTTTCGTTTTGTTGGTATTACTATTTGAATCATTGTATAGTAGATATTAGACTAATTGAATAATGGGATAGATTCTATGTCATGTGTTCAAACATCACTAACAAGAGATGATTTTAAGAATACAATGGATATAAAAATTATGTTTGTTATATTTTATGTTATAGTTGGGCTGGTTTTTATTAACATTGATGTTTTTGATTTATTGAATTTTGATATTTTATCTTATCATGGGGTAGGATGAGGAATGCATTCATACATTATATATTTCTCATAGGTTCACATGAAATTTTTATTATTTTACTTTTTTATGGTAATGGTTCTATAAAAATAAAAATTAGTTCTTTTTTATTTAATTTCTAAATAATAATTTATTTATTATTTTCCCACATAAATTTTGAGTTTCATTTTTGTTGCAAAAAATTGGGTTCAACTAGCTCTGAAAATATAAATATTTTTTGATACTTAATTGAAAATGATAATTTAGTTTGTTTTTACAAATAATTGTGTTAATGAAATTATAAATAACTAAAATAAATTAGTATGGTATTAATTATTGTAATTTTGATAGGGTTTTTTTATATAAATGGGGATTTGACATTGATTCTGAAGGGGGAAGTCGGGTGTTCAAATTCCATGTGACAATTAGTACCCAAGATCTATTGTTTTATTTGACTATAATATTAATAATATATATACATATTTAGGTGCGTTTTTGTATATATATATATATTTATATGATAAACCTTTGTGGGTGTGTTGGCTAGTGACTTTCCCTATGATATTTGATGTGTGAGCACGGATGATGCACTATGAGTGGTGACCTTAGTGGGATGTTATCATGAGCTATATGTGAGAGCCTAATGATGATGTGGTGTGTATTTTCTTTTATATATATATATATATATTTGTTTGTGTGTGTATTTATGTGTGAAAATTTTTAGGATTTAGTTTTTTGGAATTTTTCTATTGATGCGGAAATGTATTTTGATATGAGTTTGGCCCAAATAGCAGTTATCGTTTACATTTGAGAGCATTTAGAGGTGGTAATGATATATAGATTCATTTTTAGATTGATGAATTGGTGTTCATATCTAGTATATTGTATAGGAATGGGTATTCATTTGATGTTTTAAATGTGAAATCATAGGTAATGTGTGTGTTATGATATATATGACATGCATGAGGGGCATAGTACGTGGATTAAACATGAATTTGACACACATTTAGTTAGTGTAATAGTTTTGTGAGATTATTATTGACTGGATATGAAACAATATGTTATGCGTTCAGTGGTATTATTGGGATGCAATGGTGGGTGCACCTTCTTAGGTATACGTTTTCGAATAGGATGGATTTTGCGAACCATTGTGAGAATTGATAAAGGTATTCTTTCTAAAAATGGGTCTAATGAGTGTAATTTTTATTAACTAATATAGTAAAAATATGAATTTTATAGTGACTCACACTTTTCATACATAGAAAAGACTTCATTTTCAACAAAATACATAAAACATTACACAAACAGACAAACTTAGACTTTATTACTTTAGTGCCTTTGGAAAATTGAAGGATAAACACTACTTCATGAGCGAGATACATTATCTTCCACTAGGATCTCCAATATTATAATCCATTTTTATAAATTTCATATATAAAATATATCTTCATAACGTAGGGAGGGAAACATAAAATGGTATGATATCAGATGCTCATTTAGGGTAAACGAGGGATATATATAAGCATAACATGAGTATAAGGGTATGATAATGTCATCATAACAATTGATGATCATACCATCCATATCAAATATTATAAACAAGAATCATGGAATAAATATTAGTACCTCATATGTTATTAATTTTAAGGAAGAAAATAGTATGATCCAAAAAGTAATGACACATGGAACTCATGGAATATATATAAACATAGAAAATCTTATATCAATGATACCAACAAGGACCATCATAACAGGTTCAGCTTTGGATAATAACAAGTGTACACAATACTATATTGTGATTCCATCCCATTTAACCACTTTTTTCAGGCTTGATATTCCCTCTGGTGTACCCTCTTTTTTCTAGCTTCTCAGGCCCTCCCATGAACCCTGATGTTTTGGGATTGTGATTCCCTATCGTGTACCCACAATTTTTAGGGTTAGGATGCCCTCCCATTTACCATATTGTTTCAGTATTATTATTCCCTCTAGATTCAGGGTTGGAGTTCCCTCATGTGTACCCTCTTGAGCTCATAAAACATTTATCTTTACCTAATGCATTGGATGGAGATATAGGTCCTACGTGTCACAAAATTAAATCATACATACATGTTCCAATAGAAAATAACACAAACATCATGTCATGAGAAATAAAAATTGATATGTTTCATAAACATCATATCATAACCCATTAAATAAAATGGTTGTCATTACCATTTAGTTATATCATAATTATGGAATATATATAGGTTTCATAATCATTTCATCCTAGAATTACCAGTGAAAGGAAATAGGTTTCATAAGAATTTATCATTGTATAATCCATTGAATGGCAACTCATTTCTTAATAATATAACTTATGAAAGATAAATGGGTTTTCATACACATCATTCCATCAAAAAAGAAATCATTCTGATAAATAATATGAATGGAACATTTTCATCATTCCCCTGAATGTAATGAGTAAAATCAACAGATGTAATCTTAGATGGAAAATAATTTTGAAATACCCTTTAAAAAAATTCATGTATAAAATTTCTTTCCTTATTTAATAAATTCTTTCATAAAAAATAAAACTTTTAGTAAACCATTTTATTTGAAAATACTTTTAGATCATATAAAGAAGGCTTCAAATCATTTTGAAAACCATTTCCCATGAATTTTTTTAATTGATTCTTGGAAAAAATAATTAAAACATTTTCCCATGAAAATACATTGAAAACTTATAAATGAATATATAAACTCATTGAAATCCATTTATATGAATATAATCTTTCAAAAACTTATAAAGGAGGTTTTGAAAATAATTTGAAATGGTTTTTAAACATAAAGAATTTCTGAAAACCATTATCATTGAAAAAGACTTTAAAACAATGAATTTCTAGAATATTTGGGAAACCTTATCTTTTAAGAAATATTTTTTTAAAATTATAATGGGTTATTTAATTGAATTATTCTCATGATGGTTGGAAAATGTGTACATGTCAAGCATTTTGTTTACACCATATAATGTTTATAATAGTTAGCTGACTTAAAAATGACTAGAAGATTCTTTTTTTAAAAATGTTTTGTAAAAAAGTTATAACATGGGTAAAATGTGTTTTAAATATTTTAGTAGAATAGTATAATATTGTTTTAATCTTTTCCAGAAAACATAGTTTCTATGGAACATATATTTCTTAAGGAAGAGATATGTAATTTTAGGCATTCTTAACAACACATTCTTGCTCATCTTATGTTCCCATGAGTAGAAAAATGGAACCATTCATGGATATAACATGAATAAAATGTGGTAATAAAACTAATTAGAGTTTTTTATATATGTATCATAATAATTCATTAATTGGATCATAATAAAAAAACAATATCATCAAATGGTGAGATTGAATCAATAAATCGTTACCAATTCGGTATCATTTACTCATAAAAAATGGAAATAAAAAAATTAAAAGAAGCCAAAAATATCATGAAAATAAGTAGATTGATGAAATAACAAGTTAATGTTGGTATAAACATCACATTGAAAAATATAGTTTCATAACATGGAATACTTCTCAAAGCAGGAAAATTGAGAGAAAACCACTTCACCGATTATTTAACATTTGAAAAATAAACCCCTTGAATGAAATATCATCAAATAGATATTTAAATAATAGTAAACTTAATAATAATAATCCTAGAATAAATTCTTTCGATTTATATGCACCATAAAAAATAAATGAGTGGTGAATAAGGAATGAATATCCTAATAATAATAATGTGAGATGAAATTCCTTTACCTTATGTCATGAATCTCTTCGTACTCAAACAATCCAACAATATAAAATATATATGTGGACTGTAAATATTTTAAATAAAAATAATATTATATCTAATAACATATTTTGTTTTATTATAAAATTATTACCCATTTATTAAAAATTCAATGGAAAGGTTTAGTTTCTATTAAAATCCCTATTATTTTTCACTTGTGTCTTAATATGTTGTAGTTTTTGTCCTCATACTTATATCATGATTTATATAATTTAAAGAATGATATGAATATCTTTTATATTCAAAATATATGTATTTATAATAATATATATAACATATAAATAGGAAATGTATTTCACCATTCATGGAGACTGTAGATTGTACGTACAGATGAACTCTGTTTAAATTTTTTGTTTTAACTATTGAAATAAATAATGTAAATGAAATATATGTATATATATACATAATATAATTATATTTGCATTAATATTTAATATATATCATATAAATTTATTGAACCCATGCTTAATACATTCCATGTCGTGTTTGAATCATCACATCACTTTAAGGAGGCGGTAATCCACACATTCCAAAACTGTAATTATCATATTCCTATAAAATGGAAAGCCTGAAGTTAGTATTTATATAATAAAAAAATAAGAACAAATAAATTATTAATATCATATATTACATATTTTTTTTTCCATCACAACTCCCATCCAATAGTGGTTGTAAAGCTAAAATGAACAACATCATTTCGTGAGGTGGTAGTTTGGCCATACCCAAGAACAGTATGTACGATACCCATTAGAATAATGTGTTTGTAAGTGAACGTAAAACCACTAGAATTAAAATATATCTATATATTTTTTATCCTATTTTTATTATATGATCATGAAATTAGAATAATTGATGGGGAGGATAAAAAAAGTAATGGAGCATGAGGAAGGATGTTACCTCTTCTTTGGGTTACTCCTCTTAGTTTGCACCAAATGGATTCCTTGGATTCGTTATGAAGAAATGGAGGATTCGTGGAGAAATGGATTTGTTTAGTAAATTGACTTGTGTAGATATTGTAATAATTTATGTGGCTTGAGAGGTGTGAAGAAGATGGATAGGTGGTGGACTTTTATTGGGGTGGGAGGGGACACACATGGAATTTTGGAAAATATGTTAGGTGAACCCATGTTGTTACATAAAAAAGGTAATAAAAAACTATCCAAACTCATTAATGTTATGATTATTATTGAAATATTTCCATAAAGTGTGTGTTGGATATGTTGTTGGGTCATTTGGGCAATTAATTTTAAGGTTTATTCAATTATTAAGCTTAATTTTAGATTAATCACAATAATTAATATTAAACACATTCAGTAATATTGTTGGCCAGAAATTACGATCATAATATAAGAATATAAATATTAAAATAATTATTACCAGATTAATATATTTTTATAAATTAAATTCACAAAAATAATATAAATCATGTTTAATTCTATTCTCACATATGTGGAGTGAAAACTTGTTTCGAAGTGGTAATATTGAAATGTTCATTAAGATTTTACATCTAAATTAAACATTTAAATTATTAAAATGAACTAAATTTTATTAGTTTATTAATTTTTAATATATTTTATCTTTAAACCCAAATGTAAATAAAATTTTAATATATAAATAAATTAGAATAAAAATATGTTTTGAACAACCATTCAATATTTTTTCACTATTCACCTAATAATAATGTTTCTCATAAAAATCCCAAAAATTAACCCTAAGGTAATTATGGAATTTTAAATTAAAAATTGATTTTTATCTTATCACATTCAATTTATAAAAGTTTCAAAAATTTATTTTCTTTTTCCTCACATATGGATATAAAATGGTGTCCTTTTAAGAATATAATATTTTCAAACATTTAAGGTCATTAAAAAACAATTGTAAGTATTATTATCAATACGTTTTATCTATATAAAACTCCTATGAATAATATTTAAAAATTATCAATTACAATTCGTATTACTAAGAAGAATGGATAAATTATATCTGTCATGACCCCCTCCCCACAAGGTGCACCCCACCCCACACGAAAATTTGAGAAGAGAGATTATGACCCCTGATTCCCGCCTCTCGTAGGCACTGGGTTGGTGACTATCACTGAGGGTATAGTAAACTCACACATTAAAGGTGTTACCCTATAAGAGAACACATGGACATTAGAGAGAAAATATAGACACCAACCAACTCCATCTCATAATTCAATATTAATGAAAACCCAATTGGACATATGTGATGTCATGAAAAAATAATACAACTGAAAGGGGAAAACTTTAAGTGCCAAAGTAAAGTTAAAAACAGCAGCAACCAAAATCTCAAACCACTCCTGCAACCTGAAGCTAGTAGAAACTATCTTGATATCCAACCTTCTCAAAGTAACCTAAAAATATATTATAAATACATAGGGTGAGTATAACTGTATACTCTATGGGATCCTCCTTGGAGCCTCTCATGAAAGAGTAAAGAAATCATGGTAAAGCATAGTGAACAACAAGTGAAACTAACTTGTCTCCTAAATAGGTATACTATGTTCCCATCTTCACCATGGAAACTCTCATAATGTATTACATAAAAGAGTATATAATATAATAAATAATATCAAGGGTACCCTGCTACTACTTCCCCACTAGTTTGTCGCTCGGCCCCAACGTCGAACGTCTTAAGCCATCTCTCTCCAAATAGGCATCCCCGCAGACTCCTAGGAGAAGCACCAAAACATGAACCTCGTGAAACAAAGACACCATTCCAACATAAGAAAAGTAACCAGGTAGTTTCCTGGAGCTACCACAACTTTCATGATGTGTATTATACGTCGGGCATTATGCCTCAAGCCATTAGAGCCAACACACTGAGTAAGGATCCTCAAGCCAGCACAGTATATACACATTACACCTATAGTAGTCTATAGGAAACTATATCCAGAATATATTTTTTTGAATAACCATAAGAAATTACATCCCTCTACACACATATATGGGGAAAACTAACTGATGCTCCTACCATCATAAGTAACTACCAAGAGAAGAGAGTGGTGGCAATGGGGGTAGTCATCCATCCATCCTCCCACTCGAATGTTGGGTTAAAACCCCCCAGGGCTCAGAATCCTTGGGGGGTTAGTTTACCTAAATTACGGGGTGGAGTCATGTATAAAAACATAAAACCTACAGAATTTACTATATCTCACAACCACACTATAGGCATAACCTGGTCATAGTCTCAAATGAATTTAACATCTCTTGGACTCCCGGGTGCCACATCTAAGATTAGGCATCCTATAATCACATAACCATTTAAAGGGATTGATTAAATTCCTCCATTCCCTTTTTATTAGTTCCACTATACATTCATTAATTCTCTAAACAATAATTAACTATTAACAATCTAAACATTATATTTATTTATCATCACACCCAATGTCCATTGTTTCTTTAAATTTTAACAACAGCATTTCATCCCTATAGAGGCCCGAAATTTCCATGTAATTTTTTTTAATATATGGGAATTTTTCAAGTTCGTGAAAATTTACCGCACGTGATTCTGATGCCCGGAGTGACCGAAATGAATTTATGAACATTATTTCGGGTACATTCAGTAAATGTAGGATATCTATTTTCAAACTAATGAACCGGTGCTCGGAATAGAAATATGATGGAATTGTTGAACTCGCAGCGTCAATATTCACATAAGGAGACCTTCACCTCGACTGTAGTATGTCGAGGGTGGAAGTTAGCTTTTCACTTATTCATGAAAGAATAAAATAAAATAAAATGGTGTAACATTTTATTTTTCTTTTTCTTTTGAAACTTCCAAGTGGATGTTTCATAGGTGGGGACCACATGAACTAAACCTCCCATGATAGGTTATGGTGGTGAGGACCCCCTCAACTAACCTCCCATGAGATGTTATGGTGGTGGGGACCACCCGATGTTAAAACCCCTTTGAACCTCCCACTTAAATGAGGGGGATTCTTTTGAACTTCCCATTGATTAATTATGTCGGACCCTTTTTAATTAATACACCAACTCAATTAATTAATTATTCTAATTTGAAATTGTTCCAACATATTTTATTATAATGGCTACCTTTTCTTTTTGGTGGGCTGGGGCGAAATTAATCTTTAGCAAAGGAAGCAGCCATGGGAGAAATCTCTCCAAAGAAGAATGCCAATGAAGAACACTGACTTCAACTTTGAATTATTCCTAGGAACATTCATTGATGAGGAACGTCTTCAATATCAATGAACCAACAATCGAGGAAATGTCGATGTCACTGATGTACGTCTATTCCCAACGACATCATCTCTTCCCCCGCGGACAATATTCAACTAATCAAATTAACGAGGTAGGGGTTATTATAGAATTCATGAATTCTCTAGATTAATTTCCTCATTCTTGGAATGCATGATGAACGTGGATCAACCAAAATAAGTTGATCCACGATTCATATTAAATTGTGGAGTTTGTCATTATTGATGCCTGATTTTGTTGAGCTGCTTACTACCGCTCTAACATGGAGGATGCGGGACAAACAAACATGGCCCGACCCCTCCATTGTTCTGCTTCTTTGGTGTGTTCATTAAAATAGAATAAGGTAGCGACCGGTGTCAGTAGTTTGAACTGATCGAACTCAAGACCCGTGATGAAGTTGATGAAGGAAACGGCGCCACCCTGCGGCCACCACCACCCGCGGCATCCGCACCCCGTGGACCTCCACCACCAGCCGCCTCCACGCCCCGTGGCCTCAGCTCCCCATGGAGCTGCGCCACCTGCAGCCTGTTATGCTTCCCCGCGGCCTCGCCGCGCTGCCCCGCATCCCACGGTCCTCTGAGCCGCCCCATGGCCTCGCTCCGCCCATTCCCACAATGACCCCCTCATGGTACCGCGGCCCCAGTGCTACCCTAACAATCCTGCGGCCTCGTGTCGCTCACGTCCTCCATAGCCTCTGCCACCCCGTGGGCTGCTTCCCAGGCCGGGCCACCCTACACGGGTCGGGTCGGATCCAACAGGTTAGATTTACGAACTTCCAGCGACGATGGTAACCATGGAGCGAGACAGTCCATTTGGTATAACCCACTTCAAATTTGGATAATGTTGGAGTACGGTCAGGTTGAATCGAACACGAATCCAACCAGGACATCGGGACTAAGAGGTTAATAACTCACAAACCGGACGCCTGATTGACGCACTGTATGCTGTGTTGAGACCCCTGTGATGTGGTGTTTCTTTGTGATAATTATTAGTGGATGTTTTTTGGAAGTTGGAGTATCAACCAGTGGCTTGAGGTGAGGACCCTCCTGGAGTAGAGCGAGCTTAGTGCGGGAACCCTTAACTGGCTGTGACATGAAGAATGAAGAGTGATCCTGTGTGGGTCATCACCTTGTGATCTAGTGTGGGTGAGCAAGTAGTGATCCTGTGTGGGTCAGCACCTTGCGATCCGGTGTGGGTCAGCATGTAGTGATTCGGTGTGGTTCATCACCTAGTGATCTTGTGTGGGTCAGCACCTTGCGATCCTGTGTGGGTCAGCACCTAGGGATCCTGTGTGGGTCATCACCTTACGATCTTGTGTGGGTCAACACATAGAGATAATGTGTGGGTCAACACCGAGCGATCCTGTGTGGGTCTACCTCTTAACAGAGTAATATGATTTAGTAGTTACATCTAATCATCTCTAATATTGTACTTAAGTTATACCTGGTGTGATCTGAGTTCGTACCTGTGTGGTACTTTCCTTCGTGGTAATACCTTGGTGGTATTCTTCTGTATGGCGTACCTGTGTGGTACTTTCCATTTTGGTTTTCTTTACTTTGTGGAATAGTTAAGCTTTGGAATTTTGGGGTAGACCCTATGATTCCTCAGGATTGATATGGGTATACTAGATAACATAGGTATATGTATGGGCATATACCTAATTAGGGTTGACAGTTGACTTCATGCTTTGAGGTTTATCCTTTGTGTATTTTGTGAGACCTTGAGGTTATTGGGGTCCCTACTGAGTATTGTTATAGTCACCCCTTCATGGCCAATTCCCACACATTGTTTTGTTTGGTGCAGATGACGGACATCGTTGATCATGACTACGGGTACCAGGATTGGATGGTGCCCGGAGGAGGACATAATGACGAGTCAGAACACGGAGGAGGCGGATGGACGTGGAGTGCGGAGGAGGAGATTTGTACCTACCCTTCAGGTAGGAACCTCGGAGGATGACCCACCAGCTATCTTCCTTTTTGCTCCAGTTTACTTAAACTTTCAGTTTCTTGTACTTTCTAGTTGGGCTTATGTTATGGCCACTTTTACTTACTATACTCACTTTGTTTACTATTCAATTTATTTGAGTTCATATCTTGGGTTGTGCTTAGTTGTGTGTTTTATAGTTTTTAAATGCAATGCCTTCCCAATTTTAGGGAATATGCCTTCGGTGCTAGACGTCACCCCTGGCCTATGGAAGGTGGGCTTGGGGTAGTCACGGCACGGGCCCCGGGGTACGGGTCGTGACAGTCCCAACAAGATCCATCCCCATGGGTTAACATCATTTAATCAATAATTTATTAATTACATTATTACATTCCCATATTCCTATGAATTCCAAAAAAAACATTCTATGATACTGAACAGAAGGGGGTCAACACTGTGAGTAGATGAACTACCAGTTGTGTCTTTTCCGCCTTTAACAAGAGTGTAGACCCATCCTCCCTTAGAAAGATAAACATGGAAATCACATGGAATACCCCCTACGTATTCACACCTTTTGGAAAGAGGGTAAGAAAACCAGCTTCCTTGAGAAGTGGGGAATGTGAGGAAGATAAACAACCAACAAGAAACAATAATCATCCAAACATTCACATCCAACTCGATCCATCATCTCTGGTGTCCTCCCCGACACCCACATGTATAAACCGTTACATCTCACCACACTAGTCATTAACTTCTTCCACAAAAAATAGGCCTCCCTGCCCCCACATATCATAATTGCTTTCCAGGATCACATCACAAAACAAGAAGCTGGAAAACAAACATCATATCAACTTGGATCTTATCCCTTAAGCAAGAAAGAGGGTAAATCATAACCCTACAAGGAATTATCTTTTATCAAACAACCAGTCATTTAATCAATCTTGAATTTACTGATTTTTTATTTGATGGTTACAACTACAGGAATCCTAAACATTAAGATATCAAAAATTGATTAAACAAGATAATTGCATCAATTTGATTTATATCAAATTACAACAAGAAGAACCAGATTCATTTACAAGCATCTTTATCATTGACAATTAATTTAAAATTAATCCCAGTTATGTTCTATACCAATTTCCATCAAAAAAGTAAAGCTAAACTAAGAATAGATTAAGATCACGCTATCTAGAAATATTAGAGGCAATAATATACGATTGAAATCAATTTATTTATCCAGTTATATTATTTATTATGTCATTTCCATTGTGATCCAGTGGGCTAAAACATGATAACTCTATAGTTTCACGTAATAGAATGGAGAATCAATGAATCAACTACCTCAAACAGTTCTTGACGTTCTTTATATGAGGACAATCCACTCAATGGATTATGATCTCGTCCCCTGTGAGAACTTCATCCACCCAAGGATGCCACAACATGACTGCACCATCTTACAGCCAAGAAAAATCCATCAGAAGCATGTGGATCACATGCCATGTCATAGAAAGGGTCAATAAGGGGATAAGCATCAATGAAAAAACAAGAACAGTGGGAGATCATACTTTATATCGATTAAGGATCAACACATGATACTTACACCAAAACAGGGGTGCACATGAAGTGGGAAGAAACTTCATGGGGAAATGAGCCTGGGGTTATGGTTCAATTGCATTTCCCCTAAAGAAAGAAGGAATAGTTTGATCATCTCGCATTAGAGAATAAGAAGGTAGAATAAGGAAAGAAAATATCTCATCCCTTTAGAAGATTTAATAGAGGAGGATTAGGATACACTAAATTTTACATTAAAAGAAGATCGCATTAAAATACATGGTTTGACCATGTAAAAGAACCCCTAGACGTAGAAAAAATTAATATAGGAGTTATGGCCTTTGTATCATCCTTAATGTCCTTAAAATGAGGCTTTAAATTCATTTTATGTAAAAGGAAATGTCAATGGGGGGAAATGGCATGAAGGTGGAAACATTGTTCATGAACTAGAAATTTGGTAAAGGAAAAAAGGATGTTGTTGGAAGAATGCTATTAGAAGGCTGCTGTTCGGGAAACATTGTTCACACCGGTGTCACAGGTGGAGCTGTTCCCACTGGCGTCCCTGGTGGAACTTTTCACACCAGCCTCACCAGTGGAGTTGTTCCCATCTACCTCACAGGTGGAACTGTACACATCGGCCTCAACTGGAGAACTGTTCACATGGGACTCACTGGTGGATCTATTCACATGGGCCTCACCAGTGGAACTATTAACATTGGCTCACTGGTGGAACTGTTCACATCAGCCTCACCGGTGGAACTGTTCACATCAGCCTCCCCAGTTGAACTGTTCACAGCGGTCTCACTGGTATAACTTTTCACACTAGGATCACCAGTGGAACTGTGCACATCAACCTCACCAGTGGAACTATTCACAACAACCTCATAGATGGAACTATTCACATCATACTCACTGGTTTAAATGTTCCCAGAATTGTAAATTTGGAATTGTTGGGGATTAGTCACCTTGACCACCCAGAACACCTCAAACACAAGATTTATGTAGAGGAATGAACCAGAGAGGTACGACCCATTATATCAGATACCTCTTAGAACATTCTCAGCCTTGAGAATTCAAAACCCACCTAAAGGGAAACTGAAACATAGTCCGAACAACCACCCATTGAGATAAATCTCAAAAGAGAGAAAAACACAAGAATAAACCAAATAAATCCTTCTAATAAACATTAATGGTCTACATCCACAAAGAAAACATTTTTATTTTTTTTATTTTTACAAGAAAAGTGATAAAAATCAAACAACGCAGGGTACTGAGCACATATCTGTGACTCAAATTCCTAGGTACTCTCCTCTACGCCACTGTTCCACCACACGACATGAATCATGGGGATAGAATTCTAGTTGAACAACTTATATTTTTAGTCTTGGATCTTCATGGGCCACTCCTCGAAGGTCGCATCATCATCAACATCAATCTATCCCCAATTGTTGACATGAGAGTTCTGATAAATATAATGACAGAGCTATGACACATGAAAAATATCATGTATTTGGCTCATCTAGATGGGAAGTGATACTCTATACGCCACGAATCCAACCCAATCCAATACCACGAATGACCCAACAAACTGGGGAGAAAGATTACTCCCACGACCAAACCTTCACTTCCCCCGATATGGAGTCTCCTTAGAAAACATGTCCCCAACATCAAACTCCAAAGATCTATTCCTTTGATCTGAATATGAATTTGATGATATTGTGATCTCTTCATCCTCTCACAAATCACTTGAACCATCTCTATCATATTCTGTAGTAGTTTCGGTCTGAGAATTTTTGACTCTTCAACCCGAGTCCAGCACAACGGAGAATAGCATGTTCAGCCATAAAGTGCTTCAAAAGGAGTCATACCAAGGATAGAGTGATAAATATTGTTGTAAGAGAATTCCACCAAGGGTAATTTCCTCATCCATGAACCTCCAAAATCTAGTACACAAGAATGTAACATGTCTTTATGATTCTGGATAGTTCGCTTTGTCTTACCGTCCGTCTGTGGATGAAAAGCAGTGCGAAGGCAAAGCTATGAACAAAAAGAATGATGGAGACCTCTCCACGCCCTTGAGGTAAAATGAGTATCTCGATCAAAAAAGATTTTTGGGACTTTGTGGAGTCTCACCACCTTGTCCAGATAATTCCTTGATGAAACATCCACTGAGCTCAGCTCCTTGATTTCTATAAAGTGGGATGATTTTGTTATACGTTCCCCTACCATCCAAATATCCTCATTTCCTCCTTGAGCTCTAGGTAAATCTGTAACAAAGTCCAATGAGATGTACTCCCACTTCCACTGAGGAATATCTCATGGATGTAGAAAACCACTGGGGACACGGTGCTCATCCTTGACCTTCTAGAAGACCAAAAAACGAGACACAAACTCTGAAACTACATTCTTTATCCCAAGACACAAAAACTGACTCATCTAAGATTGATACATCCTTTTCACACCAGGATGCACCACTAAAGGAGAACTATGGAACTCTCTGAGAACTGTCTTGTGCATCACCAAAGGAACAAATATCCTTCTATGATAAAACACTCAATGTTGTTCATCCTCAGACTAACCATCAGGGGTCTCGCAATAAACAACTCAATCTCTCTTGACCTCCACCTCTAGATCCACATACTGGAACTCTTCCACATGATAAACCAAAGATAATTGCACCGTCTTCTGAAAAAGGCAACGTATACCCCCAACATGTCCAATATTGTGATGTAATGTTGACAGTTCTTCCATTACTCTACAGGAATCACCAGATTCATGCATTTCATTACTACGTGACCTCCCGCTCAGTGCATCGGCTAAAAAATTCACCTTTCTAGGTGTATACAATATTTCGATGTCATGTTCCTATAAGAACATCATCCAGCAACATTGTCGGATGTTTATGTCACGATGGGAGAAAACATACCTCATGGTCTTATGATCGGTGAATAACACAAAGAGCTCTCCAATGAGGTAATGTCTCCATAACATCAGAGAAAACACCACATATTCCAACTTGAGATCAAGGGTGGCATAGTTACATTCATGTGGATGAAACTACAAAGACCCATAATAAACAATTAATCTCTACTGCATCAAAACATAACCTAACCCCTGATATGATGCATCATAGACATCGTCAAACCGAACTCTTTCTAGTGGAGGAAAAAGAACTGGAGAACTTGCTAACCTCTATTTCACATACATGAAAGTTGTCTGACACTAATATGTCCACATGAATTCTAGATCCGTATTGGTCAATCCTTTCAAAGGAGTCACAAGCCAAGAGAAATCGGCTGCGAACCTTCTGTAATAGCCTGCAATACCAAGGAAACATCGCTCCTCTAACACTATCTTAGGGGATACCCAATACACAACTTCTTCTATCATTGATGAATCCAGAACTATTGACTACTGGGACACAACATATCCCATGAAATAGACTTCTCGAGCCCAAAAATCACACTTCTACAACTTCCCAAACAACTGATGTTGACAAAGAACTCCCAAAATGGAATGTAGAAGCACTAAATTCTTTTCCTCAGATGTGGAGTACACAATAATTTCATCGAATAAAACCATAACGAACTTATCTAGGATCTAATAGAACACACCGTTATTCAATCCCATGAAAACATCTTGAGTATTATTCACACCTAACGACATTACAACAAACTCGTAATACCCCTGATGACAATAGAAAGCAGTCTTCCAGATATCCTCATCCTTCACACGCATATGTTGATATCATGACTGCAAGTAGATCATTGAGAACCCACATTCACCCTTCAATTGATATAATAAATCATCAATCCAGTGAAAAGGATAATGATTCTTCATTGTCACTTTGATTAAGCATCGACCATTGATACACAACTATAAACTGCCATCAGCCTTCTTCACGAACAAAACTGGTGTGCCCAACGATGACACATTTGGCCGAACAAAACTGATCTATAAGAGTACATCAAGAATTATACATATCTATCTTAAATCAGAAGGGTCCATCCTATATGGGGATATCTAGATTAAATTAGCTCATTTTTTGTAGCTCGATCCCAAACTTGATCTCTCGTCAAGGGGGTAATGTTGCAACTTTTTCTAAGAAAACATCATGGTACTCCTCTACAACCCTAGGAAACACCAATTATTGAACCTTTGAAGAACTCAGCATTAGGTTAGCCATCATGGATGATAAGGATGAAACATGCCTCTGGCCCATCCGAGTGTCTTGATCACCAACAAACACTGATGGCTCTCCATCTGCATCAATGAACACCACCTACCTCTTGAATAAATCCATGATAGCCTACACCAAATAAAACCAATCCATTCCAAGGATAACATCATATGGGTGTATCCGTAAGCATATGGAATTTTCCCAAGATCAGTGTTTCCCCAGCACTATCTCACAGTCTCTACAATCTTCAAATAATGTTTCCTCAACCTCCAAATGGCGTAGTCAATTCCAAGGGTAGTGGAAGCCTCTCTAACTCAATTCCAAAAACATGTAAAAGGGAATGTGATATGAAGGTGTGTGTCACTCCTAAATAAAACAAGGCATACACCCATCTATAAAACAAGTAATGGGCCTCTCGAATGATGTATGGCTCACCTAGAGTTTGGAACGCTAAAGTATGAAGCTGACCAAGACCTCCTCCATGGCCTCTCTATCCCTGATGAAGACCACCACCATGGTCACGCTCTTCTCTTTGGGGACAGGGAGAGTCACGGGGTTTTCCTCTACTTGCCCCATCTACCCTCTGCTGATCCAATGATGGTGAAACCTACTACTTCTGCCTCTGTTGGAAGTCCCTTAATGGGGGATCCTAGATTTGAAAACCTGGTGCATGATGAATGCTCTGAAAGGTTGAAAATCTCATTGTTGATGATCTCAACCATGATAAGAAAACAAGCACCTCATCCCTTGGCAGAGGCTCGAGAGAAGCTGCCTCTGGAGAAACGAGATGCGGAGGGCTGGGACCAACCCCCGGCCAAATAGAAACTCTTCTACCATGAAAACCAAGAACCTAGGACCACAACTCTTCATCATGTGGAATCATTATGACTCTCCTCTCATAATTATATGACTCTAGAAAATTTCCTCACAATGACTTCTACCCTCACTAGCTCCTCATGTTATGTCTTCAACATAAACGGGGTGACATTGCTCTCAATCTATGGATGTGAATCCTCTTTGAAATGCCTCTCTCTATCCTCCTCATCAGGAAACAGGTCTGAAGCATATCATAAAAGGTTCTTGAAATGGATTCCAAACCCTCATACACTCATGCTCCCCTATCGAAGGGTAAGAAACTCTTGGAGAATGGATACCTTCATGGTCGATGAATGAAACTCGACTCTTGATTTGTCTCGAAACTACTCCCATGATATTTTCGACTACTCGAAATCACCGAGGAACAAGAACCACCATGGACTCACTGTGCCACACAATATAGTCACAACCAAGGTCACCCAGTGCTCCATCCGAGATTGGATCGAACTAAATCCTATATCGACCTCATCCTACCAGTATTCTATAAATACATATGAAATATAACCCTCATCTTATCCAAACCATGGAGCTGAAACTCTATGAGTTTCCACCCCCATGTGTTCTCATCATCGACCTCTACCATGTGGTGATATGCTGGCACAAACAGCTGGATATATTCTATGTGAAACTGATGAGGACGTCGACTAGGTGACATACCTACAAAATAAAAATTATTTAGAGCTCTAACACTTGGAATGTGGAAGACTCAACATTAATTAATATTTTTTTTCTTTTATTCATTTTAGGTTAAAATATCCCATGTTTTGCACATTCAAACATAGGCACAAAGAAGAATGATGCATGATCATTTCCTCGATCTCTACATTGAAACTAGTGTCACCCCGTTTAGTAGCCATTGTAAACCTAATGTTCTGTGCAACAGATCATAGGGGGCCCTAATCACATATGTCTCAGTAGGTATCTAGTTTTTACATCATATTCTAAACATGACTAATGCCATTTCCCTACCAACCCGTGCATCCTCACCTATGCCTAACACCAAACTCCATCATATCCCTCAACCAAATCTCTAATACCACTCTTCCATGACCCCTCCACACAAGTTTTTACCCTCCTCGGCCGACAATTTTAGAAGAGAGATAATGACCCCCGAGTATGGCCTTAAGTAGGCCCTGGGATGGTGACAAGCACTGAGGGTATAGTAAACACACAAATGGGAGGAATTACCCATTAAAATAACACATGTGAAATATTGAGATAAGATAGACACCAAAAAACTCCATCTCATACTAAAATATAAAATAAAACCCAAGTGTACATATGAAATGTCATGAAAAACTACTACAACTAAAAGGGAAAACTACAAGTACTAAAGGAAAGTAAAAAAAGAATAAGCAACCGCAAGCCCGAACATCTCCTACAACCCCGAGCTAGTAGAAACCAGCTTGATCCCCAACCTACTAGAAGTGATCTGAAAAACAGTTTATATATACATACAATGAGTATAATATTATACTCAGTAGGATCCTCCCCGGAGCCTCTCATGAAAATGTAAAGAAATAATGCTAAAGAATAGTGAATAACAAGTGAAAAAAAATCATAATCTAAACATGTTTACTATGTTCACAGCCTCACCATGGGTACTCTCAGCAAGTATCACATACATGAGTATATAATATAATAAAAAATATCAAGGGTGCCTTACTGCTACTTCCCCACTAGTTTTCCTTTTTTCCCCAACATCGCACATCTTAAGACATCTCTCTAAAAAAAGGATTGCCCACAAACACCATGGAAAAGCACAAAAACATGCACCTCATGCAACAAAACCACCACTTCCATGCAATAATTGTAACCATATAGTTTTCAAGAGCCACCATTTCTTTCATAACGTGTATCATACGTCGGAAATTATGCCTCAATCCATTACAGCCCTCACATCGAGTAAGGATACTCATCCCATCAGTGACTATACATGTAAAACCAATAGTATTCAATAGGAAACTGTATCCAGAATATATGTGTGTTAATAACCAAAAGCCATTATAGCCCTCTATACACATATATGGGTGAAGTGCCCAGATCAGTGTGAATCACTGAGAGGGGGAGGGGGTGAATCAGTGATCCCTTAAAACTTTTTACTAATTGATTCCTTATCAATTAAACCTCTATGGCTGGTTAAAGCCTCGATCCACTCTTCTTGTATCTCTCACCTTTCCACGAATGATGCAGTAAATGTAAAGGCACTGGACACAAGGATTTACAAGGTTCGGCACCAAAGGCCTACGTCCTTGCCATGTTGGTTATACGCCCCAACATGGTTTCTCTATTATAACTTGTTAGAATTACAATGTTCGATACAGAGTCCCACTGTATCTCTCTTGAGTCCCACAGGAGGGTCTTTATACTATGTCCCACAGTGTTACCAGAGTCCCACTGGCCTGCTCCAGAATCCCACTGAAGACTTCTTCTCCCTGAGTCCCACAGGGGGCTTCTCCTGGCTCCTCGAGTCACACGAGTAGCTCTTCTTCTTGTTCAGCTCTTCAAGTATCTTCAGCAGCCTAGGATAAAGACTGCTGGCCTTGCTCTGTACCTCTGATCACTTGAGTTGATCAGGTCTTCTCGTCTTGCTCAGGATTTATCACCTTCTTCTAAGGATAACCTGGCTTCTCTCTTCAACTACTGAATACTCAGACAACTGATATCTTTAACTTCAGTCTGGTCCAGTCTCACATTACATCAACTTCATGCACTGAATGCATGGCATCACAATATCTACAAGATCTTCTGGTCTTGGACTCCTCAAATGCACACAAGTAGATTCAGACTTGTTCACATGTGCACGTGTATGCATGTAAGCATGCACTCCCCTTCTTCTTCTCTTGGTGAAATAAACCCACAAAGGGTGTAGTCAATTTTAAGCACACACCTTCTCGAACTTCACACACTTTATTCAATTTGGTTACACACTTAATAGTGTGTTCTACTTTTAGTGTGGGTCCTCTCTTTCTTCCTTCTTCTAGGTGTGTTCACTTCACTTAGTGCACACACACTAGGTTCAGCCTCTTTGCTCTTTGCACACACTTCTTTCACTTTTGCACACACTTGAGACTTGGCCTATTCTTCTTATTGTTTTGCACACATACAAAAGGTGTTCTTTTATTTGTTCTTTAATGTGTGCACCCACAAGGCTACGGCCCTTCACTTCTTTGCACAACCACCAACGGCTACGGCCTCCTCTTGTTCTTTTTCCACAAAAGGCACAAAATTCCACGGCCTTCACTTTCTTGCTTTCACACACTCGACCTCGGCTTACTTCCTTCACTTTAGCACACACACACAATGGTGTGGTCTCTTTAGCACTTGGCACACACTTAAATGGCCATAGGGTGTTCTTGTTCTTCAAAATGTGCACCCACATAAGGCAACGGCCTTCACTTGTTATTTTTCACAACCACCAAAGGCTACGGCCTTCACTCCACTAAGCACACACAAGGCAAACTCAAAGGAGTCGCGCAAGGGGGTGTGTCCACTCTCAACAGTCGCGAAAGTCCTTAGTGCAAGGGGCAGTCACGCAAGGTGCATGAGCACCGCGGGGCACTTCCTCCTGTCGCGCAAATTCGCGAGCAGAGAGGGTGACAACCACGGGCACGCAAGGATGCGGTCGCGGGTCTTCCTGTCGCGCAAGGGAGGCGCGCAGGGGACTCCATTTCTTCTTTCGTGCAAGGAGTGCACAAAAGGAACCTCGCGGAGCAAGGGGTGCTCCGGGCTTCACTGCCGCGCAGGGTGTTGCGCGGGGCTTCGACTTCACGAGGCACAGAGTGCTTCTCACGGGAATTCGGATTTTCAAATATTCAACGAAGGATCAGCAAGCTTCTCCAATGCCTCGGGCTCTCCTTTTATAGGCAGAGGAATTCTTCACCTCTTCCGCGGGATACAAATCCAAACTCCCGAATATCTCGGGATTTCAAGATTTCATAAAATCTTGTTTTTCTCCTCAGCTTCCCAGTGGGTTCCATTTATGCCCTTTCTTCACGTTCTTGTGCATGAAAACGCATGCATGGCCTACATCCATGCAAAGCATCAATCAACATGGCCTCGCACCTTCGGGTTGCTTCGGCCGAACACGAAATTCTTCATTTGTTACATGCAAACCCATATTTATGCATGGATAGGTTCAGTAGGGACAGACGAACCGAATGGAGTCTTCATCTTCGTCGGAGGTGGCCGGAATCTTGAAAACCGTCGTCAGGGAGGCCTCTGGTTCGAACGGAGCTCACGGGGAGCCTTCGGCTGAGCTCGAGGAAGGAGACACCTCGGAGCCGTCGGATCGAAGATTTGGACGGCCGCGATCAGGATGGGCCGCGGCGGATTAGATGTGCGGCCGAGATCTGGCGCGCGATCAATCGAGTGGCTCAGATTCAATCCGCGGCAAAAATCTTTGTCCCACATCGAAACGGGCCGCGGAATTCTCTCGGTTTATCAAAGTTCCGCTCCCATGAACGGCCAGTTGAATCCTCTCCCTCCACGGTGCCGCCCTGCACCGTGTTCTCTGCGGGCGCGCTCTTGCGCCCACCCCTTCCACTCGGGCGCGCCACTGGCGCCCACTATGCACAACACTGGCACGCTCCTCGTGCTCACGCTGCGCGGGCTTGATCACCGCGTGGCCTCGGGGATTATACACGGCCCCGGCCTCTCTCGGGCTGGCCCCATGGGATCCCCTTGGGCGTGGTGACCTAGTCCCACATGTGCCTTGGGTTGAACCCTTAAGGCTGGCCCTTGGTGGCTTATTTTTTGCTTAAGTATAGAACAAGTCCTTTGTGTAAAAACAAAGTGACCAAGTTCAAATGCCAAATGCCACAACTCTTCTTATTCATTTCTTCCCTTCTCTTCTTCATCATTTCTTCTTCAAATGGATTCCTCCTCTTCTTAATCATGTATTCAATATTTAAGAATGGACGTCCCGAAGGTTCTTCTTCATCAACCGAAGCTCCTGAATCAAACAAATCTTGAATGTTCTTCATTGATCCAATCAGAGATCAAGTTGGATCAACTTCTAATTCACATGCACTAAGTGATAGTGCATGGACTTCATTAAACCACTTCATCCACTTAGAACTTGTGGATGGATCCCTTTCATCTCTTCATGCATTGTCAATACAATACACGGCCTTCTAACATTGTTGTGACTTTGTATCATCAGGATACAAGTTCTATGAACTTAAAGATCAGCTCAACAATCGTCAAATATTCGTAGAGAATGTTTCAACCACAACATCCTATGTCACTTAGTGAATCTCCTAAGTGACATTCCTCTAAGTACCATGGCCATTCTCCTTCATCACCATCACCATCACATCCTTTGTCATTCACATCTTGACATTCCTTGACATCCATTCATTCCATGACAACATCATGCCTCATTGACAACAAATGCAACACAGTGCACTTCAATCTCCCCCTTTGTATTTTTTGGTAATACACTAGAGCACATATGAATGGGTCAATATGTGTGCCAATATTTCTCCCCCTTATTGGCAATCAAATGCAAAGGTGTGGTGTGGTTCTCTTTCAAAAATCTCTTCCTCCCTTATAAAAGCATTTTCTTCAAAATCACTAAGAGAGGGATGATGTCACATGTTCTCTTGAGCAAGGAACCTTTAGTAGATCAACTCTAAGTCTACTTGGGCTAACCCGGTGTAGAAAACAAGAGTGATATGACCATGGAATTCAAAGTTGTCCATAATTCTCTACACATGTGAGATCATGCTTAGGGGTTTGAAATTTTTCAGATATAACAATGAATTTTCTAAATCCTGCACATCTTCACAAAACTCATTAGAAAGTTCAGGTGCAAAGATAAAGCTCCCCCTTTCATCCATTTGTCTTCAATCTATACTCCCCCTTAATTGACAAGATAAACTCAATCAAGAAACAAGGGATGAAAGTATGATTGGAATACCTTCACTTTTCTCAAGATGGTATTAAATCTCAGAATCCCATCTTCTACAGATTGGCTCCCCCTCAAGGGGTGCTCTCCATTCTACCCAAACCACTCTCCAGTTGAGAATGATCATCATCTTCAATTCCCTGAAATGTTAGCACATGTAAATACAAGTGATTAGGGAATAGGATGGAACCTCCTTGGTTCATCAATGTGAACAACAAGGTTGAGAAGATTCTCTCAACCGAGATGTCCCATTTTCACCATTCTTCACACTTTCACATTTGATCTTCAATGATGTTTGTGCTGGTGTGGATCTCAATACATCTTCATGTGAAATCTTTTGTTTCCTTTTTTCCTTAGCAATTTCCAGTGCTTCATCTTCAGCTCTTTGCAGTTCTCTGGCAAGTTGCAGCTGATTAGGCCATATGACTAACAAGTCATTTGGAAGTGAGGCCTCAGTTTTTTGAAATTACACATGGTTCTTTTGATACTGTTAAGACACCTTTCTTAGGAAACTTATTTTCAACCAATCCCTTCTGATTCTTCTGGATTGATTGTCTGTTTGAGTCCAGTCTGCTTCTATTCAGTTCCATGGCTTGTTCACAAAGATCCATGGTATGACCTTTCTTTCCACAGTAGAAGCATGTTTTCTTCTTGGTGGTCCTTCTAGATGCATCACCCTTCTTGTATTTAGACTCCAAGTACTTCTTTTCCTTTTTTCATAATCTTCTTGGGAGCATCTTCCACTTTCTTATGCTTGCTTCCCAAGGATTCTTTCTGAGCTAGGTTCTGTGATCTTTTCTTCTTTTTAGCTCTGGATACAGTTGGAGATTGACATGTATCTTTTTGACCACTTTTGCAATCATCCCAGATGTTGTCAAGTAATCCAAATCTATTTGGAGTAAACAGATGTCTCTGGACCTGTGGATGCTGCTTCTTTTCCTCTGTCTTGCTCCCCCTTGACATGGGATTCCTTTGTGCTTTGACATTCAGTGGATTGTACCAACAATCCTTTGCACAGTGCCCATACTTATTACAACACCAACATTGACCCACAAATCTTGACCTCTTCAGTCCTTCTGATTGTTGGGTACTTTTCTTGACTTGCTGTGTTGTTTCAGGAGAGCATTCTTTCTTCACTGTCTTCATCCATACTTGTTTGGATTCATTCTTCCATCCTTCACTTTTTGTGGAAACACATTTAGAAACATGAGTACAAGATGGGATGGATGGTACCTTATTTTTAGAAGTTGTTTCCCTTTTATTAGAGGATGTCTTTCTTTTAGAATCATCCTTCTCAAAGCTCACTTGAGTAGAAACATTTCTTCTTTCAGCTAACTGGGAGGCTTCAGCTTTGGGTGATTGCAGATTTTTCAATATCACCTCTAGTTCTAAGCATTTCATGTTAAGGGAGTTCTTCTCATCCTCAACAGTTCTTAGCCTTCCTTCCCAATTTTCTTTCAGCTGTTCTAACTGGTATTCATGCACCTTCTTCATTTCTTGTAATGAATTGTCAAGCTCCTTTACCCTGTTTACTTTGTATTCAAGTTGAGCATCTCTGACATTCATTGAAACTTTGTGCCTCTTTTCCAGTGCATGGAAAACATCTTTGACTATTACTTTAAAGAATTATTTCTCAGAAAGGATTCTCTGCAATTCTTCAGCAGTGTCTTCATATCTTTCATTGCAAAGAGAAACGGTTTCATATTTAGCCTTCACCAGCTTTCTGAGAGTGTTGGTTATGCCAACCCTTTTAGCCAACTGATCTTCCATTGTATTGGCTTCTTCTTCTAGCTGTAATTTTTCTTCTTGAAGATCAAGGATGCCTGTAGCTATACACATTGTCACTTCCTTGGGGACTGTCTTCTGAAGATATTTGATTGCATTTAGAAGATCATTGTTCCTTCCATCTTCATCACAGCTAGAGCAGGCTTCATTAGAAGAATGATAAAAGGAATTGTCATCTGATGTGACTTTCACATTTCTTTCCATAGAAGGAGTTTCTCTGATTGCAACAACCTTCTTCTTCATCTTCTTTGCCTGTTTCTTCATTCTGTTTTTCAGAGTCTTGGCAGATATCTCCATTTGAGGCTGTTCTTTCATTTCCTCAAATCTGCACTCTATATAGACTCTCTTGGATCTTTTAGAGGTAACCTCGCTCTGATACCAATTAAAGTGCCCAGATCAGTGTGAATCACTGAGAGGGGGAGGGGGTGAATCATTGATCCCTTAAAACTTTTTACTAATTGATTCCTTATCAATTAAACCTCTATGGCTGGTTAAAGCCTCGATCCACTCTTCTTGTATCTCCCACCTTTCCACGAATGATGCAGTAAATGTAAAGGCACTGGACACAAGGATTTACAAGGTTCGGCACCAAAGGCCTACGTCCTTGCCATGTTGGTTATACGCCCCAACATTTTTTCTCCATTATAACTTGTTAGAATTACAATGGTCGATACAGAGTCCCACTATATCTCTCCTGAGTCCCACAGGAGGGTCTTTATACTGCGTCCCACAGTGTTACCAGAGTCCCACTGGCCTGCTCCAGAATCCCACTGAAGACTTCTTCTCCCTGAGTCCCACAGGGGGCTTCTCCTAGCTCCTCGAGTCACACGAGTAGCTCTTCTTCTTGTTCAGCTCTTCAAGTATCTTCAGCAGCCTGGGATAAAGACTTCTGGCCTTGCTCTGTACCTCTGATCACTTGAGTTGATCAGGTCTTCTCGTCTTGCTCAGGCTTTATCACCTTCTTCTAAGGATAACCTGGATTCTCTCTTCAACTACTGAATACTCAGACAACTGATATCTTTAACTTCAGTCTGGTCCAGTCTCACATTACATCAACTTCATGAACTGAATGCATGGAATCACAATATCTTCAAGATCTTATGGTCTTGGACTCCTCAAATGCACACAAGCAGATTCAGACTTGTTCACGTGTGCACGTGTATGCATGTAAGCATTCACTCCCCTTCTTCTTCTCTTGGTGCAATAAACCCACAAAGGGTGTAGTCAATTTTAAGCACATACCTTCTCGAACTTCACACACTTTATTCAATTTGGTTACACACTTAATAGTGTGTTCTACTTTTAGTGTGGGTCCTCTCTTTCTTCCTTCTTCTCGGTGTGTTCACTTCACTTAGTGCACACACACTAGGTTCAGCCTCTTTGCTCTTTGCACACACTTCTTTCACTTTTGCACACACTTGAGACTTGGCCTATTCTTCTTCTTGTTTTTCACACATACAAAAGTTGTTCTTTTATTTGTTCTTTAATGTGTGCACCCACAAGGCTACGGCCCTTCACTTCTTTGCAAAACCACCAACGGCTACGGCCTCCTCTTGTTCTTTTTGCACAAAAGGCACAAAATTCCACGGCCTTCACTTTCTTGCTTGCACACACTCGACCTCGGCTTACTTCCTTCACTTTAGCACACACACACAATGGTGTGGTCTCCTTAGCACTTGGCACACACTTAAATGTCCATAGGGTGTTCTTGTTCTTCAAAATGTGCACCCACATAAGGCAACGGCCTTCACTTGTTATTTTGCACAACCACCAAAGGCTACGGCCTTCACTCCACTAAGCACACACAAGGAAAACTCAAAGGAGTCGCTCAAGGGGGTGTGTCCACTCTCAACAGTCGCGAAAGTCCTTAGTGGAAGGGGCAGTCGTGCAAGGTGCATGAGCACCGCGGGGCGCTTCCTCCTGTCGCGCAAATTCGCGAGCAGAGAGGGTGACAACCACGGGCACGCAAGGATGCGGCCGCGGGTCTTCCTGTCGCGCAAGGGAGGCGCTCAGGGGACTCCCTTTCTTCTTTCGTTCAAGGAGTGCACAAAAGGAACCTCGTGGAGCAAGGGGTGCTCCGGGCTTCACTGCCGCGTAGGGTGCTGCGCGGGGCTTCGACTTCGCGAGGCACAGAGTGCTTCTCACGGGACTTCGGATTTTCAAATATTCAACAAAGGATCAGCAAGCTTCTCCAATGCCTCGGGCTCTCCTTTTATAGGAAGAGGAATTCTTCACCTCTTCCGCGGGATAAAAATCCAAACTCCTGAATATCTCGAGATTTCAAGATTTCATAAAATCTTGTTTTTCTCCTCAGTTTCCCAGTGGGTTCCATTTATGCCCTTTCTTCACGTTCTTGTGCATGAAAACGCATGCATGGCCTTCATCCATACAAAGAATCAATCAACATGGCCTCGCACCTTCGGGTTGCTTCGGCCAAACACGAAATTCTTCATTTGTTACATGCAAACCCATATTTATGCATGGATAGTTTCAGTAGGGCCAGACGAACCGAATGGAGTCTTCATCTTCGTCGAAGGTGGCCGGAATCTCGAAAACCGTCGTCGGGGAGGCCTCTGGTTCGAACGGAGCTCGCAGGGAGCCTTCAGCTGAGCTCGAGAAAGGAGACGCCTCGGAGCCGTCGGATCGAAGATTTGGACGGCCGCGATCAAGATGGGCCGCGGCGGATTAGATGTGCGGCCGAGATCTGGCGCGCGATCAATCGAGCGGCCCAGATTCAATCCGCAGCAAAAATCTTTGTCCTACATCGAAACGGGCCGCGGAATTCTCTCGGTTTATCAAAGTTCCGCTCCCATGAATGGCCAGTTGAATCCTCTCCCTCCACGGTGCCTCCCCGCACCGTGTTCTCTGTAGGCGCGCTCTTGCGCCCACCCCTGCCACTCGGGCGCGCCACTGGCGCCCACTATGCACAACACTGGAGCGCTCCTCGCGTTCACGCTATGCGGGCTTGATCACCGCGTGGCCTCGGGGCTTATACACGGCCCCGGCCTCTCTTGGGCTGGCCCCATGGGATCCCCTTGGGCGTGGTGACCTAGTCCCACATGTGCCTTGGGTTGAACCCTTATGGCTGGCCCTTGGTGGCTTATTTTTTGCTTAAGTATAGAACAAGTCCTTTGTGTAAAAACAAAGTGACCAAGTTCAAATGCCAAATGCCACAACTCTTCTTCTTCATTTCTTCCCTTCTCTTCTTCATCATTTCTTCTTCAAATGGATTCCTCCTCTTCTTAATCATGTATTCAATATTTAAGAATGGACGTCCCGAAGGTTCTTCTTCATCAACCGAAGCTCCTGAATCAAACAAATCTTGAATGTTCTTCATTGATCCAATCAGAGATCAAGTTGGATCAACTTCTAATTCACATGCACTAAGTGATAGTGCATGGACTTCACTAAACCACTTCATCCACTTAGAACTTGTGGATGGATCCCTTTCATTTCTTCATGCATTGTCAATACAATACACGGCCTTATAACATTGTTGTGACTTTGTATCATCAGGATACAAGTTCTATGAACTTAAAGATCAGCTCAACAATCATCAGATATTCATAGAGAATGTTTCAACCACAACATCCTATGTCACTTAGTGAATCTCCTAAGTGACATGCCTCTAAGTACCATGGCCATTCTCCTTCATCACCATCACCATCACATCCTTTTTCATTCACATCTTGACATTCCTTGACATCCATTCATTCCATGACAACATCATTCCTCATTGACAACAAATGCAACACAGTGCACTTCAATGGGGAAAAATAACATATGTTCCTACGAGAACAAGTAACTACCAAGAGAAGAGATCAGGCCCAAAGGGGGTATTTTTCCACCCATCTTCCCACCAGAATGTTAGGAAAACACCCCCCCCCCCAGGGATCTGAATTCCATGGGTGTCGGCCTCCCTAACTAACGGGGTGGAGTAGCATATAGTAACAAAAAAATTTAAGAATAAACTATATATCACAACCACACTATGAAACTAACCTAGTTTTAGAATCCACTGTAACTAACGTCTCTCAGACACTCAGTTGCACTTCTAAGACAAGGCATCCTATTGGAACACAACCATTTAAATATATTGATTACATTCATTCATTCCCTTTTTATCAGTTGCAGTATACATTCATTAATTCATTAAACATTAATTGACTATTAACAATTTACACATTATATTTCATTATCATCACACCCAAAGTCCTTTATTCCATTAAATTGCAACATCATAATTGTGTCCTAGCAAGCTCCATCCCCATGGGAAAACATCATTTACTCCATCATTTATTAACAACATAATTACTTTCCCATATTCCCAGGCATTCTAGAAAATAGTTATAATCTTTTAAACACAAGGGGGCGCAACATGGTGGGTAGATGAACTACCCATCGAGTCTTTTTCGCCTATAGAAAGAGTGTAGACCCATCCTCCCAAAAGAAGATAAACACTAAAAGAACATCGAATACCCCACACGTCGTTTCCCCTTTGGAAGGAGAGAAAGAAAACCAGCTTCCTTGATCAGTTGGGAAAGTATGGAAGATAAAGAACCAACAAGAAATAGTCAGTATCCAAACGTTCTCATCAAACCCAGTCCATCATCTCTGGTGTCCTCCCTGACACCCACTTACATAAACTAATGCATCTCGCCACTCTAGGAAGCAACTGCTGTCACAACCAATTGGCCTTCCTACCCCCACATATCACAACATCTTTCCAGGGACCCATCACAACACAACTATCAGGAAGACAAAGATCATATCAACTGGGCTCTTAGCCCTTAGGCAAGAAAGAGGGTAACTTAGAACCCTATGAGGAATTATCTTTTTTCAAAAAACCATTCATTTAATCCATCTGGAATTTACAAATTTATTATATGTAGGATTCAACTATGGGAAACCAAAATAGTAAGATATCACTAATTGATTAAACATTTCTATTTCATCAATTTTATTAACATCAAATTACAATAATAGGAACTAGATTCATTTAAATGAATATTTATCTTTGACAATTAATTTACAATTAATCCTAGTTTACGTTCTTTACCAATTTACATCATGAACAAAAAGCTAAACAAAGAAATCATAAATATCACACTATTTAGAAAACTAAGAGGAAATAACATAGGATCGATATAAATTTATTTCTCCAGGAAAAATATTTATTATGTCAATTATATTGTATTCCAGTGGGATAAAACATGCTAACTCTATAATTTCACCTAAAATAATAGATAATCAATGAATCTAATACCTCAAACGGTTCTTGATGTTCTTTAAATGGGGAAAATCCACTCAATGGAATACAATCTCCTCACCCATGAAAACGGAATCCACATGAGGATGCAGCGACATGACTGCACCATCCAAAATCCAAGAAAACTCCATTGGAAGCATGAGGATCACATGCCATAGAATGGAAAGGAGAAATAGGAGGAGGAGGAGCAAAAAAACTTAATAGATGTTGATCATACCTTATATCGACAAAGGATCTAAACTTGATGCTTACACAAAAATAGGGGTGCACATGCCACAGGAAGAACCTTCATGGGGAAACGAGCCTAGGATTAAGGTTCGATCACAAAAAACATAATTAAAGAAGTAATGGTTTAAGAATCTCACACCAGGAAACAAGAAGGTTGAAAAAGGAAGGAAAATATCTCATCCCTTTAAAATAATTAGAGTAGGTTAAAGAAACTCTGAATTTTCTATTAAAAGGGGATTGCATTAAACAACATAGTTGGACAAAGTAAAAGAATCCTGAGACTTAGGAAAAATTAATATAGGAGTTATGACCTTTGAATTGGCATTTGGGTCCTCAAAATGAGGCTTCAAATTCATTTTTCATCAAATAAAATGTCAAAGAGGAAAATTGTAAGAAGAAGGAAACACTGTTTGGGAACTAGAAATTTCAAAAAAGAAAAAGGAAACTGTTGGAAGGATTTTTGTTGGGAAACACTATTCACATCTGTCTCACCAACGGAACTGTTCAAACTGGAATCACCTATGGAACTGTTCAAAATGACCTCACCGGTGGAACTGTTCACATCGAAATCACCTGTCGAACTGTTCACATCTACTTCACCGGTGGAACTGTTCATAGCGACCTCACCGGTGGAACTTTTCACATCGGCCTCACCTATGGAATTGTTCAGATCGGCCTCAACGGTGGAACTGTTCATATCAGCTTCACCGGTGGAATTGTTAACAGCAGTCTCAGTGGAAGAACTATTCACATCGGCCTCACCAGTGGACTGTTCACATCGGCCTCACCAGTGTAAATTTTCACATCTTCCTCACTGGTGGAACTATTCATAGCAGTCTCATTTGTGCAATAGTTAAAACTGACTCAACGGTTGAACTGTTCACATAGGCTCCCCGGAGGAACTATTCACACCGGCCTCACAAGTGGACTATTCACATCTGCCTCACCGGTGTAATTGTTCATTGTGTCCTCACCGGTAGAACTGTTTACATCGGCCTCACCAGTGGAACTGTTCATAGTGGCCTCACCAGTGGAATTTTTCACATCGGCCTCACTGATGGAACTGTTCACAAAGTTGGAAATTTTTAAAAGTGTTGGGGATAAGTCTCGTTGACCTCCCAGAACACCACAAACACTAGATTTCCTAAGTGGAAAGGGCCAGAGAGTTCTGGTCCATTACAATATCTATCCATGTACAATTAATTATAACAAAAAAAAGACATTTCCTAGAAACTCGGTGTTGTAGGTAATTGAAGCCAAGTCAGCGTTGAGTGTAGTACAGGCTAATATAATTCAGGTTTTTATTGTATGAAATCCAAATATAGTGTTTTATTATATAATAAATAATATATTCAGAGTATTTTGAAATAAAAAATAACTAAATTACTAAATTAATTGGATAAAAATTATTTCACTAAATATCAGGGTGTTACATTCTACTCCCCTTAAAATGAATTTCCCCCTCAAAATACATTTTTGTTATCTAAGGATTAATACATGAATGTTCCATTCATAGAAACCCACATAATAAAAATGAATAGTAAAACTTCCTTTAAAAAATGAAAGTTGGAAAACTAACGGTGGCCCAATGTATCACATCACTAGGTTTCCACATAGGATAAGAGAGTTAGGAATGAAACATTGGGCATTCTAGAAAATAATAAATAATCATAGATATTGATTAAGATCATTGATCATAAGAATGTGGGTTATCTAGAGAATGTTAGTAATATAAAAACCATAATGGGATGATGTGGGAAAGAAGTAATTGATATCATCAAAAATGATGATCATAGGGAAAAATTATATTTAAAGACTCTTTTTCTAATGTTAAATATTTTTTCTACAAGAATATATACTTACCTGAATTCGTTCCCTATCATAAATTATATATCACTCATTTGTCACGTCTTGACCGTTTTCCACTTCATATATCTCTCAAAAAATGAAGGTTAATTTTTTATTCCTAAAGCACTAATAGATACTAATATCCAAGATAATATATACCATATTTCTCCAGTTACCAACAACACAAAGTGGTTTGAATTGGTTATCCAATATGTATAAATTCATGTATGGTGATATAATACATTAATCTCAAAAATATCATATGATGTTCAATATAAACATTACATAAATAGTTAACCACATAACCCTTCTAAAATATAAAAATACAAAACTATAGAAAGAAGGTCACTAGATCAGCATAACTTTGACCCCACTAATATTGTTAAGTAGCTATTGGTTGTCACATTCAAAATATGTCAATAACCTCATCATATATTCTCTTGAAACTAGGTAGTTAATATAGTTATCATATATTATTTTTAAAAACATTAATGCTTCATTGTTCTAGAGATTATAGGATATATTCCATGAATCCAAGATGTTGTAATGTTCATCTATAATTACATAGACCACTTTTTCAACAAATAATTTTTTAGTTATGTTGTTATAAATACTAACATATTTATATTAGTCATATGATCACAGCTTTATCAAAATAAAATATCAGTTTCTCATCCTCAAGAACATGTTATGCATACCTTCCCATAATGTAACATTTAAATTAAATCAATTTTATAGGTCATCGGTATCAATAAACACATTACTGAAAATAATTTATGAAAAAATTATAAATAAAATCCTTATATACTTCATGATTCATAAAAAATAATCATTCAATTCCAAAACATATACACATCAATCATCAAAATTTATTCTCAAACCATTACTCAGGCCCCATGATCTATGTTTTATCTACTTTTTCTCAATTTTTTAGACACATTAATGAGTTACTATTCTCTTGTGGAATCTCCTATTCAACATATGGATATTATCTCAGCCCTTGTGGATGGAGACTCATAGTGGGGGTTATTTGGCTATTTCAGACTTATTTCAATAGTGTGACCAGACTCATTGAGTAAAGAGCTTCACATGGGTTCCCTTCATATCAATGAAGTATCCTTATGATGACATTTTAGACATGAATTAGAACCTTATAGTTCGTCCCCATATTAACTATTATAGGGGTATAATATATAATTTTTAGAAAAATTAGATGAAAATTTTTATTTATTGAGATAAGGAATACTCCACAGAGAATGATGGGATCAAACATAGAAATATATTATTTGTTTCTCATTAGTTGGCTATATATTTCACTATAGAAATAGATTCTATGATAATTCAAATTCTATAGAAGTATAGGAGTATGAATTTGTATTCCCTAAGGACGATCTAGGATTAACTCCACATAGATATATTGAGTTTTCAATAGAGATACACCTATGGTATTTCCTAATATCTATACCATCATATCTGATTTCCCCTATAGAGGTGTGAATGCTAAATTTATAGTTACAATACCTTTAATGGATAGGGTTCAGTATATGAGGCTTCTACCCTAGGGAATCCATAATTTTTTCTTCTAATAAGATGGATAGAAGCTTGATGTTATGGATAGATTAACATCTATAGAACTAGGTTACTTCCAATATTAAGAATAAATTTCAATAATTTTTTATTTATTTTACCCATTAAAAGGGGTGAATTTTTTCATGAATATTTAACTCATGTTATTTTATCACTAACCCCAAGACCCAAATTAGGATTTACACTAGATTATATTTCAATGTCACCATGATCACCATGTGTTCTTAGTGGTCACTCATGGATTGAAGGAAAAACCTAGTGGTGTTCATGGGAATCATTAATTTGAAATTAAATCCTTTCCTAGACTAGTTTGTAGTGTTCTTGATTGATGAGATTCTCATATACATGGGATCATGTGGGAGAATATGAGTCTTTTTTAGATGGTACTAGTCATAAAAATAGAGAATCATGATTTTGGGATGCCCTCTTTGTGCTAATTCTAGATTTTTGAGGCCCACGTCCGGGGACATTTCATCTCAGAGAAGTGATTGTTATTGTATGTAGGGAAGATTGAGTTAGTACTAACATGGGATCCATCAAAGAGTATGATAGTGGTTCATATATTCCTTATATTTTCTAGATATTTCCATTAATTTTTTACTAATTTTTCAATATTAATGGAACCATGGAAAACCTTGACTTGAAATGACTATCCTTTCGTGTGGATAGAGTAATTATAGAATTATTTTTAGGAGTATTGTTAGAGGTTCATGTGCTCCCACATCTTGAGACTGTATGAGGAGGGAGTAGTGTATGTGATGTTCTTTAAGGAACCTTCATATTTTCATGGTTGAGTTATAATGTAAATTAAATCAGTGATTTCGTAAAGGTTTGAATAGTAGATACCCCTTGAGAATCATTATATGACCCATGATTTATAGATTAAATATGTAGTGTTCTCCCTAGTGACTTGGAGTAATTATTTTATGGGAGAGTTATTCGTTATATATTCCAATAAAAAACATTCTAATGTATATATTCTCTCAGAGTGATCTATACTTGAGGTAGAGAAAATCGATGGAGTTTCTACAGGACTATGACATTGAGACAGTATATATTACATGGAATTTAAATATAGTGGAGGATTTTATCAACGGGAAAAAAAAATTTCCACAACTGAGGGAGGAATCAAAGTTGTTTCCATCCCTACAGTTGACCATTTTAGAGGAAGATAGAGAACCAAATCAATAATTGATCGTTGTGACCAGTGCACTTGTCTAATGCTTCAGGTAAGCGTATCTTATAGATATTGATTAAAAGGTATTCTATGAATATATATCCACAAGAAATGGTCATGAATGATTTTTTAATGTTGGGTTGCACATCATATTTTTATGAAGGAATTTGATGGTGTTAGTTATGCATTGTTAGGTGTGATGATGGAGTTTTATATTCCCCAATAACAAGTACATCCCTGAGTTGTTAAGATGTAAAAAGATGTTAACATCAGTTTTGGTTTCCTTGGTTGATGGGGAGTGGTGCTAAAGTTATATATTGATGCCTCGTATGAAAATAGGTGAAGGAAAAGTATTTGTCACAAGAGGACATTTCCCAACCCATGGAGGTTCGTGGGTGTAAGTGGGATAATATCACAATGTATTTTGTGAAGGAAATTTCATGAATTTTGAGGGGTCATAGTGATATCTTGGAGATCATGGAAAAACTCACCAGGTCTAACCAAAACTGTATCATCCAAGATAAGATTTTAGTAAACATATTGGGATGGTTATACATATACGGGATAGTAAAACATCATCGAGTTACCAAAATTATTTTTTATAAATTTTTTCTTTCTACAAAACATGATGATGATGAGAATTAAATGAGGATTTTGTGATTTCGTTACATGTTATCATGAAAATCCACCCCATAATGATGTATAGATTGAGTAGACTATTCAAGTCTAGGAAGACGTGTTATAGGATTTCATTTTCAATTTTGGAAATAACTTCTAGGATCATATACACTTGAAATATATTCTTTAAATGAAATATAACATTCCATCATTAGCACATAACAATTTTTGGGACTATACAGGAGGCCATGAATTTCACCATTGTGTTGGTGGGATCCAGAATAACTAACACATATAGTACCATATATGGTGAATCGATGATAGATATGGTGAATATCATCTAGTAATTGTTGATTAATACCTAGAGACCTATGAATAACTATGTGTTATTATGAAGGGGGAATTTGGAGTTCAAAGAGGGAGACCATGTGTTATTTCTAGTTTTACCCCAAATAGTATTATATAGAATTTATTAGGGATTCATGTTATATATAGAGACCCAGTTTTTTGATCATAATACTCTCGAATATTTCTACGAATATTTCCAGAGCTAGCCTCTATGATGGTGTGCAATTTTGAGGCACAGTGTGCCCAGAATTAATTTTATAAAAATGATAAGAGTTTTTATACTATTCACATATCAGGAAAAGAATATCACTTAATAGTTAGTTTGGATCGTAAATCTAAGGGCATGGTTGAGTTCGTAACTTGTTGTTTACACTATGAGGGGTGTACCTTTGGTTGGAACATAGCCACTGTGAGAAAGGCCACCTAGGGGGAAAATCAACATTTTAAAATAATAACATAGTGATTTTTTTCACTGATGTCATTTAAAATACCATTTTAAAGGAGGCTCTGAAGGGAAATATGAGACTTAAATTGAGTTCAAAATGGTTCATTTTACCTAGGCATGATATAAAATGTGAGGTCCCGATGGTTTATGATTTCTCACTACGCAAGGTTTTTTATAAATAGAAAATCAAGATTTTAGAGTCAGAGTTTTACCCTTAACTCTCTTATCCCTCTCTCCCTCCATATCTCTCTACCATTCTTTTGTGTTCTTCACCAAATCAAGGAACAACCCCCACTGGATCGAAGTGGGATTGCAGTGGGCACGTAGCCAATGAAAAACGGCCTGATCGAGGTAGGATTCAAGTTAATTTTCACTCCTTCGTTGATTTCATGAGTTTTCGTCATTTAAATTATATAATTTTAGAACTAGGACGATGGCCAAAGGATAACGACCATCACTTGAGACCCATTCAAAATCCTATTCTTGAGTGTTCTTTGACCAAAATTTCAAACGTTCCAGAACATTGACGGGTCGGTGAAAGAGGGGAGGCGCTGTCAAAATCTAACCCTGAGGATCCCAAAAACGGTTTTGGTTCCATTTTCAGATGACCGGAGTGGTTGTGGAATTCAAAGAAAGGCCCAGATCCGACAAGGGACGTAGATGGAGGTTGAGGCGGACTCATGAAGGAGTGTGGTAGCTACGGTTTGTAGCATGTCAGAGTAGGCTAGTTTGATGGTGGTTGAGAGGAGGACGATTAGTGTCATAGGATCAGGAACCAGAAGGGGAGTCTGATGTTTTTGAGGATGGTAGTGGTGGATCCAGACAGTGTGGTGGAGCACAACATTAGAAGGTGGAGTACGACATTCAGAGGTGGATCCATGGCCCCCTGTGGGATTGTGGATATCATAGGATCTGTAGGCTCTAGTCGTCTGCAGATTAGGCCATTTGAGCATCGTTCATGAAGGCTGGGAGGCGGAGCAGGTGAGCTCACGGCAGGTAGAGCCGGCGAGCTTCGGTGTCCGGCGTCAGGCATGCCGACTAAGGCGGTGACCTCAGTGGCAATCCCAAGGCACTGAACTCATGTGGGGTGTGTTTCAGACAACGACTCACATCCTGTAGGTCCTCCTTTTGCGGCGTGCAGACAAAGACCCACCGCGCGACTGGTCAATGAGGAGGATTGGGCCAGCGGGCCCGGTGGTTTTGGAGAGGCCCACAGCAGGGTGGGCCTGACCCGTGGTAGGGCCATGGGCCGATGGATGGGATCGGGCCATCCTGGGTGGGTCGACCCAGTAGAGGATGGTCCGACCAAGTGAGCCAGACTAGATCTATTGGGACCCTTTTCATTCAAAGGGCCATAACTCTTAGACAATGCATCTATTTGATGTGTCGTCTACGGCCATGCATTCGTCTCATTGAGATGGAATTTTAGAGATGTATTTCAATAAATTTACATTTTTTTCCCAGAGTGAGGTCACCCAAAATGATTTAATTTAGTAATAATAAATTATTATTAAATTATAAAACCGATGTATCTCTCGAAACGAATGTTCGTTTGATGCTCCATTAGAGGTTCTGTGGCCCTACAGTTAAGGCGGTCCTACCAAAGTTGGTTCAGAACATTTTCAGTTTGGGTTCATTACTTGGTTTAATGAAACACTTAATGTGATTAATTAATTAATTAATTATTATTGTAGTAGACATAACTCTTGTTTGGGATGTATGATTGACGCTTCGTCAGCAGCAGCATGAACCCGGTCCTTGTACTGTCTTTTTGAGATGTTTTTCAAAGTATCTAGGTTGGCTACAAGGTGTGGGCCCTATAGGTCCCGATTAGCACATTTTACATTAAAATGAAAATTTTTTATCAAGTATCTATTTAGGGTGTTTGAGCACTAATTTCTCTGTGTTTTGAAAGGGGATTGCAATGACACAATCCACCCACCTAAATTTGGGGTCAAGGCATGGGCCCCATGAGGTGAAATTTTGGCATATGTTGCCATCTTATAATTTAAGATTCATAAGTATGTTTGGGGAAAATGAATAGCCTACCCTACGTGTTTTTTTCTCATGGATCACAATGGTGTGATGTATTTGGATGTGAGGAGCCTTATTCTCAATCTCTTGTTAAATGTTAAATCATGAAAGGAATATCAATGGAAGATAGTTTTGAAGTGTTAGAAGAGAATCCATGTTTTAGATCATCTCTAACTCTTGTGAGAGTGGATAAGATGTATGAATATATATGGTCGATGTTCTGAGACTTTTCGAGGATTCTTGTCAGCTAATCTAGGATTCTAACCCTCCGGCTTAGCGACGAGCATCATGCGCTCATCGGCTTTTCAACTATTATGTTGTGTACTCTAGGAGTACCATGACATGTTTTGGTACTTGTTTGCCTTTTTTGGACCCTGAAATGGTTAGGTACATGACCATGTGATGAGGAGGGGTCACAATTGGTGTGGGCCCCACATTTTTCGTGTACGACTAGGAAACTTCTAGCTCTCATATCACTTTCTTTTAAACTCGAATTGTGGCCTATGAGTATCATATCATGAGTGTTTCTATTCGTATGATGATATGGTGACCTCTGAAGTGGATTTCAAAGTTATGATTCAAGATGTTATGAGTGGGATGCCTTCCTAAGGTGATTCTTGATGGTGATAGTGATGGTAGTGATGTTTTCAGAATCACTAGAGCAATCCCACATTACCCTACAATGAGGCAGGAAAGTGGTGTTTGCTTTTATCCTTTTGGATTACCCTCAAGTAAGGCTGGGTAGTGGTGTCTGATGTTCTATTTTGGGCTTACCATCCAATGAGGCAGTGCAGTGGTGTTCACTATTCTCTTTTGGGCTTACCCTACAGTGAGGCTGGGTAGTGTTGTTCGTCGTTCTCTTTCATTACTTACCATGCAATGCTGCTGGGATGTGGTGTTCACTAATATCATTCAGGGCTTACCCTCCAATGCAGCTGGGCAGTGGAGTTAGCCTATTACTTTTTCATGTAGTACCCTCTGGCTTGTTTGGGAAGTGGGTTCGCCAATGAATTTTATATGTATATCATTCAGTATGGCAGGATTGTTGGTTCACGACATCATGAAACAATCTCTCAACTATGTGGTATAGTGACGAGACATGTTTGATGTGACATTGGACTCTCATGAATGAGGGGAACTTTTCCCACCAAGACATGTTCTTCTGACATTACCAAAAACCATGCGGGTGAGACAGAACCACCCAAAGCGGATAGTATCATGGTGTGGTGATTTATCCCCTTTGAATTCCAGTTCAGCAAAGACAAGTGGGATGCTGTAAAATGATGGTGTTTACTTCTAGAGCTATTGGTGACTCATCTTCTAGGAGGATCTAGTGATATGTAGATTTCACTCCTCTCTCACTTGGGTTCCTTTGGTTGATCATATATATAGCGTATTGCAATACCCTCTCCTTGGGTGTTGGTTACTCTTATTCTAGGAGAGGCGAAGATGTGTGGGGTATTCCACATGCTTTCCGTGTCTAGCTTCTAATGGTTGGAAGAGTCAAATATCCTACTATATGTAGCGAAGACTCAATAAGAAGTTCACCTTCTCACTGTTTCTAGCTCCTCGTGTTTGGACAAGATTACTTCCCTTCTTTGTTGGGATGAGGTTTACTCTTTTACAGTACCCTATTCTATCTACCACTTCCCTCATTTGTACCTCACTTGTTGCACCCTTGATCCTTTAGGGCATTCTACTATGTATTTTTATACTCATCCCTACTTGGTATTTTCATGCACTCGGTGTGCCCTAGTAGACGACGTACAGGTTGATTGTCACATCAGAGGATCATAAAGATACATGGTGCTTGGACCCCATGCGGTAGACGTAGCTTGGGATCTAGGAGTGGAGATCTATTAGCTATTTCACTTTTCCACATGTTTCCAGGTGGTGGAACATTTTTAGTTGGTCTTGTATTTTTTCCTTTCCTTTCAGTTTACCTTTCTATGCCTATATTGTTTAAAAGTCGGTGGATATTTTTGAATTATATATAGTTGTGTTGTATCTTGTCTTCCATTCCCTATACACTTTTTCATTGAGTTGGTTGTGTGTGTGTACATATACTTAGGAAAAGTTCTCCCTGAGTTTTTTATGCCTTCGGCATTGGTCACCAGCCACTGGCCTATGGAGGCGAGCCTGGGGTAGTTGCGGCTTGAGCCTTGGTATGGGTCAGGTTGGGTCATGAAAAAGTGAAATCAGAGGTAGTTCATTCCATGAAAAATTGTTTGGATGATCCCTAAAATGGAATTGGTTGTGTTTTAGGGAAATAATGTCAACATGACTCGAGAGAGGCTCTTAGTCTAGGGAGTCGAGTGATGGTGCGGTGGCAGACATAGCCATTCACTAAGACCTTGATTACTCGCTTGTCGACTCAGTGTATTGAGACTGTTCTTGTAGGGATCATGGGTGCATTCATCATATAAGACTGAGTAATTGACTATCCTTATTGAGTCATCTCCAAATCATTGTTGATATATATATATATATATATATATATATATGTATGCTCATTTGACTCTGGTACTCCTTAATTGGATTCAGGATACATCCGCAATGATAGCCAGTTAGGATACTAGATAAAGTTCATGACGGAATTTCTGTGAGTGATGAGGCCTCAATTCATGATCCATCATTCAATTTCTCTTTATATTGGAGGATAAGAAGCAGTACCTCCACCTGTCTATTAGTATATAGTACCAGAAATGATGGTCGATGACGATCATATGTTGAGCGAGCTATGTAAGTTCAAGAATTAGAGAATGATGGGGTTCTGCGATGAACCCTACCCTCTATTAGTGAATGGTTGTCTAGAGTTGGTGTTTATCCTCTTCAGGCTTGTTCGGTCACTGATATGTTAGATATTGGCTTTGACTTCCAGTCTTCTTTCACTGAGTAGTTTGGCATTGGTAGAGTTGGGTTACTCAGATGCACGATGAGTTGGTACACTCGTGGGATGACTACAAGAATCTATTTCGTGAGGATTACTATCCCTCCTACTTATGCTCTGTACCATTTTAGAAGCTACTAGAGCTTCAGTTGGGATGAATGGAAATGGTTGATTTCATGATTAAGTTCACAGACCTTACTTGGTATTCTTTGGACGTGGTCCTTAATGGAAACTTTCGGGAACTGAAGTATGAGTACTATATTTTAGATGAGATTAATGCTAGCATAGTGACAATTCCGTCCTCACCCATCTCAGGGTGCTGGAGTAGGCTCTAGTGATAGAGAAATTTCTGTCAGAGGGAAGCCAATTGTCTAGTTTGGGAAATGGGTGCAATATAGTAGGGACATCTTCCATAGCTAGCTTACGTTAGTTGGTAGGGCCTCGACATAGGAGGCCTCCACTTGATAAAACACGGGCACATGGATGGGGACAACTTATAGCACCGAGACAACCCAGGGAGGACTAGTTCTATTCTTGGGATGGGTGAGGTCACGTGGTGTGAGAATAACCGACCAGATGTGCTAAGTTTCCAGGAAGTTGGTAGAAACGCCACCACAAAAAAGGTAGTGTCATAATCAGAGATCTCCTGGGTGAGGAAAAGGTGTTCCCATTGGAGGTGGTGTTGGGAGATGAGCATGGAGAACTATGGTTGGTGGATAATGTTATGAGGTCCTTCCACCACCACTAGCCGGCCCAAGTCAGGCTTAGAGAGCGGGCGACTGGGGCCACCGACAAATGCGTGCTATGAATATATACAATCACGTTGTACGTGAGAGGATAAGGGGAATGATTTTTTTGTTTTATTCATTTTTTCAGAAGAAGTTGTTAGACACTATGTGGGGTACTCTTTTCATCCAACTCCTTGCTCGAAGAGTTGCCATGGGAGATACGGGATTTCGGTGTAACCCTATGACGGTGTTATTCATCATAGAATTGAATGCATGAGAAAGAGGGGTTCCTCCCCCACTGAGACATTTTTTTGTGACGTGAGAAAAAACTGTGTGGGAGATTTAGTACCTACCAAAGTGGATAGTATCAAGTTATGGTGGATGAGTTCCTCTGACTTGTGCATTCATGGCTTGGTTTTTCGGTGAAGTGTTAGATAAGTTCCTGGATTTTCTAGTGGGAATTTTCAACATGACCTCACTTTGCATGAGGTTCTAGTAGTGGGGTTGGCAGAGTCCTTATTTTAGGGATTACTCATCTTCAATGAGTGGAAAAGACATGTGGGGTATTCCACGTGATTTTTGTGTCTAGCCTCTTGCGGTTGGATGTGTTTTGTCACCTATCATATTCGTTGGTAACTTGGGTTCTTAACATCAATATTTATAGTATTTTCCTGTACAGGTCGAGGAGATGAACATTCCATAAACAGAACTACAAGACTCACTATGTGGTTCTAGAAGTTGTAGTATTCTCCTAGAGAACGTGGAGATTCTACTTTCTATGAAAGCACCTTGTGGTTTGTTCAGACCAACAGAGCCTCAGGAGCGTCTTCACCTATAGAGACAAGAACCTAAGATGACAGTGCTGGTTGAAATTACAACTGGACTATTGCTTTGAGGTATTCTATACTCTGTAAAGTGGTAGCATTGTATAAGATTCCATGGAAGAAATCCTAGCCTCACCAAGTGCGTGGAGTTTAATAGTAGTTAGCTTCCCTACAGTTGTCCATGATAGAGCAAGAGGGTGAAAATTTTCTGCAGTCGATGGTGCTGACTGTGTCGCTTCTCGAGCGCTTAAGAGAGACTCGGTTGTGATGCACCGACTATGAAATCTTTCATGACCATATATCCTTGGGTGTTTCACCAGATGGATATTATGAAAGATGGAATCATGAGACTCCATACCGGGGTCGAGCGGTGAGTCCAGTCGTGACGTGGGATGTAGAGGTAGAGCCGGAGAAGTTCCCTAGAGCCCCTTTGGGATGTTCGAGACCGTGAAAGGAGATAGAGTATTTTTCTACTGCCTTTCCCTAAACCAATAGTGAGAGTGACACATGAGGTTTCCCACATGTCATAGCTGAGGGTGAACCAATCTGTTGGTTTGTGTGTTGTGATAGCATAGAAATCGTGTAGGTTTTATCTTGGAGCAGGAGAGCCTGGTGTGGGCTTAGTATCTCGAGCTGTCTACCTTACTTTTTCTTTTTGGTGACAAAACTCATCAAGTACAGAATGATATAGAGACCCTGTTTTTGGATCATAAGACTCTGGAATATTTCTATGAATATTTCTTGAGCTTGCCTCTGAGACGATGTGCAATTCCGAGGCATAGTGTGCCTATAATTAATTTTATAAAAATGTTAAGAATTTTATACTATCCACACATCAGAAATGAGATATCTCTTAAAATGTTGTTAGAACTATAAATCCAAGGGAATAGTTGTGTTCAAAAAGTGTTTTATCCCTATGATAGGTGTAACTTTTGTCAACACATAGCTGTTGTGGGAAAGGCCATACGGGGCAAAATCATCATTTTGAAATAATGGATTGGTGAATTTTGTAACCGATGTCATTTCAAATAACATTAAAATGTAGGATATGAATGGAAATACATGACATCCATTGAGTTCCAAATTTAGTGTTTTACCTAGGTGTGATATAAAATGTTAGGGCGTGATGGTTTCATATTCTGCGCTAAGCATGCTTTTCTATAAATAGAAAAATAGGTGTTTGGAGACAGGGTTTTCCCCTTCTCTCTCCTATCCATATTTTCTTCTCTCACTCCCTCTATCGTTCTTTGGTGTTCTTCTCCATTCTTCATCAGATAGAGGAGTAAACCCATCTAGATCGAAAAGAGATCGTTGTGGGTGTGACGTCAACGTCAAACAGCTAGATTGAGGTAGGATTCCAGTTAATTTTCTCACCTTCATTGATTTATTGATTTTTCATCACTTAAATTATATAATTTATGAATTAGGATGATGGAAAAACGAACAATGGGGCCATCCAATCACCATTATAAATCATGTTCTTGAGCGTTCCTTTTCAAAAATTTATGATGTGGAAAAACCTTGACGGGTTGGAGAGTGAGGGGAAGTGCTATGAAGATGTGATCCCTAGGACCCCATAATTGGTTTCGGTTCCATATTATGACCATGGGGATGGTTGTGTAGACCAATGGAAGGCCTGAATCTAGAAATGGTGGTGGAAATATGATGAGGAGGAGACACGATAGAGCGCGGCAGCCATGGTTTGGAGTGCACTGGGGTCGTCCAGTCGGACAGTGGTTGAGAGGTGCCTGGTTAGCATTGGGGGATAGGGACCCAGAAAAGGATATCAGTGTAGAAGAGCCTCGTGGTGGCAGATCTGGACTGTGTGATGGAGCACAGAGTTCGGAGGTGGAGGGAGACATTCAGAGTCAGATCTGCGGGCTTCGGTGGGAGTTAGGACAGCGGAGGAGCTGGAGGCTCTGGGCATCAGCGGAGCTGGCCGATCGAGGGCCGGATGGGAGGTGGATCTGATGACCTTGAGGTAGGTGGAGTGGGTGATCTCTGGCATCTGTAATTAGGTGGGAAAACTGGGGCGTTGAACTCTGCGGTGATCCTAAGGAATTGACCTCCTACGAGGTGCATACCAAACAATGACCCACATCCTGTGGGTCCTCCTTGTGTTGCGTAATGACAAAGACTTCCCATGCAGACGGTCTATGGGGAGAACTGGACCAAAGTTTTTGGTGGTTTTGGAGTGCACATTAGTGGGATGGGCCGGACCTACGGCTAGGTTGTAGGCCAGTAGATTAGACCGGGTTGGCCCAGTAGAGGAGGGTCCGATCAAGTGGACCGAACAAGCTCAGTTGGGCCCCTTTGCATTCAATGGGAAATAACTCTTAAACAGTGTGACTATTTAATGCATAGTCTATAGTCAGGCATTCGTCTCTTTAAGGAAGACTTTTCAATATGGTGTCCATGAATATTAAATTTTTATTCCTGAGGGCGGTAACCTAAAATTCTTTAATTTATTAATAAAAAATTATTATTAAACCCTCCAACAGATGTATCTCGCAAACCAGACGTCCTTTTTACATGCCGTCAGAGGTGTTGTAACCCTAGAGTTGAGACGGACCTTCCAGAGTTGGTGCATGACTTTTGTGGTTTTCTTTATTTACCCAATGGAATGAAACAATTTATGTGAATAATTAATTAATTAATTATTCTTGTATTGGACCTAACTCTTGTTTGGGTTGTCTAATTGACGTGTCATCAGCGGCAGCGTGACTCTAGTCCTTGTGTAGACCTTTTGAGACATTTTTGAGGCATTTAAGTTGGAGACAATGTGCAGGCTCCATAGGGCCTAGTTTTCACATTTTATAATGAAATTCAACCTTTTCATCTAGAATCTGTTTGGGGTGTTTGAGCAATAATTTCGGTGTGTCTTTCCGAAGGGATTGCAATGACGCAATCCAACCTCTTAAATTAGAGGCTGAGGCATGGTCCCCATAAGGTGGTTTCTAGGTGTATGTTGTATTTTTTATGACTTATGCATCCTATGTCCATTCGGGGAAAGTGAATAGCCTACCTTGCATATTTTTCTATGGGGATCACACTGGTGAGACCCATTTGGATTTTCATAGCCTTTTTCTTAATCTATTATTAAATGTGGAAACATGAAAGTAATATCAATGGAAGTTCCTTTTGGTGTATTTGAAATTAATCCATAGCTTATGTCAGATCTAAATCTCGTGAGATTAGATAAGATGTATGAATAGATACGGTTATTGTTATGAGACTGTTCGAGGTGGCGTGTCATCTACTCTAGGATTCTAACCCTCCAACTTAGCAATGAGTGTCGTTCACTCTTCTTCTTTGTGACTATCAAGTCGTGTACTCTAGGAGTACCTTGACACGCCATGGTACTTTTTCACCCTTTTGGGACCCATAAATAGTTAGGTACACAGACATGCGATGAGAAGGGGTCACACATGGTGTGGACCCCACACATGATGTGTATCACTACAGATCTTATACCTCTCATATCCCTTTCTTCTGAACTCGAATTGTGGTCGGAGAGTATCCTATCCTGATTGTTTCTCTACGTATGATGTGAGGGTACCCTCCATAGTGGATTTCTAGTTATGATACGACATGTTACGAGTGTGATTCATATCTTATGCAATGCTTAATGATGATATTTATTGATGGGATGTTTTTAGAATCACCAGAGCAATCCCTACTTACCCTCCAGTGAGTTAGGGAAATGGTGTTCACTTTTCTCTATGGGGCCTACCCTCCAGTGAGGCTCAGTAGTGGTGTTCACCATTCTATTACAGTCTTACCCTCCAGTGAGGATGGGCAATGGTGTTATTCATTATCTTTTTGGCTTACCATCTAACTGGGTTGGGCAGTGGTGTTCTCTATTCTCTTTAAGGGATTTCCTCTAGCGTAGCTGGACAATGGCGTTCACCAATATATTTCATGGATTACCCTCCTACATAGCTAGGTAGTGGCATTCTCCATTTACAATTTCAGGGCATTTCATCCTACTGGGATAGGCAGTGGGTTCACTGATGATTATTATAACTATATCATCCAGTAGGGTTGTATTGTGGGTTCACAACTTCGTGGAATGATCTATCAACTATGCGAGTGAGACAAAACTTACCATAGTGGATAGTATCAAGGTGCGGTGATTGAGCCCATTTAATGTGGTGTATAGGGAAAATGTGTGGTATTCTAGTCATTTATGGTGATTACTTCTAGAAATATTTGTGACACTTTTTCTGGGTTGAGCTAGTGGTATGAATATTCCCTTACTCTTTCATTTGGGTTCTTTTGGTTGAGCATATATATAGCGTATTGTAGTACCCCCTCCTTGGGATTTGCTTACTTTCCTTATAAGAGAGTTGAAGACATTGGTGGTATTCCACATGCTTTCTGTGTCTAGATTCTCGTGGTTGGAGGAGTATACTTTCCTATTGTAGGTAGCGAAGACTCGATGAGAAGTTCTTCTTATCACCTTTTCTAGCTCCTCGTGTTTGGATGATCTAACATCACTTCTTTGTAGGGTTGAGTTGTACTCTTTTACTATAACTTGTCATATCTATTATATCCCTCTTCAGTACCTCACTTTCTATTCCCATATGCCTTCAGGGCATCCTACTGAGTTTTTTTATACTCATCCCTACATGGGATTTTCCCACACTCGTTGTGCCTTTGAAGATGTTAGACAGGTTTATCGTGACATAAGAGGAGCATAGGGATATAGGGTCCTTGGACAATGTCTGATAGTCATAGCTTGGGATCCAGGATTGGGTCTCTCTCAACTATTTTACTTTTCCTCTTGTGGCTGGGATGTGGAATTTTTCTAATTGGGAATTTGTTTTTCCCCTTTCCCATTCAGTTTACTTTTTTTTACTTGTACTATTTAGAGGTCAATGCATAATTTTGGTTTATATATAGTAGTGTTGAATCTTTTTTTCCATTCCCTCTGCATGTTTTCATTTAGATGGATGTGTGTGTATGTACATGTACATAAGAAAATGCCTCCCTGAGTTTGTTATGCCTTCAGCGCTGGTCACCAGCCCCTGGCCTATGGAGGCAGGACTAGTGTAGTTGCGGCTCGAGCCCCGGTACAGGTCGGGTCGTGAAATTATCTCTATAGTTAATCATCCCTTTCAAAAACTATAGAGAGTAGCTGAGGTGGATTACATCAAAACCATATAATAACTGTTATAATTTTTGCAATAAATCATTTATGCGCTGAATATGTGTAGATTCATGCGTGAATCATCAAACATCAATATGTAGGGTGGGTTGAAAATTGAGGAAATAGTGAGAAAGGACCACTAAGAGATAATCATATAAGGGAAATTAATTCACATTCTAGTTATTCATTGGAAAAATGAGAACCTATAGGAGAGAAATTGTGAGTGGGATAAACTAATGTGAACTCGTTTTTTATACGTGTTTCAGTGGTTTTTTTTTGTAGAAGAAAATATCTAAAGGTCGGTATAATTTAATGTCTCTATTTCTATATATTGAATCATTGAAATATTTTAGAGAAATTTTTTTGGTTTAGAGTTATAGTGGGTCTGTAATTTGAGTCACTCTGGATCCTAGATATCAATATATTAAAAATATTAATATAATATATCATGTGCATTTAAAAATTCAAAAAAATGATAAATAGAATGAATAGTGTCTCAATTAAGAAAAACATGTAAATAATTAAATCCCTAAATAATTTTTTACTATAGGTGTGATGTAATATTTTCGTGCATTAGATGTTTTATTTTTAAAAAATTCACAAGTTGAATAATAGATAGATTAATGATTTAATTAACTAACTATCTATTAAATTATTGAAACCAAACCTACCTCAATATAAATATTTTCATAGAAATTTTCTAAGGTTCACATCATAACCCTATAGATTTACTGAAGAAACATTAGTGGGGAACTCCATAAGAAATTAACAGATTGGTGGATTGATGAATATTTGGTAATAGAAATCAATAAAATTCACTAATGGAAACATGTGTATAACATGTTCCATTTCTCTAATATACCTAAATATGAGGTATGCATTTTATATTAATGGTTTATCTCTAATATATTTTTTATTGTGCTGAACACAAATTAATTTATATATAATTAATTCCTAGAGAATTCTTTATGTCTTATCCCAACATTTTTTTTCTAAAATTTAGGAATTATTTTTTTATTTAAAACCTCAATGATTCGTCATTTTTTCATTAAAATAATTTTTCCTAGAGTAACATGGATGACCAAAACTATATCAAGTATTTTTTTTAATGTTTTTCTCACTCTGATATTTACTCACCATCATTGTTCGATTCTTTAGTGATTCAACTATATATAGGAACTTGTTTAATATCATGTTTCATTCTCATGGTTCTAATTATCATTGTAATTATATCAATGTAATATATTTTGGAATAATAAAGATTAAATGATATTGATCGATTTTCTATTATGGAATAAGGAATTATAGATTCATGGTTTATGGCGTACGGGTGGAATGCAGTGCGACGAGAGTTGTTTTGAACCTAGGGTTGGATAAATCCGACCACTAGTGATAAAATGATATTATTCAAAACATACACAAGTGTTATGGGTGAGGTTCAAAGTGGATGTGATGGACTTGGATTATTGAATAAGATATTAAAGATGATGTTAGAATTTGGGAAAATTGTGATCTACACAACTGGTCGTTCGGATGATCACATACTGTGTGAATCCCCACTTCATGTAGCACTATATATTGATAATATTTTAAAGACAACATATCCATATTTCACTAAAACATTTCATATGAATCAAAATTACATAACCTCAACATGTACCAGAGTAAAATCCCTTACCCTAGGTAACCCCTCCCACTATGTACATCTAAGAGATCACTGATACATGAAAAATTAGAGTCATAGACATGGGAATAGATAAATTCTTGAGTACTAAGCCTAACCTCAACACATCATGTTACTAAATATACATATGATTATTTTGATTAAGGAATTTCATGTTAGTTGGAAGAAAATTGGTAGTACAAGTCTTGGTAAGATATTATATGTACCCTATTGAATAGACAATCTAATTCTATAAAATTTGTAGAAGTTCATTTACGCATTTATTTTTCCATCATGTTCCCCATGGAGAGATAAGAATCTCACCTGATGTGATAGGGAACCTTTTATGTTTTATAGTTTCACCCAAATGTTTTTTAGTGCAGAATTGATCTTATTATATGTTATATAGATAGTTTCAGGTATTTCTCCCACATTAATGAGGTAGGGATTCTCTATCCTCAATAAATAATTCTTTTGATCTATATATCTCATATGGGAGATAAATCCTCCACTGGAGTTAAATATTTCATCAACCTTTATGGGATAGGGACCCATCAATGTTTTTATAGGGATGTGACTATGAATAATTCAATATACGTCATAATAAAGACCTATAGTGATTTTATATGTGTGAATGGTTGACATAAACCCTAATCCGAGGCTTGAATACATTTGATAAACACATCAGGGTCATATTCTCAAGGATATTTACTTATATACTAATTGTATTGTGATTTGAGATGATTCACTTTTTATTGATTCTTTATAAATTATGGTTAAGGGGTGTCCTAATAGTTATATATATACTCACTCATAAATTAGATCTTCCCAAATTTGTCATGTATTATACAAATAAAACTCACATTGACGATGTCTTGGTTGGAATAGGAGAACACGATTCTTGGTTTTTGTATATAATATATAGATAGTGGTTTTGTTTTGATTTTGGATATTGAAACCCTTGTTTCAGGATGATATATTAATTTTTTATTGGACCTATATTTTCCCTTTTATAATTTATTTACCATTTATAATACTCTTTTGTGGGATATTAATAGTCTATTTTTACATTTTGTACCCACAAGTAACAAATACAACAACAGTATATCCTATACATTGATATTTATATGTTTATATAGGTATTTGAGGGTTAAGACTCCCTTGTGTGGGATATATCTACATGATTCTAGTTTTTTTACCATAGTCTATTGGAGGTGGCCTAGGGGTGTCACATACAACTTACTTCCATCTTGGAAGGCCCCAGTGTGTTGGATCATGAAATTTACTCCTTGAAATTTTTCATTTCATAAAGGGAAAAATTATTCAAATGTAATTTATTTGGATGGTATCTATTAACTTTTTTAACCAACACCTTTTTTTCTAATAATTCAAAAAGTTTACTCACTATATTTACTATACTAGTTGATTTATCTAACCTATAATTAAATAATCCTTCTTCACCCATATTGAAGCATTAATATTAATCATATAACGTTCCTAGTATCATTCTCATTATCATGTAATTTATATAATTAGATACTTGAAGTATTATTCCTAGTCCTTGTGTATTTTTAATAGTTGGTACATTATTAAAAACATTATTACTAATATTGTAATATAAATTATTTGCAACATTATAATTTCAAATTGACTTGTCTAATTCATTACATCTTTAAGATTATGGATGAGACTTAGGTTGCTAAAACATTTTTAATATAATAGTTCAATGATCAACACTCTGGTGTGTAATTAAATCACCCATATTTTATTATCATTATCATAATGAATTTCCATTGAATTATTGTGGTATTTGTGGAATGCAGCCATAATTTTAATTTAATACCAACATCAAAAGAGTGATTATTTCAATATTGTTTACATTATATAAAAAATAATTTATTAAAATATTAACATTGAATATAACTATGGATCAATTTATTATTATTTTATTACATTTTTTTCCATGTTGAGATAGTTGAAAAAGTTCAATAGGGGTGAACTAGTTGGATTAAATGTTTAAATATAATTAAATTCAAAGTTAAAAAATAAAATCCATTTAAAGTTGAAATTCATATAAATATAATAATATTTTTTATATTATTTTATATTAGAAAATATCATTTGTCTTTTATTCACTTTTCTCTAATCTTTGAGAGAAAGGGTATTCTCTAAATCTTGACTTTTTTCTGAGAGTTATAAAAACCTATAGTATAACATTTCTAGTGGGGTATAACTATACAGAAATAAATTATATATGTTTCATAATATGAAAAAACCATTCAATATACCGGTGGTATAATAAACACATAAAAAACAACATTTATAGATAGTGGAATAACTAAGAGAAACACACGTTTTACAGTGGAGATATATCCAATACTATATTTATTTTTCAATGGAAAATCATAAACCAATTACATTTTATAAGTAATATAAAAACATTATGAAATTCATGTTGATAATAAAAAAAAATTTGTATTCATTATAGATCTATCAAATTTAACAATAATATTCAACATGATGAAGTTCCAATAGAGATCATTGAATATTGAATTCCCTCATCATAGTATTAAAAACTACATCATTCATTGGGAAATATTTCTTATAGAAATTATTAATCTAGTTCTCATTTTTTTTATTTATGGAGAAAATATCCAATGGTTAGATCATTATGTTTTCTAAAATTTTTTCAATGATTCAGTGATTCTAGGTTTTCAACATATTTTATTCCCATTGGAGATTCATCATATTTTCCATAAATCACAGTCGAGATTTTCATTTAAACATTCCTGAAATTGAAAATTTCATGATGATATATATATTAATATTTTTATAAATTAATTTATGAATTGGAGACTATGTCATCTAAATAATTTGAGTTGTATATTTTGATTACTCTACATTATATCTTTTGATAATAAATTCACTAAAAAATTGTAGAGGGAATTTTTTAAGAGTAAATAAATCAAAATTGTAAACTTTAAGAGATATGATTCATGAAAATCATAAAATTACATACAAATCATAAGGGTAAAATACATATCATGAAACATAATAATGTGGGATACTTTTTATCTATGAAAAAATTTTGGAATATTAATCTAACCCTTTATATAATCCCTTTATGAAAATTATAATCTCTAAATTTCTTAAGAGATTAATTTTCTTCATTTAGTATGATATAAAAGCATTATATGACTTTTAAAATCATGAAATATATTTTATTTATTATGATGTATAATTTCTTATGATATTTCATTTCGTATGATATTTTATTTCATAAGAAATTTAATTTTGATTGATATTTCATTTCCTAACATATTTCAATTGACATAAGACATTTAATATTTTCATAAGATTTTATAAATTGGAAAATTTAAAATAGTTATATATTTAAACAACATGTATCATGTTTAAATATTTCATAAGATGACGAGGATTGAATGGAAGAAGTTATATTTTTACATAAAATAAAACATAAAACATAATATGATCACCTCCATATGTAATGTGATAGACATATAATAAATTATCAATGTAGTAGATAAGAAATTTATTTCTCTTGATAAATTTTACAACATACAATTTAAATAAATAAACAAAAAAATCATCAAGAATTAGAAAATTATATATAAAAAATCTATAAGAGTCCTCGTCATTCATAAAAATAAAATATAATAAGTATAAAAAAAATAAATAGTGTTTTTTCTTTATGAAAATAAAATATTATAATATTAAATATACTCTCTAATATTCATGAAAACATTTTTTATGCTACTTGGATTTATGGACTTCTAATAAATATAAGATACTCTGATAAGTATAGTGGCCGATGAGAATTTTGTTAAATCGGTACACTCTGATATTAGAAGATGATAAATGTATAATGATAGTCAAGTGATATAATTAGGTATGTATTTAAATAGTTATTCAAGTAAGATTACGATATATTTGAAATATTAATTATCATGTTGATGTATGATGGATAGTAAACTTGAGGAACACCTTGTGGTTTTTATGTAGTCCCAAGAGTAATAAAATGGTGTTTGGTGAATGATGTTTTAGTGAATACCAGAACCATCTATCATTAGGGTGTGATTCCGATATAATGGAAAATTATGAAATCCACAAGAAGTGGTTAATCATCGTTGTGTTTGTAGAAATTATATGTTGAATGATGTGAAATAAAGATGGTTTTTTAGAAATGGAGATAGTTTTTGTGTGGTATTGACAAGTCATTATATTGAAATATGTAATCTATTTCAGTCATTAATATGATCTCTGTGAATATAATTTTTCAAGGATTTCTCTTTAGAAAACTTCTTATGTATTAGGAAAATTATTTTAGGGTGTTTTGAAAGACATGTATTGTGTCAGTTAGTGAAATCATGGTAAATTTTAATTTTGATCCCAAATGATGGTCAATTTTATGAATCGGGACTTCGTATGAAATTATGCAGGTTGGAATTATTTTATAAAATCTTTTCTAATGTCATCATGAATTTAGGTGGTGTCACAAGTTCTCATGTGATTTTGGAATATGGTTGGGTTTCCATACTATTATTCTATGTCTATAGGGTACAGGTTAAGTTTTAGGTAGTGAGTTTTGTGATGTCATGTATTTTGCTTTTGTAAATATAAAACATTGACAATGTTAAGGCCATTTATTTGTGTAGAAACGTTTTTAATGTTGTTAATGATGAATTTATATAGTTGTGTAGATGTTATTGATTGATTTATGTGGATTATAATCAATATATGGAAGTAATATCATGTTTTGGCTGGTTTGATAAAATCAATTTTGAAGATAGATTTTGGATAAGACTAGAAATACATTAATTGTGTGTTTTATATTTCTGAAATATGTATAATTAATAAAGTGTTTAATTTATTTTAATAAATCTAAAATTTACTTTTTTCTACGTGTAGAATCTCCCTTTACATTTATGGTTTTTTGGTATGGGCGTTATGTTTTTTTCAAATGTGTCACGACCCGTCCTCGGGGCCCGTGCTGTGACAAATTGGTATCAGAGGAGTCGGTTCTACCGCAGAACTTATAACTCTGATGTTTTCTTTCTGTGAAGCAATAGTGTTAATGGTACCGAGTGTGGTCTTCATTTCAGGGAGTCCAGTTTTGGTGCGGGCGGCCAACGTATCCATACACCAGGACCCTGACAACTGATTTCCGACTTTGTGCACGAAAACACTGATTGAATGTGTGTTTTCAAAGGTTTTCCATTAAAATAGATCGAACCAGGTCAGATCACTAGGTATAATCATTTGATCGTGTCACGTTGTTTCTTTCAGGATGTCTTTTCTCAGACGACCTGCTAGGGCCCAGAGGGATGTGCGTACTGACATCCTGTCGAGCGACGAGGCTTCAGTACAGGGCCCTCTTATAGTTGAGGCACCAGCGGAGGCACCAGCGGTACTACCATACGTTGGGCCACCGATGCCACCAGCCCCAGCAGTAGGCGATGCACGCCACTTGAGCGCGCTGCACGAGTTCCAGCGCCAGAGGCCACCCAGGTTCCAGGGAGAGACGGACCCGCAGGCGGCTGAGGATTGGCTGGAAGCAGTGGGGAGAGTCTTCAGGCTAGTGGGGACGCCTACGGACTTCATGGTGATCTTTGCTGCCAGCCTTCTTCAGGCAGCAGCAGGCAGGTGGTGGAGCCACTTGTTCCAGTTTTACGACAGGATGACCTTTACATGGGAAGACTTCGAGACCTTCTTCAGGGTGGAGTTTGTGCCAGTAGCTCTACACCCCGAGCATGTACAGGAGCTTCTGCCTTTGTCGCAGGGTTTTCGATCAGTAGCCGAGTCATGTGTGGGTAGTATACAGATGATGAAGAGGTCCAAGAGGACCAGAGCGAGTCGTACGAGGAGAATGAATTGTTATTAATGTGGCAGGAAGGGTCACCTGGCATGTGACTGTCCGACTCCTCGCACAGTTGATCCATAGGATTTGGAGGAGCCACCGAGGAAGAAGCAGCGGCGGGTGCTTGAGCAACAGCTGATCAGTGGATAAGGTAGTAGAGCTCCGGAAGCAGGTGGACAGGAGCGGAACTAGTGGATACGTCCCTTGTACTTCTAGTTCCATATTGTTGTTGTATTCGTGTCTTTGTACTATGAGCTGCAATAATAAAAAGACACTTATCTTTGATATGTTTGCTTTCCTGTCCCTTTGTTTGGTTGATACTGAGAGGTCCCAATTAAAACTGTTGAATTGACCCTCACATTCGATATTTCTACTGTAGGAGACCCAGTGACCTCACACTGATGCCGACAGCGTGACTCGACCCTTGGAGGCGAGAGTGACGGTTGGATATCTTGGTAGTTACGTCGAGGCTTTACGACGTCATCCATGGCATGAATACATCATTCATGTCAGGATTTACTATATTAGGCAATGGGTGTGGTTCATCCTAGGGATGAGACCGAGTTTCTCTTTTCGGCAATGGAGAAATTTTAGCAGCTCTTTCAGATCGTAGGCAAAGAAGGTGCAGATCATCCAGGAGTGGATGAAGACTGCACAGTGCAGTAAGAAACAAGAAACCGGCGCCAGTCTTAGAGAGTCGAGCGTGTTAAATGTTTCAAGTAGAGGAAGATTTAAGGAGAGATGAGTCTGCAAAGCAGGAGACATGGAGGCAGAGCTAGGATAGCAGCATGATGTGGTGTACATTTTAACATGCTACAACAACCCGCCTTAGTTGTCCCCGCCAGGTTCAGGGAGCTGGAGGGCGGAGGAAGATTGTGGCTGCATGCGGTCAAGGAGTGTGACCCAATGGATCTAAAAATGATTCAAGGGACAGTATGTGTCCACTACTAGTTGTTGTAGTAACAGACGTCGATATGAATCATTCCTTGCTTTCACGAATCTTGTTCCAGGCCTAGAGTTTCTAGTAAGCCGTGGACTTGACCCTCACGTCTGGAGATACCTTGGGAGGAGAATCGATAATCACACTTACACCGACGGTGTGGTCAGACCGTCGAGGCGAGAGTTTCGGTTGGAACCTCTTGGTGGCAGCGTCGAGGCCTTACGACGTTGGTTTGAGTATGGACTGGGCAATCACAGTTCATACACAAATTGACGGTATTGGGCAAAAAGGTTGTGGTTTAACTACGACGTCGGAATGGGTCTTCCTTGGTCGGCGAAAAAGGAAACCCCAGGCAGCATAGGGTAACTCATGAACAGGAGGTTGCGACCGATCACTCTTGAGTCGGTCAACCTTACCCTCGTGGCAGCAGTCGTTTTGAGTTCCAGTTCTAACAGGAATTGGAGATCTCTGGAGTTCGAAGATGATGATCACGTCCTTATACGGGTCTCACCTCGATGAGGTTTACGGAGATGTGGCCAAGGCGGAAAGTTATCTCTGAGGTTCAGCGGACCTTCTTAGGCCCTCAACTGGGTAGGCGGGGTGGTTTACCGCTTGACCCATCCACCTCAGTTGCACCAGGTGCACGACGACTTCCACGTATCTCAACTGAGGAGATACGTGCTCGACCCATCGCAGACCATCGACCATGGGGAGCTGGAATTTGGCGGTGGGGGGTCTTTCGTGGAGGTTCCAGTGGGGATTGAGGATCGACAGGGGCGGATCCTACGAGAACAGTCTATTCCTCGGGTGCGCATTCACTGGCAGTACGGGAACCTCCAGATGAGCACATGAGAGCGGGAGGCTCAGATTCATGCTCAGTACCGCTTTTGTATCCCTAGTTTGTGTTTAAAGCTTTACGAGGACGTAAAGCCCTGAGGTGGGAGTAATGTAAAGACCTGGAAATTTCAAAGAAAATTTTTTCTTAATTTTCTTTGGAATTTTACAAGAACGCAGTTTCTGACGGCGCCGGATTCCGAGGCCCGGTGTGCCCGGAATCATTTTCCGAAGTTTGGCTCGGGTACGTTTAGTGAACGGATGAGCGGGTTTTTCTAACATTTGAACTGGTGTTCGGAATCAAATTCTAAGGGCACTGATGAAACCGCAGCACTAGTTTTTGCTTAAGAATACCTTTTCCGAAGTTGCATTTTATGCGGGTTGAGAGTTACTTTTTTTGGGGGAATTAGAAGAAGTTAAATAAAATTGTGGAACACAATTTTATTTTATCAATGTTAGTTATTTTCCTCCCAAGGGGAGTTAGAGGTGGGTCCCACACCAACATAACCTCCCATGAGAGGATATTAGTGGATTGGGGCCCACACGTTCCCTAAGCTTTTCATCTCCCCATAACTCCCTTCAACTCCCCCATTAACACCTTTTCATTAAGTTTGTTAACTCTCCCCTTAATTAATTTGTGGAACCTCCCCATATCCCATCCATTTATGTTGCCAACACTAATTCCATAATTAATTCAATTTACATTTTGAATTAATTTGAAAATGCATGGAAATGATACATAATGGGAGGGCCTTATTATATTTTTTGGTTGGCAAATATTTTTGGGTGGGGAAAACCTTTGGAGAATTTGAAGGAGAGTTCTTCTTACGACGAAGAACACCATCCTTCCACAAAGAATGACGACGTGTCTTCCTTCCTATTCACCACAACACGTGAGGAGACACCGCTTCCTCCTCAGATGCACCCCGACGTCGTCTTCAAATCCTATTTCCGTGACTCCGCTCTTGAAACCGAGGTAGGGGGTTTACGTGATTTTCCTTGTGTGATTCTCTTCCGTCTTTTATCCGCGATATTTGGACCGCATGATATTAGTTAACGGGAGGAGGCCAGACCGCACAAACACAGTCGTCCCCCTCCCTTATTGTTTTTCTGGTTTTTGCGGATTTAATGAAATTGACGCGGTGTCATCGCACCGCGCGGGATCGAGCGGCAAGGATGTGTGACATCGTCACGCCGCGCGGGATCGAGCGGTAAGAATGTGTGACATCGTCACGCCGCGCATTCAAATTTTAAACTCTCTTTCATGGGTATTTGATTGCAAGGTTTTCATATAACTTATTTTGGATAAATTATACCCTCGTCAATGATTAAAATCATGTGTTTATTATTTGCCAATTGATAACACCTAACGCGGAGGACGCGGGCCGAACAAACACGGCTCAACAACCCTCCGCAGCTTGTTAATCGATGTGCGGATCAACAGACGATGACGAAGCAGACCGCTATGACGTTTGAATCCCTTCGCAGTGAAGGTCTAGTCCCGGGAGGACCGTTGGCGAAGACGGCAGGAAGAACGGACCACCGGAGCGCGTCTGGTGGTCCGCAGAAGGCGGTGGCGGCGCGCCGCTGGAAGGTTGGCGGTGGTGGTTCGCCGCCAGCTTCAATTAGTGGCGAGGGGGGCAGCCACGCACCCGGCCTGTGGCTTCTGCTCGGCCGCGCTGGCCGAGCCACGGCTGGTCGGTGGGGCCGGACCGAGCCGGCCGGGCCGGGCCGGGTCGGTCCGGGCCCAGACCCCCCGTTTTCGGACCCTCTTTGGTCTTTTGCCCATATCTTGGGCTACGGACCTCTGATAGATGCACCGTCAGTTGAGTAGCGATCCTTGGAATGAGACAGTCGTTTCGGTATATCTCACTCAAGGTTTCGGAATACTTTGGCTTCGGTCGGGTTGGTTCGGATACGAAACCAACCGGGCCCTCGGAGCGGAAACGCTTATATCTTGAGCTCCGGACGTCTGATTGACGTGCCGTCAACTTTGATGGATTCCTCTAAGTGAGACGGATCTTTTGGATTACTCTGCTCAAGTTTTGGATGTCTTCGGAGTGCAGTCGGGTTGGTTTTCTCACGAAACCAACCGGGCCCCTGGAACGAAAAAGCCAATAACTCACAGACCGGGTGTCCGATTGACGCGCCGTCTGTCTCGTTGATTTCCACTTGATTAGAAAGAACTTTTGGCATACTTCTCTTGAGTTTTGGATGCAGTTGGATAGTGTCCAGGTTTTATTGTATCCAAAATCCAACCGGGCCCCTGGAACGGAAAAGCTGATATCTTTCAGACCGGACGTCCGTTTGACGAACCGTCAGCGGCGTTGGTGATCTCGTTGAGAAACGGTCCCTATGAGTATACCCTATGATAGTTCGGGGTACAGTTGAGATACGGCCGGGTTGGTTCGCTCAAGAAACCAACTGGGCCCCTGGGACGAAAAGTCTAATAACTCACAGACCGGGCGTCCGATTGACGCGCTGTCTGTTGTGTTGAGACCCCTATGACGAGGCGGTCCTTTGAGATACTTCTTTGTGGGAATTGTGATACTTGGAGTATCGACCTGTAGCTCGTGGAGCGGACCCTCCCAGAGATGAGCGTGCGGAGTACGGAGACCGTGTTGCCGACTGAGACCTGACGACTGCTTGACCGACTTGACTTGGAGTGAGTCGACTAGCCCAGTGGACGGAGCGCCTGGTATTTGGTGGCAGACCCACAGCGGACGGAGCGCCTGGTAGTTGGCAGCAGACCTGCGGTACTCGACTGGAGGAGTACCTCTATAGGCTATTAGGGGGAGCGCTCAGTATTTGGCGGCAGACCCACAGCGGACGGAGCACCCAGCATTTGGCAGCAGACCCGCGGTACTCGACAGGAGGAGTACCTCAGAGACTTGGATTAGTGAGCAGTACCTCGGAGTCGTGACAGGACCACTGTACACTCCAGAGACGAGGCTCTTCAGCAGTTACGGTTTCGATAATGAAAATCCTGGTTTGAGGTGATACTTTTGACCCTTGTGTTTACCTCATGATTGAGATGGGTCACTTGATAACTTAGGTATATGTATGGGAATATACATGGGTGGTGGTTATCCGTTGATTTCATGATCTTGGTGTTTTCATCATGATTGAGATGTGTTACTTGATAACTTAGGTATATGCATTGGCACATACCTAAGTAGAGGTTATCTGTTGAGATCTTCTTTGTGGTTATCCATGTTGGTTTTAGTGAGACCTTGAGGGTCTCGGGGTCCCTATTGAGTATCGTTATACTCACCCCTGCACGGGCTATGCCCTCACCTCGTTGTGTTGGTTGCAGACGACAGACAGTGCTGACGGAGGCCGAGTGTTCGAGGACTGGACGGTACCCGGAGGTGGACCACACGACGAGTCAGTATCCGGAGGTGGACTTCGCGACGAGACGACACACGGAGGAGGTTGACGGGCAAGAGCATTGTGGAGGCTATCTGTACCTACCCTTTAGGTAGGATCTGTGGTGGACGATCCAAGAGTTGCGCTATCTGTACCTACCCATCAGGTAGGATCCGAGGAGGATGACCCAGTAGCCGCTTCTGTTCTTCCAGCTGTTGTATTTTTCTATTTTACTTTCATTTGGGTTTGTATTCTGGCCCATTTACCTTTCAGCAATTCTCTTTGTACTTAGTGTTTTACTTCCGCTTGTACTCTGTGGTGTTTTGATTTCTTTTATAAAGGCAATGCCTTCCTAGTTATCGGGATTTACGCCTTTGGTGCTAGTCGCCAGCCCCTGGCATATGGAAGGCGGTCTTGGGGTGGTCACGGCACGGGCCCCGAGGATGGGTCGTGACAAATTCGGGCTTGTGGTAGTCACGGCACGGGCCCCGAGGATGGGTCGTGACAAATTGGTATCAAAGGCGTAAATCCTGATAACTGGGAAGGCATTGCCTTTATAAAAGTAAACAAAACACCACAGAGTATAAGCGGAAGTAAAACACTAAGTACAAAGAGAAGTGTTGAAAGGTAAATGGGCCAGAATACAAACCCAAATGAAAGTAAAATAGAAAAAGACAACAGCTGGAAGAATGGAAGCGGCTCCTGGGTCGTCCTCCTCAGATCCTACCTGAAGGGTAGGTACAGATGGCACAGCTCCTGGATCTTCCACCACGGATCCTACCTGAAGGGTAGGTACAGATAGCCTCCACAACACTCTTGCCCTTCAACCTCCTCCATGTGTCGTCTCATCATGAATTCCACCTCCGGATACTGAATCGTCGTGTGGTCCACCTCCGGGTACTGTCCAGTCCTCGAACACTCGGCCTCCGTCAGCATTGTCCGTCGTCTGCAACCAACACAACGAGGTGTGGGAATAGCCTGTGTAGGGGTGAGTATAACGATACCCAGTAGGGACCCCGAGACCCTCAAGGTCTCACTAAAACCAACATGGATAACCACAAAGAAGATCTCAACAGATAACCTCTACTAAGGTATGTGCCCATGCAGATACCTAAGTTATCAAGTAACCCATCTCAATCATGAGAAAAACACCAAGATCATGAAATCAATGGATAACCACCACCCAGGTATATGCCCATACATATACCTAAGTTATCAAGTGACCCATCTCAATCATGAGGTAAACACAAGGGTCAAAAGTCTCAGCTCAAACCAGGATTTTCATTATCGAAACCGTAACTGCTGAAGAGCCCCGTCTCTGGAGTGTACAGTGGTCCTGTCATGACTCCGAGGTACTGCTCACTAATCCAAGTCTCTGAGGTACTCCTCCTGTCGAGTACCATGGGTCTGCTGCCAAATGTTGGGCGCTCCATCCGATGTGGGTCTGCCGCCAAATACCGGGCGCTCCCCCTAATAGCCTACAGAGGTACTCCTCCGGTCGAGTACCGCGGGTCTACTGCCAACTACCAGGCGCTCCGTCCATTGTGGGTCTGCTGCCAAATACCAGGCGCTCCGTCCACTGGGCTATTCGACTCACTCCAAGTCGATTCGGTCAAGTAGTCGTCAGGTCTCAGTTGGCTACACGGTCTACGTACTCCGCACGCTCGTCTCTTGGAGTGTCCGCTCCACGAGCTACAGGTCGATACTCCAAGTATCACAAGTTTCACGAAGAAGTATCTCAAAGGACCGCCTCGTCATAGGGGTCTCAATGCAGCAGACGGCGCGTCAATTGGACGCCCGGTCTGTGAGTTATTAGCCTTTTCGTCCTAGGGGCCCGGTTGGTTTCGTGAGTGAACCAACCCGGCCGTATCTCAACTGTACCCCTAACTATCATAGGGTATACTCATAGGGACTGTTTCTCAACGAGATCACCAACGCTGCTGACGGTTCGTCAAACGGACGTCCGGTCTGAAAGATATCAGCTTTTCCGTTCCAGGGGCCCAGTTGGATTTCGGGTACAATCCAACCCGGACACTATCCAACTACATCCAAAACTCAGGTGAAGTATTCCAAAAGTTCCGTCTCATCAAGAGGAAATCAACGAGACAGACGGCGCGTCAATCAGACGCTCGGTCTGTGAGTTATTGGCATTTTCGTTCCAGGAGCCCGGTTGGTTTCGTGAGCGAACCAACCCGACCGCACTCCTACAACATCCAAACCTCGAGCGGAGTAAGCCAAAAGATACATCTCACTTAGAGGAATCCATCAAAGTCGATGGCACGTCAATCGGACGTCCGGAGCTCAAGATATAAGCGTTTCCGCTCCGAGGGCCCGGTTGGTTTCGTATCCGAACCAACCCGACCGAACCCAAAGTATTCCTAAACCTTGAGTGCGATATACCGAAACGACCGTCTCGTTCCAAGGATCTCTACGCAACTAACGTTGCGTCGATCAGAGGTTCGTAGCCGAAGATATGGTCAAAAGACCAAAGAGGGTCCGAAAACGGGGGGTTTGGGCCCGGGCCGACCCCCCCTGGGTCGGCCCGAACCGGGTCGACCCGACCCGGGTCCGACCGGGCTGGGCCCGGCCCGGCCCGGCCGGCTCGGTTCGGCCCGACCGGCTAGCCGCGGCTCGGCCAGCACGGCCGCGCGGAAGCCGCGGGCGGGGTGTGCGGTTCCCCCCCCCCCCCCCCCTCGCCGCTAATTGAAGCAGGCAGTGAACCGCCGCCGCCAACCTTCCGACGGCGCGCCGCCCCCACCTTCCGCGGACCACCGGACGTGCTTCGGTGGTCCGTTTCTCCTTCCATCTTCGCCAACGGTCCTCCCAGTACCAGACCTTCACTGCGAAGGGATTCAAACACCATAGTTGTCTGCTTCATCGTCGTCCATTGATCCGCACAACGATTGACAAGCTGTGGAGGGTTGTCGGGCCATGTTTGTTCGGTCCGTGTCCTCTGCGTTAGGTGTTATCAATTGGAAAATAATAAACACATTATTTTAATCATTGAAGAGGGTATAATTTATCCAAAATAAATTATATGAACACCTTGCAATCAAATACCCACGCACGAGAGTTTAAAATTTGAATGTGCGGCGTGACGATGTCGTGCATTCTTGCCGCTCGATCCCACGCGGCGTGACGATGTCGTGCATCCTTGCCGCTCAATCCCGCGCAGTGCGACGGCACCGCGTCAATTTCATTAAATCCTCAACAACAAGAAAAACAATAAGGGAGCGGGACGGCCATGTTTGTGCGTTCCGGACACCTCCCCTTAACTAATATCATGCGGTCCAAATATCGCGGATAAAAGACGGAAGAGAATCACGTAAGGAAAATCATGTAAACCCCCTACCTCGGTTTCAATAGCAGAGTCACGGAAAGAGGATTTGAAGACGACGTCGGGGTGCGTCTGAGGAGGAAGCGGCGTCTCCTCACGTGTTGCGGTGAAGAGGAAGGAAAGCACGTCATCGTTCTTCGTGGAAGGATGGTGTTCTTTGTCATAAGAAGAACTCTCCTCCAAATTCTCCAGAGGTTTTCCCCACCCAAAAATATTTTCCAACCAAAATATATAATAAGGCCCTCCCATTATGTAACATTTCCATGCATTTTTAAATTAATTCAAAATGTAAACTGAATTAATTATGGAATTAGTGTTTGCAACATAAATGGATGGGAGATGGGGAGGTTCCACAAATTAATTATGGGGAGAGTTAACAAACTTAATGAAAAGGTGTTAATGGGGGAGTTCAAGGGAGTTATGGGGAGATGAAAAGCTTAGGGCATGTGTGGGCCCCACTCCACTAATATCCTCTCATGGGAGGTTATATGGGTGTGGGCCCCACCTCTAACTCCCTTGGGAGGAAAATAACTAACATTGATAAAATAAAATTGTGTTCCACAATTTTATTTAACTTCTTCTAATTCCCCCAAAAAAAATTAACTCTCAACCCGCATAAAACGCAACTTCGGAAAAGGTCTCCTTAAGCAAAAACCGGTGCTTCGGTTTCATCGGTGCCCTCGGAATTTGATTCCGAGCACCGGTTCAAAAGTTAGAAAAACTTTCTCGTCTGTTCACTGAACGTACCCGAGCCGAACTTCGGAAAATGATTCTGGGCACACCAGGCCTCGGAATCAGGCTCTGTCAGAAACTGCGTTCTTGTAAAATTCCAAAGAAAATTAAGAAAAAATTTTCCTTGAAATTTCCAGGTCTTTACAAAATGTCCTTCTGAAAAGTGTCCATGTTGAAACCTTTTATTTTTTTTCTATTCATATGTTAGAAACCTTATATATATATGCATGAGATAATTATTAGGAGAGTAAAATTAAAAATTTTATAGATTACACATAATATAAATTTGATAAAAAATGTTCCAAAAGGTATTTGGGGAAATATGTCGTACTAATTCCAAATATATTGTAGAGTTGGAAAATATATTTCCTATGATGAAATATATTATGTATTCATATGTTTCACATGGGTGTTGGAAAATAAATTTCATATTTTATATTTCACTAAAAATATGATCATATTTATTGACATATATATATATATATTATTTAATTAAAATTTTATACATGGTTATATATTATTCCTAGATAATGTATTATATATTTGGTACTCCACTAAGGGAAAACCCATAAATATTGGGAAAATATTATACTTATGGATTTCTCATATGGAAAACCCTTATATATTAAAATTAATATAATAAAAATGAAATATATATTACGTTGGTGGAGAAAATATTATTTATTTTTTCCCATAGGGAAAAACCATATAAATAATTGAAAAATACACATGTAAGTTGTGTTTGTTTTTGGGAGATTCTATTATTTTCCAACTACTTATTTTGATGAGTTTTTCAAAAAAATATAAATTGTTAATAATAATTTAAATGAAGTGTAAAAGTGGATTTATTTTGTTTCTAACTAGAATTGTAGATATAAAACATGGATTGGTCTCTTATTATTATCTTTGTTGAATAGTGATACTTCCATTGAATATTACAATTATAATGTTTTGTTTGTAACAAGTGATGTCATGAGGTAAATTTATTCCCCTATTTAAATATTCTACAATTTAATCTCCTTTTGATTAACTAATTATTTATTGAAATCTCAGGTATGGTTTAATGATGATTTTATCAATTTATGGAGTAATTATCTTCATATGAAGTGTCATTTGGTTTTCCTTGGAGAAAGGGTATACTTGGAGGATTATCAAGCAAGGTTTAATGATAATCTATTAAGTTATCTCAGTACTATATATTTTTTACATATTTCAATTTATTTTATAAACAATTATGGTGGTTTTAAATGACAATTCGAGGCATTTGTGTTTTAATTGTCTTAGTGAATTATATTCGTGGTATGCATCCCTTTACATGAGGATTTAGTCACAATAGATTGCCCAGTGGGTATTTCATTAATTATTATTGACTAATAAATTAGGTACTATATGTTTATTAATTGTGAATATTAATTATAACTTATTAATTGATAATTTTTTCAATTTTTTAAATTGATATAGCACCATGTTCATGGATAATGGTTGGTGGGTCTCTAATGAAATTCTATGAGATTGGGGGGATTTTTTAAAAGCAAACAGTTGTGAATGATGAAATTTCTTGCAAAACTTCTCCGTAATATTGCACACCTTTTTATGAAGGATATATGGTCTTTTCATCGGTATGTGATTGACCATGATTAATTAATAAATAGTTTCCTTTAAATTCCCATCAAATAAATAGATGTGAATTGAGAAATGATGAACCCTTGAACAGTAGCAAGATATATCTATCATTTTTTGTTTTGGGTATGACCATAAATGTTTGTTTTGAAATATATTGACCCTATAGGGTTATAAATACAATAAACTAATGTAGTATAACATTCTCTAGATACACATAACAAAACAAATTAAGAGGTGTAATGTAATTGAAATAATTGGCCCAAGTATAGGTCATATGAAACATTGAGATATATTATAGCCTTTTGCCTAGATGACAAGTTTCTATGGGGGGTGTTCCTCCCCAAAAATTGTGTGTTCATATCCTAATGGTGATAAATTGACAGGGAGATATGTTTAGGTTCATTTGCAGGACATGTTTACATTGATTTTCAAAGTGAGATGGACTTCAGGCCATCAATCATTTTTTATCAATGTGCTATATTTATCATATGGCCAACTAGACCTTGATGAATGCGTGGTTTTTTAGGGATCTGATATTCCATCAAAGTGATGGTACTAAAGTCTAATGTTGGGTAATGAGATAGAGGATCTCATGTGGGCTATCTTGAAATTGATATGACATAGAGGACTATATAATATATCATTGTGTTTTTTAGAATCTAGAGAGGATTAGATTGTGATTCATAGAATGGCCTTATTCTGTAATAAATACAATCATGGGTATGTGTTTTATATTTATGAGGCCATTATTGGAAGTTTTAACCAAGATCAGGTGACTAGACAACCCTTTTCATTATAAATTAATTTATATATTTCTTTGAGGAAACAATATTCCCTTGGGTATATAATGATAATATGAAATACATTTATATATTGATTTGTTACACACTAAATAATATGATTTATTTATTCATAAAGTGGAATTATTACAATGAACAAGGACATATGTTTATTAGGTGGGGTTTTATTCCCTCTTAATGATGATATACATTCCTAGGGTGGGGTTTTGATCCCCCAGATGATACGATATATGTTTTTAGGGAATGTCCCCTAATGATGATGATATATGTTTCATGGGAGGAGTGTTTTCCACCGGATGATCCTATATGATTCTAAGTTGGGGTATCATTCCCTATAATTATGATTATATATGTTTTCATAGAGTTTTGTTATTCAAATTAAGGATGATTTATGTTCTTATTGATGGGTGTTATTCAATACATATGATGACATATGTTTCTAGGATGAGGTATTATTTCCCCTAATAATTATGATATATGGTTTCATAGAGGGGTGGTATTCCATCATCATGAGACATAAATATGTTTCTATAGTGGGGTTCCTTTCCCCTTTGATGATGATATAGGTATGATGTTTCTATGGTTGGTCACCATTCCCACCTAATGAAGTTATTGATGATATGATTATAATAAGGGACATTATTCCCCGTAATAGTTATATGAAATTATTTGTGAGATATAACTTGGTTCAATGTATGAATGGTCTTTCTTATGTGTCACATTAGAACTCAAGGATTGATTGATAATAATATTATTTCATTTTAGATGTTTTTTTTATTTGCGTGATGATATCAAATTGTTTTTGTAATTTATTTATAGTTATTTTAGTGATATTGTTCGTGTGGACGACTGAGTTATAATCAAACCCTTCTGGGGTGACCATAGTGTATTTTAATTAAATCATACCTCTTAATCATAAGTGAGGGAAGTTTACTAGAAAAGGGATTTATAGTTGAGATGGATTGAGTGGATGGAGATGGGATACAGGTATTTTTTGGGACAGAAAACTAGGTTGTTATTTTTTTTGTTCATAGTAGTCTAAGATGTGTAAGATATACCCATGGGGTGTATTATTTATGTATACCTAAATTATGTTCCATTTAATAATGTTCATCTATTTTATCAATAATAATTTATTTTTTTCGAGTCGTTTGGTTGTATTGTGAATTTTTTTATTCAGACTTATTAATAAATTGTTGTGTTTGATTGTCGTTGATTTTTATTTTCTCTAATATTAGTGAATAGTCTCTCAATGGAATCACCTTAGACCCTCAATACTAGTCTTCAGCCTCTATAATATTGGGAGGAACATTGAGCTCATTTAATGAACTAGTCTGCAAACTATTGACTGATTTGGGTCATGATGATACTTATAACACCATTATCAGGATACCAAAATCATATTGTGTTTCAATCAAAAAACATAGTACATTAATAAAACCCCTTTATAATCGTTTGATGATTTTTTAGAGATCTAAAATCATTACATTAAAATATTTCCTAGAAATTTCTCTTTTAGTCCCTAAATAAATAACATCGCCATGTAGTCTAAAAATTATTCATAATGATCTAATACGACCGTCTCATACCCACTATAAATGTAGAATATTTTGATAATATTATATATATCCAATATTCTTGTTTACGAACCATTAAATCTATAAATTCATAATGTAGTTTTAATATCAGACTACCCAAATCACATACCCTTGACAGTGTATTGTCAGATACCCTAAACCTATTTAATTTAAATTATTTAATAAGAATTTAGAAACCTAAAGGTCTCAGAAATATCATTTTATCCGACATTAATTTGGTCTCTATATTGTCTTTCTTATCATATTTTTTGAAATTTACCTGGTCCTAGAAGTGAATCATTTTTTCCTCCCCATTCCCCATGATTTCATTTATAAAATTTCAGGCACCAAAGGTACTTATGATGGTCCACTATGTCCATTATTGACCCCCTGAAACATAAATGTTTTCATAAAGAGAAAGAAATGACAACCTGTTTGTGATATATGAATTATTTATCATTTATACACCAAACATTAATTATAATCCATTAAATCATCTGATACATTGAAAATCAATTGAATCTGTGAAAAAAACTAATGAAAACACACATTTATACATTAATTGTTTTAGAGTTAATGAAACTAGATGAAACTAATCATTTTCGGTTTTTATCATCACCAAGAATCTATTATAAATGTTAGATGATTATTTTGTCTTGTAAATAGTTTTTTGATGCCAATACATAAGGTGTGATAAACGTGGTTTATGAGATAGGGAATCCCCCTCCTCCTAACTACATTTGGATTCCCCCCATAACCCTTTCCATTTTAACCAATTCAAGTTTCCCTTTTCTTATTAATTTTAAAATGTGTTTATTATTATTATTGTTATTGTTATTGTTATTATTATGTCCCCATGTTGGTGATGGTGTTGTTTTTTTTGAGATAATTATAATTATCGCATGATTTTTAATTATGGAATTTATCAATGCAAAAAAAGAACAGATAAAGGGGGAAAATTTATCCATGATAAAAAATCCCTAACATGGTAATCATTTCATCACTAAAAAATTATATAGAAAATTTTACCCTTAATCAATAAATCTTTTATCACTAATAATGGTGCCTCTTTATGTGTGCCTTTTGGGCACTAATAAAATATCCAAATTTAACTGCATGAAAAAATGATTTTTTAAAGCCATCAATGAATAATTTAAATGAAATTAATTTTTATTTATCATTTATTAAGATTTATATTACAATAATTAGATGTTATTAAATACAATACATAAATATGATTTATATAAATTTTAATAAAAAATATTTTGAACATTATTTTCCAAATTTTATCTATATAATTTTCAAATTTACATTAGTTAACAGAAATGTATAATGATATATTTATATAGATTAATTAAATAAATTTGTATATAAATTAATATAAATATGATTTATTAATATTTTATTTCAAATATGATATCAAAAAATATATACTTGTTAATTTAAATATGTGATTCATATTTGAATTTATATATTAATATTAATATTAAATAATTTAAAATATGCATACATACATACATATATATATGTGTGTGTATTCATGTGAATGTATATAGATGTATGTGTTTGATTGTATGTGTGTGTGTATGTGTTGTATGTGTGTGCATGTGTGGTGTTGGATGTGTATGTTTATATTTTTATATGTATGTGTGTGTGTGTGTGTATGCTTATGCATGTATGTGAGCATGTGTATATATGTGGATCGACATGCATGTGTATGTATATGTATGTCAATGTGTATGAGTATATATGTATATGGAATGTGTATATGTGTATATATCTATACATATGTTTATATCACATGTGTACGTATATATTTTTTGTTTATGTATTCATATGTATGTGTATGCATGAATACGTGTTTGTAATTATATGTACCTGTATTTGAATACATATGTGTACATGCACCTGTATGTGTATGTATATGCTTGTATGTGTATGAATGTATATGATTATGTATCTGTATGTGTTTTTATGTGGACATGTATGTATATATGTGTTTAAATTTATGTGAATGTATGTGTACATATATATGTTTATGTGTATATATGTGTGTGGGTGTGTCTGTGTGTGTTTGTGTATGTGTATGTGAATCTGTATGTGAATGCGTCTGTGTATATGTGTGTGTTTATGAGTATATGTCTTTGTATGTTTATTTGTATGTTTTCTTTTATGTTTATGTTGATGTGGATTTGTATGTATATGTGTGTTTTTATGAGTATGTATGCGAATAAGCATGTATATGTGTATGTATGTGTGTTTATGTAGTATGTGTATGTATACATTTGTATAAATGTGTATGTATGTGCATGCATGTATCTGTAATTTTATATATGTGTATGTGTATGCATACTTGTATCTATATGTATATTCATATCCAAGTGTATTTTTTGTGTATGTGTATTTTTTTGTATATATGTGTACATATATTTGAATATATTTGTATATATTCATTTCAATGTGTACGAATGTGTGTTTATATATATATGTGTGTGTGTGTGTGTTTTTTTATGTATATGTGTGTGTGTGTGTGTGTTTGTGTCTGTGTCTGTGTTTTTGTAGGTGTATGTGTTTCTGTTTGTGTCTGTTTATGTATATATGTGTTTATGTATGATTATGTGTATGTATGTGTACATGTACGTCTTTGCCTATGTATGAGTGGATGTCTATGTGTATGTATAGGTATATGTATGTTTATGCACTATGTGGGTGTATATAGATGCATATGTATGTATATGAATGAATGAGTTTGTAATTTTATGAATGTGAATGTGTATACATTTTTGTATATATACATATATTCATATACACGTTTAAGTGTATGTGTATGTGCATATATGTGCGTTTCTGTCTGTGTATGTGTGCATGTATGTGTATGTGTATGTTCTTATGTGTGTGTATGTGTATGTGTATGGGTACGTGAATGTATATGTAAATGTACCCCTATACATATGTATTTCTGTGCATAATGTATTTTTATTTATTTATTATTATTAATTCATTTTTATTATTTCATCAATTTTTTATTTTCCTTGATTTTATTCATATTTTATATTCATTCATAATATATATATATATATATTCATTTAAAAAAATTATTTTCAAGTTTGATAGTTTTTTGTAAAGTTTTGTATATTTATTTTATTAAATTAAAATATTTTAAATTATTATTAAAAATTAAAATGTCTTATAATTAATTATATTTTTTATATTCAATCAATTTAGTGAATACATCAATAATTATCAATATCTATTTTTTATATAATTTATTCATTTTTTTATGTTTGGAAATCATGTAATTAATTTTACGAATTTTGTTTTCTGAAATATTATATTAATTATTTTAATATTATTCATTAATTTTCAATTTTATTTCATTTATTATTATTTTTTCATTTTTATATTTATTAGTTTTTGATATTTTTGGAATATATTCAATTTTTAAAATTTATACATATTTTCTTACTATGTTTTAATATTCTCATTATGTTTGTAATTTATAGGAATACAATTAAATCAATTTTATTTTTAATTTTTTTTTATTTCACTATGTTTGAAATTTATATATTTTATTTCTATAAGACTATCTCTAACCCAATCACTTTGGCTTGAAAATTCAATTTTGGATTTAAATTGAACTCCATTGCTAGTCATCCCAAACTCCATTTTTGTGTTCTGCTACTGTGCATTTCCAAAGTTGGTGTTTCGCTGAAGAAATACTTTTTTTCATTTGTAAATATTTTTAAAATATAAATATAATTTTAAATATTATTATGATTGATAATTTTTTATATTTAACCTGGATTTAATAACGTTTATTTTAATATAAAAAGCAATTATTTATATTATTATTTAATGAATTACAATTAATTAAATAATTTTTATTATTTTTATTATTGTATTTATTTAGTTTTAAATAAATATAATGAGATTTTTATAATATCAATCGTATTATTCAATGGAAAAACATTTATCATATATTTTTATAATAAGCATCATATATTATTTTTAATGATACATAGTAATAAAATAAACTTTGAAATGAAATAGATTATATAAAATATTTATTAAAATAAATTGTTAATTAAAATAGAACATATATTTTTTAAATATATATTTATATTTAAATTTGTATAAAAATTTTAATAATAAATAAATTTTCTAAAAAACACATAAAAATACACACATATGTGCTCACATGAAGAAATAATAGTCCTAAATGAACAAAACATATCATAGAAAAATTTAAATGCAAGTTAAAAATATTATATGAATTAAAAAATAAAAGACAATAGATTAAACAACATGGAATGATGACATACAGTAACCATAGTCTAACACACCAAACAAAACATACATTTAGTGAATCCTAAAATAAATTTGTTTCACTCTTACATAACATCTATTTACCCTTATATAAATTTTCTTTACCCTTGAATAACATAATTTTCCCCTTATTTAACAATATTTTACCATTACATTACCAATAAATGTTTTCATACCATTAAATAACCATTTTTACCCTTACATAACATTATATTTCCCTCACAGAAAATTATTTTTTCATTTCATAACTTCCCTTTACTATTATAAAACATTAGTTTATCATTGATGAACATTTAAATACCCTTACATAACGTTAGTTTACCTTTAGTTAACCTATAAATATTTCTTTTTGCCCTTAAATACCTCTTTTACCCATACATAATTTTTCTTACCTTAAATAACATTATTTTAATCATAAATAACATTTTTTCCCTTATATGACACATGATTAACCTAAAATAACATTATTTTACCATTACCATACTTTCTATTACCAATATATAACTTCTTTTCACCATTAGATAACATTAATTTACCCTTACATATCAATTTTTACCATTACATAACATTAGTCTTCCCATAGAAAACATGTACAAGATTATTTTTACCCATACAAAACTTTATGGTACCCTTAATTTAAATATGTTTATCCATTGAAAATATTATATTACAACTCTATTACTTTTTTTACCCTTAATTAACATCTATTTTCTATTACATATCTTTATTTTACATTTACATAATATTTTCCCCACTTACATAACTATTTATTTCTAATTTATAAACATTACATGTTTCTAGTAACCCATACATAACATTGTTTTAATCTTACATAACATCTCTTTAGCCTTACATAACAATTGTGTACTATTACATAAATTTTTTACACTGACATATATTATTTTTTCCCCTACATAACATTATTTTTATCTTAATATATTATTTCACTCTTATATATATTTATTTTACACTTATATAACATGTACTTTTTTATTTCACCTTATATAACATTATTTAAAACTTATGAAAAAAAATTAGGCTTAAATATCATTATTTTTTCTTTACATATAATTTTTTTAGTTTTAATCAACTTATTTTCACCCATAAATTACATTCGTTAATCTTTAATATGATTTATTTTACTCATATTTCACTTAATTTAAAAATTAATTAACCAAATCATTTTTCTTTTTACCCTTATTTATCATTTTTTACTCTCACGTGACTTATATATACACTTATATAAAATTAGTTTACCATTACATAACTTGTTTTTAAACATAATTATGTTTTATTTACCATGACATAAATTTTTATTGCTCTTTACTACCTTTATTTTAACATTATGTGACTTTATATTATGAAAAATTAATACGAACAAGTCTCTCTTTACATTTACATAACATTTTTTACACATACATAACTTTAGTTTACCCATACATATCATTTTTTCACTTAACTAATATGTACTGTTACATTACATAAGTTTAGAATTATATAAATTATCTTTTCGTATACAAAACATCATTTTAATAACACATAAAAAAAATTTACACTTACATAACATTATTTTACCCTTACATAACATTAGTTTACCCTTAATCATCATGTACAAGTTTCTATTTACCATTACAAAACATTGTTTTGCCCTTACCTAAAATATATTTACCCAAAAATATCAATATTTTACATTGATATAACTTTTTTTTACCCTTACCTAACTTATGTTTGACCATAAATAACATTAGTTTACCCTTATATAACATGTAATTATTTATATTCAACCTTAAATAAAAATTTTTTACCCCTGCATAACTTCATCAAAACATTATATAATGTTAGTTTACCATAACATAACATTTTTTAAACATACATATATTGTATTTAACAATACATGACATTATATTACTCTTAGATGAAATTATTTTACCATTAATTAACATTATTTTAATCATACGTAATATATATATGTTTTTCCATTACATTAATTTTTTAACCCTAATATAACATATTTTTACCCATTTAAAACATTACATTATGCTTATATAATTTTTTTACCCTTACATATGATATCATTACTCATAAATTAATATATTTTACCCTTAAATAATTTTTTTAAAAAAGTTTAATAACTTCTGTTTGCATATACATTCATTTAGACTACTCCTACATAACTTTATTTTAATGTTACATAACTTTAGAATACCCATTCATAAAATGTAAGTGTTTATATTTACCCCTACCTAAAAATTTATTACCAATACATAACTTTATTTTTCCCATACATAAATTTTATTTACACTTACATTACTTTTTTTATCCTTAGATAACTTTTTTTTACTCGTATATAACTTAATTTTATACATTATTAACTATGTTTTACCCTTACTGAATTTTTTTTTACCCAAACCTTATGAGTACTAGTTTTTTTTACCCTCACTGAACTTATTTTTAACATTAAATAAATAAAATTTCCATATATATAATTTTTTATAACACTATCTTAACATATTTTTACCCTTATTGACAATACTATACGCTTATATACATTTTTTACCATTAAATGACTTTATATTACCCTTATATAACATGTACAAGATTGTATTTAACCATGCATTATTTTGTTTTAACTTTAGTAAACTTATTTTTACCATTACTGAAAATTATTTTACACTTACATAACATTTTTTTACAGTTATATAACTTTTATTTCCCCTTTCTTAATGTTAGTTTACCCATACATATATTTTTTTTCTCTTATATAACTTCTGTGTAACCTTAAATAACATTTTCATGTAACATTTTGACTTTTTCAAACTTAATTTATTTTATTTTATTATTTTCTTCGGCCTTGATTTTTTTTTACAGGTCCAGGTTAGAGCTGGTTGAATGTTTTGAGTAATTATTTAAAAACGCTTGTTTTCCCCTTGATTATGACCAGCGCACCGTGGTCAATGCCACACAACCTCACCTAGAACGCTTCGCGACGTCTCTAGGTTCACCTCACACCCTTCTCAATGGTTAACTAATTAAATAAAATAAATTATTAATAAATAAATAAAGTTAAATGTGATAAAAATTAATAATTTATTTTAATGATAATAATAAGAATATTATTTGAGGTTGTTATTATTAAAATTATTTTTAACACTATTTTTATTTTTTTTAATACTTTTATTTTCTTCTTATCAATTTATTACTATTATTTTTATTATTATTAGATTTATTATATTTTTATTTGTTTATTTATATATTTATTTTTTTCCTCTGGCTATTTTTTGGGTAGGGTTCCCTTAACCTATCATCCCCTTTTCTCCACCTTTTCTACATAGTTGTAGCACACCTCCTCCCCCACTACCCCAATTCATGATTCCCCCTTACCCCTTGGAATCCAGTCACGCTACTCACCACCCTCATGGCTAGCCTCCCTAGCAGGTCATCCCTCTAACGACTTGCATTATGCCACCCTCATGACTGGATACTCTATGGCTCTGTGACCTTCCTCTGCGCATGTCATTGCCCCAGTCCTCCCAACCATCTTCCATACACCCAACCGACGCCATGCCTCCCCCGCTCAGACCTTCGCACCACCCTCTGTTCGGACTGGTGCTCTCCACCTCGACGGACATCTACCTCACACTTTTGTTCGGCCTAGCCCCTTTAATCATGTGCCTAGCCTCCCAACTAGCCATCTAACTCCCTTCCCCCTCCTAACAATCTCACCATCTCCCTCGGACGACCTCCTATTCCTCTTATACCAATATGCCACATTTTCTTCTAGTGACTACGACCTTCTACGGGTACACTTCTCTCCTCCTGTGCGTGCACCGTCCTTTGGGAAGACTATTCTTCCTCCATGATAGGGTTTTGGTCTTAGTTATTTAGAGTTGTGTTTTCAGTTGGTTCTATTTTAATCCATTTTTGTATATCTTGTTTATTATGGTTCATTTTGAATTTCTAGTGGTGCGTTTGGTGAGCATTTAGAGTCGCACCCTGAATTAGCAGAGTTGCTACACACCGGTAGGTGGTTCCATTCCTTATCATCATTTGTTAAATTTATTATATATATTTTAGTTCATTAATGTGTTATTTATTTTCATTTTGTGGTGGGAATGGTATTTTTAAAATATTTGGTGTGTTTTTTCGATAGAATTGAAATTTTGATTAAGGAAATGACAATGTTTTGTGTCGCTTTGGTGTAATGTTTTCAAAATTGGTTTTAGGTTTGTTTGGGAGGTGTGAACTATGTTTTCAATGGTATTTGTAAAGTGTATGTTTTAATTTGGATTTTCAATGAGTATCAAATCATTTATGGCATTTCATTCTTGTTTTTCAATTGTGTATGTATTTTTCTAGATTTTATTTTCTATGTGAATTATTTTTTTGAAAGGTTATAACGTGTGTATAATTTTTAAGATCCATGTTTACATGAAATTTTTTGTTTTTTTATATAAAATTTCATTTCATCGTTTATTAGTGCTTATTATGTTGTAAAAATGAGCTTTATAACTGATTTTCTATGGTTACCTTTTGTAATTGATTATAAAGTAGCATTTATACATGTAAACAAGGGGTTTTATGGTAAGGTATTCTTGGTTTTTCTATAATTGATTAAATAAATAGTTCAAATTATTTAATGATTTATTTATATGGTGAGAAAGTAGCATTTCGAAATAGTTGAATATGATTTTATTTTTAAATTAGTATGTTTATATAAAATAATACATGTTTTTGGTGAAAACCCACTTTTCCTCACTTGGTGGTGTTTTATAAATGGCGAAAACAGTTCATTTAATTGGGAAAGTGGTGTGAAACTTGTTTTTAGGATAATTTGTTATGAAAGTGGTCTAAAATGAATTTCCTACTTGTAATTAGGTATGTTTATTTTTTATCCCTTATTGTGTTATTTAAATAATGTTTTCTAAGTTGTACGAATTGTTTATGTTCTTCTTTGAGTGTTTCCAAATGTGGATTTGTAAAATTATTAAGTAACAAAAAATATATTTTGGAATGTAATTTTGGTGTGCCTGTATTATTGAAATGTTGTTTGGGTATGCAAGTGGTGGATTTTGTTTGTAATTTCTTGTTTGTTCTGTGATATGAGAAAGCAAAATACTATATGTATATGAAACTTGATTGAGAACAAGGGAAAACCCTAGGTATATTGGTGGGTGGACTAGAACTAGTACACTAGTGATCCTGAGGGGTATTGTCTCTATTTCACTTAGCAACATTGATGAATGCAACACTAACTAATCATATTAATGACTAAGGGTCATAGTTTATATGCCACGTTTACTAAGGGTCGTGGTTTCTAAGCCATGTTTACTATGGGTCATGGTTTCTAAGCCACGTTTCACTGAGACACAATGTTCAAGGGTCCTACGCAAGCTAGATGAACCTTAGGGGATTCACCCACAATTCGATATTATTCATGAATTAGTGCCTTATCTTGGCATACAGAGGACCACTTGAGTATGTGCATGTTCTTTATGAATTTTCTCTTCCATTTTAAAGTAGTATTTCATAAATGGTTTTTCTTCCAGTGGTCTTTAATTTTTATTTTTAGCCATTAAATGATTTCCTTAAAAGAATTTTAAAAGTATCTTTTTAAATAAGAATGTTAAATAATATTATTTATGTTCTGGTATGGAACCTTTTTATTGGGTGTTATCCTAATGGGATCTTGTCTCACACCCTACATACACCCTTGGGTGTATATAGAACTTGTTCTTTGTGTATCCCTTGTTAAAACATCATGCTCAGCGATGGTGGTTTGAGATGTTTATGGTCTTCTCATGAAGGTTGGTGTTTGTATCTTGTGGACGTCGTACCTCTCTTGTTTCAGGGATATTTGAGTAAGAGGTTTAATTAATTTGGTTGTCGTTACTTTTTGGATATTGGTTCAAGTTTTAAACCATTAAATTTGATTTTAGTTTAAGTTCATGTTTGATTTTCTATTTTTAGTTTTATTTAAAATATCTTGTCTGTGGTTTTGTGTTTACTATTTTGGGTAAATCATTCCCATGTGTTAGTTTTGATACCTAGGAACATGTGCCAGCCCATGGGGATTGGGAACACCCCTCGAGCCTTTTCGTGGACCGGGTCGAGCATCAGGTTGGATGGAGACCCGACCTAGTTTGTGACCAAATGGTATCAAAGGGAGGTTTTCTATCTTGGTTCAAGTTCCTTTGGAATAGAGTTAGGGTAAACCAATGTTAAGAATGTCAGAACTTGACTTTCTAGATATGATCAAGGTGCCTAGCCAGCACACCTCGTGGTAAGACTCGAGTTACCATGGTAAGTTGGGGATTGTTTGAATCTTTAGTCCTTATTATTAATCATGTCAAGGGGAAATTTAAATGGAATGGGGTTAGTGGTCCCAGTGAGCTTGTAGGTTCTGGATAGCCATGTAGAACTAGGGACGCTGTCCTAGAGTACCCTTAGTGGCGGTGGTGTGATTGGTGTATGGTCACCGACTATATGTTCCCATCACCTTCTGACACTAGTTTCCTTTTACATCGTTCCTCATCTCTTCGTTTTGGAATCATGTAAATATGGTTTTTTATTAAAAATGATGTGGTTGTGGCAATTTTTTTTGAAATGAAGCACTTTAAAAAGAAAATGATGTGTATGGTTTGAAAATGTGGGTTGAATGTTTTAGTTTTGAAAAATGGAAAAGGTTTGGTTTTGATTCTTGGTGTTCTCATGGGCCACCACATGTATGAGTGTATATGGGAAGAGAAATAGTAAGTGGTATGAGTGGATGAGTGCCTAGGCCGACATGAGGCGTATTGCCCGTAGTGATACAGGAACATGCATGTGTGAGGCCAATGAGACACCATTAGTGTTTTTTCAACCCACTAACATTGTTTATTTTAAAAAAAATTAGTTAAAGAAATTTTTTTGGTGTTTTAATAACTGTTTATTGTGTGGTGTGTACTTGTGTTTTGGAAAAGATGGATGTGAAGCGTCTGGAGATGAGAATCCTTATTGTATTATTCATGTCTTGAGATTGAATTCTTATTGGTAAGTTGGTGTGAAAGCATGTGGTTAGTGGTTTCTTTGAAAAGTTCTTTAGGAAGCCCTTGTAATGGTTCCCCCTCGCGCATTTGGTGTTTTCTTGCAGTATTTCAGGACATTGGAACAGTTTGATTGGATCCATGGTTTTCAATTTTGACTAGTGTATGCCCCCAAAAATCATTAACATGCGATTGATGTGTGGACATAGGTAATTTTCCCTTGGTTGACCCTCCTATTGATTAAATTAATCTCTCTCCCTTTATGGTGATATTGCTAAGTCTGTCACTCATCCTTTTCGGTTAAGAGGATCCTCTTGTAGTGGGATGACAAACATGAGGGGATTTTATATGAGTTTGGTCTTTTTGATTCGGTTAAGTCATTAGGTATGAAGTTTTACATCGTTTTTGTTGATGGTGCCCCTGGAAATGGTGAAAGGAATTCAAGTAGATAAGGTTAAAGGTGGTTCAGAGTTATCAGAGCAGACCGATGTCTTGAAAGGCTTGTAGTGCTTCCATCAGCTGCAAGGGTCATGTTTGGTGACATCTTTCAGTGTGGGTTCTCTTCAAAATGAAAAGGTAGAATTCATATAATCATTTGAGAATCCCTATTTTAATAGGGGTGTGTCTTCTTAGGGAGTTCTATTTTTTTCTATTCAAAGGGGAGTGTCTGTCAAGCATTTTTCCATTTGAAGTTTCTTGGTGAAGAGGTGATGCATGTGTATCATCTAAACACTAGTGCAGAAAACGTTTTTTACGTCGGTTATTTTTCATTTTTTACGTCGGTTTCTAGCCAACGTTAATACGTGCGACATTATAAATAAGGTTTTTGACGTCGGTTATTTAAAAACTGACGTCAAAAACATAAAATCGCGATGTTTATCACGTCGGTTATTTTAGAACCGACGTGATAAAGAAAATGGGAAGGGTTTATCACGTTGGTTATTTAACAACCGACATGATAAAAGGCCTGGAAAATGGTTTATCACGTCGGTTATTAAACAACTGACGTGATAAACAGGGGCGAGGGGGGTTTATCACATCGGTTCATATAGAACCGACGTGATAAACCGGGGTGAGGGGGGGTTTATCACGTCAGTTCTATAAGAACTAACGTGATAAACCGGGGTGAGCGTGGTTTATCACGTCGGTTCTTATAAAAACGACGTGAAAAAACCGGGGGAGGGGGGTTTATCACGTCGGTTATTCAATAATCGACGTGATAAACCATTTTCCAGACCGTTTATCACGTCGGTTATTGAATAACCGACATGATAAACCATTGTCCAGGCCTTTTATCACGTCTGTTATTAAATAAACGACGTGATAAACCATTCTCCAAGACTTTTATCATGTCGGTTATTAAATAACCGACGTGATAAACTATTTTCCAGGAATTTTATAACATCGGTTATTTAATAACCGACGTGATAAACCCAATTTTTTTTAAAACAGAATGCAGTCATCTTCTCTCCACCAGAATCAACCAGAAAACAAATCAATAAATCGTACCACAAAAATAGAAGTAGATAAAAATTAAGCATGTATATAGATAACATATAAAACGTACCCCCTAGACAGCCCCCACCCTCATTTATACCCCATGGACAGCCCTCCCCCACCCCGTTGGAGCCCTCACCCTCATGTATACCCCCTCGACAGCCCTCCCCCACCCCATTGGAGCTCCCACCCTCATGTATACCCCTTGGACAACCCTCCCCCACCCCATTGGAGCCCCCACCACACTCTTGGACTGCCCCCGACCCCCAAACACCCCCAAACACCCCTCGAAAACCCTCCACCCGCCTGAACAGCACCCCCTCACCCCACTTGACAGCCCCCACCACACCCCTGGACAGCCCCAAACACCCCTGGACAACCCCCCACCCCTGGACAGCACTCCCACACCCCTGGACCGCCTTCCCACACCCCTGGACATCCCTGCCACCCCCCAGGACTGTCCCCCCACCCCACCGGACAGCCCTCCCAGACCGCTGGACACCCCCCAACCCCACTGAACACACCCCCACACCCTTGGAACCCCTCCCCCACAGACCCAAATCCATATCAGAAAAACCAACAAAAGTAGACAAAAACAAGAAGTAGAGAAAAATTAAACATTCACTTATATAACATTCAAAACTTACACTGTCAACTTCAAATAAAAACTAAATCCAACCTAAACAACTACCAAATACTTAAAACGACAATATTCAAAATTACATTTTACATTACAAACAACTAAAATTCAATCAAACCTGTAAAATAATTTGACCACTCCACTTGTACGTGTTTGATGTCTTCAACAATATAGGTTTGAGGGTCATCAAAAAGATACAAATAAAAAATAAGATAGTTAACGTGTATAATGAATAAATCAAATTGAAATATTATGGAAAAGTTTAAGAGGAAATCATACCATGTCAAAATTCACAATTGTCCCAGTTGTTATTATTTCATACATAAATATTAACATATAATATCTGCATTCAATGATGCCTTGTTGCTCATGACAATTCTGTTTGAATGAGTGTAAATTCAATATATTATTTTTATGTAATAAATCAAAAAGTACAAATTATAAATGGAAATTTACCTTCGCATTTACATATTTGATCTTTGCATTTATTTTCTTTTTGTTTTTTCGAAAGTAGACCCATGCACTGTTAGAAAATAATACGAATGGGGTAAATTTAAAATTCATTATAATATATAAAACTATTGAGAAATTGAAACTTACTTTTCCAATATATTCTTAAAACTTTCCCGCACATCACCATGAATAGAGCATATCCAATAAAGAGCTTTCTCCCTTGGGCAAAAAATCCCTAACATCCAATGATCACTGATAAAAGGAAATTTAATGTTAGTGGTTTTTTATGTTAAAATATAATTAACTCTTTCAGATAAATGTGTTTCATACCTCTCACAAAAAGGAATCATCCAACATTGTGTGATTATATTCTTTTCAAATCTTTCAGCAATATAAACCATTCTTTGTTCCTCATTCAATGCACATGCTTTAGGGTAAATCAATTGCGGGTCCATGAATCCATATAAAAATATGTTACCTGTAATTTTAGGAATGTACAAATGGATTGTTTTCCCAAATTCCTTCGTCGTGATCGTTCCTTATGGCACAAACTATGTCTTCAACATGATCATCATTATGTTCTGTTAATATTTCCATGGAAGTAGGGATCTCACATAAATCAGCATATTCATCAAGTTCATCCTCACCAACATATTGCTTTTTCCCTTGTAAAACAACAGCCCACTGCATATCTGATTGATCTACTATATAGAAAATTTGTTTTGCATGTGTTTCCATTATAAAAGAATCAGTTGTGTCTTCTAATCTATTCAGATTAACAAGTTTCATTCCAAATTCATCGTGTCTAACATTGTTGTTACCGTTAAACCATTTACAGTTAAAACAGGAACTTTAATTTTAAAGTAATCAACCTCCCATATGTCTTCAATCACTCCATAATATGCACTTGATGCAGAAATTGGGTTTTTTTTCCTTAGCACTTGAAAAATGCATTGCTTCTGCAAACACCAATACACCACTATTCTGAACTGCACTTTTGTTTTCCTGAGCTTTTGTATGAAATGTATAACCATTAATGTCATAACCAGAACATGTTATAACATTTAAACATGGACCACCCACTATCCATTTTAATTTCTCTGATACATCAGATCTACCAAGCAAAGTCTTTTTAATCCATGACAAAAAAGTTTTGTTGTGCTCATTCAAAATCCACATTTCTTTCTTCTTTGGATGACATTGTTTCAACTCATTAATATGCAATGTGATATACGGTTGAGCATCAGCTATGTTATTCAAGATGTATGATTCTAACTTCTTCATTTGTTCAGCTGACAATGATTTGACTTTCAAGCCGTGAATCCTCTTTCCCTCATTATTAACTCGTACATGGCGAGATGGAGGCAAACCTATGTGTTGCGCCGCAGCCAAGTAGCTCATAAAAAACTCTTCTACCTCCTCATAAATATACTTTTCAATAATGGAGGCTTCAGGTCGATATAGATTTTTAACATACCCCTTTAATATTTTCATATACCTTTCAAAGGGATACATCCAACGAAGATATACAGGTCCACAAAGCTTTATTTCTCGAACCAGATGAATCATTAAATGCACCATTATATCAAAAAAAATTGGAGGAAAATACATTTCCAATTGACAAAGTATAAAAATTGCATCCTTTTCCAAAATGTTCAAAGCATTCACATCAATCTCCTTGTTACAAATTGAATTGAAAAAATAACACAACTTCATTATAGTCTTTCTGACACGAATGGGAAATATTCCACGCAATGCAACTGGTAGAATTTGTTGCATCATGACGTGAAAATCATGTGATTTCATACCTATCAACTTCAAGTCCTTCAATGAGACAAATTTTTTTACATTACAATAATAAACTTGAGGCACTTTGGTATCATGAAGACACTGACAGAAGCTAATTTTCTCCCTCTTCGATAATGTATGACAAGCCGGGGGAAGAAATGTTCGTCTTCCTTTAGGAGTGGGAGCTAACTCCAAACGTATTCCCATTGATAGTAATTCTAATATTGCATTCAACCCATCTTTAGTATTTCCTTTAATATCTAACAATGTTCTAATCAAAGAATCACAGATTTCTTCTCCACGTGCATGACATCAATATTATGTTTAACATCATGATACCTCCAATATGGTAGCTCAAAAAAAATTGACCTTTTCTTCCAAATATGTCTATCATTACCAGATTTCTGTGTCTTTCCCAATGTCACGTCAAGGTTTTTCACCCTCTCAAAATACAGATAAGGGGATAAAGGTTTTAGAGTAGTATCAAATTCTTGTGAGCCATTGAATGCCTTTTTTATTCTTCTATAAGGGTGTTCCATAGGAAAAAACTTTTGATGACCCATGTACACTATTTTCCTCCCATGATGCAATTGACAATATGACGTCTGTTGTTCGCAAATTGGACATGCTTTATGCCCTTTAACACTGTATCCAAAAAAATTTCCATACGCTGGGAAGTCATTTATAGTGAACAGAAGCACTGCATGTAGTTGAAAATATTCCATTTTATAAGAATTATACACCCTAATACCATCATCCCATAACAGTTTCAAATCATCAATCAACGGTGACAAGTAAACATCAATATCATTACCGGGTTGCTTTGGACCAGAGATCATTGTACTCAACATGACATATTTGCACTTCATAAAAACATCAGGAGAGAGGTTGTAAATTACCAATAAAACATGCCATAAACTATGTGTGCTACTGAGTGTTCGGTATGGATTCATTCCATCTGTGCACAACCCTAGTCTGAGATTTCTAATTTCATTTCCAAATGTAGAATACTGCACATAAATTTTATTCCATTGTGGAAAATCAGATGGATGACGTATTTTTCCATCACATACCCACTCTTCAGCATGCCATCTTAACCTTTTTGCATCATGTGAATTAGCAAATAAATGTTTGAAACGATTAATTATAGGAAGATACCAAAATACCTTTGAAGGGAGCTTTGTAATCTCTACATCAGCCTGTGATTTTTCTTTCACCTTATATCGTGATGTCCCACATTTTGGACACTCTGACATAAATTCATATTCCTTCCTATATATAATGCAGTCATTCGGACAGGAATGTATTTTCTTGTATCCCAATCCCATCGGGCATAATATTTTCTTGGCTTTGTAATGTGAATCTGGAAGACCGTTATCTTTTGGAAGAATGTCTTTCATCAATTGTAGTAGCTCTGTAAAACTTCTGTCACTCCATCCATGCTTCACCTTCAGGTTAATCAATATTAACACCACACTACAAAACCGTAAAATTTGTACAACTAGGATATAATGGTTTTTCAGCATCACCATATAGACGTGCAACTGTCGGTTCTACCTCAATTTGTTCTACTACAATATCGCGAATCATTTCTTCAATTCCATCGGAGTTACCATCTTGTGAATCATCATCATCAGTGACATTCCGTCCAGTTTCACCATGCCAAATCCAAAGGCTGTAACTCGGATTAAAACCATGACAAATCAGATGATCTTTTATCTCTCTACTTTTCAACTTCTTCATATTCAAACATTTCAGGCATGGACAGAAAAAAATCTCACTACTTGGAACGTTTCGTTTTGAAAATTCCAAAAAGGCATCAACACCTTCCTCAAATTCATTTCTCATTCGATGTTCCGTAATCCAACTTCGACTCATTATTACCTATAACAAATATCAACAAAAAATATATATTTTTAAGATAAGAAAAATATATGTTTATATGAAAAAAAACATAATTTGAATGTAAAACAATTTAAAATATAAAACAAATCTATAGGTATTTAAAAAAATATGCTTGAATATTATTTTTAAAACAAAATATAGTTAGATATAACAGTTTTAAATTTCATTGAATCAAAGAAAACCATGATGCCTAAATAGTTTAATATTGATTGCGGTTTTGATGTTTTAATATATTAGATAAACTACCTATGTAACATGTTATTAATGGTTTCTGTAGACCCTAAATCCATTTGGTAAATATTTTCACACAATTATAAAAATCAATGGAAGTGTTTTTGGGAGGAATATGTTCAATCATTTGATTTTTATGTCCCATATTCTATAACAAAAGGCAATGTGGATACCAAATCCCTTAGTTTGGTTTTTTATTCTCAAAGGGTTTGTGATGAAAAAGAAGAGTATAAGTTGATGTATATGTTAAATAAAATACAACTATATTTTATTTATGGTTATGATAGAATGAATTCATACCATATCATTTAGGATCTGCTCCCACCAAAAGTAACCCTCCTCAGTTCGAAATGAATAAATGTAGATAATTATGCATGAATTCATACATGTATTGTTGTACATAAACCAAAAATAAGATTATTAGTACTAAAAGTAAAACTATGAAGAAACAATAAACTCTATATACTCATGAAAGCTACTCCACAACACTTCCATGCTACTAAAATCTATAAAAAACTACAAATTTCTTTTAAAAACCAAAAAAATTGTTTATATTTATGTATGGTGGGCATAACATGTATACATAGTAATATCCTCCCTAAAACATCTCATGAAAATGTTGAGGAATCACACAAAATCCCTATGAAAAAAGGAATCTAAATCATCACCTAAACAAGGAAAAATAGTTTCATATACTCACTATGGATCACTCACAAAATAATTCATATAAATAAACCTTTTCGTATAAAAAATTATATATATATATATATTAAAATTAAGGTTCTCGGATACCACTTCTCCACTAGTTTTCCTCTCACACCCCAATGCGCTACTCCACAACACTTCCATGCTACTAACATATATAAAAAACTACAAATTGCTTTTAAAAACCAAAAAAATTGTTTATATTTACTTATGGTGGGAATAACATGTATACATAGTAAGATCCTCCCTAAAACATCTCATGAAAATGTTGAGGAAGCACACTAAAGCCCTTTGAAAAAAGGAATCTAAATCATCACCTACACAAGGAAAAATAGTTTCATATACTCACTATGGATCAATCACAAAATAATTCATATAAATAAACCTTTTTGTATAAAAAATTATATATATATATATATATATATATTAAAATTAAGGTTCTCGGATACCACTTCTCTACTAGTTTTCCTCTCACACCCCAATGCTAATGTCATGGTCTCACCCCGCCCATAAATCATCCTACACCATGTGAAATTGTATCACTTCCTTCAATGAATCCTATGTATCTTAGATTATCTCATCACCATCTTATCAAAATAGTAATGAGGTGCATACTTGGAAACCACTACATCTTGTTTATATTAAATGTACAAAAATCGCAAAATATAATTATATAATATCCATGAAAAAAAATGAACGAAATAAATTCGTGGAAGGATTACTTGAATGTTGAGAGTTGAGAAGATAGATCTGAGTGGAGTGAAGAAGATAAACAATGAAGCCAAAATGAGTTTAACGCAGGTCGATCGACGAGACGATTAGGGTTTACCGCGCGAGAGAGACGAGCCGGTGGACTGTCAATCGAAAAATCGTAAATGACAGTCCACGGGGCTTTAATTTCTTTAAAAGTTTTATAACGTCGGTTATTATATAACCGACGTTATAAACTATTTTTTAAATTTATAAAATCGGTTATTTTAAAACCGACGTAAAAAGCTCCCGTGCTTTGGTTTTTTACGTCGGTTATTTTATAACCGACGTAAAAAAAACCTCGTTCTTTGGTTTTTTACGTCCGTTATTTTATAACCGACGTAAAAACGCATAGATATCTCGTTTTTTACGTCGGTTATAAGATAACCGACGTAAAAAACCAACGCGTGGGGGGTTTTTTACGTCGGTTATTTGGAAACCGACGTAAAAAACCTGATATCTACACGTTTTTTATGTCGGTTATCAAATAACCGGTGTAAAAAACCATAGCACAGGGGGGTTTTTACGTCGGTTATAAAATAACCGACGTAAAAAACCCCGCGCTTTGGTTTTTTATGTCGGTTATTTGATAACCGACGTAAGAAACGCGTAGATATCAGGTTTTTTACGTCGGTTTCCAAATAACCGACGTAAAAAAACCCCCGTGCATTGGTTTTTTACGTCGTTTATAAGATAACCGACGTAAAAACCGAACAGGCGTGATTTGTAACGTCGGTTATTAAAATAACCGACGTTAAAAATCTACTCGCCGCATTTTTACGTCGGTTATATATAACCGACGTAAAAAATGGTGACGTAACAATGGTTTTATGCACTAGTGAAACCATTGTCTTGGTATAAGTACTACAAAGGAGTGTTTGGATGTTGGGGTATGTTTTGTTTATTGGTGTTGTTTGGATTGTTGTGTGGTTGGGTGTGGCGTAAAAAAAGGGGGAAGATTCTTTAGGGAGTCTTCAATGATTGACTATGAGGCAGGAGATGCTTCAAACATCAGGTCTCCATCCATAGGACTCGAAGTGAAGTCGGCGCATGGTTAAGAACCCCAGGAGTGTATGGACCCCAACATTATTTCTATCGTTAGTATTGAAAATTAAAAGTAGTTTAAATAGTTCTTTGTAGTTTTTTTATTCCAAACAACCCATTTGGGTGCATGAGGTTTCCCATGGCTATGAGGAGGCATGGTCATATCATTATTTAAAAGTCCTAGATGTTGGGTCCCACCGAAGGTAATCGCTTTTCGCGGTCCTTATGGGGTCTATTTGGGGGAATTGATCTCAAATATAAATCGTTCCCATCCAGGGATGTGAAGATGTTGGTTTGCCTTAAGCTATGGTTTTGAAGCCTCATTAGTTGGGCCCATCCCTCCCCACCCATGTGGTGGGGTGTTTGGTCACTATTAGGAAATTTTCAAAGTTTCTGTATTTTAAGGCATTTTTAATGTTGGGGAGACCCACTGTGGGTCTCTCCCAGACTTGTCTGAAATAAATTGGTCGAGGCATTTTCATAATGGTGGGGAGTCCACCCGGGCCTCCACATGTCTGTTTTTAGTTGCATCTCAAGTGTCTGTAGGTTTATAATGGTGGGGATCCCCTTTATGAATTCCTATGTTATCTTTTAGTTCTGTTCTAAATGATGTATTGGTGTAAGTGATAAAAGATTCTTTGGATTTGATTTGTTCTTGTTTGTTCACTCCATCCAAACGACATTGTTTTCATTTAATGGTGCTCGAAGTGTTTAGGCTTGTGATGTTGGTTTCTGTGGGTGAAAGAGTTACTTTCTGAAATCAATCAACTGGAGGTGTTCTAGCGCTCTGAGTTGGGTGACACTTAGCGAAATGTCTTTTACGGTTTTCTTGAGGTTTTTATTTGAGTCACTTTTTATATGCCCGGTGTGTTTTCCTATTTCACTTGTTTTTATTTTAGGGGATTCCCATTAAATCCTAAGGGGTGCTTTGTTTTCTACTTTGGGTCTCAGCCTTAGTTAAGGCTTTCTAGGGATGGAAAACATTATGGTGGGGAGAATCGTCACATTATGACTTTTTAAAATTTAATTTATTTTTTTTATTATTTTTTTGGCCTTATAATTTTTTTCGTCAGGGTCTGGGTTGAAGCCTGTTTAAAATTTTGAGTACTTATTTAAAGACATGTGTTTTGTCCTTGACTGCATCTAGTGAACCATGGTCGAAGTTGTACGACCTTGCCTGGGTCACCGCGTGACCTCACCCGTTTCACCGCACGCCCGGCTCGATGGTAAACTAATTAAATAAAATGAATTATGAATAAATAAATGAAATTAAATGTTATAAAAATTTAATAAAATATTTTAATGATAAAAATATTATTATTATTTGAGGATGTTATTATTATAATTATTTTTATCACTTTTGTTATAATTTTTTTATCTTTTATTTTATTACTATCAATTTATTACTATTATTTTTATTATTATTAGTTTTAGTTTATTATTATTTTATTATTTATTTATTTTTTTAATTTTTTTCTCAATATTTTTTTGGGGTAGGGTTCCCTTAACCTGTTTCCCCTTTTCCCCAACCTTTTTTCCTAGTCGTTACACACCTCCTCCCATTCTACCCTAATTTGTGTTTCCCTCTTACCCTTTGAAATCTCTTCGCGTAGCTTACCACCCTCAGGGCCAGCCACCATAGTCAGCCTTCCCCCTATATACTTGCACCACGCCACCCTCCTAACTGAATACTCCTTGGAGTTGCGACCTTCCTCCACTATTGTTGTCACCCCGGCCCTCCCGGAAATCTACCTTCCACCTGAACGATGCCCTACCTCCCCCACTTTGACTTGATCGCCTCCCTCTATTCAGGTTGATGCTTTCCACATCGACGGATAGTCGCCCCACATTTCTGTTCGGCTAGCCCCCTATTATCATGCGCCATGCCTCATGGCCATCCATCAGACTCCCTTCCCCATCCTAAGGAGGTCTCCGTCTCCCCAGGATAACCTCTATTTCCACTCAGACCCACACGCCACACCTTCTTCCAAATATTATGACCTTCCATGGGAACCCTGCTCTCCTCGGGCGTGTGCACCTTCCATTGGGTAGAACATTATTCGTCAATGCTTGGGTTTTGGTATTAGTTATTTTGGGATTTATTTATGGTTGTTTAATTTTATTGAATTTGCAGATATCTTGTTTTTTAATATTTATTTTGGATTTTTTGTGGTGATTTTGATGAGCATTTGGAGTCGCGCACTGAATTTGCAGAGTTGACACACACCTATAGGTGGTTATGTGCTTTATCATAAATTGATAAATTGTTATTATTATTTGAGTTTATGAATGTGTTCTTTAGTTTTATTTTTTCTGATAATGGTATTTTTAAAATGGTTTGTTTGTTTGTTAGTTTGAAGTGAAATTTTGATTAAAGAAATGAAATTTTTTTGTGTTTCTTGGGTGAAATGTTTTTAAAAAGGGTTATAGGGATTTTTTGGGTGGTGTGAACTATGTATTTAAGGGTATTAGAAATGTGTATGTTTTAATGTTGATTTTCAATGAGTAGAGAATCATTTTGGCCGTGTCAGTCTTATTTTGAAATTTTGTAAATAATTTACTAGAATGTTATTTATATGAAAATTATATTTTCCAAAGGTTATAATTAGAGTTAGATTATTAAGAACCATGTTTACATGAAATGTGGCATGTTTTTTATATAAAATCGCATTGCATCAGTTGATAGTTCTTATTACGTTGTAAAAAATGCGCTTTATAAATGTTTTGATATGTTTACCTTTTTTATTTGGTTTTAAAGTAACATTTTTACATGGAATCAAGTGGTTTTGGTGTAAAGTATTCTTTGTTTTTATTGAAATTATTTAATAAAGAGTTTAATTGATTTATTGATTTATGGATTTATTTAGATGGTGCAAAAGTAGTATTTTGGAAGAGTTGAATAAGCATTTATTTTTAAAGTAATATATTTATATAAAATAATACTTTTTTTGAGTAAACCCTCTTTACATCGCTTGGTGGAGTTTCATAAATGGTGAAAATAGTTCAATTTATTGTGCAAGTGATGCGAAACTAGTTTTATTGATAATTTGTTAAGCAATTTGTTTGTAATTGTTTTCCTACTTGTAATTGGGAATGTTTATTTTTTCGGCCTTTGTTTTGTTATTTAAATAATGTTTTTATGTTGTGAGAATTTTTTATGTTATTCTTTGAGTGTTTCCAAATGGGGATTTGTGAAATTATTATGTAATGAAAAATATATTTTGGAAAGTTATTTTGGTTTGTGTGTGTTTTTGAAATGTTGTTTGGGTATGAATGTGGTGGCTTTTGTGTGTAATGTCTTGTTTGGTATGTGATATGAGAAAGCAATATACTAAGTGATTGTGAAAAATGATTAGTCATAACGGAAAACCCTAGGTATCTAAGTTGGTGGACTAGAAATATTGTGCAAGTGGTCCATAGGGGTAACATCCATGTTTCACATAGCTGGATAGACAATTACAAAACTAACTAAACATATGAATGATTGAGGGTCGTGGTTTATAAGCCACATTTACTAAGGGTATTGGTTTATACGCCTTGTTTTCTAAGGGTCATGGTTTCTAATCCATTTTTCACTAAGACACAAAATTCTAGGGTCGCACAAAAGATAGATGAACCTTAGGGGATTTACCCGCAGTGCTCTACTATTCATGACGTGGTGGTTTCTGTCAGGATACAGAGGACCGCTGGAGTATGTGCACGTTCTTTATGAATTTTCTCTTCTATTTTAAAGTAATATTTGTTAATTGATTTTTCTTATAGTTCTATTTTATTTGTAACATTCATCCTTTAAATGTTTTCCTTAAAAGAATTTTAAAAATACGGTTTTAAATTAGCATGTTAAATTATCTTTTTGATGTTGAGGCATGTAACCTTTTTATTGGGTGGTATCCTACTGGGATATTTTCTCACAACCTATATACTTACATGTGTGTATGTAGACCTTGTTCATTGTGTATACCCAGTTGATGCATCGTGCTCAGTGATAGTGGTTTGGGTTGTTGATTGTCTTCTCATGAAAGATGGTGTTTGTAGCTTGGGGATGTCGTGCCTCTGGTGTCGCTTGGACGTTTGAGTTAGAGTTTTACTTTCTTTTTTTCATTACATTTTAAATGTTGGTTCAAGTTGTAAACCATTAAATTTTTTTTTGTTTAAGGTCCTGTTTTATTTTCTATTCTCAGTTTTAGTATAATTATCTTGTTAGTTGTTTTGTTTTTACTATTTTAGGTAAATCATTCCCATGTGTTATTTTTGATACCCGTGAACTTTTTCCCGCCCGTGGGGATTGGGGACTCCCCTTCGGGCCTTCCCACATATTGGGTCGGGTGTCGGGTCAGATGGAAACCAGACATGGCTCGAGATAATTAATGTTTTTATTTACACTTACATAACATTATTTTAACCTTGTGTAACTTTTTTTACCCTTTCGTAACTTTATATTACCCTAATTTATGTTTTTTTATCCATACATAACTTATGTTTATCCTTACATTATTTTTTACAATTACATAACTTTAGTTTTCCCTTACTTAACATTTAAAAATTTCAATTTACCATTGAATAATTTTTTTACCATTACCTAAATATTTTTTACCCTTACATAACATTATTTAGCCATTACATAACATTTTTTTACCCATACTTAACCTTTTTTACTTCTACATAACATTATATTACCATTACATAACATTGTTTTACCCTTACTAAAAATCTATTTACACTTAAATAACATTAGTTTATCCTTAATGAACATTGTTATTCCCTAACATAACATTAGTTATTATTACAAAACCTATTTAAGTTTCATTTAACCCCTACATGACATTGATTTACCCTTAATTAACTTCTTTATACCCATAAATATATTCATTTTTTATATTTTTGTTTTATGAATTATTATTTTAATGTCATTTTAAAAAAAATCTATTGAATTTTATATTATGTTATTAAACAATGATACCAAAATTTATTTAATTTAATCAATAGTTATTTATGTTGTTATTTATGTAATTTTTTAAAATTCATTTTTAATATATGAATATTAAAATTATTTAACTAATTTTTCATATGTTTTATTTTAGTAATAAAATCATACAATCATGTTTATTTAAATTTAATTATTCTTAATATATTTTTCTAAGTATAATTTATTTTAATTTATTTTAATTATAAATATTTTTGTAGTTAATAAAATTTATTATTAATATTTTTGTTATTTAGTTAATTAATATTATTAATTTATTCAATTTATTTGGTTTATAATATTTTGGTACTTTCTGTTATTAATATAATGAATTGGGTTTTTTAAATTTTTTTATTTTATTGAATTTTAATTATTCATTATAATATTCTTTCATTTTATAATATTTTATTCATTTTTAATATGAATTATAAGTTATTATTTTTAGAATTTATTAAATTTTAATATTTATTTAGATATATTTATTTACTCTGATTTAATATGTTTTTAATTGGTATTTTTAATATTTATTCAATTTTTATTTGTGATGTTGTAATATTTTTTACATTTTTTAAATTTATATAATTAATTTAGTTAAATAAATATTTTAATACATTATTCAAATTTGATTGAGTTTAGAAGACATGTATTTAATATTCTGAGTTCATTTTTTATAAATATTTCTTATTTATTTAATTTATATCATTAATATTTATTTATTTTTATTTATTATGTTTTATAATTTTTCATATGTTTGAAATTTATATAAATAATTTATTTTTTAGAAATTTTGTAATTTAATCAGTTAATATTATTCATTTTTAATAATATTGTTCTTTATATAAATAATATAATTTTTTAAAACATTTTTATGGTTTTTTATGTTATGTTATTAATGTTATTAACTCACTTTTTTTATATTTTCTAAATTTAAACATATTTATTTATTTATTTATTATTCATTCAATCTATATAATTAAATACATTTTTATATTTTTTTAATTTTTCATATATTCTGAATAGATTAATTTTTTAGTATTTATTTACCCATTTTTATTTAATATGATTTCATATTTCTATATGTTTGAATTTTATATAATTACTTCCTTTAATATATTTTTTTAATATATTTTCAATTTAAACAGTCATAATATTTCGTTTTTAATAATTTTATTATTTATATTTATTTCATGTGTATAATAATTTGTAATAATTTTTTCAAATTTTACTTTTTTAAATTATTTTTTACCATAAATAAAAATTATCATTTAGCTGCACAAAATGTGTAATTTATCAGTGCTAAAACCGAAGAGCTAATAGTTACTACTTTTAGAAATATTCCCTTGCACTGATTCACTATAATGTTTATGAGTGCTAAAAACTTATGGATAAAAGTAGAATTTAGAAGTGGTTATTTATTTAGCACTAATAAAATACAATTCTTATCAGTGCTTTCTATTGAGCATTGATAAAACCATTCGACCTCTTTGTAAAAAAACTCAAGCATCACATCTTTCTCAGACCACACACAAGATCTCATGGAATCAGAGAACTGCTACAGCCGAGGTCAATCGTTTATGTATAAGTCGAACCTCATGTCCAAAGGTATGATGTTCTGAAGCTGTTTTCTTAGTAAAGGTGACCCCCATAAATGGTAATCCCCCCACACCTCCTAGTATATTCTTCCCCATCAGTCTCATTTTTCTTGCTATTATATTCCTTTTTCTAGTATAAATAGATCATATGGTTCCAAACACATTTTTCATATTTAATACGCACTGACCATAGATTCCATTCACATAAAAATATATAGAAACTTACATCAGATAAAACAAACATATAATTTTTTATATTAGTCAGTGCTATACGATGATTAGATATTCTTGTATATTCCCTAAATATGGAAAACTATATTTATATATTGGAATAAGATGTTGCATGAAATTTTGAAATTAAAAATCCTTAAAAATCCTAAGGGACATTTAATATAGACATTAAGGCCCCATGTATTTTTCTATTTCACTTCTTAAAATTTTCTCATGAAAAATTAATTCAGTTATATCACGATGTTCCTTTACATTTTTATTTATTAATAAATTTTTTAATTTGAATCCATATATCCCTACATCAACCTTCTATTATATTCTTCCAAATATGTATCACATGTAGAATTTGATATAACTTGAGATTTTATGGATTTCACTTCACTTCTCAATACATAAATTATCACTTTTTTACATTGAATAAAAGGTATATTTATGACTTCTTTTGATTTCTTATTTTCTATCATCGTCTTCCAATAATTTAAGAGAATATAATATATTCTTATATAAGTAATTTTTATGTGTTTTCGTAGTGAAATTTTTTTATATATACCCTAATACTTATCTATTTGTAGTAATCCATTGTTTTTAGGGAACATTGGTAGTGATATGGGGTGAATTATCTATATTGGGGAATCTGATTCAATAAAATTATTGATTTATTATATGTGTGTTCTTTAACTAATTTTTTTGGGTAAAATACTTTAAATTCATATAATTTTTTCCTTTATAGATTCTACCAAGTTGTAAATATAATGAATATTTATATCAAATATGATGACTATATGTGTATATATAACTAATATCATTTATGGTTATAGGATCAACATTTATGTGTATTTATATATTTAATTTAAATAGTAATATTACAATGTCAAATATGTTAGATAAGGATCAAAAATGGGTGTAAATAAATAATATTAAAAAAGTGTATCAGAATGGGGTGAAAGTGTTCATCATGTTTGAAAAATACAATACATTTAACCCCTCTCAAATCTGGTTTTTGTATTTACGTTGTTTCTATTCAATACTAATCTATCTAGAGGAGTCTAGAGAACACATGATCTATCAAAAAACATACTGATGTCATAAATTATGGACTAAGAATGGGTAGAAAATGAGTGTAGTTAGTGACATGTCATGATATTATCCACTTGGGTGAGAGCCATTACCCTCCATGCCCACCTTCAATAGACCATGGGAAGGCGAGTAACAGTGAGTTAAATTAGAACTTAAATTGGATGAATTTCCAATATTCATGTATAGAAGCACACATCACCAAGCCAAAAAAATGAGGAAATTTAAAAACCAAAGGCTAGCAATGCATTCAAACATCTATATCCCACAAACAGAGTACAACAACAGTACTGAAAGGGAAAGAAGGAAAAAATAACACCCATAAAATAAAACTATATAAGCTTCCAACCTGCTCAAAAGGAGTGGATCACTGTCAACTACAACTACCAGAAATCTCCTTAGCCAAACTCCATTAAAATCCTTGGTCTGACTAGCTCACTATGCTCCGTTGGCCTCAGGTCCCCCTTGGACACTTTCAAAAGGCATGTAGTCTAAAAAAGGCACAAAACAAGTGTAGGAAAACACAGTGTTGGAGTGAGTATAAAAATACTCAGTAGGAATCCCAAAAAATGGAAAAATAGATGGGATAAATTGAAATGTAAAATTCCACTCATCCTATGAAGAGGGAACCCAAATTAGTAATGAAAATCCATCTCCAATCATCCTCGGTTGTACATGATGTGTTAGCTCAGTCTACAAGGGGTGTCATCACCAAAATGGGAAAAATCACAAGTACTCCCAAAAATCACCAAGATATAAATGTCTTAGACACTATGTCTCATGAGGTTCCATCCTCATTGCTAGAAACAATTTTCTCTTCATAATATCTAACCAAAACATAAAACTAGGGGAACACACTCCATGATCTCTGACATCCCATATGGAACTCGTTTGAGAGATACACTCTATTAGGAACAATTCTATAATTCCAAATGGCACATCTAAGAGAACATGGTCCATTGGGATTATCTTAGTATATCCATATTTTGTGCCCTGCTCCAAAGGTCCCATCATCTTTACCATACGTCCAATCAAAACTAAAGAAACCCAAATAAAGAGGCCCAACCCTCACCACAACAGAAATTTCATGGATCACTACTCTTATCTATGCACCATGTGCATCCTCTCTTGAAATAGTGAACAGAGGGACCCACACCTCTCCAATGTTCCATAATCATGGAATTGATGATCTTAACTAACCCATGAATCCATTTTTCCTATTGTTTGGAGTGTCCTACACATAATTTCATTGGAGGACCACTAACTCCAATCTATGGACCATTCATATCAAGTAGAGGGGACTGCTCATAATTTTATCCAATAGCTGATGGAGCTCCAACTCAAATGGTGGATCAGGTCCCTACTGTTATTTGGAGAAATGGGAGTACTACTCTGTATGTGATGACCTGCACCAAGATCAAACATGGTAGTACTAATCAGAGAATATAGGACACACACCCTAATGTTATTGGGGAGTAACACTTTGTGAATCATGATCCTGCAACCAAACCCTGTAGTAGATCACCACTCATTGGATAGAGGACCAACGCCATGGTACGACAGGGGAGTATCGACTCTACCAGCTCATTTTCTATTGGGTACATGTACCCTGATATAGAAGGGGAGTACCTACCATAGGCTAGAGGACCCGCTCCCTAACACGGTAAGGGAGTACCAACTCTAACAAAACAACAAATTTAGAGGACCCACACCCTGATCGAATAGGGGAGTACTGACTATTAGGATATAGGACCTCCTCTCTCACATGGAAGGAGAGTACCGACCCAACCTATATTTATTATATAGAGGATCCCCACTCTAGAATGTTGGGGGATTACTGTCCATCTTCACGAATGTCATAGGGAAACCCAAACCGTAGTCCATCAGGGGTATAACACCCCTAAAGAAAACTAACCAAAGGTAACGAACCCACACCCATGATGTGTGGAGTCTCATATATCCGTAAATAAAGAGGAAAAAAACCCCACTCACTAACCCATCAAGGTAGTACCAATTCCCATGTCTCTCTACATATACCACACTGATCTCTAATATTGTCTCAATATAGATTCATCAGAATCTTGCACTATTTAGGACACATTGAATCCTGTAATCCATACTAGAGGACACCATCGCATTTTATGTAGAAAAAATGTCAAGATAGGACACCCAAAATATTGAATCTGAATATTATAGAAGAAGATACGATTGGTAGAAGATCCTAGAAGGATCACCTAGGAGTATGTGGTGTGCACTGGGGAACACATGGAATGTGAGCCCGTTTGAGCACCTGGTCATGCATAATATCTATATGTTATACCATCCCATGTAGGGTAAAACAATGTGTAAATGAGGTACATGTCATGTCCCTCATCACCCAGCCCCTGGCCATGTTCTCCTTCTAAACAGACTGGCCAACTGTGTCCCTTAGACATCGTGCATCCCATACAACACAATGTATTTTGGCTAGATGGTCACCTTCCCATGTAGTTTTCCTATGTTCGTTTACCTAGACCTATGTCCATGTAATAGAACCTAAGTTCAAGTATCTTTTTTGTGTTTTAGTAAAAGTCCATGTATTTTCAAACAGCTACCCCAATCCATGTCTCATGGTCACCAGGTTTAGGGTACTACATGGTGTGTAACAACAATAAATGGCATGTCGTTTGAAATGTTCGTCTTCCCAAAATAGAAATATCAACATGTAATTTTTTTCTAAAAAACCTTCCGTGTAGATGGTAATTCCTATCAGGAAATACCTGAAAATGCCCAGATTCACCCCATTCTTCCCCAAAACTCAATGATCTACCTAAAAAGGATGAATTACAATTTCATTTTGAAATCTAGAACCTCAAATCAATGCATAACAGAAAAATCAGCACCCAAAATCAAATATACCTACCTCGATGGAGAAATGATGTTTATTTGGATGAATATTGATACCAAGATGATGCTTCTCCTTAATCAAATGATGATCTTCCTCAAAAACGGGGATCAGAGGCACTTCATTGCTTTGATTAGGTGTTAGTTAGTTGTAGAAAAAGGGAGAATATGAGAGGAGTGGTGTAGATCTCCAAATGGGATTAATTTATGTATTAATAGAATCTATGGTCATGCGACAAAATATATTTAATATTTTTAATATTTCCACAATGAGGATCCCCGAGCCCTGACTTCCTGTGTCAACCCATCACAAAACTTCGAAAATATTCTCTTGAATATTCCAAATTCTTCTGAGTCAAAACCTAAGTGATTAAATGAATGGTATGAGATTATTTTATCGATCAACATATATGATTTCATGTGTATAAAATGAGTAATAAATTATCGATGATATAATTACATGGTTTACTAATGATAAATATCATATTAAGGAAATGAAAATGATAGTTTAATATGAGCATTTTGATTTTATAAAACTACTTCAGTAGTAAAAAGTTGTGCAAAAATGTCTTTGAAATAATGTTATACTCAATATATATCATCAAAATCTATAGTAATGTTATACAATGTAACACCTAGAACAATATGGAGTGATACCAAATTTAGTGAACTACTTGTTCTCTTATATGACTTTCTATCGTAATATAATGGGATTCCCTATTGAACATATGATGCTAAATGAATTTAAAGTTCAATTGGAATGATCTCTTATGGAATAAATGGATATCCAAATTATTGTATGATGTTTTAGAAGGACCATGAATCCATTTAAAAAACACAATTTGTGTTGAATCTCGATTCAGTAGACATGAATCTAGTACTACAAATGTTTTATTATAGATTCCTATAATTAAATATGTTGGGAACCAATCTATTATTGAGAATATAAAAAGGCAATTGAAATGAAATATATATTCAGGAAATCTAGATGGGAAACAATGTCTCCAAGTAGACTCTCCTTAGTGGAAGAAAATTTAATAAGATTATCTTGAATTTGGAAATGAGAAGAGAATCCTTCATCTTGCGATATATATATATAATGTGTGAATCAATTTGGTTTACAAAGTAACACACGGAGTACATGGATGGTCATATTTTTTAATTAAAACATTCCATTATTGTTATTCATCAATTGAAATTATATTATGTTTTCTCAGGAAATAATAAAACCAAGACAATTAGGGATTGATATCAATATTTATATGCTTCCAATGGTCGAAGAATTTAAATTTATATGGGATTAAAGTGTTTTGTTGTATGATGCATACATAAATTATGATTTGACCTCGAGATCCATTGTATAAGTATGATAAATTAATTACTTTTATTATTAATTTTTTATGATATATCATTATAGGAAATCTGGGTGTCCTATTTTTTGACCAGAAACACATTTATTTATGTTGAAACATTCTTTGAATACTATGTTTCTATGACTTTTCATATTTCTACCACAAAGATATAAATACCAATATTGGATAAAATCATTATATTATATTTAAAAAAATTTACATACCCATTTCCACAAAAAAAGGATGAAATATATGAGAATGTAAATGATATGGCACCTCATATAGTAAACCTTATTTTAAAAACCATAAGGAAACATGCTGGAAAGGGAGATTAGTTTATTTAATTACCATAATGGATTTGTTACTTAAAACACATTCATGATATCTTTCATGTGGAAAAAATATATATGATATTCTCATTTTAATGTAAATAAATTCTCCTAGAAAATTAATGTATGTAATTAAGGTTAGGTTGTACATGATTGACATGGGAATACAATAATATTTACTACCAATGAAGGGTTAAGGAAAAAATTTCATCCTCTAGGAGATTATAAAAATCCTGGATAGATAGATATTAATTATGTAGATTATTGAATGATTTAAAAAATATAGAATGATATTATTCAAATATTTACTCATTATATATCATATTATAATCATTATTTAGTTTTCATTATGGAAAATTAGTCACATCATTTCTTGGAGATGGAAGATCGTAGGTACACCTGAGCAATGATATCATTCCATTAATGGGTGAATGGGTAAGGGAACATCTAATATATTGATATTAAATGATTTATATCATTTCATATATATCTCATCTATCCATTTAATATAACCAAATTACCTTCCATGTAATGTATATTTTAAAAACCAATCACATCGCTTCGTGAGGCGGTAGATTTCCGCACACACGATAGATGTTATCATAATTTCAATAGAATGAAAAGTAAGATGGTATATGTGATATAATAAAAAATGTATAATTTTTTCATAATTATTATATATAAAACATAAATAGATAATTATATCCAAACATGGGAGATTTTCTTTTAAAATGAGTTATACAGATTTGCGAGGTGGTAGTCCACCACTCCCACAATAGACAATTTTGTTTCTCATTTGATGGATGTGGATATAGATATAGGTTTTAAAATTAACATAATAAAATATAATTATATGGTATATTATGGTTTTTTTATGTTATCAGGATTGAATAAATGTTGATGGAGGTGTAAGATGAAATAAAATGAAAATTCAAGTTTAAGAATGCAAACTCTTTTATGGGGAACATATTTTGGTTTTCACCGAAAACCTAACAAGAATGTATAAATGATCAGAAAAATTGACCAAATATATTGGGAGAGAAATAAAGATTTGATTTTGCAGGTATTGGATAAAACAAAGGGATTTTGAAGTGTCAATAGGGTAGGAGATGGGGTGGCCTTTTATATGTGGGTGAGAGGACACACATGAATTTTTTGAAAAGAATCAATTACATCCACATTGTCTACATTAAAAAAGGATCCAAAAAGGCTGATTAGATATAATTAGTGATTATATTGTTGAAATATTTCCTTCATATTCGTTTTTACTTGTTTTAATACATTTTTAACCAATGCATTTTTAGTTTAACACCACTTAAATGATTTTTTACCTTAACCAAAGTAAATACTTTTTACTGCAATTAATATTCATAATGGTAAAATGTTAACAAGAAAATATAATATAATATAAATTATCCTAATTAAAAATATTTATTCAATTTTCAAAAATTAAATTCATATATGTGGAAGAATATAATTTAAAATTATACCTAAAGATGCAATGAAAAAGTGGGTTTCTAAAGGAAAAATTCTCATAATTATTAAATGTTTTAATATAAATATTTAATATGAAATTTATTTAACTAACCTAAATTGTATGTTATATTAATTAATTTAAGTAATTATACTTTAAAACCGATATATAATATAGTTTTAGTTTTTAAATAAAATATTCAAAATAGTTGTTTTCAATAAATTTTAATATATTTCACCATTCATTAAAAAATGAAACCTTTAAAAAATTCCCAAAAAATCTCCCTAAGAGAAATTATATATGTTGGATTAAATAAAAAAATTTATATAATCATATAAATTTTCTAAATGTTTGAAAAATATTTATCATATGTGCAGAAAAATAAATGAAACAATTCCCTTCAAAACAAATCAAATTTATCCGAAAACATTTCATTTACATTCAATTGAATATTTTTTTTAATAAAAATATAAGTGATAAATCTATTCAATATATATATTTATTCATATTAAAACATTAAAATTTAATATATAGTTCATAATTGTCTTGTTTAAATATTTGTTTAAGAGAGTATCATCCTTCGTTTAAACCTGGTGGTGTGGTCAACACAACATATCATTGAGATTGAATTTATTTGAAAGAAAATAAATTATTATTCCATAATCTAAATAATATTAATTATGATCTAAATATAATATATATTATATGTATTAGTATTTATGTTCATCAATTAATATAGTGATATAAAATTTATTACAACATTCACGAAGATGACAGGTCGTACATATACAAGAATATTGTCTCAATTTTTTGATGGAAAGAATGAACGAAATATAAAGAATAATTAACTTCGTTAGAATCGGTTTTCATTAATATATGTCATATATATTAATTATTTAATTATTTATTTACATCCACATAATTCGGGGATGAAATAATGTATTAGTCCAGAATGTAGAGACAGAAGGTCGCGCATACTTAGGAGAAATGTTTTCACTTTTCATAGGATGGAATGTTGGGATATTGTTTTTCATATTAATAATTTCATATAAAATTATTTATGATAATAAATTTATTATGTTATAATGTTTTAAATACATTAATAATATGTGAAAGAATAAATAAATGTGAATGAGTTGTTCATGATGATTACCTCTTCTTCGGTGGACTCCCTTTAGATCTATTATTAAGAGACAAATAATTTATATTATTGATGGTCCATAACATCAGTATCATGCATATGGTTTTTTATATATTTATTTTTCAAGTTTTGGTTGATATAGGGGTTAATGTGGGGTAAATAAGTGAAAGAAGGAGTGTCCATTTAAAATTGAGAGAATGAGGAATTTTTTGATTTTCATAAACTACAAAATTAATATTAATTAATTATCATGTAAAAATGTAAAAAAAATAATATAATTTGAATATTATGAGAAGATAAGTGAAAATTAATTCGGCCTAGTTAATTTGGAAATTTTTGGATATTTTTATACCCTTATCATTGAGTTTCAACCCCATATAAACCGTTTGAAAATTATTGTACTATTAATTTTATCTACAATCTAAGGGCCTATAATCTTACTCGAAAATTCAGAATGAACCATAAATAGACAATTATATATGTAATTGACTATATCAAATTATTATTTCCAAATATTATTTTAAATAAAATGTCAATAATGTCAAATTTTTGATCTATTCATTACAATTACTTTTATAAAATCTAAAAAAATTTATAATAAAAACAAAATATTTTATTATTTCTAAGAAATTTCATGGTCTTATATTAAATTCATTGATAAAAGTATATATTTAATATAATATTACTTCTACTATTTTAAATATCAATAATTTTATTTTCCCCTTAATTGAATAATTATAATGTCACTGTTGTGGAAGCATTTAAGGTTGTTATTTCTTCTCTGAAAATAACAAAACATTATCATGATTTAGATAAATATGTTATCATTAAAAATATTATTTATAGTTGATAAAATCTTCTATATAACCCTATATTTTAAATATTTAAACTATTAAAAATATGAATGCCACAAATTTGACTTTTCTTGAAATAAAATAAAATAAAGGTCATAATCTCATTCAAATGGACATAAAACTACATATAACATAATTTTGGAAAATTATGGAGATAATATAGTTATATAATAAAATTATTTATGTTTTAGGGTAATTTTATATTCTTTATAATATTATTTCTATATTTGATTACCGAATTCACTATCTACCGTGGTAACAAAAATTACTAAGCTTACTTTTTATATTGAACAAATATAAAATGGAATTATTTAATAATTTTAATATTCCTAAATCCAAATATTAAATAAATTTTTAAAAATCTAAAGAACCCAACTTGAAATATCTAATTTAATATTAAACCATAAAAATGAAATTAAAACAGTTTTTTAGAAAAATACCCTTTTTAAATATAAAAATGATTTTGTAAAAAAATAAAACATAATATTGTATAAATCAAAAATAATTGGTTATTATTTTTATAAAACAAATAATATTTATAATGAATTATTTTTAAATTAAATGTAAATTTTCAAATCATTGAAACAAAATTAAAATTTCCCATAAAAATCTGTATATTTTTTAATTCATTGGGAGATAAATCTCTTTTGAAAAAGTAATTTCTTCCTTATAAGACAATATTAACATGATAAAATAAAAATTGATATTATTTTTATAAAATAAAAATAATATTCATCTATAATTGAATTATAATTCTTTATCAATAAAAAACATTTTTTAATGGAATACTATTTATGAAGCTGAAAACAACTTTAATTATTATCATATACCTATTTAATAAGAAATAATCAATTAACTTGTACTGATTACATACTTTATATATATTTATATATATTTCATAATTCGATTAATACTATTCATACCTTCTAATTTTAAATCTATCTTATAACTATCATATTTAAATAATATTTCTCTATTCATTGATGCTCAATGTTACGTATTGTATCTGCAATAAAACATAGTGTTGTTTTAAAATAATAGGTTTGTGTGTTCTAAAACAAACAAAAGAGATTAAATTTAATAAAAAATTAACATACCATAAAATATTGGGGTTTTTTATTCTCTTCTTAGATTACTATTTCATTTCATATACAATATTGAATATTATGTTCTTATTTTAAAAAAATAGGTTGTCAAAAATTATAGTAAAATATTATTCATATTTTTTGTTGGTGTATATATCAGTAATATTTTAAGGGAAAAAATTTCAATATTATTTTTTTCAAATTATTTCTTATATCACTTCTGCACAAATAAGTTCATTAGATGATATTATATATTCTATAATACTAGAAAAAATGTAAAAAATAAAATTATAGATGATAGAATCTTCTTAATAGCCTTTATGTGGGGTTAAAATCATACAATTTAATTATATAAATTATATATATTCAACTCATCAATTACTAATTCATTTTATAGGGATCCTATGTTTTTTCTTTCAATTAATTTTGATTTTGAAAGGATTAATTTTTTTCATTCAATTCCATGTTTCCAAAAAATCTACCACATATGATTATTTTTATCAATATGAAATATAATTCATGCAATATTTTGGAAATAAAAATCATGATACAAACACTATATTATTTTTGAATTAATTTTTTTTATGATTATCTGGTGCTGAAATATCCTCAAAATCAAAACTCGTGGACAGTCTTTGGTCATAAGAAGGCTATCGACTTCTTTATATGGATATGTATTAGGGTATATATAATAATATTATACTACCAAAAATTATATCTAAATAAATTATTTATTTATTTCTATGTCTTTAGAGTTCCTATAGAAATCAAATGGAAAATATTTGGGTTGTTACGTTTGAATGTTTATGAAATATATCATATTTTTTCAAAAAAAAATAAGAATGCCCAAAGAGGTATACCCATTGACAATTAAAATTTAATTTAAAAAATAATTAAATATTTTTTATTTATATTTTTCTTGAACTAATTAGAATATAGAATTTCCTTATATTCAAAAGAGGAAATAGATTTATTTAGAAATGATATAGCATAATAATTGTGTTTTAATAAATGGAAACATCATGAAGAGGGGAATTAAAATTAATTAGATAGTTAATTTTGACATCATTTATATAGCTATTTGTATATAATTTTATTATAATTTTTATTTGATAATTATTTTATTAATTTTCACAAAGATCATGAAGAAGTTACTTTTTCAAGAAATTTTTTCTTCAACCACTGTTACCACTATTAATAAAACTATACACTTATAGAATATTTTTGTCAAACTCTTAAAAATTATGATGCACTAAGGTACTATTTTTCATGGTCATATTTCTAGGTGTTATTTATTTGATCTATTTTTGTGTATTCTGTTTACAAATGAATCAAATTGAATGATTAATGTAAAAACTGAGATTTTAGATAAAAAGAGTAGTCACACACTCAATACTGAGGAAACAGATCCATAATGTTTTAATACATTATTACAAAGATACATAAGTTATTTGTGATTTTTAGGAAGTTTTCTTATAATAATATGATACAGGGTGTGATCAGTATCTCTTGAAATGTGTGTTTTTAGTTTTAAGATGACATTTTAGTTAAAAATATGTTTCACTAACTGAAAACCAATAAAATTTCCATTTATTATCTTTTAATTTATGAAAATGATCCTTAAAACGTTGGAGAAATTTTGGAATCAAATTCATGTTCATTCGACGTATGGTGTGGAAAATATGACTCAATGTTCATGATTCCATATTCAAAAGAAATTTTATTTCAAATGGAACATGTCATACATAAAACAAAAAAATACATTTTTATTATTTTATTCTTTAGGAAAAATTCATAAGTCACATATGACATATGGGAATGATACACGCCTAATTTTGATACACATTGTGTTTGGTATGACTCATACTGTGTGGTTTTAGTTTTAAAATGGAGTATTAGTAAAAAAGTAATTCAACATTCTAAAAATGATGAAAAAACATTTATATTATTTTGATACATTAGGAAAATAATTATTATGACATTTTTTATTTTTAATAATCATTTCTATCTCAATTTAATAAATGGTGTGACTATTAGGACTTGTATTGAGGTATATCAGTTAAAAATTCCATTTTCGATAAAAATGTATGTCACTCACTGAAAACCAAGAAAACATACTTTAATTTCCATTATTATTTAGGAAAATAAATCATGGGGAATTTATGATGTGTAATATTTAACTAAACATCATTTTGATTCTTGGTATGACCATTATGAATCAAATAGAATGATTCCATTTTAAAATGATTTTTTATTTAAAAATTCACATGATAGAATCCAAAAAAAATCAAAAACATTAATATTCTATTAATTATTTAGTAAAAAATACATACCTAATTTTTTACTTGTACGCATTAATTGTACTTCAATATGACACTTTGTGTGACCAATATTACTCAATGTGTGAGTTTTCATTTTAAATATAATTACATTAAAATTGTGTTTCATCACCAAAACTATGAAAATTAATTTATATTGTATTTATAAATTATTAATATGATCTATAATCTATTTTAAATGTGTATAAAACAATAAAACTTCAATTTGATACTTGGTGTTACTAGTATGATTATAAATTTGTGGATTCACTTAAAAAAATTTATTTTAGTTAAAAGAATGTGTTAGTCCCTGAAAACCAATAAACAACCCTCATATTTTCTTGATAAATTAGAAAAATAATCAATAATTAATTTTTTATTTGTAGGTGTTAGCCTCATAATAATTTTATAAATGGTGTTAATAGTTTGATTCAATGTCTATGTTTTCATTTTGAAAGTTAAATTTTTTTTAAAAACAAGTTTAACTTGCTAAAATCATAGAAAACATGTTCAAATTGTATTGAAACATTATTATAATTATTACTAAGTCATTTTTTATGTGTATTAATCAACTACACTTCAAATATGATGCATTGTGTGACTAGTATAACCCAAAGTGTATGTTTTTATATAGAAAATCCCTTTTACATCAAAACACATGTAAAATACACAAAACTAATCGAAATATTCTTTTTATTCATACTTTCATAAGATATATAATAAATCATTTGTAACATGTAGAAATATTTTTTACCAGTATATGTAACAAGGTGCACCCATTATCACCCCAAATATGTGTTTCTTTTTTAAAAATGATTTTTTTTAAAAAAGACTCCTAATAAAATCGAATACAATAAAATATATTTAATTTTTTTGTAAACATTAATAAAATTATCTATAAGTCATTTGTGATCATTAGGAATAAAATGTACCATAATTTGATACATTGTGTGTCGCTTATGACTCAAATTGTGTGTTTTCAGTTTTAAAATTAAATTATAGTTAAAAACATATGTAAACCATTTAATATTAAGAAAACATGGTAGGATTGTCTTTATACATTGGTAAATTAATCCATATGTAATTTTTTATGTCTATAAACCATCCTTATGTCAATATATCATTGGGTGTGTCTAATATGACTCTTTTTTTTGTTTTTATTTTAAAAGTAAAGTTTTTTTTGAAAACAAGTGTCTCTCATGAAAAAAAAAGAATACAAAAAGGGATGATTGTTATACATTTTCAAAATGATAATTACATCCTTATTTATGATTAGGAATAAAATTCAGATTAATATGACACTCAACATGAATGATATGACACAAAGTGTGTGTTTTTATATGAAATTAATATTTTAGTTTAAAATATGGGTGAAATACTAGAAAATGAGAAAATGAATTCAGATTATTGGTTTATAATAGGACCATAAACCATATGTCATTTATTATTTTTAGGAATTATATTCAACTCAATGTATCACATGTTGTGACTAGTATGACTCAAAATGTGTTGTTTCAAATAAAAATGTCATTTTATAAAAGAAACACATGACATAGTCAAAACTGATAAAACAAAATGAATAATTTTCTTAATACCCTATGATAATGATAGACATGGAATTTTGTATGTCTATTAAAAATATGCACATCTTTCTGAATCACGGTGTGGTCGGTATGACTCGAAATATGAGTTTACAGTTTAAAAATGCCATTTTAGTTAAAAATTGGTGTCACCCACAATATAACCAATACAACACACCCTTATTTACATGATACTTAAGGAAAATGGCCCATAAATTATTTATGATTTATAGGGAGAATCCTCATACCAATTAGACACATTTCGTGATTGGTACGATTGAAAGTGTGTGATTTCAATTTAAAATTGATAATTAATATAAAAATGTGGGTCACATACTGAAAACATAGAAAACAAACATAGAATGTATATATTCATTAGGTAAATAATATTTAAGACATTTATCATGTGTATGAATCCACAAAATTTTATTCCAATATACAGTGTGGCTCATATTCCACATAATGTGTATTTATATTTTAAAAAGAAATTATATTTAAAAATAAATTTGATATACCCAAAACAAAGATAAAATAATAATTTTTTAACTCTCTAAGAAAACAGTCCATATGTGATATTTTACATTTAGTAGTTAGTCACACCTAAATTTGATGCATGTTGTGGATATTTCAAGTCAAAATGTGTGTTTCCATTATAAAAATGAAATTTTTGTAAGAAAGATGAATGAAATACTAAAACTGAGAATATTGTTTCATATTGTTTTCATACCTTAGTACAATGATACATAGGTCATTTTTTATTTTATAGAATCATCCATAACTTAATCAGATACTCAATGTGACCGATATTACTCAAAAAGTGTTTTTTTCAAAAATGAAATTTTAGTTGAAAGTGATTGTCATTCACTAAAAACCATGTAACACGCTAATATTTCCTTGCTGGTTTAGTAAAACCATGTACATATCAGTTGTACCATGTAAATAATTAGATGAATTTAAAACTAAGACATGGTGTAATCGGTGTGACTCAAAGAACATTCATTCAGTTTAAAAATAAATTGTTTTATAAAAACGTGTTTCACTCATAAAAAATCTTGAAAAAATACTCCAATAGTATTAATACACTAGGAAAATGTTCCTTATGACATTTTTTATGTATAGGAATCAACCAAACATCAATTCGACACACTATATGACCAATTTTACTCATTATGTGTGTGTTTTTTTAAATTGATATTTTAGTTAAAAACAATTGTCACATACATTAAACAATGAAAATACACTCAAATTCTCTTGATACATTAGGAAATTAATTTTTAAATCATTTTCAATGTGTAGAAATCTACCAAAAATTAATATAACAAATGGTGTGACTTATGAAATTAAGTGTATGTTTTTAGATCAAAATTAACACTTTAGTTCCAAACAATCATCACATTCATGGAATAAGGAAAATTCACATGAAATGTATTGATAATTTAGGATAATGGTCCATTAATGATTTTTTTACATGTATAAATTAACAATACATTAATCTGACAGAGGATGTTACCATTATAACTCGAAGTGAATGTATCTAGTTTAAAAGTGATAATTTATTAATGTATTGTTTGACATTTATCATTAATTTATTTATTCATTATATTAGTAGTATAAAAAAAATTATAGGTGATAAATTTTTTATTTGGGGTTTTCTATTTGATAATTGTTTTCCAAATCAACTGCTTTTGAGAGGGGTTTGAGGACCAAAGACAACAAAACATTGATATTTTTCAATTTTTCAATTTTTCAATTTTTGTGATAAATTATATATACCGATGAAATTTTACAAAATGATGTTTTAAATTACTATAACATAGTTTAATTTATTTTATTTTTGGTTTAAATTTATTTCAATTAAATTTATATTTGATGATATAATGTTCTATAATTTTATTAGGATCATATTTCAGCATGTATTTTAACCACGTTATTTCTAGAATGCATAAAATAATGTTTCATTAGTACTAAAAACAAACTCTTATTGGTGGTTTTTTATTTTCACTAAAAATAAAACTAAAAAAGTCCATCATTTTTAAAGTTTCATACAATTTCTACACTTTTCATCACTAATGAAGGATATTTATAGAGATGTTAATGCCCATATTAACAGTAGTGGGAGGGGGAACATCGTGGTGGTCTATTATTCAAGGTGACAATTTTATTCTATTATTTCATGTGTGTAATGGAAAATTTCAATTACATGGATAATATTAATTACAAAAATAATTAATATTATTATCATCATTACTACAGTTGTTGTTATTAATATTATTAATTTTTTGAAAACAAGCTATAACATGGTTGTTTGTGACACTGCATTTCACAAATGTGGATGGGGTTCAAATACTATTCATAGTTCATTTCCCCATACTAAAAAGGTGGGGTGATTTATTCGATTAGGAGGGCATGTAGATCCCTATAATATGGAAGTGTTTACCGACACACCGGATGAGGCTCGTCCTAAATAGTGAAATATGATAGGTTTGGTTGTCATGATGTAGGAGGTGTGGCTGATGGGTGCTATGGTCTAGAAGGGCATCCATGATTTGAGATCCATGGTTGGCTAGTTGTTATAGTATATGATTCTTTTCTGGTAGGTAACTATTGTGACATATGGGAAGTCCATAGTGTGGACTAATGAGCTTTTAGGCATTTAAGATTAAATGTTAAAATGGCCCTTTGGACATATCTTTAAGGAAGTTAGTCAACTTGGTCTGTGAGTTATGTAATTAGTTCCCTATTAAAAAGTTAATATTTTTTTATTTCATAAAGAGAAATTTCCTCAAACATGATATTATGATGATGATTATTATTATAATAATATATATTAATAGTGGTTGAAATAATTTGATAAAACATTGGTGAAATTATTAAAACAAAGTAGAAAACTCGCACACTAAAATCCCAAATTCCCAATATGATCCAATGAAATTATATCTATCCATTATGGAATTAAATAGTTTATATATTCCAATAAATAATATTTTTTTAATACCTCATTATTGGACAAATGACAATTTTTTTTGAAAACCTTGATATAGGTGTATGAGTTTCACTTTATAGAACAAATGTAGAAACTAATTTGAGCAAGAACTATACCTTGAATTATAGGGAATTTTTTAGAGTACCTCATAGGCATGTAACCGATTCATATCGCTCCTAGTATCCAGTGGCTATTTATACCTTTCCTAGAATAATTATTCAATAAAAAAACATCCCCTTACTTGAATCATCTACAAGACTCATAAGCATACGCTTGCACTTGTGTTTCCCCAAGAACATCATGACAATGTCACAATAAACAAATTACCCCAAAACATGAGATTAATCAAATTTTTAGGGGTGGCATACATTCTATCTAATATTCTATTACTGTTTAAGGCTTATTGACAGTTTAGAAATGAATAGATTTTCCAAAAAAAATAAATATATTATAGTTATTTATGAACCCACTATTTCTCATAACTATTTTATTAATGTTACACTCAACATTTTTTTAATATTAAACATATTATATTTTAATATAATTTTATTAATTGGAACATAAAATGTTATTATTTCTCATATTCAATGGATACCCATGTTTTTTCCTGTTATTGTGGATAGTTTGGCCATGTGGTTGTGATGTAGTTTTCATTTTTTACACACAAAATATATGTCGGCAATCCATCACCATCATTGAGAAAAACTCCATCTTCATCATTGAAATGGTTTCTTTTATTTAAATTTTTGGGTTTCTACATTTAGTATATCCAGATCTCGAAGGGAGATCTCTAGTTCAGGGATACATTTCAACTGAGTGAGATGATGTGGTAGAACTTACGCTGCATAGTGGGATTGTTCTTGGAGAGACTACATGTAAATGATATAATAACCACTAGTTTAGAGGTGAATGAGGGTAGCCTGATGATTCCAGTTGGTTTGTCATAGAAGGGAACAACTATAGTGTTCTATTGATACAAAACATGGTGAGATATCAAGAAGGGATCTGTATTTATTGGTCTAATATGAGACACATATGGATTACTGTGTACTCGGTTTATAGTTCATAATATTGACATCAATGATAAACTATGAAGAAGTATAATATAGAATGAATTATAAATAATATGACAATACATATTTCAAAATCTATGAACAACTTATTTATTGAAAAATTTGACACTGATACTAGATCCTGGGGAATGTATTATGTATTTTTTCCATTTGTTAGTTTTTTAATGTGTTTTGGTACCATTTTATTTGAATGTGTGTTTTGTATCTTTATTTGGAATTGTTTTTTTGTGTGTTCATTATTCGTTATGTTGTTTTTGTTTGATAATTCATATACGTATTTTGACATAGTGGAAACCAATACGATCCAGTACTTTTCAAATATGCCAATTGGATGATTCATAAACATATCTTCATCCCTTTAATTTTTATGATTTTGTTTCATTGAACAATTATTGATGATTTTTCACTTTCTTCATGAATATAATTCCAATCTATTTTTATTTTTATAGTTAAAATTAAAGGATGTCATGAAACTATTTTTGGATTTAAAAATATGGTTTTTGGATTCCAAATTTAATGACATCTGTATTTATTCTTCCTTTTATATTGATCATTTTCTTATTTATTTTAGTCACTACATCACTCTACAATAGATAAATATTGTTTTCATCATTTTTTGTTTGATATTATGTTTACTTGAACCTCTTTATGGGATTTTTATTGTCAATAATTGAATCATTATTTCTATAAATGTATATTGATGAATCTAAAATGTATTCATCATGATCCTTGATTCTAATTTATTTAGTATCAATTTATACATATTTTTTGTTTTTTTATCATAATATTAAAGGGTGAATGAATTTGTGTTGTAGTTTTAACTCACTAGGTGAATTATTCACTACAAAAATCAGGTTTTAATACTATATGTATGAATTATGGTTTTAAAAAATATGTGTTCCTATATTGTTTATTAAATAGTAATAATAATAAAAATCATTTTTATTAGTTTCATATTTTGTGACCCAAAAACTTATCCAAATCCAATCATCGCCACAATGTATGGAAAACCTTGAATGGATAATATTTGTAAGATTTTTATAATAGCTAATTTGAGATTAATTTTGTGTTTTTGAAATATTAAATTGATTATTATGTTAATTTTTTTGTTGATTTTACACAGTATCATTTTATGATTGATTAGTTCAACTAATTCATTATCTCTCTATGGTTTTAATTTGAAATCAATCCCTTATATTGTTGTTTACATTCCATTTTATAGTTTTTGTAACATATTTGAGGGTTTTAAATGCATTTAGTTGGTTTTTCTTGGGATTTAATCTAGTTCTAGTGTAGAATGGGGTCATATGTGAGGTTAATATATGATATAGAACCAATTAGTACTGAGGACTATTATTATGGTCTTATAAATCAAATTTATATCATTTTCAAAGGATTTGATTTTATTTTAGCTTTATTATGTTCCTCCACAACCTTTAGGGATGTTGGATCTATATTTGGATCACTTTTCAGTTTAACATTTTGGATTGTGTTGTTTGTTGGTGTACTTTCATCATATATTTATTTTATAGACCCCGATCTTCTTATAATTATTGTATGACTTCTTTTAGTAGATTTTATTTTAGATTTCATAGTATTTGGAACTTTGAATCATTATGAATATAATTTATGATTATTTTTTTCTCTATGTCTTTATTTGTTTTATGACAATGATAATTGTGTTTTCTCTCAATTTAAAGTAATCAAAGGATGTTGGGATTTCTATCATTCATTTTTTTAGTTTACCATTTCTTATCCTCTCATTCTTTATTTTTTAGGAATTTGTCTCCTTGGTTAGATATCATGAATAAAAAAATTATGTATTTATTGATACCTTATTTTAATGTTATTCTAAATGGTATATAGTGGATAATATCTCTTCATAATTCTAATAGTGCTAGGTACTTTGGTGATTTCTTTATCAGTTTAGGTTGAGGAACTTTTATGTTTCCATTTTTCTATGATTGGTCTATCTATTTAATTTTTTTTTTATTGATTGGACTTTTGGTTAATTTTCATTCTTTATGAATTTATTATAAATTTCAATATTCTCTAATTTTTTTGAGGATGGAATTTTATTTTTTGTTGGTGTTATTTAGGTGATGATTACGTCTTCTAAGGATCATCATTGGCATGTGATTTACTAGTTTAGACATTCACTTTAGAATCTTCAAAGGGAGTTACTAAGTGAATGGTAATTAAGAATTCATTTTACAATTTCATTGTATTGATTAATTCAACTCATGTAAGTAGTATTTTTAGAATATCATATATTTGGGTTTCATGTGTCATTGTAATAAATGTCCGAGGACTGTTATGTTGTCTTAAATTTTAGTTTCATGCTTAAACAATGCTATAATTAATTCATTTTTCTATTATAGAGTCATCTTGTTGTTTATAGTTTTAATTTTCATGGATGATATTTCTTAATTTCTAGTGTATAATAAATTTTCATGAATATTAATTTCTATCGTATATAATTGTTAATTTTATTTTACCAATTTATTAAATAAATATCTTTTCAATATATATTCCATTTATTTCATTTTTTGTATACAAAATGATGAAATTTATCCTTTCCCTTATATTTCAATATTTTTTCCTAAATATAAACCTAATGTGTTAATAGAGGTATGATGTAGTTATAATTAATTAACCATATGACCTATCTTTTTCATCCAAAAATTTAGTGTTAAGTGAAACATCGTCATCATTATGAAAATTATCTACAAAGGTTTCCATTTTAGGTTTTCATATCGAGTAGATTCATCTATCCATGGAAGTTGTAATGTACAAATGTCCATATGAAATGAGAGGGAGAAGAGTCTTGAATTGTCCTGATGCCATGGTTCTATTCTTAGAGGGAGATCATGGTGACAATAGAAGATTACATTGTTCGAATGTGATCAAGGTAAGCCTAACAAAGCTCTTTGGATTATTGTAAATGGAGATATCCTAGTGTGTCCTATTTATCTTTTACCTAGTTGTAGATCATGAAGGGTTTACTGGTTCTTAATTTGGTATGAAAATTTTATGGATCATAGTGGACTTAGTGTATAGTGTTGGTTATGGAAAATGATGATGGACTTAGGAAATAATTATCTTGTATTGTCAAGCCCAAAGAACAAAAAAATGATATTTTCACCGTTTGTGACCAACATCATTAGTAACTAAGGTGAGATAAATCCAAAGTAATGGGGTCTCATTCATGTATTTCTTTCCTTTATTTTTTAGGTGTTATTATTACATTTGGGATTATCATTTTTTTTATTTTATATATATATATATATCTATTCATTTTTTAATTTCATCATTGTTCCTTTAGATTCTATTTTTTCATATATATTTTTCACTCTTTGATATCATAGTGTGGGAAAATCATGATGATCATGCCTTTTATACATATGTCATTGATTCAAAGCATGTAAATATTTGTATTCATTTAGTAATTCTTGATTCAATTTCTTCATCCTATAATCATAATACATTTTTATACATCATGAATATATTTAAAATATATAATTTAATGTTTTAATTGAAATTTATGTATGCATTGAAACTTTTTTTTGTTTATAATAATTTTTTTCATAATTTAATTTAATTCTAGGATTCATCTTCTTAGAATATTAAGAATTATGTTTAACTAATTTTTATCACTATATGTTTTCGCTTCCAATTGATGTTTTTGATATGATTTTGTGCTTCATGTGATGGTTAATTCAAACTGTTGGTTGGATTATTATTTTCAATATTTGTATCTCTAGTTTGGGAAATGTAAATTCCAATATCAAACCTCATGATCCTTAATTTATTTATTGAATCAATTTATAAAAATTTATGTTCCTATTTTTTTATTATCTAAAGATAATTTTATAGATCCCATTGTCCCTTTTACATAACATAATATGATTTTTAAAATAACTATTCAGTAAAAAACCCAAGGATTTAGAGAACTAATGTAGTTTGAAAACTAGGTATATAAAAACTGAAAGTCAAACTAAATGAAAATGCCTCTATTTAAATATCTATAATGATATATTAAATACCATTGAGCTCCTAAAATGAAAAATTATTACCTGGGTATTATATAAAATAATGGGTGGGAAAATCCTATTAAGGGAATAATCATGAAAATAAAGAATAAAAAATTAATCAAAATGTGTAACATGATATTGTAAATGAAAAGAATCATGAATAATAATATATGATAATAACATAATTAATATGGAATCATAAAATCATGGCAACATTGGATTGTAGAAACAATATAAAACATGATATTAGAATTATAGAATGCTAACCTTAAAGATATCATCACATGGTTGAAAGAGTCCCATTACTGATTTGGTTTACTCTGCAGTCTCATACATATCATATCATGAGACGTAATAATTAACCAAATAATTATATTACTACCTGGGAGAAGCTATCATAACAAGTACATGGTTATGTGTGCCGTAAATTGAAATATAATTTAAGGATTAAAAATAATAATTAATCTTTGAAAGAAATGTGTTTCATAATATTGACATATATCAGTGTGAAAGATTATTTGATAATGATTCTAATGTGAAGAAGGAATTCAATATTATAGAAATTAATATTATACTAAATAATAATAATTCTATAAATATGTTCTTCTTTAGGAAATATTAATGATAAATTGTAGAGAATTGGGTATAAATATGAATTTTTAAAATAGTTTTTTAAGGAATCAGTTTATGACTTTTGAAGAAATAATGGCCATGGAATTTTAATTAAAAACAATAGGTAAACTAGAATGGTTATTCATAAACTAATAAATTATTAAAATAAATTATTCATCGTAATATATACTTAAAATGTGTGATACAAAAACGGAATAAGGGGTAGATATTTTTCCCTTAATCATGACAGATTTTAAAGAAGGAATTCAAGAAATTGTCTTAAGAAATGTATAACCTCATAAGATTTGGTATAATAAAATACGTATATATGTAAGAGACCTATATATATATTATTTCTAGGTAACAAATAATATCCATTAGATAAATAAATTAGTTTAGACAGAGTAATGTCATTATCTAATGAAAACTGGGTGGTTCGAATATATCCATTGCCTTATGTCCAGAATCATTTTTCACCTACTCATAATGTCGTTAATAGAATAATTAGAATCATTAATTATTTAAATTCTAAACATTCACATATATATTTTATATATTTTAATTATATTATGTAAATTTATAACCATTTGATTGGGATATCATGTTAAATTTCAATGTTCTGATGGAATTCCTTTCATTTTTCCATGGCCTGATATCTTGTGGATAATTAATGAAGTTATTTACTAAAAGGATAAAATATAAAAATGTGAGATAAAATTATATTTATATAAATATTTTTATTTAAATTATCCCAAATAAAAATATATGTGTTACAGCACATCGATGATTCATTTACTAAAAATGCCAATGTTATGTGGTTGGTTCATTTATGTTATTATTACAACCATCATGAACTAGATTCATTTTATTTAAAATTATGACTGCATATTCATTCCATAATGTGGAAAAATAAAATATATATATATATATATTAATTTAATTTTAAAAATTTATAATATAATTTAATCCTCCCATAGAGGAGGTAATATAAAAAATACTCATCGTCCACAAAGGTGGTGAACGGACATCATATGAACGTTTTTTCATTTTTTTTAGAACAAGTATAGAAGGGAAGTATATGGATTATTGATATCCAAATAAAAAACATTAATATATATATATATATATGTAATAATAAATCCTTTATTAAATTTTGTATGGGGGATGTGAGAAGGAGGTAGAAGAAGAGACAAATATAAAAGTGATATATTGAGAATATTACCCTTTAAACTCCACCCCTTGAAATATAACTTAAGGCCATTTTTTTTGAGATAATTACTATGAGGAAATGGGGGAAAGATAGGGGGAATGTTTGGAAGAGTTTGGGTAAGCTTCAAGTCATAAAAAGGTGTGAGGATAAGGTTAGTGATTAATGGTATTTATAAGGGGATACGAGGGGTGTTTGAATATTATAATTTTTATATTTTTTATTTTGTAATAAGACTACCAATAGAGATTAATTTTTTCACTATATACAATAATAGTTTCATGTGAGATCAAATGAATGGGTGATTACATCATCGATGAATCATAAATTCATATATTTAGCTTATACATTAAAAATATTATTTGGATATATTTCATTATTCACAAAATATTAAACTATTTTATTTTAGCATCTTGAGTTTTTAATAGGATGCAGTATGTTCGATAGCATACATTATACGCCACATCGAGCTTAAACGAAAAACAAAATATTTTTATTTAATAAGGAAGTTATCAAATAGTCATTATATTGGAGGGTATGAACATGATTAAATGAATTAAGAAAATATTGTTTCAAATTTTATATATAATTTATTATTTGTTGACCAATTAATTATAAAGTAATATAAAACATTTATTAAAATAAAAGGAATTGTTTTTCTAAAAAAAATATTTTTGAAAAAGTGTGTTTCATATGATTAAATAAATAAATCAAAAAATTTATTATATTAATGAATGATATATATAATTTATTTTATGTATTGTTTATAATTAATCATATTTGTTTTCTAGACATGATATAAGAATAAATTCAATTTTATTCATCAAGGAGCAATTTTCAAAAAAGGAATTTTTAACATCATTTTATGGAGAACCCATTTTAAATATAGATTTTGTCACTTTTATTAATTATATCTAATAATATAAACCTCTTATTTATAGGAAGTGTATCAATATTTAATTTGGTTGAATTGTTATTATTTTTTCTGTGAACAATCATATTTTGATGAAAACTGAATAATTGAAAAATTAGTTAAAAATTGCTTTTTTTAATGTATTTATACAATAGAGTTACATATTTAAATTTTTTTAAATTATAATTAAATCATTTGTTTATATGTTAATTCAATTTAGGTCATTATAAATTATAATTATAATTAAATCATGTTTTTATAATTAAATCGTGTTTTTATAAGTTAATCTAATTTAGGTCATTTTAAATTATAATTAAATCATTTTTTATATGATAATACAATTTAAGTCATTATATTTCACATTGAAATTGGATATAAAATCTTTGTGAACATTTGAATGATTTTACATTAAAAAATCATTTTCTCAATCTGTCAATGGGATTAATTTTAAATTAATTTAACCATATAATGTATTTTTAATTTTTAAAAATGGACTTAAATTGTTGTAATTGATATTATTTTTATGATCTAATATTATCCACTTATGTTTTTGTAATATTTTAATTTTTAATTTATTAATTTTTTTTATTACCGTAGTTAAGGCTAATTTCGTTAATTAAGGGTAAAAAAATTTAAAGTACACTAAAACAAGAACTAATTTAATTATTTTATTATTTTAGACCAAAAATGAATATATAGACCCTAATATATCCATTTTAAACCACTTGGATGACATTTATAAATTGTTCTTATTTTATTCAATGAAAATACAATTCTGTCACACTCTTGTTTTTAACATGTAAAATGTTTTCAATATGGGGTCATATAAGGTATATGATCAACTCTAAACAGTTTTTATAAATATAAAATGTTAAATTACATCATGTTAATTTAGTTATATATTTAGTAATGAAATAATAAAATCAATATGTGAAATAATGATGATGTCATAATTTTTACATTAATGGAAGAATAAAAAATATGATATTAAAAATATATAAAAAAATCATAATTTAAAATAATTTACGCCATCAATGAATTATTTATCTGAATTTTACATGTTATGTGTGTTTTAATATAGATATTTTTTATGATATCAATTTGTTAGGTTAGTTTTAACTTGGCCTGAAATGGATCGTTTAAAAATAACATAATAGATATCTTAAACTAAATAATAATTTAATAAATGATATTAAAATTCAAAAAATCCAAAATTCATATAAATAATTTGGAAAAGTATTAATATTTCATGAATTTCTCATTTAATAGTATTTTTTAATGTTATAGTAGTTATTGTATCCCTCAATGTGTATATTACATAAGAACATGCCAAGAGTTAAAAGGGAACAATACGGGTCATAAAAAAAGATAAGGATTAAAAAATTCAAAAAATGTATAATTTTTATTGGATGAATTTATTTCGAATAACTATCATCCTATAAAATAGATAATTAACTTTTTACCTATTTGGAATATAAATTTAATTTATATTAATTTAATACTTTGAGGAATTCCATGAGTGACCCTCCCCTCTCATATAAAAGGCACATATTCTTCTCTATTCATAAAACCACAAAACCTATTTGGTTATCAAATTATATTACCAAATCCATTTCTAAAATCACAAACCACATTTTGGAGGCCTTATTATTGGTATAAAACTCTCTTTAGAAGTGTTAATGTGTTAATCAAATTTGGTCAGCAAATAAAGATGTATCATTTTTAAAAAAGGGGTTATAAATTATTTATTCATAAACATCTTTATAAAATTATCAAACCACAATGAGATAATAAATACATAATCATAAATATAATGTGATGATTTTATGTTAATATAATCCCATAAATACATCTTTTATTCAATCAAATGATAAATGAATTAATCATTTGTGCGTACATGTGAACTTTCACCTCCACGAACCGATATAATTCATTTTCCATTACTATCCATGAAGACTAGTTATAATGGTAAAATTAAATTCCATATATGATATCAATGAAATATTTATTATTATATGAGAATAATATATCAATTACATTTTTTCGTTACATACACATGAAACTGAAAACATTGTTTGTGTGTGTGTGTGTACTATCACCTCCGCAAATCGATGTGTTTCATTTTTCATCACCACATCACATGGATGATATATATATATAAGTATATTTAAATTGTTAATATTATATTAATGATATTATTAAAATTATGGAAATATAAAATAATACTTACCCTCCTTCCATAAGGATTTCTGAAAAATGGAAATGTTACAAATGTGTGTGTATTACTTACCTTCTCCATGATTGTAACGTAGTTCATCTTTGATATAAAAATTTAATGAATTTATTTAGAAGAATTATTGATTTAAAAATAATTCTTTTTATTTAAGGAATATTATTATGCAGATGATGGACTAATGAACTCTTTGACCTTATTTGACTTACTAATTTCATTTGGACACAAATATAGAATATTATAAAAACATATGACATGAACATCAATAATTAAGTACTTTTTATAACATGAAATTTAGTTATATAAAGGTTATAATAAAATTGAAAAATGTTTAAAATATTGTAAATAATAATCCAAATTTTATTATTCATGATGATAATTATTGTACATGATGAGTTGAACTAAACAAATTATACTTTCTTTTAAAACCCACTTTTAATGTTACTCTTTGAAAAAAAATTACAAAATCCAAAAATAAATATTTTTTAACATATTAATCATGAATATAATTTTTCCCTTTCAATATGTTTTAAATTATTTGTATCTCCATTACATGTTTAATATTTTATTTTCAAATTATGTGTTATCATTTACGAGTGCACATCTTTGTAAAAATGAGATGTGATTTCAAAGTGGAAATGTTAATTTTTTATTATTATTGTTTTATATCATTGGATAATTTTTTGGTTATATGGAATTGTTTATGATTATTGTCCGTTCCATGATCATCCAAGGTTGGTTGAGCATGTGATATCTCTATGATGAATTGGGTAATGTGTTTGAGTTAACTGGTAGGTTTTCTTATAATATATTAAGGGAATAAAATGTAGTGGGAACTCCAAAATGTAACCATGAATATCTCTCACTATGTATCAATGAAAGGTACTATAATATTGATATGGAATTGAGGCTGTATGTTACCTTTATTATTCATTTTTTTAGAGGAGATATTATTATTTCATGAGATAAGATAAATAGCATATGTTCTGTGGGTGAAAAGTATATCATTGTGAAAACGAACTCATCCACTGATTTCTTCATCCCTGGCCACCGGTATTGAAACTGGAGGTCCTGATACATCTTCTCCACACCTAGATTTTCCGCCAATCGGGATGTATGGAAATACTATAAAACCTCCTCTCCTAATGTCACTGGAACTATATTGTTCCCTCTAAAAAGCTTGACGTACTCCCCACCTACCAAAAATTTATCAGGAGCATGTCTTGAGGATAGTTTTCCACATCGGGCCTCACAATCAACATCCACTAGTTATGCCTCCCTAAATTTCAATATGTGTGGGGAAGTAACAGTCATCGACTAAAGGTAAGATTCTTTATCATCATCCATGAAAGATATCTACATCGCGGCTAGATGCTTTGTTGCCTCAATAAGCAGCTATAAACTGGATCTCCTTTTGAGTGTGTCTACCACCATGTTCACCTTTTTATGATCGAAATAATTATGTAGATGCTCAATTACAACAGGGGTAAATTGTATGTTTAAAAAAATATTTTTTAACTATATGGAAAACAATGTTTAACAATTTTAAACAAGAAAAACTCACAAGACTTATTTTTTGTCAACTAATTAAACATTCTAGGTTCTGGAAATATGATTATGAAAATAAAACATAAGGAATGTTTACAGGGAAAATATTTAACCTTAAAGCATAAAAAAATCATACTTATTAGGTTATAAAAAAAGTAACAGAATGTATTAGAAGGTTATACATTTTTCCTTTATAAAAATAAAGTGGAAATAAACTTGAAACAAAACATGTAACAATTATAGAATCTTTTAACCCAAAGTGTTGGGTATCCAACAAACTTGGAAAACAGTCCCTTGATTTATACTTTCAAGAAAGTCTGTATTACCCACACGAGGGTAATACCTCTATAGAAATATTGGAATCTGTCTTTCTATCCCCGCAACCCCTCGAACTTAAAGGAATTCAGAACCTCTATATTTATATCCTCATATGTCCATGGATATTATGGTAGTCAGAACATCTATCTTTCTATCCCCAGAATCCCTCAATTGTAATCAGAAACAATTAGAGTCGCACTAAGCAAGTTGAACAATAGGTTCAGTATACACGAAGCATGAGAGTATCTCTTTCTATAAATCAATTCAACACCAAGTATTTTCTAGGTCAATGGATCAGTTTTTGAGCTCTTTCAAATGAGATCCTATTTATAGGCACTTCTCCAATGGTCGGATCCCTCCTCTAATGATCATATCTTTTCTTGAATCTTACGGGGACTTATACATGTGTCACTCAAATAACGGTTAGTTAGAATTACATTCTACTACATTTTTTCATAACAAGTTAAAGGAAAATGAATAATCTTAACCTAATCAATTTTTCAGAGTCTAAGGAAAATTATAATTCAGAATCTAACCAAATAAACATTTGGATTCTATAAGACATGGATATTATGATTCTATTTTAAAATGATTTTAGAATATGAAATCTATAAATTTTGGAGTCTCAATTCCAATGAATTAAGAATTTGAATTATGAATAATTTCAGAGTCTAAATTATGAGGAATTCAGAGTCTTAATTTTGAGGAATTCGGAGTCTGAATTTTAGAGAATTTGGAGTCTGAATTTCAGAGAATTAAAATTTTAAATTTCCGAGAATCCAATGTCTTAATTTTTAGTGAATTTGGAACCCAAATTTCAGATATTCTGTAACCTGAATTTCAAATAATTCGGCACCTAAATTTCATAAAATTAGGATCCTAAGTTTCAGAGAATTCAAAAACAAAATTTCATATAATTCGGAACCTGAATTTCAGAGAATTATATATCAAAGGAATTATAAGATTCCTAGGTTTTAGATATGAAACCAAATATTAGGCTTACAAATAAAATGAGTGGGAAATTGAGAAACTATAAAATGAGAAATGAAAACATAGTTAAGAATAAAAATTACCTTAGAGAAGGAAATTTTTTCTGTATAAAGAATATCCTTAGGGAAAATATAATTTGACGTAAGATTAAGTGTTTGTTGTTTTCAAAATATAGGGAAATGGAAAATTCATAAGATAACCTTATTGACTCAACAATATCCTCATTTTTGGAAAGTAAAAAAATCCCTTCAAAGAAGAATATAATGACTTACATTTTTTTTATGAACGTAAAATGAAAAACTTATCTCCCTTTACATATGAATCGTAATGAATACTACTAACTCACCCTTTAGTTTTGAAGACCCTAAGGATCATATTCTTGACTTCCTTAAAGATATTTTTCTTCTTCTGGAATAAGGAAATATTCTTTGATAAAACTCCCCCTTAGATAGACTCCCTAATACATAGGGAATTACCTTATTTACATAGTATTCTTTTTATCATTTAATTATCCCCCATTGTGATTTTCAAAAACGAATTGAGAGAATGGAAAAAAAAATATGGTACCTGAAATATTAGTACTATAAAAAAACACCTAAAGAACAACCAAAATTTTCAGTGTGATTGAAAAATATGTACAATAAAGGTAATAAAAAAATATCAGTGTTATGAAAAAAATCATCCTTCTTTTCCCTTCAGCATAAAATTCTTGACAACGTTCTTGATCTTTTTATGCTCTTTATGATACAATTCAAAACACTTGAGAATATTATCATGATCTTCATTTTTCTTCTCTAGAACATTGATATTTTCTTCTTAAGCCTTAATAATTTATTACTGAGATTTCAAAATTTGATCTTTTTTACTGAGTTTTTCATCAAACTCGATGATGATATCTATTTCCATTTTCAGATTCAGAGCAACTGAATTATGTTTCCCATTCAAATCTTTGAATTCCGGCTTCCAAACTATTTTTTCAAGATTGATATTCCCACCAAATCTTGTAGTAAGTTATTTAATATTGACATATTCGGTATCAAAATCATCATTCACATTATCATGAAAGTCATCAATGATTCTCAGCTCTTCAATTCTCTTCTTATACCACTTTGTAATTTCATTGCACGCACTCCTGTGTTCATTATACCAGATGTAGAAGGATCTAAAATTGGCCTCAAGCATGATTATTTTTCCCATAATAATGGAAATAGAATCTGATTTCTGATTAAATGAATGTTGAAGCATCTGACACCTTGATTCGATACTCCGAAAAAATGGAATTGTATCAACCAATTTCATTCGGGATTGAACCACAAATTCATATCCCATAGAATACATATCTGAATCAGATTCTCTTGTTGGTGAGTATTCTATCTCTACCTCAACTACCTTTAGTTTTGAAGATCTGTCAACATCTTTTATAGCCACCACTACCTTTTTAGGTGTATCAGATACCACCTACTTTCCATTATCAGCTCTCAGAATGATCTGAACAGCCTTTCGTGATTCATGTTTACTATCTGATAGTTGAACTATTGTATCACCCTCAAACATTCCCTTTTTATTATCTTCCATCAGATTCTATGTTTGAATAAAATCATGGTTTCTTCTCTCTTCTTTAGATGGTCTGTTTACTTCTTCCTGATATTCATCACCTTTTCATAGGGTAACAAGTTTAAAAGATTTGTCCTGGGAATTTCATATCGATAATGTCATAGAAGGACTCTCCTTCTCATGATATTCTTCATCTTACCTTATCATATTATCTGTATCATCGCTTACTTCCTCTCCTTCTCCTTCCAATTCCTCTTTATAAAAAATATTTTCCTTTTAATCAGGTTCCCAAATGACCATTTTCTTTCCTAGAGTTACTAGAAGTGATTCTTGTAGAAACAATTCCACTACCTAGAGCTGATCAGAAGCTTTCTCAGTAGCCTGGGGAATAGATTGAAGAATCCCAAATTTAGACATTTTCTTAATTTTCTTCTTCTCCTTTTCATCCATCTCAAATTCCCCACCAACATTAACTTTTAATGCCTTTTCCTCAACAAGGTCCAAGCCTAATCTAGGATATCCTTCCTTATTATTCTTCTTATATTCTCTCCACTTAGAAACTACTTCATCTGGATTGGTCTTTTCTTCTTAGATTTTGGGGTGGATGATTGGATTTCCATAACAGCTAGAGTTTTTTCCTTGGATTATGGTTCTTTCAGCTTTCTCTTCTTTCCACCCTTCTTGGAAGTCTCAGAGACTTCCTACTTCTTGGATAGGGATTTAATTTCCCATTATGATAATTCATAAAACTCTCTAGACATTTTGTAAAACAAACCTTCATCCTTCTAAGCGTATCATCACTCAGTAACATAAACTTGAAATTTTATGGTGTAGAACTACATGGGATTTTAAACGAATGTTGATAAAGGACTATGATCATGGATATAATAACTGGATACATAATAATCTGATATTTGAGAGTCCCATTATTGATATTCATAATTGTATTGAAGACATACTTTACCATATTAATATTTCTAAGATTCACCAGAATATCCAAAACAAAAATGTAACACTTCTTCAGGGTATCCTTATACCATTTACTCAGAATGAGAAATCCCTGAACCCATAACTCTAAGATCGTGAGGTTCATAGATAGATGGATTATTATTTGTGTCTTCACTTCTGATAAACCAAGTCAATATAAGGCCTTCTTCTTATTTAAACTTCCTAGTATATCTGGTAACTTGTGGGAGAAGAACTCGGCTTCCCCTTCATACAGAATTCCTATAATGCATGTAGCCAAGCTAATGGAAACGGATTAAGTTTTCCAATAACTCTTAAAAGAAGACATTTCTTTCCCATATTTAATGAAAAAACATACTGGCATATAAAATTCTACCAGCAACTCTTGGTAAACCGGATCTGATGTATTTGGTTTGGATACACACAAACTCTCCCAACCATTCAACTTGATATTCTTCAAAATGAGAGTGTCATAATTTTCAATGAACTTATGATCAACTGGCCTTTATCTATAGATTTTCCATTTATAAATTTATTTAGTTGAAAAAATTTTCTTCTAAGTATATGCTTCTGAAGACATTCATATTTGAGCAAACTAGAAATGTAGAACGACCCTTAAGTATAGTGGAAAAGCTTTGGCACACAAGAGAATGGAAACTGATGTGGGACAACCATTAGGGGGACTTTATATAGGTGTTGAGGCAATTGTTCATATTCCCAAAATGGTCCAATGGTTGAAGCCAGCATGATAATATCTGATGGTTGAGATTAAAGTCAAAGAAGGATTTTTGTATGTCCATATATTTTGAGGTTTTTTGGTAAAAAATAAGATTTAAGGAAAGTGAATCTGAAAATTTTGCTTAAAACAAAAGGAAAAAAATACCAACAAGAAAAACAATTTCGAAATCCTATGTAAGGATATATACCTTCTCGATTATAATGAAAATTTTCAGTAATGAGGAAAATGTTTCTTGAAGAAATTTAGATTCTGAAAAAGTTTCTTAAAGAAAGAAAATTTTGGATTCCAGAATTCTGAAGGGAAAGTTGATTATGAAAAACATTGATTACGAAAACATTTTATTACCGAGAAAATGTTCTCCACCTATGAAAAAAAGTTACTTAATGTAGGGAGGTAGGTTTCAGAAAAAATTTAATATAGAAGATTACCTTACAGTTATTATTCCTAAATTTTGTTCAATGTATTCAAATCTAACAGGACATAAAGGTTTTGTAAAAATATCAGCAAGTTGATCATTTATTCTGATAAACTGATCAAAGATATCTCTTTTTTTTGTGATCCCTTAGAAAGTGATGCCTAATATTCATGTATTTTTCATGAGAGTGATGTTTGGGATTTCTTCTCATGGAAATGGAACTAGTGTTATGACACAATATCTGTGTTTTGGTAAAACTAAGGCTATAGTCTATGAGTGTGTGTTGCATCCACCACACTTGATCGTAACAACTTCTATCTACTACATATTCAGCTTCAGTAGTGGAAAGTTCAACTGAGTGTTTCTTTTTGCATGACCAATAAACTAATTAATCTCTTAATAAATGGAATTTTCTAGATGTACTTTTCATATCGATTCTACACACACCATATTCAGCATCTGAAAAACATTTTAAAACAAAATCATTTCCAGATGTGTAAAAAAGTCCTAAATCCATGGTTCCATTTAAATAGAAATTTTTTTTAATACTTTTAAATGAGATTACTTAGGATTGGATTGATATCATGAACATAAGCATACTGAAAACATAAAATTTGGTCGACTAGCTGTCAAGAATAGTAAATTTCTATCATACCTCTAAATGATGTTTGATCTACTGGTTTCCCAGCTACATCAATATTAATATAATTTGAGGTACCGATTAGAATACATTTAGTGTTATCATAACCATATTTTTTAATAAGATATTATATATACTTATGTTGAGATATATAAGTTCCTTATGGTTTCTAAGAAATTTGAAAACCTAGAAAAATGTTAACTCTCCCATCATACTCATTTCAAACTCAGATTTCATTATATTCAAAAATGAATCCGTTAAGGATTTCTAAGATGAACCAAATATAACGTTATCAATATTAATTTGAACAATCAAAACATTTTTATTATATTTATTTATAAAAAGGGTTGGATCAGCAGTTCCATTAAAATAATTTTTTGTAACAAAAATCCTTTAAGTCTATGACATTAGGCTCTGGGAGCTTGTTTATGTCCATATAATTCTTTGGAAAGTTTGAAAACATTTTCAAGATGTTTTGTGTCTTTAAAACTAGGATTTTGTTTGACAAAAACATCATATGGAACATATCTGTTAAGAAAAGAACATTTTTCATCCATTTGAAAAAGTTTTAAATTCAAGAATGATGCAAAGGCATATAAAATGCAAATAGATTCATGTCTTTCTTCTGGAGTATATTTTTCTTCATATTATATTCCTTTTAGTTGATTATAGTTATTAGTAACTAATCTAGATTTATTTCCTAAAATAATTCCTTATTCGTCACACTTATTTCTAAAGAACCATTTTACTCCAATAATAGAAGTTTCCATAGGTATTTCATCCCTGGTCCAGACATCGTACCTTTTGAATTCATTTAGTTCATCTTGCATAGATATTATCCAATCATCATCACCTAAAGATTCATTAGTGCTTTTTTGTTCTAATTGGGAAAAGGAATACTGGATGTTCTACTTAATTTGTTAAGGATATTCTATTCCTTACAGGTTTATTTACATCACCAATGATAGTATCATAGAGATTATTCTTTAGAAACCATTAATTTGGGTTTTATAAAAACTGTTCATCATCATACGGTAGGAAATCTTCTGGTTTAAAAGTATCAGAAATATTTTTTTGAACACTTTCCTTATCAGAAGGATCTTATATCAATGGTTTATAATCAATTTTGGAAGACACATATGAGGAATTAGGTTGGGTTAGTTTAAAAATAAAAGGATCATTTTCATCAAATTTAACATGTAATGTTTCTTCAATATTATAATAATTTTTATTAAAAACTAAATAATCATTAGATATTGTGGAGTATCCTAGGAAAATTCCTCCATTAGATTTGTGTGGGAATTTATGTAGAATACTATTATGATTCAGAACGAATACTTTTTAACTAAATACCTTGAATTAGGAATGTCAAGGATTTATACCATTCCATAATTCTTAAAGATTCTTGTTAATAAAAGTTCTAATAAAAACTTGATTTATAGTATAAAAATAAGTACTTACAACTTCAGCTCAAAAGTTTTTATCTATAGAATATTCACTCAACATGGTTCTATCTATATCTTGAATAATTCTATTTCTTCTTTCAATAAAACCATTCGATTAACGAGTTCTTGGAGATGAGAAGTTATGAGTAATTCTTTTTTTACAATAGAAAGTTTAGAAATCTGAATTTTAAAATTCTTCTCCATGATCACTATGAATAGTTATAAATGGAATGTTATTCTCATTTGGAAGGTTATTCTCATTTTTAACATGGGATCTAATCATTTTGAAATAAGAAAAAGCTTCAGACATCTTTATTATAAAATAGACCCGCATAAATCTATTTTAATCATCAACTAAGAAAAATACGTAATATTTTCCTCCAATACATCTAGTTTTTGTTAGACCGAAAAGATCCATATGCACTAACTATATTGAATCAGAAGTTGAGAATTCAATTATTGATTTAATACTTGATTTATGTTTCTCTCCAAATTGAAATAAATCACAATCATTTGAAGAATCTAATATAAGCTCTGGTAGAACCTTAACTAGTCTTTTCTTTGAGAGTTTACATAGGTTCCTAGGGTTACAATGTCCTAGAATTCTATTCCATAACCAAGATTAATCTTCCATTTCACTAAGGCAAGGTAGATATTGGCTTCTAAGTTCTTCTATGTTTAGTGTGTATACATTCTCTTACCTATAGAGAGAAAGAATAAACTCTTCCTTGGAATTGTTTACTAAGAATTTATCATTCCTAAAATTTACATGGTAACCTACATCACGTAATTGACATATGCTAATAATATTATGATTAAGATCCTTAGAAAATAAAACATTTGAAATTAAAGTTTTTTCAAGAAGAACAATGTTAACTATACTAATAATTTCTCCCAAGGCATTATCTCTAAAAGTTACTTTTCCTCCTTTCATCTTGGTAATATTATCAAAGTTATTTTGGTTACCATTCATATGCCCAAAACATCCACTATCCAAGTACCTTGTATTATTGTTGGTACATTCTTTATTTTTATGAAAATAAAAGTGTTAAACTCTCAGAATCCATACTTTCATGGTTTATGAAATTTCAGAATTCAAAATTTTAGGAATCCAAATTTTCAAAAAAAAATAAACTTTATGGAACCCTAAGGATTGGGTTTTATTTAAAGAATTTTTTTTCTCCCAATGTCCACTACACTGACATTTAGTGAAAAATGGATCACTTTGGGTAATAACATAGTTATTACTAAAAATTGGTTTATAATTAGTATAACCAAACCAAGAACTATTTTTTAAGGTCGAATTTAGGAATACAACTTGTGAAAATTTTCCTTACGTTGGGTAAAATTTGACAGACGTTTCTTTAAGTAAAATATTTCAGACCTTAGTTTAATAACCATATTTTTATCCTCAAAAACATTAGTTTTAGCTCTAAAGTTATCCTCAAAACTATTTTTCTTAGAAATTACAATTTCATGATCCTTAGAAAGTTTATTCTTTTCAGAATTAACTTCCTCAAAAATTTTTGGAAATACTATTAGAATAAAATGTTTTCCTATCAAGATCATTAGAAAGATCTGATACTTCATTGGTTAGAATAGATAATCTAGAATCTTCCTTATCAAGTTATTTCTTATGTTTAGAATTTTCATTCTCAAGAAGTTTTTCAAACCTAGACACTTCTTAATAAGAAGGTAATGTATTATTTTCTAATGAGGAAGATTCATCAAGTGAATATTTATAGTATTTATCCTCACTATAATTTTCATTCAAATATACATTGGTGATAGATTTTTTATTTTGTACCTTGGCCATTAGACAATTCTCTTCAGTGGGTAGTCTGGCTAGTACACCAAGATTCATCTGTTCATTAGATTTATAATCTAATGATTCATCAGATGAGTCACCACCATTGGTACTCTAGGTGTCATTGGATTTTAAAAAATTATTTTCTTTAGCCTTGTAGTATTTCTTTCTATTCATTTTGGAAAATTTTTCCTTTCAAACCTTTTTCATAATCATTGGAAAATCTCGACATATATGCACTTCTAGTTTTCATTCATAGAAAAGTCTTCTAAGTCTTTCTTTTCTTTTCTTTATTTCTTCTTATATCTATACTGAATGTATTTCTTTCCAAATATCTTGTTCATCCTTTGAGCATGATTAGCTATCTCATTCCCAGTATGTTCACTTTCATTAGATTTAGATAAAATAGAAACTTTTTTCAACTTAGATCTTATAACCCTTTTTGGAGTCTTGAATTTAGTAGTAGTAAAGGATACACATCCATTTCCATTATTCTTCTTATTTATATCTACATCTCTTTTCATTCGTGTCTCATTTTGAAGAAGTTTTCCAAAAAATCTCATCAATAGTGATTTGAGATACATTTTTATTCTCATAAATAGAATTTCTTTTAGATTCCCACTCATTAGGAATAATATCAATAATCATGTCCATAAGAGCCTCATCATCAAGGCATTTCTATCCCATATATTGTAAACTATTGAAAGTGGTCATAAATCATTGTTTCACTTTGAAAACCAGTTCTCTATAGGGAAATATATTTCCTTGATATTAAATTCTAAGCAGAGCTCCTCTAGTTTCTATAACTTTGGATGTACCAAAATGTGTAACATCAAATTTCTTTAAGATACAATTAGATGCTTCACATGAAAAAATATGACTATATATATTCTGGGTCATAGAACACAACAAAGTATTGTGTACCTAGTAATTTAGTTGATATTCTGAATTTTCATGGTTGGTGAAGGTTTTGACTTCCTTGTTATTTATTTTGTAATCCCCAGAAAGAATGAAAATGTAGTCCACTCCAGTATTAATAACTAATATCTTATTTCTATCTCTTCAGAATTCATAATCATTTCCATAAAAAATAGGTGGTCTAGTTGGATTTATATTGTAAATAGAACCAAAATTCATTCCTACCATTCTATAAGAGAACATATTTAAACAAAAACTTGTTAATAGAAAATGTTTGTTAACATGGATAAAAAACTCTATGAAAAACTTACGCAAGAAAATTTAGAACAAGGAAAACATGTGAAAGAAAACATAAATGGGAATATATGTATTTCAAATACCAGATCTGATACCAATTGTAGGATCTAAATAATGATATAGATGCTCAATTACAAGAGTGGGGTGAATTGTATGTTTAAAAAATTTTATTTTTAACCTTATAGAAAACTATGCTTAACAAATTTAGACAGGATAAATTCACAAGAACTGTTTCAGTTCTACTAATTAAACTTGTTAGGTTTCGGAAGTATGATTCCAAAAAATAAACATAAGAAAATTTTACAAAGAAATAATTAAACCTTAATGCATATAGAATCTTACTTATTAGAGTGTACAAAAGTAAAATAAAATGTAAGAAGGTTATACTTTCTTCTTTTGTCAAAATAAAGCGGAAATAAACTTGAAACAAAGCAAGTAACAAGTATGGAATATTTTAACCCAATGAGTATGGTATACATCAACCTTGGATAAAGGTCCATTGAATTATACTTTCAATAATTTCTATCTTACCCACACCAGGGTAATCCCCTGATTGAAATATCATAATCTTTCTTGATATCCCCGCAAGCCATCAAACTTAAAAATAGTAGGAACCTCTATCTTCCTTTCCCCAGATGTCCTCGAACTATAAGGTAGTTGGAACCTCTTTCTTCTAATCCCCAGTAGCCCTTGATTGTACTGAGAAACAATTGGGGCCGCACTATGCAAGATAAACAAGATGTTTAGTACGCACAAATCATGAGAGTCTCTCCCTCTGGAAATCACTTTAACAACATGTAATCTATAGGTCGATGGATCAGTTTTTTGAGCTCGTTCAAATGAGATCCTATTTATATGAACTTCTCCAATGATTGGCTCCTTCATCCAACAGTCATATTTTTCCTTGAATATCGGAGGGACTGATATACATTTCACTAAAAAATAGTTATTTATAAACATATTGTACGACAATGTTTCATAAAAAGTGTAAGGGAAATTAATATACATAAAGAAATCTAATTCTCTAAGATTAAGGAAATATAGAATTTGGAATCGAAAAAAATAAAAATTCAGAGTCTATAAGAAATGTATATTTTTATTTTGTTTTACAAATAAATTGAAAAAAAAATCTATAAATTTCAGAGATTGAATTCCCAAGAATTTTGAATCTGAATTATGAATAATTTCAGAGTCTGAATTTTAAGGAATTCAGAGTCTAAATTTCAAATAATTCAGAGTCTAAATTTCAATGAATTCAGAGTCTGAATTTCAAATATTTCAGAGTCTGAAATTTCAAGGAATTTGGAACCTTAATTTCAGAGAATTCGGAAACAATATTTCAGAGAATTTTGAACCTGCATTTCAGAGAATTCAGAACCTGGATTTCAGAGAATTTGAAACCTAAATTGTAGATAATTCGAAACCTAAATTTCGTAAAATTCTATATCCAAGGAATTATAAGATTATTATGTTTTATATATGACACCAAATTTTAGACATAGGAATAAAATGAGTTATATTTAGAGAGACTATAAAAAGAACAATAAAAACATAGGTAAGGATAAAAATTTCCTTAGAGTAGGAACATTTTCCTTAAAAATATTAACCATAGGAAAAAATATATGTTTCCTTAAGATAATGTGTTTTTAATTTTCACAACATAGAGAAATGGAAAATTCATAAAGAATCCTTATTAACTCAACAACCTTCCCTGAATTATAGACAATCTCTAATTCATAGTCCTATATAGACTCTAGCTATCACTATTTTCTAATGTTAAGGTCTATTTGTGAGAAGATGTACCTGAGACTCTTGCAGTAGGAGTATACTATAAATTGGTTACACATTATGTAGTGACACCACATTTTTAGACCAAATACCACTAAAAATAACTCCAGTTCTTGGGTCACATTGTTCTACTAATGATGCCTCATATGCCGTGAAATGTAGGTGATCACTGCTCGCTCCTTCATCAGTCACTACCCAGTCTGTTCCCTGATCCCTCACAGAAAACTACATACCCAATTCCCTCCTATGTTAGTCTCAAGATGGGGCAACTCGTCAGTCTCTACCTCAGGTCTAGGAAAATCTATTGGAACTTCTCTATCTACACGAAGGGTTTTCCCTTCTGTTTCAAGGTCGATACGTGTGTTGCTACATTGCAGTGGTTAGGCACAAACCTCCTCCAGTATCCAGCCACCCCCATGAAACTCCACACCTCAACCATGCTCTGAGGTGGCTCTCATGAAAGCATGACTTTTATCTTTATCATATCCACTACATCACTTTCCTCCAAGATGATTTTTCTCAGAAAGTTCACCTCCCAAATACAGAATTTTGTACTTCAAGATCTTCCCATAATGATGGTTTTCTCAGAGTGTATCTATGACTATATGCAGGTGTTTAGTGTGCTCCTCATATGACATCGATTACATCAAGATTTCATTAATGAAGACCCCCATAAAATGATTGAGTTAAGGTTGTAAGGTACTATTCATGAGTCCCATGAACACTTCTGGGGAATTGGACACACCGAAGGGCACCACCAAGAATTCATAATGGCCATACCAGTATCTAATGTTTGTCTTCGGTACATCCACATCTCGTACTCAAAGCTGGTGATATCTTGACAAGAGGATGATCTTTGAGAACCACCTCGCTCTCTTCATCTAGTCAAAGTTATCATCAATTAATAGAATTGGATATTTGTTCTTCAATGTCACCTGGTTCAGGAACTAGAAGTCCAAGCATAGCCTAAAGATCACATCTACCTTCTTGGAAAACAGCACTGGGGCTATCCATAGTGAACTATGGGACTCATGAAGGCCTTCCCCAAAAAAGTAATTTAGTTTTACCCTTAACTCAAAATGCTCCATGGGAGCCATCCGATATTCCAGTATGGATATCCATGTCAACCTGGGGTACAGGTCGATGCCTATGTCTACCTCCTTAAGAGGAGGTAGTCCCATAATATCCTCAGGAAAGACATCCCCATACTCATCCACCACTATAGGAATGCTTGGACTCCTCTCATCCACCACACTAGGTGTGGGGATATCCAATTGGTTAGTGATCGTTTGTACCCTCTTCCAAGAAAGTCTATCCAGTACTGCAGGAGTTTCCTTCTCACGGGTAATGGAAAACCTAGTACAATCCTCACTGACATACAACACTTTGTGCCTAATATAGTCGATATGCGCATGGACTGTAGATAACCATTCCATACCCAAGATGATTTCATAAGGCATCAATGATGCTACTAGGTGATCCCTGCCAAATATCTCACCTCCTAGAGTAAGCTCACACTGCGGGCACTAGCGTGTAATCGTCGAATCTTCTTCCGTAGGAGTCTCCAGTTGTAAGGATCGTGCCAACAGCTCCACTGAAATATCCATGATCCAAAAAAGGTATTTGTAAAATAAATATTGACTAGAAAATGTGTATTTAATATCTATGGTGTAGAAGATACATCTCATACCTCTAACTATCTCTGAAGTGTCGTGGTCATAGGCCTCCATCGCCTAGAGTTGGGCTTGCCCCTATCCACCGGTTCCCTAAGCATGTGGTTGACCAACAGGGGGTGGTGATGGTAGTACCTTGAACTGTTGTCCAATGCCTACCACAAATCCAACTCCACTTCCACATCCTACGCCCTACAGACCACCTCACTCAAATATTTACCACTACCTCAGTTCCCCTTTGATTGCTTCATGATCGTCTATACGGTGTGTTGGGAAGACATGATCCATGTGTCCCAACACACCACACAAGTGTCATTAACTACTCATCTACTGATCCCCACCACTTTGGTGGCCTCTAACCACTGATCCTCTATCCTATGGTCACCCTCTGGATGGTATGGCCTGCTTGGACATCTACATCATCTGTCGGCTTCCTGCCATAGATGACTCGGCCACTTGTCACCTAGTGGTAGATCCCACCATAGGTGCCTTCTATACAAAGATGTTCTCTACCAGTAGAGCTCCCAATATCACTACAAATATTGTGTGGATTCTGATGGAAATCATCGATTCCCAGATCTATCATCAGACTCCATTCCCAAAGGGTTGGTCCTTGATGAAAGGGCCTCATACAATATCCATATTGTAGAGGGAGAGGTCTGTAAACCTCATAGTGTACACAACCACTAATAGGCTTCCTTGTTGTAGGTGATGTAGCTTCTATATGTGCACTTATAGGAAGTTCCCAGAGATGAACTCCTCCCGGAAAAGTCACTCAAAATTGGTCCAGGAGAGGGTCACCGCATCAGGATTTTGAATTTCCAAACACAACCATCTCCCCACCGAGCCATGTAAAAGGCTCATGGATAGAACACCATATGGTCAAGTAGAATACTCACTAAGAAGAAGACCCGCATCACCACCTCCAGCCAATCCTCAGTGACCTAAGGATCTATCTCTCCTTTTAACCGAGGAGGTCTCTGTATCAGAAAATATTTTAGGTAACTAAGCCTAAGTGCATCCTCTACCAATAACGCTAGCAGTATATGCTAACCAATGGGTGGTGGTAACACTAGTTCATCACCTGGTGGGTCCATCTCTTGCATTAGACCCTGAACCAACACCTCATCACTATGAAGGAAGTCCTCGAAACCACATATCAGAATCTTGGTTGGCTGTCTACATGGAGGCATCCAGAAACTAATCAGGATATACAATGGGAAAAATATTATACCTTGTGAGCTAACTCTAATTCAAGAAGAACATGAGGAAACACTCAATTCCAATATGATGCATGCAACCAGTGTTTTTACATATAAATCCAAAAGGTAGAATTCATGGTACTAGTTTATTGATACATCGGCCTCCGCACCAACACTGGACTCCCCGTATTGAAAGTCATTGTCGAAACATTTAACATTGTTTTCCAAAATCAAAACAATAGACTCCTAGTATTTGAGCAAGAACTGACCTCCTCTGATACCACTTTATCAATACCCATCCCTTGGGGCCCATTCTGTGACATCCCTCAAGCCCATCTTGTGAAGGCTATCGGATGGAGACTAACATTGAAAGCATCAACCTGCAAGTGGGAGGCATTTTCATTAGTACCTGTATGCATGGACAGACAACCACATCCCAAATATGGAAAATTAAACATGAATGCCACTAAACAACCACTGAGAAAAAGTAAAATCTGTATGAAAAATGAGCTAGAAAATAAAACCAATAAATGACATACTGAAAATAATAATGTATGTGGAAACTCTGAAATGCATCCACTAAAATCCACACCTGATGGGTAAGTGTAGAGTAGCTACTAGAATCTTTAGAAGTATGCCATGCCTTCCTGGTCCCACTAGGCACCACTGGGTCCTAGGCCACCGATTCTTCCATCAACGAGGAGGTTTCCTGCACTAGACACGACACGTTTGGGAAAATCCCTTATAGGGGTGAGTAACAAAATACATAGTAGGGACCCCAAACCATAATAGAAATACCAAAAATATTCCATAATGAAAACCATGAATCTTGATTACGAAGCAAGAAACATCACACCAGGTATAATCTAATGTACGTAAAACAATACTAACAGTTGTAACACTGAAAACATTGTAATGTTGAGGTAGTCATCCCTGATAAGTACTGTGGGTCTTCTGGGTCACATAGAACAACTTCTAGCTGATCCACATAGGGTCGCTTCGAGCTGATCCACACCTGGTCACTAGGAGTTAATCCAAACAGGGTTGCTATGATATGATCCATATAGTGTCACTTGGAACTGGACCATAATGGGTCTTTATGAGATGATTCATATAGGGTCTCTAATAGATGATCAACATAGGTTCTCTAGGAGCGGATCAACACAGGGTCTCTATCTTCTCATCTCAGCCAACCACAGGATTCTGGCACTAAAAGTGCTTGATTCTGGGAGAATATACTCCTCGAGAAAATACTCATATTTTATATTCCTATAATGTCTCCATATATCATTCTGAAATAACCTTCCCTTCACGAGGGTACCAACACCGCAAAAGACTCATCAATAGGACGTACAGTTTGAATGTTATTGGATTTTTAGGAAAAGGGGTTCATCGGGTCTAGGTCCAAGCCGACCCAGTCGGACTGACCAGACCCAAACCAGCATGGGATCAACTGACCTGACCCGAGTCCGTCAATATAACCTAGGTCTGACCCAAACCAGATCTGGCACGTTGGGTTATAGGTCCTGCCCGACCCACTGGGGCAGCCCACAACAAGCCCGAATGCATGGTACATCAGGGTGTTTAACCTCACAGTCGACTGTGTTGGCCGACCGATACCCCTCGCACACGGTCAGAGACCATGTGCCATGTGAACCCGTAGCCGGCGGTAGCTGGACGCTCCACTGAAATAGTCAGGAGGAAGTGTCATCCACCTTCTCTCACCAGCACGGAGGCCGGTAGCTCCTGCCACACCACTACAGCCTGAGCCTGCCACGTCACACTTTTTGGAGGGCCTTCATGGTGCGGCACCCCCCACATGTGGCCACTGCTAGTGGTCGCTGGCATCGACGCACCGGTGGATACTTCTGCAGACTATCAGGTCCACTCTGATGATCCATTATTCATGCCACGAGCACCTATACCCTCTGGGGGATGCTATCTTCTCTGTGATGGTCTCGAATTATTCTTTCTGTCATTTCAAAGATGTGGCCATGATGAATTCAAAAGTTGGAGGGGATGATGCCTTTTTCATGTCGGCCAGCACCCTCCACATTAGAGGTTTAGAATCATGGGATAAAACATTGAAGTTCTATCACAATTTAACTTTGACGCAATCCTGATAAATGAGTTCCCTCCCACAAGAAAAATTGATCTGTGGATAAACTTGTTCATAGATTGATCCACGTATGTTGTTTTATAAATAAAACAGGTAAAACTCAAGAACAAAGTAAACCCATACCAGGATCGAATCATTTGTTGGTGATTAGCAGTGTTATTGCCTTTATCATTCTTATATCCCCTATTTATGGTTGTAGGTTTATCATTGTTAGTGACGATTCGTTCGATGGTGGGGGGCATTTTTCATCATCACCCACCAGTGCTTCAGAGAAGAATTAGGATTTTTCAAAAAATCCAATGTTGTCTTCATGGCCATTAATGGATGAAATAGGAATCAAAATTTATTTTACGTTTCTGTTATGAAGTCATTACATAGTTTCATTAAATGAAATAGCGTATTAAGTTTCACTTGGTTGGAAAACCGTTGAGCTGCAATGATTTGAAAATTCATATAAAATTCAATAAATCATGTATATTTTATTTTTAACATTTTCATTAAAATTACAAGAAAAAAATTTCTCTCAACCCACACCGGTCGATGTTGGTTTAATTTATGTGAATCCAGCCATTCTGAGTTCAATGATGCCCTCGAAATGTTAATACCAGCACTGGTTTAAACATTAGAAAAACCCACTAGAATGTTTATTTAAATGAATGGAAAATAGTTCAAAATTCAATTTTGGGATCACTAGGCCATGGAATCAGGTGTCGTGAGAGCATCTGGTCTCGAAATAATTCATTATATTTTTAAAAAAATTACTCGAAATTTTCTAAAAATGAAAAGTTATTAGAATTATTGGATCACCTCTCTCAATTTTCCCTAATTGTGGCCCACAATTCACATAAAATTTCATTAATGGTATATATATTGGGATGGATACTAAGCTTCATTTGAGTACTTCTTATCACCATCAAACTTATGAGTAGTCAGAAATGATGATCGAAACATTAAATGTTCTGTTGAGATCATGCTGACATGATTTTCAAGGTATGTGGGATCAATATTTATATTTGGTAGTGTTTTCCAATAGTAATAATTTTCATTCCATATTTCAAATAGAACCATATTAAGAATTGTATGGAAAGAGATTTCATATAACAATATGATGGGATGACTAGGTGAAAGTCATCTTGTTGTCCCTGAGCTAGTGGAGGAAAAAACAACCAAGGTAATGACCATTCAAACCCATTTCAATGTATCTAAATTCAGGAAAAAGAGTTATGATGATAATCAAAAAATGAATTTGTAATTTTAAGTGAGAGATCAAATTTTCAGGAATGTATCTCTGTGGAAGGGTGTTATAATATTTGTGAAGAAAGGGAAACAGATCCCCATGTACATTGGTCATTTTGAAATTTTGGAGACATAGATAGAGCTATGGATTATCTTTTGGAGCATACTCCTAGCCTTTATAATGTACATAATGTGTTCCAAATATCATGGTTAAGAATGTACATTCTAGAGTAAACAAATTTTTTCACTTATGAAGGAATAGATCCAGAACCAGATTAATCTTGCTCAGTAGAGCCTATCTGAATATTGGACACTAAATAATAGGTGATAAGGAATCATACTACTCATATTGTAATGTTATGTTGGAAAAATAATAAAATTGTAGAGGCTGGATGGATGCCTAAGGAACATATGATGAAAAACTACCCAAATCTTCTTATGACGTGACAATCTCAAAATTACAAGGACAGAATTTTTGAAGGAGGGGAGAATCTTACACCAAAATGATTTACAAAAAAAATTAAAATGGAATTTAATGTAAAAACACTGAGCCTCGATGAAACAAAATTTTAAAAAAAAGTTATTTAAACAAGATAATTATAATAACTCCATGAAATATAAATTTTATAATTTTATAATATTAATTCAAAAACCCAACATACAAGGTTACGATCAATATAAAATTTGGAGTCTTATTGGATCAAATTTGTTTTTGTGAATTGTAACATGAACCTTTTGAATAGTAATATTACCCTTATAAATAGTAATATGACCATTATGAATAGTAACATCTCCAATGAAAGTACAAATAAAATTTAGCCATCTTATAAATGAAATTATGATATAATTCTATCATAGTGTAATAAAATTACTATTTTAAAAATGAATATTTAATTTTGGGTAACTTTGTAAGTATTAAATATTTAATTTAAATAATATATTTATTTAACACAAATTAAATTTTCATAAAAATTTCACATAAATCAATATATTTTGTCTTATGATTTTAGGATAATTTTATGAGGGCTTAGTTAATTTTTCATCGTGTTATAAAATCTATTCTAAATTTAAAAAAATATTTTTTTACTAAATAATGTACTTTATTATATGTTATAATTCCCATATTTAGAAAATTATTTTCAGAAAATGTAATTCATTTGGGAAATCTACATGTTGAAAAATAGTTAGGTTGATTTTTTGGGTTTTTTTAAAATACTAGAATTTATAGTGAATTGTAAAATATAGTAATTTACTGTATAAATACATTATAAGAAAAATAAAATATTCCAAGAGTCGTGGTAGATTGAAGAAACCTTGGTTATTAATCACATTCACTTATTACTATATTTAGTCACATGAATCAATACTATTTATTTCATTGAGAAAAAAAATAAATTAACGAGAATCACTCCTCTCTCGCACTATAAAAACCACCTTCATCCCCTCTTCTCCTCACACATATAATACATGAAACATCTCAAAATTCATCAAAAATCCTATTCCTTTGTCACTACCCAAATAAATGAGGTATTTTCATATCCAAAAGTCCAAAACCAATCTTCTTAAGGAGGTTCTCAAGGAGGAGTATTCAAGAGGTAAAATCCTCTTTCATTTCCTTTTAATTACATTTCAAGTTATTTTTATTATTATTCTATCATGTCCTAACAAATGAAAATGATAATGATAAATCCATTATAATATATATTTTGGAATTATTTCCTATCATTTAAATATCCATTATCATCCTCCTTACACTCCGCCTTTTATATTAAAAAATAAATCATCATATAAGAGGATCTGATTTACCACCTTCATGGATGAAGAACATTCAATAAATATTTTTCCCTTTAGTGATGGTCATGAAACAACTTTTAAGGTTGATAATGATTATAAATTATTCATTATATCATATAAGGTTATATAACTATTTTATTTTTATGATATTAAATAATTGAACAAAACTAATTCATTAGGATTGAAAACTCAATAACATTAAGATAAATGATAAGAATTAATGATTCATCCCCACATATGGAAATAAAATATAAATATGACCGTTTTAACATATTTTAGTTCAAAAATATCATATATATTCAATTCTACATAAAATTACCCATTCCACATGAACTTCTATAATCATATATAAGTATACCGATCGTGAAAACCAAAGAAATGAATGCTCATGAGCAATATGATGGTATCTTATAAACCATAAAAAGGAAATAAATGAACTGAATAAAATTAAAAAAAATACATGTATATAATATTATAAATTGATTAATTAATGAATTTAATTTGATAATCTAGGATTTTAAGGTCATGTGCAGAACACATTCATAAATATGGTAATTGTTTTCTATCCAAACCTCCAATTTATTTCGGGTTACTATTTTCATAATTATACCAAAAATAAATTCAAAATTACTCTTATGTACTCCACATAAATTATTTCTAAATGTTATATATATATATATATACCAATTATAATCCTTCTTCCCTTTACAGGGAGTTACATGTTTTAAAATGATCCTTCTCAAATTATTTACGATAAACATGCTTGATTGAAGAGAACTTCTTGAATTATTAACTATTTTTATGTGAATTCTATAATATGTTTTAATCTGCCATTATTTTCTAAAATCAATAATTTTATTATTAAATAACTTCCTTAGTTCAAAACTATGTTTATAAAAAAATTTATCCCAAATAAATCTTATTTACAATGTGATAGAGTATTTCTGTCAAGTATTACTCGATGATTTTATAAGCGTATTTCCATATATTTTAACACTCTTGATTATTATTAGGATTAATTGGGATTAATATTTTAGATATCATATACCATATTTTATTGAATGGTTTAGGATTACTGTGATTGTTGATGTTCAATATTGATACCATTCACCATATTACATGCAATGGCTGGTTTTCATGTTTACTAGTTGGGGAAAGTTATTTAAAGTTCATATGTTAGTTTAAATATGAATTTATATGTTTATTATTCTTATCCCCTATCATATGAGTCAGTAATTGGTCTTATTTTATGATTTATGGGGTCAACTATATCCCCTCGATGCATCGGTAGTTCTAATGATAAAAACTAGATAGGGTTTTTAACCCTTATATATTGTATCTTGGTTGAGGTCTTGAAGATATTATTATGATGCCTTTCATTATGTATTCCAAAAATATGAAACAATTAAATATTTTACAAGTGATTGTTTGACTAGTAGAGTATACATGGTTATATTTTATTAGGTAATTATTTATTCATGTTTTATTCGTGCCAAATTATGCTCAAGATTCGGTTTTAATGGCATGTGTTCTTTAGTTATTAATCACACCTTATTATTTAGGTTTCTACTATATTACATACCCTTACTGAGAGTCTAATTTCACCCTTTATTATGTTTATCTTCCCCAGGATGGAAGCTGAATTTATAAATGACATGAAAAGATAATCTAGAAGAATAAGAGTTTTTCCAATAGAGTATCTAGGATATGTTTCACATCAAGTTGTAATATTGATCATATTTATGTATCTAGTTTTCCAATGCTACTAAACTATTAATTCATAAGGGATAAAAATTCCTTATATATATTCCAATGTAATAAAGTCAAGAACCAGATATAGGTAACTATGGTTGGGGTCCTGATAGTTATTTCTTTTAATTAGAATTATATCTACATGGTGGAAATAATACTTTGTGAGATAATTGTTAAATTATACATTCCATTTTCTTGACCCTCCATCCTCTTTATATTATAGATTCATTAGAATAAGTTCTTTAAACAAAGATGGTAGTGCATAAATGATACAAACTATACTAACATTTAGAGTCAGTGACCCAATCTCTCTAGCATGAATATTGTCTCATAGATTTATAATTTTTGAACTATTTTCATATCATATATAAACTGAGGAAAATAAACTATTAAAAATCTTTGTAATTAGTGAGAAAATGTTCATTCAAGAAGTGAATAATTTTTATGGCATGAAAAATCATCTTTTCATCTCATATAATTATATATTTTACTACAAACTATAACATGAATCCAATATTAGTAGTCAAAATTGGATTTATATACTAAAAAACCATGTTTATGAACCTCTTTTTTTTTACTAACATAAAAGCACATAGTTTGTATTTCTAGGAGTGAAACAAATTTTATATGATAATCTACTACTTTAAAGTTACTTTCTAGAAAAATATCATGAAATTAATCCTTAATTATTAGTGTGATTCTTGTTCTCCAACCAAACCAGTTATTAATAAATTCCAATGAACTAGAAAATTAAAATCCACAAGAGGATTTATCATTATAGATTTCTAATATTTCAATTTAAGGAACCAAAAATTTATGAATTTTTTTACATATTTAATTTTCATGTAATTTTTTATGTGTCGAGTAGAAATCTCAGAATGAAAATGAACCTCAAAAAATCAATCTATAGAAATTTTTATAGAGGATTCCTAACCTGAGGATGGTAGTAAATATCCTAAATATATTCTTAGGGTCTAGTTTCAAGAAATAAAATATATATCCCTACTACTAGAGGCACACTAAATTTCTCCCAAATTGAAAAACCTTCTCCTTGATTTATTTTACCTCCTTTGGATGATTCATTAATCAAACTATGAGGAAATTCTCAGTGTCTCATGATATCCATCATGAATCCTAAGTCCCATCATTTATGAGGACTGGTATCGGATCAATAAATCTTCTATCCACACGAAGATACATTTTTATTAAATTTTCCAAAAAATCATTGTGAAGATTCATTAAAATATAAACCATTCTTCCAAAAATTATATAAACAACACATTATTAATATATATAAATATAAGAATCTAGTTAATAAATAGAAATAATTAATCCTCTATTCACAATGTTTCATTCATTCTTATTCGAACCCACATTATATAGAATGTGATTCACCCCCCAAAATGGGGATTTCTTCATAATAACTGTATGACATTGCCCATGAAATAACATATATTGTTGAAAAAAATCATGTAAAAACTTTTATTTTATCTAGAAACATATATAGAATGATATATTTTAGATAATAGGATATCTAACATAAATCAATAATATATACAGTTCTTACTATTTCATGGATACACAGAGCATTACCAATAAATGAATCATAAAGGATTGGACCATCTTATGTTCCATATCTAGATTTGGTGACAACATACCAACTCTTTTGAAAAACCATTCTACATGGAAGATCTTGATTACCTAGGTCACCCTAATGGATCAAATCACACAAAATTTCTAGAAGAATTTGGTTGTAGTACCCTACCGTATCCCTATGAATTACTTTCTTTAACGATGAATCTTTCTATGTAAGTGTAGAACTCAGCATGTGTGGCTCAGTCATCTCAACCTCACCTAGAGAAATAGATTATTATATCACATGTTCTATTCTCCCATTATATTAAGTCAATGAGAATGTTCATGTTGGGCATGTGTAGATTAAACCATTTCATTATTTTATTTTTGGTTTTGATGCTCATAGATGCCCACATTTTATTTACTATGGAATTTAATTTTAAGTAAATTTAAGGAATTTATTATTAATTGAAATATTTATTCTATTCTAATAATAATGTATTTGATTTGTGATTAATATTCGTGGATGTATTCATAATGTGTTTTAATATATTATGGAAACACTATTCATACCCTACGTGTGCAAGCGTAATATATGGAATAAACCACAAATTTAGAATTTTTAATATAGATCATTAATCCTACATTAGTATGGAACCTGATGTTTGATAAAGGGGAATTTTTGTTTCATCAACCATATTTTTTACTGAATCCATACATATGAGGAAAAATATTTATGGTACATCAATCATACATTTGGTGTTTTGTCACATTATAATAGAACTCTATGATTGACTATTCAATGAAAAGGTTTTATTTCAATGATATTATCCATGAATTATGAAACAGTCATCATGGTATTAAAGATCCTTTCAATGATTATTTACGACCAATTCAAAGCATTGAATTCTATTGTGTGTGGTTTAAGATCTGATGAATTCAATAAAGTATGTCAATGTACTACTGCATATGAGATATGGAAGACTATAGATGTTTTATATTAAGGAACTAACAACATCATACAAATAAGGTACACTATTTTGAAATTAATGTTTGATACTTTTATAATGGGTGAGGATGAAACCATCACCAAAATGAATGGCCAGTTGACAGAAATAGTCTATGATATTTCTACTTTGGAAAATCAAATTTCAAAATATGAACTAGTTTTAAAATTACTTAGAGTACTACCCACGAAGTGGAATGTAATATCAATAGATATACATGAATCTACACCTGTAAAACTTTTAGCAATGAAGGAGTAGATTGGAGATCTAATTATGTATGAAGTTAATATGAGTGGTGAAGAAACAAAATGTGATTCATGAAGTATATTCACTAAAAACCAATATGAATGAATCATTTGATTCAAATCATCTAAACATAGATAATGATCTATCAAATATTTATTATAAGTTTGAAAATATATAAAAAAAGAAGAATGGGACTGATGATAATAGATGTTTTGAATGAAATTAATGAGGTCCTACAATGGAAAAGTATCCATTACTAAAGTTGAAAAGGAATTCCCTCTTCAAAATGAAAGTCAATAGAATTATAAACGCCATATGGAGTAATACATCTAATTCACCTAACTAATCTTCTATAGAAATTGATTCTAAGCATAAAAATAAAATGGTAGATCTAAATTCATATACAGATCATGGGGTATAATATTCTTACTCTCAAAACTGTTACTATGAAAAATAATCTTATGATGAATTGAACAAATAATGTTTAATGTTATAATAAAAATATAAATAATTAAAATAAGATCATAGAAATATTTAGATATCTGATGATATTTTTATTTTATATGAAGAAAAAATTTCAAAACATATTTTTGACTTAATATCCATCTCTTCTAAATCAGGTGATCTAAATGATATTAAAAGTAAATAACTATTAAATGAGATTGATGATTTAAAACAAGCCTCTAGTCTGTTGTTAAAAAGGATAAAAATACTTAAATCAAATCATTGGTAAAAATAAAATACCAATAGAAAAATTTGGAATATGAAGTAATGGTGTATGACCAAGAATATATAAGATTTACTTTATTCCTCATTTAAATATCAAACACATGTCTACTGTTAAATATTTTTTTGTGGTATTAATGGTGATTATGAAATGATTGTTTTTTAGAGTGCCTCAAATTTCTAGTGTTATAATTTTTTATTGTTCAAAATAATTATTTAACAGAAATATAAAAAATTCAAATAATATCAAAATATTGGTTACCTAGAAATTAAATATACCACACTGCTAGACCCTAATGTATAAGGGTTTTGATGAGCATTTTTTAAATTTTATTAGGAATACACCACAAAATTGCATTGATAAATCAATATGTGGTTGATCAATGGATATATGTTAATGTATATACAAAAGGATTGGGTAACTCTAAATTAGGTTTTATCCAAATTTATCAATATTAATGTTATATACAATAGGAGTATTTGTTTTTAATTATTTATATAATTATGGTAAAATAACCATTTTTATGAAATATCTTTTCCAAAATAATTATACCTAATTTTTTTTTTATAAAAAACTATAATAGTTATTATAAATTTTTTTATTTTTGAAATAAGTATAATTCATGTTCTTAAAATATTCATCAATTGTTTATGAAAACAAAAATACTCTTCTTATGTAATATGTAATGATTTATCTACATTTTTTGGCTAATGAAAATGAAGTGTCATCTGTAATTTTTGAACATCTAATTTAATCTTCTTTAAATAAAAATTAAATAATGAAATAATATTCTTCAATATACCTTTTTCAAATTTTTATGAAAAATTAGATACAAAAAGATGATTCATTAAAGCTCTTCATGTTCAGAGTAAAATCCTTCTTACAAAAGGATGAAAGGCTACCCTTCTAATATATCTAAATCATTTGTTGAAGATTCACATGAAAGGTATTCTGATGTAAATAATAAAGTCCAATACATGAATAATATGAAGTATCCTCTTCTCAATTATATTCTGAAATATTATGATGAAATTAATCACTCGGAATGAATAAAAAGCAAGGCTATGAGTTAAGCTGGAAGTGTATAAATAATCATATAATGACCCGTAGAAATATTATATATCCAAATTGGATTTTTATTGGTTTTACAAGGATTATAAAAATTTAATAAATAGTTTTATCTCAAAAGAATATTTTGAAACATTCAAATGATAAATGATAATCCAAATGGAACAGTCTAACAATGGATATTCTACAATGTCGGGTCTTGATAAGTTAAAGATGTTTTGGTTGAACATTGTTCGTATTTTTCATATCAATTAATAGATTATATTCAATGCCGAGTAGAAGGTGTATCAATATTATAATATTCTATAAGTGATAACCTTCAACATTTGGAATTATTGTATGAACCATCCAATTCTTTCAAAAAATTCTTATTTTTTATTTATTTAATATTAGTGTACATTTTTTAAATTCATTTTTGATAAAATTATGTGTTAACATTTAGTTTGTAATTTCATTTTTTTAATTATCTTACATAATATTGTATTAAATATTAAATTATTTTCTCATAAAAATTAATTAAATTAATAGTTTTACATTATGCAATAATGTTTTAATAAATAGTTAACAAATTTCAAATTTCGGTTTCCAATTCATTGAATATCCTAAATGATAAGATTAAGGGTGGCTTTTTAAAACACTAATCAATTTTTTATGCTCCTTAATTTATAATCTATGTCATTAGCATGATTTTAGGGGGGTGTTTCTTTGAAATATTATTTACTATTATCTTTTTTATGTCAAAAAAGGGGGATATTTTAGAAAAGATTTAGTTATAATACTAAAATGGATAGTATCTCAAACATTAAGTCATCATTTTAATGTGAATTTGTTTTCATTTCTTAAATAAATAATGTTGTTAGTAAAATTTTGGGTGATAAATTTTATCTTACATAGATTTATTTATATTAACATCATATTCGACATAGGTTTTTTATATATAAAAAATGGGGAGATTGTTGAGCATGTATTGATTCAACTATTTGAATAATTTCTTTTGGTTTTTTCTTCTCACAAAATCCCACATTAGTTTTACTAATTAATTTATGTATAAGTGAATTTTAAGAATTAATTATTCATTGAAATATTTATAAAAGATTTATATTAAAATCATTCATCCTCTAAGAATATTCATTGAAGTATTCAGAATGTGCATTAATATATTCTAGAAACACTATTCATATCATATGTGTGCAAGTGTAACATATAGAATAAACACTACCTTTAGAATAGTTCATGTGGATCATTAAACCTACAGTAGTACAGAACATAATGCTTTATAATGCCAATAGTTTGGTTCATCATCCCTAAATCTGGAAGAAACCCTAAAATTGAGGGAACAATATATGGTACAACAAACCCTACATTCGGTATTTTGTCAATTCGTGAAGCAACCCAACATTTGACTATTCAATAAAGAAGTTTTGAATCCATAATATTATCCATGATTTATGAAATGGTCATGGTGGTATTAAATATCTGTTTAATTATCATTTACACCCCTTTACAAGGATCATTATTATTATTTTAAAGACTCATATGGAATGGAGTAAATCGTTACTCTTTTTTATAGGAAGTTATGTCACTAATGATTATATTCTGAATTAAAATATTAATGATTTAAACTGAAATGCTTCTAGAGTTACTTTTGACCTTGAGCTTCTTGATAAAGCTCACAAATATCAATATCGTCTTCATATATATATATATATATGAGTGTGTGTGAGTGTGATAATATATTATAAGAGGTGATGATTATAAGAAAAAAGTGATATAAATACAAATACATGTGTTATTATATTCAGAGCTACACGTTGGAGAATTATATGATTTGATCTATCATCCCATTATTTTTATTTCTATTTCACTATATCTTCACATCTTCATTTTCAATAACGAATAATAAATTTTTAGAGATATACATTAGATACGTGCATGTTTCATCATTTTTCTATTGTTTTATCAATCACTGTTTAAATAAATCCTTTGTAAAATTGAATATTTATTTGTTGATTTCCTTTATTAAAGATATGAATAATTCTATCAGTTGTTACTACAACTATAATGTGAAACTCATATCATCAAAAAAATCAATCTCTATTCATTTTTTGGAGATTTGACTACACAGACTTACTCAGGGTTAAGTGTTAGCTTCGTGAACTAAGATATGGATAACCAGTTCCCTATAAAAGAACCAGAAGTCTCTATAAAGACTTATTGGAAAGGTGTCAACATATTTTACTTAATTGTGGATTGATGGATTTATTATAAGATTATATAGTGAAAATTTACAATCCCGTGGAGTTGAGCATTGGTGTAGTGGACTAATGGATCATTGTGCCCTTGTAAGGTCTTGGATTTTATAGGTGTTATTTTTAGATATTATATGGATTATTTTCAAGATAAGGTTCTAAGAAGACATGCGATTCTGAGCCCCATTGAGCGCATAACAGATGTTTAAAAAATATAAATTTGTTTTATAGCACATGCATGGATTTTACTTAAAAAACAGGAATAACTCATAAAATATTTCTTAGATAAAAAATATGATGGAACCATTGTGTTCAAAATTGCAGTTTTACATTAGGTGCGACTTAAAAATGGTTCGCATAGGTCATTTGTGAGAATGTAATTTGGGGCGTGAAATTAAGAAAAGGTTATTAGGAATCCATTTAATTTACATCAATATAGTGAACTACACCGTCATTAATTTTATGAATAATGAAATATTTATAGGGTAGTCCTCTAAGCCCTAGAGACCTAAAATCCATTTGGGGAGATTGATCTTTGTGGATGACAACATAACCGGATCAGATCTTGGATCGCCATGCCAGCAGAGTTGAAGGATCTCGTCAACAGCGACAACGCACCAATTCTTCATTAATGATCGTTCCAAACTATATGTAGGGTGGTTGTTTCAATTATTTAATTCCCCGTTCTTGATTCATATGAATAAAACTGATCTATTGACTAGTAGAGTGTTCTATGGATCGAGTTTATTTGAGGGATGGAATTAATACGGGGTGACTTGGGGGAATTTATATGAGTCTCTTCATTTTTTATCATATGGAAATGAATTGAGATTGACATGAGCATCGATTGAGGTTCATTCCATCCATTTTTTTCTCCCTCTATTCATCATCCATTGTGGGAAATATTCAATTAGCATGCAACTCGACATTTCCTAGTCAATAAAACATTGCACACCAATTTCTTTGCGTAATGATTTGATATCATAGATTTGTGATCGGCGCGGCACGATGGAGGTGAGCTAATGGAGATGGGATGAATCAGATGAAGGATGATTCCTAAAATCAAATTCTTTAGTGTTCTTCAGCATGAGATGAATAATGTTGATTTGATCTCTTTTTTGAGTAGATTGAGGATGGGACGCATTGTTCCATGATATTGAAAAATGGACAACCTTGTATTTTTGATTTCATGGTGAATCGATCACTATATTGAAGAAGGAGAAACGACCAGGATGTGTGGAGGAATAAAAAATGTTCTCAAAAATACCGTAGAACTCGACGTGTAATATGGGATTCAAAGTATGTGGGGCCCCCTAGTTGTGGCAGAAGGGTTTAGGCCAATGTTATTGATAACAAGACATGTGAACATCCCTAGAATTCCTACTGTGTGTTGAAATAGTGGGTTCCCTAGACCCAAATTTTCAGTACTTTTCATTACCATATCATGTTAAAGGTTATTTATACACAATTTATTCCTACCGTTATAGTGTAGATATTTCTGCATCCAATATATAATAGTAATTTCCATAGATTAATTGTCATGTAGAGAGGTTATAATAGATCCTAGACTATAATGAGAATCTCGAGATACTATGATATTAATCTTAAATATATGTTTTATGGTCTAGAAACATATTTCATATCAGAAACAATAGACGTTTGAATATCAAGTGTTGGGGGCTCATAAGCATTAAGACTACTTATCATGAAGTTCACACTTGGTGATCTCGAGTAGTGAGTTCACGAGGACAGACCCCCCAATAAGAACACCAAATGATTCCTACGTCTTTGGATGTTCCTATCTACCATCACATGTAATGTTGTCCTGACATGAGATCATTTTTAGTGTATGTCATTTGATTGGGTACATTGATGCAAGATGAAAACCATGATGTTGAAATTGTGGCGAGGTAGTTTTTGTTGGTTGTGTCATTGATGGAATGGCATTGGTTGAATGGTTAAGAAATAATTTCTCGCTTTCGAGTTATGTAAGTAATATATCTCCGTCCATGTTGATAAGGATGGTAGTTCCTTCATAATACCATTTCCATAGGAGTCGAGGGTAAGTTTTTCCAATTAGATTGAAAAATAATTAATCGTGGAAAGGACGATGAAATGTGTGTGCACCTACTTTATGAGATATAAATGAAAATGATTTTATATTACCCAGTAAGTGTTTTTAAGTTGTTTTTCATTGTTGTGACAATCCTTATCTCTTTAGGGGCCTAGGTGGGTCTCTAGATCCCACTCTTAGTATTTTAATACTATTCACTACTATTGAGATAAGGGCTTAGAGTGTCACACATAATAGAGAATTCTAGAAACTTCCCAATTCAGTAGAATATGAGTTTTGGAAATGGAGGGCCCCACCATAGGTGATTGGTATTTATTCAAGGAGAAATGATCACCAAGATATAAATAAATTCATATTATTTATGTTAAGAATAATTGGAATTGAATTTATTTATTAAAATTATATACTAGTTTAAAGTAAACACATGAAACATATTATTTGAACGAATATGAAAATATTGAATGTTCATTATTATTAATGAGAGTAAGAGTCAAGTTAATGTCTTAAATATTATCACGTTATATATTTAATATATTAACAGAAAGTGATAATAATAATGAATAATATTTATGACTCAGTTTAGTATTCAATATATTATTTATATAGTGTGTTATTTATTCGGGGTCCAGGCTGGCGTTTCCAGGTAATTTCATTACACTCTATAAAAAGAAGAGAATAGAGATTTTATTGGGACTATTCATGGACTCTATCTCTATACCTACCTCTCCCACATTCTAGAGAGAGAGAGGATATGGATCTATGTTGATCAGATGTATCTCTTTATCCAGCATCGCAAGCAGAGCGATGCGGTGAACATCAAAGTGTCAAAGGAGTTGATCGTAGCTCCGTGATAGCACTTGAATTACGACGTTCATCGCACCACTAGATTTCGTGAAGCATGTGTGAATGTTCTAAAGGAATTTAGCTTCATATTCTTCAAGCAGTGATAACCAATGACGACCAGACATCGTGTGCAGCTTCGAATCTAAACAAGGTATTTTACAGTTTTATTTTGTGATAAAAAATGTTTACATGTGATCCTTTGCATAAACCGGGTAGCTTTTCACAAACATCGACTAGATTAAATCGATAGTTGGTGAAATTTTATAAAAATACTACCTTTTTTGGATTTTGCTGTGTGACTAGTTCCTTCATGTTGTATTAGAGTGAACACGTAACGATTTTATGTCAATTGAATAAATTAAATCTGCAAAAAATATTAAAGAGGGAATTGTTATGGTTCCAACACCACATGAAGAATCAATATCGGATATCAGATGGCTAGTCTGCAGCCATTTGATGTTTTTAAATCAGATTAAATTCATTTTACAGGTAGTAAAAGGAAGAACATATAAATGATTCAAATTCTCAACTATGTCCATTTTTAATTTCATTACTGATGAGGTTAAAATTATTATTATTATTATTATTATTATTTTATTTTATTTTAATAATAATATTTTTATTATTTTATTGTAATAATAATAGTTTTATCATAATAAAAATTTAATTATTATATTATTTTTATTTTAAGAATATTTTAATGTTAATATATTATTACTATTATCAATGTCCTAAATAGGGTTTATATATTTTTTAAGGTGTGGATTTTTGGTGGGATGGTGGTGTGTTTTTTCAAAGGATGAAACATTTTTAAATAAATAAAAAATGGATTTGGATGGGTATGGTTTTTTTGGGGGGTTTTTTAGGGGTTTTACGAAATAAATTATTCGGGATAGGGGACTAGGGTTCCGATATTTTTAAAATTGGGTCCAGGATGCGTGAACGTCGCTCATGCATCCCAGCCCCACTAAAGAAGCATGAACCTCGTTCACGCATCCTCCCGAGAGAAGGGATGCGTGAACGGGGTTTACGCTTCTCACATAGATCTCAAATCCTCCTCAAAATGTATAAGTATTAATTATAAACTAATAAAATTAAAGTAAAAATTTATAAATATTAATAAATATCAATTAAATAATAGAAAATATTGAAATAATGTTAATAATTATTAATAAATATTCATGAATAATAGATATTCAGTAGATAATTATTAATAGAATGGCTTGAGTATTCTCTAACATATATTGAGAAAGATATAATCTTAGTATCTTTCATTCACATCATCTCAACATGTTGTTGTTATACATCTATTTCTATAAAGATCATCATATGGTTCCATTTGTATTCTAAAGTGGAAACTGTTATTATATATGAATTCCACTAATAAATGTTGTTGATCACAATATATCTTGAAATAGATCAAGAAATATATTAGCTGATCTACAATCCTATGAATGATCCTTTTAGACTTACTATTTGTTTTAGTGTGGTTAGTAGTTCAAATCTCATTTTTGTATCCGATGCTTGTTAAATAATTCCCAAAAACATCATAGAGATACTTGGGTCTCTATTAGATATAATATGAAGATTTAATCCATGTAAACTTACCTCTTTATTTATATATTGGTATGTTGATAGAGTGTGAAATACTCTCAAATAGTAATGAAGTAAGAAAGCATTGTAAGTTGATCAACTATAAACTGAATGGAATTATTTATAATGTAGGTCTTTATAAGATGGTGATGTTTTATATTTTAATGGGTAATAGTTTAATCATCCTCTTTTACCTCTTTCATTTTTCCTTTACTTACTATAAAACTATGTTTTGAGATGCATACTCAATAATCTCACTCTTTAGATTGTGTACCCGTAGAAATTGTTTCTTTTTATAAAGTCTGAATATGTATCTTTTCAAAATTGGCCAAATGAACTTCTAATTCATATTGTAGTTATTCTGATCTTCAATCATAATCATCTACTCTTCACAAATATCCATTATTCATTCAAATTCTTCTTCATGCAATTTAATTTTTGTAAACAAATAGTCGTGTTCCATGATATTCTAGGATTTTACATCTAATTTTAAATCATTGAGATCAATAATATTTTTCAAGATTTATTCAAGTTCATGCATCTTTTCATCCATAATCTATTTGATTTCGAAATAATTAATATAATTAATATTTATCATTTAATTTAATCATATTATTTATTATACATATATATATACATTGGTATATAATTTGATAACAGTAAGACACTTATTAAAAATAGAATAGAAGTCTAGATAACAGTAATACACATACAAAATGTATCATAAATCAAATGTCAACCTAATATACGCCTCTGGAATGGATGATCTTATGTCCCACAGCCAGGCGTATACTGGATGCGTCCACGCCGTGTTTGTCTACGTCTATGCTCTGGTGTACACTGCGCATCCTCATCGACAGCCACCTCCATATCCTCCCGTGTGACAGGCGGTGGATGTACAGTCTCACCGCCTGTACCCGGGCCCACATCTAAGGATAGTGGAAGCTGGCTGGAACTCTCACCAACATAGGAAGTAGATGGATGCTCTGCTGCGTATGACTGCAATAAAACATCTAACTCAATCCAGTCATCGTTTGTAAGTACCTGTGGCTGTGCCTGAGAAGCTGGAGGAGCATCTGACTGATCATGCTGAACACCCTCCTCCAGTGGAACAATATCATGTGGCCGAGCAAGCTGAGCATCCTCCTCCTGTGGAACAACAGCATCCATAACAGGGTCGTCACCCCCAAGTACATCTATGTGAAGCTCAACAAGCTCTGCGGCCTCCGCAGCATGTGGTGGATCAAAGAAAATGGCATGATAAATCTCGTCCATCGACAGTAGCATCTGTCGTACAAGGGTGTGAAAATATGATGGGTCAAAGGAAGCTCTCTCCACTGGATCAGACATATGAAGTAGATGACAAATACGAGTATCCTGCAAAAACAAATTTCGTTGTTAACTAATATGAATAAAAAATCTGTTGAACAGTGAAAGGAAGAATGCATACCAATTCATGGAAGCCCCGTCTGTGCCGTGTCAGGAATCTGACTGGGGACCTGATGTACCAACCTGAATAATCCATCTGATCCATCAAATGAAAACGTAATGTCCCTGCCCCTCGCAACTGGGACTCCCGTCGTCTTTCCCATAACGCAACATATCTGGCTTGGTAGCTCCTCCAATCAAAATCTCTCTTCCCTAACATCTTCAGGGAATTCAATGAATCCAACTGACTGGGCGGGTTAGGAACTGGCTGAAGGAATCCAAACTGTCTCATAACCCTATCCGTCTGATGCCACTCGAATATATGAAAATGAATCAGTGGAACCATGTAGGAGCTGATATCAAGCATCACTGTACAGTATGGGGGCAGACTCTGAAGGATATCATCTGTATGTGGCATCCATGTAATCTGAAAGAAAAAATGAATAATCAATTAATAAATGAATATATGTATAGTAAAGAGTAAAGATTTAACAATATAAATAATAATTACTTACATCGTCTGGTTGAATGCTGTCTAACATAAGTCTGTAGGCGTGAACATCATGTCTGAGAGAATCTGAATGTCGATGCGTCTGACTCCACCTGTAGATAATATTTTTATTTTTACATTTCATAAAAGAATCTTATACAATTAAGTTAGATATTAGAAGGAATTAATAACATACCAACGTTCATGTGGAGCCTCTACTACAATATCTATGGGTAATGGCACACGAGCATGTGGAGTTAAATGAGGTATGTGCCCCATACCCACATCTGTAGAAGAACCATGCATCCTGTGATCTGTATCTTATCGATGCGACATGCGCTGCATAGGTCCCTATATGTATATTCTAGGTAGGCAGACCCCCAACTATATCAGCCTTCCTGGTCCAAATTCTCCAAAAAAGATAGATACATCAGGTGCACAAAAGTAGTAGAGTGGTCAACAAAAAGCGTGTCACCGATCAGCCTCAAAATATATGCACGTGAAAATCACAGCACGGTGACGTCATCAGCATCATCTGGTAAATGTGTGAAGTGCTGGTCTAACCAAGGCATCTACAATCTACCACCGACGATGGTCTTGCCATCATCCTGGACCTCTATGCCCAGAAGTCTATGAACAAGATCAGGCAAATCTGATGGAACTAGGCCTGTCAAAGCATGTTCATCGATAGGGAGGCCCAACATAATGGCCACATCCTGCAACGTAATAGTCATATCCCCCTCACTGAAATGGAAAGTATGAGACTCTGGTCCCCATCTCTCTACAAGTGCGGCAATGAGCTGATGATTAAGAAATGTGAAGTCGCACATCGCTACTCCATAGAATCCAGCTCAACGAAGAAGTGGGACGATAGCGGGAGGTGGTGCAGTATGATGGAAATGGTGAGATCTACGTACATTCAAGGGAGACACAAGACGTCCCTCTAAAAGCAGTCATGATACATGAGTAGCCTGAGATGTAAGTAATGGAAAACCAGTCATCTGCACACATGATATCATCGTTACTTATTAATAGTGGAAGCATGATATATTCATTTTCATTTGGTGTCACAATCAACATTAGCCTAGTCTCACAATCAACATTATTAATGATGCTCAGACACTCAGATGCCATTAAAAAAACTAGACATCTTTTAAGAAAACCAGAATTTAAAAGTGAAAAATTATTTATTTCTTCTTTTTTGTGAAATTACATTTGTTAATTTATCCATTATCCATTAAATAATCATTAACATTATTCCACATTATATTAAATTGCATTACATTAATCATCAGAGTAAATTCCATTCCCTTTAATAAAAATCCAAACCATGTACTCTTGGAAGACCATCCAAAGCTACCTCTAAGAGGAAACATGCAACCAAGAACATCCATATTCATAAGTGAGAATTTAATCTCTCAACATCTCCCCAATAGGTATTCCCAGCTTTAACCTGCTCATATCTATAGAACATTAAAAAATTAACAGGAAAAAATAAATCCACAGGGAAACAAGGCCCTCAAAACAAGTCTTTCAACCTTCTCATGAAAATGATCATTGATGACTCCAAAACAAGGCACTTGAACTCCTCCAGAAAAAGTACAACTCATGCTCTATAAAATTTTATTTATCACAAAAATAGAGCAGGTACATAGACTTGATCATGGATGATGAGATGTGGAACTCTGTCATGCCACTTGGGGACATCTCTTACGAGTATGTCCTTCTGCGTGACAGATACTGCATCGTATTCTCCCTCCTCGTTGCCGAGGCCAATCCATATCATTTATGATGCGAGTTGATTTCGGTCTTCCTCGGGGGCGCAACCTGGTAGCATGAAGCCAATAATTTTAAAAATTACAGACATTGAAAAAATTATAAATGAAACCAAAACCAACTTATGAAAACCTGGAAATATCAGGGACGATGGTCGGTTGATCAGCAGGCAATGTGATAGAATGGAAGTCACCAACATGCATCCAAGCAGCACTATAACAGTTAACCAAAGTGCTCATGTGATACACCGGGTCAACATATGGCTCTCATGATATATTTACCGAAGCGCAAGCTACAATAACATGTACACCTAGATATCTCAATGCCTGAAAGTTTCCGCAATCACAGTACCTGTTGTCCAACATCACGACAAACACTCCACCATTACTGTATGTACCCTGGTCGTAGCACCGTCTTACCCAAAAACTACTCTTTTCCCTGTCAAAGGCTATAACAGTCCATCGTGAAGCCTCATTCCGTATCCGGTCAATATCAGTTTGAAAATACTGGGTAAAAAGCATTCCATTTTCCATCCTCTGGTAGGCCTTTTAGGACCGGTCAACAAAGTAGTGAAAACATCTAAAAAATGTCTCTTGCACTAACCCTGTGATTGGGATTTTGCGTACACCCTTGAGAACCCCATTTATGCACTCCACTATATTAGTGGTCATATGCCCATATCTCATGCCACCATCGTATGCTAATGACCATTTTTCCTTTGAAATTTGCATCATATATTCATATACCTCCTCATTAACTGTTCGGATCACTTCAAGACGTCGATAAAACCTTTCTTTTTGGGGTTCATATGCTAAAACCATAAGATAATAATGTATTAAAATGGATATTAAATTTTGTTAAAAAAACAAGTTTAGAAAACCATACCCAATTTGAGGATCGCCTTCTTTATGGCCCCATCTCTAAACTACTTATGCACATTACTTGCAATATGTCTAATGCAATAACGGTGATAAGCATTTGACTCAGTACAAGAAACCCCATCACTACTCACGGCCTCTATAATCGCTCGATAACGATCAGATATCAGACACATGCCCTGTTTTTGTGTGACATGAACACGTACACATGCCAAGAACCAGCTCCAGTATTCAAAATTTTCTTTTTCAACAACAGCAAAAGCAAGTGGCAGAGGAGCGCGATTACCATCATGTGTGGCAGCAATGAGTAGAACACATGTATACTTTCCATAAATGAATGTTCCATCTACCTGAATAAATTGTTTAAAATAGGGAAATGCAGCAATTCACGGTCTGAGTGCCCAAAAAATCCTATTGAACTTCACCTTTGACCGATCAACTCGATGATTCTGGGATACATACTCAACACTATCCAACTGATAAACAATCTGATTATTGAGAGACAACAATTCCATAAGCTGTGGCAACATCGCATATGACTCATCCCAATCACCATACACTTTTACAATGGCTTTCTGTTTTGCATTCCAAGCCTTGTTGTATGATATCTTATAGTTATAAAACTGTTGAATTCTTTCCTGAATAAGGGAAACAGGAACATCCTGACTTGTTCATATCATCTCACAAATAACAGTAGATATAAACTCGGCATCAAGGGAAGAGTGATCTTGTGCCAAGATGGGATGCAGACAAGTGTGTGGGCCTTCTAATTTGGTTATCTTCCAACATCCATAATATTTATCAAATATTGCTCTTAATCGAAATTTACATTCTGACCCATATTTTTCACAACGAATGAGATATTTGGTATTATTTGACTCATAAACCACAAATGTGAAATGTTGCTCAATGTGGTATTGCTTTATCACATTTTTCATGACTTGTTTACTTTCGAACTCCTGCCCTACATATATGGCATTATCATTTGATGCAGGCCTATTCCCTATAATTCCGGGGAATTCAGAAGCTGGTGTAATGACATCCCAATCAAAATGTTGTTCATGAGACATTCCTCCTACTAAGGAACTCAAAACTGAAGGCTGATTACCCCTAACTGGTGGATGTAGTGGATGTCTATCTCTCAAAGGAACCTCAGAAGGTTCATTCCCAACCACATCATCTCCTGCTGACTCCCTAGATTCTTCTTCTTCAGATAAACTTTCATGCACTATATCATCACACAAAGGGATGTCATCTACATTTCCTTCCAAATTTTGATGATCCTCCTCATTACATTCTTCCACAGGAGTCATATGAGGAGGAGACAATAAATAAGACTGTTGTGAATGACCAGCTTCTACAGAGCTCGCAAAGCATGGTTCTGTAGTAATCGATTGCACCACATCAATATCAGAAATGACAATAAATAATTCCATCAAACCATTAATACATTGTTGCCTGAATAACTGAGAAGCCTCCATCCAATCCTCATCATCGACTATAGGGTAGTCGCTGTGCCATAGACGCTCAGGATATTGAAGATGTCGATATCTAATTGAAGTGATTGCTTGTCCAGCACTCAGTTTTAACCGACTATGAATCTTATTACGAACTGCATCCAATGTCATACAACCATGGAGATTTACCACTTTGACAGGTGGTACACTGTAGCTAAAACCCTGCTCGGTATAAATTATCTCACCGTTGCAATATATTTGAGCAGACATAATTACCTATAAAAAAATAATCTAAAAAATATTATACACTATATTAAAATTTTAAATTATTTAATTTGGTTTTGAATAATTGATTATCTTGAAACTTTTTAATGTATTGATTTATCACTGTTAAGGTATAGTGATTGTGATATTAGCACAAAAGCAAATTTAATATAATGTTTCATAAAGTTTAATTACTTATGAATATATAATCATGACTTGATATTGAGACTTACGATTAGTTTATCATCTGATAAACTAACCACAACCTATGGGTGAACTCCTGTCTCTATTATCAAATATTTCAGCAACCGCCAATCTCCTTTCAAACAGCAACGCCTCCTCTCGAACTACTTCTCGAATGCCTCTTTGTCGACACCTATTCGGGGATGCCTCTTCGTCGACACCTCTTCGGGGAAGCCTGTTCGGGGACACCTCTTCGGGACGTCTGTCTTTTAATTACAAATTTACTCACATGCATGTGAGGGGGTCTAGGGGTATGAAATACATAAATTATTTTAAGCAGACACGCAGGTCCTTACACTTACTGAGAGATGACTCGCAGGTCATCAATGCGGAAAAAATGCAATTATTACAAATTGAATAACAACATACACAAAATAAAACAAGCAATTTCAATTATGCATGGTCGGTCATCTCAAGATCAGTCATAACTCATACCGTGTTTTTTGGTGTATTTATTATATTATCCGTACTATATAAAATCTATATTAAATACTACACCTCTTTTACAAAGATTTAACTTCATGTGTGTGTATATATATATATATATAAAATTATTAATAACATTTAATAAATTTTATTATAACTGATCTAATTGAGATTTACATAATAAACACTTTTATTATTAAATCCATTCTCTAACATAAATTATTTTTCCTAAACATTAAACATTTTAGACATAACATAAAACATTCAACATTCAAACAACATACATTCAAAAAATTAAATCATACAAACATTCAACATCAAGAAAATTAAATCATACAAAACATTTCATGCATAACATATGAAATAAATAAATCATACACACAATTAAACATACAAATGAAATAAACAAACACAATTAAACAATTAAATTATAAAATTGAAACTTTACCTCAATAAAAGCATCAAATATTTGTTGAGAAAGAATTTCTACAGGACTTCGCAACAAAAGCCAGAGGAGAGCAATGAGTTTTGGGGGAGGGGGGGACCCCTCTTATAGAAATTCTTGGCCGGATGCGTGAACGGCGTTCACGCATCCCTGTCGCGGCTCGGAGGTGTGAACGGCGTTCACACATCTTTTCTCGTGCACAAAGGCGTGAACGGCGTTCACGCGTCCTTGAGCTGATCAGCGAAGGACGCGTGAATGCTGTTCACGCCTCCCAGACCCAGTTTTAAAAATATCGGAACCCTGATCCCCTATCCCAATTATTTATTTAGTAAAACCCATAAAAAAAACCCTTTTGGGGGGGGGGGGGTTGACTGCACAAAATGGAGCTTGATTGGGGGGAGGCACCCCACGAATGGAAGAAAGTAAAAAAAAAAATCAATATTTGGGGGCCGAGAGGACCCACCTTCCTCCACCCAGCAGCAGGTGCCGGCGCCAAACTCGCATGCTAATCCTGGCCAGCCACTCTCCCGGCGGCCTGCTCCCTCGTTGCTCCAGTCCGACAGACAAGCCACACCCCCTCTTCCGGCAACGTGTAGCCGCCAGCCACCCAGGTTGACCGATCTCCTCCGGCTCAGCACCTCCTCCTTGTTGCCCTGTCCGGCAAGCCTGCACTAGGCTCACCTCTAGCTGCCGGCTTCAACCATTCCAGATGACCTTCCCTTACACTACATCTTCCCTACATCACCAGACATTGGACCGACCTCCTACCCTACCTCCGGGAAACCCTCAGGCCGCACCTCCCTATCTCCTCCGGCCTGCCCCGTCGTCCCGCACCGTACCAGCCCCTCCGCCTCATTCAGCCTTCTCGCGACACACCGTAGCTCACCATGTCGGGCTGCCTGACCAATGTCCAGATCTCCAGTCTCCAGATTTTGGGTCACCGCCCTCGCACCACTGCCTCCGGGAAGTAGAACCACCCTCGGCAGCCCCTGCTGGATGTCAACCAGTGGATCCTTCGGTTGCCTTGCCCAACCATAGTGTCGTGTGGCTCCGTTGTTCAGTAGGCGAGTAGCAACGAACCCGCCTTGCAGTAGGACATGTAACCACTATCAAGGTCAGGTTTTCCCCGAAACATGTCTGGTCGGAACAGGCTTGGTCAGTCCTTCCCCCTAGAACTCCCGAGGTCAACATAGCCCAGATTAGGCCTGTGCCAGTTCTCCCCAACCCGCACATGCCCTACTTGGGGTTTCCGGGCTCAGGTAATTTTTTTAAAATCAAAAATTAATTAAAATAATTAATTTAACTTTAGTTGATAATTTAATTAATTAAATATTAATTTTTGTTTTATAAACTAATGCAGCATAAAATAATTTAAATGGTGTTTAATTATATTAATTAATTAATTTATTTTTTAGTTTTAAATTTAAATTAATTAAACAGGATCAAATGAGGTATTTTTATTTTATTAAAATTTAGAGTGATTTTTTAATTCAATTAAATTCCCTCGAGTTTATTTTAATACAATTTTAATTTTATGTCTGCATTTATTAAATACTTGAGATAATGCATATTTGACCGGTCCTGAGCTCAGATCGACCAATGCACGTCTGGTGATTTTTATTTTTTTATTTATTTATTTCAATGGTTTTGTGATAATTATTTTAATTAAAAGGTGATTTGTGAGTCATCTTAGAGAAGTTATATGTATAAGGTTCAACACCCTCATTCTCATAGTTGTTTTTTGATACATTGAGAACCCCTCTCATGTGTGAGAGTAATGTTTTATAATTATGAGATGAGTGACGCAAATCGTGACGAGGCATGGGGGCACACTAGATAGGAGATGTGGTGTATTACAGTGGCATATGCTACATTTTGAGTCATAGGCGACATGACCCAAGGTATTAACCATAGGTGTAATGCTAGTCTGTTATTCACTCAAAAGACCAACCAAGTACCGGCTCATGATCAGTTCATCATTTTTTATTTTATGGATTATTATTAGAATGAATGTGTAGTTAATGCGTGATCACATTAAATAATAATTAGTTGGGCAAGATAATATAAACATGTGATGCAATGAAGTTTTCTATTTCTTCCATGCATAGTTGTGAGTGTGATCACATAGTATGTGCTTGTAAAATATAAAATGATTTCTTTCACTGCATTAAAAATAATAAAACCCTCCAAGATATATTAAGTCATAACTGTGTTCCATCATTCAAATTTGGACCAAATCGGCTCTTTGGGGTGTCGACCATGCCATAACTAAGGGTGAATCTTACTACCAGGAATTCTTTATAAGAATGATGAGTCAAAATAACTAAAGAGCTATTAAGGATTAGTCATAGCTAACTTGATATCATTTTAGAGGTGATCATTGAGTAATTCATGCTTTGATTTTAGAATCTGGTACTTCACTCAACATATCGAGGAACTGCGAGATCATGAGATTGAACAACCAAAATCCTACCTTAAACCCTCCAAGTAGTGGTGCAGCCATAGCTTGTAGACTATGAGGGGTGGTTCATGTATCTTTTCCACTAGAATACTCAAGCGATAGGGTATTCTAATTCTAGCAAAAAGGGTTCCTAGAATCTAATAAAATAGTGGGAAAGATTAAATTATTTAATTAATTAATCAAAATGTCTAAACTAGTAACCCAGATAAAAAGGTACTAATCTGCTAAAATTTATTTTTTTAGAAAAATAAAAATTTATACCACATGTTTAAAACTGCGATAAATAATGGACAAAGACATTGTCCACATTGTCACGGGTTTACCAAAATTGAAATAGTGCATTATTACAATACTATTGAAAACTCATGGTGCTAGTGTCCCTATTCCAATTATATTACCTCATGAAGTGAGGGTAAAATTTCTTACATGAGACTGATTTACAAAGAATATGATGGTTATTTCATTATGCTTTCATCAGTGATCAATGCTAGATGTGGTCTCCACATCATGACATGGAAGATAAAACATGAAGTCTCATCTCTGAGATGTTTCCAAGGAGAAGGCGAAGCAATGATATGAATAAGGTAATGGTTACACCGACATGCATAAATTTAAAGATGGATCCTGATGTTTAAATGGACCCCTTTATCATTTCATTTTCACCCATTTACTCTCATTTTAATTTATAATATGAACAAGAATTGAGTAAATTCTTCATTACCTATTTAGGCAACGATCACCAAGTAAATAAGAATATTAATGAAAGTTTCTTCATTAATTCTTATGGTGAATTAATTAAAACCCAAGGCGAAAAGTCCAAAAGTCAAGTAATTCTAATGGAACATTCACAATATCCTTCAACAAATGAATTATTAACAAAGGATATTTTCATTGCATATTATAAAATAATGCAATGGAAGTTTAAAATTAATAAACTCAATTAAAGGAGAATGTCACCCCTTTATTCTTCAAAAATATTCATGAGTGGTAACGACATAGTTTTACTACTTGGGTATTAAATACAATATTCTAGTGACATATGTGCATTCTAATATAGTAACCATGTAAGTATTGATACATTACTATATGTTCGGGGTATTCTCCAAGTGGCTGAGAAAGGGTGATACCCAGGCCTATGGTGACAAGTACACGACTTCTTTATTACCTACTAAAAAATTCATATAGAACTATTATTGAGTATAACCAAAACAATAAACTCATGTGACCTTGGAGACAAGGATACATTATTCCAGGTTGAGGAAATTAATTTTTTTCTTTGGTATTAAATACTAAAAAAATAGTTCATCAATACTTGAATTACAGTCAGTACACGTTGAATATAAAATTTATGACTATTATTGAGATGTGTTATGATAATTCTTTGTCAAGTAAAACTAAAAGTGGACCTCAAAAAGATACAATGTATGGTATTTAGGATTGTAAGAACTAAATACTATTACTATTATCGACGAATTTAGTTTAGAAAAAGGGACCATTAGAAATAAAGGCATGTCACAAAGCTTTCGAAATTAGTTCATCATATGAGATTGAACTATTCCAAGGATAATATGGAGGTATATATACTTTATAATATTCCATTAAGAAATTAAGGAATGGGAAAGTAGAGTATATGAATGTTCAGAAGATATGAGTTTCTTTGAGCTAGCATGTCGATGAATATATTGATTATGTATTCATCGATCATGATAATGTAGCATTGAGTAATTCCTAAAAACACAATACCTTATCTGAATCATGAAATTGATGGTGAGGAGAACTGTTGATGAATACCTACATTTCAACATTGAGCAACAAAATGTGTCATGGAGAAATTCCAAAATTCACATTTTATACATCAGAGTCATGATGTATTCAGTATCAATGTTACAACCTACAACAACTTCCATTATATTTCATTAAATGCTTTGGAAATAATGGAAATATCCCACAACCATATTCCAACTACAATTAAAAATGTATATCATATGAGTCATAGTATGATGTAAATCTATTATGTCACAATAAAATGTGTTTGGATGCAAAGGGTTTAGACATAAACAAACTTACATCAGGAATAAACACAATGTGCATCTATTTTAATTATCGTAACAGTTGTATAGGATGTTACAGAGATTCCTATGATAGAAAAGATGTATACATATGATAGACTATGATTATATTAAAGGATGCACTTCATTATTAGGAATAGTGGGAGCATGATTGACATGAGCTTAATCAGTTCTTCAGATGTATAAATAGTTTTCATAATAACTAGTTCCACTAGTGCATATGGAACAAGGTCTGTTCTAGAGACACATACTACCTAGGAATGATAAAATCTTAGTGATGATTTTAGTATTCAATGTATTTAGTGATCTATTATTCATTGTGAATATTTCGTACAAGTAAGAAGTATATGGAAATTAGCTAATATTGATAAGAGAAATAAAAATTCAATAATGGATTCCATGTATCAAAATGAAAAGGGGATTATTATTATAAATACGACAGTGGGTATTCAGGAGAATTGAAACATAGATTTTAAAACCGTAGTACCAATAAGGCTCGATTGGTTATATCAATTCAGTTTTCCAAAATCCATTATAATTTTACTTGTCATAGATAATTTCTATGATCATTATAATATGAATATGATGTCATTGCCACCAGTAATGGTAGGTGTCTATAAGATGCAGCCCGAAATGGATGGTTAAGATATATAATTCTAATAATTGTTACAAGTTACAGAAATCCATTTTTGGATTGATGTAATCAAAAAGATCATAGATTATACATTTGCAATAAATATTTTCCACATGTCTACCAAATGTTAGTGGTAGCGCTAATGGTTTTTCGTGTAAAATGTGTTTGGTAACATATGGAAAACAGAGTGGTGTTCAAGTTAGTTAATACAAGAATGAGATTTATTCTCCAATGACTGAGTAAATTTAATAGCCTAAGTTCTAGGGAACAAGATCTTCAAAAGTGGATCTAAAGGTTGTTTGGACCTAGTCAATTGCACATATAATGACATAGTATTGAAAAACACATGTTGGAACAATTCAAGAGATGAATTGTTTCCTATGTCACAAGACATAATCTCTCGAGGTTGACATGTCTAGAACATGGGAGGAGATAAACGTGGTGAGTTGATGTCCATATGATTATGCGGTGGATCAATCACGTATTCCATAATATGTACAAAAACTAAAATTTCCAAGATATACATTATAATTGGAAAATATTCGTTATATCTAGGAGCATTGTAAGGGAAGAAGTCAAAACTATCTAATTATAATTTGGTGTGTACAAAATATAAGTACCTAGTATGTGGATAAGAAAAGGATACTATTTTTTTAGGAGACACAAAATATTCATCCTTAGAACAATGTGATCTAATATTGCATTTGGGATAAGGTAATGAGAGAGACAAGCTCATATCAACTAGTGGTACCCATAACTACCAAGACTAAGTACGTTGGAGCTTCTAAGGTTTCTAAGAAGCAGATAAATGCAATGATCCATTCATGTTCTGGTATACACACTTAGTAAGAAAAGTATCATCATAATGTAAATTATGATACTATTACAAGCTTTGATGACATGTTCTGAAAGTGGAAAAAATGGATATACTTGGGGATAAAATCTCTTGAGAAGTTTTACATGAGGAGATGAGGTCACTACTGCAAAATTTCCATGTGGTGGATTCTTGGTGGACCCAGTAGATAAAGTCTTTACTCAGCAGAATCATGATCTTTATAATGTGATTATTTAACATGTTTGGTTAGCATGTTGGCTATAGAGAAAGTGGGAGTGTTGAAATTGTTGGTTTATTAGACCCAAATATTCAGTGATTTTGATTACCATATCACATGCATAGTTAGTAATACATGATGTATTCATACCCATATAGTGTAGATATATCAGTATCCACTATATAGTGGCAATGAACGTAGATTAATTTTCGTGTTGATAGGTTATAGAAGATCCCAGGATATAATGAAAACCATGAGATACTATGACATTAAACATAAATATATGTTCTACGGTCTAGATACATATTACTGATCGGACGCAGTAGATGTTTGAATATTAAGTGTTTTGGGTTCATAAGCATTAAGACTTCTTCTCAGGTAGTTTTCACTTGGTGGTCTTAAGTTGTGGTATAATGAGGAAAGACCCGCCAATATGAACACCAAATGTTTCAGGTGTCATTCAAATTTCCTATCTATGATCTTTTGTAATAGTCTCTTCACTTGAGATCATTTCCAGTGTGTGTCATCTGATTGTGTACTTTGATTCAAGATGAAAACCATGATGTTGAAATCTTGGCAAGGTAGTTTGTGTTGGGCGCTTCATTGATGGCAAGACATTGGTTGAATGGTCAAGAAATGATTTTTTGCTTCTACGTTATGGAAGTAATATATCTCAGGCCATATTGATAAGGATGGTAGTACCATCAGAAGACCATGTTCATGAAAGATGAGGGTAAATCCATCCTATTGAATCAACAAACAATAAATAAAGAAAAGGACGATATAACATGTGTGCTTCCTGCTTAATAAGATATTAATGAAAAATAGATTATGTTACACAGAAAGTGTTTGTTGGTTGATTGTTGTTGATGTGACAATCCTTATCACATTAGGGGCCATGATGGGTTTCTAGATCCCACTTTTAGTCTATTAATACTATTCACTACTATCAAGATAACATCTTAGAAGGTCACACACAATTGTTTATTCTAGAATCTATCATATTCAGTTTAATAGGATTTTTGGACATGGTTGGCCCCACCAATAGGGTTTGGGATTATTCAATGGAGATACGACCACCACGTAATAAATAAAATCATATTATTCAAGTTAATAAATATGGTCATTTAATTAATTTATTAAATGTATTTTCTAGTTTTAAGTAAATACATGAAAAAATTTATTTGAACGAATATTTAAATATTCATGGTTCATTAATATTTTTGGGAGTAAGATCTGAGTTAATGGATTGATTATTATCACCTAATATATTTAATATATTATAGTAAAATGATAATAATGATTTATAATATTTATGACTCGGTTTAGTAGTCAAAATATTATTTATATAGTGTGTTAATTATTCAGGGGTCAGGATGGATTATTCGTTTAATTTCATTACACTCTATAAATAGAAGAGAAGAGTGATTTTCTGGGGACTATTCATGGAATCTCCCTGTACATTTCTCTCCCTCATTCTATAGATAGAGGCTATAGATCTATAGAGCTCAGATAGATCTCTTTATCATCCATCTCAAGCTCAGCGATGCGGTGATCATCGGAGTGTTGAAGGAGTCGTCGTAGCTCCATGCTAGCACCTAGGATTATGGAGATCGGTGAACCTATGGATTTCATGAAGAATGTGTGCATGATCTAGATGAATTAACCATCAGATTATTTGAGTAGTGATTTCCAATGACGAACATATGTCATGTGTGGCTTCAGATCTAAACTAGGTATTTTATGGTTTTATTTTGTGCTTAAAACTCTTCATGAGTGATCCTCCCCTTAAACCGGACAACTATTCGTAGATGTCGACAAGATTATGTCGATCTTTAGTGTGTTTTTTTGAAAAAAAATACCCTTTTAAGAATCCACTACACATCTAGTTCCTTGATAGTTTACTCTATAGAGTACACATATATGGTTAACAGTACACGGCCAGATGGCATGCTGTTTACTTAGATTCAGACACATCTTGGCATACTGGGACTAGTACACATACATCGCTTCGGTACACAGACCCATATAGGTGAAATGGTTTGGGAACAATGTGGTTATACACATAGCGTACACATCCTAAACAACATGTATATAGAGACAACACTTCTTGTGGGGATTTCAACACTGAAACAAATTTGGATATCTAAACATGACGTGTACCCCCTGGGACACACCATGTACTCCCATCAAGAGTTCTTGAGGATCTTTTTTTTTCTAATTTTGACAAATATAGGATGATTTTATTCCATTGTAACTTTACCCAAGGGTACATTGGTGTGTTACATCCACATCACTGGATTTCAATCCCCTATAGAGGCCAGTTCTCAGATTGATTTGTTGGGTCCCTCTATTACACTATAGTGTGATCCTATATCATCCCTAGTGGAGGTTGTGGAATCAATGTAACCTCCCTATGTAGGGTTTTTATACTCTATATAGAGGTTCACATCGATAGGGTTTTTTGGAATCATTGTCATGTGATCCCCTACATAGCATGTTCATCCAGATTGGGCTCACAATGTCCCCTAATGGTTCAGGGTGTGACCCCTATCTATGTACCAATGTTGATCTAGATCAGGATTGTGGTGTCACCCAGTGGTATAGGGAGTGACCCCTAGCTGGGTAGAATATATTTATTATAACTAAATGTTCTCTTTGGGTTATTCCCAAATATGTTAGACCACTTCCGTGAGTGTCTTCGATGGTTTCCTGGCTCGTCGAGTGGGATCTGCGGTAACGAGCATTGCATCAAATAGAATATTGGGGATAGCAGTTGGTTATGAAAACATGATAGAGTGGTGTCCCAACTGAGTATATCAGGGTTATTTTAGTAATGCATGTATCTAGGATACATTGTTACATCTTGGATTAATATGACTCTATTTGGTTCTCTATGTTTAGTGTTTTCAAGGTGTCCTACTAAGTGTGGTTATACTCACCCCAGTATGGGATTTTCCCTCAGATGTGGTGTCTTTTATAGATGAATGCCTTTTTGATGGTGTCTTGGGAGGACAAGGAGTGGGTGAAGCATATCTAGATCTTGAAAGTACAATGTGTTTATTAGGAGCATAATTTTTACTTAGTCCTCTCCCTTGGAGTAGGTTTGACTCCTTAGTGTTTCATATGTTCTTGTTTTTTCCCCTTTTCACATTATAGAAATTTCAAATCCATACACTTTAATGTAATATTAGATGAATTCATGTATTATATCAGTTTTTTTACATTTCATCATTTTGTTTACATAGAGATGAGTGTGTGTGTACAGGTATATTATCCTGATGCCTCCCTTTTGTGGAAAATTCCTACTCGGTGCATGTCACAAGATGATGTCCTATTGGAGGTGGGATTCAGGTAGTCAAGGAATGAGACCCTCGAGTAAAGGATGCTATAGTGTGGTATAAGATCTCTCCGATTATACTTTTGGACCTAGAGTTTGTGATATTGTTTTTGGGGAAACAGTGTTAAGGGTTTCATGTTCATCTTTCTGGCCAGGGACTGAAGTGTTGGTTCACCGACTGCTATATCCATACATGAGGACTCTGATTACATTATTTTTGACTTGGTACATGTGAAAACTCATGGAAGGGGAAAACAATGGTACATGAATCATATAGGAATAGTGATGTTTTCCATTTTCTTCTTAAGTAAGTTCCCCCGATATAATCTATTGATCATTGTACAAATTGTTTTATTATAGGATGTCTCTATATAGACAACCAGCCAATATTTCATTGTGTTATTACAAGGATGATCCTCCCAGCAGGAAGGCATTTGTATAAGAGTATGTACAAATGATATCACCTTTGGGTGGTTTACCAGCTATACCACTTCCAATCGAGATGAAGTTACTACCATTACTACCATGAAAGGACAACACATACTAAGTGTGTTGTATGATTTTTAGAGGTAGTAACCTATTAGGGTTTGAGGTATACAGACCCCCAGATGTATGATTATTGGATATATGTAGTAACCATTGTTTCCCATAAATAGGATTCTAGCTAATTATATGGAATTCATTGTCTTGAGTTTTCTTTAGGGATCATTAGGGTGATGATGGAGCTTGGTGACCCAGTCACATGACGAGCCAACTCTCTCCCTTAAAGAATCAAAAAATCTATTTAGATTGGAGTTATATCTAGCCATATTGTGATTAGTATGCTTACATGAGATACTACATCTACAAAAGGGCAATGTGATCGTGAAAAAATATTCCAAGAAGTTTACTTATCACTCATGAAACTCTTTGGTTACGGTATAAGAATAGTTCTTTAGGGAGAAGACCATTTGGAAAGGCTTGTGCGAAGACATAATGGTATCTGTGGTATCCATTAGAATTTCTACCTATTCTAGGGTAATATAGAAAGCCCTGTTAGTAGAATATTTTATGGGAAATAAGAAACCAATCATGGGAGATATTAGTGGGTACCTAGTAGCTGAAACCTCATAAGAAAGTAGTTGATGGAAGTCACAATGATCCAAGAGGGTTATGGTCTTGGGGTGGATATCCCATGACTTAGGAACAATTGTGTTGGGATCCCAATATGGATAGAATATTCCAATGTTTAGGAATATGTTTCTTTTGATACTACCGAGGATATCTATTATGATATTTATTAATCTTTCATATTGCAGATTGGGAGACAGTCGGTGGACTGCCCATATAGAGTTATTGATAGGATTAGGGGGTCCACAGGGGTGGACCATAGGGTGGGGGATGTGGAATAGGGGTTTTCACAATATTAGGAGTTGGTAGGAGGTTCTATCCATTACCACCAACACACCCAGGTGGTCCGCGCTAGGCTCAGGGAGCTCATGGGAAGGGGTGTGGCCACCTGTAGGCTATGGAGGACTTTGACCCTGAGGATCTAGGGATTATATGAAGTATGATCACTGTATTTTATACCTTGTCTATAGTTTTGGTAGACACATGTGATAGTTATTATTTTCTTTCCCAAAATCATATTAAAGACATAGAGATTCTGGTTGAACCATCGACTCGACCCTTATTCTTGGATATTTATACTAGAGAAGACTTGATGGTCACACACTAGAGCTGCCAGTATGACCTAAATCTTGGATGTGAGAGTTTCAGTTGGCATCCCTTGGTTGCAACGTCATGGTCATTTGACATAATTTTTGGTATGGACTAGTTATCCACATTTCATACTCATATTGACAATTTTAGGTGAATATTACGTTGTGTTAGTAGTTAAGAGACCATGTATTTCATTATAGGTGAAAAGGAAATCCGATAAATATATGATGGGATCATTCATAGGAGGGTTTAGACAATCACAGAACTATTTTATAGCCTGACCCTCGGTTTAGTGGATGTTATTAGCCCACAGTTTCCTACGGTGGTGGTGGAGTACAAGGTCATCTTTCATGAAGATGTTTCAAGTTTCCCTCCTCATACAGAGAATGAATTATATGTTGATCTACCCTCCTAGATGAAACCAATATCTTCACCTACATATTGGATGTTTCCCATAGAGCTTCATGAGGTGAGGGTATTCTAGGGGGAATTGTAGAAGAAGTGATTTGTGATACCTAGAGTTTCTCCTTGGGTAGCCCTGGTGTTTCCTTACAAGAAGGCATACATGAAAATGAGGTTATGTGGGGATTTTTGGAACATAAACATGGTGACTGTGAAGAAAAAGTATCCACTACCAAGGATCTATAACCTCATTGATTAGTTAAAAGAGGTGAAATGGTTCTTAATGATTAAAATTAGATCAGGTTTTCACCAACTATGGGTACCAGATGAGGATATATTGAAGATGACTTTCATATGTCATCTTGGTCACTATGAGTACTTGGTGATTCCATTTACCATGAAGAAAACCGTATTAGTATTCATGGGAATAATGAACCCGAACATTAATCTATTCTTAGAATGCTTTGTGGTGGTCTTCATCGATGAAATTCTAGTTTATTTGGCATATGAGGTGGACAATGTGAGAAACATGAGGACGGTATTAGACAGAATTTGAGAGAAAAAACATTATGGGAATCTCTCGACATTATATTTTTGGATTCTAGTGGTTTATTTTCTTGGACATGTCATCTCATATGATGGGGTTTCAATGGATCTAGTGATGTTTGAGACAGTTCTTGCTTTGGATCTACCCATGTGTGTTACCAAGGTGTGGATTTTCCTTGGACTGGAAGGGTACTATCATAGGTTTGTACATGACTTCTCGAGAGTGGAATCACCCTTGACATATTTAACACAAAAGGGCCTCTATTCATTTGGATAGAAAGGATACATTAGTTATTTCAGGAGTAGAGGCAAAGGTTAATGAGCTCTTCTATCTTGAGGTTACTAGAGGAAGGCACCGTGTACATAGAGTTCTGTGATGCATCAAGAACTGAACATGGATTTGTCCTGATGAAAATGTATGTAGTGATAAAATATAGTTCATTCTAGTAGAGACCACATGAGCAGAACTACATGGCCCCTGATCTTGAGTGAGCATCAGTAGTCTTCTCATTAATTATGTGGAGACACTACTTGATGGGAGATCGATTTATCCTCTACTCAGATCACAAGAGTGTCATGCATACATTTTCCAGAAGGATTTGAACATGATAGATAGGCAATGTCTATATTTATTCTAATACTATGACTTTGAGAATGTATATACACCTAGGAATGGGAACGTGGTTCCAGATTCTCTCATTAGGAGGTATATTTTGTGGTTTTTGAATGAGGAATCAAAGCAACTATCCTCGTTACTATTATCCTCTGTGGGTGGAGATGGAGGGGATTACCTTCTTTTGAGGGTTTTCACCCCTCCACTCTTATAGAGAGTTTGGGGGAAACATCATGGGTATGTCGAATGCAAGAAACTACATGATCAAATGTCTATAGGGCATGTTCCTGACAGATATTCAAATGGTGGGGAGCATGTCATTCTCTTTAGAGGATGCATGGTGGGACCACTAAAATTGCTGGAGGAGGTTATAAGATTGTTTAATACATCCTCTTTGGATTTACATCTAGGTGTGGAAAATATGTACTAGGACCTTCGAAATCAGTTTTGGAGGCTATTGTTGAATGAAGGAGTTTTAGTTTTTTTCTTGATGTTTTACTTTTCATCAAATGAAGGATGAGAAATAGGTTCCAAAAGGTTTTTCTCAACCCCTTGAGGTTACATAAGGGATGTGGGATGTGATATCGATATACTTAATGATTTTTTAACCACGTATGTCCATGGGACATGCAAAAATTTGGTTGATCGTTCACCGACACACCAGGTCGGCCGACTTCCTAGCTATCTGAGAGTGGAGTTCAATATAGAGCTAGGGTCACCAATATGGGATGGAGATAGTTCAACTCTATGGATTTCGATATATTACTATTCCTAATCATGATACTTTTTACATTGTTTTTGTGGATGGGATTTTAGGTGTTTTTGGGACCCAATTATATTTTAGATTAGTGTTTCACCCACTGATGGAAAACTAGACTGAGTGGACCATTCAGGTTCTAGAGGAAATTCTATCAACTAGTATGTCATACTGTAGTTGTAGTTGGGAGGATCACCAACTGCTAGTGGATTTTTGATACAATAACATCTACCATCCCACCATTGGTATGGTACCATTTGAGTCTTTGTGTGTGAAACACTATAGGTCACCACTTTTCTAGATTGACCTAGGAGAGTAAGTACTAATGGGCCCATAGTTTGTGTAATCTAATATAGAGAAGGTGTAGGTCATCCAGGAGAGGATGAAGATAGCATAGATCATAAAACATCTTATGATGATATGTGACCTAGACCTTTGTAGTTTGAGGAAGGATACCACAGGTTCTATCATGTTTCCCGATGATGAAGATTATGGAGTTTTGAATGGGGTGGAAAGCTATCTATGAGGTTCATCGACCTTTTCTAGATACTATGTAGAGTTGGTGAGGTGGAATATTTCTTGGAACTACATCCATAGTTAGGCTACGTATCAGATTTCTTTCACATGTCTCAGCTGAGGAGCTACATTAGTTACCCATCTCACATCATTGACTGGTGCAAGCTGGACATCAAGGATGGAGCAGCTTATGCTGAGTACACAGTAGAGATCAATGAGCTGAAGGAGAGGATACTTTTTGGGCGATCAATTACTTTATAGGGTGTTTAGTGGTAGAACCTGAATCTCTAGGATAGAATTTGGGAGCATGAGTCTCATATTCATGGTAACTAACCTCATTTATATGTGTATATGTTTCTTTGGCTTTTAGGGACCTAAATCCCCATGGTGGGGAGAATTTAACATCTTGGATTTTCTAGGTATTATTTTTGCATACTATATTAATTATTTTTGAGACCAGGTGATGAGACTGTGTGCAATTCAATACCACAGTGTGCTTGGAAAAAATGTCTGAAAAATCATAAAATATTTAATACAACGCATGAGAGGTCTACATAAAAATGTTGAATAGATAAAAGAGATAACCCAGATAAAAAATATGAGGGTACCATTGAGTTCATATTAGATGGTTTATCCTATGAATGAATTAACATTGGTCGGCATGGGTCATTTTTGAAAAATTATTTGGGGACTGAAATTATTAAAATTTATTATTAAAAATTTATTTTGTTTCCTTCAGCACAGTAACTTACTACCTCTTTATGTTAATGGCTAATGGAACATTCCAAGGGTTGGACACTAAACCTTGGAGGCCTAGATAACTTTTTGGGAGAGTGTACTTGGTAGAGGAAAATGGATCCAAATTTGATCATGGATTTCCATGCCATCAGAGTTGGAGGATCTCGTGAACAACAAAAATGCAATAATTCTTGGTCAACGATCAATCCAAAATCTAGCTAGGATGTGTGTTTCCATTATTTAATTTATTGTTCTTGATTGCTAAACAAAAAATAGATCAATTTAACAACAGATTTATTTTTGGATCATGCATATTAACTGGATGGGTTTATTACAGGTGACTTGGGAGAATATATATGAATATTTTCATCTTTTATCTAAAATAAATAAATCAATATTGATGAGAGCATCAATCCACATTAATTCATCTCATTTTTTTAGTTCTCCCTTGATTCATCTTTCTTCACAGGATTTCTAAAGTTGTCCCTTGACTCAAATTTTACCAATGAATCGATCATTACAAATATATTTAATGATGAAACAATATGATATTTTAGATCTCAGATCGACATGGAATAACATTGATCTGATGATAGAGACGTAGTGGATCAGATGACGAATGATTTCAAGAATCATATTCATCAGTGCTCAACAAATTATGACAATCTGTATCATTTTGTGACCATATCTAATGATGGGAACCAATGTTCTGGGATGAAATGTCCTGAGAAACATGGATCTTTTATTTTATGGAGAATCGACCACCGTAACAAAGGCGGAGCACCGTCCCAGACAAGAAGAGGAGGAATGATGGTTCAAGAAGATCCCATGGAACACATTGTGTTATCATGGATTACATAGTTTTTGTGGCCTTCTAATTGTGATGCTAGGGTTTCAGCCAATGTTATGGATAATACATCATTCGACCACAGTCCCACGACATGTGACCCTCTCAAGATGACTCTAAATTTAATCCAATGATTCAAACACAACACTGGTATCAATACATGGCCATGTGGAATGTCGTGTACTTGGAAATGGTCATGGCCAAGAATACACAGATTGAAACACGTATATGTCTTCAGTACACAGAAAATACTACGAGATAGGGGAAGGGAACCATCGTAATATACACTCAATGTGCTCATCATACATTCCATTTATATGGATAATAAATTTGGTGTGGGTATTTCCAAATGAGAAAGACATGGGATTGTTTAACATGTTGTGTAGCCCTTACGACACAACGTGTACTCCCAACAAGAGTGATTAAGGCTATTAATTTTCCTCCATTAGACTAGTATAGTTAGATTGTGTTTCTTTAATACTTTCATAGAGGGTAAAATGGGGCATTATTTCCACATCATTGGATTGTAATTCCTTATATAGGTTGTGTCTCAAATCGTGTTGTGGTGTCCCTTCGTGTTTCTAGAGTGTGATCCTCTATAATCCCAAGTGGAGTTTATTGAAAAGGCGTAACTTCCATTAGTTGGGTGTTGATCCTTTATCTATAGGACATCATCAGTAAGGTTTGGGGAATTATTGGAATGTAATAACCTACATAGCAGGTTAATCTATATTGGGTTTGTTGTGTCACCCATCATTTTTGGGCATGACCCCTATTTGTGTATCATGATTGATCTAGATCTGGTTCATGGTGTCCCCTAGTGGTCTTGGGAGTGAGACCCTATATGTGTATAATAGTATTCTTTGACCAACATGTTATCTTTTGGAGGGGAACAAATGAGTTATACCTCTTTGAGGAGTATCATCAATGATATCATGGTTTTGGAGTGGTATATACTAAAAAAATCATTGAATGGAATAAAATCATGTGGTTGGCAGTTGGTTATTACCACCTAATTTTGTGGTGTATATCCTGAGTATATCTGGGTTCATTTTGTACTTCTAGTATCTAGGATTCAGTTTTACATAATGTATTGATCTTACTTTGTTAGGTGCTTCATGTTTAGTGTTTTTACGGATTCCTACTATATATTTTTATACACACCCCTATATGGGATTTGGATGTACATGTTATGTATTATACAGGCAATGACTCTTTTGACAGTGTCATGGGAGGACATAGAGTGGATGGATGCATAGCAAGACCTTGAAAACCCAAGGTGTTTACCCGGAGCATAAATTTGACTTAATCCTTAACCTTGGAGCTGGTAAGACTCTTTATAGTTTTGGTTTGGATTATTTTTGGCCCCTTTTCTGTTTACATTACTTTCACTATCATACTATTTATTGTAATCTTATACGTATTCATGTTATATTCCAGTTGATTTGTATTTAATTATTATTTGGTCATGGATATGTGTGTATTTGAACATGTACTTAATGTCAATGCCTCCCCTTTGAGGGAAATTCGTACCGAGTGCTAGTCACCAGAAAATGGTCTATTAGAGGTCTACTTGAGGTAGTCACATCACATGCCCCTATGTGATGGGTTGTGATAGTCCTGAACCACTATAAATTAGTGTGTTCATTTAATTAATTTATATCTACTACAATACCATCTTTTATAGAAATAAATAGGTTCATTACTAAAAGAGATCATAATTTTGAATAGTTAAATGTTATTAATGAACACAATTCACCCCTCCCCCTCTCGTGTCTTTAACATCTACATCACAATCCCGACATAAGCAATCTATTTATAATTTCATCAAAATTTCACACACTATAATTCCGTATGAAAAATATAACACTGTTGGAAACATGATATTGGTAGGAATCTACAACAACCATTTTCTTTATTACACATTTAAACATTCTTTATTACAAAAACATGCACTTAATATCACCCAAAAGATTGACAGGTCTAGTGTATTTTAGGAATAGGAACATTACATGAAATCTTAAGACATAAAAATACAACATCTTTATCGAAATTTGCTTTTACATGACAACAACATTCCTTCATACTCAGCATTGAAAAGGATAACCTAATGACATATATAAGAAAAGGGAGAGCTATAAATCCAAGTAAGGGAGTAAACATGGAACAACCTAAAGAATGAAATACATGTTAAGAAATAGTATGTCAATGGATAATTAAAGAAACTTGATCATAACAACATGATATAGCATGATTATCATAACATGGAGATGCAACATCAACATTTAACATGATATTAGCATGAGCCAAGGCTCATTGCACATGAATCCCAAGTAAACCATCATTGAACTAGAATTAGCATGATTAAACCATCATTTCACTTTAATTTCCATGTGTAAACCTTCATTAAACATGGAATATAATTATACTATTCTTTACCCAATGAATTGGAGTGCAATTAGGGGGAACCCTTTATAAACATTTCATTTCCTGCATAAGTGTGCCACATGGATCATATAAAATGGAATAAATCAAAATCACAAGTTATTACACAATTAAGTAATGTGGAATACATACATGTAAGTACCATTAAATATTAATATGTTCATAAAGTTTAATACCCTTTATAGAGACATGGGTTTGGTATTCACTACACAATGAATTTGTTTTAGAAAATCACGGTACAATTTTGGCAGCAAAACAATGTGACATAAAAATTCATAAAAATGGTTTATGAGAGTGAAAGGGGTATCTCATAATATGTACATGAAATGGAAATTAAGGAGGTAATATAGATACATGTCCCAAAATATAGAATTTGGATATAGAATGTGTTACATAATAATGAAAATTGAAGAAATATGAGAAATGGAACAACTCTTATGAAATTTTGGCATGGTAATGATTGTACCAGGGAGGGATTAATGAGAGAGAAAGATGTCCATCAAAATTAAAAAATAAAGAGGTTTGTATGGGGGAGGTGATGAATCTTACCCCAACATTTTTAATTGAAAATAAAAGGGAATAACAACATAAGGAAACATTGACAAAAAATGAGAAAGGAAAAAATCCCCTACTTTAAAGTGTAATCCCAAAGGCATGGTAGGGGATTGAGAAAGCCATCATGGGAGCATGGTGCTCCTTGTTATGATTATAGAGAGAGGAGGGAATATTAGGGGATTTCTCCAAGGGTTTTCAGTTAAGAGAAGTGGGAGCATGGGTGGGTTTATATAGGAAAAAGAGATGGAATTCTTTATTATTTAGGTTTTGGACACTAAACATTAAACTTATAAAAACCATAAACCATCCCATGGTTTTTCCCACGGTTTTGGCCAAAGTGAAGTGGAAAGAATTATTTTATAAGGAAAATTCCTGAAAAAATTAATATATTCGGATTGCTTATGTAGCGGTGAGTCACACTTTCAAGGAAATAATTTTTAAATGGTAAAATGTTTTATAAGTCTTACAGGGTCCAATATGGAATTGTAAAATATGATAAAACAAATGTAAAATAATGTTATTTTAAAGGTAAAAAATATACTAGCCTAACAACCCATTTATAGTATTTTATCACATCACTATGGCGTCATTATGATTTCATAAAACACATTATATATTTAAAGGGTATTTAATTTTTATCAAAAAATTTTACTATCTCAGAAAATTATAAAAAATTAACTGTTATATAATTTCAACCTTTTGAATCCAAAATTGATATTAATTTCATCTATATAATTTTATTAATACTTGAATTTTTACTTTTAAAATAAAAAACGCCATTTATCGAAAATTCAATAGTTTTAATAAAAACAACTTTCAAACCTTAATAAAAAATTAAATTGTATTCATAAAATTTATACAAGAATTGATATATAATAAAAATTAATTTAGTAATAATATTTTATTTAAATATTATTTAATTCAATGTTCCATCAATTCATCAAAATAGATTTCTTAATTGAATTTAAATATAGTCTAAAAATACAATTTGTTGTTTAAAACCCATTTATAATGTAACAATAATAAAATTAATGTTTATTCCTTATAAAAAAAATAAATCACATAATCATAGTGCTAGGTTCTAGTTACATAACCCCTTAAAACACCCATATAAGACCTAAGGGTACGTTGTGTGATGGATACAGACTCTTCAGAAGGCTCGTAAAAAATCTCTCGAGTGGTAATCTCTGCTAACTTTCACTTCTCCAGTAGGAGATTCTGTTCTAGTTTAACATATTTAATCACAGATTTGGCTTGGTAAAAGCATAGACTACTGAAGAATTCTCTTTTCTGATCTCTGACAAATGGGATTCATATGGAGCTATTCTACTAGATGAGGCCATCTCTTCCTTTATTTGAGTAAATTCGATTTGTTAAGGCCCTATATTTATACAAATTAGGTGATAACTGTTCAATGGTGATATTAGCAACCATAAAAATTCTTAACAGTATTTTGAAATTAGGAAACATAAAACCATGGAAGTACATATGCTTTATATAACAATTTTACATATTAATACATTTAATTAGATAAATTTAAATTTCCATTAATAAATGTGTAGGTCTTTATTATCTTCCCCCTGAAGAAATTTCTCCCTCGAAATTTTCTTTTCCCACCCTAAAAAAATGAGGGTAACTTTGCTTCATCACTTCCTCTAATTCCCACGTAGATTCTTAAAACTTGTGGTTTCAACACAAAACCTTGATGAGGGGAATTGTCTATTTCATAGAACTTTTTCCTTCTGATCTAAGATCTTCACTGAATTTTCTTCACAAGAGAGTTAATTTTCCAATGGAACCACCAATTGATTGAGTATTTGTGATGGGTCATGTATATACTTCCTTACATGTGATACATGGAATATTTCATGTACTTGAGATAGCTTTGGTGGGAGTACTCGTCGATAGGACACTGCTCCATTGCGATCGAGGATCTCAATAGGGCCGATGTACCTTGGACTAAGCTTTCCCTTATTTCAAATCTCATAACTCTCTTCCATGGTGATATGCGAAGGAATACCATGTCTCTATCATCAAACTCTAGGTCTCGTGGAAAGTTATTAGCATATATTTTTTGTCGACTCTAAAAATCATTAATGTGCTACTAGATGGTCATAACCTTCTCCACCATTTCTTTGACCATTTCTCGACTGAGGATATTTCACTCCCCAACTTCTTCCCATCATGCCAGTGTTCTGTACCACTTCTCATAAAGGGCTCCATAAGGATCCATTTGGATGCTTGAGTGGAAACATTTATTATAAGAGATCTGAACCAGAGGATGATATTGATCCCATCATCCATTAATGTCCATTGAGCATGCTCTCAGCGTGTCCTCATGTGTTCATATAGTATTCTCAGATTGACCATCATTTAGAGGATGATAAGTTTTACTAAAGAACTGCTTAGTATTCAGAGCATGTTAGAGACTCTTCCAAAACATAGAGGAGAACCTAGTATCTCGATCGGATATAATCAATAGTGGTACTCCATGTTGCCTTACCACTTCACTGATGTATATCCGTTCTAGTTGATCCATTGGGAAATCCTCTCGAAATATAATGTTGTGATCGGTCTTTGTAAGATGATCCGAAAACACCAAGATAACATTATTTCCATTTGGTGTTTGCGGATGTCCGGTGACAAAGTCCATGTTGATGTTCTCCCATTTCCATGTTGTTATGGGTAATGGTTTCCTAATCCCTTTAGAATTCTTCCTCTCAGCCTTCAATTGTTGACATACCAAGCGCATTTATATATTCTCAGAGATCTCTTTATTCATGTTTTCCCACCATTAATTCTCTTAGAGATTTCAATACATCATTGTGTTTCCTGGGTGAATAGAGAAATTTGAACTATCTGCATCATCCAAAAGTTCATTCCTTAACACTATTTTTGATGGAACAAATAGTCTTGACCAAAATATCACAATTACATCATTCCTAAAATTGAACTCCAAGGATTTCATTTTTCTGATAGTTTCTACATTCTTTGGAATTCCCACATCATCCTTTTGGGCATCCCTTAACCTTTCCAAAAGATAAGATTGTGAAATAATTTTTGAAAGGATTAATGATGTTTCATTCTTTATGATTCCCATGTTCTTCTTTATCAAATCTATGAAGATCAGATCCTTTTCAATTCTCATTAATGATGGAATTTTTGGGTCCTTTATACTTAGAATCTCTGCCACCTTGTTCGCTTTCCTAGGGTGGTAATGGATTGAGCAGTCATAGTATTTGATCCGCTCTAACCATCTTCGTTGGCACATGTTCAACCCTTTATATGTGAATATATACATGATGATTTTGTGATTAATGTATATTTCACACATCTCCCCAAAGTGTTAATGTCACCATATTTTTTATGTGAATATAACTGCTGCCAACTCCAGATCAAGTGTTGGATAGTTTTTTGAGGAAAATTCAATTTCGTTGATGCATATGCAATGACTTTTTCATTTTGCATCAACACACAACCCATGCCCTTATTCTATGAATAAATAAATACCACAAAATGTTCTCCAATTGTGGTTAGTGTGATCATGGGCACTGTGATCAGACAACTTTTCAACTCCTTGAATCTCTCTTCACATTCATCACTCCAATAAAACTTGACTACCTTTCGAGTTTTCATGGTTAGAGGGTTTGACAATCCTTAGAAATTTCTAAAAAATCATTGATAATATCCAGCCAACCCAAGGATGCTATTGATATCCATCTCAAATGTTGGCCTTGGCCATCCCTCAATTGCATTTGTGTTGGAGGGATCCACATATATCCCATTTCATGTGATGATATGACTGAAGAATGAGGCTTCTTTCAAATAGAACTCATAGTTTATGTACATTTCATAGAGATTATCCATTCGAAAGGTATCTAGAATACTTCTTAGATGCTCCTCATGCTCCTTCTTGGTTCTAGAGTATATTAGAATACCATCTATAAATAATACCATAATTTTTTCAAGGTAATCTCTATAGTCTCTATTAATACAGTCAATGAAGATTTATAGAGCATTAGTGAGTCTGGAATACATTACTATAAATTCATAGTTTCTTTACCTTGTACAAAAAGCAGTCTTGGGGATATCATCCTTCTTCACCCATACTTGGTAACTACCAGACCTCAGATCTAACTGGGAGATGTATTTTTCTCCACATAGTTGATTGAAAAATACATCAATTCATGGAAAATGATTCTTTTTCTTTATCATGATTTTGGTGAACTCACGATAATCAATGAAAAGGTGCATTGGCCCATCCTTCTTCTTGACGAAGAGGACTAGTGCACCCCATGGAGAAGCACTTGGTCATATAAACCCTTCATCCAGATTCTACTATAGTTATTTCTTTAGCTTCCCATGCTCCAAAACATGTAGTCTATATAGAGTTTTGGATATTGGAAAATCCCTAGGTATAAGATCAATCGATAATTCAACATATCTTCTTGAAGGATGACCAAGAAATTCCTCAGGAAACACTTTAGTTAATTCCCTCACAATAGTCATGTCCTCAAGGATGGTTTCTACTGTAGACTCAATCATCTGGGCATGATACACATGCTCATAGGGAAGTAATATCCATTCATGAGATTATAGTGCTAAAGAAGATTCATCCTCCTCCTTGAACATGTACAGAATCGGGGGCCGATTCACCATATGGAGAGTGATTTCCCTCTCATGACATGTTATGATGTCTCTATATAAAGAAAGCCAATAAATTCCATATATTTCATCAAATTATACCCAATGGATAATGGCGCGGTTCACTAGAAAATTTAATCGAAAAATTATCATAGGGGAGGAGTTATATTCATGGGATACAGAGATTTCCCCTTTTTTCATTCTCACCGAGATCTTTACTTCCATGATTTATTGTTGTGTGGGGATTAATCTACAAATAAATTGGGATATAAAATAATTCGTAGAACCAGAATTAAAAAATACCTTCGCTATTATTGAATTAATAAATAGCTTACCTTTCATTACTTCATTTTCGGGGTTTTCTTCGATAGTAGTGATAGAAAAGCTCAACCTTGCTGCCTTGAAGGATGTTGGTGGCTCTGAAAACCCTTGTCATAGGACACGGGTTTGCAATTTCCCATGGTTCTTTATAGTTGAATCAATGAACAATGCTTTGAGGGTTGAACTAAGCATTTATCTTATTTTTTGCCTCATCGAGTTTTTATTATGGGAAATTAATAGCTAGGTTCCCATATCTTCCACAACAAAATCATTTCCTCGTCCCCTTTAGGAAATTTCGAGGGTGCTTCTTCCACACTTTTGGAAAGTGGGGTGCTAGAATTTCTCAGCACCATTGGGTTAATCCATCAGGCTTCCATAATTAAAGTCTACTTTCTGCTTCTTATCCCCATGATAACCTTGAGATTCTTCAATCTCTATTTCCAATTTAAGTGAAAATTAGAAAATTTCTTCATAGCTATCAAAGTCCTGGATGACCAGGTCATTCTGTAGGCTATGTTTTATCCCACCAAAGAAGCTGTCAACCTTGCATTCGGGGGTAACGAAAAAGATAGAGGCATATCAGGCAAGCCTAGTGATGTTTTCCTCATACACTCCAATGGATTTGAATTTTTTTTCCTGAGGTAATGGAACTCACAATCCATATCATGTCAAATGGTGCGCGGAAAATATTTATCGAAAAACATTTTATAGAAATTATTCTATTCCAACGCCTTGATCTCTTCTCCAGGATTCATATTTTTGATCACTATCCACCATTGATCAGATTCCCCCTCCATAATACAATCATCTAGAAGAACCATCTCTTGTTCATATCATTGAACGATGGAGAAGATAATTTTAATGGAGTTGATCCATTATCTGGTGATTGAGTAATTAGATGATCAATTAAATGTTGGAGGACTTTGTCTCATGAATCTCCCGGTTGCAGCTTGTTCTTTCATGGGGGGGGGGGGTGATCTTTACATTTAACCTATGTTACTATTTAAGACAGGATTTAACTAAGAGAGTATCATGAAAAAGATTGTGATTCCCACTCCCATCGTATTGGGAATCTCATTAGAACAATCATCACATTGATCATCACATTGGTTTTTAGCCTGAGTCCTCCTATTACTGGCTATTAGATGGAATAAAAGCATTGTTAGGGGTAACACATAAAGGGGAATCAAATGTAAAAGGGATAAATTATAAATAATATATATTTCATTAACTTATGAATTTATAGGCATCAATCTATGTTATCCATGATCTACTTCCCAACATATATTCTTTGGGGAAATTTTTTCCTTTAATAATGGTTCATACATTGATTATTAATTTACCAAAAAATATCCCATGAGAGTGTCATACTCAATAGTGTAGAAAGTCCCATTTTCATGAACTAGTTTCCATTCAATTCAAGCTCAAAGTGGTGTTTTTGGGTTTTAACCCCAGATACATCTGTGCCAGAGAAACCACTACTTGTTCGTATCGAGACATGGATGTATTTTCATGATAAAACACTTACTCTATACTCACCAAAATTTAGGGGGTTTTTATTATACATAGTCTTATACCTAAGTATTTCACTAGGGTTTTCTAATCACAATCCCAAAAATAAATAAACCTATCCTCTGATACCAACTATATAAACCCTGCTCTTTATTACACATTTAAACATGCATTATTACATAATCATACAATTAATACAACCTAGATGATCCAGAGGACTAGTGTCTTTGGGTCTTAGGAACATTAAATGACAACTTAAGACATAAATATACATCATATTTATTTAAAACTTCTTTTTTATGACAAAAAAATCCTTCATACTTAACATTGAATGTGATAACCTGATGACATACATAAGAAAAGGGTGAGCTGTAAATCCCCGTAACAGAGTAAACATGGAATAACATGAAGAATACAATACATTTAGGAAATATGAATATCATTGAAGAATATGATATACATGGTTATAAAGGAATGATATAGCATGATTATTGAAACATTGATATGTGGAAACAACATTTAACATGATATTAGCAATTGCTAAGAATCATTGCACATGGGGCATGAGTAAACCCTCATTTTACTTGAATTAGCATGAGTAAACCCTCATTATAGAAGAATTATCATGTGTAAAACCTAATTGAACAAGGATTATCATGATACTATTATTTACCCAATGAATTGGCTCACTATCAGGGCACACTCTTTATAATCATTTCATTTCATGCATAAGTGTACCACATGGATCATATAACATGGAATCATTCAACATCATAAGTTATTCCATGATTATGGAATTTAGAATACATAAATTTAGGTACCATTGAATATGTATATGTACATAATGTTTAATACCCTTGATAGAGATATGGCTATGGTATTCACTACACAATGATTCTGGCTTCGAAAATTGTAGGGCAATTTCAGCAGCATTAGGGTGTGACATAAAAATTCATAAATAAGGTTGATGAGAGAGAAAATGGTATCTCATCATATGTAATGAAATGTGAAGTAAAGGGGTCATATAGATACAAGTCCCATCATATGTAATTTGGAAATAGAAGGTGTTACATAATAAATAATCTATATGAAAAAGAGGAGAAATGGAATAACAATTACGAAATTTTGGCCTTTTAATAGGTGTACAAAAAATGAGAAAGAAAGAAATCCCTTACATGGAAGTGTGATCCCAAAGGCTTGGGAGGGGCTTGAGAGAGGATTCATGGGAGCTTAGGGAACCTTGGGAGGATTATAGATAGAGGATCGTAGAGTAGGGTAGTGATCCAAGGGTTTTGAGTAAATAAAAGTGGGAGCTTGGGTGGGTTTATATAGGAAAAAATAGGGAATTCTTTATTATTTATGCTTTGGAAACTACACATTAAACTAATCAAAACCACAAACCATACATTGGTTTTTTCCCATGGTTTCTTCCAAATTGGAGTGGAAAACAATATTATATATGGAAAATGGCCGGACATATTAAAATATTAGGTTTGCTTATGTGGAGGTGAGTTACACTATTAAAGAAGACGTTTTAAAATGTTAAAATGTTTTATAATACTTGGGGGGTCCACTAAGGAATTGTAAAATAAATCAAAAAAATATAAAATCACATTATTTTAAATTTAAAACATTTATAGTCTGAACAACCCTTTAATATTATTTAATTACATCACTATTGGGTCATTATGATGTCATCAAATGCACTATACATTTAAACAATATTTAATTTTTACCCAAAAATTCGACTATCTTATAAAATTAAAAAAAATTCACAGTTAGATAATTTTGAAAGCATGAATAAAAAAATGATATTAATTTTATATAAATAATTTTCTAAATATGTTACTTTTTACTTTTAAAATAAAGGACCAACATTTATCGATAATTCATGGGATTTAATAAAAACCACTTTTAAACCATAATAAAAATTACAATTGCATTATTCAAAATTATATCATCATGTATATTTAATAAAAAATGAAATCGTAATAATTTTTTTAAATATTATTTAATTCAAAAATCTATTAATTCATCAAAATAGATTTCTTAATTGAATTTAAATATTAACTAAAAATTCTATTTTTTCTTTAAAAACGTTTACAAAGTAAAAATAATAAATTGAATGTATATTCATTATAAAAAAATAAAGCACATAATAAAAGTGCTAGGATATTGTTACATAATCTCTTATAAAACATACATAAGACCATAGTGTGTTGTGTGAGATGGTGATAGAATCATGGGGCATCTCGGGTAATGTCACTTGAGTGGTAATCTGTATTAACATCCGCTTCTCTCGTAGGCGATTCCATTCAAGTTTAATGTGTTAAACCATGGCTTGATCTTGGTCAAGAACAAAGCCCAGTGACACTACCTCCTTTTCAAACTCTAAAAAATGGGATTTGTATGGATCCACTCTATAGGATGAGGCCATCACATCCATTATCTATGTAAATTGTATTTTTTAAAGACATATATTTATACAAATCATGTGATTACTGTTCAATAACTTTATTAGAAATGGTAACAATTCTTAATTGTATTTTGGAATCCAAAAACATAAAACCAATGAATTGCATAATCTTTATATAACTATTGTACATTATAATACATTTAATTAGATCAATAGAAATTTACATTAATAAAAGTTTGGGTTCTTACAGAATCCTTTAAATATTCATTATAACAAAATGTGGAATAATATGCCTCATTCAAATCACCACACAGAATCCATCACACAATGAATCCTTGATTAGAAAAAAATCACATAAATAGTTAAGTAAAGAAAAAAATGATGCATAAAAAAAAGTAAAAGGGACATTGCAGTTATGTGGTTCATATTATCAACTGACGTCTATAGGGGAATAAAGTACATCTTTCATTTCAAAAGATGTACAATGTGAAATATCAATGATTTTTTTCTAGGTATATGTCAATAACCATGTAATAATCCCATCAAATATTTTGTTCCACCCCATTTAAATAGATGATCCCATCTTGTCATCTGGTTTAACTGACATCACATGTTCATTGTTTTCCTACCATTATACTATGGAACTATAAATCCCTAATTACTCTCCCCCACTTGACGAATGACCACTGGTAGATTAGAAGTGTTCCATCTACCTCACTCCTTTACTAAAAATCATGATGTATGTTATTTTAATATAGATACATCCAACTACCAATGATCATAATAACATATAGAATTACCATAAAATTGACCACTAAGATAAAATATATCATATGTATACAAAATACTAGAAACATCATTGATCCTAAGATAAATATTATTGTATCTTCTTTAACATGTCCTATAAGTCTTCCCATGTTTCTCTATCTATTGATCTTAGTCTATATTTGGAATATATTCACAAATCCTAATAATATCCCACATGAATACTAATTTAGGGACGTCACATAATCCTATAACACAGGGAAGAAATCACCAATTGTACTTCCTCAATATTAAATGATACAATCAACTACATATGTTATTACCTAAAGTATATCTAAGTCCAAATGATTCCCTAGAATCACCTAGAATGAATCCTTTAGAAACATATCATTTTGATAATACCATCTAGCTATCTTCTAGACCCCTAAATAGGTTATATTCATGAAATTTCCAGATACAATGGTAATTGAAATATATTTTCCAATTCCATTAATAAAACACCAAATTCACAGACAATTGTATAATTACATGACTATGATTGAATATTGATGAATTATCCTAAATGATTTTAAAATACTCATTCATATATTTCATCAATAATTTTTTTTTCTTTCTTCCACTATTGACACATATTCATATATATTTTTAGAGATTGAAATCACTGATTTTATCCTTGATATCCAATAATATATGGTTTTACGAAAGGTAATGAAAAAACTAGTTATCCTTTAAATGAATATATGTTTACCATAATGGTTCCTCCCAAATACACATCCAACATATCATCATATAGGAGTAAAATGGTATTATCTTCACTTTTATTTAGAAATCTCAAAATATTTATCATATCTTCCCAAGGTATATTATAAAGATTTGAAATGATCTAACTAAAAAATCCATTAGAATGGGAAAGATCCACTCAACAAAACACGTTGGAATTCATGATATTTACAACTTCTAAATCATATAAAATTATCCCAATGTGCTTTCCTATTGTTCCATTCAAGGCACTTCGTCCATGTAGAATATGATGTGGATAAGAAAATAAATCTAAATATATTTTCTTATAGTCATTGAATATATTTCAAGGATATTTTGGAAATAGAATTTAAATGATTAGAATAAATTGATAGTATTCTTATTTAAAATTATCTACATGCACAATATTTTATTCTTTTCATTGAGATCATTCATTTCAAACATTCGCAATAGTTATTTCATAAGATATTGGATACATTGGACTGCTAACCGACCTGAAATTTTTAATCCAAATAGTATTAAAATGATGATATTCACATCATTTTTACCATTGTAGTTGCAACATTGATCTATATTATTTCATGTGAAACCCTTATCCTCCAGGAAAGAGTAAAATTTATAATTCAACTACGTTGGAATTTTTTTTACCCATACATTCTTTAATACTATTTATACACCAACAACTACTTTTGATGATCTAAAATTAAGGTAGGTTTCTTCATGTAGATTTCTTCATCCAGATATCCATGAAAAAAATATTCTTCACATACATCTCTAATAGATTTAATTGTCTAGAATAAACCAATTATAGAATATCTGAAATTGTAGTATGATAAACTACCAGATAAAAAATTTCAAAAATGTATATATCCTCCTTCTATTAAAATCCATTGACAATCATCCTTTCCCTATACCTCTGTCTTCTTTTAGTGTCATCTCTTATCCTGAAACCACACTTTTTCACTAGTTTCAACATTCTATCTTGTTGTTTAACTAAATCAAAATTGTTGTTCACAAGAATTGAATACTAATGTTCTGTAATATTCAACTAACACTATCAATAATCTATGATGCTATCCACTTATTCATGAAATTATATTTTTTCGTCATCCATTAAACGAATAAATTCCAATTTATCCCCATACCTTTCTACTAGTCATCTTTCTAATTTTAAACTCAATAATATTTTATGTGGATCTGAAATTTTATGATGTAATGTCTCTATAATTTTATTATTTAAAACTATAGATAAAGACTCACTAGTTCAATAGATCTCCGGTACATCCTCTATTGGTATCACTATTTTTATTTTTGTTTTTATCCTGTAAATTTAATCCTAAATTTTCCAACATGTGATGGGTTTAGAGACATCTGAATTCTCAAAAACATTCACGCATTTGATGATTTTATACTAATCAATTTAAACTAATGATTATTATTTTAATTTAACTTTCTTCTACATATAATTTTGATCATGTCAAAATAATTTCTCATTAAATATGAAAATTCTACTTTGGATTTCTTTCTTCATATCATAATTCCAATATTGAAACCCAAATTGTTCATCACCATAGCCTATGAAAAAACTTGCATGGAATTTAGTATCAATCATATTTTAATATTTGAAATCCATATGAATGTAGCTTAGAGATAAAAAGGCTTTTATGGTTTCAAGGCATATTAATTTTCCTATCCACGTAGTTTTTAAAATTCTTATATCTTTGGATTTGAGGGGAACCAATTTATTAAATAAACAATAATAACTACTAAATATTCAAAAATAAAAGGGAATACCGAAATATTGCATCAGGATTCATTCAATATCCATCAATTTCTAATTTATCCCTTCATATAAAAACTTTTACATATGTTTTCATAGAATATTATTGTCATTTGTAAATCATATGTGCCCAAATGAGTTCCAAAAACGTTTTATAGTGTACTCACTTCAATTTTAAAATCTCAATATTTTCATTTTTCATATTTTATCGATTTAAAACATTTATTTCAATTATAAGAACACTCTAACCACGCCCAATTAATTTGTCAATAAAAATCCTCTACTTTCATCACATTTTTTTCAATGAAAGGAAAAATGTATTGTGATCAATTGTGATATTTAACCGGTGCATGTACCCACACATCCATATACACATGTTAAAACTTTTATTTTTTTTAATTCTTTTTATATGATAAAAATTCAATGTTAATTTCATTATGAATATACATCATTTGTAAATCATGATGTTTGAATGTTCTATATTCAACAAGACTTTCTCTAATATAACAGTCATTCCATTTCTCAATAGGGTCTCCCAGATGATAATTCCACATATCTAAATTTATATTTGATTAATTTCTACAATGTGTGTCTCTGGCATCCATTCAGGACTGATATTATGTACTATAATATAATTCTCTATCCAATATAAGAGATCAATTTGTGATTTTCCACAAGCTATCACATTTTTTTCCATAACTAGATTCATCAAACTGATGTAAAAAAATAAAATTCATATTAATTCATTGAATATGGTGAACTTCCTTCAGCATTAGAAAATGTCCATTTTTTTTACTTTACAGTAACATATTAATCCCTCAAGACATCAAGAGCCTAATCATCCACTTGATTAAATCTCCCATGTTTTTCTAATGAAATATTTTTCATGAAACCTTTTTCCCCAATCGATTTGTAAGATAATCTATAAAATATGATCCAATATTCCATCAGTGTGTTGAAACTCATAAGTATATTAGAACTAATTTATCTAGTATAATTAATCATATTTAATCCTTCATAATCTAGTATGTCAAAAACATTTTCTCATTCATTCCAATATTATATAATATGTCCATATTTACCATATTTCTAGAACAATACATCATTCCCAGTAGGTCTACCTCAATAAAACTCCATTAACATCCAACATGATTTCCTTTGACTTCTTTGACTAAGTAAGAATCCACTTCCTTCATTATTTAATGCATCATAGTCTGATTCCTATGTCTCCCTCCTCAAAAACAATTTATATAGAATCACATTCCAAATATCATTGAATAACATGCCACCTTACCTTTGGGAGTTATAAACCATCATTTACATTCCTTATCATGATTCTAGAAATGATTAAAATAGTGATATCACTCATACAAAATCAAACAAATCTTATATTTATAAATTTCAGATTGATCATGATAATGTAGAAGTACACAGCACAATGAGTAGCTGATTTTTATTAAAGTAGCCTAATGTTGAAAATATTTCACATTAAGAATGCCTTGTGTAGTGCTGTTGGATTCTCATATATGTTTAAGGACAATATTTAACCTATTTTTGTCTTATTTTGTGGATATAAAGAGCCAAATTCTATAATAATTACATCACTAAAGAAAACAATTACTTTTCTCCAACATTACCTACTTTTCTTTGGCCATTGTCTCTTGGGTGGAACCCATAGAAAAATTTCCAAATCTTTCTAGATGACATATTACTGTATTTTCATTATTTGGTAACAAAAATCTTTTACATATAATTTTTTGATCAAGACCTTTCACTCTTATGACACAATCATATTAAAATGTAATAAATCCCTCAAAATCCAAAATAATGTCTAAATAATTATAAATAATTTTACTTAGGTTATTATTTATTAAAAATAAATTCTATTTTGAATACCTCCCTTTTTATATGAAACCAATTAATTATAAATACACCTGAATTTTACATGTCTGAAATTTATCACTCGAATACCACAATAGTGAAAAATGTTTAATGATTAGAATGATTTGTAAACTGAGCGTACCAAAACATGAATGAATATAGTTCACCCTAATCAATGCACTTAATCCAAAAAAACCTCAAAAAATTTCACTCACATTTACACCAAAAATCATGAAATGATTAATTTAAATCGAAAACTTGTAAAACACACATTATCTTATGATTGGATTTATATCCTATGTTTGTAGGAGAAACATTTAAACATTCATTTCATCAGAAGCATAATGTATAATCATTTAGAATCATAAGATATTTATATCAAAACATCATTGTATTACATGATACATTAGTAATGTTTTCCCATTACATTTATATAGAGGGTATCACATGAACATCAAGGTGCACCAAACTCTTACATTCATAATGTTCTATCTATTACACTATGCAACTACTCATCACTTTTTTATCCCCATAGATTGACAAAAAATCACTATTAGATTAGTAGTGGTATCTAGGAGTCACTAATTTTTCATAAATACTACTATATGTTATTAAAACATAGACATTTACAACTACCTATTATATCATAATTTAATTAAATTATAATTATACTGACCACCAAGTTAAAATATATTGGATGTTCCTGAATAGTGGGAATCCTAACATCAACCAAGATAAAGAATACTTTCACTTCTCTAAGATGGACACATATTCCTTTGGAGTATTTCCTTCTTGTGAACTTACTCTAGTTTTAGGAAAATCATCATAATTATAGATAGGTTGGTCTCACATCTCAGCACACACATCACAAATCAAGATAGAATCTAAATGTTTCCTTATCTATGACAATAATGGTGAGTGTAACATTTAGGTACATCTCTATTCATGTGTGTGTGTATAAAATTGGGTTGGTTCTAATCTTATTCCTTCAAAATCAATTAAATGAATAAAAAGTATTTTATTAAATATAAAAAATATATAATTCCTTTATATCATTTAGTAATTGTATATAATTTAATTTATTAATATAAATTTTCATCAGGTTATACAAAAATATTTCATGTTAATTCAATTGGTACATATTTTTGTTTCTCAGTAATTGGTAAAAAATAAATTTATCTTATTATCCATATATTTTCATAATATATTAATTACTAATTATAATTAAAAATTTAACATCTAGGTTACTATCTTATAATAACTAAACAATATTTCTTTGAATCTCAAGGTTGCGTATAACACAATCCAAGCTGGTGTTCTGTATAATACAAGACATAAATGAAATTAAATGGTTTAATATGAAGAATGAATATATTTCAAAAAATAACACCATGTTACATTCTACCTCCCACCCCTTAAAAATGAATTTATCCCAAAAAATTCATCTGTGTTATCAATGATTTAGTATATAGATGTTTCATTCATTGAAACCCACTTCGTAAATATGAGTACTAAAACATCATTTTAAAAATGAATGTTAGAAAACAAATTGTTACCCAATGTTTCCACATAAGAGAACATAGGTGGAAATTCAAAACATATATATTGAAGAGAAATGTATCTATCATATTCTGATGGAGAGTGGTAGAGAAAATTATCAGGAGAATGTAAATAATAATAAAATTATAAACCTATGTGGATCTAATTATCCATTTGATACATTAGAAAATAATAAAATAAGATAAAAAATTTCTTGATCTGTTCCCTGTAGTTGATGAATATTTTTATGAGAATAAGTACATAACTTGATAAAAATAATATCACCCTTTTTTATACCTTGATTAATTTCCACTTTATTTTTTATTTAATGAAAAAAGGTGAATTTTTCATTCATAAAGAATTATTAGATAATGAGATCCGTAGAAAGAGAGGTAATTCCACCTATCTTAACATCAAAACACAATGGTTAGAACATGTCATCCAATATTCATAATTCCTCATAAGGGGAGATAATACTTTAATAACTACAATTTTGAACAAATTCATAAATAGTTACCTCTATGATCCTTCTAAAATATTAAAATATGAATCCTTGGAACGAAGTTCAAAAAATTTAAAACTTAAACATTTAAGTAATCCCCCAAAGAACTTGATGTACCCGTTTATTGTAAAAAACCAAACTAGCCAAATTTAATATCATTGGTTCTCTAGAAATATGATAATAACCTAAATTACCATAAAATTGTTGTGAAAAATCCATGATTTCAAAAATCAACTCATTCAAAATTCTAGAAATCCCAAAAATTATATAAAATCAGTAAATGGTATCATAATACACTTTTTCGTTATATAATTTCAATTTTAATTAATTATATCAAACATCTCTATATTTAATTATCCAAAAATAATTCATATATTTAGGGTTATCTTTAATCATGTGTTTTCCAAAAATATCTCAGTCACTTTAAATGGTTGCATCTACCATTCAATATATGAACTAAATACTTACAAAATATCCACGCTAGACCAATAATTATATATTTCAAAATTACATAACACCATAAAAATGATTTGACAACATCATTCTGAAACCCCATTACAAAAACACAAAATCATTCCAACATTTCGTTTTCATGCTCTTCATCTCCAATAGTTCTCATTTGATATTTATATTTTTTTAGTTATAAGAGGTTATTGATGTTGATGATCATCTATAACCATTGTATTATGAAATTGGATAAAATAATTCCCATTTTCCTTGCACATTAAACATTATAGTGGGTGGGGGGTTCATTTTGTGTAGTGTTTATATTAATAGTAATCCTTTTACCGTCACATTGATAGTTAATTGCTTAATAGCCATATTTTCAACACTTGGAACATTTATGGATTCCCTTAAGACTGTATCCACCTGGATTCTTTCCACACATTGATCATATAAGAACACTATTATTCTTTTCATCAGTGTCTTAATATTTCCCATCAACTCCATATTCCATTTCTTATTAAATCCATAAGATTGATATAGAACTCCATCTTCTATTTATACCTTTATAGAACAATGAAAAATATCTACATAGCTACTAAATATTCTTATGGAATTTTTCTTCTAAAAAATGGTTTTAAACCATTGAGGAATCGATAAATATTACATTCATTTTAGATGAAAATTACATAAGAGTACCACGAAATACTTGTAAAATATTCCTTGTAAGTACCAAAAGATTCATCATCCTTTTTCTTAAGGTCAAGGATCTCCTTTTTGATCTTCATATGAAGAATAATAGGAATTTACATATTAAAAAATATGTTCTTTAATTCATCCCATTATATTAATTAAATTTAATCATACCACATTGATCATATAGGAACACTATTCTTCTTTGCATCCGGGTCTTAATATTTCCCATCAACTCTATATTCCTTTTCTTATCAAATCCATAAGATTGATATAGAACTCCACCTTCTATTTCTACCTTTATAGAACAATGATAAATATCTACATAACTACTAAATATTCTTATGGAAATTTCCTTCTAAAACATGGTTTTAACCCATTGAGGAATCAATAAATATTATATTCATTTTAGATGAAAATTCCATAAGCGTACCATGAAAGACTGGTAAAATTTTCCTTGTAAGTACTAAAATATTCATTATCATTTTTCTTAAGCTCAAGGATCTCCTTTTTGATCTTCTTATGAAGAATAATAGGAATTTACATATTAAAAAATATGTTCTTTAATTCATCCCATTATATTAATTAAATTTAATCATCCCACATCAAATTATTATTTTAATCCACAACCTATCTGCATGGCCTTCTAACTAATAAATAGCTAAAATAAGTTTTTTCATGTTATGAATACTGAAGGTTAGAAAATATATTTTCAATGGTATTGATCCATTGTGTATAATCAAATTGACCATATGTACCACTGAAATAAGATTGTAATTTCCTCATGATGGACTCTAAAAAAACCATTTCCCTTCCCTTATCATTTGGAAGTCTAAATGATTCATATCATGTGTATGTATCATAATAAAATTTTTCATTCCAACTCCAATTTCATTGGGTTATTTTAGTGGATATTAGTTGCATTTCCCATTATATTCATCATTAACATGGTTCCATTGGGTTCCATCCATTATGTAAAAAATCATAGTGTGAGAGGAAATAATGAAACTGAGAAAACCACTTAATCAAGGGAATTTACTTTCAATCTCTATAATCTTAGGTTTAATCCTAGATTTTCCATGATTATTACAGAAATTCATGGATTGTAACCTATACTTAGACTTATCCCTAGGGACATCCCAATACATTTCATTAGAAATATATTTAAGGATACCACTAAATTTTTTCACATCCTTTTTTCAAAAGATGACTAATCCTTCACTCCAATACCAACTACAATGATATAAGCTTAACATACATGGATATTACATTATTTTTATGAAATACACATACATTACCAATACACATGCCTGAAAATCAAATTATTTTAGTTACTTTAGAAACATGTAATAAAAACATATATTATAGTGAATGATCTTAAATATTTCCCCTAATGATATTACCCTTTAGTAATCCTATGAAAACCTTTTTTTATAACAAGGGGAAAAATAAAATATAAGAAAAGAGGGAGCTTAGTTTCTCAGGAATGGTAAAAAAAGGACTTATGAATACTAACATAAAAACGAGTTTATAAGAATCTGAATATAATAACAATTATATCAAATATCTTAATCATGAGTCAAAAATAATTTAAGACATAAATTACAGTAGAATAACCTAGACCTAAAACATGGAATTCTGGGAAACACATAACTATATGAAATAATTTCCAGATTATTCAAGGTAATATTCCTAGACCTTCATAGTGGAAAAAGACTATTGATGAACTGTTTTCACTCCCAATTATATTGTTGTAGTATTGAACAATGATTAATCCCAATTTACTCTTGTATTGTTGAACCAAAATTACTCTTGTTCTAGTCTTTTATTACTGAGATGTGTTCACTTCCAATTTTATTCTGGCATATCTCATGGTATATACATCATTACCCAATCCATTCTAGGGATATATAGGTTCCAACCATCACATTATTAAAACCATACATATGTTTTTTACATAAAATTAAATAATTCAACATATCTTATCCCATGGAATAAAATAGGATTCATAAACATCATTCCATCATAACATAATCCAAGAAATAGAAATGGATTTCATGAATATCATTATGTCAAAAAAATAATAAAATCATAGAAAATCTGGGATAGTATAATTAAAACATATCCATATTAAATCATATATGACATCAAATAATATTGTCTTATATGGAAAACCATTTTGAGATATTACATGAAATTAATTCTTGAGGAAAATATATTTTTTTATTTGAAAGCAATTTATTTTGATAAATTGTCAAGCAACATGTAATGAAAATATTTTCATCAAAAATAACCTCATATGATTGTAAGGGATTATTCATCAATATATTGTGACATGACAACATAAAAACCCATTCAATCCCAATAAGTTAAAAGAAAAAATTCTTCTTGTACTATTAATAGATAAGTCAAAAAGTACATCATAGGAAAAATTAAAAAATATTCCTCTCAAAACGTTTAGTAAATAATAAAAAAAGGGAAAAATTGAAATTAAACAATAGTATAAGAATATTAAGAATTTTTTTGAATGAATTTTTAGTTAACATGGACATAGATGATAAATATACAACTTTCAATACTTATATATAAACAATCTGGTATAATAGGGAAATTGTGAAATTAACCATAACTTTAGGTATTGGTTCCTTCATACATATCTGAAACTCAAATATAATGGTTTAGATATTGGAATTAACATATTCTGAAACCATATTTTTGTTTATTATATCATATATGGTAACCTTATAAACCTTTTTTTAATAATATTTCCTTATTACTCTTCATTCAGGTATTAAATTTTATTTTCTTATTCATGTTTTGTCATATAAGTCCCGATTACTTTTCATAGGATATAGTTCCATCCTTTAAATAATGATATTAAGGTACCTAATATAATATATGACATGAACTAGCCTAGGATGAACCAAAACCAGACACCCGAACTGATCTATGGCATGGACCAAAGGGTGTTATCAATCCCCATGTGCTAGAAACTAGTGCTAGGAATCAATAGAGTACTTATGAGAATGAATTAAACCAAATATATTCAAGAACTACGCAGTGGAATGAAACAGACATCCCAACATTCATTTAAATAAAATTAAATTAAACATTATTTATAAAAGAAATAGAAAGTAAAAATAATCTATACAGCCAACCGACCAAACATGAAGTCCAAACTAACACCATATGACCACACTTTCCACTCTACATACAATGAATACACATCCCCCAATGTGACCAATATGAACCTAAAACCATCACAATGGCTAAAAAAAGAAGAAAAATATAGGCTTCAGTATTAAAGCTTAGTAGGATAGCCCGATATTCTATCCCCAATGCACATCCTTTAAAATAAAATAATTATCAATTTCAATTTTGAGATTCAATATATAAAAATAATTTTCCAAATGAGGTTCTGTGTTGTAAAAATTTAAAACCAAAAAATTTCATGATTTATAAACAAGAATTCTAGTAACATTTTTTCAAAGAGGTGAAAAATAAAAATGAAAATAATTTTAATTTGGGATGTTTTAAATAATGTAATATTTTAAATAAAACACACACACTGCTGAATTTACAAACTAAAAGCCCCATATACAGATGGTTAGTACAAAATATCTAATGAGCACAAGTCATAGGAACACCCCTATGCACTAGTTCGTTGGCGGCCCCGGGTACCTTGTATCTCCATGTAAAAGTAACCATAAAAAATATCAATTCTAATGAACATGAGAAACTATTAGAAGAATCATACCTTACATAATGGTCCCCAAAAACATCATCATCATTGTTTAGTTAGTGCTATCATTGTCAAACATGGTACATGAAACAGAGACAAAACCCTTACGGATTACTAGCATACTAGTACACTTCCACCCACCTAGATACCCGAGTTTTCCCTTTTTTTCTAAAAAAAGATAAAAATATATAAAATAACATTTTATCATCAATATAAAATTTAAAAATCATAAAAGCATCAAACATCCCACACACATGTCTCACATATCTTTCATGGATGAATAAACAACCTAAATTTTCATAAAACAATTTCACGAAGTATAATGAGGCCTTGTACATAAAATGCATTCATAAATAATTTTTTAATTACAATAAACCACCAATAACATATCAAACCTGTAACAACCCAAGATTTAATAGTACATTATTTCTTCAAAGTAATGCAATAACATTCACTACACGCAACATTGAGTTCAAGTGCACCACAACTTACCAAACTAGCAGTTCAAAAGCGGTTATTAAGTATTAATTGAATTTTGAACTCTATATAATCCTTATAATTTTAGAATCCACATTATGAATTTCTTAGACATAATGTCTTAATAAATTCATTTTTTTAAGATAAAAGAATTATTTTCCAAAAAATGCAATTTTACAGCCGGTTAATGGATAACCCTTTTTAAATCCAATATTTGAAACTTTTATATATTTAATTTAACAAAATAAACTTTTTCTTTAGAATCGGTACATAAGAATTTAGTTTCAATAATTTTTTTTTGTTTTTCTGATGACTTTTATATTTTGGTGAATAGTGAAAATAGTATATTTTAACTAAAAACAACTTTTTAATCAAAATAATTTATAGTGTTGACTTATACATTTTAATGGTTTGGAAGTATAATTGGATTATATTTTTACCATTTAATCCAATTTTGGTAATTGTGTGTAATTTCACTTTAATATTGGATATAAACAAGTGTCAATCTTTTGATAGTTATTATTTCTTAAAAATACACTTTTTGGTTTTGACAATGGGAATTATATTTAAATTAATTAATACAACTTCATTGTTTTGAAATTGGTAATATATAATTCATTTTTTAATTCTGAATATTAAAATTAGCATAGGGTGAAGTTTTGGTATTTTTCTGAAAACTTTCAATTTTTGATGAATAGTGAAAAACACTGAGTTATAGTTTAAAATCGAATTTTTATTTAAATAATTTTTTTAATCTATTTTAGGTCAAAATAGATATATAATACCTATATAAGTTCAATGCAATTCATTGGAGTTAGTTTATAATAACTTTAGATATATAAAAATTTTATTGAACTTTTTACCGTCTTTACCCACCTCCTATGAGCATTTGCAAATTTACATAAAACATAATTTTATCACCTATGTGAGTTGAATTTAAAAAATATGAGAGATAAAGTTGATATTAGTAGGTAAAATGTGGTTCAATAAGATGATATTAATTTTTTGTGAATAGTAACTTTTTTACTTTTATTTACCACGGTTAAAAGTAAATACGGGTAATTTATGGTAAAAATGATATTATTATTACCCTAAAACGTGTCCTAATTATATTGGATAAGTGTTATTCGATGAAAAAAAAACCTTAGGAATAAAATATGATCATTTATATCCACTTGTATTAGATTAGGACATTTATTATTATTTAATTCAAAGAAGAGTTAAAAGAGTTAAAATTAATGTTTAATAACTAAATTTTTTTAATATAGGGATAAATATAAGATAAATTCTACTATAAATATTAATTAGAAATATAAAAATATTTCCAACATAATAGTATTTTATTTATATTTTTTAGACACGAAATAATTTAATTTATTAATGACACAATGATGATGCAATAATTACCTAATTAATGAAAGATTAAAATAATTGACATTATAAATATCCAAATAAATGTAATTTGAGACTTTATATGAATTACACTAATTTTCTAGGTTAATATGACATATTAGGGTTGGTTAGATGAATTATTTTTGAAGTAATAATGCTGTTATTAATTTAGAAAAAACAAAATACCGAATAGTGTCAAAATTGACATAAAAGTGTTTTTAAAACAAATATTATATTATTAACTAATATTCTGTTCATAAAAATCTAAGGATCGTCAAAAAGACTTATATAATTATATGTGTATAATTAATTAATGACTTGGGGTTCTCTTGTATGTATATAGTATGTTTATTAACCATATAATATAAAAATACAAAGAGACATGGTAAATGTCAAACTATTTAACAAAGAGTTAAATCTAAATGATAAAGTTAATATAGTGACCCAAACCTGTCTAAAACCTATTGGTTGAGTGATTTTTGACCCCTCCCCACCTTATGATTTAAATAATCAATTTTTGATTCATTATAAATCGAAAATTATTTTATTATAAAACAATATTTCTAGCTTTTCCTAAGGTGCCCCAGACCCCTCTTATAAAAGGGCACTCCTACTTATCTCTAATTCACACCTTCAGAGCCATTTTTATGGGCCAAAACATTCCCAAATACCCTCTAAAATGTACTCCATTCATCCTAGAGGCCTTACTTTAGTCATAAATCCAACCTAATAAACCCTTTTGATCAAATCAAAAGGAAGAACCCGAAAAAGAGTTAAATATTTCATCAACTATTTCAAGTTACTTTTTCTTCCACTTCCCCTTTCTTTATTGTTTAAATTATAAAATAATAACTCCATAATATTCTATATACTGTGATTTTATTATAAAAATGGTACAACTTTATTCATTATTCTATCCATCCTTTGGATGACATGTCACCATACGCGCGTAGGTACAACTTACCGTCTCCACGTTGTGGTGTAATTGTTATTCAATACATTTTTATTTGTATGGGTATAATAATGATGTGTAATTGATTTAAATAATAAATATAATATGATAATTATTCTGTATATATGATATACCATCCAATTATATATTATTTAAATATCAAAATAATGATATTGTCGCTCGTGCGTACGTACGGATTACCGTCTCCACAAACGTGATGAGATTCGTTCCCCATCATATCCATTCAAGACTATTTTTCCTCTGATGATTAAAAATAATGTTTAAAGACTTAATATCATTCTGAATATGAATAAGATACATCCTATCCATAACAAACATTACTTACCTAACAATGCATATTAAGGAAAACGAATTAGTTAACACCCGATATGACGATAATACTAAGATATTATTAACAAAGAAATGTTAAAAGATAATATATGATATCATATTAATGCATATGATTACTATATAAATTAATAACAATTATTTCACCATTATATAGGAGGTTAATCTACCATCAACCAAGGAAAAGTAAAAGGTAAGGGTAAATTTTACAATCTCTTTATTATTCGAGGTTGTTTCTATGTAAGTATCTACTAGGACCTCTTTATCATCCACATCCATGTTTCTTAAAATTATATTTCAAAAACGTTTCTACTAGATAATGGGGTAAAGTAATTTATAACCTTATTTAACCATATATTTTTTGAAATTAATCTTTCTGGCATATTCCAAACAAGGTACTTTATGACCTTTTCGAAAAAATTAAGATAAGAATGTTTTTTTAACTTATACGGTAGGTGCAACTATTTTCTACCATTATAACATCATCGAATCTTCCCCTACAAGATTATAATAATATTTTCAAAATAAACGTTTTCTTTATAATTATATGACTCTTAAATGATTTTAAAATAGAAAGAGATATTTCTCTAAAAAATGTTTTGATTTCATCTATGTCAACATCCTTTGATGGATTATAAGTTTATTTGAAGTTGATTTATTATGATACAAAACATCCATATTTTATTGATGGTTTTGTGTTATGTTTGACTTTGGATGTGATTTTTTATGCCATTGATGGTTTATGGTTAAAGTATTGACATTTCGTGTGATATTTTTAATACGAATGTTTATGTTATATTTCATCCTTTTCATATGAGGAATGTATTGGACTTAGTAAGTGACGGGTGGATCTTTCTATAGCTTCTCTATTCATCGGTAGGTCTCATGAGACAACTAGATGTGGAATTGACCGAGGCCATTCCCAATTTGATATATGGTTTTGGCTGAGGCCTTAATCATTTTTAGACATCTAGTCCAAGGAATTGACAAAATGTTGTAGAATGTCCGACATTTTACATTCCGTCATTATGAAAATTATATTGATGGTTCATGTGGGCATTCGACTAGTAGAATATCTGTGATTATGTTTTATTCTGGAATTATTTACTAAGATCATATTCTTTCCATAAAAGTGTTCATGTTTATTACTGGTAAAGTAATGTGTTTTTAATTATTCACCATGATTAATATTTATGTTATCTTCAGCTGTATTGCTAACCCTTATTTTGCATTTGAGCTCACCCCTTTCTTATGTTTCATTTTACCAGGATATGAAGAAGTTAATTAAGAGTGACTTGTAGGCTTAATCTAGGAGGCTTGGATGTTTCTAATGGAATTAATTAGTGGTTTATTTCTTTTCAAGTCTTATAGTGGAAATTATGTATGAATATTATTTCCAATAATACTAAACTAATCAGTCTTTCGTGACATGATTTCCTTGTGATCATGTCAATGTATTAAAATAATGCACCGACTCTAGGCGTATGGGGTCGGGGCATTACAGTTGTTATCAGAGGAAGTTTAGTACAAACCTTAGAAACTAGATTTAGATAAACTCTTATTTTAGCACATAGCCCTAAGATAGAATTTGGGGATTAGTATAGAAGAACTTCCTAGAATTTTGGTATTATAGAAATTTTGTGAGTTTTCCAAGAAATAAATCCCTGTCTGGATACAAGCAGGTAGAGGCGGCTATAGAACATATGTACCAAGGGGTAAAACCCAAAAACACCGCTTTGTAATAGGCACGAAAGGGAACTGGTGCACGACAATGGGCATTGCTGCACTCTTGGTTATGACACTCCCGGGGATATTCTTTGGATAATTTTCATTTTCTTTAAAAATCATTATGAAGGATTTATGAGTATATACCTCCTCAAAGAAAATAATTTTATGATTATGGATTATATCCATAAACTTTTCAATTTACGTTATGTATTTTACAAGTTTGGAATTATTCATTGAAATTCATAAACTTACCTAGTGGATTCCATTGTATAGAAATGGCGCCCTGTAGAAGGAATGTAAACTCTAGCCATATGTATTATCCAAAGAGTAAGAAGAATCATATCTTTCACGGTATTAATCCAACATTTAAAAGGTAAATAGTCTCTCATTTATTCTCAACATATGAATAAATAGTATCATGTGTTAATAAGATAAGTAAACAATTCTCTGAATCTTATGGCTTTGAAGGGAAGAAAGAGAAGAAAAGGATGGAAGAGAGAAAGATGGATAATGGAAAGAGGTAAAAGAAAAATTTTCCTATATATGATAACTATGGAAAGAATCACCTTGGTAAATGGTTGAAGGGAATGAGAGTTTGTTATAAGTGTGGAGAAAAAGGACACCATGTACGTGATTGAAAGGGTAAGAAAAAGATGTCAAATGTAAAATGCTTCATCTGCAAGGCATTGGGACACTACGCGAATCAATGTCCCAGTCATCAGAGTATACCACAAATGATGCTATTGGATAATAAAAAAGTTATGATACTACTTCAGATGAAGAGGAATGAGTAGTGTTCTTATGTTTTTATTACAAAATTATTTCATTTGAGTGTTGTATCAGTAATATACTGGTTATATGAATTATGGAGATAAATAAGAATTGTACTTAAGTACTATTTTATTGAGGATTTGATATTATATGGTTCTAAGAAATGTGACTTAATAGTTAGCTACACTTTTTGGATAAATACATGTTTTAAGGAAATGTAATCCTTAATATGGTCCTGATAATGAGGTAGTGATTTTGGAATAATATATGGTTGATTTGGATAAATTATATTGGTTATTCTTGACTTCCTAGGACTTGATTTATAGTTTGTTTATTTCATCATTGTTGGAATATTGAATATTTTTGGATATAAGGAATATATCTAGTATTATATAAATGATAAGGGAGTATGAATGTAATCAATAGGGATTTATGGTAATTCATGGTGTTTCCATTTTTTAAAATAATACATGATGAAGGTGTTCACATGTTATTACATGGAAAAAAGGATCTTCATTGTGTTTAACATGATTATAAATTTTGGAATGTGATTTTGGATAGAAGTATTTTGGATTAGTCTAAAGGTTGGAATGGATTAAGTTTGAAATTGGATACTATTGTTAAGGTTATTTTAGGATTTTTATGAAAATGACAACACGCAGACCATGTGACAACCCATCACGTCGGAGAAAGCTGCGAGAATCGAACCCACAATCATAGTGCGATTGAGATTTATCGCCTACCACTGGACTACGTGAAGTCCCTGGATTGTTTAATGTAGTTTCTTTTTTAAAGGATCTGATAGGTGAATTATAAATTCTTATTTTTTTGGAACCCTATACAAATTTGATAAATAAAATATTTTTTTAAGTTTTACTATCTTTTTGAGTGAAAGATGAGTTTGTGGTAGAAATTAGTTAAAGGATGGAACTCTTCTTGTCACGTCTATTTTTTTACTTCTCTTATTCTATGAAGAAATTAATTCTTAAAATTTAGGTAAGGGATCTTAAATCTAAAAATGTGTTATCCTAATACCTTATGTTTTGTTGAGAAGATGATATTTTAAATCATCATGGAATGATGGATTTGAGGCCCTAAATTCTACAATTGTTTGTAACTGATGACCTGAATAACTACCTATAAATATTTATGTTTTTACTCCAATTAGGTGTCTCTAATTTCCACCAATGTTCTCCTAATCGATATCATAATTTTGTTGTGACGTTTTCATTCCCCTTTTCCTCTAATTAAGACTAAGGTTTTGTAACCCAATTTCCGATGTGGTTTTTCCCACAAAGGTAATTTATATTTTCAACCTTTTATTTTCGAAGAACAATTTGAAATTGCATGGATGAAATTTATTGAAGGAGGGAAGAATTTAATACCCCAAGATTTCACAGTATGTTATTTCTTCAAAGTAATGTAATAACTTGCACTACATGAAACACTGAGTTCAAGCGCACCACGACTTACCAAACTAGTCGTTCAAAAGAGGTTATGAATAGTATTAACTAAATTTTGAACTTTATATAATCCTTATAATTTTAGAATCCATATTATGAGTTTCTTAGACATAATGTAAGAACAAATTCATTTTTTTCAGATAAAATAATTATTTTTCAAAAAATGCAATTTTACTGCCTTTTAAGAGAAAACCCTTATTAAATACAATATTTAAAACTTTTATATATTTAGTTTGAAAAAATAAACTTCTTATTTAAAATAGGTACATAAAAATTTAGTTTCAAATTTTTTTTGGTGTTTTTCTAATAAATTTCATATGTGGGTGAATAGTGAAAAAAAGTATATTTTAACCGAAAACAACTTTTTTAATCAAAATATTTTATAGTGTTGAATTTTCCTTTTTAATGGTTTGGAAGTATAATCAGATCATACTTTTACCATTTAATTCTATGATGGTCATTGTATGTAATTTCACTTTAAAATTGGACATAAACAAGTGTCAATCTTTTAATAGTTATTATTTCTTAAAATTACGCCTTTTGGTTTTGACAATAGGAATTAATTTTAAATTAATTAACGGAACATATAGGTTTTGAAACTGGTAAAATAGAATTCATTTTTGAATTAGGAATATCAAAATTTTCTTAGGGTGTTTTTTGGAATATTTCTGAAAACTTTTAATTTTTGATGAATAGTAAAAAACACCGAGTTATTGTTTCAAATCAAAATTTTATTTAAATAATTATTTATTTTATTTAAATTTATTTTATGTAAAAATAGATACATAATACCTATATATGTTCAATGTAATTAATTGGAGTCAGTTTATAATAACTTTAGATATTTATAATTTTTATTTAACTTTTTACTGTCTTTACCCACCTACTAGGAGCATTTTCAAATGTATATAAAACTTAATTTTTACACTTATGTGAGTTGAATTTTAAAAATATGAGAGACATGGTTGATATCAGTAAGAAGAATGTGGTTGAATAAGATAAATGTAATTTTTTGTGAATAATAAGTTTACACTTTTATTTACCTCAGTTAAAAGTAAATAGAATAATTTAGTGTTAAAATGATATTATTAGTACCCTAACACATGTCCCAATTCTATTGGATAAGTGTAATTCGACCAAAAAAACCATAGGAATAAAATATGATCCTTTATGTCCACTTGTATTAGATTAGGACATTTATTATTATTTAATTAAAAGAAGAGTTAAAAGATTTAAAATCAATGTTTAATAACTAAAACATTTTTAATATAGGGTTACACAGAAGATAAATTCGACTATAAATATTAATTAGAAAGATAAAATTATTTCCTACATAACGGTATTTTATTTATATTTTTTAGACATTAAATAATTTATTTTATTTATGACACAATGATGATGCAGTAATTATCTAATTAATGAATGATTAAAATAATTGACATTATACATATCCAAATAAATGTAATTTGAGTCTTTTTATGAATTAAAATAATTATATAGGTTAATATGACATATTAGGGTTGGTTACATGAATTTTGTTCGAAGTAATAATACAGTTATGAATTTAGAAAAAACAAAATATCAAATAGTTTCAAAGTTGACATAAAAGAGTTTTTAAAAACAAATATTATATTATTAAATAATATTCTATTCATAAAAATATAAGGTTCGGCCAAAAGACTTATATAATGATAGTTGTATCATTAATGAACCACTTGGGGTTCTATTGGAAGTATATAGTATGTCTATTAACCATATAATATAAAAATAAAAAGAGACATGGTAATTGTCAAACTATTTAACAACGAGTTAAATATAAAAGATAAAGTTAATATAGTGACCCAAACCTATCTAAAACCTATTGGTTGAGTGGTTTTCAACCCATCCCAACCTTATCATTTAAATAATCCATTTTGGATCCATTATAAAGAGAAAAATATTTTATTATAGAATAATATTTCTAGCTTTTCCTAAGGTGCCCCTCACCCCTCTTATAAAAGGGAAACCCCCCTTCTCTCTAATTCACACCTTAAAATCCATTTGGCTCGGCCAACCCCTGCCCAAATACCCTCTCAACTGTCATACCTTATAATGACCCAAAAATTTGAGTGAATTTTTATTTCTTTTTTGTGTGTGTTATTTTAGTTTATACGCAAAAAACTATATTCTTTAATTAATGATGTGAGTATAATTAAAATGAGACTATTGGGTTTCGACTGTTATATGACCATGTGTCAATATGACCGTTGGAAACTAAATGTTGCAATTTTTGTCTCTAAATACAAGTGATCTTGGTTAATTAATAAAAAATAATATTTGATGGCCTCATCTAGTAGTCTCGGGCCGATTAAAGCCCATATGATGAATCTTGAAAAGGAGGTAGCACCACTGGGCTTTACTCTAGACCAAACCCAAGCCGAACATCATCGTGTGAAGCTGGAGTGGAATTTCCTTCAGGAGAAGTTCAAGATTATTGAAATCACTACTCGGGAAATGTTGGCTGAGCCACCCTCAGATTCTCTCACCTCAGCACACCTTACAGTTAGGTCCTATGTTGGGGTTATAAGGGGCTATGCAACGAGACCGTAGCTGCTATGTGTAATCCTTTGAGATAAATAAAATTGTGATTTCTTCCTATGGTGAATTTTGTGTTTATTTTTCAGATATTTTGTTGGTCGGAGTGGGTACTCAAGAGGGGGTGAATTGAGTTCCAATTAAATTTTTTGTTTAAAAACTTTGACTTAAAACCCCCAAATAAAATACTAAATTAAACTGTAGTGAATTTATATCAAAGTAAAGGTTCTGTTGGGTTCTCAAGGGATTGATTATTTTCCAGTTAATCAAAACAGAAGAGTTGATTAACTTTTGAAACTAACTTACTGATTTACAACAAATATAAACACTTGAGAGTTTAATTATCAAAGTGAGCTTAAAACAGTTTTGGTTTTAAAGTAATTAGCAGCGGAATAAAGAAAACTTTGAAAGAAATAGTACAACAGATATAACCAAGAGGTTCAGTCTCAAGATGAGACTTAGTCCTCTCAACAATTTTATATAAATTTGATCCACACCCTGGATCGAGGTTCACAATAGTTTACAACTGTCCCGGTCCAAGACCTCTACCACTGTTATTCATGGGAAAAAGAACAACAATAACCAGCTGTCCAGGTCACACATGAACTCTACCACTATTACTGTGGGAAATGAAAGATGTAAAGAGTTTGATGAGGATTTACAGATCCTCCAATTAAAGTACAGGAGACAGTGTGTGTGTTAAATACAGCAGATAACACACACTGCTCGAAATGTAAAATAATGAATCACAGAGCAGAGATGTAGAGTTTAGAAATGGCTCTAGTGATTGCAGTGAAGCTTTGGACTCCTTGAGTTTGATCAGAAATGGTTCTGAGTCCTCTTCTAGTTTTTGTCTGAAAAACAGAGTGTCGTCTGCTTGGCATCCAGGTTCAGAGATAGTGAGAAATGTAGTCAATGATGTTCTTCAATGTCCTTGTGAATGTACAGAACTCTCTTTGAGTAAGCTTTAGTGTGTATGAGCTTATGTGTATTCTTATTGTGTGTTCTTCTCTTGTCTTCCACAACTATCTCATCCACCACTCTTTGCACTCATATATGTCTTGTAGTTGTCACATTGTGTGTTTGCACCAATAGGGACTACTTGTATTTATAGCACGAGCTCTAGAAAAAGAAATGATTTCTTTTTGTAGGTACGAGGTACGGTTCCCTGACATCCAACAACCTTCATTAAATAAATGACAGAGCATTAAAATATACCTAATATGACCGTTGGGTAGATTAAATAAAGATAAAGAAATTCAAACAGCTGTTTATGACTATCGGTGAGTCAAGTGATCGGTAGGTCATCAGCATCAGCATCGGTTGCGAGACATCGGTGTGTCCTGATCGGTGACTCAGATGATCAGCATCGGTGTGTCATGATCAGTGACTCATTTGATCATCATCGGTGATGCATCTTCAGTGACTCATTTGATCAGCATCGATGTGTCATGATCAGTGACTCATTTGATCATCATCGGTGTGTCATGATCGGTGACTCATTTGATCAGCATCGGTGAGACATCTTCAGTGACTCATTTGATCAGCATCGGTGTGTCATGATCGGTGACTCATTTGATCATCATCGGTGTGTCATGATCGGTGACTCATTTGATCAACATCGGTGAGACATCTTCAGTGAATCATTTGATCAGCATCGGTGTGTCATGATCAGTGACTCATTTGATCATCATCAGTGTGTCATGATCGGTGACTCATTTGATCATCATCGGTATGTCATGATCAGTGACTCATTTCATCAGCATCGGTGAGACATCTTTGGTGACTCAGATGATCAGCATCAGTGTGTCATGATTTGGATCGGTGCGACCGTTTTCTTTTGTAATGGATCGGTGCGACCATTGTCTTTTGATATGGATCGGTGCGACCATTCACTTAACAGAACACAAAGTGTCTGTTTGATCCAGAAGACTTCCATAATACTTGTAAATCAATAACAAATAGATAAAAACTTGATCCAACTGATATAAACAGATTCACTAAAAGATTGTGATTATGTATATGAGAAATCCAACCAGATTAAGTAACAATGATTTGTGATTATTAAAACAGCAATCATAGGAAGAATTCAACAATCTTCCAGAGGGCTCAACAATCTTACCATTTTTGATAATCACAAATCTTAGTCATAAATAAAAATAATATATCATCAATAATAGTGACAAGGCATAATAAGAATAAAAACACAATGAGATATAAATCTCCCCTTGAATTTATGCCTTTGTATATTGATGTAAAAATTGCTTCCCCTGCCATAGTATGTTTCTCCCCCATAGATATAAATCTCCCACTTTCGGATAATCAAAAAGGAGGGAAAACATATAGAGAAGAGATTAAAAGAAGGCATCGTAGAGAATAGAGAGAGAAAAAAGTTTTGTAAAGTACATCAGAGTACAAACAGAACACTGTTCACCCTATCAACAACAAGACACAACTATTTCTTGGGATGTAACGGGGCTTTGCCTTTGTCAGAAGGATCAATGGTTGGTAAGTTGGAAGGCTTGGAGGCAGGTTGAACTGGGCGAATTTGAAAAGGTGGTAATATGGCTCTGGAAGGTGGAGGAGAGGATGCCACATAGATTTTCTATGGAGTAGTAGTAGCTGGTTGAGAAGATTGCTGAAGAACTGGTCGTAGTTGAGATAGAGCTTGAGAAATGGAGATCTGATTTGGAGCAACATCAGAGGCACTGAGAGGTTCAGCAGTAGGAAGCACAATGGCGGTGGCTTGGTCATTCAGATAGGGCTTCAAAATATTTATGAAATCCTGAATAACTTCTTCACCATACTACATAGCCTTCTCAAAATCATCCGTATTCTCCATGAACCTTTCCAAGGTAGTAGTAAAATCTTTCAATTGACGAACATGAGTCTTGAAGGCTTGAGTGACTGGAGGTAGTCTCAGATTGTCAGCCAATACTTTGAAATTCGTGGTCATCTCATGCTTGGTATAGTTTTTTGAAAAGTAATGATAAACCTTTTCCTTGATCTCTCTCTGAGCTTTATTTTCTTCTGCTAAATATACTTTTACCATCTTATGAATGTGATCACTGTGCTCCTTCATCTTCCTCAATGATTCTAAATCAAGAACTTGTCTAATGGCGGCCAATTCATCATGCACAATCTGCCTTAGAGCTTCTAGCTCATGATTAGTGATCTTGGTTACTTTGGCTGCATTGGCTTGAGCAACTATCTGAGTTATCTCAGCTTTCAACTTCCTCAGATTAGACTTTTTAAGATGTTCAATCAAATTCCTCAACACTTCCATCATACCAGAGTTGTTGATCTAAATTTGTTTGATAAAGAAACTAAGCCAGATTGCAGATCCTTCAGAGTCTGATTTAGAGAGGCTATGTGCCTACCAATAAACTCACCAGTATTGGCCAGGTACGGTATAATAACATTTGATACTCTTGTTGAAAAGGCTTCCAAAGAATCTTCAGAAACTTTTAGAGAAGCTTGAGTAAGAGCAGTTGAAACTTCTTCTCTGACTGTATCTCTCACAGCAGCAAGCAAATCACTTTTGAACTTATCCAAATCAGACTGAGAGACAATAGAACTAGGTAGATGAACATCTGCAGCATCAACAGCATGAGCAGACCTTGCCTCAACTGGTTGGATTTCCTTCACAACCGCAGCAGATTCGGATTCTTCCTCTTGTTCTTCAGAATACTCTAAACCCAAAACAGCAAAACCAGGGTAATCATCCCAGACAGCAGCACACAGAGTATATTTCGGTTTATCATAACTTTCTTTTCCACTACTTTCTAGAGAATCTATCTTTCCATTGGCATTTTTTTCTGGTACAGTTTGATGTGTTTCTGTTGGAGGTACAACAAGACCATCCACTGGTCGGTTATAACCATCATCATCATCTTCATTTCCATTTCCATTTTTCACAGAAACTTCACTATCAGATACTTTAGTGTCACTAGTTTCTTCATCACCAAGAACTGGTTCTGATTCAGGTAAGGGTAAAGGTGGAATGGCAGATCCAAAGTCCACTCTTCTCTTAGGGATCATAGTATCAGGATCCCTCATATCATCAGGAGGTGACATACTTCCTTCTTATGTTTCATCTTCTTCCATACCTTGTTTACCAGACTCTTCAGTGTCCTTATTCCTTTCAACATCTACTTCTTCCTCATCATTAGAATAAATTGGCTCCTCATCTGATTTCAAACCAGGGTCTCTCAAACCCTTCAGCCTCTTTCCATGATCAGTGGGATTGTAGGATTCATAAAACTTGTCCTCATCAGCAACCCAAAATTTTTTCCATGGGTTCCAATTTATTTTCATCCTTTTACAAATTTCTTTTTTAACACAAAAAGCACTATCAGATTCAGCTATCTCATCAGCTTCATCAACACATTCCATATTCTTTAACATAACAGAGATCATTTTGGAATAGAACAGGGCAGTGGCTTTCTTAGAAGGTTTCAACATTCCAGCTATGTGCACCATTCGATATCTACAAAAATTGATCTTCTCATGGGTCTTTAGTAAAAACAATAGAAAAACATCCTGGTATTTTACAGCAGCAAAATCTCCTTTCCTAGGGAAAATTTGGTGCTGAATAAACTTAAAGAGAAGTCTACATTCACCATCCAACTCTGAGGCTGTGATTCTCCTTGACTCTCTGTTTCTGGTCAAAAGCTCTAAAGATAACTCATAAGAGAAGTATTTAGTGGTTGGAGGAATGTTTCCAGCATAATCCTCATACCGACCCTCATGGGGTACATTTAAACATTCGGCCCATTGTTTAGACGAAAAAGATATTTTCTTTCCTTTCACTACATAAGACATTCTGGCGGCCTCTACACCATCTAAAGTAACTTGAAGATTTATATAAAACTCATGAACTAGCTTTGGGTAGTATACACGAGTGTTATTTGAGAACCAGGCTTTCCATCCTTGCAATTCTAAAACTTGTAACAACAGCGAATTACTTTTCAAAAGCCAGGAGGAACTGACTTCCTTTTCCACAGTAACAATCCGAGTTTCCAGGTTCGGATTTACTAATCTTTGAGTGGTACTACTCGACTCGCCTCGAGCACAATTTGAAGGTACATGTATTTCTGATCCTTTGCTTGGTCTCTTCTGCTTAGCCATTTGAAAATTCTGGAGAATGCAGGAGTTCGAAGGTTCGAAGTAGAGGAGAAGAGAGGATATAAGGCTTGGTGGGAAATGAAAGGTCGATGGTTTGGGGAATAGAAATAGCCGCGTATCATTTATTTCATCATTTAGGGTTTCCATAATAAAGATAAAAGTAATTAATTAATTACAACATAATAAAAAGTAATAGAAAGAAAGATCAGTTTGACAGATCAGTTTCACAGATCGGTTTCACAGATCGGCTTCACAGATTAGTTTCATAGATTGGTTTCACAGATCGGTTTCACAGATCAATTTCACAGATCGGTTTCACAGATCAGTTTCACAAATCGGTTTCACATATCAGTTTCACAGATCGGTTTCACAGATTGGTTTCACAGATCCGTTTCACAGATCGGTTTCACAGATCGGTTTCACATATCGATCATACACAATTCTTGTTTAATAAAATTCATTCTTTCAGAGCATAAAGGCTTTGTAAAAATATCAGCTAATTGATGTTTAGAACTAATAATTTCTAGAGAAATATCACATTTCTGATAATGATCTCTTAGAAAGTGATGTCTGACATCAATGTGCTTAGTTCTAGAGTGAGACACAGGGTTCTTAGATATGTTGATCGCACTAGTGTTTTCACAGTTAATTGAAACATGTTTAAAAACAAATCCATAGTCCAATAAAGTGTGTTTCATCCATAGAATCTGTGCACAGCAGCTACCAACAGCTATATATTCTGCTTCAGTAGTATACATTGCAACTGAGTTTTGTTTCTTACTACACCATGATACTAGGGACTTTCCAAGTAAATGACATGTTCCAGATGTGCTCTTCCTATCTAACTTACATCTAGCAAAGTCAGCATCAGAATAACTAGTTAGGTCAAATGATTTTCCTTTTGGATAAAACAAACCTAAATTCACAGTATACTTAAGATATTTAAAAATCTTTTTAACAGCCAGAAAGTGTGATTCTTTAGAATTAGCTTGAAATCTAGCACACATACACACACTAAACATAATATCTGGTTGACTAGCAGTAAGATAAAGTAAACTCCCAATCATACCTCTGTAATAGGTTTGATCAACTTGTTTCCCAGTTTCATCAACATCCAATTTATAGGTAGTACTCATAGGTATATCACTTTCCTTAATACTCTCCAAACCAAAACGTTTTAATAAATCCTTAGTATATTTACTTTGATTTAGAATAATACCATATTTAGTTTGAAAGATTTGAAATCCAAGAAAATAATTAAGCTCTCCCATTAAGCTCATTTAAAACTCATTTTTCATAACCTTTGAAAAATCAGTACATAAAGAATTTTTAGAAGATCCAAAAATAATATCATCAACATAGATTTGTACTATTAAAACATCTTTTGAAATCCTTTTTATAAAAAGAGTGGGATCATCTATTCCTTTTGTAAATCCTTTTGAAATAAGAAAGTTTGAAAGTCTTTCATACCAAGCTCTTGGAGCTTGTTTGAAACCATATAAATCTTTAGAAAGTTTAAACACATGATTTTGAAAATGAGGATTTGAGAAACCAGGAGGTTGTTCTACAAAAACATCTTCAACAATAAAACCATTTAAAAAAGCACTTTTCACATCCATTTTATATAACTTGAAATTAAGATGTAATGCATAGGCAAGAAAGATCCTAATAGCCTCTAATCTAGCTACAGGTGCAAAGGTTTCCTCATAGTCAATTCCTTATTCTTGATTGTAACCTTGTGCAACTAGCCTAGCTTTGTTTCTAATGATGTTTCCAGATTCATCAACTTTGTTTCTAAACACCCATTTTGTGCCTATGGTTATAGTTTCATTAGGTCTTTCTACTAATTTCCAGACTTTGTTTCTTTAAAATTGATTTAGTTCTTCTTGCATAGCCATTACCCAAAATTCATCATTGATAGCATCATTGATATCTTTAGGTTCTAACTGTGAAAGAAAAGCTTGATGTTCAACCTGATTTCTTAGAGAATCTCTAGTCTGTGTTCCTCTATCTAGATTACCTACAACAGCATCTAAAAGATGGTTCTTTAGAATTCTAGTTGGTTTAGAAAAGGTAGGGCTAGAGATTTCAGATTCATCTACAGGATGAGGTTCAACAGAAGCAGGTTCTGGAAAATTTCCAGAACTGGATGTTTTAATTACAGGGTCACTGTCTTTATCATTAAGGTTCAAAACAGAGAGGTCATCTTCAAGATTTTCAAGAGAGGTCTTAAGTTCATGTGGATCAGTTTCATAAAATTTTATGTGAACAGATTCTTCCACACATTTGGTTCTCTTATTGAAAACTCTATATTCTTTATTAGAAATAAAGTAACCTAGGAAAATTCTTTCATCACTCTTGGATGAAAATTTGTCAAGATTGTCTTTAGTATTAAGAATAAAGACTTTGCAGCCAAAAAATATGATGTAGTTAACCTTAGGTTTCCTATGGTTCCATAACTCATAAGGGGTCCTCTTAAGAACAGGTCTGATCAAGACTCTATTGATAACATAACAAGCTGTATTTATAGCTTCATCCCAAAAATAAACAGGTAGGTCATACTCATTAAGCATAGTCCTAACAATTTCTTGCAAGGTTTTATTCCTTCTTTCTACTACACCATTATGTTGGGGTGTCCTAGGGGAAGAGAAATTGTGACTATAGCCACTGTGTGAGCAGTAAGATTCAAACTCATGATTTTCAAATTCCCAACCATGATCACTTCTCAGGGTTTTAATTTTAAGTCCACTAAGGTTCTCTACAGACTTGGAATATTTTACAAAGCAAGAACAATCTTCACTTTTGAGAGCTAGAAAATATACCCAAGTATATCTAGAATATTCATCTACAAGAACATAGACATAGTGCTTCCCATTTAAACTAGAAACTCTAGAAGGTCCAAATAAATCCATGTGAACCAACTTGAGAGGTTGAGAAGTTGAAACTTCTTTCTTTGATTGAAAAGAAACTTTATGTTGCTTTCCCTTTTGACAGGGATTACAAACTTTGTTTGCTGGAAATTAATGTTGAGGTAGGTCTCTAACTAAGTTCTTCCTAGAAAGTTTTCTAAGTGAATGCAAATTGCAGTTTCCTAATCTTCTATTCCAAAGCCACGACTCTTTATGAAAAGCATTTAAACATGTAATATTCTGCTTAGCTAAATAATTTAAATCAACAGCATAAACATTTTCATTTCTTAAAGCAAAAATACTAAATCATTTTTAGAATTAAAAACATTGCAAGAATCAATTTTAAATTTAACATAAAAACCATCATCACATAACTGAGAAATACTTAACAAATTGTATTTAAGTCCATCAACAAATAAAACTTTAGAATTTAATACTGAGTTTGTGTTACCAATCTGGCCTAATCTGATGATTTTTCCTTTTGAGTTATCACCAAAAGTGACAAACCATCCATCAACTCCGACTAAGCTTTTAAAGCATGAGAAGTCTCCTGACATATGTCTTGAACATCCACTGCCCAAATTCCAAGTCTTTCTACAGGATCTCTTTAAGCAGGTTCCCTACAAAATAGATTTAGATAGGAAATGATTTTGGTACCCAGATCTTCTTGGGTCCAGACAGGTTAGCCAATAAAACTTTAGGTACCCATATTTGTCTAATGGGTCTCATAAGATTTCTAGATTCAACAGATTTTGAAAGATAAACCTTATTAGATCCATAACTATGAATATAACTAGTTGAAGCACAAGAAGTTTCATAACTAGCTACATTCTGTCCAGATTTAGGAATGAATCTAGTTTTGGTAATTTTACTTTGTCCAGGTTGGTGTCCTATACCAGTAGTGTATCTAGATTCTATTTGCTTACCTAGAATCTGGGTAAGAGTATCTTTTCCATTGGTAAATTTCTCTAAGTATTTCTTGAGTTGCTCATTAGATAATTTTAGTTTAGTGTTTTCTTTAAGAAACTGAGCATTCTCTTCCATTTAAATATCAAGATCAGATTTATGTTTAACAGTTAAAGAATACTGTTTCTTTAAACCTTTGTATTTGTCTTTCAGCTCATTACAGGTTTCTTCTAACATATCACAATATTCAAATAGTTCAGATTTTGACATGTTATCTGTGTCAGTATCATCTTCAGAATAATAAGAATTTAAAGCAGGAGTTTCAGCTGTTACCTCAGAAGTGTTTGTCATAAAACACATGTTTGCCTTATTTCTGTGTTCAGTTTCAGAAACTTCAGATTCAGTGGAGCTATCCTCAGAAGCACTCCAAGTATCCTTCATGGATTTCTTAAACTTATTTTCCTTGTATTCATACTTCTTCTTGTATTTCAACTTTGGACATTCTGCATTTATGTGTCCCTTTCTTTTCCACTCATAGCAGACAACTTCACCTAATTTGTCAGATTTCTTCCAATCCATTTTCCAATGTCCCTTGTTATCATACTTACCTTTATAATTTGATTTTATGAAAAACATCTTCTTCCTATAAAACTTCTTAAACATTCTCGCAATGTGAGCCATCTCAGCATCACTATCAGAAGCACTTTCACTATCTTCACAACTTGAACTTTCATTTATAGCTTGGAGCTTCTCCTTATCCTTGTTCTTTGAAGTTGAAGTCTTGAAAGCAACATACATCCTTCTAGGTTCATCTTCTTATTCTTTATTAACCTTGAGTTCCTATTCATACATCATTAAATTGCCAATTAGTTCCTTGACTGGCAGTTCACCAATATCACATGATTCTCTAATTGAGACAGAATTTCCTCTCCATCTTTCAGGTAGACATCTCAGAATTCTCATAATTTGTTCCTTTGATGGAACATCCTTTCCCAGAGAAGTCATTGTGTTGACAATTTCATTAAACCTGAGATACATGTCAGAAAAGGGTTCATCAGGCTTCATCTTAAAATTATCATACTTAATAGTATAAGTATTAAATCTCATTTCCTTAACATTAGTTGTTCTTTCATGAGAAACGGCTAAGGTATCCCAAATTTCATAAGCAGTTTTACAGGCAGATATTCTATTAAATTCGTCATCTCCTAAAGCACAGTACAAGGCATTCATAGCTTTACAATTATTATTGTAGGCAGCCTTAGTAGCTTCATTCCAAGTAGATCTAACAGTAGTAGGAATTTTATATTCTGATTCTATAATAGTCCAAAAATCAAAACCCATGCTCTCTAAATGAATTTTCATCTTGATTTTCCACTAAACATAGTTAGTGCCATTGAAAAATGGTGGTCTATTGGTAGCAACACCTTCAAGTCTATTATCCATGATATCTTACTTAAAGCAAAGATTTTAAAGAGATAAAAATTTAGAAATAACAGAAATTTTAAGAACTTTAAAATACAACTAGAATCACAGTTAAAAAAAACAGAGTACTTTAGAAAATATTTTAAATCCTCTGATACCAAATGTTGGTCAGAGTGGATACTCAAGAGGGGGGTGAATTGAAAAAATTTCTGTTTAAAAACTTTGACTTAAAAACCCCCAAATAAAATAATAAATTAAACTGTAGTGAATTTATATCAAAGTAAAGGTTCTATTGGGTTCTCAAGGGATTGATTATTTCCCAGTTAATCAAAACAGAAGAGTTGATTAAATCTTGAAACTAACTTACTGATTTACAACTAATATAAACACATGCGAGTTTAATTATCAAAGTGACTTTAAAACAGTTTTGGTTTTAAAGTAATTAGCAGCGGAATAAAGAAAACTTTGAAAGAAATAGCACATCAGATATAACCAAGAGGTTCAGTCTCAAGCTGAGACTTAGTCCTCTCAACAATTTTATATAAATTTGATCCACACCCTGGATCGGGGTTCACAATAGTTTACAATTATCCCGGTCCAAGACCTCTACCACTGTTATTCGTGGGAAACAGAACAACAACAACCAGTTGTCCAGGTCACACACGACCTCTACCACTATTACTGTGGGAAATGAAAGAAGTAAAGAGTTTTCTGAGGATTTACAGATCCTCCAATTAAAGTACAGGAGACAGTGTGTGTGTTAAATATAGCAGATAACAGACACTGCTCGAAATGTAAAATAATGAATCACAGAGCAGAGATGTAGAGTTTAGAAATGGCTCTAGTGATTGCAGTGATGCTTTGGACTCCTTGAGTTTGATCCGAAATGGTTCCGAGTCCTCTTCTGGTTTTTTTCTGAAAAACAGAGTGTCTTTTCCTTGGCATCCAGGTTCATAGATATTGAGAAATGTAGTCGATGAAGTTCTTCAATGTCCTCGTGAATGTATAGAACTCTCTTTGAGTAATCTTCAGTGTGTATGAGCTTCTGTGTCTTCTTATTGTGAGGTCTTCTCTTGTCTTCCACAGCCATCTCATCCACCACTCTTTGAACTCATATATGTCTTGTCGTTGTCACATGGTGTGTTTGCACCAACAGGGACTACTTGTATTTATAGCACGATCTCCAGCAGAAGAAATGATTTCTTTTTGCAGGTACGAGGTACTATTCCCTGACATACAACAACCTTCATTAAATAAATGACAGAGCATTAAAATATACCTAATATGACCATTGGGTAGATTAAATAAAGATAAAGAAATTAAAACAGCTATTTATGACTAACGGTGAGTCAAGTGATCGGTAGGTCATCAGCATCAGCATCAGTGGCTAGACATCGGTGTGTCCTGATCAGTGACTCAGATGATCAGCATCGGTGTGTCATGATCGGTGACTCATTTGATCAGCATCGGTGAGACATCTTCGGTGAATCATTTGATCATCATTGGTGTGTCATGATCGGTGACACATTTGATCATCATCAGTGTGTAATGATCGGTGACTCATTTGATCAGCTTCGGTGAGACATCTTCGGTGACTCATTTTATCAGCATCAGTGTGTCATGATCGGTGACTCATTTTATCATCATCGGTGTGTCATGATCGGTGACTCATTTGATCAGCATCGGTGAGACATCTTCGGTGACTCATTTGATTAGCATCGGTGTGTCATGACCGGTGACTCATTTGATCATCATCGGTGTGTCATGATCGGTGACTCATTTGATCATCATCGGTGTGTCACGATCAGTGACTCATTTGATCAGCATCGGTGAGACATCTTCGGTGACTCAGATGATCAGCATTGGTGTGTCATGATCTGGATCGGTGCGACCGTTGTCTTTTGATATGGATCGGTGCGACCGTTGTCTTTTGATATGGATCGGTGCGACCATTCACTTAACAGAACACAATGTGTTTGTTTGATCCAGAAGACTTCCAGAATACTTTTAAATCAATAAAAAATAGATAAAAACTTGATCCAACTGATATAAAAAGATTCACTAAAAGATTGTGATTATGTATATGAGAAATCCAACCGGATTAAGTAATAATGATTTGTGATTATTAAAATAGCAATCATAGGAAGAATTCAACAATCTTCCCACGGGCTCAACATATTTTAATAAATATAGGATGTATATTAATGAATTTTGGAAAAAGGGTATATTTTAAAATATTTATTTAAAACTTAAATAATTAATGATGTGTAATGATTTTCAAAAAATGGTCTTCTAGAAATGTGTTCAGTAAGAAATTTCGAATCTAATAAGATCAACTTAAATTTTTGTGAATAGTAAATTATGAATAGTGATTTTATTCTTAGGATTAGTAATGTGACCAAATAGATTATTAATCTATCTTAAAGAAAGTATTAATATAATTAAGACACCTTGATTAAGTAATGTGATTCAATAAAATAGGTAAATAACTATTTAAGAAATTATTAGACAAGTATTAGTTTTTTCGGGTGAATAGTGTTTTTAATTAAAAATTAAATTAAAAATATTTAGAAAAATATTTTTATAAAATGGAGTTCATTTTTGAATTCAGATCATCAATATTACGTTAAGGTGATTTTTGGGGATTTTCAGAAAAAAATGAATTTTCGGCGAATAGTGAAAATAACGTTTTTAGTTTCAGGTGTTTAATGACATCATTAAGGATGTAATAATTATGTAATATCTCTGGTATACTTTTGAATAGTAATATAATGTATGAGGTGTCCCAAGTGGCCAATACCATTGGAAAATACCATGGGAAAGCCCATGGTTTTGCCAATACCATCGATGAGGTGTCCCTTGGCCATTAATGACTTGTCCCCTCACTTCTCTTATAAATACCAAGACTTTATCTAATTATTTTCATTTAAAAATCATCCTCAACAATGTTCTGGTCTCCTTAAATCCAAAGGAGTCCTCCAAAGGTGCCATCAAGCCTCCCAAGATCCCGAATTTCAATATTTTGAAGTTACTCATCAAGGTAAGGGATCCTTTCACCCTCCTCTTTTTAAGTAATGACTTCTTTTATGTTGTGTCTTATATTTTTTTATCTCTTTATGTTTAGGGTATGTTATTATATGTTATAATTTCTATCCATTTGATTTCTAATTATTTAGAGACCCTTTCCGCTCTCATAAATTTATTTTTTGAATTTTTAAGCTATGCCGTTAGGCTGCCAAATTTTTCGTAAGAGAAATCGCATCTTCTCTTTTCTTTCATGATTCCTTTTCTTATGGTATGTCATTAAAATATCCATACCATTATCTTATTCATTACCCATACTGTATTAGAAGTTATTTATTAGTGGGTGACCCTTTCCTCCTCTCTTTTCAATGTTTTCTAAAACCATGTTATATAGCTGTTATGCTGCAGAAATTTCATCTCAAAATTTCTATCTCTTTCTCTCATGAAATTCTATTATTTATTTATATGAATACCTATACTTATTTTGTTTCCATGGGTGTTCATAAATATATAAAAATTATATATTTTATTCTGGAATTGAAATACATATAACCCTCACTCCATTTCTATGGGTTCTAAATGACATAATGATCTTATTATTAAGCTCCTTTTAAACGTCACGATTTTGACATGAAAACCATTTCTTTGATTCCATTTGGGTTATTTATGAAATGTTTGATTATGATCTATGTGGACAAAATTAAATTGAATACATATTAAAGGTGCTCCATGATATCTCTCTAATGCATTGGGTAAAGAATTAATCTCTAAAGATGACTAGTTTTATGATACCATGGTGAATAACCTTGTTAATTTTTATGACACCTTGGGGATGGACCTTGGTGATATGTTCATGAATGTATAAATGAAATGTTGTAGCCACATATTCAAGTTATTATTCAAGTTCTTTTCATTATGATATGCCTATTATTTCATTGCTCGTGTCTTTATGTTTTCATTGATGTTCTTATTGATATCACAAGTACATTGATTCCCTTATTTACCCTTACTGGGACTTCTTCTCACCCTTTCCTTTGATGTATATCTACAGGATATGAGATGAAATAAATGTACATAAGATGAACCTTTGATGAAGCCCTAGAAGTGGTTTAGAAGAATTTTTTATGTTGTTTTCATGTATTATGTTCCTGATTTCCAAGACACTGGACTTTAAAGATCCTATGTTTGTAAAATGTAATGAAAAGTTATGTATTAAAAAGGCAGGATGCCATAGTTGGTATCAAAGGATAGTTTAGTTATTTATGGAAATTAGGCTGTGAAAAAATTAGGAAGAACCCTATATAAGAGTTCAAATATATGAAAAATTCCTGGAATTTTGGTGAGTATAGATTTACTGGTTTATCAAACAAATACATCCCTATCTGGATACGAGTAGGTAGAGGCGGCTCTGGCACAGATGTACATAGGGGTAAAACCCGAAAACAAAGCTTTGAGCTAGACTAGAATGGGAACCGGTGCATGACAATGGGTTTTGCTACACTCTTTGTTAGAACACTCTCGGGGGACATGTTTGGTTAATCGCAAGCTTTTTATGAATCATTATGAATGAATTATAGAGAAATATAATTGTTTAAGCATGATGTTTTAAGACATAAAATCCTTTATAGTTAAAAGATTCGTAAATGATATAAGTTTCTCATGAAGGATTTATTATTTTAGAAAATGGAAGGCAATAGGAGGAACCATGCAAATGGTGACCACAATGGACCATGCGCTGATGGCCCTCCAATGGAAGCCAGAATGGAAACATTCATGTGAATGATGAACCAACTGGCTCAAGTTATGGGAAATAACTTCAATCAAGCTGAGAGACTGATCTCACCGTAGAGGGAACAAAATTCCGTTGAGTCCTTTATTCATCAACGACCACCAACCTTCAGTGGATCGATTGACCCATTGATTAATGAGCAGTGGATTAGCTCCATCGAGTATACATTTTCTGTGCTCCGCTATTCAGAGCAATAGAAGGTCACCCTGGAAGTCTATCGCTTAGAGGGAGAAGCTGATCAGTGGTGGGAACTGATGAAAAACACGAGGCCAAGATTGGAGGTTGAATCTATGGAGTGGGAAGAGTTTAGAAGAATCTTTTTTAGTAAGTATTTCCCTCATTCCATGAGAATAAGAATGGATAAGGAGTTTCTTGAGCTGAAGTAGAAGGAGAATGAATCTGTGGGAAGCTACGAGATGAACTTCACATGGCTTTCACAATATTCCTCTTTCTTTTTCATGGATCCAAACGGTAAGGTTGATATATTCTTTGGTGGACTGAGACCTCTTCTCCAGAAGAATCTAGCCAACCGAGATTATGATAGCTACGAGGAGATCGTGCAGAGTGTGATAAAAGTCGAGTTAGAGTTTGGTGAGACGTTGTGGTCTCATAAATCCAACTACAAGAAGACATTTATGGAGCCTAGTGTAGGGAGGACTTTTGATCAGGGAAGAGGAGGAATGAAAGTTCAACTTCCCACATGTAATAAATGTGGGAAGAAGAATTCGAGGAACTGCCTACTCAGGAGTGGGAAGTGCTACAAGTGTGGTAGAGATGGCCACATTGCGAGGAATTTTCATGGTGAGGTGAAACCTCAACTTACAAACACAAATGAAAAGGGGAAGATGGTGAAGGCCCTACCTGATGTCCTGTGCTTCAAGTGTGGACAACTTGAGAGCTTTTCCAATCATTGTCCAAATCCGAGGGCAGTGGAGGGGAACCACCATCAGCCTCAATAAAGGCCAAGGGATCAAGGCCATGATTTTACTATCACGATAGCTAAATTCCATGCTCCGAATGATGTGGTAGCATATAATCTTGTTGTCCTCTCAAAGCTAGAAAATACTTTGTTTGATTCTGGTTCTACGCATTCCATTATTTCCTCCTACTTTGAAAAGAATTTAGATTCAACCCCTGATTTTCTAAAATTATAGTTATCTTTCAAGACTCCTGGTGGGACTATCCAAGCATCATTAGTGTTTAGAACCTCTGGTATTTACTTTAGTGAGAAAAATATTATCACAAATCTAGTAGTCATTACCTTGCTAGAATTCAACATTATACTAGGGATGAAGTGGATCTCATAGTATAATGCTAATATCAATTTCAGAAGCAAGGAAATATCAGTATCCTTGAATGGAAAACATATAGTTATCTTCAAAGGAGAGATATCTCAACCTCATATTTGTCTAAAAGAACCCCCTTTATCCTTTTTTAAGGATTTGATCGGTGAAGAAGAAGAAGGAGATGAGAGTGTGATGATAGAAAATGTCCCCATCTTCTAGGAATACGTTGATGTATTTCTTGAGGAGTTTCCTGGACCTCCCCCAGAAAGAGAGGTAGAGCTCTCAATTGATCTTGTACCTGGATCTCATCAAATATCAAAGACCCTATATAGGACTAAAAATGTGGAGCTGGAGGAATTAATGAAAGAACTCCATGATCTTTTGGAGAAGGGGTTTATCAGACCAAGTGTGTCTCCTTGGGGAGCACCTATTCTCTTTGTGAATAAGAAAGATGGATCGATGCAGCTATGAATTGATTATAGAGAACTGAATGGGATCACAGTGAAGAACAAATACCCTCTTCCAAGAATTGATGACTTATTTGACCAACTTCATGGGGCCCAATTCTTCTCTAAGATTGATCTTTGATCTGGTTATCATCAATTGAGGGTGAAGAAAGAAGATATTCCAAAAACTGCCTTCTGATCAAGATATGGGCATTATAAGTTTTTTGTTATGCCCTTCGGACTGACTAATGCACCTTCTATTTTTATGGATTTGATGAATAGAGTCTTTAAGGACTACCTTGATAACTTTGTGGTAGTTTTTATTGATGATATTTTTATATATTCCAAAATCCGTGAGGAGCATGAAGATCATATAAGGGTTATTTTGAAAACTCTGCAGAAGGAGAGGCTTTTTGGAAAGTTCAGTAAATGTGATTTCTGGTTACAACAAGTCGCTTTCTTAGGGAACACTGTAACCAATGAAGGAATCACGGTTGACCCTGCAAAGACAAAAGTTGTAGAGGAGTGGCCACAACCTACAACGATAACTGAGATTCATAGTTTTCTTGGATTAACAAGATATTATAGGTGGTTTGTGAAAAACTTTTCATAAATTTATAATCCATTAACCAAGTTAACTCGGAAAGGGGTCAAGTTAATCTGGAAAAGTGAGTGAGGAAAGTATCCAAGAGCTGAAGAAGAGATTGGTTACTGCACTTGTGTTAAATCTTCCCTCAAGTGGAGAAGAATTCAATGTTTTTAGTGATGCATCTCTAAAAGGGCTTGGGTGCATCCTCATGCAAAATGACAAGGTCATTGCTTATGCATATCTATAGTTGAAGATTCATGAGAAGAATTATCCAACGCATGATCTGCAGCTGGCTGTAATCGTTTTTTCACTGAAGATATGGAGGAACTATCTTTATGTGGACAAATGTGATATATTCACAGACCATCAATGTTTGAAGTATATTTTCACACAAAATGAATTTAACATGAGACAAATGAGATGGTTGGATCTTCTTAAAGACTATGATTTTTCAATTCATTGTCACCCAGGAAGAGCAAACAAAGTTGCTGATGCATTAAGTAGGAAAGACCCTATTTTTCTTTCCATGATGAGGATTCAAAAAGATCCTTTGATCAATGACCTAGTAAATATGGATGTGGGAATTATAAAGAAAAGGGACATCATCAACCCCAACCCAAATGATTTCTCCACCATCATTACTAGTGAAGATCAAGAAGGCTCAGAAAGAAGATCCTTTGTTACAAGAGAAGTTTGAGGTTGAAAAGGATGGAAAGTTTCTTGAGTTCAATATTGATCAAGAAGGTGTGTTGAGATTTCGTACAAGACTATGGATTCCATATATTCTGGAAATAAATAAGGAGCTGAAGGATGAAGCTCATTTCTCTACTTTATCTATACATCCTGGAAGCACAAAAATGTATAGGGACCTTCGTGATCATTATTGGTGGGATAATATGAAAAGGGAGATTGATGACTACCCTTCAAGGTTCCTAGTATGCCAGAAAGTTAAGGCAGAGTGACAACTTCCTAAAGGGGTGTTGCAACCACTACCCATACCAGCATGGAAGTGGGAAAATATCACTATGGACTTCGTCACTGGTCTCACGAGAACTTCCAAAGGAAACAATGCGATATGGGTTATTGTGGACCGTCTCACCAAGACTTCCCATTTTATCTATATCTGGGAAGATTTATCTCTTGATCAACATGCCAGGATTTACATCAAGGAAGTGGTATGGCTGCATGGAGTTCCACTTTCTATCATATCTAATCGTGATCCAAGGATCACATCAAAATTCTGGAGAAGTATTCAACATGATCTGAGCACTAAATTGAATTTTAGTACGAACTATCTCCCCCAAACTGATGGCCAATCAAAAAGGACTATTAAAAAACTCTAGGACATACTGAGAACATGCTCAATGGAATTTAAGGGTGGATGGGATCAACATCTCCCTTTAGTTTAGTTCTCTTACAACAACAGCTTCCACTCGAGCATTCAAATGGCACCCTATTAAGCTCTATATGGGAAGCGATGTAGAACTCCTACCTGTTGGGATGAAGCCTATGAGAGAAAGCTTCTTAGGGCCGATATTGTGCAAGAGATGACAGAAAAAGTCCATGCCATCCAACAACACATTAAGGCTGCTCAAAGTTGGTAAAAGAGATACGTCGACAACCATCGAAGGGACTTGGAGTTTGATGTCAGTGACAAGGTCTTTCTTAGAATTTCAACTTGGAAGAGAGTCATGAGGTTTGGGAAGAAAGGGAAGCTCAACCCTAGGTACATTGGCCCCTATGAGATCCTTGATCACGGGGGAGCAGTGGCCTTTCGGCATGCACTTCCTCCAAATATAGCACATGTTCATGATGTCTTCCACGTATCTCTCTTGATGAAGTAAAAACCTGACCTTTCACATGTACTAAACCCAGAGGTGGTACAACTGGAACATGAACTCTCTTATGAAGAGCATCCGGTGGAGATCTTGGATCGTAGAGACAAGGTTCTACGCAGGAAGACTACCCACCTTGTTAAGGTGTTGTGGAGAAACCACAAATATGAAGAAGCCACATGGGAACCAGAGGAGTCTATGAGGCAGAAGTACCCACACCTTTTCTTTTCCGAGGATATGATTTAAAATTTCGGGGATGAAATTTCTTAAGGGGGGAAGAATGTAACGACACGAAATTTTGAATGAATTTTTGTTTCCTTTTTTTGTGTGTGTTATTTTATTTTATACTCAAAAAAACTATATTCTTTAATTAATGATGTGAGTATAATTAAAATTAGACCTTTTCATTTCGACTGTTATATGACCGTTGGTCAATATGACCGTTAGAAACTAAATGTTGCGATAGTTGTCTCTAAATACAAGTGATCTTGGTTAATTAATATAGAAAAAATATTTGATAGCCTTATCGAGTAGATCGGGTCGATCGAAGCCCATCTGACGAAACTTGGGATGGAGGTAAAACCACTAGGCTTTTTTTCTGGACCAAACCCAAGCCGAACACCATCATGTGAAGATGGAGCGGAATCTCCTTCGGGAGAAGTTCTAGCTTATAAAAATCATTACTCAGGAAATGTTGGCCGAACCACCCTCAGATTATCTCATCTTAGCACACCTTACACTTAGGTCCTATGCTGGGGTTATAAGGGGCTATGTAACGAGACCATAGCTTCTATATGTAATCCTTTGAGATAAATAAAATTGTGATTTCTTCCTATGGGGAAGTTTATGTTTTTTTCAGATATATGAATAAATATAGGATGTATATTGATTAATTTTGGAAAAATGGGATATTTTAAAATATTTATGTAAACCTTAAATAATTAACGATGTGTAATGATTTTCAAAAAATGGTCTTCTGGAAATGTGTTCAGTAAGAAATTTAGAATCTAATTAGATCAGCTGAAATTTTTATGAATAGTAAATTATGAATAATGATTTTACACTTAGGATTAGTAATGTGACTAAATTGATTAGTAATATCACTTAAAGAAAGTATTAATATAATTTAGGAACCTTGATTAAGTAATGTGATTCAATATAATAGGTAAATAACTGTTTCAGAAATTATTAGTCAAGTATTAGTTTTTTGGGTGAATAGTGTTTTCAAATTAAAAATTAAATTAAAAATATTTAAAAAAATATTTTTATAAAATGGAGTTCATTTTTGAATTCAGAGCATCGAAATTAGGTTAAGGTGATTTTTGGGGATTTTTCTGAAAAAAATGAATTTACGATGAATAGTGAAAACACAGTTTTTAGTTTCGGGTGTTTAATGACATCATTAAGGATGTAATAATTATGTAATCATTATGTACGACTTATTAATAGTAATATAAGGTATGATGTGTCTCATGTGGCCAATACCATGGGAAAATACCATGGGAAAGCCCATGGTTTTTCCAATACCACTGATGAGGTGTCCCTTGGCCATTAATGACTTGTCCCCTCACTTCTCCTATAAATATCAAGCCTTTCCCTCATTATTTTCATTTCCAAATCCTCCTCAATTATGTTCTAGCATCCTTACCTCCCAAGGAGTCCTCCAAATGTTCCCTCAAGCCTCCCAAGGTCCCAACCTTTATGCTTTTGAAGTTACTCTTCAAGGTAAGGGATACTTTTACCCTCCTCTTTTTAAGTCATATATTCTTTTATGTTGTGTCTTATATTTTTTTAATCTCTTTATATTGAGTGTATGTTATTATATTTTCTAATTTATGTCAATTTCATGTCTAATTTTTGAGATACCCTTTCCGCTCTCATCAATTTATTTTCTGAATTTGTAAGCGACGCCGTTAGGCTGCCGAATTTTTCATAAGTGAAATCACATCTTCTCTTTTCAGTCATGTTTCATTTTCAAGTGGTATGTCATTAAAATATCCATACCATGATATTATTAAGTACCCATACAATATTATGAGTTATTTATGAGTGGGTGACCCTTTTCCCCTCTCTTTTCAATGTTTTCTAAAACCATGTTATAAAGCCGTTATGATGCATAAATTTCATCTCACTATTTCTATCTCTTTCTCCCATGAAATTATATTGTTTATTTATGTGAATACCCAGACTTATTTTGTTTCCATGGGTGTTCATAAATATATAAAGATGATATATTTTATTCTGGAATTGAAATACATATAACCGTCACTCCCTTTCCATGTGTTATAAATGACATAATGATCTTATTATTAAGCTCTTTTTAAACGTCATGATTTTGACATGAAACCCATTTCTTTGATTCCATTTTGGTTATTTATGAAATGTTTGATTATGATATATTTGGATCACATGAAAGTAAATACATATTAAGGGTGCGCCCTGATAGCGCTCCAATGCATTGGGTAAATAATTAATCTTTAGAGATGACAAGTTTTACGATACCTTGGTGAATAACTTTGGTAAATTTTATGACACCTTGGGGATGGACCTTGGTGATATGTTCATGAATGTATAAATGAAATGTTTTAGCCACATATTGAAGTTAAGATTCATGTTATTTTCATTATGATATGTGTATTCTTTCATTGCTCATGTATTTGTGTTTTTATTCAAGTTCTTATTGATATCACAAGTACATTGATTCCCTTGTTTACCCTTACTGGGCCTTCTTATCACCTTTTACTTTGATATATATCTCCAGGATATGAGATGCAGTAAATGTACATAGGTTTAACCTTTTATGAAGACTTACAAGTGGTTTAGAAGAATGTTTTATGTTGTTTTCAGGTATTATGTTCTTGATTTCCAAGACACTAGACTTTAAAGATCCTCTGTTTGTAAAATGTAATGAAATGTTCTATATAAAAAAGGAGGTATTCCATATCCCTTCATGCTATAGGAATTTCTTTATTCATAAATCCAACCTAAGTATCCCTTTTGGTGAAATCAAAAAGAAGAACCCAAAGAAGAGGTAAATGTTTCATCACCTCTTTCAAGTTACTTTCTTCTTCCACTTCCTCTTTCTTTGTTGTTTCTATTCTAAAATAATAACTCCAGTATATTCTATATACATTGATGTTATTATAAATATGGTACAACCATATTCATTATTCCTTCCATCCTTTGAATGACATGTCACCATACGTGTGTATGTACGGCTAGCCGTCTCTACGGCGTGGTGTAATTTTTATTCAATACATTATTATTTGGATGGGTATAATAATGATGTGTAATTGATGTAAATAATAATTATAACATGATAATGATTCTGTATATATGATATACCATCCAATTATATATTATTTTAATATCAAAATAATGATATTGTCGTTCATGCGTACGTACGGATTACCGTCTCCACGAACGCGATGAGATTCATTCCCCATCGTATCCATTGAAGACTAATTTTCATTAGATGATTAAAAATAATGTTTAAAGACTTAATATCATTCTGAATATGAATAATATACATCCTATCCAAAACAAACATTACTTATGTCACAAATCATATAAAGGAAAACAAACCAGTTAACACCCGAAATGACAATAATACTAACATATTATTAACAAAGAAATGATAAAAGATCATATATGATATCATATTAATGTATATGATTCCTGTATAAATTAATAATAATTATTTCACCATTATACAGGAGGTTAACCTACCCTTGACCAAGTAAAAGTACAAGGTAAGGGTTAATTCTACAATATCTTGATTATCCTTGTTGTTTTTAGGTATCTACTGGGACCTCTTTATCATCCATATCCATGTTTCTTAAAAATGTATTTCAAAACATTTTTTACTAAATAAAGGGGTAATGTAATTTATATCCTTATTTAACATTATATGTTTTGAAAGGAATCTTTTCGTCATTTTCCAAACAAGGTACTTTATGATTTTTTTGTCAAAATTAAGATAAGAATGTTTTTTTAACTTATACGGCGGGTGCGACTATTTTCTACCGTTATAATATCGTCGAAGCTTCCCTAACAGGCTTATAAGAATATTTTCAAAATAAATATTTTCTTTATAATTATGTCACTCTTAAATGATTTCAAAATAGAAATAGATATTTCTCGAAAAAAGGTTTTGATTTCATCTATGTCAACATCCTTTGATATATTTTAAGTTTATTTGAAGTTGATTTATTATAATACAAAACATCCATATTGTATTTAAGGTTTTGCGATATGTTTTATTGTGGATGTGCTAATTTTATACAATTCATGGTTTATGGTTAAAGTATTGACATTTTGTATACTAGTTTTAATACGAATGTTTATGTTATATTTCACCCTTTTTATATGTGGAATGTATTGGACTTAGTAAGTAATGGGTGGAGCCCGCTATAGCTCCTCGATGCATCGGTAGGTCTCATGAGACAACTAGATGTGGATTTGGACGAGACATTTCTCAATTTGATATATGGTTTTGGACAAGGCCTTAATCATTTTTAGACGTCTTGGTAGAGGCCTTGACAAAATGTTTTAGAATGTCTGGAATTATACATTCCCTCATTATGAAAATAATATTGATGGTTCATGTGGTCATTCAACTAGTAGAATACCCATGATTATGTTTTATTATGGTATTATTTACTAAGCTCATATTATTTCCATAAAGTGTTTATGTTTATTAATGGTAAAGGCATGTGTTTTCAAGTAATCACCATGCTTAATATTTATATTTTTTTTGCTGTATTTCTTACCCTTACTGAGCATTTGAGCTCACCCCTTTCTTATGTTTCATTTTCCTAGGATATGAAGAAGTTAATTATGAGTGACTTTCAGGCTTAATCTAGGAGATTTGGATGTTTCTAATGGAATAAATTAGTGTTGTATTTCTTTTCAACTTGTAAATTTGAACTTATGTATGAATCTTGTTTCGAATAATACTAAACTGGTCGGTCTTTCAAGACATGATTTCCTGGTGATCATGCCAATGTATTAAAATAATGCACCGACTCTGGGCTTCTGGGTTCGGGGCGTTACAAAAACATATTTGGTATCCCCAACACCATTTAATAAATCAATTTCATAAACCATAAAATGACCCCAAATGATAAAACCTGAAATACACAATGAAACCATTTTTACATGAAAAAAATCCAAACAAGCCTTTAATCATTTCTCAAAACTAGCATTTTCCAAATGTAAAAATTTCACTTTCAAAATATATGGGTTTACAAACCATTTTTAGAAGAAAAAAAAATTCCTAAATCCCTTAAAACATTAATGTTACACCTCCAAAGCATGACCATTTTTATTAGGATACTAAACGGGCCATTTTCTTGCAACTCAGGCCAAAACATGTTTACCACCAAAAACAAATGTTTTTATAAAACCAAAACCACTTTTCACAGACATAAATGGACCCAAAAATACCTTTTTTTCATGATGCAATTATATTTATAAAACTAATAAAATCATTTTAAATTGAATTAATCCCATAAAAACGAATCGATCAATTTACCGAACACATAGAATCAACTTTTAAAGAAAGAAATTATTTTATGAACATGAAAAGAGATAAAAAACAAATTTCATGCCATTAATTTATTCAAACTACTTAACCATGTTGAAATTACCATAAAACCGTTGTTTAAACTAACATAAAATTTATGTAAACAAACAGTGTACATGTTTATAACAAAACAACACTACTTTTTACAAAACAAGGCTTAAAAAACAATTTTTTACAACAATAAATTTATCCCATGGTGAAAAAACATTACTAAACACATATATATATCAGGTTCAAATAGAATGAAAATGACAAAACATAAATTATAAATGCATTTTCATGGGATATCCTACCTCAAAACAATGGTGGAATTGAACCGCACACCTGATATCACCAGCCACAGTTCAAAACAATCTATATCTATAAAGTCACAGAACTAACTGAACCAAAACCCCATAATAAATCATGTTATAACATAAAACTAGTTCGTTCATGATTATGGGAGAAGTGGAATCCAAAAGAAAGTTGATGGAAAAGGAAGAGGTACGAGAAAGGAGAAGGAATCTCACCATAGAAACTAGAGAACTCTTCAACTTCCCATATATATGCACCCTCAGAGGAAATGGAATGTCTTGGAATTTCATGGAGAGACTACTTTGGTCTGGAAGAACCAGGGAAAAAAATATTTTTGGGGGAAAGGCAAAAAAAATAAATGATTCCTGAAAGAAAAAATTTACCTTACCAAATCTGAATGATTTGAGAAGCCTTAAGGAATTTCACCTTAATCCACAACTAATATGATATCCAAAGATGTGAAATTGAACTTGTTGTTGGGCATAGGGTTCATGGGCTATATTAAGATGTTTAATCACTAAAAATTTAAATAAAAATTTAATAACATATAAATGATACCAATTAATTTTTAAATACTGGAAATGGGCTCTCGGGATGGCCAAATACCTGAATAAATAACCCAAATCCATCATGATTATAACTTAATAAGGAGTCAAAAAGTATATAGTGGTTTTAATAGGTCATGATAGGACAATTTAGAAGTGGAATGAGGGAAAAATATTGAATAACTAAGGGGTTATAAAAGAAAGAAATCTTGTTTTTAAATCTGTAAATGGGGTCACTGTTATCCCAAATCATGAAGTAACAAACCTCCAAAAACTCCAAAAAAAGCTATGGGGAACCCATGGTAGGAAGATTAAACATAAACGGATGTTCAAAATTCCACATTAACCTCACCCAAAACCCTAGAAAATGATAGGGATTTCCAACTAACCGGATCAAAACCAAGACATTAAAAAATTCAGGGTGTGAAAATTATCCCCACCATTAAAGTTTTCCACCCCCAAAATGACAAAACAGAATCCAACTGATTGATCAAAACCTAAGGATTCCTTATTAATATCATCTATCCTATGAATAAAATGACACCTCATCCACCATTAATGGAACTTAAGCCTCCTATCTCATCCAATACAACAATTCCCAGCCAATTCTCGAGAATCTGCCAAATGATCGAGTCAGTACCTCCTCAACCAAACCAGGAACTAGATTTTTGGTTTTCTCCAAATGAACCCAACGATAACCCAAACCAAATATAACTCACGAAAACCAATGATTCTAGGGGAGTTTAGAATGGACTCCCACCAATTATGAAACAAATTGAACTCATCAAATTCATAGGAGGAAGCTCTAAGAGACTTGTGGTTCTTCTCCCCAACATTAAAAACCACCAATCAATGACCAAATGAGAATTAAACATGAACTAGGAATGGTTATCTCTCACAAAGGCCCACCGAAACTATCCCACAACAACCTAAAAAACCATGTTAAGAGGAATGAAAAATTTCCATTTAAACCCCCACTCCCAAACAGAGGGGACAAGAATTGGGTTAACACTCTCTACATGAATCCAACCCCCACTGCTTGGGGTGGGAAGGGAAGGGGACCCAAGAAATTGGGACACTAATAAAAGAAATAAATGACTTACCTCCCTACAATGGTAGATGAATGGGCCTATAAATGCTACTTATAGTGTCAGGAATCCTGATTACGTCGCATATTCACTCTGAGACCTATGGTTAGAGCTGTAATGGATGTAGCATATCCAACATCACAGTCATGATTTGATAGCCCCTTACAAGAACTCTTTCCCTTAGTTCCACATGGTTACACATAACACTCCCAGGCTGAAACAAAAGATCATGGGACACCATGATACTCTCTTCCACAAACAACACACTTTTACCCAATCAAGAACTTGGAGATACACAACAGTATTTTCTCTCACTATGAATGAAGAGAAGAATGAAAAATTTAATTAAGAAACATATCATACTAAGTGATCACAACCACAACGACTGGGAGGGATACCACAATGAAAGGAACATTAAATTGAGCCAAAAGCTATCAATTCCAAAAAATGGGCTGAGGCATCATTCAAAGAGGTGGATTTAACATTTGGAATGAATAATAAGGTTGATCACCTATAAATATTTCCAATAGAAAACCATCCACGACCAAATCACAACATCCAACACATATTTAGAATCCCACTAAACATTTCTCTAAAAATAAGCCACCAAAGAGACCCCATATCAAGACACCACAATATTATGACTTCTATATCGCTAGAAATCATACTGAATAAACAACACATCTAAGATATATGAAAAACCAGCCACATAACCATCAGTTTATAATAAACACCACAATTTTTCAGCTTAAAACTCTTTCAAAAACAAACAATCTTGGTGGACTTCTACATTCACAAATGGTGTTTCATCAAGTCTCACTCATATTCAAATTTTCGTTTCAACTTAGCCACCCAACAACCATTCCCTACTAGTCATTCATCTATATATCCATAAAACCATGCATGTGGTCACCCATGAAAACACCAAGGCTAAAATAAAGAATTCATCACTCCAAAAAGAATCATGTACCATCCAAAGGAACATTAACCATCAAATCAAAATCCATTTTCATATTTTAAAAGAAATAAACTTCATCTAGAACCATTTAATTATAAAAACCAATCAATTTCTTTTAATTGAACTCCCGAAACAACCATTCTATTAGTAATTGGCCTTTACCATTCTAAAAAATTCATAAAGGTATCTTTTCATAATTCGGAAACCATTAAGACCAAAACCCCATTCCAGAAAAACACCATCCACTAAAAACCAAAAAACCCAAACGAATTCATTAGATTCAAACACTTTTCAATAGCCCAAAACTCCCCATTTAAAGAATACTTCAGAATCACTTTAAAATAATACAATATTTCTAAACATTTTATTTCATGAAACCATAAGTTTTGATTAATTAAATTCAGTCTCGTTAAATAATTTCCTCTTTATCCCCAATATTTGCCTCAAAAAACACAACATTCTAAAGCCATTATCTTATTAAATTTAGAATACCCATTTTCCACATTTGAAAAACTAACCCTTCCCATTAAAACCCATTTTCAAAATTCTCACATAAGGATTTTAAAAAGAAAAATCCTAATTCTAGAAAATTCCAGGAACCCAGAAAAGGGAACTAGTGTTGGGGGTGATTTGACCATATGGTTAGTGGCCAGATTTCAAACACACCATCAAAAAAGAGAGCCTTATTAGGACCATGCCTTGGATACCCATGGCATTACTGGTCATATGAGATAATAAATCCCCTTAGTAAAACATTACATGTCCTATACCAACACCAAATAATCAATAAGAACATAATACACAAATAAATCCAGACAACACATGGACACCTGAGGGTTAGAACGAGGAAGAGTTCACAACTCTATTCCCAAACCTACCACTCATGTCCTGAAAATACTACTCCATTTACCTCGACATCCCTAAATAAAAAAGGGTAGTCTAAAAATAAAGGACATCTAGGATCTAACCTCCCTTTGGTGTAATTTTCTCATGAACCAGCTCAGGTCGACCCAAAACCGGAAACCCGAAGCGATCTGTGGCATGAACTAAAGGGAATTCCTAATCCCGACGGGTTGGGAACTATTACCGGGCATCAATAGAGTACACAAGGAATGATTTCACCCAAATATAATCAAGAACATAGAAGTGTAATGAAACAGACAACAAAACAAGCATTTATATAAAATTGAACTAAACATTATTTATACAGGAAACCGAAAGTAAAAAAAAAACTATACAAAAAACTGACCAAACCTTACTACCCAACTAACACCATATGACCCCACTAGTCACTCCCCAACACAAAAAAATAATCTTCACCCAAAGCAACTAAATTCATGCTGAAACCTTCCTAAGGGAAAAAAAATTGAAGAAAACTATAGGCGTGAGTATTAAAACTCAGTAGGATGGCCCTATATTCTATTCCTACTGAAAATCCATTAAAATAAAATAAACATAAATTTCAAGTTTGAGATAAAATTTATAAAAATATATTTTCTAAATGATATTCCATGCTATAAAAATTAGATTTTTTTTTCAAGTTTTATAAACAATAATGCTAGTAACATTTTTTCAAAGAGGTTCTACTTCAAAATAAATATAGTTTTCTAGAGGTATTATTTAAATAATGTAAACATTTAAATAAAAAACACATGATTATGAATTTACTAACTGAACACACCTTAATATGATAGTGAGTACAAAATATCCATTGAGAACAAGTTACGGGAACACCTCTAGGCGCTAGTGCGTTGTGGGCCCCAGGAACCTCATATATCACTGTAAAAGTAACAATAAAAATATATATTATAATGCCCAAAATCCACTAGTAGGAGAATCATACATAACCTAGTGGTACCCCAAATCATCATCAACATAGTTTAGTTACTATTTTTATCATTAAACTTGTTATGTGAAACAGGGACAAAACCCCTCCATATCACTAACATACTAGTAGACTGCCACCAACCTAGATACTTGGGTTTTCCATTTCTGTGCTCAAACAAGTTAAAAATCATTGAAATGACTTTTTCTCATGAAGAATCCATTTACAAATCATACAAATGTAAAATATCCCACACACATGCCACCCATTTATTTTATGGATCTATAAACAACCTAATTTTTCATAAAACAATTTAAAGAAGTATAATGAGGCCTTTCAAATAAAACCCATTTAAAAATTAACTTTTAAGGAAAAAAACACTAATACCATATCAAAATATAATTTTCAGCCCAAAATCCATTTAATAAATCAATTTCATGGAAAATTAAGTGGCCCAAATTATACAACATGAAATACACATGCATAACCATTTTTACAAGAAAAATACCAAACTGGTATTTAAGAATTTCTCAAAACTAACATTTTCCAAAGGTACAAATTTAAATTATAATAAAGAGGTGTATAAAAACCATTTAAATAATAAACCCACATTAATAAATCCCTTAATGCTTTCAGGTTACACATCCAATGCAAGACCATTTTTATAAGGATGCCAAACAAGCCATATTACAGAAACTCGAGCCAAAACATTTTTACCACCAAAATAAATTTGTTTAAAAAACCAAAACTAATTTGGAAATCCATAAAATTCCCCAAAAATACCATTTTTCATTTTGAAAATGTATTTATAAATCCAATAAATACTTTTAAATCACACTAAGCACATAAAATCTAACCGAGCAATTTACCGAACACATAACATGCACTTTTAAACCAAAAACTTATTTTAAGCACTTTAAAAGGGCTAAAATACCATTTACATGCCATAAATTTATTCTATATATAGATAAATGTTCATCATTACATGAAACGAGTGTGTAAGAAAACATAACATTTATGTAAGTGAGTGGTGTATATGTTTATAAAAAAACAACACTATATTTTAGAAAACAAGGATTAAACAACCATTTTGGACACCTAGAAAATTATCCCAAGGCATAAAAAATAATATACATATATATAAGGTTATAACAACATGAAAATGATTAATCTTATATGATAATGGACTGTGAAAGGGATATCCTACCTCATAACCAGGGCAGAAACAAACCACACAACCGATATCACCCTCCACAGTTACCAACACTCTATATCTATGAAGACCAGATTGAAATGAACCAAAATTCAAACAAAAATCATGGGATAATAATACCATAGATATAAAATTACCCGGGGAGAAGAAGAAACAAAATTAAAGTGAAAGTATAAGGAAGAGGTAGTAGAAAAGAGAATGAATCTCACATTGGAAACTAGAGAACTCTGTAACATTCCTTAGATATACACCCATAGATGAAAGGGAATGGATTAGAACATCTTGGAGAGTATCCTTAGGTCTAGAAGAACTAGGGTGAAATTATTTTGGGGTAAAAGGGATAAAATTATTGATTCATGGAAGAAACAATTCACCTTACCAAATTTGGACAATTTAAGAAGTCCTGTGGAATTTCTCCATACTCTGCAACTAATAGGAGCTCCAAAGAGGGAAAATGGAACCCGAGGGTGCACCTAGGGCTCTCAGACTCCAGGGAGATGTATAATCACCTAAAAATATAAAACAAATAATATTATATAAAATAAAAAAATTATTTTTTAAAAAGTGTAAATGGGCTAGCAGGCTGACTCAATACCTGAATAAATTACCCAAATTCACCCTGATTATGAATTCCTAAGGGGGTGAAATAATGTATGGTGGTCAGAATAGATCATGGGAGGCTAGGAGAGAAGTGGAATTTGTGAAACTATTTGAAAAACTAAAGATTTATAATAGAAAATATTTTTTTAAAAAAATCTGGAAATGGGATCACGGTTGGCCCAAATCTTGAAGTGACCACCCTTTTCTCCAAAAAAACTTCCAAAAAATATATATGGAACAAATGGTAGGCTGATTAGAAAAATATAGACGTTCAAAACTCTATATTCACCTCACCCAAGATCTAAGAAAATTATTGGGATTTCTTACTAACTGGATCAAAACTAATATATGAAATAAAAATTGTGTGATAATATATATTTATTATGTACATTTATAATATCAATCATCAAATATTATCAATGAGAATTAATTGCATCATATTTTGGAGACAATTTTCCATAAGTACACATGAGTGACGATATCATTCCCTTAATAGAGAAATGATATGGAAGTGGATGGTATATTTGTATCTTGAATCAAAATCATGTTATACTAATTACATATATATATAAGATAATTATTTACCAAATATTGACCTTAGGAATCCAATTTTTGAATTAATTTTTGAATATTCTATAAAAAAAAGTAGAAACATTTAAAATTTTTAAAACCATTAAATTTCATGACAAACGATTTTTTATAAAATTCCATTTAAAAAAATAAAATGTATTTATAATAAATTTCTTTATAAATCATTTAGAAAACCATAATCAGATTAAATCAAAGAAAAATTAACTATATAAAATATACAAAAAATAGAAAATATAATTTGGAATTGTAAATAGTCTAATTGAAAATATAGTTTCATTAATAAAAATATATATTTCATTATTCATCAAAACATGAAACTCACCAGAAAAATATCAAAAATTTAACCGAAGTAAATTTATATATTAGAATATAAAAGATAATTTTTTTAACTAGAATATATAAAAATGATAAATTTTTATTTAAAATGGGTTATCCATTAAAATTAGATGAAATTACCCTTTAAAAAATTTTGTTTTTATTAAGTAAATTTGGTTGGTTCTTATCTTATTCCAATAAAATCTATTTAATGAATATTAAAAATATTTCATTTATTATATGAAATATATACTACATTAATATTAATTTATAATTGAAAATAAATTATTTTTTTAATAAAAAATGACTTTGCGATCATGAAAATAATCCAATTATTTTAATATTCAGTAGGAATATAGTATCATTTCTACGTAATTGGTAGATAATAAATTCATCTTACACACCCTATATTCACTTATGTTAGTTAATACTATTCAAAAATTACAATTTAACTACCTTGATAGAATATTATAATAGTAAAATCATAATTCATAGATACTTAGTGTTTGATGTAACAAAAGCTAAAACGATGTTACGTATAATAGAAAATATCATTTATTTTTCTAAAAAATATATTTTATAAAAATATCAAAGTGTTAAATTACCTTATATCATGAAAATTTTGAAAAAAATAATTTTATATCCATGAAATGTCCTAAATAATCCAAAACTACTATTTTCCCCTTAGTCCACCTCATAAATCCTGGAGCATGTTCGTGTCTCACAGTCTCTAGAAAAAAGTGTTTGAGAATATTTTCATAGAAATCCTTCCATATAATTCCTTAAGTATACTAAGTTTGTACCAAGATATCCCACCAAATCTTCACTAGTCCTCATAACATGAACAATTTCCAACATAACCCTCTTCTCAGATGGTTCTCCATGTGATTCAAAATCATCTGAATGGAATATATCCAAAACAAATCTACCTTTGGTTCACTATCTCTCGAAAATGATGGAGGGTGTTGCAACTGAAATTCACTAGTTAGATCAATCATTCATGGAATGTCCCAAACAAGGTCTTATTCCATCATCTATATAAAATGAGAAATTTTTCCTAGAACTTTTCCTCTCCATGATGACCCTAAACTACCAGAACTTCTTTCCCCACTTCCGAAGGAGCATGATCATAGACGTCCTATTTTCACCAAACCATCACAAATCAATATGGTATAATATTCTTATATTTCCAAACCGGAGTTTTAGAACAAAAATAATTAAGTATCAACAATTTATATAGAAGATGTCTCTTCACTACGCATATAAATCAATCTTGAACGCACTATTTCAATGAGCATCATCATAACTATAACACTAAACTCAACCATCTCAACCCAAGATCTTGGATGACATGGATAAAAAAACATAATTAGACACAAATATTCCATTATAAACATTTAGAGACCATTCCCTCATTACTAAAAAATTATTTCTTCCTTATACACATTTATATCATTAACATTCATTACAACTAACATTCTTAACTTATTCACAACAAATTATAACCAATTTTTTAACTAATTTATTCCCCCTCACTAAGAAAAATCCTTTAATCATTCTTTCATATAGTTCTTTTTTACCCAATTGTATCATGTTTTTACACTCCATTTTCATCCAATTTTCAAGAATATAAAAATTATTTCACCCTTCATTTCACATACACCCATATTTTCTGTGCTTAAAGTGATGCATTCCAATTTTATCCATAGGTAGATAAAATGATGCAAGAATTCACAACTTCATGGAATTACAACCACAAGAAAAATATCAAAAAATAGTAACATCACATAATATTTGCATCACCCAATAATGAAATATCATTTAACTATAACAACACAAACCTTAATGAGGAATTCCCCCACAGATATATGGGTTATTTTCATACATGGGTCAGTTAATCTAATGAACAAGATCATTTCCAATGATCGACACATTATAATACCCCATATATGATTCTTAAATATTATGATAGATAAAATAAATACACTAATACCACTTTGTAATATCCTTGACAAAAAATCCATAAAACCAGTGCTCTGACCAAGGTTGCCACATAACCTCATGCATGACTCACCATACAATAGTGTTTTTCGACTCATGATTAGGGTCTGATAGGTCACATGGGTAGACAATAACATTGTTACTATATTAGGCCACATTATATTATATATAAACCAAATGAAATAATAATACAAAAAACATGTAATTTCAACCAGCTACCAAATAGGGTATAAACCACAACCAAATAATTAATATGTCATGTCATGCTAACAGTTACAAAAGTGAAAGAATCACCAAAAATAAAGGATGATATATGAATCCATAAAATATGACCCAACTCGATTTCCATATCCTCATCCATGCAGTCCCCTACCTGAACTTAACTCCCTCGAATTGGGATTTTACACTTTCCCTTAACAACAACCACAAAATCTTCTCGAAAATCCAATGTTGGCCCAAGCATGGGGTGAGTAAAAAATAGAAGACCACAACATTTGTTTTCTACAACATATATATTATAAATAGATAGTTCATGAATGAACTAAATAAATCACAAGAAAACTAAACACCTTGGGTACCATTAGTTTACAATATTTACTTTACCCATTTTCAACATTATCTCTTAGTGTATCATTTATTATATGATCATCATGTAATTGATTCCAATTACATGTTTCACGGGTTTGGAATTTTCATTATGTATATACCTTCATAATCCATGCAATTACTAAGTATGAGGAAAAAATCATGTTCCCTATCATTCTAGTTATAACAATTTCATTACATTTTCATCACATATACCTTGGAGCCTCGGTCCATGTAGTCTCATAAAATTAATCTATTAGAGGTATATATATTTAGTGCCCTTTTCTAACCCATGTATTATAAGGTTGGATTTAGAGCCTATGTGTAAAGTAACTCGTGGGTGTAGATCCTTTAGTCCAATACTCCACAAATATAAGGACATGTGAACATTCTTATTTATCCATTTACAACATATACCTTATCTCTAACCTCATACAATCAATACATATAACATAAAAATTTCACATTACATTAATCACATAATTTATCCTTTTCCATTAACCCATTAACAAATTTAATATGTATTACAATAAATCATTTAACCCATTTCTATTTCCATACATTAACACATTTGGCATATTCAACACTTTCCATATGTTAACTAATTTAAAAAATTCAACAATTTCCTCACATTATCCATTTTGGGAAAGGGTAAATTTTTTCAAAAATTAACTCATTATCATGTTTAACAATTTACACACATTAACTCAATGAATTTTCAAGAATTCGGGTACATTAACTCATTATAACGTGTAAAAATCCCCAAAATTAAAAAATTTGTCATGATCAACAATCCCTACACATTAGCCCCTTAACATGATCATCAATTCTCTTATGATATACCAAATAAAACATTTATCAATTCAAAATAAGATATACAATAAAAATATTGGCCATTTCATATGAATTAACCCACATATTCATTTTATGTACATTTTATAAATCACTTAGCACAATTTCATTATTATGTAACTCTCAAATCATGTTAATCCCAACAATCACATATGCTAATATTGACCACTAGAAATAACCACAATTGGTATAAATCATAATTTGATCTTACATTTCAACATTTCAATCATGGTATTTATTTCAATATAAGTCAATTTGATGCATAACACTACCATACTCTATGTTTGTGAATGTTGGTGCACCCCATTAGTGTCCCTAAACTGATAAAATCATCCCCAACACATCCCATGTGTGTCATGAGTATCCAACTTATTTGTTTATAAAACTATTTAACAAAACCCTATCAAGGAACAAAATGTTCAATAATAGTAAATCTAATAAAAAACCATACATTCAAAAATATATAACAAAACCATGGGATATAACTTGTAGACCACCTACCAAAAATCTAATGATTAGCTCACCCTTAATCATTTCCCAAGATATTGATTTTATCACCCCTTGAATCCCTAATATAAGGTCCACTAAAAGAAAAGGGTTTTATTTGTATTGAAGAATATTAAAAAAGTAACAAGATCTAATCTGAAAAAGATAAGGAAGAGTAATATTAGACTTTCCCAGAGCTTCAATCTGCAACCAATAGTGCTTCAAATGGCCTAAAAATGAAGTAGATCGATCCTTGGAAGCTCTTGAGGGTTGATGTTTTCCACTTGGTCTAGAGGTAAGATTAAGGGGAGGCAAATCAAGAGAGAAATTAAAAATTATGATAGGTAAAATTATAATTTTCCACTATTTAATGGATTGCATATTTTGGCTACATGGCTTCCTAAACCATATGCCAAACATTTTCCAGCTTCTATCCATGAGTTGTTAAGACACACAGTTACCTCGGGAGGGCCGAATAGTTTGAAAAATTGTGCTCCAACCATTTCAGAGGCCTCTATCCATGGTAGCATGGATTTCCCTCCCCCCTCACATGGTTTTCACTAACCATGTTTAAATTTTAAAAGAGACATTTAATGGAATGATTTCACATTATTTCATCTCCCGAGCCAAAAACACTCAAAAAAATACTTAAACACCCAAAACTTTAAAAAAAAATACTAAGTTGTTACAACTATAATTTTATACAAGGACATACCTTAACAATTTTTGGTATCCTACACACTATACAGATGCATTTTTAGACTAATATGATGATCAATTATTTGATAAATGTGAAACATTCTTATTGATAAAAATGAAATGGTCTCCTTTTGAAAGAAAATGTGATAGGGCTAGTGGATTGTTATTTATAATAAATAGTAATTTATGTGGAACAATGAGAATAAAATAAAAGGGTGTTTCATGTACTTTATTACATTTATCAATGACTTAATTTTTTATGAGAATGTGTTTCTCATAATATACTAGTAACAAATAGGTGAAAATATCCATGTGTTTAAAAATGAAGTATGAAATGAACTTGAAAAAACAATTAAAGTCTTATGATTGGATTATGTTTGGAATTATTTAGCTATGAAATAATATCTAATCTAAGATATTTTATTGTTTTTTCAGAACTAACTCATCCCAAAACACCATAATGTAACAAAGAACCTAAAATATAAAATCACACCATTCAAAAAAACTCAATCTATGATTTCATTATGTGAAATTATTATTTAATATTAGGATTATGATATAGAGACTAATAAATTATTACTCAATTGTGTCCTATGTAAATCAATAAAAAATAAATTTTATGATATATGGTATGGTTAACAACCCATTTAATTTTATTTTAATATTTATTAAAGTAATGAATTGTTTATGATGATTTGGATCTAACATGTTTGATGCTAAATATGATAAGTGATTATTATTTTTGTCATACCAAAAAATTATATGACATTAGTTTTATAATACTATTGAAATAAATGTGTTTATTGGCCAATGATGTGTTTTCCTTGAGAAGAATAACAACAATATATGTTTTACATGGAGGAATGTTGGACCTTTAGAAGTTTAATAACAGAAAGAAGAAGTGTTTCTGAGATATAGGTTGAGCTGGTTCTGTAAAAATTTGTGGAATATAAACCAAATTAATTTAAAAAAACCCCATATGTCGGTTATGATTCATTAGGATACATAGATATATAGATTTTTAATGGATAATGTTGATAATTTCAAATTAATAGGAGATTAACATAATTATAATAGATATCGCATTGAGAGTTTTGATTCAGATAAATGGTTAAAAACAAATTAATATGAGATGCACTCTACGCGCACACAAAAATGAAACCTGAAGGGTTAACATGTATGGGTGATACCCATTGGTTAAAAGTGGGTTAATAATATACAAACATAAATGGATGGTAGATTTTATACCTATAAAGCATGCATGGTTGATAAAGTTAAAAAAGGTCTTGGTGTAGACATTGAAGTGACCTTTTCCCCTATTGTGTTGATAAAGTCCATTCATATTTTTATATCCATATACACCTATTTTAATTATGGTATATATAATATATATTAAAATAATTAGGTAATGAGAATGTATACATGCATGTGTATATGATTAAATCCAATGGTTCTGAATTTCTAAATGAGAATATTATGGCATGGAAGTTGAAATAATCCATTTATGGAATATATAATATTTCTCAGAGATTGAATATCTAGTTCAATACTACAATCAAGGTGTTTGGTTATATCAATAATACGTGTTATTCATGTGTATACAAGAGGATTTTTTGAATTATAGTATGGTGTCTGATATAATATGTATATTTCATATTAGTTATTGGAAATAATTTGGCATTACATCACTATATGAAGATGCAGCTAGGTAAATTTTTATCTGTAAACGAAATGGGAGAATCTATTTACATAAATGTTAGGGGGATCTTTTGAAATTGATCTAAGAAGTCTTCTGGACTGAGTAAAAACAATTATATTGGTATATTGATAAAGAGGTTTATCATGGATAACTATAAGAATGGTTCATTACAAGTGTTTCATTAAAAAAATCTAAAGAAGATTTTTTTATCATTATAAATAGATAGGAAGGCTGGATATGATTCCTTATTCATCCATCGCATAATATATCATGTATTCCATGATTTTTTACTTCACTATATTTCCCATAAAATTTCATAAAAATAAGTATATAACAATCCAATACTAGTGATATTCACTCGATTAATAGTAAAAATATCTTTATGTATTGGAAAAATATTAAGGATATGCTAACAGATATTGGAGGATATGATGATCTATGTGTAAATAGGTATATAGATTATAATTTCCAATCGAATAAATTTGATATGAAATCTCAAAAATGGTTCATGTTGTTCATAAATAGTGATGAAATTCATTTCAATAGTAGTAAAAAAGACCAAATATAATAATCAACAGTAGAAGTATAATGAATAACTACATTAGATGCTTGAATGGAAGTTGTTTGGATCATGATGTTCATTTCTGTAATTGGGGTGGTTCCTTGAATCAAGGGAGCAATCAATATATATTTTTGAAAATACTGATTTTTTTACTCACTCTATAGAACACTAGTCTCATCGAATGACCAAACAAATCCATTGAAAATATCATCACATATGTGATACTATTGAGTGGGTCATTATAATGATCAGTTTTGTGGATACTCAAGAGAATGTAGTAGATTTATTGATGAAACCACTACCACCACAAAAACATGAGGGTCATGGAGAATAAATGGGTGTTAGAAAAATGATATATTCATTGTAATAGTTGTAAATGTATCATGTTATTAAAATAAATTTGATCCCAATTTATGATTCATTCACATGTACTACCGTTTATTTTACATTAATGGTCGAATCATAATAACCTTTCAATGAAAAACATTGATATTTCCAAAAATCGATGATCATTATGAAGTATTATATTTTAATGATATGATAGTGTTATCATGAAGAGAATAGAGAATTAATTATAAAGTGATTTATAAAAGATATAAATAATAAGTTCATGTGATTATAAGAGAAACTTATTAAGTGGATTGATCTCTTTAAAGTATATCTCATGGAATTTTATAAAATTATTAAGATGAATATTGCTGTATGATTATTAACAATCATTATTAGATGTGGTTGGTGAGATACCTATCATGAAAAAAAATCCAAAAATTGATACCCAAATTATGCAATTCTATATTTTTTATTAGCTATTGTAGGTATGGATGGGTATGTTTGTGATCATGTCACTGGTTGGAGCAACACCAATATGAGAATTTTTCACTTTTATAAAAATTTAAAGATATTTCTCCCATTATAAAATTTTCCTAAGGAAATAAATTTTCATTATTTTATCACATATGATGTATTCAAGTACTTGGATAAGTTATATGTGATATACATGTCTTATAAATGATTGATATATGTTTTATTCGTCAATATGGTTAGTATTTTCCATAGATTCTTGAAATGATGAGAGGAAAAAACATGATAGTTATATTACATGTATATTGGTACCTCAATTTCTTATAAAAATGCATTAAATACATATAGTTTCAAATTATATGAAATATCCTATGGTGGAAATATTCATATAGATATATGATAATATTTTATAGATATGAAACCAAACCCCTTAGCAGCATAAGTAGCACTGATTATTTTCTAGAGGCTGCACTTTTCATATATGTATGAAATATGGATTTCATTGTTCTTTTCAATTTTATAAAGGTCCATAGAGACACAAAATTATTCCCTTGTTTAAGGAAACCATTTTTTATTTTTTTTAAAAGAATACATTTTGATGGAAAATGTTTAATTTTTTTTGGAAGGATTCAATAAGAGTTGTGATGTTTTTCATAACGTCTTTATGGGATTTTAGAAAAAGTGGGATATTTATTTATGTTCACTAAATTAAATTTATGTGATTCAGGTTTTCATGATTTATGATTCAGGAAATATATATATATATATATATATTAAATTATAAATATATTTTGGGTAGATTTAATTATCATGCATCAGATGCATGAATATAATATATATTAATACACATGAGAATAACATTTCAGTTTCACGTAGTGAGAGATGATCTCATTTATCATGGGTGTAAAGTGTTATCATGAGGATTTTAATAAAATTTTAAACTCTTTTCATTAAAGACACAATTTATCACATTTAAGAAGGCACTAAAACCCTTTCATATTTTGTGTATCATTATGAAACATTTGCTGATCCCATGAGTAATATATTTCCAAAAAGATCTAGTTATTTTATTAACTAATCATCATGATCTACCTTAATAATTATCCACTAAAAATAAAAAAATTTATTTGTACAATGAATTTTCAAGTACTCTATTTTATATTATTTATTTTGTTATGATTTTTTATGATATATCTCAGGTGTTATTTGTTGTCTTAAAATTCTTATATACCATATATGATCATATGAGACACATCAATTCATTTACTATGGAGGGTTATGTAGTCAAAGTTAGATCATGACCAAGATAAATTTTTAATGTGATTGTTTATTATGGCATGGACTACAACAAATCATTGTAATTTATTTATATTTACCTAGATAAATAGAGACTAATAAAAGTTACACTATTTCTTCATTTTTTCCAATAGGTCTTTCACTTGGATCAAACTTGTTTTTATATATACCATCACCACATCAAAATTTTCATGTTCTTGCAACACATCCATTAGTTAAATTTTTTTCATGAATGTTCATTCACCACTTCTCTTGGAGACTACATCTTTATTTTTTATATAATTCTACGATAAACTAGGATGCTCCTACTCATGATATAATTTTCTCAATGAAAGAACTAACTGATAGGGTCATAGGTGAAAAAATAGAAAATTTCTCAGGTTTTATATTATTAATATTAGAATTATTGAAGAAATATATATATATATACATATAATGAAGATGATGGAAGATGATCCCCATAGAATACACCCTAGATCCATAGTTGAGGACTCCACCATTTCTATGATAAATCCACAAGGAAAATATCTATATTATCACCTATAAGGTACTCCTAGCCTATTTAATTATCTATCATCCCTAATATCCTCAAAAAAAAAATGAAAGAAATTAAAAAACTTCCCCAAATTTGATGGCCTCACAACACACTATTCAAACATGACCACTTTATATAATTAAGCATCAAACAATTATTCTGAAAAATTTATTCCCCAATTACATTCCAATCTAAAGGTACTACTCAATTTCACCCATCACATTCACACCCAAGATTTTGTTTAATACATATTACCATATACATTTTTCCTCATAATTGTAAAAATAAGCCACATCATATATAATAAATCTCATTACATAAAACAAAAAAAATCATTATAGGTCATCGATTTATCTTCCATTATATAGAAAGGAACAAGTTACTACTAAAAATACCCCACTAAACCAACAAACTAATGTGCTTCATCTAACTAATTATACACATTTTTGAAAAAAATTCCATTTTTGTACTCTGTGAATTTCAAAATTATTTCTAAACAAAATAATTCAAATATATAATTGATTAAAACTAAATTTTAATCCACAATCTATATAATTCTATTACACATCCTACTAATTAACACAAACTTATCATTAACTATCAGTTGATTTATTCATCACCCAAATAATGTAATCCTAAACCATATCTATTTTTCATTCTACACTATCACCATTAATGATACAACCTACTTTATCTAAGGAAATACCATAGTTATAATTACAAAAGTAGGAATCCCACTTGAATTAAACCTAAATTGATCTCCCTATAAAAAAAATACATCAAAAAAAAATAATGTTCTCTGAGATAACAATAGAGATTACCCTAAATGGGATCTATCATATATCACTATCGATATTGATATTTTCTAATTCTTGAGCCATAATTGTATAAAAATTGTGGATTCATATAATAGTTCATCTGTTCGATATATATACCTCTAACATGGAATCTATATACACACCCTCTACGATAAGATATTAAAAATTAAAAAAATATTTAATTTTCATATCATGCATGGGAATAACCATTCTACATTAAATTTTAATGTATTCCTCTTAGGTATTTTATTAGAAGATTATCACTAACTACCCTCTTAATATAGCATTACATTCATACCGGTAAGGTAAAATGATTTTAGGATTTTTGTTACTTAAAAAGTCTCCTAATAGACAATATGTAGTAATATAACCAACAATGACCAATTGTACTGATACCATTGTAGTATGATGTACATAAATGTAGAGTATAAAATAGCATGAAATCATATATAAATATGAAAAAACATACTCAATAGATCAAAACCATGATTTGAAATTTTAATAAGAACACAAGTAAAATATTTATGTAATCAGGATATATAAAAATAATAATCACATCCAATATTTATTTTTAGTTAATCCAAATGTATAATAATATAACACATCATTTCTTACATTAAATCAAATGAACATAAAAAATATTTAAAAAATATAATTTTTTTATTATTTATAATTTAATTAACATGAATCATCTCCCAATTTTCATTTCATTTTCAAATAATTTTCACTACAAATAAAATAATCAATACTAACCAACATATATTATTATTTCAATGTGATTTCCCCAATGCATGGGACTGAAAAACACACTTACCATCACATGTTAAGATTTAAATAAAATTCAAATCCATAATCAATGGGGTAAAACTCAGTTATCTCAATATCCAAAGCTCTCCCTAATAAGATAATTTATTAATGTCAACGGGATGATCATGTATATTTATAGTGTACAATGAAATACTTAAACCATCGTATCTCTAAATATATATAATCTCATAAGACCAAAATACCATTGATATTAATTTTTAATAACCCTGTTTATAATATACAGACATAAATAACTCCATATTGTTATATGGACTTACAAACACCTCCCTTTATTCTAAAGGTTGTATACTTTCAGTAAGGGCCAAAAGAATTCATTTAGGAGGCTATATCATCAGTAAAAATAAATACCATTAAAAAATATCAAAGGAAAATGATATTATTATCATGTTTAATAAATATTCATCACATATACTTTTCTATGGAACTTGGTATTCTATAAGGGAAAATAAAAAGACTTATGATAGTTGTATAGTCTAAACGGATATGAGTCGTATTTCACTAACACCATACAAAGAAGTGAGATTATCCATAGTGAATGAAGATGTATTTTGTGGGATTTCATGTTATCTATGATGGTACCCCATAGTATCATATTTAGAATTTATTAATTACCCATTTATATGATTAAAAGGTGTTTTTAATTTTAGAAAAGGGTGATATCTATATCCTAGTGGTGTTATCAATTGAGTGGTCTTTCATGAAGAGATATTCCCAACCATTTAACCTGACATTTTATACATAAAAGTGAGGAGCATAACACACACATCTACCAGTGGATAGTGGTTTCCAATGGAAGACATCTTGGATGTATCAATATATGTATTGAATGAGTATTACCTTATTTGATTATTTTCGTCGATATTTAACATATGGAAAAGTTATTTACTCATCAAAAAATGAAATAATTCATCCATTGGATGAAGTATTTTTTTGATATCTTAATTTTGTGTTCCTGATATGAAAAATTATGGTTATATGAGTGTAAATAATCATCCACATTAGATATTTTTGTAATGGGTCACCAAATAGCATTATCTTGTTGCTGAATAGTGTTAGGATCTTAATATTGTTCCATGAAATTATTGTTTGTAGATTTTGTAAATGAGTGAAAAAACACCACTAAATAATTTAATTAGAGAATAAATGTATCATTCCAAGCATACATGATATGTTTCTTTTTATACAATTCAATATCTTTTACTACAGACAACAATGAGTTCGAGCACACCATGATTTATCATACTAACTATGTAAAAAGAGGATATGAATAGTATTAACCAAATTATCAAAATTATACATTTTATTTTTCAATATAGTCTTAATTTTTGAATTCATTATTCCAAAATTATCTTAGGGTGAAATTTTCATATTTTTCTAAAATGTTTAAATTTTGACGAATTGTGAAAAATACTACACTACTGTTAAAAAACTAATATTTTTCCTTTAATTACATATTTTAATATAAATTTATCTTACAGTCTCAATGTATAAATAATATTTACTTAAATCTAATTTAGTTCATTAGAATATGTCTTATAATATAATTAGATATAAAAATTTATTGAACTTATGAACGTCATTTTTACCAACTTTCCTACCACATCTGTATGATTATCATTAAAAATTATTTTACCATTTATGTGAATTGAATTTAGATAAATGGAAGTGTTTTGAATTACTATTAAATATGATAAATAATAAGATCAAATTAATTCTTCATTGAATAGTTACTTTCGTAATATTTTTTATTTACCAGAGTTAGGGGTAAATCATGTAAATAAAGGTAAAAATAATATTATAAAATAACCAAAACAATTGTAAAAATATTACTTGATTAATAAATTATACCCTTATCACATAATTTTATAAATTTAATCATTTAATGGTTACTTTTCTATAAATATAACACAGATATTATAAAAATCATTTAATGTGAGAAAATGTCACACTCCCATTTTATATAAGTATATTAATTTTAATATAAGGAAAACCAAGAGATAAAAATAATTGTATATATTATATATAAATATACAATAAATAAATAAATAATATTAATTTATTAAAAAAAATGAGAGATTAAATAATTACAATTAATGATGATGTAATAATGATGCCAAAATTATTTTATTAATAGAAATATCAATAAAATGGTTTTAAAAATATTAAAATAAATATAATATGAAATAATTAAGGTGATAAACTAATTTTATAGGTTATTATGGAATATAAATACTATATTAAATATTTTTTTTGAAGTTATATTTCTGGTAGAATTTTAATTTAAGTCAAAGTAATGAATTGTGTCAAAATTGACATTATTAAAATTTTATTAAATTATTTAAAATTTATAAAATATTTGAAAACCAAAAAGTGACAATTATAAGTTCATAATTATCTCAAAATTTTTATTTATGGACATTTATCACCATGTAAGTAAATATTTAAGACCTTTTAATATTTTGAATATTATTATAAAAATTAAAATTTAATAAATTAATTAAAGATAAATCAAAATGATAATGTTAAATATAAATTACAAGAATGTAAAAATTTTATTGGATGAGAGTATTTCTAAAAATGATCCTATTATACACAAAATAACTCAATTTGGAGCTATTGGAAATCAAAAATCAATTTATATTAAATTAATAGTTTTGGAGTTCCTAAAGAGCTCCTCCCAACTCTTATAAAAGGTAACCTATCATTCTCTATTATTCACTCCTATAAATCACATTAGATCATCTAAAACCACCCCATTTATCTTCCCAAATTCCATAAATTCATATTAGAGGCCATATATTGGTTATAAATCCAACCTATAGAGTCATTTTTTGAAAATAAAAAGGAGACACTAGAAGAAGATGTAATTGTTTCACCAACTCTTTTATTGTTCAATTATTCATCTACATCGTTTTCCAATTTTTTTCAATAATAAAGTAATAAATATATAATATGTATTTATTATTATGTTATAACTATATTCCTCCTTTTACCCATCATATGAAAAATAATATCACCAAACGTGTGTACGTACGCCTTACCGTCTCCACATCGTGGGGTAAATGTTTTTTCATATATTATTTATTTAAATGGGTATAATGATAAATATGAAGGATTTAAATAATAATTTTTAAATGATATATTTAATCTATTATTAATTTTCCATCCAACTCCTTACCATTTACTATTATGGATGATACCATCGTTTGTGTGTACGTACTACCTATCGTCTCCCCGACGTGATGAGATTCCTCCTCCACTAAGAAAATACCTACACAAATATGAAAATGTATATAATGAATGAATATAATATTTATTAAATTAATATCATTATGGATATGAAGACGATATATCACATTCAAATGAAATAAGACATACACAACCTAATCAACATAATAATGAAATATTATTATGAAAATCTTATAAGAGGATCATATATGATATCATTAATAATGGATAATGTTATAGTGTAACATAATAACATTATTTAATCATTATATATGAGGTTAATGGACCCTCTAATAAAGAATAATATGATGTAAGGGTTACATTAACAATCTCTTTATTATATGGTATTGATTATATGTATATATTTACTGGGACATATTTTTCATCCATGCCCCTATATCTGAAGAATGTATTTCAAAAGATTCTTACTATTATTTTAAAATTGTTTAAAGAAATTTTTACACAGTTTTGACATTATAAAATTAATCTTTTTTAATTTTCCTTATGAGGTACATTGTTTGATTTTTTTTGACAAAGTACGAGAAGAATGGTTTTTAACTTATACGGGTTGAGTGGATTATTCCCTATTGTGAATATCTAATGATTTTGGAGGATGATTTAGAAGTGTACAGTATTATTTTAAATGAAATTATTTTCTTTTTAAATTACATGTAATTTTATATAACTATTTTCAATAAAAGGGGTATTTCTCTAAATATTTTTCTAATGATTTAATTAAGACATTTTCATACATGTCATCATCCTTTATTGGACCATATGTTTAATTAATATTGAGGTCATATGATACAACCTATAATATTATATTGAAGTGTTTTTGAATAATGTGAATATGGATGTGCTACTATTATCCCATTCATGGTTCTTAGATATTGAATTAAGATTTATAATGATTGTTTTAATATCAATGTTTATGTTGGTTATGTTTTAACCCTTTTATAAGAATATTGTATTGGACATTGTTAATTATATGTGGGGCCTACTATAGACTCTTGATGCATTGGTTGGTCTCATGAGACAAGATAGTTTGTGGTTTTATACATTTTCGTATGGTCTTTGCATTAGGCTTTGACAGTATTATTATGATGTATGAAATTATGCATTGCCTCTTTATGATATTAGTTGGTTATATTACATGTTATTATTAGGATGGTTGAATATCCTGTAGAATTTTTAAATGGAATTATCGGATTAATTCATGCCCTATTATCCTCAAGGTTATGTTCAAAATTATTGTATTTTAATTTAATTCCATTCCTTAAATCTTTGTTCTTATATATGATAGCTTCCACTATATTTTTTATCTTTACTGAGAATTTTAGTTTCGCCATTATTATGTTTCATTTTTACCCAAGATAAAAATAGGTATATTATGATTGACCTGGAGGGATAATGTATGATTTATGAGTGTTTTTCATGGAAATATTAGGTTAATTTTCATTTAATGATGTACTGTAAATCCAATATTTATATCTAGATTTTCAACAGTTACTAAACTGATTGGTCCTATGAGATTTGATTTATAGTGATAATGCTGATGTAAAAAAATAATGCACCGTCTTAGAACATCTAAGGTTGGGGAATTATAGTTGTTATCAAAGGAAGTTTAGTTTTAACCTTGGAAACTATATTTATAAATGAATTTAATTATGGAATACTACCCCATGATATACATTGAAGATATGTATATAAGAACATCATAAAATTATTGAAATGTAGTGATTATGTGGGTATTCTTAGAAAATATATCCTTGTTTGGTTACTAAAAGAGGACGTGGTTCTCGAACATATGTACCATGTTGTAATAACACAAAAAAGTTGTTCTGGGCATGACTCGTAGTAACCTAGTACATGAAAATGGGCCATAATGTGCACCTGGTTTGGAAAACTAGAGGAATATTATTAGGATAATCTAAATATTCATTGAGAACCATTATGAAAGATTGAAATGTAATAATGCACTCAATGAAACCATATATATGATTATGAGAATCAATATGAGTAAATGTTTTAATTTATGTTATGTATCTTGATATTACACAATATGATTCATAGTCTAATCTAGATAATTTCATTGCTTAGAAATGGTTCATAGTGGAATAAATGGAAATCATGTTAATGCACGTAATCCATGTAGGTATTTCCCACTTATGAAAGATAATGATGTTGGACCAGGAGAGAAACCTTATTCTAAAAAAATTATAACTATACTAGGACACCTAACTCATATTATGAATAATAAAATAACCCGTATGGAGAAGACTGATCCACAACATGGAGTATCAATGTTACACCAATCCATGAGACAACATTCCCCAACACTAAAGGGGACTACAATCCATTTGTAACTGAATAGTGGATAATTTGTGTAGAGAAAATATTTCATTCATTAGGGAGAAATGAAAGGGATAAATTTGTCATTATAGTTTATCACCTTATAGGATATGAAGATTAATCATGGTCTTTAATTCAAAACATTAAGGATGCTGAAGAAGTATAAAATATGGAGTGGAGGGAATCTAATGAACTATTCTAATAAAAATACTTTCCTTGTGATCAGCGAGTAGACATAGAGTGGAAATTTCTGATTCGAAGTCCAGAGGGGGTGAGGATGTTTCAATGTATGAAGCTAACTTCACAAGGTTACTAAGGTATGTTTAAAACTACATAGATAACCCAAGTAGTAATATTGATTTATTTTTTGATCGGTCAAAACCATTCATCTGACAGTGATTGGTCTCACAATCATTCTTTTTGTATGAATATATACCCTCTTGTGCTATCAATAATGAAATGGAATTCTCTTTTTAATATTACATTATATTAATTTATGAGAATAAGAGGGCCTAAAAACACTAAGGAAAATGAAATAACTATATGAATGGAAATGTTTAATTTCTACCATGCAAAACTTTTGGTAAGAAACATATCGACACTTTCCTAAAGAGCATGAGATTTTGTTACAATATTAGAGAAAAGGACCATCAAGATCGTGATTGCATGGTTAAAAAATAAGTTATGAATTTTCAATTCTAAAACTATAAATAGATTCTACATAATTCAAATTATTTTCCCAAGCATCTATGAAACATTCCCTAGAAAAGGACAATGGTTCAAGGTTAACATTTTGTGATCACAACTGTTGATGTTGAAGTTCTTAAAGATGTGGTGGTTGGTAAATTAATTGTATCCTCAAATTTAGATAATTATTTATTTGATTATGTATCAACAAATTCAATTATATATTCCCAATTTTCTTTAAAAATTAGATATTTACATTTCATATTAACAAGGGAGATATTGGTAAAAACCCTTAAGAGACATCTCATTGCAAAAAAGACGAGTCATAAAATTTCCATTATTTAATTTAAATGTGCTTTATCTGTAGAATTTATCATCATAAATATTGTCAAAATGATATAATCCTCGATATGGAATGGGTATCAAAATATGGTTCAAATATTTATTTTAATAAGTAGGATCTTATGATTTCCGAGGAAGCCATAGAATCCATTATCATTAGAACAGAAACATCATCTTTTGTTTTTTATATACATACACTACATGTTTTTTTAAATGAAATTATTAAGGTATAATAGAACATAAAACCTACTAATCTACAAATTGAGGATGTATGTATTCTAAATGAATACATTGATGTATTTCTAGAGGGCCTACCTAGACATCCTCTAGAGAAGGATATTGAGTTTTAAATTTACTTAATCCCCCATCCAAGTCCAATATCAATGATTTAATATAGAATAGACAAAATGGAATTAGTATATCTAAAAAAACTAGAGTAGATGAGTAATAAGGGGTTAAGTTGACATAGTGTTTCTCCATGGGGAGCCTCGGTTATTTTTTTTAAGAAGAAACCTGGATGAATGAGATTGTGCATTGACTATAGAGAAATCAATGCTATTACAATAAATTTCACGTATCATGTGACATGCATTTATGATTTGGTTGATCAAATTCATAGTGATAAATATTTTTAGAATATTGAACTTTGTTCTGGATATCATCCTTGAAAATATTATTTATAGGATAGCCCCCTGACCATTTATTAAAATAAAATAAAAGGATATAAAACAAGTACCAGAAGCCAAAAGAGATAGTTACATATCATAAAAACCATACGCATCACCACATCCCATGTAAAAAGATTCACATGCAGTAACTAATTTACATTCTGAGAATTTTTAATGCTTTATAACATTAACATACTTCATTATCAGATTCATCCGCTCTAATGATATGATCTCTGTATTTCCAACAGAATACTTGGTGGACACCATATTTGGAAGATAGGATTAGTCCTTCCTCATCATTCTTTATGGTGGAGCAGTCATAAAGTCATTATTACTAATCATCTTCACCCTCCAGCCTAGAACAATGTCACTATATGAAGGCCTGATCAAGCCAAAATCATTCTCATTGTCACTATGAGAGTAATCCACCCATTTTCTAGGGATATGCACCTCATTATTTCAATATTTCCCTCTTCGTCCCTTCTGAAATTGACTATTAGGGTTAATCATTGCTAGACACTTTGGTTGTTCCAAAAACACATGACCATATAGTATCCCATGCTGCGGAACTCCTTTTCTGGTTCCATCCTCCTGAGAAGTAATCCCAAGTTGCATAATGATTCCTTCATTCATTGTAGTACCCTCCTCCATATTTTCTTTCTAAAATTCTTGAAAGCAATATCTAGTAGCAATTGTGATCACCACACCTCCATCACTCATAGCCCAACCTTGTATCCTATCAAAAGCTTCTGAAACACCCAAGGGACCACCATCACAACATACAACATCCAAAGTCTCCTCAACCATAGGATCTGACCCCTTGCACTCACCCTCAACCTTCCTACTAGTATCCAATGACACATAAACCTCTAGCTGGGAGTCCTTTGTAAGAACATTAACGCCTGATAGACCTCCAATGTCATCAGTATCGGAGCCATCTTTGGCAGCAGACTGATTCACCCCATCCCCCGAATACAGATCATACATACACTGACTGAACACTTCATAAACCTTCGGATTAGGCGGTGCCTCTACATAATCCCACGAAGTCGATGCAACCTAGTTCACCAAACCAGCATAATTCCCAGGACAAGCACTCAGAACATACAATAGCCTCTGACTAATGGACCTACCTAGTATCTCCCTCAGATTATAGGTCCTTATTTTCATATCTTCACATTGATAGTAAGAGGCCAGATACCCCAATATACCACAAGTTGCACAATAGTCAACCCTAGATTCAATGGAAACAACCAACTTCCATCGGAATTCTTCACCAACTGTAATGGAGATCCAATCGACCGAAGGCCTCACATCATCCCCCTCAAAATAGAGTTGGGGTTGATCAGATGACTCACTGTGGACATTCAAACATCATAAAAATTAAAGTGACCCACCATATTACCAATCATACAGATAATTGAAGGATTTTGAAAAGGTAGATGTTGTTGAGGGAGACATACACATGCAACTATGCTGGATGGATCGTGATTCATACATAGATAAAAAGACAATAGAAGGATGAAGGAACTTCTAGCTATTACAGTGATGGGGGGCACTGGACCAATCCTAGATCAAATTATCTTATGAAGAAAACTAGATCATGATGTGGCATTCATCCAAAAGACTGACAACCACATGTTCTTGAAAATCCCATTTACCAAAGGCAAAATGGTCGAAATAATCAACTTTGGGCCTTTTATGGTTGAAATGAAACACCATTGTAAGATCTAGATGACTCAACATTTCGTATAACTTTATTAGCAAGATCGATAACTAAGGGTCACCATGGTGAAGATCGGGAACCTTTAGGCTTAACGAAATCACCATGAAATGTATGAGAAAACTAGGGTTTGAGAAGGGTATGAATGGTTTCTACTTGATTGGTGGCAGCAAGATCTGTTCCTTCTACCCCTCCAACCTCTAGTAATGGGGGGGGGAATCAGCCTCAGTAATTGCCTAGGGTTCCATCACTGAGGGTCGTCATTTTCGATCACTCATATCAAACGTGTTGTTGGGTAATGAGGTATTAGGGTGGCCTCCCCACCCACATGTCGCACGTCCCCAGAGGGGCCCAAGGTGAAAAAACCATGGGCTTAGTCCAGTTCTGAATAGGGTAGAGGGTCCTATTAGAGGTTTGATAGAATATACTACATGTTTCCTTGTGAGAACTCAAACCAGTAACCTCAGGGTTAGGATGCGACTGCCTTTAACCAACTCACCCATGCCCCGTGGGAAAATGTGTTATTGGGTAACGAGGTATTGGGGTGGCCTCCCTACCTGCGCGCTGCACATCCCCAGCAAGGCCCATGGTGGAAAACCCTTTGTCTTATTCTAGTTTCCAACGGGTTAGAGGGTCCCACTATTGACTTGTTATCAAATAGTGTGTGTTGCCATGTGAGGACTCGAACCTGGATCCTCAGGGTCAGGATGCCTCCACCTTTAACCAACTCCCACATTCCCCATGGGGCCTAGATATCATAAATCCTGTATAATGAAAGAATATATATCAAATATAGAATTATGAACCAGTTATGGACATTACGTGTTTACATTAATATCATTTTGACTGACTAATTCACCCTTAGTCTTCATGGATCTAATGAACAGAGTGATCAAGGAATATCATAAAGATTCTATTATAGTATTTATTGACAACATCATTCTATAATACAAATAATTCTAGAACCGTGGGAACCACTTGAATAATCTTCTAACAAATATTAGATGAAATGATCTATATGGGAAATTTATCATGTGTGAATTCTGGCATCAAGAAACTTCTTTTCTTTTACACATATTCTCGAATGGTGGAATCTATGTTGATCCTGTAATGTCAATGACAATCCAAGAATTTCCATCATTTAATAGAATATCTGAGGAATGTCATTTTATTAGTTTAGAGGGTTACTATCGATATTTATTCCATAATGATTCCCAATGGTAAAACTCTTTAATCAATATTTCACATAAAGGGGTTAAATTCATTTGGATAAACGAGTGTGAAAAATGATTTGATGAATTTAAGAGAATACTAGTAAATGATATTATATTGGATTTACCATTAAGAAATGATAGGTTTGTGATTTATAATGATGCATCAAGGTAGTGACTCAATTGTGTTCTTATGATGAATAATTGAGTTATTTCATATGTATCACAGAAAATAAAAACCGATGAAAAAAACATCAAAAATAAAGATCTGGAGTTACATGTAGTAATATATTCTCTGATGATATAGAGACAATATCATTATGTTGAAAGATGTGAGATATATACTGATAAAAATATTTTTATATATATATTCTCAAAAAAGGTACTCAACACGGGACAAAGAAGATGGCTTGAGATACTCAAGGATTATGATTTCACATTACACTACCACTGAAGGAAGGAAAATATAGTTGAATATTTTTTGAGTAGAAGGAATATAGAGTCCATAAAAATGATATTTGAAAGGTATAATATGTTCATGGATACAGTAAAAATGGATATGGGATTTAGCATGGAAGGTGAAATATCACTACTTTGTAAAATGGTTCAAAAACCATATTTACCATAAAAGATAAAACTATCTCAATATGATGATGAGGATATTCAAAAGAAAATTAAAGCTATAAATATAGGGATATTGACTTACTTTATATATTAGGATGGTACTTGGAAATTTGGGAAGAGGCATTGTGTTACCTCTATACCCAGGATAAAAAGGGAATTATTGTATGATGTGATTAACTCCAATTTCAATATACATCCTTGTAGCACTAAGATGTATAATGATTTGAAGAATCAATTACGGTTAGAAAAAATGAAGAGGGAAATTTCAGATTATTTAAAAAGATGTTTATTCTTTCAATAGGTAATGGATGTAAGACAAGATCATAGTGAAGTCATGAAACCTCTTCCAATACCTATGTAGAAATGGAATGATATTACACTAGAATTTGTTGTGGGGCTACCAAATAATCCTATAACGAACGATGCAATAATAGTTATTATTGATATTCTTACCAAATCTATATTTTGTTATTTATAAGAGTGAAAATTTACCACTTAAACATTTAGTAAGACATTAAATTAATGAGGTTGTAATACTTCATAGTGTACACCTATATATAGTTTTTGTCCATTTTCACCATTTTATATCATGATTATGGAAAATTATTCTGGATACCATATATAAAGATATTTGTTTGAGCACTACCTAAAACCCTAAAAGAGATGGAAAACAATGGAAAGAAAAATCATAGGCCCAGAACATTTTGAGGAAAAATGAAAAAAGAAAAGATTATTCAAACACATATCAAATAATCTCAGAGTAGTTAAAATAGATTCTTTGATAAGTCAATGATTTGTAGTTTCAAGTGGGAGATCATGTTTTCATTACGGAATCTCCATGGAAGGGTGTTATAAGATTCTATAATAAGTTTATATGGAGTCTTAAGTAAATTTTACCCATTTAAATTATTGAAATAATTTGAGTGGTAGCTTACCATTTAATAGTGCAACCGTGTCTCTCCAAAGTCCATAATGTTTTTCGAGTATCACCGTTAAGGAAATATATTATAGAAACAACATATGTACTCTCCTATGAAAAAGTTCATCTGGAACCTAATCTATTTTAATGTGAAGATGTTATCAATATTCTTAACACTATAGAACATGTTTTGATAAATCAGATGACACAACTGGTAAGTGTTCTTTGGATAAACCATAAAAGGGAAGTGGTGATTTGGGAACCTGAATTACATATAATGAAGAACCACACAAACCATTTTAAAAAGTGATATATTGGAAATTTAGAGGAGAAAAATTTTGAAGGATGGAAGATTTTATCACCTCAATATTTTGTGGTACGTTTCTTTTTAAATGATTCAATAGATTTCATTGCACACAATTCCAATTTTGAGTGCACCATGATCTATCAAACTACCCGTGTAAAAAGTGGTTATGAATAGTATTAACCACAAGATGAAATTTATGAAATTTATCTTTCAAAATATACTTCATTTTTTAATAAAGAATATAATAATTATCTTTGGGTGAAACTTTGGAATTTTTCTGAAAAGATTCAATTTTTGATGAATAGTGAAAATACTACATTATTGTTAAAAAATCGACTTTAAAATTGAAATAATCATTTTAAGTTAAATATATTGTAATTTAAAAATAGATATATGATATTTATATTAATATAATGTAGGTCATTATAATCATATTTTTGAATAATTAGATATGAAAATTTATTATACTTTTGAACATCTTTTTTAGCCACTTTACCCCCACATCTGCACGATTAACATTAAACATAAATTTCACATTTCTGATAAAATAATTTAGATAAATGGATATAAATGGTTTTAATTATTATTAATTTTTTTCTAAAAGGATCAACATATTCTTTTTGGATAATAGTGCCTTTAGTTACGTTTTATTTATTTTCTACATTTAAGGTTAAATAAGGTAATTAAAGGTAAAAATTATATTATAAAATTACCCTGGAACATGTAATAATCCTATTGGATGAAATAATTATACCCTTACCACCTATGGTTCTAAATGTAATCATTTAATGGATAACTATCCATGAGTATGACATAGATATTGTAAAAATCAAAGAATTTGGAAAAATGTCACACTATCAGGTTATATAATTATAAAAATTTAATATTTGGATTACAAAAAAGATAAAATCATATTTAAATAGTATATATAAATATAAAAGAAGTAACCACATCATAGTAATGTATTAATAATTTATAGAGATTAAATAATTACCATTAATGATGACACAATAGTGATAGAAAATTTATTTTATTAATAGAAATATCAAAAAAATGATTATTAAAATATTAATATAAATATAATTTTAATTAATTAAGGTTATAAATAAAATTTATAATAGAATATTGAATGTTAATATTATATAAAATGTTTTTTTTTCGATGTTATATTTCTATTTGAATTTTAAATTAAGTCAGTGTAATGAATAATGTCAAAATAGAAATTATTGATATTTTATAAGAACAATATTTTATTAAATTACATAATATAAAAAACATTTAAAAACTAAAAAGTGATAATTATAAGGAATAAAATATTATTATTATTCCATTTTTGGTCAATTGAAACCATATAAGTAAATATTTATAACCATATAATATTTTGAATATTGTTACCAAAATGAAAACATAATAGATTAATTCAGGATAAATAAAAATGATAAGTTTGAAAATAAAATCCGAACATGTATAAATTTTATTGGTTGGGAGTATTTCAGATTATCCTCAACTTCTCCTAAAAAATAACTCACATTGGAGGTATTTGAAATCAAAAATCAATGTATATTAAATTAATAGTTATGGAATTTCCAAAAGATCTATTCCCCTCTCTTATAAAAGGGAACATCTCCTTATCAATTATTCAAATTTCCAAATACATTTTTCTTGGCCAAAACCATCCCATTTGTCCTAAAATATTTAGTCACATCATCCTAGACATTATACTTTGGAAATAACGCTATCAAATTGAGTAATTTGGTTCAAATGAAAAGGAGACACTCAATGAAGTGGAAATTGGTTTACCAACACTTTCATAGTTCATTTCTCCTTATGTATAATTTTGAAAAGTTTTCCCATAAAAAAGTAATAAATATAGAATTTAATATATTTGAAAATGTTTTTTGGATTATGGGAAAACTGTATTACACCTTTTACACATTACACAAAAAACAATATCACCATGCATGTGTATGTAAGGATAACCATCTCCACGCCACGGTGTAAACTATTTTTCATAAATAAATTATTTTTATTGGTATAAAGACGAATATAAAGTATTTTATTAAAAAACATGACATCATATTTTCACTTTAAAACTTACATTCCATCTAAATCCTTACCGTTTTCCATTATGGAATGATACCATCGCTCTTGTGTATGTACGACCTACCTTATCCACGATGTGATGAGATTCATCCACCACTACAACTATTTAAGAGTGATTATGAAAATGTATATATTTAATTAATATAATATTTATGAACATAATATAATTTTAGATATGAAGAACATATATACTATTCATAATAAACAATAGTTACTCAACAAAATAAATATAATAAAATGAGGTAGTTCACAACAAAAATAATGATAATAATGAAATACTATTAATAAAACAATATAATAGAAACATAAATTATTTTATAAATAATTTAAATAGTTTTTTAATAAATTAATATCATTATTTAACCATTATATAGGTGGGTAACACACACTCAACTAAAGGTGAGTACGTAGAAAGAGTTAATTTCACAATCTATTTATTATTTAGGATTGATTTTACATAAGAATTTACGGGGACATATTTGTCATCCATGTCTGTGTTTCTTAATAATGTATTTAAAAACATTCATAATAATCTTGTTCAAAATTTTAAAGTCATTTTTCATATTTTCATTTTTTAAAAAGAATCTTTTTTTTTTATTTTCCATGAGTTACTTTGTTTCACTTTTTCAATAAAGTACGAGAAGAATGTTGTTTAACTTATACGATGCGACCATATTTTTCCTCATTGTGAAACCTTATGGTTTTTGATGCTTCCTCTATAGGATTAAAAGATTATTTTCATTGATACTATTTTATTTTTAATTTTTTTTTGAATTTTAATTAACTACTTTAAATAAAAAGGTGTAATTCACTAAATATGATTCTAATGATTTTATTAAAAACATTTTCATCGATGTCAACATCCTTTATTAGATCATAAAACTAATTGGGGATGATTTCATATGATAAAACCTATCATATTGTATAGAATGTTTTATTAATTATTTTACTATGGATGAGCCACTTTTATACCATTCATGTTTATGGATAATTTAATATGATTTCGTATGCTAGTTTTAATATAAATGTTTATGTTTGTTATGTTTTCAATTTTCGTAAAAGGATTTCATTGGACATAGGAAGTGACATGTATGGCCTATTATATCTCCTCGATTCATTGGAAGGTGTCATGAGTCCTGCTAGATTTGGATATTACTTATTTATTTATAGTCTTAGAATGAGGCATTTAAAGTATGGTTATGATACACAACATTATGCATTCCAATTTTATGAGATTATTTGTTGATAAGAAAAGTTTTTATTTAGATAGTATATTATCCTTGTGAATGCATAAATGTAATTATTTTTTTAATTAATTCCATATTATGCTAAAGGTTATGTTTAAAAGTCATGTGTTTCAATTTTATATCTTTACATAAAAGTTATTATTATTTATGATAGCTTCGACTATATTTGTTTATTCTAACTGAGAATATATGCTAACCATTTTCTTATGATTCATTTTTACCAAGGATGCAAAGAGGTATATTATGACTAACCTAAAGGGATAGTCTAAGAGATATGAGTTTTTTCAATTTAAATACTATGTTACTTTTCATTTCACAATGTAATGTAAAACATATGTTTGAATAATGTTTTTCCAATGTTACTAAATTGATAGGTCCTTCTAGATTTGATTTCATGGGAACATTCCAATGTAATACAATAATGCACCGACTCCGAGCATCTAGGGTTGGAGTATTACAATAAAAAAAATGAAGTTGAGTTTTTTAGATGAAACTAAAATATATGTTTTAGGAAGGTATTGAATAATGAAATTCAAATTGACCACATTCTTCAAAATAATAATATTGATCTGTACGCATTGAGAATGGGAGATGATTAAAAGTTGAAGTAGACCTCACGGAAAATTCTACCTGTAATCACTCTTTAAATGAAATAGAATCTTAATATTTACTACATTATAAGAATATAATGTTGATTATTAATTTCTATATAACATGTATCTTAGATTCTCATAACTATTGGAATCATATTTCTCCCACAACTATTTTTCCTTAGTGAAGATATTCATCTAGGTGGATATTATCGGTTAGCGAAACATTTTTTTTTCTTGTAGTTGGATTATATTAAGGTGAGAAAATGTAATGGGTGTTGGGGTTTAGGAGGATCACATGAATAAATTTTATGCTTATGATAATGTAATTTGTCAAGATAATATTGAGTCTATAATACATTTATTGATGTGGGAAATTTAGAGAAAAAAGACATAATTGTGTGATGAAAGAGAATGATCTATCCCTAAAAAGTTGTATTAATGTTCCATTAGATCCTATACAACTAGAGGTGGACAATGTAGATGAATATATATATTTTTTCTATAAAATTTGGTTTCTAGAGATTCATGGTTAGTATTTCATGTCACATTACTTTCAAGGACAAAAATTTGTAAATTTGATGAATATATAACAACCATTATTGTTTCTTAATTTTAGCATAGATCAATTTTTGATTTTTTAATGATGGTCCCTAAAAGAGTGTAAAATTGATGTTTCACCATATTAAATGTCGTTAGGAAAAAAAATTTGTATTTAATTTTTCTTAACACATGGTTGTTACCTTTTGGTTATATTTTATTAAATTTTTATGCTACTTGAGCTTGGTGAAAAAATTAATATTTATTTTTAAATATATATTTATACAATGATAATGAATATTTATATCCCTTAAATTTGATCTCAAATAAGAATTCTGACAACAAATTTTTTAATAGATCATGATTTGTTTCCTATATGTGGTGTAAATTATGTGATTAGGTTTTAGTATAGGGACTAAAAATTTATCAGTCATTATTATAAATCACTTTATATTCCAATAAAAACATAATAATATATCTATTGGGGTTGTGACATAGCATCAAAATGACATGCATGCAGTGACATAGATAATAGTTTTCAATGAGGATATGACATGGTATGTTTTATTTTTTGGGAGGGACCATATATTTTAGAGAGTTGAATTCGATGAATAAGGATTTAAAATATTTTTTTTATGTGAGGAAATTAATTGGTAAATTATTATTGAAATTATAGAAGAAAAAATCCTCCCTGATGAATAATTATTACCATCATAGTATATTATATGGGAAAATCCATCCCCCATTATTTTATGCTTCACATAGACACCATTTAAGAAAAAAACATATCAAATTACTAAAAAATGATAATTTTTATTCATATTTTTCATGGAGGTGGTAAGAAAACAACCAATGTAATTGATAAGAATGCCATGATTCATAATGTTTCCAACGAGGTATGAATTATTATAATTTTTATCTTATAATTTATGTTTGGTTATTTGATACCCTTCCCCCCATGATCCAAATACTTATAATTTTCATGGTGTTGAAAAGAATAAAAATCATAAAGGATTATTTAAAAATACACAATTAAAAATTTATTTATTGTTATTTGATCGAAGGTTTTTTAAATATTATTTCACACAAAATGGAAATTATTTAGTTTTTTTAAATGAATATTATAGGGATATGTTTTTGGTAAGGAAGAATGAAAATTAATCTACATTAAAAATATTTTATGTTGAAATAAACTTCTCTAAAAAAGGATTATGATAATGATGAAAAGTAATTTTTATTTTATTATTAAATAAGACAAATTTTTAAGGAATATTTAATTATCCATAAAATTTAAATACAATCTATTTTCAGAAAATTATTTGAAGATATTTATAGTTATATTAGTTATAATTTAGTATTAAAATAATTATATAAATAATTTTGTAGAATAAAATGCAATGAGTTTTGTTGAATATGTAATGAATATTTAAAAAGAATAATTATTTGAATGATTTTTTTTCTTACTTGTGAATTATAGATATTTTTCTCCATTTTTTTTCATGTGAGTTTTTTATCATAGAAGAGAATAATAATTATCATAATGTTTTTATTGTTGTAATTATTATCATTATCTTCCTTATTTTGGATAAAAAAACTTCTTCTAATTGGTTTTAAATTATTTTTCATGATTAATGAAGAATATATTTTTTATATTCAATTACACTTCCTATTTGACAATACATTTGTGAGTATTCATTTTTTTCAATTTTACTAAAATATGTTAAACAGAACTATGAATCCTATGTGTTTATTTAGAGTTTTATCCCCAACGTTATCGTAGATTATTTATCTAAATAGAATGTTTTATTGTAAAATTATTTTATTAATATTATTTATCATTGAGAAGTTGTTATTTTCTTGAATAAATTATTTGTTGTGTCACTCTCTCTACTATTACAATTTGTTCCACCCACATGGGTTTTATGTTGTTTTTTTGATGATACGATGAAGGAATACCAAAGGACTACGTGTTTGACAAGATTTCTCTGTATAGTATATGGTGACAGTGATAGTGATGATAAGAGGTCAAAAGATGATGTTTTTTGGAAAATTATATATGACACTATCTTTAATACAAGATCCTATGTTGCGTAATCCACTAACAATAATTTCAAGTTTATATGATTTTTAGATGGAATGTCACTATTGAAAATATAATTGTCTGACTCACTATTTTACATGGGTTAGTTTGATGATCCGTTTTGAAAATCACCCATCTTGTTTCTCTTGGTTTCACACTGTGTATCAATATAATAAGTGTCTATGTGTTTATCCCCATACATTCCCATTTTAGGCAGTAGGACCCACACATCGTGTACACAACCAATATATGTTGTGTATATTAATCTATTTAAGAGTACTTTGATGTTTTTTATGTTTATTTGAAATTAAATTATAAACATTAATATTAATTTTAACCACATACTATTAACTTTCTAGAGACACTGTGTACATATTTCTTGTCTACTTGACGTGTATCTAATGTATATTATATCCAACCAGATGATATCTACACATTTTGTACACCATTACACATGTAGTTTATGTTTTCATTACTCAAATTGATCTATGGAAGCACATTACAAGCCTAATCAAGTATAACTACACGTTTTATACCCTACTGGACATGTCATGTACTAGTTAGTATTCAATATTCCTAATTTTCCTCCTAGAATATAGTATTAGACATTTTTGTAGTCAATTATTAGGGTTTTTCCATATATAACACAATGATATGAATATATTCATAATATTTGGTTTATATTCTAGGGAAAGAAGGTTTCATTGCTTCATATAGATAATTAAATGTTTGAGGCAATGAATAGAGTATCAAAGAGGTTGGTAACTTCCTTGGAATGTATCTGTTTACAGAGTATGGGACCTCTATTTATATAATTTTATAGTTAACCTTATTGTAGGTGGTTATAGATAAATCACTTTGGTATTTAGTATCACAATTAAATGATTCATTATACACATGGTGAAGCATGTGTCCCCCATACGGGTTGGTACACCCTCACTGAGGTGTCTTCCAACATGGTGCGGTTGATGATACACATATTTTCATTATTATTAATATTCAATTAAATGATTTAATCCCTAATATCTTTTTAATTTTAATGTTAATCATCACAATTTTAGGATTAATTAATAATTTAGTCTTATTATTTAAAAATGAATAATATTCTATCTTTTAATAATTTTAATCAATTTTTAAATTATTGGGGAAAACAAAAATTTATTTTGGAATATTTTGAATTAACAATTAATTAGCTATTATATATATATTTTTATTTTAATTAATCTAAGAATAAATTCCTAAAATAATCACGTTAAAATGTTTTTTTATTAAATTACACTTAAATGGAATTCACATGAGTCATTTTTCCCATTACGTAAAATTAATTTTTGGAGTGGGAAGTTTAATTGAAAAATGAATATATTGTGTAATGTACAATCTATTACAACTATTGATATGTAAAAGTATATGGTACTAGTGTAAGAGTATAGATGGATATGTTTGGGGATGTATAAAAGTAATTAACTAAGCTCCCTTGAGTATAAAAAGTTCATTTTTTAGTACACCATATGATTTTATTTGTATTTATTTTGAAATAAAACATGATTTATTTGATATCATGCCTTACATGGAATCCCAAGTCCATATGAACATTAATATAGATAACCATTAAAACATAGCCATTAAATTATATGGTATGAATAGTAATAATCAATTTATGAAAAATATTTATAAGTATTTAAAATAATGAAAATAAATTTATTAATTCATAATAAACAAGCCTCAATTTTTTATAATGTCATTTTACACCTCAAAAATATGTTTTTTGTAAAATATTTTTAATCACATATTTTATGTGAAAATTATCAGTAATTTCTTATTTTTTTTGAAATTTTATTTTATGAAGTTAATTTCGTTTTTTAATTTATCCATTCAATGCTATATTTGGGTGAATATTATGTATTTGTATAAAAATATTGAATTTTCAGTGAATAGTGTTAGATACATATTTTTTATGAAATTTACATTTAATTTAATGAAATAATATAATTATGATTGGAATTTTATCTTAAAAGAAAATTTTTATACATTATTTGAAATAAAAATGCTAATTGAATAAGAAGAAGAATTATATTTTATTTTTTTAAATGTTTATTTTTGAGCTGAAAACACATTTTCCTAAAAAATGTTTTAATGAAAGAAATATGTTTTTATCATAATAAATTAATCTAATAACCCCATATTAATGGTTTTAATAAAATTTATGTATTATATATTAAATAATATATTTTAAGATTCAAATAATGGGGTTTCAAGAAATGTAAGGTGTATAAGTTATGTTTTATTCATAAAGATTGAATTTTCAAAAAGAAATTTTCATTTCTTGTTTTAAGATTATTTAAATTGAAATTCTAATAATTATAGAAATATAATATGGTAAAATGGATACAATATTTTAAATCTCAAAGACTTATAAAATATAATAGGTTACACTTACTTTTTTTCTTGGAGAATAATAAAATTAAAATATTTTGTTGTCGTAGTTAAGGCTAAATGGGTTTACTAGGGGGTTAACTTGAGAGATAAGGATTTGATTTCCACTCACACATATATAATTCAAATTTTATGAATTTATTTAAATATTAGAATATCCTAAATTATATTATTTCTACAATTTTATCCAATTTCCCATCAAATGTGTCCTTATTGAATTGAAATGTTTTATGAAATTCTCAGTGTGTCACTTCACTAATTTATAAAAGGGAACCACTTCTCCTCCCTTATTCTGACCATCTAATACCTATATATCAGGTAAAACCTTCTAAAAATCCTTAATTTAATCATTTTCTTCAACCTAGATCTTATATTTTTCTCATATGTCTAATCATTCTTATATTATGGGGTGCGATGAAGGATGTCACTCAAACTAGAGGTATAAACATCAACTATGCTATTTCAATTTTATTTCTTCATATACACACTCTAATCATGATGTATAATTTAAGAAAATATTAATATTGTATCATAAATATTACTATATTTTATTATTATGGGAAACCCCTTTACCACCTTTTCTCCAACAAATTGGAGATAAAATTATTGCTCATGTATACATATAGACAACCACCACTACGACGTGATACAATTCATTTTTCATACCTATATTTAATGGGGTGTTATAATGATTTATTTAATATTTTTATATTATTTTTTGGATAAAATAATTATTCTATAAAGGGGATTAAATATCTTCTTAAATTTCATTTCCTCTATGAAAAATTAAAACATCACTTGTTTGTATATAAAAAATATAATCTTTGTGTATTGATGTAATTAATTTTTCATTACAACATTATATGAATGGTTATAATTATATATATAATAAATATATATTATATTTATATCATAAATAAAACTATATATATTAAAGAATAATGAACAAATTTTATGGATCATAATCGCTAGACAAAAGAATACATGAAAACAATGTAGTTAACAATCAAAATGATGATGATAATAAATTATTATTAATGAATGCGTGATATATTGCTATAAGAAAATCCTATATATTAATATAAGTATTATTATTTTTCTATTTGTATACTATAATAAAATAATAATTTTGTATACATGTTTTTAAAGAACTAATAATGAAAAAATACCGGATATAAGAGTTTTATGTTACAATATAATTATTACTATGATTCGACATGCTCAAGTTTTATGATGATGAAAGTGTACAATATATCTCTCCTAAAACATATTTATTTTCATATACTCATGTAATTTAAATATATTTTATGTTTCATCTTCATTTTACCCTCTTTATTTACTAAAAATATAAAAATAATATCTTAAAGGAAAATTTCCCTTGTTTTACCTCTCAGTCAAGAATATTTTATTCGATAACAATATTTGTTTTTAAATGTTTTCATGAAATTTTTTAATAGTATAAATAAAATATTTATTCTAATTTTTTTCTAATTTTTTTTCATAACATACCTAAAAAGGATCATTTTTATCATTTTCCCCAACCCGTTTCTTATAAATTTTTCTTAAAAGTGAAAGGAACTTTTTTAACATGAAATACATTTAATTATTTCCCAAACATCATGAATAATATATTATTTAAGGATTACATTATAAATTTACATTTTTATTTCCTATGAAAAATATTTCCTTAATATTTTTGATATTTTTAATTTCTATTTATGATATTTTTTTATAAATTTTTAGTTTTCTCAAGAAATGTTATAGTGATCTTTTAAAGGAATTTTATTCCCCAACAAAATCATTCGATGTTTCTTATGATTTAATGGGAATAAAATCAAAAATTAGCATTTTATATCCACATTATTTATTATTATGATGATGAAATGTTAATTAAACATATATCCTTTCCTCGGGTTATGATTTTATGATACGATGAGTGCTTTATGATCTTATGGTTTACATATGTATGGGTTTTAATACGTGACGGGTGGGACAAAAATTATATTTAACTATAATTAATTGGGTAAATATGGATATATAATGTGATAATAATTACTATAATGGTTAGTGATTCTAGTTTTTAAGGGTCATTGTTCAATAATTTCATCTTGTGGGAAAGCCTATGAAATGATGGAATGGGTAGTGAACCCGGTCCACTATGATTCTTGTGGATTTGATCATTAACTAATGGATTTTTTTTGTATTATATTTATTCCAAAAAACATAATTCATTTTATAATGACATGTTTTCATGCATTATTATTTATTATTTAAAATTCCATAATCTTCTGTGATATGTATTTTTATTGATTAAACATTTCTCAATGTTTCTTCATTATGATATATGAATTGGTCTGTCTGATTTAATAATAATTATATCATGTTCTAATAACCTTATTATTATATAATACTCATATATGATAATCACTTAAGATATCTCATATTTTTCCTTACTAAACATCTAACCTAACCCATTTTTATGTTTTAATTCCGGATTTTATCGAAAACGGTTTTAATCATGTTATGTCTAATAACATTTATACTAATCAAGAACTTAATAAGAAATGATGCAGATTAGCTGTAAACTTATTTTTAATGTGTATTTATTTTAAAATACTCTAAAAAAATTTGGTTCATGTTTTTATCATAATGATATTTAATATATATTTTCACTAAAAATATATAGCATTTATTTATGAATTTTATGTTTATCCATAGTTGGTATCAGATTATGGTTTAATAAAATTTGAAAACAATGATGAGGAAAATTTAGTGATAGAACATAGGATAATATTATGTATTAGAGAAAATCCAATGGTATAGTAAATTATGAACTGTGGTTTCCATAAATAAATAAATCCACATCTGGATGGTACATGTAGATATAGGTTTAGCACAAATTTATCAAGGGGCGATAACCCTAAAAATAGATTCTTGAGTATATGTTGTCTATCATTGTAGTACATAATTAATAGGATATTATATTACACATAGTTCTTAAATCCCATGGGATATTATTAGGTTAAATCACATTTTAATTCAAAACTATTATGGAGTATTTTATTTGATAATGAACATAGTTGAACATTGTTAAACCTAAGGTGTCATAGATTTAAAGAATATACCATGATTACGAGATAATGTAATTTATTTTCATTGTTATATGATTTCCCACTATGGTTTTTGTTTCTCAAAAACTTTTTAATATTTTAGTCATTTAGTAGAATAAGAAGGAACCATGTTAGAACATAATGTGATGGACAATGTAGTGACCCCCCCTAAGAAATTGAATATTATGGGATCCATAATGACAAATATTATTTTGATATTTCTATAACCTTCTAATTCATTGAACCATGATAAGATTAGAATGAGGAATGGAATGAGAAACATTCTTTTGAGTCCTTTGTGGGGAAAAATCCACCTTCTTTTATTAGTTATTATGATCCACTAATTTCATGGAACTAGATTAGTAACACAGAAATAGTATTTTCAATTCTCCAGTGCTTGAAACATTAAAATGTTATCTTAGAAATTTTTCATTTTGAAGTTGAAGTAAATAAATGGTGGGATCATAACAATATTTGGAGGGAAAATAAATAAATTGAATCAATGTAGTGTGATGAATTTAGGATAATATTTATAAATAATAAATTTCCCCATATTATTCCACAAAATATAAATAATTAATTCCTTAAGGTTAATTATAAGGATTATGAATCTCGGGGTACCAATGAGAAAAGTTTTATAAATCATGTGGGTTACGTTTCTATTATTATTATTGAACTAGAATGTAATATTGATTGATTTTAAAGGGACTAAAAACTCTTTTATGTGGTTATCAACAAAAGACTTATCCATCTATGAAGAAATAATTTCATGTTCTATAAATGTGGAAATAGATATTCATGTCACCCATCAATCACATGGTTTTGATAAGAAAATAATGATGTAATTCAAATGAAATTGTAATAATTTAAAACCTGGAGGGATAATGACGAGATTTCCTTTATTCCAGAAATATTGGGTTAATAATGGAGTAAATTTCCTTAATTGGATTGGTAAATAGTTAATGAGTGGAAAAAAAGAAATCGGGTAATCATATGTTTATGTAATGGTAAGAAGAAAAATAATTATATAAATTGATATAAATGTAAAAAAATTAACCACCCACACCAAAATTTTATAACATTAAGGATTATGGGCATTATTCTAGATAGTTCTTGAATCCAGGGTTTAATACCAATAGTTAATGATAGAAACCACATAATTCCATTGATAATGGGAAAAACAAGGCAATCAAAATTACTAATGTGGGTTATGATAATGAAGTTGTTAAAGGGACACATATAATCCACAATAGAAAAATTATTGTCTTATTTCATTTGAATTCTACTCACACTTTTATATCTAAAATGATTTCTATGGGTATCACATTACCACCTGAATGGATAGATTTTTATGTTTTAGTAAAAACATCTCTTATTATAATGATCCCAAATCATGTATACGAATCTTCCCTAACTGATATTTTGGGGAGTTTAATCATTGTAAATATTATTATTCTTCCTCCAGTTTAATTTGAAAGGACATTGGTCTTCGGTTGGTTTTCTTCATAAACATCTGGTATCAATTGACGGGTAAGGGAAGTGTCATTTGATATTTCAAAACGACCAATTATTTTTTATTAATGAGATGGAAAATATGCACTTTCAATAGAAATTACACCCATTTAATGGGTCTTGCTTCCTATTCAAAGGGGTTATTTTTCATAGATGGTTGGTGGAGACGACCATATTTACACATGTTTTATGGTTTACAAGATCAATTGAAGAATAACCTGGGTTATCGAATCCTCAAATACACAAGAAGAATCTTAAAGAAACATAATATCTAATAGGGGAGATTTGGATATTATTTGGAAAAATGTTTTAAATTTAGTGGAAATATAATGATTTTAAATGACTTAATTGAATTCAATTAAAAATAATTATTTTATCATATTTCATCTCCTAGGGAGGACAATACAAAATAAATTTTCAATTATATCAATTTCATTAACACAATATTAACTCATTCAATGAAATAAATATAACCTCATAACATAATGGTTTAAAAAATTTAAATACACATAATAATCATATATACAATTATTGGATAATGTTTATTATAAATCCAAGGTAAAGGATCTTATTTTCACAAATTACACGTGCTGATAAAATTCAATATTATAAAATAAGAAAGAAAAACATTGAATGGAAAAATAAAAAATGAATTGATTAAGAATTATTAAAATGCGAAATAACCTCAAATATATCCCATTTATACTCCAATGGATCTACCCATATTAGTTTTATATGTACATTGATAATATTCTATCAATGGAAGTGGTAGGAATACCCATGAGTTTGTAATTGAAGAAGAATGAAACAAAATAATGATCACTATACTCTTTTTTTGAGGAATTTCACAAAAGAACATGTTTATATCATCAATCCTTAAATAAATTGTATCAACATGATATTTATAAGAATAAAAAATGTTATGAATAATATTATCTTTTATTAATAATGTTGTTAAAATCAAATAACATACATGTGAAAAATAAACACATGAATATAAAATAGAAGCATAACAATAAAATTGAAGGAAAACATGAATTCTACAATTCATTCACCACCACCACCACCACTATAATTAGTAATAATAATATCATTGAGTGTAGATAAATTCAATAAAATCATTACTCTTTAATTATTAGATAGAAAATTTGGGTGTAAATCAAATGGATTTGGACTTTTCAATGTTTAGCAGAAAATTCGAATCAGATACATACCCATTTCAGAAGTGAAAATATGGCATTTAATATGACCAAATAACATATGGTGGTATAATATAAATATCGACTTACTAATTTTTTCTAATATATTTAAACATATCATTCCCATTGGAAAGTCTATTATGGTTTTATGATTTAAAAGGTGGGATCACTTTATGGAACATGAAATATGTCACATAATTTAATCCCAAAATTGGGCTTCCCTAGATCTCCTAGAAGACTTTAGAATTATATCTAAAAATATTTTAATCAAATGATCCCCATAATATTATGTATCTAAATAAAAAACATTAGATTTATTAGGAATTAATTATGTTATAATCTATTATTTGATAGGCCTAAGTCCCATTATATGTTGACGAGAAATTATGGCATCCATGGAAAAAGTTTACATCTTTACTTTTGATTCAACCAATGATTTTACAAGAAAAAATATTGTAAACATAGTGTACATTCATATACAGAAATATAAAATTCAGATAACAATATTAATTTAATCCACATGTAGATGATTAATTGGGACCAAATTTACACACTCTAAACATGAATTATACATGTATTGAGAAATTATGTTCAACATAAAATATTTGCAATAAGCAGTGTTTATGGACATTAAAACACATGAATCTTAAGATGTAATGAGTTAATATTAGTGTATTTTTATGGCCAATCACACCCCAAACTTTAGTTTTTACAATTCTAAGGAAATATTATCTCTAAAATAACAAATTGAAATCCTTTTTTCAAAAAAAAATATTTATACCATTATCTTCAAAAGACATCAGAAAAAAATTCATTAATCATTTCAAATTAATTTAACAAGATGTATTTTCAATATCATATCCCAAGCCTAATACCATTCATTTTTTAAATGAATCACCACATTTAATCCAATTACAATAAAACTTGAGGATGTGTTTTGTATCTTAAAATACATGAGTAACATTTTCATGTTTAGGGGGAAAATAGAAGAGCTAGTTGGAATCACATCAATCCTTAGGATGAGTATAGAATTTCTTCCTTTATTACTTTTTTTTTCACTTTTTTGTAATTTGTTTTAATAATAATAGATATGAAAAAAATATGTGTATGAAAACTATGAGGGCATGATCCCCAAGTGTCAAACGCCACATATATTGTCTATTACATGATCTACAATAGAGATGTAAAGTCTATCTTTGGTATAGAAAAATATAGACTCACTATCCCAAAATGTTTAACACAACCCATTTGAAAAAAAACATTTCTCTATAAAGTGATTATTTTCAATTTTATGTTGGATACCCAAACTAAACTAAAATTGACCCCTAATCCCATGATATGATGAATGGAAGCCTAGAACAGAAACAGAAACCCAAAATCAAAAAGGCTCAAATTATAGAATCTGGATTAAAAGGGAGAAAATGCTAGTAGTAAAAATTCAAATCATAAAAATTCACATTACCAAACTAATGCTCATGAAATTAAACATGTATTCAACTCATAATAAAGGCATTTAAAACCATATTACACTTATTTTTAATGTTTCACAATGTAAATTGACGCATGTAAGGTAAATGAAATGATCTTTTTATAAAATATAATATTTTTAGTCCTGCAATATTGATTGAATCTGCCCTGATTGTTGAAATAGTAGATTAAAATTTTATAGGAATGGGTAGAAATAGAGGGTTATGTTATTTGAAATTATATCATGGAATAAAATCACCATGTTTATTATTGATGGACATCACAGATCAATTGATCACATATGCTTCATGTCACAAGAGGAATCATCTGGTATATTTGAAGGTAGGTTTGAATTCATGAAGGCCTGTGTTTTGTTTAGAAGTATTCACCTTCAAAATATCACACACAATAAAAATTACATCACATTAGAAATACCAATTGGTTTCCCTTAACAAAAAATATAATTTATAAAAAAAATACTTTTAAATTTTATAATTCCAAACACTATGTCAATGTATAGGTAAAAGATGTTTTGTGAACTGGAATGTTCTTTATTAAATGTTGTTAGCTCGACATGGACCATAAAACAAAAAAGTGTTGTCTAGTTCATAATTTGGACTAGCTAAAATTTCCAATGTTTTTTTGAATGATACAATGAATGGGTTTAACCTGTTATCATTAACATTGAATATTATAACATTAGAGGGGGCTTAAATGTCATCCTCTCCATGGGGAAACATATAATGCACTCTATGAGGCCCTATAAATGTCAAACATAACATTACTGCGTGTAATTGAATTCAGCAACTATGAAAGAGTAGCAATTTTCCCAGTTCAATGTGTTTGACATTGAAATTCCAATATTGGTAGGCATGGATTCTATCATTATGGATCATTTAATTTTCATAAGCCTCCACCCAAATTTCATAAAGTTTCTTATTGTTTAATTTCATATTTGTTTTGACCAGAGAAATGTAAAAGATCATTTTTTCAATTCCAAAAAATCCTTTTGTTCAATTTCGACATGTAATGGGAGTAATTTTTCAGACACCAACCAATATGTAGAAACTCATTGGATGGTTTTGAATGGAATACAATATTTCCAATGGTCAAGCAAGAGTTTCTCAGATGAATCATTCCTTGGAAGATTGATAAATTTTTTAATGAATTTGATTAATTTTCTTATTTTCAAAATCCTCTTGAAGATTGGTTTGATTATGGTAGGAAGTGGAATATTTTTGATAGATCATGTACTTATAAATAAGTGTAGAGAATGTATAGTTACATAAATGGGTTCCATTATCACTAATGATTTATCAATTAATTTGAAATATAGAAATGATATCTTATTTCAGGAATAATAACACAACCTTATGGTCATTAGACATGATGTGAATAGCCTCACCCCATTTAGAGACATAATAAACATCTAATAGGATGTTTAGGTATACCCTAGATATTGGAAAGGTTCCCATGAAATCAATTCTTCAATAATACAAGATTCCAAAAACCATAATATGTGTAAGAGGTATTTGATTTATTTTTGGTATTGATTGTAATTTCTAACATTAGGGGAACATTTGGGGATGTGTAAGAATACAAAGTGAATTTAGGAAAAAAGAACCCACTTTAGAAGAAATTTTCAGTTGTTTTCAGTGTACAATTGTGGCATCCACATGCCTCTTCATGATAGAATTTTTTAATAGACTCGTGCTTAGTCTTAGTAGAAAATTGCACAATTACTTGATTATGACATATCGTGAATAGGTATGGATCATCAACCACATAATGTTTGATATCATAAATTAATTTCCTCATATAATTAATTTTTGAATTACTCTCATAACCACGTGGTTTTATATGATAACAAACCATGTGAAATACCTCACACAATAGTGGTGCTCATTAGGAAATGAAGAAGACAATGAAAGGTGATATGATTTTTCTTTGAATACCATCCTATTGAGGTGATCAGATAATAAATTTGTAGTATTGTTTTTATACTTAATGGTTATATTAATCTCTTGAATAAGAAGTGGCCACCTGATCATTCTATCATGGACATCCTTTTTCCCGAGTAGGTATTTCATAGCTAAATGATCTTTTAAGACAATGAATGGGGATCCTATGATATCAAACCATAATTTCTCTATGGTAAATAAATTTGTACAAAAATATTTCTCAGTGGTGGTGTCATTGATCTATCCTCATTTATGGACTTACTTTTATAAAAAATGACCCATATGGTTATATCACAATGTTATCGTAATATAGATTCTAAAGGGAAGTCACTCATATGACATATGAGTTAAAATTGACATTTCTTATTGGGATATTTTATGACAGGTGGAGAGATAAGAGAATACTTAAGTGTGGAAAATGATTCCTCGTTGCTTTATCTCCCTAAAACTAGAGTATATTTTCCCATCAAAGCACAAAGTGGCCTAGAAATTGAGTTGACATCTATAATGAACATTTTATATAAACACTCATATACCATGAAGGACTCCATTTCCTTGATAGTTTTCATAGAGTGAATTTGATTAATGATATTAACATTTACTTTATAAAAATATCTCCTTATAACACATATCTGGTGGCCAAACAAATTCTGTCTTTAACTATGAAATGTTATTTTTCCATGTTTATGATGATATTATTTTCCTCACATATATAAATAAACCTTTTAAAATTTATTTTTAATCCTGCAAATTTATCCCCGAATATGGAGAATCCATCCATAAAGACCTCTAAACCCCCCCACCATGTCAGAGAATATTCCCATCATGCACAGTTGGAAGGTACATGGGGAATTAAATAACCCAAAAGGAATTTTATTAAAATAAAATGTGATAAATGAATATGTGAAGTTTGTTTTTAATTGAACATTTTTGGAGACCTCAATTTAATTATTCCTTGAGAATCCATATAAGATGTAGTAGAACTGCTTATGTTACACTCTCTCCAGGACTTTCTCACATTAGGTAAATGGGTAATGGTCTTTCTTGACATGGAATTTTATCATCCATTAGTAATTGGAGACCATCCTTCCACTAGTCACACATTTTAGGAGAATATAACTATCCACGTTGGTAATCATAGTGTTTCAATACATAATTTGATAAAAATTAATTGGTCTTACTTACTTTCTCTCATTAATGGAGTGGATGATACCATATTTTAAAAAGGTTAGATGTTATTTCCTTAACCTATCCATATAACAGGGATTGAGTCTCCATTATGGTTGTTGAAATTGTTTGGAGTCAGATTCTAGAACATTCTAATGATTTACAATGATTTGGAAAATCCCTAGAATATGATAAAAGGTATATCTAATTTATTTCATGTTATATACAAAGTCATATAGAAGAATATTTTCTTGATTGGATTCAAGAAAATATTAAATGAAAAATGAAATATTTATTGTCCCATGATAATAAAAATTATAGTTATGAAGGAATGATCATAAATTCTAGATCTGGTTAGATATGAATTTTAAAAGAATAATGGGATTTTACACCAGAACCGGTTTGTTTTTCCTAACTTCATGACACAATTGGTTCCTTCTAAATGAAAGTTCCACCCAACATAGTTTCTAGATCAATATTAGTAATGGGTTTCAAATTTAATTTTTTTATGAAATCATTGGGTTCATTGATTAGTGATCCTTAAAAAACATCAATGTCACTACTTTAAAGAGATTCACGTCAAGGTAAAAAATTTACCTCATGTTTACTAAGGATATCATTATCATAATGAATTATTCATCTATAAACAAGTAATTTATTTTACATAAGTTCCCAATCAACACTAACAATCCAATTAACATTATATATCTCATTAGAATCCCCCATTTTAGGGTTTTCATTATAAATATTTATATCAAGGCTAATTATTTTATAAGTTATTTTTATTTTCAAATTCCAAAATTGGATGATTGAGTTGTTTTTTGTAAATAGGGGATGACAAATTATGATTGTAGTTTTATCCCTATGACCTAATTTAAGGTTATTGTCCTAGATAATGAAGATAGTAGGGTAAAATAAAGTTTAACTTTCACCAAAAATCATTCAATTGACACCAATGAACTCAGACACCATCACATGAAAATTGGACTGTAACCGAGGTTATTTTGAAATCATCAATCCCTAATTGAAAATACATGGAATTTTGAATGAGGGTAACATTATATCCTATTTCTCAATGGTAATTGAAAAAAAATTTCTCTCCTAACATTATGTTGAAATATATACATCCTGGGCCTTTTAACATTGCATGAATTTTCCCTTGAAGGGTGATACTCACATTTTCAGCCAATAGGACATGGCTTTGAGGTGAAAATTTCTTTTTAAATGTATAAAATTAATTAGTGTAAATAGAGTTGGAAGTTATGGTTTGGAATTCATATAGAATGGGAATGATCATAAAACCTAGGAGATTATTTCCCTTAATGTTTCATTCAGTTCATATTTAAAGTATCCTCTCATCTATTTTTGTAAGGGATAAATGTTTTTATTTATTAGTGAAGTTATGGTTCATTCACAATATTATTAATTTTTTCAGAATATAAAGATATTTCTTGAACATTTTCATGTGATGTAGAATAATTTAATTATTCTAGAATGGTTTGTTCCTGATTTTCAATGGATCTTCCACTCTCTAAGATAGTAAATGATTTTAATTTTTCATGAGACGTATGTGTGTAATTATATTACGACTTAAGGATATGGATGGGATATAATGAGTAAGAATGGGTTAATATATAGATTTTATGGGGATTAATTCTACTTTAATTGAAGACAAATTTGAGATCATTTTATAAATTTGTTTTCAAAACAGTTCAAGGATTGGGAGAAGGACAAATTGTGTAGGGGTTGTGCTAGTTAGTTTACCACAGGAGGGTACATTGGTTGTTAGGTAGGCTATTGAATGGGTTTTTTATATTTGAATAAAGTTTGTTGTTAATTTAATGATTATTGATTGAATTTATTATGAGTCTGAAAATACTATTAAGGGTAGGGGTTGAGACAATATTGTTTTGATGGTTGTTGTTATTCCTTATGATAGAAGCCCAGATGGTCATTATACCCTTGATTGAAAGTGTTCTGATACTGTGGGTTTAGAAAGATCAATGAATTTAAATCTTCTATTAGTCCAACTAAAATAAAATCCTTGATATAATTAATGGTTACTAAATTTTTGACCATGTGACCATGTTTTTCACAAATTTTGGAAGCAGGATCAATGAATTTTATTTTGTGAACAATCCCTGAATCGATATTCATGACCTTTAAAGTTAGTGTAGAAAGTAATTCTATATGATTTTACTCTTCTATATTATTTTTCATTCCACTATATTTTGGTGGATTCTCATAGTAAATTGATGTTTCCCATATTTATTTTTATTCAACATGATTTTCCAAATACTCGTATGTATCATTTGGGTTGTTTTGAATGATCCATTGCACATCATGTCGATAAATTTTTCTTTACTTGGTCCAAACCATTCTTGGATAAGTATAATTAGTTTTGGTATTCAAATACCATTGTTTTGATTCATTTTTAATGATTCCTTCAATTTTTCCCTTGTTCAATATAATTTTTCCCCTCTAAATAAAACATTGGATACTCTTTTGGTGTGATATTGTTTTTTATAGGGAAGTATTTTTTTGGTTTTTTAACATTGAATTTGTTCCCAAGAGTGAATGGGTACTATAAAAAATATTTCAACAATTAATTGGTTGATCCTTTAGATAATATGGAGAGAGTCTCATTTTATCTGATACAATTTTATTTGGATGGTACATGGTTTTGATAATGGAATTAAATTCTTTATGATAAAGGTAAGGCATATCAGACTCCATCCCAAGAAATGTTAGAAGGTGGATAAATACATGGAGTTTTAAAAACTAATTTTCATATCCTATTCCAATATTCCTACTGAATGAGGATGATGTTTTCATGGTAGATGTGAGGTATTCATTCATGGATTGGTCGGAAACAATTCCCAAGATTTTGGCTTGCTCATTTTGGATTCAATTTGGATTCCCTCTATGGTTTATGATTTTTTTAGAAAAATTATGAATTTTATTGAAATAAATATTATAACCAAAAGTATTATAAATAATAATGACTTTGTGAAATATTTCCCTATATTCACTGGGCTCCTCACCCATCATGTATTTCATCTTAGCTATACAGTTTGAGTTGTCACGAGTGTAGGAGGACATGCATGGAGTAAAAGGGAAAAATATAAATGAAATTTGGTTGACATATGATAAATTTTGGAAAATATAATGAATACATATGATTAATTACATGGATCCCCAAAACCTGAACCAAAATTGGCTGACACCAAAATTTATCCAAGGTTTATTGTTGAATATTTCACTTGTAAAACATCTTTTTTTATTGAATACTCAAAGACGTAAGAAGAATCCAAAAGAAAAATATAGTTTATTGGGTAGATTTATATATGAAGTGTCAAAAATGGGATTGAATTGAGTGGATAAATAAAACATTTTAGAGACAAAATTTAAATCAATTTATGATAATGACTTGATATTAGCTTATCACTAGGGGTGTATTGGAGAAATTTCTTTTTAAATTATTTAAATTTCATTAACCCAAGATGATTTCATTCAATTAAATAGATATAAAATCATCACTTAATATTATAAAAAAATCAAATACTCATAATAATCACCTATACACTTGGTGGATCATTCAGGTGAGCACTCCATGGTAAAGGATCTTATAATCACATAAAAAGTTTCATGATAAAATTAAATGATAAATAGAAAGAAAGAATATTATTGAGTTGAATTCTCATAAAAATAATTGATTAAGAGTTATTAAACTAAGTTATAACATCAAATAAATCCATTTAAAAATCCCTTGGAACAACCAATAATAGGTTTATCCTTACATTTATTCTATGCCCTCAGTTGTAGCGGGAGGTAGACTCATGAGAGATGAATTAAAGAAAACAACAAGTGAAATAATGTTCACTTCACCCTTATTTGATGAATTTCATAAAATATTACGTGAATAGATTCACAATATACAGAAATGGTATTAACATGATTTTTAGAATAATAAAAAAGTGAAAAATCATAATAATATTTATTAATAATATTGAATGAATAAAACAACATAGATTCGAAAAACAAATACGTGAATACAAAATGGAAGCATAACAATCCAACTGAAAGAAAAAATGAATACCCCAACGTCTTCACCAAAACCAAATTAAATATAAAATTTTTGATCCTAGGTTATATACCGCATCAATAAATACCTTCCTCATTAGTTAGGAGAGACAAAAGGTGGCAGAGAAATTAAAGGAAATTGGACTTCTCAACATTGACCAGAAAAATAGAATTAGATTCAGCCCCTCTTTTTACATGAAAAAGTCATCGAATATTGAATCATCATGGATAGTGAAGTAATATAACTATATTTTCCCAGATGTATTATAATATTTTTACAACTTTCACTACAAAGGGAATGTCTACTTTTGTTTTATACTATAAATGGTGGGATGATTATATGGGCCCTGAAATCTGGCCCATAATTTAATCCTTAAATAGGTCTTCCAAAATCTCCTTGAAAAAATAAGAGATATCACTAAACAGAGTTTAATGAAATTATCATCATAATATTTTATATATAAAGAAAATATTTTTTTCTTTATTGGGATTGAATTTTGTTCTCAACATTAATTTGATGATCCTAAGGCCAATTATGATTTGATTAATAATTTATGCATCCATGGAAAATAAATAAAATCTTCCCTAGTGATTCATCACCCAAAAAAAAGAAAAAATGTTCCAAAAAAAGTGATAAATAATATCCCAAAACATAAAATTCAAATAATGAAAAAAAATTAAATCCACATGCAAATGATTTATTAAGACCAATTTTACACACTCAGAACAGGAATTTCACTTGTGATAAGAAATGAATCTCAATTTGAAAAATGAAATAATATTTGTTTTTATTTATATTTAAAAAAATGAATAGTAACATATAATAAATGAATATAATCTAATTTTAGTGGATAACTAGTTGATGAATATGTCAACATCGAATATATCACTATTTTTTGTGAGTTTTCTAATGTATTTTTTGAAGGGTAATAGAGTATTTCTAAAAATTATAAATTGGTGTTTTCAATAGAAATCATAACTACTAATACATTTATTTAAAAGAGTCTATATATAATGAACCTGATCGAGTTAGATTAATTTAAGAAGTAACTTTAGGATAATCAGGATAAGGGATTAATTCAGTAAATTGCATCACCACGGTGTGCACCTATACATTATTATAAGAAGAATGGTGGATAAATGATAATATACATTTATTATTAGGAACATGACAAGTTAATTATAAATAATTCGTATCCTTTGATTCATATAGAACATTTCTTTGACATATTATAAGGATCTAAATATTTTTTAGACGAATTATCTTCAATATTGATATTAATAGTTTTGGATCAAAAGTGAAGATATACCAGACATAGCATTGTGATTAAGGTATGGACAGTATGAATCTATAGTCATTCCATTTGGTCTCACTAATTTTCATGTTATCTTCATGTATTTAATGAATAGATACTTCATGGATTACCTTAGTCATTTTAAGGTGTATTTTTAACATATATTCTTAAAAATTCCCAGATCAAGGAAGAGAATTAATATCACATATAGATTTAAATTAATACCCTATGGAAGGATAATTTGTTTGAAACAATTACTAATTGTAAATTTTAGATATATATATTTTCATTTACGGGTAATATAATCTCAATAAAGTGTTTATCGTTGGATCCATTAATAATCCTTGTTATTAGAAATTTGTCCAGACCCTCCACTATGAAGGAATTATATAGTTTCCACAGTATTAACATATATTATCGAATATTTTTTATGGATTTATCATGAATATATAAAAAAATAAAAAAATAAAACTTATAAAGGATTTATGTTCCTTTATACTGAAGAATGTGATGAAAATTTCCAGGAATCAAAGAGAAGGTTGGTCACTGAACATTTACTCACGCTACCCTGAAGTAGAGATGGTTTTTTTATACAGAGTGATGCATTAAAAAAAGGTTTGGGTGTATTCCTATGTAGAATAATATGCTGAAACATATGTCTCAGGCCAATGGGTCTTTCATATGAAAAATTTTGTGATTCATGATTTTGATGGAGGAGTTTTAATATTTTCATTAACCATATGGAGTTATTATCATTCAAGAGATTTATGTGACATATTCACTAATCCAAAATGTGAGATGTGTAAAATAATCCAAATAGAGTTTAATATGAATAGAATAAGAGAGTTTGTGTTTATTATAGATTACACTTACTCAATAAATTACCACCATATGAAATATAAAAAGTTTGTTAATTCTTTGAGTTGAATTGATCATGCTTTCACATATGCAAAGAGGATAAGAATTTATCAAATATTTATATATTTTCATACTATGAAGCATTAAATCATGATGTATGGTTTGAAAAATTATCATTCTCAAATGAGTGTTGAACCATCCATCCATGTAAATATTAAATAGGCCTTTATAGAATATATGGATATGAAAAGAATGTGAGAAATGTTCGTGAGTATAACCATGATTTGTACAGAATGATAAGGTTTAATAACTAGTTATCCATCACATTAGTACCCAAAAATAATAAGGAACTGTTTGAATAAACTCATAGACTATAATTATATACTCATCCCATATGTATCAAGATGTATAGATATGTGAAAGAGTATTTCTAGAGGGATGATATAAGAGGGATATTTCGGGATATATATCTTATTGCGTACTATGAAATCATGTTAAGGATGAGAGATAAAAATATAAGGGGATGATATAATTTTTAAATATACCAAAATGTAAATGGTAATACATTGCCATAAATTTCAACATTTCTCTCCCCAACACATCTAAATTGCATAATTATAATTCAGTTCCAGTCGATCACCTTATGAATTCCCAAAAAAAATCTATTAGATCAGATTTCCATCTAGAAAATATTTCTAGGATTTTCTTTATATAAGTGGTATGTTTTCATTAGATACCATATTCAATTTTATTTGATCAGTTTTCTAGTTTTATCTCGATGATTTGACAAAGTATTCAGTAATATATAGAATCCAAGTTGTTTTAAGATACTATATATAATCCATGAAAAAATGGATATATTTATAGGACCATTAAAACCATGGGGGATTTTTTTAGATCCTACTAAATTAATTTCAATGGTGTTTGGTACCATTACCTTTTTTTGGTTGATTTTTCTTATAAAAATATCTTTTACACAAGTAATCAAATGGAAACGTATGATTTCCACTAAATAAATAATTTTATACTTTCTGTATACTAAGATGAAGCTGGAAAAATAAATATCTTGGGAAATATTATATCTGAGGTAAAACCATATAATTTTAGGTCCATTCAATATCACATCATTGAATCATAGTGTAAATGATTTAGTCATACAAATAATAATTGGTGGGATACGTAAGTTGATCTTGGTGAGAATGTATTCATATTAATTTCCCCATAGATGGTGGTTATGCGATTTATAAATAATTTAAACCTAAGGCCTAGGTATATTGGTACCTTGAATATTATTGATTGAGCACAAACTATAGATTATCACTAGGCACTCACACCTAACAACCCTCAACTTCAAAATGTGTTACATATATCTCTCCCAGAAATGTACATAACTGATCATTCACATATACTGAAATTATATTTTATAATGCTGGAGAATAGTATTTCCTATTACAAACAATTTGTATAAATCATATATCACAGTTAAAATGGTATATGGAATAATATATCTCTTCTAGTTAATGTTATTTTGTGAAACAAAAAATTGAGGGATACATGGAAACCAAAGGATGTGATGAAGAAGATATATCATCAATTTTTTTACCAATGTTATATAATTTCAAGGGTGAAATTAATTATTAGGGGGTCATAATGTAGAACTATAATATTTTATATTTATTTCCATTGGAAATAAACATGAAGTATTTGATAGCTTTCCGTACATGCTACATGAGTCTATATAAAATATTGTATAGTAATCTATTAAAACCAAGAAATTAAATTGGAATGAATTGATAATAATAACCTTTAAATAAAAATAATATAAAATATTTTTAAATTATGAAATTTTAATTATTAATTAGTAAATAATATTTTGTCAATTTTTATTAGTCATTTTACCCTTAAAAAATAAGTTTTCTTCAAAAATCGTATTTATCAATTTATTTTCATGTGAAAATTAAAATGAATTTATAATAAGTTAATATATTTTACCTTCGGTAATGAATATAAATTTTTAATTTATAATTTTAATATTTTATTAGAGTGAATTTTAAGTATTGTACTAAAACATTCATTTCTCAATGAATATTTAAAAATAATGATTTTTGATAAGAATACAATTTCAATTAATGAAAATATAATTTCTTGTTTTTAATTTTATCTAAATGATTCATAAGTATAAATTAATTATAAATAATCTAATTAATTAAATAATAATAATCATTTAATTTAATTTTGGTTGGAGATTATTTTAGGCACAGAAAACCATTATTTCTAAAAAAACACTTTTTATGAATGCATTGTGTTTCTATGTAGATAAAAAACATAATATTTTTAAATTATTTACATAAAAAATATTTAAATATTATATATTCAATAATATATTTTAAAATTCAAATGATTACATTTATATGTAATCTAATGTATATAAATTATATTTTATTCTTAACTATTAATTTCTCTAAAACTGGTTTTCTTTACGAGTTGTGAGTATATTTAAAATTATATTATAAGAAAAATATAACTTGATTCTTTTAAAATGTATTAAATATTGGGAATGAGAATAAATATTATAATATATTATGTTAAACATAATTTTCTATCATAATAAATTGTATAAACCATAAAAATATAATGCTATGATTTTTGTTAATTGAGGCTTACCGAGGGGGTTAAAACAAAAGTTAATGGATGTATTGCCACTAAAACCATTGTAAAATTTATTTGGATAATATATTTGAAAAATATATTATCCAAAATTTAATTTTTTTTTTCATTTTTATCCAATTTCTCATGAATGTGACCTTATTACATCAAATTATTTTATGAAATTCCATGTGGGACCCTCCCATAACTTATAAAAGGGAACCTATACTCTAACATTGTTCACAAAATTTTATCCCTATAGATCATCAAATAGTGGATAATAATCCTACATGAAACTTTTTTGTTCATCTTAGTACATGATTTATTGTTTTAATACCAATCCTTCAAGGAATAAGGAGTAAGTCGAAGGAGGCCTATTAAAGAATCATTATATATCTTAACCAATCTGTTTCTACTTTCATTCTTAATCTATTTCCTATAATAATTTCTTCTAAAAAAATAAATAATATGGTATCATAAATATATTGAGATTTACATGCGAAGGAAAAACCATTTACAACCACATCATCATCAAATGGGAGATGAATGTATCCGTTGTGTGTTCGTGAGTACTACCACCTCCAAATATTGATACAATTAATATTACATATCCAAATTTCATGTTTGGTAATTATGAAAAATTTAACGATAATATATTAATTTTTTGACAGAGTAATTATTCTATAAATATTAATTAATATTTACATTTCTTCCTTTCATGATTCAAAAAATTGAATCTCCACTTGTGCATACGTACACAATATCGTCTCCACATAGTGATGTGATTCATCATTTGTTACTAATTTATGTGAATGTTTAATTTTTTTTATATAATTAGAATATATGATATTTATATCAACATTAAAAATCAAAACATAATTTCACAATGAAAATGTTTCTAGGACCATAAATTTTGAACCAAAACAAACATGAAAAGAAAAGAAGTTCACACCTGGAATGTTGATGATAATGAATTATTATTAATGACTGAATGATAAGTTGTTATCATTGAACCTTGTACATTATTATAGGTATGATTAAAGTTATTTTATATAATTATAACACTATTTAAATTAATTACATTGTCATTTTTAGGGATTATGAATAATGACAGACCTGCAGTAAGGGTTTTATTATATAATCTAAATTTTACCGGTAATATTTATGCATAAATATTCTGATGATGAAATTATATGATCTATATATCCTAAATTTATTAAATTTTTTTACAAATTGGTATTTTTTTATGAATTAATTTTTCCATTTAATTTTCCTATATTTAGGTACTCAATACTCCAAAATAAAAATTTTAATTGAAATTTACCTTGTTTTCCCCTTCGATCAAGAATCTTTTCATGAATGTCCATGTTTTAATTTAAATCTTTTCAATAATGATTTTAAAATTACCCAAATAATATTGATATTCACTTCTTACTATATTTTATTTTATTTAACTAGTTTTAAATGGATCCTTGTAATCATTTTCAAAACATGGTACATTTTACTTTTAAGAAGAAATGTGAGAGGAATGTTTATTTTAACATAAACCCTATGATCATTTCACCCTAAATCATGGATACTATTTAATTTTAAGCTTCATTTCTTAGTTTAATTTTTTAATTTGAATGAAAATATTTTCCTCAATATTATTGGATATTTATTGATTCTAAATGAATGATTTCTAACAAAATGCGTTGGGAAAAAAATCCCTCAAGGTATCATTGAAGCATTTTTGAGGTGATTATGTTTGTTGAAAAAGTGGACATCTGAGTGGTGATTTTTGAAAAAGCAAAACAATGACATAAAAATTTGTTGAAAAAGAGGATTTCATGATGGAATGTCGAGTTCAAGATCAGTGGTTAATGATTCATGGTTAATTCAATAACATCGACAAAGAGATGGATGATCTGGAGGCGGTACAAAAAGAACAGATACAAGGTGGCGCCGTTTTCCAGTGTTTGCAAATTTTTTGGGCCTGAAAATCATCAAATGAAGAAAAGTGGTTTGTGGCAAAGGGACTTGCGCGTCGTGTACTTGTCGTCTTGGAAACTTTCGCGCCATATGTTTTTCAAGATCAGATCATCAAAATATGGAAAAGCGATAAGTGTCGTGAAAGTATTGGTGGTGTCGCGTAAGTGATTTGCACGCCGTGAAAGAGACATGTGCGCCGATGCCTTGAAAGCTTGAGAACATTCCCGCCTATGGGTTTTCAAGATCAGAAGATCAAAATATGGAAAAGGAAAGAGGTTCACGCAGGTTTTGAATTGGGTCGCACAATTGACTTGCAGGGGAAGAGACCTGCGCGCCGAGACTTGTGAACTGAGGGGACACTTGTGCTCCATCGCACAGGTGTGACCAAAATGCCTATAAATACTAGACCACCCCCTCATTCTGAACCGGAGTTCAACACTTTGAAAAATTAGAGCTCCCGTCGCGCATGTGTTGTGGTCGCGCAAGTGGTGTGTGGTCACGTAGGTGGAGTTGCACGCTAGTGGTAGAAGTTGTGCGCCGGTTGGTAGAAGCTGCGCGCCGGTTGGTAGTTGCGTGCCATTATTGGTTTGGGAATAAAAGGAAGAGAGTTGCGCAAGTTTGGAGTTGGAGAAGCTTGTGTCGCGCAAGTGTCTGAGGAGGACTTGTGCGCCCATTGTGACTTGCGCGCCAATACTTGCACGCCGAGGTAGAACTGCGCGCCAAGTAAGGTTGATTCCTCGACCATATTTTCGGGCCGCATGGAAGCTGGAATATTTCCCAATACCTTCGGTGCAAAGTGAGATTCATCTACGGGTGAAAGTTGGGCTTCAACAGTGCATCTACATAAAGAGAAAGATGAATTCCTTCATGAAAATGAAGAGACCTACAGGTCTATAAACTGTGAGTGGATCCTTTTCAATGCAGTGAGAAAAGGAAGAGGAAGAAGGTGATCCTCTCCACCGATAGTGATCCAGAGAGAGAGAAACAAGGAGTGTCTCTTGGGAAAGTAGTGAGAAGACCCTAAACCTTGTAAAGGTAGTGAGCCCGGGACAGAGTGACTGTGCCCGAACCTTGTAATCCACAGCTAGTGAAGTTTAGTGGAATTTGGTACAACCGGGAACTTGTCGGCATATGCTACTTGGACGTAGCCCAGTGAGGGTGAACCAAATAAAAATCGATGTGTCCTGTGCATGATTTACTTTCTGTTTATATTGTGCAACATGAAAGAGAGAGAAGAGTGTTTTTCTTAATAGTGAAACAAGATCAGAACGAGCTTTAATTTTAAATTAGTCATACACTGATTCACCCCCCCTCTTAGGGTATTCAGCCATGTGGACCTAACAATTGGTATCAGAGGGAAAGGTTGACAGTTGTTATTCTCTCAATGGAGGTCACTAATCATAAAGGTATTCTGAACTTTGATGGATGTAATTTTAAGATATAGAAGAATCGAATGCAACACTATTTCCGATCCTTGGGGATGGATGTGTTTTCAGCAGCTATGCATGGTATCAAAGCTAATATTAATAGTGGTGCATTATTAGAAGCTGAGCATAAAGAGTTGGATGCTGATTCCAAAGCGATCAATGCCTTAGGGGGATCCCTTTCCAATCCCATTTATACAAAGGTGATGTCATGAAAAACATCACATGCCATGTGGGAAAAGATTTTGAATATATATGAAGGGGATACAATGGTCTGAGAGGCAAAGCTGCAAGTGTCGTGGAATAAGTATGAAGATTTGAGAATGAACCAGAATGAGTCTGTTGATGCATTCTTTGACAAGGTGAAATATGTGGTCGAAGACATGCGAGGTCTTGGTGAAATTATCCAAGACATAAAAATTGTGAAGCGCATCTTGAGAAAACTTTCACCTCGATTCAATCTGAAAGTTTCTGTTTTGGAAGATAAAGACCTGAAAGAATTGACATTGGATAACCTGCAGAACACCCTTGTTGCATATGAAATGAGAAATGATGATAACGACGCTGTGGAAAAGAGTAAATCCAAAGAGGTGGAATTTAAGGCCATGAAGAATCTCACCATTGAAGATTCTCAGGAAGAAGAAGAGACATATGAGGTAATGTCATTCTTGTCCTTAAACCTTCATAGAGTAAAAGGAAAGTTCAAAGGGAAACTTCCTCTTGCATGCTTTATACATGGAAAGGTTGGACATATCGCAGCAAGATTCCATAAAAAGTTTCAAGAAGAAAATGATGAAGATGATGTTGGAATTACCAAGAAGAAATCTTCAGCCTATGTTAAAGGGAAGAAGCAGTTCAAGAGAAATTTTTTCAAGAAGAAGAATCTTCATTCACAAGAAATAGATAGTTCAGATGAGTCTGAGGTTAAAGAGGTTGAGGAGATTGAAAACTGAAAAGATAATAGAGAAAATACTATAGTGGCGGTCATCGGTAGTTCTCATGAAAAGGAAGAAACTGACGCTGGAGAAGAAGAAGAAGAAGTTGAAGGAAGAGTTGATATGGAAGCCAAATTAGAAACAGCTCTTGAGGATATAGATGTTTGGAGAGCCAAAATAAAGAAAGCTAATAAAGTGGTTCGTGATGCCAAACTCTATATGCAACAACAGGATGAAGAAAAGTATGAGCTGTTAGAATAAATTGAAAGACTAAAATCCTCAACACCAGAGAGCTCAGAAAATATTTTTGAGAATAAGCTTAAAATTGAGGAACAAAAGAAAGAAATTGATTGTTTGACTAACACGGGAAAGGATCAGGTCAGACGTATCAAGGAGATTGAAGAAGAAGTGGTCAGTCTACAACAAAAAATGAAGGATCAAGAAAAACTCTTGACCCCTATTGTGATATCAGAAAATAAGGCCATTTAGCAGGCAAAGAAGATGAAAGAGGAGGCTTGTAGTTCAGTAGGAGTGAAGTAGTAAGAAATCTCAAATGCTAAGGCTGATTCAGGGCTTGATAAGAAACAAAAATTTGTGACAGTTGATGTCAGAACGCAAGCAGCCGTCCTGAAATTGAAGGCTGATTTGGGCATAAAGCAAAATCAGAATATTTAGAGATCCCAAAGGGAAAATTGTAGTGCTGAAGTAACACAGAGGAATTCACCTAATATCAGGTGTTATTATTGTGGGAAGATGAGACATTCACAGTATGTGTGTTCCATAACCTAGAGATATAGAAGGGAACAAGAACAGAGGTGGAAGCCAAATAGAGAATGGTTTTCCAGAACATACTTTGAAGGACACAATTTTTGGTGCAGAGGATTTGGGCACATGGATAGGTACTGCACTTCGACCATTCAGAGAAATGTGCCAAAGCAAAATAGAAGCATTCAAAAGCAGCAGATCAATCAACCGAAAGATGAGTTAAAAATGAAGAATAGATTTGCGTCTTTGTAAGATGATTATGGTACATCATACTCTGAGAAAGAGCAGAAGTCTCAATCCATGCCGAGTGCGAAAGAAAAAGTATGGACCAAGAAGAAGAAAAATGACAAGGCTATGTTGGAAAAGATTGCCCTTAAAACATCAGATCACTCTGGTGTGTGGATCCTTGATAGTGGGTGCACATCTCACATGACGGGTAATAAGGATCTCGTTACAGGCATAAAATATGCCAAAGAAGGAGTTTTAAAATTTTTAAACGATGAAGTCCTGAATATTGTTGGCTTAGGGAAAGCCATGTTTGGGGGTAAAGAAATTAGAAGTGCTGATGTCTTGGTAGTGGAGGGTCTTAGTCATAACTTTCTCAGTGTCAGTCAACTATGTGACTCTGGGCTTTCTATCCGATTTACCAAGAAGATGTGTGTTGTGAAAGGAAAAGATTGAGCAGTTGTTCTATAGGGAAAAGGACAAATGGAAATATTTACCTTGTATGTGGGGAAGAATATTCATGCCTTTTATCTAGAGAGGAAGAAAACTAGCTGTGTCATAAGCAACTTGGTCATCTATGCCAACCATCTATGGAAGATCTGGTAAAGTGTGATGCTACTAGAGCCCTTCCCAAATTATCATGTGATCACACTCACACGTGTGATGATTTCCAACAATGGAAGATCATCGGAAAGAAATACACGCCAAAGGAATAGAGATCAACTAGAGTGCTTGAATTGGTGCATGCTGATGTATGTGGACCTATCTCACCTCAAGCTATAAATGGAAAAAGGTACTATGTTCTTTTCATTGATGATTATAGCATAATGTCCTGGGTATTTGTCATTACCCATAAGACAGAGGTGTTTAGTTGCATAAAATAGTATAGGAGGGAATCAGAAAGGATGCTTGGGCAGTAAATTCTGATGTTTCGTACTGATAACGGTACGGAATTCACAAATAGTCAAGTCGAAGACTATCTCGAGAAACATAGGATAAGGAATCAAGTTTCATCAGTGAGAACTCCGCAACAAAATGGAGTAGTTGAGAGGAGAAATAAGATCATCAAAAACATGGCCAGAACGATGCTTATTGAAAAGGATCTACTAGAGAAATTTTGGAAGGAAGCAGTTTTGACATCGGTCTATATTTCGAACAAGTCTCTGTTATGCCAGAAGGATGGGAAGACTCTGTATGAAATGTGGTATGGAAAGAAGCCAACATTGAAATACTTTCGAATCTTTGGAAGTAAGTGTTTCATTCTCAACAAAGAAAATCACAGGAAGTTTGAGTCAAGAGGAGATGAGGGGATATTACTTGGCTACTCAGGGAAAAGTAAAGCATATAAATGCTTCAACAAAAGGCTGGAAAAAATTGTTGAGAGCAATGATGTCACTATAGTAGAAAATGAACAGAATAATCAACGACCTAGTGAATAGTTTATGTATGAAAGTGATGATGAGGTAAGAAACACAGGGGGAGTAGAAGTGGCAGAGGTTGACTCAGAAGAAGATACCGATGATGAACAAGAAAGCTTCAAGTCTGTGTCTGCAAGGAAGTCAAAGAGTCGAGCAGAAATTGATAGGCAGAATATCATTGGTGATCAGAAAGCTCCAGTTCAAACTCGAAGAATGAAGTCATTACAACAAACATCGTTTTTATCTCAGGTGGAGCCAAATTTTTTTTTGATGCAGCTAAAGATGAAAACTGGGTTCAGGCTATGAATGAAGAGCTTGATAAGATTGAGAAGAACCAGACATGGGAGATTGTTTCGAGGCCAGCAGACAAGAATGCCATCAGGACTAAATGGGTCTATCGCAACAAGATGAATGAAGATGACACAATGATTTGTAAAAAATCACAACTAGTGTGCAAGGGATACTCCCAAATAGAGGGAATAGACGTTGATGAGACATTTGCACTGGTTTCAAGGCTAGAGACAATCCGATTATTTTTTTCCATAGTAGTGCAAAGAAAGTTCAAAGTGTTCCAGATGGATGTCAAATCTAAATTCTTGAATGGAGTTATGGAAGAGGAGGTGTATATTGAGAATCCAGATGGTTTTCTCATTCATGAGGATGAGAACAAAGTTTGAAAGCTGAAGAAGGCGTTGTATGGGCTGAAACAAGCACCAAGAGCATGGTACTCAAGGCTTGATCAGTACTTAGAGAAGCTTGGTTTCTAGCATGGGGGAGTTGGTTATAATCTCTATTTCAGCAATGAAAGTAATCATAGGATGATGGTGTTGGTTTATGTTGATGAAATAATTTTTGGTGGATCAGATGAAGCTCAGTGCAGACAGTTTTCCGAATTCAGGAAAAATGAGTTTGAAATGTCAATGATTGGTGAGATAACGTTTTTCCTTGGTCTACAGGTGACACAAGGAAATAATGGAACATTCATTTCTCAATCTAAATATTCCAAGGAGGTGTTAATAAGGTTTGGCATGGAAAACTCCAAGGAGATGAAGACTCTGGTTGCTACCCGGATGAAATTATCAAAAGATGAGGATGACAAGGCAATTAATATCACAGAATACAAGAAAATCATTGGAAGTTTGTTGTACTTGACTACAACAAGGCCTGATATTGTTTTCACCACATTCCAAGAAGTAAGATATCAGAGTAATCCCAAGGAAAGCCACATGATTGTAGTGAATATAATAATTTGGTATATCAAGGACACGATGGATTTCGGCTTGACATATAATGACAAATCTCAGACAGAGTTATTGGGATATACTGATGCAGACTGGGTCGGATCAGAAGATGACAGAAAATCAATGTCAGGAGGTGCATTCTATCTTGGTGGATTTTTTATTTCTTGGCTAATAAAAAATCAAGATTTCATTTCATTAAGAACTGCAGAATCTGAGTATATTGCGGCCACTCAAGCATGCACACCGTTATTGTGGATGAAGTAGCAGCTTGAAGATATGGGAGTTGAAGTAAAGTCTCTGATTGGAATCCAGTGTGATAACTCAAGTTCTATTAATCTGAGAAAAAAACCCATCCATCATTCAAGGACAAAGCACATTGAGATAAAGTATCATTTTACCAAGGAGAAGGTTGAGCATGGAATTATGAAGTTGGAGTATGTGCCTACAGAGCTATAGGTTGCAGACATTCTGACCAAGGCCTTATCTAAGGAAGCTTTTGAGAGGCATAGAATGGCTCTAGGAGTTCATTTGACTCCCTACACTTGAAAGAGTGTTGATGTGGAACACCTCCCCCTCTCCCTGAGGTATGATGTGTTTTTCCCTAATGCACTGATATGTGTTCTCTACTCTGTTACAGACTGCAAAGGAATGACCTATGGGTTCATTGACAAAGGGGGAGAAAATAGTGACTGTTCAAGGGGGAGACAGTGTGTCAATTTGATAAATCATGAATGATATGGGGAGAAGCTGACAAGTGGAGAAACAAGATAGGGGGAGCAATGAGAAAGGGGCAGCATATTAAACCCGACGATGCCAGAAGTGATCGATCAAGGAACAGATATCACGACAGCTGAGGATCGTGATAAAAGCAGAAGAGTGGTGTTGGAATAATATTTCCAAAAATTGGTATCAGTTTGGAAACTATTGGTATCAGTTAGGTGTCAATAGAGGGTTTCATAGATGAAGTGATTCATTGATGAACTTTTCATTTACTCTTGTTTCTCACGCCGAGCATTGATCATGTGGTCCTAGAGTATGTGTTGAGTAAATCCTTGATTTCTATCAGAATCGCGATAGGCAAATGGTGGGTGAAGAATCAATGATGTATCTTTTTATTGAAGAGTTGTTAACAAACCCAAAGGGGGAGAATGTTGGGAAAAAATCCCTCAAGGTATCATTGAATCATTTTTGAGGTGATTGTGTTTGTTGACAAAGTGGACATCTGAGTGGTGATTGTTGAAAAAGAAAAACAATGACAAATGAATTTGTTGACAAAGAGGATTTCATGATGGAATGTCGAGTTCAGGAGCTATTCTTAATGATTCATGGTTGATTCAAGAACTTCGACAAAGAGATTGATGATCTGGAGGCGGTACAAAAAGAACAGATACAAGGTGGTGTCGTTTTCCAGTGTTTGCCAATTTTTTGGGCATGAAAATCGTCAAATGAAGAAAAGTGGTTTGTGGCAAAGGGACTTGCGCATTGTGTACTTGATGGCTTGGAAACTTGCGTTCCATATGTTTTTCAAGATCAGATCATCAAAATATGGCAAAGGGATAAGTGTCGCACAAGTATTGGTGGTGTCATGCAAGCGATTTACGCGTCGTGAAAGAGACTTGCGTGCCAATGCCTTGGAAGCATGATAAATTCTATGCCTATGGTTTTTCAAGATCAGAAGATCAAATTATGGAAAATGAAAGAGGTTCGAGAATGTTTGGAATTGGGTCGTGTAAGTGACTTGCAGGGGAAGAGACCTGCACGTCGAGACTTGCGCGCCGATGAGAGACTTACGCGCCGTCGCGCAGGGGTGACCAAAATTCCTATAAATACTGGACCACCACTCCTCATTCTGAACCAGAGTTCAACACTTTGAGAAATTAGAGCTCCCTTCGCGTAGGTGTGGTGGTCACGCAAGTGGTGTGTGGTCACGCAGGTGGAGTTGTGCGCCAATGGTAGAAGTTGCGCGTCGGTTGGTAGAAGCTGCGTGCTGGTTGGTAGTTGCGCACCATTATAGGTTTGGGAATAAAAGGAAGAGAGTCGCGCAAGTTTAGAGTTGAAGAATCTTGAGTCGCGCAAGTGTATGAGGAGGACTTGTGTGCCCGTTGTGACTTGCGAGCCGATACTTGAACACCGAGGTAGAATTGCGCGCCAAGTAAGGTTGATTCCCCGACCATATTTTTGGGCCGCATGGAAGCTGGAAGATTGCCTGATACCTTCGGTGCAAAGTGAGATTTATCTACGGGTGAAAGTTGGGCTTCAAAAGAGAATATACATAACGAGAAAGATGCATTCCTTCATGCAAATGAAGAGACCTATAGGTCTATAAACGGTGAGTGGATCCTTTCCGACGCAGAGAGCAAAGAAAGAGGAAGAAGTTGATCCGCTCCACCGGAAGTGATCCAGAGAGAGAGAAAGAGGGATTGACCCTTGGGAAAGCAGTGAGATGACCCTAAACCTTGTAAAGGTAGTGAGCCTGGGACAAAGTGACTATGCCCAATCCTTGTAATCCATAGCTAGTGAAGTTTAGTGTAATTTTGTATGGCCGGAAACTTGTCAGCGTATGCTCCTTGGACGTAGCCCAGTGAGGGTGAACCAAGTAAAAATCGTTGTGTCATGTGCATACTTTACTTTCTGTTTATATTGTGTAACTGGAAAGATAGATAAGAGTGTTTTTCTTAATAGAGAAACAAGATCAGAACAAGCTTTAATTTTAAAATATTCATTCCCAGATTCACCCCCCTCTCAGGGTATTCAGCCTTGTGGACCTAACAAAAAGACTATTTTTTTCTAGAAATGTTCACATGATCTTTTACTGATGATTTTATCTATAAAAAACCATTGATATTTATTATTAATTATAATAGATATGATCAAATGTTTCTTTAGAGACCCATAACTTGACGTACATTGACATTACATTACTTTTATGGAATACTTAATGCATAACAAAAACAGACACCAAAGGACCATAATAGTTTAGTGTCATCGGAAACTTGGAACACAATCTTCTAATCATAGTGAAAGATCTTCAACATCTCCCATAAAGATATTCCCTTACCTAAAAACATTCTTTATATCCTGGGGAAAAGAAAATATAAAAAGGGTGAGCTCAAATGCTCAGTAAGCGTAAGCATGGAGAAAATAAAACAAACCATATACATTTGAACTTAAAAACATGAACATAAAGTTTAAACATAAAAATTTTGAGCAATGACATAAAAGATGGCAGTACGTAAGGCATAGATCATAAAGAGACATTAATAATGATAAAATAGAATGGGAATAAAACATGTAATTGTGTTAATCATTAATAACTTGTTATGATTTCCATAGTATCCAAGGCATTGTTGCCAAGACCATCTTAGTGGAAAAAGTACTTTTTTGAATCGAGTTCACTCCTCGTTCCTGTCCTGTATCACTGAAATAGATTAACTTGCCATTCCATCCATGTAATTATCATGAGATATAAATCTTTACCGAATGCATTGGAGGGAGATATAGGTCCCACCCATATCATAATGAAATCGTTCTTACTTGTGACACAAATTTAACATAAATAATTCTTTATAACCCAAAGAATAAAATGGGTTTCATAAACATCATCCCATCATAATGTAATCCATATAAAACAAATGGATATCATATCATCATAAGAAGAATAAAACCATGTAAATAATATAGACGTTATACTTGAAACATAATCATACTAAATAATGTCATCTTAGATGGAAAATAGTTTTGACAAAACACTTGAAATGAATTCTTGAGGAAAATATCCTTTCTTCTTCAAAATCATTTTATTTTTAAAAAATGCCATTAAATTTTAAAAGAAAAGGATTTTTTTGAAAATAATCATGAAATCATGTAGATGGAGCTTCATTAAAATTAGGCGTTATGAAACCGTAAAAAATCCATTCATGCCGTATATGTTAAAAAAACATTCTCCTCGTACTTTTTCCAGAAAAGTCAAAAAGTTCCTCCTATGGTAAGAAAAAGAAATATTCCTTACATAAAAGAAATGTAAAAGTAAAAGAGGGGTAAAAATGAATTTGAACATAAATGTAATATTATTAAACACTTTATTAAAAAAAATTTTATGGACATGGATGAAAAATTTAACCCCAGTAAATACTTAGTATAAGTAATCTCAGATAAAAATGAGATTGCAAAACTATCCCTTACCTTAAGTCCAATTTCTTCTGTACGTATCCAAAACTCCAATATAGTGGGTTTAAACATATTATTAATTTTTAACAGAACCATAATAATATTTATGATATCATATATGATTCAATTATGACTTTATATTCCTTGTTCTTTTGTCAATTCCATGTTAACGTAGCATTTTGGGTAAAATCGTTACATTTATCGTACGTGTTTGGACTTCTTGTTCTTGATATTATTACTTATATTCTGATTTAATTAATTCAAGAATGTAAAACATGATTTATATATAATATATATTCAGAATATAAATATATATTTTAGATCGATAAATGGAATGAAATACACCGTTCGTGGAGACGGTAGGCCGTACGTACGCATTAACGTTGTTTTCGTTTCCTTATTGAATTGAATGAAATTAAGTAAATGAAGAATATATTTACATAAATCCAGTATCATTAATATGTAATATCTTTCATGATTATTTATTATATATACTTTATAATCATACTTGAATGGTTAATCATGGAAAATGAATCTCATCGCGTTCGTGGAGATGATAGTCTGTACGTACGCACGAGCAATGATATCATTCCAATAATTATCAAATAGAATTTTAGTGGATGATATAATATCTCAGAATTAGTATCATGTTATAATAACCATATATATAGTTATTCTTTAGACCATTATACCAATCCAAGTAAGGTGGTGGTGGAAAAAACAGATTACACCACGACGTGGAGACGGTATTCCGTACATATGCACACACGGTGATTTTGTTTTCCGTAAGATGAGTAGAAAGTGAAATGGGGTTGTTTCATATTTATAAAAACATATCATTATATTAGTGATACTGATGTTATTACTTTATAATGAAACAACTAAAGAAGAATAAGTTGAAGAAGAAAGAAACTTGAAAGAATCGGTAGAAGAGATTACCTCTTCTTCGACACGCCTCTTTGAAACCTCCTCTTAGGATACTAAAATTGGCATTTGAAGAAGAGAAGGACCTCTAGTATGTTTCTAGGGAAGTTGAGAAGGGAAATGGTCAGGGTTTGACCGATCTTGAAGGCTCAAAGTTGTGTAAAGAGGAGAGGGAGGAGGTTCCCTTTTATAAGGTAGGAGAGGGGCACTTTAGGAAAATCTTAAAATATTATTTTATAATAAAGTCATATTCAGTTTATAATGGCTCCAAAGTGACTTATTTCGAAGATAAAGTGGGTATGGGTCTAAATAATCTCAAAAAATTGGGTTTAGACAGGTTTAGGTTTCTATTTTAACCTTATCATTTAGATTTAACTCTAAGTTAAATAATTTATCTTTTACTATGTCTTATTGTTTTCTTACAATATATGGTTAATAAACTTACTATAAAAATTAAAACAAACACAAAGTGGTTAATTATTAATATATATAACCTTATCTAAGTCATTTGTCCGAAACTTAAATTTTTAGGAATAGGATAACAATTAATAATATAATATTTGTTTTAAAAACCATTTTATGTCAATTTTGACACTATCTGGTAATTGATTTTCTGTGAAAATCATAACAGCATGATTAGTTCCATAACAGTTAATTGAATCAATAATAACATGTCATATTAACCTAAAAAATTAGTTTAATTTATAAAAAGTCTCAAATTATATTTATTTGGGTATTTATAACATCAATTATGTTAATATTTCATTAATAAGGTAATTACTGCACCATTATTGTGTCATAAATAAATTAACTTATTTAATGTCTAAAAATTATAAATAAAATACCATAATGTAGTAAATCCTTTTATCTTTATAATTAATATTTATAGTCGAATTTATCTTATGTATAACACAATATTAAAAATGTTTTAGTTATTAAACATATATTTTAACTATTTTAACTATTCTTTAAATAAAATAATAATAAATATCCTAATCTAATCCAAGTGGACCTAAAGGGTAATATTTTATTCCTAAGGTTTTTTTTGGTCGAATTACACTTATCCAATAGAATTAGGGCATGTGTTAGGGTAATAATAATATCAATTTTACCCTTAATTACCCTATTTACTTTTATCCGTGGTAAATAAAAGTAAAAAGTTACTATTCACAAAAAATTATTTTTATCTTATTGAACCACATTTTACTCTTTGATATTAACCATGTCTCTTGGATTTTAAAAATTCCACTCACAAAAGCGGTAACATTATGTTTTATGTAAAATTTCAAATTCTCCTAGGAGGTGGGTAATAGACGGTGAAAAGTTCAATAAAATTTTTATATATCTAAAATTATTATAAAATGACTCTAATGAATTACATTTAACTTATATAGGTATTATGTATTAATTTTTACCTAAAATAAATTTAAATAAAATAAATAATTATTTAAATAAATAGTCGGTTTTTAAATAGTAACCCGGTGTTTTCACTATTCATCAAAAATTGAAAGTTTTTAGAAAAATACCAAAAATTCACCCTAGGATAATTTCGATATTCTAAATCCAAAAATGAAGTCCATTTTGAAAGATAAAATTTATAAAATTTCAAAAAAGTGGGTATTACTATCCATAATGGCTAGTTCATAATAATATTATAATGATATCTCGTTTAGTGAAACTCGATATTGCGTACTACACACGCTATCGAGGAAGGTCTTGATTATGTGTAATGAAATCCATGTCAGGACTGCGTGTATTGAAAGCTCCGTTTGGTGTTGCATATAACATAATCAAAACTTATTTCATTTATACATTAAACAAAATCTATACTTAATGTTGCGTAGAATAATTTCCACAAAACGAACTTGAAATTGTGTGTAACACGAGCCAAGAATAGTGTTGCATATACTGCAAGCTAATACAGTGTTGTGTATAGTACAAGCTAATCATGGTGTAGTGTATAATAGAAGACATAAAAGAAATTAAAAATAATATATCTCATAAAATCTCAGGGTGTTACAGTTTCCATAATTATTTTTTCTCATGATGGTTTATGATTTTATTGATGAAATGTTTATGAAAACTGTATCCTATTCATGGATTGTGATTTGATCATATGATGAATTTTTATGATAATTTGTAAAACATGTGTAAGATTTTTATTATGTGAAAGGTGGAGTTATAATTATATATACCTACAATTTATTGTGTAAATTTGGATTGGTAATCATATAATATGGACTACAATGAAGAGTATACTTGGTTCTGTAAGTTATTTTTTATAGTATTATAGTCTTGGTAGTGAATATCAAATAAGGAAAAAATGTAATGGGGATTGAACCAAATACATTATGGTTATACATTCAGTGATAATTTATGGAGGAAATGTTTTTCTATAATTATTCACCTTTCAAAAACATATTTATTATTATTATGACATGGTCTCAAGGTTCATGATAGATTATTGATGATTCTAAATTGTTATGACTTATGCATTTTTACTGATAAAACATTTGACCATGTGTCTTGATTATGATTATTGTGTTCATAGTTATGATTTATTAATATTAAACTCATGTTCTCATACCCATATTCTAATATTATTCCTACACAAAATAATTAATTTATATTTCATATGTTTACCTTTTATGATTATCTATATCACCATATTTTATGTTTCCATTCCCTAGGATAGGGAGAATGTTTTTAAGGATGGTATGTCTAAAAAGGGAGTTATTTATAAACAACATATTGAGAAATGATGTAGAACATTTATATACATGTTTTTATGTATCCTTTTTTCTAGATACATAATGTAGATGATAAAACATATCATTTATATAGCATATTTCACTATTTATTACAAGTTGTTACACATAATTAAATCCCATAAGATTGATGGGGCTGATGAATTTAAGAAATTTGACAAATAGAACATATACATGAATCAAAGGTATAAATAAATTATTTAAAACACATTAACATGCTTATTAAATTCCACTGATCTTTTAATACAACATGGGAAAACCTGGATACATACATAAGAATGGGGAGAGTTATAAATTATACATACGTTTTATTAAAGAACAAAATGATAAATGTAATACATGTGGCATAATTTATATATCAAGGTGATATTAATGATTGAGAATGGTAAATTTGAAAATATATTCATGATATAAGATGATAATTTCATGGTAACATTAGAATGTGGAAACAATATAAAAAATACTTTATAAGAATAAATCAAGGATGAAAGTCAATACATCGTAACATAGATTTCATTAGATAAACGCGTCTGTTCTATAAACTATATCTAATTAGATAAAAACATTATCTAATGAACTGGAGGAAAATATAATCCCATACCCACCCTTCATACTCATATCATGTGCATGCATTTGGATTCCGTGTCGATCATACAGCAATATAACACATTTCATCACTCAAAATCCCATAATTACATATTACGACAAATATACATTTAATTGTACAAAAATTAATAATATTTACAACTAATTGAATACCCTTGAGTGGAAATGTTGATCAGTATTCTCAACAAAAATGTTGGGTAGGGAAAATAAAAAGATATTATCTACAACATAATTGGTGTATATAAAATATTCCTAGAAGTGTTTAATGAGTGTGAAATGTGGAATATAATTACATTGGAATTCTAGTAAATTTTAATGTATTTGAGAAAACATTAATGCATGAATAATTTGAAATCAAAATTATTAATACGAATAAAGATGTAAAAAAAATAAGAGAATCCCTTACCATGAATGGGATCTTAAAAAACCCTAAAAGGATCTTATTAAGAGCATAAGAATGCCATAGTAGGGACTTAAAGAGGGATGTAGAAATTAAATTACACATAAATTGGGTTTTAGTGATTATGGGATGGTGGTTAGTTGGGAATTTATAGAAAAATATAGGGGATTTCAGTAGAAGTTTATAAACATAGGATTCTAAATATATATGATAAAATCAATAAAACCACCATCCTTCCCTCCGTTTTGGTCTATGATTTTTTCCAAATACGAGGGTTATCAATATTTTATAAATCGAGGAAATGAAATTTCATTAATAATTACATTGGGGATGTTGAATTGATTCATTTTCATATAGAATTTTTATTAAAACCATAAAATTTAATATAGATTTTGGAGGTATTTTTAAAGGATTATATGATTAATCAAATATCATAAAAAATTAGTTTAATTCAAAAATATTTGTTTTTTCATCGAATTCATATATAGTATTTATTACATCACCTTTTTTATATTATGATTTAATAATGTAAGTATTATATTTATACCTTATTATATTTTTTTAAAAAATAATTGACAGTGTTAGAAAATTTAAAAAAAATCCACAATTACCTAATTTTGACATGATTAATTCAAAAATAATATTTATTTTTCCAAAATAATTTTATAAATATTAGAAATAAAAATTTTATATAAAAAAATTATTTACTAGAAAATAATATTTGTAAGTCACTACCCACTTTTATTCATTATAAAATTAAAATTGGACTTTATTAAAAAGTATTATCATTTATTATAAAATAAATATTATTTAGAAATAATATTTTAGGAAAAAAAGTAATAAAAAATTTATGAATTTATTAAATATTTATTTTTATTTGAAACTATATATTTACCAACAAATAAATTTAGTTCTTTCATATAAAAATCTATTTTTATGAAACTAATTTTTTAATCACATATATATATATGTGTGTAGTAATAATATTAAGGGATAAATATAATCAATATTTTAATAAAAATAAAAAATAACAATTTGTACTACTTGGGTCTAGATATATACCCCATTATTACACCAGTGTACACCCTAAGGGTGAGGTGTGTGATGGTGGTAATTTGTTTGGGTGGTTAAGTGAACATGGATTGGGTCATAATATTGATAATGTTGAAAATATTTTTTAAACAGTTTCATTCATGTATCAATTGTTGGTTAATGGTGGTGGTGTTCTGACCACGAGGATCTGGGTTTGTGTCCTCGCAAGGCAACAGACACTATATGCTAACAAACCTCTAGTGGGACCCTCAACCCCGTTGGGAACTGGCCTAAGCCCAAGGGTTGGCCACCTTGGGCCTCCTTTGGGACGTGCGGTGAGCGGGTGGGGAGGCCACCACAAAACCTCATTACCCAACAATACGTTTAGCCAACGAGCTTGTCCCAAAGTGGCATAGGCTCTTGCAAGGCATCCAAAAAGACTTAAGATCAAAACCAGGCAGGGGAAAACTTCCAAGGGTACTATAGTAGTATTGTTGTAGGGCACTACAGCAGAACTGTAGCAGTGACAGACTGTACGAGTGGCGACACTATAGTGGTGAGGTACTATAGAAGGAACTGTAGAAATGTTGGAACTGTAGCAGGTGATGTAGGAGCCTGAACATTATAGCAGTACTGTTCACCGAGAGGTCCTTTGGGCCAAAAAAATGGACTTTCAAGCCTTGTATTCCGGCCACTTTCCCTTGGGCCTTTGGGATATATAATGGGTCTCCCTCTAACCACACTAAAGAGGCCTTTTATTTAAATAATAAATTGAGGCATCAACCCCAATCTTAAAAAAAATGTCTATCTCTTCCTCCATTATTTCTAATTATAATTTTTTATTGCACATTATATATGGTGATATTAAAATTCACTGTAAAATTGTTGTATTATCGATGTTCATGATTCATAATGGTCATTTAAATCATGTTTGTTATATTTTATAAACGTCCAAAATAACTATAGTAGTTCATGTTTCATCAATAAATACATTACATAATATAGAATTCCTCCATATAAAAGGTAATTTCATTTATAAAATTCCATTTCATTAAATTCCTCCCCAATTAGAAAAATCACTGTCAAAATTTATTTTCATACAATAAAATATATGCGTGCAATTATATTTCATCACAACTTATGGTTCCTACGTCCCATCCCCAATCATGAGGTTTTTCCCTATTATTTTGACCAGATGATTTTTCTTTCTGATGTAGAAAAATGAATTTAATATTTGAGATCTTCATCGGCTTCTCAAATTTTAAATGATCGTGATCCAATGGCACCTCCCTTGAATTTAGTTTTAGTGGGGGGGGGGGGGCTAGTATTTACTTTCTCATCGGGAATTCATGGAGAACATCATCTAGTTGAGATAGGATTGTTGAGAGTTCAGTCAAATGGGCACACCTCCAATGTGATCTGGGTTCTCAAAGGGGTTAATGTATCCTGGAATAAGATTTCCTTTATTACCAATCCTCAATAATTTATTCAATGAAGATATACAAATGAATACTTTATCTTCTATCTCAAACTCTCAGTCTCATATATGATTTTCAACATATAATTATAATCATATATAGTGGTTTTAATGTAATGTTGACTGGTTTGGAACTTAGTAGTCATCTCTTGAGTAATATCAATTCCCATAATAAACCACTATCCAACTACATCCTATCATGATGGATTCCAACACCTCCTCCCATAAAAATTATCATGAGGTGAAATTTAAATGTTGTAATTCAAAATAATTTTTTTATGAGAACTCTACTAAGGGATGGTTATAGTACGAAAATACTTATAAACCCATTAATTATGATCTACGGATATACTATAGTCTATATAGTTCATTCAATTAGACCATTAATTTGGGGTCAACGGTATTCCTAAAAATCACCTCGGCATAAAGTGTGTGATGAATGATTTTCTAGAACATGAAGGTAATCTGTGAATCTTGATCAGATATAATATAGAGTGGTACTCCATGTAGTCATACCACATACCTTATTTATATCTGAGTGGTCTAGTTAAGATTGAATTGTTTCTTGACATAAATATAATTTTCCAACCTTGTAAGGTGATCAAATACCATCCAGATGTTATTATTACCATTAGATATCCTAGAGAGTACATTGATGAAATATATGGTTTTGTTTTTTCATTTCTATTTTGGAACGTGAAATGGCGGTATCACAACTTTATAATTATTTTATTTAACCTATATTTTATATAATACAATGAATCATGATACAAATTCTATAATCTCTATCTTCATGTTATCCCAGCAAATGTTTTTCTTCTAATCTCTATACATCATAGTGTTCCCCAGATTAATAGATTAAGATGATGTATATGTATCATCCAAAAGATACCTCTTCAAATATGGTTTTTATGGGAGACATATCTAGGTTCAAAACCTTATTACTCAATTTTTGCAAATGTTGAAACTCAAAATATTTACTATTATTCTCTATAGATCCTCACCTTTTTTGGGTATCCTTAATCCTCTCAAGAAGATATGGTCAAGATGTTATTTGAAAAAGGAAGGATGAATTCTCTTATATGATTCCCATGTTTATCCAATGCATGTACGAGGAAATGAGATCTATTTCAATTTTAATCTAAGACAGGGTTTCAAGATCCTTGTTACATAGAGCATCTAGAACAATATTCAGCTTCCCAAGTTAGTAATGGACTGAACCCTCATACTCCATGATCAGTTATAACCTACATCATTTGATATATTTGAGCTCCTTTTTGGGAATATATTTCTGATTTTTTTATGATTTATATATATGTCACCCTTCTCCCCATAGATATAATGGTACTAAAAATTTTATGTGATAAATAATATAGATTATTCCCTATCATGGGATGGTTATTTATACTCAGGGTTATTTCATTAGTGGGAGGAATATGATATTTATTTTTCATCTGGAATGACTCCACCATGTTTTCCTTTCATGGCTGAATCACTTTATATCATAGATACTTTCTCACTAGTGGGTAATATGAGAAAAATTGATGTAATTATCCTCTTCTCAAGCTATTTAAATCTCTCCACTTGTTCATTAGTCTGGAAAATGTTTACTCCCTTTTGTGTAACAAGGTTAGTGGGATAGAAAATTGTGAGAATGTTCTCACATATATATGATAGTAATCAACTAATAAAATGAAAATACATATCACAATCATTAATATTGGAATGGATCATACTTATATGTTCTATAATTTTGAATGATAAAAATATATCCCTTTTATGGTGATTACATTACCCATGAATGTTAAATTTCACATCTAAAACTTGTATTTTTTTATCATGAGACTTTTCCTTTCACATAATCTGTAGTAAATCATTTGAACACTCCATATGTTCCTCCTTGTTTTTAGAGTAGATATGATTGTTATCTATTAATAGTACCACAAATTTTTAGAGGAATTCCCTAAAGAATCTATCCATTAATTCCTTGAATATAGTGGGGGAATTATAAAATACAAATGGAATTACTATGAAATCATTGTTACCATACCTTTTAAACAAATCATGGATATATCCTCCTTATACACATTTACTTGATTATATCCTAACATAAGATATGAATTATATATGTATTGGGATCCAAATCACTAATTTAATTTCTCATAAATCCATGGATAAGGATAATTTCTATTTTTTATGATCTTATTGATCTCAAGATAATAAATGGAGATGTGTTTTGACCAATACATAATATTAATTAAAAGGGTCATTACTCCCAATGATGAAGCGATTTGGTATATGAACCCATTATCTAGATTATCTTATAATTGTTTAATTAGAACTTCATGTCCAATAGTGTATATTATATATTGATTGTTGTTTATTTTAGATACCAAGGTATATGTTTGATTGAAAACTCAAACTTAGGGTTAGGATGATGTCTAGTAAATTCGTTTGGAAAAAATTATCATACAATCATTCAATGGTCATGAAATAAATGATGTTTTTTCCTTAGTCTCAATCATTAATGAAAGATACACATTCTGAAAAGTTAATCATATCCATTCTTAAGATAAATATTCCAATGGAGACTAATCCTCTTCATTTTAGTTATATCTAAATAGTGGCTGATTTTTGATACTTAGGGTGGTTTCCCTCTCACAAAATTTATGTTTTTCTCTATACAAGGAAATCTTGTCCATACCCATAATTTCATCAATTTATGATAAAGTTAGTATCACAATCATAGATGGGAAGCTCAAATCACAAATATAGATAGTAGAAATGTTATATACTTGGGTTACATTAAATTACACATTTTCCCTTTTCACCAATATCTCCACATCAATGTTTTGAGGTGGGGTTTGAATAATGATACTACAATTGTGTGATATGAATGAATACATAGAACTAGAATCAAATATTACATTCTCTATGCATGAATGGTTAACTATTATATGCTTAAGAGGTAAATTTTAGTTCTTGGATCATCAATTTTGATAGTATAAGATCTCCCTTTATATTTAGGACTTGGATGTTTGTTCATTGGTTATCATTGAAGACCCTTGGCTAAGTACAATTATATAAATATTGTTATAGTTACTTGAAATTTAAACATTGGGAAATTGGATGACGGTTGAATTGATGATTCCATTCATCCATCACAATGGTGGGTTTATCCCATTAGTATTTTCTATATTTGTTTCCTTCCATCCCACACATAAAGAATTTTCTTATCACCATCATAATATTTCTGGAATTCTTCTTCATGTTCTTTAGTAGGTGGGATATTGGACATTCATACACCTATGTGATTTTCGAATTGATTTACCAGGAAATAAACTCCATTATCTATTTCCTATATCTATACCAATGAAACTATGGTGATTCACTAATCACTATTTTGACATTGACGTCACATCATAAAATCTCTTCATATCATTTAATGTCTCTAAACCCCTAAAATATTCATTGATTTAGCATTACACTATAGAAGAAGTTGTCAAAATTATATTTAGGTTCAATGAAAAGGACATACATATTACATAATATTATTGTGATGATATCCTTTTATTCCAGGATAGATTCATCACCATTTTCTATGAGGCTTTGAAAAGCCCAATCCATTTGAAGTTGGAGTGTGTGAGGAAAATATTTATCAAAAAATCATTATAGATAATTCATTCTATTCCAGAATATAGATATCATCATTGTTATTTTTTTAGATCAATAAATCCTCGCTCCATATAATAAATACCTATCATGAAAATAATATATTATGAGTAATAAAGGATGTATATTATTCGTTCATTGGCATTGATAATTTTTTCCAAAATAAAGGGATCAGAATATCTATTAATAGTTAGAGGCCTTTGTTGCATAAAGGTCATAATTACAACTTCATCTATCTTAGAAGATGTGTTTTCCCCATTATTCATGTTTATATTCAAAACATGTGTTAATTGAGTATGTATTTCCCTAATGTTGTTTAATAGAGCTCCAATTAGGTCTGACATATCATTTGTGTGGTCATAACATTTAAAATCAAATTGGTTATTGAATAAGTTCATTTAATTTCAATATATTGACTAAAATAAATGGAAAATTATGGGTGAAAAAATTTTATCAATTAAAAACATAAAAGGTAAAAGCATGAAAATTTAATAGATGACTAATAAATGACATATAGTCTTTAAACTATGGATTTATTGGTTTCAATCCATGCTATCCAAATTTTATTTCCCAACATATGATTTCAAATGAATTGTTTTTCCTTTATACGAGTTCATATCAAGAATGTTAATTTATAATAGAATATCCATCAAGATTGTCAACCGGTTTATTATCATAGATTATTTGTCATGATCATGGTGATGATCGAGTTAAGACCCAATATTACTTTTTTGGGTTATTAACCCTAGGAAAAACTATACCAAATCCACCTCAACATATAGTATCCTAATATGGATTTTGTTTCATAAAAATCACTTACTCTATAATTTACAAGAATTTAGGTATATTTTCAGATTTTTATTCTTATCCAAAGGGATTTAATTAGGGTAGTGTTACCCTAATCCACTATAATTACTAGAACTTATTATAAAACCAAATACAACATCCAATATCTTTTATATACCTTATTTCATCATTTATTACATAAATATAAACATAATTAAATCACTGAAGATCTTGAGGCCTAGCATCCTTGGGAAATTAGATACATAATGTATTAACTTGAAATAAGGACAAAATGAAATTATATAAAACACTATTAAATTACCTTAGAATCCATTTTTCTCTGAATACTATTCATGATAATCTGGGGACATAGATAAGAAATAGTTTATATATAAATCCCTGTAAGGGAATAATAAAAGTATACGATGATGAAAGTATTTCACTGAGTCAAGAGGAATATAAAGGTTAAATAAAAGGCTGAGAATCATAAAAATTAACATCAAATCATGATATAAAATGATAACATCAAGGCATCAAAGGAATTTAGAAACAACATAAAACCTGAAATTATAAAAAAATCCATGAAATCCATTAAAAAAATATTAACATATAGTTCATAGGATAATCTCAAATAAACCATACATGGTATCTCATGAGATAAAAACATTACCCAATTCATTAGATGGATATATAAATTCTATTCCCACCTATCGCATTCATATCATATATATGTATCTCTGTACTATATAGATCATAAAATATAAGAATTCCTGTGTTAAATTTTAATCCCATGATTAAGGGATGTGGGTTATATAAATGGATATACCCAAAAAATTAAGGACAGGTTCATCTAGTTGAATACCGTTGAGTGGAATTGCAGATGGGTAATAAAAAAAAATAGGGCACTGTAAATCATAGGAAAATATCAACATCATAATGGGTGCAGACAAAGGATTATATAAGGGATGAAAAGGGTAAAGGTGGGATCCCATTTCAGTGGAATAATAAGGACATGAAATTGATTTTAAAAGAAACACTAATATATAAAAAATTTGAAATCAAAAGTTTTAATATGAATAACATACTTGAAAAAAATATGATCATGATAATCCCTGACCTTGAGAGGGAACGCCTATAATATTGGGAGGATCTTAATAAGTGCATGGAAAAACATCAGGAGGGATTTAGATAGGGATATGTAGAGTAAATTCATTAATTTTTTTTTTCAGTGAATAGGATTGGTAGTTTGAGTCAGTATATATAGAAAAAGAGTGGTAATTTATTAAAATCGTTTTTAAACATATGTTTTGGAGTCTACATGATATAATAATAAAAATTAAAAAATATTACAACCGTTGTTACCATGAATTCTTCCATGTATACATGGTATTCAAAATTTTATAAGTCTGGGAATGAAAAATATTTAAATAATAACATTGTTGATTTTTAATTAAGTCATATTAATAAATAATCTATTTTAAAACAATAAATTACAACACATATTTTTGGAGAATTCATTAATGGTTTATAGAATTAATCAAATAACTATAGAAAAATATTATTTTAAATAGAAATCTTATTATGGGTCTTGTATTAAATTTCATATATTTATTACATCATTTTTGATATATTTTAAAGTCAAAAAATATACCTTATATCTATATCATATTTTATTTTGCCCAAAAATTCGGTAGTCCCATAAAATTTTGAAATATTCACCACTGGATAATTTTGACGATCTTATTTAAAAAGTAATATTTATTTTATCATTTTTTAATAAATATTTTAATTTATAATTTTAATTTAAAATAATTATTTACTATTGAATACTATTTTTTATCACAGTAACCACATTCTAGCTCATATAAAATTACATTAGACTTCATTAAATTAGATATTCATTTATATTTAACAGAATAATATTTAATTTAATATTTTAGTAAATTAATGTTTATATCAAAAAATATTATATTTTACCCCACTTTTCCTTTAATTGAATATATATATTTCACAAAATATATAATTTTAGTTCATTTTTATTAAATTAATATTATATTTATCTTATTAATAAAATATATATTTATATAAATTAACAATGAAAAATGGATAAATATAAAATTTTTATATTAAAAATAAAAAAAATCATAATATTATGGTCTAGACACATAACCCCTTATCAAACTAGTGTACAACTAAATTGGAAGGGGTGTTATTGTTGTACATTTGTGGGGTAGTTCAGAAAAAATTTTGTTGGGTCCTGATCTTGATAAGCTAGAACATCTCTTATATATGGATTTTTCCATGTTTTAGTTGATTTTTTTTTAGATTGGTCATGCGAAAGGGAAATTATTAGTGATTCTATCTCCCTCATAAACTCCAATAAATTGGATTCATATGGTTTGATGATATAGAACGAGGTTGTCAGTTTCTCCATCTGTGAATACTAGACTATATCATAACCCTAAATATATATTAATTTTATCGGTCAATATTCCAAGGCTATATTATCATTGGCTATGATTCTTAATGATAATTTAAATCTGATTGGATAAATTTTATAATGGTCTGAAATAACCAAAGTGGTGCATGTATTTCCTATAATTTCATTACCTAATAATGTATTTGTCCATTGAAAATGTAATTTCATTTAAAAATGTTATTTTTAATTACAAAACATTTTTATTATTAGAATTGACACATTAATATAGAGTGAATATTTATGCTAGTAAGATGTAGTATTTTGGTGTGAAAATCATGGGTCACCATAATATAATTTTTCTCTAGGGTATATCCTCAACTATAATTCTACATACGAGTCATTTATTTAGCCACATGGGGTTATTTTTACATGTTACTTGAGATGTATCTACTAATATTTAAGATGAATAAAATTAAAACTTATAGACCATAACATACATAACATTATTAAATTATTCTGAGAGTATGAATACCTACTGAATAAATGTAATTAATACACTGTGATTGATCTATCATTTATGAAATTATCATAACTAATACACACTGTCATGATGATTTCAATGAAACCATTTTGAAGGAAGTTTGATGCAATATATTTTCCCATGAGAAATTGAGAGGATTATTCAGACCATGATTGAATCCATGAAGAAAATACATAGAAGTAATTATATTATAAAATCATCCTAAACCTTTCATATAATAAATATCACTTATATGGTGTGGCATATTTTTAAAAAATAAATTTTTCATGTTGGACGCGCACTACAATACTTGAAAATAATGCATGTATTCATGAATTTTAATTTTAATTATATATATATATATATATTATATTTTTCACACCCTGAGATGATAGTACTCTTTTTTTTAAATATTATATGCATCCTTCGTCTTATTTTATTTCATTTAATGGGTTGGAACCCATTTTGAATTTTTGGGTAGCTATTTGGAAATAGGTTTCTTGGGCTTGACAACATCTAGCATGTGGGTAGAGCACAGTTTGGGAAGCATTCATCCTCATCTAGGCAACCATGTGGTTACCTCATGTTTAAAATAAATAAATTAAACGGGAAATAAATTGAAATGAAGTGAATGAGATGAAAAATTAAAATTGCAATAAATAAATGTGTTAACCACAACAACGATAATTTTATTTAGTTTTAGATAATAATAATAGTATTATTATTAAATAAAATGTTGTTTTGTTAATAAAATCGTAATAATAACTATTATTATTATAATTATGAATTTCATTATTATTATGAGTTTTATTTATTGTTATTATTTTTATCGTAATGTTATATAGTTATTAGTACGATTATTATTATTCATATTATTTAATTAATTTCTTTAGTGTGGATATCCTCTCCACCCTTCCCCACTACCATGAACGAACCCCCTATAACCCTACCTTACATACCCTCCTCCTCATACTCCTAGAAAGTCCGACATCCTCCTAACCAGCCCTGCGCTGTGCCCTACTCCCCTTGGTCAGCAGACATCATGCCCCAACTCCTAACTCTCCCACATCAAGCCTCTCAGTGGACTCCCCGTATCATGAACTTCCTTTGTAGTGAACTACCCCACAGTGTGATGGACCCCTCCCATTGGCCTCCCTTTGGCCAACGACCCTTCTTGGTCGTCGATCCGCCTAGGCCAGAGACCCTCCATGGCTGGAGACCCCTCTTCCCACACATGATCTACTTCGGTAGTTTATTTATACTTGTACTGTATTTTCTCTCATTTAGGTTTCTGATTTTTGGGTTCTATTATAATATGGTTTGATCATTGTTTAGGGTTCAATAAAATTTTTTGTGGTGCATATTAGGTGCAGTTGATGTTTCACACAAATTTTTGGAATTTATTCATCGATGTATGTGGTTCCATTCCCTAACATCATTAGATGAAATTAATATGTTTTTTGTGTTTATGGATGTGTTCATTATTTTTATTATCGGTTGAGAATGGGGTTTTTGATTTGTTGGGATGTGAAATTGATTTAAAATGGTTATTTTTAATGAAATTTGTGTGTTTTTATGTGAGGCCCTATGTAATACATGGGATATGTTTAAGGAATTTAGAAAGTGTTTGTTTATGTCTTGTTTGGAATGTGAATCCTGGATGGAATGGTTTTTGGAATTGTTTGTTAGGTGGAAGATGTGCTTTTAAGGTTATTTGTGGTGTGTGTATATTAATATGGATACTTTTCTTGGGAAAATGAATAATTTGGGAATATTAATCTTGTTGTGTGTTTTGTGTATAAATTTTTAAAAATATGAATGATGGGAAACAAGTTTATTTTCAAAAAAAATGGCTTCAAAGCATGGGTATGGTAAAGAAGGGTCCTGGCCCATTTCCTTTTCTATGATTTATTGTGTATTTTTTTATCATTAAAAATGGTGAATTTGGAAATATTTTTATGTAATGAAGAATTTATTTGAAAGTCTCTCTTCCATGGGGTGCATGAATGATATTATTTTTGTGAAAGGAATGTTGTTTTCATTGAAATGAGTGGTCTTTGATAAAAAATATGTGGTGTGGGTGAATGTGAACATTACCTTGAGCCTAAGGGATTCTTTACATATCTAGTTTGGTTAATTATAACTAGTGCACTATTGATACAAAAGTTTCGTGTCCACGCTTCAATTAGCATGACTTATTCCTACAACATTAACTAAACATACGGGCGATTATTGGAGACCACTAGGCCTTGGGATGTGATTCTCCTTGTTGTATCGTGCATGGGAATTCTGCGTATTGTGGTTTCTATACCACATTTTCACTGAGTTATGAGGTTCTAGGGTCCTAGTTATAACGACCCATACTTTACATACATTGTTAATACTTCAAAATTTAAGAACACTTATTACAACATATGACAAAACCACAAAGGACCGTATATGTATAGTGTCTTTAGAAACTGGGAAACATAAACAACTGGTTCATAAATCTTCTACAGTGTCTCCCATTTATTTCATCATATCTAGGGTCCCTTTTAGCATATTCTACTTAATATCCATCTTCCTGACCTGGGGAAAAGAAAACATAAAAGGGTGAGCTCAAATGCTCAGCAAGGGAAAATAAAGGAAATAAAAATCATATTATATCTTTTTGAAAATCATAACCTGCAAAAGAGATCATAATATCTTAGCATGGAATAAATCATAGAAGTGAAAATGAGATCCCCATAATCATAACATGAAACTTGAAACTTTGTGTCATGAACACATAGTCATGGAAAATCATTTCTTATTAGTCATGACTCATTGCCAAGACTATCTTAGCGGACAAAGTCCATTTCTGAACCGAGTTCACTCCTCGTTTCAGTCCTGTTTCACTGAACTGAAATAACCTTCCGTTCCAGCTATGTCTATCTCATGGGATATAAATCTTTACCCAATGCATTGGAGGGAGATATAGGTCCCACCCATCTTATAATGAATCCTTTCTTATGTGTTCCACATAATCATAAACCATACATCATAGCGTAACCCATGAAATAAAAATGGGATTCTTAAACAACATGACATCATAAAACAATTCATATAAGATAAAGGAATTCATAAAAATATTTCCATCACAACATAATCAAATCCATGTAATAATAGGGATAAAAACAGAACCCTTTTATTATCTTAGATGGAAAATAATTTTGATAAAATACTTGAACTTCATTCTTGAGGAAAATATCCTTTCTACTTCAAAAACACTTTTCTTTTCTTAACATGTCATAAAATTATAAACTAAAAGAAGTTGATTAAAAATAAACATGAAAACTTATAAAGGAAGATTCTTGGAAATAATTTTTTAAAAATCCTTTCTTGCCGTATAAGTTAAAAAAACATTCTTCGTACTTTTGTCGGAAAAGTCAAAAAGTACCTCGTACGAAAAACGACAAAAGATTCCTTTCATACATATTACTAAAAACTCACCTCAGGGTAAAAATGGATTTAAACAATTTTAGGTGGATGGAAATAATATTACATATTGATGAAACATGGATGTGGATGATAAAATACACCCCAGTAAATACTTACGAATAAACAATCTCGGATAAAAATGAGATTGTGATATTTTCCCTTACCTTAGGTCTGATTTGCTTTGTACATGTCCAAATCTCCTGTATAATGGTTTAAATAATTTTATTGACTTATTACAGAATCATAAATATTGATATGATATCATATATGGTCATATTCTTAGCTTCTTGTTAGTAATATTTCATTGTTACTTGTTACTCGGGTCTTTATTGCCTTTTGTTCTTATGCGTGTTTTGTCGAATAAATTCTTATTCTTATTTTAAGGTTATAGATACCTTATATCCAGAATGGTATTAGTGTAACATATATCATATTTATTCATTCAATTCATTTATATAATTACTATGTAATAATGATCATGTAGAACGAGTCGCATCACATCGTGGAGACGGTATTCCGTACGTATGCACGAGTGATGATATCGTTCCTATGATCGTGGAATTGTATTTGAGTATATATATATTATTTCAGTATCAATATTAAATTATAATAATCATAAATAGTTACTCATTACACCATTATACCCCTCCTTGTAAGGTGATGGTGGAAAATAGATTACACCACGGTGTGGAGACGGTATTCCGTACGTACGCACGCGCGGTGATTTCATTTTTCCGTAGGATGGATAGAAGGTGAATTAGGTTTGTTTCATATTTATAATAACATATCAGTATGTAATTAATACTGATGTTATTACTTTATAATGAAACAACTAAATAAGAAGAAGTTGAAGAAGAAAGAAATTGAAAAGATCGGTAATGGATATTACCTCTTCTTTGGAACGCCTCTTTGAATCCTCCACTTAGGGAACTAAGATTGGTCTTTGAAGAAGACCAGGACCTCTAGGATTATTCTAGGGAAGTGGAGAGGAGAAAATGGCAGGGGTTGGCCGATCTTGAGTGCTCAAAATGGTGTGAGGAGGAGGGGGAGGAGGTGCCCTTTTATAAGGGAGGAGAGGGGCACCTTAGGAATATCTCAAAATATTATTTTATATTAAAGTCAAAATCGGTTTATAATGGTTCCAAAGGGTCTTATTTCGAATCTAAAGTGGGGATGGGTCTAAATCCTATCAACCAATAGGATTTAGACAAGTTTAGGGTATTATTTTAACCTTATCAATTAGATTTAACTCTAAGTTAAATAATTTAACTTTTACCATGTCTTTTTGTTTTCTTTCACTATATGGTTATACAGTTACTATAACATGCCAAACGAACCCCAAATTGTTTATTATTATATATATATCTTTATCTAAGTCATTTGGCCGAACCTTAGATTTTTAGGAATAAACTAACAATTAATAATATAATATTTGATTTAAAAACTATTTTGTGTCAATTTTGACACTATTTGATATATGATTTTTGTGAAAGTCATAACAGAATTATATGTTCGAAATTTTTTTATTAAATCAACACTAATATATCATAGTAACCTAGAAAATTAGTGTAATTCATAAAAAGTCTCAAATTACTTTTATTTTGGTGTTTATAACATCAATTATGTCAATATTTCATAAATAAGATAATTACTGCATCATAATTGTGTCATTAATAAATTAAATTATTTAATGTATAAAAATTATAAATAAAATACCATTATGTAGGAAATCTTTTTAGATTTCTAATGAATATTTATAGTCGAATTTATCTTATGTATAACCCCATATTAAAAATGATTTACTTATTAAACTTTGATTTTAACTATTTTAACCCTTCTTTAAATAACTTAATAATAAATGTCCTAATCTAACCCAAGTGGGCCTAAATGGTCATATTTTATTCCTAAGTTTGTTTTTGGTCGAATTAAACTTATCCAATAGAATTAGGACATGTTTTAGGGTAATATTAATATCATATTTACCCTTAGTTACCCTATTTACTATTAACCGCGGTAAAAAAAGTAAAAAGTTACTATTCACCAAAAAAATATTTTTATCTCATTGAACCACATTTTACTTACTGATATCAACCGTGTCTGTTAAATTTTCGAAATTCCATTCACAGAAGTGGTAAAATTATGTTTTATGCAAAATTTAGTTTTTAACCTACCACTTATTGGTTTCACTATTCATCAAAAATTGAAAGTTTTCAGAAAAATACCAAAATTTCACCCTAGGCTAATTTAGGTATTCCGAATGCAAAAATGAAGTCCATTTTGAAAGATAAAATTTATAAAATTTCAAAAAGTGGTTATTACTATTCATAACGGCTAGTTTTAATAATATTTTAATAGCATATCGTTGTTTAGTGAAACTCGGTATTGCGTACGACGCAAGCTATCGAGGAAGGTCGCGATTGCGTGTAAAGTAATCCAAGAAAGTGTGTAGTGAAAGATTCCTTTGAACAAAATATTACTCATAAAAATCTCGGGTGTTACATTCTACCCCCCTTAAAAAGAATTTCGCCCTCGAAATTCGTCACTTTGTAACAAACAGATGAGGATACTTCTCCCTCATCATATCCTCAAGCTCCCATGTAGCTTCTTCTAATTGGTGGTTCCTCCATAAAACTTTCACCAATCGAGTGGTCTTGTTTCGTAGGACTTTTTCGCTACGATCCAGAATCTCTATCGGCTGTTCTTCATAAGAAAGATCTTGCTCCAGCGGTACAACTTCTGAGCAGAGTACAAGTGAAGGATCTGGTATGTACTTTCTCAGGAGAGATACATAGAACACATCGTGAACTTGAGAGAGATTCGGTGGAAGCGCCAATCGGTAAGCTACCTTCCCAACACGATCCAGTATTTCGAAAAGACCGATATATCTAGGGCTCAACTTCCCCTTCTTTCCAAATCTCATAACCCTCTTCCAGGGAGATATTCGTAAGAACACTTTATCACACACTTCAAACTCTAGGTCTTTTCTTCGGTTGTTGGCATAACTTTTCTGTCGACTCTGATCTGCTCTTATGTGTTGTTGAATAGATCTGACCTTTTCTGCCATTTCATCAACGAGATCAGGTCCTAATAGCTTTCTTTCCCCAACTTCATCCCAGCAAGTTGGAGTCCTGCATTTCTTTCCATAGAGAGCTTCATAAGGAGCCATCTGAATACTGGAGTGAAAGATATTATTATAAGAAAATTCCACCAAAGGTAGGTGTTGATCCCAACCTCCTTTGAAATCCATAGAGCAAGCTCTCAACATATCTTCTAGGGTTTGAATTGTTCTTTCAGACTGACCGTCTGTCTGGGGATGATAAGCAGTGCTGAAACTCAACTCTGTATCCAGAGTATGCTGAAGACTTCGCCAGAACTTCGAGGTAAATCTCGGATCCCGATCAGATATAATAGAAAGTGGTACTCCATGCAATCTTACCACTTCCTTTACATATATCCTGGCAAGCTGATCTAGAGAGAAATCCTCTCTAATAGCAATGAAGTGTGCAGACTTTGTAAGACGATCAACTATGACCCAAATAACATTATTGCCTTTGGATGTTTTAGGAAGTCCTGTGACAAATTCCATAGTGATGTTTTCCCATTTCCATTCGGGTATGGGTAATGGTTGTAACATCCCCTTAGACTTTTGTCTCTCAGCTTTAACTTGTTGACAAACCAAGCATCGAGAGACATATTCAGCAACATCTCTTTTCATGCCATCCCACCAGAAGTACTCTTTCAGGTCCCTATACATCTTCGTGCTTCCAGGATGAATAGAGAATGATGAACTATGAGCCTCATCCAGCAGCTCCTTCTTTAATTCGGGGATGGGAGGAACACAAACCCGATTCCTGAACTTTATTATCCCATCACAATCAAGGTTGAATTCATGAACATTTCTCACCTTCTTTTCTAACTCTACATCTTCTTTCTGTGCCTCTTTAATCTTCACATGTATAGATGGTTGAACATTCATTTGAGAAAGATAAGATTTTCCCCCTTCCATTATAATTCCCAGATCCATCCTTTGTAAATCCATAAATATTGGATCTTTTGTGATCCTCATCATGGATAAACTAGCATGGTCTTGTCGACTTAATGCATCTGCCACCTTGTTTGCTTTCCCAGGGTGGTAATGGATTGAGCAGTCGTAATCCTTAATCAGCTCCAACCATCTTCTTTGACGCATATTCAACTCATTTTGTGTGAAAATATACTTTAAACTTTTATGATCAGTATAAATATCACACCTTTCACCATAAAGATAATGCCTCCAAATCTTTAATGCAAAGATTACCACAGCCAACTCCAAATCATGAGTTGGGTAATTTTGCTCATGGATTTTCAACTGTCGTGAGGCATAAGCTATCACCATATCATTTTGCATAAGAACACACCCCAATCCCTTCTTGGATGCATCACTGTAGATCACAAACCTTTCTCCACTACAAGGCAGTGTGAGCATAGGTGCACTGGATAACCTTCTTTTCAACTCCTTGAAATTCTCTTCACATTCTTCCGTCCAGACAAACTTAACTCCTTTCCGAGTCAACTTGGTGAGTGGATTAGATAATCATGAAAAATCCTTTACAAAACGTCGATAATATCCAGCCAAACCAAGAAAACTTCGGATCTCATTTACTGTTGTTGGTCTTGACCATCTTTCGATAACCTCTGTTTTTGCTGGATCCACAGATATCCCCTATTTTGAGATTATGTGACCCAAAAATGCAAATTTTTTAAGCCAAAATTCACACTTGGTAAATTTGGCATAAAGCTTCTCCTTTCTCAGAGTCTTCAATATAATTCTCAAGTGATCTTCATGCTCTTCCTTGCTCTTTGAATAGACAAGAATATCGTCTATAAAGACTACCACAAATTGATCAATATAGTCTCTAAAGACTCTATTCATTAGATCCATGAAGATAACATGGGCATTAGTAAGACCAAATGGCATCACTATAAATTCATAGTGTCCATACCTTATACGGAAAGCCGTCTTTGGTATATCCTCCCTTTTGACCCTTAATTGATGATACCCTGAACGAAGATCAATCTTGGAAAAGTATTGAGCTCCACGTAGTTGGTCAAATAAGTCATCAATGCGTGGGAGAGGATATTTGTTCTTGATAGTGATCTTGTTAAGTTCTCGATAATCAATGCAGAGTCTCATTGATCCATCTTTCTTCTTAACAAATAGAACAGGTGCTCCCCAAGGTGACGCACTAGGGCGTATGAATCCCTTATCAAGATTCTCCTGGAGTTGCTTCTTCAATTCCTGCAACTCAATTGGGGCCATTCTATAAGGTGACTTTGAAATAGGCAAATCACCCGGTACGAGTTCTATTGAAAACTCAACTTCACGATTTGGTGGAAGACCCAATAATTCCTCCGGAAAGACATCATCAAACTCCCGTACAATGGGAATATTCTTAATCATGAGCTTCTCACCAACCATTTGAGATAAATAACCTTCATTTAGTGGAATCAAGACCCATAAGATGGAAGAAATTTCCACTGGAAGGTTATATTCATCCTTGCATTGATAGACGATCGTAGATTGATCTGGAATATGAAATGTGACTTCCCTTCTTTGGAAATTGATATGAGATCCATGTAGAGAAAGCCAATCCATGCCAAGAATCACATCAAATTCCACTAAAGGAAGGATCACAAGATTTGCAGGAAGCACTTTCCCACAAACTTCGATCGGAGAAGAATTATAAACTTTTGATGCGACTGTTGTGCCATTAGGTGTTGTCACAGCTAACTCAACATCTAATTGTTGAGGTAGTAAGGTGATACCCTTAGAAATTTTTTCAGAAATAAAAGAGTGGGTGGATCCAGAATCAAATAAAACATTTGCTACTTTAGAGTGGATGGTAAGTGCACCTTTCACCACTTCGTTATCGTACTCCACATCGCTGATAGAAATTGCATGTGACTTTCCTTTGTCTTTAGCCTTAAGATTTTGTTTACGTCGACCATCATCATCAACCCTTGGATTTGGGCATTGATTGACATAATGCCCCATCTCCTTGCACTTGAAACATTGAAGTGTAGTAGGTTCATTCTGTGTATCCCTTCCTTTGTTTGCATCATTAGACATCTTCTTTCCATTATTGCGGCATTCAAATGCCCGATGACCTTCCTTTCCACATTTAAAACATTTACTTGTACCTTTAAGACAACTACCTCCATGTTTCTTTTCACACTTTGAGCATAAGGGAAAGCTCATCTTATTTTCAGTGTGCTCTTTAGATTTTCCTTTGAATTCCATCTTCCTCTTCTTATCAAACCCATGTGACTGATGGGTTACTCCAATCTCCATCTCGACTTTGAGAGCACATCGAACGATTTCCTCATAGCTATTGAAGTCCCTTATGGATAACGCCCTTCGAAGACTTGGTTTTAAGCCACTAAAGAATCGATCGATCTTACTCTCAGGTTGGATAATAATACCAGAAGCGTACCTTGCAAGTCTTGTAAAATTTGCTTCATAGGTACCAACAGATTCATCATCCCTTTTCTTTAGTTCAAGAAACTCTTTCTCCATCTTTGTTAGGAGAATACGAGGGAATTACTTATTGAAAAATAAGTTCTTGAACTCGTCCCATTCCATAGACTCAATTTCATCCCTTTGCCTCGTATTCTTAATAAGATTCCACCATTGATCAGCATCTCCTTCCAAACGATACACTGCTAGGATGACTTTATCATGTTCAGAACATTGAAGAACTAAAAATATCTTTTCAGTAGTACTAATACATTGTTCAGCAACTAATGGATCAGTAGACCCGCTGAAAGAAGGTGGACGCTGCCTCATGAAGGATTCAACAGAATGTTGCTCCTTCCTTTGCTCGTTTGGAAGTCCTTCATGATTCATAGCTTGAGAAAGTTGTGTGAGCATGGCTACAAGATTTTGAATTCCAGCTCCCATATCGTTTGGTTGCTCAGTGGGACAATCATTACATTGCCCATCGCATTCCACATTAACACAGTTCCTTAGGGTTCCAGCCATTGACTAAAACCAAGAAGAATAGTGTGAGAAGCACTAATTATAATAGGAAAACCACATAATCAAGGATAAAATTTCACACTTAACGTCTTATCCTAGGGTATTAATGGCCATTTCTAAAACACTAAGATTGTGTTCTATGCTTAGACTTATCCTTAGGGTTCTTACTAAGGCTTTCACATCCTAGTTTCCAAAGGTTGACTATACCTTTCCTCTGATACCAACTGTAACGACCCATACTTTACATACATTGTTAATACTTCAAAATTGAAGCACACTTATTACAACATATGACAAAACCACAAAGGACCGTATAGGTATAGTGTCTTTAGAAACTGGGAAACATAAACAACTGGTTCATAAATCTTCTACAGTGTCTCCCATTTATTTCATCATATCTAGGGTCCCTTTTAGCATATTCTACTTAATATCCATCTTCCTGACCTAGGGAAAAGAAAACATAAAAGGGTGAGCTCAAATGCTCAGCAAGGGAAAATAAAGGAAATAAAAATCATATCATATCTTTTTGAAAATCATAACCTGCAAAAGAGATCATAATATCTTAACATGGAATAAATCATAGAAGTGAAAATGAGATCCCCATAATCATAACATGAAACTTGAAACTTTGTGGCATGCACACATAGTCATGGAAAATCATTTCTTGTTAGTCATGACTCATTGCCAAGACTATCTTAGCGGACAAAGTCCATTTCTGAACCGAGTTCACTCCTCGTTTCAGTCCTGTTTCACTGAACCGAAATAACCTTCCGTTCCAGCCATGTCTATCTCATGAGATATAAATCTTTACCCAATGCATTGGAGGGAGATATAGGTCCCACCCATCTTATAATGAATCCTTTCTTATGTGTGCCACATAATCATAAACCATACATCATAGCATAACCCATGAAATAAAAATGGGATTCTTAAACAACATGACATCATAAAACAATTCATATAAGATAAAGGAATTAATAAAAATATTTCCATCACAAAATAATCAAATCCATGTAATAATAGGGATAAAAACAGAACCCTTTTATTATCTTAGATGGAAAATAATTTTGATAAAATACTTGAACTTCATTCTTGAGGAAAATATCCTTTCTACTTAAAAAACACTTTTCTTTTCTTAACATGTCATACAATTATAAACTAAAAGAAGTTGATTAAAAATAAACATGAAAACTTATAAAGGAAGATTCTTGGAAATAATGTTTTAAAAATCCATTCTTGCCGTATAAGTTAAAAAAAAAATTCTTCGTACTTTTGTCGGAAAAGTCAAAAAGTACCTCGTACGAAACACGAAAAAAGATTCCTTTCATACATATTACTAAAAACTCACCTAAGGGTAAAAATGGATTAAAACAATTGTAGGTGGATGGAAATAATATTACATATTGATGAAACATGGATGTGGATGATAAAATACACCCCAGTAAATACTTACGAATAAACAATCTCGGATAAAAATGAGATTGTGATATTTTCCCTTACCTTAGGTCCGATTTGCTTTGTACGTGTCCGAAGCTCCTGTATAATGGTTTAAATAATGCTATTGACTTATTACAGAATCATACATATTGATATGATATCATATATGGTCATATTCTTAGCTTCTTGTTAGTAATATTTCATTGTTACTTGTTACTCGGGTCTTTATTTCCTTTTGTTCTTATGCGTGTTTTGTCGAATAAATTCTTATTCTTATTTTAAGGTTATAGATACCTTATATCCATAATGGTATTAGTGTAACATATATCATATTTATTCATTCAATTCATTTATATAATTACTATGTAATGATGATCATGTAGAATGAGTCGCATCACATCGTGGAGACGGTATTCCGTACGTACGCACGAGTGATGATATCGTTCCTATGATCGTGGAATTGTATTTGAGTATATATATATTATTTCAGTATCAATATTACATTATAATAATCATAAATAGTTACTCATTACACCATTATACCCATCCTTGTAAGGTGATGGTGGAAAATAGATTACACCACGGCGTGGAGACGGTATTCCGTACGTACGCACGCGCGGTGATTTCATTTTTCCGTAGGATGTATAGAAGGTGAATTAGGGTTGTTTCATATTTATAATAACATATCAGTATGTAATTAATACTGATGTTATTACTTTATAATGAAACAACTAAAGAAGAAGAAGTTTAAGAAGAAAGAAATTGAAAAGATCGGTAATGGATATTACCTCTTCTTTGGAACGCCTCTTTGAATCCTCCACTTAGGGAACTAAGATTGGTCTTTGAAGAAGACCAGGACCTCTAGGATTATTCTAGGGAAGTGGATAAGAGAAAATTGCAGGGGTTGGCAGATCTTGAGTGCTCAAATTGGTGTGAGGAGGAGGGGGAGGAGGTGCCCTTTTATAAGGGAGGAGAGGGGCACCTTAGGAATATCTCAAAATATTATTTTATATTAAAGTCAAAATCGGTTTATAATGGTTCTAAAGGGTCTTATTTCGAAGCTAAAGTGGGTATGGGTCTAAATCCTATCAACCAATAGGATTTAGACAAGTTTAGGGTATTATTTTAACCTTATCAATTAGATTTAACTCTAAGTTAAATAATTTAACGTTTACCATGTCTTTTTGTTTTCTTTCACTATATGGTTAATACACTTTCTATAACATTCCAAACGAACCCAAAATTGTTTATTATTATATATATATCCTTATCTAAGTAATTTGGCCGACCCTTAGATTTTTAGGAATAAAATAACAATTAATAATATAATATTTTATTTAAAAACTATTTTGTGTCAATTTTGACACTATTTGATATATGATTTTTGTGAAAGTCATAACAGAATTATATGTTCGAACCAAGTTGATTAAATCAACATTAATATATCATAGTAACCTATAAAATTATTGGAATTCATAAAAAGTCTCAAATTACATTTAGTTTTGTGTTTATAACATCAATTATGTCAATATTTCATAAATAAGATAATTACTGCATCATAATTGTGTCATAAAGAAATTAAATTATTTAATGTCTAAAAATTATAAATAAAATACCATTATGTAGGAAATCTTTTTAGATTTCTAATTAATATTTATAGTCGAATTTATCTTATGTATAACCCCATATTAAAAATGATTTACTTATTAAACTTTGATTTTAACTATTTTAACCCTTCTTTAAATAAATTAATAATAAATGTCCTAATCTAACCCAAGTGGGCCTAAATGGTCATATTTTATTCCTAAGTTAGTTTTTGGTCGAATTACACTTATCCAATAGAATTAGGACATTTGTTAGGGTAATATTAATATCATATTTACCCTTAGTTACCCTATTTACTATTAACCGCGGTAAAAAAAGTAAAAAGTTACTATTCACCAAAAAAATATTTTTATCTCATTGAACCACATTTTACTTACTGATATCAACCGTGTCTTTCGGATTTTCGAAATTCCATTCACAGAAGTGGTAAAATTAAGTTTTATGCAAAATTCAGTTTTTAACCTACCACTTAGTGGTTTCACTATTCATCAAAAATTGAAAGTTTTCAGAAAAATACCAAAATTTCACCCTAGGCTAATTTCGGTATTTCGAATCCAAAAATGAAGTCCATTTTGAAAGATAAAATTTATAAAATTTCAAAAAGTGGTTATTACTATTCATAATGGCTAGTTTTAATAATATTTTAATAGCATATCGTTGTTTAGTGAAACTCGGTATTGCGTACGACGCAAGCTATCGAGGAAGGTCACGATTGCGTGTAAAGTAAGCCAAGGAAGTGTGTAGTGAAAGATTCCTTTGAACAAAATATTACTCATAAAAATCTCGGGTGTTACACTAGTCGAGCTAGATGAACAATATAGAATTTATCCATAGTGCACCACTATTCATGACATGGTGCCTTCCATCAGCATACAGAGGTCCAATTGTGTGTGAGTGTATTCATTATTAATTTTCTATTCCACTTTTTGTAATCTTTTTGAAATGAGTTTTCCTCATGTTGGTTTGGTGAATGTTGCATAAAGATATTGAACCTCATATTTTATGGAGGTTTATGTTTGAGTTTTAGTTTTTCCATTGTTTCTGTTTCTTTTTGGGTTGTTAGTTTGAGTTATAAGCCATTAAATTTGAAATGTGATAAGGGCATGTTTGGTTATGTAAATTCAGTTTCTTTCCATTGACATAGTTAGTTGTTTTTTGTTTATTGTTTCTTGTAAATTGTTCCAAAATATTATTTTAGATACCCGGGCACTTGTGACAGACCGTGGAGAGCGAGAATGCTCCTCAAGCCTTAATGCGGACCAAGTCTGGCACTGGGATGGTAGATGAACTGACATGGTTTTTGAAAAAAATGGTATCATATGTGGTTTATCCCATGTCTTTCAAGGATGTTTGATTGTTTGGAGTTAGGATTGTCTGAATCTAAGTGTTCTATTACAGGTTGGTGATTGACCACCACCTATTTGGAATGAAATATTAATTTCCAAGTTTGTCTAGGGTGGTCTTTCCTAGAAGTACATGCTTGGCTCTCAGTTGTTTTTAGAGTATTTAGTCTTGTTTGGGGTGTTTATGTTTAGTTTTGAGATTTTCTGGTCATTTTTGGAGGGGTTCATGGTTACTGTGAACAACCTATAATTCCATGTGTAGACAAATACATTTTCCCTAATGACATCCTATGTGCTCCAACCGTTGGTGAATGGTCTGCCAAACTATTTGACCAATTCATGATTAGCATTTGTTTATTTGAAAATTTGGAATCTTGATTTGTTGAGGAAATTGATTTCATCGGTATGTTCTTATTGTGATTTGTAGTTAGGTTTTGAGTGTTTTTATTGGGTATTAAAATGATGATAGTTCTATTGAATTTGGATTTATATAATAAAAGATTTTGTTTTTTGAAAATAAAATGGGTAGTTTGAAAATTGATGTACTTTTGGAATTTGATTGAGATATTTTAAAGATTTTATAAAGTTTCAATAAGAAATGAATAGGTAAAGTGTATTTTGGGTTGAAATTTTTGTGAATTGTGGAACTAATTTTTATTCGAAATGATTTGTTTGACCTTTAGTATTCCTATGGATTCTCATGTATAGGGATGGTGGATGTGGGGTTGGTATGTGAGGAATGTTTCATGTGTTGGCATGGGAATGCATATACATGTGAGGCATCCCATAATACTAATTGTGCTTTCATGTTTTCCAAGGCCCATTTTGTTTTCTAAAAGAATGTCTTAATAACTAGGTTTATTGGAATGATTATTTTCCAAAAGGATTTGAAATGAAAGTGGAAAATGGTTTGAATTCAAAATGAAAGTGGTAATTTTATAAGGGGTGTTTTGATTTTATTATGTGATCCTTGGTTTTGGAATTGGTGTTTTTTGGTTTAAAGTATGTTCTAATTGAATATAGATTTATGATTGAATATGGTGGCTTCATTTTCAATGTGTATCAAGTTTTTCTCGAGTTTAACATTTATAGAATGCTTCCCAGAAATGTACAATGGACTTTGAAGAATATTTTTTGGTTGATGGTTTAGTCGTACCCCAAAAGGAGTGTTGGGGTAGAGTTTTCTTTCTATGCTATTTGGTTTCCCTATAGTGTTCTAGGATTGATATTGGCTGTTGTAAAACCTAAGGAAATTGATTGTATTTGTTTATTTGTGAAATCTAGATATCATGGGGGTGTTAGTTCTTCAGGTTCTATTAAAGGGAACTTGTTTAGATAGGGAAGAGTACTTAACCTCTTATTTTTCTAGATGAGTCCCATTGATACGACTTCGATAGAATGCATTTTAGTTTCTTAAGATTATCATGAAATGTTTTCTATCCAGTGTGGGATTCAAACAAGAGGAAGCTATTCTAAGGGTGTCTCCCCCATCACACCCTAGTTCTTGATCTAAGGACCACAAGATATTTTCTCTTAATGTGGTTGGTTTGGAACTTTATCCACTATTCGATGATCATTTGAAGTCTTGTTGAGGTTGTGTCCATATAAAAGTAATGTAAGATGTTTTTTCAGAGGATGAAGCCTCAGATGAAGGTTTTTAGTTCCTAACTGTAGTGTAGATGATGCTTCAGGATATCAGGACCCATCTATAGGTCATTAAGTGAATCATTTCACGTAGTCAGTAGTCACTGGGGGGGATGTGAATCCAACCATTGGTCTCTAACATCATAGGGGACACTGATTAAATTTTCCATTGTTTTGGATGTTTGTTCTGAGCCCTTTTCCTTTTAAAGGTATTGGTGACATCCTTCCATATGTGGTTGTTTCTGTGTCTGATGGGATATAAAATCTTAAGTGGCTAATCTTCATTTTTAATGGGTTTGGTTTTTGGGAGTTACACCTTGGAAATGATCATATCCTAACTGAGTAATGCGTTATAAATCAGTGTTTGTTTCGGTTTCCTTTGTTTGGGGGAAACCTCCCCTCCCCCCATTTTGTGTTGGTATTTGGTGTATGCGGGTGGCTTCATGATAGAATGTTTTACCCGATGTGTGGTATCTTCTTTTAAAATTGGTGGGGAGACCCATCATGGGTCACGAAGGTGTGAGGAGACTGGTTTGGTTTGGTTTTATGAGTGGTTTGGGTTGGTTAGTTATTGTTTTCTAGAATGCTTATATGGTGGGGTGACCATCATGAGGCGAACCAAAGGGAACATCAATCTTCAAGAAGTTGAGTAATCCTTTGTTTCTATTTCACCCTACCATGATCTTGGAATTTTTTTTAGATGAATAATGGGTCACTTGATGGATGTTGGTGGAGGTTCCTCTGTGATATAGTGATTTATATGTTAGGGGTTTGGGTGTTCCCTATTCTTGTTTCGTTTGAGGACGAGGGTTCCTCTCTGTCGGTCCCTTAATTTTGTGTTCCCAGTATTGGGATCTCAATAACTGTTCATGTGGTTATCGAGTGTGTTTGTCTATCTCAATTATCAAATGATATTAGTGTTTTTTCCGAATTTTTGCACTGTTATACATTCTTTGACCAACCAAACAATTTGGGGCTTTCTTGGTCAAGAAAGTTACATAGTGGGGATAATTTTCACACCCTAACCCAACACTAATCTTTTATTTTAATTTTTTTTTCATCCATGGTTTTATTTTATTTTGTGTTTGAGTGGGTTATTCCATGCTTTGAATTTTTGTGTTGTTATTTGGAAATTGGTGTGTTGGGGTTGGCAACATCTGGCACATGGGCAGAGCATGGTTTGGGGTTCCTGTGACTTCACCCAGTTAAATGTTTGGTTTTACCCTATTAAAAATAAATAAATTAAAGGATAAATAAAATGAAATGAGGTGAATGAGATGAAAAATTATTATTGAGATAATTAAATGTGTCAACCCTAATAATGATAATATTATTTTATTGCAGATAATAATACTACTATTATTAATGATTTTTTGTTATTAGAATTGAAAATATTGTTAATATTATACTAATTATGAATTATATGAGTATTAATTATTCTTATAATTTTTATCAAAATGTTATATAGTTATTAGTATTATTATTATAATTATCCTCATTATTTAATTAACCCTTTTAAGGTGGATCTCATCTCCCCCCTTCCCCACAACCATGATAACACCCCTCTATATGTTACACTACATTGAATTGCCCCTTCCCCTCATCCTCACCTACTCACCATCCTCCCAACCAATCCTACACACCACCCACTCCCCTTGGCCTGTCGCCATCACGCCACAACACCCCCTCTCCAATGTTGTACCTTTCGGAGCCTCCCTGTTTCGCGATCCACCATTACAGTGCAAACCCCTATGCTGAGATATGCCCCTCCACATGGCCACACTTTCGCCAATAACCCTCTATTGCTAGAGATCCTCCTTTTCCGGTGACCCTCTTTGGCTTGTGTCCCCTCTTCCCCTGGCATGGTCTACTACTGTAGTTTCATTCTCCTTGTAGGGGTTTTTCTATCATTTTGGGTTCTGATTTTTGGGTTCTGTCGAAATAATTTTTGATCGATCATTTTATTTTGGGGTCAATTTGGTTGTTTTTGTCGTGCGTATTAGGCATGATTGACGTTTTTTAAAAAGTTTGGTAATTTCATCACTGAAGTCGGTGTTTTGGTTCCCTAATATTGTTAGATGATTTTAATATGTTTGTTTGAGTTCATGGATGTGTTTTTAGTTTTATTATGGGGTGAGAATGGGTATTTAAAAGGTTTGGGATGTGTAATTAAATTTTAAAATGGTTTTTTCAAATTAAATGTATGTGTTTTAAAGTGAGTCCTTGTGGTCTACATGTATGATGTTTTCTAAAGTGAGATTTTTTTTGTGGTGCTTGGAATATGAAACTTGGGTGGAAATGGTTTTGGGGTTGTTTTGTAAGTGTGGGATGTGTTTTAAAGCGTTTTGAGTTGTATATATATTTAGATGGATATTTTAAATTGGAAAATGAATCATTTGGGAATATTTTCTTTTTTTATATTATGTGTCTAAAATGTTTAATATTTGACTGATGGAAATCTAGTTATAAAAAAATGGTTTCAATACTTGAGTATGATTATGAAGGGACTTGGCCCACTCCCTTTGTTTATCTTTATTGTCTATTTTTTTATTATGATTAAAAATGGGAATTCAGAATTATTTTTAAGTGATGAAAAATGTATTTAGAAGTTTCTTTTCAATGGAGTGTGTGAATTTAAATGAGTTGTGTTTAATGGAATGTTTTTTTGAAATGTTTATTATTTGATATTAATGATCTAGTTTGTGTGCATGCGATCATTTACTCAAGCACCAGGGGAATCCCAGGTATATAGGAGGGAGGGCGAGAATAAATGTTCTAGTGATGGAGAAGTGTCTTGTATCAGCTTCACTTAGAAATACAGACACCTACAACTATAAATAAATATATGGTCGATGATTGGAGACCACTAGGACTTGGGATGTGATTCCCACAAGTAGATCTTGCATGAGAATGGTATAGATCATGGTTTCTATACCATATTTTAACCAAGGTACGAGGTTGTAGGGTCCTTATAGAGCTAAATGAACCTTATAGAATTTACTCATAATGATTTACTATTCATGATGTGGTGAATTCTGTTTGTGTGTGTGTGTGTTTTTTCCTTATGAATTTTCCCTTGAAATTTAAAGTAGTGTTTCTAAAATGGTTTTTATTTATGTTTTCCTGATTAAATTTTATCTTGTAAATGTTTTTTTAAAAGTATTTTAAAACAATGAATATGAATAATCATGTTAAATTGAATCTTTGATGTTGTGGCTTGGAATCGTTTAATTGGGTGGAATCCTATTGGGATCTTAGCTCACACCCTACATACACCATTGGGTGTATGTAGATCCAATTTCTTATGTATCCTAGGATGAGGGATCATGCGTACCTTTTGTGTTCAGAGTTATTAGTGGACTCCTCGTGTTGGTTTGGTGACTGTGGATTGAAGATGTTGCACCTCATGTTTGATGGAGGTTTGAGTTGAAATTTTAGTTTTTCCCTTATTGTCGTTTCTTTTGGGTTGTTTGTTCGAATTATAAACCATTATATAAAAAATGTGTTAAGGTCCTGTTTGATTGTGTAAAATCACATTTGTTCTGCTGAGGTATTGATTTTTATATGTTTATTATTTTAGGTAAATCATTCCCACATATTATTTTTGATATTCAGACACTTGTTCCATCCTTTGGGGATCGACAACACCCCTCAGGACCTTTCGTGGACCGGGTGGGGTGCCGGGTTGGATGGAGATCCGACATGCTACATGAAAATATTATATATATAGTTAAAATTTAATTACCATAATAAAATTCATAAATATATTATCTATGTACATTTATATTCATTTATATATATATATACCGAAGATACATATTTTTGTTAGATGCGATGAAGCTTCATGTATAAATTCTCTTAATTTATTTATAATTACTTTTAAACTAATGATTTGTTTCATTAAATCCATGTATTTATTCAATGGAATATTAAATTAATATTAAACATAAATAGTAGTGACAAAAATGATTCCATATAAAATAAGTTTCAGGAATAATCTATATAAAAGACAAGATCTCTTATGTTGTTGGTGTGAAGTGTATGTGTAATATACATAAGAAAGTACTAAATTATCATATTATAGAAACAATATTTTTCATATTTCTAAAGGAGTTATAACATATTCATATTTTAGGTATCCAAAAAAATGTTTCTGGATCCTTAATATAGTGTATTACCAATGGGGGTAGAGTGATTTTTTTCACTAGTCATCAAGATCCCCATCAAGAATTATTTTTCAATTAGATCATGATGTCTATTTATACAATCTATTTTGAGGATCTTTATTTTATGGTAATTTTTGAATATAAATTCATGAAAATATATCTATTTAGTTTTAAGGTTTATTTAGATAAAAATGATATGGAGATGACTTTATGTCATTCTTTAGTGATATCTAAAGGAGTTAAATAATGAATATAATGTGTTCTTATCGCTAATTTTCAGGAAAAAATGAACTATAATCAACTTCCAGTATTACTGAAAATGAATCTTATTTTGAGAACCCATATTTATTAACATGATGGATTTCAAAAGGAATCAATTGAGTTACCTTAAGGTAGGCATTTTAAATTTTTTTACCCTTATATGGGTAGGATTTATAATTGTAACCGTTGAATATGTAATGGTGGCCTAGAACATACCCATAAGTGAAAGATTTTACATATAGATGACATGTTACATAAAATTACATGAAGATTTCAGGTAAATGGAATGCCCATACAGAAGGAATCATTATAAGGGTAATCTATGTATTACCTTTACATAGAAGTTTTTAGTAATGGAAAATAAAGGCATACTATCTATTATCATCCTATAAGAATTTTTATGATTTTTTAACCCTTGATAGTAACGTTAAAAGATTAATTACACTAAAAATTTGTGTCTTCATAATGGTAAAGTAAGATATCATCATGTAGGAAAGGGTACCTATATAAATAAAAATTTCTATAATTTTTTTAAATATTTAATGAAATTTATGGTATATAAATATTTGATAAGTCAAAATAAAAGGAATTTAAATTTTTTTAAATTTATATGGAATTTGAAATTAATAAATTAGTCATAATAATGTTTGTAATTAATTAATTAAATGTTTCTGAAATATTTTTCTAAAATATAAAATTATAATATTTAAAAATATCTTTTATAAAATTTAACTGCATGATGTATGATATAGAAATAAATATTTTATATAGAAAACATAATCAGTTATCTATAAAGTAAACATAAATTAAAAAATATATTATAATTTGATTATATAAAATTTTTTAGAATATTAATTAAATTATAAAATATTTTTAAATTATAAAATATCATATAAATTCCATATGATGTAAAATATGATGAAGTTCATCTTTTAATTAATATAAAATGTTTATATTCATAATAAATGGTAAAATTTTTATAACTTGCATTTATTTATAAAAATTTCATAAATTATTCAGGTGTTATAAAATAAATAAATAGGCTATATATTTATTAAATTTATTTCATATTAATGTGGATTAAAGAATTTAATAAATATGAATTTTCTTTATTCCCATTTATATGATAAATTTTTTATAGGATGTACCCTCGCAAGTCATTCTTGGTTCAGTATCATAAAATTTATTATTCAACAACATTGAACATATTATCTATTTAGTATTATGAGTTTCAAAATTTTTATTGTGAAATGTTTATGAATTTTAGGAGTTATAGTTTTAATGAATTTAGTATTCCCTTGAGTAATGTCTCCATGAGTTGATGGATATTGGGAGGACCACATAAAAAACTAGACAATCATGTAATAGCTAGGAATGTGAAATGGTTTGGCTATATAGAACTCTAGGCTACCCATAGTGAGTTATTCAATCTCATATAACTCTATAAATTTACATAAATTAATTATATAACTTATAAATATGATATTTTTATATCTATATGAATATTCATAAATTATATTTTTTGTTGAGTTATAAAAACATGTGTGTATTGAAAAAAGATACACATTATTGTGCTCTCAACACATTAATTTAGATTTTGGAATTGGAATTTAGAAAAATAAAATAATTAGATTAATGAATACAAAAAATTAACTGATATATATTATAAAGGATGTTTTATTTACTAATTTAACATACACTTGATTGGTATTAAATTTTTGGAATGTAAAAAGAAAATTGTTTTAATAATATTTGTGAAATTGTATCAAATGTGAACCTTTTAAATTCCTTGATCATTCAAATTGTAATTTTTGAGCCCCACATTAGTACACTAAATTATTTTCTCTATGTACACAAAACTAATACTAAAAAATGGTTTTCTAGTTAGGTATTGTTGAACATAAATGAATATAACTTGATTTTCCAGAGTATGATTACTCTTGAGGTATCCTTTAGGTTACACTGCATGGGATGCATTAAGGGTTTTTATACCAAAGGACTAGAGATGGGTGAATACATAAGATGGATTTGGATATGTAGTTATACACCTAAATATCAAATAATAATTACTATTTTGATTTAAATGGTCACTTATATAAATAATAATGAATTCCTTATATGAAAATTTCTTTGTGTCATGATGTAATATTTATGTTTTCTCACTAAATAGATATGATGTTTGGGGAAAAAAGTTTTTATAATGGAAATAATTCCCTACTACAAATATAGAATCTCATATTGGGGTTTCGACATCGATTATTAAATAGGTAATGTTTAATTTATTTTACTAGTGATTTTTAATGTTATTTATCTACTATGAAAAATTAAAACATGTTTTTCTAAAGTTGTTTGTATGGAAAATGATGTAAAAAATTATATTTCAACAATGGTTAGTAGATATTTTATATTAAAACCACCCCAAAGAATGATTTTTCATCATTTATTTAAATAAAAATTTTAATATTAAAAATTTAGCTTCCCACAAATGGATTTTTCAAAACTTTCAGAACATTATTTTCACTTTTCAAAATCAAATTATAAAATTTTTACAACATGGTACACATTATCAATGACCCATATATGTTTCTCTATCCCCCCTTCAAATATTTCTTATTATTATCCATCAATAAATATAATCCTTCCGATGAATCTTATTTCACTGATTTATTATTAGTATTTACATTTATTCTATAATATTTTGTTTTTAGGATTATTTACATAATTTGATATTATATTTTGATGATTCATTCATATTTACAATGAAAATTTATTTTAATTGAAGAAAAAATAAACAGATTTTCCTTCAAAATCATCAGTCATAGTATAAAATTTCTCATTTTTTAACTATAGTTTCCTCAAAAGTTATTTCCAAAAAATAAAATGAATAATAAAAAAATAGTATATTTAATTGAGGGAAACTATAATGAGCATTGATTTGATGTTGAATCATTTTGTTTCTATTTCATGATTTCATTTAGTTTCCATAATTTTCAACCATATGAATCTAATATTTTCATTTAATTGAGTAATCAATATCGAAATGAATTATTTGAAAAATATATTTTTCATATATGTTATTTTATAAATGATGTGAAATATAAACTATCTTGAATTTTTTTTAAATAAATTATTTGATAAATATATTTTCATTTGGTTAAAAAACAATGTAAAAAACCCTTTCCATCCTAGAGTTTTGGGATAATTATTGTAACTATGCTTCAAAAAAATTGATTTTTTTTTCCAAATCAGTTAATAATAAATGATGTGAAAAATATATTTTAAACATCCCTTAGAAAATAAATATATGGGAAACTGATGTTGAAATCGCGAGAAAAACTGATATGTCAGACTAAATTTTACTAGAGTATTCATTAAAATACCTTAATGAAATGACAGAATATATGAAATTCACCTACTGATTTGTCTTTGTTATTAATTATGGAATAATTCACGATATAAATATTGAGATCCATAATATTTTTTAACTATATCACATTTATAGACCAGTATCTAGGATTTAAAAGTGTTCTCATGAATAATTATTCAGATGTCCAAAATTTGATTGTTATATTAATCAATTTCTATAGCTCTAACTCATTAGTATTAAATAATAGGTCTGCATCACACATTTTCACTCATGAACATAGACATTTGGGGGAATTTGTTAATAGAGAATTATATCATTATGTTGATAATGGAACAAGAGTTTTCACATTAGAGATCTTCCCTTGTAATATAATTTTACAAGGAACATTGATCCTAAAATATAAAAACTATTATTATGTTCCTTACATAAACATGATTTTTTTCATTTTTGGATAAAATTGGATTTTCATTCTTTATGATGAAAATGATGGGATATATGTGTGTGTGCGTGTGTGTGAATGAAACTTTTTATGGCATTGGGAATGTGATAAATAGATTATATCTTCATGACATGGACAAATATATTATAATCACTCAAAATGAGAAGCTAAGAACTTATCCTAATCCCACCTAACATTGGTATTATCACCATAGACATATAAATAAGAAAAAAGATCAATGAATCCCTAATTATAGATTTTTGGACGCAATCTATTATGAATCATTTGACAATTATGAATCGTCTTCAATTGAAAATAAAGGAGAAGACACCTTTTTGAGAAATGGTGATATAACAAGTGAAATATTGTAATCATAAATATTTATTTATGTGGGGAAAATAGTATAGATGAAAATGGTGGTTTGGGCACATCGTTACGTAATAAAATGACTTTAGATGGATTGGTTTTTTATGAAAAAAAAATTATGAAACATTTTGAATGGTTTAATATTTTTTGGAATGAAATTTAGGATCAACATAGAAAAAATATTATAGCCCTCTAATCGAATCATGGTGGGGAATAATTAGGCCACGATTTCATATCTATTCTGAAATATTGTTTTATGCATTTAGAAATAACTCCTCCAAATACAATGGATTAGTTTCTCTAAAATAACTAACCGTAGATTGTTATACATGGTTTAATCAACGATGAGACAATATGATATTACTATACAATATTTCTGTTATGTTTTAGATACTACTGCAGTATACCTAACTCAAATTCCATCTGAAGAATTCATAAAGATAATATATAGTATATTATATAGAAAACATACCATATTATCATATGAGAACATTTGACGGTGTTAATAACTCATAGGATTATTTTCTTAAAAAATTACAACTCCTAATATGATAAATTCATATTTCTTGGTTTCCAAAATAATTAAATGGATATTACGTTTATATCCATATTAATAAAAAAGAATTTTCATACTAATTATTTATTATCCAGAATAAGGAACACATTATTTATGGTTTATGTGGGTTATAATATGAATTAAAAAATATCAAGATCAATAAATAAAAGTGTTCTGGTGTGGAGGTCAAGTCAGTTTCTATAATATTTTTGGAAGAATAATCGACTCATATTAGATAAGATCCATGAAGGTATAAAAATATTCATCACAAAACTTTGAGATATAGATATTTTATGTCTTGTGATGATAAATAAACATTCATGGTAGTTGAACCTATTTCCTACCAAGAGTCCATTATGTGAATTGATTTACTAAAATAGTTAAAATGAATGGAATATATGATTGGTTTAATATACAATAACCATGTCTAAAACATGATAGATATAGCTGAAGGTATGAGACCCATATATTGAAAGTTGTTTTTCTGCAAATAAACTTGCATGGATGATAGAGTGTCAACCTATAAAGAACACTTGGTGGAAAATGCTATAAAAAATTTCATATTATTGAATATAAAGATATATTTTCACTTATTGTAGTTACAAAGTACATTTTTGTAAAATCACCACCAAACCCATTCTTATAGTCCATGTTATAGGTGATACTAACCTCTGGTGATGTAACCAAATCACCAATAGCCTAAAATAAATTCAATGGGAATTCCTAAACATTGAGGGATGATTTTACCTTTTAAAAAAACATAACCTCTATAGACTAAATAATAAAAAAACCAACTATATTCTGCATTATAAATATATCATAGAAGTCAATAAGGTACCAGTAAAAGAACCACATCAGTGTAATATTATAATAGTTGAAAATATAAACCTAAAACTCCAAAATAGTTAAGACTATTGAATAAAGGAGTAACCTATCCAAACCATTACATAAACCCCTCCATGATCAATCTCTACCAAAAAAATTGTGACTATAATGGTTCTACAAATGTGAATTATAATACATATCATTTTCATATATCATATAAAAACATATACATATTCACAGTAGTGCATATGCTTAGATGAGTGTAACAATCCTGTTAAAATCTATCAAAGAAAATTACCATAGGCCACTAAGACTAGAATCATGTTTCCATCGTGTTTTATAAATAATACATGAATAATATCAAAATATGATGAATTAGTTTTCACAATAATCATTAATGTTGATAGAAATATTTTACAAAAGAAATATAAACAATAATCAATACTAATTTTCAAATATCAGAATAAATTTATTTATTTCAATTTTACACATCACAAGCATTATTTTATTCTCATAAACACCTATACATATATAGTTGGGACCGCCATATAATAGAATCTTGTATGTTATCATTCACCAACCCACCACTCAGTGTCCCAAAATGATGGTGGATCTTCCGACCAGGATCCCTACAAAATTCCCATTATATTTTAGTGGTACTTTTGACCATTATTTAGGCCTCATGATTAGGAACACAAGAATCATTGTTACACTAAGAATATATAAAAAACAATATTACATTGAGAAACCCATTAATTCATTAAATCAAAACAACTATTATGACACTAAAACCCAAATTTCTAAATCGATCTCGAAATTTAGAAATCTAGCTTAGTTTCGATATGGAAACCCCATTTAAATATAAAAATTATGAATTTAACAAATCCATTATCCTTCAAATTGCAATAAACGTGGGAAGAGGGGAAACAAACCAACTTCAGGTTCATTGGAATAATAAATCCACTATGATTATGTGGATCTTGTAAATTTACTCTATTCCACTAATAAATCAAAAAAACATCCCAATAAAACTTATATCTCCCATAGATTAGACCATTGAATCCCCAAAATAGTGTTTCATTTAAGTGAAAACAAGAATATCTTTAATATATATATATATATATAATGAAAAGAGATATTACCTTTGATTTAAAATATATTTCACTCAAATTATAATCAAAATCAATGTGTGTAAGATGAATATCACTAAAAAACCTATTAGAAACCAATAAAAGGAGACTCAACATTATTGAAGTTAGAATGATATTTCTCAATAAATATTTTTGTTAAAAAAATTATTATACAATTTATTTCTCATCGAATGGTTAGTTTGCAATATTTGAAAACCTAAGTGGCATACATAAAAATAAACTCTATCCTAGAGGATATCATTTATGAAGAATAGTTCAATGGTTTTTAAAACCAGGAACAAACTATTCACTTCTCACATTACTTAATAATTTAATCACATTGTTTCCTAGAGGCATGAGGATAGTTTCTACAGACCGTGTTCAAACAATGTAACTCCAAAATGGAGTTCAAAACTATATACTATTATAGAAACATCCCAAGTATTATCCCAAAAATTCCCTATCAAAAAATAAGTTATAAAATAAGAAAATATATAAAACCATGGGTGTTCTAATTCAAAATTTTCTATCCTTAACATGGTATTATAAATATGAGATCTATGAAATAGATTTCCAAAACACAGTCATTTAGTGGATTTTATTCAAGGAAATGTACATGATACAAAATAATGGGTTTGAAGTTCCAAATGTTAATGTTATGGTTTTTAAATTAAAAAAGTCCATTTATACACTAATGAAATCATATTAGAGTAGGAATATGGTTTTTCATGATGCATTGAAAGAGTATAGATTTATCATGAACTCAGATGAATCCTATGTATACAAGTTGATTTGTGGGAGTATAATTGTTCAAAAGAAAGTGTTTCTAAATGACATAATACTTATTTGAAATGATTTTTAAACACATTACTCAGTGAATATGGTTTTGGGTATAATATTTATCAGTAACATACATGGGTGATGCAACATATATACACAATGTGACAATATTTAGAAGTGGATCCAGATAGTTAACAAGAATGTATTATAAAATGTATACCAGTAAATTTAGAAAGTGTTTTAAAATTTCTAAATCCCTAAAGGGGTCTCTACCAATTTTTCATGGCCTAAATCATAGATATATCTGGGATCCTTACAAAGAGTTTAATTATATTTAATGTATACTATATGCATCCATTATATGATCTACATTAATTCCATGTTATATACTCAACCTCATATCTCATATGGATAGATCATAAAATGTAGAAAAAATTATAATCCTTTTTAGAGTAATTAGACTTATATGATTAACTTCCTCAAGTACAAGATCTGGAAGAAGGATATATTTTTTATCTTTATAGGAGAGGATTAAATCTATGTAAATAGATATGTACATAGAAGTTTACAATTCCACAATGATGATATGAAATTTAAATTTGGATTCATTTTTTTTGTAAAATAATAGAGAAATTAGTCTGAAATGATACAAAAAAGAATCCATAGAAAACTAAAAAATAGAGGAAGAATACATTTACACATTAGATGCTATAAAGGATGAAGTTTGGATCTAGAATTTTACTTCAAAACGTTGTGTCATTCTTAGCATCGAGGGATAAATTGATCTATATTGTAAAAAAATAGTATTGTTGTTTAGGGTAAGGAACCTCGGTCTTATCAACATATAAAATACATAATTAACCAATATGATATCATATGAAGAATCATTTAAATAGGATTTTCAATGAATATAAGGGTAACTACTCTAGAGAATGTATAAAATATGTTAATGAAACTATTACATCAACAAAAATATGAGGCTGATGTAAAAAAATTCCAAATTAGACACATGAGAGACTATTTGTAATTGTTGGAATTTTATCATGATAATATAAAAATAGAAATATGTTTTTATCATTCAATTTTATATTTTTTAGTTTATTTTACATTAAGTAATCAATGATAATATCCTTACAATGGAAGAATTTTTTTCTCTATCTAATGGTCCATTCATAGTTTTGTGGGTTGTAATTATATGATAAGGATATAGTGAATAAATTATTATATTTAATTAAATTATTTTTATATGAAATTTTGATAATATATTTTTCATGACCCATCCCCTAGGGCCCATTCCGTGACTACCCAAAGCCTGCTTTCCATAGGCCAGGGGCTGGCGACTTGCACTAAAAAGGCATATCCCTCTAACCGAGAAGGCATTTCCTTTATAACCTGTAAACTCACACAAATAAAAACATAGAAATATAAAAGCACACAATACACTATATTGTAAAAAGATTTTGTACAATAAGTAAAGGGGACAGAATACAAGCCCAACTGGAAAGTATCACTAAAAATGAAAACAACTCATGTGAACACCCACCAAGGATCCTACCTGAATAGTAGGTACTGGTCTCAAATGGTCATCTCTATGGATCGTCTCGTCTAATACCCACCTCTGAGCAGCCTCTGGTCCTAGTACCCTCAACCTACATCAGCACTGTCCGTATTTTTCACAAGTCACAACAAGGTGTAGGTGTAGCCCGTGATGGGGTGAGTATAATGATACTCAGTAGGGACTCCGAGACCCCCTATGGTCTCTCAAAATTCACCAAGGATAAACCACTAATCACAAAAACAATAGTCAACCCTATATAGGTATATGCACATACATATACCTAAGTTGTCATGTATACCAAACACACTCATGAGGAAAACAAGGCCCAATTATTTAACCAAAATCACAATTGTTCCACGAAGGATTGAATAACATGAAGGTTACACCATAATGGTAAGTACCAAAAAGTTAACACCACACTGAAGAATACCACATAGGCATCACAACGGAGGTAAGTACCATAAAGGTAACGCCACACAAAAGATTACAACAATGGTAAAGACTCATCTCACACTAGGTATAACATAAGTATGATAGTATAGATGATCATCAATATTTCTAGATCATATTAATTCATCGAGAAGCTCTAATTTTGACCCACACAAGATCGAAGATGACCCACATAGGATCTGAAGATGACCCACATAGGATCTAGAGAAGACCCACACATGATTGGTATATGCTAACCCACACATGATCATTGAGTGATGACCCACACAAGATCAATATGTGTTGACACACACAGGATCACTGAGCGCCGAACCACACAAGATTGAAGAGGACCCACACCAGATCTGAAGATGTCCCACATGGGATCTGAAGATGACCCACATATGATCTAATGATTCTTCATGTTCATCCAACTATAGGGTTCCCGCAAAAAACATGCTTGATTCCGGGAGGTTCCGCTCCTCAAGCCATTTGTAGTTACTTCAACTGCCATAAAGATTTATGAAGAAGAATCCCAAAGGCCCATCACATCAAAAGGGAACCGACAGGACTTAGGGCACGTCAACCGGATGCCCGGTCTGTAATTCATTAGTGTTTCCATTCCGATGGCACAGTTGGATTCTGGTTCGATTAAACCCATTCGTATTCCAAATTTATCCAAATATGAAGTGGAGTATACCAAAAGGACCGTCTCTCTCCATTGATCCTAGCACCATAAAATATTCGTCAAATGGGAGCTCGGTTCTCAAGATATGACCAAAATGGCAAAATTGTGTTTGAATGGCCCGGGTCCAGTCCGACCTAGTCTGGGTCCGGCCCGAATGAGCCGGGCCACGGCGGGCCCGACCCGTTGGTCCGTGGTCTGGCCCAGACCGTGAAGGGTGTGGCCCGGACCGATGGGTGAAGACCGCTGCGCGCGGCCCGCCCGGCTAGGTGCAGTCCACCAGGACGGGGCCCACCCTAGCTACAACCTGAGGGGGAGGCACCCCCTGATATTCCGAACGGCCTAATGGTAGTTCAGTTACCCTGCTAGCTTGTGGGACCACCGGAGTGGTCCCGATCTACGTGATGTGGCCGGTCAGTTCTACTCCTAGAAGTACATACGTGCGTCGCTACTCTTCCACGACCTGCCAGATGCCGGACTCCTTCCAACCCCTACCGCGGCCAAGCCACCGCAGTCTCCAGCTCCAGTGGCGCATACGCACGTCGCCACTTCACAATGCGGCCATTTGGATTCCGGCTGGAACCCTGATCCACCGTAGACGATGGGCCACGACCTCATACTCAACTGGTGGCGCGGACGTGCGTCGTCCTACCTCCATGCAGTCGTCTAGAGTGTGGACCGCCGTTCTCCTCTACCGTGGCCGATGGGCCACAACGTTCTCTTGCAACACAGTTGCGCTGCCTCCGCTGTCGCGGATGACTGGAGTGTCGGCCTCTGCCTTGTGTCCTGACGGTGTCAGACACCATCCTCTATCACCCTGAAGAATGCATCAACAATAAATATGTGGAGGGATTGGGCCATGTTCGTTCGGCCCATACCCTCTGCATTAGACCAGTGGATCACAGCTCGAGGAAAAATATTCAATGTAAAGAAAATTAACGATGAATAATAATAAAAACACCCCAACCTCGATCTTACATTGGAGGTGTCATGAGGAGGAAGAAGATGATGGTGATGTCAGCGTTCGTTGCTCCCGGAAGATGCTTCTGATCTGGGCTCGAGCGTCGTCCAGGTCGGAGGTTCGTTCTTCATCGGAGGAAGTCCTTCTGAGTTAGCCCAATCTCTCCGGTTTTCAAATAATCCCAACCAAAAAGGTGATGAGCCAACTTTAATTGAGTTAAGATTATTAATTCAATTAAATTTGTCACAATAATTAAAATATAGTTGGCACATTAATTGGGAAAATTCCAAGGGCTAACTCACATTAAATGAGAGTTTGGGTGGTCCTCACCACCGCATATTTAAAATAAAGGTTTCAAGAAAATAAAATAAAAGTTGTTGCATTATTTTATTTTTATTCTTTTAACTCTCCTAAGAAAATACAGAAAACTAACTTCCCCCCTCAACCTACTATGGTCGAGGTGAAGGCCTCTTTTAGAGAATATCGGTACTTCTATTTCAATAGTGTCCTTCAATTTCAATTCAGAGAACCCGCTCAAAAGTTACAAAATAATGCTCACATGTTTACTAGACGTACCTACAAAATAGTTCAGAAATTCATTACCGGCATACCGGGCCTCAGAATCATGCACCATTAATTTTAGTGGACTCGTAATATTTTCACATAATTAAAAAAATTATATGGAAAATTTTGGGTCTTTAAAATATTCATGAGTTAATAAATATAAACTTATTACATTGATTGATCCTTTAATTTGTATTAAAATGTAATATCATAGATTCATCGACATATATATTGGTGTATTATTAATATAATTCCTTCTAACAAGCATTGGAGAGGTTTCTTGCGTGAGAAATATTATAATTTCATTCCCTAATTATTAAATTGTTCATGTGGATGTATATAATATAGGTATGGTTGGGTATGTTCTTGATCATTTCGTTAGTTAGAGCACAAGTATGATGGGATTTCCCCCCTTCTATGACATGTTAAAAACATTTAGATTGTGATTGAAATTGATAGAAGAAATTCATTCCCAAAATTAGTTGTTTCAGTTACTATGTTTTCAATTTCATGGATATGTGACATGTTATGTTCATATTAAATAATTACATGTGTTGTATTCATCATCATGGTAAATCTTTTTTTGTTACTAGATAAATAAATAGACCCCAATACTAGATTAATATGTTCCATGTATAATAGTCGATTGATGTCATATAAAAAGGAATTATGTAGGTATACATATAATGTATTTGATATATCTTGTGGTGGACAAGTATATATAGATATATGATTGTTTGATGGAGATCACAGTGGGCCACTTAGTTACATGAGTATCAATTACACATTTGGAGAGTCCTCTCTTTGATTTCATCATTTATATATGAATTTCATAATTATTAACAACACTGCTAAAGATTAATGGTAAAACAATTAGGCCCTTGGAAGGGGATTAATTTATAGACAATGTGTTTGTTTATAAATAATATAGATCAATGAAAAATCTCATCTTAAATATTTTGGATGGATTTCTAATGAGTTGTTATTTTTTTCACAAATTCCTTATAATATATTAGTGTAAGTGGCAGATTAATCATTTTTATCTATTATACATGCATTTAATTCATGTTGTGATGTATTTGGTGCATGATATATATATATATATATATATAAATATATACACTATGTTATATATATAGTGTAATTTTAATTATAATTAAAAAAAGTACTAAATAATATATATATTTATATTCGAATATGCATGAGATGCACTAGTGTGTTTCAGTGATTAAACTACCTGAAAAGATTCACCAAAACTGTTTAATTGAATTTTGAGAATAAGATTTTGTCCATTTAGGTTTCATGTATTTTTATTCAAAAATTCAATGAATTTAAAACCCAAACATTCGTAAAAAATATGATTCTATAAAAATAAGAACAATCTAGATGCGTCTAAATATGTAATTTTAAAAATTCAATTATGGGTGAGTAGTGTGAGGTCAATGTGTTTGGGATTTGAAGAAAAAATAATCCATTAAACACCATTTATCTCAATTGATATGGTTCTAGAGACTCTTATGATTTTAAGAATACTAGTTAAATGTCTGTAGATCCCTTGTATGATGTATTCTCACTAAGGAAGAGTGATATTGTTCATATGTTATTGTTATTTCCATATATAATTCTTTTTTAAATAGAAAAATATTTTTTCTGGTAATTTTTATTTACATTTATATTTTAAAAATATTTTATCTATATGAATTATTGAAGATAGATCATCAATGATATGGGGGTTCTTCCTCTATAAATAACCATTATATGATCATATAAATCCAAGTAGAAAAAGGCACGAATCATGATAATTTCTTTCATTTAATTCCTTCTATTTATTACTCAGGAGCGTGAATTATCTATAGGGGAAATAAATAAAATTTATGAATTTGTAGAATTAATGAAATTGTGAAAATGAATAATAGGATTTTATTATCACATAGATATCTAATACATCCAATCCATGTATCCAAGTATACCATTCACTATCATAATGTTTCATATGAAGTAGCCTAATTTTAGTGATGATGTGCGAGGATGATGCTTAAAATACCTAGTTTTTTATGGATTAATTCTACATGTAGAGGTCTCTATGTAAGGTAACAAAAATGTAAATATGAGGTTGTAGAGGCATAGGTTTTAATATATGAATTGAATATAATATTGAGAATCATATTTTAAAAAATTAAGATTTTAATCATTTTGAAATACTAGGAATAAATATAATTCATTTTAACGTAATTATGTTATCCATTTTTATTTCATTCATTTTAAATAATATATACATATATAACAATATTTTATTATACCAACACACTATTATCATTTCTTTTTGTGTTATATTTTACTTCAAAATATAAATAATTAAAGAATAGTTTCTATGAGTGACCACCCTAAGTGATTGACACTTGTTTGTGCACTATGTTTCATTCTTATGTAAATAAGATTTTATTAATAGGTATTATTTAAAATTACTATTATTATTAGTTCACCTATTAATATTAATATTAAGAGGTTTTCTGGAGGTGACATGGTTGATATAGTTCTAGTTCACTATGTTGTATTGTTCTCTCGGTACTCAAAATTACATTTCAGTGTTACGAATTTGTAGAGTTGAGATGTGACATTCAAAGTAATTTATTTAGTTGAGGGGTTTCTCCATTCCGCAGATTGAGGGTGGTGAAATGAGGAATATGGGGCACTAGATTGTTAGGGTGAGGTATATTTATAAGGTTCTTAGTTTATTTCAAGACTAGAGAATTGAGTATATAAACTTTGAGGGTTTGAGGATCCTCTCAATAATCAAGGATCACCAAAGAGGTGTTCGTTATCGATAAAAAATATAATTTAAATACCTTACGTCTTTCGTGACTTTTGAAACCCCATATATCTTATTAAATTATCTTTCAATGAGATGAGATGTTGTATCAAGTGATTTATTTATGTTTCTGTATTGATATCTTATGAAGCATATATAGATCTACCTTATCGGGTTACAATCATATTATGGGGTTTTCATGTTGACTATTTGATTCATCTTGTAGTTTTTTTCTAGGAATCCCACTATGTATGTATATAATCACCCATATATAGGGATTGTTCCCACACATTTGTGTCAATCAATATGTTTCACAGTATGGAGATGAGATTTGAGATCATTGATCTAATGATATTGATGTATAGTGGATATCAGATGATATAGATGACTCCATGTGGGTAATAGGTATTCAAAATTTACATTTTAATATGTTAATTTTATTTTTATAGAGTATTTAAGGTGTTTATGGTAAATAAATCAGAGTTTTATGGGAAATAGTCTAGGCACATATTTAGAGTACATAGTCTTTTATGTTTTGTTGTAACCATGTGATGTCAATTTTTTTGTTCTAGTTGTGGTTTTAATTATTTTATCCTGGATTTTATTACTGCATCAGTATCAATTAAAATAATATGGGTGTTCAGGTTAGGATCTATAGGTTTTCACCAAGATTTAAAATCTTTTTTATACCATATTTATATTCAAGGAAACAATGAAACATTTGTTTAGAGAGACATTTACTACAACACCGATAAGAAATAGTTATCTTACAGTGTTTCTTAATCTTGTTCCCATATATAGACTTCTAATTTATCATATTACATTGGTAATTATTAAATATAACTCTTTAAAATTCATCATTAACTCGAACCATTCCTAGAGTGATGTAATTGAGGACACTCTCCTTGATTCTTGGGTGATCCTCAAGCAGTTTTGATAGTTCTCTTCACGGAATATTCAAAATTCCTTTTGATTTATCTTATATTATCTCGATATATTCTATAAGTATATTCACCTAATTCATTATAACCTAATTGGTATGTCATTATAGGGCCTAGAGGTTTTATGTAAAATTAATGATTCTCTATTTAGATCAAGGATTATGATGAATATGTCACTTTGTTTTCAATCACTAAATTTTATGGTGTATATGTTTCCTCCTTCAAAAAGGTTAGTGTCTCAAACCAATGTATTATTTCTCATGATAAAAAATAATGTTTTTGTCAATTTTTTTTTAAAATTTCATATTAATGTTATTAGTTTGATTTCATTATGGCATAACTTGAAATCCTCTTTTTTTACTCAATCATTGGTGGCTAGGAAAAATATTTTAAGGAGGGTTATATTTAAATATATTTCTTATGAATATTATGTTTTTGATAAAATTACCCCAGGATATTTTGAAATTTAGGGTATGTATTCAATTATACATAATGTTAAATATTTGAACATGGGGAAGACCATAATATATGTGTTTTTTGAGGACCTAGGAATATATATTGCGGCTAGAGTTCTTTAGATATCCTAGTATCATTGTCTCTGTCTTGAAAACAAATTATGCATTATTTGTAGAAAATAAATTTATTCTTGGTATTTAAATTACAGTTTTTTTATTTGTAATGTATTTTTTTATTTCCATTAATTTAATAAAACTATTTTTACTAATATGTTCATAGTCCTTGTGACTTATATATTTTTTAAACAGAAAAATGAATCGTATGTTTCATTTTTTTCAAATTAACTAATTTTTTGAATCTGATTTTATTTTCAAATGAAAACTAGAATATATATGGTGATAAAATTTGTATATATTCTTATATTTATCATATTGGTAATCTGATCACATCAAACATATTTTTTTTGGGAATATGTAGACTTGGTTTTATAGGAATCATGTAATGGGAATGTCGTCATGTAGATTGGTGGCTCATCCAGGCCGATGTCGTATTTGGGTGGTTTGTGACAGTGGTGACCAATTTTCAATCAATGATATTATATTGTCCCATGGTTTCAAAGGTTTTTTTTGATATTTTTGATTTTTTCATGTATTGTATCATCCTTGTTTTAAAATTAATCTTTATACTCTCTTTTTGGTTTAAAATTATTATATAGTTCCTTTTGTACAAGAGACATTTATTGGTGATGTTCAGGCATATATATTTTCTTCTATTTTTAATATAGATACCCATGTTCTCGTGGTGAAAATATGGTGATCGAGTATATTTTTTGTGACTTATTTCAGGCCATCATTGGTGACATGTCTAGTCGAATCCATTTTGTTCATTAAAAAATGGTATTAGATTAAATACCTTACAAAATAGTTGATGACGCTTCATTTGGTTGATTTTGGGTTTATGGTAGAATGGAGTTTGGACAGTCAAAACTCATGCAGTAAATATGAAAGGGTAACATGCCAGTTAAATTCTATATGTAATTTTTAGTTACCATGGTTGGTTAATAGAATTTCATATGATTTTTATTGATATTCATGGTATTAAAATAAACCTAAATCTAGGTTTATTTAGATAAATGTCATCTTAATGTTTTGTATTTTTCTAATGATTACACCATTAATTAGATGAATATACTATTTCCATAAATGTTTGTTTTAATGGATTTATTTGATAATCTTGGAGTCCATATATTTATCCATATTTTGGTTCCATTGTTCATCAGCTGTTTTTTTTGTTTTCAAATGATAATACCTCTTATAAGGGATCCTTAAAATATAAGAGATTAATATTCAAGAAAATATTGACTAGAAAACACCCCATTATACCCTTTATTTGTAGGTTATTTTTTCAAACAATTCAGACATGGGTTAGGTGGGGTTTGGAAATCTTGAACAGATAGTAGACAATGATTTCATGTTTAGAAAGAACATTCCACATATCTACCATAGTGATAAAAGTAACCAAGAAAACGAGGAGTTGATTGAATATATTGAATGAATTTTTACTTAATAAAGACTATATAGGACTAAAATGTCGGATTACTCACATATATTCTTAGAGGACCTAGGAGGAAATGTGGAGAATCCATAATGAACACAATATTTCATGAGGATATTACCTTGAAAAATCATAATATGGTCTTTAATCAATATTTTTCAAATAAAAATATTCATGTGATGATGGATCAATAATTTTTTTACCTTAGAGAAATGAGATAATACAGTTATGATGTACTCAATATTTTTCTCCTTGTTAGTGCACTTATCACTGAATGTTGTTACTAATGATTACCTTATTGCTTAGAGATTTGAAATGGTTTTGGGGGTGAATATTCATTAGTTGTTATTTTTCTTAATCATGATGTAACATTACATGGTGGACGATAATTGTGTTATTGTATAAGTATAATATCTTGGAATACATATCTTGGTAGTGTCTCTAATTTCAAGAGGATTCTAGGATGTAACATCTAGGAAAAAGAAGGGAGGTGATCCAAGCTAGGTCATTAGTGATTGCGTAAATAAGAAACCAGGAAAATGCCTTAAATTATGAATATAATATAAGAGATATGGACACCATAAGACTAATTATTCGATAATAACTATTTAATTCCCTATTTGTGGTTTGTTTGGTCATATCCATCATTTCTATGGAAAGGTACCTTAACGAAGAAGGGTTGGATCCATGGTCACTATAGACTATCAGCTCAATTGTTTTTAACTATAAAGGAGGTGGATCTGACCCTTATTAAAAAGTGGATACCCAAGTTGTGAATAAAGTGAAATGAGTATATGATTATGGATGTATTTATGTCATGGCATATGCTTGAGGTAAATCTAGAGTAGGGGAAGCTATGATTAGATATTTTGTGATATTTTTAACATAAATGACTATGTAATTTTTTGATATAGGGGATTTTCATTCCTTTATATAGTATATTTTGATACATTTTTTTGGGATAGAATTCAGATCATATTATATTCATAAGGAATCATTCCACTCCCGTCAAAAGTATTATTGAATAGGGGTTAAAATTGTTCCATGTAACATATCAGAATCAATGTCTACAAGAACATGTGAGATACCCTAGTTATTGAAAATGATATATTTGACTTTATTCATATAATGTATTGGATGATCCATTTTTTTTCATATATCAAATTTTATCTTCGTTGATTATACATTCCCTCTTCTAATGGAGTCCCTCATGTCTTCTAGAGTGAGGAAGATACAAGTTTTGGAAGATAAAATATTATTTTTTATTATGTAGAAATGATCCCTTCCTAGTGCTTAGAGATGTTTATTGGTGTATTTCACTATAATTTGAGTAGTCGTTTTGTAGATGTGATGAGTGAGTGCCCTAAGGTATTTCATAATGATTTTCCAGTTTACCACCTAAGAGGATTTTAGAATTAATAATTAAATTTTTCTTGGGTTGATACCCATTTTTATAAGTTATTATCATATGGTAACCTTTATGCTAATGGAGCTTAAATTTTAATTTGTGGTTCTGTATGGAAAGGGCATTTTATATCCAAAATTCTGACTATGGGCTTCACCAGTTTTATTTTTATCAAAATATAGATAGAATCCTCACACCACATCATGATTATAAAAAGATAAATCAAATTAATAATATGAAAAAATACCAGTTTTCTAATAATGATGATATATTTGATCAACTCAAAGGAACCTGGTGGTTATCAAATATTGACCTATGAAACGGGTAAAACTAGTAGTGATTTTTATTAGAAGATATAACTACAAATATGTATAGTAGATGGTACATTCCATTTAGGATCCTATTTTTTCCATATAGTCTTACAAAATCTCAAGAAATATTAATAGTAATGATGAACATGATCATTTATCACTTATTAAACATTTTCATTGTCTAATTCATGGATAATATGTTTGTTTACTCCATGTTAGAGGAGGAACATATAGATCATGAAAATATCACCCGTAAATGGTTAATAGAACTTCATCTATTTGAGAATATATATATATATATATATTTGAGTTTTTATATGATATGTTATGTTTATTTTTCATGTGACATATAAGAGGGGCACATAAGTGGTTTCAAAAAATATTTATGAATTTTTGACTTATGAACGTCATAAAAATGTGATTGAGATATATAGATTATTTGTTTTTTCCTACTATTATAAAAGTTTTGCTCAGTAATATTCCAAGATTGTATCATCTATGGAAGTGTTTACCTACAAGGGTGTTATTTAGAATGGAATTTTAAGTGTCAAATTTCATTTGTAGAGCTAGAGGAGAGATTGACTTCAGATCCAGATAAGATTCTCCCTGAGATAGGTTTGAGATATAATGTTTATTTTTATGCATCATGTATGGTGTTGGGTTTTGAAATGATATAGGAAATGTAGGTGGTGGACTATGTATCTCATCAATTACATGATCATGAGAATAACTATTAAACACATTAACAAGAGTTCTCATTCATAATGTGTGATCTCAAAACAAGGAGCTATTATCACTAGGGTGAGTGGTTTACTATGTATTCAGATTATAAGAGCATAAATTATATTTTCACATATATAATTGAACATAAATAAATATATTATGTGTTTAATTACATTATATATTTGATTTTGATTTTATAAAGACCCTACATTAATGGAATGTATTTACTGTCATGTTGAGAAGGATGTTACCGACTAAAGCCTTAAAGGAATAAATGTTAGAGCAGTCTCTAATGATTATATTTTCTTAGATGATACTCAATGTGGAAGAGACTTAATAGATAAAGGAAATAGATTATGGGAAAATAAATTCTTCATTTACTGATTAAATTAATATATCGAATAAAACTAGCCCTTCTTTTTGGGTTTTTAGTAAATCCATATATGGAGGGGATACATTATTTGATTGGTCTCAATATAACACTGGATATTTTCTTTTTAACAATTATTTGAAATTTTATATATCTAAATAAAAAATTGATGGATAGTGGACATCATTCTTGTTTTTTCATTCATGTAGGATCTACCAAGATATATCAATATTTTAGACTATGATATTCGTGTTTGGGTATAAGGAATTTAATTGCAGACTTCCTATCATGTAGCCTTACATACCAGAATATTAAGGGAAATAACTACATACCTACTAATTTGTTTAAACCCTTACCAAATAAAACTTTTTAAATGGTATTTGAAGAAAATAGATTTCATGATTGGAACACAATTTGAATCTAGTGAAAAAGATATTATTTGGGTGATCATCGATCAACTCACTATATTAACCCACCTCCTTCCATTTGAGGGATAAAAAAAGTATAATTTCTTATCAGATTTTATATCTGATAGTTATTTATTATAGATATATTTATTTGGGTGTTTTTTATATAGACTCATGGTTTATATCGTGGTATTGGAAGTGATTTCAAGAGGTGATGGGTACCCAATTAGTGCTCATCATGGCATTTCATCATCTAATGGATGGTTAAAATGTGTGATGTATCCATATTCTAGATGTTATTATATGGGAATGCATACATAAATAGGGTTTTTCTTGGTATAATCATTTTCCCATTATATGCTTTTATAAAAACAATAATTGATTATATTGGAAACTTTTGAAGTGTTTTATTGGTCTGAATATAGATATCCTTTATAATGGATTGAGTTTAGTGAGATGTAATTAATTAGGTCGAGCCCTACACCAAAGATGACATAAAAGGTTTATTTTAACTGTAATATATTTATGAAAAAATATAATAACAAGAAACATTTTGTTTATCATCACTATTTCCCATCATAATTTTATGTTTGTGACAAGGTTTTTCTCAAAGTCTTTCCTTGGCTGGGGCATTGCCTCTAGGAAGTGTTGTGAATTTTTGTATTATGGTAAATTGGAAATTTAAAACATCATTAGGATACTTCTAAGGGTGTAATATCACTTTATATTACCATTTTATTTGTCATTAGTTCACAATGTTTCCCATGTCTCCCAATAGAAGAAGTGCCAACGACACCCTTCCCTTATGAATGATTGGGGGGATTTCGAGATCGAACATTATAACTCTTGGGATGAACAATTAATTCAGATTATCATCAATCAAGATAAATAACTTCATGATAAAATAGTTCCATTGGTAATTATTTTATTATATAGTGGATGACATAGCCATGATACTGGGAGAGGGAAGCATTAATAATGGCATCAATGGCCTTTTCTTCATTAAGTGTCCAGAATCATGAGTGGTCTCCCTGAAAAAATGATTCTTAGTGTGGGTAATTATGACACCATATGGGTTTCTTTTAAGTCAAATTTTAATCATAGTTTTTCTCTTTTTAGGTTATATAGGATTTCATGAATCAGGGGTTGAAAATTTCATTCTTTCGTAGAAACAAGAGAGGCGTGCAGTTTAACTAACCATGTAGAATCCATGTGATAAAGATCTATTAGTTATAGTATAATTAATTAATAGTTTTAGAATAATATTTCTACCTATTTTAGTTACTATGAAAACCATTTGGTTTTTTTGGTTTTTTTCAATAGGTTGTATTGTAGATTTTGGGTTTTTTTAGAAAATGTATTTGTTTCTAGGACACAATGTGACTTTGTTTTCAAGGGACCATGGGTATGAGATGGTTAGATTAAATATTTTAAATCATGTGGAATATCTGTGAGACCCAAAGTAAAATTATTTAACTATAGAAATACTCAAATTTCCTTTTTCAATTTAACTATTTTATCATCCCAATACAACATTAACAGAAAACAACCCCTCTTTGATTCTTTATTGTTCTATCCAGTTAATTCATTTCTAGTCCCTGATTGATTTAAGAATATCTAATAAAGGTATATTTTGATTTCTTCTCTATTTATCATATTTTATGTAGATATTTTTTTCTATCACATTAACTTTTGAAACATTGGAAGATAAATAGATTGTTATTATCAAATATATTGGGATTGAGAGTGAATTAATGATGCTAATTGTAAATCCATTCTTCTTAGGATTAGATCACATCATTTACAATAAATGAATTTTGAGGCATCAATATTTCATTTATAAAAGCGGTTGGAGTCACTATATAATGTATTCATTCCCATGGAAAACATGAATGTTGTTGTGAATTAATTTAATCATGGAATATGAATTTTTTTGGTCTGATATTGAAAGGCATAAATTAAAATCCCTAATTTTCACTCAATCATTGGTGGTGAAGGGAAATTTTTTAAATGGGGTTTTATTAAGAAATATTCTTAAAACCATTGAGTGTTAAATTATATACCAAAAAGATAATTTTAAAAGATTGTATTGGAATAACATACATGAAATAGTAATCTTTGAAACTTCATAAAGCCCTTGGGATACATGTACTTGTATGGACTAGGATTCACTATTTGTGTTAGAGTTCATCAAAAGTCTAGGTACCATAGTTTACATCATGTGTCCTATTGGAACAATGATATTAGAAATTACATGTATACTTTTTATTTACATGACCATTTGTATTAGTATGCATGGAGTTCTTTGTTATTTCCATTTATTGAATAAATTTTTTAACAGCTATGTTAATAAGGATTGGGATATGGATTGATTAAAAGTGTAAAATCAATGATATAATATGATACTATGTATTCATGTGATCTTATTTATGAAAATTGTTTTGTTTTAAAGTTATATCTATGAGTTTTATGGTGAAATACATTGTGTAGATTCATTGTGGTATCCTACATGGTATTGTATCACAACCCAAATATGTCTTTTGGTGTATGATGACTTGGTTTTGAAGGAATTTAGTAATGGGAATCGAGTAATGTATCTTGGAGGGTCCTCATAAAAAAATTCATATTCGAGTGGTTTGATATAGTGATGACCAATTTCCACAGATAGATATACACATTGATCATTGTTTGTCTTGTGTTCTAGATCATTAGTATTTTTTCATGATTTATTTCATGATTTTCTATATGTCTTATTTTTAATATTTAATGGATATATATTCCTATATATATATTTTTGGTACATGAGACATATCTTTGTGATGTAAAATGTTAAGTCATTATCATACTTTTCTTTATTCTCAATCAGGTTTTTTTTCAGCAACCTCTGAAAATTGGGAATGCTCTTTGGACATCGTGGTGGGTTATATAGTTGACATAATCAGTTGGCCTTGTTTTTTCACTTTGACACATAGTGATATGTGGCGATGACATATATTCTGAATGACCTGTATGAGGAGTCCTTAGGGTAGGGTGTAATGTGTTGGATCTTCTTAGGTGTCCCCTCATTGAAGATTTTGTGGGAAACTTCTAAAATGTGTAGTGTTTGATGAGTTTTCATTACATGTCATGGTTTACTATGAAGTGTGGTGTTATATTGGTATTTTTCATACATTCATTGATAAAATGATTGGATATAAATTTATTTTGATGTTAGATTTTTGGTTATATCATTTGTATTGAATATAATATTTTTTACGATTATTATAGGATAATTCATTGCATGTATGATTATGCCTAATTGGGGATAATTAGAAGACCCTGGCCTATTGGAGGCCGTTTTGGGACGACACATTCAGCTAATAACCATCCCATGTGGGATCCCAGTAGGTCATGGTTTTTCAAAATACAGACAATGAAAATAGATCCCCTGTATTCAATGCCTCAAAAAATAATCTTCTTCTCCGAAACAATAATATATTTTAATGATTGTCATGGGTATGTAAATCTCAATATTTTATAATAATTTATAAAATGTCTACATCAATCCATAGATTTTATCATGGATCTAACAATATATTATTTTACTGTAATATCTTTTTAAAATATAAATATCATTTAAATTGTATGGAATGATTAATTAAATACAATAAAACTCTTTGAACCTAATATGATATATCATTATTAAGTATATAATCATTGTATAGATTCAACTATTTGTTCAATATATATATGGGTGTTAATTTTTTTTTTGTGAAGATAAATATTAAATTTATGATGCAATAACAAATACTTTATTTCAACTATATAATTTTTAATATCTATATGTAAACATGTTTAAAACAATTAACTTTATATTTATCAAATATGATTATTAAATTAATACAAGAACCCAATTACTGAAAATGACCACATCATGACAGATGAAACTATGTTTAATTTCTATAGAACACATAATTTAAAAATTTAGCGTATTAATGGTTAGATATTTCTCTTTAGATTTATGTTTTATTTTTTAATACATTTATCCTTTTATCATAAATGGTTTATACCTAAAAAATGGAATCTATAATATTATCATTGTATGTATTAATGTATTTTGTATAAATTTTTTTGTTTTTAGAAAACATAATGGTAACTTTGAAAAAATCATTTCAAACTGAATTATATAATTTTATAATGAAAATATGATATAGATAAATAAATTATTTCTAATAGAATGAATGAAGATCATGAGTGATAAATAAGAACTTTGAAAATGTTTCACATTATCCATTATATAAAAACAATTCTTACTAAAGGTAAATTTTAATAAATTAATATGAGGATGAATCTTTTATATTTAGAATTTGAGTGAGTGTATTTTTGATGAAGAATCATCAGAACATTCATATGAGTATTGATAGAAAATGAAAGATGAAATTATGTTTTTCTAAATAATTCAATAAAAAAGAGAACAAATTGAAATTTTAATCTCCAATATGATTGTATGATCATATTAAATGGGTACGATTGATGATATATTTGGTGTAATTGGAGGTACAATAAGAGAGGGTGAGTTATAATAATTTAATTCATTATCTTTATCCATCTAAATTTATATGTTTTATCACTATGAATATGTTTGAGTAAAATATTGATTTGTGTATTTCATTATATAAATAAATTAATACCATTTATTTCTAAAATTTTGAGAAAAAAAATCCAATATTAGTATTATAGTAAATAAAAATATAATATTTAACATTTATTCAAACCATGATAATAATTTCATCTGGAAAAGCGGTTACCAAATTTATTTCAATAAAAATTTCAATTTAAAAAATGTGATTCAATTGCTGACTATGACTACCATAACCTAAAATTATTATAATATCATTACCCAAAGCCACAAAAAACATCCATATTCTTGATGTTGATGGAATAATATGGGTTCAATTTTATAATATATTAAACCCAAAGACTTTTTTTAAAACTCACTTTTCTAATATAGAAATGGGAGAAGATGATTATCAAAAACATGAATATTTTATGAAAATTATAAACTATACACGTTAGATATGAATAAAAGGGAAATTTTATTTCAATAAATATTTTAGATATATGATTTATTATTTTAGGATATTATTTATGCACACTTTGTAACATTTAAATAATCTTTTAATTTTTAAATATATTGTTCTAAAAATATGTGTTTATTTATATGGTAATATAAAAAGTAAAAATTGATTGTTTCCACATAGGAATAATTTTGAAGAATATTTTTTTTTCTATCATGATGAAATATTGAAGTAAAACTTATATAGATTAAACAAGATCTGAATATAGCTACATCTCATTATGTAAAAACCCGAATCCGGAGCCATATAACTGGTGCCCCGTACCCGATTCGCCACATGACCTCAAGCGCATTTCCCCAAACGCCAGAGGCTGCTGACTAGCAGTGAGGGCCTTGGTGAGTCTGTGGGGAAACTATACCATCATTTGGTAAGGTATACAGTGGAATAATAAACATAAACAATAGCGGAAGTAGTAAACAACATACAAAAACTGAACTAATTGTCGAAGAAATGACTGATATAATAAGGATGAAGAATGGTACATGTATCTATGGAAAGTAGTAAACAAAAAAACGTGCTGAAATACAACTTAAACAAAGTACTAAACGTAAGCAGTAACTCCATCAGCATCGCGATCCAAAGCCCGGTCCCATTCTATCCAGCTCCAACCAGATATCAAGTACCTGAGGTAGAAGGACCACAATCCCTATCTACACCTGCAACCATATAATCTGTTTGGGACGAAAAGCAGGACCCAAACAGGGTGTGAGACTAATCCCAGTAGGCAATCACCACAAGATTTGTGCCCTACTGTCAGTGAGTAATATATCAAAAGTAAAGGAAAATATGTGCAGTAATGAACTAAGAGTATACTAATAAATAGTCCTACCAATTACCATTCACATTCATTTAATTAAAAAACCATGAAGAACTAGCAAAGCCTCCTATTAAAAGGTAAAGTAAGTAACACAACAGGTATCTCAAAAGTCAACCTAAACACAAGTAGTAAAAAACCCAAGCTTGTTCGTTGGCTTGGGGGACTCGTCACAACCAACCATCAAAATTTAAACAGACTCTCTAGGTTTCTTAAAATAGCAGACCCCTATAGTCCAGTAATCAAACAATGCACAGACACTCTGGGAAGATCTCACATCAATTCCCCTATGGTCTTGCAACGATATCTACAGACTCTCTGAGGAATCACTTACGTCTAATTCCTCCTATGGTCTCGATGCGTGTGTAAACTAAGAACACTCTTGGGAAGCACGAAGCCCTATTCCCATAGGTCCTGTGTACGAAACTAAAACGAACATAGCCTCTAGGGAAGCACTTAATCGTCTATTCCCTCTTTGATCTCCCGCACCAGGTTCTCATAGCCCTGAGCAGTCCAGTCGTGCGTAATCGACTATTAGCAGCCCTAAGTAAGTTTAACATTACTTGGCTAATATCCACCTTGCATCAAAAGCATATAAGCAATAGGAAACACATGAAACAGTTATAACAAGTAACTAGCAGTTTCAATAGGGTTTGCCTCACAGGCAAGCGATGCCAAATGGCGATAAACAGCCAAACAGGGAGAAATACCCATGGGGTGATCCTCAAACATGAAACCAAGCATATATTAGCAATAATTAATCATAATTTAACAAGAAATCTCTGGAAAATAAACAATAGGATCAAAATCCTAAACCCGGGATACCTGATACATGGGTATCGACACTTTTGCAACCAAAACCCAAAGAAAATCAACGTAGGGAAACAAACCACCTACCTCGATCCTCAAAGATCGATATAATTGAACCTCATCCCGTGAATCAGCCTAGAACAGTGTAGATATGCAAAAACATCTAAAACCTTCAACCTTAGATAACTCACATAAGAGAAAGAATCCGGAAAGGAGGCCAAAGAAGAACCAAGATCTCACCGCTACAATTCTTCTGCAATCGACAGAGTTTGATTCGGAAAACCGGTGATAGATCGGTTTCTTGGAGAAGAATTTGCCTCCTCAGATGCTCTGGACAGAATTAGGCAGAGAAGAAGACGTTTATGATCATTAGGTGTGACCCCAATCTGATTAATGAAATAAAAAGAAAGTACACGACGTGTACTTTTAAAGTACACGATGTGTAGTGGGTTTTTCCGTACTCTGCCAAAATTGGCCTCTACGTCACCCCTACACACCGTGTGTGTGGCCCGGACACGGACATCACACATCTTCGAGTGGGAGAAGAGTACATGGCGTGTACTCAGAAAGTACACGACCTATACTTCAAAAATTTCCAGAAACTCCATTTTTCTCTAAAACTCTAGAAAAAGGAAAACATACCTGAAACGAAGATCCAGGTTCTTAAAAACTGCCCCCTTAAAGAAATTCATCCCTGAATTTCTCTAATGAGGCATAGAAGAAGAAAACTTGAACAACTCTGGCCACTGTGATCGCATATCAGCCTCCCTCTCCCAAGTCTCGTCCTATATACGGCCGTGCTGCCATAGCACCCGTACCAGAGGAACAGACAGGCCACAAAGTACCTTTTCACTATGATCAAAAATCCTGATAGAATTCTCCTCGAAAAATGAATCTTGCTCTAAATCAACCTCCTCGGGTTGAAAAACATGAGACGGGTCTGAGAAATACCGTCGGAGCTGAGAAACATAAAAGACGTCTTGCATATCCTCGTACCTCTGAGGTAACGGCAACCTATAAGAAACTAGCCCGACTTTCTCTAGAATCTCAAACAACTCGATGTATCTTGGTGAAAGTTTCCCCTACCTCTTAATCCGCTTATGTCCCAACCTCGGGGTAACGCGTAAGAAAACCTGGTCTCCAACCTTGAACTCCAAAGGTCGTCTCTGCTGATCAGCATAAAACTTCTGCCAAGGGTGTGCAGTCGTCATTCTCTTTCGAATCAACTCTATCTGCTCTGAGGTCTCCTAAACAAGACGAGGTCCTAGCAAAGATGCCTCTCCTGTCTCTAGCTATCATAAAGGTGATCGGTATGGCCTACCATACAAAGCCTCGTAAGGTGTCATCTGAATAGTCACATGAAAACTGTTGTTGTAGGCGAACTCCACCAGAGGAATATGCTTCTCCCAAGTACTGCCAATGTCTAGAATGCAAGATCGGAGCATATCCTCAAGCACCTGGATTGTACGCTCAGGCTTGCCATTTGTCTGGGGATGGTATGCTGTACTCAAAAGTACCTCTGTAGCCAAATCCCTCTGTAGACCCTGCCATAAGTGGAAAGTAAAACGCTCATCTTTGTCTGAAACAATGGATTTTGGAACTCCATGAAGACGTAAAATCTCTCGGATGTACAACCGTCCCATATCATCACCCCTAAAGGTCTCCTTGATCAGCAAGAAGTGAGCAAACTTCATGAGACTATCCACTACAACCCAAAACGCATCATTTCCTCGAGGCGATCTTAGTAACCCTGTCACGAAGTCCATTGAGACATCATTCCATTTCCACTCAGGAATGGGTAGCTGCTGTAAAATCCCTACCGGTCACTGCTGATCTTCCTTCACCTGTTGGCAGGTGGAACATCACATGACAAAACCAGCCACATCCTTCTTCATACCTGGCCACCAATACTGATGGTGTAAGTCTCAGTACATCTTGCTAACACCAGGATGAACTTCCCAAGATGAAGCATGAAACTCCCGCATCAGCTCCTTATATATTTCCTCTGAAACCAATACATGTCCATGAAAACGTAGTACCTCATCATCGCCCACTGTCCACCACAGAGTAGGGTCTTCATCTAACACACCCTCCCATAGGACTAGGCCTTCTGGGTTTGATAGCTGCCTCATTCGAAATCGATCTAAAAGAGTAGAGGTAACAACTACAGAAGAAAGACCTGTCTGTCCCTGTCTGTTGTGCACCTCCAAATGCATCTCAGAGAACAAATCCATAAGTTCCCACTCGCAGCTAGCCTCCTGAACTACCTGCGACTGAGTCCTCCTGCTCAGTGCACCAGCCATGGCATTGCCTTTCCCAGGCATATAAGCAAGCTCGATGTCGAAAGACTATAGGTACTCGACACACCTCCGCTGTCTAAGATTCAAGCCATGCTGCGTGAAGATATAATTGAGGCTCTTTTGGTCAGTATATATCACAAAATGTTCTCCCATGAGATAGTGCCTCCAACAATGCAAAGCATGAACAACTGCAGCCAACTTTAGGTCGTGAGTACGATAGTTCTTCTCATGGGGACTCAACTGCCGAGATCCGTATGCAACAATACGATCCTCATGCATAAGAACTGCTCCAAGCCGGATACCGGATGCATCACGGAAAACTTTATAACTCTTTCCTGGCTCTGGAAGAACTAGAATAGGTGCTGAGTTCAATCTCCCCTTCAGCTCCTGGAAGGCTTAATCGCAAGCTTCTGACCAAACATACTTCACACCTTTCTTAGTCAAGCCCATCAAAAACACTTCTAAGCGTGAGAAGTCCTATATAAAGAGACTTTAATAACCAGACAATCCCAAGAAACTCCATACCTCAAAGACATTCTTCGCCTGCTCCCAGGTAACTACTACTATCACCTTCTCTGGGTCTACTGATACTCCTTTCTTTGAGATGACATGGCCCATGAAGTGAATCTCATCCATCCAGAAGTGGCACTTTGAGAGCTTATCATATAACTGATGATCCCTTAGTGTACTAAATACGATCTCAAGATGGGTAGCATGGTCGTGTCGAGTGTGAGAGTACACCAAGATATCATCCACAAAGACAATGACGAAAGATTCCAAGTAAGGATGGAAAACTCTGTTCATCAGTGCCATGAAAACTGCTGGCGCGTTGGTGAGACCGAACGACATAACCAGATACTCGTACATACCATACCTTCTTCGAAAAGCTGTGAGAGGTATATTATATGGTCTAACCCGCAGCTGATGATAGTCAGATCTCAAGTCGATCTTCGAGAATACCCTAGCTCTTCGAAACTGATCAAAAAGATCATCAATCCTTGGAAATGGATATCGTTTCTTGACCGTCAACTGGTTCAGCTTCTGATAGTCCACACAAAGCCGTAAGGTGCCATCCGCCTTCTTCACAAAAAACACAAGTGAACCCCAAGCAGAAGTTCTGGGTTGGATAAAACCCTTCGCCTATAACTCCTCCAACTACTTATTGAGCTCTTTCAACTCAGGCGTAGCCATCCTATAAAGAGGTATGGATAACGGTGCTACTCTCGGAACAAGATCAATAAATAAGTCTACCTCACGCTCCGGAGGCAACCCTGAAACGTCTTCTGGAAAGACATCTGGAAAATGGTCAACTACCGGAGGGAAGTCTATCTGAGAAGTCCCCTGATCATCCAGATATAAACTAGCAATCTGGGATGTAACACTACCCAACCCATGATGCTCTGGTCCAGCTCTACTTGCCTGGACATCCCATTCACCCTTGTGAAGAAAAGTCCTGCCCTCTAGTGACGTGAAACTCACCCTGTGGCGAAAATAATCAACAAATTCCTGGAAAAGAACTAGCCAGTCCATTCCGAGAATGACATCATAACTTTTCATCTCAAGGACATAAAGATCCCAAAAGAAGTGACACCCACCAACCTCAAGGGATCACTCCATGCACTGATTCACACTAGTAGTTCTTTGTCCTAAAGGAGTGTCTAGTGCCAACGTATCCTCATAAGTAATGACAGTAAGTCTAAGTCTCTCCATAGTGTGAACAGAAATAAAGCTATGGGAAGCTCCGGTATCGAAAAGTGTAGAAGGTAAAAATGAGGCTACTAAGATCGTACCTCAAGCTGTGGAAGGTCCAGGATCCTGCTCCCGATGAATCGGCTCTACCGCAAACGTCTGGCCAGTACCACGGCCCTGTGTAGCAGCCTAATATCTCTGAGCTGATCCTCCCCGAGCCTGACCACCGTGTCCGCGACCTCTACGCTGGCCTGAATGACCTGAAGAACTCCAGCCCCCAGTCTGCTGTGGAATAGGTAATCCTACTCCTGTACGAGGAGTAGAAACCGATTCTCCTTCACTAGCTACTAGAAGAAGAACCCTGAAAAAACGCTGTAGATGACCCATTTTGCAGCAAGCTCGACATTCCACTAGATCTCTAGGGCACTGAGGCTTCTTATGCCCGCTCTTTCCACACTGATAACACACCACCTGGTTTCCAGAAGGAAGATCCTATCTTCCAAAAGAATTACCTCGCTTCCTCGAGTCACCTCGAGTAGACTCTCGGTGGCGTTTCCTATTGTCAGTATGCAATGAATCTGTCTTGGATGCTGAAACTCCATGGTCAACAGCTTTAGTCTCCCTCAGATTCCATTCTGTGATCAGCGCCTGGTTGACTATTAGGGTAATATAAGTCAACTATAAGACGTTCACTTGCGATTTTATCTCTGGTTTGAGGCCTTCCTCATACTTCCTTGCCAAAAACAGCTCTTCATTTCCCAGAACGAGAGTCAAATTATATAACTTAGTGAAATGGGAGGAATAATCCATAACCGAAAGAGTATTCTGTTGCAGGTTCATGAAATTCCTGGCTTTGTCGGCCCTCAGCATCACCGGATAAAAGCATTCATAGAACGTACGCTGGAACTCGTCCCAAGCCATAGTCTGTTGCCACCCTGCCTGCGAGTCTACATCCCACCATCTATTTGAAGAATCTCACAGCATGTAAATCACGAGCTTCACCCTTCTGTCTGTGGGTGTCTCCAAATGCTCAAAGATGGAAATCATGGTTTCTGGCCATGACACTACAGCCTGAGGCCCTCCATCCCCTATGAAAGTCGGAGGATGCTGCTACCGGAAGACTCACGTCAGCTCTTCCATAGACGAGGCATGATGCTGAGCTCCCTGGAAGGTCTGAATGAACCTCATGAAACCCTCTTTGAACTGAGCATCGACACTAGTGTCTGGAATCACTGCAGGTGGCATGTTCGGAATGATCAGTGGAACTACATGAAGTCCCTGGTCTATCGTATCAGGCGTACGGTCACTACCTGGTTCCTGGCATACAACGGGAGGACGTCTTGGTTCCATAGCTCTGAGAAAACAAAAGCACACTTCATATTTAGGATTAACAAGGACAGAAACACAAGGGTAAAAAATGGGAATAGGAGAGAGAAACACTTAAGTTTGCAAGACACAACTACACGACATGTATTTAAAACTACACGACGTGTTTGTTAAAGCCATTCACATGGGCGTGTACTTCTGCCGCTATTGGTCGCGTAACATACCAGACTACACGGCGTGTTGTCCCAACACATGGTGTGTACTTAAACTCCACTCCCCTGCCCGAGTCTCTTTACATGGCTAACCTACACGGTCCCTTAATCCTAAACTACATGGCGTGTTCACTAAAGATACGACGTGTGCTGAATAGGCTTTAGGGACCCGTGTAGCGGTTACACGGCCGGCTACATAGCTGAACCTTACACGATGTGTTCAAAACAAACACGTCGTGTATAATAAAAGATAAAACCCACCCGTGTTGTTCGTGACATGGAAAGGTACCTAGAAGAAAACTACACGGCGTCTTCATATGAAACGCGGTGTGTACTACTCGAGTTTCCCTGACCCATGTTGTTAGTGACATGGCCGGGTACACGGTGGACTATTACACAGCGTGTACTTATCGTACACGGAGTGTCCCCAAAGACTCTCCACCACCCCGTGTCTCTATTCACATAGTTAGTAACATGGTTTAAAAACTACACGGCCTGTATTAATAAAGTACACGCCGTGTATTCTGGGTTTTTCCGAGCAGTAGCTCAGAAATTGCACCGAACTCTAGAAACACTGAAAAACAAACATCAATGTGCCAAATTCCGATCCGTGGGGGCCCATACTCCCCGCGAATCAAATATTGGAATCCTAACAATGCATATAAAAAGTAAACAACATAACAATCCAATGATCCATCAAATTCCGATCCTTGAGGGCCCATAACACCTCTAAGACCAGAGCTTGGCGTCCATGCTAAATAGGCTGTAAAATAAACAATACTCTATCAGAACAACAAGTATGTATACCACATCAACTATCACAACAACATGCATAATTTATCACGGCATCTATCACAACAGTATGAAATTCTAATGCACCCTAGATGGCATGGTAAAATGCATGACATGTGATTTCATACCCAGTGCCTATATGATGCAAGAGATGGAACACCCACATCTCATTAGGTTTCAAAAAAATAGAACCACAATCATATAAACTGTAATAGCACAAAACATGTGCATCACCCAATGGTGGAATATAATAAATACTAACACTTGCAAAAAACTGAAAATTGCAATTATGAGGTAATATAGATTTTCCCTCTACACGGGTTAATTACTCCCGGGCACAGTTAAGTACTAACTACCAATTTCTTCCTATCCCTGTCTATTGTCGCAAAATAGTAAGGCAATAGAAAAGAAGAAAACTCCTCTGATACCACTTTATAATGACCTGAATCCGGAGCCAGATAACTGGTGAACCGTACCTGGTTCACCGCATGACCTCAAGCGCGTTTCCCCAAACGCCAGAGGCTGCCGACTAGCAGCAAGGGCCTTGGTGAGTCTGTGGGGAAACTATGACCTCATTTGGTAAGGTATATAGCGGAAGAATAAACATAAAAAATAGTGGAAGCAGTAAACAACATACAATAAATGAACTAAAAGTCGAAGAAATGACTGATATAATAATGATGCGGAATGGTACATGTATCTATGGAAAGCAGTAAACAAAACAACATGCTGAAATAAAACTGAAACAAAGTACTAAACGTAAATAGAAACTCCAGCAGCATCATGAGCCAAATCCCGGTCCCATGCTATCCGGCTCCAACCAACTATCAAGTACCTGAGGTAGAAGGAACACAATCCCTATCTACACCTGCAACCATATAATCTGTTTGGGCTGAAAAGTAGGACCCAAACAGGGAGTGAGACTAATCCCAGTAGACAATCACCACAAGATTTGTGCCCTACTGTCAGTGAGTAATATATCCAGGGTAAAGGAAAATAAGTACAGTAATGGACTAAGAGTATACCAGTAAATAATCCTACCAATTACAATTCAGATTAATTTAATTAAACAACCAGGAAGAACTAACAAAGCCTTATATTCCAAGGTAAAGTAAGTAACACAGCAGGTATCTCAAAAGACTACCTAAACACAAGCAGTACAAAACCCAAGCTTGTTCTTTGACTTGGTGGAATCGTCACAACCAACCATAAAAATTTACACTGAGTATCTGGGTGGCTTAAACTAGAAGACCCCTATAGTCTAGTAATCAAACAAGGCACAAACACTGTGGGATGCTCTCACGTCAATTACCCTATGGTCTTGCAACGATAGCTATAGAATCTCTAAGGAAGCACTTACATCTAATTCATTATGTGGTCTCGATGAATGTGTAAACTAAGAACAATCTTGGAAATCAAAAATTCTTATTCCCGAAGGTCCTGTGTACGAAACTAAAACCAACAGACCCTCTAGGGAAGCACTTAATCGTCTATTCCCTCTTTGATCTCCCACACGAGGTTCTCATATCCCTGAGCAATCCAGTCATGCGGAATCGACTATCAGCATCCCTTAGTAAGTTTAACACTACTTGGATAATAGCTACCATGCATCAAAAGCATATAAACAACAGGAAACACATTCAATAGTTATAAAAAGTAACTAGCAGTTGCAATAGGGTTTGCCTCACAAGCAAACAGTGCCAAACGATGATAAACATCCAAACAGGGAGAAAAACCTGTGTGGTGATCCTCAAACATGAAACCAAGCATATATTAGAAAAAATTAATCTTAAGTTAACAATAAATCTAGGGAAAATAAACAATAGGATCAAAATCCTAAACCCGGGATACCCGATACATGGGTATCCGACACTTTTGCAACCAAAACACAAAGAACTTCAACATTTGGAAACAAACCACCTACCTTGATCCTCGAAGATCGATATACTTGAACCTTGACCCGTAAATCGTCCTAGAATAGAGTAGATATGCAAAAACTTCTAAAACATTCAACCTCAGATAACTCAGATGAGAGAAAGAATCAGGAAACGAGGCCAAAGAAGAACCAAGAACTCACCGCTGCGATTCTTCTGCAATCGATGGAGTTTGATTCGGACAGCCGGTGACGGATCGGTAGCTCGGAGAAAAATCGGCCTCCTCAAATGCTCTGGATGGAATTAGGTAGAGAAGAAGACGTTTATGAGCATTAGGCGAGACCCCGGTCCGATTAATGAAATAAAAAGAAAGTACACGGTGTGTACTTTTAAAGTACACGGTGTGTAGTGGGTTTTTCCATACTCTGCCAAAATTAGCCTCCACGTCACCCCTACACACCGTGTGTGTGGCACAGACACGACCAGCACACGACTTCGAGCAGGATAAGAGTACACGGCGTGTACTCAGAAAGTACTTGGCGTGTACTTCATAAATTTCCAGAAACTCAATTTTTCTCTAAAACAACAGAAAAAGGAAAACATACCTGAAATGAAGATCCGGGTTCTTACACCTTATACCCTGTAGATATATTTATTTGTCCATATCTCTCTCATTATAAAATTATTAAAATCTATTATTTGATCTTGGATCATAGGTAGTAAACCAAATATTTTATCCCTCGAATGTGTGGTACATCCATGGTTATCCCTCATTTAATAATATTATCTACACACCCCAATGACTATTTTAATAAAAAAATGATTCCCTTCATCTATTACCTTCAACAAAAAGGGATTCCATATAATATAATTTTTTGAGAAAGTTTCCATACTAGATTCTAAATACGGTATCTCTATGATAATTTAATTCTATATTGTAAGACTACTAATATATTCTCTCTATGTAATTCAATAGGGTGTCTCATTTCCTTTTATTATAATATATTTAATTAATGCCGTTATTTTTTTCATAACTTTTATAGAAATACCACTATCATAGATACTATATTATTAAATCATTTAATTTTAATTCAAACTTGATAAATGTTTTAATGTATAAAATTAATATTGGAGAATATTTGGAATCCATATTTTTTTTCATTGCCAATTATTTTCCGATTCACCTATTTTATGAGTGGGCTCCCACAAACAACTATAATCTCTAGGGGACACTGATCACAAATTATTTAATGACCTAGATGTTCTAATGGCGATTAGTTTTCCACATTTTCCTTAAATTGGAAATTTTACAACACACTATAATTCATGAAGACATAAAATTATTTTTCTTGAAACTATATAAACATGGAAAATCATCATTATCCTAATATACTCCCCATATAGAGGGTCTCATCCCATTGTCACATCTTCCTTTTACTCTAACTCAACACAAATGTTTTCGCACAAAAATATTGAATCCAAAAAAATCATGATGCTCTTCCGGACATCTTGAAAACATTCGATCTTTTAGATTGTTCCTAGTATATCATAGGTCTAAAATATAGTTATTTATAGATAGATCTAATATGGATGAAATGAAACATTACTAGGGTTACGATTAATCTAATAGACAAATACCCTATAGTATGGGAATAGGAATAACTAACTATTTTAGAGGAAGATTCCGCCTCACATCGTGTTTTATTATATACATATCCTCAAGAGGGATTACCCTTAAAATCTCAAAAAGGGATAATATTATCCCCTTAGCTATGGAAGACTCATTTTTAATTCATTAACAAAGGATATGAATTGTTTTTCAAAAAAAAAATGTTGAAGAAAAGATAGTAATATTCCTAATAATATTATTTAATTATACATAATTAATATAAATCTCCCCATAAAATTTCTAAAAGAACCCAACAATCATGTTTATGTAACTTCTATATAATTCAAGAGGGATTTACTCTTCCATGAATCACCTTTCATACATCATTAATGATATAAATCATTAACCTTTTACTATATGTGAACCAATGATATCTTATGACGGGGACTTAGAATATAGACTTATGGACCACTTTCCCATCATTACCATTAATTAAACCAATAAAATTTTGAGTCTTTTATAATAATGATTTTAACATATTGTATGTTTTTTATGATATTAATTTCGTCCTCTTTGATTTTATTTAATAACATTCTTCTTTCCTTCCTATTGTTCATTATTTATTCCATGTCTAAAAAAGGTAAAACAAATATCTATGGTCTAATATTTATATTCTCAATAAAATTTCTTTCCATAATTGGTTACTTATCAGGTATTTCAATTATTACCATTCTATTAGATAATCTTATTCATCTAAGTCTCATAATCATAATTCAATCTAATACATCTATAATTCATTATTTTATAATAACCTTTTTCTATCCATATATATTTTTATGTTTTTAGAATTTATATACAAATCATTCCCAAAGAATAGTTTGGAAAATTGTAGATATTTATTTTAATCCATTTTCTTTTTAAATATGATGATTCCAAATTTATTTCAATATTAATTGAGTATCTTATAACCATTAAATTGTCTTTAATGTCTTCCATAAAATAAATTATCATCCAAAATTATTTCATATTCAAAATATGTGTATCTAATAAGGTTCATTAATGAAAATTAATCTTTCCAATGGTGATTATTTATTTCCATGGGGGTGGGTTAGAGGCATTTATAAAAAAATCAATATTCTTAATGTTTGTAATTGTGTTTGGAATAGATACACCTCAACTAGAATATTAAATAATATTAAATTCATAAAAATATTTTGTCATCTAAAAATGGGGACATTAAAATCTCATGCCAAATACCATACATCTCTATGATATTTAAAAGTGGATATTAATTTCAAAAATTTAATAAAGTCAAAAAGACTAATGGGGGTGATTTAAATATTAAGCATCAACATAACATCGTAAAAAGGTTCTTGAATAATTTTTTTAGGTATCATGAAATTAATTATAGTTCTATTATTGAGTATTATACAATATTCAAAAATATTAAAACATTATTTCATTAAAAACCTATAATGTTATTTCCATGACTGAATCAGGTGATCATTTCAATGGAATCCCTTAAATTGTACCATTGTATCAAAACTCTTCTCCCACATCCCTCTTATTTGAAGTAAAGGGAAGATAATTTTTCCCATGATTCATCTATTTCTCTAGGACTCGAATGATTCATTAGGGTTTTATTTAACTCGTAGATGGATGTCATAGTTAAGAATAACTATTAATCTTGGTAATATTTTTACAAGTAATTGCATTCTAGTTTGCATAAGTAAGTCTCTGGTATCCACATAAAAAAATGACTCACATATCCACATAACATATGTTTTAAAAATGTATATTTTCAATTTAAACAATAAAATACTAACTAAAAATTTCAACTCTATAATCAAACCTTTACTTCCCTCATTAGGTTTACCAAAATTAGATGACTTTATTTAATCATTTAATATTTCAGAGAACATTCTTCATTCATTAGAAATGGACTACTTAGTTGGTCGAAAGTGAAGTTTCTCATACAACATTGTAAAATAAAATGTTATTAAGTCATTATATACTCTTTATTGTGGATCCCCCCTCTTTATAATAAAGATTTTTTTAGAAATATTTTATATTGGTTAAAAATTTCATTAATTTTACTCATCACTTAAACATGTAAAATGGATTCTCAAGTGGTTTCGTTCCCGCAACTAGATAAATTTACAAAATGTAGATCTATTGGTGAATTTTCTTATTAATATATGAAAATAAATTGTATTATCTATATTCATAGTTATATATAAGTTCTATCCATGGGATTATTGAAAAAAATTAACCAGAGGAGGATTATTTTCCACTGATTTCCACCGACTAAAACCATGGTTGATACCTCCATATAGCCTAGATTTTTTCAAATCAATATCTGAATAATCACATTCACCTACAAGGATCACAACTATTTAACAAATTAATGAACATAATAACTTCCCCAACCTGTTATTTCCATCCCAATAATAGTATACAATAATGAATAATAACTCCCATATCAGTTACCCTTACATATCAATATCCCATTACACTTATGTATCCCATTATTGGTATTTTTATCCTCGAACTGACATACCTATAATGATAATACCTACTTTATGGTGATTCTACAATCTTACAATCCATATTCCATTCATGTATTACCTGATGAGAAATTACATTATCTTGAAGGTGAAAAATTTGAAAAATATTACAATATCTTCTATTCTAAATGATTTGACACACATGAAAATGAAAAATAATTCATCTATTCCAATTTCTATAGATGTGGAAACATAAAATAGAATCATTTTATAAATTAAGAATAAATTTTCAATATGCAGATAAAAATACCCGAACACAAATTATTTTTGATCCTTAACTATTATCTATTGAGATGAAAATTTGACTCTTCTTATACTATCCCACATTGAAAAAATAGGAAAACATATAGTATTATTCCAAAAGACATGAAAACATGGTATATTTGATCTTTCTCACTATCTTATCTCTAAATTAATTTTTTTATTTCATTCCCTTGAACATGTGGTCTTGAAGATAATATTTATTCATTTTTTCTAAAGCAATCGAGCATATCCCATCCACCCCCTTATCAAACCCAACATATTCAATCATCAGAAGCGAGGAATGTGAAATTGAATTAACAAAATGAGATGTTTCATCCATGATCGGTTATATAATATAATTATTTCATGTAATAAAAATATTTTCAAATTTAGGATGATTTTCAGAATAAACACCTACTTCATGGCATAAATCATAGGGATATTATAAACACCAGTTGGACGATCTACTTTTTCAAACTTTAGCAGTTCTAAGAGAGATATATATTATAATTTAGTAGGCCTTAGTATTTGTTTTGTAACATACTAGGATTTTATGTTATGTCTATTTTTAAATAAATTCAATTATTTTGATAACGTACACTGCATAAAACACTGAGTATAAACAAACCACAATATACTATTAAATATTACAATTTTATAATGACCATATTAAAATATATCCTAAATTGGAAAGTGTGAATAGGATTAACTAAATTATTAAAATATTCTTTACATATGTTTGTGTAAAGAACTAATTGGTTATTGCTTATATAGAAATAAAAATAAAAACCAATAAAATATAAATGATGTGTTGTTATTAAAAAACTCTTTTATATGTTAATAAAATGAATGAATCACAAATAGTAAAACATATAAATTAAATTTATATGTTTTATATCAAATATAATGTTTTAAATTAATCTATATTTTTATATGATTATTATAATATTAAATCAAATTATAAGAATAAAAAATCAATATTTTTCTAAAAGAAAATTTTAGCACTTTTTAAGTGAATACCTATTTTAAAAAAAACATTTTGATACTTCAATAAATATTATTTCAAAAAATTAAATTCATTTTATAATTTACCATAGAAAAATTAGGTTACTGTTATTTTTTTGGTATTTTTATGATAAGTTTCATTTGATGGAAAAAAGTGAGAAATACTACATTTAAATTGAAAAATGACTTTTCATCTACAAAATTGACAACGTTAAAATAGTTTTAAATTGTTTATAATGTAAAAATATATCTATTATATATATATATATATTAATTTTATTAACATCATATGAATAATTTTCTTGTTGAATTTGTATATAAAACCATTTCTTACTTTTGATAATTTACTCTTTAAAACCACACTTTTTCATCTCATTTACATGATTAATTATAAATACCATTCTACTAATTATGTGAATGGAATTTAGTAAAACTGATTCAATATTTTGAATAATAAGGTAAATATTATTAGTAAGGTCATTTTTATTTTTCAGGCAGAGAAACATTACAGTGGTAAATATAAATATTCATTGTGGTATGTGTAATATAATAAAACATGTTAATATTAAAAGGAAAATGATTACAATTAAAAAAACTACAACCTTAAATTGTTTCATGAGGAAATTTTCAAAACTGGTCATTATTTAAAAAATTAATTATCATCCAAATTCATGGAAATTAATTCAACCTCCTTGTGTTTGGATTTAATTAAAATATATTAATTTTCAATCACTTAAAATAACACATCCTCGAGAATAAATACCCCACTCGCCACCCCATTTATCCTCAAATGACATATAAAAATAAAACTTATTATAAATACTATATTATCCACTCTCCCCATATATATTTTTTAGTTTACTCACAAAAATAAAAAATATATGGTCATCCATGGGTCCTTCATAGTGGTGATATTCAATTGGTAAGTCTCTCAAAAAACCTAGCAGAATATATATTTTTATTCTATATTATTCTCACCACCTTCATCTATAATGGAATGATAAATCCATAATAGTTTATATAATGTAATTTTTTTTAAAATGGAATATATTATATATTTCCCTTTTATTACCTCCTTTTATTCAAGGAAATGATACTATTTTTCAAAATATGTCTGCTAATCACCTCCATAATATTTATTTTGATTGTTTTTTTTCCTCATTCATGGATGGTTATAAAAAGTATTATTATGGATAAATAATATTTTAATAAATACATTATTACTTATTTAATGTTATGGATAAAATATAATAACATAAAATTAAATGAAACAAAAATAGTTCTTGATGTTTGGAAAAAAAAGAAAAAAGAAAATAAAAAATAATCATTAAAATTTTGTTAGATGTATCATCATCATGCATGAAATAAAAAATAATAAATTTGAAAATTTAAAATAATTTAATTTCATAAAAACTATTTCATTTATCTTCTATAATTTTATATCTATTAAAAATGAGAATCCTTAATTATTCACAGATGAAATGATCATAAATCCATGAAAGGAACACAACCAAACTAATGAAAATAATGAAATATTATTAATTAATCGCTTGTAATATGTTTTCAAATTATAATATATGTTATTTTAAATAGTAATAAAAGTTTTTATTAAATTAATAAAAATCATCAAAGCATTATACATGAGATTAATCTTCGCACCATTAAAGAAATGCGTGATGTATGAGTTTTCTTGTCACACATTTTCTTTTGTGAGATATATCAATTATTCACAAGTTATTTATTGTGAGTGGTGTATATATACTGACCTTTTTTAATATAATATCCTTTTTATATTTATATTCATGATATTAAATTCTAAATTTATTAATTATTAGTTTTATAGGGAATCCAATTCAATATATTACAAAGTTGTAAGGGGTTTCTTTACTCAAATTTATATCATCGGGTGAGACATATACTTCATTTATTATGACATGTAAATATTACGTGTGAAATTATTTTTCAGTTTATAAGGTTTTATTTTCCCATTTTCTTATGTGGACCTATAATGGATAAACAAAATTTATTAATGTTACTTTTTCCTAAACCATATAAAATTTTATATATTGTGTTTATTTTGAATGTTATCTAAATAATTAAAGAAATAATACAAATTATGTATCATTTACACAATATGGTTATATTATGATAATGATATTTTTTTGAAATAAATCCATTGTTGTAAATATTTTGATTGATTTGGATATGTAAGGCATGGGTTGGGGACTAGTTAATACAAGACCCTCAAAGCATTATTAGTCTAAGGATAATAAATTATTTGGAAATAACCCTGTCATGATTGTTTCCAAGAAGAATTAGATAGGTTTCTACAAAGAGACATATATTGGAAATAAGACTAATATTTATAATTAATATATATTGTATGTATCTTGATTGATTAGACATCCAACATTTTCCATTTCATTCATTTTAGTTATTTCTATTCATAGGATTTTCACTATAGAAACAAATATGGATACATTTTCATTATCAATTTATTTATTACATGGAATGTGTGTTATGATATTTACCTTATCATATTTATTATCCTCATTTATTCATTATTAATTATTTTGTAAATAAACCTTACTGAACATTTGATCTCACCCTTAATTTTTATTTCCCAATATATAAATATGAATTCATGAAATTGGTTTCAAGGATACTGACAATTATGTTTTATTATATATTGTGTTATGTTTCCTATTCACAATGTAAAATGTGTTTTTATTAATTTATCCTATTTACCAATAGCACTAATCTATTATGACATTCGGGATGTGATATCATGAAATCATGCCAATATAAAAAAGTTAGGGACTTGATCTAAGCTTCTAGGGTGAGGGAACTTATTGTTGGTATAAGAGGACATTCAGTTTGGAAAATTTTTATTATGGAATATAACCCTATGAATGGATTTCAATATAGTACTATGCATTGGATAATATTCTATAGATTTTGTAACGAAAATGTATAAACTATTTCAAAAACAACATCCTATAAATTATTCTTTATGACTATGTAATAGATATCCATGATTAGTGTTTCTCAAACATGGATTTTTGGTGTAGTCAAAAGATTCATCTAGATGGAACTTGATTAATGATGAATTTGTTATAAAATATTTTGATGAGAAACCAAATGGGATGGTTAAAAGAGTATATTTTGATTATTGCTAATAAAATATCATGTTATATTATTAAGATCACACAACATCGAAACTCTCAGCCTCTCCAAATATGATAGAGACTAAAGTTTTCTAAGAGATCAGGAGGTGAAGATTATGGAGAAATGAAGATTCATATTCTTATATGCTTATTATGTGAGAATAAACACCCAAGTTGTCATCAAGGAGTAATTGGATAATTTTTGGTTGGTGGAAATAATGATATAAAGAGTGAAATTTTTGAGGAAAATTGTAATTTTTTTGAATAATATTCCTTATAAAGTGTTATAGATGGTTGAATGTTTTAATTGAAGAAACTATGATAATTATGAAAATATTTTTCCTAGGGGGGGAACTCATGGATAATATAAGTGTTTTCAAATGAGTAATAGTTATACCGATGATGATGATGATACTATAAATGAAATATAAATGAAATGAGGAATAAAGTGATAAAGATTAGTTAATGGTTTAAGAATAATATGGAATGATTAAGTTATTGTGTATATAGATTCAAGATGTATGTTTTGAAACAATCAAAGATTTTATTGTTTTAAAAATATAGTGATATATATGGATTAGATCGCATTAACTCTTCTTTAAGGATTTGGAATCCTGCGATGAATGGTACCATTAACCAAGAGAATTTATTTTGTTGTGAGTTGATCTTTTAAAAAAAATTGTGTAATATGACCCAAAATATGTTATTTATGTTTTATTAATAATGGAAAAGGTACATTAATGCGATAATATATGTGAAAATGAAATTAGTTATTGTTTTTATAGTTTATCTGTTCTTTTCTAGATTTACCACAAAATTGGGTTTGATGAATTTATTCCAAAAAGTGGAGATTTTAATTTTGTAACAATGAATGTTTTCTTTATGATTTTCTAGTGATCAATTAAGATTATATTTGGTACGGGACATTAATAATTACATTATTGGGGTTTGGGGATTGCATGTTTAGTTTTATTTTGATATTAAGTGACCTTCATTCTAATTTGCTGCCTTTAAATTTGTACAGAAATATTTTGGATGAGTCTTAAGATTAAATACTTATAGAATATATTATGTTTAATCTCATGAATTATTGTTTTCTGATAACATATTCAAACCATTTTGGCTTCCATATATATTATGTGGTGAAATGAATGACACGTGGACCTTAGGATTCAATATAATTCCTCGAGTATGTAAAATTCATCATAAACATTCATTTCCTAGATTAATAGATGGCGTTAAAATAGACAAAATAACAACCAAAAGATGAGATAATTATTACAGAATGGAAAGAAATAAAGTGTGTATATTTTATAAAATTCCAATGTAGATATTAAATAAATCCATAAACTATAGGAAATTGATTTTGGAACAAAAAAATTATCTTCATACTTTTCTTACAAATAAATGTATTCTCTTCTATCCGTTAAATAGATTTAGAATTTTGCGCTGGTTAAATTTCTAGTGACCAAACTCTCTATAACTCTATATTAGAACATGATAGTTAAATATCTATTCATTTTATATGTTTTCAATTTCCACTTGTGATTTCATATATGGAATCCATGTTTTTTGGCGATGTTAACATTTTATGAACTCTATTTTCATGGTGAAATTTTACTTACCCAATATACAATATATAATTCCAACATTGGAATTATCATATATAAACATTAGATTTTAAAATTGAAATTTCAAATTGATAAGATGATGTTTATTTAAGGTGGGGTGGATTGAAAAAATGAATAATTTATTTTATTTATCATCTTAAATATATTCATCTTCTTAGATAGAATATATTATATGCAATACCAAGCTTAAATAAATAATGATATAAAATTAAATATTATAATTTTGACACTAACATTATAAACTATCCATTAAATTGGGGGTGGGGGGTCTGAAGAAGCTTAATTAATTATTAAAATATAGTTTACAAGTTTTATCAAAATAATTAATTTCTTATAAATTATTTATAAATGAAAATAAAAAGCAATATAATATGAAGATGTGTTTTTATTAAATATAAAATTTGTATGCCCACAATGGAATTTCATAATAATAAATTATATTAATCAATATTAGTGAAAGATATTTATTAAATTTATATATTTTCATCCAATAATTTTTTTAAATTAATAATTTAATTTTGATAGTCCTAAGATAATAATAAATCCAATTATATGCATAAAAAGTAGTAATTTTTAAAATGGAAAATTCAATACTAGTTTACGATGCATCTATTTGATATATTATTTTAGATATTTTTACGGTTTTTATTTGAAAAAATGAACCATTAATATTTAATAAGCATATAGAAATTATCTGAATGTGATGTTTTGGTATTTTCCATATAATATAAATTGTTTGATTAAAAGTGAAAAATACGTCATTTTAATTGCAAGCCTTATTTTAATTTAAATGATTTATAATGATAAATTATATTTTAAGTTCATTTAAAAGATACATTAGGTCAAGTATACATATTTTAATACAATTTTTCTACTAGACTCATTTTTATATGAAATTTGTATATAAAAACATTTCTAACTATTGACCATTTTATCTTAAAAAACACATTTCTTCATCTCTTCTCAAGGATTCATATTAAATATCATTTTTATAATTTTTTGATCTAAATTAGATAGAATGGATTCCATATTTCGAATCACAAGGTCCAAATTAGATAATAGAAAATTTTTATTATTAGTAATAAAAGTATACTGTGGAATGAGGAAATATTTACTTTGGCGTAGATAAAATAATCAACTAGGTTAAATTTAAAAGGTAAAGGCATTAAATACCACAAAACTACAAAATTGTATGGGTATTCTAGGTATTCATCGATCCTATTCAGACATTGAAACATTAATTATCAGACCAAATCTTCAAAATTTAGCCCACATCAATGGGGTTGTCTTTTATTATAAAATAATCATTATTAAATCACATAAATCAACCCCTCCTCAAGTATAAATACCAAACCTCACCACCCAAATTTCTCCTCAAAAGACTTGAATCTCATAAAACTTGTTACAAAACCTCAAATATACACTCAACCAATGTCCATGTTCTTTTGGTCTCACCAAAATATTGAATCCAAGGTCCTCAAGCAGTCTTTCAAGGAGGTGATATTCTATAGGTAATTTTCTCGTAGCACGTATCTTAATATCTTTTTTTCTTATACTTTCTCCTCACCAACTTCATTTATCAATGAATGATAAATTCAAGAATTATTTTATAAAAGAATTTTATGTTTATAATGTAATAACAAACATATTTACCTTTTATTACCTCAACATTTTAAATGAAACAACAATATTTCCCCAATTATGAACGTTAATCGCCTTTATGAATAATGATTCTGTTTATTTCCAATTACCACCTTTGGTCTTGTCATAAAACTATTATTATGGATAAATAAGATAATAATTATTATTTAATAACTTATTCTAAATGATGTTACTAATATATATACATATTATTAAATATAATGAAACTAGTTTGTGATGTTGGGAAAAACCTTTAAAAATATACTAAACACTTATGATTAACATTTTATCAAATGAATCATCATAATGTGTGAAGAAAAAAAATGAAAAATGGAACAATTTAAAATTAAGTAATTGAAATAAACCCATTTAATTTAACTTCTGATGTTTTATTTAAATATTAGATGAATACATATAATTATACATAAATGAAACGATAGTGAAACAATGATATGAATGCACATAAAATAATGGAAGTAATGAAATATTATTAGTCAAAGGGTGCTACGTTGTTATAAAAGTATCATATAAGGTATTATAAATACTTTTAATAAATTTCAATGAATTAATAACTTTTATTAAACAATTATAAATGAATTTAATATACCCAATACTAATGGTTATCACGATGTATGGTTTTTCTCATCTCACATTTACATCTATGATATATATGACTTACTCATCACTAATTTTTATGTGTAGTGAATATATAATTCTACTACATATATCATATCTAGAATATAAATATCGTGATGATGTTAAATTATTAACATGTAAATTAATACATTTATTGGTCAAATGTATAACAACCATATCCCATTACAAATATCATTACATGATTTTAATAATAATAAAGAAACATATTATAAAAAAAAGAACACAATTTCTTGTGTCTTGGATGACTAGCTATATAAAACTTAAAACATGAAACTAAATGAAAAATTTATTTATTTTATATTCATAAATATCTCTTAACATCTGTTATGCTCATGTATCTTCATAGGACCTCTTAGTGATAACATGAACAAATGGATGTGCTAAAATCCCCATAAGGTAATTATCATAAGAATAAAGCTTTAGCACATGAGTTAGAAGGCATGAAATATTAACACAAAAAGGAATAGAACATATGTAATCATAACATATAAACATGGGATAAAAAACAAGGATTCATAGTAATGGGTCAGTAACATAAATCATGAATTTAGCATGAGCCAAGGCTCGTTTCCTATAGAGGAGTGTATGAAAAGTTAACCACCAAGACTGTTGCACATGTATCACAAGCCAAGGCTAACCACAAAGATAGTTGAACATAACGTATCATTAGATTCAAAATTACCCAATAAATTGGATCACTATATAGGCTCACCCATTATAATATGTTCAATAACATTCTTACAACATATAGAATCATACAAAATAAATCAGACATAAACATAAGGGTTACTGATTGAAATAATTGGGTATCATAATCATTTCATAAAGGATAACAAATGGAATTATCATAAAAATTTCAATTAAGGAATGTAATTAAAAAATTCATGGACAATCATAGGGTATAATTGTAATGTATCATGAAATGTGATTTCAACCCGAAGCAATAACATGTAAAAAAAGTACTTAAGAAACTATAGAATTAAAAAATTTCAGTGCGGTTAAAGGAAACTATCAAAGGTCATTTAAAACATAAAAGGTCATAATAATTTGAATAGAAATAAATGTGAACTAAGAATATTTTCATAATTAAAATATTTGTTTTATAAAAAAAATGGTGTCATAAAAACAAATTATATAGTGTGATTGAATATGGGTAAGAATTTAGAATGTTTACTTAAAACGTGCTTACTTATTATGATTAATTGAGGAGGGAATCATTTAATAAGCCATAAATCCCTAAAATAGGTGGATTAATGGATATTGAAATGTGAGTCTAGGGAATATAAATAGAATATATAAAACATGAATAATAATTGATGATAAATTCATTTGGGTAAAATGAATGATAGAACAACCCAAAGGAATAATGTTTATTCAGGTAAAATCCCTTACCTTAAGTCTGATGGTGTCCTTCACATGATCTTAATGTCCCAGATAACCAAATAAAATTTATTAATTAATATTTAAAAAACACTTATTAATGTCAATAATTTATTATAACCTTTTTATGTTCATTCATGACATTTTTTGTGGGTTAAGAGGTTCAAATTCATTATTTTGGGAGCAATTGTTTCTTTGGCTTTAAGGATTGGTTTACTTATATACATGTAAGGATAAAAGTTTTAGATGGGAATAGGGGTCTAGAATTATATTTATATGTTATTAGTTAACATTCATAAGATTACATGGTTTTAAAATTTATTTAGTTATTTGGAATGAAGATTAATCATTATATAAAACATTAATGATAACCGTTTTTGGTTAATTGGTGGGTTTTTTCACAACAAACACATTTTTACTTATAAATTAATATCATGTTTACAAAATATTACCATAAATTAATTTATAAATAATAGATTTATTATATTATAGTTTAATCAAAAAATGTTTTCATGATCGGAATTGAAACGGTAAAATAAATTCAAAACATGTCATCCCTAAATTTGATGAATTATCACATCTGAGAAGGTGTTTTGAATTGTAGTATAAAAGGAGGGGAAAATAGAGATGATTATGATTTAATAAATAATTATAAAAATTTCCAATAAAATTAAGTTACTAGAGTTATTATAACATTTTGATGAATGGAGGCAAGGAAAGGAAAAGAAAGAAAGGAACTTGATAGAAAATAAAAAGAAATGGAAAGTGGAATTTACCTCTTTAATAAGTCTTCCTTGATATCCTCTTCAGGGGAGTGGTTTTGGAATTTTTAAGTGAAAAACAGCTCCCAGACATGGGATAGGGGCATAGGGAGAGATTTGAACAGAATTTTGACTGGGAACAGGGTTCATGAGGTGGGAGGAGAGGAGCTAAGGAGGGGTGCTTTTAGAGTGGCAGAGAGGAGGGGATCCAGATTCTTTTAATCATTTGTTTAATATTTTTTCTCAATAATATGAATTGTCTTGATTATTTTGAAAAAAAAAGTAAAGAGAGAATGTGTGTTCAAACCAATATCCATTTACATCATCCATGACTCATGAATGTTGCACAAATTCATTTATTTAGCATTTATTGTAAATTATGATAATTTTTAATCACAAAAAATTCACATATTGTAGAAAAATAAAACAATTTCTTGAAAAACATTGATTGAACTATATAATAAAAAAATTAACTCTATTATATGGAAATTATTTTCTTAATATTTGAAATTTTATTTATTATTAAAATCAAAATTTACTTGAGAAATATAAATTTTTAAATTAAAACTGCTATTCTAACACTTTGAAAAATTAATTAATGTATCTTAAAATAATCCAATAATCATAATTCATCAAATAATTATTATTGATTAAATTTTATTTAAATAAAAATTCTTTTATATTTTCAAATTAATCATAAAATTTTAATTTAATATACATGACTTACAAAAATACCATCAATTAATTTATAATTTTTAAAATATTTACATACTTGTACTATGATATATTTATACTATAGTGTCCCTTATAATATGGATATATTTTATTTATACTTTCAATAGTGAGGTTAATATTAAATTGGTTAGATTACTATTCATAATGGCCGCATTACTATTTGAAAGGTATTGTTACTATTTCATCAGTATACATTAACTTCTAGAGATACCTTTTATTTTAATCATTCCTCATATATATGGATTGAATTGTGTGCTATATATACCATTATATTATAAAACTATAATACATAATTATATTAAGTTAATTTCATTGATAGAACATTAGGTCATTACATTCTTCACCCCTTAATAAATTTTGACCTCAAAATTTCATTTTATATTCTAAGCTGAAAACACATCTGGGTAATTTTACTTCATTAAATTATCCAGTTTCCATGTTGCCTTTTCATACATATGGTTACTCCATTTTAATTTTACAAAGTGAGTATCCTTGTTACATATAAATTTTCTAAATGATCTAGTATCATCACTAGATACTCCTTGTAAGAATGATCATTCTCCAACTATACCACCTCTAAAGACAGTATATGTAAAATCATTGGAATGTAATTCAGTAATAGGGATACATAAAATTTATCATGTACATTAGACATTTTAAGTGGACGTGATATTCGATAAGCAATAGCTCTAATAAAATCAAGAATATATAAGTATCTAATGTACTTGGGACATATATTTCCATTCTTTACAAATAGCAGGTCCTTTATACATAGAGATATGTGGGGGAATACCATGTCTACAAAATTGTACTAATGGTCTTATCGAATATTGTCTGTATAAATCTTTGGATGACTTTGGGATGAATTTATGCGCTTCTTAATTATTGTCACCCTATCCACCATTTCATAGATCATTTCAGGTACTAACATATTACTATCACCAACTTAATCCTAGTACACCTGTGATTTTCACATTTTCCCATAAAAGGATTCATATGGTTCCATTCAAATATTGGAGTGGAAACTATTATTTTAATAGAATTAGACTAGTAAAAGATGTTTGTCCCACCCGCCTCTAATGTTCACAGAACATGCTATCATTGTATCTTCCATTTTCAGAATTGTTTACTCAGATTTGCTGTCAGTTTGAGGATGATAGGTCTTACTGATGTTCAGTTCAGTGCTTAAATAATATAGGTGTCTTTCCAGAAATTCATGGTGAATCAAGGATCTCTATCAGATATAGTATATATTGGTACTACATTTATCCTTACCACCTATTTATATATATATGTTCATGAAAATACAATGATAATTACTCTCAAACTGAGATAAAGTGATATGTCTTTGAAAGATGATCCACAATGACCCATATAGCATTGTTTCCACTAGATGTTCTTAGAAATCCAGTGAGACTGTCCATGGTAATATTCTCCCACATCCATGTTGGTATGGGTAGTGGTTACACCATACCCTTATAATTTTTTCTTTCAGACTTGTCTTTTTCACATACCAGCCACATTGATGTATATTCAACAATATCTTTCATATTATCCCAAAAATAATTCTCCCAGAGATCTGGACACATCTTTCTGCTCCATGGAAGAATAGAGGTTTTTGAGATTTGTGTGTCATTCAGAATATCCTTACTTGTTTCTAGATTATATGGTACACTTAATTATCACTCAAATCTAACTTCACATTCCTCATCAATCTTGAACTCAAATGATTTCCCATTTTTAATAGCTTCCACCCTTTTCAGAATGTCCCCATATTTCATTAAGCATCCATTATTTTCTCTACGAGGGATGTTTGAGAAACTATTCAAAAAATAATTTATGTTGTTCCCCCTTAATTATTCACAAGTCCATCCTTTATAAATATAATAATATTAACTCCTTTTCAATTATCATAATTGATAATTTTTAATGATAATTTCTCCGGAGAACATATTCCACATTATTTGACTTACTAGGATGGTAGTGGATTGAGTAGTCATAATCCTTGATTTTCTCTAACCATCCTTGTTTGTGCATATTATTATCCATCTTGTTGAATATATATTTTATAGTATTATGATCATTATACATCTAACACTTCTCACCATATAGTTAATGTGACCATATTTTCAACGCAACGATCAAAGCTAAAAACTCCAGATCATGCATGGAATAGTTTTTCTCATGGACATTCATCTTCCTTGAGTCATAGTTTATCACATTTTCATTTTCCATCCTCACATAGAATAATCCCTTCTTTTAAGAGTTACTATACACCAAAAATAATTATCCACTTATCGAAAGTGTGAGAACCGGTGAAGTTATAAGACTTTTTTTGATCTCTTTAAACCATTCCTCACATTCTTGAGTGTAAATGAACATCACCCACATCTATGTCACCTTATCCATTAAGATTGAAAATGCTGATATGTTCTTCACAAATCGTCAATAATACCCAACTAGACCCTGAAAGCTATTGATCTACCTTAAAGATGATATCATGGGCCACTAGTCAATTTACTTTATCTTAGATGGGTCCAAAAATATTTCTTTTCTAGTGATAACAGGTCCCTTGAATGATACTTCCTACATACAGAATATAATGTTAATAAATGTTTCATAATTTTTAGCCTTTTAGAAAATCATTAGAACTATATTTAAATACTCCTCATGTTACCCCTTTATAATTGAGTATATTAGAAAATAATCAGTGAAGTCTACACTTTTTTTAAAGTTAATCTCTAAAGACTACTAATTAATTCCATGATTATTGCTGGAGCATAAGTGAGTGCATAGGTCGTCACTATGAACTCATAGTTTCCATAACTCCATTGAAAGGTATTTTTGGGAATATATTCATTCCTTATCTTTAATTGGGAATATCCCGACCAAAGGTCTACCTTAGACAAATAACTGGCCCCACATACTTGATCGAAAAAGTCATCTATCTAAGGTAAGGGATACTTGATATTTATTTTGGTATTTATTGAGGTCACAATAATTAATTCAATGGAGCATTGATCATTAAATATTCTTAACAAAGTGAACTGGTTCACTCCATGTTGAGATAATTGGGCATATAAAACCCTTCTCCCGATTCTCCTATAACTCCATATTCAGCTTTTCCAGCTCAATGGTGACCATTACATACGGTATCTTTGATATATGTTGGGATCCAAGAATATTTCCAATTGACAATCCAACCTATCGATAAAGAGGAAGAACCAGAAATTATTTGTGGAATACATTATCGTAATCCCTCACAATGGACATGTCATCAGGAAGAATCATATCCCTTTGTCTCAATCATTTGAGCTAGATATGATTTCTCAAAAGGTAACATTCTCCACACATTAGAAGATGATTCTAAAAGAGATTAATTTTCCAGCTTACACATGTATAGGATTGTAGGATACTCTAGGATGTGAATATTGATCTCTCATTCCTGATAGTTAACATTGGACTTTTATAAAAATAGAAAATCCATGCCCAAAATAGAATCGAACATACCTAGAGGAAGTATGAATAGATTTTATGGTAAGTTCAGTAAAAAACATTTATCGGAGAGGAGTAAAAAACATTATATTTAATAATTTCCTCATTCTTTATTCTCATAGATGGATGAACCCCAAAGTTTTGGATTATTGTTCTATTAGTTCTACAAAAAATGAAATATATGATAGAATTTGTAGAACCAGAGTCAAATTATATGTTCACTATTCTAGATTGAATAACTAGTGTACTTGTCAACACATCATTGTCTAGATATACCTCAACAGTATTGATTGAATAATCCCTTCTTTTGTTCCATGGAGTTTGTTGTTTATTTCCAATGAAAACCCTTGGATTTGTGAAATTATTCACATAATACCCATGTTCCTTGTAGTTTAAACACAAAATTAATGGTTAACTGTTGATCTAAACATTCCTTTCTTCTTCCACATTAGTGGGATTATTCAAAACCCTTTTGATGTTCTTAGACGGATATCTTATTATTCTACACTTGATGCAATTCATGGTTCCTTTTAGATAGTTCCCAAGAATCTCCTTCCCTCAATTTTGGAAATTGGTATGTTCGATATTTTTTCCTTCATGGGATTTATTTGGAAAACCAACCATATTATAGTGCATTTTCCAAATATTTACACCAGGACCATGGGTCTATAGAGAGTCTCCGATCTCTATTTGAAACTTAGGAGGATAATTTACAATCTACTCATAACAATATAAGTATATAATCAACATCATTTTTCACAGATTTAGATTTAGTCTGCTAATGATGTGATCCACCTTGCATTCGGTTTTCATCACAAAGATGGAGGTGTATATTTCAATCCTTGTGAAATTTTCTTTATACACCAGAATATACTCATCTTCCTTCTACATATGTTTGAGGAACTATCTTTCCATCTTGAGATGGATGTTTTGAGGAAAATAATTAATGGAAAACATTCTCTTGAATTCCTCCCAATCAATGGATCAATTTCCACATGGGACTCCATATTCTTGATTAGTGTCCAACACTGATATACTACCCCATAAAAACGATGACCACCCGTACAACATTCTATTCTTATGAGAACTAGATGATAGATAATATATTTTCAGTGGAGTTATTCAATTGTTTCACAATGAGGGAATCAGACGATCCACTAAACATGGGAGACCTTTTCCATAGGAAATATTGAACAACAACATGCACTTTCCTAGGAGTAGGATAGAGTTCCACTTGATTAAATTTATAATCCATAACATGATTCAGTTGATAAAGTGTTCTCATTGTGTTTTTAGCACATTTTCCAATCATATCAGGAATATAATTAGGTAAATAATCACATTTCCTATCACATTTATTGTTGTCCCATGTTCATATATTTTCCACCATTAACAAGATAAAAATAACATAAAATTAAAAGGCTTTAATACACAGCTAATAATCATAAAAAATGGAAAATTTAAATATATAAGGATAAACTCTTTATATAAATTTATAGTCTATCTCATGATTCCCTTGGTTTCATACTAGGTAACCAATTATATATTTTCTAAAATTTATTATTATTGGTTTTATTGTTCCTATAATAACAGTTTTTACTAGGCTTATGAATTTACCAAAGCATATCGCATGGGTGTGTCATACCAAGAGTGAAGAAATTCTAGTCGTTAGGCACTAGTTCCCATTTAAGTCTATCTCAATGTGTTATTTTCATATTTTACCCCATGATACATCAGGGCTAGATCCTCATCCGCTAGTTCATATCCAAATAGAGATGTATTTTCTTGATATACCACTAACTCTATACTTATCGAAATTTAGGGGTGTTTTCTTATACATAGTCTTATAGTTAATATTATTATTGAATTAGTCTATTCGTAATATAAAAAAAATAAGTATACCCCACTCTAATAACAACTATAGTGACCCCATCCTTTTATAAATATCATTACATGATTTTACACATAGTAAAGCAACTTATTACAAGCCAAGGATCATAAATACTATTGTCTTGGAAGACTTTTCTTGTAAAACTATAAACATGAAAATAAATGAAACATTTCATTAAATTATATTCATAAGTACATCCTAAATTCCATTTTGTACATACATATTCATAGGATAACCTGTTGATTATACGAACAAATGGATAAGCTAGAAATACCATCAAGGGAATAAACATAAGAATAATGTTTTAGCACATGGGTTAGAAGGCATGACATAATGATATAAAACGGCATGGAACATATTGAATCATAACATATATAATATGAGATATATAAAAATGGAGTCATAATAATGTGACAGAAACATAATTAATTACATGAGAACATGTCAAGCCTCTTTTCACATAGAGGAGCATGAGTAAAGGTTAACCGCCAAGACTGTTGCACATGGAGAATGAGTCAAGAAAGAATACTAAGACCATTAAACATAATGAATCATTGGAATAAAATTTATCCAATTAATTGGAGTGATATCTAGGTAAAACCTTCATAAAATGTTATTAATATTCCTTCCATATATGGAATCATATATAATCAATCATAAATAAACATAAGGGTTACCCATGGTAGGAATTGGGGATCATTATCATGTTCTAAAGCATAAAAAATGGATGTATCATAAAACATTTCCATGAAGGAAAGTTATTATATCATACATAGAAAACATTATGGTAGAAAAGGAATATAGGACGAAATATAATGTCTAGATGATGTAATATCATGTAAAAAGAGTACTTAATACACAGTTGAATAAAAACATTTTAGTGCGGTTAAAGGAAAATATCAATTGTAATTTTAAAAAAGGGAATAATCTTTTTTATAAAAATAGAAGTGAAACAATGAGGTATTAAAAATAATAATATTGGTTTTATAAAAATAATTTTGGCTTAAAAACAAAATACATTGTGTACTTTAAAATGGGTAAGAATTCGGAAAGTTTCCATAAAAAGGGCATGCTTATCGGGTATAATTGACGAAAGAATAATTTAGAATTATGTATATCCTAAAAAGATAAATATTAATGTATCTTGATACCAGAATTTTGAGAATATAAAAAACAAGTATATGATTTTCATAAATAAAATAGATAACATCATTTTTTAAAAAAGAAAGATCGAAACCACCCGACGAATAATGGAGGTTCAAGTAGAATCTCTTACCTTATGTTTGAAGGTGTCCTTCACATGATCATGATGATACATATAACCAAATTACATTAATTAATTAAATATTAAAAAATCAATTATACATTTAAATGTTTTTTAATAATTTATTATGTTCATTCATGCCCTTTTTGGTGTGTTATGTGGTTTAATTTCATTGTTTTGAGGGCATTTGTTTCCTTAGTTTTCGTGATTGGTTTACTTATATGAATGTATAGATAAATATGTAAGGTGAGAATGGTTGTATAGAACTGGAGTGCTGTTTTATTATTTAACATATATATGTCATCATGTTTGTAATATTCATTTGTTTATTTGGAGTGAATATGAATCATTATATATAACATTAATGGTAAACATTTTTCTTAATTGGTTTTTTTCACAAAAAAATCATTTTGTTCTATAAATTAATATCATGTCTAAAAAAGATTCTTGAACATTAAATTAGTCATTATATATATATTATAGTCTGTTTTAAACATTAAAATGGTTTCAATACTATAATTTAAGACAATAAATGAAATTGAAAACCCATCTTCCTCGAATGTGATGAATTAACACATCTTAGATGGTGTTTTCATTTCTAGTATAAAAGAATAGGAAAGGGGTGATGATGATGAATTATTACATTATTATAAGAAAAATCCAGTACATGAAAGGTAATGGAGTTATCATAATATTTGGATGAAAGGAGGTGAGGAATGAATAAAATAAAGGATCTTGATTGAAATTAAATGAAATGACAAGAGGAATTTACCTAATCAATATATCTTCCTTTAGAGACTCTTTAGGTGAGTGGTTTTGGTCATTCTATGATACCAAGAGCACTTAGACGTGGAAAGGGAGATTAGGTATAGAATTTTTCATAATTTGGACATGGGACAAAGCTTGAAATGTACAAGGAGAGTAGGTAAATATGGTGGTATTTATAGTTGGGGAAAACATCAGTTTCCAATTATTTTAATCATTCATTTAATATTATTATTCAAGACTATAAATATTATTGATTATTATTACCAAAAATAGAAATAAGATAATTTTATTTGGAAATAGTGTCCATTTACATCATCTATATCTCAATCATGATGCAAAAATTAATTTTTTTAGCATTTATCATGAATTATTCTATTTTACTATTCACAAAAATTTAAGTTTTTAAACAAATAAAAAAAAATTCATCATAACCATTGTTCAATATTTATAATTAAAAAATGAACTCAATTGTATTAAAATGATTTTATAAATATGTGAAATTTAATTTCTAATTAAAATCCTAATTTATTGGAAAAATACAAAATTTAAAATTAAAACTACTTTTCGAATAGTTTGAAAAATCAATTAAGGTATCTTAAAATTATCTTATAATCATGATTCATAAAAATAAATATTTTAGAATATAATTTATTAAAATTAAATTTCTTTTATATTATTAAAATAATCATTAAATTTGAATTAAATATATATGACTTACAAAAATACCAACACTTAGTAATTTTTAAAATATTTACAAACTTATACAATGATATATTTATATCATATTGTCACTTTTCAGGGGGTTAGAATTTAATTATACTTTAATTAGTGATATAATTATTCAATTGTTCGATTTAGTATTCATATGGGTAACATTAATATTCCAAAGGTCATGGTACTATTTAATTGGTATACAATCCATAACATCTAGAGATAAAATTTATTTTACTCACAATGCATTTAAAAAAATTGTATCATGTTCTATATTTAATAATAAAGGATTATAATATTAGAAAAAGTAATAATAAGGGAATTTAATTGAAACAAATTGGTCATTATAATAATATGGGACTCATTAAAAAGTAGTAATGGATAACTTAACTCAAATTCAAATAATTAGATTAATATTCTACATCATTTATTATGTAATGTTAATAGTGAGTGTGAAATGAATTTTGATTTTAATATGTTATATTTGAACGTATTTTATTTCTACTTATAGTTTATACACATAATCAATTCATTTTATTATTACCTAATCGTATACCATTTTATATATAGTGTTTTCTATGAATTTTATTTGAATAATTGGGGATATAATATTCAATCCATATCATGAACTGAATATAAATATTTTAATTTAAGGGTGTTTTTTATGAATTAAATCATTTATTTGATGTATAATTAATTATGAAGAGATGAAATACATGGGTTGAGGACCAATTAATACATGTATCTCGATGAAATGGTAGTCTAATGAGTTGAAATTTGGGGATGAAAAACCATCTATGTCTGTTTCTAAGATTAATACGATGACATTATACTGACACACCTAAACTATAAAAATGATATTATATGATAGTAAGTAACTATATGATATATCCTAATAGTTTATACATAAAACATTATACATTTCCTTCATTTCAGTTCTTATTACCCTAAGGATTTTTACAATTAAAAAATATATGGATATATTTTGAATCCCAGTTTATTATTTACCTGAATTTTGTGTTCAGTTATTTACTTTTCCATTCTAATTATGATCATTCATTCATTATTACATTCATTTTTCTTTCATAAATGATATTTTATCTCAGGATTATTTTTTCCTTTCCCTAGAATATGAAAATGAAATCTTGGAATGAGTTTTAGGGATTCTTAGTATTTTATTTTTTTTATATATTATGTTTAATTTTCTATAAGAAATTTTAAATGGGTTTCATGTATGTATCCAATTTGAAATAAATACTAAACTATTCATTCATTCAGTATGTGATTCCTTGTAATAATTGAAATGTAATTAAGTAATGAATCATATTGAGGATTATAGGGTAATGGTATTTCTAGTTGTGAACCCAACAACCATTGCATGTGACACCTTCGTTATATCCATAAACAAAGGATAGTTCTATATTTTAGGAGTTCTAATTTTAATATTATATATTTTTTAAACTATATTACTTAAACAACCAATTTTGTTGAGGAAAAACACAATTCTAACTATATTATATGATACAAAATGATAAAAATTTAATCATAAATACATAGAAGTTAGATAGGAATATTTGGAATGATATGAAAATTTTATGATTAATCCTTATAATTATTTCACACATATGGATTTTTTGGTCTATACACATTGTGAAATATACATCCAAAGGAAATTTTGTCCATAATATCAATAGAATTCACATTGATTTAGTCAATTGGATCCTCTAAAATTCAGTAGTAATCACCCTCATTACATTTCAAAAAGTGGAAAAATCTATACTCAATTATAAACATATTTCAACTTATATCATCTCATTTTTTCAAACAATTTTTCCTATTGTAATCATAAACATGGTTCCCATATGTTTTACCTAATCGCATCATCCCACTTTTCAAATTTAAATTTAAATTTTTACAAAACAATTCCACAGTAAAACTGTTATAATGGTTTTACTCCATAATCATCTTCATAAAACCTTTCTTTTTCACAGTTCATATTTTATGGATATTATATTTCCCCCAAACTAAAATTTTCATCAACCTAATTAACATTCAAGTTGAATTTATTAAATTAGAAAACACTCATTTCATTGTGATTGTAAAAAAATTCTTTATATGGTGATGAAATAATGAATCAAATTACAAATATTTCATCTTTATCAAGGGCGATTGAAAAATATAATTTAAATTATACTTTAGTTTCTCTTTAGTTGGAAAAAATATAGGAGGCCCTTAATGAATTTTTTTCCTGAACTTAAAATTCCCACGTATAATTCTTCATAAAAATGTATACTGATATTGGAAATTCATTCATTACTATCAAAACATGAATAAATATTTGATAAACATTATAATCCCATTCAAATGGGAGTATAATATATGCCACTCATCTTATGGTATCATCTATCACATCCTCCATATAAATTATATTAAGAACCCAATGTTTCATGTTTTGGTGTAGTGGATTATTATCCTCTATGTCTTTCTTATGATCCCCTCTATCTTCAGTCACAGAACCGTCGAATGCAGAATAATTTTTTACTATTTCTAGGGAGTAGAAAAAAAATAACTATCAAGAATTTCCATTTATTAAAAAATGTAAATATCAAATTTTTTTTCTTTATGTTTTTATTCTTAAAAAGACAAAAATATTGGTCAATTTCATGAGACACAGTCTGTGACTCCTATCATTGTTATTGTCCAATATATCATATGGTTTCCAGAAGGGATATTCCTATGGAATTTTCTTTGGTAATAGTGAGTTTTAAAATTATTAAGGAATCCCTCTTTGGATTGATTTCAAGAACACAATAGAACATTAATATGAACTATAAAATATTTTAATATCACTTATTATATAAGGATAGGACTGGAAACAATCCATACTTTGATGAACAGTACCAGAACAGATTGGTAGCACTCAAAGTAAATTTTTCGTCTTCCTCTATAGACACAAAAGTGTTTCCTTGGAAAATATGAAGGGTACCCTGATGGTAAGGATTATGAATAAGGGAAACCGATCGTTTTTTTATTTCCTCCCCATTAAAGTTTGTTTAAATTTTTTTAAACCATCTACAAATGAATGATTCACTAAAAGAGACTCATGTGACGTGATTCTTCAAACATAAACAAAAAAACTACTCTTTCTCCTCATCCTATTAATTAATACTCAAAATCGGATAATAATATATCTCTACTTGTTATACTGTAATATATTAAATCTTTTCCTCACCAAAACATTTCTTTCCTTTCTAAAAAAAATCAACCCTTCTTTATCATCTTTCACAAACATTAAATTTTTTAGAAATGCCCTAGGAATTGAGAATTGAGTGATCCACTTCAACTGTTTTTAAATAACTGTCAATAAATCATGATTCAGTCAAATTTTTTTGTCCATAAATGTTTGAAACATCAGTATAGGACCATCATAACAATTTTTCCTCTCTAACTGATGAAAATAATTATCCACCTGATCATTCACTCTCTGTTTGAGATTGGAAATCAATATTTCCACTAAAGAAACTCTAGTATCCATTCTATAATGAATTCAATGATAATCCTAAATACATCTCCAAATGTCGTGTATTCATAGAATAGAAGAACTATATATTAGGACCATCAGTTTATGTTTGAAGAATGATTGAACGATAAATTGGATTCATTGTATTCAAAAAATCACTATATTACCCTTGATAGTTAGCCTTATGTACCGAAAACCCTAAAATCATACACATTACGCTATGGAGATTTCTCACCATGGCCTCCATTTCATGCATTGTAACTTTAAATTTCATATTGATCTTCAAACCTCACATCCCACATTCCTATTAATAAAGGTGACCCCATGTCTTAGTATTTCTTCATTCTTTCCATATACTAATTTAACATGATATTTTTTTACATAATATGTATAGTCAATTTTTTCTTTTTTCTTCCCCCTAAATACTTTCACTATAATAAAAAAAATTTCCACATGAATGACCTTGTTCATGTAAAACATTGGATCTAGTAAACTGAAGAAAGTGATTATTTTAATTCACTATCACAAGGTATAAGAAATCACATCATAATGTTTTGAATAGTTTATATTGTGACAATACCTAGTGGGGCCCCAAATGAGACTCCCCATGCCCACCTGAAAAAGTATAGGGGTTGGAGTCCAGAGCCATGTGAGAATATCATAGAAATGGGAGGCGTTAGACTATGGTAACTGTATTCAAGAATACACATACATCAACCTTGAATATGATGAATATAAAAATCAATAGAAACAAAAAATGAATTCATTCATATATACCACAATCTATGTACAAAATAATTATTGAATGTCTAAACAATGAAAAATTGTTGCCCATAATTTTTTTTGAAGTGTCCAACCAAATAAGAAGGATAAAACTACTATCAAAAGAAGTTTCTCAGAATCTATTTGAAAATGAACCAATAAAAACCATGGTTTGTCTAGATCAAAATATTATACCTGCTTCGTGTCATCCTAAAGAGACAGTCGAAAATCCTATCATCTACATATGTCATCAGATATGTGGATAAATCATGTGATATTGTGAGTATTAAAATACCCAGTAGGTGACCAAAAACCCAATATAAATGTGAGGTAATGAAAGAAAATAGTTTGGTCAACCCAAGATATAGGTAAATGAATTTGGGAGAGAATAAATCCATCTCAACCATTCCTCAACTGTATAAAACTAGTCGGCTGAAATCCACCTTGTTTTGGAAACATGATATGTGACAATATTGAAATGATTCATAGAATCACAAGATATACTCATATCAGACACAATGTATCATGATGATTTTATATGAGGCCCAAAGGTAATACATTCCTAGTATCAAACACATCATGAGGCCTTCCATCCAAGATAGCACTCACCTAAGAGATACACTTAATGAAGATAAACTCTCTAGGTCCAACTATAGTGTCCAACAAGAGAGTTCATATAATCATTTCATTACACCTTGTTCTTGCTCATGGGATCCCAAGTGGTGATATATACTGCTAGACACATCACCAGGTTTATAGAACATTTCCCCTATAATTGGATCACATATATACTCTCCAAAGAACGATCCCACATGGAACAACACCTCACCGCTAAACCCCAGTTGTAGGAGTACTAACCACTATACATAACATGAAAACTCTCTAATACTAATATGTAGGGACCCAAACTTCACCATGTTGAGGTATAACTACCTCCTAACTATGATTCATTCATAACTAGTGGAGGGGAATAATCCCTACATTTATGTAGCACTACCGAGGGAGCACCAACTCCAGTGTAGAACCGACTCCCCACCGCTACTCAAATATGTGTGAGTAACACTCCATATATAGAGTTCACAAATAGTATATATATGTGATTTATATATCTATATATATGATAACAATGGGATATCTACACCATAACACGATAGGGGAGTACCAACCCTTGAATGGTGGACCCTCACCCATGTATGGCCAGAGAGTAACAAACTATTCGATAACATCTCGTGTGGAGGACATGTTCCCTAGTATGATATGGGAGTACCAACACAATAAATCATGAAACCACTCCCTAAGACCTTGGGTGTGTACTAAATCTATATTCACAGTGACTATGGGGGGCACATGTGGTGATACGACAGGGGAAATCTATCTCCAACTGCATGAATGATACTTGGTAATGACACCATGGTCCAACAAGGGAGTACCAACCCTAGGATAATTGATATATAGATATAGGACCACACCCAATATGTTGGATTATTGTCTCTATTGATTGTAGAATTAATAGAAAACATCACTCTGATAAGATATAGGAGTACCAATCCATGCATCTTCCACTGATAAAAAAATCAGATCCACAATATATTTAAAGTTCCACTAAAAGAAGAATCATGAAAATCACAACTCATGTTGTAACGCTACCATGGGTGGGGGTACCATTCCCTAATATCAATTTTGAACCACTCTACTACCAAATGTTTCTAGTTGAACTAGAATCCTAAGACGACTTGTATGGTTATAAAATCCATCATCTCTCTAATGATCCTCCCTGATCACTATCCATGATTAAGAAACACATAATTTTGTTCTTCTATGATCACCCCATATCATATCATAATGTCACCACTAAGGCTACCAATGCATTATACATAGAAAAAAACTCATAATAAGATACTTTTAGACCTAAATATTACCCCTAAAGGGTTCTCATCCCATGCCCATGCATGAAACCTTATTCTCTTGTCCCATTTTTGTGTATTTGCAAATAATGATGTCCATTGATAGGACATATCTGGTCATGTCCCTCGGCCAAATGAAATGGGATTACTACACCACGTGTAACCCTTGTACATGGAATGTAGTCCCAAAAGTAAAGATTCCCCAAATGGGAAGAACACACGATGTGTTCCTCTTCACTCTGCACTATTATATTACAAATTCCAAATGTGAACTCCCTACGAGTTACCCGAAAGACCACAGTATCCACAGAAACCTATAAATAAACCCTAAAAGGATCCTTTCCAGTCATTTATGGTCTCTATTTCCTTAAGAACAATGCATAAAATGGATTATTGGGGAATAAATCTCAGACAACCATCCCCACATTGGAATTTTATTGATTCAAGTGTATATCCACACTCAAAATCTACTACACCATGATTTAGAAGAGTTTATAATCAAGATTGAATATTTTCAATGCCTCATCTCTTTGGTTTCACCTTAGTTTTACCATCACACAATGGGAAATTCTTACCATTCTAGGCATCCATGTATGTGACCCAAAATCTAGAGTTTGTGGGAGGGTTAATTGATTAAATTTTTATTAAGTCAATAAAATATATTTAACACCTTGCCAAGTCTCCCCCAACTCAGAACCTGATGAAGACAAACTTTATGTCAAAAATTTGACAAAAACAAAAAATTTAACTCAATTAAGACAGAATTTTTCAGATATGATAATATTAATAAGATTTATTCCAATTTTATAGAGAACAAAATCATTTTAATAAAATATAATTAATATTCGTAATATCACTGCATCAAGCATCTCTGGGACCCATAATTCCATGATGAAATAGTTTCTACATTTAGAAATACCCCAAGAAATATTAAAATGTCTTATATGGAAGAACTAGAGACACTACATACTCCCAACATAATCTATTTTCATAACTAAAAATGAAAAATCCTATTCCCATCGGGAAATGAAATCTCCTAACTTGACCTCGCACACCACTGATCTCATGATAGGGTTCCCATGTTATGTACAAACAAAAACTCATGGGATCTTGAAAATAAAAACCACATGCAATGTACATTTCAACTAGTAAAAAATTTTGATTTGTAGTTTCCACTTGTCACCTCAACTATGAAAGGATTTCAACACCAAGCACTCAGTCCATCTATACTCATAAGGTCTTGCGACACACCAACTTGCAATACTGACATATATAATAATGCAGTCTGACAGTTCATGTCCACCCATGGATGATGTGTACCACACCATCCTCAAGCATCAAATGTACCAATCACACAATAATTAAATGATGATACCAACAAGAAACATAGGGTTACCAATTCATACACACTATTTCATTCCAAGACAACATTTTGAAAACCTCCATGAACACTACCATCATTGTTAATTGAATGCTCAGAGAATCACTACTTGAAGGGTTTTACCATACACTTGATAAAGGCCGAATCTATAATCCAACACATTAGATATTCCTTCTCAGCATGGGATCACTTGAATATAAAATAGGAACACCATCGCAAAATCACAAAAAATTTCCACACTCACTAGTGAACAACCACATGTGAAAGGATGGTAGGAACATATCCACACCAAGTAAACATTTTAATGTGTCGCCAGGATGCTAATGAATGGTTTTATGTGATGATATCCCTCCATACGGTGATATAAACCCAATAAGAAAATAAAATAAGTATACTTCTGTATCACTATATCCTAGAAAATACTACGACTAGAAACCCTGACATGAATACACAAGTAAAAGAAAATCATCCACCACACCTAAAAACTATACACATTGGGTGCTACTATATCACCTGTATGGTTTTACTGTTTTTTGTAAAATAAGCCTCAGGGGGATCACACATTGATGGGATTATGAAGCTATATCAAACCACACCATCACATGGTTTTATCAATTCCCAAAGTCACCTCGGATAAGCATCGAGAATTATGTCGAAATTATTTTGTACCTCCAAAACCAGCCAAAAAAATACTACTAAAAATGAAAAATGGAAAACAGAATACCTATAATCATATTTGGAGCCTCTAGGACATAGGCCACTATTCCCTGTAGTAGTTCTCTCACCCCTTTCAATCTCCTTGATCATAGAATTGACAATCTAGGGATGGAGGTTGAAACATATATAAGAATCTTCAACCTCCAGCTATTATACCTGATCCTTTGTCTCATAGGTCATCAAGTAGAAACTCTATGAACCTAATGCTTCCTCTGATAGGGTGGTGAATCAAACAAAGATGTACTATAAGTTTTGTGGGTTGAACAATCTCACACAAGATGTCCCCATGTATCAAAAACATAACAATGCCTCTATTATATCTGATCAGATCCTTGGCACAACTCCTACACTGAAAACCCGTGTGTCTGATTCTAGGATTGAGTGTGCCTCATACGTCATGAACATGTTGACTAATGCATGATATCTGTTGTAGTTGTCTTAGCCTCATGATCTTTACTACATGCCCCATATGCCCGACCCTACACTAGGAATCTCTCTATCCCCATATGTCAGTCATGTTCTTCCATGTAATAGGGGACTCCTTATAAGACCACACATTCTCATATACATTTATAAAATAACTGGTCAAAGGCACATGCTTGAAAAAATAGATCTTGAAAAAAATTAAAGGGATTATCACGAATGGAATATGAATCACTTCAATTAATATTCCCTGGAGATAGTACCCTGATGAAGCTGCATAAGCTCCTAGATATGCACAATTCTTAGTGTGGCTGGATACAGATCTTAACTAAAGAGTCACTCAAACTCATTCCATGTGAGAATGATCTCATCGTGGGTCTACGCCACCGTAATACACCGTAACTAGGTTGATCCAATCAATGTTCTAGAATCATGGACCAACATTGAATTGGGAGGTGTTCTCACAAGGAAGAAACACTAGTGACTTCCAATATCCAATCATCACCTTCATGGGGGTATGTCCTTAAACAATACCTAGGAGGTTTCTTCCTTTGAAAATAATAAAAAACATTTATCTTGTGAATATACATGACCAGAATATCCAGGAAACCCTTCTACAAATGGGTGGTGTCTCATTTAGATGACCACATAGAGGTACCACATCCTGTATACTTACCTAAACATAAACCTCATCTACAAGAATATTTTCTCATAATCCCACTGTGGAACCCTACCGAGATGTATTGACAGTCGAATCTTGATAAAAATAAAGATGCACCATTTTAAACGACTGTATATAAGGATATGTATCATGATGTAAATTTAATACACAACCAAGAAATATATTGTGAATGTTCCAAAAAATATATTCGACCATTTCTTAAATGTCATGATTCGATATATAGGTTTTCATTTTCGTAGGGATTGGATACATTGGATGTTACAGTAAAACGGGAGTCCCTAGCATGAATACTAAAGAAAAAACACCTTAATACTATCACTATAACTCCCCAAACCATGAACATATCTAGAAAACATCTACATTATGGTCTTATTGTGAAACTCTATATGATAGTACTCTTTCATGGCCAAACCCACTAAGGCATGAGTTGTGACTAACCATGCACCCCTTTGATAGTCTAGGGGATAGTGTCAAGTGATGAGTAAGAATATAACATAGATGGGATACCTTATCCTACGATACCTATATGCATTCTCCCATATACACCTTTATGAAACAGTTTATAAATAATAATAAACAAATCAATAAATTATTACATACACCTATCCTGAAGTATGAGTACAACAAATTTATTAAAATACTAAAAATTGAAAAATAAAATCACACCAAAAGAATATGAAGAGTCCATCCAACTCACAAAGAGTGGAATACTATCAAATGAATAATATAGAAAGATCCCCATCCATGAAATAAAAAAACCTAGGTCTTCTTAGTTCTCAAATCCCCTCTTACTTTGGGTCCCCATGGGTCTAAGTTAAAAGGCCTATCATCTTCACAAGACACAACATGTGTGAGAAATGACTATGTATGGGTGAGTATAACAATACAAATTAAGAACCTAAAAATAATAAAATATACTTGAGGAACTAAAATTCAACAATCCGCATAACCCAATATTTCGGGAAACCCAAGTGAAAGAGAAGAACTCCATCTTGAAAACTCCTCACATATAGATGTATAGTTAGATCAACTCCACATGGAGTTTCAAAAATGATAAATGAAAAAACCAAAAGGAATCCCCCAATCACTAATATATAGACTCCTAAAACACAAAGTCCCATAATTTCCAGACCTCATAATTTTCCACAAGATTATTCTCAATGTTAAAATGTAATGCTCAACTAGAATAAAACACTCCACAAGCCATTTAATCCTATATGTAACTAATCTAGGAGATATTCATAATCAGGAACAACTCTCTATGACTAACACTAGTACCCATAACCACAAGTCCTATCACAAAAATATTTTACCCATGAATGATCATAGAAATCCAAGTGGAGAGGCTCTCCCATCAACATTTCACATAGTCTAGGGAGAACAACTCTGGGACATGAATCATATAGATCCTCTCAAAATAGAAATAAATGAGGGAACATTACTTCACCGTTCCCCTATACCTGAGTGCGTACAAACTCTTAACCATTACAAAAAACATCTTTAATACTGATAGGGAGCGTCTCGTACCTCACCACTTCATGGGAGAACTATCTCCTAACAAGGTTCCACACATAAAATGTGTAGGGGAATACCACTCAAAACAATGGTGCACAATTGAGGGAGATCTAATTCTATTGGAGGAAGTTCCCCCACAACTTATCAAATATGTGGGAGTAACACTCCATATATAAATTACCCACACCATATGTATAAGTGAGTTTTATCACTCCCAATATGATTATATTGGGGGACCAGTACCCTAACTCAAAAGGGGGGTACCAACCTCACAATAGAGGACCCACACCATGGTTTGATATGGGAATTCTTATGGAATCCCCCCTATTTATTTCATATTTTTTCATTAAATTTTACAAATATGGATCTTTGATGTATGGTGTCTTGGAAATCTTGAACAAAATACATTAAAACACACAAATTATTCTAATAAAATTGTAAGTCTTTACAAAATGTTCATCCTATGGAAAATTACTACATGTCATAACATGGAGACATACATAAAAGAAAAGGGTGAGCAGAAGGCCCAGTAAGGAAAACAAGTGAAACTGTTTACAAGTGAACTTGAGAAATATCCAAAAGAACACAAGGGATATCATAATGGAAGGATAAAAAGGCATATCACAACTATAATAACAAGAATAATACACTACTGGAAAATAAGGTTATACCAACAGTTAAAAACCATTGGTATAGGCTGGAAAACCATTGGTATACCCTATACCAACGGTTTTCCAAACCATTGGCTAGTAAGCCGTGACGAAAGCCTTATACCAACGGTTTGATCCAAACCGTTGGTATATGGGTTATATAAATTTAATCCACTGTATACCAATGGTTTATAACCGTTGGTAATGAATTTGAGGAAGTCTTATACCAACGTTTTAGAACCATTGGTAATGTGATTTTCAGGAAAACCTATACCAACAGTTTAGAACCGTTGGTATTGGTTTTCCAGCAACACCTATACCAACAGTTATAAACCGTTGGTATTGGATTTCCAAAAATCCAGACACCTATACCAACGGTTTAAAACCGTTGGTATATTGTTTTTCCAAAATCTGAGCACCCTTATACCAACGGTTTAAAACTGTTGGAATAGAGTTTTTCCAGAACTGCACACAGCAACCCCCCTCCCTCCCGTAGCCCCTCCACTGTACAACTGCATACAGACTTGAAACAGACTTGAAAATGGATTTTTCAGCTCATGTAAATGAAAAATCCATTTTCATGAAAACCCATTACAAAACCATCTCATGTTATGCAATTACATGAATGCAAACTAATTTTAAAACCAAAATGAACATGATGTATTATCAATGCAAACTAATTTTAAAACCCAACTCACTAAGCTAAATGACAATGTAGAAACACACAACATCCAATATCTTATCACCTCAATAATAATCCTTGGCATGAAATATTATATAAAATAATTTTAATGTAATATTAACAAGTAATGATATATTAAATGTGAACAACTAATTGATACAAGAAATAAAAGTTGAAACAAATAATTTACACATTATTAAAGATATTAACCTTCAGTTGAGGTGTAATGGGAAAATCTATAATCAAATGCATTATGAAGCTAAATAAAACCTAACTGTGTGAATATTATATTGCGAGACTGAATAAAACATGATAAAAAATCATTAGTTAGAGATTCCAAGCCAAATAATGACCAAAAAGAGAGAAATAAACAAATTTGGATTGCTTCAGATCTATCATTGATCCGTTACATGGGGCTAATGAAACGTAAGGCTTTATTAAGATCGTAATGTGATATTAGACCACTAGATTGAAGAAACCAATGATTTTGGTGCTTGGTTGAGATAGAAACAAGATCTGTGGTGTGATAATCAAACTATAAGAACCCAATTCCCCATTTCCATGCATGGATTTTGTATTCGGGTTTCTTTGAGGAAAATGTAACATTTATGTCCTTTCCAGACCACGTACAGGTCATGTCTCAGCCATGTACCAAGTCATGTTGTGTCATGGTCGTGCCTCTTAAGGTGAGGCCCAGTAAAATCTTATACACAGTGTGTATTGTTAAAGGAAATGTCATGTATTTTATTTTTTATTTAATATAAGGGAGAGGGTTCATGTCTCATTTTCAGAATTAACTTCTTTTGACCTTGGTTCATCCAAGTTCGTCCAGGAGTGACAATTATTCTATGAGCCACTGATTCTCCTATCAATGTCCAATCAGAACTCTAGAAGGTGCATTGGGATCCCACCAATGAGTTCTCCCTTCACCTTAATCCTATCTTCCTGATTCCTCTACTCATTTTATAGATATAGATTTGATAATTTATGAATCTTTTGTGGATTTTCAATGATCTAGGATGAATCAAGATCCAATATTCAACAATATTGTTCTCACGACTACGAGGTAGGTGGGTTGTGCCTATATGTTGTTTTATCAAGAATTATATGTGCCTAAAACTCATATACACATGTTTTTGGTATACATGACTTGGAATTACACCGTGATTATCATATGATATTTGTTGATTAGGTTATTAAGGTTATTTCTTTGAGATAGGGAACCACAGGGTTGTGTTTCCCTTGATTAATTTGTTAGAGCTATTGGCTCATGACGCCTTAGATGCATACTGCTTTCCATGACTTTTTTTGTTTAGGATGGATTATTGATTATTAAAAAGCGATGTGATAATAAGATTACATGAGGTGATTTGATTATTATTATGCCATGTAATAGTTAGATTAGATGAGGTGTGTTGATAATAGATTACGATGTAATAATTTAAATTAAATGAGGAACTTATTTTTACCTGTTAATAGATTAATTACATATGATACATGTGGGTGAGATTGTGATTTGTCTGAGGGAGAGACTGTGATGCCTGAGGGAGAGGATGAGTTTTTTTCCTGAGGTCAAGATAGTGACATGCGTTTAGGCAAGAAATTGATGTCTCCAAGGAATGTTTTAGCTATTATTTACTTTAATATTTAATGGTTTTTGTTTTCTTTATACTATGTTTACCTTTGTACTTTGTTTTTATACATGTATATTCACCAAAATTTGGGCCTAAATCTTGTGGTGGATGCCTACTGGTATTATGTCTCACAACCTGTTTGATTCATGCTTTGGGACCAAGCATATTACACTAAAAAATCCATTTTCATTTGTGACTCGTGCACGTCACAAATGACCCATGGATCATTTTCCTAAAGTTTCAACAGAATTCGAATGCGTTTGGTCGATTTTCCGTATGCCGGTAGTTGTTTTCACTTAAAATCATGTCCATTTCGAATAAAAGTGAGACAGTTTGAGTGGTACCGACCACACCATGCCTCATATTGTGGCGGGGTTGACTCGTACACGACACAAATGACCCATGGATACTTGTACTAAAGTATCAACAGAATCCGAATGTGTTTGGTCCGTTTCCCGTATGTCAGTTTTTGTTTTTACTTAAACTATTGTCCATTTCAAAGAAAAGTGAGACACTTTGAGTGGTGTTGGCCACACCGTGCCTCGGATTGAGGCGGGGATGACTTGTACACGTCACAAATGACCCATGTATCGTTTTCATAAAGTATCAACACAATACGAATGCGTTTAGTCGGTTTTTTGTATGTCATTTATTTTAATTAAAAGCGCATTCATTTTAAACAAAAGAAAGAAACTTTTAGTGTTACTGGCCACACCAGCCCTCAGATTGAGGTGGGGTTGACTTATTCACGTCACAAATGACCCATGGATCATTTTCCTAAAGTTTCAATAGAATCCGAATGTGTTTGGTCGGTTTTTCGTATGCCGGTAGTTGTTTTCACTTAAAATCCTGTCCATTTCAAATAAAAGTGAGACAGTTTGAGTGGTACTGGCCACACCATGCCTCATATTGAGGTGGGGTTGACTCGTAAACGACAAAAATGACCCATGGATACTTTTCCTAAAGTATCAACAGAATCCGAATGCGTTTGGTCCGTTTCCCGTATGTTAGTTGTTGTTTTTAATTAAACTGTTGTCCATTTCAAAGAAAAGTGAGACACTTTGAGTGGTGTCGGCCACAACGGCCCTCGGATTGAGGCAGGCTTGACTCATACATGTCACAAATGACCCATGTATCGTTTTCCTAAAGTTTCAACAGAATCCGAATGTGTTTTGTCGGTTTTCCGTATGTCGTTTATTTTAATTAAAAGCACATCCATTTTAGAAAAATGAAAGACATTTTTAGTGGTACCAGCCACACCGGCCCTTGTATTGAGGCGGGGTTGACACGTACACGTCACAAATTACCCATGGATCGTTTTCCTATAGTTTCAACAGAATCCGAATGCGTTTGGTCAGTTTTCCGTATGCCGGTAGTTGTTTTCACTTAAAATCCTGTCCATTTCAAATAAAAGTGAGACAGTTTGAATGGTACTGGCCACACCATGCCTCATATTGAGGAGGGTTTGACTCATTCACGGCAAAAATGACCCATGTATACTTTTCCTAAAGTATCAATAGAATCCGAATGCGTTTGGTCCGTTTCCCGTATGTCAGTTGTTGTTTTTACTTAAACTGTTGTCCATTTCAAAGAAAAGTGAGACACTTTGAGTGGTGTCGGCCACACCGGCCCTCGGATTGAGGCAGGGTGGACTCGTACATGTCAAAAATGACCCATGGATCGTTTTTCTAAAGTTTCAACATAATCCGAATGTGTTTGGTCAGTTTTCCGTATGTCGTTTATTTTAATTAAAAGCGCATCCATTTTAGACAAAAGAAAGACATTTTTAGAGGTATTGGCCACACTGGCCCTCGAATTGAGGCACAGTTGACTCGTACATGTCAAAAAATGACCCATGGATCGTTTTCCTAAAGTTTCAATAGAATCTGAATGCGTTTGGTCAGTTTTCCGTATGCCGGTAGTTGTTTTCACTTAATATCTGGTCCATTTCAAATAAAAGTGAGACAGTTTGAGTGGTACCGGCCACACCGTGCCTCATATTGAGGCGGGGTTGACTCGTAGACGACAAAAATGACCCATGGATACTTTTCCTAATGTATCAACAGAATCCGAATGCGTTTGGTCCGTTTCTCGTATGTCAGTTGTTGTTTTTACTTAAACTGTTGTCCATTTCAAAGAAAAGTGAGGCACTTTGAGTGGTGCCGGCCACACCGCTTCTCGGATTGAGGTGGGGTTGACTCGTACCCGTCACAAATGACCCATGGATCGTTTTCCTAAAGTTTCTACAGAATCCGAATGCGTTTGGTTGGTTTTCCGTATGCCGGTAGTTGTTTTTACTTAAAATCCTATCCATTTCAAATAAAAGTGAGTCAATTTGAGTGGTACCGGCCACACCGTACCTCAGATTGAGGCAGGGTTGACTCGTACACGACAAAAATGACCCATGGATACTTTTCCTAAAGTATCAACAGAATCCGAATGCGTTTGGTCCATTTCCCGTATGTCAGTTGTTGTTTTTACTTAAACTGTTTTCCATTTCAAAGAAAAGTGAGACACTTTGAGTGGTGTCGGCCACACCGGCCCTCATATTGAGGTGGGGTTGACTCGTACACATCACAAATGACCCATGGATCGTTTTCATAAAGTTTCAACAAAATCTGAATGCGTGTGGTCGGTTTTCCGTATGTCGTTTATTTTAATTAAAAGCCCATCCATTTTAAACAAAAGAAAGACACTTTTAGTGGTACCAGCCACACCGGCTCTCGGATTGAGGCGGGGCTGACTCATACACGTCACAAATGACAATATAAAAATTTCCCAAAATTAATCAATTTAGTACATATAAATATTATAAGTAATTGGATATTTTTTGTTTGTAAATTATATTCCTAATCAATGAAAATATATAAAGTAGAGAATAAAAATGTTGAAAATAAATTTTTTAACCAAAGAAATTAACCAATATTTCATTATCATTAAAATCCATTTATAAAAATAAAAAATGCACACACTTATTTATATTTTTTAACCGAGGGAATTCATCACCTAATAAATCATTTTCCACCTCAGAAACCCTCATTTTATTATTTTTAAAATGAACCCCCAATATTACCCATGGATCTAAAACACATAATTTTTCATGTCATGTCCTTAGGCCCTAAATCTTACTTATGGATAACCATATGTCCTTAGGCCCTAGAACACCCATGACCCGACCCGACCCGACTCGACCCATGGACACCCCTAATTTTGAGTGATTGTTTTTGAATATTAAGATGTCCATATTAACTTATCAAACCAGATATCATACAGGAATCACAGTACCAAGGAATACTAAAGGTCTAGGTAGTAGACTAATCATACAATAATAATCAAGTTCAAAAAATAGATATGATAACAACATCCCTATGAAGTAGAGGAAGACCCCGGAGTGGAAAACCAGGTTCAAAAATAAAGAGTTATACAAAATTCAAAAATGAAATGGATCAATCTACCCCTAATCACCATCATCATCACCACTATCATCATCTACCTCATCCTCGCTGCCATATCTGTCCTCATCATCATCCTCTTCATCATCCCCTTGCTCATCGTCGGCCTCATCCTCGTCCTTAGCCCCATCCTCACCCTCAGCATCCTCGCCCTCGGCCCCATCCTCACCCTCGTCCTCATCCTCGCCCTCGTCCTTTTCAGCATCCTCGTCATCGCCAGGAACGTCATGATCTCGATCACCACCAGAGCTGTCGCCTGGTGCATTGGATAATGCACCCATCGACGACATAAATGTCTGACAAGCCACGCAGCCTCTGGTGGAAGTGATGATGATAAAGCTTTCATCAGCTTCATAAATTCTTTGTCCCTCGTTTGAACTTGTACTTCCAACTTTGTGACCCTTTTATCATATTTTCTTGCTTGCTCTTTGACCTGTTCCAACTCAGTCGTACTAGAATGGATACCTGGAGAGGACCAATACCTTGTCGGGACTATATTCTTACCAGGTCGGCATGGTACTCGACCAGAGTGCTCCTCTCCCAAAACCTGATATAAATGATCGTGTGGCCCAAAATTGTCAGGCTCTTGGGCATCAAGAGCCTCTAAAGCAGCCTGTTAAAAATATTAATAGATTAATAAATTTCAAAATAGATATTAACTTTGAAATAAACATATTAAAACTTACAATCTTTTCTTGGGTTGATTTATTTACCACAGTTCCATCTTTTTTTCTTCTACTCGAGAAAAACAATTTTGCTCGAGGGATACGTCCTTCAATATTCAATTTTTGCTTCTGTAATGACATTGAAATAGTATAATGTGAAGGTATAATCATATATTAAATATTCAATAAATCACATAATTTAAGTAGGAAATAATAAAAAGGGAAAGTCCTAAAGAAAAATTATAAACAACTATATCGTACTAGCTGTCTCTCATGATCTGACATAGCTGTGCGGCCCAAAGTGTGAAGGTATTGCTTTGAATCAATGTTTTTTTGTTTTTCTCAGAAGATTCCTAAATAATGTTTAATAATAAATAAGACTATATTAATGCAAAATATGAAAACTCTGATTTTAATACCTCAAATGAGATTAATACCTTAAATTTGGCAGTCGCCCAATGGGTAATCATTTGGAGATATTGCTCTATCAGGAAGTCATCCACGATAGGTAAAGTATCTAAATCCGTGCCCACCCTCTCACACCATCCAATATACAGGTCATTCTTATAAGCTCTCCAAAGCTCTCCCAACTCTTTTAAACGCGCTGGTCATGCACCTTTTCCATCAGGGAAGTTAAACCGAAGCTGAAACCCAATAGATTAGTTTATATAAATACAGAAAAATACTACATTAAATCCGATAGATTTTTTACCCATATTTGTGCCCACATGTTATCTTTGACTTCGTGTGGCAGTTGTCTCCAAGAGAGAGGGCTGACCGGAATGATATCAGAGTATTTGGCTAGCATCGCCAAAAAACCCTGACATTCCTGCCCAGATTTCTCAATCATTTGTCCATCCGCATTATATTCAACCATCAACTGTGTCTGGCGGTTCCATACTGCACGCAAGCGAGTACGTCCCCTCCCCCGCCTCCTATATGTAGATGAATCTGTTATTAAAGAAAAATAATATCAGTACAAGTTATAATAAAATAAATTTTGGTATAAAAATTTGATAGAGTCAGTTAAATATACTTGTGGTAGTCGGATCAATGGGCATCACTGGATGTGCAGAAGCTGAAGGAATATCCTGTACAGGTAGAGTGTCCCTTAGTGTACACTCCTCAGCCGCATACTGTGTCGCATCAGGAGTCGAAGAAGGTGGAATATAATAGCTCGGAGATAATGAACCAAAAGCAAAAGATGATGGCATAGATGTCTGGCCAACTGGGAGTGTAAACATCGGAGGTCTAAATATCCCGTGTGTCACTGGAGACACACCAGGATCAAAATGGGGTGAAGAAGATACGTCTGTGGTGGTGGATCGTATAACTCTCACCCCATGACCTCTCGTACCACCGGACTCAGTACCGGGCCCACTAGATGATCATCCATCTCTGACACCACCCCTCCTCCTACCACCAGCCACTCTACTGGGAGCAATATCAGGCTCCTCGTCAGATATCTCTCGTTTAGGGGGTTGATCCAGAAAAAAAGTTTAACACATAAGTAAACACATGATATTATAAGTTATTGAAATATTTATATTTTAAATAAAATACTCACAATAGGGATGAGTGGAGGAACACCCATCTGTATCATGCGATGATTATTATCTGTCATCTTTTTCCGTTGCCTCTCTTCAATGGGTGTCATTTCCTGCAATGAAAACAAATATGGAAGTAATTAAAAACAGATAACTATTGTGTAACCCAAAAAAAATATAGAAAAACCATTCTGATAATAAACATAAAGTAAAAGAAGATTTATGGCAGTTTGAAGGTAAGCACAAGGATACACACTCTGAATGATGTAGGTGAAACATGTAGGTGAGAACACGACTGTATGATTCTATATATTTCCCACCACAACTTCAGGGGGAGTCCAGGGGTGTGGGCTGTCTGCGGGGGTGGTCAGGCTGTCCAATGGGGTAGGGGGAGTCCAGGGGGGTGGGCGGGCTGTCCAAGGAGGTGAGCGGGGTGTCCAAGGGTTGGGTGGGGCTGTCCGGGGGGGGGGGTATAGGGTGTCCAAGGGGGGTGCGGGGTGTCCAGGGGGTGGGTGGGCTGTCCAAGGAGGTGAGAGGGGTGTCCAGGGGGTGTGTGGGGCTATCCAAGGAGGTGAGAGGGGTGTCCAGGGGGTGGTCTATTCAAGGAGGTGAGCGGGCTATCTGGGGGGGGGGGGGCTGTCCAAGGAGGTGAGCGGGCTGTCCGGGAGGGTACATGGTGTCCAAGGGGGGTTCAGGGTGTCCAGGGGGGTGGGAGGGCTGTCCAAGGAGGGTGCGGGGTGTCCAGGGGGGTGGGCGAGCTGTCCAAGGAGGTGAGCGGGGTGTCCAAGGGGTGGGTGGGGCTGTCCGGGGGGTACATGGTGTCCAGGGGTCGGGTTGTCCAAGGAGGTGAGTGGGCTGTTTGGGGGTGGGAGGGCTGTCCAAAGAGGTGAGCGGGCTGTCCGGGGGCGGTACAGGGTGTCCAAGGGGGGTGCGGGGTGTCCAGGGGGGTGCGGGGTGTCTAGGGGGTGGTGGGGCCGTCCGGGGGGTGCGAGGTGTCTAGGGGGTGGTGGGGACGTCCGGGGGGTTGGAGGTGTCCAGGGGGTCGGGGGGTGTCTAGGGGGGTCAGCGTGTCCAGGTGGGCGGGCTGTCCGCGGGGGTGGTCAGGCTGTCCAATGGGGTAGGGGGAGTCCGGGGGGTGGGCGGGGTGTCCAAGTAGGTGAGTGGTGTGTCCAGGGGGTGGGGTCCCATTAAAATATAAATTTAGTGAAATATTAGTAGAAACATTTAAAATAAATTGTGAAATATGATTTAAAGTGTATAATTTAAAATGAAATATCAAATAAAAACAAATTGAATTTTAATATTGAATGTTTAAATTAAGTTTCGACCCAGATTAATAGTTTTAGTGGGAAAAAATAAGTGTCACTAGTTGCTTTTATGATTATATTCCATTACATCTCTAGTTTTAGGAGAAGTTTGTGTTTAATGACCTGGTTTAAAGTGTGAATGAAATGTCCTATAATTTGAGATACGAACTATGATATTTTTCACCAACGTACATTTTTGATGAGATATTGTGAGAGAGACACTTTAAGGGAATTCATTGAAATGTTGTATGATCCATGGATGACATGTTAATATTGACCTATAATACTGAAATTATAAAGAAGACACTATTTATATATTAGAAGCTGAGGGAGGTCATGGGAGAATAGGATAGAATTATAGACTATTGAACTAGTATACCGACATCATGTGGTAGGATTTTTTTGGGGATTCCTATGAGATGAGTAACAGTCATGATTGAAGTACTGGTTTCTCAGTTTTCCTACAACAGTGTGGAATAGGGGTCATTAAGAACATTTCATGTGATCATGACCCAATAGAGTCTCAACCATGTGGAAGGATAGTCAACATGAAGTGTTTCTGCTGAACCATCCCTCTAGTAGTGACTTGTGATAGACATATTCGAAAACAAGTTTTGGAATTGTTTTAATAGTTCAATATCATAAATGAAGATATATAAGTGATGTTTGATCATGTTGTTGATGTGGTGGTTGTGGTTGTGTCATCCATGCCATAATTACACTGAGATATCAGTGTGTTCCTATTCCAAACAATGAGGTTTTATTACATGTCCATGTTTCATTAAATATGTATTATGTAAAACATACCCACATGGAGAAGGGTGGCATACGATCTAGAGTGAGAGGTAAGATCAAAGTAGCCTCTACTAGTAAATCCTCTCATTTTGATACTGATGCATCACATGGATTCATATCCTCACATGTGGTGAAAATGCTATGTCTCATTATACTGTCTTCAATGAGTGTAATGATTCTAGAAATCTAAAAAATGAAATATTAGATAAAGAAGAAGAGGAACCTGAAGGAGGTCGAAGATCCAAACTGGTCCTGCAGAAGGAGCTCCAAAATCGCCTAAATCGGCTACTGCTGTTCCCGTTTAGGGTTCTGTATCCGAATGGAGGAGAGGAGGCGCGGCTGACAATTTGGGGGAAACTTGTGCCAACGGTTTTTAAAAACTGTTGGTATATGGCTCCCCAACCACACCTATACCAACAGTTTAATAAATCGTTGGTACAAACCTCCCCAGCCACATTTTTTCCAACGGTTCTCATTGAACCATTGGTAAAAATCACCTTAAACACATCATTACCAACAGTTCACTATAACCGTTGGTAAAACCTTCTGTAAACCATCCTTTACCAACAGTTCTATGAAACCGTTGGTATGTAAGTGTGGGGAAAAACCCACATTCCAGTAGTGATAACTTAAAAATTTGGCTACAACAATTAATTTAGACATTCATGAACATATCACCAAGGTCCATCCCAAGGCGTCATAAAAATTAATAAGGTTATTCACCAAGGTATCGTGAAAACTTGTCATCTCTAGATATTAAATTAATTACCCAATGCATTAAAGAGCTATCAGGGAGTACCCTTAATATGTTTTCATTTTCAAGTAATACAAATAGATTATAAACAAATATTTCATAAATAACCAAAAAAGAATAATAGAATTGGTTTTCATTTCAAAATCGTGTCATTTTAAAAGTTCTTAAAAACATGATAGTTATGTCATTTATAACCCATTGAAAATGAATGAGGGTTTCATGTATGGAAATTCTAGAATCAAATATATTATTTCTATGTCTTTATGAATACCCCGAGAAATGAAATAGTTTTGGGTATTCATATAAATAAAATAAGATAATTTCATGAGAAAAAGAGAGAGATACTTTGAGACAAACTTTATGCAGCATAATGGCTATATATAATGGTTTTATAAAACATTAAAAATAGAGGGGACAAGTTTCACCCACTAATTAATGATGTCATGACAAAAATAGGAGGGTGAAAGGTTCCCTTAACTTGAAGAATAACATTGAAATCTTGAAGGATGGGACCTTAGGGGACTTAAGGGTTCCTTGGGAGGACTCTATGGGGGAAAAATACTAGAGCATGGTTGATGATGAATTTTGAATGAATTTAATGAATTAATGGGTTGGTATTTGTTGAAAAAATGAGGGAATAGTTTATTAATTTCCAAGGGACACCTTATTTGTGGTATTTTCAACACCATCAAGAGACCTTCAGGGGGTCTCGGGGTCCCTACTGAGTAGCGTATACTCACCCCTGCATGGGCTATGCCCACACTAAATTGTGTTGGATGCAGACGACGGACAGCGCTGATCGTGGTTGAGGCTTGTGGAGCAAGTTGGTACCTGGAGGTGGACCACTAGGCGGGATGTACATGGAGTGGGTGGATAGACCCGAGGAGCTGAGGAGGCTATCTATACCCACCCTTTAGGTGGGACATCTAGTGGACGGCTCGACGTTGCTGCTTTACTTTCAGTTGCTATACCTTCTTTCCAGTTGTACATTACTTTCAGTTTGGGTTTGTATTCTGGCCCATTGACTTTATGCACTACTATTGTATCCAGTTTGACTTAGTGTTTACTTCTTCTTTCTTACTTTGTGGTGTTTGTTTAATTTATAAAGGCAGTGCCTTCTCCTTTTTGTCAGGATTTACGCCTTGGTGCTAGTCGCCAGCCCATCGCCTATGGGGGGTGGGCTAGGGGTAGTCACATCATTGGTCCCGAGGACGGGTCGTGAGAAATTGGTATCAGAGGAGTTCGGTTATACCGCAGACCTCAAGAATCTAATCTTTCTTCTATCTGAAGCAATAGTGTTAAGGGTATTGAGTGTGGTTATCCATCCAGGGAGTCCAGTATTGGTGTGGCGGCCGACGTATCCGTACAACAGGACCCTGACTTCTGATTTCTGACTCAATGCACGAAAACATTGATTGCATGTGTGTTTCAAAAGTTTTCTTTGTGATTACTTTGTGTCAGCTCACCAGGTATATTGTTTGACCATGGTGCACCGGTTTCTTTTCTGGATGGCCCCACGATGGTAGCCATCTAGGGTTACGAGATTTGTGCAAGACGACATCCCACTGAAGGACGATGCCTCGGTGCATGGCCCTTTTTTAGCGGAGGCACTGGAAGTACCTCTACCCGCCGAGCCACCGATGCCACCAGCCCCAGCGGCTGAGAGTCCACGTCGCCTTAGTGCACTTCACGGGTTTCAGTGTCAGAGACCACCCCGGTTCTGCGGGGAGACGGACCCTAGGTAGCCGAGGATTGGTTGGAGGCTGTAGTTAGAGTTTTCAGGTTAGTAGGGACACCAGCTGACCTCATGGTGATCCTTGCAGCGAGTCAACTGCACGCGGCAGTGGGAAGATGGTGGAGACTGATGCTCTAGGTGCACGAAGAGGCATATCTCCTCTGGATGGACTTTGAGATCGTCTTTCACTCGGAGTTCTCCCCAGCCACCCTCCATGTGGTGCGCATTCAGGAGCTACTACAGCTGCGGCAGGGCAGCATGACAGTCTCCCAGTACTCGGAGAGATTTACCGATCTCTCACGCTATTCGAAAAACATGGTATGGGACCCATTCTTCTGGGCACGGACCTTCGAGAAGGGACTAAGGCATGATATTAGGGCATCGATGATCTCCCTCAGAATTCCGACACAGGTAGGAGTACTGGAGCGAGCCCTTCTCATAGAGAGATTTCTTGCTGAGCCTACGCCAGTAGTGAGACCTACCGCAGGGCGGCACATAGAAGAGTCGTCTTCAGCTGTCAGTCAACGGATGTCACAAAGGTCCAGGCGGACTAGACCATCTGGAAGATGACCTGAGGACACTAGCTCAGAGGTGCGGGGCACACGGCGCAGAGCCATCCTTCTGAGGAGCAGACAGTGCTACGCATGCGGCAGGCCGGTCCACATGGCTCATGACTGACCGACCCGCCTTGCATAGGACCAGCATACGGTTGAGGGGCCACCCTTGCGGAGGCATAGGGTCGACCGTGGTGGTCCGCCGAGAGCAGGCGGACGAGGCAGGGGAGCTGGCCGAGCAGCAGGTGGTGGGAGATGCTTTGAGGCTTTACCATGACCACCACCAGGAGGTCCACCCCGACCACAAGGAGATGGCGGGCAGAGACAAGCTCAGATTCAGGCAGCAGAGGCCTACAACCACGGCACACCAGAGATGATTCAATGTAATATCTGTGTCTACTCCACCCTTGCTGCAGTTCTTATAGACACAGGAGCGAGTCATTCTTTTATTGCCGTTGCCCTTTTTCGGAGCTCAGAGATTCTGACGGAGCTGTTGGCTCGATCCTTATGGCTAGAGACTCCTACGAGAGAAAACTGGATGATTACGAACTGGTTCCGGTAGTGTGAGCTTACTCTAGGAGGCGAGATCTTCGGCTGGGATCTTCTTGTAGCGGCGTCGAGGCCTTACGATATCATCTTAGGCATGGATTGGTTATCTACATTCCATGCTCAGATCGACTGTATTAGGAACAAGGTGCGGTGTGTACGCACCGACGAGAGCAGGTTCACCTTCACCGGTGAGAAAGGAGCCTTTGCAGCGCAGGATGGACTCACATAGAGAAGAGGATAGCCCATCACTCATCAATTGGCTAGCCTCATCCTTGGATCAGTTGACGTGCGGAGTCCAAGTTTTCCTGTAGTGGTGGATCAATATGCGGACTTTTTTCCTGACGACATTCCAGGAATACCTCCTCACAGAGAGGTAGACTTTTATATTGACATGTACCCTAGGATAGCCCCGATATCCACTCTAGCATATCGGATGTCTCTCGCTGAGCATTGAGAGCTACAGGTACAGCTGGAGGACTTGTAGGGCAAGGGATTCATCCGACTCAGTGTTTCACACTGGGATTCCCCAATATTGTTCGCCAAAAAGGTGGACAAGAGCTTGCGACTTTGTGTCAACTATCGTTTCCTGAACTAGGTGACCTTGAGGAACACGTATCTGCTACCGAGGATTGAAGACCTCTTCAATATGATCAAGGGAGCACGGTGGTTCTCAAAGATAGACCTTAGGTCAGGCTATCATCAGCTCAGAGTTTGAGACGAGGACGTGCAGAAGACGACCTTCAGATGTCGGTATGGCCACTATGAGTTCTTGGTTATGCTTTTCGGCATAACCAATGCTCCAGCAGTGTTCATGGGTCTCATGAACAGGATCTTTCAGCCATACCTTGATCGATTTGTCATGGTCTTCATTGCCAACATATTGATATACTCGACCACTGAGGAGGAGCACGCCTAGCAATTGTGGTTTTTACTGGACACACTCTGAGAGCACCAGTTTTATGGAAATCTCTCGAAGTGTCAGTTCTGGATATGTGAGGTCCACTTCTTGGGACATTTCATCTCTAAGGCGTGAGTTGCGGTGGATCCTGCGAAGGTCAAGGCAGTGCTAGCTTGGGAGCCACCCAGGAGCATGATGGAGGTGTGAAGTTTCTTAGGTCTAGCTGGGTACTACCAGAGATTTGTGCCAGACTTTTCCAGAGTTGCGACACCACTCTCGGCTTTGACGAAGAAGGGGAAACCCTTCATGTGGTAAGACAGGTGTCAAAAAAGCTTCCAGGAGCTGAGACATAGATTGACCAACGCACCTATCTTGATGCTACCAGAGGAGGGAGTAGGGTACGTAGTCTACTATGATGCATCAGGGACCGGACTTGGATGTGTCATGATGCAGGAGCGGGCCGTGATTGCCTATGGATCACATCAGTTGAGGCAGCATGAGAAGAACTATGCTACCCATGACCTGGAGTTAGCAGCAGTGGTCTTCGATCTGAAAATGTGGAGACACTATCTGATGGGCGAGTGCTTTACAGTCTACTCTGACCACCAGAGTCTCAAGTACATCTTCTCGCAGAAGGACCTGAATCTGAGACATCGGCGATGGCTCGAGTTCCTCCAGGACTATGAATTTGAGATAGTCTATACTTTTGGAAAGGGGAATGTAGTAGCCGATGCTCTCAATAAGGGGACGGGCATTCAGCTACTCGGGGAGGTGATGGAGTAGCTAGCCGCTTTGCAGATATTTTTCGTGGATAGATATGGAGCAGCCTTTCTTCAATCACTCACAGTCACTCCTCCACTACTGCTGCGGGTCAGAGAGGCACAACGTGGGGACACTGACTATGAGATGCGGCGTGCACAGATATCCTCAGGACATGCACCAGATGGATTCTATGTAGGATAAGATCACGTTGTCCTTTTCAGAGGACGTACCATGGTACCCGTTGCTTTACAGGAGGAGGTGATGAGAGAGTTTCACACTTCCCCTTTAGCGGTACATCTAGGAGTGGCGAAGATGTACCAGGATTTCAGACGATAGCACTGGGGGCCGGGTATGAGGAAGGTTGTGGCAGAGTTTGTTTCTCGATGCTTCACCTGTCAGCCGGTGAAGGCAGAGCACCAGGTACCAGCAGGCATGGTGCATCCCTTGGAGGTGCCGGAGTGGAAGTGGGACAGGATATCTATGGATTTTGTGACTGGACATCCACGTACTTCCAAAGGTCACGACTCCATTTGGGTGATTGTCGACCGACTCACCAAGTCATCCCACTTCTTACCCATTAGAGAGTGGGGCTCAGTAGAGAGCTTGGGACGTCTCTATGGTTAGGAGATTGTATGACTTCATGGTGTACCATCATCTATCGTCTCTAATCGAGATGCTCGATTTACTTCCCAGCTTTGGAAGGGGTTGCAGGAGGCATTCAGGACACATCTATGTCTGAGGACCGCCTTTCACCCTCAGACGGATGGCAAGACGGAGAGGACCATTCAGACTCTCGAGGACATGCTCCGTGCATGTGTCCTCGACTTTGGTCGCAGCTGGGAGGACCACCTACCCTTGGTGGAGTTTGCGTACAACAACAGCTGCCACTCCACCATTGGGATGGCACCATACGAGGCATTTTATGGCCGACCTTACAGATCACCTCTGTGCTGGATAGACCCTGGGGTGTTAGCACTTGTGGGACCGGAGATGGTCCAGGCCACAACAGAGAAGTTCCAGGTCATCCAGGAGCGTATGAGGACAGCCTAGAGCCGACAGAAGTCTTATGCTGATAGGAGGCGGAGGCCACCGGAGTTCGAGGATGGCGACCACGTCTTCTTGCAGGTCTGACCTCAATGTGGATTACGGAGATTTGGCCGGGGCGACAAGTTATCTCTGCGCTTCATCTGACCATTCTAGGTCCTCAGCAGGATAGGAAAAGTGTCTTATCACCTGTCTCTACCACCTCAGTTGCACCGGGTGCACGACATCTTCCATGTATCTCAGCTGAGGAGATACGTTCATGACCCGACACATATCATCGACCATGGGGAGTTGGACATTGACGATGGGGAGACTTTTACGGAGGTCCCAGTAAAGATCGAGGATCGATAGGAGCGGGTCCTACGTTTGTGGTCTATTCCTCTAGTGCACATAAGATGGAAGTACGAGAACCTCCAGGAGAGCACTTGGGAGTGGGAGGCTCAGATGTATGCTCAGTACCCACATTTGTTCCCCTAGATTATGATGTATCGTTACGGGGACATAAAGCCCTGAGGTGGGAGTAAGGTAAGGACCCGTAAAATTCAAGGGAAATTTTTTATTAATTTTCTTTGGGATTTTACAAGAACGCAGTTTCTAACGGCACCTGATTCCGAGGCATGGAGTGCCCAGAATCAATTTCCGAAGTTTAGATTGGGTACGTTCAGTAAACAAATGAGCAGGTTTTCCTAACTTTTGAACCGGTGCTCAGAATCGAAATATAAGGGCACGGATGGAATCGCAGCACCGATAATTGTTTAAGAACACCCTTTCTGGTGTTGCGTTTTCTCGGGTGAGGTTATTAATTAAATGGGTTATGTAAAGAATAAAATAAAATATTGTGCTACAATTTTTTTTTCTATTCTAGGTAGTTTAAACCTATGCATGGGGGTTGGAGTGGGACCCTCTAATATCCTAGCTCCACTAGGTTGGATATTAGTTAAGTGGGTAGCACACGATCCCACCCCTTCAAATCCCTTTTTAACCTCCCTCTCGTGCATTTAATATGTAACTCACCCGCACCCCTTTTAAATACTAAGTCAATCCTCTTAATTAATGAATTGAATTATGTTATTCAATGTAATCAATTCATGAATTCTTTTTGAATTTTAAATTGAATGTTGGATTGTGTGTGTTAATTAAATAAGACAAGTCTTATTTCATTAGGGTTTTCTTCGTTGTGTTGAGAGGGAGAGTTCCACGAAGAACTTCATCTTCCTCCTTGAAGAATGCAATGAATGCAACGACACCGATGAAGAACGCCGGCCTCTGAAGAAGGATGGAGAAGAACACTAATTCCTAGGAGATCGACGACGTGACGCCATGTACCATGATGCTGAAGGTCCTCTTCTCCACGACGCCGTGTACCACAACGCCGTGTACCGCGACGCCGATGATCCTCCTTCCACGATGCTGTCTTCCGCAATGTCCTTTTCCGAGACGAACCTTCGTTAGGCAACACCTTGAGGTAGGGGGTTTGATTTAGTTCACGAATTTTCTATTCCGTCCAAACGTCTTTATTTCTTTACTCACTTGATATAGGATTAATGGGAGGAGGTCGGACCGCACGAACATGGCCGACCCTCCTACCCCTTTGATGTTGTGTTTGTCGTGACACGATTAAAGGCAGCGCGGTGAAACGACACCACACAGAACAAAGAAGAAGCGCAACACTGTCGCGCCGCACCGTTGAGGCCGAACAAAGCCGCGGCGCCGTCACACCACGCCAGAGAACCACGAAGAGGCCGCGGCCGGAGCGGGGCCGCGGCGGAGGGGCGTGGAGCCATTGCGACACGCTGGTCGGACAAGGCCGTGGCTCAAAGTCGTTGCAGTATAGGGCGGGGTGACCGGAACCACCGACCGCCTGCACCTCGGAGGGGCGGGACCGCGGGGTCCCGCGGTGGAAGCACCGACCGGCCGGGCCAGGCTGGCCGTTTCGGAATGGAAACCGGGGGTCGTAACCCCTGGCTGGAAAAGGGAGCGGCCCCCACGTGGGGGGCCGTAGTTTCAATCAGGGGGCAGCGCCCCCCCCCCCCCCCTTCTGCGGTGGCTCGGCCAGCACCGAGCTGGCCACACCGGGCCGCGCCCGCGCCCGACCCACCGGCCGAACCAGGTCAGGCCACCCAGGCCGGGCCGGGCCACGCCGGCTGGGCTGGGCCATGCCCTAAAGGGCCGGACCCGGACCTGGTTCTGGTCGACCCGGTTCGGGCCGACCCAGGGGGTCTCGGGCCGGGTCGGTCCGGGCCCAAAACCCCCTAAAACCGGACATGTTCGTTCTTTTGCCCATATCTTGGGCTAAAGACCTCCGATCGATGCACCGTCAGTTGCGATGAGATCCTACGATCGAGAAGGTCATTTCATTATATAAAACTCGTGGTTTCTGAGAACTTTGGATATGGCCGGGTTTGTTCGAGCACGAAACCAACCGGGCCCTCGGAGCAGAAATGCTTATAACTTGAGCTCCGGACGTCCGATTGACGTTCCATCGACTTTGTTGGATTTCTATTAGTGAGAAGGACCTTTTGTCTTACTATACTCGAGGTTTGGACGTAGTTGGAGTGTGGTCGGGTTGGTTTTGACTTTAAACCAACTGGGCCCCTGGAACGAGAAAACCAATAACTCTCAGACCGGGTGTCCGATTGACACGCCTTCTGTCACGTTGAGTTCCTGTTGTCGAGACGGAACATTGAGATACATCAACTCCGGACTATGTGTAAGTTGATGTATCGACCCCTTGTCTTGTAGAGAGGACCCTCCCAGAATCGAGCATGCTGTGTTCGGGAACCCTAGAGTTGGCTGCGACTACGATGACGATGATGACTGCATTGAAATCCTCCATGGGTTCAGTAGGGACGACGACTGCATTGAAATCTTCCATGGGTTCAGCAGTGATGAATACCGTACTGAAATCCTCCATGGGTTCGATGGTGATGAAGAATGCACTGAAATCCTCCGTGGGTTCGGCAGCGATGAAGACTGTACTGAAATCCTCCGTGGGTTGGACGACGATGAAGACTGCACTGAAATCCTCCGTGGGTTCGGCAGCGATGAAGACCGTGCTGAAATCCTCTGTGGGTTCGATGATGATGAGAACTGTTCTTGTATCCTATGTGGGAATGACAGTGTTTAACTCTGTTCTTGCTATCCTACGTGGGTCTGGAAGAGTAGCTGGTATGTATCCTATGTGGGTCCGATAGCTTAACTGGTTTAGTATCCTACATGGGTCCCAGATTAGATGAATCAGTGGATATATCTGATCATCTCTCTCACTTTATGAAGAAGTATACCTGTGTGAGCTGAGTCTTGACTTTCAATCAATATCTTCGATATGATTGACTTTCTTTCCTATGTGGATTGAGTTGGGTTATCCTGTGTGGATTGGGTTGTACTTTTTTGTGGACGTGATCGAACATGGGCTCAGATGTTAGAGTCGAACATGAATTGGTGACTTAGGTATATGTATGGGAATATACCTATGTAGTGTTGGTTGTACTTAGCGATTGTATCTTTCCTTTTTGGATTATCCTTTGTGGATTCTGGGAGACCTTTTTGGGTCTCGGGGTCCCTACTGAGTAGCGCATACTCACCCCTGCATGGGATATGCCCACACTACGTTGTGTTGGATGCAGACAACGGACAACGCTGATCGTGGTTGAGGCTTGTGGAGCAAGTTGGTTCCTGGAGGTGGAACACTGGGTGGGACGTACATGGAGCGGGTGGCTGGACCGAAGGAGCTGAGGAGGCTATCTGTACCCACCCTTCAGGTGGGACTTATAGTGGACGACTCGACGTTGCTGCTTTACTTTAAGTTGTTGTAACTTCTTTCCAGTTGTACTTTACTTTCAGTTTGGGTTTGTATTATGTCCCATTTACTTTCCGCACTACTATTGTATCCAGTTTTACTAAGTATTTAATTCTGCTTGCTTACTCTGTGGTGTTTGTTTACTTTATAAAGGCAATGCCTTCTACTTTTTGTCGGGATTTACGCCTTGGTGCTAGTTTCCATCCCCTGGCCTATGGGGGGAGGGCTTGGGGTAGTCATGACATAGGTCCTGAGGATGGGTCGTGACAATCTCCTTCTGTAGAGTTTGTAAAATAACACTTAGATGATCTTCATGCTCCTCGCGAATTTTGGAATATATCAGAACATCATCAATAATAACTACCACAATGTTACCAAGGTATTCCTTAAAGACTCTATTCATAAAATCTATAAAAATACCAAGTGGATTTTTTAATCCAAAGGGTATAACAACAAACTCATAGTTCCCATGTCTTGATCGGATGGTAGTTTTTTTGAATATCTTTCTTCTTCACCCTCAATTGTTGATAACTAGAACGAAGATCTACCTTAGAGATGAATTGAGCCCCATGAAGTTGGTCAAATAAGTCATCAATTCTAGGAAGAGGGTATTTGTACTTTAATGTGACCCCGTTCAGTTTTTCTATAATACATTCATAGCTACATCTATCCATCATTATTCTTCTCATACAGAATAGGTGCTCCCTAAGGAGGAATACTTAGTCAGATAAACCCCCTCTCCAAATGATCTAGGAGTTGTTTCTTCAATTCCTATAACTCCACATTTTCCATCCTATATAGGTTCTTTGATATCCGATGGGATCCAGGTATGATTCCAATAGAGAACACTACCTTTCGTTCAGGGGGAGGTCCGAGTAAACTCTCAGGAAACACATTAATGTATTACTAGATGATGGGGAAATTTTCTATCCTTATACTCTAATTTAATTCTTCTTATTCATCAATCAAATTCATAAAAATTTATGTATGAAGTTATTCTAGAAAATTATCTGCTTGGGATATTTCCCCTTGGAATATAACTACAGGTTTTCCATTCAAGACTGCTGATATTTCCATGCTTCTACATTTGATCTTAGCATTATACATTGAGAGCCAGTACATCCCTAGTATAATGTCAATTTCCAGCATGGGAATGACTACTAGATTTGTGATAACATTGTGCTCACTAAAGTAAATAAAAGAGTTTCTAAATAGTGATGATGCATGGATAATACCACAAGAAGTCTTGATCGATAACTATACATTTAGAAATTAAGGGGTTGATTCTAAATTCTTTGCAAACATGGATGAAATAAATGAATGCGTAGAACTAGAATAAAAAAAGTACATTCTATCCTTGAGAGAAAAATAATAGTACCTTCCACCACATCATTCAGAGATTCAACATCATCTGTTGTGATAGAAAAAGCATGACCTTCCTTCCATGATCTTTACTAAGGATCAGGGTGGTTCCCCTCCACTACCCAAGGATTTGGATAGTGATTGGAAAAGTAACCATGTTTTCGACACATATAGAATTGGCCATCTGGTAGGGAATGCACCATCTTCCCTTTTTTCATTAGTATTTGGGAGTTTAGGCTTCACCTCACTATGATAATTCCACGCAATATGGCCATCCATTCCACACTTGTAGCACTTCCCTCTATAGAAAAAATAGTTCCCCTAATGCTTCTTCCATCATTTATTAGACGCGGAACATTGCACTGGTTTTCCTCCTCTTCATTGATCAATGTTCCTCCCTAATATGGGCACCGTTGATCTCCTCTTTTCATTGGATTTATGAGACCACTACATCTCACCATACTCCAGTTCGACATTTATCACATTTTGCACGATCTTCTCACAACTATCATAGTCCTGATTGGATAGATTCTTATGTTGGTAAGGTCTTACTCAACCAAAGAATCTATCAACCACGCCATTTGGATCCATGAAAATTATATAGGTGTAACGTGAAATTCCTGTGAAGTACATCTCATAGCTTCACATAGATTCATTCTCTTTCTACCTTAGCTCTAGAAACTCCTTCTCGTTTCTTGTGCCCATATAATGAAGGAAATACTTATTGAAGAATTTCCCTATGAACTCTTCCCACCCATAGCATCAACATACACTCTTGGCCTCATGTTTTTAATCAATTCCCACCAATGATCAGCTTCTCCCTCTAAATGGTAAACAACAATGGTTACCTTATCTTTTTCCAAATGGCGGAGAAAAAAAAATATCTTCTCAATATAGCTGATCCAATGTAATGAAATCAACGGGTTTTTAGAACCAATGAACATTGTTGGTTGTTGCCGCATAAATGAATTAACTAAATTTTCTTCCATTAATGGTGAGATTGGTCTCCTAGCTTGAATAAAGTTTTTTCCCATAACTTGAGTCAGTTGGTTCATCATTCCTACAAATGTTTCCATTCTGGCTTGCAGCGGAGGTTCTTAATCACATGGTCCATTGAAGTCACCATTTTCATAGTTCCTCCTTCTTCCTACCATTTTTTGAAACAATAAAACCATAGTTATAATCTTATTTCATTTTCAAATTTTTTAACTATAAAATATTTTATGTCTTAAATTTTTTTTCTTAAAAAATTACATATATCTGTATATACTTCATAATGATTCATAAAAAGATTTTTATTAACCAATTATATCCCCCGGGAGTGTAAAACTAGGAGTGCAGCAAGTCCTGTTGTAAAGTACTAGAATACCTAGGGTCTTGCCTGAAACTCCTTGTCATAATATTCACTTCTAGGTACATTTTTTCCAGAGCCACATCCACTTTTTCATATCTAGACAGGGATTTATTTGTTCAGAAACCACTTACTTAATATTTCCCCAAAATAACATGATGTTTTCCAATATATAAAATTTTCTATAGGTTACTTACTAAAGTTTTCATATCCAAATTTCAATCAATAACTAAACTATCATTTGATATGAACTACAACATCCCGTTATTTTATTTCATAGCATTTCATTACATTTTACTAATATAATATATTTAAAGGATATTGTCTTTGAAATTAGGAACATAATACATGAAAACATGAAATTTTTTTATAATAAGCATGTAAGGATTTACAGAAGGATCATCCATGGTAAAATTACATCATCTCATAACCTGGGGACATTCATCAATGGAAATGGTGAGAAGTAGGCCCAGATAGGAAAACAAGTATAACCGTTAACATGTGAACTAGAGAGATAGTAAATAGAACATGAGGGATATAGTAAAGGAATGATAAAGAGGAATATCATAAAAATAACAACATGTATCATAAATTTAAAATGTTTCTACAACATTTAATTTAGTCATTCAGGAACATATCACAAAGGTCCATCCCCATGGTGTCATAAATATTACCATGGTTATTCAGCAAGGTATTGTAAAGTTCATCTTCTCTAGATATTAAATTCATCACCAAATGCATTAGAGTTCCATCAGGTAGAACCATAAATATATATATTTTTTCTCGTGATCCACATAGATCATAAACAAAAATTTTGTAAATAACCCAAAAATAATAAAATAAATGGGTTTCGTTTCCAAATCGTGACATTTTAAAAGTTCTTAAAAACTTGATTGTTTTGTCATTTATAAACCATGGAAATGGAATTATGGTTTAATGTATGTAAATTACAGAATAAAATATATCATTTTTATGTATTTATTAATACCCCTAGGAATAAAATAGGTTTTGGTATTCATATAAAGAAAATAAGATAATTTCTTGAGAAAAAGAGAGAGAAGGTTTGAGATGAAATTTCTGCAGCATAACAACTATATAACATGGTTATAGAAAACATTAAAAAGAGAGGAGAAAAGGGTCAAACAATAATTAATAACTCATAATACAATATTGGGACAAAATATAATTTAAATAACATCATGGTATGGATGTTTGAATGACATACCACATGAAAAGGAAATGTGAATAAAAAGGGAAGATGTGATTTTTTTCGAAAATTCCACAGCCTAACGAAATCAATTAAAAATTCAGAAAATATGTTGTTGAGATAAGAAAGGGTTTCTAATAAATTGGAAATGAAATTTAAATTAATAAAGATATATAATAACACACCCCACATAATAAAGTGGAAACTAGAAGACATAACATAAATGACGTCATTACTAAAAGAGGAGAGTGAATGTTTTCTTTACCTTGAAGAGTAGCATCGAATGATTTAAGGTTGTGACCTTGGGGGATTGAGGGAATATTGGGAGGACTAAATTGGAGTTAAAAGACCAGATCATCATTGATGATGACATTTTATTGAAAGGGTTGAATGAATGGGTTTGTTTTTATAGAAAAAAATGAAGGAATATTTTATTAATTTTCAAGAAACACATCATCGGTGGTATTTGAAAGACCATGGGATTTTACATGGTATTTTCTCATTGTATTGGCCACCTGAGACACCTCGTAACATATCTTACTATTCTCAATTCAAACAGAATTATTACATCATTATTACATCATTAATGATGTCCTTAAACATACTAATACTCAAAACTGTATTTTTACTATTCACTGAAAATCCAACTATGTTAGAAAAATCCCAAATATTCACCCTATATATTTATCGATGTGTATAATCCAAATGTGCGCTGCATTTTATAAAGATTAATTTTATTTTAATTTAAATTTTATAAATAAAATACTAATACTTGACTAATAATATCTAAAATATATATTCACTTATAATATGATATAATTATATCACAATACCACTTAAGATGAATAAAACATATTTATACCTCCTTATGCAACATTAAAATTCCATTGGTAAAATTACCATTCATAAGGGTGAAATTAGTATTTCAAAGGGTAAAGTTACTATTCACAAAAAAAATATTTTGATCTTATCGAACCACATTTTCAACCCTCATTACAACAATGTATATTCGATTTTCTAAAATAATTTCACATAAAAAGTCATTTAATAATAAAATATTTTTATACTATTCATCAAAATAACATTATTCAACAAATAATATTCCTAAAAAACACTATTCATAAAACACTATTCATTAAATCGAAATTTCATAGAAAATTTCAAAAAAATTTCCCTAAGTTAATTTTGACATTTGAAATTAAAAAACGATATTTATATTACCATAATAATCCTCAATGTATGAGAAATATTTGAAAGTACAATTTCTTACTTCTAAAATAAATTTATCAAATTTTTCTTAATTAAACATATACTTTATGAAGAAAATCTATTCAAAAAACTAGAAATATGAAATAACAATTTTATTTATACCAAGGGATTACACAAAGTATCTATGGCGTCATTATATTACCCCTTATAACACCTTCATCGGATGAAATATTAAGGTGTCCAGTGGTGATAACATCTTTGGGCGTCTTGGACAATATTTCCCTAGTGGGGATTCCTATCAGCTTGAACATCTCCCAAAGGCGATTTCATTCAAACATCACATATTGATGTTCAGCTTGGGCTTGGTCAAAATCAAAGACTAGTAATGAAACCTCCTTCCCATGCTCTGACAGATGGGTTCGTATAGATCGAGTCTACTCGATGAGGCCATCAAATCCTCCTTCAATATTAATTAACCATTAGCACCTGTATTTATAATCAATAATCATAATGTAAAGATTTTAGTTTTCAATAGTCATATTGACCAACAATTATATAACAGTCGAAACCCGGTGGTATTATTTTAATTATACACACTTCATTAATTAAAGGATATAGTTTTGTTGAGTATAAAATAAAGTAATACTCAAATTAAATAAAAAATTATTATTCAAATGATTATGCTGTTACAATACAAACCCTTCTAGAAAAAAACATGTTTTGAGGACAAACACCCCAGCATGATAGTTGAGTAAAAAATATCTGGATATATGAACCACAAACTAGAACATAAGGGGAGTATTGATTCAAGAAGAATAAAGAGTATGGAGGGCCCTCTCCCTGATACAACAGGGGGATCCATCTCAAACTACATGAATGATATGAGGGACCTGCAACCCGGTCCTATAGGGGGTAAAAATGCCAGGAAAACTACTATATTTCTAGAATATTTGTGCCTGACATGGTGGAGTGTCGTCTCTAACAATATAGAAGGTAAGGGATACCCAAACCTGAATAGGACATAGGATTACCAATACTAGCATATCCTTATGATAATTCATCTTGATCTACTAAATTGGTCAATAATATATGAATGTAATTTCACACTCATCTCAACACATGTTGTAAATATTCTACATGTAGGGAACCCTAACCCTGATAGGAGAGGGCCACATCTCTACCGGCCTATGTATACTAGGTTTACACATATCTTGAGGTCATCGGGAATCGTACTAACCCCGAAATCACTCTAGTCATCCAACCTGATCACAAACCACAATTAATATCCACATAGTAGTGTTGTGATAGAATCAGACCATGTCATATCTCAAATCAACTATAGAGGGTACCGTTTTCTTCAACATGGAAAACTACTCAGTATAGGATACTTTTAGACATAATTATGAACCCCAATGGAGGATATATGCTTGTAATAATATCCGAAGAATAGTATAATCTATGTACGGGTGTCCACATAGTGTGTGACACCGCCTAAACACCAACTGTTTCCCGGTACATATGGTTTGGTGGGCCATGTCAGCTTACATAAAATTCATATGGTGTACAAGACCTGTCTCACCTCACCTGGTCCCCTAATCATGTTCTTATCCACAAAATGTGGAAAGTATTGTATCTAATAAAATGGTTTCCCTATTACTGAAATATTTTTTCTAACTATCCTCTTGGATGTGTACTCTTTACATACTGATGTGCAAAACCCCATCCATGTGTCTCATAGTTTTGTACTTATACACAATCGTGTCCGATGACATGATATATACATACATGACCATAGGCCACATGTCTTAGTCCCAATACATGACATTTAAACAAGGTACATGGTGTCTAGACCCTAAATATCACCTTCCCCAAATGGGAAGAAAACATGGTATTTTACAATCCACTAAACATCATGCAATTACAAATTCTAAATGTGAATTTCCTATTATCTAACCAAAACACCTTGATTTCCAACATAACCTATAGATAGATCATCAATGGGTCCTAAAGAGTTGTATAGGGTCTCTAATAAAATAAAATTATGCATTATGTGGGGGATCATGATATAAAACTCAAAACCACCTATATCGTGGTGAATAAATGAATCATTGGGTGCATATCCTTTCTTTGAAACCACACCACCATGATCTGGGATCATTCACTATTGAGATCAATGATTTTCAACACCTCATCTCCTTGGATTCATTAATGTTTTTCTATCTATCAATGGGAAAAACCTGACCTATTATAGTATCATTTATGAGATTGAAAATGTTGGGGGGGGGGGGTGATTTATTGAATTAATTTTTATTAAATCAATAAATTACATTCAATGACCTAAAAAATATCCATCAAATGAGAACCTAGAAAAATAAAACATTATGTTTCAACTAGGGTAAAACCGATGTATTAAACTAAAATTTGGTATCATGTACTTGATCGAAGACTCTGATAGGGATTTATTCCCATTTTAAAATGTAACAATATGTTCATGATAAATAATAAATAATATTATAAATAAAAACGTACCAAGGCTCTCTAGGACACGAAACCCCATGTGAACTTAGATCTTGGCATTTGAAATATCCCCAAAAATATCCCAATGTATTATAGGGAAAATCCAGAGTCAGTACAAATTATTTGTATTGTTAGACTAGATACACACTAGACTATAATATTATGTTTTATAACAATGAATAAATCATAATTTTCGTATGAGAATATTATAATTTATTGTTGTATATATCTAAAATATTTCATAAATACAATATTGTTATCCTAAGGAAATGATGTCAACACATATAATTGGTTTATAATATCATTGAGAGAAATAAAACATAAAATCTATCATATAATAAAAAAATCCTTATTAGAATGGTAGAGATTAAAGTAATAAAATATTACATATAAATAATATTTTAAAAATATGACTAAATCCAAGGATTATTATAAAATGATAAATAATCACATGGCTAGCCAAATCTAGATTCATAATAATAGAATGAATAAGTATAGACATCATCAGTATACCATCAATTCCTTATACCATGAAATTTTACTTTGATTGGGAATGTATACGTAAAATACCCAAACTAGTTTGTCTCATCAAACAGACTTATGCGCTGAGGAGTAATATAGGCCCCACAAACAACTTACTAATTTCAATTCACGCATCATATAAAATAAATGAACAATAATTAAATACATAATAAAAATAAAAATTCTTATAAAAACTATCACAATAAATTTTAATGATTCTCGATGTAACTAAATAGTGAAAGATGATCATTATCATTCAAGATAATTTTGGCTGATGTTATTATTATATTATATCCCTAGTAAAGAAAAATAATAATTAATGGATATATTCATATAAGAAATCACATTTAAAAAATAACATGAACGTTTATTCACATGTGTTTCTTTCATATTGAAATCAATAATTTTAAATAAATAAATTTAAATATTATTAGAAGAATCATTTTATTTTAAAAAACCATTGAAATGTATGTCATAATCATCATAGAGAATTATATTTCTGGATTGTAGAAATGACTTTCTTGTGGTAAATTTTGAAACATTTACTTTATTCACAACCTTGTTATAATTGTCCAATTTCATAAAATGAAAAGGTAATTCCATTTAATCCATATTTTATAAATTAAAATATGGGTAAAAATGAACTTAATATATTATTTTATAATATTTAAAACATATAAAAAAAACTTTTAATGAATACATGGACATGGGAGAAAAATATCCTTGATCTAATAGAAAATAAAATTTAGTATTCTATTAAACATTAATTGTGAATTTTGATTAATTTCATATAAAAATGAAAGAAAACTATAAATTTTGATAAATAAAAATTTGAGAATGAAAAATTATGTTCTTTCAGAAATGGGAAATATAATATAATCATTTTAAATTTAATCAAAAAATTCTTTTTTAAAGTGATGTTGTGAGATAAAACACTTACCTCATGTTCGAATTTCTGCAGAAGTTCATTTAACCACATGCATAATAAATTTAAATTTATTATAATTATCTTCATGAAAAAAATTAAAACTCATTATGTCATATATGATCCCATTATAACATCTTATCATAATTTCCTTAATAATTCATTATTCACAATATTTTAATTGATGATAATTGTTTCATTTTCCTGTAGTTTTTGATTCATTAGATTTGGTCCTTTAAAGGTGACCATGGATCCCGCATCTATATAAGGTAAATAATTTCATTCATATCCTTTTATGACATTATATAACCCTTATTAAACATTACTAAATCATTTATTTCATAAATATTGTTACATCTCCTTTGTTAGTGGTGAAACACTCATAATCAAATCCATGGTATAATGATGAAATGGTCAAGAACAAGATAATATGTATTGATAATATACAATTTATAGATTCTTATTCATGTCATATTTATTTTATAGATTAATTATATAAAATTTCAAAACATTTTATAAATGGAGATCATTGAAAATGAAATATATCACTCATAGAGATGGTAGAACAAGTAGACACAAGAATAATTCCTTTAATTTCTAATGTGAAAATGGGAACGAAAATAGATAAAATATGATCATTTGAAAATAAATATTATATCATATTTATCATATATATAATATATAAAATACATTATTATAACCTCAATGAGATATGGTGATTAAAAAATAATTTCATTGTTATGTGGAGCCAGCAGTACGCCCTTACACACATGAAATACATTAATTTAGAATTTCATGGTAAGGAGGTTGAAATTATTTGTCCCCTAATCATAATAAAATATAATTATATTTGTTATAATGAATTAATTAAGTTAGGCTGGATGAAATATTTTTAAATAAATTATAATAAGCAATAAAATTTATAGAAGACATGCAAGACAATTACATCTTTTGGAGAGACATCAATTGCATAACAAATTAAGACTTATTAAGATGGTATTAAGAGAATAAATAATGATTAATAATCAAGGCCATATTATAGAATTTTTTAGGAGGTTTTTTTTCTGAGTTTTAGGGATCAATTTTTTCAATAAGGTATTAGAATATATTCCCTTTTATAACTAAGGGGAGGGACACATAAGGAATTACATAAAATATTTAAATATTATAAAAAAATCCATTGTAAGTCGAACATGATTACCAATACAAATAAATTATTTTATCATAATATAAAAATATCATCCACCATTAATATTTATACATGTTTAAGTGGTAATTCTATCATTATATATTGTGTTAACCCCTAGTAAACATGTTTTATCCCAAAATGTTGTAACAAATTATTACAATATTTATAGTTCATTATGATTAGAAAAATAATTTTACCTTAATAAATAATTTTTATTATATTAATAAAAAAACAAATTCAATTTTATTTTATTAAATGAACATATATAATATAAATTATATTTAAAATAAGTTAAAAAAATCTAAAGAAAACCATTTTTTGAAAAATATTTATTATACACATAAAAATTATATTACAAAAAATATGAAGATGTTGATTAAAATGGAACAAATTTTATAATGTTAAATAAATAAAGCGTTATTTTTCATTCACAACTAACTGAAACTAAATGTATCCTTGTAAATACATGTTTAACAGAAAAATATCAAAAAACATTTTTTATTTGAAAAAAACTACTAAGATTTTAAAAAATTAATGTATTGATAAGGTAAATATTATACATATATTTAAAATATAATAATTCATAAATATATATTTTTCAATTAAAAATATTTCAGAAACTATCATGTTATTATAATTTCATTAAAATTTTGTTATAGTTACTGTTTTTGTAAAATCATAATTTTTCACTATACTCCCAAAAATCAAATATTTTTGAAAAAAAAAATATACTAATGATAATTCTGAAATGATTATTTTAATATTATATTTATTTCAACAAACTTATTTAATTAATTTAGTAATTTATATTTTTATCACATTTTTGAGTAAAACAATGTGGGTAATGATATTATCCATTTTGAAAGAAAATATTTTCGACTATAATTGAATCTCTGGTGTTATAAATTATTTTAAAGAGATAAAAATACGTATTGAAAATTATAAGGATTTAAATTATTTCATTTTTATTTCCACTATTTTTAATATTAATTTTTTTATGATTAATTTTTTCGTGATATAAAATTTTCTTCCAAAAAATGATCTTCAATTAAGAATTGTATAAAAATAGTCCCCTATTCCATTCCCTTTAAATAAATAGGTGTTACTGTATAAATTTTTAAAGAATAATATTCTATATGTGACACTATTATATATGATAAACATTCCCTGATGCCTTAGAAAATTCCATTAACCTAGGGATACTTTTTATTTTAATAAATATGCTCAATATAATCCCATTATAACATATTTTTTTACCTCCAATGATGTTTAGTTGGTTTCTAGGATACCTAAAAATAAATATTAAAATTTATTATATAGATTAAAAAATTATTTTTATGAATAATAATGGGTTTGTTAACAAAATTTCTACCTCCAAACCATGTCGAATAGTATTGATCTTCACAACCCTAAGACATTTATAATTAATTTTCATTTAATGGTTTCTATTTAATAATCTATGGATCTATCCCATATACTATTTTCAAGAATAAAAAATAATTTCTAGGATCCACCTTGCACAATAATTATATGTGGAGGTATATTTCATGTGTTTAATAAAAATTTATTTCTTCTCTTTCCCATGTAATGATTTTTTTAATTGTTCTCCAAACTAAATTATATATTATATAAGAACCTATAGTACCCCTTTGATTTTCAATATAGTTAGTGTGGTCCACACATCAAAAATAATATATCTATTTGTATATTTATAATTATTAATGTAATGTTCACCATTATCATGACTCTTTCCTATCATTATATAAACTCTCTCCAAAAACTGTACATTATATATCAATATATTACACACCCTAGATTTAACTTTTCACTTTAGAATAATTTATCAAAATATATTTACTAACTATGGTGATGTTATTTTTTGTTTTTATATCAATTTTATTCTCACTTGGATAGATATACATGAATATACTGATGGAGTTCAACTCCATGTAAGGATTAAAAACATGATTTTATTGTCATTCCTATGATTATCTATAGAAAATGTTATGTTTATGGGTGTTTTATAATTCATTATAGTTGTTTAGAATATAGTTGTAAAAATTTAAACACATTTTCCCATGTGTCATTGTATTTTTACATCAAGTCCATTTAATTTTCTTGTAAGATAGATATTGAGCTATAATTTATTGGACTCATTTGAATTTTTCCATCTAGAACTATTTGAAAATGAATTTTCTATATTAACCAAATTAAATTTATTACTTTCATCACCACTAATTCTTTACCTAATTTTGGCATGGTACATATTTCTATGGTTCTTCAGGACAAATAAATAACAATAAACAATCCATTAACCCAATTAAATGGGGTCATCTATATAGATCAAATGTCAATAATTATCTATATTAATGAACATATTCTCATCGAATACACTTATAAAAATATAATCATTAATGATCTATTGAAGTTACATGTTAAGTCTACCTCTAACATTTTTAATATGATCATTAGTCAATAAGTTAACTCTTTTAACAACTATATCCTCATGTATTCTTTTGTAATTACCCAAACATTTTGATTGATAAGTGATTCTTGAAAAGGTGTGTTATATTATTTTATACAAAAATATTTATCTATTATGTAATTAATTTTCTATTAATTGAAATATTACCTTCAGGTTTTGACCATTTTGTGTCCATTGGTAAATTATTTCTATTGGCTAGAAACTATACTCTTGATAAAAATTTTAATCATTTAATTACTGTTTATATGTAGAAATGAAAAAGGATAATTATTACAGAAAGGAGAAATGATGGCCTCAACCTGTAGTGTCATTCTGTATGAAGTTAATTTTATAGATATTGATAGAGCAATACATTCAATAGTATTTTCCCTTGATTAAGACCATGTTGATCATCAACATGTGAGCCATGAATTAAACCACTTATGGGAGATGTTCATGTTACTAGAAATTACCACTCGTGAAAGGTTAGCCGAGCCACCCCATGAATCTCTCCCTATCGCACACCTTAACCAAAGGTCATATTTAGTTGTTATAAGTGGATATGTTTAAAGGCAATAGTTACATAACGTATAATAATTTTTTATAAATAATTTTTTTGTTCCATCAATTCTATTTTCAATTTTTTTTTATAAAAATATGATGAATATGATAAATTGGTTTATTGATAGAAATTTATCATTTTAGAAAAGATATAATTATTATAAAAAACTGACATATTATGATTAATGTTTATTATAATGAAATATTATTATAAAAAACACTATTTTTTAAATATATATAATAATATTTTTTTTCTGAAGTGTCCAAAATTTAAGTATGCATTTTACAAACACTATTATTTTAATAATAAATAATTTTATATTTATAATTAGAATTATCATATTTACATAACTAACATGATAAAATAAATATCAGTTTTATAACCCAATTTCATCATTATGCTTGGGTGAATTCATAAGAATTAACTAAAATATTTTGTTTATCGGTTGATAGTAAACAAATAGTTTGAGTATTCACTAAGTTTAATGACTTAACAATTATGTCATATTAATTTAATAATTACATAACCATAATAAATGTAAAAAATTATTTTTATTTATTAATATCATGTTTTTAATATAATTTAATCAATTCACACATTTTTAATTTACATTCCTAATTTTAAAATAGAAACTTTAACATAAAATAGAGATATTTTTTGAAAAAATTAATTTCCTTGAAAAAATAATTAATATAATATTATGGTAGAATCCATTGGAATAAAAGTACACAAAATATTATCCATGTGTCTAATACCATGGTCATATTCCATTGTAAATCCCATGATTTTTATAATTAACTCTACCTAGGTGTCCAATGCAATTTTTTGTAAATAAATAAGAAACCCCTCTTCTGTAGTAATTACCCAACAATTTCAACACATTATTTCTTCCAACATTCATCCTCCACTGAGCTATGATATTTTTACCTTACAAGGAGTCGTACAATGGTATCCTCAATTACTTATAGTACCAATATTAGAGTATTAGGAAATACACTTTAAGGTAAGGAAAATCTCAACTTCTCTATTCCTTTCAGGTTCACTTTTTATGTGGTATGACTTTAATGTCTCCAAACAATGTAATTGTATCCATTTAATTGTAAACATTTTTTATTTATGGTATAACCTTTTCCTCTATCTTTTTACAATTTTATAAAACCATGTTTCTTACTATTATTTTGTTGAATATTTTTCATAATTTTTATTATTTTCCTTAGGAAAATTAAAATTTTCATTTCATTTTTTGAATTAACAGAACATTTTATTTTATAGTATTATTAACCTGGATGTCAAAATGAAAAATTTTAATCAGGCATTAACACACATGAGACCATCTTTCCAATTCATTGTATTTAAAAATTCATAATGATTTTGAACCTGAACATCTTAAAAACATCATGATGTTGATATTAAACACATTTATTTTATTCTATATGGGTTATTTATTAAAGGTTCTATTATAAATTATGTGGATTTAATTAGTTAATACATATTAATGGTATACCATGAAATCTCTCAAATGCATTGGGTAAGGAATTTACCTTCTATATATGACATATTTTATGATACCATGGTGATAATCCTCTGTAATATTTACGAAACGTCTATGACCAACCATGGTGATATTTTTATGTATGAAAAAATTAAATGCTTTTTACACATTTCCATTTATGTATCCTAAAAATTTTAATATGATAAGTCTCTTTTTTCCATTACTCATGCATTATTGTTTATATTTCTCATGATCACATGTAAATTGATTATCTTTTATTCCCTTACAAGGCCTTATGCTCCCGTTTTCCAATGATGTATGTCCCTAGGTTATGAGATACAATCATTTTACTTAGGATTAAACTATTATGAAAAATTTCTAGTGTGTTAGAATAATATATTTTTTTGGGATTACTTACCTTATTTCCCAGAAACCAAACATCAAAATATCACCTTTTTGTACAGTGTAACTTCCAGTTATGTAATAAAAATGTGTGATACCATATTTAGTATTAAAGGACAATTTATTTATTTATGGAAATTTGGATTTGAACAAATTTAGGAAGAACGTTAGGGACATTTTTAGCAACCTGAAATTGTTTTAATATATTAATTTTTTTCCTAAGTAAATATATCTTTTTCTATATACATACAAGTGGATGTGGATCTGGAACATATCTACCTAGGTGTAACAACTCGAACAAGTTGCATCGAGCTTGAATCAACATTAACTTATATATGAAATCAATCCTTACTAGACAACATTTTTGACACTCTAGGGGAAATGTTTTCACAATTACATGTTTTTTATAAACCATTATAAAGGATATATAGAAAATTTATATGTTTTAAATGAATAAAATACTTATGTTTTAATACATAAATTTTTTCTAAAATTATATGTTTCTTAAAACATAAAAATTTTATACTATGGTTTTATTATTTATGAAAATAGAAGGAGATAAAAGGCGCCATGTAATTGGTGAGAATAAAAGACCAAGAACTGATGACCCTCTGATCGAAACAAGGATAGAAAACAATATGATAATGTTGAATCAAATGGCTCGAGTTATGAGAAAGAAATAGAATCTAGATGAGATACTAGATTCTACATGAAGGAAATAACATTCCATTGAGTCCTCTATGTGTCAAAAACCACCTTAATTTAGTGGATATACGGTCCCATTGATATATGAACAATTTATAATCATTATAGAAAAGATACTTTCTTTACTCCATTGTTTTGAATAAGATAATATAACACTGGTTGTTTACTGCATAGAGTTAGAAACTGGTCTTTTGTGGACACAAATTTAAAATACAAATCCAAGATAGGGGATTCATGATATATAGTGGGACGAGTTCATGGTAACCTATTTAAAAAAATTCCCTCATTCGATTCAATGAAAAATGAAGAAGGAATTACTAATGACAAAGTACAAGGAAAATGAATCAATGGGAATCTATGTGATGTAATTTATATGTCTTTCTCACTACACCTCTATATTGGTCTTGTATCCTGTTGGAGTGGTTGATATATTCGTTAGTGGAAAAAGAGCCCATATACAGAAGAATCATGCCAATCGAGACAATGATGGTTATAAAGATATAGATATAATTGTTATGAAGATTGAACTAGAGTTGGGGGAGATGTAGTGGGCCCAAAAATCAAATGAAAAGAAGAGAATAATGTAGAAAATATAAGGGAGTAAATTTGATTATAAAATTGGATGGAATCATGTTCAACTTTAAACAGGAAAAAATATGGGATGAATCATTCTTGGAGATTATTTATTATTATAGTGTAATTAAGTAAGTGGGGAAGAGGTGGCCATGTTGCCCAGAAAAAATGTTGTGTATTGAAGCCTAAAAATTTCAATAGTAACGACTATGGGAAGAAGTTCCATGCCATTCCTAATTTTCAATGCTTCAAGAGAAGACAACATGGGCACTTATCCAATCACTGTCTAAATATGATGTTAGTGTAGAGGAATCACCATCAACCTCATCACATGAAAATAGAGAATGATGTATATTTTTCTATCATTAAAACAAAATTTGAAGATCGAAATAATGTGATGGAAGTTACTCTCATTTTCATTTAAATTATATAATAAACTTTGATTGATTATGATTCTACAAATTTCATTGTTTCCTCCATGTTTCCAGTGAATATAGAATTAATCTCTAACCATTTATAAGTAGATTTATCTATCATGACTACGAGAGAGATTATTTAGGAATCATTAGTGTAAAGAAACTATAATATTCACATTGATGGGAACAATATAATCACAACTCGAGTAGTAATTCCTATTTTGGAATTTGACATTATTCTAGGAATTGATTTCCCCACTAAGTATAATACTAAGATAAAATATATAATTGATGAAATATAAATTGTCTTTAGTTGAAAAAAAATGTTTTTATTTTCATATGAGATGTATCTCAACCTAATATTTTTATAGAAGAACCTATTGTATCCTTCTATATGGAGATGATCGGTGGGGAAGAAGAAGGAAATGAATGTTAAAAAATAGAATTCCTCCCAGTCATTCTGGAATACATTGATATATTTATTCAGGAGTTACTTAGACCTCCCCGATAAAGCTATGTCGATTTCTCCATTGAAGTCATTCCAAGAGCCAAGATAGAAATACCCCATATACAATTGAAAATTAAGGGTAGGAGGAATTAAAGAAAAAAATCAAGGATAGTTTTTATAATGGATTTATCCATCAATGTGTGTATCCTTGAGAAGAACATGTTTTCTTGGGAACAATAAGGATATATCAATACATATATGTATTTATTATAGAGAAAATAATGGGATTGTAATAAAGGAAAAGCACCATATTACATGGATAGATGATTTATTTCACCCACTTCATGGGGATCAATTCCTAACCAAATTTACCTTTGATATAGTCATAATAAATTTAGGTTGAATAAAGAAGGTATTGAAAGTATATTCTTTCAATAAATCTAAAAAAATTAAGCTCTTTTTGTTATTCCATTTTGCTTGACTAATCTTATAACTATTTTTATTTATTTATTGATAGTGTATTTAATGTTTACCTTGATAAATTTGAGGTAGTTTTTATCAGGATAATCTAATATATTCTAAAATTCATGAGGAGTATGAGTCTCATATAAGTGTTATATTGTGAACAATGAGGAAGGGGGGATATTTGGAAGGATCATAAAATATAAATTTTGGTTATGTAAAGTTGATTTCATGGTGAAACTTGTAACCAAATAAGGAATTTGGGTTTACAATTACAAGAATTACATTCTATAGTAATGGCCTCACCCTACTATAGTAACTATGATTTGATGTTTCCTTGGTTTAGCAAGATATTTTAGGTTTATTATGAAGAAAGTTTCATGAATTTCAAATCCAGTAACCAAGGTAACCCGAAAAGGGGTCATGTAAATCTGGAAAGAGGATTTTGAAGAATGTTTCCAATAGCTTATAAAGTGATTTTTACTACCCCAGTGTTAACTATACCATCTATCAGATTAATAATACTTATTTTTAGTGATTCAGTTTTTAAAAGGTCTTTGGTGAATCCTCATGAAAAGTGAAAATTTTCTTTCTTATGAATCTTCACAGTTAATGAATCATGGGGATAATTATCCTATTTATGTCATGGATGTGGTTGTGTTGGTTTCTTCTATAATGATATGGGGGAACTATAATTATGGGGAGAAATATAATATATACATAGACCACTAAATATTGAATTATATTTTCACACAAATGGAATTAAACATGGGACATATGATGTGGTTGGAAATAATTACAGACTATTGCGGTTAAATTCATTATCATATAGGAAGGGAAAACAAAATCAATGATACATTATGTAATAAATACCCTATTATGGGGGAAATGATAAAGATTCAATAAGAAGAATTAATCAATTACCTAGTAAAACTAGACATCAGAATCATAAGGGAAGGGACATGATCATTATTATATAAGATCACAAAATCTCAAAGAGAGTATACTTTGTCATAGAAGAAGATAAAGGATATAAAAAATGAAATGTTTCCAATGTTCAATATTGATCAAGAATTTTTAATGTATTTTTTACCAAGCTATGTGTTGTATAAATTTCATCAATTAATAACGAGTTGATGGATTATGCACAAATCTCTACATTATATATACATCATAGAAAACTAAAATATATTTGGAACTTCATGATCACTATTGGTGAGATAACATGAAAATGTTGATTTTTGAATAATCAATAAATTTCTTGGTTTGTCCACAAGTGATGGTAAAGGGATAACTTCTTAAAAGTTTTTTACAATCAATACCCATTCTAACAAGCATGTGGGTCAATATCACTACAATATTTCATTGGTATACCTAGAACTTCGAAACAAAACAATGGATATGGGTTATAGTGAACCATATCATCACTACAATCCATTTATCTATATATGGGAAGAAATATATCTTGATAAAATTTCTGTAATATATGTGAAGGAAGTATTAAGGCTATACAATGTTCCACATTATATTATTTCAAATAGTAATCCAAGATTCACATCAAAATTATAGATAATTCTACAACATGATGTGAATACTAAATTGACTTTTAGTATGGGATATCGCCCTAAAATGGTTGTTCAATATAAATGGACTATTTGAACACTCATGGATATGCTAAGAACACACTCATTGAAATTTAAATGTGGATGGTATCAACATATTCTACAAGTTTATTTCACATAATATAGCATATTTTTTTCGAGTATTGTAATAGAACCCTGTGAAACTAAAAATGTAGAGGACTATACTACTACTACATGTTGGGAAGATTATTTTGGTAGAAATATTCTTGGGCTTGATCTTGTGAAAGATATGACAAGAAAGGTTCATGATGTCAAAAAAAAAACATAATGCCTACTCAGAGTTTGAGGAAGATCTATGTTGGAAACTGTAGAAGGGACATGTATTTTGGTGTTGGTGAAAGAGTCTAACTTTTAATTTCATATTGGAAGAGAGTCATATATTTTCAAAATAAAGTTAATATCATATATAGGTACACTGGACCCTATAAAATCCTTGATCGCGTAGAAGCAGTGGCCTTTCAGCTAGGACCTCCACCAAACCCATCTCAAGTACATGATACATTCCATGTATCCATTTTGAGAAAGTACATATATGTCCTTTCACATGTACTGAATTTGAGAGTGGTAAAACTTGAAAATGAGCTGTCTTGTGAGGGGCAGCTAGTGGAGACATTGGACCATGGAGACTAGTTTGTATTCAACATGACTACCCATTACATCGATGTGTTGTGGAGGAATAACAAATATGAAGATGTGATGTGGGAACTTAGGAAAATAATTGGGCAAAAGTACCAACCCCCTCTCTCAAATGAGGGAGAGAGTTAAAATATCGGGGAAAAAATTTCTTATGGGGGAATAGTCTAATGAAAAAAAGATTTTAAATGATAAATGTTTCTTGAAAATGCGTGTTATATTATTTTATACAACTAATAACTATATAACGATAATCATGAATTGAGTATAAATTGAAATGTGAGCTTAGAGGTTAGGCTATTATATGACCATTGGTTAATTATAACCATTGGTCAATATGACTATTGGAAACTATACTTTTGATAATATTTTTTTGGTTATAGTTGTTGTTTATAAGTAGAAATAAAAAAGTATTGTTAATGAATAATGGAGAAACGATGGCCTCAACCAGTAGAGTTGTTCCAAAATAAACCCATTTTTGGAGCTTAGGATAGAGGTAACATCATTAGGATTCTCTCTTGACCAAGTCCTAGATGATATTCAATAAGTAAGGATTGAATGAAATCACATACGAGAGAAGTTCATGTTAACGGAAATTACCACTCGAGCGATGTTAGCTGAGCCCCCCCATGAATCTATCACCATCACACACCTTAACCATAGGCCATTTATATGTGTTAGAATGGTTTATTTCATGGAAATAGTTATCTAATGTATAATAACTTTTATATAAATAAATTACCTATTCCACAAATTCCATTTTGAGATTAGTTTTTTCCTAAAAAATGATGAATGTGATAAATTAATTTTTCAGACAGAAATTGTACATTTTAGAAAATTTTTAATTATTGAAGTAAACTAATTTATTTTTAATAATGGAAATTTTAATAAAATATTATAATAAATACACACTTATTTAAATAGATAAGACAAAATATTTTTCTCATGTGTCAGAAAATTAACTATTCATTTTCTATCAGCTATTATAATAAATAACAAGAATTTTTATATTTCAAAGTTAAAATTCACATTTCTAGGGAATTAATATCCTAAAATAAATTTCATTTTTTAAATAATCATGTTGATGTTAGGTTATGGTGAATTTGTGATAATTTTGTAATATTTGTTTTAATGAATAGTAAAAAATACAGTTTGAGTTCTTCGGTAAGTTAAAAGACATCATAATATGTCTTATTGAGGTAATAATTAGTTAAAAATCCAAAACTAAAATAGAGTTAATTTTCTTTTATATATATTTTAAATATATTTTAATCAATTTTCAAAAGTATAATTTATTTTTAGATTCTAAAATAGAGACATTATCTATAAAATTATTTTATCATAAAATTATTTTTCCATTCCATAATATATAATATAAAATAATGGTTGAATCATTTCTGATAAAATAACATAAAATATGATCCAATGGTATAATACTACGGAAAATACCATGTGAAATCCCTTAGATTTTTAATTGCCACTACGTAGGTGTCCAATGACTTTATTTGGAAATTAATAGTAATATCACACACTTTTACAATAAATACCCACCCATTTACCCATTTTCACTCATTAAAAATTCATCATCCATGGATATGTAATATTTTTTCCTCCCAAGGATTCTGGCGGATGTTTCATCATTCCCCCAAGGTCCCAATCATTATGTTTTAGGAGTTACCCTTAAAGTTAAAAGAAATCTCAATATCTTTGTTCCTTTCAAGTTACTTTTTATGTGGTATGTCTTTTGAGTTTCCAAACATTGTTCCTATATCCATTTGATTCGATATAGTTACTTTAAAAGGATTATATTATGAATGGGATACCCTTTTCCTCTATCTGTTTACAATTTTTAAAAACTATGTTTCATAATGATATGTTGTTGTATTTCCATATTAAAATTAAACAATTTTACTTAAGAATCATTTCATTTTTTTTTCTTTTTGTGAATTCCCAAAATACGTATATTCCATGGGAATTAAACTAGATATAAAAATAATTTATTTTATTTGTGTATAAACATACATGATACCCTCTTTCCCTTTCCATGGGAATAAAAATACATAATGACCTTATCATTATGAACATTTTAAATATGAAATGATTTTTATATATAAGACATTTATTTTACACTCCATGTATTACTTATCAAATGTTTTATTATGATATATTTATCTCACACTAATTAAAATATATCAATGGTGTGTCATGATATCACTCTAATGATTTTGGTAATGAATTTAATCTCTATAGATGATATGTTTTACGATACCATGGTGATTATCCTTGGTAATTTTTTTGCCACACCTTGGTGATAAAAATTGTATATATGCTTATAATTTAATAAATTAAATACTTTATGAAAATTTTTATGTGATTATTCATGTTATTTTTACCATTATAAGTCGCCTTTTCCTTTTCCCATGCGTTCTTATTCATATTTATTAAGATCTCAAGTAATTTGTTTCCATTTCTTTCACTTACTAGGCCTTATACTCACCGTTTCCTTTTATGTATTTGACTAGGTTATGATATAAAGTAAATATACATATGATAAAACTATGATGAATAATTTATATTGTATTTGAGTAATGATTTATTTTTTTAATAATTATTTAACCTATTTAAAAGAAAATTAATATTAAAATATCCTATGTTTGTATAATATAATGTAAAGTTATGTAATAAAAATATAGGATTCCATATTCTCTAAAATATATAATATATTATTCTTGGTAATATTCTTCATTATAACATGGAAGTATTATTTAGTATAACCTTGTAAATGTTTTTTGAAATTTGGCAAGGAAGTGAGGGGTTTTTTATTGATATAATGAGACGTAAAAATTTTCAAAAAATAAATTCAATCATCACAACCCATTTAAACAAATGATATAGAAGTTATAAAATATATTAATAGCCATGAGTCTTCTACACTGGGCTCTTAGTATATGATTTACTCTAAGAAATCAATGATTTAATCACACAATTAGGTTGATGGTCTATGATTTAATAGTTAGGATATAAATTACGATGAATATTCTTTTGATCATCTTGCTAGAGATTTTGATATCAATAATTTAAAATGTGACTTATATTTATTACCATTTATAAATGGAATACATTTCATTCATTAAAACATTATCCCTTTTGATATGGATATGAATCCTGATCTTATTCAAATGGTTTCAGTTTTTGAATTTGCTATCTATTATGAATGAATTTGATTTCTTTCTTAGTCATTTCACTTTTTAGATATATCCACATAATTTCTTTATGTACACAAATATTTGTTTTATAGAAAATTATCTATACAATTGATGAAATTTTTTAGAATATTTTTTGGGATTTTTGTGATATCTACGGAGATTCGTTAAGATATTTTTCTAAAAATTTTAATCATGAATTAGCAATGTATTTTTATTGCAAGATAAAATTTTCATAATGAAACGTATAATTAATTTATTAGTGCACGTGCATTAATAAAGATATATATAGTGGTCATGAATTTTAAATTTTAATAGATTAGAGATTAACCTGGTATATTTTTCAAACTAAATTGGATCATCTAAACATTTCATATAATGATCAAGATCCACTAAAACATTTTATTATCTATTTTCATTTTTTTATTCAATCTATTAATTTTATTCTGAACAGAACTCATAGTTATATTATATGAATCTCATTATCGTATTTCAATTACTCAAAGAACATATTACTTATATTTAATGTTATGTTTAAGACATATGGTATGCCTAATTTTAAAGAGAATTTGGAAACCCTTGAAATATTGTTAATATTTAATTATATAATCATATTGTTAGGTTTTTAGATAATTTCCAAAAATACTACTGAAATATTAATAATAATACTCACAATGGGTGTTATTGAAGAAGATTACATGATTATTTTAGTGATATTAAACAATTATAAATATCGTTATTTCTTCTACATGAATTTTTAACAATTATTTTTATTTATTAAAGAATTAAAATTCTAATAGGTTATTAAGACGACATAAGATTAAATAAAAATGGTATAAATTATTCAACAAATCAATTCAAAAACCATTTTAATCTATTTGAATTTTTAATAAGGAAAAAGTTTGAACAAAATTTTTATCCAATCCAACCATCTCCTAAATCATTACATTTTTTTTTCTATTTTGATTTTAGTCTTCTTTTTATATTTCTAGGATTATTGTATAACAAATATAAATAATTTGATAATCTACCAAGTGTAGTGAATTTTTCAAAAAGATATATTCACAGTCCATCAATGAATTCTATATTTTTTTGGCATACAAGATCGATCGTGTAGTATAGTTTGCTTTTCAGGGAAAATCATTGGTCATCTAAGAAGACGATGATATCTAATCTTGTAACATATTATTGTTCAAGTGAATAATGAATCTTTAGAATCAATTGAGAATTATATGTGTGGATATTAAGCTTTTTCACTTGAATATTAAGGACAACATTTATCATTTTGTTGATTAATTATTCTTAACCAACTACACTCTATTAATTTGGTGAATAATATGTTTATTACTATTCGAAGATTCATTATCATCTGTATATATCTATGTTTTCTCACTATGTTATATATATATACATATGAAATTTCATATTGAAGCATACTATTGTATTTATTACAACATATAAAAAAGTGGATATACTTGTATTAGAATCTTATATATATTTTTGTTAGGTTTCATAAAATAGATTACGCCTATAAAATCATCAATATTATGTAAAATCAGTCATGGATTTCAAAATTTTACTTATATGTGGTTTTAGTCAAGTATTGAAGACTAGGGTATCCCTTAAACCTAAAACTATTTTGAAAATTTCACTTATCTTAATTTTAATAATGATTTTGTATGTATGTGTTTCAGTTTGGTTGAATTTAATTTCAAAGAATTATTATTTACTAAATAAAAGTAATATATATATAAATAGTAATTTGTTTTTGAAAAAAAGTAATACTATCATTTTTATATTCGAATTAATTATTTTTTCCTCCTATGGTGTCTAGATTTGGTTCAAGTAAATTTATTTCAATCATAAATATTTTCTCCAAATTATTTAGTTGATTATTGATAATTTCATTAAATAATGATTTAGAAAAATAAAAATCCTTCTCTCACAATTTTAATTAGTGAAATTATTTTATTTAATGAAACAATAGAAATGTTTTAATGATGTAAACTTATTTATTTTAAATTTTCAAGCTATAATTCACCCCATTTGGATGATATCTAGAACACCATTTGGTATCATATTGTTCCAAACTCTAATTTTATTTCCATCTAATTATATGTTTACCATTATTAAGTAAAAAAGATATTATAATTTCAATGGTATAAATACAATATTACATGAAATAATTCCATAACCTCAAAAAACCACACATATTTAATTGTATAAAATATCCACAATAGAAAAAAATTAAATAATATCTATAATGTATTGGTTTTTCTATATGGGGTATTATTAAAGATAGGTATAAGAAAAAATAGTTCCTTTAATAGAATATTGAGATGTAATTATAGTATCATATTATTATTATAAAAAATAAATATATTTTATTTTATATTTAATATGGAAATATAAATTTAACATTATTTATTGTTCTCATGTATCATAATAAATGTGTGACAACTATTTTTTTTACAATATAATAATAAATGATATAATGATATATTTAAATACAAACATTTACCAATATGATAATATTTGTTGAAACTGGATGAATCATTCTCCAAATTTTATATTATATTTAATGGTATTAGAAACACCATGAAATTTATTAGATTGTAAACAAAATAAAAATAACAAATCCTATTACGAGAGGGGAATTTTTCTAATAAATAGAGAAGTACAACAATTTTCATAATAGAATCATTAGATTCTTAAAAAACTATAAATGTATTATTTGAAAATATATTAGTTTATGGGGATTAAATATAATCTAAAACATTAGAAAATCATAAATCTAAAAAGACAATAATCACTTATAAATCCTCACTCAAAAGAAATATTAGAGGAGTAAAATACATCTATTGTGGAAAGGATTGTGATGGGTATGATAAATGGATCATCTATAGAAATGATTTTAAAAAAAATATAATAATACATCAATATTATCAGATCCTTGGAAAATAAAGGTAAAATTTATAAAAAGTTAAAATATAATGTGGAATTTTTTTATGTTTTTATTTGGTCTGAAATATATTTATATGACACAGTAAAGGATGTTTAATGAATATTTCTTAAAAAGAAAACTTCAAATTAATTCCCCGTCAAGTCTATGTTTACTATATGATATTATATTACGATTAGATCAGTGTATATTAGACTAAAAAGTGTTTAAATTCAATAAGATTATGTTTATCAGCAGTTAAACAACTTTTCTACAAATTAGACTAGAACAATAGATATAAAAGATAAAATTAAAAGAGAAAACAATGTGTATGGTATTGAGTAAATACTAAAATACCCCAAAAGGTTATAAATTACCAAAACACTTCCATTAATGTAAATTATTATCTTTCACCCAATGAAGTAAGACAATCTATAACCAGATCCTAGATATCCCAATTAAATACCAATATATTGCTCAACTGAATGTCATTAGTCAATAATAGTATTCATTCTATGAACAATTTTTCTACCAAATCATATAATCCATTGATCTACTTGTCTGGAAATATGTCTATATATTGTACCTATAAATCCATCCATCTTCCTAATCAAACAAATTATTTAATTAAGACAACTGAAATATATAAATAATAAATGATAATACATATAGAAATAAAATAGAAACTGCTGAAATAACTTATAATGAAACATCATAATTATATTATCTCATATTAATAAATCTTATGGTTGTAAAATTAAATTGAACGTGATTTTAGAAATTATTTTTTTGTAGACTACATAATGTTTGAAAAAATCACTTCACTTATATATTTGTTTTCATCCTTTGTGTCAAGCATCATTTTTTATTATTAAACATAAGTTGTAAAAAATATCAATGGGTGAATTATGGGTTCTTTGGGAACAATTTTAATGACATAAAACATATTGTTACATCATTTAATGAATGAACAATCATATTTCCTTATCTGAAGCATTGAGAACCAGATGGATTCAAAATTCAAATCTATCAATAAAATGAATTATAGAGAACTAGGTCTTAGGATATAATTTGTTAACAAAAAAGTAAAGGTTCAAATTATTAAAATTCATTCAAATAAAAACTAAAATAATAAACTATAATTTATATTTAACATAAAAATGTATAGCATATAGAATTTTCTATACCATGTCTAGTAAAAGTAATTAACACAATTGTATCGCAACATTTTAAAATTGGAAGACTAAAAGGAAAAAAATGATAAGGATTTACATGAATTTGAAAAGGAATAATCTTATATTGTAGCATGTATAGAAAATACTCCCCTATATATAATTTTTGACAAGTTAAAAAATCAATCAGGATTATAAAAAGGATTAAAAATAATTTAAGTTTTTGTATAATATAATAAAAACTACATAAAAACATCTAAAAAACAATAACTAATTCTTCCTATTTTTCAATTAATTATGAAAATTTATTTAAATTCACCATATTAAAAAAACTATATATATAGTTAATTTTTTCATTAAATAGTTTTTCAGAAGCCCATTTAGTTATCACACCTTACGTTTCACTCTTTATTATTTTCTCCCACTTTATGGTAGTCAAAAATGATAAACTTAAAAAGAAAATAAAATATAGATTAATAAATGATAAATATTCTATAAAGAAGAATATATTATGAGATGAAAATATTGAAAAGAATAATCCTAACGAAGTTATCTTCTAATGCATATATATTAATATATTCAATAAATTATTATTTCTTTAAATTTTAAATGTTGATTTTCTAATCCTCTCTATAATTTAATAATATACCCCAATTGAAACACTTTGAAAATATCTTCCCTTATTAGGCGTTAGTCAGAGTAAAGCATAATTGTTTTTGAATAAGTTGATTTATAAAAAGAATAAGAGTATAAAATAAAACATTACAGAATAATATCTAGATATTCACCACACTAATAATATTTTTCAAAGATAAATGTATAAAAATAATGATTTTAAATGGGTAAAAGAAGTGAATGTTGAAATTGAATGCATAATACCATGTATAATATCATATAGGGTTTAGAATGAAATTTTTAGTACTTTAATATAGGTACTTACTTATATAAGATAAATTAGATTTAAATTAATCAAATAATAAACATACAAAATGAGTATTTCCAATAAAAAACATTCTTATAAAAGTATACTACATTCATAAAACTATATTACAAATGAAAATTTTAATATTCACTCCACATTGTTAAGGATTGTTTCATTTTCATGAGATGGTTTATACTGAATGTGAAAGTTATGATCAAATTTCATTGATTATACCAATATTATGTTTAATATATTCAAATAAATTCAAATTTATAGTTTTATTAAATATAAAAATATGTTTAATTTCAGTTCTGATAAAAATGATAATTGTATTGACTTTTTGTGTGTGATCTCTAAGGAAGTTATGTTTTATGCCTATCTACATCACATTTGAGTGATCAGTTTGTTTATTAGTTAAATAGTAATGATTTTTATACCATAATGACTTAAAAATCAAGTAATACTCAATCTAAAATCCATAAGTGTGTGATCCATCCACAATAACGGTGCATAACAACTTCTAGAAACCACATATTCACCTTTAGTAGTGAAAAGGGAGACCAATTGTTATTTTATTTCAGAAATCGAGATTAAGTACTCACCATATAAATTTCATGGTCCAGTGGTACTTTATTAATCCATTCTACATCCGTAATAATTATTTTGATAGACCCACCAGGGTTATCCTTTAATTTCACTATACATGGCCAACCACAAGGCATGGTTCATTATTATGATGTCCACGGGATTTTTATAAGAATGGGTGTAACATAGAATGAAATATAGTAATGGATTCACCCTAAAGATACATATGGAAATATATAAACAATTAGTTTATCACATTGTTTATCCATAAATACATCTTATAAAAAAACAATAATACCATAATGTTATCGTCGGACCAATGAATCTCAAGTTGTAAACCAAAAAACTAAGAAAATATAAATATGGATCCTAAATAAGCGCATGTTTTCATTTCTAAATGACTATATGTCACCAACACCCCAACCCACGAGAAGGAAACATGATCTAGATGACTTTTCCTATACATGATGATCTTTCTTTTTCTTATATCTTATAAAACTGGGTATATAAATTCCCAAGGAAAAAGTAGGGCGTGAGAACTAAATATTATTAGGGTACCAATACATAATCTAAAATGTGTACATCAATATGAATCCATTGTATATTTTATAAACTATATTTTTAAATTAATTTTTGGAAAAATAATTTTCCCAAAATATCATCATTATTTTCAATTTTAAAAACATTTTATATTTAAATATACAATAAAAAATGAGATATAATTTATACAAGAGGCATAATAATATTAATAAAATATGTTTTTGTGAATCAATAACCATATCAAGTGGAATAATAATAATATAAAATAAATATACATTTAATGTATTCACAATGCACCAAATAGAAATATAACACATGAGGGTGTATAACTAAGACACAAAAATGAACCATAAATAACATAATTAAATCCTAATGTTTGAGAAACAATATCCCCTAATGAGGCTAACAACTAGAAACAAGTAATTATAATAAGCCACCCTAGTGTTATATAACTCCACTAAGGCTTGCATATTCTTATTTTTCACTATACCCAAATATTTTTTCGATTTTCTGTAATATTGTAATTATTTTCAAGAAAACAATTCCATATTTCATAAATAGTTTCTATTATAAAAAATTATACTTCCATTTCTACTTTTAAAATAATTATAGTGATTCCAAACTGTTTCTATTCTTGAAAAGTACCATTTTTTATTTCAAAAATATATTTGAGTCATTTTACAAAATACATCATGTGTATCAAAATATTTTCCATCAACCTAAAATTATTATAGAAATAATTTCAATAGCCACAAAAAAAAATTCAACTTTCACATAATTAAAATCATAAATTTTATAAATAAACCCCAAATGGAATTACAATAACATAATTAATTACAAGGGACAAACCATATGATTAAGAAACATAACTCAATTGAAATAAAATCATTTCTACCTCCATGACCTATGAGGAGAGAGGGAGAGATATGGTCTACATGATCCCATATCTAAATAGAGAATACCTATTAAGAATGGAATTGATTCAATACACTCCATAGAGAAATATGAATGTCTAAAAATCCTTCTCATAATACATTTAATCGAAATACCAAGCAAAAGGGATGAGAATGATTTGTTTAATAGAGGGTAATTAATTTAAATAATGAAATAAAACAAATCATTATGGATAATTGTGGGTGGAGTATGCACCCATTAAATAAATGGTCACCATTTAGGTGTTTATAATAAATAAAACCATCGAAACTATAATTAGTTCATCCATTGTGACCATAGTGGTTTTTCCCCACAGACAAACCATGTGGGCCAACCATGATGGGGTGCAAGAATTATTATTTATTTTGGTCCTACAATAACCTCCACCATAATGTTGCGAGGTCCCTATGGCTACCAATGAGATGAAGATTCATAATGTGTTCCACTTGAGACCAAAACCAATTTCATTTTTTCCCTTTGCTTTTCAAATCGGAGACTCACATGCACACAAAAACATACACTACATCTTTAGTCATGCATTTTTTATTATAAATTTCAAAGACCATTTTTACCCACCATGAACCCAAAACTCTTATGAATATAATATAAAAAACCCTAATGTTCAAAATAATACCATAATTTTTACCAGAGTGTGCCACTATTCTCCCAAGTATAAAATCAAGTTTCTCCTCGAAAGGGTCAGGATATCATATCTAAAAACTGATAAAGATATTTCTATATCCCCAAAGAACCCAATCCCCCCAAGTTTCATGTTTTTTAAAACCAAATTTACATCTCAATAAAACTAGTGGGATCATCTATCCATGCATGAACTTATCTTTTCATTCCACTATATGAACATTCCATTAAAATAATGAGGCATCAAGCTCAATATCAATATAATCACAATCAATCATTAGAGACATATCAGGTTGGTAATTTTTTAGTTGGGAACATTAAAAACATCATATGTAGAAATTAAATTATTGTGTAAGTATAATCAATAGAATACATTCCCTAGTTACTCATTAATCAAAAACACGTCAACATAATGAGGTGTCAACTTACTATGCCTCCTGAAATATCAATGTACTATAAGAGGTTAAATTGTATGGAAATCCTGATCACCTACTGAAAATTCCAAGGGATGATGAAGACAATCAACATAAGAAATATTATAACTATGTGCAATCACCAATAATGTATTCACTAATTTAATGATTATTTATTTCTTCTAAATGATGCTCGGTCAAACAAATGACAATTATCCACTGTCATCACAACAGAGTTGATCTACAAAGACACACATACAATGACTCAAATGGAAACAACATGGTAAAATAATCATAACTACTATAATTAAATCACCTGACTCTGGTAATATGTTTCACCAATTATTCAATGTAATTACGTACACTTGCCTAAAGCCTTTATTCAATAATATAGATGGTTCTCTCATTATGGTCATCCTTCTAGGTATGATAAGTCTTTATCAACCTCAACTAATAACCCATTAAATTCTATAATTATTTCAAAACATTAGAAATTATTTAATTTTATCTATCTAAAATGATATTTATAATAACACCATGGAGTTTAATGACATCCCACACATACAAGTTCCCAAGATCCACTACCATCATTAGCACAATTATAGGTAAGAAATGTGATTAATTTTGAAGTTAAAAAATAATAATTTCTTTCACATCCTCACCATAATGAATCGTAGGTATCCAAATAACAATTTATATAGATATCTAATCCATTTTACATAAAATAATGGGTAGATGATGTATCAAGGTATCCATCCTCATATGTTCCATCTCAAATTACTGACACTTAAGGAACCAAGACAAAATATCCAAAACCAATATCTTCATTCACAAAAAAATAATAATGATATTTTAGGTCTTGATACATCATTGTATACAAAGTGTCCATGTGAAAATTTGATCAGTTACAATTATCCCTAAATTCCCAAATTAGTTATATAAAAACAAACCAACTACCTTGGAAGAATAGAACCCCATTGAGAAGCTAAGACCACTCACCTGATGTCTTCGCCAAAAATAACCAGACTAATTAAAATTTTCTAATAAAAAGTATCATCCATAAATGATCTAAAACGATTTTTTTTTGAAATACCATAATTTATTTTCTACAACCATCCATATTCATATTATATATCAATCCCATCATGCACCACACTTCCAAACAAATCCTTTACTACCATATTTCTTAGTTTTCTATTCATGCAATCTAATTCCATGATACATTTCGCAGGGATGTATATGATATAATAATTGAAGGCCTGAATTTATTCCACCATGTTTTTCCATATCATATTTAGATCACTCTTAGTGAAGATACACTTCAGACTATTATGTTCAGAAGGGACTATAAATTTCTCCTCAAAGAGGCAGTGGAACTAAATATAATGATCATACATCATAGCTTCCAAATCATGATCATGAATGGAATGGTTATTCTTAGGATGGGTGGCATTGATGAGATCTATAATATGCAACATTTATTCCCAACAAAATCCCGCAACCCAACCCTATACCTATTTCATCTAACTAAAAATAATATACCAATCATGACTTATGAAGAATTTTTGACTGGATATGAACTTACCAAAACTATAAACTCCTCAAAAATATATCTGTAACTAATATATCCCAATGAAAGTAACACCATTGTTGATTGACACTACCAATGTAGATTCAAGAATTTATAATTTCCAAAAAAAGGTTCTATAATAAAGTGTTAGTATCAAGAAACAATGGATCTCAAAAACATATCTGGAATAAACCTAACTCATTACTACATGAATCATCTCATGATCCACGAAGACAACATTCTAAAAATGTAACGGTCCTACAAAAAATCCTATTCAATCAAGAATATAATTTTATATATAATCATAAAGATGGATCTATTTCAATATACCAAGGATACATATTAAAATGTTCAGTTTTAATAATATCCAATCAAGAATAAATAAGGATATCATCCAAAAAACCATGAATGAATCAATGAACTGATGGAATATTTTATTTGTAAATTCCATAAACTCCATAAGACTATTTTTAAGGACAAACAATAAGACAAAAAAATAATAATTCCCATAATTGATCTTAAATGATGTCTTAGAAATATCTTCTTATTAGACCATTAGCTGATTGTAATCTAATCTCATATTTTTTAAAACCACTAGAATCCATTAATATGATCTAAATGGTCATCAAACCTAGGTAAGGGACACATTTTCATATTTATCATCTAACTGTGTATCTAGTAATAAACATAATGTAAAAGAATCCAGTCCAACTTATTTTAAATGAGATTTATGGATTCCCATTTCAAAACACGAGGATTAATAAATCTCATAGCCTTATGATCTATTAGTTAATCATTTAACTCTCTTCATTCAATGGATGTATATGAAACACATTTTTGGGAAACTGACCTCATCCTTGTAAGAATTTATATAGTATACTCGACTTCCCTTTAAGTTGAAACGCTTGATAAATAATATAGAATAAGATTAGGATACTCACTCATAATTTTAGGAAGAGGTCCCTTAAGACCTGGATTAACAAAATTGAGAAACATATGTGACAACTAGATTGAGATAATCATGGTGTTGGGGGTAATAGGGCTTACTCAATTAAATATAGGATCTTAACCAACATAATATACATGGGTTCCATGAACAATATAATGAAACTAGGCTTATGATGAAAGAAATAGATCTGGTATTTATAGAAAATCATTGGGTCAATGAGAATGATGAGATAATTAGTGTCTAGAACATAAATAAGAAAATTACATATGGTTTCATGGTCCGTGATCATCACTGAAAATTTATTAAATTTGAAACCCTTCTCTAACTTCAATTTCAAAGGAGTGGAATAAGTAATTTTGAAATGAATATACTCAGAATGGAAAGTCAAAGTTTCAATGATATTAGAATAGATAAAGGCCTAAAATGAACAATTATAAATTATTATTAATACTATAATGAATATATAAAAATTTGGTACCTCCTACTATAGTTGATCTTGAATGTGAATCATATGGTGTCCACTCTGCTGAATCCAGATATCATGCCTGATTCTTCAACTTCTTTACAACATGAGAATCAGCCTTGTAAATAGGTTGATATTAAGCCCATTTTGAAAAAATATATATACTTAGAGATACCATAGAAAATTTGGATAAATAATTACATTCCTAGTACAGTATCACAGTAAAAAATGATAATGAAAAATATCACACAGTTGTGAAAATCCATGGATTCTACCTTACAATTAGGACTGATTTTTCTCTTTTCTCCCACATTTAAAAAACACTTGTCCCTGTCCTAACATCTTTCATAAACTCCCACATCTAAATCTACATTTCTCACTTTGGTTAATATTCTATCCAAGTGATGAAATATTTAAATTCGATCATTTTATAAAGAGTAATTTAGTCATAGTTATTATCACCTTTTCCATATCTACCATATATTCAACCACAATGGAGGTTTTTAGGCACAAGACAATCCATTGAGATAGAATATTAGTACATAAACCAATCATGATCCTCCACAACAGGAGAAATTCTATCTAAATAGACTCTGTAGGAGGTTTCAATATCATTGAAAATTGATTAGAAAATTCCATAACTAATTGCTCCCCTTGATCCAAAGTTAAATAATACTGATTCTTAATAACTCCAACATCTCGAGATAAATTTTCTTAAAGACCATGATGAAAGTGGTCTGTGTTAGATATTCATGCACCTTGGATTACACAATATTTTCCTATAAAATACATATATGTCCCTCAATAATATACATTAAATACTACCTTTGTATTCCTATAAAATAACAATGAAGTGTTAATCCCCCTTAATTATCTCAATCAACTATTTTGATTCTTGTGGTCCATTGTCACCAAGAAGGATCAGTGGATAATGACTTGTGAATTTTAATTCATGGTGAACCATATATTTGTGTTAGAAAATAGATACATGATTTTGAGAGTAGAACATTTAGAATATAGTTTCCCCTAATATTGATTATGTAATAGGAATCTCCAATAGGTCTCACTTTATTTCTTCCTCTTTAGTATTTAGAGAATGTATTCTAGATGAATCCATATTCCCAAAAACAAAAAGAATGAAACACATCCATATAAAAATTTTATTCTTTTATGCTAAATCATGTATTAGAGGAATGTATCGACTGTATTAAATGAAATTAAATGATTATAAAATTTTTTATACATCACATGGTAACTAGATGTTTGTAATGAATGTGAATTGTCTAGGGACACTCCCACACAACCTCTATCGTTTTTATAATACTACGTCTAGTCCTTTAATAACTCCTAGACACAAGAAGGTAAAACATAAGAATGAGAATATTATATAAAAATAATACGTACTTATAATATTAATTGGTAATATACCATCCATGTTCAACTAATATGGTCACCCGATTTTGCATGCCCCATGGCATGAATAACATTCCTGGTCAAAATGGGTTGGAGACTAGAAACACGGTAAAATAAAATGAAACATGTGATTAATTTCACCTAATGAAACATATAATAACATATAAAAAGTTATATTATAAAATGAGATATCCAAAAATACATTATATGACAACAATAATAACCATAAAGATATCATCCAATAACTAGATAATATGGTCAAAATAAGAAAACCAAAATACCATTAGCATGGTACCCAATGAAATCCATGGGACCATCTCATCAGGTCTATGCTTCTTCACCATCCTATCCCTCTTGAGGGAAAAAATATCTAAGAGATATATCCAGTACATGAATCTATTCAGTTTACATACATCTTATAAATGAATGTCTACAAACACAATATTTAAAAATTAGGGTGTGATCACTAAATCATGGTATGATACCACAAAAGAATATATAAAATTTATATGAACTTGTATCCATTAGGCCTTGTATAAATTTTATTTCTAAAAAAATTATCAATGTAATTCATTTTCCAAAATAATATAATCTTTTGTTTTTCATTTAGGTGACATGACATACTCAAATAAACAATGAAATATGACATAACTTATATCTATAATACATTAGAAGATTTAAAAAAGCATTTCATGAATCAATATAAATATCATATGGGAAGATAATAATATAAAATAAGAATTCACATAACATATCCAAAAAGTACAAAAAGGTGATACTATAACAGAAGGATGTACCCAACTATGACACATAATGGAAAACTAGCCAACATATGTGAATATTAACATATGTGAACCTCAGTTACCAGGTATGTCTACTCACTATAAACAATGGAATTATGAGAAACTAAAATAGTGATATATTACACCAATATCTATCACGTATATATATTTTTTTACCATACACCATGTGTATAATGAAGAGCTATTACATCACCATTATGTTTAGAAGAGTAAGAACATAATTCAAAACAAAATTCCAAGTGAAATACATTGAATTTTACATGCCTAAAAATCCATAAAAAATAGTTTCTATAGGGATCCCACATTACATAAATTTTTTAATAATAATATTTCTTTTTTAAATCCATCATTGAGGCATTTTACCAAAAAAATCTTGTGAAATAACCAGATATCTTTAATCAAAAACATATTTTTATTAATATTATCCATATATATCAATGATAAAAATCACATATCATAGTTGTTATAAAATTCATTTTATAAATAAACACCATATGGAATCATAAGAACAAAATGAAATCTATGGGATATACCATAAGATAGATATGCCCAATTCGTGTACAAATGAATTTATGCTACCTATAAGACTGGTGATGGGAGGGGTGGAGATCTATTCGTCAAGATATAATATATTCAAATAAAAAAACCAATAATAAATAATTGAACCTAAATCCCAACATGAAAAAGGATGCATTCCAAATACCCCTTCCTAGAACACACTCAATTTCAAAATCGATCAAAATATAGCAGATAAATAAGTTTAATAGTGTATTTGAGTCAAAATATTCTTTAAAACCCCTCATTAAAGTTTCATGAGGATGGAGTAACCACCTGTGACACAATATGTGGCCATTAAGGAATTAAAAAATAATATAAACACTAACACCACACCCTTTTTCATCCACCATAGTCATGGTGAATTCTCCTTGGATACATACCATAGGTAAAAACCAAAACATCATATGTAATTAAATATAATTTTTGACTTACCATAGTCCCCACCATTTTTTCGGTGAGGTCTCTTTATCCATGGTTTATAGGAAAACTCCTAGTATATTCAACCCAGGACCATACGCATCAATTGGGATTTTTTCCCTTCCATTTTTGCACAGGAGACTAAAAAACACACCATTGCCACCACCATGGATGTGGCCGTATCTGTTTATCATAATAAAAATAAAAAACCATTTGAAATCCATTTTACACATATAAAAACATATTAAATTAAAAATTTCAAACCTAAGTTAAAAATAATTCATAACTATCACCTAGAGGGTTTAAAGATATGTGTATGAATAACTTCAAAGGACAAAATTCATTTATGATGAATAGAAAAATACTATTTATGAATTAAATTTGATAGTGGAAGACATAATTTACTAACATAAGATGTGAATCCTTTAAATAATCCCCAAATATTGTGTATAATAATATAGAAAATAGAATATCTAGTAAACTAGTTTTTATATTGATTATGCCTCTAATTGTCCATCCAAATAACTTTTGTTAAACTATTTTCACGAATACATCATGATATAATTTGTAGAGGTTCCTACCATAGAACATATACTAGAGGAATTTCCAAAAAAAAAACTAATTTTAGTCAATCATTTATATTGTTAAATTTAGTTAAGATTATTCATTATGGATTTTTAATAATTTATAAATCAGGAATGAAATTAAGTAATCTCAACATTATCTTCTTTGATCTCACTCTACATATTTTTTGAGAAACTATCTATGGGAGATTCAATTTCTTTTTTTTTCAAATATATCAACATAGAAATTAATTTGAATTATTTTATAATCCTTAAAATCTCTCTTGATAATGATTACCATTTCATCATTTTAAAATATTAGATTATATTAAATAAGGAATGCTGAAAAATAGTCACATTGGGACCATTTATCTTGTCATTGTATTTAATTATATTTGATGCCTTTTAATAAATATTCTAAAAAATTAAATTTTTCAAAAGTAAGAGGTAATTATATATATAATTCAACTTTAATATATCCATTAAGGAAGAAAATATTAATATCTATTTATCATAGATTAAAATTAAGATGATTTGAAAATACATGATATATTTGAATAGATTGGAGAATATAAAATAGTGTTACATTTTCATCGTAATATATGAATTCCTCATGATAATAAACATTACTAACTGGTATTTACTTATAATTTATGATAATATTATTTTTATTAGATTTATTATAGATGAACCATTTTACTCCTATAACCAGAAAATCAATAGGAAGATCAACATGGATCTAAACCTTGTTTTTTTCATAGTAATTAATATCTTCTTAAATTAATGTAATCTAACATTCATCACCACGATATTAGGATATTTTTTAAGGTTAAAGAGTAAAAAAGAACACAAGATCCCAATTTTCATTTTAAAAGGAATTTCATTTTCAAATTGGATAGATTATATCACCAATTGGAATCTCAATTTGAGGATTGTAGTATATATGTTTTTTGGTAATGATGATTTTGACTTTCATTTGTAGATAGAATAAGTCTTATTGAGAAAAATTCAGTAAGTTATACTTTTTATAACCTAGTTTCTAGTATGTCAGTATTTAGTTTATGGGATATTTCTACTAGTAATAATATTATGAGGTTTCAAGAACATTATTCAGATGTATAGCTTCCGAGCATTACAAAAATGGATCATATTTATTATAAATTATGTTCACCACTTTTTAGTTATTTGGGTATACTTATTAGGAATATGATACACCAGGATAGATTTTGAATAACCAAGATATATGCCTTCATCCTCATTTGGATGAAATTTATCATGATTTCCTTTTTTTATCAAAATGAGAAAATGATTCCCAACAATATGAAGTAATTATGTTTCTTTCACTTATAATGATAATACATATGTAGTTTTGTTGAAAATTTGAGGAAATAAAATATTTTTTATAATGTAGATGTTTGTACTAATGGATTCCAAAAAATAATATTTACTAAGTGTTCACACAACATTGTGTTGGAAATATTCTTATGGTTATTATACCTTAATTAAACAAATAATATCTATTTAGGAGTTTTGGGTTCTATAAAATTATAATTCATACATTTTTCACATTAAAATGATTCAGATAGATAATATAAAAACTCCTGCCCTCTATCAATAGGAATAAAATGAAAATATGTTCATTTTTTATGATTCATGATAGGGTAAAAATAATTTTGAATGAAAAGGGTCATTATGAATTAAGTGTTTGAATATTTTCTTATGCTTATCTAGTGTATTCATGGATTAAAAAAAATAAAATATTTTTTCATTCTGATTCTTGATGATTGTTCTTGTCCAATGTGATCAATGTATAAGTACTGTAAAGAAATTAAAATTAATTCATTAATAAAAGTATTAAATCTAGGATCATATTTAATACTATATTATCAATAATCTATTATCATGGAAGAATTAAATTTATTTCCATGTAGATCCTTGAAAAACTCATTCCTTGATTTCTCAATGAATTTACAAACTATATAGTGTCTAAAACATCTACATTAATGATATGAAGAAAATATTACCACACAAAAACATGTGAAATTTTAATAATGTGTTATTTTATAATCAATGAGTCGAAATTATCTTGCCTCTTGGTAGATAAAGTGTGAACTTTATTTGAAATTTTCAAGGTACTTTTAACATTAAAAACATTCGTAGATTAACCATTATCACATAGTTAACCAATGATAATGATGATATTATTAAGATATAAAACATAAAAGAATTATAAATTAATGTTTTCAAAGAAAAATAGCATTACAAATACCAAGGATTTAATCCGATGCATTTCATCTAAACGTGACTCTTTATCCTATTAATTTTTTAATGGTTTTCTTGTTTTATTGATCTCTAGTAGTATTTTGAGAAAAAATTCTATCCATCTACCAAATATTCTTGTTGTAGATACCATGTTGTCCTTGTTAAAAAATCAATGCAATGAATATTGTAAGTAAATATTTATTTCCATTAATTTTTTTGAATAAGAGTTTGTGAATTCACATACACCTTAATTTTATAAATTTTATAGTGGTATGTTATTTATTTGGATAAGCCTTATGATGTCTGATTGATGGAAATTTTTTCAGATAACTTTTTTTCTCTAATAAAAATTTCTTTAAAATTTAGAAAAATGGTTGAATATCTAAACATAGATTAATTGTATTGTTAATGTCATTCATTGGTTTTATAAATAATATGAGACATTATTCTTTTTTGGGCATCAATTTTTTACACAATTTTTCATAATGATAGTAATATTAATGATTTTTTTCAAACATTAAATATGTAGCTTATTCTTAATAGTTTCATTTCTATATTTTGGTGAGATAATTAAAGTTGAATTATTTTTAAATTCATCATTTAATATATAAATTTCTCTTTTAGATTCACCTAGATCATTAAAATGTTTACTCTTCTCTTCTTATATTTCAAATTTTTTGATAACATTACTATTAATAATGGATGAAAATTTTGAAACTATAGGTCTTAACATAAAAAGTAAAACTTATAATTTTGGATCATTTTCCTTAAAAAAAATTCAGCCATCAGTAAATTATTTATTCTTAATTTCAAGTCATTCCATATATCTAGACATTTATTTTATATAATGAAATTCATTTTCATCTTCCGACAAAGGCCAAATTTCATCATTCAATGAATATTAAACATTTCCATTAATTAATAATTGAGATACATTATACAGGGATACCTACCCCATTATGTAAAGGATATTATAAAGAATATTTAAATAGAATCTCACTATATTATGACTATTATCCACTGAATTTCTATTCATGTCGGATGGGGGATTATAAATAATGCACCAAGTATCATTTCTATTATGGAAAATCATCTTTATTTCATTTTTGATGATTTACCACCTTAATAAATTTTTCTTATCCTTATACAATTTTGAATGATATAATTATTTTTCTTTCATTTATACCATACAACATCTAAATATTCCTTAATTTCAAATTTAACTTTTTTTATTCTTCTATTGAATATACCATATGTTCATATTTCAAATGAGTTTTTCAACATCCTTGTATGATGAGTGAATTATCATTTAAATTCATATGAATTGATAAAATTTTATTTATGTTTATTATTATTCTTAACCAAATTATATTTAAATGTCTGAGAATCTAATAGTGAAAATTTGGATGTATAAGAAAATGAAGCACAATAATTTGTCTCATCCATCTCAACATACCCTTTTTATTTTTTATCATATTTCAATAATTTTCGGAAGAGATCATCAATACTTATCAGAGATATATTTTTAGATTCCACTATAGAAACTTTCTTAGATTCTCATTCCATGAAATAAATTCAATAAAAAATCTTTGTGTGGTTTTCATATACTCTTTCCATTTATGGAAATCATTTATGACCTCTTAAACAGTCATAAAACATTTATTCCTGTGTTTTAATAAATCTTGAAAATTATATTGAGGAAAATATCTTCAAGTCTCATAAATATTGGATGCTCTATAATGATTTCTCCACAATTTCATCCATATTTCATTTTTAGTCTCAGAAGGAGATATCTAACAATAAATATTCATAGAAACTAAAAAATATTACATATTTTATAACATGAATGACACTACACCTTTTTATCTCAAGTAAATGTTTATAAATCATTATATGGAATTATTAATTTGAATATCATCATAAAAATTGATCAACTACCGTTTTTATAATGATTATATTCATCTGATCACACCAATATTCATAATATACAATATAAAATAATAGTGTTTGGCTATGATTAGTATTCTATATAGTTCTATATTTAAGTATTTTCATATCAAAAATCGATGTAGATATATCCATTTATACATTTTTATGTAAGTGAACTATTATATATTCTCATAAAACATATGGAAAACTAAAATATAAGAGAAGAACTCACAATATAGTAAAGATTGGATTTCAAGAGACTTGTTTTGATACTAATTTTTGGTCCCAAAAAGTAATATATCGAACAGTATGTGGGGGGGGTGTAAATTGTTGTTACTATTTAAACAAAAAATTTCTATCACAATAAAAGGTATGTTTTAATGATGATCATCTAATCTAGTCCAATCAATGTAAATGGATTTAAACAATATTTAAATGAGGCATAATTAATTGTATCGATAGTCTGACTAATAATTAATAAATCAAAGAAGAACATTTAAATTTAATGATAAAATGAAAATATAAAACAATGCACAGTTCATAGAGTAAAAAAATCTAATACCCCTAAAGTATATAAATTTATAATATGGCTCAAATCAATAAATGTATTTTATTTTACTCAAAGATATAGGAGGTTAGTTAACCCCAGCCTAGATGTCCCACTTCTAAACATATTTGTTCAATGAGGGAATATTGTTGGATGGTATTAATATATAGACCACAAACACTATATATTCATAGAAAAAAATCCCTTGATGTAGCTGATTAGAAACAACTCGGTCTTCAAAACCATATCCCCCAATCTACATGAATCCTACAAAATGTTTCTTCCAACCCATTTTATCCATAAATAAATGTGGATAATATTAAAAAATGTAAAAATAATGAGTTATATAATTAAAATTAAATCGCACAAAAGGATTATCTAAGATTAATCCCTCTAAATAAAAAAATTAATTGTTGTTTTATAGATGACATATTTTTACATACATTAAAATAATTGGAAACAATTTAAATCACATGTATATAATTTTATACATTTGTGATATGAAACCTCTTGTAAATTGGTATATGTTTACTATTATAAGCATTAACAATGGAATTTATATTCCATTGGTTTTGGTTATATTTAAATCAAACACATTCTTCTATCTTCTAATTAATTAACCTTTATACAGCATCATCCAAAGTGTTTAACACAATTTACCATAACAAATGTCTAGTTTTCATAAAATGAATTAGTTTAAGATAATAATTTATCCAATCATTAAAATATTAGGTAAAAAATAACATCCAAAAAACTAAACACCCTAGATGAGGTTAGTATTAAAAAACTAATGGTATATATTTTGAATTTTTCCAAACCAGGATAATGAGAGTGATTTAGTCAGTAGTTATTTTCTAAAAATGTAAAAAAATTTACATCATGGATGATTATACAAAGATAAAATGTTACATGTATAAGATGGTAAAATATAAAAATAAACTAATTAATGTCATAACATATAGTGATTCTAAGAAAAATTTTCAATGGATTGGGGAAACGTGATAATAAGGAACCAATGGATAATTGTATCTTTCACGTTATAACATTAATAAATAATCTACCTTATATATCTATTTAATTAAACATGAAAATCATCATGATTATATTTTTTTATTGATGAATTGAAAAATAGTTATTTATTTATAGGATACCAGGAATGAAATGGAAGAATATTATAGAATTTGTAAACAGAAATATTCTTCTTATTAAGTAGATTTTGTTTAAAGAAACCTCAAATATATAATAAAATAACAATGTAAATATTGAATTTAATTGTATTAAATGAGAATAAACAAACCATAAAAGTACTAAAGATGTTTTATAAATGATAAAATTCATAAAATAGAAATCTAGAAATAATGATAAGTTTAAAAAACATATTGTATTGTATATAAAAAAGATTTATAAAGACCCAAGTCGTTGTAAATATGTTCCCTAAACTGAATACCATGTGAATATCCTTTCTTACATGAGATAATAAAATAAAATGAAAATATTTTTACTCAATAAATTTATTAAAAATTACATTTATATTATAACAAAGAAACATGTCGGTTGCGATATATGTAAAAACATTATAAAAACGTTATAAAATGTTATAATATATCAACGTTTATTTTAGGATTAGAAGATACATGAAAATAATATTATTTTCCATAATTATAAAATCTTATAATAAATTTTATCCTTTTCAATTTTAGATACTAAATAAATAAAAAAATGATTTGAATATTTTTTATCATAATTATTAATTTTGATAGTGGTATCATTTTCAATTTTAGAAATAATATATAGATACCAAGGTATATGTTAGTAACCATGATAAAAAAACAATTTATCAAAGAATGACACTATTATAAGTATTTTGTTTCTAAATTTTAATTTAAAAATTTTATATTGAGAATATAATATTATATTTTAGAAAATATTTAAATGAATTTGTAGTTCTTTAATAACTAATAAATGTTAAATAATATTATGAACACTTAATGATTGAACTGAAAATTTTTCATTACGAACATATTATCAACTCTTTAGATGTTTTAATTGAAGAGATATTTTTCATATATTATAAAACATCCATAAATTTAATGGATTATAAATTTATATATTTCTTTTATAAATTTTTAATAAGTTTTATGTGCTGTTTTAATGATTAAATAATAATAACTATATATATTTAATCCCAATTTAAAATTGTTAAAATGGGTAATCTAATGTGGGTCAGATTTTACTAAATCAATATTATATATATACCATTTAAAATAAAAGTATTATATAATAAATTCATAACAATATATATCACAAAAATGTCCCCACCTATCCCACCAAAATCAAATAATTCCACACTTTCCTCACACCTAAAATTCTTTTCGGATGATTTTTCAATCTCTGCCAGCTCTAAAAGGAGCTGATTTAAATCCCTTTTAATTCATAACTAGAGTTTAAATTTCCAATGAAAATATACGAAATACAGTTTTTATTGATCCAATATACATGTTATTTATCCTCTATCATAAACTATGTACTTTAATTCCTTCATTTTTAAATGATACATCAAATGAAGATCCAAAATCTCAACATTTGTATTAATTAACCTTTAACTTACTTTCATTATCCTTCACATTCACCCTGATCTAAACCCATTGAAACCATTCATATATAATTAAATTTCCATAAATAAAAAATGGAAATATTATTAAATTTATGGTATAAGAATTATCTATTCCCATCTCATTCAATTGATAGAATATAAACACTGCTCATATGCGTGTGTGGTCAAACACTGCAATGAATGATATGTGTCAATCTTCATAACCACCATTTATAGAAAAATTGTAAATGGGTTTATTAAATATATATCTTATTTAATTAATGATTTATATTCTTGGAAGATAAATTATTAATTATGTAAATAATTTTACTAACAATCTATCATTGTAAAAATATTCACAAAAAATGAACAAATCAAGATGAAAAACAATTTTTTTGGTAAGTTAATTCATCAATTTAATTTTCCCTCACCATATAACACTTACCAATTATGATTAATAAACTAAATAAAGTCAAAATCATTTCTATATATTTTTAGATAATGTTATTATATCAATATAATTTATATCATTTCCATACTCACACATAGTTTATACAATATTGTTGTTAAGTCAGTTTAACAACCTATATAGAAAAATGTAATAAATTTATGTAATATTTATAATTGAAAAGATAATATTTTATATAAATAAAAAATAAGTATGTTTCATATATATTTTTAATATAAAACATCATTATATTAATTTTTTTCTACCGTTCATTTTTTTAAAAATACTGATGCAAGCTGGTTATAGATTTAATCTTCAGGAACCATGACTAAAAAGCTCATTTACTGAAATTATAAAATTAAAAATTATATTAAATAACATATTTCCCTATATTTTATTATATTTTAATGATTAATATTCATATAATAATTTTTAATGAAATCTCTATTAAAAATCTAATTTAATATAATCATGATTACTCGCACCTAATTTTGAAAATATATAATCGCATACTAATATAAATGTAGAGAATAATTGAAAATTATGTTTGTATAATGATATATATATATTAAAACTATTATAAAATATGTTATTAATATGTTTAGGTTTACATTACAAGAGGTTAGGGTATGATCATGTAAGTGAGAAATAACTATAAGAGTTCATTTTTTGAACATTTTCAACTATGTGTGGAAGGTTTGATACTGCACAACATCATTTCATTTATATTGTGTAATTGAATTTTAATATCAAAATATAATATATTTAATGATATTTTAAGGTATATTTCATGGTATTTGACTTAATTTCCATTTACTCTTATGCTACCAATATCATAAGGGTTTCTTTCACTTATTTTCTACTCTAGGGGACTTGTTTAATATTTCACACTATCGATTATTTTAAAAGGGGTATTCAGTAACAATTGAAAATAAATATGTATATATCTTCAATTTATCAATATTTTTATATCAATTTCATGATCTTGGTCACATGTTACTTTTATTCTTATAATACTTTCATTATAACGTATTCATTGACTAAATTTTTTATTCAATTGGCCATAGCCATTCGTACTCAAAAATACATTTCATTTTTTATTGGATCCTATCAATAATGTATTTTATAATATTTCTCATATTATTCATTTAGTAAATTAATTCTCATTATTAGTAACCTGTTATTTTTAATATAATTTATCTAGTTTTTCTAAGGAAGTAATATTTTGGTTGACAAAAATATTTTGATAATGAATGTTTTTGTTGAAAAAGTTGCAGAATGTATGAAAAATAAAATTATTAAGAAGGATTTTTTATAATGATACTGGGGAGAAGTTTATAATTTCATAACATTTCCTTAACTCTATTAATGAGAATTATATCTATGTTAGATGATTATATATATATATATTTATGTTCGTAACATCATTGTAAATATCATGATGTAATCACCTAACCGAAAGGGGTGTTGATGTTCTTGTGAAACATATTTAAAACTATTTCATATGTACAACTATCCATTTTATGAATTCATGATTATTTACATGAAAAAAGTGGTTGATGAGTTTCATTATAAATTTTTTTAGTAAAGATCAATCATATAAATAAAATGAATGTTACTGGATGCATCCTTGGGATGAAGATATTGGAAATTTTTATAGCATGACAAAGATAAAAATCCAATTTACCAAAATATGAGTTTGTATAAAGGGATGTATGCACAATGTTTCTGAATAAACATTTATGAATAAATTTTTTTGGATGTTAAAAATAATGATCACTAGACACACATTTGCTGACAGTACATAGTGTAAAAATCATAGTGGATGGAGATACTATTTCATGAATTCTATTGGAGAATTTAGATATTATGTTATTAGAAAGGGGAAACTAAACATAGATCACCAAATTGGGTCTACGATATACACTATAATGGTTTCTAGTATACATTTTTAGAATGAACCACCATTTTTTTTGAAAATATATATTCATAAAGTAAATTACTTCTAGGTTTTTTCTTTAATAAAATTACTTTTTAGTATTCCAAAACAAATGGGAGAAAATTAAAATTTCATGAAAATGATTATCTGAAAAATAAATAATGCAAATGTGGATAATGGATAGAGAAGGTCTTCATACACATAAATATGAATATGTTTAAACACTATAGAATTTTCAAAAATTCATTCAACCATATTTAGATTGTCTTTAGTAGATATTTAGTTTTACGATAGTAATGGATAGAGGTAAATCATGTTTATAGATAGATATTTTGTGTAAATTTCCATTAATAGAGTTTTTTGTAGGCTTATTGATGTTTATAGTTGAAATTTTATAATGTGAGTTTCTTCAATTGTTGGAATAATATTAAATAGAACTTCAAAAAAACATCCCAATAGTTACCAATGAATTTTTTAGGATTTTTATAATGGAATGGTTTGAGGCAGTATGAATGGATAATGTGAACCAGATGTTGAAAAATGAAGAAGGGATATTTTTTCATCGAATAGTGTTTTTTAGAAAAATAATTTCTCTTATGAGAATTTTTTTAGATACATTACACAGAATTGTAAAGGATTTAAATATTATTATAATGAATGATTTGTCTCAATTTTTTTATTCATTCAGTTGTTTTATATTTTAGATGAGTTTATAAATGTTTGAGAAAGGTTTGAAATTCTATAAAATTGTTAATGGTTCTATAATATTTAATATGTGTCTAGAATAATTGAAAATGGTTCAATGAATTTTTTTAAGAAGGAATGTGGAAACTATTTCCCAATTTTTCTATTATGGGATATCCTATATAAAGGGGTAAAAAATACATCATAATTTACTCTGTTCGTTGACACAATATTTTGACATGCTGGAGAAATCTTGTAAAAAGTGATTTTCCAACATAATTTTGGTTTTAGGTTGAAGAATAGTTTTGGATCGATTTTTGGTTTAGAGAATCAGAAAATGTTAAAATTTATAGTTCCAATTAGAGTTTTCTATCCAATGTATTAGATCAAGATTCAATAACATGTAATCAGATCATGATCATGTTTTTAGATTAGTAGATGCATTTTTTATGTCATAATAAAAGAATTTATAATTAGTATGGTGTAATTGGGAAATATTCATCAGACATAGAAAGGGTGGAATAGAAAATAACATATTAATAGAGGTAATTAGGCAAACATTTTAGATAAAAACCTGTAGAGTAGAAGTCACCAATTTTTAGACATTTTTTATGGAAAAGTGTTTTAAGATTAACATTGTAAAATGAAGGGAGTCATTATAATAATTCCAATGAGGAGATAGAAGGAGTCCATTCGTGGTTCACATAATGTTTCATTTAATTATTTATAATAGTTAAATTTGTGGATCCACATCAGTTTCCATGGAAAGGATGTAGGTTCTCAAACTACGACCTATCCTTTTAAGTCATGTTTTTCGTATTTAAATTATTTCATTTTATTATTTTTATATTGTTATAATGTTTTTGATGTTCAAAATTTGTTCATGCTAATTCAGTCATTTTATTAAGTATAATAACAATTTTCACTAAATATTGTTGCTTTATATAACATTTTTAATATTTCTTATGAATATATTAAACAGTTCATAGTATAAAGCACATATTAGTTAAGAATATTAGATGAAAATAAGAAAATACATCATGGGAAATTATAAACATATACTGGGAACATTTTAAAGGGACAAAAATTGGGCTTCCCGATTTTTCACACAAGTAGTTGAGCAGACCATACGTTTCATTTAATTAAATTTACACACCATACATGAACATCCGGAAGTAGTGTCTTACTGATTTCAAGGATATATAACATGTATATTGGTGCCACATTTTTTGTACATCCACAAAAAATCCACCGATGAGAATATTTCAATGGACATCATAGTTGGTCACCAACTAGAGGGGAAAACTAATAATTTTCTAGTTGTACCGAGTACTTGTTGGATACCTTTTAATACATATAGTTTAACCTAAATTTCTATAAATATTGATCCATACATGTGAATTCAGAGATGGAAATTTAGGAACTTTCTTTTTAGACTCTTCAAACTGAGTCTCTCATCAAATCTTTTAGGTGTTTCTACTTCAATATCATTATGTTTTAGTGTAATATTTTTCTCCTCCCATATTCCACTAGTATACATGGTACAAATTTAGTTTCATATAAATATGAAAATCATGAGTATGGTTGAAATAATATGATTTTTTGGGGTATTTAATAATGTAATTTGTGTTTTTTAATTGATATTATAATGTGTTTTATTATTATTATTATGTTCTCATTTTATAATCCATGTAAATATTAAATCCCCAAATTCACAAGTTGTGTCATATTAGATGAATAATGAAATAATAAGGTAAAACTTAATGAGTGTCAATATGTAAACCGATGACCATTGGGTGAACCCATTGGCATAGATTTTGGGGAATTTATTTAATATGTTTTTGAGTAATTAATTACCACACCCAATAATTGATTTAAAAAATGCTTAATTATAAATTATCTGACCAATAAACAATAATACAACTGAATCACTATGGTAATGTATTTCATAAATTACATTCACTATTTTTGAAATTCTTTTATAATTATCCCTAATATTATTGAAACCCCAACATTTATGTTTTCTTAATTATAGTCTCCCTTTTTCTACTTCCAATTATATCTATAAATCAATTGAATACATTCATTTGTTCTTCATTATAATTGATTTGGATAATCAGTTAATGTTTTCAGATATACAAATTTAATTGCTTCTCTATTAACACTTGTTGGGATTTACCTAGACATCCACTAACTACATATTTTATGGATTTAGGGAAACAATTTCATGTTTCTTATGTGGGAATTTCAAATTCTAGTTTTGTTTCCTGGGGAGCGATTTAACGCATCAGTGTGAGTCCAATGTTAAGCATGGTTGTTTCAATTTTTCTTTTTCAGTTCTAAATTATTTTCTTATGAACCTTAATCTCACATCAAAATGGATATTAATCCAAGTAGAGGTTATTATACATGACTATGAGAGGATTTATATTCATTTTATTTGGTGAGTTCATACCCTTATCCTGAATAGTGCTATAATGAAATATTTCAACATGCACTTAAGGATCCTCTAGAAAAAAATTGAGGTTTATATTTTTGTAAAATAAACTAAAAATATATAGACTATTATGCATATAAAGTGTTGTGTCTTAGAATTAACACATAATATTTCTAATTATATGAAATTATTTAAATACCACAATCATTGATGTCATTTGATTCAGATGCCCGATGAGCCCGGAATGGAATTTGGATTTTTTATGTTCACAAATGTAAATGTGCAAGAGGTATTTTATAACTTTTGAACTGATTCTCAGATAGAAAATACTGGGGAACGGTTTAACATGAAACACCATGATTCTCCAAGAAATAACTTTACATCAACCTGCATTGTTGAGATAGAAAATTTAATCTTCATACATTTAAGAAAATAATAAAACAACATAAAAATTTTATATTATTTTTTCCACAGTTTGAGAGGCGGGCGATGACACAGCAGTGCAGCAACAAGGTGAGGATGAGGCACGTTAAAGGAATCCTCTTAATTGATCGGTAATGTGTAGCATAATGATTCTCTATGTGAAGCGTAATAGCTATGATTCTTCATAAATGAAACAATGTAGCAACGTAATATCACAACATAACAGAAACACTACAAAGGGTTTCATTTTAATGGAATAACACGTTGGATAATATGGATGTTAAAGGATGTACAATTCTCTGACAGAACACCCATGAGTTTTTCTCCAATGAAGAATGTTGAATTCAATCAGAATGTTTACAAATTTGACACACCTCGAAGAATGGAGATGATAAGCTGCAAAAGACTTCAATTTCATGACCATCGTGGGTGGAACACTTCAATGTTGAACTGCTTCAAGGATGGGGTTGTTTGGTTTATGTTTTTCCCATTATTCATCTTAAATGACAAGCGTGGATAAACCATTGGACAGATTGATCCTTGGATCATCCGTTCTTATGAGAGGGTGATCATTTTGGAATTTCTATTTGGGATTGATTTTTTATAGAACATCCTTCCCATACTTCCCTTGTTTACAACATCTAATGCTTAGGGAATAGGTCCACACGAATAGGGCTCAACCCCTCCACCTTGTGCATTTGTGGGGGATGAATTTTTGAAATGGCGAGAAGGAAAGTTCAGGGCCTTCGCCTAAATGAATATACCCAACAAGGGCTTCATGCATAATTAGTGAAAAGAAAAGACCACCATATTGGACCCGGTTGTCTACATAGTATTTTGTGGGTATGAAACAAGGAGCACCATGACCTTATTAGGCCACGGTGGAGCAACATGACCGCCAACTCTTTACCAGCTAGTGGAGGTAGAGGTTGTTGGAAAACTTCGTTTGTGGAGCGGCCTACAGCCGTGAGCCGCAGGAATTGAAGGAACATGGTCTTCAATGATGTGATGGAATCTTGGCTTGTAATATTGGTTAGTTACATCATGTTCGGTCCGTAATCGCTTGACTAAAGTGGAGGAAACAGCTCCATGTCAACCGCGAGTGGAGCCTAGAGCTGAACGCCGCTTCCAGCTGCATCATGGTGCGACCGAAAAACGGTCTGCCTATGGGGGACCAGGTAGACCATTGGGATGGACTTGCAGCCCTATAGACTGGACTAAGGCTTTGCTGTGTCTATGTCAGGTTGTTCCTACCAGTTTAGACTGGACCCTGACCCAACTGACCCCTTTTCAAAAAAACACCAATATTTTTCAAACGGGGTGTTCGATTGACGATCTGTTTGCACTGTTCGTATCCTCATGATGATGTAGATAATTTGGAATAGTATATGGAGGATTTAATTGATGTTGAATTTGAAAAATATCTTTGGGAGAATTTCTCCTGAGATCAAGCGCGCTACATGCATAAACCTTGCAGTTCATGGGACCTAAAGACTGCTGATGAGTGACCCTGTGTGTGTCAGATAATATGGACAAGAGGGAAGAAAATTATCTATGAACCGAAAGGATCACTATGGGGAGTGGACTCGGTTTTACCTGGAGAACCCATGGTACTTCACACTATGAGTACCTCATTATGGCCATAAATTAGTGAGAAGCGACATCTGTGTGACTCGACATGCCCATTATGGGTAGTGGATTCTGTGGACCTAAATACCCAGTGTGCTCATTAGAGATGAGTACCATAGTAGTCCTATAGTTAGTGGGAAGTAGAATCTATAAGAGCTGTCAGGCCAACTGTACTCATTTAGAAGGAGTTATCTAATATACAAGGTGATCGATAATGTGACTAATAGTTCTAATTTCCAGCTGTAAAATATATCTGGTGTGAGCTATCTTGTTTCATGATCATGATTTGTGGTTTGGTTTTGGATTGATATGTGGCCTTTACAATTTTTATTATGGTCCCTATGGATTATATTATTACTATCCTCTACATGGGCTTCTCTTTCATTTTTTTTGTCTGGTGCAGATGATAACTGCCTTGACAGTGGAATTTGTTGCCCATGACACATTGTTGCCTAATAAAAGAAGGGAGAAGGTACATACTTCTACGACTTCTAGAAGCTACTCTGTAACTACCCATCATGTGGGGTTTTTATTGGATGGAAATTCAAGGGTTATGTTTTACTTTATTATTTTCTAGTTAGTATTTTGTTGGGTTTTTTTAGTCCAATTTGACTTTTAGTTGTACTTGTACTCAGTAGTTAATTATTGTGGCATGCTTGTTTACATTTCATGCTTTGTGATGTTGTTGTGTGTGTGTGTGTGTACATGTGCATTGGAAAATACATCCTAATTATAGTTTAATTCATTTGGTTCTAGTCGTAGTACCATGGAATTTAGGAGGTGTGCTTGGGGTATGTCACGACATAGGCCCCGGGGGATGGGTCATGACAGAGAGGTATTAGAGGTGGTCGGTTCTACCTCATAGACCAAGAGTTTGTGGTTTTTTTTTGGTGTAATAGAGTTAAATGTTTTGAGACCGAATTTCATATTCTGGGAGTCTAGTGTTAGTGTGGCAAATGATTTATCCAACACTAGGACCTTGAATTCTTCTTTTCGGATCTATACCTAAAAACACTGGTTGCATAGGTGTCTCCTTATTATTTCCTTGAATAAGATTCAGATCACTTGTTAAAAACAGTCAACCATTGTACATCATGTTATGTATCAGGATGCCTCCACACAGATGTCTCGATCGGATTCATATGCATGACTGTGATGATATCCCTCCTAGCAACGATTCTCCAGTTTAGGGAACTTTCCTAGAGATGTCCACTTTGGGTGCTGCACCAGTGTTGCCACAACCCATTTTTCAATAGTTACTATGGGATTTACATGTAGATGACGTTTTTAGGCTCATAAAATTTTATGAGTTCCAGAGACATAGAATTTCTATGTTCACAGGAGAGACAAGTCCTAAGGTAGATGAGTACTGGATGGAGGTAGTGATGTGGGTCTTCCGCATAGTGAGGACACTACAAGAATAGATAGAGATCGTAGATACGATCCATATTTAGGGTCTGTCTAGGAGATGGTGGAGCCTAACGATTCAGACTCTTGATAAGGCAACCCTTATCTGGGCAGACATCGAGTGACTTTTCAAGGATGAGTTTTTTCCCATGACCTTGTGCTTGGTGCACATACATGATCTTCTTAACCTATTTCAGGGTAGCCTATTGTTGGATGAGTACTCTGTGAGGATTAAATACATCTATCACTTCTCTAGATACGTGGTGCATGACCCTTTCATTAATGATTGGACCTTTGAGAAGGGACTCATATAGTAGATCAGGGCATCAATGGTGTCTCGAAACATCCCCACATTGGATAGAGTACTGGAGCAAGCCCTTCTTGTAGAGAGAATCTGGGTGAAGCAAGAACCGACAATCAGAGCCACTCGATTTCCTTAGGCGGTCTCTTTCATCAGTGGTGAGCAGCAAGCAGTAGAAACAGGGACCCATGCTGGCCAAGTCATTTAGGGGAAGACTCTATAACTTATGCTTGGAAGTACGGGGCTCCCATGGTAGAGGGAGTTAGCAGGGAACCAGGTTGTGCTTCTCTTACGGTGGCCAAGGACACATGGCTCGTGACTATCTGACCGACCACACATAAGATCAACAGATTGTTAAGGGACCTCCAAGGTAGAGGTAGTGGATTGAGTGGGGAGGTTCATAATGTGGCAGAGAGGGTATGGGAATAGGCCGAGCAACATGCGGTAGATGACGATTTGAGGTGTTACCACCACCACCCCCAGGTGGTGCACCACGAGATCAGGGTGCTAGTGAACATGGGCGAGGCCAGCTTCAGGTGATGAGAGGTTTACCACCACGGCACACCATAGATTATTATAGGCATTATATATTTATTCTCTACCATAGATTCAGTTCTAATAGAAAGTGGTTTAAGTCAGTCTTTCATTTACATGGACATCGTTCGAGGATTAGTGATTCTGATGGAGCCATTGGCTTGATCCTTATGATTAGAGAATCATATAGGATGGGATTTGATGATTATAAACATGTTATGGAAGTGTCATCTTACTCTAGGAGGTGAGATCTTTGGATGAGATCTCCTCGTAGAAGCATCGAGGCCTTAGAACATCATCTTGGGTATGTACTGGTTATCTATTTTCCATTATTAGATTGATTCTTTTAGTTGCAATGTGTGGTGTGTCCCTGAGGATAGGACCATGTCTTTATTCACCAGCTAGAAAGGATCTTTTGCAGCATATTATGGAAATTCTAGAAAGAGGTTGCAACAATTCACTCACCTGTTTCCTAGACACACCGTCAGTGTGGTGGATTAGTGGATTCCAAGATTTCCCGTAGTGGTTGACGAGTATGCAGATGTATACCCAAAGGATATTCTAGGACTAAATCCCCATTGGAAGTTATACATCTACATCAATCTGTCCCTTGGATGACATCGATATCCAAACCAGCATATGTTATGGATCTCATAGATCTTTGTGAATTGGTTTTATAGTAGGATGAAATGAAGGAGAAGGGCTTCAGAAGACCCAATATTTCACCATGGGCAGCCCTAGTGTTGTTTGAAAAGGAATAATGGAGTTTGAGGTTTTGCGTAGACTTCTAGTGCCTGAACCAGGTGACTGTGAAGAACAATTATACATTTACAAGGATTGATGACCTATTTGATTTTCTCAAGGGAGTGAGGCGGTTCTCAAATATAGACCTCATATCCGGATAACATCAGCACCAGGTATAGGATGAGGATGCACTGAAGACATCCTTTAGATAACGGTATGGACACTACGAGTTCGTGGTGATGCCCGTCGGTGTGCCAATTACACAGGATTCTTCATCAAACTCATTAACTTGATCTTCCATCCATTACATGATCATTTTGTGGTATTAATCCTTGATGAAATATTGGTGTACTCTAAGTTGGAGGAGGAGCATGCTAAAAACATGTGGATGGTCCTAGATACACTCTGTGAGAACAAACATTACTATATGGTATCAAAGTGAGAATTATGGAATTGATATGTCCACTTTCTGGGAAATGTCATCTCAGAGGCTAGAGTTGCTGTGGATCTAGAAATGATAGAGGCAATGCTTGCTTGGGATCCACCTAGAAGCTTTTCTATGGGGAGTATTTTCTCGGGTTTAGTTGGATAATATTGGAGATTTGTGCCTGACTTTTCTAGAGTAGCAACACCTTTATCATACTGGAGAAGGAAGGCACATCCTTCTTGTGTACGGAGAAGTGCCACCATAGTTTCCAATAGATGAGGTGGAGACTGACGAGTGCCCCCATCTTGAGACTACTAGAAGAGGGTGTTGGGTATATAATCATCAGTGATGCATCAGGGACCAAACAAAGATGTGTCATATTGTAGGAGTGAGCGGTGATCTCTTATAGCTCACTGCATTTGAGGCCGTATGAGAAGAAGTACAAGACCCATGACATGGAGTTAGCAGTAGAAGACTTTTTCATGAAGATGTGGTAGCACTACTTGATTGGTGCACAATTTACTATCTACTCAGACTACAAGAGTATCATGTATATCTTCTCACCGAAGGACCTAAACATTAGACAATGGTGATGGCTTGATTTCCTCTAGGTATATGACTTCGAGATATTCTATACTCATTGGAAGGGAAACATGATGGAAGATGCGCTCAATAGAAGATCTAGTTTACAGCTATTGAGTGAGGAAATAGAAAATCTAGCCGTAATGAAGACATTTTTCATGGATGGTGATGGAGTACATTACCTTCTATCAATGAATGTCACTACATGAATATTACATGGATTCAGGGAGGCATAACTAGTGAATATTGACAGCGAGGCCCGACATGCTCAGCTATCTTTAGGACATGATCCTGATGGATTTTCTATACGTGGTAAGTACATCATAATTTTCAGAGGATGAATTGTGGTACCAATGAAGTTGCGGGAGTTGCATAAAACCCCTATGAGAGTAAATTCAGTTGTTGTAAAGATATAATAGGACCTCTGATGTCAGTACTGGTGGCCAAGGATGAAGAAAGTGGTGGCATAGTTCGTTTCATGATGCATCACTTGTCAGAATGTGAAGGTCAAGAATCATGACCCAATAGGCCTGGAACAACCACATGAGGTACCTGAATGAAAGTGAGATGGTGTCTCAATTTACTTAGTGATGGGGTTACTAAGCTCGTTCGGGGGCCACAATTCTATCTTAGTGATCATTGATATACTCACCATGTTAAATCAATTAATACCCATATGGGAGTAGGCATCTGTAGAGGCGGTGGGGAACCACTACATTTAGTATATATTGTAGCTTCACGGGGCACCATCGACCATCGTCTCAGACAGTGATGCACACATTACTTCCCAGTTATGGAAGGGGTAGCAGGAATCTTTCAGTACTCAACTGCTTTTGAGCAGAGCCTTTCACTATCATCCATATGGAATGATGGAGTAGACCATACTGACCATGGTGGAAATTCTCCATGCTTGTGTCCTTGATTTTTCTCATAATTTGGAGAACCACATACCACTGGTCGAGTTTTCATACAACAATAGATATCACTCCACCATTGAAATGGAACTATTTGAGGCCTTGTATGGGTATCCATATAGATCATCTTTATGATAGATAGACCAAGGGGTGATAACACTCATTGGTCTAGAGTTTCTATAGGTTACAAATGAGAAGGTTTATATAATCTTGGAGAAGATGAGGACTGCACAGAGTTGTAAAACAACATATGCTAACAGGTGGAAGAGACCCTTGGAGTTTGTGTAGGGAGACCACGTTTTCCTTTGGGTCTCACCCCATTGTGGATTATAGAGATTTTCTTGGGGTAGAAAACTATCTATAAGGTTTATCAGACCATTCCAGATTCATAGAAGAGTTGTAAAGGTGGTGTATAACCAAGCTCTTCCCCCACAGATGCACAAGGTGCATGCTGTTTTTCATGTGTCGCAGATGAGGAGGTATGTGCATGATCCAACACAAATCATTGACTGGGATGAGCTGGAAAATGACGATGGGGAAATGTTTGTGGAGATCCCAATAGTGATTGGGGATTGAAAGTAGTAGGTCCTTCATGGATTGTTGATTTCTCTGGTCCACTGTCAGTTGCTTCATGTGAATCTTCCAAAGAGAAAATGATAGTGGGAGTCACAGATTCTTGTTTAGTACCCCCATTTGTTTGATTATCCTTTGTTTTGGATTTCGGGGATGTAAATCCCAATGGTAGGGAGAATTTAATGTCCCTGAATTTACATGTAATTTTTTTAATTATATAAAAAATTTTTGAGACAAAAAACTTTGAATATATGTGATTTTGATGCCCAGTGGGCCGAGAACTAAATTTTGATATTTTTTAAGTTTACAATAGTAAATGTGCAAGTGAGTTTTCTTACTTTTAAAATAGTGTTCAGATCGAAAATCTAATGTCACTATTGAACTCAGAATGCCAGGATTTTTCTAGATTGGACATAACTTCGACATGCAATGGTCAGAAAGAAATGTTCATTTTCAGATTTTTTGAAAAATAATTAAACAAATTTAAAAAAGTTATTTTATTTTCATTCTCACAGTTGAGTGGTGGAAGACAATGCTATGGTTCGATGATGAGGCAACGATGAGTAACATTAAAGGATGCCCCTAATTACTCGTAATGGTGCAGCGTAATGACACATTAAGTGAAAGGTAATAACTATGAAGTTTCAAAAATGAAACCACATTACAACTCATCATTGCTGGGTAACAGAAACACTGCAACATCTTTCATTTTTATGGAATATCATGTTGGAGAATTGTGGGGTGAAAGGGAGGAAAATTCTCTAATGAACTACCTCTGAGTTTTCCCTCCAAGGTAGAACGATGAATGTTGGCGTTACGTCAACAACTTCAACACACCTCGAAGAACGGAGCCAGAAAGAAATGAACGCCTTCAAATTTATTATCATTCATGATCAGACTACTTCAACATCAAACTACTTTGAGGTAGGCGTTTGTTTGGTATTATGTTTTCCCCATTCATTATTTTAAATGAAAAACCCAGATTAACCCATGAATAGGTTGATATGAAGATCGTCTGTTCTTGCATGAGGGTGATTTTTTTGGGATTTCTATTAGGTATTTATGTTTTATTGATAGAACATACTTCTCAAGACGACCTTGTTTTAAACATCTAATATGGAGAGCACAAGCCGACATGAATAAGACCTACCCAACCTCTGCGTTGTGTCCTCTTGGTGGATGAATTTTCGAAATGGCGGTAAAAAAGTTCACGGCCTTCGTTGGGAAGGAAATACCCTACAGTGGTTATAGGTTCAGATTACATGAAGAACAAAAAACTATAGAGAACAAAATGGTAGGCAGAGTATCCTGCTTGAAGGTGGCGGCATCTGTGGGTGGGTGGCGGCATGCCGAGAAGAGCACCACAGCCGGCCCAGGTCGCAGCGGAGAAACTGGACTATCATCTATGTCAGAACTCGGTGGGGGAGGATGAGGTCAGCAACTGCGGGCTGTAGGACTCAAGATAACATGATCTTCGACCACATGTGGGAATCTGGGTCAGCCAGTTTGGCAAGCTATGTCACAACCAGGCTTCGGTCTCTTGATCGTGGTGGAGGAAATGGCGCACATTGACCACATGGTGACTAGGGAGCCGGATGCAGATTTCAGTTACGTCTCGGCCAGATCGAAGGCTGGCCCTCCTCTAGTAGACCAGGCAACCCAATGGGCTAGACCCACCCTATTGGACTATGCCTAACCCACTTCCCAATCGATCGGACCCAATCTAGACCGAGTCCAGGATGGTTCAACAGACCCGGACCCAACCATCCCTTTTAAAAAACACGAATAACTTTCAAACCGGGAATCTAATTGAAGGGATTTTTGTGGAGTTATAATGCTCAATATGAGGTAGATCTTTTTAAATACTCTATTAAGAATTTCATATAATCTGAATTAGATTGGATTGTGGAGTTTTTCCCTTGTGATCAAGCATGCAATGTGCAGAAACCCATCGACTGGGTGAGACCTAAAGACTACTGATGAGCGACCATGTGTGTATCAGATACAATGGACCAGTGATAAGTAACTGTTTTCTGACCCAGTATTCCCATAGCGGGGAGCATATTCTATGTGACTCGGTAGACCCACGGTATTCGGCAGGAGGAGTAACTCAGTATGACCATATATTAGTGGGAATTGGCTTCAGTGTGACCCATCATGCCCACAGTGGGGAGCAACCTATCTGTGTCCCAGCATACCCATGATGCTCATTAGGGATGAGTACCACAACAATCCAATGGATAGTGGGAAGCAGTTTTTGTGTGACCCGATAAGCACACTATTCTCATTGAGGAATATTTCCCCAGCAGCCGAGGTTTTTGATGATGTGACTAATGGTTCTACATTTCTACTCTAAAATATACCTGGTGTGAGCTATCCTATTTTTTGATCATGCTTCATGATCATTCATTGGGTTTGGTTATGTATTGATATATGGTCATTCCTTGTTTGTATGGGTTCCCTAAAGTGTATATTGTAACTCACCCCTGCCCAGGCATCACCCCCAGGTTTTGTGTATGGTGTAGAAGACTGATACCTTGAAAGAGGAATTGGTGGCCCAGGACCCGATGGTACTCAGTGAGACCAGGGAAATGGGACATACATATACAACATCCATCATCTACTATGTACCTACCTATAAGGTTGGGTTTTTAGTGGATGGTTATTCAGGGTTTATATTTTACATTCCTGTCATCTAGTTAGACTTTTTTTTGGTTTGTATTCTGGCCCATTTTACATTCAATTTCACTTGTACTCAATGGTTATTTATAGAGTCATGCTTTTTTACACCTCTAGATTTGGGAAGTTTTTGTGTGTGCATGCATAAAGGTACTCGAGAAAACTTCTCCCACTTGTAGGTTTACACCTTCGGCGCTAGTCCCCAACCGCTGATCTTCATGTGGTGGGCTTGGGGTATGTCACTACACGAGGCTTGGAGGATGAGTTAGGACATCATGATCTATTCCTGTATATTTAATGGTGTAAAATTAACACTATTAAATATTATCATTATTTACATAAATGACTAAATTTAAATATTTCTATCATTATACCATTATAAAATATAAAATCCTTGAATCATAAAAATAATTCTGAATTTTTTTTAAAAAAAAATATGATGAGCACATAATTTCTCTGTTTTGGGTTATTAAAAACCCAAGGAAAAACATTTTTATAATTTGTTTTGTAAAATAATTGGTATATTTTTTCATTTATATCAAAATATATAATTGATGTAAAAGTATCATAATTTTTTTTTCTTGTGTTCTCAAAATATAGAAATTGATAACAGTTAAAAAAACCATTGAAAAAAATACATTAATAAAAATATTTACCAGAATATAATAATCTCTGAAAAATAATTCTTAATTGAAAACATTTGTTCAAAAGAAATTTTTTAAAATATAATTGAAAATGAAAATACATAATGCCTTGATGACATTATATTGAAAATAGTTTTCCATTGACAAATACCTTGATTTCTCCTTTAAGATTTTAAATCATTTCTTTTTGAAAATATTAATTTCTTATGGAATAAATACAATAATAAAATACAATTATAAAATCCATGTATCCACATGGGGTATCACTTTATGGAAAAATTATTCATGTGATCACGGTTTCACTCCCCATTCCTCATGAATAGTTTTGATACCCGAGCCCGGGGTTTTAAAAAAAATAATCTTTTAAGGGTTGAATTTATCATTTGATTCCCAGTAAATAATATTTTTTAAAACCATATGAATTATTTTCAATACAAAATATTTTCCTAATCAAATATTCAATTTCTTAACAATTTTTTAAATCCCCATTATTCATAATTTGAAAAAAAATGGAGAAATCAATAATTTATAATTCACTTTTTGTAAATAGAACCAATAAAAGAATAATATATTTTACCAACATACATAAAAAATATATATTTATATTTACATATGTACAAAAAGTTATTAATAGATATAATGTATTTCTATAATAATAATCATGAATTTCATTTTTCTTTTTTTAATAAGCAATTCATGTATAAAATGATAGTTTTAAATGAGATACTTTTATCTAATAAAAAATCATTGTTATTATTATAATTATTATTCTCCAAAAATTATATTTTAAAATTATATATTCAAATTTATATAATTATTTAAGAAACAATTTTCTTTTAAAATATTTATTCAATTTACATACCTAAAAATTTGAAAATATTAATTTTGGAAATCTAACACCCTTAAAAAACAAGTGGTTTTGTACTATTATAAATAAAGTAAAATTTGTTGGAGATTTTTATCATTTTTTAATTAACCATGAAATAGATTTTTGTTTGGAAGTTAATAACATTTAATTAAATATATTTACCCTTATTCAGAAAGTGTTTTAAAATAAATCTATATACATTTTTTAAAATTAAATTTAGATATATTATTTTAAAAAAGATATAGATCCACTTACTTAAAATAGTGAGTGGAGTTTTAGGATATCCTTCAGCCAAATGAGGTTCTATAACCAGAGGAAAATAGGGCGAAAATACGGCGGGATTCTCCATGTTTGGAATGGAATACTCTCCCAATAAATTGGAGGGGATTAGTTCCTCTGTAAGTGATATATATATATATAAGTTCGAACCTATGTGGAAAGAGATTCCATGGGAAATATGTATTTTTTTTGGATAAAAGAATGTTAATATATAAATAATGGATCTCAGATGAGGTTTTTACGACTAGTATTCCATGTACCTCTGACCCGTAAGGATGCCGTTTCAAAATAAGATCCAATATTTTTTTTTCTGATCAATAAAATCCAATTTGAAAATTTTAAATAAATATAAAGGTTTTTATCAACCTATAAGAGTCTTCTAGGTTCCACATAAAGAATGGTATACTACTGGATGATTCATGTTTTTATAGTTTTAGTAACTTCACTGAAGTTTGATTGTTTGGCCATGCTTCCAATGAATAATTATCAGGGTGGAACACTGTGTTATGGATGCCCTATGCTTTAAATTAATTTTTAGTAAAACATGATTTTATGGAGATATGATAGAGGATGATCCATCGTATTAGGCTTTAAGATATAGAAATTAATAATGGAGGAGGGCCAGAGTTAGGCGATGATAGGGGAATAGAAAGGACAAGATAAGATCAAATGAGTGGACAAGATCTAAAAATAAATTTTTAAATACAGGAATAGTAATTGATAATGTGTCCCACATCAAAAACATATAAAATTTGTTGATCACACATTTAATAACTACACACCTATGTGGCTAGAAGTGACTAACGGGGTACTGACCATTCGTTAACCATAATAGTGGGACAATTTTTAACTCCTTAAATCTCGATAATTTAAATTAGTAAGGAATATTATTTTCCTATATACACCTATTATATGTTTTAATTAATACATTTTTCACATTTTAACTAAATTATATTATCATATATATACGTTTATGTTACATCTAATTTTTTTAGACCTCAAATTATGTTTTCCACTTACTGATTCTTTATACAATTAATTTTCTATAATATGTTTATAATTAATATACTAATTTCATTATTTAATATCCATAAATTTAATATCATAATTTTAATAATTATTTATAGAAATTTCATAATTATGATTCATTTTATATTACTTATTAAAATTATAAATAAATTTTAAATTGAATCATAAATTATTTAGTATATAGAAATTTATATTTTAAACTTATTATAAAACTATTAAAATAAATATAATTTATTTTCTTCATCACTAACAATTTTTATTTTAAAATGTCAAAATGACTACAACCCAAATCATTTTTCATATATATATATACAACATAGAAGTCATTTTTTATAAACTTATTACTAAATGATTGAAAAACTATTGATTGGAAAAAGTATTTATATTTACATTACTATGTATTCTTAATCTCGTACTCATTGGAAGGATCTTTCTCATGATGGGTCTAGATGAATATGGGTATAATATTTTTGTTCTAATTTCATAATAGCTTATCCTCTTTTATTATCTAAATATCTTCCTATATAAATTTAAACATAATTTCATCCAATATTTTTTGAAGAATTATACTAGTATCAATGTTTGTGTTTGTGTTTTATTTTTATATAAAATGTACAATACTTTCGTCTGAGTTTTCATGACAAGAATATTTTATTTATACAACATTACATAGATAAAAATTATTTGTTGTTATATTGTACACATAGTTAAATGAATATCCCATCACAATTAATTCACAGTCTACATCTCGATCCCCAATCATAAATTCAATGGTTCTCTGTATCTAAAAAATAACCATATTAATATCGCTAAAAACATAAGAACATTATTTGATAGTAACATATACTATTAACAGGGTCTTCAATATTCAAGTCTCATGTGAAGAGAAAGGGTCCAAAAATGGTAATGGTACCTTAGGGATTTTGTAAAATCAATAATTTATATTTTCTAGATGGAACTTCCACAGTTTAGATAAAATTTATTAGGACATTGGTAATTATTTAAAATGTTTTTTTAAGAATATATAACTGATCGATATATTGATGAACATTATTTTTATAAAATAATATAATTGAGATATCCTCAAGTTCAAAAAATAATTTTTTATACTTTTAAAAATTTTAAAAACTTAAATTCCATACATATAAGTTTTACGATGGTTACCATGTTCTAAAAATATTTTAAAAATTCATGTGCTCTTTATATGTCTTAGTTAAGTTGGAAAAAATAAAAAACACCCAAATATTACCATCCATACATTGTATAATAGGATAGATGACAATACAACATTTTTTCATATGGAAATCCCTATCCTCCAAATCAAAAGGGAATAATAGAGGAATTAGATGCATAATATAATTGTTTTCAGGTGACATGGATGTTTGAAATGGTTTTAAAGTCATTTAAGAATGACTTTAGGATTATTCCTAAAATTAGAACCACGTTAAAAGAAATGATAGTGGTTTGAAGGATTTCTCCATCTAGTTAATGGCTAGACCTTGACTAAAAAAGTAAAGGATAAAGGGATTTACTAGATGTATACAATAAAAATAGAATCTATTCTTAATCAAATCATTATAATACATAGTGATATCAAAATAATTCATCTAATAACAACTACACAAACCATTAACCCACACTCCTAGATATGGTGCATAAATTATTGTATATCTATGATAGAAAAATAAAATATACAGTCCATTATAACTCTAAGGATATTTTTTGGTCAAGAATTAAAGGAAAAGGAATATTACTACATATTATCAAAGTTCAAATAATTAATAAATGAATAATTTCAATATTTCCCACTCTATCCACTTACAAAATATAATCTCATATAAATTTAAAAATAATCCTCAAAACATTTTAAAAAACATATGGTGAACCTAAATTTTTTGAGTAAGTGGATTTTAAAAAATCAGTAAAAGTTCTTTTTGAAAATAATATTTGGAAACTCTTTCAGAATCGTTTATCCTTTAAATGATAATAAATCTGTTATATATACATGTCCAAAATTATAATTTCAGGGTTCTGAAATTTTTTATTGGAACAAACTTTTTATAAAATGCATTGAATAAACATATAATTTGGAAAATATTTTTTCAAAATATAATAAGCCTTGAAAATACATATTACATTAAAAAATTATTTTGGAAAATATTTTTTTAAATTATAATATCACTTTAAAAATAATATTAAAATGAAAAAATTATATTTAAAAAAAAATTCCATTGAAAAATACATTGACTTCCCCTTTGAGTTAAAAAAATCATTTCTTATAGAAAAATATCGCTTAATAAAAAAGGAAAATGATTATATCCAAAAAATATAAAATCCACATGGCCATATGGGGTATCAAATCATAATGAATTTCTTTTTTAGGTCATTGGTATACTCCCCATTTCTCATGATCACTTTGGATAACCATGTGTAGAGTTTTCTGAAATAATTTTAGTTAGGGTTTTTTTCTCATATAATTCCCACTAAAATAACCTTTTGAATTACATATAAATTATTTTCAATATAAATTAATTTTTAAATATAATATTCTCTTTAAAAATAATTTTTAAAAAAATAGCTTTTTTTATTCATTTCAAAAAATGGAGGTGTCTAGAATTTATGAAGCATCTTTTGTGAATAGTTTATATTATGGAATAATTTATTTGAAGCTCATGCTTATATATATATGTGTGTGTGTGTTTATATATGTATGAAATTTCATGAATAGATATAACGTATGTACATAATCATATTTATGAATGAAATTTATATATTTTGAATAAATAGTCCATTCATATAATAATAATTTAAAAAATATAAATTCATCCCAAAATATAATAGTAATATTCATTATTATTCATCACATCAAATAATATTTTCATAATATAGATTAATACATACATAAATAATCATAGAAATTTTTTTTTGTAAATATTTATTCTATTTACATAATAATAACTATTAAAATAGTAATTTGGAAAACTAACACCATTACATAAACATGAGATTTTGAAACATGTACATAAATTATAATATTTTTAAAATTTTTCCCATTTTGAAATCAAATATGAAATAAATATATAGACTAAAAATAATAGCATTTAATTAAATTAAATTAACCATATTAATAAGGTGTTTTAATATACATAAGTTTTTTTTTAAAACTACAAATACATATATTATTTTTAAGAATATATATTCCATTATTTAAACAGACTAATCGGAGTTATTGAACCTTATTATTAAAAATGAGGTGCTCTATCTAGGAGGAATTAGAGGGAAATATGGTAGGTATTCTTCTTCTAGGGATTTGATTCTTATCACAATTATGATGAGTGGATAAGTTTCTATATATGATATTAATTTTATACGTGTTTTTATTGCCATTTATTGAGTCTCCAAGAGAATATGGGATTTTTTGGACCACAAAAATTGTATTTATATGCACAAAGAATCCAAATTTTTTCTGTTTCTCACCATTGGTTTATATACATAAAACCTAAAGAACTTATGTTTTAAAAAATTACCAATTTTATTTTTGAATATCTAAGAAATTATTTCAATTTTTATGATAAATAGAAAAAAATTTCTACCTCTCTACATTTTTAGAATCCAAGGGAAGAATTATATATTATTTTAAGGTTGGGGTTTCTTATAGGCCGATAACATACAATTAATGTTTAAAGTTATGGAATGGTTTGACAGGAAAAACATTCATGGTTGTACAATATATAAAAGATGGTCGATGCTAGAATTTCCCTCTGGTGAAATAATATTTGAAGGAGATACAATGTCGAAAAAGGTTTGAGCATAGATTTTTTGAGAATAATATAAATAATGAAATATGGTTAGAGTTATACAATGATTGGGTATTCAAATGGGAATGAAAAGATAAAATTGATGGATGTGATATAATTTTTTTATAAATGGATGAACAACAACTGAAGATGTGTCCCACATAAAAAATTATAATCCTAGATGTACACATATATTCTAATAGATCACAGATTGTGGATAGAATTAATTTACATGGTACCCTTGAAGATATATACACACACCTTTTTAGGTCTTGACCCAACAATCCCATGCACACACTCATGGGTTTAGAATCTAGACCATGCATCTCCACCTCTTTGATAGGTGACTTAAATTCCAACCACTACTAGAGATGTCATTGGATGACCTCTACAGGTGGATGAATAGATTGGGACTCACATGTGTAGAGGGATCCCTTGGAAAACATTAGAAGTTGGTTAATTGTTTACCACTTAAATCATTACAATATAAATAGTTGTGTAAATTTCCTTTCATCCATACTCCAATTATTTGTTTAAGAAATTATATTTTTCCATTTTAATTGATTATATAATTTTCAATTGATTTTAATGTTACCTGTATTTTTTATAAACCTAAAACTATATTTTCCACATACTAATATTTTAACATTTTATTTATTTTAATAATTTCAATATTCAAATATTAACATCTTTATATAAAGTATTTAAAAATAATTAATTAAATTTGATAATTATTTACAGATGTATAATAATTAATATTCATTATATATTACATTTAAAATTTATAATTACATTCTAAATTGAATATGAACATATATATTATATAGATATATTAATTTTTAGTAATTTTTTAAAAAATTATAACAACTAAATTTTCCATTCAAAATATCTAAAATATTTTATTTTAAAAGATAATATTAATTATAATATAATATCTCAAATAAATTTTCCCATAAATTTAATGTATAGATATAATGTATAATAAACTATTCTATGTATTAATGAAAAAATATCACTCAAAAATATGGTCCACATATTTCGATTTCTATTTTTTATTAGTCTCGTTCTCTTTGGAGGTCTCTTCCTCATGGAATATCATGACAAATATGGCTAGAATTATCATACAATAATTATCATAACATCGTATAATCTTACTACTTAGGTCTCTTACTAAATTAAATTTTATTTAATTAGTTTATATCATTTTTACAGAAGTGTTATTTAATTGGAGTCTGAGTTTACATCTTATTTTTATTTAAAATGTACTCTAATCCAGTAATATTTTTCATCGATATTATCATTTGTTTATATGTAAATTACACACATAAAAGTAAATGGTTGTTACAACTATCCATACATAGTTTATGAGTTACTGTTTGAGGAATACCCTTGTGCATCATTCATCACACCCATTTTTTCTATTTCTTAAGAATTATTAGGTTACACTAGAAATATGGTACTGTAAATAGAAAACACTGCTTCCAACCAGTAGGGCCAAATTGAACGGATCAGAGGGATAATAAATTTTGGAGAAAAATTTATGAGATAATTACTAATATTAGTAATATTGTTGGTGGTATGTTGTGTGTTATTATTTTTGTTTTGAATTATGAGGTATGTTATGATGTGTAATCAACTTTCTTGAAATTAAAAGTGACTAGCAATGATTTCCAAGAACTACATTTGAACATGGAAATAGATCATGTCATGAAAATATTGAATTTTGTAAACTCTTCAATTTTGAACCCTTAGTTTTTTCATACATATTCCAGTGGACTCTTGAAATTGTTTTCATGTTTTCAAAACATAAATGATAGAATCCAAGGATGTCAATGAAATAAAAAATATATATATTATTCAAAATTCAACTATTAACATCCGATGGATACATATTAAGGTTTCTATATTCCTCCATCCTGACCATATGATGATCAAAGAAATTTATTGGAGGTTATGGGTAATAGAAACATATGGTGGTTCACAGAGTGGAAGTCATATCCTTCCATGGATAATGGGTAGGTACCCTTAATTAGGTCAAGCCAAAGAACTAAAAAATTGATCTTCTGGGGGGTGGGGTCACCATGCACTCTATTTTTGTATTACTATCATGACTCCAATAAACCAATGTCTTATAATTCTCTTTCACATATTACATAACATCCTTTTTCTAATTTTTTTACATAATTTTGTGATTTAAAAAATTTATGTTACACAAATTGTGTATCAGAATACAATTAATGTATATCCCTATATAGTTTATATTATAATAGTACAATTTTTTGAAATAACAAATAATTATTTAAATAAACATTAATAAAGCCTCTACTGATGGAATGCTCGCAAGAGTATTTGTAAGTCGTCACTAGTATGAATCTATAAACAAACTCATTTGGCATAGTATATATTCATTTTAACCCATGTTTTAATAAATTGAATGTCTGGTCTTTTAAAATATGGTTAAAATTATTTCCTAAATAAAACAAAACCAATGGTGGGGGAGAATCATCTTGTAGGATCATAGATAAGATTCTTGAAGACCTAGGGATAAATCCTTCTAACAAACTCAGGTACATCATTTTTCACTAAAATAAAACCTTAAAATCTGTATTTTGATATACATAATTTATCATATTAAAGTATTATCATTAATAAATCAAAAACCATTTTGAATTATGAATTTAGCCGAAGATGATGTGGGTTTGTTTGGAGAGTCCTCACTCTGGATCCCAATGACCCTTGTTTGAATCTGACTAGTCTCCCCATATCATACCAACATAAAAAAATCACATTACATTTTTTCTTTCATTCACCATGATAGTGTTTAAAAAATTGTAAAATTTCAAAATTGTTATAAATTTTGTTTTACAAAAATAAACCCTTCAGAGGTTTAGGGAACTCAATTGGATAAAACTGGTCTCCAGATCAAATCTCGCTCCATGATGTGGATAAAAGTTTGTAATTTTGTTTTCCTTTTTTGAACACAAGACCTATATTTTTTGACACACTCAATGTGTTTTTTTATTTTTGTATATATATTTATATATTTTTAATTAATAATTATAATTAATAAATATTTTATAATAAAAAAACATATTAATAATTGTATATATATAAATATAAATAAATAAATTGACCTATTGTGTACATATGTACACACTGTGGATAACTTATTTAAAATTCAAGTTACTTATCTTGTGTCGTAATTATGTAACACCTCCCTATCCCTTATCATGCCATATGAATAATTCTTCCTAACCCCCAATCAAAATCCATCATTTCACTATGTTTGATGCCAATATTTCTACTTCATTTTGTTTTTAGATCCAGATGATGGCTTCCAGAGATAGGTTGAGTGGGATGTAGTCCATGGTATTTTTAAATAATTAGAAGCCACTTTAGCACCACATTTAGGTGTAGACAACATTGGAGACATATACAACAGATATTCCACATTCACAACCACCTGACTTGTGAGTTCTAATGACCCTGGTGATTCTCACACCGACATCAATATCTCCACATCTGGCGGATACCAGGGAACCATCACCAGTGTCCACATCTTTGAGCCCCATTAATGATCATCCCTCACAGATCTTCCACCATCCACCCTTACATCAGAGGATTACATTGCAGTGGATGTGATATCATTGCAACAAACACTCATAAAAAAATGGCCCGAACCACATATCTAATTGATCTTTGATGAGTGAAATACTTGTAGTGACCAGGTAAAACATCATTACCTCTACATTATCTAGTTGCGAAATTTATCCCCAGAAACAAGCATCGTATATAGTGAATGCCTTTTGGATGAGATCATGTTGAATCTCAAACACACTAATTTTCATTATCTTGGTTAGTACTCCTACTTATATAGACATGTATTGGTTTTTTAATATAGAAATAGAGCTTAATTGTCCCACATAAAAGGAAAATCCAAGAGATATGGTGATGTTGGTGTGATTTCAATTAGATGGTTGGTTTTTTTCATTGATGGGGGTAGTGATTGTCCAACGGTGTGTCATCTACCCACATCGAACCACCAATATCCTATCACTTCCCTTACCAAACCTAACCACTATTAGTTTATCACTCAGTTGAGGGAGTATGCTATACTGTGTATTTGGCCTGCTCTAACGTCAAATGATATAATTCTTATAATATACCCACAACTCTATTTCATCAATTGTTATTTTAGTTCTATCCTTTTCACTCTCCATGATTACTTGGTAATTATTTTTGGACAAAAAATTAAGATACTAACTTGTATCATCAAACATGTCTAATAGGAATAAAAATTTTCATTTCCATTAAATTCCTCTCCATGAATACCATTATTTATGTTATCCTCAATGGCAGTTTCTATGCCACTCGGTTGAAACACTACATGGGGGTTTTCATCCCTATATCCATCATGATCATTAGGGATAACCTCAGAAGATGTTTTGTCTCATTATTAGTAACATTGTAATGGTATGTAGGTAGGGGATAACACACATGCTCATGCACAAACAAACAACTCCAAATATGGTGAGAGAGGACCCACCTTACCATGGGGTGATGCTACTCAGTTCCCACCACCATCTCCACATCGACCAGAACACCATAATTCCCCATCCCATTCATCATCATGTACTTATCCTTCCTCTTCAACCATTTATCCTTAAGAACAATCCATATCCCCAGCACCACCAATAACCATTGGCTAATCCATTCATATTTTACTAGATTGAAATTTTGGACCACTGTCTTGATACCATAGATCGTTAATTCAATGATTTCAATTAGAACATTGTTATAATGTAGGGAATGCTATAAATTATTCTATGACACTTGAATCTTTCCTAGTCACCAAAACCTTCTCCCGGAGCTGACCATTCACTACCCTTATTCATCATTGACTTTGTTATATTCCATTTTGACTTTTTAGGAACCATTCCAATGGTGAGGTACATCGATATTTCAATGGGACAACCTCAGAGGGACATAAAAACAGAAACTGAGAACATCAAGTATAGCTACCATCCACCTAGGATATCCCCTACATCATGTATTTCTTCTCTTGATGGAACTTAATTACTTTTCTTCCAATTGGTTTTCCTTATATACATCCTTTTTGATTTTTCTATGTGATGATTTTTATAATTTCATAATTCATTTTTCATTGAATATAGATTCATAGATACTCAAGAGAATTTTTCTTATATTCTATTGAATTCTTCTCAATATTCAATATTCTTATAGGGGAGTATTGTACTTTATTTTATTTTTCCCTTTTCCAAGGATTACAACTTGTATTACACTCCTTAATACTGGTTATTCCCTTCTCAAACATAGTGATGAAATTAGATAACCTACTGTGATATTAATTATGGGAGAGAGTGTCTCAACTACATTATTATTTTCCCTCTTACTAATCTTAGAGATATCAATAATTAGATGATATATTTAAAAATGTGGAATGTTTTTATTAATTATAATTATAATTAATAAATATATTGGTGGGAATTTAAAATGTTACTAGATTATTTTAATTTTATAGTATTTTTAAATGAACACTGATATTGTTTGATTTGTGATATTAATTCTTGGAAATTTTCATTCAATACCCTTGTTATTTATATGTATTTCAAGACCATATTGACCTATTTTCATTATAATATCTGAGAGTTATTCTAAACCCTTTTCCATATTCATTCTCATACACTCAATCTATATATATCCTTGGGAGATTCATAACTACTATATTATTTCATGTTTTTCTATTCAAAACATGATTATTTTAAATCCAATTAAAATTTCTAGTAAATTTAATTTTAAATATTATCATCTTCTTATTTTGATAACAACCCTACACTTTATCTATATAAAACCATAGTGACAATGTTTTTCATTTAGAAGAATCTCCAGTACATGGTTAATTATACATTATACTCTAATTATTTGGTTATACTAAATGGTTATTCAATTAATTAGTAAAGAGGTAGTTTTTAGATTCATAGTAAATTTTTGTGAGTGATTATAAAAGTATGTGTGAGGTAGAGGTTTTGTTTTTTATCTAGGGAAAATGGTGGAAAGACCACCATTCCTTATGTAACTATGTGTTCCAAAAAATGAATAATTCAGTAAATTAAAATGCAGAAGAAATTCATTCATCATACTCATAGATGGTCTACAAACCCAAGTTTTCAAGGGAAGAGAATTATCTTATATACCATTAAGATATTTTCAAAGGGATATATTTGTGTTGAGTTTTTAAATTGAATATCATGCTTCATTCCTAAATAATCTATCATCATTTTTATCTAATGGAGTTATATTCACATCATTTTATACCTTTCATTATCCTAAAAAAATAAAAACATTAATGAAACTAATCATGATTTTTTATTTACTTTCTAAATAAATATTTATGTCACATAAAATATTATATATTGAGTGCATATAATTGAGGTTGATCATAACTATGATTACATGATCTACTGTGTTTACTGAATCATTTTTCCATGTGAATAAAATAATCAACTAGCATGAGTATTTTTTTTGAGAAGTTGAAAAATATAAATAAAATGGGATATAAGTATTTAATTTAATTAAATATGAGTCTTTATAAGAATTTATTTGAAATTAAAATATGTTATGTATGTTTTTAAAAATAAATAGATATAACTATTATATTTATAAGTGTTATTATATGAATTTTGACCATCAAAAGTGTGGATTCCTTTAACTTGAGGGTAATATTTTTAATGAGTAAATGAAAATGACTAATTGTCATGTAGTTTGTTATTTATGATATTTACATATTAATTCATAAATTATATTGAATATAAAACAATTTTCCACAAATGAATGTTTCTTTGAAGGAAAAATTATTTATTTTAGTATTTATGATGATTCTTAGGATTTCATATTAGAAACAAAACATTAGGGGAAAATAAAAGATAAAATTATAAAATACATTGCATGTAAATTATAAAGAAATGTTTTGTGCATTTGCGTGGGACATGACTCATCCGGTCTGAGTACACATCCAAGCCATGAACTAGATATAAAATCTATATACTTTAGATAATATTTTATATTCAGAAATTCATAATTTGTTTGTCCTATAAGATAGGATACATGCCATATATGTTGGAACCATAGACCATTTACATCTAGAAACTAATCGGTGATGCAAATATTTCAATGGGAGGTATTGTTGGATACCAACCAGTTGAGAAAATTGTGTATTGGATTATTGAATAGAGAATAGGCCATGTATATTTCAATATATTTCATGTATCCTAATTTTCTACAAATATAGAAGAATAAATATAAATTTGGGGTTGTATATTTAGGGGGGAGGTTCTTTCTTTCTACCAACACGGTCTCTCCGAAAATCCATTATGTGTTTTTGACATCATTTTTTAGTTTTTATGTAATTCTAATTTTATAACCTCATCATCACATATACATGTTATGGATTTCGTTTTACACAATCCAAAAACCACAAATACGGTTATAAGAATCTAATATCGTTTTTTAGGGTTTGAATAATGTTAAAGAAATTTTGTAAATGAAATTTTTGGTGTGTTTTCTGTTGATATGATTTTGTGTTTTATAATCCATTTAGTGATTAAAACACAAAATGAAATTGTTATGTCATATTAGGAAAAGAATGGAACAACTCCAGAAAACTAAATGTGAATCACTAGGTTATCCAATAGACATTACGAGAATCCATGGACAATGATTTTGGGAAATTCATTTAACTTGTTCTAAGTAGTTAATTACACGAATAAGTAATTGATTTAAAAAAGGTATAGTTATATATCAAGGCATCAAAAAAAAAATACCATAGTAGAATCCCCAGGTCCATATTTTTCATAATTTATTTTTAATGAAAATGAATTTTCTTTATTTATCCCTAATCAAATTTCTACACTCACATGCTTTTTTTATTGATTTTCACCACCCTTTTCTAAACAAAATTGTTTTTAGAAGTTATTTCAATAAATTTCTTTATTTTTATATCATTTAAAAGTATATAGAATTAGGTTATGGTCCTAGAAATATCACTATAATTCATTCTTCAAGCAGTACATTTTTGGTCGAACCTGACTTCCACTTGAAAACTGAATAGTTTATTTAGGGAACTAATTTGGCACTTCTCAAGACATGATGTTAAAATATTGGATAAGTTAATTACTCTAAGAAGTTGAAATGGATAATTATTTTCATAATTTTTATATTTTAAAAATATGGCCACTCATTCAACCACCCAGTGGTTCAACGATCCTTAAGACATTCATTTATGGTAAAAAAATCGAAATAAAAGCATAACATATTTTAGGATAACTCTCATTCATACCAAATAAATTTTTCTTCCATGTCTAAGTTTATTACTTCAATGGTGTTTTATTTATGAAATCCAAATATATTTTCATCTTTTATATTGCTAATATTAAATTTTACCCTTCTATAATGTAAAATTATTTGATACTTCTTTAGAGTTTATTTTTCATTAAAATGAGAAATTTTTTTTTATCAAGGCACTTCTTTTAATTATTTACAACCACATATTTATTAGCATGAATGTTTTATTTCTTTTCAATGATAAATATTTTTAAAAATTTTCAATAATATTTTCAAAAGTCTTCTCTTTTATTTTTCAATTTCATTAGAATTTAATTTTTACTACATCTTTTATACCAACCTCTAAAAAGCTTTTAAAATCTTTTGTATTTTCACATATATTATTCCTCCATTTTTTATCTGTATTAAAGTGATGTTTTTATCACCATATATATCTTATTATTATTATATTACATTTGAAATATTAATTGTTTTAAAACCTATGATCCCTTATGTTTTTTATGTCATTTATTTGGAAAAGTTAATATAGCCCATTTTATCAATGGTTTCATTTAGATATATTGATTTAAAGTTTCACACATATAAAACGATGTTGATAGATGGGGTCCTATTTCAATTTCATATTAATTGGTTTATAATTATATACCATTAGTTATTTTGGGATGGATATAATATTTTTTTCACACAATCATCTGTATAATGAGATTCCCCACATTTTTCAGCATTGACATATTGGGCAATTTAATATAGGTGTGGGTATAATAAGTTTTTTCAAAAATGTTTTCCCATGATTATGATTATTATACAATATAATGATGTTTATAAATTTATTACACATTTAGATTATTTAATTAATTTCCTTGATATTCTATACTTTCATTTTAAAGGTTATTTTCCAAGTATTCTACACACATATTTCATAGTCAAATTTTTTTATGATTTGTTGGATGTTTATTATCCATGTTTTGAAATTTTGTATTCTATAAGGATTTTTTATAATAAGTTTCTCTATACTGATTGATGATTAGAATCTATTGTTTCATGGTCTATTATTAAGATATTTATCCCATTCTAATCTTCTCATTTATGTTTACAATCCCACACATTATGTTATGTTTTTTTCTTTAGTTAGCTTATAAGGCTAACCATTATTATATTTTCATTATCTATGATATGAACACAATTAGGTCATGGGAGATGTCTATAATAATTTTATAGATGAATATGATTATGGGATAATTTATAGAAGTGTTGTAAAATAATATATTTACATAGATAATATATTGGGTGCAAATCATTTCAATTTATTTTTTTGTGACCATTTAGAGATATATTACATACATTAATAAATGAATGCATTATTTGATTCATGTTTTGGTTCTGTCACATTAGTCAATATCAGAGGACGTTTTTGTTATTTTAAGGAGTAGTTTAGTTATTTTTTTTATTAGGATTGGAAAACATTAGTGATAATAATTGGGTTATATCTTATAGACAAGTTGAATTATTTGAAAACATATTGATTTTTTAATAAAGTATATATTTTATAGTTTTCATGGATACAATATAACTATCCAAATAATAAAATTTCTTATTGTGTCTATCATAGATTTACCTATGGGTAGTAACATTAAAAAATATATATTGGGTATGAATTCATTTTTTCCCAATGCATAGAAAATATCCCTAACATCAAACCAAGTTTGACACTACCATGCAAATATTCATTGGTTAATACAATTCTATTTAAAATCCATTTTGAATGATTTATTATTTTGAGAAATTGAGATATGATGTGTGACTGAATGCAATATAAATAATCCTCGATTGAAATGAGTGTTTTCAGGTTGAATGTGATGAAAATTTTATGGTTTTCAATAATAATTCAGTTCAGGGATAAATTTACATGAAAATCATTTATGGATTTTGGTAATAGTATTAAGAAAGATGAAACCATTTTACGAATTTAGAAATATTAAATAACAGTTGAATAAAGAATCATTCATGGTTCCTATAATAAAAAAATGTTATATCAGTTGATCTATCAAATATGGATGTCATCGAACAATGTCCTCGACCCAATATTATAATCAATATCTTGTATTTCATGAAAAAATAGGTTGTTACCAATGTTTTGTGAAAAATTAAACCATGTTATAAAATAAACTAACAATGTTAAAATTGAGGGGATAAATTTTTCTTTTGTTGAATAAATTTGAAGAAATATTAATGGAATTAACAAGGAGGTTTCTCATTGTTGGCGTATATAAATTTATCTATAATGGGGAATTGTTTTTAATATATAAGGAAGATTTGAAAAAAAATTAGGTTGAATCATAAAGTATAATAATAAGGTAATAAATTATGACTCACACTTATTAAATATACATGATAAAATTAGTTAACATTTGATTTTTATTTTTTACCATCGATCATTCTATTAATGATTTTCAAGAAAAATATATCTATGTTGAAAACTAATTAAAATACTAGGAATACTGATGATTTTAAATAATAATTGGAAAATGGGGACATATCCTAATGGTTTAGCATAATAGTAGGGATATGAAATTTTATATAAGGCTTAACCAATGGGTTTGAAAAAAGTTTGGATAGATCTTATACCCCATTGATTTTTAAAAAACGACCGGGATAGTGTTTCCCAAATACAGTTCCGGACCATCCCGCCTCATTCCAGAATCAATCCCCAGTATCCCTAAAAGTTTGATCCTTTACTTCTAAGGCAAAGAGAAATCCTCTTATTCCTAGTTGATGATCCATCATTTTTTATGTTGTTCAGTTTCTTACACTACAAATTGGAGAGTCTAAAATGAGTTATATCTTCAACCTAGATTTAATTTCCATTTTTTATCTATTATGTTTTTTTTCATTCCACTTCAATTGAAATTGGTAGTTCCTTTAGGTTATATTTATATTATCAATTAATATGAAAATATAATGTTCTAAATACTTCATATCTATTATTGGTGGGGTATATTTATGGAGTTTGTGGAAATATATGGAACTGTCCTACTAAAGGTATCCGAGTTTTTCAGGGTAAGTTGGTGCAATGAGTTTATAGGTGTCACTTTCACATATAATCGACTGTTATGACTTGTATGAACATATATAATAATTATTAGAAAACCACTAGTTTGTGTGTTTGAATATGGAATGATGAATCTAGGGTGTTATGATATATTTTGGGTTTGAGTATGGTTTTCACACTGTCCTTAGCTAAAGGGTGGTATAGATTCATACCATGTATTGAGATTAGGTGACCAATTCTATTCCCATGAGATGTATATGAAGAATTATTGGTATAAATCAGTGTTATGGATAGCAGGCTATATCACCAAAAATAAGATTTTATTTTTGTAACTAAAGGAAGATATAATTTTATTATATTTATATAATTATTTACAATGTATTCTATGATATATACATTCTATATGATTATTTGAAAAAATATTTAATATATATGTCTCTATAATTCACCATTAATATCAAATATATTATTTTTCATACATTTTTTTCCCTTTCGGGATTAATTGTGAAATAATTTTGAAAAAATATAATTATAATAATGGATGTTTCATAGTTTGGATCTGTGGATATCATCCACTAATATGGTGTTTTGTCTTGATTATTTAACCTTTAGAGACACTATATACTGAAACCTCATGTACACTATCTTGATTAACATTTTTTAAAATATTTTAAAATTAAATATAATTAGATGAGGTGGTAGGTTTTTATTTTTTATTCTTTGAATGTTAAATAATATTAAAATTTGTGATTAAAAATAATTATATTTAAATATGGTTATTCATGTAACCATGTTGAATAATTTATCGTTCTAATAAAAATATATTGGAATCAGTATAATATGTTATATTGTTCATGACTAAAATTCTAGAGAGTGTCTTAAGTGGGAATTTCCTTGAATAGGATTAACTATTTGAATATATATCAATATGGAAATACCTCTCACATTGTTGAATAATCCTTAATATTCAATGAATAACTGTACAAGAGTAATCCTATCACATCCTAAAAGATAAACTAGCTGATCAAAATACACATCAATAGTGGAATTAAAACTCAAATAGTAGACTATATTAAGCCAAATGAGTCCCATTAAATTAATTAAAAATCAGTATAATAAAAAATGATAAATACAAATAAAAAATTCATATTTCTAAGATAGATACCTTAAAAAACACTCCCCAAAAAATGTCATCTTAAATGGGGTATAAAATATTAAACATATACCCCTTATTGTGATAAGAAGTTTATCATCAAAATATCATACTATAAATTCATTGTTTACCAATACTAAAATTTTAAATCCTTACACTAAAAAAATATATATTTACATGTGGGTCACCATTGATTCGAAATATAATTAATTATGAGATACAATTTCTATATAAATTTAGACTTAATAAAAAAAATACTTTTTCATAATTATCCATGAGAGATATCTCTTGTTAAAATTATTTTCCATAACATAAACTATGTTTCACACAATATCCCAATTTATTCCTTTTTATGATGTGCCACTAAATAATATAAATTGAAATGAATTGATCACACATTAAACAGTCTAAATTGTACCAAATTGACCTAACTAGGATTGAAAATAAATGAACTAAAACTATCAACCATTTAAAGACAGAAACCTTAATGAATTATAAAATTCTATCTATATAATACCAAAAACTACATGACCAAAAAAATTGAATTGAGTTGAAATTACTTAATCTAATGCAAGTATATATTAATAGACCCAAAATATATTAAAATTTATTAAATGAACTGAAATAAATAGAATTGAACTAAATTTAACCTTACTAAAAGAAATTATAGAGAAATGATAAAAAATGAAATGACTTAAAAAAATTTAAGAAAAAGAAAAATAGGCATGCCCCGACCCAATCCAAATAATACAACCAAACCCAACCAAACTAAATAAACCCAAAATATACTAATCGTACACAAAAAAACTATCCAAAATTGATTCGAATCAAATAGGACATGGTTACTGAGATGTATTAATATATTATATATGAATTTATTAAATTAGTATAACATTTTATAAATTGTGAATAGAGGAAGATAAAAAATAAAAACAGAAATAATAAACACAATTTATTATTATTATTAGGTATAGTTATTACTCATTGATATAATTTAATTAGATATCATTCTTTTATATTTATAGTGTATATATATATATTAATATATTTAATATTAGTATTCTCATACAGACTACTGTATCAGTTATAGTTTCATATGGACAAAAAAATATCGTTTGCATAAATATATTATTGGTTAAACTCATTCTTATTTAATTGATTTTAAACAATTAAATATATATTCTGTATATAATGGATAGAAATTGGATTTACGAAACCTATAATATTTCATGTGATTTTCTAAACAATTTTTAGTTATCTTTAAATTTTACATTTCAAAATCCTTCAAATAGTGTTCCCATACACTACTCATGTTATAATTGTGTTGGAAGATCTTGGTTGAGACATGAATAAGTTTGCAACCATATAACCATATATGGTTTTCAAAAAATATAATATTAGTGGTATCACAATGGGAAGAAAATGAAATATTAAAATTATTATGATCCAAATCAGAGGAATAGATTAGATAATTTGTTTGATGAGTTGTTTCGATTTACTCGTTATCATGAGAAGGAATTAACAATGTGAAAAGAAGGATTAGTTACGAGCACACATGATGTGTTGAAGGAAAATGATTATGTTTATAGTGTGAAATATTTAATGATTCTTCCAAGACTCTATTTTTTAGGAAATGTGGTAAAATGAAATAAAAAATAAATTTTAATGTGATTGGTTAATCAAAAACCACGTATTGGATTTTTAATACTTCCATTGATTACATTCATAAATTTTTTATGCTATACTTCTTGATGATGTAGATATTACATCATGGAACTATATGAAATGTATGTTAGTAGAGGAACAGAGATTAAAAAACAAAATTCATGTTCTCATTAAATAATGTATCTTATTTTGGGAGGAAAATACTGAAGGAAATGATGTTATAAAACGTTTCAAATCCATATAGAAGCCACAATCAAATGGAAATCTATCTCGTGTGACAAAGAACGTAATGTATAAAATTATATTGACCTCCAAACTCTATAAAAAATTATTTTATAGATAAATATGAATTAAAATTATATGGAATGGTATTGAGAGAAAGAAGAAGAATGATAAGTTGGATCACCTAGAAGATGGATTTTCATAGAATATATTTGATGCCAAATATCATGATTTCAGAACTATACTATATTATGTGCAGTTGGATATTTTATATGATGGTATTATTCTATCAGAGATGATCCTTACCTCGCACAACAAATGGCTAGTTTTGATACACATTTATATACTTATTATATTGACGTTTCTAAAAAAACCATTCACTTTAACGAGTTTACTCCCATCTAGAATTTTTGATTCCAAAATAAATAATTTATTGAAAGAGTTGAATCATATTTGGAATTTCGGTTTCCACAGAAATTATTACTGTTCAAAAGACATAATTCATATTTGTACTATTCTTATGGGGATGATAAAGGATTTTATTACTTATGCAACAATTTTTTGATGGATCACAATGTTAAAACTATCATGTACCATTTGTATGAAGAATACATGATCCATGAATACTGAAATATTATAGTAGTTTTAGTTTTATTATATATCGATAATTATTTCCAATGGGCCATCCATATTGGCATAATAGTCTAATATTTGACAATACCATATAAACCGTGATTCCACATCAATGAACTTCTATAACTACTATGTTTAATGAATTAAAATATTTTATTTTTTTTATTCAGGAAGGATTTGATGAAATATAGAGAGAGAATGAATGTTTCCACTGACACTTATTACAATTTGAATAAAAGAAGTACTTTCTTTGAGTTTCCTTATTGGACTACCAATTTTTTATGTTATTTATTATACATAATTCACATTGAAAATAATATATTCAAAATTATTCATTCAATTATTCTAAATGTAAAATAAAAGGAAACATATGACCTATGATCTCGTAATGATTTTGTTGATTAGGTTATTAGACCATAATTTAATCTTTTGTGTATTATTGGAATAAAATGGAATGTTCTGTGTGGCTCTTATGTGATGAAACCTATAAAAAACGTTAATTTCTATAAGTAATAGAGTGTATTAAGGTTCCTGATGGATATTTGAGAAACATATCAAAATATATCTATAAATGATATTTTAAGATATAATATTTTAAGACCCTTGATTATCACAACCTTCTACATGAGTAGATTCCAATAACAAGTATTCAGTCCAATAATGTAAGGGTCTCATTTATTCGGTTGTTACATTTATTCAGAGATCTTTATGATAAGACTTTTTAAATGTATTTATTGAAAAACAATAAGAGTAAAAAAAATTATTTGTAAGTTAGAGAAAATTTTTAATCCCTCATTTTTCACATGCATGATGCTTCTAAATGTCCATATTCCAACGAAATACATATCATAAGACCTATTTCATTTCATTGAATGTTTCCAACTAAATGAAACATGGTCACATTGAATTTTTATGTATGAAATAGAAACCATCTTAAGGTTTTATCTTGAAAGGATACTTGGATCAAGAATATATGGATTTATATTTAATGTATTCTCTTTAATCTAACAACATGATGGAATAGGGCTTTTAGAAATGAATAAAATTAGTATGAGAAAATTGAAAAACTTTTTTTATCAGATCCCCAAACAGGATGAATTCCCAGATCATATACATTGACCACATTACGACTTGAAGAGCGATTGATGGCACATCACACAATTTTGTTATTTGGACTTGTTCGATGACTACATCAACTATATAAATTGAAGATGTATATCTTATAATATATCAGGTTATTTTATATATCAATTATACAATGATTATTTTTTTAGCTTTAAACATAATGAAATTGAAAATTTGAAAACACAGTTATTTATGTGTGATAATGATAGATTATTTTCATTGCAATGAGTTTTATAAATGGATGAAATAAAAGGTATAAATAATACTATAATAAATTAATAAAATAAATATCTAGTTAATTTTAATAATAATTTATATTTTATGTATTGAGTTTTCCTATTTAATTTGTCTATAGGGAATTAATAATTTTGGATTTTGGTCCCAATTCTGTTATTCGTGAATGAAAATCAATTGTGATCAAGGGGTATGGATTTATTATAACTGAATGAGAAAAGAACATGAGAACACATATTTATGGTTTTATGGTAATTTTACAATAGAATTTTATTCCAGTTCATTAGATAGTAGACCTAGATTAGAAAATGTATCTTAGTATGGAGTCATTAATAAAATACAAATATTGGATTATTACACTCATGGTTGAGTCACTATGATAAAGTAAAATTGGTTTGACTTGATGACGAGTCACGTAAAATTTATCAATGATCATGGATTTTGAGTTATTAACATGACATTTACTCTTGGTACTGATGAACCCTATTTATTAGCATCGATGAATAAATATGATTTTTATGGAAAATATCATCTTCCACCAAATTTTTTGTCATTATTGAAGTAATTAGAAGAAATATTTTTATATAATTCTGATGACGGAGTTAACCCCACCCTTTCTCCCATTAGCCTCAATCCATTTGTTAATAATTATGACTCAAATAATTCAATTATCAATGTTGATTGTGAACCTGATGTTGTGGTGGGAAATATATAGAATCATCTATCTATGTTCTTATTTTTTTCTTTATATCTACATGTGTTGTTTAGGTTGGTTGTATAAAAATTAATATACTATTTATTACAAATATGTTGTATCCAACTTGACATTCATATGAATTTTCAATATTTATTGGTAAAATTTTTCATTGAGTTTTATTTTTTTAATATTAAATTAAACTTCATTCATAATACCTAAACAAAAAAACTAAAACAATTAATTTTTTAAAAAAATTTGATGAAGTGAATTGTAAATTTTAAAATAATTGATATAAAACTCAAAACTAATAATAATAATGAAAAGGCTGAAAAATGAAAAAAGGAACTAAGTTAATATATAAACCAAATGAACTAGAAAAAATAAAAATTTATAAATGACCTAATCAATTGAAAAAATGGACCAAATGACCTATGAAAATTAAAAGTGGACAAATGAAAGAATTAATTGTCTATAATTAAATAATTACCTAACAAAAATTTTTATGAACTGAATTAACAAAAGTATAAAATGTTATCAAACACATGAAAACCATGATAATTTGAACCTATTATTTTTGTATAAAATATATTATATTTTATATTCTTCCAACTAGATATCATTTTTTTCTGATATTAGTATATATATTATATTTGGTTTGACAAGTGGTATTAATTAATTATTTCACGCCTCATCATATTTATTGTTTGGGTTACACTTTAGTAATGGATTTCTAAATAATTACAATTTTTTAAAATATTTAAAATTAAAAACATTGAGGAGATATGAATAAAAAGGATATCAATAAAAAAACAAATGAGTGGGATGTGTGTCCCTCATTAGTTCTAGTTGTGAGTATTTTTTTTCAAAACTATATATAAATAACATATAATGTTAGGTGGTTAATTTTTTTTCAAAATTTAATTACAATCAACCTCTATTGTTCCAATTATTTACAGACCCACCATGTGGTTGTAGAGATCATGACGGAGGAATGAGGGGGTGGAACTAATGATAGGTGCTCTGTTCAGGATACCAGATCACTCCTCATATCTCCCATTGATGTACAATCTTCCACACCTTTTGATCCATCAATGTTGTCTTAGAAACCAAGGATATTTTGTCCTACTATGTTCACAACACCATTTTCATCTGAGCCTCTTCTCCTATATTTCTTATATATGATGATGGTTCCTACTCCTTATCCATATTATGCATTTTCACATCCATCTATTTCATATTATATTCATTAACTTCTTTCTCCTTGAGATTATACATTCATTCTTATTACAATACTTATTTGAAAATTCTAAGCATATGATGAATACACCAGGAGACACTATGTAGAACCCCCTGGTTTGAGGTATGTGGACTTTGTTTATGATTTTTATGTTTTTAAAGTGCATGGGATGAGTTGGGAAGAGGTTGGGAGAGTATGGAATGGTTTTGGATGAGTTTGGAGCCCTTTAAAGGGGTGTACGGTTTGAGCACGGTTAGTGGAAACCGTGCGGATTCTCTAGGAAACTATACAGGGGAGACAGTAGGCATCGCACAGCCTGCACACGGTTTTCCAAACCGTGTGAGGAAACTATGCAGAGCCTTGCTCTCGAGGCAGTAGAGTGCGCACGGTTAGCGCACGGTTTTCCAAACCATGCGGGATAACTGTGCGGCAACATAAAGTTAGGGTTTTAAAACCCGGGCTCACTCGGGATTGCCTCATTTCACTCCAATCTTCCTCTAACTCAAGCCTCACTTGGGATTTTGGATTCTCAGGGGTTTAGGGTTCTCTCCCACTCGGTTTGGAAGCAATTCAAAGGGGTTTCAAGGCGGTTTGAAGGTGGTTTCTCCCGGGTAAGTCTCTCCTCTTGTTTCTCTTGTGTTTTCCTCTAGATCTACATCCCTCTCTTTCGTGGTTTTCTAGATCTATAATTTTTATGTGTATATCTAGGGTTGTGGTTGCCTTGGATGATGATTTTAAGGCTTATGGATGCTAGGTAAAGGGATCTAGAGAGGTTTTGGTGGTGCGTTTGCCGGTTTTGAGGTGAGGTGGCTTGTGTGTCGATTTCTCGGGAACCTTAAAGGTAGGTAGCTTCTCTCTCAACTCCACTTGGTTAGAGCTAATTGTTTTGCTTACAATTAATTCTTTTTCTTGAAATTAATTGTGTTTTGATTTGAAAAAATGGTTAGAAATCCCTTGGGAGATGTTTTGGGGATTTTTTGGAAAAATAGGGTTTTATGGTGAAAGGCTATTCTTGTGGATTTTAAAATGGAGATTTTAAAATGGGATTATATGGTTGATTTGTGAAAATGATTGATGGAAATTGTTTTCAATAAAAGAATTGTTTTATTGAAATTTTGTATGGCATGGAAAATGGTTTCCAAAAAATTACTGATTTATTGAAGTGGATTGATATGCAATAAAATTGGATGATTGCATGTGGTTGTGACCTTGGTGGGTTATATTCTTGGCATTGGCTTGTTTGAATGTTGTGTGGTAGTGACTAGAAGTGACACTAAAAAACAGGGATGGATAGTGGATGGAAGGGCCACCATCAATGGAGGGACGAGAAGTGCCACTAAAGTGTGAATGGGTGAATGTGTTGGACGGAAGCTCCACAGTTTGGTTGTATTGATTTTTTTGGTTGTCTGTTGTGAATTTCTTTACAAGATGGAATTTTTGTGCAAACATATAAATTTTGGAATGGTTTGTGGCATTGTTGGTTGGATTTACCTTGGTTGCTTGGGTTGGGTGTGAGGGCTTGGTAAGAGAATGGTTGGCTTATGGTAATGGTTTCACTAGTGATTATTTTATATAAACTATTTTATATAAATGTGATAACGGTTTTATCCTAGTGGCGTGTGTATGGAAGACATTTGGGGAAATCCTAATAAGTTTTAGTACTCACCCCCTGCTTTGGAACTGTGGTGTCTTTGCAGATGTCATGTACCGTGACACGGGAAAAGGTAAGGCATCACCCTCCTTTAGTGGAGCATTGTGATCCCTTGGTAGAGCTTGGAACTTGGAGCTTGTTGAGGAGCTGTGGAGGTGTCATGGCTCATGCTACTTTGGTTGTTTAGTTTCCGCTTGTGCTCTGATGTTGCGTGGACATGTCTAGTTGTATTGGTTTTGAGTTATGTTGTGGAAAAAATTGGTTGTCTTTTTGAAATTCATAGTTGGGCAATTGAATTGTCATGCATCATATAGTAGCTATTAGAGGATGGTTTGGTTGGTTTTTCCTTAAGGGTAAATCGTTCCCCAACTTGATCTTAAAGCCCTCGACATTTATTTCCAACCTTTGGCATCTTGGGAACGTCTCCTAAGGCCAAGTAGCCCTCACCGCCTCCTCAAGCCAATGAGGTAGGGGAGGGGTGTTACAAGTGGTATCAGTTTGTTCGGTCCTTTGGAGTTGATATTCGGATTTGGTGTTGACATTTGTTGTGGTATACTCCTTGAGTCGTGATGGTAGAAAGGCATAAGATTGTCGGAACTTGGAATGTATAACATAAAAGGACATAGCTAACCCTTTTATGCTTAAATTCTAGTTACAAGGGAGTTGGGTACATAAATGTTTTTGAGACACTTATAGGCATTGGATATCTCATTGTCGTGTGTTTAGACAATGATATGAGCATGGCATGCATAGTAGAAATAAATTCCCACTAGGATGCATATTTCATTAGGGTATAATGATCTGTGGGCTGAATTATGAAATGGTTTTTGTGTGAAACTATAATGTGAATAAATTTGATATTTTGAAAATTATATGATTTTCCTAATGGTGAAACATGGGAAATGTGAACTTCTAGAAATACTTGTTGTAAAAGTGTTGTGTAATGTGATTTGAAATAGGATTTCGTGATGTCTATGGAAGTGAGACTCATGGTAGTTTGTTTTCTGTTTATATAAATGGCATCGGGGAGGCGTCGTAGAGACCAACCGGAGGAGGCTGCTAAGAATGTGGTAGCACCTGAGCCTCAGGTAAACTAGCAGCTAGTGCAAAGCATAGTTCAAGCTTTCCAGGCTATGGAAAGTGGAAATAAAATGGATGAACCAAGGCATGTGGATCATGTGGTTTTGTTTCAAAAGCAGAATCCACCCATATTCACGGGAGATTCAGAGCCAGAGAGGTTAGATGCATGGTTGAATAGAATGAACAAGATATTCGAGTTCATGGGAACTCTGATAGAGTTAAAAGTGAATTTGGCCACGTATATGTTGGAAGAACTTACCCTTTAGTGGTGGGATTTGGTAGTCCAAGTGGGGACGAACCATGGTATGATGTGGGAAGGCTTTTAGGAATTGTTTAATAATCAATTCCACCCAATATGTTCAGAATTCAGCATACGACATATTTCGTCAGTTTGAAGAAAGAGCTTATGTCGGTGACGAAGTATGCAGCTATGTTTATGAACGTAGGGTGGTTTTCACCCGAGGTGGCGGGTAATACTTCATTGAATCCAAGGATCTTTGAAGTGGGGTTAAGGCAAGAAATCTGTTTGAAGATACTAGTGATATGTATAGATGATTACATAGAGATGGTGAATAGAGCCTCGGTGGCTGAGCATGATCTGTTGGGAGCTCCAGGCGGGGGATGCATGGTGGTACCCATGGGGAATAGTGGGAACTCTAATGTTGGGATCAAGCAGAAGAGGGACACTTATTCCCAGGGTGCTAATATGGCATATATTATGATGGAAAGATCGGTAAATCTTCCTCTGAAGCCCCAGATCAAGCTGTGATGTTTTTAGTGTGGTTATACGAGCCACATCAAGAGGGATTGTACGACACAACCTCGAGCATGTCATAATTGTAAACAGACGGGGCATCTGCACCGTTATTGTCAGAATGCTCCAAGGTCGGGTGCGTGTGACACTCCTTAGGGATCACAGATGTCGTATACTTCGACTAGACAGGGACAACAACATACCCATCATCAGCAGAGTAAAGTGGGTCACGGTTATTATCGGAATACCACGACACCTCAGAAGAGAAATAAAGTGCAAAGTGTGGAAATAAAACATGTGTTCGGAGCTAAGAAGGTTGTAGTGGATGATCAGTCGGGACCATCCACAATGCGAGGTACAATTATGTTAAGTTCTACCTTGATGCTAGTTCTTTTTGATATAGGTGCTTCACACTCTTTTATTGCTGCATGTGTGGTTGATTATCTGGGTTTAAGGGTAGAAATGATGCCCTCAGTTTTGAAACTTCAAACTCCTCTAGGTCGAAGAGAGTGTCGAGCCTTCTTGTGTAGAGAATTTTATATAATTTTGGGAAAGGTTGAGATAGTGTGGAATTTCTCAATGCTCGAGATGGATGGGTATGATGTAATCCTGGGAATGGATTGGCTGGTGGAGTTTATTGCTCACATTGATTATGATGCGCGAACAGCGGCTTTTATGACACATGATTGAGTTAGAAATCTCTTTAGAGGAGAGAAGCATGAAAGGTAGGGTGCAACGGGTTTGTTGGCACCAGCAGTGGGTATGTTATCGTATCAGTTGGTGGCGTTGTCATTTGAATTGGTAGACGGTGTTGAGAAGAGTGTTATTCCGGAAGTGGTAGATCAATTCATGGATGTTTTTCCTAAATAATTCTTTGGGTTACCTCCCGTAAGAGAAGTGGATTTTATGATAGATCTCCTTCTGGGCACCTATCCTATCTCACTTCTGTCTTATAAGATGGAACCAGCTGAATTGCGGGAATTGAATATACAGTTGGAAGAGTTAGAAAAAAAGGGTTTATCCGGCCTAGCACGTCTCCATGGGTAGCGACGGTGTTGTTTGTGATAAATGTGGATGGAACTTTGAGGCTATGTGTTGATTATCGTAGACTTAACCAAGTTATGATAAAGAATATATATCCACTTCCACAAATTGATGAATTTTTCAACCAGTTGAGGGGAGCCCAGTGGTTCTACAAGATCAAATTTGGGTCCGGATGTCATCAATTTCGGGTGAGGAAGGAGGATATTCCTAAACAAGCTTTCAGAAGTAGATATGGCCATTATGAATTTGTGGTTATGCCCTTTGGTCTAACGAATGCGCCAATGATGTTTATGGCATTGATGAATCGGGTATTTCAGATATATCTGGATTCATTTGTGGTGGTGTTTGTAGACGATATTCTGGTATATTCAAAGACAAGGGTGGAGCATGGGTCACACTTGACGATAGTGATAGAGATCATGAGGGATCATCGGCTGTATGCCAAATTATCAAAGATTGACTTTTGGATACGGGAAGTTCATTTTCTTGGCCATGTGATATCTGAAAGGGGCGTTTCAGTGGATCTAGAAAAGATAGAGGCTGTTATGTCATGGAAATCACCAAATAATGCATTTTATATATGGAGTTTTCTTGGTCTAGTTGGGTATTATCGGTGTTTTGTTCGTGATTTTTCATGTTTGGCTTCGCCGATGACATATTTGATAGGAAGGAATGATCCATTATAGTGGAATGAACAGTGTACACAGTGTTTTCATGAACTAATGGGTCGCCTTACATCAGCACCAATCAGGGTATTTCCAGAACCAGGAAAAGGGTACATGGTGTATTGCGATGCTTCGGGATCAGGGTTGGGGTGCGTTCTCAGAAAAGGGAATCATGTGGTTGCGTATGGCTCACGGAAGTTGAGAGTGCACAAGAAGAACTACCCAAATCATGATTTTGAGTTGGCAGTAGTGGTCTATGCATTGAAAATGTAGCGTCATTATCTATTTGGTCAGAAATTCATGGTATATATAGATCATATGATCTTTAGGAAAATTTTCTCACAAAGGGATTTGAACTTGAGGCAAAGGATATGGATGGAATATCTCCAGATGTTTGATTTTGAATTTATGTACACACCGGGTATGGGAAATTTAGTGGAAGATGCATTAAGAAGAAAATCATATGCTCAGGTGGTGAAACAGGCATCAGACCAGTGGCAGTTGATATCAGTTATAGCTGATATGCGGTTGGAATGAGAGGTCCAGGGCAATAGAGCGGTCTTCTTTCCAGTTTTGTTGATTCCTGACTTGGTTGGACTAGTTAGAAAGGCACAGATATCCGATTCAGAGTGTGGGGCCATGGGGTCGAGACTCAATGGTGGGGAGACAATTGAGTGTTGGAAACTAAATGGAGAATCAGTTTTGTGTTTTTGAAATCGGATTATTGTACCAGTTGCTTCTCAGGAGGCTCTTCTTAGGGTGTATCATCATTCCACTTGGGATATTCATCCTGGAATTTGAAAATTTTATAAAGCGTCGAAAGCGCAGTTCTGGTGGGCTCGTATGAAAAGAAGTGTGGCTGAGTTTGTTTCGAGATGCTTGAATTGTTAGCAGGTCAAGGAAGAGCATCAGAGGCTAGAAAGAATGTTGCAGTCTTTACCAATCCATGTTTGGAAGTTGAAGTAGATAGTGATGGATTTTGTCATAGGTCTCCCAAGAACAGTGCGAAAGACCGATTCCATTTGGGTGATAGTGGATTGACTAACGAAGTCGGCCCATTTCATCCCAATTCGTGAATCTTATACGGTGAAGGTTCTGTCCAAAATCTATATCCTAGAGGTGGTAAAGAGTCATGGTTTTCCAGTTTTGATTGTATCAGATAGAGATCCGAGGTTTACATCTCGTTTCTAGAAACCCTTACAGCAATCCCTTAGAACGCAGTTGAAAATGAGTACGACATATCACCCTCAGACGGATGGTCAATCCGAGAGGACGATACAAACTCTGGAGGATATGTTGCAGGCTTGTGTCATGGATTTTGGTGGCTCATGGGAGAGAACTTTTCTTTGGTTGTGTTATTGTACAATAACAATTATAAGGCATTTATAAAGATGGATCTGTTTGAAGCATTGTATGGGAGGCCATGTTGCTATCCACTATGTTGGGTGGAAACAGGTGAGTCCTTGATGGTTGGACTGAGCCTTGTCCAAGAGACAACGGAGAAGATCATGTTGATCAGGAAGAGAATGGAGAAGGCTCAGAATCGTCAGAAATCGTATGCGGATCATCGTTGACGGCCGTTGTCATTCGAGGTGAGTGATCATGTGTTCTTGAGGATCTCTCCTAGGTTGGGACATCGTCTGTTTGGGAAGAAGGGGAAGTTATCTCTGAGGTATGTTGGAGATTTTGAGATTCATGAGTGAGTTGGTGAGGTTGCTTATCGTTTGGATTTTCCACCACGGTTTAGTGCGGTGCACAAAGTGTTTCATGTGTCGCAGTTGAAAAAGTATCATCCTGATCGTGACTATGTGATTTGATGGGATCATGTTGAGTTAGAACCAGATGCTTCGTTGGTGCACGTGCTAGTGCATGTTGTGGATAGGAAAGATAATGTCTTGCATGGTAAAAGCATCGTTTTAGTTATTTTTTTGTGGCAACATGGTCAGATTCAAGAGGAGACTTTGGAGTGGGAGAAAGAGATGGTCGATCAGTGGCCCGAGCTCTTTCGGCAAAGGGCGGGTTCACTAATTTCCGAGGACGGAAAATATAATGGTGGGGAGAATGTAACACCCCCATTTTGAGGTATGAGGCCGTTTTTTATTATTTGTTTTGTGTTTAAAGTGAATGGGATGAGTTTTGAAGAGTTTGGGAGAGTTTGGAATGGTTTAGGATGAGTTTGGTGGCCTTTAAAGGGGTGCATGGTTAGTGGAAACCGTGAGGATTCTCCAGGAAACCGTGCAGGGGAGACAGTAGGCTTCGCACAGCCTATGCATGGTTTTCCAAACTGTGCAAGGAAACCAGTATGGACCCTTGCTCCCGAGGTAGTAGAGTGCACACGGTTAACGCACGGTTTTCCAAACCATGCGGGCTTATCGTGAAGCCACTTAAAGTTAGGGTTTTAAAACCCGGGATCACTCGGGATTGCCTCATTTCACTCCAATCTTCCTCCCAATTGATCCTCACATGGGATTTTGGGTTCTCAGGGGTTTAGGGTTCTCTTCTACTCAGTTTGGAAGCGATTCAAAGGGGTTTCGAGGATTTTTGAAGGTGTTTTCTTCTGGGTAAGTCTCTTCTCTTGCTTCTCTTGTGTTTTACTCTAGATCTACAAGAATCTCTTTCATGTTTTTCTAGATCTACACATGTTGTGTGTAGATATAGGTTTGTGTTTTCCTTGTATAATGATTTTAAGGATTATGGATGCTAGGGAAAGGGATCTAGAGAGGTTTTGGTGGTGCGTTCACCGGTTTTGAGGTGCGGTGTCTTGTGGGTCAATTTCTCAGGAACCCTAAATGTAGGTGGATTCTCTCTCGACTCCACTTGGTTAGAGATAATGTTTGTGGTTACAATTAATTTATAGTGCTTGAAATTAATTGTGTTTTTATTTTCAAAAATGGTGAGAAATCCCTTGGGTGATGTTTTGGGGACTTTTGGGAAAAATAGGGTTTTATGGTGAAAGGCTATTCTTTTGGATTTTAAAATGGATATTTTAAAATGTGATGCTATGGTTGATATGTGAAAATGATTTATGGAAATGGTTTTCAATAAAATCGTTGTTTTATTTAAATGTTGTTTTGCATGGAAAATGGTTTTCATTAAATGAGTGATTTATTGAAGTGGATTGATATGCGATGGAATTGGTTGATTGCATGTGGTTGTGACCTTGGTGGGTTATATGCTTGGCATTGGATTGTTTTAATGTTGTGTGGTATCGGAGATAAGTACCACTATAAAAAGGGGATGAAAAGTGGATGGAAGGTCCACCATCAATAGATGGATGGGAAGTGCCACTAATGTGTGAATGGGTGAACGTGTTGGACAGAGGCTCCACCGTTTGGTTGTATTGATTGTTTTTGTTGTTTGTTGTGCATTGCTTTGCAAGATGGAATTTTTATGCTAACGTATAAATGTTGGAATGGTTTGTGGCATGGTTGGTTGGCTTTCCCTTGGTTGCTTGGGTAGGGTGTAATGACTTGGAAAGAGCACAATTGGCTTATGGTAATGGTTGAACTTGTGATTTTTATATAAACAATTTTATATAAATGTGCTAACGGTTTTATCCTAGTGGCATGTGTAGGGAAGTCATTTGGGGAAATCATACTGAGTTTTAGTACTCACCCCCTACTTTGTCACTATGGTGTCTTTTCAGATGTCGTGTACCATGACGTGGGAAAATTTATGGCATCACCCTTTTTTAGTGGATCATTATGATCCCTTGGTAGAGGTTGGAGCTTGGAGCTGGGTGTGGAGCTGTGGAGGTGTCATGGCTCATGGGGCTTTGGTTGTTTAGTTTCGGCTTGTACTATGATGTTGTGTGGACATGTCTAGTTGTATTGGTTTTTGAGTTGTGATGTGGAAAAACTTGGTTGTCTTTTGGGAATGCATGGTTGGGAAATTGAATTGTCAGGAATCATATAGTAGCTGTTAGTGGATGGTTTGGTTGGTTTTGTCTTAAGGGAAAATCGTTCCCCAACTTGATCTTGAAGCCCTTGGCATTTATTTTCAGCCTTTGGCATCTTGGGAACATCACTTAAGGCAAAGTAGCCCTCACCGCCTCCTCAAGACAATGAGTTAGGGGTGGGGTGTTACACACCACATCAATATAGGATAATGTTCCCTTAGTTCCTGGGGATCCAATGATTCCCTATAATAATCCTACCTTTGGAATATTTATAGTACCCATGATTTTTTTAACAATAATTAATTTCCATTAGAATATGTATAGATTTAATATTTTATTTTCTTCTATAATAGTTTTATATTCCAATATGATTTGTGGGAATAAATGAATACATTTATAATGGAATAACTCCACAAAGATTATTATGGATTACAACATAGAGAAAAAAATGATAAGAAAATATATGTTGGAATGTAGGAGTTTTTTGAAGACACAAGAAAATATTTCGACAACATTTCTATTAGGACACTCTCTTGGAGACGCATTCAAAATGATGTAAAATGTTATGTTTTGTAAAAATACGGGTAAAAATTCTTTTGATATAATGTTATAATGTAATTGTATTTATAAGAATTATTATATTTTTTTTCTAACTTCGTTTTAATTCTCCCAATGGTGAGACAGCAAGGCCAGCGTGGTTTGTGGAATTAAGAGAGCATTAGAGAGGATATTTGCACAGATTTTATTGTGGATGGTGTGATATAGTTTTCATGGATATAGAGGAGACACTTTTTTTGGATTATTTCTTAGTAGAATATTATTGGGAAATGATTTCTCATTGGATAAGCACCATGTTCTGGTTATTAATCAAATTGGTGGTATCAATTAAAAATTACCATGACATTATTTGATAATTAATTTTTTGTTGAAAATTCCTATTTCAAAATTGTAATGAATAAATAAAAAATTATTGATGCAATGAAATACCTCCACACTCGAGTGTGGAATACGATGATGGACCATGATAGGATGAAGGTACGACGCTCATTTATAATTTTAGTATATAACAAATATGTTTTTTTGTTTCTTCCATATTTCAATCCATTTCTAATTGGGGAATAAATATAATAAGAAGTTATTTAGTTTACTATTGAAATCATTTAGTATGTACTAACATTTTAGGCATAGTAATTTAATGTTTTTGGGCATGTCTGTAAGCAATACAAGCACTGATCAATTTTTTAAATGTTCATTTTTTTAAAAAGTTTATATACCTTCTCAAAATCCCTTTAAAATTTTTAGGGATATAATTATTAATACCTAAAATTTGTTTTACCCATACATTAAATTTTTTTACCCATAACATACCTTCATGTTACCCTTAACTACTTTAGTTTAACCATAACTATCATTAGTTTATCCTTAAATACCTTTTTTATTTTTAATTAACTTTTTATTACACCTACATAATGTTATTTTTCACTAACTTATGTTTAATTAACCATTAATCTCATTTAGTTTACTCATACTTAACATTTGTTTAACATTACATAGGTTTTTTACCATTACATTACCAAGTATTCCATAACATAACATTTATTTTCCCATACATAACTTTTTTTTACCTCTACATAACATTGGTAACCATTACATAATTTTTTACACCGTTATGTTATTTTAGTTCACCCTTACTTAACATTGTTTTACTATTCCATTTCATTAGTTTACACTTATTTAACTTTGTTTTACAAATAATTAACTTAATTTACCCTTACATAATGTTTCTTTTACCCTAAACATTCATTTAACCTTAATTAACATAATTACATCAACAATTATCTACTTTTTATCCTCACTTGACATTAAAAATAAAAAATAATAAAAAATAGTTTAAAATAAAAGTTCATTCTATTCAAAATGATAATTAATTATAAATTCATATTAATAGATTTTTAATCTTTTACTTTTTTTTAATTTTTTATATCAAAATTGTGCACTATAATTGTAATATAATATTAATGTTATTTATTATGTTCAGTGTGTTTTGTTTTGATTATTTCACGTGATTATGTTATTTTTATCTTATTTTCATTTATGAAAACATTTATGTTTGTATGTTTATCTATTTTTTTAAACACATATATATAAGAATTCATTTATATTATATTTAGGATTAGATTCTTGAAAACCCATTCATGTATATTCATTTATGTTTTAATATTACATTTTCATCATATAATTAATAATAGTGACCACACGACCAACATATTAATGATTTTAGTGATGATCAGTTCATTTTTATATAAGTTATATCTATTAATAAACCATTCAATAATACTCTGTTATAATTCATATACTATATGTTTTTATTTTTAGATTATTTTATAATTAATATCTTATTGGTTTTGGATATAAACATAATTATTAGTAACATTCTTTCTATTGTTGTTTTTTACATTTAATGTTATATTAGATGATATTATTGAATATTTAATTATGACTTCCTTGAGAAAAAATGTCTTTCTTATAGAGAAAGAAAAATGATTGAAGCATGGTAAATAAACTGATACAATTACAGATTTTATGATTCACTTTATTGATTTCAAATTTGGAAAACAATTTTGTAACATAACATTTTATTTATATATGATACAATGTGATTTGGATACCCTTGATAATGAGGGATCGAACAACTCTGTGCGAAATGATCACTTACGTCATGTTTTCTGAGATGAACACCACGATGAGTATACTGCTGATTGGGGAACTTTATTGTCCCAATCAGGTATTGGTCTACTTTATGTTACATTTCTAGTAGAAATGATTTGGAAAAAGCTAATTCTTAGGAAACATAAGAAGATGTTGAGGAAGAAAATTCCAATAAAGTCCATATTGGTGGGGGAACAGAATCAAAGGGAAAAAATTGAATTTATGAAACTAATGTGAGTTATATGTCTATCAATTTCAGAAGATATGACAACTACTTGTGATTCAAATATGTCACATATGGATACATTATATAGTGCACCGACCAACTGTCCTCATGGTTGTCGGGATAATGACCTTCCTAATGATGTTGTTGGTGAGGATGATTGTTAGAAAGAGGGAAAGGATAAGGCAGAGGATAAGGATGAGGTCACGGATGAGGATGAGGATGAGGGTGAGGTTGAGGATGTGGATGATCATAATGATAGTGATGGTTATGAGGGAAAAAATCATCCATTATATTTTTTATTTTTTTATCAAATTTTATGTTTTGTGATATCTTCTGAATGAATATATGTTCTATTTTGTTTTTTTGGTATCACTAATTTAATTCATTAATTTATTTGTAGTATTGTGGATATTTCATGATGATATTTTTTTTGCATTGAATGTTATGTTTTTGTTGTTTTGAGGTTCTGTTTTCATTGTTTGTAGGTTTCATTTCATGTTGTTTTTTTAATTACCGTGCTTGTTTTGTTTTATCAATTGTAGGTTCTTCAGGTAGGGTGGGGCCTCTTCTAGTTATGGAATGGGGGAGGTCTATACCCATGGTTTTATAACAGTTCTTATATACTTATACAAATGGTTCATAGAGATATGTTGGTAATGGTGGATCCCAATGGTTTTGAAATGATGTGATATACCAATAAAAATTCTTTTAACCATTGGTATATGTATATAAGAGTGGTTTAAAAAGAAATTTTGATACTAGACATTCCTAATATACCTATAGGCAATATATTTAATAACCATTGGAATAGGCAATGCAAAATGTTCTTCAGACTATAACAACAGTTATGATCTCCTGTTATAGCCCATAATTCAAATAGTTTAAAATTATGATATATAAACTAATTAAATTATCATGAAATATATTTTCACTCGGAGTGATTGGAAAATGAATAGATGGATTTATTTGGAACTAATAAAATATAAGTAATTCTCCACTGAGTACCACTCTTGGATGATAAAAATTTGCCTAAGACACTTGGAAGGAAACACTATGCTAATCTATCCATGAAAAGGATCATAAAAATCCAAAAACCCATTTATTTTTAGAGCATGAATCATTTAATCATTAGGGATAGTGGGAAAAATATATTTACAAAACATTTACCCAAACACCCATTCATGTAATGATCCATGAATCATATAATGATGATTATACTAAAAAGAATCGACATTATTTTTGATTTTTGCATTGATAAAGTGGGATTTATATGTTTTGGATCCTTAGTAAATCTCCTATTAATACTAGAATGGATAAATTCACTATTTATTGATGCACATAGATCATCATTGTATAATCCACAACAATGTCTGATGATGTATAGAGATCCAAGATAAAGTTTCATGAATGATTTAAAAAGGAGATAAATTGCATATTTTTTATCTTAATTTATTGTATTCTAGAATTTTAAGGACGAATGATAGAGGTTTATGGTTACGTTAGAATAAATATACAAAACAATATTGAAATGGGAAAACTATATGATGGATTTTTTTGTATGACTCCCAAACTCTTCTATATGATATAAATCCATTTGTTTTATAAATGAATTATTTGGAAAATAAACTCGATTTATTTCCAAATAAAAAGATTTTTATTTTGAAAAAAACACTAAGATATACATAATGAATGTTGTGAATATAAATGGAGTACCACTCTCCATTTTATTTTATCTAAATTATATTTTATCCCATGATTTTGGAGAATTATTGAAATATAATTGGACATTGAACTAATTTTCATCATCACACATCATCCTTGTATATATTTTCTATCGAAGATCACTATTCATACATTATATGATATGTTGTGATCTTATTTAATGGGTTTCCAAGAATGTTGGGATCATCATCTTCCCCTAGTGGAGTAATAATAAAACAATCAATTCAATTCTAGCATTCACATGGAACCATATGAGGCTCAGTATGAGAATACATATAGGAAAATAACATACAAGAATTAAGTTTCATCGTGGACACTAATAGTTCATGAAAATATTCATGAAATAATGAATATGGTACACACTGTTTAGGGGTATATGAAAAAATAAAAAAAATTATGGAATAATTTTTCAGATAATTCTCGATAGGATCTATAGATTAAGTTTGTGATAATGTGTTCTATTAATTATCTCTCTATAAGTGGTTTATCATAGTTAGGAAAAAGGGAAGTTTATCCTTGGATACATCTATCCCTTTTAGATCCTGGATTATCTATGGTTTATATTATATAACTTTTCACAACCCCAAAAATAATCTCATGATCATGATGTGTTCTCTGTATCACTTTTAAGGAAGTACAAACTAAATCAATCATGCGTGTCATTATTGAAGGTTATATAATTGGAATTTGATGTTCCATATAAATAAAAACCTTTAGATTCCATTGATCAAATAAAAAATGTTCAAAGAAATGGGAACAACCGTCAAGTCAGTGTTATGTGGAGGAATAAAAATATTAAGGAGGATTCATGGGAACATGATGATGTGATGATAGAAAAGTATCGTCACTTATTTTACATTCTATGAGAAAATTTTTATGAATAAATGATTTCTTGGGAGGGGGTGAATGTAACGACATATGATTTTTTTAAAACAATCATTAAATAAATATCACATGACCATATTTTCTTTCATTGAGGACGGAACTTAAAAAATTACCTTAATAAAAGTATTAAAAAATACCATTATATTGTAGTAATTAAATTTTTCAGGTTTCAATTAAAGGTAACTATTTATGAAAAAACATATACAATAGTTAAATTAAATAAATTCAATTTTATTCATAGAATTTTTTTTATTAAAACAATCATGCCTTATGGACAATTATATTGAAATTTATTTGTATCTCCTTTTAAAATCCAGTCTTATAAAATGTTTCCATTATTTTTAATCAGAATCATATAATATGGAAATGGTTTAAATTTCGTTTTTAGGCATAAAATTAAGATACCAAGGTATATAGCTAGTACTGAAATAAAATAGTTATTTTTCAAAGAATTATAATTTTATAAATATAATTTTTTTTAAAACTTAAATAGATATATTTTAATCTATGTCCTTAATATGATGTTTAAAAACATATCAAAATCAAGTAACATACATATGTTCCTAAAAAAGGTTAAATTATATTATGACTTTTTAATGATTAAAATGACATTTCTATTATAAAAAATAGGTTTTCAAAACATTATATAGTATAATTTAAAAGTTAATTTTCTTATTATTAGACACATAATTTTATTAAATAGATTAAAATATGTTTTTCGAAATGTAAAAATTTTATAAGAAGGGTTATCTCATATTAATAGTGATAAAATAATTATAAATTGCAATATTTATTTAAGGTTAATAAGTGTGAAAATGGGTTATACATTATGGCTCTAATTTTAGTAAATCAATTTGACACATAAACCTTTTAGAGTACCATAGTTAGTTTTGATATATATACTAACATATCCTTCCATAATTTCTCCACCTATGTATCCTAACACATGAAATTCCATCCTCATCCCTATTCCTATCATTCTATTCAAAATATTCATCCCTCTTTTTCACCTATAAAATGAGATGAAATAAACCAATTTTAAGTCACAATCCTAACATTAATTTCCCATGAAACACTTCTAAATTTACATATTATATTTACACTCATCACATTTTGAATATAATATTCTTAAAATATATCCCAAAGTTATTTATTTATATAGGATTCATTAGGGGGAGATCCAAATTCCCAAGGTCAATTTTACATAACCGTTTTCTTCCATTTAATATCATTCTCTTACATCCTTTTAAAATAATATTATATAAATATGTATAATATGAAATTGGTATGAATAATATAATAAATTTTTATTATATTTATGGTATATAAATTATTTATTCCACTATAATTGAACTGAAAAAAATTAAAACATTTATCATTTGTGTGTTCTCAAAGAACCACCTCCATGAAAGAGAAATTTTTTTATCATCCCCATGATTTAGGGATTGTTCTTGAAATGGATTTAGTGAGGATATATTTTATTTATTTCATTATTAATATTATAGAAATATAAATTAGGAATTATATATGTAATATTTTTTTAACTAACCCTCTTATAGGGTTTTCATCACAAAAAACAAACAATTAAATTTTTTACAAAACTATATCTATGAATTTATGTGTTTTTTTATCAATTTTAATACAATGATTCTATACTAAATAGTGGGATTGAAGGGATTGTGGAAGAAATTTTTCTACCCCACTTCCTATATATACTATACGCTACCCCGCAAACCACTATACATGGATGGTGGATCACAATAAAATGACTATATTATTTTGATTGAATTACATTCATTTCTAGGTGACATTGCCTAGACAATGACACCCACTAACTACGCGATGGTATCTAGGCATGAAATACATTTGTTTACGGTGGAACTCGATACCTTATTTATACCCCAATTGATCTCTATGAACATCATTGGCTCTAGAACATTTTAATAGATATTAAATAGTATGAATACACCCCTATGGCTCCCTAGATGAATATTATTACTTTGATGAACATTTTTGACACCATTTTTCTCAATTTTCTTCATTACATCACTCCAATGTACTAATGTATCTCTTCGTCCAATATCATATTTCTTATCATCTTATGGAATTATTAATAGTGTTTCTTAATGGTCATGTATAAATAAAGTAATTTGTTTTTAATTTATAAGGTTCTCAATACCGTTGAGTGTGATGGTTTGGGTTCTCACTACCATTGTGTATTATGGGGATGCTGCACACTACAATTAAATGTGTGGGTATTGGGTTTATATCTAGAATAAAAAAGAGGCTATTATTTTAATTAGGTTTCATGGAAATAATTTTAAAAAACAAGGTCATTACTTCTTTTAAAAAGATATGTTGTGAACTAATAAATCCATTGTTCAATGGGATCTCTCAATCAATTAAAAGAACAAGATGTATGGATCCATATTATATTACTTATAAACTCCATTATCATTGTATTTTGAACTGAATTTTTTGTATATTTACACTACACTTAGGTACTTCAATTTTAGTTATCTATTTTTTACATAAATTTAGTTCAAATTTTTATTATGTTTTAAAAATGAAATTCAACCACCCTCTTACAATTATTAAATGAACTAATAATTAATATCGGAGCCTAAAATTATTTCAAAACCATACCATTTTCAAGGAACAATCACTTATGTTTGACCTCTAACTTAAATACCCAATGTTCTCATGAAGGTCACTCAATGCGCAATGATATATACTTTTATGGTTGAGGCCTTAACTATTGACAAAATAAAATAAATATTTTTCATAAAATCATATGTTTCCAATAATGGGATATTATAGATATTTTTTATAGACATACTAATGAAAATGAATAAAAATAGACCCTCGATAATTAAATAAATATTCAACATGTTGGAAAACCCATGAATGAGCTACATTATAGGTTAGATATTAATGAACTTAATAGAGTTCCATTTTTTAAAACTATTTATGAAATATGAGTATCTATTGATATTATAAATTTGGTTACCAATAATGTAAATTATATAAGGCTTGGTATATATTTACAATATTTTGAATGTATTGATATACATTATAATGAGACTATAAATAAATTTTTTACCCGTTTAACTAATATTTGTAACTAAAAGTTGACTTTTAGGTGATTTATTTAAAATATATAATCTTGTGAGGATGATCCTCATAGTCTTTATAATTTCTTATCCATATAAATTGATTTCTATTCAATAATAAATGTAAATTAAAAAATTCCCTTTGAAGAACACATTGTGTATCTAATGACCTATGAGATTATAATGTGAAGACCTATTTATAAGGAATTCATATAGATAAATGAGAAAATAACTATAGAATTTAAGGAACGTAATGAAGATTAATACATAAGTTATTATATGATTTGGTATCATTACAATATGATAAAAACATATTCATGTAGTATAAGTCATTCCCCTATAAGAATAATGAAAAGTAATAAGTTAAACCCAATATACAATTCATTGAATGTAATAAATTGCATCACATCAAATCAGGATTCCCACTTACAAAAAAGAATCAAATTGACAGAAATAACCTTATTAAATCAATTTGGGGTGTCAACTTGTATCTATAGTGATGAATTATTATCCTAATCATAATCAAGTAATTGAAGGTGAAAATATATCATGACCCATGTAGATTAAATCATTGAGGTAAATTTAGAGAGATATTATTTTTACCAAAATTCTTCATTATTGGTATATCAATTTAAATTATTATGATTTTAAGTATTTTAAGGAAAAATTACTATATATATTTATTGATTTACCAAAAAAATTCAATGAACTCAAAATGAAATACAATCATGTTGTTTTTTAGAAAGATGAACATACCAATGTAAATGAGAAAATATAGAAGGAAATTGAAGTGGGAAAATATTTTCATTCCAAAAATGAAAAATATTATGAAATATGATTCTATTTATTATATGAATAAAATGAAATGCAAAAAAATGAATTAAATAAATTTAACAATAAAAAGGTATTTTTAAAGACTAACCTAATTTACAAAATTTTTAATATATAATTAAAAATTGCAATGATTATCTTAACATTTTATTGAGTGGTGAGGATAATTTAAATTTTATTTTTGGTTCCCAAACAATTGGGACACACACTTACAGGCTTGGTTATTCAAATCCTTCATGCTCAAAAATAAATAAATAAAAAATAATTTTGTAACCTCTATCTCTGAATATAAATATTGAAATTGTTTTATGAGTATTGGGCAGTTGTTTAATGTGTATATTTTCAAAAAATTGTGATATGGTAGGACCAAATTTATTTATATTACTTCGAATGGGTTTTATAGAAAATCCTTTTGAATAAAAATGTGTATTAATAAATCAAATTTAGTTTATATTATCAGATCCAAATTTTTTGAAAAAATTATTTAGTCTTATAAATATTTTGTATGAAGAATGTATCAATGTTCGAGGAGTTACGTGGAAAAATAATAGTGGGATCAAGAGAAATATGTATTGTGAATAAAATGAATTCATACTCCATTAAAATTGTTATGCATGGAAAGCCATGTTCGGGGAAAACATAATGAGTAATAACATCTGTATAGTTTCCATCTATTTTTCCGTATCCACTATTATTTGTGATGTATTATATTTTAGTTATTTAAAACATAATTTTTATACTATTAGTCAATTCTGTGATATTGGGTTAGAAGTATAATTTTGAAAGGGTATTTAAATTATTATTTATATTTTTTAAATTATATTTGATGATGTCAGTTTTTTCAACCAATGACTCACATTGTAATGTTTTTTTGTTTAATGGAATATATAATTTGAAATTAATTATATAGGAAAAAAATTTCTTCTGTATAAAATTTATAATCATTTGGAAGAAACTATCCATATAAATAGAAAATAAAATAATTATAAAATAATTTTTTTAAGAGATCAAGTTAAGGAGATTATTAATGAAATGATTACATCATTATAGCATACTTTGGATGGAGTTGGTAAATTAGTTATATATTAAGATTTATAGAGGTATGATTTTGAGTCATCTCTTTCTTACAATAACTAGATTGGACATCATGTTTACTGTAAAACATTTAACTCATTTTCAATCCAATCAAAATGGATCCCAAATAAAATATCCTCAAATAATTTTCATGTGATTAAATTAATTTAGAAATATTATTTTATTTTACCCAATAGTAACATATTTTGATCTAATAAATTTTTTCGATGATGATTTTATGCATTAAAATTATATAAGAAATTTAAAAGTGGGGAACTAAACATAATTGGAAAATCCAATATGTCGAAGAGTTATTAGAAGAACAATTCGATTGAAAATTCTATTTCCATAACAAGAAAATTTTTCAATTGGATTTTATTTAAACCTAATAATTTATAAGAAAAAAACTCTATAATATTATGGAATAAATTATGATCATTGTTGTACTTATTGATATCCTATTGTTGTGGGCACACCCAATATATTATACTATCGCACTCTAAACCGATATATTTAATTATATTATAAAAAATTTGAATTTCAGAATATTGAATTGACAAAATTTATTAAAATTTTTAATTCATCATATCAAAATCATCTTATTAGGAATTTTTAATATTTTAATAAAAATATTAGTTTTAGTAAAAAAAGTAGGTTATTTAATTTTCTTGTTTATATGAATATTTCATAATATAATAATGAAGTAGAACGTATAGTCTTTTATGAAATATAATATTAATTGATGAAATAATATTATGACTTTGAAAATATATTTTTTTAATGTGGGATAACTATGGAATTTTATTAAATCTAATTAAAATATTTCATTATTATAATGATTTATTTTTGACCATTTCATTGAATAATTTATTATCGATGTTAAATTTTCATTAGTATTCCCATAAAATCCTATTATCCTTTCTTGTTATTATAATAAATAATTTTATGTCAATAATATTAGTATCCAATAGAAATGTAACTTATATTGATTTTGAGAATAAAATTTTTATTTCATTAAAAATTTATTTCTAGGAATCTAATAATGTTTATTTTGATAATAACATTTTACACAAAAAGATATTATAATTTATAAAATTATTTAAAAATTTGAAATTAGAAGGATTAAATAGTGTAAAATGCAATTATAATTATCTTTATTAAAATTCATTATAATGATTTAAAATTATTTTCCAATGTAGAAGTAAATTCGGAGGGAAGATAAAATTTAATAAAAAAACCCTAAAGTACTAAAATTTTACTAATATCAATTTTTGTGGTGAATTATGACCCACACTAACTATACCTATATATTTTTTACTTTTTTGGCCACTAACCCATAAATAGTGACATTTCATTATTCAAAATGTAAGGGTTACTCCCAAAACAACCCTTCTCATCACTTATAAAATGGTAAAATCTGCACCCCATCAAGACAAACCATTATTTGAAGTTACCTTTCCAAAATATTACATTCTTACCCCTATAACACTCTCCCACATTCAAATTCTTCTAGTGGACACTACTTTGCAAATGGCCTCCATATCCATGTAGTCTTGGAGGGAAAATATAGGTCCCCAGCATGAGTATTATTAACAAATTTTCATTTGTTTCTAATTATATCTATAAAAATTTATTCTACCCAGAAAATATAATGATATTGACATATTTTATATTTTAGTATGTAAATATGTTAATAGTATTTTCATTCTATGTGAATTTATCAATTCTTTCATGAAAATTGAAATCATCATTGGTGTGTTTTTGTGAACTACAATCACTATGAAAAATGATATACAATTTTCATCAACAACGATAAATGATGTTATATTAATCAATTTAATGAGAAATTAATATTTTTTAATCATTAAGGTTATAATTAAGAAATATTAGAAATCATGTTAATGAAATACTCAAGAGACTATAATCATTTATTTAATCATTTTAAATGAGTCCTCTATGTGGAAAATATTTTATTCAAATTACATAATACATTCTTATACATTACATGATATTATACTGGTTTTTTAATTTAAATATATAAAACTAATAGACACCAAATAAGATCATTATATTTATTTTATAATTATTTTACAACAAAACCATCTCATAATCACTAATTAAATCATGGCATGTTAATTTGTGGTATTTCAAAATACATTTTGAAAAATAATATACATTTATATCATGAATAATTATTGGAACATAATTAATTGTATAATTATATATAAATATATATATTCAAAATTCTATTTTTTGAAGATATTATATAAATATTTATTTCAAAAGTTATGATAAAAACACTTCAGTCATTAAGAATCAATGAATCTTTCTCATTTTCCATTTAATCTACTAGGACAATGATTAAAAAAATCATGAAAATAATTTATAACATCATGGATAATTATAAATAATTCCTAATAAAAAATAATTTAATCAGTAATGAGTATATTTTAAATATTAATGAATAGGGAGAACTATAAATTTAAATTAGTAAAAATGGTCAAAACTATAAACACAAGATGTTGAAATGTGGAATAATACGTATAGAGAATTATTATTTAAAAATAATATGAATGAAAAGGTGCATTATTATGTTTTTAATTAAGTTATTAAGATATATTTGTTTTTGATGTAGGTGTAAAATTACATTCAAGGATGTTATGAAAAATTATATCTTTAGTAAATATTTGGTATTATGCACCCAAAATCAATTATATAGTATATAACATACTTATTTGCAATGATCTATCAATAAATAACATTATCCATGGCCTTTAAATAACAATTTTATTACCTCTCTTTCATGGAGTTTTGATTGAGTTTCTACCCAATCCATATGTGGGGTCTCACGGTCTGAATTTTCATTCATTGGGACTCATGTTATATTCAATACTTATTTTCATTTGTGTAGTGAAATAATTTACATGAATACATTTTTACGCATTCCACTTGAGATTTATGGGATTTAAATTTCTATATTGTTATCCCCCTATCGCATTCATTTGATTCCATAGTCACAAGAACCATTGTTAAACTCAATCTTTTCCATGGTGTAAAACACTACCCTACATTTTGAAATGAAACATTGTGTGTTATTCCTTAGATAATACATCCTTTTATATATATTGGAATACATATTTTATAGTTCCATATATGATTCTAGGGGTTATCACCCAAAAGTGTGTTGGTCGAGAATTGAATTAAAGATAAACTTGAAATGTGAATAGTTGTTCTAAGAACAAACACTTTGAGAGGAACTCTCAGGGTATATTATTTAGAATATTAACATTCACATAATGATCATGGATAAAGAATATATCCTAATATTGTTCATGTATCCTACCAATTAAAAATATTAAACACAATTTTTATTTTACATGGGTAAATTAGTATATTTATAGTACCCTCAAACATATATTTCATCAATAACATACTTTATATTAACTTTTGATCGATATACAGAATTCATATTTTCTACTTTTGGAAATAAAATAATCAATCAGTTAGAAGGAATGAAATGTAAATTTCTCAACTTGATCAAATTAAAGAATTAAATATAAGAATTATTCCTTTTTTAAATAATTTTTGGTCAAATGTTTAATTTTCATATTTTTTATTCTGATGTACCCCACATCTTCTTAGTTAATAAAGTGATGCGATCCTATATATCCACATTATTCATCTAAGTGGTGAAGTATTTTATTTATGTATTTATCAGTATACACATAGCAATTTTTTACTGAGAAATAGGTTTTTCTGGGTAATGGTATGAATGGTAAGGATAAATCAACAGAAGAATGTATTGGAATTAATAATATAATTGGGGATCCTCGAAATATATAACCCTTGATGCATTGAATGATTTCAAGAGAAAAATCATGTTATTTGGTTAAACCTCTCCCTATTATAGTATGATGATGTGGAATAAGTCCTCAACAACATGTTTTTTACAATAATTATTCAATCCATGAATAGGTGTTCAATGGTTATTATTTTCCATGCTTCTATTTATTTTCAATGGTATAGCATGATCTGGGTTTTAGGTGATTATATAATCTTTTTTTTCATTTATTTCTTCTATATCTATAAGAAACAATTATTTTGTTTTAGTTATAAATATTTTTTTGAGTTTAAATGTTTTTTACTCTCTAGTGTGACTTCTCAATGTGATCATGGGAGAATTAGGGATGACAAGGACATATTCGGGGTCCTAGATCCCAACATATTATAACAAATTGGTAGCATTTTTTTGAGAAATTATATGGGGAAGGTAGCATGGCTACCCCAAACCATATGAGGTCTGACATTGTACTAGAGAATCCTGTATGGATTGATAAATCGTGTTATTTTGTGTGAATGACCATGAAAAAAATCATTTTTACTGCTACATGAAATAGTCATTGTGCATGATTAGAGGAAAATTTCATGAATACCATGTGAGGTTCCCCTTCTTACAGCAGTGGGTGCACAGTTGGAACACATTTTGGCCAACCAAGAGGCCTAGGATTTTGGTCAAAATTTTGAATTCACCACTAATTAATATTTTATTTCATACCTAACATATCCTATCCTTCATGGATAGTATCACATTTAATTACATATCATTCTGAATCATAATCTTGGATTTCCCATCAATTCCTTCTCTCATATCATAATTGAACATCATCAGTATCATTTGAGCTCCATCATTGAGTTCTCAATTCCATTTTTTCTGTTCCACATTTTTCTTGGTATGAGCTTCACTATTTATGTGAAATCTAATTTTCTATATTTTTAGGCTCTATATTTTTTAGTTTTTTTCTTATGATCTTAGTCGAATCAAGAGTTGTTACCAAAAAATAACTTTACAACTAACTTATGTTAGGTGGTCTATACTTTTCCCATTTTCATTGGGGGTATATTATGATAGTTTCCATTGTTCCTCGTTCCAATAAATATAACGAGACCACAAAACTGAATTTATTAATGAATTAAATGACATCAAAATTCCATGGATTCCCTTCAATTTCTTGATTTTAGATAGAGGATGTTTCCCATCTAAGGCCACCAATGGGGTGTGCCTTTTTTCCATTGAATATTGTTGAACTGCCCATGGGGTTTAATTTTGAGATTTCATAGTCAAAGGAAGTCCATAATTAAATTATTTGAATTGAATTATAGATCACGAGAAGTACTACCTCCTTTTCCAAGGGATACATGATGTTGAATTGTTTAATTGTTTAATGGAAATTTTATTTGAGTAGGTAAACTCATTGGTTGATTTTTGAACATGAATGGAATATGAGTGGGTATTCTCATTGAATAGATTGGTTTTAAAATGATATGGAATAAATGATGAATTATTCCATTATATTACTTGGTTGTTTTTAATCAGATCTTGAATTCTGTAGTGGACTCCCATAATAGATAATGATCCTTGTGTCTTGAATCTATGGGATTAATTGGGCCTTGATACCCCTTGGATCCGATTTGTTAGGTATTTTAGTGTATATGGTCACTAGACATGCTCCTCGGATAGCATGTCAAACCTATCCATGTTTCCATCGAGGTGATTATGGGACTCGATAAGGATGCCTTGGTCATCCACACCATGGAAATAGTCCATCATGGACTGACAGATGATTATTCAGTATAGCCATAGAAAATGTTAAATGATTAGTTAAAACGATCATTTGTGGTTGCTCTAACACTTCTGGTTATACTATATGGCCATGGTTGACTGATGCACATGTAGTTTGGATGTATCATGTTTTACATGAGATGTATTGGTGTATAGAAAGGTTCTATTAGTTATATTTTTATTATTTGTAACTTCATTATTATAACAGCGTGACCCACGATTTATAAGGAGACATGCACAATTATATAGTACAATTACATTATATTATATACACAATGGGAACATTACATTTATTTAATGCTCACCTATGATGTGTATTACACTTTTATTTAGATTTAAATATTGCACAACCAAGATTGTTATAGATCTTTGTGTGGTAACCCACTATGATTGTATCTCACACCTTCGATGGGCCACTGTTGGGTCCTCAAATAAACCCATTAGATGCCATAAGGGGCTAGGGAAATATAAATAAATTTGATTATGGATTTTGTTCCATTCATAGGAGCAGGAAAAATCATGATGGAGCTGAGGTGTGTGATGTATTTTGGAGATAGTTTTTTTGTATTTTTTTTTTGAAAAGTGTATTATATTGTAATTTTATGTACAAGTTTTGGATGACTTTTTGAAATATTACATACATCATCATATTTTTGATATGTGATTAATTCTTGGATTATTTTTTTATTCATGTTATCTATCTATTGAATTACTATTATACTGCTTCTGATATATTTATTTGTATGATTTCTTCCATAGTGTTACACTCTGGTAAGATGTTATAGTTTCCCCAAAAATGAACCCAAAGACCTAATTTCTATTAGGAAGCCTATTCCATTTGGGATGACGTGATTAAGGCCATGTGGCTAACTATGCTCGGGGCACTGTTGAGGGGCATCCGGTTTGAGATGATACAAAGTAGTAGAAGAGTTGTTTATTTTCTAGGTTCCATTAATTTTTTGCATCAATATATATGGATAATAGTGTATAAGAATTTGGAAATTATCCATTCATAGGTGTAGCTTACCCACATACATGAAAAATCTAAATTTCCATGAATAGAAAGTGTTGTTTTCTGGATTTTTACTGTTACTGTTGATTTGATTCCAATAAAGGGTGATATAATTGAATTATGATATTTTATTGATATGATTATGGGTTGATGTTTTTGAAACCTGATTATATGAGGGCATTCCATCTCATGAATCATTATAGAGTCATGACAGAAATCAAATTTCATGCATTATTCCATGAATTATTCCATGCCATATAGGATGGATTTCCTGTTTTCAAGTTGTTTTGATAGGTGTCTGGATAAATGCACATACTGCTGTGATAGAGAACTGTGTAGTGAATTAAGAAAATGGGTTTCTTATCAGAGTGCTTGTGCATCCTAAGTAATTTTTCCTAATTAGGATACAACATACACCCCGAGAGGGCAATTGTGGAACATTGAATCATGGAACATGAGTCCCATGGACTAGAATATGTTATGGTGTGGATTGGGTGGACACCTAATTTTGGTTCATTAGGAGTGTATAACCTTACATATCATAATTTATACATCATTTTAATTAGAAATTTTAAATATAATGGGGATAAAAATGTGATATGATTATGATATTCAAATGGAAAATTGAAATGATAAGTAGAGAACTAGACCTAGACCGGACTTTTGAGTGAGCATGGGTTAGTTCACCTAGTGACATTGGAGACTATTTACTTTTTTAAAGTGCTATATTTTTGGTAATGATGTGTGTTATGAACTATTTATACAATAATTTTGAGAAATCATATTCTTTTAAGATACATACTTTAATAAAAAAAATTTGAGGCGAGTTTTTTTCATTATGGAGGCATACCACCACTAAGACCACTTGTAGGACACCCGTAGGGTGGAGATGATCATGCTGTATAGGTATTAATCTATGAGATACTAGTAGATCCCTCTTTTAGTTCTTGATGTGGAAGTAGCTATTGTTATAGATAGTGGTTATGATGTATTCTTTAGTGAGGGGTTTTATTACTTAATGTTGACTTTCCGTGAGTGCCACAACCTACATTGACTATGGTGGAGTAACACAAGTTTTCCCGAAGCATAATCCTTACAGGTTATTATAGGATGGTGCTACAAAGTCTTATGGGATATTTCATCAGACTACCGTTTCAATCATCGAGTATAATCCTTACAGGTTATTACAGAGTTTTAGTATTTTTCCCGTAGCATAATCCTTACAGGTTATTACAGAGTATCAGTATTTTTCATCGAAATACTTATCTGATAAGTTATTGAGGGTGAGACACTTTGAGGATGGACTCTGGAATGAGGTTCAATATTTGGTAAAAATATTCATATTAACCTCTATTTATTAAATTGTGATTTAGGAGCCGATTACATAGAAGAACGTGAGGGAATATGGGGGAAAGTAGCATGGTAGTATAGTCTCTCGACCTAGTGGTTAAACCTCTTCATCTAGGAAGCATCATTTTGAGGATTCTTATGAGGTTTTTAATAGTAAGTATGTAATTATTGGTAGCTAGGTTTTAAATCATTAGTGTTGTAGATGGTTCCCCATGAAGAATCTGTGATATCACTCCCATTCTAGTTCCGAGATTGCAGAAGAATGGGGCATGTGAAACATTTTTATAGAAACATACCTCCACCAGTGAGTGTTACGGGTTAGTTCTGAAATCAGGTTTTGGAGTAGGATTCTATGATCCTCATCAGGCATGGGTATGGATTATTAATGGTCTATTAGGTTATGGTTGTGTTCCTCATGGATGAGGAATCTTGGAACTAGTTACACATAGATAGTATAGAGGTCATATATCATGTATTGAGGTTATGTCAGAGGGCCGCAGTTTAGGACAAATCTATTATTCGTAGACTACCCTAGAGGAGCACGGATTCAGATCATCTATGTTGGGAGTTATGATCTTTGTATCCCAAAATATTGTATCTTCTCTCTTTTACATGGGTGCATGCCCTTGTTTCATACATGTAACTAATGTCTAATGATTCTAGAATGTGATCATGTATTCAAAATGTGTAATGGAACTAGAAACTCTATTTTAGATCATAATAGATTATGTGCATCTGCGCAAATAGGTCTCTCTGAGTTTGGTGGGTTTTGATTCATGTGGAATTTTTTTCTCCTTGAGATGATGAGGTTTGATTTCATACTATAAATAAAATGGATAGTGGATTATCAATCATATGTTGATTTATTTTTACATATGTTGACTATCACATCCTTGATAGAGCTGTTTATACTCACAATGGTAAATGAGATTTCCATGTGAGTCGATCTGGACCACAAAAACATGGTTAGAGGAAGTTGATATCCCAGATTTCAAGTTTGTATCTATTTGAATAGGGAGAGAATTAGGTTTACATTCCACAAGTGAGTAATCATTTAATAGATTTTTTATTGTACTAATTTTCTTCTTTAACTCTTCAGAGAGAGGTTTATTTCTCAATCAAGATATTACTAGAATATGCAATGGTATTTATTCCTCATTATATGATGGCTACAATAAATATGAAGGAGCCCAAGAGGAAGATATAGGATTTGGAGGCAAAGGGTTTCATTTCACCCAGTACTTCTCCATGGGGTTCTCTGGTCCTTTTTGGGAAAATAGATGATGGTAACCTTATGATATGGAGGGATTATTAGGAATTGAACCTTTTGATGGTTTTAACTAGTATATATTTCTATGGATAGTGGACCACTATGATCATCTTCAAGGAGATCATATATTTTTGAGAATTTATTAGAGATATGGATATCACTAGGTGCATGTTAAACCTTCAGAAATACCATATATATCCATTTGTATAAGCTTTGGTCTATATGAGTATCTGGTTATGTTGGTTTATCTAATTAATGTGGCAGCATGATTCATGGTTCTGAGGAAATGAGTCTTCCATCCTTATGTTGTTTTGTTGTGGTGATTTTCATTGATAATGTCATGGTTTATTATCAAAATTTAATCAACCATGACAATAAAATTGAGATTTTTTTTGTTACAAAGAGAGAGAATCAGTTATATTCTATGATCAAGTAGTGCCACTTTTGGATTGATCAAATTAACTCTTAGGTGACATTATCTTAGAGACCGGAGTATTTGTAGCCCTAGAAAATGGGAGGGATATAGTTTACATGGAAAATCCTAAGACTATCTCTGGAATATAGTGTTTCTTTGGTTTATGTAGATATTTCAGTCTTTTTATACATGAATTATCCTACTTACTAGTGATATTGTTGGTCTAGCCTAAAAATGGGGTGAATTTTTTATTTATGGATACCCATGTGATATCATGTCATGGGATGAAAGGGAGATAGCCTTTAACACTAGTCCTTATTCTTCCAAATAAGGGAAGAAGCAGCATTGTCTATTGGGATGCATCAGGTGTCAGTCTAGGATAAGTACCAATACAAGGTGATATATTTGTGTTTTATAGGTCTTTCCAGCTAAGGGGAAATGAGAATTACTACTTGAAACACAAACTCAAATTAGTTACAGTTTTTATTATCTTGTCATATTAGAAAAACTATTTACCAGGAGAGAATATTGTGGTGTAGACAGAAAAAAATGCCTCAAGTGAAAATTTACATAGTGTGATATAAATATGAGGTACCTAAGGTGGGTTGAGTTTTTATGGTATTTCGACATCGAGATGTCCTACATACATGGGAAAGGAAAGGTATTTTTTTGACACAATAAGATGGAGGACTAAGATTTTAGGATGTTCCCGATTCTAATAGTGAGTGGAATCTTTTGGATTTCTTCTCAAAGATTAACTTGGAGGTGTATAATAGTAATGGGATGAATTTTATTTCATACATAGGTGTGAACTCCGACCTACTAGATCTATTGAGTATGAGGAAGCTATCAGATTCATAGTGAAAAGTCCTATAGGAGCTTATGGATGTTTAGGACCCTCCTCATAGTTTTACCATATTAAAGGATGTGATCCTACATATTCATGGTCATGTTTTGGTTCCATTGGATATATAAAAGGAGTGTATGACATAATTACATTCTTCACTTTGGGTGATGCGTTAGGGAATTACGAAGATGTTTCATGAATTACACCATTAGTACTAGTGCATGAGAACGAATCATGGGGTAGCTAGTTTTTATGAAATGTTCCCCCTGTCAGCTGTTGAATGCATAATGTCAATGACCATCAGTACATTTTCAATATTTACCTTTTCTCGAGATAAAATGGAATGATGTCATGATATATTTTTTGATCGGTTTAATATGTTCACCTCTAAATAACCATGTTGTGTGGGTTGTTGTTGACAGGATCCTAACTGTTTCCCATTTTCTACTAATTAGGGAGACCTTTTATGTTGATGATACTGAGAAGTTTTATGTCTTTGGTATAATACATGTTCATAGGGTATCATACTCTATAATTTTATAGAGGTATTATCAGTTTAAATAAGGGTTTTATCATAGTTTTCAGGGGCACTCGGTACTGAGGTGGATCAAATAATGGTATACGGCCCATAGAATAATCACTAGATAGAGTGTACGATACAAGTTCTTGAGGAAAAAAAATCCTCAGGAATCCTAGATTTAGTAATTCATGTAATATGAATATAACCCTTGTGGATTTATCCTAAAATATAAGTAATCAGTTGACTATACAAATGGAACCATATGCAGATTTTTTTGGGGGGCTATATTGAACACCCCTATTCAGGATAGAGGAAGTTGAGGTGGCTTTAGTGTGACTATATGTCATATAGGAGACTTGTGAGGTGGTCTAGAAGATTAGGATTTTGATGGATGCTGCATAGTCATAAAATTAATAATACACTGATTACCATAGATCACCTATCGAGTTATAGGTTGGATACAACTAATTTTAACATGTTTTATTGAGGTTGAACATAAATGGATCAGTATAAAAGTGAATGATTTACTGTGATAAGTTAGTTGTTCAGGATTATAGATAATGTTGGGTTAGTAAACTATTGGTTGATGTAACCTCAGATGTACTAATCTATGCATGATATCTTTCATCTATCTCAACAGTGCCATTTCAATTCAATCCCATCTCATTATAATCTTCCCGATGAGGTTGAGTTATTGGTAAATGTCCCCATTGAGGAGCTTCACATTCATATCATTGATAGGTTCATGAGGTTTCAATTAGGATAGTAAGTTCATATAGTATGTGGGTTATGTTAGTATGGTATTTTACAAGATGATACATGGGAGAAGGAGGCAAAAAAAAACAAATCAGTGGCTGGATTTGTTCTCTATTTGATCTTAACCACCCATGAGAGGAAAATCTGGGGAAAAATTCATTATGGGTGGGAGATTGTATGAACATAGGTTTTAGTATGAGGTAAATATCCTTTTCAATGTTTAAATGTTTTTATGGTCTATTGTGAGTTCCCATGTTGATCACAAGGGAATCAGGGGGTCCAGGGCTTTTATGGATCCCAAAGCCCAAAATATTGAAGAAAACATACATGATTCACAATTTGGAAATGGTATGTGGTATAGGCCATAGGGTTACCTCTAACAGTGCGAGGATATATTGTTGGATGGAGAATATCCTAAGGTTCAAGAAAACATATGATTTTTTGTTTGGAAATATGAAAAAATTGATATTTTTTTATAGTGGGGTGAGACACTATTTTCCCACAATTAGTAAAAAATTAAATGAAAATCATGAAAGGTTCCCTTTTTACTATAGTGGGAGAACAGTTAGTGCGCAGTTTGTCCAACCGTGTGGCCAAATAGTACGACCAAAGAATCTTGGTTAAATTATGAAATCAATCTTTATTAATAATTATTTACAACACTAATTTATCTTCTTCTATTTGGAATGAATCACATCAGTTCGGAGATAATTATAAATCCTAAACTAGTCTTTCCCACTGGTTCCCTTTTTGATATCATAATAAAGTGTAGTAAGCCTTCATGGATCCATATCAGGGAGTACCCAACTCATTTTTTGTCATTCCTCTTTATTGTTTGGGCCAGCTACACTGTTTATGTGCATTATAATTAGCCTTATTTATAATATCATCATATGTTCATTAGTTTTCTTCTAAAATTAGTCAAAATTGGATTTAGTACTGGAGGGTTAATATACTAATGACCTATGGTTGGTGGTATATAATTTTCATGTTTTGTTTGGTTCTATATTATGTTATATTCAATTTTAACTCCCACTGTAATTTCTCATGCAATCTGAGAATTGAATAGAAAAATTGAATTAAAATAAATGAGATATGTTAGGAACAACCATTAGTTCCGAATGTTTATTTAGAGGTTGATTCCCTAACCAAGTCCACACATGGGGTGTGCCATTTTTTCTTTTCATATTGTTAAAAACACACATGTAGTGTTATTTTGACTTTTTAATGTTATATAAAGCCAGTAATAAAGTGGTTCGAATTGATTTTTTGGTTAGGTGATGTATTTATTACTTTTTTTGTGATACATGATGTTGAATTGTTTAATTGATGAATTTAAAATGTTATATGAGTGGGTACACTCATTGGTTTTTATTTTAATTGTAATTTCAAGTGAGTGGGTATAAATATGAAATTGAATGATTGGTAAATGATATAAAACTAATTATGAATGATTAAATTATATGAATTGGATGTTATTTCATGGATCTTGGACAAGGTAGATGACTCCTTGGATAATGAAATATCCATTACACTTGATTTCATCAAATGCCTTTGGCTTTGCTACTCCTCAGATCTAGTTTGGTTGTCCTTACAATGGACATGGATAGTGGGAATGTTCCATGGACCCCAACTAAAGACTCACTACATTTCTATTGAGTTTTTCATAGGACTCGATGAAGATTTATTGGTCATTTACACTGAGGATCCAGACCATCATTTTCTAAAACATGATTATATGGTGTGTATGTGGAAAATGATACATGCCTAGTTCTATGGCATTCTCATGGTTTTTTTGACACTTTTGGTTCTACGGTGTGTCCATGGATTATTGATTCACAAGTTATTTAGACGGTCAACTATCATCCTAATATGTATGGATGATTTAAAAAGAAAATGTTAGATATATTGGTATTATTTTTAGCAATCTTTTTTTAGGATATTGACCCAACTTTTAATGGGATACATGTCTGGCTATTCAATATAAAAAATCTTGTAGTATATAATATAGGAATGTTTACTTTTATTTACTAATTACCTTGGAAAAATATTGAACTATTTTAGAACTTGTTAAATTGTAAAGTCAGTATTTTTATAGATCATTGGGTGTTTCCTAGTGAAACTAAATCTGACACCCTATTTGGGCCACTATTGGGAACTAGAATAGAATTTTTGGAAGTAGGTAGGGAACTGGGAAACAGACCATAGATTGATGGTTGATTTTGTTCCATACAGATAAACATGATAGAATGAGATCGACATGATGTTTGTAATGATATCTCGAGATCACAATTTTTAAATATTTTTAATATTTTGACACATTTATTTTATTGTACTTATGTGTACTTGTATTGGATGTTTTGTAGACCCATGACATGTATCGACATCTTATTTATCTGAGATTACATGTGGAAGTGTTTATTTATTCTTAACGATTATATATTATAGGACTATAATACATCAACATCTATTTTATGTAAATGTTTTCTCCCACTATGTTACTCTATGCTAAGAGTTAATAGTCTCCCCACAGACACACCAAAGGCCCTCACTACTAGTTAGTAGATTCTAGCATTTGTGGTGATGTTCTTGAATCCTTGTGGCCAACCGTGATCATGGAACTATTGTTTGTATGCCAGGTCACATACATTACAATATAACTTATTCCATTTTTATTCTATGTATGATTTCCTTATACACTAATTATTATTGATAATGTGAGATAATCCTTAATTTTTTCATTTCCCACTAAAACGTATAAGAGGACTATGTGTAATATTCAATGATTTGATAGAAGGGTTAATTATGTTCTACAAATGTTCTAATATTGTATCATATGTTTTGAAATGTAATTTACATATGTATCTTGTAATTTGTGATTGGTAAAGAGTCATGTATTTCGAAAATACTTCTATTTTCTACCAATAATTTAATATAACTTCCAACTATTGGTTTTTGGAGTATGGGAATTTATAGTTGGTATGAAAGGGAGGTTTATTAGATAAAACTAGGACATGATTTATAGGAAAAAATTTATATATGAAAATTTATATGAATTTGCAGAAATATTCCAAGTTATCTCTATAGAAAAATTAATTGGAACTATATTATAAAAATCAATATCATGAGATGATTATGTATATTCCATTATATATAATTATGATGATTAATATGTGAATGGGAACAATAGAAACTCCCATTTTTAATACATTGATATTAAACATAAAAGATATAAGGATTATGGATATGTAGATAACAAACTCATTAAAATATTATTGTAGTTTTCCTAGGTTATGAAAAATAATCTCACCCATAACGAGCCACCCACTTATCAACAACATAGTGTAGCTATATTAGATCATTTCATGTTACAAATACCATAAAAATTCATTAAATCATGTAATCCATTAGGATTTAATTAATGGATCATGTCCCATGGGAAGATATTTATCGCATTGGGATATAATGAAAATAAAATATTTATCATGGTAGTATATCATCTAAATGGGGATGAGGACCTATGGTTTTCAATAATAAAAAAACCGAAATAGGAAAATGAGATAAATAATATGAATTTGGAACTTTAAACAAGTCTTTACAGGAAATATACATTCCTTATTTTAAAAGATCATATATTAAATGGAAATTCATAAATATTAGAAAAAATAAGGGGAAATTTTGTTGAATATGTGGCTTACATTATAATGATGGCTTGGGATGTTACCGACAATGATTATAGTCCAAAAATATATATGTATAATTGATTTTATGGGATAATGTTTAGTCATAAAATTTTATTGTTCACATAGAACCTTACAATATATGAGGACATATTCTCAAGGGCTATTAATAAATAGAACAATTTCTCCTGGACGAATTCATTAAAATGAAATTAGGAGAATAAGGTGTTGTATAGGAATAATGGGAAGAATAATATAGGCACCCCAAACATTTTAATATATTATTAATTTTTTTAAAATCAACATCCAAAAAGTTCAACCCATAGATCACGAGGCCCACATTCATTGTTTGAGTTTCTTTAGAATATATCATTGTGAGACTGAAATAAAACATCATTATTTTATTTTCTAGAATGAAATCCTAAATATTTTCAATATCCTAAAACTGAATGGGAAAAGAAAGATTATATATAGGCAAAAGGGGTTATCTTAAAATCCTATTAAGGGAAAAATGTTTATTAATAATAACATTGTAGTCAATGGTATAACATGATATCAAATAATTGAAGTCTCATGAGTAATTAATTGGGATCATAACATTAATACCATGGTATCATAATATCATGGACACATATGAAATGTAGAAAAAACATGAAATTATATTAACATGTGTCTGGGATATGTTCCTAGATATTATCACATGGTGGAAAAATTCTTATAATGAATTATCCATACTACATAATCCCATAAAATACACCTAATGTGTCTAATTATTTACCCCATTCATTCGAGTACATTCTATGTGAACCAATCATAACATGTTCATGATTTATATGTTAAAAAATTGAAACAAATAATAAGTAATAACATAAGCAATACCCATAGAAATAAATTGGGATGCACAATCAAGTAATTTATCATAATCAATGGAATAATCAAAATTATGGAATTCGGTAAATGAACATAATGCATGTATCTCCCCAAAAATGGAAGGTATAATAAGATACATTTATATATTAGATATATATATATAAATAATATACAAGTAATATGTAACATCAAATGTTTTATACATTGAAAAAATTTTATTTATATTATTATATAGAATATTTCTAGTATAAAATACCCTATTATCATTGAAATGGAATCTTCAAAAATTAAAAATTTCTGAAATATATAGATATTTTTTTCATTATAATAGAAAATGGAAACATATAATGAAATATTTTTTGAAATTATTGTTCATGATGGTGTTAAATTATGTACATTCAATATAAGTTAGAATAAAATATTCCAATCACACACTAGTAGTAAAGATAAAATGTACACTATTTGGAAAATGTCAAAAAACAGATTTTAAAACATTTGGTAAAAAATTTAAATCATTTGAAAAAAATAATAATTAAATAAATATTTGGTGGATATTAAAAAATAAAATTTAAAGATTCTATGTATCACCACAATACCTTACTGTATTTTGTACTTATAATAAATTTAATTTTGTGGATAACTAGCAATGTATGCAACACCGAGTTTAAACAAAACACTATCCAGTAGAATTTTGGAATGACATATAAATAATATAACATTTAGAGAACTTATATTCTATATTTATCTTCTATATATCCAATAAAATATTTTTTAGTTATTTTAATAAATTTAATTAGGAATTATATTAGAATAAACCAAATTTTACACATTAAAAACAATGTTTTTATAAAAGTAATTTTATAGACTTTTATTGGGGAACCAGTTTTAATTATAAACTTTGGAAGATATTTAATTTTAATATTAATAATTAAACATATTTATTCAAATAGAAAAATTAAAATACAATGATGTTGATTTTTTTGAAGTTCCATTTTTAATGAATAGTGGAAAATATAGAATTTTAATTCAAAACTGATTTTTTATATAATTAATTTATAAGGATAAATTATATTTTAAATTAAATTTAATGTAAAATTATATCTTTTATATAACCATAAATAAAATTTATGTCATTTGAAATCAATTTACCAATGAAATTAGATATAAACATAACATAACATTTGAACATTTCTACTTTTAAAACCCTCATTGTTGTCCCATCTATGGGATTAAATTGAAATTAATATCTACCTACAATAACATTTTATCATGGAAAAATGGATTCGTTATATTTAATCAATAAAATTTATAATGTATAATAAGGTCAAATTACTTTTTTACTGAAAATATTAGTAAATGTGATTAAAAATAATTTTAGAAAATAAGGGGAAAATTAGATTAATTCGCGTATAAACCTTAAACTTAAAGAACAAAATGACATAGAAACCTACAAAAGATATAATGGATGGAATTATTTTTACCATGAACTCCATTTGTTTTAATTTTTACCATTTTATATCCACTTTTCATATGCAAAATTATAGTGAAATTCCCATTTAAAAAATTTACAAGAATGTCACTTCTGCTCGACTATAAAGAGGCACTCACACCTCCCAATTCATCACAGATATCCATACAAATTTCTCAATAATGATATTTCAAAATTTATCCTAAAAACCCCTCATTTAATCCTATAATAATCCCTTTTCCAGTAAAACATTAAAGTATTCCCTTTGGTGAAAACAAAAATGAGTTACCCAAATAATAGGTAACATCATTCCACATGCTCATTGTTTTATTTTCATTGTCAACCCACTCAACTATTTTTATTAAATATTTATATAATAACATAAATATAATCATTATATTTATATGTTTTTATTATTTAAGTTATACATACACTTACACTTACTTCCATCGATCGGTAATAAACTTACCCTTCTTGTGTGTGGCGAACTACCGCCTCCCGAAATGATGTTTATTTTTAATTTCCCTTCACTACATGTCATGGTTGGGAATTATGATGGAAAAATATTTATATATGAAATATATGATATTATTTATCTCTTTATTCTTTTAAAAACTTTATATATGACATACATTAATGATTTACACTTTTTTGGGAATATTATAACATCGTTTTTGAAAACAAGGACTACTGGAACCTCAAAGTGTTGGGATATGTTCAAAATTCTCAGGGAATATTAATGATAGATTTATTTAAAATTAGGTTACATAAATTAAAACTTCATGATATTGTTGGCACCAAAAATGTGGCCCGAAAGAAAGGAACGAAAAAGAAGGCCGGCGCGCTGCCTCGCGAAGCTCCGCCGCGAAGCCCCACCGCGAAGCGCCCCGACCATGGCGGCGCCGCGAAGCTCCAGAGGCGGTAATACTCCGCGAACCCATTTGACGTTCGCGAGCCGCTGCGAAGCAGCAGAGGCGGTAATCCTCTGCGAACGCATTTGACATTCGCGAGCCGCCGCGAAGCTCCAGAGGCAGTAATGCTCCACAAACCCATTTGACGTTCGCGAGCCGCCGCGAAGCAACAGAGGCGGTAATCCTCCGCGAACGCATTTGACGTTCGCGAGCCGCCGCGAAGCTCCAGAGGCGGTAATGCTCCACGAACCCATTTGACGTTCGCGAGCCGCCGCAAAGCTCCAAAGGCGGTAATGCTCCACGAACCCATTTGACGTTCGCGAGCCGCCACGAAGCACCAGAGGCGGTAATCCTCCACGAACCCATGTGACCTTCGCGAGCACGCCGCGAAGCCCCGGAGGCGGCGTGCGAGCCCTGCTTCGCGGCGCCCCTTCCCTATAAATACTGGACTCCCCCTGAGTCCCGAGGACGGACGATCCGACCTTTCGGCTTCTCCTCTCCCGAATCGCGAAGCACGCTTTGCCCCGGGAATGATGAGCTCCGCGAGGTACTTCTACTTCGCGAGACTCCTCTGCATTGTCTCGTTTTGAGCCCCTCTTCTAAGAGGGATGCCCTTCGCAAAGCTCGAGGGAGTTTGCGAAGGAAGGGGATTCCCAAGGGAACCCGGGCAGCCGTAGAGCGTTTATGCTTTGCGAAACACCCAATCCCTGCTAGTGATCCCTATGCCAAGGTAGGATCACTACACATCGCGAAGCACACTGCTTCGCAGGACCCTGCTTCGCGAGGCACCCCTTCCTCACGAGGCAGTGCTCCGCGAACACTGTTCCACTTCGCGAAGCACCTCCCACTCACACCTATGACCCATGGTAAGGCCAAGGCACTCCAATTCGCGAAGCGCACTCCTTTGCTTAGAAATTCCTCTTCCCGTGCGACCCTCCCGGTTTTCACGATGTCATTTCAAAGTCCCATGGACAATACCACCCGTAGCGTTGCTTCGCCTAATGCTTCTTCACATAGGCATGCTAACGGATATTGCTTCTTCGCATAGCCACACTAACGTGGACCCCTCGATGGTTCGTTCCACAACTCCCCATGGCCATGGCCTTACCGGTACCTTCCCTTCCCCAAGGACCAGAAGGTACCAGTTATGTAAGTCCTAGGGGTGTGGAGTGAACCCACTTCGTCCGAGCTGCAGGACGTTAAACTGCCAAGCACCACGTCCTCAACACATGACGTTAAACTGTGACCCAACCTCGTCTCCCTAACGAAGGGTCCCCCCAGTTCGAACATTCTTTACACCACCCGTCTCCATGGGAATGGAACTCTTCCGCACATGGAATGAGATCCTCCTTGTCGGAGTGGCGTATGTTCGTAGGGGAAGGGCTGCCTCAGAGCGTAAGCCCCTAACCTTTCGTACGGACGATTGCACCCGTGCATCTCCGTACTTCCCCACTACCAAGGTCAGTGGAGGGCGTGATAGGGAACGCGGCACCCCCCCTATGGGCCTCCATCCTGGAGTAAGTCCCAGCACCGTGGGCCGCCTAACGCGTAAGCCCCTCTTCTCTTATCACGGACTCTTCCTTCACGACGTGATCGTCAGGCCCTTGCAACCTCTTGTTTCTCACACCGAGCATGACTCACGTGGGCTTAGAGTGAGCACCAACTCTGACCCCCATCCATGCGAACTACAAGGACTTTGATCCATGCCAAGGCATGGTACGTAGGAAGCCTCTATGAGGTTCAAGCCCACCCGTTGCCCATTCACGTCGGGTCCCATTCTGGTCTAGTGGTAAGCCTTTGCGACCCATCATCTAAGTGAACTACGAGGACTTTGATCCATGTCATGGCATGGTACGTAGGAAGCCTTCATGAGGTTCAATCCCACCAATAGTGGACCCCCGGGTCTACTTTCACGTCGGTTCACCGACGGACTCATTCCCTTGAGAACTATGAGGACTTTGATCCATTTCAAGGCATGGTACGTAGGAAGCCTTCATGAGGTTCAAGCCCACCAATAGTGGAACCCCCGGGTCTACTTTCACGTCGGTTCACCGACAAACCCATCTATCATGAACTACGAGGACTTTGATCCATGTCCAGGCATGGTACGTAGGAAGCCTCCCTGAGGTTCAAGCCCACCGGTCATTTCACGTCGGGTCTCACCCCCGTCCAGCACGATGTTAAACTACATTCTGGTCCAGTGGTAAGCCGTTGCGACCCATCATCCAAGTGAACTACGAGGTCTTTGATCCATGTCAAGGCATGGTACATAAGAAGGCTTCCCAAGGTTCAAGCCCACCACCCATCAGACCAAGTTCCGCTTTCACATCGGTTCACCGACAAAGCCCCATACGAACTACGAGGTCTTTGATCCATGTCAAGGCGTGGTACGTAGGAAGCCTCCACGAGGTTCAAGCCCACCCATCATCCAATTCACGTCGTGTTATACCTACGTCCATCATGACATTAAACTGCAATTCCATTCCGACGGCAAGCCGCTATGACTAACGCGAACTACGAGGACTTTGATTCATGTCAAGGCATGGTACGTAGGAAGCCTCCCCGAGGTTCAAGCCCATCTCCCATCGGACTAAGGTACCTCACTTACGTCGATTTTCCAACACCCACCACCCGTCGTTTGTTCACGTCAGGGTTCACTATCGTCCCGCATGGCGTAAAATTGTATTCCATCCATCCCTGAACTACGAGGACTTTGATCCATGTCAAGGCATGGTACGTAGGAAACCTTTCCAAGGTTCAAGCCCACCACTAGTGGACCCACGGGTCTACCTTCACGTCGGTACTCTGACGATGCTCATCAGGCCAAGGTCCACCTTCACGTCAGTTTATCGACGTCATCCCGAACTACGCAGACTTTGATTCCCTACCACGGGGATACGTAGGAAGCCTCATCAAGGCTCAAGCCCAACTTCACTGTCGCCCCTACGATGGTCCCATTTCACTCTCCCTCCACTCCATTCATCAACCTACCACCCGTTCTGATTCTCGCCCGGACCGTCTTATCCTGGTGAGACCATGTCAGTACGCTCTTCTTAACAGTCGCCCATGGGCTGGCCCTGGTATCGATATCCCTTCAAGGAGGATCCCTCAATCCGATCTATCCTAGCTAATGCTCTGGTTGGGTTGATCCGTCTCCGCTGGATGTTAAACTTGCGGCATACCCTGTGTTGAGCATGTGAAGCTGAGGAAAACCTCAGATAGGTGTCTATGACAGATAATTCCCCGCGCTCGATGTGGGATGCATCGGGCTTCCACAACCTCAAGAAGCCTTGTGGTCAAGGATAACAGATAGACATGCCAGGTACCCCAGCATCCAGACACGCTACTGATGCCTCAACGTGACTACTCCCCTGACTGAAGGTTGCTGCCCTGGCTGGACCCTTTGGAATGTCCTGACAGAAGCAGTGTAATTAACCGGCGCCCATGGAAACATGGAACTGGGAAGAGTTTCACGAACTACGTATTAAATCTATGAGGGAGACCCGGACTAGGTGACGAGTTCTGAGGAGGAATCTAGAGGAGGAAGAACCGTCATCCCATCATCCCATTTCGATCAAGGAGTAGACATCCCTGAATAAGGAGCGAATGCCGCCCGCCTTTGGAAAGCGGGAATGCGGTGTAACAGAAGCGCCGCGCGTCCTCCACCACGAACGGATGGGCGCGCGCCCTGGCGAAAGCGTCAGAAACAGAAATGGTGAACCCGACGTGAAATTCTTCTCCTCAATATGGGGATTAGTAGCGTCCGAGACACCAGTAGATTGACGTGTCACCGGATCCAGATATCCGGTGCCTGGTCCCGCCAAGAAAATAGCGGGCCTGTCGTGAAACTCACCGGAAGTCGGGGCAGTAGGACGTGGGGCACTCCGCTCTGCAGTGTGTTGGCGTGGATCCTTCTTACAGACATGGAGAATGGAAGGACGCTGGGGCACTGGCTGTCAATCCTTTTCCTCTCAGTACTGACGAGTTGATCCTTTCATTTGCCAGGAACCAGGTTGCTATTATAGAGACGCGGTCACCATTCGCTCCTCGCCCACACAGAGGCAGGGGAAACACCACCACGACCATCCCACATAATTCCACTACCGCCACGACGGCCGCCGCATCGTAGAATACAGGGTGCCCACGTCCCCTTTCCCCATCAGAGGTCATCCAGCGAAGGGTGATCAACAACCTCATGCGCAGGTACGAGGAAGAAGGGGTCATCCCGACCTGGGATATGGCTCGCTTGGACCTGGAGGCCTCCAGGCCCCGCCGTCAACGCCGCCCTAACAGGCCGCACAGGTAGCCCCGACTCCCCACCCCAACATTCAACCGTTTCGGGAGCTTGTCTCCGGAACGCCTTGACGACTCCTCGCCTTACGCTGAAGAGGCGGGCGCCGTCCGGCTCAGTCCGCTCAGGGCCCCGACCCGGGGGCCCCAGGCGAGAGCTCCCTTCCGGCCGCGTCAGCGCCGCCGTCCGGCCCCGCAAGAAGAGCAAGCAGACTATGTCCCTACACCACCTGCACCAGCTCGCCTGACCCGACGTCAGCGCCGGGAACGGGCTGAGGACGCTCGCCTAAGCGCGTCAACGTCGACAGCTACAGTTGACCGAGCCACCGCCGACGTGTATCGTGAAGCCCCTGCATACACTAAGCAGGGGCACTCCTTCACCCAACCAGGATCGAGACCCCAACCGCCCCACGGGCAGGCTGGGTTGACTCTCCAGGTTGCAGGCCCAAGTGGTGATCGCCGCGAGCTAACCCGCGGTAATGTCACCCCGTACGGAGGTCCTCCCCATACCACTACTCCACAGAGCGTGGGCCTTCCCCGCTCCGAGGTTCGTCATGGAGGCATGCCTCGTGCTACCCCCATCCCGTAGGAAGACCTGCCCCGCGGCAGTGACGCTCAGCGTGGAAACATTTCCCGTGCCCACTATACAGAGTATGGAGTCCATCCTCCTGCCCCCGACCGCCAACCTGAAGGCACTATCCATCCGGTCCCTCTCCAACGTGGGGGCCCTCCCTACGTCCTCTCTGCAACTGGCGAAGGTCCTCCTTACCCCAGAAACTCGAGGAGTGAAGGTCAACCTCGCTCCACCCGCAGTGACCATGGAGGTCCTCCCCATGCTCCTGCCAATTCCAACAGAGGCCCCACCCACATGGGTACTATTCATGGAGGTCCTCCCCATGTACCCTTCGACATTTTCCCCGGTGCCCCTCGCACCCCAGCTATCTCGAGTGGGGTCCCTCTCCGCCACGGCGCCAGCGCTGCCCCGAGGCTGCCTAATAGGGATCAACCCTGTCCCGAAGAGCCGCCCCGGGGCAGAAGAGCGGGTCGTCGCCGCCACAAGAAGAATCCTGGGAAGGCCCAGGTGGAGATCAAACCTGACCACTTCTCCGACTCGGAAGCGGAATGCGATTCAGCGATGGAACCTTCTCCCCACTCCTCCATATCAAAAACTGGGGCAGGAACCAGACGCGTTAGCCTCATTCTCCCAGAATTTGAGGTCCACCAGATTCCCATCTCCCTCCACAGGTACATCCAAGAGGAAGAAATCCTGGGAATTCCGCAGGTCTCGACCGTGCAATCACCGCCTCTGTCACCAGAAGAGCCCTCTACCTCTACCAGAGATCACATAGAGTTATTTTGGGGGCTAACGACGGTAGAGCGATGACACGACCTGTCGCCGGTAGCCGCGGCTCCTGTTCCTGAAGCTGTGGTTATCAGCCCGTCGTATCGTGACATCGTGACCAGGTCACCTCACTCTTCGGAGGATGGCCGAGAATTCGGTGTCCAGTCAGCTCGTTTGCCGTATTCTCCAACGCCGAGCTTACTATCCCAGAGGTCCGCCTCGGTACCGCTACCGGTCCCTCAGCCGCCCCCGGTTGACGAGTGGGGCAACACAGGGCCAGACCCTGAGTCCGAGCCCAGGAGCTTCTGGAGTATCCTTGTAGCGGATTACTTCCCGGAGAAGTTCTGGCCGACGGCGGCACTGAATTTCCGCATACCAGAGTCTCTTACCCCTGAATATGTGGGGTTCTTTTGTCGAACCCTGTGGGAGACACACTTCCGCCTCCGTTATGAACGGGTGGTGTATCCCAGAAGTCGAGAGTACTTCGAAGAAATCGGTGAGTAGTTCCGCCTGATTGATGCAGCTGCACTCCTTGTGGCCCAGCACCCTGAGTCGCCAGGCCACCAGAGCGCCCTTCAACGAAAATGCGTTCAGATTCTTAAAGCACTCCGCATAATCGCCCGGGAAGCCACCCCCAAGTGCAAGTCCGCGGTTGGGGACACTATGCCGCTCTCCTCTTCGACCCTATCCGACGGAAGCCCGATTCGCTATGTGACATCGAGGACATGCCCTCAAGAGGGGTCGCTGTCCACATGGCCGACGTTGTGGATAAGGAAGATGAGCTTGAGTTCCTTGATGGAGACTTACCACCCGAGGGCGTACCGCCGCTGCTCGACCCATCAGGGAGAGTTACCCATCAGCAGAGGAACCTTCTAGGTCTCTCCGTACCCACCGAATCGCTGGTACTCGGTAGAAACACCGGCAGGGGTAAGGAGCACGTCGGAGCTGTCAAGCACTCTGACCCGTCTGCCTCTGCGCAGAAGACGAAAGAGGATCCTGAGAAGGCCGTGTTACGCCAGCAGCTTGCTGAGCAGAAGAGGCTAGTTGACGAACTCTTGGATGAGCGCGCCGCAGAGCGGCGACCCGACTATGGTAATCCCAGGCCGGGGCAGTAGGGGCTGGAACAATTTCCCCCCAGTGAGATGCCTCTGGGAAACCCTGATCATGCTACTGCCGCAGAAAGGGCAGATGCCGGAACGTATGGCAAGAGGGCGTGATACGTTTCGCCAAAACCCCCCGAGCGACGGGGCAATCTGAAGAATCCAATCCGGGTTCCCCCAGTCGCCCCACAGGTCATCCAGCCAGTTGACCCACGAGCGGCCGAAGCCGTCTACCGTGTTGAAGAAACTGGCAATGCACTTGTGGTTAGGGATCCCCGTCAAGACAGGGACCCCCACCCGGAGGATCTTATTGCGGCGCTCACAGCTCGCCTCGAAGCATTGGAAACACGGCAGGTGGCGGTCCCACCGGATGGAAAGCCTTATCCCGCGTGTGTGGATGATATGCCCGAACCTCTGGGTTTTGGGAACTCCACTTTCTCGCCTTTTAATGGGACAGGGGACTCGCCGCAGCAGTTGGATCATTTTTCTTCCAGGTGTGGCCCCTTGCTGGGGACCCTGGCTCAGCAAGAAGCCGCCAAACTCCGATGTTTCGTACAAACATTGGAAGGTCCGGCATTCGTCTGGTATAGCCAGCTCCCTATCGGATCGGTGACCGGTTGGGAGGATCTTCGCAGGCAGTTCTTATACCAGTTCAGCTCCACCACGCGAAAGACCAGCATTGCAGACCTCTTCACGTGCAAGCAAAGGCCTGATGAGCGAGTCGTAGACTTCATCGCCCGGTGGAAGGGACTTACGTATTCCCTCGATATGCCACTGAATCAGGAGCAATTACTGAAGATGTGTGTGGGGAACGTCAAGACAGAGCTGGTACCCTCCTTGATTACCCAGAACTACCCTGGTGGGTTCATAGATTTCTCGGATAAGGCTCAACGCCTCAAGGAAGCCCTGCAACAGGCCAGTTAGGCACGTTTTTTTCCCCCTATGATCCCAGCCAGGAGGAACGCCAGGGCTGAACCCGCCGCGGTGGCTCAAATAGAAGCCCCGAGGCAGCTGGAGTTGCTGCCGGCGGCACCACCCCCGCAACCCCGCATAGGTCCTCCACCTCAAGCAGAGGCTCCTACCCAACAGCGATCGCCTCAGAACCGACAGGATCCCCCGCGCAACGCGCCACCGTCACCTAGGCGAGACAATCAGGCGCCGCCTCCTCGGAAGGCCCCTTCGGCCCCACATTAGGACCAGGCCCCTAGGGCCCCCCTATCCGGAAAGAAGGTACCAGACCTATTCGTTCAACAAAAATCAGGTCCCTGGCTACTTTCGAAGTGCTCTAGAGCAAGGGATTGTGCGTCTGCCTGAGTGTAGAAGGCCGGCAGAGGCACATCTCACCGATCACCCCAACTACTGCCCTTATCATCGGATCCTGGGGCACACCCTCAAGCGATGCTATGTGTTTAAAGACTGTCTTCAGGACCAGGTCACCAACAACATAGTCAAGTTGGGCCCAGCACCAGCGCAAGTGGCAGGTGTCTTTGCAGGATCCGAGATCGGCAGCAACAGTGAAGGTGAGTGGCAGCAGGTCCCTAGCCACGGGTCCCGAAAATACGACGACCGGATGGCTCGAAAAACCATCGTCCATGCCCATGGTATCATCCGGGTACGCCTGAAGCAGTTGGAACCTTCAGAAGAAGTAGCCGGTGCCTCCGCATCATCTTCACAGTCGACCTCTGCCCAAAAGGGCAAGTAGCGACGATGCAAGAAGAAGCAACGCGCACCGCCAGTGTCGTCGTCATCCTGCACTCTCGGCGACTTTATGCCCCCCCGAAATGGGGATCCCTCCCAGAATCCTCCCAGCGGTGGATGAATCCTCAAGCGACAGCCAAGGGTACGCTTCGGTTAACACCGTGGAGCTGGTAAATCCCTATATGACCCTCGACGAGGGGGAATGCCAGGCAGACCTCCCCAACGTTTCTAGCCGACGTCAACGTCAGCGGAATCGCAATCGCGCCAGTCATCGAGGCACGTCAGTAGGCATTTGTGGCCAAGCCGTGCACGCTACCGAGACCAGGCAGCAGGCTCAGCGCAGATCATAGCACGCCCAAACCCATCTAACACCCTCGGCTCTACCTCCACCGTCGTTCGTGCTACTGGATCGGGGAGAGCTGCCTCCTTCGTATGACAGTCAGTCTTGCCCAGCTACAAGCCAACCTCTGCTTCCCAATCCTAGTCCGGCGACTACACTTCAGGCTTCTACTAGTAGGTAGAAAGATGTACCCAGTACTAGTCAATCGCCGGTTCAGCCAGCCGGACCCGCTGTGCCTCCAAATGCCGAACGACCTCCTGTAAGAAGAGGTTCGCGTTTGGCACGAAAGTACGATGTTCTGATGCACCTGGACGGCATTCCGGTGAGGCTCTCCATCCTTGAGGCCCTTCGCCTATCAACTGAAATGTGCGAGGCACTTGCCGAGGCCCTAAGGATCCCCCTCCAATTCGAGACACAAGTAGCAGCTGCGGAAGCCTTCCATACCGAGACGATCGAAAACGCCGAATGTCAGGTGGTTATCTCGTTCTCCGGTAAAGATGAGGACCCTCCTATACAGGGGCACATTCGCCCGCTGTACATCACTGGCCACTTCAATGGTGTGGAAGTCCGCCGTTACCTCATTGATACAGGTTCCAGAATCAATCTAATTTTGACCCGGACGCTGCGAAAGCTGGGTCTGTCCGAAGGTGATTTAATTCCATCTGACCTCAGGATCCAGGGGTATGACAGGACAGAGCAAACCCCAGTTGGAAAGATCTGCCTGAAGACTCAGTTCGGTGGCTTAATTTCCAGCACCGAGTTCATGGTTGTCTCTCAGGACACCGCCTACAACGCATTGATGGGCAGGACATGGCTCCATATGCATGCAGCGGTCCCTTCGTCGTATCACTAGTGCCTCAAGTACTCACTCAACGGTCGAGTAGGCGTACTTCAAGGAGACGCGTCCCCTTTCGCTTCCTGTGAGGCCCGCTATCTGGATGCAGGTTATTACAAAAGTAAGGACAAGAAAATCCTGGTAGGCAAGGATAAACCCGCCCCGATCACAAGTGATCCCTGGGCAAGCATTGATGACGCCTACATCCTCCCGATCCACCAGTTGGAGGCCACGAACCCCGACATGGGACAATGTTTCATTGTTTCGGGTACGAAAGGAAGGCATGTTCTCGTGTCCAAGTGACGGCGGAAAATCACCTCTTACTCCTACACCAACCAGGCTCAGGTCACCCAGGAACCTCCTACCCCTGTACGGTACCAGGACGTCAAGATTATGACGACAGTGGTACGCCATATGTGTCTCTTCCGTCGGGCTGGAATCCACCGACTAAGGCCGACACGTCACCACTTCTTTGATATCATCAAACATGGCCCTTTAGGCCGAAGGACAGATGGGATAGGGTCGACTGCCTTCATTTCTATGGTCTCAATGGCAAGCGAGTCTCCCGATGTGATGACCGCTGCTGCCCAAGCTGGCACCAGCTGCCCCGTGGATCTTGATAGCCCAGAAGCACCTTCCGTCGCGGGATGTCCCCCCACGGGTAGGGAGGAAGACCTGGAGGATTCTCCCCCCACCTTTGAAGAAGGCGTCTCTACCACAGTTGATGAACTGGTACAGGTGAACCGTGGCAGCGAGCCAGATCCGAGACCCACATTGATCAGTGCAGCCATGACCCTCGAGGAGCGGCAACAGTATGCAGACTTCCTCAAACAGCACCGTGATGTGTTTTCCTGGAGTTACGATGAGATGCCAGGGCTGGATCCCCAAGTAGTCGTTCATCGTCTGGGCCTCCCGGCAAAACATCATGGGTTTAAGGAGCCTCCCAGGAAGATGCACCCTTCTCATGGTGCTATGGTTGAGGCCGAAGTTGATAAGCTAATCAAAGCCAACTTTGTCAAAGAGGTCCAGTACCCCAAGTGTCTTTCCATCATTGTGCCAGTCAGGAAGAAGAATGGGCAGATCAGAGTCTGTATCGACTTCCGCGATCTTAATCGCCACTGCCCAAAGGATGACTTCCCACTCCCGGTGACGGAGCTGTTGATTGACGCCACGGCCGGGTTCCAAGCCCTCTCTTTCATGGATGGGTATTCCGGGTATAACCAGGTCTGGATGGCCCCCGAAGACGAGGAGTCCACTGCCTTCAGGGCTCCCCAGGGTACCTTTTGCTACCAGGTAATGCCATTCGGTTTGAAAAATGCAGGTGCCACTTATCAGAGGGCCATGCATCGCATATTCAAACCGATTCTCGGGACATTGGTGGAATGCTACGTGGATGACCTTGTAGTCAAATCATTCCAGTGCCAGGACCATCTCAGAGACCTTGAGAAAGTGTTCGGTTTCCTCCGTTCCCGTCACCTGAAGTTGAACCCGCTGAAGTGTGCTTTTGGGGTCACCTCCGGGAAGTTTCTGGGCTTTGTTGTCAGATACCGAGGTATCGAGATCGACCCGGAGAAGATCAAGGCCATCATCCAAATGCCTCCCCCGAGCAACATTCGGGAGATTCTAGGCCTTCAAGGCCACTTAGCCTATATATGCCGATTCATCGCGAATCTGGCCGGCAAGTGTAAGCCCTTTTCCCGGATCATGAAGAAGGGCGCCACCTATGAATGGGATGAGTAGTGTCAGACCGCCTTCGAGGAAATCAAGCAGTATCTGCTCTAACCTCCGGTCTTGATGCCACCCGTCTCCAGAAAGCCGCTGGTCCTTTACGTGACCGCCCTGGAGAGATCCCTTGGTGCGCTACTTGCCCAGAAAAATAATGAGGGTACGGAGAATAGTCTCTACTATCTCAGCCACATGCTTCTTGATACGGAGGTCAGATACTCCCCTATCGAAAAGAGCTGCCTTGCACTCGTCTTCGCCGTGAAGAAGTTGCGACATTACCTGCAGCACCATGAGGTGCAATTGGTCTCCCGGGTAGACCCACTGAAGTACATCCTGAACCGTCCCATGCTGACTGGCCGACTAGAACGGTGGGAGGTGATTCTCCAGCAGTTTGATATCAGGTTTGTACCTCAGAAGGCCATTAAGGGACAGGCATTGACAGACTTTTTAGCTGCCCATCCAACCTCCGCGGATCAATCACTGGACCTGGATTTCCCTGATGAGACGATCCTCTCAGTCGATCATGATGCCCCGTGTTGGCAAATGCATTTCGACGGCGCCTCCCGGAGCCCCACTGGTAGGAGGCTCAATGATCCCAAGCTCAACAGAGTGGGCCTGGGTATTGTCTTCATTACCCGGCGCAAGCCGTCTTTCCATAGTCTTTCCTGTTGTCAGAAGGTTGTACGAACAACGAGGCAGAGTACCAAGCTCTCATCACCGGCCTCGAGCTGGCCCTTGAGATCCATGTGCCCCATTTACATGTGAAGGGAGATTCCGAGCTGGTAATCAAACAGGTTAATGGCGACTACGTCGTCAGGAAGCCGGATCTTGCACCGTTGCTGGAGTACACCCTCCGCCTAATGGCCCAGTTCTCCCCTCGACCAGAGGTTACCCATGTCCCACGGTCGCAGAACGGCCAAGCAGACGCCTTGGATGGTTTAGCCGCTTCGCTCGCGGAACCCGAGCAAGATGATTTGGTCATACATGTGGCACACCGGAGAGTCATTGCTCCCGTCACCCAAGAGGACCATGATGGCCTGCGGGTAAGCCATCTCACCGCCGGACCCTCCATATCGGGAGTCCCGGGTTCGTCAGACGCAGTGGTTGAAACCACCCCCGACTGGAGAGCACCTTTTGTCGAGTATCTCCAAAATGGTCAGCTCCCGAATGACCAGGCTGAGCGCGAGCGAATTCGACGCCGTGCACTGCAATTTACCCTCCAGAGCGGCCCCAGTCTGGAACCGATCCTTTATAAGCGGAGTTTCGATGGTGTCCTTCTCCGTTGCCTCCAAGGAGGGGAGATACCTCAAGTTATGGAAGAGTTTCATGCCGGTTCCTGTGGCGCCCATCAATCTGGGCCGAAACTGTCCCATCAAATCTGGAGGTTGGTGTATTTTTTTCCCTCTATGATCCACGATTGTATTGGATATGCCAAGAGATGCCATGCGTGCCAAGTACATGCCAACTTCTTGCATCGGCCGCCGGAGCCCCTCCACCCCACCAAGTACTCTTGGCCATTTGCGGTATGGGGACTTGATGTAGTGGGACCGTTTCCACCGGCAACAGCCCGCCAGTGTAGGTTCATCCTGACTGCGACAGATTTTTTCTCCAAGTGGGCAGAGGCAGTTCCGCTCAAAGAGGTCAAGGCCCATTCCATCGTTGACTTTGTGAGCTCCAACATTATCCACTGGTTTGGAGTCCCTCACGCTGTCCTCACTGATAACGGAACCAGCTTCCGAGTAGCTGAATTGAGGAAATTGTACGCTAAGTAAGACATCCGGTCAAACCATACCTCCCGCTACCACGCACAGGCGAATGGACAGATCGATGCATTAAAAAGACCCTCTCTAACATTCTGCAGAAGATGGTTGGTCAGAACAAGAAAAGTTGGCTGGACAAGCTCCCCAACGCCCTCTGGGCTTACCGGACAACGACTCGCAACTCTACCCAGGTGACCCCATATTCCCTAGTGTATGCAGCTGAGGCCATCCTACCCATTGAGATCTATCTGCCGTCGTTACGCACTGTAGTTTATGACCACCAGACATCAGATGAGGTAGCCGAGATCCGTCTGGCTGAATTAGAGGCACTGGACGAGAACCGTCTTTGTGCCCTGCACAATCTGGAAAGGCATCAGGACAAGATAGCGGGAGCCTTTGATAAGAAGGTTCGTCTTCGCTCTTTTCTACAGGGAGACCTGGTACTGGCCCTTCAAGCACCAATGATTCCCGGTAGGAAACCGCCCAAGTTAGAACCCAAATGGTAAGGGCCTTATATCATCCATAAGGTTTACCCCAATGGAGCATACTCCTTGGTGACCACGTATGGAGAGCGTATAACCCCTCCCACCAATTCCAAATTCCTCAAACGATACTTTGCCTAGGGAAAAAAGGTCCAGCACGACCCTAAACTGCGAGATGGTCCCGCACGACCCTAAACTACATCCCCGTACTTACTGCAAGATGTTAAACTGCAAGCCAGTCAGGCCTTCCTGACAGAGGCTCGGCCTCAGGCCCCTTGGCCTCCTCGGGCCCCCGGCCCCGTCTTCACTGAGAGACGTTAAACAGCAATCTGGTCAGGTCTCCTTGACCGCGGCTCGGTCTCAGGCCCCCTGGTTTTCCTTGATCTATTCTCTTGTGGGATTGTACGGTATGGTGTAGGACTATGTCCTCATTCACGTCGGGTTACTCGCCGTACCATACATATCCCCAAATGAGATGCTTATTATCGTCCCGCATGACGTTAAACTGCATTTCTAGAACTACGTGTGTCTTGATTCTCATCCTTATGAGATACGTAGGAACGCTCGGACGCTTCGTCTTGAGCCTAGACCCAAGCTTTTCCCTTCCACTATCCCACCTAGGAATATTTTTCTTGGAGGATCTTTGTGTAGCCGGGAGTAGGCTTTCTTGGCCCCGCTTATGCAACCCCGCTCACACAAAGATTGTAAGGGCCGCACCATGTGCCCACTCCCATTCTTCTATCCTTCCACGTCCTCACCGCATGACGCTAAACTGCATGGCCTTCAAGAACTACGTATGTCTTGATTCTCATCCTTATGAGATACGTAGGAACGCTCGGAAATTTTTTCCGTTAGCCCAACCCAAAAGCCAAAATCTTCCCCCTTGGGTCAAGACATGGCAGGGTGCACACTTTTGCCCCGACCCACATCGAGCAAGCCTCGACCCAGCTGCACATTCCCCCTGGAGGTGTTTGCCCCATTCATGGATGGATACAACTATGCTTCACCCACTCCTTGACTGGGATTCCGTCATTTTCCACACCCAGAGGGACCCCCAAGAACGACCTGGATACAATGCCCAAGGGCTCTCCTACCGATACGGGCCAACGCCCCCGAGGGTTTTCAAGCAACAAGCCGATACAAGTCCCGCGTTGCGAATTTGGTCAGCGGTCAATGCTCATTTGTTGCCCCCATACGGGTCACCATAGGAATGCTGTGTTTTGAACATGGTCAACAGTGTCCTGGATTTTTGGGTCCACCCCGAGATGTCCCAGGCATCAAGAGCAGTGATTCATTCTGCCCCATCCCGAGGTGACAAACTTCCCCCAGGTGGTGCTAGAGATCGGGCCCACGTCCCCGATTCCTCATAAGGGTGTACGGTATGGTGTAGGACTATGTCCTCATTCGCGTCGGGATCGTGTACCATGCCGTATGCCCTCCCTTTACGAGGCCCAGCCTTAGGCCCCTTGGCCTTCTCAGGTCCCCAACCCTCGTCCTCATATAAGACGTTAAACTGCAAACCAGTCAGGCCTTTCTGACTGATAACTTTCCCTTTTCTCCAGGCCACGGCCCCGGATTCCTCATAAGGGTGTACAGTGTGATGTGGGACTATGTCCTCATTCACGTCGGGATCATGTGCCATGCCGTACGCCCTCCCTTTACGAGGCCCAGCCTCAGGCCCCTTGGCCTTCTCGGGTCCCCGACCCTCATCCTCATGTAAGACGTTAAACTGCAAACCAGTCAGGCCTTCCTGACTGATGCCTGACCTTAGGCCCCTTGGCCTTTCCGGGCCACGGCCCAGGTCCCCTCTTACCCAGGGTGTACAGTGTGGTGTGGGACTATGTCCTCATTCACGTCGGCTTCTTCACCATACCACACACCTCCCTTGTTTCGGGGTATATTGCTCCCCTTCTCGTCCAGTATGACGTTAAAATACATATAGAGAACTACGTATGGCTTGATTCCCATCCTCATGGGATACGTAGGACCACCTGAATGTCCAAAATTCGGGTCCAGCCCCATCTCTCGGGAATCCGCATCCCATCCCGGCCCCTTGGCCTATCCTTCATCCATGAGAGGATTATATGGTGTGGTGTGGGATTATGTCCTCATTCACGACGGTATTGTAATGACCACGCCATGCTCCCCCCCTACTGAGCTGTTTCATCGATCCCCTTTTCAGCGGTTCACCAATGTGCTTAAGAGTACTCTGGTTTATTACCTGGAATGCCAAGCTTTACTCGGACTCGTCCGCACCCGCTTTCCAGGCTTTGCGTATCCCCACATCAGGGCTTTCATCATCTTTCACACCCAGAGGGACCCCCAAGAACGGCCTGGATACTACGCCCAAGGGATCTCCTACCGATACGGGCCAACGCCCCCGAGGGTTTCAGACAACAAATCGATAAAATCCCGCGTTGCGAATATGGTCAGTGGTCGATGCTCGTTTGTTGTTCCCACCTCAGGCTAACGCGATATGGACGCTGTGTTTCCGTCATGGTTAACAGTTTTACTATATTGCCATGCCAACCCATTAAGCCCAAATGCCGGGTACACGATTCACACCCTTCATCACTTCATCATGTCCAAGTAGAATCTCAGAACTCTTGGTACATTTCCTCCGTGCACGTCTTTGCGTTGGGAGAATAAGCTGCATCAAAGGTGTCCTTCGAAACTCTCCACCGACTCCCCTTTGATGGACACCCCAAGTATTGCGATAAGGATCTTCCCCCCTTGTTTCCCACACCGAGTTTATCTCACGTGGGCTTAGGGATTGGGTTGACATCTGTGCTTTATCGGGAGTTGTCACCATCCACGGTCCGAGCTCTAAGATCATAAACTATGATTCTCATCTGGAACTATGTTCGAGACCCGTTGTCTTTGGGTCCAGCTTGAGTTCAGCAAGTTCACCTCTCCGGTCCTGCCTTCAGGACCCCGACCACAGGACAACGCGTCGTAGTGTAGGACCACGTCCTCATTCACGTCGGGTTTGCAATAGCTGCACCACACATACCCCGTTCTAAAAGTTAGCCCTCCTATTCCTTGTCCTGCATGACATTAAAAGGAACCCTTCAGAACTATGTGTGGCTTGATTCCAATCCTCATGGGATACGTAGGACCACCTGAATGTTAAGATTCGGGTCCAGCCCCACCTCTTAGTGATCTCCTGATCTCCCGGTCACCTAGGCTACTTGGCCTATCCCTCTCCAGGAGGGGGATGTGTAGGTATGATACAAGGTTTTGGGCACCGTGCCCCCCTTCCCCTGGGAATCTGCCATCTCTCGATCACCCTCAAGGTTGAGTCCCTTGACTCCTTGCAGTGGTTCACCCATCTATTAAGAGCACTCTAGTCTAGGACCAAGAGTGTCAGATTCAACTTGATCAAGTTCCTTCCACTTGTCAAGCTTCGTGTTCCCCTCCATTCGGGCTTCCATCACCTTTCACACCCAGAGGGACCCCCAAGAATGACCTAGATACTACGCCCAAGGGATCTCCTACCGATACGGGCCAACGACCCCGAGGGTTTTGGACAACAAATCGATAAAATCCCGCGTTACGAATATGGTCAGCGGTCGTTGCTCATTTGTTTGTCCTCATCTCAGGCTAACGCGACAGGATGCTGTGTTGCGAACATGGTCAGCAGTAATCCTCTGTCGTCACGCCAGCCCCTTCAGTCCTTGAATGTTGGTTGCATGATTCACATCATTTTCCACCCCATCATGTCCAGGTGGAATCTCGACACTTTTGGTGCTATCCCTCAGTGCACTTTTGCATGTCAGGGGGACCAAGCTGCAATATGGCGTCCTTCGGGGCTCCCATGGTCCGATCTCTAAGACCATAAACTAAGATCCATTCGGGACTACGTTCAACTTGATTCCCACCCTCATGTGATACGTAGGACCGCCGAGACGCCCTGACTCCGGGTACAACCCATTTAGGAAACCAGTCTCTCCCCCTGTTTCACCTCTGTATAGGCCCCTCGGCCTAAGGTTTCCGTTTCCGAATGGCGTACAAATAGATGTGGAATCATGTCTCTATCAATTGTGTTTTATAACACTGCGCACATTTCCTGCCTAGCATCGTCTCTACTACGTCTGTGCTGCATGACGATAAAATGCATGCTTGGTCCTATCATACGACCCTAAACTGTGACATTATCGTCCTGACCGCACGACGAAAAACGGCACCGCATTGTGGTGACCTCGTTGTAGAGGACATCACGTTGGGTATTGGTCACGTGCCATGCCATTTTTCAACGCCCATCATGGCTTGATCCTTGTGGAGACATCACGACCTACTATTCTAGGTCTGTCGCTTCACAAAAAAAACCATTCACCTTAAAGAACAAACAAGATACATCAAATTCCGCTTCTTTTAGTGCAAGGGCCACGCCCGTACTCCCCTTTTCCCCTGGCACTGGTATTTTACCATGTCACCATCCAGAACTACGTATGGCTTGATTCTCATCCTTATGAGATACGTAGGAGCACCTGGGCACTTCCCCGCGGGCCCAACCTAATTTTTTCTTTCGGTCCCTTGACCAAAAACCTCTCCCAAGGAGGTTGCGCGGTGTGATATGGGGTTGTGCCCTCATTCACGTCGGGTTGTTCACCACGCCGTACACACCTCCTGTTCCCATTCACGCCAGGTGTTTGAGTTACTCCACCATGTGCCTCTTATGTTTCCTCTCACCCATGGTCCGAATTCTACGACCCTAAACTAATATCCCCCCAAGGGAAAGGAGTCTTCTCCCTCTCTCTAATACGTTTCGTTGCCGTATTCAGATGTGTTTTGACAAAGAGCCCGAAGTGTGGGATTTTCACAGGGACATTCCCCTCGCCCCATGACCAAGCTTCGTGAGCCCGCTATTTGGATCCTCATCCTCTTCCACATCCAAAAGGACCCTCGGACGACATGGATACTAAGCTTAAGGGCTCTCCATGAATGCTACACCTATGGGCCCTTCAATCGTTTCGGGCCAACGTCCCCACGGATATTGGACAACAAATCGATAAAATCCCGCGTTGCGAATATGGTCAGCAGTCGATGCTCATTTGTCTGTCCCAATTCTAGTCTAACGTGACAGGATACTGCGTTGCGAATACGGTCAGTAGTTAACCTCCGTCGTCACGCCGCCATCATTGTGATCTGAATCTCGAGCACCATGATTCACACATTTCCACTTCCCCATGTTCAAGTGGAATTCCATCATACTCGGCTCTATCTCTTCGCGCATCTAGGTGCGCCACAAGATCATGTTAGTGTCACTGGGTCAGGATTCACCGAGCGTCCCTTTGTCCTAACCTGCCCCTCTCTGTGTCGGGAAATTCCCACCACTACTGCTTGTTTCCCACACCGAGCACGACTCACGTGGGCTTAGTAGTTTTGGCAGGATGTATACCAACACGGTCAGGCTGCTCATCGTCCTGCATGACGTTAAAATGCGCTTCTAGAACTACATATGGCTTAATTCCCATCTTCATGGGGTACGTAGGAATGCCCGGCCACTTTGCTTCGGGCCCAGCCCAATCCTCACTCTTGGTCCCTCGACCTGAAGAGTTTCCTCCGGGGGAATGTGGTGTGATTTGGACTCCAAGTCCACATTCACGTCAGCTTTATATCTACCGCACCACACGCTTCACTTTTATTTCGCGTCCTATCGTATGACGTTAAACTACAGGAATCTATGTGTCCTCAACACATGACAATAAACTGCGGTTCTGCCCTGAACAAGTTCAGGATGCCCTAAGACCCCACTGGGAAGTGACATATCCCCTTGCCAGAGAGGCCCTGTCCCAAAGAAGGAATGATCCATGATCAAACCAATGCGCCCATATGACGTACTCCCACCACGGTGGTGTAACTAACTAAGTGTTGGATTCTGTTTGGACAGACCATCACTCCATATTCCATGCTTTGCGTGCCCCTTATTCAGACCCTCGTCCTCTTTCATGTCTAAAGGAACCCCTAACGGCCTGGTATCATGCCACATCGGCTCACCTACCGTCCTGGGCCAACGTTCCGGAAGACTGGTCAAGTTTGGAAGGACCCCCTAACAGTATGGATGTTCGACCTATGGTCTGCCTACTGTCCTGGGCCAACGACCCGAAGGATTGATCGACAAAAAATTGATAAAATCCCGCATTGCGAATATGGTTAGCGGTCGATGCTCATTTGTTGTCCCCATTTCAGGCTAACGCAGTAAGGGTACCGTTTCTCCTCCAAGGTTAACGGTTGTCCCTTACTGTCACGCCATCCCCACAGTGTTCCGAATCTTGGGTATCGTGATTCACACTTCCCATTTTCATCTGTTCGGGACCGATTTCAGCGCCCCTGGCGTTGCCCCATTCGTGCATAAGAGCACGTTGAAGAAATGGTAATTCGGCTATCCTGGAAGTTCCTCCTCCGATCAAGCCTTCCCCATCTTTTGGGAATCTGGACTGGCTTGGGGAATTGTCGTCAAACGTCCCGCAAACATTGTAGGGATGTAACAAAGCAATTTAAAAGTGGAAATCGTGCGTGCTGCGACATTCAAAACAAAGGTAAAATTTGGAAGCACGAAAGTACCAATAAAAGGGTTTTGGTTTTGTTACAATACTCGGGGGTTGACTTCCCCCATGGATGGGTTGACCCCGTAAAAATAGAGTTGCAGCTCCGCCACCCGTTGACTTGAGGCATCCAAGGCTTGCTGCCGCTGAATCAGATCTCGCTCCTCCTCAGCAGCAGAGGGGCGCAGTTCGTCAGTTCTGGATTTGGCCCTCTCTACATCAGCTTGAACGGTATCCATATTTTCAGAGGTCTGCCTCATGTGCTCTTTTTCCTCTGCCGGCTAAGCCTTCAACTGTGAGACCAGCTCAGATTGCGCATCAAAAGAGGCTGAAAGCGTGTCTGCCCGGGTCTGCATCCGTTGAACCTCGCCTTCAGCCTCCTAGAGCTTCTTAATGCTGGTCGCCTTCCTCCGCTTCCAGCCCACGCTGAGCCCACGATAATTCTCCCGGATCTTCTCAGCCATAAGATCTCGGATGGGTGCATGGGGATGTTGGGCATCCACTCCCCCAGCGCACAGTTCGTGCAACCACGAGCGAAGCCTATCCATTTCGGCCAGCCATTGTGCATGGGGGGTTTCCTTGATAAAGCGCGTGATCAGCTTCCATGACCGGTGGCAGACTATGCTGCTATCTTCCTTGTCGGAGGCCGTTTCGTCCCAGTCTACGCGATTGGCAGGCTCGTACGCGGGATACGCCCGCAGGAAATCCTCGGCAGGATCAACATCCGGTGCTGAATCTAGTGCGACACCTGGCGCCGAAGCGGGCGCGACAGAACTGGGACCGACCGGTTGATCCTATTCCTCGGAGTCCACCTCGATGACTTCGGGTACGGCCCTGCTGGCGGACCCGCCAATGATGATGTGCGTCGCAGCTTGAGGAGATGGAGGGACTATTGCCACTGTCACCGGCATGCCCTTAGGAGGGACGCCACCAGACACCCCGACCTCGAGATAGAGGAGGCCCACCGTCACTGACCCGTATAGTTGGTTGCTTCAGCATCTCTCCTGGGTAAGAAGCCTCCCAACTGATGGCGTACTCCTTCACTAATCCGAAGGCTGCGGTGGATGGAGGCAATGCAATCCGCATCTTTCCATCTTCCCGTGTGAACATGAGCCACAGCTGCCTCATCACACACGGGTGCTCCTCATGACGCCCCTCCCAGTAGACCTGCGGAGTCAGCCGCTGGAGGCACCAGAACTGCCTCGCAAACCGATGCGGAGTGTACAGTTCACAGAGCGGCTCACGATCTATTCGTGCCACCAAAACTCCACCTCAAAAGGCCAGGAGGTAAGCCTGATGTTCTTTCGTTCCCCGTCCGTCATCAGTAAGCATCCCTGCCGGCAACGGGAAGGGATGGAAATTGAACTCATCGGCCCTCCAAACCTGATTCATCACCATTGGAATGGCCAGTTTGAATGGGAAGCTCCCGACCGCGTTCAGGATGGAGGGGCGGAAGTTCGATCCCGGCGGCGAAATGGGGTTTGGATACTCGTAAATCCCCCTGATATGCGCTGCGATCCACCCATAAAGGAGGTGGAAGGGCCCGCATATCCTTGGCGGCTTCATGCCCTCGCTAATATGCCGCAGCATTCTGTACAGTTTGGTGAGCATCGGGATCCCCAGGTTGATCTGCTGCCCCATGGCCAACATCGAAGCCATGATAAACGAGCTGGGTCGTACCCCCATGCTTGTATCTCTCACCGGTAGGATCCAGCCACAGATGAGAGCCGCGAAGAATGCCGCCAGCCTGACTATCAGCTGTTGTTCAGTGCTGACACTGAAAACCCAAGTTTTCCATTGGCTGTCCTCCAAGACCCGCCAATACGAGTGCCCCTTTCCCCATTGGGCTGCCCTTGGAAAAGTTCGAGGCCTCGGAGGGAACTCTCGATTCTCTAGGAAATTCAGGAAGCATTTGAACCACCTCCTAAAGTGGACGTCCCTCACTGCCTCCTTGTCCTCTCCAGGGACACGTGCCATCAGCGCTGACGCCAGTCACGGCATTTGCTCCGCATCTCCCCATGCGCTGACAATAGAGAGGAATTTGTCATACATGGCCCCCAAGATCAGGACCCCAGAAATCTGGTGGACATCCCACAGGCTGATGCCCACCTCCCCGTGATGCAGGTGAAAGGTGTTGGTCCTAGATGACCATCTACTCAGCAACTCCGGCATTAGCTGCTTCAGTTGGTAAATGTGGAATTGGGAGGCCCATGCCGCCTCATACAGCCCCACTCTCCTCAGCTCGGCCCCGAACTCCTCGCATGAAGCGCCTACCCAGTAGGCCCAGGCCCAGTCATCGGTAAAGTTTCCGCCCTGGCGCAGGTCCCACTCATCGGACCATCCCTTCTTCGAATCCTGTAAATCCGCCTTCAGTATGGTGCGGTAGAGAGGAGGGGACGTCTCCGGTTGCAATGGCCTCCCATCAATATCGTTCACATGGCTGTAGAGATAATCAGCGGTGACAGGTGTGATGTCCTCCCACGCATGACCATCGGCCGCCCTGAACCATTGGTGCTGGCACGGTGTGCTCCTGAACCAGCAAGATGGTTCATCCCTACTCACCTCAGGGATGAAGATGTCATCCCTCAGCCCGAAGCCGTACAAAGGCAGTTTCTTGCACTGCGGATAATCTTTCTGGCCCTCCGAGAGCAGATCTGTCAAAGAAGTGTGGTCCGAGTGGCTCCGGATCATCTCCCCCAAGCCTGGACGGTTGGCCATCTCATCTCGACGAGCAGCGTCTGCAAGGACCCCCAATACAACCTCTTGATGGGCCATTTTAACTCTGACACTCAGAAAAGAGTACTCTCGGCTGGATTGGGAAACTCGACTATGAAGCTGAATCACGAAGTCGGATCGCGAAGATCGGTCGCGAGACCAAGCCGCGAAGTCTGGCCAAGGCCGACAAACAGAGGTTCGCTTGGCGCGGACGCGGAGTCGGAGACCCGCGGTTCTCCGCGAAGCTCGATTCGCGGAGGGCTGTCACGGAGTATGTGGAGCTTCGCGAAGTCGAGAGCGCAAAAAGACAAGGAAGGCACGTGAAGACAAAAGAGGTCGGACCCCCTATTTATAGGTGGAGACCTCGGAGCATCGCGGCATGCCTCACCCGCGTGGAGCATCGCGGCGCGTCCGGATCTGCGGCCCCGGTCAGCACCGCGGCCCCCTTCGCGAAACCGCTTCGCGAACCACCGACAATTTTGGCGATTTTCCCTCAGACTTCGACCCTTCACCCTCCGCGGCTCCAAGTCTGAGGGGGGGGGGGGCATTTTTTGGCGCCAAAAATGTGGCCCAAAAGAAAGGAACGAAAAAGAAGGCCGGCGCGCTGCCTCGCGAAGCTCCGCCGCGAAGCCCCGCCGCGACGCGCCCCGACCATGTCGGCGCCGCGAAGCTCCAGAGGCGGTAATTCTCCACGAACCCATTTGACGTTCGCGAGCCGCCGCAAAGCACCAGAGGCGGTAATCCTCCGCGAACGCATTTGACGTTCACGAGCCGCCGCAAAGCACCAGAGGCGGTAATCCTCCGCGAACGCATTTGACGTTCGCGATCCGCCGTGAAGCTCCACCGGCGGTAATGCTCCGCGAACCCATTTGACGTTCGCGAGCCTCCACGAAGCTCCAGAGGCGGTAATGCTCCGCGAACCCATTTGACGTTCGCGAGCCGCCGCGAAGCACCAGAGGCAGTAATCCTCCGGGAACCCATGTGACGTTCGCGAGCGCGCTGCGAAGCCCCGGAGGCGGCGCGCGAGCCCTGCTTCACGGCGCCCCTTCCCTATAAATACTGTACTCCCCCTGAGTCCCGAGGACGGACGATCCGACCTTTCAGCTTCTCCTCTCCCGAATCGTGAAGCACGCTTTGCCCCGAGAATGATGAGCTCCGTGAGGTACTTCTACTTCGCAAGACTCCTCTACATTGTCTCGTTTTGAGCCCCTCTTCTGAGAGGGATGCCCTTCGCGAAGCTCAAGGTCGTTTGCGAAGGAAGGGGATTCCCAAGGGAACCCGGGCAGCCGCGGAGGGTTTATGCTTCGCGAAACACCCAACCCCTGCTAGTGATCCCTATGCCAAGGTAGGATCACTACACATCGCGAAGCACACTACTTCGCAGGACCCTGCTTCGCGAGACACCCCTTCCTCGCGAGGCAGTGCTCCGCGAACACTGTTCCACTTCGCGAAGCACCTCCCACTCACACCTATGCCCCATGCTAAGGCCAAGGCACTCCAATTCGCAAAGCACACTCCTTTTATTAGCAATTCCTCTTCCCGTGCAACCCTCCTGGTTTTCACGATGTTATTTCAAAGTCCCATGGACAATACCACCCGTAGCGTTGCTTCGCCTAATGCTTCTTCGCATAGGCACGCTAACGGCTATTGCTTCTTCGCATAGCCATGCTAACGTGGACCCCTCGATGGTTCGTTCCACAACCCCCCATGGCCATGGCCTTACCGGTACCTTCCCTTCCCCAAGGAACAGAAGGTACCGGTTATGTAAGTCCTAGGGGTGTGGAGTGAACCCACTTCGTCCGAGTTGCAGGATGTTAAACTGCCAAGCACCACATCCTCAACACATGACGTTAAACTGTGACCCAACCTCGTCTCCCTCACGAAGGGTCCCCCCAGCTCAAAAATTCTTTACACCACTCGTCTCCACGGGAATGGAACTCTTACGCACATGGAATGAGATCCTCCTTGTCGGAGTGGCGTATGTTCGTAGGGGAAGGGCTGCCTCAGAGCGTAAGCCCCTAACCTTTCGTAAGGACGATTGCACCTGTGCATCTCCGTACTTCCCCACTACCAAGGTCAGTGGAGGGCGTGATAGGGAACGAGGCACCCCCCTATGGGCCTCCATCCTAGAGTAAGTCCCAGCACCGTGGGCCGCCTAACGCGTAAGCCCCTCTTCGCTTCTCACGGACGCTTCCTTCGCGACGTGATCATCAGGTCCTTGCAACCTCTTGTTTCTCACACCGAGCATGACTCATGTGGGCTTAAAGTGATCACCGGCCCTGACCCCCCATCCTTGAGAACTACGAGGACTTTGATCCATGCCAAGGCATGGTACGTAGGAAGCCTCTATCAGGTTAAAGCCCACCCGTCGCCAATTCACGTCGGGTCCCATTCTGGTCCAGTGGTAAGCTGTTGCGACCCATCATCTAAGTGAACTACGAGGACTTTGATCCATGTCAAGGCATGGTACGTAGGAAGCCTTCATGAGGTTCAATCCCACCAATAGTGGACCCCCGGGTCTACTTTCACGTCGGTTCACCGACGGACTCATTCCCTTGCGAACTACGAGGACTTTGATCCATGTCAAGACATGGTACGTAGGAAGCCTTCATGAGGTTCAAGCCCACCAATAGTGGACCCCCGGGTCTTCTTTCACGTCGGTTCACCGACGAACCTATCTATCATGAACTACGAGGACTTTGATCCATGTCAAGGCATGGTACGTAGGAAGCCTCCCTGAGGTTCAAGCCCACCCGTCATTTCACGTCGGGTCTCACCCCCGTCCAGCACAACGTTAAACTACATTCTGGTCCAGTGGTAAGCCGTTGCGACCCATCATCCAAGTGAACTACGAGCTCTTTGATCCATGTCAAGGCATGGTACGTAGGAAGCCTTCCCAAGGTTCAAGCCCACCACCCATCGGACCAAGGTCCGCTTTCACATCGGTTCACCGACAATGCCCCATACGAACTACGAGGTCTTTGATCCACGTCAAGGCGTGGTACGTAGGAAGCCTCCATGAGGTTCAAGCCCACCCATCATCCAATTCATGTCGTGTTCTACCTACGTCCAGCACGACATTAAACTGCAATTCCAGTCCCACGGCAAGCCACTGTGACTAACCCGAACTACGAGGACTTTGATTCATGTCAAGGAATGGTACGTAGGAAGCCTCCCCGAGGTTCAAGCCCAACTCCCATAGGACTAAGGTCCCTCACTTACGTCGATTTTCCGACACCCACTGCCCGTCGTTTGTTCACGTCAGGGTTCACTATCGTCCCGCATGGCGTAAAACTGTATTCCATCCATCCCTGAACTATGAGGACTTTGATCCATGTCAAGGCATGGTACGTAGGAAACCTTCCTAAGGTTCAAGCCCACCACTAGTGGACCCACGGGTCTACTTTCACGTCGGTACTCTGACGATGCTCATCGGGCCAAGGTCCACCTTCACGTCAGTTTATCGACGTCATCCCGAACTACGCGGACATTGATTCCCTGCCACGGGGATACGTAAGAAGCCTCGTCAAGGCTCAAGCCCAACTTAACTGTCTCCCCTGCGATGGTCCCATTTCACTCTCCCTCCACTCCATTCATCAACCTACCACCCGTTCCAATTCTCGCCCGGACCGTCTTATCCTGGTGAGACCATGTCGGTACGCTCTTCTTAACAGTCGCCCATGGGATGGCCCCGGTATCGATATCCCTTCAAGGAGGATCCCTCAATCCGATCTATCCTAGCTAATGCTCTGGTTGGGTTGATCCATCTCCGCTGGACGTTAAAATTGCGGCATATCCTGTGTTGAGCACGGGAAGCCGAGGAAAACCTCAGATATGTGTCTATGACATATAATTCCCCGCGCTTGATGTGGGATGCCTTGGGCTTCCACGCCCTCGAGAAGCCTTGTGGTCAAGGATAACAGACAGAAATTCTAGGTACCCCAGCATCCAGACACGCTACTGATGCCTCAACATGACTACTCCCCTGACTGAAGGTTGCTGCCCTGGCTGGACCCTTTGGAATGTCCCGACAGAAGCAGTGTAATTAACCGGCGCCCATGGAAACATGGCACTGGGAAGAGTTTCACGAACTACTTATTAAATCTATGAGGGAGACCCGTACTAGGTGACGAGTTCTGAGGAGGAATCCATAGGAGGAAGAACCGATATCCCATCATCCCGTTTCGATCAAGGAGCAGACGTCCCTGAATAAGGAGTGAATGCTTCCCGCCTTTGGAAAGCGGGAATGCGGGGCAACAGAAGCGCCACACGTCCTCCACCACAGACAGATGGGCGCGCTCCCCAGTGAAATCGTCGGAAACAGATATTAAAGACATTATTACCTTTCTGGAACTATAATGTGTCCTTTTCATTATTACCCATTTCATACTAAAAAGGTGATAATGTTATCCGTGGACATGTGGACTACTGCCTCCTCAACATGATGTGATTTATATTAATATATATATACATATATATATAATTTTATATGATTATATAACATGGTAAATAGGATATTATAATCATTTTGAAAATGTATAATGTTTCTTACCTTTATTTAATAATATTCATAAAAAATAGGAATGTTACTCAAGTGTACGTATGGACAACCGTCTCAATGATTTCAACATTTGTTCATTTGTCATAACCATATTCCATTATTAGTTTTAAAATTTTAATTTATGTATAGATATGATGATTATTTCTGGAATATTATTCTGGATATGTTTATATGATTACCCCTTTGATCATATGTTGACCGAGTATAACATTTTTGACACATAACATGAATTTGGTAAAAACAACCGACATAAACATAGTTTTTTATATTTTTTATCAACATTGTAATACATGAAATAAAAGTAATGATAAACATGAAAAAGTTTATTAATAATTTAAATAATTAACACAAGTTTATTATTTAGATAGATAAATAAACTTGTTAAAAGATAGACTAAAGGTAATGGATTCTGATCTCACATTATATTCCATAAGGCAGACAACATTTTCACCACTTAATTATTATATGTGGTGTGTCTACATCACATTTAAATATATTATATAATTAATTTTTTTTATATTATTGGTATTTCTAACTTTCATTTATTATTATTCCTTCATTAGGCTTATGATTTAAATTTTTCAATGTGGAATGTCACACATGGGAATGTTTATGTATTATTTTCCACAAGAATAATCTTAATTTTATTTCAATGGTATTTCTATGAATTTAAATAAAAAGAATTATGTGGTTACTTATCCTCCATTGAAGTATTATTGATATGTTTTTATTATTTATTCAATATATATTTTAAGATATGTCACATTTTTTTAATTAAAGCTGTTATTTAATTTTTGAGCAATGATCTGATCCTTAAAGACCTATGTTGGTGACCATTTAACGTAATCCCATTTATGTATCAATACTCTCATGGGATGAATTTAGTGTGAAAAACCCTTAACCATTGTAACGAGTATGTTTTAAAAAATCTTTTTAAGGGACATGAAAGTAGAGTTACGGTTGGAAAACCCAAATTAGGCTTTAACTAGTATGTTATAAACTATCTTGTGAAAGGTACCAACAATAATGGATCCAAGAACCTCAGAAACATGACATCAAATAATTAAGAGTTTACATTATTTATTATTTAGTTATTATTATTATATTTAGATATGATATTTTCTCCTTAAAATTATCTATGGATTCATTTCATTCTAAATTTATTGATTAAATGGCATGTGTTTTAGTTATTTACCATTCCATATCAGTTATTATCTTTAGATCATTACATCTTCTATTATACATACCATCAATTACAATTTGAGAACACAATTATTATGCTTCCTTTTACTGGGATACTAAGATAAATTCTTTAAACTAGTTTGAAGGATTCTGTTTATTATTACATTTAATATATTATTTTTTATTTTATACTGTATAATATATACATATATCATGTATGTTATATTATTTTCCAAATATGAAAAATTTATAGGTGAATGGGGACTTTATTCCTTTTAATCATGCCTATATAATAAAATAATGTGCAGGATCTGGGATTCTGGGGATGGGGAATTAAAATTGATATCAGAGGAATTTTTGAAGAAACCTACAAAACAATATTATAAAACAAATACTAGGGAACATAACCCTGTGATACACTTGAATGAAAAGTGAGTAAGAACATCTTAGAATTTTAGTATGGTTGGTATTATTTGGTAATACATAGAAATACATCCCTGTTTGGATACAACAAGTGGAAATGGTTCTAGATTAAATGTACATTGAGGTAGAAACATCGAAAAGGTGTGTCATAAATGACCCAATATAACCTCGTACATTGTAAAAGGCCTAAACGTGATCTCAGTTTATAATCCTATTGGAAATACTAAAAAGAATTAACATTTTAATTGTAAAACAATATGATGGATTTATAAGTAATGAAGTTGCCAATGAAACCAAATTTTATGAGTATATGATTTATAATACATAAATAATTGTTATGTGAAATTTATTGTTATATATTTCAAAATTATGAGATAATCAAGTATATTATAAATTTTTGAAATATTTCCAATAAGGATGAAAGGTATCAATTCTCAATGAAAATGATGATGTTTTCTGGTCGAGGAAATCAATGTATATTTTATTGGAATAGAGAAAATTATATAAATTATATGGAAACAAAATAAGGATATGAAATGTAACCATTCTTTAATGGAGAAACTAATTCCATAGATGGAATCTCATATATTGGATCACATTATGTGAAATAATCCACCATCGTTTAGTGGGACTACTAATCCAATTGAATATTATCAATGGATTAGGTCTCTGGAGAAGATATTTATGACCATGGAATATAGTGAAATGGAAAAGGTTACACTTGAGGTCAATTGTATCAAAGGTGATAATGATCAATGGTGGGCTTATATCAAGAATAAAAGGTTTGAACAATAAATATAACTCATGGAATAATGGTCTCATAAGGAGACATTAAAAAAAATACTTCAATAATTATCCAAAAATTGAGAATATAAAGTTACATAGATTATTTAAAATGGGTGATGGGAGTGTTGTAGATTTTGGAGATACCTTTAAATGATAATCCATGTATTCTACAGATTAAATTCGCAACATGATGTTCAATATTGGTCACATATTATATGGTATTAAGAGAAGTCACCGAAGTGAACTAATCTCCCAAAAATTATCATAATATGATGAATTTTTTTTAAGATCCATCATGATGGAAAATGAATTATTTATACACAATTTATTTAAGGGAAACAAAATCAAGAAGTTTCCAATTCTGTAACATGAAAGTGGTATTGTATCAAAGATAAAAAATGTTTTAATGATTTCCATCTTGTAAAAATTGTCAGAAAAAGAACCCTTTGATTTTTTGAAGGGGTTGAGAGTTTGTTATAAGTGTTCATAAATGGTACACAAGGCTCACTAATTCATGGGGATGAGACAAATCAATGATATCCAATACTATAATTATAAATATATGGGACACTATGAACATAAATACTAAAAGTGGCAATGTATTCTACCATATAAAAGGCTGAGGGGATATGGTTAATCTTATGTGATCACTACAATAGTGGTAGAAGTAACAAATTACATTATGGAAAGTAAATTAATCCTATCATTAAATTTATCCAATATATTAATTGATTCTGAATCATCACAATCTTTTATAACCAATATGTTTTCCTATATCACTAGACATTTCACTTTTTATTTAATATGGAAGTTGTTAGTGAAACATTCTAAGGGATATGTCATTAAAAAAAAGTTGTATCATGTAGTTCGCATTGTGGAACAAAAACATGATTTATTAGATATCTTTATAATCATACATACTGTTGAATTTGAAATAATCCTTAGTATGGTCTGCATACCAAAATATGAAGAAAAATATTCTCCATGTGTGAGAAAATTATTATTTATAAAGAAGATGTAGAATCACCATTATTTGGAATAGAATATCCCTGTTCATATTATTATATAGATCCACACCTAGTATCTCTACTGAAATAAATTCTTGGGGAAGAAGATAAAACAATATCTATTGATGAGTAAGATAGTCTTAAAATTGACGATGAAATTATTTTATAAGTTTACATTGATTTATTTTCTATTGAATTACCCGAAAACCCCCTAGAATGTGAAGTTAAATTTTAAATTAATTTAATTCATGATGCAAGGCCAATATAAAATACACCCTAGTGAATGGTCATGGTGGAAATGGATGATTTTAACAAACAAGTAAATCATTTGGGTAATAAGGGATTTATCTATCCTAGTGTTATACAATGAGAATCTCTTGTCCTCAGTGTTAAGAAAAAATATGGTTCCATCTGGTTGTGTATTTATTATAGGTAGATATATGATGTTACCATAAGTAAAAAGTACCCTTTTCTTCACAATGATTACTTGTTTGACCAACTTCATAGAGCCCAATATTTTCTTAGGTTTATCTTTATTTAGGTTATCAGTAATTATGATTGAAGAAGAAATACATTCTAAAGATATATATTTCAAATGAGGAATGTACATTTTTATTTTGAAATAATGAAATTTTAATTCACTAATTTTCCAAATGTTTTTATGTATAAAATTAAAAAATTATTAAAGGATTATAATGATGAATTATTTATGGTATTCTTTAAGGATATTTTAGTGTTTTTAAAATCTATTCCGACTATGAAAATCACACACACAACATTTTTAAGACTCTTAGATTTATATGGGAAGTTTATTAAATAAAATTTCTCACATCAATAAGTTTCTTTTCATAGATATATTGTCTCAAAATATTGAATATTTGTTGATCTTGCAATGAAAAATTCAACCAGAGTTAGGCCCACGACAATAAATATAACTATGGCTCTTAGTTTCATTAGATTTCTAGGTTACTATTATTGATTTGTTCTTAATTGTTCCTAATTGGATAACCCATTCACCAAGATTGAATGTAAAGGTGTTATGTTTTTTTGGGTAAATGATCTCGATGAATTATTTAATTAACAATAGAGAATATAATTGATTTTTCCAATCTTGACTCTACCATATGGAATTTATGATTTCTTCATACAACCGGATGTATTGAAGATGTGAATTGGTTTTGTCCAAATAAAAAATAAAAAAGTTTGAGAATATTAATTAATGTAATTAATGTCTCATTAATGAAACTATCCATCCCATTATATTGAGTTAGCGGCGGTAATACATTCAATGAATATAAGGAGAAATTATCTATAAAGTGAAATATGTGAGATATACGCAGATTTGAAATGAATAAAATACATCTTATCCATGATATATATCAATAATATACAATGGACATGGATAGAGCTACTCCAGGATTATGATTTCTCAATTCATTATCACATAGATAAAGAAAACAAGGTAGTATATGCATTGAGTTGGAATGAAATTGGAGTTCCATCCAAATTTACGATCAAGATAGATCATCTATTAATGGATATTTTAAAGATGGATATGATAATTTGTACATAAGTGGAGACATGAATAATTTATCAAATTATTGAAAACACATATTTATTAGATGTGATAAACAATTCTAAATCTGGTTAGGATAACATTCATGTGAAAATTAAAGGATTGAATAAAGGAAAATTAGAAGACATTATTTGTGAAGATAGTGTTCAAATTTTTGGTTAGAGGGTATGTGTTCCATATATACCTATGAAAAAAATTGGAATTGTTGGATGATTCTCATAGCCCATATTTTAGTAAACACCATGGTAGCACATAGCATTATATCAATTTGAAGGATCATTTTTTGGTGAGATAAAATGAAACATGAAATTACTGATTATCAGTCCAGATGTTTGGTTTGTCTAAAAGTGAAATATTTTAGGATTAATATTATAGGTTTTTTTCTACCTCACTTTATTCTTGTGTGTAAATCAGATGAAATTATTATGAAATTTTTATGAGGACTACCAACATATCCTAGAAAAAATGATGCAATATGTATTATTATTGATCACCTAACAAAATATTTAAATTTTTTCTTTAAGAGAAGACCCTCCTATTGAGTGCCACACATGGATCTATATTAATGATTTTTTAAGATTCCATAATAAACATATATCAAATTTTTTGATATAGATCCTCTATTTACCTTGATATTCTAAATGAGTCATCATAAGGATCTTAATTCTGATCATCATAGGACAACATCCTACCATACTCAAACTGATGGACAGTCGAAATGAACTATTCAAACTATGGAACAAATGTTGAGTACATGATCACATGACATTCATTGTATGTCATATCATTACATACCTTTTATATATTTTTACTATAAGAATAGAATCTGTTGAAGTATTCAAATGTAGTTTTATGAAGAATTATATGGAAATATATTTCAAACTCCAACTTATTAGTATGATGTTAGTGAAGGGAATCTCATTATTCCATAACATGTTAAAGAGATGATGAAAAAAATAAATTTTATTTAGGATCATATCAAATATTCTCAAATGAAGAAAAATATGTATTCAAATAATCAAATAAAATATTTATAGTTCCATGTGTGGGACGATGTATTCATAATATTACATCCATGGAAGATTTTTATAATGTTTAGTAAGAATGGGAAAATGTGTCCAATGTACATTGGACCCTTTGATATCCTTGTACGGGTTGTATTTGTTTCTTATTGTTTAGTGATGCTGCTAAATCTGACAATGGTACATGATTTGTTCCATATATCTATGCTAAGGAAGTACATCTCAGACCCAATGTATGTTCTTATCTATGATGGTATATAGTTCAAAACTGATCTTTCATTCTGTGATGAATCTACCCAAATTATTGATTACATAGATAATGTATTTGGGAATCAGATGAAACTTATAATACAAGTACTCTAACTAAATAAAAAAATAGAAGAAGTAACATGGGAACTATAAGATTATATGAAGGAGAAATACAATTTTTTTTTAAGACAGTACCCGTAAAATTTCTAGTAAATTTTTTTAAGAGGGAATAATGTAGCAGACCAATACATTAATCTATTTTTCTTTTGAATAAATATAATTTAGTTGATAACAAATAATGACCGCAAATCCCAGATTTAACAAAACACTATTTAGTCAGGTTTTACCTGGAAAATTATATTATTACACACTAGGAGAAATTATAAACTAAATTTATATGTTATATATCCAATAAAATATTCAGACATTCTTCTAATAAATTTTATTAGGTATAGGATATGAATAATCCCAATCTTACACATTTGAAAATATATTTTTATAAAAGCAATTTTACTGCCTTTTAATGGACCACCAATGTTAAATAATTTTTTTGATCATTTATAAATTTTAGATGAATAAATAAGCTTCATTTTTGAATTCAATGCATTATTACTATTTATAGGTGAATTATGGGTATTTTTTGAGATGTTTGTATTTTTTTTTGATTAGTGAAAAATACTGAATATTAATTCAAAACTTGTTTTTTCTATTTTATTTATAATGTTAAATTATAAATTAAATTTGTTTTAAATATAAATTATATAAATTATATATATATCCAATTATTTTCATTCGAATAAAATTATAGTTTAAATTATATATAAAAAATAGTAATATTTTGACTATTTTTACATTAAAATACCCTATTGTCTATCCATCAATGGGATAAGATTTAAATTAATTTCTTCCACTTCTGTGGTTGGAATTTTGAATAGTGGATTCAATATTTTGAATCAGGTAAATTTATAATTTATAATAAATTAAACATACTTTTTGATCAAAAATATTTCCGAATGTGATTAATATTAATTATTGTTATTAAGATGAAAATTAGCATTACAAAGGACAAAACATTATATTTAATGGAACAATTTAAAAAGAAAAATGAACAAATTCCCTTTTATGATCATATTTGGATCCCATTCTAAACATCATCAGAGTTTCGGCATTATTGGAGCTAGTTGTTATGGGAAAACATGGATGGAATTCCATTTTGAAAAATATAAAAGAATGTCACACCTCCTCAAATATAAAAATAAAATCACCCCCCACTTCTTAACACCTCTCAAGACAAATTTTATTGAATAAATCATCTAAAAAATATCAAAAAAATTATGAATCTATTCATATATTCTTCCATTGGCTAGTAATCCATCCATGGAATCCCTTTGGTGCAATCCAAATGGAGTTACCTGAATAAGCAGAAATATCATTCCTCGAGGTCTTTTGTTCTATTTTCCTTATACAACCCCAAATATTTTCTTATTATATGATTATATAAGATCAGAAGTATCCTAAATATACTTATAATTTGTTTAATATACATGTTATACATATACTTTCAGACACATCCATCAAATGGGTAAAAAACATATTGTTCTTGTGTATGGTGAACTACCACCACACGAAATGATGTTTTTGTTTTCCCCTTTACCACATATCATGGATGGGAATTACGGTGGAAATATATTTATATATGATATAAATGATTCTTATTATTTATTTTTTTATCTATAATATTTATATAAAACCTACCTTCATTGTTAATTTTTTCAGGAATTCAATAACATCGTTTGTTGATGTTTGGACTACGGCCTTTTCAAAGTGATGTGATGCATTCACACATTTCATGGATTTATTTGAGGATATTTTTAGATAAAAATATTTTATAAAAATTAAATATATATTAAATTCAAGAAATAATTAAATTTAATTACACATAAAATATCATTCTCTTTATTAATCTTTTCACACAAAAAAGTGATAACGTTATTCATGGACATGTGGACTACAGCCTCTTAGACAAAATGTGATTATTTTATACATAAATATATTTAAATATATATGTATATATTAATACATTAAATTTTATTTAGGATACTATAATCAATCTAGAAATATATAATGTCACATAACTTCTTCGAATGACAATTGCAAAATGGGAACATTACTATTACATACGTGCAGGCTACAATCTCCCTGAATATAAAATTGTATCATTTTTCATGAAAATATTTCATGATTTGTTTTGAAATTATAATTGATGAATAAATATGATTTTTTATGATTATTAATAGTTTTATTTTTATAGAATGAACACTTTGAAAATCGGTTGACTAACAAAATAATTTTTTACACATAATCCGAATATGGTCAAAACACTTGACATAAACTTAATTTATTATGTAGTTGTTTAAAAAGTTATAATAATTGAAATAAAAGTAATGATAAAAATTAAAAATGATCTACATAATGTAGATAATTATATTGTTTTTATTATTTAGGAAGATAAATATGCACGTGACAAGTTATACTCAAGGAAAGATATTTTTATCTCTCTTTTATTTTTTGGAATCATACTCCATATAGAATATTAAAAATAATATTTTACTCATTATAAGAATTAATGTTATTTTAATTGTATATTTTATCAGAAACCTCAAAACCCATTGTTTTTACTTATCTTATATTAAAGAATTATAAATAACTCTATATTATTTATACAGTATGTATATTTTATTATATGTAATTTTTTAATTAAATAGATAATTATATATGTGAGGAAAGCATTAGAAATGGAAAACAAAAGTTGTGGAACATTTATATAAGCCCCTCAATACATTGGTAGTATCACAAGATGAATTTAGTTTGAAAAAACCATCAGGTTTGTAACCAGTATGTTAGAAAATCTCTTATAAAGGGTTTGACAGAAGAGTTGTTGTTAGACAAACCAAATTAGTTTTTAACCATTATGTTATAAACAATATTGAGAGCGGTGTTGATGGTAATGGATCCATGTACCTATGATACATGGTATCTAATGATTAAGCATTTTATTTATTGATAATTAAATTGTTATTATTATTGTTATCCATTGATCTTTTTCATTTAAATTATCTATGGAATAATTTCATTCACATTTTATTAATTAAATTAAATGTGTTTCTATAACTTAACTTTCTCTATATATTATACTAATTCTTTCATTATTTCTTTTGTTGTACTTACCCTTATTGAGGATTTTAGATAACCCTTATACTTTTTCTTTCCAAAACATGGGAATATGAATTCTTGGAATGATTTTTTAGGATCTATATTATTAACAATTATTATGATTTATGTTTTATTTTCTAATTTACTCTATAATATAGGTATCAGGTATGTAAAATAGTTTTCCAAAACATCAAAATTGGTCGAACAATTTGGTTTTTATTCCATTCAATCTTGAAAATTTAAAATTTAATGAATCAAATTCTAAATTTTGGGTTCAGGGTGTTGCATTATAATGAGGATATAGTCATGTAAGAGAAAAAATCACGATTTACACGAAGATACAATATTTGTAATAATTACAAACAAAATTCCTATGATTACTTTATTTAATAAGGGTGGGGATAAAATTCAAAAAATGTAATCTATATTCATTATTAGAGATAATAAAATTGATGTGGTTCATGAAACTAATTTTATATTATTTACCGTAATGGAACCTTTAACATAAATAGTCTCTGAATGGGAAGAGAATGTAATGTAAATTCTTTTACACTTATTTAACATTTGAATAAAAATCCACTTGAATGATGTAAAATTAATTCATAGATAAAATCCACGAATTATATTGGATTTATGATATAACATTTAAAATGGCTAGTATATATACCATATAAATTAAAATGGTATATATATATATAAAATAGTCCCGATTGAATGGAATGTGAGACAAAATCCATGGAAGAATCATGTCATTTAAGTGTTAATTAATTAGTGAACTTATTATGTGTTTAAAATTTAGATAAACATAAATTAATTGTATAAATTAAATAAAATAATAAATTTTTATTAAAAACACAATCATAGAATACCAAACACGATGAAGATGTAATTTAACTCAATTATAGTAATTGTGTTATAAAATTCATTACATCAAGTCCAATAATTTCATATATATCATTTATCTATAATATAATAAAATTATAATTATTTTTTCCATAAAAAATATTAAATTATTAACACCTAATTATTAGTCAGTTTATATTAATTATATAAAAGTCATATTTAATTTATTTTTTAGTTATATCAGTGTCACGTGTTTTGAGGACACTATGCACATTATTTCAAAATGACAATGTTGTTTTGATTATGGTCAAATGGGTAATTGATAAATAATATACAGAATAATAATAATGATATAATTATAATTTTTCTAAATAAATGTTAATTTTATATCCAACCATGAAATATGGTTGAAAAATATAAAAAAACGTTAAAATCATGGAGATGGTAGGTCGTATGTTTGCATGGGTTAGGTTTCCATTTTCCAACGATTTCAAAGGAAAGAAGGTAAGTGTTATATTATATTAAAGTAATTATAATTATATAATAAATATAATATACTTTGATTTATTTAACATACATATACCATCTGCATTACATTCTAATAAACAATGAGTCAAATAACTTTACAAAGGAGTAGTCCACCATGCACATGAACAATGATATCATTTTTTGATAGATGGTAAGGTAAGAAGATTTTTGATTTTTAACATTATATAATTATTAATATGATATGAATATCATTTAGTAGTATTTAATCCATCATCATGAATATTCATGAGTGGTGATGATGGTAGATAAATTACTTTAGATTGTGAGGCGGTAGTCCACAATAGACACAAATGATGGTTTCGTTTAACATTTGACAGAAGAGGACATGGATAAATATTATTCCACAAACATAACAACATATCAGTATATATTAGATAATTTATTTACTAGATTTTCATTTGGAATTAATTATTTATGGCGTAAAAAGAATAAGAATAAGAATATAGAGATTGGTGAAGAAGATTACCTTAGTTTATGAAATCATCCTTTTGATCTCTAATTATGGACTACAAGGTTGTTCTTATAGGAAGAATATAATCTCTAAAATGTGGATAATTATTCTATGGATATATAATTGAATTATTTTTTCGATAAAATACCTTTATGTAGTTTAATAACTAATGGGACTGGGTCCCATATTATAATTGAGGGGTGGTATTTCTGTAAATACATAAACCAATTCCATATTGGGAAGTTACAGTCAAGTTATGTGCCTCCAAAATTGGTAAATAATGGATTTTAGGGGTGATAAAGTTATTACACAACACAAAAATTCATAAAATAATTATTTATTAAACATTTTATTCCATTTTATTCTATGGTTACCCACATTTACTATATTTTTCTCAATAGTAACTAGTGTTTTTTCAACTTTTACTATTTATAATGATCCAAATTAAGTAAACTCTATTACTTAATATAAATTTTTATATTTTCAAACATGGAATAAATTTTATATAATTAATATAAATTTACTATAATAATTTAACCTTAAATTAATCCCAAAAAATGTGTTGAGTTATGATTTCCAAATAAAATAATATTTTAGGAAATAAATGATCTTATAATAAAACTATTTCTAAAAATTATAATCTTTTGAATTTAATTTCATGTAAATATATTTATAATATATTAATTTTATTTATATATCTCTTCATTAGGGTTTGTTTTACATAATTAATATGGATACACTTTGTTCACTTAAGAACACATTATAGAAAACTATCTGTTTTACACATTAAAATGAATTATGCCAAAATAATAAAAATTTATTATAAAAAAAAATAATTAAAATATTATAAATAAAATAGTTAATAGGAAATATTAAGAAAAAATGAATAATATAATGGAAATTATAAATTACTTTATTTATTTAAAATAAATGCAAGTATTTGGAAAATTGTTATTTTTTAGTATTCATTGAAAATACAACAATTTTAGAAAAATAAAAATATTTCACCTTAAGATAATTTCAGTATATTGGTTTTAAAAATACTTTTATTGCTTAAAAAATTCTAATATTTCAATAAATTAAATATTAAATATTATCTTAAAGTTAACTATAATTTTTTTTTGAATGAAACATATTTTTTATAGAATGGAATATCATTATAAAAAAATTACTTCTCAATTATACAAAAAATATCAATAAATTTATATTATGTAGGAACATTATATATATTTTTATAAATAATTTAATACTATTAAATCCAACTAATTCAATGGATAATTCATAATGGTAATATTTAAATAATAATATTTTACTATTCGTTTACACTCAATGTTTCTTGCTCTATACAATATCAATCATAGTGTTCTTTCATGATAATACAGTGTTAAATTATCACCCATCAATAAATTTTTTCCCCACAATTATATCGTAAAAACAGCAATCAATGTTTCTATATTGGAGAATACCATTGTAGAAATACCCGAATTGTAAAAAGGGATATTAAAACATCCTCATGATAAGAGACAAATTGATGTTTGAAGGACTGCTATAATAACAAATTAATATGATTCCTTGTAGGAAAACATTTGTTGAAGGTAAATATAGAGAAATTATAGTAACATTTAACTCTAAATTAATGATGGATAATAATAGAGAGATCAATAATCTAATAAAATTATATAATCTTGAGATTTTTTTAAAAAACCATACATCTGTGATAGGTGAAAAGATCATAAATTCAACAAAAGCTATTGTAATATGAAAAAATTTTGTTCTAATGATATTTTTCATTTACTTTAGGAATTCAATTTTGATCAATAATATTTACCAAAGAAAATATTCATACATGATATCTTTCTATTTGAAAAAGCCCAATTTTAGCCGTTAGTGGTGCTTTGATCAATTTACACATCTTCTCTCGCTCTAGGGGATGAATATCCAATATGAATTTTTATACATAATGCTCAAAAATTAACTATTTACTGATCATAATATCTATAATATAATAAAAATATATTCCTCTTATATTTTAATATTAACTAAAATGGAAATGGTTACCACTTTGTAAAAAACATTTAAATCTTTATCTTAAGAAATACTAAAATTTAGTTCAATCGTTCCACAAAATGATAAAGATAGACTATTACAAAAAAAATACTACATCCAAATTCATCCCAATATTGTAAAAATTAAAAAAAAATTTCATGACATTGGTGATATAAAACCATTTAACAAACATCCCCATAAAATTTGATTATTATTATTTCTAAATAATCTTTTACAACAAACATAATGGATATATATATACATAGTCCAAATAAAATGTCTCCCAATATATAATAAATCATATAAAAATAAAAAATATTTTATCCAATAATATGTTTGCCTATTTAAATATTATATTTTTCCACCAATATATAAAAACAATGTCACACAAACCACGACATCGTGTGGTATAGTGGTAGGAATCACACCATTATCTCCATTTAGTTGTGGGTACATGTCATGTGTCCTTAACAAATATAACTAGTTCTCACTCAAAAAATAGATTTTACTTTTTATGAAACTATATTTATACAATTACAATATTTTTTTCCAAAAAATATGTTTAAGATATGAAATGTAACATTAATCATGAAATAAAATTTGAACCACTAATGTATTCTACTAAACATTTTTCCCATAAAAAAAATCTTAATTGACTATTATTACATTCATTGACAATCAAATTAACCCTAAAAATAAATCAGTAATAATAAAATTTACACAAAAATATTTAAAATAATTATTCCAAATATAATCTTTTCACTGATATATAAACTAAATAAATGGGTTTTACATCCATAAATTCCTCAAATTTATTCAATCATATTAATCTCCCATCACATAAAACCAAAACAAATAGGTATCTATTTATTTAAACTCATGATCTACTATAGACAAATCATCCCATGTAATTTTCTATTTATCTCATATCTTTTTGCAATATCATATGTTTCCATAGGTTCTATTCTATAATTCACAAAGATGGTCTCTAGTGAAAATTGGAATTAAACAAATCATATCCCATATGATTTTCAAACCATTTTTTAGTCAGACCCACTTCCATGAACTAGGTAATGATCCATTAAAATCCCACTTCACCCTTTTTGGAGTTATTTTTACATGTTACAACTATTTTAGATCCACATCCACTTATAGTGGCTCGACCAGAATATTACTTTGTTCGAAAGTCACATAATCTCATTATTATCAAAAAATTATGGTGTTGTTATATGAAGAGACTTATACAAAGGGTTTTAACTATATTTAGCTAATTATAATAACAAAAAATAATAATAACACTTTATCTAACCAAATATTGAAACCCAATCCTTTTACACATACTACTCATTGAATATTTAGATAAAAATCCAATAATTTAAACTAAAATATTGATAGGTCTAGTGTCTTTGGATGATTATGATCCTAATATGTAAAAGTGATACTAAAGTAAAAAATTATATTTTTTCCATAATACTATAAAAAATATATGTTTACCTAAAACATTATAGTATAACCTATAGAATTCTTATTCAAAAGTGGTGATAAAAAATACTATTATGGGAATAAAACTGATAAGGAGGCATTACTGGCGAGAGAATGGTATAACATGATATAATAAAATAGAAGTATCATGAGTAATCACATTTATGCATAACATAAAAAATATGGTACTTCATGATAATGTAATTATTGGAAACATTTGTGAAATATATAACATCATATAATCATGAGTTAAGGCATATTTCCTAGGAAATATCCCATGGTTTACAAAGATTAATAATTTGTTTGGATTACTCCCTATTCCCATTCATGATGTGTCATGAGACTAATGCAGTACCAAATGAATTGGATTTCTATCAATGCTAACCCATAAAAACATTTTCATGATTTATGAGTTCCAAAAAATGAAATCAATCATAATACATAACATAAAAATAAACCATATACTGAAAATGGGTTACATAATCTTGAATTTGAAATACCATGTCATTAATACACATTATTTCATTATTCATTACATAAAGGTAAACATAATATAATCCAAATATATTTTTAATACTAGTGTATTTATTAAATTAGGTACATATCATGATAACCTTAAATAGGAATATAATTCCACTACTGAAAATGTCCTTGACATACTTCTAAAATTCCATTATTATTTTTAAACTACATGGGATAACATTGGGATGTACCTAAGAAATGGGTGATATATAAATCCAATTTTGGAGAAAAAAACATAAAAATGTAATATATAAAATCTGATCCAATAGATATATCAAGGTAAGATAAGATAGGTGAGAAACATAATCTTGTAATATGAAGCATTATATAACATGATAACATAAAGGAAACATAGAAATGTGGAAACAATATAAAACACGACATCATTAGCATAAGTAAAGAATTAATACTAAGAAAAAATAACATATAATTATTAAGATAATGTCCCATAAACCAAATTGTGAATCTCATCAGGTAACAACATTACCCAATGTATTGGAGGGTAATATACTTATAGGACCACCAATAAATTTCATATAATGAAAATACATTAGAATGACACATAAATAATTCCACATAGGTTCATATTATGTCAAATATAAATCCACTATAATTAAATGTGGGATAAATATATAGGAATCCACAATAAAGTAATGATATGTACATCGTGATGAATATAATTGAGTGTAAATGGAAATTAGTATTCAGGAAACAAATTACTAGCATATAAAATTTCAAGATTTATTTTTCATCATAACGAGGGTACCTAATGATTCATGGGATGAATTAATGAGATTAAAAGGGGTATATCGTAACTTTTAAATAATAATAAATTTAATGATGACATTTAATATCATAATCTAACATGAAATTTTTTTAAGTAAAGGGCATAATACAATGAACCTTTTGAATAAAAAGGATAATGAGATGGTCCCTTAACATGAGAGGGTGCTTCTAAAATCATAGTATGAGGCTATTGAGATATTTGGGGAACCATAATAGGGTTATAGATAGGTAATAACAAATTAATTTCATGATATTATATTTTTATGTGAATTAGAATGGGAGGTTGGGTGGGTTTATATATCAATAGAGAGGATAGTTCATTATTAATTTCCAAATATAGGTTTTGGATTCTATATGATAATGTAATAAAATTGTCAAATCGTACCAAATTTTTTTCTCATGGTTTCTACTGAAGTGGAGTTAATTTCATTGTTTCATGTGTTTAATATCTCATATAATAAAAATAATACACCCAGTGATGTATAAGTGAGCTATGTTTATAAAAAATTTATTCAAAAAAATTAAAATTTAATATATATTTTAGAGGATTCAATATTCTATTATAAAATTAATAAAATTTATTAAAAAATATCTTTAAAAAGAAATATAAACATGGGATTGGATAAAAAATATTGTATTTTTTGAATAACTATCCGGTCACTATGATATCATAATAAACACCATATATTTATATTGTACTTAATTTTAACCCAAAAATTTATCTATCTACAAAAAATTATAATTATTTATAAATTTCTAATTTTGATCTGATTATTAAAAAAATAATATTTATTTTATAGAGAAAATTATATATGTATGATAAATTAAAAATTTTATTCAAAATTCCACATATACTAAAAATTCTGTCTTTTACAAAAACAGTTCGTAACCATTATAAAATTTATTTGTGACTTATAAAAATTAAATTACTACATATATTTAATATTTTTTTTAATAATATTAATTTATTAAAACATTATTTATTTTAACAAAAAATGATTCATTCAATCATAGTTACTTTATTAAAACAACACATTTCCCAGAAATACAATTTTTGATTCAACGTGTTGAAATAAAATTTCAATAAAAATAATTATCAAATCATTTAAAAATTAATAATTATAATAAATTATAAATATAACATTTAATTTATTAAAAATAAATTATAATAGTTCGTACTATTATGGTTTATATAATTATACCACTATTACACCAATAAATTCCCTAAGGGTAAGGTGTGTGATTGGGAAAATTTTATGGGATGGCTCAACAAACCTGGGTTTGTGAATAATCTCAATGATCTTGAAAATATCCTATAAATGGGTTCCCTTAAAATTTAGTTGTTTAATTTCATATATTTATTGGTCAGTGGATAATTCTAGTATTTCTATCTCCCTCAAAATATAGAATAAATGGGCTTCGTAAGGAATAATCATACTGGTCAACATTATCACAACATTTTTTTGTATCAAATAGACAATATCATAACCCATAATATAATAATCTTAATGGTCACTGTACATTAGATATATTTTTAATGGTTATTATGATTAATAATATTTTAAATTTTATAAAAAATATAAAGGACTTAGTTAACCATTGTAGTGTACTTGTTTTCAATTAATACATTGATTAATAATGCATTTATTCTTTCAAAATTGGAATTTGATTTTTAAAAGTTCTAGTCATTACAACTTATAAACTTTTGAAACTTTTCCAATGAAATTTTTATTTCCTACAATAAAATATATAAGAGTAGTTCTGTTTCATTTCCTTTTTCTATTTCTATGTTACCTCTTTAATCTTATTTTTTCATCTTCATACTTTGACCATGAGATTTTTCATATTTCAAATAACTTTTCATCTACAATCATTGATCTTTGTTGTCTGTGTCTCTTATGAAATATAATTATCCAATAGTTACACCTATGGATTTTTTACATGTGATTAGACTAGTATATAATTTTCAATAAGGATACGTAGAACACAATATGTAATTGATATAAGTTATGTGGTATTACAAGTCGATAAGCCACCACTGTGATGTAAAAAATGATATCAAATGGGATAATGTATTCAAGTCCAATAATTACATTATTTCTAAAAATTATGAAATTATTCCATGGTTATATGATAAGGAACTAATTATCTCTTAACTAAAACTCCATTTCTGGTTGAGGATTTTCTATATATTTTTCTATTGGATTTATGTTTAATTCATATGAAATTAAATGTTTGAACATTTTCTTTCATCACATTGATATTATTAGGTCCCACATGATCCACGCCCCAACATCTTCATACTATGTTTAATTATTTAAACTCTTCCCAAATATACCCATATAAGGTTCCATTTGAATTATAAAATGGAACCTATTGTTATTTGAGAATTACTCATGGGAAAAGATCTGGTAATAATTTCCTCAAAAATCCATTGAAAATGACCACATAATATCCTCATGAGTCTAAATAGACAATTTAGGCAAAAAATACCTATAATGTTGATAATTAGTACTAAAGATGAATTTTCAATCAAAAACACGTATAAGTATTCTCTAAAATCACGAGGTAAACAACTGATCTCAACCAAATACAATATAGAGTGTAACTTTATGTAGTTATACTATTTCCATTATGTATATCTTAATTAGTTGTACAAATTTTAAATCTAAATTGATAAAAACAGAATATGATGACTTTTTTGTCGATCGACTACCACCTAGATTCAATTATTTTCTTTAGGTTTCATGGTTACTCATATGATGAAATCCACTGTTTTATTTTCCCATTTCCATTCTAGTATAATAAACAGTTTCATCGTACCCTTAGACCTCTATAATTATACCTTGACCTATAAGAATATCAATAATAAATCTACAAGATCTGTAATGCCACATTTCATGTCACCCATCCATAAAATATTCTTCAAATATTTATACACTTTGGTGCTTCCTAGATGAATAGATAAGTATAAACAACGAAATTACCCAAAACAACCTCCTTCAGTTCTTGATTTTTATGGGACACATATCGAGGTTCTAAACATTACAAAACCATCTTTTTCAAAGTATAACTCTAGAATATTATTTCCCTTTTTAAATCTCACCCTATCAACTATATAAGTCTCCTCAATACTCTCAAAAAAATATGGTCAATTATTCATTTGAGAAAAGTAGTATTAATATAATTTTATTATTATAGTTTCTTTCCTATGAAAGTCCAAGAATATTGGTTCCCTTATAATCCTCATCATGTATAGGGTTTTATAATCCCTTCTACATAGAGAATATCTACTTTCTATTCCTTCATTGTATTTTAATCAATTGAAAAATCATAATCTGTGACCAGCTAAAACCATATTTGTTGGTTAATATTGATATCTTATGAGTGAATATATAATTTAGTCTTTTATTATTATTATATATGCATCCCTCCCCCAATATAAATAATGATTCCAAATCAATGGCACAAATATCAGTTTTTCTAATTTTAGATAATGTTCTAGGCTGTTATTCTCATGGATTTGTAATTAGTGGGAGGAACATGATATCACTTTATCACCTTTAAGGAGTAAACTTCCCAATCCCATTTTTATACATCATTATAAATCACAAATCATTCCCCTCTAGAGGGTAGTTTTATTACATGTGTAGTGATTATGATCTTCTTCAAAAATTTGAATATCTGATCACATTCATCAATCTAGAAAAAAATCAGTCATTTCTGAATGATAGTGGATATTGGGATTGAACATAATAAAACATTTCTAAAAAATTGATGATTCTACCCATATAATTCAGGGAAATTAATTATTTATATTATAGATGATGGTACATGAAATCCTTCAATTACCTTTTTTTATAGGTAAATTGTGAACCCTTTATTGGTGAAAACTCTAGGACCTCAAAACACCCTGATGGGGGAGGGGTTAATTAGTTAGTCACCATTTTGATTTAAAGTTATTAATATTGTTAACATGTTGTTAATAAGATGTTAAACATGTTTGTGGGAACCATTTTGTAATCAAATAGTAACTTTAATAGCGGAAAAACATGATTTTTACAGGTTTCACCACTAAGGGGTATTCTGAGAAAAATATGATAACAATTTCATGATATTGTCTAAATACATTAATCGTTAATGGGTGCGGAATACATATGTTCTATTATAGTAACTCAATTACATGAACATTTACTATACATGATTTTAGGGATAATGAACTTCTTCACTCAGAACACTTATGTTGACTCCACCCATCTCACTACATTGGTTGAATTATAACATAGTTTAATGTCATGAAGTTCATATTAGTAGATTATAATATAAGTCATTGTCCTGGACAAGAATGAGACTCTATTTTAACCTTGTTCCTGTGTTCATTCACATGAAAGCACTATTCAAAAAAACCATTCGTTCTACATTTCTATCCACAAATATCCTTTCTTAATCTCACAACATAGACACAGAAAAATTACATCATGTAACACTATGTCATCAAAAAAATATCATTCATCATGAAATCCATTTTTTGGAGAAACTGAAGAATTGGTCCAGACTATGAAATTATTATTGCGATGCTCAAGAACACAATGAATACCAGATCCATGAAGCACTTATCCCTCAGAAATTCAGAATATATATACCTTTTCTATAATGATTTTATTATGAAATGAAGTACTGGTAGCCACCTATTAATAATATTACCCTTTTATTAATATCTCACACCTCCATAATATTTCTCATGAACCTTAAAATTTATGTTCGAGAACCAACATCATTCAAGAAGCTCTAGTGAAATGACACCCTATCAGAAAAATTTTTCCAGGTAAGATGTATCACTGTCAAATCATCATATTCTTGAGATAATTTTTCATAGTTGTGATGAATCACAATCTTTCCCTCACTCTTTCGTGAATATCATCCACGATTAACTATATCTCAGTGAATATTAACCTTTTTAAAACATAGTCTTCAATAAACTCATCACATTACCATATTTGATAATATTCAGTCCTATAAATCCAAATTTCATTATACTTTATCTTTTCACATGATTCTAATTCTTTAAATTTTACAATCATTTTGAAATGATGAAACCTTAAATACTGTAGCCAACATTTACAGTAACATCCCATTCCTTGAAAACACCCTGATCATAATTGTGTGGGTTGTGAACATACACATACCACTACTTGTTTCTTGTTTTTAATGTCCTTGGTTCCAAAATTCTACTTCTTTGGGATTGTCCGAATTATGTTTATAAGTTTAATAAATCACCATCCACTATCAAAACGTAAAATCTAAGAAACAACTGACCCAATACTCTATGTCTATTTGAGAAATGATCATTTTAGAAAATAATTATTATGAATAAATTGGGTTATCATTCCTTTTAATTAATAATTATTTCCATGTTATGCTATGAGATAAAAAAAAGTATATGTTTCCTCATAAAAAAAATTCTCATCATTTCATAGAAGTATTGCTTGATTTTTCAAAATCAAGAAACTAGATATCCATTAAAACATTGAATTTATCCATTACACCCTTTTGAAAAAACCCAATGGTCTAATAATGTTTATATATAATGCTTAGAAGAGACTCCCCCTACATTTAATGTCCCCCCAAAACCAGTATCACTTCATCAATAAAATTAAAACAGTTAACCCAAATGGGGAGGGGACCAACCGTATAATTCTCATACACTATGAGGTAATTAGACACTATGGTTTAACATTTGTTTCTCAAACTCATGTGAATCCAATGTTTTAGTTACAATTCTATGCACTTGGAAATCAGTTCCAATATACAATATCTAAATAACATATTGGTCAATTTCTTTCCTCTGTGAAGTGATATCTGATCTCAATATGTTTTTATGATAGTGATGATCTTGATTATTCATAATATGTCATTTTCATAGTGAATCATCATTTGTAGCAACAACTCCATATAAAAATATGTCATCTGTTGAATCATTCACACTTTTTATGTGGAAGGATTTCTAACCGAGATATACTCTTATTCATATTCACTAGGAGACGTTTTTCTTGTTTCATTCTCAACTTGAAAACACTTTTATTTCCAATAATGGAAGATAAAAAATTGTGGACATTCTATCGATAATTTCTCCAACCCATTCAACATCCAAAAGGCTGATAACTTATTATCTCATCATGAAGAAATGTATTATCCAAAATTTAGTATTACTTGAATATATCTCAAGATTATTTTAATTTATTCCAAATTATTTAAATTTTTATTACTTTCAATGTTGTCGGATAATCATGTTTAAAAGTTGATATATATGCATGTTTCAGTCAATTATAATATGATTCCTATTATTCTCTAATATATGGGGAGATCCAAAGAAGTATTAACATCATACCATCAATGTTTTGTCCCAATTGCATTCGAAGTTGGCATTAGTTTGGAGTTATGAATGCTGAATTCATTTAGAAGTTATCAGGTATTTTAATCCATACAATTCAAGGTGAAATTATTATTTTAAATCATTTTCATCCACAAGAAGTATGTGAGTTAACTAATCAAATAAATTTAATATTTCAGTTTCATGTGATTAGAAAATTCATTCACTCTTCCCAACATACTTGTAACAAAAATATAATATCATCAAAATAAAAAGAGGCAAAAATTGATCTTTCAATGAATTCTTTACAAATATATTATGATCACCACTTCCTCTTTTATATTCATCCTTCACTAGTTACGTTTTGAGATTAGAATACCAAGCTTGTGGATCCATCCTGTAACATCCCAGACCCGGCCAGCCACCCGAACAGTGCTGAGCGGGTCGGGTGTCACTACCTTAGGTGCACCTCCCCTGAATGCCAAAGGCTTCCGACTAGCAGCGAGGGTCTGAATAGGTATAGTGGGGAGGATATAACCTCTCGGAGGATCATAGTAAATGTACTGGTCCGAGTATAACATTAAATATGCAGCGGAAATAAAGACTTAGCAGACTCGAACTAGACTGGCAGAGCAGAAGCATATCCAATATCAACAAACAGTGGAAGCAATAATTATAACAACAACAGCAGAAATAAACATAATACATTTTCACAACTAGAAATTCTATCAGGAATTTCACCAATTTACATTTCAAAGCAGAGAAAGCATGGAAATTGATTTGTTTTATTCTCATGGTGTTATCACTTCACAAAGCATTCATGCAATTATTAAATTGAAATATCCTAAAAAAATGTTCCTATCAGAAGCCAAAAACAAGCCTTGCCATACCGGTCCAAGGTCTAATTCCCCTTACTACACCGGGTCAAGGGTCACATATCACAATCAAGAACATCACACACCAAGTGAGCCACCGAGGTGGAAATCGTATAAACCATAATCTGAGAAAAAGCAAACAGAAATTCCCACCCATGGAAACATGGTCCATCCCTCATACCCGGGGCTGCAGGCACCCAAGCACAAGCTAGAAACTAGGTTCCAGTAACAACAACTTATCTACAGTCCACCATATCCAAAATAGTAAAACCAGCTGAAATAAAAAGAGAAGTCTCAATCTCATTAGTAGCCCGAAAAACACTGCTACTAAATCCCTGTCAAAAACTCCTCTGATACCACTTTGTAGAATTGCATGTTGTAGTATATTTGGGTCTGACTCTTATGATAGCAGGTAGGTACTATGGTTGAGGCAGTGTAACTTTCAGGATTGGGCGTCTTGGTCATCGGTTTGAGGCAACGTGAGTTGTCGGGACAGGCATGGCCCGATGTACTATCGATACTTGGCTCTGTTGAGTGGGTAAGGGGGCCATGAGGCGGGGATGCCGTGGGGCATGGGTTGCGGTGAGGGGGAGTAAGGGTAGTTGTTATGCACTGCCTTTTACTGATTTCCTTATCTGCGTAGAATATATTTTTATATATATGTATGGGATGTCTGATCATTTATGGTATTTAGTGGGTTACTCCTTCATGACTCGATGGAGCGTCAGGCAGGGGAGGATACAGTGCCGCAGGATCAGGGTTAGAATTCGGTACAGGCAGAGCACGAGCTGCAGGTACAGGCTCAGGGACAAGATCAGGTTCAGGATCCAGTGCAGGCAGGACAACAACCGAGTTTTGCATCGTTCGTGCCATGGCTCGACGAGCAGCTCTGGGCAATCATAGTACATGTCTTGCAGGGGATTGACAGTGGCGTTCAGGGTGTAGAGCCTTCAATGGAATATCTGACTCGGGAGTTCCAGTCGCATCACTCGCCGATTTTTCAGGGAGAGGGTGGTCCGTAGGCGGCTGAGAACTGGATAGAGATTCTACAGATGATATTCGAGCAGCTCGAGTGCCTCCAGGACGGAGGGTCAAGCTGGAGACGTACATGATGAGAGGACAAACGAAGCGTTCGTGGGATGTACAGGTATATGATCGTAGGCACGAGGGACTAGCATGGAATGATTTCGAGGACAGGTTCTTTGAGCACTTCTACCCGGAGACACTGAGGGGAGAGAGAGCTCGGGAGTTCTTGAGTCTTCAGCAGGGGGATATGTCCGTCATGGACTACGCATCTACCTTCATAGAGTTGTCCTGTTTTTCACCTGGTATGGTGAGTGACACAGCTAGTGTGAGGCGCTTCGAGGATGGCTTACAATACGCCATTCGGGTGCAGGTGAACAATTTCAGGCTGGGTTCTTTCTCCAAGGCGGTGAATCAGGCGCTCATAGCCGAGGGAAACGAGAGAGAGAAATCTCGAATGGGCAGGATGAAATCTTCAGCTGACGGTTCAGACAACAGGAAGCGAGGACGAGATGAGTTCCAGCATGGCAGTCAGGCCAGGGATTCAGCTATACCACCTTGTTGGAGTTCTTCGGTGATTTGCTTCCAGTGTGGACAACCGGGACATGTTCGGGTGCAGTGCGATAGGCCTCCGAAGGACTTCCGGGCATGTGGATAGGATGTGCATCTGGAGAGGTTTTGCAGGAAGCCTTCTCAGATAGCCGGAAGGTAGGGACCAGGATAGACTACAACGTCTGGATTTGGTTTATGTTTGGTACCCGGAGATGGTAGTCGAGGTTCAGCTCTGCGCGGAGGCCGTGACAGAGACAGTGGGGCCCAGCTCAGGGGTCAGTGGCCGGTGACTTGAGAAGCACCGCAGGGAGGTCAGGTGTCAGGCAGCCATGTTTCAGGCCAGGTGCACGCCATGGAGCTGCCAGAGGCTGAGCAGGCCGGTGAGCAGATGACAGTTAGAGGTACACTGCGGTGTGACCGTGATCTCCATGTTTCCTTTTTGGAATGACCTGTAGAGGTATGTCTGTTTTGAGTGCATGAGGTGCACATGATCTTTGTGGACTGACTATTTGCTATTCAGTGGGTTGGAACCATCTTGGGTGAGTGATATATATATATATATATATGTATATATATATATATGTATGAGATACGTGGCATTGGGGCATCGTAGATGCGGGTTACTTGAGGTGCCGTGGGCATCGGGGCATCGTAGATGCGGGTTAATTGAGGTTCTGTGGGCATCGGGGCATCGCAGATGCGGGTTACATGAGGTGTCATGGGAATTGGGTCATTGTGGATGCGAGTTACTTGAGATGCTAGGCACCAGGACCTCAAGGAGGTGGACACCGATGCAGTGCAAGATACATTGGGTGTCGGAAGTGACATAGGAGCACCAATGAGGTGCAGGGGTGACGATGCATCATGGGAGGACTATACGTCCGAAAAACAGGTTAGTAAACCCTTGTTTTCTTTAAGTTTTGTTGGGTTGAGACCGGGTAAGTCAATTCCTAAGGTAGGGATCCCCCTTGAGGAATTTAGCTAGTTCCTTTGAGACCGGGGTATTCCGGGTTGTTTAACTGGGATGTGCGTGTTCGGTGCCATCTCCTGTTTTTTTTGGTACCTCAGGGATGAGCTACATTAAGTTGGGGAGTTTGTAAGAACCCGGGTTTTCAGAATGGATCAAAATCCTGACCCCGTTTGAATTTTTGACTGGTTTCTGAGGAAACTGGAGAAAATGCAGAGTTTTTTGAAATTTCCAGACTACATGCCGTGTACTTTGAGTACACGCCTTGTATGTGTAGGCAAGTGGTCGGCCGTGTACTCACCGAGTACATGAAGTGCAGGTGACCGTGTAGAGTTTTCTTACTACACGGCGTGTAGTTTTGAACACACCGTGTAGAACCCCGACTGTGTGAGGCCCTACATGGCGTGTAGGCCGTTGGCTGAGTAAGAACCAGGGGCACGCTGTGTTCCCTTTGTACACGCCGTGTAGTCTAGCCGTGTATGAGGGATATACATGGAGTGTGGGTATGTCAGCAAGGAAGAGAAGAGGAACCTGATACACGCCATGTACCCAGAGGTATAGGTCGTGTACTCATGTCAGTAGGTTCGGAAAGTAAGTCGGCGTAATCAGCTGTCTTTTGAACAGTTAAATGAAATATACATGGCGTGTAGTCCAAAAGTACACGCCGTGTACTTTCTTTTTTTTTCTCTTAAATCATGCAGTAGCCTCGTTTTTGTGGAAGAACACCCCTCCTCCACCCGGATATGTGAACCAGGCCAGCCGAACCCTAGTTCTCCTTCTGATCGTCCATCTGAGACCCATTTCAATTACTAATTAGTGTATTGGAACCCCCTCGGTAAGGCCTCGATTCCTCTTTGGCCGTTTTCTTTGATTTTCGTTCTAGACCGAGTTATATCCCTTTGAGAGGTTTTGAATATTTTGTAGTTTTACCACGTTTTAGACCAAATTGGCAGGTGTAACCGGAGGAGTAGCATCGTGCGAGTCTTAGGTAGGTGGTGCATACCTCATTTGGTGTTTTCGTGGTTGTTTGGGTGACACGGCTTCGGCGCGTTTTCAGGTATTTTTGAGCGGGACCCGTTTTATCTGCTTTTTCATTATGAATTGTTTATGGGACCTCTGGGATGCCTTTGGGTATGCCCGGTTACCAGTTTGCGTGATCAGGGCCGGGTGAGTGGCCGTGCCTCATTGGGGCATTTTGGTTGGGGAACACCAAAATGGTTTTAATTGAAATATTATTGGTATAAACTGTTTTGTTTAATTTTTTAAAGCCTGTTATAATTGTTAGAGTCATTTGAGACCTCTCTACTGGTATGGGACGACACCTGGTATAGTGCAATTCGACTGTTTAGTTGGTTTTTCCTAGTTATGTTTTCTGTTTAACTATGTTATATATGCGATTGTTGAATTGCATATGTTGGACCCTTTGGGTTGTGTTGGGCTTGGCCCGATTACGGTTGAGTGATGCTGATCACAGTCTGGGGCTTTGAACGGGTGACATTGGGTGGTCTTGACCACGGGATTGGGCGTCATGGACGTCGGCTAGAGGTAGTACGACTATCAGTTTGGGCATGGCCCGGGATACTTGGGTGGCGATGCCATCATACTTGAGCGACATGGTCGCAGGGACACCAGGTGTCAGATGTGTTGGTGGCTTAGGACTATTTTGGTGATTACCGCTCACCGGTACTTTGAGTAGTGTGCACACAGAGATACTCCGTGATGAGGTGTTTTTGACCACTCATGTGGGTAGAGGCCCCGTAGCTGCAGTTAGGTATTTTTGGTTGGTGGTGCATGCCGTAGAAAGCCACGTGGGAGGTAAGGAGCCTTCAAAAAATGGGCGTGCCTTCGGGATGTCGGTACTTGAGACACGAGGTGTTAGGAGGCACATGGTACCGGGTTACTATTTGTGGGCGTGCCTATGGGATGTCGGTACGTGAGACACGATGTGTCAGGTGGAACATGGTCCCAGGTTACTATTTGTGGGTGTGCCTTCGAGACATCTGTACTTGAGACACGAGGTGTCAGGAGGCACTTGGTGCTAGGTTACTATTAGGGGCGTGCCTTCGGGATGTCGGTACTTGAGACATGAGGTGTCAGGTAGCACACGGTGCTAGGTTACAGGACAGATATTCCGACATTGGCCGAAGTAGGTGACACTCCATGGTGGCTGTTGATCACTAGTAGAGTTTGTATTTATTTTTGCATTGTACTGATTACTGCTTTCCTGGTAAATTCATGACTGGTTAAACACATATATTTGGTACGCACCATTGGGTGGTATCCTATTGAGATTTGTCTCACACCCTACACGGGACCTTCGGGACGTGTACAGACGTCATTAAATTACGTGCTGGAAAGGGGCCAACTTTAGGAGCTGGGTTACGTTAGTTGTTGCATGGAGATGGTACAGACCTTGAGGGCATGCCTAGATGGGGTTTACTTGTTGTGTTCACTTTTCTGTATCAGCATGCTTACTTGTTGTAGCTACTGTTGGTTAGCCATTGGAGCCCTTTTGTATGTTTACCTTCTTAGGATGCATGTTTTACTGTTCATTAGTAGTTACAAGTTATCAGCATGTTTTTGTGTTTATTTTTTCTATTGTTGTTATAATTATTGCTTCTACTGTTTGTTGATATTGGATATGCTTCAACTCTGTGGGTATGGTTCGAGTCTGCTGAGTCTTTCTTTCCACTACATATTTATTGTTATACTCAGACCAGTACCCTTACTATGATCCTCTGAGAGGGTATAGCCTCCCCACTATACCTATTCAGACCCTCGCTGCTAGTCGGTAGCCTTTGGCGTTCCAGGGAGGTGCGCCTAAGGCAGTGACACCCGACCCGCTTGACAGTGTTCGGGTGGATGGCCGGGTCTGGGACGTTACACATCCTTAGACTATAAAGTGTATTATTTAATTTAAAAAAATTAATATAATCCATTATAATTTGAAATTCAACAAGTTGATTAATGTTTACCACATATTCAACACAAAAATTTATGAATGTTGTTTTTAAATCGATGTGATAAACTTTGTACTCTGTTTGTATTTTCATGCAATGAAAAAGCCTAATGAATATAATATATATAATAGGGAATAATTTTATTCAACATAAATTACTTCAATACATATATAGGAATTACACAAATAACGTTCCATGTTTCAAATCACGTTTCCATGATCAAAAAATTTGTTTTAAAAAATCCACATTTTATAATCACATTTTCATTTTTGAGTCTTTTAATAGTTACCCATGTGATATTCTTGTAAATATATTCTAGTAATTCATTCATGGAATTAAGACATTATTCATAATTATATACTTATTCAAATGAGGCTGGTTACTTAATTGATATGGTGATAGAATGTGTTTCTTTTCTCGTTGTCCTAATTTGTGTAGATATGGTATATTCCCTAATAGTTTTATATTGATAAATTTATACTTTTATGCTTCTAATATGTGGTTATAAAGTGGGTTTGTAGAAATTTTTTACTATTAATATTCTTATTCTGAATCAAATTTTTTTTGGGCCATAATTGATTTACTATACTTTGTCTATTTATGACTTTAAATCTACCCCTTTCTCACCTTTTTCATTATCATCTATCATAACATCATATGATCTCCTTAATGTATTTATGGTTTTATCTTCAAGGATCATGATATCATTTCTTTCCAAAAACCTTCCATGATGATTAATATAACATTTTTAGAATTTAATCATTATATAATATCCAATAAATATTCCCTTGACTTCATCACCACCTTGATTAACTTGGTTGACATATTTGATTCAGATGAAACATTTAATTCAAAAACTCGAAAAATACTCCACAAATGGATTAAATCCAAAAAATAACTCATATCGTGTCTTGGATTCTCCAATAAAATTCCATATAGGATATTGACTATAAACTACTACATGAAGTACTTCATTAATGTAATGATGAAAAATATGACCCTCAATTTTCATAGTTCTATCTATATTGTTCACCTATCAATTTCTGTGTTCACTAAATCAATTTTGTTTTGGGATTCTCATTATTTCCACATCATGAATAATTCCTTGTTTTTTAATTTAATATTAAATTTCAATGGATGTGTATTCATCTCAATTTTCATATCTTATAATATTTCGTATTCATCCAGTTTCATTCTCAACAATTTGACCATAACTCTTAATGGAATCAATCAATTTTTTCCTCTGTATAATCATTACATGATCTAATTACTATAACCATAAATAAAAACAATTAAACTACTCTACATATATTTTCATCAAAATTTATTGGAGAAAAAAATATGTGTTGATGAGATCAAGTAAATTTTACTCCATTTTGTTCTTTGACTAATATAATCTCTCGACTATCATTCCTCTCATGAATTAATAAATTTATTTTCTCTTTTCTAGTTAAGATTTTGAATATTGAATACTATCTTAAAATTATATATAATTTAATTTCTATAAGGTTTAATGTGACTCAACCTTCAATACTATAAGTTGTTTTCCACCTCAACTACTAAGTAACAAATGTTCAATTTATTTTCACCCTGGTATAAATTTATATCTTTTCTTCATCTTTTAATGAGAGAATTAATTTTCATTCATATGATAGTGAACCCCTTTTGATTAAATTTTACATTAGCCCAAAAGTAGAATGTCTACTCAAACTCAAACGATTATGATTAAATGTATCCACATTGAGAACATCAGTATTCCATACCACACCATATTGAAATTTTGTACTTCCACTAACTTTGTTCAATAAATATCAATAGTTTTTGATCCACAAATTATCATCAACATATTTGTTAAAATTATTTAATAAATATAGAATTTTCATCATATGGGTTAAGTATCCACTATCAATATTCATGGTTCAACTATTCTTTGTATCCTTGAGAGCTATTTATACAAGGTTGGATATCTCGATCTTCATATTCTCTTTCCATGAGATATATGATTGAGTGGAGGATTTTTTTTTAATTTACAATACATTTACCATATGAATGGGTTCATCCTACTCATTTTTTTTAGAGGAATTTATGTATCCCGATGAGTAACTCTACATGGTGAGATTATATTGAAATTTCATAGAGTTTTGTAGGGAATGATCCCACCATTACTCTACTTGAATTAAATATCATTACGTACATAGTAAAATAGTGAAAAAATATCCATAAAAACTATTTCTTCTATAACATTAACGATATGGTCTAATTGTTCTTTGTTGAATTCATAGCGCTTCCCCATTCAGATAATCCCTTGACTCTCTAGAGTACGACTTTGTAAGGCCTAGAAAGCCACAAAAATAGTTATTTATAGTATGGAATTTCATCTAAATATAATTACTCATCTTGTTCCATTCATTCCTAAATTTATTTAATTGTAGATCATATCTAGATACTTGGGGAAAATTTTCATCTCCATTTTTGAGTTTATTTTTGGATTTTACTATTGGGACATCAGGTTCATTTCAGATATATCCTAATTTCTTCCTCATTTTATATTGAATAATCTTAGTTGTAGCCTTTGAGGTTTCAATATCAGAGATAATTCGACAATTTCCCATAAATTTGGATCCCTACTCATTCATGTTATTCTCCAATCCTTCAGAACAACTCTTAGAACATTCTAACAACTCCTTATCTGAGAATATTTTGAAATGTAATTTAATTTTTTTCCGTTGACTTTGATTCAGATTCTAGTTTCTATTTAGAGTTAAAAATTATAATTAATGGACCTAAACTATTTAATCCTTAAACTCAACTATATATTTATTTTCATTGATGAAATTTTCATGATCTTTATCCTGATATTATTTTCCACAACATCTACTAAGTGTTTTATAGTTGTAAACTATTATTATTCATTTAATTATTTTTGATCAGTTTTAGATTCATGATGATGAACATAACCTAATGAATATTATAGAAAAGATATAAAATTAATGTTTTTTCATATATTTTCAAGATTATAAATCACATTGTCATGTTACACCATGAGATTAACAACACTAATCAACTAATTATATTTTACATTTGAAGGTTATACCTTTTAAAAAAATCCATACGTGTTGCTTGGGGTTTAGATTTAAACTCTTGTTATTCATCAAAAAAAATTATTATCATCATATTCTTCATTAAATAAATAAATATTTCACTATAATTTATTTTTTATTTTAATTCTCCATTTTTGGGGAACAATTTTATGATGATTTTATGTGATTTTTCCTTCTCATTTGTCTTCTTCAATCATCCTTTAGCACTAATAGGGAATGCTCCAAACTCTACGAGATCAAAAATAGTCCCATGGAATCATTCCTTTAAATATACATTATTATATCAAAAATTTCTTGGTGAAAATAGAAGAATGTTTTTATTCCTCAATATCGTCATAAACAATTTCTCTAGAGATCACCCATTTTTCCATGACATTGAATTTATTTTCCTTAACTAAAGTAGTTTCCAGATCCTATAGGTTGATTCTCATTTCATAATCCACCAGGCTTATTAAAAGATAATCATGATAATTGTTTTACAGATCGCTTTCCTCTAGGGATAACAATTTAGGATTATATTGTAGTGGAGGCCTTCTCAATATTTTCCTCACAATATATATATCATTTATTTATTCAAAATTTCCAAGAATTTCTTAAAAAAAATCAATAATATGATTAATAAATGTATCCTAATTTTCATTAGGGTGATTTTTCATAATATCTAAACTAATGTGAAAATTTTGTAGTTTGGCCTCCATTACATTGTTATAACCTTCATATGTATTTTTTAGTACCTCCCACAGAGACATGGATGATGGGAAACTCACCACCATCACATATATATTTGTAAAAATATAACATTAGTAAGAGAATTTTTTTATTTGTTCTCTAAATCAGGTATTTTCATATCAATTTCAATCATAGAGTGACCTATCGCATCAATGGAAGGAATCCACTGTGCAGTGGAAATAAGAACATCTATCCCAGTGTATATCAGCAGAGATATTATTTTCTTATTTGATATATGGATATTTAATCCATTACAAATGTAGATCAACTAAAACTTACTTTATTATCCATGAAAAAATAGAGGAAATATTTTACTCCCACAACCCTATATGATATGATACAACTTGTAGGACCCCATAACACCCTGTGATGCTAGGGGTGAATTAGGATGTCAACCTTTTTTTAAAATAATATAATATTGTTCCCATGTTGGTCGAATATTATTAATCTTATATGATGGAATTTTGAAGTAATAAATCATTCATGTTCAGAGAGATAAAACAACATTTTTACATGTTTCACAATTAAGGGACATTCCCACGAGCAGGCACAGATTGTGTGATAGCCATACCTAAATATAATAATCTACTCTAGTTATGGAATATAAAATTTCAAACACATTCACTATGTTCCAAGCACACATCATGTACATTATTTTGTTGATAATATACTTCCAACCTCATAACACTTTCATAAACTCCCTATAACTCACTACATTGGGTTATTTCTTACTGAGTATAAATAAATTAAGGCTATATTAGTAGATATAAATTAACATATTTTTCACTAACTAGCATCAGACTCTGCATTCACAATAGTTGTAACATCACAGGTAAATAAAGGATATAACAATTTCATATTTATTAATATTTTTAATTAAACATTAAATTTACTTTAAATGGGATTCAATGTTGGATGGAATATCAAAAACCCAACAATGGGTTTCTCCGAAATCTCATGTTGCACAGATGGTTTAGTCATACTGAAAAATAATAATACAATATTATTTTAAATGGTAGTTAATTCCTAGTTGTTTTGTTGGTAGGATTGAAGATAACTAACAAAAATATTATTATTCATTTTTCAAATTTTTTTACATTTCTCCAATAAAAGTTAGAGGCTTAAAATGAGAATGAATCCAATTTTAAGCTTAAATAATCTAATATTTTTAAAAGACCGTTTTACAATCTTTTTATGGAGAACCACTTTTAAATCTAGTTTTTTTATTTTATATGTTCAATTTTACAAACTAAACCTATTATTTATATGCTGGACATCAGAATTTACTCTTGGTATATTTTTGGTATTTTTCTGAAAATGTTTTTTTAAATAGAATGAAAAATACTGCGTTTTAATTCAAAACAACCTTTTAATATAAGTTATTTATATAATTATAATGCATTTTTAATTGGTTTTAAAATGTAATTAGATTATATTTTTACCATTTAATCCAATTTTGGTCATTAGAATTAATTTCACTTTTTAACTAGACATAAACCCATGTCAATATTGTGATAGTTATTATTTCTCAAAAACTTAATTTTTGGTTTTCACAATGGAGGTTAATTTCAAATTATCCTCAGAAACTTTTTTTTAATTTTTAAAGAAGTATTTCATATTTGGAATCTGGAGGTCCAAATTATGTAAAAAGTCAGCTTTTATTTTTAAACATTATGAATAATAACTTTAGTAAATATTATATTCACCATAGTTAAAGGGTAAATCTAGTAAATAATAGTAAAAAAATAATATAATAATATTAAATTACACGAACACGTGTCCTAATCAAATTGGATAATACATTTCTTACCATTGGAATCCTTTGGTGGATTTTAAGACCCCATTTGGCTACTTTTAAAGGGAAATGAAATTTTAAAATGATTAATTTAAAGGTAAGGAAAATGTAACATAAACATATAAATTTTTGTAAAAAAATTTATATGGGGTTATATATGTGATATGTGTGACTATAAATAATAATTAGAATGAAAAAAATATTTCCAGCATCATGATATTTTATTTATAATTTTTATACGTTAAATAAAAAAAATTATTTATGACACTATTATGTTGTAATGATTACATCATTAATGAATGTTTTAAATTAAAGTGATTATAAATATTATAATAAATTTATTTTTAAACTTATTATTCCATCCACAAATTTTATGGACGATTATTACTTTTTATATTTGAATTAATGATGTTTTTTCCAATGTATCACATTTTAATAGACTTTTAAAAATTTCATGATATGAATAGTATAAAAATTGACATAAATGAGTTTTTATTAAATAAATTAATATTTTATTAACTGATTAAATAGTCCTAAAAATATATGATTTATCCAAATGAAATATATGATGTTACAAATGTCATTATGGTTCCATTTTGGGTCGGTTGACATTTTATAGTAAATATATTAACCATATTGATTTAATTTACGAGAGGACATGATAAAATTAAAATTTGTCAACTAATGGTTTGAGTTAAAAGATAAGGTTAATTTTATAACCTAAACATGTCTAAAGACCATTGGATGAGATGATTTCAAACAATAATCACCATATAATTGAATTAAATTAGATTGGATCCTTTTAAATTGAAATTTTGTTTATAATAAAATAATATTTTTAAACATTTGTAAAGATCCCCTCCCCCCATTATAAAAAACCACCAGCTCTAACCCATTACTCACATATCTATATCCCCTTGATCATCCAAACACAATGCCAATATTCTCCCAACATCACGATATTTCTGCTAAAATCCTTCCCCTAGGATGATGGAAATTCAAGAAAGCCATTTGGTTGAATCAAAAGGGACCTACCCAATTTAAAGGTAATGTCTTCCATCAAGTTCATTCCATTTATTTTCCTTCTCCAAACCCCTAAAATCTCTTTATTACATTCTTTTATAGCAACAAAAGTATATTCAATATACAAATATTTTTTATGAGAAGTATTCCATCTACACTTCCACAAACCTCTATCTAATGGAAAGAAACATTATGTTTTGGTGGATGGTGAACTGCAACCTCACGAGATGATGATTGCTCAATTATATCTTAACTCCTATAATGGTGAACATTTCAATGGAACTATATTTATATGTGATATTTATTATATTTCTATTGTCTCTATTCTTCATTACTTTTCATTTGTATCATAGAATTATTGTAGCATCCTTTGTAAGATAATAATATAACATTGTCATATATATTAATATTTTTGAATTAAATATTAATTTAACATTAAATGGAATTATATGTTTGATGGTGTACCCGATATGCAACACCATGTTTCTTGGAAATATTACGTTTCAAACAACGTTGTGTTATTTTGAAAAATAATAATATAAAATTATTATTTTAAATTTATTTAATGCATAGCCATTTTATTTTCTGGAATTAACTTAACTAACTACAATATGATAATACCTATTTTTTAAATGATTATAAATTTATCAAAAAAAATTAGAGGATTAAAATATAAATGAATCCAATTTTAAAAATAAATACTGTAATATTTTTTAAAATGTCGATTTACCGCCTTTTGATGTAGAAGATTTTTAAATCATGTTTTTTTCAATTATATATGTTCTACTTGAAACAATAATATTCTTCTTTATAATTAGGACATAAAAATTTACATTGGATGAAAGTTTGGTATTTTTCTTGATAATGATCTTTTTTTTAATGAATAGTGAAAAATACATCATTTTAATTCAAAACTTCCATTTAATATAATTTATTTATATATATATATATTAACTTTTTAAAAGGGTTTAAAGTGTCATTATATTATATTTTTACCATTTAATCCAATGATGGTAAATGGAAGTAATTTCTCTTTGAAATTGGACATAAAAAAATGTCAATCTTTAGATTATTATTATTTTCCGTAAACACGCTTTCTAGTTTTGACAATAGAAATTAATATTAAATTAATTAATTAATATTCTATGTTTTTAATTGGGTTAAATAGAAATCATTTTTGAATTAGGACTATCAAAATTAGATTTAGGTGAATTGTTCGAATTTTCTGAAAACGTTCAATTTTTTATGAATAGTGAAAACAAAACGTAGTTTTTTAAAATCAAGTTTTTCATTTAAATGAAATTTTACTGCTTCTGTGAATTTAATTTAGAAAATTCAACATACATGGATGTTATCAATAAGTAAATTGTTGTTCAATAGTAACTTTTTACTTTTATTTACAGCGGGTGAAGAAAAATTGGGTAATTCAAGGTAAAAATAATATTATAATAATATAAAATTACCTTAACACTTGTCCTAAAATTGTTGGATGAGTCTTGGATGACCAATAAAATCATTGGGTAGATCTTTTTTCCTTCTAAATCCATTTGGATATGATATTGAAATTAATAACATTTTATTTAAAGTAAAAATAATAATATCATAAACATGTATTATTTTATCAAAACATTTTTAATTTGGGGTTATAAAATTGATTACTTCAACTATAAATATTCATTAAAAAATAAAAAGAGTTTCTACGTCAGGGTATATTAATTATAATTTTAGATATCATATAAATAAATTTACTTATGACATAATGATAATGTAATTAATACATCATTAATGAATGTTTAAAATAAATTAGATTATAAATATTAAAATAAATTTATTTTGAAAAACTTTATTCCATCCATGAATTTTAGATATGATTACGGATTGTTATCATTTAATTAATGAAGGTTTTTTTAAATAATGATGTTGGTTTTTATTTTTAAAAATGACATGAAATGAATAGTAAAAAATTGACATAAATGAGTTCTTAAAACAAATATTATTTTATTAAATTATATAATAATCCTAAAAATTAAATATTTATCCAAATTACCAATATATGGTTTATAATGTGCTTAATGAACAAACTGTGGTTCTATTGGCATTGTATGGTAACTATATTAACCATATAGTATGAATATACAAGAAGACATGGTAAAAGTTCAATAAATTAACAAAGGGTTAAATAAAAAATATAAGGATTAAAAAATATCCATTACCTATCCAATTATTAATGGATGATTTTATTTCAACTTTTACACATATTAAAAATAATATTTGATATGCTTTGGAACTTTTTAAATTGAAAATCATGTTATAATAAAATAATACTTTCATTCATTCCTATAGAGCCCCTCCTCACCCTTATAAAAATCAATCAAATCTAACCCTTACTCACACCTAACACGCCCCCATGTTTTGTCCAAAATAGGACCAAATAAGCTCAAAATATTCCTATCTTCCACCTAGAATCCTTAATAATGATAGATGGAAAATGCAGATATCCTTTTGGTTCAAACAAAAAAGAGATACCCAATTTAATGGTAATGACTTCTCTCAAGTTCTTTCCTTTTATTTTGCTACTATAACCCCATAAAAAATCATCATTACATTATTTTATAACAAAAAATAACTCCTAAATATACTATGATTTTGTTATGAGTAGTATTTGAACTACACTTACACACACATTAATCTAATGGATACGAACATATTGTTTCTGTGGACGACGAACTACTACCTTACGAAACAATGATTGTTCAATTATATCCTACCGCCTATTATTGTGGAAATTAAGATGGAAATTTATTTATATTATATATATAATATATTTATATTATCTTTATGCTTTGGTATTTTTCATTTGTTGAATACCGTTATGGTTTTCATAATGGGAAAATACAATAATTTCATTTGAGGAAGTCTGGGATACCGCCCCATCAAAGTGATATAACTCGTTAATTCCATATGTGGAACACATAAAGGAAGGGGTTACATAAATTATATAATATATTGCACTGTAATTATAATAAACCATTGTATAATTATGTATTCATTCCATAAAATATTAAATATAAAGGAAAGTAGCGTTCATGACTACGTTAGGCTTACCATCTCCATGAACGGTGCATTTCATTTCTTATCTACAAATGTTAAGTACTATTATAAATACATATATATACATTATATATATGATATATATGATATCTATATCATAAATATCATTATGGAGATAATGGATTTTGACCACATGGACAACTTGTAATTTGAAGAAGTTCATTTTTGACACAAGTACCAAATATTGAAAAAATGATCGTTATTAACTTAAATGATTATTAAATTCTAATTATGTGGAAATAATTAATTTAAAAGGAATAATAAACATTAAAAAGTATCTTATGAAAGTAGAAATTAACATTAGTTTATTATTCCGGAGATTAATGAATGAATGAGTCAAGTCAGACATGAGGTTAGGGACTTCGTCTCAATCCCCTTTCATTGAGGCATATTTTGATTTATAGAAGACTTTCTTTATTATGGTATATAAAACCCTTTGAATTTTAATTTCATTCAAAGGGAATATTTTTCTACATATAATTTTACAAAATAACAATTTGAATGTTTTATTTTAACATAGGCAGTGACAATGACCATTCCATCGCCACAAGAATTATTTCATATTTGGCTTCCTTAACAGGCCAAACTGTTTTTAAAAGGAAAAGAAATACCATATAATATTTTTATGTATTTTGGTATTGAAAATGGTTTTGAGAAGACATTGTTTTTTTCAATATCATGAAATGATATATTGTGAATGAAATGTGGAAATGTTATGTTTCATTTATGCATTTTTTATGAGTTATGAATATGTTATGGTTCATATGAATTTTTTACATTTATATCTAGTTCCATGATAAAAATAGGGTAGGTGAGCCAGAAATAGCACTCCAATTCATTGGGTAATGTAACAGAGTTAAACTTTTATTTTCCTCCTATAATATTTAGGGAATCTATTGTGATGGGTATTCCAACGTAACTCCCTACATAGTTGTGAATGCTACAATGTAAGTATGTTATGGATGCCACATTTTACCTTTAGAATTTATGATTCACTATTTTTTATCCATAAATATTATTATTTTATTTTGAATGTTAAAGATATCATGTTTTGTATGTATTTATGGACTAAAATTTTCATTCTTTAATTTATAACCATTACTGAGATTTTTATTCTCATCCCATGTTTTTGAAATGTTTTTCACATGATATAAGGAAGGGTATGAAAAAGGAAGAATTCAAGATGATTTATATCAAAAAAATAATAGTTTTTTTTCTCTGAAGAGATTTTATTTTATGAAAAAAATTGAAAATTAGTATAAATCTATACTTTATAGTATTTTAGATGTAATGAAATAGGTATGGCCTAATTCTCTAAAACTCTAAATCTGAAAACATCCTCATTGTGAATTATTAACATAATTTAATATTATGTAATGTTTAACATTGAGTCTGTATAGTTGGTATTGGAGGAAGGTTTAGACCACATTAGGATTTAAGGTATTGTTAAATTAATATCCGAAAATTAATTTATGTTAATATTGAAATGATATAGAATTTACATATTACCTTGTTGATTCGCCTAAGATATTTCTGTGTTCATAATGGTTTTCTGTAGAAAAAACAAGTCAGCAATGATGGGACGACATCCAAAGGAAAAAGAACATCAAATCAGATAACTAAATATGGTCATACTCAGAACTGAACTATTTGTTGCAGTGAAGGAACAATTGACTCAGGCTATAAATGGTGGTGGTATCCATGCACAAGATCAGCCAGATCAACCACAATGGAACATGTCAGTAGTGGAGATATCATAAGGCCGTATCCCCCATCATTCAGAGGATCATATGGCCCAATGATAGTTTAAGGTTGGATTAAAGCAATAGAGAAGATTTTTTCTATTATGGGGTGTTCAAAAAATTAAAAGGTTAGTCATTCTATTTACCATTTTGAAGGTGAAACCAATTAGTGGTGGTCGATGGTAAAAAATAATATGGATTTTAGAGAGATTGATTCTCTTCATTGGGATTAATTCAAAGGTATGTTTATTGAGAAATATTTTACTAAGGTGGTTTGTCTTAGGATGGAAAGAAATTTCATGGAATTGAGGCATCATAGTGACACAGTAGCGTCTTACGAAGAAAAATTCACTCGACTCGAAAGTTATGCTCCAAATTTCATATGAGATCATGATAGTAAAATCAACCATTTTTAATCAGGATTAAATCCATTATATCAAAGGTATTTATCTTCTCATGTGTTCAAATGTTATGAAAACTTTTTGATATGCGGAGAAGGTGGAAATGGAGTTTATCGATTATTAGGTGTTCTTTGACAAATTAGATAATAAGAGGTAGAGGTGGAAGACAAAATGGAACAACACTTCAAAAAATACTACTGGTAAAAAACATAATATTACAGGTTTTGAAAATTGTGGTAAAAAGCTTACTGGGAATGTCTTTTGAATTCTGGTAAGTGCTACCGATGTGGTAAAATGGTATATAAGGCTCGTAATTTCTCTGAAAAAGTTCAGGGTAATGGTAAGCTAAAATCTTATTTACATTTAGTAAAATGTTTTATGTGAAATGAAATGGGTCATTATGTAAATGAGTGTCCAAACGAAGAACTAAACTGAGGGAAATCAGTCAATCAACAAGTAGAAATGGGTGGTGAAATATTTAGCCACTACTTCAGCAGATGTTGGTCCATCGAATGATGTAGTATCAGGTACACAATTTTTTTATTCAGATTATGATAATATGTTGTTTGATTCAGGGTCTACCCATTCATTCATTTCGGAGGAATTTTCTAGTAAATTGGGAATTCCATATCAAGATATGAATCTTGAACTTATGGTAAAAACACCAGGAAGAAATGTTTAGACAAAAAGAAATTATAATAACCTTCATGTCCTTGGGTGTGGAAAGAATATACCTAAAAACCATGATGTAGTGACTCTTGTATAGTTTGATGTTATTTTTTGTATGGATTGGATTTATTTCTATAATGATAAGATTGAATATAGAGCTAAATAAGTTTCTTTTCAGAAATAATTTCATTTTGTGTTCAAACATGATCCCTTAGTTTTGATAACATATCAAGAAGCCGGGAGAATAGTAAAATGTGGAAATGAATGTTACCTTGCACACGTTGTGGAAGAAATGGAACTATTCAGATTAATGATGTTACATTTGTAAAAGATTATCTTGATGTTCTTCCTGATGAATTTTCTGGTATAAAACCTGACCGGGAACTTGAATTTACTATTGACTTAGTTCCTGATGCTATGAAAATTTCAAAACACCCTTATAGAATGGGTAAAATTGATCATTTAGAGTAAATGATGAAATTGAAGTTGTTAGTAAATAATAGATTCATTCGACCTATCACATAAAAATGGGGTGCTCCTATCTTGTTTGTTAAAAAGAATGATGGTGAAATGAAACTTTTCATTGATTATAGAGCATTGAATAACGTCACTGTTAAGAACAAGTATCATTTTCATCATATCAATGATTGGTTTGATCACATCCTAGGATATCAGTATTTTTTGAAGATTGACTTTAGGTCAGGGTTCCATCAGTTGAAAGTAAATGATGAAAACATTCTGAAGACCACATTTCATACTACATATGGCCATTATGAATTTGTAGTTATGCCTTTTGGGATAACCAATTCACCAGATGTTTTCATTGATCTTATGAATAGAAATTTCAGTGACTTGTTCAATAAGACTATTTTTGTGTTTATTGATGATATTTTGGATTATTAAAAAGTAAAGAAGAACATGATAGTCATTTAAGGGTTGTATTTTAAACCCTAAAAGTAAAGAAACTATATGGGAAATTGAGAAAGTGTGAGTCTTGATTACACCAATTTTCATTGCATGGTCACATTGTTTCATAAAATGGAATAACTATTGATCCTACATAAAATATTTCTTGAAGAATGGCCAAGACCAAAAAATATAACCGAGATCTATAATTTTCTTTGTTTAGCAGGTTATTATTGGAGTTTTTAGAAAATTTTGCACAATTTTCTCGCACAATGATAAAATTAACTCGAAAATGTGTTACAGTCATTTAGAAAAATGTAGGTTGTGATTGTTTTCAGTAATTGAAATGAAAATTGGTGAATTCTACAGTTTTGGAACAGCCTTCCAGAGATGGTGAATTTGTTATCTATAGTGATACTTTGTCGAAACTACTAGGTTGTGTCCTAATACAGAATAATCAGGAAATTTCTTAGGTTTCAAATCAGTTGAATCCTAATGAGTAAAATTACCATACACATGATTTGGAATTAGCTGCTATTGTTTTTTCTTTAAAAATTTGGAGGAATCATCTATATGGAGTATAATGTGAAATATATACCTTACACAAATATTTGAAGTATATATTCACTTATAAAGAATTGAACATGATACAAAGGAGGTCCTTATAATTAATCAAGGATTATGATTCGACAATTCATTTCCATCAATGAAAGCCAAATAATGTGGCTGATTCTTTGAGTTGAAAAAGTAAGGCTACATTAACCATGTTATGTTTGGTACACAATACATTGATTAATGATTTGGTGAACTTTGTCCCAGAAGTTGTTGGGGTATGAAATTCCACTATTTTCATTGAGGTGTTAGTGAAAAACTCCCTATCAAATAAAATTAATCAAGCACAGAAGGAAGACAGTGAGTCGAAAAAAAGGTAGAGATGGTTCAGAAGGGTATGTTACCTAAATTTAACATTGATAAATATTATGTTTTGAGGTTTTTTAAGATCTTATCTATGCCTTGTAATTCACATTTGTAGAAAGATTTGTTTTGTGAATCTCATAGTTCTCCATTTTTAGTTCTTCTCATTGGTACTAAGATCTATATAGATATTTAAGAGTATTACTGGTGGGATGGATTAAAAATAGATATTGCAGAATTTACTGTGAAGTATATGACTTGTCAACTAGTTAAAGTAGAGTGGAAGTTAATGAAAGGGATGCTTCAGCCTTTACTGATTCTAGAGTGGAAATGGGAAAATGTTTTCCTAGATTTTGCCTTGGTATTTCTGTAGACTCTTTAAGATAATAATATAATCTGGGTTATTGTTGATCGACTGTCTAAATATGCTAATTTCCTTCCTATTAGAGATAATTTTAATCTAGACCGCATTTCTTAGTTGTATGTTAAAGAGATATTCAGGTTCCATGGATTTTGTCTCGCCATTTTATCTGATCGTGATCCCAGGATTTATTCTAGTTTTTGGAAAGGCCTACAGAAGTCGATGGGTACTAAATTAAATTTTAGTAAAACTTTTCATCCCCATTCAGATGGGTAGTCAGGATGAAGAATTCAGACAATGGAATATATGCTACAATATTTCTCAATAGATTACCAAGGATGTTGGGACCTAAATCCTTTTTTGGATGAATTTTATATAAAAAAAATTCGTTATAGTATACATATAACACCATTTGAAGAATTATATAGAAAAAGGTGTCAAAATCTAGATTTTTGGGATGAATTATTTGAAAGGAATTTGATGGTTTTAGAATTCATAAAAGAGATGGAAAAAAGTATAACTGATTAAGAAGAAGATGATAACATCTTAGATCAGGTAGAAACGTTATGCGAATAACTGGTGGAAGGATCTTTCTTTCGAGGGATGTGATAATGTCTTTCTCAAATTTCCACCCTGGAAAAGTGTGACGTGTTTTGGTATGAAGGGATGGTTGTGTCTGAGGTTCATTGGAACCTATGAAATCCTAGAGAATGTTGGATCAATTTCCTACTTAGTGGCCTTACCACCATGTTTATCCCAGGTACATAATGTTTTTTCATGTTTCAATGTTGAGAAAGTATATGCTATACCCATCTCATGTTTTTAGTAAAGAGGTAGTTCAGTAGGAAGGGAATATTTTTTATATGGAACATGAATTCCAGATTCCTAACCATAGAGATTAAGTGTTTCAGTATAAGGTAATTAATTAGGTAAAAGTATTGTGGAAAAACCAAATGGTATAAGAGACAATGTGGGAATCTGAAATTGTTATGAGGTATAAATACCCCCAATTTATTTGATAAGTGAATAAAATTTCGAGGATGCAATTTCCAAAAAGGGGAAAGGATATAACATCACTACTAAATAAGGAATATAACATTGTCATATTTATTAATATTTGTGAATTAAATATTAATTTTGCATTAAATGGGATGCTATTTTTGATGGCGTACATGATACGCAACAACGGGTTTCTTGAAAATCTTACGTTGCACAAAACGTTGAGTTATACTGAAATATAATAATATAATATTATTTTTTTAAATGGTAGTTAACGCCTAGCGGTTGTATTGGTAGGATTGAACAGAAATAACTATAATATGATTTACATTTTTGATAATTGTTAATACATTAATCCATTAAAAGATAGAGGCTTAACATGTGAATGAATCAAATTTTAAGGGTAAATACTATAATATTTTTTAAAAGGTTGATTTATCATCTTTTGATGGAGAAACCATATTAAATCTAGTTTTTTTAATTTTATATGTTCTAGTTGAATATATAATATTAATCTTTAGAATCAAGACATCCAAATTTACTTTGAATGAAATTTTTTGTAATTTTATGATAATGTTCATTTTTTAATGAATCATTAAAAATACTACACTTTAATTCAAAACTACCTTTTAATATAATTTATTTAAATGGATTGATTATATTTTTAAATGGTTTTAAACCATAATTGGAGTATATTTTTTGAATTTAATCTAATGTTGGTCATTTTATGTAATTTTACATTGAAATTGGATATAAACAAATGTCAATATATTGATTGTTATTATTTCATAAAAAAACGTTTTCTAGTTTTGAAAACATAAATCAATTTTCAATTAATTAACAAATATTATATATTTTGAATTTGGTAAAATAGAAATCATTTTTGAATTTATAATATCAATATTTTATTTCAGTTATTTTTTGGTATTTATCTTAAAACGTTCAATTTTTTATGAATAGTGAATAACACTATATATTAGTTAAAAACTGAATTTTTTATTTAAATGATATTTTACCACTTATGTTAATTGAATTTTAAAAATCTGACATACATGGTCGCAATCAATAAGTAAAATTCAGTTTCAATAAGATGAAAATTATTTTTGATGAATAATAACTTTTGACTTTTATTTACTGCGGTTAAAAGTAAATAGGGTAATTAATGTAAAAATATTATTATAAAAATATAAAATTACCTCAACATTTTCCCTAACCTTTTTTATGAGTAATGGATGACCAATAAAATTTTTGGGTAAAACCTTTGGCCCTTGAAATCCATTTGGGTAATATAATGACATTAATAAATTTTAATTTAATGTAAAAATATAAATATCATAAACATGTATTGTCTTTCTAAAACATATTTAATGTGGGGTTATATATTTGATATCTTAGACTATAAATATTCATGATAAATATAAAAAAATTTCCTACATCATGTTATTTTATTTATAATTTTTAAACATCATATAAATAAATTTATTTATGAAAAAATGATGATAAAATGATTACCTTATTAATGAATGTTTTAAATAAATTACATTACAAATATAAAAAAAATTAATTTTGAATATTTTATGCCATCCATGAAATTTAAATTTGACGATGGCGTGTTATCATTGAATTAATGAAGGTTTTCCAAAATAATCATGTTTTTTGGATTTTTTAAAAAATTCATGATACGAATAGTATAAAAATTGACATAAATGTGTTTTAAAAAATAATATTATTTTACTAAATGATATAATAATCCTAAAAATCAATGATTCGACCAAATTACAAAGATAAGGTTTATAATTTCATTAATGGACTAATTGTGGTTCAATTTTTATTTTATCATAACTATATTAACGATATACTATAAATATACAAGAAGACATGGTAAAAGATAAATAAGTTGGAAAAGGGTTAAATAAAAACGCTAATGATTAAAAAAAATACAAAACCTGTCCTATTATTATTGAATTATTTTATTTTGACTTATATTCATCTTATCATAGAATTTAATGAGTTTTGTACCATTTGGAAACAACAATCATTTTATAATAAAACAATACTTTCAAACTTTCGTAAAGAGACCCTCATCACCTTATAAAAAGCCATCACCTATACCCCTCACTTACACCTCTCATGCCCACTAGATCATCCAAAATCTCCCCAAATAATCTCTCCACATCCCTCGATTCCACCTAGAATCCTAAACATAGGAAGACGACACTTCAAAAAATCATTTTGGTTTAAACCAAAGGGAGTTACCCCATTTAAAAGTAACATCTTCCCTGAAGTTCTTTTCTTTAATTATAATTATCTAACCCCATAAACTCACATTATTCCATTATTTTATCACAACCCATGTATCTTAAATATATTGGGATGTTTTTATGGGGAGGATTCGAAATACACCTATACACACATCCATCTAATGGACATGAACATACTATTTATTGTGGATGTTGAACTACTGCCTCACAAAACAAGGATTGTTAAATTATCTCCTCCCACCTCTTATGGTGTCCATTAATATTTCACAATATCATAATGTGATATATATTATATTTATATTTTCATTATGTTTTTTAATTTTAATTTATAATATACCTTTATTGTTTCCAAAATGGGTAAATACGATAATTTTATTTGAGAAAGTGCAGACTACCACCCCCTTAAAGTGATATGGCTCGTTCATTCCATATGTGGAACTTATAAATGATGGAATTACTGAAATTATATATTATATTATACTGGAATTATAATATACCTATGTATCATCATGTATTAATTCCATAAAATATGAAACAGAAATTAAAGTAGTGTTTATGCTTACTTATGGCTTACAGTCTCCATGAATGGTGAATTTCATTTTTATCTAAAAATGTTATGTACTATTATAAATACATATATATAATAGATATATATGATATATATGATATCTAATTCATCAATATCATTCTTGAGAGAATGGAATTTTGACAACATGGACAACTTGTAATTATAGAAAGTTCATTTTTGACTCAAGTACCAAATATCGACAAACGACCATTATTAACTTAAATGATTATATAATGTTTATTATTTGGTAATAAGTAATTTAAAAGGAATAATAAAGTTTAAAAATTTTCTTAATCAATTATAAATTAACTTTAGTTTATTATTCTTGAGATCAAATAACGAATGTGTTATGTCGGACACGAGGTTAGGGACTTTGTCTCAATCTCCAGTCGTTGAGGCATATATTGAATTATACACGACTTGATCTAATATGGTGTATAAACCACTTTCAAATTTAATTTCATTAAATGTTAAACTTTTTCTACATATAAATTTACTAAATGACAAAGGGAATATTTCTTTTTAATGTATGTGGTGACATCGACCATTCTGCCGCCACGAGCTTTATTTCATATTTGGATTCCTTAACAAGACAAAATGTTTTAAAAAGAATAATAAATACCACATACTCTTTTAATGTATTTCGGTATTGAAAATGTTTTTGAGAATACATTTATTATTTCAATATCTTGAAATGATATATTACGATTTAGCTGTGTAAATTTTATCTTTATTTTATGCTTGTTTTATGTGTAATGAATGTGTTATAGTTCTTGGGCATTGTTTACGTATATGGATGGTTCTATGATAAACCTAGTGCAGTTGAGCCTGAGATAGCTCTCTAATGCATTAGGCAACATGACATATGTAAATGTTAATTTATCCTCTAAGAGATTTATGGAATAAACCGTGACAGTTATTACAATGTAACTCACTACATAGCTGTGAAAACTAAAATGTATGTATGTTATGGATGCAACAAGTTAGATTTTTTTATTTATGATTTTCTATGTTTTTTTCATAAATCTTATGATTTCATGAGGATTTTTAAAGAGCTTATTTCTTGTATTTATTGATTGAATAATGTTTTAATTCTTTATTTTATAAAACTTACTTATATTTTTATACTCATATCATGTTTTTAAATGTTTTTTTTCATATTAAATAATATAGTGAACGAGAAAAGATTAATTCAAAAAGATTAATATCAAGAAAAGAAATCTTGTTTTCTTTTAAGTGTTTTTATTTAATGAAAAAATGGATATGTGTAAAAATGTCTACTTTTTAGTATTTGAGATGTAATTTAATAGTTATGGAATAATTCAATAAAACTATAATACTGGAAAGATCCTCAATGTTAATCATTAAAATAAATCATGATTATTGAATGTTTAACGGTGGGGCCTTATAGTTGGTATGAGTAATGGTTAAATACGATAATTTCATTTGCAGAAGTGCAGATTACCTACCCCTCAAAGGGATATGACTCTTTCATTCCATATGTGAAATATATAAAGAATTGAGCTAATAAAATTACATATGATATTATACTGTAATTATAATATAACTATGTATAATTATGTTTTCATTCCATTAAATATGAAATTGAAATGAATGTTGTGTTCAGGCGTACGTATAACTTACCATCTCCTTGAACAGTGCATTTCATTTCTAATCTCCAAATGTTATGTACTATTATATATATATTGGATATATATGATATATATGATATCTAAATCATGAATATAATTCTCAAGATAATGGAATTTTCACCACAGGGACTACCTGTAATTATAAGAAGTTCATTTTTTTACTCAAGTACCAAATATCTACAAAATTATCGTTATTCACATTAATGAATATTTAATTTTTATACTTTGGTAATAAGTTATGTAAAAGGAATAATAAACATGAAGAGGTTCTAATGTAAGTAGAAATTAACATCAGTATATTATTCAGGAGTTTAAAGAATGAACAGGTCAAGTAAGACACGAGGTAAGGGACTTCATATCAATCTCCATTCATTGAGGCATACATTGATTTATACATGATTTTCCATTACATGAAGTGTCAACTCCTTTTAAATTTAATTTAATTGAATGAAAATATTTTCTCTATGAAGCATTTTACTAAATGGAAAAAAGAATGTTTATTTTTAACGTACGTGGTGACAATGACCATTTCCACTGCCATGATCATTAATTCATATTTGGATTCTTTAACAATAATAAGTTTCTTTAAAAGGATAATAAATACCATATACTCCTTTAATGTATTTTTTTATTGAAAATGGTTTTGAGAGACATTAATTATTTCAATATCTTGAAATGATATATTGTGATTGAAATGTGGAAATGTTATCTTTCCTTTATGATTGTTTTATGTGTTATGAATATGTTATGGTTCTTGGGCATTGTTTATGTATACTGGTGGTTTGGTGATAAACCTAGGGCAGGTGAGCTCGAGATATATCTCAAATGAATTTAGTAACATGAAGGAGGTAAATGTAATTGTTTCTCCTAAGAGAGTATGGGTATATTCTGTGATGGGTCTTATAAACCTAACTCCCTACATAGACATGAAAGATACAATGTAAGTATTATGTGGATGCCAAAAGTTACCTTTATGTCATCATAATGGCCTAAAGGCCTTAGTTTTTTTATTATTTTGATAATATACCTTTCAAGGGTGAGGTGGAACCCTTACAAGGCCCGAAGGCTTAGAGACAATAACCCAAACCATATGTCTTAAAGGGAATCACCCAGACAAGACAACGTGGAACTACTCCTCTCCAGCATATGTCATAAAATCAGCACTCCACCTTTACAGGACTCTTCGTCTAGCTGTACCTTGCAAATCTACACAGGCCTGGTACCCATGGAAAAGCCATACCCTCTCATTATTCCAATTCCGTTTAGCTATGCCCCTGTGAATGTGCCTACCCTAAATCCTCATCTGAAGCATTTTCCATTTTAGTACAACTGGTACTTCTTCATTCATGTGGCTTGAAGGCCTTGGGGTGGCCCGAAGGCCTAAAGGTGGCCCGATGGGCTTGAGAAACAACTGGCCCGAAGGCCTTGGGTGGGCCGAAAGCCTTGTAGGACCCGAGGATATGTTTTGTATGTATTGATGGATTAATGATTTATTTAGGTAATTTATAACCCTTACTAAGATTTTTAAGCTCATCCAAAGTTTTTAAAATATTTTTCACAAGGTATAAGGAAGGGTAATAGGAATAAAGAATTATATAAGATTTATACCAGGAAAATTATTATTGTTTTATTTTAATAATTTTTATTTTAGGAAAAAATGTATACTGATTAGAAGTGTCTAATTTGTAATATTTGTGATGCAATGTAATATTTATGGCCAAATTATCTATAAATATAAACCAGAAATGATCCTCAATGTGAATTCTTGACTTAACTCCAAATTATGTAATGTTTAAGGATATGGACTTATAGTTGGTATCAGAGGTCGATTTAAAACAAAATTATGAGTTTGGATATTGTTAAATTAATTAATTTATGGTAATATTGAAATGATATAGTATTTGAAGATTACCATTTTACTTCACCTTTTATATTTCTGTGTTCATAATGGTTTTCCATAGATGAAACATTGAAGCTATGATGGGACAACATCAAGAGGAATACAACCTTCTAAATCACCAACATGAGATGGTCAGAATCAGAACTAAATAGTTTTTTTCAGTGATGGAACATTTGACTACGGATATAAATGGTGGTGGTATCCATGCATGAGATCATCCAGATCAACCACAATGGAACATTTCAGTAGGTGATAATTTCATTAGGCGACATCCCCCATCATTCAGAGGATCATTTGACCCTATGGTAGCTGAATGGTTTATTAAACCACAAGAGATGATTTTTTATGTCATGGGGTGTTAAGAACATAAAAAGTATGGTCATGGTGTATATTGTTTTGAAGGCGATTCCAATCAGAGTATGTCGATGGTGAAAAATATTAGGGATAGTGAGGATATTGATGTTCTTGATTAGGATGAATTCCAAGGTATGTTTCTTGAGAAATATTTTCCTAAGGTTGTTCGTCTTAAGATGGAATAAAAATTCTAGAATTAAGGCAAGGGGATAACATAGTGGATTCTTAAAAAAACTTCACTCGATAGGGAAGGTATGCTCCAAATTTCATCGGAGAACTTGATAGTAAAATCAACCATTTTTAATCAGGATTAAATCCAAAGTATCGAAGGGATTTTTCTTTTTGTGAGATCAAAAGTTATGAAAAAATGTCCAATGTGCGGAGAAGGTGGATATAGAGTTTTCAGATGATCATGTGTTCATTAACAAACAACAGAATAAGTGGTCGAGGTAGAAGATGAAAGGTAAGAACACTTAAAAAAAGTCTAATTGTAAGAAACATAATTTTATAGTTTTTGAAAAATTTGGAAAAAATCAATGTGGGGAATGACTTTTGAATTTTGTTAAGTGTTACTGATGTGGTAAAGTGGGACATAAAATTGGTAATTGCACTGAAAAAGATCAGGGTAATGGTAATAAAAAATCATATTTACAGTCAGTAAAATGTTTTATGTTTAATGAAATGGGTCATTATACAAATGAGTGTCCAACGAAGATCTCAATAGAGGGAAATCAGTCGGACCACAAGCAGAAAGGTGTGGTGAAATCCTTTGAAACTACTACAATAGATTTTGGGCCATAAAATCAAGTAGTATGAGGTACACTATTTGTTAATTATGATTATGGAAATGTGTTTTTTGATTCAGGGTCTACACATTCTTTTTTTTTTCTGAGATATTTTCTAGAAAATTCATAATTCCTTATCAAGATATGAATCCTCAACTAATGGTAAAATCTCTATGATTAAATGTTGAGAAAAAATAAATTATAATAACATTAATGTCCTTCAAGGAGGAAAGAATATACTTGCACACCTTATTGTTGTTCCTCTAGTAGTGTTTGTTGTTATTTTGCATAAGGATTTTCCTAATTTTTATCATTCATATATCAACTGCAAAGATAAAGAGATTTCTTTTCAAAAAGAATTTCATTATGGGTTCAAACAGGAACCCTTAATTTTGATAACATGTCATAATGCTGAGAAACTAGTAAAAGGTGTTAATGAATTTTACATAGCACACATTGTTGAAAACAAAGGAACTATCCAGATTAATGATTTTATAGTGGAAAATGATTATCTTGATGTTTTCTATGGTAAGTTTGCTGGTTTAATCCATAATCGGGAAGTTGAATTTTCTGTTGACATAGTTCTTGATGCTAATCCAATTTCAAAACCACCAAATCGAATGGATGAAATTGAACTTTTAGATTTGAAGAAGCCATTTTACATGTTATTTAATAACGGTTTAATTCGACCTAGCACATAACCATGGCATGCTCCAGTCTTGTTTGTAAAAAATAAATATGGTTAAATGAGAATTTTCATTGATTATAGAGACATGGATAACATCACTATTAAGAAAATGTAACCTTTTCCTAAAATAAATGATTTGTTTGAATAGAACTAGGGAGAATATTATTTTTTGAAGATTGACTTGAGGTCGAGGTACCATCAGTTGAATGTAAAGAAAGATGACATTCCAAAGACCATGTGTCATACTAGATATGGCAATTATGAATTATTAGTTATGCCTTTTGGGATAAGCCATGAAACTTCTATATTCATGGATCTTATGAATAGAATTTTCTGTGAGTTCTTGGATAAGTTTGTGGTTGTGTCTGTTGTTGTTATTTGGGTTTATTTCAAAAGTAAATAGGAATGTTAAAGTAATTTAATGGTAGTCTTGCAAACCTTAAATGAAAAGAAACGATATGGGATATTCAGAATGTGTGAGTTTTTGTTACAAAAAATTTCATTCCTTTGTCACATTATTTCATAAAATGGCATAAATTATGATCCTGTTAAAATAAATGTTGGTGAAAAATAGCTGATACCATCAAATATAACTGAGATCTATAGTTTAATTGGTTTAGAAGGTTTTTACTAGAGTTTTTTTGAAAAATTTTCATTTTTATCTAGCCCAGTAACTAAATTAACTTGAAAATGAGTTATGTTCATTTATATAAAATAATGTGATGATCATTTTCAGAAATCAAAAACTATATTGGAGAATGATCTAGTTTTGGAACTACCATCTACAGATGGTGAATTTTTTTACTAGAGTGATGCTTCGATGAAAGGGCATGGTTGGGTCATAATGCAGAATGATTTAGTAATTTCTTATTCTTGACATCAGTTGAAACCTAATTTTTTAAATTACTCTACACTTTATTTGGAAATAGTTGATTTTTTTTCTTTAACAATTTATAAGAATCATCTGTATGGAGTAAAATATGAAATATATACTAACCATAAATGTTTGAAGTATTTATTCACTCAGAATGAATTGAACAAAAGGAAAACGTGATGGATGGAATTAATCAAGGATTATGATTAGACAATTCATTACCATCCAATAATGGAAAATAATGAGGATGGGGATTTGAGTCAAAAATTTAATGCTTCATTAACTATTTTATATTTGGAACAAGATCCTTTGATTAAATATTTTTTGAACTTTGGCATAAAAGTTGTTGGTGTAGTAAATTCCTCTATTCTGTTTCAGGTGTTAGTGAAATCCTCTCTAGCAAACATAATTAAGAATTCACATAAATAGGATATTTAGTTTCAAAATATGGTATAGATGGTTCAGAATGGTAATTAACCTAAATTCAACATTAATAAATATAATGTTTTTATGTTTTGTAAGAGAATATGTGTGCCTTGTAATTCACAGTTGAAGAAATAGTTTTTATGTGAAGCTCAAAGTTCCCTATTTTCAGTTCATCCCGATGGTAATAAGATCTACATATATCTTTAGGATTATTACTGGTGGGATCAAATGAAAATAGATATTTTTGGCTTTACTATAAATTCTAATAATTTTCAATAGGTTAAAGCAGAGTGGAAGTTACCAAAATGGATTCTTCCGCCTTTACTGGTGCTAGAGTGGAAATGGGAAAATGTGTCAATGTATTTTTTCATCAGATTACTGTAGACTCCTCTAGGTAATAATGCAATCTGGTTTATTATTGATAAATTGACTAAATCAGTCTTTTCATTTCTATTGGAGATACTTTCTCTCTAGATCAACTTTCTTGCTTGTATGTTATAGAGATATATTGGTTGCATGGAGTTTCCCTCTCCGTTGTATCATATAATGATCCCATGTTAACTTCTATCTTTTAGAAAAGACTTCAGAAGTCCTTGGGTACTGAATTAAAATTTATTACAACTTTTCATCCTCCATCAGATGGGCATTCAAAACCAAAAAATCAGACATTGGAAGATATTCTATGAGCTTTCTCAATATATTACCAGTGAACTTGGGACCAATATATTTCTTTGGTTGAATTTTCTAATAAAATCATTTTTTATTTTAGTATATAAATGGAACTATTTAAGGAATTATATGGATGGTGGTGTCAAACTGCAACTTTTGGGGATGAATTTGGTGAAAGGAATTTGATGGTTCCAGAATTGGTAGAAGATATTGCTGAAAAATATCAATTGATTCAGAAGAACATGAGAATAACTCAGAGAATGATGAAAAATTAAGTGCATAACTGGAGGAAGGATCTTTTATTGAGGTAGGCGATCAGGTCTTTCTAAATGTTTCTCCATGGAGAAGTTTGATTTTTTTTTGTACAAAGGGAAAGTTGAGTTCCTGGTTAATTGGACCCTATGAAATCCTAGAGAATGTTGGACCAGTTGCCTAAAAATTGGATTTACCTCTATGTTTATCCTAAGTATACAATTTTTTTCACATTAAAATGTTGAGAATCTATTTTTCGAATCCATATCATGTTCTGTGTCCAAAGGTTGTTTGGTTGGATGAGAATATTTCTTATAAGGAACAACAAGTCCAGATTTTTGACTGGAGAGATTAAGTGTTTTGGAATAAGGTAATTCATCAAGTAAAGGCATTGTAGAATAAACATATGGTTGAGGAGGCAGCCTAGGAATCAAAAAATGTTATGAGGGATAAATTTCCCCATTTATATGATAAGTGTGTAAAATTGTGAGGAAGTTATTTCCCAAATGGGGGAAGGATATAACATCCCTCGTAAATAAACAATATAACATTTTCATATTTATTAATATTTTTGAATTAAATATTAATTTTACTTTAAAGGGGATGATATGTTCAATGGAATACCCGATAAGCAATAATGGGTTTTTTTGAAATCTTACGTGGAACACAATGTTGAGTTATACTGAAAAATAAAATAATAATATTATTATTTTAAATATTAGTTAACACCTAGTCATTGTTTTGGTGGGAATGAACAGAACAAACTATAATGTGATTATACATATTTGTTAAATGATTTTACAATTACCCAATAAATCTTAGAGGCTTAAAATGTGAATGAATCCAATTTTAAGCATAAATACTCAAATATTCTTTAAAAGGTCAAATTAATGAATTTTGATGGTGAAACCATTTTAAGACTAGTTTTTTTCACATTTATATGTTATAATAGAAAAAATAATTTTATTCTTTAAAATCAGGGCATCAAAATTTCATTTGGATGAAATTTTGGTATTTTTCTGATAATTAACATTTTTGAATGAAAAGTCAAAAATACTGCATTTTAATTCTAAACTACCATTTAATATAATTTATTAATATGAATATATTATCTTTATAAATGGTTTTAAAGTGCAATTGGACTATATTTTTACAATTTAATCCAATGTTGGTCATTATACTTAATTTCACATTGAAATTGGATATAAACAAATGCCAATCTCTTGATAATTATTAGTTCATAAAAACATGCTTTTTAGTTTTGAAAATGGAAATTAATTTTCGAAAAATTATGAAAACTTTTATGTTTCGTATATGGTAAAATAGAAATAATTTTTGAAATTTTAATATCAAAATTAAATTTTGGTTTTTTTGATATTTTTCAGAAAACGTTCAATTTTTGATAAATAGTGAAAAACACTACATAGTTGTTAAAAACTCACATTTTCATTTAAATTAAATTTTACCTCTTCCGTGAATTGAATTTCAAACATCTAATAAACATGTTTGTTAGCATTAAGTAAAATTTTGTTCAATAATATGAAAATAATTTTTGGTTAATAGTACCATTTGACTTTTATTTTCCACGGTTAATGGTAAATTGGTTAATTCATGGTAAAACGAAATATTATAATAATATATAATTTCCTAAACACTTGTCATAAAATTATTGGATTTTTAATATATGACCAATAAAATCCTTGGGTATTACTATTGGCCTTTGAAATCCATTTGGCTAAGATAATGACATTAATAAATTTTTATTTATTTTAAAAATAAAAATACCTTAAACATGTATTGTTTTGCTGAATATTTTTTATTGCGGGGTTATATAGTTTATATCCTAGACTATAAATAGTAATTAGAAAGATTAAAGATTTCATACATCTTGGTTGTTTATTTAAAATTTTTATATATCATATAAATAAATTTATTTAAGACACAAGGATGAAGAAATGATAACCTCATTAATGATTGTTTTAAATAAATTAGATTATAAATATTAAAAAAATTATTTTGAAAATTTTTATGCCTTCCATGAATTTTAAATATGATTATGGATTGTTATATTTGAATTAATGATGGTTATTCGAATGAATCATGTTGGTTTGGATTTTTTAAAAAGTCATTATATGAATAGTATAAAAATTGACATAAATGAGTTTTAAAACAAATATTATTTTATTAAATGATATAATAATTCAAAAAAATATAATATTTGGTATAATTACTTATATAAGGTTTATAATGTCATTAATGAACTAATTGTTGTTCTATTGGTACGTAATGGTAACTATATTAACCATATAGTAAGAATATAAAAGAAGATATGGTAAAAGATAAATAAGTTAACAAAGTGTTAAATAAAAAAGATAAGGAATAAAAAATATCCAAAACATTTCGTATTATTATTGGATGATTTTATTTCTAATTATATTTATACTATCATCGAATTTAATTATTTTTGGTCCTTTCGAAAATGAAAATAATTTTATAACAAAATAATACTTTCAAACATTCCTAATGACCCCCTCCTCCCCTTATAAAAATCCATCACCTCTAACCCTTACTCACATATCTCTAGCCCCTTTCATCTTGCATAATCTTCCAAAATAATCTCCTATCATCGCTCTCTTCCACCTAGATTATTAACATAAGTATAGGGAACTTCAACAAAGCCTTTTGGTTCAAACCAAAGGGAGTTACCCAAGTTAAAGGTAACATCTTCTATCAAATGTTTTTATTTTTTTTTCATTCTCTAACACCATAAACACTATTTATTCAATTATTTTATAAAAAAACCAGTATACTAAATATACTAGGATGTTGTTTTGAGAAGTAATACAACTACACTACCACACAATTCCATCTAATGGATACAAACATACTGTTTCTGTGGACGGTGAAGTACTGCCTCACGAAACAATGATTGTTCAATTATTTCCTGCCACCTCTTATAGTGGACATTAATATGACATTGTATTTTAATGTGATTTATATTATATTTATATTGTCTCTTTGGTTCATTATTTTTCATTTATATCATGGAGTTATGGTATCCCTAATGGGTATATATGATAATTTCATTTGAGAAAGTGCGAACTACTTCCCCCTCAAAGTCATGTGACTCGTTCATGACATATGTGGAATGTATGAAGGATGGACTTAATGAAATTATATAGTATATTATAATAGAATTATAATATATCAATTTATCATTTTTTTCTTTCAATAAAATAATAAATATAAATGAAAGTAGCGTTCATTTCTACGCACGACTTATCATCTCCATGAATGGTGTATTGCATTTCCTATCTCCAAATGTTATGTACTATTATAAATACATATATATAATGGATATATATGATATCTAAATCATTAATATCATTCTGGAGATAATGTAATTTTGACCACATGGAAAAATTGTAATTATAAGAAGTTCATTTTTTAATCAAGTACCAAATATTGACAAAACGACCGTAAATAACTTAAATGATTGTTTAATGTTTATAAAGTGGTTATAATTAATATAAAAGGAATAATAAACATGAAAAATGTTCTTAATAATTTATAAATCAACATTATTTTATTATTCAATAGATTAAAAAACTAATGAGTTAGGTCATACACAAGGTAAGGGACTTCATCCCAATCTCCTTTTATTGAGTCATAATTTGAGTTATACCTGGCTTGTTTATATAGTTGTATAAAACCCATTGAATTTTAATTTCATATAATGGGAATATGTTTCTACATATAATTGTAATAAACAAAAAATGTAATGTTTCTTTTTAATGTACGTGGTGACAATGACCATTCCACCGCCGCGAGCATTATTTAATATTTGACTTCCTTAACAAGCTGAAATGTTTTTAAAATGAAAATAAATACCACATACTCTTTTTTATGTATTTTGGTATTGAAAATGGTATTTAGAAGTCATTGATTATTTGAATATCTTGAATGGATATATTGTGATTGAAATGTTGATATAATATATTTCCATTATGTTTTTTATGTGTTTTGAATATGTTATGGTTCTTGGTAATTGTTTACGTATACGAGTAGTTCTGTGAAAACCTAGGGTGGGTGAGCCCAAAATTTCTCTCCAATGCATTGGGAAAAGTGATTGAGGTAAACAATAATGTTTCCCATAAGAGATTTAAGGAATATATCATGTTGATATTCCAACATAACTCCCTACATAGATATGAAAGTTATAGTGTATGTATGTTATGGATGCCACAAGTTACCATTACAATTATTGATTTTATATGTGTAATTCATAAATCTTATGATTTCACAAGGAATGTTAATGAGATTATGTATTGTATTTATTGATGGAATAATGTCTTCATTCCATACTTTATAACCCTTACTACGATTTTTATTCTCATCCCATGTTTTTGAAATGTTTTACATAGGATATAAAGCAGGGTATGTGAAAGGAAGAATTCAATGATATTTTTATCATGAAAAGAATTATTGTTTTTTAAGAGTTTTTATTTTATGAATAAATGGATACTATGTTGAAATGTCTACTTTTTAGTATTTTAGATTTAATTTAATAGTTATGGCCTAATTCTATAAAACACTAAACCAGAAAAAATCCTCAATGTGAAGTATTGACATAATTCAAGATTATGTAATGTTTAATTTTGTGGCCTTATAGTTGGAATCAGTAATGGTTAAAGACGATAATTTCATTTGAGGATGTGCGTACTACCGACCCCTCAAAGTGATATGACTCATTCCTATCATCCGTGGAACAGATAAAGGATGGGTTTAAAGAAATTATAAATGATATTATACTCTAATTATAATATAACTATGTATAATTATGTTTTCATTACATAATAAAGGAAATAGAAATGAAAGTAGTGTTCATGCGTACGTACGGATTACCATCTCCATGAATGGTGCATTTCATTTCTTATCTTCAAATGTTATGTACTATTATAAAGACACACACACACACACACACACACACACATATATATATATATACAGGATATATATGATATATATGATATATATGATATCTAAATCCTGAATATCATTCTCAAGATAATGGAATTTTTACCACATGGACAACTTGTAATTATAAGAAGTTCATTTTTGGACTCAAGTACCAAAGATCGACAAAATGACCATTATTAACATAAATGATTATGTAATGTTTATAACATGTTAATAAGTGATATGAAAGGAATAATAAACTAGAAAACAGTTTTTAAGAAAGTAGAAATTATCTTTAGTTTATTATTCAGGAGTTTAAAGAATGAACGAGTCAAGTCGAACATGAGGTAAGGGACTTCATATCAATCTCTGTTCATTGATACATACATAAATTTATACACGAATTTCATTTACATGGTATGTAAACCCTATTGAATTTTAATTTCATTCAAAGGGATTCTTTTCTCTATGAAGCGTTTTACTAAACGACAAAAATAATGTTTGTTTTTAACATATGTGGTGAAAATAACCTTTCTTCCATCATGATCATTATTTCATATGTGGATTATTTAACAAGCCAAAAATATTTTTAAATGTAAAATAAATTCCCTATAATCCTTTTATATGTTTTGGTAATAAAAATGGTTTTGGGATGAAATTTATTATTTCACTATCTTGAAATGATATTTTTTGATTGAAAGGTGGAAATGTTATCTTTCCTTTATTATTGTTTTATGTGGTATGAATATGTTGTGGTTCTTTGGGATTGTTAACATATACAGGTCATTCTGAGATAAACCTAGGGTAGGTGCGCCTGAGATTTCTTTTCAATGGATTGGGTAACATGATAGAGGTAAAGGTATATGTTTCTTCTATGAGATTAATGGAATATTCTGTGATTGGTATTCAAAATGTTCCTCTCGATTTAGCTATGAAAGATACAAATTATGTACATTATGGATTCCATAAGTTACCCTTAGGATTTGTGATTTCAATGTGTTATTCATAAATCTTTTTATTTCATGAGGATTGTTAAAGAGGTTCTTTTTTGTATTTATTGATTGAATAATGATTTATTTCTATATTTTATAATGAATATTGAACACTTAATCCTCATAACATGTTTTTTAAATGATTTCATAGGGTATAAGGAATGGTAATTGAACAAAAGAATTTTAGAAAATTTATATTAAGAAAATAATTCTTGTTTTCATTAAAGATTGTTTATTTTATGAAAAATTAGTTTCTGGGTAGTAGTGTATATGTTGTAATATTCCAGATATAATGTAATAGATATGGAATAATATAATAAAATTGTAAACATTAAAATATCCTCATTGTCAATTCATGACATAAATCAAGATTATGTAATTTTTAAGGACGGGGCCTTATAGTTGGTATCCAGCGTCTGTTTAGACAACTTTAAGAGTTAGGATATTATTAAATTAATTAATTTACGGTAAGATTGAAATGATATATCATTTTAATATTACCATGTTGATTCACCTATGATATTTTTGTGTTCATTATGGTTTTCTATAGGGGACAATTGGAAGCTATTTTGGGACAACATCAAGAGGAAACTGAACTTCGAAATCAGCAACCTGAGATGGTTGGAAGCAGAAATGAACAATTTGTTACAGTTATGGAAAATTTGACTTAGGCTCTAAATGGTGGTAGAATCCATGCATGAGATTATCCAGATGAACCATAGAGGAACATTTCAGTAGTGGATGGTTTCATGAAGCAACATCCCCCATAATTCAGATGATCATCTGAACCAATGCTTGCCGAAGGGTGGATTAAACCACTAGATAATATTTTTTATGTAAATGGGTGCTCAAGAAATCAAAAGGTTAGTCTTTTTGTTTTTTATTTTGAAGGTGATGGCGATTAGTGGTTATCTATGGTGAACAATATCAGGGATAGTGAGGATATTAATGCTCTTGATTTGGATGAATTCAATGGTGTATTTCATGTGAAATATTCCCCAAATGTGGTTTGTCTTGGGATAGAAAAACAATTCTGGGAATTGAGGTAGGAGGATGACTTCATGGATACTGATTAAGAAAAATTACATTAACTGGCAAGGTATGCTCAAAATTTCATATGAGATCTTGAAAGTAATATCAATCATTTTTACATAGGATTAAATCCAAAGTATCAAAGGGATTTTTCATCTCATGAGGTAAAATGTAATGAAAAACAAGTTAGATGGGAGGAGAAGGTGGAAATGGAATTTGTCGATGATCAAGTGTTCATTGAAAAAAAAAACAGAATAAGAAGTCGAGGTGGAAGATGAAAGGGAGTACTCTTCCAAAACAATTCTGATGGTAAGAAATTTAAGTTTTCAGTTTTTTATTTTTTTTAAGAATCAGGTTTCGGAATGTCTTTTGAATTCTAGAAAGTGCTTCCAATGTGGTAAAATGGGACATAAGGCTCGTAATTTCACTGAAAAATATCAGGGTAATGGTGAGACGAATTCTGATTTATAGTCAGTAATTTTTTTAAGTGAAATGAAATGGTTTATAATGAAAATGTGTGTCCTACAAAGAAATAAATGGAGGTAAAGAAACAGGACTACAAGCATAATAGAGTGGTTAAATCCTTTGTAACTACTTCAGTAGAGGTTGGTCCATCGAATGACATAGTATCATATACACTATTTTTTTATTTAGATTATACCAATGAGTTGTTTGATTCAGGGTCTACACATTATTTCATTTCAGAGAAATTTTCTAGTAAATTGGGAATTCCCTCTTAGGATATGAATCCTAAACATATGGTAAATACACTGGAAAAAAATGTTGTGGAAAAAATATATTAAAAAACTATATTGTCCTTGGGTGTATAATGAATCTACCAGAAAACCATATTTTTTTCCTATTGTAGTGGTTGATGTTATTTTGGAAATGTATTAGCTTTCTAATTATGAAGATAAGATTGATTGCAGAGATAAAGAGGTTTCTATTCATAAGAATTTTAGTTTGTGTAAAATAATGAACCCTTACTTTTGATAACATATCAAGAAGCTGGGAAACTCGTAATTGATAGAAATGGATGTTACGTTGCACATATTGTTGAAAACAACAGAACTGTTCAGATTAATAATATGCTTGTGGAAAATGGTTATCTTGATGTTTTTCCTGATGAGTTTTTTGGTATAATACCTGACCAGGAAGTTTAATTTACTATTGACATAGTTTCTGATTCTAATCCAATTTCAAAATCTTCTTATCAAATGGCTCAAATTGAAATTATATAGTTAAAGAAGAAATTACATAAGTTATTAGATAACGGGTTCACTAGACCTATCACATGACCCTATGGTTCTCTTGTCTTGTTTGTTTTATAGAATGATGGTTCAATGAGACTCAACATTGATTATAGAGACTTGAATTACATCACTGTTATGAAAAATGATTATTTTCCTCATATCGATGAATTGTATGATCAGCTCCATGGAGATCAGTATTTTTTGAATATTGAATTTTCTCGGGGGTACCATTAGTTGAATGTAAAGGAATTAGACATTCTAAAGGTTGGGTATCATACTAGATATGTCCATTATCAATTTGTACATATGCCTTTTTGGTTAACAAATTCACATGCAGTATTCATGCATATTATGAATAGAATTTTCTGTGAGTTCTTGGATAAGTTTGTGGTGTGTTTATGGTTGATATTTTGGATTATTCTCAAAGTAAGGAGGTGCATGAATGTAATTTCAGAGTTTTCTTGCAAACAATAAATGCAAAGAAATTATATGGGAAATTTATCATGGGTGAGTTTTTGTTACAACAAATTTTATTCCTTGGTCACATTGTTTTAAAAAATTTCGTAACTGTTGATCCTACTAAAACAAAGGTTGTTTAAGAATGGCCATGAACCGCAATTATAACTGAGATCCATAGTTTTCTTTGTTTAGAAGGTTATTATCGGAGGGTTTTTGAAAATATAGAACAGTTATCTAGAAAACTGCCTATGTTAACTCGAAAATGTGTTAAGATCATTTGGACAAAAGAATGTGATGATTGTTTTACAGAATTGAAAAGAATATTGGTGAATGCTCTAGTTTTGGATTTACCTTCAATAGATGATTAATTTGTTTTCAATAGTTTTGCTTCATTGAAAGGATTCAGTTATGTCCAAATGGAGAATGATCAGGTAATTGATTATTCTCCATGTTAATTGATGACTCGTGAGTTAAATTACCCTACAAATGATTTGGAATTTTATGATATTGTTATTTCTTTAAAAGTTTGGTGGCATCATCTGTATAGAGTAAAATGTGAAATATATATTAACCACCAAATTTTTAAGTATATATTCACTTGGAAATAATTTAATATGTGACAAAGGAGATGGCAGGAATTAATCAAAGATTGTTATTGCATGATTCATTGCCATCTAAGAAAGGAAAATAAAGGGTCTATTGCATTGAGTCGAAAAAGTAATGCTACATTAGCCATGTAATGTTTAGAACAATATCATTTGATTAATGATTTCATGAACATTATAATAGAAGTTGTTTTTGTAGGAAATTTCTCTATTTTGTTTCAGGTGTTAGTGAAATCATCTCTATTAGATAGAATTAAGCAAGCACAGAAGGAAGACAATGAGTTTCAGAAAAAGGTAGAGTTGGTTCATAAGGATATGTTTCATTAATTTAACATTGATAATGATTTTATTTTGAGATTTAGGAATAGATTATGTGTGCCTTGTGTTTCACTATTGAAGAATGTGTTTTTATGTGAAGATCATAGTTCTTTGTTTTTAGTTCATCCTGGAAGTATTAAGATGTACGTAGATCTTCAGGATTATTACTGGTGGGATAAAATGAAAAGAGATATTTCTGAATTTACTGTGAAGTGTTTTAATTGTCAATAGGTTAAAGAAGAGTGATAGTTATCGAAAGGGATTCTTCATCCATTACCTAGGCGATAGTATAAATGAGATAATATATCCATGAATTTCGTTGTGGGATCACCAAAGACATCTAACGGTAACAATGTAATCTGGGTTATTATTGTTCGATTGACTGAATGTTCTCATTTCCTTCCTATTAGAGATACTCTATCTCTACATAAACATTCTAAGTTATATGATAAATTGATAGTAAGGTTACATGGAGTTCCCCTCTCCATTGTATCTAATTGTTATCCCAGTAATACTTCTATCTTTTGTAAAGGCATTCAAAATTCATTGGGTACTGAATAAAATTTTGTTACAAATATTCATCATAAATCAAATGGTCAGTCAGAATGAACAATTCAGTCATTGGATGATATGCTATGTTCTTCTCAATGGATTATTAGGGATGTAGGGACCAACATCACTCTTCAGTTGAATTTTCATATGACAACAGGTTTTATTCTAGTATACTGGTGGGTCCATTTGTGGGATTATATGGAAAGCGGTGTCGAAGTCCAGCTCTTTGGGATGAAGTAGGTGAAAGAAATATGATGGGACCATAATTTGTAGAATAGATGGCCTAGAATGTTCAGTTGAATAAGAAGAACATGAGAATAGCTTAGAGTAGATAGAAATGTTATACAGATAACAGGAGGAACAATCATTCTTTCGAGGTAAGTGAACATGTATGTCTCAAAGTTTTTCTAAGGAAATGTGTGATGCATTTTGGTAAGTAGGGGAAGCTGAGTCTGAGGTGCACTGGACCCTATGAAATCCTAGAGAAAGTTGGATCAGTTGCATATAGATTGGCTTTACCACCTAGTTAATACTAGTTACAAATTGTTTTTTATGTTTCATTGTTGAGAATGTATATGCCAGTTCCATCTCATGTTTTGACTCCAAATGGAGTCTGTTGGAAGAGAATCTTTTTTATGAGGAAAACCCAGATCAAATTCTTGAATGAAGAAAGCATGTGTTACGGAATAAGGTAACTCATTAGGTAAAGTATTTGGGGAAAAACCTTATATTTTAAGAGGCAACATGGGAACCTGAGAATGCTATGAGGGATAAATACCCACACTTATTTTATTAGTGAACAAAAATTGTGAGGATGCAATTTCCAAAAGTGGGGAAGGATGTAACATCCCAAGTATATAATGGAAATGAAATTTTCATATTTTTTTTAATATTTTTAAAATAAATATTAATTTTAAATTAAATGGAATTCAATGTTCGATGGCATACACAACATGAAATAATGGGTTTCTCTAATATCTCATGTTGAACACAAGGATGAGTCATACTGAATAATAATAATATACTATTATTTTAAATGGTAGCTAACGCTTAGCCATTGTATTGGTGGGAATGAAGAGAAATATCTTCCATATAATTATAAAAGTTTTTAAAATATTTTTAAATTTATACAATTAAATTAAGAGGCTTAAAATTATAATGAAACCAATTATAATAATAAATACTCTTATATTTCTAAAAGGTCGTTCTACAGCTTTTTGACGGTGAAACCCTTTTAAATCTAATTTCTTTACTTTAATATATTCCATTTGAAATAATAAACTTCTTCTATAGAAGTGGGGCATAAATATTTAATTTTTATAAATTATTAGTATTTTTCTTATAAAGTTCATTTTGAAATGAAAAGTGAAAAGTACTGCATTTTAATTCAAAAATGCCTTTTAATCTAATTTATTTATATGAATATAATATCTTTTTAATTGAATATAAAGTGTAATTAGATTATATTTTTACCATTTAATATTAATTGGGTCATTGGATGTAATTTCACTTTTTTATTATACATAAACACATGTCAATCTATTGACAATTATTATTTCTAAAAACACATTTTTTGGTTTTGACAAAGGAATTAATTTTCATTTAATTTATTAAATTTTTTTTTTAATTTTCATAAATGGATTCCATATTTGTAATAATTATTTCCGAATTGTGTTAATATGAATCTTTTATTTTTAGACATTATGAATAGTAACATCCGTAAATATTTTATTTACCACAGTTAAAGGGTAAATCTGGTAAATAATGGTGAAAATAATATAATATTAACAATACTTTACTCTAAAACATGTCCTATTCATATTTAATGATAAATTTCATAACATGGGAATCCTTGGGTCGATTTTGGGACCCTATGGAGCCACTTGTACGTTGAAATGACATTTTATAAAAATTACATTAATGTTAAGGAAAATGTAACAAAAACTTATATCTTTTAGTAAATTTTTTTATGGGGTTATATAAGTGATATTTTCGACTATAAATATTCATTAGAAAGATAAATATATTTAACACATCATGGTGTTTTATTTATAATTTTTTGACATTAAATAAATAAATTTATTTATGACAGAATGATGATTTAATGATTACCTCATTATTGAGTTTTTAAAATAAACGTGATTATAAATATTAAAATAAATTTATTTTGAACCTCTCTATGATATCCACGAATTTTATGGATTATTATTACTTGTTATATTTGAATTAATGATTTTTTTACGAATTGATCATGTGTTTATGGATTTTTAAAAATGCAATGATTTGAATAGTATGAAAATTGACATAAATGAGTTTTTTAAATTAATTAATATTTTATTAAATAATAAAATAGTTTGAAAATTATATGATTTGGTCAAATGAATTATAGGATGTTAAAATTTTAAAAAAAAGGATCCATTTGGGGTGTCTTGGTATTTAATACAAAATATATTAACCGTATAGTTTTAATATAAATGAGGACATGGTAAAAGCTAAATTAGTTTACATAGGGTTAAAGCTAAAATAGAAAGTTAATTTTAGGCACAAAACATGTCTAAAACCAATTTTATAAGATTATTTAGAATAATAATCACCTTATATTCTAATTAAAGTATGTGTGGACATTTTAAAATTGAAATTTAGTTTATAATAAAATAACATTTTTAAACATTTCTAAAGAGCCCCCCCGCCCCCTTATAAAAGGCCACCACCTATAACCCATTACTCAAAACTCTATATCCCCATGGCTCATCCAAATTCTTCTCTAGTAATCCCATAACATCACTATATTCCTCCTAGAAGCCTTCCCCTAGGCAGAAGACAATTTAAGAAATCCATCTGCTTCAATCCAAAGGGAGTTACCCGATTTAAAGGTAACACCATCTCTCAAGTTCTTTTCATTTATTTTCCTTCTCAAACCACCAAAACTCTCTTTATTCCATTCATTTATAATAAAAAAACAATACAATGAATTTAATAGGTTTTTTTTATGAGAATTATTCTAACTAAATTTCCACACACCTCTATCTAATGGATACGAAGATATTGTTTTTTGTGGACGTCGAACTATTGTCTAAAATGATGATTGTTCAATTATCTCCCACCGCCTCTCATGGTGCCCATTATGATGGGACTATATTTATATGTGATAAATATTATATTTATATTGTTTATATGATTATAATTTTTTCATTTATATCATACTTTTATGGTTTCCAAAATGGGTAAATACGATAATTTAATTTGAGGAAGTGCGGACTACCATCCCCTCAAAGAGATATGACTTGTTCATGACTTACGTCAACGTATAAAGGATTGAGTTAATGAAATTATATATGATATTATACTAGAATTATAATATAACTAGGTATAATTATGTTTTCATTCCATTAAATTTGAAATAGAAATGAAAGTAGTGTTCATTCGTACATGGGGCTTACCGTCTCTTGGAATGGTGAACATCATTTATTAACTCCAAATGATACATACTATTATAATTACATACATACATAGATATATATACGAGATATATATGATATATATATATGATATAAAAATAATTAATATCATTCTGGAGTTAAGGTAATTCTGACCTCATAGACAACTATTAATTATAAGAAGAACATTTTTTGACTCAAGTACCAAATATCGACAAAACAACAGTTATTAACATGAATGATTATTTTTTTTAACATGGTAATAAGTGATATGAAAGGAATAATAAATTTTAAAATGGTTCTGATGAAAGTAGAAATTATCATTAATTAACTATTCAGGATATTAAAAAATGAATCAGTCATGTCGGACACGAGGTAAGGGACTTCGTCTCAACCTACTTTCATTGAGGCGTACTTTGATTTACACATGAAATTCCTTTATATGGTTTGTAAACCCCACTTAATTTTAATTTCATTAAAATGATATCTTTTTCCTATGACGCACTTTACTAAATGACAAAAATAATATTTCGTTTTAATGTATGTGGTGGCAACGTCCTTTCTGTCGTCACGAGCATCATTTCATATTTAGATTCCTTAAAAGCCGAAATATTTTTTAAAGGAAAATCAATACCATATACTCTTTTTATGTATTTTGGTATTGAAATTCGTTTTGAGAAGACCTTGATTATTTCATTATCTTGAAATGATATATATTTTTTGAAATGTGGAAATGTTACTTTCCTTTATGCTTTTTTTGTGATATGAAAATGTTGTTGTTCTTGGGAATTTTTTACGTATACTTGTGTTTTCGTGATAAACCTAGGGTGTGCAAGCTTGAGATCACTCTCTAACTCATTAGGTAATGTTAAGGAGGTAAACCTAAATGTTTCTCTTAAGAGATTTAGAGAATATATTGTGATGGGTATTCTAAACGTATCTCCCTAAGTAGTAGTGAAAACTACAACGTAAATATGTTGTTTCACTAGTTACCTTTATAGTTTGTTTTTTCTATGTGTTAGACATAAATATTATGATTTCATGAGGTGTGTTAAAGAGATTATGTTTTTTATGTATAATGGAATAATGATTTCTTCATTTATTTAATAAGTAGTACTGATAATTTTATTCTCATACCATTTTTGAATTGTTTTTCAAAGGGTATAATATAGGGTAAGAGAAAGGAAGATTTCAAGTGTCACGACCCGTCCCAGTGGGGCCTGCGCCATGACTCCCCAATCCTGCCTCCAATAGGCCAGGGGATGGTGTCTAGCACCGAGTAGGAATGTCACTAACATGGGAGGAATTCCCTAAGTACCTGTACACACACAGATATCTCCAAGCCCACAAATGATGAAATGTAAAACACTAAGGAACAAAAATGCATACATACAACTAAACCCAACCAACAGAGTACGGAGAAAGGTAGAGTACTGTAAAAGTAAACAGGGCCAGAATAGAAGCCCACCCAAAGAATGAGTCTGAAAAACTGCAAAGTCCAACTTGTAAGCACAAAGGTACTGGGACTGCCGCTCGTAGCCGTAGGAATGCCTCGACCTGTAGGGAACTCAGAATGCTCGGTGCTGTCCGGGTCTGCCCTGGACTCTGTCAAAAGGCTGCTCATCTGCACAAGACATCAGATGTGTGGGAAAATCCCGTGTAGGGGTGGGTATATAAATACTCAGTAGGGGACCCTGAAAACCACAAAGCAAAACAAAGAAAAAGTACAGTCAGCTATGAACAATATATTTTTACATAACATATAGAACAAACCAGATATACTCAAAACCCAGACCCGTAGTCTAGAGACAAGTCACACAACCGCATACCCCTGCAAGGGATTCCATTCGAAGATTCCATGATGCGCTCATTCCGGGATAACACACTCCATGATTATTATATCTCTGATGACGTCCATCTGGGAAGTGCTGTTCGTTGGGAACCATCACGAGAGATAACTACACTCATTACGGGAGACACACTCCTGGTTGGGAAAGATTTTGATACAAAGATGAGGATCACTACTAGGGCCATGGAGGATACTGCGACTCATCCGTAATTCACCTTCTAGGTAGAGGATCAACGCCCGGTAAAGTTGGTCATGCCGATGCCTGACTCTACCTAGGGTCTGGAATGGATAGAGGATATCAATCTAGGCCTCTCGGATGGATGCCTGACTCTATCATAGAAAATTCCTACTGAAGGGATCATAATCCTACATGAGGGAATGATGTATGACCTTCAGGGGAACAAGAATAAGGGGCACTAACCCAAACGAAAGATGTTCAAGGCACGGTGAACAAAAGGACCAAGCTGTTCTCCAAAAAGTACACGACGTGTAGAAATGATACACGCCATGTTGTCCGACCCCGGGTACTGCCTGTGTACAACAGCCCATGTCATGAGGCTGGTTGTGTAGAAAAACATAGTACATGGCATGTAGTACAGAGTACACACAGTGTCTGGGTAACTGGGGTTGGCTCCGTGTACTCTGGCCATGAGCCCGTACACGGTCACCAACCCGTGTACTCCAACCCGTGCGATCCGCACAAGGGGTGACCCACGCTGTTTACCTCACCTGGACGGGTGATGGAGTACACAGTCATGTACTCCATCCCGAGTCCGTGTATCCTTGTGATACACGCTGAGCTCCGCGTAGCCCCCTCTGCAGAGCTGTACACGCCGTGCCGCCTGAAGCCATGTAGACCATTCCATGTCTGTGTACTACCCAAAGTACATGCCGAGCTTCAGGGAAGGTCCAACATGCCGTGTGACTAGGGTCACATGCCGTGTGATCCTTCTCTGACCCCGAAACCCTAGCCACCACTGCCAGAACTACATGGCGTGTTCATCGGAAGTACACGCCGTGTATTCTGGAAATTTCCAGAAACGGCTCTCTTCGCCAGCGTGCCTCCCTTGCTGCTCCGATCATCAATCCGGCCATATGATTGCCACAAAATGTCCAGGTTATGGACGCCCCAACCCCATGAAGCTACTTCCATCGCTTTCGGGCCTCCGATCAGCTCCGAAAACATGTTCTGATCTTCCCGCATGAAGAATGCTTGAAGAATTCTCTTTCCCATCCGGTCCGATTTGTCGTCCGCCATCATCGCTACACCTCTAGAAGGTCGTTGCGGTGTTGAAGCTTCATTTTGGGATCATTCTGTCGCAGAATGGATACACAATGATCCGTTGTTCATCGCCCCGCGAAGAACGCGAAGAACGCGCAGGGAAAAAGGAGGAAGAAAACCAAATAACAAAATGAGGAACGAACATCCGCCGTCATTCGTCACGGCGTTGATCCACTCCCGTTAATAGGCTTAAAATGGAGCATAGATCAACATGAATAAAAATCATGGATTATTTCCCCTAAAATCATCATAAAGAAAACCCTCCCATTAGAACGTACAAATCCGTGGATCAACTTGTTCGTGGTTGATCCGCGTTCATCGTATAAACTCTAAAACGGGGAAAAAGAAATTGAAATAAAAAAACCCTACCTTTTGAATGGATCGATCATTGACGTAGGTTTCACACTGCTGTTGTCGTCGAGATCCTTCAACGTCGGTGCAGCGATCCTCGATCTTCATCTGTCGTCATTCGTCGCCGATAATTCTCTCTAATGCCATGCAGATTCAGCAGAGCTTCCTCTCAAACGTTTCCAATGATAAACAATTTATTAACCCATTAAAAATGGAAACATGTTGTCATTTAATTACGCGGCAGCATTAATGACTTTGACTTGCCATTTTGAAGTTATTATGACGCATCATTAATTTAGGAAACAGTTGCGCCGTTTCCACGCTACAACGGATGTTTATTTAAATGAAATAAAATAAACTGGTTAATTTATTTTATTTAGTTTTACTTAAAACGTCAGAAAATTACATTTTTCCCTTGACCCGCGCCGGTCGAGGTTAGCCTCATTCTTAGGTAAAGTTGTCGTCCCAGACGCAACGATGTGCTCAAATTTTTAATCCAGGAATTCGTTGGGAAACTGCCACAACCGCGCACAAGTGCTGACTCGCTTAACTAAAAAAAGTTCAAACCACCATTCTGGGCTCACTGGACCTCGGAATGATGTGCCGTCTTAACGCCCGGTCTCGAAATAATTCCATATAATATTTGAAAAATAATAAACAGAAAATATGAGACATTACATTCTCCCCACCTTGGGGATTTACGTCCCCGAAAAGCCAAAACCAAGGATACTAAAAAAGATAAGGGTACTAGGAACGGATTTGTGCCTCCCGCTCCCACGTGCTCCGCTGAAGATTCCTATGCTGCCACCAGATGCGCACTAAGGGATTAGATTTCCCACGAAGGATCCCCTCATGCCGATCCTCAATCTCTATCGGGTAATCATCAAAGTTCACTCCATCCTCGATGTCCAGCTCGCCCCAGTCGATGACGTGAAATGGGTCATGCACATACCTCCTCAGCTGCGACACGTGGAAGACATCATGTACCCGATGCAACTGTGGCGGTAGAGCCAGGCGGTACACCACCTCGCCAAATCATCCAAGGATCTGGAAAGGTTTAATGATCCTCGGAGATAGCTTGTCGCCTCGTCCAAATCTCCGCAACCCTTATCGAGGTGAGACCCTAAGGAAGACGTGGTCTCCCTCTTCGAACTTCACAGGTCTTCGTCACCTGTCAGCATAAGACTTATGCCAGCTCTGTGCAGTCTTCATCTGCTCCCGGATGATCTACACCTTCTCTGTAGTAGCTCGCACTAGCTCTGGACCCATGAGTGCTGACTCTCCAGGGTCGGTCCAGCAAAGCAGTGACCAGCACGGTCTCCCGTACAAGGCATCGAACGGTTCCATACCGATGGTGGAGTGGCAGATGTTGTTGTACGCAAACTCCACCAGTGGTAGGTGGTCCTCCCAGCTGCGACCCAAGTCCAGGATACAGGCCCGCAACATATCCTTAAGAACCTGAATGTTCCTCTTCGTCTGACCATCTGTCTGGGGATGAAAAGCTGTGCTCAAGCGCAGCTGAGTACCAAAAGCCTCCTACAATCCCTTCCAAAACCGGGATGTGAAGAGGGAGTCACGGTCTGATCTATTGTCGAGGGGATTCCATGAAGCTGAACTATCTCCTGTATGTAGAGGTGTCCCATGCTCTCTACGGAACTTTGCTCCCTAATAGCTAGGAACTTGGCCGACTAGGTGAGTCGGTCAACGATCACCCAGATGGAATCGTGCCCCTTGGACGTCTGTGGTGATCCCATCATGAATTCCATCGATATTCCATCCCACTTCCACTCTGGAACTTCCAGGGGTGAGCTAACCATGTTGGAACCTAGTGCTCAGCCTTCACCTTCTGGCATGTGAGGCATCGAGAAATGAACTCTGCCACTGCCTTCTTCATGCCTGACCACAAAAACTGACGTCAGAGGTCCTGGTACATCATTTCCACTCCGGGATGTACCGCCAAAGGGGATGTATGGAACTCCCTCAGGACCTCCTCCTGCAATGCCACTGGTACAACAATGTGTCCTCTGAAAGAAGTACGTGCTCCCCACCTTGAGAATATCCATCAAGAGCATGTCCTGTGGATAACTGAGCACGTAAGGTCACACAGTCGATATCCCCTAGGTGTGCCTCCGTAACTCGCTGTAAGAGTGGAGGGGTGACAACCATCGACTTTAGGTAAGCTGTATCCTCTCTATCCATGAAGGATAACTGTAACGTGGCTAATTTTTGTGTCACCTCACTCAATAGCTGTGAGCTCGACCTTCTTCTAAGAGCGTCCGCCACCTTGTTCCCCTTCCTAGGAGTATAGATGATCTCGAAATCATTGTCCTGGAGTAACTCTAGCCAATGCCTCTGCCTCAGATTCAGATCCTTATGTGAGAAGATGTACTTGAGGCTCTTGTGGTAAGAGTAGACAATGAACCGCTCGCCCATAAGGTAGTTTCACCACATCTTCAATGCGATGACTACCACTGCTAACTCGAGATCATGGGTCGCATAGTTATGATCATGCAGCCTAAGTTGGTGCGAACCATAAGAAATCACCGCGTGCTGCTGCATCAGGACACAGCCGAGCCTGGTCCCTGATGCATCGCAGAAAACTATGCACTCGACACCCTCCTCCGGCAATCTCAAGACTGGGGCACTCGTCATACTCTATCTTAGCTGCTCAAAATCCTACTGGCACTTTTCTGTCCACACGAAGGGTTTCCCCTTCTTGGTCAAGGCCATCATCGGTGCTGATATCTGGGAGAAATCAGGGATGAATCTCCAGTAATATCCTACCAACCCAAGGAAGATTCACACCTCTGTCACTCTCCGAGGTGGCTCCCATGCTAACACAGCCTCCACCTTGGCTGGGTCCATAGCTACTCCATCTGCTGAGATGACATGTCCCAGAAAGTGGACCTCCCGAATCCATAACTAACACTTTGAGAGCTTCCCATAATGCTGGTGCTCCCGAAGTACATCCAGAACCATCCGTAGGTGTCTCGCGTGCTCCTCCTCTGACGCCAAGTACACAAGGATGTCGTCTATGAAGAATACTATGAACTAGTCCATGTACGGCTGGATGATCCAGTTTATCAACCCCATGAACACTGCCAGGGCGTTCGTCTTGCCAAAGGGCATCACCAAGTAATCATAGTGACCGTAGCGACATCTGAATGTCGTCTTCGGTATATCCTCATCCCGTACTCGTAGCTGGTGATATCTGGATCGAAGATCAACCTTCGAGAACCACTGTGACCCTCTTAGATGATCAAATAGGTCATCAATTCTCAGTAGTGGATACTTGTTCTTCACCGTCACCTGGTTCAGGTGTCGGTAATCCACGCACAACCTCAGAATCCCGTCTGCCTTCTTGAAAAAAAAGACAGGAGCCGCCCAGGGTGAGACGCTGGGTCATACGAAACCCTTGATCTGCAAATCCTCCAACTGAACCCTCAGCTCGCAAAGCTCCGCGAGAGCCATCCGATAAGCTGATGAGGAAATTAGAGTCTTCCCAGGGGTGTAAGTCGATGCAGAAGTCAATTTCCCAGCGGGGAGGTAACCCTGGAACATCTTCTGGAAAGACGTCCTCATACTCCGCCACCAATGCTGGGAACTGAGAGGTCACAACATCTACTTCTCCGAGGGTAAGGCTATCCAACTCATGAGTGATCGGATTCCCCCTCCTATGCATGATCCCATTTTGTGCTTCCTGGGTTTCCTTTTATCCGACAAAGGAAAACCTTATTCCATCACGGCGGACACACCGCACTCTTCGCCTAAAATAGTCAATCTGGGCATGGACCGAAGATAACCAATCCATACTGAGATTGACTTCATAAGGACTCGACGCTACCACAAAGAGGTTACAACAGAAACTCTCACCTCCAAGGGTATGATCACACTGTCTGCAATGGTGTGTGATTATCTAGTCTCCTCCCATAGGTGTCTCCAAGCGTAAGGATCGAGTCAACGGTTCTACTGGAATCTCGAGGTTTTGTACAAGACATGTGGCTATAAGGGAATGACTGGAACCTGTGTCTATGAGTACGGTAGATAAGGTAGAAAAGATGCAGATCGTACCTCGAATCATCCATGGAACCCCTGGGTCGTATGCCTTGACCACATGCAGCTATGGCCGTCCCTGTCCCCCAGCTCCCTGAGCCTGGTGCGGACCTCCTGGGGGTGGTGGTGGAAGTAAGTCGAAGCGTTTGACACCACCTGCAGCTCTTCATACTCCTCTACCACGTCTGCTGCCTGGAGGATCTGCCTGATCCATTCTCTGCCTCTGCCTCAGTGGTCTATCCACCACTTCCCTATCAGCAGTTTGATGTGTCGGGCAATCTCTAGCGAGATTCCCCCTATCGTCGCCTGCATAGAATCGCTTCTCCCTAGGCTGACTGGATCCAGCCTGAGAGCCCTGGACTATTGATCCCCTATCCTGGGTCTTGCTATAACGTCTCCCACATCCAGATCCTTGTTCTTGATGTCAGCTCTCTGCCGCCAGTGTCTCTGCATCTGTCTTCCTGATACTGACTTCCTTGGCTGTTTCTTCTCTACCAATAAGCTCTCGATCATCGAGTCCCACTCGAGCACTCCAGCATAAGTAGAAATGTATAGAGGCACAAAAAAATCTAGGATGTCACTCCGTAGACCTCGGTCGAAGGCCCAAGCTTTGAAGCAATGATCCCTGAACATACCCATCGAGTACCTGGTGAGGTTGGTGAACCTCGATGAATAGTCAGCCACCGTCATACTACCCTGCTGAAGCTGAAGAAGCTCCTGGATGCGCACAACTCTCAGCATAACCAGATATAACTCCTGCCTAAAAAGTCGCTCAAACTCTGTCCACAAAAGAGTCTCCTCATCATGAGTCTGCGTGGTCAGACTCCACCATCGTCCTACCAAACCCTGAAAAAGGATTGCTCCTAGGACCACCATTTGTTCTGCCAGTGTCCTCACTAGACAAAAAACTCGGGTCACCGCCTCAAGCTAGTCCTCAGCCGCCTGAGGGTCGGGCTCACCTCGGTACCTGAGGGGTCTCTGTCTCTGAAACTCATGGAGTGAACTAAGCCTGTGATCCTCGCCGGTCGGTATTGCAGGTACCACTGGCTGCTCTAGTGGCGGTATAGAAGGTGCACCACCTGGTGGAAATGCCTGGGGGGCTGGTCCATGTATCGAGGCCTTGTCACTGAGGGGGTCATCCTCGTGATCGTGCTACTGAATCCTAGCGGGTATGCGTCGCAGAGGCATCCTGTAAAGAAACAATATGTGTCACAGTCAATGAGTATATCTGGATAGCTGACACCATGGATATGGAAGACACAACCCATTATTATATGATTCATGTACCTTTTTATTTCCCCGCAACCAGTGTTTTTGTGAACCAGGTCGAAAAGCAGCTTATCAGTGTTCTGGTGTATGGATACATCGGCCGCCGCACCAACACTGGAGTCTCTGGCCTGAAAGCCGAACCCGAAACACTCAACACTATTTCCCCCAGCCAAAGTCACAGACTCTTGGTCCTAAGGTAGAACCGACCAGCTCTGATACCAATCTTTCATGACCCGTCCCAGTGGGGCCCGTTCCGTGACTCCACAAGACCGCCTCCAATAGGCTAGGGGCATGTGACTAGCACCGAGTAGTCCTGTCACTAACATGGGAGGCATTGCCTAAGTACCTGTACACACACACACATCTCCAAGCCCAAAAATGCTGAAATGTAAAACACTAAGGAAAAAAAATGCATGCATACAACTAAACCGAACCAATAGAGTATAACTAAAGGTAGAGTACTGTAAAAGAAAACTGGGCCAGAATAAAAGCCCACAAAAAGCAAGAGTCTGAAAAACTGAAAAGTCTAACTTTTAAGCACAAAGGTACTGGGACTGCCACTCGTAGCCGTAGGAATGCCCCGACCGGTAGGGAACTCAGAAAGCTCGTTGTTGTCCAGGTCCACCCTGGACTCTGTAAAAAGGATTCTCGTCTAGACAAGACACCAGATTTATGGGCAATGCCAATGCAGGGGTGAGTATAACATTACTCAGTAGAGGACCCCGGAAACCACAAAGCAATACAAAGTAAAAGTACAATCAGCTATGCACAATATATGTTTACAGAATATATAAAACAAACCCGATATACTCAAAACCCAGACTCGTGGTCTAGAGACAAGTCACGCAACCACATACCCCTACAAGGGATTCCGTTCAAAGATTATATGATGCGCTTTTTCCGGGAGAACACACTTCACGAGTCTTATAGCTCTGATGACGTCCGTCTAGGAAGTGTTGTTCGTCGAAAACCGTCAAGAGAGATACATACACTCATTCCAGGAGACACACTCCTGAGTGGGAAATATTTCGATACATAGATGAGGATCACTTCCAGGGCCATGGAGGATACCGCGAATCATCCGGAATTCACCTTCTAGGTAGAGGATCGACGCCCGGTAAAGTTGGTCACGCTGATGCCTGACTCTACCTAGGGTCTGGAATGGATAGAGGATCTCAATCCGGGCCTCTCGGATGGATGCCTAACTCTATCAGAGAAAAGTCCTGCTGAAGGGATCATAATCCTACTCGAGGGAATGATGCTTGACCTTCAGGGGAACAAGAAAAAGGCGCACTAACCCAAACGAAAGATGTTCAAGTAATGGTGAACAAAAGGACCAAGCCGTTCTCCAAAAAGTACACAGCGTGTAGAAATGATACACGTCGTGTTTTCCGACCCTGGGTACTTCCCGGGTACAACGGACTGTGTCATGAGGCTGGTCGTGTAGAAAACCTTAGTACACGGCTTGTAGTACAGAGTACACGCCGTGTCTGGGAAACTGGGGTTGGCTCTGTGTACTCTGGCCGTGAGCCCGTACACGGTCACCAACCCGTGTACTCCAACCCATGCGATCCGCACACAGGGTGACCCGCGTTGTTTACCTCGCCTGGCCAGGTTATGGAGTACACCGTCGTGTACTCCATCATGTGTCCGTGTATCCCTGGGATTGTAACACCCCAAGATTTCATAGTGTGTTATTTCTTCAAAATAATTCAATAACTTGCACTACACGCAACACCGAGTTCAATTGCACCATGACTTACCAAAAAACAAAATCCATTAAAAGAGGTCATGAATAGCATTAACTACATTTTTAACTTTATATAATCCTTATAATTTTAGAATCCATATTATGAGTTTCTTAGTCATAATGCAAGAACAGATTCATTTTCAGTATTGCACTTTTATCAACTTTTGAAAGTGAAACCTTTTTAAATACAATATTTTAAACTTTTTGACTAAATGGAGACATCAAAAAAATTAAAATGAAACATCCCAAGCTTCCACGGTACGCTTTCCTTTGAATAAAACAGTAGCGTGTGTTGTACGCAACGTCGAGTTTTAACACACACCATAACCGATCAAACTAGCCGTTATGAATAGTAATACCTAAATTTTGAAATTATATATATTTTATATTTTTAAATGGACTTCATTTTTGGATTCGGAATATTGAATTTAGCCTAAGGTGAAATTTTGGTACTTTTCGGATAACTTTCATATTTTGATGAATAGTGAAAATTACTAAATTTTAATTAAAAACAACTTTTTTAATAAAAATAATTAATAGTGATAAATTATGAATTTGAGTGGTTTTAAAGTATATTTAGAATATATTTTTACCATTTAATGTAATTTTGGTCATTGGACATAATTTTACAATTAAACCGAACATAAACAAGTGTCAATCTTTTGATAGTTATTATCTCTTAAAAATACGCTTTTGGTTTTGACAGCGGGAATTAATTTTAAATTAATTTCTGCCACTTCTGTGTTTAGAATTTAGGAAAATGGATTCCATATTTGTAATCAGGATGTTCAAATTGTGTAAATAGGTAACTTTTATTTTTAGACATTTTGAATAATTACTGCGGTAAATATTTTATTTACCATGGTTAAGGGTAAATCCGGTAAATAAGGGTTAAAGAAATAATATTATAATAGTACTAAATTACCCTAAAACGTGTCTTAACCATATTGGTTGATAAATGGTCGACCATGGGCATCTTTGGGTCTATTTTGGGACCCCATGGATCCACTTGTAAGTGATAATGACACTTTATTTTAATTAAGTCAAAATGAATACAAAAATGACACAAGCATATATCTTTTAGCAAAGCAATTGTTACATAGGGTTATATAAGTTGGATTTTAGACTATAAATATTAATTAGAAAGATAAAACGATTTACTACATAATTATATTTTATTTATAATTTTTATACATTAAATAATTTATTTTATTTATGACACAATGATGATGCAGTAATTACTATAATAGTGAAAAATTAAAATAATTGATATTATAAATACCCAAATAAATATAATATGAGAATTTTAATGAATTAAACTAATTTTCTAGGATAATATGATATATTAGGATTGATGTAATTGACTTTTTTCGAAGTAATCAATCTGTTATGAGTTTCACAAAAATCAACTATTGAATAGTGTCAAAATTGACATAAAAGCGTTCTTAAAACAAATATTATATTATTAATTGATATTAAATTCCTAAAAATCTAAGGTTCGGCCAAGAGACTTATATCATGATAGGTTCATCATTAATGTACCACTTGAGGGTCGCTTGGATGTATATAGTAAGTTTATTAACCATATTATATAAAAATACAAAGAGACATTGTAAAAGTGAAACTAATTAACTTAGAGTTAATACTTAAAGATAAGGTTAATATAAGTACCCAAACCTGTCTAAATTCTATTGGTTGAGTGGTTTTCGACCTATCCCCACCTTAACCGTTGAATAATAAGCTTTGTATCCATTAGAAACCGAATATGAATTTATTATAAATTAATATTTCTAGCTTTTCCAAAGGTTCCCCTCACCCCTCTTATAAAAGGGCACTCCTCCTTCTCATTTCTTCACACCTTCAAAGCCTTTTGGTTCGGCCAAACTCTGCCCAAATACTCTCCCAACATCCCTCAATACAACCTAGAGGACTTAGTTTGATCAGAAAGCCAACCTATGGAGCCCTTTTGATCAAATCAAAAGGAAGAACCCGAAGAAGAGGTAATGATTTCACCACCCTTTTCTAAGTTCCTTTCTTCCTCCACTTCCTCTTTCTTTGTTCTTACCATTCTAAAATAATAACTCCAGTATCTTACATATACTGTGATGTTATTATAAATATGGTACAACCATATTCAGTATTCTATCCACCCTTTGAATAACATGTCACCATACGTGCGTACGAACGGCTTACCGTCTCCACGTCGTGGTGTAATTGTTATTCAATATATTATTATTTGGATGGGTATAATAATGATGTGTAACTCATGTAAATAATAAATATAACATGTTAATGATTCTGTATATATGATATACCATCCATTTATATATTATTTTAATATCAAAAGAATGATATTGTCGCTCGTGCGTACGTACGGACTACCGTCTCCACGAACGTGATGAGATTCATTCTCCATCGTATCCATTCAAGTATAATTATCATTTGATGATTTAAAAATGATGTTTAAGGACTTGATATCATTCTGGATATGAATAATATACAACCTATCCTTTACAAACATGTCTTACGTAACAAAACATATAAAAGAAAACAAGTAAGTTAACACCCGAAACGACGATAATTCTAAAATATTATTAACAAATCAATGTTAAAAGATCATATATGATATCATATTAATATATATGATTCTTGTATAATTTAATAACAATTATTTCACCATTATACAGGAGGTTAACCTACCCCAACCATGGAAAAGTACAAGGTATGGGTTATTTCACAATCTCTTCATTATCCGAGGTTGTTTATACGTAATAGTCTACTGGGATCTCGTTATCATCCACATCCATGTTTCTTCAAAATGTATTTCAAAACATTTTTAATATTTAAACGAATAGGTGTTAAAGTCATTTATACCCTTGTTTGACTTTTTATAAGAGGTTTATAAAGGAATCTTTCCGTCGTTTTCAAAACAAGGTCCTTTGTAAACTTTTCGACAGAATTAAGATAAGAATGTTTTTTTTAACTTATACGGCGGGTGCGGTTATTTTCCGCCATTATAAAATCGTCAAAGCTTCCCTTACAAGCTTATAAGAATATTTTCAAGAAAATGTTTTATTTTATATGAATCTTAAATGATTTCAAAAATAGAAAGAGATATTTCTCTAAAAAGTGTTTTGATTTCATCTATGTCTACATCCTTCAACGGATTTTACGCTTATTTGAAGTTGATTTATTATAATACAAAACTTCTATATTGTATTGAAGGTTTTGTGATATGTTTGACTGTGGATGTGATATTTTTATACCATTCATAGTTTATGGTGAAATTATTGACATTTCGTATGCTAGTTTTAATACTAATGTTTATGTTATGTTTAAACCTTTTAATATGGGAATGCATTGGACTTAATATGTGACGGGTGGAGCCCGCTATAGCTCCTCGATGCATCGGTAGGTCTCATGAGACAAACTAGTGTCTTGGAACAAGGCCTTGAAAAAATCTTATTTGTAGTCTTGGCACGAGGCCTTGGCTATGTGGTTATGAAAGTCCGGCATTATGCATTCCAACATTATGAAAGTGGTTATTGATTTTTGCATGTGATTATTCGATTAGTAGAATATCCATGTGAATAAGTAAATGGCATTATTTCATTTTATTTATGCCATACCATGTTGAAAGTTTATATTTAAAAGGCTTTTGTTTTAGTTATACATTGCCTTAAATGTTTATTCTTATTTATGAAAGTTTCCGCTATATTGTTATCCTTACTGGGCATTTGAGCTCACGCCTTTTCTATGTTTTATTTTTCCCAGGATGTGAAGAAGTAAGTTATAAATGACCTGCAGGGATTTTATGAGGGGTTAATAGTGTGGATTGTGGAAACATTATGTTGTTGTAGTAGTTTTTCATTTTATGATGTAATGTAAAACTTATGATTATATCTAGTGTTTCCAAGGCTACTAAACCAATCGGTCTTTCGAGATTTGATCTTTCTTGTGATCATGCCAATGTTATGTAATAATGCACCGACTCTGGGTAACTGGGGTCGGGGCGTTACAGTTGGTATCAGAGGAAGTTTAGTACAAACCTTGGAAGCTAGATTTAGATAAACTTTGATTAGAGCACGTAGACCTAAGATGAACTTTGAGGATTAGTATAGAATAACTTCCTAGAATTTTGGTATTGTAGAGATTTTGTGAGTTTTCCAAGCAATACATCCCTGTCTGGATACGAGCAGGTAGAGGCGGCTCTGGCACAGATGTACCTAGGGGTAAAACCCGAAAACACCGCTTTGAGCTAGACTCGAACGAGAACTGGTGCACGACAACGGGCCTTGCTGCACTCTTGGTTACGACACTCCCGGGGGATATGCTTAGGATAACTCTCATTTTCTTTACAAATCATTATGAAGGGTTTATGAGTATATACTTTTCTCAAAGAAAACATTTTTATGAATATGGATTATATCCATAAATAGTTCAATTTATGTTAAGTGTTTTATAAGTATGGGATTATGTATTTTGATTCATAAACTAATCTAGTTTATGCCATTGTTTAGAAATGGCGCCCAGTAGAAGGAATGATAACTCCAGAAATGCACATGATCCAAAGAGAAGGAAGGATCGTATCTTTCATGGTCTTAAGCTAGAATTTATAAGAGAAATAGTCTCCCATGTATTATCATCATATGAAGAAATAATATCATGTGTTGATAAGATAAGTAAAGAGTTTACTGAGTCCTATGGCTTTGAAGGGAAGCAAGAGAAGAAAAGGATGGAAGAGAGAAAGATGGATAAAGGGAAGAGGGAAAAGAAGAATTTTCCCATATGTGGTAACTGTGGAAAGAAACACCCTGGAACTTGCCTGAAAGGAATGGGAGTTTGTTATAAGTGTGGAGGAAAAGGGCACAAAGTACATGACTGCAAGGGTAAGAAAATGGTTTCAAATGTACAATGCTTCATTTGCAAGGAGTTTGGACACTACGCGAACCTATGTCCCAGTCATCAGACTATGCCACAAATGATTCTATTGGATAATAATCAAGTTATGATACTACCACAGATGAAGAAGAATGATTAGAGTTCTTATGTTGATTATGTCAATTGAGTGTTGTATCAACAATGTACTTGTTATAATAATTATGGAGTATATAAGGATTGTACTGCAGTAGTATTTCATTAAGGACTTGAGATTGTGTGGAACAAAGAAAAGTGACTCAATAGCTGGATAAATGTTTGGAAAATATATGGTTGAGAGAATGATAAATCATAATATAGTTCTGATACTGAGATAGTGATTTTGGAATAATATGTGATTGTTTTGGATAAATTATATTGGATATTCTTGACTACCTTGGAACTGATTAATGATTTGTATATTCCATCATTGTTGGTGTTTTAAACATTTTTGGATTAATGAAGTATATCCAGCATTCTATGTGGAATAAGGGATCACGAATGTAATCAATAAGGAATATGGTAATACATGATGAAGGTATTTATATGCTATTACGGGGTAAAAAGGATCTATATTATGTTTAACATCCTTATAAATGTTGGACTGTGAGTTTGGATAGAATTATTTTGGATAGTTCTTATTTGGATTATTTTGGATTTCCATAAAAGGACAACCCGGAGGTCGGGCAGCAACCTGTTGCGTCCGGAAAGGCTGCGAGACTTGAACCCGCAACCGAAGGGCGACAAGGGTGTATCACCTACCACTGGCCCATGAGATGTCCTGGATTAAATAATGTAGTTTTTATTAAAATATCATGTAGATGAATTATAAATTCTTTTATTTTGGAACCCTATACGAATAGTGTAAATAGAATTTTTTTACATTATATTATCTTTTAGAGTGAAAGATGAGTTTGTGGTAGAAATTTATTAATGGATAAAACTCTAATTATAAAGTAATTATATCTCCTTATGATCTTAGCCAATCTCATAAATAAATTCCTCAATATTAAGAAAATCAACTTAGAACAAAAATGTTTTCCTAGATGGTACCTTAAATCATCACTAATTTATGGCATTGGGACTGTTGGCATTTTCATAGCCATGTTCTCTACCACTCTCCATCAGATAATTGATGGTTATATTTTTCTTCCATATCCATATTTTCCTACATGGAACCCTAGTATGTGTTATTTTCGGTAATCTTCATACTTTCGACTCTTTATTTTAAATAGAGGCCTCGTTAATTCATTTTTCGATGTGGGATTTCAACTAAGATATTTTGAAACGTCAAAAATGTGTTATCCCAATACCCTATATTTTGTTGAACCGATGGTACTTCAAATCATCATAGATTGATGAGTTTAAGGACCTCAATTATTCACTTGTTTGTGATTGATGACCTCAATCACTACCTACAAATATTTACGTTTTTCCTCCGATTATATGTCTCTAATTGCCACCAATGTTCTCCTAATCAAGATCATAATTTGGTGGTGACGCTTTCATTTCTCTTTTCCTCATATTAAGACTAAATTTTAGTAACCCAATTTCCGATGTGGGTTTTCCCACAAATATATTATCTATTTTCAACATTTTATTTTCGAAGAACAATTTCAAATTGCGAGGATGCAATTTATTGAAGGAGGGGAGAATGTAACACCCCAAGATTTCATAGTGTGTTATTTCTTCAAAATAATTCAATAACTTGCACTACACGCAACACCGAGTTCAATTTCACCATGACTTACCAAAAAAAAATCCATTAAAAGAGGTCATGAATAGCATTAACTACATTTTTAACTTTATATAATCCTTATAATTTTAGAATCCATATTATGAGTTTCTTAGTCATAATGCAAGAACAGATTCATTTTCAGTATTGCACTTTTATCAACTTTTGAAAGTGAAACCTTTTTAAATACAATATTTTAAACTTTTTGACTAAATGGAGATATCAAAAAATTTAAAATTAAACATCCCAAGCTTCCACGGTACGCTTTCCTTTGAATAAAACAGTAGCGTGTGTTGTACGCAACGTCGAGTTTTAACACACACCATAACCGATCAAACTAGCCGTTATGAATAGTAATACCTAAATTTTGAAATTATATATATTTTATATTTTTAAATGGACTTCATTTTTGGATTCGGAATATCGAATTTAGCCTAAGGTGAAATTTTGGTACTTTTCGGATAACTTTCATACTTTGATGAATAGTTAAAATTACTAAATTTTAATTAAAACAACTTTTTTAATCAAAATAATTAATAGTGATAAATTATGAATTTGAGTGGTTTTAAAGTATATTTAGAATATATTTTTACCATTTAATGTAATGTTGGTCATTGGACATAATTTTACAATTAAACCGAACATAAACAAGTGTCAATCTTTTGATAGTTATTATCTCTTAAAAACACGCTTTTGGTTTTGACAGCGGGAATTAATTTTAAATTAATTTCTGCCACTTCTATGTTTAGAATTTAGGAAAATGGATTCCATATTTGGAATCAGGATGTTCAAATTGTGTAAATAGGTAACTTTTATTTTTAGACATTTTGAATAATTACTGCGGTAAATATTTTATTTACCATGGTTAAGGGTAAATCCGATAAATAAGGGTTAAAAAAATAATATTATAATAATACTAAATTACCCTAAAACTTGTCTTAACCCTATTGGTTAATAAATGGTCGACCATGGGCATCTTTGGGTCTATTTTGGGACCCCATGGATCTACTTGTATGTGATAATGACACTTTATTTTAATTAAGTCAAAATGAATACAAAAATGACACAAGCATATATCGTTTAGGAAAGCAATTGTTAGATAGGGTTATATAAGTTGGATTTTAGATTATAAATATTCATTAGAAAGCTAAAACGATTTCCTACATAATGATATTTTATTTATAATTTTTAGACATTAAATAATTTATTTTATTTATGACACAATGATGATGCAATAATTACTATAATAGCGAAAAATTAAAATAATTGATATTACAAATACCCAAATAAATATAATATGAAACTTTTAATGAATTAAACTAATTTTATAGGATAATATGATATATTAGGATTGCTTTAATTTACTTTTTTCTAAGTAATCAATCTGTTATGAGTTTCACAAAAATCAACTATTGAATAGTGTCAAAATTGACATAAAAGAGTTCTTAAAACAAATATTATATTATTAATTGATATTAAATTCCTAAAAATCTAAGGTTCGGCCAAGAGACTTATATCATGATAGGTTCATCATTAATGTACCACTGGAGGGTCTCTTGGATGTATATAGTAAGTTTATTAACCATATTATATAAAAATACAAAGAGACATTGTAAAAGTGAAACTAATTAACTTAGAGTTAATACTTAAAGATAAGGTTAATATAAGTACCCAAACCTGTCTAAATTCTATTGGTTGAGTGGTTTTCGACCTATCCCCACCTTAACCTTTGAATAATAAGCTTTGGGGCCATTAGAAACCGAATATGAATTTATTATAAATTAATATTTCTAGCTTTTCCAAAGGTTCCCCTCACCCCTCTTATAAATGGGCACTCCTCCTTCTCATTTCTTCACACCTTCAAAGCCTTTTGGTTCGGCCAAACTCTGCCCAAATACTCTCCCAACATCCCTCAATACAACCTAGAGGCCTTAGTTTGATCAGAAAGCCATCCTAAGTGCCCTTTTGATCAAATCAAAAGGAAGAACCCGAAGAAGAGGTAATGATTTCACCACCCTTTTCTAAGTTCCTTTCTTCTTCCACTTCCTCTTTCTTTGTTCTTACCATTATAAAATAATAACTACAGTATCTTACATATACTGTGATGTTATTATAAATATGGTACAACCATATTCAGTATTCTATCCACCCTTTGAATAACATGTCACCATACGTGCGTACGAACGGCTTACCGTCTCCACGTCGTGGTGTAATTGTTATTCAATATATTATTATTTGGATGGGTATAATAATGATGTGTAACTCATGTAAATAATAAATATAACATGTTAATGATTCTGTATATATGATATACCATCCATTTATATATTATTTTAATATCAAAAGAATGATATTGTCGCTCGTGCGTACGTACGGACTACCGTCTCCACGAACGCGATGAGATTCATTCTCCATCGTATCCATTCAAGTATAATTATCATTTGATGATTTAAAAATGATGTTTAAGGACATGATATCATTCTGGATATGAATAATATACAGCCTATCCTTTACAAACATGTCTTACGTAACAAAACATATAAAAGAAAACAAGTAAGTTAACACCCGAAACGACGATAATTCTAAAATATTATTAACAAATCAATGTTAAAAGATCATATATGATATCATATTAATATATATGATTCTTGTATAATTTAATAACAATTATTTCACCATTATACAGGAGGTTAACCTACCCCAACCATGGAAAAGTACAAGGTAAGGGTTATTTCACAATCTCTTCATTATCCGAGGTTGTTTATACATAATAATCTACTGGGATCTCGTTATCATCCACATCCATGTTTCTTCAAAATGTATTTCAAAACATTTTTAATATTTAAAAGAATATGGGTTAAAGTCATTTATACCCTTGTTTGACTTTCTATAAGAGGTTTATAAAGGAATCATTCTGTCGTTTTCAAAACAAGGTCCTTTGTAACCTTTTCGACAGAATTAAGATAAGAATGTTTTTTTTAACTTATACGGCGGGTGCGGTTATTTTCCGCCATTATAAAATCGTCAAAGCTTCCCTTACAAGCTTATAAGAATATTTTCAAGAAAATGTTTTATTTTATATGACTCTTAAATGATTTCAAAAATAGAAAGAGATATTTCTCTAAAAAGTGTTTTGATTTCATCTATGTCAACATCCTTCGACGGATTTTACGCTTATTTGAAGTTGATTTATTATAATACAAAACTTCTATATTGTATTGAAGGTTTTGTGATATGTTTGACTGTGGATGTGCTATTTTTATACCATTCATAGTTTATGGTGAAATTATTGACATTTCGTATGCTAGTTTTAATACAAATGTTTATGTTATGTTTAAACCTTTTCATATGGGAATGCATTGGACTTAATATGTGACGGGTGGAGCCTGATATAGCTCCTCGATGCATCGGTAGGTCTCATGAGACAAACTAGTGTCTTAGCACAATGCCTTGACAAAATCTTATTTGTAGTCTTGGCACGAGGCCTTGGCTATGTGGTTATGATTGTCTGGAATTATGCATTCCAACATTATGAAAGTGGTTATTGATTTTTGCATGTGATTATTCGATTAGTAGAATATCCATGTGAATAATTAAATGGCATTATTTCATTTTATTTATGCCATACCATGTTGAAAGTTCATATTTAAAAGTCTTTTGTTTTAGTTATACATTTCCTTAAATGTTTATTCTTATTTAAGAATGTTTCCGCTATATTGTTATCCTTACTGGGCATTTGAGCTCACCCCTTTTCTATGTTTTATTTTTCCCAGGATGTGAAGAAGTAAGTTATGAATGATCTGCAGGGATTTTATGAGGGGTTAATAGTGTGGATTGTGGAAACATTATGTTGTTGTTGTAGTTTTTCATTTTATGATGTAATGTAAAACTTATGATTATATCTAGTGTTTCCAAGGCTACTAAACCAATCGGTCTTTCGAGATTTGATCTTTCTTGTGATCATTCCAATGTTATGTAATAATGCACCGACTCTGGGTAACTGGGGTCGGGGCGTTACAGGGATACACGCCGAGCTCCGCATAGCCTCCTCTGCAGAGCTGTACACGCCGGGCTGGCTGAAGCCGTGTAGACCATCCTGTGTCCGTGTACTACCCAATGTATAGGCTGAGCTTCGGGGAAGGTCTAACACGCCGTATGACTGGGGCCACACGCCATGTGATCCTTCTCTAACCCCAAAACCCTAGCCACCACCATCAGAACTACACGACATGTTCTTCGGAAGTTCACGTAGTGTATTCTGGAAATTTCCAGAAACGACGCTCTACACCAGCGTTCTTCCCGTGCTGCTCCGATCATCAATCCAGCCATCTGATCGCTGCAAAAATTCCAGGTTCTGGTTGCCCCGACCCCACGAAGCCGCTTCCGTTGCTTTCGGGCCTCCGATCGGCTCCAAAAATGTGTTCCGGTCTTCCCGTATGAAGAACGCTCGAATAATTATCTTTCCGATCCGGTCCGATTCGTCTTATGCCATCGTCACTACACCTCCACAAGGTCGGTGTGGTGTCTAACCTTCATTTTGGGATCATTTCATATCAGAACAGATGCGCAACGATCCGTTGTTCGTCACCCCGCAAAGAACGTGAAGAATGCGCGTGGAAAAAGGAGGAAGAAAACCAAATAAAAAAATGAGGAATGAACCACCGCCGTCGTTCGTCACGACGTTGATCCACTCCCATTAATAGGCTTAAAATGGAGTAGAGATCAACATGAATAAAAAGAATGGATTATTTCCCCCAAAATCATCCCAAACAATACCCTCCCGTAAGAACGTATGAATCCGCAGATCAACTTGTTTGTGGTTGATACGTGTTCGTCGTTTAAACTCTAAAAAGGGTAAAAGAAATTGAAATAACAAACCCCTACCTTTTGAATGTATCAATCATTGATGAAGGTGTCATGATGCCGTTGTCTTCAAGATCCTTCAACGTTGGCGCAACGATCCTCGATCTCGATCTGTCGTCGTTCGTCGCCGAGAATTCTCTCTAACGCCTTGTAGATTCGGCAGAGATTACTCTCAAACGTTTCCAACAATCAACAATTGCTTAACCCATTTAAAAGGGAAACATGGTGTCATTTATTTACGCGGAGTCATTAATGACATTGAAATTCCATTTTGAAGTTATTATAACGCATCATTTATTTAGGAAACAGTTGCGACGTCGCCACACTACATCAGATGTTTCTTTAAATGAAATTAAATAAACCGGTTAATTTAATTTATTTTATTTTACTTAAAACGTCAGAAAATTAACTTTTTCCCTTGACCCGCGATGGTTGAGGTTAGCCTCATTCTTAGGTAAAGTCTTCATCCTGGACACAACGGTGCGCTCGGATATTTAATTCGAGCATCCGTTGGGAAACTGCCACAACCGCGCACAAGTGCCGACTCACTTAACTAAAAAAAGTTCAAACCACCATTCAGGGCTCACTGGACCTCTGAATGATGTGCCGTCTTCACGCCCGGTCTCGAAATAATTCCAAATAATATTTAAAAAATAATAAATGGAAAATCTGTGACATTACATCAAGAATATTTTTATAAATAAAATAATTCTTGTCTTCTTTTAAGAGTTTTTATTTTATGAAAAAATGGATACAGAGTATAAGTATCTACTTTGAAGTATTTGAGATGTAACCTAATAGTTATATCTTAATTATCTAAAACTCTATTCCTAAAAATATCCTCAATGTGAAATCATGTCATAAATCGAGATTGTGTAATGGTTATGTTTGGGGCCTTATAGTAGTACAATGTTGAGGAAGTTGAATGTAGTGTTATCTCAAACAAGATGTTCAAAACTGTTGTTTTCAATGATCCTTCTTGAATCTAATAGACATCATGAGACCCTATGTTATCATGGAACAACCAGTCATCACAAATCACCTTTTTTTTAGATACTGAAGAAATGGTCAAGACAGATGTGGTATTTTCATGATGATCAGTCACACAATGATTACTTTTTTATGAACTTAGCTATGATGAATTCAGAACAATCCAGACTCTTATCAAATTATTTTCGTATTAAATGATGTGGGTAACAACCTATTTATATGTTCAGCCATTTTAGAAGATCCCATCCATCTATAATGTTTTTATGAACTTCAAAATTCTTTTTATTCAATCAACACTATTTGTTAATATCTTTTCAAGTTTCACCTATTCAAATACATTCTCATACTTGGGATGAATCTCCCTCAACACATATTGTACTAATGATAATCTTTCATAGTAATGATGCATCATCATCATTCTATCATGCATTCATGAAGAACGTTTTTGATTCTCTATATCATATCTAATTTTAACCTTCACAAAACATAGTCTTTATGGAACACATTTCTTTACAATATTTGAGATGATATTTCCCATAAAACAACATTTTATGAACCTTGATCCATCATAATAATTTTGAACCAATATATTTATTAATCATTTATAAATGACACCACATTGATATTGTAGACATTTTATAATTTAATATTACCTTCCCTGAAACCACCTTGGTCATCCTCGTATGGATTGAAAAAAAAATCCATTATTAGTTTCCAGATGTGAAATTCCTTGGTTCCAACAACAACATACCCCATGAATAACACACACTCCAACCAAAACTCACATTTAATTTAATTTTCATATTAATTTTAATTTTTCATGATATTATGTGTTGTGTTTAAATGATCCCCTTGTCCCCCCATTCTTTTTAATATATAATAATGTTATCAATAAATATAAAAACTATTGTATAGCTAATCCCTAGTGACTCTAGTAATTTAGTCTATGAATGTTTTTAGAGCATTAGAAAATCTAAATTTCCTCATTATGAACTCATGGGTCCATTAAATTTTTTTAATAGATGTTAGGGGGTTATCATTCATATTCAAATTTACATCATAATATCCTGACCAAAGAACCAATGTAGAGAAATAAGAATCTTCATGTAGTTGATCGAACAACCAATCAATCCATGGAGGATGGTACTTTTTCTTTATCATGATGTTATTGAACTCATGATAATGGATTTAGAGGTATATTAACCAATCATTCGTCTTGACTAAGAGGACTGGTATACCCCATGTTGAAGCAGTTTTGAATTTAATCACTTTATCCATATTCTCATGGATTTGGTTCTTCATATCGGGAGGGAGAAAAACAACCATTCTATTGGTAATCTTGGATATTGGTAAATCATTGAAGATTAGATTTATTTAGAACTCGTCCTCATGTCTTGGAGGAAGACCAGGAAATTCCTTAGAAAACACATCTGTTGAATCCCTTAAAATAGGTATATCATCAAAGTTGATCTTTTAATTAGTCTCAGTTATTTTATAGAGATATGATTTCTCAGAATGAAATTATTTTCATTCATGAGATGTTGGTACCAAATAAGAATCATTCTTCCACTTGAACATGTATAGAATCAGAGGTGATATTTGATAAAGATGGTGATTTCTTTCTATCATCAATTAATGATGCCTATATTTATTTTATTTTAAACCTTAACCATAATTTCTTAATTTTCAGCTTATTGTATACACACAATTTTTAATAGGATGTCCATGAAAAAAATATTGATTGGAAATGAGTTATGTACTTAGTATGAGATAATCCCCCCATTTTCCATCTTCAATAATAACTTAACTTCCTCATTCTGAGGTGGTGTTTGAATAGTTCTACTAAACATTAGTGATATGGTATAATTTTCAGATAAAAAATGAAAAAGTATATTCCACATTATTGGATGATAAACTATAAAACATAACATTAAATCATTATTGGGGTCCACCTTAGTAGTTTTGATCGAATACTCTAACCCTTTATCTCTGGGAGTAATATTTTTTTCCTCATTTATCATCCACAACCCTTATCATAGGGAACTGATACACATAGAATCCATATTTCTTATAGTTGAAAGATTAGACAATAGGATATGGGTTGACTAGATAATTACTTTCTTCTTTAACATTGGTGTGTTTCTCTTTTTGGTAACGACTAGCTATTTTCCCTTACTTCACTGACTTATAGAATTTTCTTTTCCCTTTTAGGTAATTTTAAAGATGCTTTATCCTGAACAATTAACACGTGTGGTTTTTTGATTCTTTCCACCATGGGTTTTCTTTCTCACACCAATGGAATTAAATTCCATTCTATTCTTCTTGTCACCATACCCAAGAAACCCATGATATTTTTTATTTTTATCTCAACGTTGAGGGCTTGTTGGATAATTTACTCTTAAATTAAAATTTCTCCAATAGATATGTTTTTTGATATACTCGTCTTATCCGACCAAAAAAATTGGTCACCAATACTTTTTTTGGGTTTGGTTAAAATTGTGGGGTATCCCATGAGTCTTGTGGTGATTTCCTTATATTCAAAGATGGATTCAATTTCCATTTTATTAAGGCTAAGGAAGTAGCTATCCATTTTTATTGAGGGAGGTTGATGAAAATATTTAATGAAATATATTTTACAGAATTCCATCCACTCTATTTATTCTATCACCTCCATGAGCATCATATTTTTGAACAAAATAGACAATTGATGAGATACTCTATTGAAATTATAAATATGTAGAATAACGTCATATTCCTCAAGGAATTGATGGATGGATAATATAATTTCAATGTGACTGGTCCATTTCGATGAGATTAAGGGATTTGATGATCCACTGATGGTTGTAGGCCTTTGAGGCGCAATGGTATTTATTTAATCATAACATTTTTAGGAGATTGATGCATTCACCCATATTCATAATTTAGTTAAAACATGATATTGTTGAGAATATATGGTTATTAAGTTCTCAATACTTTCTCATATTAGGTTGGACATCTCATGTTGGTAGAAATCACATTCCCCCTCTAAAAGGTTGTTCACTCTATTTATGCTATTTTAAGTAATTAACTAAAAATGGAAAGAAAAATTGGTCTATATATTTCAAAACTATTAAACACATAAATTAGGATCCATGATCATAAAATTTTTAACAATTAAATTAAATAAATTCCTTAACCTTAGAATTTCTAGGTTTCAATAAGTTATCCATTACATATTTCATAACCTAAAACCTTAATGGATTTTCTATTCTCTTATTAATGGTTCATAATGCCATTTTAAATTAAAATAATCATATCACCATATATATTTATACTATGTGCATTGTATGTATAACTTTCTAAACATTGTGATGATTAAATCTATCTAAATTAACCCTTTTCATGGTTATTACCTTGTGGTACCTATGTTCCAAATCCACATCCAAATATAGTATCGAGAATGGGTTTAATTTTATTAGTAGACATATTATATATTCTTTACCAAAATTTAGGGATGCTTTCTTATATTTTGTCTTATATTTAAGGACTTAACTATCGTTTTCTAATCCATATCCAAAAAATAAATACACTTCACTCTGATACCTACTATGACATCCAAGGTCCTTTATAAAATTTATTATCTGCTTTATTACATAATGGTTGAAATAATAAAATTTATAAATACTTTAAATAATATTCTCTCTGTAAAATTTGGAACATAGGTTGACAATATGAAACATGAGTACAATGACATACAGGAAAACATACTAAGCATGCTCCTAAAATAGCATTGTTTTTCTAAAACTCCGTGGGATATCCTTAGGATGTGTATTACAAATGGGTGAGCTATAAAACCTAATAAATGAATAGTCAATTTAAAAGATAATAGAAATATGTACATGTGATACAAGAGGAATGTCAAGTTAATTTAATAGGGGTGAGAATCATAATCTTTTATAGTAAATCATGATATAACATGATAACATAAAGGAATCATTGGAATTTTTCAAAAATATAAAACATTTCATCATTAAAATTAGTCAAGGATAACCAAAAAAATAATATAACATATCCTTCTTAGGATAACCTCATGTAAATAATACAAGGAATCTTGTGAGATTCAAACATTGCACCACTCATTTGAGATAAATATAATTATGGTCCTACATATCACTTCATTATCATAAACATGCATAAGTGTACAAAATAGATAATTAGACATTGGTATATATTTCATCACATATAGTACGATGATTTAGGAGTGTGGGATACATAAATAGATTTCCCAAATAAATGACAGATATTATGAATGGTTGAATAGTCTTCTGTGGAATTTTGGATGAGTATTTATAATGTAAATGTACCAAATAGAAAATCACTAGATAATTATGCAATATAACTAATGTTATCCGTGATATTTTTGGATGGAATAATGAGAGTGAAAGTGTTATCTCACTACATTTAAATCATAATGGAAAAAGTGTGATATATAAGATAATAATCTGAAATAGAAAATTAGGAATTAAATTTCATAAGACAACATTGTAGCTTGAGTAAATATGAGAATGCGATGATCCCTTACCATGAGACGACGTTTCTCAATGCTTCATAATTGATTCTTAAGAGAATATGGGAATCATGGGAGGGATTGAAATAGGGGATGATCGATTAATTTCATTCTACAATAGTTTCAATAGCGATTAGTGTGGGGTTGGAAGCGTTTAAATAGAAAAAGTGAGAGAATTCTTTATTAACAATCAAATTAATATTTTGGTCATAGTATGGTAATCTAAGGAAAACCAAAAACCAATTGATGTTTTTCATGGTTTGTTTGAATGAGGATTAATTTTAATTACAATACATTTTTAATAACCAATATCATTAAAATAACACCATTGGGGATGTGTAAGTGATCCATTTTAATAAATAATTTATTTTAAAACATAAATATAAAATATGGATTTTGGATGATTCCATAAGGCTTTATAAAATTAATAGAGAAAAAAATTATTTTAAAGTATAATTATACAATTGGTCTTGTATACCATTTATGGAACGTATTAAATCACTTTTAGGTCATTGTTATTACATAATACACTCTATATGTTTATATCATATTTTATTTTGACCTAGAAAATCATATGTATCCAAAAATTATGGGAAAATATTGATGGATAATTAAAATGGGATTTTTTGAAAAATAATATATGTGTTATCAAAATAATTCTATATTAATTATAATTTACCATTTAGTGTAAAAAACTCCACCTTTATTGAAAAAGACTTTGTTTTTGGACAATAATTGTCTTCATACCATCGTAAATATTTCTATTGACTACATAAAATTATATAATCATTTATATTAAATAAAAATTATTTAATAATAAGTTCATTTTAAAAAATAATTTATTTGAAAACTTATTTCATACATAAAAATATATTACCTTTATTGAACTCTACATTTCCCAACAATAAAATTTGGGGTTCAACGTATCAAAATTTAATTATTATCAATTTCATTATTTATTAATTTAAAATCAAATAACAAAATAAATAAAGGATAAAAATAATGACTATTTTATAAAAAATAAAATGTAGAAATTAAAATTGTAAAGTTAAAGATACATATGACTTTATTAAACTCAGGAATACAAAATGTTTAATGTTTGCGATGTTGATATTTTCAAGTGTGTGTTCGGTGAACATACCACAGTCCATGTTATCAGTGATCTTGAACTTCTCTGGTAAACTGTTTCGCTCATTCTTCAGTTGTTGAATATTATCTTGTTATTTTTCAAGGGTTTCGATGTATGATTCAAACAATAATATATTCTATGAAAAATGGGATTCATAGTGTATGACCATAAAGGGTGAGGCCAACACTTTTATTATCAATGACAAATGGACTTTATCATTTACCATAATATAGTATTTATAATGACCACTATATAAGGACAATATTAACAATTTATATGATTCTTAATGGAATTCTAATGGTGAATAAGAATCTTATTGTCTAAAATAACCAATTTTTTAATGTTTTTTTCAATAACTACATTATCCAATAATTTATTTATTCATTGAAAAGGTTAATTTTATTTATTAAAGATTGGGTTATTACGTTACCAAAAAACATAGTCAAATGAAATAACATATTTAATGGATTTGAGAAATAAACATAAGGAATGTATCATCCCATCAATGTAAGGGGGAATATATAAGACATCATCCTTCAACATTAATTAATTATGAGATATGTCAACAGTTGATAATAATTTACCCTAAGGATCTTTTTAGGTTAATATTATTAGAGACTTAGGTCATAAATAATACATAACAACTTCAATATTACAATTAGAACCTTTTACTCACTATCTAATTTCGTTAATTAAAAAACTTTTTAAAAAGTAGCATGGACCATTTTATGTTTTAACAATATGAATTTTCCATGATCCCATCATAGTCTCTATTGTTGTTTTTGTCCGGTGAAAAACTTTTAAAAACATGGGATGAGCATAAAAATCCCAGTAAAGGATACTTAAAGAATGAAAACTGTTATTCATTTTAAAACATTTAAACCATGAATAATTTTTCATAGATTAATAGTTTTTACCTTTATAATGTAGTAATTATACATCACGGAATATAAGATCATTTCTTAACCTTTTTTATGCAAAAGATCTCCTTAAATCCCATATAAAAAACATCTAAAATATAAATGTAACTTGGGAAATAAATATACATAAATGGAATAACCACACTATCGACATCCACAAAAATAACTAAATGGAATTGGCATACGAACGACTTCCCTAGAAAATACATTAGGGGTTATATCATAACCACCCATCAAATGCCCATGTACCATTATATAATCATAACATGAAAAACAAACATAATGGAAAAATAACATTTCCAAATTTCAATCATAAGGGATAAATTCTATATATTTACATAATCAACCCTTTATCAAAACCATTTTCATTATGGAAATACCTAAAAAAGTAATATGGTATTTAATTTTCTTTTAAAAAACATTATTGGTGTTAGAGGAAGACAAATACCAAATGATAGTCACACCAGCGGAGAGGTCGTTGTCGCCGCATATGTTAATAAACATTTCTTTTTTTCTTTTAGTAAAATGATTCATAGAAAAAGATTATTCTTGAAAATAGTAGAATGAAATTAAAATTAAATGTTGTTTATTATAAACATTTTTAATGAACGTCTTGTTTATAATCATTATAATCATCAGTGAAACAGGATTGATACAAGTCCCTTCTATTGTGCCAAACTCATCACGTACAATTGTTATGTTCCTGAATAATAAACATAGGATAATTAATACTTCATTGAGATCATTTTTTCATGTTTTTTGTTCCATTCATATCCCTTATTTTCATGTTATAAAAATTATATAATTATTTTTGTTCATATTGGTCATTTTATCGATATTAGGTACTCGAGTCAAAAATAAACTTGTTGTGATTTAAATTTTCCATATATTCAAAATTACATCATCTCAAGTATATTATTAATGATTAAAATATCATATATATATATATACATTATATATGTACTTATAATATCATAATATTTGGACATAAAAAATGGAATACACCGTTCATGGAGATGACATGACGTACGTACGCATGAAGGCTACATCCATTTAATTAAAATATTAAAAGTACAAAAATAAAATTATATAAATTAATATTATTATAAAATTATTATATTAATTTTTTGTGTGTATCATAGTATCAATAAAACCATCCCTTATAAGTTCCATATATAGAAGAAATGGGTCACATCTCTTTGAGGGGGTAGTAGTCCACACTTCCTCAAAGAAAATTATCTTATTTACAAAACATGGAAGGAATAAAGGTAATTTGAAAATGAAAACTATATAATAATATGGAAAATATAATTATAATATATATCAAATACAAGTAAAATTACATAACAATGGCCACCAAGAGTGGTGGCAGGAGAAAATTGAATAATCACCATTTCGTGAGGCAGTAGTTCACCTATGAAAGAAAAAATATGTTCTATATCCATTAGATGAATTTTTGTGTATGTGTAGGTTGAATAAAAAGAATAAAAACATCATAGAATATTGAGGATAATTGTTTTGTTATAATGTAATGGAATAATGTGATTTTAGGGGGTTGGTGAAGGAAAATAAATTAAAGGAGCATGAGAGAAGACATTACATCTAAATTGGGTAACTCCTTTTGATATGAGTTAGAATGCATCATTAAGTTTCTTGATGACCAAGGTAAGGATTATAAGATGAAATTTGGTTTTTTCAAATATTTTTTTATTATTATATGGACGAGGAAAGGGGTTTTAGTTGTGTGAGTATGTGGGTACATGTGTTGGCTTTTTATAAGAGGGAGGAGGTTCTTTTTAGGAAAGTATTGAAATATTATTTTATTGTAAATTAATTTATAATTATAACAGTTAAAAAGTGATATATTTCTAACTTGAATGTGAAATTAATTAAAATGACAGAAATTGGATTAATTGATTAAAACTTAATCTAATTAAACATTAAAAAAATTAAAATATAATCTAAATATATAAATATATTATAAAAAATATTGTTTTTAATTCAAATTCAACATTTTTCACTAGTCAATAAAATATGAATTTTATAAAGAAAATACAAAAATTAAAAAAAAATTATGATGTCCCACTACAAAATAAGATGTTTTTTTGTCAAATATAACACATAAAATTGGAAAAAACTAAATTTAAAAATTGTTCTAATTCAAAAAATGTTAAAGTGTCATTTTAAAAAATATTAGAGTATTTTATGCTGAAAATTGGATTCATTATTATTATACGCCTTTAAAATTTATGGGATTAATGTAAAAATATTAAATAAACATGAATAATAATATTTTACTTAGTTCTATTCATTCCCACAAATACAATGCCTAGACATTCACTACTATTTGAAATAATAAAAATATTACTATATTATATTTTTTTATAACACAATGTTGTGTGAATCACAAGATTAATGAGAAACGTATTGTTGTTTGTTGTGTACAATTTTAAACAAATCATCCCTTTAATGTAAAATTAACATTTTATTCATAAATATTTATACCTAAGAAAATGTATTTTTCTATAAATACCTAGGATGTTACATCCTTCCCCCCTTTTATAAATTGCGTCCCCAAAATTTTTTTCCATAACAAATAAGTGGCAGAATTTATCCCTCATATCATTTTCAGATTCCCACATTGTCTCTCAAACTATATGGTTTCTCCACAAAACCATTACTGGATTAATCACCATATTTCGCAACCCATTATCCATATGGTCAAGAATATGTACTAGTAGTTCCTCATTAGGAAGATTATCATCCAACTGAAATTCCTATGGAATAAAATATTAGATGGTTATGGAATATAATTTTTTAACATTGAAACATGAAAAAATTATGTACCTGGGACAATCCAAGAGGTAAATCAGCTCTATATGAAACTGATCCAACATTATCCAAGATTTAATAAGGTTTAATGAATTTTGGACTAAGTGTCCCCTTCATACCAAAATTCATTATATTTTTCATTGGAAAAGCTTTTATAAACACACGATCACCTACCTTGAAAGAATGATCATTCCTTCGATTATCCGTATAACTTCTATTCCCGCTCTGAGCTATCATCATGTGCTTCTGGATGAGTAGAACTTTTTTTGCTATCTCTTGTATCAACTATGGTCCCATAAACTTCCTTCACCTTCTACATCCCCAAATGATGGGGTTCAAAATCGCATTCCATATAATGCTTCAACTTCTGAAATCTGTATACTAGAATGAAAATTTATTATAATAAGAAAACTAAACAAAATAAATATGTTGATGCGAAAATCCATGGTAATCATTTTACGAAGAACATAACATATACTCCAAGGTTTGAATTTTTCATTATGATTTCCCATATGATTGAGGATGAAAAGCAGTACTAAAATTTTATTTAGTTCCCAATGAATTTTGAAGGCCATTCCAAAATTTTTCAGTGAACATGGGATCACTATCAGATATAATGGAGAGGGGAACTCCATTGAACTTGATTATCTCTTTAATATTCAATTAAGTAAGTCAATATAGGTAACACGAATTTTGAATTGAATGAAAATGAAATTATTTTGTCAATATATTAACAATAACCCAATTGACATTATTTCCTCGAGAAGTCTTTTGTAATCCCACTATGAAATCCATTGATATATTTTCCCATTTCCTCTATGGAAATAGAAAAGGCCAAATCATCAATTTCTATATTTTTAATTCTTCTTAAACCTACTGAAAAGTAAAACACTTCATAGTAAAGTTAGCTATATCTATTTTCATTCCATACCTCTTGTTATACTCCCAATGATCTCTATACATTTTACTACTTCTAGCATGAACTGAATATATAGAACTATGAGCTTCTAATAACAACTCTTTCTCCAATTATGAATCACATGGAACACATAATCTATTTAACAACTTCAAATCAAAATCTTTATCAATGTTAAATTCAGATAAATTACACTTCTCAACCAATTCTATCTTTTTATGCAACTCACTATATTCTATCTAAACATTCTTAACCATCCCTGATATATATGATTTCACTACAACAAGAAACCAAACATAGGAATACCATATACCAATAACATCCAATACAATATTCATCATATCAATATATAGTGGATTTGTTCCAAAAGTATCGTGGTCAATGTATCATTAATTTTTTGAATCAATGCTTCAACCTCTTTATTTTCAATTCATGGATGGTAATGAATCATCCAATCATAATTCTAGAATAATTCCAGCCATATCCACCATCTTATGATTTATTATTTATGATTTAATATATAATTGAATCTTTTGTGATCAGTATATATTTCACATATTATTCCATACAGATGATGCCTCCAATTTTTGTGCAAAAAATACCAGCTAATTCCAAATCATGTGTAGGGTAATTTATCTCATGAGGATTCAACTAACATGAAGCCCAAAAAATTACCGGATCATACTTCATTAGGAAACAACAATGTTATTTCATTGATGCATCATTGTAGATTCAAAATCAATTATTTCTTGAAGGCATGGCCAAAACTAGGGAGTTTACCAATCATATTTTCAGTTAATGAAAAATAATCATCACATTATTTTGTCCAAATGAACACAACAATATTCATGTCAACTTATTTAGTGTTCTAGATAACTAAGAAATGTTTAAAAAAATATCATTAACAGCCTGAAAATCCAAGAAAACTAAAATCTTTATGATATTGGTAGGTCTTCTCCACTCTTCAAGAAGATTTGTTTTAGAAGGATCGACTATTATTCCATATATAGAAACAATACGTCCAAAGAATGATATTTTTTTTAACCAAAAATCACCCTTAATAAACTTTCCATAATGTTTATATTCTATTAGGGTTTTCAAAACAATACTTATGGGACATTCATGTTCCTCCCATATTTTATAATATACCAAAATATCATCTATAAACACTACCACAAACTGATCCTAAAATTGGCGAATAACCTCACTCATGATACTAATAAATAGAACAGTATAAATAGATAACCCAAAGAGAAAAACTACAAACTAATATTGCTTGTATCTCGTTTGTAATGATATCATTGGAATGTCATCCTCATTCACCTTTATCTGATGGTACCCATATCTAAAATAATTTTTCGAAACATAATGAGCTCCATGGAGTTGATCGAACAAATCATCGATATGAAGAAATAAATACTTCTTATTAACTGTGATGATATTCATGGCTATGTAATCAATACATAATCTTATAGAACCATCATTTTATTTCAAAAATAAAACTAGATCACCCCAAGTTGAAGATCATTGTTGAATGAAACCATTATCATGTAAATCTTGAAACTGTTTTTTTACTTCCACGAGTTATACTTGAGCCATTCGATAAGGGGGTTAAGAAATATTCTTAGCATCAGTCACCAAATAAATAGTCCATTCATCCTCCCAATTAGGAATAATATAAGTCAATAAATTCATAAAAACATCTGAAAAGACTTTCACTACTAGAATGTCATTAATCAAAACTATTTATTTCCTTTTAACAATATGAGCCAGATGATATTCAAATCCATCATCAGTCAATATTTTTAGCTTCTTTGGATGCTATCAAAGGTATGAAATCGGTGAATACAACATTCTTTTCAATCCAATATATTTTCAGATGAGAAACTGAAATCCATTCCTTACCAAAAATGATATAAAATTCCACTATGTGATGGTCCTCATTATTTGATTGAAGGACTATCTCCCAAATGATAATTGGAATATTGAAATAAAAATTTCATTCTTTAATACATCAACGTGTATTTTTTTCCAAAAGTTTGATATAACATTCATGAGGTGATATTTCTAATATATATGCATTGAACTCAAAAAAGAAATTATCTGAATACTGAGAGTCAAATTGTATATTGGCATATTTTGAAAAAACATATAACATAACTATGAACACTTCATTTTAATGTCCCACATCATCCGTAGTAATTGTAAATGATTATCTCATTCCTATCAGCTTCTGATATTGCTAGTTTTCACTCATGGTAATCAACATTAGACACATATTGACATAATGTTCGATCAAATTACAACTAAAATGTCTTACCAATGGGTTTTAATTCCCCGCCTAATCATCTTCCTAACACATATGATAAATTTGACTAGTCATACCCCATTAGAAGCACTTATCCATATTTGAGATGCATTCTCCAAGATGATTTTTTACCAAACATCTATCCTATTGGAAATTTTGTTTTTTTACCTCTTAGATTCATTAATGAATTCTTTTCGAATGTCTTCCAAATGGATCACTTTATTTATTTGCTCTCATGAAACACATGATCATCACAAAACTCATTTTATACATTCACATCACATCATAAAAGATCTTAACAGATTTTTAACTCATGAGAGGATAACACCCATCGATATTTTGGATTTAATCTATAGTGAAACCAACTTATATTAATATCAAAATCCCAAATAAAATTTCGGATGTACCACGAAAAGGGTAATGTTTTATTCATATAATGCCATATAATCTACTAATTCATTCTTCAATTCTATGAATTTATTTTCCATCCTAAGTCAAACATACATAAGATATTTTTCCTCGAGGAGATATTATAAAATTCATCTCATTCCATGGCATCAATCTCATCAATTCATTTGATATTTTTAATCATTAACCACTATTAATCGGCTTCAGCTTCAAAATGATAATCAATAAGAATAACCTTTTGATTATATGAACACCCCATTACTTAAAAAATCTTTTCCAGATATTTAATCCACCTCTCATCTTCTATAGGGTCAGATGATCCTCTGAATAATGGGGGATGTTTCCCCATGAAATGCTCCACGATCAACATATTCATCTTGGGTTGGTCTGTTTGGTCTCTTGCATGGAAAACACTACCATTTATCACCTACGTTAACTGATTCATCATAGCATCAAACTATTTAGTTCAAATTATGAACATATCAGGATGTTGATTTGGAAGGTATCTTCCCTCTTCATGCCTTTCCAGTATAGTTGCCCAGTTTCCTACAAAAAAAACCATTCTAAACAAACATATATTAGACGAAGAAACATTGTAAACATAAAATGATATATGATTTCAATTTTACCATAATGTAATAAGATTTTATTTATATTCTATTAATAATATTATAACTCCTAATTTTATCTAAACCGACCTTTAATAAAAACTCTAAGCCTCTGAACATAAACTTGATATAAGTCATCAATTGGATTTAATTCATTATAAAGATATATTTGGGTTTAAATATTTAGAGAATTAGGTCATAACACAATCATAAACAAGTTAAATATTACATTTATACACTTCTTGATAATATCCCATTTTATACATAAAATCAAAATGTTTTTTTAAAGAAGTATTGTAAGTTTCATGTTTAAAAAGCATGACTTTTACTTGATCCCATCCATGACTCTATTATTCTTTAAGTCTTGTGATTTTTTTTCAAAACATGGGTTAAGAATAAAAATATCAAAAATTTATACTTAATGATTGAAAACCATTTCCCTTGTGAATACATGTCAACTAGGAATACTTTATAATAAAGTAATACATTTCACCTTTAAAAAGTAGTAAATATACTTCACTAAATATTAGATCACTTCTTATAATTTTTGTAAATATTTTTACCATAAATCCCAATGAACGAAACATATAAGATATATAGGTAACTTGAGAAATGAACATATATAAATGAAATAACCATTCGGTAGACTTCCACACATATCACTAAATAGAATATCCATATGGACAACATACATAACCAATGAATTTGAGGTTATAACATAACCACCCATCCATGGTTTACCATGGAACCACCATTAATTTGTTTATCAGATAACCACTGATATTTGGATTATCTCCTAACCACCCATCAAAAGTCCAAGTACTATTATATAATCACAACACATAAAACAAATATAAAGGAACAAGAACATTACCAAATTTAAATCAGATGAGATCACTTCAAGATGTTGACATAATCAATCTTTTATCTAAACCATTATAAATTCCAAAATACCTAATAATGTATTATGGTGTTTAATTTTATTTTTAAAAACATTTTGGCATATAGAGGAAGCTAAATACCAAATAATGGTCTCGACATCAGAAAGGTTGTTGTCACCGCATACATTAAAAAACATTCCAATTTTTCATTTTGTAGAACATTTCATAGAAAAATATTTCATTTTAAAACCATTGATTAAAATTAAAATCAATGTTTTTTACTATACACTGTTTGAAAGTAGGTGGGGTATATTATCGAAATATGTCTCAAAGAAAGGATATTGAGATAAAGTCCCTTATCTTGAGCCTGACTCGTCACGTACAATTGTAATGTTCCTGAATAATAAAATTATGTTAATTTCTAGTTACATGAGATCCTTTTACATGGTTATTATAACTTTTATAACTGTTATTACCATGTTTTGAAAAATAAAAAATTATTTAAGTTAAAATTGGTTGTTTTATAGATATTTGGTACTTGAGTCGAAAATGAACTTGTTTGGATGTAAATTATTCTTGTATTCAAAATTATATCATCAGTATTATGTTATTCATGATTTTAATATCATATATATCTAGTATATATGTTTTGATTATGTCATAATATTTTGAGATAAGAAATTAAATCCATAGTTCATGGAGCCGTATATTGTACGTACGCATGAATGCTACTGTCATTTAATATTCATGTCAAAATTATAATAATTGAATTATATAAATGGTTATTATAATACCAATGTTATATTAATTTCATGTATGTCTCATTGGATTAATAAATTTTTCATTTATACGTTCCATGGGTAGTGGAAATGCATCACATTGCTTTAAAGGGGTTGTAGTACACACTTCACCGAACACAACTATCTTATTTTCAAAACATGGAAAGCATAAAAATATGTTCTAAATATAAATTATAGAAGCATAGAGAAAATATAAATATTTCTTATGTCATATATAAATAAAATTCCATCATAAGGGCCACAATGAGAGGTGATAGAAGAAAATTGAACAATCATCATTTCGTGATGTAGTAGTTCACTGTACATAGAAAGAATATGTTCTATATCTAGTATATGGAGGGGTTTCTAAGTGTATGTCTATCCCATAGAATAATTACATCCTGTTATATTTCAGATACTAGTGATGTCATAAACGATTAGAACAAAGAGTGGTTAGGGGGTTGGAGAAGGAAAATTAGTGAAATGATCTTGAGAGAAGATGTTAACAATAATCTGTGTAACTCCTTTTGAATTGAAAAAAAATGCTTCTATTGTTTGCATTCTTCCCAAGGTAAGTGGATTGAGTTCGGGTCTTTTTATAAGAGGGAGGAGGGTCATATAAGGAAAGTATTGAAATTTTATTTTATTATAAATTAACTTTGGATTATAATAGTTCAGAAGTGATATATTTAGTGTATTACAGGATTATGGGTAGAAATATTCTCTAATAATAGGTTTTAGAAAAGTTAATTCAGAAATTTAACATTATCTTTTTGATTTAACCCTTAGTTATATAAAATAACTCTTACTGTGTATTCTTTTTTAATGAATAAGGATAATATAGTGACTCTAAAAATCCAATCAAACCTCATGTTGATCCTTCACGATATTTGTAACATCATCTATGTCAGTTGCATGAATAATATATATTTAGAACTATTATATCATTTTGATAAAAAAGTATTTGTTTTAAAAACTCATTTATGTTGATTTTGACAATCATTAGTAATTAGATTTTGTTAAAGTCATAAAAACATGAATAATTCGAAAAATACAACATTAACTCAAATATAACTTGTCATAATCATCCAAAAAATTCATGGATTTCATCAAAATGTCGAAATTAAATTTATATTAATATTAATAATATCATTTATTTTAATCATTCATTAATAAGGTAATCACCACATCATCATTGTGTCAAAAAGAAATTATTTTTTAAATATTTCAAAATTAGAAATAAAATATCATGGTGTTGGATATATTTTTCACTTTTAATAATTATTTATATTTAGGAATATTTTTTATAACCATATTATAAAATTGTGCTAGTAAAAGATACATTTAATTTACTATTTTTCATTAATTTAAATTAATTATTATAACATATCATTATCACACCTAAGTTGCTCTATTTGGTTCTAAAATCAACCAAAGGAGTCTCTTGGTTGGCCATATCTCATAAAATAGGATTAGGATATGTGTCAGGGTAGTTATATAATATTATAATATTATTTTTTAACCTTATTTACCTAATTTACTCTTTAATAATGGTAAACAAAAATAATTATTGATGTTACTGTTCATAATGTCCAAAAAAGTATATATTTATACCATTTGGACATTATGATTCAAAATATGAAATACATTTTCACAAATTCAACACACATAATTGTAATATATTTATTTGAAATTAATTCCCATTGTCAAAATGAGAAAGTATATTTTTTAAAGGTAAAACCCATGAAATGATTGATCTGTGTTTATATATAATTTCAACAGGAAATTACTTAAAATGAACAACATCGGATTAAATTATAATAATATAATCCAATTAAACATTTAAAACAATTAAAAATCTAATCTAACTATAAAAAATAAATGAAAAGGATGTATGGAATTAAAATTATATATTTTTGACTATTTGTTAAAATATGAATTTTATCAGAGAAGTTCCAAAATTTTATGCAATATAAATTTTGATGTCTTTCTTCAAAAGAAGATTTTTATATTTTTATATATAATATATGAAAGTGAAAAAAAATTTAAAATGGCTTCACCATCAAACGATAGTAAAATTACCCTTTTAAAAAATATCAGTGTATTTTATGCTTAAAATAGGATTAATTCTCATTTTATGCCTCTAAAATTTATTGGATTAATGTAAAAACATTTAACTAACATGTATAATCATATTATAGTATGTTTTTTCTCGAAAATACAACATCTAGGCATTAAATAAAATTTAAAATAATAAAATAATATATTATTTTTAGTGCAACTCAATGTGTTGTGCAATGTATTTTTTTCGGAGAAACTCGTTGTTGTGTGTCTAGTACGCTATTGGAAAAAACATCCCCATAATGTAAAATTATTATTTTATTCACAAATATTAAAATATATGAAAATTTATTATTCTATAAATACATAGGTTGTTATAGAATAACCAAGGTATAATTTTTAAAGGCATATATATGAAATTTAGTTGAAGTCCAAAACATAAAATATTTTCATTTTTTTTGAATTCCTATTAAATGATTATACAGAATATATCTGGAAAAAATTATTTTTTACATAGAAATAACATCTCAAAAATCAATAATTTAAATAATATTATAAAAACATATTATTTAAAAAGAACCATGTAAAAATAAAATGAAAAAATAATAGTTTTGAGTGGTCTGATGGTGTGAAATTCTATACATTCCAAATAAGATAAAATAAAAATCACATTCGCACTATTTTAAACATTTTCAAAAAGTACATTGTTCAAAAAATGATGAAAATATTCCTCTTACACCATTTTTTAAAAATAAAACATTTGAAAAAATATTTGAAATAAATTATTTTAGAATATTAAAAACATTCTAAAAATTATTTCATTGAAAATACAATCATTAAATATGAATATTCATGATCTAGATAATGATACCAGATCATTATTAATTAAAAAGAAGATTCTAGATGTTTCTATATTAAATAATAGAGGAAATGAAAAATAAATGAAAATCGATTTATTTATGACAAGGAGAATAAATTTGATTTCATTCAATAAAATAATTTCCTATAACTCACACCCTAATTTTTTTGCACATAATGAATCTAAAAAATGAATGAGATTATAACCTAAATCCTTTTACTGCATTGGTAAAATTCAAATCAAATAACCTTGCATAATGTAAAATGAATTGACTCTAAAAATATCATGTAGTATCATGTAATAATTATTTTATATGTAAATTCTGTGCTCTATACACCATATGCAATAATTTGGTGTATAATATTATAATTAGAATTAATGAATTGAAGTTGAGAATAAATCACATAAAATTATCATGTCACTAATGTGAGAATTAAAAATGAAGTAATTTTTTAGGTTAAATTAATATTAAAATAAAACAAGTGGAAATAAAAAATATAATATAATTATAAATTCTAGTTAAAGACCTATTCTTATCATACTAATGATAATAAAGGATATTCTTAACATAATGGATGAGGTTGAGTTATAAAATCTTTTTCATTGAGTTTAGATTTGTTATGTATTTTCTTTTATCTAATACATAAAATAATTATATCTATTATTTTCTTTCAAAAGAACATTTTAAATTCTCAATCAATTATAATTAAACCAATAAAATAATATACTTTAAAAAAATATTTAATTATTTATTCTATTATTTCAACATCAGGTGTATGGAGGATGCACAATTCATTATATTAAAACCAGAAAAGTGTGTTGAACATGGTCAAACAGACCATTGTTGCATAATATATAGAATAAAAAAATATTTGTCATTTTAAACATAATTTTTTATTTTAAAACAAAACATGATTTGTGATAATGAAAAATGAACTATGTAACAATTTGGAGATAGTAGGTTGTACTTATTCAGGAGTAACGTTTCCATTTTTTGATGATCTTATAGGAAATATAAAGAAAATTATTTTACCTTTACAGAATTATTATTATATATTACAAATCTTATTGTTTCATCAAATAAAATTACATATACTATCCATGTGTCATAATAATAATAAATGTGTAACATCACTTCACGAGGATGTAGTTCACCATACACATGAAAGATTTTATTATTTTCTGTTCATGGTTTTGAAATAAAGACAATGATATTTTAATTTTAAATAATTATTAATTTTTTAAGAACCCAAAATATAAAAATCAAATCAATCGTCATTAATATCCTTAGAGGTGGTGAGGGAAAAACATTACATCATTTTGTGAGGTAGTAGTCCGTTGTACAAGGGAACATTGTTTTCATTACCATTTTTGTTGAAATGGGATACAGATAAATATTAATCCAAAAATATAATAAAATAATTGAATATATAAGATATTTTTTTATTATATTTTAATTTTTATGTAATAATTTATGGTTTAAAAAAATAATTTAAAAATAAGGATCTATGTGAAGTATATTACATTATCTTAGGAGAAGATCCATTGAATAGATTATCAATAACCTAATGGTTGGTCTTTTGGGAAGAGTAGAATCTAAAGAATATGAGTAAGAATTATTGTGAGAAATTTTTGAAGAGTTTAATTTATAAAAATGTATGTATTAATTAGAATAAGTTAATGGAGGGGGTTTCATTTTTTAATTTATGTTGAGTGGAATTTTCGTAAATAAATAGAACTATTTGAAAATGGATAGTCACTCTCAAATAATGTGCCTCAAAAGTTGATAAATAATTGTTTTTATATTTTAATATGTTTTAAAAATACCACCAAAATTAATTTAAAATTAATTAAAATTTTTTTATTTCATTTACCGTTATTGTTACTCATTTTAGAATATTAGATTAACATAATGAAAATTTCTTTTTTATAACTTTTAAAATTCATTATGTAAATAAATAATTCATACATATTAAATAATACTAATTTTATTTATTAAAAATATTTAATAAATTTTATAATATTTATATTAAATAAGTTGAAGAGTTCAATTTAAAATTAAAACTTAAAAACATGATGAAAAATTCTGTTTTCAAGAAATGTATTTCTGAAATAGTAGATGATAATATAATAACTCTAAGAAAATAAATCATCATTATTTGAATTAAAATTATATTAAATATTTGTATGATTAAGAATCATTATCTTGATATTTCCTATATTTTTTTATTTTAATTAATTAATGTCTATAATCTTTATGCACTTAAATTTTTTTTAGAGAAAACAACCTTTGTGAAGTATAAAAATATCATTTTCCAAAATCATGAAAAATTTTAAATTAAGAAGAAATTAAAAAATATGATTAAAATTTAAATAGAAAATATTTTACATTAATAAAAAATAAAAAAAATAATGTTGAGTTTAAATTATTTCATTTTTTGAAAAAAAATGTCTGGTTCCGAAAAATCAATTTTTTTACATTTCACTGAAAAATCAATCATTTAAGATATATTTAAAAATTTCACCATTAGTTAATTTTGGTATGAATAATGCGAAATAAAATTAATTTTATGAAATAAAATTTCTAAAATATTAAAAAATAATTTATAATATTTAATCTAAATATTAGTAAAAATAATTTTATAATGAAAAAATAATTAGAATAAAATATGATAATTAATGTTGGGTGCTTAATGATTAATCAGGAAACACTAATTTTAAAATTAGTAGAAAATTTATATATATTTCGTAATGTATTTAAAACTATTACTTTTGACTAATTTAATTCTACAGTTATAATGATGAAATATACATATTAATATGACATGCTTTATTTATTCATGGGGTTACGTATTGTATATAATAACGAATATAGTTTTATAATAACTATAGGAGTGTTACAAATAAGAGTGAAAATGGAAATAATTGAAATATCAATGTCCAAAAATGTGATAACTATTGGGATAAAACACTAGGGCTTGTAGGAAGGTAATAAGATTTTATTGTATTTATGATTAAAAATAAAATCAATATCGAAAAATGAATGGAAAATGAAACAATTGTTGATGTTAAATGAATGATCAATAGGGAGAAGAAATATTTTACAAACCAATTCTCCAATAATCAATGGAATTTACATCATAAAACTCCTTGTGAGTAAGGATAATCTTGTTTGATTTCCTCAGCTTAATTCGAAGTTCCTAATGATGTGGTGGTGGGCACTTTGATTGTTACATAAAATTTATCTAATTTATTATTTGATTTTGGGTCGTCACCTTTTTTTAAATATTCTATATTTTTTTAAAAAAATTATATTTCTGTAGAACCACAACAAGAGAGTTTTAAATTGAGACACTACCTAAGAATCTTATGGAATCAATGATATGTTATGTGGTTATAATTATGATGTTTGGGCGTACCTTGTTTACAAAAGTGGGATTTTTTCCTATGGATTACATTTTTATAATCATACATATGGATTTTATTCTAAGGCACAATGAAAAAAATTATTTATAAAATAATTAGAAATTGATTCATGAATATGAAGTCAAATATCTTGTCCATAGAGGGGAAATTTCCACATCTAAATCCTATATGGATCCTCCTCTGGTAGAAATCCTTAATTAAATCTTGGGAATAATAGATGAACTTGTCTGATCAATAGATAAGGATAGAATTATATAAATATATGATGTACATGTGGTATTTTTTTTTACTGATTTGATTCTTGTATAATTTATTCTTCATCGACGAGAGAATGTAGTTGATTTAACTAATGAACATGTTACAGATTAATGTAATATTTCAAAAACTTCTTATAGAATGTAGCAAATGGAGTCGGTGGTGTTGAAAAAATAGTTGTGTGGGTTGTGTGTTAAGGGTTTTATATGCATCATTTTAATTATTCAAATGAATGATGGGTCTATGAGATAAGGAACCATTGTTTGGGATATCAATAAAATTACAATAAATGACACATATCATTTTCTATTATTTTATGATTTATTTTATCAAATTATCGGATCCTAATAATATAAAAATATTGATCTCATATCTGATTATTAGAAATTAATGGGTAGAGAGGATGATATAATGAAAAAAAACATTTTGAATAACTTTTGAACTTTATGATTTTATAGTAATATCATTAGGATTCAAGAATATTATTTATTTTTTATGGATATGATAAATATATTTTTCAATTAGTATATTTCTTTATTTTAGCAGTGTTCATTAATGACATATATTTGTACTCTAAAATCTATGTAGAGCATAATATTCTTGTAAAAATAATATTTGATACACTTATTCAAATGAAAATATATGGGAAATATATTAAGTTCGAGGTTGTTATTAAATAATTATTCTATTATGTCCAATGATAGAAAATATATTAACTCTATAATTAAATATTTATTAAATCATTGTCCTTTAATAGCGAAAATAATTGAGATATAATTACTTCTATTCCAAGATGGTTATAATAAATAGTTTTTTTAGAATTTTTCACGATGGCCAATCAATTAAAAAACATACCATGTAAAGGGTTTAAATTCACTTATTCTAGGGAACCTACAAAATATTTCTAATTTATAAAGGGGAGACTAATCGGTACAATTTTGTTAATTCCCCCATCTAGTAGGGAACTTGTTTTAAAATACATTGATTCATCAATGAATGGAATCTTTTGTTTCCTTTTATAGAATTATTAGAATATTATTTATTCATTGAGTGAATTGAAAATCCATTAATATAACTAGTTAATACAGGACATTTATAAAAATGTGGTAATATTTTTTTAAAAAATATGTATGGATTAATGATATAGAGATATATGTTATATATATTTACATAACACAAGATGTTGATGTAAAAACAATCCCACATAGATCTCAACCGAAGGTAAATCACATGGTTCAAATAACTCAAGGAATATGATTTCTAGATAAACTACAACACTATGAAGGAAAAAAACAATATAATGCATTGTTTATTTGGGAAAATTAGGTTTGTACCATTATTAGGATGAACAAGGTTCCAATATATAGATATCCAGTAAAGATCGAGATGATGTTTTTTAGGTGGGGGATATAATCTTCCTTCTCTAATAAAATTATAAACCATAGTAACCACAATGTTTAGATATGTCCTGATTTGATGATGATGATATGCATTAGGATATAAAAGAAATATTGGAGATTGACTTACTTCATTTGTAGAGATGGATTCTTGATTTTTGGGAAGAGGATATGTATTCCATTAATACCTAAGTTAATGGGGGAACTGGTAAATCAATCAAAATGATCAAATTTAAATATATACATTGTTGACACACATATATAGTTTGAATTATGAAAACAAATTGTATGGTATGAACCATGAAATTGAAATCTATGTTTTTGTAGGAACAGTTTATCTGTAGGGAGTGTATGAAAGGAAACACCCTATGGTATTCTTGAATCCTAGGACTAAACCTCTATCGTTGTGGGATAATGTCAAAAAATAATTTATCACTTGACTCCCATGGGAATCCAATAATTAATGATGTTTTTTGGACAACAATGATGAACTTAATAAGTCTTCAAATTTATTTTAAATAAGATATGATTTACCTCTTGAGCATTATTCCAAGCTATATGCAAGTTAAATCACAAGGCTTCGTGTATAGGCCTTATAGGTTGTATTTGATACAAACCCATGGTTCACATTGACATAATGAAAGACTCTTAAATATGAAATCAACACTGTGGTACATTTAATAAATGACTATCTCCCCAAATTGACTAGTAGCCAGAATGCAATATCTAGAAATTGTAATACATTCTGAGATCATGTTAGGAAGATTTATATTTTATGTGGTATCATTATCCACCTTTGGTGTAATTTTCATACAATAATTGCATCAATTTCAATATCTTGAGGACACCACATAAATAATTTTATGTGAAGACGTTTCATAATCCATACATATGGGATCAAATTGGATAATCAATGTTTGTTGTCACAGATCATTTTTGGAATTAGACAGTTAAGGTAAAAAATATTATAGACCATATTAATGTTACCTATAATAGAAAAAATATCTATACAGATAATATAATTCAATACATGTAATTTCAAATTAGAGATCATGTTTTGTTAATGGTTTCACCTTGGAATGTAGTAGTATGATTTGATAAAAAAATGTACGTTATGATCTATATATATTGGACCTGATGAATTATGTGAAAAAATATGGTTGTAAAATACCAATTGGATTTTACACCGAAACATTATATAGTAGATAGTATCTTCCATGAATAATTAATAAGGAAATACATACCAGATATAACACATGTACCGCCATTTAATAGAATAATGTTGGAGCTGAAGTTGTATTATAATGAGAAACCTATCGAGATTATTGACACCATTGATAAAGTGTTGGGGAATCAGGAATAGACAATTTGTGAAAGTTAATTGGGGAAATAAAAAATTTTACAGAACAATTAGGGATCCAAATAATGTATAAGGAAAGGGTATATAAATTTTTTAATAGCTGGTGTACCAAAACATTTGGCGGAGAAACTATTTAAAGGTGGGATAATGTGGTTTACAACACCCTACTGTAGTAGCTAAACACCAAATCTGAAACTATTACACTCTAATGATCTTATATGAATGAATTTATTTAAAATTGGAATTTTAAATATCTAAATTTTCCATATAAACACCATTTTGGAATTTGGGATATCAAAATTATCATAATATTATTTTTTTATCTTTTTCTTAAATGGTGATTTTTGAATCGAAAAATAAATTTTTTAAGATACATCTAATCTGTATGACATTTTTATAATATAATATGGGGCCAAAACATTAAAAAAATTATTTTTAAAAATACTAAATTAAGGAAAAATAATATTCCTTTAAAAATAAAATTTTAAATTTTAATTTCTATGGAATAAATTTTTATAATGACAAAAAATGTTACAATAATGTAAAAACATTGTTCATTATTTTCCTTACATAAATAATTTTCAAGGTGAAAATTTGTATTATAAATCCATAAAACCTAGAAACATTTATTTTTTATAATAAATAAATTAAGTAATTCAAATTATTTTATAAGACAATGTATCTTATTTAAATATTTAAATTAGTAAATTTTTCTTTTTCTATGAAAACATCATTTACATTTATATGTTTAATTCATTTATAATTATTTTTCCACAACATTATAAGTTTTATTTTATAAATTTATTTTGATAGTAATAATTATAAATTTAATTTGGGTAAATTTAGAAATCTTAATCTTTCCTAGTAAAATTAATTACTATGGTTATAATTTAATAACTTCTGTACAAGTGAGTTTTGATGAACGTTAAAATTTATAAAAATCCATAAACAGTAATTTTTTTTCAAAAGTAGGTTATTAGGTAATTTTTAATTAAAAATCACTATCGCAAGATATTTTTCTATTTTTAGGCCTTTTACCATTGAATAGTGACAATAGATTATTGAAAAAGTAAAGGTTTATCCCAAAACAACCATTCTAGATACTTATTAAAGAGAAACATCTCGACCAATTAAAGTATCTACCCTCTTTTAAATTATCTCACGAAACACCTACATGATGCCCCCTTTTAATACTCCCCCATTAAAAATAATTCATTCACCCCTACTTATAAATGGTCATTCATCTATTAGGAGACATCCAAGAAAAATTTATATCCCAAACAAGAGTGTTATCAAATACATAATATTTGTAATTAATTATCATCATTAATATAACATATATCCAAATTAATATAATTATATTAGTATCATTTATAATCATTAATATAACTATATTAGAGGTATTTTAAATTTATATTCCCTCATCCCATCCATTAATAAAAACATTATCATCATTTGAGTGTATGTAAGAACTACCACCCAGAGAAGAAATGAAATTATTTTTTCATCATAACCCATAATGGATTTCTCCTAGAATGATTTAATGCCGATAAATTATTTTAATTATATCATTAATGTTATGTTATGAAAAATTTTAGATCCTATTAGTGATATAATCTATAAACAATCCTCATGATTTTGATCTCTTAAAATATGTGTGGAAAGAGGAAATATTTTATTGAAATTACTAAATATTTTCTTATATTTTAATTATACTTCTACATATTATACACTTATGATATATGGAACGAATAAACACCAAATAATATCATCATTCATGTAGTATAGTAACTTTTAAAAAATCCACCTGATCTTCATCATTAAATTAAGGTATATTCATGTATGTGTCTCTTTAATAACCAAAATGAAAAACACCATGAATTTATGTCAAAATGTATATTAGAATATAATTTATTCTATAACATATTATAAATTTAGAAATATTTATACTTTTATTCCATTGTTTTTATTTCTATATTTAATTCATCATTTTAGAAACCACCCTTTGATCACAAAAAACCTCACAATGTGCTTGTTATCAATTTCATCTAAGGATAAATACTAAAAAAACTCATGAATATAATTTAAATAGTAATAAAATATAACAAATAATCTTTAAAAGTATCATTAATTATATAGTAATGATAATTAATAAGGACATCACTATTTTTAAATTAATATTAATTATCAATACTATAAAACACCATCATAAAAATCAGTAGAATTCTTGTTGTGAAAGTCTATTTCTAGAAAATATGAATTAAAATTGTTTTTATTAAGGATATGAAAAATGATACTAAGATAGATATATTTTTTATATATCATGTTAAGGTATGTTTGTTGAAATAATGAAAATGGGTAATGGGTTTTAGTCTCATATTCATATCATTGAGATAGGTTTGGTATTATACACCATAAATCCATTATGAGGCCTATATACTGCCTATTGGATATGTTGTTTCATGAATTTAAATTATTCATTGAATTTCATTATAAATTTAATCCATACATATCAAAGTTATTTTATTTAATTGTAACCCAATCAATATGTGGGGGTTTTTTAGTAACTTTTACTTCATTGTGTCTAAATATACATACACAGACTTATTTTCTTCTAGGTTATTTATACATTTCCGTATAAAAAATTATTCCATATTACTCGAGAAAATTATTAGGAAAAAATGTTTATATTATAAGCCCTATCACATATTCTTTTTATTAAATAGTTTGCAAAAAAATCATATAACACAATATTTTCCATGGAGGAAAAACCTTTCTATATTTTGGTAAATTAAATGTGGGGAAAATTTCATAGAAAATTTACACCATTTTTGATACAAGAATGTGGAAGTAACTGTGGATCAGATTCAATAAGTGGAAATCCCCCGAAAAAGTGTTCGTTAATTATTGACATTGTTATCACACTAGTGCATGATGAGGGGGCCTAAGACTGCACATCTAGAGAGACACCCTCAGGGGATATTCATTCCAATATTCATAGATAGTTATTGAATCATAATGAATTATTTTCCTCAGCGTTTACTTTGGTCTCATAAAAATGAAAACTATTGTACTAAATTACTATGTTTAAATTTTTATTAAATTAATTTAATGTTCCTCTATCCCTATATTTATTTGATAAGGATAAATCAAGATACATTGAGGATACCCCACCACATCAAACCTGATTAAGGAAAGTTATCCTTGACATAAACATTATTCTATTGACCAAGGGAGTGTAACATTTTTATATATCTCATTATATATATATAGCCATGTTTTATACAGAAATAGGTTCCATAGGGAATGTTATAAATTTTTTTGATTACTCTTATGGGAATTCAATGGAAAAAATTTGTTTATGGGTGGTTCTTGGATATATATCCACATGATGAGTATACACATATTATGAGATTAAGATGTAAAAAAGATATGCTTTTGTGTATACCTGTCATCAAAACCAGACATTATCTTGGCTTATGGCCATGATAATATGCATTTATTTTTGAAGTTATTAATTCCATAAGTATGAATTCAATGATTATTTCTATCCATTTTGTAATTTATTTTCATGAATATATAATCCCCTTATATTTATCATATTATAGATTAATTTTAATAATTTATTCCTTCCTTATCACTTATTCCATGTTAATGGTATTTTAACATCCACTGTATATGGATCCTTAGATGGTATTTGAGATCAACCTTATTTTTTCCTATCCATTTTAATCTTAGTGTAGGACTATGTATAATATTATGGAATTATATTTAATTGATAATAATTTAAACATAAAATATTCATGTTGTTTATTATTTTTTCAAAGTTAATGTATTCAAATAACTTGTCAACCATGAAAGTTACACTGTTAGATCCTTCTAGAACTGTGATGTTGTATACTTTTTATGAAATAATAGTACCCGATCTTGGTTTCTATAGTATGAATTTTAAAAAAACATTGTTTGATAAAACAAGTGGGATTTATATTTATAAAATCTAATTCAAAATCCTTATAATAAATATATTGATATTAGGAACCATTTTCATTTATACCATATCAAGCATGGGATATCAAGCTAAATTTTATTTTCACTAATCCACAAATAGATGATATCTTTTCAAGTGATTTTTTTATTTAGGGGGTATATAAATGGAATGATTATTATTATTTCATTTGACCTTTTCAATCATATATATTTACCTTAATTTTCCCATGGATATTTATTTAATTATAATCATTATTTAAATATTGTATTGGTTCACAGATTGTTTTTCAATATATTACCTTGTTTTTTTTCATTATATAAATGTTTAAATTTTAATTTACAATATTTTTCTCTCTATTATACATTTTAAAGTATCAATAAATCAATGGGGAGAGAACCCTTTTTAAATATACAATTTTCTAAAGAGAGATATGTTTTGAAGTTCTATTTTATTTTTTTCATGTTAAATTATCTATCTTAAATGTAAACAACATGTGGTGTGAATTTTTTATTTTTGGCATCCAATATTAAAAATTGGGATTTTTTTTATTTTTATTGAATATATTATTTCATTGAAATAAATATATAATATTTGATAATCATTTAATATTTTTTCTCACCCAAATATTTGTTTATAATGGTATCGATAAAAATCCAAAGTTATTTTTTTCTCATATATGGATCTTGGTGCATGAATTCATTATCTTTATTTCTCCAACCCATGAAAATGATTTTTATTATAATATTTTAGGCAAGTGGACTTTGCGGATATTATATTTATGTTTACTGTAACATTATGATGTTTCGATGAAATTGAGATCTTATTAATGGTCAGAAAAAAATTGTAACAGTATTTGTACTACTCTATTTCCCTTTTATTATTATTTCATAGATATTAGGATTATATGTTCTTATATATTTATCATAATCAAAATAGGTTAAAATATCTTAGTTCCAGATTTAAATATTTATTTTTTTTTGAAAGGAATATGGGAATAATTTTTTTATTTTGAGAATTTATTTCAAATTTTTTCCCCATTAATTATTTTAATATTAAACAATGAAAATATTTAATATTGGATGAATTTAATTATAAAATATATTAATTAATTTTAATTATATTATGGAGATATTCCTCAGTAAAATATTTGTATTGATGATTTTGTAAGAGATTATGGTCATAAAAAAAGGGTAGAATGTTTTGCCTCACTATCTTATGTGGTTTTCAGGATTAAAACCATGCAATTTTGTTTTGGAATTTTTTATTAATACAGATTTTAGTGCTTATATTTTAATCGATATACTATGATGTTGTTAGAAAAAATAGAAGAATCAAGGGGCTCATAGAGGAAACCTTCTATGTCCTCCAACTACTGGTCCCAATGGATACTACATGGACTAAAATTGATAGATACTGTGATCCAAATTGAAAACTATACTCTCCAGATTCCAATGGACGGTTGGTTACACAAACAAACTAGATTTTGGTAACTGAAAAACAAAAAATATTTCCACTTTTGGGAAACAAATATGCCATTATTCAACCACCCATGACACTCTAATAACCATAGAGGATTTAGAATGTTTTTTACATTTTTGAATCGTATTAATACACCCCATTGGGTCCAATAAATTATTTGGTTTCCTTAAAGATCATTTGTATCTCATTGTATATTATTTTAATCATTCACATACTCCATGTGTACTATTATTTATCTTGCTGAAATCTAGTCTAAAGGTATTATTATTTATGGACTGAGGGTGTTCTTTGAAGGGATTATGAAGATAAATTATATTTACTTTTATTTTCATGGTTTCTCACTACCATTGACATTTAGGTAAAAAATTAACAGTTCTATTAAATGTGTTGAGTTTTGGATTATAGAAACAAAATCAAATATACAAGTGTTGTAAAAGGGTTTCTTGGTACAACCACTTAATATAGAGTTTCTTAAATCTTGAAAATATATTACTTGGCTACTGATAAACATAATGGGTAATGATAACTCATAATAAATTGAGATGAGAAGATACTGGGATCCATATTGGATAGTTGTTTAACTTATTTATCAATAACTTATTAATTTCCCCTTAATTTTATATTTCTATTTTACAAAAAATATTTCAATTTTATTTTTCACAGTAATTGATATACATGAATAAAAATAATTATATATAAAAATTCATTAAATATATGTTTTTACGTCTTGGACCTTCTCACTCAATGGAAGTAACCAGATTGGATCTACCCATGTCATCAATCACACTTCCCAATATTCTTGAGGCTTCTAGTCAGTGAAGAGGGTGTAAGGAGGTATTGAGGAGAGGATATACCCACTTTATCATGTCAAATAGGTGAATAATAAATAACTAAATATGATACATACTAATTATATAAATGTGGAAGTAAAAAAAATGGATGATAATAATAAAAATATATTACACATCGTTATACAAGACTAATAACCAAATAAGGTAATCAAATATAAAAATAAAGACTTAAAACAAATTAAAAAAAATGGAAGCTATATTTATACTCTAATCCACATCTTATCACACTCAACGTGCACTTTTATGATATTTCTCTATTGATCAACCGTGTCCCTTTCCTAGAATATTCCTGAAACCATTTTCGAGTAATATTAGGTACCCATGTTAAATTGTTTCCCGAGATGGGTGTGAGTATAACCCAATAGGGGACCAACAACAGTTACCCTAAAATGACCACCCTGAAAAAATTAAAAGCATAAGTGCCTAAGATAAAAGCTACAATTACAATAATTAATACATTTAAAATCAAAGTCATAAAATAAATGTTGAAAATGGGGGGATGGGATCACGAATTAGTAATACATACCAGCTTCCTCCACTGTAGGGGTGACACAAAGCACCTCACAATGAGATTTCCAATGAATATCTTGTAGAGGGTTGTATGACAATCCTTGAAATAAAATCACACCTCTAGGTGTAAAATTACAATATTTTTTGCCTCTTCATCCTCTTATGGGATATGTTATGTCACAGTTTAACCATCAACCAACATTTACCCTTGTGGTTTTGTTCTTCTGAGGATTAACCATCAACTAGTATAGAATCGGGGGATGTGCTCACCATTATAAAAAAATCAATATTATATCCAATCAGAAACCATTTTTATCCGAAACTAAATAGTCAAAGATTAGACATCTTGGGTGTCCTTATCTCCGTATTTATAACCATTCTGATCAAACCCAAAATGAAATATAATAACTAAAAAAAATCCTAAAGTATTATATTATATATCATTTTTAAGAAATATTTCATTACTCATTTCCCAAAATTATTAAAAAATATTATTTCCAAAATACCTTCTCTGAGGTATGAAAACACATTCATTAAAACAAAATGGTAAATTTATTTCAACAATATTTTTTTGAAAATAAAATAAAATAATATTTTATTTTTTTATATCAAAAATACCCAACATAGGTCATCAATAACATTATATCTTTTCCATTTTAAAAACTAGTAAATTTAGCATTACTTGTAAAAATTTTCACGTTCCATTTCTAATTTCAATCTCAAATTAAATTTTCTAAAAAATTACATTCCCTTTTAAAATACAATATAGTTTACATTTTTCCATAGTAAAATAATTATTAAGGTATTCATCAATGAAGGACCTTCCCACAAGTCTTGAGGTAGATCAAGGATGTTAACTACTGAATATTCCAAATTAAAATGTTTATTTATTTACAATGGTCATTACATGGAGACCATTTGTACCTTAATCAAAATAAATAAAAATGAATAGCAAAACTATGTGTAAATTTTGTGACCACCAATTTTTTTGAATATTTTATATGTATTACAAAGGACCGAAACAATATTTGAAGGCCTATTCAAGATAGAAAATGTTCACTCTAACCCGCAATCAACACATGAGCATCTAACTCTAGAAAAACATCCAAAAGTAATTTTTTATCAAAATTATAATTAGTTTGTTATTAGAAAATAAACTCTAAATCATAAAAAATAACTTATAGTGAGTAAAAATTCAATCAAAAAAAAATCAAGAAACAAGGTTTAGAATACCCTTAAAATACTACTAAACCCAATCCAAGATAATTCCCAACCCTATATAACAGAACAAACATTCCAATTTACTCGAAATTGGTAAAACCAAGGAATTACATAATTGTGACATAAATCATTGAACCACTAATATGATAAAAGAATATGTAATATTGAGATACCCTCCTCATAACCATAACTAATACCCTATTTTAATCGTCTATTTCCACACCTATTTAGTGCAATAAATACCAAACCCTAATCTAGGAGAAACCTAAATTAGAAAATAATAGAATTTTGGGTCCAGGAAAAATTATCAAAGTAGATGACACACATTATAATTCTAATTAATTACATCAAAATGTACCCAAAATCAGGGGGATGGTAAAACCAATGGAGATGAGTTTATATGGGTCATAGGTGAGAATAATGATAAGAAAAGGGGTATTTTCCTATTTAAATAAAATGTATTTAAATGGAAAAAATAAAACATTTTATAAGTTTCATGTTTTGAACACACCAGTTTCCAGATCATGTGCGAACTATGTGGTAGGTAATTTAGATGAACCCTAGATTCCATTGGTTTGGTCAAATTATTTTTTAACCAATCAAAAACCATGATGAATGTATTTGGAACCCCTCTATAACACCTCACATAATTGTTTCATAACTATTTTCCAAATTTGAACCATTCCACAGACCCAATCCAAAAAAAATCATATTCTAACTGACCGTCAATATTTTAGAGTAACCCATGTGATTCCCATAATACCCAAAAAAATTTAAATCTAAATTAAACAATCAATATGCATCTCATAGTTCCACATAATGGTGACATCTAGATTTTATCTAAACAATGGTACCAAAACTATTCAACCAGCTTGAAATACTATAAAACAACTGAAAAATGTACAGGATCATCCAAGTATTAACAATAAACTATTTCACCTATGAATCTTCATATGAGGTCCCAAAATATCACACTATGATGATCAAAATATTATAATACAATCCCAAATCTATGATTTTTTTCCAAAGATGTAATCAAAAATTAAAATTTAACCCATAATTTTAAAACAATTCCATATAATTAGGATATTCAAAAGCACCCATTATGACACTTATCATCCATAAGAAGTCCTAGTGTTCATCCAAAAAATAATGTTCTATTCCCAAACACTCAAGAAAAAATCTATGGAAAAACCCTTTATTCAAATATTTTTTTCCATTACAACATAAGTATTTGATCATAACCACTACATAAACATTGGGACAACACTTACTCAAGCCTATCAATATTGATACATGATCTTTTCTTTAGGAAAATCATAATTAAGACTTTGTTACTCCCAATAATAGAACATGTTTAATTTTAATAAATCCATATTCTATCAGATTCCTCTAATAAAAGTTCTTATTAGAATCCCATGATCATGAGAATAGGGTATTCCAAAATAATTTTCCACCATGGAACATTCAATAACAAGATTAAAAAACTAAACAGATATTGGTAAATATTTTCATTATCAATTTTGGAGTGAATCCCAGGATCCTGACCACCCATGCATTAGACATGATACTATAAATCCTTCTTGGATTGTCTCCACCAACACTTGAGATATATCATATGGTTCTAGAATTAAGCACATGGTGTAATTCCATAGATTCCAAATGAATACACATTCCAAACCATCTATCCAATACTGTTAAAATTTTTTATCCTCGCATTAAATGAAAAAACAAAACTAGGCACACTATCCAAGAATAACATGAGCATTTCGAAATTTCCATGAAATTCGGAGACCAATTACTGAAATGATTTATTGTTTAAAAAATGATGTTGTTGGTATATTTTTGAGCTCACTACATTCCATATCACAAAAAACATTGATCATGCCATCTCTAGAAACCCCTACTCTTGACCACTCAATTAAAATACCAATTTTATTCCTAATCTCACAATAATTACTCCATTACCCATAGAGGAATTATATAACTAATAATTTTTGGGATCTCTTGTATTGGATATACAATTTATTAAACCCATGGCATAGTCACTTTGTGAACTAAACTATTTTTGTTCAAACAATTCTTAATGATCTAGGATAATCATAATCCCAAAGCCTACACTCAGACTCCATATAATTATATTTCAATATTTTAACAAGGCACTCATATTTTTTTGGAATAAAATTCGTATAAGAATATTCAAACAGATAATATCTCAGAACCACTACCCTATATTCATAGGGTCATGTCACCCATGACTAATTGGATTATCCCCAATATAAGAGATTTATTTTCAACACTTCAAATGATAAAAACATGAAGACCTTGTCCCACATCCTATTCATTCTAGAACATTTTTACTAGATACCACAATACATGTGCATTTCTAATCACAAAACCGAAACATAACTAACTATCCATTCATGGACCAATATAATGTCATCTTATTCAGTTTTGGAAATTCAATCCAAAATGAGGATCACATATTCCAATAGCCTATGGTGGACTTCCTATCATAAATTCTACATTATATTATCCCTGTATTTTTTCCAAATATATTTCTTCATGATGTTTTGTCACTCCACTGAAGATATTCTCACCATTCCCCAAGAAAAACACTACATAACCGATTATTTTCCAAATATTTCAAAACAATTAATTAATTTAAAATTTATTCTATACTACTATTGGTGTATTTCAAAACCCTCTAAAATCACTAGGTCATCATTCTCACAAGAATAACATCAAAAATCTTCAATATTAATCTCACCCATAGTTTATTGTCAGTTTAAAACATATTATATACTCATGTAATTAGTTATCATGACCTCATAATCTTTTAAAAATAATTCTTTAAACATAAAATGCCACAAAAACCACATTCCAACCCTATTTTTACACCATCTACATTATGTATTAATTGACATTGAACAAACTCAATGTGGGTATGTTTCTTTTCAACCTAGTCATAGAACCCGACTGATGATTTTTAGATTTGGACATCTTCAAAACAAGTCTGACCATTCTTCATATAATGTTAGTCCTGTCAAACTAAAATAACACTTGTAACTCCCTTCAAAAAAAGTGAACATTACCTATGTCATGGTGTGACAAATTATCAGCCAAGAAACTGGTATCCTTTCTAAAGAATATAAATCCATCTATTACTTACAGTGATTAAACTACCACTACATTCTTATCCACTAATTCATTTCATTCTAGGTCACGAGTGACTCATTTTTCTATCGAATAACTCTAACAGAATGTTCCTAAACCCGAGCAGCATCACACATTAATTTATTAATTTGAAATCAAGAAACTCCTAGTGACTCATACTCCATTAAAAATAACCCATGTTCTCAATCAAACAACTTTATAGAATCCCATTATTCCCATACTATCACACTTATGACATCCCAAAACCTAAAATGTACCTGGAATCACATCATGTTAATAGTTTATTACAAAAATCATTCACACATGAATACCCTATCCAAGATGAAAAACTAGGATAACCTGTCACATAGATTACCCTAAACTAGATCTATAAATAACATATTAAGGACTATAGATAAATAAAATTTTCTCTCGGTCTTCACCAAGCCAAATTCTAAAAAACAAAAAAGGGAATAGTTAATTTGGAAGTCACCCATTCTACTATCTTCACCCACAATATAACACATGCCAAAATATCAACTCAATGTCCTCATACACATATAACCATTAATAGTTTCTTGTTAGAACATCTGCAAACCAGGAATCATTTACTACAAGCATAAAAAAATGATACTTCCCTTGGACAAACATGATATCATCAGTTACCAAAATCTCAACCAACAACATCTTAATAGAAATATTGTACAAAAGGATATATTATCATCAGCTCATTAAATGAGAATTTGGTTCCATGATATATGGGGAAAACTATTTAGTTGTTAAAATAATTTTAAATGGCTAAACCTAAATAACATCAACCAATAAGTGGTCTCCCATTAAGTCATCGTGTTCCCTTATTAACCTACTGTGGTCATTGAACCACCAAAATAATGGGATATATCTATAATCACCAAGAAACTCATAGTGGATCCACATAACCATCATCCAGTTCTGAATAAAAATAAATGTTCTAATAACTTAGTATAAAACAACCAATTCCTGATACAGGAGATTATTTTATGTGTATTTTCTAAAAATAAAACATTCAGGCCACATTCTATGAAAAAATAACACACTTACTGGAACCTACATGTCATGTGAATACTATATTAATGGAATGATGTATGTATACACACCTTTTTCAATTATGGATAAATAATTAAAAGTAAAAATTTAATCATAAGAACATTACATGGGTAAAAAAACACATTAATCAATAATTAAATCCTCTTATGCGTCAAGATATTTAAAAATCAAATCAATTGTAACAACATAAACCCAGAACAATAATCCCACAACTATAAAAAAATTTAGAATTCAACTAGAAATTGTGTTCACGGTACCCCAATATTGGTTATATTAAGTGTTTTGACACATTCCTAAATATCAAATCCATCAGATCCATAAATAGTAATACAAAGATAAAAAAAGGATTTGATGTCACTATTTACAATAATAGATTGTCTCACTGTATGAGTAGAAAACTTAATTGTTCCACAATGACTTTATCCATACCACCCCCAATATAGAATTATGTTGACTAGTAGCACTGGGAGGGAGTATAAGGATGTATTATGAGACAGATATTCCACATTTATTATAGTTAAAAATAATGTAAAAAAATAATGGAATATCATCCATAATAAGTATATTAAACAATATAAATAAACCTAAATATTACTGATAATAATGAAATTCAATACACAATGGTGTAATAAATTGATTTGATAAACAAATTCAGAATAAAAAATGAGGTTATACTACTATTCTTATCCATTCCCTAACCTAATAATCATTTACTTATCTGATTTCTCCTACTCAATCAACCTTGGGCCTCAACCCAACATTCCCCTATAACCTTTTGAATTTATACTCAGATATCCAATTTTCCTAGTTCTTCATATAGGTTGTGATAATAACTCTGTAGGCCATCACTAATTTTGATAAATAAATAACCATGTTGTAAAAAAAAAATTCATACGTTATTAATCATTGAGGGGTAATTATATTCATTAAAAAATTTAATTTAAAATCATAAAACGAACAAAAACCTGAGTGGTTGGTGCTAGGTTCTTCTTAGGAATGATACATACATTCTTTCAATATTGATCGATTGTCTTTCATAATGCTATGATGACTGTAGAAACACATATTTCATTAAGGTAAATCTCTCATCCCTAACCGACATATAGAATGCATTAGGTAATATACCCATCTGCACCTCCCTAGAATCCACCTAGGGTAAATGATCACACTTGGTAAGACATCAACCTATTTTCACCGAGGGGCCTTGTTCACCCGGTTTTAACCGTTATGAAATTTCAAATCATGGGTCATGTTCCCCATAGTTTTAAACATCAAAAATGAATCCAACCTAGGGTAATATTCACCCTTGGTTTAACCATAACAATCAAATCCAACTAAGTGGTATGTTCAATCTAGGAGTAACAATTCTCAAATGTCTAAACCCTAACATGAAATAACAAGTATCATAGTTAATCAATTACAGTTTCAATTACCATAAAAGATTCCTAAATGCGTTAACCAAAATCTTTAAAAATATTCTTTCAAAAATACCACTCCATGGTACCAATCTGATATCATTACAACAATTTATGAAATCAGTTTTCAAAATTTCATTTCTAAAAAACATTTCAAAAACCAATTTTAAATAATAATTCAAAAATTACCGACACTGGTATAAAATACTAATTTATCATTTTAATTTCAAAAACACATGAATTTACTAGTTCCAAATTACTATTCCAGATACCATTTTTTATTTACTTAAAAATTTTATTTTCCCCAAAAACAGATCTATTGAATTCACCATTTAATTAACTAGTTCACATAGTCAAAATTTTTATATAGATTCCCACTATGAACATAATTCATCTATGAATCGATACATATCATGGTTGATAAGTTAAAAATGTACAATTTAAAATATTTATTTAAACTCTATCATTATCACTTGAAAACTAGTGAGACAACCATCAAATGAAATAAAAAGGGTTAAAAATTATATGTAAATTTATGATCTACCAACATTAATTTTAATGATTTCTTATTTTTGACCGAGGGACAGAGGTTGTAAAGAATTCCCGTCTATACCCGCCCAGCCCAGAAATTCTAATTCCAAGACAAAATCAACACTCAAGACTCTAGATCAAGATAAACATATATAATTAATTAATTATTACATTTATAATAAAATAATTATATCAAATTAAACTCTCCATAATTCTGATTAAGTAAATAGGAATTAAACCCTAATAAATCACTGTGAAATAGGGTTTTGACTATGCCATTACTTTACTGAACCCATGTAATGCCAAAGAACCAACCTATGACACTAGCGTCATTCATCGTCAAACCTATAAGGAACCATGAGTAGATAGAATCTTTGGTCTCCCTCAGTATAAGTACAATGTTAGTCAAATATCACTCTGAAAATACCACAACGATCTAGTACAATCAAAACCAAACCCCAATTTCGATGAAAAATATATATGAAATCAATGAATGAGGATATCCAATCAGGTTACCACAGTCAAAAGAAGAAAATAAAATTTCCATGAATGGTGCTGAAATCAATTCAAAAACAAGGGGGAAGGAGGGACCAAGGGGTGGGGGAAGCTAGTTTATGAGAGTGGAATAAGAGAATTGAAGGGGAATTCTCCTCATAATATTTAATAGTAAAAAAAATAAAAAAACACATTTAATGATAAAAAAGGGCTGGCCTTGTGGTTTCATAAAACATTCACCAATATTGTGGTAGACACTATCTAAGAAGTCTATCTTCACATAGTTTGGCTACATGGTTTACTAATCATGCCCCAAATTTAATTAATGACTCTTGAATCCCAGTACCACATCATTCATGGTTTTTAGCATCCTTGGGCAAACCATTCGCAAAACCTTAGTCTTAAGAAAAGCCAACATTCTTGTCCTCACTAACTTACATAGTGTGGTAAAACCCATTTCTTTACTAATGAAACCCTTACCATAGACGTTGAATGTGAACATCGTGCCAGTGTTTCCTTGTGAAACATAAGTGTAACCTCAAGGTTATCTCTAAACACATAAACCCACACCATTGAAACTATTTAGAATTCTTTAAACTATTATAAACATAACTATTATATTATTAGGATTACAGATGTACTAGATACCCAACATGATTCTCAGACGGTGTCCCAATATTTTTTATGATTTTAAAACTCTCAAAATAGAATTTTAAAACTCCAATAAAAATTCAAACTACTTGGTAATAGAAAATTCAAATTTCTATGATAATTTCAAAAGATTTTAATAAAAAATGTTATTACAAACTCCCCATCATAGTACTTATCATTAATGATAAGCTTCGGTGTTCACTAAAATATATTTTTCTGTCTTCAAAATCTAACATAACATCTACGGTACAACCCTTAATTTAGGATTCTCAAACCCTAAAAACATGATAAAATACTCATAACCCGTTAAAAAAACATGAATTAGCAGAAAAAATGTATTCTGATTCTTTTGTTATTCCACTATTATAATAGAATATAGGAATTACATACCCAATCAAGGTTAAATAATTAATCTCTTTCTGTATTGTGATTTGATACCAAAGAGCCTCGCCTCCCCGGAACGTGTATTCATCCTATTAGACCTTCCATGATATTACATGTCAATTTTCTAAGAAATTATTGTCATACATATAATTATAGAATTCATTTAGTTCCTAAGCTACTATATCAAACAAAACTCATACCATTATTCCAAACATGGTATCATTTTCTCTCCTCACATTCTAAAAAAAATAGACCTATCCTTTCTATACATGCATAACAAGAGAATTCCATATTTTCATTGAATTTCTATGAAAACTGTACAAAATGACTCATTGTTTCCTAAAAACATACATGATACAGGGTTCTGATCACTATAGTCCATCTCTTGTAGAACACATATTGATCCCCTCTGGTTGACCCTTCTCAAGAATTCATAACCCAAAATACCAAAGAACATCCCGATTAACCAACAATGATTCCCTTACTCCAATAGAAATCCCATACCTACCACTGGGGTGTGATATGCTTGATTAGATCAATAACCAATTGAACCCATATCATTATCACAATGGTATCTATCATATTTGAAATGAGTGATGTGTGGATAACTATAACATATCTGAAGAACAATGAAGATTATCAAAATCTATCAAATACAACGTTTCAATTTTTTTCACTCACTCCCCATATTATTTTTTTTCCAATTTCCATGAAGAATAACTACCAAATAATATCATAGAATAATGAACCCAACTGCATGGGGTCTTTCTTCCACTAATAGATAGGATTTTACCAACCATAAGAGTATCTATATCATCATTTTTGTTCCGGAAAACTCGTACATAATGTCCCACATTTTTCTATCCCCCAACACGATGACTGAATATTGAAAAACTGTTCCTTTTTAGCACAAACCCATATCGTTTCTAACCACTTATTCATAACCCAATGAGAAATTTATCCAAAACCAACAATGAATTTAAATCCTAAATTAGTACACTATACATTAACTTCCTATGGTGGATTTCTTACCATAAGGATTAAATTATACCTCTCCCCATGATCTACCTCAAAATGTTCCATCATAATGCATGTGTCACTTAACCCAGTATATACTCAACTCAGAAAGAATATACATTCTATAAAAACAACTGGTTTAACTATATCACTACAGTTTTCCCCTTTAAAATGTATCTTGTATTATTGAGGAACACCTCAAAACCGTCATCTGATCCCCACGTCTTATTTCCCATAATAATTTCATGAAAACTTCTGGGTCCTCATCTTTTCCATAGATGTTCAAGAATCATAATGTTAGTAGTATCACACAAATTTATCATTCATTATCTCATCACATTTTAAACACCTCTGCCAGACCATCTATTCCACTTAAAATAGATGTTAAAGGGCATCACGATCCTCTTGTTGAATTTCCTCCACAAGATTACGAAAACAAAACAAGCATATGTTGATTTCCATCTAGTCACACAACTTGACTCGCACATCCGAGAGGTGAATTCCAATACAAGAAGATTGAAAATTTTCTACAACACATCAATTTTATCACAATAACTGATTCATTATAACTGTACATAAAAATTGTTCCCTTTACCTATTCCATGGTTTACATCAATGTCACTTTCTTCTTGGGTTTTATTCTGAATCCACAAGTATCCATCCATTCCCCAAAGCATGTCAACAACCTCCAAAAGCATAACCACCACCATCAACAATTATTGGTAATGATATTCTTCCTATGAACTACTCCTACTACTATATAAAACCCTTAAAATTAATCTTAGAGATTCAAATACCCCCCCCCTCAATATCAAACTACAACAACTTGTGACATTCAATGTCCTACACTATGAAATCTAGACTGACCGTCTGTGATCAGAATTTATAACCTATCCATGTTATTATTCTAAAATCAATGCCATGATATCCCCATAGATAAACCATACCCATAAACACAATAACTGAACTATTCATAAAATTGAAGTATCCACCCATGCTTAGAATCTCTATTTTAACACAACTTGTATTAACCCCTCACTCGAGTTACCCTCAACTAGTGCTCAGAGAAAACTCACCATGTTCCCTATATAAAATACTAGGTACGCCAAGGCTCACACCTATGCTAAATAATAAGAAATTAGAAGGTTATAAAACAATAGACATCACTCATACTCCCATATCAACCCATAACAATAAACATTACAATTCACCCACTATAGTACCTCATGCATGTATTACAACTAGGCATCACATGCCATACCATCCACCCACTAGGAACAAATTCTCATTAGCATGCACCTAAGGGACTACTGTCAGGATTATCATGATCCCACCCTACAAACCAATGCTTTCAAATAACTACATCCTAGTCAAATTATACCATCGTAAACCCAATCACCAACTCAGTCATGTACAATCTCATTCAATTCTCTAAATGATAACTCCATTTACATTCATACTAGATCACTAATTGACTTGACCTATTTTATAACCCACTATAAGGGGTCTACCACTTTGTAATGATATTCCATTATAATACTAATAGAGTTATTGTGCCTCCTATGCTCATAGACACCTATATTACCATCATGTGACTCATTGTGGATCCACATAAAAAAACATAATTGTGTAATTCAAATACATGTTTTCCCGAAAATGTACAATTCCACAAATTACATATATCTGAAATCATTTTAAGTGTATATTCTGACACTTTAATCTTTTTATCATTACTTAGTGATGAAATAAATAACTAAAAGGACCCTAATTTTTATTAAAATTATATGTTCCACATATGATGTATTTATTAATGCCTCATTATTTTATATAGAATGTTTGATGTCATGAACCGACCTCTTACTAACAAGACAAGAGACACCAATTCTATAACACAACAATAATAATTTAAAAAATCACATACTTTTTCCTTGGTGAGAATCACATCAATAATTTTAGAACAACCCAAGAAAATGTATCCCAAACTATATTGTAATATGAATTTCCATAAAAAAAGGTGTTTGTGAAGCATAAGTCTCGGTTCTATGGAAATATACAAAACATTCATAAATAAAATATCTACCATATCCTAAAATAATAAGTCATAATTAAAAGGGGTCTTTGATAGAATTTCATAACATCCTAGACTATATAACTCTATGAATAGTAATTTTACTAGTTTACCCTATGTATTTGGTTACAAATCTAGGAACATCATATGATATTGAATAGTAGTGAGGGAGGTATCATGATGTGGTTATGCCCCTTGTAACACTTGTGTGAAGTATAATATTAAATAGATAGTTGTCATCTTTAATAATTAGAACAATGTAGAATAAATAATCCCAAACATGATTAAAAATAATGACAAATAATTGACATTGTTATACATGATTTGTCACCTACTAGGTAAATAACATATATAAATAAACAACAAAAAAATAAAAACATTATGGTACCACGAATTCCCTGTGTTATACCTCATCCAAAAAACTACACACTCATTTTAGATTTCACTACCAATAACCCCCATGACTTAGCTGAACCTATATCTGAATCAAATTGGGAGTCTTATAAGATAGCAATCTTCCATAGAGAACCAATCACGGTGTATGTAGAACATAGTAAGTGACCACCAACGACGTCCCTAAAAGCATTTTTTTAGTAATAGTTCATGATAGTATTTCTAATATAAATGCTACAATTACAATCATAAAAATATTTAAAATGGAGAAGATAAAACAATCCCCAATATCAGGGGACATGTATACCTTATGAATGTTAAATAACTATTTCAGCTTTTGATGGGTTGTCATTGAGAACATCACAATTAATATTCCAACCTATCTCATTCTAATGAAACTATGCCCACCCATGGCTAGACTTTGTCATCCTAGTGGTAATATTACTATATCCAGATCCTGAGTGTCCACTCAAGGTTTATGTTTACATTGAGTTCAACCATCATCATTCATCCACCCTAGGTCCATGTCACCCCTTGTTTAACCATCCAACTATATCCACCCTAAAATTTTGTTTATAAAGGGTTTAACCATCATTATTGTTTCCACATGGTTCAATGAACACATTATGTTTAACTATCACAACCACATATCTATGTTACCCCTATTCACTTTAGTATTAACCATGAAGAACAACCAATTCACAACCATAAAATCAAAATCACAATAACCGTAATGGAAGATTTAATATTTTTGTTCCCAGAATACATTCCAATATTTATTACAAAAAACCATTACAAAATAAAATTTAACAAATACCTTCTCTAAGGTACCAAAACTATGTCATTAAAACCATATCAATATATCTATAAAAAACAATTTTTATGAAAAACAATCTCAAAAACCCATTTAAAATTATAAATCCAAAATAACCAATAGAAGTTAGTAAAAACATTTTACATTAAAATTTAAAAACCAAGCCAAATATCTAATTAAAAAAATTGTTGTTATATTTCCATTATCTATTTCAAAATATGTTTTCCCAAAAATATAATTTCCATTTAAAACAATATTTAATTAACTAGATTCCAAGGATAAAATGTTACTATGGTGTTACACTATGATCAACATTCCTATTATTATCATGTTTTATCACAGATTCCAACCCTAGAAATTTTCATCATAAAACAGTTAATTAAATTTCATGTTCAAAACATGGTAAATAATGAGACCCACAAAATATATAATATGATGGGGAAATGAGGAATATGGGTGAATTCATGGAACACCAATCTCAATTTTTGAGCTTTAAAATTTATTACTAATGGATGAAAATAGATATCAAGGCTCGCCTAAGACAAACCAAGCCTAAGGATGAAAACTCCATTCCTATATCTACACATGAGCTAGTATCTCAATCCAAACATCAATAATTAATTTATTTTAATATTTTTAATTTATTATTTAATATAATTTATAATTATAATTGTTTTTAACCACTAAGTATGACTTAACGTCTGATAGAAACTTCAAAATATAGTGCTCTGTGTAGTCCTGACATACGATTAAACCCATCCCAAGAAAAATCAACAAGATACAAAAAAATAACCACTAATAATTTGACTAAAATTGGAAAATTTTCATGTAAATATATAATATTGAAAAACCTCATCAAACCAAAAAGAAACTGGGTAATGATGGATTTTTTTAAAAACTATATAAAAAGCATATGGGAATCCCCATATCAGTTTACTGATTCCTCCACCTTTCGGGTGAATTAGAACCATAAAAATATCATGGTTGAAAGAATATTAGATGAAAATTGGAGGAGTATATCCTTAGAGATTACGAAATCTGAACAAGAACTTCCAAATACTGAATTATTTCACTAAAATCTGCCAAAAATCAAGGCGAATGAGGACTGAGACGACATGAGGTTGTCTAGGCCATGCTCTAGGAGGAGGAGAATGAATGTGGTATACCCAACATATAATATAAAAGGGAAAAAATGTATACTTCCAAATTTAATGAGCCAATTTTTTTGGCCAAATAGATTCCAAAATATGTGGTGGGAAGTATCTATGATGAGTAACCCAAAATTGTTTGGAAACAAAGTTTACTAGCAATTCTCCATCTATTCTAAATGAATCGGGGACCCTGCTAAAACACCTCGAATTGTTTTTTAGTAGTTGTGTTAAAACCATGTGCCTACCCAACACTGGACTCCTATCCCAAGATAATACCAAATGGGTTTTATCACTAACAAAAATGAATTTTCGAAAAACCATTATGCTACCCATGAAACTCAAAACAATCATTCTCAAAATGAATATAATGCAAGGGGGTTTTAAAACCATGTATGAGTAACAACACTAATTTCCCTAAAATGAGAAACCCAATTTGTACACCCGGGTAAGAGTACCAATAATCATCTAAAACGTAACATGAATCTATTGAGTCATAACTGATAACATATAGCATATATCTGGCCTCAAACCATATACCAAAATATCCCTTTTAGATTTTACAGCTCCCATAATTCAATTCTAAATAGCCAATCTAAATTCAACCAATCCTGTAATTAAAAAATAAAATATTTCAACTTATTTTTCAAAACGACTTGTACATGTGAGGTCTTAAAAAATCCCCCCATAATACTTATTTTACATGATAATTCATTGTGGAAACACAAAAATATTCTTTTGGTTCTTGGATTCTCAAAATCATCTCCAGGGTATAGCCCTCAATTCAATGTGCTCAAAAACTCAAAACTCAAGAAGAAATCATAACCACTACTGAAACACTAGGGTGACACTTATCCAAACCCATCCATCATGATACACAATAATGTAACTGTACAACTCATCATTAGTTATATGTTTCTCCCCACTATTGGACATTGAGAACAAGCTTATGTTTTCATTATTTGGTGCTTCCTCCATTTTAATTGATTTTTCTGATTTCGGGACCCTTACTGAAATGATGTGTCCAACAGAAATTACACCCTACCACACCTAATTACATGAGGTAAACAATGATCATGTAAAACTATCACTTCTCAATCTCAATTTTGTATTAAAAAAAGAGCATCCTAGTTAATGTAAATGTCTTATTTCTATCATCCATTAAATGAAGTGACCTAGCTTTAACATGAGACATATACGCCATATCCAGAACAACACACTAGACATGGTCCTCATCATGTTTTATCCACCAACTCACATAATTGTCAGTCTAATGATGGTATCATTTCCACTCGTTACATTTTAGGAAAATCTGATTTGGCCTCAGCATCCATGCATGATCCATTTAAAATATATTTTCCTACAAATGAATAAACCAAGGCCCAAAACAAAGATTCATATTAAATATAATATACCATATGCTTTTATCATCCCACAACCTTCCATCTAACACAAAACACAGTTAATTCCCCCTTTGTAAGACCCTTCTAGATAGACACATGCTCCAATTATTGATTATATTCAAGATTACCCAATCATAACAACAAAACATCTCGACAAATCCCATAGATACCTCTCAGTGTGATCGCCTCAACTAGAATAAAAAATAATTAATCCCATGGAATGATCAATATGAACACTTGCTTATTCCTGTTCCAAGATAACTGATTCTCCTCTATTCATCCTACTACTAAAGTGAGTTTTCATTATCTATTGAAAAATCATGTTTCAAATTGTATTAAGTGCTTAACTAGTCATTGGAATAAAATTTCCAATATAAAAATCAACCAAATATATCAATCAGAATCATGAATCTACCCACAATGAGTCATGTCACCCATGATCAATAAGAATATCCCTACTATAGGAGTTTACATTTAATCACTTCACAAGATAAAAAACTAAACACCATGGCCCACATCACATCCACTCTTGAATACTATTAATAGATATAGAAAACCACATCATTTATGAGCACCAAAAAAACACACTAACAACCCCTTCATTACCTAATGGAATTTATTCATTTCCCATCATTGAAATTAAATCTAAATTGTAGAACAAATCCTATAGAATTATATGGTTTAAACCCCACCATATGAAATCTATTATTTATCTCCCCATAAGATGCTTCAATAGGTTCTGTCACATTTTATGTTTTACTTGTACTAGGCCACAATCACCATACTGCATTTATATATTTCCACTTTCCAGTTCATGATCAAATATATCACCACACCAGATCCCTTTACCATATATCTGCTACTATGGAGGGAAATGACAATAACATTATACAGTCCCTGGTCCTTCATTAATATAATCATTGAATTAAAAATCCCTGATCCCTAGATCATCTATGACTTCTCAATGATCCAATATTTAGTAGCATCACATATATCCAGTATTCATGACCCTGTCATAATTATAATAGAATGGTATAGCCTCTGTTTCCACCAAATCCACATTTCAACCAGCACTACTCACCTCTAACTGTTGATCATCCTAGATGTTAAACAAACACAACAGGTGTATATTCCTTTTCCACCCGGTCACAAAACCCAACCCATCATCATGAGAATCGAACAATACCAATACTAGGATGACTATGATATTCGTAGAATTAGTCTCATCATGTTAAGAGAACCCTTGAAACTCCTCACTAAAATCAGACAACATACCTGTTCCATGGTGTACCTCATGATCACCCACTATATGTGTGTCATTCTTAAACCACAAGTATCTTTATATGCCCCAAAACATGTTAACTAGATCCGTATTCTTAGCTTCCTCTTGACACCACTCCAATCAAGATCACCTACCCATTCCCTAATTATGATGCTATGCTATGACCATAATAGAGGATTCAAATGACAAAATAGACCCACCGATCGATGTTTAGCCTCAACACCAAGAAACTCTAGTTGAATCATACTCCATAATCAGGAAAAATTATTCATAAACTAATAACATAACTCCATACATTAACATTTGTGAAATCAACCTCAAGACATCCCCATTACTAAAATGTAATCGGCAGTAACACACATGCCCCATTCATTACCCAAGGTACAAACCTATGCATCTTTTCTCTATAGAAAACACAATCTTTGATAACCCATATATCAGGTAAAACACAACTGGTTTTAATCATAAAATCCACATGGTCCCAAATCGAAGTCCAGGATCCATTATGTCTACTTCCTAGACCAAGGAAACAACTCATTTAAGGACATTGTTCAAAGGGAATCACCCATTTTCCCATCTCAAACCACTATATTACATGTTACTTAACACACACATTAGGGTCTATTACATGTATATCCATGAAGTTTCACATTACAACACATATACCCCCAAAAAACTAGTTCACACAAGTGTTATCATATGGAAATATCTCTTAGAGAATTATTATCTCATTGGACACAATCGTATCAGAATAAAATCATCCAAAAAAACCTATACTAAGGGAAACACATTTTTTATGTATATCAAACATAATTACTTTCCAATCTATACCTGGGAGAAACATATAGGTTATTATGAAACACAAAATTACCAAACCTAAATGATAACAACCATTAAAAGTTATCCTACTATTGTACCATGTACCATTACAATCATATTATGGAATTTGTATCTCCTATATAGATAGAAACCAATATCATTTTCATGAACCCCACCAAGGATCCCCAATACCTACCATTATAATGAAATGAAAATACATGTCATCAATGATGAGTATAATTCCACTAAATATTTATAATGGGAAATATAATATTAGGAATTATTGAGACTATAAACGGGATGGATTTATTCAGTTAAACATTCAAACACTAGAAATACAATACATGTCATGTGAATCTTACATGCATGGTATCATGCATGTGTAGAGGCCTCCTTCCAATATATGAAAAGAATAAAATCATGAACCACCCCTTTAAAATATGAAAAGAGACATAAATATAATAACCCATTAATCATATATTTAAATTAAATGTGATTCATGCTATATAAAAATCACATCAACCATGATAGTTTAAGCCAAGAACCTCAATACTACACCCATGTTTACCTAACAATCTATTGGAAAAGGAGTTGATGATTCATTGGTTATGGTCCCATCACAAGCTCCGATACAATCCCAAATCTCATGTGTACCACATACTGAAATTGGAATAAAATGAAAAAATAGTGTTCTGATGCCACATTCTAGAATTCTATCCTAGATAAATCTTGGAAAAGTAACTTGACAGGTTAACCACATATCATCAAGTACCTCATAAAATACCCGAGGCTACCAATTTATAATGGGGTTCTAAAGAGGAATGAGGGGGAAACTATGTCATATATATCAAAGTATGAAGTAGAATAATAAATAAGAAAATAAATTCCATAAAAATTATATGAAAGTTGAAAAAATAAACCATAATATCACTTCCAATAAAAAATACATTTTATTCTAGAATTCAAGACCGATAACCCACTGGTATGACTCATATAGAAATATAGAAGTAAAATAAATAAAAACATTGAGGATACAATACTAAATCAATAAATTCCTCATCCCAAGATCCGTGTATGAATCCATGATATCATGATTGATAAACTACATTCCTTATCCCATCTATTCATTAATTCATGTTATAGTCTTTTTGGGTACCCAAGTGCCATAGAGGTCCAAATATGGTGTTAGTACAACCCAATATGCCACTACTATTGGTGTACCAAAAACAACTAGTGTATAAACAGTTCATGAAGAAATTTCCCAACTAACAATTATTATTATAATGATATAATAATATCAATAGGAATTCCTAAAAAAAATGAAATCCTGAGTTGGTTTCAAGCATAAAAGGATACATACCTTCTTTGGCCAGTGATGTCATGTAATTGAGCATTCATCGATGAACATGAAGACCCATATCACATTTAGAATAATATAACCCTCTCTAGAAAACACCCCCTATTAGAGGTAATACACCCATACTCGGTCCACCCATGTATCCACACAGGGTTTGTGTTAACCATATGTTAACCATCAACCTACATCCCTCTAAGGGTCATGTTCACCCCATGTCTAATGATCAACTAGAATTTACATAGGTGTAGTTTTCTCCCTAGTTCAACTATCACAAATTCATCTATCATTGGTTCATATTCATCTCATTTTAACCATGGAAATAAAATACACACCATGGGTCATTTTCACCTCATGTCTTACAATTAAAGAAAAAAAATAAAAAATATATCATAAACTAAAAACACTATAAATCATAATATAAGAATTATTTTATAATATAAAAATTAATATTAGTTACCCAAAAAACCAATAAAAATATGGTTTCCAAATACCGCATCCAAGGTACTAAAACCGTGTTATTAAAACCAATTTCAAATCTACTTTCCAAAATTGTGTTTAAGAAAAATACATCAAAACCCCTCTTAGAATATTAATTCACTAAAACACAATAGAATCCTATAATACCATTTTATTTTTCCATTTCAAAAGACAAAGCAATTTACTAATTCAGATATATAATTTCAATTTACATTTTCAATTTCTATTTCAAATTCCATTTTAAAAAAATATATTTTCCATTTAATGATTCATTTAATTATCTTATTTATATTTTTAAAAAATTCTTATTTTTTCAATTTAAACCTACATATCATAAGTCTAATGTCATATCAAGGGTTTTCACAATTAAAATTTCCAATTATATCAATTAATTAATTTCAATGGAATTACATTGTTTCTAGTGATACCACAATAACATGAACTAAGATGGGGAAAAATAATATGTGTAAATTTATGGATCAACTAATTTTATTTTGTGGATTTCTTATTTATTAACATGGACTATAAGTATATTATAAGGAATATCCAAGACCAACCAAGTATGATGATTCTGACTCCAATCCCTCAAGATCACCATAGCCTCTAACTGAAGTAAAACATCGATAATAAATTATTGTATCATTTATAATTGATAAACTAATTCAATTTAAACCTAAAATAATGATTAATAAGTCACCAATACTTATCATCCTACCACAACATATAGATATATGGTTTTAGATTCCACCAAAACTCTCTTAATGTAATGTTGAACTAAATCCCCCATATATAACATTAAAACCAAAAATATTTACTAATATTTTCGAGAATCCTAGTAAACGTTCTAACGGTTATATACATCAATGAAAAAAATGAGAAACTAGGTTCATATGGTATTTCAATATGCTCTCATAATAAGAATAAGGGAATCCCCAACTCATTTTGATGATTCCACTAATAACTATTCGAATTGAACTACACCCGTAGCTAGAAAACATTGAAAATAAGGGAGGATAAAATCCAAAATTATTATAAGACTTGGAGATGAAAAAAATCCTAAATAATGAATATTAAATACACCCAATATCATTTCGGAATGATCACCCTATATTGAGTATGTATGTTGGTTAATGTGTGAGGGGAAGGGGAATAAAGGGTGTGACCTCTCTTAAAATTTAAAATAATAAAATAGTAAAAAAATACACATTAAATGTATGAAAAATATTGGATTCATAGTTCTCCAAAACATGTGTGAATCATGCATTATAAAAATTCCAATAAAACTAAACTCATTTATTTGGGATTCAGGGTTTATTACTTACACAAAAAACATGAAAAATGATTCTAAAACCCCTTAGGAAGACCTCATATGGTTTTTCTACAATAATTTTTAGATAGTATACCAACCATGAACCACATATCAATCCATACACAATCCAACATTATTTTAATTTCTATATCTCACAGTTTTAGATTAACCCATGCACCACCCATTCAATCCAATCAATATATGTTTATAATGATCTACTTGTAAGGTTTTTCTAGGGACCACATAATTTTAACCACATAGTTATCATTAAACAAATACCACCTTAATATTCAATACAGATAAGATTTATCCAAAACCTATGAAACATAACCCAATGCTTTTTATACTTATTCGAACACATGATTATCCTCTATATCCTCATTCAATTCCCAAAATAAATACTTTATGGTGTTCAAAATATCAAAATTCTATTCTAAATATCTGATATAAATTATACCTATCTGGTATTAAAATATTCAAACATATCCCCTGAATTTTAAAAATTATCTTTTAATTAAGTGTTTTACACAATCTCACACGTCTACTCTCCTTACATGGATTAAAAATATTATAAATAAGTGATCATTGTAAAACTAACCATTGAAAACATGTATATAAATATGAATATAAATTTATTTATAAGTGAGGAGATCTTTTTCATGTAACTAATTCATATAACTCATCAAAATAATAATTCATCACATTAATAACATTCAAATATTGCAATTACTCTATTTTTATTTTTTTTATAACAATATAATCTCTTCCATAACCATACCCACCAATAAATTGTTGAATATTATTTATTGGGACATCTTAACCTAAAAAAACTATTATAAATTTCAATCTAGTATGGAATTTTAAATATAATATTTTATATTAATATGAAAATACTGATTTTTTTATATTTTTAATAAATAGTTTAAATTATTAATTCAGTTAAAAACTATTCATATGTTAAAAATCATTGAATCAAGCATATACATAATTTATTCTACCAAAAACAATGATAAAAATACCATTGAATGAAATTATATCTTATAAAATATCATAAAACATATATATTTTTGTAACATTTATGAAATATTGAAGATATTATTTTAGAAAATATCAAACAGAAACTTTGCTATTATGATGATTAATTAATACAATTTTGATTCCTCATCCTTAATATTGAAAATTGATAATAAAAAAGTAACATATGTTTGAACCATAGTTTTTCCATGGCGGAAATGGAGCTCGGTTTGTTTTCTATTATTAATCCTTACATGGATGATCAGAGAGATTTCATGGAAAGGTATCATATAGTTCTTGCAGAAATTAGCATTGAAGGGGGTGTCATTTCCCTGTGTTTTCCATATTTTGTGGGTCCAAAATTTGGAAGTTAGATTTCAACATACAATTTGGGTTTTCATAAATTCCTTATAATGATATGAAAAAGGTATCTGTTTCACAAAGATGGGCATGCACATTCTGTTTCGCAAATACATAATGTTTTATGATTGTTTTCTCCATGATTATGATGGAATTATTGATTGTAGATGAAGTTCTCCATGATTATGAGGGATGAAGATATGGGGTTTTTGGAGAAATGCTTTTTTAAATATATGGTTTTTGCAAAGGATTTTGAAATAAGACTCCATGATGATGATGAGATTTTGGAGCAGATAATTTCCATTGTCTTTTATGACAGAAGGTGTGCGGTGAAGATGTGTTTGATGGTCCTTAAATTCTAAAATGAGGTGGTGGAAAATCAAAAATTACCATGACTATAAATATGAGGCTACCCCTTTTCATTTGTGTTAGAGTTTTGAGGTAAAATCCAGAGATGCTTTGAGTTCGAAAAGACCATTACGAACAGTGATTTCTAAGAAAGACGATTCATTGCAAAGAAACTATAAATCTCAACTGATTCCCATGATTTAGAAAAATTGATCCTTCGTGATAATAAGTTATTCCACGTTGAATTTGTGAGGTTCGTTAATGTAATTCCATGAAGGAAAGGGTGCTTCACAATGATAGTTTGTTCTACAATGGAATGAGTGCTTCACGAATGCAGTTTGTTCCATTATGGTAGGGGTGCTTCATGAAAGAGTATGTCTCACCAAGAGTATCTATGAAGATAAGTTTTGAAAATATGATTCTAGTAGAAACTACTTTCAAATAACATCAACTCTAATCTATGGTTCAAGAAGTGTCATGTTCTATATCTTGGAAAAAGGCATTAATGCGAAATTATTAAAGTAACATTTAGGTTGATAAACTGAGATGAACATATCTTAGATCAGTGAGCTAGGGGGAGTAAAAAAAAGTGATATAAGGTACATAGTGGGAATTCCCCAAATTCTTGTAAAGTTAGTGAGACTAGAACAATGTGACTGTGACCGAACCATTGTATTCCGTATCTAGGGAAGATTAGTTGACTTTAGTATGGCTGACACACTTTTGGCATATGCCCCTTAGACGTATCCCTTAGTGGTGTGCATGTTCAAGTGTTGTGTGGTCTATTTGGTTGTGGTTGTTTGATTTCTATTCATATCTATCATACAGGTTTATCAAGTTACTACCAACATGGAAACAAGATTGTTGTTTTTAAAATTAAAATTTACACCCGAATTCACCCCTCCCCTATCAGAGTTTCTCGAGGTACTACTATATAATAGTACTTAATAATTATTACTATATTTAAAAAGATGGTAAATACATTAATATGGTATTAAATATGTGAAAAATATGGTTTTGGTTTGTTATATTGTTTTTATAGTGTTATCAAATAAGTGAGAATTCAAGGTAAGGGTTTCCTTATCTTATTTTCATCTTAATAAAGAATGTTTAATATATCACAAAATAATTTATTTTATATAATTTATTCAATTCCATATTTCATTATTAAATGTAAAATATATTTTTTAAACTATATTTTAATGTTTATATAATTATCCTTTTCAAAAATTCCATTTATTCTTACGTTACCAATATCATAAGGGTTTTTATCACATTCAAAACTCTAGGGGATATGTTTGGTATTGTGAACCATGATTAATTTTATTTGATACATATATATATTGAATACATTAATATTTCAATTATTTTTAATTTCATGAAAATTTAATTTTAAATTCAGGATATTCCTCTAAATATACCATGATTATTATGTGACCATTACTTCAATGGTTTCATATCATTTCATACTGAAATATTTATAAAAAGAAATCTTGGATCCTTCAATTCAATTATTTTTCCAAATGTTCTCTTCTTATAATTATATGTTAATTCTTAACAGAAATATCCACTTCATCGATAAAATATTTTTTGAAATAATGGTATAATATTTTTTACAATAATTATTATCTTACTAATGATTCTTTTCTAAATTATATATATTTTCAGAATGAATATTTTATTTTTAAGAAATAAAAATATGATTTTCCTAATTTTTTTATTATATAATATAATATATATTAAAATAAGTTCTTTCAACATTTCATCTTTGTAGGGATTTAATTATAATATCCCAAAAAAAGTAGTAAATTCATTTATTTTCATTATTTACTAATTTTGATTTTTGGAATTTTTTATTTCATTAAAAAGACACATTATTTAGAAATATTTATAATAATGTTTTAAAAATTCATTTCATTCTTTCCAAAAAGTTATTTTGACATTTATTTTCACTTTATATTTTATAATAATGTTTAAATTTATTATATATTTTGTTTTTTCACATTTATTTCTCCTCCATGGGTTTTCAAACATAAATTGTTGTTTTTATTAACCTTTATATTTTATTATTATATCACTCCTTTTCAAAAATGTTATTATATCTTTTTATTGAATATTTTTAGGTTAATTTGTTTTGAAATTTTTATGAACCCTAATATTTTTAAAGGGTTCTTTTACATATATTGTTTTTTAGTGGAACACACATGTATGTATGATGATGGAAAAGGTAATATTTCACCCTCTATGGAATTCATTTAATTTTATATCCCTAAAGATTTTAATTTCTGGAAAAATCATATTTTTCACATAGATATGATCATAATTATTTTCCCCAAATTTTAGGCATAAAGACCATTAGTTTGATAAAATTTGGTTTGAATAATGAGTTTTTTCACAGATGTTTTCTAATAATTATGGTTGTTCAAATTAAAATTTTATTTATCTGGTTATTAAATATTTCTATGGTGCATTTCATTTTAATTATACTATGTGTATTAAAGAGAAGCATTTTTTAAGTATTCTAGATTCTTATGTAATATTATCATTTTTTATGATTTTTTATATTTATTTAGAGAAATTTCACAACAATTATGTTCTATAATGATATTTTAAGGATTTTTCATTACAATAAAATGTGTTATGATTTTGTAATATGGTATTATTATATTTTATTACGATATTTACCCCTCAATCATGATTTTCTTCAGGTTTAGGATCCAATAAATTATGATATGTTTTCCATTGTTAAGTATGTGAGATGACCACATTATTATGTTTCCATTATATAGGTTATTAAAATGATTATTTATTGTGATATGTATATAAAAATTTTCTATGCGAGAATAATTGTGTGTAAAATTGTAAGGTTTTTTAAAATATGGGTTTCATGTAGCAAATCCCCAAGACACTGAAGATCTTATTCCTATGTATGCTATCATTTATGAGATGTATCGTTTAAATTATAAAACTAATGTATTATTTGAGTTGTGTTGAAGTTTGGTCTCATTAGGAACTTTTTTATAAATTACATTATGATATTTTCAAATACTAATTATATGGTTCGAACCCATATCAATATTGTGTGTTGGAATATAATAGATATCTAATGTTATTCTTTAAAAAATAACATCCATTTTTATTAAAAAAATAGAGAATAATTTTTTATTATCAGGCATACTAATTTATAATGACCATTTAGGATGTTGTTCCTATTGAATGTGATAGCGAATAATTATTCATGTCCAAAATATATTTTTGTGTAAAACAATATTTTTATATCTTACAATAGTTTGTATTCCCTTAAAAAAATAGTAAAATGTTTTCGTACATGGATAGTGGACGTTCAATAAAAAATACAAGTGTTTAATCCATCTTCAAATATGTATTATAAGTCAATGGTGGACAGGTTTTGTCTTTCTAAACATATAAATGTAAAATAATTTTTCTTATATAATTTATGATTTTATACTTTTTTATAATTAATATTGTGTAAAAACATTATTAGAAATAGGGAACTATGTAATGATGATAACTCTATTAAGTATTTGAGTTATTCATAAAATATTTTTACTAAAAAGTGATCATTATATTTTATTAACATGATAAATTAAAAGTTTTTATATATTTTAGGTGATTTTTCTTATTTAATAATTTTTTTATGTTTAATTTATCTTCAATGAGATTATTTTCATTAAAACATAATAATTGAACACTGTAATGTACAATCAGTTTATAAATGTTTCTAAAAAGTGAGTGGTTAAATATATTCCTTCTCTATAATTCCAAAATATTATTTTTCTATAAACTATATTCGAATGAATAATAAAATAATATAGCATGAAAATCAATGAAATAGATTTGAAATCATAAAACAATATTTTGTTGATGAAAATTTATTTTATCACCTATAATTTCTATTATAGGTGTAAATTACTATCCATATTCCATTATTGAATTGTATTCATGATACAGTTAGGTTTATCTTCTATCTCAAATAATTTAATCATGTTCATATTTGTTTAAATTTCTTTGTTATATTTTGAACATTTGGGGGAAAAATAATGAAACAACATAGTAACCATAGACATGAATTGGAAAATCATGATTTTGAATTTATTTTTTTATTGAATATGTATATTCAAAATTTTTATACACCTAGAACACTATAGAGAATATTTTTTTTGAAAGGTTAATGAAAAATATTTAATATATATCTTGGAATATGTCGAATTATTAGGACATTAAAATATATTTTTTTGAAAATGGTTGTATTTATAACTATCTATATCATTAATACAGTTCTAGTATACCTCTATTATTGAATCATGCTAATGAATTAATGAATAGTGTAATTATCAAGTAATTAATCAAAAATATTTTTATATAATGGTTATATTATAAAAACCAATGGGAACATGGAAATTTCTTTCCCTATGTTAAAGTATTGTGTTATCCAGGTTTTTTGGACCATTAGTAAATCATAAAATATTATAATAAAATAAAAAATATTTCATAAGTATATTTTAAGGTAATATTTTATATAAATTTTTTTATATTAGACAAGGGACACTATTTAAAATCCATAGGATAATATATCAAATTTTAATATCAATAAATCATCTCGAGCCCATGGATAGCCTATTTATTATACATATAAATGACCTAGAAGTGTCCTAAAATACTCTATTAACCCTAAATATGACTTGGAAGAACCAATCAATTCATTTCCTAGAACATCTATGAACCTTAATATCGTCATTTTGATAATATGATGGTTGATATCTATATAGGGGTGGGATATTTATCTTCCTTGAGAATCAAAGAATAAAATAATTCAAATATATAATAACTTGAACCCAATAACATTAGATATAGTTTTCCCAATGAACTTTTATTGATTTTTATGAATGATGCTTAGTAACTAGTTTGAATGATTAAAAGACATAGATTTAATAAAAAACTAAAAGATTAACTTACTATAAGAATTAAGTGGTTGTTTTATAATGATGATGACGAATTTGTTACTATTCTCATATATAATCATATTTTCAGATAAGGGGATATTTATTAAGAATGTGTTGATTATGAGTAAAAAATTTGACATGTTTCTAGAAATAAGGATTCTAAAATATTTCTTGGATATTATGGTTATTTTTAATTTTAGGATCTATCAAATTGAGTCTATGTGTTATTTTTTAAATCATCTATCTCCTGAAGGATATTTTATTAAAAAACTTCTATATTCAAATAACAATAATTTATATGAAATTTTATAAAAATAATAATCATTTAATGGGTTTACTAATTTTTATAGAGCTTAATATTACCAGTCGAACACTTTTATTCTACCAATTGGATTTAGAACGATCAAATTATTATCCTATCCTTTTTATGAAAATATTTTATAAATATATTTTGATAACTAACATTGATACTAAGGATATTATTTATGGAAGGAAATATATGGTTATGTGAAATATTTTTTTAATTTTAATTAAAATTTAAATTGAAATAATTATTTGGAGGATAAATAAATTTAATTCACAGTTATCATATTTGGAGAAAAATGTATTTCTTTCAATCATATAAAATATATCTTATAATTTTTAAAGTTTTTAATAATGAAAATTTTAAAGAAATTGAAACTATAATGAATAAAATTTTTTAAATTTACTTGTATAAATATAGTAAATAAAATTAATAGTAAACATATATTTGTATTAATAAGTGTTTATAAAAAATTCATACAACCTGCCCTTAAATTATGACATCCATTTTTTAAATTTTGGTTTCTAATAAATCCCAATGAATTCAGCTCGGTGAATTATAAAGAGAATTAAAATACTACAAGTTGATTTTCATTTTGATTTATTTTAAATTAATGTTTAATAAGTTTATTAAATGACATTAATGATTATTATAGTGGGATAATGTAATATAGAAAGATAACCACTTTCATATATTTTTTAGGTTATTCTCTTGTTTTTTTGTTGTGTAAACGGTATAAAATGTTTTAATTATCTACTACTAATGAAGGGTGCGTAGATATTGATAGTTTTTGTGAGAACATTTAATGCTTTAATCATATATTTATTGATTAGGGATTTCAATTCGATCATTTTATTAAAAATATGAAAATAAAATTTCTATTAATATCTTCTAAAATAATATAATTCAGTCTAAGAATAATCATATAAGACATAATACATCACTTCCAAATTTATATTATTCCAGTGGTGAAATTACCCCTTAATTAATCATGATTGAAAGCTACCTTACAATATATTTCAATAAACCGTTGAATTTTGATGGAATCATTTATATGAGACAAAAACTTGTAGTAATTAAATATCATATTGTTTTTTATTTATTTCTTTATATTTATATAATTTTTGTTAATTTTATTTTTTATCATAAATTTTTTACTTGAAATTTTATTATTTTATTTTCTCACTCATTACTCATTAATTTCAAGGATTATCATGTCTGACTATGAATCTGAAAAGAATTATTTTATTTCTTACTAAATTTAATTTCCATTATATTCTATATTTATTTCTGTATATTTTATTTCTGGGGTCACCTTATTAGAATTTGTTATATTTTCCTATCAAAATATTATTACAAGATAAAAAATATTCCTCCATATTCAGTCTCAATAACAACAACATCCAATCTTGAACAAGCTTTGTCATTATGTATTCCTAAAACAGGAATATTATTTATCCCCTAGATCTTGTGATTGTTATCTATGGAAATATTTAATATAGTTGAATTTTTTTCCATCAATGTTGAAAGAACATCTAAGAAGACTCGTGGTAGTGTACAAAGGGGAATCTTATTTATCCCTTTTTGAACATGATTTTCAAAGAATTGATTTTACCCTAGATTTGTAAGGTATTTTTCTATGAATTTGGAATTTATTTTTTAGAATTTTAATGTCATTTTAAAATATTTTTTGGAAGGGATGGAATTTATTATAAATATCTTGGGGATAAATTTTTTTATAATTATATCTGGTTTATTTTGGAGTGTTATTTTAAATTTTCATCTGAAATTCATTTTTTATTTATTTTATGATATGTAGGTGTAAAATTAAGATTTTGGAATATTATTTCCAAATTGGGTTTTATTTCACCCTTTTCATGTTAATAATGTTATAATATTAATTGATATTACCAATCAAAATTTAATAATATTATATTACTCGAATCATCAAATTCATTATTTTGAAACAATTTATAATCATTTTGTATGTTCGTGTGATATTTTGTTAAGGATGAAAAATTGTGGTATGTGTAGTTAGGTGAATAATGAACTATCTACATAATTGTAATGGAAATGTGTATGTGTTATATAAAAAATTTGATTTATATTTTTAATCAATTTTTTATTATTTTAAATTAATTTAAATTAGTTAATCCAAAATATTTTAATTCTCTATTCCATAGTGGGAACTTATATTTGAAGAGAAAAATTGAATTTAAATATACTGAAAATAACTATTTTTAATGTTTGATTTTATTGTAGAATTTAATTTCGAAATTAATATTTATATTTTTTTCAAAATAATTTTTTCCAATATCTATAATGTCTCATAAATTATTTTCCTGTTAAAAAATATGATAGTTATGTCCATACCTAAAAATTTGAACCAATAGACAACCAAGGTTTCCCCTAAAGGACGTACGAACAAGCACGTCCTCTAGAGAGCAAGCACCTGGGGTTGAATGGGGGTGTATAGCCCTTGAATAGGTAGCCCTATGTTTTTATAGTGACCTAAAATTTTCTTACATTACCACTACATCATTATAATGATAAACGACATAATACTATTACACATTGAGGATCCAAAGGTTTAGTGTCTTGGGAAATCTAGGACCAAACATAAACAACATCAAGCATAAACATTAATTTAATTCCATTTTCACTAGATTGTTTTTGGATCATGACATATCTTTAGAACATGTAGTCACCTGAGGATATACATCAAAATAGGATGATCTAAAAGCCTAGTAATAAGATATTTATGTGAACAATATAAAAATGGGTGGGCATAATCACAACACATGAAAAGGATCGTGACATGATATGAAGCATTAATATGGCATAAAATGTGGGAATGCATAAAAATGAAACCTTATGAAATAGTTTTCAACTACCACACATAATTTTTAAAAATTTGATAATCTTGTTTATGCATAATTTCCCTTTAACTCATGAGATTCATCACCTTACCCAATGAATTGGAGTGCTACATAATTCTAGGCACACCAGACCCAATATAAAATTTTCATAATCATAAATGCCATAAAGAACATATATCAACAAAAAAAAATAAATAATAAATATACAATAATGGTCCTCATCTCATAAGAACACATTTATAACCATTGTGATCCCAAAATAAAAATGGAATGACATACTTGTTACAAGAACCATCAACTTTGACTGAGAGTTAAAAGTGTGTTTTTGGAAAAATAATTCTTTTGGAAAAACATTTGAATGAAATAAACTCCAGTGGAAAACATTTATATCCCAGAAAATGTAAGATAATTATGAACAAATTATTTTTAGGAAGTAACCTTAACAAAAAAAAAGTAGTGCAAGAGGGAGAACCTGAAGAAATTTAGTTTGGTTTGAGAATTTCCCCTTACCTTGAATTTGAACACTTTATTAACTTTAATTTCATATATAATGTCATTATATTCATTAATTAAAAAATCCAGAAACTTTTATACATTAATAATGTTTATTAAGGTTTTATTAACTTCCTTTATGGGCTTTTTGATGAGTTATAGAGTTTTAATTCATTGTTTGGTAATGTTTGTTTTTATAGTTTCCTGGAATGGTTCACTTTTATTAACGAATGAAAGTTCATATAAAAATGGATAAACTTTCATAATTGTAATTATATTTTATTTATTATGTTATAGAACTTGAAATTGACTTATAAATAATATGTTTATATATCATTAAAATGTATCATTAGATAAGAATTTAACGATTATGATTTGGGATAATTCGGGAAATATTTCGACCACAACGAACTTGTTTTGTTTAATCAGTAAGTAATTTGTTCATAAGATAGTTCTAGAACATTAAATATGATATAATAAATATATTATAATCTGGTTAAACAATAAAAATAGTTTCATGACCAGATCTAAAGGAGGTAATAAAAAAAATAAAAACATGATATTCTTAAAGGTGATAAATTAACACCTCACGAACAACGTTTTGTTTTCTAAAATAAAAATTTGAGGGGAAGGGGTTTGGATGATATATTGTCCTATTATTAACTCATAATTATATTTTATGTGAGATAATGGAGTTACCATACAATTTGGATGAATATAGCTGTGGAGAGATTAAGAAATGAACATTAAAATTAAAGGAAATTAAAGGAAAATAGAGAGGTGAATTATCTCTTGAATCCCCCTTTTGAGATCCTTCTTAAGGAACCTATTCATGGAAAATTGATGAGACCAGAAGAACTTGGACATGGGAAAGGGTCTAGAAAAGATGTTTGGGCACAGTTGAGGCATGTCTAGAAGCTTGAGAGGTGTGAGTAAATGAGGGAGTGAAGGGTTGTATTTATATTTGAGGGGAGATGGGGTTTTCTTAATATTTTAATCATTTGTTTATTAATTTCCACAAGGATAATAAATAGTGATGATTCAATGACCAATAATAGTATATTAGGTGATTGATATTTATATTTGGGTTCTTACATCATTTTTGATGTCATCAATAGTGGATTATAATTATAATTTATTTAAACGGTAAATTAATGAATTTTACTGTTCACTAGAAATTCAAGTATTTCATAAAAATCCAAAAAATTCACCCGAACCATTTTTCAATGTGTTGAATTCAAAATTAATTTCCATTTTCCAAAAAAGATATAAATATGATTAATTTAATTTTCTATTTATAATTTACATGAAAAATAGAGTTTTTAAAATTAAAACTGATTTTACAATGCTTTTGAAATTTATATATGGTCTTTTAAGATTATCTTAAAACCAAAAGAAATAGAATCTTTAATTTATGAACTCATTTTTGGAAAATATATTTAATTTTAAATTAATTAATTAATTAAAATTAATTATTTATTACTTATTAAAAATCGAATACTTTTACTACGGTCAAATTGTCACTTATAAGATGCCTAAATTATATTTAATCATTCATGGGTAAGGTTACTATTTTTATGGAAATTTTACTATCCATAAGGGTCATATTAATATTACTATGGTTATGTTACTATTCATAATGGTAGGATATAATTTAACAAAAATTCTGTTTGTTCTATTAGACTCCAAATATATTACTGATCACAACAATGTTTGTTAGATTTTTTAAATTCAAAACATAGAAGTGGAAAATTTTTGTTTAATGGTAACATGTTATTTAGTATCATTACATTTAATTATACTTCCTAATGTGATTATACTATTTGGAATAATTTTATGATGGTAATTCCATTGATAAAACAATGGGAGGTTACATTCTTCCCCCTTATAAAATATTGCATTCAAAATTTCATTTTATACAAATAGGTGAGGGTACTTCTCCTTCATCACCTAATCTGATTCCCAAGTTGCTTCTTCAAAATTATGGTTCCCCCACAACACATTGAAATGGTGGTATATCTTGTTTTATAGAACCTTATATATTGGCTCCATAATCTTCAATGGCTACTCATCATAAGAGAGATCATATTCTATCTATACCACCTCTGAGTTTAGTACATGTGGTGGATTTGATATGGACTTCTTTAGGAGTGATATGTGAAACAAACCATGATCATGAGCCATATTAGCTGGAATTGAAACTTGATAGGCCAAAACACCTATCCGTTCTGGGATATCAAAGGGTAAAATGTTCTTGGGGCATAACTTCCCTTTCCTTCCAAACTGTATGATTATCTTTGATAGTTATATTTGGAGGAAGACGTTATCTCCAATGGCACACTCCAAGTCCCTTTGATGTTTTTCAGCATAGATCATTTTCCAACTCTAAGAATATTGGATGTGTTTCATGATGACATTAACCATCTCTATCATCTCTTTCACAAGATTGGGTCTAAGTAGCTTTCTTTCTCTAACTTTATCCCAACTGGTTGGAGTTCTACATCGCTTTCTATACAAAGCTTCATATGTAGCCATATGAATACTCGAGTGGAATCTATTGTAGTATAATAAATCAAACAATGGGATATGTTGATCCCAACCACCATTAAATTATATAGAGCAGGATTTTAGCACATCTATATGAGTCTGAATAATCCTTTTAGATTGGCCATCAGTTTGGGTGTGATAGGTCATGCTGAAATTAAATTCAGTACTCAAAGCCTGTAGAAGACTTCTTAGAAATTTAGATGTCATCTTTAGATAATTATAATATACAATCCGGAGTGGAACACTATGAATTATCATCACTTCATTCACATACATCATTGAAATTTTTTAAAGAGAGAGATCTTCCTGAATAGTGATGAAATGGGTAGCCATGGCGATTCGGTCAACCACAACCCATATCACATTATTTCCAATATATGTCTTTAGGAGACCCCTATCAATGTCCATAGTGAAATTATCCCATTTCCACATGAGTATAGGAAATTTTTTCTTCATACCTTTGGACTTTTTTCACTGTACATTAACATACAGACATACCAAGAACATTGATATGTATTCAAAAATCTCCGTCTTTATGTTATTGCACCAAAAGTGTTCTATGAGATCTTGGTACATCTTGGTGCTACCAGGATGTATACAGAAATTTGAGCAATGTGCATTGTTTGATAGCTCCTTATTTATCCTGGTTAATGAAGGCCGACAAAGCTGCATCCCAAATCAAATCAACCATCATCATCGATATGGAACTCATGCATCTTCCTTTTCTATACTGTATTCACCTTCTTTTGTAACTCCAGATCACCCCCTTGTCCTCCTTAATCGTCTCTTGGATTTATGGTTTCAAAATCATTTGGGCATGGTATGATGTATCCCCTAACCTTATGATTTACAAATTTATCCTTTTCTTATGCATGAAGATATGGTCTTTCTCAATCCATAACATGGATAGATTATTAGGTTTTTTTTCATATAAAATCAGTTACCTTGTTCGCCTTTCGAGGATGATAGTGAATAGAGAAATCATAGTCCTTGATTAGCTCTAACAATCACCTTTGATGCATGTTGATATCCTTTTGTGTGAATATATACTTTAGGCTATTGTGGTTGGTATATATTTCACACTTTTCTCCATAATGAAAGTGCTTCCATATTTTCAAGGAATAAATCATGGCTACTAGCTCTAGATCATGCGTTGGGTAAATTTTATCATGGACCTTCATCTATCATGAGGAATAAACTATCGCATTTTCATTTTGATGAGTACAAATCCAAATACATTCTTCAAAGAATCAATTTAAATCACAAAACATTATCCACATTTCCTTATTGGGAGTATTGGTGAAGTGATAAACCTTCTCTTTATCACCTTGAATCTTACCTCACATTCTTCCACATAGTCATACTTTACGCCTTTCCTTTTTATCTTAGTTAACGGGCTTAACAATTGTGATAAATTTCTCCCAAAACATCATTATTACCTTGCTAATCAAGGAAAACTATGGATTTCTGTTACACTATAGGGTCTCAGCCATTCCTCAATCGCCATTATTTTTAAGGGTCCATACAAATTCTATCTCTTGTGATAAACTATCCAATGATGGTGACTTGATTCGTCAAAAAGTTACACTAGATGAACTTTGCATAAAAATTATCCTTTATCAATGCTGCTGAATCAAGTATTAGATATTATTCATATTCCTCCTTGATCATTGATTATATGAGAATATTATCAATAAACACTACCAACATTTTTTCATGGTAATATCTAAATACTCTATTCATCAAATCCATTTAGATTGTCGGGGAATTAGTAAGTCTAAAGGGAATCACAAGATACTCATAGTTCCCATACCTTTTTTTTGGAAGGATGCCTTTTGAATATCTGTATTCTTCACCATTAGCAGATGATATCTTAAATAGGGATCCACCTTTGAGAAGTATTGAGCTCCTCTAAACTGATCAAAAAAATCACCTATCTTTGGAAGATTATACTTGTTTTGTATAGTAATATAGTTATATTACTGATAATCTATACACATCTACATTGTTCCATCCTTCTTCATCACAATGTGAAGTGGTGAAACTGAAGGTGAGGCAGTAGGGAATATAAACACTTTTTCCAAATTTTATTTCATAAAATTCTTTAACTCCTCCAGATCGATAGGAGGCATCCAATAGGGACACTTCAACATAGTAGTATCATTGGGTATGAGTTCTACTGTGAACTCTTCCTCACGATCCATAGGATGTCCGGGTAACTCGTTGAGAAATAAATCATTTTATTCCATCATAATGGGAATTTCCACAATGTTGGAACTTTAATTCTACTCAACCATTTGGTAGAGGTATGCTTCTTCATAGTGAATCAACACCAACATCGTAGAGGGATTTTTCAAAACAGATTCATGATCTTCCTAGAATTTGAAGAGGATAATTGGATGGTACAGAATATGAAATGATATTTCTTTTTCTAGACAGTTGATATGTTCTTTATATATCCCGAACCTATCCATTCCCATTATATCATTGTTTTATACCATGGAAAGTATTTCAAGATTCACTGGATGAATATTCCCAAATACAGCAACATGATATGATTCAATCACTTGTGATGAAATGATTAAACCACTTGGTTTTTTAATAATATCACTACTTCAATGTGTTGGGGCTTCGATTCTATATTTCTAGAAAAATTGTACGATATAAAGGATTATATAGAACTAGAATCAAATAAGTATTTTCCATTATTTATTTAATAGGAAGTGTAAATTGAATGAATTCATTTTCTTTCTCCACTTCTATAGTGATGATGGAAAAAGCCTTCCCTTGTTCCTTTGGATTTGGTAAATACTGATGTTGATTACCCTTGAAGACTGGAGGTTTAGTGTACTAGATTTTATTGTGCTCTTGATCCCTATAGCTATAGCATTGGAACAAGGCTGGTGCTCCCCTTTATTCAACTAAATTCCGTTTCATTCTCATGTATTTTCAACACTCTTGAGCATGGTGTCCTTCTTTTCCAGACATGAATCATTCTCCGTGTCTTTGAGGTAGTTCCCATGATGCATCTACCCAAATTTTTTCATGTGGGTCATTGAGTTTTATTCCAACCATTATCGTTAGATCCTTCGACTTGAAAATACGTATTTCGTTTCGTATCACCATAGCCTTGGGACCATTCTCTGAAATACATCCCCATATTGAGGGAACACTGAAAATCATCATCATAACTCCCAAAGTTTTGAATTTAAAGATCCTTTTTAAGGAGTGGTTTTATCCCACTAAAGGGTGTTAAATTCACCCCCATTTAGAGAGTGATATCTTCTTTGTGGGCCCTACATCTCAACACAGGTAGTGCCCCACATCTAAAGGATGGTTTCCTCCTCTGATTCTAAATATAGTGACCCATAATTTTCATATATTATTATTAATCATTATAATGATTAATGACCTAAAAGTATTACACATCGAGGATTTAATGGTTTAGATTGATGGGAAACTATGACCAAAAATAACTTTTACAATAGCATGCATTAACCTATATTTAATTCCTTCTTCCCAGAATATTTTGTCTCTTGACCTCTCTTAGTATATATAGTCACCTGAGGATATACTTCAAAAATGGGTGAGCTATAATCCAATTAAGAGGATATATATGAAAAATATTACAATGGGTGAGCCCAATCACAACACATCCAATCTTCTCATCTTGACCACACCATCCTCTATTGTTGGAGATCACTAGTATCCATTGAAACTCACCAAGAAACGTCATGGTAAATTCCTTGGAATGTTGGATCGATAATGATCACCATCTCTAACTACCTCCACCAGCCCAAATTATCTTCATTATTTTGAAAAACCACCATGGAGCCTCATTAAAAGCTACATATATTCAGTTTTAAGGACCGATAAAGGATTCTCTTCTAATTCAATGAATTTATTCTCAAAAATATTGAGAACCCTAAGCCACTCAGAACTGGAACGTCCACCAAACCCATGGAAACATGCACATTGGAAGTGTTTCCCCATGCACTCTACAAACCACAGTACAACTCGACAATGATCTATATCATTGTGTGTTTCAAATTCTCCAACCAAATATCAGATCAAATATGTTTAAATGGGGATCCTTATTTGACCAATAGAAAAGGATGAGAAAACATTCAAAATTCATACAAAAAAGATCCCTTTGACACTATTGAAGGTAAGTTCAAACTCATGAAGTGGATGCACCACCAAAAGGAGGAGATTTCTATGGATGTATTTATAATAATTCATAAAATCTTTTTTTGTATTAATTTTTTTCTATATCTTTGTAAATTCATTTTAATTTTAATTTGGTTTCATTAAAATAATTAATTTCACTTTTATAAATAAAATACATTCTTTATTCTTAATGTAAACCACCCATCATCATCTTATTATCTTCATATTTTTCATATCATTATTTTATTTTTAATTTTACTTCTTATTATTTTCTTCTATTGAAACTTTCCCTATATATTATTTTAATTAATTTTTATTTATTTTACATTTTCATTCAATATCACTCCCTCAACATATTAAATTTTTATTTTATTCACTTATTTTTATTTTATTTTATAATTTTATTCCAAGTATTTTATTTTATCTACCAAACTCATTACTTAGACTCGAAAATGAGGAGATGACCTTAGGATTGGCTAGGAGGAGGTAAACGTGTACTTGAATTCATCATTAATGTTAATTTTTTTTAGATATGAGGGATATACATGGGTGTTGAAATTTTCCACGTTGACACGAAAATAAAATATATTTCTATATATTTATTTAATTTTACTCCCTCTATTAAAAAGGTAACACTTAAAAATAAGGAGTATAAGAACTCAATGGTTGAAACAACCTTTGATGTAGCCATGTCATGTATGTTTTCAGAGCCCATGCTGATGTGTTCCAGCAACATTGATTATTCGGTGTGGCATAGTATATATTTCTTTTGGAATTTTAGGCATCAAAATTAATATATAAAAGGGTATTTATTCGTTATGAGATTTCAATATTGGATTATCAAACTAAAATTAGACAAAAAATGGAGAATAATTATTAAAAATTAAACAAAACTATAGGAAAATTTCATTCTTTAATAACTCTTCCTATTTAGCATTGAATGTTATTATATGTTTAATGTGATATTGTTTTTGTCTTTTTAATAATTTAGAATATAAAAAATGTCAGAAAATATAAATTATTCAGATAAAATAATAAAAGAAACCAATATGAATTTTTAACATAATTTTACTATGTAGGTTAAAAAATATGGAGAACAAAAAGTGATATATCCATGGTCATCCTCTATACTATATTAGGAGAAAAATCATTTTACATTCCATATAACTAAAATTAGTCAAAATTAGTGCAATTTTCAGGGGTCTTATAAGTAATTTATTAAGATTTAAAATTTTAATATTTTAGATATATTTTTACTTTTTTTCATTAAAAAACAATAAAATAGGTTTTTTATGTTGTATTGAGATGATTATTTTTTTCACGGATTTATAACACATATGAAAAAGAACAGGAAACTAAATCAATATGAACAATAAAAGGTTGTGTTATATTATTTCTCTAGACTGATCAGGTGAGACTGAAAATAAATCATCATAGAGGATAATGTCAAATAACTCATTGAGGTGAATGAAGAGACCCTCAAACATGTTGTAGCTGGAGGAATGACCATATAAATATATGAATTTTTGTATTTTTACCTATAACTTGATTAAGAAATGTCAAAGACAAAATTAGAGTGTTCCATGATTTCTTGAAATACATTTATTGATGTTCCCCATATACAATTCCTAGTCATTGTTAATAAACCAAATCCAAAATATTATATTCACTTATTGGAAACATAGGTAAAAGACATACAAGAAAAAAAAATTATTGGTTATATGAGAAGTTCAATATATCCTCCTGGTATCCAAAACATGATCCATATTATGAACCATTGGCCTTTCCTGATTTTACTGAGGATAACAAAGATATTGAGGCCTAAAATAAAGATTACCCACAACCCCCCAGTTGATGAACCAGATTTGGGATGTCCATGATGTGTAATAGTGGATTTATAAGGAGTAAGATATTAAAAATGATCTAACTGTGGGACATCAACCATTTGTGGAAGAATTAAATAATGAGTATGATGTACAACATGATCTCCATAATTCCATGAAATTATATGATTTAGTACATGTTCATAATTTTCTATCATTGGAGGTAAAATCCACCAAATTGATGGATTTTGAGGAAATGTAGTAGTAACCTAACTACCTACAGACATCAATTAAAAGCCATCATCAAAAGTAAATCACCCAAAAAAAGGTATTAAACACGAAATTAATTAGGGAGATGATATTATTTTTAATTATTTATTTATTTTTATTTTTTTCAATCTAAATTTTATATCACATATAAATGATTTGAATTGTCATATTTGATATATAAATATTTTTTCATAGAGATATGTGAATAAAATTAACATGAAACAGTTTAGGAACACAATGAGCTCCCTAAATTTTAAGAGCATACATTTGAATAATTCCATGAAGTAATTCATGTACATGAGTTGCTGTAAATCAGGAAAGATTCTACTCACACTAAAAGTGAAAATTTACTTATTAATTATTAAACTAAAAAAATCAAGTAATGATACCTTATTACATTCTATTTGATCATTCAACTAATACATCACATGTTTATCCATCAATAGAAATAATGAAATAAGTTTCACATGTACGAACAAGTAATATGTTGAGTTGTAAATCACCCAACACTCACCAAGAATGATATACATCATTGTGGGGTGGGGGAGATTTGGTATACTCCATCCATGGATGATTACTCATCAACAATGATGGTATGGAGGAAAAATAAATCCACATGTTGTGGTTCAAGTCTTAAAATATCCATCCACCATCATACAATTTATAATAGCTGGTACAATCCTCTCGAGCCTATAAATATTTAGGGATTACATGGTTGATCATACCAATACATATCCATATTTTTTTTTCTAGGAGTGTATATTTCCATTTAGGTCGTAGGAATTATTCCATCAATCATCCCACTACTTATATTATTTTTTATGTTAAATTATATGATCACTATGTTCAATTGATTAATTATATTTTATAGTATCATGATGGAACATGGTATCCCAAAATTGTAAAGGAGGAAAGTGGAATAATCGTTTTGAGAATGGGTGATAAATTTTATTTTTTATAAAATAACAATATTTTTTCCAAATCCTATTTTGTGTATTAAACTAGAAATTCCATTCCGATATATAATTTTATGATTTACATGGATTATCTATGAGACATAAAATTCTTATAAATCCTTTATTTCAATGTTTTATATTTTATTATTAATGAGATTTAATGGGTAAAAGGTAGACTTAATTGATTATGGTGAATCAAAAGTATTTAATTTAGGAATCATGGATTGAGAGAAATAGTTAATTCATGTCAATAATTTTTTCCTTATAATATTTCAAGAATTCAGTTTTTTTAATTCATGTGATTAGATTTGATATTGTTAGTCATAAGATAATTTATTTTCCAATGTTATTTTCCCATTCCTAATAGAATTTCTAGAATAAAAACATTTTATTTATTCTTTATCATATTTCATGTGTGATATAGGTAAATGTAACCTTATAGAACATACATTTAAACTTGTCAAAGATATAGAAGTGAAACAACCCAATTTAAATGATTGTTGCATATTTTTAAAATCCATTAGCAATTAAAACCACCTTTACATTAATCCATGTTTAGACCATAGGAACCCTAAATGTCCATATAAGGTATTATCCATGATTTAAGACAATTTATTCATTCCAACCCTACTATTGGTAATCAAATGAAATATTTAATTAGAAATGTGGGGGTGTAGGAAGTTTCATAGTGAATGTGATGAAATTTATTATAAGGAACATGTTTATTGGAGCTAATAATGGGTGTTGATAACGATTAATAATTCATTCATTATTGTTTTCCCTATTTCAAAAATTACCAAAATAACCCAAAAAATGAATAATATGGGCTATAACTTAAAGAATAAAAAATAACAATCACTATACTCAGGTTTTTTATCAAATTTTATTAGGTGGGGGATGTGGAGTTTATTCTAAGAATTAAATTTTAAAAATGTTAAATGATTAAATGTATCAAAAAATTCAAGAGGATTCACAAATTAGTCATTTATATTCTCTTTGATCATTATCATACATTGAGTTTTAGGGAAATAAATGTTTTCACAATGAAGGGTAGAAAATAATCATACATTCATTTATATTATTAGGCATTGTTCTTAAGGAAAATTCCACCGCCTGGAACATTTATTTTTATTATAATTTTATGCCATCCATAAGCCATGAAGACATTTTAACCTTGATTTCCAGTATTTATGATTTTATGTTCCTTTTTTCCTTTACAAAAAAAAAATAAAAAGAATTATTTTCAAATATATTAAAAATAATATATTCTCGTGATATGATCATAATGGTTCTTGAATTGCATCATTATATATGAATTAAAACATTCAACGAGAGGTAGATCATGATCTTACATATTTTATAATAATTATTCAATTAATTTGAATGAATGAAATTAGAGGTTCCATAATTTTATAATGATTTAAAGTAAATACATAATTTTATTGTATCACTAAAAATTGAAAAATTAAATTTATATTTCAGGAAAATTTTATATTTTTATTTAAAATTTTTCATCACTTTTTTTCAGAAGTAAATTTTAAAAATTGGTAACATTTGTACCCTCAAAATTAATTTTTTAAATTTTATTCTTGAGGAGATTCATAGTTAATGTGTGGGGGTATTTGACAGAAAAACAATTTCTCGCATATTTTTTAAATTTTTTTTAGTGATTTGAAATAAATTTCAATTAATAAATCCCATATATTTCAATGAATTTTTAAATAGTTTAAATTTATCTTGGAGGAGTATTAAATAATTGAAATGGAAGGAAAATTGGAGTTTAAAAATTTTAAAGACATTATAGAATTTAATTATAATATTTAAGTTTTAAAATTAATTAAATTTTTTCAAAAACTATTTTTTATGTATATACACATGTTTTTTGGGTAAAAAAGGTGCCAGGATAATTTATCCCATAACCACATCACCTATAAACCACATAGCTTGTCCGTACAGGCCGACATGCAGTGTAGGTTCACAGGAGAGACAACACCTTGTGGTTTCATTGAGGCATCTGACCCGTGTAAGGGTCTCTCATCAGTATTCATTCCTATTTGGAGTAAGAGTGGGCTAAATCCCAAAATATCTATGTGGGGTGTGTGTGTTTATTGTGTCTTGCCCGATCCAGTATATTCCTTATGTGATTTGTTGGATAATCCCATGAATTTATTTAATAATTCATGCCACTCCCAACCACCATTATTTTGTGGGAAGTCTCTTTATGTGGTACCAATCAAACTCATAAACCCCTCATGTCCACCTTGGACACAAGAATGTTTCTTTTATCCTCTAAATCAGACAATCCTCTGCCACTCCAGATCACTTTTCACCACTGTAAATCCTCGAAAACCACCATAGATAACACCTTGGAAGAACAAGTCACGCTTCATCACTATTTATAAAAACCTCAACAACCATGGACCATTAATAACATCTTGAATTTACAAAGTGGAGCCACATTAAATTCATCATCTGGCCACATCAAAGGTCGGATGATGGATGATCTACTACTACAACACATTTCCACTCACAGTTACCAAGAATCCCTAACCACATCGAACCACCACATCCATGGAGCCAATTAAAAATGACTATAAAAAGAAGGTTTCCTTGTTCCATCCACGATCCACAGTACTACTCGAAAAAATGCAAGATCATTGGGTGTTTCAAATTGTTCAATTGAATCATGGATCAAATAAATTTAAATAAAGATCATTCTTCACCAACATAGGATGAAAATAATCTACTACACTTTCCTATCAATTGACACCCATGTCTACTAATTTTGGGGAGTTCCTAATCGAGAATGGAATCCACCACAATTAGGATGATATCTTCATAGAGTCCTCCATGATGTTTTCAAAAATTTATATTTTTATTTAATTTTTTTGTTCTATTATTTTTAGCATCATTTTATGTGTTATTTAATTTTATTATAAATTGTTAATTTATCATTTATAAAAAATATTAATGCATTTTTCATCAAGTGAATCACCGACCATCTTCTACTTTTCTTTTTCAACTTATTTTCTTCTTATTTATTATATTTTCATTTACTTATATTTTATTCTTTTAAAAGTATATATATATATATATATATTATTTTTATTTTATTTTATTTTATTTTACTTTCTCAAGCCTTTTTTCTCTCTCTTATTATTCTATGATTATTTTATACTATTACATTTAATTTATTATTCTATAATTATATTCTTCACACTATCCATGTGGGTGATCTATTACCCTTAAAAATAAGGTCCCAACTTGAGGGTTAGATAGGGGAGGTCAAGGTGTTCATGAATTCTTGATTATAGAAAATTTTACATTGGTTGTTGAAAATTGTGGCATGCATGGGTTTGGTAATTTTCCACCATGACATAAAATAAAAATTTATTTTTATTTATGTGTTTCGTAAATTTTACCATTATTTACTAGTTAATGATTCACATTATTAGTTTGAGATAGTCAATGGATGAAATGAAATTTGATAGAGTAGGGTGCTGGATGACATCAGACCTTTTAATGATATGTGTGATGAACATTGCTTATTGGTGTTGGTGGAATTTATATTTCTTACGAAATTTGGGGTTCAAAAATTACTAAATAAAAAGAGGGTAATTCGTCATGATATTTCAAAATTAGACTATAAACTAAAATCAATAAATTATTGGAGAATAATTAAGGAACCCAAAACAAAATTCAATTTTATTTCATTATGAACTCACTCTTTCTATTTTTTTATGTATTTATATTGTTAAATTTAAATTATTCATGTATATTCTAAATTTTATAATATAAAAGTACCCAAAAAGTTCATAAAATTATGAAAATATACAAAAAAAATTAAAATGAATTAGTTTAGGTGAATAAGATTAAAGATGTGAACAAATGTGATGATTCTCAAGTGAGAGATCCTAGGAAATCCTATGTACTTCCTTAAGAATATAAGTTTACTTTGTCCCATTCCCTATGATTGTAAGGCTTCAATTCATACATTGAAAAATCTACATCTTATTTAATATTTACTTGATAGTTTTCATCAATTGGTTATAGATTATATATAGGCTCAAAACCTAATAAGATAATGTTTAAATCAATTATATATATATATATATATATAAATAACCATGAATTTATCACTATAATGTTTTAATCTCTTATATTTATATATCAAAATAACCATGAATTTATCATATTTAATAAAATGGATAAAAAATGAAAATTTAAAGGAAAAGGTTAAAATATGGGTAGTTTATTTTAATGGGATAGAAATTATGACATCAAAGGAACTGTTTTAGAATATATATTTAATTCTATTAAAGGTGTTGAATCAACTATGATATACTAGTCATTTAAATAAGTGAACATGGTTTATTGTGTAAAATGATATAGTTGACCGACAAAATCATCAAGACATCCATTTAGTTGAATTTATCAACCCATTTTCATCCATTTATATAAATGGAACATTTTATAAAAAAAGATAATAATTAAAATTCAATAAAGGACCCAAACTACTACAACTAAATAAGGATCTAATCATATAGGGAATCCAAAATAACATAGAATTTTAATCTATGGAAGCTTAAATCAATATTTAATATTTTAAAATAATTAAAGGAAATTTACATGTTATTGTTGATGAAATAATATAGATAACATTTGTAAAAAAATATGTATAATAATTAATCAATTGTTATATATATTTCTTAGTATTTTCCCCTGCAATGTAAAGACTTAATATGGATAATGTATTCAAGAGGAATTGTTGAAGAGTTTAACCTAAAAGAAAAATACGTCTTGAGAAAATTAATAATTTTATAAGAAAATATATTCAATGAATTCAAGGTTAATATTGAAAATATAAGAAGTTGTTAATCATTTTATTATATGAATGACATATAGAAACATAATGTGGAAAAAAAGATCCATGACCTAGAGTATAATACTAAATTTCATTACATACATTCTATGTGGTTATATTATGGTAGTTAGAATAATTTTTTGGAACCATAAAAATATTACATTGTAGAAGATATGTAAAATAATGAACATTGAATGGATATGTAGAGAATATGGGGTCACACACATGATATTTTAGAATAAATACATAAAGGCACATAAACTCATGAATACACTTTGGACAAGGTGATGATAATAGAATTTCCATGGTGATTACTCTTAGGGTATAATATAAATCTAGAGGAGCATTTTATTATTATTTGGTAATTATTTCAATTTAATACAAACTATTATTTAAAAATATGTTTTTCATGTTACCCTTTAATTTCTATTTTTTTAATCCTTTTATTCCACCTAAAACATAAAATTAAATTTATAATATTAAATTTGTTTGCTATGATATTATTTAATATATTAGTATTGTTATGTATTAGCAATATTCACCATCAACATAATTATAATTTTGATACCCACCAATTATATGATTATATTTCCAATGTGAGATTGAAATGGTGGAACCTTAGTCTACAAAAAACACAACATTATTTTAATAAACAGTAATAATGGATGATGGATAATAATATTAATCAAATTTGTAGAATTAATCCCATAAAATACGTCTTAATGAATACTAATAGGTCCAATTGTTCTCATAAGTAAATTCATTACATGTATATCATGTTTGTAAGAACACATTTATTATTTATTTAAAATAAAATATTAATTTATTGATCTTTTTTAATAAATTAATAATAATTGATTACGTTTTTTGATAAATATATAAAAACATTAAATTTCATAAATTTATCCAAGATTTTTTTTTTCAATTTATTGAGATATATATTTTAAAAGTCATTATTATTTGTGTGAAATTCCATGTAAAAAACACATGTTTGGGATATCATTTCCAAAACAGAACGTTGAACTGAAAAGGAATTTTTTTATTCAAGTATAACATAAATTGAAATATATAATAACAAATTACCTGATTTCTAAAATATACAAATTTGGGAGTATTAACATAGTAAAAACCTTAAGTATAAATATAAAAGATTTAAATATTCATTATAATGATCTTGAATGAAAATCACAGTGTCGATGATAAGTATGAAAAATATTATATACATGATAAATATATTGAGAAGGAAACAATTTAATTTGATTAATTATTATAGTGAATTATGTAAGGTTATATAATAGAATGAAACATCAATTTTATATTATTGTTGGTTATATGGATATTGGTCATTGGATATATGGTCCTAAGATATGCTAACAAACTATATACGTGTAATGAATTGGAATATTTTAGATTCTATCATTTTAATCTAAAAATAAAAAATTTCTTAAAATGTTATAGTTGTTTTGTAACTATAAAAAAATATTTATTTCAATAAAATCCAAAGGTACTATTTAGTCATGGTTAAATAAATAATTATTATTTAAATATATTGTTTTATCATATTACATATATTGTTATTTAAAAGGTAAATTTACAATAATGTGAGTATGGAACTTATTGAAATTTATTATACATATATATATTTATTAACATTTATGTAATGATTATTATGTATTATTGAATAAGAATTAATTCATATTATGTTGTATATGGTTCATTTCATATAATAGTTTTGATGCATTATAAAGTTTTATTTTAAAAATAAATTTTATCACTTTTAATAGTTTAATATTAATAAAATTTATTTCATATTTTAATTTTTTTAGTCAATATTAATTAATAGGGTTAATATAATTTTTTATAACTAATTAATATTTTAGGAAAAAAGTGGATAAAATAGTAAAGGGTAAAATGAGGAAAAGGATTAACTAAGGTTTAATGTGATAAAATTACCAGAGATATTATCACTTTAATTTTTCAATGTAGTATTTCTTGACCCATATATATTATGTTCCCATTTTTGTGAAAAATTACATATAATATCATCTTTCATTCACATTTAGGAATGAGTATGAAAAAATATGACACAAAAAATTAATAAAAGTGCCCCACCACCAATTTCAACTACCCAATTTCCATTTATTTTATATCATATATCTAATAAATTTACCCCTTTATTATTCCTATGTCATGTTTGATTCCTCTCGTCTCATGGAAGATACCCAAATCCTTTGAAACGAATGATAGATTCATAATGAGGTTAAGATTATACAATGTAACAACATATTTTCCTATTTTCCTATTATCTTCTCGTCATTCATCTACTAAAATTTTATTTAACTCATATATCAAATTAATAAGATCATTATCTTTCTACTATAATGGTTTTATAATGAAATATTTTCATACAAATCTATTAAATTTTAGTGTGTTGATATTTGGTTTTTTAGCTACCTAAATAATCAATTCAATAATATTTCCATTATAGAAGATAAGGAAAACCTAAATTATAGTAATATGTGATATAAATAACAAATTAATGTTGTTTTTATAATTTAATAATATATATATATATAATTATTTACAATTATTAAATCAAATATACACATTTATCCAATATTAAAAGAAAGAAAAAAAATTTAGACCTTCATTAGGAATCATTACTACTATATCTGTGCAGTAATCATGGGGCTCAACAACAATAAAAAATTTAAATAATCTCCCTACCCATTTTACTAGTGATGAACACGTGATCATAGTGTATGGACTAAAATAACTACATCAAAGAATGTATAGAAAAAATGCATCAATTATCACCTTAAGATCAATACTGACTATAAATAATTAAATATTGTGTAAAAAACATAAATGAATGATATTAAGTAAATTAAATATAAATTAAGACTATAAATAAACAAAAGGTATAGGAGTAAGGTGATCCCATTCGTACCAATATATAATAATGAAAAAAATATTGATATGAAAAAAGGGTTTCATAAAGCCAGGTAAAAATGGTTCCTCATTCATATGCTTCAAAAAAGTGTGAATATGATCCCAAGGAAATAAATAAACATCCCAAGAATTACTATACAATGTGCATTATTGAAAAATAATCAACCACTTAATTAGAATCCCTGTAGACATGTGTCTCATCCAGACTAATACTTTTAGTGACCTTTATATATTCAATCAAAGGTGAAAACATTTTACATGAGACATTAAAATACTGATTATTGAGGATGTCAATTGTCACCATTGATTCAGATTCTATCTAGAGATAATTCCAACCCTAATGGACAACATAATTGAGGAACTTGATCATGTAAAAAACCTCAGAATCAATGATGTAACCCTATCCAATGTATTGATATAAAAAACCATTAATGAATCCATTATGGGTTCTAAAGGAACCACCATAGCCTAAAGGTCTAGGTTCTCTTGATGCTACCCCATTAACAATAAATTTTAGACAAAAAGGAATTGGGGGAAGCAACCAAATTGAATTCAACACCCGTGGATTTTTATTCCTTCTAGAGACACCAATGATTCTAAAAGTAATGATATCATTAAATTCATTATTCATACATAATACATGGATATGAGAATTAATTATGAAATCACTATGTGTACCCATTACACATTACTTAATGGTTGTTGTTTTGTAGTAAAAGGATAAGCCATTACATGATTCGAAAACATTTTGAAAGATGGATGTAGAAACAACCAACATCATTTCCTTAATTTGATCATTGCATATCAAAATAGTAATGGATTTAAGCTTGTCTTCAATATTGTGAATCTGTGTCTGGCACCCAAACATGGCCTTCATGTAACTCAATAACATGCAACTCGAAATAGATAACATAAAAATATTGTCAAAAGTTTCATCAGATTCAAGACAGAGGTGGCACACTGAAAAAAATTATAATCCGATTTTATAGGAGGATGTCCATAGGTATATATTAATTCTATACCATCCATAGAATTAGAAAAATTGGTAGTTGTACATTGAAATTTTGAAACCCTATTATCTAGATAGTAATCATTGTATAGCCATCAAACATGTACTAAAACCCTGGTCTAGCATTGAGATGGCCAGTGGAATGCAGATTCTAGTTGGTATTATCCCAATCAATAAAATAATATCATTGTATATTGGTTTGAAAAAGGCTTGCAATGAATCCATAAGTGTTCATTCACATAGACCGAAGACTATAAATTGTGGTTTGCATCAAATATGTGGTGATATCCTCATCCTCATGAATCATCCTAGTTAACCATGGAGCGTGCCAAGAATTCAAACCATAATGACTAAAGATGATCCTTTTTGAGATATACATGAGACTATTATTGGATTAAAATATGTCTTTATAGATTGAGGAGGATATATGGAATCAATATCTAGCCTAGAATTTTGGTTTTAGCTGATATGAATGAAACTCCATTGAATTTTCATAGGATGTGAGAAGACTCCTTTTAAATTCATTAAGCACCATTATATTGAAATGTCTCAAATATTTTATAGTTAATCCACCCATATCAGTGGTCTTGGTACGCACCATCCAAGCCATACAAATAATATTTTTCTCATTACTGCCTCATGTATATATAATATTTTGGATCCACTCACTATAGCATATTGATATGTTCTCTTGGACACCTATATATAGAGAACACATAGAAAAACATGGAGGTGATCACCATGTTTACCAGGAATATTATTCTAGATTGGGACATATCTTTCCCCATAAATGTTGAAATTTAAGATATATTTATATAGAATATTTTTTCAATGTATCAATATTTCACATTACCCCAAAAGAGTGGTACTCTAAGATAGTTAATTAGAAAATATTCTTTATTTAAAACATGAGACCTTGAAACTCTCTTCTTTTTTTTAATGGTCACCCCATCCATAAAGTGAAAAAAAATTTCTTACATATGATGGCTTCTCCTGCCACATCCTCATAAATCATAAACATGTGTTTAATTTAGCCGAAAATTCTCTAATAAGAATTACGAATAAATTATATGTCATCAAAATTTAATTGATGTGTTTGGGATTGAATCCCCCTACCACCTTTAGTATGATTTTATAATCCATCTTGTAATAGGTCACTAAGATATAGGCTCCAATAGTCTTCAACAAGAGAAAATAAGTTTCCATATAGGGGGTTCCATTTCATGACTATAATAGATCATTAAAGAATAACCTTGGATATCCATTTAGAAGGATTGACAGAAAATAACTCTAGATAATGGAAGTGATCATATTGATAATCTTGGTGGAGAACAAATTAATTTTTTTAACATAATGGATAACACTACATTTCATTGTGTATATTGCCTTACAGAATTTAGTCTTCAAAACATTATTCCCCTACTTCACCTTCATTCTATAGACATTAATACATTTGGATGTAGTTAGAATACAGGTCTGAATATTCGTTCCCTATTCAAATCCATGTTGATTTGCTGTAATGATATTTTGAAAATATTGACCAGCCTTATAGAAATGATTTTGAAGATGATTTTTGGTATAGTAGTTTCAATTAAAACATGCATGAGATCACTGAAATCAACACCATTATTCTTTTTTGTATGAGAGAAATGAAATTATCGTTGACACCATAGGGAATGGGGGAATTTATAAAGAACTCCCTTACTAAATTTATAACCTCATCATGAACAATTTACCAATTTTACTTGAAGATGTTATTTTGGATGCAGCATAGCCCTACTACAATATCAATTTTTAGAGAGAATATGGATTGTTTGACCTTCTTCCCTTATGTTAATAAAGTAATTTGATATTTTTATCTTCATAAATACTTTCAATGATGTTATTGATTATCATGTTTTTACTTTATATGATTTTTTATGAATATATATCTGCAAAAATAAATACTTACAGTATTAGATAATTCATTTTCTCAGACAAATAAAAATCCATTAATTTTGAAGGTGGTGACTCCCCATCTGTCTTTTTAAATGTTATTACCTATTATATAATAAATAAAATATTTTTATACACATTTAATATAGATATAATAAATATTTTAAATCTATACATGTTGGATCTGAATCTACATATTATACACAATAGGGGGGTGAATTGTGTCCTTGGAAATTTTTCGGTAACTCGTTGATTAAACGAGTTCTATCCTGTATGCTTTATCAGATTTGATCATGCAGCAGAAATAAATAAAATAAGGGACACAAAGATGTTTAGTGGTTCGGGGAACAAAAGGCCCCTAGTCCACTCCACCAATGATCAACTCCACGAGCTTGGTGATTTTCACTATCTCGTCCTCTTTTCCATAAACTGGTTCACAACTGAGTACAGGTAGTTTACACCTTTACAATCCAAGGAAACAAAAATCCTTCTGGTTCAAACACGAACCTATAGAGCTTAGAACGAGAAGCTGGTTACTCAAGAATTAAAATAATTTCAGAAATAAGTTTTCCAGTTGATCTTCACAATTGGAACAGAATTCAATTGACAGTAGATGGATCATCGTATCTAGAAATATTGATTTTCAAAACAACGCAATTCTGAGTTGATCCGGATGCAGTAGATATAGAGATATATTACACAACTTCAGTAGTAGTAGATCTACAGTAGATATTTGATGCAGAACAAGTGAATCTTATATCGAGTTCTTTCTTCTAAAATGAATAGAGATTTGACACTCCTTTTGAATCAGCAGACCTGGATGCTTTTTGCAGTCTCCTTTTTCCAGCTATTTTATAAAAGATTGATCACCACACACACTTGTACCTGGTGTTTTAGAGTGAACATATATAATAAATCTGAGCAGATATCCTGCACATTTGGATCCACAAAAGTCTTCTTTTTTATTCGTGATATTAAAAAATTTGAATTTACAGAGAAGTCGTAACTTCCCTTAAGACTCAACATAAAAATATCCTTTTAATTCGATATTAAATACATTGATAAAATGGATTTGAATCAGTCAAAGTCGTACTTTGAAAATGACTTTAAATCCGGCTTGAAATCCATCCAATAATCAGCTTGCTGACCGTTGCATAAAAATATCATCTTTCAAACTTTCTGACGCCAAACGTAAGGTTGATGACGGGGCCTCCAAACTTAGGTTTGATGACATAGTCTTCAAACGTAAGGTTTACAACACAAGGTTGAATCATAAATGTATGGTTCATGTTACTGTCTTCAAATGTAAGGTTGATCTTTATTGTAGGGTTGATCATACATACTTTTTCTTCAACTCTGAAATGTACGGCAAAAGATCCATACTTTTCCAAGAACGTATGGTTGTTTAAAAAAGTAAGGTTGATGAACCATACTTTTGGGAAACAAACATAACGTATAGTATTTATGTACGGTTCTCTTTTCATACATTTATGATAACCAAAATGTGAGGTTCCTTCCTAACGTAAGGTTCTTCTTCCATACATTGCTGAAAACGTATGGTTGTTTAACCATACTTTTATCTTATCTCAAAAATTATACATGCTTTTCATCCTTATGATACGTTTATCCACATAGGGTATGAACAGTGATTCCAGGACACGCTAAATCAGATTCCGAACAAGTAATAAATTCTCATTATTTCAAGAGTAAAATAAATTATTAAATTCCTTCAAAATAAAAAATAAAATCATTAGAAAATAACTAAGGGTATTTGTGAGCATCAAAATTATCATAAAGAGACAGAGTATTATTTTCAATAATCTCTTCCTTTAAATAACATTACTATGTATTGTTGAAAACAATACTTTTCTCAACAATCTCCCCCTTTTTGACGATCACAATACCCATAATATAATAAAATTATTTAAACAAAATTAACATTCAAAATTAGTTACATAAAGTTTTAGAATTTTGAGAGGATGAAACAATATTTAATTCTAGAAAAAATATTTTAATAAAAGATAACTCCCCCAGAGAAAAAAAGGTTTTATCCAAATTTCTCCTTCTAAATAACCTTTATAATAAACAATCTGGATAAGTACCCAAAACAGTAAATATACAGAAAACCATTGAAATAATGTTTTGTATAATAAAATGTTGTGGTTATCCAAATTTCTAATGTAATTCTCCCCCTAAATAAAAATACAATTTTGTATGTATCCAAATTAGCCCCCTTTTTGTGATATAAAAAAGAATGATAAATAATGGATTTGAACACATTTAATATTGCACTGAACAGTAAGTAAATGTTTATTATGAACTGTTTATAAATAATTAAATCTAGAATACAGGAATATCAAAAATAAAGTCAGTAAAACAAAGAGAAAAAATGAAATAAACAATGAAGGAAATTTTCATTAAAAAACAACAGTATATACATGACAATGATATAAATAGGAATCAAGGCTTGGGTAAGATAGGCAATAGGTTCTATTTCCTTTGGATTTCAGACTTGATTTCTGTAAACTGTTCCTTGATTCTCTTCATCATCCCATCTCCACGTTTGATAATGAGCTCTCTGTTATCTTGAGTCAAATGAATATCCTCAATTAAATTGACTATGAAAAACTCATTCATCCTTTCCTCTTTTTCGATAAACAGTGAAAACTTCTCTGACAACTGATTTAACTGGATTCTGATCGATGGATCACAAGATGTCAGTTGATCCACTAAAAACTTCTGATTGTCCAGAAACAGTGACAAAGGAGAACTGTTACATTGAAGATATTGTAACCTGTCATTCATGTTGCTCATCAATGTTGTGATAGCTTGAATCCTTCTGATTAAATCAGGTGAAGTACCTGATCCACTAACAGAACTATTTTCAACTGATGCAAATTGGTTCTCCATAAACAACTTCCAATCTAATAAATCTGAATTCTTAACCATTTCAGATTTCAATTTTGTAACAGCAGTCAACATATCCTCTTTAAACATGGAAACTTCTTGCCTTGAGACTATACTCTCTTTTAGCTTTTTAAAACTCAATTATTCAAAGGTTAATGCATTTCTCAGAGTGACATTCTCAGATTCTAACAAAGACACCTTTTTGAATAGTTCTCCAACTTCTTTATTCCTTGAATAAATGTTACCCTGTGCTTGATTCATATTTACATGCTCTAGATGATGCAACAACACCAAAGGTAATGATTCAGCATCAGATTTTTCTTTTTCACTATCCTAAGATGGTTGGTCCACATATTTTTCTTTAGATTTTTCAAACTCCTCCCCAGAAAAATCCTCTTGAAGTACCTATGTTAGAGCTTTAGAAGCATGCTCATAAAATTCATCTGTATCTTTGTCTTCTACTGGTATTTCAAGAAGAATATCTTCAGTAGTTTATTGAGGTCTGACCGCTTCTTCACTAGGCACTGCCTCCATCTCTTGTTCCTGTTGAAGTGTAACTTCAACATCAGCTGAAATTTGTTCCTGATTCTCTCTTTGAGATTATTCTTGAACTCCTGATCCCTCTACTGGGGCTGTTCATTCAGTAACATCTTCTTGTGGTCTTATCAAAAACAACTTCTCTTAAAAAAGAATAATAAAATAAAGCTTCTGTTGTTGTTTCCAATGCAGGGGAGGTAATTTCCTCATTGATAGGTCTCTTTCTTTTTGATTGATGTCCCTCCTGACTTCTTTCTTCTTTAGAATCTTCCACTTCAAATCGGATCCTTCTTGCTACATTGCTGACTCTTGATTCAGCCTGTCCCTCCTTGGACTTAGCAGGTTGAGCCTGATCCCTCTCTGAGTCTTCCTCATCTCCTACTGGCAAGAGTTTTCCTTTAATGGTTCTCCAGAAGTATCCAATATTCTTTAAAGTTCCATAATTAAACATATTACTGTGATCATAGTGTACTCGAGCATCCACTAATCTCACCATGTTTTTTTAAGTAACCGTTTAGAAATAAACCGACCGAAAGGATAAAAGTTCATCCGGACATCACTTTGGAAACAGTAATTGAGATAACTCATCATGTACCTTGGAAAGTTTAACTTAATATCATTTAACAAAAGATACATTATGTACCTTTCAGGGTACAAAATCTTTTCGATTTCTGCCATTCTGGGATCTATTCCTGTCTGATCAAATTTAACCAGGATCTTCTGATCTAGTTCTAAATTTTTCACAATCATTTTCATAATAGTAGATGTTCCAAACAAAAAAGGACATAATATCCTTGGATTTATGCACATCATATCCTATATTCTTCAAATCAAAATGAGAAACTCCCTCATGAGGGAAGTTGAGAATCTGAGAAATTTCGATCGACGATATTGAGAAATACCTATCCTCTATTTTAGCCATCATACTATCCTTGGTATCTCCCAAGCTAAACTGTACAGATTTGAAGAAGTATCTAAGTTCTAAATCATACAGAAATTCCATATTTTCACTATTGAATGTATGTTCAAGGTTCTGAAACGAGAATTCTTGTTTCAACAGTAGATTTGTCTAAAATAACTAACCGAGATCGATTACCTTTCCGTGTAAATTTTTTCTTCCCTCAGAGCATTGTCTCTTGTAATTTTTTGGCTCGGCTTCACTGGCACTTTTAGTTCTTACCATCTCTACGAGAATCTATGAATGTTTGAATATTAGGGTTTCATAGGTTCGAAGATTATGTTTTAGGAGCAAAAGTGTGGTTTGCGTGTTAAAAAAGGTTTCGATATAAATGAAACGGTTTAGAAGTCGAAAAGGCTCTGAAAGCCTTGATTCCCATGTAATCACTAATCATTACATATATTTCTAAAAAAAATAAAATGTTCATATGGAAAATAAAAAAAATCTTATACAGTATTCAATAAAGAAAATAAAATTTACAAAAATAAATAAAAGTAAATAAAAATAAAAATTATATAAAATTAAATAAACCAAGCTCCCCCTTAATAAAATCAAACCATGCAGTGGGAAGTGGTTTAGTAAAAATATCTGCTAATTGAATTTTAGTATTTATAAATTCTAAAAATATATCCTTTTTAATAACATGATCTCTTAAAAAGTTATTCCTTATATCAATGTGCTTAGTTCTAAAATGACTAAAAGGACTTTTTGAAATATTAATTTCACTTGTATTATCACATAAAATAGGTGTATTATTAAAATTCAATCCAAAGTCCTTAAGAGTGTTTTTCATCCAAAACACATGTGCACAGAAACTGCCAGCAAAAACATATTTTTCCTGAGCTGTTGACAAGGAAACTGAATTTTTTTTCTTAGTAGACTATGATAATAAAGACATTCCTAAAAAGTGACATATTCCTGGTGTACTTTTTCTATCTAATCTAAAACTTCCAGAGTCAGCATCTGAATATAAAATCACATTAAAATAAGAAGTTTTAGGATAAAGAAGAGATTGAAAAATAGTCCCTTTTAAATATCTAAAAATTATTTTAACAGTAGTTAGATAGGATTATTCAGGATTTGATTGAAATCTAGCACAAAGACATATTGAATACATTATATCTGGCCTTCTAGTAGTAAGATATAACAAACTACCAATCATAACTCTATATAACTTGTTGTCAACTGATTTCCCAGTTTCATCCAAATCATGTTTTATATTAGTACACATAGGAGTTGTAAATGGCTTGCTGCTTTCAAGTCCAAATTTCTTATGTAAATCAGTAATGTATTTTCTTTGATTTAAAACCTTTCCAAAAAATTTTTGAAATATTTGACGACCCAAAAAGAAATTTAACTCTCCCATCATACTCATTTCAAATTATCTGTGCATTAACTTTGAAAACTCATGACAAATGGTTTTATTAGTTGATCCAAAATTACATCATCAACATAAATTTGAACCAATAAAACATTATTTTTTACAGATTTCTTAAAGAGTGTTGGGTTTTCCATTCCAACAGTAAAATAATTTTTCAAAAGAAATGAACTTAATCTTTCATACCAAGCTCTAGGTTCTTGTTTAAGGCCATAAGGATCTTTAGTATGTTTATAAACAAAATCTGGTTTTTGAGAATTTTCAAAACGAGGAGGTTTCTCAACATAAACTTCCTCCATTAAATAAACATTTAAAAATTAATATTTAACATTCATATGTAATAATTTAAAATTGATATAAGATTTATAGGCTAAAAGGATTCTTATGGCTTCTAACCTAGCTACAGGTGAAAAATTCTCAGAATAATATATTCCTTCTTCTTGATTGTATTCTATAGCTACTAATCTTGCTTTATTTCTAGTTATTGTGCCTTGGTTATCATCTTTATTTATAAAGACCCATTTTGTTCCTATTACTAGATAATTCATAGGTCTTTCTACTAATTCCCAAACTTCATTTCTTTTAAATTGGTTTAATTCATCTTGCATTGCTATTACCCAGCTTTCATCATCTAAATCTTCTTCTATAGTCTTGTGTTCTTGTTGAGATGGGAAGGCAGAGAATTCCACTAGGTTTCCTAAGTTTCTTCTAGTTTGAACACCAGTTTCAAGGTCACCTATTACCGATTCTAAAGGGTGATTCTTTAGGTTTCTTGACTGTCTAGGTAATATATTTAAAGGTTCTTCAGTATCATGTTCCTCTGAACTAAACTGAATTTCTTTTATATTATTTTTAAAATAATTCTTTATGTTCTCAAGTCTCATGTTATCATTAGAGTCAAGTTCATCCATTTGATCTGTCCTTTTCTCAAAGGGATCAGATTCATCAAATTTCACATGAATTGATTCTTCAACAATCCTTTACTTCTTATTATAAACTCTATAAGCTTTAGAGGTTGCAGAATATCCTAAGAAAATACTTTCATCTGATTTTGGATCGAACTTACCAAAATTATCCTTGGTGTTTATGATGTAAACCTTGCATCCAAATACTTTAAAGTAATTTACTTTAGGTTTTCTGTTATTCCATAGTTCATAGGGTGTCTTTTTCAAAATAGGTCTAATTAAAACTCTATTAATTATATAGCAATCTGTATTTATAGATTCTGCCCAAAAATATATAGGTAGACTATATTCATTTAACATAGTTCTCTCCATTTCTTGAATTGTTCTATTTCTATCTTTCTTCAATCCCATTCTGTTGAGGTGTTCTGGGTGCAGAAAAGGTGTGTTTAATACCCATGTTTGAGCAAAAGGAATTAAATTCCTGATTCTCATATTCTCCATCATGATCACTTCTTAATGAGATTTTATTAAATCCTTTTTCATTTTGAACAGATTTGCAGAAACATTCAAATAAAGTAAAAGCTTCACTTTTGAATTTCAAAAAGAAAATCCATGTAAATCTTCAAAAATCATTAACTAAAACATATAAATATAATATACCAACTAAGCTTGCTACTCTTGAGGGTCCAAAAAATTCCATATGAATAAGTTCTAGAGGTTTATATGTAGCAACTTTATTAACAGATTTGAAATATGATTTTGGTTGCTTTCCAAGTTGACAAGCATCACAAAATTTGTCACTTTCAAATTTGAGACTAGGTAAATCAGAAAATAAATGTTTCTTAGATAATTTATGTAAAACATATACATGGAAATGTCCCAGTCTCTTATGCCAGATCTAGGATTCACATACTTTATCAGTCAAGCAGTTTACTTGCCTTTTACACAAGTAATTTAAATCCAATGTATTGACATTATCAGTTCTTGGTGCTTTAAATTTAAACAGTTTATCTTTAGAAACAATGCCACAATTGTTAGTAAAATCAACAGTATATCCATCATCACAGTGTTGAGAGATACTTATCAGGTTGTGTTTTAATCCTTGTACATAAAGTACTTTGTTGATTGAGACTATTTTTGGATCTCCAACAGTTCCAATGCCAATGATTTTTCCTTTATCATTGTCACCAAATGTGGCATGTACTCCTTCATTTTGAGTGAGTGAAGAAAAATTCAATGAGTTTCCACTCATATGTCTTGAGCAGCCACTGTCCATGTACCATATATCTTTACTTCTCTGGTGTCCTGCAACCTGTAATGACATTCAAACAAATTACTTTGGTACCCATATTATGTTGGGTCCAGGTGTGTTAGCTCGCAATGATATGGGTATCCAGATTTTCTTTGTTCTTTTAAAATCAGTTGAATTATATAAGTCTTTTGAAACATAGGCTTTCTTAAAACCATAAATTTGAGGTTGTCTTAAGAAACAGTTTTTAGCTATATGTACCTTTGTCCCAAAAAAGTTACAAATAACCCTTTTAGAGCTAGGAACAAAATAATTTTTATATAATTTATGTTTTTACCCTTTACTCCCAATTCCAAATCTTTCCCTTTTGATGAAAGTTTTTTCAAGAATTTCATTTAAATAATTCTCTCCTTTTGTAGAAACTAATGCAGCCTGTTTGTAAGATCTACTTCATTATGAAATATTTTTATTATTGATTCAAAATTAATCTAGTTATTGTTAAAATAATTGTTTTTATCAGTTAATTCCTTATGTTGTTTCAGTAGTGAATCTCTTTCATCTAAAACAGCTTTATGTATGTTTTTTAGTGACTTATGTTTCTTAAATAGTGAGTCATATCTTTCTTCAAGCATATTGCAGTAGGTTGTAAGATTTTCTTTTGTGTATATTGATTCAAAATTTGATTCAGAGAAGTAGAATGAGTGTACCTCATCAGTTTCTGCCATAAAACACATGTTTGCTTTTATATTGAATTCTTATTTTTCTGAGCTTGATTTAGGATAGCTACTGGAGTCTTCAGATACACTCCATGTGGCTTTCATATCTTTCTTGTCTTTCTGGTCATAGTCATTTCTTTTGAAGCATTTATTCTTCTTTGAATCCTTCAATTGTGGGAAATCTGGTCTGATATGCCCCATCTTATTGCATTCATAGCATCTTACTTCTTTATCATCTCTCTTAAAATATTTTTTCAAGCCTCTTTTCTTGCTGTAGAACTTTCTAAATTTTCTAGCTAGCTGAGCCAGCTCTTCATCTGAGTTAGATGAGTCGGAGCTTTCTAATTTAGCATTGACTTCTCTGTTCTCCATCTTTCTATTCTTTTGTTGTGAAGTTACCTTCAAGGCAGAATCTTCTCTTTTGATAAGAACTTTATGTTCATTAGACTCATCTTGCATTTCAGCTTTATACATCATCGGTGTACCAATCAGCTCTCTCATGGTTAGATTTTTGACAGCTGTTTATTTTCTGAATGCAGAAGAGATACCATTCCATCGAGTAGTAAGTAACCTCAGTACTTTTAATGCTTGATCAGCATGCTTGATAGGTTCTCTTAGAGCTGTTATATTATTGACAATTTCTTTCAATCTCCCATTAATTTGGGTAATGCTTTCACCTTCAAACACTCTGAAAGTATCAAATTTCAGTTTTTCAGTTGCATATATCTTTTTTATCACATTGTATGTTCCATCATATGCCACCGCTATGGTTTGCCACATCTCATATGCTGTGGGGAACTGAGATACTCTATTAAATTCATATGGTCCTAGACCACAAATAATTTCATTCATAGCCTTTGAATTCATATCATACTCTACCTTTGTAGCAGCACTCCATGTCTCCTGATTTTCAGGAATTTTATAAGGAGTCAGAATCTTTTAATAGACTTTATATCCGAGGTTTTTCATATATATTATCATGCGCGATTTCCTTTAGCCATATTAGTCTCCATAAAAATATGGTTCCCTGACCATTGAAATCCCTTCTATAGTATCAGTCATGATGCTCTGTTATATAATATTTAAATGCTTATTGCTTGCTAAGGCTCTATCAGAAGCTCCACCTATGATACCAATTGTTGGATCTGAATCTACAGATTATACACAAGAGGGGGGGGGGGTGAAATGTGTCTTTTTCAATTTTTAAGTAACTCGTTGATTAAATGAGTTCTGTCCTCTATGCTTTATCAGATTTGATCATGAAATGGAAATAAATAAAAGCAGGAACACAAAGATGTATAGTGGTTCAGGGAATAGAAGGCCCCTAGTCCACTCCACCAATGCTCAACTCCACGAGCTTGGTGATTTTCACTATCTGGTCCTCTTTTCCACAGACCGGTTCACAACTGAGTGCATGTAGATGACACCAATACAATCCAAGGAAAAATAAATCCTTATGGTTCAAAAATGAACCTACACATCTTAGAACGATAAGCTGGTTACTCACGAATAAAAATCATTTCAGAAACAAGTTTTCCAGTTGATCTTCATAATTACAATAGAATGCAATTAACAGTAGATGGATCATCGTCTTTAGAAATATTGATTTTCAAAACAAAGCAATTCTGAGTCGATTTGATTGCATTATATATAGAGATAAAGTTCACAACTTCAGATGTAGTAGATCCACAGTAGATATTCTATGCAGAATAAGTGAATCTTCTATCGAGTTCTTTCTTCTAAAATGAACAGAGCTTTGATGCTCCTTTTGAATCAACATAACTGGATGCTTTTTGCAGTCTCTGTTTTCCACCATTTTAATAAAAGATTCATCACCACACACACTTGTACCTGGTGTTTCATAGAGAACATATATAATAATGTTGAGCATATCTCCTGCACATTTGGATCCATAAAAGTCGCAATTTTATTTGTGATATTCGAAAATTTGAATTTACAGAGAAGTCGTAACTTCCCTTAAGACTCTACATTAAAATCTACTTTTAATTCGATCTTAAATCCACTGATAAAACGGCTTTGAATCAGTCAAAGTCATACTTTAAAAACGACTATAAATTCGGCTTGAGATCTGCCCAATAATCAGCTTGATGACCGTTGCATAAAAATATCGTCCTTCAAACATTCTGACGCCAAATGTAAGGTCGATGATGTGGCCTCCAAACGTAGGGTTGATGACATAGTCTTCAAACGTAAGGTTGACAACGTAAGGTTGAATCATAAACATAGGGTTCATGTTACTTTCTTCAAACGTAAGGTTGATCTTAAATGTAGGGTTGATCATCCATACTTTTTTGTCAACTCTCAAACGTACGGAAAAAGATCCATACTTTTCCAGGAATGTATGGCTGTTTACAAAAGTATGGTTGATGAACCATACTTTTGAGAATCAAACGTAACATATAGTATTTACATACCGTTCTCTTTTCATACTTTTCTGATAACCAAAATGTAAGGATCCTTCCTAACGTAAGGTTCTTCTTCCATACTTTACAGAAAACGTACGGTTTTTTAACCATACTTTTCTCTTATCTCAAAAAGTATACACGCTTTTCATCCTTACACTACGTTTATCCACGTAGGGTATGAATAGTGATTATAGGACATGCTAAAGCAAATTCCGTGCTACATTTATCCATGTAAGGTATGAACAATGATTCCAGGACGCGCTAATGCAGATTCCAAACAAGTAATAAATTCTTGTTATTTCAAGAGTAAAATAAGTTAATAAATTCCTGTAAAATACTAAATAAAATCATTAGAAAATAACTAATGGTATTTGTGAGCATCAAAATTATCATAAATAGACATATAATTATTTTTAATAATCTCCCCCTTTAAATAACATTATTATGTATTGTTGAAAACAATACTATGCTAAACAATTCATTTTTAACGTCTAATATATTTTTACTGGTTCATTAAAATATTTCATTATCATCATTAATATTGTTATTAACTACTTAATTTTTTATATATGTTTTGGTTTGATGGTTACTGTCCATGAGCTTTTATCATGGAAAATAGATATCCACCATATTGATATTGATTTAAATATCTCAAATATTTTATTTATAACTATTTATAACCATTAATATAATTATGGAATGAAAAATTAAATACATCACTACATGGAGATGGTTGTCAGTATGCACGCACATGTGACATTTCAATTTTTCAATGGATGGAATGAAATAAAGGATTACATTAATAAATAATAAAAAAATAAATATTAAAAAAATAGATTATAAAACAATTATATATATCAAAATAACTGACTGTGAATGATGGTGGTGGAAAATGAGTCGTATCACTATGTGTAGGTGGTAGTGCACATGTATGATCGAGCAACAATTTCAACTCCCAATGGATAGAGAAGATATGGTAAATGGGTATCAAATAATCATAATAACACATATTTGTAATGATAAAATTATAATAATCATATATTAATTAATATTAAATTTTCATAGTAAGTGTAAAAAAATTTCTCTGTTATGATATATACCATTTCATTAAAAGACCGCATTTGGCTTAAAACTTATGCCTTACATTAATGGTCTTAAGGGAATAACATAAGTTCATTGATGAAATGAATGATTTTATGAAATAATTGTAGTATTCTTTACAATATATGATGATAAAATGATATAAATTATAGATGAGAAGAGGTTCCATTTTATAAGTGAAGGAAGGGATACATAGAATTTGGTAAAAAGATTTGAACTATTTAATGTCACTGTCATGCCAAAGTGGATCTAAATGGAAAGGTATTCAATGTAAAGATAATATAAGGATGAAATATCTAAAATAATAATATTTTTATTTTCTTGTATAGAAATAATACACTTATCTCGTGGTTTAACCACCCACCCTCAATTGATCCATTTTAATCTTAATTGTGATAATAAAATTTTACTATTTTAAATATTCACTTTGAAAATAGATTATGTTTACCATATAAAATTATATTGATTATAATAATTAAAAACCAGGAATTTATTTTACAAGAATAAAATTATATAATATATATAATTTAATTTTAATGCTACATGAATTCCATTTCTATACATTTCAGAATTAAATTTTAATGAAATAGGCATATCGCAATGAAATAATTATTTCAGAAAAGAAATTTTTACGTGTAAAACATATAATATATCCATTTAATTCCTTCTAATTTATAAATAATGCATGAAAAAAATATTATTTTGAATATAAAATATAAAAATTTTAAATAAATTATTAATCAATATAAATTGTATTAATTTATTACTGTAAAAACACATTTCTTGCATTAAAATTGTTTTAATGAAAGTATTCTTTCCACCCCAAAAGTTAGATTATATAAAACTAAATTATAATGATGACACCTATTTAATAAATTATAATATTTATAATTAATATAGACTTGGTCACATTAATATCATATTCAAAACATAATTGAAAGCTTAATTGAATATAAATGACAATTATTTAAGAAAAAACATTAATTTTCACTATTCACTAAGAAATATATGATTTTAAAAAATACTAAAAATGAACCCTATAAAAATATTTAAATTATAATTGTAAAAATAATTTTAATTTATTGAAATAAAATTTCAACAAATTTTAGAAATTAACTACTAGTTTCATCCTTTAAAATGTGATAAAATAAATTTTTAATTTTTTTAAATAGAAAAATGAATACTGATAATTAAAAGAATATTCTTTGGGAATTAATAAATTAATTCACATTAATAATAAATTTTAAAAATATTTTTTATAATTTTCTTATAATTATGGTATTTTCAAATTTAATGAAATGTTTTAAATGGTTTACTATATCATTTTTCATATCGAATCAGGATTTCATGTCAGCTAATCTATCGAATACTTCTTGTATTATTTCAAATGAAACACATATAAAATATTGGGGTGATACAGTTTAAACCAATAAAATAAACTTATCCCTCAATATTATTTGACATTATTACAAAATGATGATATATTAGATTTATCATATTATTGGTATTTAATGTAGATTTATCAAAATTCAGATTACACCAAATAACATTATCTAGGATACTACCCTTATTCTACTTAAATTTTTCTCTGTGATCCAGTATTTATATCGGTTATTATTCAAAAGAAATGTAATGACATAGTGGTATAACCTCTATGTTTAATACATGTGAAATACTAGGAAGGTTTATCCTTTTATGAGATTCATATATCACATCGTGAACATGAAGTTATTTAAGACTTTTAAAAATTAGTGTATTATTTTCAACATAAACTTATTCCATGGAGAAATTCATAGAAAATCTCTCTTAGAAAAATAAAATTCAAGATCTCAATGATGATTGTCATCATAACTCTCTTATATACTCTATGTTTCCAGGATTTTTCATTGAATATATATGAGATTATATTCCATTTCCATAGTTATCGTAGGTCTCAATATGTTATCCCTCATCTTCATCCACGAATATAAATTTTCTACACATAATTAAATAGATGGATTTAGATGGGTCTATATAAATGCATGAGGGAAAGCTATTATTGAAATAATACATGACTAGAGGAAGGTGTTGATCCCAATCGTCATTGAAACATTGACTGAAGGGTCTCAACATTCCCTCCTTGGAATGAATTCTTCTCTTGAATTGGAAATCTATATGTAGATGATAAAAAATATATTACTCCACGTCTAGTTCTTTCTGAATATTTTTACTAAACATATTGGAAAACCTCGGATGTCAATTAGATTCAATAGAATGTGGAATACCATATAACATCATCACATCCTTAATGTGTATCCAATTAATCAAATTAGGATGGAAATACTCTTGAATAGGAATGAAGTTGATTGAATTCATAAGGTGATAAACTCTAACACAAATGCAATTATTGACTATAGATTTTTTTAGGATTCTGACCAAGAAAACCCGTGTGATTTTTGCACATTTCTATTCAAGAATAAGTAATTTTTTAACATCCCCCTAGACAAATATCTCTAAACCTAAAAATGATGATATACCAATCAAATAGATACATAGTCCCTAGAGTCCCTATATATCTTTTCCAAAAAAAAATATTAATTTATATATCTATATATTATCATACTTATATGATTAAGTGAGAATAAAGAGTTTTGATATTCTTCAAATAGTTCAATTTTTCTAGATTTTTATTAACATGACACATAGTCGTATCTAAAAGATTATAATTCCATAATAATCATGTGCAAACTCATATAAATTTTTCACCTTATTCTTTATCTCCAAAACATCCTTTTCTTCAACTTTAATAATTACACTGATAAATGGATGAACTCTCATTCGGGAAAGATAACAATCCGCCCATATAATATTTTGAGGTATATTCATTTAAAATACATAAATATTGGATCTTTTATGATCCTCAATGTTAATATTCTATCATGATCTTTCCAACTCAAATAATATGAATCCTAGTTTCATTTCCCAAGGTGGTAGTGTATTGAGTAATCATAATCATTAATAAACTCCAACCATCTTATTTGAAACCTATTATTCTATATATTGTTAGATATATAGGTTAAAAATATATTATAATAATATATGCCACATGTTTCTCTATAAGGATAAAGAATATATATCATAATTGAAAAAATTTCCTCTATGAACTCTAAACCGTGAGATGGGTAATATTCATCATGAACCATAAATTGTCATGAGAAAAAATCTATCTCAATATCAATATACATGATAATACATCCAATCCATTTCTTCAATTTATCACTATAAATCGGAAACTCTTCTACACTGCATGGAAGTGTGAAAAATGGTGTACTGACTAAAATTATTTCCATTTCCTTGAAATTTTATTCACACTCATAAGGTTAATGGAAGTTAAATCCCATATGAGTTCACTTATTTTATAGATTATATATCCTTGAGAAATAATCCAAAAAGATTTTATTATTATATATCCAATATAAGAGAATGGTGTATTTAACTCTTAGTGGTGGGTATGGGACACCATTCATTAACATCCATCTTTGATGGATCCACTAATATACACTCATATAATATTCTATGAGAAAATTTATCATTATATATGAAAAATTATAATTTGTTAAATTTAAAAAAAACACTTAAATCCTTTGGGTCCTCAATACAATACTTATGTGATATTCCTACTCATCATTTCTATTTGAATATTTAAGAATATAATATATAATGACTACTAAAATATAATCAATGTAATATATGAATAATCTATTCATAAAATAAATGATATTAGTGGGGGTATTATTATAATAAAATGGAACCACTAAAAATAAATAGAGTTTATACATTTTACATTAATCTTTATTATTTATTTCATCACTTTTTACCCAGCTGATAGCATCCAAATCGAAGATCAATCATGTAAATATATTGACCACCTTGTAATTTATCATACAAATCATCAATAAAAGGTAGTTTTATCTTATTATTTATTATTACCCCATTATGTTGTTGATAAATTATATAGATTTTCATTAATTCATCTCCATTCCTAATTAAATGTACAGGTGCAACTTGTGGTGACTCACATTACCTATTGAATCCATTATCAATATTATACTGTTGTTTATTCTTTAAATATTGGATGTCAATTGGGGAATTGTATATGGAGTATTTTAAATAGATGTAACACTGAGAATGGGTTCAATGGATTTATTAACATCATGATTTGGAGGGAAAATATGTATCTTATTTGGAACGGAATCAAAACCCACTTTAAAAAGAAGTAAAGCATCAATGTTTTGTTTCTCCCCAAAAGTCCTAGTTAAATACCAAATAAAAAATATTAACAATGAACCATGGATGTGTTGTAATTTTGATTGGATTTTCACATTTATCATCACTATAAACGGTTATGATAGGTTGGTTCATTATATGAAATGTGAATTGCCACCCATGTATATTTTTATTGGAATTATATAAAGTAATCCAATCCATCATTAAATTCACAAGAAATTCAACTTGAGGAATAAAAATAGAATTTTAAGGAGACACATTCCAACAAAAATAAATTAGGGAATATTCATATATAATAAATGTGATCATTATAACATTGGTAGTCCATAATACTATTTCAATAAATATCCATTTACGTAGGGATGTGATCACATTAGAAAAAATTTCAGTTATGATAGATTCGTTAAATGGAACGTCACATAAGATATTTGAAGTTCTATAGTGGACAGTATGTGTTCCATTTATAACATCTTTATTGCACCCCACATTAGTAATTATGATCGCATTAGAATTACATTTTTTATGGATTTAAGAGGATACATCCATAGATCAAAATTATCAACCCTAAAATTCATGAAATAGTTATCATAATTTTCATTCTCCTTGAAATTAGATAATAAGAGTGTTGATGGGGCATTCTGTTGACATTTTATCAATTTTTATCATTATCTAACTTTTATACATAAATTTTACATTATATTACCAAATGGTCATATTTTACACACATAAAAAATTTATATATCTAATTAATGTTTCTTTCTCCATACTACTTTAAACAATTTTTATGTAAATAAAAACATATATTATTCCCACCAGGGTTTTTGTTGATATAATTTCCTTTTAATTCCATTGTTATTTTTCCAATCAAACCCATTTGATATATGGGTGATTCCAATTCCCATTACCTATATTATATTAAATTGTGGTATTTTTCATACATATTATATTTTCATAGGGTTAACTCCCTTAATTGATTTGGTTTTAATCTAGTGAAGAGGCAACCGATATTAATTTCTGAATCAAAAATAATTCCATAATATTTCCTCAAAATAATTGTAAAATTTGTTTCATTAGTACAAATTGATTCATTATATTTCTACAAAAGATAAAGGAATTCCTTGTATCTATTTATAGGAACTACATAGGAAAATTTAATATTAAAAATTTAGTTCCTAAACTTGTCCCACTGCATGGAATCCATTAATTCACATTTCCTCATTATTTTTTTAATATTGCACCACTAATATGCTTCACCATCCAAATGATAAAAAGATAAGATAACCATTTTCACATTTCAAGCCATATATAATGGAAATTATAGTTTTAGAGTTATTGATCTATTTCTTAGTAATTAGTGGATAAGTAGACTCAATAAAATATGTTGGATGATGACTCATGATAGACTCCTAATATGTTGTTCCTTTATTTTCTCATTTATTTGTATTTACATGATTCATGGATTTATAAATTTGATTAATCATAAAAAAATGATTTTTTATTCTAGCTTCAATAATAATATGTTGGTCAGGAAAAAACCCCTTAATTTCTCATAATATTCATCATTAACATAAATCCTTCTCATTCATGTTGTTGATTGAAAAAAATATATATTTCAGGAGAAATTATAATTATTATGGTATAACATAAAATCATGAAAATGATTTATTGGATATAAAAATTGGGAGATATTTTCCTCAATATATGAAAACTTATGTTTAACCAAGGTCATCCGTGGACATTATATATTCAAATAAATCTTAATTTCTATAAAATAAAATCTCAAATAACAGATGGATATCCCTAGGATTATTAAATCTATATATCCAATAAGGTACCACTCACCATGCTCCAGAATGATGGATGGGATATACTCGACCAACTCTTTTTTGGTTATTACATCTAGAGTCATATATACTAAATCCACAATCACTAATAGTTTCTATAATGTGATTTATTTTCTTATTGAAAACACACACCTTTCATTTACAAAACATTGATTTTTTCACTCTTAATAATGATTATCCTAAAGTTTCTCAATAAAATTTCATAATACTAGTTACCAAAATTTATCATACCATTCCAATGATGAAAACTATAGTGACTCATGATTATATCATATAAATATTATATAATTTTCTATGAATTTTCAATATATTCTATAACAATAAATTCATTTAGATGGTATAGGTTTAGTATCAATATTAACATTAATACATAAGAAAATTTTTAGATAAAATATCTATATTATTTTTTGTTTTTTCTCCACAATTATCTACCTTTTTTACATATAATACTAAATAAATACATTATAAAATGGTTCAAGGAAAAATAAGAAAGGGCGAGACTAGATTCTTATTCATGGTAAATATACGAGATATATGTCAATGATCATAAGTGAAAATATGATAATCATATTGGAATAAAAAACATGATAAAACATTAAATAGTCCCCCCCAATCAGGGAAAAATATTTAATCTTGACACACAGTCTATGTTATTTTCAAATAAATGATATAAGATATAAGAGTCTGGAAGCATTAATAATGATTCATGATCCATGAAAACCTATCATAAGAATAAGATATAGTTTTTAACATGACTGTAATAATATAAAATCATTTCATTAGAAAATTATCTCTTCCAGTACAGTTATAGAGGATTGGCTTCACTATTCATACCATCATGTCATTAATCATTGTTCACTCTTAAGACAATCAAATCAAAATATATGCCTTACTAAACGAGTTCACTCCCAATTATAGTTATTATAGTCTCACAAGATGTAGTAACTTAATAAATGTGTTGGAGGTATATATAATTAAAATCCCTCCAATTATATAATTTAAACTATACATATGTTTTCCACAAGATCATAAAACCTTCATTATATTATCAAATCATAACTTATGGAAAGGAAATGAGTTTCATTAGAATGTAATCATAGTTACCATAAAAAATATTGATAATTATTAAAGATGGAATTATTAGTTAATATCCAATGTAAATTTCAAGAAACATCAAAGGATGTTATTATAGATAAAAATTTCATTAAAAGAGTACTTGAAATTTTCAAAAAGAAAATAAAATTTTTATATGAAATTAATATTTTATAATCTAAAAATATATAAAATATTAATAAAATAACTTTCTTTTAAATTAAATATTAAAATATAAAAATTGTGATTTAGATAAAATATTATTCATGATGGCTGATAAATTAATTATTGATGTGTACGTTAAAACAAAAATTCCATTCACAGTATCGAAAAAAAGATATAAGAGAATTGTTCGGTAAATGAAAACAATATTCCTTTAGAAAATTTTTATAGAAAGAAAAAAATGGTTAAAAATAAATATTTTAAATATATTAAAAATAGTATTAATATTCAATAAAAATTTAAAATAAAAAATTGGATATATAAGAAATTATTCATTACTCAATAAAAAACATTATTGGTTTCCCTCAAACAAATTCATTCGGTCTCTTGAGTACATAAGGAGTGGAAAATGAAAGGAAAACAAGTAATACATCGAATTAAAAATAGGATAACAAAATAAATAATTATTATTAGATATAGATCATATAATTTCATTATTGCAAAATTTAATCTTATACAAGATTGGTATAAATGAGTTTGTAACACAAAATCCTTATATCGAATTTGAATTTAAAAGAATGAACTCAAACCTCCTGTATAATATATTTTAATTTATTATGATTATATGAAAAAATCTTAATAATTCCTATAATATCATATATGGATTACTTGTAACACATTATTACTATTTCATTAAAAATCATTCATTATCATTATCATTTCAGGTTTTAACAGCTTCATTTCCCTTATATGTTTTGGTTCATTGGTTATAGTCCTTGAACATTGATTATGGTTACATCATATATATAAAACTAAAGATGATATAAATATTTTATATATTCATTAAATATAAATTTATATCCATTTATATAATGTAGTGATAAAAAATTAATTTCATCACTATGTAGAGATGGTAGTTTAAATGTACGAATAAGGGATGTTTCAATTTTCGAAGGATGGAAAAAATATTGGAAAATATGAATTAATAATTATATATTAATTATTATAAGAAAAAAAATATTTTAAAATTAAATGTATCATAATAACTATATATTAATGATAGTGGTTCAAAATGATTTGTATCACTACCTAGAGGTCGACGTCCACACATATGCACATGCGATACTTTCATCTCCCACTTGATAGAGAGTGGTGATAAATGTTTTTCCAGTACTCATAATAAAATCTAAATATGATTTTGATATTATAATTTTCATTTATTTGCGGTTATAACAGGTTTATATTAGGAATACGAAGAATACGTTTTAACTAAAATATCTTGGTTAAGATCTATATCTCTTCTTTGAGAGACATCCTTTGGCTTACTCCATAGACCTTAGAGGATTGGTATTTAGAGAAGTTCAAAAGATCTAGGGTGAAAGAATGTAATAGAATAATTCCTTATAGTAGGTATATTATGTGATATAATGGTCAAATTGAGATATTAAGGGAGGAGAATAGGTTCCCATTAATATGTGAGTGGAGGGACACTTATGGAATTTCATAAATAATTTCAAATATTAATGGAACATTTTTGCAGAAACTAGATCAAAACTACTAAGTATTGGAATGTATTATAATATAAGGTTTAAATAACATTAATAAATTATAACTTTATAATTTTTTGTGGGAATCAAACCCTTACATCACGGTTAGCCCCTAGTAAATTTTTTAAATCCTAAAACGTTGGAACAAAATTTACATATTATTAATATTCTCTAGGATGAAAAATTAAGATAACCTTATTAAATTATATTAACTATAATAACTCAAAATAATAGTCCATATTTACATAATCCATTTTTATAAGTTTGTCGAAAAATATTTTAATTAATCATGTAAACCGTAACGAAACCCCATTGTTGAAAAATGAATTTCTTAAGGGTAAAACAAAATTGAATTCAATTATATACATTTTAAAATACATCAAATGCATGTGAAAAAATTATATTGAATATATGATCTATATATTTTTTAAACTATTCAATAATAGATAATAATTTAATTTATTATGTCAAAACAATATTGTTTGCATAGAAATATTTTTTCATAAAAATGTGTTTTTATGGAAACAAATTCACTTAAACCAAAATAATGTTTAAATTTGATTCCTAGGATTGTAATTATATTATTTGAACATAAATTTTACATATAATAATTTATGTTAAAAATAAAGAAAAAAGTTATAGTTAGTTGAAAATAAATTAATTTTATAAAATTCTATATTGTCACTACTCAGAGAAAAATAATGATTTTTAAAAATAATCTAAAATATTATCCCTAATAGAAAATTTTAATAATTATTCTAAAAATAATAATAATTGCATAAAATAAATTATTAACATATGTTATATATTTATTATAAATTTCTCACGCAATTATTTGATATAATCCATTTCATGTTAAACATATTTATAAACCATTAAATGGTGTTACTGAAAATTTAGTACATATTTATTATACATTAATCTATAAATTTTATCCAATAAATTGAATTTATTAATATTTTTAATAAAATTATTTTTTCTATTCATACCTTTGAATTTATATTATTTGTTATAATGGTTTATTATATCGTGATGTATATAGACAGAGGGTTGTGTGTAGGGAAATCAATAGAATACTTAATGTTTTATTTGAAAGGAATTATATATTAAATATTGCGGTATTAAAATGAATAAAATATTTTTCTTAAGGGTTCAATAATATGCGACTCATGAGACTCCAAACAGAAAACATTAATAGAAGGGATCTTTGAAAAGCACATTTAAAAAATAAAATATACATTCCTAGAATTTTATGATGAAGATAAAACTATTAAACCTATGGGAAAGATGGTGGATCAGTAATAAAGAGATGTTTAAGAATCTTTATTAATGAATAGAATAATAAATGAGAAATCCAATAGTTTTTATAAGTCATAACCTGTTCTAATGGGGCTCATTCCATGACTGCCCCGTGACAGGCTCTGATAGGAAAAGGGCTGGTGACTAGAACTATGGAATAATTTCGCACAACTGGTAGGCATTATCCTAAAGTACCTATACACACGAAATCACCTCCATGCCCACACAATGTTTAAATTTAAAAACAGTGAAAGAATGAATTCATGCATCTAAGAACCCATAATAGGGTATGATTGTGAAATTACTCTAAATTGAAAGATGATAAAAAAAACAAGACCATCTAAAAATGTTATGAGTTTCACGAGTTCAAAGAGAAAGGGATAAGTGAAAAGTATGCTCTCAGTAATATCCTTGTTATGTCACACTTCAGCTATGCTCCACCCACTCCATATCCTCCTAGGACACCATCAAAAGGGTAATCATCTGTATAAGGCACAACACGTATGAGAAAACCCTGTGATGGGGTGAGTATAAAAATACTCAGTGTGACACCCTATAAAAACAAAATACCTAGAACCAATTATAATCATCTTAATACAAGTTGTAACAATGTATCAAAAATTGAATTAGTAAAAAAATAATTCCAATATACTCATGATAGACACCATGCCATGAGGCGGTCCTAACCCAGTGACATCCATAGTATTATATTCTATGTGATTCTCATTCTTGCATATCACACTCCACAAGACATGCTATAATAAAATACACTTGACAAATATATCTGGCTTATTGGGGCCCCACCCAAATAGAACACAGTTTTTCCAGTAATACATTGATACACAGAGAGGGGGCCAGACACAAAACCTTTGGGGAACACCATCAACACAATTTGGATCAACCCACTGTGTAAGGGATCGCATGATAATTATTCCACAAACCCTAAGGATTTTTCTAGCTTGACAGAGAATTTATACCATGTTAAGTGAGTTGACACTAATTCCATAGTCTCCATCTAGGGTTGACATAGGACCTCACATCAATCTCATGGAAGGATACCACAACTCTATATGACACTATACCTCTATTTGGGATTAAAATCCAATTATTTGGATGTAATACCATACTATACACTCAAGGAATGGATCATGGGAATGAACTCAGCCTATACTAGTACAAACTAGGAAAATAAAGAACATCAAGAACTCTAGATGGGAGTACATGATGTATCCCAATGGGTACATGGCTTGTCCGGTTGTCCCAATCATTTTCTATGTTGAAGAAACACACATGAAATGTATTTTCAATATAAACAACATTAAGAATAAGTAGACATTGTGAAGAGAAACAAGGTTCCTTGCACATGTAACCTGGTTGTGTTTGTGTAATGCGGTCATGTATGTGTACCAGTCCGTGTTCACCAATTCGTGTCAGTGTCTAAGTAGACGACAATCTATTTGGTCATGTACTATTTCCCATGTTCATGTACTCTTAGGAGTACACTTCGAGATGTTAGGGGAGGGTCACAAGCGGTGTGACAGGATCACACGTTGTGTGATCATCATCTCCTTCCAGAAACCCCGACATCTGTATAAGGGATACCGAACATTGTATAGCACTAAGTTACATTCCATGTTTAAATGGTTATTCTAGATCCATAGTACTTCTTTTTTATTCCTCAAATTCCACTCACACATAAATTTATACCTAATATCTATCTGTAGATCATAGATCTACATCTTCTTCTCTATTCCTCTAATAGTTTAACCGAATCTGCCCTTGAAATGCATCTGGAAGTCACCTCTGATATATATCTTTTGTGCGCTTCCTAGGAGGCATGTTGAACCATAGATCCAATCTAATTCATCCATGATCAATCTACAATCACTGTCTATACTTGTTCAGAAACCACTAGCATGTTCTATAACATCGGTTAGGATCTGTTGCATAGAAGAGTGGTTTCACAATGATGCAAAATTGGGTATTTATCAAATCATTGGCCAAGGGATTACTAATGATGATCACATGAATAATTTTTTTGATAAATACATAAAAAAATACAAGTTTGGAACAAAATTTAGTCCTTTCTCATTTGCCATAGATTTGATATCATAGAAACGATGAATGAATATGGATAATGAATGAACTAGAACATTAACAATTATATCCAATTTAAACTATTTATGATGCCTGAATAATTTATTGTTTATTGAGTTGACCGAAATATATTTGGGATTAAGATGTGGATGAAATTCAAAAAACCAAAAGCCCAACGTAGAGTTTGGATAGATCATTGATTATGAATGGTTTCATTTCTACTATAGATTAGATACTCCAACTCCATTGGCATGATGATAAATGATCTGATCCTAATCAGTTGTCAATAACAACGAATTATGTCCTCTAAAGGTGTATAATTATTTAGATTTTTTCAACTAGACCTAGGATAATTGTCTTATCCATGTACATAAAAATAGATCAATTTGTTGCATAGAATAAAAATTAAATAAATTTTTCTTTTAATTTATTTTATATATTTTACACCCCTGATAAATATTTCATTGAAGACCAGGACTGACCGATTATATGTATCTTCTTAGATAAAACCTCAAATAGGAACTCAATAGTGACCATAAATTTTGTATCTGAGAAACTGTTTTGGAGTTACTCATATTATTCAAGTAAATAGTGTGCATGTGCTATAAATTTTTTTAATATTCATTGAATCATTTGTTGATGGAATATCAGGCCTCCGAATTACATGATTTCTCTATGCGTCGTCTCAAAAATAATCCATATAATATTTAAAAAAATATATTGATAATTCATGATGTTAAATTAAACCAACCTAGGGGATTTACTTACTCAAAAATCCAAAATGAGGGATTGAGAAATAGAGGTTACTGAGAATGAATCTGAGCTTCCATCTCACATGTGCTCTCTTGGAAATTTACATGCTTCCATTGGACATGAAATAAAAGAATATATTTACCTTGATGGATCATCCATTTTCAATCAATGGTCCCCAATGGGTACTTGTAAAAATTGACTCCATCCATGAAGTCTATCTCACCCTAGTGGATGACCTATGATGGTACATTCAATTACCTCCTCAGATGGAACATGTGGAGAGATTTCATGTACCCTGTCTATCTAGAGAGGTTGATCCAAGAGGTATGGAACCTCACCAAATCTAAGTAGAATCTTGAATAGGATGATGATCCTCTAATATTGCTTTCCGCTCGTGCCAAATTTAGGTAATCCCATTCGAGACGAAACCCGAAGAAACACATAGTCTTCTTCCTAAAACTCCACAGGCCTCTACTACCTATTAGCATAAGACTTCTGACTGCTCTGTGAAGTCTTTATCTATTATTGGATGATCTTAACCTTCTCTAAAGTAGTACACACCTACTCTACGATCATGTGTGATGCATCTACTAGGTCAGTCCAGAAAACTGGTGGCATGTGGGGTATCTCTTAAAATCATTTAATGGTGCCACACCAATGGGGTAATGGTATTTGTTGTTCTATTCAAACCCCACTAGTGGTAGGTGATCCGTCAACTATGTCCAAACACCTACATGAAAGCCTATATCATGACCTTCAGATCCTGAATGGTCTTCAGAGTCTGGTAATCTATTTATTGGTGAAAAGCTATGCTCAAGTATTACTAGGTCAAAAACACCACTAGTAATCCCTTCTGCAACCAAGATGTATATAGATTATCATGATCAGAAACAACCATCAATGGGACTCCATGGAGTTGAACTATCTCTAGATCATATAGGAATCTTAAGAGCCTTATTAAAATATACTATCAAATAGATAAAATATTGGTTGAAATGTTGGGTTGTTCAATGATCACCCATATGGAACCATGTCCCATGGACGTACATGGTATCCCCATCACAAAGTCCATAGATATCCCACCCCACATCCATTATTGAATTTCATGGGGTTGAGCTAACCCCGATTAAACATGGTTCTCATCCTACACATGTTAATAAGTAAGGTATCAAGAGACATACTCTTCATCTCATTTATTCATTCTTAGAAACCAAAACTGAAATTGTAGGTCTTAATAAAGTTTCTCCATAGCCAGGCATACTGCTAAGGGGTATATATGAAAATTTTTCATAAATTAATTATACAAAATCAATGGTACCATTATGTGTCTGAAAATAACGATTTTCTCACTGCCTTTTTGAATATCCATCATGAGAATCCCCAATGGACATCTGAGCACACATGCCCTCGTAGGTGGAATCCCTATGTAATGCCTACCTAACCATATGCAAGAGTGGAGGGGTGAATCCTTCGACTGGAGGTATGATTCTCTATCTCCATCCACAATGGTTAATTGCAATGGGGCCAACTTATCTCAGTTTTCATTCAGAAAATTGTGTACTAGATCTCATGTTATTTATATCTGCCAAAACATTCCCCGTCCTAAGAGTATAAACAATCTCAAAGTCATTTTTTGAGAATAACTCTTGTATTCTCATTTATCTCAAATTCAGTTCCATATGAGAAAATAATTAATTGAGACTCTTGTGGTCGGAGTAGATGCCAAACCACTTTCCCATCAGGTAGTGTCTCCACATATTCAATCAGAATACTACCACTACTAACTCATGATCATGTATCATGTAATTATACTCTTGTGGCCTCAACTAGGGTAAACAATAGAAAATAAATTATTAACTATACATCAATACACAACCAATACTGGTTCCAGATGCATCATAGAATACCATGACCTAACAAACTCCATAGGTAACCTCAAGATGGGAGCGCTCATCCACCTATGCCTCACATCTAGAAAGAAATGTTTGACATTTTCTTTCCACACAAAATTCCTCCCTTTTCTTATCAAACATGTCCAAGGTGATTCCACTCATTAGGATTATGGTAAAAACATATGATATTACCCTTCCAATCCATGTATGGTCCTCACCTTGGTAACACTATTCGGTGGCTTCCATGAATGAACTTTCAAATCCTTCACTAGATCCACCGTAACCCCAACCTCTAAGATGATGTTTTATGGAAATTGGACATCCAGGTATAGAAAATTTTATTTGATAGCATTCATTGAATCTTTATATCTCTTAATTTTTCAAAAAATAAATGTATGTGTCTCATGTGCCCCTCCTCCGACACTGAATACAGTAGGATGTAATCGATGAAGACTACTAGGAACCTATCTATGTTAGGATAAATGATCTTTTTCATGAGTCTATTAAATATTATTGGGGAGTTATTCACACAAAACGAAATCACCATGTACTCATAGTGAACATTATGACATTTGATGTCTATCTTCGGTATATCCCCCTCTTTTACTCACAGGAGGTGATAGGCTGATCAGAGGTCAATCTTTGAGAACCATTGCACATCTTTTAACTGATCAATGATTCTGTCAATCCTCCGTAGTGGATACATGTTCTTCATGGTCACTAGGATTAAGCACACGAAATAAACAGAGAACCACATTCTATCATCTTCCATCATGGAAAACAAAACTCTGATATCCTGGGTTAAAACACTGGGTTTCAGGAAGCCGTTCCTCTATAATTCTTCCAACTGCACCCTCACCTCACGGAGCTCCACTAGTGCCATCTGATATAAAGGTTTAGATATCATTTTCATCATGGGGTGTAGATAAATGGAGAATTATATCTCACTATGGGGAGTTAAACTCGTAATATCTTCATGGAATATTTCCTCATACCCCTCCACCACTCGATGAAATTGATGACTCATAAAATCCATTGCACCGAGGATTAGTCAAGACAAATGATAAGTAATCAGATACACCATCTTATGCATTAGTCCATCCAATGCTTCGTATATTTAATTTTCCCAAAAAAGGAAAACATGGTCTTGTCACTATGGATACACAACACTCATTTCCTAAAATATCCAATCTGAGCATTATCTATGGATAACAAGTCGATTCCAACAATTAGTTCAAATGTTCTTGATGATTCTACCAAGAGATCCCAATAAAAAACTCACCTCCAAGAGTTAGTTCACACTACCGGCACAAATGTAAGATCATCAAGTCTCCTCTAATAAGAGTCTCCAAGAGTATTGGTTGCATCAGTAGTTTAGCTTGAATCTCCACGTCTCAAAGAATATTCTTGGAATGAGAAGAATAACTACCACATGTGTGTATCAAATTTGTAGCTAATGTGGAAACAGAAAATATCATACCATGTATCATACGTGGATTGTTAGAGTCATAGGCCTTCATAGCCTACAACTGGCTTTGTCCCTGCACAGCAACCCCCTAAGCCTGGTGTGGACCACCGAGTGGTGGTATTGGTAATTGGTCAACCCTCTAACAACCTCATATTTCCATGACTTCCACTCTACCACAATGAACACACAATGAACCACCCTTCTATTATCTTTATTATTTCCTTGGTGGTCCCTCAGCCATCTCTTGACCAGCTATATGCCCGGTCAGGTAGTCTCATTCCAAATGTACATGACCATCACAATAGAAACACCACATATCCATAGGAAAAACATATAATTCAACATAAATTATCAACATTTAGAACTCCTTAATAGATACAGTTTTAGAGGAGCGATCGGATTATCAATAACATGGATAATACTTTTCTAATTGAAAAGTCCCTAAGAAATAATTATTGGAATAAAGTTATTTTAATATTTATTTATATCTACATTCAATATTTCACATGTATATATTAGGGAAATGGTATTTATGAAATATGGTATAGAAATAACCTGATACATAAATAACTCAATGTGTTTAGAATAATGTTTTTTATTCTAAAAAAGAAATGATTAGATACTATGAATCATTTTTATAATAATCGATCCTTCAGGGATATTTTTCTACAAGATGGGAAGATAGATTCTATGAAAAATATATGATTAAAATAGTTAAAGGCCATGATGTTTCCATAACATTATGTTTTAGATTTCAAATTTAGTGAAATACCATATGTGATGAGGAAAGTAATTATAATGCTTCTATATTAGGATTAGTTCAATGTTCTATAATGAAATGTTATTATTGATTTGATGATGATGAAATCAATTTTGTGATAACCAATACAAATCAATGATCTAAAAGATCTGAAATCATTTATGTAAATATCATTTTTTATCATAAAGAATAAATATAGAGAAAAAGGATGAAGGAATGGTAGAACAAAAAATTTCTCATTAGTTATAAGAATCATTTGAAGCTACCATAGATGAATTTGGGTATAAATTTATATTTATGGATCACTAATACATTGTGAAAAAAATTACAAAAAAATCCACAACCATTTAATATGAAAACAATAAAACTCAAATTTGTTTTATGAAATACACATAATGAATTTGGATAATTGAAAATGAATAAGGAATGAATATTTTTCATGTTGTATTTTGATATTGTTAATGTATATGTGACCTTTTGTCATCTAGTTTACTTAGAGAATATTTCATTATTCATTGATATACCCATCCAAAAAAGGTTTAAAATGTATCAAATATATTAAAAATATTCATTCATGAATTATGTAATTTCATATGTTGTAAAAATTATGATCCCAGATAAAATTTTCATTTAGGAATATTAATAAATATTCTATTGGTTGAAGAAATCATTATATGGATTGAGAAGAACCACGAGCATAGTACTCGTGGATGTAAGTATTCATAAATAATCCTTGTTATCTTGTTGTATTTTTTAATTAAAACTTCATTATCAAAAATTAACATGGTTGGCAGATGATGGTTCGTATATATGTTGATGAAATAATATTTGGAGGTTCATATGACACTCAATGAAATAAGTTTTATGATATAGTTGTATAAAAATTCAAAATGACATCAAATATTGAATTATTATTGTTCTATGGTTTGAGGATGATTTAATGAAACACTGGCACTTTCATACTCTCCAAAAATATTCCAAGGTTTTTCTAAAATGGTTTCAATTCTATGAATACTATGGTTGAGACCTAGATGAAATTTTTAAAAGATGATATATTTGTGGAGGTTTATATAACTATATATTGGTAGATTATCAATTGCATACTGTATATTATAAGCACATGAATGAAATTTTGTTTTTCCATATTTCTGGATTAACAATTAAAAATTAGTCCCAAAAGTAAATCACATGACAGTGGTGAGATGAATAGTTTGATGCATCAACCAGAGATTGGACATAAAAATATATTTTTGTAGAAATTATCTGTAGTAACTGATGGGACATATAGATTCTGATTCATAATGTTCAGTTGATGATAATATTATACTTATGAATGTTTTTTATCTTCACTGCTCATTAATTTATATAAAAAATTGAATCATTGAATAACATTATGAAATTATAAATCCTCATTTATTTAAAAAGCACAAGATTTTATACAATTGATATTGATGTGGAAAAAGAATTATGAAACTGGAGATGACGTTATACCACTTATCCAAAGTTCGTGTGAAAAACTAATTATATAATAATTAATTTAAATCCCATCACCACTCGATAAAATAACGCATTGTGATCAAATACAATTTCATAATGGAGAAATTTGAGTATTGGGTTCTGAAAATGTATTATTTGTTGACTAAAAAACATGGACAAAATATGAACATGGATCTATAAGAGGTGTATTTTGAAATGAATATTTTGAATATTTGAGTCCAATTAATCCCTTATCTCTAGATTATATTCAAGATAAAGTCCCTAACACACCCCAATTAGAATTTATTTTTGAGAAAAGTTTTTTCTAGCTCATCAAATCATTTCATATTATTATAATTTTCCTTTAAAAATATTAATTGAAGTGAACATAAGGTTCATTAAAAAGGGTGGATAAATTAGTCATTATGGGGAGAAAACTAAATGAAATATAATTGAATCTTTTTATTTTCTTACTGATGTATTTTACATGTTGATAATGGGTAGAAACTCTTAAGGGGTGGATATTTTTTTTGTTAATAAATAATTAATACAATTCTATAGGTAATGGGAATCTATATTTGGCATGGGTGAGAAATTTTTATATCTATATAAATTTAAATAATCATAACTGGAAATATTATAATAAAAATCCATTTATTGGATAACAATTACTGTGTTTGTTAACATTAAAATTTGATTTTATATGTTTAAGAATGATATGATGAAGAGGATATTCATTAAATATTTTTATGGATTAACTATATATTCATATGTATTGATGTTGTTGATTGATTTATTTGGATGGGAGAAAAATTATAACTCTTAGGGTAATGGTATATTCTATTATAGAATATTTCCTTAAGCTACTATGTCACCAAATAGAGGATGAAACACATATAATTAAATATAATTTCAACTTCACATGAGTTTCAAGGGTTAATTGGCCATTTATATAATCATAACCCATATTTTTGTTATGATAGAAGATTTAAATGTGGTGTCTACACCTTGTTATAGGGAGAATGTGAATGTGGTAGTGAAAATGAATTAATATTTCAAATCCTATATGAACTCTCATTGAAATGAAACAGCAAGGTTATAGCACCATTGAAAATAAAATGCATGTGCCATTGAAACCACCTAGTACATAGAGGGGGATTATTTAAAAAATGTATTATTAGGTATCTTAATTTTTACCAGACACGACACCATATCCAAATGGAATCACACCTTAATATTTCATGTGTTCAAAGCTATATAAAAAATATCTTACTGAGATCACGAAAACATTGAATATTTAATTATTTTTTTGTTGGGATAACTAAAAAAGGAATACTACAATGAAGCATTACATAAATTAGAGTTTTATTAAACTTCATTCTATGAAAAAAATTGAGATTATAAGTTATAATAATGTAGAAAAGGAGAATTATACAATTTAGAATATAAAATCAACCCACATTCATGTTTTTACAATAAAAATATGAATTTTAATAGAAATGTTGTGATCACGATTTTAGGGAATCAATGAGAATTTAGTGTTCCTTATTCACAACATTCATGTGGTGATGATACATGGAATGGTCTTGAAAATAGAGTGAAAAAATTAATTAATCCTAAACCTTCAATGAAGTTATCATTTCTGATTACAAAAGAATATAATGCAATAGTTCATGATAGGATTAATTAGGTAGAATTGTGTAATGATCCAATGTATTATATATAACCATTACCTTATTATAATTAGGTAATATGTTAAAAACTCATAAGAGAACATAGTAATGTCATTATAAAAGATGAATGAATTAAATAGGAAGGACTTATAGTTTTTAAGGAATATATTCCCCTGATATTGTAACTTGACATTTGTAATAGTAATGTGACCCTTATTAATAGTAAACTCACCAATTGAATAGATACTTCACCAATAAAATTATTTAAAAAATATCCATATAATAAGTGATAATATGAAAAAAATATATAATATTATATGTAAATAAATATTTATAATTTATTTATTATGTTTTGGTATTTTTATATGAAATAAATATTAAATTACATTTTTTGATTAAATTAATAATTTAAAATAAAATTTATTTTCATAAAAATAATTCTTAAATTAATACATTGATTACTAAGGATTTTAAGTTAATTTACTGAGACCTTAATAATTTTCTCAATGTCTTGGATAATATTTTTCAATTGTAAAATTTTTATATTCCAAGTAAAAAATTATATTAAATTAAAATTATATTTCTCATATTTAGAAAATAATATTAACAAAATGGAGTTCATTTTTAATTATACACATCAGTAAGTTGTTATGGTGATTTTTTGGGATTTTTGTGAAATATTTGATTATTTTTAGTGAATAGAAAAGTATTGTAATTTACAGTATATATACATTACATATTAAATTAAAAATCCACTAGGTCATGTATGATGTAGGAATAATTGGGTTGAACTCACATGACCTGATTACTATATTTATTCTTTGTAATAAATGCTATTTCTTTTCTTGATCGGTATAAAAAAATATTGTCTAAAATAAGGAGAAACCACCACTCTCCTCCACTATAAATACCACCCATCACCACCTCTTCTCCACACAAATCTTAAGACTTGAACCATGTATATATTCTATCAAATACCTTTCCAAAACCACTTCCACAATTCTTATAGATTTTTGTCTCCACAAAATACCAAAACCAATCCACTATGGAGGTTCTAAAGAAGCAAGATTCTAGATGTAAAACCTTCTTCTTCTTTTTATTTTTATCAAATTTCCTTTATTTAATTTTTCTCTCATTTACCCCCCTCATATACGTGTAATGAAAACATCAGTATCATACATATAATATAATTTTAACATGTTAATGGCATAATTCTTCATCAAATATCTTCTCTTTATGAATGAAAATATCGTTCCTGTGGTGCTGATTTAAAACCTTCGTGGATAACATGCTTTCATCATCCAATTCCATCTTCAATAATGGTCATGAAAAAAATATGGCTGAAAAATAATATCATACATGTATTTATCTTACGTAATATTTTGTAATCATTTTTTACGCGTGATAATTAATTATAACCGAAAATGTGTTCGTTGTGATAAAAACAATAAATTAATCTAAACTATTATTATTAATGATTTATCTAATGAATAAATATAATATATGAAAAAAATGATATTTTAATGTCATATATGTTCATTAATAACATATAAGTTCATTTATGGAAAACTATCCTTGTTATAAAAGATTTTCCATACACACATACAAGTAAATCGATTAAGAAAACTATGGAAATCAACGCTCCCAAACGATGAAATTGAATATTTTAACTCAAAAAAAGGCCATTAATGAAATTAATAAATTTATAAAAAATAAAAAAATGGATAAATTATATTTAAATTGTTAACTAATGAATATAATTTGATTATTCCAGACATTATGATGAATTAAAAAATCATTTTGGACATAAGGTAAGGGATTTAACCTGAACATCCATTATTCCTTCGGAATACTCTTCCTCTATTTTTAGCCTAATGGAATTCTATTTTAATTTTACCTATTTATTATAAATGTTTTTTATATTTTCCATAGACATGTATAATGATCCAATCATCCTTATTTTCAGGGATATATGCTTTTTACAAGGTTACGTACTCAATTATTTCCAATAAACACCCCCAATTAAAGGGAACATCCCTATTTCATACTCATTTCCATGTGTGATCCATATTCTATATTAAGACAAAATTAGTTTTTATAAAATAAATAATTTTATTAAGAATTGATTCTTGGTAAAATTATGATTTTATATAAAATTTTATGCCATTTTCTACTTCAAATTCTCTTTAATAATATCCTTAAACTGCTATAATTTTTGTTTTTGTTTACAATGTTTCATTAAATCTACTTTCACATGTATTCAATTCCCATTGACATAACTTATCATGATCTATTCCTATTTTTACATCTTAATTCTCATTTATGATTTAAATCCTTTCTTTCATGGACACTATTAGGATATCCCCTTATATTTTCCTTTTAACATGGTTATGATATGAAATTGTTACAATGGGTAAACCTTACGTTTATGTTTGATTCCTTAGGTATTATTCATCTTATGGAACACATATTAAATGAAATGTTAATATAGGTGTTCAAAGATAGCACTCCAATGAATTGGTTTATGTATAGTCTCGTGATATGTTATGTGCAACAGTCCTGGTGGTTGGCCACGACTCATGCTGCTCAATGTGAAAGGATCATTTAGACATGATAATCTAGGGGAAAGGATCCTTGACTCATGATAATTTCATGTTATCGGTTGATTACACATTACTATAAATCCCTGATTTAATTATCCCATTTAATAATTCCTTATGTTTAATCATGTTCCATTACTTTTTATAAAATTATTATTTTTCCTTCTAACCCATGTGCAATGATTTATTTTAATTTTTATGAACATATTAGTATTTTAAGGTCATCCATTTTCTCATGTTATCCCTCGGTCATCCTATGAAAATATAAGGTCTTAAAAAAAGTTAGGAGCTCATAATGGATGATAAATAATGAAATGTTCTGTTTAGTCCCATGTTTTTTCTTTTATGTACCTTATCATCCAAGACAGTTGACATTATGATCCATGGCTGTAAATTTGATATTAAATTAATCTAAAAATCATGTAATGATTTATGTAAAAGTCTAGGATCATTATTGTTGGTATAGGTGGAAAATATTAGTTATTTTTAGATTCTTGGAATAAAGAACATTTGTAATAACCATATGGATAATTCTAGTATGAAAAACAATCAATTATTAAAAAGTATAGATTAATTGGTTTATCATGAAAATATATACCCTCATATATAAAATAAGTTTATGTGGTTTTGAAACATATTTTCCTAGGATTGATAACTCCAACAAGGTGTTCCAAGCAAGACTCTCGGTAACCTATTATAAGACAATGTGACTTATAGAGCACTAGGTTTGACACTCCCAGTGGATATGTTTTGGTAAATTCATAAGCTCTTTATGAACCATTATGAAGTGAACAAATAGATTACCTTTGTAAAATATGTTAGGAAATATATAATGGGGAAGATAGATTGAAATATATGTAATCACAATATTGGATATAATTTTCCATTAATATTTTTTATTTTTATGTTTAATGATTTATTTTTATGCTTATTAGAGAAGTATTCATTAACCCTAATAGAAATTACTTTTTTACCTACATTTACATGGGAAATAAAAGAATATATCAAAACAATAATTTTGATAGGAAATGTGGAATGTTCACTAATTATATTCTAAATATGATGGTAATAGGATCTCAAAACATCATAAAGGTACTTTATCAACTCGATACGGGTATGAATAATCTCATTAATTGTGTGGAACTCCCTCTTTCCTATAAGAGAGTGAATGTTTTCACAGAATCCTTCATGTGTAAAAGGTCTCCAGTTATTAGTCTATATTTTAATCCACTTCTCATAGAAAAGTGAATTAAATGCATTGAAAAAATATTCATTGTTCCCCAGTGCATAGAATAAGATAAAGTTTTGTTAGAGGTCTATTATTTTGAAGGGGAATATTATTAGTGGTTGACATTGATAAAAAATATGATTTCAAAGGAGTAAATTGATTTGATGGGTTTAGAGGAATTCAACAAAGAAAATTTCAGTAATTAATATCCTTGAACCCTCTCTCTCAATATGGAAAGATGGTTCCTTAGACTTAAGCATAAGGAAGATGATTCTATCAGGAATATGAATTGAAATTTACGTGGCATTCAAGATAAGCCTATAGGAATTTCATGAATACTGAATTCAAGGAGATTGATTCATTAGTGGACTTAATATGAGTTTATAAAAATCATTTGTTATTTTAGACATCTATAGTTATGAGGAGATATTATGTTTTACCCTAATGGTTGAAATAGTGATCTGAGACTTTCAATGATCTTGTGGGATTGGTGAAAAAAATGGAAAACAGAGTCATATATGGTCAGATCAATGAATACATATTATGATAGAAAGATGAACCCACATCCCTTGCTTCAAAATTTCTGGAAGAATCATCTGGGGAACTATCAAAAGAGAGCCAATACATGATTAAAATTTGGAAGAATTGAGAATTTTATATGAAATGCCGAATGGATATGAATAATCAAAAATATATGGAAGAATAATGTAAGGTACATATCAATACCCAACCTCTAGTGTAGTGTTTCAACTTTATGGAAGATGGGAATGTTCATAACCAATTCTGTAATCCAATGTTTTTAGAGGCAATCAATAACAACCTCCTTGGAAACAATGAAGGGATTATACAACCTCGACCACTGACATGGTGTCAAAAAATGAAGTGGTGATTGGTACACTGGTTATTCTACATTGAATAGTGAATGTAGAATTTGATTCTTCTTCTAAACATTCTATCATCTCTTTCATGTTTAGAATAACTATTAAAAAAACACCTCAAAATTTGGACATTGTGTTATCTGTAAGAAAACATAATGTCTAAATTATTGCATTCAAAGTACGTAACTCCTCCCAAGTTAATTATTGATGACCTAAACACCTCAAAAATCTATTCATACACCCATTTTTAAAGTCCTATGATATTTTTTTAGTGGATTGGTGACCATTATACATATACAACATCTAATGTTGGGAAAGGGAGATCACTCCCAAATATGGTAGCATCCTCCAATTCATTACAAGTGTAAAGAGAAAGATGAACCTCATTTAGAATATCCATCTCAAGTGTGTATATTAATTCTATATGATAAATCATATCTCACTCAAATTATTATCCAATGGAAAATACCATTCTGGAAGACATTCTCATTGCAAGGGATTACAATGATGTATTACCTGAAGAAATTTTAATTCATACCCCTAATTGAGAAGATTTGATGTCAATTGATCATATTATTGGATATTTTATTATATAAAATAAACCTAATTGAATGCCCACCATTGAAATATAATAATTGATGAAGCATTTATAAGATAATCTAGATAGGGTTTTATACACTCGTGTGCTTTACCATGGGGTTCGTGATTCCTCTTCTTCTTGAAGAATGATGGATCAATGAAACTCTACATCCATTATCATGAGCTCAATAAAATCATATTAAAGAACAAGTATCCCTCACCTTGAATAGATGACGTTTTTAATCTTCTATGTGGGGCCATTTATGTTTTTATTGTGGACCTTCATTCGGGATATCACCAAATAATGGTGAGGAAGGAAGATACTCCCAAGAATGTCATTCAAACGAGGTACGGATACTATGTGTTCATAGTAATTCCATATGGAATCTCTAACACTCAATATATTTAAATGTATTTAATTAATGTAGTCTTTAAATATTACCACAACAAATATGTGATTGTGGTCATCAATGTTATTCTGAAAAACTCCAAGAGCAAGGAGGAACGTAAGGATAATTTGAATACTGCTTGAAGACATTGTGAATGGAGAAACTATATAATAAGTATAGTATATGTGTGTTCTAGATGGAGGAAGTATCATTATTTCTTCATGTTTTTACTAATAACATAACATCTCTAGAATGTTACATTAAAAAGGAAATTAAAGAGTGGACCAGGCCAACATCTATAACAGTGATCTGCATCTTTCATGGTATAGCTGGGAATTTCTGACTATTTTGGAAGAACCTCCCATGATTGTAAAACCTATTAAACAACATGAAATGGAAGGGAGTGATGTTTTTATAGACCCAAGAATGTGAAGAAGTCTTTAAGGATCTCAAAAATAGGCATATCAATGAAAAAATACTCATACACCTGAAATGTGGGGAACAATTAGTGGAATATAGAAATTCATTAAAGAATGTATTAGGGTTTTTATAGATGGAAATTTTTAACATGATAGCCTACAAAAAAAGGATGATGTAAATTCATGAGAAAAAATATCTTATTCATTATTTGGAGTTTGATTCTATGATCTTGGGGTTGACAAATTGGTAGTATCACATCTATGGGCAGAAGTCTGAGATAAATACTACTAAAAGAAGTCTCAAAAATATATTCACACACAATGAGCTTAATTTGCAACAGAAAATATGGTTAGTGTTTATCGTATATTATGATATCCCTATCCACTTCCATCAAGGTATGGAATATAATGTTTAAAATGATCTAAGTAGAATGGATCATGCATCTTCAATAATGATGATAATTGGGAATGATACCATCTTCTAAGACCTATAAAGGATGGACATGGTAATCATTATGTGAGAAACATCATCAGTCCATTCTCAAAATATTTCTCAAGCATCCCTTGTAGATAAAATAAATAATTCTCAAAGAAATTATGAGGAAATTCAGAAAAGGGAGGAAGCTATTCGAAATGGGAAATAATGTGAGTTTAAGATTAGTGAGGATAGAGTCGTAAGATTTGGGTCATGGATATTTGAAACATCCAATCCATATATAAAGAATGATCTTCTGAATGACACACATAGTTCATCCTTCTCTATTCACCAAGGGTGGAAAATGATTTATTGTGATCCCTATGAGAACCTTTAGTGGGAACATTTGAAAAATGAGAATTTTGAATATACATCAATGTTCCTTCTATGATAGCTAGTGAATGTTAAAAGAAAAAAAGGATGAATGGATGACAAAACCATTACCCACACCAACATGAATGTGGGTGCACATCACCATGAACATTTTCAATGGAAATCCAAATATATCCGTAGGAAAAAATTCTATATGGGTTATTGTGGACCATCATAAAAAGACAGTACACACATTATTTAAATTATTGAGGACTTCCCACTAGGTCAACAAGAATTGATATACATAAAGTAATTTGTATGAATACCTGGGGTACCAATATAAATTGTATTTGATCGAGAAATGATATTCACCTCCATTTTCTTGAAGAGTCTCTAACGTGCTCTATGCACAAAATAGAATGTCAAAATGGCCTATCATCCTCCAATTGATGGAAAATCTATTTAAAAAATTCCTACACATTAAGACATGTTTAAATAATGTTATATGGTCTTCAAAGGATTATGGGACCAACATATTCCACTAGTCGAATTATTCTACAACAAATGCTTCCATTCAAGCATCTAAATGGATCTATATGATGCCCTTTGTGTGAAATTGTGAAGAGCACCAGTAAGCTGGGATGATGTCAGTGAACCTAAGCTTCTAGGACTTGAAATGGTCTATGAAATGGAAGAGATGTTGAAAACCATTATACAACATACAAATGGCGCCTAAAGACTACAAAACTGCTATGCAGACAATCATCGATGGGACATGGAGTTTAAGGTCGGACACATGGTTTTTCTATGTATACCATCATTGATGAGGATAATTACATTTGGGAAGAAAGAGAGACTTTATCCTAGGTACATCATCCCCTTTGAGATCAAAGATCAGGTCGGAGCTATAGCCTATCGACTAGCAGCTCCACCCATCACATCTCAATTATATGATGTAATCCATATATCCCACTTAAGTAAGAACATACCAAATCCTTCATATGTACTAAAATTAGAGATGGTATATTTTTTAATCTCTCATAATTGCGATATATTTTTTTATAATTATATGGAATTATTTCAAGACTAAAAAATCTGACGGCGCAGGATTCCGAGGCCCGGAGTTCCCGAAAAGATCCGTCAAATTTTTTTTAAGCATTAATTAGCGCCCCAAAAATTTTTTCCAAAAAAGTGGAATAACTCTTAAATTTTTACTTGGATCAAAAATTTGAGGGCACCATGGGGATTAGGATGGGGGTTTTACCCTATGAACGACTTATGTTCAGTTCGCATGAGCCTCCAGTGAGAAAACCCAAAAATGGTATAACCATAAGTAAAATAATTAAATAAATTATTTTATTTTTCGAATGATTATAACTCACAAATGGTAGATCAAATTGATAATCTGAGACCATCGCTGAACTCGTGAGAGAATGAATTATTTAAGAAGATACTAGATATGGCTGGCGCGGGCCACCAGTGAAAGTTTGTTTTTGTCCATAAATAAAATAATTAAGTGACAATTATTTTATTGTAAAATTCATAACTTCTAAAAGGTAACTCAAATTGAAAATCCAAGAGTACCATTGGGTTCGTTGGGATGTGTTTCACTTAGGTAAATCCTAACCTTGACTATCGCGGGTCAAGGGTGACTATTATTATTTTTTCTGAACATTTTTTCGGGTATGTTCAGTAAAAGCGCGAGCGGTGTTATATAACTTTTGAACCGGTACTCAGAATTGAAAATTGAGGGAACCGTTGAACTCGTGACACCGATATTTGCTTAATGAGACCTTCAACTTCACCACAGTAGGTCGAGGGATAATAATACCATTCATGAGCTTTGTGTGAGCGTTAAAAAATAAAATAAAACAAGAAACAACTATTATTTTAATATTTTTTTTAATCCTCCCAATTAGAATTCAAGGTTGTGGACCCCATAACTCCACATTAATGTAGGGGAAGTCCCTTGGAATCCTCCAATTTAATTGTGCCAATGTAATGCATTTAAATTGTTCCAATGCAATGCAATTAGATTGAGCAATTTAATTACGCCAACGTAAATTAATTGTCTTGACATTTCAAATGCTAAGTAACAACGTCATTGGAATTTAGGAAGGTTCCTATTAAATTAACCTTCATAAATTCCACAATCGTTACTTACCCCCCCCCCATCCTATTTATATGGAGTTTCGGGGGGGGGGGGAATTGGAATAGCTTCACCAAGGGATGAAGCTATGGTAAAGGGATGCGACGCGCAACACTTGGAAGACAGAGCCAGTACCGGTGGGTGGTGATGAGCGACCCCAAACCACGAATCCTAGAATGAGGAGCCAACCCTGAGCCAGGATTAGAAGCACATTATGGAGACGACGAATGCTGATGTTCTTCAACGGCTTCGTCTTCTTTCTCGCGCCTCCTCTATCGGAACCTTCATTGTAGGGAATGTTATTTTAAACACCCTTTTCCCCATTTTTGACATCCTTCTTGAATTAAGAACATATATATCACTTGCTACACCTCTAATGTGGAGTGTGTGGGCCAAACAAACATGGACCGACCCCTCTACAATCGTTGTGGTTTTTTGTTGCATTCTTCGCAATAGAGGAGGACAGTGACCAGTGCCAGCGATTGGCACAAGTGGGACTCGGGAGTGGCGGCCAGCACCATGGTCAGCCGTGAAGACGGTGGCAGCGCAACCATGCTGCCAGAGAAGAGTCACAACCCATAGACCGCAGAAAAGCAAATCCAGTGGCCGGTGGTGGCCGGCCACATGATGGGGATGTGGCGGCATGTCCGGGCTGCCCGGAGAGCTTCGGCACCACCCGACAAACCTGTGCTGTGGCGAATGGCAGTGGAAGCTCAGAAGGGGTGGTCAACTCGCTGCCAGCCGCCGGTGATGGCGCCTCACGCGACTGCGTTGCGCGAAGGATTGGAGGCCCATATGGCCATACGAGGCTTCCCAGTGGACCACCAAACACCATCCGGGCCAGGTCGACCTGAATCTAGTCGGGTTGGCCTAGGCCGGGTCGGTTTTGCCCAGGATTGGTCTGATAGGACCTGAACCAACATTGACCGTTTTCGTTCATTAAGAAAAATCATGAGCTACATGCATATGTTTGAAAAACCATCTATGAAGCTGGAAATATTGGATCAGTATGGTCCTTTTGATATACTCTACATGAGTTTGGGATAATGTTGGAGTATGGCCAGGTTGGATTGAACCCCAAATCCAGCAAGGCCCTCGGCGTAGAAACAATTATAACTTGCAGACCGGGCGTCCGATTGACGCACCGTCAGTTGCGTTGGATCCATTTTGAAGTGACAGACCTTTGGGATACTTCTTCATGGGAATTTTTTGTAGTTGGAGTATCTAATTGTGGATTGATTTGAAGACACTCCTAGAATCAAGCGAGATTTGTGCGGGAACCCTGTGGCTCGATGTACGCGAGGAAAGAACATTGATCCTCTGTGGGTTACTGCTCAAAAATAATATGTGGGTCAGTGCTCAGAAATACTATGTGGTTCAGTGCATAATGATACTATGTCGGTTAGATCCTGTGTGGGTTAACACTCAGCGATTCTTTGTGGGTCATAGCATATCGATCTGGTGTGGGTCAAATCTTGTGTGGGTCAGCGCTCAACGATTCTGTGTGGGTCAGTTCATATAAATCTTGTGTGGGTCAGTGGGGGTTAGTTACCGATCAATCATATGTGGGGAAGGAATAGTTTTACATAATAGAATAAGATTATCTATCCCTAGAAAAATCATCTATACTTTTATACTTAAGTTATACCTGGGGTGAGATGAGTCCTTATCTTTGAGATGACACCTTTCTGATATTCTTCTATGTGGCTTAACTATGTGTTACTTTCATTCATGGTGATACATTGGTGGTATTCTTCTGTGTGTCGTAGCTGTTTGGTACTCAACTTTATTGTGATACCTTTGAGTTATTCTTCTGTGTGGCCTACCTATGTGGTACTTTCCTTCGTGGTGATACCTTGGTGGTATTCTTCTATGTGGCGTACATGTGGGGTACTTACCTTCGTGGTGATAACTTTTTGGTATTCTACTTTGTAGCGTACATGTGTGGTAGTTTCCATCATGGTGAAACCATTGTGGTATTCTTCTGTGTGGTGTTACCTTTGTGGTACAGAACTTTTTTGTTTTACCTTCTTCATATTCCTTCCTTTGTGGAATAGTTGAGCCCTGGGCTATGGATTTGGGCCTTGTGTTTCCACATGAATGAGATGGGTATACTTGATAACTTAGTATTAAGTATGGGAATATAATTAAGTAGGTTTGATAGTTGTTTTCATGATTTGTGGTTTATCATTTGTGTATTTTGTGAGACCTTTGAGGGTCTCAATTCCCCTACTGAGTATCGTTATACTCACCCCTACACGGCTAAGACCACACCTTGTTGTGTTTGGTGTAGACGACAGACAATACTGACTATGGACAAGACTACCAGGAATGGAGGTAGCTCAGAGGTGGACCTTAGACGAGGTATACTGCAGAGACGACCGTTCGAGAGCTCTACCTACCCTTCAGGTAGGATCCTTGGTGGGTGTTCATAGGAGTTGTTTCATTTTACTTGTACATTCTAGTTTTCTTGTACTTTCCAGTTGGGCTTGTATTCTGGCCTGCTTTTAGTTACTTTACACACTCGTTTTACTATTAAGGTTTTTGTGTTCATGTCTTTCTGTGTGCTAGGTCATCTGTGTTTACAGGATATAAAGGTAATTCCTTCCCAGTTTTTTGGGAATTCACCTTTCGGTGATAGTCACCAGCCCTTGCCCTATGCACGGTAGGCTTGGGGTAGTCACGAAACGGTCCCCGGGGGACGGGTCAGGACAAATTGGTATCAGAGGATTTGGTTCTACCATAAAACATAAGAATATAATCTTTTAATGGCTATATTTTTAAGTGTAATGAGTGATTTTATCAAATTAATGAATCCAGTGTTGGGGCGGTGACCAACATATCCATACACCAGGACCCTGACTTCTGATTTATAACTCAGTGCATGAAAACAATAATTACATGTGTGTTTTGAAATGTTTTCTCATGTTTTCTTGAGTCAACTTACCAGGTATAACTAAATGACTGTGGCGCACCTGTTCCTTATCAGGATGTCGCTTCGTAGACAAAAAGCTAGGATTCTCAAGAGAGTACACGATGAAGGCCCACCGAGCGATGAGGATCTGGTGTAGGGACCTCTTACTATGTAGGCACTTTCAAGTGGTATACCAGCAGCACCACTACCCATTGGGAAGAGGATACCATCAGCCGCACTGGCAGATGGTACACGCTGAATGAGCACGTTGCATGAGTTCCAATAGTAGAGGCCTCTATGTTTTTGAGGAGAGATTTTTTTCCACACAGTTGAGGGCTGGATGGAGGTAGTTTCTAGGGTTTTACACCTAGTTGAGACACCAGTAGAGTAGATGGTGATGTTACCTACTAGTCTTTTCCAGTGAGTGACCATGAGGATGATCTGCATAGTGATGAAGCTTTGGTACATAGATCATTGCCCGAGATGGTACCTTCGGGTAGTGTGTCGCCTATATCACCACCTATTGGTCAGTAGTTACAACCAGTGGTACCGGTAGAAGACACAAATAGGCTTAGTGCCTTACGCGTGATTCAACATCAGATAACCCCAAGGTTCCAAGGTGAGGCTGAATCCCATGCAGCTAGGGACTGGCTTGAGGAGGTGGCTGAGAGTTATCTAGAGCTTGTACATCTTGGCAGGATGACATGTCGGTAGCTGAGTATTCATTGAGGCATACTGATCATTCCTATTACTCAATGAATATGATACGATCAGTGCTTCGGAACTCGGACTATCGAGTGAAGTGGGGTTAAGGATGTCCAAGCTAATACGATTCCTCTTTTAATTCCTACTTATGTTGGGGTACTATAGAGTACCTTTGTGGTTGAATGTTCTTTGGCTGAGCGGATACAGTAAGTGAATGATAGTAGTGGGAAAATAGAAAACTAGCGCCTGTCTCAGAGACATGAGCATGTAAATTTTTTTTGGGAAGAATAAGTGTGAGGGATTGATGAATCTTTAGGGCTACAAACGAGGATGCAGAGTGAGGGGAGTATCATGTGGTGGTGTACTTTCCAAAATATTACAACCACCCCCCTTTGTGGTCCTCACCGGGATTAGGGAGTTATAGGGCAGGTGAAGGGAGTAGCTGCATGCGGTCAAGGAGTGTGGCCCATGAACTCCAGGAATGTTTAGAGGTATGGTCTGGGTCTACTACGGGCTGACATATAAATATACATAGTTACCAATCATTCCTTCATTCCACAAATCTTTTCCAAGACCTAGAGTTTCCGATTAAATCGTTTACTTGAACCTAACATCTGGAGATACCATTGGGAGGAGACTTGATAATCACACTTACATCAATAATGTGATCTCACCCTTGTGGTGAGAGTTTGGGTTGGAGCCTCTTGGTGGAAGCGTCGAGGACTTACGACATTAGTTTGGGTATGGACTGGGCATCCACAGTTCATACTCAGATTGACTATATTTGGAAAAAAAATTTTGTTTCTCTACAACATTGGAATGAGGTTTTCCTTGGTCTGTGAAAAAGAAAACCCGAGAAGCACAGGATAAACTCATGAAAATGAGGGTGCATCCAATCACTCTTAAGTTGGCCAGACCTACCCTCGTGGTAGCAAGAGTTTCGAGTTTTAAGTTCCAAACATGAGTGAAAGATCAGGGGGACATCTTTTAAAAAGATGTTTCTAAGATTATATCCTCATAGGGAGAGGGACTTCAGGTATTGATGGGTACTACCTGAGTTTTGTACTAGACATCACTAGGGTAGAAGCACCCTTGTCAAATTTGACGAAGAAGGAGGAGCCTTTCCCGTGGACAGAGAATTGTCAACAGAGCTTTCAGAAGTTGATATAGTGACAATGTATAGATTTCCTCCAGCACTATGACATTGAGATAATATTTACTCTTGGGAAGGGGAATGTGATAGCAGACACACTTAGTAAGAGGTTTGGTCAGTAGCTGCAGAGTGATCCGTTAGTGTAGATAGTTTTATTGGGTATATCCTACATGGATAGAGATGGATTAGCTTACCTCCAGTCCATGGCGGTCACTCCTCCAATCATTTAGTGAATTCAGGAGGCACATCTTGGGGGCATTGACAACACGGCTCGACATGCAAAGATATCATTTGGCAGACACATGATGGATTTTCTGTTAGGACCAATAGGGGCCTATATACCCTGATGGGGGGGTGAATCAGGGTATGGATATTATTTTTCAAAATTCTTCCTGCCCCACTGGATCTTGACCTCTTTATTACTAGGGTCACTTTGTTTGCATTTGTGTTTTTATTATGATCACTTATTTTCTTCATGGTCTGATGATGATGCTTTAAATGCAATGCAGGGAAGTAAGCAGAAAGACACATAGATTTTTACTTGGTTCACCCTCATTGGGCTACGTCCAAGGAGCATACGCCGACAAGTTTTCGGCCATACCAAGTTCGACTATTCTTCACTATACGTGGAAACAAGGGTTTGGGAATAGTCACTTTGTCCCATGCTCACTGCCTTTACAAGGTTTAGGGTCATCTCACTGCTTTCCCAAGGGTCACTCCCTATTTCTCTCTCTCTGGCTCACTACTAGTGGAGAGGATCACCTTCTTCCTATTCCTTTTCTAATTGATCCGAAAAGGATCCACTCATAGTTTATATAATTTTAGGTGTCTTCATTATCACTAATGAATGTATCCTCTGTTGTATATAGATGCTCTATTGAAGTCAAGATTTCACCCGTAGATGAATTTATCTTTGCACCGACGGTATCAGGAAATCATCCAACTTTCACGCAGCCGTGAATAACCACCGTGAATCAACGTTACTTGGTGCGCAAGTCAAACCCGATGAGCAAGTATTGGCGTGGAAGTCACAACAGGCATGCAAGTCTGCCTCAACCACCTGCGCAACACAATCTTCTGCAAATCCAAACTTGCACAGCTCAATCAATTTTATGCCCAAACCAATATTGGCGCGCAACTACCAACCAGCGTGAAACTTCAAACACAGGCACGCAAGTCCACATGCGCGACCAAATACCACATGCGCGACCACCATATATGCGCGACGAGAGCTCTGATTTTTCTAAGTGTTGAACTCCTTAAAAAATGAGGAGGGGTGGTCTTGTATTTATAGGCATTTGGAAACCCTGCGCGACGGCGCGTAAGTCTCCCCTCAGCATGCATGTCTCGGCGAGCAAGTCTCTTCCCTTTCAAGTCACTTGCGCGACCAACCAAATACCTGCGCGACCCTCTTTCCTTTGCCATATTTTGATCATCTGATCTTGAAAAACCTTAGGCACACAAGTTCCCAAGCCTATTAGGCATCAGCACACATGTCTCTTCACGACGCGCAAGTCACTTGCATGACCGCACCAATACCTGCACGACCCTCTTTCCTTTTCCATATTTTGATGTTCTGATCATGAAAAACACATGGTGCGCATGTTTACAAGCCTTAAAGTACACGGCGAGCAAGTCCCTTTTCTAAAATCCACTTGTCTTCATTTGTCGATTTTCTGGCCCAAAAATTTGGCAAACACTGGAAAACGGCACCACCTTGTATCTGTTATTTTTGTACCACCTCCAGTTCATCCATCTCTTTGTCGGCATTCTTTAATCAAACATGGATCATTAACCACAACCCCTAATCTCGACATGCCACCATGAAATCCCCTTCCTCAAAAAAATAGTATGTCATGATTTTCTTTGTCAACAATCATAGCACAGATGTCCACTTTGTCAACAAACTCAATCACCTCAAAAAATATTCAATGATACCTTGAGGGATTTTTGCCCAAAAATATCCACCTTTGGGTTTGTTGACAACTCTTCCATAAAAATATACGTTGTTAATTCTTTAGACACCATTCGCCTATTTCAATTCTGATAGCTATCAAGGATTTACTCAACACATACTCTAAGACAACATGAGCAATGCTCGTTGTGAGAAACAAGAGTAAATGAAAAGTCCATCAATGAATCACTTCTACTCTAACACCCATTGTTCTCACCAAAATGATACCAATTTTTGGAAATATTCGTACCTAATTCCAACACCACACTTCCTCTTTTATCACGATCCTCAGCTGTCATTATATCTGTTCTTTGATCGATCACTTCTAGCATCGTCAGATTTAAAACGATCCCCCTATATGCTCACAACTTTAACTCTCATCAGTTGCAAATCTTATTTATCACATCTTCAACTCCCCATATATGGCTGCTCCACCTGTCATCTTATCTCCGTATCTTTCATGATTTCTCAAATAGTCACTCTATCTCCCCCTTGAACAATCACTATTTTCTCCCCCTTTTTCAATGAACCCAAAGGTTACTCCTTTGCAGTCTGTAACAGAGTAGAGAACACATATCAACACATTATGGAAAAAAACATATTACCTCGGGGAGAGGGGTAGTGTTCTACATCCACACACTTCTATGTGCGAGGAGTTGACTGAACTCCTAGAGCCAGCGAATTACTTTCAAACACTGCCTTCAGGAAGGCCTTTTTCAGAATATCTGCAACCTGTAGCTCTGTAGGCACATTCTCCAACTTCACAAGCCCTTGCCCCACCTTCTCCTAGATGAAATGATATTTGATCTCAATGTGATTTTTCTTTGAGTGATGAACTGGATTTTTTATAATATTAATATCACTTGAGTTATCACACTAGATTCGGATCGAAGACTTCACTTCAACTCCCATATCTTCAAGCTGCTGCTTCATTCACAATAATTGTGTGCATTCTTGAGTGGCCGCAATATACCCATCTTCTGCTGTGCTCAATGAAATTAAATCTTACTTCTTGATTAGCCAAGAAATAAACAATCCACCTGTCATCGACTGAACCGGCCTAATCTCCATCAGTATATCCCAATAACTCTATCTGAGATTTCCCATTATACCTAAAGCTGAAATCCACTATGCCCTTGACATACCGAAGTATTATTTTCACTGCAAGCACGTATCTTTCTTTGGGAGTACTCTAAAATATTGCTACTTGTCATGTGGTGAATAAAATTTCATGCCTTCTTGCAGTCAAGTATAGCCAATTTCCAATGATTTTCCTGTATTCTGTGATAGTAACTACCTTTCCATCCTCATATTTGGACAATTTCCTCTGGGAAGTACCAGAGTCTTCAACTCCTTATAATTGTACATTCCAAATCATTTCATAACCTCCTTGGAATATTTTTATTGTGAAATGAATGTTCCATTCCTTCCATGTGTCACTTTTAGACTAAGGAAAAACGCCAGCTCACCATTCATAGATATTTCGAACTCATATTTCATGAATTCAGAAAACTGTCTACACTATGGTCCATATGATCCGACAATGATTATGTCATCGACATAAAGAAGTACCAACATCCTTTGAATACTGTTGTGGTTGAAATAGATATTGTAATCAGCTCTACCACACTGGAAACCATGTTTCTTCAAATACTGATAAAGCCTTAAGTACCATGCTATTGGTGCTTGTTTCAGACCATATAATGCCTTCTTCAGCCAAAAACCCATATTATCATCCTCATGAATAAGAAAACCATTTTTTTGCTTGATATTCACTTCTTCCTCTAGAACTCCATTCAAGAATGAAGATTTGACATCCATCTAGAGCACTTTAATCCTTTTTTTCACTGCTATGGACAAAAATAATTTGATTGTCTCCAGTATTGCAACCGCTGCAAATGTCTCATCAATATCTATTCCTTCTATCTGGGAGTATCCCTTGCACACTATCCATACATTGTTTTGAATCACTATGCCATCTTCATTCATCTTGTTGCGATAGGCCCATTTAGTCCCAATGACATTATTATCTACTGGCCTCGAAACAATCTCCAACGTCTGATTCTTCTCAATCTAATCTACCTCTTCATTCATGGCCTGAACCCAGTTTTCATCTTCAGCTACATCAGAAAAGCATTTAGGCTCAACCTAAGATAGAAAAGATGCCTGCAGTTGTGATTTAATTTTCTTTGTCTGAACCGAGGCTGACTAATCACTGTTGATATTCTTCCTGTCAATTTCAGCTTGACTCTTTGTCTTCTGTGCAGATAAGGATTTTACTTCCTTGTACACACCATTAGTATCTTCTTCTTAATGAACTTCATCCAAAACTTCTATCCCTTTGTTTCTATCCTCCTCATTAAATTTGTTGGGAATTTTCTCATTGTTTCATTGTTCAGTGGCATCATTTCTTTCTGCAAATTTTCTGATATTGTTGTTGAAACCGAGTTGATATTCTCTCACAGCTTCTTGGTATCCTGAATACAGTTAGTTGTTACCATATTGTTAGAATAGAATTGATGATTATGAAATAAATGAATTTTTTTTCATCTCCCACAATATTTATTCTTGATCAGAAACACTCATCATGTATATCCCATTGATATCATTCGTCTGATTACGAGATAGAGATCTCCCCCTATGTTACGCAACACTTCCTGTTGTTAGACCCATTCACATTCATCTTCTGCTGCATCATTTATTCTCATCTTCCACCCATAATTGATCCATTAACAAAGTCTTTAAGCCTATTGAGTTGTAACTTGGGGTAGCAAATAAGAGATAAAGTAAATAACACAATCACTTCTTATTGTGCTCATTTGCTCCCTTTCTTTTTCAATTCTGGTACCCGATTTGAACCAATTTAAACTCTAGATCATATCACATCTCCACTTCGCATCCTTATATGCCTCTTCCCCTTGGATCATATCTCCCTAAAACCTGAAACACATGACTCATCCGTTAACAGCGTTTTTATACATATGGAGAGGGGTACTTCTAGAATACTCATGATAAGGATTGCGTTTGATCCTGATGGGTCAACACTTTGATTCTTTATTGTAGAGCATCAGACTCTTTCCTTGCTTCATCTAGCTTTCTTTCCATCTTCAACTACTCTGGCCATATTACTATGCATTCATTACCCGCATGCTGAGCCTTTTTCTGATATGAAGATTCCGCAGGCTGGGCTTTTCTCTCCATTTGGGGTTTAAACCCACAAGTACACATTTCTATCATTGATGTTCAACCAAAATTCAATTTCCCTTGATTCCTTCTCTGAGCAAGAATATCTCTTCTTTTCACCTTCCCTTGCTTCTTCCTCCATTGTAGGGATCTTCCTCTTTCCTCCACTTCATGTGGTGGCACACGACATGCAAATTTTTCAATGAATTCTTTGTTTATTTTTCTTTTGTCATATTTTTGAGTCTCCACCCTATTTTTCATTGGTGGTGGGTCCTCTAGTGAACATACATTCTTTTTTCTCACAGTTGTAGCATATCATCCTTTTTTCTTCCTGATTTGTTCATGTTTATTCTTAGAGGGAAATTGTGAGTTTTACTGATACATATTTCGTTCAGCTTCATGTGACTCCCTTGAGGCGCTAAGCCTATTCATTGACTTATCACTTTGTCTCGAAATGTATGATGTCTCTTTATACATCACTGGATTCAAGATTCTCTTTCTGGGATCCTTTTCATTTCTCGCATTCTTCTTGTTGCAATTTTTTTCCAAATTCCTTTGATTGGAACATATGAAACATCTTCTATTGAAGGCACACCTCATTTAATCATCTCTTAGCCATGGTGTTGATGTATCTTGAGTTATTCCTCTGAAAATGAGCTCCTGAACTTCCTGACACATATTCATGGTGTGTCCCATTCTTCCACAGTAATAACATCTTATGAATGCTTTCCTTTGAGGGAATATTCTCTCTGATTTCTCATGATGCTTCTTCTTATCCTCAGATTTTTCAAATTTTCTACTTTCATAGCCTGATATGTATTCCAAAGCCTATGGACAGAAGCTTGATGTGTGGCCATGAATCTCGCAGAAATAGCACATATGGTCACTACTTCTTGAAACTATCATTTTAGGCCTTTCTCTAGCACCTACATGTTTTCCTCTACTTCTAGAACTATTCACAAATCTCTTTCTGTCATGCACTGGAGGGAATTCATCAAATCCAATTCCAATTTTCCAAAACTGTATGGTCTTTGATATGAGAGAATTTGTTCTTGGCTCTTTTTAGAAGTAGAAAATTTTCTTTTCATTTCATCATCACCTACAAAAGGATAATCAAATAGTAAGTGCAAGGAATTATTCATTTTAGGCTTTCCTCTAGCATTGGATTTCTCTACTTCCTTCCTTACCGATTATAGTTCTTCTTCAAACACTTTAATCTTCATATCCCTTGATTCATGTAGGGAATTGAGTTCTCTTCTGAGATTCTTTCCACACCTTAACTCATCTTCCAGATCTCGTGTAAGCTTTTCTACCAGTTCACCTTGTTTCATTACATTCAATTTTTCTTTAGAAATAGATTTAGAGACAGATTCATTCTTTTGTTGTAGCCTTTGATTCTTCTGAACATCTTGAGACAATTTTATTTCTAGATCATCACTTCTAGATTTTAGATTCTGAACTTCATCTAACATTTGATTCACTTTATAATCACCAGACTTTTTTTTTCCTTTCATTTTATCCTTATTTTGTAGTTTTTCAACTTGAGATTCATTATTCTCCTTTAGTTCAGTAGGCACATAAATAAGCCATTGATTTAAGCCACCTACATTTTTGACCTCAATTTCTAATACTTGGATCCAGATATCTTTGATTTGATTTCCTCATTCAATTTCCGATCTAATATCTTTGTCATATTGAAAACATCTACGGGTGGTATCCTTATTGAAACTTCATCATCATCAGTTGTTTCAGTATCACTTTGAAGTTCAAGTACTTTACTCATTCCTACATCAAGATTTAGCGAATCAATATATTCCCTATCAGATTCATCTGGGCCTTCTTTCAATAAGTTGTTTCATTCATTTAATTGAATCAAACTTGTTCCATACACACTTCCACACTATGGAATACCACCTGACTTCTGATTCTTCTTTGATGTTTTTTCCTTTTCCATGGTACACCGAGATAAGAGAAGACTGATTATTTGACCACACAAATCGACTATACCACGTCAGAGCAAACAGGTCTAATAAAAGCAACTTTTTCTCTGATACCAATTGTTAGGACCAATAGGGGTCTATATTCCCTAAGAGGGGGTGTGAATCAGGGTATGGATATTCTTTTTCAAAATTCTTCCCTCCCCACTAGCTCATGACCTAGTTATTACAAGGGTCACTTTTTTTGCACTTGTGTGTTAATTATGACCACTTATTTTCTTCTTTGTCTGATGATGATGCTTTAAATTCAATGTAGGGAAGTAAGCATGAAGACACAGAGATTTTAACTTGGTTCACCCTCACTGGGCTACGTCCATGGAGCATACGTAGACAAGTTGTCGTTCGTACCAAATTAAACTATTATTCACTAGATGTGGATACAATGGTTTGGGAACAATCACTCGGTCCTAGGCTAATAGCCATTACAAGGTTTAGGGTTAGCTCACTACATTCCCAAGGGTCACTCCCTATTTCTCTCTCTCTGGATCACTACCAGTGGGGAGGATCACATTCTTCCTCTTCTTATGCTCACTACTCCCGAAAGGATCCACTCACAGTTTATAGACTCATAGGTCTCTTCATTATGACTAATGAATTCATCCTCTGTTGTATGTAGATGCTCTGTTGATGTCCAAATTTCACCTTTATATGAATTTATCTTTGCACCGATGGTATCGGGAAATCTTCCAACTTTCACGCAGCCCTGAATAACCGCTGTGAATCAACTTTAATTGGTGCACAAGTCTAACCTGGCGCGCAAGTATCGGCGCACAAGTCACAACTGGCGTGCAATTCTGCCTTAACCACCTACACGGCACAATTTTCTGCAACTCCAAACTTGTGCGACTCAATCCCTTTTACTCCTAAACCAATAATGGCGGGAAACTACCAACCGACATGAAACATAAAACAATGGCATGCAAGTCCAACTGCGCGACCAAACACCACATGTGCGACCACCACATATGTGCAATGGGAGATTTTATTTTTATAGGTGTTGAACTATGTAAAAAATGAGGAGGGGTGGTCCTATATTTATAGGCATTTGGACACCTTGTGTGATGGTGTACAAGTCTCCCCTCAGCGTACAAGTCTCGGCGCACAAGTCTCTGCCCTTGCAATTCACTTGCGCGACCAACCCAATACATGCGCGGCCCACTTTCCTTTGCCATATTTTGATCATCTCATCTTGAAAATCATTAAGCACGCAAGTTTCCAAGCCTCATAGGCGTCAGCGCGCAAGTCTCTTCACGACGTGCAAGTCATTTGCGTGACAACACTAATACCTACGCGACCCTTTTTACTTTTCCATATTTCGATGTTCTTATCATGAAAAACACATGGCACGCAAGTTTCCAAGACTTAAATTACACGGTGCACAAGTCCCTTTTCCAAAATCCACTTCTCTTCATTTGCCAATTTTCAGGCCCAAAATTTTGGCAAACACTGGAAAACGACACCACTTTGTATCTGTTCTTTTTTTACCACCTCCAGATCATTCATCTCGTTGTCGATGTTCTTTAATCAAACATGGATCACTAACCAAAACCCATTATCTCGACATTACACCATGAAATACCCTTTGTCAATAAAATTGTATGTCATGGTTTTATTTGTCAACAATCACAGCACAGATGTCCACTTTGTCAACAGACCCAATCACCTCAAAAAAGATTCAATGATACCATGATGGATTTTTTCCCAACATTTTCTAAATGTGTTGAGCACATATTCCTCTTCATAGAATGTATCATGGTGCCAGTGACGCTTCGGGAGGATGTGTTGAGGGTGTTCCATGCGTCCCCTCTAGTGGAAAATCCTAGTGTGGTGAAGATGTACCATGACCTCCGACGTCAGTTGTGGTGTCTAGATATGAAGAAATGAGTGGCATAGTTTATGTCATGATGTGTCACATGTCATCAAGTGAAGATTTTACAAAGGTGACCGAACTCTTATGTCGACTGGATATAGAGACTCTTAGAGTTCTAGGAGGGGGACCAAATTTTCTTGTGAGTCCCTCCTCGATTGGGACTATGGAGTTTTGACCGAGGGGGAAATTTATCACTAAGGTTCATCAGTCCTTTTATGATACATCAAAGGATAGGCGATGTAACATACCGCATGGCTCTTCCACCATAGTTGGAGAGGGTGCGCGACGTCTTCTATGTATCCCAGCTGAGGGGAAACATGCATGACCCGTCTCACAAGCTCGGCCACGTTGAGCTGGACATAGATGATGGGGCGTCATTTTAGGAGGATCCAGTGGAGATTGATGATCCACAGAAGTGGGCCATCTGTGGGTGGTCAATTCCTCTAGTGCGCGTAAGCTGGAATCACAGGAACCTCCAGGAGACGCATGGGAGCAGGAAGTTCAGATCTGTGATCAGTAAACACTTTTTGTTGTTTTGCCATTGTTTTGGATTTCAGGGACGTAATTCCCTAAGGTTGAGAGAATGTAATGTCCCAGAATTTCTGTATAATTTATTTAATTATATTGAATTATTTTGAGACTCTGAAATTTAACTGTTCCATATTTCGAGCTTGGAGTTCCCAAAATGATCCATCGAAGTTCTTTTAAGCATTAATTAGGTTGTGTAAGCAGTTATCCTGAAAAATTGGAATAAATCTTAAATAGTTACTCAGATCAGAAATCTAAGAGTAGAGTTGTGCTTAGGATTGCGTGTTTACTGTAGGTGTGACTTATGTTTAGTTGGTGCGAGCCTCCTATTAGTAAACCCCAAAATGGAATAACCATAAAAAAAATTATTAATTTTTTTTCATTTCAAAAAATTCTTATAACTCACAAATGGTAGATCAGATTGAAAATCTAAGACCATTTCTGAACTCGTGAGGGAAGGCTTTTTTTAAGAAGATAATAACTTTGGCCAGCACGGGCCACCATTGAATGTTAGTTTTTGGATATAAATAAAATAATTAAGTGAAAACTATTTTATTGTAGAATTCATAATGTCTAAAAGGTAACTCAGATTGAAAATATGAGAGTATGGTTGGGTTCGATGTGGAGTGTTTCACTTTGAGAGAGCCTATACTCGACCGGCATGGGTCATGGGTGACTATTATAATTATTTCTAAACTTTTTTCTGGTACGTTCAGCAAACATGTTAGCGGTTTAGAAACCCAGATTTTTCTACAAAAGACTTTGGAATATTCTTGATGTTATTCCAGAGAAGCTCCCTCAGACGGCGTGCGATTTCGAGCCCCGTAGTGGCAGGAATTAAATTTTCAGTGCGTTCATACTGAGAAGGACAAATAAATGGGATAACTCTTAAATGGTGCTTCAGATCAGAGATCTGAGTGTATAGATGAGTCCAGAATTGGTTTTTTTCCCTAGGAACAACATAAAACTTGTCGGCGCAGGACGTTTAGACCCCTCGCCCGCTTTCAGAATGTTAAACGGATAATTAAATTAATTAGTTAATTCATTTAATCGTTAAACTCAAGTATCCCCTAAACGGTGGCTCAGATTGGAAAACCTAGGGCACTGTTGAGTTCAGAGCATGCCTTTTACCCTAGGTGGGGTGTATGTTTCGCGGGCGCGGGTCGTCTGTGAAAAATAGCCCAAGGGGAGTTTTCGTAATTTGGCGGCCTCGGGCGTTGAGTTTAATAACTTTTTAACAGAAGCTCGAAATCAAATTCTGAGACGGAAGTTGCGCTCAAAGCGTGGTTTTTACCCTAGGGGAGGCTTAACCTCGACCCCGTCGAGAGTTTTGGATGCAGGCAAATTTGGAGGTTTTAAATTAATTTAGAATTTAATTAATTAATTTTCATTAAATAAGCCCACACCCCCACTCAACCCCCTTGCCCAATTCCCTGGCGTAAGGAACAAACCGAGGCAGCTCAAGCTCCTCCTCCCATCTCTATCCTCTCCAAGGCGTGGCGGCCGGAGGATCGTCGCGAATCTTCGGGCGAAGCCCCGCGAGGTAGGATTGTTGCAGTTTCAATTATTATTCCCGCACATACATTGAGTTCGATTCTATGCATCAATTTTTTGTTTTACCCTCGAAAAAAGCCCATAATCTTGTAGAAGATTTTATTCTCTTTCCGATGCATCTTTTGGATTTCAATTCCGAGTCCCGAGCTGCCCACAGCTGTCCGGCGAAGTTTGTGGGGTTTTCCGTTGGTTTGGTGTTTTCTGGCCGGTTCTTTGGGGTTCCGGCAGTTCGACAATAGTGTGAGGTGGCAGCGGCCTTGGCTCAGGAGGAGACAGGCACAGCAGGACGAGCTCGGATGGCAGCTGGGTCCTAGGCGTCGGTGCAGCTGGCTTCACGGCGGGCGAGCGCGGCGAGGTTGGTCGGCGGTGCTCGGGTGGACGAAGTCACGCCCGTGACTTCACGCGGGAGACCGAGACCCGCACTCGGCGGGTCTCCGCGCCAGGCCAAGACCAGCCCCTCATGGCCAGTCGTCGAATGGTGGACCGCGGGTCCACAGCTGGCCCGTGCGCCTGAGCTGCGGAACGGCCCAGAACGGGCGGACCGGCCGGTCCAACCCAAGGGGATTGTCCCCTTTGTGTTCAGACACCCGTATCTTCCAGTACGGGTGTCCGATTTCCATTTCGTCTATGGTAGTGACATCCTCATTTCATGGAGGACTTTTTGAGATGGTTTGGAGAATTTTTAATTCCCTAAACGAGGGGCCTCAGATGCGTAACACGTCTTTAAGCAAATTGATGTTTTCTTCGGGGGATCTTGTTTTGGACGGCGCGGACACGTCCGGCGTCCTTTTTGAACGCCGTCAGTGGAGTTGGAACCCTGGCACCAAGACGGAGCTTTCTAGAGTAGTTTTAGGCATTGAGACTGAAGTTGAGGCATGGGTCCACGACCCGTCTTTTGAGCTGCGTGCAGCGTTTCCCGACTTTTTCATCGGACGTTCATTCGGGGCGTGTTGGTAGTCGTTTTTGGGTGTTTTCCTGAGGGGAATACAATAGTGCAATCCTCCCGCTCTAATTTGGCATTATTGTACGGTCCACATGAGGGCCGTTTGGGCGTTGATGGTGATTTTCCATCTCTATCACCGGGCGACCGTTTTGGACAAGTGAATAGTCCTTCTTGTGTACTTTTTTGAGAGTATCGCAATGGTGTGATCTTTTCGTTGTGTTTTGGGACCGGGATGCAGGTCCCATGAAGGTCCGCTCGTGTGCGGGGCGTCAGAATGAATCTTTTTTCCCCAGATATCTGTTGTGCACAAGTGAGAACTTTTTTGACGTGTTTTCCCTAGGTGATCGAAATGATGCGATGCGCCCGACTGTTTTCAGGGCTGGGGCTCGGGATCACAGGACGTCGTTCGGGCATGAAGTGGGGTTTGTGACTTTTCCATTGGATATCCTTTTGAGGCGAGTAAGTAGTCTACCTCCCGTGTTTTTTCGCGAGGATTACAACGGTGCGATCTGTTAGGTTGTGCGGAGCCTCTTGCGCGATCTTGTGGAATAAATGGTTCTTCGGTGGTTGTTCGTCCTACCATGCTTGTAGCGGACCCTTGGCGTGTGATCGCGCACTCTCAGAAGAGTGATATAAATGATTCACAAGATGTGGTTGCTCGTGCCTGGACCTTTGATGTGGAGTTGTTACGTTCACGCCTTCACATTGACGTTGGGTGTCGTGTGTACGATACCCTTTGAGATGGAACGTGGTATACTCTGGGAGTATACAGGAACGCTTGGAGGTATATGTGGTTTTTTGTACCTGAGAACATTTGTGTGTTCAGTTGGGGTTGACTTGGGGCCACATGTCGTGTGGGCCCCATGTGCATGTCGTGCTCTACATTATGTACTTTTGACCTCTCGCGACGTAGAGGGGTCCTCTGTTCTTGTTTGTTGACCAGCACTATTGAGTCTTCCACTGGCTCTATGCTCGTTTGTTTGACCAGTAGGTTTGAGTTTTCCCCTGGTCCTCTTCTCGTGGGGTGTGACCAGCGGGGTTGAGTTTTTCCCTGGTTCTGTTCTCGTTTGGCCATCAGTGATGGTTCGTTTCCTCTGTTTCATCAACGGTGAGGGGTTTCAGTACCGTGTCCTTTCACCGGACTACGACACCATTTACGACTACAGGTGTTCGTACAGTGTGGGTGTTTTCCCCACTTTCTGGGATGAGTTGTCTTGGTCCACATCGACAGTGACATAGTGGATTGGAGAGGGATAGCATTGTTATTCCTAGGGAGATTCTCCCGTCACTTCGTGTTCCCTGGTAGAGTTCTTGTGGATTTGGTGTGACCAACACATTACGAGGGAACTGATCCTCTACCCAGGGGGTTGTTTCAAGCAGGGCTAAGGTTGTTTCCAGCAAGTCTGAGGTTGTTACTAGCAGGGCAGAGGTTGTTTCGAGTAGGGCTCACTAGTGGGTTACTATCCAGCCGGGATGGCCAATTCAATGGTGTTCACCGAGAAGTACCATCTGGCAGGGATGGCCAGAGCAGTTCTGGGTTTACCTCTAGCTGGGCTGGACAGTGGTCCATGATGTCGGGCTTACCTCCAGATGGGCTGGGCAGTGGTCTCTGATGTCGGGCTTACCTCCAACGGGGCTGGGCAGTGGTCCCTGATGCTGGGATTTCCTCCAGCTGGGCTGGGTAGTGGTCCCCGATGCTGGGTTACCTCCAGTAAGGCTGGGCAGTGGTCCCATCGCAGAATTTAGTCGGGTCTCCCACCAGTGGTTTACCCTATTACGGGACTGGGCAGTGTGGAACCCGTCGACTCTTGTCAGGTCTCCCTATAGTGGGAACCTGTCGACTTCCAGGGACCCTCCATCAGGGCTGGGTAGGGGGTCACCTCTCGACAATGAGCAGACCTCTCAACTGCGGGGCAGTGACGAATTGTGGTTTTCGATCCCCCAGAACTCTCAAGTACGAGTAGATTTCCCCCACAGAGATGTTTCCTTGTGACGTGACCTAAAAACGTGCGGGCGAGTCAGTGCCAACCAAAGAGGATAGTGTCAAGGTGCGGTGTTTTAAGCCCCTTGACTTGTAGTTCAGGGAAGACGTGCGGGATGTTGGGCATCGATGGTGTTTACTACTGGGACTTTTGGCTACTCACCTTCTTGGGCTGAGCTACGGGACGGAGATCCCCATACGAACTTTTTCAGGCTTCTTGAAAGGGCATATGGATATGTATATACCTTGTTCTAGTACCCACTTCTTGGGTTTGGTTACTCTACTACCAGGAGAGGCGAAGATGCGCGTGGTATGCCACATAATTTCCGTGTCTAGTTTCTCGTGGTTAGATGAGTCTACTCTCCTGCTATAGGTAGCGATGACTCGATGGAAATTTCATCTTCCCACCGTTTCCAGCTCCTTTTGTTTGGAAGAGTCTACCTTCATTCCTCTTGTCGGGTTGAGCTGGACTCTCTACTGTTACTCTTTACTGTACTCTCGGTTGTACTCCTTTACTTTTCCCATGTTCTCTCTACTGCTCACCCTTCAGTATCTCCTTTGTTGCTCCCTCGAGCATTCGGGGTATCCTACAGAGTATTTTTATACTCACACCTTCTTGGGCTTTGCCCGCACCTAGTGTGCCCTTGCAGACGACAGACAAGTTGTTCGTGACATTAGTAGAGCTTAGAAGTCGGGAGCTTGGACTGTGTGCGGTGGTCATGGTCAAGTTCCAGGTGGGGGTCCCTTCCATCTGTTTTTTTTGTTTACCTGATGTCGGGTTGTGGCACCTTTCAGGTTAGGCACGTGTTTTTTCACCTTTTCCTTTCAGTTACCTTCATCACTTTATTTGTACTTTTAGAGGTCGATGCACATTTTGGTTTATTTATAGCAGTTTCCCATTGCATTTACTTTTTACTCTACACTTTCACATTGAGTGTGTTGTGTGTGTGTGTACAGGTACTCAGGAAAAGGTCTCCCCGAGTTGTTTTTCCTTCAGTGCTTGACGCCAACCCCTGGCCTATGGAGGCGGGCTTGGGGTAGTTGCCGCTTGAGCCTGGGTAGGGTCGGGTCGTGACAAAGTGGTATTAGAGGTGGTTCTTTCCTTGGGAAGCTATTCAAACGTCCCTAAAATAATCAGAAATGGTTGGGATTTAGGGCAACAATGTTCACGTGTCTCGAGAGCGGCTCTCAGGCCAGGGAGTCCAGTGATGGTGCAGCGGCTGACGTATCCATTCACCAGGACCTGGATAACCCGCTTATCGACTTGGCATGCTGAGAAACTTGTTTCAGGGAAAATTTGTTTGTGCATCACATAGGTCTGAGTCTTGACTGTCCTTCTTGAGTCATCTCCCCATCGTTGTTGTTATTGGTATATACATATATGCTCATCTGACCACGACACTCCTTGATAACATTCAGGATGTCTCTGCGAAGAGAGCCAACCTAGATACCCGCTTTCGTTCACGACGATGACCCTGTGAGATATGAGGCCACAGTCCAGGATCCATCATGTGAGCCCCTTTCTCCGGGTGGGCCGGTAGCAGCACCCCCACCTGTTGAGCAGCATACAGCTTCAGTAGAGCAGGTTGAGCGTACTCCGCGAGTTCCAGCGGCAGGTACCGTTGAGGTTCAGTGGTGAGCCAGACCCTTAAGCAGCATAGGTTTGGCTAGAGGTAGTTGTTCTCCTTTTCAGGCTTGTGCAGACACCGACAGATCATATAGTGGCTCTGGCAGCCAGCCCTTTTTGTGGAGCATCTTGGCGTTGGTGGAGTCTGGTGACTCAGTTTCTTGGTGATTCGTCGCTTTCATGGGGTGACTTTCAGTTGTTTTTTCGTGAATAGTTTTTCCCCTCCTGATTACGCTCCATTAGGATTCAAGAGCTCCTGCAGTTTCAGTAGGGAGGGATGATAGTGGTTGTGTATGTGGCTAGTTTCACAGACTGTGCCACTTTTACCTCGACTTGGTCCATGACGGAAACTTCCGAGCGCGAGAGTTTGAGTAGGGACTCTATCGATAGATTCATGCTATCATAGTAACCTTGGTAATTCCCATGTATTTCGGGGTGCTAGAGTAGGCGCTGGTGACAGAGAGCTGCCTGTCAGGTTCTACAGTTGGTGGTGGCAGCATGAACGTTGGAGCCGAGACATCTACCACAGCTAGCGGGCATCGGCAAGCAGAACCTCGACGCAAGTGTATTTCAGACAACCAAACTCAAGGGAGTGGTCGTACAACACAGTGGCGCCGGAGGGCACTAGTGTAGCCCAGGGAGAGTCAGTTTTATTATTACGATGGTCGAGGTCACCTGGCGTGGGACTGCCCAACCGGGCACGCTGAGAATATCGGGCAGGCATTAGGTGCACCACCGCGGAAGAGGCAGCGTTGTGATCGGAGTATATCCCAAAGAGGTGGTTCTAGTAGAGGAGTGGGGGAATCTGGTAGTGGGGGAAAACATTAAGAGGTCTTCTCATCACCACTAGGCGGTCCACGATAGGCTTCGTGAGCTTACATTTGGGACTGCGGACAGCCGCGAGCTTTGGATGTCTACGATTCTGCATATCATGAGGTGATAAGAGGTACGCTATACACCTCTTCTACTTTTTTCAGGAGAATTTTAAGACTCTTGGTGTGAAATGATTTTCTCCCTACTCCTTGTTTGAGTTGTTACCAGGGTGGCGCGGGGCATCGGTGTAACCCTGTATTGGTAAGTTTAAAGGGAGTGAGGCCATTTTCTCTAGTCGATGGTGTTGACTCCTTCGCTCCTAGAGCGTGTAAGAGAGTCCTGGTCTTGGAACATCGACTGTGGAATCATGTGTGACCAGATATACTTGGGTGTTTCACCATATGGATATTATGAAAGAGGGAATCACAGGGCCTTGTTCCAGGTGCGGGCGGTGATTTCGGTCGCGGCGTTCGATGTGGAGGTTCGGTCGGGGAGGTGAGCTACCCCCGAGAGCCTTCGGGCCGTTTGAGACCATGAAAACGGATGGAGAGGTTCCCAACCGCCTTGCCCTAACCCCAAAGTATAGAGTGGGTGCACGATATCTCCCGCATAGTTCACCTGAAGAGAAGTGTGTGTGATCCTATGCACAAAATTGGCAAGGGCTGACCTTGTGTGAACAGATCAAATCCTTTGGTCGTTGTGCAGTGGCGCAGACCTGTGCATGAGTTCTTCTAGGTACGGAAGAGCCATGTGCGGGCTTAGTACCCTGGGCTATTCCCTGGTTTTTCTTTTCAGTGACTAAAAGCATGAAGGATGGGATTATTTAAGAACCCAAATTTTTCTGTAAAAGACTTTGGAATATTCTTGATGTTATTGCAGAGCAGTTCCTTCAGAGGGCGTGCGATTCAAAGCCCCGGAGTGGCCGGAATTAAATTTTCAGTGCGTTCACACTGAGAAGGACAAATAAATGGGATTACTTCTAAACGGTGCTTCAAATCAGAGATCTGAGTGTAAAAATGGGTCTGGAATGAGGTGTTTACCCTAGGAACGACATAAAACTTGTCAGAATAGGACGTTTGGACCCCTCGCCCACTTTCGGAACGTTAAACGGATGATTAAATTAATTAATTAATTAGTTGAATGGTTAAACTCATGTATCCCCTAAACGATGTCTCGGATTGGAAACCCGAGGGCACCATTGAGTTCGGAGCATGCTGTTTACCCTAGGGGGTGTATGTTTCGCGGGCACGGTTCATCTGTGAAAAATAGCCCTAAGGGTGTTTTTGTAATTTGGCGGACTCGGGCGTTGAGTTTAATAACTTTTTAATGGAAGCACGGAATAAAATTCTGAGACCACCGTTGTTCTAATATCATGGTTTTTACCCTAGGGGATTCTTAACCTCGACCCCGTCGAGAGTTTCAAATGCAGGAAAATTTTGAGGTTTTAAATTATTTATCAATTTAATTAATTAATTTTCATTAAATAATCCCTCACCTCCAATCCACCCCCTTTCCCAATTCCCTAGAGGAAGGAACACACCAAAACAAATCAAGCTCCTCCTCCCATATCCATCCTCTCCAAGGCGTGGCGGCCGACGGATCGTCGCGAAGCTTCGGGCGAAGCCTCGTGAGGTAGGATTTTTGCGGTTTCAATTTTTATTCCCGCACCTACTTTGAGTTCGATTCTATGCATCAATTTTTAATTTTATCCTCGAACAAATCCCATAATCTTGTAGTAGATTTTATGCTCTTTCTGACGCATATTTTGAATTTCAATTCCGAGTCCCGAGCTGCCCGCAACTGTCCGGCGAAGTTTGCCGGTTTTTCCGGTGGTTTGGAGTTTTCCGGCCGGTTCATTGGGGTTCCGTCGGTTCAGAAGCAGTGTTAGGTGGTAGTGGCCTTGGCTCAGGCGGCGGCAGGCGCAGCAGGGTGAGATCAGATGGCGGCTGGCTCCTGGGCGTCGACGCAGCTGGCTTCACGGTGGGCGAGCGTGGCGGGGTTGGTCGGCGGCGCTCGGGCTGACGAAGTCACGCCCGCGACTTCACGCAGGAGACCGAGACCCGCACTCGGCGGGACGCCGCGCATGACCAAGACCAGACCCTCGCGGCCGGTCAGCGAATGGTGGACCGTAGGTCCACAGCCGGCCCGCGCGGCTGAGCCACGGGCCGGCCCAGAACGGGCGGACCGGCCGGTCCAGGCCGGTCCAGCCCAAGGGGATTGTCCCATTTGTGTTCGAACACCCATATCTTCCACTACGGGTGTCCGATTTGCATGTTGTCTACTGAAGTGCCTTCCTCGTGTCAAGGAGGACTTTTTGAGATGGTTTTAAGAATTTTTAATTCCTGAAACGAGGGGCCTCAGAGGCGTGACACGCGTTTTGAAAATTGATGTTTTTTTCAAGGGATCTTGTTTTGGACGGAGCGGACGTGTCCGACGTCCGTTTTGAACGTCGTTAGTGGCGTTGGAACCCTATCACCAAGGCGGAGATTTCCAGGGTGGTTTCAGGCGTTGAGGACGAAGTTGAGGCGTGGGCCCACAACCCGTCTTTTGAGCTGCATGCAGCATTTCACGACTTTTTCATCAGACATTCGTTCAGGGAGTGCGAGCAGTCATTTTTGGGTGTTTTCTGAGGGGATTTCAATGGTAAAATCCGCCCGTTCTAATTCGGCACGATGGTGGGGGCCCCATGAAGGTCGTTTGGGTGTCGATGGTGATTTTCTATCTCTATCATCGTGCGATCGTTTTGGACAAGTAAATTGTCTATATTGGGTACTTTTTTGAGAGGATCGCAACGGTGCGATCCATTCATTGTGTTTCAGGACCAGGATGCGGGTCCCATGAAGTGATGCTCATGTGCGGTACGCCGGAATGCATCATTTTTTTCGGATATCCATTGCGCATTAGTGAGTAGCCTTTTTGACGTGTTTTCCTGAGGGGATCACAATGATGAGATGCGCCTGACTGTTTTTGGGGCCGAGGATCAGGATCACAGGATGATGTTCGGGTGTGAGGCGGTGTTTTTGACTTTTTAGTCGGATATCCATTTGAGGCGAGAAAGTAGTCTACCTCACATGTTTTTTCACGAGGATTACAACGATGCAATCCGTTTGGTTGTGAGGAGCCTCTTATGCGATCTTGTGGAATAAAAGGTGCTCTGGTGGTGGTTCGTCCTACCATGTTTGTAGAGAAACCTTGGTGTGTGATCATGCACTCTCAAGAGAGTGATATAAATGATTCACAGGATTTGGTTGGTCGTGCCTAGGCCTTTGAGGTGGAGTTGTTACGTTCACGCCTTCGCGTTGACGTTGAGTGCCGTGTGCATGATTCCCTTTAGGCTGGAACGTGGTATACTCTGGGATTATAAGGGAGCACTTGGAGGTCATGTGGTTGTTTGTACTTGAGAAATTTTGTGCGTTCGGTTGGGGTTGACTTGGTGCCACACATCATGTGGGCCCCATGTGTGTGTTGTGCTCTGATTTACATAATTTTGATCTCTCGCGATGTAGAGGGTTCCTCTGTTCTTGTTTGTTGACCAGCAGGGTTGAGTCTTCCCCTGGATCTATGCACATTTGTTTGACCAGTAGGGTTGTGTTTTCCCCTGATCCTCTTCTCATTGGTTTTGACCAGCAGGGTTGAGTTTTCCCCTAGTTATATTCTCATTTGGCCGAAAGTGATGGTTTTTTTCCACTGTTTCATCAGCTGTGAGGGGTTTTAGTACCGTTCCCTTTCACAGTACTGCGACCCCGTTTACGATTATGGGTGGTCATACAGAGTGGGTGTTTTCCCCACTTTCTGGAATGTGTTGTCTCGGTCCGCTTTGACAGTGAATTTGTGGATTGGAGCGGGATATCCTTGTGAGGCCTGGGGAGATTCTCCCGTCACTCTGTGTTCCCTAGTATAGTTCATGTGGATTCGGTGTGACCAAAACATTACACAGGCACCGATCCTCTACCCAAGAGGTTGTTTCCAGTAGAGCTGAGGTTGTTTCGAGCAGGGCTCACCAGTGGGTTACCATCCACCAGGGATGGCCAGTACATCGGTGTTCACTGAGCAGTACCATCCAGTAGGGATGGCCAGAGCAGTTCCGGGTTTACCTCCAGTTGGGCTGGGCAGTGGTCCCCGATGCGGGGCTTACCTCCAGCTGGGCTGGGCAGTGGTCCCCGATGCCGGGCTTACCTCCAGTGGGGCTGGGCAGTGGTCCCCCATGCCGGGCTTACCTCCAGCTGGGATGGGCAGTCATCCCCGATGCCTGGTTACCTCTAGTGGGGCAGGGTAGTGGTCCCGTCGCCGACTTTAGCCGGGTCCCCCTCCAATGGATTACCCTGTTACGGGACTGGGCAGTGTGGCACCTGTCGACTCTTGTCGGGTCTCCCTATAGTGGGAACCCATCGACTTCTAGGGACCCTCTAGCGGGGCTGGGCATGGGGTCGCCTGCCGACTTTGAGCAGACCTCTCGACTGCAGGGCAGTGATGAGTTGTGGTAGATGTTCCCCTAGAACTCTCAAGTAAAATGAGCTTTTCCCCCACCGAGACACGTCTTTGTGATGTAACCTAAATCCGTGCGGGCGAGACAGTGCCGCCCAAAGAAGATAGTGCCGAGGTGTGGTGGTTTAAGCACCTTCACTTGTAGTTCTGGGAAGACGTGCGGAATGCTGGGCATCGATGGTGTTTACTTCTGGGACTGTTGGCTACTCACCACCTTGGGATGAGCTACAGGATAGAGATACCCTTACGAACTTTTTCGGGCTTCTTGACAGAGCATATGGATATGTATATACCTTATTCTAGTACCCACTTCTTGGTATTGGTTACTCTCCTTCCAAGAGAGGCGAAGACGCGTGGGGCATGCCACGTGCTTTCCGTGTCTAGTTTCTCATGGTTGGATGAGTCTACTCTCATGTTGTTGGTAGAAAAGACTCGACGGGAATTTCACCTTCCCAACATTTCTAGCTCCTTGTGTCTGGATGAGTCTACCTTATTTCCTCTTATTGGGTTGAGCTGGACTCTCTACTGTTACTCTTTACTGTACTCTTGTTTTTACTCCTTTACTTTTCCCATGTTCGCTCTACTGCTCACCCTTCGGTATCTTCTTTGTTTCTCCCGTGAGATTTTGGGGTATCCTACTGATTATTTTTATAATCACCCCTGCTTTGTCTTTGCCCGCACCCGGTATGCCCTTGCAGACAAAGGATAGGTTGTTCGTGACTTCAGTGGAGCATAGGAGCCGGGATCTTGGACCGCGTGCGGTGGTCGTGGTCAGGTCCCAGGTGGGGACCCTTCCTGCTCTTTGTTTTTGTTTACCTGATGTTGGGTTGTGGCACCTTTCTGGTTGGGCGCGTGTTTTCCCCCTTTATTTTCAGTTACCCTCAGCACTTTCTTTGTACTTTTATAGGTCTATGCACATTGTGGTTTATTTATAGCAGTTTCCCTCTGCCTTTCTTTTTACACTGCACTTTCACATTGAGTGTGTTGCGTGTGTTTGTGTACAGGTACTCAGGCAAAGGCCTCCCCGAGTTTTTTAGCCTTCGGCGCTTGTTTCCAACCCCTAGCCTATGGAGGCGGGCTTGGGGTAGTTGCGGCTCGAGCTCGGGTAGGGTCGGGTCGTGAAAAGCGGCATTATATACCTTTTTAACAGATGCTCACATTTGAAATCATAGGGCACCGTTGAACTCACAATGCAGATATTCGCTTAAGTATACCCTCACCTTGACCGTATTAGGTCGATGGTGAAGGTTTTTTTTCGTGAATTTCATGGTAGAGTTAATAGATTAAAAAAAATAAAGAAATTTTTTTATTTTTTAATCTGCACATTTATAATTCAATGGTGGGGACCACAGAACCCCGCATTAATGTGGGGAAGTCCCTTGGAATCCTCTCATTTAATTGTTCCATTACAATGAAATTAAATAGTGCCAACTAAATGCAATTAAATATTTCAATTTAATGCTTCAAAAAAATTATTCCATTTAATTGTGCAAACATAATGTAATTGGATTATCTTTCAAATGCTTGGAAACATGGTCGTTTGAATTTAGGAAGGATCCTATTAAATGAACATTCATAAATTCAAAGATCGTTATTTACCCACCCCCTCTTTTATTTATATGGATCTTGGGGGGATTGGCTTGGATAAAACAAGTGACAAAGCTCTGGTAATGTGATGTGACTCCCAAAAATTAGAGGATGGAGCCAGTTATGATAGGGAATGATGAGAGTCCCCGAAACACTAATCAAAGAACAAGAAACTAACCTCGAGCCTAGATCGGAAGCACCATGTGTAGACTACGAATGATGACGTTCTTCAATGACTTCAACTTCTTCTTCGTGCCTCCTCCTTCAGAACCGTCATGGTAGGGAATGTTATATTGAATAACCATTTCCCCATTCTTGAAATCCTTCTTGAATTAAGAACGTCTATACCACTTGCTACCGCTCTAACGCATAGGGTACATCCCAAACGAACTTACCCCGACCCCTTCAGAATCTTGGTGGTTTTTTGCTGTGTTCTTCACGATGGAGGAGGACGAGGATCGATACGGGAGATTGGCACTGGTGGGACTCGAAAGCGATGGCTGGCACCATGGCTAGCCTCGAAGATGACGTCGGCACAACCGCACCATCAGAGAAGAGTCGTGGCCCGTCGGCAACGGTATAGCAAGGATGAAAACCGTTGGTGGCCGACCGCATGATGGGGATGCAGCGGAGCGTGTCCATGCTACTCAGTGAGCATGTGTCGTGGCACATGACCGCAGTGGTGGTGAAGGGGTGGTCAGCTCTTTGCTGGCCACCTGTGATGAGGCGGCGTGTGACTGCACCGCACGCAGGAGCAGCAGGCCATCAGACCAGTAGGCCCCGCTCGATGGACCGCCTTGCACGGGTGGCCCAGCGGGCTGGGCCAGACCCAGTGGGTGGGGTCGGACCTAGGACCCGAATAGGGTTGACCCGAACCGGGTCGGATCGGCGTAGGCTGGGTCGAGCCGGGTTGGACTGGACCCGGACCAACATCAACTTTTTTAGTTCTTTTGGCCATATATTGAGTTTCGAGCATCTGTTTGACAAACCATATACAACGCCGTAAATCTAGGATTGATATGGTCCTTTTTGTATACTACACCTGAGATTTCGATAAAGTTTATGTATGGCCAGGTTGGATCGAACCCCAAATCCATCCGGGCCCTCAGAGCGGAAACATTAATTACATACAGACAGGGTGTCCTATTAACACTTCGTCAGTTGCATTGGGTCCCTTTTGATGTGACAGACCTTTGGGACAGTTCTTCGTGGGACATCGTGGCAGTTGGAGAATTGACTTTTGTCTTGAAGAAAAGTCCCTCCAAGAATCAAGCGAGCTTAGTGAGGAATCCCAGTGGCTCGATGTACGTGAAGAATGAACATTGATCTTGTGTGGGTCGGTGCTCAGCGATCATGTGTGGGTCGGTGCATATAGATCTTATGTGGGTCAGATCCTATGTGGGGCAGTTCTCAACGATATTGTGTTGTTCAGTGCATATCTATCCTGTGGGGGTCAGATCCTGTGTGGGTCAGTGCTCACTGATATTGTGCGGGTCCGGACATATTGATCCTGTGTGGGTCATGTCCAATGTAGTCAGCGGGTTAGTTACCTATCGACCCTATGTGGGTCCGAAGCAGTTCTACATAACAGAATAAGATGATATAGCCTTTGACTAATCATCTGTACTTCTGTACAAAAGTTACATTAGGTGTGAGTTATGTCCTTACCTTTGCGGTGATACCTTTGTGGTATTCTTCTCTGTGGTGTACCTATGAGGTACTGTCCATCATGGTGATACCTTGGTGGTATTATTCTGTGTGGCATAGCTGTGTGGTACTTACCTTAGTGGTGATACCGTGGAGGTATACTTCTGTGTGGCGTACCTGTGTGGTACTTCCCTTTATGGTGATACCTTGGTGGTATTCTTCTGTGTGGCGTACCTGTGTGGTACATACCTTTATGGTGATAACATTATGGTATTCTTTTGTGAGGTGTACCTATGTGGTACTTTCCTTCATGGTGAAACCTTTGTGGTATTCTTATGTATGGTATTACTTTGTGGTATATACCTTTGTGGTGTTACAATTAGGGTATTATTTCCATTGTGGAATAGTTGAGCCTTGGGCTATGGATTTGGGCCTTGTGTTTCCTCATGAATGAGATGGGTATAGTTGATAACATAGGTATATTAATGGGAATTTACCTAAGTAGTGTTGAAAGTTGTTTTCATGCATTGGGGTTTATCCTTTATGGATTTTTTGAGACCTTTGAGGGTCCTAGTGTCCCTACTGACTATCATCATACTCACCCCTGCACGGCAACGCCCACACCATATTGTGTTTGGTGCAGATGACAGATATCGCTCACCGAGGACAAGAGTTCCAGGACTGGAGGTAGCTCGGAGGTGGACCATAGACAAGGCGTACCGTAGAGACCACCATTCGAGAGTTGTACCTAGCCTTCATGTAGGATCCTTGGCATGTGTTCACATGATCTATTTCAGTTTAGTTGTACTTTATAGTTTTCTTATACTTCCCAGTTGGTCTTGTATTCTGGACACCTTTTACTTACTGTAGACACTCGTTTTACTATTCAGTTTACTAGTGTTCATATCTTTTTGTCTTATTGGTCGTATGTTTTTACATAATATAAAGGAAATTCCTTCCCGATTTTTGGGGAATATGCCTTTCGGTGCTAGTCTCCAGCCCTTGGCTTATGGCAGGTGGGCTTGGGGAAGTCACGACATGGGCCCCGGGGGACGGGTCATGACATATTTGTGGAATTATTTTTCAAATTAGGAGTTTCCAATGATGATATTGGATCATAGGGATAATGTTATACAGAACAAGACTACTCACCTGGTCAAAGTACATTTTCTGAATAATATGTATGAAGAGGAAACATGGGAACCAGTGAATGTGATTATTGAAATGTTCATTCACCTATTTTCACCTAAGTATGTAAAATGAAAATTTGAGGGGGGGAAATGAAACAACCCATAGTTTATCTATAAAAATTATCTTATTATAGTTATATCATATGTTATAAACACATAATAGAACACAATACAAGAATTATAAGTGATAAATGAAAGAAATAAAGAGCATTTCTAGATGTCAAGGAACATATACTGATGAAATAATAACATATACATTGGAATATTAATGTGGCCCTTATGAATATTAAAACATACAATTGAATAGAGGACTTTTTTCTTATCAAAATACCAAAACCAATCCCATATGGAGGTTCTCAAGATGATGGAATCAAGGGGTAAAAATTTCTTCCTCTTCGTTTAATTTTTTCAAGTTACTTAATTTTATTTTTCTCTCCCAAAGAAGCCTCATAAAATTGTAATGTAAACTCCAGTTTCTTACATATACAGGAATTATGTCTTGATTATGGAATAAATATTCATCAAAGATCTTCTCATATATCTTTTCCTTTAATAATGAATACATCTTCTGTGAGGTGATGATTTACCACCTTTGTCACCGACATGATATCATCATTCAATTCCATAATAATTCTATTCATGAAAAGCTTTTATGATGGAAAATAATTATAATATATGTTATATATATTCTAAAATGTTCTCGAATCATTTTTTACACTTGATATTAATTAATAAAATTAAATATGTTAGTTGTGATGAAAAAACACTACATTAATCTAAATGATTATCATTAATTATTTACTTAATAAATTATCATCAAAGTTGATGAAAATGGGTTTTTTGATATTCTATAAGTTCATAATAACTTAAGTGTGCAGTTATATACAACTACCCTCATTCTACATTATTTTCAATAAAAATATTCATGTAAATTTATCCTAATAACCAAAGAAATCAACACAACCAAATAATGAAATTGAATATTTTAACCCATCAAAGAGGTCATCAATGATCACAAAAATGTTATAATAAATCAAATTAAATATTAAATTTTGATGGAATAGTTAATTAATAAATCAAATTTTATTTGTTAGGAAATTAAGATCTAGTACTGAAAAATTCCATACATATGGTAAGGGATTCTACTAGAACCTCCATTATTCCTTCAGGATACTCTTCCCCTCTTTTTACCAAAATTAAATTATATTTTCCCATAATTTGAATATTATTAATTATTTTTACATGTTCCTTGATAATGTATCATGATCCATTCATTTTTTGGTGATATATATATATATTTAAAATGTTCCTTACTCAATTTTTCCATATATGCCTGCCCGATTTAAGGGAACATCCCGAATTCTTACCCATTTTTATGTGTGATCCATAATCTATTTTACGCAGCCATTATTTTTTAAAAATAACTAAATTTTTTATGAAAACATTCTTTTTTAGCTTCTTGTTATATATCAAATATTATTACCATTTCTACTACAAATTCTCTTTAATATTTTCTTTAGACAAATCTAAAATGTTTTATTTCTAATGTTTATTAAATACCATATTCACATGTCATCAATTTATCTCAATATCAGTTATAATTATCTATGAATATTTTACATTTTTAATTTCCATGTATTATTTAAATCATTTCATTCAAGGAACCATTTTTTATTTAACCATACATTATTCCTTTTTACATGGTAATGATACCCAATTCTTACCATGGGTAAATCATATGTTTATATTTGATTACTTATGTATTAATAATCATGTGGAACACAAAATCATGAACATGTTAATATGAATCTTCCATGGCAGTGAATCTAATTATTGGGAAATTTTTTGTCTAAGGAGACTTTATGTGCAACAATCTTGGTGGTTAGCCTTGACTCATTATCCTCTATATGAAACGTGCTTTGTCTCATGGTTCTTTGTGTGCAACAAGACTGTAATCATTCTCTTCTATATGAAACAAACCTTTAATCATGATAAATCCATGTTTTATATTATTTCCAAATTAATATGAATCCATGTGTATATGATCTCAGGATATGATTTGTTATTTTTAATTATGTTACATGATTTTCTATATCATTATATTGTGACTTCTATCCCATGTGATATGATTTACATTAAATTATATTCCCTGGTGGGGAATTTTATCTCATCTCTTTGCTCATGTAATCCCATGTTTATCATTGTATGATTTTAGGGGTTAAAGGATGTTATGAGATTAGTATGGATTATTAATGAAAAAATGTTTCATTTAGTACCATGTTATCAGTTTTATGTACCTTGTATTCCAACACCCTAGACATTACGATCCTAGGATTTTAGATTGAAATTTATTTATTCATAAAATCGCGTAATGATATATGTAAATGTGTAGGGTCAATACAAATTTTACAAGGAATCTGCTCAGTGTAAAACAGTAAGAATATAGAGGATATTTTAAGTATCAATGGAATTTTGAAAGTGACAAAGAATGATATTTTTGAACTATCATTATCTCAGTAGAATTTCATCAGGTTGTGAATTATAGAAACACTACTATAGGTGTATATTAATACTATAATTTAAGGAATAAGAATCCTTCTTTGAGTTCCCAAGAACATTGATAAGGGTATAAGGTTAAGTTATTAAGATATGGTTTGACTATGAGCTTATTTGTGAGTATTGAATGAGCTTTAATGAATAACCACTATATCATGGAATTTTTTTATGATGCAATTTATGTTGAAAATAAATGGAATGATTAATTTTTGATCATATTTATATAATAATTAATATTATTTATGTTTTTTACTACATGGAGAAATTTTATTCAAATGGAATTAATAGAAGGATGTAATTATAGATGATACTTATAGAACATTTGAAGATTGATTCACGAAGAACATATATTTTTATGATGGTAGAGATTTAATTCAAGGATATAATTGATAGGCGTGGTTGTTAAACTATTTTATACATGAATAATGTATTATTTTAGTTATACATGACTGGGGAGATATATGGATAAATATTGTCCAATAATATTGAGTATTTGAAGAACTATAAATGTTTTGAGAGATCATACCAATGATGATAAGTATTCAAGAAATGTTTTATTATGTTAATTCTAAAGTATAATGTTTATTGAAGATATTTCACAATTCACTTCTAGGATAGGATTAATTTTCCATATGAGTAAGTTCGATTTATGGTCTCTATAAGAGTCATTGGACAGATATATTTTAATAAGGGATGGATGGGTATTTTTAACTATAACAATATGTATATATCATCCAAGATTTTTAATGATTATTTTGATGGTACATGAATTTAATTTTCTACTATATATGATTTTTCAAGAAACTAAATATCTGTTATTTAAGACATTGATGAATTTAATTATTTCTACATTATGAAAATATAAAAATCCAATGTATTATTATGATGAAATTAGGATTAAATATGGTGTTATATATTATGATTGACCAAGTTTTAAAAATCATGATTATAATTATCCATGATTTATGGTGAGATTTATTCAAAAGTTGATAATTTAAATAGAAAATATTCAAGTTGGATATACTATAATTGTCTGTGGAACATCCATGCTGACGGATAGTAGACCACATGATTGAGAAGTTATTGATCACACTAAAATAGGAAGAATTTGATCATGAAACATTGGGAAATAAAATTTACTATGATTTTATTCATAATTAAAAACATTGATTAAAAAATGTAGAAATTAATATGAGTAATCATATCTAAAAAAAAGAATACATCTACTATCACAATATAATGGAATCCAGGATGATAATTGTGTTTGAAAAAAAAGAATTAAATTGAGGCCACACCTTGATAGTGTATCTTAAAAAAAAAATTTCTCTCTGAGATATAGGAACACCCATTAGTTTTAGTGTATCAACAAAATATTGAGTAGGAGGAGAATTCACATTAATTGTTATCATGGTGTGTTGAAAGACTACCTGTTAGAAACCTGGAAATTAGACCATGTTATTATCATTGTTTAAATTTTGTAAAATATTCACAGAGTGTCTTTTTCCACAAATAAATGATCAAAGACTACATATTTTATGCATAAATACATGTATTAATGAAGATATTATTTCATTAATTATATATGAAGATTTAAATGAGTGAATATTGGAGTTGGTTATCAACAAACAACTTTTTTATACTTATATTAAATGTATATTTGAATATTTTAATATTAATAAAATGTGTTATTATATATTTTTCATCATCATACATGACTGTGAGGTAATAATATCATATGTTAATTGTCGCATTGATAAGGTTACAGTGGTTCTATGCTATTATCCGAACCTTTAAGTACAATGACGGTATTAATAATGATAGAAATATGGCTAGAAAACATACTATGATAGGTCACATAGTATGTAATATTTCATGTGAAATAACTCTTAATAGAATGTTTTCATGACAAAACATAATGGGGTTCGTTTCATGAATCCCCAAGCCCACTTCTTATAGGCTTGGGGCTAGCAACTATCATCGAGTAGGATATAACACACATGGGAGGCCTTATCATATCGTACCTATAGGTAAGATCCTATATACATATCCATGAAATAATTTATTGATATATAAAAACTAAAAATAAATGCATTCATACACTTACATACAACTAAAGTACAACAAAATTACAAAATTGGAAAATACAGGGCCCACAAAAAGAAAAAAAAGTGTCCAACCTACTCAGAAGGAGGGGATCACTATCAAATGCACCTTCCATAATGCTCCTTAGGGAATCTATGATAAAAACCCTCGTCGTTCCATCTCACTAACCTCCACCTAACCTGAGTCATCATTGGACTCCGTCCAATGTCATTCGGTTTGCAGAAGATACAAAACATGTGTAGGCAAAGCCCATACATGGGAGATTATAATGATAATTCGTAGGATCTAGAAAATTTCAAAAAAAAAAGAAACATAATGATGACAATACACTCATCCTTATCAATGGGATCCCAAACTGATAGAGAAACCCTATATATAGACCATCCTCAAATAATCATGACAAGACAACTCAATGCATCAGGTGTCTTATTGAATAAGTGACAACACCACAAGGGAAACCTCGAAAACCCCTGACAAACTAGCCTCGAGCAGCATGCCTAATAAATTTCAGACCTCATAACTGACAACAGGTTCCTACTTGGGGCTCTATAGAAAACCACTGAATTCACACTCAAAGATCTGATTCATCCCAGATGACACTATTTCGAGAGATGCCACTTTATCAATAAAACAAACTAATATACCAACATATCCAACCCTCATAGTGTCTAGATTCAAGGAAATGCTTGATATACAGTGCCAAGGAATAAGTCACCCGTTGACTCAACCAACTCCAACTCCTCATGTAGGGGATAACCCCCAGGGTCCATTAAGGGACACTAAAACCCATCAGGAAACACCGAATATAGAAAGGGGTATCATACACCACCATAATATGGAACAACTCACATAGTAGAGGATCAATACTCTTGTTGTGTTGGGAACACTGATTCCAACAAAACTACTGAGAAAAACAACAGGATAGATCATAGAAAATATGCACCTTAGTACACAGACATAGAGCCTTCACCCAAGGCTCATTGGGGGATCTATACCCAACTAGGACATCAGGGGTAGATGATCAATGGACATGTAAATTTTAGTCACAGAAACACTAAAAACACAACCACAAAAACATGAAGGAATGTGGGGACTGTGGCGAGCTTCTCATTGGGATACATTATCCAATACCACTGAGTCTATTGTAAAAGTAGATTAAGACACTCACTCAAGGAAGTGGGAAAAAGAAATTGCATATATGCCAAGCATCCAAGGAAGGGTCATAATTTAGGGAAGATGACGTGATATCAAAAACCCTCATTGAAAAATGAACCAAAGGGCCCACTGAACCATGTTGATTGAAACATCCATAACATGGACCAAGGGGGCCACTCAACCCTATCGTTAAAGGCATCACTGACCCAAGTGACCCACAAAACATCGCTATCACCTCGTGCCTCCCAAGACCAACCTATGGATACCATCAGGTTTTATGAAAAAAATCATGTATGATAGACTAATTACATTTCCAAAACTGATAGCCAGTGAAAAATACACTTTTCAATGAAACAAGGCCACATGGGTCATTGTAAGGATTATTCCTCTATTTCATTACAACATTCGAAATCGGTCTTGAAAATTATTTTTTAAACTCATTGTTGTAAAACTAACGACGACATGTCAAACAGACATCAGATTCCTGAGATATGTATGATAAAACAATCACCAAAATAATAATAATTATATTATTATTATTTTAATTCAAAACTTTTTTCTATTGAGACCAAAGTGAAATATTCCCAAAATGGCTTCAAGATTCCCTCCTCGAATAAATGGTTATCTTTCCGTTGACAACATATGAATTAGATATATGTTTTGTGAGTTATGGGGGTTTACAACTCCCTTGGCCCGACCCTACTCGTTCAACCGGTCCGGCCATGTCGCTCCAGCTCATGGAATACTGCTTTGGGGAACATGAACCCAGTGAACCCACCAACTCTTTCCTCTGGCGCACTATGTTGTCTCACCATAGATGGACTCCACCATGCTTCCCAATAACTGCCACACACACTGACTGAACACTTCATTCCACCGCATACCAGAACCACCACACTGGAACCATTCCATCTCCACCTTCTATAGAGCACCAAGATCACTCCAACGATTGGAAAATTATTCCATGTCTAGTTTTGGAATCCTCAGAATGTGATCTTCATTGACTCATCATCCACTAAAGATTCATTGATGATTATAATAAAAATGATGCAAAATTAATGGAAATGGGACATAATACTCCAACCACCCACCTCGAGGTTGAAACACTAATGATTTGGGTATAGAGAAATTCTTGGGACATAATGATTATAAATCTAGTGATGATCACTATCAAAAAAGGAATCTGGTAGCACCTCCTTTCCTTGGTTTATCAATTTTTTGAAGGGAAGAGGGGAGGGGATACTCCACGGGTCATGCATAGAAAATGAGGACATGAGGAGATTATGATTTAATTTTTAATAAAATCCCTTGCACTTAATATTTTGGCCCCAAATTACCTCTGACCAAACACCCATTACCAAAAAAGTGTATGTTTTTCCAATTATAAACACGACATTATGAATTCCACTTTTGTCTCAAAAATTAGTTCTGAGACAATATTTATTAATTATTTGATCCAACGTCCAAAATAAATAATTAATTGTTTTTACAAAAACTCCCTTGAAAATTTTTCCATAAAAAACATTGGCCTGCAAAACATATACCCCACCTAGGATAAACAGAATGCTCTAAATGAAATTGTGGTCTCTTTTTTCAAATTCAACCTACCTTTTAAAATATAACCCATTTCCTCCACAGGTACTATATAAAAATTATTACAATTTTCTGAAATTTATTCATAATACACAAGGCCATGGTATTGCATGAAATCTCATCGCATAGCTTTTTATTTATATCTAGAAATATTCCATGTTCAGACTGGGAGAAACCCATGTTGCGACATCCTCCCCACCTTAAGGCTTTTCATTCTCGAAACAAAACCTTGGAACATGGTAATGAACATGAGTTCCCCACTATAACTTCCATTCCATCGAGCTCACCCAAGGTATCTATGCTATAAAAAACATGCACCCAGAAGAACCACGACACCAATATACCACTAAAATGGCCACCATGTGTTCTTATACATCCCAAAAGCACACACCATGGAAAACCAAATGTTCTACACACATAATTCTAGTTAATCCCAGGTCGATATCGTGCATCCAAGACCATGTCTTTCCAGCTGTGATAGGTGGGAAACACAAGGAACCTAGTCTCCTATAGTAATAGGTTCTAAAATTATGTATCCCTTATAACTTCATGTAGAGACCAACGAACTGATCCCAAACACACATGTCCAAGTGGAAATATCCACCGCACGTTGGTAGTATCTGCTTTGGGTAGAACTGACCTGCCCACACTATTTTTCTTCGTGCCTCAAGAACACAACGTAATGGGGAAAGAGAACCTCATTCTTGTGAGTCTGAATCCAAATCAACCGCACTAAGAAATCATTAAGAGACTCACAACCCAAGATGACGCCAAAAATCTCATGGTATAAAAAAATATGGCTACCCAAGAACACACCCGGAGTCTTACCAGGCCATTCTCTCACTGTACACATCACACAACCCTACCCTGAACTCACATGTCAGAGGGTGACATCCACCCCCACTCGACAGTATCCACATGGGGTGGAACTGAATTTCCCACACAATTTTAGTCACATCACAAAAAATCAACATCGTGTGGAAAGGATCCCTCTTCCTTGTGAATTCAAATCTACTTCAAAAAACACTAGCACATGGTCTTACCAACGCCTTGGACAATCATCAGCCATGAAATAGAATGAAAATCATACCAATAAACTACTATATAATGTATATGGAAAACAGAGTGTATGTCGGTCCATCCTCAAATCCACTGGGTTAATGTTCACTACTTCTGGAAATTATCTGTTCCCACTGCACTCTAGGTCTCTAATCCTACCATGGACCACATGGGGTGGTGGTGGTAACTAGTACCCTCTTCCCCCTCCCACTACTAAACTTGCTCATCCACAACATCTTCAATGTTATAAACCTCCATGCATGAAATGATACCTCTAATAAGGCTGTCCATTGACCATCTCCCTCTCAGTAGAAAAGTGGGTCCAAAAATCTATATCAAGATTACTCGACTATCACAATCATAAAAATACCTATAGAGTCGATGAACAAAACCATCATGAGTGTCATGAGCCTCTGATCCTCCATAACGGTATTACCTCTAGAAATCTCATACATGCCTAGACCCCAAAGCCTATCATCAGATACTATCTGCCAAACCAACTACCTTGGTCTCATCTCTTACTTTCCAAACACTGATTTTAGAATTTTCTCATCCAGAAATATCTACACCACCATGGCCTACTCCAGCTTGACATCATAGGTGGGAATGCACAGTGGCACACCTATTCCATGATCTCCTGGAGCAAGCCATGTCCAAATGCTTGTGATCGAAAGAATGAATCCTAAAAAATATCTTGGGAGTAACATAATAGGTCTCTAAACTGGGCTGAGTACTCTTCCATGTTCATGAAATCCTTTGAAAGCTGCAGAAGATCTTGGATATTCAATGATATAAGTGTGGATGGATGAAAATCCTCCTAAAAATCCTCTCATACTCTTCATAATAGATCTCATCTTCATCATGGGTTTGTGTTTCAAAACTCCACCAGTGCCCAGCCAAACCCTAAAAAATGATCCCCTCTTGGGCCATCAAATGATTGGGAGGTATCCTCACAATAAGGAAAAATGCATGATAGTCATGAGCCAGTGATTAGATACCTACGGATATTTGACACCTCGAATCCTTAGAGGTCACTGCCTCTGTAACTGAGGCAGTGCACTCATCCTGTTTGTATCCTTATCTTGCAATACTGAAAAAAAACTACTCGACAGGTGGTGGATCAATTGGCAGACCACCTAGCAGTCTTTCCATAGAGACAGTGCCCAACTCTTAATCCTATACTTAAGGAAGATCACAACCACAATATCACCACAGAAGCTTGTCTAGATATCTTTGTATAGGATTCATGAAATAAAATCAAGACCCACCATATTCAATGAGTATATTGGGAGAGCTAACAAATGATGGACATGGAAAAACCAAGACCCTATCCTATATGATGTTTTTTTCCACTGTATGACCATCATGTTAATGTATTGAGTCAAAAGGTAGTTTATCAGAGTCCTGGTGAATGGATACATTAGCCACCACAACAACAGTGGAGTCCCTGGCCCGACAGTCAAACTCGAAACATCCTAACCCCTCCATTATACAACCCAATCCAATCACACAAATAATCCATATATTCTATGAAGCTAGAAATGTGCAACATCCTCGGATACCACTCTATCACAACCCAACATGATGGGGCTTGAGCCGCAACTCCCCAATACCCCCTTTATGAGTCTAGGGGATAGAGAATTGCACCGATATGGCTATCACGCACATGGGAGTCCATATAATATCATACATGTACTTACTCACCTACATACACCACCATTAAACAATGTAGAGATTTATAAAAACTATAATAAATGAATTTATACATCTATTCCAATTAGATTATAGAAAATTTATAAAAAGGGAAAATATAGTGCCCACCAAATGAAATCTAAAAAAGAATCCAACTTTCTCAAAAGGGAGGGATTAATGTCAAATGAACCCTCTAGAAAGCATCTAAGCTAGGATTTGTTGAACCCACATGTTGGTCTAGCTCACTATGCTCTTCCTGCTCTATGTCCTCATATGAATCCATCAAATAGAATGTGGTCAAAAAAACACAAAACAAGTGTGGGAAATTTTCATACAGGGTTTAGTATATATATACTCATTAGGCTCCCCAAAAACACCGAAAATATAAGGAGAAACTGAATGGAAACATTCTTTTCATCCCTAGTACTGCGATCCCAAATGAGTGAGAAACATTATCTCGAGATGATGCTCATCTAAACATGAATATTACTCACAAACCATCATGTGTTTCAAAGATGAAGTGAAAAAACTACAAGGGAAACCTATAAAACACTATGACATTCTTATCTTGGGAACTAAGCCTCATGATGTTCTAACCTCGTCACTAATGAAAGGTTCATACTTGAAGATCTAAAGAAAACCACCAAATGAACACTCCACAATCCGAGTCATCTCAAATGACACTAATATGATAGATACCACTCTAACTGTAAAACTAACTAACGACACAACCCAACCAAATCTCATGGCGTCTGTCCATGAGGAAAATCTCAAAGAACCACTCCATGGAAGAAATTACCCAATGAATCAACCAACTCCAACCCCTTAGTTATGGGATCACACCTATGGTCTGATGGGTGACACTAAACCCTATCTGAATACACAGAACATAGAAGGGGGTATCACAAAACAAATAGAACCTGGAACAACTCACATATATGAAGACAAATTCCAATATATTATTGGTCACACAAATTCAAAGAACTCTTCCAATGAACACATGATGATATATCTCAAAATAAACACATCTTGATACAAAATTTGGGAGTATGTGCCTAGGGCTCAAAAGGGAGTCTGTATCCCACTAGAACATCTTGGATAGAGGATCAATGCATAGGTAAACAATTCTCACACTGACATAAAAAAATACCGATTAAACATAAAGGGATGCGATGATCATGATGGGACTCTCAGAGTGATATATGATCCAAAACTGTAGAGTCTACAGTTGAAGATTATTAATATAACTCACTCCAAAATGTGGGAATCCCAAAATTCATGTAGGAAAGATAGTTGAAGAGGGGTCATATTCCATTAAGTAGGAAATGACCACAAATGCCTCTTATAAAATGGAATAGGGGGACCCACTCAACCTAGATGATCTAAATATCAAAAATAATAACTAAGGGAACCAACCAACCCTGCCGAAATGGCCATCGCTAACCCAGGAGACCCACACAACATCTGTAGCACTAAATGCCTCCTAGTCCCAAACTATGTCTACCATCATGTTCTACATGAAAAAACATGCATGATATAATAATTACTTCCCCAATACAGATAACTAGTGAAAATGGAACTTTTCACCATTACAAGAATCGATAGATAATTGTGGGGCCCACACCTCAATTTTGATTTCAGAACCCAAAATTGGTCTTCAACCATCCATTTTGAATTCAGGGTCGCAACTCCCCTAATGGCACATCAAACATAAATCACATGCATGAGAAACCTCTGATACAAGACTTTCCAAAATAATAATAATAATAATAATAATAATAATAATAATAAATTAATTGGACTATACATAGCACAAAGACTATACCTTGAAGTGAAAATTTATCAAATTATCCCGAAAAGGTCCTCCTCAAATCAAGCTTCATGTTTCCTCGGAAAACATGTGAATCGGATGTCCAATCCATCCTATGGTCTGACTTTCTCAATCTATGACTCCATAGACCATGTACCCAACATTCCCACCAGCGCCTCCCTCTAGTGCTCCATGCCTCTATGGCCCCGACACCCCCCACCATACTAGGAAGTGGCCTCCTCTACACTACCCAATTGTAGCCGACCACAACACCGGAACCCACCACACCACCACCTTCTAGAGATGCCTCACCTAAACCATGTCACGTCCTTCCACAGACCATTGGTACCACTCTAGTGGACAAAAATTTATTCTAAGAAATGTTTCATAAATCTCATGACGTGATCCTTATAGGACCAACCTTCGTTCGAAGATACATTGATGATTATAACACGAACAACAAAAAATCAACATAAATAGAACATAAATTTCAAACCACCCACTTCGATGGAGATACACTGATGTTTCAAGTTCCAAATAACACCCAATAGTCATTGATTTATGATATGTCGATAGTCAGCTTCAAAAATGGGATCTAGGTGCACCTCCTCACCTTGGTTCATCAGTCCGTCGAAGGGAAGAGGGGAGGGGCTGCTGCTCTTGTCATTCACCGTAAAGGGGAGAAGGGGGAGATGGGGGGTTTAATATTTATTTAAATACCCTCAACTTATAATCCATTCTCTGACTCACCTTCGACCTTACACATGGCACCAACAAGGTTTATGTCATGCCTAGGTTAAACACGACATTCTAAACTCTACTATGGTCTCTGAATTTTTTTTATAAAACTCCATTAAATATTTAATTGAGCTGACATCCAACATAAATAAATTTATTTATTTATAGAATTTCCCTTAAAAACGTTTTCCACAGACAGCATGTTCCAAAAATATATATTCCCTATATATGTTTAACGGTACACTCCAGACTCAACCCGAGCCTCATTTATCTGATCCAACCAACCATTTAAGATATAACTTGTTTCCCCCACATGCACAGTATAACAATACTTAGTATTTTAAGAAAATTATTCTTAGCCCATAAGTACATTAAATCACATGCCATCTTAGTACCTATCTCTTGGAATATATGCATAAATAGTCTAATGTCTGATAGAGAAATTCATAAGACCTAAAATATGATTCTTATTCTCATGAATTTTTCACTTTATAAACCCTGGTATGGGAGATTATGATATCAGAATTTCCAGCAAGAATTTCACATATTTTTGTGTCATCAGATATTCCAATATGTGGCAATATATAGTGGTATTTATAAATTAATACTATCATTAATGAATTTCATAGAATATTTAAATAGATTTACTGACTAAAATAATGACTAAATTTTTTCACAAGAAGTAGTTTATGTTGGGTGCATAAAAATTGACATATTATGAATAGATATGTCTAGGAAGGTTTTTTACCTTACATATTTAAGGAAGTTTCTATCTAAGTTCATTTATAGGAATATAATAGTAACAATAAATTTGATGCACTTAATCTAATAATTAATAAATATTAATTATTAAATTAAACATTTATGATGTATATAGGTTCATGAAATGGATTTTTAACGTTATTAATGAGATAATGTGACAAATATATTATATTAAACAATGAAATTTTGTGGGTTGTTGTCAACGTCATGACATTAGGTTATTTCTATTGGGTTCCTTGAACCATTACTAGATAGTAATCTAGGACTTTAGGAAATCCCACCAAATGAAAATGATAAATATTCTTAGATGGTCATAATATTTTTGTTTATTTATAACATTATTAAATTATATTTTAATTCAAGTAATATAAATAATATTATTTCATGTTCGTGGAATAATTTCATTCATGCCTTTTTTTGTAAAATATTTACTAATGGAAAATATTTATTTATTAATATATCTTTAATAAAATACAAATTCCAGTATGCAGTAGATTTGAATGTGTAAATGAGGGGAAAGATTGTGTGTGATGACGAATATTAACATACTGTATGATAAAATAATATTAATCATTATTAATGTTTAAACATCCCATTAAATAATAATAATAATAATATTTAATAGCATGAGGTTTTTTGAGTATTATTTTATTATTTATGGTCCCATACAAAATTAAATATTTTTTTACCTAAACCATGGTTATGAAGATAGTTAGTTATGTAAATTATGTAGGGTAAGGTTGAGAATTGTGACTTGGTAATCATTGCACAGAACAAAATTTTGTCTCTATTCCTCTTATTTTCTTCTCATTGATAAGATAGGCCAAAGAGATTTTTTTAAGAAAGGAAGAACAATAATAAATCAACAAGATCAACACAAAATGATAATTTCACCGCATATACAACCTATATTTTAGTGTATTTCTATGTGAAAAAATGATCACTTGTGGATGACCCCTAGAGAGATTCTACACTTGGATCCTTATTATGAAAAGAAGATTTAATGGAAAAGTATTTTTCAATTGATCGATATATTAATTGGATAAAGATTAGAATATATGGTAACATTTTCTCAAATCAAAGTGAATATAACTAAATTTTTTTATAGAAAATACCATCCACATGGTCCATGTTCTATTTCGTTAATATTTGGTTGAAAATTGTCATTTCTCGTGACAATTAAATATTATATAATTTTTTGAATTTTCCATCTAATTAAAAAAGCCATTATTCTTATTTCACCCACAAAATCTATTTTTTTCTCACTAGAACCTTCATGTAGTATATGAGTGTTCATGTTATTATTTTATAATCAATTAATTTATTATTGATCTATATTCACAATAGTGGTATGATATTTCTTGTAAAAAAATTCATTTTTTTATATGATTTTAATTAACATAAATTATACATAATAATAATATTTTTTCAGTATTAAATTTTCATAAATGACTATGAATATATATGGAATGATCAGAAACTCTACTGGGATGTTCAAGCCCTCTGGCCTGATAACATGGGATTACATGATGTGTATCCAGATTACATTCCTTATAAACAAGTTCATTATACTAATCCTTTTTTAGGAATACAATATTATATGATTATAAAATACACATGGTTAATTTATTTACCAATTCATGTTGACCTAGGAATCAAGGAAAACAAATTTTCATATTATATTGATTGCATCTATCATACTTTTCGTATAGTATACAATGTTCTATGGTGAAATTAAGGAATAATGTGTGGTTAAATACCTAGTAAAATCCATAATTAGACTGAAAAACATAGAGAATTAAGAAACTAAACAATGTATATCATATGTAAAAGGCATGAATTTCATTATTTCCCAAGTTGGGAGCACATCCTGATCAATTTGGAGAGTCAAGTGGAAAACCTGCTGGTGGAACACACAACGCGTAGGTAGATTCAATTTCACTGGACCTAATCTAAATAACACACAAGGTCCTTTATTGGGTTCCAAACATATTTTTAAGTGTTTTACAGAGAATGTAGCCAAAATATAAAAACCAAGAATTCCAGCCACTGTACATTCCAATCCCAACAGAATTTACCCCAAGTACTCGGAAATCTAGGTTCATATCGTTTACATCATAAGTACATGTAATGAAATATTTTATTGAAGTATTGAATTAAATTACATTAAAATACTAATTGCAGCTTAAACCCCATGTTATTTTAATTAAAAAATACGGTGTATGAAAATTTAACAATGGTTTTAAATAATAATTAATTTCTTAATTAATTTAATTCAATTATTAATATTTAATTTTTGTATGAATTTCCTTATGATGAGCGTTATCATGGGAAATAAAATTTTCATTTCAATAAAAGGGAATTAATTAATTAAATCAATAATTTTTTTCTTAATAATAAATTATGAATAAAAATAAATGTTATATAGAATGATTTTATTTAACTTATTTAAATATGTGATCGATCTACAGATTGACCAAAAAATATGTATGTCTTGGAATTATTTAATTAATTTTATTGAATTGTTTTCAAATTATTAATTATTAATTCAAATATGATGGTCAATGAGTCATCACTCCCTACAATATTAATTTGGACCTATGTGTCCATGGTTATTTATATAATTTCCTTTAATCAGTTCTCTTGATCCCCTCACATACATGTGTGTTATAAATACTTGAAATATATGTAGTATCTATAATAATATAGTGGATGCCCAAGTATGAACTAAGATGGGGCCATTGTAGGTGATATAGAGGAGGATTCGTGGAATATTACAACTCATTATAAGTCTTCCATAATGAATTTTATCTATGGAATAGGTTGATTAATTTTATTCTAAAAAAATAATCCATTATATAAGATAATGAATTGGTAATTTAAATATTTTTTTAATTTTGTATTATGTAATATTTATTTTATGGATACAAGATTACGATAACTAAAATGAACTATTGTGAAATGATAGACTATAAATAAATGGATTTTGTGGACAATGATTAATCAAAAAATTGTTAATAACACGCTTAAAATCCTCATAATATTAAAAACATCGAAAAGAAAAAACAAGGTTATTGTTTTCACATAGTAAAAAAATCCTTAAATTTAATATTAGGTCATATATTTCCATCCATTAATTGTTTTGGATTTAAATCCATAAAACGACGTGTTTGACTAAACATCATTTGGACATTTACTTTTGTCATGGGTTTATTAAAAATTTTATGTGTTGAATTAACTATAAAAAATTAAGAGAGGTATCCCTCTATAGACTAGTTGTAACATAGAGGAATGGGTTGAGGAAATCAATGGTAATATTTCAGGATTGGGGAATCTACACAATGGATCATTGAGAATCATAAACATAGTTTAAAAATACCTTCCTACCTAAATAACAACATTTATATTGAAAATCCCTCATTGTTGTTATGCAATGGGGAATATAGATCCTATTCACTAGAAGGTACTATAAATGAGGAATTCTAAGTCTAATGGAGAGGGTTGTTGTTACTTGATAAACATGTTGGAGACTTATTAAAATTTTAATTACTATTATATTTCACAAAATTTTCAATCAATAATATAAATAAATATATTATATTGTAAATTACAGTATAAATGGAGTTATTGTCATAAATAATATTTTGAAAATATATATTAGATGAAAACTATATCTTCATAGGTAGTAACTTCTAGAAATTGTTCATATTCCTTTAGTAGATGTTGTGCAGTGAATAGATATATTACATGATATAATCTTCATTACCTGATCATTTAGTTAAGGTGGTTAGTAATTAAATGTTCTATGTCAATGATACACACATAAGCTATATGGATAATATTCAGTTGAAAAGTGATTATTCCATGTAGAGTGAAATCATGATGTCTATGAAATCATGGGATAATATAGGATGCTCAATAAAATACATGGTTTATAATTGGGGAGGGAATAATAAAAATAGGTTTAGATATCCAATGAACACTTTTAATGTAATTTTGTAGAAGGTGAACCATCAAGAAATCATGTATTCAAATTATGGTCTATGATGAGCGCCTAAAGGTTTAAGAGATTAAATTTTTTGATGAACTAAAAAATAATCAATTTCTTTCATCACATATCTGATGCTTCACTAGCTTTATTGTTAATTTAAATATGAACAACACTGAGAAGTATCTTCTAGTTATTCTCATGTTACTTCTCCATGTTGACAATGATACAAATCATGAAAATCATCCATCATTATGGTGAAAAAACGAATGTCTATGAGAAGATATATAAATCATAAAATCCTTATAAACAACTTCATAGAAGAGATGAATCAATGAAAAGAATAGGAAACTTATTTTTTTGTTTCTCATGTGGTTATAAGGTCCATTGTAAGATAAAATTCTCATATCCCAGAATCAATGAGAAGATTCATGTTTATTTTTTATCGATTATAATTAATATATTTCTACAAAATATTTGTAGGATATATCTTGTGGTGATTATATATGTATTCAAATATAGGAATAATGTAAATTTTCAAATATTTATCAAGGATATCTATATCTACAGTAATCCCAAAGAACAAATATTAATTTCATGGACATTGGGGACCACCAACTAAAAATATCAATGAGAGTGATCATTTATTTAAAAAGATTTTTATGACAAGTAATTTGTCAAAAGAAACTTTTGTATCCATACATGATATATATGTATTTATTTTCAGGTTTGAGAAAAAATGATTTCACATTTATAAAAATTATATTTTTTATGGTATGTAAAATTTAAATAATGACCTTTATGTGTTGGATTAAATGAACCATGTAATGGATATGGACAATGAAACCACATCACATTACTCATTCAACATCCAATTATGGAATAAAAATATAGGTCATGTAAATATATTATTTTTGTAAAATTATAAAAGGAAATATTTTTTTAAAAACCACATGGTGTATTTTTTTCCATACATACATGGTAAAATGACAAAATATGGATTTACTCTGAATAGTTAAATGGATAAATAAATTCATCAATTAGTTTATACTAATATGTGTAGACCATTTCCTATTGATGAAGTGGGTGGGTACTCATACATTATAAATTTCACTAATTATTTAAGAAAAAATGGATATGTCTATATGGGGATGAATAAGACTGATTTTTATGATAAATTCATGGAATACAAGAATATTGTTGAGAACCAACAAGGATAGAATATTAATAAACCATTAGCAGATCATGGTGGATAATATATTAATCAAGAATTAATTTATTTATTATGGGAGTTTGGTATTTTATTTCAAATCTCTACTCCATATACACATCAATGGAATGGTGTATGGGAAAGGAGGAACCACAACCTATCTGTAAATTATGAGGTCAGTGACAATTCATATAAGAAATATATAATCCTACAGTGGAAACACAATATAGAAATCAACCAAAACACTGAAACTACTTCCATGTAAGGAATATGAAATTATAATATACCATTTTTTGAATGGAAATAAACCTTTTATTTAGAAATTACATATTGTGGGTATTGAAAAATCGATTAAGGTCTATTCAATTAAAAAACATTCACCCCATGAACAATGTGTATCTTTATAAGATTCCCTAATGAACCAAGGGTATATTACCTATACAACCCCATGTACAAGAGGTTAATTATTAAATTACTAACCATATTTCATGTGAGGGAAATTATCACTAAAATATATAGTCAGATAATTAGAGACACCTATGAATTTAATGATGGTATACTAGAGATAGTATTAGAAAAACATTAATAGTTCCCTAAATAAGATTATATTCTAGAACTAAAATTTCTACAAAAGATTACATGTTAAGTTATAGAGAAGGAACATTATCTTTCATGTATTCAATGAGGAGGGTGATTCAAAAATAGATGAGTATAATGTTCATATAACCAAAAACAAATCAATATGTGTCACCAATGTGGAAAAGTGGAATGGAGATATAAAAATATAAATGGATTCCATGTACCAAAGTGAAGCATGTATTTTGGAACATCATCTAGTTGATATAAATAATATTTGATGTAAATAGTAATTAAATAAGAAATTAGATGTGAATAGACAATTCCTTAAATATATGGCACTAATTATTTCATAATAGTTCAATAAGTATAAAAATATAGACTATGAAAAAACCATTTGATCAGTTTAATTGGTTATATTCATCAGAATGTGACTTTTCATTATGGATTTCCAGGAAAATTATATTTCATAAATGGTGTCACAACTTTTTTCCATAAAGGGGACCAACAAAAAATTTTATATATGAAATAACCTGAATTCATTGTTACTATAGGTGATTCCAAAAATATATGAAAATTTTAAAGAAACAGTTATGGATTAATGAAATAATCCATGTCAATGAACATTCTCTTTGATGATTCCATAATGGAATTTTTATTTCTAAAGAATGAATGTGGTCATTGTGTCTATAATCAGTTTACTGGGAGTGAAATAATTTTCTTAACATTATGTGTTGATGATATATTTCTATTTTGTAATTAAATACTAGTACTTTAGTTAGTTAAGGAATGGTTGAATAAATGATTCTCTAGGAAGGATATAGGGTGGAATCACATATTTGTGGGATAAACATACATCACAATAGATCTATATGTTTTTCATTATTTTTCAAGGTACATATATTGAAAATATAATTAGGATATTTAGAATTAAAAAATACTAGTGGATAAAGTTTCTAATGTCGTGGGATATTCATATTTTTAGGAAAATGTATCCACAATCACATGAGGGATGATAGATGATGGAGAAGATTCTATTTATTATATTGAATAGGTTAGTCGTGTATGATATGATATGTACAGGTATATAAGTTTCTTAGGCATTGAAATTACTAAAAAGATATCTTGTGGACCAAGGTGACCTCAATTGGATGGAAGGAAGGACTATTCAAATCTATCGGATGTATACTATGGATATATTCTAGGTCTATAAATGAGGTGATGAAATATTCATCAAATGATATGAATATTCATGTTTCCAAATAGATCGGGTCTATTTTAAATAATATAAGGATTAAATAATAACTTTGAAAAGATGTACAATGGGCTTTAAGATCTAAAATAAATATATGGTGGATGGTTCTATAGTAATGTTTGAGAATATTGTGGTTTATAAGGAAACTAATGAATTATTATGGATACAAATCCTTATCCAATATCTAGATGTGGTTCCAAGATGAAATGATCCTATCACATTCAATTTTGATAATACTATAGAATTGGACATTAAAATGTAATAAAAGACATGTCAGTGGATGAAGCACATACATTTGATGAATCCTTTCTTGAGGTATTTTTTTGTAGAGGTCATATTTCAATGAGAAGAATATCCCATGAAGGAAATGTGATAGACCCTTTGATTATATTCTAAACAAAAAAAATATGATCATCATGTGATGCATAGAAGTCAAAAATTCATAGGTACTTGGTTATATCCTAAATTTAATTTTCATAGATTTTATGTTCTATAGAATACTATTTTTACATTTATTACATGTCTACTTGAATATTTTAATATTAATAAAATGTCTAGTTACATATTTTTAATGACCATAACTCTAGTTTCCTTGAGTTGGTGGTAAATTATTACATTAGTACATTATTCAAATAACCAAAACCTTGTTGATCGAATAGTTTTCTAGTCTTAGTAAATTTTATAAATGGTAGAATATGAAATAAACTTTAAAATAGAAAAAATTTACAAAATAAATATTCTATTTATAATATTCAAAAAAATTAACCATGAAAAACATTGTGGCATCTTGGGGAAAGCATAAAAAATAATGGTGAACTTTAATTATCTGTATGAGTTGTGTACAATAAAACAAATAATTAGTATATAAGAAATAATACATATGTAAAGGTAAATAACTGAAAATTAATTTCACTTAATCAATAACATTATTATAAAATTAATTAATAGATGGTAACAATATAGTAATATCAAGGATAATAATAAAGATATTCTCAATGAATGGAATGAATATATTATGATTTTATGATCTCATATATCTTGATATCTAATTCCATTTGGTTCTTACAACATTTCTGTTTAGACTATAGGATGGAATAAACCAATAAACCATTTATTTGTTCAAATTTATTGTCTCATGAAACCTATGTAGGCATTATGTGGAGATAAAATTATGGGCCCCAACTATCATGGAAGGTCAAATACATTCGTAAATTAGTGAATAATCAGTTTAATTCATAAAAAAAATATTATTTATCCATAAATTCCTATATCAAATTAATAATATGAAATATCAATTTTCTTCAAATAAATGAAATAAAATTCAAAATAATACACAATATTTAGAAATGGTATACTATTTAGGAAATAATCTATACCATGATTCCAAAAATATGGATTTTTAGGGGAAACTAAATTTCATTTGATAAATAATCAATAGAATGTTAATGTTTCAAGATAAATTTAATGATTACAAAAAAATTAAGGATAAATGAAAACAATCAATCCTTAAAAAATATAGGGTTTTATCGAAATAAATTCGATCTATTAATCCAAAAAATTGGATTCAACACATTTTAATGAGTTTTCATAAAATTTGTTTCACTGTGAAATCATTGAAAATGTTTAAAATATTTTGAAAAGTGTAAAATGATAATGTTATTGGGAAATACCATTTATAATGCATATGTTTAAAAGTATGCCTTTTCATGGGATTTTATGAAGAAAAAAATTACCCACTCTAAAAACATCAGAAACGTTACCTTAATCACTTCTAAAAAGTGATGGATATCTTAAAATTTCATAAATAAATATTTTTTTAAATAAAATGTTCATGATTAAATTTTTTTTGAGCACCAAATGAATTTCAAATCAATATATACCAGATAAAAAAATCAAAACATGAAAACTTTGTATATTAATGATTCTTATTAAAAGGCCTAAAATTGAATAAATAATTATCAAGAATAAATATTGACTAATTTATATACATTAAAGGGGTTGTATATAAATAAAATATAATTTAATTGGTGTATATTAAAGTATAGTTCACAATGGAGTGGAAATTGAGATGAAATACCTAATAATGATCAAATCATTGATGTGGTAATTAATTAATGATGTTATTATGTGTAAAAAAAATAAATCCACACAAATTGTGTAACTATTACATAATGTAATCATATGTCATTTCAGACACAATATTTGAGTAACATAGTTAATGAATATGTAATACAATCCATGGAATGGAAATAGAGTAAAAGAAACCTCGTACCTGGAGTTTGATATTCCAAAAAAGTTTTTTTGTTGTCCTATATAATAAATTTGTATTTATTATACTTACATTCCAAAACAATATACATATCTATAATTTCATAACAATCCATTTATAACATTTTATCACCCATTTATTAATATTATTTTCATTTTAATATTATTTTGGGTGTTAAATTCCTCTTTTTTCAAGAATGGTTTTATTGTGTAGTTTTGGTCCTTGTACTCTGATTATGATTACATCATACCCAAATTGTATTTAGTATATAAATAAAAAATATATTTAATATCTATTTTTGCAGTTATTCATAAAATATATAGATAAAAAATAGAAATACACCATTCATGGAGCGGTTAGTTCGTATGTACACATGAGTGATGTTTTCTATTTTTAACAGATGGAATGATTGAATAGTAAATAAAAATTCACCATTAATGCATAATTAATTTATCATATATATGATATATATTTCTTGAATTCAACATTATAAATATTCATGAAATGTGTAAATGAAAAACATAACACATCACTTTGTCGAGTTGGTTGTTTACATATATTCCCAAGCGATAATATCATTTTCCAATGGATTGGAAGGTAATATGGTTTATATAATACTATATGTTCAGAAGATGAACTTTATAATAAATATAAAATATTTTTTTGTTTAATAATTATACAAATTTATATAAATTGTTATTGAAAAATGAATTGCACTGCTACGTGGAGATGATAACATGAACATACACATGATCAATGTCTTCAATTATTAGATGATTGAGAAGAGGTATAAATTGGTTGTCCCATAATCATAATAAAATATATGAATATTTATGACACTATATTTATTATTTTAGTAGGGGTGTAACTGATTTATTAGAAGCAGAAGATGAATGAAATTTGAATGAGTTTGTGAAGACAATTACTTCTTATTAGGTAAACGTCCTTCAGATCTCATCTTATGGGACCTAGAGTTTTCCTTATTGGAATACTTCTTGCTCTCTAATTTGGATATGGATTCTAATATGATAATTTGGTATATGTTGGTTGATCTATATGTCTGTATGTTTTGTAATGAATATAAAGGAGGATTTCCCTTTTATATGTTGGGGGTCGAGAACTCGTGTTATTTCATGAATGAATAAAATATAAAAAAGACATTATCCATGAAAATGACCCCAAATGGACAAATATTATAATATAAATTAGGATTTGGATTAAATCCCAAAAACCAAAAAAGAGTTGGATAGTTTTATGTGATGTTGTAAACCCTATCTTATGTATAATCCCCTTAGTTATCCTATTTTAAACTTAGGGGGAGTATCAAATTTTTTATTCTTGAAAGGATATAATTTTTAATATAACAAAAAGATTGTCTACATGGAAGAACATTTAAACCATATATTACCCACCTTTTAAAATTTCAATATTTTTATGTTTTAATAATTGTTTGATAGAATATTATTTTGATAAAATATTAGTAATATGATTTTAGACATAATTCATCAAATTTGACATTAAAAAAATTCAGGAAATGATGGAATTCAATTATAATCCCTTATAAAATACATTATATGTCATATTTATCTATAAAATTCCTGGTACATAAAAAATATTTCAAATAACAAAATTTTATAGTTTTTATTTTTATTTAGCTAATTTTTTTGGCACCAACAATGTATTAGTATTTCATGAGTATTTATTCTAATTAATGAATTAAAAAAATTAAAATTAATCCCCATGATAAAAAATATGATTTCCTATTTCATATAAATAAAAAAAATAGCAAATAATTTTTTTTATCCCAATCTGAAAATATTATTGATATTTAAATATGAATAGTGCCATTATTATCTTTATATTTCAGTTAGACATTATAATAGTAAAAGAAATAGTAAAATAATGTAATGAAATATTATATAATTTAGTATGATTATGGTTTAAATATAATCATCCAATTTAATTAAGGATTATTTTTACTATTACTGGATGCATTTCCATATTATTATTAACCATAATTACTTGATTTACCCTTTAACAAGCTGATAAATTTTACCACCGGTTCTATTCATAATTAAAAAAATAAAAGGTACATATTTATAAAATTATGAAATCCAAATATCAAATATGATATCCATTTATCATGATTCAATTTCTATATGTTTTAAAAATTAATCTAATATCATAGTGCATAGTTACATAAAAACAATTTTTCAAAAATAAATAATTTTTTAATCTTAAAATGATTATTATTCCAAATTCAAAAGAACATTTGATTCATAAAATTAAATAGATTATTTATAATATTGTATATTTAATTATACGGTTAAAACATTTTAAAATGGATTGTGAATTTATACATTCTTCATAAAAATTACTGTTTTTAATTAAACTGAAACATCTGCACCGGGATAACTGTATTTCAAATCCCAAATCCCTGATGAGGATTCACCAACGATAAAGGTAAAAAAAGATACAATAATGAAACCTATGTTTTAGATTTAATTTATAGAGGATTAGATCTAAAACCCAATAAGGAGACCTACAAACCCCTTGAGAGGAATGATTGGAGAGTGCGAGATAGAGAATGAGAGGAGGAAACCTATAAGAAGAAGATCGAATGTTGTTTTTCTATATTTGATTCAACATTGGAAGGGGGTATGGGGTCCTAAATGATTCATGGGAGATTCTAATGATAAAGAAAATGGTTGGGGGTCTTACTGGCTTTTTGGGGACTTAAAAGAGTGGTTTCATGAATTTTAAAATTAAAATAAGGATTAAAAAATGTTGAATTCTTTATTAACTGGGAAGGGTCACACTATTAGATAAAAATGTGTTCCCTAGTCAATAAAACCGTTTTCTATGGTGAATTTTTACTAATATTTGGGTGCATCATTTGTAATACCATGTTTCAATAATGTAAAATCCAACAGCCTTAGGTTGCATGATTTTCTATAGCATGGTGTGGGGTTTGGGAAAAACATGCCCCGACCATGAACACTGTATTTTTTTTGTAAATTTATTAATTTTCACTTAAAACAACCAAAAATGGAACCCATCCTAATATTTATCTAAATAGGGGTTCACGTATACTTGAATAAACTAATATTACATTTCAACCTCCCCAATATTGAAGATTTATTTCCCCAGAAATCCAAATCAAAATCCATCATGGGAAAATTATGAAGCCTCTTCCCTCCAATCAATGCCTCACACAACCATATCTCCTGAGAATCATAACCATTATTCTATAGCAGATGATTAAAGGTATCATCCACTGATGAAGTAACATGGATTCATAATCAACTACAAAGAATGGTCATTCAGTCACAAATAAATAACTGTCGACCCTAGATCACTCCATCACAAAACATTATATGGATTCGATAAATGCTTTAATTTCAAAGATACATGGAATCCATTATCTATTGATTTCCTCTATCGTGGAAGTGCTAAATTATAATCATATTTTATAACATTATCGACAACCTCAATAGGTCCAACAAATTGAGGGGCATGTTTACATTTCATTCCCAGCTGTTGATGAACCAAACATGGTTAATCATTCAAGAAGATCAGGCCACTGAATGAATATTTAAATAGACTATGATGAAGATCATCATAAGACTTATACAATATATTTTCTGTCAATATCATATAATTAATTATGTAAATCATTTGTTATCTCATGAACCAAGATTTCTCTAACCAAGGAAAATTCTCCAATCTCCAAACAACACAACATAAAAATTGCAATGCCAGCCATACAAGGCATGAAAAGGAGACATTTTGATCATATTCTATTACCTATTATTACTAACAACATCAACCATCCCTAATTTATCATCCCAATACCCACAAAATTATAGAATCCAAGTGTGAATCATATCCTCACGAATTTTTATAGACCATTATTTATGGTCACCCAATTGCATAATTTATGCCATGCTCAAATGGAATCGATATCCTTGTGCCTCATAAATGCCTCTCCAAAAGTCATATGAGAACTCAGTATCCCATTAAGAGACTATAATAGACGGAACTCCGTGAAAAAAACCATCACATTCATATAGAGATTTCCCAACACCTAGGTATTGTCTATATCATGAATTGGTATATTGTGTGCCATCTTATTCAACATATCAAGCACAAACTATATATAAGGCCCCAGCCTTAAACATTACTTAGTTTTGAGTTACTTCAAGAATACACGTTGAGGATCTTTTCAGGTTTGGAGTTTTAGAGAATTAGATCATAAATCATGCATTACATTCCACATTTAAACAAAGTGGTTACATAAAAGATAGTATTAATTTTTCCCATCAACGGAAACATATTTAAAATAAAACATGGATTCTATGTTGACACTACATTGACACTATCATCACATCACGTACCTTTCCCTTGACCTGTGAAAAACATTTCAAAAAAACTTGGGATGAGCATAAAAAGCTCAGTAAGGGATATAAAAATATGGAAAGGAAAAATGAGTACATGTGTACATAAGAATAAATTAAATCATACATTACTCATAAAACATAAGCACGTTAACATACCTCATCAAATCATTAATAAAACAAAAAAATCAAAAGACATAATGGTAACTTGAGGCATTCATAACATTCTTACGTAGGGAGTAACCCTCTTGGTTACGTTTGGAATACACATCACAGTATATGTCATGACCCGTCCTTGGGGCCCGTGCCATGACTACCCCAAGCCCGCCTTCCATAGGTCAGGGGCTGACGACTAGCACCAAAGGCGTAAATCCCGATAACTGGGAGGGCATTGCCTTTATAAATGTAAACAAACACGACAGAGTATAAGCGGAAGTAAACACTAAGTACAAAGAGAAGTGCAAAAAGGAAAAAAATGGGCCAGAATAAAAACCCAAAAGAAAGTACAACTACAACTGAACAAAGTACAACAGAAAAAGACAACAGCTGGTGGGATGGAAGTGGCTCCTGGGTCATCCTCCTCGGATCCTACCTGAAGGGTAGGTACAGTTGGCGCAGCTCCTGGATCGTCCACCACGGATCCTAACTGAAGGGTATGTACATATAGCCTCCACAACACTCTCGCCCGCCAACCACCTATGAGTGTCATCTCGCCGTGAAGTCCACCTCCGGATACTGACTCGTCGAGTAGTCCACCTCCAGGTACCGTCCAGTCCTCGAACACTCAGCCTCTGTCAGCACTGCCCGTCGTCTGCAACCAACACAACGAGGTGCGGGCATAGCCCGTGCCAGGGTGAGTATAACGTTACTCAATAGGGACCCCGAGACCCTCGCGGTCTCACTAAAACCAACAAGGATAACCACAAAGAAGATCTCAACAGATAACCTCTACTTAGGGATTTTCCCATACATATACCTAATTTATCAAGTAACCCATCTAAATCATGCAGTAAACACAAAGGTCAAAAGTCTCAGCTCAAACCAGGATTTTCATTATCGAAACTGTAACTGCTGAAGAGCTCCATCTCTGGAGTGTACAGTGCTCCTGTCACGACTCCGAGGTACTGCTCACTAACCTAAGACTTCCGAAGTACTCCTCCTATCGAGTACCGCGGGTCATCCACCCAGACACAGTAGTGCTTCCCGCCGAGGTATGTCACCCAAACACAGTAGTGCACACCCCCTAGTAGCCTACTGAGGTTCTCTCCGGATGAGTACCGCGGGTCTGCACTGTCACACAGGTTGTGCTCCGTCCTCCATGGGTCTGCACCTCAGAAAGTAATGCTCCGTCCACTGGGCTAGTTGACTCACTCCAAGTCGAGTCGGTCAAGCAGTCGTCAGGTCTCAGCCAGCTACACGGTCTCCGTACTCCGCACGCTCGTCACTGGGAGGGTCCGCTCCACGAGCTATAGGTCGATACTCCAAGTATCTCAAAGTCCCACGAAGAAGTATCTCAAAGGACCGCCTCGTCATAGGGGTCTCAACGCAACAGACAGTGCGTCAATCAGACGCCAGGTCTGTGAGTTATTAGTTTTTTCGTCCCAGGGGACCGGTTGGTTTCATGAGCGAACCAAACCTGGTCGTATCTCAACTGTACCCCGAACTCTCATAGGGTATACTCATAGGGACCGTTTCTCAACGAGATCACCAACGCCGCTGACGGTTCGTCAAACGGACGTTCTGTCGGAAAGGTATCATCTTTTCCGTTCGAGGGGCCCGGTTGGATTTCTGTGCGATCCAACCCGGCCACCATCCATCTACATCCAAATCTCGGGCGGAGAATGCCAAATGTTCCGTATCGTCAACAGGAACTCAACGCAACAGACGACGCGTCAATCGGACTCCTGGTCTGAGAGTTATTGGCTTTTTCGTTCCAGGGGCCCGGTTGGTTTTTAAGGCAAAACCAACCCGACCGTACTCCACCTGCATCCAAACCTCGGGCAGAGTATGCCAAAAGATCCGTCTAATCAAGAGGAATTCAACGAAACAGACGGCGCGTATATCGGACGCCCGGTCTGTTAGTTATTGTCCTTTCCGTCTCACACCCACCCTGGGAAACTTCCCAGGAGGTCACCCATACTGATCACTACTCTAGGCCAAGCACGCTTAACTATGGAGTTTTAACCACGTAGGCTCCCGAAAAGGAAGGTGAACCTTGAGTATAGCATACCGAAACGACCGTCTCGATCCAAGGATCGTTTTGCCGCTGACAGCGAGTCGTTTGGAGGCCCGTAGCCCAAGATACGGGCATTTGACGAAAAGTGGTCTGGAACTGGGGGTCTGTGCCCGGGCCGACCCGGGCCGACCCCCCCTGGGTCGGCCGAACCGGGTCGACCCGGCCCGGGAGGCAACCCGGCCCGGCTCGGAGAATCCCGGCCCAGCGAGGCGGCGCGGTCCGGCGCGGCGGCGCGGACAGGCACGACGGCGCGGCCTGGGCACCGTTCGGGTGCCGCGTGCGGGGGGCAAAGCCCCCCCCCCCTTTGAGAACTGCGGCCCCTTAATTGGGGCTGCTTTTGAGACCTGGCCGGCCCGCACTGGCCGACCGGTTTCGCCAGCAAGGACCAGCGACGACCGGTCCTTCCTTCGCCGACACCGGTGGCCCGGTGCCGGCCGCCGGTCATCTTGCTCCGCTGCGGCCCGGAATCGGCCGCGGCCTATGCCGTTCAGCACGATGCGACGACATCGCTTCCCTCTGCCGCGGCCCCGCTCCGGCCGCGGTGCCTTTGACTTTCTTCGACGCGACGTGACAGCGTCGTGTTCTTGGATTTCTTTCCACGGCGCGGTGCGACGACGCCGCGCGTATCTTCCACAATAAATCGCGTGGTGCGACGACACCACGTTTGTAACGCCCCGACCCTAGTTACCCAGAGTCGGTGCATTATTACATAACATTGGCATGATCACAAGAAAGATCAAATCTCGAAAGACCGATTGGTTTAGTAGCCTTGGAAACACTAGATATATTCATAAGTCTTACATTACATCACAAAATGAAAAACTACTACAACAACATATTGTCTCCATAATCCACACTTATATCTCCACATAAAATCCCTGCAGGTCATTCATAATTTACTTCTTCACTTCCTGGGAAAAATAAAACATAGAAAAGGGGTGAGCTCAAATGCCCAGTAAGGATAACAATATAGCGGAAACTTTCATAAATATGAATAAACATTTAAGGCAATGTATAACTAAAACAACAGCCTTTCAAACTTGAACTTTCAACATTGTATGGCATAAATAAATTGAAATAATTCCATTTACTCATTCACATGGATATTCTACTAATCGAATAATCACATGAAAAATCACTAACCACTTTCATAATGTTGGAATGCATAATGCCAGACTATCATAACCACATAGCCAATGCCTCGTGCCAAGACTACAAATAAGATTTTGTCAAGGCCTTGTGCCAAGACACTAGTTTGTCTCATGAGACCTACCGATGCATCAAGGAGATATAGCGGGCTCCACCCGTCACTTACTAAGTCCAATGCATTCCCATATGAAAAGGATTAAACATAACATAAACATTCGTATTAAAAATAGCATAAGAAATGTCAATAATTTCACCATAAACTATGAATGGTATAAAAATAGCACATCCACAGTCAAACATATCACAAAACCTTCAATACAATATAGAAGTTTTGTATCATAATAAATCAACTTCAAATAATCTTAAAATCCATCAAAGGATGTTGACATAGATGAAATCAAAATTCTTTTTAAAGAAATATATCCTTTTATTTTGAAATCATTTAAGATCCATATAAAATAAAACATTTTCATTGAAAATATTCTTATAAGATTGTAAGGGAAGCTTTGAAGATTTTATAACGGCGGAAAATAGCCGCACCCTCCGTATAAGTTAAAAAAAAAGTTCTTACCTTAATTCTGTCGAAAAGGATAAAAAGGACCTTGTTTTGAAAACGACGGAAAGATTCCTTCATAATCCTCTTATAACAAGTCAACCAAGGGTATAAATGACTTTAACCCATATTCTTGTAAATAATAAAAAATGTTTTGAAATAAATTTTTAAGAAAACATGGATGTGGATGATAAAGAGATCCCAGTAGATTATTACATATAAACAACCTCAAATAATGAAGAGATTGTGAAATAACCCTTACCTTGTACTTTTCCTTGGTTGGGGTAGGTTAACCTCCTGTATAATGGTGAAATAATTGTTATTAAATTATACAATAATCATATACATTAATATGATATCATATATGATCTTTTAATATTGATTTGATAATAATATCTTAGTATTATCGTTGTTTCGGGTGTTAACTTACTTGTTTTCTTTTATATGTTTTGTTACGTAAGACATGTTTGTAAAGGATAGGTTTTATATTATTCATATCCATAATGATATCAAGTCCTTAAACATCATTTTTAAATCATCAAATGATAATTATACTTGAATGGATACGATGGAGAATGAATCTCATCGTGTTCGTGGAGACGGTAGTCCGTACGTACGCACGAGCGACAATATCATTCTTTTGATATTAAAATAATATATAAATGGATGGTATATCATATATACAGAATCATTAAAATGTTATATTTATTATTTACATGAGTGACACATCATTATTATACCCATCCAAATAATATTATATTGAATAACAATTACACCACGACGTGGAGACGGTAAGCCGTACGTACGCATGTATGGTGACATGTTATTCAAAGGGTGGATATAATACTGAATATGGTTGTACCATATTTATAATAAAATCACAGTATATATGATACTGGATTTATTATTTTATAATGGTAACAACAAAGGAAGAAGAAGTGGAAGAAGAAATGAACTTAGAAAAGGGTGGTGAAATCATTACCTCTTGTTCGGGTTCTTCCTTTTGATTTGATCAAAAGGGCTCCTTAGGTTGGCTTTCTAATCAAACTAAGGCCCTAGGTTGTAGTGAGGGAAGTTGGGAGAGTATTTGGGCAGAGTTTGGCCGAACGAAGAGGCTTTGAAGGTGTGAAGAAATGAGAAGTAGGAGTGCCCTTTTATAAGAGGGGTGAGGGGCACCTTTGGAAAAGCTAGAGATATTAGTTTATAATAAATTCATATTCGGTTTCCAGTGGCTCCAAAGTTGACTATTCAGAGGTTAAGGTGGGGATAGGTCAAAAACCACTCAACCAATAGAAATTAGATAGGTTTGGGTACTTATATTAACCTTATCTTTAAGTATTAACTATAAGTTAATTAGTTTCACTTTTACAATTTCTCTTTGTATTTTTATATAATATGGTTAATAAACTTACTATATACATCAAAGCGACCCCCAAGTGGTCCATTAATGATGAACCTATCATGATATAAGTCTCTTGGACGAACCTTAGATTTTTAGGAATTTAATATCAATTAATAATATAATATTTGTTTTAAGAACTCTTTTATGTCAATTTTGACACTATTCAATAGTTGATTTTTGTGAAACTCATAACAGAATGATTACTTCGAAAAAAGTCAATTAAAGCAATCCTAATATATCATATTATCCTATAAAATTAGTTTAATTCATTAAAAGTATCATATTATATTTATTTGGGTATTTATAATATCAATTATTTTAATTTTTCACTATTATAGCAATTACTGCATCATCATTGTGTCATAAATAAAATAAATTATTTAATGTCTAAAAATTATAAATAAAATATCATTATGTAGGAAATCGTTTTATATTTCTAATGAATATTTATAATCTAAAATCCAACATATATAACCCTATGTAACAATTGTTTTTCTAAAAGATATATGTTTGTGTCATTTTTGTATTCATTTTAACTTAATTAATATAAAGTGTCATTATCACTTACAAGTGGATCCATGGGGTCCCAAAATCGACCCAAAGATGCCCATGGTCGACCATGTATCACCCAGTAGGGTTAAGACACGTTTTAGGGTAATTCAGTATTATTATAATATTATTTTTTAATCCTTATTTACCGGATTTACCCTTAACCATGGTAAATAAAATATTTACCACAGTAATTATTCAAAATGTCTAAAAATAAATGTTACCTATTTACACAATTTGAACATACTGATTCCAAATATGGAATCCATTTTCCTAAATTCAAAACACAGAAGTGGCAGAAATTAATTTAAAATTAATTCCCGCTGTCAAAACAAAAAGCGTGTTTTTAAGAGATAATAACTATAAAAAGATTGACACTTGTTTATGTTCGGTTTAATTGTAAAATTATGTCCAATGACCAACATTATATTAAATGGTAAAAATATATTCTAAATATACTTTAAAACTACTAAAATTCATAATTTATCACTATTAATTATTTTGATTAAAAAAGTTGTTTTTAATTAAAATTTAGTAATTTTAACTATTCATCAAAATATGAAAGTTATCCGAAAAGTACCAAAATTTCACCTTAGGCTAAATTAGATATTCCGAATCCAAAAATGAAGTCCATTTTGAAATATAATATATATATAATTTTCAAAAGTAGGTATTACTATTCATAATGACTAGTTTGATTGGTTGTTAGAACTCGGTGTTGCGTACAACACACGCTATCACATTATTCAAAGAGAAGCGTACCGTAGAAGTTTGGGGTGTTACATTCTCCCCTCCTTCAAATAATTTCATCCTCGAAATTTCTAGAATACTATCGCATGAAAAGACTCAGGTGGTTCTTTATCATAAGTTCCTAGGGTTCCCACGTTGCCTCTTCCATCTTATGGTTTCTCCACAAAACTTTTACCAGACGCGTCGTCCGGTTTCTCAGTACTTGTTCTCTCGTATCAAGAATCCTGATAGGCTATTCACAATAGGAAAGATCGGGTTCCAGTTCTAATTCCTCATAGGTGAGTACATGAGTTGGATCAGGCATGTATTTCCTCAACAGAGATACGTGGAACACATCGTGAACTTTGGAGAGACTTGGCGGCATTGCCAATCGGTAAGCTACAACCCCAATTCGTTCTAGAATTTCGAAAGGTCCGATGTACCTGGGACTCAATTTACCTTTCTTACCAAAATGTATGACTCCCTTCCACGGAGATACCTTCAAGAAAACATGATCACCGACTTGAAATTCCAAATCCTTCCTTCGATTATCAGCATAGCTCTTCTGCCTACTTTGAGCTGCATTGATGTGATTTTGGATTACTTTCACCTTTTCCACCGTTTCCTCCACCAGTTCTGGGCCTACACGTTTTCTTTCACCAATGTCATCCCAATAGGTTTGTGTACGACATCTCTTTCTGTATAACGCTTCATATGGTTCCATCTGAATACTCGAATGGAATCTATTGTTATAGGAAAATTCTACCAGAGGTAAATATTGATCCCACATACCCTGAAAGTCAAGTGAGCAAGATCTCAACATGTCTTCTAAGGTTTGAATAGTCCGTTCTGATTGTCCGTCTGTATGAGTGTGGTAAGCAGTGCTCAAATGAAGTTCAGTATCCAGGGATTTTTGAAGAATTTTCCAAAATCTTGAAGTAAAACGGGGATCACGATCAGAAACAATTGATAAGGGTACTCCATGAAGTCTCACAACTTCATTAATATATAGTCTTGCTAGACGTTCCAGGGGTAGATCTTCTCTTATAGAAAGAAAATGTGCTGACTTGGTAAGACGATCAACAATAACCCATATTGCATCTTTCCTTCTGGGAGTCTTTGGTAGCCCCATGACAAATTCCATCATAATATTGTCCCATTTCCACTTCGGTATGGGAAGAGGTTTCATGACTCCTCCAGGCTGTTGCCTTCCAGCTTTCACTTGTTGACAAACCATACATCTTGACACAAAATCAGAAATCTCCCTCTTCATGTTGTCCCACCAAAAATGTTCCTTCAAATCTCTATACATTTTGGTGCTCCCAGGGTGTATAGAGAAATTGGAACTATGAGCATCATCCAGCAATTCCCTTTTTAGATCAGGTAAATCGGGAACACAAAGTCTCTTCCCGAATTTCAAAATTGCATCTTCATACACAAAGTCTCTCAATCTCCCATCATTTACAGCTTTATTCTTCTTTTGGAATTATTCATCATCGGTCTGAGAACTCTTAATCCTTTCTAGTAAAGATGGTTTGGCAACCATTTTAAAAAGCATTGATGTTTCACCTTCCCTGGTTATTCCCATGTCCATCATCACTAGATCCATGAAAATTGGATCCCTTTCAATTCTCATATTGTTCAAAACTCCATGGTCTTTTCTACTCAAAGCATCTGCCACCTTGTTTGCCTTCCCCGGGTGGTAGTGTATCGTACAATCATAATCCTTGAGTAATTAAAGCCATCTCCTTTGCCTCATGTTGAGTTCTTTTTGTGAGAAAATATACTTCAAACTCTTGTGATCAGTATAAATCTCACATTTTTCACCATAGAGGTAGTGCCTCCATATCTTCAAAGCAAAGATCACAGCTGCTAACTCGAGATCATGAGTATGATAGTTTTGTTCATGAATTTTCAACTGTCGTGATGCATAGGCAATAACTCTATCATTCTGCATAAGGACACAACCAAGTCCTTTCTTCGATGCAACACTATAAATAACGAACCCATCATTCCCCGATGGTAGAGTCAATATAGGAGCATTGACTAATCTTTTCTTCAGTTCTTCAAGACATTCTTCACACTCTTTTGTCCAAACAAATTTAACCCCTTTACGTGTGAGCTTCGTTAATGGGTTAGCCAATCGGGCAAAATTCTGGACGAAACGTCGATAATAACCTCCCAAACCAATAAAACTGCGTACCTCAGTTATACTCATAGGTTCTGGAAATTCTTGGATTGCCTTGGTCTTAGAAGGATCAACAGAGATTCCATCTTTAGAGACAATATGGCCAAGAAAAGAAATCTCATGAAGCCAGAATTCACACTTGCTAAACTTCCCATATAATTCATTCCTCCTCAGAGTCTTCAAGATAATACGCAAGTGATTTTCATGATCTTCGTAGGTTTTGGAGTATACCAATATATCATCAATATATACCACCACAAATTCATCTAGATACTCTTTGAAAACTCTATTCATCAGATCCATGAATACAGAGGGTGCATTAGTCAATCCAAACGGCATTACAGTAAACTCGTAATGCCCGTACCTGGTTCGAAATGCTGTCTTCGGAATGTCTTCCTTCTTCACACACAAATGATGGTATCCAGATCGAAGGTCAATCTTTGAAAAGTATTGAGCTCCATGCAGTTGGTCAAATAAATCATCAATACGAGGTAGGGGATACTTGTTCTTTATCGTTATAGCATTGATCACCCTGTAGTCGATACATAACCTCATAGATCCATCTTTCTTTTTAACAAAAAGAACAGGGTCTCCCCATGGAGAAACACTAGGGAGAATAAATCCCTTATTACTCAATTCCTCTAGTTGTTTCTTTAGTTCGACTAACTCTACAGTGGCCATTCTATAAGGGGTCTTCGATATAGGCCTTGATCCAGGAATCAAATCAATGGAAAAGTCAACTTCTCGTTCTGGAGGATGTCCAGGTAAATCTTCCGGAAATACATCTACAAATTCTTTCACAACAGGTACATCCTCTATTTGAACATTCCTTTCCTCACCGACAGTTATTTCATTCTCTTCCTCCCCAATAATTGAATTAAGTTGAGCTACTGGGGGTGGATCTAAATAAGAATTAGGTGGTGACGATTCTGCTCTAAAGATAAGGTGTTCCTTATCATTATCATCAAGAATCATAACCTCTTTCTTTTTACAATAAATCTTCGCATCATAGTCTGAAAGCCAGTCCATACCGAGGATTATATCAAACTCAATCATAGGTATGATGATGAGATCAGCAGATAAAGAAAATTTATGTGCTCTAATGGGGATTGATTCACAAAACTTTGTTGCAATGATACTTCCCTTAGGAGTTTTAACTGAAAAATCCCTTATTAAATCAAATTGGAAATAACTAATTTTCTTATCAAACTGGAAAGATATGAAACAATGCGACGATCCAGAGTCAAATAATGCATTTGCTAAACTTGAGGAAACCATTAAATTACCTGCCACCACGTCTTTTGGAGCTTCTACCTCTGCAGTAGTGATAGCATAAGCCTGGCCTTGATCCCTTGGCCTTTTCTGAGGTAAGTTCTCCTGACGCTTAGGACATGCATTTGCATAATGCCCCATCTCCCTGCAATTGTAGCACTGAACGTTGGTAGCTTCCTTCTTCCCCTTGCAATCACGAGCTTGGTGGCCTTTTTCACCACACTTGTAACAGACTCCCATTCCCTTCAAGCAAGTACTAGGATGTTTCTTCCTGCATTTACCACAAGATGGATATTCAGCCTTTCCCTTCTTCCCCTTATTTCCATTCCCAAATTGATCAGTAGGTCTCTTCTTCTCTTGCTTTGCATTAAAGTCATAAGACATAGAGAATTCCTTTTCGGTCTTGATAGCACATGAGACAATGTCTTCGTACGATGAAAAGGATTGTGAGACTAATGCTCGACGGAGAAATGGTTTTAACCCATCAAAGAAACGATCAATCTTACTTCTTGGGTTGCGAATATAATCTCCAGCATACCTCTCTAACCTTGTAATGTTAGCCTCATACATTGTGACATTCTCATCCTCCTTTTGTCTCAGACTCAGAAATTGCCTTTCCATATCTCCTCGATGGTCGCGAGGAAAGTATTTTTCTAAAAACAGATCTTTGAACTCTCTCCATTCCATATTTGATACTTCATCATCTTCCTTCATGATTTGAATCAATGACCACCATTGATCAGCATCTCCAGTGAGGCGGTAAACTGCCATGATAACTTTTTCCCTTTCACTGCTCCCCAAAGCCTGAAATATTTTCTCTAGTGAATTTATCCACTGCTCGGCTACTAAGGGATTTGTATTCCCATTGAACGTTGGTGGTTGTTTCCCCATGAATCGATCTAACATTGATCCTCCACGTTGCAGATCAGGGTACTCCATACGGGTAAGGTTATTATTCATAACCTGAGTAAGTTTTCCCAGTATGGTGATTAGCTGATCGGCACCAGTTGCATTACCAGCCCCACTATAATTATCTTGAGCAGGAGGGAAATCCCTACATGGAGTGCGTGCATTGATAAGGTTTACATTTCTTCCACTAGGCGCCATTTCTAAACAATGGCATAAACTAGATCAGTTTATGAATCAAAATACATAATCCCATACTTATAAAACACTTAACATAAATTGAACTATTTATTGATATAATCCATAATCATAAAAATGTTTTCATTAAGGAAGTATATACTCATAAACCCTTCATAATGATTTGTAAAGAAAATGAGAGTTATCCTAAGCAAATCCCCCGGGAGTGTCGTAACCAAGAGTGCAGCAAGGCCCGTTGTCGTGCACCAGTTCCCGTTCGAGTCTAGCTCAAAGCGGTGTTTTCGGGTTTTACCCCTAGGTACATCTGTGCCAGAGCCGCCTCTACCTGCTCATATCCAGACAGGGATGTATTGCTCGGAAAACTCACAAAATATCTACAATACCAAAATTCTAGGATGTTCTTCTATACTAATCCTCAATGTTCATCTTAGGTCTACGTTCTCTAATCAGAGTTTATCTAAATCTAGCTTCCAAGGATTGTACTAAACTTCCTCTGATACCAACTGTAACTCCCCGACCCTAGATACCCAGAGTCGGTGCATTATTACATAACATTGTCATGATCACAAGAAAGATCAAATCTCGAAAGACCGATTGTTTTAGTAGCTTTGGAAATACTAGATATATTCATAAGTCTTACATTACATCATAAAATGAAAAACTACTACAACAACATATTGTCTCCATAATCCACACTCATATCCCCACATAAAATCCCTACAGGTCATTCAGAATTTACTTCTTCACTTCCTGGGAAAAATAAAACATAGAAAAGGGGTGAGCTCAAATGCCCAGTAAGGATAACAATATAGCGGAAAATTTCATAAATAAGAATAAACATTTAAGGCAATGTATAACTAAAACAACAGCCTTTCAAACTTGAACATTCAACATTGTATGGCATAAATAAAATGAAATAATTCCATTTACTCATTCACATGGATATTCTACTAATCGAATAATCACATTCAAAATCACTAACCACTTTCATAATGTTGGAATGCATAATGCCAGACTATCATAACTACATAGCCAAGGCCTCGTGCCAAGACTACAAATAAGATTTTGTCAAGGCCTTGTGCCAAGACACTAGTTTGTCTCATGAGACCTACCGATGCATTGAGGAGCTATAGCGGGATCCACCCGTCACTTACTAAGTCCAATGCATTCCCATATGAAAAGGTTTAAACATAACATAAACATTCGTATTAAAACAAGCATACGAAATGTCAATAATTTCACCATAAACTATGAATGGTATAAAAATAGCAAATCCACAGTCAAACATATCACAAAACCTTCAATACAATATAGAAGTTTTGTATCATAATAAATCAACTTCAAATAATCTTAAAATCCATCAAAGGATGTTGACATAGATGAAATCAAAATTCTTTTTAAAGAAATATCTCCTTTTATTTTGAAATCATTTAAGATCCATATAAAATAAAACATTTTCTTTGAAAATATTCTTATAAGCTTGTAAGGGAAGCTTTGAAGATTTTATAACGGCGAAAAATAGCCGCACCCGCCGTATAAGTTAAAAAAAACATTCTTACCTTAATTCTGTCGAAAAGGTTAAAAAGGACCTTGTTTTGAAAACGACGGAAAGATTCCTTCATAAACCTCTTATAACAAGTCAACCAAGGGTATAAATGACTTTAACCCATATTCTTGTAAATAATAAAAAATGTTTTGAAATACATTTTTAAGAAAACAAGTATGTGGATGATAAAGAGATCCCAGTAGATTATTACATATAAACAACCTCGGATAATGAAGAGATTGTGAAATAACCCTTACCTTGTACTTTTCCTTGGTTGGGGTAGGTTAACCTCATGTATAATGGTCAAATAATTGTTATTAAATTATACAATAATCATATACATTAATATGATATCATATATGATCTTTTAATATTGATTTTATAATAATATCTTAGTATTATCGTTGTTTCGGGTGTTAACTTAATTGTTTTCTTTTATATGTTTTGTTACGTAAGACATGTTTGTAAAGGATAGGTTTTATATTATTCATATCCAGAATGATGTCAAGTCCTTAAACATCATTTTTAAATCATCAAATGATAATTATACTTGAATGGATACGATGGAGAATGAATCTCATCGTGTTCGTGGAGACGGTAGTCCGTACGTACGCACGAGCGACAATATCATTCTTTTGATATTAAAATAATATATAAATGGATGGTATATCATATATACAAAATTATTAACATGTTATATTTATTATTTACATGAGTTACACATCATTATTATACCCATCCAAATAATATTATATTGAATAACAATTACACCACGACGTGGAGACGGTTTGTCGTACGTACGCACGTATGGTGACATTTATTCAAAGGGTGGATAGAATACTGAATATGGTTGTACCATATTTATAATAACATCACAGTATATATGATACTGGATTTATTATTTTAGAATGGTAACAAAAAAGGAAGAAGAAGTGGAAGAAGAAATGAACTTAGAAAAGGGTGGTGAAATCATTACCTCTTCTTCGGGTTCTTCCTTTTGATTTATCAAAAGGGCTCCTTAGGTTGGCTTTCTGATCAAACTAATGCCCCTAGGATGTAGTGAGGGAAGTTGGGAGAGTATTTGGGCAGAGTTTGGGCGAACCAAAAGGCTTTGAAGGTGTGAAGAAATGAGAAGGAAGAGTGCCCTTTTATAAGAGGGGTGAGGGGCGCCTTTGGAAAAGCTAGAGATATTAGTTTATAATAAATTCATATTCGGTTTCCAGTGGATCCAAATTTGACTATTCAAAGGTTAAGGTGGGGATAGGTCGAAAACCACTCAACCCATAGAATTTAGACAGGTTTGGGTACTTATATTAACCTTGTCTTTAAGTATTAACTCTAAGTTAATTAGTTTCACTTTTACAATGTCTCTTTGTATTTTTATATAATATGGTTAATAAACATACTATATACATCAAAGAGACCCCCAAGTGGTCCATTAATGATGAACCTATCATGATATAAGTCTCTTGTCCGAACCATAGATTTTTAGGAATTTAATATCAATTAATAATATAATATTTGTTTTAAGAACTCTTTTATGTCAATTTTGACACTATTCAATAGTTGATTTTTGTGAAACTTGTAACAGATTGATTACTTCGAAAAAAGTCAATTAAATCAATCCTAATGTATCATATTATCCTATAAAATTCGTTTAATTCATTAAAAGTTTCATATTATATTTATTTGGGTATTTATAATATCAATTATTTTAATTTTTCACTATTATAGTAATTACTGCATCATCATTGTGTCATAAATAAAATAAATTATTTAATGTCTAAAAATTATAAATAAAATATCATTATGTAGGAAATTATTTTATCTTTCTAATTAATATTTATAATCTAAAATCGAAAATATATAACCCTATGTAACAATTGTTTTTCTAAAAGATATATGCTTGTGTCATTTTTGTATTCATTTTAACTTAATTAAAATAAAGTGTCATTATCACTTACAAGTGGATCCATGGGGTCCCAAAATCGACCCAAAGATTCCCATGGTCGACCATGTATCAACAAATAGGGTTAAGACACGTTTTAGGGTAATTAATATTATTATAATATTATTTTTTAACCCTTATTTACCGGATTTACCCTTAACCATGGTAAATAAAATATTTACCGCAGTAATTATTCAAAATGTCTAAAAATAAAAGTTACCTATTTACACAATTTGAACATCTTGATTCCAAATATGGAATCCATTTTCCTAAATTCAAAACACAGAAGTGGAAGAAATTAATTTAAAATTAATTCCCGCTGTCAAAACAAAAAGCGTTTTTTAAGAGATAATAACTATCAAAAGATTGACACCTGTTTATGTTCGGTTTAATTGAAAAATTATGTCCAATGACCAAAATTATATTAAATGGTAAAAATATATTCTAAATATACTTTAAAACTACTAAAATTCATAATTTATCACTATTAATTATTTTGATTAAAAAAGTTGTTTTTAATTAAAATTTAGTAATTTTCACTATTCATCAAAATATGAAAGTTATCCGAAAAGTAACAAAATTTCACCTTAGGATAAATTAGATATTCCGAATCCAAAAATGAAGTCCATTTTGAAATATAATATTTATATAATTTTAAAAATTAGGTATTACAATTCATAACGGCTAGTTTGATTGGTTGTTAGAACTCGGTGTTGCTTAAAACACACGCTATCGCATTATTCAAAGAGAAGCGTACCATAGAAGTTTGGTGTGTTACAACGTTTTCTCGTATCATCCTCAAGAAACCATCACGAAAAAAAAGAGGAGGGTCGGCCGTGTTTGTGCGGTCCGACCCCCTCACGTTATTCGATAACAAAAAGGGTTTTAATCGACGATCATCACCAAGTTTGTATTCACGAACAATTAAATAAATAAAAACCCTCAATCATCAACCGCTTGATCGGACGATCCACGGATCATCCCAGTATTGGTTGGTCCGCACTCGTCATTTTTTCTCAAAAGATAAGAGAATTCCAAAATAAATTCCCCTACCTCGGCTTCATGAACGGAGTTTTTCAACGACCCGCAGAAGACAAGCGTCGCGGAGGTCGGGCGTCGTTCCGTCTAGGTTGGTGGGAGTAGAGCTCGGTGAAGTCGAGCCGAGACGTCACCCTCTATATACTTTGTAGGCGGCGGTGCTTCCCTTCCTTACTCCGGTTGAAGATAGTCGGAGGTGTTGCTTCACGTTCTTCGGAAACGTGGAACGTTCTTCCTCGAGAGGTTGGTGATCTTCCAAGAGTTCTTCTCCTCTCCTTAGTTCTCCCCACAAGGTTTATGCCAACCCAAAAAGAAGAATATAATCTCTCTTTTTAATGTTGGCAAAATGAATTCAAAAGAATTCAAACAATCAAAATAATTAATTAAGTTGTTTTAATTTATTAATTGCAAAGTGTTGGTAATAATTTCAAAAGATTGAAATTCAAATAAACCATACTTAACTCACCTCATTAATTAATCAAGTTGTCAAATATTAAAGAATGTGAGTTAATGAGGAGTTGGAATGTGAGGGGTTAAGAGGGTTAGGGAGTTTAAGGAATTTGAAAAGGTGGGGGGGGGGGGGGGGGTTCGTGTGGGCCCCACACTTTCAAATATCCACACATGGGAAGGTGGATGGATGTGGGCCCACCACAAAATTCCCATGGGAGAAGTTAACCACTTAACATTGTTAAAATTTGATTTAACAATTTTATTCACTTTTTTAAATAAACCCCAAAAATTAACTTCTCCTCCCGCACAAACGCAACTATGGTAAAGGTTCTCTTAAGCGATTACCGGCGTTGCGAGTTCATCGGTGCAATCGGATTTCAATTCCGAGCATCGGTTCAAAAGATAGAAATTCCCGCTCGCTCGTTCACTGAACGTACCCAAGCCAAACTTCGGAAATTAATTCCGGGCACACCGGGCCTCGGAATCAGGCGCCGTCAGAAACTGCGTTCTTGTAAAATTCCAAAGAAAATTAAGAAAAAAATTTCCTTGAAATTTCCGGGTCTTTACATTACTCCCTCCTCAGGGCTTTACGTCCCCGTAAAGCTTCAACACAAACTAGGGTCACAAAAGCGGTACAGAGCATGCATCTGAGCCTTCTGCTCCCATGTGCTTACCTGGAGGTTCCGTACTACCAAAGAAAGTGCACCTGAGGAATCGATCATCCTCGTAGGATCCGTTCCTGTCGATCCTTGATCCCCACTGGAACCTCCATCAAAGACACCTCATCGCCATCGTCCATCTCCTCATGGTCGATGATATGCGAAGGGTCAAGCACGTATCTCCTAAGTTGAGAAACGTGGAAGTCGTCGTGCACCTGGTGCAACTGCGGTGAATGGGTCAAGCGGTAAACCACCCCGCCTACCGAGCTGAGGACCTAAGAAGGTCCTCTGAACCTCGGAGATAACTTGCCGCCTTGGCCACATCTCCGTAAACCTCATCGAGGTGAGACCCGTATAAGGACGTGATTGTCATCCTCGAACTCCAGAGGTCTCCATTTCCTTTTAGAACTGGAACTCAAATGAATGCTGCCACGAGGGTAAGGTTGGCCGATTAAAGAGTGATCGGTCGCACCCTCCTATGAAAGAGTTTATCCCGTGCTACCTGGGGTTTCCTTTTCGCCGACCAAGGAAAACCCATCCCGATGTTTGCCTAAAACCATCAATTTGAGTATGAACAGTTATTGCCTATTCCATACTCAAACTAACGTCGTAAGGCCTCGACACTGTCACCAAGAGATTCCAACCGAAACTCTCACCTCGAGGGTCTTACCACACCGTCGGCGTAAGTGTGATTATCGAGTCTCCTCCCAAGGTATCTCCATATGTGAGGGTCAAGTCCACGGCTTAACATAAACTCTAGGTCTGGAACAAGATTTGTGAAAGCAATAAATGATTCACATCGACGTCCGTTACTACAACAGCTAGTAGTGGACACAGACTGTCCCTTGAATCATTTCTAGAGCCATTGGGTCACACTCCATGACCGCATGCAGCCGTACTCTTCCTCCGCCCTCCAGCTCCCTGAGCCTGGAAGGAATAAATAAGGCGGGTGGTTGTACAATGATAGGATGTACACCACCTCATGCTGCTCTGCTAGCTCTGCCTCCACGTCTGCTGCTTCGTATACTCATCTCTCCTTTAAGATTCCTCTTCTTTAACATGCCCGAGTCTCTAAGACTGGCACCTGTTTCCTGTTTCTTACTGCACTGTGCAGTCTTCATCCTCTCTTGGATGTCCTGGACCTCCTTAAGACTCACAAGAGCTGATATGATTTCTTCTTTGCCGATAAGAGAAACCCGGTCTCATCCCTTGGATGAACCACATTCGTTTCCTAATACAGTCAATCCTAACATGAATGATGCATTCATTCCATGGATGACGTTGTAAGGCCTCGATGTAACTACTAAGAGATCCAACTGTCACTCTCGCCTCCAAGGGTCAAGTCACACTCTCGGAATCAGTGTGAGGTCACTGGGCCCCCTCTAGTAGAAATATCAAAAGTGAGGGTCAAGTCAAGAGTTTTAACTGGGACCACTCAGCATCAACCAAACAAAAGGAAAGGAAAGAAAACAAAAGATAAGTGTCTTTTTATTATTGCAGCTCATAATACAAAGACACGAATACAAAAGAAACATGGAACTAGAAGTACAAAGGACGTATCCACTAGTTCCTCTCCTGTCCACCTGCTCTCGGAGCTTTACTGCCTTGTCCACTGCTCGGCTATTGCTCAAGCACCAGCCGCTGCTTCTGTCTCGGTGGCTCCTCCAACACCCACTGATCAACCGTACGAGGATTCAGACAGTCACGTGCCAGGTGACCCTTTCCGCCGCATGAGTAACACAACCTTCTTCTGGCACGCCTAACTCTGTTCCCACCCCGGGTGCCCCGCACCACCGGTCCTAAAACCCGAGATCGTCTAACTGCTAGTCTGGTCCTCCTGGACCTCTTCATTATCTGTCTACTGCCCAAAGATGACTCGGCTACAGATCGAAAAACACGCGGAAAAGGCAGAAGCTCCTGTACACGCTTAGGGTGTAGAGCAACTGGCACAAAATCCACCCTGAAGAAGGTCTCGAAGTCTTCCCATGCGAAATTCATCTCATCGCAAAACTGGAACAAGTGGCTCCACCACCTGCCTGCTGCTTCCGGAAGGAGGATGGTAGCAAAGATCACCATGAAGTCTGCCGGCGTCCCCACTAGCCTGAAGACTCTCACCACAGACTCCAGCCAAACCTCAGCCGCCTGTGGGTCCGTCTCTCCCCGGAACCTGGGTGGCCTCTGGCGCTGGAACTCGTGCAGCGCGCTCAAGCGTCGTGCATCTTCTACTGCTGGGGCTGGTGGCATCAGTGGCCCAACAGATAGTAGTACCGCTGGTGCCTCCACTGCAAGAGGGCCTTGTACCGATGCCTCGTCGCTCGACAGGCTATCAGCACGCACATCCCTATGGGCTCTAGCTGGTCATCCATGAAAAGGCATCTTGAAAGAAACATCGTGACACGGTCAAACGTTTATACCTGGTGAGCTGACCTGGTTTGAGCTGTTTTAGGGGAAAACCTTTGAAAACACACATGCAATCAGTGTTTTCGTGCACAAAGTCAGAAATCAATTGTCAGGGTCCTTTTGTATAGATACGTCGGCCGCCCGCACCAACACTGGACTCCCTGAACTGAAGACCACACTCGGTACCCTTAACACTATTGCTTCACAGAAAGTAAAATATCAGAGTTATAAGTTCTGCGGTAGAACTGACTCCTCTGATACCCATTTGTCACGACCCGTCCTCGGGGCCCGTGCCGTGAATACCCCAAGCCCACCTTCCATAGGTCAGGGGCTGGCGACTAGCACCAAAGGCGTAAATCCCGATAACTGGGAAGGCATTGTCTTTATAAAAGTAAACAAACACGGAAGAGTATAAGCGGAAGTAAACACTAAGTACAAAGAGAAGTGCAAAAAGGGAAAAAATGGGCCAGAATACAAACCCAAAAGAAATTACAACTATAACTGAACAAAGTACAACAGAAAAAGACAACAGCTGGTGGGACGTAAGCGGCTCCTGGGTCGTCCTCCTCAGATCCTACCTGAAGGGTAGGTACAGTTGGCGTAGTTCCTGGATCGTCCACCACGGATCCTACCTGAAGGGTAGGTATAGATAGCCTCCACAACGCTCTCACCCGCCAACCACCTCTGAGTGTCGTCTCGCCGTGAAGTCCACCTCCGGATACTGACTCGTCGAGTAGTCCACCTCCGGGTACCATCCAGTCCTCGAACACTCGGCCTCCTTCAGCACTGCCCATCGTCTGCAACCAACAAAACGAGGTGCGGGCATAGCCCGTGCAGTGGTGAGTATAACGTTAATCAGTAGGGACCCCGAGACCCTCACGGTCTCACTAAAACCAACAAGGATAATCACAAAGAAGATCTCAATAGATAACCTCTACTTAGGTATATTCCCATACATATACCTAAGTTATCAAGTAACCCATCTCAATCATGCAGTAAACACAAAGGTCAAAAGTCTCAGCTCAAACCTGGATTTTCATTATCGAAACCGTAACTACTGAAGAGCTCCGTCTCTGGAGTGTACAGTGGTCCTGTCATGACTCTGAGATACTGCTCACTAACCTAAGACTGCTGAAGTACTCCTCCTGTCGAGTACCGCGGGTCAGCCACCCAGACACAGTAGTGCTTCCCGCCGAGGTATGTCACCCAAACACAGTAGTGCACACCCCATAGTAGCCTGCTGAGGTACTCTCCGGACGAGTACCGCGGGTCTGCACTGTCACACATGTAGTGCTCCGTCTGCCATGGGTCTGCACCTCATAAAGTAGTGCTCCGTCCACTGGGCTAGTCGACTCACTCCAAGTCGAGTCGGTCAAGCAGTCGTCAGGTCTAAGCCAGTTACACGGTCTCCGTACTCCGCACGCTCGTCACTGGGAGGGTCCGCTCCACGAGCTACAGGTCAATAATCCAAGTATCTCAAAGTCCCACAAAGAAGTATCTCAAAGGACCGCCTCGTCATAGGGGTATCAACGCAACAGACGGTGCGTCAATCGGACGCCCGGTCTGTGAGTTATTAGCCTTTTCGTCCCAGGGGACCGGTTGGTTTCATGAGCGAACCAAACCCGGCCATATCTCAACTGTACCCCGAACTCTCATAGGGTATACTCATAGGGACCGTTTCTCGACGAGATCACCAACGCCACTGACGGTTCGTCAAACGGACGTTCTGTCAGAAAGGTATCAGCTTTTCCGTTCCAGGGGCCCGGTTGGATTTCTGTGCGATCCAACCCGGCCACCATCCATCTGCATCCAAATCTCTGGTGGAGAATGCCAAAAGTTCCGTATCGTCAACAGGAACTCAACACAACAGACGGCGCGTCAATCGGACGCCTAGTCTGAGAGTTATTGGCCTTTTCGTTCCAGGGGCCCGGTTGGTTTTTAAGGCAAAACCAACCCGACCGTACTCCACCTGCGTCCAAACCTCGGGCGGAGTATGCCAAAAGATCCGTCTCATCAAGAGGAATTCAATGAAACAGACGGCGCGTAAATCGGACGCCCGGTCTGTTAGTTATTGGCCTTTTCGTCTCACACCCACCCTGGGAAACTTCCCAGGAGGTCACCCATCCTGATCACTACTCTAGGCCAAGCAAGCTTAACTATGGAGTTTTAACCACTTAGGCTCCCGAAAAGGAATGTGCACCTTGAGTATAGTATACCAAAGCGACCGTCTCGATCCAAGGATCGCGTTGCCGCTGACGGCGAGTCGTTTGGAGGCTCGTAGCCCATGATACAAGCATTTGACCAAAAGTGGTCCGAAACTGGGGGTCCGGGCCCGGGCCGACCCGGCCCGAGTGGCGACCCGGCCCGACGACCCGACCCGGCTCGGAAAATCCCGGCCTGGCCGGCGGCGCGGTGGCGCGGCAGCGCGGGCCGGTGCGGTGGCGCGGTCCGTCGCGGCGGCGCGGTCTGGCGCGACTGCGCGGACCAGCATAGCGGCGCGGACCGGCACGGCGGCGCGGCCTGGGCGCCGTTTGGGTGCCGCACGCGGGGGGAAAAGCCCCCCCCCTTTGAGAACTGCGGCCCGTTAATTGGGGCCGCTTTTGAGACCCGGTCGGGGGAAATTAATTCCCCCGGTCTCCACTGCCCGGCCGGCCCGCACTGGCCGGCCGGTTTCGCCAGCAAGGACCGGCGATGGCCGGTCCTTCCTTCGCCGACACCGGTGGCCCGGTGCCGGCCGCCGGTCATCTTGCTCCGCCGCGGCCCGGAACCGGCCGCGGCCTATGCCGTTCGGCGCGATGCGACGACATCGCTTCCCTCCGCCGCGACCCCGCTCCGGTGGCGGCGCCTTTGACTTTCTTCGACGCGACGAGACGGCGTCGCGTTCTTAGATTTCTTTCCACGACACGGCGCGACGGCGCCACGCGTATCTTCCTCAAAAAATCGCGTGGTGCGACGGCACCACGTTTTCTCGTATCATCCTCAGGAAACCATCAGGAAAAACAAAGGAGGAGGGTCGGCCGTGTTTGTGCGGTCCGACCCCCTCACGTTATTCGATAACAAAAAGGGTTTTAATCCACGATCATCACCAAGTTTGTATTCACGAACAATTAAATAAATAAAAACCCTCAATCATCAACCGCTTGATCGGACGATCCGCGGATCAAACCGGAATTGGTTGGTCCGCTCTCGTCGTTTTTTCTCAAAAGATAAGAGAATTCCAAAATAAATTCCCCGACATCGGCTTCAAGAACTGAGTTCTTCAACGACCCGCGGAAGACAAGCATCGCGGAGGTCAGTCGTCGTTCCGTCTAGGTTGGTGGGAGAAGAGCTCGGTGAAGTCGAGCCGAGACGTCACCCTCTGTATACTTTGTAGGCGGCGGTGCTTCCCTTCCTTACTCCGGTTGAATATGGTCGGAGGTGTTGCATCACGTTCTTCGGAAACGTGGAACGTTCTTCCTCGAGAGGTTGGTGATCTTCCAAGAGTTCTTCTCCTCTCCTTAGTTCTCCCCACAAGGTTTATGCCAACCCAAAAAGAAGAATAAAATCTCTCTTTTTAATGTTGGCAAAATGAATTCAAAAGAATTCAAACACTCAAAATAATTAATTAAGTTGGTTTAATTAATTAATTGTAAAGTGTTGGCAAGAATTTCAAAAGATTGAAATTCAAATAAACCATACCTAACTCACCTCATTAATTAATCAAGTTGTCAAATATTAAAGAATGTGAGTTAATGGGGAGTTGGAATGTGAGGGGTTAAGAGGGTTAGGGAGTTTAAGGAATTTGAAAAGGTGGGGGGGGGGGGGGTCATGTGGGCCCCACCCTTTCAAATATCCACACATGGGAAGTTGGATGGATGTGGGCCCACCACCAGCTTCCCATGGGAGAAGTTAACCACTTAACATTGTTAAAATTTGATTTAACAATTTTATTCACTTTTTTAAATAAACCCCAAAAATTAACTTCCTCTCCCGCACAAACGCAACTACGGTAAAGGTTATCTTAAGCGATTACTGGCATTGCGAGTTAATCGGCGCAATCAGATTTCAATTCCGAGCACCGGTTCAAAAGATAAAAATTCCCGCTCGCTCGTTCACTGAACGTACCCGAGCCAAACTTCAGAAATTAATTCCGGGCACACCGGGTCTCGGAATCAGGCGCCGTCAGAAACTGCGTTCTTGTAAAATTCCAAAGAAAATTAAGAAAAAAATTTCCTTGAAATTTCCAGTTCTTTACAGTATATTCCCTAAATCTCTTCAGAGAAACCTCAACGTTTAACCCCTTCGCGTTACCCAATGCATTGGAGAGCTATATCGGGCTCACCCTCCCTTAGTTTATCACGAAACCACCCGTCTTCATAATAATGCCCATGAATCATAACATAATCTTATCACATAAAACATGCATAAATGAAACATAACATTTCCACTTTTCAATCACAAGATATCAATACAACACATTGATATAAAAAAATTATGAAAAACATTTTCAATACCAAAATAAAAGAAAAGTAAAACATGGTATTTATTTTTCTTTTTAAAAAAAGGTATGGCTTGTAGAGGAAGTCGAAACTCAAATAATGGTCATGGCGTCGGATATGTCATTGTCGCCGCATACATACAATAAAAAATGTAACGCCCCGACCCTAATTACCTAGAGTCGGTGCTTTATTACATAACATTGGCATGATCATGAGAAAGATCAAGTCTCGAAAGACCGATTAGTTTAGTAGCCTTGGAATAACTAGATACATCCATAAATTTTTACATTACATCATAAAAAAACATCTTGTCTTCATATCCCCTCATACTATCCCTGCAGGTCATTCATAAATTACTTCTTCATAATCCTGGGAAAAATAAAACATTGAAAGGGGTGAGCTCGGATGCTCAGTAAGGATAACATTATAGCAGAAGCTTTCATAAATAAGCATAAACACTTAAGGCAATTTATAACTAAAACAAAAGCCCTTTAAAATTGAACTTCAACATAGTATGGCAAAAGTAAAATGAAATAATGCCATTTACTTACTCACATGGATATTCTACTAGTCGAATGATCACATGCAATATCAATAACCACTTTCATAATGATGGAATGCATAATGCCAGACTATCATAACCACATAGCCAAGGCCTCGTGCCAAGACTACAAATAAGATTTTGCCAAGGCCTTGTGCCAAGACACTAGTTTGTCTCATGAGACCTACCGATGCATCGAGGAGCTATAGCGGGCTCCACCCGTCACTTATTAAGTCCAATGCATTCCTCATATGAACAAGTTTAAACATAACATAAACATTCGTATTGAAACTAGCATTCGAAATGTCAATACTTTTACCACAAACCTTGAATGGTATAAAAATAGCACATCCACAGTCAAACATAACTCATTCGATACAATATGGAAGATTGTATTGTATCACATTAACCTCAATCAAGAATAATGAAGGATGTTGACATAGATGAAAATAATCATCAAAACTATTTGAGAGAAATATCCCCCTTTTCTTGAAATCATTTAAAAGTCACACTATTTGTCAAAAAGCCATTTAAAAATAGATTTTTGAATCAAAGTGTCCCATACCACTTTGAAACTTTTTAAAAGGATTTTTAATTTTAAAACTTTAATGTCCATATAAATAAATCCTTAAAACCATTTTTAAAATATGGACATTAATGAGCATGATTTAGAAGAATAATTCTTTAAAACATTTTAAAATGGTATTTTGGTTAGAGTTTCTAACCAAAAGAGAGACACTTGAATACAAATAATTGAGGTAATCAAAACATTGTAATATCATGAGAATAAAGGAATTCATGATATACTATGTCAAAGTACATTATATACACCACATAAAAGTGATTTGGTGTATATCATCAAAGAAGTCTCAATGGAATGTAAATTGAGATGAAATCTCTCATAAAGGTTGTATCCTTAGGTTAAGGATAAATCAACGACATAATTATGTGTGACAAATATAAATACACTAAATATGATTTGATATTCAGTGTAAATCAATCAAAGTATATTCACACATATTCTTGTAAAATCAATACTAACGAATTGGATGTTTAACTCAATAAATGGAGAATGAGTTAAAATTACTCTTATCAAATTCATATCAATGACTTGAGAATTATCAATGGAGTGATTATGTGTATCAAACTTATATCCACAGGAATGGGAGTGGAAATTATGACATAATCAAATGAATAGTGATTCCACACATAATCTTGGGGTAATATAATCAATGAAATATGCGTAAAGCCGAATGAGTGGGAATTGAAATCTCAAATTCCCTTATCGATTAGGTAACATACGAAACATACACCCATGAAAGAAGTATCATACCATGATGATGTAAATACCCATAAATTAAAGTATATTACACAATGAATACGATCATGGGCAGTACACATACACCACATGCAATAATTAAGTGGTGATCAATGGAATTCTCTCGGAATTAAAAGTGAGATAAGAAAACCCTTACCACATTAATCAACTGAGTCGCATGGCCAAAAGTTAATAACCACCAAATGATTTACAGAATAACATGAATATAAAGTGAATCATGATAATATATATCAAATTGAAGTACACAATACACTACTTTCAATAATTTAGTAGCGAACAATGGAAATCTCACGGAATTGAAAGTGAGATAAGAGAATCCCTTACTTTGTACTTTTTCCTTGGTAGATGGTAGTTTTACCTCCTGTATAATGGTGAAATAATTGTTATTGAATAATACAAGAATCATTTACTTTAATATGATATCATATATGATCTTTTAACATTGATTTGTTAATAATATCTTAGTATTAACGCTGTTTCGGGTGTTAACTTACTCATTTTCTTTTATATGTTTTGTTACATAAGTCATGTTTGTTGTATCTTATTCATATCCAGAATGATATCAAGTCTTTAAACATAATTTTTAAATCATTAAATGATAATTATACTTGAATGGATATGATGGATAATGAATCTCATCGCGTTCGTGGAGACGGTAGTCCGTACGTACGCACGAACGCTACTTCTATTTAATTTTTTATTTTAAAAGAATCGAATCCAAATGATACATAGGTATATTACTATTCCAGTATAATATAATATTTTATATATGTTACTTAAGTTCATTAACACCATCCTTTATACGTTCCATGTGTGGTATGAACGAGTCATATCATTTTAAGGGGGCGGTAGTCCGCACTTCCTCAAATGAAATTGTCGTATGTATATACGTCATGAAACGAATAATGGTATGAAATAAAATGGAATTACAGAAGCTTATATATAAAATATATATCGTTAATATCATATTTAATTACAGTTCCATCATAATGGCCACCATGAGAGGCGGTAAGATGTTTTTGAACAATCATCGTTTCGTGAGGCGTTAGTTTGCCATCCACAGAAACATTATGTTCATCATCCATTAGATGGAGTTGTGTGTATGTGTAGTTTGAATACTTCTTATAAGAACATCCTAGTATATTGAGGATACTGGTTCTGTTACGAAAGAAGGGAAATAAAAAGAGTTTGGGGGTTGAAAATGAAAATAATTTAAGAGAAATCGTTACCTTTAATTTAGGTAACTCACTTTGGTTGGAACCAAAGGACTTGTTGAAATGCTTTCTGCCTAAGGGGAAGCTTCAAGGAGGAGGAGAGGGATGTGGGGAGCTTATTTGGGCAGAGTTTGGACGAGCCAAGTGGCTTGATAGGTGTGAGGAAAAGAGAAGGAGGAGTGCCCTTTTATAAGAGGGGTGAGGGGCACCTTTGGAAAAGCTAGAAATATTAATTTATAATAAATTCATATTCGGTTTCCAAAGGCTCCAAAGTTTACTATTCAAAGTATGAGGTGGGGATAGGTCGAAAACAACTCATCCAATAGAATTTAGACAGGTTTGGGTACTTATATTAACCTTATCTTTAAGTATTAACTCTAAGTTAATTAGTTTCACTTTTACAATGTCTCTTTGTATTTTTATATAATATGGTTACTAAACTTACTATATACATCCAAAAGAACCCCAAGTGGTCCATTAATGCTTAAACTATCATTATATAAGTCTCTTGGCCGAACCTTAGATTTTTAGGAATTTAATATCAATTAATAATATAATATTTGTTTTAAGAATTCTTTTATGTCAATTTTGACACTATTCATTAGTTGATTTTTGTGAAACTCATAACAGATTGATTATTTCGAAAAAAGTCAATTAAATCAATCCTAATATATTATATTATCCTACAAAATTATTTAAATTCATTAAAAGTGTCATATTATATTTATTTGGGTATTTATAAAATCAGTTATTTTAATTTTTCACTATTATAGTAATTACTGCATCATCATTGTGTCATTAATATTTTACATTATTTGATGTCTAAATAGTATAAATAAAATATCATTATGTAGGAAATCTTTTTATCTTTCTAATGAATATTTATAATCTAAAATCCAACATATATAACCCTATGTAACAATTATTTTGCTAAAAGATATATGCTTGTGTCATTTTTGTATTCATTTTAACTTAATTAATATAAAGTGTCATTATCACTTACAAGTGGATCCATGGGGTCCCAAAATTGACCCAAAGATTCCCATGGTCGACCATGTATCAACCAATAGGGTTAAGACACATTTTAGGGTAATTTAGTATTATTATAATATTATTTTTTTAACCCTTATTTACCGGATTTACCCTTAACCATGGTAAATAAAATATTTACCGCAGTAATTATTCAAAATGTCTAAAAATAAAAGTTACCTATTTACACAATTTGGACATCCTGATTCCAAATATGGAATCCATTTTTCTAAATTCAAAACACAGAAGTGGCAGAAATTAATTTAAAATTAATTCCCGCTGTCAAAACAAAAAGCGTGTTTTTAAGAGATAATAACTATCAAAAGATTGACACTTGTTTATGTTCGGTTTAATTGTAAAATTATGTCCAATGACCAACATTATATTAAATGGTAAAAATATATTCTAAATATACTTTAAAACCACTCAAATTCACAATTTATCACTATTAATTATTTTGATTAAAAAAGTTGTTTTTAATTAAAATTTAGTAATTTTCACTATTCATCAAAATACAAAAGTTATCCGAAAAGTACCAAAATTTAACCCTAGGCTAAATTCGATATTCCGAATCCAAAAATGAAGTCCATTTTGAAATATAAAATATATATAATTTCAAAAAGTAGGTATTACTATTCATAACGGCTAGTTTGATTGGTTGTGGTGTGTTAAAATCTCGAAGTTGCGTACAATGCACGTCATTGCATTATTCGAAAGGAAACATACCGAGGAAGCTTGGGGTGTTACATTCTCCCCTCCTTCAATAAATTGCGTCCTCTCAATTTTTAAAATTTTACTTGGGAATATAATGGAAAGTCCCACATCGGAAAAAAGAGTCAATAAAACTATCACTTTAAAAGAAAGAAAGAGAGGTATAAGGGTCATCCAAGATAACCCATACTAGGATTCCATGTTAGAAAACATGGATATGGATGATAAACTAAGTGTCAAGTTCTGATGGAGAGGGATAGAAATCATGATCAGGAGAAAGTTAACAATGAGAAAACCACAAACTTGTGTTGGGACAAACGACCATTAGTCTCCTAGTAGGAAAGTAAACGGACAACATTTTTTTTAAGTTACATTACATAAGGAAGAGTAATTCATTTATGATATTGACTAAGAACATTATGAGATATACTTACATTTTAAGTAGATTTTCATTCTTTAATAAATTTCCACAACTAACTCATTTTTTTTAAACGATGAGTATTCAAGAAGACTTGGTCACACTGGAAGAGATAGAATAAACTTCTATAGAATCACATGATCCATGAAGGATAAACCATATATTTACATTGTCTTTGAAGATTAATCAAAACCAAAATGGTCAGTGAATGATCTAATGATCCCCCAAAAGGATATTCATTGAGATAAATATGCACTAATCTTAATTTCTAAAATTAAACCAACAATACCCCAAAGTTAAATAGATACCATTCAATAACCAATTGTCCTTAAAATCCTTTAATATAATCCAAACTAATATTGAAACCCAAAACATAGTAGAATTTGATTATGTAGTCTCCCATGTTAAATTGTATCTCCAAATGACATCAGATACTCTTAAAGTCACATACTCAAAAGTAATTAACCTAATCACATATTCTCTATTATAGGTTAATCATTTCCATAAATAACCCAAATCACTATAAATCCACAATAAAAACGTAGATAAAAATCTATCATTAATCCACAAATGAAACCCCATAGTATTCTATTTTCCTTGGGCATATAGTGTTCCCAACAAAGCGAACATCTTCCAAAATAACATTTATCACTTAATCACCAAATCATTTTCCCAAATCAACTTATTATTGATCAATAAAATCATTTAACTAAAAAAAAAGTCACACTAACCAGGGACTTCACGTAGTCCAGTGGTAGGCGATAAATCCCAATCGCACTTTGGTTGTGGGTTCGATTCCCATAGCTTTGTCCGACGCGACGGGTTGTCACACGGTCTATGTGTTGTCCTTTTTCAAAAACTATATTTTATAATATTGCCAAAATGAGATAAATTCCTCAAAATACTATATCATAAATTTAACCACAAATGTTATATCATACCTTGAATCTTCATCCCAAATTAGAATAACTTATAATTCTCTCAAACCCCAATGATCATATAAATCCAAATGGTTATTTATACCAATATCCACAAGAGAAGAGACAATTCTTCCTCAAATATCATTCTCACATGGCAAACTACGGGGTTACAAATACAAGAGAAAATTATTCCATAGTAAACCCATCAACAAGGAGTGCTAATACTTTTTAAACATTTCTCCAACCATTTATTCCCACATAGCTTCTTCTTTGACCAAGAAAATATCCTATAGAATAGGACATTCACTCGGGTAATGGCCAGTTCCCCTATATTTACGGCAAATGACTGTAAATGGACTCTTGGGACCATTTTTATCTTCTTCCATAGTACTCTTCATTTTTCTTCGGCAATTCTTTACTTTATGTCCTTCCTTCCCGCACGTAAAACATTTCGTTGTCCCATTGAGACACTTTCCTGGGTGTCTCTTTCCACATTTCCTGCATGATGAAAATTGAGGGTTCTTTTCTCCATGGTCTCCATTGCTGGAGCTCTTATCATTTATCACCTTTCTCTTCCTTGTTGAGTCTGGGAGTTGGTTAATATATATGTTGTTGATCATATTTTTGGAAAACTGATTTGGCATAAAGACGATATCTTTTACGCCTATCAACATTCCATTTTGTTGCTCATTGCCACCACCGTTCCCACCTTGTACATCATTCTCAAAGTCACTATGACTTCCTTGGAATCCAGCCATTGACTAAAACCAGAAAGCATTGTGTGAGTAATAGTAGTCGTAAAATCATTTAGAGATTAAAATGTCACCATATTCTCAATTTGAAACATATTAGGATTAACCAAGGTCATTTACTCTCATCTTATGTATATATTACTTAAATTGGTTTGTAAAGAAAATGTAAATTATCCTAAGCATATCCCCCGGGAGTGTCGTAACCAAGAGTGCAGCAAGGCCCGTTGTCGTGCACCAGTTCCCGTTCGAGTCTAGCTCAAAGCGGTGTTTTCGGGTTTTACCCCTAGGTACATCTGTGCCAGAGCCGCCTCTACCTGCTCGTATCCAGACAGGGATGTATTGCTCGGAAAACTCACAAAATCTCTACAATACCAAAATTCTAGGAAGTTCTTTTATACTAATCCTCAAAGTTCATCTTAGGTCTACGTGCTCTAATCAGAGTTTATCTAAATCTAGCTACCAAGGTTTGTACTAAACATCCTCTGATACCAACTGTAACGCCCCGACCCTAATTACCTAGAGTCGGTGCTTTATTACATAACATTGGCATGATCATGAGAAAGATCAAGTCTCGAAAGACCGATTAGTTTAGTAGCCTTGGAATAACTAGATACATCCATAAATTTTTACATTACATCATAAAAAAAACATCTTGTCTTCATATCCCCTCATACTATCCCTGCAGGTCATTCATAAATTACTTCTTCATAATCCTGGGAAAAATAAAACATTGAAAGGGGTGAGCTCGGATGCTCAGTAAGGATAACATTATAGAAGAAGGTTTCATAAATAAGCATAAACACTTAAGGAAATTTATAACTAAAACAAAAGCCCTTTAAAATTGAACATCAACATAGTATGGCAAAAGTAAAATGAAATAATGCCATTTACTTACTCACATGGATATTCTACTAGTCGAATGATCACATGCAATATCAATAACCACTTTCATAATGATGGAATGCATAATGCCAGACTATCATAACCACATAGCCAAGGCCTCGTGCCAAGACTACAAATAAGATTTTGCCAAGGCCTTGTGACAAGACACTAGTTTTTCTCATGAGACCTACCGATGCATCGAGGAGCTATAGCGGGCTCCACCCGTCACTTATTAAGTCCAATGCATTCCTCATATGAACAAGTTTAAACATAACATAAACATTCGTATTGAAACTAGCATACGAAATGTCAATACTTTTACCACAAACCTTGAATGGTATAAAAATAGCACATCCACAGTCAAACATAACTCATTCGATACAATATGGAAGATTGTATTGTATCACATTAACCTCAATCAAGAATAATGAAGGATGTTGACATAGATGAAAATAATCATCAAAACTATTTGAGAGAAATATCCCCCTTTTCTTGAAATCATTTAAAAGTCACACTATTTGTCAAAAAGCCATTTAAAAATAGATTTTTGAATCAAAGTGTCCCATACCACTTTGAAACTTTTTAAAAGGATTTTAAATTTTAAAACTTTAATGTCCATATAAAGAAATCCTTAAAACCATTTTTAAAATATGGACATTAATGAGCATGATTTAGAAGAATAATTCTTTAAAACATTTTAAAATGGTATTTTGGTTAGAGTTTCTAACCAAAAGAGAGACACTTGAATACAAATAATTGAGGTAATCAAAACATTGTAATATCATGAGAATAAAGGAATTCATGATATACTATGTCAAAGTACATTATATACACCACATAAAAGTGATTTGGTGTATATCATCAAAGAAGTCTCAATGGAATGTAAATTGAGATGAAATCTCTCATAAAGGTTGTATCCTTAGGTTAAGGATAAATCAACGACATAATTATGTGTGACAAATATAAATACACTAAATATGATTGTATATTCAGTGTAAATCAATCAAAGTATATTCACACATATTCTTGTAAAATCAATACTAACGAATTGGATGTTTAACTCAATAAATGGAGAATGAGTTAAAATTACTCTTATCAAATTCATATCAATGACTTGAGAATTATCAATGGAGTGATTATGTGTATCAAACTTATATCCACAGGAATGGGAGTGGAAATTATGACATAATCAAATGAATAGTGATTCCACACATAATCTTGGGGTAATATAATCAATGAAATATGCGTAAAGCCGAATGAGTGGGAATTGAAATCTCAAATTCCCTTATCGATTAGGTAACATACGAAACATACACCCATGAAAGAAGTATCATACCATGATGATGTAAATACCCATAAATTAAAGTATATTACACAATGAATACGATCATGGGCAGTACACATACACCACATGCAATAATTAAGTGGTGATCAATGGAATTCTCACGGAATTAAAAGTGAGATAAGAAAACCCTTACCACGTTAATCAACTGAGTCGCATGGCCAAAAGTTAATAACCACCAAATGATTTACAGAATAACATGAATATAAAGTGAATCATGATAATATATATCAAATTGAAGTACACAATACACTACTTTCAATAATTTAGTAGCGAACAATGGAAATCTCACGGAATTGAAAGTGAGATAAGAGAATCCCTTACTTTGTACTTTTTCCTTGGTCGATGGTAGGTTTACCTCCTGTATAATGGTGAAATAATTGTTATTGAATAATACAAGAATCATTTACTTTAATATGATATCATATATGATCTTTTAACATTGATTTGTTAATAATATCTTAGTATTAACGCTGTTTCGGGTGTTAACTTACTCATTTTCTTTTATATGTTTTGTTACATAAGTCATATTTGTTGTATCTTATTCATATCCAGAATGATATCAAGTCTTTAAACATAATTTTTAAATCATTAAATGATAATTATACTTGAATGGATATGATGGATAATGAATCTCATCGCGTTCGTGGAGACGGTAGTCCGTACGTACGCACGAACGCTACTTCCATTTAATTTTTTATTTTAAAAGAATCGAATCCAAATGATACATAGGTATATTACTATTCCAGTATAATATAATATTTTATATATGTTACTTAAGTTCATTAACACCATCCTTTATACGTTCCATGTGTGGTATGAACGAGTCATATCATTTTAAGGGGGCGGTAGTCCGCACTTCCTCAAATGAAATTGTCGTATGTATATACGTCATGAAACGAATAATGGTATGAAATAAAATGGAATTACAGAAGCTTATATATAAAATATATATCATTAATATCATATTTAATTACAGTGCCATCATAATGGCCAACATGAGAGGCGGTAAGATGTTTTTGAACAATCATCGTTTCGTGAGGCGTTAGTTTGCCATCCACAGAAACATTATGTTCATCATCCATTAGATGGAGTTGTGTGTATTTGTAGTTTGAATACTTCTTATAACAACATCCTAGTATATTGAGGATACTGGTTCTGTTACAAAAGAAGGGAAATAAAAAGAGTTTGTAGGTTGAAAATGAAAATAATTTAAGAGAAATCGTTACCTTTAATTTAGGTAACTCACTTTGGTTGGAACCAAAGGACTTGTTGAAATGCTTTCTGCCTAAGGGGAAGCTTCAAGGAGGAGGAGAGGGATGTGGGGAGATTATTTGGGCAGAGTTTGGACGAGCCAAGTGGCTTGAGAGGTGTGAGGAAAAGAGAAGGAGGAGTGCCCTTTTATAAGAGGGGTGAGGGGCACCTTTGGAAAAGCTAGAAATATTAATTTATAATAAATTCATATTCGGTTTCCAAAGGCTCCAAAGTTTACTATTCAAAGTATTAGGTGGGGATAGGTCGAAAACAACTCATCCAATAGAATTTAGAAAGGTTTGGGTACTTATATTAACCTTATCTTTAAGTATTAACTCTAAGTTAATTAGTTTCACTTTTACAATGTCTCTTTGTATTTTTATATAATATGGTTACTAAACTTACTATATACATCCAAAAGACCCCCCAAGTGGTCCATTAATGCTTAACCTATCATTATATAAGTCTCTTGGCCGAACCTTAGATTTTTAGGAATTTAATATCAATTAATAATATAATATTTGTTTTAAGAATTCTTTTATGTCAATTTTGACACTATTCATTAGTTGATTTTTGTGAAACTCATAACAGATTGATTATTTCGAAAAAAGTCAATTAAATCAATCCTAATATATTATATTATCCTAAAAAATTATTTTAATTCATTAAAAGTGTCATATTATATTTATTTGGGTATTTATAAAATCAGTTATTTTAATTTTTCACTATTATAGTAATTACTGCATCATCATTGTGTCATTAATATTTTACATTATTTGATGTCTAAAAAGTATAAATAAAATATCATTATGTAGGAAATCTTTTTATCTTTCTAATGAATATTTATAATCTAAAATCCAACATATATAACCCTATGTAACAATTATTTTGCTAAAAGATATATGCTTGTGTCATTTTTGTATTCATTTTAACTTAATTAATATAAAGTGTCATTATCACTTACAAGTGGATCCATGGGGTCCCAAAATTTACCCAAATATGCCCATGGTCGACCATGTATCAACCAATAGGGTTAAGACACATTTTAGGGTAATTTAGTATTATTATAATATTATTTTTTTAACCCTTATTTACCGGATTTACCCTTAACCATGGTAAATAAAATATTTACCGCAGTAATTATTCAAAATGTCTAAAAATAAAAGTTACCTATTTACACAATTTGGAAATCCTGATTCCAAATATGGAATCCATTTTTCTAAATTCAAAACACAGAAGTGGCAGAAATTAATTTAAAATTAATTCCCGCTGTCAAAACAAAAAGCGTGTTTTTAAGAGATAATAACTATCAAAAGATTGACACTTGTTTATGTTCGGTTTAATTGTAAAATTATGTACAATGACCAACATTATATTAAATGGTAAAAATATATTCTAAATATACTTTAAAACCACTCAAATTCACAATTTATCACTATTAATTATTTTGATTAAAAAAGGTGTTTTTAATTAAAATTTAGTAATTTTCACTATTCATCAAAATACAAAAGTTATCCGAAAAGTACCAAAATTTAACCCTAGGCTAAATTCGATATTCCGAATCCAAAAATGAAGTCCATTTTGAAATATAAAATATATATAATTTCAAAAAGTAGGTATTACTATTCATAACGGATAGTTTGATTGGTTGTGGTGTGTTAAAATCTCGAAGTTGCGTACAATGCACGTCATTGCATTATTCGAAAGGAAACATACCGAGGAAGCTTGGGGTGTTACAAAAAAAACATTCCCTTTTGTCATTTAGTAATGGATTCGTATAAAAATATTCTTTTTTAATAAACGTAAAAGTCTAAGGGGTTTATATACCGTATAAAAGAAAGTTGTGTATAAAACAAAATATGCTTCAATGAAAGGAGATTGAGACGAAGTCCCTTAAAAAGACCGTTTTTAAAATAAAATAGATATATTATGTGTATTCAATATAATTACACATAAATAAAGTACAAATACAAGATATGACATAATAATATCATGACATAATTTAAAATTAAGAGATTAACCCAATGAATGGAAGTTGGGTTAAGAAGTTCCCTTACCTCAGGTCCGACTTGACTCGATCGTTCTTTAATGTCCTGAATAATAAACTTGAGTTAATTTCTACTAGCTTAATAACCTTTTTCAATTTCATTATTTCTTTTATATCATTTATTACCATGTCATGAACACTATGTTATTATTTAAGTTTATAATGGTCGTTTTAACGATCATTGGTACTTGAGCCAAAAATGAACTTCTTATATTTACAAGTTGTTCACGTAGTCAAATATCCATTATCCCAATAATGATATTCAGGATTTAGATGCCATATATATCATATATATCCAGTATATACATGCATTTATAATATTACATAATCATTTAGAGTTATGAAATGAAATGCACCGTTCATGGAGATGGTAAGTCGTACGTACGCATGAACGCTACTTTCATTTCTATGTCATATTAATGGAAGTAGAACTAAATGAGAGATATGTATATTTTAATTCCAGAATTATATTAATAATTTTGATGTAACATACATCATATATATCTATTATATATATTTACTTATAATAGTATATTACATTTGGGGATAAGAAATGAAATGCATCGTTCATCGAGACGGTAAGCCTTACGTACGCATGAACGCTACATTAATTTATATCTCACACTTTAATGGAATGAAATAATAATTATATAAAGGTATATTATAATTCCAGTATAACATCATATATAATAACTTTAACTCCATCCTTTATAAGTCCCACATATGGCATTAACGAATCAAATCACTTTGAGGGGGCAGTAGTCCGCATTTCTTAAAATGAAGATATCACATTTACCCATAATGGAAACCATAAAGGTATTCCATAAATGAAAAATAAAGAAGCTTAAGTAAAGAATAAAAATATTATATATCATATAAAATTATAGTGACATCTTAATGGCCACCTTTGAAGGTGTTAGAAGAATATTGAACATTCATCGTTTTGTGAGGCAGAAATTTACCATCCACAGAAACAGTATGTTCTTTAACCATTAGATATTGGTGTGTGTAAGTTTAGATCAAATGATTCTTATAAATAAATCCTATTATATTTAAGATACTGGAGCTGTTACAAAATAAATTAATTAAAAGAGTTTAGGGGGTTGGAGAAGGGAAATAGAACATAAGAACACAAGAGAAGACACTACCTTTAAATCTGGTAACTCTTTTTGATTTGAGCTCAAAGGCTTCCTTGGGAGAACTTCTTCCCAAAGTGAGGAATTTAGGAGTAAGATAGGGATGTGGTGAGACAAAATGAGTAGGTTTTGGCCGAGCCAATGGCTTGAGAGGTGTGGGTAAGGAGGTAGAGGTGGGGGCCTTTTATAAGAGGAGTGGAGGGGAACTCATGGAAAGTTACAGAATGTTACTTTATTTTCAAATGCGTTTCAGATTTTAAAGGTCCCAAATTGATAGATTTCTAGAATAAGGTGATAAGGGTTCTAAAGAAACTCATCCAATAGGTATTTGACAAGTGTAAGTATTAGATTTTACATTATCTTTTCATTTTATTTAAATCATTAAATAATGAGGTAATCGCTGCATCATCATGATGTCATAAATAATTTAATTTATTTAATGTCTAAAGATTATGAAAAAAATACTACGATGTAGGAAATATTTTTATATTTCCAATTAATATTTATAGTCCAAAATATCATTTATGTAGACAAAATTAAAAATATTTTACTCAGGTGAGACATTCTTTGTTATATTTAACTTTCATTAACAATAAAAAGATAAAAAGTCACTTTCACACAAATGTGATTCCAGGGGGTCCCCAAGTTTGGAACAAGGCATCCCATGGTCGGAATGAGACAACCAGTAGCATTAGGACACATGTTGGTGTCATTTTTTATTATTATGACATTATTTTATTATCCATAACTACCCGATTACTCATTAGTCATGATAATTAAAGATAATTACCGTCGTTACTATTCATAATGTACAAAAGCAAAAGAGTATTGATTAAATAATTTGGACCTTCTGATTAAAAATATTTAATCCATTTTATCAAATTCAAACACAGAAATTTCAATAATTTATTTTAAAATAATTCCCGTTGTCAAAACAAATAACGGGTTTTTTTTAAACAATATCTATGAAAAGTTTGGCATTAGTTTATGCCCAATTCCAAAGTGAAATAAATATTAATGACCACAAATGGATTAAATGGTAAAAATATATTCAGATTACACTTTATGAACAATTAAAAAGATAATCTAACCATATAATTAAATTATATGAAAAAGTAGTTTTCATGTAAAATGCAGTATTTTTCACTATTCATTAAAAAATGACCATTGTCAGAAAAATACCAAAAATTTATTCAATGTAAATTTAAATGTCCCAATTATAAATAATATGTTTATTTTTACAAATAGAGATTATAAAATTGTCAAAATTTTGATTTAAAAATGGTTTTCCATCAAAAGGCAGAAAAACAATCTTTTAAAAATATTAGTGTATTCCATGCTTACGATTGGATTTATTCTCATTTTAAGACTATAAAACACTATCTAATTCATAAATAGACATAGATAACTATATATATTATTCATTACTTATTTGGGATGTTACATCCTTCCCCCCTTTAGAAAATTTCGTTCTTGCAATTTATTTACTTATCGAATAAGTGGGGGTATTTAGCCCTCATTGCATTTTTAGATTCCCATGTTGCCTCTTCAATCATGTGGTTTTTTCAAAAAACCTTTATCTAATGAACCACCTTATTCCGCAACACTTGCTCCCTGTGATCAATAATCTGAACCGTTTGTTCCTCATAAGATAAATTCTCTTCCAACTGAACTACCTATGGACTCAAAACATGAGATGGATCTGGAATATACTTTCTCAACATCGAAACATGAAAAACATTGTGTACCTGAGATAAACTCGAAGGTAAACCCACTCGGTATGCAACGGATCCAACTCCCTCCAGAATTTCATATGGTCCAATGAACCTTGGACTCAGCTTTCCTTTCTTACCAAATCACATCACACTTTTTCCATGGTGATACTTTTTGAAAAATATGATCACCTACCTCAAAAGAGAGATCCTTCCTCCTGTTGTCCGCATAATTCTTCTACCTGCTTTGAGCTATTCTCATCTGTTTCTGCATCAGATGAACTTTTTCTGCCATCTCTTCTACCAATTCTGGTCTCATCAACTTCGTTTCACCCACTTCATCCCAGAAAGCTGGAGTTCGATACCGCTTCCCATATAACGCCTCAAATGGTTCCATCTGTATACTGGAATGAAAACTGTTATTATAAGAAAACTCAACCAAAGAAAGATGATGGTCCCAACATCCCTGATAATCCATCGAACAAGCACGTAGCATATCTTCCAAAGTCTGAATTGTTCATTCTGACTGCCCATCTGATTGAGGATGAAAAGCTGTACTAAAATTTAATTCAGTACCCAACGAATTCTGAAGGCCTTTCCAAAAGTTTGAAGTGAACCTGGGATCATGGACAGATACAATGAAGAGAGAAACTCCATGTAAACTGACTATCTCTTTAAGATACAAACGAGAATGTTGATCTAAGGAAAATGAATCTCGTATAGCAAATAAATGAGAAGATTTAGTCACGCGATCAAAATAACCCAGATTGGATTATTACCTCGAGATGTATTCGGTAATCCCACATCAAAGTCCATGGATATATTCTCCCATTTCCACTCTAGCACTGGTAAAGGCTGAAGAATCCCTTTCGGTAACTGCCACTCTGCTTTAACCTGTTGACATGTCAAACACTTCACAGTAAAATCAACAACATCTCTTTTCATTCCATCCCACCATTAATAATCTCGCAGATCTCTGTAAATCTTAGTACTTCCAAGATGAACTGAAAATGGAGAACTATGAGCTTCACATAACAACTCTCTCTTCAACTGTGAATCACAAGGCACACACAATCTCTTCCCAAATATCAAAACTCAATCATTATCAATATTGAATTCAGGAAACTTACCCTTCTGAACCAGCTCTACCTTTTTCTGCAACTCACTGTCTTGCTTTTGTGCTTGCTTAATTCTATCTGATAGAGATGATTTCACTGATACCTGAAAAAAATAGAAGGACATCCTGCACCAAAAACATCTATGCCAAAGTTCATCAAATCCTTAACCAAAGGATCACGTTCCAAATGCAACATTGTTAATGAAGCATTACTTTTTTGACTCAAAGCATCATCCACTTTATTTGCTTTTCCCAGATGGTAATGAATTTTACAATCATAATCCTTGATTAATTCTAGAAATCTCCTTTGTCTCATGTTCAATTCTTTCTGAGTGAATATATACTTTAAACATTTTTGATCGGTATATATTTCACACTTACACCATACAAATGATTCCTCCAAATTTTTAAAACGAAAACAACAACATTTACTTCCAAACCACGTGTAGGGTAATTAACCTCATGAGTTTTCAACTGTCGTGAAGCATAAGAAATTACCTGATCATTCTGAATTAGGATGCAACCAAGCCCTTTCAATGAAGCATCACATTAGATTACAAACTCACCATTCCTGGAAGGTAGTGCCAAAATTGGAGCATTCACCAATCTTCTTTTCAGTTCCGGAAAACAATCATCACATTATTTTGTCCAGAAAAACTTAACACCCTTCTGAGTTAGCTTTGTCATCGGACTAGATAACCGTGAAAAATTTCTAACAATCCTTTGGTAATAGCCTGCCAAACCAAAGACGCTACGAAACTCATTTAAATTTGTGGGTCTTGGCCATTCTTCAAGAACTTTTGTTTTGGCAAGATCAGCAGTTATCCCATCTTTTGAAACAATGTGACCAAGGAAAGAAATTTGTTGCAACAAAAACTCACACTTTCTGAATTTTCCATACAATTTCTTTTCCTTTAAGGTTTGAAAAATAACCATTAAATGTCTTTGATGCTCCACTTTACTTTTAGAAAACACCAAAAGATTATCAATAAACACAACCACCATTTATCACCTGAATCAACTGATCCATCACTGCAACAAACTGTTCAATTCTGACTTTGACCATCTCGGGTTTCTGATTTGGAAGGTCATTTCCCTTAGTATGCCTTCCCAGAAAATCTACACTGTTTCCTCTATGAAAAACCATTCTTAACAAACATATCTTAGATGAAGCAACATGGTAATCTTAAAATGCTATATCATTTCAATTGGAACATAAAAAATATATTTTTTGGATAATCATTTAATAAAATTCTAACTCCTAAAGTTATCTAAACCGACCTCTGATACCAACTATAAGGCCCCAGCCTTAGACATTACTTAATATTGAGTTACATCAAGAATACACATTGAGGATCTTTTCAGGTTTAGAGTTTTAGAGAATTAGATCATAAATCATGCATTACATTCCACATTTAAACAAAGTGGTTACATAAAAGATAATATTCATTTTTCCCATCAACGGAAACATATTTTAATTAAAACATGGATTTTATCTTTACACTTCATTGACACTATAATCACATCATGTACCTTTCCCTTGACCTGTGAAAAACATTTCAAAAAAACTTATGATGAGCATAAAAAGCGTAGTATGGGATATAAAAATATGGAAAGGAAACATGAGTACATGTGTACATAAGAATCAATGAAATCAAACTTTACACATAAAACATAAGCACATTAACAAACCTACTCATAAAACATAAGCACGTTAACATACCTCATCAAATCACGAATAAAACATAAAAATCACAAGACATAAAGGTAACTTGAGGCATTCATAACATTCTTACGTACGGAGTAACCCTCTTGGTTACGTTTGGAATACCCATCACAGTATATTCCCTAAATCTCTTCGGAGAAACCTCATCATTTAACTACATCACGTTACCCAATGCATTGGAGAGCTATATCGAGCTCACCCTCCCTTATTTTATCATGGAACCACCCATCTTCATAATAATTTCCAATAACCATAACATAATCGTATCACATAAAACATGGAAAAAGGAAACATAACATTTCCACTCTTCAATCACAAGATATCAACACAACACATTGATATAAAAACATTATGAAAACCATTTTCAATACCAAAATAAAAGAAAAGTAAAACATGGTATTTATTTTTCTTCTTAAAAAAAATGCTATGGCCTGTAGAGGAAGCCGAAACACAAATAATGGTCACGGCGGTGGAGAAGTCATTGTCGCCGCATACTTACAAAAAAAACATTCCCTTTTGTCGTTTAGTAAAGGATTCTTATAAAATGATTCCTTTTGAATAAACTTAAAATTAAAAGTGTTTTATACACCATTTAAAAGAAAGTTGTGTATAAAACAAAATATGCCTCAATGAAAAGAGATTGAGATGAAGTCCCTTAAAAATCATTTTTTAAATAAAATAGATATATTATGTGTATTAAATAAAATTACACATAATAAAAGTACAAATAGAATACATGACATAATAATATCATGACATAATTTGATAGTAATAGATTAACCCAAAGAATGGAAGTTGGGTTAAGAAGTTCCCTTACCTCGGGTCCGACTTGACTCGATCGTTCTTTAATGTCCTGAATAATAAACATGAGTTAATTTATACTTGCTTAAGAACCATTTTCAAGTTAATTATTCCCTTTATATCATTTATTACCATTTCATGAACACTATGTTATTATTTACGTTTATAATGGTCATTTTAACGATCATTGGTACTTGAGTCAAAAATGATCTTCTTATATTTACAAGTTGTTCACGTTGTCAAATATACATTATCTCAAGAATGATATTCATGATGTAGATGCCATATATATCATATATATTCAGTATATACAATCATTTATAATATTACATAATCATTTAGAGGTAAGAAATGAAATGCACCATTCATGGAGACGGTAAGCCGTACGTACGCATGAACGCTACTTTCATTTCTATGTCATATTAATGGAAGTAGAACTAAATGAGAGATATGTATATTTTAATTCCATAATTATATTCATCATTTAGATGTAACATACATAATATATATCCATTATATATATGTACTTATAATAGTACATTACATTTGGGGAAAAGAAATGAAATGCACCGTTCATGGAGACGGTAAGCCGTACGTACGCATGAACGCTACTTTCATTTCTATCTCATAATTTAAGGGAATGAAATAATAATTATATTAAGGTATATTATAATTCCATTATAACATCATATATAATAACTTTAACTCCATCCTTTATACATCCCACATATGGAATTAACGAGTCAAATCACTTTGAGGGGGCGGTAGTCCGCACTTCCTAAAATGAAGATATCACGTTTACCCATAATGGTAACCATAAAGGTATGCCATAAATGAAAAATACAGAAGCTTAAGTAAAATATAAACATAATATATATCGTATATAAATATAGTGACATCTTAATGGACACCTTTTAAGGTGTTAGAAGAATATTGGACAATCATCGTTTCGTGAGGGAGAAATTCACCATCCACAGAAACAGTATGTTCTTTAACCATTAGATGTAGGTGTGTGTAAGTGTAGCTCTATTGATTCTTATAAAAACATCCTAGTATATTGAAGATACTGTATTTGTTACAAAATAAATGAATAAAAAGAGTTTAGGGGGTTGGAGATGAAAAATATAACATAATAACACAAGAGAAGACACTACCTTTAAATCGAGTAACTCTTTTTGATTTGAGCTGAAAGGCTTCCTTGGGAAGACTTATGCCCAAATTTAGGCTTCTAGGAGTAATAGAGGGATTTGGAGAGACAAAATGATTATGGTTTGTCCGAGCCAATGGCTTGAGAGGTGTGGGTAAGGAGGTAGAGGTGGGGGCCTTTTATAAGAGAAGAGGAGGGGCACTCTTGGAACGTTATAAAATGTTACTTTATTTTCAAATGAATTTCGGATTTTAAATGTACCACATTAATTTATTTCTAGGATAAGGTGATAAGGGTTCTAAATTAACTCATCCAATAGGTATTTTACAAGTGTATGTATTAGATTTTACATTATCCTTTCATTTTATTTAAATCTTTAAATAATGAGGTAATCGCTGCATCATCATGATGTCATAAATACTTTAATTTATTTAATGTATAAAAATTATCAAACAAATACTATGATGTAGGAAATAATTTTATATTTACAATGAATATTTATAGTCCAAAATATCATTTATTTAGACAAAATGAAAAATGATTACTCAGGTGATACATTCTTTGTTATATTTAACTTTCTTTAACAATAAAAAGATAAAAAGTCACTTTCACACAAAAGTGATTCCATGGGGTCCCCATTTTTGGCACAAGGCATCCCATGGTCTTAAATGAAACAAACTATAGAATTAGGACACATGTTGGTGTCATTTTTTAATATTATTATATTATTTAATTATCTATAACTACCCGATTACTCATTAATCAAGATAATTAAACAAAATTACCGTCGTTACTATTCATAATGTACAAAAACAAGAGTCTGGATTACATAATTTGGACATTATGATTCCAAATATGTAAATTTTTTTTACCAAATTCCAAACACCTAAATTGAAATAATTTATTTAAAAATAATTCCCATTGTCAAAACAAATAGCGGGTTTTTTTTTGAAACAATATCTATGAAAAGTTTGGCATTAGTTTATGCACAATTACAAAGTGAAATTAATACTAATTACCACCATTGTATTAAATGGAACACATATATTCAGATTATACTTTAAGACCAATTAAAAAGATAATATAACCATATAATTAAATTAGATGAAAAACAGTTTTGATGTAAAATGCAGTATTTTTCACTATTCATTAAAAAATGAACATCGTCAGAAAAATTCCAAAAATTTATCCAATGTAAATTTCAGTGTCCCAATCACAAATAATATGTTTATTTTGACAAATAGAGATTATAAAATTTTCAAAAGTTTGATTTAATAATGGTTTTCCATTAAAAGGTAGTAAAACAATCTTTTAAAAATATTAGTGTATTCCATGCTTAAGATTGGATTTATTCTCATTTTAGGCCTCTAAAACACTATCTAAATCATAAATAGACATAGATAACTATATATATTATTCATTACTTACTTGGGATGTTACAATATATATTTTATTTTTTTCCGTTGGTATGTGAAAACCCTACCACAATGTATATAGTGATTTCATCCCACCTCCATGATGGAAGTAGATGTCGCTATAGAAAACATGAATGTTTTAGGTTCTCAACCTTGACATATATTCAAGTGTTATAATGAGAGAAAAATTATGCAATGCCTCGTCTTATACCTAGACACCTGACAATTCACCGAATGTCAAAAAACATATTTTTGTTTCCATGATGCACTTAAAATTTGGAATTATTGAAATCCCCAATAATATATTTCCTCAACAATAGTGGAGAAAAAACCAAATTATAAAAAAATATATTTCAATCAGTGGAGAATGATCAGTCAGATATTGTCTTCCCACCGTAATGAGATTCTCTAATGTTAAAAATTCATCTACAAGATACTATTCCTAAATTATCACTTCCAGAAAAGATTATTTCAACTGAAAATTGGCCAAGGAAACCTTGATCCCTGATTACTGAAAACATAAATGGAATTGTGTAAGGAAAACCATAATTTTCCGCTCATCCAATGATTTATCCATGGCCTGGGTTAGATGTTTCATTTGTGAAGCATCCATGATGACATACTATTTCTCAAGGGTATCATTTCGGTTAATGTCAATAGAATACAAGTGTTCCACACAACACCTATTATGACGATTCCAATATATTAGGGAGATGATATAACTAAAGATCTTATGTCATGAAAACAATGTAAACATTACTCTGTAAAGGTAATATCTCTATCTCTTATACAATTGAATCACAAATACATGTTAAAGGTCTTGGATTAGATAATTATTATTGTGTGTCCTATGAAGATGAGATCCCTAAGAAATGACACGATCACTTTTCATAAGAATGTTGCCCCAAACTGAACATGATGCATTATAAAAGACCACATAGCACTGCTCGACCTATAGAATATAAAACACTAATGCATTAGTCAAAAGATACTTGGGTTCAACAAACTAATTAATATAGTTCTCATCCATAGGAAACATTACTCTCTTCCATGTTATATAATTCATTAGGGGAGATAACTTTAAGAATAATTTTACAAACCAGTAGGAATACGCATATTGACCCATGAAGCTCTGAATCTAAAATACATGTCATTTTTTTCATTTGTAATAAAATATTTCACCACATTATGATGATATGAAATACCATGTTTTAACAAAATGAGCCCCAATAATTTGAATTCATGAATCTATAAATTACACATCAATATATGGACATTAAAATGGTGATTTATTAAGAATTATATAAACTCAATTCGATAACACAAATGATCCTCCTTGGATATAGAGTAAACTAGGATGTACTCCACAAATAATTCATCAAAATAATCTATATACACGTTGAAAATCATATTCATAAAAATGATAAATACTAAAGGATCTTCAGTAATCCGAAAAGGAGGGACATGTTTCACATAAAGATCTCATATTCACTGAAATATAGTTCTAGAAATGTAGTATTCATTTATCCACAACTAATGGCAGGAAGACAGAAGATCAATATTTAGGAACCACTTATCCACATTAAACTGATCAAAAAGATCATCAATCTATTAAAATAGATACTTGTTCGTTATCAAATATTTATTGAGTATTTTATAATAAACAAAATGTTGTGTTCAACTATAAGCTTTCATAGGAAAAATAGTTGGCACTGCCCAAGGTGACACACTTAGGATTATATATCCATCCTCTATAAGAACATCCAACAATGTCTTTAACTCATTCATTTCTGCTGATATCATGCATTAAGATGGAATATACATTGGTTGACTACCAAAGACTATGTCGATAGAAAAATACACCTTTCTTAATTTTGTAAAATCGAAGAAGTCAAAAGGGAATACATATAGATACTCATTGATAACTGGAGGAAAATCACCACTTAGATATTCCCAATGCAGATTAAAAGAAAAAATAGATATGTATTCCCCTAACTCTATAAAATAAGGTCAGTATCTACTTAACCTTGAATCCCATTCTCATTGTAAGACATGACACACACCATCAGGTGTAGTCAAGGAGACCCTTCGACTTAATAAGAAAAATGTGCTTTATAGGCAATGAGCAAATCCATCTGAAAAATTCATCATGTTTGTAACAACCCGAGATTTTAAGAGAATTATTTTTTTAATTTCATTTATGTCTCATGTTGTACATTACACCAAAATTAGCGTGTGATATACACAACACCATATTTTCTTGTAGTATACGCAACGCAATTCTTGGTTTGTGTTACACACAATTTCAAGTTCGTTTTGTAGAAACTATTCTATGCAACATTAAGTATAGATTTTTTATAATGTATAATTGAAATATGTTTGGATTATGTTATAGGAAACACCAAACAGAGATTTCACTACACACATCCCTGACTTGGCTTGCATTACACGCAATAAATACATTCCTTGATAGCATGTGTAGTACGCAATACCGAGTATCATTAAACTATATATTATTTTAATATTATTATAAACTAACAGTTATGAATAGTAATACCCACTTTTTGAAATTTTATAAATTTTATCTTTTGAAATGGACTTAATTTTTTAATTCATAATATCAAAATTATCCTACGGTGAATTTTTGGTATTTTTCAGAAAACATTCAATTTTTGAAGAATAGTGAAAACACTGGGATATTATTTAAAAACCGGATTTTTATTTTAATAATTATTTAATTTTTTTAAATTTATTTTAGGTCAAAATTGGTATATAATACCTATATGAGTTCAATTTAATTCATTGGAGTCATTTTATAATAATTTTAGATATATAAAAATTTTATTGAACTTTTCACTGTCTATTACCCACCTCGTAGGAGAATTTGGAAATTCACATAAAACATAATTTTACCACTTCTGTGAGTGAAATTTCGAAAATACAAGACACATGGTTAATATCAAGGACTAAAATTTGGTTCTATGAGATGAAAATAATTTTTGGTGAATATTAACTTTTTACTTTTATTTTCCACGGTTAAATAGGGAAATTAAGGGTAAAAATGATATTATTATTACCCTAAAACATGTTCTAATTCTATTGAATAAGTGTAATTCGACCAAAAACAACCTTATAAATAAAATATGACCCTTTAGGTTCACTTGGATTAGATTAGGACATTTATTATTAATTTATTTAAAGAAGGGTTAAAATAGTTATAATAAAAGTTTAATAACTAAATCATTTTTTATATAGGGTTATACATAAGATAAATTCGAATATAAATATTCATTAGTAAGATAAAAATATTTCCCACCTAATGGTAGTTTATTTATAATTTTTAGACATTAAATAATTTATGTTATTTATGACAAAATGGTGATGCAGTAATTACCTAAATAATGATATATTTAAATAATTGATATTATAAATACCCAAATTAGTGTAATTTGGGGATTTTTATAAATTACAATAATTTTATATGTTAACATGACATGATAGTATTTATTTAATTAATTTTTTTATAACTAACCATGCTGTTATGATTTTCACAAAAATAAAATACCAAATAGTTTCAAAATTGACATAATATAGTTTCTAAAACAAATATTATATTATTAATTGTTATTTTATTACTAAAAATCTAAGGATCGGCCAAATTACTTAGATAAAGATATATATATTAATAATGAGCCACTTGGGGTTCTTTTGTCTTGTTATAGTGTGTTTATTAACTATATAGTGTAAGAAAACAAGGAGACACGGTAAAAGTTAAATTATTTAACATAGATTTAAATCTAAATGATAAGGTTACAATAGTAACCTAAAATTGTATAAAACCTATTGGTTGAAAGGATTTAGACCCCTACCCACCTTATCTTAGAAATAAATCAATTTTTAGATATTAAAAACCGAATATGACTTTATTATAAAATAATATTTTACGTTTTTCCAAAGGTACCCCTCTCCTCCCTTATAAAAAGGGCACCCCTTCCCTATTCTATTCACACCCTTTTGAGCCTTTAAACTAGACCAAACCCTTCCAATTTCTATTCTCCACTTCCCTAGAAACATTATGGAGGTTCGGGTCTTCTCAAAATCCCAACTCTACTTCCTTAAGAGGAAACTCAAAGGAGGTGCATCAAAGAAGATGTAATCTCTTCTTCCGATTCTCTCAAGTTTCTTTCTTCTTCTACATCTTATTATTTAGTTGTATAATTATAAATTAATAACATCCGTATTACCTATATACTGATATGTTATTATAAATATGAAACAACCATATTTCACCATCTATCCATCCTACGAAATACGAAATCCCCGTGCGTGCGTACGTACGGAATACCGTCTCCACGACGTGGGGTAATCTGTTTTCGACCACCACCTTACATGGATGGGTATAATGGTGTACATGAATAACTATATATGACTATTGTAAAGTAATATTGATTCTGAATTATTATACATACACTTCAATAAAATTCCACGATCATGGGAATGGTATCGTCGCTTGTGCGTACGGATGGACTACCGTCTCCACGACGCGATGAGATTCATTCTTCATGTTAACCATTCATGAATGATTATAAAGTATATATAATAAGTAATAATGAAATATATGAAATAATAATGATACTGGATTTATATATATTTATATGTATGTAATCTACTTAATTTCATTCAATTCAATAAGGAAACGAAAACAACGTTCATGCGTACGTATGACCGACCGTCTCCATGAGAGGTGTATTTCATTCCATTTAACGATCTATCATATATATATATGTATATGCTGAATATATGTTATATATAATTCATGTTTTACATTATCTAATTAAGTAAATCAGGATATAAGTAATAATATCAAGAAGAACAAGTCAAAACACGTACAATAAATGAAACAATTTTACCAAAATAACTGCTTTTACATCGAATTTACAAAAGAAAGGGTAATATAAAGTCATAAGTAAACCATATATGATATAATAATAATGAATATGATTCTTTAATAATTCAATGAAATTATTTAAATCATTATACAGGAGTTTCAGATACATACGAATCATATCGGACATAAGGTAAGGGATAACTATTCCAGTCTCGTTCTTATCTGAGATTGTTTATTCGTAAGTATTTACTAGGGTTATATTTTTCATCCATGTCCATCAAAAATGTTTTTCATAATGTTTTTAATATACTTCCTTTTAAGTTTAATGTCATGGTTACCCCTATTTGACTTTTAATTTGTGTTATGGAAGGAATATTTCTTTTTTTTACCATACGTGGTGACATTTGACTTTTCCGACCAAAGTACGAGGAGAATGTTTTTTTAACTTATACGGCACAAACGGATTTTTACCATTTTATATCACCTAATTTTCAATAATATTACTCTACAAGTTTTCATGTTTATTTTCAATAAAATCTTTTTCTTTTAAAATTGTGTGGCATTTTGTGAAAAGAAAATGATTTTTAAGGAGAAAGGAAATTTTCATCAAGATTTCATTTCAAGTGTTTTATCAAAACTATTTTCCATCTAAGATGACATTACTTATCATGTTTATGTTTCATGTATAATGTCTCTATTATTTACATGGTTTTATTCTTCTTAAGATGAAATTATATCCATTTGTTTTATATGGATTATGTTATGATGGAATGAAGTTTATGAAACCCATTTTATTCTTTTGGTTATTATGAATGATGTATGATTATTTTGTGTCACACGAAAGAATGATTTAATTATGAGATGGGTGGGACCTATATCTCTATACAATGAATTGGGTAAGGATTTATATCTCATGAGATAGATATGTCTGGAACGGTAAGTTAATCCAGTTCAGTAATAAAGGACTGGAACGAGGAGTGAACTTGATTCAGAAAGGGACTTTTTCCGCTAAGATAGTCTTGACAGCAATGCCTTGGCTACTATGGAAATCATATAATGTGCTTAATGGTTTCCACAATCACATGTTTTATTCCCATGCTATTTTATCATGATGGATGTTCCTTTATGATATATGCATTACATACATCCAAGATTTATGTCATTTCTCAAGATTTTGATGTTTAGATTTTATGTTCAAGGATTCCCATTCAAATTATTATGGATATTTTAATGTTATCTTTGTTTACACTTACTAAGAATTTTAGCTCACCCTTTTTATGTTTTATTTTCCCCAAGATATAAAAAAAATTAGGTAAGAAAACAAAAGGGGAAGATCTTTATGGGAGAAGTTGAAGATCTTTCACCACGATTAGAAGATTATGTTCCGAGTTTCCAATGACACTAAACTATTATGGTCCTTGAGTGTTGGTTTTTGTTATGTATTAAGTATTCCGCAAAAGTAATGTAATGTCCATGTGCTCAATCATTTGGATCTCTACATTTGGTATTAGAGGAAAGGTTTAGTTAACCTTTGGAAACTAGGATGTGAGAACTTTAGTGAGATCACTAGAGATATTTCTAAGGTATGTCTTGGGATGTCTCTAAGGTTACGTATAGGTATATGTTATATTACTAGAATTATGGTAATGATATTAGAATTAAACCTAAGGTGTTATATATTAAAGTTACTCCCCCTTTATTATGTTTTTTTTCTCGAATTATTTTTTCCACTCACACTATTATTTTTGGGTTTTAGAAAACGACTGAAAAACAGGAAGATTCACGATAATGGAGGATATGATGGAGAATGGAATGATATTCATCATGAGAAAGAAAGTGAAATTGGATCTGGAAGTCTAAACATCGTTATTATACCTAATCATCAATCTCATAATATGATCCATAATATAAACTTTGGAAAGTATCCCAACTCAGCTAATAAGAGAAAGATATAGTTTGATGATGATCATAGAGGAAAGAAAGTTCAATTCCCCTCATGTAAATCATGTGGGAAGAGGCATCAGGGAGAATGTTTCAATGGAACTGGAAGATGCTTTGGGTGTGGAAAAGAGGGACACATAGCCAGTAATTGTAATGGAAAAGGTTCAGTTAACACCATGGAGAAGGATAATGGTATTGGTACGACATCAAAAATGATTAGAAGTTTTAAATGTTGAATGTATGGGAATTATGAAAACCAAGTCCCTAAGGGAAAATCTCATGAAGAGAATCAGCATGGTGGTATGGGTAGTATTTATGTTGATGATGATGAAGCGACTATATATGATATATGAGATGAATGAAATGACAGAGCTATGTCAGTTGTTTAAGAAAGTAGTGGAATGATTTATTTTTATCAAGAGTTATGTTGTATAGGTAATGATACTATGTAATAAAGACACATCTAAGGATTATTAAACTATTGTTTTTCCTAGAGTATTTGAATGTATATGTTGAATGGTACCGGTAACCATGAAAGGTTATTCAGATATATTTGGAAAGTAGATGATATGTGCATAATTAAGGGATAAAGAGATAATTAAATTCTTGATAGTATTCATGAGCTCAATATTGACATAAGGACTAAGTGATATCATGGTTTGAGTATATAGAATTTTTGGGATTTTGGTATGTGGAAAGAGTTAACTTTTGACAGCATTCATGTTTTCACTAAGGCTCAATGGGTATTCATTTTTCAAGAGAATACATGATTAAGGTATTCAAAAGTTTGGAATGTGACCAACATGATATATCTTATATGGGGGATAAATTACGGTATTCACATGCTTGGTTGATGATATTTCTAGTAATCATTTTCATTATACAGTAATAATGGACATAAGTATTTTCGATGCGCTTAAAGGTTGGAATGGATTAAGTTGGACATCAGATTGAATTGTTTAAGGCTAGAAGTTTTTTTCCTATATTATTTATAGAATTTTATAATAATGTAGTTTTAGAAAAAAGACAACCTGCAGGACAGGCGACAATCCTTTATCACATACCACTGGCCTACAAGAAGTCCTCAGTTAGTATAAATGTGTTTTAATTTTTTATGTGGTATGATATAAGAAGTATACGTTTATTTTAGGAACCAAATATGATTAATCTCACTATAGATGGACTTATGTATATTTGATAACTTTTTATAACCTTTTGTTTGAGACAGATGGAATGACCCATCATTCTATCACCTGATCTAGTAACACTTTGTGAATAAAAATTCAACTTAATTTCTTTAAGAGATAAAGTGGAAATTGTTCAAGGAACAACCAACTGTGAGATTATACCAAAATCAAGTAAGTATTTCTTCTAATTAAAAATTTTTAATCTTTAGGGAAATGATATTGAAAACCAAAAATGTTTCCCTAGTGCCCTTATATCTGATGAATCAAATGGTACATTAGATCATTGAAAATTTATGGCTTTGTGATTGTTTGATTTTCCATAGCCATGTTCTCTACCACTCTCCATCAGAACATGATGGTTAGATTTTTCTTCCATATTCATATTTCCACCAATGTTCTCTTATGTGGAAACCCAGTGATGAGTTAATCTGGGTAACCGTTACATTACTATCTTTCCTTTTTAAAATTAAGATTTAGTATTCCTTTTTACGATGTGGGTTTCTATGAAAGAAACTTTCAAGTAGTAAACCATTTATATCCCCGACGAATTTTGAGGGTGAAATTCATGTTAAGGGAGGTAGAATGTAACAACCCAAGATTTTATATGAATTATTCTTTTTAATTTCATTGGTGTCTTGTGTTGTACGCTACACCAAAATTAGATTGTTCTATACACAAAACCGTATTTTCTTGTTGTATATGCAACACTATTTTTGGTTCGTGTTACACACAATTTCAAGTTCGTTTTTTAGAAACAATTCTACGCAACATTAAGTATAGATTTTTTTAATGAATAAATGAAATAAGTTTTGATTATGTTATACGCAACACCAAACGGAGCTTTCACTACACGCATCCCTGACTTGGCTTGCATTGTACGCAATAAATACCTTCCTCGATAGTGTGTGTAGTACGTGAAACCGAGTTTCACTAATCGAGATATTATTATAATAATATTATGAACTAGCCGTTATGAATAGTGATACCCACTTTTGGAAATTTTATAAATTTTATCTTCCAAAATGGACTTCATTTTTGGATTCGGAATATCGAAATTTGCCTAGGGTGAATTTTCAGTATTTTTCTGAAAACATTCAATTTTTGAGGAATAGTGAAAACAATGGGTTACTATTTAAAAACCGAATTTTTATTTAAATAATTATTTATTTTATTTAAATTTATTTTAGGTCAAAATTGATACATAATACCTATATAAGTTCAATGTAATTCATTGGATTCATTTTATAATAATTTTAGATATATAAAAATTTTATTTAAGTTTTCACCGTCTTTTACCCACCTCCAAGGAGAATCTGGAAAGTCACATAAAACTTAATTTTACCGCTTCTGTGAGTGGAATTTCGAAAATCTGGGAGACACAGTTAATATCATGGACTTAAATGTGGTTCAATGAGATGAAAATAATTTTGGTGAATAGTAACTTTTTATATTTATTCACCACTATTAAAAGTAAATACGGTAATTAAGGGTAAAAATGATATTATTATTACCCTAACACATGTCATAATTCTATTAGATAAGTGTAATTTGGCAAAAAAACAAACATAGTAAATAAAATATGACCATTTAGGTCCACTTGGATTATATTAGGACATTTATTATTAATTTATTTAAAGAAGGGTTAAAATAGTTAAAATCAATGTTCAATAACTAAAGCATTTTTAATATAATGTAATACATAAGATAAATTCGACTATAAATATTATTTAGAAAGATAATAAAAATTCTACCTAATGATATTTTATTTATAATTTTTAGAAATTAAATAATTTATGTTATTTATGACACAATGGTGATGTAGTAATTACCTAAAGAATGAAATATTAAAATAATTGATATTATATATACCCAAATAAGTGTAATTTGAGACTTTTTATGAATTACACTAATTTTATAGGTTAATATGACATGTTATTATTTATTTAATTAACTCTTTTCTAACTAACCATTCTTTTATGATTTTCACAAAAATCAAATACCAAATAGAGTCAAAATTGACATAAAATAGTTTTTACAACAAATATTATATTATTAATTGTTATTTTATTCTTAAAAATATAAGGTTCTTCCAAATGACGCAGATAAAGATATATATTTTAATAATGATCCACTTGGGGTTCTTTTGGCTTGTTATAGTCAGTTTATTAACCTTATAGTGTAAGAAAACAAGAAGACACGATAAAAGTTAAATTATTTGTCTTAGAGTTAAATATAAATGATAAGATCAAAATAGTAACCTAAACATGTATAAAACATATTTTTTTAGAGGATTTAGACCCATACTCAACTTATATTCTAAATAAATCAATTTGGAGCTATTAAAAACCAAATATGACTTTATGATAAAATAATATTTTATGTTTTTTCAAAGGTGCCCCTCTCGTCCATTATAAAAAGGGCACCCCTTCCCTGTTCTCTTCACACCCTTTTGAGCCTTGAAGCTCGGCCAAAACCTTCCCATTTCTCTTCTCCACTTCCCTAGAAACATTCTGGAGGTTCGGGTCATCTCAAAAGACAATCTCTACTTCCTTAAGAGGAATCTTAAAGGAGGTGCGTCGAAGAAAAGGTAATCTCTTCTTCCGATTCTCTCAAATTTCTTTCTTCTTCTACATCTTCTTCTTATGTTGTCTCATTATAAAGAAATAACATCAGTATTAATTTTATAATGATATGTTATTATAAATATGAAACAACCCAATTTCACCATCTATTCATCCTATGAAAAACGAAATCACCGCGCGTGCGTACGTACGGAATACCATCTCCACGCCGTGGTGTAATCTGTTTTCAACCACCACCTTACTTGGATGGGTATAATGGTGTAAATAAATAACTGTATATGATTATTTTAAAGTTATATTGATTCTGAAATATTATACATACACTTCAATACAATTCCACGATCATGGGAATGGAATCATCGCTCGTGCGTACGTACAGACTACCATCTCCACAACGTGATGAGATTCATTCTCCATGTTAACCATTAATGAATGATTATAAATTATATATAATAAGTAATAATGAAATATATGACATAATAATGATATTGTATTTATGTATATATATATGTATGCCATCTACTTAATTCCATTCAATTCAATAAGGAAACAAAAATAGCGTTCATGCGTTCGTACGGCCTACCGTCTCCATGAACGGTGTATTTCGTTCCATTTTTCGATCTATCATATATATATGTATATGCTGAATATATATTATATATATTATATATAAATCATGTTTTACATAATGGAATTATATAAATTATGATATATGTAATATTATTAAGAACAACATGTCAAAACACGTACAATAAATGAAACGATTTTACAAAAATCGCTGTTTTTACATCGAATTTACAAAAGAAAGGGTAATATAAAGTAATAAGTAAACCATATATGATATCATAACAATGAATATGATTATGTAATAAGTCAATGACATTATTTAAATCATTATACAGGATGTTTAGATACATACGAATCATATCAGACATAAGATAATGGATAACTATTCCAATCTCGTTCTTATCTGAGATAATTTATTTGTAAGTATTTACTGGGGTTATATTTTTCATCCATCTCCATAATTTTTTTTCATAAAGTCTTTAATATAATTCCTTGTATTTTTAAAGTCATGATTACAACTCTTTGACTTTTACTTTGTGTTATGGAAGGAATCTTTATTTTTTTTTACCATACATGGTACTTTTTGACTTTTCTGACAAAAGTATGAGGAGAATGTTTTTCTAACGTATACGATATAAATGGATTTCTACAGTTTAATATCACCTAATTTTAAAGAAGATTTATAAGGCCCCAGCCTTAAACCTTACATAATCTTGAGTTATTACAAGATTACACATTGAGGATCTTTTCAGGTTTTGAGTTTTAGAGAATTAGATCATAAAACTTGCATTACATTCCACATATAAACAAAGTGGTTACATAAAGATAGTATTATTCATTCCCATCAATGGAAACATATTTAAAATAAACATGGATTCTTTCTTGACACTTCCTTGACACTATCATCATATCATGTACCTTTCCCTTGACCTGTGAAAAACATTTCAAAAAAACATGGGATGAGCATAAAAAGCTCAGTAAGGGATATAAAAATATGGAAAGGAAACATGGGTACATATTTACATAAGGATGAGATCATAATTTACCCATAAAACATAAGCACTTTAACATAACTCAACAAATCATGAATAAAACATAGAAATCATAAGACATAAAGGTAACTTGAGGCATTCATAACATTCTTACGTAGGGAGTAACCCTCTTGGTTACGTTTGGAATACCCATCATAGTATATTCCCTAAATATCGTCGGAGAAACCTTAACATTTCACTCCTTCGCATTACCCAATGCATTGGAGAGCTATATCGGGCTCACCCGCCCTTAGTTTATCACGAAACCACCCGTTTTCATAATAATGCCCAAGAACCTCAACATAATCATATCACATAAAACATGCATAAAGGAAACATAACATTCCCACCTTTCAATCACAATATATCAACACAACACATTGATATAAAAACATTATGAAAACCATTTTCAATACCAAAATAAAAGAAAATTAAAACATGGCATTTATTTTTCTTTTAAAAAGAAGGTATGGCTTGTCGAGGAAGCCGAAACTCAAATAATGGTCACGGCGACGGAGAAGTCGTTGTTGCTGCATACGTACGACAAAAACATTCCCTTTTGTCGTTTAGTAAAACTCTTCATATAAAAAAGATTCATTTTGGATAAACGTAAAAGTCAAAGGGGTTTATACACCCTATAAAAGAAGGTTGTGTATAAAACAAAATATGCCTCAATGAAAGGAGATTGAGACGAAGTCCCATACCTCGGGTCCGACTTGACTCGATCGTTCTTTAATTTCCTGAATAATATACTTGAGTTAATTTCTACTTGATTAAGAACCTTTTTCAAGTTCATTATTCATTTTATATCACTTATTTCCATGTCATGAACACTATGTAATTATTTAAGTTAATAACGGTCGTTTTAACGATCACTGGTACTTGAGTAAAAAATAAGCCCTTTATAATTACATGTTTTTCTTGTATCCATTATATCCAGAATGGTATTCATGATGTTGATAACATGTATTTCATATATATCCACTACATGCATTCATTTATAATATTACATAATCATTTAGAGGTAAGAAATGAAATGCACCGTTCATGGAGACGGTAAGCCGTACGTACCCATGAACGCTACTTTCATTTCTATTTCATATTTTATTGAATGGAATCATAATGATATAAAGTTATATTATAATTCCAGTATAATATCATATATAATATCATATTTCCATCCTTTATACGTCCCACATATGGTATTTAACGAATCAAATCACTTTGAGGGGGCGGTAGTCCGCACTTCCTTAAATGAAGATATCGCGTTCACCCATAATGGAAACCATAAAGGTATGACCAAAAAGGAAAATACAGAAGCTTAAGGAAAACATAAACATATTATATATCATATATAAATATAGTGACATCTTAATGGCCACCTTTGAAGGTGTTAAAATAATGTTGAACAATCATCGTTTCAGGAGGCATAAATTCACCATCCACGGAAACAGTATGTTCGTTAACCATTAGATGTAGGTGTGTGTATGTGTAGCTCAAATACATATTATAACAAAATCCTAGTATATTGAGGATACTGGAGTTGTTACAAAAGAAAAGAATAAAATGATATTAGGGGGTTGGAGAAGCAAAATAAAACAAAAGGACTCAAAAGAAGACATTACCTTAAAATCGGGTAACTCCCTTTGGTTTGAGCTCAAAGGCTTCCTTGGGAAGACTTCTGCCCAATGTGAAGCTTCAAGGAGTAAGAGAGGGAATTGTAGAGATAAAATTGGCAGGGGTTGGCCGAGCCAAAGGCTTTGGAAGTGTGGGTAAGGTGGTAGAGGTGGGGGCCTTTTATAAGAGGAGAGGAGGGGCACTCTTGGAAAGTAAAGATAAGTTACTTTATTTTAAAATGACTTTCGAATTCAAAAGCTCCCACATTGATATAATTCTAGGATAAGGTGATATGGGTTCTAAATAAACTCATCCAATTGGTTTTGACCATGTGTAGATCTTAGATTTTACATTATCCTTCCAATTTATTTAAATCGTTAAATAATGAGGTAATCGCTGCATCATCATAATGTCATAAATAATTTAATTTATTTAATGTATAAAAATTATAAAAAAAATACTATGATGTATGAAATCTTTTTAGATTTACAATTAATATTTATAATAAAAAATCTGATCTTTATAACCCCATGTAAAAGTTTTTTTCGTAAAACATATAATGTTTGTGTCATTTTTACTTTTACATTAAATAAAAAGTTATTTATGTCATTTCCCAACCAAAGTGGCTCCATGGGGTCCCCAAGTTGACCCATGGCTTGTCTTGGTCGGCAATGACACAAAAAATGAGGGTAGGACATGTGTCAGGCTCATTTGATTTAATTAAAGCATTATTTTTACCTTAAACTACACTAATTACCACTAATCGCGATTAAAAACTTAATAAGTTACTATTCACCAAAAAATTATTTTATTCTCATTGAACCAAATTTTACATCTTAAAGACAACCATTTATGTCGGATTTTTGAAATTCAAAACACAATGATGGAAAAATTTCATTTAAACGGAAAAATCAGTTTTTATAAGTACCACTTAGTGGTTTCACTATTTATAAAAAATTGAAGTTTTTCAGAAAATTAACAAAAATTCACCCTAAGCTATATTTGATATTCCGAATTCAAAAATGAAGTCTATTTTAAAAAATTCAAAACATATAAGTCACATTAATTAATTTAATAATTAATTCCCGCTGTCAGAGAAAATAGCGTGTTTTTATAAAACAATAAGTATCAAAAGATTGACACCAGTTTAAGTCTAATTTCAAAGTGAAATTGATTCCAATGACCACCATTGGATAAAATGGTAAAAATATATTCTAATTTCACTTTAAAACAAATTCAAAAGATAATCTAATCATATAAATAAATTAGATTAAAAAGAGGTTTTGAATTAAAATACAACATTTTTCACTATTCATTAAAAATGAACTTTATCGAAAAAATACCAAAAATTCACACAAAGTAAATTTTGATGTCCCGATCATAAAGAATACGTTTATTTTGACAAACGTGGCTTATAAAATTTTTAAAACATAGATTTAAAAATGGTTTTCCATTAAAAGGCAGTAAAACAATCTTTTAAAAATATTAGTTTATTCCATGCTTAAAATTGGATTTATTTTCATTTTAAGCCTCTATAACACTATATAATTCATTAATATACATAGATAAAAATATCTATTATTCATTACTTACTTGGGATGTTACATCCTTCCCCCCTTTAGAAAATTGCATCCCCTCAATTTATTTACTTATCAAATAAATGGGGGCAATTATCCCTCATTGCATTTTCAGATTCCCAGGTTGCCTCTTGCATCATGTGGTTTTTCCACAAAACCTTTACCTGATTAATCAACTTATTCCGTAACACTTTCTCCCTGTGGTCAAGAATCTGGACCGGTTTTTCCTCATAAGATAGGTTCTCTTCCAGCTGAACTACCTCTGGACTCAAAACATGATATGGATCTGGCATATACTTTCTCAACATCTAAACATGAAAAACATTGCGTACCTGAGATAAACTCGGAGGTAAAGCCACTCTGTATGCAACTGATCCAACTCTCTCCAGAATTTCATATGGTCCAATGAATCTTGGACTCAACTTTCCTTTCTTACCAAATCGCATCACACTTTTCCAAGGAGAAACCTTGAGAAAAACATGATCACCTACCTCAAAAGAGAGATCCTTCCTCCTGTTGTCCGCATAACTCTTCTGCCTGCTCTGAGCTGTTCTCATGTGCTTCTGAATCAGCTAAACTTTTTCTTCCATCTCTTCTACCAATTCTGGTCCCATCAACTTCCTTTCACCCACTTCATCCCAGAATGCTGGAGTTTGACACCGCTTCCCATATAACGCCTGAAATGGTGCCATCTGTATACTGGAATGAAAACTGTTATTATATAAAAATTCAACCAAAGAAAGATGATGGTCCCAACTTCCCTGATAATCCATAGAGCAAGAACGTAGCATATCCTCCAAGGTCTGAATTGTTCGTTCCGACTGCCCATCTGATTGAGGATGAAAAGATGTACTAAAATTTAATTCAGTACCCAACGACTTCTGAAGGCCTTTATCAAAGTTAGAAGTGAACCTGGGATCACGATCAGATACAATGGAGAGAGGAACTACATGTAACCTAACTATCTCTTTAAGATACAAACGGGAAAGTTGATCTAGGGAAAAAGTATCTCGTATAGCAAGGAAATGAGCAGATTTAGTCAAGCGATCATCAATAACCCAGATTGCATTATTACCTCAAGATGTCTTCGGTAATCCCAAAACAATGTCCATGGATATATTCTCCCATTTCCACTCTGGCACTGGTAAAGACTGAAGCATCCCTTTCGGTAACTGCCGCTCTGCTTTAACCTGTTGACATGTCAAACACTTCACAGTAAAATCAGCAATATCTCTTTTCATTCCATCCCACCAGTAATACTCCTGCAGATCTCTGTACATCTTAGTACTGCCAGGATGAACTGAAAATGGATAACTATGAGCTTCACATAACAACTCTCTCTTCAACTGTGAATCACAAGGCACACACAATCTCTTCCCAAATCTCAAGACGCAATCACTATCAATGTTGAATTCAGACAACTTACCTTTCTGAACCAGCTCTAACTTTTTATGCAACTCACTGTCTTGCTTCTGTGCTTTCTTTATTCTGTCTGATAGAGATGACCTCACTGATACAGGAAACAAAACAGAAGAACTTCCTGCACCCACAACTTCTATGCCAAAGTTCATCAAATCCTTAACCAAAGGATCACATTCCAAACTCAACATTTCTAATGAAGCATTACTTTTTCGACTTAAAGCATCAGCCACTTTATTTTCTTTTCCCAGATGGTAATGAATTGTACAATCATAATCCTTGATTAATTCTAGCCATCTCCTTTATCTCATGTTCAATTCTTTCTGAGTGAATATATACTTTAAACTTTTGTGATCGGTATATATTTTACACTTTACTCCATACAAATGATTCCTCCAAATTTTTAAAGCAAAAAACAACAGCAGCTAATTCCAAATCATGTGTAGGGTAATTTTCCTCATGAGTTTTCAACTGTCGTGAAGCATAAGAAATTACCTGATCATTCTGTATTAATATGCAACCAAGTACTTTCAATGAAGCATCACTGTAGATAACAAACTCACCATTCCTGTAAGGTAGTGCCAAAACTGGAGCATTCACCAATCTTCTTTTCAATTCCTGAAAACAATCATCAGATTCTTTTGTCCAAATAAACTTAACACCCTTCCGAGTTAGCTTAGTCATTGGACTAGATAACCGTGAAAAATTTCTAACAAACCTTCGGTAATAGCCTGCCAAACCAAGGAAGCTACGAATCTCAGTTACATTTGTGGGTCTTGGCCATTCTTCCACAACTTTTGTTTTTGCAGGATCAACAGTTATTCCATCTTTAGAAACAATATGACCAAGGAAAGAAATTTGTTGCAACCAAAACTCCCACTTGCTGAATTTTCCATACAGTTTCTTTTCATTTAAGGTTTTCAAGATAACCCTTAAATTTCTTTCATGCTCCTCTTTAATTTTAGAAAACACCAAAATATCATCAATGAAAACCACCACAAACTTATCCAAGAACTCATGGAAAATTCTATTCATTAAGTCCATGAATACAGCAGGTGCATTGGTTAGCCCAAAAGGCATTACTACAAATTCATAATGGCCATATCTCGTACGGAACGCGGTCTTCGGAATATCTGCCTTCTTTACCTTCACTTGATGGTACCCCGATCTCAAGTCAATCTTTGAAAAATACTGAGCTCCCTGGAGCTGATACAACTTCATTTGATTGCCCGACATCTGATGAAGTAGTTTCAAAGGATTTCACCACCCCTTTCTGCTTGTAGTATAACTTCTTCCCATCACTCAAGCTCTCTATCGGACACTCATTTGCATAGTGACCCATCTCATTGCACTTATAAAATTTCACTAACTGTAAATCAAATTTGTTCTTACCTTCACCTTGATCCTTTTCAGTGCAATCACGAGCCTTATGTCCCATCTTACCACATTGATAGCACTTTCCAGAATTCAGAAGACAATCCCCAACATGCCTTTTTCCACATTTATCACAAACTGGAAACTTAGTTTTCTTACCATCATACTTTTTTGGAGAATTCTTACCTTTCTCCTGCCACCTCGGTCTCTTCTTCTGTTGGTTGTTATAGAACACTTGATCATCGGAAAACTCCATTTCCACCTTCTCAGCACATCGAACAAGCTTTTCATAACTTTTAAACTCACGAGAAGCTAATTCCCTTCGATATTTGGGCTTTAATCCTGAGTAAAAATGATTGATTTTACTATCAAGGTCTCGGATAAAATTTGGAGCATACCTTGCCAATCGAGTGAACCTTTCTTCATAGGCAGCCACTGAGTCTTCCTCTTGCCTCAATTCCAAGAATTTCTTTTCCATCCTAAGTCGAACAGCCTTAGGAAAATACTTTCAAGAAACATACCTTTGAATTCATCCCAGTCGAGAGCATCAATCTCATCAGCATCCCTGATATTTTTAACCATCGACCACCACTGATCTGCCTCACCCTCCAAACGGTAAATAGCAAGACTAACCTTTTGATTGTCTGAACACCCCATGACATCGAAAATCTTCTCCAGTGCTTTAATCCACCCTTCAGCTAGCACAGGGTCAGATGATCATCTGAATGATGGGGGATGTTGCCTCATGAAATGTTCCACCACTGACATGTTCCTCTACGGTTGGTATGGCTGATCTCGTGCATGGATACCACCACCATTTATAGCCTGATTAAACTGCGCCATTGCTGCAACAAACTGTTCAGTTCCAATTCCGACCATCTCAGGATGCTGATTCGGAAGGTTATTTCCTTCTGTATACCTTCCTAGCAATGTTTCCCTGTTTCCTCTGCGGAAAACCATTCTGAACAAACATGTCGTAGATGAAGCAACATGGTAATCTTTAAATGATATATCATTTCAATTTTTATGGATAATCATTTAATAGAATTCTAACTCCTAAAGTTATCTAAATTGACCTTTGATACCAACTATAAGGCCCCAGCCTTAAACCTTACTTAATCTTGAGTTATTACAAGATTACACATTGAGGATCTTTTCGAGTTTAGAGTTTTAGAGAATTAGATCATAAAACTTTCATTACATTCCACATATAAACAAAGTGGTTACATAAAGATAGTATTCTTCATTCCCATCAATGGAAAAATATTTAAAATAAACATGGATTCTTTCTTGACCCTTCCTTGACACTATCATCATATCATGTACCTTTCCCTTGACCTGTGAAAAACATTTCAAAAAAATGTGGGATGAGTATAAAAATCTCAGTAAGGGATATAAAAATATGGAAAGGAAACATGGGTACATATATACATAAGGATGAGATCATACTTTACCCATAAAACATAAGCACTTTAACATACCTCATCAAATCATGAATAAAACATAGAAATCATAAGACATAAAGGTAACTTGAGGCATTCATAACATTCTTACGTATGGAGTAACCCTCTTGGTTACGTTTGGAATACCCATCATAGTATATTCCCTAAATCTCTTCATAGAAACCTTCACATTTCACTCCTTCGCGTTACCCAATGCATTGGAGAGCTATATCGGGCTCACCCACCTTTAGTTTATCACGGAACCACCCGTTTTCATAATAATGCCCAAGAACCTCAACATAATCATATCACATAAAACATGCATAAAGGAAACATAGAATTCCCACCTTTCAATCACAAGATATCAATACAATAAATTGATATAAAAACATTATGAAAACCATTTTCAATACCAAAATAAAATAAAATTAAAACATGATATTTATTTTTCTTTTAAAAAGAAGGTATGGCTTGTCGAGGAAGCCAAAACTCAAATAACGGTCACGGCGGTAGAGAAGTCGTTGTCGCCGCATACATATGACAAAAACATTCCCTTTTTTCGTTTAGTAAAATGATTCGTATAAAAAATATTACTTTTGGTTAAACTTAAAATCCATAGGGGTTTATACACCGTATAAAATAAGGTTGTGTATAAAACAAAATATGCCTCAATGAAAGGAGATTGAGACGAAGTCCCATACCTCGGGTCCGACATGACTCGATCGTTCTTTAATGTCCTGAATAATAAACTTGAGTTAATTTATACTTGTTTAAGAACCTTTTTCAAGTTCATTATTCCTTTTATATCACTTATTTCCATGTCATTAACACTATGTAATTATTTAAGTTAATAACGGTCGTTTTAACGATCACTGGTACTTGAGTCAAAAATAAGCCCTTTATAATTACATTTTGTTCATGTATCCATTATATCTAGAATGGTATTCATGATGTAGATAACATATATGTCATATATATCCAGTAAATGCATGCATTTATAATATTACATAATCATTTAGAGGTAATAAATGAAATGCACCGTTCATGGAGACGGTAAGCCGTACGTACGCATGAACGCTACTTTCATTTCTATTTCATATTTTATAGAATGGAATCATAATGATATAAAGATATATTATAATTCCAGTATAATATCATATATAATATCATAGTTCCATCCTTTATACGTCCCTCATATGGTATTTAATGAATCAAATCACTTTGAGGGGGCGGTAGTCCGCACTTCCTTAAATGAAGATATCGCGTTCACCCATAATGGAAACCATAAAGGTATGAACAAAAAGGAAAATACAGAAGCTTAAGGAAAACATAAACATATTAAATATCATATATATATATAGTGACATCTTAATGGCCACCTTTGAAAGTGTTAAAAGAATGTTGAACAATCATCGTTTCGGGAGGCATAAATTTACCATCCACGGAAACAGTATGTTCGTTAACCATTAGATGTAGGTGTGTGTATGTGTAGCTCAAATAATTATTATAACAACATCCTAGTATATTTAGGATACTGGAGTTGTTACAAAATAATATAATAAAAAGTTTTTAGGGGGTTGGAGAAGCAAAATAAAACAAAAGGACTCAAAAGAAGACAGTACCTTAAAATCGGGTAACTCCCTTTGGTTTGAGCTCAAAGGCTTCCTTGGGAAGACTTCTGCCCAATGTGAGGCTTCAAGGAGTAAGAGAGGGAAGTGGAGAGACAAAATGGGCAGGGTTTGGCCGAGCCAAAGGCTTTGGATGTGTGGGTAAGGAGGTAGCGGTGGGGGCCTTTTATAAGAGGAGAGGAGGGGCACTCTTGGAAAGTAAAGATAAGTCACTTTATTTTAAAATGAGTTTCGGATTAAAAAAGTCCCACATTGATATCATTCTAGGATAAGGTGATAAGGGTTCTAAATAAACTCATCCAATTGGTTTTGACCATGTTTAGGTCTTAGATTTTACATTATCCTTCCATTTTATTTAAATCGTTAAATAATGAGGTAATTGCTGCATCATCATGATGTCATAAATAATTTAATTTATTTAATGTCTAAAAATTACAAAAAAAATACTATGATTTATGAAATCTTTTTATCTTTAAAATGATTATTTATAATAAAAAATCTAATATTTATAACCCCATGTAAAAATTGTTTTCGTAAAACATATTATGTTTGTGTCATTTTTACTTTTACATTAAATAAAAAGTTATTTATGTCATTTCCCAACCAAAGTGGCTCCATGGTGTCCCCAAGTTGACCCATGGCTTGTCTGGGTCGGCCATGACACAACCAATGAGGGTAGGACATGTGTCAAGCTCATCTCATTTTATTAAAGCATTATTTTTACCTTAAACTACACTAATTACCACTAATTGCGATTAAAAACATAATAATTTACTATTCACCAAAAAATTATTTTAATCTCATTGAACCACATTTTACTTATTAATGACAACCATGTATGTTGGATTTTTGAAATTCAAATCACAATGATGGCAAAATTTCATTTAAACGGAAAAATCAGTTTTTATAAGTACCACTTAGTGGTTTCACTATTCATCATAAATTGAAGTTTTTCAGAAAATTACCAAAAATTCACCCTAAGATATATTTGATATTCAGAATTCAAAAATGAAGTCTATTTTATAAAATTAAAAACATATAAGTCACATTAATTAATTTAATAATTAATTCCCGCTCTCAGAGCAAATAGCTTGTTTTTATAAAACAATAAGTATCAAAAGATTGACACCAGTTTAAGTATAATTTTAAAGTGAAATTGATTCAAATGACCACCATTGGATAAAATGGAAAATATATATTCTAATTTCACTTTAAAACCAATTCAAAAGATAATCTAATCATATAAATAAATTATATTAAAAAGAGGTTTTGAATTAAAATACAACATTTTCACTATTCATTAAAAATGAACTTTATCAAAAAAATACCAAAAATTCACACAAAGTAAATTTTGATGTCCCGATCATAAAGAATACGTTTATTTTGACAAACGTGGCTTATAAAATTGTCAAAAGATAGATTTAAAAATGGTTTTCCATTAAAAGGCAGTAAAACAATCTTTTAAAAATATTAGTGTATTCCATGCTTAAAATTGGATTTATTTTCATTTTAAGCCTCTAAAACACTATCTAATTCATTAATAGACATAGATAAAAATATCCATTATTCATTACTTACTTGGGATGTTACAAGATTCCTCTACATGTTTTCATGGTTATTTTCAATAAAATCCATTTCTTTTAAAATTGTATGGCATTTTGTGAAAAGACAATGTTTTTAAAGGAGAAAGGATATTTTCCTCAAGAATTCATTTCAAATGTTTTATCAAAACAATTTTCCCTCTAATATGACATTATTTAGCCTGTTTATGTTTCAATTATAATGTCTCTATTATTTAAGTGGTTTGATTCTTCTTAAGATGAAATGACATCCATTTGTTTTATATGGATTATGTTATGATGGAATGATGTTTATGAAACCCATTTTATTATTTGGGTTATTATGAATGATGTATGTTTATTCTGTGGCACACGAAAGAATGATTTAATTATGAAATTGGTGGGAAATATATCTCCTTCCAATTAATTGGGTAAAGATTTATATCTCATGAGATATACATGGATGAAATGGTAAGTTAATCCGGTTTAGTAATACAGGACTGGAATGAGGAGTGAACTCGATTCAGAAAGGGACTTTGTCCGTTAAGATGGTCCTGGCAGCAATGCCTTGGCTACTATGGAAATCAAATAATGTGCTTAATGGTTGCCAGAATCACATGTTTTATTCCCATGAATCTTTATCCTGATTGATGTTCCATTATGATATATTCCTTACAAACTTCCAAGATTTATGTCTTTGCTCAATATTTTGATGTTTAGATTTTATGTTCAAGTTTTTACATTCAAATGATTATGCATTGTTTAATGTTATCTATGTTTACCCTTACTGAGCATTTGAGCTCACCCTTTTTATGTTTTAATTTCCCCAGGATAAAAATAAATGTTTTAGGTAATAAAAAAAGGAGAAGATCATTATGGGATATGCTGAAGATCTTTCACCGCGATTAGAAGATTATGTTCCGAGTTTCCAAAGGCACTAAACTATTACAGTCCTTGAGTGGTGGTTTTTGTTATGTATTAAGTATTCCAAAAAAGCAATTTAATGTCCATGTATGCAAATATTTTTGTCTCTAAAATGTTGTTACATGTAGTTAACCATAACACTACATGATATCATGTAATCTAATTGAATAATAACACTAGCTCGAATATGGAGACCCTACTCTCTCTTTGTACCATGGGTTGTAGTAATAATCAATAAATATGACATATTCTCTATAGGATGATTAATAATATTAAAAAGATGGTTTCAAATAATCAAATTAGATACACAAGTATCCAATTGAGTAGTTAGTAATAAAAAAATATATAGTAATGTTAAGTATCAAAGTCATTAGGACCGTGTCCACTTCCTCTAGATACATCTCCAATTTGTGATGAAGCTTCATTCCAAATTCATGTGGGTGGAAGAAATTTTATTTGAATCAGATAATTTCCACACCCTTTTATATGCTGATGATGATTTCATGAATTTAAGAGGAGTGGAATAAAAATTTTAGATCTTCTGTAGGATACATGAGATCCTAAAAGTGCCATATATCATGGGTGCCTCTATGAAATCCCTCTTTGAATATCCAGTATTACAACAGTAGTATTAAATCAAAGAGCCACTATGAGGTACTATATGATGTTTATAAAAACAACTCAATTGAGAACCAATAGGATAATCATCATGATTCCTATTTACTTTAGAGGAAAACACAGTCCCTCTAGGATAGTAGGAAATTCATGTCAACCATGATATGTCAGCTTGGTCCATTTAGACCACTAGTTCTCTATCCCACACACTATTATTATACAGATACATCAAAATGAAATCCAAAAAATGAATATCTCATCGAATACTTGACATTACCCTTGATTATTCCTCTTATCATTTTGTACTATATTAGATGAAAACTATAATATCATTGAAAAACACTTTTAAAACTCAATCATAGTTCTTTCTGCATCCTCATGATTGAGTAACTCCATAGGCAGGGATAACACCATTATTTCAAGATAGAACGATTTGGGGAAAATAACATTGAATTATTCCCACTCTTATCCATTATACTTATTCTTCATCACCATCATGTCCCACTATCTCATTCTTGATCCTTCAAGTATGATGGTGGTACAATTAACCTTGATTTCTTTAGGCGTCTTTAAGAAATTAAAAAATTCTCAATCCTAATCAACCGTTTATCGACATCTGAAGGATCATTGGTGTCATTGAATGATGGAGGATTCACCTAAACTAGATTCATGTTCACAAGAGGATTCACCTACTGAGGTTCATTAGAATATTCCTCATTCATTTAATTCAAACATTCTCTTAATGGATTGATTGTATTAAAAATAATAATATAACAAAGAATACATAGTACTATCACTCAAATAGAAAAAATAGGGGAAACTAACCATTATATTTAGACAAAACAATTTGGAATTCAATCTTACCGAATCAATAGTATTGAAATGACTAGAAGTAATACTCAATACATCTTTCCCAAACCAAACATGGTGAATTAATGTTCATTGTGGTGAAATAAGGCCAGGAACCCAATGGAAACTATAACCTTTATCACGAAAAAAAACAAAAATTCATACTGACTTCAAAATGAAAATCTCAACCAACGTCTCTGACATCATTTTGTCACAAACCAGATAGGGTACCCTGGTAATCCAATAACTGAAATGACACTAACATGGACTGAAGTATGTTCCTGATCCCCAATGCTTGGAAACTATCTCCTAACATCATACAAATTGAATTTGGGAATGATATTGACACAAATAATTTGGAATTAATGATATAAGAGTCATTATGCATACAATAAAACTCACAAGTTAGAAGTGTTTCTAAAGTAAAACGTGTATGAAGAACCCAAATTACTATTGAAATTAACTATTAAAACAAGATAGATAACCCAAGTCCCAACATACCAAACTCCCAAGACCCAATGATGAACATCTACTACCACGAGTTGGTTCCTTTCCCTTTCTCCAACATGGATTAAGATAATATACAATCACCTGAATGAATAGGTAGGATTCTATATAATATGTTTGATGGGTCTCCCCACAGAATCCAGAATATATTATATTGTTTAATTGATCACATAATTATTATTGATTTTTAAATAAATAGTTTTGAGATATTAAAATATTATTTTTGAAAATAATTATGTACATATCAAGTGATTGAAATACTTTAGAAAAACACAACACATATAAAATGATTGAGTAGATCTAAAAAAATTGTTTAATAAAATTTCTTATATTAAATAGTATAAATAAATTAAAAAATGCATTTGAAATAGTTTACAAAAATTTCATTTATTCATTTCAAATAATACCCAGAGAGAAACATGGTCATATGCCAAAATAGTATGGAAATTCTTGGATATATGACTCTATACAGTATAAGTGTCATGAAAAATGTGTATACCCGTGTCTCTTAGTAATGTAAAATGTGAATTACCCACCATACCATTAGGGATGTGACATGATTCAATTTTTTTTGAACATTTCAAATCATAGTGTGTTGTCTAAATAACTCGCCAACTACATATGGCATTCTATTTCTTTAGAAAAAATAAAAAACTATAGATTTTCATTAATAATCAATAAAATAAAATCCATCCCATTATCCATTTATAATGTGTCAATATTCCATAAAAACTACAACAAGTTTTTAATCAAAAAATGACTTTCCCAACATAAAATCCAATAGTTTCGATCAAAACAATTTTATGCAATTTTTTCACAAATATGAATTTTAAATCCATTCACAATTCAATTACACACTTCACTTTCAAAAATAACATTCAATAATTCAAATTTCAAATAATTTCCATCAATTTCAAAAATTTAAATGCATCTAATTAATCTCCTCCGAATACCATCTATTTCAAAATTACACCCTAATTCAATCAAATTGGGTGTTTTTCAAAATTTTATGGAAAAATAACTTTTTGAAGACAACCCCACCCCAATAAAATGGAATTGGGTTTTTAAGAAATTAAATTTCATAAGACTCAAATTCTAATCATTAAACTAAATATAATTTAATCAAATTATGAACACCACATTAATTAATATTGGCTAAACCAAATGGAACAACCATCTTCAGTATCCTTAGATATGGATTCATAAATCCCTAACTAGGATTCACAAACAAAGAATGATGACAACAATGATCCAGGAATCAATCCTAGGCATGAGATTCAAAATAGAGTAGATTAAAACCAAAAACCAATATAGAGATCTATAAAACCATTAGTTGGAAATATTAGGGAGTGGGTGATATATAAATGAAATAATAAACCTACTAGTGGAAGATCAAACATCATTCTCATATCTTAAATTTGCTTATAGAGGTGTGTAGTGGGGACATGAACAGTTCATCAGTTCCTCTTGAGAATAAGAAATCAGTTTGGCCATTCCAAAATAATATATGACCTAACTCTATGGATTTTAGAATTTAAAAAGTAAAATCCAGATTAAAAAGCCATTTACCCAGGGTTAGATGAGAATGGATGCCTGGTTTGATCAAACTGTTCTCTCTAGCCATGAATTTTTTTTATAGTGCCTGGTTACTACTAAGTGGTTGCACAATTTTCCAAACTATTCAATGGATGTAAAATATAATACTACCTTGGGTTTTATCATTTTCAATTTCCAGGGTCACGATTTGGTAAAAGCATGCTCAAACCATTAAAATCCCCAAAAATTTCAAAATTTGAAATGTTTTTACCCGTAACAACCCGAACAAAACGCAACCAATGCATCTTCAAAAGAGGGGTTTAGAATTACCAGAAAATAGTTTCATGATGTTACACATAGAAACATCTCAGTATAGTGAGGATACTAAGGATATTATATAATCCTGGAATAAAATGAACTTTGGGGTTGATAATAAAAAATAATAATCTTATGGAAGGATGTTACCTCTTTTTTGTTTAAATCCTTTTGGTTCGCACCAATGAAATTCCATGGTAGGATTTAATCCAAAATTGTGACATCTATATTTAATAGAGTCAATATGGGAGGATATTTTGGTAGTGTTTTTCTATTAAAAAATTTATTAGTGTTTTGAATAAGTGAATGGGTGAGTTTAATTTTAGTAGTGGAGGAGGATTTCCATTTGAGTTAATAGAAAAAGGTAAACACAATTTAGAGGTCTCTTTAACATCATGTGCCTCCAATAATTTTTAGTTTTAGTTAAAAGGGGTGATATGGTTTAATTATTTCCATATAATTAATTTTTTACATGGTTATCGGTTATTTGGCTTCATAATCCATATTTTATTTACTATGTGAAATCTATTTTATGTTAATCTCTATAATTAATTCAAATAATTATGACAAATATTATTGGTCAAAAATATATTCCAATGTACTAAAAAATAAAAAATATTTTTTTTAAAATATTTAATCTATTTTTCCATGTTATATTCACACTAGTTGAAGAAATTATTCTAAAATTATTACCATATATGGGGAAACCCGGAGTTTTTAATGATGAAAAGTTCAAAATGTTGAAAATTTTATATAGCATATTTCAAAGGTAAATTGATTCATATGACCTAAATTGTATTAATATATGACTAATTTATCTAAAAATACTTTAAAACAAATTTAAAATATAATTTATATATTTAAATATATTAGATGCAAATGGAGTTCAATTAAAATATAGTTATTTTAACAACTCATCAAAAAATTAATCTTCATAGAAAAATAATTAAAATTCACCCAAAGTATATTTTGACATTCCAATTACAAAAAATATGTCTAAATATTAAAATTAAAATTATTTTGATTTCAATAACTTTATTTAAAATACATATTCTATTAAATGGAATTGAAATTATATTTTATAATTATGTATACCATTATGTGTAAAAAAATTTATGTTCAATTATCATGTCAAGAAACACATACGATAAACATTAAATATATGATTGAATATAAAATAAATGTTATTTCATTAAATTTATTTATACATTATTTAGTTAATTTAATGATGTAAAATGTGTTCTATTTCATAAATATGGATTTATAGTAAAATATTTATCATATTTTCAGAAGGTTTCTATTTCCATTTCTAATTAATTGGTAACCATTCAGTTATTATTATATACACTTGTAGGCCATTTTTTCATAATTTCATTAATCTCATTCATAACATAAATCCCTATAGCAAGGTGAAAACAATATTTTGATTTTAATAATATTACAAATAGAACATAGTTGTATCGTATAACTATATCTTGTGTGTCAAACAAGTTATCGAATGAAATCATCATTATGTATAACTGAATCCTATTTTTTTAAAGTACCACAAGAGACTCTATGTGTTGGTTGTAGAACAAACTTGATGTGGTGTTGCATATAAAGTAATAATAACTTGGTTTATTCATATAACACAAGTTATATTCTATGTTATTTGAAATGAATAACATCTAAAAGTATAAGTTAATTCATACAAATATAATTAAAAAATACAAGCATTATTAAATTCTACACCCATAAAATGAATTTATCCATTGAAATTCATCTTGGTTATCAATGTTTTAATACTTTATATTTTTTTCATATAAACTCACATTTTAAAAATGAATAATAAAATGTCTTTAAAAAGGAATAGTTTGAAACAAAAAAGTTAAGAAAAGTAAATCATAACTATTTTTTCACAAAGGATAACATAACTGGCATGTGAAAACTTGGACATGGGAGAGAAATAAAACAATAATGTTCTGATAGAGAGTGATAAAAAAACATGGTTTGGATGTAGTTAATGGTTACAAAGCCACAACCCAAAGAGGCTTGAAAATGTTTTTTGATATCATCAAAAATGATGATAATAGAATTTTTTTTATTTGAACACCCATTTTATAATGTTGAATAATTTTCATGAGAATAAACATTTACTTGATTTCAGTACAATCTCTTCCTTTGGTGTTCCTTTAGAAATTTCCACTTCACCTCTTATTCCAAGAAATAAAGGGGAGTTTTTAATTCCTAAAGTATTACCATATCTTGAGAACTATAAATTGATTTATATCACATTCCGTCCTCCATTATAAAAAAAATCACATGTTATTAAATATGAATAAATCCTAATTTGTCTATACAATACTATAATCTATTAATATTCATCTGAATTTAAACATAAAAAATTCCATAAATGGTTTAAATTATAACCCTTCCAGTAAATAAAAGACCAGAAAAGAATAAATAATGACACTAAATTTCTATACATAAACAGAACATTGATATACCATATATCATAAAGTAGATCATATGTTTAACATACCAAACATGTGAATATATTCCTAATGTAGTCTCTTGAACCATGGTAATAATGTTAACTATCATAAATCCTTATTAAAAATATTCATTAATTATAATTATATATTTTATTTGATATATTACATAAATCCAAAAAAATATTACAAAATTAAACCATGATGACATAGACCGCATTGTCTAGAAATCAATAATTAGTTCTATGGTAATCAATATATCTGATTTTCTTTATTTGTATCAATCATCTCTGTATCCTTGCCCAAAATATTCTCTACATCAGGAACACAGTAATGATAACATTACCTTAAACAAAAAAAATCAAATTTCCATTAATTATAATTTCTTTTTTTCATTTGAACCATTCAACATATACTTTTAAATCATTATGAAAAAATAATAATTAAAATTCTTATATATTTTGTGGTTTTTATTACATTTTCATTGAATTACAAAAATATATACACTTTAGTGATACATCTTTACTCTTAAATAATTCCCCATGCCTTTTCATCTTTTCCCATAATACCCGCTTAATAGAATATGAAATATGAATCATGTAATAAAGATAATTAACATCAATATAATCATGCTTATTTAGTATAATGTAAAAAATACTTTTTAACATCCCATATAATTCACATTTCATTTTAGTTCTCATTATCTTCAACAATATGACTAATACTTATACCACCTTCCTGGTTCACATCATAATATTTCCTATAATGAAATCAATTTAAAAAATTCTATTACATTCCACAAATGAAACATTTAATGCTAACCTAGTTCATTATAGTTCATGTTATTGACTAAGACTAGAAGGTATAGTGTGAGAAACACTTATCATAGATTAAAACCACATATTCATGAAAAAAATATTTATAGGATAATGAAATTATGAAACATACATAAAAAAATATGAAAAATTTGGCTTATCCATAGATACATCAAATCAAATATACATAAAAATATTTTTTGGGATATGATAATAGTTATCTCATCATAGTCCCCAATGGTTGTGTAAGGAACTACTTTGATACCCGATATAGTGAACCATGCTTAACATTCATGGTTATTACATCATTTGATATGAATATTCCTAAAAATAAAAATTTAAATTCCATAGGATCATGATAGTTTAGTGTGTATGGAATCATGAAACCAAATATTATAGGCTATTAAAATATCATCAACGTTTCCCACAATGATCTTCTAATTTAGTGTTCCTACTAAAATACTTTCTTTATAACTTGGGGAAAGTAAACATATGAAAGGGTGATATCATATAAACATTCCTAGTAATTAAAGGGAATATGTAAGCAAATTATGAGCATAAGTGTTTGAGTACATTTGAATAATATTTTAATATCATACCCTGAATGTCAAAGATCATATACATAATTCTTGGAAAATATATTGGCAGTTCATAAGATATTAGTCATCAGGGAATACAGATAATAATACATGAAATAATAATTTATGAATAAGACATGAAATTGTTATCATACATGCAAGTATATAAAATAATCCCATACAAACCAAGGTTCAATTCCAAAACATATCAAGGAACTTCATGAGGGATATAAATAATCAGAAGGAAACTCCACTATTACAATATGTATCCCCTTTATTATAGTGGATAAGTTTATACCGTATTCCCCTAGTGGATCAATCCAATTTACATGTTCCCATCATTATCTTATGTGACATAAAAAATACCCAATTTATTGGAGAGATACAATGGGATAAAAAAATATCTATGATTCCCTATAATATAAAATTTAATGGGATTACATCGTGCTATCTAGGACACCCCATCATATAGGCTATAACGTCTTTACCTGGTGATATTTATTCCTCCCTATTGAAAAAGTTGTGATGGAATTACTCGATGCTATCTAAGAAACCACATCATATAAGATATAATGGGATTACCTAATGAAATTAGGGCCACCAAAACATATATGCTGTAATGGGATAACCTAACATTATATAAGCCACATGACCTTTTATGATGTAATAGGTTTACATTAAGCAACTTGTGACACCCCTTCGTATAATATATTTCCATGAAACCTAACAAAAATAATGTACAAAGAACTTCAAAATCATCATAAATGACATGAAAAAACGTAATCATTCAAAACATGATTAAAATAATGAATATGAATGGTATTCATATCAATATCATTGAATCATTATTAGATCATTGGAATGAAATAGCTTTTATTACAATATCATTGAATCACAATTGAACCATGGAAAAAAGTGATCACCATTAACATTATTCATGCAAATCAGAATCCATTTTGAGAATTATTTTGAATTGATTATGTGGATAATATCCCTAATAAATCAAAAACTATATCAAATTACCTAACCTTATATAGTGAATGGTTTCGAATGATCAATGGGAATATAACCATTCATTGAAAATCACTTTTTGAAAAATAAATCATTTTCAGAAACACTTTATTGAAAAATAACATTACAAAAAATAAAGGAAGAATTGAAATTTGTTTAAACCATTATATGAATATATCATAAATAACCCTTGGATATAAAATTTTATGAGTGTTCCTAATAGAAGGTTTATAATGTTTCATCAATGGAAGAAAAATCATATACAATATTTATAAATGATAATTTTATATCAATAAATTTTTAAGAATTTGGAAAAATTGTATCACAATCCCTATTAAATAATTGAATTACACGAAGATTTTCATATCAATAATATATGGTTATTACAAATATAACAAGAAAAATCACAATATATACACCTTATACATCAATATAAGACTATAACTTTTCATGTTTCACAAATAAGGAAAAATGAGACATCATTACTTTCTTGATTTAGTAACGTATGCAACATAAACCCTTTGAATGATAGATCATAAAATGGATAGGTAAATACCCAGTAATTTTTTGATAATGGTCACAAAATCATTCCAGTTTATTATATACAGCACAAAAAATAAACAAGTGCTAATTATCACGTAAGTCTTAGAGAAATAACAATGAACCTAGAAAACGCATCACTATATGAGTAACTATTGAATCACGAGATCCATTAAAGAATAACGTCAAATGAAAATTTATATATCATTAAATAGAGTAAATTCATGATATAACATGTAATTGGACTGTATATATACCACACAATAAGAATGATTTATAAATATATCATATTTATCACAGAAATAAAAGTCATAAAAGAAACCCCTTAATTTAAGTCTTCAATTCCTTCATACACATTCAAAACTCCTCGATAATAGATATAATTTTATAATAAATTAACCCTAAAACAATATTATTATATATCATAATATATATTATTCTATTATTAAATTATATTACAAATTTATTAAAAAACTCATCTTAATGTTATGTTTTAGATAATAACCTCCTTGTTTTTCAAATATGTTTTGACTTTTTATTCATGATCATATTAATTATATCATGATTTAGATATATAAATAATGTAATAAAGTAAATACAAAACATATATATTAATTTTATTGTATATATAAAAATAATATATATATATATATTAAATTAAATACACCATTCCTAGAGATGGTAGGTCGTACATATGCATGCACGTTGTTTCCATTTTATTTTCATATTTTAAAGAATGAAAATAAAATGATATATAAAAAATTATAAATTATATTTACCTAAGAATAATTATTTTATATATATAAAATATGGTTATTAAACCCATCCTTACAATATTCTATGTAATGTGTGAATGAATCATAATGCTTTGGGGAGGAGTGGTCCACACATCCACAAACGAAGTTATCGTATTCCCACAAAATATAAATAATGAAGGTATGTGTTATAAAATATTTCTATATGAATGAATAAATATTAAATATAATATAAATAATATAAAAAATATAAGGTTTTTCATTATTCCAAACCATAAATCGTGATATAAGAAAAAGAAAAAATATCGGTTCACGAGGCGATAGTCTTCTATAAAAACGAATGATGATTATGTATCCCTTGTGATTGATGTGTGCATCATTGAAGGTAGAAACCTAAAAATATAAACATATAAGTATATTAAATATAATTAAAAAATTATATAATAATGTTATAATAATAAATGTGGTGAGGAAAAATAAATAAATAAAACTTATTGGGAATGATATTACCTCTTCTTTAGGCCACACCATTTGGTTTTCACCAAAGGGATTACTAGGATGGATTTCATTACAATTATATACGTCTATGATGATAGAAGGTAAATTGGGAGGATACCTGGGTATTTTTTGTGAAAAAATATCTTTATATGTAGAATGTTGTGAGGGGGGTGAGAGTAGTTTTTATAGTTGGGTAGGAGTGAAAATATTATAAAAATATAAAAGTTAACTTAATTTAGAGGTCTCAATTACATAATTTGTCTCAAAGAATTTTTTCATTTTATATAAAAGGGAGTATATTGTAAATATATGGCTAGAAAATATATTTTTGACCTGTTTCAAGTAAATTTGGTCTCTTATGATAATGATTATCAAAAAACCACAAATTTTTTCTCCTTAATTTCTAAAATTATTTTTATTTACATTAAATAATATTTCTGGTGAAAAAAAAGTTGATCATAATACATATTATAAATTATTTGGATTCAAAATATTGAATATTTTTTCCAAATTCTAATAACATATGTGGAAGAAATTAATTTAATATTAATCCTATAGAGGGAACGAAATGACAAGTTTTTAATGTGAAGAAGCTCAAAAGATGAAATCTTTTTATATTTATTATCGATGTAAAAATTATTCCAATGACCTAAATTGTATTAATTGAAATATAATTGATCGAAACATACTTTAAAAAAAACTAAAATATAATTTAACAATATAAATAAAATAGAAAAAATGATGTTTTGATTTCATATTCAGTGTTCTTAATATGTCATAAAAAATGATTATTCTGAGAAAAATACCAAAAATTCATCCAAAGTAAAATTAGATATTTCTATTTTAAAAATTAATATTAGTTTTTTAATAAAAATTATAAAATAGCCAGAAATTATATTTACAATCGTTTTTCATTAAAAGGTGTTAAAATTACCTAGAGTAAAAAAATGAATATCTGTATCCATAAAATATGTTATATTATTTTCCCATTCATAAAAAACACATAAGATTAAATTTAATTATCTTTTTGATTAATAAATTTATATATCATTAAATTCATTTATAAATTTTTTTAATTAATATTTTGAAATAAAATCTGTCTGATTTCCTAAATATTACATTCCAGTAAAAGATTACCATTATTTTCACAAGTTTTTTATTTTCATTTATATTTAATTTTTCATAAAATAAATTTTAATATATATTATTTTAAACCAATTTTGAATGATTTAATTAATATTATTCATAACTTCTATTCTAATATGTAGGTGATAACTATTATAACATATTCACCCAAATATTTATAGTATATTATAGTTTGGTAAAACTCGGTCTTGCATATCACACAAGCTATAAGCAGAATTGATATTATGTGTATTAAAAGACAAATATATTGTTACATGTACCACATGATGATTTAAGTGTTTGTTATAAAAAAATAATCTTAGTGTTTCCAGAAAATAAAAAATCACATGGTGCTTTCATATAACTCAATCACCATTCATTGATTCATGAAATGAAAAACATCTAAATGTTTAAATTAATTAAAAATAATAATTCTACAATATCAGGGTGTTATAATTATGGTTCATCAATCAAATTAAATAAATTAATCCAATATTGTTTCTTGAATCCATTATAGGGATTGAATCCAGTTCATGGCATGAAAAATTAATAAGGATGAAAAAATTACAGGGAATGAATGTTGTGGGAATTTCCTAGTAAAAACAGATTTTAATAGGATTTGGGGAAGCATAATGACCCAATACACAACTCAACACCCCAAATTGACTCATAAATAATAATGAGCCCTATTTTTGATGAATTAAAAACAATAAAACTCATAGGGAAACATATATATTGAGATCCAATCTATATCCACTATAGATACTTCTAGAGACCAAATTTTTTGTTTACAAGTTGTGTTACCACATGGTCCTCTACATTCTTCATATCTTATTTTCATTACTATTAATTTATTTCATTACATCTATTTTATGATATTATTAATATTATTTGGGGGTAAAACCCCCCTATTTCTATTGTTTAGTTTCCAAAGGGGAAAGGTATCATTGGTTATTTATCTTATTCTTATTCTTGTATTTGGATTACAGAGGATTGATTATAAACATTCAAACCCTTTATTTTCATTTTATCCTGACCATCGACAACTGAATCTAAAATTACACTTAATATTTCATAACTAGTTACACAAAATTGTGTCATGACCATTCCTGCCTTCATAAATATATATTTAAATACTGTATCTATATAAACATGATTTCAAATTTCCAAAATTACCAGACCAATTGAAAATTGGAATCATCAGGTTGTGGAGGGGATACCATGCACATTAGATAATCCAATTCACGACTCAGAAAAAAAAATTTATTAAAAAAATTTATTGATAAAATCTAATTTCACACAAACCCTTAAAATAAAAAACTATGGATTTTTATTAAATTTGATTTCAAAAAAATAATTATGCATTAGCATAATTTACAACATTCATTAAACATCCTTCATTACTATTTATAAATATTTCCCATATATTATATCAATTAATAAAACTATTTTATTAAAACCCCAAAACAATAAAATTCATCATATCCTAGGTTACATATCATCATTTCGGATACTGTATTTTTATTAATTATCTACCAAAATATGAGATTTTTTAATTTATTATTTTTTACAGTCATATGGAAAAAATGAGTCCTTCATGACCATCCAAAACTAGGACAATTTTTGGTGATAGATGGAATTTGGTTTTGGGTTTTTTAATTTTTTTTAATTTTATATAATGTACTCTATTTTATTTAAGGTACTTTCGTCATTTAATTTTAATACTAAAATCATTTATGTGTGACCAAAATAAAATAAAACAATGAAATGAGGCCGGTGAAATTGATATAAATCATGAAATTTTTTATGAGAAACAAGTTACCAACGACAATAGTTTGGGTTGAAAAGAATATTACTTACAAAATAATTTTTAGAGATCTTGGTCTGCATAATATCTAAAATTATGGATGACCATAAAATACTAGATTATAATTCAGAATACACACACCTCATATCTCTTAAAATACTTTCATGATCAAACAATCCATTATCCAGATGATCTCAAATGTCATTAAATTCACCAGATTACTGTACAATGATCCAAACACACATCGTGGACACTTCCTCGAACACCATAACACATTTCAGTTTCATAATTTTTTTAGTGACATGGTAAGGCTCCATCTATTTTGATTATCATGATGAGATAAATCATAATATTGGATTCAAAGACTAATGGAACTATATATCACAACATGGGATGATTTTTCAAGGAAAATTATAACCTAGTTATTCCCACTATCCAAATCATTAGTCATAACAGTAACCACTAAATTATATTTAAATTAAAATATAATTCTTTATAATTTTAAATAATTGGTATAGATAATATACACTTTTTTATAATAGGATATTAAAATTAATATTATCGAGATGACGAAAGGGAATTTTAATAGTTTTACAATTGATACTAGAAGAGATAATGATTCCACAAATTTGGAGAATGTTCAATATGTATGGATGGTACATTACAATAAATTTATTTTTTATCACTAATAATGAAATTCAGGATGACTTAATAGAAATCTAGCATTTATTAATGGTAGGAAGAATTAATCTATTTAGAAAAAATTGATAGATTCTGACCTACATAGATAGGAGAAAAATATGACCATTTATAGACACTAACAATATAAAATGTTTCCAATCATATGTCACTAGAGATATTTTTTGAAGGAGGTATGGGCATGCCTCAATGAAAAAAGGGAACATAGGTGGAATGATGATTTTTTTAATTTCTTTTTCTAAAGCTACAACAATATTCACAATTTTATTACAAATTCAATGAATTTGGATTAGGATTTCACCTATTTATTTATAATTTCTAAAAAAATATAAATCTATCTAGATGAAATAATATGGATTCCCAAGAATATGCATAAATACCAATACACATCATGATCCTTGTTCAAATAGAGAAATTAGAATTTACATGTCAAGAACCCATAAACATCGTGAATATGATTTTTGAAAAACCCACACACCCAAATTCAATGTTTTATTAAAAGGTGGTAGGTATTTTAATTATTAATGTTTACACTAAATTCCCCACATTTAATTTATTTACATATTTTAACAGCCAATGGAATTCATGGACATCATTCATTATTAAAAAAATAAAGTACGTGACATAGACTACTTAGGATGATTAAAATGACTTGAATTATATTTAATTTTCTATTTTATTAGAATGAGAAAAATAGAGAAATGAATTATTTGGGTTAATTGTGTGGATTAGGATTTAAAAAAATAAGATTATAAATTACCGGTTGATCTCTGTAAGTGATAGTTTTTGAGATTTGGCCATAAATTTAATTTTAGATATTTTTATTATTTGGTTTAATTATTCAGATGTCATTCCATGAGTATTTTCCCCAACCCTTCATTCCCAATCAAGAGACATACTATATGAAAAATATTTCCCATTATCTTCTATATTATATTACTTTTGGTACTCAGACATATTCTCCTCTGGAAGTTTCTTGACATATTATCAAATTTTTGCCTGAACTAAATAACATCTATCATGATTTTTTCATTTTTTGTTTAACCCATTATCCTGGGGCCCTCTATATATTAATTTTTTTAAGGAAATAGAATTCTGTAATTTTTTATTGGGAAATTTTCTATTCCTTAATCTTATCTTATAAATTGTAACATTTATCTTAATTATTTGTGTGATATTTCAAAGAATATGTTCTTGGAAGATAATATTCATTGTGTGTAGGGATATATTTCATTTAAGAGAGAATGTCAATTTTTATATTTTTATTTTGGGATATGTTATGATATCATTCAATGTACATTATCATTATTCACTTGTCTTCCTAAAAAAATATGGAAAAATCAAAATAATAAAAAATGCATTGTCTCTTATGATGATGAAAACTCAACATTAAGAGACTGATAAACTACTAATGAAATGACTTGTTATTTTTATAAGTGGTTAACACCTACCAAATGATTATCAGAAAATCCAATATAGAAGAAATACATATACATGGTAATTATTTTTCCCATAAACAAAGGGAAGAAAAACATTGTGAAAATCATGTGGATTAGGTTATCCCTTAGAATACAAGTGATATCATGACCTTTGGTAGGTCATGAAGGCGGTAATTCACAACAAACAATTTATGGTAGATCCTATATAGACCCCTTAAAATTCCATGAACTATTGTGACGGAACCCTAGTCAAAATAGTGGACAGATGGTGGTATCCAAATAACCTCTTCTAGGACATGAAACATGAAAAATGGTGAACACATGAAAAACCCTCCTGAAAACATTAGAAAATATGATGAAAAATAAATATGGTGAGACCCTCTTGATGTTGTAAAACTAATGAAATAGTTCACTGAATGGGAGAATCATTTTTTGTCGACAACATTCATATAAACATCGAAAAAAACCCTGCCTTTAGAAAATAACAAGTGGAAATACAAGTGTATGATGGAGGGAGACTACTGTGGTTGTAAAAATTAACATGACACACCCCTTTAAATATTTCAATCACATAAAGAACCTAGTGACATGTCAGACTCATCTCACAAAATCTCACTGTCAAGCCATCGTATTCATGTGAAGGGTGTAATACATGTCAAAGAAATATCACTCCCACCTTTGGCTCCATAAGGAATAAAAGATGGAATTGTCCATGAAATTATCACGCATCTCCACTATAAATTATATTAGTCATGAAACATATCACTAAGTGATAAGGTGATTTTCTTCAACAAAACTCAAATAACCTCACTATATCCCCAACATTTTTAATGTAAATAATGAAAATTAGTCATAGAGAAGGAGGAATTCTATTACTATTATAAAATTCATTCAATATTCCTAGGATATCTTCATCATGGTATCTTATGTCCCATTGACAAGATGATATGATTTCAAAGCCCACCCCATTGGGTCATCTTTTTCACACAGAATGTCCAAGACAAGCCTCTTAAGATCACCCAAAGGCCATTTCACAGGCGCCCAAATCTTGTAATGGAATTTGAAAATATTTATATAACAAGAAGAAAATCACTTATTAGGTCCAAATGATTCAAATATACCCCAATAATTTTGATACATTCAAATAAATGGTGTGTTGGTGGGAGGGTTTTGTAGTCACTGAAAATCATTCTACCCCCTTGGAATGGCCAATAATGAGAACTTATGAAATACAAGATGTTGAATCCCTCCACCATCTCCAGTATGGATTCACGTGATACATGCCGTGTAAAATAAGTAATAAATAGGCTACAGAGGACTATAAATCCCCCATCCTAGTATGAAAGTTGTTTATTTATGCTAAATCATGCAAGACATAAAACGAAACAAAATATAAAAAATATTTAAGGAATTTTTAAATTTGTTTTGATGAAATTATAAAATATTTAATAGTTATACAATGGGAACATATGCTAATACCCATTAAGTTCCCATGAACCAGATGGATTTCATGAAAAATCCATGGCTTGTTTACTATATCATGCAATGATATGTTGGTATAATATTTGGGTCATGCAATGTCCTCTATGCCAATCAAAGAAAGTCACATGGTTCCACACCGAGCATTCCAACCATGTCTTGAGAATCCCTAAAAGATATAAATCTACGCCTATCTATTTACACTATAAATTTCACCCATATAATATGGCGGCATCAGTACATGTTAGTTGACACTCACGGTAGCACCAGGTTATGTTATCTGGATCTTGTAATGTACTTCATACATTTAATCCAGTGTTTTTTATGATATCTTAACATATCATACTTGGTCCTACATCACCATCTATAAATGTCACATTAACTCTCATGACTCCATACAAGTATATCATTAATCATTCATGCTGACACCATGGTAAGCTAGTATGATCATGCGACACCCACATGACATGCCACTTGAGATATTGTAATGGATTAAAGGACAAGATTTCTGAGTCCTATGATTTCCTGTCATCATGTAATCATTGATCATGAGACAATCTTTAAATATTCCATCTTTGTTATGTGACATCCCATACACAAGAAAACATGATCATGAAAATGCCTTACAATATGTCATGTAGACACTCTATGACATGTTTGTTAGATAACCGAGGCCTATCGAGCAGACATGCATTGCATGTCAGGAAGAATAGAAGGCCCTATCAATCGAGCATCGCCGTAATTGATATCAATTTCCATCATTAGTTTTGAGGACCCAATAAAAAAAACTATCTATGTGTATTCTCCAATCAGTGGAATAACATTATATGTCCCATATATAAGGGAAAAGATTCCGTGTGTTCCTTGAGAAATATAACTATACTGAAACTAATTTATTTTTTATATAGCATACGTATGATTCCTTCATAAGGCCTAATATCAATATTAAAAATCCAAATGGATGCCCCAGCACAGATGCCCCCTATCCACAAGCAATGAGAATGGTCATCCCCCGTCCCTTATTTCTCAAAGAACTCATAGATCGAATTAGGTTAGGTAGTTCCAATGATCATATAATTCTCATCTTAGACCTCTTTCAAGGGAAGGGAATCCCTAGACTTGTGTACCTTATCTAGGTTCAGTGTGTATTTCCCACCCTATGGGATAATATGATATTTCCTATACATAACAGAAACCTCAATGTCTAATCCCTGATATGTAAAACTTTGAGGACACTGATTCCTTCTATAACCAAGATGCGTATGACTCATCAAATTGGCCCAATGCTAAAACAGAATGTGAATCCACATTAGTGAAAGGCCCTAATTGTATAGGAAATTTCATCCATTTGGACCCAATTATTCCCATGGGATGATCATTCTACCTAATCCATCAACATATTTAAAAACAAATTGAACTATGAGGACTCTAATTCCTGCCAAAACCCTGATTTTTATGATTCCTTCATGAGGCCCAAAATGCAAATCAAATGTAACTCCCCCTCATTTTATGTGCTTCAATTTCTTCAAAATTTCACAAATAGGTACCCAATCATTCCCTTGGGATGATCATTCTACCACATACATCAGCAGACTAAGAATCCAACTGATTTATAATGAATTTGATTCATGATATAACAAGGATATGTATGATTCATTCATAAGGCCTCAGATCCATGTTAAAGAAACTCAATGGTTTTCCTTGTACATAATTCCCACCTACATATACAATAATTCAAATCACTTGATATTTTTTTTCTCACACTAATCATAACATTCATTTTATTGGGGATGTGAATTCAATACATCATTGGCATCATGAATCTCCTCTATTCAGTGAAATCTTGGTTTGTAAGACCAAATGGATCAAAAGATATATACATCACCAATTTATAGGAATCTACCTTTGGTGCAATTTCAAAAGTGTTAACAAGCTATGGAAAATATAATTCCAACTATAACTAAGATACTTTTCATTTTTTATCATTAATCAAGATAAATATTTGGAACCTATGTGACCTGAAATATTTACATTCCACATGATGATAAAATACCTTACATTAATAAAATACATGGGTTTTGATTCATGCAACAACCAAGATACATAGGAAGGACGGAAATAGCTCAATCCCCTAAGAATATTATCTTTCTATCTTTGTGGATGAATATTATAATTCACATAATCATGTGACCTAATTAAATAAGTGGTTATTAATTTTTAGGAAATAGGTAAAAATCCATGGGCACAATGATATTTAATCACTAATAAGATCCCCTTCTTCTACATATTCAGATGATTAACCCATGAAGATTTGGTTAGGGTAACTAGTCCCACATCAGGTTTAGGAAGATATTTAGAAAAATGTATTAAATCAATAAGAGGGTCATGGAGTAGGTGAAAATACAACCCCCCACCAAATAGGGTCGGATGGGCTTGACGTCCCATCCTCCCAACCTATATGAGTACTTAAGAATAATTGGTACTGAAAACACTATTTATCATCTACATTTGCAATGATGTTTGGTATCCTATAATGGATGATGGAACCGTTAAGAGTTTCTCTTAAAAATAAAAATTATAACTTGTTGTATTCAACCATCAATCCAATCCAAAGAGACCTAGAGTTTGATTGTTTTTCATTGATACCGAAATAGTGAACCATACATAAATATCTCAAACATAAAAAAATGATTGGGTTTTTATCCATAATGATATTTTATGGCATACTATATGAATATAATAATTGCTACCCCGATGTGAATATGTCAATTCATAAAATAATCAATTACTCATATGTCTAAATAGATTATCGAGATATCAAAAAATTTGATAAGGCTATCATAAATTTTAAAATTGATCCTCTATAACTGAGGTTCCTGGGGTATAGGACTTTCAACATATTGAAAATACCACATGAGAGGAATATAAAAATGATGATAAAAGTAAATTTTTTTAACTATGCGTATCTTATTGAGAACACATAATGACTATCATATTACACATATCTATAACATTATTCCATGTTCTTTACATGACTGTAAATACCTCTCTCATCAAAAATTTCTTGTTATAGGATATCATCTTTATCGAGTGATCATTCTAGAAACTTACATAAGTCTACAACCCCTATAAGTAATAAAATGATCTCCCCTAAGAGACACCTTCAATTCCATGTGGTGATAAAATTGAATTGAGAATACTACCAATGATTTAAAATACCGACCCTTGAAGATTCCTATGAGGGTATCCAATTAATAAAACTGATGATTCTACATCATCCAAGGAAAGATGTAGCTAAGACAATTTCTCCAGTTCCATCGACCAACCACTTCTAGATATTATTCTTAAAGCATGATAATCAACACCTTCCATCTCTGAAAATTGTTGAACAAAGAGTAAAATATAGATCCCTTCCGATGTAGGGTCCACTGAGGATGTCTCCTATCAACATCGTTGCCATAACCATTCTATTGGTACCCATCATTTTCTTATTGAGGGTACCAACTGACACACTACAACTATTTCTTCCCATGCTTTTGAAGTAAAGAAGACACATAAGGTGAGGAAGGCTATGGAAAATAGTGAGTGGGATCATTCCCCCCATCCAATGATATAGTCTTCCAACATAATTTTATAGTAAAAAGCGAGTACAATTGTATCCCTTCTCACTTGGAGTAACTTTTCTAACATGTACCTATAGAAAGCATGGGTGAGGTGCATATCCCTAACCTCATGCACGAATCCCATTAGAATATTCTAGTGGAATGAGGAGGATTAAGTTGGATCAATTCCCCACATAAATCAAAGTCATATACCAGTATGTAGTGGTGACAGAAAAGTTACTTTCTTATATCATTGGGAAAACTTTTATTAAATTCCATTATATATTTGGAATAGTTTTATAACTCCACCACTATATTCCTACACTGGTATATATACATGTATAGGACCATATTTATATCCCTGCAACTATGGAAGCGAAAATCTATAATCATTATGAACTAGTGGTTTCTTCAGAAATGTGAAAATTCTTTCTCCCATCCAAGATGATTATCAACAGATTATGATAAACCAATAGTCATCATATCGGGATCATATTCAAGTTTTAAATGGGGATCAATTGGTGAGAGTGGTACATGTCTCAGTATTTATGATTATGACTATTTAAAAAAAACCTTATATCATATTCCATCAGGCCAGGACCAGGCTCAAATTCCCATCATGGATGGGGCTCACCATGAGAGAGGGTACATGCCTTGAGATGGGCACATATTTCTATCGATGAAGACAATCGACATAATCCAATGGTTGAGGATCAACACCAAATCCTCAACCAGGCTGAGGATAACCTTGCGAGAATGGAACATCTTTTGGGATATGCTCATATTATTGTGAGTGAATATACCTAGAATACACATGAAGATCACCAAATATAGGAGCACATTCCTATATCCTCTCATGAGTGACTACACAAGAATCATTCTATAGAAAATATAGGAGGAGGAACATATCTCATCTTCCATTTTGGAGGTCTGTTAGAATATTTTAGTGGGGAATGTATATACGGATGATGCTCATATTTTTTTTCTAATAGACAATCACCATATTACAGTTGAACGTGAATTGGGAAATTCTCATATCCCTACCAAAAAAGACTAGAAACATATTCCAAAGGCTTAGGATGGAGCTTATACACCAATTCTGGGAGAGGCTCACCATGTGATAATGGAACACGCTTCACGAAAAGATCATTATGATATGGATAATGAGGAATCACATTGTCTTATTCTCATATCCTATTAGTAGAAGTCTCATATCATCGTAGTAGTGGAAAATGATAATGTAGTGCAAGAAACTTTTATAAAAAAAGATCATATACCTACACAAATCTATAAGGGAGGTCAGCATATTTTGTCCATGATTTAGAATAAGGCTCATATCCCTAATATTTTCAATGATAGTGTCCTTTAAGATACTTGAGACACATTCTCAAAACCACAGGTGTCCCCAAAAACTTTAACTAAATCATATGATGTTCCATACCACAATAGTCATCTTTGTTGTAGTGTAGAGATACATCACATGGTATCTACTCCTAATATCAACTTTGGAAAACCTCCCCATTGTTATATATAAAATGGAATAATAAATCACCCAATTTAACAGAATTATTTTGTATGGAGAGGTGTTAGAAACACATATTCTATTATATAGAGATATGGTAGAAACATTTGGTTCAACTATACTTAGTTACCTCTCAACATCCAAAAATACCCCACTGCATCCAATAGGCGACCACAAGAAACACCTTCAGTGGTATGACTGGATGAAGTCATGTGTGTCTGATTTAGAGGAAGAAGACATTGAAATATGGGGAGATTTATCTACAAAAAATCCTCATCATGATCTTAACATTCCACTTATATCTATAAGAACCCAGATTATCATGGGAATGATTTCATGCCTTATCAATGACAAATTATGTCATATACTAATTAATGACTAAATTCTAGATATCAACCATGTCCTGTATAGGAGTATCACATTCATCTCATCAATATAGTATATTTCTAGGTGGATATAAACACATTTTCCATGGGACTTAACCTAGATGTGTAATAGAATGACAAATATATTTGTTCAGTATTTATCCCTACATTGCGAAATCCCACTAAAAAATAATTTTTGAAGCATATCTAGAAATGGGAATCCAAGGATTGGATAAATATTGATCATTTCACTTCTCTACATCTTCATAAAATTAGAACCATTCAGATAAATCATCTTTAAATGTCATATCCCAAAGGGGAAATTATAGGACCAGGTACAGTGTATGCCAGTTGATCAATACAACCTAATTCCACATCTTAAATGATTCCCATAAATCATGAATAGAGTTATATGATAGCCTACATACCTTTGAATTGGATCCCTTAATTGTTATTACATTATAGTTCATACATAGAATATGAGGTTTCAATCAACCATATAACATCCGATAACAAATTATTTCTATCATGGGCACCCATCACACCCAACTCATACACAAGAACAATTATGCAACATCAAACAGACCATAGAAGCTACTAGTGAAGTAGTTTTCTTACACTGAACCAAACCTATAATTTTGTGGGAATATCTTGAACCACCTCTACATCATGGATTATAAATTCCTAAGAGGATTCAGGATATATTTACAGTATCTAAAAAACCCCTTCTCGTTGGGATGGAGGCATTTAGTTGTTTTTCAACATCACTAGGTTCATCATCCCCGGATACGGTCCTTATGAAATCAACAATGATTCCACATAAATCCTATCATGTAGGTGTAAGGGCATCAGTATACCAATGCTTGTTCTAAAATTTATTAAATCCTTGACAAGAGTCATTGGACGTTCTACAATAAGAATAATCAATTCCAATTATGGCCCCAAATAACACATATTCCACTGTCCTTTAATAATTTTCAATATCATCAATACCATATAGAGAAACAGTAGTCTCAAGTTTAGGTGGAAAACATAGACATTTGGAATATCATTTGTTCCTCCAGCAATAAAGTAATCCTTTGAAATTCAAGGCCTACTTGACAGTCACAATAAGAAATTCCCACATGGTCATTACTCATAGAACAAGACATGATGTGTCTACGGTGAAGTTGATCAGACCCCATAGGGGTCTCAAGCCAAAACTAACAAATATGGAAAGGGGTTTTAAATCGACCAAGACAAAGGCAATGTAAAACATTCCTATTGCATTGAAAGTAATGATAAAACCACCATTATCTGATATTCCACTGTGAATGTGGTAAATCTATAAAATATATATGGTGGGTTAGGAATCCAATGTAGAGTGCATATATATACTACATATACCCCTATTGGAGGGTTATTTTGATGCGCTGACCCAAACATCATGTTCCATGAACCATTAGAGGATCTAAAACCAAGAATCCATTTATAATGAGTTTCCATCTCATTGGTTGAGAACATCAAATGAATAAAGAAACATGTGGCTACATCCCAATCACATCCCTGATGAATTAATTGTCCTTCTATTTGATTAATGGTTTTATTTTTATGATAATGAAATATTTACACTCAAAAAACTCAACGTGGAGCTACTCAGGTGAAATAATTATTTTTGATATCATCTTCATGTTGGGGAATTTTTTTTCCTATCATATGCCTAGATAAATATAATCCACCATCAAGAGCTAAACGTTAGATAATGACTAACTCAGAATACACGATTATCGAAAATGACTATAAGTTCCCTCCATTACAGCGACTGCCTCTCCCTCTCAAGGGTGATTATTCAGTCATTGGAAAAATTGTAAATCAATGGGAAATGAAGGCAGTTACACCTTAATATCCCCCATCATCTCCATGAAAAATGATGGAGGATCATAAATTAGAACTACTAGATCTTATTTATGTCACAATGTCCCTTGTTACTTGAATAAAATACATTAAAGGGTAATTATCACTTCTCCCTCCGTAGAGGATGCTATATCACGGGTGGGTGGATAAAACCTCTCCCCATCCAATTTCAAAAATCATACCATCTCCACTTGTGAGGGTGCAATAAACACAGAACATCATCTCATGCACTTCGTATCCCAATGTTGTCTAGTGATGGGCCCTCGAGATCAAAAGGAGGAAATAATGTCTTGGTTCTTTTTAAAAACTCTGAATGGGATGACAATATATTTATAATGTAGTCTACCAACATGATTAATTGTTGGATGGGATGACCTTTTTCATCAATTACAATATTATTTCAGCTCTTTTCTGATGAAAACGATAATATTTTACATGACTAACTGGAAACAACCTGAAATTTTGAGTGATTGTGGATTCTTATCCAAACGGAATGCTATAACCTCTTTACTCAGCATCCCTCTCTCATATGAGAAACCTTCATAAAACAATTAAAATAATATTTGTGATAATTTATAGACACCCCTGATAATAATGTTGTATCTAGGTTGTCTCTATGTTTTTTTAGAAATTAAACCAAAAAATTAGTATTCCATTCAGTGAATCATGTCCAAAATAGGGATCATTCCCCCATTCAAGGGAAAAATGGCTATAAAATGAAGAATCATCAACTATCACTCTCATGACAGAAGCAGTTCCACTTTAATCACCTATGCAGGTCAAAAAACACCTTGAACCTCCTATCAAGTAACAAAACCCAAAATATCTCCCTCATATAGATGCTCAGAGAAATCATGGTCACCAATGATTTGATGAATAGGTGATTAAAGAATACTAATTTTAAAATTAACATGTACATCATAATTTCATGGAATCAATAGAAAATAGCCTACTCAAGATAACACTGACCAGGATGCCCGATGATTTCAAATTCACTAACCATACCCTCTACTTCCCTTTCCATATAAGGCTAGGTCATAATATCCAAGACTAATTCATCATCAATGATCTCCCTTTTGACATGGTTTATTCTAGATAGGTTTTTTTAGATTAAATCGCATAACATGTATTATGGATAACCATTATCTAGTCATAAGATGTGGGTGATTAGTAGAATGTTCCTTCCATGAATTAATATAGGATCAACCAATGGATGGCTCAAGAAATAATTGGTTGGGATGAATCCACCCCATGAGAAGAGTCACACAGAACTATAGTAGATCCAATACATAAGAAGGAAACAATAGATATGTCTCCTAAAATTAGATTTTATTATCGAATTTTTGGATAAACCAAAGAGAGGGATTTTAATAATCCTCCAATGTATGCTCCCACACATGCAGATTTATTCCCTTCAACATCTAAAGCAAGGGAAATTCCACCCAAAGAGAAACCCTCATCGGAAGAAGATAACATATTTGGTTTTTTTCAATATGATAAAAATGGAATTCCCATACTATAATGATGAAAATTAATTATAATACGAGTTTCCCACACATAATAGGAGAGTAGGAGTCATCATGCATATGAAACGAGGATACATGGGACTGTACAGGAATGATCAGACCCAATATTTTGGTCACATACACAAAGAGTACATATATGTAGTGGAGAACCATGGGTTAGTTCACTAGCTATCCCAAAAGTGGTTGGGATGTGTCCCAAATCCAAATTGCGGTTGTCTACACCTAGTCATCTTCCATGACCACTTACTAGTAGTATAATTATCTGATCATCCCACACAATAGGGATGGTCGGAAGAACTCATGCCACTAGAAGCAGATGCTCCCAAAACTTATAAAAATGAATATTCCCATCTTCCTGAAATGAATCAGTTACTAAGAAAAATTTCCTTGAGAAACCCCACCTTAGAATGCACTAACCTCTTAAAAAAGTTAATCATTTTAAATAAGATTGTAGTTGTACCATTCATTCTATCAATACGGTATGTTCTCTATATTTTAAATTAACTCAAAGAGTCACTATTTAAATCCCTCTAAATCCCACAATTATTTGAGATAGATGTAAATAAAATAATGTTCTATGGAATGAAGTCTTTGTCAGTAAAATTCCATGTCACCAACTCCTTCATAGATCATGATCAGGAAGTGTTCTTCTTTGGAAACATGAAACACCTATATATTTTGGGAATAATTGATAAGGTAAACTTCTGAAGGGATTTATTTCATAATGAATCTAGTAGAAATATCATCTTTATTAAAATCCACATATTTTTAAGATTTATAGAAGGGTATTTTTCACCAAAAAAACAAACCACTCATTGGTATGATAAGCATGAAAAAGGGAACATCAGAAAGATCTAAATAAAATCATTATTTTGGGATATCAGATATTACATCATGTTTTTGGTTATAGAGAAAGGAACCAAATACAATGACCTTCTCAAAATACCCTAGATCCATATCCAGAAGGCAGTTCCATAATAAAATAATCTATGTTTGAAATACCCCATCAATGGAATGATCAACATACATAAAGGTGATAGTGCCCCCTTCGATACTTAAAAACACACATATTCTGAATCATGTTCCTAAAAAGGGAGGTATAAATCCAATGATGGGTGATGATCTATTGGTTTTTTCTTTAATATTATGGGGACTACCATTGAAATTTCCTAAAATATTCACTATAATGATTTTGTTCTCCCCATAAATCTGGTTGAGGTGTTATACCAGGTCTTAGAGGCCCAATATTTTCATTTCCCTAAAACAATTTAAAATAAAATCCACCCATGATATCTCTATAAAGACCCAGGAAGTAGGGTTGGTAATCTCTCTCCTCATGGTCTATTATACCTAAATAGTGATATAGAATCATCCAGATTTCCAAATTCAATTGAAAGTATCTCAAAAGACTCATATAAAGAAGAGGAAGAGGATGAAATATGGAAAACTCTTCTAGTATTTGGGGGAGGAATATCAATAACATATGATGTGCATAGAAAATAATATGTGGGAACATAAGAATACCGAAAACCTACATTGACTAGATCCTCCAAACCCCTCAAAAAGAATGAGATGTACGTCACATTTCTAAAGCAACCTCAATATGAGATTGCCTAAATTAATAAAAAATGCTTAGACTAAATCTTGAATTGCCTGCGTAATATATTATCTTACTTTATGAACATCAAGCCCTCATGAAATAATATAATAGGATGAACTCGTCAAATTCCACCAATTTATATTTTTATGATAACATATTTATCAAATCTCAAATTTTTTGGGAATTACAATACCCAAGATGGACTTCCAACATCATCTCAATAATGAATAATAATGGGATTATTAGGATCTACATCGTTTTCAATGACCTTAATCATATTTTAACAAAGGAAAAATTTTCATTCTCGATTATAGAACTCCTGATAGATAAGAATGCTTTATTCCAAGACCTTTCCATTATGTATGATTAATTAGCGTACAATCAGATAATAATGGACCCTAAAGAAGAGGACGAAAATACATTCATAGTAACACATGCGATAATCTTCCTATTAATTCATTAAATTTTCTTGAATAATTATTACACCCTATATCAACATTCCATGCATCATTTGTTATGTCATTCGATGATAGAATATCTGAATGTTATTTCGACGACATTTTTGTCAAATTCCTACTGTGATGTTTTCACTTCCCAAATATTCAAACAATATTTGAAAAACTATGACAACCTCTCTAAATATGAATCTATTGAAATACTCTTTAGGGTTAACATCAAGGACATTAATTGGATTTTTGGTAACCCACTGTGACATTGATTTAAAACCATATATTAGTTATATTTTATCAATTTCACCCCCATACATGTCAATTAATTGGGGATACTCTAAGGGAAACTCTTGTAAATTAGGTATTTCATTGACAACATGGATTTTTATGACTTTCCCTTCACCTTGATAATGAGGAAGGGAATCACTTGTCAATGGGATGATGAATGCTATGAATCCATCAAAAGTCAAATTTTGTATTAACAAAAACAACTAGTTTTGATTCCTCTAGTGGAAGGGAGGACACTCATATTATATTTGTCCACTACGTAATTCTCACTAGGCACCATCCTCACACAGAATAATGATGTGGGGAGTGAGAAAAGTCATAATAACATAATATAAATTTTTTTGGTAATGAGACATGATACTCTAATTTTAATTAGTACATCTTCGATATCATCATTGTAGTGAAAAAGCTAAGACACTACTGGCATTACTATGAATTCCATATGGCCTCTCATAGTGATCCTCTTATGTAATTCCTTATTCATCGTATGCTGACAATGTATGTATCTTAATGTGATTTCTTTTTGAAATATTATGACATTCAGTTCATATAACAAAAAATGGTGAAATGGAAGGGACTGTGTAATTTCATCACCGCATATGCTTCCCCATGGAAGACACCATGGGACACCAAGATTCTAGATGAGGAGGAATTCTATTCCAATGAAACTAAAAATGCATGGTATATGAATTTTTATGGTGCCTCCTAGAGTCTTATCGATAAAATTATGGAAAATATGAGGCTCAATCGGTTTTTGTTACTGATTGAATTGGTTTCCCCATTAAAAATAGTCTTTTATACTCTTTCTCGCTATCTGAAGGATTCAGGAAAAATGAGGATGAATACCAAGCCCTAATCAATGTGTTGGAACTAGCCCTACAACTACAAATAGCCTACATGAATTTAAATGGTGATTTAAAATTTGTTATAATCAAATAAAAGTTTAATATTCAATGGAAAAAGGAATAATTGGCCCCTCCCACTAGTTAAGTTAGGATAATGGTGAAAAAATAACATTTTGAGACATTGTTACATCCACTACTGGAAAAGAGACCTATACCCACGGTTCAAAACCATGGGTATAGACCCCAAAACTATGGGTATAAGCTATACCCATGGTTTTGGGAACTGGGGGCTGGAACGGCATCGGTATGGGGGTCTCAACCTATACCCATGGTTTTGGAGAACCGTGGGTATAGGGGAGTCATAGTGTGCACCACGGTTGTTCCAGTGTGGCACACAACAGACCCCACGATTTGAAAACCGTGGTGTATTTAATTTTAAAAAATTCGACGTAGGTGGGATTCGAACCCGCATTTGTCACGGCTGCACACCACCAGGGACCAAACAAGATACAAATTATTTTTTTTATATATTCATATATCAATGTATATATATTTATTTAATCCATGTAGTGTAATTTAAATACAAAAACATAGGCTAGGGGAATCGAACCCGTGTCTAACGCTAGGCCTCAATGCCGGGCACCACCATCTGACCAACTGAGCCACTGCATTATTAGATATATATATATATCTTTATAAATATATTAATATAGTGGCTTATCGAAAAATGGTAACAGCAGGATTTGAACACGTGACCGCTGCGAGGATGGTCTGATGCCTGACCAACTGAGCTGGGATTATTTTTCTTACAATATCATACATCGGGTTACTTATATTAACAAAAACCGTCTTCCCGCCAATCTTTTTCTCATTGTAACACGTAATTTTTTTCCCGCCTTATGGCAAGAAATCAATACCCATATTTTTGAAAAACTGTGGGTATAGGTCTTCAAAAAAAAATACCCCAATACCCACAGTTTTGAAAAACCATGGGTATTGGTCTTCCAAAAAAACTCTATACCCACGGTTTGGCCAAAACCGTGGGTATAGGTCTTTAAAAATAATCTATACCCATGGTTTTGGAAAAAACCGTGGGTATAGGCCCGTCTTCCAGTAGTGATCATGTTACCAAATCACACAATTCTCATTCTAAGGTGTTGGATAAAGTAGCCACTTTCCATGTTGACACTGATCAGGAGGATGTGATCTTCCATACCATGCACCAAAGAGTGGTCTCATAATTTATAGTCTATAATATAAATGGAATCATTATATTAAACATGTATTGAGAGCATGATGAACTGATATACCCCCTAGATGGATGATTCCCATGATTTATAATTTATCATAAATGACTCACTCATTAGATATTACCAAAAGGGAACAAGTTCAATGTTATGTTGTGAGAATTACCCTATGGGATAGACTAAATGTGAAAAATTTCCTCTACAAGAGAGTCTCTAATGGAATTATCCTCATATTTATAAAATAAATAGTTATTTAGTACACCATGGTATAATTCTATGCATGCTCTTATGAAGATCATCAGTCTAGGAAAAATGTCTCCCACCAAATAAAAAGGCTATTTTATTATAGGAAAACAATTACATAATACTATGTACTATTCACCAAGAATTTTCTTGCATAATATATCCATGTAAACATCATCCATAGACCATAATAATTGTTACATACAAAAAAATATTCATGGTCATTTTTTGTATGGGGAATGGATTTCATGGTCCATATCCCCAACATATGCAAATTATTTCAAACACATACTTACTATAACAAACATATTTCTTGAATGGGATGAGGAAATACTCCTTGAATAAATTAGAATAAATTAAATAATCAACATCCTATTTTCCCATTTCATGACCATTTTCAGGGTCTCTCAAACAACATTGACAGACAAAAACACCTATTTATCTTTTACGAAGTTAAAGAAACAATTACAATAGTACAATATCATGAAAAATCAATCGTCATTATATAATGAAGTTGAAATGGATTGATAAGGTACATCAATAAGACTCTATAAAATATAATCTAAAAGATGGTGAACAATGATAGGAAGTCGTTGATGGATATTATCCTACTTGTTTCATTGTTCTATCATACCACAACACTTACTACTACACATGAATCTCTATACTCATTGGTTTAATGGGTCAAGGTAGTGTTACCCATATAATTCTAGATTACTTTATTCTTGATAGCCCTGTGCGAACAACTCTAGGATGATGATCAATTTCAGATGTTTTTTTATGAATTGAAGTGGATTGATGGGATTAAGTTATGTACATTTCACAACTTTTAATACCATAAAATAAAGATCACTAAAACCATTAATAATAATGTTATCCTCCATAAATTTCTCCATGGATGACTGGTGTTGGCTCTCAAGACCAAAATTATACTATGAAAGATTCCTTGGTAGATGAATCCAAAATAGGAAGGACCTTACATCATACATAAAATCTACCACAAGAAAGTTTACTCACTAGAGACAATTAATGGGGAGTGTGTCACATGAGCCAATAATGAATGGATTCTAAAAAAAATGACATAATTGACATCAAGAAAAATTCATGTCAGTAGGGTATTAAATTAAATATTATCCCACATATTTACCACATGATGATACACCAAATGGAGTCTTCATAATAGCATGAAACTATACTGCATGGCTTCTGTCATCTAGGAAGTACGACGCTAAACAGCATATCTTCCCATGTATTTTTAGTAGGAAATTTAACCATAGAAATATAATTTTCCTTAACACATGAAATTAAACTACACTACAGAAGTCCTTACTACATGATGTAAAATTACATTGATCCAGAAAAAACATCTTATTTCCCTTCAGGTGATCCTTGCCCATACCAAATGATATTAAAATTCTAGTATGTTGTCATTTATATATGAAATTAAAAATCATGGGTTTTTTAGAACTACATATTTTTTTTATTCTAATTTCAATTATATATGTAGGAATTCCTCTTTCCTATATCTTGGATGTGAAAACACATGATAAAAATTATCCATGAACTGAAATTAATTACAATTTCATGATGAGAGGTGCCCTCTTCATTCCTTATTTATAACACTAAGAATAGATTATGTGTGATTTGAAATTTCATTATTGGATTTACCATATGAACAATTAATAAAATGTCATTATAGACTCTTAATGGCCATGAATATACGACCCTAAAAGGAATACCAAGAGTACTCACTACACAAAAATTGATACTACATGTTTGATGTCCCATTAATGACATAAACATATTCAATCCAATGGACCTTACCAAATGGGACCACATTTGTTATTGTTGGTCCTCCACTACACCTCTATTATAGAACTAAATGTGACTTGATTATTCACATCACATGATACGTACTGACACCTAGATCATTAATCTATATCCCAGTAACAAAAATATAATGTCCCCATCCCTAGATATATGTCAAACATGTATAAGATTCTCCTTCCTCTCAAAATATGTATTTCTTGATTTCTATTTCAATATGATATGTAAGGACAACTGGATTTTTATTCTTGGATCTACCCCAAAATATAGTTTTTTCACATCAGGAACCCTATACCCTTTCCACATGTGGTTGAACAATACAATCCCCCATGAACTACATGTGCATAGATTCCTGTCATCACATGATTGGTAGTGATGAACAGATCTCCAATTCTTAGCATATCTACAAAAATTAAAGGATTCATTTCCCACGTCTATGTATGGGCCAAACCCATGTAGAGTGTTTCCCATTATATAAATGTTCATGTATTGATTTCTATCATCATAAGATAAATAATAAAACATGGATATCAAATTATGTGTCCAGCTACAACAACTAAAAAATCATATACATTCCAAGTACATAAGGGTCAATTTAGAATAGATCATTTTACAAGATATGAGCTAGATCCCCGTATGGATTTCATGTGTATGAAATATATTGTGCACAATTTTTCACATCAGTTCTTGCATCCGTACCACATGACGTTAAGTTACAAGGAAAAATCCAGGTCATAAGAAATTAAACCTACATAATGTAAATTCCCATACAATATGACGATGAACTGCATGAAAAATATCCTTACTGCATGATGTTAAACTATATGGATATAAATTCATCCCTACTACATAATGATAAACTGTGTAGACCATCACCCATTTTGAATCCCTTTTCAATAGACCCTAAGATCTTTACAACTAGACAACCAGAGTATTGAGTGATTCCACCATTTTTAATAACATCAATACATAAATAACAATTCATTTTTTAAATGCCTCGTGCATCCAAAAATGATTGATGCACCTTAGAAAATGATACTTTTCATAAAGGGACCCTTTTTGACTAAATATTCAGACATATTTCTCCTACCTATACGCTTATACTTAACTTCCAAATTCATCACCCTATAAATATGTATTTCATGCCCTTATGAACACTACCATAAACATGGTGAAGCTCATCACCTCAATGTGTTATTGTTCATCCATGATATAGTGGTTTCATATCATTACTCATTACATGATAATTTCGACCCATGATTTACAATAATTCATTATCCTTCTCAAAATAATATTGGATCACTCTTGACCCCAGGTATCCTGTTTAGGCTCCTGTGTATCATCCCCCATATTAGTTCCTTGTGTTTCATGACCATAAAAATGATCACACATTTACCGACGATGAAAAGCCATAAAATATTACCTTTAATTGTATAAATCAAAATATCCTAAACTGCTAAAAAAAGTGACACAAAACATTTCAGGTCAAAACACCACAAAGGGATTCTTGAAGAAATGTTATGTCTTAACTCACTATACACTTCATCTTCAGATTTTAGGAAAAAATTAGGTCAGGAATAAATAAGGCATAAATCAAATGGGGCTTACTCGGTAGCCCTAATAATTTCCATTCTATTCTCATTGGACCCCATGGATCAGTAAAAAGTTGCAATAATTATTTTTCACATCGCGTATCCATGAGAATGTGTTTTCTTCATTGTGACACATCTTGTAGGGTTCTAAAACCCTTATTGGATATTACACATTCCAAAAATCACACATAAATTATTGAGCACCTCGAATCATCGTAAATCTTCCATGGCCCTTGGAAAAGGATACCCAACTTCAGGGGACATTTTTCATGACTATTCATGTATGAATAAGTCTCATAAATATGAACCTATGGACATCAAAAAATTATGTAACTCTATTAAAAGGGAATTATGATCCTTATTAGACTCGACAGAACCATGGTAGAACTCAACTCCTCTGATTGTTTTGGGTCATTCTCAGAATAATATTCCTAAACCATCCTCATAAAATGAGATGTTTGGACAAAAGTGTAAAATTATTCTACCAAACTATTCAAGTTGATATGATATCCTCAACATTATATCACCATGTTTTTACCCTTTCTCCAGGAAGAAATTGTAATCCCCATTCTCCAAATAATTAGGGAAGAACGATAATGATTTCAACCCACATAGCATATGGAATGAGAATTAAAATTTAAGAGATAAACTAAACTATGTTGTTCAGAAACCTTCCTAGATATCATTCTTCCCATACCCACAACATCAGTTGGATGTTTGATTCTTCCAAAAAATTTCATGGCCATAAAAAAGGAGTGGATATCAACATTTCATGGCCATGATGTTAATTTATAAAGGTCCTGACCTACAAGGCAATGGCATCTCCTCTTTACATTAAAGGATATTCAATCCCTATGATCCATATAAACACAATTGTTGAACCTAGTACCTCAGAGTGTTATGGGTCATCCATGTAAATTCATCCTCATTTTATTTTAAGGAAATGACCTTTTGGGTGATGAATTACATCACACATATTCAAACTATCCTGGAGGGCCCATCATCCCATGTAGTTCACCCTCAATTAATATTACCCAAGTAAATCTTCTGTGACCCTTAGTAAAGAGTGAAGACAACATTTTTTGGAAATTCTATTGATGCATAAGGTATTTGACCTAACAACCAGAGGAATCACCTCCTTGTAGGAAGGGAGATCAAATCCTTTGGAATATCATAAACACCATAGTAGAAATCAAAACCTGTAAGGGTTTTGGGCCATTCCAATAATTTCTACACAATATTATATGATCATTGATCACGTCTATTCTAAAAGGACATACAATTATATAATATATGATATGAGATAAAATACTATAAAATATAGTGATTAAAGATTAGAGATAAAATTCCCTATACTATAGTGATTGAAGATATGAGCTAAGTGACTATAAACTATAGTTATTAAAGTTCTTATCTATAATTTCCTAAACAAAATTGCTATAAGGTTCAAGTGAAAGGACCCTAGACTAAATCAAAATATCAAATTATTATTCCACAATGTAAAATATTGTAAGCCTTATTAGAAGGCCAAGGATAAAATTAAGATACACTCTACAAGAGTATCATATTTAGAAAAAAAAATTTTTTTCTGCATTTTTGGTCAATATTTTACCAAATTATCCTTTAATGAATCAGGTAATCTCAAGATTTCTAGAATGGATATATCATAAAATAATTTCATGTTAGTGGGAATTCAAGATCACTTATCAAGGTGAATATGTATGAATTATATTAATCATATACAAGAATTCGTGTCTACTTGATATTATTCAATAGATTGGAATCATTGTTGACATATATAACTTTAGATTAGACATGATTCGTGTATATAAAGAACAAATTAATATTGGAATTAAATTTAATGATTCATAAAATCCTTTCATTGATTATGTGAAATTTTAGGAATATAATCATCATACAGTCTCTCCATGAATCAAATGAAAAACATATTATATTGATTTATAAAAATATTATATCGATTGAGTTTGACAAGTTGGAAAGAGTTAGGTGAGATGTGTCAATTGTTTGCTGAAGTTTCTCCCTCCCTTACTCTTCTACTTCAACCCTAAGACAGAAAGTATAAAGTAAAGAAGTAATATATTCAACGCCATTATATATGTTTCAAATGAAGACTGTGAAATAAAATTTTCCTACCCTAAGTGATCTATGATTTAGGCGTATCTCCATATTATTATGTTTTAGAACTGTATCTGGGATTTCAATTTAAATAGAAACTGGGAAATATTTTCATGTGTCTCCAATTTCTTTTTCATCTGTTCAGCATGGGTAGACTCATAATTTAGATATTTTAATTTTTTTTGTTTTTTACCAATAATGCGGAGTCAGAATAATTGGTTTCATGATATCGTACATTGTTTGTTGATAAACAAACATGCATCAATGTTGAGAAAAATATAATGATGGTTTTCCACTTTATCATGAAATTTTTCAAATAGTGTCTCATTAATCTAGTCAATGGTCTACTTCTAGATCAACCTACACCTTTTCTAGACTTCTGTTACTAATGGTACTGGTGCATCAAAATGTTGAATAGTAGGATGAACTATTGTCGAATTAGGAGGGGAAGATTTATATACCCTCCCCTCACTAGAGGAATCACTAATTTCTTTGGTTAGAGGGATTATTTCTACAATATCTTCACTCCCACTATCAGGATAGACCTATCTAGGATGAGGGAGCTTCCTCATAGTCCCACCCAATACTTCAATCAACTAAATTTTCAACATCGATGGAGGGGTTGGTGCAGAAAACTATTTTCCTATGTGATGAACCATTTTTATTAGTAGGCCACCTCGATTGGATTCCACCCATGCCTCAGTATAATTATGAGTAAGAATGGTAGGATCATCAATGGATGGATGAGTGATATAATCATTGGTGTCGTCACAGGACAACATCATCCAAAATAGGTGGATGATCCTTGGGTTTCACTCCCCTCGTATGCTAGTCAATGGGAGAGAAGATACCTTTTGGGATTAGTAAAACTGAAGATAAGACTATTAAGGTGTATATGGATCAGAGATGATCAAATCAGCCATCTTCATTACATGAACCTCATTTTTTAGGGAGATCTTTTACAACCATTCATCAAGAGAGATACTTCCAATGTCAATGATCACCCATTCCTATTATGTTAGATGTTAAATAAATGATATCAGAAGACCTCAATAGATCTTTAACATCATTATAATATAGTTACATAGCCCAAACCAAATAAATATTGTGAATCCTTTCTCATGAAAAGTCGTTAGGGGTCCTGGTGGAATCATAATATTTGTAGTAATTGAAATGATCCTCCATATATCCAAATAATAATTGTAAAGGTCCACCAATCCTATAGGGGTTGTTTCATTATTTAATGTGTCCTAAAATATTCTAAAAGAATGTATGGGTCAGTACCACTAGATTAAGACATCATCACTCTTCCAAACACACTGCAATTATGATCATTGTAACTTGGGTCCTTAAACACAGGTCCCAAGATGGTAAATTCCACAGTATTAGAACATGTCCAGAATAAATAGAACCATACAGATCTAAGAGATCTTTGACATCACCCAATATATAATTGATTTATGATCAAATTCTTCTAAAATGACCTAATATGAGCCTGAACTATCATGAAAACGATGGGATGAGAATCGATGGGGATGTCTTGTAGTTTTCCAAAACCTTCTATGATAAATAAAAATGTAGATAAAATATTTAAATGGGATAAGTAATCACATAGATATGTCCCTTTTTTAACTTCTAATTCAAAATGGTTATTACATCCCATTCCCAGACTAGAGGTTTCAAAGGATCATCACAAAATTTGTTTGGATAAGAGGAACTCATCGTACAACTCTCCGAGATGTGGCATCCCACCTAGTAGGTAGATATACCATATTATTATTCAAACCTAGCCAAGGGTTAGATAAAATTAGTTGGTTTCAGGACACCAATGTTATATCATATCTCCAATAATATTTTTCTAGTTATTTAAAATAAATTTGTAAATTCATATTGTTACATAAATATAGACTATATATAACTGGTTTGTGATCACTAAGAAGATTTGCATGACCTGCAATGGACATTCCCAATCATCATAAATATTTACACCAAGATGAATATCAAATGATGATCCCCAGCCACCTCAAAGTTTATTCAGAGAATTGAAATATATACAAAAGAAGCTCTAAGAAATTGGATGAGGAGTGAAATCAGGGATATCAGAACCAAAGGTTTCATTTTCCAACATATAAGAGAGGCCCTAGGATCTACTTGTAACCAACAGAACATCCTTGAAAACATTCATTTGGATACTGTTTAGAGAAGATAAAACTCAAAAGGATGGTAGATTGTTCTTTGGGGTTTGAATAAAAACATCTTCCAACCAGACCAACACATATAGTGAAATCTATTACGATGAAGGATAATTATGATGTTCAAATGAAGTTTTCCATTTCCAAAACTCATTATCATAATTCAAATTATATCGAACATCATCATTAAACTTTCGAAAAATAATGGAATTTATATTTAATGTACTAGTGGATATCAGAAGAGAGACGAAATCAATCTGTATAAATTTATGAGACATATTTCAGAAAAATAAAATTAAATATTTTCAATGGAAATGCATAAACCTACAACATATTTCACACCAGATTAATCAGTGAGGAGTTTGGGAATTTCCTAAGGTATTCCCAAATCACTTGACCATTTATGATACTATGGGTCACATAAACCATAATGGAATCTCCCAGATTATTCCACCCCTTGATGACTTTCAATCAAGTTGCATTGAAATGGTGACATGAGCTTCATAAAAAGAAAATGGATCAAGTGATCTAGACATCATAAAACGTGAAAACCATAAGACAATTGAACATCCCCATAGCCAGTGTAAAAACAATTACTAAATGTATGTGAATTTTTGATTCAAATAGATTCCTGAGAAAAATAGGTCTTGCGAAGGAGTTGTCATGGCAAGGTCTTAGGGCGGTTCTTTTAAGTGAGGTATCATGATGTCGTTCCACAATGGTTTTACAGTGAGATAGATCAAGAGAAATAAGGTGTTAGTGAATGAATACCTCTATGATCCTATATTTAATGGGCATCATAAAAATACCAAACTTCACCCATAAGAACAAGAATCACCTATGACACTGACATTCAACAACACCAAATACTCAGGTAAGAATTTACTTTCCCCATAACCAAGCACTTATCCCTATGGACATCACTTCTGAAGAAGTTCATTTTTTGACACCCACAAAATCTGAATGGGTAAATCCAAAAAGGAATAAATACATCAATATGTGAATTATTTTCCATGCAAAGCATAGGAAAATTATGGTGGCCCAAATCCCACCGATCATGTTAAAAACTAAAACACACACAATCGCCTAACCTAGGGAGGTCATGCAGGTTTTCATTCCTAGCGTAAATCCAGTGAAAATTTCATTGAATCCTATTTTAGAAGTCATTATCTTATTGATAAGGATCCCCATACAAACAATGGAATCATGGATGAATCTAGATACGCTTATCTAGGAAATGATATATTTCATATAGAATATAGCTAAAAAACTCACCAAAAATTTGTTGAAAATTGGAGTAAATAATTCAATAGGATGGAGCCCATAACAGTTGTAAATATCAAACAATGAATCACCAGTGGGGGGAATTGTTTTCCATAACATTATTCATAAAAATCACAAAACAAATAGTATATTGTCATGTCAATAAAGAAAAAAATAATGAAATAAGGATATTGCCACTCGTGGTCGAACAAATCTTGTGACACACCCTAGGGAATCAAAAAAACACCACAATCACCTAGCGACATGTCCTACAATTCATTATAAATACCAATGTCATGTCATACATACCACGTGAAGGGCCTTGGAAAAATCCAAGAAACATTTTTCACCCATGAAGGATCTATAAGGATAAAAATATGATGTTTTCCATGAAATGCTCATGTGCCTCTATAAGACCTTCAATAGGTTGTGTGACACACCCCCTAGAGGTAAAGTGATTTTTTTGAAAAAATTCATACATGCTCAAAAAACCCCATCCACTATAATATAATCAATGGAAATAAAATATGGAGAATTTGTGAGCCTATTATGGTCATACAATTCAGTGGACACTACTAGGATATCCACAACATGGTCTCACAAGAACCCTTGTCATGTAGATCTAAATTCATAAAGGCCGCATGATAATTCATTCTTGTCATATAGACAGTATCTTGAAAGTCGTGTAAGATCACAAGATGGAATTTAAATAGGCACCCTAATTTTTCAAATGGCATTCGACATGTTGATATAAAAATATGAACGTCCCTTGAAATTTCTATACGATTAAAATGGAACCCATTTATTATGATATAAACAAAATTTTTTATGGGATGGTCTTATATTCACAAAAAATAATGTGATGCCTCAAAATGAACTATGGAGATAATTCATGAAACTCATGATGTTGAAGCCATTTAAAAAATTTATATTTATTTCATACGATCTGCGTCTCACTTGTTAGAAAATAACATGGGTTGCGAGGAATATAAATCCCCCAACACATTATGAAGGGGAATTTTTTCAGCATAGAGTAGATTGATTTTTCCTTTGAACCTCACTGTATCTCAAATAGAAACTAGCGTAAATTTCCAGGAGTGGATTTCCTCATGACCAGTATGTTATTTATCTTGTAATATCCCATGAACAACCAATGTGATCAAGCAACATGTGTATACACTTTTTTTTATCACCCATAGATCACATAAACCACTTATGGTGGGTCACAAGATTAACATACTACATTTCTAATAATTCATTCAATACATAAAACATTATATCACTGAAAAAATAAGTTAATTTACAATAAAATGAAATAAAAAAACTCCAAAAGATGTTATAATAACAAGAAGGAAATATACGATGATCCTCATGCACTTCTCATGAATCACCCGAATCATGCAACAACATACAGACATATAATGTAGATCATGAAATGTGTGTTTTTTATAATATACAGATCATATGAAGAACCTATGAACATGATAATTATCATAACAAGGTTACAACTGATCATTCCACCAATGTCCTGAGATACCCTTTATGCTAAACATAATATCCATGCAATGTACTCTTAAAATTTCAATCAAATCATATGGTTGAATCAGTACATGTCAACATGGGTCATGAATCACCCATTAAACATGTATATTTGACCCTCTAGAATCCATCAATTGATCACATCTATCTTTGGCGATGAAATTAGTGAATGTCCACTACACAATTTGATGCCCTCTAGAAATATGGTAAACGATAATGTGTAATACATGATCTATAACATAACATGACTTGTTTCACATATAAGGGAAGCATCAGGGTGTAAGACACGATCAATTGAACTATGTTGACTCTAATTACTACTATAACTAGAATATTTAGGACTTATTCCTAATCACTGAGATATATATTATGCATCCTTAGGGACTTCTGATCAAATAAGTACTACATCCAAAATAAATGAGATTGATCATCATCAATACCTTGTTTTACAAACCAACAATAGTTCATGTAGGCTAACAGAATTTTATTGATCATTTCCTTCACATAGAAATACTCTATCACGGAACAACCATCTCAGCACATGATAAACTTCTCAAACCTCAGTGTGTATGCCTCAAATAGTGGAAAATTATTATATTCCCCTTATATAAGGGAAATTCCTGTGTGTAATCCTTGACCACTTGAACTATGAGGACTCTGAATCATTCCTTAACCATGATGCATATAACACCTTCATCAACCATGATCCCCACATCAAATTGTGAATCCACCTCATTGTATGTCCCTCCATGTATCTGAAAATTCAACCATTGGGGCCCAATCATCTCTATCTTCTAATCATTCTACCTCATCCATAAGTGGGTTTAGAATCTAGTTGAACTTTGAGGAATCTAATTATTCACATGACTAAGATATGTAGGATGCAATTTTGATGCCTAAGATGAAACTAAAATTATAATCCACAACATTACAACACCCACGAATTAGTCGTGATGATGCTGACCAGCCAACCTCCGGATAAATGTGAGTTCCTATGTGTCATTTAGTCTGAAACCCAAATTGACCACCAACCATTATAAATAATGTCTATAACTTTTTAATGATTAGGAAATATTTTGGTGTTTTTACATGAATAAAAATGGTGAAGTGATGTAATCAAGCATCCGATAAAACTGAACTCACCTAGTGGTTGTTCGATTTTCATCGAAAAATGGTTAGAATGTTTTTAAGTAAAAATAAATGTATTTTTCAGAATTTATTTTATTTTATTTTAAAATATAAATTAATATGTTTATAATATTAATTTGATAAAATAAATTTAATTTTTTATTGCATTATATTGAAATATCAAATGGACAATTTTACAAAATTTTCCAAGAAAATCGAATATTTTGGTAAAAAATAAATTTGGTATGAATATCTCTTATGTATTATGACATCATAGTGGACTAAAAGTGATGTAATAAATTCAATAAATGGAATAAATGATCAAAAATAGACTACCATTTTAAAATAATATGTTTTTATGTGTTTTGATAAATTTTAAAAAATCTATAATAAATCGTCTAAATCCTATCTATAAGTTATTGTTTTCAAAACAATTATTTATCATTTTTTAAAAACTATATACCATGTATGGTTATATTGTATTTATCTCAATACTAAGATTAAAAAAATACTGAAAAATAGACATCATTGATATAAATCATGAAAAAATGTGGGAAGGTTTTTGGCCTTGATTATTTTGTTACATAGAGCCCAAAACATAGGTTTAGGAATTAATAATATATTCCCCTATATTATATTCAAAATTCACACCAAAGACCCCTAAATTTTCACTTAAAACCCATTGATCATGATGATCCCCTCTATTCCCCTCTATGAATCCCACCCGATGTTTTCCATTTCTGTTAAAAAGATCCTCTAAAACTTTTAGAAGAACCCTATCAAAATAGGAAAATATATTCCTCCTCTTTATTCATGTAATTTAACTTTTAAGTAGATTATTTAAAATGAATTATATTTCCATACCTCTAATACATCCTCTTACATTAAGTATTATGACCCTATAATGTGAGACCATCGTTCGCTCACACTAATCCCTTCTACGAACCATTATGAACAACTCTTATTCTATAAATATTATCCCATTATTTGTGTTACAAATATTCTCTATTGTGAATACCAATATCCATTTATGCCAAAATTTATTATCATACATGTAAATATAGATCATTTATTGTGTATTTCTATTTACGTATCCAAAACACATTATTTTTTGAATAAAAGTGATGAAATATATTCTTATGTGGTATGGTCTATGAGGAAATCATGTGAATGTATATGGTATAAATGTGACAGGTGGGCATGAAATTATATAGCCCTCCTATTAGTTAGGTAATTTTTTTATCTCATGATATACCTGGGTATAATATGTTATCCCAATCAAACTATGTTATGATTTCACAGTGTTTAGCGTTGAATAATTCTTATGAATACCCGTTTTATGTTGTTTCCACATTCCCATGATGTATTGATGTTATCATATTATGTCATTATTAGATGATCATGTTCACCATTCTCATCATTTTAAGACACCATGATAGACCATTTCATGTTTTTGTTTTTCTATTCCCTTAATAGAATTTATAGCTCAACCATTTCTTAAAACATCCCTAGGTTAATATGTGTATTTTAGAAGATAAATTTAATTTTAATGTCATTCTAAAATGTTTTGAAATTATTTCATTGTATCCATTTTTCCAATTACATTTATTTTTATATAATTATAGAAATACTATAATCCTCTATGACATTTGGGTTTTTAATTTTTGAATTTTTAGGCAATAAGTCATGGAATAATGTGTATAATGATATTGGTTTTAATTGATGATAATAGAGAAAGGTCTAGTTATTCATGCTGATTGGGATTATAAAACAATAGAGAAAACCATAGGTACATAACTAAAAATATTAAAGTAATGACGAATTTAGTAAAATTATTGAGTGAGTAGTTTTCGTGGAATAAAATAAATGGATGGATACTATAAGTGGATGTGTTTTTGGAATATATGTAACTAAGGGTAACATCAGCAAAGGGATAATTGGGCTTTAACTCAATCAATAAATTGTTCAGAATAAAGAGGCATTCATGTAGACCTATTGTGACACTCACATATTTTATGATTTTTTAAATTAACATGTTCATTATAAACCATAAAGAAGGGAAAATGTTCTTTTAAATAAAATATTAAATATTATTCTATGAAAAACATATATTTAAGTCTAATAAAATTGGTTAGGGAACTATACCATTTATGAGTTATCCCTTAAATGTTCATAGTATCCCTATTATGTGTTTCATATTTTTAAAATTATCATCAAAAAATTTCCCCTTATTTTATTTAATGCCTTGATAAAAAAACGAACCAGGTAAAAACCAATGTGATATGAAATGTGATGACTACCCAAATAATATTCCCAATCGAATGGGAGGTGGAGTAGAAACCTTAATTAAAATACCTAATCAATAATATCATGTTTTGGTAAAATAAATGTATTTTGAGGAATAAATATATCAACCAAATAATTTGAATGTATCGATTGTTACCATTATAATAAAAATTCCTGTAAATTTTAGTAGATCATTAATGCCATAATAATTGAACAATGGATAAAATCTATTAAAAATTCATTATTTTTTCTTATAATTATATTAGTTAGTGATGTTCATGATGGCTATTTATCATAGGGAGGGTGAAAAAAATCAATGGTGATCCTTGATCAATCATAACAAGACCAATGAAAATATCAAAGATATATAGTAGGAACAATTATATAAAATGTTTTTTTGATAAATATTTTACTCACAATATTTAAAAATGTACAAGGATATCCTTGGGCACTATCAAAGGTATATTACTCCATTAGGGTGTATGAAGAAAACATCACCTTAATTGTATGTGTCATTACCCATCCCATGGGGCCCATGCTGTGACTACCCCAAGCCCGCCTTCCATAGGCTATGGGCTGGTGACTAGCACCGAAAGGCATATTCCCTATAAACCGGGATGGAATTGCCTTTATAACCTATAGAAATGCAACCAAGCACACAGAAAGATACAAACACAAGTAAAATATATTGTAAAAAGTGTGTGTACAATAAGAAAATGGGGCTCAATACAAGACCAACTGGAAAGTACAAGAAAACTGAAAAGTTCATGTAAACTAAAATAACTCATCTGAACTCCCACCAAGGACCCTACCTGAAGAATAGGTACAGCTCTTGAACGACCATCTCTATGGTACGCATTGTTTAATTTCCACCTTTGAGCTACCTCCATTTTTGGTACTCTCATCCGCAGTTAGCGTTGTCCATCATCTGCACCAAACACTACAAGGTGTGGGCGTAGCCCATGCAGGGGTGAGTATAACCATACTCAGTAGGGACCCCAGACCCTTGACGGTCTAAAAAAACACAAAAAACATAACCAAAAAGGATGAAAACATCTGAAACCCTACTTAGGAATTTGCCTATATGTATAGCTAAGTTATCAAGTATACACAACTCATTAATGAGGAAACACAAGGCCCAACTCATAGCCAACGTACAACTGTTCCACGTAGGAATGAATACCACGAAGGTAACACCACAAGGGTATATACCACGATGGTAAAAGAACAAAGAATAATACCATGAAGGTATAATCATGAAGGTATGTACCATAGAGGTACGACAAATAGAAGAATACCACAAAAGAATCACCAAGAAGGTAAGTACCACAATGTTACACCACACAGAAGAATACCATAGAGATATAACAACGTAGGTGATGACTCATCTCACACCAAGTATAAAATTGGTATGAATGAAATGATTATTAGATGTAACTACAGAATCATCATACTCTGTTAAGAGGAAAAACCATGTAGGATCCTAAATCATGAGACCCACATAGAATCCTAGTACAGCAGACACATATAGGATACTAGTATAGTAGACCCACGTAGGATCCTTGATTAGTCTCACTTGGATTCATAGAGATGATCCAAGTGAGACTCTCAAACAAAGACCCATATAATATCCCCAAGCATAGACCCACATAGTATCCAAATGCACAGACCCACATAGGATCCTTTTTTCAGGTTACATCCAGCTTCAGGGTTCCTACACTAAGCTTGCATGATTCCGAGAGGGTCTGATCCTCAAGCCACATGCTGATACTCCAACTACCACGAAGTCCCACGAAGAAGTATCCCAATGGGCCACCACATGATACGGGTCTCAATGCAATAGATGATGTGTCAACCAGATACCCAGTCTATAAGTTATTGTCCTTTTAGTCCTGAGGGCCTGGTTGGATTCGTGTTTGATCCAACCCGGCCATACCCAAACAATATCCAAAAGTAAAGTGGGGTATAACTATGACAACCCTGATTTTTAATAAAAACTTAAACAAAATTTATTACATAAAACATCACTTGATACAAAAAAGAACATAGAGAGGTTTAGTGTATTTGGGGGTTAGGATCATTAGATAAAAACTTGCAACATGAAATACAACATCTTTATTGAAAACTTCATTTACATAACCACTACATTCCCTCGTACTTAGCATTGCATGGGATAACCTGAGGACATGCATAAGAAAAGGGGTGAGATATAAAGCCCAGTAAAGGAATAAACATGAAATACATAAGGAGTAAAATACATGTTAGACAATATGAATATCAATAGATCACAACAGAAACATGAACAGAAAGCCATGATAAAGCATGATAATCATAACATGGAAATGTGGCAACAACACTTAACATGGAATTAGCCTGAGCCAAGTCTCATTGCACATGGAGCATGAGTAAAACCTCATTGCACATAAACCACGAGTAAAACCTTGTTGCACTAGAATTATCATGAGTCAACACTCATTTCACATGACGTATCATGATACTATCCTTTACCCAATGCATTGGAGTGCTCTAAGGGTGCACCCTTCTTAAACATTTCATTTCATGCATAAGTGTGCCACATGGATCATAAAACATTATCATTTATTCCATGATAAAGTAATGTCGAATTCATAAAAAAAAACTTTATAATCAATAATTAAGTGTGCATAAAGGTGAATAACCTTGATGGAGAAATGGGCATGGTATTCACTACACAATGGCATTGGCTTAGAAAATTGGGGCAATTTCGGCAGCGTAACAACGTGACATATGAATTCATAAAAATGGTTGATGAGAGAGAAAGGGGTGTATCGTCATATTTACATGAAATGGACAGTAAGGGGTCATATAGATACATGTCCAAACAATTGTAATGGAATTTATATTCATGATACAAAAGTATTGCTTGAATGTAAAAGATGAGAGAGAAGTTCCTTTCGGAATTTCGGCATAGTAACGGGTGTACATGGGAGGCATTTAATGAGAGATAAAGGGGTCTCCGATCATTAAAACATAAAGAGGGAAGTATGGGGGAGGTTTGAAACCATACCCCAACATTCATAATTGAAATTAAAAGGTCAAAACTACCTAATGAAAATTGGTCAAAAAAGTGAAAGGAAGAAAAAACCCTTACTTGGAAGTGTGCTTCCAAATGCTAGAGAGAGGCTTGAGAGAGGCTTCATGGGAGGTTGGGGCACCTTGGGAGGATTATAGAGAGAGCAGGGCAGAGGTTGGACGAACTATAAAGGCTTTGAGTGAGGAGGAAGGTGGAGGTTGGGTGGGTTTATATAAGAAAGGTGAAGGAATTCTTTATTATTTAGGTTTGTGACCCCTTATATTAAATTAATCCAAACCACAAACCATCCCTTTGTTTTTGCCCATGGTGTTTGGAAAAGGGAAGAGAAAAACAATATTTTATAAGGCCATAGTGATAACGTCTTAAAATAATAGGGTTGCTTATGTGGTGGTGAGTCACACTCCCATGGAAATTAATTTAAAAAGTCGAGATGTTTAATAAGTCTCGAGGGGTCCATTAATGCTTGGAAATGTAAGTAAAAAAAACCCAAAATCACATTATTTTAATGTTAAAACATATATTTGCCGAAAATAAAGCTTATAGTATTTTATTACATCACTGTTGGGTCATTATGATGTCATAAAATACATTATATATTTAAACAGTATTTAATTTTTACCCAAAAATTTGACTATCTCAGAAAATTATGAAAAATTCACCATTGGATAATTTCGACGACCTGATTCAAGAAATAACATTTATTTTATCTAAATAATTTTCTAAATATGTTAATTTTAACTTTTAAAATAAAAATCGACATTTATCGAAAATTCACCGGTTTTGACAGAAATGGCTTTCAAACCGTAATAAAAATTATTATTGGATTCATAAAATTATAAAATAATTTATATTTAATAAAATAAATTTAATAAAAATAATAATAATAATAATAATAATATTTTACTAAAATATTATTTGATTCAAAAATCCCTTAATTTAATAAAATAAAATTCTTAATTAAATAATAACTTAAAAGACTATTTGTACTTTAAAAAATATTTACAATGTATCCATAATGAAAAGAAAGTATATAAATTATTATATATACAAAAAAATGATGAACATGAACATAGTACTATCGATTTGTTACATAACCCCTTAAAATAGCCGCATAAGACCTAGGGTAAGGTGTTCGATGGTGACAGACTCTTGGGGTGGCTCAGATAACATCGCTCGAGTGGTAATCTATACCAACTTCTATATTTCCCATAGAAGGTCCCATTCGAGCTTTACATGATGAAGCTCAGCTTGGGATTGGTCAAGAGCGAAGCCCAATGACACCCCCTCTTTTCCGAGCTCCAAAAAATGGGCTTCATATGGTGAAATTCTACTGGATGAGGCCATCGCTTCTTTTGTCTGAGTAAATTGGATTTGTTAAAGTCCTATATTTATACTAATCATGTGATCACTGTTCAATGACTATATTAGCAACGGTCAAAATTCGTAACATAAAACCAAAGAAGTTGACATTTTATATAAACATAAAGAGACATTTAATTAGATCAAGTGGTATTTCTATTAATGAAACTTTGGGTCGTTACAATATTCCCCATTTAGAAATTTCGCCCTCAAAATATGCCTTTTCCCACACTAAAACTGATGTGGGTAACTCAACTTCATTATTTCCTCTGATTCCCAAGTCACTTATTCAAACTTGTGGTTTCTCCACAACACCTTGACGAGGGGCATTGTCTTATTTCGTAGAACTTTTTCTCTACAATCTAAGATCTTCACTGGTTGCTCCTCATAAGAAAGATCATCCTCGAACTGTACCACCTCAGAAGAGAGTACATGTGAAGGGTCCGGTATTTACTTCTTTAAGAGGGATACATGAAATAAATCATGTACTTTGGCCATGGTAGGTGGAAGTGCAAGTCGATAGGCCACATCCCCAACACGATCAAAAATCTTGAAGGGGCCGATGTACCTTGGACTTAACTTCCCTTTCTTTCCAAACCTCATGACATTCTTCCATGGAGATATGCGTAGAAAACCCATGTCTCCAACTTTAAACTCAAGGTCTCATCGACGGTTATCTGCAATTCTCTTCTGTCGACTCTGGGATACCTTGATATGCTACTGAAGTGTTTTAACATTCTCCACAATTTCTTCGACCAATTATGGTCCAAGCAGCTTACGTTCACTGACCTCATCCCAACAGGTCGGTGTTCTGCACCTTTTCCCATACAGGGCTTCATATGGTTCCATTTGGATGCTTGAGTGGAAACTATTATTATAAGAGAACTCAATTGGAGGAAGATATTGATCCCATCCTCCTTTAAGGTCCATTGAGCATGATCTCAACATGTCCTCAAGTGTTTGGATAGTCTGCTCGGATTGGCCATTAGTTTGAGTATGATAGGTCGTACTGAAGTTCAGTTCAGTATTCAGAGCATGTTGAAGACTCTCCCAAAACATAGAGGTGAATCCTGGATCTCGGTCAGACACAATAGATAGTGGTACTCCATGAAACCTTACCACTTCCCTGATATATATTTGTGCCAGTTGATCCAAAGAGAAATACCACCGAATAGCAATGAAATGTGCAGTCTTTGTAAGACGATCCAAAACAACCCAGATTTCATTGTGTCCTTTGGATGTCCTTGGAAGTCCGGTGACAATGTCCATGGTGATGTTCTCTCATTTCCATTCTGGTATGGGCAATGGATGGATCATCCCCTTAGACATCTGCCTATCTGTCTTCACTTGCTGACACACCAGGCACTTTGATGTATATTCAGCAATCTATTTTTTCATATTATCCCATCAAAAGTTTTCTCAGAGTTCCCAATACATATTTGTTCTCCTTTGGTCAATAGAGAAATTTGAACTATGTGCATCATCCAAAAGTTCCTTCTTCTGCTCCAGACTTGATGGAACATGTAGTCTTTTCCCAAACCGCACAATTCCTTCTTCATTAACATTAAACTCTGAGGATTTCCCTTTTTCGATAGCTTCCATTTTTTATTTAATTCCCACATCATCATTTTGAGCATCCTTCAACCATTCCAAAAGAGACGGTTGAGCAATCATTTGTGAATGGAGTGATGATGTTCCCTTCTTTATGATTCCCATGTCCATCATCATCAAGTCTAAGAAGATTGGATCCCTCTCAATTCTCATCATTAATAGAATGGCTGGGTCATTTCTACTTAGGGCATCTACCACCTTGTTCACTTTCCGAGGGTGGTAATGTATTGAACAATCATAACCCTTTATGAGCTCTATCCATCTTCTCTAGTGCATATTAAGCTCTTTTTGTGTGAATATATATTTATGACTCTTCTGGTCAGTATATATCTCCCATTTCCCCCCATAGAGATAATGTCGCCAGATTTTCAAGGAAAAGATCATCGCCGCCAACTCCAGATCATGCGTTGGATAGTTTCGCTCATGGAATTTCAACTTCCTTGTGGAATAGGATATCACTTTATCATTCTGCATCAGCACACAGAATAAGACCTTCTTTGAAGCATCACTAAATACAACAAATGTTCCCCAATTTTGGGTAATGTGAGCATGAGCGCAGTGATAATCCTCCTTTTCAACTCCTTGAAGCTTTCTTCGCATTCATCACTCTATGAAAACTTTACTCCCTTTCGAGTTAGCTTGGTAAGATGGTTGGACAATCATGAGAAATTTCTCACAAATCTTCGATAATATCCAGCTAACCCCCAGAAGCTACGGATATCCGTTACCGATGTAGGCCTCGACCATCCCTCAATTGCATATGTTTTGGAGGGGTCCATAGATATCCCATTTCTTATGATGATATGGCCCAAGAACGAGACCTCCTTCAACCAGAACTCACACTTGTTGTGCTTTTCATAGAGATTCTCCTTACGCAAAGTCTCTAGTATAGTTCTTAAATACTCCTCATGACCCTCCTTTGTTTTGGAGTATATTCGAATATCATCTATAAATACTACCACAAATTTTTAAAGGTAATATCTAAAGACTCTATTCATTACGTCCATGATGATTTCTGGAGAATTAGTGAGTCCGAAAGGGATTACTATGAATTCTTAGTTCTCGTATCTTGTGCAAAAGCAGTCTTGGGGATATCTTCCTTCTTCACCCTTACTTGATAATATCCCGAATGCAAGTCCACCTTGGAGAAGTATTGTGCTCCATGCATCTGATCGAACAAGTAATCAATTCGTGGGAGAGGATACTTGTTATTTATCTTGATTTTGTTAAGTTCACGAAAATCAATGAAAATCCACATTGACCCATCCTTCTTCTTGACGAATAGGACAGGTACACTCCATGGTGAAGCACTTGGGTGTATAAACCCTTTATCCAGATTCTCCTGTAGTTGTTTCTTCATCTCTTCAAGCTCTAAAACATCCATTCTATATGGAGTCTTGGATATTGGTAAAGCCTTGGGTATGAGTTCAATTCATAATTCAACATCTCTTCTAGGAGGAAGACCAGACAGTTCCTTAGGAAACACTTCCGCGAATTCCCTCACAATAGGCATTTATTCAAGGATGGTTTCTTCCCTGGACTCAATCATCTGATCCAGATATGCATGTTCATAGGGCAGTAATATCCATTCTTGAGATGATGAATCTAAAAGAGATTCATCTTCCTCCTTACACATGTAAAGAATCGGGGGTCGATTATCCATATGGAGTGTGATTTCCCTCCCCCGAAAATTTATGTTGTCTCTATATAAGGAAATCCAATCCATGCCAAGAAATGCATAAAATTACACCAGAGGGAGTATGACGTGGTTCTCCAGGGAATTCAATCCATATATTATAATAGGGGGGGACTTATTCTCATGGGATTCAATGATTTCTCCATTTTCCATACTCACCGACATCTTCACTTCCATGATTTGTGGTGGTGCTGGGATTGTTCTACTAAACATTAGAGATATAAAAGAATGCATAAAAACCGAATCAAAGTGTACGTTAGATATTCTTGAATGAATGACTAGTGTACCTATAACCACTTCGTTTTCGGGGTTTACTTCGGAAGAAGTGATGTAAAAAGATCTTCATTGCTGACTTGGAGGTTGTTGGTTGCCTCCGAAAAACCTTGGATTAGGGAATTGATTTGAAAAATGCCGTGTTTATTTGCATTTGTAGCATTGAATAATGCGTTGAGGTTCGAATGTAGCGATCCTCTCCTCTGTCGCATCCGCGGGTCTTTCTTGTTGACAGTTAACAGCTAGGTGCCCTTCACTTCCACACCTGAAGCATTTCCTCATCCCCTTAAGGCAATTTCCAGGGTGCTTCTTTCCACACTTTTGGAAAGAGGGGTGCTATATATTCTTAGCACCATTTTATTTATCCATTGGACCACCAGTATTGAAGTCCACCTTAGGCTTCTTATCCCCTTGATACCCCTGTGATTCTCCGATCTCCATTTCGACCTTGAGGGCACATCAGACAATTTCCTCATAGCTGTTGAAGTCACGGATCACTAATGCTTTCCACAGGCTAGGCTTCGGCCCACCAAAATAGCGGTCAAACTTGCATTTGGGGGTAACGACAAAGCCCAAAGAATATCCTGAAAGCCTTGTGAAGTTTTCCTCATACACTCTAACAGATTCTTCGTCTTTTTGCTTGAGGGAAAGGAAGTCCCTTTCCATCTTAAGCTGGAGGGTGCACAGAAAATATTTATCGAAAAAAATCTTCCAAAAATCCTTCCATTCCAATGCCTCGATCTCCTCCCCATGCTTCATATTTTTTATCAATTTCCACCATTGAGCAGCTTCACCCTCCATACGATAAGCTTCCCGGAGAACCTTCTCATGTTCAGAACATTTAAGGATGGAGAAGATCTTTTCAATGGAGTTGATCCATTGTTTAGCGATCGTGGGATCAGATGATCCACTAAAAGTAGGAGTCCTTTGTCTCATGAAGATCTTGATAGTGACTTGTTCTTTCTTGGGGGGGGGGGGTTAAAAGTTCCTCTTGACCCATGTTTCTATTCAATACTTGAGTTAACTGAGAGAGATGCGTGACAAATTTCGCGATTCCTGCTCCCATTGGATTGGGCATCTCATTAGTATAGTCATTACACTGATCTTCACAACGGTTGTTAGCTCGAGTCCTGCTATTACTGGCCATTGGATGGACTAAAAGGAAAGTTAGGGGTAACACATAAAGGGTAATACAAAGAAAAAAGTTGATGACTTATAAATAAACTTCTCTTTCTTTAACTCATCAGTCTATAGGCTTTAATCTAGGCTTTTCATGATCTACTTTCTAACATATATTCTTAGTGTCATTTTTTTAATTCCCTTAATAAGGGTTCATACTAAGATTGTGAATTTATCAAAACATATCCCCCAGAAGAGTCGTAACCAAGAGTATAGTAAGTCTCGTTGTCGTGCACCATTTCCCGTTCGAGTCTAGCTCAATGCGGGGTTTTTGGGTTTTACCCTTAGGATACATCTGTTCCAGAGCCGCCTCTACCTGCTCGTATCCAGACATGGATGTATTTTTTTGATAAACCACTTAATCAGTACTAAAAAAAACTTAGGGATGTTTTTATTATACTTAGTCTTGTCTCTAAGGCTTTACTAGGGTTTTCTAATCCCAATCCCAAAAATAACTAAATCTATCCTCTGATACCAAATATGACAACCCTAGTTTTTAATACAAATTTAAACATGATTTATTACATAAAACATAACTTGATGCAACAAAGAGGATCGAGAGGTTTAGTGTATTTGGGGCATAGGATCGTTACATAAATACTTGAAACATGAAATACATCATCTTTATAGAAAACTTCCTTTACTTGACCACTACATTCCCTCATACTTAGCATTGCATGGGATAACCTGAGTACATGTATAAGAAAATGGGTGATCTATAAATCCCAGTAAGGGAATAAACATAAAATAAATGAGGAGTAAAATACATGTTAGACAATAGGCATATCAATAGAGAACAAGAGAAACATGAACATAAAGGCATGATAAAGCATGATAATCATAACATGGAAATGTGGCAACAAAACTTAACATGGAATTAGGATGAGCCAAGGCTCATTGCACATGGAGCTTGAGTAAACCCTCATTGCACAGGAAGCATGAGTAAACCCTTATTGAACTTGAATTATCATGAGTCAACACTAATTTCACATGATGTATCATGATACTATCCTTTACCCAATGCATTGGAGCACTATAAGGGCCCACCCTTCTTAAACATTTCATTTCATGCATAAGTGTGCCACATGGATCATAAAACATAATAATTTATTACACGATAAAGGAATTTGGAATTCATACACGAAAATTTATAATAAATAATTAAATGTGCATAAAGTTGAATAACCTTGATGGAGAAATGTGCATGGTATTCACTACACAATGGCACTGGCTTAGAAAATCAGTGTAATTTCGGCAGCGTAACGGCGTGACATAAGAATTCATAAAAATGGCTGATGAGAGAGAAAGGGGTGTCTCATCATATTTACATGAATTGGACAGTAAGGGGGTCATATAGATACATGTCCAAACAATTTTAATGGAATTTAGATTCATGATACAAAAGTATTTCTTGAATGTAAAAGAGGAGAGAGAAGTTCCTTTCAGAATTTCAGCATAGTAACGGGTGTACATGGGAGGAATTTAATTAGAGAGAAAGGGGTCTACCATCATTCAAACACAAAGAGGGAATTATGGGGGAGGTTATAAACCATACCCCAATATTCATAATTGAAATTATATGGAAAAAACAACTTAATGAAAATTGGACAAAAATGAGAAAGGAAGAAAAAACCCTTACATGGAAGTGTACTTCCAAAGGCTAGAGAGAGGCTTGAGAGAGGCTTCTTGGGAGCTTGGGGCACCTTAGGAGGATTATAGAGATAGTAGGGAAGATGTTGGACGAACTATAAAGGCATTGAATGTGGAGGAAGTGGGAGCATGGGTGGGTTTATATAGGAATGGTGTAGGAATTCTTTATTATTTAGGTTTGGGACCCCTTATATTAAATTAATCCAAACCACAAACCAACCCATGGTTTTTTACCATGGTTTTTGGAAACGGTAAGAGGAAAAAAATATTTTATAAGGCCAAAGTCCAAACATCTTAAAATAATAGGGATGCTTAAGTGGGGGTGAGTCACACTCCTATGGAAAATAATTTAAAAAGACAAGGTGTTTAATAAATCTTGAGCGGTCCATTAATGCTTTGAAAAGTAAGTCAAACAAACCCAAAATTAAATTATTTTAATGTTAAAACCTATATTGTCCAAACATAAAGCTTCTAGTATTTTATTAAATCACTATTGGGTCATTATGATGTCATAAAACACATTATATTTTTAATCGGTATTTAATTTTTACCCTAAAATTTTACTGTCTCAGAAAATTATGAAAAACTCACCATTGGATAATTTCGACGTCATGATTTCAGAAATAAGATTTATTTTATCTAAATAATTTTCTATATATGTTAATTTTCTCTTTTAAAATAAAAATGGACATTTATTGAAAATTCACGGGTTTTGAGAGAAATGGCTTTCAAACCTTAATAAAAATTATAATTGCATTCATAAAATTATAAGATCATTTATATTTAATAAAATTAATTTAATAATAATAATAATAATATTTTATTAAAATATTATTTAATTCAAAAATACCTTAATTTAATAAAATATAATTCTTAATTAAATAATAACTAAAAAGTCTATTTGTACTTTAAAAAGTATTTACAATGTATCCATAAAGACAAGAAAGTATATAAATTATTATATATACAAAACAATAATGGACATGAACATAGTACTATCGATTTGTTACATAACCCCTTAATACAGCCGCATATGACCCAAGGGTATGGTGTGCGATGGTGACAGACTCTTGGGGTGGCTCATATAACATCGCTCGAGTGGTAATCTCTACAAACTTCCACTTTTCTCATAGAAGGCCCCATTCGAGGTTGACATGATGAAGCTCAGCTTGGGATTGGTCAAGAGTGAAGCCCAAAGATGCCACCTCTTTTCTGAGCTCCGACAAATGGGCTTTGTATGGAGCAATTCTACTGGATGATGTCATCGCTTCTTTTGTCTGAGTAATTTGGATTTGTTAAAGTACTATATTTATACTAATCATGTGATCACTGTTCAACGACTATATTATCAATGGTCAAAATTCATAACATAAAACCAAATAAGTTGACATTTTATATAAAAGTAAAGAGACATTTAATTAGATAATGAGGTATTTCCATTAATGAAACTTTGGGTCATTACAATAACCAAAAGAACATCTCGATTCAACGTTTTTGGCACCATAAACAGTTTATCAAACGGACACTAATAGCACTAGATATGGACAAAAGAATGAAAATGGTCGAAGTTAGTCTGGGTCCGAACCGCCCTGGTCGGACCGAACCTGCCCGACCCGACTCAGTTCGGGTCGCCCTGGCTTAACTCGGGTCTAGCCCAACCTCCGGACCGGCCCAGCCCGCGGTGCGGTGGCACACTGGGATGGCGATTGGCCGATGGGCCAGCCTCCTCCGCGCGGCGCGGTCATGTGCCGCGCCATCACCGGCGGCCCATAGCGAGCCTACCACCCTCATCTCTCCGCCGTGGCACAAGGCCACAACTCCTACAAGGCCGGTGGCGTGGATGCATTCCACTGCCTCCCATTCTCCGGTAGCGTGGGTCGCGCCTTCGTCTTTATCATGGCTGACTGGAGTGTCGGCCGCCGCTCCCGAGCCCTTCGGTGTCGGTCTCTAGCGTGGTCATCAGCGACATTCTTCGGGTCACCAAGTGTTCCCAGGTAGCTCGATCTTCATTTTGAAAATTTCCGCACTCACCTTGGGAAGTCTCCAATGGGTCAAGACCACCAAAAATTTACATAGGTTGTGGAGAGGTCAGGTCGTGTTTTTTTGGCCTGCACCATCCATGTTAGAATTATAGCAAGAGACTTAAATGTTCTTGAATCATGATGAACAATTTGAATGAGGTAAGGGAGTATACAAACAATAATAAACCCTACCTCAATTTCTCGTTGGAAGTGTGGCGAGATGAATTTGGGGTAGGTGAAGAAGGTGCCAACGATCATCACTTTTGCAACACGCTTCCGAAGGCAGGCTTGTGTTCCGTCCTCGTTCTTGACTCCGAATTATGTTCCTCATTGGTGAGAGCCTTCTTCAATTGGGGAAGTGTTTCTCCAATGTTCTCCCAACTCTTCCAACACTTCCCCAATTCCATGAAAAATGAATAGCCAACTTATGAAACTATGTTTTATTAATTTAATTATAGGTGGCCATTAATTAAGTTTATTTTTTCATAATTAATTAAAGTAATGTGGCATAATTAATGTGGAGGAAGACCAACAGTTATCTCCCATTAAAGGGGAAGTTCAAGGGCCAAGTGGTCCCCACCATTGAATTCAAATTGGGGGTTTTCTAGTTCAGGTGGTCCCAACATCCATAACTCAAAAAGAGAGGTTTCAAAAGAAAAAACAAAATATTAACTAATATTATTTTTCTTCTTCCTCAAAAAAGTGAAAAAAATGTACTTCCAGCCTCCACCTACTGCGGTCAAGGTCAAAGAATCCTTAAGCGAATATCGATTCAGTGAGTTCAATGGTGTCCTTAGATTTTAATTCGAAGAACTGGTTCAAAATTTAAAAAAACCCACTCGAACTTCAACTGAACTTACCAAAAAAAAGATCATAAATTTATTATAAGCACACCGGGCCTCGGAACCACACGCCGTCAATTTTCGCAGACGTGTAAACATCCCATATAATAAAAAAATTCACATGAAAAAATATGGGTCTGTACATTCTCCCCACATCAGGAATTTTTTCCCCAAAAGCCACAACACAAAAACTAGGATAACAAGTGTGGGTATAGATCTCTAATCTGATCCTCTTTCCCCCATGTGGACTCCTGGAGGTTCCCGTGCTACAAACATACAGGCAGTAAAGGTATCGACTAGCCATGAAGAACCTGATCTTATCGATCCTCCATAAATGTCTCCCCATCATCAATTTGCAGCTCACCATGGTTGATAACGTGAGATGGGTCATGCACGTATCTCCTGAGATGGGATACGTGGAAAAAATCATGCACCCGTTAATATTAAGGGGGGAGTGCAAGGCGGTACGCCACCTCAGCAACCCTACTAAGGACCAGAAATGGTCCGATGAACCTAGGAGATAACTTGTCGCCCTGTCTAAATCACTGCAAACCTCATCGGGGAGGGACCCGTAGAAAGATGTGTCCACCATCCTTGAGCACCATAGGTCTCCATATCCTATCAGAATAAGACTTATGACTGCTCTGTGTAGTCATCATCCACTCCACGATGATCTGAACCTTCTTCGTGGTAGCCTGTACCGTATCTGGTCCCATGAGTAGAGAATCCCCACGGTCAGTCCAACATAAAGTCGATCTGCAATGTTAGTCGTACAAGACCTCGAAATGTGACATCCTAATAGTGTAGTGATAGCTGTTGTTGTATGAAAACTCCACCATGGGAAACTTATCCTCCCATCTATGACAGAATTCGATTACGCATGCTCGCAACATGTCCTAGAGGGTCTAAATGGTCCGCTCATTCTGGCCATCCGTCTCAGGATGGAAGGCGGTTCTCAGATGAATCTCTGTCCCAAAAGCCTACTAAAACCCCTTCCATATCCTGGAAGTAAAATGAGCATCAAGATCAGAGACAATCATCAATGGTACTCCATGTAGCCTCACACTTTTTTCCACATAGAGGCATCACAAGCTCTATACGGTACCCTGCTCTCTGATTAGTAGGAAGTGGGCCAACATGGTGAGTCGGTCGATGATCAACCATATAGAATCAAGAGCCCTAGATGTATGTGGAAGTCGTGTCATGATTTCCATGGACATCCCATCAATCTTCCACTCTGGGACCTCTAAAGGCTTAACTAAGCTTGCTGGTACCTGATGCACCGCCTTCACTTGCAGACAAGTGAGGCACCGAGAGACAAAATGTACTATTTCTTTCTTCATTCTTAGCATCAATGCTATAATCAAAGATCCTCGTACATCTTCTCCACTACTGGATGAACTAATACAGTGGATATGTGGAACTCCCTCAACACATTCTCCAGAAGTGACACTGGTACCATGGTACGTCATCTGAAAAGGATGATGTGCTCCCCACCATCAGAAAATATATTAGGTGTATGTCATGTGGATATCTAAGCATGTCGAGCCTCACAGTCATTGTCCACACACTGCACCTCCCTGACTCACTGAAGAAGTGGGGGTGTAACTATAAGAGACTGAAGAAAAGCTACTCTATCTCATTCCACAGAGCATATCTGTAATGTTTTCAGCTGCTCAGTCACCTCAGTTAGCAGTAGTATATCAGATCTTATGTTGAGTGTATCTACTACAAGTTTCCCCATATTATGATTATAGACTATCTTGAATTCATATTCCTAGAATAAATCATGTCAACGTTGTTGTCTAAGGTTTAGGTCCTTCGGAGAGAAGATATACCTGATACTCTTGTGATCATAGTATAATTTAAAATGTTTTCTCATCATGTAATGTCGCCACATCTTCATGGAAAAGACCACTACTGCTATCACCAGGTCATGGGTAGCGTAGTTCTGATAATTTTGTCTCAGTTGTCGAGAACTATATGCAGTAATTTCTTTCTCATGCCTAAGGACAAATCCGAGCCCAGTCCCTGATGTGTCATAGAAGACTACATACCAAACACCCTCCTCTTGAAGCCCCAAGACATTGGAACTAGTAATCCTCTGCCTCATTTATTGAAAATTCCACTGGTATCTCTCCAACCAAATGAAGGGTTTCCCCATCTTCCCCAACGCTGATAACAGTGTCGAAACTCTAGATAAATTTTTCTCACACCTCTGGTAGTATTCAGACAAACTGAGGAAACTCCATACCTCCGTCACACTCGTGGGTGGCACCGAAGAATGTACCGCCTCAATATTCGCTGGATCCACCACAACTCATGCCTCTGAGATGACGTGTCCCAGAAAGTGAACAACTCAGATCCAGAATTGGAACATTGAGATCTTATAGTAAAGAGAGTTCCCTGAGAGAGTGTCTATAACTATATGAAAATGATAAGCATGATCCTCCTCAGTAGCCGAGTAGATCAGAATGTCGTCATGGAAGACTACTACAAAGCGATCATGGTATGGCTGGGTGATCTTGTTCACGAGTCCCATGAGCACTTTTAGAGCGTAAGACACGCAGAATGGAATAACCAAGAACTCAGAGTGCCCATATTGACATCTGAATGTCATCTTCTATACATCCCCATCTTGTACTCTAAGACGGTGATATCCTGATCTGAGGTCTATCATCGAGAAACATTGTCTTCCCTTCAACTAATCAAAGTGGTCATCAATCCTCAGGAGTGGGTGATTGTTCTTCACAGTCACCTGGTTTGGGAACTAATAGTCAACAAAATGTCTCAAGCTCCGATCCGCCTTCTGGGTAAAAAAAAGGGGCTGCCCATGGAGAAACAGTAGGTCGGATGAACCCCGTCCCCTGTAAGCCCTCCAGCTGTAATCTCAGCTCAAAAATCTCTACGAGAGCCATCAGATACGCTGGTGTAGATATCAATGTCGTCTCAGGGTATAATTCAATGTAAATGTGCACCTATCTACGAAGAGGTAGACCCAGAACATCATCAGGGAAAATATCCGTGTACTAGTCAACCATTACAGGATAGATGAGACTCGACACATCAACCGCTCTGAGGGTAAGGCTAGCCAACTGATGAGTGATTGGATGCACTCTTCTACGGGTAAGTCCATCCTATGATGTAAAGGCTCCCTTCTCGCCGGTGAAGTTAAAACAAGCCCCATAAGTGCATACACAATGCATATTGTGCCTAATACAATCAATCTGAACATGGACTGTAGATAACCAGCACATACCCAAAATGAAGTTGTATGGACTTGACGCCACTGCGAGGAGATCCCCACCGAAGATCTCGGCTCCTAGAGTATGTTCACTGTGCTGGAACAAGCGTGTAATCATCGAATATGTTCCCATATAAGTATCTAGCTATAAGGATCAAGCCAACTTCCTTGTAGGAATCTATGATCCTTGAATGAGGGAAGTGGTAATAAAAGAATGACTAGCACCTGTGTCAATATGTACTGCAGCTAAGGTAGAGAAGACACAGATCGAATCTTTTATCATCTCCAAAGAACCATGGTCATAGGCCTAAACTGCCTAGAGATGAGCTCTCCTCGAACAACATGCTCCCTCCATTCGGGGTGGACCACCTGGTGGTGGTGGATGTAAAACCTCAAATCGACACCCACTACCAGTTGCATGGACAGCACCCCTACCACGTCTGCCTTCTCCATGTAGACCTCCTCCGTCGAACCTCTGTCTCGGCTTGGGCAATCCTTCGACCATATGATGATTATCTATATGGCAGGTCAGACAATCAAGAGCAATGTGACCCTGCCCACCGCATGTGTAACAGTACATGCTCCTCACATTACTAGCTCTATATTCAGTGCCCCACACAAACAGCCCTAATTCCGGCGGTCGTCCACTTATAGGTCTGGTCCTCTTAGACCTCTGTGAAATTGGTCTGCTGCGAGATGCAGAAGACTCCACTTCTTAACTCCAGGTGGTTGGTCTCACTGCTACTGACTACTCAGCAAGAAAATTCCCCACCAAGAGGGGTTCCGCTAACACCCCTGTATGTGTCAGGATGCTGAGAGAAATCATAGAAGCCCTGGTATCCTACATGAGTCCTTGATAGATGGTTTGGGCCCTGAAGAATGGGTTCCTCACCATATCTATGGAGTATCGTGGGTGGTCAGTGAAGCTCGCAGAGTACTGAGCCACCGTCATACTGCCATGATGCAGATGAAGAATCTCCCGTATGCGCACTGCGTGAAGGGTCGTTGGGAAAAAATCTTCCCGAACAGGCTCTCAAATTATTCCCAGAGAAGTGTCACCTCATTGTGAGCCTAGATAATCAAGATACACCATATGGCTGCTACTACCTATAGAAGACGGGTGGAAAGGATCACTATATGACCATCTAGTGTCCCTACGCATTAGAAGACTCTCACCACGGCCTCCAGTCAATCCTCAGCCGCAGGTGGGTCCGTCTCACCCCTGAAACTGGGTGGCCTCTAGAACTGAAACTAGTGCATCGGGCTCATGCAGCGTGCAACCTCTACTATTGGGGCTGGTGGCATCGTTGGCCCAATGTGTAATGGTAATGCTGGAGCCTCTTCTGGTGCTTCTACTAATAAAGGGCCCTACCCCGAGGCCTCGTCACTCGTTGGGATATCATCGCGTACTATACCCGGAACCCTAGCTGGCTGTCTGCGTAGAGGCATCTTGAAGAGAAACAGGTGCTTCATGGTCAATAAGTTATACCTAGTGATCTGATTCAAAAAGATCACAAAGAGAACTTTTTGAAACACACACGCAATCAGTGTTTTCATGCATTGAGTCAGAAATCAGATGTCAGGGTCCTAGTGTATGGATACGTCGAACGCCGCACCAACACTTGATTCCCTAAACTGATAACCACACTCACTGCACTTAACACTATTGCAGATGAAAAGATCAGAGTCCAATGTTCTACAGTACAACCAAATCATCTGATACCAATTTTTCATGACCCGTACCCAGGGGTCCGTGCAGTGACTACCCCCAGCCCGTGTTCCATAGGCTTGGGGCTCGAAACTAGAAACGAAATGTGTATTCCCAAAAAACTGGGAAGGCATTGCCTTTATAACCTGTAAACACACACAACCAAGAACAAATCAAGATACAGACACAAGTAAACTATATAGTGAAAAGATTGTGTACAGTATGAAAAAGGGGCCAGAATACAAACCCAACTGTAATGTACAAGAAAACTAAAAACTACAAGTAAACTGAAACAACTGCTATGAACTCCCTCCAAGGACCCTACCTAAAGGGTAGGTACAACCCTCGAACGGTTGTCTGTTCAGTACACCTAATCTAATGACCACCTCCGAGCTACCTCCGGTCCTGGTACTCTCGTCCTCAATCAGCATTGTCCATCATCTGCACCAAACACAACAAGGTGTGGGCATAGCTCTTGTAGGGGTGTATATAACGATACTCAGTAGGGACCCCGCGACCCTCGAAGGTCTCACAAATCCTAAAAAGGACAACCAAAAGGCCTGACAACATTTGAAAACCCTACTCAGGTTTATACCCATTCATATACCTAAGTTATCAAGTATACCCATATCATTCATGAGGATACACAAGGCCCAACTCATATCCAAAGTACAACAGATCCATGTAGGAAAGAATACCACAAAGGTAACACCACAAGGGTAAGTACCATGATGGTAATGCCACACAGAAGAATACCACGAAGGTATCACCATGAAAGTAAGTACCACAAAGGTATGACACATAGAAGAATACCAACACGGTATCACCATGATGGAATGTACCACAATAGTACGCCACACAGAAGAATATCACAAAGGTATTACCATGTAAGTAAGGACTCAGCTCACTCCTGATATATCATAGGTATGAAAGAAAAGATTATTAGATGTAACTACTTAATAATATTACTCTGTTAAAAGGAAGACCCACGTATGATCCTAAATTATCATACCCATATAGGATCCTAGTATAGAAGACCCAGGTAGGATCCTAGTATAGTAGACCCACAAAGGATCCTACAGTAGTATCACGGAGATTCATAGAGAATATCCAAGTGATACTCTCAAACACAGACCCACATAGGATCCCAAAGCACAGACCCACATATAATCAAAAATCAGAGACCCACATAGCATCCATTTCCCATGTTACAGCAAGCTATAGGGTTCCTGCACTAAGTTTGTTTGATTCTAGGAGGGTCATCTCATCAAGCCAAAGTTGGATACTCTATCATTTTTGAAGCCCCACAAATATGTATCCCAAATTACCGCCACGTGATAGGGGTCTCAGCACAATAGATGGTTGGTCAATCAGACGCACAATCTATAAGATATTGGCCTTTTAGTCCTGAGGTATCGGTTACATTCGTGATTGATCCATCTTGGCCGTACCCCATCCTTATACAAAACTCATGTGTTGTATATCAAAAGGGCCGTCTGAATCCAAGGTTTTTGGCATGGTAGATGGTTTATAAAACAGACACCCTAAGATCATGATATGGTTGATAGAAGGAAAAGGGTTGATGTTTGTCAGGGTCTTGTCCAACCTGGTCGGACCGACCGAGCATGGGCCAACCCGACTCAGTTTGGGTCGACCCGGCCGACCCAGGTCAGGAACTCGATCCAACCCAGCACGTTGGGTCGGGCCTAGCCCACTGGGTATGGCATGGCCCGCCGGTGGGGTCCGGCCCGCGGGGCGGCCCGCTGGGCACCTGGTTGGCAGTTCGGCCAACCTCCTTCGCACAGCATGGTAGTGCGCCACGCCATCAACATCGGTCGGCGGTGAGCCAACCACCCTCGCATCACCACAGCGACACAAGGCCGCGACTCATGAATGGATGACACGTGTGGATGCACACCGCCACCTCCCCTTCGCACGGACAGCCGCTGCCCTTGCTTCGCCACGACCGATGGTCTGTGTCCCTTCTCCGATGGTGTAGGTCATGCCGTATTCTTCGTCGCGGCCGGCTGAAGTGCTTACCACCGCTCCTAAGCCCTTTGTCGTCAGTCACTGGAACAGTCACAGACGACGTTCTTCGGGTCACCGGGTGTTCCCCGATGGCCGAATCTTCGTTTCGAAAATATCCGCACTCGCCTCATGACATCTCCCACAATTCAAGACCACCCAAAATTCACATAGGTAGAAGAGAGGTTTGGATGTGTTTTTTTGGTCGGCACCCTCCACGTTAGAATGGTAGAAAGATTCTTAAATGTTCTTGAATCATGAGGAAAGACAAGAATAAGGTATGTGCGTATACAGAAAACTATAATCCCTACCTCGATTTCTCGTTGGGAGTGTCGTAAGATGAAGGTGTTGAAGGCGATGAGGGTTCCAAAGATCATCGCTTCAGCCACAGGCTTCTGAATTCAGGCTTGTGCATCGTCCTAATTCTTGATTCTGATGTACGTTCTTCATTGGCGAGAGTGTTCTTTGTTGGAGGAAGAGTTTCTCCAAAGTTCTCCCAACTCATACCTTTTTTCAACACTTCCCCAATTCCATCAAAAATTAATAGCCAAATTAATAAATTAATTTTTAATAATTTAATTACTGGTGGCCATTAATTTAGTTGATGTTGGGGTAATTAATTAAATGAAGGTGGGACAATTAATGTGTAAGAAGTCCAAGATTTATCTCCCATTAAAGAGGGAGTTAAAGGGCCAGGTGGTCCCCACCATTGAATTCAAATTGGGGGTTTTCTATTTCGGTTGGTCCCCACCTCCATAACTTAGAAAGAGAGGTTTCAAATGGTAAAATAAAATGATAAATAATTTTATTTTGCTTCTCCTTCAAAAGAGTTAAAAAATTAACTTCCACCCTTGAACTAATGTGGTCGAGGTGAAGGTCTCCTTATGTGAATATCAGTGTTGCAAGTTCAATAGTGTCCTCATATTTCAATTTTGAGCAAAAGGTCAAAAGTTACAAAAACCCACTCACACGTTTACTAAATGTACCTAAAAAATTTCAGAAATTCATTCTAGGCACACCGGGCCTTAGAATCACGTGTCATCAATTTTTGAGGACTCGAAAAATACCAATATAATAAAAAACATTACATGGAATAATCTGGGTCTTTACAGTATGATACACTTTAGGCATTTTCATTGGAAATGAAGGTAAATTTGACTTCCTCATTATCCGGATTAATCTAAATTTGTTAAAATATTTAGAAATTAAATACATTAAAATCTATGGAGAATTTTTTCAAAGATCGATCAAAGAAAAATAGGGAAATGTGGATCTTATGTATATCATGTGTTAGGATATGGGAAGTGGAGAATTGAGGTCAAATATAGTTTAGTAATGGGAAAAATGTATTGGTGGTAAGATAGTCCAACATCCTATTTTCCAAAAGTGTGGGAATAAGTATCCTCTTAATTTCCTAACAAGAATAAGGAAATGGTTTACATATGGGATGGAAGGAAAACTAGGGAGTGAAAATCTAATTGGAGAAACCCAATAATGTGATGGAATGATGTAATTCTCCATTCAACCCTCTAAATAAAATCTCATATTTCAACTACATAGAATAAATAAACTGTGATAACCAATTCAATAATCCTTGGGTTTTCAATGATAATTGTTGTGAACAATATCTATTTAGTAGAGAGACTGGGAGGGAATATTCCCTCACAACTGTTGAGGTAGATACTAACAATGAAGTGGTAACTTGAATGCTAGTTATTTATTCAAGGATAGTGAATATACTAGTTGATTCTAGTTCTACATATTCATTTGTATCATGATTGTTTATTAAAAATATTCAAGCACCATCTTATAACATGGATATCAATTAAATGGTAAAAAATAATATGTATAAATTATTACATATATAGTATATATCTTTCCACCTATCATTGTTTTTGGGATTAATTTTCAAAGAATATTTTTGAAACACCATTTAGTTTAATTTTATACTATTCTAGTTATGGATTGAATATCCTTTTATAGCTCCTACATATTTTTTCCAAAGAGTGAAACCACCCTACATATCACATATTACCCTTATATTCTAAATAAGTGTATGGATACGGTTAGATATATTATTTAATCAACATATTATGCATGGATATTATTTACTAATGAGAACTAATATATGAATTAAATGATTTAAATTATGGAAATGATCTACCATTATGACATGTCTATTATAAGAGAAGTTGATTATGTTTTCCTAGATGAATCGAATTCTCTTCCTCTAAACTGAGTGGTTGAGTAATCAATCAAACTCATTCCTACTTATTTTATAATATCCAAGAATCCATATAAAATTTCTACTGTTAAACATTAGTTTTTTAAGAATCAACTACAAAAAAATATTGAGAAAGGGTTTATACACCCATGTGCTTCACCATGGTGTGAACTGATCATTTTCTTTAAGGAGAAAGTAGTGTCGATGATCATCTTCATTTATTCACATGAGCTCGATAAGATAACATTAATAATATGTATGATATTCCTTGGATCGATGAAATTTCTATTCAGCTACATCGATCCTAGTTCTTCAATAAGATGTATATTATGTTATTGTATTATTATTTAAATTTGTAAAATGAGGATACCCCAAGACTACATTTCTAGTATGGTCTGATCAATATGAGTTCATGAAGATTCCATTTGGACTATATAATTCCCTATCTATTTTCATGAACATAATTAATACGGTCTTTAGGGATTACCAAGGAAAATTTATAGCTATCTTTATAGATGATATTTTTCTCTACGCTGAATGAAAATAAGGGCTTTAGGACATTTTGAATGTGATACATAAGACATTGAGAAGAGAAATTTTATATGTGACATATAGTAAATTTCAGTTTTCGATGGATCATGAAATATTAATGGAGAATGTTTTCACCGTTAAAGTGATATTTGTGTATCCTTTAATGAGACATGTAATTGAAGGATCACCCAAACCCAAAAATATGGAGGATATCCATAATTTCCTTAGATTTGATGGGTATTATAATCTTTGAATGAGAAACATATCAAGATAATCAAACCTAATAACCACGATATCATAGAAGGTGGTGAATTTTTTATAGACTAATGAATGACAATTTATATTTAAATAGATAAAATAGAGTCTAATCACTACACAGGTTCCCACATTACCAACCAATATGGATGGATGTGTGATTGATAGTGATGTGTCCAAGAATATAGGGGTTGTTTACTCATGAAAAGTGTCAATTTTATAGAATTTTCAACTATTTAATTAATGATCTATGACAATTAATAACTAATTCATGATCTGAAATTGGATATAGTGATAATGATATTTATAATTTGGAACCATTATATATATATGGTGAAGGTTGACATATATATGGAATAAAAAAGGATCAATTATATATTCATGAAAAAGCAGATAAATATGCACAAATGAATGTGGTTATAGGTTTTCATGGATTATGAATGTTAAATCTATTAACATCTTATGGAGGATAATTCAATAGAAGATACTCTTAGTATAAAGGATACTACAACACCATGAATACTAAATATTGATGGGGATCCAATTTCCATACACATGTAAATTATGGGAATGGGAATCATAAAAAACCCTTATCCTACCATTCTTAAATTACATCTCAACTATCAATTCCTTATAGGATCGTGGAGGCCCAAAATATTTTATAGAAAACATAAGAAGTGTTTAATATTCCAGTGTTCAAAATGTATAATGATAGTGATATAATGTTTGGAATCTAGACATGAATATCATTAAATCTAAAATTGAACAGTGAATTTGTGGATGATATGAATAACTCATCCATCTCTATTAATCTAGGAATATATAATATATAAAGAGATATGATGTAAAATATCTTGTTCGATAACATCAAGAGGTAGATTAAATAATTTTTATCTCAGTTGATGGTATGCCATAAAGTAAAGGATGAATAATAAAATTATAATGTTGTTAATCAACTATTACCCATTCAATTACAGTAATGGAAATATGAATCCATATATTTGGTCATCTGAATACGCATTATATCTTGAGGCAACAAAATAATTTGGGTTGTAATCAATTTCCTTAGAAAGATAACTCTTTTGATTTATATCATTGATGATTTATCTATTGAATAACTATCCAATATATACATAAGTGAAGTGGTAATAATTCCTATAGTTGAACTCTTAGTTCCATCTAATTGATATGTGAAAAATATGTTGATTTCTTTTATAACCCTTCAGCAAGAATTGTACACAAATATGTGTTTTAGTACTTATTATCAGCCTCATATAGATGATTGGTATAAGAGAACCATTAAAAATCTATAGGATACATTGTGATCATGTTTGGTGGACTTACAAAAATTATAGTATCATCACCTTACCCTATTAGAGTTATCAAATATCCATTATTTCCATTATATTATTAAAATGGTCCCTTTTAAGGATATAAAGGTGTAGTCGATTTAGACTCCAATATAAAGGGATATTGTTGGGGTGTAGAAGCTAATGGTACCTGATTTTACCCAAGATATGCCATATAATGATCAAACCATTCAACTTCATATGAAATCTACACAATGTTGACAGAAAATATATGCAGATAGTCATCGATGCTATCATAAATATTTGGTCAAAGATAATTTGTTCTATCATTTATCATTGTGGATGAAAATTATTTTTTTTGGGAAGTGGGGAAATATTAGAGTTATATACATTGACAACTTAAAAATACTTGATAATAATGGAGATATGCCATATTATCTTTCACTCCGACATAACCTATATAAAGTATGTGGTCTTTTCCGTGCATCCCTTCTAAATAATTCCATTTGAGACCCTAAAATGTATTGAATTTTGATGTGGTGCATTTGGAAATGATCATTCAATCAAGGAGTATCTTTTGATGATATTAGATCATAAATAAAATGTTCTATGAAATAATACAACTCACATGGTCAATGTACTATAGAAAAATCACATTCTTGAAGGAGTATCTATAATTCATTATGATTATAAAATATATCCATAATATTTAGAAGGATAACAAGAAAAATTAGAATAATACCCCTTGATAATACATAAATTCTAAAATTATCATTATGATTCATATATATTAGGGGTTTTTAGAATATCTAAGGGATGTATACGGAAAAAGAGATGGCCTCAAATAGTGTGATCATACCCTAGGGATCCCATTTTTCACTACTTCTAAGGGCGATGAAATTACTAGGAGTTTCTAATAACCTAGACCATGAAAATATTCAATAACTGAGACATGGAAGAAAACATATATTTGAGAATTTTTTTCTCATAGAGAGAAGTACCCAAAGAATTTTTTTCAAACAACCACAAGTATATAACACCATCACAAAACATACACTTATGGAATTAGCAGATGTAATAATTTGTTACATATATACATCTTAGTAGTATAAATATTTTTTTATACTTAATAATAATTTTTTTATATTTATCCCTTATCATTAATACATTATATTTTAACATGAATATATATTCAGTTTGAATAAAATAATATTTTTATATGAAAATATCAAAATTTTAATTTTAGGAAATTTATTGTTTCAACTAAAGAACATTTTTTGAAAAATTAAACAATATATGAAATAATATTTATTTTACTAAAATATTATTATCATAATATATTAATCTAAATTTATTTAAAAATATAATATAATGATGTCCCATATAATTTGGATAAGGTTTAGATGGTAGTTTGGGTTGTTAAAACTTCTATTTTTTCTAATATTTAAGGAAATTATTTAAAATTTTAAATTACAATATTTATGAAATTACTTTCATAATAAAAATATCAATTTTAGGACCCTCAAATTAAAAATATCCCATGGTGAGAGTTTTATAATTTTCGGTGACAATCGATTTTTTGGGTAAAAATTAAATACAGTATAAATTTATGGAATGTATTATGAAATCATAATATCCCAAAAGTGATGTAATAAATATAATTTTTGGTAACTACTATAATAAAATGGATTTTAAATAAAAAAATAATATATATTATTTAATAAATTTTGAAACCTATAATCAATCCTCCAAATGAAATATTATATTCGATGATTTTAAAAATAAATCTGTATGAACATGACACACCTCCACAGGGTGAATGATATTATTTAAATTATTTTGGTTATTATCCAAATAAAATTTTAAAAACGACTCATATATGGTATAAACTTTTTCATACCCAATGAAAATTCATTAATTTATCTTATTTTATTACATAGAGTAAAATACATTTGTTTTGAAATAAATAAATTATACCTATCTCTTTTACTATAAATACCAACATGAAATCCCATTTTTCATCACTAAAACCCCATTTTCAAGAATATTTACACTCTATATATCTCTAAATCCCATTAAAGGTGTTCTTAAGATCTTATATACATCATATCATGATTTTAGAAGCACCCTATCAGAGGAAAAAACAAAATCATCATCCTCATTAATAACATACTTTCATTGTATATTTTAATTTGATTTAAAATTAATCATGTTAGAATGATTTTTTAAAAAAACATTTAAACTATTTATGATGAACATGTATTGAGAGACCATCTTTCACTGTCATTAATCACCTCTATAAACCATTATGTGAAAATGATATGCTACAAAAAACAACTCATGATTTTCCAAGGAAAAATTTTATTATGTAAATAATCATCCCCATTTCCATTAAAGAGTATTAACCTAGATGTAAATATATGTAATTATTTGGTCTCTTATATATATGTAACCCCATATCATTATTTTTTGTATTGAAAGTGATAAAATATGTTCTTATATTGTATGATCTATGTAGCACTAAAATGCAGGTACACAGTACTAATGTGATGGTTAATCCCAGAATTATCTACACCTCTAATGTAGTAGGTAATATTTTTATCTCATAAGATTCCATTTATAATGAAAATTTAGTTACCCTAGGAGAAACATGATATGATATCTTAGCAGGTAGACATGAATTATTCATATGATGTCAGTTTTTTTGTTTACATATTACTATTTTTCGTCGATCTGATATTCTTATTCCATTCATTGACGTTCATGTTTATTATTAAAAACTATTTATGTCACTATGAAATTCTATTTATCTCACATGTATTACCTTTAATATAATATTCTTTGATTATTCCCTTAATACTCTTTCTTGATCATCCCTTATATACATCCCCATATTATCTCTTGTAGTTTTGGAAGATCAATGGAATTTTAGAAGCATGTTATTATATTTTTATATAATTTCTTTATATGCCAATTTCAGGTTGTTATGATATGTATCTAATTAATAAAATACAAATGGAATTCTGATCTTTTTGTATTTCATTATGACTATCGTTGTATACAAATTCATTAAATAAATTGTATCAATGTCCTAGGTTATCTTAAGAAAAATATCATAAATAATAACTTCATTGAGATTTTGATTAATCATGTAAATATAGAAGGATTTCATTTTATGCAATCAAAATATACAAGGAAAGGAGTTTCTACCACACATTGTTCCCATGGATACACATATATTTAATGAATTCTAACTAGTGGCATAAATATCAAGGGATCATCCAATAATACAACGTTAGTAGCCTCAAAAGAAAATAAAATATTAACAACCATAAACGAAGATTACATTGAATCTATTTTGATGATCAATATTGGTTTCAATTCAAAAAATATATAAAACTTGACAGGTAAAAATGATGAAAATTCCACCACAACATCATATGTTGTTGGAAGAAATATTTCAGGCAGATATTGCATAAGGAAATCACTACAAGTGGTTGAAAATACATAGAAAAAAAATGTTTATAAATATATAATACTAGTTGAAAAAACATACAACAATGAATTTTTAGATACTGCCTATATTTTGGAATATTTGGTCACATAAATCATGGTCTTTCAATAATATATTAACCATTTATAGTCAATTAAATCCCTTATCAAGGAATATAAAGGATGTGTTTATGAAATGAATACAAGTTAATGGTGAAAATATAGCCCTCCACAATCATTTTATGATCATATAAAACTAATACACTATTTTAAAATAAATGTAGTCAAATAAATGAACAATGTATGATTAATATTAACATGTTTATATCTGAAAAATTGAAATCAATTACCAAATAATCTGTGGAATGAAGGATGAAAAACCATTGGAAAATCCAAAGATATGGATGATAAAAAAGTATCCATAAAAATATATGAAAAATGATGATGAGTAATCCTTATATAAATTTCATATGATAAAAAATATTCTCGTAATATCCACGAAAATAATTTTGGGTTCTATACAAAATATTAAGAGAGGTTTCTTTTTGTATACGAAAAGGACCCTGTGAATACACACTTTGATGAGAAAATGATGTTACACCTTCTTTCCTTATCATTTTATTGTATATTTTTCCTAATCAAAAATGTAAATGAAGGTGATAAAATTTATCAAATAAATAATTAATTCTATGAAGTAAGTGAGAATATATACTCCATATATGAAGAATACACTATCATAACCTGATATATAATTTTCAATTATAAAAAATATTTGAATAGTAGATCTATATCAATGAAGATGATAAGTTTGTACTATTTATTGGATGACATGTGTAGATTGTTCATTATATGTGGATGGACTCATTCAATTTATATAAATCATTAATTTCTATAAGGTTATTGAATTATGGTCATTGAATATATATGTGAATGGAAATTATCTCATCCATATTATTTGAAGAATTTTTTCTATCATTAAGGGATAATTTTTTTTATTAATGAAATTAAATATTCTATTTAAAAGAGGGAATAGTATAAATTTATATAACCAACTATATATACTTGAATGTTTTTAATCTATCTATTGTGATGAGATCAAGAACATTTATTTTTATTCTAGGAAAAATAAATTTAACATTTATCATCAATTGGTTTGATACAAAAAATTGTATAAAATCCCATGAATTAGTTTTATGAGTGAGTTTGAGTAGGTATAAAATTGCATTGATAAATGTAATTCTCAGTTATCTATGTCTTCCACATATTTTAATCTATAACTAAGCATATTAACATTGAGTGGAATGACTGATGACGCATTACTAAAATGTAAAGTGATAAAATCATTTATATATGATTTTTTTGTATTATAATCAAGTAGGGGATAAAATAAAACGAAGATAATTAACGATAAATGGGAGTAGGAAATTATTTTATATGTTTAAATTTAATTTATGATAGTGATATTGAGAAATAAAGTGTGGGATTATTGAATAACTTTTGTTTTCATTTTATATGTTACCAATGATAAACCAAAGTGGATTTATGTCAATATAATAATGAAGAGGAATTTACGTGGAATTATAATTAGAATCAGAAGAATAACGAGAAAAGGATATGGTAAAATTAATGTGGAATGGAATGATTTCATGGTTATTTTGATTATCTCATGAGTTCTAAAGACTCTACATTGTATCATGGATTTTGATCCTACTAAAATTCAAGTGGATAATAAATAAAATTAGTGTTATTATGTATTATTCATATGAAAATAAAAAATATTTCAATTTTTTTATTTCAAAAATAATATTTATAGAAAATACATTTAAATATTGAAGAAATTAGTGATGCTACTTGATGTACATATGTAGAATGAATTTTGATACCCTTTTATTATGATTATTTTGGAACTAATATTTTTTCAAATCAGTGATATGTTTTTTTGGAAAAATTTCATCAAAACAATTTGAGGATTATTTTAGTGTTGTATGAATGGGGAGATATTGGAATGATATTTAAGGGTATATTAGAGTATTTGAAGAATTTAAAAAGTTTTGAGAGATCATCTGATGGATATGTAATAATGAACGTAATTAGTTTATTAAATTAATTATTATATATATGGGAGTCATAATTTCAAAAAGACTTTGAGTAAATGAGTCATGTTGTATCTAAATAACTATGATTGAGGATGTTTTAAAATGGTATTGGAAAATAAAATTTGGAAAAATCTTGGTTGAAATTATGTACTTTTAACTTTGTGTAAGTATCACACAAGAGACGTTTATGTGTTATTTTTAGCTATGGAATTATCATTTGATCTTTGTATGTGTGATCATGGAAATACGTATGTGTTATGTAAGACTTGTTCTTGTTTTTTTATTTTTAATGTAAGAAACTTAAATATTTCATAATTTAACTTCTAATGAAATGAGGATTAAATATTATAATTAAAATTATATAGGATCAAGGTGGATTTATCTTGATGACAATTTTTCATGATTCATGTTGAGAAGAATTTAATGTGGAGAATAAAGACGGATGCTACAACAGTAAGATATGGTACAATATGCTAAGGGGTGAAAACACATAAGGAGATCAGACCACATCATGGATAAGTCATGTTCTTTGTAAATTAAATGTATTTAAATACTTCAACATTCTATGGGAAATATCATGTGTGTTATTTACTGATGTAAAATTGTGAGAGTCATCTTATTCATTGTATTTTCAAAACAGGGAGGGAAATATGTCCACACCATAGTGGAAACCATGTAAGAATTATATTTAGAAAATGATAACAAAATGGAGACCACACTATACTGGATGGAAATTCCTTAAATAATTTCCTTAATGAGATATAGTGAAATCCATATAGGTTATAGGGTCTATAGAATTATGAGTATAAGGAGACCACATGAAAACTGTGAACATTGTGTATTGACTAAATTTATATGAAACAATTGGAGGCTCAATCATGATGTTTTCAATGTTGTAATGATGTAGGAGATTCAAAGAGATTCTTACGTCCAAAATAAGGGATCCTTGATAATAACTATTGATTTAATCAGTCATGAGGTTATGAATATATTATACCATGTATAATTAATAGTTATTTAGGAGCGTGATAAGTTCAAAATATGATGTCGTTTTGAGGTTTATATTTTTGGAATCATGATGACGAATAGTTACAGAAATTTATTAAAAAAGAATAATGGAAGCTATGTTCTGGGTCTTTGTGAAAGAAAATAATCAGTAGATGAGGATTTTTTAATAATTATTTTTAAATATGATATATTTAATTAATTTTAATGTATTATATTTATGACAGTTTTAAGTAGTGATAATTATGAGTGATGAATTCGGTTTTTCATCTTGTATGAGTTGTGCTGGTTAAGAAAAATCAATAGATGAATCTTCCGTATACATGAACCTAGATGAAAAATTTTATATAAAATAAATATAATTGACCTGAATCTATGTGTACCTACTAATTCTGTATATTCAATGGAAGAAATATGAGTGATGTACCTCTGCATATAAAAGAGTCTTTGTATTAACTAAATTAACAGAATGGAAAATATGTCTTCATTCACAAAACCCAATATATAAGTAGTGTAATTTATGAAATCCAACCTATAAAATCTATATACTATTTACATCTCAAGAATTTATAGGAAACCCATTAATGTTCTGAAATTGTTGATGGAAGATCATACCTACACTCTCTAAGATGTACATGAGCTCTCATTCTTGATCAAACTCACACGGTGCAAGACGACTCGTTGATTTTATAAGGACTTGTGGGACAAAAATCCACTACATTCCCTATAAAATGACAATTATAAGTTAACACGTATAGTTTTATAACCTTTTCCCTTATTTCTGGTATTATAATAATTAATTTATGCACGTGGTATAATAACAACGAAACACAGTGGATGTAGTCATCCATATAGAGGAGAACATCCTAAAAAATTATGGTCTTCTCTTATAATATATTTCTATTCTATATCAGCAAACATACCAACCAATGGAAATATAAATAGAGGGGTATTGATAGATATATTCCCTCAATGAACACATGTAGATAAAATAATGAGATAATGATGAAATTGATTAAAAGTATACCAAACATGATTCACCCTCTCATTGTGTTGGTTACATTCCTACATGATTCTAACATAAACTATATGAATAATTTTATATATATAATATATTAAAAAAATACCATTTTATTAATGAAGAGAATAATGAACTATCATCATAACAATTAGGTAAAGATGGGATAATGGATTTAAAATAAAAAGGATATATTATAATTTTCTAATTATTATTTAATATATTATTTCAATATATTGGGGTCTGAAAATAAATATATAATAGTTCATCATATCTATGGATATGTATTGATGAAAACCATAAATCTAATATTTTATTATGTGGAACTACGAACATTATCATGAATAATAATCGTGCTATAGAAGTAGTATTTTCAAAGTAATAAAATCAATTCATCAAATAAACATTTTGTAATTAAATAATAATGTTTATTGATGGTTTTGGATTAATCTATTTGAACATGGTAACCTCAATGATGGCATAGAGACAACCTTGAAGAATGTAGGATTTGATTGGATAGAATATTTGATGTCATAAAATATTGTAATTTCCAAACTCATATTTGATAATTTATAGGAATGAAACTAGTAAAGAAAGAGGTCTTTGATCCCATACTATCTGTGACATCATCCATATGTGAGGAAAAGATGAACCCTTCATGGTGGACCTAAAAACTACAATCAATTTGGTTTAGAACTCACATAAATCTATATTGACTAATATTATATTAAAACAATATTGGTGATTTTCCTGATTTCATTGAAGAAATGATTTGTGAGGGGTTAATCCAATGATATATTAATGATTTCATAATATTTTGTACTGTATACAAAACAACATACACTATATATGGTTTTTTCAAATATACATTAAAACTAAAGAAACATTACGATTCATCTACTTAATATTTTTTATGACATACATGTAATCAATTTGTAAATTATAAGGAAAATGGAGAATATTTTTTACAATATATAGCAAACATGGTAGAAATATATATCCATTTTAATTTATCATGGAAGGAAATTTTCAAAATAAAATATATTTCAAATTATTGAAAATCATACATTCTTCATAGAGGTATTCTGATACTTAGAAAATATATTGGTTCTAATAAAACATTTGAATATTTATTGATATAACCACAAAAATAAGGATAATATGATAAGGGGAGACTTTTGAGGGGATTATATGGAATACATGGGAAAAATATATTTAGACACATAATCAATAGAAAGCATCTAGGGTGAAGTGAATATCCATCACTAAGGATGGGGAGACCCTTTGTTGTAGATATATAGCTGGAGTATTAAATGAAAACAGAGGGGATGATTCCATGTTCTCAATGAACATAATTTGTTGACAAATATTTTTTTTATTTTTTCAAATTTTATTTTTCATCAATTATTTATTTTATATTAAAATGTGAAATTCACATGTAATATTGTTTTTATTTTATGATCTCCATTTTTTTTATTTTTTATGTTGTGTGATAAAACCTTTATCTATGAAATTAATACTAAATTAATTTGAATGTGGTATGGAAATAAAATGTTCTATGTAATTTAGTGGAAGGGTAAAAATAGGTTAGGAATTAGTAAATTGAAGAATTTTAACAAAATGGTATAATTCACCATCAATGGGTGGTGAAATCACTTTGTTAAAAAATTATTATTATTAACCACATTGATGAAGAATAACCAGAAACCATTCTAGGACCAATGTGTTCATTTTGAATATTTTAGCATATCTTCTGAGAATAAAGTAATATAATTTTATAGGAATATAAATACTTAAATAACTTATTGATCGTTTTAGAATTTATATAATCTTAATAATCTACTAAAAATAAATTTTCACTCAACTAAATGTTTTGATTGTTTTTTTAAAGGATGGGGCTGAAGCCTCATTTTTATTATTAAATCAAAGCAAAGAACTCTTTTAACTGGGTGCATATCCAGTAGTCCCAAATTTTGGGCCCAATTCACATGCTGTGAATAGTAACCCGCCTACTACAGTACCCGCACAGTACCACCACCGCTACAGTGCCCTGCTATCGCTACAGTGCCCGCTGTTGAACAGTGCTGCCGATGGTACCATATCGCTATAGTACTGCAATAGTACCTGCACCCAATGGGTTTTGAACCCCCATTTTTCATGTAGGATTATGAGGATCTTACAACTAATCCAAACCCCAACTACACTAAATGGTTTGATTATTTCTTGTCATATTATTTGGTTATTTATTTTATTAATTATATAATTTCCCATACATTATAGTGCGGTTTAAAACATCCAAAAATATTGTTATCCTTTTTTTATATATTGTTAAAAGAAATAAAAATATCCATATAATCATCGATTAATATGGATGTGAAATTCAACCTAATAATTTTTATATGGTTTAATACAACTTATTCCAATTCATGTTATATTCTTATCTTTTCAGGGAAAGATCCCACATTTAATGTAGACAAATATTAATAATATATCATTTTTTGAATGGATTTAGTGTAATATTGCCTTATTGTTTTAGTTGATCAGACCATATATGAGTGTCTAGGGGTATGTAGTTGTAGTGAAATTTGAATCAAAATAAAGTTGGGTTAAAATCATTTGTGGAAACAATGCATCATTGATGATAAATTGAAATATATAAGTTTATGACCAAATTCAAATCCTATGAAACAAACGTATTTTTATCATGTTTTTAATATGATGAGGTAATTAAATATTATAATGTTCCTAGTTTTAATCTATTGGAATAAGTTGTGTATGAGGATGATGAGAATTATACTAGAGTATTTTCATATGTTATGGAAGTTGGGAAAGACGAGGCCACTTTTAAAAATACAGAAGAGTAAAACCTGGTAATGTTATACATTGTTATTGAACATAACACATAAATGCTATATTTATCAATTGATAGGAAACATTATGAGGAAAAATCAATTTATTCAAGTACATAACCCAATCAATATAATATACCAATATCAGGACATGAAAAAAGTATGGTAATTTAAAAGGGTAGATAATTAACAACCTACACCTTTCCCATTTACTAGGACCAGGCCAAAATTATTATTTACAACCCTAAAAAAAATAATATTAGAGGTGGGAAGAGGTTGGTCCACAGAGGGGGACACATAGCATGTGTTTGTCTCGATAAGGTATGAAATAAAACTCAGGAAAACTGATGAATGAAGAGGAATGTGGTGACGATAAAATATTGTATATATAAATGAGGAAAATCAAAAAATGAACCAATGGATAATCGGAAATAAATACAATCAATGATATATATGTGATCTCAATTATATATTTTAAAATATTTTTCCTTCAAATAATGCATTACAATTAAGAATTCTAGAACTGATGGAATGTTGTTAACCAGCTTATTAGAAGATCCAACTATGATCAAATGTCTCGTATAATTTATAATCTATAGAAATTACACAATGATAAAATGATTAATTACTTCTCCATAGGTCTATTTTTCCATTAAACTTTGTGTGATTCTCTAAATAATCTTTTACAGATAATGCTATTTTTTTAATTAAATTCTATTAATCCCAATTTTCATTCAATCTAAATGACTTGTAAAATGAGTTTGAAAGGGAGTGATCGATATATAAACTTCTAAAAATACGCATGAATGATACAATAAAACATAATGGTGTAATCTAATTGTACATAAAAATCAAATAAAGTATAAAATAATGGATTAAATTTAATTGATAATTTAACCATAGTAAAATTCAACTAAATATTAATCTTAAATCAAAAACAAAAACAATAGTCATTTATATTTAGTAACATCCCTTCCCACTAAGATTACTCCCAGTAGCCACAATCCCAACACCTCTATAAAATCATATGATCATATCTCTATATTTTTAATTTCCACCCAGCTCAGAATATTTTTCTAATGATTTTATATTATATTATTGTTTACCCAAAATAATTTCAATATGATAATGGTAACATATTCAAAAATTATCTCATTATCCTCTACATAAAATCGTTATTGTAGAACATATCCCTCACTAGTGACCTGATCTGATCTCTCTGAATTGAATACACACCCCATTTCACATAGCACTAGTCTAGAGTCATTCTAGCATGGGACCCGAGTGATATCTACTGAAGAAATGTTATAGCATTCATCTCAGCATTTCCACCACAATGTTACTAAATCTTCATGAAAGAATCTATCAATACTCTTAAATTATAAATAATAATAATTTTAACTCATCAATAACTAAAAATTTAAATGTTATCCAATCTCCATAGTTTTCTTATTTGGTGATGTAATTATCTTTTCCTCAACATCATGAAAATGCAGGTTCCCTTTACATAGGATTTAGTGACCTGTTTAATTTAACATGAACATTAGGTACAAAATATTATCCTTATACATCGATTTGGTATTGGTTCAATGGAAATTAGTAGATAAATACAATGTAAAATATACTTTTTATTAATATTCATATAAAATTATATCAAATTTAAATCATTCAAATGAAACCTTTTAATATTTTTGTATCTATTAAAAATGCCACCGATCTTTAACAAAAATTAATGATCAATAGTTTTTCATCACAAACATTGCCTATGAGACTTTTCTAGTCCCTCCCAAATTAATTTTTTTTAAAATAATATATCCAAATTATGATCATCATATTTAATTAATTTATAAAATTTTTTTATCCTCAACTAATTATAATCATCTGAGGTTGAACTATCTATGATGTTCTGAATTAAGACATTTCCAAACATTGATTCATAGCTTTCGAAAACCGTATGAATTAAAAAACATAGAAATTAGATGGAACCTCATTGACTCATCACAAAATGTTCTTGATATTATTTTATAACTCTCGAAATATTTTTTTCTTTATTAATGACTCCTGTAAGACAATGACTCACTTATATCAAGACATTGTTCAGGTTTTCTTTCATCACATGTTGTGGATCCTCAAAATTCATCAAGGAAACTTTTGGGGGGATATTGAGTCTCCATATTCATCATTAATTTATCATTTCACATGAAAAAGAACTAAAAATATTTTCTATTATATTAGATAAACCACAATTGTACAATTTTATACCAACTAGACTCGAACTTAGTATCTTGTATCTTATTTAATAAGAATAAGATCCCTTCAGCATTAGTACTAGATTAATTCAACTTCAACTACGTATTCATAAACAAAATCAAAATCTGACATGGCCGTCAGATTCCATTCCCGATCCATTTCCATTCATAAAACTATGTCCACCAAACATTATAAATTTCCTATTTACCTATTTCATACACACACATTCAGGCATGGATAATCACCTTAAATTGGTTTGATTAGTCCTATTTGAAGTGTTATTGTTCCAAATTCAATGACATCCATCATCATTATTGAGCATCAGTAGAGAGATTAACTGATCTCTATTAATATTCGGGTGGAGGATCCGTATATTATGCAATATTTAACAGGCCCCATCCAACTTCAATAGGATCATGTTCTATCATACTTTCTTTTTTATGTTTTCTTTGAGGATCAAATCATTATTTTACCTCTCAAAATCCATTGGACATCCCAATTCCATTAAATTAATATTATTTTTCTATTGAATCTCATATTGGTGTCTCTTTAAACTTGTTTACAGACTTAAAAAACTATGTTTTTATCATTATCTTATAATATAGTGACTTTGGATTCCACATAATGATTTGGTCAACTTTTTTATCTGATTTGGTCATTAGCATTTCTAAAAACTGCAACTAATTCAGACCTTGCCTCAATTATCATCATGCTTGGTTATCACAAGATATCACAAAATATGGATATATAGTTCAATATTATATATCTCTTTAATTTAATTAAGTGAAAATGATCATCCTTTACATTTTAATTGAATATGGTTTTCATTTTTTTTGTAGCTAGACTCTTACTAAGTTTTTTATTGTTACCAGATATATTAATTACCATCATTCTAAATCTTGAACTGTAATTTTGGTTATCTAAAATAGTTATTTTAGTATCTTGAATATTTTTTCTATTTTCATGTGTAGTAACTGATGATTATGTTCGGAATGGTTGATTGTAGAGTTTTAAAGGGATTCAAACACACCCCAAGGTTAGTCATGTGAGATCTCCCATACCTTATAAAATTTATAACTTCAATTTATTTGTATTTTGACCTTCTAGATTCGTCCCATTGATGATTTTACCAAATTAGTGCATAGGAAATTTTGATCTTGTGGTTGATCCATCAACACATTAACACATTATTGCATGAAAAAACTATAAATTAGTAAGAAATGATTTTATGCACCCTTCAAAAAACAAGAAACAGTACTACTAAAATTTTATTTCACTAAAAAAATCATTTGTTTGAAAATAATAAAAAAATAAGTATAGAAAAAATAATTAAATTATTTTTTAATAGAATATATGGAATTATTAAATAATATTTCTTATAAAATAATAACATCATCAAAATCACATCAATATAAAACAAAAAAATGTTTTTTCTCTAAAATAAAATGAAAATTTTCTACTATAAAAGTTGAGCCAATAAATCACCAAAAAATAGATTTAAATTACAATACTTAGATAATTTTTATTTGAACATCATGTAATTAAAAATTTATTATCTCTTCCCCATAAGATAATTTTTTCATTTATAAGTAATTTAATTTAAAACAATATTTTTGAGAAGTGTGTAAAAACATTTCCAGTTCAAACTCCATAAAACAAAAATATTTTATTGCCCTAAAAAAATTAATGATTTGAAATTATACATAGAAAACAATATTTCATATTTTTGATAAAAATGTAACATGTTGAAAACATTTATTTACATTGGAACTAGATCAAGATGGAATAAAAATTTAAAATATTTTCCAAGAATTATTACAATATATTCTTATCAAGATTGAATTGAACAACAGAAATCATGGAATCATAAATTCTCCCACACATTAAAATTGTATTCCTCCTATATGGAAATCAATAACTTCTTTAACAAATTAAAAAATAAATATATAGTCATGGTAGTGAAATCATGTACAATTAATGTGGAATTAAAATAATAACTAGACAGATTAATTATTATCAATCATTATTAGATTCCCTAAACCAAATATTCACTATAAACTTATTTGATACAAATAAAATTAATTTAAAATAATTCAATTTAAATTTATTTTTTTGGCTCAATACTCCCCATTCCTTAATGAATTAATTTTTTAAAATTAGTATATAATTTTTAATCCATGAATGTTCAATAAACTAATTAAATTTATAAGTGTAATTTTAAATTTTCCTAATATCTCCTAGATTCGACATGGGATACCAATTTCCCATTTTAATCTGATTTTGATGAACTAATATTATTATCTTTTTAATTGGATTCTTGAAAAAAAATTTATTAAAAAATTTATTTATTAGGTTCTTGTTCAATCATATTGTTTTCTCATGTACTAATTCAAATCATAAAAAATAACAATCCTATCAAAATCCCTTTTATATTTTGAAAATAATCATTTAATAAAAAAGTTAAAAAAAATACTCAATGTTACCAAATTATAAATTTTTTTAAAATAAGTAAAATGACCTAGTAACTATCCAAATACTATAAATATAATAATAACATTTTAAATAAATTTATACCAGAAAGAACATATTTTTTTTGGAATTCCAGAACCTTTTTTTTTGAGAAATTTTGTAACATGAAAAAATAAATGAAGCGCAGCTAATAACATTTAAATAAAAATCTTCCCACTTATAAAAACCAAAATTTTACCTATTTTAGGATCCTAATATTCGAGAAACTATTAATTTAATTTCAGTTTATATATGATTTAAATTTTTGTAATTCATAGTATTTTGATGGGGTATAAGAATATTCCCTAAATATTTTCCTCATACTAAAAAAATGATAACAAATAATTTTTTGATTTTTATTTTAATATAAAATAAAATTTTTATAATTTATCTTTAAATGTAGAATGATGAAATTTATGTACAACAATATTAGAAAGAAAGTGATGTTAATTGGTGAAACAATGTCTGCAATTAAGTACCATATTATTTTAAATTTTATAGATATAATGAAGATAGTCACCTATATTTGGAGAAGAAGATTCAATTTTTTAATTCTACCTCATAAGGGGTAATACAACACACATGATTCCCGACACCGTGTATTAAAAATTAAATGAATAATTCATGAAAATGGTACCATAAATGTGGAATATTTTATCAATAGAATTTAGCTAGATGTTTTCTCATTTCTATTAGTAAGATGCACCTTTAATTTCTATATTCAGGTACCTTTATAATTTAATAATTTTGATATTAATATGAAATAATTTATTACTCAATGTGATGAAAACAAAATATTTCATATATTAATTTTTTTTTCAAAATTTATAGGATTTTGATTCTTACATATATCTCTCATAAAATTAGGGGAATTTCAAGTTATATTCCAAGATAGATGGAACAATAATATCATTTCAATTATTTTCTAGGTAATATAGAATATAAGTAGGATTTATTATTATTAGAAAAAGTGAATAGAGAAAAAGAATAAAATAATAGGTTAGATCCCATGAAATACTGATGTTATAGTCCTTATTAAGTATTCTTGATGAGTCATGTTTCTGATATGAAGGTGTTATCTAAGAACAAAATATTTTCTATATGTAGTGTTTTATTGTATCAATATTAACTAAAAATGTATTATTCCACTCATATACTATCACAATAACCCCATTTACTATCACACTCAAAATGGAGAAGGCTCCATGCCTTGTAGTTTTTACTTCACTAGGGAAAATCATGGTCTTGTATTTGAATTTCAAAAACTCTTTTCCAAACATAAATATCCTATTATAATAAATTGATTCATTTATTTATATAGAAGTTTTATCATTTTAATAGGTTTAGCTTCTAATTTTTTTAACTCATAAATCTATAGCAACCACCTCTCCCCAATAGACATCAAAACATTAATCTTGGATTTATCTTGTAAACAAGGATTATCATATAATTCTACAAGATGATAATGAGTTTTTTTAAAGATAATCGTGTAAGGTGACATACATAGTGGGGTCTTATAATATATCCTATATTCCCAAAATACCTATAAAACATTATTCAAAGATACTTTATATATAAAAACTCAATATTAACCAAAATAATTTCAGTCTATCTAAATGAAATTTCCACATGATCGTTGTACTATGGACGAAAGGCACATCTATTTCTATGAACATGCACATATTTCTCCATTTGATAATTGATCATATAATTAATAAAATCAGTTCCCTTAATAGTGATTAATTCATTTTGAACTCGAAATATAGAAAATATATTTTTTCAAAATGATTTGATAATACTAGTAGAAGGGTTGTTTGCGAGACATACATATGCCACCTCTTTGGAATAATAGTCCATATCTAATATAATATACACATTCCCATAAGATTCGAGAAACTAACACATGAAAAAAATCCATTTACATCAAAAAACATAACTTCATGAATTAACTTTTTGGGAACATCAATTTTCCTTCAAATATTTTCCAACCATTAACACTTGAAATAGATATCACAGGAATACTATCATAGTTGAATATAATAGGCTAGTAAAAATTAGATTTTATTACATAATTGGTTGTTCAATCATGCCCATGATTTCCACCCCACGTTGATGAGTGATATATCTCACTAGTTGGAATAATATCCTCCTTAAAAAAACATTTCCTTAGACATCCATCATCACATATTCTAAAAATATGTGGATCCTCAAAAAAAAATTAATTCAACTCAAAAATTAATTTCATTATTCTATTCAATAAAATTTACTAAGGAATGTTAATGTAATAATAAGCATTATTCATTTTAGAAATACATGTAGATTTACAAATAAAAGTGTAAAATTTTAGCTCAACTAAGATTGAAGTATATATCTCTATGGGGTATTTTTCTTCAGTATTGTGAAACATAGACAAGTTGTTAGTGAATTTTTTTTTATCTTCGTTCATGTCCTTGATTTACACATCAAATTACTCTAATTTATGTGTCAATTTTATTTTTATTGGTTTTTAAAATTTCATCACCATATGAAATTATATATTATAATGGGTTATGAAAATGTTGACCTTAGAACCAATGTAATATTACCTTAATTTTTCAGTGGAAAATATAATATCATCCAACTCCTTTTTATGTTTGTCCTATTCTATTTGGAATCATATTGTTTCATAAAATCATAATAAATCACATGCATTATTTTCTACATTCATTTCACCAGAACAACACCTACAACACCAACACTATAATCATACATAACATCAGAAGGTAATATCATTTAAGGGAAAAAATCACAAGTGATGATGTCAGACTCAAAATAAGAAGATGCAATGACTAATAATATTTATCATTAATGTAAATGGGTATAAATTTGAAATAAATTGAGTATAGTGGTCATGTGACTATGGATAATTCTTTGATATATCGTTCGTTAAAAATAAGAATGACCTATGAAACATATAATTATATTATCATTTGTAGGTGGTGGGATCTATAAATCATTTATATTTTATAATTATCTAATTCAATTACCCAATTGGATTCTATTTGATATAAGTGTATTCATTATGCTGTGATGAATTTGAAATTTTCCAAATTTAAGAAAATATTTGTTTCCTAACACCTTTCCAAAATAGAATATATATTTTTTATTATATTTTATAAATTTCATCCAATAATGGGGAATTAATCCATGAATACCATAATAGATCATTCAATAACATTATATAACATATTATTTATACATGTTTAAAAATTGGTTGGATTGGCACACAATCCAATAGACATTAAGTTGTAGTAAAATGCCCCTTCTTTCATACCACATAGATGACACACACATGTGGACTGTCTTAATTGGTGGAAACAATACTGATATATAAAAATATTATGAATTCCCCAATAATAGTTTATTTACTGTTTTTGTTAATTAATATTTTCCATTGAACTCCTTGTTTTTGGTCTGACACCATTGGAATCATGTATATATAATATGGATTATATTTTCCATTTATGTTAGTTGTGGATGAACCTATGAATGATTTAAATTTACATAAAATAGAAAAGAAGCTATCCCCCGAGGACACATCTATCATATATGAAATTAAAATTAAAATTGTTATTCAGTCATCCAAAAGATATTTTTTAAAATTACCATGAACAAGTGTGACTTCCAACTCTGGTTTGTGTTGTCTTGAAGGGATAAATTATTGTCAAGGGGTCCCAAGGTCCCCATTAATACTCATAAAGAATATAGCATATAAGGTTTTCACTTCATCAATGTTTCTCCAAAAAAAATTCAAATCACATAAAAATATTAAAATTAGGTTCTATATTTTTCTATGGAAAATTAATCCAAGTGTACTAAATATTCTCAACAAATTTATCAAGAGGCTCATAATATTTTGTTGAGTAAATACCTATATTTTTTTCAACATTGTATTCATTTATACTATTTATTTTTTCTAATATCCTTATGTATTCCTCCTATTACTCACAAATATATCCCTAAATTTATTATATCTCATCTGTCAGATGGATTTAACTTGATGATGGGTCTTGGGTTGTTTAGAAAACAATATATTACTAAATTTTTTATCCTAGTTTGAATATTAATTTTCCATTTGGAAGATATATAAAAATCCATCGCTGGAAAATGAAGGTCCTACTAAGGATGGAGGGTACATCCTTATCACACTGCATGATAATTTTGATAAAATCAACATATTGGAAAATATTCCCTACTCCCACTATCATATAATACAATCTTCCTATTTGATGGTAATGGATCAGTTTTCTTGATGAAAATTACATTGGTAATATATAGAACCCCTAATACTATGTGATATAATAAATAAAGTGGTATCAAAATTATTCTTTCACTAAAGTCATAAATTTTTTATACAAGAAATTATTCTCTAAATTTCATGGAACGAACACACTCTATAGAACTTGATATTTTGGTTTGTCCATCTTTTTCAAGAAAAAAATATAATCCTTTGTATGATTATAGGTAAAAATTATTATAATTATTCTCTATTAAAACAAATATTCAATTATCATTACTTATTATATGGATTTAGATGAAAATAATCATGAAAATAGATAGATATTTGACATTTCTTAAGAAGATTTAAGAGGGTTAGTTTCTCAATTTCATTGTTCATTTTCATTATTAATTCTTAAAGGAAATGGTATAGATGAAATATTTATTTTATTGTGGAAATTATATTAATTTCCACTTTAATTTTATTCATTCAATTATTATTTTTATTTTCCAATTATTTTTTGTGTTACTTCTTAGTAGACTTCCAATCATTTATTTTGATTTATTTCTCACTATAGAGATGGCTAGTTTCCATTCATTCCTAATATTTTTACCCATTTTCTTCCTACTACTCGTCATTAGTAGGCTTAGAAATATCCAAATCTTAATAGTGGGTTTTAATACAACTCATTATTTTAATTTCCATAAGATTATGAATTAGAATACATTAGGGGTTCACATGAAAATTCCATTTCCCCTTGAGTATATTCCCCTACCATGATATACGATTTTCTTGTTAGGGTTTTTCATCATAGAATATATCAATTTCCTAATGGTATTTTTTGTTTATCTTAATTTATCCTTAAGAATTTCCTCTTGAGATTACATTATGCTTAAATTTTGATCCATTATATTAGGTTCTTTTCCATATAAATTACCTCCAGTTTTATATTTTTCAGAAAGAGTTTGGGATTATAATGCTTCCATAGAATTGTATTAAAATCATAGAGGTTCTGCAAGTATGATGACCACCATCTATCTAATGGGGATATTTGGATGGATCATATAACCGTGTATGTGATTGATAATATGTCACCATTATGTCTTATAAGAGGTCTATTTCTATAAAAAAATCATTTTTAGTTTCCCGGTTTGGAATCTAATTGTTTTTATAATGATAATTCGAATTCCAAAACATTTCATTACGATTAATTTACCCAATTAAGGTTATTTTTATGATTTTTATGAAAAAAATATATTATAAATGGATTTATATTAATGAAAAGGGTTTTTTCTATCATAATAATGTTTATTTTGATAGAATCATCATGCTATTAATTTTGAACCATATATTTGTGAAATTTTTATCTTATGAGTTATCCTATCAGTGTAATATCTTTTTGAAAATTGGTAAATAATAGTTATTTTATATATAGTAAACCTATTGTAGAATGTGTCCATAACCAATTGGGGATATTTCTAAATTTCCACACACAAAAGGTCTATTGAGGTTGTAAATTTAGTAGCTCGTATACATTAAGACATTTACACTAGTGGTCGATTCGAATTTTGTTGTTGTGGTTACATACCTTTTCTGATTTTCTAATAGGAGACAATATTTAATTTTAAATTTTATTTTATCTATTGACCAAACACATGAATAATCTTTCTATGTCCCCAAGACATAACCATAATTGTTTTTTAATAAACCATTTTTACACAAAAGTTAATAATTCCCCAACATAAGAACATTTTACCTTTTATAATTTTATTATATCATCAATGTCATTGTGATTAAGGATTAAAACTACATGCTAATTAAATTATAGTTAATAAAACAATCATATAAGATACACCTATTTTAGAATCATTATTATAAAGTATTGATCGAGAAAAAATTAATGGGACCCATGATGAGCTAGAAGTTCCATCATTTCCAATAATAAATATTGTAGTTCTAAATGAATTTGTTCTATTAGATATTTAATCAATTGGGTAAGATACAATAATATTATTAGAAGATAAATAGTGTATGATCTATTTGGGTTTGTTGAGATATATGTGTAAATACTAGTAGAGTGGGATACAATAGAGGTTAACCGAGCAGTGGTCAATCATGTTTTTTTCACATTTTAGAGGAACCTATAAATTATATTGTACATATTGACATAGTTATAGAGGATTATTTTTATTAATTTATATTAACAGAAAAATATTTTTCAAAACAACTATCCAAAAGTTAACATTTAACCCAATGGTGGATTGATATGGTTATGAAATATTTTTTCATATTCCCATTTCGGATCTAGAACATGATGTTGATGAAACTCAGACCACTGTAGTCCGAGGATCCAAAATATATTTTTCTCTATTTCAAGAACAATATATAAAATTATTGATATTGAGGGTATTATCTTTTTCCTATATTAATTAATTAACATTAAATTTCATGGATTTTATAACTCTAATATTTAGGATATAAACCATGGATATCAATTACTCAAAATGGAATTTGTGATAAAACAATAAGATATATTGAATTATAAAATATATGTTGATCAATTATAGGTTGGATGACAGGGAAATGTTTTCGAATGAGATATAAAGGATTTCGTTACTTATCATATAGTTTCCAAGTTTATTGGTACACCAAATCTTAAATTGTAAAAACTTTGTTTTAATTATTAGTATATTTGTTATGTTATAACAGAGGATTTATGCCTACAGTTTTAACCAAAATATATTAGACATATTTTTTGCATTATAGTGGTCTATGTAGAAATGATAAAATATGTATGAAAATAATTAAAAAAATCTTATCTACACAACATAAAAAAATATAACATGATACTATTTATCATGATTAAATGCAGGTTAGATATTTTTTTAAAGAATAACCATTAAAAATATATCTTAGGTTTGGGTTTTCCAATTACCATTGGAGATAAATAATCATTATCACATAATGAAAATTTTGAAATTTTATTTATCAAAAATATTTCTTATAATATTATTCTATAAATTTATATGTTGTATTGTATGGAGTGCAATGTTTCTCAAAGGAATACTGATTTATATAGTAAAATAAATATGAAAGATATATTTAATATCTTTATATAGAACCATTAGTAAACAAATGAGACTAATGAAATTAGGTTTAATGTATAGAGGATTCATAATGGATCACATATATTAAAGAAACATATATAATTAATTTATATATTTGAACATATTATCATAAATGGATCATGGGTAATTTAGGATCCCACTTTGGCTATAAACATTTTTATGACATTATATGTCAAATTTTCGGTGGACTTATTTAGAGTGATGTACTATAATCAAAATTTAAACTGATCTGTTACCCCATGAAAACCATTAATTCATTATAACTACCACTATGAATGATAACATGAAATATATAGTTTAATAATTTAGTTTTTCATACGGTTTTATCTATGATGAAATTTATTTACTATTATTTTTTATTCAAGTATTCCTAAATATTATTATTTATTATTTTATGTATAGAATGAAATTTCATTAATGAATCCATTATTTTATTTCTGATTATAATTTTTTGTTATTGTTTATATTATATTATTATATTTAATTTTAAAGTTTATGTTCTACACAATATTAAAAGTAACTAACACTATAATCTTAAAAAATTATTATTTTTATGTTATGTTGTTATATTAATACTTTTCCTAAGAAATATATTGTTATTCTATAATTTTTACCTTTTTAATGTATATCATTTTTTTCTTCAAAATGGTGAGAATCATTATGTGAATATTTTTTACTCTTATTTTCTATTTTGTAATTTTTCTACTTGGTTATTATTTTATAGTGTTTTAAAATATCAAGATTTTTATATAAAAATATGGAGGATATTGGTGCGAAAGGTAAATCAAATCCTAGTTTCAATAATCACAAAGCATGTATATTGTGTGTATTATTTTATTATTATAGATGAGTAATTTTTAAAAAAATAATAATACGATATTTAGTGATTTTCTATATATCATATTTTTTTTATAATTTAGATTCAAGGATGACCATATATAAGAACCAAGGTGATCATGAATGAATTTTTATGAATTTCATAAATTTTTAGTCAACTGAGTTGAATACTAGAGAAAAATATATAGTTCATTGAGGCTTACCATGTATTTTGATAGAGTTATTTGTGAAAATTATTTTAATGTCCAAGATTTCAATGAGGTATCAGGGTAAATTGTTTAATTTTTGTGAGTTAAATGATTATTAAAACCCATTTGACCATTTAATAATACTCAATGAAGTCATGTACCACTTAAAAGAACAATTATATTGAAAAAAGTCAATGTGAACATGAAGTTAATGTTAGTCAATTTTGAATGTGACATGATGTATCCTCATTATAGATTTAAGTGATTGTGAAAAATATTTTGAGGATTTAAAATAAATACAATCAAAAAGTCAATGGAGCATCATTAAAAAGTGGAAAATACTCTGATCAGTGATGAATATAAATGGGGATAAATTCCCAATATTTTTTAATTTTATAAATCACGTTGATTATTTTTTTAATTATTTTTTTCTAAATTTATAAATTTATAAAAATGAGGTAGTATTCCCATTTAAAATTTCATTTGTCACAACAAATACTATAGTAAATTTAATAAGAAAATAAATTTGTGAAATGAACATTAATCCAAGTGTTGCGAATATTTTCTCAAATGAATTGAAATCAAATCTCATGAAGTATCTTATTATCCAACAAAACCAACTACTGGAGGTAGATGAAATGTTATGAGACCTCAAGTATAACTCTCCTAATTAATGATCCTTTTGACAAGTTGTTATTGTCTAAAAAAATATTCCAAGGATACTATAAAATCAAATTAATTGTAGAAAATTATAGATAAATAATAATTCAATCTATAATATTAATAACATACTTGTACACCAGATTGATTTTAATAGATACGAAAAACATCATAAAAATATAATATAAAATAAATCATTAACCTATGGAAAACAAAAATATATATATTCAAAAATATTCTATAAAGGGTCTATTATATATAATGAATGAATTATACATAAATAAAATGATAATGGTGTCCCAATTATCAGTCATTAACGTCCCATATAATTTACTTCACAATCCTTCCATGTTCAACCATCTCACCCAGCTGTGTTACTGGTAATTTTAGAGTTCTATGTCAATATAGGGTCTTAATATCCATTGATATAGACATTTTAGGTGTGATTATAAAACCAATATGACCACTTCCCGGGTAGTTCCCGATATAAAATAGTATATATATGATTACAACCTATTGTAATATCATGTTAAAGAGTAGGCACCATAATATTCAACTATAATTAATTTAGAATGTCTTATTTTCTGTTATGGAATTTACAAAATTCATGTTACAAAAAAAGGTTGGGAAACTATGAAATGAACATATCTCCATTTTGGGTGGAGTATTCCAAATTGGTTAGAAATTTAGCTACCCTAGTTCAATAAATTAAATTATTAAAGACTATTATGAAATGGCTAGCCCTTTAGTGGGACATTGTTTCCCAAATGGAATAATAATATTTCAGAACAATTATCATCATATTTAATGAATTATATCTACTAAAAAAATTAAAAGTAGAAAATAATGAATATCTTTGAGAGAATTTAGTATCACCTATCAAAATATATTATAGGTTTTTAATGATCTAAACCCCTCTTTTAGTGAATGAAATATCACCAGTTAACATCATTGATAGGTTACTTGCACATACAACCCTTCCACTTTGTGAATTGAATAACACCAGTGAACACAATGACGTATTTGAAACACATAGAACCCTTATTTTATAATGAAAATATCTCCCTTACACATATATGATCTGCTTTAGGCACAACCAACACTTTCTAGTTGTGAATTGAATATCAATAGTCAACTTCAATGATATTTTGTAAGTGAATCGAACCCATGTGTCATTATAATGACATGTACCATTACATGTTGGTGAAATTTGAGGAGTATAGGATCTCTAGGTATTTTTATTATAGGATTTTTTTATAATATTAATATGGATTTAATTTAGTGTTTTGGGATATTTATGGGGGTTATTTCTAATATATGGGGGTCATGAAGAATGTTTTGTTGATTTTGGTAAAATATTGATTGGGTGGTAAGAAATAAAAAAATGTGGTTACCAAAGTGTAAATGATGGGTTCATTATTAGCCTAATTAGTGTTTTAGTGGGGATGTGATCCTAGGTGGCCCACTAGATGGACTGTGGACTTATACTAGGTTTTTACGGGCCCACTGAGTTCCTAGTAGGTTATATAATTGTTATTTTTCAAAAACAATTGTTATATATATACTTAAAAATACATATATTTCCAACAATTGTATACTCAACCCATGACTCCTTGTAACAAACTCATCCACATTTCATTGTTATCCTTATCCACTTCTAAACACCCTAATTTATAATTTCATGAATGATAAGTGATCAATATTCAATGGTGTAATTTTAAAAGCATAGATAATGCATTCCGTATAAATTCTTCAAATATATCTTCCATTTCATTAATGTTTATGTTTTAATCCAAAATTATGGGTTTTGAAATCCTTTTAATTTGGGTGAACTGATCCAAACCAACAAGTGATCCTAGTTGGGAAAACTCTCTCTATATATATATGTAGGTTTTCCCTTATATATAAATCAATATATATATCATTTTATGAATGATATTGTGTGAATTCATAGATAATTTTTATAATGATATGAATTTTTACCATGAGGTATCCTAACTTTATGCAATTAAATGTGGAGTCTATCATTAGTCGAATGAGAGTTTCATACATAGTTTGGTAATTTTAGAATCATCTAAGGGTATTTTCACAAGGAGGAATGGGGACTAATTTTTTTAATAAATCAGAAATAGATACTTGTGTATATAATATCAATAATTTTCCTTGGATATATTGTTTTATTACATATTGTTGGGTCTAATGATTTTATGAATTCACATTAGTTTGTGGTGGGATATGTCGTTTGGTTAATTATTTTGGAATTTGTTTTAAGTAAAAATTTTGTTTTTTTGTTTTGTTTGGTGTGGCTCATGAATTTTGAGGATTCATATATCTCATTCTGGGGTCCCCATGGAGTGGTTTACTGAGTTGAATATCAACGATGGATCTATCATATCATAAACAACATATAGTGAATGAGAAAATGGTTATCTTAGTTCATGGATTCTCTTTTAGGGTTATATTACATGGAAAATTTTATATTCTTCGGATAAATATTTATATATTTTGATTGTCATGAATTAGTATACTATAATAGGGTAGGTTTATGGGTTAACATGACTATGTTTTCAAAAACACACCCTATACATGGTTGTCTTATGAAGTGGTCCTTTCGATATTTTACCACTTAAGATACAATGTGAATTAAAATTTTCTATTAAATTTATATCCATCAAAGATTAAAATACATGTATATTACATAATTTTAAAGGAATATTCGATACATTAAAAAATAAAGGCCTGGGGACCGTAGTCGTCTAGTGTCATTGGAAATAGGGAAACAAAATCTTATATCATGGAAAAAGATCCTTAAAATCTCTCATAAAGACCTAAACATTTAGTAATTCCACCTAAAACCATTCTTAATAACCAGGATAAAGGAAACAAAGGAATGTGGTAATTATCGGTTCTTAATAAGGGTAAATAAAGGAAATGTGTAATCATAACAAGAAGAAAAGGGTATGTAACTTGTGTATAACATTTGAGGATCATACCCTACATATTAGATATCCTAATAAGGACTAGAAGTACATAAGTCATGAATAATATAGAAGTAATTAAAATAATCCATGAAATCCAAATAGATGATTAAAATAATGAATTTTGGAAAACACATAAGAATATTTAAACCCTATGTCGTGGGGGACTACCAAGGCCTTCGTAACATGTCAGGCCTGGGTTAATCAATTGTTTACAATCTTTGGTATGAGATTCCATACCATGTACCTTATTGTTTCAGGCACAGAATATCCTCCATTGTACCTTATTATTTTGAGATTTGTATTTCCTTCCTTTTACCTTCTTGTTTTAGGATTAGGATGTCTTCCCGTATACATTCTTATTTCATGCTTCCAACATCCTCCCATTTAACCACTAATTTAATTATTTGGATATCCTCCCTTATTCACTCTTGTTTCAGGCATGATATTCCTTCTTGTGTACCCATTAATATCATAAAACATTTATCCTTACCTGATGAATTTGAGGGTGATATGGGTTCGACCCATGACACAATGAAATAATACATTCCTTTTCTAAAAACATTCATCATATCATGACCCCAAAAAAATGATCGGTATTATAAACATAAAATAATAACCCATGAAATGAAATAATTATCATTAACATTTCATCACATCCTAACCTAGGGTAAATAGATAGGTTTCATAATCATTTCATCGATGCATATCCTATAAAGAGAATCCAATTTCAAAATCTTATAACTCGTGGATGTGATACGTGTGTCATAATAATTTTTAAATAAGAACCAATGATGTTAATGATTTAAAATTAATGGAAACTTGGGAACACTTTATATAAGGTATTTATTTACAAAAATGGAAGTCATTATAGATTTAAAATAACACAAAATAATATTATGAAAACATTTATTGAGGAAACACTCATTTCTTGTTTGAGAAAGTATTTTTTCACAACAAAATTATTTTTGAAATCAATTTTAAATGAAAATAACTTTAATACATATAAATAATTCATTAATTCATTTTGAAACTTTTTTCCCTTTGAAAACATGTAAAAGAATCTTCAAAACATTTTGAAACCCATTTTCTATGAAAAAACATAATAAAAGTATGCAATTTTTTTGAAAACATTTCTTTTAAAATAATTTTAATAACAGAATTCCTAAAAATTAACATTTCATACATGAAAATAAATCATTATATAAATTATGGATTGTAAATCCGTACATGTCATATGTTTTAAAAAGGAAATACCTTTTACCTGGTAAAAATGGTTGAAAAATTCCTAGATCCGAAAGTGATACGAAGATTCCATTAAAAGAATTGGTAAATGAAAAAAATGGAAAAATGTATTTTAACTATTATAGGAGAATAGTAAATTATTCTTGTAAACACTTTTTTATTAATTATTATTTTTTAATGAACATAGCATTTTGACTGTAAGTAGGGAAAATTCGGTCTTTCTTAAATTCACATTGTTAACTATCTTATATTCCAAGGAGTAAAAAAATTATACCAATAAATTAATATATCATGAATAACCATACGATAAGAAAATTCATGAATATTATTGAGACATGGATTATGATATTTCCTTAAAGGTATCATAATAATAAACAATCTCGAAATGAGATGAGATTGTTTCAATAAGCACTAGTCATGTAGAATCATTGAACCATAACCCCATTTTAAGAATGTGAAAATACATTAAGATTAAAATATCATGAAATGAAAAATATTAATGATATAAAAATTCAAATGAGGTATATAATCCTACAAATTGAATGTAGGTGCATAATGAAACTTATGTCTCAATGAATGAAAATTTTGTCAAAATTTTCTTAATGATTTGGTTGCTTCTGAAACATTAACCCCATGAAATAATGATCATGGAATGGATATGTAAAAAACCATAAAATATAAGTGTAAAATTAATTAAATACATCCATGGGAATTATTAAAACCACATTGAAGGAATGTTTTGAAAATAGATCATGTATCTCATGGAAATAAAACGTGAGGTAAAATCCCATTACCTTGTGTCTTTACTCTCGTCGTACTCATTCAAACCTCCTCTTGGTCAGGAAACTCATATAGGATTCTATCAAATGGATAAATTTGGTTGATTTATGCCCAACTATAGGATTATTAGATGATTGGAGGGATGTTCATAGTAGAATTTGGATGATACTGGATGAACACATGTTGTTTGAGAGGTGTGAATATGAGGGATAAGTGGTGGCATTTTATAATGAATGAAAAGTTCTCATAAATTATTTTTTAAAACATGTTATTTGTACACATGTTATTACCAAAAAAAGTCACAAAAATACTAAAATCCATAATTTAAGGTTCATATTTAAATATGTCCAGATAATGATTATTGAACAATTTTCATGGTCATTTGGCCCACTTATATTAAGATTTAGACCCTAATTAATCATAATTTAAAGTTAATCATTGTGATTAATTAGAATCACATTTACTAATTTTTTTCATAAAAATATATCCGGATCTAATTAGAATCTAAATATTAACATTATTAAAATGTTTAATGTCAATTTTTCTAAAATCTATTCATATACGTGGGGAAACTAGGATTAGTGGTCATCCTGCAGATAGGATGAAATAATGGTTTTTTAGAGTAGAAAAATGTTCAAAAGTTTGTAATGTTATTATATTAAATTTCCATGTGTTATTGATTAAAATTATCTAAATGTTATTAAAATATTTAAAATTTATCTAATATGACCTTTATACAAATATATCATATTATTTAACATTAATAACTATTTAAATTAAATAGTATTTATTAACTAAATGCATATTTTCACTAATTTTTGAAAAAAGATGTTTCTCAAAAAATATTAAAAAATCACTTGAATCTAAAATCATAATTCTAAATTAAAAAATGATCATATAATCAAACTATATTTCGTTATTTGTATAAAATATTTATTTTTCTAAAAAGATTGTAAAAAAATGTTCATTCAGGAAAATATTATTTGTAAACATATAAAAACATTTGAAAAAATTATAATGTTAATTATCAATATGTTTTACTTATATATAACCAATATAAAAATATAAAAAAATTACATATTAATCTTTATATTACTAATTTTAATATCATGGTTGTAACTATCTTTTTTAAGTAATTATAATCTAAAAAGAAGATTCATAGAGACATATTGTTGTGTGTAATGTTTTTCACGTTGATGTTTTACGTAATGCATCCCAAGTTGGGGTAGCGTGTAGTGTATGAAAAGTCTACTTTTCATGTAGTTCACTCCATATTGGTTTCTTAAGAATGATATTTTTGTATTCATGTTTTAATTTACATATCTATATATAATTATTTTGAGTGTCATGTGAAATAAAAAATATAAAAAATATAAATTAATTAGAGAACATATATTTAAAAAATATTTGTGTGTTACCTTCTTCCTCTCTTAAAATTAAATATTTTCTCAAAATGGGTCCGGTTTGTCAAAGGGTTAATAATTGAATGATAATTTCAAAGAAACCCCCCTCAAAAATATAAATACAAAAACGTCCCTTAAAATGGAATATTTGAAAAATAACGGTTACCCAAGTATCATATATCTTGGCATACACCAGGAAGAATAGAGGATAAAGGTGAAAACATGGACATGTAAGTGAAATATTACCATCACGTTCAAAAGGAATGTTATAAAGAAAAATTTTAGGGGGAAGTTAACAATCAGTAATCCATAAATATGAGATAAACTATTGGTCAATTTGATTCTTCAGAAAACAATTACTAGGATAACATTTGTGGTTTCAATACTATTTTTTCCTTAAGTTACAGAATTTTCATGAATGGATATACATGCATGATTTTAATAAATTCTCACCCTCTATTGTTCTGTGATCCACATCACATATTTCTAAAAAAAGGATGGTGACCTTTTCATTCTTGGAGAATATCATGTCATGAGATCCATGATATTTTATTCAATCTATCATTAATTATCATCAATACCATATTTAATAACAGGTTATCCAATATTCTTAAATTGTTATGGGGTTAGATAATACGTTTCTCTCACAAACTAATCTTCTATTTAACATAATACTTATATAAAATTTTAACCTTATAAAAATTACAGATGATGATAATCCAAAACATGATAAAGAAGTCTCAAAATCATCTTAACATTGATCCCATGTGTATCAAAATTTAACTCTTGGTTGTCAAATCCAAAACATGTGAGTACCCTCATCATATATTCTCTTGAATCATGGTAATAACATAAAATAACATAAATACATTAGGAAAACGTGAATGTTTTTTTATTCCAAATGTTATTATATAATACTTATATCAAATAAGATTTCAAATTCATCCATGATGACATAGACTACTTTTACAAACAACCAATAATCATATCCACGGTAATCAGTTCCATCCAATTTAAATTATCCAAATCAACTATCTATTTATCCAATCGAAACACAATTTTATCAATATGTTAATCACATTAAGGGATATCGTCTTATATTTATAATATCACTTATCTATGCCTTAATCACCATCAATCATATCCAATTCATTCCTTGATGAAATATTATACTGAAAATAATTATATATTTCATGATTCATATAACATAATTTTGAATTCCAAAATATTATTACTTTATTCATCCAGATGTATTATTAAACCATTACTCTTTCTTCATAAACATATTCCTTAATACCTCTTCTAAAGAATATGAATTATGAATCATGTATTAAGGTTCCTCAATATCAATCTATTCATTAATATTATGAACAATGTAAAATATACCAGAATAACATCACATACCATTCACAGGTCAATTTTGTTGTCTTTATAATCTGATATGTATAACCAATACTCATACCACATTACTTTTTTAATAGATTATAATTTCAGAAATAATTTTTTATAATGAAAATAATTTCCACGTCTGAAACATTCAATTGTAACCTTGTTATTTATATTTCACTCAATTTTCTAAAACTAGAAAGCACGAGGTGAGAAACACATATCACATTATAATGGAACATAATCATCAAAAATTACTTATAGAATTTCCAAATCATGACACCCATCCTTTAATTGTTGATATCTTACATTGAACATATATTATTTATAGTAATATTCAATTTAAATACATCATAATGGTTCAAGAAGAGAATGTGAATTTTCAGAGTATATCCACTATAATTCTCAAATTAGTTGTGTAGTAAGGCCCGTTATCATGTACCAGAATACCCTGAGTCATCCGTAGACAACATTTCAGAGTTGTTACCCCTAGGAACATCTTTACCAGACCCACATCTTATTCTATAATCCTAACAAGGATGTATTTCTAGGACACCACTCACTCTATCCTTTACCAAAATTCTAGGAAATTTTCCTATATGTTGACTCATCCTTATACTTATCCATAGAAACATCCATAGACGCATCCTTAGAAACAATCATAATGATATCATTAAATTTTTCTCATCCTAGTTACAAAATGTTGAAAAAACCTTTCCTATGGTACTATATATTGAGACATAGTCTTCAAAAACATGTATATGACATCATTTTAGAGGAATATTTAGTACATTAAAAAATTAAATACTTGATGACTGTAATAGTTCTGGCCTTTGGAGACATAGAAACCAAATTTTCTATCCTAGTGTAATATCTCAATAATATCCCATAAATATATTCACCTTTAGAACTAATATCTAAAACATTTATTTATAACCTAGTGAATGAAAATGTAATAAATTGGAGAGGTCAGATGATTTATAAGACTTAATAAAAGAGATGTTTAGAATAACATGGAAGAAAAGTATAGAAATTGGGTTTAACTTTTGAAGATCATAACCATTATATTAGAGATTTTAATAATTATTAAACATTCATAAGTTGTGAATAATAAGAAAATAAATATTGTAATCCACAAAATCATAGCATTGGAATAAAACATTGAGCTATAGAAAACAGATAAGCATATAAAAAACCATTTTTATGGAATCCTACCAAGGCATTTGTATCATATTAGGAATGGGTTAATCACCCATGTACCTACTTCTGTCTTGGGATTCCCACCAGTGTGACCTCTTTTTTTTGGGACTGGGATGTCCTTCCATGTACCGTCTTGTTTTTATCATGGGATTTACTCCGGTTTACCCTATAATTTTGGGGCAAGGATGTCCTTTGGTATACCCTCTTATTTTGGGATGGGATTTCCTCATGTTTACCCTCTTGTTTCGGGTTTGGTATTTTCTCCAATATTCCCTATTTTTCAAGCTTTGGATACACTCCTATGTACCCCTTGAGATCATAAAACATTTATCATTACCTAATTAATTATACTAAGACATAGGTATCACCTGTGACACAATGAAATCATCCATGCATGGTTCAAAAAAACATTCATCATATCATGACCCATGAAAAGTTATTTTTTTATAAACCTCAAATCATAACCCATGAAATGAAATGGGTATCCATAACATTTCATCACATCATTTCATTTTGGAAAAGAGATGGGTTTTATTATTATTTCATTGAATCATAACCTATAATGGGAAGTGGGTTTAAAAAGTATATAACCTATGTAAGTGATATTTGATTTGTAAGAATTATTCCATAAAAAAATAATACATTAAAAAATAATATAAATGTGACCTTTTTATATTTACCTATAATGTATTTATTATACTAAATGGATGTCATCTTTGATGGAAAATGTATTCAAATGATTTTTTGAAAACATTTCCGGAAAAAAATATCCTTTCATCATTGAATTTTTTTATTAAAAATAAAACTTTTTAGAAATCCATTTCTATTAAAATAACGTTGAATACTTACAAATACGTCATAAAATAAATTAGAAATCATTTTTCCTTGTAGTAATTTACAATAATCATGAAATCATTTAGAAAACTATTTTCCATGGAAACTTATAAATAAAGATCCAAAATGTTCTAAAACCGATTTTATTTAAAATACATTAAAAACCATTAACTTATTTGAAAAATCTGAATATGAAATGTAATCATCATAAAAAAATGGAAGACAAATCCATACATGTAATACAAGGTAAAAACAAAATTCCATTTTCCATGTAAAAATGGTAGAAAAATGTATTATTTAGAATGTGAGAAGAAGATTCCATTGAAAAAATTGGTAAAAGAAAAAAATAGAAAAAAGGTATTTTAAAATCTATAGTAGATTAGTAAAATATTCTTATAAATTATTTTTATAAATAATAGTTTTAAATCTCAATAGATTTTTTGACCGAGGAGAGGGTAAATTTGGGTTTCATAAAATTACGTTATTTAACTATATTATATAAAAAAAGATTTGAAAAAATGTACCAATACATGAATATATAATGAATAACAAGAGGATATGAAAAGTCATGAATTTTATTGGTATATTTATTATTATCTTTCGTCAAGGGTTTCATAATAAAAAAAAATCTCAAAAATAGAACAAATTGTTTCGATAAACTCTCATCAATTATTAACATTGAACCATACCCCTATGTATGAAATTGAAATTAACTGAAACTTAAATTATAATGAAATGAAGTATATTAGAGATATAAAATATGAAATATATTAATATACACCTCAAAAAATAATATAGTTGTATAATAAAACAAGTGTCTCACATAATGAAAATTGAGAAAAACATTTCATCTCGATTTGGATGCTTTTGAAATATTAAACTCATGAAATAATGATCATAGAATAGATACTTAATTACCAAAAAATTTAAGAATAAGAAAAATTAAATATATACATGTTCATTATATAAACTAGATAAATGAATTAGGTAGTGAATAAATCATGTATCGTATGGAAATAAAAGTGAGATAATATCCCATTACCTTTTGTCTTCAATCTCTTCGTACTCACTCAAACAACATCATAGTTTTGTAACATGATTTCTTTTTTTAAAAACTCTTCCCAAAATTTTATTTCTACACAATGAGAGGATTATTGCAAGAAGGGAGGTATTTTTACAACTACATAGGGTATATCTTGGCCGAACCGAATCCGTTTGAGATATGTGAAGAAGAGGGAGAGGTGGTGTTCTTTTATATTGAATGAAAATGACTCACATGGAATTTTTGAAATCATGTTAAGTGTACATATGTTATTACCTATGAAATGTCATACCAAACCACCCAAATTCAATAATGAAATGTTTTTGGATAAAATATGTCTATAAAATTGGAGTTGGGAAATTGTTGAGGTCATTTTTACCCTAAGAGTATGGTTAGTTCCCTAATTAATATTTATTCGACCTTAATCTCGGTGATAAATTTTACACTTTGTTACGAATAAATTTATTCAAAAATAACCATCATAAAATTATAATTTAAATATTTTACTGATTAAAATGGTATAAGTCCATTTTTTGATATTCAGTTCACATAATTGGCCAATGTAAGATTAATGCTAATCTCACAGACCGGGATCAAATAATAGGTCTTTAAAGTAGAAATATGTTTGAAATATTGCTATAATTTTAAATTCAATTTCAAATTGAGAATGCCAATAATTACCCAAATTTTATTTAAAGATTTATAATTTATATAATGTGACCATAAAACAAATTTAATGTATAAATTAACATTATTAATTATTTAAATGAAATGTCTATTAGTAACTAAATACATTATTTTTCACTAATGATAAAAATGACATTTCTAAGAAAAAACCCGAAAAATTCACCAAAAGCTAAATTAGGAAATATAAATTCAATAATGAAGTCTATTTTAACAATTAAAATTAATATATTTTTCTAAAATTAATTCTTATTTTCATTAAATAAGGACATCAAAAGTTTTTTTTCATGAAATTTGAATTTTTTAAACAAATAATTACTTTATGAAAAATTATATTTTTCATTAAGAATATGTTTTTTCATATAAAACCGTTAAAAAATTTTATAATTACTTATTACTAGTCATATTACTATGTTTAAATTATGGTTTATAATTATATTTGCTACATAATTATTACGAAAAATTCATTTTTTGGAAACTGTGTGTTGTGTTAACGTACGCGAAGTCAATGTTGCTTGTAATTCATGCCTAGTCGATGTTATATGTAGCATAAACCATGAAATTGATTCATGTAGTGCATTCCAGGTTGGTTATTTTAAAAGGAATAATTTCTGAAGTGTTTTAATATATATATTTATATATATTATTATTACCAGTATAATGTAAAATGAAAAAATAAAAAAGATAAATTAATTCGATTTTTCACAACATATAAGAGTCATATAGTGTTGTTCACTTGATATGAGATTATTAAATCCTAAAAAATATATAATCAGTATATGGTAATGGTCATGATTTTTTACCCCTAAATACTCAAAATATTCTATAGATAGAATAGTTGAATTTGTACCCTTTTGTGATATAGAAAAGATGATAATTCTAGTAAATTATAACTTGAGTTTGGACAGGGTATGGTAGGGATGAAAAAGGATTCAATGTGCGAAATGGGATAATATTGTCTTAAGTGAAAAATTCTAAGATGAATAGAGTTCATAACCGTGATTCAAGATGTGATATATACTATATTGATGATTGATAATATATCTCTAATTTAAGGATTTTATATAATTTTATTACTATATTTTATTAGTTTTATTTAGAATTTTTGTGATCTAACCATTATATTATTTTATAGTTACTAGATATATTATATACTCCTTATGCTGAAGATGCAAAAGCAATTATTATGGATTCATAAAATATTAATTTTTATAGTTTACTTCCAATATTATTATTTTCATCATTTTTTATATAGGTTGTATTAGTTATTATATATATTCATAACATTATTATAGAGATATAATATTCATGTTTTTATATGTTCTAATCATAATGTTTTAGAAAAAAATGTTGTAATTATTATTGTGGATTGTCATCATATTGTAATAAAGATTGTTTATTGTGGTAATTATATATTATCCTATATTTAATATGGAAACAGAGCATTCTAGTTTTTATGGATGCACATCCTATTATAATGGACATTTTTAATTCTTATAATTATATATGTGAATCACATTATCGTGTTCCATAATGGTTTTGGTATTTTAACTGACCAAAAAAGAATCTATAGTGGCTTGGGTAATGGAATATTAGGTGTTTAATATATTTTATGGCATCAATAGTATGTTGTATATTTTCTAACTAAAGAAAGTATGGTAATGTATAGTTCTTACCATGTTAGAACACTTTAAAAAATTTTTTACATGCATTATCTGTGATACAAATTTATTTATTTTTAACTTTCATGAACTAGTATAACATATAATATTTTTAAAGGATCTGTCGAGGTGTACTATATGGTTTTACAGTCAAATATAGAATGCGAACCTTGGTTAATGCGTACAAAATTTGTTTTAAATATAGGTAGAAAGTTGTTCCGGTTATCTACATAGAGTAGCTTGATGGTGTTTGGTGATGAGGTTAAGGATATAGTCATAATATTTTGGTCTGGTTTCCTTTTAGTTTTTTTATTTGATTATTCTTTTTATATGATTGTAACAATGTGTATTCCCATTAATTGGTTCCATTTATATCATTATTAGATCATTATTTGTTATATCATCTTGGTTATTTACTCTATAATTTCACATTACTTGTAATTCAAATTTCAAACTCTAATTATTTTATAAACTATGTTTCTTATAATTTATTCTTGTATGTCTATAATAAATTTGATATCATAATTTTATCTTTTCCAGTTGTAATACTCTTGTTTATAGTGTTTTGTGATATAGGTTAAGCATGTACCCTATCATTCTTACTATTCTGGTGATCAAATCTCTGGAATTAGAAGTATTATCAGATAAATTTCATATTTTTTCATAATACTTTTGTGTAATATAGAAAGGAAAAATAATGATCAAATATTATGATGGCTAGTGGGATATTTCTTTCTAAAAACTTATCCAATGAACTTTTATGTTAACAAAAAAATTTGAATTATTATTTTTTAATTTTAGTTATAATTGATACATTTTAATGTTAAGAAGTTATTATTTTTAATTAATTGGTTTTCTATTTCATAAGGGTCATAAGGAGAATTAATTCATCCATTATTCTCATTTTTTTGGACTATATCACATTTTTATGATATCATGTATGAATAAAATTTATTTTTCATGGAATATGTGTTCAAAATTTTATTTTGTAATTGAATTTTTTATTGTGTCTTAGAAATGGTATTTGATAGTTAACACACAAAAATAAGTAATTTTGTGCCCTCATTAATAGATTCAATTAATATGTGGTGATATTAAACATATTTTAAACTATTATATTTTAATATTGAAATTAAATATGTCTTGTATTTTAACAACAATTTTTTTGTGTGGGATCTTGAATCAGATGAATTCGGTTTGGATTTTATTGGAACAGTATGTATGAGATATTATTTTTAATCAAAATAGAATTAATTGTTATGTGGAAACCCTTTAGTTGGTTGGGAAGATATGTGGTAACACATTAGGGTATTGAGATAAGACTTTTGATGGAGTAATTTAGGTTTCTAGTCGGGTATGTCTACTAAGTATACCAATTGGGTGGTTATTTTAGTGTTTTTAAGCACATAGTGGGTTTTATCACAAATATTGTATAGTCATGTGAGTGAGTGACCAGAAATATAATAGGATAACATGATTATATAACTAAGGATGAGTATAAAACATTTAGATGCTTTGTTATTAAATTATTCATATAGGATCATTGAGTGTCCATATTTTTTACCAATATAAATGCATCATGTACTTTTGGAATGAAAGAACATCTAGTGAATTATTATGGATTTAAATGTATTGTTGGGATGTATCATTAACTTATTATGTGTGTTTGACTAGTATATACTCAATGTGAGTAGTTATAGAATTATATAAGATAGATTTTGACATTATATGGTGTGTTATTCCCACTAGTAGATAGAATCCATTTTGATCGAAAATGGAAAAGAATCAATTTGAAAGTGGTTTAATAGATTTTATTTTGTCTGAATGTAAATATAGTGTCTGATTATGCTACATTTAAGTTGAATTAAAATTGTATTTATTTCTTATAGGAGACATTAGATACATGTTTTATATATTGGATACATTGATTGGGGATTCATGTTGATTCCATTTTGAAAAATACAGGTTCATAGAATTGAGTGGTTCCAATACAGTTGCATCAACATCTCAGACACCTTAACTTCCCAACTACATAAAACAATGAATTAGGCCATTAGTGTTGTTCTGTAAGGATTCATATTTTTAAATTGGATTAGTATATGAGATGAAAATTCTATTTGATTTTTACATGATGGGATATGGGTAATAGTGAAACTATATTGGATGGATTTTGTTTGTGGATATGGAAAAACCAATTAAGGATTATAAGATAGACAATAATATGTGATAAAATTAGTTTTATTATTTATGAGATATATATATCATTTTCATTGATGTTAAATAAGGAAGAATTCCCCAAATTTGGGGAGGTCATAAATCATTGAAAATTTTCTTTTCTTTTTCTATGAATATGGTGGATTTTTCTTCTGATTGGTATGGATGAGTTAGATTATATTGATAAAATTTAATAATATACTGATATTTCAATTAATAAAATGTTTTTGGATATTGGTGTGTATTATTTCAAGATATAATTAGAGTGGTTAAACTACTATATATTGTGGTCAATGAATGAGTCTTTTTGAGTGAGGGTTTGATAATAAATGATTTGTGCATGAATATGGAGGGGAACACACTATTGATTTCCTAAATAGTTGAACAAAATTTTAATAGTAATATTATATATATATATATATGTGGATATGTTGGTTAAATTGAAACTAAGGGTATTTATTATTTTATTCATAATTCAAATACAATTAGGTGACTCTCAAATATCGAGTTTTCTTTTTAATAGGGATAATTTATATAAATACATATTGTTTTTTGAATGCAGACATTATCATGGGGTGTGAATCATATATCATATCAGTTTTAGTAAACCGTAAGAGTAATATGTATAGATTGATTGATAGGTGGGTGGAGGAATAATCACCAGAATAGAATGGTGTAGATAGGATTATACCATATAGATACTACAAAAATATGATATTATGAATTAATATTTTTAGTTTACGTAATTTAATGTATATAGATAAATGTATTAATCTAAAATTTAATAAATCATTTAAAAAGTATATAGTTTGGGAATATATGTGTACTCAATGATATAATATTATTATTGGTTTGTTCAATTGAGCATTTATTTGTTATATCACATCATAAATCAATGTTAAACTTATATATTAGTAGTTAGGTGGTTTTTATGTCTTTTTGGTTAAAACCCCATAATTAAGATAAAATTGTGGAACTATTAAATGGGAGATAATGTATTTCCTAAGGAGTTCAGTGTATTAGAATATTGAGAGACATGTTTTATTAGAAATTATGTATATTTTATTATTATTATCATTGAAAAAATTATTTTAAAAAATAAAAAATTGGTGTTGTGGATATGAGTGTGTGTGTTTTGGAGAAAACAATATTCTGCAGGATTGAGTTCCTAAACTATAAGACAATATACCGCTGGAAATTATAAATGATGCATGATAAGAGAAATAGTAAAATAGACTAGATGTTGATATATTCTCGTACATTATTATTATTGAAATTAATCCATATTGTTTGGAGTGTTTTATGATGAAAATAATAACTCATTATATTAACTCAGGGAGACTGGAAAATGGAGATCTAAATGTGGTTTATAAGGTTAATATATATCTATGGGTTTTTATAATTATATATGAATGTAACAAGTAAATTTTTTATACTTCTCATAAAAAATGGATTTTTTGGTAAAATATAGTAAAAAGAAACAATTTCATCAGGTATCCAATCATGCTTATATTTGTACCCAGAGATGCTAAATGGGGGAAGTACTCTTAAGGATATACCAGTTGGTTGTGGGTCCCACTAAAACAATGATTTATTTAGTGTATACCATGGAGGCAAAGGAGTGAACTATTTTTGAAACAATTTTATAAAATAGATATGTTCAAAAATATTTTTTAAAAATTAAAATTATTTTTACATCCCCCATTTGGTCAGTTAACCAATGAAATGACCCCTCCCCCTCATCTATAGTTCACACATTATTCTCTCCCTTTCCAAACCTCTTGATTCATAATATCTTTGTTAAGTGATGATCATTATACTCTATTGGAATTAATATAGGTAATTTATGGTAATAATTATGGTTCTATCTATAATTCCTTTCATTTTTCACATGATTACGTGGAATAAAATATAGGTCATGTAACACCCTGATATTTTTGGGACAATTGGTTTAGACTTAACTTAATAGTTTTGATATTTGGTATTTCATGAGGAAAAATAGTTAATTTTATATTAAGGAATTATGTTTGGATTTCATCATAAGAAAAACCATGTTAATCATGAAATATAAACTAAATAAATTTTATATTTCTCTACATGGAACACCAAGGATATCTTTGATAACAAAGAATAATGTCTTTTTTAATGGGTTGTGTAATGCGCAAGACTGGGTTTTACCGAATAAAGATATAATATTTAATATAACATAAATATTAAATTAATATTTAAAAAAATCATAACCTAAATTATAAAAAATTTATTTTTTACAAAAATATTAATTTAATTTAATGGTTGAAAAATAATTAGAAATGAATATGAAAACAGATTGAATGTAATTGAAATTATAATTATACCCAAAAAGTAATTTTACTCTAATAATATTAGTTTGATACAACTAGTGAGTTATATTAATTTGATATATATTATATATATAATAAAATATTTTTTTTATAAATCCAATATATTTGATTGGATTATGATAATAACAATCCAATTCTTATGCATAAACAATATATTTTTTCAAATGCTATTTTACAACTTTTTAAGGGAGAACCCATTTTTAATCCAATTTTTGGAACATAAATATATTAAATATTTCAAAATATACATCACATATAAAATTAAAAAATAAAAATTTTGTTAGGATAATTTTATGGATTTTTTCTGTAAGGTTTGATTTTTTAATGAATAGATAAAAATACAGAATAGTAATTGAAAACTAATTTTTCATCTAATTTATTTATAAAGATAAATTAAATTTTAAATTAATTTCTATGTATAATTTTATCATAATTTTATAAATTAATCAAATATATTTAATTAGAGTAAATTGAACATTGAAATTATATATAAAAACATCTAAATCTTTTGGATGTTTTTACTATAGAAACCACAAGTGTCATCCTCTTTGCACGATTAACATTAAAATAATTTATTCCACTTATATGACTCTAATATGTAATAATTTATTCAATATTTGAAATAATAATTATTTCTAATTTCTAATAAACCAATCATAGTTATTATTAAAAATATTAATTAATTTTGTTTAAATTTATTAAAGTGATTAAGGTAATATTAAGCTTAACAAGGGAATAATCCCTAATCTTATAGTCCACAATGACCAATAAACTTTCTCAAACCTGATATAAAATCCTTATTTTATCCATAAACCATCCATTATTGTGTTAGTTTGGTTTTGTGTTATTTATTTTTAGTAAAAACATTTCTATAGCTAACTTGTTTTCAGAAATACCAAGATTGTCCTTTCCTTTCCCAATAATGGGGCACCACCTCTATCAGTCTTCATTACAAATATACTACCTATTAGTTTTGTCCAAAATATCAAAAAAAAACTCCACAATACCCTATAATCCTCCCTTAATCTTCTATTTTGGAATAAATACTTCCAAGGAATCCCTTTGGTACAAACAACATGCATTACCCGATTAAGAGGTATTGCCCTCCCTCAAGCTCCATTTTATTTATAATCTCTTGTCCTTAGAATTTCATTCATCGATGATTGTATAAAAAATTAGTGTTCTAAATATACTATGATTTTTTATACTAGGTTTTTAACCTACACATACACACACTACTATCTAATGGATAACTAATATGATGTTTATCTGTAAGGTGATCAACCGCCTCACGAAATGATGATTTTTCATTTTTTTGATTACAGTCTCTCATTTTGGAAATTATGAGGGAAAATATTTTTCTATACGATATAACTTATGTTTTCTTATATATTTATGCTTCATTAGTATTTTTAAAAAACATATATTTATACTTTCCATTTTATGTAATTATGATAATTTCATTTGAGAAATTGTGGACTATCGGCCCCTCAAAGCGATTTGACTCTTTCACACACTATATAAAAGTTATTAAAGAATTTTTTGTGAAAATATATAATATATATGATATAATAACTCAAGTTTTATTTTATTATTTACATATATTTATATATTTAATTATCATTCTATCTTTTAATATGACTGTAAAAATGAAAATAGAGTTCATGCGTCCGTAGGAAAACCGTCTACCTGAACGTTGTATTCCATTAAAAAAAATATTATATAGATTATTAATACAAAAATATACTGAATATAAGTGATATTATTATAATTTTTTAAAATTCCTGAAATAATGACAAATATATAATGACTGATGATATAACAAATTAAGACGCATGAAAAGAACAAAAATGATATTACCTAAAGTGAAAGCATAACTAATATTTTTTAACAAATAGAAAATATAAATTCATAATAAAAACATATATTATATAATATATAATAATATTGATATTTTATAGTTGGAAAATAGACTTTAATATACTATACTGGATGTTTGTATGACTATGATGATATTCAAGACACAAGGTATGGGAATTTCATATCACATTTTATTTCAGTGAGATTCCTGCATTATTCACCACATTATTTGTCGTGTGTATACATAAAAATAGATGAATTAATATATTTTTAAAATGAATTTATGGGTATTTATATATCTATTTTATGATATTTCTTTCACCGCATTTATGATTCAAATGTTTCAAAAATCAAAATTTAATTTTTTTCTCAATTTTTCATCTTTAAGAAACATACCGTGTTTAGAACCTATATTTGTTCAGGTGGTTTATATACATCCATTGAAATTTAATATCTTGAATATAGTAATTTCATGATATTATAATCATTATTCAATTTCATTTTCATAAATGGGGAGTGTGGATCAATGTTACCATGTGTTAAGAGATTATTGACACAATGTCATCTCTATTCCATATTATTTATAATTATTCTTCATTTAATAAAATATTTTGATCCATATCTAATGAAAAATCATGAATTATCTTCTCCTCTAGTTATTCATGAAATAGTTTTCAATATATACTATTTTCAACAATATGGTAAAAATTTTATTTAAGAAATCGTACTTATGAAATCCCGCTTTACCCTCTCCTCAATCTGAAATATATGTTCCTTCAAAACATGTTTTCTAAAATGAAATTTAACATATAAAATATTATAATATTATAATATTTTCATTAAAATAAATGAAAAACCATTATGTAAATTTTAAAAAATGTTTTTTTTAATAATTGAATCATCTATTAATATCTAGAGGATGCACTTTTCTAACATTTTTACGGTGCATAAGGAATGTTCGGTGTGTATGAATTTTCCGACCATCCTGGACAATATTCTCATAAAGCTAAAATTACAATATTAAAAATTTAATCTCTTTAAAAGAAAATGTTTTTTAAACATCCTTTATAATCATTATTTTTGGAGTGGTTTTCAGTGAAAAATGATCTTAAAAATGTTTTATGGTTATCAATGATTTCATTAAATGTTTTCAAATAAATTTTTAATAAAAAAGATTAAAAAAAATTTAAGTATAAAATATTATTTCAAACATTTTATATATTTATTTATTTGTTTTCAAGGAATTTATTAAGAAAAATATATCCCAAATTTTTTAGGCTTTATTTATAATTTTTCATGATTATTTTCTTGAAAATAGTTTTGACCAGGTTTTATGTTTCAAAACTAATTTCCAAAAGAAGAAATGATATGTTCATCAATAATTTTTTTTAAAATAAATAAAAAAGGTTTTCCATATAATATAATATACATTGGTGCTACTGATGTCTTCCTAGAAATTGATCCAAAGGTTCTATTCAAATTTATTCTTTGAATGGTTTATGTTTTGATAGAATAATGTTTATGGGAACCCACTTCCCTTTAATGGAATATATATTAATGAACCCCACTCCTCTTTCATGAGTTATTTATTTTTTAATCCCCTTCCACTTCTATGGTTTATATATTTATGAAATCCATGTATATTTAATGGGTTATATCACAATGAATGATTATGAAACCTTCCTCCTTTCATGGGTTATTCAGGGATGAAATCATTATGAACCCTATATATTATCCATAGGTTATGATATAATTAAATTATTATGACCCCCGTTTCATTTTAGGGGTTTTTATATATATATATTGAAACCCATATCTTTTTTCAGGTCATGGAATGAAGGATTTTTTTATCATATGTAATCTGTATGTATGATTTTATCATGTTACAGGTGGAACCTATATCTACTTCCAATGCACTAGTTAAGTATAAACGTTATATGATATCAAGAGTGTTCAAAATAGGAAATAATATTATCTAAATGAAAGTGTGTATGAGAGGGAATCATTGTCCCAAAATAAGAGGGAATCATAATCCATAAAAAATAGGGTATATGGGTGAACATCCAAAGACATAACCCAAAGTATACACTAAAAGGAATCCCATGAATGGAATAATTGGGCACATGGGAGGGCATCCCAAGCCCGGTGTAGTTACATGAGTTATTAGTGAAATCATAACATTTTATGAACGTATTTGTAGGTATCCAATACATATTATTTTTATGTTTATATGTATTCCAAAATCCCATATCTAATTCCCATGTTTGGATTTCATGTATTATTTTATTTATTTACTCATGATTCATGTCTTATAAAAATCAATGATTTATTCCATGATTCGTTTTTATAATATTTTATCTTCATGGTATGTTTTTATAATAGATTTTTCATAGCCTTGTACCCCTAAACTCATTCTAATGCGCACATATCAGCATTTTTTATTCTAATTATGAATCTGAGCTGAACCATTTATGTTTACTTCCCATGGTTATGAAGATATGCATTATTTATGATATGTCTAAGAAGGGTGATCATAATGATGAACCTAGTGTGATATAATGTATCTCTCTTATGTACTAGTGTTTTTTGTATCCATGATTCCTAATACCCCAAACTAATATGGTCATCGTGTGTCCATTTGATTAATTTTTTACATATCCCACCAATGTTATGAAATTTTAATTTATGTAACGGTTGTGTCATTATAATTGGTATCAGTGTGAAGGATTTTATTACCTTTGGAAACTATAATGATAACTAATTAGTGAGATCCCTAGGTATATTTTTAAGGATATGTCTGGGGATGTATCTAAGGATAATTGCAAGGATGAGTTATCATTTCAAAAAATGTCCTAGAATTTTGTTAAATGATATAGTATGGGGATTACAGTAAATATAACCCTGTATATATATTACATGTGAATGTGGCTCTAGCATCATTGTACCTAAGAGTAACAACTCTAACTATATGTTTCGGGTTTGACTCTGGGTAATCTGTTAGAGGACAACTGGCCATGATGCATGCCTGGATTGGCATTCCTAGGGGATATTATTTGAAAATTAATGAACACTTGATAAACCATAATGATGTATTTATATGTATATTTCCTATTAATAACCTATGATAAAACAAGGGTTTCATATAATAATTTATATTTCATGATTAAGAAATTCTATTTGTAATTTTTCTTCGCTGTGTGTTTTTCTTCAATAATATGTATTTCTCTCCCTATGTTTTCTGGTTTTAGTCATTTTTGAGAAATAAAAGAAACATTTTTACCATTGAACGTTTTTTATGTGAAAATAATAAGCTTTATGAGATTATATTTCCCAAGTGGAAATTTAATAAATATAATTACGAAGGTGGTATGACTAATTGTATATTTCTGAAGACCACGATACTGTAAATTACATATGAATGGTATGTGATGTTCTTCCATTATTTATTTCATTAAACATAAGAAGCAAGATTATATTTTGGTTGAGGATCATTAAGACATGATTCTAATTTGATATTATAAAAATGATATATTATGTAATATAATTACGAATAAAGACTAATGGTTTATGAATAATGTTTGATGAATAGAGTATTTAGGTTTTGGGATTCAAAGACTATGTTATATTAATCAAGAAATATAAGAGTATATTAAGTATATGTTTTAATTAACTATTAAAATGGGTATGTTTGATGGTTATTAAGATATATAAAATTGATATTTTGATTAAGGGATGTTATCCCATATTGTGATGAATATGTTGTGAAAATTGTTTAAAGATTTGATAAAGAGATGATTGATTTGGATAAATCAAACAATTTTTCAAATATTTCCATGGATATTATTATTGAATTTTTTATAAATTGGTTTACGTCATCCTTGATGAAGTTAATGAAATATTTTTCAATTAATGAATATATAAAATATAATTTGGGACATGGAAACATGAATTTTTTCAGTAAGGATTTATGGTGATGTGGGCCATTATCATGTTTTAAGAGAATATATTGTGAGGATATTAACATGTTTGGAATGTAAAAAACAAGAGCTAAATTTTCATATATGGATCAACATAAAGATTATTTTATGTCCATCCTTATAATATTATTTATTATCAACCATCTGATGGTTTATATGTTTAACCCTTATGGAAAACATTAAGTTAAATATTGGATGAAGTATTTATATAAATGGATTGTTTTGAAAAACATTTTTAAAAGGGTATTTAGTTATTACCCTGCTTTAATTTATGTCTATAATTTTTTCAAAATTATATTATGGTGTTTTTAGAAATGTACATCATGTATGATGGGTGATAACCAGTCATGTCCAGAAAGTCTACAAGTCTTGAACCAATGAATGATGGGAAATAAGGGTTTCACCTACCAGTGTCTTGTGTGATGACCTGGTTAACGTATAATTATTTTTGAGGAATAAATATTAATTTTGAACTAGTAGGGTTACTTTTTATGTTTATATATTAATTAGTATTTATTTTGAAAAATACCTAGAGAAAAATATTTAGACTTTTCATTCTTTTATGGGCCTTAGTATCCGTTAAAAATATATTTCAGTGCTATGTGCATCAAATATAATTTTAGGACATTCATTCCTTGAGGTAGTGAATGAATTATAAATTTATCAAAGAAAAAAATAAGGAATTTTTTTAATATAAATATATCAAGTAATTATATTTCTGTACATTCGTAGTCAATAAAATAATTACTCAATAATATGAATGTGATCAAATATATGAATGATTTCCTAAAAGCTAAAATTTTGGTGATGATATGTCCTTTTTAGTCCTCACAGATTCATGAAATATATCCCCTCTAATTTAAGTAATCATTCAATTATTTTTTGTTTAACAACACAATCACTACGAAAAAATATTTACACTTTTTCTCGATGTATATGTTTTTACATTCCAATTTTGATCTCTTATATTGAAACATAGATATATGTTATTTTTGGTGAACGCTATGTTTCAAACTTTTCCTTCATAGAGGAAGCTTTAAGATTCAATTTTATTATGTGTTTTTCCATGAGAGGAACTTTAATTTATTAAACCAATGATATCACAAGAAATATTTTTGGTAGAAATTAATTTTATGGTGGGTAGAATATAACACCCCAAGATTTTGTGAATTATCAATTTTTAATTAATTTAATATTTTTGATATTTGGTATTTCACACAACTCTAAAAATATTATATTTAAAATTAAATAACTATGTTTGTATTGTTTCATATGAAAACCCAGTTAATTGTTCACTACATGAAACATAAAATTTATCTTCCTCCACATGAATCACTGTGTTCTTCTCGTGTTACATGCAGAAATTAATTAACTTGATTTACTATTTAACATGGAAGATTGAGTTTTATTGAATAATGATTTGTTATTTAATATAATATATAGGTTAGATTTTTATTTATGGAATTTTTTAACTCACTTATTAGTATATATGGTTTATAAAAATATAATATCAATTCATTTGTTACAAATTACTTACAAATTAATATTAAAATCGACTGAATATGATGGAGAATATTATTATACACAAAAAACAATATTTCCGTAATAAAATAAATTTATTAAAATAATAATGAGATATTAATGTAATATATATATTTTATATATTCAATTAAATAATTTATATATTCATTTAATTGATTTGATAGTCTTAGGATTCGGAGAATCCCGATTTTATTGTTAAAAACATAAATTTATATAAATGTAGTTTTTCTAGATTTTAATTTCAAACAAATTTTAAATCCAATATTTTTAACATTTATAAATTTAATATATCAAATTATAAATCATATTTTAATGTAAATCAGAAAAATTAGTTATGATAAGTTTTTGGTAATTTTATTTAATTTTTCATTTCTTAACTAATATGTAAAAATAATGAATTTTAATTCAAAAATAATTTTTAATCTAATTTATTAATACAGATAAATAATATTTCTATTCCCTATAAATTTTTTATTAAATCAAATATTTTTCAATTCATCCAATATATGTTATTAAAATAATTTTCACAAAAGAATTGGGTATTGAAATTTTGAAAACATTTGGATGTTTTTTACAAGAAAACTTAGAGTGTTGTCCTGTCACCAGGAATAAAATAAAATTAATTTATTAAACAAATATAATTTGAACTATAAAAGATGGATTTCATATTTAGACTCAAAATAAATTATAATTTCTATTATTTTTAACATGTATTTTAAAATAAATTTTATTATATGTAGTTTAAATTAAATACAGTGATTAAGATAGAAATTAATGTTACTGAGGGAATAAATTGTAAACCTAAGGGCCCAAATTTCCTCTCCACCTTCCCAAAACGTATTTTCATGATATATTTTGATCCTAAATATTCAATTATTGTTTTATTTATTTTTTAATGAATTTGTTAGGAAACAAATGGCTACACCTAACTTTTTTTCATTATTTCCAAGTCTATCCTTTCTCGGCCATATAAAATGCCACCGTCTCTCCATATTTTAACACCTCTAAAACGCATTAGATTTTGAAAGTCTCAATCCAATGAAATTCTTAAAATCCATCCCATACTCCCTAATTCTACCATTTTTCAAAAACATCTAAAAAACAATCCCTTTCTAGAAACCAACAAATATTTAATCCATTAAGTGGCAACACCCTCCCTAAAACATCTTTATTTTATTTACATTACCCACTCGCTAAAATATTATTTTTCCATGATTTTGTAACAACACCAATGTACCAAATATAAATTATTTATTCATTTTATGGTTTATAAAAATACTTTCACACACATCCATCTGGTTTTTATCAAACATATTATTTACATGTACGGTGAACTATGACCTCATGAAATGATAAATGATTGTTTAACCTTTTTCAACACTCATGATGGAGATTATGAGAAAAATTATGTTTATATATGTTATATTTTAAATTTACTATGTAATTAATATTTTTTAATCATTTTAAAACACATATTATTATACATTCCATTTTGTCTAAATACAATAATTTCATTTGAGAATGTGTGGACTACTACCATCTCAAAGTGAAGTGATTCTTTCACAAACTACATAGAATGATTTAAGAATGTGTTTAATTAATATATATGATATATATGATATAATAATAATACTATGTTTATTTTAGACGCAAATATTCCATTTTCTTTATCTCGTTCATTATGTACAAAAATACAGAAAAAATGTTCATGAATATGTACGACTGAACATCACTATGAATGGTGTATTTCATTTAATACATATATATATACATATATTAAATATATTATTATAACATGTATAAAATAAATATATGAGATCTTTATATAATGTTTTACGTTTTATACATCATGATATAAGTATAATTACAAAATATATATCAAAATAAGCCACTTATGATAAACAAAGGGGATATTACCAGAAGTGATACATTAACATGGAATTGACAAAAAATTGCTAATATAATGTCATAATAAAACCATATATGGTATTTTATATAAAAATATGGTTTTCTATAGATTTATAATAAACATATATTTATTATATATGATTTTTTCATGAGTATGACAAGAGTCAAAACATGAGGTAAGGGAATTTTGACTCACTTTTTGTTTCTACGAGATACATGTTTTATTCACCACCTTTTCTAGGGTGTGTATACTGACCACAGATGAATTATATGAATCATAAACTTAAATTTACAGGTATTCAAATATCTTTATAATGATATTTACTTCATATGCCTTATGTATCGAATGTTACTATATCATTAATGTATTTGTATCTATATTTTCCTTCTTTGAGACACATGCCATGTTATGCACCAATATTTTTTATGAGGTGTATAAAATTCCATTGAAATGTTAAATCATGGATCTCATACTATCATGATATTTTAAATATCATATAATTTCAAATTCATAAATGGATAGTATGGTTCAATTTTTTCAAGTGGTATGGGTTTATTGAAAAAATATCATCCATTTTAAATATTGATTATGATTATCCTTATTTTAATAAAATAATATGATCCATCTCTCATGATAACTCATGAATTTTTTACTCCCCTAGTTATTCATGATATATCCATGCATTGGTATAATATTTAAACTCTTTGTTATATAATATAGTTAGTAAATAATTTTTATGAAAGTGTGAATTTACCCACTCTATGGTCCGAAATTTGAGTAATTTCAATCCATTTTCTCTAAAATAAATGTTTCCAAAAATAGTATAATATTACTCTATAATAATTAATTGATATTTATAAAATGTTTTATCTTTTAAAAAATCGTTTTTTTAATAATAAAATACTGCTTCCATTATTTTGTAGAGGAAATTTTCAATCCTTTTTATGGTGTAAAAGAAAGGTTTGAATTGTACAGATTTACCCAAAGTTATGAACTACATTCTATTAAAGATTATGTTAAGATATTAAAAGGTTATTCTTTTAGAAAAAATTCATAATAATATGTATATTACTTTTTTTATAGTGGTTTTTAATGAAAATTTCTTTGAAAATTGTTTTATAGATGTCAATGCTTCCGTTAAATGTTACCAAATATATTTTTAAATAAAAAAATATTTCAATTTTTTTTTAATAATTTTTTTAGAGTTTTATTGAATTATTTATATGCTTTCAATGTTTTTTTCACTGAAAATGGTTTTCTAAATTTTCATGATTTCCTTATATGTTTTCAAATATATTTATATTAAATAGGTTTTCAAAATGGTTTTACATATTAAAAAAATTACAATGAATAAAAAGTATTTTACCCAAGAAATATTTTTTAAAGACACATACAATTTATTTTCATTTAATATTACATGGTTTGTTTTTAATCACTAATTTATAGGAATTGATTGCAAATTTACATTCATATTTTTTCAGTGAATGGTTTCTGTATTGATGTCATGATGTTAATGAAAACCCATTTCCCTATCATGTGTTTTGTGTTTTTGAAATTCATTCCTCCTCCAAAATTTATATGTTTTTTAAATCCCTACATATTTAATGATTTATATTCTTAGGACACATATTTCTCTTCAATGTGTTATACCATGATGAATGCTTATGAAACCCACATCCTTTAAAAGTTTATTATAGGATGAAAACAGTATGAAACATATATATTTTCCATTGGTTATGATATAATTAAATGATTATGGAACCCATTTCATTCCATAGGGTATGATATTTTTTCGTAAAAACCATATCGTTTTTATGTTATGGTATGATAATGGTTTTATTATCATATGTAACATGTATGAATTATTTTATCCTATGGTGGGTGGGACTTAAATCTATCTATAATGAATTTGGTAATGATAAATGATTTATTATATCAAGAATATATAAGAGAGGGCATATAAATCCCAAAATAAGTGGGTGCATGGGAGGAAATCCAAAGAAGGAAAAAGAGGGAATATTAATACCATAACTAGAGGGTATATGGGTGAACATACAAATCCCAAAATAAGAGGGTACAAGGGAGGGAAACCCAAGACTAAGATGACCTGGTACATTAGAGGGAATCCCAAGCCTGAAACATGTTCATGGTTTATTATCCTAAGGATAACATGTTATTATGTTCTTGGTAGGTAGAACTGGAATATGATTTTATGTGTCTATATGTATGCCACAATTCCATGTATTATTCATACGTTTGGAATCTACGGATTTTTTTTTCATTATTTCCTTTTGATTCTTTTATTATAAACATCAATAAATTATTCCATGATTCATGATTATAATATTTTTATGTAGGTTATTTTACTTTAATATTTTTTTCATGTTTCCATTCACCTTTGCTCGTGTTTATTCTTAAATGTCTCATTTTTTACCCATACTGAGGTTCTGAGATCACCCCATTTAATGTTTCCTTACATAGGTTCTGAATATATTTATTATGTGTGATATTCATAAGAAGGTTGATAGTAATTAAGAACCTAGTGGGAGATAATATATCTCATTATGTACCATAGTTTATGATTACATGTTTCCAAAGGCACTAAACTAATATTTTCTTTGAGAATAAAATTTTAAATAGTTTTAACTATTATACAATATTTAATTATTGTTTATTTTTTTCATGACATTGCTGTTATTGGGAATATTTTTATGGTTCATAAATATTAGAAAAATAGATACAACTCAACTACTTATACTAAATGTGAAGAATTATATTATATTGATGTATGTTTTCAATTATATATAAATCCACATATCAAATTCTCTATATGCTATATATTGGTTTAGGGTGATTTTAATTGAGACAGAGGGCCCCAAAATGGAAATATATATTTGGTTGAGTCTCTATTGAGTTGAAATAGAGTTATGTACTAGGTTTGGTGATTTTAGGACTAACAAGTCACATTACCACTATGTTCACATATACTAATTATGTATAAATGATCATGAATGGGTACTAGAGATTTTTTATGCATTTAATATTCATGGAATGATTCATGTAGTCTTTAATGTTAGATAATTTTGGTTTGATGGTTTTCATTGGAATATGAGGTGATTGATTATCTTACAAGTTGGTAGGAAATATCCTTTTTGTGATAACTTATGTATTGGAATTTGTCTTAAGATGGATATTCCATTAGAGGGTTAATGTATCCTCTAGTGGGTCACATAGAGTATTTTAATATGTTGATATTTGATAAAGAGTTTATCTTTTCAGAACTAGTATATAGTAATTGAAAAAGGGAATTCTTAGTTTTTTGGTAGTCTTAGGGGGGAGATTATATGTGATAAATCTTGGATAGTGAAATAAGTACTTTTATGTTCTTATGAAATTGGATTGAATAATGACATAAGATATTTTAGGGGGGGTTTCTTGGGGATTATTTTTCCACCATTCCTATTTCAGGGTTTTTTATAGTGGTCCTTAGCGTATTGAATGATTTATTGTTTTATTGGGAGTTCATGGTCATAAATCAGTAGTTCATGGTAATCAAGAGACTTGGATCCATATATTGGTTATGGTTATGAGTTGTTGCCATTGATTAAGGATGTAGTATATTTTCATGGTAATCAAGAGACTTGGATCTCCTAAAGTGAGATGTAATAGTTGATCAACATAAATTATTATCAATTTTTTGTAGAGAATTGTATTTTATGGTTTAGAATATGTTGTTATGTGAATAATGGGAAGAATTTATGTTATGTAAACTAAAAAATGAGGTATATAGATTATTTTTTTTAATTTTTATGTGATATTCAAAAGATTTTTGTCTGATAGAAGTGAACATTTTCATTGGTTGTGTTTTCCATTGGTGTTTATTTACATTCAAAACATGTTTTGAAATAGCTTTCTTATGAGTAAAAAATTTCTTTAATCATTAAGAATAAATATTGTTAGGTCCTTTCTATGTTTTCTGTGAAAATTTTTTTTTGGAAAGATTCACATATAATTATTATAGACATAATGGTTACCCATTTAATTATCATGGACATAGGTCATTCCCATCATTTTAGATACACATCACATTATTATGATTATAGTTCATTGAAATTATTATGGAATCTTGTTTAACTATTATGGACATGGTTATTCCAATTATTTTTTAATTTTAACCCAATATTATAGAGATAAGTTATTTTTATTATTTTGGATTCTTATACAATTTTTATTGGAATAGGAAATTCCCATTATTATGGACTATCATATATTTATTATTTAGTTTTCACAAGAATACACCATTATATCATTGAATATTTTAGGGGTATTATTGTTGGTGCCTACTCAATTATATACAAAGAGCCTACATGTGTACCTTGGTGTATAAAAAACTTTTTCATTGATTATGTATACAAAAGGTGACACTGTGATCATATAGGATCAGCCTAATGAATTTTAAAATGAGACCGAAGTGGTTATTTAAATATTATAGAGAGTCCCCCTCTATATTTTTTTTACATTTTTTATTTTATATTCCTAATGAGTGATTCCATTATTGTATACACATATTACATTATAACATCATCATTTTTTGTAATATTTCATTTTTGAATAGTATCAATTAGTTACAATCCCAAACGAGTATTATAATAAATCATTTTGTATTATATTTAAATTATAAATTTGATATTTAAATCAATGATGTTGATATTTTAGTATCGGAAATATAATCTATAGAATATAAATTCTACTCAGTGGACTCTTAAATATGGGGAGGCACATATAAGGTTAGTTTGCACAACATTTTTTTAACTATTCAGGTGGGTAAAGCTAAGAAACACCATTCATTTGATAAGGGGAGTTGGATATATTCATAATATTAAAAAATAATAGAATTAATATTAGACTTGTGTTACAGTGATCCATACATTTCATACAAAAATATTACTTCATTTTGTATTACTATTCAATTAATTTTTGAATAATATACACCTGAAAAGCATAAATATTTAGTTTCCTTGGAATATGGATGTGTATATAAATGGAACATAAAGGATCTATATTCTTTCACATTTAGTTCATTACAACTACCATCATTACTAGAGAAAATATATTTGGAACCATTCCCCATACCTAATGTAAAGGAAACCAATGAAATGGGTGGGATCAATTATGCACTATGGGTAAACCTATGTGATATCAACCAATGACCATAAGTCAGCAAAAAAAATAACCATAAGAGTTTGATAACATGTGTTCATAATTAAAAACTCATACCCAAAAATTAAAATATCATTATCATGGAACATGGAATAAAGTATTATAAATCCAAATACATAATAAATTAGATTGAATAATAATGAATAATAAAAAATGAGTCAAGAAAAAAATCACAGTCATAAGAAGTAGTATTTTTTGGATTGACCAAATGAATAGGAAATAAATTTATTATACGAGGATAACTTCAAACATAGTTACATTGCCTTGGGATCACTCCACATTCTATCATTCCTTAGTCAATATTTACTACCAAGACAATTTTATTATAAAGGACCCTTACCGGAATGGCCCAAAAGCCTTATTTTTATTGATTTTTGGTGATCGTCCTTCCAAGGGATGAGGGGGAACACATAAAAGGCCCATAGTCTTAGATATTATAGGAATCGTATGTATTAGGAAATTTATAGACTATACAAGGAACTCCTCCTCCCTTGATTCATCATCATGAAAGGATCCTTACTAAACTCAATTCACTCCCTATTACCATCCTTATTATCTTTTGAGATATCCTCTTATACCCAATTAATGAATTTACATATAAATATGGTCTCGTCCATCACGTAATTAAAACCCTAAATATTTTTTCCATAATATCATAAAACATTAATAATATCATCAAATCATAACATAGGCAATGGATATAGGTTTCATAATCATTTCATCATTAAATCTATAAAATAATTTGAGAATGAATAAATATGGTAAAATTGGATCATATCCCTATTAAATATTAAGACACATTAATGGATGTTATTGTAGATAAAAATAATATTAAAAGATCAATATAACATTTCTTCATAAAATTGGAATTTTGAATCTCAAAATATAAAAATAATAATATTTAAATAATTAATTTAAATAATTATTATATAAATAATTAATTAGTATTTAGGTAAAACAATATTCATGATTTTGTGAAAATCCTTTCATGTGGTGTACATTAAAATAATCCTTCCTTTAACACTTTTGGGAAAATGTCAAAAGTGCCATGTTAGGAAAATGAAATTAAGGATACTTTGACAACAAAGAATGAAAAGGCTAGTATAATTTAGAATGACATTATAAATATATTTAGAATAATAAGAAAACCATTGAAACATTTGAACAAAATATTTTCATGGATGAAATAATTCATAACTGAAGGGAAAAAATTGGGTTGGTTGTCCTTATGAATATTACTTTAGTCTCTTGAACACTTAAATAGAGGAAAATAAAATTAAAAAAATAATTCCATGAAAATAGAAATATGATAATAAAATAAAAAATTCCGGAGAGTGATATATTATGTAATTTCCTCATTGTAAAATTTATTCGAAAAATATTCTGTAAAAATGATATAATAAGATAAAAATATTCTTCACATTAGTATTACTTCATGATTTATCTAAGGTATCATATAATAAATTTAAATTAATAATAATTATATAAAAAACTATTATCATACCTGAAATACCATACGTGGTTTAATTATAACATCTCATCACCCCTTCTATAATAATCATTCATTATCATAAACATTCCTAGTTTAACTAGTTTCATTTTCATGTATCTTTGGTTTTTAAAATTAGGGTTCACATAATTTTATAATGGTTACATAATATATATAATATAATTAATTATATAAATATCAGATATATTTATTATAAATACGTTTATTATCATTTATATAATATGGAAATGAAAAATTAATTACATCATAGTGCAGAGATGGTACATTGTATGTAAAAACATGTGGCATTTCCTTTTATGATAAATAGAATGAAAGAAAGGTAAAATTTAATTCACCTTTCTGGAAAAATTATTGATACCACAATGTTACATATAAAAACTAATTTTATAAAATCAATTAAATGTTAATGGTGGTGGTGTAATATGATTCATATCACTATGTGAATGTGGTAGTCCACACATACACACGAGCGATACATTCATCTACCATTAGATTGATAAGAGCTGGTAAATGGTTGTGAATTCACCATAATATAATATAATTATACTTATTATAATGTATTTATCATTTTATTATTGTTTAAAATGATTAGAGTATATAAACTAAGGAATAAAATTGAAAGATCACGGTTAATATTTATACCACTTCTTTGAGAGAATACCGTTAACCGAATCATTAATACATAAAGGATTTTTATTCAAATAATAATAGAACATCTAGGATAATGGAATTATTATATTAAGGTATTGGATAAGCTGTTTTCTAAAATAGTGTTTTAAAAATTTTGGAATAAGGGAGGATAATGGGTTTCATTTTTAAAGTGTGTGGAGGGAAAAACATGGAATTTCACAAATGATTTCATTTATTTATGGTCAATTTCATATTAATATTTCTCAAAATATATTTGTATTAAATATATTGATACAATTATTTTAATATATTCCAAACTCCTAATAATTTTTTTGGTTGGAATTTTACCCTAATCTAAGGGTTTATCCACCGATAGACTCATTTATCCTTAATGGTGGTAACAAAATATTATTGTATTAATTATTCTATATGACCAATAATAAACATAATCATATGAAATTAAATTAATGATTCTGAATAATTATTTTGATTCCATTTTACCAAATTCAATTTATTTATGTGTAACAATTTTATTTTAAATAAGAGGGCAAACCACAACGAAAAACCCTTTCTGAAAAATAAATTAACTGTAAAACAAAAATTAATTCCATTCTATACCATCTTTTAAAAATAAAATGAAGGATAATATATTATGTTTAATATAATATCAATAAATATTATTAAAAAATTAATAATCATATATTATAATTATTTATTAATATATAAAAAATGCTCAAATAAATATTTTTTTTAAGGAAAGTGTGTTTTTAAGACCGAAAATAACTTTTACCAAAATAAAATATAATTATTATTATCCTCTAAATAATTAGATATTTTGAAATTAAATTATTTTTATTTTTATTTAAAATCAAAATAAAAACATTATGGGATCATTTATGGGAAATAAATGATAATTTATACAAAATTATTATTTTTCACTATTCAATAAAAATAACCCATTTTAGAGAAAATTATAAAAAATCACCCAAAGATTATATTGAAATTATTATTTTAAAAATTATATTTATTTAATCAAAAAAAATTCCATGTATAATAAAAATTAATTATAAAATTCATGTGAAAAGTGTAATAAAATCATTTTTGAAGAAAACATATTTTTGAACTGTATACTGACTTTACTAAAAATTGTTTATTTATTTAATATCAATTAATAAATATATTTTAATTAAATAATAAATTTATATATATATATATATAACAAATTATTTATTAATATTAATATCTTCTAATCTAATTTAATTGTTAAAATGGGTTACTAAATCGTAGTTCATGCAGACTCGGGGCTGCGTATAAGGAAAGATATAAAATAATTTACGTTTAATCTAAAATAAAATAAATATAAAATACATGGATTTTAAATTAAATCCTAATTAAAATTATTTTAACCACTAAAATTTTGATACTCTTGTATGAAATAGTTAGTTTTTCTCAATTTCATCTTATCATCAATTTCCCACTAATCGTCCTAAAAAATTTATTCCTCTAATGAACTATAACATTTTTAGTAATCTTATTCATTAGATGTTTGTCTCTATGAACATAAATATTTATTGAGTATTTTTCTTATGCATGATATTTCACCAATGGTATAACCTATGAATTCATTACATCTGAAGGATCAAGTATGTACTTTCCTAGGCGGGATCCATGGAACTCATCATGAAGATGAGGGATGTTTGTTGCCAATGAAAAGTTAAAATCTAAAATCCCTATATAAAAAAGAACCTATAAAAGGGAAATTTACTGGTGGATTATATTTCAATTATTTTCAAATATCTTAACATAGTTACATTGAAAAATTAATATTAAACACTTCTCACCAAAATTAAATTAAATATCTAATAGAAAATTTCCATCACAACACTTCTATCAACTCTTCAGTTCCTTTACATAGTGAAAAAAATTTATCACATTCCACATAATTTACTCAACTAGGTCAGGTCCCAATATATCTCTTTATATAACATTATCCATGTATTTTAGACATATAATCATATTTTTATAGTTGTATTTATAAGGATCCATATTAATATTCGAGTGATATACATTGTTGTGTAAAAACACGGAAGGAGGAATGAATTGATCCAAAAAACCATCGAAATATTTATAAAATGATATAAAAATATCTTACATTTTTATAATGTCAATCATAGATTGACCGTTTATCTAAGGATGATAATTATTACTAAAGAACAACTCAATATCTAGAGTTTGTTGAATAATCCTCTAAAACATTGAAGTAAACATCCGATCCCAATTAAATAAAATAGAAATTTGTACCCTATGTAGCCTTACCACATCCTAATGGAATATCATTGAATGTTAAGGATAAGAAATATTTTCTATAATATCAATCATATGAATTGAATAATTATGGTGATTTACTAAAACAAAAATATATTTATGGTAATTTTATGTTTTGGGGAGTCCAAAAACAAAATAATTGGTTTTCTTTTCATATTTTCTTTTTAGCATGGGTAATGGTGGTCAAATCCATTTATATGTCATCTTTAAGCTTTAATATTTAAACAAACCAAGAAGAAAGATACAAAATCAAAAATATCACCCATCATGTTCCCCCACTAAAAAATAATATTTTATATCTCTACACGTTTTCTAAACCGAGATTTAATATAGAATAACGAGTTATGCGCTTATTACCTTAGTTCATTTATTTTTTCTAGAATTTATATAACACATACACATTTCTTGAACCTTATTATTTCATCACAACTAAGTTTCATCTTAGAAATAATTATTAAATTTTATTATATCTCCACATCCACATTCTTCAACTCTTTAATATTTAAATTGTTGTTTGGATGAAAAATCATTTTTAAATGATATTCTTTCTCACATTACATCATGATTTAAAGGGTTGTCATTTTAAAATCCATAATTATTGAATAGTTTGGGATCATCATCATAGATTAGAATACACGATCTTGTGTACAAAAAGCATCAACCATATTGTTCACTTTCCTAGGCTGATAAGATATCAAGAATTCACAATCAGTAATCACATCTAACAATATTATGTGGTTCATATTAAACAATATTTTTTGCGAATATATACATTAAAATTTTATGATTTATAATAATATCCTACCCATGTTTGAAAATATAGTTCCCCAAGATCATTACAAAAAATAATTGTATTTTTTAATCCGAAATCTCATGTTAGGTAATTTTTCTCATGAACCATCATTTAGAGTGATTTATAAACTATCATAAAACAATTATGCATGGTAACAAATCACAGCTATTTCTTTGATTCCTTACTATAAATAAAGAACCCTTCTACTATACATGGTAGCATTTTCACATTTTCACTAACCAAAATTCTCTTCATTACACAAATATTTTCATGGGACACATAAATCAAAACGAACATAGCCCTATTTCAATTTATCTTAGTGATAGGATTTGATATTTGTGGTAAATAATTCAAATTCCATCAATAATATAGAAGAAATCTATGAAAAATATGGATTTCAGTCATAATGGTTGGTCTGGACCAATGTTAAATAAATTCCATCTCCGTTGGATGCACTAATATACCCTATCTTCAGATTATATGACCCCAAAAATGATTCATTATTTAGAAAAAATTAACATTTTGTATATTTTTCTTTCAAATTCTTCATCCATAACGTATTTAACACAATACACTATTGATCCTCATGGCATTTTTTCTCATTAAATATTTAATAATTTAATCTATTAAGACTACTTTATATTGATCAATGTAATATATAATGACTCTTTGTTTAATCCATGATGATAACATGAAATCAGTATATCCAAATGGAATCATTATTACCTTGTAGTATCTATACTTGAAATGTAACTTTTTCTATGGAATATCTTCATTTTTCACCCTAAACTGATAATATGCGAATTAAAGATTAATATTTTAAAAATATTGATCTTCTCATAATTGATCAAAAAATAATATATATGAGGAAGGCCATACATATTCTTGATCATTATCATGTTAAGGTCACCATAATAAATGAATGAATGCATTAATCCATATTTCCCATTAACATAAATCACAGGGGTTCCACATTGTGATGAACATGGTCATATAAATCCCTTATAAAATTTATCCTGAAGATTCTTCTTTAAATCTAGTGACCCAGTCAACAAAAGTTTTTATTTTATTTGAAATAGGTGTATCACTGAGTATGTGATCAATTGAAAACACAATTAAATTATTTGAAGGAATACTGGAAAATTCCTCTAGAAATAAATAAAAAATTTATTATAATATTTAATAAATTATTAGTTTCTCCCCAATCAACTAAGATAAATACCCACAATGAATAACAATGAAGACCAAAATAATGGATATAATTTAAATTTGAGGTTCACGTTTATCCATTAACTGATATAAAATAATATTATTTTTTAAATATAAAGTGTCATTTCCCTTTCCCTATCAATTGATATTAGATTTATATAAATAAATACAACCCATGTCCAAAAAACACATAACATTCAAAAAGAGGATAAATAAAAATATTTTTGAGGAATCTCATTCACAAAATAAAAAATTGTTAAGATTCAATTGCTTGAGATGAAATCATCTTACCATTTTGGGGTTCTAATTGTATTTAAATATCTATTTATTGAGGATGTAATGTGATCCCCATAAAAATTTCAGTAGATATAAAAGTGTTCCTAGAAACATAATGAAATAATACATCATAAGATCTGATGTATATAATTATTGAATCTTACATAATATTGTTATCACATTCCCATATTATAAAAATTTTCTGGAAGAGATTTAAATTTTTATTTGGCCTTTTGAGGTTTCCATGGTCGATCATCATCACTAACACATTGTTTTGAGAACTAGTAAGCATAATTCCTTCTCTTATTGAAGTTATATAATGTGATTTTGGGTGGTTCATTCTATTGATATTTCTCTCAATGTCCATAATTAGATATTTTCATCTATTACTACATCATTAGATTTCCTAATGGCCATATTTTCCACTCATAACCTTTATGAGGAGCCAAAATAAAATTATCCCATGCTTCTTTCAACAATTCTGACATGAGGAAAAACTCATTTTCTTCCATATATGTTGTTTTTATTAGAATATACATTTAATTATATGTTTTTTTATCAAAAAATTGATATTTATTTTTTAATCTACTTTCCATTTCCACCTTCTTAGAAAATAGAAAAATATATTTTTAGATACAAAATCATCATTCAACAACCACCTTAAATAAATCATTTTTATTTAATAAATAATTGATAAATCATAGCTCCCATTTCAATAATAATTCTATAATAATTCTTTACAATTATTGTAAATCATTCCTTATAAGTATCAACTGATACATAATCCCTCTACTTTTACTCAAGTAATTTCTTCCCCATCATCATATGATAATATTAGGAAAGTACATATTGAAAAGAAATCTATTAATCAATTCCCACTCATTGTAGTAAATATATTCCCATCACATCATATTATAAGTAATCTTCCACCACTGATCTGATCCACCACTCAAATGATACACAACATAGAAAAACATATTATTTTATATGAAATAGTGAATGGAAGAAATACTTTAAGTGGTTCTATTTCAATACAAAGTGTATTGGAAGACTCACTACATTTAAGTGGATGTTTCATAATTAATGATTTAATAATAAATGATTAATTTCTTATATGATTTTGAAGCACATGATGATACACAACTTGATAATTTTTTGTAAGAAATGAAACAAGACATTTCATTCTATTTTCAATAACAATTGGTTTCTCTTGGAGGGAAATATTCTATTTTCTATCCCATTAAATTTTTACATTGTTCATTTTGGTTCCAACCATTGACTGAAACCAAAAATCATAGTATATGAAAAAATTATAATATTAGGAAATTATATAATATTGAATATCATTTATAGGATGTCTATATCATGACACCTTATTTTAAATATATAAAACCTTAGGTTATTCCAAGGATATCCATGGTAACCATCTTTTCAAATACATAATAATGAATATTATATAAAATGTCAGTTAACATAATCATGGTACCTAGGACTATGAATATAGGTGCATTATGTTGGTATATTTTCTGTGAAGTAGTGTGATAGATGATATATACTCAAAAAACTCCTTTTGGGGATATTACCCCAACATTCATCTTTGAAAACCAATATCCACATGTAGAATCCATACATTGATTTATTTTATTTGGGAAATCGAAAACCACTCATTATCATAATTTAGTATGTTCAATTATGCATTTTCTTATCCTAAGGGTTCTCCCTAATGTTTTCCCATACTTGTTCCATAATGATACATGTCCATGAATCTGATACCAAACATAATGACCCATATATTTAATTCATAAATTTGTCATTATTTTATATGAAAATTCATTATATTTAAAAATATACATGCTTAAGATATGTAGTGGGTTAGTGTCATTCTAATCCAATATTTGAATAAAAATTTTTGTAGAAGATCTGATCATTTCAGATTTATTTTTTTATAACTAGGATCCTTCTTATGATAAACATACATAAGACAATTCTCTATAATTAGAGGAAGGGAAATATAAGGATGAGGTGAGATCAAATTTTCATTATGGGTAAACATAATAAGTATAAAAAATTTATTACATGTGATCATAAGATATGAATAAAGGTATGATAACAATAGATAAACAAAATCAAATCATTCCCATCAATTCATATATCATAATCATGAAACATGATATAATTATTCTTCAATCATGATATACAAGACATTCGAGTGTGGAACCAGTAATAATGAATTCGTTGCCTAGAAAATATTTCATAATAATAAAACATTAGTTTAAATCATGTTTATAATAATAATAAATTATTTCCCTAGTCACGGATAATTTCCAAAACTATTATAGTAGATTTTTATAATACTCATTCCATCATTCCAAAGTCAATTTCTTTACTTCTTTGACTACATTTTTTGATAAAGTACCTTATTTAATTGTGTTGCCTCACAATTCCCATACTTATTATCTCATGGTATATCCATCATTACCTAATTAATTAGAGGGATATATGATTTTGATATGTCCCTTCACATAAGGAATACCATAAATATGTGTGATATAATATCAATAAACATTCCTAATACCATGAAATCATATAAACATTAACAGATATAAATTTTATGAATATTTCATTTACAAAATGAATATCAACAGATGTTTGTATATATAAAAATAACATTAAAATATCACTAAATAATTTTTTGATGAAAATTATATTTTTATTTAAATAGTATTTTTAGAATTTAAAATTTTCTTAAAAAGCACAAAAATTATTTGGAAATAGAAATGAAAAACTGTGAAGCATTATTTAAAAAAAATTATTCAAGATTTTCGATAAATCCATTCACAATGTGTGTGTAAAATACATTCCATTAACATTTTCAGAGAAATTCAAATTTTCTATATTAGAAAATGAAAAGAAGGATAATTTTGAAACATTTAATGGATATTAAAATATAATTATAATTGAGTATAAAAACATTCTTATGATTTAAAAAAAATATTTTAATTAGTTTAATGATAATATCGACATCGAAGAAAAGATTCCAGAATAAGGGGAACATTCAAGGTAGAGTTTTATTGAAATCCAGTATCTTGAGCACACAAAGTGATTATAATGAAAGGAAAACAAATAAAATATAGAAATAAATATTGTATAATAATATATGTAAGATTTTATAGATATATATAATTCATTTTCATCATCAAAAAAACGAATTATAAATACTCCTGTTAATAATGACAGTGTAACATAAAACCATTAAGTCATGGGCATATTTATTTAGAATTTTTTTAACATACTATATATTAAAATTTAATTTATTATAATTTTATAATAAAATCATAATCATACCAATAATTTATTTAATTTTTTACTTATAACATCTTATCCCCGATTCAGTAAAAAACATTCATTATCATCTTGATTTCTGGTGTTAACTACATCATTTTTCATATATGTTTTCGGTCAAAACCAATGGTCCAAATTTTTTTATCATGGTTTAATATTATTAAAAAAATTATCGTGATATAAAAATAGAATATATTAATCATCTATATATTTATAATCATTCAAATAAATATGAGAATAAAATGTGTTGGACGGAGTGGATACTCCAAAGGGGGGGTGAATTGAGTTCCAATTAAAATTTCTGTTAAAAATATTTCTTTTAAAATCCCCCAAATTAAAAACAAAGTTAATCTTTAGTGAATCTATAGAGCGTGTAAATGTTCAATCAGTTTCTCAAAGATTGATTAGGTCTCAGTTAACTTAATATGAAGATTACATTAACTTTTGAAACTAACATACTGGTTTACAATAAGTATAGACACTTGCTAATTTAACTATCAAAGTAGCTTTAAAATAGTTTTTTATTTCAAAGTAATAGCAGTGGAATAAATATATTGTTTAATTATAGACATAAATTAAAATGCACAACAGAGTTAACCAAGAGGTTCAGTCTCAAGCCGAAACTTAGTCCTCTCAACAATTTATATAAATTGATCCACACCCTTGATAGGTTTTAACAACTGTGAAAGACTGTCCATGCCACACAGGGACCTCTACCACAGTTCATTGTAGGAAACAAAACAATGACCAGGCACACAAGGACCTCTACCATAGTTGTCGTGGTTAAACAAGAGAAAACAATTATGGTTTAAGGATTTTGATATCCTCCAGTTCAGCACAGGAGTCAGTGTGTGTATGATGAACAGAGTACAGACACTGGTAAAAAATGTAAGTAAAATAATCACTAAGAGAGAATGTATCAGAGTATAGAAAGCTCTAGTGATTAATAGTGCAGCTCTAGACTCGTTGAATTTAGCAGAGATGCTTCTAAGTCCTTCTGTGGTTTTGCTATTGAAAATAGAGTATTGTGATTCAGCTTGATGTCCTTCACCGGAAAGTGTGTTCACCGATTTCCAGTGTTCTTCGTATGTTCGTCACTAGTGCTGGATTGGGTGCATAAGAGTTTTCTTTAGGTCTTGAAAATTCTCCTTTTTCAACATCGCCGTGTGTTCTTCAGTCTCGCATGTATATTCATAGAATAATTCTCTCTCTATGCCTTTTCACGCATATATCCTTTTACTGCAGCTCGATCTCCCTTTTTGTTCCACGAACTCCAGAAATAGGAATGATTATCATTCCATAGGTACGAGGTACGGTCTCCTGACATGCCAACAACTAACATTGAATATCAGTAATTTCATTAAAAACAAAAATTATGATCGTTATAATTAAATACGAATTTATAAAAGTTCAAACAGTGTTCATGACTATCGGTGAGTCATGAGATCGGTGAGACATTTTGAATCTTCAACAGTTTCGGTTTTATCAACATCGGTGTCTCAATATCATCGGTGTATTAGCATTGGTATCTTAGAATCGATGTCTTAGTATTGATGTCTCAGCATCGGTGTCTTAACATCGATGTCTTAGCATCGGTATCTAAGCATTGGTATCTCAACATCGGTATCTTAGCATCGGTATCTCAGCATTTGTAGTTTAGCATCGGTATCTCAGCATCATCGGTGTCTTAGAATCAGTGTCTCAACATCGGTAGCTTAGCGTCGGTATCTCAGCATCATCAGTGTCTAAGCATCGGTGTCTCAGCATTGGTAGATTAGCATTGGTGTCTTAGGAAAATGACTAATGGTGAGTCAAGATAGGGAATTCTTACAAAGTGTCTGTTCAATCCAGAATACATCCAGGTCAATCATAAACATACATTGATCATAGATAAACATTGGTATATATGAGTTAAAAATATTTAGAACAATTTGAACAAAAGAATAAAAGGAAATAAATAAAACTACGATTTGTGATTATTAAAATAACCATTCCATAGAGAGTTCCATAATCTCCCCCTTTTTGAAAATCAAAAATCAATGGCATAAATAAAGAGAGAATATAGTATTTCATTCATTATGCTCCCCCTATAAAAAAGAATATATTTCAAAAGATAAAACATGGTTAGAATAGAAACCAGAACATATATATATAACCGAGGAATTATCTTCTTTAAACATTTCTCCCCCTATGTATACATGCATGTGATAAATAGCCAGCATGGGCTCGTATGGACATTCAAGTCACCCATCCAGATACATGATCTCCCTGAGTTCTCATATACATGCATGATTCCCATTTTTTCTCTCCTTGATTTCTCTTGATTCCCTAATTTTCTCTTCTTTTATTTCTCATGATTCACTATGTTTTCTCTTCTTGATTTCTCCCCCATATTGTATTATTAAAAAGAAGAGATAAAGAAGATAAGAAAGAATATTTCATACCAACAATGAGTACACATATTACAGAAAAAGGGGAATAGTTCAAGAAAACAATTACCCTATCAAAAAATTGACAGTAACAGCAATTCCTCAGGATGAAAGGGAGCTTTCCGTTTATCATTAAGAGGAATTGAAGGTCCAGAAGGTTGTTGGGTGGAAGGTGGAACTGGCCTTATAGAGAAAGGAAGTAGGACGACCCATGCTAGATGAGTTGTGGGTTCTAAAGTCACTTGCTACGTAGAAGGTCGTTCTAAAGGTTGTTGTTGAAAGACTACTCTAACACTGGAAAGAGCTTGAGAAATATTCATCTGGCCGGGGGCAACATCTGATGATTGCAGAGCCTCAGCTGTAGGAAAAAAATGGATATTTCCAGCACATGAAGGCAGGGTTTTAGCAAAATGACGAAGTCCTGAATGAATTCTCCACCGTACTTCATGGATTTTTCAAAACCATCCTTATTTTGCATGAAATTTTCTAAAGTGGGGGTAAAATCTTTTAACTACTGAACATGAGCTTTAAAAGCTTTAGACGGTGGAGGGTGTCTCAAATTATCAGCCAGAACATAAAAATGATGATTCAACTCATGCTTTGTGTAGATCATAGATAAATAATGATCTACATTCTCCTTAATCTCCTTTTGAGATTTTCTATCATCAGACGAATACAACTGTACCGTTTTATGCACATGATCACTATGCTCTTTCATTTTCTTCAATGAATCTAAATCTAAAATCTTCCCAAGAGCTGTCAGCACTTCTCTAACAACATCTCTTAAGGTATCTAATTCAAGACCAGTGATCTTGGTCAACTTGTCATTTCCAGCCTGAGAAATAACCTGAGTAATCTCATATTTTAACTTCCTCAAATATGCTTTCATCAAATGTTCTATCAGATTTCATAAAACATCCATCATACCAGAGATGGTTGTTCTGAACCCACCTAACATAGAAACAAGATTTCTGCCTAACTTCGTAAGTGTTTGATTCAAAGAGGTAATATGCCTTCCAATCGATTCACTATAATTTCATAGGTCTAGTTTGATAAGGCATGCCACTCTTTAATCCAAATAATCCATAGAAGAATCAGATAAAGTCAAAGGAGTAGGACCAGGAATAGGAGATAACTCACTTTTCATAGTCTCTCTAACATCTTGAATTAATTCAATCTTGAATTTATCAAAATCTGGCTGAGCAACTGCCGGATTAGGTCTACCTTGAGACACTGAAGGATTAAGTCAGACATCTGTTCTTTGCAAAAACTCGGCAACAAATTGACCCTTAACAGAATAACTTATGCCTAGAAGATCCACTTCTACACTTTCTTCCTCTGGGTAGTCTAATCCTAGAACAATAGGACTTGGATGCTCTTCCCATGCCGCTTTGCACGAAGAGTACATAGGTTTCAAAAACTGAGCTTGTCCAGAATTTTCAGGAAGGACTTCTCCATCCTCATCACTCTCAAATTGTTCTGTCCTCTTAGCCTCAGGGACATTTACTTGCTCAATAGGTTGGGGTTGAGGATCATATAGAATCACATTCTGACCTTCAATAGGTCGAGAATCAGCATCTTCATCCGCATCATCACCATTACTTTCACTGTCACCACTACCACCATCACCACCTTCATCATCAACATCATTAACTGATCTCTCACTTGAACTATCTGTACTTCAGGAGTCATTCTCCTCAGAAGCTGATTCATCAGTCTCACCTTCTTCTTCATCATCTAAAAGCGGTTCAATTTCTGGTAAATCGAGAGGAGGACTTTCTGAACCAAATTCCATCCTTCTTCTCTTTGGGATAACAGTATCAGGATCACTCCTTTCATCATAAGATGATTCAACCTCTTCTTCATCATTTCGATTCTCATCAGCTTCTTCTTCTTCGTATGTTCCTTTCTTACTGAATTCACCAGTTTCTTTAGGAACAACCACTTTATATTCATCATCTGAACAGATCACTTCCTCACTAGGTTTTAAGCTAGGATCTCTTAATTCCTTTGGTCTCCTTGGATGATCAGTAGGATTGAAGGACTCATATAACTTTTCCCCATAAGAAAACCAAGCTTCCATCCATGGTTTCCAATTTATTTTCAACCTCATACAAATAACTTTGTGGAAACAAAACCTAACCGATGAGATAAACTCATCTCTATCATCCACACAGCCTAATAATTTCAGCATGGCAGAAATCTGTTTTGAATAAAACAGAGTAGTAGCTTTCATTGAAGGTTTTATTATCTCAACAATATGATTGAAAAAATATCTACATAGATTGATATTTTCACCATTCAGAAAAATAAATAGCAGAAAAACATCTTGATACTTTATTGCAGAAAATCACCTTTTCTCGGACATACTTGATGATGAATAAATTTGAATAGGATTCAGTTCTCACCATCTAACTCAGCAGAAATTATCCTTTGCGATTCAGACTTCCCAGTCAAAAACTCTAGGTCTAGCTCATAAGAAATGTAATCAGTTGTGGGATGAATATTACCAGAATAGTCCTCATATCTTCCATTGTGAGGTACTCCTAGACATTTATCCCATTATTTTGATGAAAACGTATTCTTTTTTCCTTTTACTACTGATGACAATCTCGCAGCCCCTACTCTGTCCAAATCTATATCCAGGTTCATATAGAACTCGTGAACCAGCTTCAGGTAAAAGACTCTATCATTATTAAAGAACCACTCCTTCCAGCCTTGAGTTTCGAACACTTTAAATAGAACAGACTTTCTAGATAAAATCCATTCCGAAAAAATTTCCTTTTTAGCTATAACTTCTTGTTTTTCTAGCTCCTGGTTCACAGACCTCTGCGTCGTACTTCTTGACTCACCTCGATCATGCTTTACAGGTGAAGTTCCATCATATTCCTTGTTCTGTCTCTTTTGCTTGGCCTTTTTGAGGTTTTGAGACAATCGAGAGGCTTGGAAAGATTCAAAAGGATTGGGTTACAGAGAAGAGAGAAGAGAGTTCGGTGGGAAATGAAATCTCAACAGTCTTTAGAGAATGGAATAGCCGCATGTCATTATTTGTATCATTAAGGGTTACAAATAATAATATATCGGTTAAGTAAAACAACGTCGATTTAAACAGACAAAAATAATTTTGAAAAAAGTACGACCCAATCGGTAGCACTAATCGACTTGAAAGATCGGTTTGACAGATATGTTTGACAGATCGGTTTGACAGATCGGTTTGACAGATCAGTTTGACATATCGGTTTCACTGATCGGTTTGACAGATCGGTTTGACAGATCGGTTTGACAGATTGGTTTGACAGATCGGTTTCACTGATCTATCATACCTAAATCTTGTTTAATCGAGATTAAACTTTCATAATTTAAGGGATTGGTGAAAATATAGACTAATTGATGTTCAATACCTATAAACTCAAGTGTAATATCACCTTGTTGGTAGTGATATCTCAAAAAGCGATGACTAACATCAATGTGTTCGGTTCTAGAGTGAGACACAGGGTTCTTTGAAATGTTAATTGCACTAGTTTTATCACAGTTAATTGAAACATTCTTAAAATCATATCCATAGTCCAAAAGAGTGTGTCTCATCCACAAAATTTGTGCACAACAACTACCAGCAACAATGTATTCTTCTTCAGCAGTATATAATGCAACAAAGTTCTGTTTCTTACTACACCTAGATACTAAGGATATTCACAATAAATGACATGTTCCAGATGTGCTCTTCCAATCTAACTTGCAACCAACAATGTCATCATCTGAATAGATAATTAGCTCAAAATATTGTCTTTTTAGATAAAACAAGCCTAAGTTTACAATATGTTTAAGATACTTAAAAATTATTTTAACAGCATGTAAATGAGATTCTTTTGGGTTAGCATGAAATCATGCACACATATACACACTAAACATAATATCTGGTTGACTAGTAGTAAGGTGAAGTAAGATTCCTATCATACCTCTGTAATTGGTTCGATCCACTGGTTTCCCAGTTTCATCTGCATCCAATTTACAGACTGTACTCATAGGAGTATCACTTTCCTTAATACTATCCAAACCAAAAAGTTTTAGAAGATCCTTTGTGTATTTACTTTGATTCAAAACAATTGCATTTTCATTTTGAAAAACATGAAATCCCCGAAAATATTTAAGTTCTCTCATTAAACTCATTTCAAATTCATTTTGCATACTCTTTGAAAGTTAAGTATATATAGAATCATTAGAAGATCCAAAAATAATACCAACAACATAGATTTGTACTATTAAAAAATCTTTAGAAATTATTTTAATAAAAAGAGTTGGATCAACAATCCCTTTAATAAAACCTTTTGAAATAAGAAAATTACTAAGTCTATCATACCAAGCTCTTGGAGCTTGTTTTAAGCTATATAAAGCTTTATAAAGTTTAAAAACTCGATTTGGAAAATGAGTATTAATAAATCCATGTGGTTGTTCAACACAAACATCTTCAACCATAAAACCATTTAGAAAATCACTTTTGACATTCATTTGATATAACATGACATTCAGATGAGCAGCATATGCAAGTAAAATCCTAATGGTTTCTAATCTGGCTATAGGTGCAATGGTTTACTAATAGTCTATAACTTCTTCTTAACTATATCCTTGTGCAAGTATCCTAGCTTTGTTCTAACTATGTTTCCAGACTCATCAATTTTTTTCTAAAAACACATTTTGTGCCTATTGTTAATGTGTCCTTAGGTCTTTCAACTAATTCCCAGACATTGTTTCTTTCAAATTGATTTAACTCTTCTGGCATATCCATTACCAAAAATTCATCATTTATAGTATCATTGACATTTTTAGGTTCTAGCTTTGAAAGAAAGTCTTGATGTTCAACCAGGTTTCTTAGAGAAGCTCTAGTCTATGTCCCTCTATCAAGATTACTAACAACAACATCCAAAGGATGATTCTTTAGAATCCCTGTTGATCTAGTAAAGGTAGGACTAGAAATTTCAGGTTCATCTATAGGTTCGGGTTCAACAAAATCAGATTCTGGAATATGTCCAGAACTGGATGTTTTTATAGCAGGTTCTTTAGATTTGTCATTAAGGTCCAGAACAGATAAATGTTCTTCAAAATTTTTAAGAGAGGTTTTAAGCTCATGTGGATCAGTTTCATCAAACATGATGTGAACAGATTCTTCCACACATTTGGTTCTCTTATTAAAGACTCTATAGGATTTTCTAGTTAAGGAATAACGAAGAAAAATCCCTTCATCACTTTTAGAAACAAACTTGTCCAGATTATCCTTTGTATTAAGAATAAAACATTTGTGGCCAAAGACTCTAATGTAACTAACTTTGGGATTTCTATTATTCCACAACTCATATAGGGTTTTCTTAAGAACACATCTAATTAAGACTCAATTAATGATATAACAATCTGTATTCATAGCTTGAGCCCAAAATAAATAGGTAGTTCATACTCATTTATCGTGGTTCTAACTATTTATTGAAGGGTTCTATTTCTTCTTTCCACTACACCATTCTACTGAGGTGTTCTATGAGCAGAAAATTTGTGACTATAACCATTGTGTGAGCAATAATATTCAAAGTCATGATTTTCAAAATCACGGCCATGATCACTTCTTAAAGTTTTAATATTAAGTCCAATAAAGTTTTCTACAGGTTTGGAATATTTAATAAAGTAAGAAAAAGATTCACTTTTGTGAGCTAAGAAGTATACCCAAGTATATCTAGAAAAGTAATTTACTAGATCATAGACATAGTGCTTCCCATTTAAACTAGAAACTCTTGATGGTCCAAACAAGTCCATGTGAACCAACTCGAGAGGTTGAGAAATAGAAACATATTTCTTTGATTTAAAAGAAACTTTATGTTTCTTTCCCTTTTGACAGGGATAAAAAACTTTGTCCTTTGGGAGTTCAAGTTTAGGTAGGTCTCTAACCAAGTTCTTCCTAGTTAGTTTTCTAAGTGAATAGATGGTGCAGTGTCATAATCTTCTGTGCCAAAGCCAAGACTCTCTATGAAATGCATTTAGGCAAGTAACATTTTGATTAGCTAAAAAATTTAAATCAACTGCATAAAAAATTTCATTTCTTAAATCAGAAAAGACTAAAACATTTTTAGAATTAAAAACATTACAAAAAGCATTTTCAAATTTGACATTAAAACCATAATCACACAATTGAGAAATACTTAACAGATTATATTTCAATCCATCAACAAATAAAACTTTGGAAATTAAAACTGAATTGGTGTTACTAATTTGTCCTAGGGATTTGATTTTTTCCTTTAGAATTATCACCAAAGGTGACATGGACTCCATCAATCTCAATTAGGCTTTTAAAGAATGAGTAATCTCCAGACATGTGTCTCGAAAACCCACTATCAAAGTAGCATACCTTCTTGTGAGAACTCTTCAAACATGTTTCCTACAAAACAGATTTAGATGGAAAATGACTTTGGTGCCCAGATCTTCTTTGGTCCAGACAGGTTAGCAATCAATGATTTTGGTACCCACATTTGTCTTATGGGTTTCATTCAAATTACAGAATAAATTTTTTTTTAAAGAGAAACTTTATTTGATCTACAACTATGTGAATCACTAGTTGAAGTATATGATTGTCTAGAACAAGAACTACCAGTATTCTGTCTAGATTTAGGAATAAATCTATCCTTAGTCATCTGTCTCCGTCCAGGTTTCTAGACTATTACAGTTGTGTATTTAGGTGCCACTTTCTTTCCTAGTATTTGAGTTAGTGTATCCTTTCCATTTGTGAACTTCTCTAAGTATTTTCTAAGTTTTTCATTAGAAATTTTTAGTTTAGTGTTTTCCTTTAACTATTGATCATTTTTCCCTTTTTCAATAGTAAGTTCGGCTTTAACAGTAGTAGTCAGAGCATGCTACTTCTTCAATGATTTGTATTTATCCTTAAGTTTATTGCATGTATCTTCCAGCATATTACAGTTTTCAAATATTTCTTCACTATTAATGTTTTCAGAATCAGAATCAGATTCTACATCATCTCCAGAATAATAAGAATTTAAAACAAGATTATCTATGGTTACCTCAGATTTTTTGGTCATGAAACACATGTTGGCATGATTTCATTCATAATTAGACATTTCAGATTCACTTGGGCTGTCTTCAAAAGCACTCGTAGTAGCCTTCATAGCTTTCTTGTACTTACTATCTTTGTAATCGTATTTCTTCTAGAATTTTAACTTTGTGCAGTCTGCTTTAATGTGTCCTTTTTCTTTGCACTTTTAGCAAACAACTTCATCACTTCTATCTGGCTCTTTCCAGTCCTTCTTCCAATGTCCCTTATTTTCATACATTCCTTTGTAATTTGATTTTCTAAAAAATTTCTTCTTCCTATAAATGTTCTTAAACCTTCTGGCTATCTGAGCCATTTCAGCATCACTATCAGAGACTAAACTTTCACTTTTTGAACTGTCAGTTTGTATTTGAGATTTTTCTTTGTCCTTTCTCTTTGAAGCAGGAGTCTTGAAAGCCACTGATTTCCTTTTTTGGTTCATCACCTTCCTCTTTATTCAACTTATGTTCTTCCTTATACATCATTAGTTTTCCAATAAGAGATTTGACAGGAAGAGCTCCAATGTCAAATAATTCTCTAATTGAAACAGATGTGACTCTCTATCGGTCTGGTAGACATCTCAAGATTCTCATGATTTGTTCCTTTGCTGGAACAACTTTACTAAGTGAATTCATTGTATTGACTATCTCATTGAACCTGAGATACATATCAGAAATGGGCTCATCGGTTTTCATTTTAAAATCATAATATTTAATAGTATAAGTATTCAATTTCATTTCTTTAACATTAGATGTTCCTTTATGAGAAACACCTAAAGTATCCCAAATTTCATAAGTAGTTTTTCATGCAGATATTATGATAAATTCCTCATCTCTTAAAGCACAGTACATGGAATTCATATCTTTACAATTATTACTGTAAGTAGTCTTTGAAGGTTCATCCCATGTTATTCTTTCAGTTTCTGGAATTTTATATTGACACCCTATAGCAGTCCAAATATCAAAACCCGTAATTTCTAAATGTATTTTCATTTTCATTTTCCACTGGGCATAGTTTGTACCATTAAAGAAAGGCGACCTGTTAGTAGCAGCACCCTCTAGTCTATTATTCATAACTATATTTTAGAAAATAAATTTAAAGAGATAAAATTTAGAACTAACAGAAATTTAAGATCTTTAAAGGTGAAACTAAAATCACAGTTGAAAAACAGAGTATTTCAAAAATCCTTTAACAAAAACACTTCCTCTGATACCATATGTTGGTTGGAGTGGATACTCATGAGGGGGGTGAATTGAGTTCCAATTAAAATTTGTTTTAAAAATATTTCTTTTAAATTCCCCCAAATTAAAAACAAAGTTAAACTGTAGTGAATCTATATAGAGTTTCAATGTTCAATCAGTTTCTCAAAGATTGATTAGGTCTCAGTTAATTTAATCTAAAGATTAAATTAACTTTTGAAACTAACTTACAGGTTTACAATAAGTATATACACTTGTTAATTTAAATATCAAAGTAGCTTTAAAATAGTTTTGTATTTCAAAGTAATAGAAGCGGAATAAATATATAGTTTACTTATAGACTTAAATTAAAATTCATTGCAGAGTTAACCAAGAGGTTCAGTCTCAAGACGAGACATAGTCCTCTCAATAATTTATATAAATTGATCCACACCCTGGATCGGGTTTAACAATAGTGAAAGGTTTTCCAGGCTACACAGGGACCTCTACAATAGTTTTTTGGGCGAAAAAACAATGACCAGCCCACACAGGGACCTCTTCAACATTATTTGTGGCTAAACAAGAGAAAATAATTTTGGTTTGGGGATTTTGATATCCTCCAGTTCAGCAGAGGAGTTAGTGTGTCTGTATGATGAACATAGTACACACACTGCTCAAAAATGTAAGTAAAATAATCACTAAGAATGAATGTATCAGAGTTTAGAAATCTCAAGTGATTGGTAATGCATCTCTGGACTCGTTGGATTTAGCAGAGATGCTTCTGAGTCCTGTGGTTTTTCTGTTGAAAACAAAGTATCGTGATTCATCTTGATGTCCTTCACAAGCAAGTGTGTTCTCTGATTTCCAGTGTTCTTCATATGTTATTCAGTAGTGCTGGATTGCGTGCATAACAGTTTTCTTTAGATCTTGCAAATGATCCTTTTTTCAACATCGCCGTGTGTTCTTCACTATCTCATGTATATTCATGGAAGAATTCTCTCTCTGTCTTTTCATGCATACATCCTTTTACTGCATCTCGATCTCCATTTTTATTCCATGAGCTCCTGTACTAGGAATGATTATCTTTCCATAGGTACGAGGTACAGTCTCCTGACATGCCAAAAACTAACATTAAATATCATTAATTTCATTAAAAACACCAATTATGACCGTTATAATTAAATACGAATTTATAGAAGTTCAAGTAGTTTTTATGACTATCGGTGAGTCATGAGATCGGTGAGACATTTTGAATCTGCAACAGTTTCGGTTGCTTCAGCATCGGTGTCTCAACATCATCGGTGTCTTAGCATCGGTATCTTAGCAGAGATGTCTTAGTATCAGTGTCTTAGCATCGGTGTCTGAGCATCAATGTCTTAGCATCAGTATCTGAGCATCGATATCTCAACATCAGTATCTTAGCATCGGCATCTCAGCATCGATAGCTTAGCATCGGTATCTCAGCAACATTAGTGTCTTAGCATCGGTGTCTCAGCATCGGTAGCTTAGAGTCGGTATCTCAGCATCATCGTTGTCTTAGCATCGGTGTCTCAGCATCGGTAGCTTAGCGTTGGTGTCTTAGGAAAATGACTAACGGTGAGTCAAGACAGGGAATTCTTACAAAGTGTCTGTTAAATCCAGAATAATTCCAGGTCAACCATAACACATACATTGATCATAGATAAACATTTGTTGATATGAGTTAAACATATTTAAAACAATTTGAATAAAAGACTAAAATGAAATAAATAAAACTAAGATTTGTGATTATTAAAATAACCATTCCATAGAGAGTTCAACAAAATGAATTATATCACATTGTAGAAATGGTAGTCTATATGAACGAATTAGTAATGTTTAACTGTTTTGGTTGATGGAATGAAAGAAATGAAAAATATTAGTTCCACATTATAGAGTAATTAGCATATCATTAATATCTTAAATAATAATTAAATCTATAATAAAAAAAAATAATTAATGTTTGTGGTGGGAAATGATCCATATCTATATGTGGAGGTGATAATCCAAATATATGGTCAAATGATTCATTCATCTCATATTAGATAGAGAATTACCACTAAATTGTTATTATAGTAACGTAATAAAATATTCTTATATTTATGATACTATTGTGATCATTATTATATGTATACAACATTTATATATGATGTACAAGAAGAAATAAAATAAAAATATATTGGTTAAGATCTATACATATTCTTTGATTCCTTAATCCTTTAAGTATCAGTCATATGAGAATACCAGAATTTCACGGATATGGGGAGGTATTATGTATGGTAATTTTAGTAGCTAATTTTTAATATACAATGAATTTTTTTTGAATACGGTGTGAGAGTATGTTTCCCTATATATGTGAAGGGAGAGACACACATGGAATTTATTAAATGATTTCAATGAATTAAGGACACTTTCATTTGAAAGATACTCAAAATGATCATGGATAATAATTTATAATATGATATGTTTTTTATATCATAAAATATAATCATATTATTTGTTTAGGATGAAATATTACCCTTCTCTCATGGGTTTACCCTCTCATAACTCGTTCTAACCATTGTCATGGTAACACAATTTTATTTTCTTTAATACACACTATGAAATAAATTAGTTGATCATACTATGTTATATTAATTATTACGATTAAAAATAGGAAATATATTTTAATAGATTCATTTTCTATTATTTTATGAATTTCATATAATGTATGGAAAAAAAGTATATGAAAATTTTATTTTTTAAAAATTATATTTTAAAAGTAAAAGATAAATTTTTATTCTATTAAATACCATGTAAAATTTATAAAATGAATATTTAATTTTTATATTGTTTATATAATATATAAATTTTATGATAACAATTATTCAATAGGTATTAAATTCATGTTTTAGGATATAAAAAATTTCGTTCATAATGAAAGTTTTTAGAGAAACTTGTTTATAAGCATCAAAAATAACTTATATCAATGTAATGTATAGTTATTATTCCAATGTAAGTTAATTAGATTAGTGTGAATTATATGAGTATTAATTTAATTTAATATTAAATTCAAAAAATAATTTTACACTTAGATGAAAATAATTGATAACTTTTACAAGTATTTATTTTTTACTATTCATTAAAATATAATTTTTCTAAAAAAACTAATTATTCACCATAATAAAATATTAACATGATAATTTTAGAAATTATATTTATTTAATAAAAAAATTTCTATAAATATTTAAAAATAATTTGATGATCACGTGGAATAATGTTATAAAAAACATTTTTAAAGAAAACCAAAATTTAAAGGTAAAAATGAGTTTACAGAAATTTTAGTAGTTATATTTCAAAAATTAAAAAATAAAATTGAATTAATAAAAATGATAATATATATATTTTCCTAAAATTAATATTAATATTCATATATAATTTTAAAAATAACGATTATAAGGTTTACTATATTTCATTCCATATTTACTAGGGTTTGTTAATAGGGAAAGCTATTAAAAAATTCAAGTCTTTTGTAAAAAGAAATACTTCTCAGATATTAAGTATTTTTCATCAGTGTAACCTTAAAACATATAAAAACATACCCAATATTTTTATACCATAAAGATAATTTTATTTATGTATTAAATATTATATAACATATATTATATATATGTAAAGATTAAAATATCAACTGTGGCTATCAGACTACCTAATCCATAACCATAGGATAACAACTCTCGAAAATAAATTCATAGAAATTGGTGGGATTTTAAACCTCATCGATGACTGTATTATCCTAATATAATTGGTAACCACAACTCTAGTAATGAAATACCCTAGAGTACAACCTATAATTCAGATTCCTAATATCTTGGAATAGTAGTATCATTACATAGACACATAGTATCCTAGAAAATGTAGGTCATTGCTCGTACTCATGTCAGACAAAACATTTTGTTTACCATTTTTCTTGTTTCCCTCTCACAATAAAACTCTTACATAGTGAAACAACTATATTAATCATTTCCAACATGGAGATTTAATTAAACCAAATTTAAAATCAATATCATTGTTGTTAAATATCGAGATTATAATTGATAGACTCCGATATATTATGATTACTATCGAGCCCATGAATATATAAAAATGAGATATGAATATGTGTCTGTGTTCTTTGTTAATTTTTAAGACACAATGAGATGTTACTGATACTTTATATTAATTATGATTCACCAAGAAAATTAATACTTGTCACGGGATGAAGAATTATCGAATGATATGTATATATGGTTCTTTTGTTGTATCCTTTTATAAAAACATAAATTTTGTTAAAAATAATTTATTACATAGTTTTTCATTTATGGTGATGTTAATTGCAAGGTTTCATAGATTTTGAAGATGTTTGAAAGATATTTGGAGTCATATGAAATGTTTTTGGGGTAGGATTGATTCAGATCTGAAAAATTCAGATGTCCTACTTTGTGTATGGATCTTGTATTCAAATGGTATTACATTTTCAAGTGTAAATAACATAAATATAGTTTTATGTGTAATGATGCCTCTATGAAAATAATTAGATGTGTTGGACATTTAATAGGCATAAATAAAAAATCATTTATTTATAATGGTCACTCTCAATGAGAAATGGATATAGATAAGTACCCATTTTTGTAAATATAAATTATTTTAAACAGAAAAATAAATTTTATCAATAATTAATGGTCGTATTATTTAAAAATGATAATTTGGAAAATTCACGTGATAAGTGATGTTCATTACATTTATATGTATGCCATTATATCTGATTTATAAATTACATCATTAAAAGAAGAGTGTTATTATGGAAATAGAAATATGGATTCCCATGCCATGATGAATAAATAGTGACCATATTGAGATGTACATGAAATATTTTGGAGTTTTATTTATAGTTAAATGAAATATCTTAGGTAATGCTTATGGATTGAAATAAGTAATTTTCGGAAATAGAATATACTGTGGTGTATGTGATTGTTTTCTTCCCAAAACAGAGTGGAGTAAAAAAGTACTTATCAATGAATATAATTCAAATTTTAAATAAATTAATAAAATTTTTCTTTTATAGATTAATTAGTATAAAGTTAATTCAAGATGCTATCAGTGGAGAATAATTTACAATGAATGAAGATGATTATAACACTATGATTAAATCCATGGGTTATCTATATAAAATTATTCTTTCTATGATATAATATCATGAAACATTTTATCTAGTGTTATTATGGTGATAATATATATTAATTTTAAAATTATTTTTGGAAAATATGTGCATGTATATTTTGATAATTGTATAACAATAGTTAAAAAATGGGTAACTATATCATGCTGCAAAAAGGAAGTAGCAATTGGTGGAATTGATTTATTACAACACTATATACATAGTGATAACAAGATGAATTTTATGGATCCGAAGAAAATGTAGAAGAATAATAGGGATATTTTTAAATCCATTGATTTAATTTTTCGATTTTAATTTTAATTTTAAATATAAATTTGAAATGGAATAAAAATAATTTTGTTGTGATATGTAAATGTGAGCAAGTATTTCTGGATTTAGTTATGTATAGTGCACAAAAACATAATTTATTAAATTATTTAAGATATATATGATTTATTTTGGGAATTATTTTGAGACTATAAAGATGTTTAAAACTTGTATCATTTTATGTATAATATAGATAATAAAGGATTTCAAATTGGACTATGTGAAAACAAAAAAATTATAAGATGTTGTGAGAAAAAATAATTCAATCATGTTATATAAAATTAAGATGTGTAGTATAATTACAATATTTCCAAGTGAGAATAATTAGGGGAATACGGATTATATTAACCACATGAAAAAACATAACAACCATGAAATTTTTCAAGAGAAAAGTGTTTGATAATCTGATTACTTGTGTTCATGGATATTCTCTACCCATTATATCCATAATGAAATGTCTAATGGATTATATATTATTAGGTTATTTTAGATCATGCTAATGATTATATACACATTTTTACTAGTGAACCTTATACATCCAGTTCCCTTCTTTATTCTCATTCCACGATGTGTGTGATTATTGTAGTTTGGTCACTAACTCCAAAAAGTGATAAAGGTTTGTTATAAAATAAATCATAAAACGGGGAACATAGTATATAATAATTTCTAACTCATCCCCTCTCATTGATCCAACTTCGTGGACATGGCTTCCAAAATTATTTTCCAAGACTTCAGGATTACATAAAATTTTAATAAGATTATAGGTTACTTTTTTAAAGGTTTAAATAATATTTTATTTGTGTTTTATTTTATTTTCAAATTCAATAAAGTTCTTTTACGTGGGTAAATATTTTTACATTGAGTTTTTTGTTATCAATGACCCCTTGAGTTCAATTAATATCAATGGTATTTATACTTTTTATGGGGATAATTATTACATATAGAAATATTGGATACTATATTATTTTTCTATATTAGACTAGATGTCTTAGTGAAACCTACCAATGGGTTAATTCCTCGCACTAATGGTTCCAAAAAATGATGTATATAGGAAGAACAAGGATGATGGTGATCATGTTAGGAATTCTATTTTAAAATCATTCAAATAATGAATTTATCAAGGTAATATGGGACTTTAAAAATATTTTATTGGATAAATAAGAGAAATTTTTTAGGGAAATCTAAATGGTATTAAATCCAACCAAATTTTTTGAATATTGAGTTATCAGGATCTAAATATATATTAATACGAATTTGTAATGAAATTCTTCACTAGGGTTAAGGAATTTATTATCACCATCAGTTTTTTTGGTGAGAAATATTCGAATTCCAAAATTTTAAAAAATATATTTAATATATTTATGGATATGTTTGATGTGAAAGATTAATCAATCAAAAGCTCAGATCCAGATATTATTCCATTGGATTATAAGTATTTAATTATTATTTCATATGAAATATGAATGGGGGTGTGTTCAAGAACAAGATAAATAACGATAATAAAATATGGTTAAAATATACAAATAATGAGAAGAGTATAAAATAATATTATTGTGGTAAAATATATAAATATTTAGATGAAGATGTATATATGAATTTTCTTTAAGCTTTAATAAGAAAAAGTCAACTTTCAGTCAGTCATATGTATATATGATTTTTGGAAAATATATTTCACTTATATCTAGATAATTGAAGTGATGAAAAGAAAAAATTCATTGAAATTTATGTTTATTGTGTCTCAACGATGGGGATATTGAACATTATACTATATTTTTTCTAAAATTAAAAGGAAGAAATGGAAGTGATGATGAGGATAATAAACCAAGATGATCCATGATTATGGAATCATTGAAATTTTAATCAATGGTGAATGGTAAGAATTTATTGAAATCATAAAAACAAATTTATTATTTAATAATATTGATTATTAGTCAAAGGAAAAAATTTAGAAATTTACAACTATTATTTAATTTTAATAAATAATATAATTAATTTAAAACCTATAAAATTTTTTCTTTTTTCTTAATTATATAAATTTAGTATTCAATCATTTATTGTATTAAATCAATTTTTTCAGGGTTAATAAAACATTAGATAAATTATAAAACTAAACTAGAATTTTTGTGATACTTTTATTAAGATAGTAATGTATTTTGAATTTGAATTTATATTTTTTAAAAACAATTATAGAAAAAAACAAAAAATATACATCATCGATATAATGTTTTTAATTATTTAACTTCTAAAAAATGACGAACGTGTTGTCAGATATGATTTTTTATTTTCAACACATATAACATCGACTGATCAATATTTTTTTGTAAATTAAAATTACATTGAATAATACTTTATGAAATTGGATAATGAATTAATGTTATATCCCTTTTTATAAATTTTCCAAATTTATAATATATTACACATCAAATTTTAATTATCCCTTATAACATCAACGATTATTCAATGATTTCTGATTGTGTGACTTAAGAGGTGTTTTATATGATTCAATCATTTTTTATGTCATTTAATACATATGAAATGTGTTAGGTTAGAATATAAAAAAATACACAACACGGGGGGTGAATTGTGTCTTTTAAAAAAATGTCAAATCTTTCACAATTCTGCCTTATGTCGTCGATATCAGATTATGTAGATAATCGTTGACTATCTTATGTAAGTAATAATGAACAGTGGATAAAACTATAATACATAACATGGCTATTTATAGTGGTTCGAGGAATAAACATCCCCTAGTCCACTCCACCAATTACATTCTCTGTGAGTTTAGTGAATTTCACTAGTGAAGTCTACATATTATAAGACCAATCAACAACTCAGTGCAATATGTTTACACCTTTAAAAATAATACTAAAGAAAGAGCCTTTTGATACTTTAACAGAGAATGGAAAAACTATATCTTAGATGGAGAAGCTGATACTCCACTACAAATGAGTATGTGAAGTTGAAACTCTCAAAAAAAGATATTTATTAAAAAGGTTCTAGTTAAACCTCACAGTTGAAACAACAACTTACAATAGATGAATTTTCTTCTTTAGAAAATTGTTTCGCTATGAAAGAGAAGATCTGAAGTGATCTGGTTGCATTAAATCATTTAAATAAAAACGACAATGAATATAATCAAAAAAACATTTAGAAAATATTAAATTCAGAACACATATATCTCCATTATATCCTCTTCTTTATAAAACATAGTCATACTAATTATGGCAGTAGATCTGTAAAAGGTCATCACAAGAAAGCAGTTTCAATATCAAAAATATGGGTTGCAATATATGGATCTTTATATATATATATATATAATCTTCTTTTAATCAATACAACTTATGACCAACAATGACTGACTTAGAAACAACTTCAGATATTATATTTCTAACATTATTCAACATCTCTCTCTTGAAAGGATAAAATTCTTTCATAGAAACATTATTTTCATTTTGATCCTGTAAAATTTTCCATGATTCCTCCTAACCATGAATAATAATTACATTCTTATATTTTATTTATTAAACATAAATACAAGCTCCTCCACTTGACTAGTCTGGTAATCATATGTCCCTTCGTCTGGATATTGTGACTGACCAACTGCCACAGTTAATAAATATCTTGAAGGGGACTTTTCAAAAAACTTCTCCAATCACTTCTTTATAGAATTTTCAATTGAAAAAGTGAAAATTTCAAGAAAAACTATTTTTTTATTCAGATTCAAATTTATTTCATTCATCCACGTGATCAAAAATAGTGAAATATATTTTCTCAAAAAAATTGAAAAATCAATTTCAAATCTGATAAAGTATTTCTCTTTATGAATAGCTAGCTCATACTATTAGATAACTGGTAAATGAAAATTCTCCAAATATCTTATCTATCATTCAACCTTTTTACCTTACTCATGAAAAATTTCAACAAAATTTACTGAATTGTTAGCCTCACTTGAACCTATCATTGGTTCTTTAGTAGGTGGATCTATACATTTATGTGGTTTTACAACAAAAAATTCTCACACACCATCTTCTTCCTCTTATTCTTCCTCAAATCTCAATTTTAATTGGGATGGTTTGGAATGTCCTTCACCACATGCTTCACCAATTCCTTCATTTTCAATATCACATTCATCCCCGTGATGAAATGATCATGATATTTGTTAGTCATTTCCTCCAACCGGTAAGACTTTTCCTTTTACTATACTCTAGTAAAAACCTAACATAATCAATGTTCCTTAATTTATTACATTTCTATTATGACATTTTATTTGAGAATATTTTAAATGAATCATTCCTTTTTTAAAATAAATTCAATAGATTATCATTCCATAAGGATAAAATGTCATCTTATCTTCTGGTTGACAATAGTATTTCAAATATCTGAATATATACCCGGGAAAATTAAGATTTATTTAACTCAAGAACTAGAGCATGATATAAATATCTAGATATATAATCTTATACATATAATCTATTATTAGAGAAATACCTGTTTGAAGAATCTTAATAATGATTTTGTGGTCTACCATGATTTCCATGAAAATAAATTTTGATTATTTTTGTTAAACCAAAATAAAATGACATAATGTATTCAGATGTATTATCCATAACTCAGATAGACCATATAATGAATAGAAAAACTATCCCATGGTGATAGTTCAAAATTTATGAAATTTCCGTCATAGAAACATAAAATCTCTTATCTTATATTCTTACAGAAAATGTATCTTCCGAATCATCAAAACTAAACAAAACACTATTATAGAATAATAATAGTTATACCTCATAATGCAACTCTGTGTTTTCCCCATTGAACACAGATTCTAATCCATGAAAATATAAAATTTTCTTCACAGGTTGATCTGTCTGATAGATCCATTCAAAATAAAAAACTTTTTCTGGTTGGATCATTCTTCCAGTAACTCTATAATCCTTCGGGTCACCAGCTTTACCTTATTGGGTTCTCTTAGTTTTCATCTTTTTTGAGAAATGAAAGTTTTGAGGTTTTTTAGGATCTTGAATTTCCAAATAAAACATTGGTAAATGAATGTAGATGAAGGTAAATGGAGGGTTCAGTATTTGAAAAGGGTTTGAGATATTAAATGGGTAGGTATTGAAAATGTTTCAAACATTTCCTCATCTCTCATTTCATTAACTAAGATAATTATGAAAATTAATAAAACACACGGCATGAAAAAAATAATTTGTTGAAATATATTAAAATGAATATTTTTCAAACACGTCAGATTTAAAATATTCATTATAAAATTTGATCGTAGATAAAATTAAAAAAAATATAATAAAATAAAAAATCAAAATTAAATGGATTAAAAATATTATAATTTATTTAAAAACTAAATAAACCTAAAAATCCCTTAATTAAATAAAAACACACAGTGGGAAGTGGTTTAGTAAAAATATCAGGTAGTTGACATTATGTATTTACAAATTCTTATGATATAACCTTTTTAAGAACACGATCTCTTATAAAATTTGGTCTAATATCAATATGATTTGTTCTGGATTGAAAAATTGGATTTGATGAGATATTTATAGAACTTATATTATCACATAATGTAGGTGTACAATAAAATTTAATTCAAATTCCATTAGTGTGTTTTTTATCAACAATACTGGCTCACAACATCTAAATGTAGATACATTGTCTGCCTTAGTTGTTGACTAGGAAACTAAGTGTTTTTCTTACATGACCATGATACCAATGATTTTCCTTAAAATTAAAAGGTTGCAAAGGAACTTTTTCTGTCTAATATCCAACCTCTAAAATCACTATATGTATTTGATTTTAAATTAAAATCATAATTCATTGGATAATGAAGTGATTAAGTAATAATTATTTTTGATTATCTAAAAATCATTTTGTCCGCAATAATATGAGATTATTTAGGTGTTTTTTGAAATCTATAACCTAAACATAAAATAACATAATACCATTACTACTAACAATAAGATATAATAAAATACCAATCAAAACTCCTATATAACTTGTTGTCCACTAGTTTTCCATATTCCTCCAAAACATGTTTTATATTGGTATACATGTGAGTTGTATATATGTTTTTCTTCTCAAGAATAGTGTTTTTCAATAAATTTACAATATATTTATATTGGAAAAAATATATCCTTATTTGATATCATAAATATTATTCCTAAAAAGTTGTTTAATTCTCCCATCATACTTATTTGAAATTATCTTTGAATAAGTTGTAAAAAACATTACAATGTTTTTTATTGGTTAAACTGAAAATAACATCATCATCATATATTTTAACTAATATTATATTAAATCAAATGGTCTTCTTAAAAAGAGTTTGATCTACCATTCCAACTGTATAACGATTTTTCATAAGAAAGAATACAATCATTAAAACAAGGATTTGGGGTCTTGTATAAGGCCATAGAGTGCTTTAGTTAGTTTAATAAAAGAATCAGGTTTTTGTGAATTTTACAAAATAGGAGGATGTTCAACATAAACATCGTCAATTAAATAGACTCTTAAATGTGATGATTTAACATCTATATGATATAATTGAATGTTCATATGTTATGTATAAGAAAAAATATTTCTAATCATCTAATATAGCTAAAGGGGAAAGGTTTAATCATTATATATTCCTTCATCCCAATTATATCATTTAGCTACAAATCATGCATTGTATCTAGTTATAATGCCTTGATCATCATGTTTATTTTAAAGGAACAACTGAGTTCCTATAACTGGATAATTTCCCTGTCTTTGAACTAATTCCCAAACATCATTCCTTCTGAATTGGTTTAGATCATCATTCATTGCTAACATTCTACTCTCATATTCAAAGGGGTTTTCATACGATTTAGGTTTAATTTGTGATCGAAATGTGGAGAATTCAACTATGTTGTCTATATTTAATCTAGTTCTTATTCATATAACTAGGTCTCCTATTACATTTTCTAATGGATGATTCTTTAGGGTTCTAGACTGTATATGTAAAAAAAATTAGGCTCATCTTTGTCATGTTCTTCTGAACATGAATAAAATATATTTATTTTACGTTTAAAATCATTTTAAGGTTTTCATGTCTGTTGTAGTTAAAAGAGTCTGCGATTTCATCAGTTTGACATTTTTCGTTAATAAATGGGTCTATTTCATCAAACATAAAATGAACTTATTCTTCAACAATACATGAATTTTTATTAAACACAGTATAATAATTTGTGGTAGAAGAATATCATAAAAATATTCCTTCATCAGCTTTTTTATCGAACTTTCTATGATTGTCCATGGTGTTCAGGATATACATATTACATCCAAAAACAATAAAGTACTTTACCACATCTTTTCTATTCTTCCAATTGTCAACAGGTGTCTTTTTGAAAATGTGCTGAATTAAAACTCTATTCATTATATATCAGGTCGTTCTTATTGATTATTCCCATCAGTAGATAGTTAGAATGTATTCATCCACCATTGTCATAGATATTTCATTAAAAGTTCTGTGTCTTCATTCAACAATTTTAATTTTTTTGAGGTGTTCTTGGTGAAGAATAGGTCTGTTTAATATATTGATTTGAACAAAAGGAATTGAATTCATGATTCTGAAATTACCCACTCTGATTACTTCTTAATGAAATTATTTTGAAACATATTTCTTTATGAACCATGTTACAGAAACATTCAAAAATATTAAATTCTACACCTTTTCATTTTAGAAGATAAATCCAAGTAAATCTAGAATAATCATAATTTAAAACTTATACATATAATTTTATAGATAAAATATATACTTTTTATGGTCCATATAGATCCATGTGGGTGATTTTTAGTGGTTTTGATGTAGAAATATTTTTAATAGATTTGAAGGAATATTTTTTTTGCCTTCTAATTTGGCGTGAAACACAAATATTTATTACTGTAAAACTGAAGACTAGTGAATCAGAAACTAATTTTTTATTAGATAATTTATGTAAATAATAAATATTACAATGATCAAGCCTCCTATTCTATATCTAACAAACATTTATCTTAGAAATTAAACAATTCAATTTCTATTTACACAAGGAACTTTAATCCAAATCATAAGGATAATATGTTATAGGTGCTCTAAAAATAAGTAGTATATCATTAAATGTAGACTAAGAATTGATAGAAAAATAAAAATAATATCCATTGTCATAGATTTGAGGGATACTTATCTGGTTTTGCTTCACCCTTTTAAATATTGTATTTTTTAGATTGAGACTATTTTTGGATTTCTGATTGTTCCAAGTCTGATTATATTTCAATTGGAATTATCACCAAAGGTGAATAAGATCTCATATATATATGAGTTAGTGTGTGGATTTTTGTGAGTTTCCACTCAAATTTCTGGAGAATACATTATCTATGAACGATATATCTTTTCTTTATCAATGTATTATTTTTTGGATGGAAATTTAAAAAATAATTTTTCTTGGTACCCATATTCTCTAGGGTTAGTAGTGTCAACTAGAAATGATCTGGGAATAAATATTTTTTTTCGATAACTCATATAATTTTCATCAAATAAGCTATTTTAAATAATAACCTTTTTAATTAAACAGATTTGTGGATTTCTTAAATAACATTTTTTTCTACATATCCTTCTATTCCACAGAAATTACAAGTAACAGTTTTTGAGTTGGGAACAAAATAATTCTTATATAGTTTATATTTTTCAACCTTACTTCTTATACCTAATCTGTTCTTTCGAATGACATTTTAACAAGATGTTTATTCTGAATATTTTATCCTTCTATAAAGAAGAAAGAAAATGAATTATAAGTTTCTAATTCATCATGTAATGCTTCAATATTATTTATAATGATCATCATATTTTTTGGTATATGAGTAAAATTTCTCAATTAACCCTTCAGGTTGTTTTAGGAAGGTATTTATTTCCCCTGAAATAGAATTGAGAATATTCTTTAAATATTTGTGTCTAATTAATAAGAAGTCCTATTTTCCTTATAACCTTTTATAGTTGGCATCCAATTTATTATTTGAATAATTTGAATTAGAATAATAATTAGTATTATATGAATAATATGATTGTAACTTATCTTCTAATTCCATGATGCAAATATTTTCTTTTAAAGTAGACTTTTTTCCTTTTCTGAATTAGATTTCGATGAGCTATTAGAGTCTTGATAAACACTCCAAGTAGCCTTCATTGATATTTTACTATTATTTACTTAATCATCATTTTTCTAATATGTATTTTCTGTCATTCCAATTTTAAATTTTAGGTGTGGAATATCAGGTCTTATATGACATAATTTCTTGCATTCATATAATCTAACTTCCTTTTATTCTTTATCATCCCTCCTGAATGGTTTTCAGAATCCTTTTTTCTTACAATAATCTAGCTAACAATTCTGGCTGATTGAGCCAATTCCATTTATTAGTAAGATGTATTCAAATACCTTTAATCTCTGACTTATTTATTTATTCAGTTTCATTACTTCTGAGATGATACCATTAGAAATGTATTATCCTTTTTACTATGAAATTATGATATCCAGCTTCATCTTGTATTTCAGTATCATACATCATCAGTGTCCCCATTAATTATCTCATTGATTTATTTTTGATAGGTGATGATTGATGAATTTTAGCTGATATACCATTCCATTTAGTAGGTAATAAAATCAGTACATTTAAAGCCTAATTTTCATGTTTGATAGGATCACCTAAGGTTTTAATATTATAAATAATCTTTGATGATATTCCCTTCATCTGAGTAATAATTTCTCAACCAATCATTATGAATGTACCAAATTTCAGTTTTTATTTTCCATGCCTCAGTTTTCATACATTTTCTGTTCCTTAATTGGAAACTGTAATGGTTTTCGACATTTCATAAGCAGTAAGACATTGTGAGACACAATTGAACTCATCTGGCCTAGGACTATAAGTAATAGCATTCATTGATTTATAATTGGTGTCATACTCATCCTTTGTAGTAGTAGTTCAACATGAAGTATATTTAGTTATTATATTTAGAGTTTTGATCTTATATTAGACTTTGAATCCAAGATTCTTCAAATAGATAATAATATAAGACTTCCAGCATCCATAGTTTTTAACATCAAAATATGGATCATTAACCATTATCATTCCTTCTATCTGATTAGTCATTTACATCTTTGTATAGAACTTATACATTTAGATTTTTATAGTTTTATCCCGCATTCCTCCTCTGATTCAAATTGTTAGATTAGAATATACAAATATAAATAAGAGGGGGTGAATAATGTCTTTTTATCCATTTTTAAATCTATCACAATTATACCTTTTGATGTCAGCTAATGAATTTGTGGGAATAAAATGTTTGTCTTATATATGCAATTATGAGCAGCGGATAAAACACAAATATAGAACATAACTGTTTATAGTGGATCGGGGCGTAAAGATACCCTAGTCCACTCCACCAATTACTCTCTGAATGAGTTTGGAAAGTTTCACTAGTCATGTACTCATATCATTATATCAATCCCCAACTTAGTATAGGAAGTTGAAACCTTTAGAAATAATGCTAAAGAAAGAGCCTTCTGGTTATTTAATATAGAACTGAAATAACCACATCATAGATCGAGAAGCTGATACTACACTACAACTAAGTATGATTAGATGCAATTATCAATAAAAAGATATTGATTAAAATTTTTCTGGTTTAACTTCACATTTAAAACATCAACTAATAGTAGATGGTCTTCTTCATCAGAAAATAGTTTTGTCCATAAATAGTAGTTCTGAAGAGGTACCTTTGTAATCGATCTTGGAAATAAAAATATAAAGGAATCGTATTAGTAATCATTGAACAGATACTAAATTTAGAACATGTATATCTCCATTGTAGCCTCTTCTGTAGAAAACAGAGTTTGAATGTTTTTTGTAGTAAATGTGTAAAATTTATTCACAAGAATTAAGTTTCAATTGAAAAAATATGTATCGTAATATATGGAAAAATATATGACCCAATTTATATATATTTGTCTTTGAATCATCTACACATATATAAATCAAATACACTAATAAAACAAATAAAATAGAGAGCCAACTTTTGAATTCCATATCTATGAAAATCGCCTAATAAATTGTAATAACTAAAATTATAGAGACGACATAGAGTAGTCATAACATCCATAAATAATATGAGATATTTTCTATACTTAATATGATTTATTGAATAAATAATAACAATAATTAAATCATTTTCAAATAACCTGTAAATCATCTAGATATTTTGAAAATACCATTTCATGAATCTTTGATAATATCATAAATTAAAATATTCAGTGAAAAAAATTCAAACCTAAGGTTCCGTCACCAAACCAAAAAATACCTATTGTGGGGTTCATCTACCTAGTTTTCATTCTCCTAACGTATGTTTAACAATGTAAGGTTGATCAAAAAAGTAAGTCAGATGATCACTTGGTTTACTTATAAAACATAAGGTTTCCTAATTATATAGGGTTCTATAAACAAACATTTTCTCGTTGTCTAATGTATGGTTTCATCCAAAAATAATGTTTTTTATCCATACATTTCTGTTAACTTGGGGTTGTTTAACCATACATGCTGATCTTCCATCATAAAGTAGAATACAAATGTGTGGTCTGTTATGTATGTTATGTTCATCAATTTACATTATTAATGGTGTTTTTAGAACACGCTTAAGAGTCTTTCAAACACAATGAAGAATATTCCACACAAATAATAATCTTGAATATAATTCCAAAATAGTGAATATAAAGAATATTAATATCCATAAATATAATTAAAAAGATATCACTTGTAAAACCATTAAGGGTATTTGAGAGCATCAAAATCTATAAGATTTATAGAGTTTGTTGAGAGAATAAATTCATATCGAGATAAGAATACTACTAAATATATGAAGTATTCCAATTTAAATGAATTCACACTCAAAATATATTACTTTCGGAAATAGGAAAAAATATAAAAAAATGATTAAAATATGAAAATTCATAAATGAATTTGTTATGAATTAAAATTAACTCCCACCTCCCTAATGACCAAACATCGGGTAAAAATTACCCTTGCCGTATACATGGAACCATTCCAATATGACGATGTCACTAATCACCTTCACCAAGATGTTGTAAGGGACCCCAAACCGCCAGACCATTCCTTCTTCATGTAGAATGAGAGATAATGACCCATGAGTCTTGCCTTCGATAGACCTCGAAGTGGAAAATAGCACAATGGGTAGAGAATATCGCGTAATATTGAAGGAATTGCCCTTTTTAATTAATAATATTGGGAGATAATATGGTAAATCCCAAACAACTCAAAATATGAAAGTAAAGGTTATGCAAAAATCCATCATAATATGCATTTCCAAAATAAACTGATACATTGTATAAGGAAAAATCTGATGAATAATACCAAAAGAATGAAATGAAACAACAATAACTCTCAATGACTTACCAAGTAAGGTCTGGAAGGGTCCTCAAAGTCCTCCGGGAAACCTGTAAGTTGTTTTATATATGTATGGTGAGTATACAGGTATTCTCAATAAGGAAAACCAAAATATATCATGCATAAGTGGGGAGACATTTTAATGAATTGTGAGAAATAGAGATAACCAAAACACCTACCATGGAATATATCCACCCATCCTCACTAAGGAACACCACACAAATAACACAAATCAAGAAATGTACGAGTAATAGAACATCGATATTTGGGTACCCTGCACAACTTTCCCACTAGTTCATTAGGATGTCATACTCATCAGAACTCCCCCTCAGGTTCCACTACAATCCCAATACCACCCAAACAATAACATTATGGGACACCACAACCATGTATCCTTTTCACAGACACTTGTGCCACCACAAAAAAAACATTACCACACCCACGAACACCTGTTCCACAACAACCTCCACCATGCCTGAAGAAACCTAATCCAAAATAACCACTACCATTCCTAAATTCACCTTGGATATAATTACCACTACCACGCTCGAATATACCTAGGCCTATTCCCAATGATAATTGGGAAATAAACCTTCCCACACACACATGGTCAAACTTCCATAACACACCAATCTGGAAGAGTATTGGTCTATATTGAACCTTTGTCCATCACATATTTAACCAAGACTATGGCTACCTGTGAGAGGGAGCCAAAATGAGCTAATAACCATCCAATAATTGGAATGTTGGGGAAAAACACACTCATCCATTAAATGGGTGTGTTCGACATGGAGTGCTAATCATGGGTGTGGTGCGTATAAAAAACATGAACTAAATATTATACATATATGTAAGAAAGCACACATACCATCCTAAGGGTTTTTTAACGACACAACCATCATATACACAACAACTCTTTATGCTATCCCTAAATGCAAAAATACACAACAACAATGACTAGTGCACAACCCATTCCTGGAAAACAATCCCCCATTTTACACGTTCTTGTTAGCAAGTTCAAAGGATTCTATTTAAAACATTCCTCCACTGCTGGGAAACTAATAGTCATAACAACAAGCGAAAAAATTGAAGGAAAAACAACGAACTGACATTTAATCATTCACACCATGTTCACTTCTAAAGTAACAACATCAAAAGGGAATAGTGAAATCCCTCAATGTACTGGAACCAATCCAACCCCCAACATACTGCCTCAACATGGCCTCTTATTCACAGGTGAAAAAATTCTCAACCAGAACATTCCATACCCCGTTTTAGGTCATCCCACAAACATTTAGAAAAAACAAAAATGTATATTACCAGAAAGAGTAAGGGAGATTTCATATATATCCCCACCATTCATTATGTTCCTTCTTTCCATTTGGTTAACATGGGTGATCACACCGGAATTCTTATTCATCGGGAATCCATTTAATCAATGAGGTCTACATGTATAACCATTTTCCATGTTACAACCATTGAATCTCATGATTTTCCAGAAAAAAAAGATTCATTAGTGCGCAAGAAAGGACCACAAACACCCATGATTTTCAATGGACATGAGTCCATATAATTCCCAACATAAAAACAAAGGTAAGACAAATCAACATCAGCAACATCATTCCCACTATTTATTTCTTTAAAATGTAAATGTGGGTCTCATATATGCCTTGAGAGAACATCATCATACCCACCAATCATGATGTACAGTAAAGAGAGACGAAGGAATAACCCCTACTTAGATGATCTGTGATCAAAGATCTCTCTTTGGGCCAAGAACTGGGGATGTGTTACTTGTAAATGAAGGACTCCAAGGACTCCCAGGATGAGTGGGAAGGGCTCTAAAATAGCATAAGATTCATCTCGGGAGGATGTATTGAGGCGTACTAAGGGATATAAAACGGTATTAGGAAGGAATGATCTCGTCTTAAGAAGAGGAAAAATCCTAAAATCAGGGAGATTATCTTGAAGTATATAGTTTTTGGATCATGTATTCACCACATGGCTTAATATTTTCACATGTTAAAATTTAATGAGATTCAATAATTCTCCTCAGAGATGTTGGAGATAATGGGTGAGAGTAGATAAATCAACATTAAATAGAGAAAACATGTAATATGGGAGAAACATGAAATGTGAAAAAGGGAGTGGCACCAAGGAAAATGACCACATATTTTGATAAATCAAGGCCCCCCTACTCTTAAGGAATTCTATCTACCATTTATGGGATTAAAACGGCCTTAAACCACATTAAAAGAGTTATTAAAAAACAATATAGCTATTATGGGAAAACTAGGGAATGAAATCCCAAAACCCCTCTGTGAGACTGATTGGTGAGACTGGTCGATGAAATCGTTTTTGTGAATCGAAAGGTAAAACCATGCTGACACCCTATTATAGACACTGACACCCTCATGACTCACCGATGGTGTCCAAGACACCCCAAACACTAGATTTAGGCAATTACATATACCATGAAGGTCCAATCCATTAAAGATGGTAATATCATATATTTGATCCACGATTAGAATATTGAAGATTAGATTAATAAAAAAATAAACACCCTCATCCTGTGAAAATAGAAACCATCCAATAAATTAGGGTAGGTTCCCTAAAAACCAGGAGGGTTCAATATGTATTGGCATTTTCATTAGGGATAAGAAGTATCCCAAGATACTCATGTGGGGGTGGTGGATGATATTGATAAATCCTATGAGGAAAACCATATCATTGTATGCATCCGATGATAAGATAATTATCCAATAAAGAAATGTTATTTGTTAATCTATCAGAAAATGAATTGTGTTTCTTGTATAGTTCATTCTTTATTTTGTTCTGCTATAATATATAGTGTTATAACATTCTAACCATAGTTCTCGGGATAGAGTGAATATCACCCCCATATTAATGAATTAATATTTAAAGATCTAAATCACTTATACTCAATTTATATAGAAGAATATAATTTATTTGGATAATATGATTTTTTGATGTTTTGTTCATTTAATTTATTCTTCTATGATTCTTGGTCGTTTAGACAAAGGACATATGAATCAACATTTTTTCTCATATGAATTTTTGTACTGAGTTAATTCAAGACCGATTGAAGGTATTTGATGACATGAATAGGTATTTATAGTGAATAAATCGGTTATTTAATTTCCATTTTAAATATTAAATCATAATGGAAATGCTAATATGTTTTTTTATACTGATTAAAAAGAGAGAGTGGGATCATTATTTTTCAATATGTGTTAATAGGGAAGTGGAGGGAATATTCAAGTTTAGAACATCAGATTTAAAATATGAAATCAAATGACTTTTAAATTCCATTATATAAAAACCATATTAGGAACTATTTCAAGACACACTAAACCCATGATAATATATACAACCATACTAAAAACACCAAAATTATATCGTGAAATTTTGACTCCCTATATCACTAGATTTACATGGGTGTTATATTTTTATGAGAAGAGCCCAAAACACGCTATTTTAAAAATTAACACCATTATTGGGGACACAATCCAATTTTTTTAATTGTAAATGTTATCTGTAAATAACATTATATATTCTAGATCTACTCTTTACGTTTGATCTAGAAATTGAAACATCATTATTGGAAAGATTTAAAATTTTTTGGATATGTAAAAAAGATGGGAGATAGTTTTTTACAATCTCATTGGTTGACTCCCCATACTCCTATAATTATTCAATTAATGCCCCCCTTGGAAGTGAAATCATGCATGATAATAAATCCCTACTCAATATGTCTTGTATATAGTTAAATACACATGTCATTAATAATAATAGTATTATATTAGATCAATATAATTATCATGATTTAGAGATTCAGAATAAAATGACACGCTTAAAACCTATATTTCATAATTTTGTAAAGAGTTGACCCCAAGAAGAAGTTTATGTAATTTAGTGATATATGAAGTAGTAATAAACCTATATGATTCTCGAAGGATCAGTTTAAATAGTTGGTCATTTCTTTGTCCATAGAATGATTGGCCTAGGAATGGATGTATAACCCACATCCTAGAGAAGTACCTTCCTGTGATGAAATTGTTTTGGCATTCCATGAGATGAAATTCCTTCTTCAAGGTGCATAAACCTAATAATGGATAATTATTTGATAATTAACAAAATTGGAGATACCTTATATGATTTTTGGGATACATTCAAGTGGACAAAACAATATAAAAAGTTCTAAAACTCCTAAATTAAAATGTAAATCAGATGAAATAATATATCATTAGAGATAGTTAATTATCAATATAATTTAATATGAATGCATAATACCCCATCATCAAGAATTTTAGTTGAATCACTCCTTGTTCATTATTAGTACCTTCTACCCTCAACGTGAATCATGTTATAAATAAATATACAAGATATAATAATAGAAATAACCAACCAAAATAAAGTAGTTTAGATAGAATTCTACAAGTCAATATAGAGTTGAAATATATTATCCTAAAAAAACACATTTTCAGCATGACATTTATTAGTATTTTTACCCCCCACTATTTCAAAGGAATGTATGTGAATCTTCTACAAGATACAAACAAAAAATATCCAATATCCCCAAATGAATTACCCATTATGAAACCATTAGGAGTCTAAAAACCATATTCCTCCATTATAATTCAATGTGTACAATTAATGGAGATTAAAGGTTAGATCAGGAAGATTATTTCAACTCTAAAATAATTTTTGAATAATTTTTTATATAAAATACATATCCAATAAATTTATATCCGTATTAAAAATGTGAGTTTCATCACAATATGATGTACCAAAGATGGGGAAACAATATATATCCATCTTAGGGAGATGAATTGATAATTGTACAAACTGAGAACGAATCAATTTGTATGAAGAAACCAAAAAGGGGATTTCTATGTGGAAATACTTCAAAGTTATTACGATTACATGAAATATTTGATAGTGGAATTATATCATCCCCAACCACCATACTTATAAGAATGAACCCACCAAAGATGACCAATAAAGACACAATATTACAAAAAATAAGGGAAAAATAAAAAAAAATATGTCAACATCCCTTTGTGGGAATACATCCACATATTTAAATGGTGTGAAAATTCTTTATAAGTAATTTTAACAAAATTTTTGAAACATAAATGTTTTTATAATTTATTCATAGGTAGGATTATTTCTTCTTTAATTACCACAAAAATACTAGTGAATTGAAAATATACATGTACAATCACCATCCTTTTAACCAAAAGAGATTTTATTTTTAACAATTCACTATTTAATTTGGAATAATTTATTATTTTCATGCCTTATAGTGTTGATTAATCCCAATAGGTAAGATAAATAAACAAAACCTGATAGATTTTAAATTTAGCTAACCAATATATGGCCTACCCAGTAGAAGTATTGTAGTATGATTAGATAATAATAAACGGTACATTGTTTCCTACTAAATTTTATATCTAAAAAATAGATTAATAGATATGTAAAACCCATTCTATTTCCATTTTACGAAATAAATTTTATTATTCTTTTAAATTAATAATTATTTTTTAGGAGGGAACTATTTTAATTTCCATTATAGATGAAACTATGAATTTTAGTTTTTGGATTCAATTAAATACCATAAATATAAGAGGATAATTTTTACAATATATCTTTATGAAATTACTTATTATTCTAAATAATATAATTAAATGTTAGATAATGTAGAAATCCTAAAAGAATCATTATTCACATATTTTATTGATTATTTTTTAATGAGTTAAATTTTGAAACCAATCTTCCTGGGGGCCATTTTGTGACATAATTGAATAATATTTAATGGAAATTTTTAAATTGAATATTTAAACTTTTTCTCTGTCAATATAGGATTATAGAATAGAAAATTCTACAATTAAACCATCATTAGAGTCCCTACAAGAACTATAAAAAAATATGAATCCCTCTAACAAAAAATTTCCCTTTAACCAGACAAGAAATAGTGCTATTTGATGAGACTTAAAATAGTAATTATATCATGTTATTTTTAACTAATGGTTCTTACATCATCCATGAATCAATATATATTGTATTTAACAAATAATGTGTATCTACTGTAAATTATCATATTTCACTATTAAAAAATGATTTATTTTAATAAAACCCCAAATATTCACCCTTACCATTTTTCTACACGTTGAATCACAAAATGAAAATAATTTTATGAAGATGATTTTATAACTATGAATATTTTATTTATAATTAAAACCTTAATTTACTTGAAAAAGAAAAATTTTAAAATTACAATTTCTTTTCTATCAAATTGAAAATTTAATTAAGGTCTCATAAAATTATCTTAAAATCATAAGACATAGAAATTTTATATTATGAATCATTTTTATCAATATAAATTTTCGTTTAATTTATAATATTAATCATAAATTTTAATTAAATATAAATGAATTATAAAAATAATAACACATAATTAATAAATTTTAATTTTTTTTTACTTTTACTATAATATAATTATGTCATATTAATAAATATAATATTGATAAATTTTGTTTATACATTCATTTATGAGATTAATATTATATTGTCCAGTTTATTATTCATAAGGGTCACATTATTAATCCAATGGTTGACGTACTATTGAATCCATAAATATTCCTTAACACCTAGAGATACCTTTTATTTCACTCATTATTCATTTATATGGTTTTTGTTATGTTGTATGAGAAATATTATGTTATTATACAATAATAAATAAGTATAATAATATAATTCTATTGATAAATAATTGGGTCATTACATTCTATCACATTATAAAATTTTTCCCTCGAAATTTCATTACACATTCTTTGATGAAAATTTTTGTGGGTACTTTCCCTTTTTCTCTTTCTCCAGTTCCCATGTTACCTCTTGGTACTTATGGTATTACAATACTACTTTGAATTTGTTAATATTCTTTTTACATAGAACATTATCTCTACAATAAATTATCTTCACTAGTTGGTACTCGTAAGAAATATCATTCACCAACTGTATCTGTAATCAAGATAATACATGTGAATTATGTGGTATGTACATATTTACGAAGGATACATGGAATTAATTGTGTTCCTTTGACATGGTAGGTATAATTAATAGTCAATAGGCCATAGCTCCAACATGATCAACAATCCTAGAATGGTTGACATACTTGGGACATAGAGCTCATTTCTTCCCAAATATCATGTTCTTCTTCAATGGATATTTGCAGACAAATACCATGTATTAAACATTGAACTCATGGTATTATAGAAAATTTTCAACACAACTCTTTTGTTAAAGTTGGGCTATATTGATGTGTTGTTGAATGGTTTTCACCATCTCCACCATTTCTTAAACCATTTCATTGCTCTATAATCCTACACTAACAGACATCATCACAACAACCGTGTTCTACCCCATTTCCCATAAATGTCTTTATAAGGAGATATTTGGATGGTGGAGTGAAAACTGCAGTTTTATGAGAATTCATCCAGTGGAAGATGTTGGTCCCATCCTTCTTCGATGTCCATAGAACGTGATATCAACGTTTCTTTTATTTTATGAATAGTTCAATCACATTGGCCAGTAGTTTGAGGATAATAGTTCATATTTATGTTTAGTTTAGTTTATAGAGCATGATGGAGACATTTCCAGAACTTATAGGTGAGCCTTGGCTCTAAATTGGATACAATATATTGTGGTTTACAAGGTAGTCTTACCACCTCTTTGATATATATCCATGGAAGTGGAGCCATTGAATTTTTTCCCCAAATTGTGATAAAGTGATATTTTTTTTAATATGATCCGTAATGACCCATATATAATTTTTTCTTATGGACGTCCTTGGATGTACATTGATAAAGTCAATGGCAATGTTATCCCACTTCCATGTTTTTATGGATAGTGGTTGTGTCAACCCCTTAGAGTTTTTCTTTCAGCCTTCACTTGTTGACATATCTTGCAATTTGATGCATATTCAGGAATCACCTTATACATATTGTCCCAACAATTGTTCTCCTAGAGATCACATTACATCTTTTTTCTCCCTAGGTGAATAGAGATGGATGAGGTATGTGTGTCATTTAGAAGCTCCTTATTTATCTTTGGATCAGATTGTACACATTGTCTTTCCCCAAATTTTAAAACTCCATCCACATCAATCTAGAACTCATAGGATTTCCTAATGTTAATATCATAAAAAATATTCGTAATATTGACTTATTTCCATTGAGGATACTTCATTTTCACCATCGGAGATTAGTTGAGTAATCATTTAATAATTGATTGATAATGTTCACCATTAATGATTTCCATGTCCATCCTCTAAAAATATAATATGATTTGATCCTTCTGAATTATCCTCACGGATAATGATGCAAGATCCTTTCTACATAGAGCATAAACCTTCTTATTTTTGTTAAAAGGATGGTTTTGGATAGAGGAGTGAAAAGCCACGATGAGCTGTAACTATAACCGTTGGTTCAAATTAATCTCCTTCTACGTCAATATATATTGGATACTCTTTTAGTCAGTATATATCTCACACTACTCCCCATAGATAAAATGTCACCATATTTTTCTACTCAAAGTTCATAGCTTCCAACTCCAGATCATGCATGGGATAGTTTTTCTCCAGAATTTCTAACTACCATGAGGCAAAGGCTATCAAATTATTATTTTTCATCAGTAAAAAACCTATGTCCTTATTTGAAGCTTCATTGTACCCAATAAATAGTTCTCCACTTGTAAGGAGTGTGACTTATGGCATAGTAATAAGCCTCTTTTTGATATCTTTAAATCATTCCACAAATTTTTGGGTCAATACAAACGTCACTCTATTCCATGTCAGCTTAATTATTAGGGGTGAAAATCATAATAATATCTTCCAAAATAATCAATAATAGCTATGTAGACCCAGAACGTTGTGGATATACATTTCAGATGATGTTTTGTGCCACTCTTAGATTTCATTTTTCTTGGAAGGGTCCATAGGTATCCCTTTGATGATGATAACATTCCCCAAGATTTATAATTCCTCCATCTAGAATGCACAATTACTATATATTGCATAATGTTTATCCCTTCGCAATATATTCTGTATAGTAATCAAATTTTCTTTATGTTCTTCCGTAATCATAGATTATATTAGAATATAATTGATAAAAACAATAAATAATTTGTGGAGGCAATCTATAAAGATTCTACTAATTAAATCCATGGAAATTTCTTGAAAATTAGTTAGTGTTAGGGGAATCACTCTAAACTCAAAGTGTACATACCACTTTAAAAAGGAAGTTTTCCGAATATCTTCCTTCCTCACCATTAATTTGGTGATATCCGAACTCAATGAATACTATAGAGAAATAACAGGCCCCACATAACTAACTGATAATGTCATCTATCAGAGGCATGGGATACTTTTTCTTTATCGTGATTTTATTGAGATCATGATAATCAAGAGGGAGGCACATTGTCCCATCCTTTATCTTATAAAATAGGAAATGTTCACCCCATGGTGAAGCACTTGGGCGTATAAAAGCCATCTCTAGATTCTCAAATTAATACTTCTTCAGTACTTCCATCTCAATAATGGGCATTATATAAGATGTCATTGATATAGGTAGAGATCTAAGAAAATGTTCAATTGATATCTCAACCTCCTGTCCAAGAGGAATAGAAATAAACAATTTAGGTAAAACATTAGTGCAATCCCTCATAATGGGCTTTTCCTCGAACATGATTCTCTTCTATATCTCAATTATTCAAGAATGATATTCTTGATCAAACCCCAACAATATCCAAACATGAGACACTGGTTCTAAAGGTGATTCATCTTCATCCTTGAACTTTTAAAAGATTTTTTCTATGATATGAGATGTGAAATGTGATCTCTATATTCCTAATAATTTATTATGGAATAATATTAATGCAGAAAATCTATGCCATAAATATCATTAATCTATACCTGACATAGTTTGATGAGATTTCTTGGGATGTTCAGTCCACAAATAATAACCAATGAGGATTTATATACTTTTGATTCAATAATTTCCCCATTTCTAATATCATAAATAATTCAAGATCCAAAATTTGTGGCGGCGATTGAATAATTCTTATAATCATTCCAGACATGAATGAAAGCATAGAACCAAAATAAAATATTACTTTTTCTATTCATGAATGAATAACTAGCATACCTATCACCACATTATTTTTCGGATCCACCTCAGTATTAGTGATATCATAATCCCTTCTGAGTTTCCTTGGAGGTTTCCATTGATTTCCACCGACAACCCCTGGATTAGGGAATTTTTTTCACAATTAAAATTTTCTATTTATTATTGTAACACTGTACTAAAAGTTTTGTGTTGATCTGATCTTCCCTTTCTTCTTCCACATTCGTGGAATTATTCACATTAAATCAAAAATTCGTAGCTATTTGTCCCATTCATCAACATTTTAAGAAATTCTTGGTTCCCTGTATGTAGTTCCAAGGATGATTCTTCCCAAAAATTTGACATGTGGGATATTTGGTCTTCTTTCAAGCATTGGAAATAATTATTGATCCACCCATATTATAATCCATTTTCTACTAATGAATAATCCCACCTTACTTTTAGTGTTCGCAACAATGTTGGAGGCATACCTAGAAAGCCTTGTAACGTTTTCTTCATATGGATCGATAGAGTCTTCATCCTTCTCTTTAAGTCAAAGGAACTCTCTTTCAATCTTGAAAAGAAGGGTTCTGGAAATTATTTATTGAAAAACATTTTCTTGAATTCATCCCAATCCATGGAATATTTTTTATCCTTGTACATCTTATTATTTATTTGATTCAACCACTGATCAGCTTCCCAATCAAAATGATGGACTCCTAAAATGCATTTCTATTCGACTAAAACTGGTGGATAGAAAATATCATATCAATGGAGACGATAAAATCATTCATAAGGAGGGGATCAGAAGATCCACTATAAATGGGAAGAATTTTCCTCATGATTGATTCAAAAGGAACATTCTCTTTACATAGAGTAGGAGGTAGTTCCACATGATTCAAGTTATTATTCCTAATATGATCCAATTGGGAAAGTATTTTAACGATGTTTTTAGCACATGTTCTCATAGTAGTTGGCATATCATTTGGGAAATATTTACATTCCCTAACACATCAATTATCAACAGGTTTTCTCATATTTATCTCCATTATCTAATAAATGAAGTTGCAATTAGGGTACTTCAATACTTAGCTAATAAGTATAAAAGGAATCATTGAATATAAAATGATAAAATGTAAATAAAAGTATATCTGATCTTGTGATTCCCTAGTTTAAATCTTGGTTATCCATGATATATTTCATAAAATATATTTTTATTGGATGATTTTTTCATTCCATTATTATTGTTTCCTAAATAGATTATGAATTTACCAAAGAATGTCCCCATGGAGTGTCAAAACACATGCATAGTAATACCCATTGTTCTGTACCTAGTTACCTTAAGTCAGTATCAGAACATCTTTTTAGTGTTTTAAATCCCAATAACATTTGTGCTAGATCCATATCCATGTGTAGTAACCATATAAGGATATATTTTCTTGATAAACCACTTACTATATACATACGAAAATTTAGGTATGTTTTCTTATTCTTTGTCTTATACATAAGGATAATACTAAAGTGCATTATTCATAATCTCCAAAAATTACTATACCATCCTAAGATACAAACTATAGTGACCCTATCCTTTAAACATATCATTTCAAGATCTTAAATGAATTTATAAAACACATTACATGGCTAGGACTTTAGTGTCTAGTGTCTTGGGAGACTATGTACATAAAATTAAAACATCAGACTAAATAAGAATTTTCTTTATTTAATATTCATAAAGATATCCAAACATCCATTGTGACCATACATCATCATATTCTATCCTGGGGGTAATATGAACAGAGGGATGAGCTAATGTACCAGTAAGGTAATTTACATAAGAATAAGTCATAGTACATGGGTTTGAGGAAATAACATAATGATATAAAGAGGCATAGTATATGATTAAACATAATGAATCATGACATTTAGAACATGGGATCGTATAATCAATTAATCATAGTGATGTGGTAGCTACATAAAAAATAATTTATCAAGAGTCATTCTAATTGGTCATCGAGTAGCACGAGTCAAGTCTATACACCAAGACTGTTTCACCAAGAGCACAAGTCAAGGATAACTGCCAAGACCATTGCACATAACACTTCTTGAGAATAAATGTTACCCAATTAATTGCAACACTATTTGATCACATCCATCATAAAATTCCCATTAATATATTTCCCACATAAATAATAATACATATTTAGTCATATATTAACATATTGATACCCATGGATTGATATGGGTATCATAATCCTGTCGTAAATCAATGTAAATGTGTGTATCATACAAGGGTACCTGAAAGAAAGGAATTAAAACATTAATAGACATTCATATGACAAAATATGCATATGTGATAGTAATTTATTTTAAATATATGTTACAAAATGTAAGAAGAGTATTTATGAAATTTTAGCATTAAATCATTTTAGATCCGTTTTAAGAAAAATACTAAAGAGTGTTTAAAAACGAGAATGGAATAATATTTCATATAATACCAATAGTGAAACAATATGGTTTTCAAAATATAAATAATGATTTTATAAAAACAATTGTGTATTAAAATAGATTATAGAGTGCACTTGAAATTGGGTAAGAATTCGGTATGTTCCCTTAAAACAGGAATGCTTATTGGGAATAATTGAGAAGAGAACCACATAAAAAATAAGAATATACTTGAAAGGGAATGGTGAATGGATCATGATTCATGGTTTGGAACTTATATACAACATTTATAAAATGTACATAAAAATTAAAAGATAACTTCATTATGGTAAAATGTAATTTAGGGAAACCCAATGGAATAATGGAGGGTCATGTATAATCCCATACCATAATCCCAAAGGAGTCATTCAGTTGACCTTAATGTCTTGGATAATAAAATTAGATTCAATAACCATAAATTATATAATATCTTCCGCATGAAATTGATTTATTATAAATTTATTATGTTCATGGACTTTTTATGGGTTAAGAGGTTCAATTTAATATTTTTGGAAGGTTAGTTTCCTTGGTTTTCATTACTAGTTTTCTTATATACATGTAATGATAATCAGGTAAGATGATGATGTTTTTCTAGAATTGAATTTATATGTTACTAGTAAATTACAAAAAATATATATGGTAATAAAAATAATTTTGTTATTTAGTGTGAGGATGAATCATTATATAATACTTCAATGATTACTGTTTGGGTTAATGGGTGGTTTTTTATCATAATGAACAAATTTAATTTTTTAAATCAATACCATTTGTTAAAAACAAATATATAACATTAAATAGGATATAAAACATACATAATTATCTGTTTAAAGCATAAAAATTGTTTAATTACCTAATTTTAGGAAGGTAATATAAATTTAAAACTCGTCATCTTGGAATGTGATAAATTAACACATCTCGGATGGTGTTTCCATTTCTAGTATAAAATTAGTGGAAGAAGAGATGGTGTTGAATTATTCTATTAGAAAAAAACATCTTTTAAATGTATGGTACTAGATTTATCACACCATTTGAATGAAGTGTGGTGATGATAGAAAATAATCCAAATGAACTTGAAAAGAAATTACATGAAAACGTAAGCGGTTTTTTCCTCTTGATTCCTTCCTCTTAAGAACCTCCTTAGGGGAGAGTTGTTGGTATTTTGATGAGAAAAAATATCTCATGGATCTGTTAGAGGGGATTACAAGAAAAATATTTTTAGAATTTTTAAATGTCACATTTCTTCAGAGGAGGTAGTATAAGAGGTGGTGAGGATTGGTATTTATAGTGGAGGAGGGGAGTGTTTTCTCAATATTTAATTCATTTATTTTTTATTCTGGTAAAGAAATGAAATAGTTCTAATTATAGAGACTAAAAATTTTAATTATATAATTTTAGTTTGAACTAATAGATCATACTTGAACCATGATTTAATAAATTGTGTATTTAATATATAATGTATATATACTGTAAATTATAGTATTTCACTATTCATCGTAATTCTAGTATTTTAGACAACTCCCAAAAAATTCACCCTTACCATTTTTTGAAATATAGAATAAAAAATTGACTCCATTTTAGAAAAATAATTTTCTATATATGAGAATTTTAATTTTTAATTGAAAACATAATTTATATGAAGAATACAAAATTTAAAATACAAATCTCTTTTCTAACACTTTGAAAAGGTAATTAAGACCTCATAAAATTATCTTATAATCATAATAAATTCGGATAATTTTTTATGAAAATAATTTATGAAAATAATTTTTAAATAATTTATAAAATTAATTCTTAAATTGTAATTAAATATAAATTTATTACAAAAATAACAATACTTAATTGATAATTATTAAAAATATTTTTCATTTTTACTATGATATAATTATATCATATTGACAGTTACATGATAGAAAAACTTTATTTATACATTCACTGGTGAGGTTTCTATTTCATTGGTTGGTTTACTATTCATTAGGTTCACATAACTATTTCAAAGGTCAAGTAACTATTTCATCGAAAAATGTACCTTATTGTCAAGAAATACATTTTAAATAACTCATTTATCATTTATAAGGCTTTTATTGTAGTCTATAATTAATCTTATGTGATTATATTATATGAAATAATTATTATAAATAAATTTCTTTGATAAATTTTTTTGTCATTATTGAATTTGTAATATTCTTGCCACTACCCTAACTTGAGGGTCGACGATGATGATCAATTTCAATAACCTCATAATCCATGGTAAAATGGGAAACATCATGAATTCTCTATTATTGATGAGGGGTGACAACGATTTGATGATTGGTAAAAATACCATCAACTCTAGAACTACTAATGTCATATTTTATTCTAGATTTACCCACTCTTTCATGTCTAGTGAATTTTCTATGTGTGTTAAAATTCCACAATAAAATTATATGTGGAATTAAAAATTAAAACCCTTAATAGTATGATGATTGAATCTCAAGTCAATGATTCTTTTTTGGTTGAATTTTGTGGGAACATTCTTCCAAAACGCTTATCATTTTTCCTTTGGTTGACTTTTCTGTTATCTCATTCATGGATTGGATTACTCTCCATAAATACCACATCAATTTTGGAGGATGGGATGTTACATTTCATACTTCAAACCCTCTTATGATCATCCATACATGTGATAATAATTATGAACATCCTCAGGATATTACATCCATTGTATGTGTTTTAATTATCATTACGAAGGGTTATTTGTCTCAAATGATTGGGGGGAAATTCATCATCGATGATATCCCTATTGATCGAGATTTTGTGGATGAAATTTAAAAATAGTTTCATAGTCTTCAACTAAAATGTGAATTTTAGTTCTAAATATAACTCATACTTTTTTCCCTATGAATATCAATGTATCTTTATTTATTTTCCAATAATTATTTTTTGTAATTTATGAAGAAACAACAAGAAAACCTTGATATGAGATTCATTCTTCCATGTGTGTCACCTTGGGGTGCACGAGTTATTTTTTTTGAAAATAAATTGTGGATCAATTCAAATTCTAATTTATTATCAGAAGTTGAAAAAGATCACAATCATGAAAGAGTATCATATTCTCCCTATTGGTGACTGTTTTGATCAATTGTGTGAAACTCTATAATTTTCCATGATTTACATTCATTCTAGATATCATTGATTGTGGATAAAGAAAGAAGATACACCCAATAAAACATTTCATACAAGGTATAGACACTATGAGTATATATTAATGAATTTTTCTTACTAATTCCCAATGTGTCTTCAATGATATAATGAAAATATTTTTTCGAGATTACATTGATCTGTTTAGGGTAGTCCTTATAGTTTATATTCTTAGTTGCTAAAATATAAAGGAAGATCATGAATACCAATTGGGAATTAAATCAAATTTCTTATGGAAGGAGAATATATATTAAAATTGTAAACTGTTTTAATTTTAAATGAAAATGGTTTCATTTTTTTAGTCACATAATCTAAATAGACGGTATACCAATAGATCCATCAAATATGGAATCTATTGAATGATGGACAAAACCAACCCCGGTGATTGATATATATAACATTCATTGTTTATATGGAGATAATCGATTGTTTATGGAAAATATATAAATATTATCTAATCCTATGACCATGTTAACTTGTAAGGGTGTAAAGTTTCTCTAGATAGAAAAATGTGTGGAATATTTGAAGAAAGAAATGTGAAGGTTAGTCAGTGCACCTATGCATACATTATCCTACTGTGTATAATGGTTTTTAATCTATAGTTATGCATCCAAGAAGGGATTAATATGTTATCTTATAAATAAAAATATATATATTTCTTATGCCTCATTAATGTTTCTCATTCGGGGGAAAATCACCCAACCCATGATTTGGAGTTAGAAGTGATGATTTTTCATTAATGATTTGGAGGAATTATCTCTATGAAGAAAACTGTGATATATACACTAATATTTAATGTCTAAAATATATATTCACACCAATTTAGTTGAACATACACTCTAGAAGCTGGTTAGAGTAGAAAAAGGATTATTACTACTCAATAAATTACAACCCACAGAAAGAGAACATGGTTGTAGATGCTTTGAGATATATTTGTCATGATATCTTATCAATGATGTGGAACCAAAAAGATTCAATATTTAAAGATACTCAACAGATGGATCTATAAATTCTAATGGAATTTGGAAATTATTCTATTTCTCAATTCAACCATCTATCAAATTAATGATGAAGGATGTGAATAAAGTAGAGGAAGAGATCTAAAATAATTTAAGAAATGATTTTGATTATTACCTTGATAAAGATTGAATGATATGGTTGAGGAACCATGTATGTGTTCCTTCCATAAAATATTTTATGAAGGAGTTATTCGATGAAAATAGTAGTTCTTAATTATCTATACATCCCGTACATTTCCTGATTAATAGAGACAACAATGAATTATTATGGTGGGATGGAATAAAGAGAGACAGTGTATAGTTTGTATCTTTTTTCAAAGTATTATAACAATTTTATACTAAATGAAAAAGTCACAGGGGATGCTGCATCCATTACCCATACTAGAATGGAAATGGGAGAACATCACTTCAGATGTTTTTTCATTTGAATACCTATAACAAATAAATGTATTAAAGATATATGGGAGGTAGTCGGTAGCTATAAAAATTCATCAAAATTCATCACTATAAGATAATACATCAATATGGATCATATTTCTTGGATATACATCAAGGAAGTGGTAAGGTTCTAGGGATTAAAAAATTATATTGCATCAGATTTGTATCTAAGGTTTACCTCCAAGTTATGGTGATGTATTAAATATGTAATTTATAAAGAATGGTGTTTCATCCTTATTTATCAGCCTTAGATAGATTTTAAATCTAAAATAAAAATTCAAACCCTAAATGTGATGTTGAGATATAGATCTCGAGATTTTAATGGTGTTTGGGATCAACAACTTCATCTAGTTGAGTTTTATTACAACAATATCATTCACTAAATAATTATAATGGATTCGTATGAAGCCCCCTTGAGATGAAATGTAAATATACAATGTGATGGGAATAGGTTAGATAAAGAAAGCTACTTGGACTTGATAATGATAAATAAATGGTCTAGTAGTCTAGAACGATTCTGTTTCATATTAAAGTGGGTCATGGTCGATAGAAAAGTTATGCTGATAACCACTAACATGACCTAGAATTTGATGATAGTGAAATATTTTTTCTAAAAATCTCACCTAGGAAGAACGTTATGATATTCTTAAATAAAGGTAAAATAAGAACTAGGTATATTATTCCCTTTGATTTTATTGATCGTATCTAGACTGTAGCATATCCCAAGGAACATCCTAAAAATGTATCTCAAGTACATGATGTGATCCATGTATCTCTCCTATGTATTTATATATATATATAGATATATATATATCCCATCACATGTACTGAAAATAGATATTATACTATTGGAGCAATATATTTCTTACGAGGAGAAACCTGTTGAAATTATAGATCATACAGAGAATGTTCTATGAAACAAGTCTGCTCACTTTGTGAATGATTAGTGGAGAAATCAACCTTTAGAGGAAGAGAAATGGGAACTTGAGGATATGATGATGTATAATTATCATCATTTTTACCAAAGTGATGAATTTTGAGGGTCAATTTCATTTTATGTGGGTATAATGTAACACCCCATGTTTTTATGGACAATTGGTTCCCACAAATAAATTAAATTTTGATTTATGTATTGAAATACCCTAATTAAAACATTACATTCACATGAAATCTAATTTTAATATATTACAAATCACCATCTTGGACAATATTTAATGGAAAAATGTCTTTACATATGTTACACGCAACACCAATTCGGCGCATGTTACTTGCAACACCGATGTTTCTATGAAACATCATTTTTGTAATAATTATTTAAATAAAATGATTATAACCTACCACTTAAACATATATATATGAAAATTATTTACTAATTATAAATTATTATTTATTATTTCTTTTTTATACATTACAAATTGGTAAGTAAATATAATTTTTTTGTAATGTCCATTTATGTGTAAAAATATTGTTTTCATGAATGAACATCTTTTATAAAAAAATTAATTACATAAAAAATTTATAAATTTATTTCGGTAAAAAAAATTATGTTTCAATTTATAATGTCTAAATTACCATAATGATAATTTTTTTTTATTTATCTGATAATCAATAATTTTGGAAAAATAGTGAAAAATGTTGAATTTTAATTCCAAACTACTTTTTCATCTTATTTATTTATAATGTTAAATTATATTTCAATTTTTTAAAAGTTTTAATAGGTAATATTTTTTTCAATTAATAAAAACTTCGTAATTATAACCAATTTCACCTAGATATCAGATATATAAACATAGGAAACTATTAATCATTTTAATTTTAAACCACACATTGTCGACTAGACTGCACGATTCATTTAAAATTAATTTATGAAAAAAATAAGATTGAAATTTTTAAAAATGGATTCCATATTCTGAATAAGCATAATTTATAATTTATAATACGTTCAACTTATTTTTTTACCTATATATTAGTGATAGTAATTAAAATTAATTACATCGAATAAGGTTAAATTAAGATTAATAAATAACTAAACAATAAGCATAAGACCCAAATGACATGTAAACATGAATAAATTCCATTGTATTTCCATATTTAGACCCTATAATCCATTTTCTCTAATTTTATTCATTATTGGATCCACATTAAACATGAAAAACATCGGAGTGTTTCTCTCTTCAAATATTACAAGAGTAATACTCTTCCTTCCTTTTTAAATGCCAGAATCTCTACTTCATCTTTACCCCTCTCAAAACACAATGTTTCATCTAATATATACCTAATAAAATCCCCAAAATCTGAACCTTCACCACTTTAAGCCTCCCTTCTTATTGGATTTCTTCAATGTAATCATTTAAGAAAAAACCAAATAGAGTTACACAATTAAGAGGTAATGACTTCGCTCAAACTCCTTCCTTGTATTTTCCTTCTCCACCCACCACTCTATTTATTCAATCAATTTATAACAACACAAGTATAAAAATATAAAACAATTTTATTATTCTATGTTTTATAACTACAATTACACAAATCTCCATCCAATGGGAAATGAACATACTGTTTGGGTGTATAGTGAACTATCACCTCACTAAATGATGATTGTTCAATTTTTCATACCACCTCACTTGGTAAAAATTATGATAAAAATCATTAAGTATATATAATATGTTATATTTATTACTTTTTTGCTTGTTAATTCATTTTTACCAGAAATATATTTTTTAAATTCCATTTTCTATTAATATGATAATTTTTTGAGGATGTGTAGACTATGGTATGGTCAAAGCGATATTATTCTTTCATACACTACGTGGAATGAATTAAGGATGGGTTTGGATATTATATATAATACATTTGTTATAATAAATAATATTTAATAATGATATTCATGTATTCATATATTTAATTTTTTTCTTTCAGTAGGATAATAAAAAAAGAAATACCATTCATGCGTACGTATAACTTACAATCTCCATGAACATTTTATTGCATTTTATAATTATATATTCAATATATTATTATAATAAAAATATATTTTATATAAATTTTTTCTATATCATTGTTAAATTCATTAAGTATAGATATTAATTATAATTACTAAATATATAAAAAATTAAGAGACATGCGATGAATAAATTGAATATTACCCGAATTGAAACCTTAACATAGAATTGTTAAGAAGAGACAAATATAAGGCCATAATCCAACCACGTATGGAATTAGATATAATAAAACATATTTTTTAGAATATTGATAAGAAATTTTTATTTATTATATTTTTGGTTTGAATGAGTATGATGAGAGTTAAGACACAATATAAAGGGAATTCATCTATATATTTATTTTTGTGAGATACAAGCTATGTTCACCACTCTTCCCATTTGTGTGGTGTATGTAGTAGGCATGATTTTATAATATGTATATTATACATAAATTTATGGTCATTAACATATCTCTTTTATTCTCTTTATTTTATGGGGTTTATGTTTCAATAGTTACCAAATTAGTAAAACAGTTTTGTCTCAATTTCACTTATTTGAGACTCATGTTTTGTTATACACCTAAATTATTTTTAAGGAGTATATACATTTTTTTTCATGTTATGTCATGAATTTTTGTATATTCATGATATTTTATTCTTTATTTAATTTCTTTTTTATTACATAGAGAGTCTGATCCCATGTTTCCATGTTATAATAGTTTTTTGGGACAATCTCAGCACTTGTTATGATTTTTTATGTTTATTATTCCATTATTAAAATTTTATGAGAAACGCTCATAAAATATCATTAGTTTCCTTCTCATATATTTTTTCATGATATAACCATGTATTAGTACCATTTTACCACTATTTAGTACTTATGATAAATTTTTTTATGTACAATATGTCCATCCCTCTCTTCAGTAAAAAATTTCATGTATTCAAAAAACATGTCTTCAATAATTTATTCATAAAATATTTCAAAATATATTTGTAGGCCATTTTCAAGGAAAAGGTACTTTTAAAACGTTTTTTATATTTCAATTATTCTTCTACATGTTATCCAGTATTTTTTCAAGTAAAAATGATTTAACAATGGTTTTATGTTTTATAAACAATGTTTCAATGATAAAAAGGATATTTTTCCTAATAAATATTTTTAAAAATATTTCAAAATTACATCCCATTCATGATAAAATCCTTTGGTGTTACAAATGAATTTTTGTGGAAATTATTCAATTTTATCAATTAAATTATTTCTCTTAATGGATTTTGTTTTGATTGAATGATCTTTATGAAACTTGTTTCTATTTTATAGGTTATATCCTCTTGAAACCATCTTCTATTCATGGGTTATGTTTATGATAAAATGATTATGAATACTTAGTCTTTACAATGGTTATGATGTGATCATATGTTTATAATACCCATTTCATTTCATGTGTTATGATATGATTAATTATTATATTTTGGAACATATATTTATGAAATTATTATGAGATGGTTGGGACCTATATGTCCTTCCAACACATTGTGTAATGATTAATATCTCATGTGATTGAATGATAAAATCATGGGAATGAACCTTGAAAACTAAGATGGACATGGGAGATAACCACGAATACCAATATGGTATGAGGAGTGAAACAATGCTAATAATATGTCCATGGTAGGGAACCATGACATCCAAGATGGTATTGGGAGTGAACCTATAAAATAAAGATGGTCTTGGAAGAAATTCCATGTATACCATGGAAATAATATTATATATTCTTATGTGTATTTATAATTTATTATTGTATTCTTATATTATGCTTTCATGTATTATGTTCTCCATTTCGTTATTGTTAATGTCTTATAAACATCCAATCAATATTCCATGATTCTTGTGTATGATTTTCGATATTTTGGGTATGATCTTCTAATTCCATGATCATGTTACCATTCCCTTATGCTCATTATTATTCTTAAATATCTCCTTTGTTTACCCTTACTAATCATTTTAGATCACCCCTTTTTATGTTTCCTTCCCAAGGTTATGAAGATATGTATTATGTTTCATTTTCCTAATATGGGTTCTAGTTATAATTATCATAGTGAGAGATAATGTAGTTCACTTGTGTATCACTTCTCATGTTTCCATGTTTCCAAAGGCTCTGGACTATTAGAGTCTCTGGGCATATACTTTTATAAGGTTTTAAATATTCTTAAATAGTTTTGTTTTATTAATTCTAGAATTGTGAGGGTAACTACATATATAATTTTTATATATACATATTTTTGGGCATTAAAGAATATATATATAAATATATTCTAATATATAAAAATGAATATTAATATATAATATATTTGACTAAATAAAATTATATATAAATCACAAATTTGAAAATATAGAAAAATACATAGAAAAGTTGTTAATAACAAAACAAAACTAGCATGATAGAGTGGTAAAAAGGAACTAGAATCATAATGTAAGTACTACGATCACATTGAGGTGCCTTCACCTATTCATGGTTTCCTTATTGATCTAAGGGAGGTGATTGATGGATGGTGGGTAGTGGAATACAACAAGAAAGGGTGTGTAAGTGCTCAAAAGGGGAGTTGGGGTGCATGAAAATTTATTTTTAAAAAAAATTCATAACATATCTTTTTTATTAATATTAAAAAGTGAATGTTAATAGTGAAAAAAAGAACTGTTAAAGGAACCCTTTAATAGATTGAAAAATCACTTTAATTTCTCCCCTTAACATGGATACAAAATATGATGATAAAGGGTTCCTCTATCAGTACTTTTTTAGTGATAATAATGGGATCCAATAACATCTCTTTTTAAGCTCCATTAAATGCCATCTTTTATGTTTATTCAACATATTAGTGCTTTTATGGAACTGATAAAATACTTTTAAAAGCAATGTTTAATCCATGATTTGATGCAGTGACCAGAAAACCCTAGTTTCATTTCTAATTCCCCATAGTCACCAAATCCCCATTGTATCTTAATTGGATTTTTCACAACCGTATACCATCTATGGGACATCAAAAAACATATATGGTTTACATGAAAAAGTTCCAAAATGTGGGGTTTCCAACATCAAACACTGATTTATTCATTATCTTTGATTTTCTCTACTCCATACTATCTTTATTTATTTTTTTATATCCACCCAAAATACATTTCAAGAATGAAATTAATCTAATTTTTATAGAAATATTATAGTTAATTTCCATAATTAAATCCATCATTGAATTAATTCCAATATACACAAGGAATTTTGTATCCTCCTCGGACTCATTATTAATGATATAAATACATATAGTAGACAATATAGGGACCTTCTATCAGAGAAATAACCATTTTACAATACAATTTATTAATATATTTCATCCATAATCAATTTTATTTAATAAATGTATAATAATTTAGTTATTCTCATTCTAAATGGTGTTCAATGACTCATTATCATCCTCTCTAGGACTCCTCCACCCTTCGTGTGAAAAACTCCACCTAATAGATTTAAATATGATCTAGTGAACTCACACAAAAAAACTAGATATATTCTCCCAAAAATATATGTAATGAAGGGTGAAAAAAAGGATTAGGGTGGGAATGAATATACAAAAATTTATTATCCATACTACTATAATCACCACTAATAATAATGAGAAATAAGTGATAATTGGGATATCTCTCCATTATCTAAAAAATCTAGAGACAGAGAAAAAAAGAAGCATTTGAAATATACCCCTCCAATGAATATTCATTCCCCACATGAATTTGGGATTGTTCTACCCCATTAAGACTTCGATAGCCTCTACCAAATATATGATGTGGAATAGGATAATAATATTACTCCACCAAACCCATAGGGGTGGAGTCTAAAACATATAGAAAGGGAACATAACTCTAGTGTCCTCTATGAGGATCTTAGTTATTTCTTTAGTATCCCACCCTTATATATTAACTTACAGAGTTCCAAAAATAAGGTTTTGGATCCATTAAACCCTAATATCCATATCTATAGTAACATTTTAATCGTTTAATAAACATCCATAATATTACATAATGATTTAAAATTATAAAATATATCTTTATCAATAATAGATTTATTGAATATAGTTGTTCCACAATTACTGTTACATTTGAAAAGGTTATTATTATAAAAATTCCGAAAAATACATATTATCACCCGAGAGAAGAATAAACATTAATTTCTAATGATCCACTACATTCACTAATATCATACTCTATATCATCATTCCAAATAAGCTATATGTTACAGTAATTATTATCCGTTAGAAATAGAATATTTCTTTTTCTTACATAAAATACTAATGATTTATTTTATCAAAAATAACTTCCTTTTGTTGAATTACATGATTGATAAAAAGTTAAAAAATACTAACTAATAATGTTTGAGAAGTACAAGTTGAACCCTAGAAAATTGAATATCATTTTTATTTCAACAATATTAACATCATTAATGTAACTAAACTCACTAACTCCGTAGTGATGTCCCAATAATGGTGATATTCACATATTATCCAATCATATATATTGTAATATAATTTTTATTTCGAATAGCCTTTATTATAACAACATAACCATATATGATACACCTGAGAACCTCAAAAATATATGAATTAGAATATAAATCCACACTTATGAGACAATTCCAATTATGAGAGAAATTAATTTTGGGCGTTGGTCCTCATACTCTCTTTTGTGTACAGAAATTATTCAACATTATCACTATATCAATATTTTCTACTAAATTCCCGTTTTTTGTAACAGTTTCTTTATTTAGAAATTGATACCAACACTTTGGAATGTTTACTGAATAAGAAATAAGTATTTATGTTTCTAAATATAACCTCAACAACTTTTGTGTCTCTTTTTCTCAAGATGCACCTTATCCTTCTCTAAAATCTTCATAGAACAATGTTTTCACACCCATATAATTATGAGTGTGAACCCTTTATTAAATTTCAAAATCCATGATCAGCATGGCCTTATTATATAAATTTCATGATCACAGAAAAATATCACTCTTAAAAAGATACTTTTTCATTATAATAGACCCATCACAAGAGTCTTGCTTTAGAGAAAATTAAATTCGTGTTTTCATTCACAACCACTATCTATTTTCAATAATTATGCTTCAATAGAACAGATTATATCTTGTATATATCCCAAAATTAGTGATCTTATCCAATATCATGAAGTTATTAGAGTCCAACATACTATAGAGTCTTTGTATTTATACTAGAAGTTTCATAATTTATCTTGTGTCCAATCCTCCACAATTGTGGCACAATCTAGATTAAATAAATTATTTCCATCCACTAAATCATTTATGATCCTTTAAATTCATCATATTTATAAACACGATTTACATTTATCATGTAATACACATAGTAAATGTGTTATCTATCCTATTTTAACCCTATCCCTTATGATCTGTTGGTCATTTGAAATAAAATAATGGAAAACAAATTTCTTGTAATGGTTATACCTTAGTTCACGAATTCTCAATAGTCAATAAACCTATTATCCTTCTTAGATCATCTCTTTCTATGAATCAAAAAAGATTTAATGGTAAGTATATAACTCCATTATCCGGTATTATTTTATGATAAGGTATCATACACCATTCCCTACACTATACACAACCTACGTTTGATCCATGACTATCTCTCACTAAAATTCATTTACATTTCATCAAATAAATTTAATAATATGGAGACCTCAATTATAACATGATAAAATTTCCTATGAAATTCATCATAATAATCCTATAATCACGTATCAAATTCTCTTTAATGTTGATCATAACTAACTAATCAATAATAGTAGTATATCTTGGTTGTTATTTGGTTATACAATCACATATAAATTACATGTTTCTTTCGATACAACATTCACAAAGGTATGTATGCTCTTTATTTGTCTATTGAATTAAATATAAATTTATAGAATTTTTTTATTCATATATAAGTTATTCTAATATACATTTCATCATGATTCATATCCTAATGATCCAATCCTCACACTCTTAATCAACTAATAATTTGTGTCATCCCTATCATGGTTCACTATGAATAGTATCAGGTCTAGTTCATTAGGTTTCCTCAACCATACCTACACATATGAAAGAGGCCATCGACTTGTAGTATAGGTTGTTGATGTTTTTTGAGATTATAACTCATAATAAGAGTTTTAAAATGATATTAAAATAAAAAAACGTTCCCAAAATAACAATAATCAATATATAAATTTGATTAAATAAAAGAGTCATCAATAATACATGTCAAATAGAAAGTAATCAATCACATTGAATCAATTCAATACATCAATACATACCACTCACTAGGATGATCGCATATAATAAAATAATAGATTAATAAATAATTCATGATGAGGTACTAAAATCCTCGATCCTTGACACTTCTTGATCTCCAATATCATTTGAGATATCCTACATGGTCATTCATTCTTGGGACTCAACAATACCTAAACCTAACACTAGTGAGGTCTTATCAAGAACCTAAGTGCAAAAGATGCAAAGGAATTGTGTGATTATATCGTTGTGGGGAACCCAAAAAATGGTCCTTTAAGAAACTAGTAATTGTTTATTATACATGTGTAATGATTAGATTATATCTAAATTTGTAGTGTATAATCTAAATAAATAAAAACTATTAATCATTGATTTCAACCATGGAAGAATATATTGACTCAAACCTACAATGGCCATTGTTAAAGTGTCTTTGAGTATGTGGGATATTTATACCAATGAAATATTTATTCCAAATGGATATTTGTTATCAGTAATAACTTATTCATATAAGGAACATGTCCAATGAACTTTATTATAGCAATTTTCCACACCAAATTAAAGTATTGAAAACATAATATTAATGAGTTTAATTCCCCACTATAAATTCGTAGTTGGTGGACCTAGTCAATCAAGTAATTTAACATAATTTTAAATCCACAGGATTTAATCCTGAGTGTTCATTAGTTATCAGTAATCCTCTCTGAATCTCATGTAGATATTTGATGTGTTCCATGGTAATCAGGTGTCATCTTAAAACACATAAATATAATCATGAGAACTAAAAAATCAGCATCTATAATATCTAAACACAAGGGGATAATCCAAGGTATACCATAATATTAGTCTTTTATGTTTTAACTAGGAGATCATCCATTCAATCCCATGTATAATACACATCTCAAAGGGTAGTTTTCACCCCTTATAATAACACATCAGGGTTGGACCCTTTACCATGCCCATATCACATAAATAAGGTGATTATATCATCACATATAATTTATTCATCCCATCCATAAGGTATCAAAATTTTAAATTGGGGTTATAATGTGATAACCAAATTTATTCAATCCCATTTCAAATACACACCCTCTCAATCGATCCATAATTTCCCTAGGAAACCCACTGAGGTCCCCTTTGGAACATCATATCATGGACTCCTAATAAGGGTCCTTAAATAGAAAACACATCTAATTAGATAACACCCATAAATCATAGGGTATAACATTCCTAATATCCATTAATTTATCCATGGGGATTCATTTCCTTCATTGGAAATTCTCATAAGTCAAATAGCCATAATCCCCTTCCCTTCGAGAGTTACCCCAGTTCGGTCCACAAAATCAACTTGTCTAAAATTTCTCACCAGGTATAACAACCCATGTAATTATGTCTCATTGAGGTTGTAACTCTCTCTCCATGGACATCTCATATTCCAAATTTCCTTAAGTAATCTCATGGTTCTCACAATGATAATATTGTGGCTATGTATCTCAATCCATCACTCACCACTACCAAGATGTCACAATGGGTACCTCTCAATAGGGCCACTACATTATAATCATTTAATTTAATTAAAACATATCAATTTATTTGTTTCTAATTTCATTGAAATTTAATTATTTTCATGGTATCGACAGTCAATGTAATATAGCTAGTTATAAAGGTTCTAACATTCCCTTATCACCTTTTTTCACATTAATCGTAGGCATTCTTTTTTAAATTAAAAATTTATTTAAACAAGAACAGTCTACCTCCCTCAATGTAGTGAACAGATATGAAATTCATGAAGAATAATAATTTATAATGCCAATGTGCATGTATAATTCCACCTATATCAAACAATGTTATTTCCCCCTTTAACCACTCGCTAAAAAATGTTCCCATGCATGTTCAAGCTCGACCATCAATCATTAAATCATGCAAGGATACCTCATAAAAAAGCATCCAAAATAGTCAAATATCATAAATTTATAATTAATTAACCAATAATTATTTATATAAAAATTTTAAATTATTAAATATATTTTAATCAATTAGGATTTACACTTGAAGTGCCACTTGATGCCCTCATTTCATCTAAATCATGACTGAAAGAATAAAAAGTTCATAGGGCATGCTCTCTAAATATCCCCTGAAAAATACCTATCATGACTGTTTTATTATAACACCGATTTAATATAACTTAATTTAAAGCCATTAAAAATAAAATTTGTATGTAAATGAAATGAAGAAATGAGTATCAAGTGAGGATACCGTGTCTAGTTTTCAACATACAATCTTATGAAAATGCATCATTGAAAAAAATAATATTACACAATATTATTGTAAAATTAGAACCAAAACCATAAACTAGAGAAATTTATTTATGTGGAATGAAAATGGAAAAAATAATTGATTCAAGAAAACGGATGGAACTGCATTAAACTCTAAATAATCACACAAACAATTCCCCAAATCTGAAGTTAATCAATAGTGGGAGAGGGAGGTCATCCTATTTTGGTGTGTATAGTAAAAGGAATAAAAATGGGGGTTGGTGGATTAAAATAATTAATGTAAATACTATAAATAATAATTTATGGGAAACACTATAACATCCCTATATATTAGAAAATTTTTATCATTAAATAAATATAATTCCATCGACACCTAGTAAAGAAAATATCCTCGAATATAAATATACTATGTTGTATTATACAAATTTAACCGAGATGTATATGTGGTAGTGTGTATTAGAGTATCCAAATAGTGAAATAAAATTTCTCAAAAAGTTTAGATCATGAAAATATATTGATAAATAAGTAGTATATTTTTAGTAATTTTATTATCTTGTTTAAAAATACATTTTTCATAAAAATTTATTTTTATATATTTTGGGGTGAAACTAATATAATGATTTTTTGAAACATCAGAAAATTTATATGAAAATATGAAATTAATTTTTTAAATAATAATTTTAAAATTATCTTATAGTGAAATTTTGGATTGTTTTACGATTTATTTTTCGATGAATAGTGAAAAATAATTATTTGTATTGAAATATTACATTTTATTTAAAGAATTGAAAATGATTACATTTATTTTAATGTTTATTTAAGATAAAAATAGTTTTTTAATATTATGAATAATCCAATAATTTTCATTATAAACATTTTTATCTTTTTTTATTCATTTAATAAATATAAAAAAACTAGAGGATCACATTTTTTCAGGAATAATTTTAAATTATATTTTACTAGCTATATGAATTGAAGTTTACAAAAACTGATTAACAATTTTGAATCATAATATAAATTATTTGTATTGATGAATATTTTATTTTTGGCCATAATATATTGTAAAGGCATTACAAATTTTTCACTACTATTAAGTTTAAAATGGGATTATCAAGGGGTTAAACCAAGAGATATGGTTATGTTTTCAAATTAAAAATGTATAAATTATAATTTATGGAAAAAATTAAGCCATTATTTATCCCATAATATATCAATCTCCATATGGAAAAATTTTAAGTGAATATTATTTTATTATAAGTTAATGTTTTAAATAATATCTTGTTTGAAATCTCCCACACAAATAAGAGGAAATTCCTCTTTTATAATCATTACACAATACTGAGACATCTATCTCATCCATACCCTCCAAAATTATACTATCAATTTTCTTTTATCATAGACTGTGTGTTATGGTATTCTTAAAATTTCATTACAAGGTTCCTTATTAAAGGATCAAAAGGGGGTCTACCGAAGAATATATAATCATCTTACACAACCAAATCAAAGTTATTTCTTTATATACATATTATAAATATTTTTTATTCACTTTAAAATAATAAATACATCTCCATAATTATAGTGAAATTTTATTATGATTATTTACCCACATATATCCAACCTTTATTCCATTAAATGGGAAATAAAATTATTCCACTCCTTTTCGTGTGGACTACCGCCTCCACATAGATATAAATTCCATTTCTACCACTATATTTAATGGATGGTTCTTTTGATATTTTAAACATATAAATAAGTTATTTATGACATAATTAGGTCAAATTGACATGTGTATGGTAGATGAGTATGGTTGTATTTACTGTCATTATATTATATGGTTTCAATATCAATGTATGATGTAGTCTATCGGGATTAGTCATTGATCATGGAAGGAGGAATATTGAAATACCGAAAAAATTATTGAATTACTAGGGTGATGATTCATAGATAATTTTTTAGGATTCATTGATCCCACTAATTGAAACATTTTTTTATGTGGTGATGTTTTTGGAATTAAAATGTATTCATTATATCTTATTCATAAAGAAAATTTTACAATTTTAATAGTGGTTATTATATGAAACTTTTTATAATATTATTATAAATAATTTAATAATAATAAATTAGTGTTTAATAAGACAATGTTTGGAGACTTTTTATAGAGTCTATGATTACCACATGGTAAGGAATTTATCAGTGTTTAATTATATTTAATGTTTAAAAAGTCAAAAAACCTTATACATTTGTAAGTGGTGTTTGGAGATTTAACATTTCTAAAACATTTGATAAATTGAATCAATTCCATGAAAAAAATATAATTTTCCTGAGAAATTTTTTAAAATGAATATGATCTATCCAATTGTGTTTTTATTGCAGGAATATTGAGGATGTAAAATGAGTTTCATTAAATATAATCATTATTTCATGAGGAGTTATTAATCAGTGAATATTGTGTCAATTTTAATTTTTATGAATGAATATTTTACTGTCAAGCATTTGAATATCATTTTTATAAGTATATTCATAAGTTTCCTTGGAAGGGAAAAAAAATTATAATAAATTCACATTTTTAATGAATAAATTATTTATGAATGAAGGATATTATTTTGATATAATATGGATACATAATAATTTTTCCAAATATAATTGGTTATTATTAAAAAAATTTGTCAATGAAAATCCACATACGTTGGATGGAGAAACCAAATATGAGAGATATGGATAAACCACATGAGAACTGTCCCATTTATAGGAATCCAAGGTTGAAAGGTAGAACATGGGACAGAGAGAGACTATACTATAAGCATGGGGTGTGCATGTGGGTTGGGATATATAGATTGTGTTTTGCCGCCGATCGAAAATACTATTGATATTTTCATTACACACTATTTAAACACTTCTTGATGACTAAAAAAGATGATTTCCTTATTATGAGAATGATGAATAAGCCAAAATATTATATGTAAATGATATTTTTTTATACTATTATAGAAACCTTAAAATTTAAACATATAAATCTATTCATTGGAGCAATTTAATATAGGTTTTATGATGTGAATGTGAAGTCATCTTCAACCATTGATTCATGTAAATTCGACTAATGATACTGTAAATCATTGGGTTCACATGTCTCTTGGGGTTCAGAGAGTGTGATACACTATATGATGGCATCATATTGGAGTCTAGGAGAAGACCCTAGTTACATTCTTCATGATAGATGAAAAAGTTGATGAATTTATTTTGTGGGTGAATAGTGATCCAACATTCATTTTGTTTAAGATATATTCTTCCATTGTTCCATCTTCATTAAAAAAATATAAAACTAGTATTTGTATTAATTTAATAACTGTTATCCAATAAATATTTGACATCATCTTCAAACTAAATTCACAAATATCCACCTGATTATATTAGTTACTATATGTAAGATACATATGATGTACAACCATCTCTATTGATCAATATGAGATTCGAAGTCAAATTAATGTAAATATCCATAATGCATTCATGAGACATTGTATTTCATTAAAGTTGAAACTCAAATTATGTCCTTCTACAAAATGAAAATTATGTTTTGAGAGGTTTATCAATTATATGAGAAACAAAAATAAATTCAATCTTCTAGAAATCGAGAAAACCTATGATAAATGGAATAAACATGGGATGTTCTCATGTAATTGGAGACACATTTTCTCTAAAATATAGTATTAGAAAAATCCATTATCCAGGGGTGATATAAAATATTTGAAACAAAATAATTTCTTGATATTAAAAAAAATCATCAACAAGGAATTATTCCCATATAAAATGAGATGAGAAGAATATTTTTTTTCAAATTAATACTTAAATAAAAAATCAAAGTAGTGATGTATAAAATTATGAGAGTGTTGACTCATCTTTCAAAAGAAGAATATATCATACTCAAAATGTATTATATAATGAATATAATAAAACCATGTTTATTTTGTCACAAATAAAACCTCATTTGAGCCTATATTGGCATTAAATAAATTATTAAATCTCGTTCATGACTCTTGATCTGGAATTGGAGATCTCTCAAAAGTATTCTGTTGTGTGAAGGCTATACTACCATGAAATATTGACATTCAAATATCACAGTTAATAGTTTCTCAAAGACTACTGGTTTTTATGAATTATGTATTCCAATAATTAGTAATGGTATTTGAAAACTCTATAGTGATACTTGAAGACACATGGAAGGTATTTCACTCCAATATACATATGTTCTCTGACATGCATACATGAGTTTTATGTGGGTTGTTTTATAGATCTTGATAAAGAAGTGGATAGTGTGTTCATATATTTTTTTAAAAAAGGATGTAAAATGTAGAATAAATCATGAATTAATATCTAAATTCATGATTACATGAAAAAAAATAAACTATGAAAAAAATATCAAAATATCAAAATGAGCATAACATTAAGTAATAAATAATTATTTTATAATGGTCTAGTGAATAATTCAGAAAGATTAATTTCATAATAATGTTGGATAATTATCAGAGGCATCTATACCTATGTAAAAAATAATTAGTGATACCCATAAGTTCGTTGATATTTGGAAGTATCTACATGAAAATTTAATAATTCAGGTAGAAGACAACTTACAGTGAGTTCTATACTCTTTAGTCGATCATTCTGATTAAGCAGCATGGGGGAGTGGATGTTTAACCATCTTTTTAATTAATAGTACTCGGTCGAAAAACCTTATAATTTTTTTTATAAGTATCCGTTGAAGAACCTCACTATAAGAAAATTGTTATTCTATAAATGAAAATTCATCTTCTGTAGTAGTGATATCATGTTCCGAATGTTTATTGAAAATAATTTTATAAATGGTTTTTCTATTATAAACAACACAATTGAATTGTTAGTGGTACCATTATAAATAACATATTTCACTAAAAAAATTTTAATCTTTCATGCCTAAAAATTGTTCAAAAATTTTAGGTTTTAGTAATCTCAAAAAAGGATATAGTGATAAAAAACCCATTAAAAACTAATGTATGATCATGGAAGAGAGTTTGTGTCGTTACCAAACCATGTAAAATCATCTATTTCTTAATATTATGTACATATAATGTTTATGTGATTATCTAGAGAACATATCATATCCATTCCACTCAACTAGCATAGTGTCTTGAGAGTAAGATGGGATAATTGAAAAGAAAATAAAACTCCGTAATAGTTTTGTACACTAATTCACATAATATTTCTATCCCTATATAATCTATCATGTATCTACTAGATTTATTAGAGAATACTTATGACTCTAATTGGGAAAACATTTTTACAAGGTGTATATGAATTGATGATAATATATTGATTCTAATGTACCACAAGTGGGTGATTTAATCTCCAATCATGTGGAGGAATATGTTAAGATCACTACAAAAACATTGAAAAATAATAATATAAGGTTCAATTCTATTTTATCAAATCATATGATAAGGGTTCTTTTGATGAAACAATGTTGAGATATATATAATTTTTTGTATATGAATTTCTCAAAACATTTGAATAATTCTACTCATAACTTCAATCATATATAAGGAATCTTCCTAATAAAGTGACCCCATATATGATTTATTTTCCATGTATCCCCATGATGAGATAGAAAAAAATGAATAGGATATTCATAAATAGGACGATGTGCTTGGTAGTAAATTCAAAAGGAAAAATGTTCTCATAGACATCATTTATGAAAAAGAATAATATATAAATTTTTCCACTGAAAAATATTATACAATTAATTAATAAATTTAATGTAATTTTTAGGAGATCATTGTGACTAAACATGTGTTTTGTGATGTAATCCATCACATGAAAAATTGTAAACTATTTCCATGAATTTCAAATATTATCATCCCGAATAGAAACCAGTTATGGCCAAAGGGATTGAAATGTTAGTTTATAGAATGAACAAACTGCAATACAAGTATATTTAGAATATACATGGTCTAAATGAATTTCATAAGGATATAATCAATGTCATGGATTCCCAATTGGATGTAAATGATAGAGAGATTAAGGGCCTCAACATCACTATGAATGAAGGTTGCAAACAATATCAATATCATATTAATAAAATAAATATTGAATATGATGTTAGGCTAACATCATATTAAAATGATATGTTTTACCTCATTATGAAATATCTTTAACTATATGTAAAATTGAAAAATTTTATGCAGACACACATGATATAATCCCATATTTTTAATTTTAATAATTCTACCACCAAAATATATTAGTAGAGTCAATGTAATACCCCATTATTCCATGGCATGTTTCCCTTATGAATAATCCAATATCTTATGTTGTACACAACATGGAGTTTTAGCACACCATGACAAATCAAACTAGCCATTATGAATATAAATACCAACGTTTTGAAATTATATTAATTTTATTTTTCAAAATGGACTTCATTTTGGGGTTTGGAATATCAAAATTAGAATAGGGTTATTTTTTGGTATTTTTCTGAAAGCATTAAATTTCAAATTTATAGTTAAAAACACTGTGTTATTGTTTAAAACCAACTTTTTAATTACTCAATATTTAATTTATTTAAATTTATTTTAGGCTAAAATAGATACATGATACCTATATAAGTTTAATATAATTCATTGGATTTATTTTACAATAACATTAGATGTATAAAATTTTATTGAACTTTTTACCGTATTTTACCCACCTTCTAGGCGCATTTGAAAATTTGCATAAAATGTAATTTTAAAATTTATTTGAATTGAATTTCAAAAATCTGAGAGACAAAATTGACATCAGTATGTAATATTTGGTTCAATAAGATAAAAATTATTTTTTGTGAATAGTATCTTTTCTCTTTTATTTACCATGATTAAAAGTAAATTTGGTAATTAATAGTTAAAATGATATTTTAATTACCCTAAAACATGTACTAATTGTGGGTATTAACCAAAAATCAACCCTATAAATAGAATAATATCCTTTTGGTCCACTTGGATTATATTTGTACATTTATTCTTAGTTTATTTAAAGAAGTGTTAAAAATGTTAAATTCAATGTTTAATAACTGATAAATTTATAATATAGGGTTATACATAAGATAAATTCGACTCTAAATATTCATTATAAATATAAAAATATTTACTACACAATGGTTTTTTATTAATAATTTTTAGACATTAAATAATCAAATATATTTATTACACAATGATGTTGCAGTAATTACCTTATTAACGAATGATTAAAATAATTGATATAATAAATATCCAAATAAATGTAAATTGAGACTTCAGTTGAATTCCACTAATTTTCTAGGTTAATATTACATATTACGGTGGATTAAATAAATTTCAATTGATGTAATAAATTTGTTATAAATTTCAAAAAAACAAAATACCAAATAGTGTCAAAATTGACATAAATTAGTTTTTAAAACAAATAATATAGTATTAATTGATATAATATTCCTAAAAATTTATGGTTCTGAAAATGGACTTAGATAATGATGGATATATCAAAAAATATCCACTTGGGGTTCTCTTGGTTTTTTATCGTAGGTTTATTTACCATTTATTATAATAATACAGGAATACATGGTAAAAGTTAAACTATTTAACTAAGAGTTAAATCTAAACGATATGGCTAATATGGTGACCTAAACCTGTCTAAAACCAATTGGTTGAGAGTATATCTACCCAACCCCTCCTAATTTCGAAATAAGTAATTTTGGAGCCATTATAAACCGAATATGATTTAATAATAAAATAATATTTCAAGCTTTTTCTAAATTAACCCCCACATATCTTAAAAAGGGTACTTCACCTACGCTCCAAATCACACCTAAAAAGAAATTTGGATCAGCCGAAACCTACCAAAATATCCTCCCAACTACCCTCAATTCATCCTAGAGGACTTAAATTTTTCAAAAATCCATCTAATGGAGCCCTTTTCATCAAATCAAAAGGAAGCACCTAGAAAAGAGGTAATAATTTCATCAACTCTTTCAGTGTTGTATTCTTCTCCCAATTACTCTTTCTTGCTTGTTTCCATACCAAAATAATTACTCACCTACATTCTACATACTGTTATTTTATTATTAATATGGTAAAACCTTGTTCCTTATTCTATCCATCCTGTGAATAACAAAGTCACCAAACGTGCGTACGCACGGCTTACTGTCTCCCCATCATGGTGTAGTTGTAATTCAACACATAATTTCTTGGATGGGTATAATAATGAGTATAATTTTTGTAAATAATAAATATAACATGAAAAAGATTATTAATAAATGATATACCATCCAATTACACATTATTTCACCAAAAATATAATGATATTGTCGCTCTAGCGTACATACGAATTACCGTCTCCACGAATGCGGTGAGATTCATTATCCATTGTAACCATTAAAGAATAATTTTCATTTGAATATTTAATTAATGCCTAAAAACATAATATAATTTTTTATATTAATAAAATACATCATATCCATAACAATCATAGCTTATGTAACAAAACATAAAAAATAAAATGAATCAGTTAGCACTCAAAACTGTGATACTACTGAAATTTTATTAACAAAACAAAACAATAATATCATAAATGATATCATATTTATGTATATAGTTGTTGAATAATTTATTAAAAATGTTTTAAAAATTAAACAGGAGCTAAACATTCACACTAATAAGAAAATGTACATGGTAATTCATTATTCTCGAATCTCTTCATTAACTAAGATTATTTAGATGTGAGTATCCACTAGGACCTCTATATCATCCACATATGTGTTTTGTAATAAATTATTTCAAAAGATTTTTATTATTTCCTTGACTATGGGTACATTTCATTTATACCCTTGTTTGAATTTTTTTAAGATGTTTATAATGGAATGTTTCCTTCATTTTCCAAACCAGGTCCTTTACCACCTTTTCGACAAAATTAATGAAGAATTTTTTTCAATCTTATTTGGAATGTGCAGCTATTTCAAATCATTATAAATCTTTCTAAGAATCCCTTACAAGATTATAAGAATATTTCAAATTAAATTTTTTCATTCAAAATTACATGACTTTATAATTATTTCAAAATAGAAATATTTATTTCTCTCAAAGAGTTTTGATTTCATCTATGTCAACAACCATTTTTGGATTTTACACTTGTAAGAAGTTGATTTATTATGATGTAATATTCTATATTGTATTTAAGGATTTGTGATATGTTTGACTGTGGGTGTGATATTCTTATACCATTCATGTTTTATGGTTAAATATTTGAAATTTCGTATTGTAGTTTTAATATTAATGTTTATATTAAGTTTTAACATTTTATTATGAGGAATACATTGGACTTAGTATGTGATGGGTGGAGCCTATTATAGATCCTTGATGCATCGGTAGGTCTCATGAGACAAACAACTATCTCAAATCAAGGCCTTGAAAAAATCTTATTTGTAGTCTTGGCATGAGGCCATGACTATGTGGTTATGATGTCCTCCATTATGCATTCCATCAATATCAAATTGGATATTGATATTACATGTGATTATTAAACTAATATAATATCAATGTGAATAAGTAAATGTAATTATTTGATTTATCATTTCCATGTTATCATGAAGTGTAATTTTAAAAGGATTGTATTTTAGTCTTATACAATTTCCTTAAACTTTTACACTTATTTATGAATGTTTCTGCTATATTTTTATCGTTACTAAGAACCTGAGCTCACCCCTTTATATATTTTATTTTTACCATGATGTAAAGAAGTATATCATGTCTGACCAGCATGGATAGTCAAAGAGATAGGAATGTGTTAAAAGAACACATAATGTTGTTGTTTTTCATTTCATAATGTAATGTAAAACTTCTGTTGGTATCTAATACATCCAATGCCACTAAATTTATCGGTATTTCGGGATTTGATCCCTTTAATCATGATAATGTTATGTAATAAGGCACTAACTCTCAGTAACAAGGATCAGGGCATTACATTTGGTATCCGGTTTTTCTTAGTAAAAATCATTGAAGCATGATTTATAAAAACATTGATTAGAGAACATTACCCCATGATAGACTTTGAGGATTCGTATAGAATAACTTCCCAGAATCTTGGTAATGTGGAGATTTTGTGATTTTTCAAAGCAATAAATTCCAGTATGGATACAAGAATGTAGAGGGTGCTCTGGTATAGATGTACCTAGGATTGGAAATAGTGACAAATAGTTTCGAGCATGACCCGGGGTATCCTGGTACACGACAAAGGCCTTCCTGCATTCTTGGTTACGACACTCCTGGGGAATATGCTTAGGATAACTCAAATTTTCATCACAAAACATTATGAACGATTTATAAATATATACCTCTTCAAAGAAATTTTTTTTGGATTATGAATTATAACCATAAACTGTTCAATTAATGTTTAGTGTTTTATAAGATTGGAATTATGTATTGTGATTCCTAAACTAATCTAGTGTATACCATTGTTTTGAAATGGAACCTAGTAGAATTAATGGAAACTGAATCAACGTACATAATTTATGTAAAAATTTCCCTCCTACATATGATAGTTATTATGGAGCTGGTGATGTAACTTGTGCTTATCAGCTTAAAACCATATTGGGTTAACTCACTCAGGTTATGAAAAATAACCTAACCCGTATGGGCACCTTGATAAACATTGTGGAGGATCAATGTTAGACTGCTTCAGGAGGAAACAACCACCAACATTAAATTGAAAAAAAAAACAATTTTTAGATGATAAATTGATAAGTTCATTAGAGAAAATATTTCATGATTTGGGGAGTAGCGAAAGGGAAAAATTTGTCACGGCAGTTTATTTCCTAATGTGAGCTACAGATGAATGGATTTCATTAAATCAAAACACAAAGGAAGATAAGAAATATCAAATATGGAATGGAGGGAGTTTAAGTAGCATTTCATAGAAAAATAGTATCATCGTCACCACCATGAAGACATGGAATGAAAATCTGTGAGTGTGAGGGAAAAGGAGGATGAGAATATCGCAATGTCTAAGGCTATCATTACAACGATTTCATGGAATTCAACAGATTATATATGTAAACCAGGGAGTAGGATTGATCGATTCTTTGATGGGTTAAAACCATTTCTCCGTCATGCATTAGTCTCAAAATCATTCTCATTGTACAAATATATTGTCTCATGTGCTATCAAGGAAAGAAAGGTATTCTCTACGTCTTACAACTTTAATGAAAAGAAACAGAAGAAGTGATCTACTAAACAATCTAGAAATGGATATAAGGGGAATAAGGGAACGTTTGAATTTACATCTTGTGGTAAATGTGGGATGAAACACAAGGGTACTTTCCTGAAGGGAATGGGAGTCTTTTACAAGTTGGTGAAAAAGGCCACCAATCTCATAATTGTACGCGAATTAAAGATGCTGTAAAAGATGAATGCTAAAATTTTAGATAAATGGGGAAATATGAAAATGAATGTCCTATTCTCCAAGTAAAATTACCTCGAGAAAGGAAAAGGGAGAAAGGCCAGGTTTATGAGATCACTACTGCTGAGGTTGATGTTCCAAAAGACAGGGTGGCTGGTAATTTAATGGTTTCCTCAAGATTAAAAATTCTATATTGGATTCTAGATCATCACATTGTTTCATATCTTCCCAGTTTTCTATGAAAATTAGATATTTCCAATTTTATTTAACAAGGAAGTTTTCAGTCAATACACCTAATAGAAGTATCATTAAAATAATGTTTTGGAAATCAGTCCCCATCATGGTTTATAAATATTATTTATCTACTTATCTCATCATAATACCCATGATTAAATTTGATATAATCTTTATAATGGATTGTATTTTGGACCATGATGTGAAAATTTATTATATGAAGAAGGAGGATACAATTTTCGATGATGAAAAGGACTATCTTACCTTTAGAGCAGAAACATCACCACCTGATTCTTATCTAGATCCACCCCTATAGCTCTATTAAATTAAATTATTGGGGAGGAATAGAATAAAATTACTATGGGTGATGAAAATAATGTTCAAATAGTGTTTTTACCTATTGTACTATAATATGATGATGTGCTTCCAGAGGATTTACCTGGAGATCCTCCAGAACGAGAAATTGATTTTCCATTAATTTAATTCCTTGTTCAAGGCCCATATCGAAATAAACTACTTGTGGAATTCAGTAATAATGGATTTATTCAACCTATTTTTTTTCTATGGGGAGCCCATTTTCTTTTTTTTAAGAAGAAATATGGATCTATGAGGTTGTATATTGACTACACAGAGATCAATTCTATAAAATTACGGAAAAAGTATCCCCTACCTTGCATTGATGATTTATTCTACCAAATTCATAGAGAACAATATTTTGGAAAGATTGAACTTCGATCTTTATATCCTCATTTGTGTGTGAAGAAGGAAGACATTCTGAAAAGAACATTTTGATCCTAGTACGGGCATTATAAGTTTACAATATTACCTTTTGGACTGACTAATGCACCCTTTGTTTTCCTAGATCTAATGAATAGAGTATTCAAGGAATATCTTTAGGACTTTTTATTTGTATTTATTGATGATATCTTTGTATACACAAAAATATATGAAGATCATGAAAATCACTTATGGACTATTCTGAAAACCGATAAAATAAATGAATTATATGGGATGTTTAGAAAGTGTGAATTCTGATCTCAGGAAATCTCTTTTCTTGGGTATATTGTCTCTACAGATGGAATCTCTGCCGATCCATCAATGAACATGGCTACCAAAGAATGGCCAGCACCTACGAGAATAAATTAGGTACACAGTGTTATTGGTTTAGCATGATATTATCATCATTTTTTCCAGAATTTTACCTGATTGGAAAACCAATTAACCAAGATCACAGGTAAAGGGGGTAAATATGTTTATAAAAAAGTGTGAATAATGATTTGATTAACTGAATAGAAGATTATCCAATGATCCTATCTTGAATATACCACTGGGGAATGATGGGTTTTTTATTTATAGTGATTAATTAAATAAAGGACGTTGTTGTGTCCTTATATAGAATGATTCAGTTATTTCTTATGCATCAAGACAGCTAAAAATTCCCGAACAAAATTATCCATCTCATGATATTAAATAAGAAGCTATAATATTTTATTTGAAGATATGGATACATACTCTCTTTGGAGAAAAATGTGAGATATATACCAATAAAAAGAGTTTAAATTATATTTTCTCACATAATGAACTCAACATGTGGAAAAGATGATAGCTTGAACTTCTCAGGGAATATTTTTTCACTATACCCTACCTCCTTGTGAAGGAAAATAAGGTGGCAGATGCTTTGAGCAGAAAGGATAATGGAGTATGGAACAATATTAGAGTTTAAAGTGGTCATATGTTCATGGATCTAATAAAGATGGATATGGAAATAATCATGGATGGTGAAACATCAATACCTTTTCAAATGGTTTACAATCCATCATTACTATAATGGAAAAAAAAATTCAGACTAATTATGAGGTGTTTAAAAAGAATTTTAAAGCTGTGAATGATTGGAGATTGATTTAATTAATATGTGGAGATGGAATTTTAAAATGTGGGAAGTCACTTTGTGATCCTAATATACCTGATCTAAAAAGAGAATTGTTGGATGATGCTCATATCTTCAACTTCTCTATACACCCTGGTAGCACTAAGATGTATAGATATTTGAAGGAATACTTTTGGTGGGAAAACATAAAGAGGGATATTGATGATTATGTGTTAAGATGTATGGTTTGTAAATAGGCTAAGGCTGGATGAAAACATCCTGGTGGAGTCATGCATCCTATTCCAATACAAGACTATAAATGGGATGATATTATGATTGACTTTTTCATGGGGATACTGAATACTCCTAGAAGAAATGATGTAATATGGGTCATTTTTTATCATCTTACCAAGTCATCACATTTTCTTGCTAAAAGAGAAGATTTAACACTTGAACATATAACTAGATTACATATTAATAAAGTTGTAAGATTTATTAGAGTAACACTATTGAATGTTTCTAACCATGATCCCTATTTTACAACAATATTCTAGAAAATTCTTTAGAAGGCCTCGAATTCTGAATATCATTTGACCGCTGCCTTCCACCCTAAAATTGATGGAAAATCAGAACAGTCTATTCAAACCTTTTTAAACATGTTGATATATTTCTCCTGTGACTTTAAAGGTATGTGGGATCAATATTTACCTATGGTAGAATTTTCTAAAATAATATCTTTCATTCAAGTAGTCTGATGAAACATATGAAGCGTTATATGGAAATTGATGTCGTGGACCAACTTGTGTGGATGATGTTGGTGAATGAAAACTAGTAGGCCCAGAACATATAGAGGAATCAATGGAAAAAGTTAAGATTATCCAAAACAACATCAAAGTAGCTCAATGTGGGAAAAAGCATTGTGCTAATAACTGAAGGAAGGATTTGGAATTTCAAGTGGGAGATCATGTTTTCATGAAGGTGTCTCCATGGAAAGGTGTTATAAAATTCAGTAAGATATGTAAAATATTTCCTAGGTACATCAGACCATTCGAAATTATAGAATGATTTGGAGTTGAAACTTAACATTTGGAAATGCCTCCAAGTCTCTCCAAAGTCCATGATGTTTTCCACATATCATTGTTGAGAAAATATATGCCTGGCCCAATGCTTGTACTCACATATGATAAAAAATAACTAGAACCTGATCTGTCTTATTTTGAGGAGCCTATAAGTATTCTGGATACCAGAGAACATGTTTTGAGAAACCGGATGACTCACCTAATAAATGTTTAAGGAGAAACCATAATATGGAAGAGGCAACGTGGGAACCCGAGGAAAATTTGATGAAGAACCACCCAAATATTTTAATGAATTAACATTTTAGAAATTTTGAGGTAGAAATTATTTTAAGGATGTGAGAATGTAACATCCCAAGCTTCCATAGTACATTTCCCTTCGAATAATGCAATAGCTTTCACTGTACAAAACATGCAGTTTTAGCACACCACTTCAAATCAAACTAGTTGTTATGAATACTACTACCCACTTTTTGAAATTTTACAGATTTTATTTTTCAAAATTGACTTCATTTTTGGGTTCGGAATATCAAAATTAGCTTAGGGAGAATTTTTTTTATTTTTCTGAAAGCATTCAATTTTTTAAAAACAATGAAAAGCACTGCATTCTTGTTTAACACCGAAAATTATTTTAAATAATTATTTTTTTATTTAAATTTATTTTAAGTCAAAATGGATTTATAATAATTATAAAAGTTCAATATAATTCATTGGAGTCATTTTATCATAAGATTATATGTATAAAATTTTATTGAACTTTTTACCGTCTTTACCCACCTTCGAGGCGCATTTGCAAATTTACATAAAATGTAATTTTACTGCTTATGGGAATTGAATTTAACAAATCCAAGAGACACATTTGTCATTAGTAAGTAAAATGTGGTTCAATAAGATGAATAAGATTTTTGGCAAATAGTAACTTTTGACTTTTATTTACCATGATTAAAAGTAAATAGGGTAATTAAAGGTAAAAATGATATTATAATTACCCTAAAAGAATTCCTAATTGTGTTTAACTATCAAAATCATCCATAGGAATAAAATATGATCCTTATGGCCCACTTCAATTAGATTAGGTAATTTATTAATAGTTCATTTAAAGAAGAGTTAAATGTATTAAATTCACAGTTTAATAACTAAACCATATTTAATATAGAGTTATACAAAAGATAAATATGAAAATAAATATTCATTATAAATCAAAAAATATTTCCTACATAATGGTGTTTTCCATATAATTTTTATACATTAAATAATTAAATTTATTTATGACACAATGATGATGTAGTAATTACCTTATTAACGAAGGATTAAAATAATTGATATTAGAAATATCCAAATAAATGAAACTTGAGAATTCTGATGAATTCCACTAATTTTCTAGGATAATATTACATTATTTGGTTAATTAAATTAATTTTTTTCAAAGTAATATTGTTTTTATGGATTTCACAAAAAAACAAAATAGTGTCAAAATTGACATAAATGAGTTTTTATAACAAATACTATATTATTAATTGATATAATATTCCAAAAAATATAAGGATCATCCAAAGGACTTAATAAAGTTATATATATCAATAGTTATCCACTTTTTGTTCTCTTTTCTTTTTATAGTATATTTATTAACCATTTATTTTAAAAATACAAGAATTCATGGTAAATGGTAAACAATTTAACTAAGAGTTAAATAATAAAGATTAGGTTAATATGGTGACCTAAACTAGTAGAAAAACTATTGGTGGAGAGTTTATCAAACCATGCCCACCTTATCCTCAAAATAAATTCTTTTAGAGCCATTATAAACCAGAAATTATTGTATAACAAAATAATATTTCAATCTTTTCTAAAAGTGACCCACACCTCGCTAATAAAAGGGTACTTCCCCTTCTCGCAAAATCACCCCTCCAAATCCATTTGGCATGGCCAAAACCTACCCAAATATCTTACCATATACCCTCAATTCATCTTATTGGTCTTAAATTGACCATAAATCCATCCTATTGAGCCCTTTTTATCAAATCAAAAGGAAACACCTGGAGAAGAGGTAATAATTTCATCACCTCTTTCTGTGTTATCTTTTTCTTACACTTCCTCTTTCATTGTAATTTCCATAAAAAAATAAAAAATATAGTAAATTATACATACTATGATGTTATTATTAATATATTACAACCATATTACTTATTTTATCCATCCTATGAATAACAAAGTCACCAAACGTGTGTACGTACGGCTTACCGTCTCCACGTCGTGGTGTAGTTGTTATTCAACACTTCATTATATATATCGGTATAATAAAGATAATAGTTAATGTAAATAATAAATATAACATTCCCGTGATTCAGTATATATTATATACCATCCAATTACAAACTCTTTCACCATCAATATAATGATATTATCGCGTGTGCATACGTACAGATTACCGTCTCTACGAATGTGATGAGATTTATTCCCCATCATAACCATTCAAGAATAATTTCCAATATATGATTAAAAATAATGCCTAAGAACATAATATGATTCTGTATATGAATAAAATACATTATATCCTGAACAAAAGTGGCTTATATAACAATCCATATAAAGTAAAAAGAATCCATTAACACCGGAAATAATGATAATACTGAAATTTTATTAATAATGAAATACTAGAAGATCATATATGATATATTGTTTATGTATAAAATTATTTTATAATTTAATAACAATTTTTTAAACATTATAGAAGAGGTTAACATATCATCAACTAAAGAAATGTATAAGGTAAGTGTTAATTCTACAATCTCTTCATTATCTGTGGTTGTATATATGTGAGTATCTACTAGTAGCTCTTTATCATCCACATATGTGTTTCATAAAAATGTATTTAAAAACATTTTTATTATTTACTTGAATATGGGTTAATGAAATTTATAATCATTATTTTAATTTTTATAATATTTTTATAAAATAATCATTCCATTATTTTCCAAACAAGGTCATTTACATCATTTTTGAACACATTAAGGAAATAATGCTTTTTAACTTATTTGACGGGTGCCGATATTTTCCACCGTTTTAACACCTTCAAAGCATCCCTTACAAGATTATAAAAATATTTTCAAATTAAATGTTTTCTTTTAAAATAACATGTATTTTAAAGTATTTTAAAAAATAATGAGATATTTCCCTCAAAGAGTTTTGATTTCATCTATGTCAACATCTTTTTTGTATTTTACACTTTTTGGTAGTTGATTTATTATGATATAATCTTGTATATTTTATTGAAGGATCTGTGATATGTTTGATTATAGATGTGATATTTTTATACCATTCATGATTTATGGTTAATTTTTTGATATTTCATATGGTTGTTTTAATATGAATTTTTATATTATGTTTCAACCTTTTATTATGATTAGTGAATTGGATTTAGTAAGTGATGAGTGTAGCCCATTATAGCTCTTCGATGCATTAGTAGGACTCATGAGAAAAAACTATTATCTTGTCACAAGGCCTTCAAAAAATCTTATTTGTAGTCATGGCATGAAGCCATGATTATGTGTTTATGATGTCTAACATTATGCATTCCATCATTATGTAATTGGTTATAGATATTACATGTGATTATTCAACTAGTAGAATATCTATGTGAATAAGTAAATGGGATTGTTTGATTTATCATTTCCATATTATGTTGATGTTTAATTTTAAAAGACTTATTTTTCATTTTTATACAATTTCCTTAAATGTTTATTCTTATTTATGAATGTATATGCTATATTGTTATTTTTACTGAGCACTTGAGCTCCCCGCTTTCTATGGTTTATTTTTTCCAGGATGTGAAGAAGTATATTATGTTTGACCAGCACAGATAGTCAAAGGGAGATGAATCTGTTAGAAGGAGACCCAATGTTGTGGTTTTTCATTTCAAAATGTAATGTAATACTTTGGATTGTATCTAGGACATACGAGGCAACAAAAATGATAGGTATTTTGAGATTTAATCCCTTTTTATCTTGCCAATTTTTAGTAATAATTCACCGACTCTTGGTAACTAGGTTTGGGGCATTAAAGTCAGGCCCCAAAATCTATTGTTTTTATATAACTATTAATGATCATATTATCAATATATATAATCATATTTGTTGTAATAAGAAATCAAAATAAACTCTTTATCAACATTCTACAATATCATGGATTAATGTTACTCATAATCATATTATATTTTCTTCTACAAATCTAGAATCATCTTTTTTGTAGGTTAAAATAAAAAATATAAGAAGAAATTGGTAGATAAAAATTATAATATGTCCAAAAAATATCAAATTTTTGTTATCAAGAATATTAATAAAAATAAATTAAGAAATGATGCCCTAAGGGAGAAAATGTAAATCTAAAAATAGCAATGTACAAAATCCAGTCAAATTATTACCCTCAGAAAAAGAAAGATACATGTTGGTAATTTATAGTGCTTCTAGAATATTATATAACTGGATAATGGGTGTTGAAAAAATATTAATATATTTCAATAATATATATGATCTATATTCATGAGGGTATATGTGATGAATTTATGAATCCCACTAAATAGTGGAAGCATCCATAGAAGAGATTGAATCTATACACTTCAAATAGATTCAAATGACATGATGAATTCTATGAGTACTGAAACATATGTGGTCACATAGAATAATAATGATGGTATGAGCTAGTCAGGTAAAATTCACATGGTAATGTATATAGTATACCATAACCCCTATAAAATATGTCCATAATGAAATGGGAATTAGTTACCTCAGGAGATAAATGGACTAATTTTTTCATCGGATGAAAAGAAATAAAAAGTCCATGGAATATTAAAAATATATATTCTATTAATTTCATATCAAAAAATAATATATGCTTATTCTGATGAAATATATATTACACCATGTATCACTTCAAACTGGCCATTGAAATAAAAATATGAAAGATAAAAATCAAAAATAGAATCAATCTTGGAGAGGAACAAGTAGATAGAATTGATTGAAGACATAAACAAATAATTTTTTGACAAGTTAACCAAGAATATTAACTGCAAAACACTTAGTAATGCATGCGGAATATCAATGTATAAATGGTTATATTGAATATTTAATTAAATTTCATAATATTTTTAATCAACTAAGGAAATAAAGAAAATAATAGTTGATGCTCTAGGTAGAGAAAAAAATAAAATTTCTTATTCCACATGAAGATCCCTAAATTCAAAGAATTTTGTTATAAAATGAAAACTAAATAGTTTCCAAAATATTGTGAGGATAGTGAATGAATAAATTATATAATGAAACACATTGATAGGCTCATTTACCTACTAAAAAACATATGATAAATATAAAAAACCATCATCTGGGGAAGCTATTACAAAATTTCTAGATAAGAAGATAAATAATATGCAAAAGAATAAGGTGAGTAATTTTAAAGTGTCCATGAATGAAATGAAATCATAGGATTTGAACCTAAAAAAAATGCATGCATGATGAGTATGTGACACATTGTAGCTATAAGGAATGGATTCTATGGGTTGAGATAAAATTAGCATCCCTAGTGTAGCTCCTAATAAACAGAAAATTATTTAACCTTATTCCCTTATTTCATGAGGTATATTATTTAACATACATTATAATAAATTTAATATGAAGTTATTCTTAAAGGGAGGAACTATGTGATTATCATAGAAGATAAAAAATTAGAATGATTATTCATTTTCAGACATAAAAATGAATTGGTACCAAATGGTGGAACATTTATATTAAAATATTGAGGAATATATGATGAAACTATCCACCATGTAAAATGAATATATTCAATAATTTATGGGGAGAAAAAAATACTGTTGATATAATTAGTTTTTGTCTCTTGAATATCTATAAATTCGATTCAACACTAAAAAAGTTGAAAATGAAGGTATAACAATTACACTTCTTTATCTTGTGTTTATTTTAACAAATATTTTCATAAATTTAAATTATATGTTGATTAATATATTCATATATAGGGGGAAAATATTATCGAACATGTATTTTCAGATATATAACTGAAGTGTGCAGGAGAATATGTTTCTTGATGAATAATATTTTTATAAATTACCCATTTGAGAAAAAAAGTATGTTCTCTGAATGATATCTCATGCATAGTAAATAAAAGAAAACATAGACATTGTTTCTTGTTTCTCCCATTTTTTTAACATCAGTACAGCCCATCTAGAGATATAGTGGACATTGTAAATTCTCAATTTTATTATTACAAGGTATTATAATCCTTTATTCAATAAATTTGTTTAGAATACTAAATTAATCAAAATAAAAAAATGAAAATACCCTAGCATTAATTATTTGTATTTAATTTCAATAAGCGGGAAAGGATAGTAAATTTATTTAAGGAAATTTAATTGACATCAAATCCAAATGGGGAGACCATAATTCCCATGTTAATGGTTGGTGAGTATTACTGTATGTGTTATAAATATAAAATTAGTCAATGTCAATATATGATGACTTCCAATGTTATTAGTGACTAATAATTGTAAAAGAAATTTTGAAATCCATTGAAATATTTTAAATAAGGATGTTGGTGTTTTATAAGGAATTGTTATGGATTCATTAGATATCATTGCCTAAAACCTTTATTAAGGTTATTATGCATGAAAAAATTGTTATGGATTTATTTTTTCTCATTTACTAAGGCAATTCACCATGTTTATTGTAATCATTCTCAGATAATTGTTTGGGACTCATTGGTTGTCACCCTGTAAGACCATTATCTTTGTTTAAATATGATGATTTTTGAACTCTTAATATTTATTATGGAATTTTAAATAAATGTTTAGGGATTTAAAAATGATATAAAATTTAGATAATTGGTTAAATTCCCTGAAAGATGATTTTTTCATGAGGTTTTTTTTTGAAAAAATAAGATGATCCCACCAATGGTGTTTCTGATTAGATGAAGATTGGGGAAGTTAAATGAAGCCTATGAAATATTAACATTATTTCAAGATAATTTTTTAATTTACAAAGGCCAATAAAATAATAATTTTGATGATGGAATTTATAAAAGTGATGAATTTAATGACCATGACAATATTTACTTTCATGAAGATTTTTTTATGGGCATGAAAATAGAGAATACATTTAAATATTTAAATAATATCTTGTTAAATAATCAAGTCTCTTAGTTGGCAGGAATATTCATACATACTAATTTAAAAAAGTGTAATTGGATATTAGTCAATAATTGGGACTCCATGGCCACCAACATTTTCCAAATAAACTACATCTGGGAGATATAGCTCAACCACATGGGAACCATCCAATTATTGGAAATATAATGTTGAAATGGATTATAAGGGATACAAATAAATACACTAAATGGTATAGGCTGTGTAAATGGGTTGTCATGCACATAGTAGTCTATTCCACACTTTGACATTACAATGGATGAAATGATTAGACCCTCATTACATGCTATTGTCTGGATAATGAAGTTTATATACATATTAAGTTGTATAAGGATGCACTAAAATTATGTACTGGCTAAAAAATATTTTTTATAATTACCACATTATAAAAATTTATTTATATAACAATGGTTTTTTGATCAACAAGGTATCTCATCATCAACATCTTCAAGAGATATAGCCACATGATGAAACTAGTTCAATGATGCATGCTTCATCTAATGTTTGGATATCATTGGTGATTGATACCATCTTGGAGTACAAAGATATATCCACATTCTAAATAGATGAATAGAAATTTATATTTCATGCATGTTTAAACTCAACAAAAGATCTTTTATGGAAATATTATATATTTATAGGAGGCTTATCATGAGTTTATGAAACAAAAATAAATTAAACATTCTAAAAATGATGAAACATGTGTTAATGGAATGAATATGATGTTAACTTCTATAAATTGAGATTCCATATTTATTATTATATTATATTTTGATAAAAATACAAATTCCTTAGGTTTTATAGAAACATTGAAGAGGAATAATTTTTTTGGATTTAAAATGATCCTTGGTGAGGATTCATTCATTGAGAAAAAGAAGTTTGATGTGACATTTTTTATGATGAATGATGAACCATAAATCCATTAAAAATTTATACTGATTAAGTGGAAGTTATCTCATTTCTAATATGTAAAAAAATAATATTCATGAATCATGATTAACAGAGAATAGAATTTGGGATTTTTTCTTCATAAGTGATGAGATCCTCCCATAAGACTATGTTGGCACCGTGAAGGAGATGAGATCCCACAATAGACTCAATATTTCCATATAGAGACTCCATGTGTGAATTTTGTTACCGAAATTACGATGTACATGATCCACTTTACATGAGAATCCCACATTCATGTTTTTTTTCAAAACAAACTAGTTTGGAAGAATAATCTATTCCATGAAACCATACTTGTTTTCATAATATCTAAATAGATAGTGGAACACTAGGATAAATGATTTTAATGATGTATACATGCATGTGTTAACAAGAATATATGAGGACCATGTGAGGGGTTCCATAGAGATTTGAAGAATATGTGGAAAGTGATTGCATACCTAGTTTGTTTGAATATGTTTTCATGATAAAAATTGTATCCATGCATAAGGGAATACATGATTACATGAGGACATACTCACTTTATTAAATAACATCTACATAATTGATAAAATTGGGTTTCATATGAAATAATAAAAATATTATATATTAGGATTTAGTTTTTAAATCAAGATTAATAATTTGATTCTGATTTAATAAAAGTATTAGAAAATTTTATACATGAGTAATTTGTGATAGGTGGGGATTTAAAATTCATTGATATAAGAAACAATCTATAGTATAAATTGATAATCGTGTATGAAGAAATATTTTTTTTGTGTTAAGTATTATATAGTTAATCAATATGATAGTATGGTATGTTGGAGTGTATTTATCAGCTTACACCTATTAATATGAAATGGATTGACTTTCTGAATTACTGCAGATACAAAAATAGTAGTTGTAACACTATTGATGAATAAGGTTATTCAGTAGATTCAATGAAAAATATGGAAGTAAAGAGATCATTTTCAGAATGTTTATTGAAAATAATTGAAGAACTGGTGGTTCTGGTATAAACAAAATCATTGATGAACTAATGGTACCCATATAAATAACTCCAATCAGTTAGGAATTTTGATTATTTTCTTCCAAAACAATGTTCGCCAATTTTTTATAATTTTTAATACGGTAGAGATACAATAAAATCCATGAAACTACCAAATTACCATCATAAAAGGAGAAAGTATTTGTACTATTCTCTATAAAAATACTTGTGTTTGAATATTATATATATTTCAGGTGACTGTGATTATTTTGAGTTTATGTCAAAATGATTCTTCTTAATTGGGGAAGAGATTCAAGAGTAAGAGGCACTAATTGAGTATAATTTGAAACTCATAAAAAGTTTGGAACATTGATTCACCACAACAATCACATTAATGAAATGATTTATCTAGCATCTAAATTAATTTTCATGAATTATATTATATTATATATCATTTAAATTTCAATCAATTGGAATAAAATAATGTATCACATGTGTACTTGTGGACTACTTCCTCGATGTAGTGATTTGACTTGTTTTCCATTTATATTTTTTATAGAAGGAAATGAAGATTGATTTAATAAATATAAATGATATATACTATATAATAACAATTATACAAAGTTTAATTTTTATTTTTATTTCTTTTTTTCCATAATTTGAAACCTTTAAGTATTGTTTTTGCACACAAATTACCTACCACCTCCATGAACTGTGTAATTCATTTTTGAGTCTCTAAAATTTATATATGAATATAATTTTTCATATAATTAATATAAAATAAATTTTTATCAAGATTAATATTGTAGAGATAACAGAACCATAATCAATGTATAAGTACTAGAATTTCTTAACAAAAACTATCCTGAAAAATGAAATAGTTGAAACTTAGAAATGATGATTTAATAAATGAATTATTGATAAAAGACTATTAAAATGATATAAGTTGATATTATATGATATTATATTTTATAAATGTTTCTATTATATAATTATAATAAATTTATATTTACTACAAATGTTAATAGAGAACATTTGATTGAAGTTGAACTTGATGTAAGGGATTGTAATCTCACATTTATTTCTATGATATACATGCTATATTCGCCACATTATTCAATAATGTGGTGTATATAAATACCATGAATGTCATTAATAATTATTAAAATTAAATAATGAATATTTACATATCCATCTCTGGATATCTATACCACGTACCATCTTGAATACCATTGTACCCTAATAGCTGGGTTTACTCTGACATGGCCTGAAGGTAATACTCGATCCTTGAAATTTGGAGAATATCACCTAGAATCATACATGAAAAAAGAATTTATTCATAAACCAAAAAATGAAAAATAGAGAAATTTAAAATAATCATCTTCAATATTCTCAATGGGAGACATTACCAGAAACAACCTATTAAAATATTATATGAACATATATATAACCCTCCCAAATGAAACAATAACCTAAACCATACAAAATTCCAAAAAAAATTCTTCTCTTACAAGTGGTAAATTTCTCCATCAGTCACCAACATCACTCTACGGTCCCTAGGATTAATAAAATCAACCCCCACCCCCATGTCAAGATTTCCCTTTACATGGACCAGGCATAAAAAATTCTATAAAAACACAAATGAAATGGTACGGTGTGAGCAATAAATCCATGTAGGGACCCACCAAGTGTTCAATAATTAATTTCCTAACCATCACACCAATTATAATTTAATTTAATATTAAATAATTCAGGGTACTTCATTAAAATATTTTAATATCAATACAATATTTCATATAAATAATGACATATAAGATATATCAAAACGAGTATAAGTAAATTTTTTAAAAATAATTTTTTTTAAATAGTGAGCATGAATAAAAATATTTCAATAATGAATGGATTGTATAATCATGTAAAAAAATAAAAAACCATATAATAAAAGCCTAGTTATATTAACCTAAGAAATAGTATTCTCACAATTCTTAATAATGATCTCAAATCAACATAGGTTTTCCCAAAAAAATCATTCTCCCAAATAATCAGGGAATGTTCATGAGAAAACAACCATCAAAAGTGGAAGCCTCTTTGTTGATAATGATGAAATGGTTTAGTAACATATGTTATCATAAATCAATTTCTATTGAATCAAGGTCATAAAATTCTTGTCTATATATACACTAGATACCCATGATAACATGACCATCAAATAATCAATAAATCTAGAAAACGTTGGAAAATCAAGAGTTTCAATCAAATTCATATGATAATTTCTAAGAGTTTATTATTCAGAATTCCATTCCCAATTCAAAACCAAAATAGTTATTTTAATATGTTCACATCCTTTCAAATCATACTTCACTTTTAGACAATTTTATCAAGTTAATGAAAAAAATAAATTGATCCAATAAATTTCAAAATCAACAAAACATTTCCCAAAAAAACATCTCCATAATTCAATCTCATTAAAATTGAATTTTTTTCTCAAATTACATTCTATTTAAAATATCACATAAAATCATTTAAAATAAGGGTTTTTAAATCATTTATAAAATCATTTCAATTAAATCAGTCTAATTATCATTTTATTAAATGGGAAAATAAATATGTATGACCAAATATTAATCACACTGTCAAAGAATACAACAACAATGGGATGGCCATTGTAGATCAATGAGAAGAAGATCAATAAAAACCACATAAAATCACAATCCAAAAGGTTGATTAAGTAAACCAATAATATGATGATCCATTACATTAAATGTTGGAAAACAAATAGATATCTGATAAAACCATGCATGGGCGACCAGCCTACATTGAGGAGATCGAATGATATCAATGCCACTTCGATCCACAAGTAAAATTAATTTTTGGAGTTAAATACTCTTTTGGGAGCCTATGTAACCCTTAAATTAATTTTATCATTGAACTAGTTTACTAGGAATCACAAATGGAGGTATTTGAATTTGTAATATATATTTCATGTGAATTAAAACACACACACACTATTTGTTATTTAGGTATGCATTGTTGGATGGGTGTTGAAGCCTAAACATTCACCCATTTTAGAACGGTGCACGATGTCTCTAAGGATTTCACAATAACTTTAAAAGAATTTAAAATTAAATAAAACCCACACATCATAAGGTTCAATGGAGTTTAGGTGTTGGACAAATGGTTTTGAAAAACCATGTTACCCCTTCCAATGGCTCACAACAGAGTGGACGATTTGCTTTTCCAATTCACATGGTTTTCCCAAACCGTTCACCAACCATTCACACCACATTGGGATTATGATTTTTTTAATATTCACTCAAAATGAGCCAAAAATAGGACCCCATTTAGAAAAGATCAATACTAGTGTCAAGGAATACCTTCAAAAAGGTAATGGTATGTTACAACATCCCCACCATAAAAATATTTTGTCCCATAGAGGCTATCGAGTAGAAAAACTATTTATGAGATGAGTACAATGATCTCTAATAAATTCCACAAAATCACGCACTTCATGAAAATGAGAACCATTCATCCAAATCACATAGAAAAATTCTATCTTCTTCGAATGAAGTACTATTTCATCAAATTCAACAATCCTATATTGATTATTAGTCGTTGATAAATCCTGCTCGACATTATGATCCTCCTACTTCTATACCAGACATGGATTATATTTTATACTTCCAATGATATGATCCAAGGAAAAATTTATGAATAAATATCATCTTTAGTGTATAGTTAATAATAGAATGCACATTCAACACCTTCTCAATTGAATTTAAATTCCCCACAAATTGAGGTTCAAGCTTCTGATGAATACAATGTTGTTGATGACCAAAACTGACTGAAACTCTCAATAACAACTAATACTGACTGAAAGTTAACATTTTTATTTCTTTTGGGAGATCTCCATACACAGAAAAGGAAAAGAATCACGGAGGTCTAAAGTAATGCAACCCCAACGAATCATTGACAACAAACTTCATCCCCTCACTATGAAATGATCCCAAGTTAAAAAAGGAAATTGTACCGCTATTAGAAGTGTCCATTGATGCCAGAAAATCCGCTACTGTTTTTTCCTCCCGACATGTATGCGATATCACTGTGTGAGCCCCCATTAGCACTTTTCATCTCCTGACAGCATAAACAATACTCCAAGGAATTCTTTCCATGTCCATCAGCGCTCGGTACAGAAGAAGGGAATCAGTCTCCACTGATGAAGCGCAAAGCTGCCTACTGGAGCACATGTCCAGACCCTTGGCCAAAGCCAGGGCCACCGCCTAAAGTGAGTCGCCCTCCCTGAACGAAGCAGTGAAAGCCGCCCACACTGACCCGGATTTATCTCTCACGACACTGCCTGCATGCATCCCCCCCCCCCCCCGCGTAGTGACCCGTCCGAGTTTAACTTTAGCCCTTCATTCGGAGGGCTCCACCGAATCCATCGACCCTGCCCGACACCACTCGACTGATGTTATGTAGATAGAGGTAGTACCAGAGAACTTACCGAAGGCACCGAGTGGCAGTCAGGAGATACCCGAAGCAGATCCCTACCATTGTTTTTCATTTTGAGTAGAATGGAGGTCAAGGATCACGAAGTTTTTTTATGCCTACCATCATTCAGGGCCTTCCAGATAGTCCAACACCCAGCACTTAGGATGATCGATCTGGCCTTTCTCTCCGCCCCTTGGTTTCCAGCTCCGCTAAACCACGCCTGCAGAAAATTTTCAGGAGATCTGTCATACCCATTCCAACCGAAGAAGGCCCCATAAGTCTGCCAAATCCCTCTGTCCCATTCACTATCATAGAAATGATTCTCAACTAATTCTCGGTTGAAATCCCAGCAGCACCAACACCTTGAGGCCATGTTCACACTCATTCTATGCAAATTATCATATGTAGGCAGGGCCCTGTTCTACACAAGCCACACCAGAAAGTTAATTTTCAAAGGGATATCTTTTCACCACAAGGACTCCCCCCATGGATCTGCAGTCCCAACACTCCTCGTCACACGATCCAAATCCTTGATGGAGAAGGCACCCGACGAAGAACCCGTGAAAACCAGCAGGTCATCCTCATCTTTAACAACAATAGAATTGAACATTTCCAATTGACTGGCATCAAGAATTGTTTGTAAGAACCTTGGGTGAGTACTCGACTCTTTAAAAGATAAATCTTGGGTAGGACACCCCGGGAACCACAGCCTGCCCACCCCCCAGTTCTGCTGCCAAAAGTTGATATTCCCCCTACCCACAATCCATCGAGAGTTATGCTGAAGAATTTATAGATATGGGAGAGTTAGGTTCCATATCCTCGATGATTTCTTTCGTTGAATATTCACATTCCGACCATAAACATCTTGCATGATTCTGCCCCATAAATATTGGCCTTCCATTTCCTCCCAAGATAACTTAGCATGGAGCCCATGCATGGTATTTGATACACTTCTCATATTGATACCCCCTTCAGATAGCGGTCTTGTTAACCATTTCCCCGAAGCCCAATGATGTCTACCGTCCATCTGACCATCCCAAATTAATGCCACCATAATTCTTTCCAACTTGGAAATTACACTTTTTGGGACCTTTAGAGTAGAAAGAATATGCATTGTGATGGAAACAAGAACACTGTTTACTAGAGTGATGCGGCCTCCAAAAGAGAGAAATTTGGTCTTCCAGTTGTGGATACGCCCTGTAATTTTTCTTATAAGATTATCAAAGTGATGCACCCTCAGGGAAGAGGGACTAATCGGAGCTCCGAGGTATTCCATGGGAAAAGATCCCCTTCCCATGCTGAAGCTGGCTCTCAATAACCTCTCCCTACTCAAAGGGATCCACCTTGATGTAAAGAAGAGACTTTTTTCCTTGTTCACCAACTGCCCACTCCACTTGCAATATTCCTTTAAAATCTCGTTAAGGCCCCTCATTGATCATTTACTTCAATTGAAAAAAAATATGGTTTCATATGTGAACATCAAGTGGGAAATTCCCCTAGTGGCATAACTATTGTGATAAGGATGGATTTTACCTGAGCTGAACCCCTTATTAATGTAACAACTGAAAGCATTTTGCGCATGAATGAAGAGAGTAGGGGATAAAGGATCCCCTTTCCTGAGACAACGACATGTCTTGAAAAATCCAAAATGCTTGCCCATGAAGAAGTGGAAATATAGGCTGAGCTAAAGCAACGAAAAAGGAGGTATATAGTCCAGTTGGAGAACCCCATACAAGCCAGGACTCTGAGAACAAAACCCCATTCCATCATATCATACGCCTTGCTCATGTCCAATTTAACCACCAAATTGCCCCCAAAAGACTTGTTGTTGATGCCACTGATCATTTCTTTGACCAGACCGATCGCACCCTGAATTGTCCTACCTTTAATGAAACCATGTTGTTCTGGATTCATCCACTCATCTAGGTGAATGGTCAATCTCTTATTAAGGATACTATATAGGATATTGTATGGTATGTTAAATATACTGATGGGTCTATATTTATCATTGGAATGAGGATTATTCAACTTCAGGATAAGAATCATTTTAGTAGATCAAGCAATACGCGGTAAATCCCCTCCCAGGATGAAATTCTGAACAGCCCGAACTAGATCCCCTTTCATAATCCCCCACGAAGCCTTGTAGAAAGACCCAGGAAACCCATCGGGCGCTGGGGAAATATCTGGGTTCAAGGTCCATGTCGCTTCATGCACTTCATCGTCATCAGGAATTTTCCTTAATTCAGCATCAACGCCCTCCGAAACACTGTTGCAGAGACCCTAAAAAATCTCAGCATCCCCACTTGGATACCCCCTGCCATGGTAGGATTAGGAGCAGCCATTAGAGATTGAATAGATGCATTAATCATAACCCCAAATTCCTCCCAGTATATGGAGAAGGATCCATCCTCCCTGCGGATATTGGGCCTCTGGACACGCCGACGTTCCTTGATGCAAGCATGAAAACACCCTATATTCTGGTCCCCCTCCTGAAGCCATCTCACCCGAGCTTTATCTCTAGCCACCCATTATTGTTTAAGAAGATTATCGGATAAAGAGTCCTTCATCCTTCTCAACTCAGAATAAATGGAGTCATCCTATTCTTGTTCCAATCTATTCTCCAGACAATCCACCTCCTCACTGATCATAGATACATCATGGTCGTGGGCCGGGACGGTTCTCCTCTAGTAGCGAAGAAGATTCTTAACCCGCCTAAGTTTATTGTGAAAATTAGTCCATGTATTTCCCCGATATTGAGAGTACCAAGCTTCCCGGACCACTTATAAGAAAACTGGTTCCTGCACCGAAGATGTGGAAAACATATCATGTTCCTCCTGTGGCACCCCTGCCTCCAGGGAAATGCAAAGCGGGGAATGATCGGACAAACTCCGAGTCAAGTGAGTGACTCGGGAGTCAGGGAACATAGATATTGCAGCATTGTTCATCAAACATCGATCAAGCTGACAGTATGAATGCCTCCCCACACGTTGGTTGTTGCACCAGGTGAAGATACTTCCCTCAAAACCCGCATCCAACAAGCCGCTCCAAGCCATGAAAGAAACGAAATATTGACTGGAATTCCTGGGGAAAACTCCACCCCATTTTTTCTCCTCTGTACTAGCCATAATGGTGAAATCTCCACCAACAATCCAGGGAGCTGCAACAGGATTGAAGCCCTCAATATCACTCCATAATGATTCCCTGTCCTGAGCATTGCACTTGGCATATATGAATGAGAAGAAAAACTCTTTGAGCCCTACTATTATCATTGTGTTAAGGGATTTCTCTGTTGTATTCAATAAATCTAAACTGATGTGGTCTTTCTAGAAAAGCCATATGTGAGAATTAAGAGGGTCACCATGTAAAAAGCCACGAACATTATGCCTCTGAGCAAACTCAGAGATGTTGCTGGATGCATGTTTAGGTTCCAAGAAGGAAACTAGAGAGACTTGATAATTACTTAACTCACTATGAAGAAAATCTGATTTGACCCTGGCCCCAAAGCCACGACCGTTCCATATTATGGCTTTATACATTTACACGCACCCGTTTGGATTTGGCCCCAGACACCTGGCCCTTTACCTTAAGAGAAGATATAACACATTCACCCTCATCAACTCTTGATTTTGACCTAGTTTTAACACCCATTTGCACCTATGAGGAGGAGGACATAGGAGAAATTCCACTACTGGACAGCACCCTACAAGGGACCTCTGGTGAATCAAAACACAGGCCCTGACCGTGACACTAATCCACAGGAGGGGAGGAATTAGCTGAACAGAGAGAATCTTTAAGCACGACTAGTGAGGAAGGAAGAGAAGAGACCACTGGGCTGGTCGAAGAGGGAGACACCGCTGGGCATGGATCCAATAAAAGGAGGGGCAGCCCCTTAGAATTATGCAACTCTTTCTGCTCAGATAGGCCTGAATCTACCACAGAGATGACAGTGATGCAACTACTCGAGGGAACCCAGTTGTCCAGCTTTGGATCCCAAGGTCGGAGGAAACCCCTGATGCCCATCATTGAGGAAAAATGCTCTTCCACTGAATGATGAACACAAGTCCCTTTTCCCAGAGAACTTCTTACTGGAACCAAAGCACGACAGGGAGAAGCAGTCCCTCCCCTGCCTGCTTTGAAGAAGATGCATCCAATGATAGTACAGAGGGATTCAAGACCTTACCACATTCACAAAAACTGTCCTCAAGGCCTAGAGAAGGGCCCCGATCAGAAGACTGAGAATTCACATGAACATCAGCACCCTTCAAACGCGCTTTTCGGCAGACCTGCAAAGAGTGGCCAGAGAGATGACAAAAAGAACAAAACCTGGGGTAAATAGGGTAGACCAGCGGTTGAAGCCTATCCGGCATCCCTTCAATGTGCAACACCAGATAATCCTACAATGGATGAGAGAGATACATCTCAACGCACATCCGAGCGACTGACGCCTTCACCAAACGAAGAGTGCGAGCATCCGCACACAGGAAGCAACCCAAAGAATCTTCAATGACCTTACGAAAGGCTTCGCTCATGAGAGGCAGAGGTAACCCAGGCAGAGAGATCCAGACCGCCGCACGAGGGCATTCTCTTCCTAGATGTACATCCATAGATCAACGCGAGAGGGAGAACTTCCAACGCCCCACAAACTGAGGCCTCATATACCAAGCAGTGACAAAGTCATCCCTGGACGCCATCACGATGCAGAAGGATTTTCGATCCAGAATCAACACCGAAGCCGGCCGATCCAGATTCCAACGCCTCACACAGTCCTGGAAAATCGCCAGAGAAGGCTTATCCACACCAAACCTAGCAACCAACGTCCACTGAAGATTCAAATCCGCCTCCGCAAATGACGTCGCTGAAACCTCGAGCACCAGCGAACCTTTTTCTAAGAAAGGAGATGCAACATCCCGGCCGGCCGGAGCATCACTCTAAGGTAGTTCGACACCCGAAGACTACTGCTGAAGAAGGGAATCCTTGGAATAGTGACCTGGAGGGCGAGGCAAACCCTCACCGGATGTCGAGGAGCCTGGTATAGACCCATTTTCCAAGAAACCAGATCCAACCTCTGAGCCCACCGACGCATCGCTCCGAGGAAAATCGACACTCGGTGGATACTGTTGAAGGAGGAAATCCTTGAAAGATAGACCTGGGAGGCGATGAAAGCCCACGCCTGTCGCCAGAGGGCCAGGCACTGAGAAGGAGGCGGTCCCAGGGAGCAGCGGAGCATCGGGCCGGAGAGCGTTTCAAAAGGCCATTTCGCCATACTCCAATAAAAAATAATAAATAACTAATAAATCAATGCTTTACCAATGATGGTCATCATAATAATTATACAATATCTAGGCCATCAAAATTGCATGATGAATCTACTAAATCATTAGCATTGTTTCACATACCAAACTCAGTCCAAAAAAATAACATTCACCCCTGAAGAACCAAAAAAGGATATTTACAAGGATACCAATATATGTAATCAAAATAATTCTATATTATAGTGTATTTTTAACTATATTTTGTATAAAAAATCAACATGTCCCTAATGGGAATCTGAAAATCCCAAAAATACTAAAATAATGTAAAAAATCATGTCATCAACAATCTGTATATATTGTTCCCTTTTTCTATATATATTTAGATGATATGCCATAATAAAATGTTCATAAGGTCCTAGTTCCCCCGAGAGTCCATTATAGATGAGAGAAGTAAAATGGGGAACCCAAATAAAGACTATATAATAAGGAACACCTTCAATGTCATGAACCCCTCCCCAAAAAGTGCACCCATCCTTAGGTGGAAATGTCCGAAGAGATATAATGACCCCCCTGAGTCTGGCCTACAGTTGGCCCCAGATGGAAACATGAACCAAGGGTATCACAAAGAAAAAGATGGGAGGCATTACCCTCTAAAAGAACAAATGAAAAAGAGAGAGATAAGATAGACACAAAACAACTCTTTCTCAGAATTCAATATAAAATAAATCCTATATAAAAATATGTATTGTAATTCATGAACTACTACAATTAAAACTGAAAAATTCATGTACCAAATTAATGTAAAATTATACCAACCACAAAGCGCGAATAGCTTCTACATTTACAAGATAGTTGTAATTAGTCAGGTCTCCAACCTAATCCAAGTGACCAAAAAAATAGTTTATATATTCGTAGGGTGAGTATAATAGTATACACAATTTAATCCTCCAAGAGACTCTCGTGAAAAAGTAATGAAATCATGCTAGAGCATAGTAAAAAACCGAAGAAACTAACTAATAACCTAAACATATGTACTATGTTTCTACCCTCACCATAGTTACTCTCACTAACCATCACATAAAATAGTATATAATATAATAAATAATATCCATAGTACTCTGCAACCACTTCCCCACTGGTTTTCCACTTTTCCCCAACTTTTTACGTCCTAATCATCTCTCTCAAAAAAGGCTTTACCATAGACACCGTGGTGTAGCACGACAACATGAACCTCGTGAAACAGAACCATAATTTCTATGTAGCCAAATCAATAAGGTACATTTCAGGATCCACCATAGATTGAATAATGTTTATCATCTTTTGGGTATTATACCTCATGAAATTATAGGACACACACCGGGTAAGGATTCTCAATCCATCACAGCCTATACAAGTTACACCAATAGTAGTTCATGGTAAACTATATACATAATATATGTGTTTGAATAACCAAAATCCATTAAAACCCTCTAAAAACATATATGGGGTAAACAAACCACAATGTCTACTAGAAAAAGTAACTACCAAGACAAGAGGGTGGGGCCAAATTGTGTATTCAGTCATCTATACTCCAATTCGGATATTGTGGAAATCACCCTCCCAGGGCACAAAATCCCTAGGGTGTCAGTTTCCTTAACAGAAAGGGTGGAGTATGGTATAGAAATAAAAAAAGTACAAAATATAATATATCTAATAACCACACTCTGGGAATAACCTAATCTAAGACTAAAAAACAACTAATGTATCCTATTCTCCTGGCTTCCACTATTAACACTAGATATCCTATAAGAGCATAACCATTCAAAGTGACTTATTGAATTACTTATCATTTTTTAACAAAATCACCTTATTTTCATTAGTTCATAACACATTAATTAACCATTAACAACTCCACAATACATTTTATTAGCATCACAACAATTTTCCATCCCCTCTGGCTTAACTAAACCATGTCCACATTTCCTTTATATTGTATCCTCAACATTGCATCCCTGCATGCTCCAACCCCATTGGTTAACATCATATATTAAATTATTTATTAAAATAATTATTACAATCCCATAATTCCGAGTATTTGTATAAAATAATTTTATGCTACCAACCACAAGTGGCTCAACATGGTGAGTAGGTGAACTATCCATTGAGTCTTTTCCGGCTATACCAATAGCATAGACCGATCCATCCTTGAGAAGGTAAACCAAAAAATCTTGTGGCATACCCTGTACATCATCAACTCTTTTGTAATTAGCGTATGAAAGACTAGGTGCCTTATGTAGTTAGGAATGTACATAAGTTAATAAAAAACAGATTCAATAGCAACCCCAATCATTTCATTTGGTAAGCCCTCCTTCCAAACATTTAATCATCTCCAGAATCCTCCCAGAAAACCACAGGCTTAAACTGAAGCATCTCTCTACTCTATGCATTAACTGCTACCACCACCACTGGGCCTCCCTTCCCCTCATATCAGTACATCCATCCAGGATCACATCAAAAGTAGCACGAATACAAAAAAACATATTTTTTAGGCTCTTGGACCTAAACAAGGCATGCATTCTTCCAACATAGTGAGCTCTCACAACTCTAAAGAACAAGGAACATGGCCTTCACAAGTAAGATAGTAAATCATGACCTTAAAACGGAATTATCACTATCATACAATCGGTTCATTATTACTTATTGAACATTTAAAAAAATATAACATCCACCATTTGAATATCGTAACAATATAACATTAACCACCAAAATCATTAAAAATTTCTCCATATCATTGTGCGATTGATTTAAAATTAATCCCAATTTTACGTTCTTAACTAATTTTCATAAAGAATGACATGTTAAACATGAAATAAATTGATATCAAACTACCTATCAAATCAGGAGGCAAAATCTTATCATGGTATAAAGAAATATCATATGTTGGACTAAAATTATTTAAATTGGTTCAAATATTCATTATGTAAATTCCCTTGTGATATAGTATGATAAAACAAGCTATATCTATTACTTCACATAAATATAATGAAAAATCCCAGAATCCTCTACCTTATAATCATTTCGATGTTCATTGCATTAGAACGGGCTAACACAATGGATCACGATCACCCCTCCTATAATGGTTGCATCCACCTGAGGATGTCGTGACATAATCACATCAACAATAATCCAACAGTGATCCATTATAAATATTCAAAAAACATTCCATGACCTTGAAAGAAGAATATATGGGAAGCAGATCGAATAACCCATAGGAAGAGGGACATAAAATATCATCAATAGAAGACGGATCGACAAATGATGCTTAAACCAAAATAGGGGGTGCACATGCTTCAGGAAGAACTCATGGGAAATCCATATCCAAGGTCTACACAGTAATCTCATGTATCCCCAGGAAATAAAGGTTATGGGAACCTCATACCTAGAAAAACAATATGCATGAACAAGGAGGAATATATCTCTACCTTATAAAAATCTAAACAGATGAACTCCTTAGATTTGTTTTAGATTTTACATTAATGGTGGATCTCGTCAAAACTACGAGGTTTGATCGAGTAAAGGGACTCTGAACCATAGGAAAAACAGGATTTGAGTTATGGGCTTTTAATAAAACATCAATTTATTAAAAAAACATTTAAACATTTTTTACGTCAACAAAATTTCCAAGTGGGAAAACTAAATGAAGTGGGAAACACTATTAACAGGATGATCGAGAAACATTTTAGCACATATCGATAGATGGAGATGACACACCGACACTGATATTTGAATATTACTCCCCAAAAAATAAAATTAAAGATGAATGACTAATCTATGAAAACGACTCATCATCACAGATAGATGAAGATGATTAACTGACACCAATAGACAAAGATGAATCGCCATCACCGATGGATAATGATGAATCACTGACACCGATAGAAAATTTTGACTCACTAACAGATGACTCACAAATAGTTGGTGATGACTCACTAACAGATGATTCACTGATAGTTGAAGATAACTCATTGATTGATGAATCACCGACAGTTGAAGGTCACTCGCGAAAATATAACTCACATATAGTTGAAGATGACTCGCAGATATATGAATCACTCACAGATGAATATGGATCACCGACATCATTGTTCATATCATTCTCACAGAAAAAATATTTCAAATAATTCTCACCTACAACACAATTTGAATCTGTCTCATCGATGGCACAGTTCACATCTATGTCACTTACATCAAAGTTCACACATTTGGAAACACTAGTATAATAATTATAAATTTAAAATATTGTTGAGGGATAAGTCACTGTGACCTCCAAGAAACACCTTAGTCACCGTATTTAATCAATCGAATGGACTAGATAAGTTCTGGCCAGTACAACAAATACCTGTTGAAACATTCTCATCTTGATGAATCCAAAACCAACCTTGATAAGAAACAGAAAAGCGGTCTGAGCAACCAAACATCAATTTAACATTTATGTTTCTCAACAACAAAGGACCTCATCCACATCAAAAGGAAACACACGAAACCACATGACAACCTCAACCATCTCTAATGTACTCTCTGGGCGACATACCTCTCAAAAAAGAGCATGACAAAACAAGAAGAAAAAGAGAGAGTTATCATAAATAAGAAAATCCTTCCACCACAAAATGAACATCGATGCCACAAATGAGAAAAATATCAAAAAAATGGGGTACTAGGTGCATATTTGTTATTCCCATTCCCATATAATCACCTTCATTCCATTGTGCTACCACAAGACATGAACCAATGGGTTATCACTCCTGTGAAAAATATTCTCTATGCAGTCTTGGAACACTACTAGCCACTCCACAAATTTCTCTTCATCATCGACATCAATATCACCCTAATTGATGACGTGATAGTCAATCTGATGATAGTGATGAATCTATGAGACATGAAAAAAATTATGTTTTCAGATCATCTGTGCGGGAAGGGACACCTGATATGCCACTAATCCAACACGATCCTGCACATTGAAAGGCCCAATAAACTATGATGATATATTACTCCCACCACAAAATCTTCACTACCTGTAATGGTAAGTCTCCTTTAGAAATATGGGATCCCCAATTCCAAACTGTAGAGGTATCCTCCTATAGTAAGCATAGGAATTATGAAGATCCTCCACTACCTCCATCCTCTCTTGAGTCACCTGAACCATCTATTTCGTATTATGTAGCAGTTCTCGCCTAAAACCATCGGACTCTCTGAACCCATTCCATCACAACCGAAAATAGAATGTTTATATATAAAAGGATTCATATGGTGTCATAACAACAGTGGATTGGAAACTAGTTTTGTAAAAAATATCTATAAGGTAAGTTGCCTCATCCACAAACCTAAAAAATTTGGGACACAAGAGCGCAACATTTCTTCAATTTTATAGATGTTCTACTTTATCTGACTATCCATCTGTAATTGAAAATATGTTTTAATAAAAAACTAAGGAAATAAATCAATATGGAGACATCTCTACACCCTAGAGATAAAATGAGGATCACGATTGGAAATGATCATCCTAGGAACTCCATGATGTCTCACCACCTCCTCAAGATACTGTCTCGACAAAACCTCCACGGAGATCAAATCCTTGAATACTATAAAGGGTTCTAATTCCACCAAATGATCCAAAACTACGCATATATCATCATATCCACTACGAGCTCGAGGTAAACTGTTAACAATTTCTATCAGGATGTCCTCCCACTACCATTGAGGAACCTCTAATTGCTAGAGAAACCCACCAAGAACATGGATCTCAACCATCCCCTTTAGGAAGACCGAACATTGGGACACAAACTATGAAACTGAAAACATCAACCAAGGACACCAAAAAAATACTCCACAATGCTTGGTACATCATTGTTATTCCAGGATGTACCTCAAATTGAGAGATGTAGAATACTATGAGAAACTTGTCATGAATTATTAATGGAATGAAAAACCATCCCCAAAATGACACCCAGAATAATTCGTCCTCGGACTAACTTTAAGGGGCTCACCAGAATAAGATCAGTCTCTCTAGACCTCGACAACATGGTCCCCCAAATGGGACTCTAATACCTACTACACTAGAGATTATTGCCGCAGTATCTTAAAAAGATAACCTCTGTACCCCAATTCTCCATTATTGTGATTTACTGTTCAATAATCTTCCATTACTCTCTAGGAATCACCTTATTCAGACACTATATCCCTACGTGACTTCTTCCTCATTGAATCATCGATAAAATCCCCAATTCTAGCTGTATATGATAATTTGAAGTTGTAATAATGTAATAAATCCATCAATGGATGATATCATATGTTAAATCCATGCATGGAGAAAACATACCACAGTATTGTATGATTGATGAAGATCACAAAGAATTCTCTGATGAGGTAATGTCTCCACAACATTAATGAATAAACCACTTCTTCTAAATAAATATGGTGGGTGGTATAGTTATGATCATGGGAATGTAACAATTGGGACCCATAAGAACCAACTGATTTATGATGGATAATAGCTTAGCCTAACCCCAGACATGAATTATAACAGAAAACATTAAACTAAACACCTTTTGTTGGTTGAAAATGAACTGGTGCACATTCCAACTTCTTGTTCATATTACTGAATTTTTTCTGACACTAATCAGTCCACAAAAATGACTGACCCTATTTGTTAAACGCAGCTAGAGGTGTCACAATCAGATATAAATTAGGTATGAATCTCTTGTAATATCCTACAAGACCAAGGAAATATCGTACATCCACCCATATCATTGGGGATTTCCAATACACAACTACATCTATCTTCGATGGATCAATAGATACTCCCCTATGAGATACCAAATGACCCATAAAATAGACTTCTCATGTTCAAAAATCACCCATTGAAAACATCCTGAATAGCTGATGTCGATGAAGAACTCCCAAAATGGCGTGCAGATGCTCTTCATGCTCCCCCTCAGACACAGAGTACACAAGAATTTTGTCGATGAATTCCACCCCGAACACATCCAGTAAATCATAGAACAAAGTGTTCATCAACCCCATGATAATAGCTGGTGAATTCCTCACACTTAATGGAATCACAATGAACTCGTAATAACTACAATGAAAACAAATGGCATTCTTTGGGATATCCTCAACTTTCACACGCATCTTATGATATCTTGAATGAAATTCAATCTTCGAGAACCAACTTACACCATTAATTTGATTTAATAATTAATAAATACACTGATGATTATATAGATTCATTATATTCACATTGTTTAGGAGATAATAATTGATACACAACCACAAACGTCTGTCAGCCTTCTTCCCAAAAAGAATAGGTGAACCCCATGATGACACACTCGTCCGAACAAAACTACACTATAAAGGATCATCATGCTATAAACACTTCTCCCACAACTAAGAAGGAACAATCCTATATGGATACATCTATTTAGGAGACACTCTTAGATATAGACCGATCCAAAACATGAACTCTCGTCAAGGGGGTAACTCTACAACCTTTTTTGGAGAAACATAATGGTAATCTTCTATGACCTTGGAAAATTCCAACGGTTGAACCTTCGATGAACTCAGTATCATCTAATTAGTGAATAATATCAAGGATTGAACATGCCTCTAACACATATGAGGTTCTCGTTCCCCAAAAATCACCAATGGCTCTTCATCATCATCGAAGAACACAAACATCCTCATGAATAAATCCATGATAGCCTTCACAAAATAAAAACAATCCATTCCAAGGATGATATCATATGGTTGTATCCAAAAAACATTTGAAAACTTTTCTTGAGAGGTGACGCACTGACACTAGCTCACGTTCTCCTCAAACATTGAACAGGTCAGATCGATCTCCAACTGGAGTAGTGAACACCAAGGGAACTAGAAGCCTCTCTACCTCATGTCCCATGGTATGGAAAATGGTAGGCGATATGAAGGATTGTGTCTCTACAAAAATAAAATAAGGAATACACCCATGTAGGAAACAAGAAAAGGGTTCCTTGAATGATGTCTAGCTCACCCGATGTTGGAAATTCTAAAGAATGAAATTTACCAAAACTTGCTCCATGGCCTCTATAACCATGCTGACGACCATCACCATGGCGTCCCCCAGCTCTCTAAGGACGAGGATAATCCTAGGGATGTACTATGTCTACTCTATTTTCTCTATTATAATCCAATGATGATGTAACCGGCTAATACAGCCTTTGCTGGAACTACCTCAAGAGAGGAATATTTTGTGGAACACCTGACGAACATTGGTTGTTAAGAAAGTTCATGAACTCCATTTGCTAATGACCTCGACCACTAAAATAAAAAAACATCACAATACCTTGTCATAGGATTGAGATTTGTTCTCCCTATAGAAATGAGATACATAGGGATGAGACATACCCAAGGTCAAATAGAAACACTTCCTCCCTTTAACATGGATCCCCATACCACAACTCTACTTCATGAGTAATCTTAAGGACTCCCCTCTCATGATGTTCTTGTTCTAGCTAACGTCCTTTCAATGAATTATACCCTCACCAACACCTCAAGATGTATCTTCAACATAAATGGGGAGACTTGACGCTGGATCAATGGATCTGAAGCCTCCATGAAATGGCTCACCCTAACATCCTCATCTAGAAAATGGTCCAAAACATATCACAAAAGGTTCTTAAAACGGATTCAATTATTTCCCACATAGGAGATCCCTTATTAAAGGGTAACCTTCTCCTACCAACTAGCGGCCTTCACGGTTGAAGAAAGGAACTCAAATCTGAAAATGAATCAGAACCTCTCCCCTAAAAATGCCAACTCCTCACGATCCATGAGGATAAAGAACCAATAATTCCTCACTACCTAACATATCATTGTGACAACCAAATATACCAAGAACACCTTTCGAGCGTGGATTGAGATGAATTATATCTCAACCTCCTCCAACTATTCTTTCATGACTGTATCTAAAACGGAGCCTTCATAATCTTCTATATTATCTCATTGAAACTCTCGAATTTTCCTTCTTAGTGTTTCATCATTATAAACCTGTACTCTGCAATGATAGGTTATCATAGCCTATTGATCACTGTTTACACGAACCTGATAAGTACATCAACCTGGAGCCATACCTACAAAATAAAAAACAGTTATAACTCCGAAAACGATAATATAGATGAATCAACATTAATTGAAAAAAATTTATTTTAATCAATTTTTGGTTAACCTTTTCCAAGGCCTTCCCATTAAACAAATTCACTATGAATAATGATGCATGATCCATTACTAGGTATCTACCATGAAACATGTATCACCACATTTAGTATCCACTATATACTTAATCGTTTGTTCATCAGATCATAGGGTTCCCTAGATACTTGTGTCTCAGCCAGTACCTAGTGTTTAGAAAACTTTATCAACATAGATGATACGATTTCCCTACCATCCCATGCTAGTTAACCAATTCCTAACTTGATACCCCATCATATCCTTCATGTTGACATCTCATGACACTCTATCAATATGTCACATCCCCCACCACAAAATTTGAACCCCTCCTTGGATAAAAATGTAAAAAGTCAAATAATTACCCATGAGTCCCACCATGAGTAGGAACCAGGTTGGCAACAAGCACCGAGGGTATAGAAAACACCCAAATGGGAGGCATTACCTTCTAAGAGAATAGCTATGAAAGTGGGAGATAAGAATGATATCGATACAATACTACTAAGACTGCAATATAAAATAAATCACAAGTACACATATGTAATTTCATTCATGAACTACTACAACTGGAAGGGAAAACAACATGTACCAAAAGAAAGTAAAACTACGATGACCAAAAATTCTGAACAGGTCCTGCACGCCCAAGCAAGTAATAACCAGCCAAATCTCTAACCTACTCCATGAGATAAGTAAAATAGATTATATATACATATAGAGAGTATAATAGTTTACTATATAGGATCATCCTCATAGCCTCTCATGAAAAAGTAAAGAATGCATGCTAAAGAACGGTGAACAAAAAGTGAAACTAACTAATCACCAAAATAGGTATACTATGTTCCTTACCTCACCATGGATACTCTCACCATGTAACACATACAATATTCCAAAATAAAATGATGAATATCTTGGGAATTATGTTACAACTACCCCATTGGTATTTCCCTTTTCCCCTATGTCACACATCCTAAGAATATCTCTCCAAAAAGAACTTTCCGCAAACACTAGGGTGTAGCACCACAACATGATCCCCCGTGAGACAACCACTATAACTACGTAACCAAAGTAAATAGGTAGATTACCAAATACACCACAATTCACATAATGTGTATCATACATCAGATATTATAGCTTATTCCTTTATCACCCATACACCGAGTAAGGATTTCAAGCCATAACAAACTATATGCATTACACCTATAGTATTACACATGAAACTATATCTAGAATATATGTGTGGGAATAAAGAAAAGACATTACAACCATTTAAACACATATATGGGAAAAAATAACCACCATGACTACCATTACAAGTCACTACCAATAGAAGAGAGTAGGGCCAAATAGTGTATTTATTCATCCATCCTTCCATCAAGATGTTCGGGAAAACACCCCCCCCCCCTCCAGGGCTTAGAATCCCCAGGTTTTTAGTTTCCCAAACCGACATGGATGAGTAGTGTATAGAAACACAAAAATTATAGAATAAAAAATACTTGAAAATACACTATAGAATATCCTAGTCATTGAATCAACCATAGCTAATGTCTTTTAGACTCCCTACTTCCACTACTAAGACTATATATTCTATAAGAACAATACCACTCAAAGAGTTTTATTAAATTACAGATCTATTTTTACCAATATCCCTATAATTTAATTAATTGGTTAAATATTAATTAACCAATAAAAATTCCAAATAACATTTCATTAGCATCACAACAATGTTCCATGCCCTCTGGCATAACCAAACCAAGCCCATTGTTCCATTATATTGTACCTACTACATTGCATCAATGAAATCTCCAACCCCAGGGGTTAACATAATTTATTAATTCATTTATTAACACAATTTTTAACTTTCCCATAACTCCTAAGAATTATATAAAATAATTCTATGATTCCATACCCCATGGGATCAATTCGGTGAGTATGTGAACTACCGATTGAGTCATTTGCACTTATAGAAAGAGAGTAGACCAATCAATACTCGATATTCTAAAAATGGAAATCATGTGGAATTCTACATATGCCTTCTCCTTTTTTGGATGGTAGGTAAGATAGAACATCTTCCTAATGTAGTGGGAATTTATAGAAGATAATATAAAATAGATTCAACTGAAACCACATTAATATCATCGAGTAAGACCAGATTCAATTCTGTTAATCATCACTAGTATCCTCCCCAACACCCACACACATAAACCCATGCATCTCGCCACTCTATGCATTAACTGATTCCCCCAACACTATTAATCCCTATCCAACACATAAAAATAGCCATCTAGGATCACATCACAAGATGTAAGAAAACAAGAAAACATATTTTCTAGGATCTTGTCTGTAAACATGGTATCCATCATTCTAACACAATGTGCTCTCATGGGTCTAAGGCACAAGGCACTTGTCCTTCACAAGTAATAGGGTAACTCAGAACCCTAAAAAGGAATTGTCTCTATTTAATACCCAGTTTATTATTCCATATATAATTAATCGATTCATTTAAATATATAAAATTGCAACCATTTTACTATCATCAAATCATTACAAAAAAACTAGATTCATTAATCATGCCTCTTTAACTTTGACCAATTAATTTACAATTAATCCCACCGTTATGTTCATTAAAAATTTCAATGAAGAAAAACATACTAAATAAGATAATCATATATGTCACACTACCTAGGAAATCACGATGAAACTATTATTATTGTATAATGTAATAACATATGTTCGACTCCAATTAATGAATAAGGTTCAAATATTTATTATGATAATCTCATTATGATATAGTAGGATACTACATGTTACCATGACTAATACACATAAATATAATAGAGAATCCATGAATCAAATACCTCAAAAGAATTTCGACATTCATTTCCTAAGAACAGGACATTATAATGGATAACAATCACCCCTCCAATAATGGAGTACTCACCAGAGGACGTCAAGACACAGTTGCATAACCCAACACCAAAGAAAGGACCATTAGAAAGACATTGAAATCCTTCCATAAAATGGTAAGGATAAACTGGTGGAAACAGATCGAATAACCCACAATAATAGATAAAATCATAACTTCTATCGAAGACGGATCAACACATTCTGTATGAATGAATGTAGAGGTGTTCATGCAGCGGGATGAAATATTGGAAAATCCGATCCAAGGTAAACACTATAATCACATGTCACCTAAGGAAAGAATGGTTTTGATCACCTGGTACCATGATAAACAAGATGGAATAATAAGGTGGAATGTATCTTGGCCTTCTAAAAATCTAAATGCCGCAGCCGTTAAGATACAATTTAGATTCCTCATTAATGGAGGATCCTGTAAAGATGATGGAATTTAACTAATTAATAGTACATTTTCCCGTATGAAAATTATTATTGGAGTTAATGGCTATGAATTATCCTCAAATAGAATAAAAAGGCCTTGATTACGTTTTTTGTTAAAGAAAACATCAAACATGTGAAACTATAGGAAGCTAGAAGCATTGTTCACTGGTTGATCTGGAAATACTGTAGTACCCACTAATATATAAGCATGACTCATAATATTGGGTAGAAGATGATGAATCACTGACACTAAAAGAGGATGTTGAATCACTGATAGATGAAGATGACTTACCGAAACCAAAAGATGGACATGACTCACAGAAAAATGTTGATGACTCAATGACACTAAAATATAAAGATAACTCACCGACTATGACATATGAGGATGAGTAACCAACACATGTAGTTGTAGATGACTCACCGATAGATGAGTCAATGATAGTTGAAGATGACTTACAGAAATATGACTCACCAACAGTTGAAGATAAATAAATGACATATGAATAACCTATTGCTGAAGATGACTCACTAACAGATGACTCACAAAAAGTTGATGTTGGCTAATATGAAGATGCCTTGTCGAAATTTTAATATGACTCACCAACATAACTATTAACATTTTTATCACTAAATACATTGTTCACATAATTGGAAACAATGATAAAAAAAATCATAAATTTAGAAAACTATTAAGGAAATGTCACCATGACCTCCTAGAAAAACTCAAACACTATATTTCAATAATTGAATAGACCAGATTGGTCTAGGGCATTACTGTGAAATATAATATCATTTTATTAATAGATAACTCACAAGTTATCAACATTGCTGGTATCAAAAATGGGTATAAATTGATTTGATTTCCTCAAATATTCAGTCAAAATCCATATATCATTATTCTTTTTAGGGGTACACGACAACCTTACCAATGATTTCCTAGATATCTCACCCCCACTTACAAGTTGACAAATTATGTGGATATTTCAATCCACAAGGTCTTTGGTGGTTATCATTGACCTTATTAGAGGAATATTATGTAGAATCAAAGAAAGGGATATATCATCTTATAAATAGACACCAGAATCATCACACAATATCATAAATTGAATTCAACAATATGGGGTGCACCACCCACTGGAAATCATGGAAACCCACCATTAGGGAAACATTTATGGGATATGTCTCAATAAAAAAATCTTAAAAATAGACGATACCCTGTTAATGTAATTTTGGTTCACTGACTGAATACCCACTATATAGATAATCCAAATTCTATGTAATTCATTATCAAGATATTATTATTGAAGAATCATCTCAATATGATTAGAGGTCATCTTATTATCTATGAAGACTTTATTTTTCCATTCTCTATTTAATACCAATGAAAAAATTCAGAAAGATCCATAATGATGTACTCTTATGATGATTACATGAAATATTGGGCTGGTTGTATCCTTATAATGGGGTAAGAAATGACACCCCCTTCCAGGAAATGTACAAAATGTAAAAACCAAAATATTGTTTTTAATCCACCCAATACAACTAATAAAGGTTCAAATATTTTTTAGAGAAGATATTACTCTATATTATTTTATCATAAAAAACATTAATCCTTTCATTTAATAGTTAATTCTTCTATATAGTATGGGAAATAATCCCAACATCATGTTCATGATAGTGGGTTGGATTATTCTTCTCATGTATTCTATGATATATGGATCCATATGATACAACATGATCACCTCTCATAAGAACATTACCCAATCCAAGAACATAATGTATCAAAAATGACCACATATCATTACCAAGCCTCTAGAATAGTACACCCTTGTAATAAATTTAATTTAAATTTCCTATTAACAAAACATCACCCACATTTATCATTCCAAACAAACTTCACTCCTTTATGAGTTAGGGTTGCCATCAAATAAAACAATATCATTACATATTTTAAAAACCTATGGTTATAGCCTCCCATGAACAAGAATATCCACATGATGAAAACATTATGTAGTTTATCCCATGTAATAATAGCTTTCACCTCCGTATGATCATCATAGTTTCCAAGATATCATAATTCCTGTTCTATGAATTTAACTTCTTGAATCATGAAATAACATTATTAAAGCATCCCATAGACTCTGTGATATATTAATATTTCTAGGAATTCCCCTAAATGGAACATATAATCCTATACAATTTACAATTAAACAACGATATTGTCCAAAAAAACCCCTAATAAAATAATTGAGTTACTCATGGAAAATCCTATTAATTAAATAAATAATATCCATTGATGCATTTTTTAGAGAAAATTGAATGAATAGATATTCATAATGGAAATTAATACCCTAAAATATGTAATTGTAAATGTCACATTATATTATTCTCAAATAGTGGTAACTAGGTCGAACATCGACCATTGGGAACCACAATTACCATATCAATTTACCATAACAAATCATCAACCATTGGTAATAGATACATGTTTTTCACTATTACTAAATTCATTTTTTTGTAGTCATCAATGAAATGATTAATTACATTGGTTTTATTGACAGGGAGAATAAGTTCACCCCATTGAGACACACATGGACATAGGAATACATTCTCTAAATGTCATCAAACTAAATATTAAACTCATTCAACAAAACTAGTATTAGATAGTAAAAAAGTAAAATATGCTGGTTGAGTAATGAAAAATAAAAAAATAGTGAAATTTCTATCTATTACCAGTTTTAGACTATAAAAATAAGAAGGAAATACATCAAGAAACTAAATGATGACATGAGAGAGATCATCCCCTATGTATTACCAATCAAATTGAAAATCAAACTCCAATATTACCATTCATTACTCTAAAAAATATGGACTTACCCTATACAACCTTAGTTCCCAGTCTCTATAAATGACAAGACACACCCCATAAAATTTAGTAAATTAGACATATTGAATAAAAATTTCAATTCAGTACTAATTAGAAATCATAAATTACATATCAATTATGAAAAAATTGGATTTATATTGAGAACTAGAAAATTCAAAGTATCTTAAATCTTTGAAAAATTGATAACATAAGTAAGACAATGGAAACCCAAAACTCTATTCATTTCAAGGGGTGTAGTAATATCCAACACATAAGACACAACCTCTATAAGATTGTTTAGACATATCATGATATGAATTTATATAAATGAGTTAGATCTTAAATCCTTAAAAAAATATGAAACTAAACATGGTTATATATTGATATTACATCTCACAGTCTCTGGACTTGTATAATCTTCCTCTGGGGAATCTTATGTTGTGTGAATAATCTTGTTTCTGGAATAATATGGTAGGAACCACTAAGATAATGACGCATATAAATTTACCATAATATTATTTGCTGCTGATGAGCTTATGTGACTATACATAATTGAAAATAAAAAGATAAGATAATTTAGATTTCATGAGTGAACATAAGAACTATAGATAATTGGTACTTAAGTACACATTTTTCATCATTTTTCAAATGTATCCAAACTAAAATCCATTCAATGGGTCTCTTCAAGGAACCACCATACATATAGAAGATTCAGGTCATTTATAACCTCATTAAGACTCATCAATCATCCTCATTTCATTAATAGAACATGTAGAACATGCAATAAGAGAAAAACAATCTCTCATCAACCCTAAATTACAATCCTTGTTAAGATCAACCATCAAAAACATATATAGAACATCAATATATTAACCCCTCATCATCTTGAAAATATGTGACATGATATCATATTGAAAGGCCATTTTAAATATTCCTTCATCATTTAATTTTTTTCCACCTTAAGTGAAATATAATAGTATCACAAAGGGGGTTTTTTACAGAGTCATGGTCATGTCACTATACTAGAGATTGATAAACACCATTTAATTCATTATGAACATAGATTCAGAATATAAATAATTATTTTAATTTCCTTGAAAATAATTCCATTTCAATAATTGATTGTTTTTCACCATCATCATCAAATCCCCAATCTTCTTCTATACCCTTCCAATAAAAAGTTAGCACATTTTATGTTAATATAATTAGTAGTTTTCAATAAATCAAAATGAGAATATATATATATATATCTCATCAAATAGTTATCCTCTTATGGTTCATTTGTTATTTGGAATGTTGGGGGATTCTAGTGATATAAATCTCATGAAAAACAATAAGATTTTTCCCAATGAGGTTCCTCAATTGGATTATGGGAGGGAATTTGTATAGGAACATTTCCTAGACCATGGAGACCCCGCACCATAATATAATCAAGGTATTGGACTACTATATTATTTCCTCACTACGGTTCACCAGAAAAATCCTCATGGGGCCCATTAACACATATTCTGAGAGAAAGGATCCTACTCCAAATCAAAAGACAACACTAAAGACATCTTAAATGATAGAAAACTTCTCTACACATACATGACATACTAGAAAATAAATTTTGTCATGCCAGGAATTATTATTGGGATTTCAAAATTCCTAGATCGATGAACAGAAAAATAATAAAATTAGACCCAATCATTTTTCCATGAATCATTTCCAAAAGACCCATATTGACATAGGACTTGTTATGTTGAGATATGTCTAGGAAATCACTCACAACTACATCTTTTGTTCTCTTAACAAATCCCTAATTTCCGACTGACATTAACAAATTATGATTAACCTAATACTCTGATAACACATTATAATGAACCATCATTGACACTATGATACCCAAACACAAAATTTGGTTCTAACGTGGCAATAAAGGACATCTTAATCACAATAAGATGGAGAAAATCATATGGAATCATATAATAAACAAGAGGGAATTAATTTTTCTCAAAAAGTTCAAAGATAAAATATATAAGTAATAATTCTCAACACTCCAAAAGGAAGTTAATATGAATACCAAACATGTATAATAGTAACTAAATAGATAAGTAATCCTCTATAGGGGAACAAAAATGCCATCAAAATAATCTTTTCAAAAAAATACCTAGTGTAACTTCTGGAAAACCACTCCACCAATTACCCTCATCAGACCATGGTCCATAGTATCATGTACATCCACCACCTCCATGTGGTGCATCCTATTTTCATGGACCTGGAATAAGAATGTATACAAAAAAATGAAGGAAAATATTGGGTGAGATATATAATGGTGATTAGGGTCTCACCAAGTGTCACATAACCAATTTCATAATAATTTAACCAATTATTATTTAATATAAAATTAAACAAGGCATGATTCTTCATTCACATATTTTTCAACAAAATCAATTTTTATACCGAAATAATTATTTAATGAGAATAATTGTATATAAAATAATTATATAAAATAGTTTATATCAATACGAATCTTCAATATTAAATGGAATGTGTAATCAAGCCGGACACTAATATTACCATGTAAAAAATCCCTACAGTATTTCATTTAGACTAATTTGATCTTGACTCATCTAAATAATGATCTTGTCCCGTGATAGGAGTTCCCAAAATAAATTATGAACCAATCTGGGAACCCTCGTTGGCCATATAAAACCCCAAAGTGGAACCCTATTGGGTGTTAATCTAGAATAGTTTAGTATAATTTGTGATCATAAATCCATTTTTATTAAATAACTATATTAGTTTTCATGTCCTAGTATCCACTAACAAACCTATCATATATTTTTTTAAACAATTTCCATCAAAAAAGGGTATATAAAAAATATTAAATTAATTCAAAATAAAATTTCTTATTTTTTTTCTAAATATGACACTCTCATTTAAAAACTACAAGAGTGGTTATAATCAATTAATTACTTTTCAAAACTTCATTCACCTTGATGCATTTCTATTAATGTTCATGAACCAATCAACTTATTAAAAAAAAATTCAAAATAAATCTATAACTTTCTAAAAATACTACCAAAATGTCAATTTAATTAAAATTGGGTGGTGGTTCACAATTTGAAATCAATTTAATATCTCACTTAAAATAATTTAAAATCACTAAAAACTCATTTAAATAAATTAAAAATGATTTATTCTTTAATCATTGGGATAAGGAACAACCTACCAATAATGAAACCATCAAATAAAACACCCACAATGAGATGTATAATGAAAAATGAGTGGAAGGAGATCAATAAAAAACCATGAATCATGATCAAATTGAAATTATTTTTAAACCACAAATAAAATGATGGTCTATATGTATCTAAAGTTGAGAGAAATAGAAATAATAATTAGCCACATGAGGGGAGGTACACATACAAATAGAAGAATGAATGATATTAATGAAATATTGATCTACTGTGAAAATGATTAGGAAGTCTCAAAAATGCATTTTTGATTGCTTCACAACCAAAGAATTAACATTAACAAAAAATGTGGGGATTATGAATTATAAAAATGTGGTTTGGTATTTTTAATAATAATTTCAATGGAATTAATATATATGTACATGGTTTTCTTTATAGGGAAACACGATTAGAAAAAGCATGACCCCTAATAGTGCACCCATTTTGGTAAGGTGAATGGTTTATCATAGGATGACGCATGGTTTATGAAACAATTAATCAAAAAATGAAACCATTATTTCATAGGTATGCATGGTTTGTAGGGGATATACACCTGGGTTAGAAAAATAATTCACCCTATTCTTGTGGGTCACAACATGGAAAACTGATTTCTAGTTCAAACTTCATGATTTTTCCTACTCATGACCTATCTGTACATAGTACCTTAGGCTTAAAAATATTTATATATACCCTTGAAACAACCCCAAAAATTAAACCAACCTAAAGGATATAAAGAAAGAAAAATTAATACATAAAATAAGTTAATGAGATGTTACAATCTGTTTAATGAGGTTTTTATTCCAATGTTATCAAAGTTGTATAGTATTTATTTTATAATATCAAAAATTTTCATGTTTTTTAGAATTAGGTTTATGATGATGAATTTTCTTCATGTACATATAAAAAATATCTTAAATTTTCTAATCCTCTAAATGTTTATATATATTACATGTTTCCTTTTATTTTCCTCTCTTTATGTACACAAGATACCAAAATAATTATTTCTTGTAAAAAAATATTTTTCTCTCCAGTTGGGAATAATTTTTCATCAATTATCATGTTTTATTGAATTGTTTTAGAGAATATTTTTCATATTCTAAAATAATAATTTATAGTAATTTTGGAACATTTTTTTCTATTTAATAAGAGTTTTGAATCAAATATTATCATAATATTATGTTTGAGGTACCTTTTCCCTTTAACTAAAATATGAAAGGGATATTTGTTTTTATGTACACCACTTAAACATAATTCCCTACTATCATGATTAATAAATGATTTAAAACCTCTTTTTTAGACTTCTAGGGATAATTTTATTTAAAAAACATCTATAATATATTTAAATTTCCCATTTTAAATAATTGATTTCAATTTGAAATGGATATTTTCTGCTTGAAATATTCAAAGTGATCATTCAAAGGTATTTTCATCTAATATAATATCATTCAAAGTTAGGTATTCGTTAATATGGATATTAAACAGTGATATAATCATTAATAATTCTCTAGATGGTTTATTATTATGAAAATAAGATGTTTATGAACCTGGTAAATTTTTAATGAGTTATGATATGCTGAAATGTTGAAATGTATATGAAACATGTTTTCATTCAACATATTATTCTATATAAAAAGTGATTTATGATCATGTGGAAATCATCTGAATAGATTATGATTATTTTATGAATGGGTCCTAAATTATATACCCCTATAATTAATTGGGTAAGTTTGTATATCTCCGGAGATAATAAGGACTAGAATATAGAGTGTACCCAGTTTAGTAGAGGACATTATCTAGTATTATAGTTATTGGAGTGATCCTTTACTATGTTTATTAGGGAATAAGGCATGGATATAATTAAATATGATGGTATTGGTATTTTCTGTTAAATATGGAAATGATTTTCAATAATAATTTGTATGAAACAAATATATTCCTTTTTCCAATGTTATAATATCATACATCATGTTATTGGAATAATTTATGATTCATGTCATATAATGTAACACACCATATTCCATGACTCAATATTATGATATTTGATATCCAGGGTATGGTTTTCAAATGATAATCCCATGTTACAATAACGATATTCTCATGATATGTTTAGTTGGTCATTTCAATATCCCTTTTAACCTAATTTGAGCATCTGATCTCACTATTTATTATGTTTGATTTCCCAATTTCATAATGAAAAGATTTAAGTCTAATATATTTACTAAGGTTTTTAGATATGGAGATATTTTTGGGAAACTGTTAAAACATGTAATTACCATTTTTAATGTGTCAATTATTCCAAAGACAATAGAGCTAAACAAATTCAGCATGGATTTCAACATTATATATTGAATATTCATCTATAATATGAAATATATATATTTGAAAGATATGTATCTCAATAGTTGGAATCAAATAACGGTTCATTAACCTTTGGAATCTAGGATAAGGGAAGTTTACTAAGAATTCATTGGATAATTGTCTTTATTAGAGAACATCCTATTTAATTATAAAAAAGGAGTGTTTCCTCATAAGAAAACATTCTAGTATGTATAATATATGTGGATATTTTTTCAGATCAAATTAATCTAGGGTTGTAACCCCAAAATTAGTTGTTCATGTATATCATAACCATTATTGGGGTTCATGGTGGGTGTTACCTGATTTTGAACTGGGTATTACACTTCAAGGTGTTATGCATCGGTTTAATAAAATTTTCATTATGAACCATTATGAATGAGTTGAATATATAATGATCATAAATGACATAGTGTAAACCTAATCTGTTTTAGATTTAAAAGATAGTTCCATGATCCAGATATCAATTTAATTATTTTTGGTGAATGGCCATTCTGATAAAATATTCTTGGTGGATGTGATAATATTTTTAGTTCTACTAATGGCATAAAGATACAATGTTAATGGTAAAGTAGGTATAGGTGTTATATTATATTTAAAAACCCTATTAGGGAAACGTTATTTGAATTTTGGAATATCATGAAAATTATCATGGAATGTTAGTTCAAAACCTTATTGACTAAAAGTTAAATTATCAATGAAAACTCCAGATGATTTAATGATATCATATCAATCATATTATTAATCTCTTATTGAGTTTTTTGTCAATGTGATTAACATATTTTAATGAAAACCAAATCATGATCATCTATCAGATTGTTGATGTATATAAACATATGATAGAAACAGAAACCATTATATGGGTCTAGATTGATTTTCAAAAGGGGAATTTTTTATAGATGGTTTGTTAGAAACACAAAATAAAAGATATCACTAGTGTGTGGGAGTTTTATGATATTTTTTTGTAGTGTTTATTAGTATTCCACTATATCATCATGTTGTTTTTACATTAGAATTCATAACAGTTGATGCACCTATATCAAATGCACCATAAATAAGGGATCCAATTACGTTACAATAATTAATGTGTAAACTCTAGAAGAATTTTTATAACGGATTCATTTGGTCATGTAAACCACCTTGGAGTGTACATATTCTTTTTTATTTGTGAAGAATGATAGATCAATGTGAATCTATAATTACATTCTGAAAGATATCGTGATCATAATCCAAAATATGTATGCTCTGTTGTATGTTGTTGAATACTCCAATCAATTATTTGGATTAAAATATTTTTCTAACACTGATCATTAATTTGGTTATAATAAGATGGAAACAAAACCATTAAGACACACACAAGACTACAATTCACAGGATGTAAAAAATCTATGAATTTATAGTGACTCAATAATGTATTACTAATTCACCAATAACATCATTGATTTAATTCACAGAGTCATTAAGGATTACCCTGATCATTTTTTGGTAATAGTTTTGTAAGATTTTATTATATAATCCAATAGAAAGTATGGTTAAGAATATGACTTGTGGGATGTACTAAAGACTATAATAAAGAAAATATTGAATTAAAAAAATACCAAGTGTGAATTTTGGAGTTAGTTGTAGTAATTTTATCATCAAATGTGTGGAGGAATTATATTTATAGAGAAATGATTGAAATATATAATGATAATAAATGAATAAATTATATATTCACACAAAAAGAGATTAATATATTCTATAGAAGATGGTTAGAGTTGATTAATGATTATGACCTACCAATATATCACATCCTCAAGAATTCAAAGAAGGTTATCAACGATTCAAATCAAAATGATCATTCTAGATTATCTATGGTGTGGATAATAATATATTCAATATTTATTTATTTAAAATGAATAGATCTGTAATTTTATAATGAAGGGGATAATTATTATCTCAATAAAATGAGTATTCAATTACCCATTCATTCGATGATTAAAAGGGACAAAAGAAAGTCACTGATATGAAAAGGAAGGTAATAAATGTTAATGAGATAAATATTAAATATTATAGAATGATAATGTTTGCGAAAGAAGAATTTTTTTGTTAATACCAACTTTAAATGAGGAGATACTAGATAAATCTAATAGTTCATTATTTTAAATTCATCCTGGAAGTATAAAGATGTATAGAGATCTGAAATAATATTTATGGTGGTACTACATGATGGTAGATATTGTAAAGTATAAATATTGTCTTTTGGCATGTCATTATGTTAGTTCTATGGACAAAAGTATATATAAATTTTACAACAATTACCTATATGAGACTTGAAATGGAAGAAATACCATAGATTTTGTCATTAGACTATCCAAAATGTATTAAGTCCATAATTATACTGGGTTTGTTGTTGATCACATAATAGTGTCAAAAGAATATTTTTATATCTGAAAATAGTTTTTATCCAAATTCAAGAATCATAATTAACCAAGTGGTAAGGTTCTATATATTATGACATTCTAATGTTTATGATTTGGATTTTTGGTTTACCTTGATATTCTAGTGAGGTCTCCATCATGGTCTGGATTCACTATTTTTTTATGTAGAAAATCTTATCCTTAGATAGATAGTCAGTATAAGAAAAGTATTCAATCCATATAGTATATGATGAGCACCAATTCTATAGATTTATAATTTTTTTGGGATCAACACATCCATATGGTCTAATTTTCCTAAATAAAATCATTCACTTGTGATTTTATATTTTAATTTTGGAATTAATATACTAAAATAATGGATGGATTCACATTTTCTAGGATGAATTTAGAGAATTAAAAATATAATTTCATGAGATAAATGAAGAAATAAAAGGAAATTCCAAATCCATTCGGTAATATATTTCAACATCTCAATGTTGATAGAAATGTTCTACTGAAAATCATCAGAAAATTATCGAATTTGATGTTAGTGAGAATGAATTCCTATGAATTTTTCCTAGGAATAATGTATGATATTTTAAAATAACATAACTATTTTCCCTAGGTATATTTTCAACTTTGAGATACTTGATCGAGTAGGGATGGTATCTTATCGCCTGGCACATCCACTAAAACTCTCTCAAGTTCTAGATGTATTCCATGTATCTCCCCTAGGGAATTAAATATATGTTTAATCACATGTACATAAAATAGAGGTTTCTCTACTCTAAAATGATCATTACAATAAATAAAAACCAATAAAAATTTTATATCAATGATATAAAGAGAAATTGAACAAGACTACTCTTATATTCAATGTTCTTTAAATGAATTTTAAATTAGAGGAATCTATATGTGAATCTAGGGATGTGATGAAATTGAAATATCATCATATTTTAGGATTGTGAAAATATAATAGGTGGAAATTTATTTTAACAGTATTATAATTTACCACAATGAGATTTTTTGTTATATTTCTCTTCTAATAAATAAAATTTTTTCAATAGCTTGTGATATAATAAACCTTGAGTCTAAAGGAAAGATAATATAATATAATGTTATATCCTAGCTGGTAAGAGGGTAGAGTGAATATAAATAACAATTTATTTTTTTGAAAAAAATTTGTAAAATTTTAATAAATAAATAATATATTTTGAATAATTAATACTCAATTTATAGTAATGATATTATATTATTTAAAAATATATTTTCGCTTAATATTATTTTCTAATACTTATTATGGACAAATTATATAAATTTATTTTCATATTAAATTTTTTTTGAAAAAATGAACATAATTTTTTGAATCAGTTTTCCAAAAATTATCATTGATTTAATGTTATTTTATTTTTTTAGAAATATTGATTTTATAATTAATAGATAAAACTGCAGATATATTGAAAATTTTATTTTTATTGAAATTTATTACAATAATTAATCTTATTTTAGAATAAAATAAAAGAAAAATATATAACATTATATAATTAAAAATACAATAAAATTCATTAGATTGTAATTTTTATTGTATTTTCATATAAAAACGTTGTATATGTAAAAATTGTTTTTCTAGAAAACTGTATTCTATCACGTTTTATTGGTTTAATTTTGAATTAAAATCTACCACTTTTGTGAAATGAATTTGATATAATGAATTACATATTTTAAATAATAATTTAAATGTATTTAAATGAGTCTAATTTTTTTTCTTAATTAATATTAAAGGGAATAAAAAAATTTCACCGCAGTTAATGATAAAATGGTCTTTCTATAGGGTTAATCTCAGAGATAAGGATAATTATTCAAAATAAAATTATATAAATCCTAATTTCTGGAAATATGTAGACCTTATACAATCCTAAAATAAAATATATTTCCATTTCAAATCCTTTTAATGGAATAATACCTTATTATGTTGAAATATATCTAGAAACTCTATGTTTGTCCCTTAAAAATATGTAAAAGGACACAATTATCTCCTTTTATATAAACCACATAAATAAATATATATTAACCAAACCATGAAAAGTTTTTTTAAACATCCCTATCCATGAATTATAGGAATTTTTTATAATACCATTATAAGGTTCATTATGAAAGGATCTAATAGAGGCCTACCAAATAAGAGGTAATCATCTTACTTGACCTCTTTCAAAATATTTCTTATTCTACCTCTTATAAATCAATGATGGTACCAAAAAATAAATAATTTATAAATAATATACTTAAAATGTTTTATTATTATTTACCACCAATATCCATCATACATTCCATCAAATGGGAATTGATATTATCACCAATGTGTACGTGTAGTCTACCACCTACACATTTCCATCAGGATCATTCACATATGGTTATACATTTTTTTCTAAATTCTATATATTATATTTCAGATATAATTATTCTACTATAATTATAATATAATATCTACATTCTTACCTTAACATTTGCATAAAAATGGTAATGTCGCTCATGTGTCTGTGTGGAATATCACCTTCAAGTAGCGATGTGACTCATTTTTCATTTCCACTTACTTGTATGGTAATAAGGATATATTTAATTGTTATATATGATAAAATATTTATTCTATAAATTGTAATTATTATTGAACATTCTAACATTCTATCAATTGAAAATTGATTAAATTATTCCAACTTATGTACGAACCATCATCACCATTAATAGTGAAATTCACTTATCTATCTATAACTTTTAGTGGTAAATTTAAATATATAAATAATGAATATATACGATATTTATATGATGATTAAAATTATTATTATGATGGAACAATAATCAAAGTAAAATTACCCTAACTTCGAAACTGATAGTCTCATGAAAATGGAAGCAGTGAACACTCAAATAGGGTGATTTTAGTAAGGAATTATTTATAAATGGGTGTTGTAATGTTATTATTGGTTCATATATGATGTTATAAGTATGAATATTATTATTTTTTATAATTTAATTTATATAAATTTATTATATTTGATTAGATATTTATTTTAAAGAAATTCAAACTTGATGTTTTGTATTTTTGGCTCACGTTTATATATGTGAGACACTATCCATATTCACTACTTATTCCTTTTATGTGATCCATATAATTAACATGAAAAAGTAGTGTAAAAATTTTCATAAAAACTATTGGGATTTATATCTCCATAAAATTTTATCTGTTCCATGAGGTTTTTATTAGAATGTTTCCAAAGTGTCAATGGATTTATATTACAATATCATTATTTATTATTATTATTTGATATTATGATTCCAATAATTAAATTTAATGATATAATTCCCAGAAATCACATGGATTTTATAAACGTATAATTTTTTGTGGACATTAAATTTTATTAAATTTCATTTTACACTTTTTATGCACTCAAGAGAGAGATAATTAATTTAAGGGAAATGAATTTATTTTTCTATTGAATGGAAAACCTTTTTTTTCTATGTACAGTTTGCCTAAAATGATTGGATTAATATTTTTAATATTACTATATGACCGGTTAATGTAATTTTTATCTATGATTAAATTCTTAATAAATGTATTAGATATAGAATGTTATCATTTTATTAATGTGGTACTTTTTACTTTTCACCAAAAAATTGAATGGATTATTTTTTATGAACAGAACAAGAATCGAATTTCCTACTATCATTAATATTGAATAAATTTAACATTTCATTACATGCTTATAATTTTATTTTCAAATCAAATTCTCTCCATGTTATTTTGGAAATTTTAATATTTTTACAATGTGATTTCAAATTGAAAAGGGTATTTTACTCATATAATATATCAAGTGATCTTTTAAATTAATTTTAAACTAATGCGATATATTTTGGTTTAATTATGACTTACTAATGATATGATCCAATGATACCATAATTTTAAATTATTTTTAATTTTTATTATTATGATAATGAGATGATTTTGAATAAAATATATTTTCAATAATATTTTTTGGTGAAATGTTGAAAACTTTTTGAAATCCATTTTCATTCGATGGGTATTGACATAGTGTGAATGTTTTATAACTATGTAATATATTAGATAATAATTATAGATCACTCTGATGATTTTTTTGTACATATATATTTCATGAGGTGATAAAGACCATAATGGGGAGTGAGCCTAGTTAAGAAAGGGACTCTTTATATTATGATAGTCTTCGGATTGGTCCTTGACATGGATTTGATTTAGTAGTTAGTGATCTCAATCCTCAATGACAGTCATTTAATTGTAACTTGATGATGGAAATGATTTTATATAATTATGTGTAATTCCAAAAACATATATCAATTTCCAATGTTAAGCTCTCATGGATCATGTTTTTTATTCCATTGTGAATAATGTCCTATAAACCGACCAGATTTATTCCTTGACTCAATATTATGATCTATCATAACTAGGGTATGGTTTTAAAATGTTAATCCCATGTTATCATATCCTTTTCTGAGGTTGTATTTAATTGACCATTACTGTATTACTCATTTACCCTTACTAAGCATATGATCTCATATTTTCTAATGTTTCCATTCCCTATTTCATAAAAAATGTTTTATGTATGATATGAATAAAAATGACAATATTTATGTTGTTATTAGTGGGATATAATTCAGAGCATTAATGTATGAGTTGCTTATGATTCAATGATTCCAAAGAAAATATACATATATGATTTTGGCATAGATCATAATGTAATGTATTAAATATTCAATTAATGTGATTTAATATTAATATATGAAATTTAGGTGTCTCTATCAACATAGTTTTAGTTGTGTCAAAAATAGATTTTGACTATCTCATTGATCTATTTGTTTTGTAAATCACAAATTATTTCTTGTTTATCATGTATTTTGTTTTAAAACATTACTTGATAAGTTTTTTTTGAAATTAAAATCACATATATCATAATAAAATATTTTTTTTAGATTGTTATCATACATGTTTATTTTCTACATTCCAATCAAATGCTGTTTTTTTCAATCATAATCACATGTCTTTTTTTCTCATCATAAAAACATAAATTGTTTTACAATCATAACCACTTATGAATATTTTGTATCGATGTGCATCGTAACTAGGTTATGTATCTTTTTAATATTATGCGTCATAAAAATTCATCATAACCATATTATTTATTGTATCATAATCATGAATTGTAACCAGATTTGGTATTGTATCATAATCAAGCATCGTGTGGAGGTTAAGTATTGTATCTTAATCATGCATTGTAACCAAACTATGTATTGTAATGAAATCATGGATCATAACCAAATTATGTATTTTATGGTAATAATGCATCATAACTATTTTATACATCATAATCATATTATGAATTGTAACCATGTTATGTATCATAACCAAAAAATGAATCGTAACCACGATATGCATTGTAATCACGATATAGATCATACCCAAGTTATTTATCGTACTCATGTAACGCATTTAACCAATGTCTTACTACAATTTCACATAACTTTCTGCTATTATATTTCATCTTACACATTTGTTCATACCTTTTCACTTAGTATCTTCAATATAAAACAATTTTGCGATGATAGTTTTATACGAGTCATAACGATGTCTTATATTATTATTTTTGCCATTATAATGCCTGGTGTCCATGTCCTTCCAAATTATCCGGAGAAATATAAATGTTGGAGAACATATGACACTTGGAACCTGAGGCCTATAAATTGGAGAATATTCAATAAAAACAGAAAAAATTTGTGTCATCCAAGATCTACATAGATACTTATTAACATCACTCTTTCTTCATATGAAAGACTTGAAGATATAGGATGTGAATGGAATGTTCCAAGTTCTTGTATTTCTATAAATACTTTGTGTGACTGATCATTGAGATAATGATCGAGGGATTCTAGGGATAGGAATATAGTTCAACCAATCATTGTATAAATTGATAACTAGGGTGGTGGTAAGATAGACCTTTATCCCAGGTGAAAAGATATGTTACACATTGGAATATATAATAATTGTAATTCCTTTACATTTCTGTAGAAATTTTTAATAGAATAGGAATTATTTTGTTTCTTACTTCAATACATATTCTTTTCTATTGTAACTGTTACAATTACGATTCATTCAATACATATTTTATTGACAGATTATATATGTTGAATGGTATAATCATTTATATTTTTATTAATATGATAATTGTATTAAATAAAAAGAGAATTGTTTTGGATAACTTGTGGAATAACATCATATCATTTCAATCAGATCCAAGACCCATATGTTCATTTCTATTATTTGTGAACTGTATTAGTTTAAGTCCTCTTAAACTATGTTCATTCATAAGAGTTTAAATATAATGTTTTTAAACCAACTACTCACCCCCTCATGTATTATTCTATATCATATAGATATATAACTACTAACTTGTTCTTACAATTGGTATAAGAGACGGTTTCCAATAATTCGTATTACATGAATTATTTCATTCAGTAAAAAAATTATATTTCTATTACAAATAATTTTTTATATTTACTTACTACAATAATGTGTGGAGTGGAAAAGTATTTTTTATACTAGTGGAAGGAATGAATATTGGATCAAATGAAAACATGAACCCAACATGACCACCTATTTATTTATGGGAATGATTTTGTGTACTGGATATATCGAATGAAGACTTTTTTTAATACAAGAGTAGATAATTTTTTAAATCTCACTAGAGATTACAAAATAAAAAATAAGGAAGCCTGAACCTTCACTAACCATAAGAAAGTAGAATATCAACTGAATTACAAGTTATGAAATACTTTGTTATGTTCTATGACTAGGAATATAAACTATCAGAGATCATCATGTGAAGGAGCCAATTGAATTTGGAATAAATTGGAAGTCACAACATTATGTACATCCAATGTTATAGAAACAATAAGATCCATGCTCTAAGATGAATATCATTGTTTTGTTTTTTCCTACAGAGAACCTGTATGCAAGATTAAACAATGATTAAGGAAAATTATCAACAGTCGTCATAATATGGGAGAAAAATGTCACGAAGAAGAACTTTTTATAGAAAAGATAATAAATATAATTTCCAATGAATGGGAATAAAAAAGGAAAGATATTGATGAGAACATGAAAGTTACTCAAATTAAACAGGATGAATTATCTGGTACCCTCATACAACATGAGAAAATAATTAAAAGAGATGCATATTTTAATATGAAGAATAATTGAAATAGAAGTGTAATATTTACTAATAAATGTAAATAAAAGACACTAGAAAGTTTAACATGATCCAAATCTAAGAAATCCATTGTTTTATAGAAATCCAATAAAAGTGATCATTCAGAAAATTAAAATGAAGTGCCTTCTCAAAGAATGAACAAGATTGTGGGAAAGAATTATTTTTAATCGAGATTAAAAAATAATGATAGAAATGAAAATAACGTATCAGAAGTAAATTGCTATGAATAAAAATTTTCATGTCATATTTGATAGGATTTTCGTTTAATTAAAGAAAAGACATGCATGATAATCATTCTGAAATAAACAAGAAAATTTAATATTTGTAAATGAAAAATAAAGTCCTGAAAGAAAATGATACGTGGAGTGCAACTGGTGGTGATTAATCAGATGAATATTTTGAATATGAATTTTCTAGAATAAAGAATTTATGACTTATATCTAGACTACCAATCAAAAATAATTGTCTCATCGAAAAGGTACATAATGCAGAATATCTTACAAATGTATCATTAAATGCAAATTACCCTGATGAGAAATTTTATTACTCTTCGGATGAAGTATTTTCCACATCATTCGAAAATCAGCATTCTTTTGAATATGTATCCATATTTCCCAAATTACATGAAATTGAGAATTCCAAACTCAAGAAAAACCATTATATAGAAAATTCTACAATTTTTATTATTAAAAAAGAAGTATCAGATCATTAAAAAGATATTGATCATAAAACACTTGATTTTGAAAATATTTTAAAAAACCATAAGGAATAAAATTCTGAGAATTATAATCTTTATAAAGACTTTGAACAAATTTTTATAAATAATTTTTTTTTTCAAAAAAATATAAATTCCAAAAATAAAATTCATGTGAGAATGATAATTTAGTCATTAGATAGAAATCTGAATCATTTTCTCTTAAGAAACTCATTTCAAATTTACCTACTGAAAGGAATGAATTTTAAAAAATGTGTTTTCAATTTCTTAATATATGGAATATTTCCGGAATTGGTTATACCCAATCAAAACCGATTTGTGGTCATAACTATTTCATTCCATAAAGCTCTCCATTTTTCACCAAGTGTCAATGTGTTGGGAATTAGGAATGGAATTATTATCTTAAAAAAACTCAAAATTTAGGATTTCATAAGACACTCTTTGGAAAAAAATGTGGATTCCTAAAGTTCATTAATCTATCATTATCTGATTGAAACAGGTTTGGTTTCCAAAAAAAACTAATTTTTTTTTCTAAGAAAACATAAATCGTACCAACAAAAAGATTATTTTTTACATGAATAATGGTAGTTCTCGACATATGATTGGAAATAAAGATTTTTTTTGTAAATATTATTTAAATGAATGGTGGCAATGTGACCTTAAGAGATAGTGATCATGTAATGATAATTTCTATAGGTAATATTGTTCAAATAGGAAAAGTTTTAATTTCAAATGTTTTTTTTATTATTGGTCTTAAGAATAACCTTATAAGAATATGCCTGTTATGAGATTAGGTTAGCTAGTGAGTTTTAGGATTGATAAATGTTTATTTCACAATTCCAAGGAAGAATTCGTTACATATTCCCATAGGAATGAAATTTTTTTTAGAAATAATATAGAATTCCTTAGGATCCAATACCAACATTTCATATGTGAAAAGGATGGAAAATATTGGTTAATTAATAGATCATTCGGAAACTGTAACCACAGAAAGCATTTGAACTCTCAAGGAGACGACTTTTTGTGTATCTAACAGATCTTAGAATTTATTCTTCGAAAGTCTATGACCTTTGTCAATATGGAATGAAATATAAAAATATCCTTAAATCAATTATTGATGTTTCATCTTGTAATAAATTATAGTTAGTGCACATGGATCATTTTGGTCATATGTAAACTAGATGTATTGGTGGACAATACTATGTATTTGTATTAGTTGATGACTACAACAGTTTTAAATGGGTCAATTTCCTTACAAGGAAATCTGATACCTTTTTAAATTTCAACTATTTTATAGCCCACGTTAAAAATAAGAAAAACCTACCACTGGAAACTATTCTTAGTCATCATGGTGGATAATTTAAAATTTTGGATTTTGAAACCCTTTGTAGTAATAAAGGTATTACTCCCCAATTTTTAGTTCCATGAACCCCTCAGAAAAATTGAGTGGTTGAAAGAATATATCATATTCTTCATGATATAACATGAACCATGTTGAGTGGATACTAAACTCCAAATCATTTCTATGATGAAGCTATAAGTACTGAATGTTATAGTATAAATCGAGTTTTAACTGGATTGTTTCATAATAAAACACCATAGGAATTTTGGACTAGCCTAAAACCTGAAGTTTCATAATTCAGTATTATTTGGATGAAAAGTATTCATATTGAATGATAAATATAATCTATAAAAATTTTCACCAAAATAAGATGAAGAAAAATTTCTAGGTTATTCCACTATTACTAAGGCTTATAATGTTTTTAACAAAAACACTTGTACTATAGAGGAAACAGTGCATGTTAAATTTGAATAAATTGATCCCATTGTTTTTATAAAAAATAATCCTACAACAACAGAACTGTATTCAAAAACTAATTATCAACCCTTAATTGAAAACACTTATGAAAAGGGATATACTCAAGAAAATGTTTTGGAAATATTTACCGAATAAGATTTTCTATAATATGTTTATTAACTGGTTTTAAAAAACCCAAATCAATTGTTTCTTATAAATCATCTGTGTGATAATATCATTGGTGATGTAAATCAATCATTAAGGACTAGATATTCCAGGAGAAAAGAAATAGAACAAATTTCTTTTCTATCTCAATTTAAACCTAAAAATTAAACTAAGGGAATAGGTGACAAAGATTATATTAATTCAATTAAAGATGAACTAAATGAATTTGAAAGGAATCATGTATAGACCTAAGATTAAAGGCCTAATGACAAAACATTAATTAGATTAAAATAGGTTTTCAGAAGAAAAAAATGTGATGAAAATGGAGTCGTTATAAGAAATAAAGAATGACTTGTTGTTAAAGTCTACAATCAATAAGAGGGAATAGACTATGAAGAAACCTATTCTCAGGTATCTAGAAATAAATCTATTCGAATTCTATTAGCCTATATAGAATTCTATAAATTCAACCTTTTTCAATTGGACGTAAAATGTGATTTTAATAATGGTTTTATACAACAAGATGCTTTTGTAGAACAAACCCTTGGTTTTTTAGATTCCAAACATCCTGGTCTTTTTTTTAAACTTATCATTGAATTATATGGCCTCAAATAATCACCTAGAGATTAGTGTGATATACTTACATGATTTCTTTTCAAACAAATCTAAAAGGTACTATAGATCCCACTCTTTTTATTATAATAGAAAAATTGATTTTCCAAGTTTATGTTGATGACATTATATTTGAATCAACTCATTAATCGCTAACTAATTATTTGTAAAACTAATGAAATCTGAGTTTGAAATGAGAATGATGGGTGAGTTAACATTCTTCTTAGGTTTTCTAATTTCACAAAATCCAGATGGAACATATATACCATAATATAAATATATCAAATATTTACTTAAAAATTATGTATATGATAATAATAAATGTATAATCACACCAATCGGTACCCTGAACACACATGGTCCTGATTAAGCTGGGAATCCAGTAGATCAAACATCATTTAATGGTATGAAATGAAATATGTTATGCTTATCAGATAGTCATCCGAAAATAATTTTTTCAGTATGATTATGTGAAAGATGAAAATCTAATCCAATGGAATCATATTTTAGTGAACTGAAAAGAACTCTTCACCACATAAAGGGAACAATTGGTTTATGAATATTCTATTCAATGGGAAATGATTTTGTTTTAAAATGTTATTTAGATGTTGATGATGGTGGTTGTATAATGGATATAAAAAGCACATCTGGAACCTATCATTTCTTAAGATATTGATTCGTTTCTTGGCCATGAAAAAAGAAACACTCAGTATCACATTCCATAGCTGAAACTGAATAGGAATTAGTTGGAAGTTGTTGTGATCTAGTGTTCTGGATGAAACAAACACTCACTGACTATGGCATGAGTTTTTCCAAAACTCAAATACTATCTGATAATACTAGTTCCATTTCTCTTAGTAAAAAACATTTATATCAATCACATGCAAGTCACATAGATATTAAGAATTATTTTCTTAGATATCACACTCTAAAAAGAGATATTATTTAACATTTCATCGGAACTAAAGAAAAACATGCTGACATTTTCACAAAACCATTATCTACTTATGGATTTCAATACATTAAACAGAAACTAGGAATGATCATTTTAATGTGATCATTCACATCTATTACATGTTTAAATCATCTCCATACACAATGTTACACCTTTTCAAAGGTGGGTATACATATTTCACTATTTTCACCATTATATCAGTTTCACCTTTTAATTTATTTCACATTTTTATCGGTTTCACATTTTTATTGATTTCACAATTTTATAGGTTTCACCTAGATATCAGTTTCAAATTTCTATCAGTTTGACTTTTATTAGTTTCAATTATATCAGTTTTACATTTTTATCTGTTACAATTTTAACAGTTTCACATTTATCGTTTTCACTTTTATCAGTTTCACATCTATCGGATTACATTTATAATCAGGTTCACTTTTTCGGTTTCAATTTTATCAGTTTCAATTTAATTTGTTGCACTTTTATCGGTTTTACATTTTAATTAGATTCATTTTCATTGATTTTACTTTTTAACAGTTTCATAATTAATGGTTCTAAAATCAATAGTTTTCAATTATTTTATGTTAGAATATTTTATTGGTACAAGATTATCAGTGTGGATTATTTTATCAATACTAGATAATCGGATCCAGATTAATTTTATTTTATCAGTTTTATAATTCTAATCAGTCAAACATGTTTTTTAGTATTTTTTGTATTATCATCAAAAGAAGAATATATTAGAACCAATATATCTGTCCTAATACATTAATAGGTACAATTTCTAATGTCTTATTTTGGTTGTTCAAATAGTTTTTTTCCATAATTTCTTTTAACACCTAATAGGATTTATTCTGAATTCAAATATATTTTAAAAAAACATCAAGATTTCTAAATCATTCTCAAATATTGGATCTTTTAGATATAATCTCTTCCCTAAAATTATTTTTAAAAGATCCTATACCAAATTAAATTTTTAAGAACTTCAATAATGTACTGATTCTCTATAATTACTTAGTATTGATAATAATCAGAGTTTACCTTAGTTTTTTTTAATTAGAGAAGACCTCATCATTTGTAATCAGGGAATCTTCAGGTTTTGAGATAGTCTTTCATGTCTAAGTCAAATAACATCATTTCTACTAAAAATTTCCCCAAAATATTTATCGTCAATTAAATTTTGATGTGGATGGTTAGTATTTCAAGTCGTTTTTGTGACTTTTGATTCATCATTGAAAATGATTATATGTTTTCAAGGGTGGGAATCCATTTGTTTTGAAAGACCAGATTCAGAGTAGGATTTTTTGTATTTTGAAGATGTTCTAAATTTTATAAAAAATTAGAGATAGACAATGGTCACATGATTTCTTTTATGATGTATGATAAGAAGTAAACAACTTCTATAAAACTAGAAGATTCTTTCCTAGGAGTTCCATTTAAGGGTGATGCCCTATGTCCTTCCCAAAAGTTAGATGAACTCGATAGGGATTTTTTAAGAGCAATGATGAAGAACCACTTTTTTAGATTCATGATGACAAGGGAAAATTAAGTAATTTATTGGGAGATAATTGACTAATATCCCTCCAAATGAAAAGATTCTTAGTACCATGAAAGGGTGGAACGAAAAAAATGAATGATTCAGTTGATTATGGGATTGATTATTAGGTGAATATGATTTTGTTCAACCTAATGGGATTCCTGTTATTGGAAATTAAAATGCTCAAATCTGGTAACATAAAATCTTAGCCGATTATGTTTCCCACAATATTGAGCATGTTTTTAAAATAATGTCTTATTCTATGAAATGTTTCAATTAGGTCAGATCTTATATCAATCAAAGAGCCTCTAATCACAAGGATACAATATTAAGACTTAAATTATGATTCAATCCTAAATTGAATAAGTTCAAAAAAGATCTAGAAGCTAATAAAGGAAATGATGTTGGTGAAGGTTGTGAAAAACCTTCTATGCACTCCAAATATTATTCAAGTAATAGAATAGTATTTAGGACTTCAAAACCAGAGAAATATGTGAAAAGGAACGTTGTATCCGATGAGGTAGCTACTATGTAGTGGATAAATAATGATAAAAATGAATGAATTAGAACCTCCATTTGGTTTGGATCCAGCTAAAGCACTGCCACTGAAAATAAGATTAGGGGAAAACATTAAATATAGAAGAATGGAAGAAGACAATGAAGAAAAGAATAGAACAATATATAGAAATTGATAGACTTCTCAAAATTGATGAGAAATCCATATCATGTATATTAATAAGGGATATACCTATTCATACTCAATTGGATCCAATAGAAAATGGAAAGGAGATACATGAATCTGAAAATCGGCAACAAAAAGTCTCATTTAAGAATATGAAGAAGAATAAGAATAATAAGAAAAAAGGGAATAAGAACAAGTTCATTTAGAATAATTATTAATAGAGGATGATGATGAAATCAAGAGAAACAACTCAAATAAATCCTCAAAAGTTACATCCATCAAATTTCCATCACCAGATCCTCAACTATCCAAGGAAGAGTCTCAAAGGGATTTTTACAAGAAACTCATACAAATAACTGATAAAAAAGAAGAAGAAGAATATGATATGAATCAGAATCAGACAGCTCAATATATCGGTACTGAGACTGATTTTGCTGATCTCCCAGTATACATTGAAGATATATATACTGATAATAAAATAACATTAATGGGAATTTAGAACATAAAACAAGAATTAAACATATTGGAGAAGATGATATCGTTCATTCCAAAAATTTAATACATGTCTGAAATCCTTTCAAATTGCCATAATAAATGAACGGACCCTGACATGATTCTAATGGAAAAGTTTTTGAATCTTGATGTTGATTTCATGATATTAAAGGAACATGATAATGAGAACAACAAAGTCCTGTTATAAGGTTTTCAAGTTTTCATACAATATTTATCATAGTCTAAAGAATAATATGGACAATCAAGTTGAATTGGTAATATAGGTAAATGATTTCAATTCAGTATACCAAAATTTGGTTTCTTATTTTAATGAATATATTAAAAAAATTTAAAGAACATGTATCTCAAAATGAATATCCTTTGAAGGGAATGATAATATTAACTCAAAATTGAAAGATAGTTTTAATGACATTTGTTTTCTCTCGAATAGAGTTGTAATTTTAGTGAAGGCCTGCAAACTTATAATGGATGATTTCAATGACCCGGAAGAAAGGATCAAAGCTATAGAAGAATTAAATCGGCTTCATGATGATAGGATCCATAAGAAAGAAAAGCTAATAGTTGAACATTATGTGAAGCGGAAGGCTCAGCAAAAATATCTTGATAAACTAATGGATGATATAAAAGAGTTGAAGAAGATGAAGAATTCACTGTTCAATCAATTGGAAAAAAGGGGAAAGAATGATTTTAGAACTCTTGTTGTAATAAAATCATGTTTCATTATATGTAATGTCTAGTGTCTCAAACTCGGTTTCTCTAACCCTTTGGATGGAATGGCTGGTTTCCCATATTATTTTGAAAATCACTAATGTGGAGAATATTTTGGAAAATAATAATTTTACGAATACCTTATTAAATGGGTGAACTCACAAGTAAAAGTAAATATAATTCGATCCATAGTGATTTGCTTAAACCAATGGTGGAATTAGATGTATTCACCATTACTTTTTGAAGAGTTACAAATCTTAGGGGGAGATAAGTCTTCATTATTTTTTTTTGTTTTGGGATTCCAAAAAAGTGGGAGATTTTTGTGTCAAAATATGTTTCAACTATCTCATATATCTTTTTTTGGAAACAAAAAATTATATATTATTTATCATGTATGTTGTTATACATCAAAACCAGATATGTTTTATTACAATCGGAATCACATATTTCGTAATGACATATTTTTTTCCTTAGTAACCACACATGCTATTATTATACATCATAATTATAGGAGGTTAGTTTTCAATTGTAATCGTATATGTTGTTTTCTCATCGTAACCACATAAACTATTTTACAATCATAACCACATACGATATTTTCATAACCATGTGAATTATAACCAGCATATGATTCATATTCATATTATGCATCACCATCATTCGTCGTATCCAGATTATGTATTGTATCCTAATCATGCAGTGTAACAGAATTATTTATTGTATCATAATCATGCTTCCTAACTAGGTTATGTATAGTATCATAATCATTCATCATAACCAAATTATGTATTTTGTCATAATTATATATCATAAGAAGATTCTATATTATAGAATAATAATGCATTATGACTAGGTTATACAATATAATCACATTACGAATTGTATCCATGATATGTATCAACACCATTATATGAATTTTTACCATGATATGCATCCTAATCACAATATACATATTATACAAGTTATTTATCATGCTCGTGTAATGCATTGAACTCGTATTTTAAAACCAAATCGCATACATGATTGATATTATATTTAGTCTCACTATTTTGTTTATACCATTTCACTTACTATCTTTTAACAAAAATGATGTCGTGATGTGAGTTTTATACGAATCTAAATGATGTCCTGTATTCGTTTTGTTTTGGCCATTATAATTCTAGGGTTATAAGTCCCAACAACTTTCATAGATAAATATGACTGTTATAATCTAAGGCCTACAAATAAGAATTTATTCAAACAAAAAATAAAAACATTTTGTTATCCTTCTTCTAGAGAGAGACTGCGTGAAATATCTCTTGATTCGTGTGAAATCCATGAGATACATGACTTGAAAAAGATGTTTCATGTTCTAGTATTTTTAGATGTTCTCAGTTTTTCATTGTGTGATTGATCATTGTGTTAACGATTGAGGGCTTCTGAGGATTGAGAGATGTGCTTCAGATCATCATATCGAGGGCTTCTGAGGATAGGAAGATGTGCTTCCAATCTTCGTATACAGGGAATTCAATTTTATTAAAAATAGAGGTGTTGATCAGAATATTAACAGTGGGATTCTGGGGATTGGAAGACAGTTGTGTGGATCATCATTCAACAGGAATACCAAGGTGGTGGTATGAAAAAACCTTATCCTAGTTTAAAGGATACCCTACTCCTCGGGATAAAATAATTGTAATATATTTTCTTTTCCAAAGCAATTCGTAAGAGAAAGGGAATCATTTTGTATCCTCTTTCTATTCATAGTCTTTTCTTTTGTAATTATTTTCATTATGATTCATTTATTACATATCATATGAAGAGATTCTATATGTTTCATGGTAGAATCATATATATTTATATTGCTATGATCATTTAATTCAAAACAATTACATGTATTTTTTATTACAAGTGATATTAAATCATATCCATCATATCCATGAACCGTATGGTCATTTGTATAGGATGTGAATTGTATAAGTTTAAGACCTCTAAAACTAGTATCATTCCTATGAGTTTAAATACAATGTTTTAAACCAATAATTCACCCCCCTCTTGTATTGTGCCATCTTATATTCATATACATAACCTATTTCGATCGTAAAATTTCTTAAACCATGTGTTAATCCTGTGTTGGGAACAATATATGTACACCCCAATTGAATAGTTTGGCCCCATGGGTTTTCAAATGATTCATCAACTGTGACTATGATCCTAACCTCAGTCTATAGAATTTTTCAAATTATGACTCCAAATGTAAACCATGTTTTTGAAATTTCATTTTTACAACACATAACTCATTCTTACCATATAGGTCCACATGATTTCCAATAAATTTTTATCCAACCATACTACAAAACTGTCTACTTTATAAAATTAATTAAAACACTAAACAGACAAGGTTCTACATAATTTCACATATTTTTTGAATACCAAACCATTAACCATGAGAAGTGTCCCTAAAAAAATATTAACATTCCACCTGAGTCTAATGACACTCATTTTATAACTTGATACGCCTCTCATGTATCATGAGATAATAAAAAACATCAATTTATGACATTTTATTTCTCAGATTGTCGATTTGAATCCCACATCTTAAAGCGGACCTTCCACCAAACTCCAAATTCATATTTCTCCAAGATTTCACACCCTGAAAATGGTATGGTGATTTATATCCTCCCAACCATAATTTCTCTAATTATTGTTAATCCTTTTTGATATTTTATCTAAAAAATTTTAACCACACCAGTTTCTAGTTTATGCTCAATTCACAACATTCAACCCTATAACACTAAAAAGTATGTCATTTTTCTACTACAAATATGAGTTTCCCTATTAATCATAACTCCATAGAACACTCATAACCAACAGAAAATAATGATATTGTGTACAAATTTACCTATCTATGCTGACAAAAAATATTCCCATTGAATAATTATTATCTTGTTTTATGGTTCTCTCCTCTAAAAGTATATTCTCACATAGACCAATTTTAATACATTGTTCTCCACATCATTTGAATCTCCAATAGAAAAATATTTTCATTTATCAAATGAACTTTACTTTTTTTATCCACATCACTTATCAAATTTCCAAGAAAAAAATTAGTCAAAACCAAGTACGACCTCTTTTCTCCATTTCCTAAAAAACCATATGAGTACCCTTCGTGAACAAAAAAATGCCAATACACAATTATTTTTCCTTTAAAATTACCATAAAAATTACCATAACACACCTTTTTTACATAATAAGATACACATGATGTGTTTCCCAACACACTAACTCAAATATCATGAAAAAAAACTCGTCGAACAACACTTGGTAATCATTCCAAATGAATTCATTGCATCACCTGCAGATACACTACCCCATATCTTGGTCATGATGCCTTATTGCCAAATATAATTCCATGAACATCTAAAACATGTAACTATGTCTCAACATGAATCTTGGTATAGATAAATTTTGGGGTCCCCCACTAACAACAGTTTCCACCATGTTATCACCAAATCCCAAACTCAACTACGATCCAACTCATTTTCATATCTCATAAAAAACAACTTGGGACCAAGACTCAGATAAAATCCAATTAATAAACTCCACATAAAATCATATCAAAATATGAAATGATGAATATAACCCAATAAAAGATATATTTTATTTAATACTCTCCAACATAAAAAATCTTCATTTACTATCCAATAAAAAGTTTTCACTTTCCCATGATCCTACCAACAAAGGGTCATACCAAGAATTTTCATCCTCTATTTACTAACACTTGTAATTATTTATAGGATCATTATACTCATAAATGATTTCAAACATGAGACGTCAACCACAACCCATCCCCTAGTCTCGGGAATATCATCCTTGGAAACTATTTAATTTAAATACATAATGAGGGTTATGACCACCACAACCTATGGTGTTCTCTCCACCATATATATTTCCTTACCCTAATATTTGATCTCAAACTGAAGAGTTCAATTGAAACATTTTTCTCATTCATAATGATCAATGATCATCATCATTTTACCCCTAACACCACACCTCATTGAAAATACGATTCAAGTCCCACACTTGGGTAAACTATCCCATAAAAATCTAATCCAACTCTCAATTCACCACTATTTTCCCCAAAATACATAGAAATCCAATATCTAAAAATTCCACTAATATCATTGTTCCTCGACACACATGAAAAAACTCAGTCATCCAAAATTTAAGGGAACCAGACATAACCATTGTGTCTACACCATCTCAAAAAAACATTATTGGTTTATGCTCATATACCACCAAAAAAAACTAAAAATAGGTTTATGAAGTTCTAGGGAATTTACACCGCTATCTAAAAATCTATTAAAGACCCCCTTTTCAAGCACTCAAAATAGAACTGCTAAAGGGTGTCTTTAATAGTACTTTTTTAGCATTGTTAAATGGGGTCTTTAACATCACTACAAAAAGAAATGTTAAAGGGAAGTCATTATCACTTTTTACAAGGTTCGACAAAGGCCCACCCTTTATCAGTGATATAAATATTTTTTGATAAATGGGTTCTTTTATCAATGCTTCTAAAAAGACACTGATAATTGGGTGTTTTATCTACCCTTTTTTAGAAGCACTTATAAAAGACCCCCTTTATCAAAGTTTTTTCACAGGTTCTGATAAAAGAATACTTCAAAAAAATATATTGGATTTAAAATAATATATTAATATATTAATATATTAATATATTAATATGGATGTTAATATAATATATATTTTTTAAAATATGTTTTATATAAGATAAATTGGAATTTCCACTTAATATACAAGATATTTAGTCGAAATAACATATAAAATAATATTAAAAAATATTTTTACCTAATTATCTTGTTATTATTGGAAAATATTATCTTTCAATATCAATTTCATGCCAAAAAAATTTAACCAATTAACAAAATATTAAAAATAAATAGAAATGTAACTTGGACATCAAATGACCATGACTTTTGATCAAAGTTCCAGTTTGGGCTCTACCACTTATCAAATTTATGAATGAAATACGATTTATTAAATATATGGTATTCGACAAAGGTCAAAAAGATTTTACATGTTTTTGATCCCCAGATATGCCTATACGGCCTTTAAAACTGGTTTTTTATCGCTGATCCTGGTTTTATAAAATTCAAACGACTTTAACATTTGATCTACGTGTCCTTTCATCATGTAACACATATCATATCAATTTTCATATCATGATCCGTTATTTTACTAGTTTTTAAGCTAAAAGGGACTTTGAGATCATATGTTATGGTTGTTTAATGGTTTTTGGGGGAATATGGTTTTTAGTGTATGTTGATATTTTTATGTATATTATGTGTTTTTAGAGTTAAGATCAAATTTAGAATATATATATATATATATGTATGTATGTATGTATTTGAAAAAAATTATATAACCATATATATTTATATCATATATACATAAATATATAAATATATGGATAATAATATATGGATAATAATATATAAAAAAATATATTAATTTTTTGATATATCCTAAAATGTAAAACAAAAAGGTATAGTGTAGTGGAAAATGTGTGGGTGAATAAGTTGGAGGTCTCAGGTTCGAAACTCACTAGAGGAAGGGTTGGACATTGGGGTGGTTTTATATAAAGCACTAATAATAGGATGAGGGAAGCAATGATAAAAGGGAGGGTTGGGGTAGCACTTATAAGGGGGGCATGAAAAAAAAATTATACCCTTTATCAGTGGGGTCTTTACTAGTGATTTTATTAGCGCTCTTAGAGGGGGCCTTTATCAATGATTTTAATGTGAAATATTAAAGATAAACCTTTAACATAGATTACATTATCAATGATTTTATAGCATACATAAATCCTTATTACTATAACAATTAAAGGAACAAATTGATGTAATGAAACCATTGTACAATACTCACAATACTATGAGTCATAAATTATTAATTTCATTCTAACATGAATTTCCCAATATACATACTCCTATTTCATCTCAATGATATCATAATTGATGAACCCATATACTCATTTCTAATAACTCAACATCAATCACATATAAAGGAAAAGAACATTATCATATTTAACTATGGAATCATTCCCATTATCAAATGTTTATATGCATTATCTCACAACCCCTATGAATGAAAATTGGAAAAAACACATTTCTAGGTATCCTATCAGTATGCCTCATTACATACTACATCTAGACCTAAATAAATCCAAGTGACCAAGGAAGTTGAGATAAAATAATACTCCATGTTAATACCACATATACCCACTAGCCCTGTAAGTGCACCGATCTCAACCAGAATCATATATCGTTGATTACTTACATTATGGAACTAATAGACCATAGATTACTCTTATCCTATTTCAAAATTTAATAGAAAATAGATCTTATCATCCATAACACCTGGACCACCTTCTATGAGCAGCATATTAAAATCATGAGTGTCTCCCCCCATTCTCATATGTAATATACTGTATTAATCGTAAGATAGGGAATATTATAATCCTTTTTCAAAATTCACACAGAGACTCAAATGTTAAATTTCCCACACTATGGTCCCACAAAAACACATATCAATATCTAGAATCAAATTACAAAAACATTGTATCATAGGCCACTGATTCAAAGTGGGAATGAATATACGGGATTACACCCTCCATAATCCATAACATCGGTAGATCCTTACAAGGCCTCCACATATGGGAGACACCCCTCGAGGTTCACAATATCATCCAAGGACACATTTATATATATAATGGAATCACCCCTCTAAGATAAAAATTGAGTATCCCATAATCACATGTTTTACTTATTTATAATTACACCAAGAAATTATATTTGAAATCATCATATAGGTTGTTTTTGAATCACTAAATAACCAATCTTATTTTTATTCAGAACTAGAACTATGAACACTCAATGAATCTATCACTATGGTATAATATGCCTATATCATCCAGCTTTGGTTATTCTATATCTCTTAAATTTGGTATTTCATAGTCTTAATAGGCAGAGAGTACATCACATTAGATCTAAATGAAATATTTTTAGAGTAAATAAATTTTTGTTCAGTTTAGTAGAATTACACTAATGAGATATATATTAAAATATAGTTTTTGTTGTTAATTGTAGTTTAAATAGATGAAAAATATTATTATTGAGAAAAATATCAAAATAAAATTCATTCTATTTGAATTATATTTGTCGAATATTAACTATGAAGACTGGCCTTTTTCCATCTGGCCAAGATTTGAGAACATAAATAAACCACACGTCATAAAATCTAAACCACATGGGCATCACTATCATTCAAAATAATAAATAAATAATATCATAAATTAATAAGTAACATAACATATCTCAGGTTACATTTTAATCCTACTTGAATATTTATTCTTTATTAACCTATCCAATAAAAATAAAATATCCAACAAAATCATAAATCACCCCAATATTATCAACATCAGTAGTTAGAAAAAATAAAACATTTATAAACATTTGTAATAAATCACATACAATATTTGGTACCACATTTTAATTTCCCTACCCAAATTCAAAAAAAATAGTAAACAGATCATTACATTACATGACCTCAAGCATGCCTCCTTATTTTAATAGGGTTTCCACTACGTGTAGGGGTTTAAGGTGTTATTGTGGTAAGATTATATGCCATAATAATATAAAACAATAATAGATAAAAATAATTAAAATCATCCAGGATAATAATAATCATTATATTATTTAGAATAAATATGAAAAAATAATCAATAATAATTATAAAAGTGGAAGAACACAGTCTTAAAGACTCAATGTAATACATCAAGAATTACCACATACATGTACCATAAACTTTATAAAATAAAGATTAATAAAAAATACTTGTGGGATTAATAAAATTTCTAATCCTCATAGAATTATGATCTTTAATATCACTTGATCTATTCTACTCTATCATGAAATCTAAATCATCACCACAACTCGGACCTACTAACAGCGAGGTCTAAAAGGGTACCCAAATGTCATGGCTTATCAAGTAGGATATATGTATAACTCAATATGGAACCTATATCTACCAAATCCCTTTTCATGTATTATTATAATATTTTAATCACAATTAACTATAAAAATAAAATCCTTGTATTGTAATTTTTAGTGTCTTTGTATGATTAGATACATAATTCAACAACATGAAACCCAAAATAATACATCTTTTATTTCATTTTGTAATGATCTCATATCTTACTTTCATCCCTTACATATGCATTGGATAACCATTGGAATACATGAAATAATAATGATATTCAAATTTCATTAATGGAGAATAATTAAAAAATATAGCTCATGGGTTAAAAGGCATATATGATGGCACAAAATGGAATTGATATACAGAAGGACGCATTACATATGTAATAATTCTATAATTTGAGATGAGGAAAAAACATAAAACATGTCATAATAATAAGTCAAGGCTCATTTAACTTGGTGGATCATTGTTCAAGGAAAACAACTAACACAGTTTCACAAGGAGCACCAATCAAGGCTATCCACCATGGCCATTATACATTGAGCATGAGTCAAGGTTAACTAATGATATCACTAAACGTGATGTCTCATGAGACAATGAATTACCCAATTTTTTGGAAATCAATCTAGAATCTCCCATCATAAAATATTCAGGAAAATTTTCTCCACATAAAGAATCATACATAAGGAATCTAACAAAAACATAATGGGTACACGTGGAAATAATTGGGTATCATAATCATTTGAAAATCCATAAAAAATGAATATCAAAATGCCAACATTCATAAATGAATTCAATTCGTACACATATATTAATAACATAAAATATACATAAATAATTTTTTGATATGTTATATTTAAGTTAAAACATTTGAAAAATATTATTTGAGAAACATTAGATATAAAAAAATTAGTGTAGCTTAAGGAAAAAAATTCAAGAATCATTAAATTGAAAATGATAAATTGTTTTTATAAAACAAGAAATCAACCATGATATACTTTACTATTAAAAATAATGATTTTAGAAAATTTATTATGGATTTTAAAGGATTATGATGTGTATTTAAAATTGGTAAAAAATAAATAATTTCCAATTAATTGGGGATACTTATCGTGAATAATTGATAAGTGAAAATTTTGAAATCATGTATTTCACCATAAAAGAAGGATGTTCAAATCTATATTCATGATTTTGGAACATATACAATGAGTTTATAATATTTATTGAATAGTAAATAATGTTTACATTGGGGTAAAGAGATAAAAGTGTAACCTAAAAGAAAAATGATGGTTTGGATAAAATACCTTACCATATGTTCGAAATAGTTATGCACATTGTCTTAATGTCCTAGATAATTAGACTAATTTCATTAATTAATTACATAATATATTTTGATAATTTTTTTATGTTCATTTATCGACTTTTATCTAGGTTATGAGTTTTAATTTCATCATTTGGAGGTATAGGTTTCCAGGGTTTTCACAATTGGTTTACTTGTATACATTTATGGAGAAGGGAATGGTGTGGAGCTTTCCAAGGGGTTTGATAACGACCACTTGGATGACAAGGTTTCAAGCCTGAAGAGAAACAGGGTTCCCAAAAGGAGGAAGGGTATGAAGGATTATTCCACGTTACCTCCACCATTGGCGACTCATCCTGAAAAGAAGAAGAATGATAAGAATATGGTTATGGGTTCCTTAAGCCATCAGTGGATAGGGGAGAAGGGAAATCATTCCTAGGTTATGGTATTGAATTCCAAAGAAGGGATTTAATAGGTCTTCTTTCTCAACGCATCTAAGGAAGAGGCAACTAAAATAATGGGAAGACCACTATAGGTGTTCCTCAATGAGGATCAATATTCATGAATTGAAAAACATGACCAAATTTTGATTGGGGGTTTCATCAAATGGAATATCAGCATTGGGGAGTATATTCAGGTCTGGGACCAGCTAAATTATGGGTTTGAGAGGCTGTTGTAGCTGACATATAGCTTTCATCATTATCCTATAAATTATTCAAGGGTACAAAGACCCCTAATATCAATTTTCTTTTTAATGACTATGTTTTAGTCAGTGATCAGGTTAGTTGGATAGAAAGGCTTTTAAGGGTGAGTTTTGCAAGGATTTGGATCTTTTTGTTGTTTGATTTTGAATTGCTATTTGGTTTCCATCATACTACTTGAACCTGTTCTGGATGGGGATCAGAGAATGAATCCTACTTCTTTACAGTCTTTTGGATATGGATTCAAGAGAGGGTTTGGCATTACAATCGGTTATGTGACCATGCACGTCTATATGGGACTGCTTTCCAAAGGGTAGAACTTTGGTGGGGTATGGGTGATATGGTACAATTGCTAGGGTGGGGAAGTACTAGTGGATTGATCTGGTTTTGATTCTAATTTGGGGTTTTTTGTGGTCGTACTATTTATTTATGGTTTCTCAGTTTTCCTTTAAAATGTTTTTCTAAATTAAAAAAGTAATTTCATTCACTCATGTAAAATGAGATTTTTTTTCTAGAAATGATGTAATATTTAATAAATTAAAATCATGAATATTAAGTTTCAAAATAAGTATTTTGGTATTTTGTGGTGATGATTAATCATTATATATGAAATTAGTGATAATCTTTCAGATCATTTTACCTATTTTTGATCATCACAAACATGTCTTTTATATTAATTACTATTAGGTATATAAAATGTTTTGAAAACATAAAATAGGATGTAATAAAAATATTATAATATTTCTTAATGAAAAAATGGTTTTAAGAGTATTATTAAATGTGGTAATGGAAATTGAAAAATCAACATCCTTGAATGTGATAAATTAACACAACATGAATGACATTTACATTTTTAGAATAGAAATGGTAGGGTAATGAAACGATGTTGGACTATTCCATTTTCATAATAAAATTATATTATTGTTAAGGTAAATGATTTATCATTAAATTTCGATGTGGAGAGGTGAGGAGAGTATATAAAATGAAAATAAATTGGAATTAAATTAAATGATAAGAAAGAGTAATTTACCTCTTTAATTAATCCCCCATGAGAACATCCTTAGAGAATTGTTTTGGCCTTTTTATGAAACCAAGGGATCATGGATATGTGGGAAGGGAATGGTAATATATTGTATCAAAATTTTTACAATGCTAAAATCATGATAGGTGTGAAGATAATATGTGGTGATTTTTGGTATTGATAGGGGATGAGAGAGGTGTTTTCTTATTATTCTATTCCCTAGTTTATTATTATTAATCAATACTATAAATTGTTAGATAATTATCACAAAAAATATTAAAATAAACATTATTAGTTTGATAGTTTTGGTCACACATCATACATACATCATCCATGACTCCATAATTCAGTTATTTAGCTATTATCGTAAATTATCACATTTTACTAGTCACAAATATTAAATGTATTTTACAAAAAATACAAATAATTTATAAAAAAATATTATTATGTGTATAATTCATAAATGAAATCCATTTTATGAAAATAATTTTCAAATTATGATACATTTTATTTTTAATTAAAATTGTTATTTTTTAAGAAAATAATGATGTGAAGATTATAACTATTTTTATAACACTTTGAAAAAATTAATTAATTTATCGTAAAATTTAATTACAATTATAAAACAACCAAAAATTAATTAATGAATATTCTTTATGAAAATAAATATTATTTTATGTCATTGTAAAAATTATTCAATTGTAAATAAACAATTATGTTTCCCAAGAATAAAAATATTTATTTTATAAATTTTATAAACATCTATATACAAATATTATGATATAATTATATCCCATATTCATTTATAAAATAGATATATTTTATATATACATTCATTTTTGAGGTTACCAGGGTATTGCTCAGTTTAATATTCATAAGGGTCACATTTCTATTAAAATGGTCATGTTACTCTTCCATTGGTATATGCTATTTAACATATTGATATACCTATTATTTGATTAATTAATCATTAATAAAGTATATATTTGGATCACAGTCTGATTTTTATGATATTTATACTAACTAACATAACTATAAGAAGGTAATTTTCATTGATAAGATTTTGGGTCGTTACATTCTTCCTTGTGAAATTATACCCTCCAAATTTCACATTACAGACTAAATTGATTGTTTTACTTCTCATTCATCTGTTTCTTTGGTTTCCATGTTGTCTCTTCATCCATATTTTTCTCCCAAAGAACTTGTAATAGATGATTAGTCTTCTTTTGTATAACTTTATCTCTATGACCCAAGATCATCATTAGACGCTCCTCACAAAAGAGATCATTCTCCAACTATACCACCATTGAATTTTGTATATGTGTGGGATGAATTATGTACATACACAATAGTTTTACATCAAATATATTGTGTAATTGATACATGTAAGGTGGAATTTCGAGTCAATTGGACACATATCTAACAATATCAAGAATCTCCAAGTGGTTTTTTTACCTAGGACTTGGATTTCCTTTCATCCCAAATATAAGTATCCTCATCCATAGATATATTTGAATAAATAAAATGCCTTATACCAGAAATTATATCTTCCATCAATGATTCTCTGCAAAACACTATTGTCAACTCTAGGATGCCTATATATATTGTTGAATGTGTTTCACACTTTTTACCATTTCACTTAACATTTTTTGTCCAAGAAGCTTACCTTCCCTGACTTGACAGTGTTCTTCATTTGTTATCATAAAGGTATTCATATGGGTAAATTTGGAATATTGAGTGTAAGTTATTGTTTTAGGAGAACTCGACCAGAGGAAGATATTGGTCTCATCATCCATGGAAGTCCATGAAACATGACCCCAACATATCATTGAATTTTTGAATATTTTGCTCAAATTTTTCATCAGTTTGATCATGGTATGCCATAATGATGTTAAACATAGTTTTTAAAGAAATGTTGGATACTTTTAGAAAACATATAATTGAATATCAGATCGTGATCTGATATAGTAGATAATGGTACTCCATGATGTATTACCCCTACATTGATATATAACCTTGAATGTTGATCTAGTGAGATATCCTGATGAATTTAGTTGAAGTTAGATTTCATTGTAATTTAACCCACAATAACCAATATTAAATTATTCCCTTTATAATTATTTGGATGTCTGGTTACAATGCCCATGGTGATGCTTTCCCACATCCATGGTTGTATGGGAAATGGTTTTATCATCCCCTTATACCTTTTCCATTCATATATCACTTACTTACAAACTAGTAACCCTGATAAAAATTTAACGAACTCTTTATTCATAATGTCCCAAAAACATGGTTCCCATAGATCTCAATACATTTTTGAGATCCCCGAGTGAAGAGAAATGATTGGTCTATATGTATAATTCAGAATATCATTCATTATATTCAGATTAAAGGTTACAAATAGTTATGACCCAAATCTTATGAATTCTTCCACATCTATTTGTAAATATGAGGATTTCATATTTATGATATCTTCCTCCTTTTTCTTAATTTTAACAGCATTTCATGGAGCATCATTTATTTTCAAAATGATGGATGGTTGAGTAATTAGTTTAGAATAGATTGACTATATTCAATTATTAATGATTCCCATGTCCATCCTTTTAAGTACGAAAATGATTTTTACCTTCACCCTTATCATTATTTATAAATAGAACGATCCTATTTTGTTAGAGAATGTATTTCCTTATTTGTCTTTCTAGGATGGTAATGGATTGAGAAGTTAGAATCTTTCATGATTTAAAACCATATTCACAAGTATATGTTAAGCTTCATCTATTTGAATATATATGTGGGGCTCTTATTATCAGTATATATCTCAAACATCACCCCATATAGATAATTCTTCCATATTAGCAATGAAAATATCATAGTTGCAACTCTAGATCATACAAAGGATAATCGTTCTTAGAAATATTAAAAAAAATAAAGGAATAGGATATCAAAGTATCATTTACAATAATTACTCAACCCAATACCTTATTTTAATCATCTATGTACAACACAATGTGTTCCACACTTTTTTGTAGTGTTAGTACTATTGTAGTGATAAGCCTCTTTATTAGCTCTTTGATGTAGTCTTCAAATTCATTGGTTGTGAAAAAACTCAATCAATTTTGAGTCTTTTTGGATAGATGATTTTAAAAACAATATAATATCATTACAAATCACCATTAATATACATCAACACCATGTAAACTACATATCCCCATTATGGATATTGGTTGGCATAACTTCTCAATTTTTTTTGTCTTTGAAGGGTCCGCAAATATTCATTTTATTCTGATAATATTCTATAATAATTACACTTCCTCCATCCAAAAATAATATTTAAAATACAATTCATAGATTGTATCCGTTCAAAATGTCTTCATAATAGTTTTAAAATTCTCATCATGATCCTCCTATCTTATTGAGTATATCAGAATATCATCGATAATGACATCAACCGATTTTTCAAGATAATCTCTAAATACTCTATTCATTATGATGAAAAAAATGTTTGGAAAATCAATGAGTTAAAACATAATAAATATGAAATTCTGGTGTCCATAACAAAATCTAATGGATGAATTGGGAACATATTTATTCCTCACCATTAATTGGTGGTATCCGGACCAAAGGTCCACCTTAGTGAAATAAATAACCCCACATAGTTTATCGAAAAATTCATCTATCCATAGAGGATTATACTTCTTATTTATCATGATACTGTTAATATGGATATAATTGATAAATATGTGAATTCATCCATCCTTTATATTGAAAATGAGGGTCGTTGAACCCCATAGTGAAGCAATTGGGTATATTAAACCTCGGTATTCATTCACATATAACTACATCTTCCGTTATTCCAGCACAAGAGTGGACATTATATAAAGTTTCATTGATATAATTAGAGATAGAGTAATAAGATCAATTGAGAACTAAAACACTCAATCATGAGGAAGACAGAGAAACTCATTAGGGTACACAATAATGTAGTCCCTCATAATTTGCAAGTCTTAGAGCATTATTCTCTCCTTTATCTCAGTCATATCCTCTCATAGGATTGCAAAAAATTGGATGATTCCTCAGGAAGTGAAAAGTGACCCAATTTCTCCACAGTTAATGAGGGATTTGTATCAAAATATCCATTCCATCCCCAAAATTATATCAAACTCCACCAATGCCAGTAAGACAATATTTTATGGAGGTTCAATCCAAAAACATTAACTTGGGAGGATTTATATACATTGGATGAAATAATTTCCATACTTTTCATTCTCTGAGATAAGTCATCCTCCATATTTTGGAGTTTCAGGCTATAGAAAATTGACTCGAACCATAATCAAGTAGTACAATAACAATTCATTAATAAATATCCATCATACCCATCAAGAAATCATTTTCAAGATCCACCTCAACAGTAATGATAGAATATTCCCTTACTAGTTAACATGGAGGTTGTTGTTTAATTCCACAAACCAAACATGTCTTATAGATGTAGCTTTAATAATGCACATGTATCATGATGTAGAAACACTTCACTATTGGATGATTATTGATCCAAACCTTCATTTATTATTTCACATTTATTTGATTTTACATATCCCTTGGATAGTTAGTAGCTATATTCACATCTCTTCCACATATGAAGAATACTATAGTTATATTTAGAAAGTTCCCAGGATGATTAATTCCACAATATTGGCACATGCTATTTTGGTTTTTTTCATGATGGTATTTTTCTATTGATCCTTGCATATTAGACTATATTTCCAACATCTCATATTTATTCCCATGAAACCATTGAGTGTCTCCAATCTCCATTTTATCCTTGAGGAAAAAATGGAATATCTCTCAATAGTTGTTAAAGTCAGGAATTTCCAATGACTTTCATAGACTCTACTTAGTCCTCTATATACGTGATCCACCTTTATTTTAGTGATCATTAAAAATATGGAGGTATACGGGAAGGACATTTGATTTTTCCTCCTATTACCCTATTTAATAATCTTTGGTTTTCTTTAATCTCTGGTACTACATTTATATCATAAAATGAATAAATCATGGAAAATATTTATTGATAAAAATTTCTTGAAATATTACCATTCCATAGAATCAACTTCATCCTTGGAATTTATGATCTTGATCAGTGTCCACTACTGATCAGATTCCCAATCAAAATACTATAACACCAATAAAATATTTTATTCATGTGAGCACTAAAGGATATATAAAATCAATTAAATAGAGTTATTCCACTATTCTATAATGAGGGTATCTGAAGACCCACTAAACATCGAAAGACTTTGTCACATGAATGATTCAAGGGAAACTTTCTCATTCTTCAAAGGAGGTGGTTTTTACACATGACTCGAGTTAATTTTTATGACAATCTCTTATTTAGAATGTATTTACATGAATTTTTGGGAAACTATTCCCACAAATGGTATTTTATCATGGATATCATCATATTACCTATCATAATGATTTTTTGCACGGGATATATTATTTTGAACCATTAATAAAAAATAATGTACATTTAGGGGTTCTTTAGTTCATAGAAAATAATCATATAAAAATGAAACATTAAATATAAAAAAATAAACTAGTAATGGAAAATTATATCCTAAAATGTTAATCCATAGGATTCAATATAGATTAACCATGGTGATAGAATTATTCTGAGGGTCCTTACTAAGGTTCCCTCATCCTAATCTCCAAAAAACTATAATACAATGCCCTAATACCAACATTATTATCCCATGACATTTAAATATATTATTAAAATATATTATCCATAATTAATCATTAAAATAAAATCTATTGATCGTAAATTCTAGTTTCATTATATGAATATATACATAATTTAAAAATCATGATACCTAAAATAAAACATCATTTATTTAGTCTTAAAAAAGATAACCTAAATTATATAGGCCACTTATATCTTCCAAGGATAACCTATTGAATAAAATATCAAATTTATCTGATTAAAATCCTAGCAAAGGAATATATAGAAAAATATATTTCAATAAAGGGTTTTAAGGCATACATGATCGAATATACAATGTAGGAATATACAGAAGAAAAAATAAAAAATGTAATAATGGTATCATTAGAAACATAGAAACAACATAAAACATTACATAAGCCTTATTCAAGGCTTATTACACATAGAGGTGTATGAGTTACGGCTGACCACTATTACTATTTTTCATAGATAAATAGTCGAGGCTAACCACAAAGACTATTTCACATTGATAATTACTCAAGGTTAACCACCAAGAATATTACACATGATGTCTCCTAAGACTAATAATTACTCAATTAATTTTATTTATATCTGAGTGAACATATTTTAACAAGTTTCTTAATAGGTTTTCAATATAAATAAGCATCCATATAGAATAAAACATAAACATAATGGTTACCCACAAATAGAACATGGTATCATAATCATGTTAAAATGGATATGAAAATGGAATATCATAATGGTGTCCCAAAAAATGGATTTAATTAACACATCGACATTCATAAGGTAAAATATGCATATAATATGATAATTAATTTTGAATATAAGTTAATTCATATTAAAAAATTGTTTGAGGAAAATTAGAACAAAATATTTTAGGGAATATTAAAGGGAAATTTTCATGATTCAGTAAAAGGAAAAGGAATAACTTTTTGAATAAAACTAGAAATTGTCCAATATAGTTTTAACTGTTAAAATAATTTATTTTATAAAAATAATGGAATCGTAAATATAATTATTCAATATACATGAAAATGGGTAAGAAATCAAGAAGATCCCTTTAATCGGGCTTGTTTAACAGAATGAATTCACAGGGGATCCTTTTTAAAACCATTATTTCACCATGAAAAAAGGATCCGAAAATTTTTTACCAAATTTTTAGATGTTATAAATTGAATATATAATAATTATATAAAAGTAAAAAATATTTACCTTAGGTTAAATATATAAAAGCAAAACCTGGATGACGAATGAGGGTTCAGAGAGAATCCCATACCTTATGTATGGAACTATTCTACAGTTGGTCTTAATGTCATAGATAATCAGATTAATTACATCTGTTAGTTAATTAAAAATATTAATAAATTTATTTTATTTACTACAGTTTTATTAAATTTATATATGGAATTTTTACGGGTCATGATATTAAATTTAATCATTTTTGAGTGTTGGTTTCCTTGGTTTTTACAATCTTATTACTTGTATACATGTACATAAAATAATTTGAAATGAGAATGGTTGATCATAATTTAATTATATGTTATAAATTAAAATATATAAGATAATGTGGTTATATAAGTCATTTTGTAATTTCATGTGAGATTAAATCATTATATAGAATATTAGGGATACTTTTTTAGATTATTTTAGCAGTTTTTATAACAATTATCCACTTTATAACACATTTACACATGATTTATTACATAAAAGTACATTTAATTCACCCTGAAATATCAATAACTCCTGTGTCGTTGTAAATTAGGTACATTACATTACAACATAATAAAAATAATTAAAAATCTTTTTTGGAAACATCTTTACCATTCATGAACCTAAAACTACATGGGATAACATCATGAAATTCATAATAAAGGGTTGGGAAATAATTCCTAGTAAGGGAATAATCTAGCAATAAGGTAAAATTTTTTTTGACAATAGTAATATCAATGGGAATAAAAAGTGTATGAATCATATACATGAATGATAATACATTATATAACATGATAACATAAAGAAAACATGGGAAATGTTGAAACAACATAAAACACAACATCATAGGTAAAAAAATACTACAAAAATATCCTAATGGAAAAATTACAATAAAGGAATTAGGTTAAATATGAGTCTCAAAATGATGTATCATGATACTAAACATTAACCAATGTATTGGAGCGATATATAATTCTTGGTGCACCTTTCACATTCATTTTAATCTCACACCTAAATGTTCCACGTACATTATGCAACATGTATTCATTCATCATCATAACTAATTACTAGATAATTAGTTTATGAATAAATACACGTATTCCCCAATAAAAATAATATAAAGTTTATAAAGATTAATTTAATTGATCATAAAAGTTTTTTGTATTCACTACACAATTTATTTGGAATGTAAAATCCTCTTGAAATTTTTATAGTCTAACGACCTTGCCTAAAAATTCAAAAAAAAGTTTGGTTGAAACTAAAAGGATATATAATCATTTTGACATAATGTGGGATGTAATAATTTCATTTAAAGACATATATCATTATTATGAATTGGAAATATAACTCATATGAAAACTGAGAAACTTGATTAAAGAAGAGGAATGAAGAACTCTTTTGAAATTTCTGTATGGTAACATGTGTACATGGGAGGTTTTAATGACATTTAAAAGGGTATATCATCATTTATAATTCATAATGGTTGTTTTTGCGAAGTTATAAATATTACCTAGTAATTATTAATTAAATATAAAAGGGAATATAATAGAGGAGATTCGTGAATAAATATAATAAATAGATGTTCCCCAACCATATTTGTATGACACGAAAATCTTAAATGGATATTCCTGAGAGCATGTCAGAACTATCAATTGATTATATAGATATTTTGGTAGATTAAAGACATTTTAAAAGGGTTTTAGTGAAGGTAAATGGGATCATGTGTGTGATTATATTGGAAATTATTGGGAAATTCATTAATATTTCACAAACAATAGTTTTGACTCTAAACTATGTTATTCAAAACCAAAAACCATACAATGGTTTTTTAAAATGGTTTATAAAAAATGTGTGTGTTTTTTAATATCATGATATGAAAAAGGATGAAATTATTATTATATTACCCTTTATTAGGTGGAGGTGAGTTGTGATTCAAAAAATGAATTTAAAATCATAATATATATTATATGATTTGGAGGATTCATAGAGTGTTTCTAAAATTAATAAAATAATCTTATAATAACATTATTTGAAATGTAACACCATTATTTTGCATATACAAAATATTATAGTATTTATTACATCATTTTGGGTCATTATGATGTCATAAATCCCATCATATATTTATATAGTTTTTAATTTTTACTGAGAAATGTGATTGTGTAAAAAAATAATGAAAAATTAAAAATTGGAAAATTTTAATTTTTTAATTTCCACAATGACATTAATTTTATCTAAATAATATATAAATATGTGAATTTTTACATTCAAAAAATCTATATTTATTTAAAAAGATGAATTTTTTGGCAATAACAGTTTTTTGGACATGAATAAAACATTATATTTTACTTCAAAAAAATGTTATCATAATTTATATTTAAAAATAGTAATTGAATAATAATATTTAATTAAACTAATATTTATTTCATGAAAACATTAATCCATCAAAATAAATTCCTTAATTGAATTGATTGTTTCCCAAAAATACTATTCGCGTTTTGCAATATCAGAATAAAAATAAAAATATTTTTATTTAAAAATGAATGTACGTACTAAATTTTAGAGCGTCTTGATACACATCCCTTTAATAAAATAAAATAATCACTAAAAATAAGGTGTGTAATAGTGAAAAATTCATGGGGTCGTTTGGAAAACATGATTTGGGTCATGAACTCGATAAACCTGAACTTATCCAAGAAATGGTTTTGCTCATGATAAGTTGATGGATCTCAACTTTGGAAAGGTAATGGAAAAATACAAATTATTCTATAGAATTTGGTTGATATGATAAATGGGTTTCATATGGTACAATCAAACTGGATGAGGATAACACTTCCTTTGTTTGAGATAATTGGATTCATTAAAGCCATGTATTTATACTAATCATGTGATCATTGTGTAAAAATTATATTATCAACAATAAATATTTTTAATGGTTTTTAAATCCTAATATATATAAAAAATAAGTTCATATGTTTTCTATAAAAATATTATATAATTAAACATCAAATCATATGGTAATTTCATTTATAAAAGTTCGTGTCATTGTAGTATTCAATCATCATAATTATGTTTTATTAATTAAAAATATGTATATAATATGGTTCCATAACATTACATCGGATGTAATAAATATATTATAATCTATATGAACTATAAAAATTGTTTTATTAGCATTCATAAAATAGCTAATGGATATTTAGAAATCATTATCCTTTATTATGATAAATTAGCACATAAAAAATGTTTTTTAAATGTTTGAATCAAAAGGGGTGGAAAATGAAATAATTATGGGTTATTATTTTTTTATATTAACCATATAGAATAGTTATGGTACTATAGTTAACATATGTTTTCTATAATGGGAGGTATGTATATAAAGAGAAAAATAATGAACATGAAAATATAATAAAAGAAATGAAAGTGGATTTTACCTATTGAGATCATACTCCTTGATAATAGCATTATAGAAAATGTGTTTTTACATTGATGATACCAATGTCTCTTTGACATGGGGATAGTCTATTGAATATATTTTATTTTAATTTATATGAGTTTAAAACATTGAGAAGTATGAGGAGAAGAGTTGGTGAGTGGGGGGGTTTATTGGGGTCGAGGGGGATATATTATTATAATATTCTACATTAGATTATTTTTTTATTCAGGACTATTAATATTTTCAGAATTATAAATAAAAATTTTAAAATAATGAATTATACTAATTTATTTTGGGATTAAAGTATATATAAATCATTTATGAGACCATAATTCATATATTTATCTTTTATCATAAATTATAGAATTTTACCATTCCCCAGAATTTAATGTATTTTAGAAAAACCCTAAAAATTCACCCTAACAATTTTTCAACCTGTTGAATACAAAAATGAAATCCATTTTTGGAAAATAATTTATTGAATTGAATAAATTTAAATTTTAAATAAAATATTCCTTTACTTTGAAAAAATTTAGTTTTAAATTATAAATAATTTTATAACAATTTGAAAATAAAAATTAAGGTATCATAAAATTATCTTATAGTAAAAACAAAAAAATTCATGATTCTATTTTATGAAAACAAATTTTTATTTATGTCATTATAATATTGATAATATCTTTAATAAATAATTTTTTTCATAAAAATAACAATACATAATTTAACATTCTTAAAAAATTTATTTACATCTAATATGATAGAATTATTTAAAAAATTCATTTTTAAGATTGATAATTTTTATATATACATTGGTGAGGATACTATTAAATTATCTGGATTACAATTCAAAAGTGTCACAGTACTATTCAAATGGTCATGTTACTATTAAACTGGAATATGATTCTTAACATATAGAAATACCTCTTATTTCATTGATTTTTAATTTATAATGTTTATTTAATGTTATCTATGTGATTTTTATATATATACTATGTAAAATATTTATAATAATGGAATATTCATTGATAAAATTTTGAGTCATTAGAGAACCAATGATATGGTCATGTACGTAACTTATAACTGTAGTAGAGGAATAAGATATTATAATAATATAAATAAATATGATATTTGAATGTTTAAGCAAAAATCTAGGGTCAATCATTATGTTCATCCATAGAACCCTTGATCATTCCAAAACATTCGTCAAATTGTGCTAGTTTTTCACTAATTACATCAAAAAAATCATGAAAACTAAATAATATGGATCAGAAGAAAAATAATATCATCCATAAATAATACATCTTAGGATCACCTCAAATACATCCCATAGTATCAAGAATAAACACCTGATCCAAGGAGCATGTCCAATAATTCCATGAGTATCAAGAACAAATGAGAATTCATAGGGGTTCCCCCAGGAAATTAATTAATTTAAAATCATCTCTAATCCAAAATAGGGAATATTGAGTGATACACCACGATTATGTGTCATACCCAAACCCTAGCGGTTAGTCATGGATTTTCTATAATAGAAGCCTTAGAGGTCATGTCCTAGGAGATCATCCAATGATTCCCACATAACTAACACATCTCAAATATTTGTATGTTCCCCCCATAAAACCTCATCTAGGATTTCCTTATACTAATGTCAATATAACATAAACAAGGACATCTCTCCATTACATGACTTATAATATTCCTAACATTAATATATCATATAGTAAATTTAGATTCTAAGGGGATATCCATAATATTCACAACCCATTTCACATAAACACCCTCTTATGATGGTAAAAATGCCACTAGGGAATCCACCAAGGTCCCCCTAAGTCACATAGCTTGGACACATCATAACGACCCCTCCATATCATTTATATATCTCGTTCAACATTATTCAATCAAAGGCATAACATCATTTTTCATCATCAAGGTCTCATTAGAACCTCAATTGATCTGTAGGTATTTCTCATAAAGGAGATATATATAATTCTGTTCCCTTCCCAATTCACCATAGTTTGGTCCTCACAAATTAAAAATACATATTTTATCACTAGCTATACGAACTCATGTAATCATGTATCTATGGCTGATGGAAAATTTCCGCATGATCATCGCACCATTCGAACAACTATAATTCATCTTAATATTCTCACAGACCCAATCCCCAAGCCATTAAGGTCAATCCAACACTCACCTCGACCCATTTGTCACAATTGGAACCCATCAATAGTGCATCCATATTATTCAGAATCAATTTTATTAACACCCTTCGGTTTACAGGATTCAGAAGGAATGAAAATATAAATTAGGCTTTAACCCTCAGTGGATGAGGCTATTAAGCTAGTTCCCAAGTGTTCATCTTATACCATGGTATATTGTACATTTAAATTGTAGGCATTCAATTTTAATAAATAATTAATTTAAATTAAATAGTTATACATCCATTTCTTGTGAAACCACATATCACATACATCCATAAGAAAAAAGAATAATAAAAAAGTGAAGGCAGAAATACTACCATCCTCAAATGGAGTTATTTCCCTCTTTAGTCACCAACAGACTACACATACCAAAATCTCCTAAGATAAATCGACCATCATCTGGTCACTCAGGGCCCTACAAATTTAACAAAATCCAAATTAATTAGTAACAAAAATCCTTCAATTACTAAAATAATTCTAATTTATATTACCTTTTTCAATAAATTAATAAATTTAATTTATGTAGTCTTTATTCTTAAAATCTCACCGGGATCACTCAACTCATTTAAACTAATACAAAATGAATTCCAACATCACATAGAATTCTCTCAAAATAATCCTGAAAAATAAATAACACGCAAAGTTAAATATATTATTAATTTAATTATATATAATTTAAAATATATTAGAAAATTATAAATACTTCCATATCTCAAAGAAAACGTCATTAAATTGTGTGAATATTTGGACTCAGGTAATCTGATAACTAAAATGACCGGTGCCCAGAAAATATCAACTTATTCTACCATGTCATGATGGAATTAGTCCCAGACCCCTACCTAAAAAAATTAAAACAATGAGAATGTAATAGAATAATTGAATATATTCCATAAAATGGAAGTAATAAAAATAAATTCGAAGTAATAAAATCTAGAACTAAATATATCATATGAGAATTAATTTTGGGAGAGGGATGTTTACTGAATGTGGTGTGCACATAATGATGAAGAGAAATAGGGAATTGGGTTTAAAAATAATGAAGGGTAAACTATAATAATATGATTTTAATGAGATGTATAGTTTCATAACACAGTTTTCCAAACCATCAAATAATAGTGAAATAATCACTCTCTTAATTAACTAATCTCGCATGGTTCGACCGCATAGTTTATCCAACTACGTTCCATTCCTAAAAATTAGTAGAATATAAATCTTGAAATTTTTGATGATTTTTCTACAACCATGAACCAACCATACACAAGGACCCATGTCAATGATACCCCAAACAGTTTCCCTTATAAATCATATAGTTTCATCAAAACCATAATCTGACTATAGAAGACAATTTTTTAATTTTGGAAAAAGAATTAAAAATTTCCCCAACCCATTGGTGCTAACATTTTCTCTAAAGAATTGCACACAAAAAAAAATTTATTCCCTCATAAGATTCAATAAAAAATAGAAAAACACAACACAAATAACTTGAGACTTATTCAAAATTGAAGGGACCTGATGGATCTCAAAACATATAAAAAAACTCCCATTTAATACTTTCCTACTCAAATAGTTTGTATCTGAATAATAATTCCAAATGAAAACATCCATCAAAATAGAAAAAAAAATTTGGGACATGACACCCTGAAATATTATTGAATTCCATATCATGAATCCTAATAATATAAATCAAAAATATATCAGGAAGCACTATAATCACATTTATCCCCACATAATCTCATGCCACCCTTAAATTTATATGAGTTACTAGATTAGATGTCATGCGTGCATATTTCATATAACATGACATTTATATCTATAATTTTTGTCACTAAATATTGTTACATTCATAGGATAATCCCACTTTCTTATTCTACCATAATATATAACCTCCAATTTCATGTAAAAATAGTAAATATAACCCAATACATAGCTCACACACATGACTCACAACACCTTTAGTCATATCTCATCATCACTTTTCTCCCGCATATAGATTATGATTTATATGTATCCAATATGAAATTTGTATATAGACATTCAATAATTATTCCATATCAATTAATCCATGGCTTCTATGTCCAACATAATCATCCTTTGTACCCTATTCACATCATGTATCCCTATAACAATATTATTTACACTAGATTTTTCATAATCACATCAATGTGAATATCATCATCACTATTTTTAGGTGATCTATCTCTTATAATTCCCCATTTATTTTATAAAATAGTTATAATTCCTCTAATAAGTTATTTAGGAAAATATTGTAAATTTTATAACATATATTAATGTAACTGAGACCTATTTTGAAATTAATTTTTTAAATCAGACATAATCATGTTCATGTTGTGTATACTTATATTCTAATTCTTATTAATGTATACATTCCACTATCTTCCATGATCTATGATCAAAATAAAAAATCATATCTATGGTTATAATACATTTAAAATAAAAATGAACATTAAATAAGAAAAATAATAACCAAAATTCCAACTCCCGTGAAACATGGATGCCCATTAATACTTTATTTTGTTAGGTAAATATAAAACTTCCATCCCATTTTCTAACTATTAATAACTTTATCCACCGTATTCAAATAATAATAAAAATAAAAACAATGATTTCAAAAAAAATTACAATGAAAATTACATTGAAATTATTTCCCCCTAAAATAAGATAAAACATGGACTCTAGATTTCGTCAACATGTGTATAGAGTTTCATATTGGTAATTAAGGATTGACACAATCTATCTAGGAGATGCTACCTACAATATATTTTAAGACCCAAGAGTGAAATACATATATAATATATCATTATACTTGAATATCCACATATATTTGTTAAATTAATCATACCACTACAGTACAATGGTTTATCAACATTATAGACTAGATACATAAATTTATTTTTTTTAATAAAACATTATACACTTATATTATCAAATTGATTACACTTGACTTCCTTATAGACATGTCATACATAATTTTAAGTTTCCTTAACTATAGAATAGAAATCAAAATAAAATTGCGATCTCAAGAACTCAATGTGGCATAAATCATAGTAGGAATTAATATAATCAATTGAGCTAATTATATAAATTATCATGATGAAATGATCATGAAATGAATATATTTTTTTAGAACACAATCATTAAATTATAAAAAAATGAATACTAATATTGTCACATATAATGACTAAAAACATAAATATTTGGACATATATATAATTTTGGTATATATATAAACATGTAAAATTAAAACATATTCTAAGTCTCACTATCTAAATAATTATTATTATTACAAGCAAGAGGTATTTTTTACTATAGGTTTCAAAGGTTTTGATGTTTTTTCATATTTTTATGGATTAAGTTGAATTAGATAGAATGTTCAAAATAGTGAGTATATAAGGTTGTGATAGAAAGTGTACATGGTGACTATATACATGGCCAAATCATTAGATAGTTATGAATTGAGGTTATTGAATTTTAGACATCACCTGGATGATAAGATATAATGACCCAAGAATGACGTAAATGGATATTAGAAAATATTTAAAAAAACATTCCATACAATTAAAAAAAATTCTGAAGACCATATAAATTTTATGCATTTGGATACATGGAAAAAAACACATAATCTTGAAAGATCATAATTTTTATATCATATATATTCCTCTTCTCCACCCCTCCCTATAACCTTTCTTTATTACTTGGGTAAAATAAAGCATAAAAAGGATAAGATCAGATACACATTATCGGTAAGCAAGGAAGAAATGTAAGGATAATCATGTACTAAAGGTCATGATAACATGAGATTAAAATTATAAAATCATAACATTTATATTAGGGGTCATATAATTGAGATATTGAATAAATAATTGCAGGTAATAAGGCATGAATCATTAATGATTCATAGAATATAATCAATTAGATCGTAACTTGGATATAAGGATTGAAATTAAGAAATAAACATAAAATAGTAATGTTATGAACATTTATAAATAGTAATAGGTTCTCACATTAAATTGGGGACATATATCAGTCCCTTGAATAAACATAAGTCCATGAAATCCTGGTATGCACAAAAAATAATGGACATGAAAATATGGTCTACACATATAATTATGAACATGAAATTTTGTTCACTCATAACATATATAACTCTAAATTTATGCATATTTACTCAAATAAATTTAAGGGCATATAAGACTCACCCATCACATAAGTAAACTCAAAAAATGTGTTTTATAGGAACATAAAATTGTTCATCAGATTAGAAGATGTAGAATAAAATGTATTTCATAGGCACCATTAAACCATAATATAACCCACAAAATGATATGGGTTTCCTAAATATCATTCCATCATAAACATAAACCATTAATATAATGAATACTAATCAAATAACTTATTCATATAACATATAATACACAAGTAACATCAAATATTTCTTCCGTAGATGATAAATAATTTTAAAAGATCACTTCAATAATTATTGAGGAAAATATACTTTCCATTTTGAAAAAAAATATAAATGATAAAATTATTATAAAATGTTTTCATTGGAATTAACATTAAAAATTATAAATTAATCATTTAAAACTATTTTAATCATATTTGAAATACTTTTTCCATAAATTTTCTTATATGATAATTTATAACACTTTGAAAACATTTTTACAAAACATTGTTTTCATGGAATAAAAATATCAACTAAAATAGAGAATAACATTACATGATTAACAAAATATAATGAAATGAAAAATATTCATGATAAAACATATCAATGGAATTTATATTCACCATGTAAATGAATACACGTTTATACCGTAACATGTGTCTCAAAGATGGCAGATTGGGAGAAAATTTCCTTACCGACTGGGTAACCTTGGAACAGTGATCCCCATGAAAGTGAGATCATCAAATAGATATTTATATAGTCCTAAATTTATTTATATGGATCATATAATACATTCAAGGGTATAATATATTCCACAAAAATGAAATATGTTGTAAATATGGATTATATCTCACAGAAAATAAAAGGGAGATGTAAATCCCCTACCACATTATAATTAGTTGTATACAATTATCTATGAACGAATGAAATTTATATGATTATGATAATAAATTAATCATTTGGATAAGACATAAAAAAATTCATGGGAATCATATACTCTATGTATAATTAACAAGTAGTGTATAAGGCACGTGTACCACAGAAATAAAAGTGAGACAAAAATACCTTACTATATGAGTAAATTTTGATTCATGATGACCATGAAATAATAAAATTTATCTTAATTTTTTCATACAATTAATTAAATTAAATAAATTAGAAAAAATTTCATAAGTCAATATATACACTACAAAAAATACAATAGTGCCTAAATGACATGTATCTCACAGAAAATAAAAGTGAGATGAAATTCCCTTATCTTATTTATTTCAGTCCACCAAACATATTAAAAAAACCTATATAATAAATATACGTTTATTATAAATCTACTAGAAAAGAATATTCATATATTTAATACCGTATATTATTTACTTTGACTTCATATTACCCACTTATTAATAATTACATTTTAAAGTTATATCGTGGGTAATAAAAACATTGTTTTGTATTCATACTTTGAATTAGTATCCTCAGTACTATTACATAAATCATGATTTATGAAAAAATAAAATACAAATAATGTAATAAATATCATATATATATATATTAATTATATATTTATTCTTAGTTATTCAAAATTGTTGGAGATAGAAAATAAAAAGCATCGTTCATGGAGACGGTAGGCTATATGTACAAATGAACAATGATTTAATTTTATTATTATGTTATATAGAAGGAATATATATCATATATTATCATTGGAGAAATTTTTTTATGTCATATGTTTAATATTTATTCACAAAATTCATCCTTACTACCATCCATGTGAAATATAGATGAATAACGAATAACATAGCATTGTTTAGATGGTAAGCCTTACGTACAAACGAGTGAAATTATCACTTCCCAATAGAGTATATAATAAAAATGGAAGATATAATTTTATCATTATAGAATTATATTTCCCCCATAAATATTAAAACCAATTTTCTATCACAATGCTCACCATAAGAGGTGGTAACAGAATAATGGACAACTATGGTTTCATGATTCAGTAATCTATCGTACACATAAATGATATATTCATTACCCAATAAGTATAAGTATGTGAAATTATAGTTAAACCCCTAAATATAACACAATATTTGGATATTTTGGAAAATTATTTTACTATATAATTATGAATTAAAAATAATTTAATTTGTTCAAGGAATAAATAAAATAATAATTGTTGTCGATGAAAATTACATCCTCTATGGGTGTCAATATTTTATTTTCATAAAATGACATCATTGGATATATTTATACCTAAATTTTGGATTCTAGGACGAATTTATGGATGTTTGGTAGCTAATTGAGTAAATATTTGGTGAGAATAATAGAATTATTAGGGTGAATAAAAGATAATCATATGTTCCATTTTATAATAGAGGGGAATTTCACCTTTGAAACCATCTTATTATTAATTTATAATAATTTAAATATCAATACAAAAACCCCCAAAAGGCCTAGTATTCTAAGATTGTACAAGATAATGTTGTTATATCATCGACAAAATATAATTGTAGGGTTTTTATGTTACATTTATACTTATCCTTTTTATTAAACCTTAGTTAATGTATTTTAATTTTATCTATGCTAACAAATTTTTTAATGTTCTCTGAATGTAATATTTAAATATAAAATGTTAATTGGACCATAAATGATAAATTTATGATATTTCTTAACATACATCATCCATTTCTCATTAATTAATAATTTATTTAGAAATAAATAAATAATATATTACATTCATAAAATAAAATTAGTTTCAAATTTTACAATATTCATTATTTTCCTATTTAAAAATATCATAATAACATGATATGTAACATCTCGTTACCAATATATGAGGTACACATTTAACATAATCATGGTTTTTCCTTTTCTAGTTATATATATTATAATGAGAAGGAATTGGGAGGATACCTATATTGGTGAGTTCAATGATTTGTTGGAATATTATCTTGAATAAGATTTGGTGTTGGATGAATGTGGATTTAACGTGGTGTAAGAAGGTTACCCAATGTGTAAAGCTCGGTGGATGAAAGTTGTGAAGGGATTCACATTGTGAAAGGATAAATGCTGTGAAGAGATGTTTCCCATCTTGAACGTTTTAAATAACGTAATTTAATTTTTGGGAATAGGTTTTCTAGTGCATGTGGGACTTTGGTTGTTACGTGTCATATAACAGGGTTAAACACCTTATAATGGCCTACATGAATTTTTTTTGATATGTGTCCAGCTTTTTTTTGTTTCCTTCTCTAAACTCTATTGGTCTCGAACTAGAGGAATTATCAAAATATTTTGGGTAAATCCAATCACGCTTGCTAAATATATTAAGAATTTGATCATTATTGCAGGTATGGTGTGTCTCTTACTACAAGAAATTGGAAAATTTTGAGGGGTTATTTGGGATTTTTTTTCCCTTCGCATATGGTCATTTTTCAGGAGACCCCATCACAAATAACCTGTTTCAGAAAACAACCTCACAAAAAGTGTTTTTTGCGACTTCGTGAAGAAAAGAACTATTTACAACAGGACTTGGACCTATCACAAATAGTTTCCCCATGTATATTTAGAATGGCACATGTGGTGGGGAACTCCCATCCCAAATAGTTCATAGAGATTACATACAAAAAGTATTTGTGGCGGGTCGTCGAAAAATGTCCCATCTAATATAACATAAAAAATTAAGAAAATAAAATTAAATAAAATATTATTATTAGTAAAAGTAAAATAATAATAATAAATAATAATATAATAATACTGGGAAATATCAATAATAATGTTATAATTGAAAATATAAATAATATTAATATAATAAAAATAATAATAAAATAATATTGACATTTGTTAAATAATAAAAAATTAAAAAATATTATTAATATTATTGTTAATATAATAATAACATTATTATTATTAATGGAAAAATAATTTTAATAGTAGTAAAATAAATATAATATTTAATAATAAAAACTTCCATAATCATAAAATTTTTAAAAAATAATAAAAATAATAAATAATAAATAATAAATAATAAATTCTCAATTAATTATAAAATAAAATAATAATTAAAAATAATAAATTAAATAAATAATAAATTAATTAATATTCACTAAAATTTTAAAACACTCTATATAGAAATGAAAATTGTTAATATTACAAAAATATTTGCATTCAAATGTTTTAAAGTAAAAAAAGTTAACTATTGGGGGACCTCTAGATGAGCTAGAACAGATGGCGGAGTGAACTTCATCCCTAAACTAGAAGTTAGATGTCATATATACTCCATGTGCTCATGTTGTTGCTACTTCCATCGACACATCTCCTCTTCATCCTCCTTATGTTTTCATCATATATCTTCCTATATCTATTGATTCCATTGGTGCTTCTACTACTACTATTATTAAGGAATCTCATCCTACTCCCTACGCATAAAATCTCTAAACTCACGCTAGGCTTGCAGCATATCTTGATACTGTGAAATAGATGATGATGACACTCCAGGAGCTCCTCTTGAGCTGGACGCTGTCATCGCAACAGTAAAATAATAACTCTCAAGAGTCAATCGAGAGATGATTCCAACAACTCATCCTTTCTCAAAGGCATAACATATCACATATATCCAAGTTTCCATATCTAATCAATGGGTATTGGTCAGAACCTCAGTCTCCACTTGACTCTCAGTCTGCGTCTGAGACGTTGTGGCCTCATATGACCCTTTTAATTGATATTTAATGTTAAAATTGTTAAAATTCTATTTGGAGTTAATTTTAAAACTCAAAAATAAATTATACAGACCAGAACTTGATGGTGGGGATCACCTATAATCTCTGTAGTGACTGGATCTCTATACATCCCCCTATAAACATAAATCATCATAACATAAGGCTATTAAAATTCCAATATGAATATAAAATAAACTGTTAAATTTAAAATTATATAAATTATTTAAAAAATATTGAATACTATATGTTTCATGTATGTACTGATTACACGACTACCTTCTCTATGTGTCACATCGTGTCTCCCCTGATTTTGTCAACATATTGATGATTTCCTCTAAAAATATACACCCAACCAATGTTATCCTAATCCATCCCAAACCTAAGATTAAATGTAATCAGTTTGGTGAGCACAAAAAGACTCTTCAAAATCTATTACTCATATATTCTCCATTTCTTTCCCTCTCAAACTATGCCAGAACTATTGGGAATACTCACAAATAAACCCCTCCCATGAGATCCATATAACCCCAGGAATGCTGTCATCAATGGGATACCATAAAAACTAAAAATAAACTATAATAACAATTTATTAATTAAATAAATTTCAAAATAAATATTATTTATTTATGTACTAGCCAATGATCGAACATGTAGTGTAAAACATCAACTAGAATCTCATACCATTTGACTGATGCTTCAAAAAATAATTGTGCAACATTATACTCCCATGTCCAATAGCTATATGTGACAATCTATTATAAAAAAGAAAAAATAATCAAACTATTATTATATAAATAAATTAATGAAAACAAAGTAAATACACAGGTAAACATACCTTTGCATGCGTGGATCAAAACCTATATGTGGACATCGCTATAGAATAGGGTTTGGAATCATAAATCGAGGAAGACCACACCCCTTGATTCCTCTCTGAACTGTCAGTAGTTCTTGGATTATATAATCATACATCCTACTCATCCAATGGTAGATCATCCTCTAGAAACTGGAAAAACAGATCCGAGTCCATCTGAAACACCAAATGACTGCTGTTAGTGAACCGTTAAAAACACATATTATATAGTGATATATATTATATATGATTATAACAAGTATCTTACCCTCCCAATTGTTATATTCATCCTCATATTCATATCTGACAATTTCAATGTCTTCATATTCCTCCTCAACAACATCATCTTCTATATCAATCTCAGTTTCATCATCTCCTTTAATTTCAAATTAACTTGTAACATCAATAACATCATCATCACTGTCAAACCCTAACTACATGGTGCAATCATCATTTTTTTATATTCTTTAAAATCATTTTATTGGTTTATTCTTATGAAATATTCAATTTCCTTGCACTTCAGCAGAACCACATTCAGGTTGAGTAAACTAATTTTCATGAGATTCAAGATTAATTATGCTCCAACAATTACTGACCACTTTTAAGGTAGACCAGTAATTTGTATACAAAATTTTAATGTTCCTAATGAAATCATAAAATATGTAAATTTATTTAAAGAATAATTTTATATTTATTATCAGTGATTCCATTGGTCTGATGAACATGTAATCCCCTTTCAATATCCAACCACTAACATTTATTTATAGTTATATAATTTGGTCCCATATAACACAATTCAATATTTTCATCCTACATGCGGTAAAATTCAACTTCAATTTATCTATGATGATATCCCTTCAATAATAATCCACTATTAATTGTTTTCCTAATACCCCATATTCACATATATGGAATCGAAAACCATTATGGACATATTCTTTATAAGATTTAACCATTTTGGATGGTGGGTTACTCAAGTCACAAAACCGATTATCGGGTTTATCAGCATATTGATATACCATGTTTTTAAAATTTTTATCTATATATAAATTAATAAATTTATTTTATATTTTAAACCCTAAATAATTTATGTTACATTTTTTTGAAACCAGTAGGCATAATTATTTTGCAGATATTTTTCAAGAGTAGCTACTATAATTTATGGAAGATATTTCATAATATGATTAACATATAAGATAAAAAAATGATTAACTTACTATAACAACGATTATAGAATTAATTATAGGATCACTCATAGTATAGATGGTTTAATTTCGTCATTGTTGAGTAAAACATATATATGGGAACTTTGATGATTGTCATGTGTAATTCATCATTCATTAACTACATTGAGGAATATTTTGGGAAGATTAAATAAAGATATTTGATTTATTATATCTTTATAAACATTTCCCTCATTACATCCCATGTTGTTTGGTTTTAAGAGATTTTATGATTTAAAATAAGGAGAAGTGAAAAAATATGCTCTTGTAAATAAGCTTTTGGAATTGGGATCTCAACCGATGATTTTGTTAAGTACATTTTTCTTCAATTACATCATTAATATCTCTGATGAGTATATCCATAAGAACTATACTAGATCTACACATTTTTCTTCATGAGGAAATTTTAATATCAAATGTTCCATTTATTCAAATATAGACGACATGCATATTTTTTAATCTTATAATATTACCATTTCTGACCCATTACCCAAATTGAAATCATAACCATTTATAAGTTTCAAATCTATAATACACTACGAAAATTTTAATAGATTTTATGTGGATATGTTATAAGATTTTTCTGGGATTATTAACCTCTGTGAGATGATATTTTAAAAAATATCATGTTCTAGTCACCTGTAAATTTGGGAATGATCTAATCATACCATTACAAAATATCTGGTCTTACCTTATGTAAACAAAACTATATTAAATAAATTATCAAATAAATTCCTACCAATATGTATGACATCAAAAATGTGATGGTCCAACATATTACAAAAATATAGATGATCCCAAAAAATTCAATTTCTTATCCAATTTTGTACTTTCCAAAGGCCGTCAATTTTTTGTTGGTTTATTATTGGTCTAAATGTTATATGAGTTAATGAAGATACTATTTATTTAACCTATGTACATTATATCATTGTTGGAGTATCATTTTATTCAATTATACATTCTATAAAATGATAATTTTTCTTCCCAAAAGGATGATTCTCTAGAAGGTAGATGTGATGATTGTCGAAATTATAAGGATTTTTTATATTGGTAAGAATAAATTCTTTGTTGTAACTCATATAGTACTGAAATTATTTTATACCATGTGTAATCCATCCAGATAAAGTTTCTTATGAAGGGAAGTATTTAATTTTCCACGTTAATGTTGTTTCAAATAGAAAATTCTTTTTCGTAGAAACATCGTATGTACTGACACCATTACTCTACAATGAAATTAACTCAATAATAAACGGTTTCATATAAGCTTCAATAATCTTATTTTATTTCCTAGAATTAATAAGGATAAAAATATATATACATCCTTCACCAACATTCAAGGATTAAAAGTTTATGGAGTTATAAATACATTCCTACAAAAATAATGACTATCCTAAGAACCAAATCGACAAAAATCATTAGTAGAAAGACCCAATCACATGTTTCAAGATTCTAAAGAAAATTAAATATGTAATTTGTCAAAAAAAATTACATACATCCCCATAAAATGGATGAATTAATCTCATACCTTTAGAAATATTAGGTGTTTTCCTTGATACCAATAACGTTTTATTCTAAGAATTATATAAATGTTACAATCTCAATGTAAGAGGAAAATATATCAACTATTATATAGTAATCAATATAGACTTCCATTTTTTGGATACATTATACCTTGATTGTCGACTTGTTGGGATACTATTAAATGAATAATTTTTAATATATTATAACATGAAATCATTTGAACCTGAAAAATATTTTGATAACCATGACCCAGATTACGAACCGGCCTATTGATCTCATAGAAATTTTTAGGCTACACATTTCCTGCAGGAACCAATATTTTACCTAAATAATTTTTTTCATCAAAACTGCAATTTGACATTCCATTATCTGATTTACTAGCTTTAAATTTTTCAACTATTTCAAATTTTCTTATCTTGCATCCCGTATATATGGATTTTTCAATGGATCTCACCAAATAAAAAAATTGATTTGGTTCCAACTCAGTATTTCAATCAATATCATCATTATATTTAGTTATTTGAAAATATGAACCAACCACATCATGTACTAAATTTTGAAACTGTGATGGCTCCATTACCAAAATTTTAGTATCTTCTATAGAACTGCATTCAACTTGTTGATACCAAAAAAATATAATCTGGTTAAAATAAAAAATGAAATAGATGTCCTCCATCATTTTTAAAAGTGTCAAATGTCTTTATAAAACATTTTTTTACATGTAAACATATTTTTCCCTTCTAAATCAAATTATGATTTCGATGATGAAATTGATAATAAATTTTCATCACCGTCAATATATACAGAATTTATAAAAGAACATTTTGGTTTCTTTTACTGATTTATCCAAATGTGATAATCTAATAGTGATAATTTTTTACTTTCTTGTTCCATATATCTCTATGAAATATAATAAATAACATTTTTTTGAATAATTTTATATTATAAAAACAGTATCGAAAAAAGTGAAGGAATTTATATTCAATTATCTAACAGTTTATAAAACTTTCGATTATTTCAAATTTTTTAATTGTATTTTTGGAAAATATATACTAATCAACACTGATTTATAATAATTTACATGAATTTCCTTTAATTATTTTTAAATATAGTTAATTTATACTAATTACAATTAATTACATGGTGCACAATATCCAAGGGATTTTCAGTAACTCGTTTTCCCAAAGGCTCATCCCTTAATATCTTTCTCTTCCTGAAATCACTATATAAAATATACTTCGTTATACGAATATGCATTTTCATATTCACATGAAGGGAGAGTTGGGAGGCCTCGTCGCATTTCTCTCCATTCTCATGTAAACAAAAATGGATATACGTACATCGAAGATGATTTGTATGAGTAATTTCAATTAATGAAATTTATAAGATGATGAGTCTTTAGGAAAATGGCCTCTTTTTCCTGAATACTCTTCTCCTCAAAACATTCTCTCACTGAAATCATTATGATAAATTTGATCTGAAGTATGCATATCAATTCTCATGATAATGAAAATGGTTATACGTACGTCGGAGAAGATTTTTCATATTGACTTTAGAGAGAGAATGTTACAAAGATATAAGAAATTGAGAAAAAGGAATTCAACCAGTCTTCTAAAAATTATTTTAATTTATTACGAATTTCTTGCGAATTACTGCTAATAATAGAGAATTATTGTGAATTATTGTTAATTATTGCGAATTGTTACGAATTATTCCTAATTATTTATAATTAATCAAAATTAATCAAAATTAATACAAATTATTTCATATTATACCTTTTTATTCTGAATTATTAGTAATTATTTCTAATGATTAAAAATTATTCTTCATTTTTACTAATTATTACTATTTATTACTAATTAGCCTAAATTATAAAAAAAATATTACTAATAAATACAAATTACTCCTAATTATTAGTAAATATTACTAAATATTACTCCTTATAACAAATTATTACTAATTATTAATAATTAATATAAATTATTCTTAATTATTTCTAATTATTTATAATTATTCATATTTGTTACTAATTAATCAACTTTATTACTATTTATTTATATTTATTACTATTTGATTCTATTTATTCTTATGTATTCGTATTTCTTACTATTTATTCGTATTCATTTCTATTTATTCATATTTTCTATTGTTTAATACTAATTAAGACTAATTATTACTAATTATTACTAATTATGCCAAATTATTACTAAATAATCCTAATTATTTCTAATTATTACAAATAATTACGAATTATTACTGATTATTAATAATTTTTACAAATTATTCCAAAATATTTCTAATTATTCCTAATTATTTCTAATTACTCCTAATTTTCCTTATTATTTCTATTTTTCCTAATTATTCCGAATTATTCTTAATCATTCCTAATTATTCTTATTTATTACTAATTATTACTTATTATTATTAATTATTACTATTTATTAGCATATAATATTATTTATTAATATTTTTTACTAATTACATTTAATTATTACTAATTAATGCTAATTATTTCTAGTCAATCCAAATGATTAATAATTAATACTAAATATTACAAATTAATACTAATTATTACTATATAATCCTAATTTTTACTAATTATTTCTAATTATTTGTAATTAATCCTAATTTTTACTAATTAATATATATTTTTAATAATTATTAATAATAATTATTATTTATTACTAATTATTATTAATTATTACTAATTTTTACTATTTTTTATTAATTATTTCTAAATAATGTTCATAATTACTATTTAATCTTAATTATTACAATTTATTACTAATTATTAATAATTATTACTATTTATTAAAGATTATTTCTTTTTATTACTAATTATTACTAACTAATCATAATTATTACTAATTAAACTAAATTATTACAAATTGTCCATAATAAATAATAATTATTCATAATTATTACTAATTTTTACTAATTTTTACTATTTTTAAATATTTATTACTAATAATGACTAATTTTAAATATTTATTACTATTTATTACTAATTATTACTCTATATTACCAATTATTAGTAATTATTACTAATTATTAGAAATTATTATTCATTCATATTATTTATTATTAATTATTACTATTTATTAAAAATTCTTACTAATTCTTACTAATTTATCCTCATTAATACTAATTAATGTTATTATTACTAATAATCATAATTATTACAAATTAATCCCAAATATTCCTAATTAATCCTAATTTTTATTATTTAATCCAAATTATTACAAATTTAGACTAATTATTTCTAATTAGTAATAATTATTACTAATTAACATTTATTATTACTAATTAACACTAATTACTACTAGATAATCAAAATTATTTGAAATTATTCCTAACTATTTCAAATTTTTAATAATTATTACTAATTCTTATTAATTATTAAAAATTATTATTAATTATTAACAATTATTTCTAATTATTAATAATTATTCTTAATTTTTACTAATTATTCTTAATTATTACTAATTAGTCCTATTTACTACTAATTACTCCTATTTATTAATATATATTAGTATTTATCCGTATTTATTACTAATTGTTTCTAGCTATTACTATTTATTACAATTTATTACAAATTTTTATGATTTTTAATAATTATTACTAATGTATCTTATTTATTACTAATTAATCCGAATTATCTCTAATTAATCCTAACTACTACTAATTAATCCTAATTATTAGTAATTAGACATAATCATTACTACTTATTCCTAATCGTTACTCATTAATCCTAATTATTAGTGATTAATCCAAGTTATTACTAATTAATCCTAAATATGTAATTTTATAATAATTATTACTATTTATTTCTATTTGTTTCTAATTATTGATAATTATTTCTAATTATTCACTATTATTATGAATTATTAATAATTATTACTATTTATTCCTTATTAACCCTAAGTATTCCTAATTAATCCTAACTATTCCAAATTATTCTTAATTGCACATAATTATTATTAATTATTTCTAATTATTGCTAATTATTCTAAATTATTACTAATTATTCCTAATTATTACTTATTATTCCTACATAATAATATTTATTATTAATTATTACTAGTTATTACTTACTATGACTAATTATAAGTAATTATTTTTTTATTATCACATGTTATTAACAATTATCCCACATTACTACTATTTATTATTATTTATAATTATTTATTTCAATTTACTACTTATTAGAAATATTTTTTACAAATTATCACTAATAATTATAAATTATGAAAAATCATTAATGATTATTAATAATTTTTCTAATTAATACTAATGACTGCTACTTAATAATATTTAATACATCTATTAATTACAATAATAACCCAAATTTGTAAAAAAATGAAAAATTAAATGATTTATTTCTTATTTAATTTAATTAAAGCTAATTAACAATAATTACAACTAGTATCAAATAAAATGACTTAGCTGTAAAATAAAAGAAACAACAAAATACCTTAAAAATGAACCTTTCAGAGGATTAAATCCGCGGACACTTCCCCGATTAAAATTTTTTAAATTTGAATTTTTTATAGATATATTATAAGTTGAGAGGGAGAGAGGAGTTGAGAAATTAGTTAAATAGGAGGAAAAACATATGGGGTATACATATGTTAGATTAGTTTTGAAGAGATTATTTTTTACGACATTCCCATTGAAAATACTAACACCCTATTTGTTAGGGGTGGTTACTAAAAAGTTATTTTTCATGAGTCTCGTCACAAATACCAACTTTCCGACATATTATTTGCGATATGATGTAAATATTGACACGAATACGTAAAAGTACAATAGAGTATTTGTGAGGGGCTCTTATCCCTGTCTGAATTTACCATCCTGTGGTTTGGCACACTACTCGCACGAAAACATTTGCGACGTGGACCTTCACCTCATCGCAGATAACTAAATATTTGTAATGAGACCATTCCCCGTAGAAAAGAAGCATTTTTTAGTGTATTGGGATAAATGATCATTCATGTACTTTGTTATCTTTGATCATGGTAGCGCCTTCGGTTTTCATTATCAGATCTTTTGGTCTAATTTTGTGTTTTATCAAGTCAACATTTAGATTTGTAGTGTGATCACATTATAGAGGTTGTTCCTTTGTTGATTATGGTGCAACGAGTTTTCATTCTTCAGGTATGTGGTGTTTCCTCTTGTCTACTGACCCACTATCTCAATTTAATATTTCTTAATACATGTTTATTGGATTATTGGGACATCATAGACATCTTTCGGTTTTTGTTGTTGGTGGATCCCATTGCGGCCATGTTTTACTTGATTTTCAATGTAGGTGGTTCTGTCTCCAGCCTTTGATGATGAAACTTGTTGTTCCTTCTTTAGAAACTAATTTATAAATATAATTGGAATGATAGATTTGTGTGTGTTGAAATTATTTTTTCTAGAAATATGGGTTTTCCCTAATTATTGAGAAATGGAAAGAAAATTGATATTTTCAAAGCATGGAAGATGGTTTTGTGAGATGGTTTTGAAATTATTTTCCAAACATATTTATGATTTTGAAAATGAGAAAATGGGTTACATTGGGTACTAGGTGGAAGGTTTCACTTGAGGGAATCATATATTGTGGGGTTTCACATTTTGGGGTGCACCTTATGTCTTATAGTGTAGATTATTTTCTCTTGGGACATATATGATTTTGGGTTTAACATTCTCAGGTTTCTCCCTCATTCGGTAGTATAGATCAATGGCTTCAGGTACCATAGTGCACTGTTCATAGATTAAGGGGTATAAGTAGTCTCCTGCGTGACCATCTGTCTTCCATGGGGTTGTGATTCCTGTGCTACTACTATTGCATTTTTATTTCTTGTCTTTGAACTATTTTAGTCTTGATATGCATGTTGTTGCTTGTGAAAGATGATACAGTTAATTGTTCCTTGAAATTATCATACCTGTTTATGTTATAGAAATATGATAAAATTGAAATTTTTACCATGTTTTCTAATAAACTGTTTTACTACATATCATGTGATGTTTAAAAATAAAATTGAGAATAGAAGTGTTGTTATATACAGACCCTTTATGGAACACCTGGGTGGGATCCTATGGATCCTGTTATCTCACATTGTGCACACTTATTCAGTGGTGCGTGGATTTTTGTATGTATTCAATTGTTGGGAAAGGAAAAATTCTGTTGTGAGGCGGTGAGGTTTCGTCTTAGCTAGGATGCGTAGCTGGTTGTGAGATGACGGGAGTTTGTCCAAAAAAAATTATTCAGAACCTATTTTATTTTTTGTTCTTTATAGTTGGACATGTTTTTTGGGAGTTTTTCTACTTGTATGATTGTTTTCTTACACTGTATTCTTATAGTTATAGAATATATTTATTAGACTTATGTTGTTTATTTGTTTCCTTGTGTATATATATGTCATGTGTTCGTAATTTTTAGGATAAATCGTTCCCTCTTGTCCGTTGATCAATGAATGGGTGCTTGTCTCCCGCCCGTGGGGAACGAGAACGCCAATCGATTATGTGATAGATCACGTCGGGTGTCAGTTTTGAGGGTATCCTATGTCTGTTCAGTAAAATTTTGTAACAAAGGAAGTATTTCCTCAAGGATCCTTGTCTTGGGACATCTGATAGTCTTGAGATATAGTTGTTAGGACTTGAGAGGTATGTTGCGATATGTTCATGACCATCTCTTAGCATGATGAAACTCATGTTACCATGGGATGTGGTGTTATGTTTCTATAGTGTTGCATTTTTGTTTTGAATCATATTTTCTGCTTGTGGGTCTTCTAGATTATGATGAAATTTACTTTGTTGTCTAATAATTCCATATGTTGTAGTGTGTATCAATATGCCTTTGAGACATCTTCCACTGGTTCCTCGTGAAGGTATAACTGCTTCTCAACAAGGAAATATGCTAGTGGATCTGAATCTCATCCCGATTATCATATACGTACATTCTGATGTTGATCAAGATGGGCCACAGGTTCAGAACATGGTGGTTGAGGTAGAGCCAGGGGCAGGAGGACATAGAGATCAATTATAGGAATTATTTAATGAGATTCTACCATACATTAATGTATCTAATGAACCGTAAGTGGCAGAGGACTGGTAGGATAGGATCGTTCAAATCATTGACTTATTGGAGATGCATCAGAAAATCAGGGTAAGGGGTGTAGTGGTCAGGCATGAGGGTTCTGGAAAGATAGGGTGGGATTCTATGGTCCACGAATACTGGAACATGGACCTTGATTGGAAGGGTTTTGAAACCCTGTTCTTCCAATTTTTTCCTATAGTGGTAGATATTGTAAAATCATCAAGAATTCTTGACTTTTCACTTGGGAGAGTGTTTTGATTTAGCATAAACAAATCAGTATACTAAGCTTGTACATTTTTCTTTCGATGTGGTGAAGCATGACCTACTGAAGGTAGACATGTACCTATAATGTTTGTGATAGGATATCATATTGTAGGTCTTTATGTTGAAACGTACTACCTATAAAGAGAGGGTAGATACATCGATGATGGCATATATAGATATGGATGACCATTGTAGTTTTACCAACTCTTCTGTTCAATCTATTGGTGGATTTAGTGGCATGCATGGGAAGAATATGAGGTGGTAGGATCATCATAGAATCCATGGTTGTGGTTCTAATTAGAGAGCCTCCTCTGCACCATCTACTAAATATAACATTGTGCCTATGACTTGCTATCATTGTTTTAGGGTTTGATGCAACAAACATTCTCATCCTCTTCCTAAGAATACATGAAATATTTTTGGATGTTTTAGTAATATAAAACACGTCTGTCTGGCTATAAGTACTAATCATTATGTTTCATTACCAGAAAAGGATACTGCGAAGGATTCATAAGCTTCCAAGACTACATGGATCCAGACTCAAGACGTAGTTGTGATGCACTTTCCTGAAATTGATGACTGTCCCGTGGATGTTGATGAATTTCAAGAAATAGTAAAAGTTACTATCCTTATTGACTATTTATTAGTAATTTCTTTATTTGATACTAGTTCCTCCTACTCATTAATATATGAAAATTTTGTTGATATGATTAATCTTCCGAACTGATGATATGTTCTTTTTAATGGAGTTTTCCACACACCCTAGAATATAGATAGATCTCGGGCTTCAATTTCCTTATTAGTCCTTTAAGATATCTAATACGGAGTTGGATTGGGATTTTATCACTCCTGGTCTAGATCTATTTGATGTCCTTATCAGTTTGGCTTGACATTCCCCTCATCAAGCTCATGTTTATTTTTATCATCTAAATGTATTCTTTCATGCTTCGGATGGGATCTCCAATATGTTTTAAGGGGAGAAGAACATGGGATTATGATTTATTGGGCCTTCCTGCCTCAATAGATGGAGTTTTTTGTCTGAATTTTAATTTAGAATGATGAATATTCTAATGTTTTTGATATAATTTTGGTTTTTAGGGACATTCATGATGTTTTCCCAGATGACTTCTCATGTCTTCCTCTAGAGAGATAAGTAGAGTATAGAGATGATCTGGTGCTGGGTACAAAGCTGATATCGATACCTTCTTATCTTATGGAACCAAAAGAGCTAAAAGAGCTCATAATTTTGATGGATTTCCTATAGGGAAAAAGGATTCGTTCTCCTTAGTGTTTCACCTTGGGCAGACCCTGTACTCTTTTCCTTTAAAAAATTTTGTTCACTTCAGTTGTTTGTGGACTATCAGGAGTGTAACCAGGTGATAGTAAAGAATAAATATCCTATTACACATGGAGATTATTTGTTTGATCATTTAAAGGGGAAAAGTCGTTTTCAAAATTTGATCTTTCGAAGGGTCATCATCATCTCATAGGGCATGAGTCAGAGATAACGAAAATAGATTACAGGAAAAGGTATGGCCATTAGGAATATCTTTTGATTCTTTTGGTATGACTAATTCTCCTGCAGTTTTTATGGCCTTGAGGATTCATATATTCCAATGATATATTAACACTGTTGTTTTAGTGGTCATGGTAGATATTATTCTATATATGAAATCCATGTATGAGAAAAAAACCATTTATGTTTGGTTCTCAAAATTATGACAGAAAACCATTTTTATGGAAAACATTCGATATTTAGTTCCTCGATCCATTAATTGAAGTTCTTATGGAAAAAATTTTCAGAACATGGGTTATCAGTTGATCCGGATAAGTTAATGGTTGCTCTATCATGGAAGGAACCACAAAATGTCTTTGAAATTTGTAGCTTCCTTGGTCTTACTAGACACTACTGACGGTTCATTAAGGATTTATTTAAGCAGATGTCACCTTTAACTTCCCTTACTCTTAATGTGGTAAAATTCACAAGGCATCTGGAGTGTTAGTATTCTTTAGATGAACTGAAATGAATTCCAACACGATCTCCTGTTAGGATCATACTTGATCCTTGTATGATGTGTGTGGTATTTTGTGATGATTTTGGTGCTGGTTTGGGATGCTTGTTGTTGAATGATTACATTGCGGTAGCTTATGGATCACATCAGCTCCGACCACGAGAGAACAATTAGCCAACTTATGAACTAGATAATTCAGTAGTTATTCATGTACTTAAATTATGAAGGTACTATATTTTTTGGGAGTGGAAAAAATCCATATATGATCCAAAGAGTTTGATTTATATCATTTTAGTTAAATAATTGAATATCAGAATGAGATGATCTATAGAATACCTTCATTTGTTTGACTTTGATATCACCTACACCCCAGGGAAGGGGAATGTCATTGCAAAAACACTTAGTAGGAATGTACCATCACACGTTATTCAAGAATCAAAGGTGGAGTTGAACCATATTGGTATTTTCTCTCTAATACACATTGTTTCTCAGGTAGATGTTTTAGTTATGGTTCTGACCTATGTTTAGTAATCATAATCTCTCGTACAGTCTATCATTCATAGTTAGCAAAGGGATGTTGAGTTTAGAAAAGTTTGTGAATGTATTTATGGTGGGGAGACCATTTCTAGTTGGTCTCTCTCTCTATATGGTATACTCCACATTGGGATGTGGGTTATCATCCCAGTATCTGTGAGGAGTTTAGTCTTGAATAATTTGGAGGACCCCTGAGCACCATGATATGGGTGGGTGAAATAGGTTGTCATATTTTATTTTTCAATCAACAGATCTGGTTACCGTAAAGGTATGAACATGTTAATCATTTTTATTGGTAATGATAAATAATTATAAAATTCATAAGAAGAAAGATAACTGAATAGTTTTAATTGGTTCACCACTAAGGGACGATCCAAGGAGCATACACAAACAATGGGCCAGTCATACCAAAATCAACTATTCATCAATATATGTGGAATATAAATGTTTATAAACCGTCACTCTATGCCAAACACACTTCATTTACATGATTTTTGGGATAATAGATTGTGTCCCTTAGAACACATCCTCCAACACTCCCAATATCAATGCTTTGATTGTAGTCAAACACATTTTATCAAAATGAAGGTAACATCAAATTTATTTTCATTGAAAACATTGTCTCTGCCTATCATGGGACTCTTCTTGCATCACTAGTTTGAATTAATTCACTTGAAATCATTAAACTCGAAAACCTAATATCCAAATAATTAAAGAATCTCATCTTAATACTTACACTCAACACCTGTTCATCCACACAAGGTTAGGGGTGTCCATGCCTGTTTTATTTCACACAACACTTTCCTTTTTCTCCACCCTTATCTTTTATACAGCTACACAATAAGATTCAATTGATATTGATAGACTAGGGGAACACTTTTCAGGGAACCCCCTTCTAACCCGAAACTCACCACTAACATGAAACTCAAGGATTAAGCATAAATATATGCTTCCACACAACTCAATACATCCCTGATTAAGATCTCAATTATATTATATGTGTTCAACCTACCTAAAACGAGGCAGTATCTATCATTTTATAGGCATTTTCGACACTTCATGAAACATAGAAAAAATTTTCCCCTTGACTGCATGCATCATCCACACAACTCTCCTTTCACGCAAACTCACACAAACTAACCATTCATGAAAATCTATAACTTACATGTCCACCCTTCCATTACCATTTTTTATGCAATGATATTGAAATATACCAAGTGTGAAACATTACAAATAATCTTTAATGTTGTGGGAAAATTACTTTTCCAAAAACACCTTTCCCCTTTCTTAAATTTTTGGACCCAAGAAATTAGCAAACATACTGAAATGATACCACCTTCAAAACTATTAAAAACTTTAACATAAAGATCCCTTTACTTGAAAAAACACTAATATTCCATATTAGGATTTATAAAAAACCATACTCCAATGATATAAATAAACAAACATGGTTAAAATAATATCCCCTATGGGTTTTCTAACAATCTGTAGATATATTTAACGAAGTAATAGCCACTATCGAAACCGAATACACAAGAAACAACTCATCCACACTCTAAGCCTACGTGAGTAGTACTAGGTGTAGAATAAAAGGGGATCTTGAATTGGGTTCTTATTTCTTCAAAATGTTATATATGTCCATGTAAGGCTATGAATATTTCCTTATATCACAGAATTGATTTCTCTATTCTCATTCTCCAACATTGAAACTCATTCTCAAACATTGTAACACGTCATTATACCCCTTTATAACTCAATGTTTTTTTATTCTCCAATATTCTGAAACCCAAAAACAATAAATTTTTCATTATCATTTTAATTCTCCTCTATTATACCATTGACCAATTGCATTTATCCATTCACCCCCATTGGTAATAAACCCAAATAACCTAAATTTACCTTTTACACCTCAAAACATACTCCCCCTAGATCATATCTCCCCCATAAATATCTATCACATTACAATTAAATTAATTTAACTAGGGGATGGGAACCCTAATAAATTCCTCATACACAAGGGGGTGGTTGAACACTATGGTTATACCAATGATTCTCAAAAACATGTGTCAAAAATGGCTTGGTCAGTATGTCAGCAACCTAATAATCAGTTCCAACATGATCCATTTTAATCATTCCTTGTTAAATGTTTTCCTTATTAAAGTGATATCTGATTCCAATGTGTTTCATATGATAATGTTGAACAAGATTAATTATAAGATAAATTATTCTCTTGTTATCACAGTGAATTACCATTGTCTATTTCCCCTGTTCACCAATATCATTAAATTATTTCATCATCCAAATTAGTTGAGTACAAGCCATTGTAGCATAGATATACTCTCCATTAGTAGTAAAAATATAAGTACTTTATTATTTATTACTCAACCATCCCACACATTTCATTCCAACAATGATTTCTCCACATGTTGTGGGCATTTGATCAACAATATCTCTAACACAATCAACATAAAAAACACTGATAGTTCAGTAATTCTTCCTAAAAATGCATATTCCATAAATGAGATTTCCTTGAATATACATCGTGATTAATATTTAATCCACCATATGTTTTTAGTTGGGATTATGTTGTATGTCAGCCACTATGAATGTTGCAAATATAATATCGTTCCATGTCCCTGTCAGGTACAGTATGCTTATAGTGATTATTTTGTACATTGTGTAATGTACAGATATATCAACATATGGCATTCCGAGATTTTTATAATCTCTAATCAGATTCGACATTGGTTTGGAATCATGCATTTTAAATTTCTTTAGAAACTCTCATGGATTCATTTCCATAGAAATAGAAGTGAAATATTTCCTCTAAATCATTTTCTACACTAAGAACTATGCGATTCTACAAATCAATGTCATCTCGATGTCTGATTTCATTTGATTGGAAAATTGATCCACTAATCCATTCCTCTTTCATAAAATATAATATAATCTACAATTATGAGTTCCCTGAACTAATCATTTTGAGAAATATTCACTTAGATATTTTGATCCACTTTTCCTCTTTTAAATTCTTACTTCTTTAGAAAGGAGTAAAAAAATATTACCACACAAATGGTGCATGTTTCAGACTATATAGTACCATCTTAAATATACAAAACATTAATTCATCATTAAGAAGTGGAAAACCCACTCATCGTTCAATGCGTAATTCTTCGTCTAGAACTCTATTCAGGAGTGTTTTTTTCACATACATATGATATACTTTGTCTCCATTTTGAATTTACATGGAAATAAAAATCATGATCCACTCCAGTATCGACATTAAAGAAAATTTTTCGTCAACATTAGTACCATCAATATGTGAATATCCTATACACACCAGTCGAGCATTATTTATGATTACGTTAAATTTATCATTGAATTTTTTTAAAGACCCACTTTTTACCAATCACATAGTGAATTTCTAATTCCATAACTAGATTCCATGTCTGGGTATTATCAATTTAATCTAACTCTTCATTCATTTCTTATACCCGTGATTCATCCTCTATATATTTTTCAATTGTGGATAGTTCCACAGCTGATAGAATGGTATATTTTGCATTATACATCATTTTACTTGTCTATGTGGGTACTTTAAAATCCCTAATGACATTAAATTGATCAATATCATCTCTGTGATTTCTCCTGTGAGGTTCATATGAAATTTATTTTTCCATGGTTTCCTCTTTTGATTCACCTTTTGAATCAAAAACTTATGGTGACCCCATAATGAATTGAACGTCTTCTTATACTTTTATATTGGGATCGGTTCCATTCCACATCCTTCTTCATCTTCTATCATATCAGTATAATAATTTCTTGAGGAATTATTTTTATTTTTTTAAATGATGTACACACCAATTATTTCCACATTTTTTCTAATATTATTATTGTACCATTTGAAAGATTTTAAATTCATTGAATATCTATGGAATATTCATTCATATTCAACATCACCATAATTACCTTGATTTCATTCTTTTTTTTGAGGAAAAATTTACATCATGAAACTCAAAAAATCTTCATAGTGGGATTCTGTACATAACACAACTCATATGGTGTCTCTATTTCTCTTTTAGAAATCCCTATTTGATTATTAGTATTCATTGTATCATGAACAACCTATTTCCAATAATGGTGAGGGATATGACTGTCAATGAGAATAGTTGTGTCCATATTGTTCACCTCTCAATTCCTACACTAAAGAACTCCGTTTTTATATGGAGTTATCAAAGTAGAAACCTCGTGTTGTATTCAATGTTTCCCCAGGTAATTTTCAAACATAATGGATGTATATTCCTCTCCATTTTCAAACATTAAAACATTGATTGTATGCACAATTTCATTATAGATTGTTAGATGATATGAATTCAAGGAATCAATATCTTCCCATTTCTAGTGTATGACCATCACAAAATCCATTATAATGAAATAATAAACAAAAAACCATATTCATATCTCCATATGTTTCAAAAACATTTTGTTGTACCCATACATATGTGTGGATGAAATCAAGAAGTTTTGATGCTCTTTTCTTCTATGGGTGTTATGAACTACATAATAAATTTCTTTTCATATAAGCATCAAAATTACTCACATGTTCATGCATCAAATGAGGGATATCCAGGATAGTTCTTAGTTTAGATATCATTTAAATGCCACTTTGATTAATTTGACCCACCCATCAATGACACAAGATGTTCTATTCTTCAACTTTCATGTTTCAAATTTTCTCTCTACTCTAAACCAGATTTAAGTTTCCATCTATTATATACCCTTTCATGAGGTAATTCTTTGTCCTTATTTTTATTGTGCACCCATTTGGATTGAATGTTACTATAAGAAATATATCACATAGTTTTATCACACATATGAGATTATGATGGAAACCATCCACATAAATAACTTAAATTTTCTTAATATCATTACATGCTAGATATGTACTCATACTACCTTTGATCAACAGTGGACCATCATTACCAAATAAGACTATTCCATCAACTATTTCCATTATATTATTTTATAATTATCCATTTTTCATCATATGGTATGAGAATCCTCTATCATGAATTTAGGTGCTAATATTATTTATAGCTTTTTGGGCGATATCAGCATGATTAGGTTTCTATAAATTTTTATTTTCCTTCCATGAAATATTAGATTGAGTGAAGGATGTATATGGCCTTTCAAATATCTTTTACATATGTAGAGGTTCATCATACTCGTATAGTTATTTCTGAGGATAAAATATTTTTGTAAGTGAAACACTGTTTGGTTAATGTGTATATTCTTGTCTCTGAGTTTTTTATGAATTTTTATTGACATTCCATTGTCTATAATAAATTAATTTATGGTCAAAGTTAGAAAAATGGAAAAAACATCCATAGAAATTATTTCATATTTACGAATTTAGATGTAAATTAATTCTCCTTTATCGATTTCCTAGCTCTTATTTATTCACATAGATCTATGACTATTCATAGTATTACATGGTATGCCCCAAATAGCAAAAGAATTGAAATTTAATAAGGGGAAATGAATTTTCACTTCGGTTTCTCCCCATGTCTCCTTCCTTCAGAAAAATGTTTGATTGGTGGTCATTTATAGAAACATGTTTATTGTTTTTAGTTATCCTTTCAGTTTGACTTGGGGCTTTATTTGTTATGACATCAGGAGTCTTTGTGGTATTTAAATATATCAGCTTTTATTTATATTAGTTCATCTTGTTTCTAGCCTTTGATGTTCACTATCCCAACCAATTCTATAATTTCACATTCATGGTTATCTTTTATCATCCAAAGGCTTCTCTACACCTTTTAAAACACTATTCACATTCTATATTAACATAGTATTTTAGAATATTCCAAAATGTATTTTATTCTTTGATTCCATTGGATTTGATTCACTTTCTCATTTACTCCTGGGAGTAACAAATTGCTCTCTAATACCCTCAATAGTCATGGACTTCTCCACCAGTCAATATGTAATCATTGATGACCATTTTTCATTCTTCAATTCTGTGATTTATTTCAAATACAACATCAATACATTCAATGGTTGTTGACTATTCTTCCAATAATTCTTCTGGTTGTTAAATTTGAGCTTCACGGTGGTCAAAATATTTTTATGATTCTTTAAAAATGTCTCTTCACTTTTTTCATATGTTACTATGATTATCACGCATGCCAAGAGCATCCATAATTTGAAACTTTATATCATTATCAGTAATTAATTTATTTTTTTAGCTTTATATTTTTATTATTCTAACTTTTCAATAGTATCTATAATAGACACATGACTTCCAAATTTATACTCGGTTTTTTCTTGGTCAATGAATATATTGTCATCATCTAATTTTTTATTAACAAAACTATTCATCTATACATCCATTCCAAATTTTATGTCTCCCTATTGATAAAAAGTTTTCTCCTTTTGATGCATATTTCTTGATTCTCTTTATTCATCATCAATCTTCCATGAGCACCAAGATGTATATTTCAATAATCTACCACAATGAGAATAGACCAAGGGAAGATTTCCTTCAAATATAACTATTCCTGTCATGAATTTTATTATAAGAAGAAAAAGAATTTCATCTTATTAATTAACATGATCAACTGTATCTCTATATACCTCATGATTTTTCATGTATTGGAAAACCATTCTCTTGTTTACTCAAGTCTATGAATCTTTTGGTTTGACTCTCATTTCATATGCCACCATACTTCTTAGTTGATCATCCAAATAATTTTTAGAAATATAATTTTATTAAATGGATGAAACTTTTGGATTATAGAGAAGTGGAATCCTTCTCATTTTTTTTTCACAATTTCAATGTCTTTGATTTCATCATCAAGACTGAAAATTTATCCTACAACTTTAGAAATTCAATTAAAAAAACAATCTGTATTTTTCATCAAGATTCATCCTAAGATCGTAAAACATATTGTGATAGAATTCTATGCTTCAGCATCTTCATCGAGCAGTTTTTTTGTTTGTATCAATCATATACAACCTTGTCGGATAAGTGAGCTATATTAATTGTGTAGTGGAAAAGATTTCTTTCATTCTAATAAATCATAGATTTGATCTCATCCTATTTTTTCCGAAACTAACTGTTACTTACATTTAAGTGGGGGACTCCCTTGACATTAACCGAATTCTCTATGATAGAAAAAAGTGTAGATTTAACACCATAAACCTTAACCAGGATCTGATAACACTTGTAGGACCCTGGAGCATAGTTACATGGGGGGGGGGGGTGAATCCGAGTGTCATATTTTTTTTAAATCAATGGATCTTATTCACATGTTATTATGAACATGATTAAACTATCTATTAGTATTGTTGAGTAATTTAAACATTCCATAGATGCAAGAAAACCAAAAAAATACATGGTCTACCACTAACGGATATTCTAATGAACACACACCGAAATTGTGTTGGTCATGCCTAAATCCACTATAACAACACTCCTCTTTATTTGATATTTAATCCTGATTTGATACAAAAAACCACTAAATGCAACACCAAATATCTGGAGGTATAGTGTATTTTGGAAATTAGGTAAATTAAATTAAAACATATAAGATGAAAACAAATCTGTATTGAAAACAACATTCTCATGACCACAACATTCCATCATACTTAACACTGCATGGGATAATCAGAGGACAAACATTAGAAAGAGGAGAGATATAAATCCCAGTAAGGTAATAAACAAGGAATATAATGAGGAATATAATACATGACATAAAATTGGTATATCAATGTTAAATAAATAGAACATAAATAATATGGGATGATATAGAATGACAATAATAACATGTGAAATGTGGAAACAAAATACAACATCATATTAGCATATTTCATATCTTATTTCACATGGAGGATAATGAATCAATTTTCATTGCATATAGTGGAGCATGAATAAAACCTCATATGAAATGAAGGAGAATGACACAAAGATCATTGCACAAGAAGGATCATGATCCAAATACAATTTCACATGGCGTATCCTAACAATAAACATCACTTAATGCATTATAGTACTATCAAGGACAACCCTATATAATCATTTCATTTTCATGCTTAAGTGTGTCAAAGAGATCAGAAAACATAGATTCATAAATCATAATTGTTTATTAAATGATCATGGAAATGTGGAATACATACATATAGATCGAAAATCAATAATTATATGTGAATAAAGGTTGATAAACTTTATAGATAAATGTGTATGTTATTCAATACACAATAATTTTGTTATGGAAAATCCCAGTGTAATTTCTACATCATAACTACTTTGTATAGAAATTCATAAAATGGAGTGAAGATACAGAATAATGTATAAAATTATTTCGAAATGAAATGTTAAAAAATTGGGGCGTGGATTTAAATTCCCCAAAATAGATAATTGGAAATATAATGTGTTAAATAATAAAGAGTCTTGAAGTAGGAGGATAATGTAAAATAACCCTTATGAAATTTCGTCATAGTAATATGTGTACATAATGGATTAAAGGGGGTATTAATGAGAGTAAAATGAAGATAAAAAAATTTATAAATAAAATGGAGATTATGTGAATCATTCCAAATCATATCCCAATATATGAAAATCAAATTTTAGATGAATAATATAAAATGGTGATTCAATGTAAATGAGAGACATTATGTTATTTTAGTATAGTAAGGGATTGGGTAATGGTCAAAATTAGGGGGGATAAATTATCCATCATAAAAATAAAATCCATTAGAATGTAAAACAATTATTAAAATTTAATGTAAAAAAACCAATAGAAATTAAAATAACTATTCTGAATGAAGGTTCTTGAATTTAGAGAGGAGGGAAATCTATTACATCATTTTATGACTCTAGAGGATTTTAAGAGGATTAATGGGAGGTTGGGGGAACAATTAGAGGACTCTATGTTGTATGGGGAAGTGTTCTGGTGAGATTGAAGGATATTTAGTGATAATAAATGGGAGCTTGTGCGGATTTATATATGAAAGGTGGGGGATTTCATTATTATTTTGGTTTTGGACACGCCATAACAGAATATTCATAACAAAAAACTATCCCATGGATTTTTCCCAAGGTTTCTACCAAAGGGGAGTGTTATAAATAATTATATAAGGAAAATGGCCAAAGATAATAATTTATTTCTCTTTCTTATGTGGAGGTGGGTCATAATGTCAATGAAATAATATTAAAATCAAAAAATATTTCATAAGTCTTGTATGATTCACTAATGATTTATAAAATACATCAAAAAAATTAAAAGCACATTAATTTAATGAAAAAACTTATATTTTTCATAATATCCCTTTTATTGTATATTTTATATCATTATGGAACCTTTATGATTACATAAAACACAATGTATATTTATACGGTATTTCAATTTTGCCCAAAAATTCGACTATCTTAAAAAATGATGAAAAATTAAACATTGGATATTTTCAATGTCTTTATTCATAAATTAATATTAATTTTATCAAAATAAATTTCTAAATATGTGAATTTTCACTTTTAAAATAAAATCAGATATTCATTTAAAATTGACAGGCTTTGACAATAACAGTTTTCGAGCCATAATAAAAATTACAATGGACATCAAAAAATTATATGATAATATATATATTAAATAAATAATTTAATAATAACATTTAATTAAAATATTATTTATTTCAAACATCAAAAAATACATCAAAATATATTTCTTAATTAAATTTGAATATTAACAAAAAATACTATTTTATCTTTAAGAACCATTTATAGAGTAGTAATAATTAGATGAAAATACATTCAATATTCAATAAAAAGTAAATGTTCACATTCCTATTGATAGGTTCATGATACATATCCTTTTATTATGACAACCTAATCTATCAGAGTAAAGTGATGATGGTGGGGATATCATGGGGTCATTAGGTCAACATTGACTGGGTTGTGATCTTGATGAGCTTGAACATATCTTGTAAATAGTTTCTGTCTTGAATAATTTGTGAGATATCATTTTGGGATTGGTCTAGGGAAAATCCATGAAGTGCTATCTCCCTCTAAAGCTCAGATAAATTGGCATCGTAGGGTACAATCCTACACTTTTTTCCTATCACTTTCTTTGTTTGTTTCAAAAGGATTTGTTAAAACCAAATATTTATACTATTCATGTGATCAATTTTCAACAACTATATTGTCAATGACAATAATGCATGATGGTATTTTAAATTCAATTAGATAAAATAATTCATAATAAGTCCAAGTGATTTCTATATCCAGTAAATAAAAAGGGGTAATTTTATTCATAATAATTTGTTTGATGACAACCTCCCCCGTTATGAAATTTTTCCCTCGAAATTTTCTCTTACCACACGCAAACAGATGATGGTAGCTCTACATTATCACATCCTCTATCTCCCACATTACATCATCAGACTTCTGTTTATGCCACAATACCATGATTATGGTCATTGAGTACATTTTGTGGGACTGGTATGTACTTTCTTAGTATATATAAGTTGAATACATCATGTGGTTCAAATAGTTTTGGTGGGAGTTATAGCAGGTAAGCCACTACTCTGATTCGATAAAGGATCTCAAAAAAATGATGTACCTTATTCAATGGATTCCCTTATTCCCAAATCTCATCACTCTATTCCATATAGATTTTTTTAGGAATACCATTTCTCCAAGTCAAATACTATGCCTCCTCGAAGATTGTCAGCAAAGATCTATTGTCGACTCTGAGCATCTTTGATGTGATTCTACATGGTATTAACCACCTTTAACATTTCTTTTACCATTTCATGACTTATATGATTTCATTACCCAACTCCATCACACCATGTCAGTGTCCTCAACCTCTTCCCATAAAGGGATTCATATGGGGTCATTTTGATTCTTGAATGGAAAATTTTGTTGTAAGAGAACTCCACAATGGAAGATTTTTTACCCGTATGCTTCTTAAGACCATTATGAAATTTCCCAATATGCCCTCATGTGTTTAAATAGTCCAATCATATTTGATAATATTTTTAGAGGTTATAATCTATATTTATTTTTAGCTACGTGTTTAGAGAATGCTAGTGATTATTTTCAAAACATATAGGTGATATGGGATCTTTATCAAACACTGTTGTTAGTGGTACTCCAGGATGCCTTACCACCTCTCTAATTTATATTTGATCCAATTAATCCAGTCATAAATCGTCTTGATTCATAATTATGTGTGCAATATTTATAAGATGATACACAAAAACTAAGATAGCATTGTTTCTCTTAGATGTATTTGGATGTCCGGTGAAAAAGTACATGGTGATGTCTTCCCATTTACATGTTGGAATGGGTAATGGTTGTATCATCCCCATATAAATATTCCTTTCATCCTTCACATACTGACATACCAGGAAATTTGATGTATATTTTACTATCTTCTTCTCCAGGTTATCCCAACAATAATGCTCTCAGAGACCTCAATACATCTTTGTGTTTTCTGGGTGAATGGTTATATTTGAACTATGTGAATCATCCAAATTCATATTTCATTAAGTTGTGATTTTATGTAACACATAACCTTTACCTAGTCAAAAAATTCATTATTTATTGACATTGGAGATTTGAGATTTCCTTTTTTATAGTTTCCACTTTATTTTGAAATCAAACATCATCTTTTAGAGAATCCTTTAACATTTCGAAAAGAGATGGTTGAGAAATCATTTATGTATGGATTGAATATTTTCCTTTCAATTATTTGAGCAAGATATGATTTCCCATATTGAAGTAGTATCCATTAGTTACATGATGTTTCTAAGGAATATGAATCCCCAGCATTGCACTATTATAGAATCAGAGGTCAATTCACTATATAGAGAGTGATTTCCATCGCATGGAAATTTATGTTCACTATATATAGGGAAATCCAATCAATTCAAAGAATAGTATAAAATTCCACCAATGGATGTATGAAAAGTATTTTGAGAAATTTCAATCCACAATTTATGAAAGGGGAGGATTTATATACATTGGATACAATAATTGACCCATCTTCCATTTCCACCGACATCTCAAATTCTATTCTAGGTGGTGGTGTTTGAATAGTTCAACTTATAAATCATGATATAATGGAATGCCTAGAACTATATATGATAACCCTCCCTTTAACATTTTTATTTTGGTTCTACTCTATCCAATATAGACTTATAGATTTGTATTTTAAACTACTAATATAAAGGTTAATCAAAGGAAATTAAAAGGATAAGTTATAAATTACACTTATATTTTTTACTTATGAGTTTCTTGGATTCATTCTACGATATCCATTATCTAATTCATATCATTTATTATTATGGGATTTTTTCATTGTTACCTTAATAATATATCGTAACGAGCTTCTGAATATACAAAATCATATCCCTAAGCAGAGTCAAACCAGTTGCATAGTAAGTGCAATTTTCATGTACCTCATTACCCTAAGTCAATCCTAGAACAACATGTAACAATATATACTCATAGGTATATCTATGACATAACCACATCTACTTATAGTATCTAGAAAATGATGTATTTTATTAACAACCATATTATCTATACTAACCAAAATTTAGCAATGATATATTATATATAGTCTTATATCCAATGGTTTTAACTGGGGTTTTCCAATAATAATACAAAAAATAACCAGACCTATCCTATGATATCAACTATAAAAACCATCATCTTTATTTGTTATTTAAACATGAATTACTTCATAAAATTGCACTTAATAAAACTCAAAAGAACAATAGGTCGAGTTAAATTGCTAAATTAGGAACATTACAATGAAACATAAAGCATGATAAGAAACATCTTTATTGAATACTGATTTTACAAGACCACAAAATTCATTCATACATAACACTAAATTGTATAACCTAAGGACATACATAAGTAAGCGATGAGCTATAAATCCCAATAAGGGAATATACACAGAATAACATGAGGAATACAATATATGTTATAAAATAGGCATAACCATGGAACATAAAAAGGAAAATGAATAAAATGGATTGATATAGAATGATAATCATAACACTGTAAAAGTTAAAGAACATATAACATGGTATTATCTGGAGTTATGACTCATTACACATGGAAGATAATGAGTAATAACAATTGAACAAAGAGGAGCATAGGTAAAATATCATTGCACATGATGGACCATGAGTCAAAGCACATTGAACCGAAAGGATTCTAAGACAATTATCATTGAACATGATGTATAATTATACTAAATAATACCCATTGCACTGGATTACTATCAGGGTGAAACCTTTACAATCATTTCATTTTTTATAATTTAGTTTTCTACATAGATCATACAACATGGATTCATTAATCATAATAGATTATTACAAGATCAAGGAAGTATGGAATAATTATATATATATCCATAGTAGATAAATATAAGTTGATACAGGTGAGTAACCTTGATATAGAAATTGGTATGGTATTCACTACACACAGATTTTGAAATAGAAAATTTCAGTACAATTTGAGAAGCCTAACCACGCTATGTAGAAATTCATAAAATAGGTTGATGAGAGATAAACAGTTATATCATCTTTTAGAAAAGAAACTAATAGTAATATAGGCATGAATGTACATTCCACAAAATATATAATTGGAAATAGAAGGTGTATCATCATAATGAGTCTTGAAGTAACAGGATAAAGAAAAAATACTCTTATAGAATTTTGGTATGGTAATGGGTGTACATAAAGTAACATAGGGTGTTTTAGTGAGAATGAATGGAATATCACATAATTTATACATAAAATATATAGTAATGGAATCATGAAACATCATATCCCAAAATTTGAAAATGCACTTTAATAAGAATGATATAAAAGAAGTGGTTGAATAGAAAAGAGGTGGGGAATCCCATACGGTATTTCGGAATTGTAACGGCTTAAGAAAGGTTCCAAATGAGAGGGAATAAATGAACCACAAAAAATAAAAACAATTATAATGTAATTTAATGATTAAAAATTAATGAATAAACAATAAATTGAAATTAATGTAACTAATCTCAAAGAAGTTTCTTGAATTCAAGGGAGTGTACAGATATTCCTTACTTGGATTTGTGACCCCAAAGTATTAGTATAATCTTATTGGGATTTTGGGGTCATCATGGGAGGAATATATGGAGTAGAGGAGAGAGTGGTGACGAGACTAATGGAGTTTATAAGAGAAATTGGATCTTGGGTGGGATTATATTGGAATGAAAGGGGTTCATTGTTATGTCAGTTTTGGAAACTACATATTAATATATTCAAAACCAAAAACCCTATCATTGATTTTGATCATAGATATTACCAAAGGGAAATGTCATAAATTAATTCATAAGGACATGGGATGATGATAATAAAATACTTCTCTTACATATGTGAAGTTGAGTCATACTTTCATGAAATGATTTTAACATCCAAAAATATTTTATATTTCTTGAGTGATTCACTAAGGCATTATATAATTAATAAAAAACCGACCATCTCATTATTTTAAATGAACAATATTTATTTGGTCAAATAAAAAATTTATTGAATTTATTACATATTTATTAGAACATTATGATGTCATAAAACACACCAAATATTTATACGATATTGAATTTATACCAGAATATTAGAATGCCTCAGAAAATTATGAAAATTTCACCATTGGATAATTTTGATATCCTAATTCAAAAAATTGTATTTATTTTATCTAAATAATTTTCTAAATATTTTATTTTAAAATTTAAAAATAATAACCGATATTTATTGAAAATTGATGGGTTTTGACCATAGTATTTTTCAAGCCACAATAAGCATCACATTTCAAATCATAAAAATTACATGAACATTTATATTATAAAAATTTAATTTAATAATAATATTTTATAAACAATTTTTTAAACATTCTATTCATTCATAAAAATAAATTTCATAATGTAATATGAATATTAATTAAAATAATATTTGTGATTTTAAAAACATTTACAACGTAATAATATTGAGAAGAAAACAAAATCAACATTCTATAAAAAAATTGTACATATTAATATTGATGGGGTCATTATAAATCCACCTTTGTTACCCTAGAATATTCCCTGAGTAAGGTGTGTGTTGGTGGGACTTTCATGGAAAAATTCGATGAACATTGTTTGGGACATGATATTAATGATATTGAAATTCTCTCGTAAACAGTTTCGATCATCTTTATGTTGTTGGATCTCAGCTTGGGTTTGGTCTAGGGAAAAGCCCAAATATGTTATCTCCCTCAGAAGCTCCGATAATTGGTCTTAAAATTGTAAAATCATAATGGATGAGCCCGCCACTTCCTTTTTATGTGCCCAAAGGATTTGTGAAAAACATATATTTATACTAGTCATGTGTTCATTCTTTAATGACTATATTATCAATTCTATTAAAACATAACAGTCATTTAAATCCTACTGGATAAAATAAAACCTAAGAAGTTGATTTTTTTTATACATCCATTAAATCAATTAGGGGAATGTTATTCATAACAGTTTGTGTCATTACATGAAATATTCACTACAAGATGTGTAATATAAATGTTTAGACACAGTAACGCTATACTAGGAACACTACCTTTAAATGTTTTTGGCTATTTCAAACTATTTCCATCGCAAAACATATGAGGACACCCCCTAGGTAACCACTTTGAGATAAGTATAACTTAGTTTATTTTCATAAAGTATTCTTACATATTTTTTCATTGAATACTTTTTATAGGCCTAGCATGAGAAACTACTTTCATCAGTGTCCTAAATTTATGTATTTGAAAGAAATAAACGAATAAACTCGATATACAAAACATAAAAACAGTACAACCTAGTACCTTCATACAATAATTGTTCACGCGCACAAGTTGTTATGTTGCCTCCCAAATTATCAACTGTGAAACCCATGAGTTTCAAACAACCATTTTATATTTCAAAGATACGCCACAATATTCAAATGATCTTGATAGAATCAATGAACACTTTGCTTAGAACTCCCATATTCCATGAAAGTCACTAATCATGCATGATTCCTAGGATACGCACATATATCTGCTTGTGTATGACTCCCTTATTGAACGAAACTCACTACTTTAGTGATTAAAAGCGCATATATTCTCAAAAATGTGAACCTCTCTCAAATGTTGTGGTTTCGGCATATTAATAGGTATTTATGAACATGTGTGACACTGCAAGGAACATTACCCCTTGTATGCAAGTATCATCTGTGAAAGTCTCCTTTGTAGTAATCTATTGAAAAATACATTTCTCTCAAATATATAACTTCCATGTACTTCGTTCATTTTTCCATTTTTTGATGAAAATATATTGAAATATTCCTTGCATGAAACATCCCAAACCTCCTTTAATCATCTGGGAAACATAATATTCCTACAAAATGATTTCCATTCTCTAATTTTTTAACACAAAAAATTGGAAAACATAATTAAACGATTCCACCTTCAATACTATTATCAGCATGAAGTGTAATTTCAGTTTTCTTTGAAACTCCTTGATCTTCCATATGAGTATTGACAACAAACACCAACAGTAATACATTTCCAAAAAATAAAAACATTGTTTCCAACATAATTTTCAACACTTATTGTGGTCTATCAATTCTGATGATGAAATGTCTTACTATGACATTATACAATGATTCTGGTTTCTTGGAATGAAGCATGTAATTTCAGAATATGTGCCCCATTGTTACACCTACCAACAAATAAAGGCATAACACCTGAAGCCCTCTAGTTTACTTCATCCTCTTCTGATGCTTGTTTTGAAATGGTAGTAGGTATCCATTAATTTGGTTATTAGGATACCATAGACTCGAAGATTTAGGAATTCTATCTAGGTGGTTATTTATTTTTTTACAAATTGAACTCATTTCATTCGAATCAAGGATACTACTATGGTTGAATAACTGGGTAATAAATATGTGTTGGATAGTGAGAGGATATATAGGAGGCCTACTAACATTGTTTTTTATAGGTACCCTAGGATTACATAAAGGTAATGGAGGAGTATCTAAGAAAAAATGGGAACTCAGGTCAAGTTGAGATCAACACACCATCCATGTACAGATGGTCAAATGGAGAATTTGATTCAGATTCTGGAGGATATGCTTCATGCCTATATTTCAGGAATTTTAGTGGATCATGTGACAAGAATCTGGGAATGGTTAAATTTGATTACAACAATTGTTATTGGTTTTCAATAATAATTTATCCCTTCAAGGAATTTAATGGTCACCTTTATAGATCCCATCATTTTAAGGAGGAGTTGGGAAAAGATACTTTTGTGTGACCATGTTTGGTCTAGGAGAAATATAAAAACATTCATGTGTTACATCAATGATTAGTTATGGCCCAGAGATTACATAAATCATATGTAGAATGAAAATTCCATCCTCTAGAGATTTCTGTTGGTGATTGGGGTGTCTTGAAATTTTCTCCTTAGTTGAGTCACCATAGACTTGATATAGGTAATGTTGTCTCCACGCTATATTTTATAGTTTGAGATCACTGAGCAGCTGAGATTGGTTTCTTATCAGTTACCGTTTCATGAAATGTTGATAGGTATTCATGGTATTTTCCACATATCTCAGCTCAGGATGTACCATCCAAATCATACTCACATTCTGATTTAGGAGGAAATTGCGATAGAGCAATATGTTTCTAATTTTTAAGAATCCAATTGAGATCATTAACTCTCAAGTGAAGGTCTTGTGTGGGAATTTTATCCCCCTAGTTAGAGTACTATGGAAACATACATCAAATTCTCATTAGATGTTGGAATTTGAGTCTATGATGAGGGGTCAATGGTCTATACTTTTTTCCAAGGATTACATATTCCTCATAACGGCCTAGGGTTAAAATGTATTTATGGTGGGAAGATCGAATCATCCTATTACTAATCAATCAGACACATCTTTAACCACATTTTTGTTCTCCTTTTTCTCTTTATCTGTATAGGGCTGATAAGGAATTGGGATGATAATGATAATGTTGAAGTTAGTGTTTTTACAAAAAAATTAGACTGAAGTAGCTTTCTTAGAGGGTACTTGTGGGTTTCATTTAATCTAAATATGTAAAATGATGTGTATGAGTAGATGGATACAATTTGTGAAGGTATTCATGACGTGAAGGTTTAAATGGTGTGAAGAGATTTTTTACATCGACAATTATTTAAGTATTGAATTTTATTCCAAGGTAATGGGTTTTTAGGAAAATGTGGTACATTGGAAGTTAAACACTTTGTAACCGGGTTACATAACGTGAAACGACTAGTGTGCATTATTTAAAATCCGTGTGAGACTATTTGGTTTTAGTTCTTTCTCCAATCACTTTTTCTCCCAAAATAGGGAAATTATCATAAGATTTTGAGAGACTATAATCCATCTAGATCAATCCATTTGGCTATTGATCTTAGTTATGGTTATAGTGCGTTTCTTTGGGTAAGTGAACTTTTCACTTCTATGGTATCCAAGAACATGGTTGAGACCTTAGGTTGAATTATATGATATGTTAGTCTATATTTTTATTAACTCACGGCTTCTTCTATACCTAATGTGTGATCTCGTTCAGATGGTTGTTCTATTTTTATTTGTCATGATGCGGGCATTTGTTCATGAGTTATGTGATGTTTCCTCTTCTCAGCCAACCATATTTCTCTATTCAATCATTCCTAAGATGTGTGGGTTTGATTCTATGGCCTTTATATAAATCATAGTGTTTTTATTATTGTTGGATCCTATTTTATGCGTGTGATACCAGAGATTTGAGGTATGTGGATCCATCTATATTATTTGATAATGAACCTTTTGGTTCTAATTTTATAAAATGATTTATAAAATTAATTGGAATTATTGTTATGTATGTGTTAAAAATATGTTTTTAAATACATTTCATTCCCTGAATATTTATATATAGAATGAAAAAGGTATTTACAAAACATTCATAATTTTTTTGTTAAATGGGTTTGATATGAGTTTTGAAACATTGAAATGATTGTGAAAATGAGAACAAGGGATACGTTTGGTACTAGGTGGAAGGTTCATATTAAGGCCATCATACATTTTTTGGGTTCACTTTCTAGGGTGTTCTTATTTTCCTTGATTTTAGAATATCACCTCTTGCTATATATATGATATTGGGGTCTCACTTTCTGGGGTGTCTCCCGCATCCTGGAGTATAGATCATTTTCTTCATGTACCTAATCATACTATTCATAGATTAATGGGTATGAGTTTTTGGGTAACTGGCCTATGAATTAAATGGTGTTGTGAATCATCTTCTTCAACTATTGTTTCATTTATTTCTTGTCATTTTACCATTATACCTTTGATATGAATATGGAATATTTTGAAAGATGATATGGAGAAATGTGCTTTGAAATTGATATATCTTCTTTAGTTTTTTAATTGTAATAAAAGGTTAATGTTTACCATGTCTTCTATAAGAATTTCATACTACTTATCAATCAATGTTTTAAAATAAAAATGATTGCATGTGATTTTTTATAGAGAGACTAGTTATCGACCACATGGGTGGGATCCTATTGATTGTGTTAGCTAACGCCATGTACAACATTTCATTGGTGAGTAAACCTTTGTATGAAATCCATTGAAGGGAAGGCAAGATGTATCTATGAGGATGCGATGTTTCATTTTAGCTTGGTTGGGTAGCTGGTGGTGAAATGGTGGGTGTTCTTCTATGACATTTCTTGGAGTAGCTATATCATTTTGTTCATTTACAGTTAGACTGGTCTCTTTTGAGTTTTAACTACTTATATGGTTGTTTGTTTCAACATTTTTCTTACAGTTATGAAATATATATATTATTCTCTCATTGTTTATTTATTTCTAGGTGTATATATATTCCATGGATTGTTTATAGGTAGGGAGAAATAGTTCAATATAGTTTTTTTGATTGGTACTCGTGTCCTTTTCAGCAGCCCATGGGGATTGGGAATTCATTTTGGTTTTGTGACAGATCAGGTTAGGTTCTAGTTTTGAGGGTAACTCGGGTGGGGTCCTTACATTATATCATCAAAAAAACTATATTAATTCCTAAAACATCTCAATGTAATCTCTAAAATTCATTAATGACATTAATTATATAAAATTTTTATTTTTTAATATTTTGAATATAATTTATTTATAATTTATATTAATTAATCAATTATAACAACATCATTGTAGAAGTCATTATGTTGTTAACTAATTTTAAAAAAACTGAAAATAAATTACCATTATAAGGAAAAACATTATAGATTTAAAATGACTATTGGTAGTCGAAATTATCTTATATATATCCCTATGTTAAATATGATATAGTAATAGAAAATTTTAATATGCCATCATTAACTTTTACTTAAATAAAATATAATAAATGTCTTACTCTCATTCAGGTGGCATAAGAAGGTAATAATTTTATTCGATTTTGTTTTCTCCAAAACCCACATATCCAGTGAAATTCGAATAATTTTTAGGGAAATTTATAATTATTTATGATATTTCTTTACCCATAATTACTATATTTACCTTTTACCATGTTCATACCAAAAACCCAAAAAGATACTATTCATAATTCAAATACATAAAAGAATCTTATTTACATAATTCGGACCCTCTAGTTCCAATTATGGAAACTATTTTTCCAATATCCGACAAATATGTCATAGTAATTAATTTAAAATTAATCAAATTGGCGGGGTGAGAAATGGTCTCGTAAACTTAGCACATGCCAATGATGAAAAAAAATTTAATATCTAATGTCAATGCTATATGAATTTAAATGACCTATATTAGAATAAATTAAAAAAAATTATTCAATTTTTCTTAAAATCCTATAGAAAATAAAACCTAACACTATATATTATTTTGTTAATTTTTTTTTCAATTAAAAATTATTTTTTATACAATTCATCAAAACATTAATATTATCCGAAATGTTACAAAAAATAAACCAATGTAAATATTTATATTCAAATTTAAAATAAGAATTTTATTTTTTCATATATAATATATTAAAGTGTCAAAAAATTTCATTTAAATTTGTTCTTCTTTAAAAGGAGAGAAAGTTACCCTTTTAAAAATAAAGGGTTTTACGCATAAGATAATGGTGGTTCTTACCTTATGCATATAAAATATATTGGATGAATATAAAAAATAATTTACATAATATGTAATAGATATATTTCATTAATATAATGCACTAATTGTAATTAATTTAATTATTAAGGAATAAAAGACTTTAGTAAAATAAAAATAAAACAATTTTCATTATAATGAATTCAAATATATTTTCCATTCTAATTAATTTGTATGTAATTATTTCATATTATAAACCATATATTATCATGAATAAATTAGTTATATTCAAAAGTTTTAATTTAAATACTAATTTATAACATAATATATTAAATAATAATATTTTAATAATATACTATTGTTTGGAAAAACTCATTATTATGTGTAATAAAAATTATCAAAAGGACTCTATAGTTTACAACAAAATACAGTTATAGTGTAATTTTTAGTCCATGATAATATATGGGTTCTTTTTAGAAAAATGTCATATTGGTTTATCAAAAAAAATCATTTTGAACATAGTTTTTTCAAATAAGAAAATTTATATTTAGTATTTTGTGAAACGAATAAAATATCAAAAAAATTAAATTAATTTGTAGAAAAATTATTTCATATAATTTGGAGCAGTTAAGTTCTACCACCCTAATAATGAATTTCATCTTCTAAATTAGAAAGGATATCAAAGGATAAATATATTACAATTTAATTCCTATAAACCCAACTAAAAAATGATTTCTAAATCTTCCTTCTGAAATTGAAAATTTGGAAAATAACGGTTACCCAAAGTATATCATAAGTAGGTTTTTATGATGGGGAACATATGTGATGATTTTGGAAAAGAATTAATGATTGAATAATTATAGATATTGATAATGATCATTGATCATAATAAGGTTAGTGATCGATATAACTTTAATAATCACAAAACCAAAAACCAAATAAGCGTGTAGGTGGTCATTGATGTCATCAGTATTGATTGATAATAGGAAACCATTTTATTTCAATTACATTTTCTTAATGTTGATGAAATTTCAGAAGGGGATATACATACATGAATTAATAAAAAATTCACCATTGGTGGGGTCTTTATCAGTTTCATCTTCACATCGTATTCAATTAAATGAAGATGAATTTTCATATCCGAAATGTTAGAAGATTATGAGATCCATAAATTGAATGATATGTCATTATATATATCTTTATCCAAATAATTATTTTTAACATGTTATCAAATTTTCATAAATCCATTTATTTGGAGATAATTTATTATTCTAATAATTTTTAGTTGAAGATTAACATAATCATTCCATAAATGAGTTATCCAAAATCATTTCGAAAATTGAAAATAAAACCCTTTGGAAAGTACTAAACTAAATCGTCTTAAAATTTACCTCCCATATATCATATGGTATCTCATGGTTGTCAAATTATAATAATTTGAATACCATCATCATGTATTCTCTTGAAACATTTTAATAACTTGAATTACAATATATCCTAATTGAATACATTAAGGTTTATTTATTCTAATGTTTATGGGATATATTCCTTAAGTAAAAAAAGTTTTAGACTTCATCCATGATTGAATAAACCACATGTCCACAAATCTCGAATTAGTTTGATGGAATACAACACCATCCAATTAACATATTAATATCAAGAATATCTTTATCCAATATTCATTATCTAAACATCTTGAACATATTATGGGCTATCTTACAATAGTCCAAAATTTTACAAGCCATTAAGTCACATTTATAGTCCATCGGAACTATTAAAAGTATTATATAAAATTATTAGTGAAAATTAGATAAAGTAAACAATAATTATAAATTTCATAATTCATGAATACAAATACATAAATACTATAATCCTCCATATTCAATTATTGATACTGAATAGGACATTTCTTAGTAATGTAGTATGTTCTTATGTCGGGGCATTGAGTTGGGTAATCACCACTATCTCAAAATATAATACATTGAACTCCATGATAGTTCATCACACTATGGCCCTTTTTCCCTCTATAATAACATATTCCCTTGTATTTGAGGTAATACTAAAGGATCTTATTCCAATCTTCTTAGCATGAACGGAGCCAAATATTATATCATCTATGTTTCTCATCATGTGAAAATTTATAAAATTCAATCTTCCTCTTATTTATTGTCTGATGAATACCACCAATGTTCACATTCTTAATCATATATCACAATAGCTGATTCGAACTAATCACATAATATTTATCTCTATCATTACCCAATATTCTTGCTTGTAGTCACCAAATTTTTCTTATATTCAATGGTAAAAATTTTCCTTCTGGTACCCTCTATTGATTAAAAATAGAAACCATAGTGTGTAAAAACATATTATAGTGTAAAACCATATTATCATGGATATTCTCTTATAGAATTTTTAAATTATGACACATTAGGCTTATCCTTAGAGACATTTTTAGGCATATCATTTTAAATATCAATAGGGATATAAATATGGTTTTATCGACATTTTTTTCAATAGTTAACCAACCCTTTTTTTTCTAATACCAACTATAAATGCCCAGACATGACGTATATGAATATTACATCATTTTTTTCTAATATCCAACATTACCAAAAAAATCCCCAGACCATATTACTCTAGATCCATTGAAAAATGGATCAAAAAATTCTATTCTCGTGAAAGGTCATCAATATTTCCCATAGATATATCCCCCTTTAGTACAACTATATAAAATATTTCTTTAAAAATTAGTTATAAGTACTCATAAAAAGTTTTACCGTAGATTATTTATAAGATTATGCAATGAAGATACATATGCATAATCATGAAAATAAATGTATGAGAACAAGATATTAACATCATAAATTAATTCCCCGTATCTCAAGGATCATATAAATTATTCTCGGATTAAATAATGACATTTAATAAGACAAAAATCATATATAAATCAATGTACATAATCAATGAGATCATAACATTTATATAACACATGATTATATGGCACACAAAATAACATGTAACAATGTGAACATTTACAAGTAGTAACATGTTCACTCATTAAATTGAGTAAATGAAATCAAGACCCTTATTAAACATATTTACATGAAAAAAAAGTCCACACATAAAATTATTGACATGAAAAGTTGGTCTACACATAGACTTGTGAACATGAAATCACATTAAATACTAACTTATATACCAAATGAGTTATCCATATATACCTAATTAATTATAGGGATATAAGGTCCACCATGTCACATTATTAATAAAAATATTATGTGTTCCACAAGAATATAAAATAATTCATCATATCAGTTCCCATGGAATAAAATGTATTTCATTAACATCATTCAATCATTATATTATCCATGAATTGAAATGGGTTTAACAAATATAATTCCATCATAAAAATGAATTATTCATAGAAATTATATGAATGTAACAATTGAATTGTTTACCCATTAAAAGATGGATAACATAAAATAACAAAATATTCGATTGGAAATAATTTTGAAGGATTACTGGATATAATTATTTAGGAAAACATCCTTTTTATTTTGGAAATTTATTTTAAAATCATAAATGCAATGAAAAAAAAATTCATTGAAAATATATTTCATAATAAAAAAAATAATATTTTAAAACTATCTTACAAATCATCTAATTCATTTTTCATTAAAAATTATTAATAGATCATTTAAAATTCTTTTAAAACATTTTTATAATGCATTGTTTCAAAAGAAAAAATATTTCTAAATAAAATGATTATTACATTACAGGGTGCATAAACTATCATGAAAATAAAAATATTCCTGATAAAACTTATCAAATGGAAGTAAATACACATATTTATGGTATATTTATGAATTACATAAGATTTTCCTCAAAGAAGGAAAATCAAGACAAAGCTACCGTAGAAATTCGGTAACTTTTTTTCCTTAAACCCCATGAATGTTAAATAATCAAATAGATTTGTATACACCCATAAATTTAATTATATGTATCATATAATACATTAATGGTTAGTAAATTCACCAAAAAATTTAAATATATGGTGAACATTGGTTATATATCCCGAAAACTTTTATTGAGTAAGAAATCCATTACCACATTATAATCAGAAAAATACAATGCACCATACATGATATAATTTATATGATTATAAAAATACCTCAATTGTATGGATAATTCTCAAAAAACATTCTTGGTATCTATATACACCATGTAGGAAAAAACTATTATATAAGGAATGTGTCCTATAGAAATATAAATGAGACAAAAATCCTTTACGACATGAGTATCTTATGAATCATGATTTCCATGAAAGAGTAACGTCATATTAAAATTTTTAATAAAATTAATTTTTTTTAATAATTATATAAAATTTCATATGTCATTATATAAGTCACAAAAAATAGAATTTTGGTAATATGACATGTATCTCATTTAAAATACAAGTTAGAAGAAATTTTTTTTCTTTAAGTGTTCTCTCCCTTTGAGCCTGTTAAACCCTTCCATATATTAAAATTATGTTTATATACATATATCATTTCAATATATTCTTATAATAAATTCCATATATTATTTATTTATATCTTTATATTACTCTCTTATTAACAATAGCATGTAAATGTTATGTATCGGGTAATAACCACATTGTATTCATTCAATTGTTGACTTCCTATCTTTTTTCTTCTTTAATATATCACGATTTAACGATTTCAAGAATGATTATTTTTATATAAATATCATACGTATATTTATTATATATTTTTTTGTGTTGTATCAGAGTAGTTGGAGATCAAATATAAAATTTATCGTGCATGGAGACGGTAGGTCGTACGTATGCATAAACAATGTTTTCATTTTCATGTTAGGTTAAAAAGAAGGAAAAATTATGATATATTTTCATTGGATATAATTTTTATGTCATATATATCATATATATTAATAACATTCATCCTTATTACCTTCATTGTGAAATATTTTTGTAAAAAAAATCACATCACATTATGGATATGTTTAGCCATACATATGCACAAGCGACGTTATATTTTCCTATATGATTAGAGGGTAAAAGGGTTGATATGATATTATAATTATTGATTTTTAGATATTTCATAAACCGAAAATATTGTATTGCCATCAATATTTCTACGATGATATTGTTTAATGGAAAACAAATATTAACTTTTTTTAATGGCAGTAATATACTGTACGTCTGAATGGTAATGTTTTTACCCAATAGATGGAAGTGAATGAATGTGTAGGTTAAAACCTTAATATTACAACATATAATTATATTGAGGATACTATGGTTATTATATAAACATGAAATTAATAAAATCATATGGTTCAAGGAAGAAATTAAATAAAAATTATTGTTGATGAACCTTACCTCTTTTTTGGGTATCCACATTTGATTCTCACCAAAAAAATCATTCGTTAGATTTCTTCCAAAATTAAGGATTATATTATAATTTTATTGAAGATGGTAGGATACATGGGATCAATTTGCCCGATCCAATAGTAATTATAGGTGTGAATCATGTATAAGGTCGGGTTCCCTTTTATAAATGAGGGTAGGGGCACTTTTGGGAACACAAAAATTATTAATTTATATTAAAATCAATGTCAATAGAAATACCTAAAAACCAAAGTGGATTCCAATTAAATATAAAATTCATTTTTAATATCATCAAGCAATACATTTTATATAGGTTTGGATGTAATTTTAGAACTTATCTTATTATATTAACCCTTAGTTTACATATTTTAATTTTAACTATGATAATAATGTTTTTAATGATATGATAATTTAATTTTTACATTTTATGTATAAATCAGAATATAAATCTTCAATTTATGATATTTTATACCATATTTAATCGTAATATAATTATTTAAAATTTTTATTATTTTTAAATAATTTTAAAATATATTACATTCCAAAATATCATTAGTGTCAATTTTGACAGTACTCATTATTTGTTTTTTATAATATCATAACAACATGATATCTTTGAACCAACTAAATTAATTCTTCAATAAAATGTCAATGTAGTCCATTAAATTTTTAGATGACATTAATTATATCATATAATATTTATTTTAATATTTTAGATATAATTTATTTGGTGTTTACATTAATTAAACAATTACTACATAAACATTATAGATGTAATTAAGATGTTTATAAATTTAAAAAAAATTTAAAAAAAATCCTATTAAATAGAAAAAAAATTATCTTTTAATTGAATATAAATATTAGAATTTAGATTTTGTATTATCTTATATTAAAAATGATATATTAATTGAAAATATGACTATGACATGATAACATTTATTTAAACAAAATATAATAAATGTATTACTTTCATTCAAGTGGAATAAAAGGAATAAAATTTCATCCTAAGGATTTTTTTGTGGATACCAACTTATCCAATGAAATTAGGAAACTGTTAGGTTAATTTTCTATTAGATATGATATTAATTTTTAACCCTTAATTACTTGATTTACCTTTTACTATGTTAATAAACAAATTACTATTATTTGTATACAAATTATTTATTTAAAATAAAATTATTTACATAATTTTGACCCTATGATTTCGTATAACAAATTCATTTTTTCAAAATTCAAAAAATATATGTTTCACAAATTAATTTAAAATTAATCCTTTTGCCGGTGTGAGAAAACCTGTTATAAAAGTAAAAACATAGATAAGATTGGAACATTATTATATCAAAATTCAATTTGAAATTAATTACAATGTACTATATTAAATTAAAATATAATATTTTTATTTTATTATACTCTTAAACCAATCAAATATATAATTGCACACTATAAATTATTTCTATTAAAATTTTTGTTCTCAATTAAACTTTAGAATATTTTTACTATTTATCATAACATTATTCATATAAGAAAAATACATAAAATTTATCCAGTGTAAATTATTACAATATAAATTAAAATTATAAGATATTTTTTTCAGATATATTATATAAATGTGTCAAAATTTTCATTTAAAATGGGTTCTCAAAAAACTGTTGATAAAATTACCCTTTTAAAAAATATATGGTTTTTTGCATAAGATTGAACTGGTTCTTATAATATTAACACAAAATCAATTGGATGAATATCAAAAAATATATATTTAATTTGAAAAATATATATTTCCTTAATATCCATCATTAATAATAATTAATTTAATTATTTAAGTCAAAAAAGAATTGGGAAAATAGAAATAATATTATATACTTTATTATCAATTAGTATATGTTTCCATTAATAATTTATTAATAACTAATTATTTCATATTATAAAACTTATGTTTTGATAATTTAGTTAGTATTATTCATTTACACTAATTTAAGAGTTATTTAATATTTTATTACATAGAACAATAATATTTTATTAAAATAATATTGTTTGCTAAAACTCAGTATTTCATGTAATAAAAGCTATAAAAAGGAATCTTTATTGTGTAACCTAAGAAAATCATAATGTTGTGTATATCACTAGATAATCTACGTATTTAATACACCACAATATCTACTTGGTATTGAATATAACACAATAAATATATATATTTTCATATACGAAATTAAATATTATGTATTCATTGAAATGAAATATATCAAAATCATTAAATTAATTCAAAAAAATATATCTCAACAAAAATCGATGTCTTAAATGAGAACAATGATATTTTCTAGGAAACATTTAGGTAGATTTTCTGAGAATTAAATGGCTAGAATAAGGTTCTATATACAAGTCTATCAAGCCTTATATCTTTTTTATTTTTCGATCATGTTGATGGAAAATTGGAATATTATCACTAAATGCTCAACGAAGGGTAAAAAGTTTGATGGTGGTTAGAAAATTATTATGGGAGATGAATTATTGAATATTAGAATGTTATCCAGGCTGTGTTTTTAAAGAATAACTCATAGTAGAGGAACATAGTAAATGATACTAATATATATCAAAGACCATGCTTTGATTTTTGAGATTGAATAAATAACAATGCTATATTTCAATAAGCACTGTTGTGAAAGAATCTATTTAATAGAGTGAAGGATGACGGTTCTTGATATTACTACATATCAAGGGCTTAGTTTGAGAGACTACTAGAAGACTATAAGTATTATTTTTGAGGAAACTTTTAGTTTTTCATGAATTATGAAGTCATTTAATACTAGTCAAAGAAAGATAATTATAGTCTTCGTGTTTCATGCTAATGGTGCTGAGTTAAATACCAATTCAAGTGATTGATGAATATTATGGTGAAATCTATGATTTTTATGAGATTTTATCTAGTCTACAATACTCACGTGAATGTATGAGTTGTGTGAGTACACTGTAATGATGGATTTTTATGAATATTGTGTATGTGGATGACCTATGAAAATGATGTTTTATAAATGAAACACGATGAATGTAGGGGACAAAAAGGATTTTTAATGGTTGGTTTTTACCTGTAAATAATGATATACCCCCTTGATTTTGAAGAAAAATATTTATAGAAGGATAATAGTAAGTCATACTTTCATGAAATATGCCTAAAAACCATATATTAGAGAAGAAATTTAATTAAGGTTGTATAATGAACTATGATATATGGGCAAGAGGAGAAAAATTTCAGTGTATATTCTGGTGAAAAAATAGTGATGAATTTGGTACTGTGATTTAACAATCCTATAATTATATATATGGTGATAATAAAATTACTCTAAACACTATATTAGATTCAATTTGAGATGATGTTATCTTTTTTTAAAACATTGTGATGGGATAATCATCCAAAAATGTAAAAAATATCACCATCCCAATAATGGAATGTTTACTGTGTTTTAGTACTAGATACATGAGAATGTTATTTTAAAAAACTTGTAATCACTTATCTATAACCAAACCATATGAGACCCAATTCTAGACATCTATTAGGTTATACTAATATTTATAAAATTGGTAATGAAAAAAATAAAAATTCATAGAGATAAAACACTCAATAACATAAATAATATTCTCATTCGATTATGTGCTAGATAATAAGAATATGAAATAAATGGTAGAACAATGTTTTATTATTTAATAGAATATGGAGAATCAGATTATTCAAAAAATATTGATATAATAACATGTAATAAAAACTAAAAAATTAGTACCATGGGTTAATTTGGTAGCAATGTGAGACATTAAACATGAATAAATGAGAAAAATCACAGGCATATTGGAAATGGCATCTGATTGATTTTTTATTATGAAAAATAATTGCAAATAAAAATTAAAATAAAAAATTTTAATTAATATTATACATAATTTACACAAAAAATTTTGAAACCTTATTCCAAAAACTCATTCACCCATAAAAATGACGAAGAAATCTTCAAACATCTTATTCACATAGAAAACATTTGAACAAAGATTCATATATCTCATTCACGTCAAAAATATGTGGAAATTTCTTCCTACATCGCATTTACACAAAATGAACTCATATCAATGTGATGTTAAACATTAATAAATGCATCAGAGGGTGATATTGAACCCCAACCTTCAAATATCCATACATAAGTCTTGAACATGAAAACCAACATTCATCATAACATAAAAACATGAAAATTTATTAGGATACCTAAATCTTACACAAAAATCAAATAACATGAACATAAGAAACCATTGGATATCAAAAATCACATTTTTTAAATAATAATATAATAATAAAAAATATATGATTATTATTACAAAACATTAAATAAGATAATCCTATGACTGTAAATAGTAATAAAAAATATAAAAGCTACAAAATAATTAAATCTTTGTGCATAATTAACATTACAAAATATTTCCATAAAGGGAAATTTGTGTCTTTTGATAACATTATTATAATGAATTGAAAATACAATATATATCAAATGACATAATATTTATCATATCAAAAATGTATCACATTGTAAAACATATGATTTTGAAAGGATGAATAACCATTTGAATATATTGAAATGACTTTATTGAAAACCCACATCATAAAAGATGTCATAATAATTTAATATTATAATATTTGAAGGGAAATATTTATTTCACCTGAGTAGAAACATATTTGGGATTCATAATAAGAAGGGAAAAAATATTTTGGAATAATTAACATGAAAATTTAAGGATCCTATTTTATAAGGAAAATATTTTTTTCATAAAGAAATCATAATTTTAAGAAAAATAAATTAATAAATAAATAATATATGCATAAAAAATATATAATTTTCCACATAGGGGGTGGATGGAAATATCTTATGAAATATGAAATATTATAATTTATTAAAAATTAAATACTAATTCAGAGGGAATATCATTTTTATGAAAAGAAAGGAAATTTAATTTAACCAAATCTCGTACGGATGTGATAATTCGATAAGGGGAATTTATGAATGGTTGAAATGGTATACATTTAAATATTGAGAAAAAGGAAAATTACCCCATAATAAATTTAAATGTATTAATTTACCCATATTATATGAAATATGTTCGTGAAGAAAAATTTAACTCAGTGAATGAGAATTGGGTTTTAAAAAAACATACGATAATGATAACATAAGTTTAAGAGGGTTACCATGAAATTTAAGGTCATGTATCATGAAATGATATATATTAATTTTAATTGAAGGAAATATGGTAGTTTATAAACCATATAAATTAAAATATGATGATCCATTTCAAACATATCATAGTTATATGAAACTGTTACAAAGAAGACCTTATGATTTGAGGAGTATTTAACTGAAAAACATATTTAAAGAGAAAGTGATTTGGATAGAAATTTAACTTACATGAAAAAAGGGAATTAAATAATATAAGACCTCAATTAAGAATAATTTAAACAATTCCAATGAAATTTCATTCATAATATAACACATTTTTTATGTTGGGTAATTTAATATGAAAACACCACACATTGATCTAGATTTGTACAGTGCATGTTTCTGAATTTCTGAATAATAAAACTAAATATATTTGATACATTATTAGAAACAATATTATTATATATTTAATTTAATATGGTCTATCTATTATTATATTATATTTATTTACTATATTTTTTCACTAATGCGTTTATAAACAATAAAACAGTGTCAACTTATGTTTCTTATTTTACCGATCGAAGCTGATATTTTAATAATAAGATAAAAAATTAATATAATAATTATAGATAAAAAATAATTATGTACTTATTAAAATATAATAATACTATTATTCAGGTTCTCATTGTATTCCATGATATTATTTTATAACAATATTCAATTATGTTCTCCTATTGACCGAAACAAGAACGTGTTATATCGTGATGGATGAGTATGGGTAAAGAAGTGTATAATATTAGTATAAGATAAGAATAATGATATTTTTTAGATTTTGTTTCACAATAATAAACTATGTGTTTTCGATAATTGATTAATTTTTTCATAAAACATTAAAAATGATACCTCATTGAGGTTGTAGTACTCACAATGCACTATGAATATTATTTGGTTTTCAAAAGTGGATATAAATAAATGAATAACGGTTTATCCTCTGTTATAAAAACAAATAAGTAAAATAACGATACATAGGTAATCATATTTCCAAGATTTATGTTAGATTAGAAGAGAAATATTGCAAATAAATGCTATGGAGTAGGTAATACTCACTTCAGTACCCAAAAATTTCTTTCGAAATTATCATTGGTATTGCATAGAATAATCAAACTAGTTGAGAAAATAGAATTATGAAAATTTGAAAAGAATAATTTAATAGGAAAATCAATACTTTTTAGTATGTACTTTGATGGATTATGTTTGTGTGTTGGTGTGGAAATGACCATTTAATAATTGAATAAAATGATACATTTGAGAACACAATTGAAATTCATTGATGAAATTGAATTATTCATGGGTCAAAGGCACAAAAATTTATAAATAATGTTATGTGAGGCGATATTGGGTCTCTTATTCCTAAGAAAAGTATTTCCACATATGTTTTAAACATGTAGAAATAAATTTGTTATTAGATTTTTAAATATACGTTTTATTTTTTTATGTTGGTAAATACTTTTTTCCTGTATAATTTATATTTTTTTTAAAAATGGAGAAAATTTATAAAAACAATTAATTTAGGAACTTAAATTTATTTACTTTTTACACTATTTAAACTTCCACAACTGAATAAACCATCTTTAAAAATAAAATATACAATATATAAAAATATTTTTTGTAGAAAAATTACATAACCATAATGTGTTCTCATTATTATTTAATAATTAAAAAACTGAAATTTGTGTTGAAATAAATATATATATGGTTAAATATAATATTATAATTCTATTTTAATATATTTTAATTTAATTTATGAGATAAAATTTATCAATATTTATTAAAAACTCATTGAAAATAAATGCATTAGAATTTTCATGGTCACTATCATAAATAATAAGAATAATAATTTTATGAACATTACTAAACTTGAAAGGAATACATTATTCTATCATGGTTCTATAAAATATGAAATAAATTTAAATATATTTAATTTCTGAAAATTAATTAAAAGGTAATTTTAATATAATCTAATAAAATATTTCTTAGAGTACAAAATCAGTTAAGATTCAAAATGATATATGTAGGTTTTATGAAAACTACATAGTAATTATTGTCACGACCCTACCTATTGGGGCTCGAGCCGCAACTCCCCAAGACCGCCTCCCTTAGACTAGGGGCTAGTGACTAGCACTGATTAGGCATATCACTAACATTGGAGGCATTGAATATAATCCTGTACACACTCACACACATCTCCAAGCCCACAAAGCTGAAAAGTAAAAACTACTAAAAATGGAAATGCATGCATACACTAAAATCCCAACCAACAGAGTGCAACATGAATGTAAAGTATATTAAGTGTAAAACCCAGAGCGAAAAGTACAATCCCACTAAAAGAATGTCTATAAAAAAGTCCAACCTATAAAGAAAGGTACTGGGTCTGCAATCCATAGTTTTAGGAACACACCTCAGCCTGTTTGATCTCACTGAGCACCATCCGGTCCTGGTCCACCTATAATCATGTAAAAGGCTCGCTTGTCTACACAAGACACGACACATGTGGGCAAAGCCCATTCATGGGTGAGTATAACAATACCCAGTAGGACACCCAGAAACCACAATGAAAAATACAACAATGGAAAGAACCACAAAGGAAAGATACAGTCAGCTCCACACATTATATGTCTACAGAACATATAACAATAATATCCAGATATACTCATACATGATCGACTATCGCGATACACCCACCAAGATCTAGCTTGATGATTTCCACTAAGCACGTAACAAGGATAACACTATCCTTGGTTTAAATAAGGAGATATGAAGTACTCGTCCTGAGAGAACACACTCCACAAGTACTTGGGAACATGATGCTCACATGAGGATCATAACCAATAGCTATGGGGTGATTCCAAAAACTTAGTCTGAACTAATCAGCTAAGCAGAGGATCGGTGCCCGGGTATAGTTGGTGATGTCGTTACCAAGAACTCTACCTAGGTTACGAGGAATGAATAGAGGATCCAACTCCACGTCTCACAGAGGGGATTCCAAAAACTCTATTCAGGAAGTCCTACTGAAGGGATCATAATCTTGTATGTAGGAAATGATTCCGGAAACCCTCCAGAGAAATACCATGGGGAAAAACCCTAATGAAACTAGTCCAAGTCACAGAAGGCAACTGGCTCAAGCCATGTAAAACAGATTACATGACGTGTAGTATGGTTACACGCCGTGTTCCTTGACTCCAGGTACTACCCGTATAAATGGATTGTGTCATCCGTCTAAGCTGTGTAAAACTAGACTACATGGCATGTAGTAGGGTTACACACTTGTTCCATGACTCCGGGTACTACCCGTGTAAACATCTTGTGTCATAAAATGAAGTCATGTAGAAAATCATATTCACAACGTGTAGGTTGAAGCACATGACATGTCCTGTCAACTGGGAAACACCCGTGTACCCTGGCCATATGCGATTACACGGTGTCCGTCCATGTTTCCTGCCCATGTACCAGTACACGGGGTATCCCATGTATCTGGCCGCGTCTGGCCGGGGAAGGGCATACCCACGGTGTCCTTGGCCGTTTACCCAACCCGTGTCCTTGTACTCCCGGAGTACATTCCAGGTGGACCACTGACAAACACATGCCGTGTAGCCCATACTACATGCCATGTAGTCGGGAAAATACCAGAACATCGTCTTCTTACTCCATGCTTTGGTCCAACTTCCAGTTTCAGATTCTGCTATCCGTTTACCGTGAAACTCAAGACGTTGGGTTGCCTCGTCACCGTGATGCCGAATCTTTGGGTATCGGGCCGTCGATAGGCTCCGAAATCTGATTCCATCCACTAGTGCATAAATCATTCGAAGAATGATATCTTCCAATCCACTTCGATCTGTCCGCAGAAACTGTCGTCGCACCTCCGCAAGATCATAGCGGTGTCGATTCTTCAATTTTGGATCGTTGCGTCACAGCACAGATTCGTAACGGTCCTTTGTTCATCTCCCCGGGAATAACCCGAAGAACACGCGAAAGAAAAAAGGGAAGATAATCATGATGATACCAATTTTAGGAATGAACCTCCACAATCGTTCGTCAGAGCATTGATCTGCTCCGGTTAATAGGTTTAAACGAAGAGGAAATTAATAAAAATAAATCAACAATGATCAATTTCCCAAAATCCCCACAAAAGCCCATCCTGCAATTACGATATATATGCAGGCTAATATGTTCGTTGATTAGTCTGTGTTCATCGTAGGAATCATGAATAGGTAAAATAATTCACAAAGAGGTTAAGCACCCTACATGGATTCACGACGTTCGTTGGTGGAGATATGGTCATCGCGTCGTCTTTGCTGCGTCAGGAGGTTTTCTCCAGAGCCTCCAGAGCCTCCAAGGGTTTCAGGGTTATGAGTGTTGTAACTCTGGAACCCTGTGTAAAAATTTATTTAAAATTACAAAAGATAATGATTTCGCTGCAACATTGATTTTAATATAATATTTTTAATAGATATTTTATTACGGTTACGTCCAAAAACCATATTTCACCACCGGTCTATGCCAGCCGGTGTTAGGTCTCTTCAAGGGTAAACCCGCTGCTCTGGATGCAATGGTTCCCTCAGATTTCCAATCCTATAAACTGTTCTAGAGTTATTCCACTTTTAGGAAAAACCCCATGCATGAGTAAATTAAATTATTTAATTTAATTCAAAAATTTTTTTCAGGCTCACCGGGCTTCGGAACTGAACACCATCTTCAATCCGGGTCTCAAAATAATTCCCACATTATATTAAAATAAAATATGGAAAATCTGAAACATTACATCACACCCACCTTAGGGATTTTACATCCTTGAGATGCCAAAACAAAGGAGACTCAAAAAGATATTGGTACTCCTCACGAATCTGAGCAGCCCGCTCCAACGTTCTCTCCAGGATCTTCCTGTGCTGCCACCTGACATGCACCAAGGGAATAGATCGCCCATGATGGATCTTCTCCTATCGATCCTCGATCTCCACTGGGTACTCAGCAAAGGTCGCTCCATCATCGATGTCCAGCTCAACCCGGTCGATAACGTGCGATGGATCATGCACGTACTTCTGCAGCTACGACACATGGAAGACATTGTGTAACCGGTCCCTCTGAGGAGGCAGAGCCAAGTAGTATGCCACCTTGCCAACTCTACTCAAAATTTGAAAACAGTCGACAATCCTTAGAGATATTTTCCGCCTCGGCCAAATCTCTGCAATCCCAGTCGAGCTGAGATCCAAAGGAACACATGGTCTACCCCTTCGAACTCCAAGGGCCTCCATCTCTTGTCAGCATAAGACTTCTTCCAACTCTGTAATGTCTTCATCCACTCATGGATGACCTGAACCTTCTCTGTAGTAGTTCGCACCATCTTTGGGACCATGAGTGCTAACTCTCCTGGGTCAGTCCAACAATGTGGTGACCTACAATGTCGCCCGTACAAATCCTTGAATGGTTCCATACCAATAGTAGAATGATAACTGTTGTAATAAGAAAATTACACCAGTGGTAGGTGATCCTACCATCTATGACAGAAGTCATGTATGAAAGCTCATATCATATTCTCCAGAACCTGGATGGTCTGCTCCGTCTGACCATCAGTCTATGGATGAAACGTTGTGCTCAATCGTAACTAAGTCCAAAAAGCTTCCTGTAATCACTTCCACAACCAGGACGTGAAATGAGCATCATGATCTGAGTCGATCGTTGCTGGAACTCCATGAAGTCAAACTATCTCTTTCATGTAGAGGCATACCAAGCTCTCTACCAAACTCTACTCCCGTATGGCTAGGAAGTGGGCTGACTTAGTGAGTTGATCAATGATCACCTAGATGGCATTGTGTCCCCTGGACGTACGTGGTAAACCCATCACACAGTCCATGGATATCCCATCCCACATCCACTCTGGAACCTCAATGGGCTTAGTCAATCCTGATGGAACCTGGTTCTCAGCCTTTACTTACTGACAAGTAAGGCACTGAGAAACAATCTTTCCTACACTATTCTTCATTCATGGCCACCAGAACTGACGTCGGAGATCCTGGTGCATCTTTGGCATGCCTGGATGCACCCCCAAAGGAGATGTAATGAACTCCCTCAGAACCTTCTCCCACAACACCACTAGTACTACTGTGAACCCATTTAATAGAACAACGTGCTCCCCACCTTTTGAATATCCATCGACAACATCACTTACGGATATATGAGCATGTAGAGTCTCACAGCTAGCATCCTCGTGTTGTGATTACCTGACTCGCTGTACGAGTAGAGGGGTAACAACCATCGACTAAAGGTAATCTCCCTCGTCTCTATCCACGAAGGATAACTTTAAAGAGGCCAACTATATCGCAGCCTCATCCAGCAACTGCGAACTGGATTTCATGATCAGAGAATCAGCCACAACGTTCCCCTTCCCATGAGTATAAATGATCTCAAATTAGTAATCCTGGAGGAACTCATGCCACCGTCTTTAACTCAAATTCAGATCCTTCTACAAAAAGATATATCTAAGACTCTTGTGATCAGAGTAGATGATAAACCGCTCACCCATCAGGTAGTGCCACCACATCTTCAATACAAAGACTACCATCTCCAAATCAAGATCATGGGTCGCGTAGTTCTGCTCGTGTGGCCTCAACTGACGTGAGCCATAGGAAATAACCACCTGCCTCTACATCCGTACCCAACCAAGCCCGGTTCCTGATGCATTGTAGAACAATATTTACTGATCACCCTCCTCTGGTAATCTTATGATCGGGGTGCTCGTCAGACTCTGTCTCAACAGCTGAAAAGCCTACTGGCATCTCTCGGTCCACAGGAAAGGCTTCTCCTTTCGGGTCAAAGCTGTCATGTGTGTTGAAATCCTGGAGAAATCGAGAATGAATCTCCAATAGTATCCAGCCAAACCAAGAAAACTCAACACCTCAGTCACGTTCTGGGGTGGCTTCCATGCTAGCACTACCTCTACCTTGGTTGGGTCCACTGCTACACCATCTGCTGAGATAATGTGTCCCAAAAAGTGGACCTCATGTATCCAGAACTGACACTTTGAGAGTTTCCCGTACAACTGCTGCTCTCGGAGTGTGTCCAGAAACATCCTTAGGTGCCTCGCGTTCTTCTCGAAGGACCCAGAGTACACAAGGATATCATCGATGAAGCCCACCATGAACCGATCTAGATAGGTCAGAAGGATCTGGTTCATGAGTCCCATAAACAATGTCGAGGCGTTCGTCATGCTGATGGGCATCACCAAGAACACATAGTGACCGTAGCAACATATGAAAGTTTTCTTCAGTATATCCTCATCCCGTACCCACAACTTGTGATATCCTAATCGTAGATCAACCTTTGAGAACCGTCGTGTCCCCCTTAATAGGTCAAAGAGTTCATCAATTCTCGATAGTGGATACCGGTTCTTAACGGTCACCTGATTCAAGCGCCGGTAATCCACACACCGCCTCAAGCTCCCATCTTCCTTCTTTGAAAACAACATGGGGGCCGCCCCGGGTGAAACACTGGGTCTCACGAAGCCCTTCTTCTGCAAGTTTTCCAGCTGCACCCTCAGCTCACGAAGCTCTACAGGAGCCATCTGATATGCTGATGTAGATATCTGTGTCATCTCGAGTTGCAACTCAATGCAGAAGTCTACCTCCCGACGGGGAGGTAACCCGGGGACATCCTCCGGAAAGACGTCCTCATACTCAGACACTACTACTAGAAACTAGAAACTCGTAACATCTTCTAGGCCAAGGGATAGGCTGGCCAACTGATATGAAATCATTTGTACCTTACTACACTCGAGTCCATCTCATCCTTCCTGGGTATCCATTTCACCGACGAAGGAGAACCTCGTTCTATCACTGCAGACACACCGCACCCTTCGACTAAAATAGTCAATCTGGGCATGAACTGTGGATAGCCAATCCATGCCAAGAATGACATCGTAAGGCCTCAACGCTACCACCTAGAGGATTCAACTGAAACTATCACCACCAATGGTCAGGTCACACTATCTGTGAAGGTGTGTGATCTCTGAATCTTCTCCAGTCGGTGTTTCTAAGCGAAAGGGTCAATTCAACGGCTCAACTAGAATCTCAATGTCTTGAACAAGATAAGCATCCGGAAAAGAATGACTAGCACCTGTGTCTATCATTACAGCAGCGAATGTAGAAAATACACAGATTGTACCTCTAATCATTCCGGGGGTACTTGGGTCATAAGCCTCTGCTGCCTCCAGCTGTCCCTGCCTCTGTCCACCAGCTCCCAGATCCTAGTGTGGACCCCCGGGGGTTTTGGTGGAAAAAAGTGAAAACACCGACCACCTCTAGCTTCTCTCCCATCTCCTCTACCATTTTCGATGCCCTGAAGATCTGTCTGCTCCACATGTTGCCTCTACCTTAGTGGTCCATCTACTTCTCCTGTGTCAGTAGTACGACGGTTTGAACAATCTTGAGTGAGATTCCCCCTGCCATCACATGAGTAGCATTGCCTCACTTGAGGCTGGATGGATGTGCCCTATCAACCCTGTACAGTGGATCCCATGTCCAGGGATCTCCTTTGAAAACGTCTCCCATGCCTGGGTCCTAGACGTCGGCTCCCTACTACTGAGGTCTCTGCTCCAGATCGCTCATTGTAGACAACAACCGGTTGTCTCTACTCTTCCAAGAAGCTCTCAACCACCAAAGCCCGCTCGAGCACCCCGGAATAAGTAGGAATTCTCATAGGGACGATGTTGACACAGATGTCTCTACGCAATCCCTGCTCAAAAGTCTGAGCTCTGATGTACTGAACCCGGACCATATCCATTGAGCACGGTGAGAGGTCGATAAACCTCGATGAATAGTCAGCCACCATCATGGTTCCCTGTTGGAGCTGAAGAAGCTCTTTCATACGTACTTCCCTCAAGGTAACCAGTGAATACTCCTCCCTAAAGAGATTCTCAAACTCTGACCACGCAAGAGTCTCCTCGTTGTGGGTATGGATAACCAAACTCCCCCATCGCCCTGGCGAACCCTGTACAAGGCTTACTGCCAGGATCACCATCTAGTTTGTTGGTGTCCGGACCAAACAGAAGACTCTGGCCAATGCCTCAATCTAGTCCTATACTGCCTGAGTGTCTGGCTTGCCTCAAAACCTGAGGGGTCTTTGTCTCTGAAACTCGTGTAGTGGGCTCAGCCTGCGCTCCTCCTCTACTAGTCAAGTAGACACTAAAAACTTCTCCACATGTGGTGGGATATCTAGAACAACACTCGAAGGTAAAACCGGGGGATCTGGTCCCAGAATCGAAGCATCATCACTGAGGGGGTCACCCTTGTGATCGAGCTGCTGGATCCTAGCGGGTGCGCGTCGCATCGACATCCTGTAGCAAAAAAAGATGTATCATAGTTAGTGACTATATCTGGAGAACTGACTCAAGAAGTCCATTGAAACCAAAACCCATTCCTATATGATTTATGTACCATTATTTTCCCTAGAAACTAGTGTCTTCATGTTCAGAATCGAATATAAATTATCAGAGTCCCGGTGTATGGATATGTCGACCGCTCGTACCAACACTGGGGTCCCTATCCTGAAAGCCGAACTTGAAACACTTAACATTGTTTCCCCAAACCAACTCACAGACTCTCGGTCCTAAGGTAGAACAGACCACCTCTGATACCACTCTGTCACAACCAGTCTCGGTTGGGCCCCGAGACTCAACTCCCCAATCCCGCCTCCAACATGCTAGGGGTTGGTGACTAGCACTGAGTAGGCATATCACTAACATGAGAAGCATTGCCTATAAACATGTACACACACACACATCTCCAATCCCACAAAGCTGAAAAGTAAAAACTACTAAAAATGGAAATGTATGCATACACCAAAATACCAACCAACATAGTACAGAGGCAAATTAATGTATAGTAAGTGTAAAACCCTGGGCTAAAAGTAAAATCCCACCAAAATAATTTCTGTAACAAAGTACGACATGTATAGAAAGGTACTCTGACTACAATCTGAAGTCGTATGAACACACCTCTGCCTTTCTGATCTCATTGAGCATCGTCTGGTCCGGGTCTGCCTAGAATCCTGTCAAAGGCTCGCTTGTCTGCACAAGACATGACACGTGCGGGAAAATCCCATATAGGGGTGAGTATAACAACACCCAGTAGGACATCCTGAAACCCCAAATAAAAATAAAACGAGGGAAAATGCCAAAAAGGAATGATACAGTCATCTCCACGTAGTATATGTCTACAGAACTTATAACATGAATATCCAGATATACTCATACACGATCAAATATCGCGATACCCCCACTAAGATCCAGCTCGAAGATTTCCATTAAGCATTTAATAAGGAGAACACACTCCTAGGTCTGAAGAGAGAGAAATGAAGTACTCATTCTCATAGATCACACTCCAAAATTACTTGGGAACATGATGCTCAGATGAGGATCACAACCAATAGCTGTGGGGTGATTCCATCAACTCAGTCTGAACTAATCCTCTAAGAAGAGGATCAGTGCTCGAGTAAAGTATGTCACGTCGATACCATGAACTCTACATAGGGTACTAGGAATGAATAGAGGATCTGTCTCCAAGTCACAAAGATGGGATTCCAAAAACTCTATTCAGGATGTCCTGTTGAAGGGATCATACTCATGTATGTAGAAAATGATTCTGGAAACCTTCAGGAGAAAGACCAAGGGGATGATCCCTAAGGAAACTAGTCCAAGTCACAGAAGGAAACTAGCTCATGCCGTGTAAAAGAGATTACATGGCGTGTAGTAAGATTTCACACCGTGTTGCTTGACTCGGGGTAATGCATGTGTAAACGGCCTGTGTCATCCGTCCAAGATTTGTAAAACTAGACTAAACGACGTGTACTTGGGTTATGCGTCGTGTTCCTTTACTCCGGGTACTGCCTGTGTAAACGGCCTTTGTCAGAAAACGATGTCGTGTAGGAAAGTATATACATCGAATGTAGGTAGAAACACAGGCTGTGTCCTTTCAACTGGGAAACATCCGTGTACCCTGGCCATATGCCTGTACATGGTGTCTGTCCGGGTTTCTTTCCCATGTACCAGTAGATGGGGTATCCCGTGTATTTGGCCGGGTCATGTCGGGGATGGGCATACACACCATGTCCTTGGACGTGTACCCAACCCGTGTCCATGTACTCCCATAGTACACTCCATGTGGCCCGCCGATGAACACACACTGTGTAGCCCATACTACACGCTGTGTAGTTGGGACAATTCCAGAATGTCGTCTTCCTCCACCACGCCTCGGCCGAACTTCTGGTTTCTGATTCTTCTGTCTATTTGTCGCAAAACTCAAGACGCTAGGTCGCCTTGTCACCATGATGCCGAATTCATGGGTTAGGGCCTTCAATCGTCTCTGAAATACAACTCCGGCCACCCATGCAGAAATCGTTTCAAAAAATGATATCTTCCGATCCGCTTCGATCTGTCCACAGAAACCGTCTTCGCACTTCCGCAAGATCACTGCGGTGTCGATTCATCAATTTAAGATTGTTGCATCGCAGAACGGATGCGCTACGATCCGTTGTTCATCACCCCGCGAAGAAAAAGAAGAACACGCGAAAGAAAAAGGGAATATAATACAAATGAAACCAATTTGATGAATGAAACTCCCCCTTTGTTCATCACGGCGTTGATCCGCTTCAGTTAATAGGTTTAAATGGAGCAGAAATCAACATTGAACAATTTCCCAAAACCCTCGCAAAATCCCATCCCTCAATTACGATCGATCCGCGGGCTAATATGTCCGTTTATTAGTCCGTGTTCGTAGAAGGAATCAAGAACGGGGAAAAGAAATCACAAGGATATCAATCACCCTACTTGGATTCGCGGCGTTCGTTGGCAGAGATCTGGTCGCCGTGTTGTCGTCGCTTCATCGGGAGGTTTTCTCCGGAACCTCCAGAGCCTCCAAGGGTTTCTAGGTTATGAGGTTTGTAACCCTGGAACCCTGTGTAAACCTTTATTTAAAAGGCCAAAAGATAATGATTTTGCTGCAGGAATGATTTAAATAAAATATATTTAGTAAATATTTTATTACGTTTACGTCCAAAAACCTGATTTCACCACCGGTCTGCGGCAGCCAATGTTAAGTCTCTTATAGGGTAAACCCACTACTCTAGACACAACAGTGCCCTCAGATTTCTAATCCGTGTACCCATTTTGGAGTTATTCCTCTTTTTCAGGAAAACCCCTCGTGCGCGTAAATTTAATTATTTAATTTAATTCAGACATTTGTTCTGGGCTCACCGGGCCTCGGAACTGCATGCTGTCTTGAAGCCTGGTCTCGAAATAATTCCCACATAATATTAAAAAAACATGGAAATATCCTAGAGATTAAAATTATAATGGATTTATTTTACTTATAAATATAAATCTTTTATATAAAATGGTTGGAAAATCCATTAATTTATTCCTATATATTTATATTATTGTAAAAGTGACCATATTTAAGAAAAATAATATTTTTTATTCACCAAAAAAAATATTATTTTAGAACAATCCCATAGCTTCAGCTTAATTTTATATTGTTATTATCCATCCAAAACATTTTGTTTATATTTTAAAATTAAAATTCTATAATTTATTATTATTTTGTATGAAACATTAAAAATATAATTAAAACATGCTTCTATAGGAAAATGATATTTTAAAATATTAAATATTCTTCTTCTTATTTTATATCATTCACCAACTATGTCGGTATTAATCAATCATTAATTTCCAAATTATTTTCTCATCATAAATAATATGCTACATTAAATTAAAATCATTATCAGTTGAAATGTGTTTTTTTAGAAAATTAATTTCTAAAAAATTTCACCCTCTTTGATAGTTTAGGCAAACTAATTGAATTTAATTTGTATAAAAACAATAATATATTTTATAATTTTTGTAGTCTTATAAATTCCCTCAAATTTAATGTCTTGGGTTTAAAGGTAATACATATATATTTATTTTTTTAAATACATATTGAGTTTTTTTAATGTTTTGTGGGGAATTTTAAGCTACCAATCAAATAGATATAATTATTTATAAGTGATCATATATTAATGTAACACCCCAAAATTCTACGGTACGCTTCTCTTTGAATAATATAGTAGTGTGTGTTGTACGCAACATCGAGTTCTAACACACATCACAACCAATCAAAATTAGCCGTTATGAATAGTAATACTGACTTTTTGAAATTTTATAAAAATTATCATTCAAAATGTAATTCATTTTTGGATTTGGAATATCAAAATTAGATTAGGGTGAATTTTTTGTATTTTTTTGAAAACATTCAATTTTTTATGAATAGTGAAAAACACAGAGTTATAGTTTAAAACCGAATTATTATTTAAATAATTATTTATTTTATTTAAATTTAATTAAGGTAAAAATAGATACATAATACCTATATAAGTTCAATGTAATTCATTGGAGTTAGTTTAGAATAATTTTAGATATATAAAAATTTTATGGAACTTTTCACCATCTTTTACCCACCTCGTAGAAGAATTTGTAAATTCACATAAAACATAATTTTACAGCTTCTATAAGTGTAATTTAGAATATCTGAGAGGAAAAATTAATATCCAGAATTAAAATGTGGTTCAATGAGATAAAAATAATTTTTGGTGAATAGTATCTTTTTACTTTTATTTACAACGTTTAAAAGTAAATAGGGTAATTAAGGGTAAAAATGATATTAATATTACCCTAACACATGTCCTAATTCTATTGGACAAGTGTATCTCGACCAAAAACAACCTTAGGGATAAAATATTATCTTTTAGGTCCACTTGGATTAGATTAGGAAATTTATTATTATTTAATTTAATGAAGAGTTAAAAGAGTTAAAATAAATGTTTAATTACTAATACTTTTATACTACATGGTTATACATAAGTTAAATTAGATTGTAAATATTAATTTGAAAGATAAAAATATTTCCTACATAATGGTAGTTTATTTATAATTTTTATACATTAAGTAATTTAATTTATTTATGACACAATGGTGATGCAGTAATTACCAAATTAATTAAATATTAAAATAATTTATATTATAAATATCCAAATAAATATAATTTGAGACTTTTTATGAATTAAACTAATTATATAGGATAACATGAAATGTTTGGATTTATTTAATTATCTTTTTTTGAAGTAATCATGCTGTTATAATTTTCACAAAAATCAAATTCCAAATTGTGTCAAAATTGGCATAAAAGAGTTTTTAAAACGAATATTATTTTATTTATTGATATTATATTCCTAAAAATCTAAGGATCAGCCAAAGGACTTGTATCATGATAGTTGTATCATTAATGGATCACTTGGGGGGTCGCATAGAGGTATATAGAATGTTTATTAACTATATAATATAAAAATACAAAGTGACACGGTAAATGTCAAACGAATTAACTAAGAGTTAAAACTAAAAGATAAGGTTAATAAATTGACCCAAACCTATAAAAAACATACAGGTTGAGTTTTTTTCTACCTATCCTCACCCTAGAATTTAAATAATCCACTTTGGTTCCATTAGAAACCGAATATGAATTTATTATAAAATAATATTTCTAGCTTTTCCTAAGGTGCCCCTCACCCCTCTTATAAAAGGGCACTTCACCTTCTCACTAATTCAAACATTCAAAGCCCTGTGGCTCGGACAACCCCTACCAAATATTCTCTCAACATCCCTCACGTCAACCTATAGGCCTTAGTAGGATCATAAATTCATCCCAAGGATCCCTTTTGATCAAATCAAAAGGAAGAACCCAAAGAAGAGGTAATGTTTTCACCATCCTCTTTCAAGTTCCTTTCTTCTTCAACTTCTTATTTATTGTTATATCCTTTCTAAAATAATAACTCCAGTATATTCTATATAATATGATGTTATTATAAATATGGTACACCCATATTCAGTATTCTATACATCCTTTGAATGACATGTCACCATACATGCGTACGTACGGCCTACCATCTCCACGTCGTGGTGTAATTGTTATTCGATATATTATTATTTGTATGGATATAATAAAGATGTGTAATTCATGTAAATAATAAATATATATGATAATTATTCTGTATATATGATATAACATCCAATTATATATTATTTCAATATCAAAATAATGATATTGTCGCTCGTGCGTACGTACGGACTACCGTCTCCACGAACGCGATGAGATTCACTCCCCATAGTATCCATTCAAGTATAATTATCATTTGATGATTAAAAAATAATTTTTAATGACTTGATATCATTCTAGATATGAATAAGATACAACCAATCCATACCAAACATGTCTTATGTTACAAAACATATAAAAGAAAATGAGTAAGTGAACATCCGAAACATCGATAATACTATGATATTATTAACGAAGAAATATTAAAAGATCTTATATGATATCATATTTATGTTTATGATTATTGTATAATTTAATAATAATTTTTTAACTATTATACAGGAAGCAAACATACCATCGAAAACGGAAAAGTGAAAGGTAAGGTTTTATTTCACAATCACTTCATTATCTGAGGTTGTTTATACATAATTATCTACAGGGACCTCTTTATCATACACATCCATGTTTCTAAAAAATGTATTTCAAAACATTGTTAATATTTTACAGAATATGGGTTAAAGTCATTTATACCCTTGTTTACTTTTTATAAGATGTTTATAAAGGAATATTTCCATCGTTTTCCAAACAAGGTCCTTTTTAACATTTTCGACAAAATTAAGGTAGGAATGTCTTTTTTAAACTTATATGGTGGGTGTGGATATTTTATACCATTATAAACTCATCAAAGCTTCCCTTACAAGATTATAGTAATATTTTCAATGTAAATGATTTATTTTATAATAATGTGACTCTTAAATGATTTCAAAATAGTAAGATATTTTTTTAAAGGAGTTTTGATTTTATCTATGTCAATATCCATTGATGGATTTTAAGTTTATTTGGAGGTGATTTATTATGATACAAAACTTCCATATTATATTGAAGGTTTTCTGATATGCTTGACTGTGGATGTGCTATTTTTATACCATTCATGATTTATGGTTAATGTATTGACATTTCATATGCTAGTTTTAATACGAATGTTTGTGATATGTTTAAACCTTTTCATATGAGGAATGTATTGGACTTAGTAAGTGACGGGTGGAGCCCACTATAGCTCCTCGATGCATCTGTAGGTATTATGAGACAACTAGACTTGGAATTGGCTGAGGCCCTTCCCAATTTGATTTATGGTTTTGGACAAGGCCTTAATCATTTTTAGACGTCTTGGCCGAGGCTTTGACAAAATATTTTAGAATATGTGGCACTATACATTCCATCATTATGGAAATAATATTGATGGTTCATGTGGTCATTATACTAGTAGAATACCCATGAAAATGTTTTATTATGGCATTATTTACTCATCTCATAATCTTTCCATAAAATTATTCGTGTTTATTATTGGTAAAGGTATGTGGTTTCAATTATTTACCATGCTTAAAATTTATGTCATTTTCCGTTGTATTACTTACCCTTATTGAGCATTTGAGCTAACCAATTTCTTATGTTTCATTTTTCTAGGATATGAAGAAGTTAGTTATGATTGACCTGAAGGCATAATCTAGGAGGCTTAGATGTTCCTAATGAGATATATTTTTGTTGTATTTCTCTTCAAACTGTAAAGTTGAACATATGTATGAATCTTGTTTCCAATAATTCTAAACTGATCGGTCTTTCGAGACATTATTTCATTGTGATCATGACAATGTTATGTAATAATGCACCGACTCTGGGTAACTAGGGTCGGTGCATTACAGTTGGTATCATAGGAAGTTTAGTACAAACCTTGGAAGCTAGATTTAGATAAACTCTTATTAGAGCATGTAGACCTAAGATGAACTTTGAAGATTAGTGTAGAAGAACTTCCTAGAATTTTGTTATTGTAGATATTTTGTGAGTTTTCCGAGAAATACATCTCTGTATGGATATGAGCAAGTAGAGGCGGCTCTGGCACATATGTACCTAGGGGTAAAACCCGGAAACACTTCTTTGAGCTAGACTCGAATGGGAACTGGTGCACAACAATGGGACTTGCTGCACTATTGGTTACGACACTCCTAGGGGATGTGTCTAGGATAATTATCAATTTATTTACAAAACATTATGAAGTGTTTATGAGTATATACTTCATCAAAGAATGCATTTTTATGATTATGGATTATATCCATAAACTGTTCAATTTTTGTTAAGTGTTTTACAAGTACGGAAATATGTATTTCTATTCATAAACTAATCTAGTTTATGCCATGGTTTAGAATGGCGCATAGTGGAAGAAATAGAAACGGTATCTATGCACACACTCCATTTATGGATTTCCCTCCTGCTCAAGATAATTATAGTGGAGCTGGTGATGCAACTGGTGCTGATCATCTTATCACTATATTCGGAAAACTCACTCAGGTTATGAATAATAACCCTACCCGTATGGAGCACCCTGATCCGCAACGTGGAGGATCAATGTTATATCGCCTCATGAGGCAACAACCACTAACATTCAATGGGAGTACAAATCCCATAGTAGATGAGCAATGGATAAGTTCCCTAGAAAAAATATTTCAGGCCTTGGGGAGTAGTGAAAGGGAAAAAGTTCTTAGAGCAGTTTACCACCTCACTGGAGATGCCAATCAATGGTGGTCATTGATTCAAAAGACAAAGGAAGATAATGAAGTATCAAATACAGAATGGAGGGAGTTCAAAGAACTTTTCTTAGAGAAATACTTTCCTCACGACCATCAAGTAGATATGGAAAGGAAATTTTTAAGCCTGAGGAAACAGGAGGATGAGAATGTGGAAAAGTATGAGGCTAACTTTTCAAGGATAGCGAGGTATGCTGCAGATTATATATGTAACACAAGAAGTAAGATTGATCATTTTTTGATCGGTTAAAACCGTTTCTCCATCGATCATTAGTCTCAAAAACCTTCTCGTTTTACGAAGATATTGTCTCGTGCGCTATCAAGATAGAAAAGGAATTCTCTAAGTCTTATGACTTTAAATCAAAGTAAGGGAAGAATAGATCTGTTGAACACTCTGGGAAAGGAAATAAGGAATCATGGAAGAAGGGAAGAATTGAGTTTACACCCTGTGATAATTGTGGATGGAAGCACCCTGGTTCCTTTCTAAAAGGAAAAGGAGTATACTAAAAATGTGGACAGAAAGGAAATCTAGTTGGTGATTTTAAAGTAATAAAAGACGCTACTAATGATCAATGCTATAATTGCAGGTAGATGAGACATTATGCAAATGAATGTCCTAACCGTCAAGGAAACGTACCTCAAAAAAGGCCAACGTATCACGACCAAGCATATGAAATCACTACTGCTGAGGTAGAAGCTCTGAATGATGTGGTAGCAGGTAATTTAATGGTTTCCTCAAGTTTAGAAAATGCATTATTTGATTCTGGATCATCGCATTGATTCATATCTTCCCAGTTTTCTAAAAAAATTTGAAATTTCCAATTTTAATTAAAAAGGGAGTTGTCAGCCAAAACTCCTAAGGGAAGTATCATTGCTAAAATGTTTTGTAAATCAGACCCTATTAAGGCATATTAATGTTCTTTATCTGCTGATCTCATCATCATACCCATGATTGAATTTTATATAATCCTCATTATGGATTGGCATTCGTACCACGATGGAAAGATTTATTGAAAGAAGAATGTGGCTACAATTTTTGATGATGATGATATGGAACACCTTATCTTTATAGCAGAATCATCACCACCTAATTATTACCTAGATCCACCCCCAGTAGCTCAACTAAATTTAATTATTAGGGAGGAAGAGGATGGAATAACAGTGGGCGAGGAAAAAATTATTCAAATAGAGGATGTACCTATTGTGAAAGAATATGTAGATGTGTTTCCGAAAGATTTACCTGGACATCCTCCAGATGAGAAATTGAGTTTTCCATTGATTTAATTCCTTCTTCAAGGCCCAAATCGAATACCCCTTATAGAATGGCCAATGTGGAATTAGTGGAACTAAAGAAACAACTATAGGAATTGAGTAATACGGGATTTATTCACCCTATTGTTTTTCCATGGGGAGACCTTGTCCTTTTTGATAAGAAGAACGATGGATCTATGAGGTTATGTATCGACTACAGGGAAATAAATTCTATAATAATAAATAACAGGTATCCCCTACCTCACATTGATGATTTGTTTGACCAAGTGCATGGAGATAAAAAAATTTCAAGGATTGAACTTCGATCTGTATACCATCTGTTGGGTGTGAAGAAGGAATAGATTCCAAAGATAACATTTAGAACAAGGTATAGGCATTATGAATTTACTGTAATGCCTTTTGGATTGACTAATGTGCCCTCTGTATTCATGGATCTAATGAAAAGAGTTTACAAAGAATATCTTGATGATTTTTGGTGGTATTTATTGATGATATCTTGGTATACTCCAAAAGCTACGAAGATCATGAAAATCACATGCGCTTAATCCTGAAGACTCTTAGAAAACATGAATTATATGGGATGTTTAGCAAGTGTAAATTCTGGCTTCATGAGATTTCTTTTATTGGCCATATTTTCTCCAAATATGTAATCTCTGCTGATCCTTCTAAGACAAGATCAATCCAAGAATGGCCAGTTCCTTCGAGTATAACTGAGGTATGCAGTTTTATTTGTTTGGAAGTATATTATAGACGTTTCATCCAGAATTTTTCTCGATTAGCTAACCCATTAATGAAGCTCACACGTAAAGGGGTTAATTTTTTTGGACCAAAAGAGTGTGAAAAATGTTTTGAATAACTGAAGAGAATATTATTCAATTCTCCTTTATTGACTCTACCATAGAGGAATGATGGGTTTGTTATTTATAATGATGCATCGAATAAAGGAATTGGTTGTGTCCTTATGCAAAATGATAGAGTTATTGACTATGCATCACGATAGCTGAAAATTCATGAGCAAAACTATCCTACTAATGATCTTGAGTTAGCTGCTGTAATCATTTCTTTTAAAATATGGAGACGTTATCTATATGGTGAAAAATGTGATATATATACCGATCACAAGAGTTTGAAGTATAATTTCTCACAGAAAGAACTCAACATGAGGTAATGGAGATGGCTTGAATTACTCAAGGATTACGATTGTACGCTGCATTACCACCCGGGGAAGGAAAATAATGTGGTAGATTCTTTGAGTAGAAAGGATCATGGAGTTTTGAACAAGATGAGAGTGGAAAAGGATCCTATTTTCATGGATCTAGTAATGATGGATATGGGAATCACCATGGAAGGAGAAACATCAATACTTTTTCAAATGGTTGCCAAACCAACTTTACTAGAAAGGATAAAGAGTTCTCAGGCCAGTGATGCAGATTTTCAAAACAAGATTAAAGTTGTGAATGATGAGAGATTAAGGGACTTTGTGTATGAAGATAGAATTTTGATGTTTGGGAAGAGGCTTTGTCTTCCCAATATACCTGATCTGAAAGGAGAATTGTTGGATAAAACTCAAAGTTCCAATTTCTCTATACACCCTGGGATCACCAAAATGTATTGATATTTAAAAGAACATTTTTGGTGGGACAACATGAAGAGGGAGATTGCTGATTTTGTGTCAAGATGTTTGGTTTGTAAACAAGTGAATGTTGGAAGGCAAAAACCTGGAGGAGTCATTCAACCTATTTCCATACCTAAGTGGAAATGGTATAATATCATGATGGAATTTTTCATGGGACTACAAAATACTCCTAGAAAGAATGATGCAAGATGGGTCATTATTGATCGTCTTACCAAGTGAGCGCATTTTCTTGCTATAAGGGATGATCTAACAATTTAAGTTCTAGCAAGACTATATATTAATGATGTTGTAAGCCTTCATAGAGTACCTCTATCAATTTTTTCGGATCATGATCCATGTTTTACATCAAGATTATGGAAGATTCTTCAGAAGGCCTTGGATACAGAACTTCGTTTAAGCACTGCCTACCACCCTCAAACAGATGGACAATCAGAATGATCTATTCAAACCTTATAAGTCATGCAGATATCATACTCAACTGACCTTCAATGTAGTCGGGCTCAATATTTACCTATGGTGGAATTTTCCTATAACAATAGATTCCATTAATGTATTCGTATGGCACCATATGAAGCATTATACAGAAAGAGATGTCACACACCAACCTGTTGGGATGACGTTGGTGAATGAAAATTTGTAGGCCCAGAACTGGTGGATGAAATGATGGAAAAGGTGATGGTAATCCAAACCCACATCAAAGAAGCTAAAAGTAGGCAGAAGAGCTATGCCGATAACCAAAAGGAAGGATTTTGAATTTCAGGAAGGAGGTCACGTTTTCTTGAAGGTATCTCCATGGAAGGAAGTCATACGTTTCAGTAAGAAAGGTAAATTGTGTCCCAGGTACATCGGACATTTCGAAATTCTAGAACAAATTGGGGTTGTAGATTACCGTTTGGAAATGCTGCCAAATCTCTCCAAAGTTCACGATGTGTTCCACGTATCACTGTTGAGAAAATACATGTCTGACCCAACGCATGTACTCACCTACGAGGAATTAGATCTGGGACCCGATCTATCTTATTACGAAGAGCCCATCAGGATTTTTGATACCAGAGAACAAGTGTTGAGAAACCGAACGACTCGTCTAGTAAAAGTTCTATGGAGAAACAATAAAATGGAAGAGGAATCGTGGGAACCCGGGGAACATATGATGAAGAATCACCCGCGTATTTTTATGTAGTATGATTATAGAAATTTCATGGAAGAAATTATTTGAAGGAGGGAAGAATGTAACACCACAATCTTCTAAGGTACGCTTCTCTTTGAATAATACTGTAGCGTGTGTTGTACGCAACTTTGAGTTCTAACACACACGAAAACCAATCAAAACTTGCCATTATGAATAGTAATACCTAATTTTGGAAATTTTGTAAACATTATCTTTCAAAATGGACTATAGTTTTGGATTCAGAATATCAAAATTAGCATAGGGTGAATTTTTAGTATTTTTCTGAAAACATTCAAATTTTTCTGAATAGGGAAAACACTAAGTTAGAGTTTAAAACTATATTTTTATTTAAATAATTATTTAGTTTATTAAAAATTAATTATGGTCAAAATAGATACATAATACCCTTATAATGTCTGTGTAATTCCTTGAAGTTAGTTAAGAATAATTTTAGATATATCAAAATTTTATGGAACTTTTCACAATCTTTTACCCACCTCCTAGAAGAATTTGGAAATTCACATAAAACAAAATTTTACCGCTTCTATGAGTTGAATTTTGAAAATCTGAGAGACGCGGTTAATATCAAGGAGTAAAATGTGGTTCAATGATATAAAAATAATTTTTGGTGAATAGTAACTTTTTACTTTTATTTACCACGATTAAAAGTAAATAGTGTAATTAAGAGTAAAAATGATATTAATATTACACTAAAACGTGTCATAATTCTATTTTACAAGTGTATTTAGACCAAAAACAATCTTAGGAATAATATATTATCATTTAGGTCCACTTGGATTAGATTAGGACATTTATTATATTTTAATTCAAAGAAGAGTTAAAAGTGTTAAAATCAATGTTTAATTACTAAAACATTTTTAATATAGGGTTATACATAAAATAAATTCAATTTTAAATATATATTAGAAAGCTAAATATATTTCCTACATAATGGTATTTTATTTATAATTTTTAGACATTAATTAATTTATTATATATATGACACAATGGTGATGCAGTAATTACCAAATTAATGAAATATTAAAATAATTGATATTATAAATATCCAAATAAATGAAATTTGAGAATTTTTATGAATTAAACTAATTATCGAGGATACTATGAAATGTTAGGATTTATTTAATCAACTTTTTGGATGTAATCATGCTTTTATGATTTTCACGAAAATTAAATTCCAAATAGTGTCAAAATTGACATAAAAGAGTTTTTAAAGAGAATATTATATTATTAATTGATATTATATTCCTAAAAATATAAGGTTCCGCCAAAGGACTTTTATAATGATATTTTTATCATTAATTAATCACTTTGGGGTCGCATGGAGGTATATAGTAAGTTTATTAACTATATAATATAAAAATACAAAGTGACACGGTAAACGTCAAACTAATTATCTACGAGTTAAAACTAAATGATAAGGTTAATAGAGTGTCCCAAACTTGTCTAAAACATATTGGTTCAGTTGTTTTAGACCTATACACACCCTAGACTTTAAATAATCCACTTTGGTGTCATTAGAAACCGAATATGAAATTATTATAAAATAATATTTCTAGCTTTTCCTAAGGTGCCCCTCACCCCTCTTATAAAAGGGAATTCCCCCTTCTCACCAATTCACACATTCAAATCCGTTTAGCTCAGCTAACCCCTGCCCAAATAATCTCTCAACTTCCCTAAATTCAACCTAGATTCCTTAGTTTGATCAGAAAACCATCCTATGGATCCCTTTTGATCAAATCAAAAAGAAGAAACCGAAGAAGAGGTAATGTTTTCACCACCCTCTTTCAAGTTCCTTTCTTCTTCAACTTCTTCTTTCTTGTTATTTCAATTATAAAATAATAACTCCAGTATATTCTATATACTTTGATGTCATTATAAATATGGTATAAACATATTCAGTATTCTATCCATCCTTTGCATGACATGTCACCATACGTGCGTACGTACGGCCTACCGTCTCCACGTCGTGGTGTAATTGTTATTCAATACATTATTATTTTGATGGGTATAATAATGATGTTTAATTCATGTAAATAATAAATATAACATGATAATTATTATGTATATATGATATACCATCCAATTATATATTATTTTAATATCAAAATAATGATATTGTCGCTCGTGCGTACGTACAGACTACCGTTTCCACGAATGCAATGAGATTCACTCTCAATCGTATCAACTCATGTTTAATTCTCATTTAATGATAAAAAAAATGTTTAAGGACTTGATATCATTCTTGGATATGAATAAGATACAAACTATTCATAAAAAACACGTCTTATGTAAAAATAATATAAAAGAAAACGAGTAAGTGAACACCCGAAACAACGATAATACTAAGATATTATTAACGAAGAAATATTAAAAGATCATATATGATATCATCTTTATGTATATGATTTTTGTATAATTTAATCACAATGTTTTAACTATTATAAAGGAATTTAACATACCATAGACTCATGAAAATTACATGGTAAGGTTTTATTTCACAATCTCTTCATTATCCGAGGTTGTTTATACATAATTATCTAATGGGACCTCTTTATCATCCACATCCATGTTTCTTAAAAATGTATTTCAAAAAAATTTCACAGTTTTACAGAATATGGGTTAACGTAATTTATACCCTTGTTTTAAATTTTATAAAATTTTTATAAAGGAATCTTTCTGTCGTTTTCCAAACAAGTTCTTTTTTATCCTTTTCGAAAAAATTAAGGTAAGAATGTCTTTTTTTTAACTTATACAGTGGGTGCGGCTATTTTCTACCATTATAAACTCGTCGAAGCTTCACTTATAAGTTTATAAAAATATTTTCAAAGTGAATGTGTTATTTTATAATTATGTGACTATTAAATGATTTCAAAATAAATAGAGATTTTTTTTCTAAAAAGAGTTTTGATTTCATCTATGTCAATATCTTTTGATAGATTTTAAGTTTATTTGGAGTGGATTTATTATGATACAAAACATCCATATTGTATTGAAGGATTTGTGATATGTTTGACTGTGGATGTTATATTTTTATACCATTCATGATTTATGGTTAAAGTATTGACATTTTTTATGCTAGTTTTAATACGAATGTTTATGATAAGTTTAAACCTTTTCATATGAAGAATCTATTGGACTTAGTAAGTGACGGGTGGAGCCCACTATAGATCCTCGATGTATCAGTAGGTATCTTGATACAACTAGATGTGTAATTGGTTGAGGCCCTTCCCAATTTGATTTATTGTTTTGGCCAAGGCCTTAATCATTTTTAGATGTCTTGGCCGAGGCCTTGAAAAAATGTTTCAGAATGACTCGCATTATACAATCCCTCATTATGGTAATAATATTGATGGTTCATGTGGTCATTCGACTAGTAAAATACCCATGATTATGTTTTATTAAATCATTATTTACTCAGCTCATATTCTTTCTATAAAAGTATTCATTTTTATTATTGGTAAAGGCATGTGGTTTCAATTATTTACCATGCTTAATATTTATGTCATTTTCCGCTGTATTACTTACCCTTACTAACCGTTTGAGATAACCCCTTTCTTATGTTTCATTTTCCCTAGATATGAAGAAGTTCGTTATGAGTGACCTGCAGGCATAATCTAGGAGGCTTGGATGTTCCTAATGAAATATATTTGTCTTTTATTTCACTTCAAGCTCTAAAGTTGAACATATGTATGAATCTTGTTTCAAATAATACTAAAGTGATTGGTCTTTCGAGACATGATTTCCTTGTGATCATGCCAATTCTATGTAATAATGCACCGACTCGAGGTAACTAGGGTCGGGGTGTTACAATTAAAATCTCATGGTGTTAAACACTACTCCCCTTTAAATAATTTTCACCCTTATAATTTTCATTTTCACTCAGTAATGAAAGTCGGTTAGGGTACGCTAACCATATTCATCATTCCAGATATAACCATTAATAATACATATTTAGGCTATATTATGTTACGTATCATTTCCCAAAAAACCTCAATCATTCATACAATCTATAAACCAAGTATATATATACCCTAATTATATTATCTCAATAAAATACAATTCCAAAATACATTTGAATCTCAAACAAATGAAACCATATACAAATCATATATTCCTTCAAATATTTACCCCTATATTCAACAACTATTTCATGAAATCACATACTAGTCTATATATAACATAATAAAAAATGGTTATAACATTCAACAAAAATATTATAGGTAACTTCTTCATTAAATCAACAATCAATTTTAAGGAAATAAATTCTATCTAACTCACTTTTATTAAAATAAATATAAAATTTATTTCCATAACATAAATCATTTATCAAACATAAGAGTTGTTCATACCAAATTCAATTTTTCCCTAATAATTATCCTCAAAATATAAAATTTTCATAAAAAAAATTTATCATTATTAATACCATTTAATATATGTCTCGATACATTTTATGTATAATTAGTGGTGAAATATATTTATATTATTCCCATGCACCTATTAAAATTTAGAATATAAAAGAATGTTGTCAATAAATATCTCTCACTAATGATAATAGACTAGTTTATGAAGCATTAATCACTATTAGGATATCAACATCACTAAATTTGTTAAGAATAAGAAATTCACATTTTACATCATAACAAACTTATATTATGATCCAATATATTTATGTATTCCTACTAATTTTGTAATAGTAGATAGTGTTTCTAGATACATACCATTCATACATTCTTTTCAATGATTGTGTTTCTAAAAAATACAACAAAAAATGTGTTATCAAGAAAATTAGTGTAAATGATCATATGAATCTGAAAACATAATGATGATATTTAAACTATATTTAAACATTCATTTTATCATTTTGAATATTTTTTAAACCTATGATTATGCTTTTTCATTCCATATTTGTCTATTGTATTTTTCTAATTATGTTCTCTAAACTCATTACTTTATATGATACTTATATACATTATATTAGTTCTAAAAGTGGTAATGATTAATCCATGTCATATCCACCAAGGGATTAAAACTATATATATAGTTAGGAATTTCTATCATGTACTAGGTGAAGATTGAATTAATGTCGAGGATCCCCTTTATTGGTTTATTACCCCTAAGAACATGTGTTATATGTCCTACATACCCTAGTATTATCTAGAAATATGTATAATTTCATTGAGAACCACATAATCACTATGTTATCAACAAATAATAATTTTTTGAAATTGAAAAATATCCTATAATTATAATTAGAGTTTTCCCAATACTTATTTAACAACATTGAAATTCAGGAAAAACACGTCACAATATTCTAGAGTATGTCACGATATTTTTAAGGGATTCTGGGGATAAGGGAATATTAGTACCAATAGATTGGTAATATTATGGAAAATTTAAATCACACACATGGTTTTTAAAATATTATAGAATATCTTCGGAATGATGTTCCAGGTGGGTAATCTATGACCACCAATAAATTTTTAATGCGTGTATTAACCTAGAAATTACATAACCTTTTTTGTATATTAGACGTTTTTAGGGTTGTTTTGGATGTATAAATAAGAAAACAATTCATTTATTTATTAAATGGATAAATAAAATTATCAATTATTTTAAAACCCCTATATGGAATGTTCCCAATGGTTACCCACATAACCCCAGTGGAAATAAAAGGATGTGGATCTTAGGAGAAGATCACTTGTGGAGATTGTATTGGAAAATGATCTTGAGACAGAAGATTAGATACCTTGAGGGTCATCAACAATAATGGAGATCAAAAATATTTTCAGTAAAAATGATGTAGAAACATTATATACTAAAGATAAATCTATATCCTATTTTTGGTTTTTGGTTTTGTGGTTTTATCCCAATTTATGGATTGAGATGAACACAAATTAATACATTACAAAATAATTTATCAAGGATTTCTTTTGGGTTGCCTGACTTCTACATTCACTTACTAAATTATGGAATTTGAAATTTGGTTCTCATTGATTCTTGAATTTTTAATAATCCACCAATCCTTGTATTCAAAAAATAACATCCAAATAAACAAGAGATTTGATTGAGGTTGATTTTTTTTTTCTTCCATTATCCATATATTCTTATTATTCGTCATCTGTATTTCATTTTTCCAATGATTTGATTATACAATAGAGTATTGATTATGGTGAGTTCATAATTTAGAATAAGGGATGATGGTAATAGGTTAAGCTTTAGGTTTTAATAGATGTTATGTAGGACTATATATGACTAAAATAATCTAATGATGTAATGGGTAATGATTGATATGAGATCCAGATTGGTAGCACCCATTTGTAGGAGTGGTGGTGGGTGTTTTTGAGCTATGGGTGGCTCAAATATTTCCACTGATGATGGTGGTGAGTGGTGATTGAGTTATATCATGTTTTTCAAGATATGATCCATTTGGATCCTCATATAGTGATTATGGTTGATTTTCTAGTGAGGAATAATTGAAATCCAATTTTTTCCATCCATAGAGGGTTGATAATGTAGATCTCAGAATTACAACATGATTAGAGATAGAATAAATGGAAGAATAGAGCCTTGTGTGATGATTCATGAATTGGTGGGATTTTATATGGAATTATTATATACAAATTGTGTATTGTGGAAGAATACATACATTGTAGTCCCCTTTCCACTACAACTAGGGTTTATGCATTATGTTTAATATCACACATCTTTCGATTTAATCATGTGTCGGGTTACCCAAAGGAAGAAAACTCAGTATGTGTAGGTAGAACAGTAGTAGAAATCCATGTATTGTAACATTCGATGTACTTTATTTAAATGGCATGTATAATTTTCACAATGGCTAAGGGTTTACATGGTGTAATTTCCTTTGAGGCCGCATACAAGGTGTATATGACCGTATACTATGGTCATTCCCATGTACAATGTTGATTCAATTTAATATGGTAATATTTCATGAGCATGGTCCAATGTTCATGTGATGGAATAAACGCCACACATTGAGCAGTGACACTAACTCTACAAACCATGTACTATAATAAACACACCATTTATTTTTTAGAATGACATTCAATGTTAGACGGTGAGACAACAACATTTTCAAAAAAAATACACATCATAAACCAATAGGGATATGTGATGTACTTTAAAAAATATTAGAGACAGTTTTATTTTTATATTAGTTGTTCCATTATCATTGATGAGTTCCCTTAAACTGACATAGTGTGGTATTGTTCGCTATTTTATTGTTTCAGGGTGATTTTCCTTAGCTCACCTCCATGATGGTTTTGTGTAGCACTTATTTTAGAGAATTATACAATAACCCAATAGTGAACTAAAGAAAGAATAACTCAATAAGGACTAAGGAGTTTATCCTCATTCCCATAATCTTATTCATTATATAGGGCCTTCAATCACATGAGAATCATACCAAGGTGTATTATACCCTTTCTAGAGGTTTATTCTAGTTAGGGTTAGGTGTCACCCAATAGCCTAGGGAGTGATCCCCTACATTTTTATCAACATCTTTTATCTTCTTGTGTGGTCTAGTATGTTTGATATTTTATCATATATGATCCATCTCATTTTATATGTTTATTAATCATGGAATAACATGATGAGTATTTTTACCTTGGGTGAGAACCATCAGTATAATGAGATTGAATGAGTGTGTTCAGTAATAACCTAGAATTATATCAATTAATCATATCTCATATTGATTATTTCAATTAGTATAAATCACATAATATAACTTATAGAACACAATAGAAACATTGTAATAGATGATTGAATAAAATAAAAGGTACGTAATGAAATTAATTAACCAAAGTCAATGGAATTGTAACTTGGACTATGGAATAGTAATGGGGCCATTGTGAATACTAATATGACTAATTGAATAGTAACAAAACAAATTGTGTTATAAGGAAAGAAATTTATCTTATAAATCAAAATATGATATATTTATAATGTGGTATAAGTAAATAAATGTTTTATGAATGATAAACTATGTATTGATATTATTATGTAACATAAATACCTGTTTAAAATTTTATGAACAATATAACGATTTATATGAAAATTTATTTTCCTAAAAAGATTCATAAATTATTATTTTTAGTCTTATTATTATAATATAATATAATGAGACAATAATTAATTTTTTAAGGTGTAATGTAATCAGTTTTTATTTTAATTTTTTTTTGAATAAATGAAGATGTTAATTAAAAGATAAATTTCACATTTTTAGAAAATTTATATCATAAAATATATTACATTTTTTATTTCTACAAATTGAAAATTGGTTTGGGTTAATTATTGGGATATTTCTAAAATAGATGATTTTTAGTGAATGGTTAAATACTAAAATTTACTGTATATAACATTATGACAAAAAGATTTATCAAGTCATTAATAATGTAAGATACATAATATAAATTCTTCCTTCCGTTTTTACTATATACATTCATGGGATAAAATTTATTCTTATTATGGAACAAAAATAATAACAAAATGAATAAAATAATCAAAAAACACACATTTCTTCCTTTATTAATACAACCCCTCACCACCTATTTTCCTCACACATAAAAAGCCATGAATCATGTAAAAAATTAATCCGAATACCCTTCAAAATTCTATCCCCCATGTCTAACAACATTTTTTCTCAACAAAATACCAAACCTAATTCCCCTATGGATGTTCTCAAGGGGAATAATTCATGTGGGAAAACCCACATTCTTTTTCTTCAATTCCATATCCTTTCCTTTATTTTTTTATATTCCACTACCCACAGCCTCTATTCCATGTGAAATGTAACTCTAATATAATTTATATAATTTTTTTAATGGAATAACCAATCATCATTTTTCTTCCCCTCTTCTTTTTCCTAAAATTAAAAACTCCCCCAAAGATGTGTTGATTTATCACATTCAAGGACTCTGAGTTTTTTATTTCAATTTCAATTTCATCATTCAAGGATGGTCATAAAATCATTTTTAATGGTTATAAAAGATTATAATATTTGTATTTAAACTTATATAATTTTCTATAAACTGTATATGTAAAGAATATTAATTAATATAACAAAATTTATTTGGGGTGATCAAAAAATGCCAAAATAACCAACACTATTATCATTAACGTTTTATCAACTAAATCACTCTCACATATGGGATAAAAATTATATTTAATAACAGTTAGTATTTTATCAATTTACTAATACAATATAATTTCAATTCTTCACAACAACTATAATTTAGAGTGATCTTTTATACATATATACAAGTGAAATAATCATGATAACCAAGGAAACAAGAACTTCCAAACAATAAAAATGAATACTATAACTCATCAAAAAGAACGCAAATGAACATAATAATATTATAATAAACAAAAAACATGTATAAAATTTTTATAATTAATTAAATAATTTTTCAAATTTTATTATCTAGGATGTTATGATAAACCATTGAACAGTTTCAGACATAAGGTAAGGGATTCTTCTTGAACCACCATTTTTCCTTTAGGTTACTCTTTCTCACTCTTTAACCTAAAGTAATTATTAATTATTCTCATTAACTCTACACATTTTCTATTTTCATGTTCCATAGAAATGTACCTTTTCTAATTTTCTCATTCATTGATGGGGAGATAAATGTTTTATAAAGGTCTCATCTTAAGAACTCCCAATAAGAAAGATCAAATAAAAAAAACTTCTTAATATCTTAACAAATTTCATGTATAATAAATAAATTGTTTTAAAAAATATATATTTTAAAAAAACTCATTTTTTCCTGAAAAACTATCTTATTTTGTTTTTATTTTTGTGGAAAAAATATTCTTGTTCCTCTTTAAATACTATTTTTTTTTATTTTCCATTATACTTAATTGAAGTGTCTAATTTCTAATGATTCATAAAAAATCATTTTAAATGCTTTAAATTTATTCGGACATAATTTTTCATCACCAATGATTGTTTTCCTTTATTGATGTTGATGTATTGTTTAAATCAATTCCATCTGGTCCACCATTATGAAACTATATTTAGTTGTGATTTATGACATGATTATGATATCCACTTCAATACTAGGGTAATGATTATGTTTCTTCTTCATGTATGATTTTACATGAGACACACATATTCATTATGATGTTATTATGGGTGTGCCCAAATATTACTTGAAATTATTGGGTAATATTTTTTCATGAATTGTCATGTGTACTGTTCTTGGTGGTCATCCTTGACACATTCTACCCCATGTGAAATGGTCTTGGTGGTTATAAATGACTCTTTCTTATATATTTGAAATGGGTCCTGGGAGTTAATATTGACTAATGATTATGTCATTTGGTATATTTCATCAACATTTATATGATTCCATGATCACATGATACCATGTTCTCTATTTAATTGTCCCACATGTTTATTCATTTTCCATGACTTTTTATGTCATCATGTGCTTCCTTCTAATGTGTATATTATGATTTACAAATATTCTTATTTACTTAATTTGATTTTTAACTAATACATTTTTTAATTTATTCCACAGGTAATTATTTGATGATGTATGTTGCCAATAGATGTTAGGATCTAATTATTAATACAAAATACATGGTAATTTTTTTCGTTCCATGTTTTCCATTTTATGTACCTAATCATCCAAATATGATATACATTATGATTCTTGGTTTTTATACGAAGGATAGTTATGCATAAAATCAGGTAACATTATGTGCAGAATGGTTGGGTAAATAGATTTGGTACCAGATGATGATCTACTTATTGGTGGAGATTACGAATAGAGAACATTATAAGAACCCTAGGGATAATTCTATCACCATATAAAACCTTGATTTAAACATAGGTAATCACATGTTAGGTTATTCTTTTAATTTAAATGTTTATATTCTTATTAGAAATTTATTCAAGACCATGTAATTGTTATTTCTTATCATAGTTAACGGATGGAAATAGAAACACTCATTCCTGCTATAAATGTGTTAGTAAATGTGATGATTCACCTAATGAAATTCCAAATTGAATTAGAACTGGGTCTTACAACACTATGAATATACACACACCAATATATCATTTTATGAATAATATCTGGAATCATGTGGAACTTATTATTTATCCAAAAAATTGTATGTTCTGGTTGAATACTTTATGCAATGAACGTCTCCCTTATTTAGTTTATGTTTTGATACCTTCATCATAGAAATTGGATTAACTCAATTGAGGAGATATTCTACGTCATCCAGAAATTTTAAGGGAGAATGTTGTGCTAATAGTCTATTTTTTTGAAGGGGAAGTATATTAGTAGAGTTAACTGATCAAGAACATGATATCCTCTGAGGTAATTGATTCCTTATCTTGGGGGGAAATCAAGAAAATATTTTTCCCAAACCCACCATCTCAAGGCAAAAAGGATGTTCCTTGGATAGATGAAAATTTAATAGGAATATCTTGGGGAATATGAGTAATACATTACCAGGAAAACAAGATACACCTTGGGAATTTTCATGAACACTGAAAGTGAGGGTGACACTTCATTAATGGAATGATGTCATGACTACGAAAAACAATTAGTGATTCAAAACTTTAATAGCTATGAGGAAATTGTATTTCATGTCCATAAAGATGAAATAGAGATCAAAGACTTCCAGTGGTATTGTTGTTCTATAGATAAAAAGAGGAAATGGTTTTTAATATCCAAGGATCAATAGATAAATACCATTATGGAATGAAAACCCTATATCCCACATGTAAAATCCTTTGGAATATGTATCCAAAGAACCATCTAATGGTAACTAATAGATGAATAAAATATGGAATAATGTGGAATGTAGATAATAAATTTTGAAGGCATGTGATTAATCCCACTAATTTGGAAGAATAAAGGAAGGTTTAAATCAATAATAAGCCAATAGTGTAGAGTTTCAACATCAAGAAATCTAGAAAATATGGAAATTTTTTTTATCTAAGCTAAGGTTTATTGTAGGAAATCAACAAAAACAACCTCAAAGGTAACAAAAAAAGGGATATTATATCACTACTAATGGGGTGGTACCATGAAAATGTGTTGTGATAATAAATCTAGTTATTCATTAAAAAATATAGAATATAATATTTTATTCTAGGTCAAATAAAAGTTTTATTTCACACAAGTTTAATTGAACTATTGAAATACCACCTCAAATATTTAGGTAGACTTATATGTGATAAAAAATGGGTAAATTATTTCATCCAATGTATAAATATTCCCTAGATAATGTTTGTGGACTAAATATACCTAAAAATCCAGTCTTACACCCTTTGGTGGAGTTTGATGCAATATATGGAATGAATTTTCTATCTTTTTACAATGCCAACATCCCCTATTGGGAAAGGTATATCACTCTTCACATCCTAAGGTATCATACAATTGTGTATGATTCTATGGAATTGTGTGATTCTCCATCTGAATAATCTTCTCAATTTTGATTATCAATTCCTTATTAGAAAACATATATAGCTCAAATGATTGATACAATGTAGAGGACATGATTGAAGACATGACAATTGTGATGGACTACATTGATGTGTTACAATAAGAGTTTTGTGGTATTCATAATAACAATGATGTTGATTTCTCAATTGAACATATTATTGGATCTGTGACTATATCAAAGACAAATTATATAAAGGAAACCGTTGAGCAGGAAGAAATATAGAAGTAATTACATGAGAATATGGAAACTAGTTCAATATTTCCAATTTATTCACCATGGGGTGGTCATGTCCTATTTTTCAATAATTGGGATAGATTAAAGGGCCTATGAATTTATTATCATTTGATAAGAAAATAATGATAAAGAAAAATTATCCCCCAACATTGATAGATGACATGTTCGATCATCTATGTGGGGGAAAATATTTATCTATGGTGGACCTTCGGGTCAGATATAACAAAAAATATGTGAAGAAATAATATATTTTCAATACTACCTTTAAAATGTGGTAGGGATACTATGATTTCATAGTGATAACCATCAGACTAACTAGTTCTCTATATAAATTCATGGACTTATTAAATAGATTCCTAATATATTACCTCAGAAAAATGGTAGTCTTTGTCGATAATTTTAAAATATGTTCACATATATGGAGGAATAAGGGGAGAATTTGAGTAATGTGATAAATAATTTATGAATGGAGAAAATTTATATATATTATAGTAATTTTGTTTTATTTTTCGAGGGTGTATCATTCTTGGGGCATGTTATCACCTACAAAAGAATATATGTGGAGCCTTCCCAGACAAATACAATCGAAGAGTGGCCAAGACCAAAATTTTAATTGGGATCTGTAGATTCCATGGTCAAAAAATATATTATCATGAATTTTTGAAGAACATATCATGATTTTCAAACCCACTAATCCATACGACTCATAAGGTTGTAAATTTTATCTTGACCATTTAAGGCGAAGACTATTTCTAAGAGTTGAAAAAGGGGATTATCACAAAACTATTACTGAATCTTCTGAAAAGTGGGGATCTCTTTGTGGTGTAATGTAATGCATAAAATAAGTTCATAGGAATTTAACTTATTAATAATGATAAATTTATATTCTACACCTAATGGAAGTTGAAAATTCCTGAGGAAAACTATCCCATGCATGGTCTGGAGTTTTGCGTTTGTCCCCAGTTCATTTAAAATCATCCAACACTACCTACAAGGGGAGATGTGTGAGATATATATTGATCATAAGAGCCTCAAATATATATTCAATCTAGGGGAGATTAATATTCCCTATAATCTATGGTTAGAACTCACCACAACTTTTGATTACTCAATCCATTATAATCATTGTAATGAAAAAAGGTAAAAGATTATGTATGTAGAAAGGAACCTATATCATCAAAATTGATGATAATTGAGAAGGATCCAATATTATTCATCTTATAATGGATGGAATGGGAATTACTAATGAATTAACATTATTAATCCATTCTAAAATGATTTCTCAACCATCCCATATGAAGAAAATAAATAATTCTCAAATAAATGATGAGTATATTAATAAAAATATGCAAACTATTTTAAATGGGAAATACATATATGTAAAAATTGAGGAGGAATGAGTCATAAGATATGGTTCATGGATATGTTTACCACCCAATCCCAAAATAAATAAATTTCTTCTGACTTACCCACAAATCTAAAACGTCTCTATTCACCTAGGAGGACCAAAGATGTAACTATATATCCAGGTAAACTATTAGTGGGATAGTATACAGAAAGAGATCATGGAGTATAAATCAATGTTCATGGTATAACAAAAAGTGAATGATTAATTTAATAATAGGAAGGTGATGATGAAACCATTAACCATACCATTATGATAATGGAAAAAATCACAATCTCCTTTTTCACTGGAAATCTAAACGCATCCAGAGGAAGAAATGATATATGGGTAATTGTGTATTACCTTACAAAGAAATATCACATTATAAAATTTCAAGAGGACTTATCACTCGACCAACATGAGCATATAAACATCAAATAAGCGGTGACACTTTATGGATTAACATTATTGATTGAATCCAATCGAGATCCAATATTTACTTCCCTATTTTGAAAAAGTCTCCATTATGCTGTAAACACTGAGTTACACACCAGTAGTTCTTATCATCCTCATAATAACATTTAAAATTAGAAGAATAGTCAGAACCTATAAGACATGTCGAGACAAATCCCTATGGACTTCAAGTGATGATGTGACCAACACCTACCTCTAGTTGAGTTCTCCAAGAATATCATTTTTTTACTCGAGCGTCCAAATAGCTCTAAATAAATCCATTTATGGGGAAATACTTAGAGCACCAGTATTTTGGGATGATGTCAATGAGTGTAAGCTACTAGGAAATTAAATGGTCAATGAAATTGTTGAAAATATGATAACCATTCTGCATTTCATCAAGGAAACTCAACTTAAATTGAAGAGCTATGCAGCCAATCATCGACAACACCTAGAGATTAAGTTTGTGGATAAGGTATTACTCAACATATCTCCATTGAATAGGATCTAGATATTTGGGAAGAAATGAAATCTAATCCCAAGGTACATAGTCCCCTTTGAGATTCTTGATTGTGTTGTAGACATGGAATATCAACTATAACTTTCAAAAACCCTGAATCTACTAAATAATTCATTACATGTATCCCTCTTGAGGATTTACATACTAGATGACTCAAATTTACTAAATTGGTAGGTGGTCTAATAAGAAAATGATATCTCTTATGGGGAGTAACCATTGAAGTTAATGTATTATAGAGATAATGTTATTTGAAACAAGCCCACTCACTTGGTCAAAGTACTATAGAGGACCCGTATATACAATGAGGGAAAATGGGAACATGAGAAGTACCACCACCTAGTTTCCTATTAGATTTTAAAATCAAATTTTGACGAAGAAATTTCAAAAGAGGGGAATAATGTAATGACCTAGAATTATATAAATATAATTTTCAATATTATAGTTTTTTCTTATACTATAAATCATATTAAATCATATAGAGAACACAATAAAAACATTGTAAATCAATAATTAATTAAATAAGTGAAATTTATAGAAATTAAGTATCCAAATCAAATGGAATTATAAATTGAACATTGGAATAGTAAAATGTCCATTAAGAATAGGTTTATATCCAATTCAACAGTAACCTCACCTATTAATGTATAAATAAAATTTAGGAATCATATAAATTAATATATGATATGTTTAAATCATGGTATAAGTAAATAGTTTTTTTAATTGATAAATTAATTATTATAATTTTTATGAAAAATAAATATTTATTTTAAATTATAGAATTAATATATGATTTAATAGAAAGTTTTTTTCATAAAATAGATTCATAAATTAATTTTTTGTTGACTTTTGATTATAAGACAATTTTATGGTACATTAATTAATTTCTAAAAGTGTTAAAAAATTACTTATAATATTATAATATTCATTTTTTGAGTATGTGGTGATTTTAACTAAAATTTAAATTTCTCATATTTAGGGACATATCTTAATAAAATGGAGTTCAATTTTTAAAAATGAAAATTTAAAAATAGTAATGGCGATTTTTTAGATTTTTTCTAAAATAGTTGAACATTTTGATAAGAGTAAAATACGTTAATTCATAGTATATTTAATTATAAGTTAAATAAACAATTTTAGGATTCATTTCGGATGTAAACACCATATTCTATAACCCTCCATATATATTTCTAATATATAGTCAAGGTAATCATGACTATTCTTATTCTTGGGGAAAATAAAAAAATGAACAAAATAATCAAAAAACACCCCTCTCCTCCACTATAAATACCACCCATCACCACCTCTATAGCCATGAATCTATAACAAATTCATCCAAATAATCTTCAAAATCCTCCCTCACCCACTTCATGGAAATTTTTTTCTTAACAAAATATCAAACATAATTTCCATAGAGAGGATCTCATGGACAAGAATTATAGAGGTAAAAACCTCTTTCTTTTTCGCCAATTTATTTTATTTTCTATTATTTACCACTCTTCAAATACCATTTTCCATGTGATATGATCACTACATTATATTTTATATAATTTAATGTTATTTTTTTAATATAATAACCAATCATCATTTCAAATTTACTCTCATTTTTTTAAAAAATAAAATAATCATCTGCGATGTGTCAATTTATTACACTCAAGGAGGATGCATCTTCAATTTCCATCAATACATTCTAGGATAATTTTAGAAAAATAATAGTTAAAACATATTAATATATATATATATATTACGAATTATTTAATTTTCTAGAAAAATTTTATGTATTTAATAATAATTAAAAAACAAAAATTAGCTTGTGGTGATCAAAAAAACACAAAGTAATATAAACAGTTATTATTAATGTTTTATATGATTAATCATCATCATATATTAAAATGATAAATAAAACCATTCTATATTCTGTATATTTATTAATAATAAAATTTAAATTCTAAACAGTTGTTCTCATTTAAAATGATCTTTTAGTACATGTATACATAATGAACAAATTATGAAAACCAAGGAAACAGACTATCATGAATGAAGAAATTGGATCTTATAACTGGTCAAAAATTCCATTAATGGACATAATAAAATCATAATGAATCAAATAAATTTATAAAGTTCCATTAATTACTTAATTGATCTATTTGTTATCTAGTACATTAAGATCAAGAGAAGACCAGTTTTGGACTTAAGGATAGGGATTACATTGGATCCTCTATTTTTCATTTTTGTTTCTCTTTCACTCTAATTAAGGAGTGTAATTATTAATTACACATATATAATCCACAAATACGCTATTTTCATGTTCCAAAGATATGTACATGATCATATTATTCATTATTTTATGGAGTAATCCATGTTTTATCATGTTCCTGTCATAATCCATCCCAATGTACATGACTGATTAAATGGAACATCCATATTTCTTAACAATTTTCATGTTAACACCATTATCTATTTTACTCAAAATATTTTCTAGAATAACTATTTTATCATGAAAATTAATGTTTTTTCATTTTTGGGTTTATTAAAAAATGTTCATTTTCCATTTTAAGGGCTCTTTAATATTTTCCCTTAACCTGCATTGATGTGGTTAATTTCTACTGTTTCTTGAACACTATTTTTAACTCTATTCACTTGATTGGGATGTCATTTTTTAATTATCTATTTTTATTTTCCCTTAGTAATGTCCATTTAATTTTCAAATCATTTCTTTTATGTCTAGCATTTTGATATTCCTTAGGATTATGCTTTATGAAATGATTATGATACACATTTATTTCAATTGATAACCATTATGCCTAGCATTTTGATATTCCAAATAATTCTTGATGTATAGTAATTTAATTATATTTTTTTGATACTCCCTAGGTGAATATTGAGACAATTTCGTAATCTCAAATTCTATAACATGGTATTCATGAATTGAGAAGGTCGATCCAGATAACTCCATTACTAATTGTTACCAAACATTTTATAAGGTGTGTTTTATGAAATTATAAATACAGAACATACTTTATAATCATCTAGTGGTATCATTAGGCTAACATGACCATTATGTGGGTGAATTATGCCAGGGAAACTAGGGTCATGTACTGAATAGTTAGGTAAATGAGTTATCAAGAATTAGGATTTTCTTTTTCTAATGTACAAATAATGTTTATGATTTGGATGTCTCAAGACCATGGAGGGTGGATTTGAAAAATAAATATTCATGATAATAAATGAATAATCCAAAAAGATATAGGATATGAATTGAAAACAAATCCTACATGAAATCGATGTGGGAAGGGGGGGGGGTACTTTTTTCAATATGGGATTTGGACATTATTTTGTGCATTATAATGTCATGTCTCAATGATATTATGTTTTTCAATTTATTGTCTTGCATCAAGGAAAATATGTTTTGATTTTTAATATCATGTAGTAATGACGTTATGTTGTGCATTTTAAAGTCATTAGGGGGATGCTCAATTTAATGTCATGAAGTAAGGACATTGTGTGATTTTAATATACGGTCATTATCATTTATAGAAGGTTTGATTGTTCTCAAATTCATGGTAATCCATAAGAAAAATAATCTAATATATTTAGGCATGTAAGTGGATATTTTTATGCTTTTATTTGGGTATTCCTAGATCCTAAGAATGATATGTAATAAAATAATAGTGTCATTAGATGAGGACTATCCTAATAATGAAGGTACCCTTTCATGATAAACCCATTGTAGGGGATATTTTATGAATGTACAACCCGTTAATGTACTACATATTCAATTATGGAATCCTTAGGCTAAGAGGCCAGTTATATGGACTGTTTTATGCATGTCCAACTGGGGAACATACTACAATGTCACATAAAGGAGTTCTCAATAATTATGACATTCTATGACCAAAATCAGATGAATGTTTATGGAGATTTAGATTTTCCCAAGCACGGAATTTGGTTTGTTGAGAATGTAACTAAATATAAAAGGGGTATTTTGAGTTCGACTCTATAAATAATTTGTAAAATGAATTCTCTATATGTGTCTGACCCAAGTATAGAAAGTACAGTTCTTGTAGTTTTAGATCATTTGAATTGGCCCAAAATATTATGGAAATAATGGATGATTTATGCTTAAATGAACCAATGTTATTTCAATATTATTTTAACAAGTGAATGGGGATATGTGTAAGCCATGGTCATAGAGACATTTAGGTTTCGATAACGGATATGAAAAAATATACAAGCTATGACTGCAGATTCATAGGTTCTAGTATACCATCATAAAAACATAAAGGTACAGAATATGATTATCCCAATGGAGAAGTTACTGCTCACTAGAAAAACTTTTTATGGGGTTTTTTTTATGAAATTCTCTCTAGGGTGAATGTTACATAGTCAAACAGTGTCATCATTACACTGAAAGGCCCATTATGTGGGTGAAATTTGAATGGAAAAATTCGGAATGCACTGCATAGCTAGGTATATGATCTCTCAAGTATATGACTTTATGCCCTCAAAATCCGATTAATGTTTACGAATATCTAAAAATATTCATGGTTTGGAGAATTATATGAAAAATCAGTATTGTTCATTGAATGAAGATATAAATGGATTTATACTAGGAATGATTTTGGAGTCCCTTGAATATATTTTACGCATAATTAGTGGAGGGATATATCTCGTTTCATTGGTATGTTCTATAAATAAGGGATACAAAATAAAATCCCCTGCATATATTTTTCATTGTATATAAAGAAGGGATGTTTTCTTTTTACCCTATTTATGGGGCTAGGGATTAAGGGCTAGGATTCAATACATATTTTAATGGGATGAGAATCAAGCCACAAATAGTTCTAGTGGAATTCTGAACTTTAATTTCATGTGCTATGGACATAATGCTGTGCAGTTTAATGTTATATAGAAAACAAATTATAATGTCAAGTTGATATTCATGAATTAAAGTCATTAGTGATTCAAACATGAAGATTAATGTTGTAAATGGGATAGGTTGTAGATCCCAAGAATTACTACATATCATTTCATATAATGAATTAATCCATACATTGTTTTAATAGATATAGGATTCGTCATAAAGTGGAGATTTTATAGGATGTCTCCATGTATATTGATAGAGCGCTGTCATGGGTGCCCTCAAATGATTAGTGTGATTTTGGGGTACTTAGGTGCAGCAGAGTGGCTGACCAAGGTCGTCTCTCAAAGGAGGAGGTGAATTTAACAACTTATTAAAGGTATTATAAAAATAAAATAAAATATAATAAAATAAAAACACTACATTAAAGGATTGGGTTTTTTTATAGTTTATGAATCTAGAAGAAGTTTTCGTGAAGAAGATTGTATATTTTTTTTGTTTTTAGTTTTGAAATGAATTTCGATTAAAATGACACAACAAGAAGATGTTTTTTTAGAAATCTATTTTAAAAGACATAATCGATCTAACGCTACCTATTCAATCATTTATTAATCATTATAATTTAAATTAATATCCACTTAATTATGATCCCCTGATTTTTTATCCCTCGAACCCTACGAGAGTTAACTTAACCACAAAGATGAAATTACTTAAACCCTAGGCTAGGTTCGGAACACGCAATCGCAACACCCTGCTTTGATTATTGTTGTAAGGATAAATTATGTTCATTGTTTAATTAGAGCACATATCCATTCTGGAAATGAGGATGACTTGTGTTTAGGGATTATATTTGAACTCTACAAATTTATCATCTGTGGTCTTGTATTACTGATTAAGATCGCGCTCTCACAATTTACACAAAATATCGACCTCGCGTGTTTTGTATTAATTGTTCAATTGTTTCCTTAGATTCTTGTAATTTAAAAACACAATTCATGGATCATATTATGTAAATTACAGTAGCTCATTGATTCAATATAAATTAATTAAAAAGTATAGAGGTCGATCGATTACTAAAAATAACAACTCTTCCCCGGGTGGCGTAATCATCGTAGAAGCGTTTTGCATGTGCAAAGGTTTAAAATGGGTATAACACAATAACGCTTCTACTCAAGAATTCCAGCCCAAATAGGAATATTAAGAGAAAAATAAATTTATAAAAAACAGAATAAAAGAGAAGAAATAAAATAAGAACAAATAAGTTTATTACATAAACAAAATCATTACAACATGAAGGAGAAGAAGAAGGCTTCATCGAAGGGATCCTTGTTTCAAGAGATACCCTTATTGAAATGGTTGGAGAATAGGAGTGGATACACTTATCCTCTTCCCTCAAATTCCCAATGCACGTCCCAACCCTTCAAAATAATAAAAACTCTAATTTATAGAGGGGAGGGTAAGAGAGGTTACAAGTGGTTTCAAGTGTGAATGTGGAAATTCGGCCAAATATTTTATTGCACATTTCACCACCCATTTGACCACCAAAACCCATGATTGTCCGGCCTTCCAGAAGGATAATATTTGTGGATATGGGTCCTCTATCTCCTCTAAAACGTTGGGCTTAATCCAGGCCCATGATAAGGAGTTATGGCCGAAATATAGGAGCTTTTCCATTCTGGAGAGTCCATCCCAACTTTGAGTTAATGGCCCAGTTTCAACAAATAAATGCACTCTTTAGCTTTAGTGTCTTGAATAAAGGTTGTAGATAATTATTTCAGGAACACTTTTAAAAAATTTCAAATTCAAATAACAAATATAAAAATATTTAGCTTCGAAATACTACAGTGAACTATAAAGGGTAAAACTGGAATTTTCATCAAATATTCAAATGAATGATCTAATCCAAAATACTTTCTAATTAAAAATATTTTACACAATGTGAGGAAATTATATCATTTATTATCAATAAAATATTCAATAAAATAGTGTTTTATCAATTCCCCACACTTAACCTTTTGCACTCCTGAGAAAAACCTCATATCAAGTAAACAGCAATATCAAATCAAAACCAATTTTAAAACACATATACTTGAGATCAAACAATTACACACCAAGAAACAAAAGATATCATGCCTCATAAAAAACCATTATTTCAAGTTCTTCATTTATATCATTCAATATATTTCCACATCATTTATCATCCCATTCACAAAACACTTACCTCGCTTGAATTTTCTCTCATCACTCAAATATCAATTTTTTTTGCAATGTCTTTCTTATCCAAATTCATACAAGGATCACCATAGGCTTGATAGATTCCTAAATCACTACCCTATGTGAGTCAAGAACATATTTTTATCATGAGGAATTTTCAGGTTTGTTCTATGGCTTTTGGTTGGTAGGATTTAGATGTGAAAAATTCTGAGGCTGAATAAGGAGGGCTTGACTCTTTTTGTAGCAAAATTACATTAATGTAATTTTCACTTAAATATAGTCTCCTCATTAATCACTATAGTATCAATTCATCTCCATCATCATGAAAAGTCATTAAAAGTTTACACCATTCATCATTTCAGCATAAAAAAATGTCAATCTTCTCAAACATGATTTTCTTGAAAGCTCCAGATAGGCACAACTTTCCACCTCAATTAGAAGCTCCAGAAAAGGCACAACATCACTTGTCTTGAATGCTCCAGAAAAGGCACAGCTTTCAATATAATGAATTCCTTCAGAAAAAAACACATCTCTTCAGAATTTAATTTTACACCCAAAGTATCACAAAATGTGTTAGCACAACATAAGAAAGCTTCCCCCACACTTAAGATCAACTAGATTATGCAATTTCACTTCAAGATTTGGTTGGATAGGGAAAATTGGCTTGTAATGTAGCTAACCTAATAGGTTTTTCATGGATTATAAGGGATACAAGGATTTAATATTCATGTTAGGCCATTATAAAAAAAGATTCTTTGAAATAGGGCCTTTAATACCAAACAAATTCCTCAATCATTTAAACATAAGTACCTCAAACCCTCATGTTTTGACAGAAATAGATCAAATTCTGGTTAAATCAAGCATGGTTAGGTTCTCTCAAGAATTGAGGTGAATGTAAAGAATATGAAAACAATGGTTTAAAAGCCTCACAGGAAAGTGATTTCAAATATAAAGACAATGAGATGGGGCATGGGATTCAAAATTTAGTGTACTTTACATCAAATTTCTAAATATTTGAACATGAAACAAAGTCATTTAAGCATTCGTTTAAGATTAGTTTCAAGGGATAAATTGTTTCACTCATTGATATGCATTTAAAAATTGTGATGAGAATCATTTCTGCTCAAAAATTTAAAAAACAGAAAGAAAATTGAAAAATAAACACACAAAATTTAAAAAACGCACAAAAAAAGTTTTGGTTTTTTTTAAATAGGAAAAAAATTTAAATTACTAAACTAAAAGTTTCCCTCCACCACACTTAAAATATTGTGTTGTCCTCAATGTGAACCCATGAGATGATATATGCACATGAAATGCATAATTATTAAATAGGACATATAATATAAAAGTGAAAGGGTTAGGAACAGCCTGATGTTCTCAAGTGATGATGGGGTCATGCAGTGTGATAAAATCCACTACATTAGTAGGAAGTCCCTCAATGTATCTCTTCAAACGTTGCCCATTGACTGTAATTCTCCTTTTAGTGTCCTCTTCTGTGATATCCACTGCACCATAAGGAAAAACATTAGATACAATATAAGGACCTAACCATCTGGAACGCAACTTACCAGGCATCAGCTTTAGTCGTGAACTATAGAGAAGGACTTTTTCTGCAACATCAAAATCCCTTTGTTGGATCTTTTTGTCATGAGATGTTTTTGATCTTTCCTTGTAGAGCCTTGAGTTCTCATATGATGACAACCGAATCTCCTCAAGCTCTGGAATTTGCAACTTCCTTTGAATTCCATCTTGGGCCAAATCCATGTTGCATTTCTTTATAGCCCAATATGCCCGATGCTCGACTTCCACTGGGAGATGACATGCTTTTCAAAAAACAATTCGAAATGGGGACATACAAAATGGGGTATTGTATGTTGTCCTATAAGACCACAATGCATCATCCAAGTACTTGCTCCAATCCTTCCTATTTGGCTGCATGGTTTTCTCCAATATTTGTTTCAACTCATGATTTGAAACCTCAGCCTGGACATTTGTTTGGGGGTGGTATGGTTTTGATGTTTTTTATGTCACCCCATACTTTCAAAGGAGGGAAGAAAAATTTCTATTGCAAATGTGAGTCCCTTGGTCACTGATGATAGCCTTTGGTACTCCAAACATGCAAAAAAACAGTGCTTTGACAAATTCCACAACAACATGAGAATCATCAGTCCTAGTGGCCTTAGTATCCACCCATTTACTCACATAATCATCAACAACCAAAATGTACAAAAAACCAAAGGAACTAGGAAAAGTACCCATAAAATTAATGCCACATACATCAAAAATCTCAGAGAATAGTATGGGTTGTTGGGGAATCTCATGTCTCCTAGAAATGATCCCAGTGTTTTGAGAGCATGACTTACAAAACACATGGGCATCATGGAATAAGCTAGGACAATATAATCCATTGTCAAAAACCTTCCTAGCTGTCCGTTGGGGTCCAAAGTTTCCACCACAAGCAAGTGTATGACAGAAATAAAAAATAGACTCAGACTCATGATCGGGAACACACCGCCTAATGACTTGGTCACTACACATGCGCTAGAGGTAAGGATCATCCCATACATAAAACCTAGACTCACTTTTTAATTTTTAGACGTGATGTTTCTTTAAATTTGCAGGTATTTCAGAGGCAACAATGTAGTTAACTAAATCAGCATACCAAGGATGCGTACCTGAGATGGAATAAAGATGCTCGTCGGGGAAAGTGTCCCGAAGTGGTACCTGGTCCAAGGTGTCATACTCTAGTGTGAGAGTAAGCCTACTCATGTGGTCTGCCACCAAATTCTCTGAACCCTTCTTGTCCTTTATCTCAATATCAAATTCTTGAAGAAGGAGCATCCATCGAATCAGCCTGGGCTTTGCTTCTGGCTTATTTTGGAGGTACCTCAAAGCTGCATGGTCAGAAAAAACAACTACTTTAGAGCCCAATAAATATGAACGGAATTTATCTAAAGAAAATATGACTGCAAGAAATTCCTTTTACATGGTAGTGTAGTTTTAATGGGCTGAATCCAGTGTCCTCGATGCATAGGCGATCACATGTGAACGTCCCTCCAACCTCTGAGATAAGACATCTCCAACCGCGAAGTTGGAGGCATCACACATAAGCTCAAAAGGAAGGTCCCACCGCGAGGGCTATATGATTACTGGAGTGGTCAGACACTTCTTTAGCTCATCAAATGATACCCTGCATGAATCATCAAAATTGAAGTCAATATCTTTTTGAAGCAATCGAGATAATGGTAGAGCGATCTTACTAAAATATCTGATGAAGTGTCGATAAAATCTAGCATGTCCAAGGAATGATCGAACCTCACGCACACATGTAGGATATGGGAGGGATGAAATAATGTCTACCTTATATTTATCAACTTCAATGCCACGTTGTGAGACTATATGACCTAAGAAAATACCATTTTCTACCATAAAATGACATTTTTCAAAATTTAAGACTAGATTCTTCTCAATACAACGATGTGACCCATCACCCAAACTTGAGAGACATTCATCAAATGAGGATCCATAAACTGTAAAATCATCCATAAATACCTCCATGCAGGTCTCAATGAAATCTGAGAAAATACTCACCATGCATCTCTGGAAGCTACCTGGGGAATTGAAAAGTCCGAATGGCATCCTTATGTAAGAAAAGGTACCGAATGGGCAGGTGAATGTCATCTTCTCCTAGTCCTCTGCTACAATGAGAACCTGAAAATAGCCAGAGAAACAATCCAAGAAGCAATAATGCATCCTTCCTGCAAGTCTCTCAAGCATCTGGTCAATGAATGGAAGTGGGAAATGGTCCTTACGAGGGTATTGATTTAGTTTCCTATAATCAATACACACTCGCCAACTATTTTGAACTCTCACAAGAACTGACTCATCATTTTCATTTTTTAAAACTGTGAAACCAGTTTTCTTAGGCACAACCTGAATTGGACTTACCCACTGAGAATCTGAAATAGGATAGATTATACCTGCCTCGAGCAATTTTGCAACTTCTTTTTTAACAACCTCCAAAAGTGTTGGATTGAGTCTCCTTTATGGTTTCCTCACTGGTTTATCCCCATCCTCTAAGAGAATCCTATGCAAGAAAATGGAGGGGCTAATAAATGATATGTCTGCCAATGTCCAACCAATTGCCATAATGTTATCTATCAATAGATTCAAAAGTTTTTCTTCATGTTCAAAAGAGAGATTGTTAGAAATGATCACAGGTAATCTATCACCACTCACCAGGTATGCATATTTATGATGTGGGGGAAAAGGCTTGAGTTCCAATGTAGGGGGGTGATGTATGGATGGAGAAATTGATGCAACAGACATATCTGCACAATGAACATCAGTATTAGAATAAAAATCTTCACAATCAGAGAATAAATCACCAAATCTATCAGCATACTCAATAGCCATTTCATAATCAGAGTTCACATGATCAAAATCAGAATATGATTCCTTTCCAAAATCAAATATTTGAGAGTATTTTTCCTTAAAAACGGGTCTAGAAGTATTCGTAGACATCAAACTAGAACCAATACTCATAATCTCCCTAAGCATAGGACAATCAAATTCCATGGTGTTTTTACTTGGTGGTTCAAAAAGGAAGATAACAAAAATAGAATGGTCCTCTAAGGGGTACTTCATGGAATCCATAACATTAAATATCACAACTTCATCTCAAAATTCCATGGAAAGTGTACCCCCATTGACATTTATGATAGTTTTTGCAGTTTTGAGGAAGGTCCTACCTATGATAATGGGGGCATGAGAACTTACCTGATCATCCTCCTTGTTAAGCACATCGAAGTCTGCTGGAAAGATCATGTCTCTTACCCGGACAAGTACATCCTCAAGGACTCCTGCTGGATATGTCGTAGCTCTATTCGCCAATTGCACCACTACTCTTGTTGGCTTCAACTCACCAACCTGCAAGGAAGTGAATACAGAGTGATTCATCACATTTATTGAAGCTTCTAAATCACAAAGAGCATCAAAGAAGTGAAACTCCCCTATGGTACATGGGATGGTGAATGTCCCGGGATCGTTGCACTTTGTTGGCATTGTTAGAGTTGGTGTAATGAGTGCCAAGACATTCCTTCCAAGGTTGATCCTCTCATTTCCCTTGAGCCCTTTTCGATTGGTGTAGACTTATTTTAAGAATTTGGCATACCTTGGGATTTTCTTAATGGCTTCAAGTAGAGGAATGTTGATCTCCACATGCTTGAATGTGTCCAAAACCTCCTTTTGGATTGCTTCTTCAGCCATATTCTTAGTTTGAACAACCCTATTTGGAAAAGGAATGGGTTTAGGAGGAACATCATCAATTGTTTTCTTACCTTTATCTTTCTCCTTGGATTTCTCATCAGTTGGTATGGAATGCGGCTTCTCTGGAGTTGAGGTGAATCCCGATGGAATGGTAGGTACAGATGTATCGTTCATTTGCTTCCCACTTCTCAATGCGAGGGAACTAACATTTCCCTTTGGATTTGGAGTGGGTTGTGAAGGTAGATTTCCAGAATTCTTACTTACAATTTCATGGAGGGCGGTGGAAATCTGGCTCATTTGAGTCTTTAACTCCCTCAGCTCTGAACCTTGACTCATTAGCTCATTCTGTTGATTAAGAATGATTTGTTTCAAAATATCATCATTGTTAGAGTCTACCTTGTGTTGGAGATTCCCTTGTTGCTGACTCGTTGATGTTTGAGCTTCTAATCTCCTTTGGGGTTGTTGGAAACCCTGTTGGTATGGTGGAGGCTGCTAAATGTTTGGTTGAAAAGGGGGCCTTTATTGTTGTCCAGATCCATACCTCATGTACGAATAATATTTCCACCCTTGGTTGCATGCTAGATAAAACTTCTTTTGAGGATATGGTTGTTGTTGTTGCTGCTGATATGGTCTCCCAGGGAACACTGCTGCACAATCTTCTATTTCTTGGAGTTGTGGGCAACGTTCAGTTTGGTGGATTGTCTCAGTGAAAATACCAAAAGGCCTTAAAGGAGGGGATAGAGATGTCTTTTGTACCATTGAAATTTGCCTCACCATAGTGGTTAATTCTTCCAATTTAGTATCAATCAAATGAATTTCAATAGAAGGACTTACCTGATGTACTCCCCTGACATGTGGTGTACCTCTATCACCAAATTGTTGGGAGTTTTGGGCCGTCATGTCGATCAACACACGTGCAGATACTGGTGTCTTTTCCACCAATGCTCCTCCAGCCGCAACATCTACCATGCTTCTCTCCATAGGTGTGAGTCCTTTATAGAAGTACTGGATGAGTAATTTCTCACTGATTTGGTGATGTGGGCAGCTTGCACACAACTTCTTGAATCGCTCCCAGTACTCATACATTGAAACCCCTTGGGCTTTCTTGATCCCTGATATCTCCTTTCAAATGGATGTTTTCCTTGATGCTGGAAAAAATCTTTGCAAGAAAAGACGTTTCAAATCATTCCAACATGTTACATCTTCATGTTTCAAATAATACATCCAATCTTTTGCAGCTCCATCAAGTGAGAATGGGAATGCTCTTAATTTAATTTTATCTTCAGAAACATTTCTTGGTTTTAAAGTTGAGAAAACCACATTAAATTTCTTAAGGTGTTTGTTGGGATCCTCGCTAGATAAGCCATGAAACTTTGGAAGAAGGTGAATTAATCCAGATTTCAATTCAACGTCCGATTTGGGATTTGGGTATGTAATATAATTTGGTTGATAGTTAATATCTGGTCTAGCCAATTCTCGAATGGTTCTATTAAGTTCATTTCCATTATTTCCTGCCATTGGTTCCTCTTTTATGTTTGAATTTGAATTGCTTCCAATTTCAATGTTTCCAGAAGAGAGGAATTCACCAACTGGTTGAATATTGAAACTTCCCGTAGATTGAGAATGTCTGATTCGTGCCCTAAGGCTGCGTTCAATCTCAGGGTCACGATCTATGAGATATTTGGGATTAGTTCGTGTCATAAATCAAATAAAAAGGAAAATAAAGAAAGTGGACCATAGTAAAATAAAAATGAGAAGTTTGAGTTGATGGTCCAAAAATAAGTATAAGAAAATAAAAGAAGAAGAAAATCATATTGGGTAAAGAAAGAAGAAAGAAGAGATGAAGAGAATAAAATATAAAATAAAATAAATACCTCTAATTTGTTGAAATAATTACTTGACTCCTCGGCAATGATGCCAATTTGATAGAGCACTGTCATTGGTGCCCTCAAATGATTAGTGTGATTTTGGGGTACTTAGGTGCAGCAGAGTGGCTGACCAAGGTCGTCTCTCAAAGGAGGAAGTTAATTTAACAACATATTAAAGGTATTATAAGAATAAAATAAAATAGAATAAAATAAAAACACTACTTTAAAGGATTAGGGTTTTTTATAGTTTAGCAATCTAGAATATGTTTTCTAGAAGAAGATTGTATATATATTTTTTTTAGTTTGGAAATGAATTTCGATTAAAATGACACAACAAGAAGATGTTTTTTTAGAAATCTATTTTGAAAGGCGTAATCGATCTAACTCTACCTCTTCAATCATTTATTAATAATTATAATTTAAATTAATATCCACTTAATTATGATCCCCTAATTTTTTATCCCTCATACCCTACGAGAGTTAACTTAACCACAAAGATGAAATTACTTAAACCCTAGGCTTGCTTCGGAACACGCAATCACAGCACCCTGATTTGATTGTTGTTCTAAGGATAGCTTATGGTCAGTGGTTAATTAGAGGACATATACATTCTGGAAATTAGGATGAATTGTGTTTAGGGATTATATTTTAACTCTATGAATTTATCACATGTGGTCTTGTATTATCGATTAAGATCGCACTCTCACAATTTACACAAAATCTTGACCTCGTGTGTTTTTTATGAATTGTTCAATTTCTTTCTTAGTTTCTTGTAATTTAAAAACACAATTAAAAGATCATATTATGTGAATTATAGTAGCTCATGTATTCAAAATAAATGAATGAAAAAGGATATAGGTCGATCGATTACAAAAAAGAACTACTCTTCCATGGGTGGCGTAATCATCATAGAAGTGTTTTGCATGTGCAAAGGTTTAAAATGGGTATAACCCAATAACGCTTCTACTCAAGAATTCCAGCCCAAATATGATGATTAAGAGAATAAGAAATTTAAACAAAATAGAAGAAATGATAATAAATAAAAGAAGAACAAAGAAGTTTATTACATAAACGAAATCATTACAACATGAAGGAGAAGAAGAAGGCTTCGTCGAAGGGATCCTTGCTTCAAGAGCTACCCTTACTGAAATGGTTGGAGAATTGGAGTGTATCCACTTCTCCTATGCCCTCAAATTTCCAATGCACGTCCCAACCCCTCAAAATGAGAAAAACTCTAATTTATAGAGGGGAGGGGAGGAGAGGATACAAGTGGTTTCAAGTGTGAATGTGGAAATTCGGACAAATATTTTAATGCAACTTTCACCACCCATTTGACCACCAAAACGCGTGAATTGGCCGGCCTTCCAGAAGGATAATATGTCCGGATATTGGTACTCTATATCCTCTAAATATTTGGGCTTACTCCAAACCCAGATGAAGGAGTTATGGCCGAAATACAGAATCTTCTCCATTCTGGCGAGTCCAACACAACTTTGACTTCATATCCCATTTTCAACAACCAAATGAACTCTTTAGCTTTAGTGTCATGAAAAAAAGTTGTATATAATTATGTCAGGAACACTGTTACAAAATTTTAAAATTCAAATAATAAATATAAAAATATTTATCTTTGAAATACTATAGTGAACTATAAAGGGTGAAACTAGAATTTTCATACAATATTCAAATGAATGATCTAATCCAAAATACTTTCTAATTAAACTTATTTAACATAATGTGAGAAAATTATATCATTTATTTTCAATAAAATATTCAATAAAATAGTGTTTTATCATATATCTTACTTGTACATATGAGAGTAGGGATTTTTTACTATTATGATGCAGCTAAGATTTGGATTGAACACATGGGATTCAATACATATCTCATAAGAGTGAAAATAAATCCACATGTAGTTCATGAAATTCGATACAGTTTCACATCATGCGATAAGGGTGAAGTTAACCTGATATGAAGTGATGGATATATTTTTTTGAGCTAAAGAATCAAATTTTGGGAATCTCAACGTATCTCATATTTGTGAGAATCAAGCCTTGTGTTTTACCCACACCAATTACACCATGAAGTGGGAAAGGGTACTTCTTATAACAAAAAAAATTGATGCATGTGAATAAATCATGAAGTCCTAGAAAGTTTCCCTTTATAGATCGGATTCATGCACAATGAAGAGGAAGTCAATTTTCTTTTCCAAAATCATGGGTGGAACTAGGATATGAGATCTGGGTATAACATCATGTCTCAGTAGAATGTTAATAAAGCCACATGTATTTATTGAAAATTCTCACAGTGAGGTTTGATTCATGCCCACATGGGTGAAGGGAATTTTTTAAAAAAACATTGTGAATGTTCCTGAGATAGGAGATCTAGGTGTAACTATGTATTTTTTGGAAGGAATCAAGAGATATGTTGTTCTTGATAATGGTTCACTGCACCTACAATTGTTTTTTATGAATAAAAATTATTTAATATTTTACAAAAATATTTGAGAATAATGGTTGTGAACAAGACACAAAATGGTAATAGAATAATGCCATATGTTCTGGAGGAATTTCAAGTATAGATTTTCATCATACAAATGGAAAAAAAACATTTCCACTGAACCAGGGGAAATCATTTCTTCAATGTCACGGCTTAAAAAAGGAATTGATATTCAGGAATCCGTATATATCTCACATAAATTAGATTCAATCCACACATAGATTTTGGTGAATTGTGTTATTTATTGTCATTCAGTGAGGATGTTAGGTCAGGTGATTTGAAATAATAATTTTCATTGAACTAGGGAAATGAAATAGATGTCACTATATATCTTTATGGGGAATGAATAATTTAACATGTAGTTCTTGAATATTATTCCCCATGAAGATCAGATCCAAACATTGGCACTAATGGGGCTCAAGTGCCACTATGGAGTGGAAATGGGGGAGTGGGTTTTGTGCATGGAAGCTACTCATCTTTTGAGGGACCAAAAGGAGTGTCCACTAATGATATATTGGGGATTTTTTGACATAAAATAAGGGACAACTTATCCATATAGATTAATGTCAGGTAGTGAGGACAGTTGGTGCAATACAGTTTAACATCCTACTGCTTGGACCATATGTTAGTCCGTTTAAAGTCATACAACAAGGACAATGATGTTATATAGCATAAAGTCATAAAACATGGAAAAATGTAGCTATGAAGTTTAATATCCTACAGCTAAGACAAAAATATTTTGATTACACAGTGTAATTCTTCAGGAATCATGCATTTGATGGAGTTGTGGTGAGATCTCCCACCATCAAGATTAAGAAATAAACTCTATTATAGTAGAATTTTTGTATAGATTAAGGTCCCTAAGACTTTGGTTCAAGATTTGGAGGCTTTTTTATTGGTATCATTCATGTCCTAAGGACCAAAACCAATTCCCATTTCATGAATGAATCAAGATGGACATTCATGTTAAGGGACTGGGTTACATAGTTCTAATTAACCTCCAAGTGATGCGATGTCTGAAATCCCTTTTCTTCTAGTCGCTCCAGCTCATCCACTCCTTCATAATACATATCATCTAGGGATAGCTTGTCACAAATGGAAATAAATAGTGATGGAAACTAATCCTTAACGTGTAGGACTACATTTGTTCTGTACACCAATGAGTACATGGTTTCTCATGTAGCAGTATGGGTAGTAGTCTGGTAAACCCATAAGGAATGAAAAAGATTATCTGGGCATGATTTATTATATTTAACCACCATCATTAGGAGTTTAATTGATAGGGTCTTATTAAAATTATATATTTCCCTATTTTTGCTCCATTATAGTGGGATGAATGATTTTATTTGATATTGACTTCCTCATATAGCTACTCAACCACAACAGAATAGAAATTGGTTCCATTTTATGTCAGTATGGTACAAGGGAGACGAAATCTGGTATGGATATTATATTAGACAATGTCGGCAATTCTTAAGGCTCTAAATTCTTTTATACAAATTGTCTCTTCGCATTTGGAGAAATTTCATTATAAATAAGGATATTCATAGACTGCATACCCCTAGATAGAGGATATGGTCCAGGAACATCCATTCCCTATGTGGAAAATGAATACTGGTATTTAGTTGTATGTAGAAACACTAGGAATTAATTAATGAAATTGGAATACATTTGGTAGGGATGACACTTCATTGTCAGTTTTGTGCCATCCAATTTCATGGAATTCCATAAGTATTGAAACCTCTAGATTTGATCAAAAATCATATACCCAAATTGTGGGGAACCACAAGCTTCTTCATATACTTCCTCTATAATAGTCGTAGTCTCTTAACCATCAACACATCTAAGGAGGACTCCATCAAATCATATCTTCCAGATTACTTTTTGGGGGGATTTTTCCTTCACAATGAGTGAAATTATCCTCTCACCATGAGATCTTCTCACATCCAACTATATCTATTGTATGTATTACATCTTGTACATATTATATGATGGGTTTCATCTATACCCAGAGTAGGGTATATGGCTCCAGTATGGGACTGATTTCATTGATCTCTTCTACCATGATTTGATCAAAAGGTGAACCCATTTGGTGGTCGGATATACTGATTACTGTATCATTCTAATTTAGTTCTTCCAATTATGTAGATAAATTTCCAACACATTTTCCAATGTGTTTGGATATCATTGTATGTGAATCAATGTTGTATTTGTGGAAAATTCATTGATTAGACCACTAGAATAATCACACAGGGTGATTAGATATTATTTTATAATGGAATAATTCCTATTTATCTTCTTGATTTACTATTCTGAATCACCCATAATCTCTAGGAGGTTAACTGGTACATGGAGTTCCAATTACATGCCTTCAATGAGAGAATGATATTCCTCCTCTTTGTAAATACCTCCTTCTGATAATAGGAAGGAGTATGAAAATAAGACCTTTTCTAGGGAGATAAGAACAATTCTTAATTAAACCTTGTCGATATTATGGTATTCAATTATATTCCTTATTGAAATTCTGGAATCACTGTCAATATAAATTTTCCATGTTCGAAGGACATCCTGAATATAGAATAATTCTTCCTCAGGTAGTTCATTTTATAATGACGTCTCTAATGTGGATGGGTGATCGACAATGATTCTTTTCAAGGTTTAACCTATCAATTAATTATGAGGTACAATCTATATATCAAATTGCTTTAGGATGAAATTCCACCATTATAGGCACCTTATGAGCATTGGAAGACTGAGGATAAATTTTAACTGGTCATTGAAAGAAACAATGTGAATCTCATGGTATTGTAGGTAGTACCTCAACTTCTTAACTACAAATATTAATGCTAAGAATCACTTCTCAATATCTGAATATTGAGTCTTTATATCCATCATGGTTTTACTAATATAGTAAATCTTGTTTTCATTTTTGACAACATTCATTTCTACGTTGATTAGTGACCCATTTTTTAATCAATTTGGGGAAGGGTGTGTAGTTTTTCACAAGGTTGGATTTGAAGAACTAAATGCAGGTTATGTTTCCATGAAGTGAACTGAACTCCTTCAAATTTTGAGGAGGTTTCAATCCATTTTTTTATTAGTATTCTCATGACCATCTTCGATGACACAATTTTATACAATGAAGGTGATAAATTTTCCTATGGTTACCATGAAATAACATTTAAAAGGATTCACCATCAGATTATGCTCTCAAATAATAATGAAGATAGTTTCATGGTCATTGAAATGATCATACATTTGTTATTATTTGACCACAAGACCATCAATGTTTCATTCAACACACTTTCCCATGATGGGTTTTAATATTTGGTTTTTGACACATTGATATGTGACACAAGTATTATTTAATCCAAAAGAAATTACACAATTTTAGAATACACCTTATTGGGATATGAAAGCTATGTTTTCTTCATATTCTGGGGCTATACTAATTTTAGTTTTCCTAGAATAGACATCCATTATGGTATGGTCCTGGTAGTTAGAAATTTTACAAATAAAGAGTTATGTGATTAGAACTAGGAAGACATCTTTGGGACAATTTTGGTTGAGATATCCAAAATAAATGAAAACTCTAATTTTCCATTCTTCTGTTTCATAGTTACAATGTTGGATAGCCATTTTGGTTATTTGAATTCTCGAATGAAACTATACTTGATGATTTTAACCACATAGCCTCAATATTGGTGGCATGTGTTAGGTGTGTCCTTCTGACAACTTGATTGTATCATTGATGATCATCTGGAAAAACCAAAATGATGGGTGGCCACCTCAACATCACATCTTGGAATATCTCTGTAATTCCATGAAAACACATTCGGATGCGGCTTTATGAAAGAGGTGTATTCCTCTAATAATTTATGATTCATGGCCCTGCTAATTATATTGGGATGTGGATCTTTTTTTGTACTTGTAATAATTTATATGAGATCATCCACATTAGTGGAGACAACATCCTCATATGTTGGAGTGAAATCCTATAGATTTTTTTATTTTTACTCTTCTCCACGATCAAAAATTTGTATTTGTTCTTGGGGAGGAGATGATAAAAGTAGTTCCTCAGAAGGAAGATGGGAGTCGCCATTCATACATCTGGAGGATGAGGCAATCATTTACTAATAACTTGATTTCACGTGGGCTTCTTTGAGTCCTGAAGGGAAAATGGGATACTGAGAATTATTATTTTCACATTCTTCTATACTCATGATGGATTCTCCCAATTTTCTTACAAAAAACTGTACTTTTCTAAGGATTAGGTTATAGAATTAAGATATATTCATTAAATATTTCATTATTATTTAAAGAAATGATAACTTTTTTAGTACCATCGGGCTCAATTGTGATTATTGACATTACAAAAGCGGTTAATAGATTTTTTGAATTTTGACCCACCCTTTCAATTTGATTAGTAGGCAACATGTAATCTGCACTGAACTCCTTAAAAGGGATACTTGGGATCATCTTCAAACCATTTGGGTAATTTATGGGGGTTCAATCATTAACCCTTTATTTCTACCCGTTATGTTGATAGAACCTTGCATCAATGTATTATGACTTCAATGATTTTAAAGTGGCCTTATCACCATAAAATTTCCAAACATGACCATTGATAGAATTTTTAAGACACTGGTGGTATAAGGAAGGAATGGGCCCATGTATATGTAGCCAAGATCTTCCCATTAAATGATTTAAGGATTTTACTTTTGTACCAACTAGAATCATGACTCTCAAAAAAGATCTCAAAACATTGTTTTAAGTGTGATCTCTCTATGAGGAACTTGATCATTCATGTCATTTCCTTGAATCATTAAGGTGGAGGGAGACATGTGATATTCAGTGAGACCAATTTCATGAAGTTTCCAAATTGGGATGAGGTTGAATCCTGATCCATTGTCAATAAGGATCATTAGATATCAATGTCATTTAACATGATAGATATATGCATGCATCTAACATGCCCTTGTCTGACTACATCCTCATAATGGTCGATGATGGAAATGATTGCTTGATATTCCGCAAGATCATTCTCAATATGATATATCTCAGAAGCATAAAAATCAAATTCAAATTATTTAGGGCCTCATAATACTCCAAGGGGTTCCTCCAAGAGGACTTTTGACATACCCAGAGGATCCAATTTTGATAACATAGAAAGAACATTGGAAAATTCTTTCAAAACATTGTTCTTTTGGTCCAAAGGTCTCTGTATTCTGGAAAAAATATTCTCCTTTTCTGGGACATTAGAAGATGATTTTCCTGATTTGGATGAGTTATTTCCTAGGAGATGAGCTTGATGTGATCATTTTATTAGTTTATATGGATGGCTAGGTCGACCTACCAGCTTATTAGGTGATGGAGTCTCCTCTAACCGGGTTTCCTAGAGAATAATGTTAGGGATGTCCCTTCTATGTGTGGAGAAAAAACACACTTGTTCCTATTTATCTCTATAGATATGTTTCCCAAATATTCCTTCCATACATTATTTTCAAGTAGGTGTTTGGTTAATGTGGGGAACCCTTAAAAGAATACATCATCCCCAATATCCTCATCCCTAACAACTTCTTCACCCAATTCCCCAATCATGTATAGGTAAATTATGTTCATAATGAGAATCATCATTTGATTTGAGATATGTTAAATGTATAAAATTAATGGATCCAATGATCAACTCCTCATATGATTAAGATTCTACATATGGTTTTAGATATTATTATTCAATTTGGAAGGGCGGTTCCCATGATTTTGAGATGACCTACATGAAATCTGCTATGTTTGAGGACAACATTGTCCATTACATGTGATCATTTTCTTCATTTTGTTCATTATCCATCTATACATTTATCATCTTTATGGATTGGCCTTTAGAGGATGTGGATTTTGATGAAGATGTATTTAATGAAGTAGAAGTTGTAGGAGGCATAATTGGATATTTCAACGATGTTCGTAGAATAGCATTAGCTTGATTGATTGTTTTTCTAACTATCCAGTCACTGAACCTTTACACATTCTTAATTATAACATCTTTACCCACTCCTTCCTCCTCTATATTTGTAATAGAAACATATGCTACCTGGGATGTTTAATTATTTAATTTTACAGTCTGAGAGTCCAATATCTTTTGTTGGGGGTCCATGAAAAGAAAACACACATGGATGAGATGCCCCAAAATTTTATGTAAAGGGAAATAGTTTGGGTGATACACATCACCTTATTTGTTAGGATTATTTTCCCTTGGAAATTGGACTAATTTGTTTTCCAAAGCTACGATAAGGTAGTTGGGGACATTGTCTTCCAAATCGGATAGAACATGTTTTTCAATAACACAAATTATTTGCACCTATGATCAATTTGATCTTCATGACTAGGTGGTAATTATTTTTGATCCTCGTAAGGAGGATCATTAGAGTATGAATGAGGGTTTGAGGTAGGAAGGGGTATAGGGGCCTACTTATATGTAACTACAGTCATCTCTACCTATTCGGTTCTCCATTCCGAATATTATCATATTATTAGGGACTTGGATTTGTTCGTTCCAGTGTAGATTTCCAACTGTTGAGAAATTGTGGCTAGATCCTGAAATCCACCTAGGTATTTCATAAGGATCAATGGTGTGTGCAACTCATCGCATATATTTTCTACACATATAGTCAATATCTTGTATAAAGGAATTGGTTGGTTCAAATATTTATTCAATCCCTTCCAATGATCAATGAAATTGGAGAATCATTCATCCCTCTTTGTTTGTAGTTTGTGAGATCGAAGAATGTTATCTTCAGTAGTGCAAAGCTGAACTAGAAGAGGAACTTTTGATGGAGATTGTCCCTTATAGTGATCAATCGGGACTGTAAAATTGTATACCATACAAAATATATCCCCTAAAATTATTTCACGGTGAATATATTTTTTACAGCTTCCTTTTTTCCTGGGGTCCCCATCATAGGATCCCAGTAATAGACAAAATGTATCATGGGGTGCTCCGGATATCTCGAGCCATTAAAAATCAGAAAAGTTGGATTCCTACGGTTTGGAAGAGGAGGGAAAGGATCCACTTTTTCGGGATAAGCCTTATTTTATGGTTGTAAAATCACACACCATCTTTCCAAAGTGCCCAAGAAATTCATTAATGACTCAATGGTATTCATAAGATTTCAATGAATATTTGGCTACATAGGAACTTGATCACATATGGAGGAAAGAGCCCGAACTGGTTTAGTGACATGTAAGAAAACTGGTGGTGGAACCACTAGTATATTAAATGGTTATGAAATAGTACCAGGCCTGTAAAGATGATCATTACCATGTTATGGTAGTGTAACCAATGGATGAAAAACATGATTGATTATTACATGATCTAAAATCATGGGTGGTTGACATCCTAAATTGAGCAGATGTTACCTTTATGATTTAGTTTTCATGGAAAACCCTCTTTGCGGAGGTGCTCCAATAGGATGTTTGAGTTGAGATTAAACTTGTGGAGCATATCTGGAAGGAATGTTTCCTCAGAGTAACTCTAAATTGTGTCTTCTCAACTCTATATTCTCATCCACTTGTCAAGAAATTAATTCCTATACAAATAGGTGTTGGCCTCAACCATGGGGAAGGTGAGACTTGGTATAACCCTTAAAATTTCCCTTATTATGTTTCATTGGATGAGGTAAAAGTATATTATTTGAGGGAATACCAAATATTTTGGGTGAGCCTTTGGTTTTGTGTATGGAGACCATCTACATTAATTTCATTGGGGACCATCACATGAACACAAATTTCTTCTTCAGACTCCTATGAATAGATCTTATGTTCTTGAGGGTCTTGAATGATGGAATTCATGGAAATCACCTATGCATAGTTCATCATAATAATTTTTTTGGAATTTCATTGAGATCACCTTCTTCCACACCCTATACAATACATTGTCCTCTTTTTTATTAGTTCCATAGGGGTTGTTTGATGGATAGTGACCTGAATTAAATCATGAATGATTTCAGTCATGTGCCTTCCAAGTGATACCCAAGATCACATGATAATAAAAATTGATAGGATTCACTCGATTCTATCTTCCCTAATCTTTATAAGACTGATTACCATTAAGGAGGGTATTTATATAGTAAAAAATATCTTATCTATGAGGGATGGGGATTCACTTATTCTACCTTTTACACCCCTTTGCTTTGTTTAGAAGATCCCATGTTTTGGGTTAAAAAAACCCCAGCCCTGTGGGAAACAGTTGTTCGTAAAATTATGTGGCTGATATTACTAAAGATTATCTTTTGAATTTAATGATTCTAGTCTGAATGTTGTCTGGGTGCATTATTTTTCACACACATAAATTGTACATTTCATAAGAATACTGTTCTATTATCATCATATTCATGATATAAAGGTTGAAATGCGTTATGTGTTTTGCCTACTCAATGTTCTCATACAATTTATGTAAATGTATTTCAATAGATGGATCTCTTATGGCCTTATGTTGGTGATAATTAGTTAAGGCATAATCTTGTGGATCATATGTCTAGTCATGAATAGATTTAATATGTTATATCTAAGCATGGGAAATGAAATTCCATGATTCATCCTTTAGAGGGATTTTATATCTAGGGAGCATAGTGAAATGTAACACTCCATGTACACCCCATCCTCATAGGTGAACACCATATGGGGTATCTAAGATCAGCTTTCCAAAACACATTAATGAATCGAGGCATGCACATTGAAGGGATCTCTAATCTTTCTCAATATTTAGATGACTGGAATCCAAGGGAAATGACAAGTCAATTTGGCCGTGTAACCCTTGTATTACCTTGAGTATAATTTGAAACTAATCATAATGGTGTTACATTTATTTTAGGGGATGAAGAGTTTTCCAGATAATGTGGCAACTTTTATACATACAATCCTCCAACAACACCTATAGAATGATATATTGAGATGTGGGTAATATCCACAACATTACATTAATTTAATATTAATCAACCTGTTTCCTCACATTTTTTTGTTCTTCCTCGTCATTTATATGTGGTACCTTAACTTGGTCTAACCAAATTGGATGCTTTCCAAATTGTTTTACCATAATTAATAGGATTGGTTGGGATTTCCTTTGCAATATTAGATGAAAAATGAGTCAAGGGAGGTTTGTAGAATGAATTCTTCCATGTGTTATACTCTAGCTGAAAAATGATGTCCCATAATAGTAACAACACATCATACAATAATTGTCTTGGATTTAGAAGAACCTCACGATAAGGGGGAATTCACATCACAAAATGGTCAATTGGAGAATTCTTTAGACAATGTGAATCACTACTACAGACAGATATTTCGTAGAAATATATTTTATGGGGAGGTCTATCATAGTGGATTATAGAAAGGGAAGACCATCTTACTCCATGTTCTCATGTACACGCAGAGGTTTTCCATGGATATCATAAAGATAAATTCTCTCGAGATCGACCAAATAGTTTCTATGAAGCAAGCATTAATAGTGAAGTGTCTGACGAGGACTTTTATTATTTATGATATTATTCCTATAATTTGGTAATGATGTGGTTGGATCCCGAGCTAAAAAGGTTAAATGTTTTATATCATCAAGATCTCCAACAACATGTGAAACATGATAATTGATTTGATCTTGATTTTCTAACCGTGATTGATGAGATATATTCTTTGGCATCTTATTACAAGCAGTTGGAGCCACTTGCTGGGAGATGTGGTCATCATTAGTAGGTGTTTGTTCCATCCTTAGAGTGAAAATTGGAATAGGGAGATTACCTATGATTGGACCACGTTTATATTTATGATCTCATTTTCCATGTGATATGGGGTAATTTTCCCCGCGACCCTCCTGGACAGAAGCAGAGGTATGCATCTTCTCTGGGATGTCATGCTGATTAGCCACCCTATTTGTGGGGTTGTAGTTATGTTTATATCCCTCAGGAAAAAATTTCAGTAGCATTATTATATTCTAAAAGGTCTATTGGTTATGGTCTGTGATTTTCATCCCCCCCCTTTAACCAATTAAAATATATTCATGGTGACATTAGTGAGAATAACATGGATATATGTCCAATCCTCTTCTAGAGTAGGTGTATGTTACTACTCGTGTACTACCTTTTCTGCTAGTGGATACTTATATTAATCATGGGTAAAGTGTGGAGAGAACCCTCTTCATCTCATTGGGACATTATTCTTGATTTCTGCAGTTGATGTGAAATGATGATACTGTGAGGCCCGATAAATGTTGACCGTTGTGTGTGCTTGCTAGCTATTTTCTGCCAAACATGGTAGAAAGATATATTTGAGTTCTACCATAAAATTTTTCTAGATTCATTGGTGAGTGTTGGTAGCTGTATTTTTATGATTTTAGATATATTCTGTATTTGGTTGGTAGGTTTCATTGAATTCCACCCGGTGAGTATACTAGTTGGCCGAAAGAAGTCGGATGGATGTGTGTGCCTACTTTCTATTTTCCACCAAGCATGGTTGGTGGGTCTCTCTAAATGCATAAAATATGTAAAATGTATCTGTATTGTATAGTTTCTATCCCAAAAATTCCTTCTTCTATTCTCATATCTGAGTGACTTGGCCAAGGCAACTGAAAGCAACACCCTCCTCATGTTGAGGGTTAACTACTATGTAATGTTCACAATGGTGATTATTGGATAGATCTAATGATAAATACCCCTATGTATTTAGTATGAGTCCATAGGTGGCCTCCTAATAATCCTACAAAAAATATTATAGGGATAGTTCTTTTCACTCTAGGGGTAACCACCAGATGTTGTTTAAGAGAGCAGTTAGAGCCGTATGTGTTAGGAAATCTGGCCGTCATTGACCAAACTGTTTGTGGTTCTGGTTGTTCTGAAGGACTTTTTGAGTGGCATTCACGGTTGATATCATACCATTATAAGATTATTTTCATTCAAGTGTATTAGAGACCCAGTTTTTAAGATTCTATGTTGGTGATAACATCCTTTGGGTAGACGAGGATCCTATTGGAGCAGCAATCAGGGCATTCACAATTGTAAACATGAAGAAATCAATTATATTAATGGGGTTTCATGAAATTATGTTCCTGTATATATAACAAATAAAAACAATGATCATCGAAAAGGTATCATATTTCATAATGAATACATGCATGATTGATTTCCATGTTCATCCGTCTTTTCCATTGAGAATAGAAGGGGCCTAATAGGTAGGTGAAACAATCATCTTGGTTAAGGATTCATGTCGGTTTCAACATATTTTTGGTTTCCTATAGAAATGTGACAAAATTGGATAAATTATTATTTCTGAACAGTTTGGAATGGGTTTCCTCGTGGAAATAGAAACACCCAATGGTTCAATATCCATAGGTACTTACTTTCAAAAGGTTATTTCTCAATATGGATTTTGACTCACAATGATTAAGAACACACATTGGTCAAGAGGATGTGTGGTTGGGCTAATAACACCCTTTTGTGGGATGTTATTTCCAACTACGACATTGTCTTATATATATAAGATATGTTAGTGAATCATTAATTAATTACTAAGCCTAATATGTGTTATCCAAACATTATAAATCATTTATTATCTTTTGTGGGATTTAGAATCATTTATATAGATTCGAGGTTCATCAACAATAGAGATATCTATACGTATCTGAGGTTATCCATTGATTGTATCCCCTTGTGTAGTATTTGTTTACTATCAAAAATATGTTATGATGATTCTGTTTTTCCTTCAACAAAGTGGGGAACCCATGATTTTATGGTCGTATAGGTAGATTAATGTCACTCTAGAATTTAGCATCATCTTGGAAGATAAAAGATTATAAGATTTTTGTGATAAAAAACATAGGTGGGATTTATAGGTATAATTGTTAATGGAATTGGAACCCATGTAGTTTAGTGTATAATAATAGGAAACATAAAACATTTTAAGGTCATGTTATAAGGAACCAATTATATAGATTAATTTCATGTGGTAAGGATATCTAGGCGGAAGCTTCCTAGTCAATGTTTGGTGTGTGACCTCTATCGAAACAGTGTAAGGAACATGGAAGGGATATGAATTTTCAAGTTGAATTATTCCCTAGTGGGGATGTATCCAAAAATAACAATGTTGGTTCAGGATTTTGGGATTGAAACTCAATGAGGCTTCTTATATATCCGATTTGAATGGGAATAAAGCTCATATAGTTCCCTAGTGAGGACCCATACCCATGGAGTTCCCCAAGGGTATTTCTTATAAGGGAGTATGTACCTTTGAGATGATGAGATGGGGTTACTCCTATGAAGGATATCCTACCTGATGGGACCATGAGTGATGTTTTAACTAATGGTTATTTAGGGTCTTAACTCGAGAATTACACTAAGGACAATACCCATATTAAGGGGATTATTAGTTGGGGATTATTCTTATGGAGGATTCCCCTTGATATACTACCCTAGGGGGCATTCCAATGTATACTAGTTTATAGGAGTTATAGTTCCCATATTTCAATCCATTGAGATGAGAACCTAAGTGGGTTTACTATGTATCTCGGTTAACAAGAATCATAGTTCCTGAAGTTCAATCCTTTAGGTGGATTGTGTGGGTTTCATGATCATTTAAAAGCTCAAAGATCTCATTATTAATTATCTATGTGAGAAATAAGAGGATTTTAAAGATATAACAGGACACACACCTTCCTTTTGTAGATAATATAGGAGGAGGATGATGATCTTGGAAGAGGCTTATGGGACCATGGAAGAGGTTGGGGCTTTGGAGGAAGTGATTGTGTCTATGCCACTTCCCTATATTCACATTAAATTGGATGTGAATTAAATGTAATGATGGAATGGAGGTGAGGGATGTTGAGAGGAGAAAGACTAAAACCACCTATATGAAATGATAGGGGCTTACACAAAGTTGATTTCCATAAAATTGGTCACATAGTGAAGGAGGAGAATGTCATTCCCTGGAAAAAGGAAAAGAAATCATAATTCTCACACTCCCTATTATAGACCTGAGTATCTGAATCTCAGAGATGAGAAGGGACAGATAATGTTCTTTCCCTAGAATCTGAGGCTATGAACTCCTCAAAAAATTCCCTGTGGTAATGTCCATCATGACCGTAGATATTCAAATTTACAGACGCCCAGTGTATCCTTACCCTCTGATAAGAGAAGAGTGGGAAAAATCTGACCGTTGAAATCCAAATCCAAATGGGTGACACACAGATGTTCCTTTTTTTCATGTCTTTGTAAATTATGAGGTCATGGTGGAGGTTTCAACATGGTAAATTTTTTAATTACTCATATTTTATCCAGTTTAATTTTTATAAAATAATTGGAAAAATTCTGAGAGAGAGCTCTAAGATAGTGTGAGATTCTGAGGCCTGGAGTGCCCGAAATGATTCATTGAATAACATTATGTTTTTAATAATTTGTACAGATGGGTTTTCATTAAAACATGAATAACTGTTAAACAAGTGTTTGTATTGGATATATAGGGGCATTGTGGCATTCATAATTATAACATTACCTCAGTTTGGCCTAGCATCTACTACTGGTCGACCTTGAAAGTTATATTTTGTACATAAACTACATAAAAATATTTAATAGAAATATTTATTTTACTCAACGTTAGTTTTATATGAAAAGTTTACTATTTTTCAGAGTCCATGGTTTTCACTATAACACTAAATTTCACTTAGGAAAAGTTAAGGATGTTCTCTCAATAGAAATAATAGATCAGATATCAAAACTCGGATTGAGCATCAATGAATTGAAGAATGACAATGACTTGACTTTACCCATAATAAATGACCAATCCAAAATCCATATATGGTGTTGTTCCATTTTTATTCATTTTGACTTCATAAATTTTATGATGAACATAGACCAACCCATGAACATGATGATATTGTTTTTGATCACTTGCGAGATGGGTTTATACATGTATGGTATTAGATGGGGATTAAGTCTCTGTGAATGATTCATTATTAATGATCCCACTAAAAAAGATGAATCAATTCCAAAAAAACAACATCTATGATCTTTAAATTAGGTGATAATGTTCCTTTTCTTTTCCCCTCAATGTTATTCACATTCCTTATGTTCTCCATGATTTTTTGAGTGGACAGTTGTTGTGTCTGAAATTCGGGGTGCAACAACCCAAGAACGAATATCCAACATCACAATGATACAACATAGGTGTGATGGAAGCAGTGGAATAATCCGGCTGATGTAGTGTTGTATGGAATTGAAAGGTGGGGACACAAAGTGGTGGTGGATATGGATAGTTTAGGCAAGGTGGAACACAGGTCCAGGCGGGCTGCTGGTGGGATGGCAGGTGGTGGTGGTGAGACCATGTGGGGAATCACTCTGGCACATAACGCAGTAGAGTCGGTGGATGTTTCATCCATCCTCGTTGAACACAGTTGTGCTATGTTTAATTGAGAATGTGTCTTGGGGGTTTCATGTGAGGAATAGGGGGTGGCCAGTTGGAGTGGGACAAGATTGATAAGTTGGGCTGCTCTAGTAGTCCCATGGGTAGGTCTTCTAGACCAAAAACCCAGTGGGTCGTTCCCAATAGGCCAAACCCTGTGGGTTAGTCCGTGCTGGTTCAGACTATACCAGATAAATTCGGGTATGTAGCATCATGTTTGGTCGAATAGTGGGTCATGATGGGTCTTGCGGGTCGGGTCTGACCCAGACTGGACCTTAGTAATCCATTTTTATACAAATGGATGTAACATTTAAATTGTGTGTCTTTTTTATTGTTCCTTAACATCATTGGGAGCCTTGAGTCAATATGGTCCTTTTGAGTTACTTTATTTGAGTTTTAGTTGACATTTTCAAATGACCTAATATCATTAAGAGTAGGTCCTCTTGGAATAATCACACTATGGATGGAATTGTGTGCCTAACTATAACCAAGATTTTGTGTCTTGAAAGAAGTGTGCCATAGATGTTGTGTGAACATTATGTTGTGTGACCTTGATGTGGTGTTCATTACATGGAGATTGTCTGTCTTTCCATGATTGTGTGTCCTGCTGAGATTTTTTGTCATTCTGAGACTATGTGTCTTATCGAGACTATGTGAATCATAGAGATGGTGTACCTCATTGGATTGAGTATATCAGTAATTTCTTAGAATTTGTTTTGTATACAAATTCCATTGTGAGCTTACTATACATTGTGTAATTCATTTGTGGTGTACGTCAGGTAATTCCTTTGTGGTGGACTTCATGTAATTCATTTCCGATGTATTTAATGTAATTCCTTAGTGGTATAAATTTTGTAATTCATTTTTGGATTACATTATTTAATTCTTTTTTGGTGTCACTCCTATATTTCTTACTAGCATTCCTTGGTGGTTTTGGGGTGTGTTAATGAGTATTGTTTTACCAATCACAGTATGGGTTTTTCATACATGTATCATGCCTTATGTAGACGATGGATGATTTGATCGATCACTTTGTGGGCTAGGAGTAGGTGGTTCTTAGAGAGATCAGATAAATATTGGGTGTGCTACTATAGCATCAGAGAGTTTTATTACATCAATACTTTAGGTAGGGTTTTCAATGGGTGAGTTTCAGGAACATGTGCCTACACTATTGCAGACTCTTTCAATTGGTGGGATTGTACTCAAGCACTATTTACATTCAAGTTTCCTACCATCATACTCTGGTGGTTTTTTATTAGTTTATGGATTCATTTTGTAATTTTTTTTCCAAATTCCATCATATGAGGTTAGGATATGTGTGCATGTGTACAGGTACATTAGAAACTATCAGCCATATGTTTGATATTCCTACACGGTGTTAGTCACCAGCCCCTGACCTATCAGAAGCGTTCATGTGGTAGTCCCAAAACAGGACCCTTTGGGACGGGTCATGAGAGTGTGGTATAAAAGTAGCCAGTTCTACATCAGGATCAGAATTCAGTGTGGATTTGGGAAATGTTTTCAAGTGTTTCGAGTTCTAATTTTAGCCCAGGGAAACCTGTGTTGGTGTGGAATCTGATATATCTATACACCAGGACTCTAGAAACCTTCTTTTTGAATTGATACATGAAATCACTTGTTGTAGGGATGTTAATGGTACATGCATCATATAGGATTTGGGTGTGTTCTCATGTCCTTCTTGAGTTAGATCACTAGGTATACTCTATTGATTATGGTACATATTGTCTCATTTCAGGATGCCTCCATATGGGTAACTAGCCAGGATTTCATTGCATGATCATGAGGATGATTTTTCTACTTATGAGGTATCAGTACCGTGACATGCACTGGAGATAGAATCTATGGGTGGTTTACCAGTGATACCAAAAACATTCAAGCAACAGTTAATACTAGTGCTACTAGTTGAGGATTCACATAGGCTATGTTCAATGAATTAGTAATAAAACCATAGAAATCCCAGGTTTTGTGGTGATACAGACCCTTGGTTATAGAGGATTGCCCGGAGGTAGTTACTCATGTCTTTCGCATTGTGAAGAGGCATGTTGACCCGATAGAAGTCTTATCCATGCATTTCATCTAGGATCAGTGGGGAGATGGTGGAGCATAGTGACCTAGAAACATGAAGGGGGGCTCTCTATTTTGAACACATTGAGCATAACATCATAGATGAGTTCTTTCAAGCTACTTTATTCTCAGTACACATAAAGGATACCATGTTTCTGTAGTAGCTCAGTTAGACTATGGATGTGTAATTAGAAAGGCATATTGATCTTTCTGGATACTCCATAGATATGGTGTGAGACCCATTCTTCAAGGCTTAGACCACTGAGTAGGGATTATGCTGGGAGATCAGGGCATCCATGATATCCCTTAGAATTCATACATAGGATGGGGTACTGGATAGAGCTCTGCTATTTGAGGGATTTTTGGTAGAGAAGACACTAGAAGTGGGCGATTCTAATAAACACTATGTAACTAAGTTGTTGGTTGTAGGTAGCCTTCATTAGTCGCAGGGACAAAAGAAGGTCAGGTAATCTAAGTGAGAGCCCCTAGAAACAAGATCAATGATGTGGGGATCTAAGAGTAGAGAGATTTAGTTGAAGGATAGAATGAGTTACACATGTGATGTTCAGGGGAATATGGAACAGATTGCATTACTTGATTTATGGGAGATCAGGAGACGGTAGAGGGACCACTGATTCATAGAAGGATGAATGATAAGGGTGTTCTATAAGGAAGTATACATGTAAGAGGAGCAGGAAGGGTATCTAGAGGTGAGAGGAGGTTTGGTGTATTACCTCCACCACAACCAGGTGGTCCTCCCCAACATCAGGGAGCTAGTGGGAAGGGCCATGGAAAGATGTAGATGATATATGATTATGACCCTAGTGCTCCAGTAATTATTAGAGGTATTATATGGGTCTTATTCATCATAATTTTTTTTCAATAGATATAGGTTCTAGTCTTTCCTTTCATTCCCTAGACACTATTCGAGGCTCAAAAATTCAAGTAGAACCATTTAATCAAACCTTACATTTAAATACTCAGAAAAGATGGTATTCAATGAATACAAACTTAGGTCAAAATTGTGACACTACACTTAGAGGAATGATTTTTGGTAGGGATCTCTTATTAAAACCGTCGAGGACATATGAAATCATTCATGATATGGATTTGTTATATATAGTCCATTATTAGAATAAAATTTTACATGTAGAGTGCGGTGTGTTAGTATTGATGGGACAAGGTTTTCCTTTTAAGGTGAAAATGAAATGAATGCAGTGCATGATGAACGTAATCATAGGAGGGTGCAGCCAGTTACAAATTAGTTGGCTAGACTCATCCTTGGGGTAGTGGATGATAACTGTCCTTAGATTTATATAGTGGATGTAGTGTATGAGGATGTATTTTATGATGATGTCCCCAAATTACCTCCCCACAGGGTGGGAGAATTCCGCATTGATCTGTACCCCCAAGAAGACATTGATATCTACACCATCTAGTTAGTTGTCCCCTATAGAACGTTGTGAGTTTTAGGTACCGTTAATGTACCAACATGGGATGGGCTTCGTGAGACCAAGTGTTAAACCCTAGTCATCCCCAGTTTGGTTTTTCGAGAATGATGATTGGAACTTGAGATTTTGTGTCGAATTCTGGAACCTAAATTTTGTTATCGTGAAGAACAAATATGCACTACTGAGGATAAATCAAATATATGATATGTTGAAGGGAGTGATGTTTTTCTCAATGATTGGCCATAGATTTGGCTATCATTGAATTTGTTTGTGGGATGAGGATATACTGAAGATAACCTTCATATGTCGGTATGGACACTATGATAACATGGAAATTATCATTGGCTTGATGAATAATCTATTAGTGTTCATAGGACTCATGAAAAATATCTTCCAACCATACATAGACTGGTTCTTGGTGGTCCTAATTGATGACATACTTGTGTACTCGAAATCCATGAAGGAGCACATGATTCACCTGAGGATGGTCCTAGGAACACTCTAAGAGAAATAACATTATGGAAATCTCCTAAAGTGCCAGTAATTGATTTGGGTGGTCCACATTCAATGACACATCATTTGAAAGGATGGGGTCATGGTGGATCTTGCTAAAGTTGATGCAGTGCATTCTTGGGAGCCTCCAATGAGAGCTACCTAGGTGAGGGGTTTCTTGGGTTTGGATAGGCACAAGTTGATGTTTGTAACCAACTATTCTAGAAGGGGTAGCATTTAATGGGGACAAAGAAGTTCCACCACTAATTTCAGTAGATGAGGAAGTGTTCAATGAGCACTATCATTTTGAGATAACCAGAGGAGGTTGTTAGTTATGTAGTGTTTTGCGATGCATCTGGGACCCAACATGGTTGTGTCCAAATTCAAGTACATGAAGATATTGCATATGGTTTTCTAGTTGAGATAGCATGAGATAAACTACGCATCTCATGACATTATGATAGCGACAGTATTATTTGAATTGATTATGTGGTAGCACTACTTAATGGGCAAGAAGTTAACCAAATACTATGACCAAAAGAGTTGCATGTATATCTTCTCCTAGACGGATATGAACTTCATACATAGGAAGTGGATAGAGTTCCCCTACGATTATGACTTTGTGATTATCTATACCCTTGGGAAGGGGAACATGGTGGAAAACACTCTCAGTAGGTGATCTATCTTGTAGTTGTTGAGAGTGGTGTTGGAGTTGTTGGATTTCTTATCGATATAATTTGAGGATGGATATGGAGTAGATTTCGTCCCATTTATGTTTTTCACCCCTAAACTCTTATAGTGAATCAGGGAGTCACATCTCGGTGATATCATATTCAATACATGAGATCCTATGTTTTCCTCTGGTCATGCCCCTAATGGAAATTTGATTCATAGGGAGAACATTATTCTTTTTATAGGGTGCACAGTTGTACCAGTGGAGCTGCAGGAGGAGGATCTAAGGGGGTTCCACACATCAACTTTCTCTGTACATATAGGTTTAGTGAAGATTTACAAGGATCTCCAATGTTAGTTCTAGTGGCTAGGAATAAAGAAGACCATGGAAGAGTTCATTTCTCGAAGACTCGCATTTCATCAAGTGAAGGCTGAGCACCAGGTTCCTGCGAGTTTGACCCACACACTTGAGGTGCTGGAGTGGAAGTGGGATGGGATATCAATGGACTTGATTATAGGTTTACCACACTCATCTAGGGGAAAAACAACATGTGGATGATCATTGACTGACTCACCAAGTCGGCCCACTTCCTACAGATCTAGGAAAATCATTCTGCAAAGATCATGTGATTCGTCTATGTGTAGGAGATAGTTCGGACTCATGGAGTGCCATGAATGATAATTTTCAAATCTTGATGCTCAGTTCACATCTTAGTTGTGGAAGGTATTTTAGGAGGTGAATAGAGATCAGTTATGCTAGAGCATGGTGTTTTATCTCCAAACGGATGGCCAGAGATAGAGGATTATTCAAGTTGTAGATGATACTTCTTGGGCCTGCACCTTGGAGTACAATCATAGATGGGAGGTTCACTTACCAGTGGTGGAGTTATCATAAAACAAAATCTACCACTACGCCATTGGTATGACACTATGTGAGGACATGTATGGGAGACAACGAATGTCAACACTTAGTTGGAAGGTCCCAAGAGAGTCACCACTCATGGGCCCAGAGTGGGTCCATGTTTGTATAGAGAAGGTAAAGATCAAGTAGGAGAATAAAAGGACAATGCATTTTCGACATAAGTCATATTCTTAAAGTAGACAGTGAACTCTAGAGATTGAGGATAGAGACGTTTTTTTCATTGGGCCTTATATGGAGAAAGACTGTGGATATTGGTTTAGTGAATCTTGTTGGCTCTAAGATACATTGGCCCTTTTAATATTTTTAGTAGAGTTGTAATAGTGGAAAACCTCCTAGTTCTACCTCCATAGATTCATTGGGAACATGATTTCTTCCACATGTCGTAGTTGAGGAGGTATGTAAATGATCATTCACATGTCATCAACATCGATGAGCTATATATTGACTATGTGATGTCTTTTTTGGACTACCCATTGGCGATTGAAGATCGACCAGAGAAGATACTTCATGGGTGGTTGAATCTTCTAGTTCACATCCAACGGTTTAATGGGAATCCCTAGGAGTGTACATGGGATTATGAGGCTCAGATTAAGGTTCAGTACCCTTATCATTTTGTTTGGAATTCAATTTTTGGCTTTCGAAAACATAAATCCATAAGGTGAGAATATTTTAATGACTTGTATTTTCTCTAGTTTTATTTTTATAAATTAACTGGGAAGAATACAATACTAGGAACTGAGATGACATGTGATTCTGAGTCCTGGTGTCCCCGAAATGAATTGTGGAATAATATTCATTTTTTAATAAATCTTGCAAGAGGTTTTTATTTTAAGATATAAAAATTAATAAATAGTTGTCTTGGTCAGAAATTTGAGGGCATAATTGTGTTTAAAATAATAAATTTACCATAGGCAGGGCTTAACATTGGCCGGTGCATGTCACCAATGATTGTTATCATTTTTATGTAAATGTCATTAAAATATTTAACATAAATGATTGATTTTGACGTAGTTATATTTTCAATTTATATATTAACTATTTTTAGGAATCCTCAGTTATCACCATAACCGTAGAATTCACTTGAGGCAATGATAAGGATTCTATCTCAACGGAAATAAAGAATAAGAGATTGAAACATAGACCGAGAATAGATGAATATATGAACAACGATGAAGTTGAATCACCCTACATCAATGTACAATCCAAACCCCAGGTTGGGTGTTGTTTTGTTGTGATTTGTTTCCTTTTATTAAATACGATGATGAACATGGATAAAACCAAGGATACATTGATCTACGGTTTGATCTCTAGTGATATGGGTTTATGATTTTCGGATTTTAAATAGGGATTAAAACAATTTGATTGATTAGTTCTTTGTGATCCCTCAAACAAGGATGAATCCTAGATGAGATGAACAAAGAAAAAGATCCATCGATTAGGTGATTTTGTGGATCTATTTTCCACCAAAATTATTATTTAATTATTAACATTCTTCATGATTTTATGAGTGGATGGATGTTGCACCATGGATTGATGGTGAAACAAACCGATACCAAAGATCCAATGTTAGAGTGATGACACTGAGGTGTGATGTCTAGAACAACATAAATTAACCAACATAAAGGTTTATACAGGGGAAGGGCAGTGGTCAGAGGTAGAATATCCACCTAGTCTAGGCAAGGTGGCTTGTAAGTCCTTGTGGGGAGGCTTCTGATGAGTGTAGGATTTGGCTGACATGACCAGTCTAGGTACAGTGTGAGGAGGTGGATGGGCCACAGAGATGGGGCGGGGGCAGTGGAGGAGACAAAAAACACTCTTGACCAGATCTTGAGGGAGCCCACTACAATCTAGTCTATGAGGGAGAAAGCGGGCATGATAACCATACATGTTAAATACTATTGTGCTGTGTTGACAGGACCATGTTGTTAGATCGAACACGTTTAGGGAAAGGGGGATGACCCATACATGCGGGCCAGGACAGATGAACATGGATGCTTTAGTAGGAAATTGGGATCCGTCCAATAGTTTAGTGGACCGCGACCCTATGACCTAGTGGGTGAAGCCCAGTGGGCCAGGCCAGGCTAGTTCAGACCAAACCAAAACAGGCCAGGTCAGGTCCACCGTCCTTTCGGGCTGGGACATGCAAGTCAGTTTTGAACCGGACCATACCTGGGTCAAAAAATTTCCTCAAAATTGTTGAGACATTAATCTTTTTTATCAATTTGACAATCCATTTATGGAATTGGGGTGATTATAATGATATTATCCTTTTTATATTCCCTAGGTGTGTTTTTGATGGTTTTGTTATAAAACCTAATGTCTTGAGGAGTAGGTTCTCCTAGAACAAGCATGCTAAGAGTTGAATCATGGGGATATATGTGACTTGAAAATTTAGAACGAGAATCTCTATGACCTGGAAGCTCTGTGATGTTGAATATGTTTGACTATGAAGCTGAGTCCATTATATGGTGACTCTGTGTCTTACCAAGACTGTGTGTCCAACCGTGAATGTGTGTCTTATGAACACCGCATGTCTTACTGAGACTGTGTGACTCATAGAGATAATGTACCTAATTGGATTGAGATTATCATGTCATTAACAAAGTATGTGATGGGTACATATACCTATGTGAGTTTATTGTACTTCGCATAATTATATTTTGGTCTAATTCATGTCATTCCTTTTTGGTGTACATTGTCTAATTTTTTTGGTGTACTTAGTGTAATTCATGGATGTATTACTTTGGGATTTTGGTGTGTCCTACAATGTATTTTCATACTCACCCCTCTGTGGGATTTACCTGCATGGGTCATCTCTTTTGAATAAGATCAACAATTTGATGAAGCTCTAGGTGGGAAAGGACTGGGTGGTTCTTAGAGAGATCAGACAAATTAGTTGTGCACCTACGGTTTCATACAAGTATCCTACACCAACCCTTCCAATAGGTTTTCTAAATATGAGTTTCAGGAACATGTACATTCATTTTTGCAGACTCTTTCTCTGATTGGGATTTTATATTGGCCCAATTTACGTTCTAGTTTCCTTATTTCATACTATATGGATGCTATATTACTGTATTCATGCATTTTATACATAGAGTTTTTACATGTAAAACTTGTTGGGCTTGGTTATGTGTTTGTGTATAGCTTCACCAAAAAATACCTCCATTTTTTGGTATATGCCTACTCGTTTCATGTCGCTAGCCCCTGGACTATTAGAGATGTTCTTATGGTAGTCACGTCTTGGTCCCTTCTAGTACTGCTCATGAAACATATAAGCATTTGATCAAAGGATGGAGGGGACCATCCATGGGTGGAATTGAAGAATGATTAATTAATATCTTGTGTAAGTCCTAAGTGTAGGTGCTCGATGTAGGTCTATTTTGAAGGTGTATTGTATATTCATTCTACATAGACATTCCACACAGGTCATAGGAGGAACATAAAGACTTTCATGTAGGGTAAAAAGGGTCATGCATACTAAATATTCATTGGGAAATGTACAACTATGTGACAGGACTTGGATAAGTATTTATCATAAACACCCTAGGTCTCCTAGGGTGACCTTGAAATACTCTCACGTTGGTCCCACATTTGGGAGAGGGACCTCAGGCATCTGTTTAATTCATATGAAAGAGTGATCCTGAAATAGGTGTCTTAGTTTTTAAACCTTTAAGGGAACTTGGTCATAAATTATTCCACTTATTTTACTCCTCTATCATGTTTTAGAGAGATATCTATGAATGTTGGGGGACTTTGGCGAAGTTGTTTCACAATGAGAGCTCTGGGGGGTGTCTTCCTTGTTTTTTAGGTTGTTCAAATGTGGATCACATGGGTCATATTTATAGGCAAATAGGGTACCTGGTTGAATGGAGTTTTAAGCGTAGGTCTTCCTCATAGGTCCACTGTGTAGTTCTTTCGCATAGAGGATAACAAGGTCATTTAAGTCCCAGACATGGGGGGGACTGCACCTTTCGGGATGCACTAGCAGGACATGCATTGGAAACTTGGCACCTATATGTCTTGCATAGGTCCGTTTGGAAAGACCTCATGGATTCTTTTAATATTCCTTTATACTTAATATATAAAATGTGGATTTCGTAATATTTTTTCCATCCATTATTAAATTGGAGTGTCATCAAGGAGTCCTAAGGAAGACCACCTCAAACATTTACATCTATTATAGGCATTTATTTTGGTCACATAAATAACATGATGATATATGATCCATATGGATTATCTATTATGGAAAATATTTATAGGGGGATCCACCCTCAGAAAGGTCTCTTTATACTTTTTTTACATGGATTATTATGTGTTCATACGAGCAAACACGTGGAGCTAATAAGAGATTTTTGTACTTCATGATGGGTGGAACATCAATTTCTAAAAAAGATGTATCATGATATCTATATAATGTACTAGTGTATAGAAATGGTGAAAGAGTAATTAGGAATTTTTGTGATATTTTTATCCTATTACTAGGTAAAATCTCAGTATCACAGACCTAATGTGATGTTGCAACCTCTTCCCATTCCAAACTAGAAGTGTGATTTTGTCAATATGAATTTTCTTACAGGGCTACCCAAGAATCCATAGAATAAGGATTTAGTATGGGTGATCATGGATATATTGATTATGTTAACTCAAATATTTAATATTGGGAAGACCATAACAGTTGATGATCTATATAGTTTTTATACACATGATACAGTTTGGTTGCATGGTTTCCTGGGGGATATCCTTTCAGATTGAGATATACGTTTCAAATATCAAATCAAGTATGTTCTTCATAAGGCTTTAGAATCATAGGTTCATCATATCAAAATAGATCATCCATATATAGACGGTGAATCTGAACAGAAAAGTTTGATTTTGGATGATATTTTACGATCCTTTGTATTGGATTTCAGTGGTTAATTGGTGATTAATTTGTCACATGTGGAGTTTACATATATAATAACAACTTACATTCATCTATCCAAATAAAACATTTTGATACCATTTATACAATCCCATTACATTCACCTCATTGTTTGATAGAGGTAGCTGAGTAAGTTATCATTGGCCCTAATCTCATCAAGGAGTCATCTACGGATATTTATTTAATCAGATGGTAGTTGGTGACCATAGAAATCAGGTCAATATCTAAAGATGACCATTGAAGATGGAATTTGGATTTTTAGTTTGGCCATCATGTTTTCTATTAGATGATGCCATGGTTGTGAAATGTCATTTTAGTAAATAGGGAATATTTTCTTCTTGGGTTTTCAGTCCATTTTTGATAGTTTAAAGGGTTGGTCCAGGGGAAAACTAATGAGCCCTTCCATAGTTATACAATTCCCTAAAAAATATATTTCACATATCATTGAATTTTATATATCATCTAGATCATTTTAATGTTATAGACTCTGTGAAATCAATATCCTTGTCGATGATTCCTTCTAGGAGCATCAAAAACATATTATGGACCACAATGTGAAATATCACAAGGGAAATTTCATACCTATACTTTTCATGCCTTGGTAGGATGGTTGTGTTCAAGAGGAGACCTAGGAGAGGAAATTTTATATTAATGAACAATGGCCCGATGTGTTCACTAAGACCCTAAAGTGATGATTGGAGATGATCAAGGAATATCAGTTATATATTGGGGAATTTATAAGATCCCAAATTTTTCAAGGTACATCCATCATTGAGTTTTGATTAAACAACTTATATTTGGGTTTCTATAATTATTTATACCTATGGTGTCCATTCCATTTTATGGGATATAGATTGTTTGTTATGAAAAATTACATAATGTTTAGTGATATATGTTTATTTGAATTAATATATTTATTTTATAGACATGTCAATGGATTTAGAGACGTTTCCAAACATTGGGATTCTTCTGGTTTTGTTGAGATTTTTTCAATGAATTTGGGAAGTGCATTGTGCAATGGATTATTTATTATTGTTAACATGTTACCCGATGTGAAAATGTTTTCAAGAAGGGGTCGTGAATGAGTTCATAGGATGATTGTTTACACACAATGAAACTAGAACACATAATGAATGGTCAATCTATTTTTTAAAACTATAGAGACATATTTTCGAATTATTTTATTTATTCAGAAATTCATGTCCTGAAAGGGATTCACATCATGAGTATATCAGGACCACCAATTTTAAACCATGTTCTATATATGATTTTATTTCATCTACTATGTATCAAACTCTCTCAAACCCCTGGGAGACTGTAATGATTTTGGAGTACTTCATCCCTACTAAACACCTCAAAAACTGTTTTAGTCTATATTGAGTCCCTTCTCATTGTGTTTTCCTACTATACTATTTGTTCTCCATAATCATGGTTTGATATCTTGACATACGATGAATTTTTTTTGATAATATTGTTTTCATGATCTATTATTTTATTATGATCCATATTTCCTTTTTTCCTAGATAAATTACCTATTGAATGAATTAATTCTATCACCAGATAAATTTAATTGTTATTAAAAAATATGTTTTGGACAATTTCAAAGTATTTAATTATATGCAAAAAAACTTTGGTGCCTCGACACAATGTGGGAATTTACCAAAAAATTAATGGGTAATTAAAATCTTGTTGATGTACTACTCATTAGACCCCTTTTGATCCAATAGTATAGCGACATGGCTTGGGGACACTAGTGGGGTGAGCCTTTCCTAGAATTATATTGAACTGGATAATGGATAAATATATTATTTGAATGACATGATTCCTCACGTGACTTATTTTGATAGATTTTCCATGAAAAATTATTTATATGACTATTGAATGACTAGTGATAATTATATATAATATGGTTGTGTAAACATTAATGTTAACAAATTATGATATAATTTAAAGAATGATTGGATAATAAAAAGGAAATGTTAATTGCCTATATTTACCAATGTATCTTTTGGAATTATTTTTCATATTTTATTCCATTATGACATGAATCTAATTCACAATTAAATTATAATATGAAGGGTTTAGCTATGGTATTTTTAAATACTTATATTAACGGAATATTCTAGTTTTGATGAAATTCGTATATAAAGGGCATTAATATTTTATTCTAAAATGCATATATAAAGGTATTTTCTTGGTTATGATGAAATTATTATACAATGGACTTCACGGTTATGTTGAAATGATTATTAAAGGGATTTAATTAACTATACTATAACTATTATTGAACATGACCTAGTTTTGTGGTTATTACATGAACTTTGGTTTATGCATTGAATTCTTGTGCTACATGATTTTAGAAATTTCAGAAGAGTTCTAAAGAATGTTAATTTTTTATTGTATTAATTGGATAGTTCGTGCATATGATCATAATTTTATCTTAGTAACAAATTATAAAAATTTCCTTGTTATTACATGGTGGTTTCAACATTCTATGTTTTACTCACAACCTACCTGGGATGCCATTTATTACAAATGAACTTTATAAAGATACTGGTTTCTATGATCTCAAAGGACCTTGTAGTTCATTGTTTCTTATGGTTTCTGTTGATGCATAGATACGAGAACAATAAGGGGTTTTTGACTAAGGTTTCATTGGAGTGTCTCTATGTCTTCTTGTAATTTATTTTGTATGAATTTCATCTTTTAATTTAGTTACGTTCGATGCTGATATGAAATGGTACATTATTATTTAGTTTAATTGGTCCATCCTTTATCATTATGTTGAATGATGTAATATTTTAACTATTTTCATTACTTAGGTATTTTTTTTGTTTCCACTGTACTGAAACTCTATAATTTGGGGTATAGTCTCCCCCAACAAGTTCTCCACACTCCCACCATTAGTCATAATGCTTTGGAACATCTGGAGGTATCGATATGGTTCATTAATAAATATTATTTGTCCACTTGAGAGAGTTCATGATCTGTTGATGTTGAAAACCAATATCTTAGTAGAATTTCATAGGATTCACACACAAAAAATATCTTATCGTAATGAAGTAATATCCATGGTGTTTTATAAATTTTAATCCATATTATATTTTAGGGGATCAAGAATTACATTAGGGAAATAAATTCAAGTTCATTGGGTGGATAGAGGACCTAATTAGATGAAAACCTGTGGAAAATAATAGGGTACATTTTGGGAAGATGAAAACCTTTAAATTAAATGTTTAAATTATATTCTATTGGGTAATTTTTTTGAAGAACTCTTAGAATTCCTAGAGATTATTATTGTGATACGTCACAGTGATGATTAGGAGTTGGAAAGAATAGTTTAAGAAAAATTATAGTGCCTAAACTGGTTTGTTTTTATTTCTCATGGTGTATTAATTGGAGTAATATTCATGTTTGGAAATCCTCATAACTCTATGTTATAGTAATGAGTCGGAATATAGATAAATTTTTAGACCAAAGGATCAATATGGTATCTTACAAAATCCTTGAAATCATATAAAGTATGTAGTAATATTTTTTGGTACATTAAAAAAATATTGTGGTATGTGCCTTAGAGTACCAGTTAGTGGAAATCCCTTTTAAATATTTTTTTATATTCATTTATTTATATATTTTTATATATATTTTTTATGATATTTGTAGGTATGAAGGGTTCATTCTACTGTTAGAACATGGTTAAGTCAATGATGTTAACTTAATGACACCAAATCGACCAATCCTTTTAGGATGTATTTGGGACATTATTTCAAAAATTTATATTAGAGTCACAATTTTCAATCTCATAAAATATATCCATTTTAAATTTTATTTGTTTATAATGAAATAAAAATGATTTCCTTTATTTGATGTATGAAACTACTACATATATAGAAAAAAGTAATGATATATCATCTAATATCTCTTAAACATGATGTTTACTCAGTTGAATCCCTAGAACTAACATATGTTTTTTCAATGATATATCAATGAAAGAAGTGAAAAATAATCTTCTTAAAGCTGATACAATGGCTCAAAATGATTTTTCCCAGTTCTTGGAAAAATAATATTTATATAAATGTGATAAATTTTATATTATTTAATTCAACTATGGATTAATTTTCCAACCTCAATTAAGGAGATACCAATATAATATTCAAAAGGATTTAATTGTTGCATAAATGGTTTGTTGATTTGAAGTTAGCCCCAAATGAGAACATCAAGAGTGTACAAAATCATATCATTAATTATTTGGGAATTATCTGTGATGATGGATATAAAATAATATATTTTCAGATTGTGATTGAAATTCCTTAGGGATTACAACTATTGTAAAATCCTATGGTTTCAAAACATATGGGATGGAACCTAATAGACATAACTCAATAAAATATTTATAACAAGATTATTTTATATGAAATGCATGTGAAACTAGATAGAGAATCAATTCAACGAAGATTTGAGATCACATTTAAATAAATGGTGATCTTTTAAGTATATCATAATAGAAATGAAATATAATAATATGGTGAGGAAGTTATGTGTCTAGTGGAAATAAAATTCAGGAATGTAATGGGGGATTTTAATAGTACACTGCCGCAGGATTTTTCTAAATATGAAAAAATTGAGAATATTAGGGAAATATATCTAACGAATGGTAACAAATAAGATAAAGAAATAATCATACCAAACTAGTTTGGAAAATATCCCTTAAAAATAAACATCAAATATATAAATATATTTGGGTAATGTTTTCAATGAAAATCTTGGAGAGAAATGTAAAATAAAAATATGGGATTTATTTTAAAGTTGATGGGGGAAAATTTATCTCAAATACGAAGGATATAATTATCTATTTGTCTTTGAGTTTAAATTTTGAAACCAAGGAATAAAATTATCTAAAATTATTTTTGAATTTAATGTCACACTAATATATTCTATTGAGTCACATGATATACAGTGGAAAAATTAGAAAATCGGTGGTCTACTATAGGAGTAATAAAATTATGTTGACCAATATGATAATAAAATTACATATCTATAAAATATATTAAAAGATTATGGGGATTCATAATCTATATTTTAGGAGGTTTTTTATTAATGGGTAATGATCAAAGAACAAATACTGATGAATGATGACCACAATTATTGGATATAAGTGAAAGAAAGGATGAATCCCTTGAAGAATAAGTTATTTCCATATAAAAGAAAATAGAAGATAAACAATAGATATGTGGGGAAAAAATATGTTTCAATTTAAAATTTTCTATAAAAGATAATGGTGAGGATTAAGATGATGTTAGAGGATTGTTGAGAAAATTATTAGTGAACAATGGTCCAAGCACATGGGAAAAATTAGTCATAGATGAGAATGTGAAATATCTATAGCTAGAGGATTTTTTTTCAGGAAACTATTAAAAATATAATGTTGTGGACAACACTAAATCATTACGAACATATCAAAAACCAAGTACCAATACAAAGGATTGAAATTTCTGTATAGATAACAAGAAAATCATTCCTTTTTTGAATTGTCAACAATGTAGTTATCACAAAAATATAATAAATTATTTTTTGGAATTATAATTCTTCATGATATGAGATTTAATAGGTAGTTAAAAAATAAATATTAAAATTGGTAACACCCTATAATTTGAAAATATAAATCTAAAATAGTAAATTTTAATTATTTGATAGCATTCGTGGCATGAAACACAGAGAATAAAAAACCCAAAATTTATAACAACCAATCCATTAAATTAATGGTATTAATATAACTAAATATATTAATAAAAAATTATATATTGTTTTTATATAATTCATCTATATATATTAATTCGGAATAAATAATTTCTCAATTTCTAGAAATGATATTTTATACTTTAGTAATACAATTTCATCAAAAAGAATGATTATTTCATTTTGGGTGTGGAAATTATAAAAAATGTATATAATTTTAAACAAGTTTTATTTGTTGAAATGTATATTATTTTTGAAATAATCATATCAATATGATGATTTGTTGAATATAGGCGATTTTTTCATAATAGATATATTTTTCAGTTGATAGTGAAAAATAGCTATTTTTTATACAACTATAATTTATTTTTATTAAATCATGTAATTTAAAATCACTATTATATTGTGAATTGAATTTTAATGTAACATAATATATAATTTAATAAATTACACCTGAATAATATTTATACTTCAATTTTTTATACTTGAATTTTAATTCATAGATTCAAATTTATCTAAAAAAGTAGCATATAATTTTGTAAAATTATATTAAAATTGAGTTCTTCTAAATTTGAAAATTGAATCATAAAAATTAAAATTTGATTTCTCTAAAATGGTTGTATGTATTTGGTAAATATTTCCCTTTATTTTTTACATTTTTAATAGTGACTATGGTAAATATTTTTCACCTAGATAGGGATAAAATGAGTTTAAAACAACGATTTAATGCCTAAAAATATCCATTATAGTTGAATTTATCTAATTGGATGACTATGTTTTGGAAAGAAATACATCATATATATGAAAATATGAGTATACATTACCACATTAAATTGATTGTAACTTTTAAATTATATTACAGAGTTGAAAAATAAAACATTTCACTTTCTTTATTTTAGTTTCTCTTCTATGTTTTCATTAGGATAATGCGATTTTGAGAACGAAAATAAATTTTATTATGATAATAGATAATTAATTTTTTTATATAATTTTTTTATATAATTTTTTTATATAATTTTTTTTTATTTTTCATTGTGGATATAATTAGTTAAATATATCAAGAAATAATGAGACAATGCATTTGAAAGTAGTTTAGAAATCAAGGTATGTGATTTAATAAAAATAAAATTAATATACATTGGATGAATGGTGTATTGAAACTAATTTCATAGGAAATAATATATTATTAATAATTTTAAATCATTTTATACTATAATTACATTTTTTTATTACGAAATTGATGTCTAATTAAATTATTAGTACAAAAAATAACATCCAAAATATTTTATGGTAACTAATATTTTAATAAATGTTAAAAAAAAATAAAAAAAACATTGAAAGAGGAAAATTATTATTGTAAATTTTTTGAAATGACATCGATATAACATTTTTGAGACAATATTTATGATATAATTATATTACTAACATATAAAATTTTAAAAGGGTTACCACATTTATGGTTAATTGGGTTAATGAGGCTATTAAACCAAAATATATGGTTTAAAAATCAATAGAAACATGTAAATTTTTTATGTTATATAAAATATAACAAGTCCTAAATTATAAATTATTTCCATTTGGGCCCACTATACATGATTAGGAAATATATTAAATTTAAATCTTTTATTTAATACCTAGTGTGTCTCTTCCCTTATTCATAAAAGGGAACCATCTCTTATCCTATATTCAATATGTTTGAGAAGTATAGTTATATAAATACCTACCCTAATAAATTAATAGGGTCTGAAATTTAGTTTGATATCATTTGGTATGTCACTATGTCCATTTTAAGAATTAATAAAATTTAATAAAAAGGTGGTATATGTAGGAAAAGGTAATTGTTTTACATATTTATTTTAATGATTATTTATCTTTATTACACCTATAAATTTCCTTTATCAATAAAAAAATTACTTATATAGTATTATAAAATATGTATATGTAGTATTTTATGCGACATGCATTCTCAACCTGTATTAAATCCAATGAGAGATAAATGTATCTCTCATGTATATGTATCGTCTATCACCTCCAAAAAGTGATGAGATTCATTTTCCATCATTACAAAAAATTGATATTTTAAATGATTTATTTTATAAATATACATGTAATTAATTGTTTAAAAATTTCTTATTAATGAAAAAAATTCAAAATTATTTTCCATTTTTCCACTTAAAAAATATTTTATTGTTCTTCTATATTAGCATACAACCGTATTTGTGGGTGATATGTTTTATTTTTATATCTATAATATTTATGGGTGGTTTTAAATTAGTATATAGTGAATATATATTATAAATATATAATTAATTTAATTCTTTGGATGTGGGAACTGTGATCGAAGTGAAAGGATAAAAAATTCTGTAGTTAAACAATCATGATAAAAATATTTAACACCAAAAAATGAAGATTTTAAAAATGAATTATTACTCATTTCGTGAATAATGTTTATATGAAGATAATATATGATATTAAAATAATATATATGGATTTGTAGTTAATTATAAAAAATATATATTTATTAAATATAATATGTTATAGTCATTACTTTTCAAGTTGGGCATAAGGAATGGGTTATTTGAAGCAATATTGTTTCATTTAGACATGGTGGATGACTAGAAACTATTTATGTATATAAAGATTATAAAATACCCCTTTGACAGTTTATATCATTTGAAACTATTAATTGATGATAATTAATGTTATAATTTAATTTTTCACATTCAAGAACTTTTGATTTGAATGTTACCAATGTTATAAGGGTTTATAGTCTCAAATTTGCTTCTTTAGGTAAAATGTTATGTTATGCTCCAATATTAATTTATGAGTGTATATAATTACCATTTAAAATAATATATCATAAATATGAATTAGTTCATATAATTTATAGCATTATTTCATGTTCTTTACCTCAGAGGACTTATGATATCATTTCCCAACCTTTTACTCATATCATTACGTGATTTTGATGATAAATATATTTTACTTACAACCATAATGATCATGAGCCCTAGTTTATATGGAATAGAATTATTATAATACCTCAAAGGTGACTAAAATTAGGAAACATTATTTTATTATACATAGTGATATCCCTAATTTTTTTATCTCCTATAACTTTCTAGGATAACTTGGGGAATACAAAAACAAAGGGGTGAGATGAAAATCCCTATATGGGAATAAAGATAATGCAGATGCATAAAATGTTTCTTAAAATCAATAACATGATATGATATCACAAAAGTGAATATAAATTATTAATATTTCATAAAATGTTGTTCGTTGTATCTTAATGTCAAGGAAACCAAGGGAATGTGGAAGAAACACAAAAACCTGACATAAACATGAGTTAAGGATAACTTCCAAAACAATATCCATTAGTGGAAAATGTCCCGTAATGGATTTGGATAACCCATAAATCCCATTAATATTGTCTCATGAACCCAATGTATTAGATAACTATATATGTGCACATACTGTATCATTTTCATTATATATGTGTGCCACATAAATGAAATCAATAAAAATGCTTAACCTAAGAATTAAACATGGTATGAAAAAGTGTTGTATAATAATTTTTCATATCGTATACATAGTAAATTTCAAAATTAATTAATTTTAAAAATTATTATAAGTAATGAATTACCAAATCAATTTAATAGAGAATTAATTGGGTATATATGTGAGGGACATGACTACATAATTATGAAGAAACCCATAATATAATATTTTGTCTTTTTGATTAAGATACATTTAAAAATATTAAAACATTAATAGGAAAATAAAATTTTCATTTTTAGTAACATCATACAATGAATCGAAGATGGAAAATGATTTTGGAAGATCACATTGAAAATTTCATGTGAAAAATATCCTTTATATTTTGAAAAAAATATATTTAAAATTTACAAAATTGTAAAAAAATATTGATTTGTTAAGTTATATTTTGATAAATAAATATGAATATTTAAATCATTTAATGGTCATGATAGCATAATAGATCTATTACTGATGAATATACAAAAAAAATACCTTTCACATTTTAGTAAGAAAAGACCAAAAGTTCATTATTCATAAAAATGTGGGAATATTTCTTTTAATTTTATTAAATTTAAAAATGTTTTTAAAAATGGATTTACAAAATATTTTTAAATATAAATATAAATCATATTTATAAATAAATGGAATTTTAAGAAAAAGGATATATGATTGATGATAGAAATGATGTTGGATTCTCTTAGATATAATATTTTGAAATCATCGGTACATGAGGAGAGTAAAATGAATGGAAAACATGTATTCTAATTAATTAATAATAAAAAAAGAAAAATAATAAGTTTATTGAGATATGGATCATAATATTTCATTATCATGTGAATAAAATTAAACAATCTCCATACTCAATGTGATTGTAACATAAAACCATTACCAATTTAGTAACATTGAATTTAAATCCCCATAAAATAATATCATTAAATGAAACATAAAATATCATGGGAATAAATAAATTTCCGGTATTACATGTCAAATGGGACACATTTAAACCTTATTAAATATTATAGGTACCTATCATAACATATGAATCAATGAAGGATATTTGAGACAAATTATAATCCCTTCCAAAGATCATATCACTTAGGTGAGAGTTAATCAATCTGTTGATTTGGTGTAATAAATGAAAAGAAACATAAATAAATTTTAAATGAAACATAAATAAATCAAATTTAATTTCCCACATACTCTTGAATAAATATAATCAACAAAGTAGATATATAAATCAATTAATGAAATTTTAGATAAGAAATTCCATACCTCGTGACTCACATTACTTGAGCACAAGTAAGCCTCTAATATAGTTTTTTAAAAATGTTATTAACATATAATAGAATCATTTTATTTTTTAAAATAACATATATGTTCATTTTATAACAACTTATTACCTATTTGTTTGTAATTTGTTTTTATAACTCTAGTTTTATATGTTTATTACCTTACATTCTCCTGTATGTCTTTTGATAGAAGTTATGGGTCTTAAAAAAAGATATAGTTATAGAATAGTAAAAATGATATAAATGTTATAAATATTATTATTTTTCACTATACATATATCATTAAATGAAATTTTTAAATTTGAATATAGGGAATGAATCAAATCACTTCATGGAGACAGTAGGTTGTACGTATGCACATGCGACAATTTCATTTCCTTAATGGGTGAAAGGTTAAGGAAGTGTTTAGTATATTAATTTTTCATGAATATAATTTATTTATATATATAAAATTAATCATTATTAAGTTCCATGAAAAAAACGACATAAAAACAAACCACATCGTTTTATGAGGTTGCAGTCCGTCGTACAAATGAATGATGATATTGAATTCTATTTGGAATGGAAAGTAAGAAGGTATATATGATATTATAAATACAAAACTATAAATATATAATAAATATCATATATATAAATAAGATACTAAACTATATAAACCCTTCACAATAGGTTATAGAAAACATTTTACATTGGTTCACATGGTTGTAGTCCACCATACAAACAAACAACAATTGTGTATCCCATATGTGGTCGGATGGGATAGTTGTAGAGAATTGACATAAAATAACTGCATCTCTTAATATATAATATTAATATTCTATTAAATAACCATGGTTTAATATTATTTTTATTAGATGGAGTAATATGTAAAATGAAGACCCTATCGTTAAGGATTACACCTCTTCTTTGAGAAACTAATTTAGGTTTACACCTGAAGAATTATACAGAATGAATCAAAATAAAAATAATTTCTATATATTTTTAGGAAGGAAGTGAATAATATTTTTTCCCAGTTTCTTGGAGGAACCAAGAGGATCATATTTTTTGGGTTGGAAACGAGGGGATATGTCCTTATATATGTCGTGAAAGGAACCCACTTGTAAACTACATGGAAACTTCTCAAAATACTCCCAAATGATAAATTATTTCACATGAAGAAATATAAAAAATTAAAATTAATTATATTTTTTCTATATATTATATATATATTTCCATAACATATTAATTAGACATGTTTTTGGAAATATATAACCCATAAATGTTTTTTAAGCCCCGTTAAATCAAATTTCACCTTTATCACACTACATAATATTTCATGTTTTAACTACAAATTGTGGTAATGAATTATGATGACTATATTATTTCATATAAATTATTAACATTCAAACTATGCAAACTATTTTTTCAAATTTAAATCATAGAGGTGGAAGATTTAAATTTTAAAAACCTATAGATGTGATGAAAATGTGATTTTTCAAAAGGAACATTTCTATATGTATATAAAAGATTAATATCAATATTAAACATGAAATTTATTAAAATTAAATAAATTTTATTAATATATATATATATATATATTATCAATTTATACTTTGAAAACTATATTAAAATAAAATAGGCCATGAAAATTCTATAAATTAAAAGGATGTTTTTAATTCATATCAATATTTTTTCACTATTCATCAATAAAGAAATATTTCAAAAAAATTTAAAAAACCATTCTAAGATAATTTCTACCAACTGATTTCAAAGTTTAAATTCATGTTGTAAATTATTTTTCTAAAAATTAGTAAAAATTAATTTTAAAATGTGTCTGTAATGAGATAGTACTCCACCTTTCAGAAAAAATATTTTTTATATCATTTCATTCCCTTTCAAATAGTTCCCATTTTTTGGTAATAAATTAATAACAATTGAATTTATTTTATAATTATTTAATCCATGTAATTATAATAATTTTTGCGATAATATTTATATCCACCCAATTAATGGAAAGGTTATAATTAGGATGTTGAAATAAAAATAATTTAGTGGAGTATCATGTTTCATTTTAAATCGGTGTTACATGCATCAAAATATATCAAAGGGACTAAATTTATATATAATTTAAAATATATTAATTATTCAAGGTGTTAAATTCTATTCTATTCATAGTGTGGTGTTTCATATACACTATTCAAAATCACGTTCCTCTTTTAAAATCATGGGTTGTTATATTCAACCTCATTAAATAAATTGCATCCTCATAATTTAATCGTGATCATGGTAATAAATTGTTTGAAATTTTAAAATATCTTTTATGGAAACCCACATTGAAAAATTACTTAATATATCATCATCTAGAAAATGTGTAATGGGATTTGTGAATGTCATCATGAATAAGACAAACTAGATTTCCAAATTGAAGAATATAGTTGGGAAGTCCCGATTTAGGCATGGAAGAAATGTAAGATATAGAAATAATGATGGAGAATGAATGATATCATCGATAACATGAATATGTATAATCATGAGAAAAATCAACAACCCCAAAAACATAACCAAAAGTGGGCTGAAAAATATCATTTACATTATCAAAAATAATGGTAATAGTATTAAATTTTATTTCAAGATCTTTTTCAAAAATTTCAGTAGTTCTTTTATCATTATTTAATATATTGAAATATATATATTTGATATATATATTTTTCATATGATCAAACTAATTTTTTGGATTTTATTCAATCAATTTATTATTCATCTTTACCCCAATAAAATTTGATATCCATAAATGATCTTTTTATACCCAATGCACTAAAATTAACTTTTCATAAATCATAATATCAACCAAAGGGTAACAATATATCTAACCTACCATTATTAAAATAAAAATTGTTAGCGAAAGGTTTTGAAAATATCCAAAATGAATATGAATATATTATTTTCAAAGATTCAATAATGAATCAGAAGGTTTAACACATATAATTCCTTAAATAATGATATTATATCCCAAATAACCCCAATATTCTCTAAATCAGGAAGATCTCTAAAATTATCTTTTCCTCAATCATGATTTTCGCCTATATAGTATCACCTTATTGTTAAATCTATTTATTAGGTGATTAGTTCCATTAAAAATTTTCATTAAAATACATAATAGAAATCCTCAATTGAACATTACTTATATTTATATATTTGATGATTTAAATAATTCATGAATTCCAGTACGTAAAAATTTCAATCATTACACTTAATTCTTATTCCCATAATCTTCATTCATAGTTTTATTCAGTAATACCACCTTTGTTTAATATTTCATTTATAGTATCTTCATCAACATCAACAAACCATTACTCATACATCCTTTTTAATCATCTCATTGTGCCTTACCCATAAAAATAAATTTTCTTAAATCCAATTATTGCAACATATAAAACATCCAACCGTTGATAATGCCTTATGGTAGAAATTATTATTATAAATTTATTTAAAAGAAATTTTTATTTTTTACAAAAAAAATTACATACCATGTGTCATTATCCTCCACAATTAAAACATATTCTAATTATATTGATAAATTCCCTTTAGTTCTTCTTCCCTCATTCTCAATGTATAAAAAACTGAATCTCAATTCCTCTATGGTTTAAACCGATCAATCATTCATCAATCTCTATAATTATCTTATTTATTGATTCTAAGAGTTTTTTAAGGTGAATTTTTTTAATCATACACTCTAATAACTAATTACATATAATAATATTATCATTTACTATAATAATTATCCCATTTGTCTTATCATCAATAAAATTTATATCACATTCCATGATAAAATAGCTCTTTCTGGTTTTTTTCCTTGACTAAAATAAATAAAAAACAATTTGAACTTAATTTTACTTATATAATAGAATCGTATACAATTAAAAGGAATACATCATTAACGAAAATTATATCCTGAATTATTGTATTATAGGTTCCAATTAAATTTATCCATGGTAATATATTCTTTTAGTTTTTTTAACACATCATTTTTTCATGTCCTTCATAATTATTTGTAAATAGATTGTGAATTTCTGAACAATATTCATTGGAGTTTCAAACCAGGTGTGTAGGAAGACCAATTTTGATTCACAATGTGATGATGGAATCAATCCAAATACGCCCCTTTGGTCTTATAACCCATTTGTACCTCTTTGACACATAAATTTCTATATTTAGTATCTAGATAATGATGTAATTATATGGAAACCGCATTTTATATACAAAAAAAAGATTATAGGATATTTTTATTCACATAGTCATACTATTTAATTTTCCATTGGTTTCTTACTAATGTTTTCTCCTCCTAGTTTCTAATGGTTATTTAAACTTTTTCTCACATATCATCTATGGTCACCCAATCCTTTTACACATATCTATACATTATTTTTAACATAAACATATATTAATTACAAGCTAATGACTATGATGAAGAATGTCTTTGGAAGACTAGGATTATAATTCAATAAGTGGAACTGAATCATGGAATCTTTATTTCATTCCCCATGGTGATCTCCATAAATCCACCTTATCTACTAAAACATCATGGTATAACCTAGGGAATACATAATTAAATTTGTGAGATAAAAATCATAGTTTCGGAATAACCATGATGGTGAAGGATAACATGTTTGTAAAAGGTATAACATTATATTGTTAAAGGGATGGTACATGTGTAATAAAGAGTAATAATAACTTAAATTTCATGGTATCATAAGAACATATAAGTATAATAAATTTGGAAGAAACAAAAACATATGACATAAAAATGTCTTAAGGAAAACTTCAATTCAATATCACAAGTGAGAAAAGCCTCATTGAAGTTTTGGTTTACCCCAATATCCAATACATGACATATCCGGAGACTATAACCTTAATAAATGAATTAGGGCACAATCCGAATTCACCTATTATAATATGTTCATGATCTTTAGATGATATATAATATAAATAAAAAATAATGAAAAATATAATAATTACCCATCGAAATAAAATGGCTTGCATAATCTTTCTTGACATCAGATTCACATGAAATATCATTATAAAGGGATTTTATAAGTGATCATAAGGAATATATTTCCCGATCAATTTAAGGGATAATATATTATTTATATATGTGAGATTCATATAAATAAAAAAAAATTATGCAACCCATAAAATCAATGGGTGTAGTTTTTGTTGAAATTAATTCAAAGAAGATTAAATAAAATCATGAATAAATTTTCCATTTCACATTGACTAAATAAAAGGATGTCATATTACAAGTAATGTATTTTTGAAATATCCATTTGAACATTTCTTGAGAAAAATATCTTTTACATTATTTAGAACTTATTTAAAGTGTAAAACATTGTCAAACATTACATATTGATTTTCTTTTCAAAATAAACATTGAGAATTAATGTGGATTATTTAAAGCATTGACTATTCATGAAGGTGTAGTGTTGCATTCATGATTAATACATAAAAAATTTAAATATACCTTTCATTTTTTGGTATGAAATGTCAAAATATTCCTTTTTAGAAAATAAAAACATTATTCCTTTTAATTTTTTTTAATACAATTTATGGTAAGAATGTTATTAAAAAATCTCTTTATACATTTTTGAAATAAATTTTGTAAAAACATGGATTTGGATGAAATGCTCTTGTTTACAGAAGAAATACATGAAGTTGGGTTTTATTAAAAAACATAATTTTAACTCATGAGTACATAATGAGAATAAAATAATGGTAGAAAATTTATTCTAATTACATAAATAGGTGATAATAAATGAATTTTTTGTTGTTGAAATATTTATCATAATATAACATCATTATAACCATAAAAAAACAATCCTAATAAATGATGTGATTATACCACAAAACTGTTACCACTTGGGAAATATTGATTCATAAAGACCAAGAAACAATAATATTAAATGTACCCTGAAACTTCATTCTAATAAATAAATTAATTATTTTACATGGTAAATATAAGGCCCCAGCCTTAAACCTTACATAATATTGAATTAAATTAATAATTCACATTGATGATATTTTCAGGATTAGAGTTTTAGAGAATTAGGTTAAACTATTACATCTCAATATATTACATATTATAAACTTATACTAATTTTCCATAACAAAAAAGAACTTAAAAAAGAAACATGTCTAGTTCCATGTTTTAGATAGCATGTGTTTCCTTGATCCCATCCTTGACCCTATTCATCTTTAAGTCCTATAGAAAACATTTCAAAAACATTGGATGAGCATTAAAAGAAAAAATAAGGATACACAAAGAAGGAAAACTGTTATTTTTTCAAAACAACAAGTAAACCATGAATACTTTACCAAAGTAATACTTTTCACCTTTATGAAGTAGTAAAAACTCTTCACTAAATAAAAGACCATTACTTACCCTTTTGTAACCAAAAGATTACCATAAAACACATATAAAGAACTCAGAACATAGAAAGGTAACATGGGACATAAACATACTTAAATGGAATAACCATACGGTCGACATCCACACATACTTAATGGAATAACCATATGGCTGACATTCATACCCAATGCATTGGAGGTTATAACGTAACAACCCGTCCTGGTATTCATGACACCACCCATCATATGGTTTATTACGTAACCACCTGTAAAATGTCCAAGTACCATCATTACACATATGATATTTAAAATATAAACATTTCAATAACAACATTTCATTTTCAATCACAATAGGTAATTCCAAGATATTGAATTAATCAATCCATTTTCAAAAACCATTTAAAAGAGATTTTTGAATCAAAGTGTCCCATACCACTTTGAAGATTTTAATGGAATTATAATTTTAAAACATTAATTTCCATATAAATAAATACTGAAAACCATTATGAATACATGGAAATTAAATATAATGATTTAGAATAATAAATCTTTAAACCATTTAAGACGATATTTTTGTTAAAGAGTTTTTAACAAAATGAGAGACTCTTGAATACATATAATTGCGGAATAACATTTAATCAAAACCTTATAATATCATGAGAATAAAGAGATTCATGATATAGTATGTCAAAGGACAGTATACACACCATATAAGAGTGAAATGGTGCATAACAACAATGAAGTCACAATGGAAATATAAATTGAGAAGAAATCCATTATAAAGATGGTATCCTTAAATTAAGGATAAATCTATCACATAATTATGTGTGAGAAATATAAATACACCCAATATAAGTGGATATTATGTGTGAAAAAATCAGTGTTCATTCACACATATTCATAAGATGACATGTTCAATAAGTATTGGTTGAACCCAAAGAAATCAAAATTGGGTTAAGACGTTCCCTTGTAAAAATTCGACAGCCTAAGGGCGTCACTTCAAAATTCAAAAAATTAGTAGATGAGAGAGAGAATGGTGTCTCATCACTTGGACATAAACTTTACAGCGATAAGGATATATAAGAACATAAACCAACATAATAATATGTAAATTAAAAGACATAACAAAAGAAGTCTTTTAAAAAGAGGAGGGTGAAAGGTTCCCTTAGCGAATTGGGTAACTTTCGAAATGTAAAACCCATGAAAGAAGGACTATAAAACATTGATATAAATACTCATAAACGAAATTATATTACACAAATATTATAATAATGGGACGTACATACACCACTCAAATGAAATGGTGGGAAATGTAGCATAAATCTCACGAAAATAAACATGAGATGAAAATCCCTTACGAAAACTCGGTAGCCTAACGGCGCCACTTAATACTTCCAAAAATTGATTTATAAGATCAGATATGGTCTCTCATAATATGAAAAAAAATTACAGTGAATATAAAAGAACATCCCAAACATAATAATGACGAGCTTATAAGAAATGACATAAAAGAGATTACTTAAAAAGAACGAGAGAGGTTGGATCCCTTACATCAAGTCCGACTTGTCTTGTTTGTTTTTTTATATTCCTGAATAATAAACATTGGTCAATTCATAATTTCTTAAGGAACTATTTTAAATATTATTAGTCATTTCATATCACATATTATAATGTTATAATAATTGGTTAATAATGTGAGTTCATATCAGACGTTTTTGTTGATGTTTGGTACATGAGTAAAAAATGAACTTGTTTGAAAATGATTGTCCATTAGTTATAATTAAATCATCTCCAGAATAGTATTAATGATTTAAATATCATATATATCCAGTAAATATTCATTTTATACTACTCTATAACATTTGTAGTTAAAATAAATGAAATGCACTGTTCATGGACACGGTAGGTCGTACGTACGCATGAATGCTACTTTCATTTCTTTGTCATATTAATGGGATTAAAAATAATTTAGAGATATATATATTATAATTCCAGTAAAATATATATGTTATATAGGACACATATGGTCATTAATTTCATTCTTTATACATTCCATGTATTTCATGAATGAGTCACATCACTTGAGGGGGAGGTAGTCCACACTTCCTCGTATGAAATTATCGCATTTGCACAACATGAAAATCATAAAGGAATGTTTTAAATGTTAAATTGAGAAGAATATTGAAAACATAAATACCATATATATCATATACAAAATATAGTGACATCATAATGGCCACCATGAAAGGTGTTAAGAGAATATTGAACCATCATCGTTTCGTGAGGCAGAAATTCGCCATCCACAGAAATAGTATGTTCTTTAACTAGTAGATGAAGGTGTGTATAAGTGTAGCTCGAATCCTTCACATACAAACATCCTTGTATATTTAAGATACTGTTTTTGTTACAAAATAAAGGAATAAAAAGAGTTTAGAGGGTTGGAGAAGCAAAATAAAACATAAGAACACAAGAGAGGACACTACCTTTAAATCGGGTAACTCTCTTTGATTTGAGCTCAAAGGCTTCCTTGGAAAGAATTCTGCCCATAGTGAGGCTTCAATGATGAAGATAGGGATGTGGAGAGATGAAAATGGCAGATTTTGGACGATCCAAAGGCTTAAGAGGTGTGGGTAAGGTGGTATAGCTGGGGGCCTTTTATAAGAGGAGAGGAGTGGCACTCTTGGAAGGTTATAAAATATTACTTTTTTATATAATGATTTACAGATTTTAAAGGACACAAAAGGATATATTTCTAGGATAAGGTGATAAGGTTTCGAAATCCACCCATCCAATAGGTTTGTGACAAGTGTAGGTCTTAGATGTTACATTATCTTTTCATTTTATTTAAATCGTTAAATAATGAGGTAATCACTGCATCATCATGGTGTCATAAATAATTTAATTTATTTAATGTTTAAAAATTATAAAAAAAATATCATGATGTAGTAAAACTTTTTAGATTTCTAATTAATATTTATAGTAAAAAATATGACTTTTATAACCCCATGAAAATTCTTTTTTAGTAAAACAACACATGTTTGTGACATTTTAATTTTAACTTTAAATAAAAGTTATTAATGTCATTTTCCAACCAAAGTGGCTCCTTGGGTTCCCCAAGTGGACCATGGATTGTCTTGGTCGGCCATTAATCATACAATAAGGGTAGGACATGTTTCAAGGTCATTTAATATTATTAAAACTTTTTTTTTTGCCTTAATTTACACTATTTACCTCTAATCGCGATTAAAAACGTAAAAGTTACTATTCACCAAAAAATTATTTTAATCCCATTGAACCAAATTTTACATTCTAATGAAAACCATGTATGTCGGATTTTTGAAAATCAAATCACAGAAGTGGTAATGTTTCATTTAAACGAAAAATCTGTTTTTAAACTACCACTTGGTGGTTTCACTATTCATCTATAATTGATGTTTTTTAGAAAAATACCAAAAATTCACCCTAAGCTATATTTGATATTACGAATTCAAAAATGATGTCTATTTTAAAAAATTCAAAATATATAAGTTGCATTAATTAATTTAATAATTAATTCCTGCTGTCAAAACAAATAGCATGTTTTTAAGAAACAATATCTATTAAAATATTGACACTAGTTTAAGTCCAATTTCAAAGTGAAATTAATTCCAATTACCACTATTGGATTAAATGGTAAAAATATATTCTAATTTCACTTTAAAACTAATTCAAAAGATAATCTAATCATATAAATAAGTTATATTAAAAAGTGATTTTGAATTAAAATACAACATTTTTCATTATTCATTAAAAAACGAACTTTATCGGAAAAATACCAAAAATTTACACAATGTAAATTTTGATGTCCCGATTCTAAAGAATAATTTTATTTTGTCAAATATAACACATAAAATTGTCAAAAAGTGGATTTAAAAGGGGTTCTCCATCAAAAGGAAGTTAATCGACCTTTTAAAGAATATTAGAATGTTTATGCTTAAAATTGGATTCATTCGCATTTTTAATCCTCTAACATTTATTGTAAAAAGTAAAAATATTTGACAAATATACATAATCATTTTTTAGTTAGTTTTGTTCTTTCCCGCCATTAAAATGTCTAGGCGTTAACTACAATTTAAAATAATATTATTTTATTATTAGAGTGCAACATAATATTTCAAAGGAACTCGTTGTCATGTATTGGGTACGCCATCGAGCATAGTGTTCCCATTAAAGTAATATTAATATTTTGTTCAAAAATAGGGATAAATATAAAAATTTCATATTCTTTATTTACCTGGTGTGTTACATCCTTCCCTCCTTTTGGGAATTGCGTCCTCAAAATTTTAGAATTGGGCTTGAAACATCATTGAAAGTACCACATCAGAACAAGATTCGGTAAAACAATCACTTTAAAAGAAAGAAAGAGAAGTACAGAGGTCACCTGAGTTAACCCATACTAGGATTCCATGTAGGAAAACATGGATATGGAAGAAAAATCAAAGGGTCATGTTTTGAGGGAGTGTGATAGAAAACATGTTTAGGAGAAAGTTAACCACCAAAAAATCACAAACATGTGATGGGTTAAACGGTATTGGATTCTCTAGTAGGTAAAGTTAACGGAAAACATTTTTTTAAGTTACATTTCATTGAGGAATTTATTTTTGATCTTAAGGAAACATACTTACTTGTAATGTTGACTTTCAACTTTTACTATATTTCTTACACAAACCCATGCTTTCCCCAAATGATGAGTATTTAGGATGACATGTTCACATTAAGAGTACTATAATCAACTTCTACAGAATCACCTAATCCACAAAAGAGAACTATATACCTCCCATGTCTTTAGACATGAACCAAAACCAAAACCAAAATGGTTAGTACAAGATCTGATAATCCAGAAAAGGATAACCTTTTATAAAAAGAAAATCTATTCTTAATCTGCAAAATTTGACCAAAAAAACCCAAAGTTCAACGAAGACCATAAGTAAACCAAACTAATATTGAAACCCAAATATTTGAAGGATATAATCACATAGTCTTCCAAGTTAAATCGTATCATTTATCTCCAAACAAAATCAGTTTCTCTTAAAGTCTTGTATTGAAAAGGAATTAAACTAACCACATATCCTCCATGATAGGTTAATAATTTCCATAGATAACCCAAAATCAACTTAATATTAATTCATAAAATCATCTAACTAAAAAGAATTATTCAAACTAACTAGGGACTTCACGTAGTCCAGTGGTAGGCGATAAATAGTAGTCACACTTTGGTTGTGGGTTCGATTCCCGCAGATTTTTCTGATGCGACGGGTTGTCACACGGTCTACGTGTTGTCCTTTTTCCAAACTATATAATTCTCAAATAATTCCACAAAAAGAGATAAAATCATAAAAAATAACCATAACATAATTTAACCTCAATTTTATCTCATGCCTTTCACTTTCCATCATAACATATAGTAACCCATAATTACCGCAAAAGTAAGGATCATATAAACCCAAATGGTTCTTTATAACTATGTCCACCAAAGAACAGATAACTATTCCTTGAATAAACTTTTCATATATCAAACATCAGGGTTACACATACTATAAATATTCTTCTAATGTAACACCATCATCAAAAGAGACTTAATAATCTTAAGAATTTCACCATAACTCTTGAAGCCCTTACATGTTAACTTCTTACTTATTCAACATTCTTTATGATCCATTAACCTTTCCTTTACAAATTATTCTGAAATACTTCTTTCCTACAAACAAAGTCATGAATCATATCCTATGATTCCAAAATAGGAAAACAAATGTTAAGAAATAATCCATACCTTTGATTGGTCATTGTTAGTTTCTTCATCCTCAATCGAAATGGCATTAGGTATTGGTAAACGAATATTTGTACAATATTAGTGATCCCATTCCCGAAACTTATTCATAGGACATGTGTTTGCATAATGATCATGCACACCACATTTAAAACATTCAATTGACCCCTCAGAAAGAACTACTTTCCCTTTCCTCGAGTCAACTGGATGCTTCCATTTTCCATGGAAGGTTCCTGCTTTATGACCTTCATTTCCACATCTATAGAATATTTATGTCCCTTTGAAACATTTTCCTTGGAGTTTCTTTCCACATCTTTTACATAAAGGTTTTTGAACACACTTACCTTTATGATTATTACATGTAGTTCCGTAGGGATTTTTTTCTCGCATATATGATGCCCTATATAAATCAACAAGGATTAGGTGGTCATTCATGACTCCAGATAGTTGGTTGAGGATAAACAGAAGAGTTCTCATTGCCTCTCCCATATCATTCAGTTGCTCACTCAGAAATCTGTCACAGTTTCCTTCACATCCCCTATTACTTTGGTGCCTCCTAGATTCATCCATTTACTAAAACCAAAAACGTCAGTGTGAGTGTACAACAAAACCATCATGTACTAATGAGGAAGATAAACACTAAGATATACTTACTCATTCACTTTATCTAAAACTAGGACTCTTTCTGAAATCCTAACCATTATGTTAATGTAACATATGCTTAGAGAATACCCTAACCTATAAAGTTATCTAAACCGACCTCTGATACCAACTATAAGGCCCCGACCTTAAACCTTACTTAATATTGAATTAAATGAATAATTCACATTGAGGATATTTTCAGGTTTAGAGTTATAGATAATTAGGTCAAAACTATTACATTTCAAAAGATTACATAGCAGAAACTTCTACTATATTTCCATAAGATAAAAAAAACATAAAAAAGAAACATGTCTAGTTCCATGTTTTAGATGACATGTCTTTCCTTGATACCATCCTTGACCCTATTCATATTTAATTCATGTGGAAAACATTTCAAAAACTTGGGATGAGCATAAAAATCACAGTAAAGGTTACACAATGAAGGAAAACTATTAGTTTTTCAAAACAACATGTAAACCATGAATACTTTACCAAAGTAATACTTTTCACCTTTATGAAGTAGTAAAAACTCTTCACTGAATAAAAGACCATTACGTACCCTTTTGTAACCAAAAATATTAGCATAAAACCCATATAATGAACACATAACATAGAAAGGTAACTTGGTACATAAACATACTTAAATGGAATAACTATACGGCCGACTTCCACACATACTTAATGGAATAACCATATGGCCGACTTCCATACCCAATGCATTGGAGGTTATAATGTAACCACCCATCCTGGAATTCACAGCACCACCCGTCATATGGTTTATCACTTAACCACCCATAAAATGTCCAACTACCATCATTACACATAAAATATTGAAAATATAAACATTTCAATAACAAAATTTAATTTTCAATCACAATAGGTAATTCCAAGATATTGAATTAATCAATCCATTTTCAAAAACCATTTAAAAGAGATTTTTGAATCAAAGTATCCCATACCAATTTGAATATTTTAATTGAATTATAATTATAAAACATTAATGTCCATATAAATAAATACTTAAAATCATTTTTAAAACATGGAAATTAAAGATAAATATTTATAATAATAAATCATTAAAACATTTAAGATGATATTTTTGTTAAATAATTTTTAACAAAATTAGAGACTCTTGAATACAAATAATTGCGGAATAACACTCAATAATAACATTATAATATCATGAGAATAAAGGGATTCGTGATATAATATGTCAAATGACAATATACACACCATATAAGAGTGAATTGGTGCATAAAAACAAGGAAGTCTCACTGGAAATGTAAATTGAGATGAAATCCATTATAAAGATGGTATCCTTAAATTAAGGATAAATCTATCACATAATTATGTGTGAAAAATATAAATACACCCAATATAAGTGGATATTAATTGTGAAACAATCAGAGGTCATTCACACATATTCATAGGATGACATGTTCAAGAAGAACTGGTTGAACCCAAAGAAATTGAAATTGGGTTAAGACGTTCTCTTGTAAAAATTCGACAGCCTAAGGGCGTCACTTCAAAATTCAGAAAATTAGTAGATGAGAGATAGAATGGTATCTCATAACTTGGACATAAACTTTACATCGATAAGTATATATAAGAACATATCCCAACATAATAAGATGTAAATTAGAAGTCATAACAATAGAAGTCTTTTAAAAAGAGGAGGGTGAAAGCTTCCCTTACTAACATGGGTAACTTTCAAAACATACAACCCATGAAAGAAGGACTATAAAACATTGATGTAAATACTCATAAACGAAATTATATTACACAAAGATTAGAATAATGGGCTGTAGATACACCACTCAAAGGAAATGGTGGCAAATGTAGCATAAATCTCACGGGAATAAAAGTGAGATGAAAATCCCTTACGAAAACTCGGCAGCCTAACGGTGCCAATTAATACTTACAAAAATGGATTTATGAGATCAAATATGGTATCTCATAATATGAAAAAAAAACATTACAGTATTATTCATATAAAAAGAACATCCCAAACATAATAATGATGAGCTTATAAGAAATGACATAAAAAATATTACTTAAAAAGAACGAGAGAGGTTGGATCCCTTACCTCAAGTCTGACTTGTCTTGTTTGTTTCTTTATATTCCTGAATAATAAACTTTGGACAATTTATAATTGCTTAAGGACCTCTATTAAAGATTATTATTCAGTTCATATCACATATTATAATGTTATGGTAATTTGTTAATAATGTGAGTTCATATCAGACGTTTTTGTCGATGTTTGGTACATGAGTCAAAAATGAACTTGTTTGAAAATGATTGTCCATGTAGTTATAATTAAATAATCTCCAGAATAGTATTAATGATTTAAATATAATATATATTCAGTAAATATTAATTTTATACTACTCCATAACATTTGGAGATAAAAAGAAAAGAAATGCGCCGTTCATGGAGACGGTAGGCCGTACGTATGCATGAACGCTACTTTCATTTCTTTGTCATATTAATGGAATCAAAAATAATTGAGAGATATATATATTATAATTCCATTATAATATATATGTTATATAGGTCACATATGTTCATTAATTTCATTCTTTATACATTCCATGTATTTCATGAACGAGTCACATCACTTGAGGGGATGATAGTCCACACTTCCTCATATAAAATTATCACATTTGCACAACATGAAAATCATAAAGGCATGTTTTAAATATAAAATTAAGAAGCATATAGAAAACATAAATTCCATATATATAATATATAAAATATAGTGACATAATAATCTCCACCATGAAAGGTGTTAAGAGAAGATTGAACAATCATCATTTTGTGAGGTAGAAATTTGTCATCCACAGAAACAGTATGTTCTTTAACCATTAGACGAAGGTGTGTGTAACTGTAGCTAGAATCCCTAACATAAAAACATCCTAGAATATTTAAGATACTGGTTTTGTTACAAATGAAAGGAATAAAAAGAGTTTAGAGGGTTGGAGAAGCAAAATAAAACATAAGAACATAAGAGAGGACACTACCTCTAAATCAGGTAACTCTCTTTGATTTGAGATCAAAGGCTTCCTTGGAAAAGATTCTTCCCAAAGTGAGGCTTCAATGATGAATATAGGGATGTGTAGAGATGCAATGGGAAGGGCTTGTCCGAGCCAAAGTCTTGAGATGTGTGGGTAAGGTGGTATAGGTGGGGGTCTTTTATAAGAGGAGAGGAGGGCATTCTTGGAACGTTATAAAATATTACTTTATTATATAATGATTTTAGGATTTTAAAGGTCCCAAAAGGATATATTTCTAGTATAAGGTGATAATTTTTCTAAATCCACCCATCCAATAGGTTTGTGACAAGTTTAGGTCTTATATTTTACATTATCTTTTCATTTTATTTAAATCATTAAATAATGAGGTAATCGCTTCGTCATCATGGTGTCATAAATAATTTAATTTATTTAATGTCTAAAAAATATAAAAAAATATATCATGATTTAGGAAAACTTTTTATATTTCTAATGAATATTTATAGTCAAAAATATGACTTGTATAACCCCATGTAAAAATTGTTTTAGTAAAACAACACATGTTTGTGACATTTTAATTTTAACTTTAAATAAAAGTTATTAACGTCATTTTCCAACCAAAGTGGCTCCATGGGGTCCCCAAGTTGACCCATGGATTTTCATGGTCGGCCATGACTCAACCAATAAGGTTGGAACATGTCTCAAGGTCATTTCATTTTATTAAAACATTTTTTTCCTTAATTTACACTAATTACCTCTAACCGCGATTAATAACATAAAAGTTACTATTCACAAAAACTTTATTTTAATCCCATTGAACCACATTTTACATCCTAAGGAAAACCATGTATGTCGGATTTTTGAAAATCAAATCACAGAAGTGGTAAAGTTTCTTTTAAACGAAAAATCAGTTTTTAAACTACCACTTAGTGGTTTCACTATTCATCTAAAATTGATGTTTTTCAGAAAAAATACCAAAAATTCACCCTAAGATATATTTGATATTCCGAATTCAAAAATTATGTCTATTTTACAAAATTTAAAACATATAAGTTGCATTAATTAATTTAATAATTAATTCCCACTGCCAAAACAAATAGCGTGTTTTTAAGAAACAATATCTATTAAAAGATTGACACTAGTTTAAGTCCAATTTCAATGTGAAATTAATTACAATGACCACTATTGGATTAAATGGTAAAAATATATTATAATTTAACTTTAAAACTAATTCAAAAGATAATCTAATAATATAAATAAATTAGATTAAAAAGAGGTTTTGAATTAAAATACAAAATTTTCACTATTCATTAAAAAAATGAACATTATCGGAAAAATACCAAAAATTTACACAAAGTAAATTTTGATGTCCCTATTCTAAAGAAGATTTTTATTTTGTCCAATATAACATATAAAATTGTCAAAAAGTGGATTTAAAAGAGGTTCTCCATCAAAAGGCGGTTAATCGTCCTTTTAAAGAATATTAGAATATCTACGCTTAAAATTAGATTAATTCTCATTTTTAAATCTCTAACATTTATTGTAAAAAGTAAAAATATTTGACAAACATACATAATAATTATTTAGTTAGTTCCATTATTTCCCGCCATTACAATGGCTAGGTGTTAACTACCATTTAAAATAATATTATTTTATTATTAGAGTGCAACGTAATATTTCAAAGGAAGTCATTGTCGCGTATTGGGGACACCATCGAGCATAGCCTTCCATTTAAAGTAATATTAATATTTTTTTCACAAATAGGGAAAAATATAAAAATTTCATATTCTTTATTTACCTGGGGTGTTACAGTAAATGTGAATTATATGAACCAAAAAAATAAAATAGGTGCATAACATGGAATACGTCTCAAAGAAGAAAAATTCAGAAAACAATTATGGTATGAAGATCACATCATTGTGGAATGTGTTAGTCAATTGGGTTATTATGGGTAAAAAATTTAGACTAACATAATTATATTTTAAATAAATTATAAAATAATCAAAATTCATTTAAAACATAATCATGGCACACTATAATCAATGAAGATAAGAGATGACCCTATGAATAAAAATAGAGTTATGAAATCCCTTACCTTGAATTTAAATATAGTTGACCACTCATTAAACTATTGTATAGTTTTTTTAAACATGTTATTAACTCATAAAAGGATCATATTATTATTATTAATATGATATATGATCCATTTATAACATCTTATTATAGATTTTCTAATAGTATTTCATTATCACAATTGTTTTGATTGTTAAGATTATTGTTTCGTCCTACATGTTTCATCATGAATGTATTATATCTTGAACATAGCCTTTATTTAAATCATTTAAATAATTATATTAATTTTAATAATATCATTCTTGTTCATTATAAAAATATATAAAATCATTATTTAATCATGAACATGGAATATGAATCACATCACTCCATGAAGATATGGTAGGTCATACATATGCATGGGTGATGTTATCATTTCTCTAAAAAAAATAAATGGCATGTAATTAGATTATATATTAATTTTATTTAATGATTAAATTTACAACTATATGTTATTTAAACATAATACTATTTCTTATTACCTTCCTTATATAGCGTAATTGAAAATGAATTACATTGCTTCGCGGGGTGGTACTCCTTCGCACACCCGAATTATAAGGCCCCGACTTTAAACCTTACTTAATATTGAATTAAATGAATAATTCACATTGTGGATCTTTTCAGGTTTAGCGTTTTAGGGAATTAGGACATAACTATTACATCACAAAATATTTCCAAGAAGACACTTCTACTGAGTTTCCATAAAATAAAAACTCTTAAAAAGAAACATGTCTAGTTCCAGGTTTTATATAGCATGACATCCCCTTGATCCCATCCTTGACCCTATTTCTCATTAAGTCCTGTGAAAAATATTTCAAAAAACTTGTGGTGAGCATAAAAAGATCAGTAAGGGATACACAAAGAATGAGAACTGTTAGTTTTTCAAAACAACAAGTAACCCATTTATACTTTATCAAAGTAATACTTTTCACCTTTACGAAGTAGTAAAAACTCTTCACTGAATAAAATATCATTACTCACCCTTTTGTAACGAAAATATTACCATAAAACCAATATAAAGAACACATAACATATAAAGGTAACTTGGGACATAAACATACTTAAATGGAATAACCATACAGTCGACTTCCACACATATCATTTAATGGAATAGCCTTATGGCCGACTTCCATACCCAATGCATTAGAGGTTATAACGAAACCACCCGTCAGGGTATTCACGGCACCACCCATCATATGGTTTATCATGTATCCACCCGTCAAATTTCCAAGTACCATTATAAAATCATAACACATAAAACCAATATAAAGGAATGATAACATTTCCACATTTCAATCACAATATATCACTTAAATATATTGACATAATAATTCCATTATCAAAACCATTTTCAATACCAAAATACATAAAAGAGTATATGGTATTTATTTTCCTTTTGAAAACATTACTTCTTGTTAAGGAAGCCAAATTTCAAGTAATATTCGCGGAGGCAGAATGGTCGTTGTCACCGCGTACTTTAAATAGAAAAATAGTTTTTGTCATTTAGTAAAATGATTAGTAGAAAAAAATATTCCTTTTGAATAAAAGTAAATGTCAAAGGTGTTTATACACCGTATAAAATAAAGTCTTGTATTAGAACAAAATATGCCTCAATGAATGGATATTGAGACGAAGTCCCTTACCTCGTGTCTGATGTGACTCGATTGCTCTTTAATCTCCTGAATAATAAACTGAAGTTAATTTCTACTTTCTTAAAAACCCTTTTTAAGATTATTATTCCTTTAATATCACTTATTTCCATATTATAAACATTATGTAATCATTTAAGTTAATAATGTTTGTTTTTTCGATATTTGGTTCTTAAGTCAAAAGTGGACTTCTTACAATTACATGTTGTTCATGTGGTCAAAGTTTCATTATATCCAAAATGATATTCATGATTTGGATATCATATATATCGTATCTATCCAGCATATAAATGTATTTATAATAGTATATAACATTTAGAGGTAAGAAATGAAATGCACCGTTCATGGAGACGGTAAGTCGTACGTACGCATGAACGCTACATTCATTTTTATTTCATATTTAATGGAGTGAAATCATACTGATATAAAGGTATATTATAATTACAGTATAATAAAATATATAATATCATTAAGTCCATCCTGTAAACGTCCCACATATGGAATTAACGAATCAAATCACTTTGAGGGGCCGGTAGTCCGCACATCCAAAAATGAAATTATCGTGTTTACCCTAATGGAAACCATAAAGGTATGCCAAAAATGAAAATTACAGATGCATAAGAAAAAAATAAACAAAAAATATATTATATATAAATAGAGTGACATCTTAATGTCCACCACTAAATGTGTTAAAAGAAGATTGATCAATCATCGTTTCGTGAGGCAGAAATTCACCAACTACAGAAACAGTTTGTTCTTTAACCATTAGATGGAGGTGTGTGTAGGTGTATCTATAATCCTTATCATAACAACATCCTAGTATATTGAAGATACTTTTGTTGTTACAATAGAAAGTAATAAAATTATTTTAGGGGGTTGTAGAAGAAAAATAAAACATATGAACACAAGAAAAGACACTACCTTTAAAATGGGTAACTCTTATTGATTTGAGCTCAAAGGCTTCCTTGGGAAGACTTCTGCCCAATGTGAGGCTTCTAGGAGTAAGAGAGGGATGTGGAGAGACAAAATGGTCAGGGTTTGGCCGAGCCAAAGGCTTTATAGGTTTGGGTAATGTGGTAGAGGTTGGGGCCTTTTATAAGAGGAGAGGAGGGGCACTCTTGGAAAGTTATAAAATGTTACTTTATTATAAAATTCTTTTTGGATTTTAAAGTTCCCAAAATTATATATTTCGAGGATAAGGTGATAAGAGTTCTAAATCCACCCATAAAATAGTTTTTTGACATGTTTAGGTCTTAGATTTTACTTTATCTTTTCATTTTATTTAAGTCGTTAAATAATGGGGTAATCACTGCATCATCATGGTGTCATAAATAATTTAATTTATTTAATTTATAAAAATTAAAAAAAATCATGATGTAGGAAATATTTTTATATTTAAAATGAAAATTTATAGTCAAAATTATGACTTTTATAACCCCATGTAAAATTTTTTTTAGTAAAATAATACATGTTTGTGAGATTTTTATTTTAACTTCAAATAAAAAGTTATTAATGTCATTTTCCTACAAAAGTGGCTCCATGAGGTCCCCAAGTTGACCCATGGATTTTCTTGGTTGGCCATGAGACATACAATAAAGTTATGACATCTGTCAAGGTCATTTAATATTATTAAAACATTATTTTTACCTTAAATTACACTAGTTACCTCTAATCATGATTAAAAACATAAAAGTGACTATTCACAAAAAATTATTTTAATCCCATTGAACCACATTTTACTTCATAATGACAACCATCTATGTCGGATTTTTGAAATTAAAAACACAGAGGTGGTAAAATTTCATTTAAATGAAATATCAGTTTTCTTAAGTACCACTTAGTGGTTTCACTATTCGTCAAAAATTGAAGTTTTTCATAAAAATACCAAAACTTCACCCTAAGCTATATTTGATATTCCAAATTCAAAATTGAGTTCTATTTTACAAAATTAAAAACATATAATTTACATTATTTAATTTAATAATTAATTCTCATTGTCAGAACAAATAGCGTGTTTTTATGAAACAATATATATCAAAAGATTGACACTAGTTTAAGTCCAATTTCAAAGTGAAATTAATTCCAACGACCACTATTGGATGAAATGGTAAAAATATTTTCTAATTTCAATTTAAAACCAATTAAAAAGATAATCAAATCATATAAATAAATTAGATTAAAAAGATATTTTGAATTAAAATACAACATTTTTAACTATTCATAAAAAAATGAACTTTATCGGAAAAATACCAAAAATTTACATAATGTAAATTTTGATGTCCTGATTCTAAAGAAGAATTTTATTTGGTCCAATAAAATGTATAAGAGTGACCAAAACTATATTTAATGACGGTTCCCCATCAAAAGGCGATAAGTGGTCCTTTAGTGAAAATTAGAGTATATATGACTAAAATTGAATTCTTTTCGTATTTTAAGCATTTATCCTTTTTTGGATAAATTTAAAAACATTTAACAAACATATATAATCATATTTTAGTTATTTCTATTAATTTCCGCCAATACAACGGCTACGTGTTTACTACCATTTAAAATAATATTATTTTATTACTAGTGTGCAACGTAAGATTTCAAAGAAACTCTTTGTTGTGTATCGGGTACCCTATCAAACATAGAAACCCCTTTAAAGTAAAATTAATATTCAATTCATAAATATTAATAAATATGAAAATGATTTATTCTTTATTTACCTGGGATGTTATATCCTTCCCCCCCTTTTGGGAATTGCGTCCTCGCAATTTTATTCACTTATCAAAATAAGTGGGGGTATTTATCCCTCCTAGCATTTTCAGATTCCAATGTTGCCTCTTCAACCATATGGTTTTCCCACAAAACGTTTACCTGGTTAATTACCTTATTACGCAACACTTTCTCTCTATAGTCAATAATCTAGACTGGTTGTTCTTTATAATAGAGATTCTCTTCCAACTGAACTACCTCTGGGCTCAAAACATGAGATGGATCTGGCATATACTTTCTCATCATCAAAACAAGAAAAAAATTGTGTACCTGAGATAAACTTGGAGGTAATGCCACTTTGTATGCAACTGATCCAACTTTCACCAGAATTTCATATAGTCCAATGAACATTGGACTCAGCTTTCCTTTCTTACCAAATCACGTCACACTTTTCCATGGTGAAACTTTGATAAAAACATGATCACCTACCTCGAAAGATAGATCCTTCCTCAAGTTATCCGCATAACTTTTCTATTTTCTCTGAGCTGTTTTCATGTGTCTCTGAATCAATCAAACTTTTTCTGACATCTCTTCTACCAATTATGGTCCCATCAGCTTCTTTTCCCCTACATCATCCCAAAAAGCTGGAGTTCGACACCGTTTTCCATATAATTCTTCAAACGGATCCATCTGTATACTGGAATGAAAACTGTTATTATATGAAAACTCAACCAAAGAAAAATATTGGTCCCAACATCCCTGATAATCCATAGAGAAAGCACGTAGCATATCCTCCAAGGTCTGAATTGTTCGTTCTGACTGCCCATCTGATTGCGGATGAAAAGCTATACTAAAATTTAATTCAGTACCCACCGACATTTGAAGGCCTTTCCAAAAGTTAGAAGTAAACCTGGGATCATAATCAGATACAATGGAGAGTGGAACTCCATGCAACCTGAATATCTCTTTAAGATACAACCGAGCAAGTTGATCTAGAGACAATGTATCTCGAATAGGAAGGAAATGAGAAGATTTATTCAATCAATCAATAATAAACCAGATTGTATTATTACCTCGAGTTGTCCTCGGTAATCCCAAAAAAAGTCCATGGATACATTTTCCCATTTCCACTCTGGAACTGGTAAAGGCTGAAGCATCCCTTTTGGTAACTACCACTCTGCTTTAACCTGCTGACAAATCAACACTTCATAGTAAAATCAGCAATATCTCTTTTCATTCAATCCCACCAGTAATACTCCTGCAGATCTCTGTACATCATAGTACTACCAGGATGAACTGAAAACGGGGAACTATGAGCCTCACATAATAACTCATTCTTCAACTGTGAATCACCAGGCACACATAATCTCTTCCCAAACCTCAAAACACAATCATTATCAATATTAAATTCATGAAACTTACCCATCTGAACCATCTCTACCTTTTTCTGCAACCCACTGTCTTTCTTCTGCGCTTGCTTAATTCTGTCTGATAGAGATGATCTCACTGATACATGAAAAAAAACATAAGAACTTCCTGCACCAACAACATCTATTCAAAAGTTCATAAAATCAAAAACCAAAGGATCTTGTTCCAAACATAGCATGGTTAATGAAGCATTACTTTTTCAACTCAAAGCATTAGCCACTTTATTTGCTTTTCCCAGATGGTAATTAATTGTACAATCACAATCCTTGATTAATTCCAGCCATCTCCTCCGTCTCATGTTCAATTATTTCTGAGTGAATATATACTTTAAACTTTTGTGATCAGTATATATTTCACACTTTACTCCATAAAAATGATTCCTCCAAAATTTTAGAGCAAAAAAAACAGCAGATAATTCCATGTCATGTGTAGGGTAATTTACCTCATGAGTTTTCAAATGACGTGAAGCATATGCAATTACATGATCATTCTGCATAAGGACACAACCAAGTCCCTTCAACGAAGCATCACTGTATATAACAAACTCACCATTCCTAGAAGGAAGTGCCAAAACTGGAGCATTCACCAATCCTCTTTTCAACTTTTGAAAACTATCATCACATTATTTTTTCCAGAATAACTTAACACCCTTCCGAGTTAGCTTAGTCATTGCTCTAGATAATCGTGAAAGATTTTCAACAAACCATTGGTAGTAACCTTCCAAACCAAAAAAACTACGGATCTTTGTTACATTTGTGGGTCTTGGCCATTATTCAACAACTTTGGTTTTAGTAGGATCAACAGTTATGCCATTTTTTGAAACAATGTGACCAAGGAAAGAAATTTGTTGTATCCAAAACTCACACTTGCTGAATTTTCCATACAGCTTATTTTCTTTTAAGGTCTGCAAGATAACCCTTAAATGACTATCATGCTTGTTTTTACATTTAGAAAACACAAAAATAGTATCAATAAACACAACCAACATTTTTCACCTGAGTCAACTGAGCCATCACTGCAACAAACTGTTTAGTTCTGATTCTGACAATCTCATGATACTGATTTGAAACGTCATTTCCCTCTGTATGCCTTCCCAGAAAATCTGTTCTTTTTCCTCTATGAAAACCCATTCCTAACACATAAATATCTTACGAGAAGCAACATGGTAATATTTAAATGATATATCATTTCAATCATACCATAAATTAATTTATAATTTAACAATTTTCTAACTCCTAAAGTTGTCTAAACAGACCTCTGATACCAACTATAAGGCCCCGACTGTAAACCTTACTTAATATTGAATTAAATGAATAATTCACATTGAGGATATTTTCAGGTTTAGAGTTTTAGAGAATTAGGACATAACTATTATATATCAAAAGATTACAAAGTAGACACTTCTACTATGTTTCCATAAAATAAAAACTCTTAAAAAGAAACATGTCTAGTTCCATGTTTTATATAGCATGACTTTCCCTTGATCCCATCCTTGACCCTATTCCACATTAATTCTTGTGAAAAACATTTCAAAAAACTTGGGGTGAGCATAAAAAGCTCAGTAAGGGATACACAAAGAATGAGAACTGTTAGTTTTTCAAAACAACAAATAACCATGTATACTTTATCAAAGTAATAATTTTCACCTTTATGAAGTAGTAAAATCTCTTCACTGAATAAAAGATCATTACATACCCTTTTCTAATCAAAAGATTACCATAAAACCCATATAAAGAACACATAACATATAAAGGTAAATTGGGACATAAACATACTTAAATGGAATAACCATATGGTCGACTACCACACATATAACTTAATGGAATAGCCATACGGCCGACTTCCATACCCAATGCATTGGAGGTTATAACGTAACCACCCGTCCTGGTATTCACTGCACCACCCGTCATATGGTTTATCACGTTACCACCCATCAAATGTCCATGTACCATTATAAAATCATAACACATAAAACCAATATCAATGAATGATAACCTTTCCACATTTCTATCACAATATATCACATAAATATATTGACATAATAATTCCACTATCAAAACAATTTTCAATACCAAAATACATAAAATATATATGATATTTATTTTCATTTTGAAAACATTACGGCTTGTTAAGGAAGCCAAAGTTCAAATAATACTTGCGGCGGCGGAAAGGTCGTTGTCACCGCGTACATTAAAAAGAAACACACTTTTGTCGTTTAGTAAAATGCTTCATAGAAAAAAAGATTCCTTTTGAATAAAAGTAAAAGTCAAAGGTGTTTATACACTGTATAAAAGAAAGTCTTGTCTTAGAAAAAAATATGCCTCAATGAAAGGAGATTGAGACGAAGTCCATTACCTCGTGTCCAGCGTGACTCGATTGCTCTTTAATCTCCTGAATAATAAACTGAAGATAATTTCTAATTTCTTAAGAACCTTTTTCAGGCTTATTATTCCATTTATATCACTTATTTCTATGTTATAAACATTATGTAATCATTTAAGTTAATAATGATTGTTTTGTCGATATTTTTTTCTTAAGTCGAAAGTGGACTTCTTACAATTACATGTTGTTCATGTTGTCAATGGTTCATTATATCCAGAATGATATTCATGATTTGGATATCATATATATCATATATATTCAGCATATACATGTATTTATAATAGTATATAACATTTAGAGGTAGGAAATGAAATGCACCGTTCATGGAGACGGTAAGCCATACGTACTCATGAACACTACTTTCATTTCTATTTCATATTTAATGGAGTGAAATAATAATGATATAAAGGTATATTATAATTCCAGTATAATATCATATATAATATCATTATCGTTGCCATTTAAACGTCCCACGTATGGTATTAACGAATCAAATCACTTTGAGGGGGTGGTAGTCGGCACTTTCTAAAATAAAATTATCGTGTTTACCCATAATGGAAACCATAAAGGTATGCCACAAATGAAAAATACAGAAGAATAAGGAAAACATAAACAAAATATATATCATATATAAATAGAGTTACATCTTAATGGACACCATTAATGGTGTTAAAAGAATATTGAACAATCATCGTTTCGTGAGGAAGAAATTCACCAACCACAGAAACAGTATGTTCTTTAACCATTAGACGGAGGTGTGTGTAGGTGTAGTTATAATACATCTCAGAAAAACATCCTAGTATATTGAAGATACTATTGTTTTTACAAAATAAAGGAATAAAAAGAGTTTAGGTGTTGTATAATCAAAATAAAACATAACAACACAAGAGAAGACACTACCTTTAAAATGGGTAACTCTTTTTGATTTGAGATCAAAGGCTTCCTTGGGAAGACTTCTGCGCAAAGTGAGGCTTCTAGGAGTAAGATAGGGATGTGGAGAGACAAAATGGATAGGGTTTGTCCGAGACAAAGGCTTGAGAGGTGTGGGTAAGGTGGTAGAGGTGGGGGCCTTTTTTAAGAGAAGAGGAGGGGCACTCTTGGAAAGTTATAAAAGGTTACTTTATTATAAAATGATTTTCGGATTTTGAAGGTCCCAAAATTATATATTTCTAGGATAAGGTGATAAGAGTTCGAAATAAACCAATCCAATAGGTTTTTGACATGTGTAGGTCTTAGATTTTACATTATCTTTTCATTTTATTTAAATTGTTAAATAATGAGGTAATCGCTGCATCATCATGGTGTCATAAATAATTTAATTTATTTAATGTCTAAAAATTAAATATAATGTCATGATGTAGGAAATATTTTTATATTTCCAATTAATATTTATAGTAAAAATTATGACTTCTATAACCACATGTAAAAATTCTTTTAGAAAAACAATAAATGTTTGTGACATTTTAATTTTAACTTTAAATAAAAAGTTATCAATGTCATTTTCCTACCAAAGTGGCTCCATGGGGTCCCCAAGTTGACCCAGGGATTTTATTGGTCTCCCATGACACATAAAATTAGGGTAGGACATGTTTCTAGGTCATTTAAAATTATTAAAACATTATTTTTACCATAAATTACACGAATTACCTCTAATCGCGATTAAAGATTAAAAGTTACTATTCACCAAAAATTATTTTAATCCTATTGAACCAAATTTTACTTCTTAATGAAAACCATGTTTGTCGTATTTTTGAAATTCAAAACATAGAGGTGGTAAAATTTCATTTAAATGAAAAATCAGTTTTTTTAAGTACCACTTAGTGGTTTCACTATTCGTCAAAAATTGAAGTTTTTCAGAAAAATACAAAAAACTTTGCCCTAAGCTATATTTAATATTCCGAATTCAAAAATGATGACTATTTTAAAAAATACGAAACATATAAGTTACATTAATTAATTTAATAATTAATTTCCACTGTCAGAACAAATAGCGTGTTTTTATGAAACAATATATATCAAAAGATTGACACAAGTTTAAGTCCAGTTTCAAAGTGAAATTAATTCCAAAGTCCACTATTGGATTAAATGGTAAAAATATATTCTCATTTCACATTAAAACCAATTCAAAATATAATATAATCATATAAATAAATTTTATTAAATAGAGGTTTTGAATTAAAATACAACATTTTTCACTATTCATAAAAAATGAATATTATCGGAAAAATACCAAAAATTTACACAAAATAAATTTTGATGCCCTGATTCTAAAGAAGAATTTTATTTGGTCCAATAAAATTTATAAGAGTGACCAAAACTATATTTAATGATGGTTCGCCATCAAAAGGCGATAAGTGGAACTTTAGTGAAAATTAGAGTATATATGCCTAAAATTGAATTCTTTTCGTATTTTAAGGCTTTATACTTTATTGGATAAATGTAAAAACATTTAACAAACATATATAATCATATTTTAGTTATTTATATTCATTACCACCAATACAATGGCTACATGTTAACTACCATTTAAAATAATATTATTTTATTACTAGTGTGCAACGTAAGATTTCAAAGAAACTCTTTGATGCGTATCGGGTACGCTATCGAACATAGCAACCCCTTTAAAGTTAAATTAATATTAAATTCGTAAATATTAATAAATATGAAAATGCTTTATTCATTATTTACCTGGGATGTTACACGAATGACGTTATCACATGATTAATATAATGAAAATTAAGAAGTTATATCAGGTGTTAAATGTCGTGAAGAATTAAAATATCATAAATTTAAAAAAAATCGCATACTTCATTTTATCTCACCTTGATATGTGCTGATGAAAGATGAATTTTTTCAGTTTGTGAGGAGGTAGTCCTCCATATATATAATGGATTGTTTTGTTTCTGATTTGAGGGAGTAGAATATGGGTTTAGATATTTACAAAACAAAAAACATATCATTATATGTATTCATCTTATTTTATTGTATCATAATGTTTTATTACAATTTGGAAAATTAGGAAGGAAAAAATGTAAATGTATAGGTAAAGACTACACCACATTATTAGGAAACTCGTTCAGGTTTACCCATAATGACTAAAAAATAGTGATTTATAACCAATTTAAGTACCTATATAAGTCAGGAGGTAAATGTGGAACTATTTTTTAGGTATTTGAATAATCAATAGGATATTTTAGTATGGAGAGGATAGAATAAGTGCTGTAATTTTATATGCGGGGATAAGAACTCACATGGAAACTACAAGGAAATTTCCTAATATATTTCAAAATATTATGAATTTTACATAATTTTTTTTAATAGGACACTATATTCAATATAAGGATGCATATTATAGTTATATGGCTATAAAATCTAATTTATATAGGTTTTTTGTCATTTAAAACCCTTAACTTTCTTTATTAAACCACGGTAAACAAATTTTTACATTAATCGCGGTAAATAAATTTTATTATTTTTATAATTCATTATGAAAAAAAATTAATTTTATGTTATTAAATAATATAAATTATTATTATTATAATTATGACATCCATTTTTCTAAAATTAATCTCACATTGGTGGTAGAATTTAATTTCAATTTATTCTCATACATGTGATGAAAGTGTAGGGTGTCAAAGGGAAAAATTTTATACTATAGAAGTAATAGTGTCAATAATAATTATGAAAATTTTTAGAATGAATTAATTGGATTAATAGAAATAAATAGTAATAATTTAATATTTAATACACAATTAAAACAAAAATGGGACTTGTAAATGATTAAAATGAAAAGTATGTTTTTAATAAAAAAATTATTTCTAAACTATTCATCAAAAAAAATCTATTCTAAATAAAAACACCTTATGTCATTTTTTTTGAGAATTAAAAAATTAATATCATTTTGAAAATTAAAATTTTCTAAAGTGAATAAATTTAAATATAAAATATGTTCCCCAACATGAGTATTCCACCATTCAGAAAAAATGTGGTTTTATAAAAAAATTACTTCTCCGTCAAATGGTTCTTATTTTATTTACAATAAATAAATAAAAATTGAATTTAGTTCATAATGGTGAAAAATATAATATTACCATAATTTATTTATTAATAACAATACATTCAATCTTAACATATAGTTTATAATGCAAATGATTATATAATTGTCTTTTAATATAGAATAAATTTTTATTTAAGTTTGTTGGTGCGCTCATGGCAAGATATCAAAGAAATTGAAATTATTTGAAAAGAAATGTATCATTAAGTATATTGGTGTTACCTTCTATTATAATATTTGAGTTGTGTTCCATATAATATATTGAACATTATAGTCACCTTTTAAAATTTTGAGTTCTTACAATCTACAACTTTAATAAATATTGTCTATGAAATTTATTCCTGATCTTGGTAATCAATGGTTTGAAATTTGAAAATACAGTTATTGGAAACCCACATAATAAAAATTCTTATTAAATTTGTTTCTTGAAATTAGAAAATGTAATGTGTGAAGGTCATCATGAAAAAACATACTAGGTCCCAAAATTGGATAACATTGGTTCGAAGTGAAGATTTTTACTTGGAAGAAATGTATAATGAACAAATATTGAAGCAAAGAGATAAATATCATTGATCACAAGAATGTGAATAATCATGATAATAAAAAAACAATATATACATTAACCCAGGAGTATTGAAAAAGGACATAGATATCATCAAAATTGATGGTAAGGGGAAAAATTATATATCAATATCTTTTTAATAAATTTTAGGTATTATTTTAATGTTCACAAATATATAGAAATGTAATCACTTGATATAATTCTATTTCATAATAAAATCATCACCAATTTGTTGTTATTCAATCTATTTCAACATCATCTCTTACAAAAATAAATTGAATATCCAAATATGATTGTTTAATTCTAGAATTACTAAAATTAACATTAATATATTATAAGATCTATAAATAAGAAATAATTATTATCCTTATTAGAAACAAAATGGTTAACATAAGTTTAGATAATATATAAAATGAATATGAGTCTATTCATCCTCAAAATTCAATAATGAAACCATAGGATTAACATTGATCAACCCTTAAATAAATGACGCCATATACCAAATAACCTAAATAACCTAAACATCAAGAACATCACCAAGAATATATTTTCTATATTTATATTTTTCTTCTATAGACTATCACTATTCCATTAAATTTTCATCTTAGGTTATTTGTAACCTTAAACATATTCTTACAACTCTATAATAGAAAATAGCTATAGAAAAATACTTTAATATGTATTTCATGACTCATATGATTCTGTAATTATAATAAATATTTATTCAATAATTTTACATCATTCATAAACCCAAAACATTGCTTCATTATCATAATCCTTAATTCCTCCTCAATTTCATTTTACATTTGTTTTCTCTTCATCATTAATAGAAAAACCATTACATGTATAACATTTTTGATCATCTCATTTTTCATTCCCCAAACGAAATATAATTTTATAATTCCCAGTATTTATAAAATTAAATATTTAATACATTGATCATTAATTTAGGAAACAATTATTCTAATATATTTCAATAAATGAAATTTCCTTTTTTCCCTCTGAAATTACATTCTTTTTAATATTCCTATACACATGTAAAACCCCATCACATTCTTTTCATAAATTCAAATGAGTGGTTCTTCTCGTATTCTTTACATTTTGGAAAGAAAATCTTCATTCATTTTTGGTCTCCACTACCCTAACATTCATTGTTATCAATAATTTACTTATTTTGTGTGACTAAGAGATTGTTAATGTTAAAGTTGATAATAAAATATTATGATAATAGATTATTAGTTATCACAATATCCTTCAATCCATTTATCATACCATTTTTTTCAGCAACAAAATGACTATTATATCCAAAGTTAACTAATTTCCTTCTATTTAACTCCATTGACTAAAATAAATAAAAACATAATATGACCATGACATACAACTAAAAATGGATAACATATAAATATAGAATTAATAACTCTTAAATTATATTTATATTATAAATTATGTTCCTCTTGGTTTCAATCAGCGTTATCAATAGAACTATTTCTTATTATGTTTTGTAAACTGAATATTATTTCATGTCATTGATAATGGAATGTAAAGACTTTTTCAATTTCCAAATCATATCCCTATGGGGTTTCAAAACTTTTACATAGTAAGGAAACTATAATGCACCAGGTAATGTTAATGTCTACAAAAATTATCCTTTTCCATTATGTAACCCTAGTTACCACTATTCTAGAGCCACATTGTCTTTTATTCTCCATAGAGGGATTAAATATCTCATAAACCACTTTATATATACTTCACAAGAATCTAGGATATCAGTTTATACATAGAATAATTCTTACACATATTCAAAGGGTTCATACTAAACATTCCATTCAAAGCTTCCAAAGGGTATATGATCATTTTTTCTGATTCCAACTATGGTTACCCTCACCTTTTACATGAAGGATTACAAGATTTTAAACATCTGATTGTATTAATTACAATCCAAATGTTATGAGACATGTCTTCCAAAGAAGAAAACATCCATCATAAATCAACAGAATATAAAATATAGAATCCTTATTTTATTCTCCATAGTGACATTCAAAAATATATTTGACCTCCTAAAACTACATGAAATAAATTTGGGGAATACATAAAGAATATAGTGTGATTGAAATCCTAGTAATGTATTAAGAATGAAAAAGAAGAATAAAAATTTCATTAATTTTATATCATCATATCATAATTGATAAGGTACATGAGAAAAAGTGTAATAATATCATAAAATCGATGGAATCATAATATTATATGTACATAATAAATCTGACTGAAACAAAAAAAACAATATATAAGCATGAGTCAAGGATATCGTTCAAGAAAATATCACATGGTGGAATGTGTCAAAAACTCGTCCCCTGAGGCCCGTTCAATGACTACCCCATACCTACCTCCTAATGGCTTGGGGATGGAGACTAGCACTGAGGGCATAAAACTGCAGGTGGGAGGCATTTTCCCAGATACCTGTACGCACATGCAAACCCAACCAAGTACCAACTCACAAGAATAGAGATAGTATACCACTGGGACAAAACTGCAAATGGTCATAGCTGAACGTAAAAGTGACAGAATACATTCCCAAAATAATGCACTGAAAGTAGTAAAGTACAAGAGTGCTCTAACGGCCAACTGCAGATATCCCCACATGATTGTAGGAGAGGGGTAGCTATTGGAAGTCGAGGGAGTATGTCTCCTTTTTTGGATCTCACTATGGTCCGCTCAGTCCAACGCCACCAAGTCTGTTATCAGAGCATCGATCATCTTCACGGGACACAACACACACTTGGGAAGGTCTCGTGTATTGGGTGAGTAACAATAAACTTAGTAGGGACCCCCAAAACAAAAAATAAAGACCACACAAAAAATGGGATCTATAACAAAAATCAAAATTATACAACACAATTCAGCTCCCACCATGTATCCTTTTAGGTCAAGGATAGAAGGATCATAAAAACGCCACACTCCTTGGCTACTAGATAACTCCTCCTCTATCTATTATAGTGGGACATCTAGGTCACACAGAGCTACTTCCCACTAACCTTGAAATGCTCTAGTACATATCCCTGATGGGTACTGTGGGCATGCTGGGTCACATAGAGCTGCTTCCCACCATTGGCCTGCTGGGTCACACAGAGTCCCTTCCCACCTTGGTTGAACTAAGGAAATTATCTTTTCAAGTAACATGGTCTACTGGGTCACACAACACCACTCCTGACCGTGGTCCTACTGGGTCACACGGAGGTGCTTCCCACTGGACCATCGTCAAGCAGTCTTCAGGTCTTGTCCAACCGCTGGGTTCCGTACATAGTCTGCCTGGGAGGACCGCTCCTCAACAAAATATTTACATAATGATATCCATGGAGGTTAACAAAAATTGTGCCAAAATAATTGTCTCATCCAGAGAGTCCCAAATCCACAAACGAATCATCAATTGGATGCACAGTTTGCAAGATACTGGCGTTTTAGTGCCGAGGGCCCGGTTTGATTTGTGTTCAATCCAACTAGGCCATACCCAAACATTCTCCAAAAATCATGTGGAGTGTTCCAAAAGGAATTCCTTGTCCTATGTATCTCGACGCCATATGCGGTTCGTTAAATAGACATACAGTATAGAAGATAGGGGCCGTTTTGTGAAAATGGTCGATACTGGGTCCGGGTCAGGTCTGACTCGGTCGGACTGGGCCGACCCAGATCGACCTGGGTCGACCCGGACCGACTCGGGTCCCACCTGACCCAGATGGGCCACAGGTCAGGCTGTGGACCCTCGAGTCAGCCTGCTGGGTGGTGGGTCAATTAGCTGGGATGACCTGGTGGTTTCAGGGATACTCAGATGCGGCGCGTCCGGGTAAGGCTAAGGTGGCACGAAGCCCCGTCAATGGGTGAACCCACAGGGGTGTACCTAATGTGGTGCCATAGGCCGCCGTGGATCCTCCATGAACTGGCCAACATGCCACGAATTTTCCACCAGTGTCGTCACTGGAATGCACCCCATCCACCGATCGTCGGTTGATCCAGCGACCCATGCTCCTACCGCGGCCAATGCAGGCAGTGGCCCTGAAGCATGTGGGCGCGCTGCCAAGAAAGCACCCCAAACTTTCTCCTCTACCGCCTGGGTGGTGGCTGGCCCATCCATCAGTCACACGCCCTGTGACGCCACGTGCTGCCTCCAGGCCACTGTGTGTCGCCACCGCTAACGGTGTCAGCGGCAGGGTGCTCTCCAGGCCGTTGGACATTCACCGGTGGCCCAATACATGCATCGTCTGAGCCTTCAACCACCTGGGATCACGTTTTTCACTACGGTTGGACCTAATTCAGCTTTTATCCATCTCTAAAATTGGCGATCACAGTCAACTCACAAGCAGAGGTTCTCGAGCCAAGTTCGTGTCGGCCTGCGGCATCTGCGTTAGAAAAATAAATTTAGGGATTCAAAAAAGGTTCAACGGAATTTCATGCCCTGATTTCAATCCCGATCACAAAGATAATACAGACACACCCGCTAATTTAAAAAAAAAATATCAGATCAAATTTTTTAAGAGTTGAACCATTCTTGTCATTTTAGAATGAAATGGGGGGAAAATCAATCAACACAACCCCTACCTAAAAATGTTGGTGGGTATTCATGATTGAGGAGATTATGTTTTTCTTCATCCCAGCAACAAGCCTCCCCCATCGCCTCTCAATCATAAAACTCTTGTTCGGGGTTTCGGCATCGCACATCACCTTCCACTGGGATCGACTCCGTCTTCTAAGGGTCCTGTGTCTCGGTGCTCCTTCATCACTTCGTTTCATGGAATAGATGGTTCGATACCTTCCCTCATGCTCCTTATATATAAAACAGTGACTGGGTAAGTAATGTTGTTGGAATTTAATGGTACACATTAATTTGGAAACTTCTATTTCCTCAATGAAGTCGTTACCTAGGGTTGGCGGGTAAATCCATTTATCGACTTTCCACATTCCTGGCCCCACCCATTGGCTTGTATATTTGAGGGTATGAAATAAAATAATAAAATTATTTTATTTCATTTGTTTTAAATTTCCCAAAAAGAACTTCTTCTACGAACCTACCGCGGTCAAATTAATTCATCCCTTAAGAGATTCTTGGGGTTCTGAATTCAACGATGCCCTCAGATTATCAATCTGAGAAACGACACAAATGTTAGAAAACACCACTCAATAATTTAATGAATGTAACCGAAAAAAGTTTTAGAAATTTATTCTGGGTGCTCTATGCCTTAAAATCACGTGCTGTCTATTTTTCAGAATTTTAATAATTCCATATAATTTTAAATATTTCATGGGAAATCTGGGTCTTTACATTTTTTCCACCATAGAGCTTTTTTTCCCCAAAATCCATAACATAGACTAAGGGAAAAAATAGGGGTACATAGCATGAATCTGAGCCTCCTTCTCCCAAGATCTATCTTAAGGGTTCTCGTGATGCCAGGGAACGCGCACTAGAGCTATGAACCACACACGAATTACTCTCTCTTATCGATCCTTAATCTCTACTGGAACCGTTGTATACATCTCCCTATCGTCCATGTCTGGATCACCATGGTTTATAACATGATATGGGTCATGCATGTGTCTCCGTAGTTGGGATACGTGGAAGACATCGAACACCCTCTCCAACTGTGGTAGATGTTCCAAGCGGTATGCCACCTCACCTATCATCCAATGTATCAGAAACAGTCTGATAAACCTTGGTGATAACTTGCCGCCTCAACCAAATATCTGTATTCCCCATCGAGCAGAGTCTCGCATGAATACATGGTCCCCCTACTAGAACTCCAAAGGTATTTATCTCCAGTCAACAAATGACTTCCGTCTACTCAGTGCAGTATTCATCCCATACTAGATGATCGGTACCATCTCAGTGGTAGCATGTGCCAACTCTGGACCCCTAAGTGCTGACTCCCCTGGGTCTGTCCAGCAAAGATGTGATCTACAAGGTTGATCATACAAGGCCTCGAATAGTTCCATATCTATGGTGGAGTAATAGCTGTTGTTGTATGAAAACTCCACTAAGGGCAATTGATCCTTCCCATTGTGGCCAAAATCTAAGACGCATGTACAAAGCATGTCCTCCAGCATCTGAATGGTCTTCTCCATCTAACCATTCATCTGAGGATGAAAGTCAGTGCTCAAAAGTAGCTACATCTCAAACGGAACCTTCAAGCCCTTCCATAACCAGGATTTTAAATGTTCATCATGGTCAGATACGATCATCGATGCACCCCATGAATCCATACAATGTCTTGTACATATAGGTGTCCCACTCCCTTTACTGATCTCTGCACTCAAATAGGTAGTAAGTGGGCTGACAAGGTGAGTCGATCAACGATCACCAATATAGAATCATGTCCCCTGGACGTATGTGGATGCCTTGTCATAAAGTACATGGAGATTCTATCCCAATTCCACTTTGGATCCTCTAGTGGATCTTCTATGCCTGCTAGAACCTAATGCTCGGCCTTCACTTACTGACAAGTGAGACATCGTGAAACAAACTCCGCTACATCTTTATTCATTCCTGGCCACCAGTGCTGATGCCGGAGGTCCTTGTACATCTTCACCACACCAGGATGTACCACCAGAGGGGACGTATGGAACTCTCTCAACACCACCACCTGTATTTCCACTGGTACCACGGTACATCCTCTAAATAGGATGGCATGCTCTACACCTTCATAAAATCAATCAGCTTTTAGTCTTGAGGATATCTGAGCATGTCGAGCCTAAAAGTCAATGTCCCCATGTTGCACCTCCCTGACATGCTGATGTAGCGGGGGAGTGTCAGTCATAGACTGGAGGTAAGATGCTCCATATCCATCTATGAAGGATATCTGCAATGCGGCTAGCTGATTTTTTTCCTCAATCCACAACTGTAGAACAAACCCCCAGCTAAGAGCATCTTCTACCACATTCCCCTTCCTAGAAGTATATACAATCTCAATGTCATAGTCTTGGTGGAACTCTTGCCATTACCGCTATAACAGATTTAGGTCCTTCTGAGGGAAGATATAATTGAGAAACCTTTTATCCGAGTAGACTATAAACGTTTTCCAATCATGTAATGTCGCCACATCGTCAAGGAGAATACCACGACTGCTAACTCCAGGTCATAGGTAGCATAGTTCTTCTCATGTTTTATCAGCTATCGGGATCCACAGGAGATCACTACTCGCTCCTACATCAGGACACACCTAAGTCTGGTCCCTGATGCATCACAGTGGACTACATACCCAACACCATATTCTGGTAGCCTCAAGATTGAGGCACTCTTCATTTTCTTCCTCATCTCATGAAATCTCTATTGGAATCTCTCAGTCCACATGAAGGGCTTCCCCTTATACTTCAATGATGAAACAGGGTCCATAACTCTGGAAAAGATATGAACAATCTCTAGTAGTATCCATCCAACTCCAGGAAACTTCGCACCACAATCACACTCCTGGGTGGCTCCGAAGCAAGCACAACCTTTATCTTTGCTGGATCAACTGACACTCCAGCCTCTGAGATAACGTGTCCCAGAAAGTTGACCTCTAGTATCCAAAACTGGCACTTCGTGAGCTTACCATAAAGCTGGTTCTCTCTGAGTGTATCTAGAACTATATATAGATGATTGGAATGCTCCTCCTCTATCATTATGTATATCAATATGTCATTGATGAACACCACCACAAAGCGATTGAGGTATGGCTGAAGGATCTGGTTCATGGGTCCCATGAATACTTCTCTGGAATTGGTCACACCAGACGACATAACCAAGAATTCATAGTGGACATACAGACACCTAAAGGTCATCTTCTTCACATCCTCATCTCGTATCTTGAGCTGATTATAGCCAGACCGGGGGTCTATATTTGAAAACCAATGAACTCCCTTCATCTAATGGAAAATTTCATCATTCCGGGGAAGTGGATACTTGTTCTTAATGGTCACCAAGTGTAGGCACAGATAGTCCACTCAGAGTCTCAAACTCCCTTCTTCATTCTTCGCAAACAAAATCAGTACTTTCCATGAAAGAACACCGGGTCTTATTAATCCCAACCACTGAAAGTCCTCCAACTATACTCTTAACTCATTAATCTTTGCAGGAGCCATCCGATATGCTAGTGTAGATATCAGTGTCATCCTATGGTATAGGTCGATGTAAAAGTATACCTCTCTGCATTGATGTAGTAATGAAACATCATCAAGAAAAACATCGGCATTCTGGTCTACCACTAATGGATTTCTTGGACTCTCAACATCAACTCCCCAAGGGTAAGGCTATCCAAATGATGTGTAATTGGCTTCCCCATCCTCTGGGTAAGTACATCATACACTAAAAAGGTTCCCATCACATCGGTGAAGGAAAAATTGGGCCCATACATGCAGACACACTGCACATTGCACATAATACAGTCGATATGAGCACGAGATGTGGATAGACAGTCCATACCCAAGATGACGTCTAAAGGCCTCGAAGACGCTACTAGGAGATCCATGCTAAAGCTCTCTCCTCATAGAGTAAGATCACACTACCCACACCACTTTTTAATAATCTAATCCACTCCTGTAAGGGTTTCTAGGCATAAGGATCAAGTCAACAGCTTAGTCGAAATCTCTGAGTTCTGAACGACGGTCATGAAAATAAAAGGGTGACTGGCCCCAGTGTTTATAATTAGAGTATCTATGGTGGAATAGACACAAATCATACATCTAATCTCATCCAGAGAACCATGGTCATAGGCCTCAACTTCCTGGAGCTCAACTCGTCCTTCCCCCCTCCTCCATGTGATCGGGGTGGACCACCTAGTGGTGGTGGCTGTATAACCTCGAATCTCTACCCACTGCCTACTGCACGACCAGTTCCTCTTCCATGTCTGTCACCCTATGGACTTATGTGATCGATACTCTACCTCTATATCCGTGGTCCCTTGACCATCTTTTAATATTCAGAGTGGTTGGTCATGCAGTAATGAGCCATGTGGCCCTGCCCGCCGCACGTATAGCACTGTTTGGCTCCCAGCTTACTCCCTCGGGACTGGGAGCATCGTACTGTCGTCCTGGAGTCCTGGGGTCACCCTCTAGAAGTCCTGGACCACTTTTTCCCATGTGCCTGATTCCTGATGACTGCTGAAGACTCAGCCTCCTGGGGTTTTATAGAGGCAATAGTTGTCGACACCTTCTCTTCCAGGAAGGTCATTACAAGAAGGGCCTGCTCCAACTGCCCTTCCTAGGTGGGGATGCTGAGGGTCACCATTGAATCCCTAATCTCCCTATTGATCCCCTGATCAAAGGATATATCCCTGAAGAAAGGGTCTCGCACCATATCTGTATAGTAGTGGGAAATCTGGGTAAACCATGTCGGGTACTCAGCCATGATCTTTTCACCCTACTAAAGGTGAAGCAGCTCCTGAATGCGCACATAGTGCAATGTCGTGGGTGAAAAACTCCTCCATAAAAATCCTCTCAAATTCAATTAAAGAGAGTGTTTCTTCATTGTAAACCTAGATGGTCATACATTACCCTCTCCCAGATGATTCCTACAAAAGTCTCGCCACCAATAACTTCTTCTAGTCGGGTAGTGTCCTCACTAAGCGGAAGACCCACATCACAACCTCTAGCCAGCCCTCAGCAACACGAGGATCTATCTATTCTGTGAAATTGGGAGGTCTCTGCCTCTACAACTAATGTAAGGAACTGAGCATTCGACTGTCATCTACCGAGACCACAAATAGTAGGGACTGACCATCGTGTTGTGGTAGCACTAGGGCACCACCTGGTGGGTCAATCTCAAACACTTGTCCCTAGAGAGATGCCTCGTCGCTGGGAGGGCATCACTTTCACATCTGGATCATATCTGGTGGTCCTTGTGGAGGAATCTTGGGATAAATCATGATGTTCCATAGTTAGAACATTATACCTAGTGAGCTGACATTCATTTGAAATCACAAAACAAAAACACTACTAGTATTCTCGTGCATTAAGCCGAAAGGTATGACTCAATGTTCCAGTGTATGGATACGTTGACCGCCGCACCAACCCAGGACTCCTTAAACCCGAAGGTCAGACTCGCAAAACATAAAATTGTTGATTTAAAACAAAAACATATACATCTGCTCTCTAAGGTATAACTGATCTCCTCGGATACTACTTTTTCATGACCCATCCCCCCGGGCCCATGCCATGACTACACCGAGCCCGCCACCCGAAGGCTAGGGGCTGGAGACTAGCACTGAGGGTTTAAAACTGCATGTGGGAGGCATTTTCCTAGATACCTATATTCCCATGAAAACCCAACCAAGTACCAACTCAAAAGAATGTTGACAGTATACCACGGGGAGGAAACTGAGTACGGTCACACATGAAAGTAAAAGGGCCAAAATACAAACCCCTGATGAAAGTAATGAAAGAAGTAATGTACAAGAGTGCTCTAAGGGAAAACTATAGAAATCCCCACCATATCATAAGAGTAGGGTAGCTACTGGAAGATGAGGGACTATGTCTCTTCTTTTGGATCTCACTGTGGTCAGCCTAGTACAATGCCACCATGTCCGTCGTCCAAGTATCAATAGTCTGAACTAGACACAACACACACCTGGGAAGGGCCTATGTATGGGGTGAGTAACACTAGAATAAGTAGGGACCCCAAACTAATAAATAAATTCCACACATAAAACATGAATTATATGACAAATAAAAAGTACCCAACCCAAGTCATCTCACACTAGGTATCACTTTAGGTCCAGGATAGAAGGATCATCAAAATGTCAAACTCCTCGTATTCTGGTGAACTCCTCCCTTATCAAGTATAGTGGGCATGCCGGGTCACACAGAGTCACTTCCCACTAACCTAGATCTATTTTGGTACTCATCCCTAATGGGTAGCAAGGGTATGTCGGGTCACACAGAGCTGCATCCCACTGTGGGCCTACCAGGTCACACTGAGCTGCCTCTCATCTTGGATGGACTGAGCTACTTCTCCTATCGAGTTCCATGGGTCTTTCAGGTCACATAGACCTCTCCCCAACGTGGGCATGCTGGTTCACACATATCTGCCTCCCACTTGCCCATCATCAAGAATTCTTCAGGTCTCTTCCATCTGTTGTGTTTCCTACATAGTCTTCTAGTGAAGACCGCTCCTAAATCCACTCGCCACATCTTCATATCACTAGAATTAACCACAGTGTATTCCAAAAGATCTTCCTCTTAAAGAGTGTCTCATATCCAAAAACGTTTCATCAATCTGATGCATGGTTTTCATGACATGGGCATTTTAGTTCCAAGAGCCCAGTTGAATTCATGTTCGATCTAACCCGGCCATACCCCATCATTCTCCAAAACATAGTTGGAGTGTCCCAGAATGACCACCTAGTCCTATGGATACCAACTCTGTAGACGGTTAATCAAACAAACTTCTAGTATAGAAGTCATGGCTCGTTTTGTGTAGCTAGTCGGTACAGGGTCCAGGTCTGTTCCGCCTCGGTCGGACCGGCCCAACCCAGTATGGATTTGGATGACCCAGATCAACTTGGGTCAACCTGACCCAACTCCGGTCTGACCCAACCCAGGTCAACACGGCCCGCTAGGCCTAGACTGACCTAGCCGGGCCACAAATCATGTCATGGGTCGGTCTGCTATGCGGCGGGTCCGACCACTGGGCCGACCAGGCGGTGCCATTGGCCTTGCGGTGTGTCTAGGTAGGGATAACATGTCACAAAGCCAAGTTAGTGGGTCAAACCATGGGAGTTGACCCAAAGTGGCTCCACGTGGCACCTTGGGTCTTTCTTTCTGTGACCGACGGGCTACAGCTTTGCCTCTGGGCACGCCACTAGCATGTGCCTCGTCCACTGGCTGTCGATCGATCCAAAGGCCCCTACTCTCACCATATCTAACATAGGTTGTGGCCCTGCTGCCATGTGGGATATCTGCCCAGGGTGAGCCCCACCCCTATGGTGCCGCTAGCTAGGGCTTCGTTCGGTCCATCTACCAGGCACGTAGTCGGCACCGCTGCATGCCGTTGCAGTGCCTTGATGCGCCTCCTCCACCAACAACAGTGTCGGCAATAGGGTGCTTGTCGGGCCACCGGTCATGCATAGGTGGCCCGCGTCCTGCGTCGTCTGATCTTGTAGCCTCTTGGGATCGCTTTTTTCACTGCATTAGGCTCTGATTCCACTTCTCGCCATCACCAATATAAGTGATCACAATCAACACACAAGTGTAGGGGTTCAACCCTTGTTCGTGTTGGCCTGCGCCCTCCGCATTTAAAAAATAAATCCACGGATTCAAAAAAAGTTCAATGGAATTTCATGCCTCGAATTGAATCCTAATCCTAATGATAATACACAACCACCCACATATATAAAAAAATACTAACATATTTACTTGTTCATTAGTTAACCCATTCTTATCATTTTAGAATGAAATGCAGGGAAAACAAAATCAGTCAACACCACCCATACCTCAAAACGTTGGTGAGTGCAACCGATTTAAGAGATTTATTTTTCTCCATCCCCTCATCAAGCCTCCCCCATCGCTTCTCGAACATCAAACTCCGGTTTGGGGTTTTGGCCTCCCACATGACCTTCTACTGGGATGCTCTGTCCTCTAAGGGTCTGGCGTTGTTGTTCTCCTTTAGCACTTTTTTTCTTAGAAAAGCTATGTTGATACCTCCACCCAAGATCCATATATATAGCATAGGGAAAGCGTATAAAATTACATTTTAATTTAATGGTGATTATTAATCATGAAGCCTCATAATTCCCTAATGATGTCGTTACATAGGGTTTGCAGGGAAAGATATTTATCAGCTTTCCACATCGCCGACCCCACCCCTTGTATTTTCCATTGGAGGGTATGAAAAAAATAATAAAATTATTTTATTTAATTTTTTAAAAGTCACAAAACTTATCTTTTTCTCCATACATACTATGGTCCTTGTAAAACCTCCCATAAGAGAATCCCACTGTGGTGGATTCAACGTTGTCCTCATATTTTTAATCCGAGCAACAATTCAGAAGTTAGTAAATGCCAATCACACATTTACTAAACGTACCCGAAAAAAAGGTTCAGAAATTCATTTCGGGAACTCCGGGCTTTGGAATCATGAACCATCAATTTTCGCAGACTTGTAAGAATTCCATATAATTAAAAACATTATATGGGAAATCCAGTTCTTTATAGAATGGAACCCTAAAGGATTTTCATTAATCAATTTTCTTATACATGATGTCACATGAGACTATAAAAGTAACCAATGCACTGGATTGGAATCTTTCCACACCCATTATAACATGTTCAGGATATCTGTGTGACACATAATGGAAATAAGTTATTTGGAATAACAAAAGAATTATCCATGTAAATAATATGTGTTAAATAATTTTGTTTCATATTATATTCAAATTAAAATTCTTAATGAATACATTTTTAAAATTCACATAAGGAATGTATTACCCCATATAAGTATGGTAGAATAATCTCAGTTCATATGTGACAGATATATATACAAAATTAAGAAGTAATTCATAACGTCCTGTATTTTTTTCATTTATGGGATTAAATTTTAATTGATTAAAAATACTCTTGATGTAAATAACCATTTCAATTTCATTAATATAAAAGGATATAGAGTTAGATGGAAAATAATTTTTAATGATCATATTGAATATTTATTTAGAAAAATATCCTATCAAATTTTAGAATTCATATTTAAAATCTAAAACATTCCCATACATTAGAAAACATATTTTGTTAAGATAATCTTCAAAAATTAATGAGGAAGAATTAAATATTTGATTTATCATATTGGTGGAAGAGTTCCATTCATAGAAATTACAATAACAATGATTACGTTCAATCTCTTATAATAATTGTCAGAAAGTACCTTAATCAAAAAATAAACGAAAAATTCATTCAATTTTTTTTCTAATAATATAAATGTTATTAATGAATTTATATAATCAAATTAAATCATTATCAGGTTTTTAGAAAATATGGATTTGTAAAAAAATTATTTTCAACAAAATTGAGAAATGACGTCATATTTTAAAGAAAAAATTATTGAACTCTTGAGTACATAAATGGAGGAAAATTAATGTAAAATTTTTATTCAAAAGAAAAATATACAGGAAAAAATATTTAATGTCTTTCTTGATATATATATCCTAAGATTTCATTATTGGAATCATTCACATAGTTAGTCCTTTTAAACGGTGATATTGAACCATAAAACCATTAAAACATTAGAAACACTAAAGTATAATCCCCATAAATTAATAACATTAAATGAAACATAAAATATCATTAGAATAAATGAATTACTAATATTACATATCAATGGGTCAATATGTACACCTCATAAAAAAATTGAGAGGATGATAGAATTCGGTCGGGAGATCCCCTTATTGCGCTACAATGCTAACATTGGATTTATTACCTCATTTTCACAATGATGGCATGTTAATTCATAGATCCTGGGTGTTTTAAATAATACCAACATGTGAACTCTAGATTGAAGGATTCAGCAACAGCAAATGGAGGTTCTTTGGATGCTAATCTTAATGAGGTCAGTTCGAAAAATCAATCCTTCTTTAATTTCGAGGGCTCATATGTTTGTATCAGTCCAAGGGTTCCATTATGCATGTTAATGTTGATCCACTCGTGGTCTCAAAGTAGAGGGAAATTGGGGATCACTCAATCATCTCACTACTTATCCTTTATATGGGATTTGTGCCATTGAATATCGATCATCTTACTCGAAGACTGTCAAAGATATGTGGTTTTATTCATTAAAATCTGTAATGACCTGGATATTTTTAGGTAGTTTTTTATATGAAATTATTACGAGTCCGAAAAAATTTACGGCACATGATTCTGAGGCACATTGTGCCCGAAATGAATTTCTGAACATTTTTTCAGGTGTGTTTAGTAAATGTGTGAGTGGCGTTTTGTAACTTTTGAATCGGTTATCGGAATTGAAATATAAATACACCTTTAATCTCACAGCATCGATATGAGCTTGATGATACCTTCACCTCGACCATAGTAGGTCGAAGGTGGATGCTAGTTTTTTGTATTTTCATGGGATAATTGAAAAAAAATAACTTTTATTTTATTTTTCTCGAAACCACCATTTTAAATATTTTGTGGTGGGGACCACCCAAACACCCCTTTAATGTGAGGAAACCCTTGGAATTCTTCCAATCACTACTGGAATACTAACCTTTACCAACTGTTTGGAACCGTAGGTATAGGCCTCCAAACCGTTGGTATAGCCTATAACAACGGTTTGGAGAACCGTAGCCAAGTAAGCCATTGGGATAGGTCTATACCAACGGTTTTGGAAACCGTTGGTATAAGTAATATGAAATTTATACCAACGGTAATGGAACCGTTGGTATATAAATTCCAAAAATAAAACATCCGCTGGGATTTGATCCCAGGGCCCCTCATTTATAATTGAACGACTCAACCACTAACCTAACATGACTTTTGTGATCATAATTACATAAATATATATATGTATTCTCATAAATATTTTAAATTTTGATTTTTATAATGCTATGGGTATGAAGGTCCGATAAAAAATGAAAGTACCTATACCAACGGTTTTAACAACCGTTGGTATAGGTCTTTGGTTGTGATTTTCATTCTGTGAAGGATGTTGAATTTTGGCCCACTTTTCCCAACGGTTTGGCCAAACCATTGGGAAAAGTGGTATATTTGGGGACATTTCCCAATGGTTTGGCCAAACCGTTGGGATAGGTCCACCTTTCCCAACGGTTTGTCCAAACCGTTGGGAAAAGTGTCCAATTTGAGGGCATTTCCCAACGGTTTGGACAAACCGTTGGGAAAAGTGGCCAATTTGGGGGCCTTTCCCAATGGTTTGGCCAAACCGTTGGGAATGGGGACCTATACCAACAGTTTTTGAAAACCGTTGGTATAGAAGCGTTGGGAAAGATCTAATTTCTAGTAGTGAATTATTGAGCCTATAATTAATTGATCTAGTAATTAAATAAGTTGGCTCCTCAACTTTCTTGATGTTGGGGGAAAGATTGTTAAAGGATAACTTTTGGGGGAGAGGATAACATGGTGGGAGAACCTCCCCCAACGAAGATCATCTCCAATGATAAATGAAACGACGTTTGAGAAAACTTTGATGTCACCATCATCATCTTCCACCTCACAAAACGTCCAATGAATTATTGAGGTAGGGGTGTGATTATGTTGTTCTTTGTGGTTTTATGTTGATACTTTCTCGTCAAAGCATCATGCTACCGGTCTAACACTGAGGGTGTGGAGAAAAATAACATTTCCTAATCCCCCAAAATATTTAATTTTGATGTGTTATTCGTGGTCCGTGATGACGACGGTGGATCTACCGCTCCACTGAAGGAGAACACAGACTGTTGGCTGCGACGGAGAAAGGTGGTGACTGACACTAGGTCGGCTGCGTGGAACCGGGGTGGCACGTCCGTGCTTCCAGTAACAAGGGAGGCTGTAACATCCCAGGTAAATAAAGAAGAATACATTTTCATATTTATTAATTTTTGAGAATTAAATATTAATTTTACTTTAAAGGGGTTTCTATGTTCGATAGCGTACCCAATACGCAACAATGAGTTTCGTTGAAATCTTACGTTGCACACTAGTAAGATAATAATATTATTTTAAATGGTAGTTAACACGTAGCAATTGTACTGGAGGGAATGAATTGAAATAACTAAAATATGAGTATATATGTTTTTTAAATGTTTTTACATTTACCCAATAATATATTAGGGCTTAAATTAAGAATAGATTTCAATTTTAGTCATAGATACTCTAATATTCACTAAAGGGTGACTTATCACCTTTTGATGGTGAACCGTCATTAAATATAGTTTTGGTCACTCTTATACATTCTATTGAACCAAATAAAATTCTTATTTGGAATCGGGACATCAAAATTTAATTTTTGTAAATTTTTGGTATTTTTCAGATAATGTTCTTTTTTAATGAATAGTCAAAAATGTTGTATTTTAATTCAAACCTCTTTTTAATCTAATTTATTTATATGATTAGGTTATCTTTTAAATTGGTTTTAAAGTTAAATTAGAATATATTTTTACCATTTAATCCAATGGTGGTCGTTGGAATTAATTTCACTTTGAAATTGGACTTAAACTGGTGTCAATGTTTTGATATATATTGTTTCATAAAAACACGCTATTTGTTTTGACAATGAGAATTAATTATTAAATTAATTAATTAAACTTATATCGTTTGAATTTTGTAAAATATACATCATTTTTGAATTCGGAATATCAAATATTGCTTAGGGTGAATTTTTGGTATTTTTCTGAAAAACTTCAATTTTTGATGAATAGTGAAACAACTAAGTGGTAGTTAAAAAACTAATTTTTCATTTAATTGAAACTTTACCACTTTTGTGAATTGAATTTTAAAAATCCGACATACATGGTTGTCATTATTAAGTAAAATTTGGTTTATTGGGATGAAAATAATTTTTTGGTGAATAGTAACTTTAAAGTATTATTAATCACGATTAGAGGTAATTAATGTAATTTAAGGTAGAAATAATGTTATAATAATATGAAATTACATTGAAAAATGTCCTAACCTTATTGGATGTTTCATTACCGACCATGAAAATCCATGGGTGAACTTGGGGACCCCATGGATCCACTTGGGTAAGAAAATGACATTAATAACTTTTTATTTAAAGTTAAAATAAAAATGTCACAAACATATATTTTTTTACTAAAACAATTTTTACAAGGGGTTATACAAGTAATATTTTTGACTATAAATATTAATTAGAAAGATAAATATATTTACTACATCATGATATTTTTTTAATAATTTTTAGACATTAAATAGATTATATTATTTATGACACCATGATGATGCAGCGATTACCTCACTATTTAACAATTTGAATAAAATGAAAAAATATTGTAAAATATAAGACCTGAACTTGTCAAAAACATATTTTATTGGTGTATTTAGAACTCTTATCACCATATCCTTGAAATATATTATTTTGGTACCTTTAAAAAACTAAACTCATTAAACAATAATGTAACATTTTATAACTTTCCAAAAGTGCCCCTCCTCCCTCTTATAAAAGGCCCCCACCTCGACCACCTTACCCACACCTCTCAAGACATTGTCTCGGCCAAGATCTGATCATTTTATCTCTACACATCACTCTCCTAATCCTAGAATCCTTGCCTAAGGCAGAAATATTTTCATGAAACCCCTTTTGTTCAAACTAATAGGAGTTACCCGATTTAATGGTAATGTCTTCACTTGTGTTCTTTTGTTTTATTCTGCTTCTCCATCCCCCTAAACTCTTTTTATTCATTTTTTTTGTAACAACACAAGTATCCTAATATAATAGGATGTTTTTATGAGAATTATTTGATTTAGACTTACACACACATCTGTCTAATGGTTAAAGAACATACTGTTTCTGTGGTTGGCGAATTCCTGCCTCACGAAACGATGATTGTTCAATATTATTTTAACACCTTTCATGGTGGCCATTAAGAGGTAACTCTATTTATGTATTATATATATTATGTTTATGTTTTCTTTATGCTTCTGTATTTTTTATTTATGGCATAACTTTATTGTTTCCATTATGGGTAAACACGATATCTTCATTTTAGGAAGTGCGGACTACCATCCCCTCAAAGTGATTTGATTCATTAATGCCATATGTGGGAAATGTATAGGATGGAGTTAATGATATTATATATTAAATTATACTGGAATTATAATATACCTTTACATCATTATGATTTCACTCCATTAAATATGAAATAGAAATGAAAGTAGCGTTCATGCATACGTACGGCTTACCGTCTCCATGAACGATGCATTTCATTTCTTACCTCTTAATGTTATATACTATTATTAATGGAAATTTATTAAAGAGAAAAGATAACAGAACAAGAAAAATACAAACAATAAACACCAAAACCATAAAAAATGGTTAAGGTGAAAAGGAAAGAAACCAAAGCAGACAATCACCCAATTAAGAAGGGTGGGCTATGTGATGAGGCCACCAATGCCGCCAATGAAGATCAAAGCCGGATCATGTAAGAATTCTCCATGACAGAAGAATCTCCATCATCCCTGGCCTTTATTAGCCAAAAAACAGCAATATAAAAGCCTTCCTTCCACCAAAAGAAGCCAGCAACTAAGCCTCCAGCCCGCTCCAAACATCACACTGATTCCCAGAATTTGGGAAACCAAATGAAGCCAGCAACTCTGCAGACTCCAGCCTGCTCCAGACCGGCACACTGATTCCCAGAATTTGGGAAACCATAGCAACTCGACACAGCAAAGCTCAACTTTCATCCTGAAGAAAAATTCGAACACTTCCAAGAGGAGCTCCCCCCTCTTAGATGTCGCCATCGAGTCCACACTGTGGAAAAATATCATGTCTTATTCAATGGATCATGAGCAGCAAATGATGAACCAGATCCCTCCTGATTATACTCATCATTGACAACATCCCTTGCATCGACCGAAGACCTCAGAACTGAACCAACAAGCAGCGCATTTGCTGTACCTGAGGGTAAGCTCATAAGGTTCAAACCAAAACCAGCAAAGAAAATCACCCAAAACCATGATGTCCGGCCCATTCACAGCCATTTTCATCTCCATGTGAACACCGAAAAAAATATATTTAAATCCTTTGATGTCCAAACCATTTCCATAAAGTGAAATGAACCAGTTGAGAGAAAAATCATGGTAATTTATTTCCAGATTCAACCAGCTCAACAAGATAAGCTTTAGTCATTATGGGAATATGTTTTGAACTCCTTACCTTTAATGCAGTATCCATGATTTTCCTGGCTTTAGGGGGTCTCCCTACTTTCCTTTTCGAGCATTGAGGACCTTTGTAGACTTGAAGCAGGTCATCAGTGTTAACAACTTCAGGTATCCCACTGTCCTTTGAAAATATTTGTGAGCATCCGTGGGAACCAGAATGATGGGCATCATTTTGAGCATTTTTTTCAGAAGAAACATTACTGTTAACAGTAGATAACATAGCTGAAGTATCAGACATGCTCTCCATGGAAGCTGGTAGATGAATCTGCAGGTTCTTCTGAGTATTGATGCTGAAATCCAGTTCTGTAGCTGAATTAGGATCACAGTTCTGCCCATCTTCAACCTATGTGGATGTATCCAGGTTTGAAGCATCAATTACAACTTCTTTATCATCCTATAAAGAGATAAAAAAATCATGGATTTCATTCTGAAAATTCAGAAAAAACTGATACTCATCCTCCTCATTCTGTAAGTCATAAACCAGAATACAAACATCATTGCTAATCTCAGAGAATAGGTGAAGATCCTCCTTTGAAACCCATTCAAAAACTGGCTGAATAGGCACAAGTTTTAATATATGCTCTTCCTCCTCAGCCACATCAGCCCATGAATCTCTTTCTGATGAAGAAGAAACAGGATACTTTGGTAAAGAAGCATTTTCAAAAGCAATATGAGTTTTAACAGGAGGGACAGCTGACTTTAGAATTCCTTGTTTTTCAATAAAGATAGCCTTGTTCTTTTTATTTCTATTGACATCATTCCATTCAAAAACCTTAGATGACACCTTGGAATTTCTATGAATCAACCTACAGTTAGAGATATTATGTCCCACAATTTTATAGACATCACAAAAGTAGGGCACATTCTCATATTCCAATCGAATATCAGATTTAATACCATTAGCATTAAACAGAATCGAAGCAGGTCTTTTGACTTCAAGGTTAATGTCCAAAAGTATTCTGGCAAAACAACCATTTTCACCATCCAAGGTTTGTTGATCTATCCTCATAGGAGTACCAATACATGATACAATGTTGTTGAGGATTCTAGGATGCCAATACACCCAATTTAATCCATGCAATTTTACCCAAATTTGTGCATTAGATTGCTTGAGGTTAAAAGGATTAAAATTAAGATTCCCTGCTGATAACCTTAGAATTCCAGGTTTGAGTTGAAGGCTACCTATGTTCCAAACCTAATTCAAGGAAGCAGAGGAGGTGAAGATAATGTGAAAATACCCTTTTCGGATTGAAATAAATTTCCAATCTCTTTAACTCCAGCAATGAGAAATTCTGTTTTTGAGATCAGCAAAAGACCAGGGTTTTTCTCCCATCGAGTAAATAACACGACCCAGTAATGAAAACTTACAAAGGTCAAGCTGTTGCTGTAGTGCATTTGAATCCGCAACCACTAAGAATCCACCATTTTCTAACATGGTGATATTTGATTTAGATGAATCCACCTTTTTAGGATTTTCTGCTCTAGAAAGAACCTCTGCGAAGGAAAGATTCTTCTTTCGAAGAATCGATGAATCTTTGAAGCCCGGGGGTTTGTAAATTTCCTTCGCTTATTGACGATTTTCCCTGAAGGACATTTCCCACTATTTATTGAAATAATCCATTGAGAGATTCAGGTAATAAGATTAAGGTTCTCCGAATCGCCATTGATGCGAAGGAAGCTTAAGGTTCTTTCTCCGAATCGTCATCCTCTCCATCAAGAGTCATCACAAAAAGAAATTAATGTTATATACTATTATAAATACATGTTTATTCTGGATTTATATTATATATATGATATCCAAATAATGAATATAATTCTAGATATAATGAACCTTTGACAACATGAACTACATGTAATTGTAAGAAGTCCACTTTTATCTTAAGAACCAAATATCAACAAAATGAACATTATTAACTTAAATGATTACATAATGTTTATAATATGGAAATAAGTGATATTAAAGGAATAAAAAACATGAAAATGGTTCTTAAGAAAGTATAAATAAACACTAGTTTATTATTCATGATATTAAATAGCGATCGAGTCAGGTCGGGCATGAGGTAAGGGACTTAGTCTCAATCTCCTTTCATTGAGGCATATTTTGTTCTAATACAAGACATTATTTTATACACTGTATAAAACACCTTTTAATTTTCATTTCATTCAAATAGAATCTTTTTCTATGAAGCGTTTTACTAAACGACAAAAACAAATGTTTATTTTAACATACGCGGTGACAACGACCTTTTCCACCACCACGAGTACTGTTTTCTCTTTGGCTTCCTCAACAAGCCGTAATATTTTTTAAAATGAAATAAATACCGTATACTCTTTTATGTATTGTGGTATTGAAAATGGTTTTTATAATGGATTTTTTATGTCAATATATTTAAGTGATATATTGTGATCGAAATGTGGAAATGTTTTCTATCCATTATATTTGTTTTATGTCATATGATTTTTATAATGGTACTTGGACATTTGATGGGTGGTTACGTGATAAACCATATGACGGGTGGTGCCGTGAATACCGGGATGGGTGGTTACGTTATAACCTCCAATGAATTGGGTATGGAAGTCATCCGTATGGCTATTCCATGTAGTGATATGTGTGGAAGTCGACCATATGATTATTCCATTTAAGTATGTTTAGGTCCCAAGTTACATTTATATGTTATGTGTTCTTTATATGGGGTTTATGGTAATCTTATAGTTACAAAAGCGTAAGTAATGAACTTTTACTCAGTGAAGAGTTTTTTATTAATTCATAAAGGTGAAAAGTATTACTTTGATAAATTATTCTTGGTTTACATGTTGTTTTGAAAAACTAATAGTTTTCCTTCTTTGTGTATCCCTTACTGAGCTTTTTATGCTCATCCCATGTTTTTTTGAAATTTTTTTCACAGGACATAATGTAGAATACGGTCAAGGATGGGATCAAGGAAAATTCATGTGGTCTTAAACATGTAACTAAACATGACTCTTTTATTTCAAGAGTTCTTGTTTTTAAAAAAAATGAAACTATGTAGAAGTGTCTACTTTGTAAAATTTTGAGATGTAATAGTTATTTCCTAATTCTCTAAAACTATAAACCTGAAAAGATCCTCATTGTGAATTATTCATTTAATTTCATATTATGTAATGTTTAAGGTCGGGGCCTTATAGTTGGTATAAAAGTTCAGTTTAGACAACTTTAGGAGTTAAAAAATTGTTAAATTATAAAGTAATTTATATAGCATTTAAAGAGTACCATGTTGCTTCGCCTAAGATATTTATGTGTTCAGAATGGTTTTCCGTAGAGGAAATAGGGCAGCTATGTTGGGACGACATCAGGAGGAAGACAACCATCCAAATCAGCAACCTGAGATGGTCGAAATCAGAACTGTGTAGTTTGTTGCAGTGATGGCACAATTGACTCAGGCTATAAATGGTGGTGGTGTCCATGCACGAGATCAGCCAGATCAACCGCAGAGGAACATGTCTGTGGTGGAACATTTCATGAGGCAACATCCCCCATCATTCAGAGGGTCATCTGACCCTATGCTAGTAGAAGGGTGGATTAAAGCACTGGAGAATATTTTTCATGTCATGGGGTGTTCAGAACATCAAAAGGTTAGTCTTGTTGGTTATCGTTTTGAAGGTGAAGCTGATCATTTGTGGTCAATGGCGAAAAATATCAGGGATAGTGATGAGATTTATGATCTTCATTGGGATGAATTCAAAGGTATGTTTCATGAGAAATATTTTCCTAAGGTGGTTTGTCTTAGGAAGGAAAAACAATTCCTAGAATTGAGGCAGGAGGATGACTCAGTGGCTGCTTATGAAGCAAAGTTCACATGACTGGAAAGGTATGCTCCAAATTTCATACGAGATCTTGATAGTAAAATCAACCGTTTTTACTCAGGTTTAAAGAAAAAGTATGGAAGGATTTAGCTTCTCGTGAGTTCAAAAGTTAGGAAAAACGTGTTCGATGTGCAGAGAAGGTGGAAATGGAGTTTGCCGATGATCATGTGTTCTTTGAAAAACAACAGAATAAGAGGTCCTGTTGTCAAGAAAAGGGGAAGAATTTTTCAAATATGCAAGAAGGTAAGAAAACCAAATATCCATCCTATTATAAGTGTGGTGAAATTCATCCTGGAGAATGTTTATCCAAGTCTGGAAAGTTCTTTCGGTGTGGTAAGCCTGGTCATATTTCTCGTAACTGTAAAGAAGATGATCAAGCAGGCAATGAAAAGCCTACAGTAAGATGTTTTAAGTGTAATGAAATGGGTCATTATGAAAATTTGTGTCTAATGAAGAAGTCAACTGAGGGAAAGAAGCCAGACTACACGAAAAAAGGGGTGGTGAAATCCTTTGCAACTACTTCAGTAGATGTTGGGTCATCAAATGAAGTAGTATAAGGTACACTATTTGTTTGGTCAGATTATTCCAATGTGTTTTTTGATTCAGGTTCTACACATATTTTCATTTCTGAGAAGTTTTCTAGTAAATTGGGAATTCCAACTCAAGATATGAATCCTGAACTTATGGTAAAAACACCCAGAGGAAACGTTGAGAAAAAAAGAAATTATATGAACCTTCCTATCCTAGTGTGCGGAAAGACTCTACCTGAAATCCTTATTTTTTTTGCCTCCAGTAGAGTTTGATGTTATTTTGGGCATGGATTGTATTTTTGTTTATCATGCTAAGATTGGATGCAGAGCTAAAATGGTTTATTTTCAGAAATATTTTCAGTTTATGTACATGAATGAACCCTTTCTTTTGATAACATATCAGGAAGTTGAGAAACTAGTAATAGATGGAAATGAATGTTACCTTGCACATATTGGTGAAAATAAATGAATTGTTCATATTAATGATGTGCCTGTGGTAAATGAGTATCTTGATGTTTTTCATGATGAGTTTCCTGGTATTATTCATGATTGGGAAGTTGAATTTACTGTTGACTTAGTTCTTGATACAATGCCAATTTCAAAACCCCCTTATCGAATGGATCACGTTGAACTGTTGGAGTTAAAGAAGTAATTACAGGATTTGTTAGATAAAGGTTTCATTCGACCTAGCACATCACCATGGGGTGCTCCTATCTTGTTTGTTAAAAATAAATATGGTTCAATAAGACTTTATATTGATTATAGAGCCTTGAATAACATCACTATTAAGAACAAGTATCCTTTGCCTCATATCGCTGATTTGTTTGATCAGCTCCAGGGAGCTCAGTATTTTTCAAAGATTGACTTGAGGTCTGTGAACCATCAGTTGAAAGTAAAAGAATAAGACGTTCCGAAGATTGTGTTCCGTACTAGATATGGCCATTATGAATTTGTAGTTATGCCTTTTGGGTTAACCAATTCATGTACCTTATGAATAGAATTTTCCATGAGTTCATTGATAAGTTTGTGGTTATTTTCATTGATGTTATTTTGGTGTTTTATAAAAGTAAAGAGGAGCATGAAATCCATTTAAGGGTTATGTTGCAAACCAAAAATGAAAAGAAAATACATGGAAAATTCAGAAAGTGTGACTTTTGGTTACAACAAATTTCTTTCCATGGTCACATTGTTTCAAAAAATGGCATAACCTTTGATCCTGATAAAAAAAGTTGTTGAATAATGGACAAGACCCACAAATGTAATCAAGATTTATAGTTTTCATGGTATTACAGGTTACTACCGATGGTTTGTTGAAACTTTTTCACGGTTATCTAGTCCAATGACTATTCTAAATTAGAAGGGTGTTAAGTTTATCTGGACAAAAGAATGTGATGAATATTTTCAGGAGTTGAAAAAAAGATTGGTGAATGCTCCAGTTTTGGAACTTCCTTCCAAGAATGGTGTGTTTGTTATCTACAGTGATGCTTTGTTGAAGGGACTTGGTTGTGTCCTTATGAAGAATTATCAGGTAATTTATTATGCTTCACGTCAGTTGAAAACTCATGAGTTAAATAACATTACACATGATTTGGAATTAGCTGTTGTGGTTTTCTCTCTAAAAATTTGGAGTCATCATTTGTATGGAGTAAAGTGTGAAATATATACCGATCACAAAATATTAAAGTATATATTCACTCAGAATGAATTTAACATGAGACAGATGGTATGGCAAGAATTAAACAAGGATTACGATTGTACAATTCATTACCATCCATGAAAATCAAATAAAGTGGATGATGCTTTGAGTCGAAAAAATAATGTTTCATTAACCATGATATGTTTGGAACGAGATCCTTTGGTTTTTGATTTGATGAACATTGTCATATAATTTGTTGGTGCATGAAGTTCTTCTGTTTTGTTTAAGGTGTCAGTGAGATCATCTCAATCAGACAGAATTATGCAAGCACAGAAGAAAGACAGTGGGTTGAGACAAAAGGTAGAACTGGTTCATAAGGGTATGTTTCCTGAATTTAATATTTATAATGACTGTGTTTTGAGGTTTGGGAATATATTATGTGTGCCTTGTGATTCATAGTTGAAAAATGAGTTATTATGTGAGGCTCTTAGTTCCTCGTTTTCAGTTCATCCTGAAAGAACTAATATGTACAAAGATATGCGGGAGTATTACTGGTGGGATGGAATGAAAAGAGAAATTGTCGATTTTACTGTGAATTGTTTGCCTTGTCAGCAGGTTAAAGCAGAGCGGCGGTTACCGAAAGGGATGCTGTAGTCATTACCAGTGCCATAGTGGAAATGGGAAAATATATCCATAGACTTTGTTGTGGGAATACCAAAGACATCTCAAGGTAATAATGAAATATGGGTTGTTGTTGATCGATTGACTAAATCATCTCATTTCCTTCCTATTAGAGATACATTCTCTCTAGATCAACTTTCTCGATTGTATTTTAAAGATATAGTCAGATTGCATGGAGTTACCCTCTCAATTGTATCTGATCGTGATCCCAGGATTACTTCTAACTTTTGTAAAGGCCTTCAAAAGTCATAGGGTACTGAATTAAATTTTAGTACGGCTATTCATCCTCAGTCAGATGGGCAGTCAGAAAGAACAATTCAGACTTTGGGGGATATGCTATGTGCTAGCATAATGGATTATCAGGGATGTTGGGACCAACATATTTCTTTGGTTGAGTTTTCATATAACAAAAGTTTTCATTCTAGTATACAGATGGCTCCGTTTGAAGCATTATATGGAAAAACGGGTCGACCTCCAGCTTGTTGGGATGAAGTGGGGGAAAGGAAGCTAATGGGACCAGAATAGGTAGAAGAGATGGAAGAAAAAGCTCAGTTGATTCAGAAACACATGAGAACAGCTTAGAGCAGACAGAAAAGTTATGCGGATAACCAGAGGAAGGATCTATCTTTCGAGGTAGGTGATAATGGTTTTCTAAAACATTCACCATAGAAAAGTGTGATGTGATTTGGTAAGAAAGGAAAGCTGAGTCCATGGTTCAATGGACCATGTGAAATTCTGGATATAGTTGGATCAGTTGGTTACCGAGTGGATTTACCTCCGAGTTTATCTTAGGTACACAATGTTTTTCAAGATTCGATGTTGAGAAAGTATATGCCAGATTCATCCCATGTTTTGAGCACAGAGATAGTTCAGTTGGGAGAGAATCTCTCTTTTGAATAACAACCAGTCCAGATTCATGACCGTTGAGAGCATGTGTTGTAGAATAAGGTAATTCACCAGGTAATGGTTTTTTGGAAAAACCATATGGTTGAATAGGCAACATGGGAATCTGAAAATGTTATGAGCGATAAATACCCCGCTTAATTTGATAAGTGAATAAAATTGCGAGGACGCAATTCCTAAAAGGGGGGAAGGATGTAAAATCGCAGGTAAATAAAGAATAATACATTTTCATATTTAATAATATTTTAAAATTAAATATTAATTTTTCTTTAATGGGGTTTCTATGTTCGATAGCATACCCGATACGCAACAAAGAGTTTCTTTGAAATCTTATGTTGCACACTATTAATATAATAATATTATTTTAAATGGTTGTTAACACGTAGTCGTTGTATTAGCGGGAATGAATATAAATAACTAAAATATAATTATATATGATTTTTAAATATTTTTACATTTCTCCAATAAAAGATTAAGGCTTAAAATAAAAAAAAGAATTCAATTTTAGGCATCGATACTCTAATATTCACTAAAGGTCGACTAATCACCTTTTGATGGTGAATCGTCTTTAAATATAGTTTTGGTCACACTTATACATTATATTGGACCAAATAAAATTCTTCTTTATAATCGGGACATCAAAATTTACTTTGTGTAAATTTTTTGGTATTTTTCTGATAAAGTTCCTTTTTTAATGAATAGTGAAAAATGTTGTATTTTAATTCAAAACATCTATTTAATATAATTTATTTATATGATTAGATTATATTTTTAATTTGTTTTAAAGTTCAATTAAAATATAATTTTACCATTTAATCCAATGGTGGTCATTGGAATTAATTTCACATTGAAATAGGACTTAAACTAGTGTCAATCTTTTGATAAATATTGTTTCATAAAAACACGCTATTTGTTTTGACAACGGGAATTAATTATTAAATTAATTAATTCAACTTATATGGTTTGAATTTTCTAAAATATACATCATTTTTGAATTCGGAGTATCAAATATTTCTTAGGGTGAATTTTTGGTATTTTTCTGAAAAACTTCAATTTTTGATGAATAGTGAAACCAATAAGTGGTAGTTAAAAAACTAATTTTTCATTTAATTGAAACTTTACAACTTTTGTGAATTTAATTTAAAAAATATGACATACATGGTTGTCATTATTAAGTAAAATTTGGTTTAATGGGATGGAAATAATTTTTTGGTGAATAGTAACTTTAAAGTTTTATTAATCGCGATTAGAGGTAATTAATGTAATTTAAGGTAGAAATAATGTTATAATAATATGAAATTATATTGACACATGTCCTACCCTTATTGAATGTGTCATGACCGACCACGACAATCCATGGGTGAACTTGGTAACCCCATGGATCCACTTGGGTAAGAAATTGACAATAATAACTTTTTATTTAAAGTTAAAATAAAAATGTCACAACCATATATTTTTTTACTAAAACAATTTTTACATGGGGTTATACAAGTAATATTTTTGACTATAAATATTCATTAGAAATTTAAATATATTTTCTACATCATGATATTTTTTTAATAATTTTTATACATTAAATAGATTATATTATTTATGACACCATGATGATGCAGCGATTACCTCACTATTTAACGATTTAAATAAAATGAAAATATAATGTAAAATATAAGACCTAAACTTGTCAAAAACATATTTTATTTGTGGATTTAGAACTCTTATCACCATATCCTTGAAATATATTATTTTTTGACCTTTAAAAACCTAAACTCATTAAATAATAATGTAACATTTTATAACGTTCCAAGAGTGCCCCTCCTCCCTCTTATAAAAGGCCCCCACCTCGACCACCTTACCCACACCTCTCAAGACATTGTCTCGGCCAAGCTTGGATCATTTTATCTCTACACATCCCTCTCCTCATCCTAGAATCCTTGCCTAAGGCAGAAATCTCTTCATGAAACCCCTTTTATTCAAACCAAGAGGAGTTACCCGATTTAATGGTAATGTCTTCACTTGTGTTCTTTTGTTTTATTCTGCTTCTCCATCCCCCTAAACTATTTTTATTACTTTTTTTTAAAAAAAACCAGTATCCTTATATACTAGGATGTTTTTATGAGAATTAGTTGATTTACACTCACACACACATCCGTCTAATGGTTAAAAAACATACTGTTTCTATGGTTGGTGAATTCCTGCCTCACGAAATGATGATTGTTCAATCTTCTTTTAACACCATTCATGGTGGCCATTAAGATGTCACTATATTTATGTATTATATATATTATGTTTATGTTTTCCTTATGCTTATGTATTTTTTATTTATGGAATACCTTTATGGTTTCCATTATTGGTAAACACGATATCTTCATTTTGGGAAGTGCGGACTACCGTCCCCTCAAAGTGATTTGATTCATTAATGACATATATGGGACGTGTATAGGATGGAGTTAATGATATTATATATTAAATTATACTGGAATTATAATATACCTTTATATCATTATGATTTCACTCCATTAAATATGAAATAGAAATGAAAGTAGTGTTCATGCGTACGTACGGCTTACCGTCTCCATGAACGGCGCATTTCATTTCTTACCTCTTAATGTTATATTATATTATAAAATAGACATAATTTTTTAATTTGGAATATCAAAAATAGATTAGGGTTAATTTTTGGTATTTTTCTAAAAAACATCAATTTTGATGAATAGTGAAAGCACTAAGTTGTAGTTAAATAACTGATTTTTCGTTTAAATGAAACTTTACCACTTTTGTGAATTGATTTTCAAAAATCTGACATACATGGTTGTCATTATTAAGTAAAATTTGGTTCAATGGGATGAAAACAATTTTTTACTGAATAGTAAGTTTTATGTTTTATTAATCGTGATTAGAGGTAATTAATGTAATTTACGGTAGAAATAATGTTATAATAATTTAGAATTACCTTGACACATGTTCTACACTTATTGGATGTGTCATGTCCGACCAAGACAATCCATGGGTCAACTTGGGGACCCCATGGATCCACTTGGGTAAGAAAATGGCATTAATAACTTTTTATTTAAAGTGAAAATAAAAATGTCACAAACATGTATTATTTTATTAAAACGATTTTTACATGGGGTTATAAAAGTCATGTTTTTGACTATAAATATTCATTAGAAATCTAAAAATATTTCCTACATCATGATATTTTTTAAATAATTTTTAGACATTAAATAGAATAGATTATTTATGACACCATGATGATGCATCAATTAATTCATTATTTAAAGATTTAAATAAAATGAAGAGATAATGTAAAATATAAGACCTAAACTTGTAAAAAACCTATTGGATGGAAGGATTTAGAACTCCTATCACCTTATCCTCGAAATATATAATTTTGGGACCTTTAAAACCCGAAACACATTATATAATAAAGTAACAATTTATAACTTTCCAAGAGTGCCCATCCTCCCTCTTATAAAATGCCCCCACCTCTACCACCTTATCCACACCTCTCAAGCCATTGTATCATCCAAACTCTGCTCATTTTATCTCTCCACATCCCTCTCCTCATCCTAGAATCCGTTCTTTAGGTATAAAGCTCTTCAGGAAACCCCTTTTGTTCAAAATAAGAGGAGTTACCTGATTTAAAGGTAATGTCTTCACCTGTGTTCTTTTGATTTATTTTTCTTCTCCATCCCCCTAAACTCTTTGTATTCTTTTATTTTGTAAAAAACCAGTATATTAATATACTAGTATGTTTTTATGAGAAGGATTTGATTTAAACTAACACACACCTCCGTCTAATGGTTAAAGAACATACTGTTTCTGTGGTTGGCGAATTCTTGCCTCAAAAAACGATGATTATTCAATCTTCTTTTAACACCTTTCATGGTGGCCATTAAGATTTCAATCTATTTATATATGATATATATTATTTTTATGTTTTCCTTATGCTTCTGTATTTCTAATTTATGGCATACCTTTATGGTTTCCATTATGGGTAAACACGATATCTTCATTTTAGGAAGTGCGGACTACCGCCCCCTCAAAGTGATTTGATTCGTTAATTCCATATCTAGGACGTGTAAAGGATGGATTTAAGGATATTATATATGATATTATACTGTAATTATAGTATAACTGTATATCATTATTATTTCACTCCATTAAATATTAAATAGAAATGAAAGTAGCGTTCATGCGTACGTACGGCTTACCGTCTCCATGAACGGTGCATTTCATTTCTTACCTCTAAATGTAATATACTATTATAAATACATGTATCTGTTGGATATATATGATATATATGATATCCAAATCCTTAATATCATTCTGGATATAATTAACCTTTGACCACATGAACAACATGTAATTGTAAGAAGTCCATATTTGACTTAAGAACCAAATATCGACAAAACAATCTTTATTAACTTAAATGATTACATAATGTTTATAATATGGCCATAAGTGATATAAAAGAAATAATAAACTTTAAAAGGTTCTTAAGAAAGTATATATTAACACTATTTTATTATTCAGATGATTAAATAGCGATCGAGTCAAGTCGGACATTAGGTAAGGGACTTCGTCTCAATCTCCTTTCATTGAGGCATATTTTGTTCTAATACAAGATTTTATTTTATACGTTGTATAAAACACCTTTTAATTTTCATTTCATTCAAAGGGAATATTTTTCTACGAAGAGTTGTACTAAACGAAAAAAGGAATATTTATTTGAACATACACGGTGACAATGACCTTTTCCGCCGCCGTGAGTATTATTTGGTCCTTGTCTTCCTCAACAACCCATAATGTTTTTAAAATGAAATAAAACCCATATACACTTTTATGTATTGTGGTATTGAAAATGGTTTTTATAATGGATTTGTTATTTCAATATATTTAAATGATATTTTGTGATCAAAATGTGGAAATATTTCCTTTCCATTATATTTTTTTTATATCATATGATTTTTATAATGGTAATTAGAAATTTGAAGGGTGGCTACCTGATAAACCATATGACGGGTGGTGCCGTGAATACCAGGATGGGTGGTTACGTTATAAACTCCAATGCATTGGGTATGGAAGTCGGCCGTATGGCTATTCCATGTAGTGATATGTGTGGAAGTAGAATGTATGGTTATTCCATTTAAGTATGTTCATGTCCCAAGTTACCTTTATATGTTATGTGTTCTTTATATGGGTTTTATGGTAATATTTTGGTTACAAAAGGGTAAGTAATGAACTTTTATTCAGTGAAGAGTTTTTTACTACTTCAGAAAGGTGAAAAGTATTACGTTGATAAATTATTCTTGGTTTACTTATTGTTTTGAAAAACTAACAGTTTTCCTTATTTGTGTATCCCTTAATAAGTTTTTTTTGCTCATCCCAAGTTTTTTTGAAATGTTTTTCATAGGAAATAATGTGGAATAGGGTCAAGGATGAGATCAAGGAAAAGTCATGCTATCTTAAACATGGAACTAGACACGACTCTTTCTTTTCAAGAGTTCATGTTTTGTAAAAAAAAAGGAAACTATGTAGAAGTGTCTACTTTATAAACTTTTGAGATGTAATAGTTATGTCCTAATTATCTAAAACTCAAAACCTGAAAAGATCCTCAATGTGAATTTTTTATTTAATAAAATATTAAGTAATGTTTAAGGTCAGGGCCTTATAGAGTCTAGTTCCCTTCAGCTACAGTGGTGGGATGTCAGTGTCCAGATTGCTTTCTGGCTGTGTGGAGGTAGGGTGGTGTGCGTCTGCGCCACCGGTTGAGCAGGAGGTCGTGGCCCGTCGGCCGTGGTGGATCAGGGGGAAGGTCAACATGCCGACTGGCCATGTGGTGAAGTGGCAGCACGTGTCTGCGCTACTAGAGCTAGAGATCGCGGCCGCTTGGCCAGGGCGGAGGTCGGAGGGTTACCGGCATCCGACCGGCCATGGTGGAGAAGCAGTGCGTGTCCATGCCGCTTAAAAGAGGTCCGACCATTTCGGTCAGCTGCTTCACACTGAGCGTGACCCATTCAGTGGGTCCTGCATTCTAGCCGGCGGGGCCATGTGGCGCTTCCTGGTTATCCAAAATCGAATGTCCAATTGGTCATTCGGGGGACCTGGTGGGAGTGCCTCCCCACCATGGTGGCGGCCAGGGCAGACCCTACCACAAATGGCCATCCCTGTCGTGGGCTGCACCGCGGACTGCACCGCAGGCCGCCCCCTTCAGAGGCTGGGCTGAGCCCTGGCCTAGTGGGCTGGGCCTACCGCGGACCAGGCCGACCAGGAAAGACCCGGACCAGGTCAGGTGAACCCGATCTGGGTCGGGTTGGGCCAGGCCGGTTCGGACCAAACTCGGGCCCATCTAGAACCCAATACACCTTTATATCCATATCATGAGAACCGAGTGTCCATTTGACTAACCATCTATGGTGCTAATATACTTTGATTGAGACCGTCCTTTTGGTATACTCCACAAGAGCTTTGGATAATTTTAGAGTACAGTCGGGTTGGATTGAACTTGAATCCAACCGGGTCCTCAGGAATAAAAGGCTAATAAATTGCAAACTGAGCATCTTATTAACACGTCGTCAGTTAAGTTTGGTCCCTTATGATGTGACGGACCTTCATGATACTTCTTCATGGGACTTCATGCAATTTTATGTATTGACTGATGGCTTGAGGAGGAGAACCTCCCAGAATCAAGCGTGCTTAGTGCGGAATCCTTGTGGCTGGTTATACTTGAGGAAACATAGATCCTTTGTGTTTCACCGTCAGATACTGTGTGGGTAAGCATATACTGATCCTATGTGGGTCATCTTCAGATCCTATATGGGTCATCCCTTGATCCTATTTGGGTCGTCTTCAGTTCTTGTGTGGGTCATCTTTGATCAAGTGTGAGTCAACAGTAGAGCTTCTCTATGAAGTAAGATGATCATGCAATACATATAATAATCTATATTACCATACTTAAGTTATAACTGGTTGGAGCTGAGTCTTTACCCTTTAGTTAATCTTCTTTTTGGTGATAAATTTTTTTTAATCATCTTTTTGGTGATACCTTTTTGGTAGTATTTAGTGTGGTGTTTCCTTTGTGGTACTTGCATTTGTGGTAATACTAGTGTGGTATTATTTTATGTGGAATTACCTTTGTGGTACTTACCTTTGTGGGGTTACCTTCATGGTATTCTTTCCATTGTGGAATAGTTGCGATTTTGGATAATGAATTGGGCCTTGTTTTCCTCATGAACATGATGGGTATACCTGACAATTTAGGTATATGTATAGGTATATAATTACCTATGAATGACTGTTGTTTTTGTTCTTTTTGGTTTATCCTTTCTGTATTCTAAGAGACCTTAGGGTCTCTCGGGGTCCCTACAGAGTATCATTATACTCACCCCTACATGGGCTATGCTCGCACCACGATGTGTCTTTTGAAGACGAAAAATAGTGCTGATCGTGGTCTAGGGTACCAGGACTAGAGGCTGCTCGAATGTGGGAATTAGACGAGACAATCCACAGACAAGACATTCTGAGAGTTGTACCTACCCTTCATATAGGATCCTTGGCGAGTGTTCAGTGGATCTGTTTTTGGTTTTACTTTTACTTTCCAATTGGGCTTGTATTCTGGCCCCTTTACTTACTTTACACACTCTATTTTCTGTACAGTTTACTTTGTGATCATATCTTTTTATGTTCATGGTTGTGTGAGTGTACAGGTTATAAAGTCAATGCCTTCTCGTTTATACGGAGACTCCTTTCCAGTGCAAGTCGCTAGCCCCTAGCCAATGGATGGAGGGATTGGGGTAGTCATGACACGGGCCCCGGGGGACGGGTAATGAAAAATTGGAATCAAAGGAGTCGGTTCTACTAATGAATTGGGACTCTGATCTTTTAATCCGCAGTAGTGTTAACTGTTATGAGTGTGGTTATCAGTTTGTGGAAATCAAGTGTTGGTGTGGTGACAGAAGTACCCATACACCAGGACCCTGACATCCGATTTCAGACTCAATGCAAGAAAACACTAATTACATGTGTGTTTTTGAAATGTTTTCTTTATGATCTAGTTGTTTATGGTCACCAGGTATATCTTATTGACCGTGGAACACCTATTTCTTTCCAGGATGCCTCCATGAAGACATCCATCCAGGGTTTCAGGTAGAGTATAAGGACCAAGCCTTAAAACATTACATAATCTTGATTTAAATGAATAATTCACATTGAGGATCTTTTCAGGTTAATATTTTTATAGAATTATCCAATAACTATTATATTAAATCTCAATAATTACAAAGTGGATAATTCTACTATGTTTCCATTTTTTTCATAAAATAGAAACTCTTAAAAAAGAGTCGTGTTTAGTCCCATGTTTTAGACAGCATGCCTTTTCCACGATCCCATCCTCAACCATATTCACCATTAAGGAATTTGAAAAACATTAAAAACATGTGATGTGCATAAAAAGAATTGTAATGTTTATAAGATAAATAAAGATAACATTAGTCCATAAATACATAGAAATCCATAAGTTCATACCTCATGAAATCATAAGATTTATGAATAACACATAAAAATCATAAATCCAAAAGGTAAATTATGCATCAATATCAAACATACATTGTAGCTATCACAACTACGTAGAGAGTTACATTGGAATACCCATCACAATATATTTCCTAAATCTCTTAGTAGAAACCTTAATGTTTACCTTCGTCACATTTCCCAATGCATTGGAGAGCTACCATGGGCTCAACCTCCCAATGTTTATCTTAGAACAACATGTATACGTAATCAATGATCAATAATCATAACATATTCATAACACATAAATCAAGAAAAATTTAAAGATAACATTTCCACATTGCAATAACAAGATATCATTTCATGAGATAAACATAATCAAGGCGTTATCAAACCATTTGAAAAACCATTTAAAACATTTAATAATGTTATTTTTGAATCAAAATGTCCCATACAACTTTGAAAATTTTAAAGGAATTATCATTTTAAATCATTAATGTCCATAAAAATAAATCCATAAAACCATTTTCAGAACATGGACATTAATGAGAATGATCTAGAAGATTAAATCTTTAAAACATTTAAAACGATATTTTAGTTAAGGATTTTTTAACCAAATGAGAGACTCTTGAATACAAACAATTAAAGAATAATATCAATCAAAGCACATAATATCATGATTATAGAGAGATTCAAGATATAATACGTCAAAGGGCAGTATATATACCATATAAAATTGAATTGCGGTATAACAATAAATAAGTTTCAAGGGAATGTAAATTGAGACAAAGTTCCTTGCAAAGATCATATCCTTAAATTAATTACCGATAAATGACATAATTATGTGCGAAAAATAAGAATACACCCTATATAAGTGGATATTAAGGGTAAAACTATCATAGGACATTCACACATATTCATATCATGACATAATCAAGATTTATAAGTTTAACCCAATGATTTGAATTTGGTTTAATAAGTACTCGTACAGAAATTCGACATCCTTACAACGTCACTATAAAATTAAGAAAATGAGTTTATGAGAGAGAAAAAGTTATATCATTAAATGGACACAAAATGTTCAGAAATTTGGATATATAATAACATATCCTGACATAAGAAAGTGGAAATTAAAATATATAAAATAATTGAAGTCTTTTAATAAAAGAGGAGGGTAAGGAGTTCCCTTACCGATTTGGTAACATACGAAACATATGACACATTAAAGAAGGGTCATAAAATGTAGATGTTAATACCCATAAATTATTTTATATTACACAAATAAAACAATAATGGGATTTATAAACATCACACAAAATAAAATAGTGTAAAATATAGCATGAATCTCAGAAGAATTAAAAAGTGAGAAGAAAACTCCTTACCACATAGAAATCAGTTGAGTCATATGACCAAAAGTTTATAACCACAAAATGAATCACATAATACCATGAATAAAGATAATCATGATAATATATATCCAATTTCAGTACACAATACACCAGATTGAATAAATATGTGGCGAACAATGGAAATATCTCGAAAATAAATGTGAGATAAGAAACCCCTTACCTCGTGTCTGATTTGACTCGGTCATTCTTTAATCTCTTGAATAATAAACTAAAGTAAATTTCTAGTTTCTTAAGAAACTATTTCAAGTTTATTAGTACTTTTATATAAATTATTACTTTTCTGTAACAATTAGTTAATTTTTTGAGTTCATATCGGGCATTTTGTCGACGTTCGGAACATGAGATAAAAATGAACTTGTTATAATTATTAATAGTACATGTGGTGAAAAATACATTATCTGCAGAATGATATTCACGATTTAGATATCATATATAAAATATATATCCAGTATATATATATATATTTATAATAGTACATAACATTTGGAGAAAAGAAATGAAATGCACTGTTTATGGAGACGGTAAGTCATACGTACGTATGAAAGCTACATTCATTTCTATATCTTCTTTAAATGGAATTAAAGCATAACGATATATAGTTATATTATAATTAATGTATAATATAATATATAATATAATTAAATCCACCATTTATACATCCCACATATGGCATTAATGAGTCATATCACTTTGAGGGGGCAGGTGTCCGCACTTCCTAAAATGAAATTATCACATTTACCCATAATGGAAACCATAAAAGTATAATATAAACGAAAAATTCCAAATAATAAAGGAAAAAAACATAATACATATCATATATAAATACAGTTCCATATTAATGGATGTCATGAGAGGCGGTAGGAGATAATTGAACAATCATCGTTTGGTGAGGCTTTAGTTTTCCATCCACAGAAACAATATATTCTTTACCCATTAGATGGAGGTGTCTGTAAGTGTAGTTAGAATAATTATCATAAAAATATCCTCATATATTACAAATACTTTTTATGTTATAAAAAAGGAATAAAAAGAGTTTAGGGGTTGGATAAGTAAAATAAAATAAAATAATTTAAGAGAAATTGTTATCTTTAATTCGGGTAACTCCCATTGGTTTGAACCAAAAGGACTTCATGATGTGCCTTCTGCCTAAGATAAGGCTTCTAGGAGGAAGAGATGGATCATGCGGGCTTATTTGGATAGGTATTGGATGAGCCAAGGGGCTAGAAAAGTGTGAGGAATGTGTTAGAGTTGAGGGATTTTTATAAGGTGGAGGAGGGACACTTTTGGAAAGTGTTAAAATAGTATTTTATTATATAATTATATTCAGTTTATAAAGGTCCAAAACATATTAAAATTGAAGATACTATGACTCATGGTCGAAATAAAATCATCCAATAAGAATTGGACAAGTTTTGGATATTATTCTATTCATTATAATATAATTTATTTAAATCATTTATTAATGAGATAAATAATTCACCATTATTGTGTCATAAATAATAATATTTATTTGATTTCAAAAAATTAAAAAAATAACATGATGTAGGAAGTCGTTTTATATTTCCAATGATTATTTATAGTCTAAGAGATTACTTATACAAACCTATGTAAATATAAATTTACTAAAAGATATTTGTTTATGTCATTTTTATCATTAAATTAAATTAATTAAAATAAAGTGTCATTATCACTCTTAATTGGCTCCATGGGGTCCCAAAAAAGATCCAAGGATGCCCATGATCGTCCATGACTCATACAATAAGTATAGGAATTGTTTTATGGTAATTTTTTATTAATATGATATTTCATTTATCTTGAATTACCATATTTACCATTAACCATGGTAAATAAAAGTCAAGAGTTACTATTGAAAAAAATTATTTTTCTCTTCTTGAAAGAAATTTTTCTTACTAATAACAACCTGGTATGTCAGATTTTCAATATTCAATTCACAAAAGTAGTAATATTTCATTTTAATGAAAAAGTCAGTTTTTAACTACTACTTAGTGGTTTCACTATTCTTCAAAAATTGAGGTTTTTCAAAAACAATAATATTAATTCAGCCTATGAAATACTTAATAATAGAAATTTAAAAATGATTTCTATTTTACCAAATTTAAAACAAAGATGTTGGGTTAATTAATTTATAATTAATTCCCATCGTCAAATCAAAAAGCGTTTTTTAGGAAATATTAACTATCAAATGATTGACAGTTGTTTATGTCCAATTTCTATGTGAAATTAATTCCAACGAGCAACAATGGATAAAATGGTAAAAATATAATCTAATTTCACATTGAAACTAATTAAAAAGATAATCTAACCATATAAATAATTTTGATTAAATGGCAGTTTCGAATTTAAATATAATATTTTCCGCTATTAATTGAGAATTGAATTTCATCAGAAAAATTCAAAAAATTTACCCAATGTGAATTTTGATGTCCCAATTCTAAAAAAAATATTTTATTTGGTCAAATATATCATATTAATGTGACAATAACTGTATTTAAATTGGTTTCTCCATCAAAATGTGGTAAATCATCATTTAAAATTAAATTATATTTAAAATTAGATTCATTCACATTTTAAGCCTCTAACTTTTTTTGGATAAATGTAAAAACATTAGAAAAACATGTATAATCTTATTTTTGTTAGTTATATTAATTATTACCAATAAAGTGGTAAGGCATTAACAACCATTTATAATATTAATATTATAGTATCATTGTGCAACGTATGATTTCAAAGAAACATGTTGTTGTATATCGGGTATGCCATCAAACATAGCATCCCCTTTAAAATAAAATTTTTATTTAATTAAAAATTTTAAATAAATATAAAAGGTTATATTCTATATTTACTTTAGATGTTATATAGCGTACGATAGGACAGCCCACCAAGTGAAGAGGCTTTAGTGAATGGACCCCTTTCGGCAGTTGTACCATCAAGTGGTGTACCAGTAGAGCCACAACCTGTTAGGCAGCCGATACCACTAGCCCCAACAGTAGAGGGTGAAGACCTCATGAGGGCGTTGCAAGAGTTTCAATGCCAGCGACCACCGATGTTCTGAGGAGAGATTGATCGAAAGGCAGTTGAGGACTTGTAGGAGGCCGTGGTAAGAGTTTTTAGACTTGTATGAACAATAGCTGATCACATGGTGATCCTCGCTTCTAGCCATCATCAAGCACTAGTGGGAAGATGGTGGAGCATGATGATCTAGATTCATGATTAGGTCACTATCATCTAGGAGGGCTTCGAGAGCCTTTTAGGGATGAGTTCATCCCAGTGACCATACACATAGTGTGCATTCAAGTGTTTATCCACTTGCAGTAGGGAAGCTTGACTGTGGCTCAGTATTCAGCGAGGTTCACAAACCGATCACGCTACTCCACTGACATGGTATGAGACCATTTCTTTATGCCCCTGACCTTCGAGAAGGGGCTCAGATGGGAGATTAGAGATTTGATGGGTTTCCAAAGCATCCTGATGTAGGAGGGGGTGTTAGAGAGAGAATTATTAGTGGAGAGTTTCCTTACTGAGATGTCACTGATAGGAAGACCGACCACTGAAAGTCACGTAGCGGAGTCATCTACAACTAGTTGTAGATAAATGACATAAAGTTCCAAGTGGGCCAGACCTACAGGTGGAAGAAATCAGGATATAGGTTCAGTTGTGTGAGGATCTCGACACAGAGCAGTACAGGCGTGGAAAAGGTAGTGTTACTCGTGTCGCGGGTAGGGTCACATGGCTCACGACTGCCTGGCCTTCTGTATAGATGACCAGAATATGGTAAAAGGACTGCATGGGAAGGAGAGAAGATTCGATTGAAGTGGTTCGCAGGTAGGAGGCAGACGAGACAGAGGAGCTGGTTGTCCAGCAGGCGGGGTGGCAATATGAGGTCCTACCGCCACCACCTGTAGGTGGTCCACCCGACCATAGGGAGCATGTGGATAGGGACGATATCAGCTCCAGGAAGTTGAGTCCTACGGCCACTGCTCTCCAGAGATGATACGAAGTACGATCTATGTCTACTCCACCTTAGCTGCAGTACTTATAGACACAGGGGCCTGTCACTCTTTTATTACCACGACCCTCGTTCGGAGCTCGGAGATTTCGGTGGAGCTGTTGGCCTGATCCTTACAGATAAAATCTCCTACGGGATTAGATTCGATGATTACACACTGGTGCCTACATTATGATCTTACACGAGGAGGTGAGATATTTGACTGGGATCTTCTAGTAACGACATCAATGCCTTACAACATCATCTTTTGTATGGACTTGTGATCTACAATTCACTCTCAGATCGAATGTATTTGGCACAATATGCGGTGTTTCCGCATGGATGGGACAAGGTTTTCATTCACTGGAGAGAAGGGAACCTTTTCATCACATTATGGACTTACCTGGAAGAGGGTGCAACCAATCACACATCGGTTGTCTAGCCTTACCCTCAGAGTGGTTGATGTTGAGAGTCTAAGCTATCCTGTAGCGGTGGACCAGTTCGCTGATGTTTTCCCTAATAACGATCCATGTCTACCTCCTCACAGAGAGGTGGAATTTTATATCTACCTGTACCCTAGGATGGAAAGGATATCTACACTAGCATATCAGATGTCATTAGCAGAGCATTGAGAGCTGCGAGTACAACTGGAGGACTTGTAGAGAAAGTGGTTCATTAGACCCAGTGTTTCTCCATGGGCAGGCTTGATATTGTTCACCAAGTAGGTGGATGGGAGTTTAAGATGCTGTGTGGACTATCGGCACCAAAACCAGGTGACTGTGAATAACAAATACCCACTCCCATGTATTTATGATCTCTTTGATCAGCTGATGGGGGCACAATAGTTTTCAAAGATAGACCTCAAATCAGGTTATCATCAGCTCAGGGAATGAGACGAGGATGTGTAGAAGATGACCATCAGATGTCAGTATGACCATTATGAGTTCTTGGTTATTCCATTCAGCATGACCAATGCCCTAGCAGTGTTCATGTGACTCATGAACATGATCTTCCTAACATACCTCGATCTCATTATTGTAGTATTAATCGATGACATTCTAATATACTCAGATATAGAGGTGAAGCATGTCTATCATCTGCAGATAGTTCCGGACACACTCCGAGAGCACCGACATTATGGTAAACTCTCAAAGTGTTACTTATGGATACAAGTGGTTCACTTCCTGGGACACGTTATCTCAATGGTTGTAGTAGTAGTGGATCCATCAATGATTGAGGATGTGCTTTCTTGGTAGCCAGCCAATAGTGTGACCGAAGGGAAGAGTTTCAAAGGTTTGGACGGTTACTACCCGAGGTTTGTGTTTGACATTTATCGAGTTACAACACTGTAATCAACATTGATATAGAAGGGGAAACCCTTCGTGTGGCCGGAGAGATGCCAACAGAGTTTCCATGAGCTGGGGTAGAGACTGAAGAGTGCCCCCATCTTGAGAAAACCAAAGGGGAGTGTTGGGAATCTAGTTTACTGTGAAACATCATGGGTAGGGCATGGATGTGTCCTGATATAGGAGAGAGAAGTGATCATTTATTTTTCTCGATAACTGAGATAGCACGAGCAGAACTATGCAACACATGACCTGGAGTAGAAAGTATTGTTCTTCACCATGAAGATGTGGGGACTTTACTTATGGGAAAATGTTTTACAGTCTACTTTTATTACAATAGTCTTTTTTATATCTTCTCTTAGAAGGGCCTGAACAAGAGACAGCGGCGTTGTCTTGAGATCTTTCAGGACTATGACATCGAGATAATCTAAAATCCTTGGAAGGGGAACATAGTAATAGATGCACTTAGCACGAGATCTGGTATAAAATTATCGACTGAGGCAACCGAGGAGCTAGCTGATTTGTGGTGATCGTACGTGGATCGAGAAGGATTATCTTATCTTCAGTCTCTAATAGTCACTCCCCCACTCCTTTAGCGAGCTAGGGAGGTGTATCTTAGAGACACTGACTTTGAGGCTCAAATGCGTAAATATCCACAAGACAGGCACTTGATCGATTTTCTGAAGCTGGGGAGAACCTCATCCTCTTTAGAGGATGTACTATGGTACCAGTGGCTCTTAGGGATGATTTTTTGATGTATTTCCATACATCCCCTCTAGCGGTACATCCAGGAGAGGTTAAGATCTACTAGGACCTCTGGCATCAGCACTGGTGGTCGAGAATGATGAAAGTTGTAGCAGAGTTTGTCTCTCTGTGCCTCACTTGTCATCAAGTGAAGGCATAGCATTAGGTTCAAGTGGTCTTAGATCATCCATTGGAGGTTTTTGGGTGGATGTGGGATGTAATTCTCATAGAATTTGGGACATGACTTCACACACATCAAAGGGGAATGATTCTATCTGGGTGATCATTGAATGACTCACCAAGTCGACCCACTTCCTACCTATCAGAGAGCAGCGATTTGTATAGGGCTTGGGACGCCTCTACCCGGAGGAGATTGTGGGGCATCCTAGGTTTCCATCTACGATCATCTCTAATCATGTGCACGTTTTACTTCCCATCTATTAAAGGGGTTGAAGGAGGAATTTGGGACACAGCTTCTGATGAGCACTGCCTTCCATCCTCAGACGGATGGTTATACAAAGTGGACTATTCAGACCCTTGAAGACATGTTTCATGCTTGCATCCTAGATTTTTTCCATAGTTGGGATGATCACTTTCCTTTAGCAGAGTTTGCATATGACAATATCTATCACTCCACCATAGATATTTCTCCAATTGAGGAATTTTACGTTCAACCTTGTAGATCACCTCTGTGATGGACTGACCCCAGAGAGTCAGCACTCATGGGACCAGAGATGTTATAGGAAACCACAGAGAAGGTGCATAACATCCAAGAGAGGATGAAGACCACACTGAGAAGGAATAAGTCTTATGTTGAAAGGATATGGCGACCTCTTGAGTTTGAGGATGGTGGCCATGTCTTTCTAAGGGTGTCACCTCGATAATGTTTGTAGAGATTTGGTTGGGGTTACAAGTTATCTTTGAGAATCATAGGAACCTTTCAGGTCCTCAATAGAGTTGGTGAGGTGTCATACCACTTAGCTCGTCCCTATCAATTTCACCCGGTGAAATAAATTTTCCACGTATCGCAGAGGAGGAGATATGTACATAATCCTTCTCACATCATTGAATGGGGCGAGATGGACATCGATGATGGGGTGATTTTTTCAGAGTTTCCAGTGCAGATAGAGGATCGACACGAGTGGGTCCTTTTTGGGTAGTTGATAACTCTGGTGCATGTTCGTTGGCAGCTAAGGATCCTCTAGGAGATCACATGAGGGCCGGAGGCTCAGAATTGTGCATTGTACCAACACTTGTTTCCCATGTTTTTGATGTGGCATTCAGGGATGCAAATCCCTGAGGTGGGGATAATTTAAATACCTGTATTTTTTCTATCTAATATTTTTATTATATGGATTTATTATGAGTCTGAAAAAATTGATGGCGTGTGATTTCGAGGCCAAGTGTGCCCGGAATAAATTTCTGAAATTTTTTTCGGGTACGTTCAGTAATGGCGTGAGAGGCATTTTGTAACTTTTGAACCGGTGCTCAAAATTGAAATATGAGGACACCGTTGAACTCACAGGACTGTTATTCGCTTAAGGAGAAATTCACCCCGACCACAGTAGGTCATGGGTTGATGTATTTTTTTTGGATATTTGAGGGAGAATTGAAAACGACCTTTTATTTTATTTATCATGAAACCAACAATTTGAATATTTGGTGGTGGAGACCACCCGAACTCCCCCTTAATGTGAGTAAACCCTTGTAATTCTACCAATTAATGAGCCAAAAATTAATTCATATTGTAATAAATTAGTAGGCTCCTCACCTTTTTTGAGGTTGGGGGAAATGTTGGAAAAGGAGAACTTTTTGTGGAGAGGTGAACATGGTGGGAGAACCTCCTCCAACGAAGAACATCTCTAAAGACAAACGAACTGACATTCGAGGAAACACCGACATCACCGTTATCATCTTCCTCCTCATGACACCTCCAACAAATGATTGAGGTATGGGTGTGTTTATGTTGTTATTTGTGGTTTTATGTTGAAACATTCTCCCCGAAGCGAAATGCTATCAGTGTAACATGGAGGGTACGGACCAAACAAGCATGGCCAGATCCCTCCACATCTTTAATGTTAATGTGTTCTTCACGGGTCATGATGACAGAAGCGGCACAATCGTGCCACCAAAGGAAACCACGGACAGTTGGCCATGATAGAAAAAGGTGGCGGCAGGTACTCAGATGGTTTTATGCAACCAGGGAGGCTAAAGAGGGAGACCACGGACCGCTGTCCACGACAGTGGGAATTCAGCAGCCGGCATGCCGCTCAGCCACATGGTGGTTGGGAGGTGTGCGTCTGTTCTGCCAGTTGAGCAGGAGTCCACGACCCATTGGCTGCGGTGGAGCAGGGGGGTAGCTGGCATGCAGGTCGGCCACGTGGAGGTTGGGAGGTGTGTGTCAGTGCTTCCAGTTGAGCAAGAGGCCATGACCCGTTGGCTGCGGTGGAGCAGGGGGGTATCTGGCATGCAGGTCGGCTGCGTGGCGGAGGGGTGACACGCGTCCATGCCGCCGGAGCTAGAGATCATGACTGTTTGGCCGCAACAGAGGTCATAGGGCAGCCAACCATGGGGGAGAAATGACACAAATCCGCGCCACAAGGAGGGCCTCCATTTCGGTTGGCTGCATAACGCTAAGCAGGACCCCACAGGCGGGTCCCATGGGCCAGACAGTGGGGCCACGTGGCATCACCTAGTTGGCCAAAACAAAACGGTCAATGGGCCATTCGACTAACCTGGGGGATCACCTCCTATCCCAGGTGGCGGCTAGGGCAGACCCCACCACAAGGGGCCACCATGGCCACGGGCTGCACCGCAAGCCGCACCAAGTGGGCTGTGCTGGGCCGCCCCCTTCACAGGTCAAGAAAAACCATGGCCTAGTGGGTCGGGACCGCTGTGGCCCGGGCCGATTCGGACCAGACCCGGACCCATATAGACCCAGATAAGCCTTTTGGCCATACCATGGGAACCCGGTGTTCGTTCGATGAACCGTGTGCGGTGCCGGAATCCTTGGATATAATAAGTTTTTTTGTATACACAACTGTAGTTTTGGATAAAGATGGAGTATGTTCAGGTTGGATCGAACCTAAATTCATCTGGACCCTCGGGACAAAATATCCAACAGCTTACAGATCGGGCATCCAATTGACCCGTCATCTGTTGCGTTGGGTCCCATATGATGTGACCGTCCTTTATGATACTTCTTAATGGGACTTCATGGTAGTTGAAGTATCTACGGATGGCTTGAGAAGAAGAACCAACCAGAATTAAGCATACCTAGTACATAAACCATGTTGCTAGATTTACTTGAGGAGACTTCAGAACCTTTGGGGGTCATCTTCGTATCATGTGTGGGTAGGCATCTCGATATCCTGTGTGGGTCATCGTCAGATCATGTGTGGGTCATATCTTGATCCTATGGGTGTCGTATTCAGATCCTATGGGGGTCATCTTTGATCCTGTTTGGGTCAACTACAGATCTTCTCGATGAAGTAAGATGATCTACTAATATAGCTAATCATCTATACTAACATTCATAAGTTATACCTGGTGTGAGTTCAGTTTTTACCATTGTTGTAATCTTCTGTGTTGTGATACCTTTGGGGAAATCTTTTGGGTGGTGTGGCAATCCTCTGTGGGGAATTCCATTTATGGTACTTACCATCATGGTAATACATGTGTGGTATTCTTCTGTGTGGCGTTACATTTTTGGTACTAACCTTTGAGGTGTTACCTTCCTGGTATTCATTCATTCGTTGAATAGTTGTGCTTTTGGTTAAATAATTTGGTCTTTTTTTTCTTATGAACGTGATGATTATACATGACAGCTTAGAAATATGTATGTTTATATTATTATGTAGGGTTTACTGTTAATTTTTTTTTTCTTTTTTTATCCATTTCGGATTATGAGAGGCCTTAGGGGGTCTCAGGGTTCCTACAGAGTATCGTTATACTCACCACTGCATGGTCTACACCCGCGCCTTGTTGTCTATTGTGCAGACGATGGAAATCACTGATCGAGGTCGAGGGTACCAGGACTGTAGGCTGCATTAAGGTGGGCATTAGACTAGATGATCTGTAGAGACAACCAATCAAGAGCTGTACCTACCCTTCATATAGGATACTTGGCAGGTGTTCACCGGTGCTATTTTCTGTTTTACTTGTACTTTCCATTTGGGCTTGTATTCTGGCACCTTTACATACTGTACACAATCTTTTTAGTATATAGTTTACATTGTGCTCGTATCTTGTTGTGTGTGTGGTTGTGTGATTTTATAGGTTATTAATGAAATTCCTTCCCGGTTTTAGGGATATTATTTTTTGATGCTCGTAGCTTTCCCATGGCCTATGGAAGGCATGTTTGGGGTAGTAGCAGCACGGGCCCTGTGGGACGGGTCATGACAAAATGCATCTCCATAGAGAACAGTATCATCCATTTTCACTTCTACTATAATGAAGTCATTATAAGGGAATGGGGGTATGGATCTATATATTTCAGATCTAGCACAATGAATACAAGGGAATGGGACTGTAGGTTCAATCCTCTAGAAATCAGTAAAACTTTAGTCCAAACCAGATACAAAGTATATGGTTTAAACTAGATTTTGTGGCATCCTAGTATTTTGTATGACATTGACTTATCAATAGGGATCCCTTATTAAAATGGAAAATAAAACTAAATTATCTAGATATGTCCATTATGATATAAACCTAGATAAAGTAGATTTATGATTCAATTGGATTGAAATGGTTTTTCTATCAATATAGGGGGAGCAATTGGAATTGAGAAGTGATTATCAGAACCTTCCCCAGTTCTGACTATAATTTAAAGTAATTGGTCATTATGTCTCTAGTTTTAGTTGAACCATAATCATTGAATTTTTCTCATTGTGAGGTGATGACAGAAGTACATGTTTAAAAAAACTAAAACATGAAACCTAGTCCCTCTGGCCGTAATCTAGAGAAATCTGCTTGCCTGGACAGAATGATGGAACTATGAATTCTGGTTCCACTAGCTGTATACCGTTGACTCAGGTGAAACCTGTTATTCCTAGACTGATCAATTGCATAGATAGATCATCAAGGGCTATTATGGCCTCTCTTGAACATTGGTAGGGATTCAAGATATCATTGGTTGAGATTGTGGTGAGGGGTCAAGCAAATATTTCCCCACAACATGGAACACGGAAACCCTCAATGTCAACCAACACTGAGGGTACTAGTTTAACTGATGGTTCTTCTATAAAGAAGGCATGATCATCTTCTAATATTGTGATATTTTTTCCTCACAAAGATGCAGAAATTACATATATAAGAGCTCATCTGGATTTAAATTCCCCATGGACTAAACCTTCCCCTGATTTTAATTTACAGAGGGAGATTGTTTTCTCTCATACAGAACATCCTACTATTGAAGCCACACTTAGTTTGGATGATGGAGAAAGTGTTAGTAATCCCCTGATTTTAGGTGATGTCAAGGAACAAGGGAATATGTTGATACATCCCTGAGAGGAAATGGGTTTTGAATACACCCTAAAGCTATATACAGTGGTGCACCAGGGAGAAAAGACCTCCCCAATGAAGCAACCTACTAAGCAGCAGGTAGAACAGTTCACTCCTCAGGTGAAATATAAATTCCATAATATTGTCGATGAGTAATTGGATAACTCTTAGTAGCAAGAATTTTCTTGGAATGGTGGATGACATGCTAGAAGTCACACGTGGTGATATGGAAGGTTTGAAACAACAATAAGGAATGAAGCTACTTCTCATGTATCAAACTAAAACACAGACAATGAAACTCTTCTCCAGCAAGCACGAGATTTGGAGGCTCTTTCCTATATATTCCATTGATTCTGTCATGGCTAAAAAATGTATTGGGGACCTTCCAGTATGGAGAAAAAAAATATTTCCGAGAAGACCAAGAAAAAACATAGGACCACATGATGGAGGTAATGATCTAATATTTGAACCATTGTTTCTATCATTGTTGTTCCATAAAGTTTTTTATGATTAAATAAAAATTCTATATCCCCTAAATAGTTTTTTTTTTAAAAAATCCTCATATAAAATATAGGTTCATAAAAAATATATCTCTCTCAATGAATGAAAATTGAGAAAAAATCCATTATAATGATCATATAATTTAGGTTAGAGTTAATTTATTGAGTGATGATGTGTAATAATTTTAGTTTCACATAAATAAAATTGAATTAAATATTAATTTAATAAAAAAAATTCAAATATTATCGTTGATCAAAATAATCTAGGATGTAGACATATAACCCAATGAATGAAAATTGACTTAATAAATCCCTTACCTCACGGTTCTCTTTAGTGGATCACTCTTTAACCTCGTGTATTGTGGTTTTAAAAATTTGATTACCTTATAAAATAATTTTTATAATTATTAATAATATCATATATGATCCATTTATAATATATTAATACCCAGTCTATAATAATAATTCATTATAACGATTGATTCATGTGTTAATTTCATTAATTTTTCATGCTATTTTCATCATTAATGTTTCATGTAATAAAGATTTTTTATAGTTGAATAATTTACAGAATTATATTATTATATAAATATAATTCATATTAATTAGATTCATATTTATAATTAGTTATTAATTTATAATACATATAATTAATCGAATCGCATTACGGAGAGGATAGTACGTATATACACACAAGCGACCAAATTATTTTCTTAACGGGAGAAAGGGAATGAAAGTTGACTATATATAATTTTTTAATAATTATTAACACTTAATAAACATAATATATAAAAATAAAAGAAATCATTATTACCTTTCATTTAAATCATTAATGAAAATGTAATAACATCACTTTGTAAGTCAGGTGTCTTCTGTACACACAAAAGAGCTTATCACATTCTATACAGAATGGAATGTATGATATTATATATGATATTATAATTCTATAAGTAAAATTATTTCATTATTATCATATATAAACATTATATTCTTCATTATATAACTCTTTTTCAGTCAGTTATTGAAATTTAATTACATCAGTTCACGAGGCAATAGTCTATCGTGCACACAAATGACAGTTTGATTTCCCATGTGAGGGAGGAGGAGATAGTTGTAGGTCATTCCCTTGACAAAAAAAATATATTAATATAGAAGATTGTGAGGGTATTATATCATAATTATTTAACAATATTTATTTGAGGTTATGTAATAAATAAGGTTAGAACAAAAAGTGGAGGACTATACATTTTTTTTTCAGGAAACACCTATAAGATTACTCATAACACATTCCACGTAGAGATTACTAATCAAATGGAGGGATATGAGAACTGATTTTGTATTTTAGGAATAATATTTCAATTATTTTTTGATTCAATAGTGTATTTGTGTGTGGATATGTGTGAATGGTAAATGCCATTTTATAAATATGGAAATGAAATCACATGAAATATACTTGTAAATTTCTCAAAATTCACCAAAATGATAAAGTATATAGCATTAAAAAATAAAAAAAATGATCATATATTTGATATTGGGATTGATATTATTTGTATATTTCCATAAAATATAAATTAGATCTATTTTTGGTCATTTTTAACCCATTTCCTTTGTTAAACCCCTAGTAATCACATTTTTACCATAAATGTGGAATATAATTTTTATTGTTTTTGATAATTACTATGTTTAATATGACATGGACCATATTAGATAATATAAAATTTTATGACTCCAAATATTCAATCTATATTCAAAAATAGAACACAAAGAAGTGTTATAATTTAATAAAAAATTAATCCCACATATGCGATGAAAAAACATGTTTCCAATGGAAATTTTCATAATTAAAGAATGTTGTAATATCAAAATTAAATATGAAATGTATTAAATAACATAAAATAGATATATGATTAAATAATTGAAGTAATTTTACTTTTATGAACATATTAAAATACTATGTGTAATAAAAAATTATTAAATGAAAAGGTAGTTTATAATAAATATATGTATTTATTTACTATTCATTGAAAAGTTAGACTTTTTTGAAAAATCTCCAAAATTTGCCCTAGTAAAATTTTGAAATGACAATATAAAAAACAAATTTCATTTAAAAAAATTAATAAAATTGGTAAAAATTTAATTAATTATTCATTCACAATGCAAGACTAATATGACATTTAAGAAAAAATGTTTTCCAAAAAACATTAATTTCCTTTTAAAGAGGATCTTATATTATTTATAATAAACTCATAACAATTGAAATTGTTTAATACGATTTGAAACCATATAATTATAATAAATTATTTATAACTATTCATTACTAGAATCATAACGTCTGGGTTATACTGGGAATGTTTAAAAAAAATATTTTAAAAAAGTATCAAGTTTCTTCTAAATCTGTTGTTTCATGAATCACAAGCTATTTAAGATGTTGAATTTATTTAATATATATATATATATATACTTTCTATGGGTTTTTCCTTATCTTCAAATCATGGTGTTTTATTTATAATACATTATTGAACATGTTGTGCCTCTTTTAGAATCTTTGACTGTCACATTATACACCTCCTTAATAATTTTTTCCATTGCTATTTAATCAAGATATTTGTAATAAAGGATTTTTCATTTTAAAATACCTTTTTTTGGAGACCCACATCATTAAAAATGGAAAATAGATAATTTTATGTGTGAAGGTCACTAGTAATAAAACAAACTAGGATTTGAAATAGCATAACATAGGTGGGATATAATGATTTAGTCATAGAAGAAAACTATAATATCAAAATAATGATAAATAGTGGTATAAATTGTTAATCATAATAATATAAATGATCATGAGAAAATTTAAAAAAAAAAAGAAAATGTTCAATATAATTGGTGTGAAAAATTTCATTTATATGATCATAATATATAACAATATGACCAAATTTTATTTCATAATAACTTTACAATGGTTAATACATTATTTTACCATCTATAAATATATTGAAATATAATTAATTAATAATTATCAATTTCATATTATTTATATCATCCTTTGGTTTTGTATCGATCATTTTTCACTTCATCTCTTGCATCAATAGAAATAAAAATCCAAAAATGAAATTCTACTCCTTGAATCACTAAATATTACTTTTAATGATCATATTGTCCCGAAAAGAGTAAGAATAATTTCATTATAACATTATTAAAGCAATAATGGTTATCCTTTGGATACATAGAATCCAAAAGGAATATGAATATATTAATATAAAAAAATATATAATAAACATTATTTAACACATCGCATTCCATAAATACATTACCATATATATCAAATAATCTCAATAAACTTGACATCAGGAATATCTCCAAGATTAATATTTCCTTGACTATGTATTTCTTCTACAGAGTATCACATTACCATTAAATGGCCTTTTCTTACATTAGTACCAATCAAAATATTCAAACAAATCCTTAAAAAGATATCATTGAAAAAAATTATCCAATTCTTAGATGGTAAATCATATATTAGGAAAAAACCTTACATGTAAAACCTTTATTAGATCTACTTTATTGATGTTTTTTTTCATTTCCCCCTAGGTAATCGATTTTTTTTTATTTCTAATTCCTTCTATATTAAAATCATTCAACCCATGATAATTCCATATGGAAACCATTATTTTTATAAAAATAAGAAACATTCATCCTATGCCAATTTTGACATAATTATTTAAAAGGATAAGTTCATTTTGTAATAAAAATTATAAAAATTGTAAATATTATTTTTATAATATATTTTCAAACCACAAGTAATCTTCCTTTCGTGAAATAAAAAAATATAAAATACATTTTTTCTCTTAAAAAGATATTATTTTATATAAAATAAATAGTGACCCATTTAGTTTATTATATACATGTGTAAACCATACAATTATCATAATTTTTATTACTATTAATACCTATCATCTAATCATCTAGTTTTTATTGAGAAATTCCTAATAATAATATTTTATTATTAAATCATGTTTTCTTTAAATCTGGTATTGCATGCATCATACGCTATCAAAGTGATTTTATTTATTTATAAAAAAATTATATCATATAGTCTTGGGGTGTCACATTATCTTATAATATTGTTCTTGTGCATCATATCTATTTTAAAAAATTATGTTCATATTTTACAATTATCAGGTGTTACATATGACACAAAAATTACCAACACTGTATGAACTTTATGTTATAATCTCACAATTTTATTGAGATTGTTTATTCATAAATTTTCTGATTATTAACTTGTATTTTATATCTCTCTAAAATATATTTTTTTAAATTCTTTGATAATTTTAAAAAATAATATATCTTACTTTCTTTTCCCTCCACCCATGTACACAAATTTCCAATGAAAATTTTTATGGAAAATAAACATTGTTTATCTCTTCGATGAATAATTCTTTTCTTCCATGTTCATGTTTTATTTAAACATTATTAAATTATATATTAACTATTATGAAATTATGTATTAAATTATTTTTTAATTAATTATTTATTAATTTATTTATATATATATTTTTAATAGGAAATTCATGTCATTTTCCCAAAAAAAAATTTTAATGAGGGTGTGAATGAAATCATAGTTTTTTTGTACTCCAAGAAAAATTACTTTTCCAACGTCATGAATGCACATTTATTTGATTATTCCATTAAAAGTTTCCATATTTCCATTAAAATAAATTTTTTCATGATATTATCTAAATTTTTATATTTTAAATAACTTCATTCAATTTAAAAATGATACTTTCCTCAATAAATGATTTAGTTATTTTCCTGAAGGAATTTTTATCTGTGTCAACATTCATTGATGTAAATTATTCTCCACTATGGATAGGATCCGATTATTTTATCATTATTATTTCTCTAGATGGTTTATGATTTGAATGATGAATTATTGACTAAACATATAATTTTTGTGTGGGTTATGATATAAGGAAATTATAAATGATTCCATGGTCTTCTGTAACACATATGAAATGATTATGAATATGTGATTAATGAGTCTGTTATATCATCTAATGAATTTGAAAATTTTAATGTATTATGTTCTCAATAGATATAAAATATATTATACTAATCCCAACATGTGTAAAAGGGTGGTCATCCCATGCCCAATGTAGGTATACATGTGCTAAACCCAAGACTAACATTTTTCAATGTATTTGTCGGTATCCTTGACATAATATTTTGATGATTATGATTATAAAAAAATAATTCCACTATTCTATGATATTATTTTAGGATAATTATTTTCACTTTTGATCATATTATTTGATTTCTTAATGATTATTTTTTAACTACCAAGCCTAATGTGATGAATCGTGATTATTATATGTGAATTATTTGGTATCATTTTTAAATGTTGAGCTCATAAAATTATGCTAATGTTATGTCTGAAAGTGAAATATTTATTGATATCTTGTTTTTCAACCATAATTATAATCTAATACAACTCTATTAAATTATATTTTTTCCAGGATATAAATAATGGTTTAAAATATTATTTTTCTAAGAATAGTTCTAGTTGTGATAAATATTGTGGGGGATGATATTGATATTTTATGTACAAGACTTATATGTTTTAATGTTTCCAAATAATGAAATATATCATTGTTCTTACATTGATAATAATATTAAGTAATTAATATCTATATCATAAGATGTAAATTTATTTTTTAAATTCATGGGTCACCTCCTTCAGTATTTGATAAAGGATATATATTTTTAGAAACAAGGAAGAGAAATAATTCAACAAAACACATAGGAGAATAGTATGTATAGGAGAATTTTCTTGTGTTATGGTAATGAAGGGAATACATTTTTTCATTTAAATAATCCATCTATGGTAATCAAAAAGTTGATGGTGATATGGAACAGATTCATCAAGTCGTAACATCTTCAAATGGGTTTGATATGCCATTAACTATATTGCCACTAGTTCACGGTCAATGAGACTATGATTTCACACCTATTTAGACACAACATGGGGTGATATTATTTGGTTAGTTCAAATTCTCCTTATTCATCATAATACTTGATGAATATGATATAATCTATGAAAACCATTTATGATTTGGATGTGGTATAGGGTGAATATAAATTTTCCATAGGAAAATATGAATGAGTCATAATTTAGGACATCCTATGAATGATTTTCTTGATTATATGATGTGTCACTATGATTATTGTAGCATGATTCCTACATTATTTATTACCATAATATTAAATGGTTATAAAAAAATAATATTCACAAATAATGTTAAGAAAAATTAAATGGATAACTAATTGGTATAGAATCAGGAGTGATTGTTTGGATGCACAACCTACAAAATTGATTTAGGATTTATAAAAAGAAGCTATGTGTGATTTATGAACCAATGAAATGAGAAAAATTGATATTTATGAAATTTTATTTAATAAAGTCTATGGAGTAATGAATATTCAATTACCTCCATGTTTAAAATGTTGATATAGAAACATAATGTAATATCTGAAAGGAATAATAAATTGTTTTATATGTGGGAAATTGTGGTATAATTTCGTACACTATTGATAAAAAATGAAAATTTTATTCAATATAAGGGATTTCAATTTTCATTTAAAATGGTATCATCTAAGGTTGAATTATTTTAAAATGGAATATATGGGAATTATATAAATATATGTCGTGTGTGGAAGGATCTAAAAGTGGATCAATAAAGTTTTAAAACAAAAAGTTACTATTGATGATGAATAGAATTTGAATGACATGTCACTGGAATTTAGTATTGATGAATAAGTTGAAAAATAATTGTTAATAGTCTAATAAAAAAGTGGAATGATTGGTGTGATTGTGTATTGGAATTTTAGAATCGTTTTGTAGATGTATTTTATCAATGATATTCTTTCAATAAGAATACCTAACCAACTGAGGTTTTTTTATACTATTTATTCATTTTATATTTTCGTGAATATGATGAATTCTACCGATAAAAAAAATTAGTATTAAGGTGATAATTTTCGGAAAACACTTGTTTAAGTGATAAATAAATATTAATATATTTCGGATATCATGTAAATAATTTCTATAAGGGAAAAGGCTGATTCATATTGATGATGTAAATTGGATTGAGTGGGTAGAGGTTATTATTTAATGTATATATGATTTTATAGAGGATTTAAGGTGATATATGAAATTTATTGAAATGATTGGAATATTATGTGATGTATATGATTAGGGAATAATCAATTTTTTATATGACTTTATGAGAGATTGAAATTATTTATATATTACTATTATGTTATTCATGGAACAAAAAGTTATCAAATCAAAAAAATATTTGGGATTTGTTTTTAATATATCATATTTGTTTAATTTTTAGGTCATTTATTTATAAAATTATTTATATTAAACATTGGTTGTTATTATATAAATTTGAGTGATTGGTTATGAATATTTGTTGAGAATGGGTAACTTATTCTAACCATTTTAGTTTATTAAAAAATCTTTAGACATGGGGAATGAATTTTCATTCATCTTACAATCTTCTAATATATCAAATGTGATAGGAATAGTTTTGAATATAATTAAAATTGACATGTTGTGGTCGAATCAGTGTCAAGAAAATTTTATCCAATTATAAATGTCCATCACTTTTCCACATTGACCTGTTTGTATATTGATTTTTATATTCAATTTTTCAAATAATATGAATTTATATGAAAGAATTTAATATATTACAAAAGTTATTATTACCAGGATAACTCATCAAAAGGATTTTAAAGTTCATGTCGGGTAGGGTGATGACAAGTACATGGATTCTACACTATAATGTGATACAAATTTATAGTGGTGTGAATCTAAAATTATTCTTTTCCCAATTATTAATCCATACACTTTAATAGGGGTTTCAAAATAATTATGAATCCCTTTAATGATAATGAGATTTTTAAACATAGAAATCCTTGTTGTTTTATAATAAAACAATCTATAGGCACCCACTAACTTCTAAAAAACATTGAATCACATTGAAATTATTCCATGTATAAGAACATTTATTAGATGAAATAGTGAATAATTGTTTTCCCTAATTCCTCTTAAAATGGTACATTCACTATATGGGGAAAGAAACTCATTTTATTATTCATTTTTTCCTTAATCTTTTTATCTTATCATTCCATCAAATCATTTCTTATGATACAAATTCATCTACTGATTGTTCTCCAAATTGATTAATCTTCTCTTCCTTCAGTATTTTTTCATTTGATGCATTTTAAAAAGTATATAACATATTAATTTTATACCCTAAAAAGATAAATCAATCCAATATCACTTTTTTACATATTCTATTTTCTAACTAGTTCTTTATTTCATCTTCTGATTCTTCCTCTCTATTCGGTAATCCTTTATTTTTCTACTACATCTTCAACCTATGATTCTATCGTAATGAGAATATATCTCAAGTTTCTTTGATGTATACTCATTATGGCACATATAATATTAATTATAATATGAATCCTAAATAGTTATTACATAATATAACTCTTATTTCTCAAAACCTTGAAACCCATTTATATAAGATTATTTTTCATAACAAATAAATAAAGACACAAACTCATATTTGAAAATCATGTTTCCAAATTTGAATCACCAACTTTACTATTTCATACTTTGGTAGAATTTAATATTCATATAATATATGAGTCATCTTATCTTATATTAAAATTTATTGTATATGAGATTAAATATTATTCATCATCATTACAAAAAATATCATCAAGAATCATGATTTTCTTCCATGAATATTTTTATTTATGAAATTCTTCTCTACATCACCATAGTCAAAAATATCATTTAAAACATCATAAGGAACTTCAAAAATTCTACCTAGAATAAAATTATTTATTTTCTTTTGTTTTGGGAAACATCATACATTGTTTACTAAAAACTTAATAGGATCACATGATAATAATTTTTGAATAATATTCACTCATTTTATGATTTAATTTGGTTGAATATACTTGATCTTCCCATAAACGTGTTTCCAGAATATTTTCACAAGGGCCTACCTCTACCTAAAGGCTTCTTTAATGTTTCTGGTTTTTCCTATATCTAATGTAGCCTTGGAGAGATGATATTCTCATTCGTATATATTAACATCCATGAACTCTATCAGATGAAATTTTCATACTCACCAATATGTCCTTTTAGAAATTTTTTGGATGTTATCGCTCAAATAATTTTTTCTAATTATCCTATTAAAAATCCCACACAACCACTATCTGACGATCATGCATGGGAATATAATTATGATAATAGTTACTCAAAAAAAATTATGCTGACTTCATAAAATGAATTATTAATTTGATCATCCCCATATGTTTCTTCTATATGATATTCTAGGAATTCAGTGCTCCATCACTATTTTTTCTTTATGAATAGGGTCCTTCAGATGACTCAATAAGTCCATAAAACCTCTTTAATACATTATTTGTTCATTCATTATAAATTCATAACTATTTCTTTTTATATTTCTATTATCAACCATGATATAGATTGTATAACTCATATTACAACATAACATAAATAGGAATTTAATTATTTAGGATCCATAATTCCACAAATTTCCCCTAACTTCATTCAACCAAGATTCTGAGAGAATATTGAAATTATAAATGATGTTTGATAAAATAAGGATTAATAATTAATCTCATGATTATGAAATATTTTATTGATCATTTAAAAATATTTTAAAGATTATCTTGATTCACATCAACAATTCATCATGATGTATGATTAATAAAGAACACATAACATTGAATAATAATATATTAGTTGTCTGATAATTATATATCTAATGTAACTAGGAATGTAAATATCCAAAAATTTATTTCCATCCATTTTCTGATCATCTCAATTCCTTCAAACTAGTATGTTGACATTTTTAAAGAACTATTTTTTATTTCCTAGTATATCGTCTATTTGATTAGAATGCTTATCTGAGTCAATTTAATAGAATATATAAAATTACTTCGGAGTAATTAATTTGATGTACTCTATAATGATGTATTTTTAAAAATACATCCATTGGAAATTCTCCCCGATTTTGTAATATGAAAACCATCCTCTTATTACCTTAGTATGATCGACTCCTTCTGAACAACATAGTGTATTAACCATTACATACATCACCTGTTGTCTTAATTTTCTAATTGTATTCAACAAATACTTCTCTATTCATTAATATAATCCTTATCTAATTGGTAATAATTTATTTGATAATTTATTATTGAAACATCTTGAACCTAATAATATGACTAATAAAAAAACTTCTCCAATCAAAAATTACTTGTTTGCGACATTAATATTATCTCTTTAATCCTAATATCCAATAAAAGGTAACCAATAACTTTCATATTTCATTTAATGAATAATATTGATCACCACTATGCTAATAAAATAGTGTATGTTTCTCTTATGATTCAAATATTTAATAAAATCAGTTCATATTCATTCATTCATCCCTGATATATCATCAATGTTACAAAAATTTAATCGTTTGACTAAAAATTCTAGTATCTTCTTATATATAACTTATATAACATATTGAAATCTAAAATATTATTCTATTTCATTTTATCCATTTTTAAATAATGGAATTTATTAATAAAAAATAAAAAACCCACAAAAAGAAGTCTCTTCAATGACCCAATTGTATTTTATTCTAATACCATCAAAGTACATTCCAAATAAATATGTTAATATGTGAATTTTACTCTCCATTCCATCTCAAACATTTCCCCCATTATTTTTTGAAACATACTTTATTTCACATTATCTCTTTCTTATTGACGATAAATACAATTCTCATGGGAGAGGGTATAATTTCATTCCTATGTAATGTGTTTTCCAATAGTTATGTATAAGTCCATTCAATCCCTGATCAGTGTAGAAAAAATTAGAATTTTTTTAAACAATGTAGTTTTCCTTTACCAACTAATATTGATAAATCATATAATGAAAGAACATAATTTTTTTTCATGGTTGAACATTTTTCATGCTAGGGATACTAATTGAGATATGAAACTCTTGTAATATAGATCAATATAAACTCATGAACCCTCTTCAACAATTGGATTAAAAATATTAAACCAAAACTATCAGGATAATATGTACTTAAGAATTTTTATAAATCCAATTTTCATATATAATTTCTAAATTCAATTCCCCTCATTTCTTATGACACATATTTTAGGTAACTATGAATGATCGATTTAAGATATATATAACTTTCCTATTTCATTCCTTTAGGAAAATATAAAAATAATTTTTTTTATATTTCATAGTTATTTTGGACAAAATATTATTAGTTATTACTTGTATCCTCCTTTAGAAAGTGTATCATACTCATAAAAATGAATAATTTCAGTACATATTCATTTGGATGATTATAAAGTGAATAAAATAATAAATCATTCTTATTTGGAAGTCAAATATTTTGAAAATATCAACATCATCACCATGGATCATATTTTTAAATATACAACAATGTAATATGAAATGTGAGACCAAATAATTATGAGATATTTATTCAATGTTTTATCATCTATTGACAACAACTCGTTTAATTTCATCAAAAATTGGTCCTATTATAGTTTTACTATAATCCAAATTTGGAAAATTTAAAGGATAAATATTTTCATAAATATGTATAGTAAATTTTTACATACATTTCACCATCACATCCTCCCTTATATGATTATGCATCACCTACAGTTCTCTTAATTGGAATAAAAATTTGAAAACAAAAGGATAATTGAATAATTTATCTCTCTTTCTTTGTTAATGTGTGAAACATGGTTGAGATAATTTTATAAACCATTTTCCCCCATCTTCTAAAAAATTTATGTTTCCACATAGATATAATAGTTATGATTTATGTTGGTGTAAAATTAATCTTATCACATATTCTTACTTTTTTATATAAAAATTACACATTATTTTCATCTTGTATTATGAGTTATTAATACTTATAAAGGATCCCTCATGTAATTGTATAGTTGTTAAAAATTATTTCTTATTATGTACATCTTTCATACATCTCTCACACAATAACTATTTTAAAAAATAGTTGTAATTTTTTGACAATGTCTCATGTGTATCCTCTTAATCAGTTGTAATATTTTTTTTACTTTTTAGTAGCCTTTTCTTGTTGTTATTTTATTATCCAAATTCTATAAAAATATTCTGGCCATATAACTATTATTTTATAAGGAAAATTAGACGATTATTTTGGTTTTCCACATGTATTAATATAGGTTCATTACATTTTTAGTTTTTTTCGATGTTTTAATTTTATTAAACATAATTAATATTGAATCCAAGGAATTCTCCCCTATCATTCATGAAATATTCCTGAGTGAACTATTGTTTACAACATTCGTGTGCTTATATCCCATGGTTTCTTCTTCTTTCGTAACCAACTTTTCTGGATTTCTTTTATCAACATCCTTAGATACATTTCATGAAGATCATCCATAACTTTTGAAACAACCATATATTTGAACATCATATAAATTTTAAATCATTCCAAATATATTTATTATATTCTAATTTTTATTTCTCTATGAAATATTGATAATACTTTTTGTCTTCATCCACCTTGACAAGGGTATCTTATTTTCATATTCAATTAGTGTATATTACCAATAATATAATACACATTGACCGAATATACTATAACACTGATATTATAACAATAATTATTTACATTTTATATCAATTGAGTTATATTATTAGGAGTTATTTTTAACTGGTTTGGATCTTCATTGGTAATCAGATTACATGATATTTTTTTCATCCACCCAAGTCATGTTATTTGGATTTTAATATAATTTCATCATCCATATATGTATAGTTTTTTCCAAAAACCAACACTACATGTGATAAAAATTTGAAAAAATGTTGTAATATTTCATGGATAGTTCATAATTATTTATAGTTTCTTGAAATAGAGCATTAATCAAGGTCCCGACCATCTTATCACATGTTGGATAACTTTTAACATTGTAATCCACCAATGATCATTTTGTAGTAGAAAAAATATTCTCTTTATTTTTTTAAGACATAATATTTATTTTATAAGTATTAAAAAACAACTCTTCCAATCCTATATATCTCATTTTTTTATTGATCTTCAATCACAATCACATTCTCGTCATAGGTAGTCTTCATTTTTTACATCCTCTGTATAAAACAGAACAAAGTTTTATAAAAAATTTCATGTTTCTTGTTATTAATTTTTTTACATTCAATTTAATATCGTTGACCTCAATTATTCTATTAATTTTTGTTTTGGTGCATGTATATTTTCTTCCAATGTATTCTTCACTTCATCCTTATCTTCAATCGCTTTGATCCCTTGGTATTTGAACACTAAGGAAATTATTATAACATCCATATTACTCACATTATTGGTTCTATTTTTTTGGAGAGGTATATAACTTTTAAAACCTTTTATCATAAATCAATTTACATATTATCATCTTATAGTAACAATAGGAAAATATATTTTTATGTACTGTAAATTAATCCACATACATTAGAATCTACTTATTTGGGAACAGAATTCATAATATTGTAACACCCCAAGTAAATAAAGAATATGAAATTTTCATATTTATCCATATTTGTGAATAAAATATTAATATGACTTTAAAGGGGATTCTATGCTCGATTGCATACCCAACACGCAACAACGAGTTTCTTGGGAATCTTACGTTGCACTCTAATAATAAAATAATATTATTTTAAATGGCAGTTAACATGTAGCTGTTGTATTGGCGGGAATGGATATAAATAACTAAAATATGATTATATATGTTTTTAAATGTTTTTTCATTTATCCAATAAAGGATAATGGCTTAAAATACGGAAAGAATTCAATTTTAGGCGTATATACCCTAGTTTTCACTAAAGGTTCACTTATCGCCTTTTGATGGCGAACCGTCATTAAATATAGTTTTTTTCACTCTTATAAATTCTATTTGGACCAAATAAAACTCTTCTTTAGAATCGGGACATCAAAATTTACTTTGTGTAAATTTTTGGTATCTTTCCGATAAAGTTCATTTTGTTAATGAATAGTGTAAAATGTTGTATTTTAATTCAAAACCTCTTTTTAATCTAATTTATTTATATGATTAGATTATCTTTTTAATTGGTTTTAAAGTGAAATTAGAATATATTTTTACCATTAAATCCAATAGTGGTCATTGGAATTAATTTCACATTGAAATCAGACTTAAACTAGTGTCAATCTTTTGATACTTATTGTTTCATAAAAACACGCTATTTGTCATGACAACAGGAATTAATTATTAAATTAATTAATGTGACTTATATGTTTTGAATTTTTTAAAATAGACTTAATTTTTGAATTCAGAATATCAAATATAGCTTAGGGTGAATTTTTGGTAATTTTCTGAAAAGCTTCAATTTTTGATGAATAGTGAAACCACTAAGTGGTACTTATAAAAACTGATTTTCCGTTTAAATGAAATTTTTCCACCTTTGTGTTTTGAATTTCAAAAATCTGACATACATTGTTGTCATTACGAAGTAAAATGTGGTTCAATGGGATTAAAATAATTTTTTGGTGAATAGTAACTTATTAAGTTTTTAATCGCGATTAGAGGTAATTAGTGTAGTTTAAGGTAAAAATAATGTTTTAATAATATTAAATGAACTTGACACATGTCCTAACCTCATTGGATGTGTCATGGCCGACAATGAAAACCCATGGGACAACTTGGGGACCCCATGAGGCCACTTTGGTTGGAAAATGACATTAATTTCTTTTTATTTAAAGTTTAAGTAAAAAATGAGCAAACATGAAATGTTTTACTAAAACAATTTTTACATGGGGTTATACAAATCATATTTTTGACTATAAATATTCATTGGAAAGATAAAAAGATTTCCTACATCATAGTGTTTTTTTCATAATTTTTAGACATTAAATAAATTAAATTATTTATGACATCATGATGATGAAGTGATGACCTCATTATTTAATGATTTAAATAAAATGGAATGATAATGTAATATCTAAGACCTAAACATGTCCAAAACCTATTGGATGAGTGGATTTCTAACCCTTGTCACCTTATCCTCGAAAAAAATCAATGTGGGACCTCCTAAATACGAATACCATTTTCAAATAAAGTAACATTTGCTTACTTTCCAAGAGTGCCCATCCTCTCCTCTTATAAAAGGCCCCCACCTCTACCTCCTTACCCACACCCCCAAAGCCTTTGGCTCGGACACCCCTTCCCATTTTGTCTCTCCACTTCCCTCTCTTACTCCTTGAAGCCTCACTTTGGTCATAAGTCTTCCCAAAGAAGCCTTTGAGCTCAAACCAATGGGAGTTACCCGATTTTAAGGTAATGTGTTCACTTGAGTCCTTTTGTTTTATTTTGCCTCTCCAACCCCATAAACTCTTTTTATTCATTTATTTTGTAACATATCCAGTATCTTCATTATACTAGGATGTTGTTATAATAAGGATTCTAGCTACACTTACACACACCTACATCTAATGGTTAAAGAACATATTGTTTCTGTGGATGGCGAATTTCTGCCTCACGAAACGATGATTGTTCAACAGTCATATAACACCATCAAAGGTGTCCATTAATATGTCACTATATTTATATATGATATATAATATGTTTATGATTTACTTAATCTTCTGTATTTTTTATTTGTGGCTTAGCTGTATGGCTTCCATTATGGGTATACGTGATATCTTCATTTTAGGAAGTGCGGACTACCGCCCCCTCAAAGTGATGTGATTCGTTAATGACATACATGGGACGTATAAAAGATGGATTTAATGTTATTATATATGATGTTATACTGGAATTATAATATACCTATATATCATTATTATTTCTTTCCATTATAGTATGAGATAGAAATGAAAGTAGCGTTCATGCGTACGTACGGCTTACCGTCTCCATGAACGGTGCATTTCATTTATTATACCCAAATGTAATGTACTATTATAAGTACATGTATATAATGGATATATATGATGAATGATACATCTAAATGATGAATATAATTCTGGAATTAAAATATACATACCTCTCATTTAGTTTTAATTCCATTAATATGACAAAGAAATGAAAGTAGCGTTAATGCGTACGTACGGCTTACCGTCTCCATGAACGGTGCATTTAATTTCTTACCTCTAAATGATTATGTAATATTATAAATACATGTATATTCTGGATATATATGATATATATGCTATAAAAATCAGTAATTTCATTCTGGATATAAAGAAACTCTGACCACATGAACAACATGTAATTGTAAGAAGTCCACTTTCGACTTAAGAACCAAATATCGACAAAACAATCATTATTAACTTAAAAGATTACATAATTTTTATAACATGAAAACAAGTGATCTAAAAGGAATAATGAAATAGAAAAAGTTTCTTAATAATGTGGAAATTAACTCATGTTTATTATTCAGGATGTTAAAGAATGATCGAGTCAAGTCGGACCCGAGGTAAGGGATCCTACTCCTCTCTTTCTTTTTAAGTACACTCTTTTATGTAATTCCTTTAAAGCTCATATTTCTTGTGATTGGGATGTTCTTTTATATTAATCATACATTAATTTTTATATACATATGATGAGAGACCCTATTCTCTCTCATCAATCCATTTTGAATGTTTTAAGTGGCGCTGTTAGGATGCCGAATTTTCGTAAGAGATCTAACCTCTCTCTTTATTTTTAAGTACTCTCCTTTATGTCACTTCTTTTAAGCTCGTCTTTGTTATATTGGGGGATGTTCTTTTATATTCCTCTTTCTTTAAACTTTATTTTTATGTGATGATAAACCCTATTTTCTATCATCAATCCATTTTGGATGTTTTAAGTGGCACAGTTAGGCTGCCGAGATTTCGTAAGAGATTTTTCATCTCACTTTTATTCCTGTGAGATTTATGCTACATTTGCCACAATTTCCTTTGAGTGGTTTATGTACTGACCATTATTACACTCCTTTTGTAATATAATTCCATATATGGGTATTTACATATTCATTGTATGACACTTCTTCGATGGCGTGTACTTTTCGAAAGTTACCCAAGTCGGTAAGGGAACCTTTCACCCTCCTCTTTTTAAAAGACTTCATTTGTTATGTCTTTTAATTCACTTACTATTATGTTGGGATATGTTCTTCTATATCCTGATTGATGTAAATTTTATTTCCAAGTTATGAGATTCTCTTTTTATCTCTCATCAACTCATTTTCTGAATTCTTGAAGTGACGCAGTTAGGCTATAGAATTTTACCAAGGGAACTTTTTAACCCAATTTTGATTTCTTTGGGTTCAACATGTAGTTATTGAATATGTCATACTTTGAATATGTGTGAATGAACTTTTATTGTTTTACACTTAATATCCAATTATATTGGTTGTATTTATATTTGTCACACATAATTTTGAGATTGATTTATCCTTAATTTAAGGACACCTTCTTTATAAGGGATTTCATCACATTTTACATCTCTATTGAGACTTCATTGTTGTTATGCACTAATTCACTCATATATGGTGTATATATTGTCCTTTGGAATATTATATCATGAATCCATTTATTCTCATGATATTATAAAGTTCTGATTAAATGTTATTCCTCAATTATTGTATTCAAGTGTCACTAATTTTGGAAAAACCCCTTTAACCAAAATATCACTTTAAATGTTTTAATTATTTGTTCTTAATAATATACATGTTTTCAAAATGGTTTTAAGGATTTATTTATATGGATATTAATGGATTAAAATGTTAAAATCTTCAAGGTGGTATGGGACTTCGTCTCAATCTCCTTTCATTGAGGCATATTTTATTTTATACACAACTTTATTTTATACGGTGTATAAAACCCTTTGACTTTTACGTTTATTCAAAAAGAATCATTTTTATACGAAGCATTTACTAAACGAACAAAGGGAATGTTTTTGTCGTACGTATACAACGACAATGACTTCTCCGCCTTCATGACCGTTATTTGAGTTTCGGCTTCCTCTACAAGCCATACCTTCTTTTTAAAAGAAAAATAAATACCATGTTTTACTTTTCTTTTGTTTTGGTATTGAAAATGTTTGTCATAATGTTTTTTTGTGTTGTATTGATATATTGTGATTTAAAGGTGGGAATGTTATGTTTCCTTTATGAATGTTTTTTGTGATATGATTATGTTGAGGTTCTTGGGCATTATTATGAAAACGGGTGGTTCCGTGATATACTAAGGGCGGGTGAGCGCGATATAGCTCTCCAATGCATTGGGTAATGCGAAGGAGGGAAACGTTAAGGTTTCTCCGAAGAGATTTAAGGAATATACTGTGATGGGTATTCCAAACGTACGTAAGAATGTTTTGAATGCCTCATGTTACCTTTATGTCTTATGATTTCTATGATTTATTCATGGTTTGATGAGATATGTTAAAGTGCCTATGTTTTATGGGTAAAGTATGATTTCATTCTTATGTATATATGAACTCATGTTTCTTTTCCATATTTTTATAACCCTTACTGAGCTTTTTATGCTCATCCCAAGTTTTTGAAATGTTTTTCACAGGTCAAGGGAAAGGTACATGATGTGATGATAGTGTCAAGGATGTGTAAAAAAAGAATCCGTGTTTTATTTAAATATGTTTCCGTTGATGGGACGAATGAATGTTGTCTTTTATGTAACAACTTTTTTTAAATGTGGAATGTAATGCATGTTTCATGATATAATTCTCTAAAACTCTAAACATGAAAAGATCCTCAATGTTTAATCTTGTAATAACTCAAGATTAAGTAAGGATTAAGGCTGGGGCCTTATAAATATCATTAAATTTAAAAACTAATATTTCTTGATAAGATGTAGATATTTTTCTATCAACATTTATTATATGATATTAGTCATGAGGATAGTTTGTATTAGAGTATTTAAATACCTCAAGATGACTTAATAATATTTATTCATATGTGTTTTTAATGTATTCATTCTTTACGGTGGAATTATAAAACAAATTCTTTACTTTTTATGACATAAATATATTCTTTGATATAATGTTTAAGTCAATATGACACTTACATATCTTTATATATGTTTGATACTAATTCAACTACCATTCATATCACTTTATTCATTTCATTATAGTCTTATAAGAAATGGAAATCAACACCAAGAAAACTAAAACCATACTAAAATTGATCGTCAATATTAATATAGGAACCAAACTCTAAATTTAAAAAGATAATAACCTCTATGTATATAATCCAATATAAGTGTAGCTCAATTGGATAAAAATTGGGAGGAATAATTTTGTATATACTCACAAAAATAGGCTGTGGGGTGAATCATTATTTGGAGCTTTTTAACAAATTATATCTTCTTATCACATTACATATTACACCCATTAGGATCTGGATTCTCACATAATCTTTTTCATTATATTTTACCAGTACATGAATGTATGTAAAAGATGAAAATGATTTTTTATATTTTTCAAATCTAAATAAAAGATTGTAGTCTATCCATGTATGGTGTTGAACAATACAAAGATTCTCCAATATAATGAGATTCATATTTATGGTGGTGTGACTATAAAAAATATTTAGCATATGTGTACTTCCATACACTTTAGGATTGGGAATTGAAGTAATATGTATTCCACTGATTGGTAATGACCTCATAAAACATTCACATCCCCACAAAATTATTCTTCTTCTTATATAGATACTTTCTAACTTCAACAGATATATTATAAAACGTAGAAAGTATTCCACACATTGAGACATCTTTTGGATGTTATAGTGATGAGTTTTTCTTCTTCCCTCCACATGAAAATTTAATTAAACATAAGAATGAAGTTAAATGTTAGTATTTATCCCATTTATGGATCTTTTCCATATTATCCATATTTTCAATCCTTCCACCTAATGTAACTTCATCCAAAGAACATTAATCCTAAGCCTTATTATTCCATTACATCAACACCTATTCTTCACAAGATCAAATTATGTCTAAGGATATCTTCTCTATTTGTTACCAATTAGTTAGATACATTTTGACCAGAAGGATTTATCTATAATCACATATTTATATATTCCCTTCTTTAACTGTCGATTTATTTTACCATATGGTGATTCCATTCTATCATGTACCCCTACTCCATCTGGACCTCATCAACTGATACATTGATCCAAGTTAGAGTATCTCTCTATCTTCATTGGTTAATCATTCTTACAGAGCATAAATTATTCATAATAACACACATCTAAAAAAATATTTCACAATATACCTCATACATGTCATATCTACTACACTCATTAATATAAGCATAGTTTCCCACAAATATAGGGAAATTTATACCATAAAATTTGAAAAACATACCTCCATATTTGAATCTCCAACCCATATCATTATTCATTTTACTAACATAAATCATACTAAAATATAGGATTCAACCAATATTCTTATTATATATCCTCAGATATTAGCACCAAGGAATTTTTTTAAATTCTTAACATCACATTCAATCAGGATTTTCATCTATTATTATTGAAATGTGGAATTTCAAACCAAAAAACCCCATAGTGAATGATTTTATAAATAAATTATAAAGAACATAAAACATTTTTTAGAGTACAACATCAAAAAACGTCTTTTGTTTTTCAAAAATTTATCAGCTTTAACTTCACAACATTTTAGTAACATCACCAAATACATTGAAATGACAATAATTTTGTCCACTGAATTCTTCATAAAATGAAACAATTTGATGTTTCCTTCAATGTGTTTATAGTATTCCCTAACAAGTATTATCCCTTATCCAACTTGTTCTCATGTATTTTTTTTGTTTTACTCCATTCGATGATCCCTCAGAGGTCTAATATACTCCAATTAAATGAATTCGTAGAACTCTGTCAGATGAATTGTTAATACATACACGGTGGCTTTGTAGAAATTTTTCTTATAATATCTCTCAGATAATTCATCAAATAAAACTATTCCTATATCTTAGTAACCATTGAATAATGATCTTTCATATAATCTGTGGTCCAATGAGTATCATATAAAAATATTATTTTGATTACAATGCATGAATATATATTCATTTCATAATTTGAAAAATTATCCTCTATTTGATTATATGGAAAATAGTTACTCAAAAATTAGAAATATTATATCTAATAGAATCTGTATAATGGATCACTATGTTCTTATAACCTTATAAAGACTTGCATCATTGATTCCTTATAACTTACTAAATACAATATTTGATCATTGTATAATTGGTTCAATTAAAATATCTATAACTCTTCTTCCAACATGATAGAGACTACAATTTATTTAATTTTTAAATCACAATTACACAAAATTCATCAAATTCCTCACTTAAACTAAAATAAATTTAAAATTACTAAACTCTTTATTATTTTTGATACATTAAAGATAAATGATGTGTTAAATGTTTAAGATCTCTTTTATAGTGGAATGTCACTTATACTAATCAGTATCTTGAATCATATCCAAAACACATTGTGATATTTGATCAATGAAGAACAAATATCATATAATAAATTAATATTTTTTTCTGATATTTATATATATGATATTGCAATGAATGTAATTAGTCCAAAATTTATTTCAACCAATCATCTGAATAAATTAGTACATTCACATCAGTAAAATATCAATGTGAACGTTATCTAATTGATCTCTCAACCATTCCATAATATATTTGAACTTTTCATCATTTTCCATATACTAGAGTATAATATATTATTTTGGAATGATTCATTTAAATTTGAATATATAATGTTGACATCATGAAAGTTTAACAGTTTGACAATCAATCTTCTAGAAATATATGAATACCGTTATCCAATTATCATGGTCAAATCCACTCCATCTGATCTCCTCGATACACAAACCTCTACCTTTAGAAACTATAGCCTCATTTTTTTATTTCATTAGTCATGTACTTCATTATATATCTGAATATGAAATCTCCATTAGGTAACATTCTATTTAGAAACACCATAATTAATTCCATGAAATAAAATTCATAAGCATCATAATATTGATAATAAAAACGACTCTCTAATCATCACGTGCATGATTGAAATTTTTTTATTATCTCATCAATTAGAAAACGAAACCTAAATGTTAATAATTTATGATATTAATTTAATGAATAAAATCAATATCCAGTAAATAAATAACCTTTTGTATATTTTTCTATATATAAAAATGATTTATCACAACATTTTAACAATATTCAATCATTCATTATATATTAACATTTATACCAATATTGGCTAATTTAACTGAAAATTCCAGTAGATTTTTCATTGTTCCATCATTATCATTTTGGAATCACTATAAAATTTCTATTTTTTTGATATCCATTTGAATCAAATTATAACAATTCACAAAACATTAACTCAAAAACTAAGTGGCCTCTTTAAAGAGATAAATTCAGTCCATTAGGAATCAAAATAATTTATACGATTAGTTATGATATGGAATATGGGATATTTTATGAATGTAACACTACTTGAACAATAATACAAGGATGTAATTACAATTTGGGTATGAAAAAAAATAAGTAAATTTGTTCTATCATATGATTATCTAGATGTTAAATGTTGTCTTCAACTCACGTAAAATAAAGATAAATCTATTAAGTATAATATTGAAACTAACATTAATCAATTAAGGCATGTTTTTTGTATCATATGTGTTCGATAAATTCCCTGATACATAACATCGAACTTGAAAGAAACCAAGATATATTATTACATACACATAAAATTGGTAGTTTTAATAAGAATAAGCACATTATTAAAAATATATATAATCTATTTTTATAATTTACAATTTTTAATTAAATATGATAAATTAGTTCTCAATTTCCATTATTGTTATTTTGTTGCTCATAAATATTTCTTCAACCAAAATGAATTTCCATGTATTCTATGTTAAGGAATTATAAATTACTTCATCAAATTTTTAATAAATTTTATTTAAATAAATTAATATCTTTTTTGAAATTTTCAAGTTTATATTACCATAGGTATAATTTTTTGAATTTATATGAATGAATTTCTTTTTAATTAATTAGTGAGAAATATTGATTTGTAATATTGTAATTTATTTTTAGCAAATACAGTAATTTTAAAGTACCATTTGAATATTTAAATATTAATGTAACATAGTATATAATAAAATATTTAACATAGGAATCATCATTACTATTGATTATGTAATATGTTTGTTTTGAAGTTAAAAATGTATTACCACAAAAACAGTTTTCACTGTTTTTTATACATGAATTTTAATATTGTCTCTTCCAAATATAGTTATTCATTATTGAAAAATGGATTCCATATATTGAAATATGTGGTTAAAATTTTGGAAATATTTCCATTTAATATATAGTAAATTTGAATATTAACCATAATAAATATTTGTCTGCTCGGTATGGGTAAAATGAGAAAAACAATGTTAAACATCGAGATAGGTACTATAAATAACATGAAGGATAAAATTTATCCTTTTAGATGCATGAAGTTCCTCTAAAATGATCCAAGATATGAAAATATGTAAATTTTTCCATTTTATTTCATTTATAATATTTATATTATTTTAGGGAAATGATACATAAAAATTTCACTTTCTAAATTTTATGGTCACTTATATATTATTATTGCTATAAAAAAAAGTTATGAACAAATATTAAAGTCTTGGTTGATAAAAAATAATTATTATGATAATATTTATTTAAAAAATCAAGATATATTTACCATAATATTATACACAATAGACATATTGATCTTGTGAACGTCATAGAAAACCAAAGTATATGATTTTACAAATAAGAAAATAATTATTATATAGACGAAATTTGGTATTACAAGAATTTAATATGATAAATTTTAAATTATTAATTAGGTAAAACGTGTTTATATTATATTTTCATTGAAATATTGATGTCTTTGAACTCAAATTAAATTAATAGTCCCAAAAATGGATTTAAATATGTATTAGGTAACAATATTTTATTAAATGATTTAAAAATATAAAAATAAACTGGGAAATTAAGATGATACCATTTCATAAATAACATATATTTACCATTTATGAGACAATTTTCACGATATATGTATGTCTATGACTTTATAAAGATAATAAATTTGTTATAATTTTTAGTCTTAAACAGGGTTAATTAGGGGTTAAAAAAATATATGGATAAAAATATAATATAAATAAGTATAAATTTTATTAGTTCAAGATATTTATTTCTTTATAAGTTCATATATTAAATATAATTCCATTTAGTATCCAAATTAAAAGATTATTATATATTTTATATTTAAATATTTAATGTAATTCCATTTTTCCCTTTCACTCACATATAATTTAGAACCCCCTAATATATTGTATTCACATTATATAAGCACTCAATATTAGTATATACCAACCCCAATACATTCATATGTATCATTAATGCACACCTATGATTATTTCATTCAACTTATAGCATCCTAAGATGCTTTAATGTGTTTGACAAACGAGGTATCTCAAAGAAGTGATGATCTTCTTACCTGAATGTTCCAAAACTTATTTCATATTTTTCTAGATATAAATAAATTTTTTCATCCATAAAGTATTAATAATCTATGAAGTTTATTTGGTTATTGGAAACCCATTTTACACTAAATTTTCATCAAATTAGAAATGAAATAATCGCATGTGGGTATGTGTGGACTGCAACCTCCATGAAGTGACATGAATGAATTTCCATCAGCGGCTCACATGGATTAATATAATGATGTATTTAATAACAACATAACATATTTAAAAATTAATAATAATTATTTATTGATTAAATATAATCGACATTATTTTTAATTTTTTGTCATTATAGAATGGAAGTATAGTTCTTGTGTGTATAAAGACTATTGTCCCTATGAGTGATATGTTTATTTTTTCTATATAATAATTTTTTTGGATGGTCATAAATCCATATATGATGAATATATAAAGTATTTATATCATTATATAAAATGTTGTATTATGAAACCACAATCAATGTTCCGGAACCAGAACTTCTAAAACATATCATTCCTAAAAAAATTCAGTAGTTCATAAAAGAAAAATAGTATTTAAAACAAATATAAATAAGTGGTTTATGAAATGTTGAAATTTAATCATATATTATATTTTAATATTTTATATAGTTCAATTATACATTTTTTTAAAACTAAATTTATTATAAATTTGATTAGTGGATTATGAATTAATTGGGATATAAAGTAATGGGTTTTCTTATCAATTTTTTTATTGATACATGTTAGAAATTATGTACCTATTTATTTTTACAAGGTGTATATGACACCCCTTTTTTATGTCATGTCATTTATATTTCATAATTAGTGTATTTAAAATTTACCAATCAATTAATATCATCCATGAGATTTTGATTCGAATACTACCAAATTGGTAATTGTTTATCATAATAAATTATCTTATTTGGGACATATGTTATTTTGTAAACCTATAATTTTGTGAGTCTTCTATATGAAACCTTTTAATATTTATGATTAATATTCTTAGATTAAAGGAATTTATTCTTTCATTTGATTTTATTTCATTCAGGGAACTGAAGACTCAAATTTAATCAAGAAGTAAGGGAATGATATTACAATCTAACATTTTATAGGGAATGTCAACGTTTAAATTTTATAAAGATAAAATCATATGATCAAGCTCAAAATATGTATTTAACTTCTTATCCTCTTTTTATATGTGGAAACTAAAATTTTTCCATTTATTTTCCACTATTTAAGTACTCAAATTTCCAAAACACTCTTTTTGAGTAAACCCAACATTATTTCTATCTTCATTATAGATTATTTTTATTAAATTTATATATTTTCTACAAAATATTATATATAATATTATTAATATTATTAAATTATTTATTAATGTCAATTTTAGTCGTGTTCTACATTCTACAAAATAGTTTTAAAAAAATCATCATGTTATTTAAAAAATAAGGTAATTTTTTCCAATGTTGTGAAAATAATCATTATTTTAACATATAACACTTCCATAGATTTTCCCTTCATAATGAATATAATTTATTTGAATAATTCATTATATTTTTAAATTATAATTTTAAAATAAAACTATTTTCCAAATATTTCATAAATTACTATTTAATAAATAACTGTTTACAAAATAAATATGGTATTTTCCCCAAGAATTATTCAACTGATTTAAAAATGTATTTTAATAAATGTCAACATAAATTGATGTTACTTATGATTCAATGATGATTTTATGTAACGATAAAAAATTTATTCATTCTTTATATGGGTTATTATTATAATTATGAAATATTGATGAAACTGGTTTTCATTTCAACAGGGTAACTAATGATGTTACTATAAAAATTATTATGATCTTTTTGGACATATATGAATAGATAATCATTATGTGATTGGGGTATAAATCATATCCCTCAAAAGAATTGGGTAGATATTAACATTTATGGAGCTTAAATGTTACTTGTGTGGTCAATACAAGGACAACAATGGTATATGATAAGTTATCCCAAAACCAATGAAGGTATAAGGATGGTAAACCAATCCAAATTTTAAATGAATTTTATATTGGGTATCATTTACATAATATTTTAATTAATATGATTTTTATATATTTTATTTGGTTTTTTATGAAATGAATTTATTCCAATGATTATCACCTGTGGATTATGTTCTTTTATTCCTCTATGATTTATATCATATGATGTTTGATGACTTATTCCATGACATGAGATTTTGATCAACGAATTGTTGGATATTATTTTCAAATATTTGGATCATTTTTTCTTAACCATATGCTCATATAAGTCTTAAAATTTAATATTAATCGATATCACGATTATTTACCACTAATGAACATTTGAGTGAAATCTTTATTATTAATATTTTTTCCTTGTATATAAATAAATTTTTTATATAAAATATATATATATGTTCTAGTTTTGAATTACAGAGTGGGTGATGATGTAGATTTTTAATGTTCTATTTTTTATATATTCCTCTTTCCAAATATATTAGTCATTTATTGTTCTAGTGTGGACCGTATTGATATTTAATAAATATTTTCTTAATAATTTTTGAATTTGTGTATGAGATTAATGGGTCACCTAGAAAAAATATCACATTCTATATTCAAAGAAATTATTTATAATATATTTATGATTATTAAAAATTTGGTCCCAAAGATATTGAGTGAAAGGAAGATAAAAATCAACGATACTCGTACATAAATTAATGTAGAGTGGATATTATATAGATGAATTTGATTCAATTTGAGAAAAATATTAACCCATATGTTGATAAAGAGTATGAAATTAGTACATATTCTAATGTATATTAGGATATACTAACCAATAAGTCAACATAATTGACAGTCTCATATAATGGAAAAAATAAATAGAATATATTATTTTCCAAAATTTCACTTAAATAAAGGAAGAATAGTAACACTATGATTCTTTATAATGGATGTTCATTATAGAAGAATGAAAAAATTAATAAAATGAAATATTTTAAAGGATTCGTTGATGTAATGATTTTTTGTAAAATGTTTGGAATAATGAAAATCAATATGGGAAAATAAGGCTACATATAAATAAATTAAAGAATAAAATATTTCATTTTACAGATTGTCTATGACACATTATTTTGATTTTATGTCTAAATATTAACATGGAACATGTATAAGTATTAAAATTGATGGTATTATTTAAAAATATTATGTTTTTAAACTCATTTTAATGGTTTAGAGAGAAAATCATATCATATACCCAGTGGATAGAAAGGGAAAAATTCCACCTCACAATGGAAGTAGAAAATGGCCTTTCAAATTGGAGGTTCATGAATATTAATCAATGAAGAGTGAATAATTTTAAAAACATTACGGTAGTAATTGAGATTTAAAATTATATACATGACTGAGAGAATATGTTTTAGGCATGTGTAATAGGAAATATGGAATGAAATATTTCTAATTGAACAAAAAAATGGATTCAGATCTATTGGACCTAATTCACAGTGACGTGTGCATTCTCATTATGGCTCCTAAAACACATAGTGAGATATAATTTATCATATTTGTTTAGAATTATAGTAGAATAGGTTAAATCGTGTTTATATATGAAAAATGATTCTAATTTATTGTATCAATTAGTATTGAAGAATATCCATAAATGAATGATGAATAAAATGAATGGTTATTTATTAGAGAATTAAATGTTGTAGAACTCCAATGTGGTGGAAACTTATCTATAAAAACATGGAATTAGTGGATAAGTATCCTCATTTAGAAATGTACAGAAAATAGTAATTTTAGTAGATATAACTATATAGAGAACAAAATGTCCCAAAATTTCCAATTGTGAGTAGATTCCCTCAAAATAATTTGAAGGAAGTGATACAAGTAAAATTTTAAATAAAATATTTGTTTTTTCTGAGTCCTATAAAGAATAATCGACCAAATATAATATACGATCGACAGAATACAATAATTAGGCATTTCAATATTTTTAGGAGAAAGTAAAACATGTGGATCAAATATTTAAATGAAGGAAAATATAGAAATATAATGGACGAAGGGATATTCTAAGGTACCTCATTTAATAATAGATCCTAAAAGTGAAGTAAATAGTTGTTTAACAAAAAAATTTGATGAAACTACAACAAATATATCAAAGGAAATACATAAAACTATCTAAATCAATATTTTATTAAATATTATAAAGAAGGTGATGAGCTGGAAAACAATTCTAGAGGTTCACATATTCAAATTTGTGAAGAGGATTATGATACAAAATTAGTGGATAAAGAATCTATATGTTTCTGGAGAAATTAATATTCAATTCTAGGGTGTAAAATTAAAATTTAAAGTAATTTAGTGTTGAATGAAAACCAAATAGAAGATCAGTCATGATAAATTTATAACTAATTTATATATTATTTGATGAAATGACTACCTCTTCTAAGAAATATTTATTCAAAGAAATTGTTGATCTTCAGAAAAACATTTCAGAATACCTTAACTCTTCTTTTTGGATCAATGTTTTGAATCACTCTACAAGTGGGCAACTCGTTCTCCTTTGATATCAAAAAAATTGGGTTTTTTGGGTAGTAAAACCGAAAATCAATTGTCATGTATTATTATTATTGATATCTCCAATTTTTTTGGGATTGAAAATTCTCTTCTCATTCTTGAGATATATAGATAATATTTTTGAGACTGAGGGAGGTTGGAAGGTCTTTTGTACGCATTGATTCACTATTCTTAATTGTCGAACAACACTACATAATAGAAAAAACTATTTTTAATTGAGCTAGGGATTAAGTTAAAATATTTTTAAAACTTCAAAAACACCAATAAATAATATAGTAATCATTAATAAACCCCATTTCAAAATAATAAAAAATATAATAATTATTTTATAGTCCACATCCCACCATGAAAAAAAATACTTTCTAGATATTTAACTTAATAATTTTAACATAACACTGTCTTGTTCCTTTCGAACTTCTAAAAATTTATTGAATACCCAAATTACCACATTAGTCTTAAATATATATATTATCCACAAATAAGTGAATAAATATATTCTAAATATGATATGAGAAAATAAATATTTTTTTCTCAATTTGGGGGAAAAATATGTATTTAATTTATGAAATTGATAAAACATGAAAATAAGTAATCCATTTTCTTGAAAATATCATTTATTCCATTAATTATAATAGAATAAAATTTAATCACAGTTATAAAAAAACATACAGTGTTTGTCGTCTAGGATTATTTAGAGTTGTAATTTGGTAGCATTTTATAATTTTTAAGATTATTGCCTATCAGTGGGTAAATTAATCTAAAAGAAAGGACTTATAGTCTAAATGGAGAGAGCCAAAAATCAATTCTCTTTGTTTAATATAATCTTGATGTCTAAATATCTCATAAATATGGTTTAACATCCATTTAATTAACCTATATGCTTGATATATATTTCACTAACTATGTTAAATAATCATTTTTATAACATGGAAATTTAATTTAATGTCATAATTATATATCAATTTACTGTTCAAGATATCAACATCCATAAATATGGATGGAACATATCCTTCCTCAAGAAATATATTAAAAACACATAATTCAAGATTTAGTCAACGCATCCAACATGAACATGAATATTTGTATTCATGAATTATGAAATACATCTATGTGAGTGAGTTATAATATGTGTTAACAATAATCCTAATTTGTATGGAATATTACCCATGATCAAATTTTGTAATATCAAATAACATTCAATCAAGTGTATTTCCTACTAGTAGATTTTTTCTCCCAATCTCCCTTCTTGTAGATTATAATGTGCAAACATCATAAGAAGAAAATACCCATCCACTTAAAATTACTCACATAATATTATCTCAAAAATATATGACCAATCATAGTATGTTATCCAAATCGAGAATAATTATTAAGAATATTTCCATGAAATTTTAATGTTCTCATCATAGTGGGGGACTTCAATGATCTTATCATTTTGACAGATACTATAATACATTATCTCATCAATGTTATATAGAATAGAAATAAAATTTTTTCATGATATTTATATTAATATTCAATCCACATAATATTCATTTAATGCAATTTACAATGTATTTGGTTACAGGAAACCAAATTCACAATTGAACTAGAGAATACTACTAATGATTAGTTATTCCTTACATATAAGAATGCTTCTTCATAGTATGGACACAACAACTAGGCCTACCACATTTATAGGGCTAGGGTTGGTGAAGACCCATGTATATGTAGTGAATATTTTTTATAAAACATTATCTTCAATAGAAAAAACATTATGCAGTTATATAAATAAGTATCAAACTATAGTTCCCATGTTAGAATCCTGACATCGTGAATAATTCCATAGTTTAAACTAATCATAAGATGATAAACCTCTTTCTTTTATTCATAACCCAAAACATTTACTTGATGTTCCAAAAAAAAACATTTAAGCTACATTAGAAGCCGCAATATACTGGGATATTGTAGATAGTTAAAAAATTAGAAGTATTTGTTTTTATTCCTATTACATTATCATTTTCTATGGTACTAGATGAAATTGACCCAAGTATATAAAATTGTTAAATTTCCTGGAATGTTAGTATTCTCACTTCTACATATGCTAGGAAATCATCTAAGTTCAATTTTCCCAGTATTTATAGATAGTTAGTATAGAATTTATATTCCATTATATTGGATCTATTTAATACTCCCCTATTATTATCATTGGTTCAATAATTTTAAATATGAGTTCATATCTAGAACCTGAGATGAAATCCAATCACTTATGGTTGTGAAACTATTTTAATATCCATAATCTATTCCTATGGCCTTTCATGTTATATCGAAAGGATTAGACACTAATAATAATTTGGTCTTGATTTATTTTAAAATTTGTTTCACAAAATTATATTAATATATCTACTATAAATAGATTTAGAAAATAGAAAGATATATATTATAGACAATTTTCGGTATAACATGTTGATACTCTAAGTAAAAATTGGATAAATTTCATTCAATAGTATGAATAAAATTTTAGTACACAATAATTTTTTTCACATGTTATCAACATATTTAACATGAAAAGATATAGTTCTCCCACTAACTAGTTAGATACACAAGTCATTCATTTATTTAAAATATATATATAATATATCATTATAAATGATTTATTCATAAATTAATTTACCTAATATTCATATATTATTTGAATTTATTACTATCACAAACCCATTAAGTTATTCTTAGTATAGACATACACGATTTTATCCTTTTTTTCACGTCATATAGATATCTTCTATGAGGATTCCTATGAATGAGGTTGCCTTGGAAATTAATTTCCCAGCATAATGATCATATAACTAAAATTTGATATATAAAATTCACATGTATTTTAGTCGTGATGATTTCGGAATATGTTTATTTTATAGACTAATACTTTAAATAATATGTAATGATATGATGGTACAATCTTGTATAATCCATGTCTAGTGTCTCTTGAATACATTCTAGAATCACCAAGTCATAGAAAAATTCAAAATATAGAGTCCCTGAATCTTGATAGATATTATCCATTACATGAATTAATAAATACTTTTAAATATGATCATATTACCATTTTCTACTTACTTTTATTAATATTTATATTTAATGACTAATATTTTTCTCACCCATATTGGTGAATATAAACTGCCTATTTGGTTGTACATATTTCTATATAGTATTTTTCTGTTGAACTACACCACCCACGAATCATAATAGATTCCAATATTCTTATGTAGACCCATATGCATATATATCCATAGCCTATTTATATTAATTTTCCCCCTATAATGTTTAATGATATTGGATTCTATTAAGTAGATATATTCAATAATTACAAAAGATTAATATCATTAGTTACTATTGGATCATTACACTAGACATACCACATTGTTTTAATGTCCATTTATAGCTAAGGATGTCTTAGTTTTAGGTGTTCTCATTGATGTTGGAAGTTCCTATTAATAAGGTTATATCTACAAATGATATGGGATTAATTATTATTATAATATCTATTTCATATTTCAATGATACATTATATCGTCTCAGGTGGATGTTGGTGGAAATATTCACTGTGGATTGATCACCCCTATATCAGTTTCGTAATTTTGGGGGGTTTTGAGTATTAAAATATCTATGCAGAGTATTGATTCTAAATACTATGTCCATTTGTGTGGTCCTAAACACCATTTATAACTTCATGAAGTCCTATTATGAGAGACCTTACATAGTCAACTGCTATAATTTCTAAATATTTTTGGGTGATGGAGGTTTATTAGGGATGGGATTATATTAGAATGGATGTTTTGTTTTCCTTATCCAGTGTTCCTATAAACTTTTAATGTTTTCATTATTATGGTAGATAGAGCATTATTTGGGATAATTTCATTGTATGGATAACCAAACCCTCTATTTTGAATATGTTTCATCGAAATGATTTTCTATATATATGAATACATACTATCTACCGTCAAAGAGTCATCTTATTTAGTATGAGGATTCATTAGTTTGGTGCGAGGATCTTGTATTATTTTCCTCTACTCATTTTTCACAATTATCACATTCAATAGAACTCGTCTAAACTCAAACGAATTAAATATTTTGTATTCATAGTTCAACATCAATCAGAGAGATCATGTAGTGGTGGGACCTTATGTCCATTAAGATCCATTATCATCCTAACAAGGCCTACATAACCTCTTGGGATAAGGGATTGTTACAATTATACTTGTAAAACTTCTCTCCCTCAAATACCATTTCTATTTTGGTTGTTTCCCCATAATTTATATCATATCCTAATTTATATAATAATTCTTTTTTGTATTTTGATTGTTTCCATCTGAGGGGGTTAGTTATCCACTCAGATTATTACAAGATGGTTTCAACTTCTCATCATATGATCCATAACGTAGTAAAAGAATTTATCTCAAACTATGTACCTATTTTGATACCATCCCCCCTAACCCAGGCCCTTTTGGGAGATCTCAAATATTTTTTATGAATGGGTAAATTGAATTTTATTATGTAAAAGATAATGTGTCTTCGCAGAATTTTTTTGTTATTCTTCTATAATCGTCATCTACACCTGTTTTTTTATATATTATGCATCATTTCATAATTATCATGTTCATAAATTTTAAAAATAATTATTTTTTCCCTATGTAACTTTTTCCAATGTTCTCTTACAAAATATGGAACAACCATTTCCTAGGTGCTTTGGTAAAAATGGATTTATTATCTAAAGTGTTATGTAGTTGGAAAAAATCACTTATGAATATTCAATAACCAAGTTAATACTCCTCCAATATCATGGGTGTATTCACATAAGAGGTTAATCTGAAAAATCATTCATTCATATCCCAAAACAACAATTTCCTGATATTCTGGATAAAATTCATATTAGGGAGGAATAATTATGTATCCGAATAATATTTTACCATTAAGCTATATTCAGTGAATATTTTTAGTATCTTTTCTTTTGTTAATATTAAGTATGTCCCATAGTAAATATATATTTTTGATGATTTTTCAAACATCATTACATGTCCACATTTCCTAATTCTTTAGTGTTAAACCTTGTTTGGGCCCTCTCGGACCAATCTTATTATTCTCAACATGGGGACCATGAATTTTAGAATTGGTGTCTTTTTTTCGGAAGACAGTATACATTGGATCATGAATTCCATTCCATGGTTTTTTAATATTTTAAAAAACCAGTGTAAGGTTGATCATGGGTTGGTGTTGACAATAAAATTCATCTGATAAAGCATGAACATTAATATAGAAATCGGACTCAATACATCATGTTGTTTTAAAAATATTATGAATTATGTTTAATTGGATGATTCCATGTTAGAGGTTTGTTTGTATTAAAATATTTATTTAATTTATCTTTATATTAATTCACTACTAATAAATAGTTTTGGAAGAATAGTGAATTTCACATGAGAAATATAATGATCTATGACTGAATTTTGGGGAATATAAGATAATTTTATTTCAGGAAATTGATAGAGGCGATGAATTTCATCTTTGGGGATCACTCTGACACCATCTATATTGATGAGGTGCAATGTATAGCCATAGAAAATTATATTTCACTTACTAATGAAAATGTCCCTCTCATATTAGAGGATTATCCAAGAGGATATCAAGACACATATTATTATATTTCTCCAGTGGTTTTTGAATCCACTAACTTCTGCATTAATTCCACTCTAAATGAGGTGGAATTTTGGGATGTTTTCTTATATATTAATATAGAATGTACTATAAGGCCTAATGAATTCATATGTTCTTTTTTATGTTTATTATTGTATTCATATAAATATTGATATCATTTAAGCTTTAATGAATTGTTTCTAGGTTGAGTCTATCTTGGGTGACCACTGTGATTAGGAAGAAGCTCATCTTAAGGGTTAAAGACATATTTTCAATCAAATATTAAAGGTATATTAGTATGTGTAATTTTTCCTACATGTTACTTACTATAGTGATTTATTAATTGCTATCATTTCTCTTACATGAATGGGTATCTAAGGAGAAACATACCTTTTTATATGAAGGTCCACTCATACTGTTATTTCCTTAACCTGTGAAATGCACATAGATATCAATATGAAGACCACATGATTCATCATAGATATCAAAATTTATGTGTATCAGTCAAACAATTTGATCATTTGTAGATTCATTTTGACAATTATATCATGCATGGGCATCACTAGTTGGGAGACATATTTTGTTTAATGATTTAACCCATATAGTTATCAGTGATATTTATGAGAAGAAGATTTATATTCATCATATCTATTCATGGTTCGAGGGAGGGAAATTATTTTTCACCAAATGTGTTCATTATTATACATTACTGTTTTTGTAGGCATATAATTAGGTGAAATCAAAGGTGATCAATACTACCTTTCCAGTGGAAATATAATTTTAGTGAAATTTATAATATCCTATTTGTAGATGATATTTTTTTGGTCATCAATGGATGATATTGGTCCATGATTAGTATCAACAGAATCATATAGATTTATATTAATTGGGGCTGGTAGTGCATCAACTGCATGGTGAGCAATGTGTATATCTCTAAATAATGATAGGATAGATTGGAAGGATAATATAATATTTTTTGTAAATCATTAAGTTAAAATTTTCAGTGGAATATATTGAATATATGATATCGGCGGGAAGGTTTTTTATTCCTCATTTTAAGGGAATATTTGAAAAATATTTCCTCTCACATTTATATATTTTTGAATCGGTTCATATCATTTGGGTCCCAGATCACTCAGGAAACTCATTCCTCTCTTATATCCCACTTCATTTTCTATATTTTATCATGTTAGTTATGATACCAGTGACTAATATATAAAATATTATGAATTATTACATTTTTGAAACTTACATGGAATGTAAGTGTCATTGGTGCTCTTGAAAAAAGGGATAAACTAGTAATGAATGGAAGCATTAATATCATATTCTTTCTTTCACCTGTTAGTTATTATTAGACAATATGGTTTAGGAATATTTAGTGGGAAATTATTTTTGGGTAATATATATAATTGGAATATATGGGTTGCATTGGGATAACCCAGATGTTCAGATATCACCTTTATAGAAGATGTGGAGTATATATTTACCAGAGCTACAACTCCAATCCCAATGTATTGTTGTCCTCAATATTTTTAGATTCATGAATTATAATTCTATTACGATTATAGTTTGGTATTCAGGCTTCCCAAATACTAAAATTATGTACTATTTGGAATGTAACTATCCCACATTTATTCACACAGTCTTAGATCATTTTCAAATAAGGGATATCAAAAACATCATGATGTCTCCCAATCAAGAACATCCTTTCATAACAGGATAAATGTTTGGATAATTTCCATACAAGGTGTAACATCATTTCATTCATACCACACATGATTATATTGATTGGGGAGATGTTATTTGGTTCGATGATATTCCCAGGATGTATAACATTCTTATGTTGTATATGTGGAATAATTTATAGATGTGGTGATCATAATGAAGGGAGTAAAGTTGTACTCAAAGTTATTTTCAGGTTAGACTTCCAATGTGGTGATTAATAAAAATAAATTTTTCAAAATGGAATGGGTGGACATTGTTTAGAGTGGTATGGTAAATATCATTTATTTCATTAACCATGTTATCACCAATACTAGTTTCTTAATGTATCTAATTCAATGTGTGGGGAATATCTCAATGGAATGGATGGTGAAGATGATATTATTTTATATGCTATTTGGTGAACCTAGATGATAAGGAACAATTCATAGATTGAAGGTCATAAAAATCATACTTGTCCATATAGGCAAGATTTGGATTAATTATGACATACATGGGGATTCTCATGAATCAAAGGGATTATTCGACCTCTTTGATGATACTTGTGGGGGATTTAATTATCTTCCCTAAACACACAAAATATCTTATCCAAGGGGATGTATTTAGTGGGAATCATTCTATCATTTACTGAAACTATATATTGATAGAATATTTCATCTTGGGATGATGTGGTGTTGAGATGTAGGGTGTGATTGAATAGTCTTTGTTGTAGTAAGTGACCATAGATTATATGTATAAGGTAATTCCCTTCTAGAATATGGATGTTCATTTCTATATGGGATTAGGGTGTTTATATCATATAATATTACCATATAAATGGATGACTCAGACAGTTTTGGTTATGATAAACATAATATTATTAATATTTCCACCTAATGGACCATCATCTATCATATATGTATGTGTAAAAGGGTTATTAACCAAGTGAACATGAGTAATAAAAGGAATTGAGGTAAAAAAATTCAATAAAAATGGATTCAAATTTTTCTCAATATAAAAATTTTATTGTTCTTTCTAACAAGGGTTTCCTTCCCCATTACTATGATGATCATATTCCTATAGTTTTACATCTGCTCTATTAGATTAGTCCCCCTTTCTCAGGATGCAAATTTTGTCTATATAGATAATTTTTCTACTATGTAAGGATGTAATTGATGTATATTATGAAATTTTAGTTATGTGTATCATTAATCCACATCTATGATCAATGATTACATGGTTATGATGTTTCTAAACAAGCTCGCTTAGATATTCTTAAACCATAACCATGTGTTGTCTTTTACATCCCTGAGTATTTATAAACTTTTGTACATAAATATTATAAATATATGATGTTAACATTAAGTTTAGAATAGTTGAAATTTCAATGGTTTACTAACTCTAAAATTTTAGTGTACACAATTATTTATGAAGGATTTCTTTAATAAAAACATGATAAGTAGAGTGTTTTTTAATCGAGTAACACAGTTCAATTTAAACTAAAATGAGATTATGGGTATAAAAAATCTAACTTCATTTTCATATTAAAACAAAATTTTTCCCCAATCCATTAATATAATTTTATTTTTATATTCACCATTCATTTTAATAGATATTTCTTATTCAATATTTATTAAACCATTAGATTATTATTTTCTTATCATAAAAAGTTTATTTTGAAAATGCAATGTTGTATTGTTTTTTATGTTGGACACTATGATAAATATTTTCTCATTAAAATTACATTCATGAATCAATAAAATCATGAAATGTGAAATAGTGATCTCCCCCTGGCTGACATATGAGTCACCCATTTTCCTCTCCTTTGGAGTTCACATTATAACCATTCCATTATTTAACATTTCATGTACATAAATACATTCATGTTTAATTAATATTTTATTTAACTAATAAGTGTTGAATGTAGACATGTGTAATATACATGAAGTGAATGAAACTTATTACTTCTTCAATTCATTGTAATTCATTTTTTGTTATTCATTATTTCAATATAAGAAGAAATGATCAAAATATTATTTTTTCTATCATTGGATATTTTTTTATTGAAGGACCCCAAAAATGATCATTTTTATTTAGATTAAGATTGAGATATTCCTGATTTTACGTAAAACATTTCACTATATGGGACATATAAATTGGTTTCAACACTCTTAACCCTCTTTTTATATTATGGACTAAATTTTTTTATTCAATTTATCAATTTCATTTATTCAGGATTTGAAAAAAAAAGTATAACCATGATGATATAGATAATAAGGTTGGATTAATGGATAATTTATTATATAAGTGAAAGAACAATTTTACACAAAAATAAATATACCCCCATAATTTAGAATGTATGATCCATTGAAGTATTTCCTTTTTCTAGTTTACCTTGATATAGTTGATTCAAAATATTATTTAATTATATCCATTCATTCAAATTCTCAAGAGAATGGACCTATGATATTATAGGGCATAAATCAATGTATTTATGTTGTATAATAAATTCTACTAATATAGTTGATAATATAATACAACTTAATTAGTAATAATCCCAAAAATATTTTTGGTAGGAATCCTTTTCAACATCACTTTCTTGCTGGTGTGGCAGAAAAAAATAAGGAATTGCATCACATAATAAAAAAATTATTATAATAATTCTTTATATAAATGATCTTACAATTTTCAGAATTATGTATTCATAAGAACATAACCTATGTTAATGAATTATTTCAATGTTTTCATGAGTTTTCGTTAAATTATTTCAATAATGAAAATATAAAATTAATACTTTAATTGATTGTTGATTATTCAAGAAATAATAATACATAATTTTATTAATTTTCACACTATTTTATAAACAATCAAAATACCTAAATATTGAAAAAATGTACAGTTTTTATAACAGTTCATCATAATGTATTCATAGTCCCTTTTATTGTAATCAATATAGAGGATATAAAAATTACTAAACTTCTTTTGGTAGGAGTACATTTCATCAATGGGATTATAGATCCCCTTTCCATTTGGTGGAAATCGAAATATCGATACCCTAATATATATTTACGCCATTATTACCTATAAATTTTTATTAGATAGGAAGAGGCCATTAAACCACATATAGATTCATTTATGTCTACCCAATACCTTAGTCAAGGATTTTAGATAATTAAAGGTTCCTATGATAGATTCCAAATAGACACGTACAATATAGGTTCATCTGAATTCAAATGATAGAAGGCATGATGAATTAATATTAACTTGAATGATTTTAATTTATTATGCATAAATTGTATTTTTTTATCCTTAACATACCTTGTTGATATTAACTATATATAAATGAATTAATTATAAAATGTTTGATAAATTATTTACACATATTCCATTTATCTAAATTAAATCTATGCATGTTATCAATTTATTTATGTGATGAAATTATTCCATCCTTAATATATATAATGCATAAGATATAAATAATTAAATAATTAATGACCCAATCATGTGTTTATGTAATGGACGATTTATTGAGTAGAAAATAAATCAACCATTAACCTATTGTAAAATTCCTTATGTCGGTCTTTCTATAAGATACATCACTCCACCAATAAACTTTTATGTCCCTTGAGTCGACATCATTATTATTTTTTCATTAAACACAAACACTTTCCTTTGAATACTCCATTAATTAAACATATTTATAGATCACATGATGTTGAGAGGAACCAAATTATTGGTTAATGGGAATTAAATTAAATAAACATAGACATGTTGGTATACCTTAATAATGGAGGAGTGGATGACAGATAAGATATAAAATTTAATTTAATATTAAATAATTAAAAACCCATGAAATTAATTAAATTAAATAATACAAAAAAACATTGGAAATTTTCATGACAATGAATGGATATACACATGATAAAAATATACATAAGTTATATGGGTTAACAACCATTTCTTATTCATTAATTATTATAAAGAAATATCAGCTTCCATTAATTAATTAATAAATTAATTTTTCCATCATAACATAATTATAAATTCTTTTGGAGATATATGTCATTAATTACATTATTGTAAAATAAAAATATAACAAATAATCATATTTTATTTATACTAAACTAATGTTAAATTTATATTTTATTAAAACAAACATTAAATTTTAAATCACACCTATTACGCAATGAAATAAAAAAAATTAATGCTGTAATTTTTAGTTTAATATAATTTAAATTTTTTATAAGGCCCTGGACTTAAACAATAATTAATCATGAATTAAATGAATAATTCACATAGAGGATCTTTTCAGCTTTATAGTTTTAGAGAATTAGGTCATAACTATTACATCTCAAAAGATTACATAGTAGACACTTCTACTAAGTTTCCATAAAATAAAATAAAGCACTTAAAAAGAAACATGTCTAGTTCCATGTATTAGATAGCATGTCCTTCCATAATCCCATCCTTGACCCTATTCATCTTTATGTCCTGTGGAAAACATTTCAAAAACTTGGGATGAGCATAAAAAGTCTAGTAAATGATACACGAAGAAGGAAAAATGTTAGTTTTTCAAAACAACAATTAAACCATGAATACTTAACCAAAGTAATACTTTTCACCTTTATGATGTAGTAAAAACTATTCACTGAATAAAAGAACATTACATACCCTTTTGTTACAAAAATATTACCATAAAACCCATATAAAGAAATCATAACATATAATGGTAACTTGGGACATAAATATACTTAAATGGAATAACCATACGGTCGACTTCCACACATACTTAATGGAATAGCCATACGGCCGACTTCCATACCCAATGCATTGGAGGTTATAACGTAACCACCCGTCCTGGTATTCACGGCACCACCCGTCGTATGGTTTACCACGTAACCACCCGTCAAATGTCCAAGTACCATTATAAAATCATAACAATTATAAAGGAAAGAAAACATTTCCACATTTCAATCACAATATATCACTTAAATATATTGACATAACAAATCCATTATCAAAACCATTTTCAATACCAAAATACAAAAAATAGTATATGGTATTTATTTACTTTTAAAACAAATATAATGTCTTATTGAGGAAGCCAAAGATCAAATAATAATTGGGGCGGCGGAAAGACCATTGTCACCGTGTATGTTAAAAAGAAACATACTTTTTGTCATTTAGTAAAACGCTTCGTATAGAAAATATTGCTTCCGAATAAAAGTATAAATCAGAGGGTTTTATATACCGTATAAAAGAAAGTTGTGTATAAAAAAATTTGCCTCAATGAATGGAGATTGAGACGAAGTCCCTTACAAAGTCGGTATCCTTAGATAAGGATAAATCAATTACATGATTGTGTGTGACAAATATAAATACACCAAATATAAGTGAATATTAAGTGTAAAACAATCAGAGTTCATTCACACAAACTCTTGAAAAAAAACCAATGACATAGATATTTAACTCAATAAAATGATATTGAGTTATGATTTCCCATACAAGTTCGTATAAATGAAGTAAGAATTTATCAATGAGATGATTATGTGTATAAATAGTATATCCACACAAAGGTTTGTGGAAATTACAACATAGATATTCCACACATAATCTTGGCATAATAAAATCATGAAGAAGAGGTTTAACCCAAATAATTGGAAGTGAGTTAAGAAGTTCCCTTATAGAAGTCTGACAGCCTAACGACGTCATATTAGAATTCATAAAATGAGTTGATGAGACAAAAAGGGTATCTCATAACTTGGAAATAAATTTTACATCAATAATGATATAGAAGAACATATCCCATCATAATAATATGTAAATTAAAATACATAACAAAAATATGTCTTTTAAAAAGAGGAGGGTGAAAGGTTCCCTTACCGACTTGGGTAACTTTTGAAATGTACACCCCATGAAAGAAGGACTATAAAACATTGATGTAAATACTCAGAAAATAAATTATATTACACAAATATTCGAATAATGGGAAGTACCATCACCTCTTAAAGGAAATGGTGGAAAATGTAGCATAAATCTCATGGGAATAAAAGTGAGATGAAAAATACCTTACGAAAACTTGGCAGCCTAACGGCGCCACTTAAAACTTCCAAAAATATATTTATGAGATCAAATAGGGTCTCTAGTAATATGAATATAAAAATTACAGAATGACGAATATAAAAGAACATCCCCAAACATAATAAATATGAGATTAAAAGAAATGACATAAAAGGGAGTACATAAAAAGAAAGAGAGAGGTAGGATCCCTTACCTCAAGTCCGACTTGTCTGGTTCGTTTCTTTATATTCCTGAATAATAAACTTTGGAAAATTTATAATTGCATATGGAACTCCATTAAATATTATTATTCAGTTCATATCACATATTATAATGTTATAATAATTGTTTAATTTTGTCAATTCATTTCAGACGTTTTTGCCGATGATTGGTACGTGAGTCAAAAATGAACTTGTTTGAAAATGATTGTCCATGTAGTTATAAGTAAATCATATCCAAAATAGTATTAAAGAATTAAATATCATATATATCCAGTTCATATTCATTTTATACTATTTCATAACATTTGGAGATAAAAAGAAATGAAATGCACCGTTCATAGAGACGGTAGGCCGTACGTACGCATGAATGCTACTTTCATTTCTTTGTCATATTAATGGAATTAAAAATAATTGAGAGAGATATATATTATAATTCCAGTATAATATATATGTCTTATAAGTCACATAAGTTCATTAATTTCATTCTTTATACATTCCATGTATTTCATGAACGAGTCACATCACTTGAGGGGGCGGTAGTCCACACTTCCTCGTATGAAATTATCGCATTTCCACAACATGAAAAGCATAATGGAATGTGTTAAATATAAAATTCAGAAGCATATAGAAAACATAAATACCATATATATCATATATAAAATATAGTAACATCATAATGGCCACCATGAAAGGTGTTAAGAGAAGATTGAACAATCATCGTTTCGTGAGGCAGAAATTCGCCATTCACAGAAACAGTATGTTCTTTAACCATTAGACGAAGGTGCGTGTAACATTTAGCTCTAATAATTCACATAACAACATCATATTATATTGAAGATAATGGTTTTGTTACAAAAGAAAGGAATAAAAAGAGTTTAGAGGGTTGGAGAAGCAAAATAATTCAAAAGAGCACAAGGGAATACATTACCTTTAAATCGGGTAACTCTTTTTTATTTGAGCTCAAAGGCTTCCTTGGAAACGATTCTTCCCAAAGGTGAGGATTAAATGATGAAGAGAGGGATGTGGAGAGATGAAATGGTCAGGTTTTGGCCGAGCCAAAGGCTTGAGAGTTGTGGGTAAGATGGTAGAGGTGGGGGCCTTTTATAAGAGGAGAGGAGGGCACTCTTGGAAAGTTATAAAATATTACTTTATTATATAATGCTTTTCGGATTTTAAAGGTCCCAAAAGGATATATTTCGAGGATAAGGTCATAAGGATTCTAAATCCACCCATAAAATAGGTTTTTGAAAAGTTTAGGTCTTAAATGTTTCATTATCTTTTCTTTTTATTTAAATCGTTAAATAATGAGGTAATCGCTGCATCATCATGGTGTCATAAATAATTTAATTTATTTAGTGTCTAAAAATTATAAAAAAATATCATGATGTATTAAATATTTTTATCTTTCTAATTAATATTTATAGTCAAAAATATGACTTGTATAACCCCATTTAAAAATTGTTTTAGTAAAACAACACATGTTTGTGACATTTTAATTTTAACTTTAAATAAATAGGTATTAATGTCATTTTCCTACCAAAGTGGCTCCATGGGGTCCCCAAGTTGACCCATGGATTTTATTGGTCGGAAATGGCTCATCAAATAAGGTTAGGACATGTTTCTAGGTCATTTCATATTATTAAAACATTTTTTTATCTTAAATTACACTACTTACCTCTAATCGCGATTAAAAACATAAAAGTTACTATTCACCAAAAAAAATTAATCTCATTGAACCAAATTTTACTTCCTAATTACAACCATGTATTTATAATTTTTGAAAATCAAATCACAAAATTGGTAAAGTTTCATTTAAACGAAAAATCAATTTCTTTAACTACCACTTAGTGGTTTCACTATTCATCAAAAATTGAAGTTTTTCAGAAAAATACCAAAAATTCACCCTAAGATATATTTGATATTCCGAATTCAAAAATGATGTCTATTTTAAAAAATTCAAAACATTTATGTTGAATTAATTGATTTATTAATTAATTCCCGCTCTCAAAACAAATAATGTGTTTTTAAGAAACAATATCTATTAAAAGATTAACACTAGTTTAAGTCCAATTTCAAAGTGAAATTAATTTAAATGACCACAATTGGATTAAATGGTAAAAATATATTCTAATTTCACTTTAAAACCAATTAAAAAGATAATCTAATCATATAAAAAAATTATATTAAAAAGAGGTTTTGAATTAAAATACATCATTTTTCACTATTCATTAAAAAATGAACTTTATCGGAAAAATACCAAAAATTTACATAAAGTAAATTTTGATGTCCCGATTCTAAAGAAGAATTTTATTTTTTCAAATATAACACATAAAATTGTCAAAATTGGATTGAAAAGAGGTTCTCCATCAAAAGGCGGTTAATCGACCTTTTAAAGAATATTAGAATGTTTACGCATAAAATTTGATTCATCCGCATTTTTAATCCTCTAAAATTTATTGTAAAAAGTAAAAATATTTGACAAACATAAATAATAATTTTTTAGTTAGTTCTGTTCTTTCCCGCCATTACAATGGCTAGGCGTTAACTACCATTTAAAATAATCTTATTTTATTATTAGAGTGCAACGTAAGATTTCATAGGAACTCATTGTCGCGTATTGGGTACGCCATCGAGCATAGTGTTCCCTTTAAAGTAATATTATTATTTTATTCACAAATAGAGATAAATATAAAAATTTCATATTATTTATTTACCTGGTGTGTTACATATTTAGTTTATTTGATTACTATACAAAATATTCTTTCAAGTTAACTTTCAGGTATCTTGGTTGTTGTGTCCCAAAGTTTCACATATCTGGCTTTGGTTGTGTACCTTAGATGGAATACACAACATGTTCAATCCAACTACTCACTGTTTAACACTCTTAACATGTGTCTGCAAAACCATATGAAGTACATTGTGTGTTCCACTATCTAGAATAAACAATATTTACAGACCAAATACATTATGTGTATCACTGATTTCTTATGTCTGCATAACATTCTAAATGGATCGACATATATTTTGGAAATGATATATGATAATATGTATGACATTTACACTACATACACATAGTTTATATCATTAGTTTAATAAGATGTTTGTCTCCTGGAGTTTAACCGTTTATAATTTCCATGCAAATTGTGTAAATTTTTCCATTAACCCATGGATACAACACGGTGTGTATGCCAACTACATGATAGGTAACACCACATGTCGTATTCTTGGTTTCCCTAGTATAAAAATGGGTTTTAATAAATAAACAATACCTTACTACATGTCGACACAACATCTATAATGAGACATGGCCTGGAGAAGTTCACTTTGGTACATGTTTTTTTGGGTACAAGATGAATAATCTCATTATATCAATCCAAATTCCTCAACACATACTGATGGAATCTTATAAAATTAATAAAATATTATTCGACATAAGAAATAATGAATATTTAATGAATTTATTTAATTTTTGAAACATGTCAATTGAAATGTATTTTAATAATTAATAATATGAATTGAGATATTCAACCACTATTATTCATTTTGATCAAAAAACAAATAAATAAAAATAATTTTAAAACAAGGCCCCTCTTTTTCCACTTGAAGGTTCCATGTGCTATGAATGAACCAGTGGTGGGAGTTAAATTATAATTTGTTTTAATTTATCATTTCATGAAACTCAAGTATGTGATATTTTATTTCAAATTTAATATTAATTTACTTATAATTACATGATATTATTACATTACCATAATATACATTATTTTATGATGTTGTTGATATTCTTAAAATCATTTTTGATTACCTATATTGTTCTATAAGAATCCATGTGTTTAATCTCTCTAGATATTATCCAAATATGGTTATTTGATCTCCAAGAAATACATATTGATTTTATGTAACTACCATTGTGACTCAATTATCGTTCAGTGTCCATCTTGATCGCTCCAAGAACAATTATACAGGATTAAGTTCTTCTACTTCTACATAGTATATGAAGTGAATTTTTATAGATAAAGACAAATACATATAGAGAAAGAAGTTAGTAGAGTGAAATAATACTCTATTCTCAATTTTTGACCAACTAAAAAATATAAATATAGAAATATATTTATTGAGCTAGGTTTTAGTTTTGAATAACATTTAATTACATGTCGAACTTTATATAATATAATAATTTTTGTTAAACCTGAATCCAAAATAATGATATTATTATTATTATTATATATATAATATGATAACATTTAAAATAAAGAAAATATTATTTAACACCCATGTTAATTGGTAATTGTCACTAGATGTTGTATTTTTCCATTAAGGATCCTCATTATTTATTTAATACTAAAATAAAAAAAATTATTTAAAAATAATAATGTATCTATGATTGTGTGAAATGTTATTTGTAAAATATTTAATAAAATAAATTAATATATTTTATTCTCAACACAATTAACAAATATTTTTCTAATTTATGTTATCATTAAAACCTTTGTTGATTTTTTCTGATTTATGGAGAATAATATTTAATCATGTAATTAAATAAATATAAAACCCAATAAATACAATGTTAACACATAGTGTATGAAGAAATAATACTTTTTCTCATTGTAATTAGGTAGGATCATATAATGTCATGTATTACTATCTTGAAATGGGTTGGGGATCCCAAGTGAATGATCATAATGCCACAACAAAAACAAAAACATACAAACAATCACTATGTAATATAATTCATTTGTCTCAATATCCAATCATTATGGATTCACATCTGTTTCACCATCCTATTTACATTAAACACATTTAATTGAATATTTGAAAAAAAAATGGAACTACAAAATGTACATGGAATTTAATGCAAGCATTACATATCAATAAATGGTCCAAATTATCATCTTCCATAAAGATGGTGCGGGAAATCGTTTGTGAACAAATTAATTAAAAATATTTCATTAATGATGAAATCAACATATCCATATTTCTTATGAACTGTTATTATCCTGGTTTATGAAATAAATATTAGTGTGTGAGTCATAACATGTATTAATAGTTATCTTAAAGCTAAGGAAAATTACAAATTCTCAAAGATAGGAATATCCAATGATACCAAAACATTGGATGTTCGTACTACCAGGGTTGTTCTCATAATCTCCAATCATAGCGCTTACCATGTATAGACATCATGAGAATAATCCTCATCCACTTGTGAGTACTCTCACCTCATGATCTATAAAATATATTTCCTTTAATATTATGTTTTCTGAATATAGAACTATATTGACGAATATCATCATGGCACGTAAAGGTTCCCAGGATAATATGTAATAGTTATGACATTATGAATGAGGAAGATAATCTAGTACATGATCAAATCAATTTCATAGAGAATAATAAACAATATGAGATAAGATATTTCTATTAATATCCTCTAAATTTAATATTCATGTGGTCTAATGTGAAAATTTGTTTGTTATATATCAACCAGACCATTAAAAATTACATTATCTTGAGTTATACGAGGAATTTTACTTTCTTTCACTTTGAGGATATTTGATGGTTCAAATATCTAATGAATTAATCCATAATACATCCATAAAAAACTATAACAATAAAAATTTAAAACATCTTAATAATATCCATTTGTTAATAAATCCCAGAAAATTAAATTAATTAATCTTCACTTTCCAGAAAACTCTTTACATCATTCAAAATGACATATACAAATCCTCATTGTTCCTTATGTCATGTCAAAAACATTAAAAAAATTGGGATGAAAGTAAAAAAACCTTAGTATGGGATATAAAAAAATAAACCCTTAGTCCATTGATAACCAATAAATACAATGAAAAATATATCATAAATTAATACTTTTCACCTTTATATTCAGTAAATACATTCAATTAAAAATAATCTCATTTAATACATTTTTTCTAATCACAAGATTACCATAAACCATATAAAAATAATAAAAATAATAAAAGGTACCTTGAGAATTAATTATACTTGTCACTATTATAAATGGAATAACCATGTTATCGAATTCTTTATATGCCACTCTAAAAAATTGAAAATCCATATGACCATATTCTACACCCAATTAATCGGAGGTTAAAATGTGAAAACATGTCCTTGATTTATCATGAAAAACCCCATATTCAGTTTACGATGAAACCACCCATGACATGATCAAGAAACATTATATAACAATAAATCAGAAATGTTTTCAATTTTCAACATGTCACTTTTAAAATTCTATTTGAAATCAGAAGAAAACATTTCATGTTATAGAAATAAAATATCTATTTCCAAAATATTTTTTAATTAATGAAATACCCAAAAGAGTAAAATATGGTGTTATTTTTCATTTTAAAACATGAATACTTTTAATTGAATCATAATATCAAATAATTCTTAGGGAATCCAATAATTTGTTGTTGATGTATACAAAAAAACGAATAACCTTTTTTCATTTATAAAGGGAGTCAAACATTATGTACAGAATACCTTAAAAGATTCATTTTTGGAAAACTAATTAATTAAATTCTAAAGAGAAAAAATTCCTTTATAATCCATTTATTTAATAAAATTATAAAATAATATCAACAATGTTGACATGGTGAATAGTATTGGTAATTAAATCATTAAACATTTAAGTAGTCACATAAAACATTGAAAATTTTAATCATAATCTAAAGTAAATAATAAAATTTTAAAAATATTAAATAAAATGAGAATTAATAATTTCATGATATTATATTTCAAAGTTGATTTATATACATCACCTAAAATAATTTTTGTGTATAACATAAATATGTGCCTCAATGAGTGAATATTGGAATAGTGTCCCTTTCTTTGATTTCGATTCATCACATATATTCTTTATCCTCTAAATAATGAACTTATATTCATTATTTAGATTCTATAGATCATTTTTAAAATTTATTACAAAAAATTTATTATTAATTTCATATCAATTAATATCATTTTATGTCAATTAATTAGTTTTATATGTTCATGTAGGATGTTTTGACGAAATTGGGTACGCAGGTCCAAAATGGCATTTTTTGATGTCTGTAGTCAAAATAGTGTGAGTAAAACATTAATTGAATAATATTAATTACATAATAACCAAATTTATAAATAAATTTAATTTTAAATAAAACAATATAATTTGGTTTATAAAAAACTCAACAACGTTATACTCCTAGAGATGGTAGATCATATTTAATAAAAAGTCACATTTATATTTTCCAATGATCATTATGGAAAAAAGATACTTATTATTTAATATTTACATATTGATAATAATATCATAAATATCATATTAATAATTTAAATACTCTAATTTATATCATCCATGTGATGTGGTGATGAAAAATGAATCAAATCACTTCATTGAGGTGATAGTTCACATGTACACACGAATAACGTTACCATTTTTAAGTGCGAGGAATGGAATTAACATAAATGATATATTATTCATTCCTATTGAAAAATATGTTATGATTATCATATAAACACCTTAATTCCATCATTATAACTACTCATTAGATATGGAGATGGAAAAAATGTATTGGTTCGTGAGACGGTTTTTTGTTATACACGGAAATGAAAATTAATTTCCAATTTGATTGACGTGGTGATGCATTAAGGTAATGATTTTACCATAATAAAATATAATTACACTTAAGATAATTAATTTATTATTTCATCATGTACAATATATATTTTAGGGAATTTTAAAAAGATATAAAATATAAATATTTAATTAAAAATTATACCTCTACTTATAATGATATCATGTGGTTAACATGATAAAAAAATCTATAGAGGGTGTTATTCCTAATATATATTATGAATGGAGAATATAAAAAGGTATTTGGTAGATATTAGAGAAACAAAAAATGATATTAGTCTTAATGAAAAGATAATAATGGGTTGAAATCATCTTATAAAATTAATATTATACTTGTTTGGGTTATTATTTTAAACCTTATCATTTAGTTTTAACCCTTATTGAACCCCTTTCAAATCTTATCGTGATGACATATAATAAACACATTCAGGGATAATATAATTGATATAAAATTTGAAATGAAAAATAAATGAGCCATTGATGACATTTGAAGGAATATAAAAAAAATTTATCATAAATTTAAATTTAAAAAAATTATAATAAATTATTTATTTAGAAATATAAATATTTTAACATTTAACATAATTCATTATAAGTATTTTTAAAAATATCATATAAATATATAATTTCTAAAAAAAAAATTTATAACAATAATAACATGTAAAACTCATATAAAAATTTATTTTATTAAATTAATCATGTCAAATTGTATTTATTTTATTATTATTAATATCATTTATTTGAAATTTCCTTTAGTTAATCGACTAATGGGTCATCATTATGTAATTATTTAATTAAAATATTTGATCACTAAAAATTATAAAAAAATTACCATGATTATGTTGAACATTTTATCATTAAAAATAATATTTATTTTCAAGTACGTTGCTTATATAATTAATTGTAAATATATTTTTCTTTCTAAAAATAGAAGAATGATTTCATTGACTTTCGTTTGAATATAATAGTATTAAGGTTATATTCTCATCCAAAAGGCCTTAAATGGTCCTATTAATGATAATTTAAAGATTAGGGATGAAAATTAATAACCCAATTAAATTATTACTTGTGGTAGTGTAATTTTATAATATTATAAAAATTAATTTTTCCATTAATTACCTGATTTATCCTTTGTCTTGGTAATAAAAAAATGTACTAAAATTACTATTCAAATTGTCCAAAATTAAGGGGTCATATTTAATAAATATTTATCGTTTGATTCCAAATATAGAACCATTTTTCAAACTTCAAAACACATAAATTGCATAAATTTATTAAAAATTAATCATGTAGATCAAGCGGGGAAATGAGTTTTTAAAGTAATAACATTCAAAAGTAGAAAAAAATTTTATATAAATTTTTATTTTAAATTGATTACAATGAAATAAATTTTGTTAAATGATACCAAATTTTTCATAATTATAATTTAAAATAAATAAAAAATGAAAATTAATATCATAAATTATTTAGATGAAAAACTCTTTTCAATTAAAATACAATATATTTTTAGTATTAATAAAATCATGAAACATATCAAGAAAATAAAAAATATTCAGCGAAATAATTTTTTATAACATAATTTAAAAAATATATATTAAATTTTTGAATAAAAATTTATAAAAGTTTCAAAAATAGATTTAAAATAGGTTTCCCAAAAAAAAGGTGACATAATTACCTTTAAAAATTACTTATTTTACTCTTAAAATAGAATTTGTTATTATATCAAATATAGAAAACACAGTTGACATATTTCAAAAATTATATTGAATATATAAAATTTGAATTTATTTAATATCATCCGACCAGAGTGATATTTTTAGTACACTTATTCACATTAAATAGTTTTTCAAAAAAACAAATCCTTTTATTTTTATAGAGGTTTTATTTTATTTTATAATTAATTTTCAACCAAAGAAAAATTAATATATATATATATATATTTGTAAACAACATTTTCATAATTCATTTAGTCTTGTGAATTCCATCCATTCAAATGGATATGGTATAATGATAACATTTAAATAATAATGTTTAGTTGTTCGCTTATGGTCGATGAAGAATACCATGTACGCTATTGAACATAGTATTTATTTATTTATTTTTAAACATTGGATATTACGTTCTCCCCCTACTTGGAAATTGAATCATAATATTTTATTTTCACGCTAATTAAATTAGAAATGAATTTCCAAAATTCCAATATTTATACACCACATTCAGATGTGGGTTAATGAGGATTCCACTTTAAAATAAACTATGGTAAGTATAAAGGCCACCAAATAAAACACATACTAAAGTACATATAGGAAGAAATAAATTTAGGAGAAAAAACCATCAAATTATGATGAAGTGTGATAGAGAACATGGTCATTGTAATGTTATATATCATAAAAATATATATCTATGATGGGTTTAATGTTCATATATTTCTTAGTGAGAAATGTAAATTGATAACAATTTTTTATATGATAATATTAATACAGACAACGAATAATTTTACTACCTAATAATATAATGAAATATACATACTTTGTATATTTCCATTTCAGAATAACCATTTAATCATCATATTATGAAAATCCCTAAAAATAAACATAATCACAAATGATTATATAATCCCTAAAAATTATTAATACGTAAAAATTCTTGTCCAAATGTAAAGGAATACTTAACATTAAACTAAATCCATGCATATAAATAATCCCAAATGTACTTAATAACTTTTTGATCACATTACATAAAACATTATATAGACTGTAAGGAATGTTTAATATAGGGATAAAATGAAAAATGTACCATTATCCCTAGATATTCCTCCACTTTACTAGATATCTCAACAGCAACAACTGTAGTAGAAAACGATTATAAAATATATTTTCGATTCTAATCATGATGATTTCCACCCTAATTAATTATCTATGGAAACTCATTAGCATAATTTTCTTACTCATTACAACTTGAACATATTAATATAGGATTCCCTTTATTATACTTTTCATCTCCATTACATTCATGAGGAAAATGAAATACATACCACATAAAATGCAGTTACACTTATTTTAATGGAATTTTACAGGATTATTTTTACCTCCCTTTTCTCAATATGTGAATTTGGTTTCCATACCATCAATATTCTTTGATGAATTTGTTCCCTTTTCCTACCAATATTACCTCTAGGACTAATTCTTTTCATGGGACACATGGTCATCAAAAACACATTTCTACCTTGTCAGCAAATCAAAAAAGATTCTCATAGATTTTGAACTCATGAGAAGCTAATTCCCTTCAATACCATGGATTCAATCCTTAGTAAATCTGATTTATTTTAATATCAATATCCCATATAAAATTATGCACATTTCTTTACTAATATTCCATGTTTTATTCATATAATGTGACCAATTCTTCATCATTTTGTATCAATTAAAAGAATTGTTTTTCCTACCTAAGTCGAACAGACATAGGAAACTGTTTCTCAAGAAAATAAAATTCTTAAATTCATCCCATTCCATGGAATAAATCACTTAACATTGTATAATATTATTAATAATTCACCAACACAAATTGGATTTACCTTAATAATGATAAATATCACATCTTATATTTTGGTGATCTGAACAACCCAAGACTACAAATATTTTTTTGGTCATTAATCCATCCATCAAATTGCATGAGGTTAGATGATTCCCTAAATGATAAGGGATGTATCCTCATATAATGTTCCACCATAGACATGTGCGATCATAGAACATCATGTACCTCTCTAGCATGGATACTATAACCATTTATACCTTATATAAATTGATCCATCACTAGAACACAGTATTCAATTCCAATTCTATAAATATAAGGATACTCATATAGAAGGATTTTTTTCTCTCAATTCTTTCCTAACCCAACATTCATGTTTCCTCTTTGGAATCCCATTGATATAGACATATCATGAATGATGAAACAATATAATCCTAAAATTCTACATCATTTCAACATAACCATAAATTAAAATATTATAATTGAAAGGTTTTAACATTATAAAAACCAATAATTATTTCTAAACATTTCCATTGATACCAACGATATGGACCCATTCTTAAAACATTAAAATATCTATAGTGATGTCATGAATTTTAATTTCTTTCACTTTGATGTTATTTCTGGATATTGATATACATATAATTAGTCTATAACTCATACATAAAAATATAATTGGAGATGTAATAAACTTTATGACCTTAACATAGCTACTTTTAAATTTTAAATTATTAATTTTTTATTTTTAAATATTTTAATAAAATATTATTTTTATAAAATATCAATAGTGTCAATTTTTACACTATTCATTTCATTTAAATTAATTAAATTACAAGCTGAGATATAACTTTGAACCAATGAATTTAAATGAATTATAGAATATCGTATTCCCCAAGAAAATTTTGGATGAAATTAATTATTTCATATGATATTTAGTTTACAATTTATAATATCATATATTTCATATTTCACCTAATAAAATAATGATTGTTTCTATAAGAACCCAGTTCTTATTTTTGCGGTACGGGTTTCTTCTTTTCCTTTTCATTATTTGTTTTTAAGAAAATAAGGAATTTGGGGAAAATCCCAAAATTTCTGACTACACGTCCTGTACTTTTCCACACGCAGTGTAATTTGACCGTGTAGGATGGGTACAGAGGGCGTGTAGGCATATCGATAATGAAGGGTGTAAAAGCATACTACACGCCATGTATAGGGTATTTACACACAGTGTATTTAGTCGTCAGGTGAATAGTAAGGTAGTAGAGGTATCCGCCAGCTGAGAGACAGTACACGCCATGTATTCTGAAATACACGTCGTGTACTCATGTCGACTGATGAATTGTTCGGCGGTGGAAAATGTAGTCGTCAGAGGAACAATTAAATAAGAAAATTACACACCGTGTACTTGAGAGTACATGCCGTGTAGTTTGTTTTTTCACTTAAAATGTTCAGTGGCCTCCGCTGTTCACAGAGGATGCTTCGAACGCCAAAGGAGAACGGGAGGGACGACCGGAGCATAGAGGATCTACCAACCGCACACTGGGAATCCGTTTCTACTTCGGTCAATCACGTCGGGACTGTGCAGGTAAGCTCTCCCCTCTCCTTGTGTTGTTCTTACCAATTCTTCCTCTAAGGGATGTTATTTAAGTCTGAATGAGATCATTTATTTCTCAGATCTACTTCATTTTTGAATGATTTTGGAGGTTTCGTTCACGTATAATGATCTGTGACGATCGAGGTAGGTGGTCTGGTGTTTAAGTTCCAAATTTTGTTTGTTTTGTGTACAATTGTTCTACACGCTCATGTTTAGGGTGTCGTGTGGCTGAGGCCTTGCTTAATTAAATACCTAGAACTGCATAGGTAGTTAAATGAATATGTATAACTGTTGTTTGGGATCACTGCTTGGATCGAGGACCACCCCAGGGTGCATTCCTCTATTTAGCCATTTGGCCAGGATACCCGTGGGTATGCCATGATTATAATGTGTAATAAATTTCCTTGAGATGAATTTTATATAAACTGATTGTTTATGCTTTGGGCTCGGTGTAATTACACACGCCTGAGGGCAATATTCTTTTTAACCTGAGGGAACTGTTTGTTTAGCCCGAGGGAAAGGTACTTCTTAGCATGAGGGAAATGTTCTATTTCACCTGAGGGAAACACTTATTATGCCTGAGGGAAGTGACTTCTATGCCTGAGGTAAATATCTCATACGCCTGAGGGAAATCCTCGATAGCCTGAGGGAAAGACTGAGGGCATGGTTTTATTATATTTTCCTGAGGTCGAGGTTCTGATTGGCCTGAGGGCTCGATTCTGATGAGCATAGAATGCTAATAAATTTAATGGTTAAATGTATATTAAAATGGCAATATAACTGGTAATGTTAGTTACTTTTGAGTACTTCTTGTTTATTGCATTTACTACTGCACACTACTATTGCACTTTTTTACTGACAGTTGGGAATGGGCCTTTGGTGGTTGCCCACTGGTATTTACTTATCACACCCTATTTGTTTCATGTCTTAAGCCCAAATAGACTATATTGATGCATGTGTCGATAGGGGAAAGGGTCCCTATACGGGTACTGGATTTTAGTAGAGGAGTGGGATAGAATGGGACCGAGCTTCGGCTTGTGATACTGTGGCTTTTTGTTTACTTGCATTGTATTTGTTTGGTTGTACCTTGTACTTGGGTTGTTTTATATTATATCGCAGTGTATACTATTCTGGCTTCATTCATAAAATTAGTGAAATGCTGCATCTTTATATATTTATATGACTACTGATTCTATTTTACTTCAGTTGTATTTAATTACTACTTCCTCTGTGGTATGTTGTTTATCTTTTCCTCTACACTACAATTTGACAAATGAGGGCATAGTTTCCCCACAATCAGTCCTTGGACCTCACCGCTAGTCGGAAGCCTCTTTCATTTGGGGAAATGCGCTTGAGGTGATGTGACGAACAGAGTTCGGGGAACCAGTTGAGTGGCACCTGGATTAGGGACGTTATAAAGTGATACAAAGGGTTCCTTTATTTGACATACTATTGAGAGCCTTAGACAGGGATAGGATGGAAATTGTAGTTGATAATATTCTATTCCTGGGACTATCTAACCAGTGTACAGGGAAAATTCAATTTACCTTGTGTTGAACTTTTTATGATTTTGTGGTTTTATGGTTGATTCGATTTTTACCATTGGGTGACGCACTTGGGATTGTGCTGTTTATATGTTATACTTGGGTTCTATTTAGTTGCAACCCAATGAGATGAGGGTATCCTATCTCATGCATCATTTAGTAACATGCTATAAATCACATGCCATGCATAGTTCCATGCCATGTAGGTGCATTAGAAATTTCATATTATTGTGATAGTTTTCGTGAAATAAAATCATGCTTTTGTGATAGCTGCATTGATAAATACCTGAAATTTGATAGGGTATTTTTTTGTGAGGTTTTTATTGGATGAACGGAATACTCTACTTCCTAAGGAGTATTGGCCCTCATTTACCGAAATTTTGTGGATCATCAGCTTTTTTTCATGCCTGAATTGCCCGAAGGCCTACATTTTTATTGATTTTTGATAACCCACTTTCAAGGGAAGTGGGGGAACCCTTACAAGGCATGTCGGATCAGAGATTACATGGCCCATAGGCTTAAGAGATTACATGACTCGAAGTCCTTAAGGAATCCAACCACACTATCTACAAGGAACTGCACCTCCCTAGCAACTACATCCTGATAGTCGCTCTCCACCTTTGCCTGACCATCTGGCTAGGATTCCCATGAAAGAACATGCTGGTACCAATGGCATAGCCATACCCTCTAATTCTGAAAATCCATTTGGCTCTTCTCTAGTGAGTGCACCTACTCTAAATCCTCTTCTAGGGATACTCTTTTTTTGTAGTGTGTCTGAGGCCTGCATTCATTTGTCCCGACAGCCTTGGGGGTGGCCCTAAGGCCTTAAGGTGGCCCGAAGGCCTTGAGAATCAACATGCCCGAAGTTCGTGGGTGGACCGATAGCCTTGCAGGACCCAAGGTCCAAACCAGTGGCCCGAAGGCCCAGATGGATGAATAGTTCTTGATGCTACAGTACCAAACATTTCTTGCTACAGTGCCTGGACCACTACCTGGCAATATGCCTGCACCCAGATTTGATCTCGGGTCTCTTGGATGCACCTAGCGAGTCCTCACCAACTGGGATGAGGCTCATGTTCTCTTTTTTCCCTTGTGGATCATCATCTTGTTATAACCCACATAAAGAAGCAAAACATTGATTCGCAAGGAGTATGGGACCTCACGGATCAGAATTTGGCACTTCTATGTTGGGTTTAGTGTTTTTCTGTGCTCTAGAGTAGTTTTTGAGGCATACTTTCCGGAAAACCCAATATACACGTCGTGTAGTTCTATGGACACACGCCGGGTGTTCTTCTGTTTGGGAAGAAATGAAAACTTTTTAAGTACATGCCGTGTAGTATCATCATATGTCATAGATCATGTGGGAGAGGAAATGAGGTAGAAAATGTCTTGGGAAAACACACCGTATACCAGTTTTACACGCTGTGGAATGTTGATCCGGTGTCCGCCCATGAAACTAACAACACAGATGGAGGAAACCTTAAGAAGTACCCTCCATTTCTACTTTGAACAAGCCGTGTAGTTTTACCCAGGTACCCTGACGTGTTACTAACAACACAGGTCGGTGTTATCTTTCCTAGTACATGTCGTGTCCGCATGGAACATGTCGTGTAGTGTCAGCTGAATGGTCATCCATGTAACTAACAACACGGGCAGTTGGAAATTAAAACAGTACACGTCATGTCATTCTAGGACACTTCGTGTGGTTATGTTTAAAGGAGAGTCGTGTTGCTAAGCCGTGTAGAGGGACATGGGCAGGGAGGAAAAATCATGTACACGCTGTGTGTGTGGACAACACGCCGTGTGTTTTGGGGTGTTACACGACCAGTTTCACTGGAGTACATGCCCAAGTGAATGACTTATGAGGACACGCCGTGTAGTATTTATACACACTGGGTAATCATGTTGTATAAATCTCGAATGCTTTTCTTCTTTTTTTCCCTTCATGGTCTCCTTATTTTCGGTCTTTGGTAATATTGATCAAAGGTGTGAGTTTGACCTTATAGAGTCATTCCATAGAGATAAACACCGGTTGTTCTCCAGCAAAGTGGCGACGATTATACACCAGAGATGGTGGGCCATGGTCTACATGTGGATCCTCCAGTAGAGCCAAATGCGGCGCCAACCGTTATACTGGACACAGGCATGGAGGCGCAGTTCCGTGAAGGCTTCATGCAGTTTATGTAGACCTTCGAGAGAGCACTGTAGGCCGCCAGATCGATGGAAGATCTCACTCCTATCTTCCAGCAATAGCATCTGCCTACGTTTTCGGGGGATGGCGGACCATAGGTTATGGAGTCATGGATGGATTCAGTGCAGTCTATTTTTGAGCATCTTGAGACTCCTTCAGGTCGGAGAGTCAAGCTCATTAAGTATATGCTACGTGATTCCTCCAAGAGGTGGTTGGATGTTACCACCCAGTTAGAGCATTACAGAGATATGGCATGGGAAGATTTTCAGGCAGTCTTTTAAGACTTATTCTTTCCTGAGATGCTACGGGCAGATTGATCTCGAGTTTTCATGAATCTAATGTAGGGATCTATGTAAGTGATAGACTATTCTACCCACTTCACTGATCTTCAGCGTTTTGCACCTGTTCTGGTGGGAGATTATACATTCAGGGCTTGAATCTTTGAGGATGGTCTTCAGTATTACATTCGAGCTCTCGTGAACGTTTTCATGTTTCCTATGGAACATGGTATTTTGGACCAGGCACTGATTAAAGAGAGGAACTTGCGGGAAGCTAGTGGTGCAGGCCATGGCAGTTCGACACTAGTTTCTGGTACTATTCCTATCGGTAAGAGGAAGAGGCAGATAGATTTCTCTCACGGTGGAAGTACCAGCCAGAGGAATTCTTCAGGGGGCTCGGTCATATGCTACAAGTGTGGTAGAGAGGGGAACAAGAGACCTCATTGTACTCGATACCCAGTGGACTGTCGAGCGTGCGGCACGATGGGTCATCTATAGCGCTTTTGTTGGGAATTTCCACCAGTGTCCAGTGAGAGGGGTTCTGTGCAGTCTCCACATGTGGGATCATGACCAGCAGCTTGCTACCAGTAGAGCAACTGGGATACTCTTGGACGTACATGCAGAGGTGGTGGTCATGGTCGTGGTAGCCAGACACTAGGATCCCAGAGGCAGTAGGGTGGGATAGCTCTGGGTATCTAGACTATGTCGCAGTGCTACGGCACTGGGCAGCCATATGCAGTGCAACAGACCCAACATGAGCAGGATCCTGAACCTTCTACTATCAGAGGTACTATTCTAGTCTCTTCTGTTTCGTCTTCAGTACTTTTCAATATGTGTGCTATACATAACTTTATATATATGCCCATTGTGGAGAGAATTGGGCCCAGTGTTTCTTCTTCTTCCAATGTTATGAAGATAGACACTCTGTTGGGAACCAGAACGGCTGGTGTGTGTCAATTCAAGGGGTTCCCCCTAGAGGTTGGTGGATGTCACTTTCTATGGGACCTATATGTCTTAGAGATGATGATCTATGATGTAATTCTTGAGATATACTGGTTGGTTCCCTTTCAAGCCTTTGTGGACAGCTATCGTCGCAGGGTAATTTTCACGTCACCAGAGGGCGGATAATTTCTATACAAGGGCGAATGGGATGTCCAGGTGAGCCGAGATGGACCCGAGAATCGTGGGCAAGGTGGTTTTACATCCTAGATTGCAATTTTTTATCTGGATGATCAGGGGACTTTTCATATGGATTTCCCTTCAGTGGATGATTGTTTTAGTGATGTCTTCCTGGATGATTTTTCAGGTCTCCCTCTGTAAAATGAGTTGGATTTCTCTATTGAGCTTGTGCCAGGAGACGCACCAGTGTCTATTCATCCTTATTCGATGGCTACACCAGAGTTTCAGGATCTCAAGAGACTATTAAAGGAGTTGCAGACAAAGGGTTTCATCTGACCCAGTAATTCTCCTTGGAGTTCTCCTGTCCTTTTTGTGAAGAAGATAGATGGTACCCTCAGACATTGTGTATATTATTAGAAGCTTATCCAGTTGACTGTTAAGAACTGATATCCCTTTATGAGGATTGATGATCATTTTGATCAAATTTGAGGAGCACGATTGTTCTCGAAGATTTAATTGAGATACTGATTTTTTCAGTTACGCGTTAGACCATCAGATATACCGCTTACAGCTTTTCGGAGTATATATGGTCTATAGTAGTACTTAGTTAGGCTGTTCGGACATACGAACGCACCAGCAGTTTTCATGGCTTTGATGAATCGTGTGTTCCACCTTTATATGGATTCCTTTTTAGTAGTCTTCATGGAAGACATCTTGTTGTACTCTCACACTCGACACGACCATGCCACCCATATTGAGATTATACTGAGTACACTAAGATAGCATCAGCTATATGCTAAGCTCTCAAAGTGCCACTTTTGGATGGACCAGATACACTTCCTGGGTTATATCATTTCATAGGTAGGAGTTGCAATAGACCCAGAGAATGTGAGAGCAGTAGTTTCCTGGGAGCAGCCTAACAATGTTTTTGAGATACAGAGTTTCTTGGTGCTAGCTGGTTACTACAGGCGCTTTATATAGGGCTTCTCCCGCTTATTAGCACCGTTTATGGGTTTAACTAAGAATGGTGTAACATTCGTTTGGTCCAAAGCTTGCGAGACAGCCTTTCAAGAGTTGAAGGGAAGGTTGACATCAACACCAGTCTTGATACATCCAGAACAAGGGAAGGGCTACACAGTTTACTGTGATGCATCGGGTATTGGGCTGGGAGCTGGGTTGATGTAGGGCGATCGAGTAGTTGCTTATGGGTCTCGGCAGTTGAGGCCACATGAGAAGAATTACCCGACGCATGATCTCGAGTTGGCTACAGTTGTTCATGCGTTACGTTGTTGGATACATTATCTATTGGGAGAGCATTTTGTGGTGTTCACTGACCACAAAAGACTCAAGTACAACTTTCCTCATCTTAACTTGAACCTGAGATAGCGGAGGTGGGTTGAATACCTACAGTCCATTGATTTTGAGCTTTCCTATATACCTGGTAAAGGTAATGCATTAGCTGATGCACTGAGCAGGAAGACTCAGATACAGGGAGTGCAGGAGGCGAGTGGTGAGTGGCAGCTTATAGCTTTGTTCACTGAGATGTATTAAGAGGTGCACAATAGTCAGGGGAAGACCTATCTTTATTCCTTAGTTGTGACTTCTACCCTCTTGGACGGAGTGACGATGAGATAGCTATCTAATATAGAAGGCCTAGTTCTATGGGAGTCAGTGTAAAGTGAGGTCCCTCCTCCTGGATGGACGATAGGCGATGATGAGATATTTCTTTTCCATGGACGAGTGTGGGTTCCAGTCGATATACACGAGGAGCTGATGGGGGAGTTTCATGCTTTAGCTTGGGCAATGCATCCCAGAGTTTCCAAGATGTACCGTGTCTTGGGACTCCAAAATTGGTTGCCGGGTATGAAACGGGACGTAGCTAGTTTTTTTGTGATATGTTCCACCTATCAGCTAGTGTAGGAAGAGCATTAGAGGCTAGCCAGACTACTACAACAGTTATCCATTCCGGAGCAGAAATGGGATGATGTTGCGATGGATTTCGTTACTGGGTTTCCAAGGTCACCCCGAGGCAATGATGTTGTGTGGGTTGTTGTGAACAGACTCACAAATGTAGCTCACTTTTTTCCTCATCAAGGAGACCTTTAGTGTTGACGAGCTTGGGAATTTGTATATCCAAAAGACAGTGCGTCATCATAGGGTCCCGCATTCCATCATTTCAGATAGGGACTCCCTCTTTAAGTCTCATTTCTAGCAGAGTTTTTAGAGGGCCCTGGGTACACAGGTGTTTCTGAGCACAGCTTACCACCCTCAGAATGATGGCCAGTCAGAGCATATGATACAAGTTCTTGAGGAGATGCTTCGCACATGCATCCTAGACTTCGGGGGAACTTGGGAGAAGCATATACCCCTAGTTGAGTTTTCCTGTAATAATAGCTTTCGTGAAACCATTTATATGGAACCTTACGGGGATTTATATGGTAGACTATGCTGATCACCTTTGGGAAAGTTAGAGGCAGGTGAGGCAGCTTTGTTGGGACCATATCTCGTATAGGATACATCAGAATAGGTCTAGTTGATTCAGAGGCGTATGTCTACTGTACAAGCTCGTCAGAAATCTAATGTTGATCGCCACATATGTCCCTTGGAATTTGTGGTTAGGGATATTGTTATCTTGTGTGTTTTACCGAGGTTGGGACACAGGCGGATCTGGAGAGAGGGTAAACTTTCACCGAGGTATATGTGGCCGTTTGAGATTCTGGAGAGAGTCGGGATGGTATCTTATCAGTTGTAGTTACCACAGAGGTATCGGGCCATGCACAACAGGTTCCATGTATCTCAACTGTGCCATTATAATTTAGACCCATCTCACGCCTTTCATTTTGAGGAGGTTGCACTACATATCGATGCATCCTTTGAGGAGCATCTATTTCGTATCATTGATAGGAGCAAAAAGGTTCTCCGACGCCAATCATTTCCTCTCGTACGGGTGCTATGGAATCATGGAAAAGTGCAAGACGAAACATGGGATCAGGTGACTGACGTATGTTCTCTATGGCCAGAGTTGTTCTGATCTTTATCTTCTCCACCATTGGATGGGAAATTCTGGGATAAATTTCTTTAAGGGGGAAAGTTTGTAAGAACACGGTTCTTATTTATGAGGTACGGGTTTCTTAATTTCCTTTTTCCATAAGTATTTTTGAGTAAATAAGGAAATTGGAGAAAATCCCAAAATTTCTGACTACACACCATGTAGTTTTCCACACACCATTTAATTTGGCCGTGTAGGATGGGAACACAGGGCGTGTAGGCCTGTCAACAATGAAGGGTGTAAAAACTAACTACACGCCGTCTATAGGGTATTTACTTGTCATTTATTTTATCGGCATGTGAATAGTAAGGAAGTGGAGGCATCTTCTAGCTGAGTGGTAGTACATGCTATGTATTTGGAAATACACATCGTGTACTCATGTCGACTGATGAACAGTTCAGTGGTGGAAAAGGTATTTATCAGAGGAATAGTTAAATGAGAAAAGTACACACTATTTACTTTAGAGTACATGCCATGTAGTTTGTTTTTTCTCTTAAAATGGGAAGTATCCCCCTCTCTTCACAGAGGAAGCTTAGAACGTTGAAGGAGAATGAGAGGCATGACTGGAGCTTGGAGGATCTCCTAACCGCGCACCAGGAATCCTTTTCTGCTTCCGTCGATCACGTTGGGACCATGCAGGTATGATCTCCCCCCTCCTTGAGTTGTTCTTACGTATTATTACTCTAAGGGAATTTATTTTAGTTTTAATGAGATTATCTACATCTCAGATCTACTTCGTTCTTGGATGATTCGAGAGGCGTCATTCATGTATACCGATCGGTGACAATCGAGGTAGGTGGTCTGGTGTTTAAATTCCAACTGAAATGTGTTTTTTGTACCATTGTGATACGCGCCCATGTTTGGGGTGTCATGTGGATGAGGCCTTGCTTAATTAAATTCCTTGATTTGCATAGGTTGTTAAATGAATATGTATAAATGTTGTTTGGGATAACTTCTTGGATCCAGGACCACCCCATGGGTGTGTTCCTCAGTTTTGCCATTTGGCCAGGATACCCGAGGGTAAGAAATGATTATAATGTGCATTAAATTTCCTTGAGATTAATTTTTTATAAACTTATTGTTTATTCCTTGTACTCGGCTCAGTTACTTATGCCTGAGGGCAATATTCGTTTTTTGTCGGAGGGCATTGTTTGTTTAGCCTTAGGGAAAGGTACTTCTTAGCCTAAAAACAATGATCTATTTCACCTGAGGGCAACACATCTTATTTCTAAGGGCGGTGACTTCTCTTCCTAAGGGAAATATCTTGTATGCTTGAGGGAAATCTTCGATATCCTGAGAGAAAACTTGAGGGCGTGGTTTTATTATATTAGCCTGAGGGAAATGTTCTATTTGTCCTGAGGTCTAGGTTCTGCTTAGCACATAATGTTAATAATTTGAATTGTAAAATGAATATTAAAATTGCAATATAACTGGTAACATTAGTTACTTTTGAGTACTGCTTGTTTATTTCATTTACTAATGAACACTGTTGTTGCACATTTTCACTGACAGTTGGGCATGGGCCTTTGGGGGTTGCCTACTGGGATTTATTTCTCAAACCCTATTTGGGTCATTTCTGTAGCCCAAATAGACAATATTTTTGCAGGTGTCAACAGAGGAAAGGGTCCCTATACATGTACTTGATTGTAGCAGAGAGGTGGGAGAGCATGGGACCGAGCTTCGCCTTACGATGCTGCAGCATTTTGTTTACACTGCTTTGTATTTGATTGGTTGTGCCTTGTACTTGGGTTGTTTAATATTATATTGTGGTGTATCCTATTCTGGATTCTTTCATAGAATTAGTGACATGCTGCATCTTTATATATATTTATGATTGTTGATTCACTTTTAGGCCAGTTGTATTTATTTACTACTTCCACTATTGTATGTTGTTTATCTTTTCCTCTACGCTACACTTTGACAAATGAGGGCATAGTTTCCCCACTATCAGTCATTGGCCCTCACTGCTAGTCTGCAGCCTCTGGCATTTGGGGAAATGCGCTTGAGTTCATGTGACAAACCAGGTTCGGGGCACCCGTTGAGTGGCACCTGGATTTGGGACGTTACAAAGTGGTATCAAAGAGTTCTTTTCTTTGAATTAATATTTGGAGCCTTAGTTAGGGATAGGATGGAAATGGCAGTTGGTAATAATATGTGCTCGGGTGTATCTTTCCAGTGTACAGGGAAAAGCCAATTTACATCGTGTTGCCCTTTTTCTGATTTTTCGGTTTTACGGTTGATTCGATTTTCACTATACGGTGATGCACTTGTGATTGTGCTGTTTATATGTTATAGTTGGGTTATATTTATTTGAAACCCGATGAGATAAGGGTATTCCATCTCATGAATCATTTAGGCACATGCTAGAAATCACATGCCATTAATAGTTCCGTTCCATGTAGGTGCACTAAAAATTTCATATTATTGTGATATTTTTCATGTTAGAAAAGCATACTATTGTGATAGCTACTTCGAAAAATACCTGCTGTTTGATAGGGTATTTTTGTGTGAGGTTTTGATAGAATTAACTCCAAAAATTGGTTTTTGTGGAGTATGGACCCTCATTAACCGAAATTTGGTGGATCATTAGCTTGTTATAACACGCATAAAGATTCCAAACTTTGATTTTTGGGGATTATGGGCCCTCACGGATCTAAATTTGGCACTTAGGTGTTGGTTTCAATGTATTTATGGGCTCTGGAGTAGTTTCTGAGGCATACTTTCCTGAAAACACAGTATAAACGCCATATAGTTCTATGGACACATGCCATGTGTTCTTCTGTTCGGGAAGAAATGAAAACATTTTAAGTACACTCCGTGTACCCTCAGTACACGCCATGTAGTATCTTCCCATGTCACAGACCGTGTGGGCGGGGACACTGGGTAGAAAATGGATTGGGAAATCACGCCATGTACCAGTTGTACACGTCGTGTAGTGTTGACCCGGAGTCCACCCATGTAACTAACAACAAGAAAGGAGGAAGCCTTAAGACGTACACGCCGTGTCTACTTTGAACACGCCATGTAGTTTGACCCAGGTACTCGGCCGTGTCACTAACAACATGAGTCGGTGTTATCTTTCCTAGTACACACTGTGTCTGCATGAAACATGCCATGTAGTGTCAGCTAAGTGGTCAGTCGTGTCAATAACAACACGGGCAGTTGGAAATTAAAAAAGTACACGCCGTGTCTCTATGGGACACACTGTGTGGTTATGTTTAAAGGAGAGTCGTGTGGCTAAGCCATGTAGAGGGACTTGGCCAGGGAGGAAAATTCAAGTACATGAATTGTGTGTGGACAATGCGTTGTGTGTTTTGGGATATTACACAACCAGTTTAGCTAGAGTACATACCCATGTGAATGACTTATGAGGACAGACAGTTTAGTATTTATAAACCCCATGTAGTCATGTTTTATAAATATCGAATGATTTCCTTCTCGTGTTCCCTTCTTGGTATCCTTATTTTCATTCTTTGATAATCTTGATCTATGTTGTGTATTTGACCTTGTAGAGTCATGCCACCGAGATGACCACCGGTTGTTCACCAGGAAAGTGGCAACGATTATACTCCGGAGATGGTGGACCATGGTCTACCAGTGGATCCTCCAGTAGAGCCCGATGTGGCGCCAAACGTTATAACAGACACATGCGCGGAGGCGTGGTTATGTGAAGGCTTCATGAAGTTTATGTAGACATTCCAGGGAGCACTGCAGGATGCCATATCGATGGTAGAGATCACTCGTATCTTCCAGAAATAGCATCTGCCTACGTTTTCGGGGGATGGCGGACCACAGGCAGTGAATTCATGGATGGATTCAGTGAAGACTATTTTCGAGCATCTTGAGGCTCTTCCAGGGCGGAGAGTCAAGCTCGTGACTTATATGATGCGTGATTCCACCAAGAGGTGTTGGGATTTTACCACCCAGTCAGAGAATTAAAGAGACATGGCATGGGAATATTTTCAGGAAGTATTCTACAACGTCTTATTTCCTGAGACGCTACCGGCAGATCGAGCTCGAGAGTTCGTGAATCTGTTGTATGGAGCTAGGTCAGTGATGGTCTATTCTGCCCGCTTCACCGAGCTTCAGCGTTTTTCATGTGTTCTGGTGGGAGATGAGACACTGAGGTCTTGATGCTTTGAGGATGGTCTTGGGTATGACAACCGAGCTCTGGTGAACGTTTTCAGGTTGCCTACGATACATGATATTTTGAACCAAGCACTGATTACTAAGAGGATCTTGTGTGAAGCTAGTGGTGAAGGCTAGGGCAGTTCGACACAAGTTTCTGGTACTATTCCTATCAGTAAGAGGAAGAGGCAGATAGATTTCTCTGACGGTGGCAGTACCAGCTAGAGGAATTCTTATGGAGGCCCAGTAATACGATATCAGTGTGGTAGAGAGGGGCACAAGAGACCTTAGTATACTTAAGACCCATTGGAGTGTCGTGCTTGCGGCAATATGGGTCATCTAAAATTCTTTTACAGGGCATTTCCACTAGTGGATAGTGGGAGGGGTTTTGTGCAGACTAGTCGTGTGGGAGAAGGACCAACAGCTTCTAACTAGTTGGGAAACTAGGATACATGAGGACGTACATGCAGAGGTGGTGGCCATTGTCGTGGTAGCTAGACACCAGGATTTCAGAGGCAGTGGGGCGGGACAGCTCGGGGTAGCCAGACTGTGTTGCAGGGCCGCAGCACTGGGCAAGCATATGAAGTGTAACAGACCCAACAGGATCAGGATCCTAGACCTTCTACTGTCAGAGGTACTATTCTAGTTGTTTCTATTTTGTCTTCAGTAATTTTCGATACAGGTGCGACACATAGCATTATATCAATTCCCGTTGAGTAGATCCTTGGGCTCAGTGTTCTTCTTCTTCTGATGTTATGAATCTAGTCACTTCTTTGGGAACTAGAATGAACAGTGTGTGTCAGTTCAAGGGGTTCCCCCTAGAGGCTTGTGGGTGTCACTTTCTATGGGACCTCTATGTCATAGAGATGACGAGCTATGATTTCATTATCGGGATGGACTGGTTGGTTCCCTTTGAAGCCTTTGTGGACTTCTATCGTCGCAGGGTGAGTTTCACATCACCAGAGGGTGGAGAGTTTCTATTCAAGGGAAAATTGGATGTCCAGGCGAGCCGAGCATCGTGGTAAAGGTGGTGTGAGAGCCCAAATTGCGAGTTTATATCTTGATGATCATGGGAATTGACATAAGGATTTCCCCCCAGTGGTTGACTATTTCAGGGATGTATTCCAGGACGATTTTTCATGTCTACCTCCGGAGCGTGAGATGATTTTCTATATTGAGCTTGTGCCAGGAGTAGTAACGATGTCTATTCCTCTTTATAGAATGGCTACACCATAGTTGCAGGAGCTCAATAGATAGTTAAGGGAGTTGCAGACAAAGGGTTTCATCCGACCCAGTACATCTCCTTGGGGTTCTCTTGTCCTTTTTGCAAAGAAGGAGGACGGTACCCTCAGACTTTTTGGGGATTATCGAAAGCTAAACCAGTTGACGGTTAAGAACTGATATCCCTTATTGGGGATTGATGATCTTTTTTTATCAACATTGAGGAGAACAAGTGTTCTCGAAGATTGACTTGAGTTCTGGATATCATCAGTTATGCATTTGACCATCAGATAAACAACATACAACTTTTCTGATCAGATATGGTCTATATGAGTACATGGTTATGTCGTTCGGACTCACGAACATGCTAGAAGTTTTCATTGATTTGTTGAATCGTGTGTTCCACCCTTATCTGGATTCGTTTGTAGTAGTCTTCGTGGACAACATCTTGGTGTACTCTCACACTCGACACGACCATGCCACCCATCTTGAGATCATATAGAGTACACTAAGAGAGCATTGTCTATATGCTAATCTCTCAAAGTTCAACTTTTGGATGGACCAGATACACTTCCTGGGTCATATCATTTCAGACGCAGGAGTTTCTATAGACCCAGAGAACGTAAGAGCAGTAGTGTCCTTGAAGCTGCCTAAGAACATGTTTGAGATACAGTGTTTTTGGGGCTTGCTGGTTACTACAGGCACTTTATACAGGACTTCTCCAGCTTAGAAGCGCTGTTGACAGGTTTGACTAAGAAGGGTGTGAAATTTGTTTGGTCATAAGCTTGCGAGAAGTCCTTTCAAGAGCTTAAGGGAAGGTTGAAATTAGCACCAGTCCTGATACTTTCGGAGAAAGGGAAGCGCTATACAGTTTACTGTGATGCATTGGGTATTGGGATGGGAGCTGTTTTGATGCTGGGCGATCAAGTAGTTGCGTACGGGTGTCGGCAGTTGAGGCTATATGAGAAGAATTACCTGACGCATGATCTCAAGTTGGTTTCAGTTGTTCATGCGTTATGTTGTTGGAGATATTATCTCTTGGGAGACCATTTTGTGGGGTTCACCAACCACAAAAGACTCAAGTACATCTTTACTCAGCGTGACTTAAACCTGAGACAACATAGGTGGGTTGAATACCTACAGTCCTTCGATTTTGAGATTTCGTATACACCCGGTAAAGGTAATGCAGCAGCTAATGCACTGAGAAGGAAGACTCAGATACATGCAGTGCAGGAGGCCAGTGGTGAGTGGAAGCTTATGGCTTTGTTCTTTGAGATTCATTTAGAGGTGAAAGACAGTCAGTGGAAGACCTATATTTCTTCCTTAGCTGTCACTTCTACCATCCTGGAAAGAATGAGGATGAGACTGCTATTTGATTCAGAAGGCCTAGTTCTACGAGAGTCTGTGGCAAGTGAGGACCCTCCTACTGGATGGATGATAGGAGATGATGAGATATTGATTTTCCATGGATGAGTGTGGGTTCCAGGTGATATATGACAGGAGCTGATGCTAGAGTTTCATGCTTCAGCATGGGCTGTGCATCTTGAAGTTTCCAAGAAATATCGTGATTTGGGACGTCAGTATTGGTGGCTAGGTATGAAATGGGATGTAGTTGGGTTTGTTGTGAGATGTTCCACCAGTCAGTAGGTGAATGCGGAGCATTAGAGGCCAGTCGGACTGCGATAGCAGTTATCCATTCCGGAGTGGAAATGGGATGATGTTGCGAGGGATTTCGTCACTGGGTTTCCGATGTCACCTCGAGTAAATGATGTTGTGTGGGTTGTTTTGGGCAGACTCATAAATGTAGCTCACTTTTTTCCGATCATGGAGACCTTCAGTGTTGACGAGCTTGGGAAGTTGTATATCTGAGAGATAGTGCGTCTTCAGGGGGTCCCCCGTTCTATCATTTCATATATGGATGCCCGCTTTACGTCTCATTTCAGGCAGATTTCTCAGAGGGCACTGGGTATACAGGTGCTTCTGAGCACAGGTTACCACCCTCAGACCGATGGCCATCCAGAGCATACGATATAGGTGTTTGAGGACATACTGCGCACATGAATCCTAGACATCGGGAGATCTTGGGAGAATCATATACCCTTGGTTGAGTTTTCCTATAATAATAGATTTTAGGCAACCTTTTAGATGTAACATTATGAGGATTTATATGGTAGACCATTCAGATCACCTTTGTGAAGGTTAAAGGCAGGTGAAGCATATTTTCTGGGACCATGTCTCCTACAGGAGACATTGGAACATGTCCAGTTGATTCATGGGAGGATGGCTACCACACAGTCTTGTCATAAATCTTATGATGGTCTCCGTAGAAGACGCTTGGAATTCGTTGTCGGGGATCAGGTTTTCTTACCAGTTTCACCGAGGTCAGGAAACATGCGGAATAGGAGACCGGTTAAACTTTCCCTGAGGTATGTGGGGCCGTTTTTTATTCTGGAGACACTCGGGCCAGTTGCATATCAGTAGCAGTTACCACAGAGGTATCGGGCCATGCACAACATCTTCCATGTATCCCAGCTGCGCCGTTATCATTCAAACTCGTCTCACATCTTTCTGCCCGAGGAGGTTGAGCTATAGATCGATGCATCCATTGAGAATCACCCGATTAATATCGTGGATAGGAGCATGAAGGTTCTCCGAGGCTGGTCAGTTCCTCTCATACGGGTGCTATGGCATCATGGCCTAGTGCAGGAAAAAACCTGGGAGCGGGAGACCGACGTATGTGCTATGATTCCAGAGTTGTTATGAGATTTATCTTCACCACCCATGGTAGGGAAATTCGGGGATGAATTTCTTTAAGGGGTGATATTTGTAAGAACACAGTTCTTATTTTTGAGTTTTGGGTTTCTTATTTTCCTTTTTCCTTAAGTTTTTTTGAGAAAATAAGGAAAGTGGGGAAAATCCCAAAATTTCTAACTACATGACATGTAATTTTGCACACACCGTGTCATTTGGCTGTGTAGGATGGGTACACAGGGCGTGTAGGCATGTCGACAATGAAGGGTGTCAAAACTGACTACTTGCCGTTTATATGGTATTTACATGTTGTGTATTCAGTCGGCAAGTGAATAGTAAGGTGGTGGAGGTAGCTTCCAGCTAAGAGATAGTACACGCCATGTATTTAGAAATACACGTTGTGTACTCATGTCGATAGATGAACAGTCCGGCGTTGTAAAAATTATCCATCATAGGAATAGTTAAACGAGAAAAGTACACGCCGTGTAGTTTGTTTGTTTTTTGATAAAAATTGACAGTAGACTCCTCTGTTCACAGAGGAAGCTTAGAACGCTGAAGGAGAATGGCAGGGACGGAAAGAGCTTTAGGATCTCACAACCACACACCGAGAATCCATTTTCGCTTCTGTCGATCACTTTGGGACCGTGCATGTAATCTCTCCCCTCTCCTTGTGTTTTTCTTACCAATTAATCCTCTAAGGGAAGTTATTTAATTTTAAATGAGATTATATACATCTCAAATCTACTTCATTCTTGGATGATTCAAGAGACATCATTCACGTATACCGATCAGTGATGATCGAGGTAGGTGGTCTTGTCTTTATATTCCAACTGTTGTGTGTTTTGTGTACCGTTGTGCTACACACCCATGTTTGGGATGTCATGTGGCTGAGGCCTTGCTTAATTAAATACCTAGAATTTCATAGGTAGTTAAATGAATATGTATAACTATTGTTTGGGATCAGTACTGGGATCCAGGGCCACCCCAGGTGTGCGTACCTCTGTTTAGCTGTTTGGCCAGGATACCTGAGGGTATTCCATGATAATAATGTATATCAAATTACCTTGAGAGGAATTGTATATAAACTGCTTGTCTATGCTTTGGGCTCGGCCTGGATACTTGTGCCTGAGGGAGATATTCTTTTTAGCCTGAGGGCAAGGTACTGCTTTGCCTGGGGGCAATGTTCTATTTCGCCTGAGGGAAACAATTCTTATGCTTGAGGGCAGTGACTTCTATTCCTGAGAGAAATATCTCGTACGCCTGAGGGAAATCTTCAATAGCCTGAGGGAAAGCCTGAGGGTGTGGTTTTATTATATCAGCCTGAGGTCAAGGTTCGGATTGGCATGAGGGCTTGGTTCTGATGAGCAAAGAATGTTAATAAATTGAATGGTTAAATTAATATTAAAATGGAAATATAACTGGTAAAGTTTGTTACTTTTTAGTACATCTTGTTTATTTCATTTACTACTCCACACTACTGTTGCACTTTTTAACTAACAGTTGGGAAGGAGCCTTTGGTGGTTGCCTACTGAGATTTATATCTTACACCCTGTTTGGGTCATGTCTTTGCCCCAAAAGACTATATTCTTGTAGGCGTCGATAGGGGAAAGGGTCCCTATATAGGTACTTGATTGTAGAAGAGGAGTGGGAGATCATGTGACTGAGCTTCGTCTTGCGATGCTGTGGCGTTTTTTTACACTGCTATGTATTTGTTTGGTTGTACCTTGTACTTGGGTTGTTTTATATTATATTTTACTGTATCCTGTTCTGGCTGCTTTCATAGAATTAGTGACATGATCCATCCTCTTATATTTATATGACTGTTGATTCTCTTTTACTTTAGTTGTATTTATTTACTACTTCCGCTATGGTATGTTGTTTATCTTTTTCACTACGCTACACTTTGACAAATGAAGGCATAGTTTCCCCACTATCAATCCTTGGCCCTCGCTGCTAGTCGACAACCTATGGAATTTGAGGAAATGTGCTTGAGGTATGTGACTAACCGGGTTTAGGGCACTCGTTGAGTGGCACCTGGATCTGGGACGTTACAGTTTCATAGTTGTGTCAATATTTATGGTAAATATTTAATATCAAGAAAATATAAATAAATTAAATGATGTTTAAATTTTCATTATATATCGGGATACTATTTATGTTCAATGTTTTATCATGTTTATAACTAAATTAAATTTATTATACTATTAAGAGAAAATAGAGTGAAATGTTGCCACATTATTTTGTTTTAATTTTAAATACATCACTTCCATGGAAAAAAGTACATTAACTGAATCAATTATGACTCATAGGTGACATCGGTTGACTTTAAATCATCCAATAGTGTTTTTATTAATTGTTAGGGTAATTTTATTTTCCTTATCATATTTTTTGATACCCTAATTTACCAGATTTAACTTTAACTATGGTAAATAAAACTAATAATAGTCACTATTCCTAATATCCAAAAAAATAACCTAGTAACATAATTTGGACCCACTTATTCAGAATATAGTATCATTTTTTCAAAATTCAAAACAAAAAAGTAGTAGTAATTAATTTAATATTAATTAAAATTTTCAAAGCGAGAAAACATGTTTTTTAAATGTAAAAATCATCAAAAGATAAATGATCATTTATATCTAATTTCAATGTGAAATTACATCCTGTGAAAAACATTGGATTAAATGATAAAAAATAATAAAATTATATATTAAAACCAATTAAAAGGATAACCTTCTATATAAATAAATCAGATGAAAAGCAGTTTAAAATTAAGATGCAGTATTTTTTGCTATTCATTAAAAAATTAATATTATTTGAATGAACCAAAAATTCAGCCAAAGATTATTTTGGTGTACCATGTAAAAATTAGAAGATTATTTTCTCCAAAATAACTTATTAATTTGTAATGAACTGGATATAAAATGGGTTCTCCCTCAAAAGGCAATAAAACTACATTTAAAAAACACTCATTTTATCTGTAAAATAGAATTTGTTCATATATCATTTATACAAAACATATGAGATGAATTTTAATCACTGAATCGATTATATAAAAAATAAACTTCATTAATAAAATCCATAAAGTGAAAATGTTTTATTTTATAAACTTACATGTTTTTATTTAAATAGTTATTTAGGAGGTTAATACTATTCATAATCTCCATTATAATGACAATGTTATATGATTTAGTTATAAATTATACTCAAAATATCTTGAAATGAATTCTATCAAAACAACCATAAATTGTGTGTAACAGAATCCTAGAATAGTGTTGGGTATACTACAAGCTAATAAAGTGGTGCGTATAGAGAATGATTGTCTTGGTGTAGCGTACAACACAAGACGTCAATGAAATTAAAAAGAGTCTACCACATAAAATCTCAGGGTGTTAAATTCTATACCCCTTCAAATTAATTTAACCTTCGGGGATATAAAATCTTTACTAATTCAATGTTTCTTTCATAGAAACCCATATCATTAAAATTAATACTAAAACCACATTTTGAAAAGGAAAGATAGAAACATAAAAGTTACCCAATGTAACTCATCCTTTGGTTTACACATTGGATATCATATTTGGTAAGAGAAAACATAGATATTGAAGAACAATCTAAACACCATGTTCTGATGGATATTGTTAGAGAAAAATTATTGGAGAATGTTAATAACTAAAATCCCATAAATCTATGATTATTTAAGGGACCATCTAATCCATCTGATAATAAAGTTCTAAGATAATGTTTTAGGATATCAATATCCTTTCCCGGATGTTGAATAACGTGAGTAGAAATACTTAATTTATTTTAGTAAAATCTAAATGATGGCCATGACTTGAACAATTTTGACTCCATCCCTTATTCAAAGAAATTATGATGAATTTTTCATCCATGAAGTGTTAGCATATCATGAGATCCAGAAATAGAATGATAGGTCATTATGTTTTTCTTAACAAAATGTATAACATATATTATCAAATATATATAATACCCCCTATAGTGTGATAATAAAATAATCTAAAAAATTAAACTAGAGTATATCTAGTACTATCCATAATTGGATAAACATATAATCCTTACAAAACTGTAAATCAATAACTTTAGAATTAGATGAACTAAATAAGTTTAACATTTATATACCATATCTCATAAGGAAGTTCTTGGTTTTCATATTTCAAACATACGAATAACTTCATAACGTATTGTCTTCAGTAACGGTAACAACATGAACTATCAAATAACTTTATTGAAAACATTTATATGTTATTATTCTTAATTCTAAGAATATATAATATTCATCTAAGATAGCATAACTGATATGTCCATAAATATTTAACTATATCCAAGGTTACTAATAATATCCAATTTTCTTATTCTTATCAAAAATACCATTATCAAAATAGTATTATCTCAACAACAAGTTAATATTAAGTTCATCCTTCCCAAAATAATGTTTTTTCCAAAAACATCAACATATTACCGCAATTACATTGCACAGTTACCTGTAATACCTTGGATATACATTCAAATACATGTGGAAAACCAAAGTGGACCAATAAATAGTTATTTTATTATTCCATAATACCATAAAAGTTATTCTACAACATTAATCTGGAATCCCATTACATAAATTCCAATCATTCCACCACTTAATTTTAATATTCAACATCATAAAAAGTGATGACCTATTGTTTTACTTTTTCATTGTCCTTAATATTTTGATGACATTGATCAACATTGATCACCCTTGGATTAGGTTATTTGTTAGCATAATGCCTCATTTCATTCCACTTTTTGCATTGAGGAGTGGGTTGTTCACTCTCTATAGCCTTATCTCTATTCACAAAACTATCTATATTTTTCTCATTTAAACGTTACTCAACTACCTGATGACCATCTGTTGCATATTTAAAGCATTTTTTTAGTCCCTTAATGACAGTCTTCACTATACTGCTTTCATCAATTTGAGCATATGGACACAACCGTCTTATTTCCACCATTTTATTGAGAATTTATTTTGAACTCCATAATTCATTTCTGATAAAAAAACATGATATTGATATGAAAAATCAAATTCAATTTCTTCCTTGACATCACAATAAAAAATATATTCATAGAAACTAAATATTATTGTTGATAACTCCATTAAATGAATTGGTTTTAAGCCACTGATGAATCGATAAACATTACATTCATGATGGATGATAAATCGATAAGCACACATTGCATGTCTTGTCAAATTTTCAACATATATACTAATGAATTAATCATAATTTTATATATTATTATGTAAATCCAATCCAATTTGGTTCAAATAATATGAGGAAAAAACATTTTGAACAACATTTTCTTGAACATGTCCCATTCCATGGAATCAATTTCATCTTGTTTCCTCAAAATATGGATTAGAGTCCACCACTGGTCTGCTTCACCATTTAAATGATAAAAATCCAAAATTAATTTTTATTAATCCAAACAATGAAATATGGAAAATATATTTTTCAATGGTACTAATCCATTGTTCAGCAACAAGTGGATTAGAAGACCCATTGAATTAAGGTTGGTTATTCCTCATGAAGGACACAAGAGAGTTTTGATCCCTTCACTGCCCATTTAGAAGTCCAAAATGATTCACAACTTGTGTATTTAAGGGATAATATTTTTCATCCCATATCCCATAACATTTGTTTTTTCCGAAGGACTATCATTCCATTTCCCACTACGTTGATAAAAAACATTGTTCCTTTAGGTCCCACCCATTGTCTAAATCCCAAAAAGAATATTTTGGTAGGAAAAAATAACACTAGGAAAACTATATAATCAAGGGGGTTTATTTTCAATCTCTAAAATAATTGGTTAATTCTTTCTTATTCATGGTTGTTACTATAAATTGAGGAAGGTTACCTATAATTATTCATATCCTGAAAAAATAACTTTGAAATATCTCTAGGGATCTCACTAGAGTTTTAACATCCTAGTTTCCAAAGGTTGATTAAAGCATTCCTCTGATACCGACTATATCAACCCAATAATGGTATATATGCATATTAAATATTTTTATATAAAATCTCATTACATTTTAAAAATAAACACATGAGGATAATAATAGTTTTGTTCCTTTGGAAACATGGAATACATTCTTCTAACTTATAAAAGATCTTAAACTTATCGCATAAATATCTTCCCCTTCAGTACTCATACATAAATTATTTATTTATAATAAGTGGAATGAAAAGATAATAATGGGTGATCTTAGATGCTCAGTAAGGGTAAGAAAACAATATAAGAACATTTGAATGTAAAAAAATGAAGATAAATTTTGAATATCGAAATCTAGGGTTATAAATAAAACATAGCAATTCATAACAGATAAATAATAATGGAACATTTACCATGATTACAATGAATTGGAATAAAACATAAACATGGGGTAAAAAAGGAATAGAAAATAATTTCTATATTAGCCACTACTCATATCCAAGACCATCATAGTGGAAAAAGTCCATTACTAGACGAGTTTTACATTATATTCCAACCTTGTATTACTGAACCAGAATTACATTCCATTCAAGCAATGTCCTTATGATGTGATATAAAACATTACCTAATGAATTGGAGGGGGAAACTAGTCCCACTCATCACATAATGAAATCATTATTACATGTTCCACCAAAACATAGACTATTTATGATAGCATAACTCAAGGAAGAAACAAATGGGTTTCCAAAATATCATTACATTATAATCCACATAAAATAAACGGACCACCAAAAAATAATTACATCATAAAAATAATAAAATAAAATTAATAATAGGGATATAAACATACCCCTATTTCATTTGATATGGAAAGAAATTTTTATAAAATACATGAAAATAATTATTGAGGAAAATATATTTTCTTTTTCCTAAAATATTTCATTTCACAAAATGCCATGCAATTTTAAAACAAATTAGTTTAATTGAAAATACACATGAAATATTGTAAATAAAGATACATGGAAATAAGTTCTTTTTAATGCATAAGTATCCATTCTTGTCCTATATGTTAAAATATATTGTCATTGTATTTTTTTTGGAGAAGTCAAAAAGTACGTCTTTTGGTAAATGAATGAAATATTTCAACCAAACAATGTAGTAAAAGAAAAAAATTGGTAACAATTACTTTAAACATATATAGATGAATAGTAAGAATATTATGAAATCATTTTTAGAAAACAAGGACATGGATGATAAATATACCGTTACTAAATACTTACAAATAAACAATCTTAGATAAAAATGAGATTTCCTAATTATCCCTTACCATATGGCCGATGTATTTCATATATATCTCAACTACCTGAATAATAATTTAAATAATGTTATTGACTTATTAAATAATCATAATCATATTTATGATATCATATATGAATTTTTATCAACCTTTAGTAACATTTCATTATTTGTCATTATTCAGATATTAACTGATATACGTTCTTATTCAAGTTTTGTTGGATAAGTTCACGTTATACTTATTATGATATAGTTATATCATTTATATAATTATATTAGTAGAATATATATATTATTTACTCATTACATTTTTGTATAATTTTTTTAATGATGATTATGTATAATGAATCACATACCATCATGGAGATTGTATGTTAACAAGCATGAACCAGAGGGAAAGTAGGGCTTGATATGGGTGCCTCTAACTGGTGTTTACTCCCTCTCCAACAACGGCTAGGGTTACGCGTCTTCTTCCTCCCCTTCCCTATTCGACCTGGATTTTTGTAACTTCTTCTGGTCTTGGTTTAGTGTGGGCATGATCTGTCTTTGTTGTGGCACATCTAGAATACAAGGCTTGTTTCTTCGGCTCATGTGACCAGTGTCAATGGGTTGGTCATGCTCCACTGAGGGACTTGACATCTCTCCTCGACATCTTCTGTAATAATGTCATGATATGCACCTGTGTATGACCCAGTATATGTTCCATCATCAACATCTTGGTGCGGTTCTGATGGCTTGGTCAGTTTAGCACTGAGGATTGTTCCAGCTTGGGGTTGCTAGGGAAATTTGGAGACTCCATAAACTATTCCGGCGATTTTCTATGGGGATGCTGCATTGATATGCAGATCTTCAGAGTGGGAGGAATTGGGATTTTTCTGATTTGTGTTTTTTAGGGTTTGGGCTTTGATGATTCAGATCCATTCATTTTGTTGTGATTTTTGGATTTTTAGTGGGTTCCTTATTTGATGCCGCTAGTTCTTCTCTGCATTTTCACACTGACATTCTTGCCACCATGTCTAGGCTACTACAGAACCGATGATGGTTCATTTTTTTCTTGAATGAAAGAAATCCATGTCTAGAGTGGCACTTCTAGTTCAGGATGACCCAAATCCTCTCATCGATGCTGTTCCCTTGGAATGATGTTGGGAAAACCAGTCTTAAGAGTTGATGGCTTGAATTCATGTCCCTTGAAATGTCTTCTAGGCCACTATGTCAATAGTAGTAAGGTTTCTAGTTGAGTGAAATGTGTTTTTACCAGGATAGATGTTAATGGTGGTGAAATTGTCACATTATTGGTGGTGATGTAGCTGGATTGACCGCGGGTATTTTTCCCAAAGGATGATTCAAAGTTGGGGTTTCATCTTCACAGGGTTTTACGTTTTCTTTTTTGAGAGGGCAATTTGTCATTTGTCGAATCGGGCCTAGGATTTGACACATGACACTTCCTAATTGAATTGTCATGAAAAGGTGGAGGGTTTCATCACAATTATATGCTGGGGTGGGGATAATCCATGTTGTTTTCGGGTTTTTTCTCCGTTTGACCCTCTAGTCGTGTGATGTCCTATGTCCATGATGTCTGGTTTCCCACTCTTATTTCCTTAAATGGGGTCTTATCTTATATTATAAAAAAATTGAAGGCATTCAGGCCGTTGGATGGATGGAGATGGTAGGTAGTACGTACACTTGATCAAAAATATCATTCTGTTATTGGTAAAATTGTATAGAATTTGATGGTAAATTAATTATATTGAATTGAATCATGTTATATTCATTAATTTAATCCATTATACTCATCATTATACCCATCCAAATTAAGTATTGTTGAATAATAAATTACACCATGGTGTGGAGACGGTAATCATTATGTACGCACATATTGTGATATAGGTACCAATATGATGGATGAAAGTAGGAATAAGTTTGTACCATATTTATAATGAAATATCATAATTTATTATAGATTGTATTTATTATATTAGTATGGAAAAAATATAAGAATAGGACATAAATGAATAATACAACTTTGAATGAAGTGATAAAACAGTTATCTATTTTATGAGTATCTTCTTTTGATTTCCACAAAAAATCTACATAGGATGTATTTATTACCAATCTGTTGTCTCTTGGAGTACCGAGGGGGGGGGGGATTTTGGGAGATTATATATGCAAATGATGGATGATCCATGATTTTAGAGAGGTGTGAGTCAGTGGGTATATGTGGTGGCCTTTTATAAGAGGGAAGTGGGGCACTTTAAGAAAGTCTCAAAATATTAATTTTTTTAAATTGGTTTTATAATTATAATACTCCAAATTGATACGTAGAAAAGTTAATATGAAGATAGTTATAAATAATCTCATTCAATAATTTGTAGAAATTTATATATTTTATTTTAAACCTTGCCTTTTGATTTTACCCTTAATTACACTCTGTTAATTTTAATTGGGGAAAAAAATTAATTATTAATTGGATATTAAGTTTACATATATGGGGTAAATTTCATAAAAGTTGACACTTAATTATCTTTTAGAACATAACATACCCATTTTTTAGTTTTAATATATTTTTATGATATTAAAATTATTTTATAAAATTTCATTTTTAAAAAATATCAATAGTGTCAATTTTTACACTATTCATTTCTTTGAATTTAAATAAAATCTAAACTGAGATATAACTTCTAACCAAAATATTTAATATTCTTATAACATGTAATATTCTCCTAGAAAAATTTTGGATGGAATAAATTTATTCAAATAATTTTTATTTATTATTTATAATACCATTTATTTGATATTTCTCTTAACAAATTAATTATTGTATCACTCTTGTGTCGATATTTATGGTAATATATGAATATCCAAAAAACTTAAAATAAATTAAAATGATTTAGATAATTTAATTATACTTCTATAGAATATTTTTGGTTGAATTATTATCAAGTTTATCACTACCATAAAATTATTATACATATAATTGATAAGGGAGTGACATGTTGTCACTCTCTTTTGTTTAAATTATAAATACATAACTTTAATGGATAAAAGTTCATTAAATTATTCAATTCCAACCAATTGGAAATATTGGTCAACATTAATACATCCAATAAGATTTTGGATGGTGTTAGAGAAATTTTATTATCATTATCATATTTTTTGAAACCCTAATTTAACCAATTTACATTTCACTTTGGAAAATAAAAATTATCATCGTTACAATTCATAAAATCAATAAAAATATACATATAAACATAATTTGGACACACTGATTCAAAATATGGAATCTATTTTTCAAAATTCAAAACAAAAATGGTGTATTAATTAATTTTAAATTTGTTCTCATTGTCAAAGCGAGAATGCATGGTTTATTTAATGTTAAAAACCACCAAAGATCGATGTGCATTTGTATCTAATTTCACTGTTAAATTAACTCCAATGACTAAAATAGTATTATAGGATAAAAAATAATCTAATTATAATTTAAAACCAATATGAAGGATAATTTTCGTTATAATCAAATCAGATGAAAAAAGTAGTTTAAAATTAAAATGCATTATTATTTACTATTCATTGAAAATGAATTTTATTAGAAAAATAAAAAAAATACAACCCAAAGAATATATTATGTACCTATTACATATTAAAAGTTTATTTTTTCAAAAATAACATATAAATCATAAAAACAATATTTAAAATTAGTTCACCATCAAAATGCATGAAAACAAAAGTTTAGGAAAACACACATTTTATAAGTAAAATTTAATTTGTTCTTATATCATGTCTAGAAAAAAAAATAAGAAGAATTTCAATCCTTAAATTTAAAATAGTAAATATATTTTTAATTAAATAATAGATAAATATTATTTTTTTTATTTTATCGAATCACTTATTTTAATTTAAGTTGTTTTTTAGATGGAAGTTAAAACTATTCTGACTTACCATTACAATAACTTGGTTATAATACTTATTTATCACATATACTTCATTTGGCATGAAATTAATTCAATCAAAAGAAAATGAAATTTTTTATTACAGAATCTATGAATAATGTTCCATATACTGCATTCTGACATTGTAACAACCCAAAGTTTCATTAATGGAAAATCCCTCTTGATCCAGTTAAATGTTTCTTTATGAAAAATGTTTTTATAAGATGTCAACTTCTTTAGTTTTACGTTAATATTTGTGACCGTAACTTTTATAGTTGTTGAACAGTGATCATCTAAATAGTATAAATATAAGGTTTTAACGAACCCATTTCTACTCAGATAAAGGAAGCGATGGCCTCATCCAGTAGAATTTCCCCTTACGAAGCCCATTTGTCAGAGCTCAGAAAAGAGGTGGCGTCTTTGGGCTTTTCCCTTGACCAAGCCCAAGCTGAGCTTCATCAAGTCAAGTTCGAACGTGATCGTCTACGGGAAAAGTGGAAGTTGATTGAAATTACCACTCGAGCGATGTTATCCGAACTGCCCCAATAGTCTGTCACCATCGCACACCTTACCCTTAGGTCTTATGCGGCTATTTTAAGGGTTTATGTAACAAAAATGTAGCACCATGTTCATGTACATTATTTTTGTATATAATAATGAATATAATTTCAATTCATTTTTGATACATTGTAATTAGTTTTTAAAGTACAAATGGTGTTTTTAGTTATTATTTAATTAAGAATTATATTTTATTAAATTAAAGGATTTTTGAATTAAATAATATCTTAATAAAATATTATTATTAATATTAAATTAATTTTTATTAAGTATAAATGATCTTATAATTTTATGAATGCAATTAAAATTTTTATTAAGGTTTGAAAGCCATTTCTGTCAAAACCCGTGAATTTTTTTATAAATGTCGGTTTTTATTTTAAAAGTGAAAATTCACATATTTAGAAAATTATTTAGATAAAATAAATATTATTTTTGGAATCAGGACGTCGAAATTATCCAACGGTGAATTTTTCATAATTTTCTGAGACAGTCAAAATTTTGGGGAAAAAATAAATACCATTTAAATATATAATGTGTTTTATGACATCATAATGACCCAATTGTGATGTAATAAATTACCATAATCCTTATGTTCGGCCAATATTTGTTTTATCATTAAAATAATGAGGTTTTGGGTTTTTTTGACCTACTTTTCAAAGCATTAATGGAGCCCTCAAGACCTATTCAACACTTTGCATATTTAAATTAATTTCCATGGGAGTGTGACTCACCTCCACATAAGAAACCCTAATTTTATAATAAGTTCGGACCTTGGCCTTGTAAAATATTGTTTTCCTCTTTCATTTTCCAGAAACCATGTGCAAATACCATGGGATGGTTTATGGTTTGGATTATTTTAATATAAGGGGTCCCAAAACTAAATAATAAAGAATTCTCTCACCTTTCCTATATAAAACCACCCAAGCTCCCAATTCCTCCTCACTAAAATCCCTTGGAGTTCGTCCAACCTCTGCCCTACTCTCTCTAGAATCCTCTCAAGGTTCCCCAAGCTCCCAAGAAGCCTCTCACAAGCCTCTCTCTAGCCTTTGGAAGCACACTCCCAAGTAAGGGTTTTTTCTTCCTTTCTCATTTTTGTCAATTTTCTTTAAGTTGTAATGCCCTTTTAATTTAAATTATGAATGTTGGGGTATGGTTTCTCACCTCTCCCATATTTCCCTCTTATTGTTTTAATGATGGGAGACCCCTTTCTCTCTCATTAAATGCCTCCCATGTACACCCGTTACTATGCCGAAATTCCGAAGGGAACATTTTTCTCCCCATCTATATTAGAACAATACTTTTGTATCATGAATCTAAATTCCTTTTCAATTGTTGGTAAATGTATCTATATGACCTCCTTACAGTCTGTTACATGTAAATATGATGAGGAACCGATTTCTCTCTCATCAACCATTTTTATGAATTCTTATGTCACGTCGTTACGCTGCCGAAATCACCCCGATTTTCTAAGCCAATATCATTGTGTAGTGAATACCATGCCCATTTCTCCATCAAGGGTATTCACCTTTATGCACATTTACTAATTGATTATAAAGTTTCATTTATGAGTTCTACATTCCTTTATCATGGAATAAATTATTATGTTTTATGAATCCATGTTTTATGATACATGTGGCACACTTATGCATGAAATGAAATGTTTAAGAAGGTTGTGCCCTTTATAGCGCTTCAATGCATTGGGTAAAGTATAGTATCATGCTACATCATGTGAAATGAGTTTTTACTCATGCTAATTCAAGTGAAACGAGGGTTTACTCATGCTTCAAGTGCAATGAGGGTTTACTCATGCTCCATTTGCAATGAGCCTTGGCTCATGCTAATTCAATGTTAAGTGTTGTTGCCACATTTCCATGTTATGATTATCATGCTTTATCATGCCTTTATGTTCATGTTACTCTTATTCTCTATTGATGTTCCTATTGCCTAACATGTATTGTACTCATCATGTTATTCATTGTGTACTCCCTTACTGGGCATTATAGCTCACCCTTTTCTTATGCATGTCCTCAGGTTATCCCATGAAATGCTAAGTACGATGGAATGTAGTGGTCATGTAAAGGAAGTTTTCAATAAAGATGTTGTATTTAATGTTTAAAATTTTTATGTAATGATCATAATCCCCAAAGACACTAAACCTCTCAATCTTCTTTGTTGTATCAAGTGAAGTTATATGTAATAAAGCATGTTTAAGTTGTAATAAAAAGCAGGGTTGTCATAGTTGGTATCAAAGGATAGGTTTAGTTATTTTTGGGATTAGGAAACCCTAGTAAAGCCTTAGATACAAGACTAAGAATAATAAAAACATCCCTAAGTTTTCGTAAATACTAAGTAAGTGGTTTATCAAAAAAATACATCCATGTCTGGATACGAGCAGGTAGAGACGGCTCTGGCACAGATGTATCCTAGGGGTAAAACATGAAAACACCACTTTGATCTAGACTCGAACGGGAAATGGTGCACAACAACGGACCTTGATTCACTCTTGGTTACGACACTCCCGGGGGATATGTTTTGATAAATTCAAAATCTGAGTATGAACCCTTATTAAGGGAAAAATGCCCCTAAGAATATATGTTAGAAGGAAGATCATGAAAATCCTGGATTGAATCATATAGACTCATGAGTTAAAAAGATTAAATTTCATTTATAAGTCATCAAATTTTGTCTTTGGATTACCCTTTATGTGTTACCCCTAACTTTCCTTTTATTCCAGCCATTGGCCGGTAATTGGAGAACTCGGGCTAACAACCGTTGTGAATATCAGTGTGATGATTGTACTAATGAGATGCCCAATCCAATGGGAGCGGGAATTGCGAACTTTGTCTTTATTCTCTCTCAGATAACTCAAGTTTTGAATAGAAACAATGGTCAAGAGGAACGTTCAACCCCCCCTAAGAAAGAACAAGTCTCTATTAAAATCTTCATGAGACAAATGCCTCCTACTTTTAGTGGATCATCCGATCCCACGATCCCTGAACAATGGATCAACTCCATTGAAAAGATATTCTCTATCCTCCAATGCTCTGAAAAAGAGAAGGTTCTCCTGGAGGCTTATCATATGGAGGGTGAAGCTGATCAATGGTGGACGTTGATAAAAAATACAAAGCCTGAGGAGGAGATCAAGGCTTTGGAATGGAAGGAATTCCGGAAGATTTTTTTCGATAAATATTTTCCGCGCACCCTCCATCATAAGATGGAAAGGGACTTCCTTTCCCTCAAACAGAAAGATGAAGAATCTGTGGGAGCGTACAAGGCAAACTTCACAAGGCTTGAACGATACGCTTCCGTCTTTGTCGTTACCCCCGAATGAAAGGTTGACCTCTCCTTTGGTGGGATGAATCCTAGCTTGCGGAGAGCATTAGCGATCCGTGACTTCGACAGCTATGAGGAAATTGTCTGATGTTCCCTCAAGGTTGAAATGGAGATCGAAGAATCACAGGGGTATCATGGGGAAAAGAAGCGTAAGTTGGACTTCAATGCTTGTGGTCCGATGGATAAATCCAACGGCGCTAAGAAGTTCCAGCACCCCACTTTCCAAAAGTGTGGAAAGAAGCACCCTGGAAATTGCCTTAGGGGGACAAGAAAATGCTTCAAGTCTGGAAGAGAAGGGAACCTAGCTGTTAACTATCAGCAAGAAGGACCCGTAGCTGCGACAGAGGAGAGGAATGCTCCGTTCGAACATCAACGTGTTGTTCAATGCTTAAAATGCAAAGAACAGGGTCATTTTGCAAATCAGTTCCCTAATCCAAGGGTTATTGGAGGCAACCAGCAACCTCCAAGACAGCAAGGAAGATCTTTTTCCATCACTTCTCCCGAAGTGAACCCCGACAACGAAGTGGTGACAGTTACGCTAGTTATTAATTCAAGAATAGCGAACATACTTTTTATTTGGGTTCTACGCATTCTTTAATATCTCAAAAATTTAGTAGAATAATCGCTGCACCACCAGAAATCATGGAAGTAATGATGTCGGTGAGTACGAAAAATGGGGCAATCATTGCATCCCATGAATATAAGTCCTCCCCTGTTATAATCTGTGGATTGAATTTCCCGGCAAACCTCTTCATACTCCCTTTGGTGGAATTTGATGCAATTCTTGGCATGGATTGGCTTTCCTTATATAGATCAAACATAAATTTTCGGGAGAGGGAAATCACACTCTATATGGATAATCGACCACCGATTCATTACAAGTGTTAGTAGGAAGATGAATCTCTTTTAGCTCCATCATCTCAAGCATGGATATTACTGCCTTATGAGCACGCATATCTGGCTCAGATGATGGAGTCCAAGGAAGAAACCACCCTTGAAGAAATTCTTACTGTGAGGGAATTCGCTGAAGTATTTCCCGAGGAACTTCCTGGTCTTCCTCGAAGAAGAGATGTTGAGTTCTCAATTGAACTTATACCTGGGGCGCTACCAATATCCAAGACTCCATATTGAATGGATGTTGTTGAGCTTGAAGAGCTGAAGAAACAACTACAGGAGAATCTGGATAAAGGGTTTATACGCCCAAGTGCATCACCATGGGGTGCACCAGTCCTCTTCGTCAAGAAGAAGGATGGGTCAATGCAGCTTTGCATCGATTATCGTGAACTTAACAAAATCACGATAAAGAACAAGTATCCTCTCCCAAGAATCGATGACTTGTTTGATCAGCTGCGTGGAGCACAATACTTCTCCAAGGTGGACTTGCGGTCGGGATATTATCAAGTAAGGGTGAAGAAGGAAGATATCCCCAAGACTGCTTTTCGTACAAGGTACGAGCACTATGAATTCATATTAATGCCTTTTGGACTCACCAATGCTCCAGAAATATTCATAGACTTGATGAATAGAGTCTTTAGAGATTACCTTGACAAATTATTGGTAGTCTTTATAGATGATATTCTAATATACTCCAAAACCAAGTTGGACCATGAGGAGCATTTAAAAACTGTACTAGAGACTTTGCGCAAGGAGAAGCTCTATGAAAATTACAGCAAGTGTGAGTTCTGGTTGAAGGTGGTCTCATTCTTGGGCCATATCATCAAAAGAAATGGGATACCTGTGGACCCCTCCAAAACTGATGCAATTGAGGGATGGCCGAGGCCAACATCAGTAACTGATATCCGTAGCTTCTTGGGGTTAGCTGGATATTATCGACGATTTGTCAGAAATTTCTCACGATTCTCCAACCCTCTTACCAAGCTAACTCGAAAGGGAGGAAAGTTTTCTTGGAGTGATGAATGTGAAGAAAGCTTCAAGGAGTTGAAAAGGAGGCTTATCACTGCACCTGTGCTCACTTTACCCACAAGTGGGGAGCTTTTTGTGGTATTCAATGATGCTTCGAAGAAGGGATTAGGATGTGTGCTGATGCAGAATGATAAAGTGATATCCTATGCCTCAAGGCAGTTGAAAATCCATCAGCGAAACTATCCAACGCATGATCTGGAGTTGGCAGCGGTGATCTTTGCCTTGAAAATCAGGCGGTATTATCTCTATGGAGAGAAATGTGAGATATATACTGACCACAAGAGTCTTAAATATTTATTCACACAGAAATAGCTTAATATGCGCTAGAGAATATGGATAGATCTCATCAAGGATTATGACTGTTCAATTCATTACAACCCTGGAAAGGTGAACAAGGTGGCAGATGCCCTAAGTAGAAAGGATCCAGCAATTCTATCAATGATGAGAATTGAGAAGGATCCAATCTTCTTAGACTTAATGAAGATGGATGTGGGAATCATAAAGAAGGGAACATCATCAATCCTTTCAAAAATGATTTCTCAGCCATATCTTTTGGAAAGGTTAAAGGAGCTCAAAAGGATGATGCAGGAATACAAGAAAAAGTGGAAGCTATCAAAAAGGGAAAATCCTCAGAGTTTAATGTTAATGAAAAAGGAATTGTGCGGTTTGGGAAAAGACTATGTGTTCCATCATGTTCGGAGCTGAAGAAGGAACTTTTGGATGATGCACATAGTTCAAATTTCTCTATTCACCCAGGGAGCAAAAAGATGTATCCAGATATCTGAGACAACTTTTGGTGGGATAATATGAAGAAGTAGATCACTGAATATACATCAAAGTGCCTGGTGTGTCAGCAAGTGAAGGCAGAGAGGCAGAAGTCTAAGGGGATGAAGCAACCATTTCCCATACCAGAATGGAAATGGGAGAACATCACCATGGACTTTGTCACTGGACTTCCAAGGACATCCGAAGGCAACAATGCAATCTGGGTTGTTGTGGATCGTCTTATAAAGACTGCACACTTCATTGCTATTCGAGAGGATTTCTCATTGGATCAACTGGCACGGATATATATCAGGGATGTGGTACGGTTGCATGGATTACCACTATCTATTATTTCGGATCGAGATCCAAGATTCACCTCTAAGTTTTGGAAGAGTCTTCAACATGCTCTGAATACTGAACTGAACTTCAGTATGGCCTATCATCCTCAAACTGATGGCCAATCCGAGCGGACTATCCAAACACTTGAGGATATGTTGAGAGCGTACTCAATGGACTTTAAAGGAGGATGGGATCAACATGTTCCTCTGGTTGAATTTTCTTATAATAATAGTTTCCACTCGAGCATCCAAATGGCACCATACGAAGCCCTGTATGGTAAAAGGTGTAGAACACCGGCATGTTGGGATGAGGGCGGTGAACGTAAGCTACTTGGACCAGAAATGGTCGGAGAAATGGTGGAGAAGGTGAAAACCATTCAGCAGCATATGAAGGCAGCCCAAAGTCGACAGAAGATTTATGTAGATAATCGTCGACGAGACATTGAGTTTAAAGTCGGAGACATGGTTATTTTACGCATATCTCCGTGGAAGAAGGTCATGAGGTATGGAAAGAAAGGGAGGTTAAGTCCAAGGTACATCGGCCCCTTCGAGATTCTTGATCGTGTTGGGGCTGTGGCCTATCAACTAGCACATCCACCTACTATGGCCAAGGTGCATGATGTCTTTCATGTATCCCTCTTAAGGAAGTACATACCAGAACCTTCACATGTACTCTCTTCCGAGGTGGTACAATTGGAAGATGATCTTTCTTATGAGGAGCAACCAGTGAAGATCTTAGATCGTAGAGAAAAAGTTCTACGAAATAAGACAATTCCCCTAGTCAAGGTGTTGTGGAGAAACCACATGTTTGAAGAAGCAACTTGGGATTCGGAGGATAGGATGAAGCTGAGTTACCCACATTTGTTTTAGTGTGGGAAAAGGAAAATTTCTAGGGAGAAATTTCTTAAGGGGGGGATATTGTAACGACCCAAAGTTTCATTAATGGAAAATCCCTCTTGATCCAGTTAAATGTTTCTTTATGAAAAATGTTTTTATTAGATGTCAAATTCTTTAGTTTTATGTTAACATTTGTGACCGTTACTTTTATAGTCATTGAACAGTGATCATCTGAATAGTATAAATATAAGGCTTTAACGAACCCATTTCTACTCAGACAAAGGAAGTGATGGCCTCATCCAGTAGAATTTCCCCTTACGAAGCCTAATTGACAGAGCTCGGAAAAGAGGTGGCGTCTTTGGGCTTTTCCCTTGACCAAGCCCAAGCTGAGCTTCATCAAGTCAAGCTCGAACGTGATCGTCTACGGGAAAAGTGGAAGTTGATTGAAATTACCACTCGAGTGATGTTATCCGAGCCGCCCCAAGAGTCTGTCACCATCGCACACCTTACCCTTAGGTCTTATGCGGCTATTTTAAGGGGTTATGTAACAAATAAGTAGCATCATGTTCATATACATTATTTTTGTATATAATAATGAATATAATTTCTAGTCATTTTTGATACATTGTAATTAGTTTTTAAAGTACAAATGGTGTTTTTAGTTATTATTTAATTAATAATTATATTTTATTAAATTAAAGGATTTTTGAATTAAATAATATTTTAATAAAATATTATTATTAATATTAAATTAATTTTTATTAATTATAAATGATCTTATAATTTTATGAATGTAATTAAATTTTTTATTAAGGTTTGAAATCCATTTCTGTCAAAACCCGTGAATTTTTTTATAAATGTCGGATTTTATTTTAAAAGTGAAAATTCACATATTTAGAAAATTATTTAGATAAAATAAATATTATTTTTGGAATCAGGACGTCGAAATTATCCAAAGGTGAATTTTTCATAATTTTCTGAGACAGTCAAATTTTTGGGTAAAAATTAAATACCATTTAAATATATAATGTGTTTTATGACATTATAATGACCCAATAGTGATGTAATAAAATACAATAATCCTTATGTTCGGCAAATATGTGTTTTATCATTAAAATAATTAGTTTTTGGGTTTTTTTTATTACTTTTCAAAGCATTAATGGAGCCCTCAAGACTTATTCAACACTTTGCCTTTTTAAATTAATTTCCATGGGAGTGTGACTCACCTCCACATAAGCAACCCAAATGTTTTAATAAGTTCGGACCTTTGCCTTGTAAAATATTGTTTTCCTCATTCATTTTCCAGAAACCATGGGAAAATACCATGGGATGGTTTGTGGTTTGGATTATTTTAATATAAGGGGTCCCAAACCTAAATAATAAAGAATTCTCTCACCATTCCTATATAAACCCACCCAATCTCCCACTTCCTCCTCACTAAAATCCCTTGGAGTTCGTCCAAACTCTTCCCTACTCTCTCTAGAATCCTCTAAAGGTTCCCCAAGCTCCCATGAATCCTCTCAGAAGCCTTTCTCTATCCATTGGAAGCACACTTCCAAGTAAGGGTTTTTCTTCCTTTCTCATTTTTGTCAATTTTCTTTAAGTTTTATTGCCCTTTTAATTTCAATTATGAATGTTGGGGTATGGATTCTCACCACTCCCATACTTCCCTCTTATTTTTTGAATTATGGGAGACCCCTTTCTCTCTCATTAAATGCCTCCCATGTACACCTGTTACAATGCCGATATTCCGAGAGGAACCTTTTTCTCCCCTTCTATATTCAAGAAATACTTTTGTATCATGAATCTAAATTCCTTTTCAATTGTTGGGACATGTATCTATATGACCTCCTTACTATCTATTACATGTAAATATGATGTGGAACCCCTTTCTCTCTCATCAACCATTTTTATGAATTCTTATGTCACGCCGTTACGCTGCCGAAATCACACCGATTTTCTAAGCCAATATCATTGTGTAGTGAATACCATGCCCATTTCTCCATCAAGGGTATTCAACATTACGCACATTTACTAATTGATTATAAAGCTTCATGTATGAATTCCACATTCCTTTATCGTGGAATAAATGATTATGTTTTATGAATCCATGTTTTATGATCCATGTGGCACATTTATGCATGAAATGAAATGTTTAAGAAGGGTGCGCCCTTTATAGAGCTCCAATGCCTTGGGTAAAGTATAGTATCATGATACATCATGTGCAATGAGTGTTGACTCATGATAATTCATGTGTAACAAGGGTTTACTCGTGCTTCAAGTGCAATGAGGGTTTACTCATGCTCCATGTGCAATGAGCCTTGGCTCATGCTAATTCAATGTTAAGTGTTGTTGCCACATTTCCATGTTATGATTATCATGCTTTATCATGCCATTATGTTCATGTTACTCTTATTCTCTATTGATGTTCTTATTTCCTAACATGTATTGTACTCCTCATGTTATTCATTGTGCCCTCCCTTACTGGGCTTTATAGCTCACCCTTTTCTTATGTATGTTCTCAGGTTATCCCATGAAAAGCTAAGTACGTAGGAATGCAGTGGTCATGTAAAGGAAGTTTTCAATAAAGATGTTGTATTTCAAGTTTAAAATTTTTATGTAATGATCCTAAGCCCGAAAGACACTAAAACTCTCGACATTCTTTGTTGTATCAAGTGAAGTTATATGTAATAAAGCATGTTTAAGTTGTAATAAAAAGCAGGGTTGTCAAAAACACGGTGTTGTGTATAGCAAAAGCTAATCCTCGCGTAGAGTACAACATAAGAAATCAACAAAATTAAAAAGAATATATCTCATAAAATATCATTATTGTACAACTTTTGAGATCTATATATACATAAAATATTTCTTAACATATAATATATTTTATTTTATACATCATGAAATACATGAAATTCGTTATTTGTCTAATAAATTTTTAGAAACTCATTATTAGAGAATTGATAAAAGAAAATATCATTCATGTATCTTTCATGTTTACTCGTGATGATATATTAGATGTTACATTTTCTTGAGGATAGAAAATTGAAATAGAGAGGTCTAAGTAGATTTATTTATGAAGAGGTCACTACAAATTGAAAAATGAAATATCTACCTTGAGATAAATATGATATCTTAATGGACTATAATGTATTTGTTAGAGTGTAAATCTCAAAAGGAAAAGAACCACCCCCTGATATTTAATATATTTTCAGGAATATTTTTTTGAAAATATCTTGATCCATAATGAGTATGAGAAACATATTATCTATTGTAAAATTAGTTTAGATTAATGCCTAATATAATTTGATTTCCAATAAATGATATATAATATATTATATAGCTTATTATGTTTCATTATATTTTAATATGTGATAATTTCATTATTAAGTTTAACTCAGGTAAAGGGTTTTCTTATTCCATAGTGAATTAAAACTCACAAATGAGATTTTGTATTAATATGAATGATAGATAAAATAATCATCATTATGAGATGAAGTAGATCACGTTTTGATGATGTAAATGAATGAAATTGATGTAGAATATAAATATGTATTTTTAGAGACTATCACACAACAAAAATAAATTGAAAACCTCAACAGAAATATTATTTGATATTTTCATTTAGTTAAACCTTTTGATTTATTACATTTATGGTCAAATTATTATGTTAATATTAATATCTATAATATTGGTATAAAGTAATTAAAGATGTAATTTTATCAATTTTAATTGATAATAAATGTAAAATTGTTTTATAAGAATTATAAAAATGATAAGTTGTTATTTGAAATTCATACTCTCAGATCCTGGGAATAATCCCATGTATTGCTACTAGGAAAAATGAAGTACATATCACACCACCAAGATTGAAGGATTTCCTAAAATAAGGAAGATAGAAAATTTAATTATTCAATAATTAATATAAAATGAAAGAATAATAATGGGAAAATTTGGAAAGAAAATTGAGAATCTGATGCTGAATTAATGAAGAACTTTCTTCATATCGGGGAATAATAATAACCCAATTAAGTTCTAGATAGAATATATAGTTCATAAAATAATGAATAAGATGATTAGGATGATGAATTATAAATTTTTATGGATGGACCATTATATACTACTAAAATAAATTTACATTATCGAGGCATTTAGGTTATGATCAACTATGTTTTAAAGAACCAGATTGGATCAAGTGTTTAGAAAATACAGTGATCTGATTTAGTGAAAGATAAAGAAACCTAGGTAATTTTAGAGACAAACATTCTCGAAGAGTGGTATATTATGAATTTTTAGTAAAAGAATTTGTTTTATAAAGGAGGATTTTTCATCATGGAGTACTGATATATTGAATTTCATAGTGATATTCTTTATTAGCGAATGAATGTATTATAAACAGTATAAAGCTAATATGATCTGGAAATTAACATTTAGGACACATATGTCTGAATAGATAGATACCCAAATGTTTTTAATGATACCATATAGGGGGAGTGGATGATTCTAGTCATTCTATTTAAAATTTATTAATATAGGAAAAAATTTTAATAAAAAGGAAAAAAAAAATTATTACGAGATTCCATAATTGGGAAAAACATTATAATAACACTATATGATGCTCACAATTTTACATTATAAATATCATTTTGTTGTATTATTATAGTTGATACAAAAATAGTTCCATTTACTTTATAACATGTTTTAAGGGATCAAATATTGAGAGGGGGTTTTGAATGGGTAAAAACGAATTCAGTAAAATTTCAATCTCACTTGATGCACCCCCTATTAGGTGACAAAACCTACTTTTTATCACTAAAAATATGGTTATAGAAAACTAGGTTCAATATGGTTGTATATATTTTTATGTCCCAATGATTTTTATTTAATGATTATGAATTATATATTTGAATCGATTTAAGAAGTCTTGGTGATGAAAAATTTAGTTTCTTGTCCTATAAAAGTTGAAAAGGGGGTTTCAGAAAAAAAAAGTTTGGGAATAGAAGATTAAAATGGCTAATAAGATTGGAAAAATTTAAAAATAAGGAGATATATTATAACATCATAATGGTAATTATAGAATTATTTTTTCTATGAAATTTTTTGATAATGAATCTCATAAAGAATCATGATCTAGAAGTGAATAAAATATACACATTATATCACGTAGTGATTTTTATTTTCAAGATAAAAATTATCATGAAATTTTATCTATTGAATTAATTACAAATATATTTATATATATCAATTTTCTATATGAATAAAATTCACTGTTGTATTTTCATGGTGATTCAATGGTAGAAGCATTGGACAAGTATTTTTAAAACATTTAACTCTCAGAAATTGTTGAGATTATTAAAAAATGATTATTTATTTGAAATGAATGATTTTTAAAATTTAATGAATAATTTTATTTTAATTTTTAAGAGAATGTTTCATATAATAATTATTTTGAAGAATTGATTCATTAATAGAATGAATCTATAGATTCTAAGAGTGAAAAAAATAAAATATAATCTAAAATGGATTGGGATCTTTTAAATTACTTAAAATATTTGTAAAATGTGTATGAAAATAATATTAGGAATTTATGTATTGAACATTAATACATTTTATCAACATTGAAGTAGAGAATAATATTATATACTTTATATTCCTTGAAGTAGATATCATGTTGGGAAATGTAGAGTATACTTCAACAAAATCTTCCTGAACAGTTGACATAAAATGTTCTTCCTTAATAAAATATTAAAGGAGAATTTATTGAAAAATTAAATATTTGTTAGAAATATCTTAAAAAATTAATATCAACCAACTAAATTCTCATAAAATATTTAAACCATTCTTTATTTATTTTTGTAATCACTAATGTAGTTTTATCTACTATAAAAGGTTCATAATTAAAATCTCGAAAAATGTGTGTAGATAAAACTTATTAAAAATAAACCACATCATCTTGTGTAGAAGATATAAAATTTAAGAATAGTATATCTGTAAATCAATCACAAAATAATAATAAATTTCACTAAAAATTGTATTCCTATCAATCTAGATAGATTGTATCAAATGGAAAGTGAACAATATTCATTTTCTATTGTGGATGTTGTTTAAGGGTTTTACATATGTCCATTAAATTTAGAAATAATATATTATTATGGATAATATATAAGATATGAATCTAAGGGTTGGGAATATAGATTAATGACGAATAATACTATATAGATGTTATGTTCATCAGAAAAATAAAACATATCTAGGAGAAAAAAAATTAAATTTCTTGGAGAACTTTTTTATGTACCTCAAAAAAATTAGGTCGGAGTTTTAAAGAGTGTAGGTATGAACCAATGATGAACACCAAATATGTTATTTTGAATAGAAGAACAAAAAAATAATAAATAATATAAGAATAATAAACATTCCTTCCTTGGTTTAGATACAAAACAATAGTGTTATGACAATAACACTAATAAATAAATCCAAAAAGGATGTCTCATAAATATGGAAAGGATTCATCTATAATGTCTGAATGGTTAACATTGTAGATAATTTCAATTTTACTATTAGTATTAAAGCTATGGGATGAAATAAATAAAATAAAATTGAATCAAATAAATAGAGTAACATAAGGATTAATTTGAAAGATACATTAATGGTGAATAAATAAATTTTTTTGAGAGGTTTTTCAAAACAAGATTACCATAATGATGATGATTCTTTTTATATGGTTAAAATTGGTTATACATACCACTAACAAAAGGATGACATTGTTTTCAGTGTAATCGGAATTATTTATACACAAAGTGAATACATTGGTGTCTCCCATTACCAAGACAACTAGTATAAAATGGTATTCCTTTTTTTAGAATAACTTTTAACATGTTCTAAAATAATTATAGACCATACGGTTATCTTATTCAAAAATGTCGAAAAAATAGAGTTAACAAAAAATGGAGATAGGTAAATACATTAAATTTCACTACAAATTTTCCATAGATAAATATTATAGGAATTTTTTATTCTATATAAAATAAAAAACTAAAAAGAAAACGTGAAATTTTAAAATAAATTTTTTTAATATATATACATTGAACTAAATTGAATAAAGGTGGTCCCTATATTTTGAAATCAAAAATAGAAAGATACAACATCAATTAGGATAAGTATCCCTAATTAATCACACATGTACATGAATTGGAAGGAGGTAGATTCAATGTGGTGTTCTTGAGAAAACTCCAATGTTGATCTCAATCAAATATGGTAGGAGTGAAATATTTTCACTACTGGAAATAAAGGATATACCAACGGTTTAGAACCGTTGGTATAGGCTGGAGAACCGTTGGTATATTCTATACCAACGGTTGTACAAACCGTAGGGATGTAAGGCGTGGGGAAAGATATATACCAACGGTTTGAAGTAAACCGTTGGGGTAGCCCACTGTAGGTGTGAATTTGCCAACGGTTCTTGCTGAACCGTTGGTATAGGTTTACCCAACGGTTTAGAACCGTTGGGAATACTATTATTCTCATCTTATACCAACGGTTCACAACCGTTGGTATAGTATTTTTCCCAACAGTTTTCATCAAACCGTTGGGAATTCAATGGTTTTTATTTTATACCAACGGTTGTAAACCGTTGGTATAGAATTTTTCCCAACGGTTTCATGGAAACCGTTGGGAATTCAATGGCTTTGATCTTATACCAACGGTTTACAACCGTTGGTATAGATTTTTCCCCAACGGTTTCATTGAAACCGTTGGCATATGTTTAAGTATGGCAAAGTATACCAACGGTTTACAACCGTTGGTATTCAATATTTTCAGAATTGTCAGCAGCCCCTCCAGTGGCCCCTCTAGTGCATACACCTGCATGAAAAACAACACTGAAAAAAACACCACCTCTTTGAATAGAGTCATGCTGAATAATTCCCCATTTGAATCTTCATATGACAAAAACACTGACACACTTAAAACAAAAACAAATAACACCACCTCTTTGAATAGATTCATGGTGAATAATTCCCCATTTGAATCTTCATATGACAAAAATCATCCAGTATAGTTGAATCAGAGTTTCAATAAGTCAAATATTATTTACACCCATTTCAATCTTCATACAACAACCACTTTTATAATATATAGTGAAAAGGTATTTTCATAGGAGTCTCATCACTTGTAACTCAGTAAGTGCCACACCATGCCTCAAATTGAGGCTGGGTTGACTGGTACACATCAAATATGATCCATGGATCATTGTCCTTAAGTTTCAACACAATCAAAATCCGTTTGATCGGTTTGGCATATGTACGTAAAATATTAATCCATTTTGAACAAATGAGAGGTAGTTTGGGTGGTCCCCACCCCACGGTGACTCGTATTGAGGTGGGATTGACTCATACATGTCACATATGACCCATGGATTGTTTTACTAAAGTGACAAAAGAATTATAAGGTATTTGGTCTGTTTCTCGTATGTCAGTTGTTGATATCACTTACAATTTAGTCCCTTTTCAAGAAAAGAGAGACAATTTGAGTGGTCCTGGCCACACCGTGGCTTGGATTGAGGTAGGTTTGATTCGTAAAAGTCAAATATGACCCATGGATCGTTTTTCTAAAGTTTCAATAGAATCCTAATGTGTTTGGTTGGTTTGGCGTTTGTCAACAGTTGTTTTCACTTAAAGTTATGTCCATTTTAAACAAAAGAGAGACACTTGGAGTGGTGTCGGCCCCAACGGACCTCAGATTGAGGCGGGGTTGACTCATACATGTCACATATGATCCATGGATTGTTATCCTAATGTTTCAACACAATCAGAATTTGTTAGATCATTTTGGCGTATGTATGTAAAATGTTGTCCATTTTTAACATATGAGAGACGGTTTGGGTGGTGTCGGCCTCACCATGCCTCGGATTGAGGTGGTATTGACTCTTACACATCAAATATGACCCATGGATTGTTTTCCTAAAGTGTAAATAGATTACAAAGGCGTTTGGTCGGTTTCCCGTATGACAGTTGTTGATTTCACTTACAATTTAGTCCATTTTCAACAAAAGAGAGAATGTTTTAGTGGTCCCAGCCACACCGTGGCTCGGATTGAGGCAGGGTTGACTCGTAAACATCACATATGACCCATGAATTGTTTTCCTAAAGTTTATATAGAATCCGTAGGAATTTGGTCAGTTTTCTGTATGTCAATTTTTGTTTTCACTTAAAATTAAGTACATTTTTAAAAAAAGAGCCACTTTCAGTGGTGTCGGCCACACCGGGCCTCGGATTGAGACGGGGTTGACTCATACACGTCACATATGAGGCATGAATCATTGTCCTAATGTTTAAACAGAATCATAATCTGTTTGATCGGTTTGGCGTATGTACATAAAATATTGTCCCTTTGGAACAAAAGAGAGGCAGTTTGGGTGGTCCCGGCCCCACGGTGCCTCGGATTGAGTTGGGGTTGACTCGTACACATCACATATGACCCATTGATCGTTTTACTAAAATATAAATAGAATCCGAAGGTGTTTGGTCAGTTTCCCGTATGTCAGTTGTTGATTTCACTTACAATTTAGTCCATTTTGAACAAAAGAGAGACAGTTTGAGTGGTCCCGGTCACACCGCGGCTCAGATTGTGGAAGAGTTGACTCGTACACGTCAAATTTGATCTATGGATCATTTTAGTAACACTTTAATAGAATTAGAAGTCGTTTGGTTGGTTTGGCGTATGTCAGTTGTTGTTTTCACTTAAAATTATGTCCATTTTAAACAAAAGAGAGATAGATTGAGTAGTTCCGGCCACACCGCATCTCGGATTGATGCGATATTGACTTGTAAACATCACATATGACCCATGGATATTTTTCCTAAAGTTTCGATAGAATCCGAAGGAGTTTGGTCTGTTTCCCGTATGTCAGTTGTTGATTTCACTTACAATTTAGTCCATTTTTAACAAAAGAGATACATTTTGAGTAGTCCTGGCCACACCGTGGCTCAGTTTTTGGCGGGGTTGACTTGTACACGTCACATATGACACATGGATTGTTTTCCTAAAGTTTAGACATAATTAATAGGCGTTTGGTCGGTTTCTCGTATGTCAGTTGTTGTTTTCACTTAAAATTAAATACATTTAAAAAAAAGAGAGGCACTTTGAGTTGTGTCGGCCACACCGGGCCTCGGATTGAGACGGGGCTTACTCGTACACATCACATATGAGCCAGGTATCATTTTCATAAAGATAAAACACAATCAGAATCCGTTTGATCGGTTTGGCGTATGTACGTAAACTATTGTCCATTTTTAACAAAAGAGAGGCAGTTTGGATGGTCCCAGCCCCACGGTGCCTCATATTGAGGTAGAGTTGACTCATACACGTCACATATGACCAATGTATTGTTTTACTAATGTTTTAATATAATCCTAAGGCGTTTGGTCCGTTTCCCGTATGTCAGTTGTTGATTTCACTTACAATTTAGTCCATTTTGAACAAAAGAGAGAGAGTTTGAGTGGTATCGGCCACATAGTGGCTCGGTTTGTGGAGGGGTTGACCCGTACACATCACATATGACCCATGGATCATTTTACTAAAGTTTTAATAGAACTCGTAGGTGTTTGATCAGTTTGGCGTATGTCAGTTGATGCTTTTCACTTAAAATGATGTCCTTTTGAAACAAAAGACGGACACTTTGAGTGGTGTCAGCCGCACCGCATGTCAGATTGAGGCGGGGATGATTCATACATGTCACATAGGACCCATGGATCGTTCCCCTAAAGTTTCAATGGAAGCCGAATGCGTTTGGTTGGTTTTCTGTATGTACTTAAAAAATGATGTCCATTTTAAACAAAAGAGAGCCACATAGACTGATCTCGGCCACACCGCAACTCGGATTGAGCCCGAGTTGGCTCGTACAGGTCAAATATGACCGATGGATCATTGTGATAAATTATCAACAGATTCGGAATGCGTTTGGTCAGTTTTTCATATGTCGGTTGTTCTTTTCACTTATAATCCTGTCCATTTTAAACAAAAGAGACACAGTTAGAACGGTGTCGGCCACACCGCTGCTCGGATTGAGGCGGGATTGACTCGTACACGTCACATACGACCCATGGATCCTTGTGCTAAAGTATCGACACAGTCCGAATGCCTTTGGTCGGTTTTTCGTATGTCACTTGATGCTTTTCACTTAAAATGACGTCTTTTTGAAACAAAAGACCGACACTTTGAGTGGTGTCGGCCACACCGCGTCTCCGATTGTGGCGGGGTTGATTCGTACACGTCACATATTACCCATGGATCGTTCTCATAAATTTTCAATGGAAACTGATTCCGTTTGGTCATTTTTCCGTATGTACTTAAAATGGTGTCCATTTTAAACAAAAGAGATCCACTTAGACTTATCCCGGCCACACCGCGACTTGGATTCTTCCCAGGTTGGCTCGTACACGTCACATATGACCCATGGATTGTTGGGATAAATTATCAACAGATTCAGAATGCGTTTGGTCGGTTTTCCGTATGCCAGTTGATGCCTTTCACTTAAAATGACGTCCTTTTGAAACAAAAGATGGACACTTTGAGTGGTGTCGGCCACACCGCGTCTCCTGATTGAGCTGAAACCACCGTGAGACATTCTAATTATTATTCGTGACGTGTACGCGCATAGGTCATGTCAATCGGACGTGCGGTTTGCGCGGTACGGCTCAATATTCGTGTATTAAGTGATGAGTGTGCTTCGTAAACGCGCGCGAGGGGGTCCAAACAGGCCGAACGAAGTCCGAATGGCCTGAAATCAGACAACAAATACGGGTGAGTGATTTATGAAGTGGTCGAGCAGACGGCACGTCAATCGGACGTGTCGTGTGCCCGCGGTGACCGACAACGTAGTTCTGGTGTCAAAAACGGCCAAAACGGGCGTCCAACGGTCAAATTCATAGGAGACGACCTCGGATTGAGCTAAAACCACCGTGAAACATTATAATTATTATTAGTGACGTGTACGCGTAGACGGCACGCCAATCGGACGTGCGGTTTGCACGGTACGACTCAATATTCATGTTTTAAGTGATGTGCGCGCTTCGTAAACGCGCGTGAGGGGGGTCCAAACGGGCCAAACGATTTCGGAATGGCCTGAAATCAGATGAAAAATACGGGTGATTGATTTCTGAAGTGGTCGAGTAGACGTCACGTCAATCGGACGTGCCCTGTGCCCGCGGTGACCGAGAACGCAGTTCGGGTGTCATAAACGGCCAAAACGGGCGTCAAACGGTCAAATTCATAGCAGAAAACTTTAAATTCACCTGAAACCACCGTGCAATATTCTAATTATTATTCGTGACGTGTACGCGCAGACCTCACGTCAATCGGACGTGTGGTATGTGCGGTACGGCTCAATATTCGTGTTTTAAGTGATGCGCGCGCTTCGTAAACGCGCGTGAGGGGGGGTCCAAATGGGCCTAACGATGTTGGAATGACCTGAAATCAGACGATAAATACGGGTGAGTGATTTATGAAGTGGTCGAGCAGACGGAACGTCAGTCGGACGTGCCGTGTGCCCGCGGTGACCGACAACGCAGTTCTGGTGTTATAAACGGCCAAAACGGGCGTCCAACGGGCAAATTCATAGCAGACAACCTCGGATTGTGCTGAAACCACCGTGAAACATTCTAATTATTATTAGTGACGTGTACGCGAAGATGGCACGTCAATCGGATGTGCGGTCTGTGCGGTAGGGCTCATTATGCGTTCTTTAAGCGTTGCGCGCGCTTGATAAACGCGCGTGGGGGGGTCCAAACTTGCCGAACGATGTCTGAATGACCTGAAATCCGACGACATCAAAGGGTGAGTAAATTGTGATGTGGTCGAGCAGAGGGCATGTCAATCGGACGTGCCGTGTGCCCGCGGTGACCGGGAATGCCGTTTTGGTGTCATAAACGGCCAAAACAGGCGTCTAACGGTCAAACTCATAGCGGATGACAACAGATTGACCTAAAATCACAGGAAAACAATCCCATTATTATTCTCGACATGCACGCATAGACAGCACATCAATCGGACGTGCGGTCTGCACGGGAGGGCTCATTATGCGTTCTTTAAGCGTTGCGCGCGCTTGATAAACGGGCGTGGGGGGGTCCAAACTGGCCGAACGAAGTCCGAATGGCCTGAAATCGGACGACATCAAAGGGTGAATGAATTGTGATGTGGTCGAGCAGACGGCACGTCAATCGGACGTGCCGTGTTCCCGCGGTGACCGGGAACGCCGTTCTGGTGTCATAAAGGGCCAAAACGGGCGTCTAACAGTCAAAATCATAGCGGACGACATCGGATTGACCTGATATCACAGTACAACAATCCAATTATTATTCGGGACGTGCACGCGCAGATGACATGTCAATCGGATGTGCGGTCTGTGCGGTAGGGCTCATTATGCGTTCTTTAAGCGTTGCGCGTGCTTGATAAACGCGCGTGGGGGGGTCCAAACTGGCCGAACGATGTCCGAATGGCCTGAAATCGGACGACATCATAGGGTGAGTAAATTGTGATGTGGTCGAGCAGAGGGAATGTCAATCGGACGTGCCGTGTGCCCGCGGTGACCGGGAACGCCGTTCTGGTGTCATAAACGGCCAAAACATGCGTCTAACGGTCAAACTCATAGCGAACGACAACAGATTGACCTGAAATCACAGGGAAACAATCCCATTATTATTCTCGACGTGCACGCACAGACGACATATCAATCGAACGTGTGTTCTGCATGGGAGGGCTCATTATGCGTTCTTTAAGCGTTGCGCGCGCTTGATAAACGCGCGTGGGGGTGGGGGGGGGGGGGTCCAAATTGGATGAACGATGTCCGAATGGCCTGAAATCGGACGACATCAAAGGGTGAGTTAATTGTGATGTGGTCGAGTAGACGGCACGTCAATCGGACGTGCCGTGTGCCCGCGGTGACCGGGAACGCCGTTCTGGTGTCAAAAACGGCCAAAACGGGCGTCTAACGGTCAAAATCATAGCGGACGACATCGGATTGACCTGAAATCACAGGACAAAAATCCCATTATTATTTGCGACGTGCACGCATAGACGACACGTCAATCAGACGTGTGGTCTGCGCGGGAGGACTCATTATGCGTTCTTTTAGCGTTGCGCGCGCTTGATAAAAGCGCGTGGGGGTCCAAACTGGCCGAAAGAAGTCCGAATGGCCTGAAATCGGACGACATCAAAGGGTGAGTGAATTGTGATGTGGTTGAGCTGACGACACATCAATCGGATGTGTCGTGTGCCCGCGGTGACCGGGAACACCGTTCTGGTGTCATAAACGGCCAAAACGGGCGTCTAACGGTAAAATTCATAGAGGACAACATCGGATTGCCCTGAAATTACAGGACAACAATACCATTATTATTCGAGACGTGCACGCGCAGAAGGCACATCAATCAGACGTGCGGTCTGCGCGGGAGGGCTCATTATGCGTTCTTTAAGCGTTGTGCGCACTTGAGAAACGCCCGTGGGGGGGTCCAAACTGGCCGAATGAATTCCGAATGGCGTGAAATCGGACGACATCAAAGGTTGAGTGAATTGTGATGTGGGCGAGCAGAAGGCACGTCAATCGGACGTTCCGTGTGCCCGCGGTGACCGGGAACGCCGTTCTGGTGTCATAAACAGCCAAAATGGGCGTCTAACGTTCAAACTCATAGCGGACGACATCAGATTGACCTGAAATCACAGGACAACAATCCCATTATTATTCGCGACTTGCACACATAGACGGAACGTCAATCGGACGTGCGGTCTGCGCGGGAGGTCTCATTATGCGTTCTTTAAGCGTTGCGCGCGCTTGATAAACGCGCGTGGGGGGGTCCAAACTGACCGAATGACAAAACCAAATAGGAACACACCCTCAAGTTATCATATTAATAACTCTTCTTGAATCATTGAGAGTCACATCCCAATGATCATAGGATCATTAGCCTAATTGATCACTAACCATGAAACACATGTATGTTGGTCATGTCACCACATGCATCATCACTCATGCCACCATATCAATATATCACAAGGAATTCTCCAGGATAAGACAATATTTGATCACACATCATTCACATTTAGTTATCATAATACAAATTATATTTACATGCTTATGATATAGAATGAATCCACATTAGTAAGACCCACCCCTCTCATATGTTACCATCACATCACTACAACCCATCCTAGAAAGCACCCTACCGCATACAAATTCACCCAATCTAGGGTCTAATACCCAACAGGATCTTACAAACTAGGATACACATCATAGATCACTATCAAAACCATAAAAACATTGAAAGATCTCAAAAAATTAGTGCATGCCATCATTAGCTCATAGAATTGAAAAAAGGTAAGTAACAAGCAATATATCTCACTACTCCATACTCACCCAACAACATAAGGGTCTCACATTACTAGGGAATAATTCTATCCAATACTAAATGATCTTGATCTATTTTTCATATACATATATGATTCACCTCACCAATTACTAAATATTAATAACATAAAAAATTATGATTCCATTTAACTAGAATTAAACCATCAGGTTTTACAAGGAAATTCTATATAAGTATTTGTTTACACTTTAAATAATCTTACCCCATACCATAAATAAGGTGTTCAACAAAAATCAAGAACATGAATTTCATGTTAACACCCAACATTGATTCATTAATAAATTGTATTCTAATTTTATGGAAATACCTAAATAAATTAGTGAATCAATGTACCTATAGTGGTGCACATGACCACCATGAAACAATCATAAATTTTTACAAAAACCCTAATAATTGGGAATAACAAAATAAAGAATAGAAGTATATGATTTATAAGAGCTGGAACTATATCGTTGATAAAATATAGGAGTCTAACCTGGTAGGTGCTGATCTGATGGACGATGTGGGGATTGGGAGGTCCTTCTGCAAGAAATCGCTCCAGGAGGACACGAGGTGAATGCTTCTGTAATGTGGGGAGGCCGCTGGCTCGATTTGGTATTTGGGGCTTTTTTTTCCCAACAGTTTTAATAATCGTTGGGAAAACAAGGTTTCTTCCCCACTTTTCCCAACGGTTCTTAGAACCGTTGGGAAAAACCTATCTTTCCCAACGGTTTCCATATAACCGTTGGGAAAACAAGGGTCCTTCACCACGAAAAACCTATCTTTCCCAACGGTTTCATACAACCGTTGGGAAAACTATGCATTGAGGGGTTTGTCCCAACGGTTTATAGAAACCGTTGGGAAAGATATGATATGCCAACAGTTCAAAGAACCGTTGGTACACAACTGTTGGGAAAGATCCCTTTTCCAGTAGTGTTTGTCAGATAAATTCAATATCATGGAAATTCTAAAGAGGTATATTCTAGTAGAATCATAGAAATGGACTAACAATAAAGCATACCATATTCATATATCATAAAAGAATATATTCCTAGGATATATTTCTTGAGATTCATAAAATATAAACATGTAATTATTAATGAAATAATATATTTACCATATATATTTTACGTATGTTATATTTTCATTTTTAAGAAAACAAAACTATCTTTTTTATAAAAAAAGACCCTTTTCATATTTCATATTTTAGAACTACATGTATAAATTTTATAATCATAATTAGGTGAATCTAACTACACTATTTGATATATATTAATAATATTATTACACTATGAGTTTTTGAAGTATTCTAAAAAGAACGGGTTTTAGGTAAATAATAAAAAACACATATTTATGAATACCAAAACATTTATGAAATTTTAATAATATAATTGTCTCTTAAGTATTAATAAAAAATTTATCAGGTTCAATTATTTATGTAGTATTGAAAATTATACAATACTTGATAATATTATGAATCAATAAATCCCAAGATTATTTGTTGGAACATAAGTTATATTTTATTAAAATAGAAACTATATAGACATTTTCTTAAAATTATATTTTGATAACGTATAATTTTATTTATCTATTCATTTTAAAATAACATAACACATATTTAATTAATTAATAAATAAATTTTTTCCATGAAAATAAATATTATAGATAATAATAATCTATGAATAATTATTATGCTTAAAAATAAACAATCTATGAAATGTGTATTCATATTTTTGTTCTCTTATATTAAAAGTAAATTTCCTCAACCATAAAATTTTATTCAATAAAATTATGTAATTTTATAAAATATTCATTTTCAAATAATTTTTTAATTAAATTACAATTTTGGTCATCAAAATTTGTTTCATGGGTAAAAATAGAGACACCGTGTGTTGGGAAAATAAGAGTTAAATGTATTTAAACAATGAAAAGGATAAAAAATTATAGAAACATGTGTTTTAATGTATGTTTGATAAGGGATCAACTGTATGCCCTTATCCAATCCACTAATATTCCATTTTATATCCTTTATCATAGAATAATGTAATAATATGATTGTAAAGAAGAGGGTATTTAAAAATATTACATTCTTTCCATTTATAAAAGTGGACGTCCTCCACCCCTTAATGGAATTCCAAAATTTGGTTTTCAACTTGAAAACCATCCATTATACATTATACACTAATCATATTTTACTAACTTAAGACTATGGTCATAAGTAATAATCTGAAACCCTTCATTTCTGTGTAATCCTATATGAAAAAATCGATGTTCAAAACATGTGTACTCATTTATCCAAATGTTTCATTATTTTTATCAAAAGTTTTCAATTATAATTTTCATATCAAAATATATTTAATTAGTTATTTGATATATAGTTAATTTTAATATGATAAGGTAATAATAATAATTATTTTCTTATATCTTTTTCCATGGTGGAAAATGTAAAACACCATTCATGCATATGTGCCAACCACAACCTTCATAAAGTAATTTTTTTATTATTATCACCTTTAATGGATTGTTATAATAACAACTTTAATAATTTTTTTATGAAATTACTATAATTTTTCTAATTCAAATTGGTCAGTGTATTAATAATTTTATTAATAATAATCCATTGTAAATCCCACTGTAAAAAATGTGAAATCTTGGATAAAAACGTTTTATTCATAATATTTATTGGTTTTATATTAACTATATTTTAAAATAAATATTTAAAATTAGGAAATTTAAAACTAACAATTACCAACTATGAAAATTATTCTTATGGTATATTGATCATAAATAAGAAAAACATTACAACCATCAATTAAATTATAGAATATTTTTAGGGTCGATTTGAATACCCTCATAAAAAATAATCTAAAATTATATCATCCATGATTATGTGATATTTAATAATTATAAAATATGATAAATAAAATTATATGATGTAATTATTTTTGTTCATTCCCAATAATATTTATATTAGACTCCGCAATTAAAATACAACCACTCTTTATTAAAAATCATCATAACATGCTCATCGTCGATTCCACCTCCATTGTTCATAACTAATAGTAACTATCACGACCCGACCCCTGGGACCCGTGTCGTGACTACACCAAACCCACCTTCCATAGGACATGGGTTGGAAACTAGCACCAGAAAGGTGTTTCCCTAAAATGGCAGGGCATTTCCTTTGAACCTGTACAACATACAATCAAAGAAATCAAAAAGATGCAAACATAAAGTAAAACTACCGTAGTATATGTGTGTACTAAATGTAAAGGGTCTATAATACAAGAACAACTGAAAGATACAAATACAAAATAAAATAGTAAACCGCTCCTGAGATCATCCACCAAGGATCGTACCGTAAGGGTAAGTACAACTCGTCTCAATAGCTATATGCATTATCCAGTTACATTCGTGTTCCACCTGGTCCTCGCTCCTATATTCTCAATTGATCGCTCGACATCTACAAAAGAAATGATAAGGTGTAGGAAAATCCCATGTTGGGGTGAGTATAACAAAACCCATTAGGGACCCCAATACCCCCGAAGGTCTCTCAGAATTTCACAAAGGAAACCCACAAAGAAATATCTCAATCACAATGCACAAAGAAAATACTCAACTCAAAATAGGTTTAAAATAAGTACATAAGTACAGATTATTAATCATAATGCTAGATCATCTTATTATGTCAAGGGTTCCACTGCTGATCCATAGAGGATCGCTCGGTGCTGACCAACAGAGGATCGCTAGATGTTGATCCACACAGGATCACTACGTGCTGATCCACAAAGCATCACTAGGTGTTGATCCACAAAATATCTCTAGGTGTCGATACACCGAGGATCGCTAGGTGGCGATCCACATTGGATCGCTTGGTGTTGATCCACAAAGAATCGTTATTCATTCTTTATGTCTAATCCAGCCACTGGATTCCCCTACATAGTACACATGATTCTAGGAGGATCCTCTCATAAAGCCATCAGTCATACATCAATATGAACGAAGTCACATGAAAATGTTACCCAATGATCCATCGTGTCATCATGGTTCCACTGCAACAGACAGTGTGTCAATCAGATGTTCGTTCTGGGAGTTATTGGCATTTTAGTGCTGAAGCCCCGGTATGATTTTTTAACGATCCAACCTGGCCAAACTTCAACTTTTACAAAATCTCAGGTGAAAAATATGAAAAGGACTATCTCATATTAAGGATACTAGCACCGTAGAAGGTTATTCAAATAGATGTCTGGTTTGTGAGATACAACTTTTTAAGAAAATCTGGGTTGAAATCTGTCCGAGTCCGGTCCGACCCGGTCGGGTAGACCCTACCCGACCTGACCCAGTTCGGGTCCCCTGACCTGGTCCGAGTTTGACCCGGCCAGGCCAGAACCGTCTGGGCCACAGTGGGATCAGCCCACTCGGCTATGGACTGGCCTTTCCATCCAACAGAAGTGACCTGCACGAGGGGTCACACGACCCCTCCTTCTGTAACAACTCAAATAGTCGTTTGGATCTTCAATCACCAGTGCCATGTGGCACTACCTTGCTGTCCGTAGGACCCATAGGGAGTGGGTATCCCCTCCACCATTGCTTCGATGCCACAACCTACACCTGCGGCACGTGATAGTGTGTTTCCCTTCCACTAATGCGGTCGTCCGAGGGCTGACAGTCCTCTATATCCGCCAAGACATGATGCCCCATCACCCCTCAGCAGGGCGCGACAGCGCCCTAGGGGATCTTCTACGGGGCCCCAGGTGAGCTCCTGTTGTCTTTTTTCTCTTCTGAATTCACCTACAAGCCTCTGTTTTTTTTATAATCAATGTGTGGCTCCTAGAATTTAATTTCTGTCGAGTTGGAAAATTCATCTTCGAAGAACGAGACAAATACTGAAATAGAATAGGGTCCCGACTTTGTTCATTTGGAATGCACCCTCCGCGTTAGCATTATATGAAGATGTTAAAAAACAATTCATCACAACAATAAATTTAATCCTATTCATATCATCCATGATTTAACATTCTTCAAGAATGGGGCAAAGAAACAGTTCTTTTGAATTTAGAAATAAAAAACCCCTACCTTGTAATTATAGGCCACGTCACGGTTGTGGAAGAACAATTCAAGCCTGATGAAGCTGCTAACATTTATTGATTCCTAATCGTAGTCATCGAAGATTTTGTTTTTCATCGGTGGAAGATGTCGCAGGACTACGCTAAAGGTTCCTCACAACCATGTCAAAAACCCCAACCCAAGCCTTAGTTAAATAGATGGGGAATGAATGTTAATGCAACGAGAGATTAAAGAGTATCATTAATGAATGAACCACTTTATCTCTCAACTTTGAGGTTACAAAACAAAGATTCAATCCATTATATGTCTTGAAAACACATTAGTCCCACCACTACCTCTCAACAGGGAGTAGGAAAATAAAATAATTCATTTATGTTATTTTATTATTTCTTTAAATGTTGCAAAAAATAACTTCTTCACTCAACCTATTGTGGTCGAAGTTACACCTATCATAAGGGAATCTAGGTGCTTCAGATTCAACTGTGCCATCATATTTTTAATCTGAGAAAATGTTCAATTGATAGAAAACACCGCCTGTGCATTTACAGAACATACCTTTAAAAAGTTCATAATTCTGTTCTGGGAACACCGACCCTCGGAATCAAACTCTATAAATTTTCACAGACTCACAAAAATCCATAATAATTTTACAAAATTTATTAGGAATTTTTGGTTCTTTAAATTATCCCCACCTTTGGGTTTTTCATCACCAAAATCTATAACCAAACTAGGGGGAATATGGTGGTACTTAGCACACATCTGAGACTACCTCTCCCTTGTGCTCTCCTGTAGATTTCCATGTTGGCAATAAACTCACACAGGAGAAATTGAGCACCCATGAAGGACCCGCTCTTTTTGATCCTCAATCTCCCTAGGGAACTCTACAAATGTCTTTCCATCAACAATGTACTACTCACCCTGGCCAATAATGTGTGATGGATCATGCACGTACCTCCTCTACTACGACACATGGAAATTTTTTTGCTCCTGGTGCATCTGTGGGGGAGGAGATAGAAGGTACACCACCTCGCCTACTCTTCTAAAATATCTAGAAAGGTCTGATGAACCTCAATGATAGCTTTCCGCCCTAGCCAAAACATTGTAATCTGCGTCAGGGTGAGACCCATAAGAAGTCATGGTCTTCCTCCTAAAACTCCAAGGGTATCTATATCATATTGACATAAGACTTCTTCCAGCTTTGTGCAGTCTTCATCCTCTCTGGAGGATCTTCACCTTTTCCATGGTAACATATACCATATCTAGACTCATAAGTGCTGACTCCATAGGTTCTCTTCAGTATAGAGGAGATTTGCAAGGTCTCCCACACAAGGCCTTAAATGGATCGAAGCTGGTGGTGGAGTGATTACTATTATTGTCTGAAAACTCCACCATTAGTATGTGGTCCTCCCAACTATGACCAAAATCTATGATGCAAGTATGAAGCATGTACTCGAGTGTCTATATGGTTTGTTCTGTCTGACCATCTTCATGAGGATGAAAGGTAGTGCTCAAGAGAAGCTGAGTTTCGAATTCCTCCTATAATCCATTCGACAAGCATGATGATAAACGAGCATCGTGAACTGAGAGGATCAATGATTTCACCCCATAATGCCAAACAATTTCTTGTCTGTAGAGGGGTCCCTAGACCTCTACTGAGCTCTTCCATCAGATGGGAAGGAAGTGAGATGACATGGTGAGTCAATTAATGATCACCTAGATGGAATCATGACCCCTAGTCACAGGAAGTAGCCCTATCACAATGTCCATCGAGAAAACATCCCTCTTCCATTAAGCACCTCAAGTGGCTATGAAAATTCTATGGGTATCTGATGCTCGGCCTTCACTTGCTGACAAGTTAGGCATCGTTATACAAACTAATCCATGACTTTCTTCATCCATGGATATCGGTTCTGACGTCGTAGGACCTATTACATTTTCGCCACTCCAGGATATACGACCAAAGGGGATATGTGGAACTACCTAAACATATCCTCTCGTAACGTCACTGGTACCTTGGTTCAACCCTTGAAAAGGATGACGTTCTTCCTACATTTAGAGAGTCCTTCACGAGCCCATCTCAAGAATATCTGAGCATGTCGGGCCCTGCAGTCAATGTCCCCAAGCGGTACCTTCCTTACTCGCTGAAGAATTGGGGGAGTAACTATCATATATTGGAGTTTAGATGCTCCATCACAATCCATGAAGGATATATCCAACGCGGCTATCTGCTCCATCACCTCAGTCAGCTACTGTAGACCAGACCTCCTGCTGTGTACGTCCGCCACAAAATTTCCCTTCCATGGGGTGTAGACTATCTCAAAGTCATAATCTTGGAGGAACTCCAGCCATCGCCATTGTCTTGGGATCAGTTATTTCAATGAGAAGTTATACTTGAGACTTATTTGACCAGATTAGATGGTAAACCATTTACCCATAAAGTAGTGTTTCTATATCTTCAAAGAAAAGACCACTACAGCTAACTCTAGGTCATGGATAGCGTAGTTCTTCTCATGCTACCTTACCTGTCATGAGTCATAGGCAATCACCACTCACTCCTGCATCAGGAAACATCCAATTCCCGACGCTGATGTGTCACAGTAGACTACATAACCAACACCCTCTTCTGGTAGCCTCAAGATGAGGGATCTCATCAGTCTTCGCCTTAACTCTTGCAAACTCTTCTTGAATTTCCTCATCCACATGATGGTATGTCCCTTCTTTGTCAAATCTAACAAGGGGATCACAACTCTGTAAATGTTTGGTATGAATCTTTGGTAGTACCCAACCAATTCTTGGAAACTCTGCACCTCAATAACACTTCTGGGTGGCTCCCAAGAAAGCACTACCTCTATCTTTACCCGATCCACTACAACTCCCGCCTCTGAGAAAATGTTCCATGGGAAGTGAACTTCCCATTTATATAACTATAACTTTAAGATCTTTCCATGAAGATAGTTCTCTCAGAGTGTATCCAGAACTATCTGTAGGTGTGGGGCATGATCCTCCCTCGATGTTGAGTATATAAATATGTCATCAATTAAGGCAACCATGAAGTGAGTGTGGTATGGCTGGAAGATCCTATTGATGAGCCCCATGAACACAATAGGAGTGTTGGTCACACCGAAGGTGTCAAAACCCGATATTTATGAGAATTATTCATTTTAATTTCATTAATGTCTTGTGTTGTACGCTACACCAAAATTAGCTTGTTCTATACGTTCCACCGTATTTACTTGCATTATATGCAACACTATTCTTGGCTCGTGTTACACACAATTTCATGTTCGTTTTGTAGAAACTATTCTACGCAACATTAAGTATAGATTTTGTTTAATGTATAAATGAAATAAGTTTTGATTATGTTATACGCAACACCAAACCGAACTTTCAATACACGTAGCCCTAACATGTCTTGCATTACATGCAATAAATAACTTCCTCGATAGTGTGTGTAGTATGCAATACCGAGTTTCACTAAATGAGATATTATTATAATATTATTATGAACTAGCCGTTATGAATAGTAATACCAAATTTTTGAAATTTTATAAATCTTATCTTTCAAAATGGACTTCATTTTTGGATAAGGAATATTGAAATTAGCCTACGGTGAATTTTTGGTATTTTTCCGAAAACGTTAAATTTTTTATGAATAGTGAAAACACTGGGTTTCTATTTAAAAACTGACTTGTTATTTAAATAATTATTTATTTTATATAAATTTTTTAAAGGTCAAATTTGATACATAATACCTATGTATGTTCAACGTAATTCATTGGAGTCATTTTATAATAATTTTAGATATATAAAAATTTTATTGAACTTTTCACCGTCTTTTACCCACCTCCTAGGAGAATTTGGAAATTCACATAAAACATAATTTTACCACTTCTGTGAGTGGAATTTAAAAAATCTGAGAGAGATGGTTAATATCGAAGACTAAAATGTGGTTTAATGGGATGAAAATAATTTTTGGTGAATAGCAACTTTTTACTTTTATTTACCACGGTTAAAATTAAATAGGGAAATTGAAGGTAAAAATGATATTATTAATACCCTAACACATGTCCTAATTCTATTTGATAATTGTAATTCGACCAAAAACAAATTAGGAATAAAATATGACCATTTAGGTCCATTTGGATTATATTAGGACATTTATTATTAATTTATTTAAAGAAGGGTTAAAATAGTTAAAATCAATGTTTAGTAACTAAATAATTTTTAATATAGGGTTATACATAAGATAATTTAGACTATAAATATTCATTAGAAATATAAAAAGTTTTCCTACATAATGTAATTTTTAGACTATAAATAATGTATGTTATTTATGACACAATGGTGATCCATTAATTATCTAAATAATGAAATATTAAAATAATTGATATTATAAATACTCAAATAAGTGTAATTTGAGACTTTATATGAATTCCACTAATTTTATAGGTTAATATGACATGTTAGTATTGATTTAATTAACTATTTTGGAACTAACCATCCTGTTATGGTTTTCACAAAAATCAAATACCAAATAGTGTCAAAATTGACATAAAATAGTTTTTAAAAAAAATATTATATTATTAATTGGTATTTTATTCCTAAAAATCTATGGTTCGGCCAAATGACTTAGATAAGGATATATATATTAATAATTAACCACTTGGGGTTTTTTGGCTTGTTATAGTTTGTTTATTATCCATATAGTGTAAGAAAAAAAAGACACGGTAAAAGTTAAATTATTTAACTTAGAGTTAAATCTAAATGATAAGTTTAAAATAGTAACCTAAAATTGTCTAAAACATTTTTTTGAGATTATTTATACCCATTACCACCTTATATTCTTAAATAAATTAATTTTGAGCTATTAAAAACCGAATATGACTTTATTATAAAATAATATTTTAAGTTTTTCCAAAGGTGCCCCTCTCCTCCCTTATAAAAAGGGAACCCCTTCCCTCTTCTCTTCACACCCTTTTGAGCCTTTAAGCTAATCCAAACCCTACCCATTTATCTTCTCCACTTCCCTAGAAACATTCTGGAGGTTCTGGTCTTCTCAAAATACCAAATCTACTTCCTTAAGAGGAAGATTAAAGGAGGTGCGTCGAAGAAGAGGTAATCTCTTCTTCCGATTCTCTCAAGTTTCTTTCTTCTTCTACATATTCTTCTTTAGTTGTATAATTATAAATTAATTACATCAGTATTAATAATATACTGATATGTTATTATAAATATGAAACAACCCTATTTCACCATCTATCCATCCTATGAAAAACGAAATCATTGCGCGTGCGTACGTACAGAATACAGTCTCCACGCCGTGGTGTAATCTGTTTTCAACCTCCACCATACTTGGATGGGTATAATGGTGTAAATAAATAACTATATAGGATTATTTTAAAGTGATATTTATTCTAAAATATTATACATCCACTTCAATACAATTCCACAATCATGGGAATGGTATCATCGCTCGTGCGTACATACGGACTACCGTCTCCACGACGTGATGAGATTCATTCTCCATGTTAACCATTCATGAATGATTATAAACTATATATAATAAGTAATTATGAAATATATGACATAATAATGATACTAGATTTATGTATATATATATGTATGTCATCTACTTAGTTCCATTCAATTCAATAAGGAAAAGAAAACAGCGTTCATGCGTACTACGGCCTACCGTCTCCATGAACAGTGTATTTCATTCTATTTATAGATATATCATATATATATGTATATGCTGAATATATATTATATATAAATCATGTTTTACATTCTGTAATTAAGTAAATTAGGATATAATTAAAAATATCAAGAACAACAAGTCGAAACACGTACAATAAATGAAACGATTTTACCCAAATCGCTGCTTTTACATCGAATTTACAAAGGAACAAGTAATATAAAGTCATAAGTAAACCATATATAATATCATAAAAATGAATATGATTCTGTAATAAGTCAATGACATTATTTAAATCATTATACATGAGTTTTTAATACATACGCATCATATCAGACCTAAGGTAAGGGATAATCTTTCCAATCCCGTTCTTATCCGAGATTGTTTATTTGTAAGTATTTACTGGGGTTATTGTTATCATACATGTCCATGTTTTATAAAAGTGTTTTTATGTATGTTTATATTCATTTTACTCATTTTGACTTTTACTAAATGGTATGTATGGAATCTTTTTTTACCATAGAAGGTACTTTTTGACTTTTCCGGAAAAAGTATGAGAAGAATGATTTTTTAAATTATACGGCATGAAAGTATTTTTAAGGTTTTATAAAGCCTTATTTTCATGAAGCTTCCTCCAAAAGATTTCATAACTATATTCAAAAAAATACTTTTCTTTTAAAATTGCATTCCATTTTGTGAAAGGAAAATGATTTTAAATAAGAAAGGATATTTTCCTCAAGAATTCATTTCAAGTGTTTTATAAAAACCATTTTCCATCTAAGATGACATTATTTCATATATGTATGTTTAAAGTATAATGTCTCTATGATTGACATGGTTTTTCTTTTCTTATTATGAAATTATATCCATTTATTTTATATGGATTATGTGACAATGGGATGATGTTTATGAAACCAATTTTATTCGTTGGGTTATTATGAATGATGTATGTTTATTTTGTGGCACAAGTAAGAATGATATCATTATGAGATGGGTGGGACCTATATATCCCTCCAATGCATTGGGTAAAGATTTATTTCTCATGAGATAGACATGGCTGGAATGGTAAGTTAATCTGGTTCAGTAATACAGGACTGGAACGAGGAGTGAACTCGATTCTGAAAGGGACTTTGTCCACTATGATGGTCTTGGCAGCAATGCCTTGGCTACTATGGAAATCATATCATGTGCTTAATGGATGCCCCAATTACATGTTTTTTCCCATGCTAGTTTATCATGATTAATGTTCCTTTATGATCTATACCTTACATACTTGCAAGATTTATGTCGTTGCTCATGATTTTGATGTTTATATTTTATGTTAATGTTTTTGTATTCAAATGTTTATGGATTGTTTATGTTCTCTATGCATACCCTTACTGAGCATTTGATCTCACCCTTTATATGTCTTCTTTTCCCCAGGATTTAAAGAAATGATTTAGGTAAGAAAAAAAAGGGGAATATCTTTATGGGAGATGTTGAAGATCTTTCACCACAATTAGAAGATTATTTTCCGAGTTTCCAAAGACACTAAACTGTTATGATCCTTGTGTGTCTATTTTCGTTATGTGTTAATTATTCCAAAAAAGTAATGTAATATCCATGTAAATCAATCTTTGGGTCTCTACAGTTGGTATTAGAGGCAAAGAAGGTAGGAATGTATCTGATCCTTGGGAACTCTCACATTTGAGCATGGGATGAAGCATGGCTCTCCCCCCAATGGATTCATGAGGAAATGGATGCCATTGGGGATGGTGGTGTGTCCCGCCCAGGGGGTGTAGCCACCCATGGAGTTCCATGATAGGTATCAATTATAGTCCACTGGATTTAATTCCAGACCGCTACAGTTGGTATCAGAGGAAAGGTTTAGTTAACCTTTGGAAACTAGGATGCGAAAAATTTAGTGAGATCCCTAGAGATATTTCTAAGGTATGTTTTGGGATGTCCCTAAGGTTAAGTATAAGTATATGTTATAGTCCTAGAATTATGGTAACGAACTTAGAATTTAACCTAAGATTTTAGATATGGAAGGTAATCCCCCTTTATTGTGTTGTTTTACCTAGCATGATTTTTTCCTCTCACACCATTCTTTTTGGGTGTTAGAAAATGGAAGGAAACATGAAGATTCACGATAATAGAGAATATGATGGACAATGGAATGATATTCTTCATGATCAATAAGATGAAATGGGATTTGGAAGGTGAACATCATTATTATGCCTAATCATATATCTCATAATATGATCAATAATCTCAACATTGGAATGTTTCCCGACTCAGATAATAAGAGAAAGATGGAGTTTCATTATGATCATAGAGGAAAGAAAGTTCAATTTCCCTCATGTAAATCATGTGGGAAGAGGCATCATGGAGATTTCTTCAAAGGAACTAGAAGATTCTCTGGGTGTTGAAAATAATGACACAAATCCAGTAAGTTTAAAGTAAAAGGATCAGTTAACACCATGGACAAGGATAATGGTATTGCTACGATATCAACAATGATTAAATGTTTTCAATGTGGGATGTATGGGCATTATGCAAACCAATGCCCTAAGGTAAAATCTCATGAAGAGAATCAGCATGGTCGTATGGGTAGTATTTAGGTTGATGATGATGAAGAGACTAAAAATGATATATGAGATGAAAGAAATGACTAACCTCAGTCAGTGGTTTAAGACGGTAGAGGAATGATTTATGTTTATCAAGAGTTATGTTGTATAGGTAATGGTACTATGGAATAAAGACACATCTAAGGATTGTTACACTATTGTTTTTCCTAAATTATTGGAAAGTATATGTTGAATGGTACCGGTAACCATGAAAGGTTATTAAGATATTTTTTTGGAAAGTAGATGATAGAAGGGATTAGGAGATAATGAGTTGTTTGATAGTATTCATGATCTCATGATTGATATAAGGACTAAGTGATATCATGGTTTGAGTATATCGAATGTTTGGGATTTTGGTATGTGGGAAGAGTTAACTTTTGACAGCATTCATGTTTTCACTAAGGATCAATGGGTATTCATTTTTCAAGATAATACATGACTAAGGTATTCACATGATTGGAATGTGACCAACAAGATATATGAGGGATAAATGATGGTATTCAAGTGCTTGTTATATGACCTTTTTAGTAATCGTTCTCTTTATACTATGAGTTTGGAAAGAAGTGTTTTGGATAAGCCTAAAGATTGGAATAGATTATGTGGGACATCAGATAGTATTGTTTAAGGCATGAACTTTTTGTTATAATAGTATTGTTTTAGAAAAAGGATAACCTGCAGGACGAGCGACAACCCGTCGCGTCGGACAAGGTTGCGGGAATCGAACCCATAACCGAAGTGCGACAGGCCTTTATCGCCTACAACTAGCCTATAGGAAGTCCTCAGTTAGTATAAATGTGTTTTAATTTATTAAGTGGTATGATATATGAGGCATATGTCCATTTTAGGAACCAAATACGATTAATCTCAATATAGATGGACTTATGTATATTTGAAAACTTTTTCTAACCTTTTGTTTGAGATAGATGGAATGACACATCATTCTATCACCTAATCTACTAACACTTCGCGAATGAAAAATTCAACTTCATTTCATTAAGAGATGAAGTGGAAATTTTCCAGGGAACGACAAACGGTGAGATTGTATCAAAATCAAGTAAGTATTTCTTCTAATTCAAAATTTTCAACTTTAGAGAAATGATATTGAAAACCAAAAATGTTGTCCTAGTGCCCTTATATATGATGAATCAAATGATACCGTAGATCATCACAAATTTATAGCTTTGTGATTGTTGTCTTTTTCACAGCCATGTTCTCTACCACTCTCCATCAAAACATGATGGTTAGATTTTCCTTCCATATTTATATTTCAACCTATGTTCGCCTATATGGAAACCCAGTGATGAGTTAATCTAGGTAACCGTTATATTTCTAACTTTCCTTTTTAAAATGATGTTTTAGTATTCCTTTTTACGATGTGGGTTTCTATGAAAGAAACATTCAAGTAGTAAACCATTTCTAACCCCGACGAATTTCGATGGTGAAATTAATTTTAAGGGGGGGTAGAATGTAACAACCCGAGATATAATGAGAATAATTGTTTTTAATTTTATTGATGTCTTGTGTTGTACGCTACCCCAAAATTAGCTACTGCTATATGAAACACCGTATTTTCTTGCAGTATACGCAACACTATTCTTGGCTCGTGTTACACACAAGTTCATGTTCATTTTATAGAAAATATTCTATGCAACCTTAATTATAGATTTTGTTTAATGTATAAATGAAATAAGTTTTGATTATATTATATGTAACACCAAATTGAGCTTTCACTACATGCATCCATGACTTTTCTTTCATTACACGCAATAAAGATCTTCCTCAATAGCGTGTGTAGTACGCAATACTGAGTTTCACTAAACGAGATATTATTATAATATTGTTATGAACTAGCTGTTATGAATAGTAATACCCACTTTTTGAAATTTTATAAATTTTATCATTCGAAATGGACTTCATTTTTGGATTCGTAATATCGAAATTATCCAAGGTTAAATTTTTGGTATTTTTCTGAAAACATTCAATTTTTGATGAATAGTGAAAACACAGGGTTACTATTTAAAAACCGAGTTTTTATTTAAATAATTATTTATTTTATTTAAATTTAGTTTATGTCAAAATTGATACATAATACCTATATATGTTTAATGTAATTCATTGGAGTCATTTTATAATAATTTTATATAAATGTGAATTTTATTGAACATTTCACCGTCTCTTACCCACATCCTAGGATAATTTGGAAATTTGCATAAAACATAATTTTACCGCTTTTGTGAGTGGAATTTTGAAAATCCGAGAGACATGGTTAATATCAAGGACTAAAATTTGGTTCAATTAAATGAAAATATTTTTTGGTGAATTGTAACTTTTTTACTTTTATTTACCACGATTAAAAGTAAATAGGGTAATTAAGGGTAAAAATGATATTATTATTACCCTAACACTTGTCTTAATTCTATTGGATAAGTGTAATTATACCAAAAACAACCTTAGGAATAAAATATGACCATTTATATCTACTTGTATTAGATTAAGACATTTATTATTAATTTATTTAAAGAAGGGTTAAAATAGTAAAAATCATAGTTTAATAACTGAATCATTTTTAATATAGGGTTATACATAAGATTAATTCGACTATAAATATTCATTAGAAAGCTAAAAATATTTCCTACCTAATGATATTTTTATGAATTAAATAATTTATGTTATTTATGACACAATGGTGATGTAGAAATTACCTAAATAATGAAATATTAAAATAATTGATATTATAAATACTCAAATAAGTGTAATTTGAGACTTTTTATGAATTCCACTAATTTAATAGGTAAATATTACATGTTAGTATTGATTTAATTAACTTTTTTCGAACTAACCATGTTTTTATCATTTTCACAAAAATCAAATTCCAAATAGTTTCAAAATTGACATAAAATAGTTTTTTTAAAAAAATATTATATTATTAATTGTTATTTTATTCCTAAAAATATAAGGTTCGGACAAATGTATTAGATAAGGATATATATATATATTAATAATTAACCAATTGGGGTTCATATGGCTTGTTATAGTAAGTTTGTTAACCATATAGTGTTAGAAAACAAAAAGACACGGTAAAAGATAAATTATTTAACTTAGAGTTAAATCTAAAAGATATGGTTAAAATAGTAACCTAAACATGTCTAAAACCTATTGGTTGAGCGTATTTCTACCCATCCCCACCTTATCTTAGAAATAAATCAATTTGGAGATATTAAAACCCGAATATGACTTTATTATAAAATAATATTTTATGTTTTTTCAAAGGTGCCCCTCTCATCCCTTATAAAAAGGTCACCCCTTCCCTCTTCTCTTCACACACTTTTGATCTTTAAAGATCAGCCAACCCTACACCATTTCTCTTCTAAAATTCCATAGAAACATTATAGAGGTTCTGGTCTTCTCAAATGACTAACTCTACTTCCTTAAGAGGAAGCTTAAAAGAGGTGCGTCGAAGAAGATGTAATCTCTTCTTCCGATTCTCTCAAGTTTCTTTCTTCTTCTACATCTTCTTCTTGAGTTGTGAGACTATAAATTAATAACATCAGTATTAATTATATACTAATATGTTATTATAAATATGAAACAACCATATTTCACCATCTATGCATCCTACGAAACACGAAATCACCACGCGTGCATACGTACAGAATACCGTCTCCACGTCGTGGTGTAATATGTTTTCGACCACCAACATATTTGGATGGGTATAATGGTGTAAATACATAAGTATATATGATTATTTTAATGTGATATTGATTCTGAAATATTATACATACACTTCAATACAATTTCACGATCATGGGAATAGTATCATCGCTCGTGCGTACGTACGGCCTACCGTCTCCACGACGCGATGAGATTCATTCTCCATGTTAACCATTCATGAGTGATTATAAAGTATATATAATAATTAATAATGAAATATATGACATAATAATGATACTATATTTATGTATATATATATTTATGTCATCTACTTAATTCCATTCAATTCAATAAGGAAACAAAAACAGCGTTCATGCGTACGTACGGTCTGCTGTCTCCATGAACGGTGTATTTTATTCCATTTATCGATCTTTCATTTATATATATATGTATATGATGAATATATATTATATATAAATAATTTTTTACATTATAGAATTATGTAAATCAGGATATAAGTAATAATATCAAGAACAATAAGTTGAAACACATACAATAAATGAAACGATGTTACCCAAATCAATGCTTTTACATCGAATTTACAAAAGAATGGGTAATATAAAGTAATAATTAAACCATATATGATATCATAAAAATTAATTTGATTCTGTAATAATTCAATGACATTATTTAAATCATTATATCGGAGTTTCGGATACGTACGAAGCATATAGGACCTAAGGTAAGGGATAACCTTTCCAATCTCGTTCTTATCCGAGATTGTTTATTCGTAAGTATTTACTGGGGTTATTGTTATCATACATTTCCATGTTTTAAAAATGTGTATTTATGTATGTTTATAGTCCTTTTACCCATTTTTTACTTTTACTAAATAGTATGTAAGGAATATTTTTTTTACCATACAAGGTACTTTTTGACATTTCTAGCAAAAGTACGAGAAGAATGTTTTTTTAACTTATACGGCATGAACAGATTTTTACGGTTTTATAACGCCTCATTTTCAGGATGATTCCTCCAAAATACTTCATGAATATTTTCAAAAAAATAATTTTCTTTGAAAAGTTCATTACATTTTTTGAAAAGAAAATGATTTTAAAGAAGAAAGGATATTTTCCTTAAGAATTCATTCAAGTGTTTTATCAAAACCATTTTCTATCTAAGATGACAGTATTTTATATGTGTATGTTTCAAGTATAATGTCTCTATTTTTTACATGGTTTATCTTTTCTTATTATGAATGGTTATCCATTTCTTTTATATGGATTATGTGATGATGGGATGATGTTTATGAAACCCATTTTATTCGTTGGGTTATTATGAATGATGTAAGTTTATTTTATGGAACTAGTAAGAATGATATCATTATTAGATGGGTAGGACCTATATATCCCTCCAATGCATTGGTAATGTTTTATATCTCATGAGATAGACATGGCTGGAACGGTAAGTTAATCTGGTTCAGTAATACAGGACAGGAACGAGGAGTGAACTCGATTCCGAAAGGGACTTTGTCCACTAAGATGGTCTTGGAAGCAATGTCTTGCCTACTATGGAAATCATATCATGTTCTTAATGGATGACACAATTACATGTTTTATTCCTATTCTAGTTTATCATGATTAATGTTCCTTTATGATCTATGCCTTTTGTACTTCGATGATTTATGTTGTTGCTCATGATTTTTCTGTTCATGTTTTTTCATTCAAATGTTTATGGACTGTTTATGTTCTCTATGATTACCCTTACTGAGCATTTGAGCTCACCTTTTATATGTTTTCTTTTCACCAGGAATTAAAGAATGGTTTTAGGTTAGAAAACAAAAGGGGAATATCTTTATGGTAGATGTTGATGATATTTCACCATGATTAGAAGATTATTTTACGACCTTCCAAATACACTAAACTATTACGATCCTTGTGTGTCTGTTTTCGTTATGTATTACGTCTTCTGAAAAAGTAATGTAATGTCCATGTACGTCAAGATTTGGGAATCTAAAGTTGGTATCAGAGGCAAAGGAGGTAAGAATGTATCCGATCCTTGGGAACTCTCACATTTGAGCATTGGACGAAGCATGGCTCTCCGCCCAAGGGATTCATGAGGAAATGGCTTCCACTGGGGATGGTGGTGTGTCCCACACAGGGGGGTGTATCCACCCATGGAGTGTCCTAATAGGTATCAATTATAGTCCACTATAAGTAATTACAGACCGCTATAGTTGGTAACAGTGTAAAGGTTTAGTTGACCTTTGGAAACTAGGATGCAAAAACTTTAGTGATATCCCTAGAGATATTTCTAAGTAATGTCTATGGATGTCCCTATGGTTAAGCATAAGTATATGTTATAGTCCTAGAATTATGGTAATGATCTTAGAATTTAACCTAAGATGTTTGATATAGAAGGTAATCCCCCTTTATTGTGTTGATTTACCTAGAATGATTTTTTCCTCTCACACAATTATTTTTTGGTTTTAGAAAATGGCTGGAAACAGGATGATTCACGATAATTGAGAATATAATGGACAATGGAATGATATTATTCATGATCAAGAAAATTAAATGGTATTTGGAAGGTGAAACATCATTATTATTCCTAATCATAATTCGTATAATATGATCAATAATCTCAACATTGGAATGTTTCCCGACTCAGATAATAAGAGAAAGATGGAGTTTCATTATTATCTTAGAGGAAAGAAAGTTCAATTTCCCTCATTTAAATCATGTGGGAAGAGGAATCAGGGAGATTGTCTCAATGGAACTGGAAGATGCTTTTGGTGTGGAAAATAAAGACACAAAGCTAGTAAGTTCAAAGGAAAATGTTCATTTGACACCATGGACAAGGATAATGGTATTGTTACGACATCAACAATGATTAAATGTTTTCAATGTGGGATGTATGGGTATTATGCTTACCAATTCCCTAAGGGAAAATCTCATGAAGTGAATCAGAATGGTCGTATGGGTAGTATTTATGTTGATGATGATGAAGAGACTACAAATTATATATGAGATGAAAGAAGTAATGAAGCTCCGTCAATGGTTTAAGAAGGTATTGGAATGATTTATGTTTATCAAGAATTATGTTGTATAGGTAATGGTACTATGGAATAAAGACACATCTAAGGATTGTTACACAATTGTTTTTCCTAAATTATTTGAAAGTAAATGTTGAATAGTACCGGTAACCATCAAAGGTTATTGAGATATTTTTTTGGAAAGTAGATGATATGCGCATAATGAAGGGATAATGAGATAATGAGATATTTGATAGTATTTCTGAGCTCATGATTGATATAAGGACTAAGAGATATAATGGTTTGAGTATATATAATTTTTGGGATTTTGGTATGTGGAAGGAGTTAACTTTCGACAATATTCATGTTTTCACTAAGGTTAAATGGGTATTCATTTTTCAAGAGAATACATGATTAAGGTATTCACATGATTGGAATGTCACCAACAAGATATACGAGGGATAAATGATGGTATTCAAGTGATTGCTATATGATCTTTTTAGTAATCGTTCTATTTATACTATGAGTTTGGAAATAAGTATTTTGGATAAGCCTAAAGATTGGAATGGATTATGTGGTTCATCAGATAGTATTGTATAAGGCTAGAACTTTTTGTTATAATAGTATTGTTTTAGAAAAAGGATAACCTATAGGACGGGTGATAACTCGTCGCATCGGACAAGGTTGCGGGAATTGAACCCACAACTGAAGTGCGATAGGCCTTTATCGCCTACCACTGGCCTACAAGAAGTCCCCGGTTAGTTTAGTTGTGTTTTAATTTATTAAGTGGTATGATATATGAAGTATAAGTCCATTTTAGGAACCAAATATGATTAATCTCACTATATATGGACTTATGTATATTTGATAACTTTTTCTAACATTTTGTTTGAGACAGATGGAATGAACCATCATTCTATCACCTGATCTACTAACACTTCGCGAATGAAAAATTCAACATCATTTCTTTAGGATATGAAGTGGAATATTTCCAAGTAATGACCAACGGTGAGTTTGTACCAAAACCAAGTAAGTATTTCATCTAATTAAATTTTTTCAACTTTAGGGAATGATATTGAAAACCATAAATGTTGTCCTAATGCCCTTATATCTGATGAATCAAATGGTACCTTAGATCATCACAAATTTATGGCTTTGTGATTGTTGGCTTTTTCACAATCATGTTCTCTATCACTCTCCATCAGAACTTGATGGTTAGATTTTTCTTTCATATCCATATTTCCACCTATGTTCTCATATGTGGAAACCCAGTGATGAGTTAATCTAGGTAACTGTTATATTTCTAACTTTCCTTTTTAAAATAAATTTTTAGTATTCCTTTTTAAGATGTGGGTATCTATGAATGAAAATTTCAAGTACTAAACCATTTATAACCCCGATGAATTTCGAGGGAGAAATTCATTTTAAGGGGGGTAAATTGTAACAACCATAGATTTTATGAGAATTATTCTTTTTAATTTCATTGATGTCTTGTGTTATACACTACACCAAAATTAGCTTGTGCAATATGCAACATTGTATTTGCTTGCAGTATACGCAACACTATTCTTGGCTCGTGTTCCACAAAATTCCCAGTATGTTTTGTAGAGACTATTCTACGCAACATTAAGTATAGATTTTGTTTAATATATAAATGAAATAAGTTTTGATTATGTTATACTCAACACCAAACAGATCTTTCAATACACGCAGCCCTGGTACGACTTGCATTACACACAATAAAGAACTTCCTCGATAGTGTGTGTAGTACGCAATACCGAGTTTCACTAAATGAGAAATTATTATAATATTATTATGAACTAAAAGTTATGAATAGTAATACCAAATTTTTGAAATTTTATAAATTTTATCTTTCGAAATGGACTTCATTTTTGGATTTGGAATATCAAAATTAGCCTACGGTGAATTTTTGGTATTTTTCTGAAAACGTTAAATTTCTTATGAATAGTGAAAACACTGGGTTTCTATTTAAAAACCAACTTTTTATTTAAATAATTATTTATTTTATATAAATTTTTTAAAGGTAAAATTTTATACATAATACCTATATAAGTTCAATGTAATTCATTGGAGTCATTTTATAATAATTTTAAATATATAAAAATTTTATTGAACTTTTCACCGTCTTTTACCCACCTCCTAGGAGAATTTGGAAATTCACATAAAACATAATTTTACCGCTTCTGTGAGTGGAATTTCGAATATCATAGAGACATGGTTAATATCAAAGACTAAAATGTGGTTCAATGAGATGAATTTTTTTTGGTGAATAGTAACCTTTTACTTTTATTTACGACGGTTAAAATTAAATAGGGAAATTAAAGGTAAAAATGATTTTATTATTACCCTAACACATGTCCTAATTCTATTGGATAAGTGTAATTCGACCAAAAAGAACCTTAGGAATAAAATATAACCATTTTGGTCCACTTTGATTAGATTATACCATTTATTATTAATTTATTTAATGAAGGGTTAAAATAGTTAAAATCAAAGTTTAATAACTAAATCATTTTTAATATTGGGTTATACATAAGATATATTTGACTATAAATATTCATTAGAAATAAAAAATGATTTACTACCTAATTTTAGTTTTAAACATTAAATAATTTAAGTTATTTATGACACAATGGTGATGTAGTAATTACCTAAATAATGAAATATTAAAATAATTGATATTATAAATACTCATATAAGTGCAATTTGAGACTTTTGATGAATTACAATAATTTTATACGTTAATATGACATGTTAGTATTGATTTAATTAAATTGTTTCTAACTAACCATTCTATTATAATTTTCACAAAAATCAAATTCCAAATAGTGTCAAAATTGACATAAAATAGTTTTTAAAACAAATATTATATTATTAATTGTTATTTTATTCCCAAAAATCTAAGGTTCAGCAAAATGACTTAGATAAAGATATATATATTAATAATTAACAACTTGGGGATCTTTTGGCTTGTTATCGTGTGTTTATTACCCATATAGTGTAAGAAAACAAAAAGACACGGTAAAAGTCAAATTATTTAACTTAGAGTTAAATCTAAATGATAAGGTTAAAATATAACCTAAACTTGTCTAAAACCTATTGGTTGAGATTATTTAAACCCATCCCCACATTATATTCCAAATAAATCAATTTGGAGCTATTAAAAACATAATATGACTTTATTACAAAATAATATTTTATGTTTTTCCAAAGGTACCCCTCTCCTCCCTTATAAAAAGGGCACCCCTTCCCTCTTCTCTTCACTACCTTTTGAGCCATGAAACTCGGCCAATACCTGCCCATTACTCTTATGCACTTCCCTAGAAACATTCTTGAGGTTCTGACCTTCTCAAAACACCAACTCTACTTCCTTAAGAGGAAGCTTAAAGGAGGTGCGTCGAAGAAGAGGTAATCTCTTCTTCCGATTCTCTCATGTTTCTTTCTTCTTCTACATATTCTTATTTAGTTATCTCATTACAAAGTAATAAAATCATTATTACTTATATACGGATATGTTATTATAAATATGAAACAACCATATTTCACCATCTATTCATCCTACAAAAAACTAAATCACCGCGCGTGCGTACGTGCGGAATGCCATCTCCACGTCGTGGTGTAATCTTTTTTCGACCACCAACTTACTTGGATGGGTATAATGGTGTAAATAAATAACTATATATGTTTATTGTAAAGTTATATTGATTCTTAAATATTTTACATACACTTCAATACAATTCCACATTCATGGGAGTGGTATCATCACTCATGCGTACGTACGGACTACCGTCTCCATGAAGCGATGAGATTCATTCTCCATGTTAACCATTCATGAATGATTATAAAGTATATATAATAAGTAATAATGAAATATATGAAATAATAATGATACTTGATTTATGTATATATACATTTATGGCATCTACTTAATTCCATTCAATTCAATAAGGAAACGAAAACAGCGTTCATGCGTACGTACAGCCTACCGTCTCCATTAACGGTGTATTTCATTCCATTTATCGATATATCATATATATATATATGTATATGATGAATATATATTATATATAAATTATGTTTTACATTCTGTAATTATGTAAATCATGATATAACTAATAATATCAAGAACAACAAGTCAAAACATGTACAATACATGAAACGATTTTACCCAAATCGCTGCTTTTACATTGAATTTACAAAATAACGGGTAATATAAAGTAATAAGTAAACAATATATGATATCATAAAAATGAATATTATTATTTAATAAGTCAATTACATTATTTAAATCATTATATAGGAGTTTCAGATACGTACGAAAGCATATCAGACCTAAGGTAAGGTATAACCTTTCCAATCTCGTTCTTATCCGAGATTGTTTATTCGTAAGTATTTACTGGGGTTATTGTTATCATCCATGTACATGTTTTCTAAAAGTGTTTTTTTATGTTTAGAGTCATTTTCCCCATTTTTTACTTTTACTACATGGAATTTTGGGAATCTTTTTTTACCATACGAGGTACACTTTGACTTTTCCGGAAAAAGTAAGAGAAGAATGTTTTTTAACTTATACGGCATGAAAGGAGATTTTCGGTTTTATAAAGACTTATTTTGATGAAGCGTACTCCAAAATATTTCTTTACTATTTTCAAAAAAATAATTTTCTTTCAAAATTGCATGACATTTTGTGAAAAGAAAATTATTTTAAAGATGAAAGGATATTTTCCTCAAGAATTCATTTCAAGTGTTTTATCAAAATCATTTTCCATCTAAGATGACATTATTTCATATGAGTATGTTTCAAGTATAATGTCTCTATTATTTTCATGGTTTCTGTTTTCTTATTATGCAATGATATCCATTTCTTTTATATGGATTATGTGATGATGGGATGATGTTTATGAAACCCATTTTATTCGTTGGGTTATTATGAATGATGTATGTTTATTTTGTGGCACAAGTAATAATGATATCATTATGAGATGGGTGGGACCTATATCTCCCTCAAATGCATTGGGTAAAGATTTATATCTCATGAGATAGACATGGGTGGAACGGTAAGTTAATCCGGTTCTGTAATACAGGACTAGAACGAGGAGTGAACTCGATTCAGAAAGGTAATTTTTCCACAAAGATGGTCTTGGCAGCAATGCCTTTGATACTATGGAAATCATATCATGTGATTAATGGATACCACAATTAAATGTTTTATTCCCATTCTAGTTTATCATGATTAATGTTCTTTTATGATCTATGACTTGTGTACTTCCATGATTTATGTCGTTGCTCGTGATTTTGATGTTTAGATTTTATGTTCAAGTTTTTTCATTCAAATGATTATGGATTGTTTTATTTTATCTATGCTTACCCTTAATGAGCATTTGAGCTCACCCTTTATATGTTTTCTTTTCCCCCGTATTTAATGAAAGGTTTTAGGTAAGAAAACAAAAGGGGAAGATCTTTATTGGATATGTTGAAGATCTTTCACCACAATTAGAAGATTATTTTCTGAGTTTCTGAAGACATTAAACTATTACGATATTTGTGTGTCTCTTTTCATTATGTATTAAGTATTTCGAAAAAGTAATGTAATTTCTATGTACGTCATAATTTGGGTCTCTAAAGAAGGGAATTACTAAGAACTCATAGTGTCCATTCCGATGTATGAAGGTTGTCTTCGATAAGTCCTCATCCTATATTCTGAGGTGATGATTGCCTAATTCAAGGTATATCTTCAAAAACCATCGAGCTACCTTTATCTGGATGAAGAGATCCTCAATCCCCATGAGTGGATGCTTGTTTTTTCATGGTCACCAGGTTCAGGAGCCGATAGTTCACGCAAAGGTTCCAACTCCCATCTACCTTCTTGGTGAACCAAACCGGAATTTCCATGGAGAAAAATGGTCCTTATTAACCACATCCTATATATGTCCTCTAAATGTACCTGTAACTCACGATGCTCCGCGGGAGCCATCCGAAATGCTGGTGTAGATATCACTGTCATCTCAGGGTACAGGTCGATGTAGAAGTCTACATATCTGTGAGGATGTAGTCTGAGAACATCATCAGGAATAATGTCAGCATAATGGGGCACCACAATAGTACAACTCAGACACATCACGTCAAATACTCTGAGGGTAAGGCATTCCAAATGATGTGAGATTGTCTTACACTCCTCCAATATTGTCCATACTGAGCTACAAGGGATCCCTTCTTGACGGTGAAGGAAAACATGATCCCATCACCATGGACACACCACACTTTTCACCTAAAACAATTGATCTAAGAATTGACTGTGGATAGACAGTCCATATCCATGATGACATTTTAAGGCCTTGAAAATGCTACTATGAGATCCCAGCTGAAGCTCTAGCCCACTAGAGTGGGTTCACATGGTATTTACCAGTGTGGAATCATCAAATATTCTCCCATAAGATTCTCTAATAATAAGGATCGATCCAATGACTCCATCGTAATCTCCATGATCCAAAAGAGTGTTGTGGAAATAATAGAAGTATAGGAACCTATGTATATAAGAACTACACCAAGGAGGGAATAAGCACATATCGTGTCTCTAATAAACTATGGAGCACCATGGTCATAGTCTTGTGATTCCCAAAGCATAGCTCACCCCTATCCCCTTTCACTATATGGTTGGGGTGGACCACCTTTGGGTGGTGGTGGTAGATCCTCAAACCATCGTCCACCAACTGCTGCCAGACGTACTCATCTTCCACGTCTGTTGCCCTACGGATCCCCTCGCTCAAACCTCGACCACAACCTTAGTGGTCCCTCGGTCTCCTGGTGATTGACTATGGGTGGGAGTCAGACACTCTCAAGCCATGTGTCCCTGTCTGCCACAGGAGTAACAGGCTTTAGTCATCAAAAGTCCTCCTCTGCTTCATGGGCTCTGCACCTCAGACCATGCATGTTAGGTTCGTCCACCGGAAGGTTTGTCCCGTGTGGACCTCTGCATCATCTTCCTACTGCCTAATGTTGATGACTCGAATATCGGTCGTCTGGTGGTGGCTCTCACCGTCGGTGCCTGCACATCTAAGAAGCTACCCACCAACAATGCTCGCTCAAGAACTCTAGCCTGCGTCAGGATATTGAGTGTTATCATCGACAATCTGATCTCCCGTTAGAGACCCTACTCAATGGTTTGGGCCCAAAAAATGGGACTCATACCATGTCAGTAGAGTAGCATGAGAGTTCAATGAATCTTATTGAGTACTAGGGAACTGATTGGATTCCCTTCTGTAAGTTCAGCAGTATATAGATACGCACTGATCATAAAGCTGTTGGTACAAACTCCTCCCTAAATAGTGTCTGAAGTCCAAATAGGAGAGTTTTGCCTCCTCATGCGTTTATAGCATCAGAATCAACCATCACCCAATTATTCCCTGGAATAGTCTAGCATCTAGGATCACCATCTCTTCTACTGGTGTCTTAGCTAAAGGAAAAACTCTTTCCCCAACCTCCAACCAGTCCTCAGCTGCCTGGGAATCTTCCTGCCCTCGAAACATCAAGGGAATCTATCTCTAGAACTCATGAAATGTGCTTATTCGGCATGCCTGGTATGGTAGAGGGGCTAGTGGAAACATCTTCCCTATGAGTGGTGGTGCTACTGGTACACCACCCGAAGGTGCCAACATAGTAACGGTGCCCTACACAGAAGCCTATTTGCCCGATGGGCCATCATCGTGTACTCTCCCTGGAATATTGGTTGGTTGTTTATGTGGTTACATCTTGAAATGAAACATCTATTCCCCGATCAATATGTTAAACCAGGTGGGATGACTCTAAAGAGATTAAAAGTACATCATTTCCAATACACTTTCAATCGGTTTTTTCATGCCCTAAGTCAGAAATCCGAATTCAGGGTCCTGGTGTATGGATACATTGACTAATAAACCAACAGAGGACTCCCAAAACTGAAATACAAACTCAAACCACCTAACACTATAGCTCTATTAAAATGATCAGAGTCCTAGTTCTTCGGAAGAACTGAATACCCTGATACCACTATGTCAGGACCCGTCCCATGAGGCCCATGTCGTGACTACTCCACGCCTGCCCTCTATAAGCCATGGTTTGGCAACTAGAACTATAAATTCATATCCCTAAAAGGGGAAGGAATTTCCTTTAAACCTATAGAACATATCATCCATGAACACAAAAAGATGAAATCATGATATAAGGTTACAGTAGTAAAAGTATATACTGAATGTAAAGAGTCCATAATACAATCCCAACTGAAAGATACAAAAAAAAGTAAAAAGAGTAGACCACTGCTGATTTTCTAGTGGTTGGGTATGGCTAGATGTGATACATCATTGGGGTGTTCTCGGTTTGAGTTGTGGTTGTGGTGAGGAAGATATGTGGGAAAGTCTATTCCCTTAATCAGTGTTCTGTGGGCATTGTGATGTGCAACTAGAAACATGAATCTTTGTAATGGATAGGCATGCATAGTAGAATGACTTCTATTTATGGAAGCATAGTTATGCTTGGAAGAGAGGATCGAGGAAGAGCTGTTATAATTTGAGTAGGATGTAAGGTCTGTGATTTTCAATTTTTTTATGTTTTCATTTTGGACTCTTCTTTTTTGGTTAGATAGGTGTTTCCCCATATTTATGCGAAGGATGAGGGGTTTTTTGAGGGTTAGGGACATGAAATAGGAATAAAAATAAATATATTGGAATGTGGGATGATTTCTGCATTGTTAGTGCATACAGTGCAGGGTATCCTAGGTAACCGTGCAGCCATGATTAGAGGATTACACATGGTTGATGCATGGTTACGAAAAACATGCGGGATTCCATTGAACCTGTGTGGAGGGGTTGTTTTTTAGATAGTGGCTCACACATGGTTTTCTCTTGGTTTGGAAAACAATGCGTGTTATCCATATGTCCTCGAAACATTAAGAAAAGTAAAAAATTGCCACTCAAGGATTTTAAACCCCAACACAATTTTCTCCTCTATTTCACCCTAACAACCCTAGTAATGAAAATGGATGACCCCATCATCCAAGAGTTTATTCTACTTTGATCCTAGGCCATTTGGAGTGTTTTTTGGTTGCAGATCCAAGATTCGGGTAACTCTATTTTCATCCTTGCATCCTCTTTTTGATTAGGGTATTCATCTTCCTCCCATATTCTTCTAAAACTCTAAAACCCTAATTTTCCAGTGGAATATATAATGGTATTAATAGGATGCTTGAATCCATATCTAAGGACATTATTAAGAGTATGTTCATCTCCATATTCGACATAGGTGGTCTTCAAGTTATATCCCATATTTTTGTTAAAGATTTGTTCTTGTGTGTTGAGATTTTTCCTTTTTGTTTTCATGTACTCCTTACCTTGAGTGTGATTTGTTAAATTGGAGGTCTAAGTGAATTCTTGAATCCCTCATGATCCCAATGGGATATATAGAGGATACATGACCATTTTAGGGCCACCCATAGGGTATGCCGACAATCCCGGGCCTAGAGTGTGGTAGGGTTAAGTGAAGGGTTGTCGTATAATAATTTGGAACCCATTTAGAATACATATTAGTAGTTTATTATGCTCTAAACAGAATGGTGATAAGTATTTCTAGGGTGATAGAGGCAGAATATGTTGTTGGAATGAAATTAATATGGGTAATTGGGATGAATTATATTATATCGATTATTTAATGAATTTTGGTTAGAAATTCATAAGGGGTTTAGTGAATATTATGTATCAAACTCATAATTTTAAAATGGAATGGAAAATGAAGAATATGTTAATGAGATACAATAAGGGAACAAATGAATATTTTTAATGGGTTGTTACAAGGGAATTGTGGTACACCTAATTGTTGAATGTAATAAGTGGTTGGGTTATGAGATATGAGAAATGTACATTAAATGTATAAGTGGGTGAATTGTTATGAAATGGTAAACATGATCAATGGGTAAATGTTTGATCATTGATGAATTTGGATATGGCATAATGGTCTTTGAATATACCTAATGGGTTAATGCATGCAAAGGTGAGTTTGGAAAAGTGGTTATGAATGGTAAATGGTAAATGTGTTAATGGGTTACAAAATGGTCTTAATTCCAACAATTTTGTCATATATTGAGATTTTCCAATGGAATTGGTTATGTGTGGGTGCATAATGGTAAGGTAGTAGTTATTTGATAAATAAGAATGTAAACAGGGATTTTAAGAGATGGGTATTTTGCTGTGGTTCTATTCCCACTAGTCATGTTAGAATGAGGCTCTAAACACCACCCCAAAATGCATGGGATATGGAAGAGGATGGAGGCTCTATTCCCCTAAGAGATGCATTCCACCTAGACTAAGGTTTTGAGGTGAGTATAATGTGTTTATGTGATATATGTGTCCCTAGTGAAATTTGGAATCAATTTACTTCCCCTATGCTTAGTGATTTCTTTCCTTAGAACCATATATAGATGATGTATATGCCTATCCCAAAGAGAATGGGTTAAAAATGGATTATGTGGTAAAACTTGTATAAGAAAAAGAATTGGGGTAAATTCAAGTCAGGATTTAAATGAAACATGTTAATTAATGGAACCCATATTGTCCCATTATTACATTATATTCGGTTTTTACTTCCATGAACTATATATTAGACTAGATATTGTGTAGACATCGTTGGTGGTGGCCTACTGAGTTTTCTACTCACACCCTACTCTGGCCGCCATTGGGTACCTGAGAAAATTTCTTGTTTGCATGCGAGGATGAGGGAAAATGATATACTCTTTGATGTTGGGTTGGGATCGGGATATATATGGATAAGGATATAGACATAGAGTCAGGACCCATGTGGGTATTTTTCCATTTTTCTTATTTTGGGTTTAGTTCGCATTGAACTACTAGTATGTTATGACATTTTTAATGATGAATTTTGGATTGTACCCAGTTGTGAGATTTTTGAATTTTTTATTTACTGGTTTTTCATATTATTATATTATTTATATTGTTTTCTATTGTGTCTTACTCTAGTAAATACGGTATAGTCTCTGCATGTCACTCATTAAACCCACGCTGCAAGTCGGTAACCTCTAGCGTATGTGGAGGAACTCTTGAGAACATTTGAGAACTCGACTCTAGGAACCATTTTAGTGGATTTTGGGTTGGGGATATTACAAAGTGGTATCAGAGGAGTTTTTTTTACTTTATAACTATTTGGGGATGGTATAAAATAGATTATGATATGTCGGGCCTTGTTAATGAGCTTGTTCGTAAGAGTAGCTAACCCTTGTTTGAGGGAAAACCCAAGTCACCCCGGGTGGGAATTGTTTTTCTAGATGTGTTTTGTTACAGTTTAATAATATTTTATTTGTTTTTTATGCACATGTTTTGTGATTTGAATGATTATTGATATTTTTCTCATGGCCATAATGTCATGAGGTTTTTCATTAATCCATCATTTTAGTAACCTAAGGATATAGGTGGCATGCATTGTTATAGGCACACATGGGATGGGTGTGAAGATCCTAGAGAGTATAATGAATTTTAATTCATTAAAAAATATGAATAAAATGATGCCTAATAATGGTAATGAAAGTGGGTGATTGAAAATAATGCAAATGAATAGTTAAGATTATTGTGTATAACGATATTTTGTGACCAAGGTTAAAATTTTGTCTTGTGATAAATTGAAAACGTTGATTCATTTTATAAATGAAAAATAATTTCATGATGATGGTATGTTTTAAATGAATTATCCCAATGAAAGATGAAAATGAGATAAAATGGTGAGTTTATCATGTTGTGAAATGGGGAATGTGCCTAAGAGGAAAGGATCATGTTGTAAAAGAAAAATTGTTATGAAGATGTGTTGAAAAAATACTTTTGATTAAATAAATTGGTTACCCCATGTTGACCAAGAATCGTAGTAGGTAAGGTAGAGGGTAGTGTTCTTTGTGTGATGATGATCATTGGGGTATAACATTAAGAATGGGTTGTTTAAGGTTAATAGTGTGAGTCCTTTTCCATCTATGGTAAAATCATTTTGGTCATTCATCAAAGCGTCTAGCGAATGATAATATTATAAATGGTTATAATTGAGTTCAAAGGTGGGTATCCCTTGTGTCGTCGATTGACCCCTTGTATGTGTATGTTTGAGCAGTGATAGTGCCCTCGGTTGAGATATCGTACATGGATTGTGAGGTATTCCTATTTAGATATGGCCCAAGTAGTGTGTTTAAGGAACCCTTAGTGGGGTCGTGGCCATTGGGTTGTGAGGCATTATTTGGTAATGTGTGTGAGGAAACTCCCAGGGTTCGTGATTGTACGGAGAGCATGCTAGACCATAAGGATGGTTCTTAGGTCTTAGTGACCTTGTGAGTAGATATCTTGTGAGTTGGGGTTTTGATCTTGGAGATGTTGTTTAGCTCATAGTACTATTGAATGTGTGTAGCTATTGAGAGGAACCTAGAGTAAATGGATGTTGCTGTTCTAGGAATAGTGTGCATCAGAACGAGAGTGAGAGTTCCATCCAAAATCATTTCTTTGTTCATTTCATGGTATGTATGGTTTGGAGTGAGTGCCAATGGAGTTTCTTGGCAGTGACACCATCCTATGGAGTTGGTATTGTTTAACCTTTATGGTGGCCTATGAGAGTAGCCAGACATGGTTCCTAGTGATTTTGTGTGTTTGTCGCACATGTAGATGTTTTGGACCTTTCTAGTGGAACTCATAGTGTCGTGTTGTTAGGTATTGACTAAGAGGGAAATGTGGGGAGGTTGATGGTTGGTGGTGCTACATGATTTGTTGTTACATGATGATAAATTCAGAAAATCAAGGGTGACCTCGTAGAAGGTTAGCCCAACAGTACATGAACCATGCAATATGAAGCATGTGAGATCCATTAGAGGTTGTTTCCATGCATAATGAGTACCACCCTTTTTTGTAAATTGAATAGTCATAACTAGACCATTCATAAGGGCACCCAAGTGTGTGTGATATGGGGTATGGTTTGATTTGATGGGTCATATCATATGGTTTCCTAACTCACCTATTTGGATGATGATTAATGGAGGTCTCAAAGTCATTTTTAGTGAAAGAGACAATAGTGAATGATTTGAGGTTATATTCATTCCCATGATGTGACACTCGAGGGGAGGTTGGTCACATGGATGAACTTCTTTGTATGAATGGTATGGTTGTTGGGTGAGACACAGAGGCCACCGTATGGCTGATGAGGCTAAAGATCCAATATACATGGTTAGTTAAGTAATCGGGTGATGGAAAAACCATAGATAAAAGCTTATTGGTGAGAGATTGTTGGTTTGAGATGTGTTGTAGAAAATTTGATTCAGTTGTTAGCTATCAAGGATTCATGAAAAAAACTAGAACATTGTGGAGGATGATGTGTCACAAGAAATGTTGGGTCACAGCGGCATGGAGATTTTGTCATGGAGTGAGGGTTAGGCATTGTTGGAAATAACACATGAGCAATGGTGGTTATGTGTTGATAACAAGAATTCGATAGGGGATACTAAAAATCCTTTCCATGTCAGAGTTCCCAATATATCGACATCATAAATGGATAAGTGGTTGGTGGTGTTATTCAACAACTTCTTATCATACCTAAAATAGTGACGATCTAGACCAATATCATAATATCATCCATGGTATGTTGCGAAGAACTGGATTTACAACAATGGAGTTTATGGTGTCTGATTGGATGAGGTAAATCATTCATTTTACACACATCAAAACTGTCTGTGTGGAGCTTGATGATGGGATGCACAACCTCGATGGTTTGGGGGGAGGTCCTCTAGATGAAATGAATTTCGATAAAAGCAATGGGTTATGTTTTCAAAAGCATTGAACAGACACTGGGTGACATTCATTTTCTTGTTATGGGAAAAATCTAGATGTCCATGTCTATTTTTTAGGGGTTATCTTGCGATCGAGTGTAAGATGCGATGGTTGTAATCTCTCATGGAGTGAAATGGTAACGGAACTCATAAGATGGGAAGTGATAATTCATTCCTATATGTGGATATAAGAACATCCATATGATGTAATGGTACCAAGATTACATTTAAGAACATGTGTGGTTCGTGTTAGGTTCCCCAGAGAGGAAATTTGAGACATTGAGGTAGCGAATGATGATCCCAGTGTTTCTTTGGGCTCAGGGTGGTTCCATGTTATGTTTGTGATTTATGTGTTGAAGTTGTAGAAGGGTGTGGTTGGATATGAAAATAGTTTGCGGAAAGAAAGATTGGGCTATATTACTCCAACGATGGTCGATGTTTGACTCAGATAATTTCTCCTCAGGTGGTATTCATACATATTGATGTCGATGGAGCCTTGGAATTGTGATGTGGTGTCGGGCCAAGAATGATGTTTGGTGAAAATATGGAGGCTGATAATGGCATGATGATGGAATTATACTAAAATTTATGGAACTACCAAAATGGGTGAATGGGATGATAATGGTGGGCTTCATGTCCGTAAGAACCTTGGGAGGGTGAGTAAGGGATAGAAAACCATTAGTGGAATGAGGGTTTTCTAGGACAAGCCATTTGTGTGTGGTATAACTTAATATGGTAATCATGAATGGGTGTGGTGATAGTGACCCACCTCTGGTTGAGGATGTGGCGGTATGTTCCTTTCCAAAATGATGTCATATGTGCAGGAAATCAAGTTGATGTTAGTCCTCAAATGGATAGTGTAGGAATGTCCTTCCAAATGGTTTTGACAATCCAATTGGATACCATTGTAGGTTAATCCCCTTTTGGATATTGGGGCACAGTTAGTTGGATGATGTCTGGTGATGGGAATGTTGATTTTAGTTCAGGAGGTCCTTCATCATTAGGGTAGGTTCCCAGTAACTGAATATGGTGGAGAGAACCATATCGTAAAAATGAATGGTTGAGGACATGATCATTGATTTGAGCTAAAAGGACTTGAGTGGTCTTTGTTCAGGTGAGTTTTCCTTGGTGGAGAGCATTGGTATGAGTCTAAATGGTCGATTAGCAGAGTGTTTTGGGTTACAATTTGATATATAGTTGTCGAATGAAATCATTAGGATATTTGTATGGATGTATCTATAGTTTTCTTCTGGTGATACTGGATATGGTTTCTATTAGTGTTTGTAAAATAGAGGGAAATGATGCCAATTTATTTGGGTAAATATTTTTATAGAGGATCGGGCTGATAGGGTGTGGATAGGTTTCTCCATGATGACAATACTACGTGTTTTGTTTCCAATTTTTGTGAGTTGGGAGATGTTTCCTATGTTTTTTCTCCGATGTTCTAGTGGTTGGGAATGGTTGGAGGTGATTCATCCTTTTGGAGTTATCGGTTCGTGTTGTGGTTGTGGCTAGGAAGACTTGTGGGGAAATTCTATGCCATTGATCCATGTTCAGTGAGAATTATGATGTAGATCCAAAAACATTAATGATTTTAATGGATAGGAATGACTAGTGAAATGACATGTAGTTATAGAAGTATAGTTATGCATGGAGGAGTGGATCGAGGACGAGCCGTTATATGGTTGTGATGTTGTATGGTCCCAGATTATCCAAAATTATGTTTTTGTTTTTGTTTTGGTTTGGGCCTATTCTTTTTGGATAGATAAGTGTTTCCCCGTGTATATATAAAGGCTCATGTGTGTTCTGGGGGTTCTGGAAACAAAAGAAAACGAAAAAGGAATTTTTGTGCATGTTGCACGGTTTTCTCATGGTTAGTGAAAACCGTGCAGGGTATCCCAGGTAACCATACATCCATAGATAGAAGCTTATACACATTTGGGGAATAGTTAAGAATAACATGTGGTAATCCACTAAAACCATTAGAAATTGGGGTTTATTGTGAATTGGATCATGCACGGTTTGTGCATGGTTTGCAAAACCGTGCGGGTAAACCGTGCAGCCCAAAAACATTCAAAATATTATAAAATTTACGCTCTAGGATTATAAACCCTCAATATAGGATTCTCCTCTATTTCACCCCCTTCAACCCTAGTTATGAACATGGATGAACCATGATTTAAATTTGTTATTATCCTTTTATTATTGGCAATTTAGAGATATGTCATTTGGGGATCAATGCCCTAGATAGTTCTAATCTCCTCATTGCTCCGTCTTTTTTATTAGGGTCTTAATCATCCTTCCATATTCTTATAAAACCATAAAACCCTCTTTTTTCTGCTAGAATCTAGGATGGGGATTAATGGGATGCTTGAATCTGGAAATAAGGCCATGATTAAGAGTTCATTCATCATCAGATTTTTGGAATGTTGTATACAATTTTTATCCCATAGTTTCATTATAGATTTTTGCATATGTGTTGAGATTTTCAATTATCTTATTGTGTATTGGTTACCTTGAGTATTATTCGGTAAATATTGTGTCTAAATGATTTATTAAAACACTCAAGACCCCCATGGGACATGTAAAGGAGGACTTGACCCTTTTTTTCCACCCCTGGGGTGGACCGACAATCCCAGACATAGATTGTGGTAGGGTTATATGACATATTCTAGAATAAAAATGTGGAACACATGTCAAATGAATCTTAATGTATTTGATAATGTTTTAAATGGAATGATGCAAAATATTTCTTCGGTGATTAATGTATAAGGTGTTTCTGGAATGACAGGAAAATGGTTAACTGGGATGAATGAGATTATGTCGATTGTTTAATGAAGTTGGGTTTAAAATGCCTATGGGGTTTAGTGCAAATTAAGTGGTAAACTCATAATTTGGTAATGGAATGGGAAGTAAGGAATATGATAATAAGATGTAATAAGGGAAAAAATGAATTCCATGTATGTGATAATATCTATGAATTGTGGAACACCTAATGGTTGGATATAATAATTGGTTGGGTTTGGAGATATGACAAATTTACTTGAAATGCATTGGTGGGTGAATGTATATGAAATGTTAAATGGGATTGATGGGTATATGTATGGTCATTGATGAAATTTTCTTAAGTCATAGGGGGTTTTGAATATATATAATGGGTTATGACCTGATATTGAGAATTTGGCTAAATGGATACGAATCAGAATTTGTAAATGTATTAATGGGTTATGTCATCGTATTAATTCCCACGTTTTTGTTATGTATTTAGATTTTCCAATGGAATTGGTTATCCTGGGTGTGTAATGGTAAGGTTGTGGTGATTTGATAAATTAACATGTGCACAAGGATTGAAATAGTTGGGTATTTACATGAGGGTTTACACCCATAGGTTGAGTTAGACTTAGCCTCTATACTATTCCCAAAAAATCGCGAGTTAGGAAAGGGGACATAGGCTATATTCCCCTAAAGGTTTCATTCCACTCTAACAGAGGGTTAGAGGTGAGGATAATCTGTTAATGTGATATGTGCTTCCCTAGTGATATAGGGACTTGATTTATTTCCCCAATTCATAATAATTTCACGCCTTAGACCCATGTAAAGATGATGGATATGCCAAACCAAAATAGAATGTGTTAAAAATGGATTATGTGGTAAAAACTGTTAAAGACATGGAATTGGGGTAAACTCAAATCAAGAATTAAATGTAACTTGTTAACTAATGGAACCCGCAGTATACCTTGATTAAATTCTATTTATTTAGTACCTTAATGAACTATCTATTAGTCTATATATTTTGAAGACACCTTTGGTGGTGGCCTGCTAAGTTTTGTACTCACACCATGCTCGGGCTGTCATTGAGTACCCGATCATATTTCATGGTTGTAGGTCTGGAAAATGGACATGGATTTGTACTAGGATGTTGAGTTGGTCTCAGGACGTACATAGAGAATGATCTCGACATAGAGCTGGGATTCGTTTGGGGATTTTTCTATTTTTCATTTTTTGGTTTTTGTTCACTTTGCACTACCATTATGTCATGACATTGTTAATATTGAATTTTTGTTTGTACCCAGTTGGGAGATGTTTAAATAGATTGTCTATTGATTTTTAATATTATTATCTTATTTATATTCTTCTATTTTTTGTTGTACCCAACTTTGGTATAGAGGGTATAGTCTCCTCACATGAATCATTAGTTGCATGCTACTAGCCGACAACCTCTGGCGTACGAGGATGCACATTTGAGGTCATGAGAAGTCTCGGATCGGGGCACCAGTTTAGTGGCTTTCGGGTTGGGTAAGTTACCATTTTCATGTTCATAATATTATTAGTAGACCTGGATTCCATCTACATATGTTTATACAATGGACTTATTTCATGTCGTCAATTTAATGAGTGAACCTATTACTATTTATACATGTTTACAAAGTTATAAGTTTATGAGAATGCCACAATTTCATGTATTATGTTAGAGTTATGATCATATATATTATGATATTTTATTTTCTTTGTGATTCACATTTTGAATTAATATAGATGTTGTGATCTTCTAATGTTATGATCGTGTTCTGATAACATTTATTCTCATGTTTATTTTTACATATCACCCATGGTTACCCATAATGATCATTTGATCTCTATGTTTTTATATTTTCATTCCATCATGTTATAATGAATTTTTTTATGTAGGAAAAATAATGGGGAATATCTTTATTATAGATGTTAAAGAATTTTCACCTAGAGAAAAGAACATTTTCTGAGATTCCAAATACATTAAACTAATATGGTTTTTGGGTGCCTATTTTTTAATGTATTCTTTGTTCCACAAAAGAAATGTAATTCAAATATACATCAATCATGGGTCGTTAGAATTGGTATAATAGAGAAGGTTTAGTCAACCTTTAAAAAATAGGATGTGAAATGTTTACTAAGACCCATAGAGATATTTATCAAGATATATATAGGGATGTCCTAAGGATAAGTGATGTACAGGTATCAATCCTAGGGTTTTTTGAAAATCATGACTCACCTTGTGTAAAACAATAAGATTAATAGGTTCAAATATTATAATTAATTTATATTAATTTTGTTTTTATAATATGTGATATGTATTTATCACATATTTCTTTCTAGTCTTAGTTAATAGCCAAAAATACATAGAGCATAGTTAACCATTGAATGTTTTAGATGTGGAATTTATGGGAATTATGAAAATTGATTTCCTAAGGGGAAATATCTTTGATGATGATATGATTATTGGTCAAACTGCTAAGGATAAATATTTTTCAAATGAAATTTGAATGTTGGGTAATGTTTTTCCAGTATTGTTTATATTAAACATAATAATCTTTAGGTTAAGAAACATTAAGATATGTTTTTTATTATGATATTTGATGAATATGGATCATGAGTAATAGATTAAGAATAAATTTGGATTATTTAGGTGTATATGTTTCAGAATTCAATGATTATGTTATTTGAATCATGAAATATATAAGTGTTTTAATTATATATTTTTCCTTAAGGATTGGAATGGATATGTTGAATTGTTCTATATAGAAAAAATTAGTTATTTAAGGGTAATGTGATATATATAGAGAATACATGATTAAAAGAAAGATAATCCTCAAGATGTCCATAATTTTAATAAAACGATGTTTTGATAACGATACATTGGATTTGAATAAGTAAATTTGATAATGCTTGTTTTTTGTGAACTAATTATGGATTTGTTGACAAGAGGGTTTTACTATCATTAATAAAGTAAGAAACATTTTTGGACTTATGTAATAATACACTACGAATTAGAACATGTAAAAATCCATGTTTTAAATAAGGATATCTAATAATTCAAGATGATACATTCACTCAAGAGAATACATGATGAAGGTGTTCAAAATTTTGGAACGTGACCAACTATAGATACCTTCTGATATACCAGGGATACATTTTAAGACATGTTTTTGGACATTTTTATATAGTTTTGGATTTTCATTTTTCAGATGGATTATAAGGTTATTAAAATTATGGAATGTTTATGTTAACCCTCAAAAGAAGTTTGTTAGAATAAAGTATTATCTCAACATATGTGGACTTATACATATTTGATAACTTGTGGTAACCTTTTTGTGATAATGAATGATGGAATGTCTTGTCATTAAATTTATGTAATTCATGATCGTACAATGATTTAGGAATAAAAAATTCGACTTCATTTCATTGAATAAGATATGAAGTGGAAATTTATCTAGGAATGACCAATGGTGACATTCTACTAATATCAAGTAAGTATTTCTTCTCATGTTCTTTTAAATTTAGAGAAAGTATCTTGAAAAAAGAAAATTTTATCCTAGTACCTTCAAATTAGATGAATCAGATGATCCCTTGTATCATCACAGTTTTATTGATTTGTGGGAATAAACTGTCTCCTAACTTTTTTCTATATAAAAGAGGATCAAAACTATATGTTTCGATTTTTTTCTTCCATATCCATGTTTTCGCGTCCAATCTAATTTAACCTATGTTTAAAACCCTGGGATGAGTCACATTGGATAGCCATTATGATTCCAAATTTATATTTTAAAATGATATTTTAGTATTCCTTTTTACTATGTGGGTTTATAGGAAATTAAAATTCATGTAAATTTTTTTAACCCTGATGAATTTTGAGAAAGAAATTCATTTTAAGGGGGTTATAATGTGACACCCAGATATTTTTTGAGATAGATTATTTTTAAATTTAATTGATTTATAATGTAGTATGCAACATAAATTTTATTAATAAAATATATATGTGATATATTAAATGTAATGTTTAAAATTTATCATATATGTTTTCTACGTATGATATAAGAACAAATTATTTGTTCATATAAATTCAGTATTTAAAAAGAATAGAATTTTACCTTCTTTTCATGGAGAGGCATTTATAAATATAGTATATAAAACTTTTATAAGTTAACTTTTTAAAAAATAAATATATTATTTGTAATTGGTGCAATAAAATTTATTTTGGTTGAAATTTTTGTATTTTTCTGATAAAAACATATTTTAATGAATAGTGATAAATACATTATTTTAATTAAAAACTACATTTTTGTCTAATTTATTTATATAGTTAAATTATAATTAGAATTTATTTTAAATTATATTTAGATTATTTGTTTATAAATAAATCTTATTTTGTTCATCGTAGTTAATTTTACATTGAAATTATATATAAATCCATGTCAATCTTTTAATGGTTTTTACTTGTAAAACACTCACTTTCTCATTTTGACAACATGGATTAATTTTTAATAACATTATACAAATTATGTGCTTTGAATTTGGATAAATGGATTCCATATTTTTAAGCAGTAGAACCAAATTACTTAAATATGTCTATTTTATTTTGGGACAAGATGAATAGTATGTACTGTAATTTTTATTTACCATGGTTAAAGGTAAATCGTATAAATTAAGGTAACAAAAAAACTGATAAGGATGAAAAAGTTACCCTACGAACATCCAAAATCCTATTATCTGAATAAAGGTAGTACCTTAACACATAAGGATCAATATTGGTTCATTTAAGGGACTTATTTCTTTGATAGTGAATTAATTATTATTTAATCAAAAATAGTAACAACATGTCACTCTCTTATCTGTTATTAGACTAAAAATTTTAATTTGTTGATAAAATTGATTAAAAAAAGAAACTAAATAGTTTTCATAAATATAATTAAATTATCTAAATCGTATGAATTTATTTTTAGTTTTTGGTGATTAAATAATTATCACAAATATTGACACAATAGTAATATAATAATTATTTCATTAAGAAATATATCAAATATATTATATTTTAAATATTCAATTAAATATTATATGAAATACTTTGTGCCATAAATTTTTTTAATAAGTGAATATCAAATTTTATAAGACAATTACAAGATTGTTTTCAAATAAATCACTCTTTTTGGATAATATTTAAAAATGTCATCATTGATGTTTTATAAAAATAATAATTTAGTAAATTATTTAAAAATACTAAATACATTTTAAAATAAAAAATTATCTATTATAAGGTCTTAAAGATAGTATGTACCCAATTATAAGATATCTAACTCATATAAGTAATATTAATAACCTCTTAATAATTAAAATGTTTATACCAGAATGAAAATTAAAATAGAATAATTAAGAGTAAACCGAAAGATAAGGTTTAAAATAATCTCAATAAATTTCTAAAACATATTGTATTAGAGGATTTAAAATAATAATCATCTTATCTTTGACATATTTCATTTTGGACAAATTTGGATTAAGAAAATAATTTTAATTAATTTAATATTTTAAGAATTTCCAAGGGTGACCCTCAAATCAATAATAAAAGGGAACATCCTCTATCACCTATTTACTTTAATTTTAACCTTAAATCTCATCCATACCCTATAATTTTACCTTATAAACATATGTATTCATATTAGAGGTTTTATGGTCTTCTCAAAATAATAACTCTAGTGCATTTAGGTGGATATTTATAGAAAGCATGTCGAGAAGAGGTAATCTCCACTACCAATTCTTTGAAAATTCTCTCTTATTCAACTTCATGTTCATGGTTTTTCTCATTATAATGGAATATATCTTGTATAAAATATATAGTGATATTTTATTATAATTATTAAACAATTTTATTCAACTTTCTATCCATCCAACAAATAACGATCTCACCATTTGTGCGTGTGTACAACTTACAGTCTCCACACCATGGTGTAATATTTTTTTCAATGCTATTTTTTAGATGGGTATAATGATGAATATAATGATTTTAAATAATGATATTACATGATAAATATTATTTATATTTAATATACAATCCAATTACATTCCATTTTATAATTAAGGGAATGATACCATTGCTTGTGCATACATACGGTTTATAGTCTCCACAACGTGATGAGATTCATTCTCCACGTTACCCATTCATGAATGATTATAATGTATATATAATAAATAATAATAATTAAGTGACATAATAATTCAACTATATTTGTGTGTGTGTGTGTAATTTACTTTCTTCCATTCAATTCATTATTGAAATAGAAACATCGTTTATGCGTACGTACGACCTACCATCTCCATGAATAGTGTATTCCATTTCATTAATATATCTATTAAATATATATATACTGAATATATATAATTTAAAATACATTTTTAACATTATGTATCGAATTAAATTAATATCTAATTAGTATGATCATGAATTACAATTCCAAACATGTGCGATAAACAAAACGATTATTACCCGAAATGTTTCTTTAACATTGAATTTATATATGAACGGTTAATATAAAGTACTAAGGGAATCATATATGATATCGTAAACATTATAATGGGTTTGTTACAAGTTAATAATATGATTTAGAACAATATATATGAGTATCAGACAAATAAAAAAGAAATCAGGCCTATTGTAATGGATAATATTTCAATCTCATTATTATCCAAGATTGTTTATATGTATGTATTTACTGGGGTATATATATAATCTACACAAATTTTTCTTAATTAAGTAATATTATATATATTAATATAAATCTTTTTAAATTTTTTTTACCATTTGGGGTATTTTTATTAAATGATATGAAAGGAATATTTTTTCGTTATTCAATTCAATGTACTTTTATATTTTCATAGAAATTTTATGTGGAGAATGTTTTTTAACTTATATAGAATGAATGGATTTTTACACATTAATAATGATTTATTTCCATGAATCTTCCATTAAAATAATTCAATGTTATTTTAAATTAATCTCTTTTCTATTATGATTTCTCTACTTTTTGAGAAATGATTTTTTTTTAAGAATAATGGATTTTTTCCACACGAATTTATTTGAAGTATTTTATAAAAATTGTTTCCCATCTATGATTATCAATAATTTTCAACAATACTACCCATATTATTCTTATGGATTGATTATGTTTATTATTTAATTATTTTTATGAAATCTATTTATTTTATATGAAATATTTTTTGATGAAATGAGTTTTAGGAAACCCATTTTAATTCCTAGGGGTATGCTAAGATGAATAATTTATGTTTGTGTGGCACAAGAAATTATTATTTCATTATAAGAATGGTGGGACCTATATTTACCTCCAGTTAATAATTTAAAGATGTATAAATCATGAGGCATGTATGTTATGTGTGAACATGATTTCATGTTCACAATTCTATGCATAGACCTGGTATTCATGTCCATTGTTTTATTAGTAGACCTGGTTTCTATGTCCATATGTGTATACAAGGGCATGATTTGATGTAACTATTTTAATGAGGGACCCTATTATTATTTATGTATTTCCACAAAGTTATATGTTTATGTGTAATCAATAATATCATGTCTCATGTTACAATTATGATCTTATGTATTATGATCATTAATTTTCATTATGATTTGTTTTTTTCATTGATATTCATGGAATGATCTTATAATGTTATGCTCACATTATCATAACCATTATTCCCATGTTTATGTTTATGTATATCTCATGATTACTTATACTGATCATTTGATCTCAGGCCTTTTTTATTTTCTCTTCCACACGTTATAAAGAATTGTTTTAGGTAGGAAAATTAAAGGTGAAATACTTTATGGTTGACTTTTATGCCCTTTCACCATAGCATAAGTATGTGTTCAAGATTTAAAACATACTAAATTAATATGGTCTTTGGGCGTCTATTTCATTAATGTATTATTTATTATACAAAATAAATTTAATTTACATGTATGAAATTCATGGGTAGATAGAGTTTAAAATATGAAAAATAAAATTATTTTCTAAAAAAATATTCAAAAAATAGTGATAATGGTTTCAAGAATATCTTACAAGACATAACATATTAAGAACCATGGGTTCAATGAAAAATTGAATTTTCACTTTAGTTCATGTAATACCGCTAGATTTTTTGATACAGATAGATTTTGATATAAGTATATATCATTTAGATTCATATAATCTATATCTTAGTTATTTATTTATATGATTAAGTAATTATTACCATTAGAAAGAGCCCAAATATTGTGTTTCTTCATCTATGTGTAGTCATACATGTGTAGTTATATTTCATTATTCTTTTATCATTTTTTATCTTGTGGTGTATACATTGTTGGTTTTTTTATCCAAATATTATTTCTATCACAGTTTTCATATACCATTTTTGTATTACGAAATGTTCTTGTGAAATCCAAAATAGGTTTTTAAAAAATCATCATCTTTTGAAACTGAATTATAAAGAAGATTTTTTTTTATACATAGAGATTATGTTTTTTGGGAATTAAAATTTGTATAGATTATTTAGTAAAATCATAAAAGGAAAAACACTATATTTTATTTCATTTAGTGGTTATATATGAGGTTTTAAGGGCCTATGTAAAGAGATGGGTATCATGTAGTTCACTAGCTTCTCTTGGTTTTTATATCCTTTATAGTAATACAAGTAGGTGATGCATGATGTTTATGTGGAGATTGGACATATGAATTTCCTTGTTTTACATTCTTGTTTATCCCTTTATGCTAGAAATTTTATGTCTCATGGATATGAATTCTTATTCAAATGTGTATTATATTTTTTATTATCTTATATAAAAGACTTTCTTTTTTTCATTATACATTTTTGGCCCTTATTAGTTTACGTAACTGGTTAGCATGGGATGGTTTATTAAAAAATAACATTATATATATTTTCATGGAATGAGTTTTATGAAACTACATGTGTTTTATTTTTGGTCTCTGGTTGATAGGAGTTGAATGAATTGATATTTGGGTAGTATGTATGGGTGGTTTCCCAGATAGCGCACATATGTGTCTCAACCAGAGTTATTGTGGGTGGTTAGAAGAATTTTTCAATTTTTTATACATAATGGTTGAGGTTATATGAATGAAATATATTTTGATTTTATTTAAATGGACATTTTCCTTTTTTAATTAATTGTCTATTTTCATACTATATATCATTGGTTTATATTCTTATTATTTTAATACATTAATATGAATTTTGAATGATTGTAAAATTATTTTGAAATTTTATCCTAATATGACTAAATATTTTATTATATTTACTCTAATATTCATCCTAGATATCTTTCAAATTTGTATGAGTAATATGTGGGAAATGATCTTCAGGAAAATCCTCAAATGTTTATTTCTTTAGTTGAATATATAATACTCAATATTCAAACTATAGGTGTAGAAGGTATCGAACACCCAAGACAAAAGTTGAATCATGGATCATAATTTAATAAGAAGAATCCATCAATATCCATGGAAAAAAGGACCCTATGAATTTTAATATTTTCATGAATTGATTTAAAATATATTTCATTTCATGATAGCTACAAAGGAATCTATGGTTGCATTTTCCATTTATATTTTTGAATGATCTAGATGTAGAAGGTAGGACTCCATAATGAAAACTATAATTAATTAGGATCTTTCCTAGAATTCATTCTTGAAAATAATCATCAAAAAATTTTATTCTAAAAATGTTATGTTTTGTGAAAACATTTGAATTTGATACCTTACATTCAAGAGATAATGTGTTTTTTGGGTACTCCACTGATTTCCCTGAGTTAGTGCACATATTACAAAATATTATTACCAAGGATTACCTTAAATCTCATAGGTTAATGATGGATATGAGGGCTGATATTCAATAAATTTTTATTCTCCTATTCCTTTTGACCATTTTAAAGGTGGTCAATAAAGATATATAGATGAAGTAAATGGTATTAAATATAATGTTTAGGTGAATCATTTATTACTATATCTTTTAAACAATGGGAGTTTTTTTTCCTAAAATGTAAATGTACATGTAACATTTCTCTCCATACTAGTTTCAAGGGGATCTTTAGGACAACAAATTATGGTTTTCATGTAGTGCACAATGTTTGTTCATACCTATTAGTATGAAAACACCGAAAAAAATATTTTTGTGAAAAATATAGTCATATTAAGAATATTTTTTTGAAGGATGTCATAGTGCATTGATTTTTCATCCACCCTTTTCATGGGTTTTTAGGTTCATTTTGTTTCTTCCAAGGTTGGTGGGTATTATACTATAACCAAGGGTGATGACAATAAGAATAAGAGGTATCTTTGGGGAGATTAAAATGTACGCAGTTTTTAGAAGAGTATATAGCTGGATAATTTGAGCAAGGACATCTATTGTTAGTAGTATGTTTTTTATTTCATCCTCTATGGTGAAAGGTATATTTTACACAAGTAATACTGATTCCTTTATATCATCAATTTTAGATGATGTGTTGGGATTGATTTTGGAACTAATTAAATTATTTTTCGATCAATCCATTCCTTTGGGAAAGTGCGAGATAAATGATTCAAATGACCCTTATATAAGGGGATGATATTTGAATATTAAGTTCTATGGGACTTATTGCTCCTCATCCATTACATTTATAATAAGATTATTAGTATTTGTTGGATGAAATATGTTATGGATTAAATAAAATATTATTTTCACCAAGTTCATTTTTTCCAATGATGGAGTCTCTCTGTATTTTAGGGTGATTTGTATTCAAAATTGTTGAGTGAAATATTGTTATTCCTTATACTTAGGTAGCCTTATTCTAGTTATCTGAGATGTTAATCAAGGTCATTAACTCATTTTTATGCATCCCACTTCCCACTGTGGTGACTGCATACCCTAAAGTCTCCCCTAATGATTTTTGTGGGTTACTACTGTAGACAGAGTTAATGTTTATTGTTTAACTAATATAAAGTTTGAGGCACATATCTAATCCATTATATCTCATAGAAACTTTTATGTTAATATACTGGAATGTAATGGTTTCAAACCATGAGGTTAAGTGATTAACTCATTCTAGCATGTCACATTGGGATTCACCAATCCTCTTATCTATGAAGGTTGATGGGAAACATATATTTTCATTATTTATCAAAATATAAATTATGTTAGTATTAAGAATATGTATCCCTTACCAGTGATTAATGATATCTTTGATCAACTCATAGGGGATGAAGGGTTTTCTATGATTGACCACTAGTTGGTGTACAATCAATTCTGAGTTTGTGAAGAGTATATAACTAAGATAATGTCTTGGATTCAGTATGGGAATTTAGAGTTTCTAGTACAGTCATTTTTTAACTGCCATAAATTCTAAAATTCAATCAACATATTAGATATCATATGTGACATGCAACATCAAGCATAAACAACCCCAAAAATATATCTTTTCGATAGCTTTTGGAACAAACTACCCCATGTCTAAATGAATCGTAATATGGTATATTATTATAAAATAACAACTAAATTTTTATACATAATTATTTTTAGTGGAAATATTTTTAATCTATTTATTAGAAATAAAAAATATTTAGTTAAAATAAAAACAAATGTTTTCTGAAAAAAATTAAATTTTATACATGACATATTATTGATGAATTTAAAAAAAATTAAAATTATTTATTTAAAATATATTAAAATTTAGAATAAATGTGAAATTAGTTTTCTAAATCATTATATCATGATTATATTATGGTGATTTTTTGGGATTTTTCTTAAAAGATTCATTTTTAATAAATTCTAAAAAACAATAAATTTTAATTGAAAACGCCTTTTTCATTTAAATATTTTATAATTTTAATTTTAATTTCAATTGGACTGAAAGTATAATTAGTTAAATTTTATATTAATTAATACAATTTATGTCATTTGAATCATTTTCACATTTAATTGTGATAAAAAAAATTAAAAATAATTGAACATTCTCTCTTTGAAACCCTGATCTCTAGTAACGTGCATATGACTAAATTTATATAAATTCTACCATATATGTAAATAAAATTTGAAAATATTGTTACATTTTTATAATAAGAATAATTTATATTTTTTAATTAGTTCAACAATTTTTTTCACCAAAATTAATTGTGGAAAATGTAAAAATTAATTACTAATGTTAAAGTAAAAACCAAATTACTATGGCGGTTAACTAAGACAATAAGGGTTAACAGTGACCTGACAACATGTCCATCACACATTTTATAGAAATATGTTGACATAATATCTTCTATATTATAATATTTCCTTTTTTTTAGGCTTCTTTCATGAAAATAATGGGGGTATGAATGAATCTACTCAAATATTTAAAAGTGTCTCATTTACCTAAATTATAAAAGACCACCCCATATCATCTATTATTAACTCATTCATACCCATTTATATAATAAAAAAACTAAAATATCTCTTACCAACATCACCCCTATAATTTTATAATGCGTATTGATGGAATAATACATCATTGAATGCATTTTTGTGTTATCCTTTAGAGTATACCCAAATAATAGGTAACATTCCTCAATGTGAATTTTAATTTTATTTTTTCTTCCACCTCCTTCAATTATTATTAAACCAATATTATAAAATTATCTTAGTATAATTAATATAGTAATATTTTATTATTATAATATAATTATGGATAAACACAACCAATTCAATCAAATTCATTACAAAATCATCATTTATGTGTACAGTTGATTACCGTCTCATGAACTGATTTTATTCATTTTTCTATAAATACCTATCACAGTTGGGCATGATGCAAAATATAAAATGTATATTGGATATTTATAAAATTATTATAAATATAGATTCAATATGTCATATTTAAATTTTTTAACTTTCCCTTCCATATGGGATACAATAACATCACTCATGTGAACGATGAACTACTAACTCACGAATGGATGTAATTATTTTTTCAATAATGTTATACATGGAATGTACTATGGATAAAGAAAATAAATATATGATATATAAATAATAAAATTATGATATTAATTAAATATTTATCATTCTAAAAATATAATATATATCATTTTATTTATTTCACTTTGACTTATTGAAATATGGTAACATCATTCTTGTACTTGTGGAATACCCCTTCACAAAGCAATGTGACTCTATATTCATTTCAACTCCACATAGAAAATATATATAAGTTTATTTATGGATTTCATATTATAAATATTATATATTTAGAATTCTGTAGTGATCAAACATTACGTATCTCTTTTTTGTGATGATCATTTGAAAATTGAATCGTTACACAAGCATAGGTATGGCCTACTGGCTCGGTGATTGTAAAATACTTCATTTCTCAAATCCATATTTCATGATTGGTTGTTAAATTATAATTGATATATAAATATGATAATAAATTTATTGTTATTATTCTATATATTATTTAACTATGATTAATGTGAATGAACAAGATCATTCATATCTAAACAAACTTGGGAAAATAAGGCACTTAACACCCAAAATAATTAAAAGTATGAATGAAAATTAACGAAAGTCTAATAAGATGTTCTTAATGTATAATATATGATATTATAAATATTCATATGGTTCTAATTTATAGAAATAACATGTTTATACCCACTATACATGTGATTAAATCACATTTAACCCAATAGAAGTGTGAGGCATGGGAATTCATAAACCAATTTCTATTCATTTCGTTAATCTTCTACTTAAATTATTATGTCATGTAACGATTATGTGTCTAAGGATATTGGAATTTTTTTATTTTTAATTTAATATATTTATATTTTTATTGAAATTTTAATTATATAATAAATCCATTGATTAATACCCACTTCAATGATATGATATTTGTAAGTGTATTTGTCTCTATTTCTAATCATTGAGGAATATTTTATTCTTGTTCACCTAATTTATTTAATATGGTGTACATACTAACCATTTAACATTTAACATCATGATTACATAATAATTAAGGGTATTTTATGTATAAATTTTATTATTTCAACTATGGGGATTTGACATTAATGTTACCAAGTTGTAAGGAATATTATAAATCAATTTCTTTTCATTTATTTTCTTTTTTATTTTTTATCTTTGATATTATATAATAATATTTTTAATTAATTTTGATTAAATTTTATTTTATTTTAACATTATTTAATTTTATTTCAAATTTATTCACTTAATTTATTCATTTATTAATTATCATATCAATGTTATGGAAATTTTAAGGGTTTATTGTATGATATCAAACTAATCAGGACTATCTATTCATGAATATCAGTTCAATGTATTTATATGATAATTTTAAGATAAAACCATTTAATTTTATTATACTATACGAATTCATGAAGTTTTCATTTAATAATTCAATTTTTACCATGTTTGGTACATGAAATAATTTATAAATTGTTTTTAATAAAATATGGCATGATTTCTCTCTTAGGTAGGAAACCTATTTTCTTAAGAAACCATTATTTCTAAAAAACATGTTTTGATCTTTAATAAATGATTTATTAAACTAATTTTTACCCTTATTTACTTGTATTAAAATGTGATGAAAGGAATGTTGATTTCATTTTTAATGGATTTCCCTTTTCAATATATCAAAAAACTAGAAGGATTATTTGGTTTTTCATGTATTACGTGAATATAATTTTCAGGCGTCAAGACCACTAAAATGATTTAAAAAATCCATTATAATATAAAATGATATTTTTCAAAGGAAGTTATACTCAATTTTTTTTTGGAAATATTGGTTTTAAGAAGATATTTTCAATATGAAATGTATATTTTCCACAAGAATGTTATAAATGATATTTTTATGGTATTTATGTTTTTCAATGGTTAAAACACATCATTTCACAAATACTAAACCTGAGATATGTTGTATTCATTCTTTCCTTATTCTACCTATGAGTGGTTTATGATTATTTTCACAAAGGAAAATATTAAAATTCCTTTCCTATATTCGTTTTTGTTGTCGAAAACATTTACATGAAATCTTAAATTTCTAATGATCAATTAGTATTAAATGTCATTTAAATATCAATATTATTTATAATTGATATTTCTATTTTTTAATGTGTTTAATTTCTACCAACATGGTTCTTAATTGGAAGTTATGCGTTTATATGGGGAAATATGGATACATATGTATTATTTGAGAAAATAGGAAATTTTATGACAAGGCATGTTCATTTTTAATTAAATCGATTATTTGATATATGATGTATGATATGGATATGAAAGATATGGTTGGGTCCCCATAATAGATAAACCCTCAAATAATCAATAGCCTCAAAGGATGAATCAATTTTCTAGATTTAGTAAAATAGTTTTCTACCCATCTATTTTATGTTCAGTTGAGGATATATCATGATGTTATATGTGACATATGATTAGGAAAATTCACACACAATAATTATAAATTTAATTAATTTTTAATAAAATAATTATTATCCATTAAATTTTCCGTACAATAATATCTAGGGATGAATTTTATTTATATTTTTTTGATTAAATAAAATTTATATTTTATTATTTACAATTCCATATTTTGTATGCATTATCTGGTTATTTTAGTCATTTTTTTGACTATATGTGATGTGTTTTTAGTAATTTATCTTTCCAAATTGACTATTCTAGTAAATTTATAAATATGGAATGTGTGTCCAATTAATTACCTTTCCATGTTGATTCTTCTCATTGAACAAATGATATATCCCAATGTAAATAACCCTAACTTATTTTTTGATCACACTGTTATTTTTTTTCCTTTCCTAATAATATGTGAACAATACTATAAATGATCTGATAAAATAATCATGTGCTGAATTAGGATACTCTATTGTTTTGATAATTTCTGTATTATAATGTTACATGGGAATCAAGTATGTATCTAGTTTACCAAGACTAATAAACTATCTTTTCTGTAGGGATGTGATTCCTATTAACTTATGCCAATGTATCAATATAGACACCAGCTCTCGGATATTGGGTTCAGGGTCACCATAGTTAGTATAATAGAATGTTTGTTAGAATTATTGGTAACAATATTTTAGAAAAAGTAGATTAGGTAACCTAATCATTTGATACAAACTAGCGATCAGTACATAAGAACATCCAATACTTTTAGTATTGAATAGATTATGTGGGGTTTTTTATAAATACATCCTTTTATACATACTAAAAAGTGGAAATGGTTTTATCACAGAGGTCCCTAGGGGTATTATATCTAATAATTGTGTAGTAGGGTTGACATGATTTTCACCAGGTGCACATAAATAGGCCTTACCACTAACGTAGTTTGACACACATTTGAGATATAAATAGGATAATTCACATTTTCATTACAAATAATTCTAAATTATTTTAATGTATGATGATAATGAATAAACTAGGTTTATTCAAAGGTAGCATAAATTTAAAAAATGTGTCTCAAGAGAATGGGAAAATGTTTTTTGGGTAGAAATATGGTCCATATAGGAATGAATCACTCAAGAAAATAATGAGTATGATTTAAGGAAATAAATCAAATCTATAGGATCCATTTATAAATTATTTTTATAAATGTGAAAACCTATGAATTTTTCTAGTTAATGATCTCTTCAAAAGACTAAACCTTAGAAAAAGATGTAACTATGTGGAAAAAAACCATTGATGTTTTTATATATTATGATTCTACTATTGAATTTTAGAAGTATTTTATCTAATAGTGGTACTGTAGTTGGGTTTTGGCTTAATGGTAAGCACCCCGTAATACTACATGAAAAATGGGGGTTGAAAACCCAATGGGCGAAGGTTACTATAGCAGTACTATAGCGATACTGTAGTAGGGAAGATACTGTTGATTAGCGGGTATTGTAGCGGCAGCAAGGCACTGTAGCGACGACAATACTATGTGGGTACTGTAGCAGCCAGGTTACTATTCACAAAATGAGAATTGGGCCAATAATATGGGCCTACGGGCTATGTAATGGGCTATAAGCCCACTGGGCCTTCAACCTTTGTAATGGGTCTCCCTCTACCTAGTTGAAAGAGGTCTTTTCTTTTCATTATTAATTAAAATGATGCTTCGGCCCCAACCTATTAAAAAAATCTAATAGTGTTTTGACGATATGAAAAATGAAATAACTAATTATTTTGTCAAATTTTATAAGAATATTTGTCTTAATTTAATTAAGAGTTAGGAATACCATCATGTATTTATGATTTTAATGTTGATCATATATTTCAAGTATTAAATTTTGCTTTGGAAAATTTATGTTGTTGTAATATAACTTTAATAAAGATACTTTTTGGAAAATAATTATTGGAATATAATATATTGATTTAGTTTTTTTTTTGAAAATGTTCTTTGAATAATAATTTCTTTACATTTTATAAAAATAATTTTAAAAATATTGAAAACATTTAGCTTTGATATGATCATCAATGAAATAGTAATAATATTCATTTAATATTATTATAAATTTGGAATTGATAAGATGTATTGAAAATATTATTAAAATAGTTATCTAATGAATATTTTTTCTCAAAGATGTATTTAATATTTTTTTTAACATTATAGGAATTATATAAATATTTTTTTAAAAAATAAGGATAAAAAATATGTTATGTGAAAATGCTTCGCGTTCAGCAAGCCCATGGGGTTGAACACACACCTAAAGGATTGTAAGAGATAAATTCCTACAACAATCCTATATGATATCAAGGTTAATATATAATTAGTCAAAAAAATTCATATAAATATTAGTAATGAACTAGTGGGGTTCCTGTGGAGGCTTATAGATTAATGTATTGTTTTGGATAACTCATGTAACCATATTGTTTTGGGAAAATAATAAGGGATATATTGATATAATTGAATTATATATATGGATCTTAAAATTCTTGAATAGTAAATTTTACAACTTCATGAATAAAATATTAATTTTTTTAATATTCATTTCATGGATCAATTGAAGAATTGGAAATTGATAGAAGCACAATCCAAGAATGAAATTGTTAATCAAAAATAAAAATGTAGCAAGTGACATATTTCCATATATTCATAAATAATAAATGAATTCCTCAATAATTCAAATAGTATCATGAAACAAAAATGTTATCCTATTAATAAAATATAATATTAGTTATATTTTATTTTAAATCATCGAAATTTAGAGTATTTAGGCCATAAATTATCCATTGATCAATCACATTATTCTTATCAGTGACCTCAATCACTCTCTAAATTTATTTAATATATTATTACATATCCTTATTTTAAATTGAGACAAATTTTCTCCAACATAGAATCAAATTTTCTTATTCAATATGGAAATAAGGAGTCCCTTCCAATCTTATTAAGATGTTATATTGTTAACCATTTTACGATGTGGGTTTCTCAACAACGGAAATTCAAAATGGAAAACACATGATTACCGAGATCATGTTTATATTAAGAGGGAAAATTTTTTGTGGTTATGAGTCTATGAAACCCATAAATTATAAAATAATTAAATTTTATTAGATATCATAAGTAACATTCAAAATCATTTGTGAATATCCAAATATTTTTTTAAAATTTAATTTACTCGATAGCCTACAGAAAAGAAAACCACGAATAATAATGAAATATAATTTAATATAACAGTATATCCTAACCATTAAATTTTAAGGTAAAAATAATAATATTTAAAATTATTGATATATATTTATTATAAATCAAATTAGAATAATTTAAAATAAAAACAATTGTTTGAAGAAAAACTCAATTTTTCTAAATGATGGATTACTTGTACTTTTGAGACATAATTTTAAATTTATTTTTTCCATATTTAGAAAATTAATTTTAAAAAATAATATTCATTTTTTAAATGATAATATAAAAAATCATAGGATGTTTTTTTGAATTTTTTGGAAAAGTTTATTTTTTTTGTAGTAAAAAAACATAAATTTAATTGAAAAGTGCCACTCTTTATGATTAAATTTCAATATAAAATTTTATATCTAATTTTATTATTGTAAAATTAGATCAATAATATTTTATTTATTCAGACTTATGTGATTGGAATAATTTTAAAATTTAAATTAAATATAAAAACATTATAATCTTTGGAAATGTTTCTATTTGAAAACCTGCATTCTCATCGCAATTGTGGGAATAATTTCAAATAATAATTTCCCACTTATGTGAATAGAAAGAAAAAAATTGATTCAATATATTGAATAATTATTATTTATATTATCTAATATGGCCAACCTAGTATTTTACGATAATGAATACTGAAAATAGTAAAAATGAATTACCATCGTTAACGTAAAACCTGATTTACCAAGAGGTTAAAATAAGAATATAAGGGTTAAAAATTACCTTAAATATTTTCAAAATATTATTTACGGGAAATAGTTCAACCTTACATCATCTATGTTATATAATTTCTCATTTTTAAGATTTTTTATGATAAAAACATGGCAATTGTTGAATATTTTTAAAAGAATATTAAAATTGGGCCTCTCACCTCACTTGTAAAAGGAAACACCTATCCTCTCTTATTCACATAATAAAAACACATAGGATTGGAAAATATCAGCCCAATTTATTTGAAAATTTACTAATATCATATTAGAACCCATATTTTGGGTATTAATCCAACCCAAGAAGGGTTTTGGGGAAAACATAAGAAGGATACATGAAGAAGAGCTAAAGTTCATTATTGGGTGTTTATATTTTATTTATTCATCCCCCTTCATAAAAAAATTTAAAACCTTGAATATATATAATCATAATTATTTAACATATAATTATATAATTTTATGTTAATTTAATGACCTGAATCCATTTATACTTCTATCATTTGGATTATGAACTCATTGTATGTGTGTATGGGGGACTATCACCTCACAGACTGATGTCATTCGTTTTCCAATTAAAACCTCTTATTATTATGTGTGATGATAAAAATAAATTGAATATAAGAAATTTATAAAATAATTATTAAATATTATTCATTATATTTTATAAGAAAATTGATTTTAATTCATTATAGGGTATGATAGTGTCTCTCGTGTATATGGAGGAAAACAACCTCTCATTGCATTGTGATTTATTTTTCAAATAAACATTACATAGAATGTAATAAGGGTAATGTTAATATATATGTGTTATTAATGATATAATTATTATATTAATCACATATTTATCATTATTGAATGATAATATATGTCATTTTATTTCATTCTTTTTCACTCACGGAAATATGACGACATTGTTCATGTGTGTGTGTGGGCTGCCACCATCAAGAAACAATGTGACTCTCGTTTCATCACCACACCACAAATATTATATATATATATAAGTATATTTAAATAATAATATGATATATATTATATTATTATCATTGATGAAATATAAAATAATATTTATCCTCTTTCTATGATTTTCATTGGAATATGGGAATGTTTCTCACACATAGGTACGACCGAACATCTTTCTGATCCTAATATACTTCATTTCTCAAATTAATATTCAATGATTAATATTTAAACTATATAATAAATTTATACATATTATTATTATTTTATGATTATTATTTAGGAGATTTTGGAACTATATAAACTGCACAAGAACCATATCATTCATAACAAAAACAGATGAGAAAACAAGGTAATTAACACTCAAAAAAAATTACCAAATATAATTAAAAAATGTTCGAAAAGATTTTATAAAATGATCGTATATGATATTTTAAATATTAATGTGTATTTGTAATATGAAAATAACATGTTTAAATCAATTATATAAGATTTTAAATATTATTTAACTTAAAATAAGTGGGGGTAAAATATTTCATTTGTAAATTTCTATTGATTGTATAAAATATCGACAAGATTTACTATGTCAGGACATGATATTGTGTTTAAAAATCATTTATTATTTTATGTAACATTAAAATATTTTTAATCTATATTTCTATTTTTTTTTTCAGAATCAATTAATTGATTATTCCCCTATATCAATGATGTGATCTTTGTAAGGGACTTCAACATAATTTACCATCATTATGTCAAATGTTTATTTTATCACACAAAATCTCTTTTATATGGTTTAAATAGTACCCCATTGATATTTAATATCATAAATCCTTATTATTCATAGTATTTTATGTTTTGATTTGATTTATTTATTTTCGAGTTATTTGACTGAAAAGCTACCATGTGGTAAAGAATTTTGTAACTCAATATCTTTTAATTGAGTTATATTAAATATTCATCATCATTGATATTATAACATTATGTTTGTAATGATATTTGTTTATCTTATATTGTATATAATTTTTTTATAGATTTAAAACTGACAAACATTGTGGATTCATTTATTAATTATCACATCATCTTTGGGGTCGTTGTAATTTTTTATTTCAAAAAAATCATTCTAAATGAGATTGATCATTCTTGAATTTATATTGAATTTATCTTTTTGATAATTTTCTTAAAAGGCCACTTATTTTCAATATGTATTTATAATTTGTGATTTTTTCATCAAATACTACCATTTTTCCCATATTGGTTTATAAATAATTAAGATAATGTTTTTATGAAAATCACATATCATTTCCCACTTCGGTTAGAAATATATTTCTATCCAAAACCATATTTTTTTCATAATGTTTTTAAAATATTAATGAATATTTATTTATTAAATTTTTACCTGTTAAATAATTAAAGTAATTTTCATTTCATTACCAATATAATTAACAATTATCTTTTACCGAAAAATGAAAGGAATAATTTTTTTCACATGTAGCACATAAAGTGAATTTCCAACAGTCATGACTACTAAAATGTTTTAAATATAATTTTATATATTCCAAATATTATTTCAAAGAAATATATATGCAATATCTTTTTAAAATTTACATAAAAAACTGATTTTAAAATTTAAATGATATTTTCCTCTAGAATTTTTTAAATGTCCTCTTATTGTATTTCTATTCTTCAGTGACAAGAACCATTAATTTTACATATAATAGATTTGAGAAATGTGGTTTTTATACAACCTGTCATCTCACTCTAGATGGTTTATGAATATTTTTAAAAATTAAAATATTGACATTAATTTCATTGATTAATTATTTTGTCAATAACATTCCCCAGAAATGTTCAATTTTCTATAATTAGTAGACATTAAATTTACCATAAATATCAAAAAATATTTATCATGGATGTTATTATTGTTTAAATAACAAATCATTTCTATATTATATGTTTTACATTTAAGGACATTTATTTATCGAGGGAAATATTATTGAATCTATTTTCCACACATAATATAGATTTATGAGGATAGGGAACATAATTTATGGATTAAATTTATTGTCTGATATTTGAGTCATACATTGGACATGTGAAACATTGGTGGGGCCCATGTATGAATAGATCCTCAATGCATCAGTAATCTAATGCAACAAATAATTTTTATAGAATTATATTATTAATTTCATACCCATAAGTCTTAAATTCTCATGAAAATATATCTTAATGGTAGAGGAATAATATTCTCGGGAAACATTGCATAAAATAATTAATCATTTCCTTAATTAATTAATAAATATTTATTATCAATGATTTCATATTATGGTATTATCTATAAATAATTTCATTATTATATTATTACTTAAATTTTATGTGTTTTTAGTTATTTAGTATTCCATCATTGATATTTCTTATCCATTTATGATAGTCATATTATTGATTAAATGTAAGGTGTTTTTACCATTCTAAATTAATTATTCTAGTAAAATTACTTAAATGGAATGGTTTTTCATTTATTTATCTTTTCATGTTGATTAATATGATTTATTCATGATAGATTCCACTATATATAACTAATACCTAGCAGTTCGACTCCTACTTATTTTGTTTCCATTCCCATGAATTCATGATGTTTATGAAAAATGATATGAATGAAATTTATAGAGGGAATATTGATATTTTCAAAAAAAAATATTTTTACATTTATGTATTCACAAGTAACATGGAAATAATTTATGAGTCTTTTTTACCAAGGATACTAAACCATAATGTACATTTGGATGGGATTCCTTTTATCATATTACAAATTATTAAAGAATAAACCAGATCTAGGATATTAGGGTAGGGTTTTCTACACATTGGGTCTCTATAACACTAATGTGATGTATATTTTATTAATGAACCAAATAATTTATCGGTCCATGCAATATTTCATAGTCATATTTTTGGTTGATAGTTGTGTAATCTTATAAGGAAGACGATGCCCATTATCATTTGTATATCTTCCTTTGAATCTTGAGTGTACATTGATTGTATAATAATCTCACGAAGTGGGTGATCAAGATCTCATATTTAAGGATTCCTTGGAATTCCAAATATTAGAGGTCTATCACAGTGTATCCCAATGTTATTCAAATTGAAATGTCATGGGAGTATCTTAGGAATGTTTCTATGATCGATAGATTCATGGTATTGCCTAGTTATTATAGGGGGTTTTTTCATGAATTTTCCCTTATTTCCACACTGATGATATCATTATCCCAATAGGTTGTGGTGATTGGAATTAATGAATATTTTCAAATATATTTTTAAAATATAATTGTAATTTTTAATTCAGATTTACTTATGATTTCTTCAAAAATAGTATCAGATTATGATGTATTCTTAGATAACATTGGTATCGGTTATTGTTATTTATAGATCCACATAAATTAGGTGTGGGATATGGATCTCAAAAACGATTCACTAATTAATAGAATTTTCCTACCAATGATCATTAGATGAATTTTTCAGTACATGAACTTAAAACATGGAATTTTTATCTATTTGGGGGGAAATTTATTGTACATTATGATCAAAGGATTATGATGTATATTTTAAGTTAGAGAGATCAAAACATGTGATAGAGATTATGTGTTGAATCTCTATATATTATTTTATTTAGATATTTATTAAACCCATAGGATGTGGAATTTTGTCTCCAATGAATTTAATAGAAAATTACTGACTTATTCCTTGAAGTAATTAGTGGATGATTGGTATATGAAGAGTTTATTCATTGAGATGAGATTAGGAATGGAATAGGCTTCTATGAAGGTGTTCCTGGTTTCTGTAAAGAGGGAATCTTAATCAAATTACTGAATTTTGAATTATCTGTTAATAGACAATAATTTATGTTGTTTATAAAAATATAAAATGGTGTGGAGATGTTATGTGAGTTGCATCTCTCTCCCCTCATTAATTTTCATTTATGAAGAAGTATATTTGTTCCCCTATATCAATGAAAGGAACTGATGGATAATAGAAAATGGACTTGTTGATCTAAACAAAATAGGATTAATATGATATATCTTGATCTGATAAATTAGTATCTGTGGTCGGGGATGAGGCAGTCGATCGAAGATATTATTTCATGGGGAAATTATTTTAATAAAATTAATGTAAACAATAGAAAATATGTAGTTTGTTCCAACCCTTCAAATTTTACTGTGGTATTGGGATTTTATTTTCCAAGAATTTATTTTTGTTTACCATGGTCTCTATGTGGTAAGGAAATGATTTTGATGATCATGGGCAGAATTATGAAAGAATCCATTTCCTCCTCGTAAAGGTCATGATGAAGGTGAATCACCTTAGAAAATTGAATGGTTCTATATCCTTTGATACTTCATTGGGTCCCATTTTTTATTGTTATTTATAGATACCCATGGATTACATAAATGTTTTGGAAATATATTTAATAGGGTATGGGTTTCTAGTTCAAATTAAGAATAAAATTTCATCTTTTGTTGGATTTTAAGATATATTGAGTTTTTTAAATTCCACCAAATAATGTTAGAGATGTTGTGATTGATTTAGGATGATCTATGTAAAATTATCTTCCTATCATCAAAATATTATTTAAAAATAGTTATTAGGCAGTGATTTCTATAATTCCCATTAATGAAATCTATGGTTATCCATGAAAATATCCCTTTTAATAGAATGATTCAGGAGAAATTTCGTTATATTGGTCGAGCCTTGTTCGAGAGATAAAGGAATTTGTGTCATAGATCTGAAAGAGATTGGCCATGGAATAGAGCCATCAAAAACATTACGAATAATATCTTCAACATCTTATAGAGTTTTATATTCGAAATAATTTATTTTTTATCTTTCACATCACTCGGGATATCATTACTTTGATATCCTAGGTTAGTTGACATTGAGGTTTTTTATAGTTTAAGTATCATTAAATAATTTGAAATGAGGAATATTAGTGGATCATTCTATTTCATTTGATGCCAACTCACAATAATTTTCCTTATTCCTAGATAAATAAATATTAAAATAACCTTCCCTTTTGATTTAATTTGATGATTTAGATTTTTACCCCAACATCATTGTGGATAAGAATCTATATTAGGTTATTGGTCATGAAGATATGGTAATTCATAGTAAAAAAATCCATTGGTTTTTCTAATGTGGTAGTGAAGATAGGATTTCCAAAAAAAGAGGACCAACAAATATTGATGAAGAAAACAATAGGCTTCCATTTTTGTGAGTTCATAATATTTAAAACATTTAGGGGATAGAAAAATTTCATGGAGGGGGGAATTATGAAACCCATCCAGTTACATGAATATAATAGATTAAGATTTTTTATGTCTAGGGATATTCTAAAATTTTCCATGAATTTGGGTTTGAAAACATGATTTGCTGGTGAATAGATTTGATTCACATGGTTATGCCTCTCAGTTAGTACTAACTATGTGGAACAACAATGTGGGATTCTAGTGGTGTTTTTAATGGTAAATTAAACTAAAAAACATTCCATGGAGACCGTGTTGGTGTGTGGGTGGTTTTCAAGGGGTGTATCACTACTAGAGCATAGTTTTCCCAAACCATTCGGCTCATCATTAGAAAACATTGTTCACTATTCTTCAAATCATAATGGATAGTAAAATTGGGTTCATGGTTTTTCTAATCATTTTACCTTACCATTCACCTTATTTGGAACCTGTAAAATGAGGGAAATTTCTTATTTTTCGTGGATTTTTATAGTCTCACATAATATTTATTTAGATCAAACTAAATATTCCCCTTCACTATAGATTCCTTTACATTTGTATTATTGATAGAATTACTTCAATAATGATAGATCTCATCAAAGTATGTTTTATTTTCTATCAGTATTTTATAATCTTCTTAAATCCACCCTAGGTCACCTCTTTGTTAATATTTTTAACTTGAATGTGATGTGGATTGTTTACACAAGGTGTTTGATATAGGTTTATGTTTTTTATTATGAATCATGGAATTTGAGTACCTAATCTTCTCATTTACAACCTCCATTATAAAATGTGATTATTTTCCCTCTGTTTTTTTATGATGGCGGCTAAATATAATAGTTTTAATTGATGAATTTATAAATATTATTGTAAAATTGATTTATTTTTTATAAAAAGTCTGGGTATTATATCAAATATGGTATTTTTCAAGAAATATGTTTCTTCAAACTGGGTTTTCATTAAATATGGATTCTTGCATGTTATGTGTTCGATGAAATTCCTCAATGACTTTAAAAATGTACTTTCATGCAATTATGATCTAATTATTTTTTGTAAAAGTTTCTATAAATATTGATAGTGGTTTTCAAATTGGTTTTAGAAAACTCATCACATTCTGTAACATAGGTATGTTGCAAAGATGACTTTTCACATTACCGCATGTAATACCACTAGGGGTTTTGATATTGAAAAAATATGATAGTAATCAATATCAATTGCATTAATTTTATGACTATATTGAATTATTATTTATATTTATTTGATTCTATTCCCAATATCAAGAGACCATTTCTTTTTAATTTAATTTATGCTTTATTTTACATATAATGGTATACACCATGGTTTTTTTCTCTCATTTTTTTATAATATATCTTTCATTGTTTTTATTATCTTATAATGGTTTATACCATGTTATATTTATATATCATATTTATGAGAATACAAAATTTTATTATAAAGACAAATACATGTTTTTAAAAATATTACTATCATAAAATTTCATCATAAATTGTCTTTCTTTCCATGTTAGAGATCACATTTCATTGGTATTATAATTTTTATTTATTCCTTGGTGAAACTATACTAGGATTTCTGATCAAAAAATATATTAAACATTAGGAGCTTGTAGAAATGTATTTTTTTACTAATATAAATAGAATAACATCACGAATTTCTCTAGATTATCTTGGTTGTCTTCTTCTTCATTGTGAGACACTTTGTGGTGATGGATGGTCACCTAGAATTTCATTATTGAATATTCCTTGAAATAATTTTAATTTTATCCCTTTATCCATGGTGTTGTATGTCTCAATTATAATAACTATTCATTAAGACTATAATTATTATTATTTTTTGTAATATGTGTGGGTTTTGATGTTTTTTCAGTACATATAAGTGTAGTATCATTCGATTGATGTGTCAGGTATTCTGGGGTTGTTATGTTGTAATTATGATTCAATGATGTAATGATATCACTTCTTTTTTATACAATTCCATTCAAATTTCACACTCATATGTCATGATACATGTTTTGTTGGGACTGAATTTATTGCCTTCATTATTTATGGAAAACTCATGTTCTAAAATGTTCTTTCCAAAAATAAATTTCTTGTAATACTCGTTATTGTTCATATGATTATGATATAACACATGATGACAAGTTTATATGTTTTGTCATTATAAATAATTTATCTAACACCTTTTATATGATTCTATTCCTTAGGTGTGGATGACTTGTATGAATTATGTGAAAATCATTAAGGGGGTCAATAAGAGTTCGATTATTATTAAATTTTTACAAGCTTTGATAACATGTTTTAAATATAATTATTCCTCAAATATAGTAGTTTAAAAAGATTCTATGCTATATGTGAGAATTTAATGACATGTAATGTATAACATTTGGTAATGATTTAATTTAAGGATATTTTAAATTTGGGTCATCAATGTTGTAATTAATAGAGTTTAACTAACTTTTTAGGATTAGTCTAGTTCTATTTTGGATTAATAATAGTGAAGGATAGTGAAAACGGTTTTTATAAGTCTATATGACAATTCTGTGAGTATGATAACAACCTGAACTTTTTTTGAATTTGATATAGTTTGGTTTTCGTTGAAATAACGTCACAATACTAAAACTATCGGTGGATGAAGTATCTATCATAGACGGACCTTAGGGTAGTACCTTCAAAAGAACCATGTTTTGTATTAACTTATTCGTCACAAGATTCATGAATAATACCCTTAATTGTACACATATTTTAAGAATACTATGGAATAAAATTGGTCAATAAAATTATATTAATGAGGATTTTTGATGGATTTTTTATAATATCCAATTATGTTATAGTGTATAGTATTATATAAATAATTAAAAATTGACTAAAGTGTGAATTAGGTTGAACTAAAATCTAATGTGATGGTTTAATAATGTTGGACATTTAAAGGTTTAGTTTTCAATAGTTTTTTTAGGATTTTTCTATTATTATGCTATGTATAAATAACATAATTCGAACTATTTTAGTTTTTTAATGTATATATACTGATGGAACCATGTTACCACTATATTCCATTGAAAATGCAGAGAATATCAAATTATTCAACATAATCGTATATAATTTGGGATTATAAATAATATGGTAATGCCAAAAATATTATCAAGTATTTTGATATAAAATATTTTATTAGTTGTGTCCCTTATAACACCAATTATGGGAAGGATAATTGAGGGAAAATTTTATTCCCCAAATGCTAGAAATAATGAATGTAACTTGGGAGAAATTTTATTAATCGGATGGGTGGATACTATAATTGATAAAATAAAGGCCCTAAAATTGAGATGTGTAAATGAAATAGATAATATATATAAAAAATTTACCTCAATTGTATTAAAATTATGAATTACATAAAAAAAGGACCCAATCCATGGGATGACAATGAAAATAAGTACCAACAATGGCATTTGGAGGGTTAATAAAGAAATTTCTATAAATCAACTACTAATGAAGTTGAATTTTTTACACCAAATATATATATATTATAGTATATGACTATGAATATTAGATATTGAATTATAAAAAAAAATTGGTGTAGTTAATATATCCATAGTGTAAGGATCATCTTTAATATCTATGATAGGGACATAATATAGATTTATCACATCTTTACTTATTGGGATTCAACTAGGAATGGATTATCACTTTTTAAAATGGGTTCAGGTAAAATAATTTATTGGGGAATATAAATTCACAACATAAATTACCTAGGAATCAGTATTCGGTGTATGGTTTAATTGGGTTATCTGTTTATAATTTACAAGAATCATATAACTATTAAAATTATTATAACAAAATATATTTAAGAGGGGAAAATGTAGTATCTAAAATTTCATGAAGTATTTAAATTACATAATTTTTTGGTTAAAAGAATTTTATAGACATAACACCAAACTAAAATGAAACTGGGAATGCTAAAACAACAATTTTCCATTAAAAAATAAACACTGATTACTTGGTATTAAGGGATGTAACTCAATTTCATAATATATGGTTGAAATAATTAGATTTTAGTAATATAAATCCCCTTTATCAATGTCAATTATAAAATATTAGTATGTTGTTGTATTTTTTTAAGGATTTAAACTAAATAAACCCTATCTTAAATTGGAAAATAATGGTATGAGGGAAATCATATGAAATATAAATTCAAGCCCAGGGAAATTATGACAGGATCTATGCTAGTAGAATCACCACCACTATCTAATGTGAGAGAGTACATTTTTCTTCTATATTATTTATAGATCATGATATACTATGTAAATATATATTTTTGTGATATAAAAATTTACTTATTAAGGAAATCTGTTAAATACCACATTTATTTTACATAATTCACATTTTGAGTATTATATAAAAAGAATGTTTATTTTATTATAATATATTTTTTCAATATATATATTTTTTTAAAAAAAATTAAAATTTATAATTTCAATTACATTAATGTATTTTAATTTTTATAATTTATAATGTCAAATTTCTATTAGTTTTTTATTTTTTTTTTAATTTTTCTAGAAAGATTGATTTTTCGGACAATAGTACAAAACACGAAATTTTAAATATCACATCTTTTATAGAATGTTCATAATATAAATTTATATTAAATATGTATTAAAACCTTTTCATGGTCAATTATTTATTTAATATTTTAAATAATAAATATCATGACACTATTATTAGTCTATTAAACTCACAATTATCATTTTGAACATAAGTAATAATTTATTCTATAGAATTCGTTTCGAACTTTTCTAGTAATTAAATATTACAAATGTATAATAACTTTTCTATTCCTTTTAAATATATAATATTATTATTTTATATAATAATTAAATAATTCATCCAATATATATAAAAATTGAATATTTTATTCTAATCATAATATTTGTGTTCAGAAGATCATTTTCCAAAAAAAATGGGGTTTTATGTGTCTGCATGAAAACTTAAGAAATTTATTGTCTCAACCATCTGATTTCTTTTTGAAAAAATTATATTCATTTTTTGTATTAGAATTATTAAATTATACATTATTAATAATTTCAATTTTTTCAATAATATTTTTTTATGGTAAAAATGAAGTTACTGTTGCTAGGGTGGGTAAGGATTAAAATAATTTAACCTAATTAAAAATGATATAGAAATATTAAAAACGTGTAATATAAAAATCATTTGAGTTATTATGGACCTTATACCCTCAAAGAATACATTTTTTTTATTTTTTTGTTGTATTTATCATGGAATAATGTAATAAAATTATTTTAATGTAAAAGGTGTCTACAAAAATTCAATTCTCATAAAATATAAATGGGGAATTAAACAACCCATAAATGATATTAAAAAATTACAGATTCTCATAAATACATACCATTTTCCCTTATAATATAATCTTAATCCACTTATATAATATTTTATAAATAATTAATTATCCTATGATCTCTATTCCTATAGAACCCTCCAGGGAAAATTCAAATTTCTCAACAAGACTACTCATTTTTTCTAATGGTTTGTAATTTCTATCTGAAATTTATAATCATATTATTATTATTATTATATAATTTAAATAGTATTTTTTTATTAATATTATTATTATTATATGATAATGGTAACTACCAACACCATTACCCTTTTTTAAAGAAAAATGAAAATGATAATAATGTGTATGTGATAGCTACCACATCTAGGAAGAAACATTTTTAGTTTTCCTTACCACTTCCCATGTAAATTTATTTGATTTTTTTATTAGGTGAATATGATTTCTATAGAATTATTATTGTTATTTAATTAAAAATTAGAAATCCTAATATTTACTATAATAGTAACAAATAATTTTAAATCTAACACATTAAACGAGTTTTCTAAGATAAAACATTTCTCAATATGTAATTGTTTCAAAACTAATAATTTTCATCTATTTAATTAATAATATTATATTTAACACAAATAAACACCCATTAATTTCATTATTCTTCTATTATAGTGATATTAAAACTTAACCACTTGATAACCATTTCTTAAATTATGGTATGTTTTTCTCTTGGTCGATTAAACCACCCACCTTTACAATATAGTAATATAATATCATGTATCACCATATTAACATTAATAATGATAATATAAGATAAAAAGATTTAACTATATAATTATTTCTGGTGAATAATGTCCTAATTCATATTAAGTGCGTTAATTAATATATCAATATTATCATATTTAAAATAACCAAAATAAGATCATCACTAATTTCACAAAAAAGTATCAATTAAAAAATCTCATTGAATGAGATTATAAATATATTACAAAGAGTAAATTACTATAACATTAATTTTTTAGTAATTATAAAATACTGGGGAAGAACAATGATTAAAACTCTATTATAAAACCTGTCAATGCGATCAACATTACACACAGTCTATATTGAACATATGTGAAAACTAACTAAAATGGTAATAATAGAATTAAAATAAATTTTGTATATAAATTATTATATTTGTGATTAATGTTTTTAAATAAGTTATTAACACAGTTATTTTCTAATATAGTATATTAGTGTGTGTTTGACTAAGTGGTAAGGCAAGGTCATAGTTTTTTTATCTTAATTTAGTTTTATTGATGTTTTCTTTATGATCCCAAATTATTCCTTATTTTTTGCTAATCTATTATGCATGGGTTTATTTATGTAATAAATTTTGTGAAATTAAATAAATTTAAAAATACAAAACTTTTTCTACATTTTATGTATTTTCAATATTATTTTTTGTAACACAGTAAGTGATTTATTTAACTCGAATCCCCTTTTTATGAGTTATTATGTTTGAAATTGAAATTTATAATTCGACACATTTACACCCACTGTAATATTTTATATATAATGTTCACATCACCTTATTGTAAATTTAATAATTATATTCAATGATATATCGTTGATGAATTTCATCCCAAAATAGTATTTCATTTTTGAGAATATTTTGAATCATCTTTATTGATGATTTTCAATCCATTTCCATAATTTACATTCCCTCTATCATTATACATTTTAACTAGATTTTTTTATATCATGTGGAAATTGTATTACCCTTATATTTTTTTATAATATCATATTAAAGGTTTTTAGGATGTTAGATTTTAGAAAATGCATTTTGAAGCATAGAAATAGATATTCCGAAACCACCCTCTATACTTTTGGTCTATATAATCTGATTAATTTTTCCTGATATAATTTTCAACAATTTATTAAATATTCCACATATATTTTCATTGTGTATATTAATATTTTAATAAACCATTAATTATTTGGATTAATACATGTTTTATGTTCCATTAAAAATTCCCACTTTTATGTAATCCCAACTTAAAAGAGGTTTCTGATTTTTATTTCATTAAAATATTAACATTGTTTTTTTTAAACCATGAATTGATTCTAAAAAATAATTATTTTATTGACAAACCTCCAATTTCAGTTTGGTTAAATGATTATTAATTTCTATTCTTGAATTATTCTTTTTCCCATTTGGAAAATAATCACATACATTGTTTGGTTTTTTTCATATTTAACCATTCTACATTTAATGAATCTCTCTAAAGTAGAATATGATTCTCAATGACCTATGTAATATTATTTAAATATTAACATCCAAAATTATATATTCCCTTATAATGGGAATCCTTATGATATATTCTTTTGTTCTTCTATGGGATGCAATTAAAAACCCCACTTTATCGTCATGGGATTTTAGTGATTACATTTTATGAGTTGTAAATTTTATCTATGTAGAACACATATGAATTTATATATATTGATATTCATTATTTTATTGGGATGATTAGAAATATATATCCCTCCAATTCATTGTGTGATTTTTTCATCACATTTTATACCATGTATGGTGTAGATATAGTTAGCCTATGAAGATTATGTTATTTAAATGATGGGACTATGATTTATACAACATTTAAAAGAATTTTGGAATGATTTATATATCATGATATGTTTTTTATGGGATTAGGAAATGTTACTAATCAACATTGGATCTCTATCTACTATTTTTATAGGAATTTAGTGTAAATCCAATACACCTTTGAAAATTTTCCATTTTTCTAATCGTGGTATTGGGCATTGAATTATTCATATGATATAATGTTTTATATTGTTTCCATGTATTTATGACTCAATGATCTAATGACATAATTCCTTATTCCATGTTCACATTCTTATCTCGTACTTTTATATAATTGTACATGTTTTATCATTTGAGATTATATTTCATTTCTTTATAATTTTTTGGACAAATAATTTTTTCCCATACAACATTTAATACTAAATTTATCCCCACATCATGTTTTCTCATAAGATTATAATATAACTCTTGATGACATGTTGATTTTCATTCTCATACCGAGTATTTGAGATAAATCATTACTTATGATTCCCTTCTCTAGGATTGTATTATAAGAATTGCTTATGAGAATGTATATGAGTGGGTTTAAAAGAGGTTGATATTGGAGTATGGTTTAAAAGTTTAGAAAATAAGTTTCCTATATAATTTTTCCATAATGAAAATAACTAAAATAATTCTCTGATCTATATGATATTTTTTGTAATGCAATGTCTAACATAATTAAATAATTTAAAATAAAGATAAATTTATGTTGGGTCACCAAAACACTAAATTTATAGTTGAAGTGAAAAACATTATCCCTTCATTTAATAAAGATTAAAAATCACGAATTCAATATTTATTAATAAATTATGTATTTCATAATTTTTTAGATACTAATAAGGTCACGTATGAACTAGGCACCCAATACAAAATACTTTAAGCCTCTAAGGGTGTTCCCTATCCCTTTAGGATACATAAAAGTTCCTAGGTATAAAAAATAATCAATTTGTAATGATTTCACCTGATTGAAAAGAAGACAAAAATATATAATAGGTATAATCATATCAATAAATGGGTAATATAAACCAGGAAATATAATATTAAAAATAATCCATCATGATAAATATTCTTGGAATATAATTTTAATCTTCCATATAACTGAAAATATTGAAATTAAATAAAAAAATCCATCAAATTAAAATGTCATTGGACATGTAAGTGGTACAACTCATTTACCCCCATAAATACTAAACCATGAGATCCATGTATAGTATTTATATTATAGTGGCCTATAGACTTATAATATATGGGTGTAAGCTAAATATCCTAGTTATATTACACATACTAACCTAAAAAATAACCCTTAAATTAAATACATTAAATTATATCTTGAAAAAAATATATACATGATATGTTATATAGGATTTCTCTATTAAAAAGCAACACCAATAAGTATCAGTTCAAAAAAAATGAAATTTAAGAAATTTGAGGATATTTTTAAATAAAAACATATTTTTATATTCCTTTTAAAAAATCATTCATAAATTGAATTTAAAGAATTCTTTAGGAAAATAAATAAATAATGATGAATACTAATTAAAAAACTAAAAATTATCCAAAAAATATATGATATATTGTCACCATGGAATCTAAATTGCATTGAGGGAATAATCTCATAAATATCTAATAAGTTCATTAATGATGTAATGTTAGTGCCCTAGAAGAAGACTAACAAACTAAGTAACCCACCAGAAGTCCAAATCTAACCATACAATGAATATCCTATGGAAAACATCCCAATGGATGACAGAAGTCCCCACTTAGGGAAACTAGCAATAGAGTAACAGACTAGTAGTTAACATGTGGGAATAGAATTCCTTATTAGACAACTAGGTCTTCACATGATATGGAATGTGAGGTGATTATATCAATGTAATAATCATAATAGATAATCGTATCATTAAAATAGTCACTTATCTTATGGACACCTCGGAACACCCCAATATGAACATAATCATTATACATTCATTACAATAAATTTTAAAATTACATATTCATGGATACGTAATATATGCTTTGAAACATCCATAAATTCCATCACATAAAATGGACATGTCCTAGGGTTATCATTTCCAAAAAATACATAAAATTTCTAATTAGGACTTGGGGTCATTATTTATGATAAAATAAATGAAAATCCCATTGGGTATAAAATCACATAATCCATCATTTGATTAATAAAATAAATACAGGTTTCAAAAAATAAAGGGATGAAAAACCTATGATTTGGAAAAAATCACTTTCCAAAAATTGAGGAATTCAACATCATATGAAATTTAAATATTAAATCATTGTTGAAAATATCATGAATTAAAATTTGAAAAATTTGTCCTCAAAAATTAAAAAAATTTACATATCAATTCACATGAAAAAATAATTTTTCTTATTTAATGAAAACTAAATATAAAATGATTACATTGAATAAGATACTAGAATAACAGAGGTATCCATAATTTGTAATTTTTTAATCCATAACAAGTGAATTATAAATCTTAGATATTATCATAAGGGGAGATACATGGGACACCAATTAAAATCTCACTATATTCAATAATTGTATAAGTAATACACCTTGAAAAATCCCCGGAGTTGTTATAAAAATATGATATGTACCTGAAAACCATAAACAATCAAAATACCCAAATTATGAACTACCGTAGATATAACATTCAACCAAGACAACATATATAGTTTATTATTGATAGAATCACAGTAGAAAAGATAATGAGAGATCATAACATGAATAACCAACATCGAGATTATTAAAAAACAAGAAGGTAAAACCCTATAGTGATAAAGAAACCAAGGAAATGTTGCCAGGAGTAGTGGGTGTATAATGAGAGAGATAAATACACAAAAAAGTGTTAAACTCAATATGTGTAGAATTATTAATAATTGAAAATTAAATTTCAGATGACTATATTCATGGAATGAATCAATATTCACATAATGAATAAAATTTCAACCTAAATAATCATTTTATGAAATTATCTACCCAGGAAAGAACATATTATTCATAAAATTGAAATGGATTATATATTTTATCGAGGAGATCTATGTAAAGGTATTTCATGACATAATACCATGTTTCCTGATGTGAACTTCTAATGTATTTGGTTTCCAATACGAAAACCTACCATGGTCCCTCCAAAGCTCTCAGAAATAGAAAAAAAAGAAATATATAATGTAAAATAATAGAAAATATAATAAATAAAAATTAATATGAGGTTGATATGTGATAATTCATACCACTGTATCATTTTATGCTCGTAGAAAGCCTTATGGTCTCTGGTTGATCTAAAGAAAGAAGATCATTACACTCGATATAAAAAATAAAAAAAGACAAACCTCAAAAACTCACACATCAATACAATTTCAAGAATATCTGAAAACTCTAAAAGAAGAAACCTATCAAATATATTAACTATCAAATCATTCTTAACGATCTAAATAATACTTCCACAATTAAAAAATAAATCATAGAAAAAATTCCTTATGGATCGATAATATGTTGAAAAACTACAACCTTTCATCTTAGACATCACATTGGAACGAAAGACACATAAAAATTATCCTGGTTGAAAAAATAACCAATATATATCCAAAAAGTGGGATCAATTAATGGGAATAGTAATGTCTTAATAACAACTATGTATTTTATCTTTAGTTCCATTGAAGGTATACTTGAAATGTGGCCCCATATATCTAACAAAAATTGAATAAATTCTTTCATAATAACATAACCAACATTAGCTATCAGTTTCCTCAACACCATCCAACTTTTTACTAAATAAATAAAGTTAGAAATAATATCATATCTCAATTCCCACATCATAGAAAATTGTCAACATATAATAATATCGAGGCCTGACCATTTCCAATACCACTAGTATGGAATAATAATATAACAAAAACCCATATTAAATTAATTTCATATGGGCTATCTCTAATATTTCAATATCCCAAGGTTTATCTTTCATAACTCGCAAACCGAATAAAAAACCCCATAAAAATTAAAGTCATGAAATTCTCTAAAAATTGAAATATTTCACATAACGATACTAAAAATTTCATAGGAATAGAATAGGTATAGAACAAATAAAATTATATACAGATTTAAATTCGAAGGAATGTGGAGTAATTCTTGAAACTAGGTGCAACAAATCATATGATTTTTTAATACACTAAGGTTAACATCCCATAAATTCCGAAATTACATTTTTTATATAAAAATTTTCATAAATGGACTGATTTATAATAAAAATTTAATGATACAATTGAGGTTATTTTCCTTTAAAATAATAACTCAAATTATTGTTTTTTATAAATTTTATTATTAGTTAATATTTAATTATTCATATTATTTATTTTTTTCAATTTAATTTTAAATTTTTATTTTTAAAATGAATTATTTTTTACAGTAGTAGTTTGTTTCAATGATTATTTTAAAAGGAATATATTTATTTAATTATCTTTTTTTAAAATTTATCAAGATATTATAAAATAATTCCAATTAATAAATTCCAATATTTTAGAGATAATATATTTCATAATGAATTTTAATTATTCTGATTTATAAATATATGACAATACTAAAATATTCTTGTTAAGAATAATGAGTTTACTCAATATAAATAATTAAATTTAATTTATTCAATGAATCTAATTTAAAATAATTATAAATATTTGAAATAGAAATTTTAAATATTGAATAAATATATATAATAATATGATTATTTGTATTTATTTCAAAAAAATGATAAATATATACATATATATGGAATTATAATTCGATTATATTTATACATTTATTACTATTATAATTTTTGACTTATAAAACTATGATTATATATATTTTGATGAAAATTACATGAATTTTTTTTATATAATTTCATGTGCAAAAATGAAAAAAAATAAAATTTGGTAAAAAAAAATAGAGAGAATTATTAATTAGAGGATCAGGGGGTGCAGGTGTTGAAATAGGGTAAAGGAGTTTATCAAGGAGATCAGGATGGTAAAAGGGTGATTACACCTTGGGAGAAGAGATGATCTAGAGCCATCTATAATCACCCACTATGATGTCTTTATCTTTCTTGGAGTTCGGTAGCCAGTGAAGGTTCAAATCGGACTGCGGAGTTAAACCATATTTTAGGATGGACCAAGCGTTTTTGAAGTGTTCATTTTCATTTTAGGGTTCGACCATTACATTATGAATCAAAATACGAGGGTTCTTAGGGAGGCTAGTTGTTCTTACTCCTCTGAACTAAATAATGTTTTCGTTTTCCCTATATTTGTTTAATTTTTAGGGGATAACATAAAATCAAATTGTATATTCTCATCTATTTGATGAAATCTCCCTTCTAAATTGTTTTCCTATATTTTAATTATGTGGTTTTATTTTATCAACTTGCTATTATCTATTATTAAATTCTTTATCTAATCGTTTTTAATTTTTCTTGTCATTGGTTTGGTGTGTTTTATCTTCTGATGGGGTTTTCACAATGAATATGTCAATATATATTATATTCTCTCTATATGAATTTTTTCATAGATGTGTGGATCTCATATGGTCAAAAAAATTTTGTTTATATTTTTTATCACTGTATAAATGGAAAAGAATATAGATATAAAATCCCTTGTGGATATTAAAACTAGGAAACCGGTTTCATGATTGAATAGAAATATAAGGGGTGTCTAAAGAAACAATTCTACCAAAATTCATAAGGGTGTTATTAATTATTTTTCATGATTTATTTAATAAATTCAGTTAGGTGTTATGTTTATTTATCAATATAGGAATATGTTATTTTTTGAATAGATATTTACAAAAAATATATGAAATTTTTCTGGATATTAAATTTTTTAATGGAGAAAGTTTATATTCCTCAAGAATTATGATTAAATGTTGATTTTTTAACAAAAGTTTATTCTAATGAATTTATTTTGAAAATAATATTTCATAAGTTAATTGAATCAATAAAAATTATAGAAATATTTCTGAAACATATATTTTTATTGTTTAATTTATATTTTATGGACGATTTTTCAAATTTTTAATTAAACATGAATATATACTACGATTATGAGTATTATAAGTTCCATGCAATATATATGTGTGTGTTTCTGTGTGTGTGTGTCTGTTTATGTGATTTTTATGGGAAACATAATTTTATTTAATTGTGAATTTAATTTTATATTATATATATAGGGAACAAATTTTTATTTTCATGTTTATTAATTTATTATCATGTTTCAAAAATAGGGTGCTTAGAAAATTAGGAATTTCATTATGTTGTATTGAAATTACGGATGTCTCATTTACATATTTTCATTTTCATGTGTTATGCATAACATTAACATACATTTCATTCTTAATAAATTCATGATTTCAATATAAATTTTAGGATTTCATTCCGAAATAATATAATACAAGGATTTCATCAAATATTAGACGTTTTATTAAAAATGATTCATTCAAAAAAGGGAAAAACAATAATTTATTGAATTCTATATTTTATATGAATAATTTTTTTTTAATTTTTTTAATTTTTTAGATGTATTCATAAAATAATGTTGTTATTTTATGCATACAATCAAATAAGTAAATGAAACTATTATTTTACTCAAAATTATGTTTTAAAATAGTAAAATTTATCACAATATATAATATGTATTTTAGGAGTTCATGAATGAATATATGAACATATGGATGAAAATTATTATTTTTATAGTCCATACAAAGCCTTATGACATGAGTTTTGATGATAAAAAACTAGGTAAGTATTTTCCAGGAATGTTGATTTTTTTTAAAGGTTGGGGCCAAAGCCTCATTTTATTGTACATATATATAAATATTTTTTGTGATTTTTATTACATGGTTATGTTTTAAAGTGAAAAATCATTGATAAATGTATATATATATATATAAAGAAAAATATTCTTTTTAAAATGTGACGCATGGATATGGTCAACATCATAGGGAGTATGGATTGAAACCGTCACTTACGAAAGTGGGTTGGCCTAGACAGTCTTTCAAGTTTCCAGTGGCCTCATGGTTTTTTTTCAAATTATTTCTTACTGTTTTCAAAAATAGATGGATTACATTTAAACAGTTTTTGAATTATAATTACTATCAATGTATTAAAATATTTTATAAAATTATTTTACAAAATTATTTTCACCAGTATTTTAGAAAACTAATTACTCAGTAATTTATTGGTCACCCTATTATTTAAAATTAGTTTAATTTGTAGATTTGATGTTCTATGTTGGGAATTTTTTCCATTAGATCTAGTATATGTAGAATTGTAGTTGTCAAATAGTCTTCATTTATTTTAATCTCAGATAAATTGTATGTCTTTGTCTAATCTACCATAACGTAGACCAGAAAAGGTCCTAAATTTTATAAATTATATTGTGTAGTTTTCTAAAATATATACACATCATTTTAGTCCCTGAATCTATAAGAATTTGTTTGGGCCATTATAATTTCTATCAAAGGTACGATATGGACAACTTTCGATATTATATGTTTTTTCTAGGAGGTATTGTACAAGTTTATAGTAGTCCTAGACATTTTTTAATTTGAAAGAGGAATTTCCTAAATTTTGTGGACTCTAATGAAAGAATTGTGAGGATGAAATTCTCTTTTAGGGGATAATGTAACATTCCATAAATGGAGAACATAGTTTTATATTATGAATAATTTATTAAATAGAATAAATTATATTTTTAAAAAATAAAAATGTTTTTTAGATGATTTTATTTACAAATAATAACTGAAATTTACTTTTTTAATTAATTTAATTATTTGTTAATAATTAATTATACTAATTATTTATATCATTCAATTTAATTTAATATTAATATTGTAAAATACGATAATGTTTCATAGTATTATTTTGGTTAAAATACTATTTTAATTTAAATATATAAATTTAATTACTTTTTTAAAAAGAATCAAGAGATTATATTATAATTTAAATAAATAAATTCCGAAATATTCAAGAAAATATAATTCATAAATAATTATAATTACATTTAATTATAAATTTATTGATATATATAAATATACTCTTTTTAAATTATATGTGTACTCAATATAAATATTCAAATTTAATTTGATGAATGAATATAATTAATAATTATTATTATAATTTCATTTAGAAAATCTAAAATAATGATTAAATATATAATAATATAATTAATTTTTTTTCATTTTAAAAAAATATGACATAAATATATATATATATATATGAAATGATAATTTGATTTTTCTTTTAAATTATTATAATTATAATTTTTTCTTATAAAACTATGATTATATAAATTTTGATGAAAATTATATATAATATTAGGTTCCAATTTCATGTGTAAAACAATAAAAATAGAAACCGATTAAAACAAGAGAGAGAATATTGAATTTTGGGATCTGGGGGTGTGTGTCTTGCTATATTCTAAGCGAGTCAAGAAAGGCCTTCAGGATGAGAATAAGGTGAGTGTAGATAGGGAGTGGAGATGAGCATTATATTTCGAAGAGAAATTATCGGGATGAATTCATCTAGTTGATGTTTAGACACTGGTGAGTCTTTGAACCTTGACAAGGAGTTCGACCTCCTTCAATCATAGACCGAGCATCATCGAAGGGTTTGTTTTTGGTTTTTTTGGTTTGACTGAGAGGATTGTAATATTGATCTAAAGGTTCTATGTGTGTTTAGTTGTATTTTTCCGACAGATCTAAATTAGTTTATGTTTTCTTCATCGGAGTGAAAAATTTTATAGTTTAATTTCAAAGAAAACATTATATTGTTGACTATTTATTGACTTCTTCCTCCACGATTGGTATCCTACGTCATCATTCTGCATCTTGATTTTATCAACATAATGTTACCATTTATCTGCATCCTTATCTGATCATTTATCATTGTTCCTGACATTATTGTGTATTGATTTGTATTTTGATGATTTTATGACACTGAATATATGAATATATATTATATTCTTTCTCTCTACATTATTCCTTTTATATATGAATATCCTATGGCATGTAGAATAGTTATTGTTTATATTTTTTCACTATATAAATAGAAAATGATATGGTTATAAAATCCTTTGTGAAAATTGAAACTAGGAAACCATTTTTTAGTCTGGAAAGAAATATAGGGGAGTCCAAATTAGTAATTCTACAAAATATTTTAAGGGTGTTATTAATTGTTATTTTCCGATTTTGGTTTCTGATATTTTTTACTAAATTCTATAATGGATTATTTTGAATTTCCAATTTATGATTTTTGTAATTGTCTTATGTGTGATTTTATAATTATTTATATCATGGTTCAAGATTTCCAAATTATGATGCGAGTATATTTATCTTCATTAATGATTTTTTTAAATATGATTTTTTCACAAAATTTGATTCTTAGGATTTTATTTTGGAAATTATATTTCTTAACTGATTTTCATGTACCATGATTATATAATTATTTCAAAAATAGTTATTTTTATGGATAAATTTATAAAATATGGCTGATTTATCACTAATTTTTTAATCATGAGTTTATTCTTCTATTGTGATTATAATAAATGTCATTTCATATATTTATATATATATATGTGTGTGTGTGTGTGTGATAATTATGGGAAACATCAAGTTCATTTATTTGGAATTTAAATTAAAAATATATATGTATATATATACAATGATGAAATTTTTATTTTCATGTTTATAATAATATTTTCATGTTTATAAAAGTGTGTTCCTAGAAAATTATGCAAGTCATCATGTTTTATTAAAATTATGAATGTCAAATTTTCATATTATCATGGTCATACATGATGCATAGAGTTGGCATACCCTTCCTTCATTATAAATTCATTCCTTCAATTAAAACATTTTTTACATTCAAAATTATTGAGTACCTGGAATTAATCAATTTATAAATGTTTTATTTATAATGCTTCTTATAAAATTTTAGGTGTGAAACATAATTCATTATGGAAGAAAAAAATTTGTATAAATATATTAATATTAATAACATTAATTTATGAGTAGGCTTTATTAAATAATTCCAATATTTTATAATTTGAATCTGATAAGTAAAATTGTCTAATAGTTTATATAATATTGAGTTTTAAAAAGATAAAAGTTATCACATTATTAAATTTGTATATCATGAGTTCATAAAAAAAGGTACGCACAAATGGATGTTAATTATTATCTCAACATTCCATGAAAAGCCTTATAATATGAGTTTTGTTGATTTAAGGATGCATTAGAGACATTCAAAGAATGACGATATTCATATATAAAAATATATAAATAAACGATTCTATGGTTTTATTACGTGGTTATGTTATAAAGAAATGTCAAATGATAAATATATATATTTATATAAGGCATGCTGATTTTTTTTATGTTTATACTTGGACATGGAAAACATAATAGGTAGAATGAGTGAACCTATCCCTTATGAATTTTGGTAGGCCTAGAAAAACATAAAATTTTCTTCTTCCCTCATGGTTTTGTTTTCGGAAGCTTACAAAGATTTTTCTGAAAATCATTGGATAATATTTATGGATTTTTTGAATTAGAATTAGTTACAACATTTTAAAATAATTTATTTAATTATTTTACAAAATTATTTTCACTAAAAGTTTAGAAAACTCTTTAATGAAAAATTTAATGATTACCCTATATTTTAAAATTATATTCACATTTAAAATTCATGTTCTATGTTATACATTGTCTCTTTTTGAGTTGGCGCATGTTGAAGCGTATTTGGAATATAGTCTTATTTTATTTTCAACTATGATAAATTATAATTTTTTGTCTAAACCTCTATAAACTAGACTGGAAATTGACATTTATTGTTTGAAGTTTATTTATTATTTCAATTTTTTAAAAATTATATATACGTAGTATTTTAAGCATTGAATCCATATGGGTGGGTTCGAGGTGTCATACATAAAAATTAATAATGTTTCTATAAGTTTTTTAACCTTAAAATTTGCATTAAATCAGTTTGAAACCACTAAAACATTGGATAATAGGCTTTTAGAATTATAAAGGGATGATATAAGATAGGAAAACCTTACTAATCTACCATAAATTTTGGAATTCACAAGGTCATGGGAATAATAATCATATTCACTATCTCGAACAACGTAATCACTAATCCACAGGAAAGAGAAAGAGGAAACATTTAGAAATATAAAACATGCTAATGTTGATCTCCCTAATATATTATAATTTCCCTCAGATTGAAACTCATCAAGATCTAGTGATAAAAGTACGGTTTCTTAAAAAATAATGATCTTGTGAAGATACATAAAATATAAATCCATACATCACCATAATAGATTCTATTAGTGAAACTGTTCATTCAAAAAAATAAATAGAATTCAAAAATAACCAATGTACAACATGAAAAAATAGTAATAAATATGTAAAAATTAATTACATCAAAATAACACTCAAGTGTTAACTACATCAATATTTGTTTCAATAAGATGATTTACTGCCTCGTCCATGATTCTATTTTAAGGTGTTCCTTCATTTATTAGGTCCCATGTTTATCCTTTAGTTTTTCCTTGTGTTTTTGTGAATATTGGATATTTTGGGATTTTTAGAATGTGGCATATAGTTGGAACATAGTAAAACAAAATTTTGCACCCTTCCCCAAGTATGAGTGCAACCGGATTCATCCCGAATAGAAGAGGTCACATGGTTGATGCATGTTTTGGAAAATAATTTTGGATAACCCTATGTCACACACTTCATGGATAGTGAGGTATCCATATTTTATGAATGGTATGGAAAATTGTGTAAGAAAACCATGCGACATGGGTAGGTAAGTAAAAGTGTGAAATTTCCCTTCTACTATCATTAGATTTAATCATTAAAGACCCATTTTTTTCCATCTCCAAGTTCATAAGGAAAAAGGAAGAATTCTCAATCTCCTATAATATTAGTATCCTATTCTAAGGTCTATAACTATTGGCATCTTCGTGTTATGGTGCTAAATATTCAAGGTAATATTCCGTTATCTTCTTCATCTTCCTCCTTCCTCCATTTTCACTTGAGTTATTTTACATAATCGGTTTGTGGATCTAGGTTTTATTTTTCATTGTGTTTTCATTATGGGTTCCATTTAGTTTGGGTTTATATTGGGTGTTCATTCTTCTTAGAACCATTTTGAGGTTGTTTTAGGTGGGAGTTCTTTAGGAAATGAGAGTTTGATATAGGTTTCACTTTTCACATTCCCTTTAAATTTAGGAATCATTGGTTTCATGATTTTCAAACCCTCTTTAAATATAAATTAGTGATATATGTTTTTCTAAAAAATGTGAAATTAAGTTTTTTCATTAATTTTTTAATTATATAATATTTATTTATTGAGTTGTGCACTCCAAGTGTTTGATAAATTTTCTGGATGGCCTTTATAAGTGGACTATTATTTCAAAATAATGGGTTCGATTTGATAATATTTTTGTGGCATATAAAATATTGGGTTGAGAATCAGAAAAGGTTTTATATGTGTTTTAGATTTAAAATTGGATTTTCATTGTTTCCTTGAAAATCATTTGGAAATTTAAAGGAAATGAGTTGGTTTCTTATCAGAAATGAGGGTTTTTCTCAAAGGTTTTTTTTTTCATTTTGATATTTTTTTAATTTATGGTATTCAAAACCATCCTTGGATAATTATATTTACTAAGATATGTCCAATTTTTTTATATTTCCACATTGAGAGACTCCATTATGATCAAATGGTTGAAAGGAAAGAGACTGCTCCGTGGGGTGACTCGGGGGTGACTCGTTCTATGGGTCTCTTGTTTATAATGTATGTGAATTTGATTGGAATCATTTTTTTTTTGAAATGTTTCTTTAACACAACTTTATTCAAGACATGGATACCTAAAATATCTTTCTTATTTTTAGTGAATAGATTCTTTAGTAGAACAGGATTGGACTCTAGCTAGTGGCCCTTAGAATGGACCTTTCTTCACTTTGGGACAGTGTACCTTGGTCATACTAGGTAGAGAGTGATCGAGTGTGTGGGTGAGTTGATGTCATCAAGTAAGTAATTCCATCAAGGTGATTTGGATGTAATTATGTTCTGTATTTTTCCAATGAGATCCTAGGTTCTCCCATCTCCATTTATACATAGTTATTTACAATGGTTGATTGAGATGCATTGATGGTTGGATAATTTTTCCTAAGATTCCCCCTTTTCCCTGGTGATGGGATCATTTTTGGTGATTTCATTCATCCTGTACTCTGTGAAAAATTATGTGAATAATTTCAATGATTTTTGAAAAGGGTTAATAAAATTTATTATGATCAATTTCCATATAAAAAAAGAAAATGACACCATCCTTCTCTTATAAATTTTGATGTCTTCTTCTAATAAATGAAAATGGATTTGAATGATAAAAGGGAAAATTGACTATGTTTTTTTTAATGAGAAATGTCTGAAAAACATAATTTCTCATATTTTATTTTAAACATGAAATTTATGTATCTTTATTTATAAGGAATGTATTGGGAATAGAATGTTCTTACAAACCAACAGAGGTTTAATACTCCAGAATATAGTTGTTTTCTGATATTACCATTTGGTAAGTGGTCTATTTTAGTTTCCATTATCATGGGACATGGTTAGTTTTGGTATGAAATATTGACATTAAGGATCACATGGAGACATTTGGGTCAGCAAGTTTAGTTTTTGTTTTATTGTTTAGTTTTCTGTATTTTAATTTTTTTTTTAAAATGATGTTTTGTTAGGTAATTTTATTTATCATGGGATTATTTTTTTATTTCAAAGACTTTTTTATTTATATAGGGATAAATTATTCCTTTGGATATTCTATTGATTCCCTAGAACTGGTTTCTAGGCTGGGAGGATCATGAACACTTCGCAGACCTTGTTGAGGGAAGAATCGGGTGACCTGTTCGGGGTCGACATAGGATGGTTCAGGAAAAATTGTACCATATGTTGTTGGTTCATTAGAGGACTTAGAATTCAAATCACCCTTGTTTTTTTTCATAATAGATGGAGTAGGATCATCATAACTTTGAGTGTAGGTATGAGGTAGTGTCTACCCAGGACATTTGATGTCAGACCTTAGGATTTCTATGGATGTCTGGTTTTAATTTCATTATATCATTCTTGGGGGTTGAGTGATGCTTGGGATGTGAAATGGGTGCCAGTCAATTTTTCTCGATGAGATCACAAGGCATGGGAATCCATTTTTATGTAAGGACATTATTTTGAAAGGCTCCTAGTGATGATGTCCAAATTAGCATATTTTCATAAACCAAATTGAAACATCTCCCATCGACTATAGATTCAACTTGTGAGTTTCATTCGGTACCTATTGATTATTAATTTTTTTTCAATACCATTATCCAGAAAATTTGAAAAGTATTTATTTTGTGGAAATGATTTGGATTTTATAAAATTATAAAAAATATATTTAGATTTTTTTGAGTGCTTTATAAATATGAGTTTTATAAAATGGTTTTTGGGTAAAATGAGAATTGTTTTAAAGATATTGTATTTATAAAATCAAAACCTACAGTTTTCATATTATTTTTGGAAGAGGGTATTTATATTATTGTGGGTTTCAAAAATTCTTTTAAATGAGAGTAAATGATTCTTTAATATATATTTTTCTGATGAAATGAAATTTATTGAATTGATGGAAATGTTACCAATGTATCTCATTGAGGTTTTGTATGTAATTTCGATGATTTTTATTTTTGGTTAAAATAAAATGGATTGAAGTGTAGAGTTTGAATTTTTTTATTGATTTAGAGGATAGTGATCATTTAAAAACGGTTTTTGAATGGTGAAGCTGTATATAAATTGAATGTGTCAAAACATAGTTTTAGTGTTCTTTTTTGAAATTGGAAAAGATGTTTTGATAGAACATTGGTATTCTTGGGATCTCTCAGATGTAGGGATATGTGTGAAATGGTGGATGGTGGATGGTAAATCTATATGGTTTCTTGTATTACCATGGGAATATTTGAGTGTGAGTCTCTATTGATTAACATTGTTGAGGGTGAAACATCCCCTGTTTGTGTTTCCTTTAAAAGTGTTATGAAGAGGAAAATACATAATGGTTTAATAAAAAAAATTATCTAGTTTTTTTATTATGATTTGTGACTGTTGTTTATGTGGTGTTTTCAGTTTGATAATTCTTACGGATGGTTTTTTTTAATGTGTTCATGATTTTATTGAAGCTTAGTGTACACCCACATCAATGATATGATGGATATTCATGGTGAAGCTATGGGTGGTTCGCTGTTAAAAAACCCTCCATATTATTAACATAAGAGATTCCTTCATGATTTTAGAATTATAAACCCTCCTCTATTTTATGACTAATCATATCCTCTCATAGTATAATATTGGATGATGATAATAGAAAGAATCTTTAGTTCCATTGAGTTTCATGACTCTGAGATGGGGAATTACATGATATTTTTTCATAAATTTCTAGAAAATATGTGATGGATGTTGGTCTATCGAACCAAGCCTCATCAAGATTTTACGTTGGAGTTCATCAAGGCTTTGTACAATGAAAATTATTTATATGAGGTAGTAAAGGTTAGTATAGTAATGGATATAATCTCCCTTCATCATTGTAATGATTAAGTGCAGGATTTCAACTTTAAGGTTTTGGATTTAGTTCTTTAACAACAAGAGTGGGATTCAGACGATTCCATGAAGGATTGAAATCTTGATAATGCACTTCTTACTGATAATTATTTGAATTCTTTTTTATTTATTCTATCCTCATTCACTGATGTGGTGAGTCACATTGTGCAGTTTGATGCTTTTTTTAAAGGATTCCTTGATGTGGTTATCCTCCATCAGACTCTAGAATCTATTGGTGGATTTCCATGTAGTGATTGGAAAGTGGAATTAAGATTGTGGTGTTGGTCGCATAATTAAAAGGCATGTATATCTGTTGTCAGTTTCCTCTAATTATATGCTTATGTTAATTTATTAGTGTGAAAATAATTTTCATAATAAGTCATCAAGTGTTGATTTAACAAAGTCTTTATATGCCTATGGATGTCTAGGGCACCTACAATGGTTCTATCAGGGTACTCATAGAATGTGATGTGGAGCCAGATCTACACCCCCAAGAAACCCCAACCTAGTTTCCAGAGTAAGTTGCTATTTTATGATCATTTTAATGCCCCTTTATATGTAGGATAATTTTATTGTGATGGAATTTCTAGTGTTTTTTTTCATTTTTGTATTTTCTTTCAGTTGTAATAATGATTGTCATAGTTCCATTGTCAACATCTGTTTCAATAAAGTATTTTTTCATTTAGAAATTCTTAATGTTTTCTATTCAAAATGGAGGTGTCTTTGGATAATAGCATGTTCCCAATGTTTTTCATTAGGGTGAATGAGGATCAGTATTGTGATTCCTCTAAATCTATATCATTGTCAATGTTCCTTGTTTCCATAAATTGTGTCTAATCATATATCGTGTTATTTTGGTTCTATATAGGGTGTTGGTTGGGATTTTATTATAACAAAAAAAGGAGTCCTTATATGGTATTATCAACTCCTAACTACAAGGAAGTGAATGCTTCATGACATCAAGGCTAATGCTACAGGATATGGTGTGATTCTTGCAAACAGTCATGAATCTCATTGGTGTGGAGGATTGTAGATTATCGTATGTCTCTAGTGCTAGAATTTGGATATTTTATGTTATTATATTTTAGCATATTCATTTCGGGAAGCTCTTGTTTTATTTTCCGTGTTTTATAATCCTCGTTTACCAATTACTATCATTGATATATGAATGTTCCTCATTGGATGTAAGAATGTTTATAGGTTTCATTTCTTAAAATCCCATTTTTTTACTTTTGTGATTTATATATTTTATTGTTTCTTGTTTTATGATTATCCTTTCTTATTCAGTTTTAGTTTTGGTTTATACTCATATAGAAATGGTTTCATCTTGCATATAATATAAATCATGGATGTATTTTACACATTGTATTGAGTTTCGTTCATCCGGACCCCCTTGTAGTTGTGGGATTAGTCCATGTGATGAGTTATCGGTATAGTAAATTTTGGGTTTCTGATGTCGGTTTGTGACAGTTGGTTTATAATTTTGTGTAGTCCATTATAGCCTTCCACATTAGTAATCAAGTTTAGTTTATATTTTATATTTTCAGTGTGTAATTTCTCTGGTTTTTTTGTTCTGAGTCATTCCTTCGATGTGAACATTTTGCTTCTATAGTAGGCTAGATAGTCGTGTTCAAAACAAGGTTGCAAAAGTCACTATCTTCATTTTCCCTCATTTTTTATGAACTGGTTTCAGATCATTTGTTTGATGTAGGTAACAGATTTAAATTCTTTTTGTCAGTGGTTGGGATGTTACTCATTTTAAGGAGATTAATCATACTAGTGTTTGAAAATTATTCTTCGATCAATCCATAGAAGATGTTGTGGATTTCTAGGGGAAGAAAGCGTAATGGTGGGAAGAATTGTCTCATTTGTTATTTTATTTTGATGAGATGAATTATTTATTTCATTACAATTTTTATTCCTTATTTTCCCTATAGTTTTTATGAAATGTGGTGATTCAAGGATTTTTCAGTAGATGGTGCATGATTTGTGCACAGTTAGGGAAAATTATACACTCCTCTCTAGGTTAGGGTGTAGGAAGATTCCTGTTGGATAGAGGCATCCACATGGTTTTCGAAATGTTTTCTAAACCATGAAGGTTTTCCATGCTACATTCTCTTATTAGGTAGCGAGGGATTCATGTTTTCCACATGGTTTTGAAAACCCTATAGGAAAACCATGTGACCTGTACTAGTCATTAAAAGTTTGAAACGTCCATTTTATGCTCTCCAAGTTTGGACCAAAAAACACCCATTGACATTCTTATAATTCATGAAAACCAATGGGAGAATCTCCATTCTTCTCCATGAATCCTCTCATATTACAAAGTGTAGATCTAGAGGTTTCTTCGTGATTATTTCAAAATCATCTAGGTAATATTCTTCACTCTTCTTCCTTGTCCTACTTCTTCTATATTCTCTTGATTTTATATTCATCCATGGCCTTGTGAATACATGTTTCATGGTTCATTTTATTTTAATTAGGGATTTTTAGGGTTAATCATAGGTTTTCTTTCCTGCTGGATCATTTGTGAGGTTATATTTGGTGGTCATTGTTGAAGCATCATGAGTTGGAGGCAGGTTTCCCTATGAAAATGATGATTAAATTTATGAATTGATGGTTTCATTCTTTCAGACATTCAATTTATATAAATTATTGATGTATGATTTTTATAATAAATTTTTTATGCGAAATGAGGCATTTTACATATCTGTTTTGAAGTATATTTCATTATATTTTTCAGTTATTCACACCAAGTGTTTGATAGATTTTATAGTTTTCCTGTACGAATGGATTTTGGTATCTAATTCATGGTTTGGATTAGTAAACTTATTTATGGCATCAGAAATGATAGTTTGAGATTACAAAATGTTTTCAAAGTGTTTTGTATTTGAAATTTGTATTTTTTTTCTATGAAAATGGTTTGGCTATATAAGGTATATGTGTTGGTTTCCAATTCCAAACCAGTGATTTCTCAATAGCTGATTAAGGCATGTTTTGATCTTTTGTGAAATTTATGATCTTAGAAACCCTACTTATAATATTCTTTTTCTATTTTCTGTTAAATGTTATCGGAGGCCCATGATCAGAGACTTTATTATGATTGGATGGTTTAAAGGTAAGATATTGTTCCTTGGGGAGGTTTGAGGGTGAATTACTATGAATTTTTCTTGTCTATTCTTTATAAGAATATAATTGGTATATTTTTGGGATTTTTTATCAGACGCACCTTGGTTTTTACGTGGTAACCAAGATTATCTATATAATTTTTTGGGAGTTTTTTCTACAGTATTGTAGTATTTTGATCTATCTAGTGTACCATAGCATGTACCCTTCTTAACTTTGGGATAGTGCCCCTAAGTTATACCAGATAGGGTGTGGTATATTATGTGGGTGAGTTTATGTCATCAGGTGAGGAATTCCATCAGAATCAGTCAGATTTTATATTGCTCTAGATTATTCCCCTTAGATCCTATTTTATCCCCTGTCCTTTTGTACTTATTAATATGAAATGGATTATTGATATGCATTGTTTTTTTAAAAGTTTTCATCCTATTTTTCAATTCCCTTTTTATGGGTTCATTTCTCCTACTCTGCTTCATGGTAGAATATGTGAAAATCAATGTGAATGTTATAAATGTTTTATGAAAAAATTTGAGAACCTTTTTAAAATTCACATTCCCTTTTTATATGAAAAATCCATCATCCTTATCATATAAAAAATTATTTATTATTATTTTAAAATAACATATAATCAAAAGATGAAATAGATATTCATCAAGTTTTGTTTTAATGTGTAAATTCTGGAAAAAACCAATTTTCTATAATATATTACAAATAATAAATTTTTGTTTCTTTATGTAAATTTTATTAATTAGGAATGTAATGTTTGGGCGTTCTAACAATGTTCTAATACCCAGGACTATAGTTCTTCATTTCTTTTTTAGCTTTTGGGGTAGGTTTGAGTTTCATCATGATTGTCATGCATGATGGTTGGTTTTGGTATCTAACACTTACACTCATAGAATGATGGATACATTATGGTACTCAGGTTTAGTTTGGGTTTTGTTGTTCAGTTTGTTGTATTTTCAGTTTTTTCATAAATGATGTTCAGTTTCTTAATTTGTTTTACATTGGGATGCCTAGTTTATTACCACTTTTCAGTTTATTTGTATTAGAAAAAATTAGTCCCTTGGTTACATTGTGGATGCCCAGAAACTATATTCCATCCTTTGATATTCAGGAATGCCTCATGGGCCTTGTTGTGGGACAACATGGGTGGTCGGTTTGGGTTTGACTCAGGTTGGTTTTGGACAATCAGAGGATCTGTAGAAGTGATATTTATTTCTATCAACAATTCATGTAATCCAATCCTTTATATAACAGTTATAGTTGACACAAAAAATGAAAAAAGAAATGTAATATGTGTTTTCAAGAAATAAGGATTATTATGTTTTTTCATTCCCCAATATTATCATACCATTTAGTTAATTCAGGAAGAATCCAATGAGAATAAACTAGAATTAAATTTGATATTGTTACTCTAAATAATTGACCTAGAATTATTCCTTATTCCATTACCAGTGTTTTTTCATCCACTCTATTGAAAATGTGAATCTTCTAACACCTATGGTTCCCCTTCCACTCGCACATTGTCTTTAATTGCTTGATTCATCACTGATCTATAGGAGTCGATTCCAATGGAAGGCACTTACAATTATAGGTTAGATCGAATACATTCCGTGATACAATTATTTATTTAATAATCATATAAATCCCAATTAGGATGTTATGATAAAACTATAAAAATTATATTCATTCTCAAAAATAGTGTTATCTTGTTTATAAATACAATAAAGATCCATAGAATTTAGTACCTTCACCAATTTACAAAATAATTCCTTCGTGAGGCTCAAAATGAAAATTTCATAAGAATAGTCCTCCTATGGCATAGTCCTGATAATTGACTTACACAATATCTGAATTAGACTCTCTAACTTGGAGGTGAAAAAATTAACCGTATTTTATTAATGATGATAAATATAGATGAAAATATCCTCAGTTGGGTTTTATATTAATAATCATTGGTTTGTGTTTTTATTATTTTTTTTTATAATTAATTTTGTATTTATTTCATATATCAGCTACATTTTTCTTTATTTTTATTTTCATTTAAATCTACACGTAAAATTGTTTGATGTAATCCAATCAATTCTGTGTTTTTTCAATTGAAGAAAAAACTTTCTTATATGACAAAAAGTTAATAAAATTACAATGAAAATTCAATTCCCCCCTCACTTAAATCTTACACACTCTTATTATTTGGGTAAATATTTTGTATATTTAGATGTGGATTAGGTAGGATACATTTTTGGATAAATATTTTATAATTGGAGGATCATTATCTATTTGGAGAAAATGTAACATCCTGACTAGGGTTGTATAAAACATGTGCTCAAAGATGGTACACCAAAAGACATAAATAACACATTCCCATACACAAGAGGCATTTGGATTATATCGATGGAAAATGGTTTGATAGTGGGTAGACTATTCGATCATATTTTTTTAATAATGTAGTTTAAATAACAAGGTATAATCCATAGTGATAAATACCTAATGTTTGAAATTACTAAATAAAATAAAATACAAGCAAGATATATTAATTATTGAAAATATATAAAATCTTGAAAAACGATGTCATGTATATGTAATTGATTTCCCATAATGAATAACACAGGAAAATTGGAGTATGTAATAGAAACTGAAATAAAAGTATAACACTATACTATAAATTCCAAACCAGACCACATAACCATTTTTCAAGACACTGTTGAGCATCTCTAGCCTGATAAATAGAATCCACATGACCATCTTTTCTTGATCATGTAACTCTAGGCATATTCATTATCCATCATGTAATTTCTTCTCAACCTAAAAAGCATACACACCGTCTAAAGACACACTAAGGTTCACATATGTGGGTGAGAAATAATTTCCATAATCCACCATAATGATGACCATACTAATCATCTTTTTCAACCACATGTTCCTACAATATGATCAACTTTAATGAGACTTATATGGAAAGATAAATAAAATTAATGAAGTGTAACCATAGTCGATCCCTAGGTCTGTGATCCCAATCAAATGGGAAATGTACCATCATTCATATATGTGTGTGTGTGTGTGTCTGTTTGTGTGTGTACATAAATATAAATATATATGTTTTATGTGATAAGTAATATAAAGTAATAATAATAAATCCTTGGATTTGTAATCTGAATAATCTCAACATCTTGTGAAAAGTGTGTAGAGATAGATTTCATAAAACACAACATGTGTCTAATTAATTTAATCCAACAGTCTATAATATTTATCTATAATAACTTATTTTTCATATGTCAGAAATTTCATTGGACAAGCTACATCACTATTTGGGGGTACATTTCTAGACCTAGGATCACCTAGACTCACGTTCAATCACAATAAAAACTTATGTCATATACCAATGGGAAATCATTGAAATGATCACTGAGAAAAATTCCTTAACACTAAATCCATGTGAATAAAGTCCATTTTTGGAATTATATGTCTCAATCCTTCTGAAATCATGACATTATGACTCAAATATTCTCATAGGGCTAACATTAAGGGATCTATAAAATAAAAGTACCTTGAATCCAACATAATACTTGAAATCCAATCATATAAATGGTCAAAAAGACCCATCTACCACAATTAACTCTAATTGATATAGTGATGGTTTGTCCAAATAACATTTGAAATTATCCTATGTGTTTATTGAGGAAATTATAATAATCCCTTGAGTATATGTCAATTCAATGGTGAGGAGTGGCATGTCTAACACCGCAATCAGGTAATCGTCTCGGGATATCATAATCTTCCTAATCGCTCGATTCACAAAATCAATAGGGCTACCATTCTTTTTTTCAAAATCAAATGGAAAACATGATTGATTATCATAATCATATTATTTTCATGATCTAATATCACAAATATAGGGATGAAATTCAAATATATCCCAATGAATCATGATAAAAAAGCAATCCCATGGGTGGTATATATGAGAATCGCAGAAATAATATTTCAATTAAATAAAAGGATCATAAGGTAGATCCCAAGAATTATGTCTGAGAATAACAATACTATAATGGGGAAAAATTATTAGAATCTAGATCCTGGGAATAAGACTATGTATCCCAAAAACGAATGTCGCATCACATCTAGATGATCATCCAAAAACTAAGAAGAACCTCTTCTAATCATCTCCTCATTAATAGTAAATTGGTTAACATATAAATAAACTTAGATCCTAGTTGAAATCATAACTTAACAACCTCTTTCACATCTTCATGGTATTTCATGTTCATTATGGGTTCTAAGGGGAAAACTGCTAGCATCTCTTCCCAAAAACCATAATGAAGATGCTCGGGTCAATCAAACGTTGAGGTACCCACTGGGTCAAATATATCATGACATAAGGGATGAATTAAAATGAGTATCCTAACAAATTGTACATAGGATGATATATCCTACATGGGAACCTCAGTTAAAATGTACACAAGTATATGTGTCCTACAGATGGTCCTCATGAATTGATGTGTGGTGGAGACACCCCACACATGATCCTCTCGGTCAAAAGATAACAGAGACCCTTTTCTTAAAAGAAAATAACCATGAACACCATTTTAGATATATTACCCACATACCATCTCTGATCAAGTGTATCACACTCAGAAGACAGTTGGATTCGATTACGAGTGGAGGAAACACTCGATTTTGTAAAAATGATTAAGGCCTCCAAGAATTCCTACAATCGCCTAAGGGATTTCAACATCACTGTCTACATGGAAGGATAATAAAAATTTACCACTTAAGAGTGAAGATAATAAACCATTAAAAGGGCTGTATATGAGGAGTACATGATCTGCTTACCCAGGTACGCAACGGGAACCCTTGAATCCTCAGAATGGTTTTTACTCTAGTAGGACAAGGCATGTGAAACACAAGTACACAACTTGTACACCACAAGGGGTACCATGTGTGAGTACCTTACTTTGTATAGACATTTAATTTTCATGTCTATGCAGCTCTACTAGGTCTAGGACCCACATGATGTCTTGTCTTGTACCTACAAATTGATGTGCCCCGACATGGGTTTTCTAGACATATATTAGCTATGTGAAATATATACCATATACAAAGACTATACTTATAAAAATAGCATCTTCCCTTAATCGGATGTACACACATAATGTGTACCTGAACCACATTATGTGATTTTGATATTTTCAAATGGGAAAACCCGAAAATAGGATTCCAACACTATTTTTATCCTTTCTAGATATATATCAATGAAAAAGGATTCATAAATTGTTATAATAGGGCTATAAAAAATATTATATAAATATTAATGTATTTATAGATAAATACAAAAAATTGGCCATTAGGAAGAATACACCAATGCTTCTCCATTTACACAGTCTCGTACCACAATACGTTGATCCAACTCCACAAAAACTCTGTGGAAGAATATCCCTTATTCACTCACCCAACCTCTATCCATGTCCCCCTTTATCTTTTATTTATGAGAAAGAGGAACACCATAGGGTGGAGGGGTGTATATGAGAAGCCCAAGGGGTGGAGAAAATAGAGAGAAAATAAGGATGAAAATAAAAAAATAAAATAGGGCCCAAGCCTAGCCACAGAAATACCACATTAGTTTATGAAAAACCTAGGAATACTCCCTCATTCTAATCTCAGAAAAAGAGACAGAATCTCAATCATAAAATCCATTCAAAAAATATATTGAAATTATTTTTTTATAAATTAATTTTTAATAAAATATATGTTACATATTAATTATTAAAAATAATTAAAAACTATTTGAAACTCCACCAAAATAAGATCCAAGGGTAAAATTACTATTTTATGACCAACATAGGGGATTGAAATAATATTTCGAATAGTTTACCCATAGAAAAAAACTTACCCCATACAAGAATTTGATAGAATTTTTTTTAAATTTATCCTCAATTTAACTATCTAAAAAAGTGTCTTTAATGTATCTCCACCATAATACTTATAATAATATAGATGACATGATGTTAAAACTAGTAGGAATTACCTCATCCAGATCAGCTATAAAACTACATTTTCTCAATTGTACAACTAATAGTCCCCTAACAAACAAAAAACACCTATAACGGAGACACATAACTACAATAAATCTAGTATTCCTCATCATAGGATCATAATTAACTTTTCTTGAAAACTTAACTCGAAGTTCAACGATCCACCAAAAATATCAAATTCAACTCAAAATGATGGTCACAACCGTCAAACAGAAAATGGTGCACTCCACCACCATATGTATTACCTTATTATTATCCTTGAACACAACCTCAATGAGTTTTATTTTTAAATCAACAAAGGGAAATTTAAGAATCTAGGTGTATAAGTGACATTCTTTCAGCCAAGTCGTGATGATGTCAATATATAAGGAATTATCATATCAAACTAAAAGTACACTATGATTCCATTGATAGGTTGTCATAGCTAACTTTGAGCCCTGGTCGTATAAAAATAGGATATATTAGCCTTTTACCACCTTCTAACACCATGTATCATGAAAAATGCATTTCTAGGTCCAACAATTGGTTAACCGCCTGACAAATCTCGATTAGTCCCCTTCTATGCAGCAAAATTTATCATATTAACCACAACACTCGGAAAAAACATTCCCATAGAAAGTACTTCTAATATAGGTCCTCATATCACATATAGGCACTCACTGATTGATGATATTAATAGTACCATATTAAAATGTAAGATACCTTTATCGCCAAACTCATACTCTTGCGAGAATGATACCACTAAAACCCTGATCCCCTCAGTACATGAAATATCAGTCCAATCAATGTAGAAGCTTCATTAGAACATATATATTTAAATCATACACCTCACCCATGAAACTATTTTTCCATGATATACAATAACCCACACCATTATAGTCACAAGAACCAATCAGTACTCCAAATTCATTTTTAATAGGTGAAAACATTGTTCATCAAGGAGAATAACCTAAAAACTCATACCTACCAATGATGGAAATTAAATGAACATCCCTAGGTTATTTATCAAATCATGAAGTCATCAGCGTTCCTATATTTCTACACTTGATCACTAACCATGTATCTGTCTTAGAACATTTTTAGAATCAATATTATTTTCTAAAAAGTTGTCCAAAATAATTTTCCAACATAAACTATGTAGATATCCCTCAATCTAATGGAATTTCAACCTACTATGTTGTAATTATCATATAATGGTATTTATGTATTCTATGTGGCCCTATGAGTCATGTATTAATGGGGTCACTAGGTCTATCCACCTATCCCAAAAGACAAACATCTCTAAGGGAGGTAATTATAACATCGACCTACAATGTTTAAAGTAATTAAAATGTCCTATATGGGCCTGATCCCCTCTAAGAATCTTCATAAGGAACTCATCCATATCTTCCATGATTTCAAATAATAAGAGATACTAAACTGGCACTCATTGGGCATCCATATACAGTAATACCACATCGATGTCAGTATCATAAGAAACATCCTCATGCCTATCTGAATCTACCCCAGTTATCCAACAAGATAACGAAAAATAAATTTCAGTTAATTATAAATTCATTTCGATATATAAAACAAAATACAATATATATTTTTACTAAAACATTATATAATTAATATTAAGAAACAACGCCCAATGAGTGGTACAATACATGGGAATCATGTTCCATATTGATATACTAAGATCACTAGACCTCCTGTGGCTAAGGACCGAGTCATCTACGTCGCCATAAAACATAACACTACAGATCCACAAATCATTCCATATAAAATAAATATTTCCCAGTCATCTCAAATGAGTATAATTTAACAGAAAACTTGTATGGATAACAATACTTTGGTTTGTGTTGTCACTTTAATCAATTGGTATTTATTTTCCAAAAACACCACAATCTAGATGGATTATTATATATAAATTATATATTCCAAATATGATGTATGATATCCTATGTGATTCCCAGACAAGATTCAAAATCATTAAATGGAATCATTCAAGTGTCCATAAAACAAAAATCAATATTATAACATAACATCCAGACAACATGTCTGTCACTTCAAGAGAAAATCATATACAAATTTAACAACATATTTTATATACAAAAACATCATACCCCTTGAACCATACCTTCTTATCAAAATTTTTGTTCTCGATGAACCAGTCCAACATCAATCACTAGTGTCAAAATATTCCTAAAAGTGATTTCTAGAATAACTCAAGTAGTAATAAAATTGGGAAGGAACACTAATGACAACAATTTGAAAAATATGGACCTAGATACTACTAAATCAGTGCTCCTGGTTGGTTCTCCATATATTCTCAAGTATTCCTCCATGTACGCTAGACGCTTTCAACAATAAGTGAAAGCCTTGTGTGTGATATTATTCAATAAATTCTCCCATATCAAAGTAAGAAAATGATGTAAATATCATTATCACATCCCTATACGTAAATAAATAGAGTGGGGATGTAGTATATAAACAAAAATAATATAATTTTGTAATAATAAATGAAATTTAATAAAATGAAAAATAGCGATGTAATACATAAATCACTAATCTTCCAATGGGAGGACCATAAGAAAATATTATTATATATAGGAAACTCAAGAAAAGTACATGGATCTACTAATAACTCTAAACAACAACACATATTATACCTCTAAGACACTACCCATCTACTCTAGTCCAATCAAGATAGTCAACAAAAAAAGGGTCCAATCAATCATGTAATATTGGGCCTCATTCATATCCTTCAAGTTCTCAAGGGTCATCATAAAAATTAGAAATAAATACTGACTACCCACTATGGTTCATGCACATTGGTGATAAATAATTTCATTATTCCACCAATTAAACCAACCTATAGAAACACTATCATATGTAATTGCTTGTACAATATTCTTAGCCAGGACGATACACAACCGGAATGATAAATCAAAGAGATAAAATAAATCCACAATCCAACGATGGGTTAGTGATCCTGAGAAATTGGGAAATGTTCCTTCATATATATATATATGATTAGATATATAAATATTTCCAAAAAATATATATTCATAAATAGATATATTTTATAAGTTAATTAATAATATTAAAATATAGAAGTCAATCCTCAGGTTTATAATCCTTGTCATCTTGAAATATGATTAAAAGGTATAGAGATGCTTGTCGTACCCCTAAATTCATGTATAATTAATTTATTTTATTGTTCCTTTATCTTGATCGACAATACCTGCTTCGTCCATTACCAAAAATGGTTCTAAGAAAGATGCATCACCACAAGGGGGTACATTTACTAGCCTTGGTTTCACCGATACTATCCTCCATTCACTAAAAAATGTATGACATACACAGAAAGATAATATTATAAATTTTCAATGATATAGATTCCATTACACTCAATCCATGTGAATCATGTATAATGTCTGAATCCTAGGTCATAGTCTATAGGATATCGTGACATTTAGACTTCTTTAATCACTAAGTGGTTGAACCTTATGTTATTTTTAAAAGAAATACTCTCTATATCCATGGAAAATTTCAATAGATATTCATATAAATTTATCAACATCCCAATCCCCAAAATGTATGTAGAGACCCCAAACTTGGCGTACATGGTCTTTACATTACATTTGAGAAATACATAATACATAACAAAAACCAACACTCAAGGAGCGTAATAGTTTAGTGTCTTTGGAAACTCGGAACATAAAATTCTAATCATGGTGAAAGATCTTAAAAAGCTCCCATAAACATAGTCCCCTTTTGTTTTATTACCTAAAACATTTTCTTAATATCTTGGGGAAAAGAAAAAATATAAAGGGTGAGATCAAAATCATAGTAAGGGTAATCATGGATAAAATAAAACAAACCATATACATTTGAACTTATAAACTTGAACATAATGTTTAAACATCAAAATCTTGAGAAATGACATAAAATATAGTAGTACGTAAGGCATAATTCATAATGGAACATCAATCATGATAAAATAAAATGGGAATAAAACATGTAATTGTGGAAATGCATTAATCACTTGATATGATTTCCATTGTATCTAAGGCATTGCTGCCAAGACGATCTTAGTGGACAAAGTCCCTTACTGAACCGAGTTCACTCCTCGTTCCAGTCCTGTATCACTGAACTATATTAAAATACCATTCCAGACATGTCTATCTCATGAGATATAAATCAATAACCAATGCATTGGTGGGAGATATATGTCCCACCCATCTCATAATGAAATCATTCTTACATGTGCCACAACATAAACATAAATCATTCATCATTACCCAAAGAATAAAATGGGTTTCATAAACATCATCCAATCATAACATAATACATATAAAATAAATGGATATCATGTCATCATAAGATAAGTGAAACCATGTATATCATAGAGACATTATACATGAAACATACACATATGAAATAATGTCATCTTCGATAGAAAATGGTTTTGATAAAACACTTGAAATAAAATCTTGAGGAAAATATTTTTTCTTATAACAAAATATTTTTATTTCCATGCAATATTAAAAGAGTATTTTTTTGAAAATATTCATGAAATCGTGTAGAGTAATCTTCATGAAAATAAGGTGTTATGAAACTGTAAAAATATGTTCTTTCTGTATAAGTTAAAAAAACATTATCCTCGTACTTTTGTCAAAAAATTCATAATGTACCTCGTATGGTAAACCAAAGAAAGATTACTTACATACCATGTAGTAATAGTAAAAAATGGGTAAAAATTACTTTAATCATACATGAAACTATTTTTAGAAAATTGGGACATTGATGATAAATATAACCCCAATAAATACTTACGAATAAACAATCTCGGATAAAAATGAGATTGGAAAAGTTATCCATTAAATTATGTCTGATATGCTTTGTATGTATCTAAACCTCCTGTATAATGATTTAAATAATGTCATTGAATTATTACATAATCGTATTAATTGTTATGATATCATATATGGTTCACTTATTACTTTATATTACCCGTTCTTTTGTAAATTCCATGTTAAAGCAGCGTTTTGGGTAAAATCGTTTCATTTATCATTCATGTTTTGACTTGAAATTATTCATATGATTACTTAGATCATGATTAATTAATTACAGAATATAAAACATGAATTATAAATAATATATATTCATAATATACGTATATTAAATAGATCTATAAATGGAATGAAATACATCGTTCATGGAGACGGTATGCTGTACGTACTCAAGAACGCTGTTTTCGTTTCCTTATTAAATTTAATAGATGTAAGTAAATAACATATACATAAATACAGAATCATTAATATTTCATATATATCATGATTAATTATAATATATACTTTATTATCATTCTTGAGTTGTTAACATGGAAAATGAATCTCATCGTGTCATGGAGACGGTAATCTGTACGTACGCACGAGTGATGATATCGTTCCCATATTTATTAAATTTAATTGTAGTGGATGATAAAATATCATAGAATCAGTATTATGTTATAATAATCATATATATTTATTCTTTACACCATTATACCCATCCATGTAAGGAGGCGGTAGAATACAGATTACACCACAGCGTAGAGAGGGTATTCTTTACGTACGCACGCGTGGTGATTTCGTTTTCTGTTGGATTGATAGAAGTTGAAATAGGGTTGTTTCATATTTATAAGAAAATATCAGTATATAATTAATACTGATGTTATTACTTTATAATGAAACAACTAAAGACGATGAAGTAGAAGAAGAAAAAACTTGAAAGAGTCTGTAGAAGAGATTACCTCTTCCTCGACGCACCTCCTTTAAACTTCTTCATAGGGCACTAGAGTTGGTCTTTTGAGAAGACCAAAACCTCTATGATATAACTATAGAGGTTGAGAAGAGGAATTGTCAGGGTATTTCTGAGATTAAATTCTCAAAAGGGTGTGAGGATAAGAGGGAAGTGGTGCCATTTTTATAAGGGAGGAGAGGTGCACTTTTGGAAACCTTTAAAATATTAATTTATAATAAACCTAAAAACCACATAAAAACTTACAAGGTGACTCAAATTCGAATATTAGATAACATAGTGTTGTAATATCATCAAACAATTAAATTTAGACATGTTTTTATTTTATTTTAAACCTTATCATTTAGATTTTTCCTTATTTAATCTATTTAATTTTATTTGTTGTAATAATGTTATAAATTATATATGGTTATAAATAATTTCTTATGTTTTCTTAATTATACATAATTTGATATTTTATGAAATTTTAGATAATAAAAATTTTAATTTGTAATTTTTAAAATATTTTACTGATTTTTAAACAATTTAATAATATAAAATATCAATAGTGTCAATTTTGACACAATTAATTTATTTGAATTTAAATAAAATCCACAAAAAATATATGTTCAAACCAAATTTTTTAATAGATTCATAAAATATCATATTTATCTAGATAATTAGGGGGTCACATAAAATAGTTCATATAATATTTATTTTAATATTATTAATACCATTAATATGATATTTCAATCAATAAAATAATTTCAACATCACTATTGTGTCACCTTTAATGATAATTATTTAATACCTAAATATTCTAAATAAATTCACATGATGTATATAATTTTACTAGATTTCTAGAAACTATTCATGTTCGATGTTTCATGAAGTTTATCAGTAAATTAAAATTATTATACTTATAAGATTTATGATAGTGACATGTTGTCACTTTCTTTGGTTTTAATAATAATTAAATTATTTTCATGGTAAAAAGTCTATAAAATTAATAAAATCCAACCCTAGGTGATATGGGTTGACTTTTAGTCATCCAATAGAATTTTTTCAGGTGTTTAGGTAATTTTATAATATTTTTTTATCCATAATTACCTGATTTACCTTTAATTGAAGTAAATAAAAATTACCGTAGTTTCTATTCATAATATCAAAAAAAAAGTTACCCTATTAACAGAATTTGGACCCACATATTTCAAATATGGAATCCATTTTTCAAAATTCAAAACACAGAAGTTGTAGAAATTAATTTAAAATTAATCCCGTTGTTAAGAAAACGGGTTTTAAAATTTAAAACATTTCCAAAGATTGAAATGTTTTTACCTATGAATTTAATGTAAAATTAATGGTAATGAAATAAATCATGTTAAATGGTAAAAATATATTCTATTTATACTTTAAAACCATTCAATATTATTATTCAACCATATAAATTATTGTGATAAAAAAGTTGTTTTTAAATAAAATATATCGTGTTTTTACTATTCATTAAAATATGAAAGTTATTAGAATAATATGAAACATTTATCCAAAGTAAATTTTTTATATCTTGATTCCAAATAAGAATTTTATTTTGTCAAATTGAACTTATAAACCTGTCAAAAACTAGATTTATTGTGGGTGCACCATCAAAAAGGGGAAAAACTACATTTTTTTAAAAATACTTATTTTACCCGAAAAATTAATTTTTTTCACGGAACATGTTTTAGAAAATGTGTAAGATGAATAATAATGTTATAAAATTAAAAATTTTGTTAATACTATTCATAACGGCTAGTTCATAATAATATTATAACAATATGTCGTTGTTTAGCGAAACACGGTATTGCGTACTACAAAAGCTATCAAGGACCGTCACAATTGCGTGTAATGAAAGCCAGGTCAAGGCTGTGTGTAGTGAAAGCTCCATTTGATGTAGTGTATAACATAATCAAAACATATTTCATTTATATATTAAACATAATCTCTACTTAATGTTTCGAAGAATAATTTCTAGAAAATTAACATGAAATTTTGTGTAACACGATCCAAGAATAGTGGTGGGTATACTGCAACCTAATACGGTGTTGCGTATAGCACAAGATAATTTTAGTGTGGTGTACAAAACAATATATGAATGAAATTAAAAATAATAATTCTCATAAAATCTTGGGTTGTTACATTCTACCCCCCTTAAAATGAATTTCACCCTCAAAATTCGTCAGGGTTATCAATGGTTTACTACTTGAAAGTTTCTTTCATAGAAACCCACATTGGAAAAAGGAATACTAAAACTTAATTTTAAAAAGTGAAGTATGAAACATAACGGTTACCCAAATTAACTCGTCACTGGGTTTCCACATTGGAGAACATAGGTGAAAATATGGATATAGAAGAGAAATCTATCCATCAAGTTCTGATGGAGAGTGGTAGAGAACATGGGTATGAAAAATCCAACAATCCCAAATCCATAAAATTGTGATGATCTAAGGTACCATCTAATTCATCAGATATGAGGACATTAGGACAACATTTTTTGTTTTCAAGATCATTTCCCTAAAGTTGATGAATAATTAAATGAAATACTCACATGATTTTGGTACAATCTTACTGTTGCTTGTGCCTTGAACAATTTCCACTTAATGTCTTAAAGAAATGAAGTTGAATTTGTCTTCCATGAAGTTTTAGAAGATCATGTGACAGAATTATAGGTCATTCCATCTGTCTCAAACAAAATGATAGAAAAAGTTATTAAATATACATAAGTCCATCTATAGTGAGATTAATCGTACATGGTTCCCAAAATGGACTTATACTTCATATATCATACCACTTAATATAATAAAACTAGTTTCTACTAACCAGGGACTTCTTGTAGGCCAATGATAGGTGATAAAGGCATGTCACACTTCGGTTGTGTGTTCGATTCCCACAAGCTTGTCTGATGCGACGAGTTGTCGCCTGTCCTGCAGGTTGTCCTTTTTCAAAAACAACATTATTATAAAATCCCATCAATAATATCAAAAAAAGTTCTATCATTATACAATACTAAATTATGTCCAGCATAATCCATTCCAATCTTTAGGCTTATCCAAAATACTTCTATCCAAGATCATATTACAAAAAAAAACAATTACTAGAAATGTCATCTATTGAGCATGTGAATACCATCATTTATCCCAGATATATTCTATTGATCGCATTCCAAAAATTTGAATACCTTAATCTTGTATTCTCCCGAAACATAAACTACCATAGAACCTTAGTGAATACATGAATTCTGTCAAAAGGTAACCATTTCCACATACCAAAATCCCAAAATTTCTATATACTCAAACCATGATATAACTTTGTCCTTATATCAGTCATGAGCTCATGAATACTATCATACATATTATTTTCTCCTTATCCCTTCATTATGCATATTTCAACTGCTTTCCAAAAATATTTCAATCACATTTCATGGTTACTGGTACCATAAAATTATTAAAAACTCCAATGATCCAATACATTGATATTCCAATATTCCACGATACTTTAAATGAGATTCCACAACATTATCTCGGAATACCGTTACACAAACAATTTTTCATTCCACCACATTGTTGTCATACTCAACATCAAAAATAGTGATCGCATGTGACGTCCCTTTATCCTATTCCTTAAGAGGTTTCTCAAGTCGATCATTATTAACCCTTGGATTAGGGCATTGATTAGCATAATGCCCCATTTACTTGCACTTGAAGCATTGAAGTGTTGGTGGTGCGTTCTCTGCAGTCTTTTCATTATTCACATCATTAGCAACCCTTTTTCCATTACTTCGACACTCATTTGCTCGATGACCTTATTTTCCACACTTAAAAGATTTTCTAGTCCATTTAATACAATCTCCACAATGATTCTTCCCACACTTTGATCATAAAGAAACATTCATCTTCTTTTCACCATTATTCTGAGATTCCTCCATGAACTCTATCTTTCGTTTTTTGTCAAAACCATGAGATTGATATGTTACAAAAACATCCAGTTCTACCTTAATAGCACAACACACAATTTCTTCATACCTATTGAAGTCTCATATAGATAATTCCCTTCTAAGACATAGTTTTATGCAACTGATGAATCGATCGACTTTGCTTTCAGGTTGGATGATAAATCCATATGCATCCCTTGCACGTCGTGTAAAATTCGTATCGTATATGCCAATAGATTCATCATCATTTTTATTAAGCTCAAGGAACTCCTCTTCCATCTTTGTTCGAAGAATATGAGGGAAGTACTTATTGAGAAAAAATTTCTTGAACTTGTCCCATTACATGGATTCAATTTCATCTTGGTTCTTGTATTCTTAATTAGAGTCCACCACTGGTCTGCTTCACCTTCTAAACATTAAATATCCAAAATGACTTTTTCATGCTCTGAACAGCGAGGTATGGAAAATATATTTTAAATGGTAGTAATCCATTGTTCAGAAACAAGTGGATCAGAAGACCCACCGAAAGAACATGGGGTTTGCCTCATGAAGGACTCAATAGAATATTTTTCCCTTCTATACTCATTTTGAAGTCCAAGAATGATTCATAGAATGCGTAAGTATAGCAATAAGATTTTTCACTCCATCTCCCATAACATTGGTTTGTTCAGGAGGACAATCATTTCATTGTCAATTACATTGATCAACATGGTTCCTTCGGGTTCCAGCCATCGTCTAAAACACAAAAAGAATAGTGTGAGAGGCCAAAATCATGATTGGAAAACAACATAATAAAGGGGGAGTAACATCAATATCAAACATCTTAGGTTTAATTATATGATCGTTACCATAATCCTAGGACTATAACCTATAGTTATACTTAACCTTAGGGACACCCTCGGACGTACCTTAGAAATATCTCTAGGGATCTCAATAAAGTTTTCACATCCTAGTTTCCAAAGTTTGACTAAACCTTTCCTATGATACCAAGTGTAGAGACCCCAAAAATGACATATATGGAATTTACAATACTTTTACAGAATACTTAATACATAACAAAAACCAACACTCAAGAACCCTAATAGTTTAGAGTCTATTGAAACTCGGAACATAATGTTCTAATCATGGTGAAAGATCTTCCACATCTCCATAAAGATCTTCCCCTTTTGTTTTCTTACCTAAAACCTTTCTTTATATCATGGGGAAAATAAAACATATAAAGGGTGAGCTCAAATTATCAGTAAGGGTAAGCATGGAAAAAATAAAACAAACCATATACATTTGAACTTAAAAACATGAACATAATGCTTAAACATCAAAATCTGGAGCAATGACACAAAACGTAGAAGTACGTAAGGAATAGATCATAATGGAACATCAATCATGATAAAATATCATGGGAATAAAACATGTAATTGTTGAAAAACATTAAGCACTTGATATTATTTCCATAGTAGACAAGGCATTGCTACTAAGACTATCTTAGGGGACAAAGTCCCTTAATGATCTGAGTTCACTCCTCGTTCCAGTCCTGTATCACTGAACCAGATTAACTTGTCATTCCAGCCATGTCTATCTCATGAAATATAAATCATTACCCAATGAATTGGAGGGAGATATAGGTCCCACTCATCTCATAATTAAATCATTCTTACATGTGCCACAACATAAACATAAATCATTCATCATAACCCAAAGAATAAAATGGGTTTAATAAACATCATCCAATCATAACATTATCCATATAAACTAAATGGATATCATTTCATCATAAGAGAAGTTAAACGATTTAAATCATAGATACATTATACTTGAAACATACACATATGAAATAATGTCATCTTAGATTGAAAATGGTTTTGATAAAACATTTGAAATAAATTCTTGACGAAAATATCCTTTCTTATTCAAAATCATTTTCATGACATGATATTTTAAAAGTAGAGTATTTTGTTGAAAATATTCATTAAATCTTGTAGAGTATGCTTCATGAAAATAAGGTGTTATAAAACTGTAAAAATCTATTCATGTCATATAAGTTTAAAAAAAATATCTCCTTGTTCTTTTGTCAGAAAAGTCATAAAGTACCTCATATGGTAAAAAAAGAATGATTCCTTACATACCATGTAGTAACAGTCAAAAAAGGGTAAAAGGGACTTTATTCATAAATGAAACCATTTTTAGAAAACAGGGACGTTGATGATAAATATAACCCCAGTAAATACTTACGAATAAACACTCGGATAAAAATGAGATTGGAAAAGTTATCCCGTACCTTATGTCTGATATGCTTCGTATATATCTGAACCTCCTGTATAATGATTTAAATAATGTCATTGACTTATTACATAATCATATTCATTGTTATGATATCATATATGGTTCACTTATGACTTTATATTACCAGTACTTTTGTAAATTCAATGTTAAAGCACTGTTTTGGTTAAAATTGTTTCATTTATCATCCATGTATTGACTGGTAATTATTCATATGATTACTTAGATCATGATTACTTAATTACAGAATATAAAACAAGATTTATATATAATATATATTCAGAATATACATATATATAATAGATCGATAAATGTATAAAAATACACCGTTCATGGAGACGGTCGGATTTACGTATGCATGAACGCTGTTTTCGTTTCCTTATTAAATTTAATAGATGTAAGTAAATAAAATATACATAAATTCTATATAATTAATATGCCATATATCTCATGATTACTTATTTTATATATTTTATAATCATTCTAGGATTGTTAACATGGAAAATGAATCTCATCGTGTCGGGGAGACGGTAATCCGTACGTACACACGGGCGAGGATATCGTTCCCATATTTATTGAATGGGATTGGAGTGGATGATAAATATCATAGAATCAGTATGATTTTATAATAATCATATATAGTTATTATTTACACACTTATACCCATCCACGTATGGTGGTGGTGGAATACCGATATTACACCACAGCGTGGAGATGATATTCCGTACGTACGCACGCGCGATGATTTCGTTTTCCGTAGGATGGAGTGAAGGTGAAACAGGGTTGTTTACTACTTATAATAAAATATATGTATATAATTAATACTTATGTTATTACTTTATAATGAAACAACTAAAGAAGAGTAAGTAGAAGAAGAAAGAAACATGAAAGAGTCGGTAGAAGAGATTACCTCTTCCTCGACGCACCTCCTTTAAACATCTTCTTAGGGCACTAGAGTTGGTATTTTGAGAAGACCAGAACCTCTATGATATAACTAAAGAGCTTTAGAAGAGTAATTTTCAGGGCTTTTCTGAGCTTCAAGGCTCAAAATGGTGTGAAGTGAAGAGGGAAGGGGTGCCCTTTTATAAGGGAGGAGAGGGGTACTTTTGGAAACCTCTAAAATATTAATTTATAATAAACTTAAACCCAACGTAAAAACTTACAAAGTGACTCAAATTCGGATATTAGATAATATAGTGTTGTAATCACCTCAACCAATTAAATTTATACTTGTTTTGATTTTATTTTAAACCTTATCATTTTGATTTATCCTTATTTAATCTATTTAATTTTATTTGTGGTAATAATGTTATAAATTCTATATGGTAATAAATACATACTTATGTGTTATTAATATACATAATTTGATATTTCATGACATGATAGATCATATAAATTATAATTTGTAATTTTTAGAATATTTTTGTGATTTTTAAACAATTTAATAATATAAAATATCAATAGAGTCAATTTTGACACAATTAGTTTATTTGAATTTAAATAAAATACACACAAAAGATATGTTCGAACCCAATTATTTAATAGATTCATAACATATTATCTTTATCTAGAAAATTCGTGGATCACATTAAATAGTTCATATAAAATTTATTTTGTTATTTTTAAAACCATTTATTTGATATTTCAATCAATAAAATAATTTCAACATCACTTTTGTGTCACCTTTAATGATAATTATTTAATCCCTAAAAATTTTATATAAATACACATGATGTATATAATTTTATAATATTTCTGTAGACTGATAATTTTCGAAGTTTCATGAAGTTTGTCACTAAAGTTAAATTATTATACTTATACTATTTAAGAGAGTAACATGTTGTCACTTTCTTTGGTTTTAATAATAATTAAATTATTTTCATGATAAAAAGTATATAAAATGAATCCAATCCGCCCATTAGGTGATATGGGTCGCCTTTTAGTCATCCAATAGAATTTTAGAAGGTGTTAATGTAATTTTATAATCTTATTTTTACCCTTAATTACCTGATTTTCCTTTAACTGCAGTAAATAAAAATTACCATAGTTACTATTAATTATAAAGAAAATAAAAGTAACATATTTACATAATTTGGACCCACATTTTTCAAATATGGAATCCATTTTTCAAAATTCAAAACACATAATTTGCAGTAATTAATTTAAAATTAATCCTGTTGTTAAGAAAACGATTTTTAAAAGTTAAAACACTTCCAAAGATTGAAATGTTTTTACCTATAAATTTAATATAAAATTAATGGTAATGACATAAATTATAATAAATGGTAAAAATAAAATCTATTTATACTTTAAAACCATTCAATATTATAATTTAACAATATAAATTATTGCGATGAAAAAAGTTGTTTTTAATTAAAATATAGCATGTTTTTACTATTCATTAAAATATAAAAGTTATCAGAATAATATGAAAATATTATCCAAAGTAAATTTTTATATCCTGATTCCAAAGAAGAATTTTATTTTCTCAAATTGAACTTATAAACCTATCAAAAACTAGATTTAACGTGGGTGCACCATCAAAAGGTGGAAAAATTTCATTTTTAAAAAAAAAAACTTATTTTACCCGAAAAAATTATTTTGTTCACATACCATGTTTTAGAAAATGTGTAGGATGAATAATAATGTTATAAAATTCAAAATTTAGTTAATACTATTCATAACGGCTAGTTCATAATAATATTATAACAATATGTTGTTGTTTAGAGAAACCAGGTATTGCATACTACTCACGCTACCAAGGACGGTCACGATTGTGTGTAATGCAAGCCAAGTCAAGGCAATGTGTAGTGAAAGCTCCATTTGTTTTTGCATATAACATAATCAAAACATATTTCATTTATACATTATAAAAAATCTATACTTAATGTTGCGAAGAATTTTTTCTATAAAATGAACTTCAAATTGTGTGTAACACGAGCCAAGAATAGTGTTGCGTATACTGCAAGATAATACGGTGTTGTGTATAGAACAACATAATTTTGGTGTTGTGTACAACACAAGACATCAATGAAATTAAAAAATAATAGTTCTCATAAAATCCCCGGTTGTTACAATGTACCTCTAGGAGATGTAGTAATGGTGCATCCACCCAACCATATGTTACAACCTAGTTGTCGCCCCAAAAAAGTGAATCATCTCTCACGTATAAGTCAAATAACTAGTGAATAGATATATGCACAAATATATGACCATGTAACAAATCAGGGTTTTTGTAATCATCCCCAAAACATGGGTGTCACAATCAATAAGGATTATATACAGGAACGTCTTAATCATTTGGGTGAAATAACTGAGTATAATAAATATAATGACACAATGCCCAAAAATCATAATTAATAAAGCACAAATCCTGGATGCTAAGATTTAAATATGAGAATTCAAATTAAATTATATCTCTATTTTTTAAGGATAAAAAACAAGATCCCATGATTTTTTTGGGAGTCCAATAAAATCAATGTCACTTAGCATCATGCCCATCAGCCAAACCCCAATAATCACATGTTGTAATTATTTCTTCGTAAATAATAAATATATGAATTCATAAATTATGATTGAGGGAAGTAGAATTTTAGAATGTAACAGTAGTTTCATAGCCTCATGGTATTACATGTTTACTGCGAGTTCTAAGAACACCCCCGCAACCATCTCTACTCCTAACCGACAACACACATACTCAAGGTTGGTCCAATGTCATGGTTCACTATATGACACCTTTTTCAAAACATGATAGATTCACCCTACACAATATCCTTGGAGATAGTACATAAGTTGTGGTTTAATACAATGTACCCTCAATAATATATTTGATTGCAGAGGAAACCTACTGGGGGTTCTCTAGAACATTAGAATGTTAGAGGCCTCTTACACGGTATCTGCTAGGTCAAAAAATAATATGTCCTCATGGCATAAAAGTTAAATTCCTTTGTAAAATAACTAGATAGATGTATCATATAACATATTAGATTATATAGTCTCAATCTTAAAAGATGCCTAGATTTTATAATTAGAGGAAGAACCTATTCATTTAGATAAAAGACTAAAAATACTCCTTGGTTTCCTCAAATAACATAAATGGATTCACCATCGTGATCTATGAAGAAAGATATAAAAAATAGAATTGTCATGTGTCCAATTCTGACTATGAGGTGTGAATATATGAAAAATCCGAAAAGGGGTAAAAATTGATGATTACACAACATTTATAACCAAGTACATGACTTATGTTTAGTTTCTTAGAGTCGTGGAAGCGTGCGATTGATGGTTACCAACTTGGATTACTTCCAAAATGGATTTTTAATCCATCTTCTATGCAATGATGAATGTAGTGATCAATAAAATTTAATCAATGATATATAAAATGGTTAATTACACCAAAACCAATAGAGTGGATCATCTCTTATTATTTATACTTAATTTAATTAAATAATTAATAATTGTGATGAAATTCTTTCATCATTGATGAATCCAGTTACTGATATATCGTCCACCATCGTTACGTTGTAGAATCCAGTGCATATTTACTCTATCATAAATACACATGTGTTCCATGAATCTCTAAATATTAGAGATGTAAGATCTAGGTGATGTCACATTATATCATTTCACTAGCATCATCCACCCTTTATCACTTCGTTAACCTCTCCCAAAGAGTTATCTTTTATCCATTGGACTAGGATTACTCTCTATTCTTGAAGATTTTTTGGAGAAGGGATCTCTATAGGCTTTAAAGGTTTCTGAAAATCTATTGTACACAATCAATAAAAAAAATTTATATCTTAAGAAAATTACAATATTTTTTATTTATATTGTCTGGGATAAAAAAATAATTTCACAAGTGCATTAATTAATTATTTAATACTAGAAAAACACAATGTATAATTATTATAATAATAATAATATCATTTCTCGACATGCACTTAACATGTGAATTAAAATTAAATATTACTGAATTAAATAATATTCAATATTTATTATTCATCACCGAAACATTAAAATTGGTTTTCTATTTCTTTAGAATATTTATAAAGCCTTGAGTAATCTATATTTAATTATTAAATTATTATCACTTCATTATTTGACAGTAAATAAAAAATATTATATTCACTAAATAGAATATATATATATATATATGTGATCAAACTTGAATGAATAGTTATTAAACCACATACACGAATAATATTTATTCTACGTGTTAAATAATAAATAATAATATATTATTTAATTGTTATTCTAGACACACTTAGTGTGTAAAACTCTAGGCATCTTTCCTAATGGCATTCACGGAAGCAACCTAATATATGAGGATATCACCAGGAAATATACCATAGAACCCATAGATAAAGAAGTAAACGACTCATCGACAAGTTAGCTCACATGTACACTTTACATGTAATATAATCCATTTATCTTGATATCACTAACCAAGAAGGTTGTATGCTGGTGACATCATCCTATGTTGAAAATGTATCTTTCATTGTCCTCCCAGAAAAAGAACCTGGAATTATAACTCCATGGACATGGACTTATGTAGGCTACATATTTTCTGTTAAATGGAATGAGATATCAATTTATATTAATTAAAATAATGTAAAAATAATTTCTCCCATTTTTCATTAAAGAATTACTACCTTGGATGCACCGAAAATATCCATCATCTCCACAAACATCAATCACCATGAATTTTTTTCAATACTTATAACTATGTGAATAATAATTTTATTTAATAATAATCATAATGTATAATGACCAATACAAAATTCTAAAGATATAGACATCCAATGACACATAGAAATGGTGATTTCCTGCTGGTGGGTCTCATTCTCATAATATACTACTAGATATTATGAAGGGAGTACATAAATATATGTTCTTCAATATACTATGTGTCTCCAACACAAATACCATGTATCATTTGTGTACTTCAAATGATATCATCCAACTACAAAACATATATTCAGGAACTATGTTGTAGGACATCAAGGTTCTTATCCATGTGGGGAAATGCTATCAAAATATAGTGTGTTAACTAATCATAGGTAATTATCACATACTATGTCACACATAAGAACATTCATGATGTGGTAAGTGGTTTATTAATATTAGAAACTATGAATATAAGTTATCATAAATTACACATAAGTTGTTTCTAGGGAACCAAATCTAACATACTCCCACTTTCAGTAGATCCAACAACAAAAATCTCTTATTCTGGGATCTCTCACATGATTCTCATGCTTCTGCTAATATATTCCTTTAGTTAATGGTTCTATAACATTCTCTTCCATGGGCACTCTACATACTGAAAAGTCAACCCTCTGATAGGAATCCCTTATGAGGATAAAAATTTAGAGTTTGTGCATTGTCCATTGGTGTGACCTTGGATCTTTTTCATGATCCACCACTGTATTATTACAACAATACAATGACATTGGGACATTATTTCTAGGTAACACATCATTATCCTAGAAAAAGTTCTCAATCCAAACTACTTCCTTGGCTTCATCAGAATCCACTATATACTCAGACTCTACTGTTGAATCAATGACAATAGCTTTCTTTAAACTATTCCATATTGTAGATCCTCCATTAAGATATAAAACATACCCTGATTTCAACATTAGATAATTTTACTTCTTCTGAAAACTTGCATTAGTATAACCCCTGATAACCAGCTCCTCATATCCCTTATACACAAGGATCCTATACATAGTTCTCTTCAGATACATATGTATAGTCTTAATAGTATTCAAATTTTGTCCTCCTAGATCTACACAATATCATCCTACCTATACCAGTTCAGAGGGAATGATAATTATAGTAAATAACATGAAATACATTATTGATATTATAAATGAATTGTATGTGATCTTACTCATTCTTACATTCTAATGTTGTTCACATGTAAACATATTACACTAAATATGTAAACCTTATGACTCTAGAACCAATATCTTCATGGATTATTCCATACCATATATATTTATTAACTACTCAACATAGTCTATTAAACATGAAACAATAAGCCTCTTGGATCTATTATGAATGATCTTGATCCCTATAATTTAGGATTATTCACCTAAGTCCTTCATGGGGAAACACATAGTTAACCAGTCCTTAACCAATTGTTATATAATAAATTCATTTTCAATAAGTCATATTTCCATCACATATTATACTAGGATAATGAACTCATTCGCACTAAACCTCTTTTAAACACAAAAAACATCTTTGTTCTTTATGAAACCAAATTCATTGATGGATTCATCGAATCGAATGTTACATGACCTAGATTCTTTTTTCAATCCATAAATCGATCTCTAAAAGGTCTAAATTCCTTTTTCATCAACTAGAGTCTCAAAACTTTTTTGTTGTGTCATATAGAAATCTTACTAAAGATTTCCATTAAGGAATTATGATTTCACATTTATCTTCAAAATTTTATAGTCATGGTAATCTATTTTAGAAAGAATAATTCTATTGATTTTAAAAATGTAAACTATAGGAAATGTTTCATTGTAGTCATTTCCATGATGTTTCTTAAACCCTTTATCCACTATCCTTGATTTTTTGGTATTTTTCATTACCTATTATGTCCAGTTTCTTCTTGAATACTCATTTCCAACAAACATACTGAACATCAACAGGCACATAGACCTAAACAAACATGGTTTTGATACAGGGAATCAATTTAATAAGTCATGGATTCATTCCTTATTATGGCTTCTGATATTTCTACCACCTCTTTATAGGATATAGTTTGATCATTTTCAACCAATAATGAGTCACCATCCTCAGATACTAGAAAACAATATCTATTTGGTTCTCATACCTCTCTTACTCTCCTACCTAGTACGTGTGTTTCAAGAACTACATCTTCCACATGGACCTATGGAAATTATTCTTATTCCCACTCTTTTATATCAAGTGAATCAACATCATTGATGTAAATCATACTCCCACTATCCTTCTTGAGGATTTTCACCCTATCATGTAACACAACCTGTCTAGTGAAAATCATTTTTATTGTATGAAGGGTAGAATAGGTAGTATAACCTTATTTTATTGGTTTACCCTATAATGATACACTTTGTCTCATGGGGTTCTAGTTTGTTTCCTGAGAAGGCCATAAAAAATCAATCATATCCCAATACGTGTGTATAAAAAAGAATGAGGTTTTCTACTACATAGCTCAAAGGGAATCCAATTTAATTATTTAGTAGGATTTCAGTTTAATGTGTATTATGCATTTGGTAATTCATATCCCTAAAAGGAAAATGGATGATCACTATGAAATATCATCGACTATACCATTTCTAAAAAATTACAGTTCCCCTTTCAGTATCACCATTCCATTATGGTGTATAATGATGATTGAGTTGATATAGAATCCCAAAATTCTATAAAAATTCGATGAACTCTGGGAAATGATAATCACCGACTCGATTTCATTTATGCATCATTATATTATTACCTATTTGATTCTATAAGTAATATTTCATTTAATTAAATTTATCAATTGATTCTGTCTTGTACCTCTATTTTTAAACATATACATATCTTCTCAACTCCGTAGTAATAATTATGATGTAAGAATATCCACCACTAGCTTCTAATAGAAATGGTTCACATACATCAGATTGTACCAATCATAGAATCTCTGTTCTCATTCACCCATTCCACAAAATGGTATATTGTTCTTTATTCCATGTAAATGAGTATGACATCTATCTAGTTGTTTTATATCAGAAGACACTAAATAACCTTATTGACAGTGAATTGTCTAATACATCACATTTAAATGACCAAGACATTGAAGCCAATGTCAGGTGTTTTATGAGTAGTTTGAACATGATATGTATCAATTTTAAACACTTTTTTCATAATTTAATAGATAAAGACCATTATTTATCTTTTCCCATATAATGACATATGTTTTCATATAAAAGAAAAATCTTATATTTTCTAATGTAAAAACAATCACATTTGAAACGAGGAATGAAAAAAAAATTCTGATTTTGGAAACATTAGGTAAATCATAACAATATTTCAAAACCAAAATCATAAATGCTACCAATGAGAGGTGGTAGTCACCAATGCCCAGAACATCTATCCTCACACTATTATCAACTCTCATATTCACCTCTCCCCTAAATGTTTTTGAGAATCTACATGGCACATGTTTTTGGATTTCTATTTTAGCTCCCAAGTCAGAATCTAATACCCAATTTCAACATATTGAAATGTTACATAAGATAACTAATTCATTGTTAGCTTCCCATTGATTTTGGGTGCAGTTCTTCTTCCAGTGGCTTGACATGACACCTGAAAAACTTACTACCACATTTTCCTTTCCCTATCTCTATATCTTCTTCCTTATTGATAGATGGTGCTCAAAAGAGTTGGACAGCCTAAAAGTATTAAGACCCTTTTACCTGTTCTCTTTTTTTAATTTAACCATAAGGATTGTGGGTTTGTCATTCCCATTTCCTTATCCACTTGGAAAATTAATGCTAAAAGTTAGGAATGACTATACACATAATTTTTCAAATTGTAAGTAATAAAAAAGTTGGAGAATGTATTGGGTAGGGATAAATGGATGAGATATATAAAAAACACATTTTAGAACATAGTCCCTAAGATGTCTAGGAATTAATTGTACCCAATAATCATGACTACACCATGTTATATTCATCCATGTCCTCATGATTATTCAAAATTTCATTGGACATGGAAGATAGAAAATATAATTGAACATATGTGGCATAATTTAGATGTTTATTATGGAGAGATATAACTTAAAAACATTCGTCATTAAAATGAGAAACTAGAAAAAGCTTCTTCCAGCACATATAATATCCTTTCATAGTGAAGGATGAAATATAGAATGCTTTAACATTCATGGAAATTTTTTCTAGAGATATATTTTTCCTTATCAATAATGGATCACAATAATATGTTTTATTTCATTTTAAAAAAATTCCATCCAAATAAGATAAAAATAATTTGAGAGAATTATCTGATAAAGTTTACAAAAATAAATAAATATTAGATTTATTATTGTCCAACTATTTTATCAAAACCCAGTAGCCCTCACTATTGGATTCCATATATCTCATATCTTGGATAGTTATGTAGAAAAGATCCATATTCCACTTATCATTATGCAAACTTTGATTTGTCAAGAAACAAGAATGTTTTTAGGTAGTCATTAAAAATTCAAACTATATTTACTCATAGTTCCTTGATCCACTGTGTAGACTTCCCAGTCCTGAAATCCTTAATTGGATTTCATCAACCATTTCCTCATAGTTACACTAAGTCTTGATTGGGTAGTCAACCCTTGATGAGAACTATTTTATGTCAATCCAAAACATCAATTGAAAATTATTCGATAATTGAATGCACCCCAACATGGGTTGGTCAGGAACTTCAAACTATTGTTCGTTTTTCACCAACGTAATGGAAGGCTATTAGGACATAATATAATTAATTGATGGATTTTATAATTTTATGCATAAATTTATAATTATTATCATTATCATATTCTTTTTAATATTATGTGGATTTACATAAGTGATTAACAATTTATTAGATAATATCTATGCCAAAGTTACCTTATTTTAGTTCTATATTGCAAGATATTTAATTCAATTAAATTAAATGATTGCAAAAAAATATCCATAATGAAATAACCATGAAACTAAAAGAAATAAAATAATAAATATTATGACCATGAGATTATACTAGTGCTTAGTTTATCTAGAAGTTCATAAACTAAATTTTGTACCAGGGGAAAAACACCTTGATCCAATTAAGGTTTCTGTTATAGTGTTCCACCTGTCTACATATGTATCCCCTTATATTGGGTTTACATAATATCTGAACATGAACATCCTCCATTACCTAGGGATTTCCATCCAATAAATATGTATTTTAATAACCTATAGAAGAGGGGAAAAGGTGTTTACATAAAAGAATCCATAGGAATGTATTGCCTATATTATATGTGGAGATAAGACATGTATAACTAAAATATAATTTAATTATAAATTAAATAAAACCAATCAAATACCATGGTATGTTCAGTATCATGATAATCAACATGCATGCAATGAATTACGTAATTATTAATTCTATAATTCATTTAATAATCATTCTTATTTAATATAATTCATTCTCATATGAATTAATTATTATCATTAATTAATAAACACTATTATCAAAATTATTATCTGAATTTACTTGAGATAATAATATATTTAAAAATTAAATAGATTATGTAAATTTAGTAAAAATTACATATGTACAAAAAATTACCTAGTATGAAAAATGGTGAATACACATCCAATTCTACCCAATAACAATTATACATGTATGTTGTTTTACTCCTGTATAATACGACATAATTAACATATCACATACTTTCACAATGTTTAAATCTTGGATGACTAGATGAATTGAATGATTTTTTGGTCTTGTGTAATGTATCAATTCATATTGAGTAACAACATGTAATATGACTCATACATGTAATTAATATCTAGAAATTATGAATATATTAAATAATAATATACATATATGTATATATATAAATATATCGCATGGAATGTCCCACTTTTACAACCACACACAAGTACATGTCTCATGGTTTACAATGGATAATAAACATATTTCAAATCATCATAACATGGAATAATTTCACGACATGTGAATGTGATATATTGGACATGTAAATCCTTCACAATATATCTTAGGTACACACCTAAGGACTCATCATGTGAATCACACCTCAGAAACTAGTGTACATTGCTTCTCCAATGGGTTACATACCATGTGATCTATACATTACATGGTCACCAGTCAGGTTGGTCGTGTATTGAAATACACGGCCCGTATTGGACTCAAAGGGACTGCATGCCATGTACATGGGCAATACAATGTGTAATATTTCAGATTGTGTACCATTATGTTCTGGTAAATAAGTAATTAAATTAAATAATATAATTAATTCATAATCATGAATTAAATTCTAAATTAATTCAAATGAATTGAATATGATTACATGGAATGTGACTCTAGCAACAAGGTGTGTAGTCCGTTCGTATCCGGCCTGAAACATGGTCACCTCTATATGAGTTCCACAATTTTATATTAATCATTAAATTATTCTTCTTGATTCGATCTATAAGAATTGAAGTAGAAAGAATAAGATATTGCGATTCAGATTTATATAATAGTTAAACATTATTTGAAAAACAAAATTAAAAATTATTAAATCACCGATGATAATTAAACAATTATAAATAATTATTTCACCCCTATGTTACCACTTGTAGGTTCTTGGTATAGAATAATCATTCAATGGGTGGTGTCCAACTTGGATTTTTTTCATAATAGATGATCAATTTGAGATCTATACAATGAATAATGTAGTGATGAATGGAATTGAATCAAATATATAGACAAAGGGTAATTGAATTTTAACTCAGATAGGTTATCAACACATATTATTTCTCATTAATTAAAATAAATGAATAATTAGATTGATGTAGATCTTTCTTAGTTGATGAATCTGGTAAAAGATAAGTGGTCCACAATAGTTGTGTTGTCGAACCCAAATGTATATTTTCTCTAGAGTGGATCCATAGTTGTTCTAAGAATCATTAGATGTTGTTGAAGGAATATCTATACCTTATCACAATATATCCTTGTTCTTGCATTGTCGACCATTGAGTTCTTCGAGAACCGTTTCCAATGTAGTCTCAATAATTCAATAGAGTATTGTCCATTTTTTGGATCATTCATAGAGAACGAATCTATATACGCTTGAAAAGATACTAAAAATATGTTTTCCACAAAGAATACAAATGAATTAATGAATTTAGAGAAAATACTATAATTGCATACTTATATTTATATTGTTAAAATAAATTAATTGTATAAGTTCCCTTAATTATTTATTTAATCCTATAAAAACACCATGTCAAAAAATAATAAAATTATTATTATTTCTCAACATTTTCTTATCGTAAAATTAAAATTACATATTATTTAATTATACAATATTAAAAATTTATTATGTATCATTGGACCATTAAACTCGGTCTTCCATTCCTCTTAAATAAAAATTTTCCCATGAATAATTTATATTAATTTGTAAATTAATATTAGTACATTTTTGTCCAATAAAAAAAAATATTATTTCAATAAATAGAAAATTAATATATTTATATATAAATGTGTGTCTGATCAAGAATACATGAATTATTTTTAGACCACGTACAAGAATTATATTAATTCATACTATTTAAAAATAAATAACAATATATTATTTAACTAACATTCTAGACACACTTTGTCCATGACCCTCATCACCCCTTCCTCAATTAAATTATGAAAAGTAGCCAAATTTCCATGTTTATTATCTTGAAACACACTGTGGTGGAAATAGGGAAATAATTTAAGGATGCAACAACATTTTACCTCAGTAATACTCAAACTATGAAATATAATATCATTATCTTGGTATCTCTGATAAAGTAGGTTGTCTGTCGATTCCATTTACCTATGTGCTTAATGTATATTTCATTGACATCTAAGAAAGTGGAAATGACTTTAGAACACCATCAACAAGGATTTATTTAAGATATATCCTTTAAATACAAGGGAATATAAAATCACATTTCGTTAATAAATTTATGAGACAAGTCCTTTCTCACATAATTTATTAATGTAATATTACTCATTACACACCCATCATATCTTACATCACTAAGAATATCTTTCATTAGGGATTACATTAATAAATCTAATTATGTGACACATCAATAATATTCTTAAATTATAAGGACCAATACCCATGTCCATTGATAAGAACATAAAATGACACAGATAAATGTGGATTTCCTAATAGAGGGTTTAATTATCATAATATCCTACTAGATAATACCAAGGGTGTGTACCATGAGAAGCTGCATCAATATCATATGAGTCTTTACCCCTGATATCCTGTATAATTTGTTTCCCTTAAACTATATCATTGTGATATAAAACATATATTCTAGAACTGTGTCATAGCGCTTCAATGTTCTCTTCATAGCGGGGAACTCCGATAATCTTTTACTGAGAAAGCTAAACATAGGTCATTATCAAAAACAATGTAACAAAGAAGAAAATTAATGATGTGATATATAGGATATTAATATTATAAACTATGAATAAATTTTGTCATAATGCACATTGAATTTGGTTCTAGAGAACTAACTCCAATAGTATGCCCCCAAAGCATCAATGGGGTGTATAATCTAGCCAGACATGGTCTGTAAAAACTCTAGTACATGGAATTTATGTAAGTTAAATGATGAGTACCATATTAAGGGTACCTTCCCATGTAATTATCAGAAAAGGGATATATATTTTTCTTGATCTTTTACCTCTATATGGTGTGCGACCCACACGGGGTCTGGCCGTGTACTCTACCTGGCCAAACAAACACTATTTGGCCATGTATTCAACTTCAAGAATGAGTTCCAGAAGACTGTATGTATAACATATACATGTTTTTTACTTCAAAAAAATTCATCATCCATAAATAGTAATAACACAAGTCGGGTGGTCCTAAACCACACACTGTGTGATTGATATTCTTACAGGGGAAACCCCTTAAATCACCTTGAATCCCCTTTATTCTCCCTAAAATCTATAAATCATCCCATGTGGGGTTATAGAAAGTTATAAAAAGGTATTATTTCTTTAAAATGGAAAATATAAGTTAATTTGTTTTTAAACATAAAAACAACCTACCTTTTTGAGAAATTTGTCAAAGTGTCACCTTTTTCCACAGTCCACAGTTGCTACACGACAATCTTCCACTTCTGATGCCCAACAGTAGTGCCTTGCTTCTCCCCCCTCATTACATATCCCTTTAAATGTATATTTTAAAGTAATAAATCCAACAGGGGGGAATATGAGAGAATATAAGGTGTTATAATACAAAAATTTGAGAAAAATGAAATGAGGAACAAAAAATAAAAAAAACGGCCTCAGCCCGGATGGTCGACCTATATTACTACCCTATATAGGAATAATACATTATTTTAGACTCAATGGATGAGATTTAATATCAATTCATTTCCTTGTAAAAATGATATAATCAGAATAATTTTTTAAAAAAATAGTGAATAAAATATAAATTAATTATAAGTTATTCCACATAAAATATAATTGATAGTAATTATACAAAACTCATGTGTAAAAGCCCGACCCCAGTTACCCAGAGTCGGTGCATTATTAGGTAACATTGTCATGATCACAAAAGATCAAGTCTTGAAAGACCGATTAGTTTAGTAGCCTCAGAAACACTAGATACATTCATAAATATTACATTACATCATAAAGTGAAAACTACAATAACATGGTCTCCATAGACCACACTCATATCCCCTTCCGACTATCCCTGAAGGTCATTCATAAAATACTTCTTCACATCCTGGAAACATTAAAACATTGAAAGGGGTGAGTTCAGATGCTCAGTAAGGATAACAATATAGCAGAAACTTTCATAAATAAACATAAACATTTAAGGCAATGTATAACTAAAACAAAAGCTTTTTAAACTTGAACATTAGCATAATATGGAAAAATTAAATTGAGATTACTCCATTTACATACACACATGGATATTCTACTAGTCGAATAATCATATGCAATATCAATAACCACTTTCATAATGATGGAATGCATAATTCCAGACTACCATAACCACGTAGACAAGGCCTTGTGCCAAGACTACAAATAAAATTTTTTCAAGTCCTCGTTCCATGACATTAGTTTTTCTCATGAGACCTACCGATGAATCGAGGAGTATAGCAGGCTCCACCCATCACTTATTAAGTCCAATGCATTACTTATATGAAAAGGTTAAAACATATCATAAACCATAACATAATCATATCACATAAAACATGCATAAAAGAAACATAACATTTCCACATTTCAATAACAAGATATCAATACAACACATTGATATAATAAAAACACTTTCAAAACCATTTTCAATACCAAAATAAAAGAATAGTAAAACATTGTATTTATTTTTCATTTATAAAAACTATGGCTTGTAGAGGATGTCGAAACTCAAATAATGGACACGGCGGTGGAGAAGTCATTGTTGCCGCATACGTATGACATAAAAACATTCCCTTTGTCATTTTTTAAAACGATTCATATAAAAAAGATTCTTTTGAATAAAAGTAAAAGTCAAAGGGGTTTATACACCGTATAAAAGAAAGTTGTGTATAAAAAAAATATTCCTCAATGGAAGGAGATTGATACGAAGTCCCTTAAAATATCATTTTTTTAAATAAAATATATCTATTATGTGTATTCAGTATACGAACATATAATGATATTAAAAATACAATATAGGACATAATAATATCATGACATAATTGGAAATATGGAAATTAACCCAAAGAACGGAAATTGTGTTAAGAAGTTCCCTTACCTCGTGTCCAACATGACTCGATCATTCTTTAACCTCCTGAATAATAAACTAGAGTTAATTTATACTTTATTAAGAACCTTTTTCAAGTTAATTATTTATTTTATATCACTTATTACCATGTTATTAATATTATGTAATTATTTAAGTTAATAACGGTCGTTTTGTCGATCTTTGGTACTTGAGTCAAAAATAAACTGCTTATAATTACAAGTTGTTCATGTGGTAGAATTTCCATTATCTCCAAAATTATATTAATGATGTAGATATCATATATATCATATATATCCAGTAGATACATACATTTATAATATTAAATAAAATTTATAGGTAAGAAATGAAATGCACCGTTCATGGAGACGGTAAACCGTACGTACGCATGAACGCTACTTTCATTTCTATTTCATATTTAATGGAATTAGATCATAATGATATAAAGGTGTATTATAATTCCATTATAATATCATATATAATATCATTTAATCCATCCTTTACACATCCCACATATGGCATTAACGATTTAAATCACTTTGAGGGGGCAGTAGTCAGCACTTCCTAAAATGAAATTATCACGTTTACCCATAATGGAAATCATAATGGTATGCCATAAATGAGAAATAAATAAGCATAAGGAAAACATAAAAATAATATATATATCATATATAAATATAGTGACATCTTAATGGCCACCATGAGAGGTGTTTAAAAGAAGATTGAACAATCATCATTTCGTGAGGCAGTAATTCGCCACCCACAGAAACATTATGTTCTTTAACCATTAGACGAAGGTGTTTGTAATTGTAAATAAAATCCTTCTCAGAAAAACATCCTTGTATATTTAAGATACTGATTTTATTTCAAATTAAAGTAATAAAAAGAGTTTAAGGGGTTGGAGAAGCAAAATAAAACAAAAGAACATAAGAGAAGGCATTACCTTAAAATCGGGTAACTCTTTTTGATTTAAGCCAAAGGCTTCCTTAGGAAGACTTTTTCCCAATGTGAGGCTTCTAGGAGTAATATAGGGAAGTTGAGAGAGTATTTGGGAAGAGGTTGGCCGAGCCAAATGGCTTTGATGGTGTGAATAAGGTGGTAGAGGTGGGGGGCTCTTATAAGAGGAGAGGAGGGGCACTCTTGGAATGCCATGAAATGTTACTTTATTATGAAGTGATTTTAGTATTTAAAAGGTCCAAAAATTATATATATTTAGGATATGGTAATGAGGGTTTTAAATATACTCATCCAATAGGTTTTTGACAAGTTTATGTTTTAGATTTTACATTATCGTTTCATTTTATTTAAATCGTTAATTAATGAGGTAATCGCTGCATCATCATGGTGTCATAACAAATTTAATTTATTTAATGTCTAAAAATTATAAAACAAATATAATGATGTAGGAAATATTTTTATCTTTCCAATTAATATTTATAGTCAAAATGTTAACTTATATAACCCCATGTAATAATTGTTTTACTAAAACTACAAATTTTTGTGACAATTTTATTTTTACTTTAAATAAAAAGTTATTAATGGCGTTTTCTTACCCATATGGCTCCATGGGGTCCCCAAGTTGACCCATGTATTTACTTGGTCGTCCATGACTCATCCAATAAGGGTAGAACAAGTGTAATGTTAATTTCATATTATTATAACATTATATTTACCTTAAATTACACTAATTACCTTTAATCATGATTAATAAAACTCAAAAGTTACTATTCACCAAAAAATTATTTTAATCCCATTGAACCACATTTTAATTTTTAATGACAAACATGGATGTCGTATTTTTTACAATAAATTCACAGAAGTGGCAAAGTTTCATTTAAATGAAAAATCAGTTTTTTAACTACCACTTAGTGGTTTCACTATTCATCAAAAATTTATGTTTTTCAGAAAAATAACAAAAATTAACCCTATGATATATTTGATATTATGAATTCAAAAATGATGTCTATTTTAAAAAAATCAAAACATATGAGTTGCATTAATTATTTTAATAGTTAATTCCCATTGTCAAAACAAATAGCGTGTTTTTAAGAAAGAATATCAATCAAAAGTTTGACAATTGTTTATGTCCAATTTCGATGTGAAATTAATTATAATGGACACCATTGGATAAAATGGTAAAAATAGATTCCAATTATACATTAAAACCACTCAATATTATAATTTATCACTATAAATTATTTTTATTAAAAAAGTTGTTTTTAAGTATTTTTCACTATTCATCGAAAATTGGAAGTTCTCAGAAAAATACCAAAAATTCAACATAGGCTAATTTCGATATTCCGAATCCAAAAAATGAAGTCCAATTTCAATAATAAAACTTATAAATTTTCAAAAAGTTGGTATTACTATTCATAACGGCTACTTCGATTGGTCACGGTGTGTTAAAATCTCGAACTTGCGTACAATGCAAGCTATTGCATTATTGAAAGAGAAGCGTACCATGGATTCTTGGGGTGTTATATTCTCCCATACTTCAAATAATTTCGTCCTCAAAATTTCTAGAAAACTACCGCATGAAAAGACTCGGGTGATTCTTCATCATATGTTCCTCGGGTTCCCACGTTGCATCTTTCATCTTATGGTTTCTCCATAGAACTTTTACCAGACGAGTCGTCCGTTTTCTCAGCACCAGTTCTCTTCTATCAAGAATCCTGATGGGATCTTCGTAGTAAGATAGATCGGGTTCCAGTTCTAATTCTTCATAGGTGAGTACATGAGTTGGGTCAGGCATGTATTTTCTCAACAGTGATTTGTGGAACACATCGTGAACATTGGAGAGACTTTGAGGTATTGGAAAACGGTAAGCTACAACCCCAATTCGTTCTAGAATTTCGAATGATCCGATGTACCTGGGACTCAATTTACCCTTCTTACTGAAATGTATAACTCCCTTCCATGGAGATACCTTCAAGAAAACATGATATCAGACCTAAAATTCCAAATCCTTTCTTTGGTTGTCAGTATAGCCCCTCTACCTACTTTGAGCTGCTTTGATGTGGTTTTGGATTACCTTCACCTTTTCCATTGTTTCCTCCACCAGTTTCGGGCCTACAAGTTTTCTTTCACCAATGTCATCCCAACAGGTTGGTGTGTGCCATATCTTTCCATATAACACTTCATATTGTGCCATCTGAATACTTGAATGGAATCTATTGTTATAGGATAATTCTACCAGAGTTAAATATTGATCCCACATACCCTGAAAGTCAAGTGATCATGATCTCAACATGTCTTCTATGGTTTTAATAGTTCGTTCTGATTGTCCATCTATTTGAGGTTGGTAAGCAGTGCTTAAATGAAGTTCAGTATCCAAGACCTTATGAAGACTATTCCAAAATCTTGGTGTAAAATGGTGATCACGATCCGAGAAAATTGATAGGGGTACTCCATAAAGTCTCACAACTTCATTAATATATAGTCTTGCTAGTCATTCAAATGGTAGATCTTCTCTTATAGAAAGAAAATGTGCTGACTTGGTGAGAAGATCAACAATGACCCATATTACGCCATTCCTTCTAGGTGTCTTTTGTAGTACCACGACAAAGTCCATCATAATATTACCCCATTTCCACTCAGGTATGAGAAGAGGTTTCAATACTCTTCCAGGTTGTTGCCTTCCGGCTTTCACTTGTTGAAAAATCATACATCTTGACACAAAATCCGCAATCTATCTCTTCATGTTGTCCCACCAAAAATGTTCCTTCAAATATCTATACATTTTTGTGCTCCCAGGGTGTATAGAGAAATTGGAAATATGATAATCATCCAACAATTCCCTCTTTAAATCAGGTATATCAGGAACACAATGTCTCCTCCCAAATTTCAAAATTTCATCTTCATACACAAAGTCACTCAATCGCCCATCATTCACAGCATTAATATTATTTTTCAACTCTTCATCATTGGCCTGAGAACTTTTTATCCTTTCTAGTAATGATGGTTTGGCAACCATTTGAAAAAGTTTTGATGTTTCACCTTCCATGGTGATTCCCATATCCATCTTTAATAGATCCATGAAAATAGGATCCATTTCCACTCTCATAATGTTCAAAACTCCATGATCTTTTCTACTCAAAGCATCTGCAACCTTATTTTCCTTCCCCAGGTGGTAGTGTATCATGCAATCATAATACTTGAGTAGTTAAAGCCATCACATTTGCCTCATGTTGAGTTATTTTTGTGAGATAATATACTTAAAACTACTTTGATCAGCGTAAATCTCACATTTTTCACCATATAGGTAGTGTATCCATATCTTCAAAGAAAATATCACAGATGATAACTCAAGATCATGAGAAGGATAGTTCTGCTCATGAATTTTTAGTTGTCGGGATGCATAGGCAATAACCCTATCGTTCTGTATACAGACACAACCAAGTCCTTTCATTGATGCATCACTATAGATAACGAACCCATCATTCCACGATGGTAGAGTCAATATAGGAGCATTGACTAATATTCTCTTCAGTTATTCAAAACACACTTCACACTCTTCTGTCTAGAAAAATTTAACCCCTTTACGTGTGAGCTTCGTTAATGGGTTGGCCAATTGGGAAACATTCTGGAAAAAACGTCGATAATAACCTGCCAAACCAATAAAACTACGTAGCTCAGTTATACTCGTCGGTGCTGGCCATTCTTGGATTTCCTCAGTCTTAGAAGGATCAATAGAAATTCCATCCTTAGAGACAATATGGCCAAGAAATGAAATATCCTGAATCCAGAATTCACACTTGGTAAACTTCCCATATAATTCATGTCATCTAAGAGTTTTCAGGATAATGCGCAAGTGATGTTCATGATCTTTGTAGATTTTGGAGTATACGAAGATATCATCAATAAATAACACCAAAAAATCATCAATATATTCCTTGAAAACTCTATTCATTAGATCCATGAATACAGAGGGTGCATTAGTCAATCCAAAAGGCATTACTGTAAACTCGTAATGCCTGTACCTTGTTTGAAATGTTGTCTTCGGAATGTCTTCCTTCTTCACACATAACTGATGGTATCCAGATTGAAGGTCAATCTTTAAAAAGTATTGATATCCATGTAGTTCTTCAAATGAATATTCAATGCGAGGTAGGAGATACTTGTTCTTTATTGTTATAGCATTGATCTCCCTGTAGTCAATGCACAACCTCATAGTTCCATCTTTTTCTTAACAAAATGGACAAGGGATACCCATGGAGAAATACTAGGGAGAATAAATACCTTATTACTCAATTCCTCTAGTTTTTTCTTTAGTAAAAATAATTCCACAGTGGCCATTATATAAGGGGTCTTCAAAATAGGCCTTGATCCAGGAATTAAATCAATGGAAAACTCAACTTCTCGTTCTGGAGGATGTCTAAGTAAATCTTCTAGAAACACATCTACATATTCTCTCACAATAGGTACATACTCTATTTTAACATTCCATTCCTCTCCCTCAGTCATTTCAATCTATTCCTCCCCAATAATTGAATTTAGTTGAGCTACTGGGGTGGATCTAAATAAGAATTAGGTGGTGATGATTCTTCTTTAAAGATAACGTGTTCCTTATCATCATCATCAAAAATCGTAACCTCCTTATTCATACAATAAATATTCGCATGAAAGTCCAAAAGACAATCCATAATGAGGATTATATCAAAATCAATCATTGGTTTGAAAATGAGATCTGCGGATAAAGAACATTTATGTTCTCTAATGGGGACTGATTCACAAAACTTTGTTGCAATGATACTTCCTTTAAGAGTTTTGACTGACAATTCTCTTGTTAAATCAAATTGTAAATATCAAATATTCATAGAAAACTGGGAAGATATGAAACAATATAATGATCTAGAATCAAATAATGCATTTTCTAAACGTGAGGAAACCAATAAATTACCTGCCACCACGTCTTTCGGAGCTTCAACCTCAGAAGTAGTGATAGCATAAGCTTGGCCTTGATCCCTTGGCCTCTTCTGAGGTAAGGTCCCCTAACGATTAGTACATTCATTTCCATAATGTCCCATATCTCTACAATTATAACATTCCCCATTGATAGAAACTCTCTTTCCCTTGCAATCATCAGCTTGGTGGCCTTTTTGACCACACCTGTAACAGACTCCCATTCCCTTCAAGAAAGTACCGGGGTGTTTCTTCCCACATTTAATGCAAGACTGATATTCAACTTTTCCCTTATTACCCTTATTTCTATTTCCAGATTGATCAGAAGATCTCTTCTTCTCTTGCTTCGCTTTTAAGTCATCAGACATAGAGAATTCCTTTTCTATCTTGATAGCACACGATACAATATCTTCATATGATGAAAAGGTTTGTGAGACTAATTCTCAACGAAGAAAGGGTTTTAACCCATCAAAGAAACGATCAATATTACTTCATGGGTTACGTATATAATCTACAGCATGCCTCGCTAACCTTGTAAAGTTAGCCTCATACTTTGCGATATTCTCATCCTCCTGTTTCCTCAGACTCATAAATTTCCTTTCCATATCTGCTCGATGGTCATGTGGAAAGTATTTTTCTATGAAAATTTCCTTAAACTCCCTCTATTCCATACATGATACTTCTTCATATTCCTTTTTGTTTTGAGTCAGCAACCACCATTGATCGGCATCTCCAGTGAGGTGGTAAACTGCCATGACAACTTTCTCCCTTTCGCTACTCCCCAAGGCGTTGAATATTTTCTCTAAGGAGTTTATCCATTGCTAAGATACTAATGGATTTTTACCCCCATTAAATGTTGGTGGTTGTTTCCTCATGAAACGATCTAACATTGATCCTCCACGTTGCGGATCAGGGTGCTCCATACGAGTAAGGTTATTATTCATAACCTAAGTGAGTTGTCCCGGTATGGTTATAAGTTGATCAGAAAAAGTTTTATCACCATCTCCACTATAATTATCTTGAGCAGGAGGTAAATCCCTACATGGAGTGGATTCATTGATATGGTTTCCATTCCTTCAACTAGGTTCCATTTCTAAACAATGTCATAAACTAGATCAGTTTATGAATCAAAATACATAATTCCATAATTTTAAAACACATAACATAAATTGAACAGTTTATGGATATAATCCATAATAAAAAAAATGTTTTATTTGAAGAAATATATACTCATAAACCCTTCATAATGGTTTGTAAAGAAAATGGGAATTATCCTAAGCATATCCCCTGGGAGTGTCGTAACCAAGAGTGCAACAAGGCCCGTTGCTATGCACCAGTACCCATTCGAGTCTAGCTCAAAGCAGTTATTTTAGGTTTTACCCATTGGGACATCTATGCCAGAGCAACCTCTACCTGCTCGTATCCAGAAAGGGATGTATTGCTCACAAAAATCTCTATAATACCAAAATTCTATGAAGTTCTTCTATACTAATCCTCAAAGTTTATATTAGTTATATGTGCTCTAATCAGAGTTTATCTAAATCTGGCTTCCAAGGTTAGTGTTAAACTACCTCTGGTAACAACTTTAACGCCCCAACCCTAGTTACCTAGAGTCGGTGCATTATTATGTAACATTGTCATGATCACAAAAGATCAATTCTCGAAAAACCGATTAGTTTAGTAGCCTCGAAAACACTAGATATATTCATAAATATTACATTACATCGTAAAGTGAAAAAAAAAATAACATGGTCTCCATAGTCCACACTCATACCCCCTTTCGACTATCCCTGCAGGTCATTCATAAAATACTTCTTCACATCCTGGAAAAATTAAAACATTGAAAGGGTTGAGCTCAGATGCTCAGTAAGGAAAACAATATAGCAGAAACTTTCATAAATAAACATAAACATTTAAGGCAATGTATAACTAAAACCAAAGCCTTTTAAACATGAACTTTAGCATAATATGGAAAAAGAAAAATGAGATAATTTCATTTACTTACACACATGGATATTCTACTAGTCGAATAATCACATGCAATATCAATAACCACTTTCATAATGATGGAATGCATAATGCCAGACTATCATAACCACGAAGCCAAGGCCTCGTTCCAAGACTAAAAATAAGATTTTGTCAAGTCCTCGTTCCATGACACTAGTTTGTCTCATGAGACCTACTGATGCATCTAGGAGCTATACCAGGCTCCACCCGTCACTTATTAAGTCCAATGCATTCCTTATATGAAAAGGTTTAAACATATCATAAACCATAACATAATCATATCACATAAAACATGCATAAAGGAAACATAACATTTCCACATTTCAATCACACGATATCAATAAAACACATTGATATAACAAAAACACTTTCAAAACCATTTTAAATACAAAAATAATAGAATAGTAAAACATTGTATTTATTTTTCATTTAAAAAAATCTATGGCTTGTAGAGGAAGTCGAAACTCAAATAATGGTCAGGCGGCGGAGAAGTCGTTGTCGCCGCATACTTATGACAAAAAAACATTCCCTTTTGTCGTTTAGTAAAACGCTTCGTATAAAAAAGATTCCTTTTGAATAAAAGTCAAATTCAAAGGGGTTTATACACCGTATAAAAGAAAGTTATGTATAAAACAAAATGTGCCTCAATGAAAGGAGATTGCGAGGAAGTCCCTTACAAATATCATTTTTTTAAATAAAATATATCTATTATGTGTATTCACTATAAGAACACATAAATAAATTACAAATACAAGATAGTACATAATAATATCTTGACATAATTTGAATGTAGGATATTAACCTAAAGAACAGAAATTGGGTTAAGAAGTTCCCTTACCTCGTGTCCGACTTGACTCGATCGTTCTTTAACCTCCTGAATAATAAACTAGAGTTAATTTTTACTTTCTTAAGAACCTTTTTCAAGTTCATTATTCCTTTTATATCACTTATTACCAGTTATGAACATTATGTAATTATTTATGTTAATAACGGTCGTTTTGTCGATCTTTGGTACTTGAATCAAAAATAAACTTCTTATAATTACATGTTGTTCATGTGGTAGAATATCCATTATCTCCAGAATTATATTCATGATATAGATATCATTTATATCATATATATCCAGTAGATACATGAATTTATAATATTACATAACATTTATAGGTAATAAATGAAATGCACCGTTCATGGAGACGGTAAGCCGTACGTACGCATGAACGCAACATTCATTTATATTTCATATTTAATGGAATGGTATCATAATGATATAAAGGTGTATTATAATTTAAGTATAATATCATATATAATATCATTTACTCAATCCTTTACACGTCCCACATATGGCATTAACGATTCAAATAACTTTAAGGGGGCGGTAGTCCGCACTTCTTAAATCGAAATTATCACGTTTACCCATAATGGAAATTATAAAGGTATGCCATAAATGAGAAATAAAGAATCATAAGGAAAAAATAAACATAATATATATATATATCATATTTAAATATAGTGACATCTTAATGGCCACCATGAGAGGTGTTTAATATAACATTGAACAATCATCGTTTCGTGAGGCAGTAATTCACCACCCACAGAAACAGTATATTCTTTAACCATTTGACGAAGGTGTGTCTAAGTGTAAATAATATCCTTCTCATAAAAACATACTTGTATATTGAAGATACTGTTGTTGTTACAAAATAAAGGAATAAAAAGAGTTTAAGGGGTTGGAGAAGCAAAATAAAATAAAAGAACATAAGAGAAGACATTACCTTAAAATCAGGTAACTCTTTTTGATTTGAGCCAAATGCTTCCATGGGAAGACATCTGCCCAAAGTGAGGCTTCTAGGAGTAATATAGGGAATTTTAGAGAGTATTTGGTCAGAGTTTGGCCATGCCAAATGTCTTTTATGGTGTGAATAATTTGGTAGAGGTGAGGGCCTTTTATAGGAGGAGAGGAGGGGCACTCTTGGAAAGCCATGAAATGTTACAATATTATGAATGGGTTTTCAGATTTCAATGGTCCCACAATTATATATTTCGAGGATAAGGTGATAATGGTTCGAAATATACCAATCCTATAGGTTTTTAACAAGTGTAAGTCTTAGATTTTACATTTTCTTTTCATTTTATTTAAATCGTTAATTAATTAGGTAATCACTGCATCATCATAGTGTCATACCAAATTTAATTTATTTAATGTCTAAAAATTAAAAAAAAATCATGATGTAGGAAATCTTTTTATATTTTCAATGAATATTTATAGTCGAAATGTTAACTTATATAACCCCATGTAATAATTGTTTTAGTAAAACTACACAAGTTTGTGACAGTTTTATTTTTTCTTTTAAAAAAACTTATTAATGTCGTTTTCTTACCCAAGTGGCTCCATGGGGTCCCCAAGTTGACCCATGGATTTTCATGGTCGTCCATGACTCATACAATAAGGTTAGGACAAGTGTGAAGGTAATTTCATAATATTATAACATTATATTTACCTTAAATTACAGTAATTACCATTAATCACGATTAATAAAACATACAAGTTACTATTCACCAAAAAATTATTTTAATCCCATTGAACCAAATTTTACTTCTTAATGACAACCATGTATGTCGTATTCTTAAAAATAAAATCACAAAAGTGGTAAAGTTTCATTTGAATGAAAAATCAATTTTTTAACTACCACTTAGTGGTTTCACTATTCATCAAAAATTGATGTTTTTCAGAAAAATTCCAAAAATTCACCGTAAGATATATTTGATATTCTGAATTCAAAAATGATGTCTATTTTACAAAATTTAAAACATATAAGTTAAATTAATTAATTTAATAGTTAATTCCCGTTGTCAAAACAAACAGCATGTTTTTAAGAAAGAATATCATTCAAAAGATTGACAGTTGTTTATGGCCAATTTCAAAGTGGAATTAATTATAATTACCAAAATTGGATAAAATAGTAAAACTATATTCTAATTATACATTAAAACCACTAAATAGTATAATTTATCACTATAAATTCTTTTTATTAAAAAATTTGTTTTTAAGTATTTTTGACTATTCATCGAAAATTGGAATTTCTCAGAAAAATACCAAAAATTCAACATAGGCTAATTTCGATATTCCAAATCCAATAATGAAGTCTAATTTGAATAATAAAATTTATAAAATTTCAAAAGGTTGGTATTACTATTAATAACGACTACTTTGATTGGTCGCGGTGTGTAAGAATCTCGAACTTGCGTACAATGCAAGCTATTGCATTACTGAAAGAAAAGCGTACCATGGAAGATTGGGGTCTTACATCATGACCATCGGCTAAATCAATATTATAGGACTAATATATTGGTAATAAAAAATATCAAAGATAAAAATTTAGGTTGAAATGTCTATTTTCCCCCTTACATGAACCTTATTGATAGTTTTCAAAATTATGCCCTATTTCATTGTCCAATAAATCAAAGTTCCTTACAAAAGATTTATTAAATGGAATAAAAAAAATTTGTATAGTATATCTCTTATAATAAATGATTAAAAATAAATATATCTTATAATGTAATTTACCCAGATATTCAATAAGAAACAAGGAAATAAAGGATCTTGAATAAAATTTGACGATGCTTATGATAGTGAATTATGATATCATGATTGAATTTTTTATAATGAATAATATACAAAAAATTTACCGAATGAATAATTTTGGGTTCCAATAAAATTTTACTGAACAAAATAATGATTATGGAATCATTAAGATGTAATATATTTGTATAAATCAACTATTTGTAGGAATATTCAATCAAATATTGGTCATGATAATATTTGAGTAGAATCAGAGTATCCTTAGTGTTCTACTGCCTCCCTCGACATGATGAGGTTCAAAAATACCCTACTATAAATGTTAATATAATGAATAACATGGATATTTTTCATTTTTATGATGTTAACCATTATGTTTAATATAAACGGGGATTCATAACAAGTATCTGAAATTCCATTGTAATTAATAAGTGGAGTTGTAATGTCAAGGGGAAGAATCAATTTTTGAGAGATTGATGGGTATAAATATAGGGGAGGTACTTAAAAAATATATAAGATATTAAAAAACCATAAATTTATAAATTATTAGGGTTTCCGACTTTAGAATGTTTTACCAATTTTTATCATGTCGTATGAGTTCAGAATGAGTTAAATTTCATAGGTAGTTATATAATTATCTCTTGATATATTATTTTATAACCTACTCATATCTCAAATATAAGTATTGTTCTAGGAAAATTAATTCAATTTCATTAATAATCACTATATATTAGAATTTCATATGATCCACCTTTGGAAACTAATAAACCAAATAGGGAGATTATATGGAAAAAAATTATTGGTGGTTTTATTATTGTCCAAATAGAATAGTTGTTGAACATAGGTGTTTTGATTTCGGATAAGGAATTATTTTTTTCAATCATAGATGGATCTAATGGATATAAATTTTCATGGGAATGAATAACGTTCCAAAGATACTTTTAGATGACATGGACTAGAATGGAGGTTGATAGAATTTTTAGACTAATAAGAGAAAATCATGTGGAATTACTATAGTCCATGTTTAAAGAAGATTTAATTATACATATATATTTTTTGTATTTATACATTATGATTCAAGGTATGTGATCATGTCATAAAGAGAATAATAATTGTGTAATAAAGTCCAAATGATGTTTAGGTTTTGCATTATTTCTAATAGATCATGACTCCATGTTGAAACCTATATCATCGCACCATAATTTTTAAATGATTTTATAGATAACAGGATGAGAGAATGGGCCTCATCGTAATGTCTTGATGTGTTAAACTGGTGATTTTTTATGTATTATTTCTAGTTAACGCCATAGAATTTTCGTTACCCCGCAATATTGATAGTGATTAAAACTGACATGATGTAACTTACTAGGATATGTTTTGGAGGGGTTGATTATGATCTAGTGGAATGATTTTGTGAAAAATTCAATCAAATTGAATTTTTTCAAAGAATTAATATCATACTATAATATGTCTATATATTTATGGAATTTGTTATGATCAATAAGTGATATCTCAGAGGATTGAAAAAGTGATTTATTTTGATATTTCACATAATGTTATTTAATAAATATCACACCATAGTATAGACCATCACACCAAAACCTATGATTTTTTAATGGGATGCACAACCAAAAAAAAGTTTTCATTCCAATAAGGAAGAAAATATTTGAAATTTCATTTAATTTAACCCATATCATATTTTAGGGGGAAAATATTGAATTTATAAATCTTAATTCCTCATTAATGAGAATATTGAAGAAAAAATTACAGGAATACATGTCAAAATTCAAATGAATTTTTATTGGTAATATTGGACCATAAAAATAGGGAGGTACAAAAGAGAATTGAGGTGGTGAACCAAATTTATACACCATAACAATTCATAGATTCTTCCACTGTGAAGAATTTCTTTGGGGATCTGGAGTGATCATGGAGAATTGAGGCCTAATGATAAAACCAATGTTTATTTGGTGTTCATTAATATTAATGACTTATTATTAGATTTCAACATATCCTGAAATCGATGTAACTCACCTATAAAAGAGTAAGGGGATAGGGAGAGATAAGTATTTAAACTTTGATTGATACTACATTTTAACAATTGGGACCCATTGACTACATAAACACTCCCCCATAACACAGTCATTTGTTCCTGGCCTACCAGGTACCACCAATTTCCCCGCAGACACATTCTCCCCTCCCTAAGCCCCAACCACATTCCTGAACTGGTCATCATACTAATGAATGTCCTCACTGGAAAGAACTTGGAATTTACAATGTTCTTTTCCCATACTCACACATATCCTGGTACTTTCTTAGAAGTACAAAAATCATGATCACTACTCTAGTCCATGTATGCTTAATTTTGTGTTCTTATCTAATAAGCACTCGAAAATAATGGTTAAACTTGTTCAAATGAGTCATACCATTTAGTATTTTAGCTCTTTATAATTCATGGGTGCCAACCCCCCCCCCCCCCCCCCCCCCGCCCTTTGAGTGCAACATCATCTTTTTAGACCCTATATCTAATCCAAGGCAGTGCCAACACACTTATGGATAGGTTCCTCCAAATATATCAATGTGAAAACTGGGGCCCACTAACACCATATGCACCCTAACATAACACATTTATTCGGTCTTGGCCTTACTGGTATCCCCAGTTTCCCCACAGACACATGGTCCCCTTCTAGGGGCCCACCCATGTTCTTGAACGAGTCATTTGACTGATGAATGTCCCCAGAGTCTAGCACTTGTTCATTCCATTGTTCTTTTTCCTCACTTGCACACATAAATTGAAACATTGCAGGTCACCCATCCTAGTCACAACACTAGACGAAGCACATATAATTGCATTTCTTTAATCATGTAGGATCCTAAAAATAATGTTTATCCTTTTTTACTTGAGTCATATCATTTAGTCTATTAAATCTTTTTCATTATGTGGTCTTATATACATATTTCATAAATATTTTATTATCTAATATTGAATATATATTTCCCCTATAATGTTGAAACAATTTCAGTGTATACTATAATTGAGAAGAACATATTATAGAATCTCGTAAAATATTATTGTCACAATATTTATTTTTCTATAGTTGAATATTGGGTATAATTGAGATTTAATGGTGTGAAGTGTACTTTCCAATAAGATATAAAGGTTAGGTAAAAATTATTAAACCATGACAAACTTAATCAACCCAATACTATGGATTTTTTGGGTCTATAGATTCAAAAAAAAAATATATAATTAGTTCTAGTTCTGACATTTTAGAGCCAAATTCCTAATAAATTTCACTAATTAAAATCATATGTTAATATAATTTTTAACACATATCCATGACTATAATGATAATGTTGGTACAACATTGTTCGTGTATGGTGTGTTCAAACCCATACATTAACTTTTAAATTGAATTATATCTTAGGAAATGAAGTTATGTTTTCATTATATAATTTTTATAGAAAAATAATAATTTTATTAATACATTATTACATTATTTGATGCGATTTAATAATATTATTAATGATAAGAAAACATATAATTATATAAAAATGAACTAGTTACTGAGTTTGATGGAATCACTACTTCCCAAAAGATAATCCATCAAAATAAAAGATTTTGTTTGGATTATTGACACTAAAATATATAAATAATGAGAGTGGAATTTAGATGAGTTGCTATGTAATGTTATTAAGTAAGATGATGAACTGGAGTTTCTAGTTTTAATGGGTAGATGATGGGTCCTTTTAGATATGATATTGTGGGTTATATTAATATTTTTTTATGCCTTAATGTTTAAGAAAAGTCGTGAAAACATGAAAAGGGAACCATTAGTTAAAAAATAAATATATTTTTACATTATGTATAATATTAACATTAATTTTTATTTTATATCAAGTTATACATCATTTTACCTTATACTATGTTATACCATTTTTATAATTTAAAATCACTGTTAATTATTCACCGGAGTTATATATTTTTTCACCAAAAATGAAATAGATATTATTAGGAAATTTTAAAATCTTGATTCCAAATATGAAATATTTTTTATCTTATTCAATATATAAATATGACTAATTTATAATTTAACTTAAAATAAAAAATAGTTATGAAAAAAATAATGAACAAAAACAATTTCATATATAAGGAATATTAATATAATATTTATTATCATTCAATAGTTAGTTAATAAATATTTAAAAGTAATTATACATTTTGAATTTATAATAATGTATAAATTTATAAAAATCAATATATTTCTATTATTATATTTTCAATATACCTGTTAATAGTGTGTAATGACCACATGTTCATTAATAGTATTTCTAATGTTTATATATATGCTAACGAGATAAAATCCAAATTTCCCTTATAGAATATTACATATAATAAATCACGATTATAAAAAATTATTCTCAAATACACATTCCTTAATCTCAAAAAATATCATATTTATAATTATTTTCATTCATTATAGATATATACATAATGGTGGGATCATCATGGGACACGATGAGAATAAATAATTCAAGATGGAAGTATTTTTATTTATTTTTGGTTTTATTCCTATATAAATTATAGAAATTATGTTTAATTTAGGGATTTTATAATACTGATACTCATTTAATTTAATTTTATTGTATTATAGACAAATGATGTAACTCATTATACATTTTTTTTGGTGTTATTTAGGAAATTTAAAAATCAATTCATTCTAGGAATAAATTTATGTTGTTTTATATTATTCCACCCTTTTAAAAAAATATCAACATTAATGATTCACTATTTCTAAAAATAGATAAAGGATGAATTGAATCATTAAATTATTAAGTTATCATTACACATCCAAAAACATATGATCCCTCTAGAGAACAATGACTAGGTGATTCATCTTGTTTATTATCAATTTATCTATTTGATTAGGGATTTATAATAGTTTTTCCATATAAGAACAATAATGTTCTAATTATACCAACTCTATTATCAGTACATGTGACAGATTTAATATGTACTTCCAAAAAACTGATACATGGGAAACGTCATAAACTTGTTAGAGGATTAGTGAAATCCACAAGTGATACGATCATGTCTCGTCTTCTTTAATATGAGTGAAGGGACAATAATGTGTCAAACCCTTCCTTCCACAATATGAAGGAAAGATAATGACCTGTGACTCCCACCTTTATTAGTCCTCAAATTGACGACTATAACCAAATGTATATAATCTCACATTATATGGACGAAATTACCCTTTTTTTGTGAACACGATTTGGATATAAGAGGGTATATCAAAAGAAACTCTAATTAAAAAAAGTAAAAGTAAACCCACTTCAATTCCGACATGAATTTTCAATGCTAGAGATGATAAAATGTACAATATAATTTGAAAAGAAAGTACCAATTAAAAACGAGACTAAGCAGAAACAATAACTATTCCAGATGCTGGAGCTAGTAAAGTCCAGCATGGTCTGCAATGTACTCTGGGAAACCTAATAATAGATTATATACATAGGGTGAGCGTACGAGTATACATAGTAGGGAAACTAAAGACACCTGTGAACAAGTGAGTAACCATACTAACATCCCTATGAGAAAAAAGTAGAAACTCAAAGAACATACCAAGGAATACTAACCATCACAGCCCCACCAAGTCATACTCACAAAATAACGCAAGTCATGTGTAGTAGTTGTCTAACCACATCAATTTTTGGGTACCCCAAACCACGTTTTCCACTCATAAACTACTCATCCCTACTAGCTAACATCATGATGATACTAGTCTTCTATAACATATTCCTAATACCACAACCCTCCAGCACAAACCATGGTCTTAGACAACACACAATCTCACCTAAAGCCACCTGTTCCTCAACAACAATAACTCTCACCCAAAGATTCCAGGACCTTATCCTGAAGGAAATTTGGAAATCAATCCATGCCCGAAAAAATCTATTCCTCTCATCCACAACAAACCCTTTCCTGATGGATCTTAGGCTATGGTCAGCCTCCTGACATTACAGCCTGCCCAGATATGCATAAGCAGGATGAACCCCAAAGTGGGTGTGAGGAAGAAAATCAGTAACTAGCTATTCGTCCTACCACATGGATGATGGGAATGACACCCTCCTCCATGAGATGGAGGTTTTCAGAACATAGTGCTAAACAAGGGTGGGAGGATTATGGAAATCACAAGAAACTAAAATTTATACATATAGTTAATCAAACACTGATGGCAACCAATGAGTCCCCACAACAGATGACCATCTCATACCGAACAACCATTGCTGCTACCCCTATATTCACAACCACACAACAACCACTGCCAAAGCATAACATATTTTTCATTTATTAATTTGGGTATTCATTTTAAATGTATTCCAGAACTAATGGGAAACTACCAACCACAGCCATTTCAAAACAACAAGCAACCAAACACCAAACCTACTACACAACAGCACCAAAACTAGATTTTTAGTCCCACTGAATGCCCCCATTAAACCACTTCCAACAAGCATTTTTTAATGTTATACTGCACAGTCCTTCTCTCACAACTCGGCTCTACATCCATGTTTCACAAAAATTCCTAGATATAGACCCACAACATACAGTTTCATAACCACACCGTAGTCCCACCACCCAACACCATCTAACAGAAAAGACACAAACAAAGTTAGTTCAGATACCTACAATTCCATCAATTCTACAATCAATATATCCCTCAAATTGGGATACCAACACACACCTTGTACTACCCCACAAACAAATCCCACAACAACTACCATTAACATACAACCTCGTTGTACACACGTATTACACCCATCTCATGGAACCAACACCCTTGTCTACCCTTGTATCCACAAATGTGGCCCCAACAACAGCACCACACCACTCAAACAAGGTCACTAAACTCAACAGAACACATAACTCGGTGTCACCTATCAATAGGATGTGGATATATATTTATATTTAAACAGCAGAGGTTTTTAATTCCACATATAATAACCAAGGTGATCACACGACATGTTTGATCATGGGTAATCTATTTATTTAACCAATTATAGGTGGTTTAAATATTTTTCATGTTATGGTCATTTATCAAAGAATCACAACATAAAAAAACATCACTAGTACACAAGCAAATACCACCAACCATTTTTATTTTTAAGAGGCATATATTCACAAAAATCCATAATATAATCAAATATATCTAATAAAATAAGCGATCGACATCAAAACACCCCCTACCCATTATTTTGTTTACCCATATTATCTTTTCATCTTATTTACTCATTGCTTGTTTCTGTTTTTATGAAAATTATTCCTCAATTACTCATAAGTAATCATTAGTATTCCCACCCTGCATGATACACAAATAAGGAGTGATAGAATAAATTCTTTCCTAGATTATCAAAGGATCGAAGTCCCTCTTTACTCTAATAACACAGGATCACACAAGCAGCATTAAACTCCTAGAAAGTTATACTGGAGAGCAATATCATAGGTGCATGAATCGTCTAGGGAGGAAGGATCTAGGTGCACCAAGGAGAAACATAAAACACACAAGGAAGGGAAGATCTCATCCTTGAAGAGCCAAATCCTTTTTTAAATGACGAATTGTTTCCCAAAGTCATTACACATTTAATCATGGTCAAGATCATGCTGTTTGAGTATCTCAAAGCCCCTGGAATATTAAAACTTTAAATTTATACTTAATATCCTTTAAAAAACTATTAAAAACTCCCTATTAAGGATTTCAACTTGGTTTATGATAAACAAGATGTAAGAGGGGGAAAATGGGAAAATGGGAAAAAATGTAAATGAGTCACTGATGGGTGAGTCACTGATGCAGAGCCACCAATGTGTGAGATATCGATGTGACCTATTTGTGATAAGCCACGAACACCGACCCATTGATTACATGACCTACCGACACAATGACCTACCGATTCCATGACCTCCCGACACCCTGACCTATCAACACCCTAAATCAACGATATCGATCCCCCTGACTCACTGATGTGGATGACCCTAACTCAGTGTCGTACGGACATGCTGATGCATTGACATGCCGATTCACTATCATGAAAAAGCATTATCATTCCAACTTACTGATATGCCAATGCACTAAAATGCCGATGCCCTGAGTTACTGAAGTGAAACTAGAAATTTGAAAATTCCTGAAATGAGACTCCATTACCTCCCAGAACATTATAAACACTAGATTTACATAATGGAAGCGCCCCAAGAAATCAAGCTTATTACATCATATACCACTCAAACTACTCTAGTCCTTAATAATTTAAAAACTATCTCAGAAGAAAGGGGATCTAAAAAACAACCCCTTAAGATACCTTTTTAGAGAATGCAAGCGTGTTTTATTTATAAGGATGAAATGAAATCCTCAATAACCCAGAACCCCTCTAGGTCATATTTCTCTTAAACAATTGTGCAAGCATTAGGACCCCACAATTCCCCAAACAACCATGAAACCACCAAAGGTCACACTACAACAACATAAGAATTTTCAAATAAATATAATATTGAATTCATGGAAGATTGAGTCTCTAAAATTCCAATATATTATAACCTAACCAGTAATCATAATTTTTACACCTCTGTGATTTGAATATCGAAAAAGTAATGTACACAGTTTCACTTAGTTATATATTTAGAGTCTGATAAGAAAAAATTAATTCTTGGTGAACTGTAACATACGCTTTTAATAGGAATATGAAAATTAATATTACTATTTCCAATAGTAAATCAATTATTATTTTTTTGTATTATAGATATAATATAATGAGTTCTAGATTAAATTTTCATGATGATATAAACTGAAATATAGTTTTAAAATTCTTATCTTTTTAATAAATTATAATTCTCGTTAAAAACTAAATTATTAATAGTTAGAAAATTATTTTCAAAACTGGAGTTCATTTTTGACTTCTACACATCGAAAAATGGTTTGGGTGATGTTTTGGGATTTCTCTGAAATACACGAATCTTTTATGAATAGTAAATTATTGTAATTTACCCTATATATACATTATCTGTTAAAATCACTATTCCTAGAATAATGGATGACATAAGAACCCGTAGTTCGAACTCCCATGCATATATTACTATACTTGGTCTCAAGAATCAATAATATTGATTGTCTTTGGAAAAATAATAAAATAATGAGTAAAATAATGGGAAAACCTTCCTATGCTCCACTATAACCCCCCCCCCCAAATCCCTCTTCTCTTTACTCCCCTCAAGACTTTTTCCTTGCCTATTTTCTTCTCAAATATCATCCCAAAATTATCCCCCAGGTCCTGCCTCCCTTGGTCTCATAAAAAGACCGAACCCACTCACTTAAAGAGGCTCTCAAGGATGATTACATCAAGAGGTAAATTCCACTTATAATTTCATTTATTTCAAGTTCCTTTCTTTCCTTTTTATTTATTCAGTTCCTTGCATTCAAATGTTGTGATTATTGTAGTACCTTATATGTACATGATTGTTTTATTAAAAATGAATAATTCTTCATCATATCTCCTTTCCCATTCTTTTATATTAGAAATTAAAACACCATCTGAGATATGTTAATTTATCACATTCAAGGAATACATGTTTTTTTATATTACCATATTGAATTATTGTCATGATACCATTTTGATGTTTTAAACAGACTATAACATATGTATTTTAACTTATTTAATGATCTAGAATTCATTTATATGCATGGAATTTATTTATAAATAAAAATAAGATTGTTGTGATCAAGAAACACCAATTAACACAAACAATTGTCATTAATGTATTATATAACGATTCATCTTCACTCTCAGTAACAAAATGAATTTTATGAACATGTATTATTCTTTTAGATCAATAATACCATACAACTTATATTCTAGGAAACCATTCTCGTTCAACATGTTTATTCATAACAGAATATAAGTAAACTGATCATGAAATACAAGGAAGAAAACAATCCCAAAGAATGAAATTGAATCTCTTAACCCATAAAAACGTCCATGAATGAACATAATAAGGATATAATAAATAAATTACATGTATTGGATTTTATATAGTAATTAATTTATGAACCTATATTTTATTATTCTAGTTATTATGATCAAGTGAGGAACACCTTCAGACATAAGGAATGAGTTTTCTTCCCAAACATTCATTTTCATTCAGGATACTCTTATTGTATACATAATTCAATAAAATTATTATTTATTCATATTTAATCCTAATATATTATTTTATAATGTTATATATAATTTAACTAACTAGTTTCCTACTTTCATTTATAGGGTGTTATATGTTTTACAAGTATATTTAAAAAATCATCACAAATTACAAGCCCGATTCAAGGGAATTTCTCAAATACATACCTATTATCAAGGGAACTCTATAATTATTCATTAGAAACCATTATATTTCTTAAATAACACATTTTATTATGAAAATACTATTTTAGTTCACTTCTGGTTTTATACAATGATATTTCCCAAAAGAACTCTTATTTTCAAAGTAAAATAATATTTATCTCAAGAATTACTCGATGATTTTATAAGATTATCATAATCATAATGAACAATCTTGTTTATTATTATGTATGTTATGATATAAAATATTTAATTGAATGATTTATGATTATTTTTATTATGGATATTCTATGTTAAATACATTTACAAATTCACTCTGAATGGTTAGTGTTTAGGCTTAATGTTCAGAGAATGTTATTTAAATTTCATATAATAGTTTCAATATGAATGTATATATTATTTATATTTATCCCAATTTATATAAGGAATTAAATGGACATAGTATGTGTCAGGTGGGGCCCACTATAGCCCTATAGTGCATCAGTAGGCCTCATGAGACAAACTATGGACTTGGAATTAGGGCTTGACAAAATGGATATTTTTGGTCTTGGTAAGAGGCCTTGACGGTATGGTTATGATGACACACATTATGCAATCCCTCATTATGAAAATACTATTTATAGATCACGTGGTTATTCGACTAGTAGAATACCCATGTTTATTTTTTATTATATAATTATTTATTAAACTCTTATTCCTGCCATAAAGTGATCATGTGTATTTTTAAAGGCATTTGCATTTAGTTATTCACTATGCCTAATGTTTGTGTTCGGGACATCTTCCACTATATTTATTAACCTTAATATGAATTTTAGATCACCCCTTTATTTATGTTTCATATTTTCTAGGACATGAAGCGGTATATTAAGAATGAATAGTAGAAATAACTTATGAGTTATGGATATTGTCAATGTCGTTTTGTATTTCATTTCAAGTTGTAATGTTTAACTATTGTATATATCTTATTTAAAAATCTACTAAACTACTCGATCCTTCAGGATCAATATTCCTTGTTTATATTCTAATGTGATGAAATAAAGCACTAGCTATAGGCATCATGGGTCGGGTCCTAACAGTTTGTATCATATGATGATTAGAATAAAACATGGTAACCAAATTTAGAAAATGTAGATTATGGAAAAAATCCCTAAGATAGTATTTGAGGATAAATATAACTGAAAATAATAGTTTCTTTGAAAATTAATAGATTAGGAGGATCTCATTAGAAAATAAATCATTGTATTGATACTACAAGTGGATGTGGTTCTAGAATACATGTACCTAGGAGTGAAAACTCTAATAAGGAGCTTCTTGCTTGACCAGGGGTATCTTAGTACATGAAAACATGCACTACTACGCACTTGGATTGACACTCCAGGAGGATATTCTTAGGATAATTCAAATTTTAAATAAAATACATGATGAATGATTTAAATGTATTTTTTCACAAAGAAACCATGTTTATGATAATGGTATCATCTATTTATAGAATTTATATTTGTTCAATGTATTTTTCTACATTGAGATTATACATTGTTATTCATAACCTAATATAGTGTATTCAATAATTTAGAAATGGAGCCCAGTGGACAAAATTGAAATTGTTTGAATGCATGTGTCCCATGTAGGTATTTCCCTCTGATGCGAGATAATGATGTTCTCTCTGGTGTTGTGACTGGTACTAAGAAACATATAACTATACTAGGACAGCCGATTCAGGTTATAAATAATAAACTTACATGTATAGATCATCCATATCTATAATGTGGAGGTGATATGTGGGATTTCATTATGTGAAAACAACTGCATCAATCAATGGGACTACAAACCCATTTATAGTTGAGTAGTGGATAAGTTACCTAACGAATATATTTCTCTCTTTTAGATGTAACAAAAAAGATATGGTTATAATGATATTTTCTCATCTCTCAAAATATGTGGATTATTTGGGGTCGTTAATCCAAAACACAATTGAGTAGGAATAAATATAAGTGGGGTAATTGATGGATTTTAAGGAAATATTACTTAAAAAATATTTTACATGTGAACAATGAGAGGACATGGAGTGGTTGTTCTTGAATATGAAGCAGAATGAGGATGAAAATGTGGCCATGTATGAATCTAACATTACATGGCTAACAAGGCATAATTTAGACTATATACGTAATCATAGGAGAAAGATTGATCAATTCAGTGATGGGTTAAAGACATTCCTCCAAAGTGCTCTAGTCTCCCAAAGAGTCTCATCATATGAAGATATAGTCTCAATTTCTCTCAATATGGAAAAGGACTTTTTATGTATTATTATGTTAAAGGTAACCAAGAGAAGAAGGGGGTTGTGGAAAACTCTAGAAAAGGAAATAAAGAAATGGGTAACATGGGAAGAGTTGACCTTAAATCATAAAGTAATTGTGGGAAGAAACACCCTGGCACATTCCTGAAGGGAATGGGATTTCGTTACATGTACGGAGAAAAGGGACACATATCTCATGATGGTATTGGGAATAAAGAAGATAACAATGATCAATGATACAATTTTAGGGATATGGGACATTATACAAATGAATGTCAAAAGTGTTTGGGAAACAGTCCCCAAAGAAGGCCAAGAATATGCGGTCAAAAATGTGGAGGTTTCAGTTCTTAACAATGTGGTGGAAGGTACTTTAATCATGTAAAGACCCATAAAAATCAAGGGAAATTTTTTCTTAATTTTCTTTGGAATTTTACAAGAGCGCGGTTTCTGACGGCACCTGATTCCAAGGCCCGGAGTGCCCGGAATTAATTTCCGAAGTTTGGCTTGGGTACGTTCAGTGAACGAACGAGCGGGATTTCCTAACTTTTGATCCGGTGCTCGGAATTGAAATCCGAGGACACCGATGAACTCGTAGCGCCGATATTCGCTTAAGGAGACCTTTCCCGAAGTTGCGTTTGCCTAGGAGGAGATGTTTAATTTTCTGGATGAAATGAAGAGTAAAATAAATTTGTTATACAATATTTATTTTATTTATCTTCTTAAGTGGTTATATCCTAAGTTTGGATGTTGGGGTTGAATCACAAGTTCCTAACTAACCAAGTGAGGATTAAGGTGAGGTGGGGCCCACACGAGCCCCAACCCTTCACCTTCCCCTTAACTCTCTTCTACCCCCTTAAACTCCCTTGCACTTAATGTGCCAAAACCCCTCAAATTCCCTAACTCCCCTCTCTCCCTCTTAAAGGCTTGACAACTTAACTTTTAATTAATTATACAACTCATGTATAATTAATAAGTGAGTTTAATTTTGAGTTTTTGAAATTCAAACTCTTGAATTCCAAATGTTGGGTTGTGTTAATAAATTAAGTGTAAGCTTGATTTATTTTTGGGTTAGTTCCTTTGTTACTTGAGAGGATTGGGAGAATCGTTGAGAGACTTGAAGATCTTCTTCGTCTTCGACGAAGAACGTGAAGAACGGTTCTTCCCCGACAAAGAACATCGATCCCACGACCATCGAGACTCGGCGTCCCGGATTCTTCCGTCTTCATCTTCCTCCTCGACAAGGGAGAAGTCGCCGACCGTGGTAATCATCGCCAACGACAACGTACCTCTCTTCTTCGTCTTAAGCGACAAGTGAAGAGACGGCGTTCCCTCCTCGGACACACCCCGACGTCCACGGAATCTACGTCCTACGCCGCGACGCCTTCCTCCGCGATAACCGACATGTGACGTCAGTTTTCAAGGTAGGGGGTTTGTCCTTTTTAAATTACGTGTTTTCATTCCCTCGAACATGAAAGAATAATCCATTGGGCGTAGTTCCAAATTTTATTAAAAATTGTGAAACATTCATTGTTGTGTTTATACGATTGGCGAACTGATATTGTTATAACGGGAGGAGACCGGACCGCACGAACACGGCCGATTCTCCTCCCCCTTCTATTCTTTCGTGTTAATTTAGCGGAGACAGCGCGGTGTCGTCGCAACCGCGCAGGAACAAAAGAATTAATGGCCGGAGCGAGCTGCGACGAAGAAACGCGGTGCCGACGCACCGCGTCGTTGTTTACGAAAGAGACCGCGGCCGGAGACGGGCCGCAGCGGAACAAGGAGGCGACCGGCGGCCAGCCGGGCCGCCGGCGCCGGAGATCATGAAGGGCCGCGGCCCTACGGCCGCGGCGGAGCAGCCAGAAGTCGGCCGGCCTCGCCGGCTGCCGGAGATCGGGGAAGAGCCGCGGCGGAGAAGAAGAAGGCGGCCGGCCGCGCCGGCCGCCGGTTTGGTTAGGAGGCGGGACCCGCGGGTCCCACGTGAGAAAGAAACGGCCGGCCTTAGGCCGGCCGAGATCCGAAAAAAGGTGGGGTTTACCCACCCCCCCCCCCCCCCCCCCCCCGCCTGCGGCACATGCACGGCCCCCTGGCCGCGCCGCCGCTGGCCGGACCGCGCCGGTCCAGCGGACCGGGTTGGTCCGACCCGATTCGGGTCAGACCAGGGGGGTCGGGCCGGGTCGGCCCGGACCCGGACCCCCTGTTTTCGAGACGACTTCGGTCTTTTGGCCATAACATGAGCCACGGACCTCCGATCGATGAACCGTCTGCGGCAACGCGATCCTTGGATCGAGACGGTCGTTTCGGTATACTATACTCAAGGCGCACCTTCTTTTTCGGGAGCCTATGTGGTTAAAACTCTGTAGTTAAGCGTGCTTGACTTAGAGTAGTGATCAGGATGGGTGACCTCCTGGGAAGTTTCCCAGGGTGGGTGTCAGACGGAAAGGCTGATATCTTTCAGACTGGACGTCCGATTGACGAACCGTTAGCGGCGATGCGATCCTTGGATCGAGATGGTCGTTTCGGTTTATCGCACTCAAGGTTTCAGATTACTTTGAGTTCGGCCGGGTTGGTTCGTTCACGAAACCAACCGGGCCTTCGGAGCGGAAACGCTCATATCTTGAGCTACGGACGTCTGATCGACGTGCCGTCAGCTTTGTTGTGTTCCTCTTAGTGAGACTGATCTTTTGGCATACTTCTCCCGAGGTTTGGACGCAGGTGGAGTACGGTCGGGTTGGTTTTGCCTTAAAAACCAACCGGGCCCCGGGGACGAAAATGCCAATAACTCTCAGACCGGACGTCCGATCGACGCGTCGTCTTTTGCGTTGAGTTCCTGTTGACGAAACGGAACTTTTGGATACATCAACTCTGGACTTTGTGACAGTTGATGTATCAGCGTCTCGGCTCGTGGAGCGGACCCTCCGAACGAGCTTGCTGTGTGCGGGAACCCTAGTGCTGGCTGCGACTGTTACTGTGACTACTACTGCTACTACTGCTACTGTGACTGTGACGACGACAGTACAGAGATCCTGTGGGGATTCGACGATGACGACTACAGCACTCAGCGATCCTACTTGGATCAGTGCTACAGGTCCTGTGTGGGCCCGATCCTGTGTGGATTCGACGACGACGACTACAGTGCTCAGCGATCCTACGTGGATCAGTACTACAGGTCCTGTGTGGGCCCGATGCTGTGTGGGTCCGATCCTGTGTGGGTCTTTGCGCTCAGCGGTCCTGTGTGACCCAGTGCCTACAGGTCCTGTGTGGGCCCGATCCTGTGTGGGTCTTTTGTGGGGGTTAGTTACCTATCGATCCTTCGTGGGTCCGGCGACTTAGATGGATCAGAGATCATCTTTATCGTCTTTTGAAGAAGTATACCTGTGCGAGCTGAATCCTGTTGCTTTCCGGTGTGGATTGTGTTGTTCAATCCTGTGTGGATTACGTTTTGCTTTCCTGTGTGGAATACGTTTACTTTCCTGTGTGGACTGAGTTGTACTTGGGCTCGGAGGTTGGAGCGTTTTTGAAATTGATGACTTAGGTATATGTATGGGCATATACCTAAGCAGTGTCGGTTGTTACTTCGTGATTGTACCTTTCTTAGTGGTTTATCCTTGTGGATTTGAGAGACCATCAGGGGTCTAGGGGTCCCTACTGAGTAGCTTATACTCACCCCTGCACGGTCTTTGCCCGCACTATGTTGTGTTGGTTGCAGACGACGGACAACGTTGATCTTAGCTGAGGCTTGCAGAGCAGGACGGTACCTGGAGGTGGACCACTGGGCGGGACGTGCTCGGAGCGGACGGCGGGACCCGTGGAGCAGTGGAGCTATCTGTACCCACCCTTCAGGTGGGATTTCCAGTGGACAGCTCGGTGTAGCGGATTCTACTTTTCAGTTGTTGTTTTCCCTTTCGAGTTGTACTTTACTTTCAGTTTGGGTTTGTATACTGGCCCATTTACTTTTCCGCACTTTCAGTTGTACTCTTCTTTTGCTTAGTGTTTACTTTCCTCTTGTTTACTCTGTGGTGTTTGTTTACTTTACAAAGGCAATGCCTTCCCTTTTTACCAGGATTTACGCCTTGGTTCTAGTCGCCATCCCCTGGCCTATGGAAGGCGGGCTTGGGGTAGTCACGGCATGGACCCCGAGGGCGGGTCGTGACAAATCATTTCCCCAATTACAGACATTTTTTATTTGATTATAGATCATAGAATCCATTCATATATTACCAGTTTTCCACGAAAATTAGATATTTCCAATTTGATTTAACAATAGAGTTGTGAGTTAAAACTACAAAGGGAAGTATCATTGTAGCAAATTTTGGGTCAGGCCATCCCCATTATGGAATATAAATGAGCATTATTTGTTGATTTTATTATCAGAAACATTACTGACATTGATATAATCCTCAGTATAGATTTTCTATTGAACAATGATATGAAAATTAATTTCAAGAAGAATGAGTTTACAATTTTTGAGGATGATTTGGAATCCATTGTCATTAGTTCGAAGACATCCCCATATGATTCTCATCTTGATCCACCCACAATAACTCTATTGATTTCAGTAATTAGAGAGGAAGGGAGTGAAATATCTATGGTTAAGGAGAGTAATTTTCAAATATAGGCCATACCTATTACTCTAGAATAGGTATATGTGTTTCAAAATTATTTACCTAGACACCCTCCATGGAGGGAAGTTGAGTTCTCTGTTGATTTAATTCCTGGATCAAGGCCTATATCAAAGACAGCTTAGAGAATTCCATCGGGTAATTAATATAACTAAAGAAACTACTAGAATAATTGAGTGATAAAATATTTATTCTACATAGTGTTTCTGTATGGGGATCCCCAATTTTTTTAATAATAAAGATGGATCTATGAGGTTGTGCTTTGAGTATAGGGATATAAATTCTATAATAATAGAGAACATATATCCCCAACCATAGATTGATTATTTATTTGATCAAATTTATAGAGAAATATAATTTTTGAAGATTTTCCTTTGATCTGGATATCATCACATGCTAGTAAGTAAAACATTCCAAATATATCATTTTGAACCAGTTATGGGCATTACGAGTTTACAGTAATGCCTTTAGGACTGAATAATGAACCCTATGTTTTCATAGATCTAATGAATAGTGTTTCCAAGGAATATCATGAGGACTTTGTGGCCATATTTATTGATGATATATTAGTATGCTCCAACATCTATGATGATCATGATAATAACTTTCTCATTATATTAAAGACACTTTGAAAAAATGAATTATATGGGAGGTTTAGAATGTTTAAATTTTTTCTTCAATTGGATTCCTTTCATAGACACATTATATCTAAGGATGGAATATAGGTTGATCCTATAAAGACAAGGGATGTGCAAGAATGGATTACCCCAACAAACATAACTGAGGTATGTAGTTTTATTGGTTCGATAGGTTATTATCAGAGTTTCATTCAAAACTTCACCTATTTTTCCATCTTAATGAATAAGCATAAACTTAAAGGGTTTAAGTTCATATGGATAAAATAATTTGAGGAATTTTTTGGAGGAGTTGAAGAGGATATTAGTGAAACATTCAATCCTGAATCTACCATCAGGGAATGATGACTTTGTGATCTATATTGATGCATCAAGGAATGGACATGGTTGTGTCCTTATGAAAAATTATAGAGTTATACCATATGGTTCAATGATGAAAATAAATTATGAATAAAATTATAAAACTCATTATGTTGAGATAGCAGTTGTAATATTTTAACTAAAGATAGGGATACATTATCTCTATGGTGAAAATTGTATTATATATACGAATAATAATTGTTTGAAATATACTTTCTCAAACAATTAACTCAACTTGAGGAAAATGATATGGATCATACTACACAAGGATCGTGATTGTACCATACACTACCACCCAAGAAAGGAAAACAAGTTAGTTGCTACATTGAGTAGAAAAGATCATGGATTTATCAAAAAAATGTGGATTTACAAAGATCCTTTGTATAAGGATCTAGTGAGTATTGATATGAGAATTATGAATGACGGTTAAACATAACTCCTTTTTAAAATTGTTTCCCAAAAATAAATATTGGAAATAATTAAAGCGTCACAGTTTTATGACGATAATCTCAAAAAGAAAATTAATTTTATGATAGATTGGATGTTAGAAGACTTGATTTTTGAAGATGGAATTCTGAAATTATGGAAGAGGCTATGTGTTCACTCTCTACCCGAGAAGAAAAGGGAGTTATTGGATGATGATCACAGCTCAAATTTCTTTATACTTCTTGGTTTCAATAAAATTTAGAGATATTGGAAGGAACAATTCTGGTTGGACAATATGATGAGGAAAATTATTAATTATATATGAATACGTTTAGTCTATCAACAAGTAAAGGTTGAACGAAAACATCCTAGATGAGTTTTGCAACATATAACAATTCCTACATGGAAATTGGATGGCATCACTATAAATTTTTCACAGGGTTACCCAAAAATATGAGAAATAATTATGAAATATGGGTAATTGATCATCAACTTATGAAACATGCACCTTTCCTCACTATATGTGATGATTTTCTACTAGAGGGACTAGCACGACACAATATCAACGAAGTTGTGAGAATTAATGGATCACCTATCTCAATTTTTTCTGATTGTGATCTACAATTTACATTGAAATTACAAAAAATTATTCTGAAAGATTTGGATACTAATCATTGTTTTAGTACTGCTTATCATTCTCAAACTAATGGGAAAAAAAAGTAAGATACAAAATTTTGAAGACATTTTGAGAACATGGTCTCTCTACTTTCAAGGAACGTGGGATCAATATATACCCTTGGTGGTGTTTTCCAACAATAATAGTTCCCATTCCAGTACTCAAATGACTCTATATAAAGAATTGTACATAAATTGATGTCATACACCAACATATTAGGATGAATTTGGGGAATGGAATCTTGTGGGTGAAAATATTGTAGGGGATACAATATAAAAGGTAAATACAATAAAATCCCATATCAAATCACCTCAAAGTAGGAAAACGATATATACCAATAATGTAAGGAAGGATTTGAAATTTAAAGTTAGAGATAATGTTTTTTTGAATGTATATTCCTAGAACGGAATTATATGATTTGGGACGAAAGGGAATCTTAGAACGTGGTACATATGTCCATTAGAAATTAATGGGAGAAATGGAGTTGTGACTTATCATTTGGCTATTCCACCTAGCTTGTCTAAAGTACATAACTTTTTCCACATCTTATTGATAAGAATATATATTCTAGACACAATTCATGTCTTCACTTCTGAAGGTATAGAATTAGAACATGGAATATCTTAATGTGAAGAGCCTATACAGATTATTGACACTAAACAATAAGTATTTAGGAATCAGAAGACATGAATGGTAATGATACATTGGAAAAATCAAAAAATCAAAGAGACAGTGTGGGAGCCTGAGAGGGATTATGGTGAATAACTAACCAAATATTTTTTTAGGTAACATTCTGGTAATTTCAATAATGAAATTTTTCTAAGTAGGGGATAATGTAACCCCTTAATATTTTTCAAATAATTTTAATAATAAATTCATGAAACACTAAGTCTCTACAAAACACCTCTTTATTATAACATAGATTTTAAACCTAATTTTTTCACCTATGTTATTTGAATTTCGAAAACTAACATACACAGTTGCATTCATTAAGATATTTAGTGTCTGATAAAAAAATATAACTTTTGTTGAATAGTAACATACCCTTAAGGATTGTAATATGAATAGTAATATGACCATTATTAATAGTTAATCAATTATTGTTTTTAATCGAATGGTTATAAGATAATGAGTAGTTGATTAAATTTTCAAGGTTATATAAAACGAAATGCGGTTATAAATTTTTTTTTTCAAATAAATAATGATTTTATTTAAAATTTACATAAAAATTATTTAAAAAACTATTTTCAATAAAAAGAGTTCATTTTTGAATTTTACACATCGGAAAAGGGTTGGGGTGAATTTTTGGGATTTTTCGGAAATAATATATTTTTTATAAATAGAAAAATATGGTAATTTACCATATATATACATTATTAGTTAAATTCAATATTCCTATCATCATGGATTGTGTAACCACACTTTGTTCGAACTCACATGCACATACTACTATTCTTGGTCATAGGAATCAATATTATGGTTGTGTTAGGCATAATAATAAAATAATAAGTAAAATAATGGGAAAACTGTCGTCTCCTCTGCTATAACCCCCACCCCCTCACTCTCTCTTTTATTCACTCCTATAATGCCTTGTTCCATGTATATGATACTAAAGAATACAGCCAAGATCCTCCCCCATATCTAGAAGACCTTTATTTTATAAAAATTCCCAAACCTCTCCCATAAAGAGGTTCTCTAGGAAGATTACATCAAGAGGTACATTCCACTTTTCATTTCTTTTGCGTTCCATTCCTCTATTCATTCCTAAACTCCTTTAATCCAATTATTGTAATGACTCTAGTAACACAAATTTACTGGAATGATGTTATGATAAATGAATAATTCTTCATCATCTCTTTTTTCCCTTCTTTTATACTAGAAATGTAAACACCATCCGAGATGTGTTAATTTATCACATTCATGGACAACATGTTTTCAATATCTATTACTATCATCACTTTTGGCCATAAAGCCATATTAATTATTGAAATAGACTATAATATATGTCAGGACCAATCCCTTGGGGCCTATGTCATGACTACCCCATGCTCGCCTTCCATAGCCCAGTGGATGGAGACAAGTACAGAAAGGCGTACTCCCTAAAACTAGGAAGACATTACCATTATAACCTATAAACACACACAACCAAGAACACATCATTATACAAACACAAGTAAATTTTATATTAAACAGGTTTTTTATAGTCAGAAAAAGGGGCTAGAATACAAGCCCAATTGAAAAGTAAAAGAAAACTGAAAAGTACAAGTAAACTGAAACAACTCTTGTGAACACCCTCCAAGGATCCAACCTGAAGGGTAGGTACCGCTCCCGAATATTCGTCTCTGCAGTATACCTCATATAAGGTCCACCTTTAAGCTACCTTTAGTCCTAGTACTCCCATCCTCAGTCAGTTCCATCCGTCGTCTGCATCAAACACAACAAGGTGCGGGCATAGCCAGTGTAGGGGTGAGTATAACGATACTTAGTAGGGACCCAGATACCCTCAAATGTCTCAAAACATCCAAAAAAGTTAAACCACAAAGCCTCAAAACAACTGAAAACCCTTACTTCGGAATATCACCATACATATACCTTTGTTATAAAGTATACCCATCTCATTCATGAGGAAACATAAGGCCACAATCCTTAGCCAAAGTACTACTGTACCACGAATGAAAGAATACCACGAAGGTAACCACAATAAAGGTAAGTACCAAAATGGTACGCCACAAAGAAGAATATCGCAAAGATATCACCCCAAAGGTATGTACCACAATGGTACAACACACTGAAGATTACCACAAAGGTAACGACTTATCTCACCCAAGGTATAACATCGGTACGTTTGTAAAGATGATTAGATGTAACTACAAAATCATCTTACTCTGCTAACAGGTAGACCCACGTAAGATCCTAAATCATGATACCCACATAAGATCCTAATAAAGAAAACCCATGTAGGATCCTAGAGGAGTCCCACGTGGATTTCCTAGAGTGTTCCATGTTGGACTTTCAATCATAGACCCACGTAATATCCCAAATAACATAACCACATAAGATTGCTTTATCATGTTACAGCCAGCCACAGGGTTCCCGCACTAATATCACTTTATTACAGGATGTTACACTCCACAAGACATAGGTAAATACACCAACTTCCATGAAGTACCATGAAGAAGTATCCCAAAGGTTCTCCACATGATATGGGTCTCAATACAACCGACGGTGTGTCAATAGGACGCCTGATCGGTATGTTATTGGCCTTTTTGTCCTGCAGGTCTGGATGGATTCATGTTCGATCCAACCCAGAAATACACAAAAATTATCAAAAACTCAAATGGGGTATTCCAAAAGGACCGTCTCGATCCAAGGTTTCTGGTGCCATAGACGGTTCGTCAAACGGATGCTCGTGGCTCATGTTATGGCCTCACGAGCGAAAAGTGTTGAAGCTCATCTAGGTCTGGTCCGACCTAGTTAGGATCGACCCGACGCATCCTAGGTCCGGCCCTGGGTCTGACCCGGCCTTCTGGGTCTGGCTCGGCCTACCGGTGCAGCCCGTGGATGGCCGAACTGCCAGACCTCCTCTGAGTTACGGCTGCGCGCCAGTCCACCGTCGGCGGCCGGTAGCGGGCCAGACACCCACCTTCTCCACCGAGGCCTCGTGCTGTAGATCCTGCATGCCGACAGTGTGGATGCGCACTGCCACCTCCCCTTCACCCATCCATCCATGCGCCCGCTGTTGCCTCTTCTCCTCCGGGGCCGACAGGCCGCGGCCCCCCATTGGCGGCGCGGTTGCACCGCCGCCATCTTCACGACGGACCGTTGTGCCGGTCATCGCTCCCAAGTCCTACCAGCACCAGTCACCCATACTAGTCACCCTACTCCTCCATCGTGTAGAAAGTATCAAATACCAAAAAGGTTGCAGAGTGGTTGAGCCATGTTCATTTGGCCCGCACCCTCCGCATTAGAAAGGTATAAAGAAGCTCATAGGTAGAGATTCAACATAAAAGAAATTAACGAAGATCAATCAAATCACACCCCTACCTAGTCATTACTTGTAGGAGTCGAGAGGTAGAAGATGAAGTCGTTGAATAATGTCGGCATTTTTTGGCTTCCGCAATGCGCTTCCGATCCAGGCTCAAGGTCGGTTCCTCATTCTTCGTTGGAGAGGGCGTTCTTCGTTAGAGGAAGAGTATCTCCAATGTTCTCCCCTTTGTTAATTATTTCCCCAAGGAAAAGAGGAGCCAAAAAATTAAAAGAGGTTTATCAAATTAAATTATGTTGGCACAATTAATGTTGGAACAATTATAGTTGGCACAAATAAATGGAACAATTAATTAATTGGAGTGTTGAGAGGTTTTCCCCCATTAAGAGGGGTTCGGGTGGTCCCCACAACCATGAATTCAAATTGGGAGGATTCTCTAGCTTGGGTGGTCCCCACCTCCATAATTTCAAAAGAGTGGTTTCAAAAGAAAAATAAAATGTTAATTATTTTATTTTTCTTCTTCAATGAAAAAATGAAAAACTATCTTCAACCATCGACCTACTGCAGTCAGGGTGAAGGTCTCCTTTAGCGAATATCTGCACTAGGATTTCAACGGTATCCTCATATTTCAATTCAGAGCACCGGTTCAATGTTTATAAAAACCTGCTGGAACATTTACTAAACGTACATAAAAAATGATCAGAAATTAATTTCGGGAACTCCTGGATTCTGAATCATGTGTTGTGAATTTTCGGGGACTCATAAAATTCACATATAATTAAAAAATTACATTGAATTAATGGGTCTTTACAATCTCCCCACCTCAAGGATTTGCGTCCCTAAAATCCACAATACAAACACTAGGAAAACAAGTAGGGATACTGAGCACGAATCTGCGCCTCCCACTCCGATGTGCTCTCCTAGAGGTTCCCATGCTAGCAGCATACACGTACCAAATGTTTCGATCTCCCATGAAGGACTCTCTCCTATAGAGCCTCAATCTCCAATGGAACCTCCATAAATGTCGTTCTATCGTTGATGTCCTACTCGCCCTAGTCAATGAGGTGTGATGGGTCGTGCAAGTATCTCCTCAGCTAGGATATGTGGAAGACGTCATGCACCCGGTGTAGCTAATTTGGAAGAGCTAATAGGTAATCCACCTCTCCAACTCTGCTGAGGACCTGAAAAGGTCCGATGAACCTCAATGGTAACTTGTTGCCCTGGCCAAATCTCCCCAAACTTCATCGAGGTGAGACCCGTGTAAAGACATGGTCAGCATCCTCAAACTCCAAAGGTCTCTATCTCCTGTCAACATAAGACTTTTGCCTGCTCTGGGTAGTTTTCATCTGCTTCTGGATGATTTGCACCTTCTCTGTGGTAGCTAGTGCCATCTCTTATCCCATAAGTGCGGACTCCCATGGGAAAGTCCAGAACAAAGGTGATCTGTAAGGTCAATCATACAATGCCTCTAAAAGGGTCATCCCAATGGTGGTGTGATAGCTATTGTTGTATGAAAACTCCGTCAAGGGAAAGTGATCCTCCTAGCTACGACCAAAGTCGAGGACGCAAGCACGCAAAATGTTCTCAAGAGTTTGAATTGTCCGCTCAATCTAGCCATCTGTTTGAGGATGGAAGGCAGTGCTCAAACGAAGCTACATCCCGAAAGCCTCCTACAACCCCTTCCATAGACAGGAAGTGAAGCATGCATCATGATCGAAGAAAATCGTCGAGGGTACCCCACGTAGCCACTCAAACTCATACACATAGAGGAATCTCAAGCTCTCTACTAATACCTGCTCTCCGATCGGTAGGTAGTGGGCTGACTTGGTGAGTTAGTCGATGATCACCCAAATAGAATCATGTCCCCTATATGTATGTGTATGTACTATCATGATGTCCATGGATATCCAATACCACTTCCACTCTAGGACATCTAAAGAATGAAATAATCCTGCTGGTACCAGATGCTCTGCCTTCACTTACTGACAAGTTAGGCACCGAGAGACAAACTCTGCAACAGCCTTCTTCTTTCCCAGCAACCCGTGATGTCATCAGAGTTCTTGGTACATCTTCTCCAATCCTTGATGTACCAATAGAGGGAATGTGTGGAACTCCCCACCTTTAGAAAATCCATCAGCTTCCTACCATAAGGATATCTGAACAAGTCAACCCCCGTAGTCAGTATCACCATGTTGCACCTACCTGACTCGCTGAAGAAGTGGGGGACTGATTGTAAGAGACTGACTAAATGATGCTCCATCTCCTTCCACAAAGTATATCCATAAAGTGACCAGCTAATCCATCGCCTCACCTAGCAGTTGTATACCAGATCTCTTGGTGAGTGAATCTGCTACAACATTCCTTTTCCTAGGAGTATAGACTATCTCAATCTCATAGTCCTAGAGGAACTCGAGCCAATGTCGATCTCTCAGGTTTAGGTATTTCTGAGAGAAGATATACCTGAGATTCTTGTGGTCCGAGTAGACTGTAAAATTTTTTCCCATCAAGTAATGTCTCCACATATACAAGGCAAAGTCCACAGCTGCTAACTCAAGGTCAAGGGTAGCATAATTCTGCTCATCTTGTCTCAGCTTCTGAGAACCATATGCGATAATTGCTCGCCCCTGCATCAGGACACATCTGAGCCCGGTCCCTAATGGGTCTCAATAGTCTACGTACACAACTACCTCCTCCAAAAGACTCAAGATGGGGGCACTAGTCAGCCTCTACCTCATATCATGAAAACACAACTGGCATCTCTCTGACCACACGAAGGGTTTCCCCTTCTTCATCAACACTAATAAAGGTGTTTCTACTCTGGAGAAATATGGCACCAAACTCCAGTAGTATTGGGACAAACACAAGAAACTTTGTACCTCCGTCACACTCATGGGTTACTCTCAAGAATGAACCACCTCAATATTTGCGGGATCCACTGCACCACCAACCTCCTAAATGACATATCCGAGGAAATGAACCTCTCGGATCTAGAACTGGCCTGTCGAGAGCTCACCATAATGATGGTGTTCTCACAGTGTGACCATAGCTATCTGAAAATGATAGGCATGCTCCTCCTCGGTTGTCGAGTAGATCAGTATCTCGTCAATGAAGACTACTCCAAAGCGATCAAAGGTACGGCTAGAAGATCATGTTCATGAGTCCTAGGAACACAGCTGGAGCGTTGGTCACACCGAACAGAATGACCAAGAACTCGTAGTGGCTATACCGACATCTGAAAGCCATCTTCTGCATATCCCCATCTTGTACTCTGAGCTGGTGATAGCCTGATTTGAAGTCTATCTTTGAGAACCAATGTGCTCCCTTTAGCTAATCAAAGTGGATGTCAATCCTCAGAAGTGGGTACTTGTTCTTCACAGTCACCTGGTTCTGGTGCCGATAGTCAACCCAAAGTCTCAATCTCCCATCCTCCTTCTTGGAGAACAAAATCGGGGCTGCCCAAGGAGAAACATTGGGTCGGATTAATCCCTTACCCTTCAAGTCCTATAACAGTACCCGTAGAACATGATGCTCTATGGGAGCCATCTGATACACTAGTGTATATATTGGTGTCATCCCAGTTTACAAGTCAATGTAAAAGTACACATCTCTGCATGGAGTTTGACCTGGAACATCATCAGGGAAGACATCTGCATACTGGTCTTCCACTATAGTATAACTCAGACTCTCGACATCAACCTCTCCAAGGGTAAGGCTAGCCAACTGATGAGTGATTGGCTTCACTCTCATCCGGGTAAGTCCATCATGTGCTACAAAGGCTCCATTCACACTGGTTAAGGTATACCTAGTCTCATCCTCAGGGATACATCACACTTTTTTCCTAATACAGTCAATCTGATCATGGAATATAGATAACTATTCCATACCCAAGATGACATCATAAGGCCTTGACCCTGCTACTAGGAGATCTCAGTCGAAGCTCTCGCCTACTAGTGTGAACTCACACTACCAGAACCAGTGTGTAATCATCGAATCATCTTCTATAGAAGTCTCTAGCCATAAGGATAGAGCCAGTGGCTCCATCAGAATCTCTGAGATCCGAACGAGGGGATTGGAAATAAAAGAATGAATGGCACATGTGTCTATAATCAATGTATCTAAGGTGGAGTAGAAATAGAGTGTACCTCATGTCATATCTAGAGCACCGTTATCATAGGCCTCAAATGTCAGGATCTGAGCTCACCCATATCCACCTGCTCCCTGTGGTCGGGGTGGACCACCTAGTGGTGGCGATGATAACATCTCGAATCATTGCCCACCGCCAACTGCACGACCAGCTCTTCTGCCACTTCCGCATTCTCCATTCGGACCTCCTTGTTCAAACCACGGTCTCTACCTGGGAGGTCCTTCGACCATCTGCTGCTTATCCATATGGAGGGTCTGGCATTCATGAGCCATGTGATCCTGCCCGCCGCATGCGTTTCACTAACTACTCCTTGCATGACTGGTTCTGTCTCCGGTGCCCCGCACCAAAGACCCTAAATCCTGCGGTCGTCCACCTGTTGGTCTGGTCCTCTTGGACCTCTGTGACATATGTCAGTTTTCATCTGTAGAGGACTTTTACACTTGATGCTCGATGGTGGGTCTCGCTTCTGGTGACTGATCAACAAGAAAACTCTCCACTAAGAGGGCTCGCTCAAACACCCCCACCTAAGCCGGGATGCTGAGAGAAATCATCAAATCCCTGATCTCCGGCCTGAGTCCCTACATTTTCGTCTATGACCTGAAGAATTGTTCCTACACCCTATCAATGGAGTAGTGATAAAGGGTGGTGAACCTCGCTGAGTACAGATCCACAATCATGTTTCCCTACTGCAAATGAAGATGATCCTGTATGCACACTGTGCGAAGGGAGGCAAGGACAAACTCTGCCCAAAATAGGCTCTCAATGTATGCCCATAGAAGTGTCACCTCATCGTGAACCTAGAGCATCAGGCTCAACAATCGGCCTTCTTCTTCTTGTATTAGTGTAGGGGCATGGATCACCATGAGATCAGCTGGTGTCCCTACCAGTCTAAAGACTCTACCCACACACTCCTTCCAATCCAAAGACGCATGTGGGTCAGACTCACCACTGAACCTGGGTGGCCTCTGGCATTGGGACTCATGAAACATGCTCATGCGGTGTGCATCCGTTGATGCTAGGGCTGGTGGCATCGGTGGCCCAATAGCTAATGGTAATGTGGGTGCCCCTACTGAAAGAGGGACCTCCACCGAGGCCTCATCGCTCGATGGGCTATCATCGGATACTATTACTAGAACCATAGCTAGTTGTCTACATGGAGGAATCATAAAAAAATAGGTGTTCCAAGGTCAATAAGTTATACCAGGTGAGCTAACTCAAAAATATCAAAATGAAAACTTTTCAAAACACACACAATCAGTGTTTTCGTGCACCGAGTCAGAAATCAAAAGTTAGGGTCCTGGTGTATGGATATGTCGGTCGCTGCACCAACACTAGATTCCCAAAACAGATAACCACACTCACTTCACCTAACACTATTTCCATAAAAAATTTCTGAGTCTAATGTTCTATGGTAAAACGGAATCCTCTAATACCAATTTGTCATGACCCGTCTCCCAGGGCCCGTGCTGTGACAAACCCAGGCCCGCCTTCCATAGGCCAGGGGCTGGAGAATTGCACCAAAAGGCGTATTCCATAAAACCAGGAAGGCATTTACTTTATAACCTATAAACACACACAACCAAGCACACAACAAGATACGAACACACGTAAACTGTATAGTAAACAGGTTGTGTATAGTGAGAAAAAGGGGTCAGAATACAAGACCAACTAAAAAGTATAAGAAAACTGAAACGTACAAGTAAACTGAAACAGATCCTGTGAACACCCACCAATGATCCTACCTAAAGGGTATTTATAGCTCTCGAATGGTTGTCTCTATGGTACGCCTTCTCTATGGTCCACCTCCGAGCTGCCTCCAGTCCTGGTACTCTCGTCCCTAGTCAGCGCTATTTATCGTTTTCACCAAACACAACATGGTGTGGGCTTAACCTGTGCAGGGGTGAGTATAACGATACTCAGTAGGAATCCCGAGAACCTAAAAGGTCTCAAAAAATCCACAAATCATAAGCCACAAAGCATGAAAACAACTAAAAATCCTACTTAGGTATATGCCCATACATATTCCTTAGTTATCATGTATACCCATATCAATAATGGGGAAACACAAGTCCACATTCCTTAACCAAAGTACATTTGTTCCATGAAAAAAAGAATACCATGAATGTAATCACCACGAAGGTAAGTACCACAAAAGTACACCGCATAGAAGAATATCACAATGATATACAACCAAGGTAATTACCAAAAATGTAAGCCACACAGATGATTACCACAAAGGTATAAATGTATCTCACACCAGGTATTACATAGGTATGTTAGTAAAGATGATTAGATGTAACTACTAAATCATCTTACTCTTTTAAGAGGCAGACCCACATAGGATCCTAAATCATTAGACCCACATAGGATCTTAGTACAGTAGACCCACATAGGATCCTAGAGTAGTCCCACGTGGATTTCCTAGAGTGGTTCAAGTAGGAATCTCAATCAAAGTCCCACGTAGGATCCCAAAGAACATTCCCACATAGGATCACTTTATCATGTTACAGCTAGCCACAAGGTTCCCACACTAAGCTCACTTGATTCTGGGAGGGTCCGCTCCTCAATCCACAGGTCGATAAACCAACTTCCAAGAAGTCCCATGATGAAGTATCCCAATGTAAATACATGTTATATGTGTCTCAATGCAATAGACAGTGCATCAATCAGACGCTCAGTCTGTATGTTATTGTCCTTTTAGTCATAATGGCTCGATTCGATTCATGTCCGATCAAACCCGGCCGTACCCCAACATTATCCAAAACTGAAGTGGGGAATACCAAAAGGACTGCCTCGATCTAAGGTTTCTGTCATCGTAGATAGTTCTTCCAACGGATGCCTGTAACTCATGTAATAGCTGAATGAGGGAAAAGGGTCGAAGATGGTCCGTTTGTGGTCCAACTCGGCCCCTTGGGTCCCTCCCCCCGGGTCTGGCTCATCCCGCTGGGTCCGGTCGGGCCCACTGGGTGCAGACCGTGATGGGCGGCCTATGGTGGCTGGATGACCAGCCCTCCTCCACGGCACGGTTGCACGCCATGCCACCACCGACGGCCAGCAGTGAGCCGGCCACCCTCATTCGCCGCCGCGGTGTGAGGTTTCCGCCTCCCTTTCACGCGGTCGGCCATGTGCCGACCTCCTCCTCTACTCCACCATGGTCGGTGGGTCGTGTCCCTCCACCGGTGGTGCACTTTCATCACCACTCCTGAGTCCTACTGGCCCCATTTTTCGATACCATTCGATGTCATCATCCATCGTGAGGAATGCATCAAAAACCACAAACGTTGCAGAGTGGTCGGGCCATGTTCGTTTGGCCAGCACACTCCGCATTAGAGTGGTACCAAGCGGCTGGTGGGGAGAGATTCAACATAAAATAAATTAATGAGGATAAATCAAATCACACTCCAACCTTGTCACTCGTAGGAGGAGTCCATAGGTAGAAGATGAAGTCATTGAATAATTTCAGCATTTTTTGCTTCCACAAAGCGCTTTCTATGCGGTATCGGGTTGGGTTCCTCGTTCTTCATTGGAGAGGGTGTTATTTGTTGTAGGAAGAGTTTCTCCAAAGTTCTCCCATTTTCTAACGATTCCCCCATGGAAAAAAGGAACCAACAATTTAAAATAGGTTTATCAAATTAATTTTCATTGGCACAATTAATGTTGGCACAAATAAATGGCACAATTAATTAATTGGAGAGTTGAGAGGTTTCCCCCAATAAGTGGGGTTCATGTGGTCCCCCCCACCATGAATTCAAATTGGGAGGTTTATTTGGCTCAGATTTTCCCCACCTCTATAATTTCAAAAGGAGGTTTCAAAAGAAAAATAAAATCTTAATTATGTTATTTTTCTTCTTCCACGAAAAAGTGAAAAAATATCTTCAACCCTTGACCTACATTGGTCGAGGTGAAGGTCTCTTTAAACGAATATCGACACTGCAAGTTCAACGGTGTACTCAGATATTAATTCCGAGCATCATTTCAAGAGTTATAAAAACCTTCTCGTACGTTTTCTGATCTTACTTAATAAAATTCATAAATTCATTCAGGGCACTTCGGGCCTCAAAATCATGCGTCGTCAGTTTTTTCGAACTCCTAAAATTCCCATATAATTAAAAATATTTACATTGAATTTCTGGGTCTTTAAAATATATGTATTATAACATATTTAAGGATATGGAATTTTTTTTTCACATGATATTAATTTATAAATCAAAATAATTTCATTGTGATCAAGAATCGCCAATTAAACCAACCAATTGTCATGAACATTTTATATATCGATTCATATTCACTCCCAATAAACAAATGAATTTTATGAACATTAAATATTTTGGATGTTCACTAAAAACGTACCACTCATATTCTATACAACCATTCTCCTTCAAAATGTTTATTCATACCTGAATATAAATAAAGAGATCATGAAAACCAAGGAAGAAAACACTCCCAAACAATGAAATTGAAAATCTTAACACAACAGAAGGCCAGTAATGAACATAATAAGGTAATAATAAATCAGGTAAATATATATTCGGTACTAGAATCATTAATTTATGAACCAAAATTTTATTATTGTGGTCATTAAGATCAAGTGAGGAAAGCCTTTAGACTTAATGTAAGGGTTTTCTACCAATACCTTCATTTTCATTTGGGTTACTCTTTTTGCATACTTAAAACAATTAAATTATTATTTATTCATATTTACTCATCATATTTTCTATAATAATGCTATATATATTTTAACCAACCATAATCCTTCTTTCATTTATGGGGAGTTATATGTTTTAGATGGATCTTTCCAAAATTCGTCCTGAAATACATGCCCAATTCAAAAGAATTTATCAAATCCTTACATATATTATAGGAAAATCTATAATCTGTTTATTGAAACCATTGTTTTTATAAAATCCCACATTTTAATATGTAAATAGTATTTTACTTCACTTATGGTTTTATAAAATTATTTTTTCCAAAAGTACTATTCTTTTCAATGTAAAAGAGTATTTATCTCAAGAATTACTTGATTGTTTTATAAGAGTATATTCATCTATTTTATCACTATTTTTTAATATTATGTATGATACCATATAACATATTTTATTTAGTGGTTTAAAATTATTTAAACTGTGGACATACTATCTTAAAACCATTCACCAGTTTACTCTTAAAGATTATTGTTTACGCATAATGTTTTGAGGAAATTTATTCATATTTCATATGTTAGATTCAATGTGAATTTATATGGTGTATCCATTGATCCCCATTCATATTAGGAATTATTTGGACATAGTATGTGTTGGGTGGGGCCTACTATATCCCTTCGGAGCATCAATAGACCTCATCAGAAAAACTATGGTCTTGGTAGGAGGCCTTGAGAGTTTGGTTATGAGGTCCTAAATTACACATTCCCTCATTATGAAAATATTATTGATAGTTCCTGGGGTTATTCAACTAGTTAAATACCCATCATTATGTTTTATTAAGGAATTATTTATACAATTTTTATTCCTACCATAATGTGATCATGTTTATTATTAAACATGTGTTTTTGATTATTCACTATTCCCAATGTTGATGTGTGTGATATCTTCCACTTTATTACTTACCCTTACTAAGAATTTGATCTCACCATTATAAAATTTTTCTTTTTTCCTGGACATGAAGAGGTCTATTATGAATGAAATGTAGATATAACCTAGGAGTTATGAATGTTTTCATAAGAGTTTTGTATTTCATTCCACGTTGTAATGTTGAACATATGTATGTATCGTGGTTCAAATATACTAAAATACTCTGTTTTTAAAGATGCATATTCCATATTTATATTCCTATGTAATTAAATAAGGCACCAGCTCCAGGAAACTGGAGTCGGGTCCTTACACACACCCTCCAGACACATGGTTTAGGGAGCTCCATCATCCATTTCAAGATACTATCCTTTTTTGGAGGCACTTCCTCACCCACATAGGTTTAATTGCATCTACATTGATGCATCAGGACTAAGGATCGCGTTCTCCCCTCCCTATATTCTATACATTTCACAAAAAATAAGAGAATAGGGAAACAACTTATCATTGATAAAGTGAGGTAAAACATTACATCACAAGAATGGTACAACGAAAAACACATGAGCAAACTCAGAACTTCTCTGAGTATTGGGAACATATATATGCTCCTATCTCAAAAGTACACTCCTTGATGACACCATTCATCCATAACACACAAACAAAATGAATGGTCCTCCCACAAAGCACCTTCTCTTTATGATCCTCGATTATTACTAGTCTCTCTAGGAACGTCGCAACATCCTAGACATCCATGTCTCCCCTGTATAGGATGTAGGAGTCATCCTGTAGATACAGACGAATTTAAAGGACATGAAAAATGTTTTGGATCCTCTCTAAAAGTGGTGGAAACTCCGGCTAATATTCCACCTCTCCGACTCACCAGAACACCTCGAAAGGTCTGATGAGCCTATGAGAAATCATTCTTCCTCTACCAAACCTATACTGCCCACGCCGAGGGGACACCATTAAGGGCATGTGGACACCAACCTCAAACTCCAATCACATCTTCCTATGATTGAAATATGACTTCATCCAGTCATGAGCTTCCTTCATCCTCTCACGCAAAAATTAAACCTTCTCTATTGTGATCTACAATACCTTTGTTCCATGAAGAGATGCAAACTCTGCCTTTGTTTAGAATACATGTGAGATACATGGTCTTCTGTACAAGGATTTGATTTGTTCCATGTAAATGGTTGGGTGATAGGTATTATTTTTGAAAACTCTACTAGTGGAAAGTGTTGCACCAACGATCCTCCGATGTCTAGAACACACTCTTGTTGCATATCCTTAGACGTCTGGATGGTCCTCTCTATTTTCCCATCCATCTGAGGGTGCAAAGAAATTCTAAGGCATAAATGGGTGCCAAAAGAAAGCGGAAATACCCACCAGACACGCGACATTAAACATGTATCTCATTCAAATACATGGATCTTGGAACTCCACATAGTTTTACCCCCACATCCACATACCTCTACACTAAGGCATCCACTGTACTTGACTCCATAATTGGTAAAAAGTGAACCAATTTCATCAATCGACCCACCAATAACCAAATGGAATGACATCCTCACTGATCCCTTGGTGATCATGTGGTGAAATCAGTAGAGATATCTTCCTACATAATATCGGGAACATCTAAGGGATGAAATAGACCACTGGGAACACAGTTCTAAACCTTCACATATTGACACACTAGGCCCATTACACAAACTCCTCCATTTCTCTATTTATCCCGGGACACGATCAATGTTCCCTAAAGAATTGGTACACCTTCATAACTCATGGCTTTACCACTAGGGACAAGCTGTGGAACTCGTGAATATTTCCCACATGCATTGTTACTGGGACAAACCACTTCCCATGAAACAACATCTGATTTTGACTATCCTTTGACCATCATCTGAAATAGATATCTTCTTCCCATATCCTCCCCACCATCCAAGCATGATGTAGACAACTCCTCCAATGCCTTCCAAGCATTCATGGATTCCCAAACTACCTCATTCGAAGAATTCCTAATTATCAAATCAATCATGAAATTACCCCTGCCGAGGTTGTAAGATCTTTCTTTGTTGTAATCCTAGAGGAACTTCATCAACCATCATTGTTATAAGTTTTAGTCTCATTGCGAAATGATATACCTACTACTCATGTGAACCATGATGACCACAAGGCACTACCCAATATGTTAATTCCTCCACTACTTCATCGTGAACACATTCATGGAAAGATCTAGATCATGGATGACATAATAAAATTCATGAGGATATAACTTCCCTATCCCATAAGAGATTACTCCTCACTTCTGCATCATAACACATCATAATCCAAGACTGGAAATGTCATAGAACACCTAGAATATCACCCCTTTCTCTAGAAACATAAGTATCCGGGAAATGACAAACATCCCCTTAAAATATCTAAATTATGCTGGACACTGCTCAATTTACACGAAGGCCTAGTCGTTTATTATCAAATATTTCAACAGAGTTTCAAATAATGAAATGATGGGCATGAACATTGGGTAACTGCCCGCCAGACATAGGAAGCTATGATCATCTACCACATTATTTGGTTCTTCCAATGAAATAACCACTTTGACATTTGACAGGTCCACTATAATCCATTGAAAAGACACCACATGTCCAAGGATTTACACTTCTCCTGTCTAGAACATGCACATAGACAACATTTCATAGATATGGTGCAGTCATAGGACCTCAACAATTGTCCTCAAATGTCTATCCTGCTCCACTTATGTACATTTATTGACCATAATTTTGTCGATGAACATGATGATGAAATGGTTGAGGTACTCAATGAAAATAGAGTTCATGAGCCCTATGAACCTAGATGGTGCATTAATAATGAAGAATGGTAAGTCAATGAACTCAAAGTTCCCATACCTGCTCCAAAAAGTAGTCTTCAGGATGTCACTATTCTTCGCCCTCAACTGGTGATATCCAGACCATTGATCGATCATAGAGAACCAACCTTCATAAATAAACTAGTCAAAAAGTTCATCAATTCCTTGGAAGGGGGTAATGGTCCTTATCCATAACCTTATTCAGTATCCCATAGTCTACGTATAGTCCTAGAACACCATCCTCCTTAATCAGGAACATGACTAGAGCATCCCACGATGAGACACTTGGCTAGATAAGACCTTTCTTCATTAGGTCATCAACCTGAATCTGGAACTCCAACAACTCAGTCGATTCCATCTACTATGGAGCCATCGAAATCCTGAGTCCATCTAGTTGAAATTCTATCCTGAACTGAATGACACATCGAGGGTGTAGAGTCAAAACCTCGTTGGGAATGAAATATAAGAACTCACTAACAACCCCTTGAAAAACCACCATCTCTATATCTTCCCATTCAAAATAACATCTCATAAAACAATGAATGAAGGGGATCCACACACCAGTTTCCCTACTGATAACTCTGATCTCAAAAAAAAGCTCTGTGATGGCTTCCCATATCAGTGAACATAACCCATCTTCAGAATAAGTCGATAACCATGTTGTTATAAAATAACCAGTCGACGAATATGATGACATCGTATGTCTGCATCATTAGTATAAAAAGATCCCCACTGGACTGATGTGTCCCAATCATCTTTTTAAATCATCGACAAAAATCAAACAGACTGTTCTAACCTCCAAGTGGCGTACTCAACACCAAGAGAATGGGAAGTCTATATACATCTATTCCTAGATAATGGGCTATAAGGGGTTACACAATGGATTCAAAATATCATTAATCTATCAAAACACATGAATGAGAACTAAAGAGACTGATCATACCTCAAACAACCTCTGGCCTTGATAGAACTACAACCTCTGTGGTGTGAAACTTCCCCGTCCCATCACCTCTAAAACTCTTCTGTCAAATTCCTCTCTAAGCACATCTAGGTCAAGGACCCTGGAGAACGACTAGAGGATGGCATCCCCTAGAAACATCTACCCTTAGTAGAGTGGGAGATCGATCCCCCTACTACTGGAAAGGCATGACCAGAAACTGATGCTCCCGAGGTGGGTGATGAACCTTCCCACCCCCACTGTGTGACACATGGACTCAGAATTGGTTGGAAATTATTCCACATACTCAACAAAAAAGCACCTTTTTCTAAAACACATGAAGAAAGGGAGAGTACTAGGAGTTCAGAACTAGAACTGCTCAGGCCTACTCCCTGCTAGCTGAATCCTAGATGGCCCTGACGGAGGAGACCTTTTGCTGACATCATTCCCATTTGAAGAACTTGGTTGGATACCCTCTAGAAAAGAATCTCCCAGCGAGTTCATCCTTTACACTACCTCATCCTTGTTATGAACACCTACTTAATTCGATAGAGTGAAAGGAGTAACAACATACTGAAGAGAAGGTCAGAGTGCCACCTCTAAGAATTTCTCTTAGGACTCCTCATCCCAGAATATATATGGTTCGATGCACTAGTGATCCATGAACATGATCCTGAGTTCCATCACAAAAATACTCCATGATGGAGGGAGTGTAGCCCCAGCCTCTTCTCGGCATTCGCCGTGGAAGAATGTAATTATACCTAGAACTCCTTCTCAAAGACTTCCCACAAAACATTGGTCTCCTTACTATCCATAAGGTAAAAATTCCCCCACTGACATTATTCTACCCCCATCTTGATCACCGATAGAGGTACCCAATACTCTATCGATCACGGATTAAGATGAATGTGATCATTAAATCCTCAAGCCAACACTCGGTCTCCATGTTTGAGACACAAACCTTGTACATCCCTAGAGTTTCTTACTAGAATGAACGACATGGATTCTGCCACTGGTCGTGTTCCTCATCTCAATTATCCCTCCAATAATCATCCATGTCATCTTATAGGGCCTCAACCTCTCATACCACATGTGAACAATGTACGGGTACCATAGTAGAAAATGTAAACAAGGAACTCCAAATCCTGAGTAGTGTGGAAATTTTATTGTAATTTTTTAACTCTTCATTAATTTTATATTCCCAAAACACCAAATACACACATGAAAACAAGTCATTATTATTCATGTACCTCTCTTAGGGTCTTTACCCCATAATTGGTTTAGTCGAACTAGGTCATTTAGTATTTCCTCAGTCCCTTTTATTTGATCTCATGAGGCCCTAATATATAGTGTCCTAGTCGGTCTTATATGGCCTATTTGACGCACAAATACTACCTAACACAGTTTCCCTACCATCCCATGCAATCCTCACTATTCCAAACTCTAAACTCCAAACGACCTCTCAAACTCCCAAAACCTCCCCTCTGATACAATATTTTCACGACACACCATTATAAAGATGAGGGAAGGTACAAGATGATAAAGAGATAATGACCCCTGAGTCCCTCCCTCAATAGGACCCAGAGCGGCAATTATCACCAAGGGTATAGAATCTCACATAATATTTAAGGAATTACCCTTTTATTTGAACAAGATGATGAGAAAAGATGATAAATCCCTTGAATATACAAATAATAATGTTAAATTAAATCCCAAATCCATTCTGACATTCATGTTTAAAAGAAAATATGATAAAACGTAATAAACAATTACCCAAACAAGCACCAAATGAAAATTTTACTTGGAAGAAATAGTAAATAATCACAACACCTGAGCTACTAAAGTTCAGAACAATCCTCAATGTCCTCCTCGAAACCTAAAATTAATTTATATACATAGGTTGAGCATACACGTATACTCAGTAGGGAAATTAAAGCCTCTATTTCAAATGTGAGGGAATATAATAAAATCCCTGTGAGAAAATAATAGGTCCTAAAAACACCAACCATGGAATACTAACCATCCCAGCCTCACCAAGGCACACTGTAGCACCCCCAGTTTGAGGTATGTAGGCTTTTTTATGAATTTTTATGTATATAAATTGCATGGGATGAATTAGGACGATGTTGGGAGAGTTTCGTATGGTTTTGAATGAGTTTGGGGGCTTTTCTAAGGGAGCACAGTTTGTGCACGGTTAAGGGAAACCATGCAGATGCTCTAGGAAACCGTGCGGGGGGAGACAATAGGTTTTGCAAGGCCTGCGCATGGTTTTCCAAACCGTGTGGGGAAACCATGCGGACCCTGGCACTCGAGGCAGTGGCGTTCACATGGTTAGCGCACGGTTTTCCAAACCATGTGGGCTAACCATGCAGCCACTTAAAATTTATAAGTTCCGAGCTCCCTCAAGATTGACCTATTTCACTCTTCTCATCCTCCCACTCATGGATCACTCAGTTTCTTGGGTTCTCATGGGTAGAGGAGATTTCCCACTCATTTTGGAATGGTTTTTAAGAGGATTCAAGGTGGTTTTATGGTGATTGCTTTCGGGTAAGTCTCTCATCTTGTTTCTCTTATGTTTCCCTTGAGATATACATCCCTCTCTTTCGTGGTTTTCTAGATCTACAATTTTTGTGTGTAGGTATCTGGATTTTGTTGCCTTGGATGATGATTTTTAGGCTTATGGATGCTAGGAAAGGGATTTAGAGAGGTTTCAGTGGTGCGTTCGCCGGTTTTGAGGTGCGGTGGCTTGTGGGTCGATTTCTCGGGAACCCTAAAGGTAGGTGGATTCTCTCTCAACTCCACGTGGTTAGAAATAGTGGTTCATTGTTATAAATAATTGTTTTTCTGAAAATTAATTGTGATTTATTATGCAAAATTTGTTGGAAATCCATTCGGGGATTTTTGGGGAAAAGGTGGTTTCATGGTGAAATTCAATTGTTATGGATTTTAAAATGGAGATTTAAAAATGGGTTGTTGAGATTGATTTGGGAAATGGTTGATGAAAAATGGTTTTCAATAAAGATTTTGTTTTATTGAAATGTTGTTTGGCATGAAAAATGATTTTCAATAAATGGGTGATTTATTGAAGTGGAATTATGTGAAATGGAATGGGTTGATTGCATGTTTTTGTGACATTGGTGGGTTATATTATTGGTTGTGATGGATTGGGATGTTGTGTGGATGTGGCGAGAAGTAACACTATAAAAATGGGATGGATAGTGGATGGAAGAACCACAATCAAAGGATATGTGGACGGGAAGTACCACTAGTTGTGAATGGGTGAATGGGTTGGATGGATGCTCCACCGTTTGGCTGTGGTCGGGAAGTACCACTAGGTGGGAATGGGTGAATGGGTTGGACAGTAGCTCCAGCCTTTTGATTGTTGGTGTGAAATGGTGAATGGTTTGGACGGAAGCTCCACTATTTTTGTTTTTTGTTGTGCATTTCTTGCAAGATGGAATTGTTTTGATAATGTTTAAATGATGAGATGGCTTGTGGAATGTTTGGTTGGCCTTCCCTTGGTTTCTTGGGTTGGATGTGATGGCTTGGTAAGGACAAGATTGTCTTCTGAAAATGGTGGCACTTGTGATTTAATTTATATAAACTGTTTTATATAAATGTGCTAATGGTTTCATCCTAGTGGCGTGTGTAGGGAAGTCATTTGGGAAAATCTTAATGAGTTTTATTACTCACCCCCTGCTTTGGAACATTGGTGTCTTTGCCGATGTTGTGTACCTTGACGTGGGAAAAGGTAAGGAATATCCCTCCTTTTGTGGAGCATTGTGATGTCTTGGTGGCATTTGGATCTTGGAGTGGAGCGGTGGTGGTGTCATGGCATGTGGTGTTTGGTTGTTTAGTTTCGGCTTAGTACTCTGATGTGGTGTGTACTAGTCTGGTTGTATTGGTTTTGGGTGTATTATGGAACAAATTGGTTGTCTTTTGGCAATACATGGTTGGGATTGAAAGTGCATGCATCTTTAGTTGTGGGTTTTGTTGTTTTTGTCTTAAGGGAAAATTGTTCCCCACTGTTCCTTGAATCCCTTGGCATTTATTTCCAGCCATTGGCACCTTGGGAACGTCTCTTAAGGCCATGTAACCCTCACCGCCTCCTCAAGCCAATGAGGTAGGGGCAGGGTGTTACAAGTGGTATCAGTTTGTTCGGTCCTTTGTAGTTGATTCTCAGATTTGGTGTTGACATTCGTTTCGTTACATTCTTTGAGTCGGAATGGTAGCAAGGCATAGGATTGTCAGAACTTGGAATGTATAGAATAAAAGGTCGTAGTTAACCCTTTTATGCAGAAATTCATCTTACCAGGGTGTTGGGTACATAAGTGTTTTGGAGACACTTATAGGCATTCGATATCTCATTGTTGTGGGTGTAGCCAATGAGATGAGCATGGCTTGAATGTTAGAAATGACTTCATACTAGGATGCATATTTCATTGAGGTATTATGATTTATGATGTGATATGAATGTGTGAAATTGTAATGTGAAGAAATTGGTATTTCGAAAATGGTTTGGTTTTCAAAATGGTGAAACATGGCACATGTGGAAAAAGTGAACTTGTGGAAAGCCTTGTTGTGATATTTTTGTGTAATGTGATTTGAAATGGGATTTTGTGATGTCTAACAAAGTGAGACTCATGGTTTTTGTTTTATGTTTATAGAAATGGCACAGGGTAGATGTCGTAGAGACCAACCGGAGCAGGCTTCTGAGAATGTGGTAGCACCTGAGCCTCAGGTGAACCAGTAATTAGTGAAAATCATAGTTTAAGCTTCCCAAGCTGTGGAAAGTTGAAACAATGTGGATGAAACAAGGCATGTGGATCATGCTGTTAAGTTTCAAAAGCAGAATCCACCCATCTTCAGGGGTGATTTAGAGCCGGAGAGGGCAGATGCATGGTTGAATAGAATAAAAATGATCTTCGAGTTCTTGGGAACACAGGTAGAGTTAAAGGTGAAGTTGGCCACATATATGTAGGAATATCTTGCCCTTCATTGGTGGGAGATAGTAGTACAAGAGGGGATGGACTAGGGTATGATGTGTGAAGGCATTGAGGAATTTTTTAACAAAAAATTCTACCCACATACATTCAAAATTCAGCGTACAACTGATTTCTTCAGCTTGAAGAAAGAGTTTATGTCTGTGACGGAGTATACAGCTAAGTTTATGAACTTTGTGTGGTTTTCACCTGAGGTGGTAGGTAGCACGTCTTGGAAGGAAAGGATCTTTGAGTCAGGGATAAGGCATGAAATACGTTCAATGATAGCATTGATGTGTATAGATGATTACACATAGATTGTGAATAGAGCCTCGGTGGCTGAGCGGAATTTGTTGGGCGCTCTGGGTGGATGAAGCATGGTAGTACCCATGGGGAATAGTGGGAACTCTAACGCTGGGTTCAAGAGAAAGAGGGACACTTATTCCCAGGTTGGAAATATAACATATAATCCGACGGAAGGATCGATAAATCATCCTTTGATGCCCCAGAGCAAGCCATGATGTTTTCATTGTGGTTTTATGAGCCCATCAAGCGGGATTGTACGACACAACCTTGATCATGTCATAATTGTAAGAATATGGGGCATCTGCTGTGTTATTGTCGGAATGCTCCAAGGTAAGGTGCGTGTGACACTCCTCAGGGATCTCAGACGTCATTTACTTTGACGGGATAGGGACAACAACCCACCCCTCGTCAGAAGAGTAAAGTGGTTCATGGTCATTCTAGGAATACCACAACGCCTCAGCAGGGAAATACAGAGCAAATTGTGGCAAGAAAACATGTGTTTGGAGCTGATATGGTTGTGGTGGATGATCAGTCGGGACCATCCACGGTGCGAGGTACTATTCTTTTAAATTCTACCTTGATGCAAGTTTTTTATGATACGGGTTCTTCACACTCTTTTATTTCTTCACGTGTGGTTTATTTACTGGGTTTAAGGGTAGAAATTATGCCCTCCGTTTTGAAACATCAAACTCCACTGGGTCGAAGAGAGTGTCGAGCCTTCTAGTGTAGAGAATGTTGTATCGTTGTGGGTGTGGTTGAGATAGTGTGGAATTTCTCAATGCTCGAGATGGATAGGTATGATTTAATCCTGGGAATGGAGTGGCTAGTGGAATCTAAGGCTCACATCGACTGTGATGCGCGAACAGTGGCTTTTATGACACACTATGTTGTTAGGCATCTCTTTAGAGGAGAGAGGCATGAAAGGCAGTTGCAACGGGTTTGTTGGCACCATCTGTGGGTACGTTATCATATCAGTTGGCAATTTTGTCGTTGGAATCGGTAGAAGGTGTTGAGCATAGTGGTCTTCCGGCAGTGGTAGAGCAGTTAATGGAAGTTTTTCCTGAATAATTCTCTAGGTTACCTCCCATAAGAGAAGTGGAGTTTACGATTTATATTCTTCCAGTGACCAGTCCTATCTCACTTCCATCTTATCGGATGGTACCAGCTGAATTGTGGGAATTGAAAATCTAGTTGGAAGAGTTAGAAAACAAAGGGTTTATCTGGCCTAGCATGTCTCCATGGGAAACGTCGGTGTGGTTAGTGAAAAAGGTGAATTGAACTTTGAGGCTATGTGTTGATTATCATAGAATTAACCAAGTTACGATAATGAATAGATATCCACTTCCAATAATTGATGATTTGTTCGACCAGTTGAGGGGAGCCCAGTGGTTCCCCATGATCAACTTGAGGTCAGGATATCATCAATTTTGGATGAATAAAGAGGATATTCCTAAAATAGCTTTCAAAAGTAGATATGGCCATTATGAATATGTGGTTATGCCCTTTGGTCTGATGAATGCACCAGCAGTGTTTAATGCATTGATGAATCAGATATTTCAGAGATATCTAGATTGATTTGTGGTGGTGTTTGTGGATGATATTCTGGTGTATTCAAAGACAAGGGTGGAGCATGAGAAGCACGAGGTTCCAGTTCAGGGGATCTTGAGGGATCATTTTTTTGTATTCCAAATTGTCAAAGTGTGACTTTTGGATACAAGAAGTTCGTTTTCTTGGCCACGTGATTTCTGAATGTGGTGTTTCAGTGGATCTGGAAAAGATAGAGGTCTTTATCTCATGAAAACCACCAAATAATTTGTTTGAGATACGGAGTTAACTTGGTTTAGCTGGGTATTATCGACATTTTGTTCATGATTTTTCACGTTTGGATTCGCCGATGACAGCTTTGACATGAATGAATGTTCCATTACAGTGGAATGAATAGTGTCATTAGTGTGTCGAAGAGTTAATGTGTCGCCTTACATCAGCACCAATATTGGTTTATCCAGAACTAGGAAAAGGGTACGTGGTGTATTGTGATGCATCGGGATCAGGATTGGGGTGCGTTATCATGCAAGGAAATCATGTGGATGCATATGGATCATGGCAGTTGAGGGTTCATGAGAAGAACTACCCAAATCATTATTTGGAATTGGCAGTAGTGGTCCATGCATTTAAAGTGTGGCGTCATTATCTCTTCGGTGAGATGTTCAGGGTATATCTAGATCATAAGAGTTTGGAGCACATTTTCTCACAAAGGGATTTAAACATGAGGAAAAGGGGATGGATGGAATATCTCTAGATGTTTGATTTTGACATAATGTGAAGAAAATGTAAGGTAAATTTAGTTGCTGATGCATTAAGTAGAAAATCATATGCTCGGATGGTGAAACATGAATTGGACCAGTGGCAGTTGATGTCGGTTATTGTAGATATGCGGTTGGAATGTGAGGACCAGGGTGATAAAGTGGTCTTCATTCCAGTTTTGTTGATTCCTGACTTGGTTGGCCTGGTTAGGGAGGTGCAAATATCTGATTATGAGTGTGTGACCATGGGGTTGAGACTCAATGGTTGGGAGACCATTGAGGGTTCGCAATTGAATGGAGATTCAGTTTTGTGTTTTCAGAATTGTATGGTTGTACCAGTTTCTTCTCAGGAGGATCTTCTTAGGGTGTATCATCATTCCAGGTGGTCTGTTCATCCTGGAATTAAGAAAATGTATAAAGCATTGAATGAGCAGTTCTGGTGGGCTGGTATGAAAAGAAGTGTGGCTGAGTTTGTTTCGAGATGCCTGACTCGTCAACAGGTTATGGAGAGCATCAGAGGCCAATAGGAATGTTGCAGCCTTTACCAATCCATGTTTGGAAGTGGGAGCAGATAGCGATGGATTTTTTCACAGGTCTCCCAAGAACAGTCAGAATGCACAATGTCATCTGGGTGATAGTGGATCAGATAACGATGTTGGCCCATTTCATTCCAATTCATGAATCTCATACGGTGGAGGATCTTTCCAAAATCTATATTCGTGAGGTAGTAATGCGGCATGGCATTCCATTTTCGATTGTATCAGTTAGAGACTTGAGTTTTACATCTCGTTTCTGTAAATCCTTGCATCAATCCCTTGGGACACAGTTGACGATGAGTACGGCGTATCACCCTAAGACTGATGGTTAATCAGAGAGGATGATACAAACTCTAGAGGATTTGTTGCGGGCTTTTGTCATTGATTTTGGTTGCTCATTGGAGGATCACTTGTTGTTAGTTTAGTTCTCGTACAATAACAGCTATCAGGCATCCATACTGATGGCTCCGTTTGAAGCATTGTATATGCGGCCATGTCATTCTCCACTATGTTGGGTGGAAGTGGGTGAGTCCTCGATGGTTGGACCGAGCCTTGTCCAAAAGACTACGGAGAAGATAAAGTTGATCATGAAGAGATTGGAGATGGCTCAAAGTCATAAGAAATTTTATGTGGATCATCGTCGACAGTCGTTGTCGTTTTAGGTGAGTGATCATGTGTTCTAGAATATTTCTCCTAGGTTGGGACATTGTCGGTTTGGGAATTAGGGAAAGCTATCTCTGAGGTATATTAGACCTTTTGAGGTTCTTGAGCAGGTTGGTGAGTTGGATTACCATTTGGCTTTTCCACCTAGATTCATTGCGGTGCAAAATGTGTTTCATGTGTCGCAGTTGAAAAAGTATCAGCCGGATCATGACCATGTCATTCAATGGTATCATTTTGAGATTGAACATGATGCTCCGTTGGCCCACGTGCCAGTGCAGGTTGTGGATAGGAAAGAGAAAGTCATGCGTGGTAAAAGCATCAGTTTAGTTCAGGTTTTGTGGAAACATGGTTAGATTCAAGAGGAGACTTGGGAGAAGGAGAAGGAGATGGTCGAGCATTGACCCGAGATCTTTCGACAAAGGGCGGGTTCACTACTTTTTGAGGACGGAATGTCCAATGATTGGGGAGAATGTAGCACCCCTAGTTTGAGGTATGTATCCTTTTTTATGCATTTTTATGTGTTTAAAGTTCATTGGATGAGTTGGGAAGAGGATGGGAGAGATTGGGATGGTTTTGAATGAGTTTGGGGTCTTTTCTAAGGGAGCACGGTTTGAGAACGGTAAAGGGAAATCGTGCAGATGCTCCGGGAAACTGTGCAGGGGGGAGACAGTTGGCTTCACATGTCATGTGCATGGTTTTCCAAACCGTGTGAGGAAACCGTGTAGAACCTAGATCTTAAGGTAGTGGCGTGCGCACGGTTAGCGCACGGTTTTCTAAACCCTGCGGGCTAACATTGCGGCCACATAAAATTTATAAGTTCTGAGCTCCCTCGGGATTGACCAATTTCACTCCTCTCTTCCTCCCACTCGTGGCTCACTCAGGTTCATGGGTTGTCAGGGGGTGGAGGAGCTTTCCCACTCATTTTGGAAGTGTTTTGAAGAAGATTCAAGGTGGTTTGAAGGTTATTGCTTCTGGGTAAGTCTCTCACCTTGTTTCTCTATTGTTTTCCCCTAGATATACAACTCTCTCTTTTGTGGTCTTCTAGATATTCATATGTTGTGTGTAGATCTAGGGTTTTGGTTTCCTTGGATGATGATTTTAAGGCTTATGGATGCTAGGGAAAGGGAACTAGAGAGGATTCAGTGGTGTGTTCGCCGGTTTTGAGTTGCAGTGGCATGTGGGTCGATTTCTCAGGAACCCTAAAGGTCAGTGGATTTTCTCTCGACTCCACTAGGTTAGAACTAGTGGTTCTTTGTTACAATTAATTGTTGTTCTGAAAATTAATTGTGATTTTTTATGGGAAATTGTTTGTAAATCCATTTGGGGGTTTTTGGGAAAAAATGGTTTTCATGGTGAAATTTTATTGTTATGGATTTTAAATTGGAAATTTTAACATGGGTTTTTTAGATTGATTTGGGAAAATGGATGATGAAAAATGGTTTTTAATAAAGATGTTGTTTTATTGAAATGTTTTTTGGCATGGAAAATGATTTTCAATAAATGGGTGATTTATTGAAGTGGAATTATATGAAATGGAATGGGTCGATTGAATGTTGTTGTGACATTGGTGGGTTATATTCTTGGTTGTGATGGACTGTGATGTTGTGTGGAAGTGTCGAGAAATTCCACTATAAAAAGGGGATAGATAGTGGATGGAAGGACCACAATCAAAGGATAAGTGGACAGGAAGTACCACTAGTTGTGAATGGTTGAACGGGTTGGACAGAAGCTCCACCATTTGGTTGTGGTTGGGAAGTACCACTAGGTGGGAATGGGTGAACGGGTTGGACGGAAGCTCCACCATTTTGATTGTTGGTGTGAAAGGGTGAATGAGTTTGATGGAAGCTCCACCATTTTCGTTGTTTGTTTTACATTTCTTGCAAGATGGAATTTTAGTGCTAATGTGTTAATGATGAGATGGCTTGTGGCATGTTTGGTTGGACTTCCCTTAGTATCATGGGTTGGATGTGATGTATTTGTAAGGGCATGATTGTCTTATGAAAATGGTTACACTTGTGATTTAATTTATATGAACTATTTTATATATATGTGCTAACGGTTTCATCCTAGTGGCATGTGTAGGGAAGTCATTTGGGGAAATCCTACTGAGTTTTAGTACTCACCCCCTTCTTTTCCACGTTGGTGTCTTTGCAGATGTTGTGTATCGTGATGTGGGAAAAGGTACGACATATCCCTCTTGTAGTAGAGAATTGTGATGTCTTGGTGAAGCTTGGAGCTTGGAGTGGAGTTGTGGTGGTGTCATGGCTTGTGGTGTTTGGTTGTTTAGTTTACACTTTGTACTCTGATGTGGTGTGGACTAGTCTGGTTGTATTGGTTTTGGGTGTATTATGGAACAAATTGTTTGTCTTTTAAAAATACATGGTTGGGTTAGAATGTGCATGCATCATTAGTTGTGGGTTTGGTTGTTTTTGTCTAAAGGGAAAATCATTCTCCACTATTCCATGAAGTCCTCATCATTTATTTCCAGCCTTTGGCGCCTTAGGAATGTCACTTAAGGCCAAGTAACCCTAACCGCATCCTCAATCCAATGAGGTAGGGGTGGGGTGTTACACACAGTCACCAAATAATGCAAGTCATGTAAATTAGTAGTATAAGAACATCTATATTTGGGTACCATGATCTACATTACCAGTAGTTAATAGCTCATCTCAGATAGAGAACATATTGACTCTACCACTCTTCCCCTATTTAGTCCCACTTCCACAACCCACCCACACACAAATGGTCCTCAAACCACATATAATCCCTATCATAGACAACTGGGCCAGAACGACATTGCCTCTGACCTGAAGACACATGGGCCTCATCCCGAGGAAACGTGGGAAATAATCATCTCCCACAAACAACTAACCCTCTCATCCACAATAAACCCTTTTCTGAATGATCTTGGGCTATGGTAAGTCTCAAGAAATTATAGCCTTCTAAGATACACTCGAGCAGTAAGGACCGGGATGAAGGTGTGAGGAAGAATGTCAATAACCAGTCATCCATCCTCCCACCGAGATGTTGGGAAAGACACCCTTCCCCATGAGATGGAGTTGTTTGGAACATTGTGATCAATAATGGTGGGATGCATATAGAAATCACAATATACTAGAATTTGTAAATATTTTTAATCAACAATTCATACCTACCTATGAGTCCCCACAATAGATGACCAAGTCATACAAGATAATAGTTGCTGCAGTCACTATATGAAAAACCATAGAACAACCACTGCCAAAGCATAAAGAATTTTTAATTTATTATTTTAGGTATTCACTTTAATTTTTTCCATTACTACCAGGAAACTACAAACCACAACCAATGAAAAGAAAATAAACCAAGTTGCATCCCTACTTCACAACAACACCAAAACCAGATTTGTTGTCCCACTACGCGCCCCCTTTGAACCACTCCCAACAATAATTCTTTAAAGTTATACCACAAAATATTTCTCTCATAACCTAGATCTGTGGCCCTGCTACCCAAAAATTCCCAGATGTAGTCTGACTACATTCATGTTTATTACAACACCACAATCCAACTGCCCAACACCATCAAATTTCCACGATACAAACAAAGGCATTTCAACTGTATACAAGTCTATCCATTCCACAATCAATTAGTCACTCAAACAGGGATAAAAACACACCCCATGTACTACAAACACATAAATACCATAAAAACTACCATTAACCCACAACTATGTTGTACACACATATCACACCCTTCTCATGGAACTAACTCATCTGTCCCACCCTGTACCCATAACCGTTCTCCAAAAAGTTTCCCCACACTACTCACAAATGGTAAAAAAACTCAACATAATACAACACTCTACCAATACTATCAAGTGGATGTTTATATACATTCATATACCACCAAAGGTTCTTTAATTCCACATAATTATAACAGATGTGATGACATAATATGTTTAATCATGGGGCATCCATTTATTTAACCATGTATATATAGTTTGACAGTTTTTCATGTTATGACCATTTATCAAAGCATCACTAAAAAATAGATCATCATTAGTGAACAAGAAAATATCACCAATATTCATGATTTTCAATAGGCAAATAGTCACAAAAATCAATAAATTAATCAACAATAACAAATAAAACTGCCAATCAACATCAAACCACCCCCTGACCATTATTTTATTTACCCATGTTATCTTTTGATCATATTTACTCCTTGTTTGTTTCTCGTTTTAAGAAATATATCTAGATGTTCCTCACAAGGAATCATTAGTAAACCAACCATTCATGATTCTTAAATAAATATACACATAAGAAATCACTTCCTGGATGATCAAAGGATTGATGTTCTGCCTTGTGCCAAGAATAGGGGATCACGCGAGCAGTAGGAAACTCCAAGATAGTTGATATAAAGTGCTCTAGTACATGAGAATGACTATTTTACAGAGGAAGGCTCAAGGAATTCCACGGTGAAATGGTAAACACACAAGGGTTGTAAAATCACATCTTTGTAGATCCAAATCCTATTTTAAAGGATAAACATTTTCCAAAAGTCATTAATTAATGAATCGTGATCAAGATCACGTGGTTTGAGTATCTCAAAGCCCTCGGAACATTAAGTCATTAATTAAATACATAAATTACTTCAAACTTATATTAAAAATTCACAAGCAAGGCTTTAAACATTGTTTAGATCAAATAGTATATAATAGGGGATAAATTGGAAAACTAGAAAAAATTGTCAATGAGTTACCGACGGGTGAGTCACCAACACTGAGCCACAGATGGGTGAGCTTCCAATACGACCTACTAATGTTGATCCACTATCACCGACCCATTGATTCATCAAACCATCGACACAAAAACCTATTGACACCAAAACCTACAGACGCCCTGACAAACCAAACCCAGACTCACCGATTCTGATTCCCCTGACTCACTGATGTCGAAGCCCCTATCAAACCGATGCTGATTCCCCCAACTCATTGATGCCGACATCCCTGACTAACTAATGAACTAACATGTCGACACATTGAAATGTTGAGGCATTGATATTCCAACCCACTAACATGTAGATGTACAAACATGATGATGCACTAGCACGCCAGCACACTGACATGTCGACGCCGACAAACTATGTTACATATGGAAAACAAAAAATTTGGAAAACTCTTGAAATGAGACACTATTACTTTTCAGAACACCCTAAAAACTATATTTCTACAATGTAAGGGCTCGGGGGAATTTTGGGTTATTACAGATACACTATTGTTCCCACATGATAAAGAATCTCAAAGGTGATGAGGTATATGGGGATTAACTATCCAGTCATCCAAAACCTCATAACCCTCTTCTATAATGTTATGAAAAGGTGAACCATTTCTAAAACCTCAAAATCGAAATATCATCGATGATTATCTGTATAGATCTTCTATCAAAACTATGATATATTAATATAATATTCAATGGTTTGAATCATCATGATAATTTATTGATTAATATCCAAATCCAATAGAATCGTCTCAACTACTTCATCGCAACATATTGGTGTTTGGAATCACTCCACACCCAAAGCCTTACAGGTGTCATTTTAATGTTAAATAAAAAATAAATATTTATGTGAACTAAACTTGTATTATATTTTTATCATATGATCCCTTAATATTCATTGGTAAATATATAAATATAATTTATATATTTATAATGGTTCTTTCATATTGAAATTCATTTTGAGGATGATAACATATGATAAATCAATTATTATTTTCAAATACTTATTGCAATATCCTATTAAGGTTTTTGGTAAATTTCATATATCATACATATAGAATTTAATTTTTTTTCCTTATATCTATATCCTTTCATTTATGTCACTAACCAACCTAGATTAATCTCAATCTAGTCACCAATGATAACCCATAATAAGGTTTTAGAGGCATTCCCTACCTTACCATGATGGAAAATACTACCATGAAAAAATAATAACCCATTTGGGAATGACATAGCCCATTAACAACTAGTATATAAATATGAATAACATGAATAAAATAAACACTGGTAAAATGATATAAATAAAAAATAAACATACCTTTATGTGACCTCATAGAATACCACCATACATGGAACAATCTCACTCCACAAGCGACTCAAGGACAATATCTAACCAAAATCTAAATATTATAGAGATGGTTCAAGCATTGATAAAATTAGTGGGGATTAAAAATAGAAACCATTCCATATTATTTCCCTTTAATGAGAAATCCATTTAATGGTTTTTTAAATAATAATATATATAAATAGGGTCTTATATTCTGTTACAAATATAGAGAAAAAAATTCACCTAAAAACTTATTTTTCCATTTATTATTATAAAACATTTACTAAAATAATAATGAATTTAAAAAAATAATAATAATTGAATAGATCTAAAAGATTTTTGGTGTGATGGAATAATATTAAGGCCAACATACCAAAAGACGAGTTAATAGAAAAAATTTAAATGGGAGCCATGGGATCTTAGGTGATATTCGTCATGTCCTAGAACAGAACTATAACTCTTCAAAAATCACTCTCTACTAGCTCTATATATGTTGAACTCCAAGAAAAACCCTGACTATCTTGACTAAGGGACACATCCAAGGAGCCATTAGGGAATCTATATAAGGGCCACTTGTCAGTTTTTAATCTAAAATATTAATCTATGTGTTCCTAGAGGTCCCTTATAACTACCCATGGTGTCCAATTACATAAAAATTGAGGCGAGTTTTACAAAGATCTCATATATATATATATATCATAATTTTTTCACAAAAACAACCATTCACTTTCTCAAATCTTAACTCCCATTTTTTTACAACACATTTCATATTTCCTAAATAAATGATAATTCATATGAACCTTTATTTGAAATACATTACATATCACACATTTTTTCACAAACAATGATTCTAATAAATGGGGAATGCCTTATGAGTGGGTTTCATTTCCATAAAACATTTCAAAGTGAAAAATCATCCCTATCATTTAAAATGGAAACACAGTCTATATAGAAAACCATTGTTTATAAATAATTTAATGTTTTAAAATCTAAATTCTCACTAATGCACATATGAAACATGATATATATATATATATGTGTGTGTGTGTGTGTGTGTGTGTGGATACCCCTCATTCCAATTTACTTGTTTGAGTCATCCTCAAAGAAGATGTATTAATAATAAGAATATATATATATATGTATTTATATATGTATTTATACTTGTATAAGTCACATTAGAAAATTTATGAAATTATGAAATCCATTAAAAATCCTTATTAAAAAAAACTGACCACCAATCCTTTATAAGTAACCATACTAAAGACCCAAAAACAATTTAGAATTTTAGATTCACACGATATAAATCCTTTGTAACACAATTAATAATTTATAATTCTTAGCAAATTTGATTAATCATGATAAAAATAATTTAATAAAAAAACAAAATTATCAATTCTTGTTTGGAAACATTGAAAAAAGGGGAACCCCATTTTTAAGAATCAAACCCATTTTAATAAATATTCATACATCCTAAACTAATGCAAACACCCTATGGTACCTCTATGAATGAATAGTTTCAAGAATTAATGTCTAGACATAGGGTATCCTACCTCAAATGCTATGAAAAAAATATATTAAATGGTCCACAAGTCATAACCCTCGAATAATGCCACAATAATGGGCTTTAAATTTATCCTAAAAACTGTAGAATATAACAGATAGAACAATAAAAAAATAGGGATAACCATAGATTGTGTGAATAATAAAAGTTGTAATGGAAACAATAAAATAGTTAAAAAATATGGAGGTGGAGAATAAATTACCACCATGAAGGATCACATCAAAAATTGATATTAGAATTGACACAATGGAGAGAGGAGAAGAGGGAGGTGATCCACACCGAAGATACCTCCATGTGTCGAGTGAGAGGGGTGGTGATGGAGAGGGTGTGAGGAAGGAGGAACCCTCTTTAGGGATTTAATATTACAAGGTAAAATGGATTTTTTTAAATTTAATCATTTATTATTTGAAAATATGACATGCCACATGTGTAGGTTGCGTGGTTTGGAAAATTGTGCTCCAATAGGGACCTAGAGAACAAAAAACATAGGTCACATATTTTGGAAAAAAATTGATTATTTTGTGGTTAATATCAATAAAATTACAGAATCTATATGATTATTTCTTCATGGTTTATGTAACTCCACAAAATTATAATGTATGAACATTGTATTTAATGTTGAGTTTGGCTGGCATTGACAACCACGTGAAAAAATATTATATCCTAAAACATGAAAATTTATTTATTATTTTAAATAAATTAAATCAATGATATAGATTAAAATTTACATGATAATTAGTTACTAGGAATCACTCACAACAATGAATTTCTTTGATGACTTGAATTACAAGCAAGATAGAGTTTTACTAAGAAAGAATATATTAATACAACATTATTTTTTAATAAAATAAGATACAAAATAGGTGTTAAATTAGTGGTTAGGAATATTATTTACTATCTAATGAGAATTAATATTATTTACATCCAATATATTTTTTTACATTCATCCAAAATATTTTATATTCAAAAGTCAATATCAAACCTAATATGACACACAAAAACCTATATTTTTAAAATGGTATTTGTATAACAACTTAATCTTGAAACTATTTTATACCAATTTTATGGAACATTTATATATTATTATTATAAAAACTATACTTCGACTTTTATATTGTAATGTAAATATGAGATTTTTATTAATGTTTGGTATTTTTCTATGAAGTTTCATATCTTGATGATAAATAAAAAATACATAATTCGAATTAAATAATTAATTTTCATATAAAATTCTAATATAGATAAATTATATTTTAAATTGGTTTTAAAGTAAAATTATACCAATAATACAATATTTAATCCAATTTATTTCATTGGAATTAATTTCACTTTGATATTTAATATAAAAACCTAGAAAACATTTCATCATTCTACTTTCAAAACCCACTATGTCGACACATCTACATAATTAAATTTAAACTAATTTCTTCCAATTATATTATTTTAATTTTGAAAAATGAATTATATATTTTTAATCAGCCTAATTTATAATTTATCAAAATTTCAACTTATTATTTGTAAAAAAATATCAGAGAATTTGATTAAAATTAATCATATCTATTAAGAGAAAAATTATATTATTGATGGACTATCCCTTAATCATAATATTCACAATGACCTGTAAAATTGTAAAAAATCATTTGGAAATTAATATTTTGAAACTATCATACCTTTTATTTAATATAGTTCATTATTGGATCTATTTTTCATATGAAAAACATGGGTGGAATTTCAATTCAAAAAATTACTAGAATGCCACTCCTCCACTATGAAAAAGAACTCAACCCTCACACCTATTCACACCACCCAAGACACATTTCCATGACCAATATCTTCTCAAATAGCTCATAAAAATCCATAGCCTCATTCTATAATCCATGATTTTTGTATGATCCTTCAGAGGAAGACCTTTGGTTAAGATCAAAAGGAGTTACCCAAAGATGATGTAACATCCTTTCTCTGGCTCTTTTAAAATATTTTCTTTATCCACCACCTAAAATATTCTTATTTCATGATTATATAAAAACTAAATTACACTAAATGAAATGTAAGGTTTTTATTCTAATTTTTTAACCAAGAAAAATAGACATATCCATCTAAATGGTAATGAGAATCCAGTTTATTTGTATTGTTAACTACTACCTCCCAAAATGATTTCATACATTTTTCATTTAGCACCTCTCATGGTTGTTAATTATGATATACATAGTGTTCGTATGTGATATTTATGATATTGAAAATGTCTTTATTCTTATTTAAGTATTATATAAAATATACCCCATATTCGTTCCAGTTTTTGTAAATAAGATAACATCGTTTGGATTTGTGTGGACTACCACCTCCTCAATGCAATGTTATTACTTCACGCTATACATGTAGTGCATAAAGTATGGTTTTAGTAAACCTATATTACATATATGAAATAAATATTATACCAGAATCATAATAAATATATATATAGTTTAATATTCATTATTTCAATTTAAAAAAAATTATTGTAGGGTTCATGCGTTTCTACGACCTACCGTCTCTATGAATGGTGCATTTAATCTCTTATTTCCAAAAACAATTGATTATTATAAATAATTATATTATTAATATATAAAATATTTTTATCGTGGTTTAAAATATCTCTTTTTTGGAAACAATATTTGAACAACATGTAAAAGGTCAAAACATACTTGAAAAAATAGCCAATTAACACTTGAAATAGTGAAAACAATTAATGATTACAACAAATGAGTAAAAAAGATAATATAATATGTTAATATATGGTATCCTAAATCTTAATATGGTTATATAATATATTAATAACATGTCTCAAACCATTATATATAATTTTAATGGAATTTCACTCAAAAATATATGCAATTTAAGGGATTTTCATCTCACATTTTACATATGTGAGATAAAATTCCATATTCACCATATTCATATTTTTTTGTAGTGTGTATACTACCCATTTTGATATATTATATCATTAATTGTTTTATAATCATGGGTTTTTTAGAATCATTTAGAATTATATCTTATTGGGGTGTTTGAGTAAAGAGTTAAAATGTGGAAAATAATTACATAACCTAATTTCTATTCATTGGGTTATAATACTTCCCATTTGTCGTTAATATTTGATTATTATGTGTGTGATCATTTTTTACTATCTATGATGTATTTAAACTTTTTTATGTGGATTTACATTTGACACACATAATCTATTCATTTATTTAATCTCATGTGATCATTATGGTATTTTCAATGGTATATATTAATGTCTTATTTTGTTTAAGATTATTTGTCAATTAATTTCCATTAGAGGAAATTATTTCATAATTGCCTAATAAAGCTCTTAATTTTCCTCAAATCTGATTATTATTGACTTTTTTCAAGTAATATTACTATTTTCCCTCTCATTGGTTCTAATAATGTTTTATAAAATGTTTTTATGGAAAAAACGGCTTCAATTATATCATTATTCAGATAACTTGATTTCTTCTAAAAACCAAATTTTCTAAAAATGAATTCAATTTTACTTAAAAATGTAACAAAATTTATATATTAATGTATATTTTAACTTTTTTGTCTTTTAAAAATGTTCTTAATGTATGTTATTGTCTATTTTTGAACAACACAATTTGATACCCGTTTACCATGCAAAGGGAATGTACGTTTAACTTGGTATAACATGTATAGATTTACCAACCATCAATTTGTTGAAGATTCATTTTCAAGCTTAAAGTTTTTAATTTTTAAATAACATGTATTAAAAACATATTTTTCATCGAATGTTTTTTCATAAAGTATTTCGAAAAAAAATTCATTTACATTTTTTTAAAATCATTTTTATTTTATTTTCATTCTTCATTGACAACAACACATTATTTTACCCAACATGGGATATTATGAATTTAAACCATCGTAATTATTTATATGGATGTATTTTGTTTGATTTGTCAAAGTATAGTATTGATAATAACTTCTTTAATTCATTTTTTATTCCTCTTGAAATTTTAAATTATTAATGGTATTCAGACAATGAATTTCTCATAATTATTCATATCATTTTTCATGGATATGTTTATTTCCTAAACCAAATATCATTTCAACATATTATATTTACCTTAATAGTAACATTATTAACTTATAAAATATTGATAAATCAATATTATTTATAAAATATGGATACTAGATAATTCATACTTTTTATTAATAAAATCAATTATTCAATATAAGAAATTCATTGTACTAGAAATGATGGGTTTGAATGGACTTTATATAGACCATAGATGCATTGAAATTTCCTCATGTGTCATGTATTTTTTGCACGTTAAATGGGTTTATACCTGTTGTTTTTATCCATCTTTTGAAAGACCTCGACTGTATATTTTTATAAGTTCCCCATAAATGATTTCCAATAATTAATAATTTCCTATGATTTAATTCATTATTTATTATCCAAGAGTTTTTCACAATTAGGAGTTATGTAGATGCATTTGGTTATTAATTTATTGAATAAGTGGCATGTGTTTTAAGTTTCATACATTACAATATTGAATTTTTCATTGTCTACTTATTTAAATGGAATGTGTTTCTTGTTATTTAAATTTCAATATTGTTAATTCAAATTATTATTAGTTTATTGATATCATTTTTTATGTATTAGGCTATTAAATTTCCACATTGATTATTATCATTGATTCCTTATTAATTCCATTTTACTTACCCTTACTGTGAATTTGATATCAACCTTTCTGTATTTCCATTCACCAGAATTTCTTGAATATTACTGAGAAGGTTATAAAGTGATATAATAGATGGAATATAGATATTACCATTGAATGGAAAAAATATATTTTGTAATTAGTTTATTTATTTGAAATATGTGGACTCATGTATATATCTATTTTTCCAAGACTACAAAACTCTTTGGTCCCTCTGGATTTTATTCCTTTTAATAATTCCAATATAATAGCACCACTACATAGATAACATGTTTTCTGCTATCTGGTGGTCGTAGTTGGTATCAAATTAATTTTAGTAGAAACATTGGAAACTAGATTTTTGAAATCATAGATTAGTGAACGTTGAACTAAGGTTGAATTTGAGGACATTTATAGAATAACTTCGTAATGATTAAATTAAATTGATATTATGTGTTTTTCTATAAATATATCCTTGTATAGATACTAAAAGTGGATTTTGTTCTAGAATATATGTACCTAATGGTAACAACTCCTAAAAATTGTTTCAGGCATGACACATTCATCACCCAGTACACGCAAATGGGTGTTGATATACACTTTATTTTAAACTCATAGGGGATATTCGTAGGATAGTTAAAATTTTATTTAAAAAAAATTATAATGTATTTGAATATATGACAAAAATTAATATCATATGTTAATCTTAGGGTGTTATAGATTGAAAATAAGGTGTCATGATTTAGATATCCCATAAATGATCATAACCTTTTCTCACTATGACTACTTTTAATCTAACTCTGCTTTCTGATTTTATTTAATGGAATGAAAATGAAGAAGTCATGTTTATAGTTAATATGAATGACCTGTTGGGGGAAAGGAAAAACAAAACAGAATTTCTATATAATTGAATGATATATTATTTATTCAAAACTAATTTTCCTGGCATATGTTTAACAACATATACCATAACAAACTTCCTAACTCACTGAAGGATATAATGAATGAGTTTTCTTAGTTATCTAGTGGTGAAGATGATCGAGATAATATTGTTGAATTTTCTGTTATGCATAATATATGGAACAATGAACCCAAGATGTTTTCTCAAATAAATAGAGTAATACATTATGTGTGGGAAAGAAGGAAAAAATTTAAATCATTACTAAGAAAAAATGAATATTATGATAGAACGATATAAATATTATCTTATGGATCCATTTATGGTTTGGTTCCTTAAATGTAGGGAACCTAGGATTTTTTTGAGTCAATAATCCATTGAAAATGATAATCCATAGACCATGGAAGGTCTTATATATAAATAAATAGATGAAGTATTTATATAGTGAGGCTGTATTGAAAACCACAGTTAAATAGTAATTTGATCACTGAATTTCTGGGATGTCTATCATATTTATTAATATAAATTTTGAAAAGGAAAACATTTATTTTTGGATATAATACAACAAATTCTATAATTCCACATGACATAAACCCATGACCAAAGGATGATAGGGGTATAAATCCAATCACTAACTGCCACTATGTACTTGTTAATATGATAATGTTTCTAGTTGAAATAGTTGATGAATAAATATAACTAATGAACTATTTGTACCAATTTTTTGGTTTATATGTTAATTTATAATCCATTTTGGTTTGGGAATATAGATAGATACTAACATAATGGAAATTTTTGTGTATTTTGCGACCTATTAATTTTACTACATCTAAAATCAATGTTAATTTTTGGATATACATTTCATGGATAAAGGGATAAACTATAATTTGATCATAACAAAACCAATAATTATAATTTTTCATATGTAATTTAAACCTATAAAGTATTTATATTTCCTAAAATGAGTTGGTATTAAAAAAATTAATCCTTGTTATTAAAATGATCAAAAAATAAAATGTCACCCAAATACCTTAATTTTTTTAATCCAATTTCCTTTTAAATCATCATGGATTTATGGATTTAAGGACCTCAACCTTCCATTAATCATTCACATATTTTTTATTGATGAAATTAATTGTAACAACCCGAGAATTTATGAGAATTATTCTTTTTAATTTCATTGATGTCTTGTGTTGTATGCAACAACGTATTTTCTTGCAGTATACACAACACTATTCTTGACTCATGTTACACACAATTTTATGTTTGTTTTGTAGAAACTATTCTACGCAACATTAAGTATAGATTTTGTTTAATGTATAAATGAAATAAGTTTTCATTATGTTATATGAAACACCAAACAGAGCTTTCACTACACGCAGCCCTGACTTGGCTTACATTACACGCAATAAATACCTTCCTCGATAGTGTGTGTAGTACGCAATACCGAGTTTCACTAAACGAGATATTATTATAATATTATTATGAAATAGCCGTTATGAATAGTAATACCCACTTTTTTAAATTTTATAAGTTTCAACTTTCCAAATGGACTTCATTTTTGGATTCAGAATATCGAAATTAGCCTATGGTAAATTTTTGGTATTTTTCTAAAAACTTTCAATTTTTGATGAATAGTGAAAACACTAGGTAACTATTTAAAAACCGACATTTTATTTGAATAATTATTTATTTATTTTAAATTTATTTTAGGTCAAAATTGATACATAAATCCTATATAAGTTCAATGTAATTCATTGGAGTCAATTTATAATAATTTTAGATATATAAAAATTTTATTGAACTTTTCACCGTCTTTTACCCACCTCCTAGGAGAATTTGGAAATTCACATAAAACTTATTTTTACCACTTCTGTGAGTGGAATTTCGAAAATCCGAGAGACACGGTTAATATCAAATACATACATTTGGTTCAATGAGATGAAAATAATTTTTGGTGAATAGTAACTTTTTACTTTTATTTACCATGGTTAAAAGTAAATAGGGTAATTAAGGGTAAAAATGATATTATTATTACCCTAACACATGTACTAATTATATTGGATAAGTGTAATTCGACCAAAAAACAACCTTCGGAATAAAATATGACCATTTAGGTCCACTTGGATTATATTAGGACATTTAATATTAATTAATTTATAGAAGGGTAAAAATAGATAAAATCAAAGTTTAATAACTAAATAATTTTTAATATACGGTTATACATAAGATAAATTAGACAATAAATATTCCTTAGAAAGATAAAAATATTTAATAACTAATGGTATTTTTTTATAATTGTTAGACACTAAATAATTTATTTTATTTATGACTCAATGGTGATACAGTAATTATCTAAATAATGAAATATTAATATAATTGATATTATAAATACCCAAATAAGTGTAAATTGAGAATTTTTATGAATTAAACTAATTTTATAGGTTTATATGACATGTTATTATTGATTTAATTAACTTTTTTTGAACTAAACATGCTGTTATGATTTTCACAAAAATCAAATACCAAATAGTGTCAAAATTGATATAAAATAGTTTTTAAATAAACTATTATATTATTAATTGTTATTTTATTCCTAAAAATCCTAGATTCTTCCAAATGACATATATAAGGATATATATATTAATGATGAGCCACTTGGTGTTCTTTTGGCTTGTTATAGTATGATTATTAACCATATAGTAAAAGAAAACAAGAAGACACTGTAAAATTTAAATTATTTAACATAGAGTTAAATCTAAATGATAAGGTTACAATAGTAACCTAAACTTGTCTAAAACCTATTGGTTGAGGGTAGTTAGACCCATCCCCACCTTATCTTAGAAATAAATTAATTTGGAGCTATTAAAAACTGAATATGACTTTATTATAAAAAAATATTTTAAGTTTTTCCAAAGGTGCCCCTCTCCACCCTTATAAAAAGGGAACCCCTTCCCTCTTCTCACACACTTTTGAACCATTAAGATAGACCAAACCCTACCCATTTCTCTTCTCCACTTCCCTAGAAACATTCTGGAGGTTCTGGTCTTCTCAAAAGACCAGCTCTACTTCCTTAAGAGGATGCTTAAAGGAGGTGCGTCGAAGAAGAGGTAATCTCTTCTTCCGATTCGTTCAAGTTTATTTCTTCTTCTACATCATCTTCTTTAGTTGTCTCATTATATGGTAATAACATAAGTATTACTTATATACTGATATGTTATTATAACTATGAAACAAACCTATTTCACCATCTATCCCTCCTACGAAAAACGAAATCACCGCGCGTGCGTACGTACGGAATACCGTCTCCACGTCATGGTGTAATATGATTTCAACCAACACCTTACTTGGATGGGTATAATGGTGTAAATAAATAACTATATATTATTATTTTAAAGTGATAATTATTCTGAAATATTATACATACACTTGAATACAATTCCACGATCATGGGAATGGTTTCATCGCTCGTGCGTACGTACGGACTACCGTCTCCACGACGCGATGAGAATCATTCTCCATGTTAACCATTAATGAATGATTATAAAGTATATATAATAAGAAATAATGAAATATAAAACATAATAATAACACTAGATTTATGTATATATATATATGTATGTCATTTACTTAATTCCATTCAATTCAATAAGGAAATGAAAACAACGTTCATGCGTACGTACGACCTACCATATCCATGAACGGTGTATTTCGTTCCATTTATCGATCTATCATATATATATGTATATTCTGAATATATATTATATATAAATCATGTTTTACATTCTGGAATTAACTAAATCAGGATATAAGTAATAATATCAAGAACAACAAGTTGAAACACGTACAATAAATGAAACGATTTTACCCAAATCGCTGCTTTTACATCAAATTTACAAAAGAAAGGGTAATATAAAGTCATAAGTAAACCATATATGATACCATAACAATGAATATGATTCTATAATAAGTCAATGAAATTATTTAAATAATTATACAGGAGGTTCAGATACATACGAAGCATATCGGACATAAGGTAAGGGATAACTATTCCAATCTCGTTCTTATCCGAGATTGTTTATTCGTAAGTATTTACTACGGTTATATTTTACATCCATGTCCATAAAAAATGTTTTTCATAAAGTGTTTAGTATACTTCCTTGTATGTTTAAAGTTATGTTTACCTCTCTTTGACTTTTACTTTGTGTTATGGAAGGAATCTTTCTTGTTTTTACCATACGTGGTACTTTTTGACTTTTCCGAAAAAAGTACGAGGAGAATGTTTTTTAAACTTAAACGGCGTAAACGGATTTTTACGGTTTCATATCACCTAAATTTTAAGAAGCTTCCTATAAAAGTTTTCATGGTTATATTCAATAAAATCCTTTTATTTTAAAATTATGTGGCATTTTGTGAAATGAATGTGATTTTTAAGGAGAAAGGATATTTTCCTCAATAATTCATTTCAAGTGTTTTATCAAAACTATTTTCCATCTAAGATGACATTATTTAGAAGGTTTATGTTTCAAGTATAATGTATATATTATTTACATGGTTTGATTATTCTTAAGATGAAATGATATCCATTTGTTTTATATAGATTATGTTATGATGAAATGATGTTTATGAAACCTATTTTATTCTTTGGGTTATTATGAATGATGTATGTTTATTTTGTGGCACACGAAAGAATTATTTCATTATGAGATGGGTAGGAACTATATCTCCCTCCAATGAATTGGGTAAAGATTTATATCTCATGAGATATACATGGATGGAACGGTAATTTAATCTGGTTTAGTAATACAGGACTCGAGCAAGGACTGAACTCGATTCAGAAAGGGACTTTGTCCACTAAGATGGTCTAAACAGTAATGCCTTGGATACTATGGAAATCATATCATATGCTTAATGGTTTCCACAATCACATGTTTTATTCCCATGTTATTTTATCATGATTGATGTTCCTTTATGATATATTCCTTACATAATACAATATTTATGTCTTTGCTCAAGATTTTGATGTTACGATTTTATGTTCAAGTTTTTGCATTCAAATATTTATAGATTGTTTAATGTTCTCTATGATTACCCTTACTGAGCATTTGAGCTCACCCATTATATGTTTTATTTTCCCATGTATTTAAATAAAGGTTTTAGGTAAGAAAACAAAAGGGGAAGATCATTATGGGAGTTGTTGGAGATCTTTCACCATGATTAGAATATTATTTTCCTGAGTTTCCAAAGACACTAAACTATTACGGTCCTTATGTGTCTGTTTTCTTTATGTATTAAGTATTCCTCAAAAGTAATGTAATGTCTATGTAAGTCATGCTTTGGGTCATTACAGTTGGTATCATAGGGAAAGTAGGTAGGAATGTATCCGATCCTTGGGAACTCTCTCATGTGATCGTTGGACGAAGCATGACTCTCTGTCCAAGGGCTTCATGAGGAAATGGCTACCACTGGTGATGGTGGTGTGTCCCGCCCAGGGGGTGTAGCCGCCCATGGAGTGCCCTGATAGGTATCAATTATAGTCTAATGAAATTAATTCCAGACTGTTATAGTTGGTATCAGAGGAAAGGTTTAGTTAACCTTTGGAAACTAGGATGCGAAAAATGTAGTGATATCCCTAGATATATTTCTATGGTATGACTAAGGATGTAACTCAAGTTTAGTATAACTTCAAGTTACAATCCTAGAATTTTTTTTATGATTATGAATAACCTAGGGTGAGCCTAGGTTTTCAAGGATTATAGAATGTGTGATATGTTAGACACCCCATAAGTGACATTTTCTGATTATGTAGTAACTTGTTATTTTAATTGTTTCTTACACCATGGTTTTTAGTTTTAATCAATGGAGGGAACCAGAAGAAATTGGGTCAACATTGAACCCAATGGAAAAATTAGTGATTATGAGCAATGAAATTGCATAATGCCTAGAAATAGGGATATTGTGATTATGTCGTATCAGTCATCGCGATATATGATTAACAATGTGAACTTTAGTGGTATTCCTAATTCATCAAATAAGAGGAAGATGGAATTTTATACATTTTCGTATGGTGAGGAGCATAGAGAATGGAATATTGAGATTTCTAAATAAGGGAATAAGAACCTTGATGAATACATAAAATGGAGGGGAAGATGTTATCTGTGTGGGGAGAATGGTCATAGAGTGATAGACTGTTATGGATTTCAATATCTTATCTGTGCAGAACATGGGAAATACCCAACTCAATGCCCTGACCTAAGAGGTTACTTTAAAATAAAGGAAGGACTTAATCCATGACAATAATTTAAGAGGATGGATTTAACTGTTTATATATTGGTATTGAAGAATAATGTTGTTGAGGTACTTTTATGGTATATTTGAATATCTATGTATTGGTCCATTGTGGTTTTCCATAAGAATATGGCATCGGTAACCACGAAAAGTGATTGAAATATTTTTAGAAAGCAGATGATATGCACATAATGAAGGGATAAAAAGAAAATAATATGCTTGATAGTATTCATGAGCTCATGACTAATATAAGGACAAAGTGATATCATGGTTTGAGTATATAGAAATTTTGGGATTCTGGTATGTGGAAAGTGTAAACCTTTGACAGCATTCGTGCTTTCACTAAGGTTCAATGGGATTTCATTTTTTAAGAGAATACCTGATTAAGGTATTCACATGTTTGGAATGTGACCAACAAGATATATCTTATATGGGGGATAAATGATGGTATTCACATTCTTGGTTGATGACATTTCTAGTAATCAATTTCTTTATTCTATAAAATTGGAAAGAAGAATTTTCGAGGAGTGTAAAGGTTGGAATGGATTAAGTTGGACATCAGATAGAATTGATTAAGGCTAGAACTTTTTTTTCTATATTATCTATGGAATGTTATAATAATGTAGTTTCAGAAAAAGGACAACCTGCAGGACGGGTGACAACCCGTCGCGTCGGACAAGGATGTGGGAACCGAACCCACAACTGAAGTGCGACCGGCCTTTATCGCATACCACTGGCCTACATGAAGTCCCCAGTTATTATAAATGTGTTTTAATTTATTAAGTGGTGTGATATTTGAAGTATACGTCCATTTTAGGAACCAAATATGATTAATCTCATTATATATGGACTTATGTATATTTGATAACTTTTTCTAACATTTTGTTTGAGACAGATGTAATGACCCATCATTCTATCACCTAATCTACTAACACTTCGCAAATGAAAAATTCAACTTCATTTCTTTAAGATATGAAGTGAAAATTGTGCAACGAACGAAAAATGGTGATATTGTACTAAAATCAAGTAAGTATTTATTATAATTCAAATTTTTCAGCTTTAGGGAAAAGATATTGAAAACCAAAAATGTTGTCCTAGTGCCCTTATATCCACTTAATCAAATGGTACCTTAGATCATCACAAATTTATGGCTTTGTGGTTGTTGGATTTTTCATAGCCATGTTCTCTACCACTCTCCATCAGAACTTGATGGTTAGATTTTTCTTCCATATCCATATTTCCACATATGTTCTCCTATGTGGAAACCCAGTGATTAGTTAATCTGGGTAACCATTACATTTCTAACTTTCCTATTTAAAATGAAGTTTTAGTATTCCTTTTTTCGATGTGGGTTTCTTTTAATGAAACTTTTAAGTAGTAAACCATTTATAACCTCGATGAATTTCGAGGGAGAAATTCATTTTAAAGGGGGTAGAATGTAACAAACCGAGATTTTATGAGAATTATTCGTTTTAATTTCATTGATGTTTTGTGTTGTACACAACACCGTATTTGCTTGCAGTATACACAACACTATTCTTGGCTCGTGTTACACACAATTTCAAGTTCGTTTTGTAGAAACTATTCTACGCAACCTTAAGTATAGATTTTGTTTAATGTATAAATGAAATAAGTTTTTATTATGTTATACGCAACACCAAACAGAGCTTTCACTACACGTATCCCTGACTTGGCTTGTATTACACGCAATAAATACCTTGCTCGATAGCGTGTGTAGTATGTATTACCGAGTTTCACTAAACGAGATGTTATTATTATATTATTATGAACTATCCGTTATGAATAGTAATACCCAGTTTTTGAAATTTTATAAATTTTATCTTTCGAAATGGACATCATTTTTGGATTCGGAATATCAAAATTAGCCTAGGGTAATTTTTTGATATTTTTCTGAAAACTTTCAATTTTTGATGAATAGTGAAAAAATGGGTTACTATTTAAAAACCTACTTTTTATTTAAATAATTATTTATTTTATTTAAATTTATTTTTGGTCAAAATTGATACATAATACCAATATAATATCAATGTAATTCATTGGAGTCATTTTATAATAATTTTAGATATATAAAAATTTTGTTGATCTTTTCACCGTATTTTACCCACCTCCTAGGAGAATTTGGAAATTCACATAAAACATAATTTTACCGCTTCTATGAGTGGAATTTCGGAAATCTAAGAGACATGGTTAATATCAAGGACTTAAATGTGATTCAATGAGATTAAAATAATTTTTGGTGAACAGTAACATTTTACTTTTTTTTACCACAGTTAAAAGTAAATAGGGTAATTACGGGTAAAAATGATATTATTATTACCCTAACACGTGTCCTAATTCTATTGGATAAGTTTAATTCGACCAAAAACAACCTCAGGAATAAAATATGACCATTTGGGTCCACTTGGATTATATTAGGACATTTATTAATAATTTATTTATAGAAGGGTTAAAATTGTTAAAATCAATGTTTAACAACTAAATCATTTTTAATATAGAGTTATACATAAGATAAATTCGACAATAAATATTAATTATAAAGATAAAAATATTTACTATCTAATGGTATCTTATTTATAATTATTATAAATTAAATAATTTACGTTATTTATGACACAATGGTGATGATGTAATTACCTAAATAATAAAATATTAAAATAATTGATATTATAAATACCCAAATAAGTGTAATTAGAGACTTTTTTAAATTCCACAAACTTTTATAGCTTAATATGACATATTATAATTGATTTAATTATCTTTTTTTGAACTAACCAAGATTTTATTATTTTCACAAAAATCAAATACAAAATAGTGTCAAAATTGACATAAAATAGTTTTTAAAAAAAATATTATATTATTAATTGTAATTTTATTCCTAAAAATATAAGGTTCGGCCAAATGACTTAGATAAGGATATATATATATTACTAATGAGTCACTTGGGGTTATTTTGGTTGATATTGTAATTTTATTAACCATATAGTGTAAGAAAACAAGAAGACATGGTAAAAGGTAAATTATTTAACTTAGAGATAAATCTAAATTATTAGGTTAAACTAGTAACCTAAACTTGTCTAAAACCTATTGGTTGAGATTAATGCTACCCATACCCACCATAGCTTTTAAATAAATCAATTTTGAGCTATTAAAAACCGAATATGACTTTATTATAAAATAATATTTTATGTTTTTCCAAAGGTGCCCCTCTCCTCCCTTATAAAAAGGGCACCATTCCCTCCTCTATTCGCACCTTTTTGAGCCTTGAAGCTCGGCCAAACCGTGACCATTTCTCTTATCCACATCCCTAGAAACATTCTGGAGGTTCTGTTCTACTCAAAAGTACAACTCTACTTCTTTAAGATGAAGCTTAAAGGAGGTGCGTCGAAGAAGAGGTAATATCTTCTTCCGATTCTCTCAAGTTTCTTTTTTCTAATACGTCTTCTTTTTTAGTTTTCTTATTATAAAGTAATAACATAAGTATTACTTATATATTTATATGTTATTAAAAATATGAAACAACCCTATTTCACAATATATCCATCCTATGAAAAACGAAATCATCGCACGTGCCTACGTACGGAATAACGTCTCCACGCCATGGTGTAATCTGTTTTCGACCACCACCTTACTTGGATGGGTATAATGGTGTAAATAAATAACTATATATGATTGTTGTAAATTGATATTGATTCTGAAATATTATACATACACTTAAATACAATTCCACGATCATGGTAAGGGTATCATCACTCGTGCGTACGTACGGACTACCGTCTCCACGACGCGATGAGATTCATTCCCCATGTTAACCATTCATTAATAATTATAAAGTATATATAATAAGTAATAATGAAATATATTACATAATAATGATACTATATTTATGTATATATTCATGTATGTCATCTACTTAATTCCATTCAATTTAATAAGGAAACGAATACAACGTTCATGCGTACGTACGACCTAGTGTCTCAATGAACGGTGTATTACGTTCCATTTATCAATCTATCATATATATATGTATATTATGAATATATATTATATATAAATAATGTCTAAAATTCTGGAATTATGTAAATCATGATATAAGTACTAATATATAGAACAAAAAGTCAAATCACGTACAATAAATGAAACGATTTTACCCAAAGCCCTGCTTTTACATCGAATTTACAAAAGAAAGGGTAATATAAAGTCATAAGTAAACCATATTTCATATCATAATAATGAATATGGTTTTGTAATAATTCAATGAGATTATTTAAATTATTATACAGGAGGTTCGGATACATACAAATCATATCGGACATAAGGTAAAGGATAACTATTCCAATCTCGTTTTTATCCGAGATTTTTTATTCGTAAGTATTTATTGGGGTTATATTTTTCATCCATGTCCATCAAAAATGATTTTCATAAAGTGTTTAATATACTTCCTTTTATGTTTTAAGTAATTATTACCCCTCTTTGACTTTTACTTTGTGTTATGGAAGGAATCTTTCTTTTTTTACCATGCGTAGTACTTTTTGACTTCTCCGACAAAAGTACGAGGGGAATCTTTTTTTAACTTATACGGCATAAACGGATTTCTACGGTTTCATATTGCCTAATTTTCTAGAAGATTCCTCTTAAAGTTTTCATGTTTATTTTCAATAAAATACTTTTCTTTTAAAATTGTGTGGAATTTTGTGAAAAGAAAATTATTTTTAAGGAGAAAGGCTATTTTCCCCAAGAATTCATTTCAAGTGTTTTATCAAAACTATTTTCCATCTAAGATGACATTATTTATCATGTTTATGTTTCATGTATAATGTCTCTATTATTTACATGGATTGATTCTTATTAAGATGAAATGATATCCATTTGTTTTATATTGATTATGTTATGATGGAATGATGTTTATGAAATCCATTTTATTCTTTGGGTTATTATGAATGATGTATTTTTATTTTGTGGCACACGAAAGAATGATTTATTTATGAGATGGGTGGGACCTATATCTCCCTACAATGCATTGGGTAAATATTTATATCTCATGAGATAAACATGGCTGGAATGGTAAGTTAATCTGGTTCAGTAATACAAGACTGGAATGAGGAGTGAACTCGATTCAGAAAGGGACTTTGTCCACTAAGATGGTCTTGGCAGCACTGCCTTGGCTACTATGGAAATCATATCATATGCTTAATGGTTTCCACAATAACATGTTTTCTTTCCATGTTATTTTATCATGATTGATGTTCCTTTATGATATATTCCTTACATAATTCCACGATTTATTTCTTTTCTCTAGATTTTGATGTTTAGATTTTTTGTTCATGTTTTTTCATTCAAATGTTTATGGATTGTTTTATGTTCTATATGCTTACCCTTACTGAGCATTTGAGCTCACCCTTTATATGTTTTCTTTTCCCCAGGATATAATTAGAGAATTTAGGTAAGAAAACAAAAGAGGAAGATCTTTATGGGAGATGTTGGAGATCTTTCACCACGATTAGAAGATTATTTTTCTACGTTTCCAAAGACACTAAACTATTACAGTCCTTGTGTGTCTGTTTTCATTGTGTATTAATTTTTCCGCAAAAGTAATGTAATGTCCATGTACATCATGCTTTGGGTCATTAAATTAATCACTCCCAATAAAAATTTACCATTTCCCACTATGTACCTATCTTTAATTTCCTCTAATGTTACCCTAATTTGAGACATAAAGACATATTATTCCATCTGAACATTGTAACTCCCATTCTCTCTTTTCTAGATGACATTCTATAAATCCATCTCATGATGTTGGATATAAACATATGAAATATCAAACAATATATTTAAAATATCAATTTTAAATTATGAAGAATAAATTCATTTTATTAAAGGAAAAATGTAACATCCCAACATTATAAAGTAAGAACATTGTATTCGATAACATGAATGACCCAAAACACATAACACATAAGTGAATATAATATCCTGAAACATTAAAATGTATTTACATTTCTGAATAAATTAAATAAGTGATATATCATAAAATACACATCATACTGAATTAGGGGTGCTTCCCCCTAAAACTATTTTCATCATTAACTTGTGTTACACTCAAGTAGAGTTTTTACCGTACAATAATATATTATAAAAAATTGTGATTAAATATAATAATATATAACCTAGTTGATAAATTAGCGGAAATGTATAATATTTAATAAATTATAAGAATATATATATATATATTATCCAATAAAATGTTTTCACATTCATAGAATATATTTTATAGTAACAAGATAAGAGAAAACAAAATATTAAGCACAAAACCCTACATTTTTATAAAGGCACGTTCTGCAACTTTTATTGGGGAAAATGTTATAAATAAATGTTTTTGAATTGTATTAAAATCTATAGATCAAAATAAAAATCATTTTTGAAATATTAACATAAATATAATATTTGGAAGAATTTAGGGTATTTTTCTGTGAAGTTTCATTTTTATATAAATAGTGAAGAATAATGAACATTAATTCAAAAAAACATTTTCATCTAATTTATTTATATAGTTAAAATAAATTTAAAATTGGTTATAAGGTAAAATTATATCAACTATACATAATTTTATCCAATTTAGGTCACTGGAATCTTTTTCACTGTGAAATTGATTATAAAAATAGAGTAATCTTTTGAATAATTTAATTTAAAACCCCACTTTCTCGTCTCACACATGGAATAAAATTTAAATTAATTATTTCCACTAATGTGATTGGAATTTTGAAATATATATTCTATATCTTGAATCAAAATCATTTAAAATTTATATTAATTTCAAAATTTTTTTGGAAAAAAATTATCACAGAAGGTGATTAAAATTATATATAGTGATTAAGAGATAAAATATATTCCCAATGACTAAATCTTAAACATAAGATCCTAAAAGACCGATACAATTTTAAAAAGGAAATTTAATGTTAATATTAATAGTCTATAATCCATTCTATCAAATTTGGATCATTATTGTATCCACCTTTCATTGGAAAATCATGGGTGGAATTCTCTTTTCTTAAATTTACTAGAATGTCACTCCTCCTCCACAATAAAAAGGGACTCACCCCTCCCTATAACTACCCGTAATTTTTATCAAATAAATTCACCTCCTTATTAATATTTTATATATTATAAGTAAAAAAAGTCAAATAAATAATAAAATAAAAAACTAAAAAATGAAGATTTAAAAAAATGATAGGTAATTCTTGAAGTTAAGGAACATATATCGATGGAATAATAACATTAACATTGAAATTGTAATGTGACCATTGGGAATAGTAATCCTAAAAATAAAATAGCAACCTCACCGATGGAGGTATAAATAAACTTTATGTTTCTTAGGAATTAAAATATGACATATATATTTCATTGTATTTGTAAATAAACATTTTAAAAATGTTAAATGATGTTATGATTTTTGTGTGTGTTATAAATAATTAATTACAATTCTAAAATAAAAAAACATATTTAAAAAAATTAATTTTCATAAAAATTTATTAAAAATTTAGTATTTTCTTTACTTATTATTATAATATAATTTTATGAGACCATAATAATTTTTTCAAACTATTATAAAATCAGTTATATTATTAAAATATTTATTTTTTAGGTAAATGATGATTTAAAATAAAGATTATTTTTCCCCAATTTATAGAATTATTTTAATAAAATTGAGTTCATTGTTTATTTATAAATGTTGAAGAATGTTTAGGGTATTTCTATTAGTATTTCTCTAAAATAGTTTATTTTTTGGTGAATAGTGAAATGCCATAATTTACGATATTTAACAAATAGATGAATTATTGTGTCATTGATGATGTATGGATGATGTTATCCAATAATATTTCAATTTAATTCATTACTTAATATATTTAGTGATAATTTTGATACTATTCATATTATTTATTAAAATTTATAATTTAATGAAAAAATTAATCAAAAACACAACCCTCCTCCCCTATAAATATATCCCCTCACCACCTCTTCTACTCACAACTTAACAGAATTGATCGATTTCCAAATTATTCCAAATCCTCTTCCCAATAAACTTCCCACATTCAGGGGCCTTTGGACTCAAAAAATGAGTAAGCCAATCTCTCTATGGAGTTTCTCAAGCAGAATAATACATGATGTAAAAATACTATTTCTTTTCTTTTAATTTCATTTAAAATCTCTTCTCTTTTTTGTTATACCCTCACAGAACCTTATCCAGTTTGTGTGATAACTCAAATATCTTATATATAAAACAATTGTTTCATGTAAATGAAATATTATATTTTCAAAACACTTCACCTCTATATTTTATTCAAAAAATTGAATCATTGTCTATCAGGTGTTATTTTATCACCTTCAAGGAAGATTGGTTTTCATTTTCATCTAATTCCTTCAATGTTTTTCTTAAAACCATTATAATATTTGAAAAATATTTTATAATTTATTTTAGAAATTTTTAATTTTTTTTGGATCAAACTTATGTACATAATTTTTAATAATAAAACAAAATGATTCTGTTGTGATCGAAAAGAAACAAATTTATCGAAATGATTATGATTAACATTTTATCTAATGAATCATCCTAATATATGGAATAAATTAAATATAATGACAACTTAACATATTAAATTTCATTAATAACATATAATATCAATTATGGATAAATATCCCCATTTTATATTTCCCTCCACACATGTATTCAATGGAACCGACCATGAAAGCAATGAAAACTAACACACCTAAATTAAGAAATTGTAATATATAACACATTGTAATGTCTATTTGTGAACTTCAGAAAATTATAATTCATAAAATAATTTTATAATTTGTTCATTATTTATTAATTAGTAAATCTATTCCTAATATCCATGATAATAATGTGAGGAAATCATTCCCACATATAGTATAGGAATTCATGAACACAATTTTCTTTCTTTGGGTAACCCCTATTTCATACAAAATTTATATGAAAATGTTATTTAATATTATTCAAAAATAATTTCTTTGTTATAGATTTTATTTTCAAGGATATACATGTTTCCAATCCGATTTTATGAAAAAATCATTGAATTTTCCAAAAAAACATTCCTTTTAAAAGCACGTTTTTTAATTTTCTTTATATTATTTCTTTTTCACTCAAGATTGATGATTGTTATACAAATTATCATATTCCCTTTTTATATTGGAAATACTTATTTGTATCCATGATTTTATTAATTATGATATTTTCCTGAAATCTTTATCTTTTCTATGGGTTCAATTAAAGAAAATATTGTTACACATTCAACGTTGAATTTAGGATTACATAAATTTAAAAATATAATTTGTTCCTATTGAATAATATAACACAAACATTCATTGAATAATGTGATTTATCTATTGAGATAATGTGAAATATTCAATAGGATGATGCTATATTTTATCAAAATTATGATTTTTTAATTATTCACATATTTTATACAGGAACAAGATGCATGATTTGTTCACAATTATGTGCGGAAGTTGACCACTAAGACATTATGTTTCGTTTTTATAAATTTCCAAACTACATAGATTTATCTATTTCCTCCCCTAATGATTATTTTCATGATCCAATTCTTATGTTATGATGATGATTATTATGCTCAGCCCATATTATTTTCATTCATGACATTCTATATCCTATTACTGGGATATTAGCTCACCCCATTATTTGATATATATCCTCATGTGATTACTTGTACAAATTATACTAATCGTGGCACTAAGAATCTATATAATAAGGAATTAAATAATTTTAATGTTTTATTTTCTAAATGTTACTTTTTCTCCCAATTTTCCCAAGTCACAAAACCATTCGATCCAGGTTGACTCTTTTATGTTATTTACCATTAATATAATTTCAATGTTTTGTATGAAATTTGTTTTCTACTATAGTTAGTATAAAATATTGGTTTAAATAGTTAGTGAATTTTGGTTAGAGAAACATAGTGAAAAACCATTGTACGAGACTATTTATAAGAATAAACCCAAGTAAAATTGTTTTAGATAAATTATAAACAAATTAATCCAAAAATATATACCATTAAACTTAATTTCATGGAGAATTTATTTATTTATTCAGGACTATTTAACTTATGTTTTGTTCAATCCATTTATATTTTATAAAATAATGGGTACAAGGAGAAACTGGGAGTGAAAACCATGCATGGGAGAATACAGTTAATGCTCGAATGAGTTCCCAAATTCCTTGGGAATTTTATTACAAAATTTAATGGGGATTTATAACATTATATCTCATTATATGAAGAAAAACCTAAATAATTTCGAAATTCCTACTTAACTAAGAGGTATAAACTGGATATCATGTATTTTACATGGCAATGACCACTAACATTTAGTTGGACTTCTGATCCACTAGTCACATAATAGTGGGTCAACTAAATGGAGAATATATTTTTCTTTTATCTCTATTCAGGTATGGAGATGGTGATTATGTCTATTTATTATTTTGATTGGGAGGCTGATAAATTTTGGTTTTTGTTTAAGAATAGAGATAAAAAGGATTAAATTGAAGACATACAGTGGGAACACTTGAAGAAAATATTTCTTAACAAGTATCAACCTTCAACTATTCCTACCAAAATAGAGAGATAATTCATAGAACAAATAAAAATGGGAGTTGAAACTATCATAATCAATGAATAAAATTTCACAAGGATTTAAATGTAAGCCATGGGTTTTTTGAGTATTATGATATCAAATTAGAATGATTCGTTAGTAGGTTAGAACAACAACATTGAAAGGCTATAGATATTCAAGAATTTTTGAATTATGATGAATTTTTTCGATTTGTATCAAAGTGGATATAGAGATTTCAGAAGGGTATCATGGATAAGTTGATATAAAAAATATATGTAGTTCCAATCAGGGAGATATATGGATAAAGGTGGAAAGAAATATCGACCACTCACATGTCAAAAATGTGGGAAGAAGCATTATTTTAATTTTTATTAAGGGATGGGGAAATGATTCATGTGTGGGAGAGAAGGAAATCCACATCATAAAATTAGAAGTGGCATGAAAAAGATATACAATGTGGTGGAGGATTTGAGAGTACCACCCATGGTTCAATGCTTCAATTATAGAGAGAAGGGGGATAATTCAAGCCAGTGCTGTAAACCCAGATTCATTGAGGGTATTCAGTATCAATATCCACAATAAACAATGTATAAAGGGAATTTTTATTCCATGACTATTTTTTTGGTGGATCCTGGAAATGATATGTGGATTATAGTTATAGTTATTCATTCAATAATATCAAACATAATATATGTTTTTTTCTATACATTCATTCATATCATTGAAGATCAGTGTAAAAATTCAAACACCACATCATAATATGGAGGTTGAGTTATCTATGAGAATATAAAATGGGGAAATTATTATATATGATTTATATAAATCCTCTATAGTTAGTGTTTGTGGACTAAGTGAAAATCTTGGTTTACTTCCTCTGGTGGAGATTGATTTTATTTCTGGAATAGATTGGATATGTTTATATGAATCCAACATCAATTGCTAGGAATGGAGATCACACATTACATCCCAAGGAATCCTCCAATTATGTAAAAGTGTAAAGGATTATTATTAATCTCCTTCAGAATAATAGTCTCATGGGTGGATATTATATTCTTATTAGTAATCATATCTAGCTCAAATGAATGAAATGAAAGTGAGAATCATGCTAAAAAACAGGCCCACTATGAGGGACAAAACTTATGTATTTTCTAATGAATTGAATGGTATTCCTCCTAACTGAGAGTAGGATTTATCAATTTAACACATTCCTATATCTCAACCTATTTCAAAGACACTATAAAGAATGGCCACTATTGAGATGGGGGAAAAGGAAAATCATTTCAAAGATAATCTATACAAGTGTTTTATTATCCCATGTGATTCAACATGGGGTGCTTCAGTTCGCTTCATTAATAAGTTAGTTTGATCAACACATATATGAATTGATTATCATGATATAAAAAAACACAATAATTAAAATGTATCCTCTACCATGAATACATGACATGTTCAATCAACTACATGGGGAAAAGTATTTCCCTATGGTGGATTTCAGTTGATATATCAATAATTAATTTTAAGGAAGGAAGATATTCCTAACAGTACCTTTTCAATTATGTATGGACATTATGAGTTCATATTGATTCATTTTGGGCTCACTAATGCACCATAAATATTCATGGACATAATAAATATAGTCATTAGATATTACCTTGAAAAATTTGCGATAGTCTTTATTTATGATATTCTGATATACTATATGATAAAGGAAGATCATGATGAGAATATTAATACATTTCTAATGATGTTTCTAAGGTAGAAACATTAATAAATATATAATATAATTGATTTTTGGATGGAGGAAGTTACATTCTTTGGGAATTTTATCACCATCAAGGGAATATATGTGGACACCTACCAGAGAATGTTAATTGAAGAGTGTGCTTTCCATCCTTTGTAATAATGATTTGTAGTTTCTTTAGTATAGATTGGTATTACCAGAGTTTTTTAGTAACTTATTACAATATTTAAACCAAAAAACAAGTTAACATGGATGGGGGAAATAATTTTTCTAGAAAAGTGAATGTGAGGACTGCTTCAAGGAGTTAAAAAATAAGGTTATGGGCAATCCAGTACTCACACTTAGGACAAGTGGGGAACTCTTTGTGGAATACAATTATTCTTTGAATATGTGATTTGGATATCTAATAATTCTAAATTATAAATTGATATCCTTCCCCTCAAGGAAGTTGAAAAATCATGATCAAAACAATCCCATACATGTTATGGAGTTGGTAGTTGTTATCTTTGTGTTAAATATGGAAAGGAGTTATTTGTATGGATAGAAGTGTAAAATGTATACAAATAATAATATCCTATAATATATATAAACATATAAAAAGAATAATATGTTACAATGACTATGGTTAGAGATCATCATGGATTATAACATAAAAATACAATACCATCCAGGAAAAGCGATTAAAGTGGCAGATGCTATAAGAAGAAAGGATCATATAAAATTCTCAATGGTGATAATTAAGAAGGGTCCATTCATTATAAATATTTAATGGATGGATATGGGAATAATTAATTATGAAAAATAATAAATCCTTTCACAAATGATTTCTCAACCATCCCTCTTGGGTAAAATAAATGATTCTCAATGAAATCATGAGGAAATTAGAAGAAAGGTGGATGATATTATAAAGGATAAATCCATAGAGTTAAAAATTTATGAGGGATGATTTTTAATATTTGGGTCACAAATATATATACCATCTAGTCTCTATATAAAGAAATAGAATCTATGTGATGAATATATCCTGACATTATTTATTCACCCAGGGTTCATAATGATGTATCTAGATCTTTTAGAGAACTATTGGTGGAAAATATGAAGAAGGGGATTGCAGAATATTTATTAAAGTTACTGGAATTTCAGAATGTGAATACATAATGGAAAATGTTTATGGTTATGATAAAACCATTACCAATACAAACATGATTGTGGGAAAAAAACCCTTGACTTTTTTGGTATACATAAAAAGACATCTAGAGGGATCAATACTATATAGATTGTTGTAGATCATCCCATAATGATAGATCACTTTATCAAAATTAAATATGATTCACACATGATCAATGTGAATGTGTTTATATTAGAGAACTGGTTAGGCTTCATGAATTACCACTATAGTTTTTATCTTACCGAGATCTAAGATTCACCTATCTATTCTAAAAAAGTCTCTAATATGAACTAAACACATAACTGAACATTAGTAAGGTGTATCATTCTCAAACTAATTGTTAATCTAAGAAGAAAATTCATACACATAAATACAAGTTGAGAGCATGTTCTTGGAAGAGTATGTGACCAATATATGGATCTTGTTGATTTATCTTATAGAAATTGTTTCCACTCGAGCTTCCAAACAGATCTATATTAAGAGGATCATGGGAAAAGTTGTACAAAATCGGCATGATAGGATGAATTTAGTGAATGTAATCCCGAAAACATGAAATAGTTGAGGGAATTGGGTAGAAGGTTAAAATAATTCAGCAATACATCAAGGAATCCCAATATTAATAGAATAACCATGTAAACAATCATCTTGAAGAACTATAGTTTGAGTAATGAGAAATTGTATTCTTCTAAATATCACTATTGAAGAGGATCAAGAGATTTGGGAAGAATGGAATGTTGAGTCCTAGGTACATAGGCCACTTCATGATTTTTGATCATGTTAGAGTCATGGTCTATCGACTACAACTTCCACCTACTATGTCTGAAGTACCCGATGTATTCCATGTATCCCTCTAGAGGATGTACATACCAGATCCCTCACACGTTTTGAATCAAGAGGTGGAACAATTAGAAATGATCTCTCCTATATGAAGAACCCATAGAAGATATTGTAATGTATATTTAATGTTCTGTATAACAAGACAACTCACCTAGTAAATGATCTATTATAGAACCATAATAATGAAGAGAAAACATGGGAACCAGAGGAAGAGTTGTGGGAGAAATACCGTCAACTATTTATGTAAAAATGAAATTTAAAGGGGGAAATATCTTAATTGAGATGATTTTAACAACCTTTAATTTTTTGGAATGAAATTTCCCTTCAAATAATTTTTTATATAGTATGAATCACATAAAATCAATTAGAGACCACAATAAGAACATTATAAATGAATAATGTATGAAATGAGATGTATTTATAGATGTTAAGGAACCTATTCAAATGTAATAGTAACATGAACTTTATAATAGTAATGGGAAAATTAGGAATTCTTATATAGCCAATATAATAGTATCCTAACCTATTAATGTTAAAAAAATTAATTATCTTATGAATGAAAATATGATATATTTATTTCTTGGAAAAAGTAAATAATTTTTTTATTAATGATAATTCAAGTGTTGGAATTTTTGTATGTTATAAATTTTTAATTACAATATGATAATTAATTTAATGACTTGAAACAGAATTTATTTCAAAAAATGTGGTCATTAATTATTATATTTTGTATTACAATTATAAGAATATTTTATGATATCTAAATTATTATTATTAAGTTATATAAAATCAGTAATAATTTTAAAATCAACATCTGACAAGTAAATGGTTATTTAAATTAAAAATTAAATTTATCATATTTAAAAATTATTTTCAAATAATATAGTTCAATTTTTAATTATTCACTTTGAAAAATTGTTAAAGTGAGTTTTTGGGATTTTTCTAAAATAGATAAATTGTTGGTGACCAGCGACATACATTAATTTATGGTATTTATTAAAAATATGAATTATTGAGAAATAAATGATGTGTGGATATGTTAATCCCATAACCTAGATATATCCTTCATTATTTATTATATTTAGTGATAATGGACAAACTATTCATATTTATGATACAAATTAATTATCTAATGAATAAAATAATTTAAAACACCCCTCTACTCCCTAATTAATACCACCACTCACCTCCTATTTTCATTATAAATTAAAATCATTGATCCTTGTCCAAATGCTTCCCAATACTCTTCCCAAGACTCTCCCCATGTCTAGGATAATTGTTTCTCAACCAATTTCACAAACAAATTTCCCAAAAGTGGTTCTCAGTTGGAATAATTCAATATGTAAAATATGACAACCCAGCTTTTATTACAAAATTAAACATGATTTATTACATAAAACATCACTTGATACAACAAAGAAGATCGAGAAGTTTAGTGTATTTGGGGCTTAGGATCATTACATAAAAACTGAAAACATGAAATACGTCATCTTTATTGAAAACTTCCTTTACATGACCACTACATTCCCTCATACTTAGCATTACATGGGATAACCTGAGGACATGCATAAGAAAAGGGCGATCTATAAATCCCAGTAAGGGAATACACATGGAATAAAATGAGGAGTACAATACATGTTAGACATTAGGAATATCAACAGAGCACAAGAGAAACATGAACATAAAGGCATGATATAGCATGATAATCATAACATGGAAATGTGGCAGCAACACTTAACATGGAATTAGAATGAGCCAAGGCTCATTGCACATAAAGCATGAGTAAATCCTCATTGCACATGAAGCACGAGTAAACCCATTTTGAACATGAATTAGAATGAGTCAACACTCATTGCACATGACGTATCATGATACTGTACTATACCCAATGCATTGGAGCGCTATAAGGGCGCACCCTTCTCAAACATTTCATTTCATGCATAAGTGTGCCACATGGATCATAAAACATGGATTCATAAACCATAATAATTTATTCCATGATAATGAAATGTGGAATTCATACATGAAACTTTATAATAAATATGCAAATGTTCATAAAGGTGAATACCCTTGATGGAGAAATGGGAATGGTATTTACTACACAATGGCATTAGCTTATAAAATCGATGTGATTTCGGCAGCGTAACGACGCGACATAAGAATTCATAAAAATGGTTGATGAGAGAGAAAGGGTTTCCTCATCATATTTAAGTGTAATGTAAATTATTTAGTTCATATTGATACATGTCCCAACAATTGTAATGGAATTTAGATTCATGATACAAAAGTATTGCTTGAATGTAAATAAGGAGAGAGAAGTTCCTTTCAGAATTTCGGCATAGTAACGGGTGTACGTTGGTGGAATTTAATGAGAGATAAAGGGGTATCCCATCATTCAAACACAAATAGGGCAGTAAAAGGGAGGTGTGAAACCATACCCCAACATTCATAATTGAAATTAAATGGGAAAAACAACTTAATGAATATTGGACAAAATGAGAAAGGAAGAAAAAACCCTTACTTTGAAGTGTGCTTCCAAAGGCTTGAGAGGGGATTGAGAGAGGCTTATTAGGAGCTTGGGGCACCTTGGGAGGATTATAGAGATGGTAGGGAAGAGGTTGGACGAACTACAAAGGCTTTGAGTGATGAGGAAGTGGGAGCTTGGGTGGGTTTTTATAGGAAAGGTGTGTGAATTCTTTATTATTTAGGTTTGGGACCCCTTATATTAAATTAATTTAAACCACAAACCATCCAATGGTTTTGCCCATGTTTTTTGGAAAAGAGAATAGGAAAAAAAATATTTTATAAGGCCAAAGTCCGAACTTCTTAAAATTATAGGGTTGCTTATGTGGAAGTGAGTTACACTCCCATGAAAAAAAAAATTAAATAGACATGGTGTTTAGTAAGTCTTGAAGGGTCCATTAATGCTTTGAAAAGTAAGTCAAACAAAACCAAAATCACATTATTTTAATGTTAAAACATATATTGTCTGAAAAAAAGCTTATAGTATTTTATTACATCACTATTGGGTCATTATGATGTCATAAAACACATTATATATTTTAATGGTATTGAATTTTTACCAAAAAATTTCACTGTCTCAGAAAATTAATAAAAATTCATCAATGGATAATTTCGACATCCTGATTCCAGAAATAACATATATTTTATCAAAATAATGTTATAAATATGTTAATTTTTACTTTTAAAATAAAAACCTACATTTATCGAAAATTCACGGGTTTTGACAGAAATGGCTTTCAAACCATAATAAAAATTATAATCGCATTCATAAAATTATAAGATCATTTATATTTAATAAAAATTAATTTAATAATAATAATAATATTTTATTAAAATATTATTTAATTCAAAAATCTTTTAATTTCATAAAATATAATTCTTAATTAAATAATAACTAAAAACACTATTTCTACTTTAAAAACTATTTACAATGTATAAATAATAACAAGAAATTATATTTATTATTATACAAAAAATAATGTACATGAACATAGTACTAGTGATTTGTTACATAACCCCTTAAAACAGCCGCATAAGTCCTAAGGGTAAGGTGTGCGATGGTGACAAACTCTTGGGGGGGGGGGGCTCGGATAACATCGCTCGTGTGGTGATCTCTATCAACTTCCACTTTTCCCATAGGTCGTCCCATTCGAGCTTGACATGATGAAGCTTAGCTTGGGCTTGGTCAATAGGGATGACAAAGGATGCCACATCTTTTTAGATCTCCGATAAATGGTCTTCTTATGGAGAAATTCTACTAGATGAGGTCATCGCTTCCTTTTTCTGAGTAGATTGGATTTGTTAAATCCCTATATTTATACTAATCATGTGATCACTATTCCACAGCTATAAAAGCAACAGTCACAATTATCAACATAAAACCAAAGAATTTGATATATTATATAAACATTTTACATACATATAAATTTAACTAGATCAAGAGGGATTATCCACTAATGAAACTTTAGGTCATTACAATATTCCTCCCTTAAGAAATTTCACCCTCGAAATTTTCCTTTTCCCACACTAAAATAGATGTGGGTAACTCTGCTTCCTCATTTAGGCCGATTCCCATGTCGCTTCTTCAAACTTGTGGTTTCTCCACAACACCTTAATGAGGGGCATTATCTTATTTCGTAGAACTTTTTCTCTATGATCTATGATATTCACTGGTTTCCGCTCATAAGAAAGATCATCCTCCAACTGTACCACCTCAAAAAAGAGTGCCTGTGAAGGGTCTGGTATGTACTTCCTTAAGAGGGATACATGAAAGACAACATGTACTTTGGCCATGGTAGGTGGAAGTGCTAGTCGATAGGCCACAGTCTCGACATGATCAAGAATCTCAAAGGGGCCGATGTACCTTAGACATAACTTCCCTTTCTTTCCAAACCTCATGACCTTCTTCCACGGAGATATGTGTAGAAAAACCATGTCTCCAACTTTAAACTCAAGGTCTCGTCGATGGTTATCTTTATAGCTCTTCAGTTGACTCTAGGATGCCCTGATATTCTGCCGAATGGTTTTCACCTTCTCCACCATTCCTACGACCATTTCTGGTCCAAGTAGCTTACGTTCACTGACCTCATCCCAACATGTCGGTGTTCTGCACCTTTTCCCATACAGGTCTTCATATGGTGCCATTTGGATGCTCGAGTGGAAACTGTTATTATAAGAGAACTCAACCAGAGGAAGATGTTGATCCCATCCTCCTTTAAATCCATTGAGCATGCTCTCAACATGTCCTCATGTGTTTGGATAGTCTACTCGGATTGGCCATTAGTTGGAGGATGATAGGCTGTACTTAAGATTAGTTCAGTATTCAGAGCATGTTGAAGACTCTTCCAAAACATAGAGGTGAATCATGGATCTCTGTCAGACACAATAGATAGTGGAACTCCATGCAACCTTACCACTTCCCTGATATATATTCGTGCCAGTTGATCCAATGAAAGATCCTCCTAAATAGAAATGAAGTGCACAATCTTTGTAAGATGATCCACAACAACCCAGATTGCATTATTTCCTTTGGATGTCCCCGGAAGTCTGGTGACAAAGTCCATGGTGATGTTCTCCCATTTCCATTCTGTTATGGTCAATGCTTGCATCATCCCCTTAGACTTCTGCATCTCTGCCTTCTCTTGCTGACACACTAGGCACTTTGATATATATTCAGAGATCTCCTTCTTCATATTATCACACCAAAAGTTTTCTCAGAGATCTCGATACATCATTGTGCTCCCTGGGTGAATAAAGAAATTTGAACTATGTGCAACATCCAAAAGTTCCTTCTTCATCTTCGGACTTGATGGAACACATAGTTTTTTCCCGAACCACACAATTCCTTCTTCATTAACATTAAACTATGAGGATTAACCTTTTTTGATAGCTTCCACTTTTACCTTAATTACCACATCATCCTTTTGAGTATCCTTAAACCATTCCAAAAGAGGCGGTTGAGCAATCATTTTTGAAAGGATTGATGATGTTACCTTCTTTATGATTCTCATGTCCATATTTATCAAGTCTAAGAAGATTGGATCCTTCTCAATTCTCATCATTGATAGAATCGTTGGGTCCATTCTACTTAAGGAATCTGCCACCTTGTTCGCTTTCCCATGGTGGTAATGTATTGAACAGTCATAATACTTGATGAGATCTATCCATCTTCTCTAGAGAATATTATGCTCTTTCTGTGTGAATATATATTTAAGACTCTTGTGTTCAGTATATATATCACATTTCTCCCCATAGAGATAATGCCGCCAGATTTTCATGGAAATGATCATCGCTGCGAACTCCCGATCATGCGTTTGATAGTTTCCCTCTTGGATTTTCAGCTGCCTTGAGGGATAGGATATCACTTTATCATTATGCATCAGTACACAACCCAATCCCTACTTTGAAGCATCACTGAATACCAAAAAACGTTCCCGACTTGTGTGTAAATTGAGCACGGGCGTAGTGATAAGCCTCATTTTCAACTCCTTGAAGCTTTCTTCGCATTCATCACTCCAAGAAAACATTACTCCCTTCTGAGTTAGCTTGGTAAGAGGGTTGGAATATCATGAGAAATTCCTCACAAATCGTCGATAATATCTAGCTAACCCCAAGATGCTACAGATATCTGTTACCGATGTTGGCCTCGACAATCCTTCAATTGCATCTATTTTGGAGGGATGCACAAATATCCCATTGCTTGTGATGATATGACCCAAGAATGATATTTCCTTCAACTAGAACTCACACTTGATGTACATTTCATTGAGCTTCTCCTTGCGCAAAGTCTCTAGAATAGTTTTTAAGTGCTCCTCATGATCCTCCTTGGTTTTAGAGTATATTAGAATATCATCTATAAGGACTACCACAAATTTGTTGAGGTAATCTCTAAATACTCTATTCATTAAGTCCACGAATATTTTTGGAGCATTAGTGAGTCTGAAAGGCATTACTATGAATTCATAGTGCCTGTATCTAGTGCAAAAAGTAGACTTGGGGAGATCTTCCTTCCTCACCCTTGATAATATCCCGGCCGGTAGTCCTCCTTGGAGAAGTATTGTGCTCCACACAACTGATCGAACAAGTCATAAATTCATGGGATAGTATACTTGTTCTTTATTGTGATTTTGTTGAGCTCACGATAATCGATGAAAATGCGCATTGACCCATCCTTCTTCTTGACGAAGAGGACCGGTGCACCCAATGGTGAAGCACATGGGCGTATAAACCTTTTATTCAGATTCTCCTATAGATGTTTCTTCAGTTCTTCAAGCTCTAAAAAAGCCATTAAATATGGAGTCTTGGATATTGGTAATGACCCGAGTATAAGTTCAATTGAGAATTCAACATCTATTCTAGGAAGAAGACCAGGCAGTTCCTCGAGAAACACTTCAGCGAATTCCCTCACAATAGGCATTTCTTCAAGGATGGTTTCTTCCTTGGAATCAATCATCTGAGACAGATACTCATGCTCATAGGGTAGTAATATCCATGCTTGAGATGATGGGTCTAAAAGAGATTCATCTTCCTCCTTAAACATGTAAAGAATCAGGGGTTGATTCTCCATATGGAGTGTGATTTCCCTCTCCCAACAGTTTATGTTGGCTCTATATATTGAAAGCCAATCCCTGCCAAGAATTGAGTCAAATTCCACCCGAGGGAGTATGACGAGGTTCTCCAGGAAATTCAATCCACATATTAAAACATGGGAGGACTTATATTCATGGGATGCAACGATTTCCCCATTTTCCGTACTCACCGACATCTTCACTTCCATGATTTGTGGTGGTGTTGGGATTGTTCTACTAAACTTTGGATATATAAAAGAATGCGTAGAACCTGAATCAAAAAGTAAGTTAGCTATTCTTGAATGAATAACTAGCATACCTATCACCACTTCATTTTCGGGGTTCACTTCAGCAGAAGGGATGGAAAAATCTCTTCATTTCTTCCTTGGAGGTTGTTGGTTGCCTCTGAAAACCCTTGGATTAGGGAACTGATTTTCAAGATGCCCTGGGTCTTTACATTTGTAGCAGTAAACAACGCGTTGAGGTTCGAACGGAGCATTCCTCTCCTCTTTCGCTACCGCAGGACCTTCTTTTCTATTGTTAATAGCTAGGTTCCCTTATCTTCCACGCCTGAAGCATTTCCTTGTCCCCTTAAGGAAATTTCTAGGGTGCTTCTTTCCGCACATTTGGAAAGTGGGGTGCTGGATCTTCTTACCACTGTTGGATTTGTCCATCGGACCACCAACATTAAATTCGACCATATGCTTCTTATCCCCATGATACCCCTATGATTATCCGATCTCCATTTTGACCTTGAGGGCACATCGTAAAATTTTCTCATAGTTGTCGATGTCACAGATTTCAAATTCTTTCCATGGGCTAGGCTTCAACCCACAAAAGGGGCGGTCAACTTTGCATTCTGGGGTAACGACAAATCCAGAAGCGTGTTGTGAAAGCCTTTTGAATTTTTCCTCGTACGCTACAACATATTATTTATCTTTTTTCTTGAGGGAAAGGAAGTCACTTTCCATATTAAGCAGGAGGGTGCGTGGAAAATATTTATCAAAAAACATATTCCGGAAATCCTTCCATTCCAATGCCTCGATATCTTCCTTAGGCTTCGTATTTTCAATCAACGTCCACCATTGATTAACTTCACCCTCCATACAATATGCCTCCATGAGAACATTCTCTTGTTCAGAACAATGAAGGGTGGAGAAGATCTTTTCAATGGAGTTGATCCATTGTTTTGCGATCGTGGTATCGGATGATCCACTAAAAGTAGGAACCCTTTGTCTCATGAAGCTCTTGATAGTGACTTGTTCTTTCTTAGGGGGGGATGTACATTCCTATTGACCCGTGATTCTATTCAAAACATGAGTTAGCTGAGAGATATGCATGAAAACGTTCGTGATTCCCGCTCCCATTGGATTGGGCATCTCATTAGTACAGTCATCACACTGATCTTCACAACAGTTTTTAGCCCGATTCCTCCTATTACCAGCCATTGGCTGGAATAAAAGGAATGTTAGGGGTAACACATAAAGGGTAATCCAAAGACAAATGTTGATGACTTATAAATAAACATTTATTTCCTTAACTCATGAGTTTATAGGCTTCAATCTCGGCTTTTCATGATCTACTTTCTAACATATATTCTTAGAGGAATTTTTTATAATTCCATTAATAAGGGTTCATACTAAACATTGGAATTTATCAAAACATATCCCCTAGGTGTGTTGTAACCAATAGTGCAGCAAGGCCCATTGTCGTGCACCAGTTCCTGTTTGAGTCTAGCTCAATGCGGTGTTTTCGGGTTTTACCCCCTAGGATACATCTGTGCCAGAGCCACCTCTACCTGCTCGTATCCAGACAGGGATGTATTTTCTTGATAAACCACTTACTCAGTACTTACCAAAACATTGGGATGTTTTTATTATACTTAGTCTTGTCTCTAAGGCTTTACTAGGGTTTTCTAATCCTAATCCCAAAAATAACTAAACCTATCCTCTGATACCAACTATGACAACCCAGCTTTTATTACAAACATAAACATGATTTATTACATAAAACTTCACTTGATACAACAAAGAAGATCGAGAGTTTTAGTGTCATTAGGGTTTAGTATCATTACATAAAATCTTAAAACATGAAATACAACATCTTTATTGAAAACTTCCTTTACATGACCACTACATTCCCTCATACTTAGCATTGCATGGGATAACCTAAGGACATGCATAAGAATAGGGTGATCTATAGAGCCCAGTAAGGGAATACACATGGAATAACATGAGGAGTAAAATACATGTTATACATTAGGCATATCAATAGAGCACAAGAGAAACATGAACATGAAGGCATGATAAATCATGATAATCATAACATGGAAATGTGACAACAACACTTAACATGGAATTAGCATGAGCCAAGGCTCATTGCACATAGAGCATGAGTAAATCTTCATGGCACATGAAGCACAAGTAAACCCTAATTTCACTTTAATTAATCGTACTCAACACTCATTTCCCATGATTTATCATGATACTATACTTTACCAAATGCATTGGAGTGCTATAAGGGCGCACCCTTCTTAAACATTTCATTTCAGGCATAAGTGTGCCACATGGATCATAACACACAGATTCAAAAAACAAAATAACTTATTCCACGATAAAGGAATGTGGAATTCATACATTAAAATTTATAATCAATATGTAAATGTGCATAAAGGTGAATACCCTTGATGGAGAAATGGGAATGGTATTCACTACACAATGGCATTGGCTTAGAAAATCAGTGTGATTTCGGCAGCGTAACAGCGCGACATAATAATTCATAAAAATGGTTGATGAGAGATAAAGGGGTTCCTTATCATATTTAAATGTAATGGACAGTAAGTAGGTCATATAGATACATGTACCAACAATTTTAATGGAATTTAGATTCTTGATACAAAAGTATTGCTTGAATGTAAATGAGGAGAGAGAAGTTCCTTTCGGAATTTCGGCATAGTAACGGGTGTACATGGGAGGCATTTAATGAGAGAGAAATGGGTCTCTCATAATTAAAACATAAAGAGGGAAGTATGAGCGAGGTGTGAAACCCTACCACAACATTCATAATTTAAATTAAATGGGAAAAACAACATAATGAAAATTGGACAAAAATGAGAAAGGAAGAAAAAACCCTTACTTGGAAGTGTGCTTCCAAAGGCTTGAGAGAGGATTGAGAGAGGTTTATTGGGAGCTTGGGGAACCTTGGGAGGATTATAGAGAGAGTAGGGAAGAGGTTGGATGAACTCCAAATGCTTTGAGTGAGGAGGAAGTGGGAGCATGGGTGGGTTTATATTGGAAAGGTGAGGGAATTATTTATTATTTAGGTTTGGGACCCCTTATATTAAATTAACCCAAACCACAAACCATCTCATGGTTTTTTCCCATGGTTTTTGGAAAAGGGAAGAGGAAAAGAATATTTTATAAGTACAAAGTCCTAACATCTTAAAATAATAGGGTTTCTTATGTGGAGGTGAGTCACACTCCCATGGAAAACAATTTAAAAAGATAAGGTGTTTAATAAGTCTTGAAGGGTCCATTAATTCTTTGAAAAGTAAGCCAAACAAACCCAATATCACATTATTTTAATTTTACAACATATATTGGCCGAACATAAAGCTTATAGTATTTTATTACATCACTATTGGGTCATTATGATGTCACAAAACACATTATATATTTAAACGATATTTAATTTTTACCCAAAAATTTGAATGTCTCAAAAAATTATGAAAAATTCACCGTTGGATAATTTCAACATCCTGATTCATGAAATAACATTTATCTTATTTAAATAATTTTCTAAATATGTTAATATTCACTTTTAAAATAAAAACCAACATTTATCGAAAATTTACGGGTTTTGATAGAAATGGCTTTCAAACCGTAATAAAAATTATCATTGCATTCATAAAATTATATGATCATTTATATTTAATAAAAATTAATTTAATTATAATAATAATATTTTTATTAAAATATTATTTAATTCAAAAATACAATAATTTCATAAAATAGAATTATTAATTAAATAATAACTAAAAATACTATTTGTACTTTAAAAACTATTTACAATGTATCAATAATGACCAGAAATAAAATTCAATACTATATACAAAATAATGTACATGAAGATAGTACTAGCGATTTTTTACATAAACCCTTAAAACAACCACAGAAGACCTAAGGGTAAGGTGTGCGATGGTGACAGACTCTTGGGGGGGGGGGGCTTGTTAGCATCGCTCGTGTGGTAATCTCTATCAACTTCCACTTTTCCTGTAGACGGTCCCGTTTGAGCTTAACATGATGAATCTCAGCTTGGGCTTGGTCAAGAGCGAAGCCCATAAGATCCACCTCTTTTATGAGCTCCAATTAATGGGCTTTGTATGGAGAAATTCTACTAGATGAGGCCATCACTTCCTTTGTCTTAGTAGATTGGATTTGTTAAATCCCTATATTTATACTAATCATGTGATCACTGTTCAATGGCTATAAAAGAAACAGTCACAATTCTTAACATAAAACCATAGAAGTTGACATCTTATATAAAAATTTTACATAAAGATACATTTAAATATATCAATAGAGATTTTATATTAATGAAACTTTGGGTCTTTACATAAAATCTTATTTATTTTCATTTAATTTATTTTAATTTTTCATTAATTTTATTATTCTATCCTCACCTCCTATTATCCAAGTGGTGTGATAACATTATAATATTAGGTATTCTATGATTTTATAATGCTAATGTAGTAATATATCACCTAACCTACTATTCTATACACTTTATCCTAAAATGGAAACATCGTCTATGAGTTGTTGTATTACCGCTTTCAATGATGATAGGAATTAATTTTCCATTACTAACGTCATGACTGCACATAAAATCATTATAATGTATGAAAATGACTATCAAATTTATCTTATAACTTTTTTGTAGTTTTTTGAAATAAATTATATACATACTATTAAATAATAAAACAAAACCACTTCATTGTGATCGAAAACCTGCAAAATTAATCTAAATGAATAATATTAACATTTTATCATACGAATCATCCTAATATAATAATAAAATAACAAATAATCCTAATTAAACGAATGAAATTTCATTAATAACATATTATATCAATTGTAGAAAATTATCCACATTTTACATGATCTTCTAAACATGAATTCAGGTGTCCAAGTCAAGAAAATCAAGAAAAAAACACACCCAAATGATGAAATTGAACAGAATAACTCATTATAATGGAAATAAGGGAAATTTATATATTTATAAAATAAAATTATAAGTTATTTTAGATTAATTAATTACTGAATCTAATTTTATTATCCCATATATTAATGTGAAGAATGTATTTAGACATAATATAAGTGGATTCTTGAACCCAACATTATTTCTTTGGGTTATTCCAATTTCATTAAAAAAATTAGGGTTAATATTAATTAATATTATTAAAATTAAATTTATTTTTTATTAAAATTTATTTTCTTTGATGTACAATTTTTCAATATTATTTTATGGAAATTGATAATATATTATCAAAATTACACTTCCTTCTAAAAACTTGTGTTTTACTTCACTTGATATTGTTTCTTCTTCACATAGGATTGATGTTTCTTATTCCAAATATATTGGTAACATTTTATTACGGTAACCCCCATGTTTATAAATGAATTTATGGTCAATGAAATTCTCATGAAACTCATTTCCATTTTGGGGGGTTTTTATGGAAAATATTGTTATATGTTCTATGTGGCATGCATTATAATGTTAATGTTATGATGTGATGGGTCCACATGAAATTATATAGTTCTAAAATTCATTAGATAATGTGATATATATCATGATATAATTTGAAATTTGTGTGAATATGATTCTATCATTGTTCATAATGATGATAATATGATAATTGACATATTCAATGCATGGTCATGATGATAGATTTTTTCACAACTGTTTTTGGTAGTGGACCAGTAAGACATTATGTTTAATTTTTATGCATTCCCATATTCCATGCCATTATTTATTTCTTCTACTCTTGATTACGATTATTATCCCATTATTATGTTATCATTATTATTAATATTGTTGTTATAATTGTCCCATTTAAGAGTTATTCATGTCTTTTTCTATCCTCATACTATTCTTTTAGCTGACCCCTTTCTATTATGTATATCCTCAGGTGATTACATGTTATAAAGAGAAAACATGGGCCACAATGTATATATAGAATAAGAAATTGCATAAATTTTTTCTATTATGTAAAATTTATAAATGTTAATTATTTTCCCATGTCACTAATCCTTTTCATCATAGTTTTCATTTTTTAACACTAAAATAATGTAAGAGTAATGTTAGAAATTTAGGGTTACTTTAATCCAACTTATTCGCACCTCTCTAGACACTATGGATTGGACAAGGTCTAAAAAATATATCATCAATATTCCTCCCCTCATATCATAAGACTACATTTGTGCACGAATACATCCATGGAATGCATTTGGTACAATCCAAAAGGCGTTATCCATAGAATAGGTAACATCCTTCTTTAATCTCTATCACATTATTTTCATTATCCACCCAAAAACAAATAAAATTCCATTATAATATAACGACACCATTATCCTCAACTTAACTGATATGTTGTTATTCTAATTATTCAACAAAAATTTAGACACACATCAACCTAATTGGAATCAAACTTACCTTTTATGTCTACAGAGAACTAACCCCCTCAGAAAACGATGCCGTTCATTTTATTCCTTAACTACCTGTCATGGTTGTGTATTATTATCTAAATTCTATTTATATATAATATATATGATATTTAATTTCTTTTTATTTTTCTTTAACTATTATAAAAAACATTTCCTTGTGCATTAAATTTTCAATAAATATGGTAACATAGTTTGTGGAATTGTGGACTACCTATAATGATCCAGAATTAAATCAATAATATTACCCTCCCATTGTTAATTTTATATAGTATGAATCATATACACGAACATAGATAAAACAATAAAATATTTATAAATTTATAATTAATGAAATAAGCGATACATCTTGACGTTAAGGAACCTATACCATTGAAATAGATACAAGAACATAAGAAAATTAATATGACCCTTTTAAATAGTAAAGCAACCAAATGAATAGTAACCACACCCATGAATACATAAATAAAATTTAGGAATTTCATAAGTGAAAGTATGATATAATTACATCATATTATAAGTAGTTTAATATTTTAAAAGTTAATATTTATTTATGGTATTTTTATAAGTCATAAATATTTAGTTAAAATTTTATAATTAATAAAATTATTTTGAAGATAATTATTTTTGATAAAATTTATCAATAATACAATTTTTTTTGTCTGTTGATAATTTTTTGAGATCTTTGTTAGTTTTTGGAAGTGTTATAAAATGATTTTAAATTTATAATACGTATTTTTCAAGTAAATAATGATTTTAAATAAAAATTAAATTTTACAGATTTAGAAAATTATTCTGTTAAAATGGAATCCATTGTAAATTATACACATTCAAAAATGGTTAGGCAGAATTTATGATATTTTTATAAAATACATGATTTTTATGTTAATGGTAAAATATGATAATTCACTGTATAAATACATTTAATAATAAATACACAATTCCATGAGTCATCATTAAATTAAGAACAATAATCATGAAATTCACTTCAAAATTTTAAAATATTTGGTGATAATTCTTAAAATATTCTTATTCCTGAACCAAAATAATAAACAAACGTTTAGGATTATCAAAAATCATCCCTCTCCACCATTGTAAATACCACCCCTCACCCCCCTTATTATCACCCATCTATTCCAAGAAGCATTTCAATGTTTGTCCCAAATATACATCCCTAGACTCTCCCCACATTCTGGAGCTCTTCTTATTTCCAAAAGTCCAAATACCCTTCCCTAAGGAGGTCCTCCATTATGATAATTCAACAGGTAAACCCTATTACTTTTTCTTTTAATTTAATTCCCAATTTACGTTCTTTACTTATCTTTTCATATCCTTATTTTTCCAAATGATTATGATAACTACATTGAAATATATATATTATATCTATAAAATTTTAATGTAATATTCTTCATCAAAATCCTTTTTCTATCTTTTATTTCAAAAACTAAATCACCATCCGTGTAGTGAAAATTTAAGACGTTTGTGGATGATGAATCTTCATTCATAAATTTATCCTTCAAGTACAATCATGATATCATTTTTGTGGTTGAACGAAATTATAAAATATTTATTATTTCTTCTTTAATTTTATAAAACTAGTATATAAACAAAATACTCATTTATAAGATAAAACTTGTTCGAGATGATCTAAACAGCACTGTATAGTCTATATTATTATCACTAATGTTTTATCTAGTGACTCATCTTATTACTATATAAAAATTGAATTACATAACCATTTAATATTCCATATTTTCACTAGTAACATATAACATAAATTTTGTAGAATAATATCCATTCCACATGAACAACCATACTAATATACAATTATATCATTCGTAAAAACCAATGAAATGAATGCTCCTAAGCAATAAATTTTTATCTTATAACTCATCAAAAACGCCATAAATGATGATAATAAAATTATACTAAATGAAATAAATATATAAAAGATTATGAATTAATTAATTAGTGGATATAATTTGATTATTATAGATACTATGTTCTTATGTGGAAATAATTATGACATAAGGTAAGGGTTTTCTACCCGAACCTCCCTTTTCATTCACGCTACACATTTTCTGTCTTTAAAACCAATAAAATTATTAGTTATTGTTTTTTAATCCTCATAAATTTCTTAATGATTTATATATTGGAATAAATTAGACTCCTTCTTTATTTAATGGAATGATACTTGACTTAAAAAAGATATTTAACAAATTCTTCATTATAAACAATCTTGATTTAAGGGAACTCCTCAAATTCGAACCTATTTTCAATCTCACACTATAATCTTTTTTATGATACCATTAATTTTATAAAATCATCCATTTTATTATGATACCACTATCTTAGTTTCATTCTGGTTTTATATAAAAATTTTTTCCAATGAACTCGTATTTTTAAAGTAAAATATTATTTCTATCAAGATTTACTGGATGATTTTATAAGAGTATTTTTCATCTATTTCAATATTATTGTTGATTATTATGTTAAATTGGGATTACAATTTAGTGATATCATCTGCTATATTTTATTTACTGTTTTATGATTATTTTGTCTATTGATGTGAAAACTTGATACCATTGAACATATAATTCTGAAGTGTTAATATTTGTGTTTAATGATTAGGGAATGTTATTTAAATTTCATATGTTAGATTCAATGTGAATTTATATATTGATTATGATTCAACACATTAATATAATGAAATCATTATAGTTAATAAGTGTCAGGAGGGGCCTACTATATCCCCTTGGTGTATCAGTAGTTCTATTGTGTGAAACTAGTTTGGATTTTTACTCGATTGTGTGTGGTCTAGGAATGAGGCAGTGATAGAATGGTTATGATGTCCAACATTATGTGTTAACTCATTATAGAACACGTAATTGATAGTCTAGGATATTATTACACTACTTGAATATTCATGGTTTTGATTTATTATGGAATTATTTAATCATGTTTTATTCCTTCCATATTATGATTAGGAATATGTTTTAATGAAGTGTATACATTTATTTATTCATAATTACTTATAATTTATGATTTTTCAGTTATAATTACCCTTATAGAGAAGCTCACCCATTTATTAGTTTTTATTTTTCCCTATGATGTAATTATGTATATTTTGAATGATATGTAGTGACTATCTAGGAGTTATGGGGGTTACAAATGGATGATTTATATTGTATTTCATTCCATGTTTTATTGTTGAATGTTTTTGTATGCCAGGATTTCCAAATCGATAAAAATATTTAGTCCTTTAGGATGAATATTTATTTTCTATATGTTAATGTAATAAAATATGGTATCGTCTATGACCTTCTCAGTTTGGGGTATATATAGTTTTTATCATAGTTAGTATAGTAGAAATCATGGAAACGACATATAGAAAACATTGATTAGTGAGAAAATCTCTATGATAAGATTAGCGGATAATGAAAGAATAACAAACCAGAAATTTGGAATGATTTAGATTATGTGTAAATTCCTAAAATATAAATCCCTCTATAGATCATACAAGTTGACGTGTTTTTGGAATCAATGTACCTATTAGTAACAACTCTGACAAAGAGTTTCGCTCTTACTCATGGTAACCAGGTTCATAACAATGGGCCTTACCCCGCACTAGGATTAACACTCTTATAGGATTTTATTAGGATAATTCCATTTAATATACAACCATTAAAATGGATTTAAATGTAAATATGTCCAAATAAACCATGATTATGATAATGAGATTACAGAAGCAAAAAATTTCAATTTATGTTAAGTATTTTCATAATTCTGTATTATACATTTTGATTCATTACCTAATTTTCTGTATTCTATTATTAATTAATGAATTATATTGGAAGGAATAGAAACAGCTTGAAACCACCTATCATATGTATGTACTTAACTCGTTTGAAAGATAATGATGTTTGTTTTAGATCTCTGGCTGGTGCTGAGAAACATATAACTATAATGGGAAAATTGACTCTTGTTAAGAAAAATAACCTTACTCGTATGGAGAATCCTTAACCCCAATGTAGAGGAGAAATTTTAGAAAAATTTACGTGACAATGGCCTACATTATATAATGGGACAACCAATCCATTCATAGTAGAGCAGTGGATAAGTTATTTAGAGAATATATTCCTCACTTTGGCATGTAATGAAAGTGATAAAGTAGTCATGAATGTTTATTATCTATAGGGAGAGGGCAATGAATGGAGTCCATTGATTCAAAATACATTTGAGGAGGAAGATATTTAAAATAAGGAATGAAGGGATTAAAATAAAAAATTTCTAGAAAAATATTTTCCTCACGAACAGTGAGTGGATATGTAGGGGCACTTCTAATGTCTAGGACTGAATGAGAAAGAAAACGATTCGATTTATGAAGCCAAATTTACAAGGATAACATGGCATGTGGTGTAGTGCATATGAAATTGTAAGATTAATATTGATGGATTATTTGATTATTTAATACTATTTCTATGAAGGGATCTATTCTCTAATAATTTCACATCATATGAAGATATAGTATCATTTGATATCATGAATGAAAAGGAATTTTCTATGACATATTAAATTAAAGTAAACCAAGATAAGAATAGGGATTCTGAACACTTTAGAAAAGGAGGTGAAGTATGAATCAAACAATACATGTTAATCATGGAATGTTGTGGAGAATATACCTAATCCAAGTTGCAAGATTGATTTTTTATTTGATGGTTTAAAACCATAACACCAAAGGGACATGTTCTCTCAGAATTTCTCATCATATGAAGATATTGTCTCTTGTTCTATAAGGCTAGAACAAGAATTCCCTTAGACATATGAATTTAAAGTAAAATAAGATAAAAATAAGTTTGTTGAAAAATTTGGAAAAGGAAATACGGAAATAATGATTAAGGGAAGAGTTTAATTTCTACTCTAGAGTAATTTTGGGAAGAAACACCCTGATAATTTCTTAAAGGGAATGGGTGTTTATTATAAGTGTGGAGAAAAATTCCACCAATATCCTGATTTCAAGGGAAATAATGAAGCTACTAATGTTCAATGCTATAATTCAAGAGATATGAGACATTATGATCATGAATTTCCTAACACTCAAGGTAACCTTTACCAATAAATGGAATGGATGAAAGGAAATTCTTATATGGTCACAACTATTGATTTTGAATTTCCTATCGATTTCGCGGAAGGTACTTGATTAATTTCCTCAAACATATACAATGCATTATTTGATTCTAATAATCACATTAATTTCTATCTTTCTAGTATTCCATGACAATTACATATTTCCTATATGATTTAATATAGAAGTTATCAGTCAAATCTCTTAAACGATGTATCATTGCAACAAAGATGCATCGATCAGTCCCCTTTATGACACATTAATGTGATTTATTTTCTAAACCTATCTCCATACCCCTGACTGACATTGATATAAATATCAGTATGAATTGGATTTAAAATAATGATATGGTGATCTATTGCAAGAAGAAGTAAGATATAATTTTTTTATTGATGTTGAGTCCCTTATCATTTGATTAGAACCCTCTGTATCTGATTATTATCTAGATCCTCAACCAGTAGCTCTAATGAATTCAATTCAGGCGGAGAAAGAGAACACAATATCTGTGGGTGAGGAATGAAATGATCTGATAGAGGTTGTACCTATTGTTTTTTAATACAATGATGTATTTCTAGAAGATTAATTTGAACATCCAGTATATTCGTAAATTTAGTTTTCTATTGATTTAATTCATTGTGAAAGGTCTATATAGAACACTCCATAAAGAATGGCCATAGTGGAATTCGTGGAGATGAAAAAATAACAAAATTAAATCAGATTTAAAGGATTTAATCACTCTAGTTTTTCTCCATAGGGAATCCCTATTTTCCTTTTCAAGAAGAAATATGGGTCCAAGATGCTTTGTATTGAATATGGGGAAATCAATGTTATTTGGATAGTGAATAAGTATCATATCGCTTGAATTGATGATTTATTTGACCAACATAAAAAACTAAAATATTTTTTGAATAATGAGATTCAATCTAGATATCAAAATATGTGTGTGATGAAGGAAGGTGTTTCAAAGATAGAATTTTGAACAAGGTATGGGAAATACAAGATTACAGTAATTCCTTTTGGAAAGACTAATGCACCCTCTTTTTTCATGGATCTAATGAATCGATTTTTCAAGGAATACATTGATGACTATTTTAGTACGTATTGATGATATCTAGGTATACTCCAAAATGTAAAATGATCTTGAGAATCACTTTCAAATTATTCTAAAGATTCGTAGAAGATATAAGTTATATGGGACGTTTAAAAAATGAGAATTTAGGCTGTAAATAGTTCCTTTCCATGGCCATATTGTCTCTAAGGATGTAATCTTAGTTGTTACAATAATGAAAAATGAAATTCATGAATGGTTTAAACAAATGAACCTAACAGATGAAAGTAGTTTTATTTGTTTAGTAGGTTATTTTCATCATTTTGTTCAAAACTATACCCCAATTAGCTAACTTGTTAACCAAGATTAGTCGTAAACGTGATATGTACATATGGAAAAAAGAACGGGAAGAATGTTTCGAAGAATTGATGAGTAGGTTATTGAATTCTATGATATTTACTCTACCATCAGGATGTGATTTATTTTTGATTTATAGTGATGCATCAATGAAAGGACTTCGTTGTGTCCTTATAAATAATGATATAGTTATTACATATGCATCAAGGAATTTAAAAAATCAGGAATAAAACTATCCAACTCATGATCATGAGTTTGAATCTATAATAATTTCAATGAAAATATGGAGACACTACCTCTATGGTGAATGATGTGAGATATGTAATGATCAAAAATCATGAAATATATATTCTCATTGAATGAAATCATCATTAAGAAAAGCTTATGTCTCAAACTACTCATGGATTGTGATTTTATAATACACTACCACCATAGATAGGAAAATAAGGTAGTTGATACATTGAGTAGGAAGGATCATGGACTTCCAAACAGATATAGATTGTACATGATCATGTTTTAAGGGATCTAGTAAATATGGATATGAGAATTATCAAAGAATGTAAATCAACATTGAATTTTCAATTTTTTACGCAACCACCTTTATTGGAAAAAATTACACGTTCTTATTGTGATGAAGATAATATTAAAAAAATTAATGTTTTGAATGATGGAAATTTTACAGACATCGTGTATGAAGATAGAATTCGAAAATTTGGGAGGAGGCTATGTATTCCCCCTAAACATGAGCTAAAAATGGATTTTTTGGGTGATTCCCAGAGCTCAAATTTATATATAAACCATGGTAGCACTAGTATGGATAGGGATTTTAAGGAACATTTCTTTTAGGACAATATGATGTGCGAAATTGGACATTATGTATCGAGATGTTTAGTCTATAAAAAGGTGAAGGATGAATGAAAACATCCTAAATGAGCCATGCAGTCACTTCCTATTTCCATATAGAAATTGGATGACATTACAGTGGATTTTTTCACTTGATTATGAAAAACAACATAAAACAATGATGAAAAATGGGTAATTATTGATTGACATACCTAATCTGCACATTACCTTTCTATAAGGGAATATTTTCCACTAGAGTGCCTAACACAACTTTATATCAATGAAGTTGTAAGAATTCATGGTGAAAGTTTTTAAATAGGGATTAATTGTGATCCACTATATGAATCAATATTATAGAAAAGTTATCAAAAATAATTGTATATTATAATTCATTTCAGTTCTGCTTATCACACTCAAACTGACAGACAGTCCGAAAGGACGATCCAAACCATTCAAGACATGGTGGGATCATGCTCAAATGATTTTCAAGGTATGAGGGATTAGTATTTAACTATAGTGGACTTTTTCTATAATAATTTATTCCATTATATTATTAAAATGGAACCATATGAAGCATTGTAAAGAATAAATTTCATACACCAACATGTTGGGATCAAGTTGGTTAAAAGAAGCTTGTTGTCTTAGAGCCAGTGTAGGAAACTATAGACAAGGTAAAAAATATTAAAACACATATTAAAGTATCTGAATGATGGAAAAATATCTATAGAGATTATAAAAGGATGTATATTTAATTTTAAGTATAATACCTTGTTTTCTGGAATATAACTCCATGGAAGGTAGTTATATGATTTGGGAAGAAATGGAAACAGATCCCGAGGTGTATTTTCCCTTTGGAAGTATTGGATATAATTGGATGTGTGGATTATATTATGTAATTTTTTATAGCCATTATAAGGTACATAATCTATTCCTTGTCTCATTATTCATAATGTACATGGAATACCCAACTCTTGTCATCACTTCTAAAGGATTACATCTAAAACCTGATATATCATACTGTGATGAGCTAATCTAGATTATGGAATATAAAGTACACGTATTAAGGAATTAAATGACTCAACTAGTAATTTTTTTAGGAAAATATTAAAATTGAGGAGGTAATGGGGGTGTTTGTGGAACATATGATTAATTGTAATGCCTAATGATTCCGTGGAATTCTTTTTTAATTCAATTGCTTCAATTGCAAGAAATAAATATATCAAGTGCACCATGGTATATTAAAATTTCCATTTATAAAGTTGTTATGAAAATTATTAACCAAAATTTTAATTTTATATATTCCATATAATTTTAATATTCATCATATGTGTTTCTTAGACCTTATATAAGAACAAATTCAATATTTTGAATACTGATGTATTTTTTAAAAAACTAAAATTTTTCATCAATTTAATTGAGAATCAATTTCAAATCCAATATTTGTAAGTTTTATATATTAAATTGGAAAAGATAAACATCTTCATTATAAATGAGACATAAAAATTTAGATTGATTTTTTTTCAACTTTTTCCGATACTGTTCATATTTTAATGAATAGTGAAAATACTACATTTTAATTCAAAACTACTTTTCCTTTAATTTAATAATATTGAAATATTATCCTTTTATCTGGGTTTAAATAATAATTTATTAAGTTTTTATCATTTAAATTAAATATATGTTATTGGAATTTTGTTCACATTAAAATTAGATAGAATCACAGGCTAGTATTTTGATGGGTTTTAATTCAGAAAACTGTATCTTCTCGTTTAGTCAATGAGGATGAGTTTTAATTAAATTATGGAAAATTATTTGTTTTGAATTTTTAAAAATGGATTCAATGTATTGAATCATGGTTTAAAAATTATGTTAACATGTAACTTTTAATTTTTTGTATATTATCAACAGTAACATTAGTATTTTTTTATTACCACTGTTAAAGATAAATCATGTTATCAGGAAAATATAATATTATAATATTACCCTAAACACAATGAAAATCCAATTGGATGACTAAATTATACCCTTATAAACTATTTTTATAAATTTAATCTTTTAAGTGATCCATTTCCCTAAATATGACATGAATATTATTAAAATTAATGACTGTGAAAAAATGTCGCACTCTCATTTATTATAAGTCTAATAATTTTTAAATAGATATATCCATGAGATAACATTTACTATAAATAGTATATATAAATCATAAATAACTACCTACCTCATTGAAATTTACTTATAATTTTTAGATATTAAATAATTACCATTAATGATGACATAATAGTTATGTAGAAATAATTATATTAATAAAAATATCAAACAAATGAAATTAAAAATATTAAAATAAATATAATCTACTTATTTAATGATGTTAACAAATTTTATATTTAACATAGTAATTTTACTCACATATTAGAAGTATATTTTTTGTTTTTATCAAGATGGTTTGATATTTTTAAAAATGAAAATATTTAATAGTATCAAAATTGGAAAAATTGAAACATTAAAATAAATAAAATTATATTAAATCAAATAAAATTCTTAAAAAACAAAGGAATACCCAGATTAATATGATGGTTTTATTAATGATCTAAATGAAATTATTTTTTAATTTTATAGTAACTATATTAACCGTATAGTATACAAATACAAAGATACATGGTAATAGTAAAACTATTTAACTAAGGGTTCAATATAAAAGATAAGGTTATTTTTGTGAACTAATATTGTATAAAATTCATTGGTTGATGATATTTCTACTCATCCTCATATTATCATAGATTAATATCACTTTTAATAAATTTTTAATTGAAAATATATTTGTATTTATTTAATATTCTATGATTTTCCAAAAATGGACATCCCCTCTCATAAAAAAGGCACTTATCCTTCTCATTAATTCACATATCTACATCCCTTTGTATTGGACAAACCCTAACCATTTCATCTCCCAAATTACCTAAAAACATCCTAGATTCTATATAGTTGGCAGAAATACATCCTAAGGTGTCCTTTTGTGAAAATCCAAAGGAGATACCTAAAAAAGAGGTAATTATTTTATCACCACGTTTAAAGCTCATTTCATCTTCTACTTCATCGTTCTAGGTTTATTTCATACCAATGTAAAAAATACAGTAAAATCCATATGATGACATGTTTTTATAAAAATGTGAAAACCAAATTCTTTATTTTATTCGCCATACCAATAAAAATATCACCATGTGCGTGTACATTTGTCTTACCGTATCCACATCGTGGTGTAATTTGTTATTCAACACAACTTTATTTGTATATGAATAATTATGATTATTTTAACACCCCCAGATTCTACGGTACGCTTCTCTTTGAATAATGTGAGAGCGTGTGTTGTACGCTACACCGAGTTCTAACACACCATAACCAATCAAACTAGTCGTTATGAATAGTAATACCTAATTTTTGAAATTATATATATTTTTTATTTTAAAATGGACTTCATTTTTGGATTCTGAATATCAAATTTATCCTAAGGTGAAATTTTGGTACATTTCGGATAAATTTCATATTTTGATGAATAGTGAAAATTACTAAATTTTAATTAAAAACAACTTTTTTAATCAAAATAATTAATAGTGATAAATTATGAATTTGAGTGGTTTTATAGTATATTTAGAATATAGTTTTACCATTTAATATAATTTTGGTCATTGGACATAATTTTACAATTAAACCGAACATAAACAAGTGTCAATCTTTTGATAGTTATTATCTCTTAAAAACACGCTTTTTGTTTTGACAGCGGGAATTAATTTTAAATTAATTTCTGCCACTTCTGTGTTTTGAATTTAGAAAAATGGATTCCATATTTGGAATTAGGATGTTCAAATTGTGTAAATAGGTAACTTTTATTTTTAGACATTTTGAATAATTACTGCGGTAAATATTTTATTTACCAAGGTTAAGGGTAAATCCGGTAAATAAGGGTTAAAAAATAATATTATAATAATACTAAATTACCCTAAAACGTGTCCTAACCTTATCTGTTGATACATGTTCTACCATAGGCATCTTTGGGTCGATTTTGGGACCCCATGGTGCCACTTGTAGGTGATAGAGACACTTTATTTTAATTAAGTTAAAATGAATGCAAAAATGACACAAGCATATATCTATTAGAAAAACAATTTTTACATAGGGTTATATATGTTGGATTTTAGATTATAAATATTCATTAGAAATATGAAAAGATTTCCTACATATTGATATTTTATTTATAATTTTTAGACATTAAATAATTTAATTTATTTATGACACAATGATGATGAATTAATTTCTATAAAAGTGAAAAATTGAAATAATTGATATTATAAATACCCAAATAAATATAATATGAATCTTTTAATGAATTAAACTAATTTTCTAGGATAATATGATATATTAGTATTTATTTAATTAACTTTTTTCGAAGTAATCAATCTGTTATGAGTTTCACAAAAATCAACTATTGAATAGTGTCAAAATTGACATAAAAGAGTTCTTAAAACAAATATTATATTATTAATTGATATTAAATTCCTAAAAATCTAAGGTTCGGAAAAGAGACTTATATAATGATAGGGTCATAATTAATGGACCACTTGGGGGTCTCTTGGATGTATATAGTAATTTTATTAACCATATTATATAAAAATACAAAGAGACATTTTAAAAGTGAAACTAATTAACTTATAGTTAATACTTAAAGATAAGGTTAATATAAGTACCCAAACCTGTCTCAATTATATTGGTTGAGTTGTTTTCAACATATCACCATCTTAAAATTTAAATAATCAACTTTGGAGCCATTAGAAACCGAATATGAATTTATTATAAATTAATATTTCTAGCTTTTCCAAAGGTGCCCCTCACCCCTCTTATAAAAGGGCACTCCTCCTTCTCATTTCTTCACACCTTCAAAGCCTTTTGGTTCGCCCAAACTCTGCCCAAATACTCTACCAATTTCCCTCAGTACAACCGAGAGGCATTAGTTTGATCATAAAGCCAACCTAAGGAGCCCTTTTGATCAAATCAAAAGGAAGAACCCGAAGAAGAGGTAATGTTTTCACCACCCCTTTTCAAGTTCCTTTCTTCTTCCACTTCTTCTTTCTTTGTTCTTACCATTCTAAAATAATAAATCTAGTATCTCACATATAATGTGATGTTATTATAAATATGGTACAAATATATTTAGTATTCTATCCACCATTTGAATAACATGTCACCATACGTGCGTATGTACGGCTTACCGTCTCCACGTCGTGGTGTAATTGTTATTCAATATATTATTATTTGTATGGGTATAATAATGATGTGTAACTCATTTAAATAATAAATATAACATGTTAATGATTCTGTATATATGATATACTATCTATTTATATATTATTTTACTATCAAAAGAATGATATTGTCGCTCGTGCGTACGTACGGACTACCGTCTCCACGAACGCGATGAGATTCATTCTCCATCGTATCCATTCAAGTATAATTATCATTTGATGATTTAAAAATTATGTTTAAGGACTTGATATAATTCTGGATATTAATAATATACAACAAACATGGCTTATGTAACAAATCATATAAAATAAAACGAGTAAGTTAACACCCGAAACGACGATAATTCTAAGATATTATTAACAAATCAATGTTAAAAGATCATATATGATATCATATTAATATATATGATTCTTGTATAATTTAATAACAATTATTTCACCATTATACAGGATGTTAACCTACCCCAACCAAGGAAAAGTACAAGGTAAGGGGTTTTCATCTCACTCCTTATTCCCGTGAGATTCATGCCATATTTCCACCATCACCTTTTGTGTGGTGTATGTACTGCGCATAATTATATTCTTTGTGTAATACACTCTAATTTATGTGTATTTACATATTCATTGTATGATACCTCTTTCATGGTTTGTATGTTTCATAAGTTACCAAATTGGTAAGGGTTATTTCACAATCTCTTCATTATCCGAGATTGTTTATACGTAATAATCTACTGGGATCTCTTTATCATCCACATCCATGTTTCATAAAAATGTATTTGAAAACATTTTTACTATTTACTAGAATATGAGTTAAAGTCATTTATACCCTTTTTGACTTTTATAAGTGGTTTATAAAGGAATCTTTCCATCGTTTTCAAAACAAGGTCGTTTTTAACCTTTTCGACAGAATTAAGGTATGAATGTTTTTTTAACTTATACGGCGGGGGTGGCTATTTTCCGCCGTTATAAAATCTTCAAAGCTTCCCTTACAATCTTATAAGAATATTTTCAAATAAAATGTTTTATTTTATATGGATCTTAAATTATTTCAAAATAAAAAGAGATATTTCTTTAAAAAGAATTTTGATTTCATCTATGTCAACATCCTTTGATGGATTTTAAGCTTATTTAAAGTTGATTTGTTATGATACAAAACTTCTATATTATATTGAAGGCTTTGTGATTTGTATGACTGTGGATGTTCTATTTTTATACCATTCATGGTTTATGGTGAAATTATTGACATTTCTTATGCTAGTTTTAATATGAATGTTTATGTTATGTTTAAACCTTTTCATATGGGAATGCATTGGACTTAATATGTGACGGGTGGAGCCCGCTATAGCTCCTCGATGCATCGGTAGGTCTCATGAGACAAACTAGTGTCTTGGCACAAGGCCTTGACAGAATCTTATTTGTAGTCTTGGCATGAGGCCTTGGCTATGTGGTTATGATAGTCTGGCATTATGCATTCCATCATTATGAAAGTGGTTATTGATTTTGCATGTTATTATTCGATTAGTAGAATATCCATGTGAATAAGTAAATAGAATTATTTCATTTTATTTATGCCATACTATGTTGAAAGTTCATATTTGAAAGGATTTTGTTTTAGTTATACATTGCCTTAAATGTTTATTCTTATTTATGAATGTTTCCGCTATATTGTTATCCTTACTGGGCATTTGAGCTCACCTCTTTTCTATGTTTTATTTTTCCCAGGAAGTGAGAAGTAAATTATGAATGACCTGCAGGGATATTATGTGGGGATATGAGTGTGGATTATGGAGAAAATATGTTGTTGTAGTATTTTTTTCTTTTTATTATGTAATGTAAGACTTATGAATATATCTAGTGTTTCCAAGGCTACTAAACCAATCGGTCTTTCGAGATTTGATCTTTCTTGTGATCATGCCAATATTATGTAATAATGCACCGACTCTGGGTATCTAGGTTTGGGGCGTTACAGTTGGTATTAGAGGAAGTTTAGTACAAACCTTGGAAACTAGATTTAGATAAACTCTGATTAGAGCACGTAGACCTAAGATGAACTTTCAAGGATTAGTATAGAAGAACTTCCTAGAATTTTGGTATTGTAGAGATTTTGTGAGTTTTCAGAGCAATACATCCCTGTCTGGATATGAGCAGGTAGAGGCGGCTCTGGCACAGATGTACCTAGGGGTAAAACCCGAAAACACCGCTTTGAGCTAGACTCGAACGGGAAATGGTGCACGACAACGGGCCTTGCTGCACTCTTGGTTACGACACTCCCGGGGGATATGCTTAGGATAACTCTCATTTTCTTTACAAATCATTATGAAGGGTTTATGAGTATATACTTCCTCAAAGAAAATATTTTTATGATTATGGATTATATCCATAAATAGTTCAATTTATGTTAAGTGTTTTATAAGTATGGGATTATTTATTTTGATTCATAAACTGATCTAGTTTATGCCATTGTTTAGAAATGGCGCCTAGTGGAAGAAATGGAAACTGTATCAATACACGCACTCCATGTAGGGATTTCCCTCCTGCTCAAGATAATTATAGTGGAGATGGTGATTCAACTGGTGCCGATCAGCTAATCACCATACTGGGACAACTCACTCAGGTTATGAATAATAACCTTACCCGTATGGAGCACCCTGATCCGCAGCGTGGAGATTCAATGTTAGATCGATTCATGAGGCAACAACCACCAACATTCAATGGGATTACAAATCCCTTAGTAGCTGAGCAATGGATATTTTCCCTAGAGAAAATATTTCAGGCATTGGGGAGCAGTGAAAGGGAAAAAGTAATCATGGCAGTTTACCGCCCCACTGGAGATGCTGATCAATGGTGGTCATTGATTCAAAATACGAAGGAAGATGATGAAGTATCAAATATGGAATGGAGGGAGTTCAAAGATCTGTTTTTAGAAAAATACTTTCCTCGCGACCATCGAGAAGATATGGAAAGGCAATTTCTAAGTCTGAGACAGAAGGAGGATGAGAATGTCACAATGTATGAGGCTAACTTTACAAGGTTAGCAAGGTACGCTGGTGATTATATACGTAACCAAAGAAGTATGATTGATCGTTTCTTTGATGGGTTAAAACCATTTCTCCATCAAGCATTAGTCTCACAATCCTTCTCATCATACGAAGACATTGTCTCATGTGCTATTAAGACCGAAAAGGAATTCTCCTAGTCTTATGACTTTAAAGAAAAGCAAGAGAAGAAGAGACATTCTGATCAATCTGCTAATGGAAATAAGGGGACGAAGGGAAAGGTTGAATATCCATCCTGTGGTAAATGTAGGAAGAAACACCCCGGTACTTGCTTGAAGGGAATGTGCGTCTGTTATAAATGTGGTGAAAAAGGCCACCAAGCTTGTGATTGCAAGGGGAAGAAGGAAGCTACCAACGTTCATTGCTACAATTGCAGGGAGATGGGGCATTATGAAAATGAATGTCCTAAGCGTTAGGAGAACTTACCTCAGAAAAGGCCAAGGGTTCAAGGCCAAGCTTATGCTATCACTACTGCTGAGGTAGAAGCTCCGAAAGACGTGGTGGCAAGTAATTTAATGGTTTCCTCAAGTTTAGAAAATGCATTATTTGATTCTAGATCATCGCATTGTTTCATATCTTCCCAGTTTTCTAAGAAAATTAGATATTTACAATTTGATTTAACAAGGGAGTTGTCAGTTAAAACTCCTAAGGGAAGTATCATTGCAACAAAGTTTTGCGAATCAGTCCCCATTAGAGCACATAAATGTTCTTTATCTGCTGATCTCATCGTCATACCTATGATTGAGTTTGATATAATCCTCGGTATGGACTGGCTTTTAGACTATGATGTGAAGATTTATTGTAAGAAGAAAGAGGTTACGATTCTTGATGATAATGATACGGAACACCTTATCTTTAGAGTAGAATAGTCACCAACTAATTCTTATTTAGATCCACCCCCAGTAGCTCAACTTAATTCAATTATTGGGGAGGAAGAGAATGAAATAACTGTCGGTGAGGAAAGGAATGTTCAAATAGAGGATGTACCTGTTGTTAAAGAATTTGTAGATGTATTTCCGGAAGATTTACCTGGACATCCTCTAGAACGAGAAGTTGAGTTTTCCATTGATTTAATACCGGTATCAAGGCCTATATCGAAGACCCCTTATAGAATGGCCACTGTAGAATTATTTGAACGAAAGAAACAACTATAGGAATTGAGTAATAAAGGATTTATTCGCCCTAGTGTTTCTCCATGGGGAGCCCCTGTTCTTTTTGTTAAAAAGAAAGATGGATCTATGAGGTTATGTATCGACTACAGGGAGATCAATGCTATAACGTTAAAGAACAAGTATCCCCTACCTCGTATTGATGATTTATTTGACCAAATACATGGAGCTCAATACTTTTCAATGATTGACCTTCGATCTAGATACCATCAGGTGTGTGTGAAGAAGGAAGACATTCTGAAGACAGCATTTCGAACCAGGTACGGGCATTACGAGTTTACTGTAATGCCTTTTGGATTGACTAATGCACCCTCTGTATTCATGGATCTGCTGAATAGAGTTTTCAAGGAGTATCTCGATGAATTTGTGGTGGTATTTATTGATGATATCTTGGTATACTCCAAAACCTACGAAGATCATGAAAATCACTTGCGCATTATCTTGAAGACTCTGAGGAGGCATGAATTATATGGGAAGTTTAGCATGTGTGAATTCTGGATTCAGGAGATTTCTTTTCTTGGCCATATTGTCTCTAAAGATGGAATCTCTGTTGATCCTTCTATGAACAAGGCAATCCAAGAATGGCCAGCACCTACGAGTATAACTGAGGTACGCAGTTTTATTGGTTTGGCAGGTTATTATCGATGTTTCGTCCAGAATTTTTCCCGATTGGCTAACCCATTAACGAAGCTCACACGTAAAGGGGTTAAATTTGTTTGGACAAAATAGTGTGAAGAATGTTTCGAAGAAATGAAGAGAAGATTAGTCAATGCTCCTATATTGACTCTACCATCGGGGAATGATGGGTTCGTTATTTATAGTGATGCATCAAAGAAAGGACTTGGTTGTGTCTTTATGCAGAATGATAGAGTTATTGCCTATGCATCACGATAGTTGAAAATTCATGAACAAAACTATCCTACTAATGATCTCGAGTTAGAATCTGTGATCTTTTCTTTGAATATATGGAGGCACTACCTCTATGGTGAAAAATGTGAGATTTATACTGATCACAAGAGTTTGAAGTATATTTTCTCACAAAAAGAACTCAACATGAGGCAAAGGAGATGGCTTGAATTACTCAAGGATTATGATTGCACGATACACTACCACCCGGGGAAAGAAAACAAGGTGGCAGATGCTTTGAGTAGAAAAGACCATGGAGTTTTGAAAAATATGAGAATTGAAAGGGATCCAATTTTCATGGATCTAGTGAAGATGGACATGGGAATAACCAGGGAAGGCGAAACATCAATTATTTTTCAAATGGTTGAAAAACCATCTTTACTAGAAAGGATTAAGAGTACTCAGACCGATGATGAAGAATTTCAAAAGAAGATTAAAGCTGTGAATGATGGGAGAATGAGAGACTTTGTGTATGAAGATGGAATTTTGAAATTTGGGAAGAGACTTTGTGTTCCCGATATAACTGATCTAAAAATGGAATTTCTGGATGATGCTCATAGTTCCAATTTCTCTATACACCCTGGAAGCACCAAAATGTATAGAGATTTGAAGGAACATTTTTGGTGGGACAACATGAAGAGGGAGATTGCTGATTTTGTGTCAAGATGTATGGTTTGTCAGCAAGTGAAAGCTGGAAGGCAACAACCTGGAGGAGTCATGCAACCTCTTCCCATACCGGAGTGGAAATGGGACAATATTACGATGGACTTTGTCATGGGGCTACCAAAGACTCCTAGAAGGAACGATGCAATATGGGTTATTGTTGATCGTCTTACCAAGTCAGCACATTTTCTTGCTATAAGAGAAGATCTACCCCTGGAACGTCTAGCAAGACTATATATTAATGAAGTTGTGAGACTTCATGGAGTACCCCTATCGATTGTTTCTGATCGTGATCCCCATTTTACTTCAAGATTTTGGAAAAGTCTTCAGAAATCCTTGGATACTGAACTTCATTTCAGCACTGCTTACCATCATCAGACAGACGGACAATCAGAACGAACTATTAAAACCCTAGAAGACATGTTGAGATCTTTCTCACTTTACTTTCAGGGTATGTGGGATCAATACTTACCTCTCGTAGAATTTTCCTATAACAATAGCTTCCATTCAAGTATTCATATGGCACCATATGAAGCGTTATACGGAAAGAGATGTCGTACACCAACCTGTTGGGATGACATTGGTGAAAGAAAACTTGTAGGCCCAGAACTGGTGGAGAAAACGGTGGAAAAGGTGAAGGTAATCAAAAATCACATCAAAGCAGCTCAAAGTAGGCAGAAGAGCTATGTAGATAATCGAAGGAAGGATTTGGAATTTCAAGTCGGTGATCATGTTTTCTTGAAGGTATCTCCATGGAAGGGAGTCATACGTTTTGGTAAGAAAGGTAAATTGAGTCCCAGGTCCATCGGACCTTTCGAAATTCTAGAACAAATTGGGGCTGTAGCTTACCGATTGGAAATTCCGCCAAGTCTCTCCAAAGTTCACGATGTGTTCCATGTATCTCTGTTGAGGAAATATTTGCCTGACCCAATGCATGTACTCACTTACGAGGAATTAGAACTAGAACCCAATCTGTCTTATTGTGAAGAGCCCGTCAAGATTCTTGATACGATAGAACAAGTGCTGAGAAATCGGACGACGCGTCTGGTAAAAGTTTTGTGGAGAAACCATAAGATGGAAGAGGCAACGTGGGAACCCGAGGAACTTATGATGAAGAATCACCCGAGTCCTTTCATGTGATAAGTATTCTAGAAATTTTGAGGATGAAATTATTTGAAGTAGGGGAGAATGTAACACCCCAAGCTTCTATAGTACGCTTCTCTTTGAATAATGTGATAGCGTGTGTTGTACGCAACACCGAGTTCTAACACACCATAACCAATCAAACTAGCCATTATGAATAGTAATACCTACTTTTTGAAATTATATATATTTAATATTTTAAAATGGACTTCATTTTTGGATTCGGAATATCGAATTTAGCCTAAGGTGAAATTTTGGTACATTTAGGATAACTTTCATATTTTGATGAATAGTGAAAATTACTAAATTTTAATTGAAAACAACTTTTTTAATCAAAATAATTAATTGTTATAAATTATGAATTTGAGTGGTTTTAAAATATATTTAGAATATATTTTTACCATTTAATATAATTTTGGTAATTGGACATAATTTTACAATTAAACCGAACATAAACAAGTGTCAATCTTTTGATAGTTATTATCTCTTAAAAACACGTTTTTTGTTTTGACAGCGGGAATTAATGTTAAATTAATTTCTGCCACTTCTGTGTTTTGAATTTAGAAAAATTGATTCCATATTTGGAATCATGATGTTCAAATTGTGTAAATATGTAACTTTTATTTTTAGACATTTTGAATAATTACTGCGGTAAATATTTTATTTACCAAGGTCAAGGGTAAATCCGGTAAATAAGGGTTAAAAAATAATATTATAATAATAATAAATTACCCTAAAACATGTCCTAGCCTTATTGGTTGATACATGTTCGACCATAGGCATCATTGGGTCGATTTTGGGACCCCATGGTTCCACTTGTAGGTGATAGGGACACTTTATTTTAATTAAGTTAAAATGAATACAAAAATGAAACAAGCATATATCTTTTAGAAAAACAATTTTTACATAGGGTTATATATGTTTGATTTTCGATTATAAATAATCATTAGAAAGATGAAACTATTTAAAACATAGTGATATTTTATTTATAATTTTTAGACAATAAATAATTTAATTTATTTATGACACAATGATGATGAATTAATTACTATAATAGTGAAAAATTAAAATAATTGATATTATAAATACCCAAATAAATATAATATGAAACTTTTAATTAATTAAACTAATTTTCTAGAATAATATGATATATTAGTATTGATTTAATTAACTTTTTTAGAAGTAATCAATCTGTTATGAGTTTCACAAAAATCAACTATTGAATAGTGTCAAAGTTGACATAAAAGAGTTATTAAAACAAATATTATATTATTAATTGATATTAAATTCCTAAAAATCTAACGTTCGGCCAAGTGACTTATATAATGATAGGTTCATCATTCTTGGACCACTTGGGGGTCGCTTGGATGTATATAGTATGTTTATTAACCATATTATATAAAAATACAAAGAGACATTTTAAAAGTGAAACTAATTAACTTAGAGTTAATACTTAAAGATAAGGATACTATAAGTACCCAAACCTGTCTAAATTCTATTTGATGAGTTTTTTTCGACCTATACCTACCTTAGAATAAAAATAATAAACTTTTTATCCATTAGAAACCGAATATGAATTTATTATAAATTAATATTTCTAGCTTTTCCAAAGGTGCCCCTCACCCCTCTTATAAAAGGGCACTCCTCCTTCTCATTTCTTCACACCTTCAAAGCCTTTTGGTTAGCCCAAACTCTTCCCAAATACTCTCCCAACTTCCCTCACTACAAACTAGAGGCCTTAGTTTGATCAGAAAGCCAACCTAAGGATCCCTTTTGATCAAATCAAAATGAAGAACCCGAAGAAGAGGTAATGTTTTCACCACCCCTTTTCAAGTTCCTTTCTTCTTCCACTTCTTCTTTCTTTGTTCTTGCCATTCTAAAATAATAAATCCAGTATCTCACATATACTGTGATGTTATTATAAATATGGTACAACCATATTCAGTATTCTATCCACCCTTTGAATAACATGTCACCATACGTGCGTACGTACGGCTTACCGTCTCCATGTCGTGGTGTAATTGTTATTCAATATATTATTATTTGGATGGGTATAATAATGATGTGTAACTCATGTAAATAATAAATATAACATGTTAATGATTGTTCATATATGATATACCATCCATTTATATATTATTTTAATATCAAAAGAATGATATTGTCGCTCGTGCGTACGTACGGACTACCGTCTCCATGAACGCGATGAGATTCATTCTCCATCGTATCCAATCAAGTATAATTATCATTTGATGATTAAAAAATGATGTTTAAGGACTTGATATCATTCTGGATATGAATAAGATACAACAAACATGGCTTATGTAACAAAACATATAAAAGAAGACGAGTAAGTTAACACCTGAAACGACGATAATTCTATGATATTATTAACAAATAAATGTTAAAATATCATATATGATATCATATTAATATATATGATTCTTGTATAATTTAATAACAATTATTTCACCATTATACAGGAGGTTAACCTACACCAACCACGGAAAATTACAAGGTAAGGGGTTTTCATCTCACTCCTTATTCCCGTGAGATTCATGCCATATTGCCACCATCACCTTTTGTGTGGTGTATATACTGCCCATAATTATATTCTTTGTGTAATACACTCTAATTTATGTGTATTTACATATTCATTGTATGATACCTCTTTCATGGGTTTTATGTTTCATAAGTTACCAAATTGGTAAGGGTTATTTCCCAATCTCTTCATTATTTGAGGATGTTTATACGTAATAATCTACTGGGATCTCTTTATCATCCACATCCATGTTTCTTAAAAATGTATTTCAAAACATTTTTACTATTTACTAGAATATGAGTTAAATTCATTTATACCCTTTTTGACTTTTATAAGTGGTTTATAAAGGAATCTTTCTGTCATTTTCAAAACAAGGTCCTTTTTAACCTTTTCGACAGAATTAAGGTAAGAATGTTTTTTAACTTATACGGCCGGTGCGGCTATTTTCTGCCGTTATAAAATCTTCAAAGCTTCCCTTACAAGCCTATAAGAATATTTTCAAAGAAAATGTTTTATTTTCTATGGATCTTAAATGATTTCAAAATAAAAAGAGATATTTCATTAAAATGAATTTTGATTTCATCTATGTCAACATCCTTTGATGGATTTTATGCTTATTTAAAGTTGATTTGTTATGATACAAAACTTCTATATTATATTGAAGGTTTTGTGACTTGTTTGACTATGGATGATCTATTTTTATACCATTCATGGTTTATGGTGAAAGTATTTACATTTCGTATGCTAGTTTTAATATGAATGTTTATTTTATGTTTAAACCTTTTCATATGGGAATGCATTGGACTTAATATGTGACTGGTGGAGCCCGCTATAGCTCCTCGATGCATCGGTAGGTCACATGAGACAAACTAGTGTCTTGGCACAAGGCCTTGACAAAATCTTATTTGTTGTCTTGGCACGAGGCCTTGGCTATGTGGTTATGATAGTCTGGCATTATGCATTCCATCATTATGAAAGTGGTTATTGATTTTTCATGTGATTATTCGATTAGTAGAATATCCATGTGAATAAGTAAATGGCATTATTTCATTTTATTTACGCCATACTATGTTGAATGTTCAAGTTTGAAAGGATTTTGTTTTAGTTATACATTGCCTTAAATGTTTATTCTTATTTATGAAAGTTTCCGCTATATTTTTATCCTTACTGGGCATTTGATCTCACCCCTTTTCTATGTTTTATTTTTCCCAGGAAGTGAAGAAGTAAATTATGAATGACCTGTAGGGATATTATGTGGGGATATGAGTGTGGATTATGGAGACAATATGTTGTTGTAGTAGTTTTTCATTTTATGATGTAATGTAAGACTTATGAATATATCTAGTGTTTCCAAGGCTACTAAACCAATCGGTCTTTCGAGATTTGATCTTTCTTGTGATCATGCCAATATTACGTAATAATGCACCGACTCTGGGTATCTAGGGTCGGGGCGTTACAATTATAATGGATATAAATATTTAATATACCATGATAATGATTCATTATAATTAATATACAATCAAATTCAATACATTTTGACCATTAAGGGATGGATACCCTCGCTCGTGCGTATGTATGACCTATCATCTCCATGAAGGCGTGAGATTCATTTCCTATGTTAACAATTAAAAATTATTATAAAATACATATGATGAATGAAAAAAATTAATTAAAAACCATATATCATTCTTTATATGATATTTGATATTGATATTAAATATTATTAGTAGACTATTTGTGTATTCATGTTTTTTTAAATGAGATTAATTAATTTTTTCTTTTTATATTACAATGAGGATTTTGATTAAAAGGCCTATATTTTAGTTTTATTCCATTCCTAAATACTTTTTATTATTTATAAAATAATATACTATATTGTTTAACCTTACATAGAATATGAGATTATCCCTTTCATATGTTTTATTTTCCCATGATTCCAAGAAGTGTTTTATGATTGATATGTATGGTTAATCTAGGGGAATAATGGCATTCTCAAAGAATTATCACTGTTCATTTTTATATTATGAATTACAATGTAATATTAATGTATGTAATATATTTTCCAAGACTAGTAAACTGATATATCCATTGATATTTTATTCCATGTAATCATGACTATGTATTAAAATAATGCATTATTTTTGAGATTATGGGGTCAGGGCATTACATTTTGTATGAGTGGATGTTTAACACCAAACATTGAAATTTTATTTAGAAAACATAGATTAGTGAACAAAACCAAATCTTTGACTTTGGGGATTAGAATAGAAGAACTTTATATAATTTTTATATAGTATAGATTATGTGTGTATTCCAAAAAATAAATCCATATCTTGAAAATCAATGTGGACTTGGTTTTAGCACTGATGTACCTCGGGGTGAAAAATACGAAAATGTGACCTGGGCCTAACTCGAGGTAACTGGGTCAGGATGACGGGAATTACTATGCACCTGGCATGACACCACACTGGGATATTATTAAGACAATTCACATTTTCATTACAAACTATTATAAATTATTTATTTGTAAAAATCATCCCAAAGAAACCATTTTAATGTTTATGGATTATATATGCATAAAATTCTAATTTTTTTACTAGATTGGAATTATTCATTATGATTCATAAACTAATATGTAGCATGCCATTTTTTAGAAATGGTTCTTAGTGTATGTAATATAAACTGTATCAATTCATGTTATCCCTGTAGGTATTTCACTCCATTTTAAGATAGTGGTTGTGGTGTTGGTAATGCAACTAGTACTGAAAAACTTATAACCATACTGGGGCAACTGACTGCGGTTATGAATAATAACCTTACCCTTATGGAGTATCCATATCCACAACATGGAGGATCAATATTATACTTCTTCATGAGACAATATCCTCCAAAATTAAATTCCACTACAAATCCATTGTAGCTGAGAAATGTATATGTTCCTTATCGAAAATATTTTTTTCATTGGGGTGTAACAAAAGGGAAAATATTGTTTTAGTAGTCTATCATCTATCAATAGATTTAGATCATTGGGTGTAATTAATTGAAATCATTAAGGATGATGAAGTAGTATAAAATATAGAATGGATGGAGATTAGTTTAATAATCATTGAAAAATACATTCCTTTTCAACAATTAGCTGATATGGATAGATAATTTTAGAGTTTGAGGTAGAAAGAGGATGAGAATTTTGAAATTTGTGATGCTAACTTCACAGGGTTATCATGGAAGGATGCAGACTATATATTCAACCCTAGGAGTAATATTGATCATTTCATTAAAGGTGTAATACCAAATTCCAAAAAGGCATTGTTATCCCAAATATTATCATTATATTATGATATAGACTCACATGCTATCAAGGCAGAGAAATAATTTTCTATGTCTTATGAATTTAATGGAAAACAAGAGAAGATGATAACTTTGGAGAAAGAGAAGGATAATTGTAATAAGGGAATGAAGGATTTCCCCAAATTTAAAAATTGTGAAATGGAACACCATGGGTCCTGCTTAAAAGGAAAAATGAGTTTGTTTCAAGTGTGTAGAAAAAGGGAACCATGCACATTATTGCAAGGAAAATAATGAATTTACCTATGTGAAATGATTCTATAATAATGATATGGGAACAATACAAATTAATTCCCCAAGAATCAAGGAAATGTAGCTCATAAAAATTAAAAGGGGTCAAGTTCAACATTATGTTGTTATTATGGTCAAAGGGGAGTAATTAATATATTTATGTTTTTAAATAAAGAATTATATTTTTATATTCAGGTTATAATAATGATGTGATATATTCATATTGTACTATAGTACTTCATATTTATGGATTTTTATGTATACAAGATTTATCTAAGTATTTAAAGGTGATCAAAAATTTGACATGTGATAATAAAAGGTACATTATGTTGTTTGGGGAATCAGATGTTAAGAATTGATTTTGAAAATCTAGAGATCTTTTTAGATATTGAATTTGAATGGATGTTCTTCTTTAATGTATTATGGTAGGAATGGAGTACGTTGAAACTTTGATATTTTTGCCTAAGTATAAAAAATTTCATTAATGTTGAACATACAATAGATATTTCTGGAATGTTATAATAATAATGTTTTAGAAAAAGTAAAAATTGTCGTCTCGGGAAAGGCTGTGGGAATCGTACCCACAACTAAACTGCGACAAGGATTTATTGCCTACCACTGACCTTTGAGATTTTCGTAGTTAGTATAACAAAGTATTTTTTATTTAAATGTCATAAGATCATTTTTGGAACCTTATATCATTAAGATAAATATAATATTCTTTTTTAAATATCTTTTGCTGAGAAAGATGAGTTAGTTTCTGGAATTAATTAAATGATGAAAATTCACATGTAAATTAATTAATCTTCCTTGTGTTTTTTTATATGATGTAAATTAATTATTCAACTATAGGGGAAAGAATCATGAAACCAAACCTATAATACTAACACTATCTCTGATGAATAAAAGTTCCCTTAGACCATCAAAAATTTCTAGCTCTGTGATTGATAACTTTTTCCTCATCAAGTTCCCTATCTCTCTCTATCGTAATGTGATGGTTTTATTTTTTATTTCATATTCATGTTTTCTTATATAGAACCCTAGTATTTGTTATCTCTAGTGACCCTCATACTTACATATCTTTATTTAATGTGGTGATCATATTAATCATTTTGAAATGTGGGATTTCAATAATGATATATTGAAAAGTCAAACATAAATTTTTTTATCTTAAGTTCAAATTGTGATGATGCAATTTATTTAAGGAGTGAAGAATGTTACACCCCATGATTCCATGGTATGCTTCATTAATTAAATATCTTATGTTGTACTCAATACTGAGTTCGAGCACATCATGGTCTACTAAACTAATCATTTATGTAGTTTTGATGAATAGTATTAAACAAATTTTGAATTCAATATAATAAAAATTATTTTAGCATTCATATTAAGTGTTTATATGACATGATATATGAACAAATTCAATTTCTCGAATAAAAGAATTATTTTTTTTTGAAAAATGTTGTTTTCCTTCCTTTTAATGGATATATCTTTTTAAATACAACATCTGACACATTAATATATTCAATTTGACAAAATAAAATTATTATTTATAATAGGGACATAATAAATTTGTTTGGATAAATTTTTAGTGTTTTTATGAGAAATTTCATATATTAATGAATAGTGATAAATATTGTATTTTAATTGAAAGCTTCTTTTTCATCTAATTTATTTATATTATTAGACTATAATTTCAATTGGTCTTAATGTATAATTGAATTATGTTTTTAGAATTTAATAAAAAAAATTATTTGGAATTATTTTCACATATATATTAAATATAAACACATGTCAATATTTTGATGGTTTTTATTTTTGAAAAACCCATATTTTCAATTTTTCAATGGGGATTAATATTAATTTAATTACTGAAACTTATTTTTTTGGAATTTTAAAAAATATATAGCATATTTGGTATTTTTGGATCAAAATTATTTTAATAGGTTACTTTTATTATTTTGGATGTTAAAAACATTATCTTTTTTAAAACAATTATTATTGTTGTCATGGGAAAATAGAGTAATCAATGGTAAAAATAATATTATAAAATTAACCTAATAAATATAAATCCAATTTTAAAACTAAATTAAAATATTATAGCCTATTTTTCTCAGTGAAATCATTTAATTTACTCTTTTACATGATTACAACATTAATAATATTAATACTAATGAATATGACAAAATGTCACACTCTAATTTTTTATAAGTAATGTAATTTTAATATTGATACATCTTGGAGAAATCATAGTTTAAAAATAGTTTATGGAAATATAAAATAATTAAATACATAATTTAAACTTACTTATAATTTTTAGATATAAATTATTATAATTAGGGATGACACTATATTGGAGTTGAAATTATTTTATTTATAGAAATATCAAAAAAAAATATACTAATAAAATTTAAAATATATAATTTTACTTAATTAATGAAGTAAAATCTTATTATATAAAATAGAATTTTTAGTTACATATTATATGTATTGGTTATAAGTTATCTAGATAGTTTTATATTTATTAAAAATTACACTATTGAATAGATTCAAAATTGACAAAAATGATACATTAAAGTATTTAAAATTTTGTTAAATGTTATAAATTTCATAAAAATATAATGATTTGAAAAACAACTAGGATATTTGTAAATGTTTCATTAATGATACAAGTGTGGTTCTTTTGGAACTTTATAGTAAGCACATTAACCCCATTGTTTAAAAACACTAGTAGATGCGATAAGAGTTAAACTGTTTGACTAAACGATAATCCCAAATGATAAGGTTAATTTTGTTACATAAACATTTAAAAAAATTATTTTTAATTATATTTTGACCCATAATCATATTATAATATAATAACATCACTTTGGATTCATTTTTACTTATATATTTTTTTATATTCTTAAATTGACCATCACCTCTCTTATAAAAAGGTACTTTTCATTCCCTTCAATTAACTCAGAAAGTATCCCTTTTCAAAGGAGATACCATCAAATTTCCTCTACAAAATACCCTCACTACATCTTATGGTCCACACTTTGGGAAGAAATCTATCCTATAAAGTCCTTTTGTGAGATTCAAAAAGGGATACCTGAAAAATAGGTAATTGTTATATCACATCTTATAAGGTAATTTTTGCATTTTACTTCAGAAGTGTTTGTTCTTTAAATACCAATGTAATAAATCCATTATCATCCATAAACTGTTATGTTATTATAATCATGGAATAACAATTTTCATCATTTTATCCATCATACATATAATAATATCCCCATATGTGCATATGTACGGCTTAACGTCTCTAAATCGTGGTGTAATTTACTATTTCACATAATATTAATTATATGAGTATAATGATGAGTATAATGGATATAAATAATTAATATAACTTGATAATTATTCTATATAATAAATATACCATACAATTTTTTAATATTTATCCATCTAGAGATTGATATTGTCACTTGTGAATATGTACAACCTACTGTCTCCACGATGCGGTTATATTTATTCTCTATGATAACCATTCAATGATGATTATAAAATTTATATGATGTGAAAAATTAATAATTATTAACATTATATCTTTATAAATATTATTAAAATATATCCTATACATAAAAACCTAACATATACTATAAAATATGCATTAAAAAATATACAGTTAACACCCGAAATAATAGTAATACTGAATCATTATTAACAAAATGATATAAGACGATAATATATAATATAATGAATATGATTATAGTCCTAGAATAAATTAATAACATGATTTAACCATTATAAATCACTTTAACTCTCCCTCAACTTACGTAATATTCAAGGTAAGGGTTAATTTCACAATTTCATTTTTATTTGAGGTTGTTTATACGTAATTATCGAATGGAAAATCATTATCATTCATTACCATCATTCATAAAATGTTATTCAAAATATTATAGACAATTTTTTAATTTCATTTTTAGTCTTTTTTTCTTTTTATAAAATGTTTTGAAATTAATTTTCTATCAATTTCTAAAAAAGATACTTTATAACCTTTTCAACAAATTAATGAAAGAATTTTTTTTAACTTATACAAAGCAAGTGGATATTTTTTTCCATTATGATGCCTCAACTTTTTTGTGATTTTCATTCAGTATTAAAACGTTATTTTCAAAAGAAAAGTTTTACATTTATAATTTTGTGGCTTCAAATTATTTTAAATTATAATTTTATATTTATAATAATGTTTTTAATGAATTTATAGGATTATTTTCATATATATAAACTTCGATTGATTGATTTTATTCTTAATTGTGGTTGATTCAATATGATACAATCATAGATATGGTATTGAAAGGTTTAAGATATTTTTTACTGTGGATGTTTTATATTGATACCATTCATAGTTTAAGGTTATGTATTATCATTTAATATGCTAGTTTTAATTCTAATGTTTATATGGTTTTTTACCACTTTTATAAGCGGAATACATTGGACAATGTAAATGAAAGGTGGGGCCCTCTATGGAACATGGATGCATTGGTAGGTATCATGAGACAAACTAGTGTCATGGCACAAGGGATTTATGGTATGGTTATTTATGGTCTTGGAACGAGCTTTGATGGTAAGGTTATGATGTTTGACATTTTTCATTTACTTATAATGATATTAGTTATTGGTATTACATGTGATTATTAAAAAAGTATAATATCTATGTGATTGATTAAATTTAATTATATTATTTATTCTTGACATATAATGTTGAGGATTGTGTTTAAAAGGATTGTATTTTAGTTTTATACCATGCCTCAAAATATTATGCTTATTTATGAAAGCATATCCAATAATTTTTATCAATACTGATAATATGATCTCACCCATATCATATGTTTTATTTTCCAAGGATTATATGATGTGTTTTATGAATGATATATATTGTTATGTAAGCAGAATAATGGATTTCTTAATGAGTTATCAGTGTTGTATTTTGTTTTATGAATTGAAATATAAAATTCATGAACGTAATCTATTTTTCAAGACAACTAAATTGATTAGTACTTAGGTACATGATTCCTTGTAATCTTTCTAATTTATTATAATAATATAACAGCTTTGAAATTTTGGGTTTTGGTATTTACATGTAGAACAACCCAAGCCTTTTTATGAAATAAAATTTTAGATTTTCAAGGAAGATATTTTTATAAGAGTGGATAATATAATGACCCAAATTTATATCAATAATATTTTCCATATTTTTTTATTTTATAGAGTATGATTTATATTGAACCACATAAAGAAAACAATACAATATTTATAAAATAAGAATGAAGGAAATAAGTTGTATTTATAGATGTAAAGGAACATGTTCTGGATAAATAGTAACAAGACCATATTAATAGTAATATGACCATTATAAATAGTTAATCTACCAAATGAAAACTAACCGCCCCTATGAATGAATAAATAACATTTAAAATTCTCATAAGTGAAAGTATGACATAATTATATCATAGTATAAGTAAGTGAATATTTAAAAAATAAATATTTAATTGTTTGTATTTTTAGAAGACATAAATATTTAATTACAATATTATAATCAATTGAATTTTTTTAATGAAAAATAATTTCCATAAAATGGACTCATAAAATTTTATTTTTTTGTCTTATCATTTAGGGATAATTTTATCCGACCTTAGTTATTTTTTCAAAGAGTTGTAAAATTAGTTCATTTTTAAAATACATATATTTCAAGTAAGTAATGATTTTATTTAATAATTAAATTTCAAATATTTATAAATTCATTTTGAAAAAATGGATTTCATATTTTAATTCTACAAATTAAATAATTTGTATTTTTTGTTTTTTGGATTTTTCTAAAATAGTAAAATGTTTACTAAATAGTAAAATTTAGCAATTTACTATATAAATACATTAGAAGGCAAATACGTCATTCCATGTCTCATAGATGATGTATGAACAATAATTTATAATTTATCTACATTATGTAAATATTTTTTATGATAATTATCAAACTATTAAGTGTCTTTATCACACAAAAATAATTTAATAAAAATGATATTCCAAAATTACCCCTCTTCTCCACTTCAAATACCACCCATCAACCCTTCTTCTCCTCTCACATCTATGAATTGAAGAGTAAAAAGTTCATCCAAAATAATAATCCCTAGTATACCCCTCATCCATTATCTATTTTTCTTATAAAAAGTCCAAACCCCCTTTCTATAAGGAGGTTCCCAAGGAAGAAAATTCCATAGGTAAACCCTCTACATTTTTATTTAATTTCATTTTCAATTTACATTCTTTTCTTATATTCTCATCATATAATCTATCCAACCGATCATGATAACTCCGGTATCATATATTCAATAGAATTATATTATTTTAATGGAATATTTTACATTAAAATTCATTCTCCCCCTCTTTTCTTTTTTAAAAAATTCATTATCCGTGAGTTTCTAATTTACAGCCTTTGTGGACGACGGACCTTCTTTCATAAATTTATGATTCAAGGATGGTCATAAAACAATTATTATTGTTGAACTAGATTATAAAATATGTATTTTTTTCTTATTTAATATTCTGAAAATATTATATATGCATAATAATAATTCATACAAAAAAACTAGTTTGAGATCATCGAAATACTACCGTAAAAATTTAAACAATTATTACTAATGATATATCTAAAATCTAATATTCTTACCATATATCCAGATGATTTTTATAATAATTTAATATTATATATGTTAATTCTTAACTTATATATTCAATTATATATAATTATATCCATTCCACTTGATCTCCCAAACTTGTATACTGGTTTACATATCTTTCAAACCATGGAAACAAATGTAACCAAGCGACATGTTTTTATATTATAACTCATAAAAAACATAAATCAACTTAGTGAAATTGTATAAAATAAAACAATATTTAATGTTTTATGAATTATTTAATTAAATGATTTATTTTGATCATCCCAGACATTAAGGTCTTGTTCATAACTCATTTGGACATAAGGAAGGGTTTTCAACACAAAACTCTATTTTCTTGGGTTACTATTTTTCAGTATTTACATCAATTAAATTATTATTTTTTCTAATTAAATATTCCAAAATTATTTTTTAGTGTTCTATATATTTGGTCAAATTATAATCCATATTTATTTTATGGGTGGTTAAATTTTTTTAAATTGATATTTCTCAAATTCTACCCAATAAACAACCCTGATTCAAGGGAACTTCTCGAATTCTAACATGTTTTCAAGGGAGCACTATAATATATTTTAACAACCCATTATTTTTTTTAAATTCAATCAATTTTTCTAGGAAAACCCTATCTTAGTTCACTTCTGGTTATATATAATTATTTTTTCAAAAGAACTCTTCTTTTCAAAGTAAAAGTGTATTACTCTCAAGAATTACACGCTGTTTTTAAGAGTATTTTATCTATTTGGAAACTCATGATGATTATTATGTTATAGTGTGATTACTATTTTATGACATATTATAATATATTTTATATAATGGATGATGAAAATTCTGGTAGTGGTTATGTTATCTTGATACCATTCACTATATAAATCAAAATTGATAGTATTTATGTTTACTGATTGGGGAAAATTATTTACATTTAATATGTTATTTTCAATGTAAATGTATATGTTTATTATGGTTAAACCCTTTAATTTTATGAATTAAATGGTCATTTAATTTTTCATGTGAGGCTTTCTGTAGTTCCTCGGTGCATCAGTAGGTGTTACGAGACAAACTAGTTTGGGTTTTATCATTTTTATGTATGGTCTTAGCATGAGGCATTGACAGAATGGTTAAGATGTCCCAAAATATGCATTCCCTCATTATTAAACTAGTAATATAGAGTCCATTTTATTATTAAACTAGTGTAATATCCATATTTATGTTTTATTATAAAATTATTTTATCATATTTTTTCCATTTCATATTATGCTCAAGATTTTGTTTTAATGGTATGTGTACATTTAGTTATTCACCATGCCTTATTATTTATGATAATGATGTTATAAATAACCATATAGAGCATATTATCTCACCAATTTAATATGTTTTATTTTTCTATAGGATGAAATTATGTATATTTTTAATGATACGTAGGGATAATCTAGGATTTATGGGAGTTACTAATGGATCAACTATATTGTATTCAAGGTCATGTTGTAATTTTGAACTTATGTATACATCTAGATTTCAAAATATACTAAACTATTTATTCCTTTATTATGTGACTAGCTTGTTTATATTCTAATGCAATAAAATAAGGCACCATGTCCATGCTTTGGGGGTCAGGATCTTTACACTACCACCTCTTCAAAGAAATGTGATTTGTTCCCACCATATATCGAATTTATAAAGGATTTATTTTAATAAAATAATAATAGATTTATCACATAAATATGATAGAATAATTATAATATATATTTTTTTCATTTATTTTCCATGATTTTAATGAAAAAAATAAATGTACGTTATAAGGGCCTGGCCTTAAACCATACTTAATATTGAATTAAATGAATAATTCATATTGAGGGTCTTTTCAGGTTTAGAGTTTTAGAGAATTAGGACATAACTATTACATCTCAAAAGATTACAAAGTATAAACTTCTACTAAGTTTCCATAAAATAAAAACTCTTAAAAAGAAACTTGCCTAGTTCCATGTTTTAGGTAGCATGACTTTCCCTTGATCCCATCCTTGACCCTATTCCATGGTAAGTCCTGTGAAAAACATTTCAAAAACATGGGGTGAAAATAAAAAGCTCACTAAGGGATACACAATGAATTAAAACTATTAGTTTTTCAAAACAATAAGTAAACCATGTATGCTTTATCATAGTAATACTTTTCACCTTTATGAAGTAGTAAAAACACTTCACTGAATAAAAGTTCATTACTTACCCTTTTGTAACCAAACGATTACCATAAAACCCATATAAAGATCACATAACATATAAAGGTAAATTGGGACATAAACATACTTATATAGAATAACCATACGGTCGACTTCCACACATATCACTTAATGGAATAGCCATACGGCTGACTTCCATACCCAATGCATTGGAGGTTATAACGTAACCACCTGTCCTGGTATTCACGGCACCACCCGTCAAATGGTTTATCACGTAACCACCCATAAAATGTCCAAGTACCATAATTACACATAAAATATTGAAAATATAAACATTTCAATAACAACATTTCATTTTCAATCATAATAAGTAATTCCAAGATATTGAATTAATCAATCCATTTTCAAAAACCATTTAAAAGAGATTTATGAATCAAAGTGTCCCATACCACTTTGATGATTTTATTGGAATTATAATTTTAAAACATTAATGTCCATATAAATAAATACTGAAAACCATTTTGAAAACATGGACATTAAAGATAACGTTTTAGAATAATGAATCTTTAAAACATTTAAAACAATATTTTTGTTAAAGAGTTTTTAACAAAATGAGAGACTCTTGAATACAAATAATTGCGGAATAACATTTATTCCGAGCTTTATAATATCATTATAATAAATGGATTCATGATATAATATGTCAAAGGACAGTATACACACCATATAAGAGTAAATTTGTGCAAAACAACAATGAAGTCTCAATGGAAATGTAAATTGAGATGAAATCCATTATAAAGAGGGTATCCTTAAATTAAGGATAAATATATCACATAATTATGTGTGAGAAATAAAAATACACCCAATATAAGTGGATATTAAGTGTGAAACAATCAGAGGTCATTCACACATATTCGTAGCATGACATGTTAAAGAAGTACAAGTTGAACCCAAAGAAATCGAAATTGGGTTAAGATGTTCCCTTGTAAAAATTCGACAGCCTAACGGCGTCACTTCAAAATTCAGAAAATTAGTCGATGAGAGATTGAATGGTATCTCATCACTTGGACATAAAATTTACATCAATAAGGATATAGAAGAACATATCCCAACATAATAAGATGTAAATTAAAATTCATAACAAAAGAAGTCTTTTAAAAAGTGGAGGGTGAAAGGTCCCCTTACCGAGTTGGGTAACGTTAGAAACATACACCCCATGGAAGAAGGGTCATACATGAATATGAAAATACCCATAAATAAAATTATACTACACAAAGTGTATAATGATGTACAGTACATACACCACTCAATGGAAATAGTGGAAAACGTAGCATAAACGTCACGAGAATAAAAGTGAGATGAAAAATCCCTTACGAAAAATCGGAAGCCTAACGGATCCACTTAAATCTTCCAAAAATGGATTGATGAGATCAAATAGGGTCTCTTATTATATGAAAATAAAATTTACAGAATGAGGAATATAAAAGAACATCCCCAAACATATGAAATATGAGCTTAAAAGAAATGACATAAAAGAGAGTACTTAAAAATAAAGAGAGAGGTTGGATCCCTTACCTCGGGTCCGACTTGACACGATCGTTCTTTAACATCTTGAATAATAAACTAAATTTTATTTATACTTTCTTAAGAACCTTTTTCAAGTTCATTATTACTTTTATATCACTTATTACCATGTTATAAACATTATGTAATCATTTAAGTTAATAATGATTGTTTTGTCGATATATGGTTCTTAAGTCGAAAGTGGACTTCTTACAATTACATGTTGTTCGTGTGGTCAAAGGTTCATTATATCCAGAATGATATTCATGATTTGGATATCATATATATCATATATATCCATAATATACATGTATTTATAATATTACATAATCATTTAGAGGGAATAAATGAAATGCACCGTTCAGGGAGACAATAAGTCGTACGTACGCATGAACGCTACTTTCATTTCTATCTCATACTTTAATGGAAAGAAAATAATATTGATATAAAGGTATATTATAATTCCAGTATAAAATCATATATAATAACTTTAAATCCATCTTTTATATGTCCCACATATGGCATTAACGAATCAAATCACTTTGAGGGGGCGGTATTCCGCACTTCCTAAAATGAAATTATCGTGTTTACCCACAATGGAAACCATAAAGGTATGCCACAAATGAAAAATACAGAAGCTTAAGTAAAACATAAACATATTATATATCATATATAAATATAGTTTCATCACAATGGACACCTTTTAAGGTGTTATATGAATGTTGAACAATCATCGTTTCGTGAGGCAGAAATTCTCCATCCATAGAAACAGTATGTTCTTTAACCATTAGATGAAGGTGTGTGTAATTGTAGCTAGATTACTTCTTAAAAAAACATCCTAGTATATTTAAGATACTTTTTTTGTTGCAAAATAAATTAATTAAATGATTTTAGGGTGTTGGAGAAGCAAAATAAAACAAAAGAACACAAGAGAAGACACTACCTTTAAATCGGGTAACTCTTTTTTATTTGAGCTCAAAGGCTTCCTTGGGAAGACATCTGCCCAACGTGAGGCTTCTAGAAGTAAGAGAGGGATGTGGAGAGACAAAATGGTCAGGGTTTGGCCGAGCCAAATTCTTGAGAGGGGTGGGTAAGGAGGTAGAGGAGGGGGCCTTTTATAAGAGGAGAGGTGGGGCACTCTTGGAAAGTAAGGAAATGTTACTTTATTTTAGAATGTGTTTCGGATTTTAATGGTCCCGAATTGATGTGTTTATAGGCTATGGTGATAAGGGTTCGAAATCCACTCATCCAATAGGTTTTGGATATGTTCTGGTCTTACATTTTACATCATCATTCCATTTTATTTAAATCGTTAAATAATGAGGTAATCGCTGCATCCTCATGGTGTCATAAATAATTTAATTTAGTTAATGTCTAAAAATTATTAAAAAAAACTACTATGATGTAGGAAATCTTTTTATATTTCCAATGACTATTTATAGTCAAAAATATGACTTGTATAGCCCCCATATAAATTTTTTTTAGTAAAACAACTCATGTTTGTGTCATTTTTACTTTTACATTAAATAAAAAGTTATTAATGTCATTTCCCTTCCAAAGTGGCTCCATGGGATCCCCAAGTTGACCCATGGATTTTCTTGGTCGGCCATGACACATAAAATGAGGGTAGGACATGTGTCTAGGTCATTTCATATTTTTAAAACATTATTTTTACCTTAAACTACACTAATTACCTTTAATCGCGATTAATAAACTTAAAAGTTACTATTCACCAAAAAATTATTTTAATCCCATTGAACCACATTTTACTTCTTAATGAAAACCATGTATGTCGTATTTTTGAAATTAAAATCACAGAAGTGGTAAAGTTTCATTTAAACGAAAAATCAGTTTCTTTAACTACCACTTTGTGGTTTCACTATTGATCAAAAATTGATGTTTTTCAGAAAATTACCAAAAATTTAACCTAGGCTATATTTGATATTCTGAATTAAAAAATTATTTATATTTTACAAAATTCAAAACATAAAAGTTACATTAATTAATTTAATAATTAATTCCCGCTGTCAGAGCAAATAGCGTATTTTTATGAAACAATAAGTATCAAAAGATTGACACTAGTTTATGTCCAATTTCAAGATGAATTTAATTCCAACGACCACTATTGGATTAAATGGTAAAAATATATTCTAATTTAACTTTGAAACCAATTGAAAAGATAACATAATCATATAATAAATTAGATTAAAAAGAGGTTTTGAATTAAAATACAACATTTTTCACTATTCATTAAAAATTATCGTTATCAGAAAAATACCAAAAATTTACACAAAGTGAATTTTGATGTCCTGATTCTAAAGAAGAGTTTTAGTTGGTCCAATAGAATGTATATATGTGACCAAAAATATATTTAATGACGGTTTTCCATCAAAAGTTGATAAGTGGACCTTTAGGGAAAATTAGAGTATATATGCCTAAAATTGAATTATTTTCGTATTTTAAGCCATTATCCTTTATAGGATAAATGTAAAAACATTTAACAAACAAATATAATCATATTTTAGTAATTTCTTTTCATTATCGCCAATACAACGACTACGTGTTAACTTACATTTAAAATATTTTTTTTATTAGAGTGCAACGTTAGATTTCAAAGGAACTTGTTGTTGCGTATTGGGTAAGTCATCAAGCATAGAATTACATTTAAATTAATATTAAAATTTTATTGAAAAAAAGGGATAAATATAAAAATGTCATATTTTTTATTTACCAAGGGTGTTACATCCTTCCCCCATATTGGGAATTGCATCCTTACAATTTTAAAATTGGGCTCGGAAACGTCATTGAAAGTCCCACATCGGAACACGAGTCAGTAATAAAATCACTTGAAAAGAAATAAAGATAAGTAAAGAGGTCACTCGAGTTAACCCACACTAGGATTCCATATATAAAAACACGGACATGGAGGAAAAAACAAAGGGTCATGTTCGGAGGGAGAGTGATAGTAAAGATGTCTAGGAGAAAGTTAACCATAAGAAAATCACAAACTTGTGATGGGTTAATTGGTATTCGATTCCCCAGTAGCAAAAGTTAACAGACAACAATTTTGTTTTAAGTTACACTTCATTGAGGAATTTATTTTTGAGCTTAACTAAATCATAATGAAACATACTTAATTTTAACATAGACTTTCAACTTTTACTAGATTCCTTAATCAAACTCATATTTTCTCCAAAAGACGGGTTTTTAGGAAGACTTGTTTGCATAAAGAGTACTATAATCAACTTCATGAGAATCACCTAATCCACAAAAGAGAACTATATATTTCCCAATTTTTTAGACAAAATCTAAAACCAAAATTTTTAGTATGAGATCAGATAATTCACAAAAGTATAATCCTTTATAAAAAGATAACCTATTCTTAATCTCCAAAATGTGTCCAAAAAAACCCAAAGTTCAAAAAAGACCATTTGATAAAAAATTGTTACATAATATTTTTCAAAGTAAACCAAACTAAGATTGAAACCCAAATATTTGAAGGATTTAATCACATAGTCTTCCAAGGTACAAATTAACTTTTATCACCAAATAACATCAGTTTCTCTTAAATTCGCATATTGATAAGTAATTAACCTAATCACATATCCTCGATGATAGGTTAATCATTTCCATAGATATGCCAAAATAAACTTAATCTTGATTCCTAAAATCATCTAACTAAAAAGAATTAGTCAAACTAACAAGGGACTTCACGTAGTCCAGTGGTATGCGATAAATATCAGTCGCACTTGGTTGGGGGTTCGATTCCCGCAGCTTTGTCCGACGCGACGGGTTGTCACACGGTCTGTGTGTTTTCCTTTTTCCAAAATATATAATTCTCAAATCATTCCCCAAAAAGAGATAAAATCATAAAAAATAACCATAACATAATTTAACCTCAATTTTATCTCATGTCTTTCACTTTCCATCATAACATATAGTAACCCATATTTACCTCAAAAGTAAGGATCATATAAACCCAAATGGTTCTTTATAACTATGTACACAAAAGAACAGATAACTATTCCTTGAATAAGATTTTCATATATCAAACATCAGGGTTACACATACTATAAAAAGTCTTCTAATGTATCCCCATCATCAAAAGAGACTTAATAATCTAAATAATTTCACCATAACTCTTGAATCCCTTATATGTTGACTTCTTACTCATTCATAATTCTTCATGATCCATTAACCATTCCTTTCCAAATTATTCTGAAATACTTCTTTCCTAAAAACGAAATCATGAATCATATCCTAAGATTCCAAAATAGGAAAACAAATGTTATGAAATAATCCATACCTTTGACTGGTCATTGTCAGTTTCTTCATCCTCAATAGGAATGGCATTAGGTATTGGTTAACAAATATTTGTACGATCTTGGTGATCCCATTCCCAAAACTTTTTCATAGGACATGTGTTTGAATAATTACCATGCACACCACATTTAAAACATTCAATTGATCCCTCAGAAATAACTTCATTCCCTTTCCTCAAGTCAACTGTATGCTTCCTTTTTCCATGGAAGGTTCCTGCTTTATGACCTTCATTTCCACATCTATAGCATATTTCTGTCCCTTTGAAACATTTTCCTAGGTGTTTCTTTCCACATCTTTGACACATAGGTTTTTCAACACACTTACCTTAATGATTATTACCTGTAGTTCTGTAGGGATTTTTTTCTCGCATATATGATGCCTTATAGAAATCACCAAGGTTTAGGTGGTCAATCATGACTCCAGATAGTTGGTTGAGGATAAAAACAAGAGTTCTCATTGCATCTCCCATATCATTTAGTTTCTCGCTCAGAAAACTGTCACAGTTTCCTTCACATCCACTTTTACTTTGGTGCCTACTAGATCCATCCATTTACTAAAACAAAAAGGTCAGTGTGAGTATATCAACAAAACCATCTTGTACCAATGAGGAATATAAACACTAATATATACTTACTCATTCACTTTATCTAAAACTAGGACTCTTTCTGAAATCCTAACCATTATGGTAATGTCACTTATGCCTAGAGAATACCCTAACCTCTAAAGCTATCTAAACCGACCTCTGATACCAACTATATGGCCCCAGACATAAACCTTACTTGATATTGAATTAAATTAATAATTCATATTAAGGATCTATTCAGGTTTAGAGTTTTAGAGAATTTGGACATGACTATTACATCTCAAAATATTACAAATTATGAACTTCTACTATGTTTCCATAAAATAAAAACTCTTAAAAAGAAACTTGTCTAGTTCCATGTTTTAGGTAACATGACTTTCCCATGATCCCATCCTTGACCCTATTCCACGTTAAGTCCTGTGAAAAAAATTTCAAAAACTTGGGGTGAACATAAAAAGCTCAGTAAGGGATACACAATGAATGAAAACTATTAGTTTTTCAAAACAACAAGTAAACCATGTATACTTTATTAAAGTAATACTTTTCACATTTATGAAGTAGTAAAAACACACTGAATAAAAGTTCATTACTTACCCTTTTGTAACCAAAAGATTACCATAAAACCCATATAAAGATCACATAACATATAAAGGTAACTTGGTACATAAACATACTTAAATTGAATAACCATATGGTCGACTTCCACACATATCACTTAATGGAATAGCCATACGGCCGACTTCCATATCCAATGCATTGGAGGTTATAACGTAACCACCCGTCCTGGTATTCACGGCACCACCCGTCATATTGTTTATCACATAACCACCCATAAAATGTCTAAGTACCATCATTACACATAAAATATTGAAAATATAAACATTTCAATAACAACATTTCATTTTCAATCACAATAAGTAATTCCAAGATATTGAATTAATCAACCCATTTTCAAAAACCATTTAAAAGATATTTTTGATTCAAAGTGTCCCATACCAGTTTGATGCTTTTAATGGAATTATAATTTTAAAACATTAATGTCCATATAAATAAATACTTAAAACCATTTTGAAAACATGGACATTAAAGATAATTATTTATAATAATGAATCTTTAAATCATTTAAAACAATATTTTTGTTTAATAGTTTTTAACAAAATGAGAGACTCTTGAATACAAATAATTGCGGAATAACATTTATTCCGAGATTTATAATATCATGAGAATAAATGGATTCATGATATAATATGTCAAAGGATAGTATACACACCATATAAGATTGAATTGGTGCATAACAACAATGAAGTCTCAATGGAAATGTAAATTGAGATGAAATCCATTATAAAGAGGGTATCCTTAAATTAAGGATAAATCTATCACATAATTATGTGTGAGAAATAAAAATACAACCAATATAAGTGGATATTAAGTGTGAAAAAATCAGAGGTCATTCACACATATTCATAGGATTACATGTTCAATAAGTACAAGTTGAACCCAAAGAAATCGAAATTGGGTTAAGATGTTCCCTTGTAAAAATTCGACAGCCAAACGGCGTCACTTCAAAATTCAGAAAATTAGTCGATGAGAGAGTGAATGGTATATCATCACATGGACATAAACATTACATTAATAAGTATATAGAAGAACATATCCCAACATAATAATATGTAAATTAAAAGACATAACAAAAGAAGTCTTTTAAAAAGAGGGTGAAAGGTCCCCTTACTGAGTTGGTTAACTTTCGAAACGTACAACCCATGGAAGAAGGGTCATACAATGAATATTTAAATACCCATAAATGAAATTATACTACACAAAGTGTATAATAATGTACAGTACATACACCACTCAAAGGAAATAGTGTCAAACGTAGCATAAACGTCACGAGAATAAAAGTGAGATGAAAAATCCCTTACGAAAACTTGGCAGCCTAACGGCGCCACTTAAATCATCCAAAAATGGATTGATGAGATAAAATAGGGTCTCTCATTATATTAACATAAAAATTACAGGATGAGGAATATAAAATAACATCCCCAAACATATGAAATATGAGCTTAAAATAAATGACATAAAAGAGAGTACTTAAAAAGAAAGAGAGAGGTTGGATCACTTACCCCGGGTCCGACTTGACTCGATCGTTCTTTAAAGTCCTGAATAATAAACTTGAGTTAATTTATACTTGATTAAGAACATTTTTCAAGTTCATTATTTCTTTTATATCACTTATTACCATGTTATAAACATTATTTAATCATTTAATTTAATAATGATTGTTTTGTCGATATATGGTTCTTAAGTCGAAAGTTGACTTCTTACAATTACATGTTATTCGTGTGGTCAAAGGTTCATTATATACAGAATGATATTCATAATTTGGATATCATATATATCATATATATCAGGAATATACATGTATTTATAATATTACATAATCATTTAGAGGGATGAAATGAAATGCACCGTTCATGGAGACGGTAAGCCGTACGTACGCATAAACGCTACTTTCATTTTATCTCATACTTTAATGGAAAGAAAATAATACTGATATAAAGGTATATTATAATTCCAGTATAACGTCGCATATAATAACTTTAAATCCATCCTTTATACATCCCACATATGGCATTAACGAATCCAATCACTTTGAGGGGGCGGTAGTCCGCACTTCCTAAAATGAAATTATCGTGTTTACCCACAATGGAAACCATAAAGGTATACAAAAAATGAAAAATAAAGAAGCATAAGTAAAAAATAAACATATTATATATCATATATAAATATATTTTCATCTTAATGTCCACCTTTGAAGGTGTTATATGAGTGTTGAACAATCATCGTTTCGTGAGGCAGAAATTCGCCATCCACAGAAACAGTAAGTTCTTTAACCATTAGATGAAGGTGTGTGTAAGTGTAGCTCGATTCCTTATTAAAAAAACATCCTAGTATATTTAGTAAACTGGTGTTGTTACAAAATAAAATAATGAAATGAGTTTATGGTGTTGGAGAATCAAAATAAAACAAAAGAACACAAGAGAAGACACTACCTTTAAATCGGGTAACTCTTTTTGATTTGAGCTCAAAGGATTCCTTGGGAAGACATTGGCCCAAAGGGAGGCTTCTAGGAGTAATATAGGGATGTGGAGAGAAACAATGGGTAGTGTTTGGCCGAGCCAAAAGCTTGAGAGGTGTGGGTAAAGAGGTAGTGGTGGGGGCCTTTTATAAGAGGAGAGGTGGGGCACTCTTGGAACGTAAAGAAATGTTACTTTATTTTAGAATGAGTTTCAGATTTTAATGGTCCCACATTGATTTTTTTCGAGGATAAGGTGATAAGATTTCTAAATCCACTCATACAATAGGTTTTGGACATGTTTAGGTCTTAGATTTTACATTATCTTTCCATTTTATTTAAATCGTTAAATAATGAGGTAATCGCTGCATTATCATGGTGTCATAAATAATTTAATTTAGTTAATGTCTAAAAATTATAAAACAAATAGTATGATGTGTGAAATATTTTTATCTTTCCAATGACTATTTATAGTAAAAACTATGACTTTTATATCCCCATATAAAAATTGTTTTAGTAAAACAACTCATGTTTGTGTCATTTTTACTTTTACATTAAATAAAAAGATATTAATGTCATTTTCCTTCCAAAGTGGCTCCATGGGGTCCCCAAGTTGACCCATGGATTGTCTTGGTCGGCCATGACATATAAAATGAGGGTAGTACATGTGTCTAGATCATTTCATATTATTAAAACATTATTTTTACCTCAAACTACACTAATTACCTCTACTCGCGATTAATAAACATAAAAGTTACTATTAACCAAAAAATTATTTTAATCCCACTGAACCACATTTTACATTTAATGAAAACCATGTATGTCATATTTTTGAAATTTAAATCACAAAAGTGGTAAAGTTTCATTTAATCGAAAAATCAGTTTCTTTAACTACCACTTAGTGGTTTCACTATTCATCAAAAATTGATGTTTTTCAGAAAATTACCAAAAATTTACCCTAGGATATATTTGATATTCCGAATTCAAAAATGATTTATATTTTAAAAAATTACAAAAATATAAGTTACATTAATTAATTTAATAATTAATTCCCGTTGTCAGAGCAAATAGCGTGTTTTTAAGAAACAATAAATATCAAAAGATTGACACTAGTTTAAGTCCAATTTCATGATGAAATTAATTCCAAAAACCACTATTGGATTAAATGGTAAAAATATATTCTAATTTCACATTGAAACCAATTCAAAAGATAATATAATAATATAAATAAATTAGATTATAAAGAGGTTTTGAATTAAAATACAACATTTTTCACTATTCATTAAAAATTGATCTTTATCGGAAAAAAACAAAACATTTAAACAAATTGAATTTTGATGTCCCAATTCTAAAGAAGAGTTTTATTTTGTCCAATAGAATGTATAATAGTGACCAAAAATATATTTAATGACGGTTTTCCATCAAAAGTTGATAAGTGGTCCTTTAGTGAAAATTTGAGTATATATGCCTAAAATTGAATTCTTTTCGTATTTTAATCCTTTATACTTTATAGGATAAATGTAAAAACATTTAACAAACATATATAATCATATTTCAGTTATTTCTATTCATTCCTGCCAATACAATGGCTACGTGTAAACTAACGTTTAAAATAATTTTATTTTATTATTAGAGTGCAACATAAGATTTCAAAGGAACTCGTTGTTGCGTATTGGGTAAGCCATCAAGAATAGCGTTCCCTTTAAATTAATATTAAAATTTTATTCAAAAAAGGGATAAATATAAAAATGTCATCTTCTTTATTTACCTGGGGTGTTACATACTTAGTGTTAATGTATATGTACGACCAACTATCTCCATTAACTCTGAATTACAACTCTTATATCTAAATATTATGGATTATTCTATATACATATATAAATACTATATATTATTTTTACATATGAGTTTTCATTATGTTTATGATGAATCCTTGATAGGAATAATAGTAATATATCAAAACATAATTGATAAACTAGCCAATTTACTCATAAAATAGTGAAAATAATTAAATATTCATAACAATCGAGTTATAAGATATTATAAGAATTTCATATATGACACAAAAAGTATTATTTATATTCTTGAATAATTTAGTAACATGTATAGAACAATTATAAAAATATTTAAAGGATGTTCACCAAAAATGAAACATAGTGTATGAGATTTTCATCTCACTTTTCATATGTGTGGGGTAAAATTTCATTTTTAGCTCTTACATATTTTGTATGGTGTATCTAATTAAAATTTCTATATATCATGTCATGAATTTTTTTATTATCATGGAATTTTTAGTTTCATGTTGAATTAACTCTTTTAAGGGTATGTGAGGTCAAATTTGACAAATGGAAAATAATTTAATAGACCAATTGTTTTATTTGGTTATATTACTTCCTCATGTTCTTTAATATTCTACAATTATTTTTGTGATCTCTTTTAAATATATATGATTTATTTCCAATTTTTTATTTAGAAATATGTTTAAGACATATAATATATTCATTTATTTGTTCTCACTTCAATGTTATTTTGATTTCAAGGGTTTATTCCACATTCTCATTTTTTTCATTTTTTACATTTGAATTAAAATTATAGGAAATTATTTGATTTTCTTCAAATAAACAATTTAATTTTAATCTAATATATTTATTAATTACATTTTCCATGTAATATTACCATTTATCAGTTCTTTTTTAATAAATATTCTTTACAAATTATTTTATGAAATCCCGACATCATTCACTCTTTAGTCATAGAAACTGTCTGTTTCTAAAAACGTTGTTTCCTAAAATGGTTTTCCAAAATATCTTACTAAACAATTTTTTTGAAAGGAATATTTTTTTCTCTATGTGAATAATGAATTTTTTTTAAACTTTTACCATGAAATGTGTATGTTATCTTTACCTTGAATGGGATGTACAAATAAACCCACTATCCTTTAGTCATATCATACTCTATTAGTTTTAAAGAATATTTTTTAAATAAAATGTTTTCTAAAGTGATTTCAATAAAATGTTTTTTAGAATTTTTTTTCAATATAAATATTTTATTTTCCCCATGAATTACTTTTATAAAAATTTATAGTATCTCCATTATTCAATAAAAACCCCATTATTTTACTCCATACAGGATATTTTGAACTGATTTCATATTTATTTTTCCTCTAAACGGATTATGATTAATTTTTAATAGTATTGTATTGAAATTAAATTCATTAATTCCTTTGATAGTCCCCATGAAATATTAAATTCCTATTTTCATTAGATATTAAATTTCACATTATTATCTCTATCATTTATTATTACTATGATAATTTCATAAAAAGAATATTATTTTTATATACGATATTTACATTTATACATTATTGATTAATTAGGAAAATATTGAATAATCAAGACTCTTTATTTCATAAGGATATTTTATAAGGAATACTTTTTATTAATTAAATAGATTATTCAATATAAGGAATGCTTTTGTATAGAAATTATGGGTGGGGTCGAACATTATATATCACCTCGATGTATCGTTAAGTTATCATGAATAAAATAAGTAATAAAAACCAAATTGGGTTCTAGTTGAAGTTTTAAACCATATTTTGAATGATCATGACATATTAGATTTCATGTTCTTCAAATATGATGTCCAATAATTAATCATTTCCTTTATTTTGATTCTGTTTTTATTATCCATGATATTTTCACTATGAAGAAGCCTATGGATTCATTTCAATAATAGTTTATTGATTAAGTGTCATGTTTTTTAAGCTTATTACCTTTCCAAATTGATTTTTCATTCTCTAGTAATATGAATGGAAATTGTTTCCAGTTATTTACCTTTACATGTTATTTAATTATTTAATTATTCGTTTATTCATTACATGGAATTTTTCAGCAGTTATTACCTTTCCATATTGATTGTTATAATTGATTCATTTTTAGTTCCACTATACATACACATACTAAGAATTTGATCATAAATATATTATGTTTTTTTTCACCAGTATTAACTATAGTTTACTAAGATACATATGCAAGGATAATATATATGAAATAGATTCATTGTCATCGAATGAAAAAAAATAATGTAGTAATTAGTGTATTAACATGTAATAATGGACTCACATATGGATCTCGTTTACGAAGAAAAATAAACTCTTTGGTCATTTGGTATTTTATTCCATGTAATAATGAAAATGAAATTTTAGCATGAAAATGGATCTGTGCTTTTTGTGGTTGGGTATTCAGGGAATTATAAACCATATGATGTTTTCTATTTTCCCAAAAATACAGATTTTTAATGAAAATAGTCCCACAAAAAAACTAAAAATATTTACAAAATAAATAGAATATTTTTGTAGTGTCGGGTTGGGGAGTTAAAATTCTCCACACCATGACTTTTTATTCAATTAAAATGTCTAAAAATATCATGTTGATCATGACCAAAACCTAAAGAATCCAAAATTCTAATAAATAAACCCAAATTAGAGGACTAAAAAACAAAATCTCTTCTTAACTTCTAAAATAGGAAAAACCCAAAAATGAAATAATTTTTTAGACCAAAAAATACTTAACCCATAAAAACATACTTTAAATGCATAGAATGTCATAATTATAAACAGAAACCTGAAATAGGGAAGTATCCAACACCTAACATGGAAATCAGTAACATAAAATCATATTGGTTTCTTTTGGATGTTGATGGACTTCTATCAATAAACCCTTGCTACTAGCTGACCCTTTTAAATTTATTGGGATTAGTATTAGTGGTAATATGTAATTGTACCATAAATAAATCTAAGAAGGATAGGTTCACCACATGGTCATTATGAAGTGGTCTCCCCACCATTTTTAAATTCTGATCATACTTTAATTTCCCAAAATAAATTCTATTAAAAACAGAGTTTCATAATGGTAAACATCATCATCCCACACTATATCCCAAATAGGAAACCTTTAAAATTAAATATACCATAAATATGGCTTTCATATATGCTAAATTTATCTTATAGAGGTAGAAATATCATCAACGTATTTGATCATGCTCAATGTCACTTCCCGGAATAACCTTATAAAGACAACTGCTAAGGACCTAAACATAAATAGTTATGATTGATATTTGGTTCTTTTTTGCACGAATACTTCTTTTTACCTATACTCACAAGCTAATTTATCTTTGAGAGATTACTCTAATTTGAATATGATGAGGAAAAACACAACTGAATTTTACAACAACATCCTAGTAGCCTAGGAAATCCTTTCATCCCTATTATTTAACAAGAACGGCCACCACCACTCCTATGAAAAGGATTTACCTCATCCACCTTTGGATATTAATCGAAACTATCATCATCTTAAACTATATTCCTCACCACTTATTCATAATTTTTGAGTAAATAATGAATTTACCAATGAGTCTCTAAATAGAAAACCATTTCAGATAATTGATCCTTTAAGAATTAACCTCTAGTGAGATATAAGACATACAACAAAATCATAGAAAACACATAGCATACTCTGATATTTTTTAATCGACTTACTCAAGATAGTACAACGAAATACCCTTTGATACCTTTATATAATATATTATATATTTTGGGATAAACAAGGCTTTGAAGATTATATTTAATAGGAATTTTATTGTTAGTTATTTATAACATATATCCATCAAATTAATCATAGGCCCTCTAGAATAATGGTTGAATACATGAATTCATGATTCTCCAAGAATTTATGCTGAAAAAAGACCACCTCGATGCTTCACAAAAATTCATCAACATTCCTTGTTTCTAGCTACTTGATGAAATGTGGAGGGTTTAAGTGTTGATACTTCTTAATGAATACCAGATACATAGTAATTTCCTATAGACCTCCAAGATATATAATGTGAATAGATAAACCAACTGACTAATATGAGAGTTTATCAACCAATGGTATATGGTGTAAGATCCTCATGTAGGTAATATTCATAATTCTATACAGAATATTGGGGGTATATCATATAAACAAGAAGCAAGAAACCAAATCAAAACATATCACAAACAAAATATCCATGTTCAATATACAAATAAATAACACAAAATCAATATAACACCTTATAAAAGAACTAAATATAAACAAAAAAATTAAAAAAATGTAATATAAAAATAAAAAAAATAAACACTAAAAATAGTCATTCATCAAAACATGGTAATTCCATATTTTGAAAACCAATTTTGAAAAGTACATGAATTATTTGAATTTAAACAATCAAAAAAAATTTTGGGAATCTATTTTGGAAACACCTTGGAAGGAGATAAAAAATATAAAGAGTTCAATACTTACACATGGTATTCTATGAAGCCTCACATACACACACATTTATCTAACTATATATATACACAGCAACTTATATAAGTAAAAACTCACTTACTATACACATACAATCTTATATGTGATAAATAATATTGAATACTAATGAAGAAATGTAATAATGGGTAAATCAAATTCCAAAATAAATCATTAAAATATACCAAAAAATATCAAAACTAACTTTAATAAAAATTACAAATTTTTGATTCAATTTCCATTAATCATTTACCCTTACTACTTTAAAAATTGGAAAAATTATATATTCCATTTGAAACGTCCCATATATTTTCATTTCAGAAATCAAAAGATGATTAAAAACCCTCATTTTAAAACTCAATCTTACACCCAAGAATGAAGTAAAAATAGTATCAAAATTGAATTAAAGAGAACCAACATTCAAATAATAAAAAAATACAAAAATATCATATATCATATAATGTTCATAGTTTGGGGTTACCTCATGGAAGACCATGTATTAACCATTTGAATCTATGTATATTAAATATATGTAGTCACATTGTCTACTCATGGTTTTACAAACGATTCATATTTAATTTACACACACTAAATCCACCCAAAACTCTACTAAATACTCATGAAATTATCAAAACCACCAATAAATTCTCAAATAAAATCATAATTTATAAACTAAAGACACAAAAACCACAAAAATTTATGTGAACCAAACCAAAAATTCAAGGAACAAACTTCCAAAAACACTATGTAAATTCAAGAATCCATCCGAATATGTAGTGATAGAGAGCATACCCATGACAGGCACATGATTTATCATAATCATAGAATAAAAATAAAAAACCCCCCAAATAATGAGGATAAAATTCAGGAGATGGATATGAATTCTATAGAAAAGATACCTCATCCATCTTTGATAACATTTATTTTTTAAACTAACCCATGTCGACCTAAATCTGATTACCGGGTCGACCCACAACAACTCCCAAGAGGCATTCCACTTCTACTTAGGATGGAAACCAGTGTCAGTTATCAATAATAAATCAATTATTAATGAATTATACCATGAAAAATAGGTAAATAAATATGAATAACACGAATAATATAAATAATAGATATAGAATAAAAACTCAACATACCTCCAAGTGACCACATGAGAAACCACAAACCATAAAACAAGATCGGTTCACGATCTTTTCAGTGGAAATATCGAACATCAAATAAGTATTATTGTGAATGAGTAATCATTATATATTCATTAGGGATTATCCAATGGAAACCACAACATATTATTTACATTTAGAAATAAATCCATCTTATTCTAGTTTGAATATATGGATATATAAAACTATGGTTTTATATTCATTCAAAAAATTTGAAAATCTAATAATTATCTAAAAATATTTTTTAATTCCCCATTTTAAAAAAGATTATAATTCAAGAATAAAATTATAAAAAAAACATTTATAATATGTAAACGCATCAAAAAAGGTTTTTTAGTAAGAAATCATAGCATTGAGAGCATTTTATAAAATCACTATGGGCATAGAAAAGCAGCATGCCTATAAAATTGATGTTATGGAATCATATAAGTTAGTAATTATGTCCTTTTAACCTAAAACAAAACATGCCCAATTAATATCCACCAGCATATAATACCGATAATATTTACCTAATAGTCAACAACACCATCACCGGCTTGATCATGTGGCACATCCCATGAGCAATTATGTTATCTATATCGAGGAAATTCCTTAGTGTGTAAAACAAACTAGTTCATCTTGTGGACCTGGATCTCCCTCTTATTTTCCCAATGATTATAATGAAATAAAAATAGAGGTTTAATTTTTCAATAAATCATAAACAAATATACCACATACATTTAAAAAATCTATTCTATTTCTTAAATTTTAACTCCCTTTTATGAAAAACCCCATTTCTATTTCAAAAATAAAAGAAAATTCACATGCCCCTTTTCTGGGAATACATTACATATCACACATATAGCACACATCACATTTACAATACAAGTATAGTTCCTTCAGAGAGGGTTTATAATTTCATAAATCTTTTAAAAGATCCAACTGGGCCGCATCATTTTATAGGGAAATAATGTTTATTCATAAATAATGTTTTCCAATAGGCATTCAAGATCCAAAAATATACTTCATAGTTAAAAAAATTTATAAATTGATATATATATATGTGTGTGTGTGTGTGTGTGTGTGTTTGTTTGTTTGTTTGTTTGTTTGTGTGCATAACCCACATTATAATATATAATTTTCTCTTCACTATGAGTTATTAAGAAAAAATAGGGAACCAATATAAATAAATGTATATGTGTATATGAAAAATCTAACTATTTAATGAATTTTTAAATACTTTAAATGAAACTTAAGAAATGGAAAGTTCTATAAATCTTATCTAGAAAACCACTCAAAATACAAAAAACTGTTTCTAATTTTCATCTAACATGTTATAAAAAAGTTGTTGTACATTGGAAAAAATATAAGGATAAACACATTGGAAAAATATTTAAAACATACATTAATAATGTAACCCATAATTCAGATCATTAGGAAAAAATTGAAATAAGGGGAAAAAATTCTATTTATCACAACAATTGTTGATTATATAAATACACTGTTATATAATGAAAACACCAAATAAACCCCACACAATAAATTATTTTTCAAATTAAATTCCTTGATAAATGGTAACCTGATTTAGAATATTATAAACAAATTGAAAAGGGTAAGGATGTTATTTCATTCAATAAACACTTATTTAATAGGCCTTGAATCATGCCTCATAATCCCTAAGGACCAAGAGATAGCAAAAAACTCCTAAACTGGTTTATTGATTTACATGGGTCACACACACCATAAGGGGGGAATGAAAACCTTGAAATAGGGAATAAAATAATGAGGAGGAGATGAAAAAAGATCCCATATTGAAGGATCATACCTAAAATTTATAGAAGAATCGACTCAATGGAGGGAGGATAGGATGGATGTCTTGTACAGCTAGAATCACTCCAAGTGTCAAGTGAGGGAGGTGGGAGTGTGTGAGAGAGTTGTAACATTCCTAGGTGTTTTTATTTAATATTATAAAATGTTTATATCAATTTATTTTTTTAAGACATTAATGAATTCATGGGTTAGTCTCATTGTTTGGAAACCTGCAATATATCTGCTGGGATACTATGAAGCCATGATTCAGAATGATGAACGGTTTATCAAGACCTATGGTAAAAGTATTGCATAGAATTTTAAAATTAATGACGATATCACATAGTTTCTCCACAGTTTCAAAAATCTATGTTCCTTAACAATGAAATTTTATTTTCATTCCAATAAACTCTTAATCCTTAGGAAAAACACACAGAATGAAATATTAATATAAAGTGCCTAGAAATAAATATAATATTATATTTGTGTCTTTTTTATGCGCGATGCATCATGAATATGATGGCATGTTGATTAATAAATTAATCCTCTTACATAAAAAAATATTTTCTTCTTTTTTGTATAGATCAGCCACATCATAAATGATATTGTTTAATTTAGAGGTATTAAGAATTCCTATAACGGAATCTCTGGTTAGGTTATACCATTTCAATATTAGTATGGAAAATTGTTTCGTCATACCCTAATATTATATTGTTAATACATAACATTCTGAACAATAATTATTCCTAATGCATAATAATAAATCTCTATATTCACATTAAATTATCAAAAAATTTAGTTCGTATCACTTAATAACATTGTGGAAATTATTTGTAGTATGAATTATCCCACAAAACCATCTTCAATTATGTATAGATGGTATGAATATTATATTCTATAATTATATAATTCATTTTTTTATAAATTTGAAATCTTAAATATTTCCCACATACATTTGTACCTCTATATAATCCTTTCAAGTATCATTGATTATTATATGGATAGATGGTTGGTAAATCAATTGGTAATTTTAGGAATTCTATAAATACATTTTTTATTTCCATTTGAATAATTTTAAAAACAGCGTATAAGGGGTTTCATTTATTTTATATGATAGATAAGGATGAATAATACTTTCCATTATGGGTATTATCCACCTTGTATTCCTTCAAAGGGTGGTAGTTTATTAGACAATTATAATAATGGATCACATTTGACTATATCCTATAGTTCATGTTCAACTACTTCTATGAGAATATAAACATTATGTTATGTTATTATTACATAATTCATACGTCATTATAAATATATAAAACCATTAAAAACATAAATAAAAAAATACAGTTGTAACCTTCAGATCATAAGGAAATTTTGATGAACAATGATTAATTTATGTGATTCATTTTCTACCAACATATCATTTTTAAAATTTAATCACCTTTATAATTCCTTTGATACGTCGATATATATATCAATAATATTTCTCCATAATAGTGTACTATGAGTATAGGTTGAACTATTTCCCACTTCATAAGAACCTGTAAGCCTTTATCATATTCTATTTTCCAAATAAACATGAATCCTTTACATGTTATATTTGTTATTGTATATAACAATCATATGAAATATATCACAACACATAAATACTATATAGATGATCCCAGATAAATGTATATTGTTATTTTGGTTGTTTTTATATCACATTATTGAGTCCTGTTGATCATTGAAGCTTCTGAAAATATACACTTACTAGTGATTACATTTCCCAAAAATGAAATTTTCAACATCTAAAAAATCAATCTCATTGAATTTGGAATACAATTACTCCTTTTTTAAGGTTCTATAAAATCATCTATTTATATTGAGATTATTCTTTTTTCCATTAGTTATATATGAATATCATTTTCAAGTACTACATAAAATTTATAAAGCTAATAACTAAATACAAAATTAACTAAATATATGGTGATAGTGGGGGAATGTGTGTGTTCAAATTCCATCACTATGATTTCATTGTGTCTACATCTGGTTCAAAAAGGTATCTTATGTACAAATTCACATTAATCTATTGTATTAAGATATAATTATCTAATATTTACCATTGTTAAATATTCATACCCATATATTTGATCGAATAATTCATACATTAAGAGTATATTAGAGGATGCATATTCCAGATCATGATCTTTTATAGCTCAGGGTAATCAATGGAAAGGTTCATTGATTCATCCTTCTAATACAAAAATAATATTGGATAACCCAATGGTGATTCACATTGGTTTATAAAACCCCTGTTAAAATAATATTTTAATTTCTTTGTTATTTATTGGAATTCAATAGGTGTTATTAAATATAAATTATTTTATATAATAAAAACACTTTGTATGACTTCAATTGAAAAAAAAATCATGATTGAGGGGAATTTTAAATATATCTTCAAAAAAATTCAACTTATTCCATTATAATTTGTATACAATTATTTTTGAGTTTATAACCAACCATATTATTAAAATACCACTCATTATTGGGTATTAAATTCGATATATGTGAAGTAGTCTCCATTGGGAGTTCATAGTGATATATACAATGATATATGATCATGAGGTGATATGGGATATGAAATGGGTTTTAATTATCAAATAAATTGATATAAAATATATTTTAAAAGATAAAATTCATGTCCAATATCAAATCATATTCAAATTTATGGAGAATATATATAATTTCAAGAAGTATTTTACCAAAACAACATTCTAAAAACTGTTCTGAAAATCAGATGTATTCATCTGACTACATGGTTTTTTCATCAATACATCAATACCAAATATTTTACATTTTAAATAAATAGAAATAGAGATATATAGATATATTTTGTAATCATAGAAGTAGAATAAAATGACATGTATTTTATTCTAAAATGGATAATATGTAAACTTTTAAATGCCTCATTTTCATGACACTATTTCAAATCAATTTTTGAAATGATAATGATTTCAGTGAATAATATAGTCCATTATCTAGATTAAAAAATAATTTGGTAATAAATATAATGAGATGATTTCCTAACCTATTTCACCTTAATTTTGACTTATAATTCATCCATTTAACATATAACATTTTTAGTTACACATAGATTTCATTAGGTAATATCTTATTTTTCTCCGAAACATAACTCTCAAAATTAATAAAACCCTACTCTAATACAAAATTATATGAGTAAAACATAACACACACACACACATATATATATATCAACATTATACTTGATTATATAAAACAAATCACAAATAAATTACACCCTTATAACCTAAGGGTTTAATTTATGTAGATATTATATACGTAATCATTTAATTTTCCAATACATTGAACCTTTATTCTATAAAGTAACATTTAATTAACTCCCTTATAGACATATCATAATTTTTATTAATACTCATTACAGTGTAAATGGAAAAATTAATAATAAAATAGTTATCTTCTTTAATTTTTAAGGCGTAAAATGTAAGAGATATCAATCAAATCAATATAGGTGATCATATATAAAATCATAAAGAAAGATGACCAAAATATGTTGTTATAATAACAAAATCATATATTCTTACACAAAATAATATGAATCGTTGTATTTACCATGAATTTTAAAAACAATCTATAGGTTAATATACGATTATGTCAAAAACATAATTATATAAAATAATAAGTTATGCCATAGCTCCCTGTCTTGAGCATCATCACATAAATCAAAAACATGTCCCTTAATATATTGCACTATGAAAATGTATTAAATCCTATCAAATAACATATTATCAGATGAAATTTTCACCCAATGTATTAGAGGGACATATAATTCCAATCCTACCCATTAAAAAATGATTCACCAGTCATATGTGTTCCACATGAAGATAAAAGTAATCATAAATCCATAAAATCTTTATAAAAAATTAAAAATGAAATGGATTTCAAAAAAACATTTAGAAGAAAAAAATAAATCAGAGAATATAGAGAATTATTCCATGAAATAATATTTATAATGAAAACATATGATGCATTAATGGAGTATAATATAAAAGGAAGTTTATATAGATATTAAATTCTTCAAAGGATGATAATATATTATATAAAATTCATGTAGACTTATTTTGTTAGTTTGAAATATTCTTTTAAAAGAAATATAAAATATATAATTTGAAAAAACAGATAATAAATGCAATAAAAATATTTTTGTTGAATCCTTGAATAATAAAAATGTACAGAGTATCATTTTAAAGAAAAAAATAATTTATTATAAAATGGTAGATGTTAAAACATAAAGTTAAAATAACTCATTTCACATTTACATATACATGCAATATTGAAAGTAAATATTCCTTAAGAGAAAAATAAAATTATTGAGAATGAAATGTTATATTATCATTATTAACATTTACATGTAAGAGAATTATTTGAATCAACGATGTGTCATAAAAAATATTTCCTGTATTAATGTTATAACTGGTCGTTTATGAATCCATGGAAAGATAATGGAAATGAGACATATAAATCGACAAAATTAAATGAGGAATATAGAAAAAAATATTTATTTAATTGAAATGTTTATAGATATTATATAAAATATCTATACATTGTTAATATATGTTAAGAATGATTGGGAGTGATTTCCTTACCTTTACTTCTGACTTCAATGATTTTTCCATAAATCTATATATAATAAAAAAATTATTATTATTAATATATTTTATAAAATCACTCATATATTCAAGCTTTTTTACACATATATTATATATATTTATTTCATATATATGAGTAAGATTTAGTTTATTGTCATCATCAAATGTAATTAGTTTTGATTGTTTTGTACATGTCTCTATATTAAAATTTCCACAGATGTTATTTCACATGAATTATAACATATATATAATATCCATGGTACAATTATAATAATATTATAATTATTTTCAACAAACAAATTATGTCATGAATGGTATTGGAATGATTTTCATGGAAAATATTAATAACATACTAGTTTAGGGATACATTACTCATTATAATGAGTCATGTTATAATAATAATTCATTTTGGTTCCACAATTTACAAACCATATTAATAAAGTAATTTAAACACTAATATTATAAATTACCATATTTTCGATTTTTATACACATCCATGTTGAAAATGATAAAGTTATGACATCATTGTTCATTTAGTTAGTTGAACTGACCAAAACAATAACATGCTATTTGAATGTGTATGTGAGTGTATAATGTTATAAGATTGTTATATATATATATATTTAAAAATATAATACCATAAAAAATATTGTATAATAATGTATAATTGGATTTAATAATATTTTCTATGAGAAAATATTTAAAAAATAGAAAAAAACTGGTCACTATAAAGGAATAACTCCTTCATGCTCGGAATTCCTCTATAGTGAACGATTTAGGGATCCCATTATTGATCATATGATTCAAACGTGTGAAAGAAATTTATTGGAGATAATTTTTTTGATATTTAATTGTAATATTAATAACTGGTCTTGGTTATAATTGGTATGTTTGGGGCCATTTAATAGATGATTTTGAGTTGAATATATGAAATTAATCATTCCATAATGGTTATAGAATTTCATTTTAAATGAAAATTGTCACATGAATAGAAAACAAAAATGGTTTTCTATAAATTAATTCATTAATAATATTTATTATTATTCTATTTTAGTATATATTTCATTTTAAACATTTATATTACTTTAGGGACTATCATTTAGTGTCATTATTCACTATTCACCCTCTCAAATTAGTTATCCACCAAGAAATATAATTGATCATATAACCTAATTATGATGTGTTGTATTCAAATATGATATCCATTTTATCTAATTATATATATAAATGTGTAAAATTTAACTATTTAATAATTATATATAATAATATAGAATAAAATTATAAATAAATGAATAAATGCATTTTATTAACCATTATTCCACAACTATTCATTGAATATTAAATATTTATTTTTGATTTTAAACATTTAATATTCTATATAAATTTAAAACAAGGTTTATAATTTTATTATCACTATTTTAACTTACTTTTTTACTATACGTAATGGTTATATGTCCAATGACCACAAATCTGTTGATAATATATATAATGAACTTATAATGTTCATATTTACCATGTCCATTCAAATATATTACATTTAAAAAATCATTAAAAAATTCAATCTGATTATAAATCATTTTATAAAAATTAATAATATATATGTAATGTTTTTAATCAGTTTTAACTTATATATGGAAGTATAATATTTATATGGGACCATGAGGATTGATAAATAAATCCTACAATTTTTTAACTTTCATGTAGTTTTATTCCTATATCAACTTTTCTAAACACTTTTCATTCAAATATCATGAAATATTAATATTAATTTATTTCCATGTTGTAATAGTACACCATAATTAAATAAAAAATATATTTTTTTAGGTTTCATGTGAGACAAGATAGTCAGTACGTTTAAAATATACATTTATTAAGTGTTATAGTATATTTGCCAATTATAAATAATAAATGTTTACAATTTTAATAAATGGAATAAATGAGAGTGAAAAAGATTGATTACAATGGCAATTCTAACATAATCAAAAAATAGTATATTAAATAAAAAATGAGACCATGCAATACAAATAGTTATACATGCCATGAATTCTCCCAATAGGTCAATCATATAAAATAAAAAGAAAATAAAGATATGAAAAAAACAAAGGTGAAAATATTAATAGTACTCAGAGTCAATATAAACATAACTTACCATCCTTTTTTATAATATCCCACTCTATCACCTTTTCCAAGTCCCCCACAAAGACCTGCATTCTCATATAGGGTTTTCACATCAATCGTGGTTCACTTCCAGTGTGTGAAAAAAATCATTATATCCCTCCTCCAAAGGCCTCCCAAAAATAATATATTTTATATTTACATGATTGTAATGTATGAAATAGATTTTTTAAACATCACATGATTAATAATAATTTTTCCATCATCTGATCGAGGATCCACTATGATAATTAATTATAAAAAAATTTAATGTGCAAGTATATGGGATAATATTTACTAAATACTAATCACGTAATATGGTTGGACCTATATCAAGTAATTATACCTCATAATGGGATATAACTTCCAAAATGGATTGACAATGTATCTACCTATTTATGATTTCATCATCTAGGTAGGACCTTAATATAAAATTTATCCCTATAGTGGGTTATATATTCTCAAATGGGATTATAACTCATCTGCCCAAGTCTTTTCAATGTGAATGTATTATAACAAAAAAACAAATTAGAAAACCATAAATTTCAATTTATTTAATGGAATATTACCTATAATAATTTACGATAGGATGATAGTGTGACAAAAAACAATCTATGTGAAATAATTTATCATTTCAAATTCTTTGATTGGTCGACCAATTTACAAATGATACACTGTTTTGAAGGGAATACCACCAACAAAATTTTATAAAAGGATGGAATCACACAAATCCATTCCATGAGGACAATAGAATATCATTAGTCAATATTTATGATATTTTTGAATGGTTCCCAACCTTATCCATGGTGATTGATTTTTTACCATTCAATAGAATTTATAGTTTGGAAGAACAACCAACTTATGTTTTATCTCACAAGGGAGGCATGGATATAGAATTAATATACTAAATAACGATAAAAATTAATAATACCAAGAATGAACTCGTATCATCCTATAGCTTTCTCATGATGGTTGAATTATACATGAATCAATTTCAATGTAGTGAACATGTTATAAAATCATCTATATAAAAATTGGGATAATTGTAAAAACCCTAACAAAAACACTTCCAAATACATATCCTTCGTCTGATAATACATAATACCTCTTGAATCATGAAAAATAATATATTTATTTGGATCATCCACCCTAGTGTTAACTCCTCAGTCTGGGAAAATTCTTCTTTATTAGACCATGAATCAATTCCAAAATCTATTATTCTTATTCCAAATATCATATAATGCATTAATCATTAGATAACAATATAATACTCTACCCATGGTAGTTTTTTTCTTGTATTCATATTTGACCACCCCTATTCTATACCATTTTTCCCATTCACATCTCATAAGTTACCGCATATATGGTGATTTTTTATAAGGCCCCTTTCCAAGACACAAGATATACTATCCCATAGGTCGAATAGATAACCTGGTAGTTAACTTCATATTCTAACCTTGGTATACTAAATTTTCATTTATTATATAGACTCTCTTGGAATCTATCAAATAATAATAGTCTATATTGATGTCCACCCCTCTTATATAACAAAATTTCTATAAGGAAACAAAATAATACCACAATAATAATTTCTTAGAGCTTCTTGATCTTGGAGTAATATCATAAATGAACGCATCAAACATCATCATGCCACTAAAGTCACAACAGAATAATGTAGACCATATTGGGTGCCTTTCAATAGTTAAACCTATGTTTATAAACTACCTAGGGACTTCACGTGACTCAAATTCTAAGGTAATATTCATGGGATCATTCCTATATCCCAATTAGGTCATCCATAACTCACCATTATCATTAAATACTTATTATATCCTACTGGATATAGTCACTAACTCTACTCCAAAATATTCATCACATGAAATATCTTTTTAACATTTTAACATGGTAAAAAAATGTCCCATGTCAAAACTATAGAGAACCATGATTAATATAAATGTATATTACATCATTTAAGATGAATATTCAGTACATTAAAAAAAATAAATGCTTGAGTACCATAATAATTTAGTTTTAACGACCCGTCTTAGTGCGGACCATGCCTTGACTACCCCAATCCCACCATTGGCCATACTGCTACCGTGGTTCTTCTTGGACTGTTGGATATCATTTCCCTCATATGGCCTACTGGCAGCCTACCACCAGGGTCTTCCTGGCCTAACCACACTACTGGGATGGTGGCCCTGCTAGTGGCCTTGCCTCACCTCACCCCGCATGAACAGAAAAATCTTGCACCTTCGATCGATGCCACACATTCCCACAAATATTTTCTATCGCAACTTTAGGCTTGTCTCTTCATAATAAGATCAATGAGTTTATGAAATGAGGAAAAATAATGATCACCCAAAATGGGAAGATTTATGTCCTTTATGTGTTGGCATCGATCCTCCCATGTTCAAATTGAATAATAGTAGGTGAAAATAAATCAATTATAAACATGGATAAATCCCGAAATAAACCTCACAACATAATTAGGCCAACCTGTATGACGCATGCTCCGTGGATTAGCCTGTTCGTTTGTTAATCCAATTTCGTCATGGGAAAAAATAATAGGTAAGGTATATAAAAAAAATTACTCTCGACCTAGGATTGGATAGATTGCAGAAGAATTTTCATCGTAATTGGAAATATGTTAACGATAGATCTCGTTCGATGATCTTGTCATCATTTTTCGTTTTCCAATGAGAGGTTTCACCAATTATTTTCTTCTCCAGATCATCCATGGAATTTCTTTGGGATTTTGAATCTAGTCTTGTATCCCTATAATGTTGTTAAATGTAGAAAATGTGTTTCTATTTTTCCAAGTCGATGGGATATAGAATCACCCTATGGTTCAATTATGAAAGAAAATGGGATGCCCCATCGTGATGTAAAAACAACAATATGCAGCATAAAAATGAAATTAAATAAAAAATTCAGGTTTATTTTATTCTCCTATTAAATCATCAAAAAATTATCCTTCACAATTAACCCAATCCAGTCCATGTTAATCCATACCAAACTAAGTCACCACATTATGAATTCTACTGTGGTCTTATAATTCCAATTACTTTCAACATTCTTGAGTTATTATATTTTAAATTAAATAAAATAAATTTAATTGTTTTATTTATGGTTACATCCTTTTCATGATTTCTCACTGACGACTCATGCCGACTAATGATAATTCTCACTTAGGATAAAACCACCATTATTAATGCAATGGTACACTCAGATTTATAATCTAGGAACCAATTTCGATATTTTTCAACATTTCAATAAAACAACTTATACATGATATTAATAACATAATAGTTTTCTTTATACCATTATATGAACCTTGAACATCAGAATCACATGCAATCATAGTGCCATGGTCTTAATATTTTTACAATTAATTTATGAAAATATACTAGTGAAAAACTTGAGTCCTTAAATTCTCCCCACCTTAAATATTTATGTCCCAGAAAGCCAAAATAGGGGAAAATCAACAAAAATATTGGGGTACTAAGCACAAATATGAGCCTCTTTCTCCCAAGTGGCCTCCTAGAGATTTTGGTGGTGCCACCGAATGAACAATAGAGGAATCGACCACCCACAAATAATTATCTCACATCGATCATCAATATACATCGTGTACTCCGCAAACAATGCCCCATCATCAATGTCCGGCTCACCCTATTCGATATTGTGTGATGGATCGTGAGACTACCTCCTCAGCTATGATATAAGAAAGACATCATACACCTAATGCATTTGTGGGGTTGACAAAAGGGGTAATACACCTCTCCAACTCTTCTCAGAATCTAGATAGGGTTGATGTATCCTGGAGATAACTCACCACCCTAGACAAATCTATGCAATCCCGATCGATATGAGAAAAGAAAAAACATGGTGTCTATCCATGAACTCCAAGGGCCTCCATCTTCTATCTACATACGATTAATATCTTTTCTGTGCAGTCCTCATCATCTCGTGTATGATCTTCACCTTCTTTTTAGAGTTATATACAGACACTGGACCATTGATTGATGACTCCTCTGGGTCCATCTAACATTTTGTTTATCTTTTTGGTCACCCGTATAGGGCCTCGTATGGTGTCATACCAATGTTGGACTGATATTTTTTGTTGTAGGAAAAGTACACTAGAGGTAGTTGATCCTCCCAATAGTGTCCAATGTCCAAGATGTAATCAGGTTGCATGTAATCTAGATCATAATGGTCCTCTCTATTTGGCATTCTATATGGGGATGAAATGGCCTGCCCAAACACAACTGAGTCCCAAACACAACTTGTAGTCCCTTCCATAGCTGGGATGTGAAATGAGCATCCCATTGTGAAATGATTATTGGGGGTACCCTATCTGGTCAAACTATGTCCTAAACGTATGGGGGACACAATCCATCTACCAAGAGATACTATCATATAGGTGGGAAGTGGCACAACTTAGTTATTCACTAAATGAACACCAAGATGGTATAATGTCACTGGGAAAAGTGTGGTAAGCCTGTAAATAAGTCTATCAATATCCCATCCCACATCCACCATATCTCCTCATGTGTTTGAGTCAAGCCTGCTAAAACCTGATGCTCTTCCTTTACATACTGAGAAGTGTGGCACCAAGAAATAAACTTGTCCATCGACTTCTTCCTCCCCAGCCACTAGAAATAATAGAAAAGATCCTGCTACATGTTAGCCACACAATGATGTACTGCAATAGGTGATGAGTGAAACTCCCTCAGAATCTCTTCTCATAATGCCACTGGAAAAATTTTATGTCCTCTAAAGTGAATGATGCTCTCCCCACCAATCAACTATACATCAGGACCTACCATATAGAGAACTGAGCTTGTTCGGTCTCATGGTCTATGTCCCCATTTTGTGCCTCCTTGAATCTATTTATTAGTGTATAGGTGACAACCTTAGACTGAATTTAGAATTCTCCATCACTTTGCACATAGGATATTTATAGTGCATCTAACATCTTCAATGCCTCACTCAGAAAATAAAAGCTAGATCACCAGATTAGTGTATCTTCCACCACATTCCCCTTACCAAGAGTATATAAAATCTCTAAGTCATAATCCTAGAGGTTCTCTAGCCACCCCCTCTATCTAAATTCATATACCTCTATGATATGATATGCTTGAGACCATTATGTTTAGAGTAGATAACCCCCCCCCCCCCATTATGTAATGTCACCAAGTCTTCAATGCAAAGTCCACTATCGCTAGCTTGAGATCATGGGTTTTGTAGATATGCTCATGTTTTCTCAACTTTTGTGAACTTTAGGCAATCACTATTTTCCCCTATATTAGGACAAAACCTAGTTTGGTTAATGACGCATCACAGAACATTAAATACCCAACACTCTCCACTAGAATGATCTATATTAGAGCACTCATCAACCTCTACCTCATCTCCTAAAAACTATATTGGCACTCTTATTTCCTTACGAAGGTCTATCCCTTTTGTGTCAATGAATTCAAGGGTGATACTACCCATTAAATTTCACGTACCATCCTCCTATAGTACCCATCCAATCCTCGGAAAATTCTACACCAAGGTCACAATTTCGAGTGGATCCTTGGAAAGCACCATTTCAATCATCATCAGTTCTACTGTACATTCAGCCTCTAAAATGACATGTTCGATAATGTGGACATCCAAAATATAGAACTAAAACTTTTTGATATTCCCATAAAACTAGTTCCATCATATTGTAACTAGGACCATGCTCAAGTGTATTGTGTGCTCCTCTAAGTACTCTATGTACACTAGGATTTCATCAATGAACACCACAACCAACTGGTCTAGATAAGTCTAGAAGATCCTATTCATGAGTCACATGAACCCTACTGGGAATTGGTAATTCCAAACGGAATCACCATGTAATTTTAGTGTACATACTGACATTTTATGGATTTATTCATTACATCCTCATCCCATACACATGGTTGATGATAGATAGACCTGAGGTATATCATTGAGAACCACCTCGATCCCTTCAGTTGATCAAAGAGGTAGTCAATTCTCGAGAGTGGATATTTATTCAACATTATCACCAATTTCAGGTGCCGGAAGACCACACATAGCTTCATGTTTCCATCTTCCTTCTTGGTATACAAAACTATGACTTCATATGGTGAAACACATGGCCTCACGAATCCCTTCCATTGAAAATCCTCCAACTGTACCCTCATCTCACGAAGCTTCATGAGAGCTATATAATATTTAGGTGTAGATATCGGTGATGTACTTTGGTGGAGATCGATGCATAAGTCTACCTCTCTATGGGGATTCAATCAAGGGACATCCTTAAGAAATACGTCTATATACTCCTATACCACTACTAGAAACTGAGGACTCTCATCATCTACTACGTTGAGGGTGAGGCTACCAAAATGGTGAGTAATCAAATTATCCCTCCCCTAATATAGTCCATAATGAAATCCTTGTGTTTTCTTCAACAAATAAGGAATACCTGGACCCATATCTATGAACACACCTCAATTTGCACCTAAAATAGTGAATCTGAGCATAGACTATAGATTACCAGACCATACCTAGAATGATGCCTTAAGGGCTTGATACCACTATTAGGAGATCCCATCCAAAATTCATGCCTCCAAGAGTAGTTTCACACTGTAGACTCTGGTTTTTGATCATCAAATCCCCTCACATAGGAGTCCCTAAACGTTAGGATCATGCCAATCGAACCGCGAGAATCTTCAGGCCCTAAACAAGGCCTAGGGTATGAAAATATTGATTAGATATTGTCTATATCAAACCTACATCTAGTGTGAAAAAAACATAGATCATACCTCAAATAATCTCAGGAGCACTGAAGTTATAAGACTCCTTTGACTGAATATGACCCCATCCCTATCCATCAGCTCCCACATCCTGTGCTGGACCACCATGGGGTGGGGGTGGTAGTACCCCGAACCTCATCCCACCGCCTAATAATCCACTTGTTCCCAGGAAACATCTCTAAAATATGGACCACCATCATTGAAAAAATTCTTTAAACTTGACAAACCCTCGACCGTGCCCCAATCCACTAATGGTCATGTTGGGAAATCACATATCAGATTCCCATGGCCATCGAATGCATAATAGCATCTCTCTTTGGTCTGAATCCCACTACCCTGGGATCCCTATAGAATAGACCAATTAACTTGGGGTCTTCTATAGAATCTCTTAGCCTGCTTGGGAACCTGCGACCATTTTCGTCTACCCTTTATTAATGACATTGATGCCTGGTGCTTACTGGTATCTCCCACTAATGGATTCTTCTCCACCTGAATTCTCTAAATATGAAAAGATCACTCCATTACCCCAACATAATTTTGAATGCTAAGGGATATCATTGAGGCCCTAATCTTCCAATGTATCCCTTTATCAATTGTCTAATCCCTGAAGAAAAGGTCTCGAACCATATCTTTGGAGTAATGAGACATGTCAGTGAACCTTCCTGAGTATTCTGCTACCGTCTGACATCCCTACTAAAGATGCAGGAGCTCCTGGATATGCACCAATTGTAACGTAGCTTGAAATAACTCCTCCATGAATATTTTCTCAAATTAAAACCAAGGGAGAGTCACCTCATCACCTATCTGGGTTACTATGATCCACCATCTCCCCAATAAGCCATGTAGATGGCTCGTGGATAAGACCAACATCTAGTCAGCATACATCTTCATTAGATGGAAGGCATGGGTGACTACCACCAGCCAATCCCCAACTACCAGGGTGTGTTTCACACCCCTGAACCTAAGAGGTCACTATCTATGGAACTCATGCAATGCACTCGGCCAGAATGAATCCTCTAACAATAGTGATGCAAGTAACAGCTGCTCGATAGGCGGTGGTATCACTGGTGCACCACCTGAATGTGATATCTCCTCTGCATGGTGTATCTCCTGTATAGTTCTATATACCATTCCTTCATCGCTAGGCGTACCATCCTTGTGGTCACACAATGGAATCTTGGATGGAAATCTGCATGGTGGCATCTTGAAACAAATCATGATGAACCACTATCAATAGATTATTTCTAAAGAGATGAATCAAGAAGGACATGGAAAACATAACCCATTACAATATGATGCATGTACCATTAATTTCCTAAAAACTAGTGTTTTCATGTACTGTATCAGGATATAGGTACCCAGAGTCTTGTTGTATGGATACTTTGGTCAACGCACTATAATTGGAGTCCCTAGCCTAAAATCCAAACTCGAATCACTTAACATAATTGCCCCAAACCAATCACACTGGATCCTTCTCCCTAATCTGGTACCATCTCACTATAATACCACTCTTTCATGACATATCCTATTGGGGCTTGTGTCGTGACTACCCCAAGACCGCCTCTGATAATCCAAGGGCTAGAGACTAGCACCAAGTAGTCATATCCCTCAAATAGAAGTAATTTTACTATGTACCTATATGCACATACACACCTCCATTCCCTCAAATGATGAAATGTAAAAATTCTAATTAAACCATGCATTAAAACCACTAGATTTAATCCAATTTCATATGTAAATTGGAATTTTATGTAAATGGAGGTGAAGAGGGCTAGAATACAAGTCCCACAAAAGCAAGAATGAAAACTAGTGAAAACACAATCTCTTGATGCTCATCCACATGAAACCATACATGAAGGGTATTTGATGGGTAAATACTTGATTTCATAGGAGTATGCCTCCTATGTTAGATCTCAATAGGAACCACATGGTCTAGGTCCACCCTATACCCCGCCACAGCGTTAATCATCTAAAAAAGACATGGAACATGAGGGAAAATTCTATTTAGGGGTTAGTAAAACAATACTATATAGAAAAATGAGAAACCACCAAGGAAAACCAATATATGAGAAACCAAAACATAAAAATTCTCATTGAAAAAACCACAAACAAATGCACGTTTATCTCTACACAGGTATATTCCTATAAGAGTAACACCAATAATATCCAGAGATACTAATAACTAAATAGATGGTAAAGAGGGTAAGTTACAACTGATCAACATCTATAGGATTTTACATGAGGAACAATCTTTCTTGGAGAACTCACTACTAGAGCCTTGATGTCATCTTGGACTGTTAGATAGAGGTATCACTAATTTGGGCCCTACCCAAAGAAAAAAATGCGGTCATGGTCATACGATACAGAGATAGGATTATTTTCCAAGATTATTGACAACCAAATCAGTTTTAATGCACAATGTAGGGTATTCTTGTGAAAGAATACCAACAACCATTCTGACACGGATCGTAACATAGGGGGTTCTCCACCGAGAATACCATGAACACTATCCTTACGGACCACTGGATAGAGGAGTAACCCCGTGCACTTTGGGATCAAGTAAATTCCCAAAAAAATTCTATCAAGAGTGATAGTGGATCACTCCTATCCCAAGGAGGGATTCCACCACTCAATTAGGGATTTGGTCTCTAGAGGGGATTGTTGTCCAATAATATGGATGAAATTCCACACTAAACCCTTGAAGAAAGTGAAAAGGGAAACAATGAATTTATACCGATCCATACTAAAAACCCACAAATCAATATCAAAAGGACCATCTCATCTCAAGGGTCTCAAACAGAAAGATGTTATTCAAACAAACCTTTCACTTGAATTTTACAAACCATTTTATAAAAAAATGTCTGGTTCGGTCTAGGTCTCTCCCGATCTGAAGTCGTTCAATCGAGACCAGTCCGAACATGCCAAGATCCTATCACATGTCCCACGTTATGTGGTCAAACTCACCTCTATCAGATGTGGCCCACCATGCCACAGTTTTCCCTGGTTCATGCGGTCACTCAACTGCGGTCCATGCAGCTCCGCGGTCAATGCGGCCAGTCTGTGTGACCAGCACACACTCACGACAGTGCCGTAGGTTACCCCTTTGATGTGGTATGCTTGACAATGTCTTCTGCACTACCATTGGATGCCCAAATAGTATCCTTATCTTCTACTGCCCATAGAATATCTGCAGCGGTCCCACCAAGAATGTAGGATTCCACCGCCGCCAGATACCCTGCCAGTGACCAACCTCAAGGGTCGGTCTGGCCCGGACACACTATCGGGATGCTCCTTCCTCCAACACAGGCTACCCTATTAGTGTCCTTGCATATCTGCACCACACCTGAACATTCGATGTCTCCACCTCCAATCGCTACCACACACTGCTACTACCATGTGATATCAGGGCTTTAGGCTCATCAACTCAGATCGCAAAATGTGAAGGACGAAGAATGTGGGAATGTGATAAAATAAAGGATTATTTAAAATGGGATGATCTGGGCCTTTTTCATTTGGTAATTGATCATCCCATGTTATAATTTAATAATAGAGGGTGAAAATAAATCAATTCTTAATATGGATAAATCCCAAAACAATCCCCACAACATAATCAACCCAACCTGAAAAACGCATTTCCTCCATTTATTCTATTCAATGGCTAATCCATGATCATTGTGGAAATAATGAATGGGGAAGTATTTTCAAAAAACAATCACACCGTACCTAGTATGGGATAGACTGGTGAAAAATAGTCATTATTGTTAGCAATCTGTCCATAAACGTTCTCTATTTTTCATCTCATCATCGTTCATCATTCATGAATTAGATGTTTCACAATCATTTTTCTTCTCAATAGCATCCAGGGAATTTCTCCAGGATTTTGAATCTAATATACTATCCCTATCAAAATGATAAATGATGAAAAAAAAATTTAGTGTTTTTATGTTTCTGTGTTGTAGTGTCACCACATGATTTTATTTATGAATGAAAATAGGTTTCCCCATGGTGATATCACAACGTCACTGTAAAAGATCTAAAAGACATAAAATAAACTTTTCATGTTTACATTATTCTCCTTTTAAATTTTTCAAAAAATATCTTTCGCATTTGGCCCATACCAATCAATGTGAGGCCCTCACTATATAAAACTCCACATTACAAACTCATCTATGGTCTCATATTTCTAATTTGATTCGCCCTTCATGATTTATTAGGATTTTAAAATAAAATAATTTTATTTAAATATATTATTTTCTATTACATCCTTTTTAGGTTTTCTCGATCAATCTCATTCTGACTAAAGTTATGTCACACATATGGTAAACCCACAATTATGAGTTCAATAGTTCCCTTGAATTTATGATATTGGAACTGTTTGGAAAGATATCCAATTTTTCTGAAAAATCACTTAAGCATGCTATTAAAAACATAACAAATTTCATCAATGTATTTCAGGAACCCCAGGCATCAGAATCATACGCCTTATCAACAGTTGGTCTTAGATTTTCCTCAATTAAATTATAAATATTAACCATATAAAAATCTATAACATTAAATTAGTGTTTTTGGAAGCATGGAAAAAATCATCCCTCTTGGTGAATGATCTTCAACATCTCCCATGATGATCTCCAACATTATAAATTCAACCGAAATCATTTTTTTAATAACATGGGGAAGGGAAACATAAGAAAGGGGTGAGCTCGGATTCACAGTAAGGGTAAATAAAGTAAATTTGTATGAAAATGATGAAAAAAATTGTAGGGAATTCGAGAATAATATTTTAATATCATAACATACATATCAGAGATCAAAATAAAAATTTACAGTTCATAAGACAAAGATCATAAGTGAATTCATATCATTTTTTATGAAATCATAACATAGGAATAAGAAATGAAATATGTTGTCAGCACATTGTTTTATAAGAGTGTGAACATTTATAAGTAGAAACATGTTCACTCATTATGTTAATGATATGATAACAGGGACCAACATCAACTTATGGATATGAAACCATGTCCTTACGTAATATTGTGAATGTGTAATAAGGATCATTCATAACATTATGGTCATGAAATCAGTTCCATGCATAACATTGTGATCATGTAATCAGGTTCACACATAACATTGGGAATATGTACTTAGGTTCATGCATAAATATATGGACCTGAATCTAGATCCATGAATAAAATTTTGAACACAAAATCAGTTTCACAGATAAAATTGTGAACATGTACCCTGAATCACACACAAACATTTTGACATGAAACCTTATCAATTAACAACATTATGAACATGTAATAGGTTCAGACATATCATTTATACTCATGATTCATCCATCATTATCCAATTCATTTTACTGAGATGTATTTCCCACCAATCTCATAATAAATTTTTTCATACTTGTTCATTAAGATAATAGAACATTTATCATACCATGACACATAAAAATACATCGGTTTTATAAACATCAAATCATAACCAATGATATTAAATGGGTATCATAAACATATGATCACATAAAACCCTATGTAAATGGATAGGTTTCATAACCATTTCCTCGAAGAATAACTCATGAAATGATTCTGGATTCAAAAGTGTATAAAATATAGAATATAAATAGGTGTCTTTAGAATTATTTTATCAAAACATAAACTATTAAAAAATAATATGAATGGAAATTTGAATAATTTTATAAAAGCTATTGATTAACATCAACATATATCATCTTGGTTGGAAAATAATTTGGAAAGATATTTTGTAAACCGTTCATAGGGAAAATATCCTTTCTTCTTTGAAGAATACTTTTAAACACATTATTTTTTTAAATCCATTTTCATTGAAAATATTTTTAAAACATAGAAATAATGGAAGAATTTATTTTGAAATCATTTTTCCATGAAAAAATATAAAATAAGATTCAATATATTTTTATTTGAAGAAACATTCCAAATTTAAAAAAAATCTTGAGAATGTATTGAAACCCATTTCATTAAAAATAATTTTTTTAAATATCATAATCATTAACCTATTAATATATTAATTGATTCTATAAATAAATCATGGCAGATAAATCCAAACAATTCATATAAAGTAATAGAACATCCCCATGGCATGGTAGAATGGGTTGAGAAATGCATTATTTGGAAAGTGACAAGAATATTACTATTATGATATTATTAAAAGACAGGAAAAGTTAAAAAATAATTTTAAGGATTATAGGATAATGGTACAATATTCTTGGAACCCTTCATAGAAAACATAGAATTTCAACTGAGGGGAGGTTAAATTCAGGCTTTCTTAAAAGAAAATTCATAACTATCACATATATAAAAGAGTAGAAATATGGTACCAATACATAATATATCATGAATAACATTAGGGGAATAAAATTCATCAATATATTGAAATATGGGATATAATATTTCATTAAAAATGGTTTTGTTATTAAACATTGAATTTAACACTTTTAACTCTTCTTTAAATAAAATAATAATTAATGTCCAAATCTAATACAATTTTACCAAAAGGATCATATTTTATTACTAAGGTTGTTTTTGTTCTAATTATACTTATCCAATGGAATTAGGATATGTGTTAAGGTAATTATAATATCATTTTTCCTTTAAATACCCTATTTACTTTTAACCGGGGAAAATAAAAATCAAAATTTACTATTCAACAAAAATTATTTTCATCTTATTGAACCAAATTTTACATACTGATATTAACCATATCTCTTGGGTTCTTGAAATTCAATTCACAGAAGTAGTAAATTTATATTTTAGGCAAATCTAAAAATGCTCCTAGGAGGTGGGTAAAAGATGGTAAAAATTTCAATAAAATTTTATACATCTAATTTTAATAAAAAAATTTACTCAAATGTATTATATTGAACTTATATAAATATTATATGTCTATTTTGACATAAAAAAATTTAAATAAAATAAATAAATAAAAACTCAGTTTTAAACTCTAACGTTGTGTTTTTCACTATTAATAATAAATTGAATGCTTTCAGAAAAATACTAAAAATTTACCCTATGATAATTTTGATATTATGAATTCAAAAATAAGTTCTATTTTACCAAATTAAAAAAATATAAGTTTCCTTAACTAATTTAAAATTAACTCTTGTTGTCAAAACCAAAAAGTGATTTTTTGAAAATTTAAAACTATCAAATGATTGAATTGTTTTTATGTCAAATTTAAATGTGAAATTTCTTATAATAACATATATTGTATTAAATGATAAAAATATAATCTAATTAAACTTCAAAAAAATTCGAATTCATAATTTAACACTATAAATTATTTTCATTAAAATGGTTGTTTTCAATTAAAATTTTGTATTTTTCCCTATTCATCAAAATATGAAAGTTATCAGAAAAGTATGAATTTTTTTTGAAAATAAATTTTTATTTCTCGATTATAAGGAAGAATTTAATTTCATTAAATTGATTATATAAAAGGGAGGGGATTTGATTGGCCCGTAAGGGGATCTGCAAACTAGGGCTCCCCCTCATTGCTAACACTCCTTTCACCTCGGGTTGGTGTGGCATCCCTCCTCGCACTCAGTGATCTCATGGTGGTGGATTTCCTATTGCGGTGGTGTTAGACTCTGCCGTCTCGACCTATTCTTCCATTTCTGGCCTGATGTCTTCCATTTTCCTTTCACCGGATAGGGTTTCCTTCAGCGGCATGGTGACGGTCCGCTGCCTAGCTTCGGCTCCTACGGCCTGTGGGTTGCCGCATCAATTCTATTGTGGGCATTGGAAGTTACATCATGTCTTCCACGTGCATCCTGGTTGGCGGCAAAGAGATATGATTTGCAGCGAGGCTACCTTCTGGCATTCCGGTGATTGCTTTATTTCATCATTTTCACTGTCATTTTTTATTTTGGATGTGATTTTGTTGTTCGTGATGCTGAGTTCGTGATGGGATGATTTTCTCGCTGGAGATGGTGATGGTCTAGATTATTTCTCTTTTTGATTTCCTTATTCGGTTGGGGATTTTATGTTGGTTTGGGATCGTTTCCTTGGTGATTTGTTTAGTGTTGACCCGCGAAGAGGTGGTCGAGGATTCGAGGATTCCATTTTAGAAATCTTTCTCACTGGGGCTCCTATCATTGGGGTGAGTTTGATTTGGATTGTATGAGATGAAATGCAATTTTTTATTTGGTTTTTCTTCTTTGATTTTTTCTGTTGTGGGGAGATTTGATCTTCAAGTTGTTTGAAGATTGTGGAGTCAGTGAAGGATCAACTGTGATGTTTTGAAGTGCTTGATTTTAGAATTCTACACATATTTTCCCTAGATGAGGTTCAGAGCAAGAATCTTCCACCTACGCATTCCATTTATATTTGAAAGTTTGAGAGGGTATGGCTCATCCATCGGTATTGTACCTGTGCAACTCTGCACGGGACTGCTAGCCGAGTGGTCATGCGATGGAGAAGGCTTTTGTCACCAAGGTGTAATCGCTGGGGCGGGGCAGATTTTGTATCCTTGATTTGAATTATCTGTTTAATGGTTTTTGGTTGTAATGTTGGATGTTGTGGTTTCTCACTTTTTTCCTCAAAATTGTTTTGATAATAAAAAAATTAATTTTCAGTCTGAGTATATAAAAGTGTCAAATATTTTTTTAAAAGGATTCTCCATTAAATAGGAGGTATAATTTCATTTTTTTAAAAATAATTATTTTATATAAAAAATTGAATATGTCCTTATATTATGTCTAAGAAACACAAAATAAGAAATATAAAATTATATGGAATATATAAAATTTAAAATTATGTTATTATTATTTGTAACTGCTTTTTCAACAGCTAGTTCGGTATTTCATGGTGCGCTCGAACTCGGTTTTGCATGTAGCGCAAGTTATTTAATTTCATTAAAGTGATAATGTACTATGAAATCATGGGGTGTTACATATGGAAGATAAAGTGTCATGTTATGATGGAAAGTGATAGAAAAACTGATTAGGAGAATTTTAACAACAAGAAAACCACTATCATGTGGTGGGTTTAACGGTCATTATTTTCCAAGCAAGAAAAGTAAACGAACAATGTTTTTTGTTTTTTGTTCCATTTCATAATGTTAAGGAATTTATTTGTGAGAATGACTACGAAAATAAATGGATATACTTACTTTTCATGTAGAGTTTCATCGTTTAATAAATTTCTACCACAAAATATTCTTTTCTCCAAACAATGACTATCCAAGATACCTTGTTCACACCTAAAGAGCTAGAGTCAACATATATAGAATCACATAATCCACAAAGGATGAACTATATATTTCACTTCCTGTTTGATATTAACCAAAACCAAAATGTTTAGTACAAGATCAGATGATCCCGAAAATGTATAATCTTTTATAGAAAAAAATACTAATCTTAATTTCCAAAATAAAACAAACAATACACAATGTTCAACAAATACCATTCAATAAAATAAATTTCCTTAAAATACATCAATATAATTCAAACTATGATTGAAACCCAAATCACAGAAAAACTAAATCACATTGTCTTTTATATTATATCATAACACTTATCTCCAAATGACATCAACTAATCTCAAAGTCTCAGAATGAAATGTAATTAACCAAATCACATATTCTCTAGGATAGGTTTATAATTTCCATTAATAAACTGAATCTCTATAAAAAAATAGATTCTTCTAAAATAAAAAAATTCCCCCATTACTCCTCAAATGAGATATCGATGTATTCTATTTTCCTTACGCATATTGTGTTCCCAACAGAGAAAATGTCTTCCAAGATAACATTTACCACTTAATCACTAAATAATTTTCCTATACTAATGATATCCATTTGATAAAACAAAAGATCAAAAAAACTTATTATTGATAAATAAAATCATTTAACTAAAAATAATTATTCAGATTATCCAGGGACTTCAAATAGTCTAGTGGTAGGTGGTAAATTTCAGTCACACTTTGGTTGTCTGTTTGATTCCCCCATCTTTGTCGGATGTGAAGGGTTGTCAAACTGTTAATGTGAAATAAAAAAACTATATTTTATAACAATCCCAAAATGAGATAAATTCCCAAAAATAACAATAACATAATTTAACCACCAATGTTATCTAATACCCTTTATTTTCATCCCAAAAAATAATAATGTGTATTTGAATCAAATGAAAGGATCATATAATCCCAAATGATTATTTATAACTATATCGACAAAAGAAATTATAATTTTCCCACAAATAGAATTTTCACATACCAAACTATTGGGCTACACATACAAGAGAAAAGTCTTCCAAAGTAATCCCATCTTCAATGAGAATTAATACTTTTAAACATTTAACTATCCATTATTTCCCACATAAGTTCTTCTTTGACCTAATAGTTATCATATAGAATAGGGAATTGACTTCTGTAATGACTTGGTCCCATACATTTAGGAAAAATGACTGCAAATTGATTCTTTGGATCTTTTTTATTTTCTTCGACAGTAATCATCATTTTTCCATGGTAATTATTTACTTTATGTCCATATTTCCCACACATAAATAATTTATTTGTTTCATTAAGACACTTTCATGGGTGTCTCCTTCCACATTTATAACATGATGGAAATTGAGCTTTATTTTCCCCACGGTCTCTACTGCATGTGCTCTTATCATTCTCCTCCTTTCTCTTCTTTTTTGACATTGGGAGTAGGTTTATGTATATATTCTTTATGATGTCAGGTGCTCAGGATTCTTCCTCTCCTGGAAGTTTCGATCTTTTTCTTATCTAGGGTTTCTCAATGGGGTTTCCTCATTTTCATGGTAAGATCCTTGTTGCGGGTGGTTCAATCCTGGATGTGGCTTCTTCTGTTGAGAAGACTGGTTCGTCGCGTGGACTTCAGGTGGCTGCAGATGTCGAGCATTTTGCATACAGATCTACACTAGAAATGAATCCAGCTACTTCGCGTGATGCGAGTGATGAAAATAGAACCTTGGGGGGTTCTGCGATGAAGGATCCGAGGATAGATGAGGTCCACGCGGCTTCAATGACTGCTGGTGCTACCCTTTCCCTCAGAACTGAACTGGTCCTTGTGGCTGCGGATGCTGGTGGGCTTGCTCCTGTTGATGTTGCGCTGAAGGACCGATGTCAGGATGATGTCACCTTTGCCGATCACGTTGTCCCGACAGTTCCGAAGAATTATTCACCTACTATGGTGGATGTTGCGGGATCCAAGGAAATACTGTTTGAAGGAAAGTCCAATATGGGTTGTCCTACTCTTGAAGCGGTGAGTGATGATCAGGAATTGAACCAAATTTGCAAAGGTGCCTTAGGTGAAATTGATGCTCATCCTGCATTGGAGAGGGTCTTTGTGGAGACGGGAATTACCTATACTAAATTAACAGATGCAGGTAAATCTAGAAAATCCCCCTCAGGAATTGCAGGAATTGCAGGTGAATCTGAACGATGGCACTTTACATCTGTACGCGATGGTATTTCTGAGCGAATTGTTTAGAAGGGAGACACTACCTATTTTGTTGCTAGTAGGGAGTCTATTCTTGACAGATTCAAGATCTGTGAGCATTCAATTATTTCCATAATAGTTCTTCCTAGTGTAAGTAAAACATGGGGAATTGATGACTTGGTTCGGAAACATACCTCTATATGGGGGTTCTCTGATTGGATATGCATACCTATGGGACGTGGATTCTTTCATATTATTTTTCCATCAGACCATCTTAAGTGGAGAGATTTTGGGTTCGGGTCAGTAGATTTAAATCCAGGTATGGTTTTCTTTCACGAATTGGATTTCCATTTTAATCATTTCTCTATTAAAAATACCATAGCTCAAGTCTAGATCAAAATTTTTGGCCTTCACTGGATCTTATGGCATCCTAAAATTCTATTTTATATCGCCTATGCAGTTGGAATTCAAATTAAAATGGACCAGACTACCGATGCTGAAAAATTTGTCCATTATACTAGTGTTCTAGTCGATGTTGATTTAAGTACTTATCAAATTCATAATATAGTCTTATCTGTGTTGGATGGTGATATCTCTCTCAAGGTGTAGTATGAGAGATTACTTGATTTCTATAATGATTGTCAAGTAATTGGCATGATAAAGAGAGGTGTTTGAAAAATGTTGATTGTGCTTATTGTTCATTAAAAGGGAATCACAAGACATCTTGTAGGGAGAAGGTGAAGAAACAATCAATGTAGGGTAATGCACCATGAGCGGTGGATGATGCTCCCCAAGAGACTGCCCATGAGCCTCAGGTGAATATGGATGCGTCTCCGGTGCATCAAACAGAGGAGTTCCTTTCTGGGGGTGAAGGTGACGTGACGCCAGAAGTGTTTTTGGGAAAAGAGCAGGAAATAGCGGACCCCATTCTTAATGAGCAAGGTGAGAGGATTTCAGGTACTCACATGGGAATTCATAAACTAATGGAAACACATGACATTAAGGGATGATGGGATGAAGTTGAGGATGATTCCCCAAAAAAACCAACATACAGTCAGGTTTTTTCCAAAGGGAAAAATGTTGTGGAGGATGTTGAAGGATCTTAGCCTACTCCTCCTTGGAAAGCAAGACCTAGGAGGGATTACTCTTAATTGAAGACAACCATGGTTACTAGGTCACATGGCCCACTGGATTATGAGTCTTACTGGTATGGGGACGATGATACTTCTTATCAATGTTACATTGACTTTTGAGTTCTTCTCTTTGATTCTCCTTAGGTATGAGGGCATGTGTGCTTGTATGACCCTCTCATCCTTCATGGTGTCTTTTGTTTTCCTTTTTTAATAATAAGGGCTATGCCCTAATCTTTCAATTATGTATATGGTGTTTATCATATTTTTGGAAACCTTCTTCAGCATTAACATGATATCATTTATGGCTATCAAAATTCCATTTAGTTTCTCATATCCACAATCGTGCCATCCTTGAACATCATGTTAAATGTGACTATGACTAATTTGGAATATAGCGATTTTCTAATACCAGAAATCATTGTGTCAGTTACAATAACCATAAAATCATATGGAGAATATCATGATTCCATATTTCAAATAAAGAACACCTTAGGATTAACCAAGGTTATTTATTCTAATCTTATATTGAAATCCCTCAAATTGATTTTTATGAAAAATGTGAATTATCCCAAGCATATCCCCCAGGATTTTTGAAACAAAGAGTGCAGAAAAGGTTGTTGTCGTTCACTTGTTATCTTTCAAGTTTATATCAAATAAGTGTTTTCGGGTTTTACCCCTTGGTACATATGTGCTAGAGATAACTCTTCCGGATCGTATCTAAATAGGGATTTACTGCATGAAAAACAGACATAATATTTACATTACCAAAATTTTTTGATGTTCTTCTATACAAATCCTAAAAGACTATCATAGGTTAGTGTCTTCTAATAAGAGTTTTTCTAAATCTAGATTCCATGGTTTTTATTAAACCTCCTCTGATACCAACTATAATTCCCCGAACCTAGCAACCCATAGTCGGTACATTATTACATAACATTGTCATGATTCCAAGGGATCATGTCCTCAATGACCGATTAGTTTAGTATCCTTGAATGTAATAGATATTTAGATAAGTTTTACATTACTTTATGAAATAAAAAACAACTTTGTGTCTCCTTTGAACACACTCATATCTCGTATCCTATCCATATAGTTCAATCATAATATATTTATTTACATCTTGGAAAAAATAATAAATAAGAAAGGGGTGAGCTCAGATGCTCAGTATGGATAACAAAATACCAGAATCTTTCATAAATAAGCATTAACATTTAGGTCAATGTATAAGACTAAAACAGAAGCCTTTTAAACATAAATTTCAGCATAATATGGTAAAGTTGAATAAAATAATTCCATTTACATATTCAAATGGATATTCTACTAGTAGAATACTCACATGTAATATCAATAGCTTATTTCATAATGATCTAATGCATAATGTCAGACATCATAAACACATAGTCAAAGTCTCGTGCCAAGACTTCATATAATGATTTTCTCAAGGCCTTGTGCCTATATAGAAGTTTGTCTCATGAGACATAATGATGCATCAAGGAGCTATAAAAGGATCCACATGTCACTTACTAAGTGCAATGAATTCCAAATATGAAAAGGTTGAATAATAATCTAAACATTTGTATTAAAACTAGAATACAAAATGTCTATATTTTAACCACAAACCACAAATGGTAAAAAAATTACACATCCACAGTCAAACATAACTCATTCAATAAAATATTGAATATTTTATTATAATAAATCAACCTCAATAAAGAATAATGACGTATATTTACATAAATGAAAATAATTAGTAAAACTATTTGAGAGAAATATCCTCTTTTCCTGAAAACATTTTAATCTCCCACTATTTAACAAGAAGCTGTTAAAAATAGATTTTTGAATAAAAGTGTCACATACCACATTGAAACTTTTAAATGTAATTTAAATTTTAAAACATTCATGTACATATAAATAAATTCTGGAAAACATTTTTAAAACATGTACAATAATGAGAATGATTTAGAAGAATAAATCATTAAAATGATGTTTTAGTAAAAGAGTTAAAAACCAAATGAAAGACGATTGAATACAAATATTTGAGGAATAACTGTAATGAAAACATTATTATATCATGATAATAGAGGGATTCATGATATACATGGTCTACAGACATTATATACACAATATAAAAGTGAATTGGCCCATAACAACAAATAAGTTTCTATTGAATTTAAATGGACATGAAATTTCGTATAAAGACAATACCCATACATAAAAAAAATCTATGGCCTAATTATGTGTGAAAAATATAAATATGATCAATATGTTTGGAAATTTAGTGTAAATAAATGAGAGGACATTCCCTCATATTCTTATAAAAAAACAAATGACTTGAATGTTTAAATGAACGAATAGAAATTGAGTTAAGATTACACTTATGAAGTTCATATCGATGAGTTGAAAATTTATCAATGGACTGATTATGTGTATCAAAAATATATAAACAAAAAGGGAAGTGGAAATTACAATATATATAAATAAGTAGTTATTTCACACATAATATTGGAGAAAAATAATCAATGAAGTTTGTGTAAAACCCAATGAGTGGAAATCGAAATTAGAAATTCCCGTAATGATTTTGTAACTTACGAAGCATACACCACATGAAAAAAGGATACTACAATGAAGTTGTAAATACCCATTACATAAATTATATTACACAAAGAATAAAATAATTGGTAGTACATACACCACAAAAAAGAAATTGTGGTAATATAGCTTGAATCTCATAGGAATAAGAAGTGAGAAGAAAACCCCTTACCTCTACTTTTCCTTAGTAGAAGCTAGGTTAAACTATTTCATAATGGTGAAACCATTGTTATTAAATTATAAAAAAATCATACATAAATATATTATCATATATGATCTTCTAATATTTCATTGTGAATGATATTTCAGTAGTATCATTTTTTTGGGTGTTAACAGATTAGTTTTCCATTATATGTTTTGTTACGTAAGTCACATTTGTTATTGGTTGGATGTATTTGATTCATATACAAAGTGATATTATGTTCATAAACATTATTTTTATTCATAAAATGAAAATTATTCTGGAGTGGTTATGATGGGGAATGAAATCTCATCACGTCATGGAGACGGTAAGCCGTACATACGCACAAGCGACAATATCATTCTATTTATGGTGAAATCGTATTTAATTGGATGGTATATTATATATACAGAATAATTAACAAGTTATATTTATTATTTAAATCATTTATACTAATTATTATACACATATAAATAATGATGTGTTCAATAACAAACTACACCGCAACGTGGATACAATATGTCATACGTACACATGTATGGGGACTTTTTCATTCATAAGAAGGATAGAGTAATGAATATGGTTGAACCATAATTATAATAACATCACAATATGTATAAGGTAAATGTGTAATTATTTTGGTTTAGAAACAACAATGGAAGAAAAGGTGGAAGAGGAAAAGAACATGAGGAAATTATTACCTCTTATTCGGGTGATTTCTTTTGATTTGATCAAAAGGGTTCTTTAGGTTGGCTCCAACAGCCCGAAGGACTTCAAATTTTTATTTTATTTAAAACAGAACCCCATGTTAAGGGAAGATGGGGAAACCTGAATAGACTTCCTGTACATAGGACAATCATGACTCGATGGTCTAGAGAAACAACCCAACAAGAAAATATAGAGTTTCCCCTCTCCAATTTTTCATCGTGAAAAGCCCTCCACAGTTGAATGGTTGTACAACAATTAAGAGTCCTATGTCAAAGCACATGCCTGATCCAAAGGCTAAAAGAATACTCTCTCAACATCCAAATCCATAAAGCATTGAAAAGAATAAAGGCATGCTATAAAACCTCCTCTTGGGTTTTCTACATGATATCAGGCCCGATTAAATCTCTATTCCAATGGACCACAAATAGAATAATTGATACAAAACAGCTTGAAAAATGAATACGAGAAACAAACGGCTGAAATCAAAGCCACATGAGCTCACTGATCCATAGGGAACCTCCAACCCCACATGTAGAAACCCAAAGAGGAAGACAAACCAGGAACATGAAGTTGATTCATCATCACCATGATTGGAAGACCAACAAGAACATTAATGAGGTGTCTTTGTTGAGGGGGTCCAAGATGATCAGAACAAGATGCGCCTCATTGGGAATGAAGCCGATTATCTCAAAACATCTGAAGAACCCTAATTAGATTCCAAACTGCGCGATCCATGGTATGAGAAAGCACCAACAATGAGGGGCTACTCATGAAACTATGACACCTTAAGAACATCATCCACACAGATATCATTCAAAACCTGAAAAATAACCACCAAAACCTCAAACTACAAATCCCCATAGCTGATCAGGTACCAAAAACCTCCCCCTCTGAGTCGTGCTGAAGGAAAAGCAAAACAATCCATCTGAAACCACACTCGAACCGAGACACACCAAATCCTCCATGGACCACACTAATACCAAACCTCATACCGGTGCTGACGCTAAAACTCAGAATTACCCCAGATCCAATCCTTCCCAGATAACTCCCACACCAAGCATCACGCCATACCTTCACCGAACTTAAAACTCATCTGATCTGAAAACAATACTATGTTCTGGACAAACATCACCAGATCGAGTGTGATGGCAGGAAAATGAATCCCAACACATAGTAGTGACGGAGGATGGTCGTCGTCAAAATGTGACATCACCAACCAGAAGGTCGGAGACTTTCCGATCCACACGTGGTCAAGCTAAAGCCATCGCTAAGCACCTTGACTATGAGACAAGATCTTGAGAGCCACCCAACACACCACAGATCCATATGGAACCATCACCTAGTAGCCAATACATGTCATAGGGGGAAGGAGACAGCTCCTGAGAAGAATCCTAAAAGCACCGAAAGGGAGAAGACACACCGTTCATAGGCATTCCTCCTTAGGTTTTCTTTCTAATAAATGTATGGCTTCTAGGTTCACGTTAGGGTAGTTGAAAGGATATTTAAGTACGGTTTGGCCATGAAAAATGTCTTTGGTGGTGTGATTTTGAGATAAGTGGAAGTACCCTATTATATGAGAGGTGAGGGTCACTTTAGGGTTTTTGTGAAATATTATTATATTATTAAATTTTTTTGGTTTATAATGGCTCAAAATAGATTTATTTCGAGGCTAATGTGGGGATGGGTTGAAATAAGCTCAACCAAAAGGTTTTAGAATAGTTTAGATCACCATATTAACTTTGACATTTATATTTAATTCTTAGTTTAATATTTAAATTTTACCGTGTCTTCTCGTATTTTTATATTACATGGTTAATAAACATACTATAAAATGCCAAGAGAACCTCAAGTAGTTCATTAATTAAATATCTATCATTATATAAGTCCATTGGCCGATCCTTATATTTATAGGATTAATAAATCATTTAATAATGTAATATTTGTTTTAAATACTCATTTATGTCATTTTTAAAACTATTTAGTATTTTGTTTTTCTGATAGTCAAAACAAATTGATTACATATAATAAAATATATTAAATCAACCATTAGAAGTCATTTTAACCTATAAAATTCATGGAATGTATCAAAAGACATAATTTACATTTATATTTATATTTATAATATCAATTATTTTAATCATTCTTTAATATGGTAATTACTGCATCGTCATTGTGTGATAAATAAATTTAATTAGTTAATACCTAAAATTTATAAAGAAAATACCATAATGTATTTATAATGAATATTTATAGTAGTATTTATGTTATTTATAACCCTAAATTGAATATTGTTTAGTTTTTTAACTTTAAATGTATCACTTTTAACTCTTCTTTAAATAAAATAATAATTTATGTCCAAATCTATTCCAAGTTGATCAAAAGGATCATATTTTATTCCTATGGCTGATTTTGGTCGAAATAAACTTATCCAATAGAATTAGGACATGTGTTAGGGTAATTATAATATCAATTTTACCTCTAATTAACATATTTACTTTTCACTATGGTAAATAAAATTCAAAAGTTACTATTCACCAAAAATTAATTTCATCTTATTAAACCACATTTTACTTACTGATGTCAATAGTGACTCTTGTATTTTTTTAATTCAATTCACATAAGCAGTAAAATTATGTTATATGTAAATTTTCAAATGTGCCTAGATGGTGGGTCAAAGACATTAAAAAGTTCAAGAAAATATTATATATCTAATCTTATTATTAAATGACTCTAATGAATTACATTAGAATAATATAGGTATTATGTATCTATTTTTACATTAAAATAAATTTTAATGAAAATAATAATTATTGAAATAAAAAGTTGGGTTGTATGTACTACGTAATATTTTTCACTATTCATCAAAATAAGAAAGTTTTCAGAGAAGCACAGAAAATAAATCCAAAATAATTTCTTATTTCCTACTTCTATATAAGAAGTTTATTTTGTCAAATTTAATATATAAAAGTGTCAAATATGGGATTTAGAATGGGTTCTCCGTCAAAAGGCTATAAAATTCCATTTTTTTAAAAACACTTATTTTTTCTGAAAAATTGAATTTTTTCTTATGTTAAGTGCATGAAACACATAATATAGATGTTAAAATTATATAGGGTATATAAAATTCAAAATGTAGTTAATACTATTCATAGAGATTTTTTGAACGGCCAGTTTGGTAAGTTGTGGTGCGCTCGAACTCGGTAGTACGTGTAGCTCAAGATATTGAATTACATTGATGAAATTAACAAACTATGAAATCTTGTGGTGTTACACATAAAGGTTCAGTATTATTCATAATGGTCAAGTTACTATTCATAAAGTTACATTACTATTCATATGGTTCAACTTACTATTCATAAGGTTACATTACTATTCATATGGGTAACATTACTATTCATATGAGTAAGTTACTATTCACTGAAAATATGTAGGCCTTATCATACATTAAGAATCATACAGAACACAACAATGTATTTCATTTTTTTGAAATTTAAATCACATAGGTGGAAAAACTAAGTTTACTAGCTAGGTAATATCAAAATAGTGTTTTGTAGAGGCTTAGTGCTTCATGTATTTAATATTAAATTTATTTTGAAAACAATTGGGTGTTAAATTATCCCCTCCTTACAAAAATTTCAACCTTGAAATTTTGAAATTGAAATTGAAATGTTAATAGTTGATACTTAAAAATTCCCTTCGGGGAAACCCACATCAGAAATATAGTTAAAATATCCTTTGAATTTGTGGGAAAGGGAAATGTATCAGTCACTAAAAAACTACACATTCCAATTGGAAAATATTGTTAGGGAATAATAATCCAATAATCATGTTCTACGTGAAACTAATATAGGACATGCTCAGAGGAAATTTCATTACCAAAAACTAAAGTTATGAAAATTTTCATTGATATACTGAAACAAATATATGATAATAGGATAATGATTTCACTTAGGACTCCTTTCCTAGAGTTAATGAACATTTCCACTATATAATTGTATATATATACACTTCTATTTCAGAAACACAATAATATCCTTTTTGTGCCTTGAACTATCTTTATTTATTCTCATAGTCGAAGCTGCATCATGTACTGACATTATGCTCTAAAACATCATACAATGATCAACTTAAACCATTTCACTAATGGATTAACATTCCAAAATATCATGATCAAATACATTAGAATCATTTTCATATTAATCCTTGGTATATCCATGTACATAGGGTCATTGGAAATCTTCATTTTGTTTAGAATTCCATGATCAATTCTGCATAATGCATCTATTACCTTATTTTCCTTTAATCAATATGAAGAATCCCTAAATTTTCACATGCCAAACATGTGAATATATTAATCATGTGTCCTATTAAAATATATTAATAACTCAAAATAGCATAAAACCTTTTTTGAAACATGAATTCAACCTTACACATACTATTGATATATTCCTTATATAAAAAAAAGTTTGTAACATCCAGAAATGATAGCATATACGACATGCTAACAAGTCAAAAATCAGTTTTTAGGTAGTAAATAATTATAAAAATGTTTCATTTCTTCATAATTATCATCATTATAAGGAAAATATTATGGTTTTTACTTCCATTCATCAATCATCTTCTAAAATGTTTAAATATCCACTAAATTCCTTTTCATGGAACCATTCAACTTATGGTTTTGAATCCTTAATTAAAAAGTGTTGCTATAAAATCCGTGCATATTCCATAATTATTACAACCATTAAATTTCATACAAAATAATAAAATAAATTGATTCTTGACTTGGCATATTAATCATTCTACTTCCACTATGGTAGCATCATAACTTGACCATTATCTAGAATCATCATTTGATGTATTTTACATTGCAAATTGAGACATTGATTTGCATAGTGACACATATCCTTGAAGTTGAATCATTTTACACTGTAAATTTTTTTATTACCCTTTCAATCATGTAATTGAGGACCTTTTTCCCCACACATATATCAAAATTCCATTCTATTCAATCATTTACCACTATGATTCTTTCAAAAGTTATCACATGTGGGAAACCCTTCTTTCCCTTCTTTACTTTATCCATATTTTTAAGGGACTTCCTATTTATTTCTTGCTTCCCATAAAATCCATAGGACTCAGATAATTCATTAAATATTGTTTTAACACATGATATTATTTACTCATATGATGAAGATACATGGGAGACAATCTTCATTCGAAGTGATGGCTTAAGACCATAAAATATATGACCTTTCTTACTCTTTGTGTCACGTGCATTGGTGATTTTCTCATTCTTTCTTATAGGCCCCATTTCTAATCAATTAAAGATATTATATTATCTCATAAAATAATGAACTCTCTATAACTCTAAACATAACATAAATTAATGCATCATATATCCTAGAACCTTATATTTTGTTTACTTTAGGGGCATAAATCTATCATAATGGGGTGTAAGGAAAGTATGAATATCCTAAGAATATCCACCGGGACTATCAAACTAGGTGCCTAGTAATTCTCATTGTCGTGTACCAAAATACCTAGGGTCATGCTCGAAACTCCTTGTCGGAGTTGATACTCTTAGACATAGTTATGCCAGAAACATGTCCACCTGTAGTATCTAAAAAGTGATTTGTCTTCTTATATGATCTACATAATATCATCCTTACTAATGTTCTTGGGTGTTGATGACTAATTACACCCAAAGACTATCTTTGGGTTTTTCTCTAATTTAAATTTTCTAAATCTAGTTTCCATGTTTTATATTAAGCATCCTTTGATAACAATTGTAACACCCCAACCCTATAAGCTGGGAGCTGGTGCCTTATTTTAAGACATTTGAATGGTTAAAAGGATTCAAATCCCAATGTATCTTGTAGTTTAGTAGTTATGAGAAAACCAGAGACATACATAGGTTCAACATTACAACTTGAAAACAAATACAACATATAGTATTTATTGGGAATGTCGATAACTCTGTGTTTATACCTACATGTAATTCATAATAATATTCCTAATGTCCTGATTAAAGAAAACATAAGAGAGGTGTGATCTCAAAAAATCAGTAATGTTAAGAAATATATAAGAATATATCATTAAAATAAACATGAGTCAAGGTGAATAACTAAAAACAAATTCCTTTAAAAAAATTATCTTGAACATAATATGGTAGAAATATGAGTTGATTAAATATTTCAAAATAAAACATAATCCTAGGTATTCTACTAGTCGATTAACCTCATGAACATTGAATTTATAGCTTCATAATTTGGGAAATACTTATTTCGGACATTCTGAAACATATCATCATGGGCTCAGACAAGACATCTAAAAATGATTAATGCCTCAGCCAAGACCATATCTAAAAATGGGAAAGGCCTCTGTCAAGTCCATATCTATATGTCTCATGAGACCGACCTATGAATCCAGGGGATATAATGGGACCCACATATGAAATAACAATTCTAATTAATTCCTCATATTAATGGGGAAAAACATTAACTTTATATATACATTCATATTCAAACTATCATATGAAACGTAAATATCTTTCCCTGAACATTAATCATAATCACTAACCGTTCAGAGTAAAATGGTACATGGTTTTAGGAAACCACATCCATAGTGAAAATAATCATGAACCATTAAATTAAATATTATTGATGATATCATAATGATTAATACAAATATCACATAATAATCAATTGGAGTTTTGAAACAGATGGAATTACTCTTATAACATGATCGAGTAATTCTTGAGATAAATACTATTATAAATTTAAAAGAAGGGTTATTTTAGAAAATTATTTTTATAAAACCAGAACTAAAGTATGATATCATTTTAATAATAAAATGTTTTATTTTAGAAATATAATGGTTGTGAAAAAAAATTATAGCGCGCCCATGAATGTTGTTAAAAATTTGAGAAATTCCCTTGAAACCATCTTGTATTTCAGAAGGAATTTTAAATGTACCTTTTGGAAATGTGTGACTAACCTAAAATAACGAATGATTATATTTAATAAATAGATATATATAACTAAAAAATAATTTATGAGGTGTAAATAATAATACAGAACAATTAAATTGAGGTAATTAGACAATAAATGTAACCTGAATGAAAATGAAGGTTTGAAAGAAAAGTATTTACCACTTTGTAACCTATCATATCATATGAACCAAAATTAATAACCAAAAATTGATAAAATTAATTACATGAAAATAAATATATTCATGATTTGATAAAATCGTGGGGTTTTGTTCATACACCATACACATGTAATTATAGGGAATAAGGAATATCCCACAAAAATGGAAGTGAGATGTGGAAACACCTCACCTTATGCCCGAATGTGTTCATTTATTGATCTTAATGAACTGAATAATCATATTTATCTTCATTAATTAATAATTTCTGGTCCTCCTATATATTTATTTGATTTAGTTAAATGTTAATAGGTTCAATCGTGGCCTTTTTTATGGGTTTAAGAGGTTCAATTTTATTGTTTTGGAATCATTTTTCACATGGTTTTCATGATCAGTGAACTTGTATTTACGAATAGAAGATCGTAAGAAATATGGTATAACATGAAAACTTTTTAGTATATATTAATAGTAACATAATAGATATATAAACCATCTTATAATGATTTTGGCCATATAACATGATGAAGACTACTTAGATAAAGATTAAGCATAAATACTTGGATTAATTTGGCGATTTTGTGCATGATGAAATTGTTTTGTATTATAAGTTTATATTATGAGTGCATGAGGATCCCGGAACATTAAATAAGATAAAAATAAATATATTATACTCTGGTTCAACCATTATTAATGTTTCATGACTTGTCTTGAAGATAGTAATGCAAAATTAAAACTTGTCTTCCTTGAACGTGATAATTAGCACATCTCAGACGACATTCTCATTTTAGTAAAAATGAAGTGAAAAGAAGAGATGATGATGGAATATTATATTATCATAAGAAATTTTAATTACATCTAATGTACTGGATTTTTCATTAAAAATTGGACAATAGGTAGGGATAAGGTATAAGTGAGAAATAATTTTAAAAAAAAGAAGACAAAATCTTACCTCTAGAATATTTATCTTTTGAAACCACCTTAAGGCTCTTGGAAGTGGTCTTTTTGTAATACCATAAGTACAATAATTAGTGATGGTATGAGGAGTATGGAATCAGGATGACGATGGCCAAACCATATTTCTTATGGTTATGAATTTTGTGAAGGAAAGAACCTCCATTTATATGTGAGGTGAGGGGTTACTTAGGAATCAGAAAACTATTAAAATATAATAAATATATTTTAGGATTTAAGACTTAAAAATTCCTAAAAATAATGGGGGATTACATATTAGATGTAATATTATAATTTTTTGTGTTTTTAAATAATTTATATATTTTTATATAATTTAGAAAAATATTTTATTCATGAAAACCCATTTTAAAAAGATAAAAACAATTCATATCTATGACATTAAACACAACAACAAAAAATTTAGAAATCGAATAAAATTATATATTATATCACAGAAATGTCATATTCATATAGGAAATATATGAATTATATTAAAAAGATAAAATTATAATTTTTTTATTATTATTAATAAAATATATTTGATTGATTCATTATTTAAATTAATACTACTTCATCATTGTGGAAGCCATTATGGTATTTATTTGTTATCTAAAAATTGAAAATAAAATTCCAAGAGAAATATAATTTTATTATATTTACAAATATTAATATTTTCCGAATAAAACCTCTTGAAAACTCACATAACTATATTATTAAATTAATATCAATAATGTGAAAACCTAATTTCCTTTTGAAATAAAATATTATAAAGGCTTTAATGTGATTCTTTTGGGCAAAAAATGTCCAAAATTCGAAAAAACGTTATAATAGTGTAAAATGAATTATAGAAAATGTTTTATACAAAATATGGGTCATTTAATAATTCTTAAAATTTTTATTAATGACAGTTTATTTATTTTATGTATGCTTTCACTAGCGTTGCATCGCGTTACATAATCATTAATGTTAATTATTACATATATAAAAATTAATGAAATGCTATCATAAATATAAATTAATTAGGTTCAAAATAAAAATTATAATTTATTCATTGTGTATATTCACTCTTATACAAAACAAGTCATCTTCTAAACTTTTTTATTTTATCTTTTCTTGCCCTGCACTAGCATTGCACCAAAAATTGGATAATACTCATGTTCCATAACACAAAAATTGTAACACCCCAAGATTTCATAGTGTGTTATTTCTTCAAAATAATTCAACAACTTGCACTACACGCAACACTGAGTTCAATCACACCATGACTTACAAAAAAAAGCCATTCAAAAGAGGTTATGAATAGTATTATCTAAATTTTAAACTTTATATAATCCTTATAATTTTAGAATCCATATTATGAGTTTCTTAGATATAATGCAAGAACAAATTCATTTTCAGTATTGCACTTTTATCAACTTTTAATAGTGAACCCTTTTTAAATACAATATTTTAAACTTTTTGACTAAATGGGGACATAAAAAATTTAAAATGAAACATCCCAAGCATCCACGGTACACTTTCTTTGAATAATACAGTAGCGTGTGTTGTACGCAACCTTGAGTTTTAACACACACCACAACCAATCAAACTAGCCGTTATGAATAGTAATACCTACTTTTTAAAATTATATATATTTTATATTTGAAAATGGACTTCATTTTTGGATTCGGAATATCGAATTTAGCCTAAGGTGAAATTTTGGTACATTTCGGATAACTTTCATATTTTGATGAATAGTGAAAATTACTAAGTTTTAATTAAAAACAACTTTTTTAATCAAAATAATTAATAGTGATAAATTATGTATTTGAGTGGTTTTAAAGTATATTTAGAATATATTTTTACCATTTAATATAATTTTGGTCATTGGACATAATTTTACAATTAAACCGAACATAAACGAGTGTCAATCTTTTGATAGTTATTATCTCTTAAAAACACGCTTTTTGTTTTGACAGCGGGAATTAATTTTAAATTAATTTCTACCACTTATGTGTTTTGAATTTAGGAAAATGGATTCCATATTTGTAATCAGGATGTTCAAATTGTGTAAATAGGTAACTTTTATTTTTAGAGATTTTGAATAATTACTGCAGTAAATATTTTATTAACCATGGTTAAGGGTAAATCCGGTAAATAAGGGTTAAAAAATAATATTATAATAATAATAAATTACCCTAAAACGTGTCTTAACCCTATTGGTTGATACATGGTCGACCATGGGAATCTTTGGGTCTATTTTGGGACCCCATGGATCCACTTGTAAGTGATAATGACACTTTATTTTAATTAAGTTAAAATGAATACAAAAATGACACAAGCATATATCTTTTAGAAAAACAATTGTTACATAGGGTAATATATGTTGGATTTTAGATTATAAATATTAATTAGAAAGAAAAAAAGATTTCCTACATAATTATATTTTATTTATAATTTTTAGACATTAAATAATTTATTTTATTTATGACACAATGATGATGAAGTAATTTATATAATAGTGAAAAATTAAAATAATTGATATTATAAATACCCAAATAAATATAATATGAAACTTTTAATGAATTAAACTACTTTTCTAGGATAATATGATATATTAGGATTGATTTAATTTACTTTTTTCGAAGTAATCAATCTGTTATGAGTTTCACAAAAATCAACTATTGAATAGTGTCAAAATTGACATAAAAGAGTTCTTAAAACAAATATTATATTATTAATTGATATTAAATTCCTAAAAATCTATTGTTCGGCCAAGAGACTTATATCATGATAGGTTCATCATTAATGTACCACTTGGGGGTCTCTTGGATTTATATAGTAAGTTTATTAACCATATTATATAAAAATACAAAGAGACATTGTAAAAGTGAAACTAATTAACTTAGAGTTAATACTTAAAGATAAGGTTAATATAAGTACCCAAACCTGTATAAATTCTATTGGTTGAGTGGTTTTCGACCTATCCCCACCTTAACCTTTGAATAATAAGCTTTGGAGCCATTAGAAACCGAATATGAATTTATTATAAATTAATATTTCTAGCTTTCCCAAAGGTGCCCCTCACCCCTCTTATAAAAGGGAACTCCTCATTATCATTTCTTCACACCTTCAAAGCCTTTTGGTTCGGCCAAACTCTGCCCAAATACTCTCCCAACATCCCTCACTACAACCTAGAGGCCTTAGGTTGATCAGAAAGCCAACCTATGGAGCCCTTTTGATCAAATCAAAAGGAAGAACCCGAAGAAGAGGTAATGATTTCACCACCCTTCTCCAAGTTCATTTCTTCTTCCACTTCTTCTTCCTTTGTTCTTACCATTATAAAATAATAACTCCAGTATCTCACATATACTGTGATGTTATTATAAATATGGTACAACCATATTCAGTATTCTATCCACCCTTTGAATAACATGTCACCATACGTGCGTACGTACGGACTACCGTCTCCACTTCGTGGTGTAATTGTTATTCAATATAATATTATTTGGATAGGTATAATAATGATGTGTAACTCATGTATATAATAAATATAACATGTTAATTATTATGTATATATGATATAACATGCATTTATATATTATTTTAATATCAAAAGAATGATATTTTCGCTCGTGCGTACGTACGGACTACCGTCTCCACGAACGCGATGAGATTCATTCTCCATCGTATCCATTCAAGTATAATTATCATTTGATGATTTAAAAATGATGTTAAAGGACTAGATATCATTCTTGATATGAATAAGATACAACAACCATGGCTTATGTAACAAAACATATAAAATAAAATGAGTAAGTTAACTCCCGAAACGACGATAATTCTAAGATATTATTAACAAATCAATGTTAAAAGATCATATATGATATCAAATTATTATATATGATTCTTGTATAATTTAATAACAACTATTTCACCATTATACAGGAGGTTAACCTACCCCAACCAAGGAAAAGTACAAGGTAAGGGTTTACTTTACAACCTCTTCATTATCCAAGGTTGTTTATACGTAATAATCTACTGGGATCTCTTTATCATCCACATCCATGTTTCTTAAAAATGTATTTCAAAACATTTTTACTATTTACTAGAATATGAGTTAAAGTCATTTATACCCTTTTTGACTTTTATAAGTGGTTTATAAAGGAATCTTTCGGTCGTTTTCAAAACAAGGTCCTTTTTAACCTTTTCGACAGAATTAAGGTAAGAATGTTTTTTTAACTTATACGGCGGGTGCGGCTATTTTCCGCCGTTATAAAATCTTCGAAGCTTCCCTTACAAGATTATAAGAATATTTTCAATGAAAATGTTTTATTTTATATGGATCTAAAATTATTTCAAAATAAAAGGAGATATTTCTTTAAAAATAATTTTGATTTCATCTATGTCAACATCCTTTGATGGATTTTAAGATTATTTGAAGTTGATTTATTATGATACAAAACATCTATATTGTATTGAAGGTTTTGTGATATGATTGACTGTGGATGTGCTATTTTTATACCATTCATAGTTTATGGTGAAAGTATTGACATTTCATATGCTAGTTTTAATATGAATGTTTATGTTATGTTTAAACCTTTTCATATGGGAATGCATTGGACTTAATATGTGACGGGTGGAGCCCGCTATAGCTCCTCGATGCATCGGTAGGTCTCATGAGACAAACTAGTGTCTTGGCACAAGGCCTTGACAAAATCTTATTTGTAGTCTTGGCACGAGGCCTTGGCTATGTGGTTATGATAGTCTGGCATTATGCATTCCAACATTATTAAAGTGGTTATTGATTTTTGCATGTGATTATTTGATTAGTAGAATATCCATGTGAATAAGTAAATGGCATTATTTCATTTTACTTTTTCCATACTATGTTGAAGTTAAAGTTTAAAAGGCTTTTGTTTTAGTAATGCATTGCCTTAAATGTTTATTCTTATTTATGAATGTTTTCGCTATATTGTTATCCTTACTGGGCATTTGAGCTCACCCCTTTTCTATGTTTTATTTTTCCCAGGAAGTGAAGAAGTAAATTATGAATGACCTGCAGGGATATTATGTGGGGATATGAGTGTGGGTTATGGAGACAATATGTTGTTGTAGTAGTTTTTCATTTTATGATGTAATGTAAAACTTATGAATATATCTAGTGTTTCCAAGGCTACTAAACCAATCAGTCTTTCGAGATTTGATCTTTCTTGTGATCATGCCAATGTTACGAAGTAATGCACCGACTCTCGGTAACTGGGGTCGGGGCGTTACAGTTGGTATCAGAGGAAGTTTAGTACAAACCTTGGAAGCTAGATTTAGATAAACTCTGATTAGAGCACGTAGACCTAAGATGAACTTTAAGGATTAGTATAGAAGAACTTCCTAGAATTTTGGTATTGTAGAGATTTTGTGAGTTTTCCGAGCAATACATCCCTGTCTGGATACGAGCAGGTAGAGGCGGCTCTGGCACAGATGTACCTAGGGGTAAAACCCGAAAACACCGCTTTGAGCTAGACTCGAACGGGAACTGGTGCACGACAACGGGCCTTGCTGCACTCTTGGTTACGACACTCCCGGGGGATATGCTTAGGATAACTCTCATTTTATTTACATATCGTTTTGAAGGGATTATGAGTATATACATCCTCAAAGAAAACATTTTTATGATTATGGATTATATCCATAAATAGTTCAATTTATGTTAAGTGTTTTATAAGTATGGGATTATGTGTTTTGATTCATAAACGGATCTAGTTTATGCCATGGTATAGAAATGGCGCCCAGTAGAAGGAATGAGAACTCCAGAAATACCCATGATTCAAAGAGAAGGAAGGATCATATCATTCATGGTCTTAAGCTAGAATTTATAAGAGAAATAGTCTCCCATGTATTATCATCATATGAAGAAATAATATCATGTGTTGATAAGATAAGTAAAGAGTTTACTGAGTCCTATGGCTTTGAAGGGAAGCAAGAGAAGAAAAGGATGGAAGAGAGAAAGATGGATAAAGGGAAGAGGGAAAAGAAGAATTTTCCCATATGTGGTAACTATGGAAGGAAACACCATGGAACTTGCCTGAAAGGAATGGAAGTTTGTTATAAGTGTGGAGGAAAAGGGCACAAAGTACGTGACTGCAAGGGTAAGAAAATGGTTTCAAATGTACAATGCTTCATTTGCAAGGAGTTTGGACACTTCGCGAACCTATGCCCCAGTCATCAGACTATGCCGCAAATGATGCTATTGGATAATAATCAAGTTATGATACTACCACAGATGAAGAGGAATGATTAGAGTTCTTATGTTGATTATATCAATTGAGTGTTGTATCAACAATGTACTTGTTATAATAATTATGGAGTATATAAGGATTGTACTGCAGTACTATTTCATTAAGGACTTGAGATGGTGTGGAACAAAGAAAAGTGACTCAGTAGCAGGTTAAATGTTTGGATAATATATGGTTGAGAGACAGATAAACCATAATATGTTTCAGATACCGAGGTGGTGATTTTAGAATAATACATGATTGATTTGGATAAATTATATTGGATATTCTTGACTACCTTTGAACTAATTAATGATTTGTATATTCCATCATTGTTGGGGTTTAAAACATTTTTGGATTAATGAAGTATATCCAGCATTCTATATGGAATAGGGGAGCATGAATGTAATCAATAAGGAATATGGTAATTCAAGATGTTTCAGTTTATTAAAAGAATACAAGATGAAGGTATTCATATGCTATTGCGGGGTAAAAAGGATCTATATTATGTTTACCTTCCTTATAAATGTTGGACTGTGGGTTTGGACAGAAGTATTTTGGATAGTTCTAGTTTGGATTATTTTGGATTACCATAAAAGGAAAACCCAGAGGTTGGGCGGTAACCCGTCGCGTCCGGCAAGGCTGCGAGACTTGAACCCGCAACTGAAGGGCGACAAGGGTGTATCACCTACCACTGGCCCATGAGATGTCCTGGATTAAATAATGTTGTTTTTTTAATGATCTGGTAGATGAATTATAAATTCATTTATTTTGGAACCCTGTACGAATAGTATAAATAAATAAAAAATTACATTCTATTATCTTTTAGAGTGAAAGATGAGTTGGTGGTAGAAACTTATTAATGGATAAAACTCTGATTATAAAGTAAGTATATCTCCTTATGATCTTAGCCAATCTCATAAATAAATTCCTCAACATTAATAAAAGGAACTTAGAACAAAAATGTTTCCCTAGATGGTACCTTAAATCATCACTAATTTATGGCTTTGGGATTGTTGGCCTTTTCATAGCCATGTTCTCTACTACTCTCCATCAGATAATTGATGGTTAGATTTCTCCTCCATATCCATATTTTCCTACATGGAACCCTAGTATGTGTTATTTTCGGTAATCTTCATACTTTCCACTCTTTATTTTAAATAGAGGCCTCATTAATTCATTTTTCGATTTGGGATTTCAACTAAGATATTTTGAAACGTCAAAAATGTGTTATCCCAATACCCTATATTTTGTTGAACCGATGGTACTTCAAATCATCATAGATTGATGAGTTTAAGGACCTCAATTTTATACTTTTTTGTGATTGATGACCTCAATCACTACCTATAAATATTTACGTTTTTCCTCCAATTATATGTCTCTAATTTCCACCAATGTTCTCCTAATCAAGATCATAATTTGGTGGTGACCCTTTCATTTCTCTTTTCCTCATATTAAGACTAAATTTTAGTAACCCAATTTCCGATGTGGGTTTTCCCACAAATATATTTTCTATTTTCAACCTTTTATTTTCGAAGAACAATTTCATATTGCGAGGACGCAATTTATTGAAGGAGGGGAGAATGTAACACCCCAAGATTTCATAGTGTGTTATTTCTTCAAAATAATTCAATAACATGCACTACACGCAACACTGAGTTCAATCACACCATGACTTACAAAAAAAAGCCATTCAAAAGAGGTTATGAATAGTATTATCTAAATTTTAAACTTTATATAATCCTTATAATTTTAGAATCCATATTATGAGTTTCTTAGATATAATGCAAGAACAAATTCATTTTCAGTATTGCACTTTTATCAACTTTTAATAGTGAACCCTTTTTAAATACAATATTTTAAACTTTTTGACTAAATGGGGACATCAAAAATTTAAAATGAAACATCCCAAGCTTCCACGGTACACTTTCTTTGAATAATACAGTAGTGTGTGTTGTACGCAACCTTGAGTTTTAACACACACCACAACCAATCAAACTAGCCGTTATGAATAGTAATACCTACATTTTAAAATTATATATATTTTATATTTGAAAATGGACTTCATTTTTGGATTCGGAATATCGAATTTAGCCTAAGGTGAAATTTTGGTACATTTCGGATAACTTTCATATTTTGATGAATAGTGAAAATTACTAAGTTTTAATTAAAAACAACTTTTTTAATCAAAATAATTAATAGTGATAAATTATGAATTTGAGTGGTTTTAAAGTATATTTAGAATATATTTTTACCATTTAATATAATGTTGGTCATTGGACATAATTTTACAATTAAACCGAACATAAACGAGTGTCAATCTTTTGATAGTTATTATCTCTTAAAAACACGCTTTTTGTTTGGACAGCGGGAATTAATTTTAAATTAATTTCTGCCACTTCTGTGTTTTGAATTTAGGAAAATGGATTCCATATTTGGAAGATGGATGTTCAAATTGTGTAAATAGGTAACTTTTATTTTTAGACATTTTGAATAATTACTGCGGTAAATATTTTATTTACCATGGTTAAGGGTAAATCCGGTAAATAAGGGTTAAAAAATAATATTATAATAATACTAAATTACCCTAAAACGTGACTTAACCCTATTGGTTGATACATGGTCGACCATGGGAATCTTTGGGTCTATTTTGGGACCCCATGGATCCACTTGTAAGTGATAATGACACCTTATTTTAATTAAGTTAAAATGAATACAAAAATGACACAAGCATATATCTTTTAGAAAAACAATTGTTACATAGGGTTATATATGTTGGATTTTAGATTATAAATATTAATTAGAAAGAAAAAACGATTTCCTACATAATGATATTTTATTTATAATTTTTAGACATTAAATAATTTATTTTATTTATGACACAATGATGATGCAGTAATTACTATAATAGTGAAAAATTAAAATAATTGATATTATAAATACCCAAATAAATATAATATGAAACTTTTAATGAATTAAACTAATTTTGTAGGATAATATGATATATTAGGATTGATTTATTTGACTTTTTTCGAAGTAATCAATCTGTTATGAGTTTGACAAAAATCAACTATTGAATAGTGTCAAAATTGACATAAAAGAGTTCTTAAAACAAATATTATATTATTAATTGATATTAAATTCCTAAAAATCTAAGGTTCGGCCAATAGACTTATATCATGATAGGTTCATCATTAATGTACCACTTGTGGGTCTCTTGGATGTATATAGTAAGTTTATTAACCATATTATATAAAAATACAAAGAGACATTGTAAAAGTGAAAATAATTAACTTAGAGTTAATACTTAAAGATAAGGTTAATATAAGTACCCAAACCTGTATAAATTCTATTGGTTGAGTGGTTTTCGAACTATTCCCACCTTAACCTTTGAATAATAAGCTTTGGATCCATTAGAAACCGAATATGAATTTATTATAAATTAATATTTCTAGCTTTTCCAAAGGTTCCCCTCACCCCTCTTATAAAAGGGCACTACTCCTTCTCATTTCTTCACACCTTAAAAGCCTTTTGGTTCGGCCAAACTCTGCCCAAATACTCTCCCAACATCCCTCAATACAACCTAGAGGCCTTAGTTTGATCATAAAGCCAACCTAAGTATCCCTTTTGATCAAATCAAAAGGAAGAACCCGAAGAAGAGGTAATGATTTCACCACCCTTCTCCAAGTTCATTTCTTCTTCCACTTCTTCTTCCTTTGTTCTTACCATTATAAAATAATAACTCCAGTATATCACATATACTGTGATGTTATTATAAATATGGTACAACCATATTTAGTATTCTATCCACCCTTTGAATAACATGTCACCATACGTGCGTACGTACGGACTACCGTCTCCACGTCGTGGTGTAATTGTTATTCAATATAATATTATTTGGATGGGTATAATAATGATGTGTAACTCATGTAAATAATAAATATAACATGTTAATGATTCTGTATATATGATATACCATCCATTTATATATTATTTTAATATCAAAAGAATGATATTGTCGCTCGTGCGTACGTACGGACTACCGTCTCCACGAACGCGATGAGATTCATTCTCCATCGTATCCATTCAAGTATAATTATCAATTGATGATTTAAAAATGATGTTTAAGGACTAGATATCATTCTGGATATGAATAAGATACAACAACCATGGCTTATGTAACAAAACATATAAAAGAAAATGAGTAAGTTAACTCCCGAAACGACGATAATTCTAATATATTATTAACAAATCAATGTTAAAAGATCATATATGATATCATATTATTATATATGATTCTTGTATAATTTAATAACAACTATTTCACCATTATACAGGAGGTTAACCTACCCCAACCAAGGAAAAGTACAAGGTAAGGGTTTAATTTACAACCGCTTCATTATCCAAGGTTGTTTATACGTAATAATCTACTGGGATCTCTTTATCATCCACATCCATGTTTCTTAAAAATGTATTTCAAAACATTTTTACTATTTACTATAATATGAGTTAAAGTCATTTATACCCTTTTTGACTTTTATAAGTGGTTTATAAAGGAATCTTTCGGTCGTTTTCAAAACAAGGTCCTTTTTAACCTTTTCGACATAATTAAGGTAAGAATGTTTTTTTAACTTATACGGCGGGTGCGGCTATTTTCCGCCATTATAAAATCTTCAAAGCTTCCCTTACAAGCTTATAAGAATATTTTCAAAGAAAATGTTTTATTTTATATGGATCTTAAATTATTTCAAAATAAAAGGAGATATTTCTTTAAAAAGAATTTTGATTTCATCTATGTCAACATCTTTTGAGGGATTTTAAGATTATTTGAAGTTGATTTATTATGATACAAAACTTCTATACTGTATTGAAGGTTTTGTGATATGTTGGACTGTGGATGTGCTATTTTTATACCATTCATAGTTTATGGTGAAAGTATTGACATTTCATATGCTAGTTTTAATATGAATGTTTATGTTATGTTTAAACCTTTTCATATGGGAATGCATTGGACTTAATATGTGACAGGTGGAGCCCGCTATAGCTCCTCAATGCATCGGTAGGTCTCATGAGACAAACTAGTGTCTTGGCACAAGGCTTTGACAAAATCTTATTTGTAGTCTTGGCACGAGGCCTTGGCTATGTGGTTATGATAGTCTGGCATTATGCATTCCATCATTATGAAAGTGGTTATTGATTTTTTTCATGTGATTATTCGATTAGTAGAATATCCATGTGAATAAGTAAATGGCATTATTTCATTTTACTTTTGCCATACTATGTTGAAGTTAAGGTTTAAAAGGCTTTTGTTTTAGTAATGCATTGCCTTAAATGTTTATTCTTATTTATGAAAGTTTATGCTATATTGTTATCCTTACTGGGCATTTGAGCTCACCCCTTTTCTATGTTTTATTTTTCCCAGGAAGTGAAGAAGTAAATTATGAATGACCTGCAGGGATATTATGTGGGGATATGAGTGTGGATTATGGAGACAATATGTTGTTGTAGTAGTTTTTCATTTTATGATGTAATATAAAACTTATGAATATATCTAGTGTTTCCAAGGCTACTAAACCAATCGGTCTTTCGAGATTTGATCTTTCTTGTGATCATGCCAATGTTACGAAGTAATGCACCGACTCTGGGTAACTGGGGTCGGGGCGTTACAAAAATTAGAAATTAAAAATAAAAGTGATAAATAATACATAATAGTTAATAAATAAATCATGAATTTTATTTTTATCACTCAATTATTGTATTTAAATTAAAAAATTTCAATTTTTCAGCGTTGTGAAAGCACTGTGTCGACATTGATAATGATTCAATTAATTATCAAGAAAAAAATATACTTTTCATGTTCCAAATTAATTATGTAAAATATGAAAATATTAATTTAATTTTTTAGTTATTATAAAATTTAGATAAATATTTATATACTAATTATTTCATGATGATTTCATGAAAAATTTTGTATTTTATAAAAACATATATTTTTACTATTAAACCAAAAATAAGGTATTTCATAAAAATCCAAAAAAATACTCAAAACCATTTGGTGACATGTATAATACAAAACGGAATGACATTTTATTAATATAAGTTTCTAAATATGAGAAATTTAATTTTTTATTATAATAATCATTTACTCAAAAAATACCAATTATAATATTATAACTGATTTTATGACACATCAAAAAATTAACTATGGTCTCATAAAATTGTCTCATAATCATATGAAAACAAAATATTGATTCATAAATAAATTTTATGATAAATAATTATCATTTAAATTAATCAATTAATTATAAAATTTTATTTATTTATTTATTTCTAATAAAAATACCAACACATAATTATTAATTTCCAATATATTCACTCTCATTTATAAAGTGGCTAAATTAATTTTTTACTTACATTTGTGATTTTACTATTCATAAAGATTCATTAAAATTCTTTGTAAAGTCTCATAAATTTCAAAGAAATTTTTTTCCTAAATACTTTGAAATTTTATGAGTCTATGGATTCTGAAGAAACTTGATTCTGAGGCCCGGTGTGCTCGGAATCAATTTCTGAAGTTTAGCTCGGGTATGTTCAGTAAACGAATGAGGGGGGTTTTCTATCTTTTTAACTAGTGCTTGGAATTGAAATCTGATGGTGCCGATGAACTCACAACGCTTGTAATTGCATACGGTGACCTTTACCGCAATTGTGTTTGCACGAGATGAGAAGTTAAAATTTGTGGATTAAATAAGAAGTGAATAAAAATTGTGGAACAATTTTTATTTTATATCTAAGGTGGTTATATCCTACATGGTAGAGTTGGGGTGGGACCCCCAAGCTCCTAACTACCCATGTGAGTATAATTGTGGGGTGGGTCCCACACGAGCCCCAACCCATCGAATTCCATAACTCTTTAACCCCTTTGAACTCGCATGTTAATTACATGGAAACTCCCTTTTAAATTTTAGAACCTTTTCACTTCCACACTTAAACTCTTGCCAACACACACCATAATTAATTAATTTAAACACTTTCATTAATTAATTAAGTGTTTGAAATTTGTATTTTGAAATGCATGGAATGTTCAATTAAAATAAGGGGTGGCCTTATTTTATTTTGGTTGGCTTGTTGTGAGGGGATTTGGGGAGAGAACTCTTGTAGAGAATAAATGGGATTCCTAATTTTTTGAAGAACACCAACTCACCGACGAAGAACATAGACTCTGCGACCGCGGTTATTCATTCACTTCTTCCTCCGTGGAAAGGGAGAAGACACCGATGCGGGAACTTGCTAAAAACAGGGCGCCTTCTATTCTTCTCTCCGTGATAAAATAGTAGACGTCACTTCCTCTGGTGCACACCGACGACGACGGAAATGACATCGTCAGCCACGATCCTTGAAAACCGCGTACTTCTTTTTGAGATAGGGTGATTTGATTCAATTTTATTGGAAATAAAATTTTCATTGTGTTTCTTGAACATCGTGCATTCTTGGCTATGTGTTACCGCCTTACGCGGAGGGCGCGGGCCAAACGAACACGGCCCAAAGACCCTCTACTGGAACTTTATTCTTTTGGAATTGGCAACTGGAGGTGGAGGAAGCACGGGGCCATCACGCCGTGCCAGGAACATGGTGAAGGAAGCAGGCACCGTCACACCGACTGTGAGGGAGGAACCGCGGCCTGCATCACGAGCCGCTTCGGTGGATGAACCGGCTGGCCGCGGTGCCAGGGGGCGCTGCACTGAGGAACTGACCGACCCGTCTGCCGGCCGTGTGAAGTTGGACCGTAGCGCCAGGAGGGCACCACGCTGGAGGACCGGTGGCCGGCCCATGTGGGTCGCGTGTGCAAAATTCCGGCCGGTTTGGGGAAGGGCGGCACCGCATGGCGCCGCCGGTGCAGACAACTGCCCCCCCCCCCCCCACCTTGTAACCCACTCGGCCTACGGCCAAGCCGCTCGGCCCACCGGTCGAGCCAACCGGGCCGCGCCACATCGGGCCGGGCTGCGCCCCTTCGGGCCCGACCGCACCCCTTCGGTCTGAGTTTTGTATTCCTTCGGACCGGTCTGACACCAATGCTGGGTCAGACCTGTCAAACTGGGTTAACCCTATATATCGGCCCACTGGGCTAAACGGGTCGGGCCTATTAATCACTTCAACAGAAATAACATAAAGACTGCGCGTCCAATCAATGCGCCGTCTACGACACTAGGAATATTTCTGTGAGATGGTTCTTTTGATATATTCTACTTGAGTTTTGGATGTCGATGGATATCATCCAGGTTAGAAATGATTGTATTTCAAACCGGGCCCCTCGAACGGAAAGTCCATTATCTCTCAGACTGTGCGTCTGATTGACGTGCCGTCTATCACGTTGAGTTCCTATTGACTAGACGAAACGTTGGGATACATCAACTATAGACTTTGAGACAGTTTATGTATCGACCCTCTTGGCTAGTGGAGCAGACCCTCCTGGAATCGAGCGTGCTGTGTGCAGGAATCCTAGAGCTTGCTACGACTACGATGAAGATGATGACTGTACTTGGATCCTACGTGGGTTCGCCAGCAAGGACGATTTTACTTGGATCCTACATGGGTTCAACAGTGATGACGATTGTACTTGTATCCTACGTGGGTTCAGTAGTCATGGTTACTGTAATTGGATCCTACTTGGGTTCGGCAGCGACGAATTCTGTACTTGGATCCTACGTGGGTTCGATAGAGGAGATGATTCAGAGGCTACATCTAATCATCTCCACCCCTCTTCATGAGAAGCATACCTGTGTGAGCTGAGTCTTGACATTCAATCATTACCATTAATGTGATTGACTTATTTCATGTGTGGATCAGATTGTGCTTGGGCTCAGATGTTAGAGCTGAACTGAAATTGATGACTTAGGTATATGTATGGGCATATACCTAAGTAGATTTGGTTGATACTTCATGTTTGTATCTTTCCTTTGTGGTTTATCCTTCTTGGATTATGGTAGACCTTCAGGGGTCTCGGGGTCCCTACTGAGTATCGTATAATAACCCTTGCATGGGAAATGCACGCACTATGTTGTGTTGGTTGCAGATGACGAACAACACTGATTGTGATTGAGGCTTCTGGAGATGGACAGTATCCGGAGGTGGACCACCTGGCGGGACGTACACATAGAGGATGGATGGACCTGAGGTATGGACGAGACTATCGGTACCCACCCTTCAGGTGGGATTCTCAGAGGATGACTCTGTGGTTGTTGTTTTACTTTACAGCTGTTGTACTTTCATTCTCAGTTGTACTGTACTTTCATTTGGGTTTTTATACTGGCCCATTTACTTTCCAACACTTACTTTTGTACTCAATTTTACGTTTTTCTTAATTCACTTGCATAATTTGTTGTGTTTTTTTACTTTTATAAAGGCAATGCCTTCTCTTTTACTTGTATTTACACCTTTGGTGCTAGTCTCCAACCCCTGGCCTATGGATGGCAGTCTTGGGGTAGTCACGGCATGGGCCCTGAGGATGGGTTGTGACAAATTGGTATCAGAGGAGTTGGTTCTACTGCAGAACTCAGGACTCTGATAATTTCTTCTATGAAGAAATAGTGTTAAGAGTATTGAGTGTGGTTTTCAGTCGAGGGAGTCCAGTGTTGGTGCGGCGGCTAACGTATCAATACACCAGGAACATGACTTCTGATTTCCGACTCAGTGCTCAAAAACACTGATTGAATGTGTGTTTCAAAAGTTTTCTTTGTGATTACATTGTGTCAGATCACCAAGTATACTTTATTAACCGCGGTGCACCGGTTACTATTCAGGTTGGCCCCATGAAGGTAGCCAGCTAGGGTTCTGAGCATTGTGCGACATGGTAGCCCACCAAGTGATGAGGCCTCAGTGCAGGGCCCCATTACAGTGGAGGCACCAGCGGTACCACTACCCTCTAGGCCACCGATACCACCAGCCCCTACAATGGAGAGTGAACGCCGCCTGAGTGCGTTGCACGAGTTTCAGCGACAGAGGCCGCCCAGGTACCATGGAGAGATGGATACTCAGGCAGCTGAGAATAGGCTAGAATCTATCGTCAGAATCTTCAGATTGGTAGGGACACTAACAGACCTTATGGTGATCCCTACTGCATGTCTACTGCACGCAGAAGCAGGTTGATGGTGGAGCCTAATGCTCTAGGTTCACGATGAGGCATAACTACTTTGGAAGGACTTCGAGAGCCTCTTCTTCTCGGAGTTTGTTCCTTCCACCCTCCATATGGTGTGCATCCAGGAGGTAATACAGCTACGGCAGGGTAGCATGACAGTAGCCCAGTACTCGGAGAGATTTACCGACCTCTCGTGCTACTCCACGGACATGGTACGAGACCCATTCTTCCGGTCCCGAACCATCGAGTAGGGACTGAGGCATGAGATCGGAGCTTCGATGATCTCCCTAAGCATTCTGACACATATAGGATTACTGGAGCGAGCTCTTCTTGTGGAGATCATTCTTGTTGAGCCTACATCAGCAGCGAGGCCTATCGTAGGGTGACATGTAGCGGAGTCTTCTGCAGCTAGTAGTAGATAGATTTCGTAGAGGTCTAAGTGGACTTGGATATTAGGTGGGTGACCTCAGGATACTGGTTCAGATGTGTGGGGCACATGCAGCAAATCCAGTCATACAAGAGGTAGGCAGTGCTATGCATGCGGCAAGCAGGGCCACATGGCTCGCGACTGCCCGACCCGCCATGCAGAGGAGCAGCATACATTTGAGGGACCACCCAGGAAGAGGCAGAGGTTTGACCATGGCAGTCTGTAGGAAGAAGGCGGACGAGTAAGTGGAGATGGCTGACTAGTAGGTGGTGGACGACGCTTCGAGGCTCTACCACCACCCCCACTAGGAGGGCCACCCCGACCACATGGAGCTAGAAGATAGGGGAAGGCTCAGCTCCAGGCAGTCGAGGCCTATGACCACGGCGCACCTGAGATGATTCGAGTTACTATCTGTGTCTACTCCACCCTTGCTGCAGTTCTTATAGACACATGAGCGAGTGATTCATTCATTTCTGCCACCCTTGTTTGGAACTCAGAGATTCCGACAGAGCCGTTGGCTCGATCCTTACGACTAGAGACTCCAACGGAAGAAGAATCGATGATTACGCACGGGTACCGGTAGTGTGAGCTTACTCTAGGAGGCGAGAGCTTTGGCTGGGATCTTCTTTTAGCAGTGTCGAGGCCTTACGACATTATCTTGGGCATGGATTGGTTATCTACAGTCCATTATCAGATCGACTGTTTTAGGCGCAAAGTGCGGTGTGTCCGCATAGATGGGTGCAGGTTCACCTTCACCGGCGAGAAGGGAGCCTTTTCAATGCAGGATGGACCTACGTAGAGGAGAGGGTAGCCGATAACCCATCAGTTTGCTAGTCTCATCCTAGGAGTAGTTGATGTGCGGAGTCTATGTTTTCCTGTTTTGGTGGATCAGTATGCAGACGTTTTTCCTGACGACGTTCCAAGACTACCTCCTCGCAGATAGGTAGACTTATACATTGAAATGTACCATGGGACATCACCAATATCTACTCTAGCATATCAGATGGCTCCCGCTGAGCTTTGAGAGCTGCAGGTACAGGTGGAGGACTTGAAGGGCAAAGGATTCATTCGATCCAGTGTTTCACCCTGGGCGTCTCCGATTTTGTTCGCCAAGAAGGCGGACGGGAGCTTGTGACTGTGTGTCGACTACCGTCTCCTGAACCAGGTGACCGTGAAGAACAAGTACCCACTTCCATGGATTGATGACCTTTTTTATCAGCTCAAGGGAGCACGATGGTTCTCGAAGATAGACCATAGGTTAGGCTATGATCAGCACAGATGTCGAGATGAGGATGTGCAGAAGACGACCTTCAGGTGTCGATATAGCCACTACGAGTTCCTCGTTATTCCCTTTAGTGTAACCAATGCACCACCAGTTTTCATGAGTCTCAAGAACATGATCTTCCAGCCTTACCATGATCGTTTTGTCGTAGTCTTCATCAACGACATATTCATTTACTCGAATACTGATAAGGAGCACGCCTACCACTTGTGGGTTGTAATGGACACACCCCGAGAGCACCATATTTATGGTAAGATCTCGAAGTGCTAGTTCTGGATTCGAGAGGTTCACTTCTTGGGGAACATCATTTCAGAGGCCGGAGTTTCTATAGATCCTGCGAAGATCAAGGCATTACTTGCTTGGGAGCCACCCTGGAGCGTGACATAGGTGCAGAGATTCCTATGTCTGGTTGGGTACTATTGGAGATTTGTGAAAGACTTATCCAGATTTTCAGCACCGCTTTCAGCTTTGATGAAGAAGGGGAACCCCGTTGAGTGGTCAGATAGATTTCAGTAGAGCATCCAGGTGTTGAGACAGAGATTGACCAGTGCACCCATCTTGAGGCTGCTGGAGGAGGGCATAGGGTACATAGTTTAATACAATGCATCAGGGACCGAACTCGGGTGTTTCATAATTCAGGAGAAGGGCGTGATCGCCTATGGTTCACAATAGTTGAGGTAGAACGAGCGGAACTATGCTACCCATGACCTGGAATTAGCAGCAGTGGTCTTCACCTTGAAGATGTGGTAGAACTATCTGATAGGCGAGTGCTTTACAGTCTACTCTAACCACCAGAGTCTCAGGTACATCTTCTCAAAGAATGACCTAAACATGAGATAGGGGCGATGTCTCGAGTTCCTCAAGGACTATGACTTTTTGATAGTCTATACTCTTGGGAAGGGGAATGTTGTAGCTGATGCTCTCACCAAGAGGCAGGGCATTCAGCTACCTGTAGAGGTGACGGAGCAGTTAGCCACTTTGAAGATATCCTTCGTGGATAGAGATGGGGAAGCCTTCCTACAGTCCCTCACAGTCTCTCCTCCTCTACTTCAGCGGTTCAGAGAGGCACATCGTGTGGACGTTGACTATGAGACGTGATGTGCTCAGATTTCCACAGGGCAGGGGCCTGATGGATTTTCTGAAGGAGAAAAGAACATCATCCTCTTTAAGGGACTTACCATGGTACTAGTTTCACTGCATGAGAAAGTGTTGAGGGAGATTCACAGTTCCCCTCTAGCGGTACATCCAGGAGTGGTGAAGATGTATCAGGACCTCAGATGACAGCATTGGTGGCCAGGTATAAAGAAGGTTGTAGCAGAGTTCATTTCATGATGCCTCAATGCTAGCAAGTTAAGGAGGAGCACCAGGTACCAACAGACTTGGTACAACCCTTAGAGGTTCCGTAGTGGAAGTGGTATGGGATATCCATGGATTTCGTGATGGGGATCCCACGTACTTCCAGAGGATGCGACTCCATTTGGGTGATCGTATACTGAATCACCTAGTCATCCCACTTCCTACCGATCAGAGAGGAGAGATCAGTTGAGAGCATGGGATGCCTCTATTTTCATGTGATCAAACAACTTCATGGCATTCCATCGTCTATCATCTCCAATCGAGATGCTTGCTTTACTTCCCGGGTTTGGAAGGGGTTGCAGGAGGCATTTGGGACGCGGCTGCGCCTGAGCACCGCCTTTCATCCTCAGAAGGATGGCCAGACTAAGAGGAGCATTCAGACTCTCGAGGACATGCTCTGTGCATGTGTCCTTGAATTTGGTCACTGCTGGGAGGATCACATACCCTTGGTGGAGTTTGCGTACAACAATATCTACCACTCCACCATCGGGATGGCACCATACGAGGCACTGTACGGCCGACCTTGAAGATCACATCGGTGCTGGACAAACCCTAGGGAGTCAGTACTTGTAGGACCAGAGATGGTCCAGGCTATGACGGGGAAGGTTCAGATCATCTAGGAGTAGATGAGGACTACACAGAGCAGACATAAGTCCTATGTTGATAGGAGGCGGAGACCACTGGAGTTCGAGGATGGCGACCACGTTTTCGTACGGGTCTCACCTCGATGTGGATTACAGAGATTTGGCCGGGGTGGAAAGTTATCTTTGTGCTTCATCATACTTTCCAGGTCCTCAGAAGGGTAGGCGATGTGGCTTACCTCCTAGCCCTTCCACCTCATTTGCACCGGGTGCATGACGTCTTCCACGTATCTCAGTTGAGGAGATACGTGCACGACCCTACCCACATCATTGATCATGGGGAGATGGAAATCAATGAAGGAGCTACATTCATGAAGGTCCTGGGGGAGATCGAGGATCGATAGAAGTGGGTCCTACGTGGACAATTTATTCCTCTGGTGCGTGTTCGTTGGCAGCACGGGAACCTCCAGGAGAGCACATGGGAGCGAGAGACTCAGATGCATGTAAAGTACCCTCATTTGTTTCCTTGGTTTATGATGTATCTTTACGGGGATGTAAATCCATGATGTGTGAGTAATATAAAGACCCGGAAATTTCAAGTAAAATTTTTTCTTAACTACATTGTAATTTTACGAGTCTATGTCTTCTGACTACACTTGATTCCGAGGCCCGGTGTGCCCGGAATCAATTTCCGAAGTTTAGCTCAGGTACGTTCAGTAAACGAACAAGTGGGATTTTCTATCTTGTGAACCGGTGCTCGAAATTGAAATATGAGGGCGCCGATGAACTCGCGACACCAGTAATTTCATTAGGGGACCTTTACCGCAATTGTGTTTTCATAGGATGAGAAGTTAAAATTTGTGGATTAAATAAGAAGTGAATAAAATTTGTGGAACAATTTTTATTTTATATCTAAGGTGGTTATATCCTACATGGGGGAGTTGGGGTGGGACCCACAAGCTCCTAACTACCCATGTGAGGATAATTGTGAGGTGGGGCCCACATGATCCCCAACCCTTCACATTCCATAACTCCTTAACCCCTTTGAACTCCCATGTTAATTACATGGAAACTGCCTTTTATATTTTGTAAAATTTTCACTTTCCCACTTAAACTCTTGACAACACACACCTTAATTTCTTAATTTAGACTCTTTCATTAATTAATTATGTGTTTGAAATTTGTATTTTGAAATGCATGTCATGTTCAATTAAAATAAGGCGTGGAATTATTTTATTTTGGTTGGCATGTTGTGTGTGGATTTGCGGAGAGAACTCTTGTGAAGAAGAAAGGGGATTCCTACATTTTTGAAGAATGCCAACTCACTGACGAAGAACATAGACTCGGTGACCGCGGTTCTTCATTCTCTTCTTCCTCCGCGGAAAGGGAGGAGACACCGACGTGGGAACTCGCTAACAATGGGGTGCCTTCTATTCTTCTCTCCATGATAAAAGAGGAGACGTCACTTCCTCGGGTGCACACCGACGATGAAGGAAACGACGCCATCATCCACGACGCTTGACAACCACAAACTTCTTTTCGAGGTAAGGTGATTTGATTCAATTTTATTGAAAATAAAATTTTCGTTGTTTTTCGTGAACCTTCTGCATTCTTGGCTATGTGTTACCACCTAACGCGGAGGGTGTGAGCTGAACGAACCCAGCCCGATGACCCTCCGCTGGAACTTCATTCTTTTGGAATTGGAAACTGTAGGCGGAGGAAGCACGACGCCGTTGTGCTATGCCGGGAACATGGCGAAGGAAGCTGGCACTATCACGTTGGTTGTATCGGAGGAACCGTGGCCCACATCATGGGCTGCTTCGGCGGAAGAATCGATCGGCCCGACGACTGGCCGGGTGGAGGCGAACCGCGGCGCCAGGAGGGCGCTGGGCTGGGGAATTGGCCGGCCAGTTGGCCGGCCGGGAAAAACTGGACCGCGGTGCCAGGAGGGCACCACCCTGGAAGACCGGCAGCCCACCCATCCGGGCTGTGTGCGTAGAAGGTCAGTCGGTCCATCCGGCTGGTTTGGGGAAGGACGGCGCCGCCGGTGCGGACAAGCCCCCCTGGAACCCGCTCTGCCTTCGGCCAAGATGCTCGGCCAACCGGCCGAGCCAGCTGGGCTGCGCGCCCATCCGGGTCACGCCAGGCCAGACCGAGCTGGGCCAGGCAGGGCCAGGCCGAGCCAGGACGTGCCCCGTCGGGCCGGGCCGCGCCACTTCAGGCCGGGCCGCACCACTTCGGGCCGGCTGCGCTCCTTCGGGCCGAGTTTTGTATTCCTTCAGACTGGTCTGACACCCCTGCTAGGTCGGACCCATCAAACTGGGTTAACCCGACCCGTCAGCCCACTATGCTAAACGAGTCGGGCCTATTAATCACATAAACGGGAATAACATAATGACCGCGCGTTCGATCGACGCGCCGTCTGTGGCACTAGGACGCTTTCTATGAGACAGTTCTTTTGAGATACTCTATGTGAGTTTTTGACGACTATGGATATCGGCCATGTTAGAAACGGACGTATTTTTAACTGGGCCCCTAGAACGGAAAAGCCATTATCTCTCAGACTAGGCGTCTGATTGACGTGCCGTCTGTCGCGTTGTATTCCTATTGACGAGACAGAACTTTGGGATACATCATCTCTGGAATTTGTGAAAGTTGATGTATCGACCCTCATGGCTCATGGAGCAGACCCTCCCAGAATCGAGCGTGCTGTGTGCGGGAACCCTAGAGCTGGCTGTGACTGCGACGACGATGACGACTGTACTTGGATCCTATGTGGGTTCAGAAATGAGGACAATTGTACTTGGATCCTCTTTGGGTTCTGCAATGATGACGACTGTACATGGATCCTACGTGGGTTTGACAGTGATGGTTACTATACATGGATCCTACGTGGGTACAGATAGTCTTGTCCGTACCTCAGGTCTGTCTGTCCATTCAGTGTACGTCCCACCAGGTGGTTTTGTATACTGGCCCATTTACTTTCCCGCACTGACTTTTCACTCATATTTACTTAGTTATTACTTCACTTGTGTACTATGTTGTTTTTGTTTACTTTTTGAAAGTCAATGTCGTCCCTTTTACTGGGATTTATGCCTTTGGTGCTAGTCGCCATCCCCTGGCCTATAAAAGGCAGGCTTGGGGTAGTCACGGCACGAGCACCGAGGACGGGTCGTGACATTCTATTTACAATTCATATGGGTATATTACTATTCATTATGGTCATGATACTATTAATAAGGGTGCATTACTATTTATAAGGGTCAAGTTACTATTATTATATGTAAATTACTATTCATAAGGGTAACATTACCTTTCATATGGGTATGTTACTATTCTCAAAAAATTATTTTTGTCTTATTAGACTATAAGTATCATACTGAACATAAAAGTGAATATTAGTTTTTCAAAATTCAAATCACAGAGGGTGAAAACCTATGTTTCCTACCTTGGTTATAAACATAATGGTGTATTGTAGAGACTCGATGTATCATGCATTCAATATTAAATTTATTTTCAAAATCATGGGGTGTTTTAATAAGTATGAAATTGAATACATCATTCATGGAGATGGTAGGTTATACGTCTTCATGAACGCTATTCCTCTTTAATTGACATTTTGAAAGAAAGAAAGTAGAAGACATATATGTATATATATCATTATTATAGTAGATTTATGATATATTATATGTCTTATATATTCACTATGATCATCCTTAATTGAAGTCATGTATTATATGAACGAATCATATCACTTTGAGTGGGCGGTAGTCCACACTGCCTCTAACGAAATTGTTTTATTAATACCAAATAAAAAGTAAAAAGATATGTTTTTTCAAATAATACATATTCATAAATATATATTAAAAATAATATATAACTTATATAAAATTATTTTCCATAATAATTTCAACCATGAGAGGCGATAAGGAATATTGAACATTGATGATTTAGTGAGGTGGTAGTTCACAAGACACATATACATTATATTCTTTATCCATTATATGTACTTGTGTATAAGTGTAGGTAGAAACCATAGCATAAAACATCCTAGTATATTTAGGATAGTTTTTCTGTTATTCATGCTTGGACAAATTAAAGTGGATGGTGTGGAGAATGAAAATACTAGAAACTACTTGAGATATGATGTTACCTCTTAATCAAGTAACACCTTTTGTTTTGGGAAAAATATTATCCTTGGATTTCTTTCTAACCAAGGTAAGTCTTATAGGAGGTAAGGATAAATTCTGAATATTTTATTGGTCATGGATTTTATGAAAATAATATTTTTCATATGTGATATGAATAGAGAGATGTGGTTGTAACATCCCAGTTCCGGAAGCCACCCTGAGGCGCCCCGTACCCGGTTGGTCACATGGCCTCAAGAGCATTTCCCCAAACGCCAGAGGCTGTCGACTAGCAGCGACGGCCTTGGATGTGATAGTGGGGAAACTATGCCCTCATTGGCAGAGTACACAGAGGAATAAAAATAAACATACAATAGAGGAAGTAGTAATTACCAACAATATAAGAAGTGGAAGACTAAATCAACAAAATGGAGCACATATGTATACATGAAATGATGCATGATACATATCTATAAAGCATCCAAACAAGTCACAATGATGAAAAACACCATAGTACCCAAACAAGTACAAATGAAAATAAACAACTCCTCAGCATCACAAGCCAAATCTTGGTCCCATTCTCTCCTGCTCCAAGAAATTAAGTACCGGAAGACGAAGGGCACGTGCACTTATCTATACCTACAACAACATAGTCTTTTTGCGCCCAAAATCATGACCCAAATAAGGTTTGAGACTAAATCACTATAGGCATTCACCCGAAGATCTGTGCCTAACATTATGTGAGTATATGGAAGGTAAAAGTACAATAAGTAGTAAACAACAACAGCAAAGAAATAGGTAGTAAACAGTAACCAGTAAGCAGGATGATACATAACAATAATCAATCCAAAACCAACAACAGTAGTGAAGCAAACAAATAACAAGCAAGAAACCCTCTGGGAAGTACTCACAACCATCCTCTCTGGTCCTATCCATGAAGTACCACAACCCTCTAGGCAGTGCACTCAGCCTAACCCCTCTAGTTTGTTCATACGAATTTATGAAACTCTCTGGGGAAGAACACTCAGTCAATTCCCCTTATAGTCTATGGTAGTCAGGGACTCTATGAGGAAGATCACGTGGTCTAACCATTTTAGACCCTAGTTCTAGAGACTCTCTGAGGAATCTATCTCAGTCAATTCCTCATATAGCCTCACGTATATCACAGACTCTCTGAGGAAGCTCACTCGGTCAATTCCTCCTCTAGCCTGGGAAGGTTCTTAAAAAGATTCAAACAAAGTAAGAATCTTTGAGGAAGCTCACTCAGTCTACCCTCTTGTAGTCTATAATATCTGAAGTCACTCTGGGAATCATGCTCAGTCTATCCCCTATGGCCTATAATGACTAAGACTCACTGAGGAAGCTCACTCTGTCTACCCTCCTGTAGTCTATAATGTCAAAGACTCTCTGCGAAGATCACTCGGTCTATCCCTTATAGTCTATAACACAAGGATCTCTCAGCCCCCTGCCAGTTAGTGCATAATAATTCTATATAGCCAAAGTACACCAATAGATATACTTGGCTAACCAAACTACACCTATAGAGCTACATGTCTAAAGAGTCTACAAGGAAACAAGCATGTAATGCAATACACTCCATCCTATAGACACTAGGCATAGCAACAGTCATAACGGCCAAATCCTAACAAGACCCAAAAGGTCATAAACAGAGAAAAACATGGAAAAAACATCCATGGACAACATAATATCCTATAACATGTTCAATTTACCTCTACTCCAGCATACTAGCAAGGCAGGAAAACAAAAGGGGTAAAACGGTAAACACGCAATACCCCATTCACGGGTATTGGTGAAATATGCACATAAAACTCAAGGACATTGAACGGTAAGGCACAACCCACCTACCTCGATCCTTAGAGATTGATATACTTGAACCATGATGATTGATTCTCCCTCGAACGTCATAGATCTGAGATAATTTCAAAAAAGCTCATCCTTCGATAACTTGAGAGAGAGGAAGAAACAAGGAATGAAATTAAAGAAGAAGGAAGAACATGCTGATGTGGTTCCAACGCAATTAGCGACAGTCGAAACGGACCACAGATGGAGGCTTGACAATCCAGAAAAGTTTCACGGTCGTACGGCATCTCTCGGTTGAACCAGACCTAGAAGAAGATGTTTATGGCGATCAAGAGCGACCCTAGTCCGTGTAATGAAAAAAAAATTACACGACATGTACTTTTAGAGTACACGTTGTGTAGTGGGTTTTTCTATAATCCGCCAAAATTGGCCACCACATCACCCCTACACACCGTGTGTGTGGCCCGAACACGGCCAGTGCACGGCTTCGAGTGGGAAAAGAGTACACGGTGTGTACTCAGAAAGTATACGACGTGTACTTCAAAAATTTCCAGAAACTCCATTTTTCTAAAAAAAACTCCAGAAAAAGGAAAGACATACCTGAAACAAAGATTCGGGTTCGTACAAACATTCCCCATTAACGAAATTCGTCCCCAAATTTACCTATAAAGTCGTAGAAGAAGAAACCCCGAATAGCTCCGGACACTGTGATCGAACCTCAGCCTCCCTCTCCCAAGTCTAGTCCTGTACTCGCCCGTGCTTCCATAGCACCCATACTAGAGGAACAGACCGGCCTCGGAGAACCTTCGTACTGTGATAAAAAATCTAGATAGGATTCTCCCCAAACGACACATCCTCTTCAAGATCAACCTCCTCGGGTTGGAAGACATGATACAGGTCTGAAAAATAACGTCGGAGTTGAGAGACGTGGAAGACGTCGTGCATAGCCCGATACCTCTGAGGTAGACCTAAACGATAGGCAACCAGCCCAACTCTCTCCAACATCTCAAACTGCCCGACGTACCATAGTGAAAGATTACGCTTTCTCTGAATTCTATTGTGTCCCAACCTCAGTGAGACACGTAGGAAAACCTAATCTCCAACCTCGAACTCCAGGGGTCGTCTCTGCTGATCAGCATAATATTTCTGTCGAGACTGTGCTGTAGCCATCCTCTTCTGAATCAACTCTATCTACTTTGAGGTCTCCTGAACAAGATGAGGTCCCATCATAGCTGCCTCTCCTACCTCCAACCAGCATAAGGTGATCAGCATGGATTACAGTACAAAGCCTCGTAAGGTGCCATATGAATGGTCTCCTGAAAACTGTTGTTTTTAGGTGATCTCCACAAGAGGAATATGCTTCTCCCAATAACATAAGAAGTCTAGAATAAAAGCTCGGAGCATATCCTCAAGCACCTGGATCATGCGTTCGGACTGGCCATTAGTCTGGGGATGGTATGCTGTACTCAAAAGTACATGTGTACCCAAAGCCTTCTGAAGTCCCTTCTAGAACTGAGAGGTAAAGAACACATCCCTCTCCGAAACAAAGGAGTGTGGAACTCCATGTAGACATAAAATCTCTCAGATGTAAAGTCGTCCCATATCATCAACGCTGAAGGTATCCTTGATCAGCATGAAGTGTGCAACCTTCATAAGCCTGTCAATGACAACTCAAAAAACATCACTCCGCTGAGGTGACCTCAGTAAACTGGTCACGAAGTCCATCGCAACATCGTTCCACTTTCACTCGAGAATGGGTAACTGCTGTAAAAGCCCTGCTGGTCGCTGATACTTTTCTTTCACCTGCTGACAATTAGAACATCTAATGACAAAACCAGCAACATCTCTCTTCATACCTGACCACCAGTACTGGCGGTGTAGGTCACGATACATCTTGGTGACGCCATGATGAACTGCCCAAACTGAGGAATGAAAACCCCACATAAGCTCCTCAAATATGTATGTTGGAACCCATACGCGTCCCTGGAAATTCATTATCTCATCCTCGCTCACTTTCCATCCAGGAAGAGGGTCCCCTCCTGACACACTGTCCCGCAGGACTAAGGCCTCTGAATATGATAGCGGCCTTACCCACACCCGATCAAGAAGTTTAGAGGTAACATCTATAGAATATATGACAATCTATCCCTGCCTGTTGTGCACTTCCAAGTGAATCTCAGAGAAAAGATCCATAAGATGCCACTCACTACTAGCCTCTTGAACTGCCTAAATCTGAGTTCTCCTGTTCAAAGCATCTCCCACTGTGTTGCCCTTTCCCAGCGTGTAGGCGATCTCATAGTCGAAAGACAGAAGATACTCGACCCACCTGCGTTGTCTCAGATTCAGATCATGATGAGTGAAGATATACTTGAGACTCTTGTGGTCGGTGAAAACCAAAAAGTTCTCTCCAAGAAGGTAGTGTCTTCAACAGCATATGGCATGAACAACTACTGCCAACTCCAGATCGTGCGTTGGGTAGTTCCTCTCGTGTGGCCTCAACTGCCGAGACCTGTAAACAACGACCCAATCTCCCTACATATGCACAGCTCCTAGCCTGATTACTGAAGCATCACAGTAAACAGTATAACCCTTTCCTATCTAAGGCAAAACTTGTATTGGTGTTGACGTCAACCTCCCCTTCAGCTCCTAAAAGGCTGACTCACAAGAATATGACTATAAAAACATCGCCCCTTTCTTGTTCAGGCCTATAAACTGTGCTTCTATGTGCGAGAAGTCCAGAATGAAGTGCCTGTAGAATCCAGCCATCCCTAGAAAACTACGCAACTCAACGACATTATTCGGTTGCTCCCAGGAAACTACAGCTCTCCCTTTCTCTGGGTCCACTGAAACTCCTGTCTCTGAGATAACATGACCCAAGAAGTGAACCTGATCCATCAAAAAGTGGCATTTCAAGAGCTTAGCATATAACTGATGCTCTCTCAATGTAATCAGAACAATCTCAGTATGTGTGGCATGGTCGTGTTGACTGTGATAGTACACCAATATTTCATCCATGAAAACCACCACAAAGGAGTCTAAGTACGGATGGAACACTAAGTTCATCAGGACCATGAAAATCGCAGGCGCATTCATTAGACCGAACGGCATGACTGTATACTGGTATAGATTGTACCTGCTCCTGAAGGTGGTAAGTGGTATATCAGATGGTCTAACGCGCAACTGATGATAACTGGACCTCAAGTTGATCTTCAAGAACACCTAATATCCTTGATTCTGATCAAAGAGTTCATCAATCCTCAGCAAGGGATATAGGTTCTTTACCGTCAACTGGTTTATCTTCCAATCATCCACACCATGCCGAAGGGTGCCTTCTGTCTTTTTTGCAAACAGGATAGGCAAACCCTAAGGGGAAGTAGTGGGTCGGATGAAACCCTTTACCTACAACTCCTCCAACTGCTTCTTGAGCTCCTGCAATTCAGGTGTATCTATCCTATAAGGAGGAATGGACACCGATGCCGCTCCTATCATGTTCTCAATCGAGAAATCTACCTCAATATCCAAAGTAAAAATTGAAAATTCATATGGAAAGACACCCCTGATACAATCCACCACTGGGTGAAAGTTTGACTGTGAAGTCCCTTGGTCATCCAGATAAATATTGGCAATCTGAGCCATAACTCCTCCAAGCCCATGATGCTCGGGTCCAGCTCTACCTGCCTGGACATCCCAGTCGCCTCTATGAAGAAAATATCCGCCCTCTGGTGATACGAAAATCACACTACGGTGATAGAAATCAATGAATTCCTGAAAAGGAACCAACCAGTCCATCCTGAGAATGACGTCATAGCCCGACATCTCTAGGACATAGAGGTCCCATAAGAAGTGACACCCTGCAACCTCAAAAGGGCACTCTCTGCACTGATGTACGCTAGATTTCCTCATTCCCAATGGTCTGTCAAGAGTCAACAAGTCGGCAGATGAAAAGATACAGATCCCAAGGCTCTTCACAACCACAACAGAGATAAAGCTATGGGAAGCGCCATTATCAAAAAGGGATGAAGATAAAACTAAGGCTACTAAGATCATACCTCAAACTATAGAAGGGTCGGGATCTTTCTCCTGATAGGTCTGCTACAAGGAGAAAGATTGGCTTGCACCACGACCCTACGCCCCTTGCTGACCGCTCTGAGTTGATCCACTCTGTTGTCGCTGATGACCTGGTGACTGAACCCCACGGCCGCAACCTCTACCTCGGCCCGAATGTCTAGAAGAACTCAAGTTCCTAGACTAGTGGGAAACAGGTGAAGCATCTCCAGAACTCGAGGTCATAGAGGAACCCCTTACACCAGCTGAAGGTGAGAAGATCTTACAAAAGTACTGAAGATGACCCATATTTCCGCAAGAACATCACTCCATCAGACCCCTCTGGCACTGAGGCCTAGTATGACCACTCCTACTTCACAGGTACCATACAACCTGGAAACCAGAAAAGGCATCCCGCGAACCCCTTGTCTCCTTGAGAAGACTCTCTACGAGGCTTCCTACTATACGTAGGAGGGACACCAGCTCTGGATGATGAACTGTCATGGCTCACTGCCCCAGAGTCTCTCAGATTTCACACAGTTATAAGCACATGGTTGAAGATAGAAGATATCAAAGTCAACTGGAATATATTCACCTTGGAATGGATCTCCTGCTTGAGACTGTCCTCGATCTTCCTAGCAAGGAACAACTTATCACCTGCTGAGATCGGTGTGAAATGTTATAGCTCAGTGAAGCGAGAGAAGTACTCTATAACAGAAATAGTACCCTAAAACAGACTCATAAACTCTTGGGATCGATCGGCCCTCTGGTCTCTAGATAGAAGTAGTCATAGAATGTGCGTCGAAACTCGTCCCAAGACATACCCTACTAAAGCCCTGACTGTGAGATCACCTCCCACCACCTCTTGGCGGTGTCTCAGAGCATATAGGTGGCCATATTTACCCTCTTCTCTAGGGGTATCTCCAGATGCTCAAATATAGTCAGGGTGGCCTCGAACCACAACTCTTCTGCCTAGGTTCCTCCATCCCCTGAGAATGTAGGAGGATGCTGCTGCTGAAAAACCCTCATCAACTCAGCCATCGAAGGGGCAGGAGGCGGAACTCCCTGAAAGGTCTGCATCATCCTCAGGAAGTCCTCCATGAACTGTGCATCGGCGCCTACTACGGGTACAACATGATAGGCCATATCCGATGTCTGATCATCGTCTAGAAACTAATGTATGACCAGAGGACGTCTCAGAGGCATGACTCTGAAAGATCAAAAGCACAACTTAGATCAGGATTAACAAAGACTGAAAACACATGAGTAAAAAACTGGAACAGGGGAAAGAAAATATCTTGTCTTTAAAAACACGACTACACGACGTGTATACAAACTACACGACATGTCTTCTCTAGCCATTAACATGGGTGTGTACCCCTTCCGGACAGGTCGTGTAACACCCCACACTACAGGCCATGTTGTCCCCACACATGGCATGTACTTCAACTCTAAACCCCAACCTGAGTCTCCTTACACCGCTAACCCACAGGGTCTAACTAACCCCAAACTACACGACGTGTTCCCTAGGGACAAGGCATGTACTAGACATGGTCTCGGTGGCCCGTGTTGTTAGCTACACGGCCATCTACATGGCTGGCCCTTACACGACGTGTTCTGAACAAACACAGCGTGTATAGGAGATGGTGACACTGTCCTGTGTTGTTCGTGACATGGTCGGGTACCTAAACAAGACTACACGGCATGTTTCGAAAACAACACAATGTTTCTAAGAGAAGGTAACGTCGACCCGTGTTGTTCGTGACATGGTTGGGTACCTAGACAGGACAACACAGGGTGTTCCTTTATAACAGGGCGTGTTCTATTCGAGCTTCCACAACCCATGTGTTAGTGACAAGGCCAGGTACACGTCTCTAAACTACATGGCATGCACCTACCGTACACGGCGTGTTCCTGAAGTTATTTCTACAACACCGTGTTCCAGCACACACAGTCAGTAACACGGCCTGAAAACTACACGGCGTGTAGCCAAAAAGTACACGTCGTGTATTCTGGGTTTTTTTGGGCAGTAGATCAGAAACTACCCAGAAGCCTAGAAACACTGAAAAAAAGTCAAATACGTGCCAAATTTCAATCTGTGAGGGCCCATACTCCCCACGAGTCAAAGCGTGGCATCTCTTACAGTCATGTACAAGAGAAAACAGGATCATCATCCACCAACTTCCGATTCAAGAGGGCCCATAACACCTCAAGAATCAAAATTTGATGTTCATTTAAACAAATTACAACACAATAAATTTCTCTATCACAACATCAGGGATTATATCAATCATCTATCACAAAAACATACATAATCTACACATAGTCTATCACAACAACATGCGATCGCTAATTCACCCTAGATGGCATGGCAAGAATGCATAACATGGGATTTCTAACAAGTTCATATATGATGCATGAGATGGTATACCCTCATATCATTGGGTTGCGACAGAAATAGAACCGTAATATCAAAACAATAATAGCACAAACATATGAATCACTCTAGGTGAAATCGTATCAACCGTAAAATCTCAAAACCCGAAAACTATAATAAACAAGTTAGTATGGATTTTCCCTGTACATGGGTTAGATACTCCTGGGAAAAACTTATTTCCAAGTACCTAATATGTCATATCCCTGGCTAATGTCTCCAAATAGTAAATCAAGAGAATAGAACCCCTCTGATACCACTATGTAACATCCCGGTTCCAGAAGCCACCAAGAGGCGCCCCGTACCCGGATGGTCATATAGACTCAAGCGCATTTCCCCAAATGCCAGAGGCTGCCGACTACCAACGAGGGCCTTGGGTGTGATAGTGGGGAAACTATTACCTCATTGGAAGAGTACACAACAGAAGAAAAATAAACATGCAATAGAAAAAGAAGTAACAACCAACAATATAAACAACGGAATACTAAATCAACAAACTGGAGGACATATGTATATATGAAATGATTCATGATAAATATCTAGGAAAACAGAAAAATAAGCCACACTGCTGGAAAACACCACAGTACCCAAACAAGTACAAAAGAAAATAAACAGCTCCTCAGCATCACAGGCCAAAACTTGGTCCCATGCTCTCCTACTCCAAGAAATCAAGTATCGGAAGTCGAAGGAAACTTGCCCTTGTCTATACCTTCAACAACATAGTATGTTTGGGACCAAAAGCATGACCCTAACCCGGTGTGAGACTAAATCTCAGTGGCATTCACCCGAAGATCTGTACCTAATAGTTAGTGAGTATGATGCATGTCAAAGTACAATAAGCAGTAAACAACAACAGTAAAGAAGTACGCAGTAAATAGTAATCAGTAAGAAGGATGATACATAATAGTAATCAATCCACAACCAAAAATAGTAGTGAATCAAACAACTAACAAGCAGGAAACCCTCTGAGAAGTACTCGCAGTCATCCCCTCTGGCCCTATCCAAGAAGTACCACAACCCTCTGGACAGTGCACTGAGCCTAACCCCTCTAGTTAGGTCATACGGATTTGTGAGACTCTTTGGGGAAGCTCACTCGGTCAATTCCCATTATAGTCTAGGGTAGTCAGGGACTCTCTGAGGAAGATCACGTGGTCTAACCCTCCTAGCCCCAAGGTCTAGAAACTCTCTCAGGAAGCTATCTCGATCAATTCCTCCTATAGCCTCAGGTATACCACAGACTCTATGTGGATTCTCACTCGGGAAATTCCTCCTCTTTCATGGGAAGGCTATTAAAAAGATTCAATAAAAGTAAGACTCTCTGAGGAAGATCACTCATTCTACCCTCGTGTAGTCTATAATATCTTAAGGAACTCTGGGAAGCTTTCTCGGTCTATCCCATGTGGCCTATAATGTCTATGAATCACTGAGGAAGCTCACTCGGTCTACCCTCCTATAGTCTATAATGTCAAAGACTCTCTGGGAAGCTCACTCGGTCTATCCCTTATAGTCTATAGCACCAGGTTCTCTCATCCCCATGCTAGTGAGTGCATAATAATGTTATAAGGTCAAAGTACACCTATAGAGCTACTTGGATAACCAAAGTGAACCTATAAATCTAATTGGCTAAACAGTCTACAAGGCAAAAAACATGTAATGCAAAACACTCCATTGTATAGACACAAGGCATGGAAACAGTCATAACAGCCAAAGGCTAAGAAGACCCAATGGTCGTAAACAGAGCAAAGAATGGGAAAAACATCCAAGCACAACAAAATATCCTCTTACATGTTCAATTTACCTCTACGCAAGCATACTAGAAAGGAACGAAAAAAGTGGTAAAACGGTAAACACGCAATACCCCATTCACGAGTATTGGTGAAATTTGCACATAAAACTCAAGGACTTTGAATGGTAAGGCATAGAACACCTACCTCGATCCTATGATATCGATATACTTGAACCACGACGATTGATTCTACCCTGAACGTCGTAGATCTGAGATAACGTCCAAAATTCTCAACCTTCGATAACATGAGAGAGAGGAAGAAACAAGGAATGAAACTCAAGAAGAAGGAAGAACTCACTTCCGGGATTCCAACGCAATCGACGGAAGTCGAAATGGCCAATAGATGGAGGCTCGGGAATCTGGAGAAGTTTCGTGGCCGTACGGAGACTCTCGGTCGAACCAGACCTAGAAGAAGACGTTTTATGGCGATTAGGCGCGACCCTGGTCCGTTTAATGAAAAAAAGAAAGTACACAACGTGTAATTTTATAGTACATGGCGTGTAGTGGGATTTTCCGTAATCTGCCAAAATCGGCCTCTACATCACCCCTATACACCGTGTGTGTGGCCATGACACGACCAGTACACGGCTTCGAGTGGGAAAAGTGTACATGGCGTGTACTCAAGAAGTACACGACGTGTGCTCAGAAAGTACAAGGCGTGTACTTAAAAAATTTCCAGAATCTTCATTTTTCTCAAAAACTCCATAAAAAGGAAAGAGATACCTGAAATGAAGATCCGAGTTCTTATAGTGGTGGCCTTTTTTTGGGATGTAAAATGACTCGCATGGAATTTTTGAAAACAAGTGTGGTGTACAAATGTTCTTAACAAAAAAGTCAATAAAACCAACCAAAATGTATAATTTAAGGTTTATGGCCGATTGATTGATAGCCAATGGGTTTTGGAAAAGTTTCTAGGTCATTTGAACCACTAATATTATGGTTTAGTCTCCAATTAAGCTTAATTTGTCCATAATCATTGTGATTAATATTAAAAACTTTTACAATAAAATTTGGTCAAAAATAAATTTGATCATATTAGGCTCAAAATATTATAATTATTAAAATTGTTCATGTTGGTTTCTATAAATTCAATTCAAAGAAGTGGAAAAATTAAAATTAATTCTAATCTCTATAAAAGAGATGAAATTACGGGTCTTTAATGTAGATAGTAGGTCAAAAATATTATTACCATTTTATATTCAATTTCAATGTGAAAATTATTTTAATGACCTAAATTTTACTAAAATATTCATAATTGATGTAATTTAACATTATAAATATTAAAATATAATTTATCATTAATAAATGTTTAAGTGAAAAATCACTTTTTGACAAAAAAAGTCATATTTTTTACTATTCCGCAAAAAACGATGCTTCTTAGAAAAATAAAAAAATTAATTCTAAGATAATATCTATATTCTAAAAGAAAAAATGAATTTTATTTTATCAAACTACTTTTTTGAATTTTTCTAAATTTTTTATTATTAAAAGTTGTACGTATGAGAAAATGGCATTTTTGGAACATAATTGGACTTTACCAAAAATAATATATTTCATTATCATTATGTTTTATTTATATAATAAATTTATAAATTGTTTTTAAAGTTAGTTATTAATATTCTCATCACTAATTTTTATGGTTATTTTATAACAATATTATTTTAAAAAAATTATAATAAAATGACGCGGTGTAGAATCTCGGTGTTGCATATAACATACGCCAAGTTGGTTTTGCATATAGTGCATGCCAATTAGGTATTGCGTATATCACACGCCAATTTAGTGACATATGAAAGGAATGTTTTAATTATATATATATATATATATAACTTATTCCAGGGTCACATGAAATGTAATATATAAAAAATATAAATTAATTAGATAAAAAATAATTAATAAAATCATGGGTGTTACCTACACCCCCCAAAATGAATTTCACACTCGAAATTCATTTTAGTTATTAATGGTTTAAAACATGAATTTTTCGTTCATAGAAATGCATGTCATAAAAATGATTACTAATACATCCCTTAAAATGTTAAACATGGAACCATAACAGTTATAAAAAGTAATATATTACTGGGTTTCCAAATGGGAGAACATGTGTGGAATGTGAAAACATGGACATGGATGAGTAATAAAACTATCATGTTCTGATGGATAGTGACAGATAAATAGTTCATGAGATATAAATATTCTGAAATCTATAAATATCTGATTACTTGAGGGATAATATGATTAATTAGAAACTATCAAACTAAGAAAACAATTTTTTTCATGATCATTTTCCTAAAGTTAAAAAAATTCCATGAAAATGTGTACTTTCATGATTTCAGGAAAACCTCTCCATTTGTTCCTTGATAAAATTCACCTCTTAGTCTAAAATAGAAGGTGGTGCTTTCATTCCCCATAAACTAATATATCATGATATCCAGGATATTCCACCCCATTAATCATTAGTTATCATCAACACCACATTTTTAAAACAGGTTATCCAATATGCATAAATCCACATTTTACAAAATTACAATTTATTCTAAAAAAATTCTTCATAAAAATACCTTAATCATTACATAAATGGTTCACCTTATAAACCTTATGATTGATGAAAATCCTAAAATTTAGAAACAATCACAAAATCAGGATAACATTGATTCAACCATACATTACAAAGTATCTATTTTATGTCGAATTCTAAGCATGTGGATACCATCATGGTAAATTCTCTTGGAACATTTCCACAATATGAACTACCATAAACCCTTTTGGATAACAGAATTCTTCCTTATCCTATAGATTAAAGGATACAGTTTATAATCCCATGAAGTTATAATATTCATCCATGTTATCATAAACTAAGTTTCAATACGTCGTTAATTAATTTCAAGGTAATCTGTACCATCCAATTTAAATATAAATATACCACATATGTTCATAGAGACAACAATATGTTATCACAAGGTACATATTAAGGGTTATATTTTCCTTAATCGTGTTATTTTTATGGACATCATCATTCCATTAAATCTCTTTTCTATTCCATCGAAACAATTCAATGTGCTATAGTAAATCCATAAAGAAAAATAGAAATTGAAAATTCTTTATATAATGCACATTTCATATGACATAATTCTTGATTCTAAATACATAAAACTTTTATTATCCCATTTCATTCTTATTCAAATAGTAAGTCTACTTCATCCTATTACACATTACCCATTTAAATTCACATTTCATATGTAGTCTCTTCATCACTTGCAATGTAACCATTAAACATACCACCTTGCTGATTTTCATCCATAGATTTCATGTTGGGACATTGAGATAATTTTGACTACTTACCATGCCCATAAAACACTTAACCTTCTATGATATCTTAGGGAGGCCAACATTCACATTCATTTCTTAAACCGAACTATTCATCCTTCTCTTACATTAAATTTCTTTTTTTCCCTTATTTTTCACTGTCAAAAGGTGTTATTTTTCTTCAAATACATTCACTTAGATGATTATTTCCACATTCATGACACAAGGGAAACCTAATATTTATTCTTATATAGTCTCCACTACCTAAACTCTCAGAAAAATCCTTCTTTATCCTCCATGGTGATCATTAGTTTTGTTTAAGGTACATGGTCAATGTCATGTGTTGGGAAACCGATTAGGTATGATCACAACATCTTTAAATCCATTGAACTTACAACATGAATTTTCAAACACAAATAATTCATCACATTATATGTTAATCTAGTTCTTTCCACATCCATCCATTGACTAAATTTTTTTGCATAATGTGAGAATTACATATCATAGCATGAAACCACATAGTCATGAAAATAATGACTTAAAGAATTTCTAAATCCTAAAACATTCCAAAATATATGTTACCCTAGGTTCATCCTATGTTATTCAAAGAAATATTTTTTAAATCATTTTTAATTGTTCATGATGAGTTTTTCAATTCATAAAGTTTATCTCTCTGGATTTTTAAACTATGTGTGTATCAAGGCTGGTTTTCATATACCATATTACCCCAATATATCCTCAGAACATCTTTTCAGAGTATTTACCCTTAGGAATATCTATGTCAAGTCCAAATCCACTATTATTATTCAGACAGAGATATATTTCTATGAATCAAATCACTCTATCCATTACCTAAATTCCATTTAATTTTCTGATACATTATCACATTCTTATACTTACAAATAGAGATATACCTAGACGTATCCTTAGAAATATACCTAGGGAGGTCCATGCATATCATTGTGAACACGTAATGAGGTTCACTCATAATATAGTGATCATTTAATCAGGTTCCTGGATAAAAATATTTCCATGAAACCAGGTCAATGCATAACATTGTTAACATGTAATAATGTTCACAGGTAGCATCTATACTCATGATTCAACCATCATTACCCAATGTATTGGAGGTAGATATATGTCCCACACATTTATTAACAAATTCATTCATACATGTTACACATGATAATAAACCATTCATTATACCATGACCCATAAAAATAAATAATCATTGTAGACATCAAATCATAACCCATGAAATGAGATGCATATCATTAACATATGATCACATCATAACCTATGTAATTATATAGTTTTCATAACAATTTCATCAAAGGATAACCCATGAAAAGTAGTGGGTTTGAAAATCATATAACCTATGGAAGATAAATATTTATCATAGGTATTATTACTTGAAAACATAAACAATTCAATAAATAATGTAAATGGATTATTTGTATCATATACTATAAGGTCTTTATTAACATCAATGATTTTCAACATAGTTGGAAAACAACTTGTCATGATATTTTGAAAACATTTCAGTAGGAAAATATCCTTTATACATTGAAGATTTATTTTCAAATCATAAATCATTTTTTAAATCCATTTTCAATGACAAATATTTTAAAACATATAAATAAGTCTTGATGTCATTTTGAAATCATTTTTCCATTAAAAAATATAAAATAATCATTATAAATTTTTTCTATGAGAAATACATTAAAAAATATTAGGAAGATTGAAAATGTTTTCATAACGATTTATTTTTTAATACTTTACCAAAATAATTTTCTAAATAAATATAAATTTTAAAATTCAAATGAAGCTTTAATGAAATGTAGGTGGGTAAATCCATACATGTCGAATGAGGTAAAATATAATTTCTTTTAAATAGTAGAAATGATAGAAAAATGCCTTGTTCAGAAAGAGATAAGAACATAAATATGAAGGGAATAATAACAGATAAAAAGTGTAAAATATTTATACTAATGATTATAAGATAAGGGTACAATATTCATGGAAACCATTTTAGAAAACAAATATTTCCAACTAAAGAGTTCGTAAAGTTGGACATTCATGAAAACACTTTATTTATTATCTAATATACCAAAGAGTAGAAATGTGGTACCAATAACAGAATATATAATGAATAAATAGAGGGTAGTAGTATTCATGAATTTCTTGAGATATTTTTTATAAAACTTAGTTAAATGAATCATAAACATAAACAATCCTAAAAAGAGATGAGAATATTTCAATAAACACTTATCACATGGTTTCATGGGATCATACTCTCCATGTAAGAAAAGGAAATTAAATGATTCAAATAAAATCATTAAAATATATATATTCATAATATAGAATGTAAAATGGAATTATAAACACCTAAAAATTAATTTATACACATACCAAAATGTGAGTCTTAATGATGTAAAATTAAGACAAAACAATTTTACTGATTTGGTCTTTTTTGAATCTTAAACCCTTTTAAATAAATGTCATAGAATGTATATGTAAATACCTATATATTTTACTATAGTAATAATTTATTACATCCAAGGTAAATATAAAAACCACATAAAAGGAATATGTGTTTAATAAAGAATGTATCTCACTGAAATAAAATGTGAGATGAAATCCCCTTACCCCGTGTCTTTACTTTCATTGTACTCATTGAATCCACTGGTATGATAAATATACTTTTATTAAATATATTTTGATGATCCATGTTATAATATCTAATACCATATATATTTTTATTATGACCATATATTACCCACTCATTGATTATCGTATCTTATGATTTCACTTCGAATAATAATCACTTTATTCTCTGCATGTGTCATAATGAAATGTTTTTTTGGTATTTATTATTTATATCAGGATTTTTAGAATGTAAACCAAGAAATAAATATCATATATATAGATTATATTTGTATTATAATAATCTAATGAATATATATGTATGAATTTTATTATACCATTCATGGAGATGTTAGGTTGTATGTACCCATGAACGTTATTTCTGTTTAGTTGTCGTGTTGAAAGAAAGAATGTAAAATGAATATATGTATATATATATATATAATTAATGTAGTATAATTATGATATCATATGTGTCTTATATATTCTTGATAACTATCCTTAATACAATTCATGTAGTGTATGAATGGATTATATCTCTTTCAGGGGATGGTAGTCCCCACTTCCTCAACATAAATTAACATATTTACACCAAATAGAATTTCAAAAAGATATCTTTTGTAAAAAAATACATAATCCTAATGAAATAATAAAAATAATATATAAAATATATATACATTTTTCCCATCATGATTTTAATCATAAGAGGTGGTCAAGAAAATTGAACAATCACCATTTAGTGAGGTGATAGTTCGTCTTACACATAAACGGAATGTTTTTTATCCATTAGATGGAGGTGTGTGTATGTTTAGGTTTAAAAATTAGCATAAAAACATCCTAGTATATTGAGGATAAATATTATTTTATATATTATTGGAAAAAATAATATGTATGTGGTGGCGAATGAAAATAAAAGAATGGATTTGAGAGAAGACATTACCTATTAATTGGGTAAATCCTTTTGGTTTTTGCAAAAATCCTTCCATAGATTTCATTATACCTAAGGTAAGGATAATAGATGGAACGAAGGAATAATCAGAAGTTTATTGGGGATGTCTAGTCCAAAAGAATGATGATTTATTGGTGTGAAGTAGATGAAGATGTTGTCACCATATATGTGGATGGAAAATGACCCACATTGAATTTTTGAAATGAAGTTTAGTGTACACATGTTAGTACATAAAAAAATTAATAAAAAACAAAAAAATAAATAATTAAAGATTTATTACTGATAAATGGACAAAAAATGGGTTTTGGAAAAATTAATATTTCATTTGTGTCCATACAATTAAGGTTTAGTTCTTAATTAATCTTAATTCGACATTCATCACTATGATCAATTTCAATCATTTTTACTGATCATTTTGGTCAAAAATCATGTTGATATTTCTAAATTTTATATATAATTTAAGATAAAATGGTTTATTTTTGTTTCTTAAATTTTAATTCATTGAAATGAAAAATTTAGATTAATTTTAGTCCCATATATATGATGATGTTACGGGGCTATAATGTAGAAAGGCGTTTAAAAGTTTATTGCATTTTAATATATAATTTCAAAGTGAATTTTATTCTAATGAAATAAATTGTATTCTTAGGTTTATAAATTATCTATTGTGACCATAAAACAAATTTAAAATATAATTTAACATTATTAATTACTTAAAAAAATAATCATTTTTAACTAAAATGAATTTTTTCAGTATTCATTAAAAAAAGATGTTTCTCAGAAAAACCCAAAAATTAATGTTAAGATGATTTATAAATTAAAAATTAAAAATTATATTTTATTTTATCAAAATAATTTTATTAATTTCTCAAAAATTAATTTTATTATTAATAATTGATTATTCGAGAAAACGATATTTTTAAAACATAAAAGGACTTTTCTAAAAATCATATCATTCATTATAAATATGTTTTTATATAAAAAAATTAAAAACAATTTTTTTAAATCAGTTATTAATATTCATATCACTATGAATAATTTGTGTGTTATAAGTATACCCTTTAAAAATCATAAAAAAAGTTTATTTTCTGGAACGTGGGGTTGTACGTAATATACACCAAGTCGGTATTGCGGGTTTGGATAGACAATAAGGTTTCATCTGAATAAAATATTTGAAAAATTGTTAATATATATATATAAACTGAACAATTTTTGGTTCATGAGAAATTTTAAATATAATAATGATCAACTAATTTGAATGAAATTATTCAGAAAATCATTATTTCTTAATAAAACCTTGGAGTGATCCCCTATTTGAGATGTTTTCAAAAATATACACGAAAACATAATTATCTTCTATACATGATATTCTACTACAAATATGTATTAAAATATGTTATTTATCAAATAATTATGAATAATTTCCTAAAGAATCCCAACTCCACAAAACTCCAAAGAACTCACTATATAGAATATCATTATTCATATATCATGCATCAAATGGAAGATAATTATCATAAAATATTTAGTCCCTATATAATTGAAATCCCTATATATAATTCAATTAATCAAGTAATTTCATTATTTTTTTTAGAAATTGAGAAATTATTAATATAGTTTTTTACATAATGTGAAATTTCATCTAACTATATACAAATAAACAATTATAAATATATATATATTGTAGGAAAAATTCCTATTGTAAATGTTTTATTTTAAAACGATTATTTTTAATCATATACAAATCCATAGATAAAATATCTAAAACTTATAAGGAAGGAAGGGAAAAGGATATGAGAGGAAGTGAGAAACTGAACATACCACAATATATGAATGAACCCACTCTAATATCAATTGATAAAAGGAAGGAATATATTAGGAATAAGAGAGAAAATGAAGTTCCCTCCACTCACACTGCTACCTTAGGATACCACAACCTAATGAGGGGTTTAAAATAAAAGTTGTAATACTGTCTACCAACTCCTCACATAAGGTGGGGGTCATGCTACCCTATCAAAACACAAGAGGACCCATCTAGAGTTTTTGTGGGCCACCATATCATATATTTCCCCTAGTAGACCATCAATCGAGGTGTATACATGAGTCATAATTCACATGGAACTACTGTGGTCACTACTGAGGATCCAATTGTTTCTGAAATGACTGAAAATTGTTATGTTGTTTAAAAAACATGAAAATTTTCACTTCAAGACATTTCTTTGGAAATTTCCTCTAAAAATCCCCTTTAAATTCAAAAAAGTCAGCCACAAACAGTAATACCCATTCAATAGCCAAAAAACTAAAACTTAATCTTGTTATGCTTAATTGAAATCAAGAAATTCGAAAAATATTTAGGTACTTTATGAGGTAGTTTTTTATATCCTATGATGTACAGTAAATATCATATTTATGGGATCAAAACCATTGTTATATACATTTTATGGACACAAGTTTCATTATTTTGACATCTAATTGACAAGATGAAAAGAAAATTCAACAAAATCATCTGTTTTTGGTGGTTTTTATTATCAAACTGAGTTCTTTCCAGGAAAGAAAAGATCCCTAAATTATCAAAAAAAAAGGTTACACAAGTCTAAAAGTAGAATATTTATAGAAATCCCTCATAAATATGGGAAGAAGATCATCAGGGACATTGTCCTCCCAATAAAAATCCTTCCCATTGACTCCCTTGTTAGGAAGCCCATCTGCAAACACATTTGACTCTCTATAAACATGAGTGAAAAAGTGATCCTTTGAGTATAGAGAGTCCAAACGTTTAGTCCAATGTTTAGTGAGCTTCCAAGATAGATGTAGGGCCCCAATACTATTGGCCGAGACAATAACCATGAAATCACATTAAATCCAAATCTTGTTCCAACCCCTACTCTCAACATGCTCCACCGCTATGTTGACACCATACATTTTTGCTTCAATGGAAGAGGTAAAACCACATGAGCCATAGATTTACCCAAGAACATTCTGTTGATGATATCTATAGACAGCACCAATGCCAGAGGGCCCTGTATTACCCCTTGAAGCACCATCAGAGTTGATTTTGATCCCACTAAGAAAGGGAGACTACTATATAACATCAAATGTTGCATGTGGAGGATGAACATTACCTTTAATCCCATTCTAATTGAGAACTGATAAGTCATGGATTGAATTTCCACAAAACACACCTTTCGGAGTCTTCACCTCATGGACAGTAGTGAGGATCCCTACCAGCACAGCACCTGACCGGAAGCGTTGTAACTCATGTCGGAGCCTACTTTTTGACAACCAAATTAAATGAACAGCTTTGACAGTAGCAGTAAGAAAAATTAAATGAAGAAGTGATGACACCGTCAACGGGAGCTAGCTATTAATGAGATCTTCAATTCTATTGAAGTGATGCAGCGGGACCTCAAAAATGTCATAAACTACCCACCATATCACTGATGTCGTAGTACATCTGAGGAATAGATGATCCACATCATCCCTATACCGAAAGTAGAAAATACAGATGGACCAATTTGAGATACCACATACATTCAAGAAATCATCCTTTGGTAGTTTTTTTTTGAGCCATCATCTAAGCCATAATAGACCGAGAAGGCCTTAATAATTTCCTCTGCAGATTCCCAATCCACTTTACATTGTTTGATCTTCCAATAAAATGATTATAAATCCCATTGGAGCTGAGAATACCACTAACAGCTGGTTCCCATGCCCAAAAATCACCCATGGAGAACCATCAATAATCATCCACAATCATGGAAATGTGAGCTGGAAGATTATCCAAGCATCCAAGCTGTTCCTTGATAGAAATATCATTATCCAGGTTAGACTCCCCCTCTATGACAAAGTCAATCAATTTATTCCCAGTCCAATTAGGCTTCCAAAAAGAGAGAGAGTATTCCTTGGAATTAAGACAATGAGAATCAACTTCAATTTTTGAAAAAATGTTCTTAAAAGCATGAAACACCGAGGAATTTACCTAGTTAAAGTTCCATGTTTTAAGACTGTGAAAGAACCTGGCACAAACAAAATTGGAAGTAGAAAATTGCATGTTTATAAGTCTCCATAAAAACCTAGCCTGCAATGAATCATTGAAACCCCTCAAATTTTTAAAACCCAAGGCACCTTCATCATGAGATTTTCAGACTGTATTCCACAGAACCATTGCCATTATTATTTCCAATATGCTACCTATAAGAACCCCAGTTTTTAGAAATGGGTCAAATCCCGACCCTATTTAAACTTTTTGACTGGTTTTTGAGAAGTCTGGAAAATCTGGGCAATTTCTGGAAATTTCCAGACAACAATCCGTGTGCGTTAAGTACACGCCATGTATGAGTTACCCGAGTGACCGGTCATGTGCTCGCCGAGTACATTCTATGCGAAGACCGTGTAGATGTTTCTTACTACACCGTGTGTATTTATAGACACGTTCTGTATCCATTTCCCGTGTGAGGCCAAGTACATGTTGTGTGGTTCCAGGTGTTAATATCCATCTACACGACCTGTAGTCTTCCTTGACATGTCGTGTACCTTTGTTCCATGTAGCGGCAAGGTCCCTGGCTGTGTGTTGACCACGTACTCAGTCTAAGCCGTGTGTTGGACTCCTCTTACGCCAGAGTACGAAAACACATCTACACGGCGTGTACTTTAGAAATACACGCCGTGTAATTTTATTTTTATTTGAACGATCGAGACATCATCGTGTCTCATTCCCAAAAGTCCCTTCTTCTTCCCCTTTGGACGAACAGTTTGTCCGAGAATACTCGAAAAACTCAAACCCTCCTAGAATCTCCGTACGACCTCCATTCTTCGATCCATCGGTGGCAGCGAGACCGCATCAGAACGGCTAACCTCGTGCACCCTTCTTCGTCCTTAATCCCTCACATGTTCCTCCGCAGATTCCATCCGGATAGAATTACTGAATTTGATGGAAACGAAAATCCCCCACGATTCATACCGATTTAGAGGCTGATATCAAAGGATTGTCATCATACGAGTACGTGGTGGGTGGTGCATACCTTCTTTCGTTTTTTTAGACAATTTGGGGTTGTGACCTTCAGGCGCGACGTGGGTATTGAGAGGAACCCTTGTTTATTTAGTTTTAATATCTTAACTGCATTGTGGGATTCCTATTGGTATTCTCTAACCCTTGTTTTCCTTGAGCGAGGCCGGGATAGAGGTCATAGCTCATTTGGAGAAATTCAACCGGGGGTGCCGAAATGTGTATGTTTTGGGCCAATATTAACTGCTATGTTTGGACTGTTGTTGATGTTGTTAAATTAAACTGCTGAGTTTGAATTGCTAAAGCTTGATGTTAAATTGGGTAAGGTGTTAAGACCTTATGAGCTGGTTTGGGTTAGCACAAGTTAGTGCTATTTGACTATTTTGTAATTGTCTGTTAAATGTTATGATTTCAAGTATGTTTTTTCAATGTGTGGTTTGCTTGTGTTGAACTGCATGATTGTTGGTAATGGACAAGATATATTTTCTTGAGTGATGAAGATCATAGGTTGGGGCTCTTGGATCGGGTTACTTTGGGTTGTTGCTACCACGGGATTGGGCATCATGGACGTCTGTTGAGGCAGTTGGACTGTTAGGTTGGGCATGGCCCGGGTTACATCGATGGCGAGGCCATCAGACTTGAGCGACAGGTTCTCAAGGACACGAGGTGTCATATTTGTTGTGTCTTGGGACATAATGAGGTGATTACCACTCACCGGGTACTTTTGAGTAGTGTGCACACAGATAGACTGCGAGATGAGTTTGTACGACCACATGTTGGGTAGAGGCCCTCGATAGTTGTGGTTAGGTAATTTTAGTTTGGGGGTGCTTTCCATAGGAAGCCACCGGGAAGGTGAAGATCCATCTAGAGACAAATTTGAGGCAGTTAGGTTGGGGGCAGAGGCTCGCCGTGATTTTAGGGCAGACATCGCTGTCCCTCCGGTTACTATTTGAGGACAGATATCGTTGTCCCTCCAAATGTTGTGCCTTGGGCAGGTTGAGCTTTTGAGCTGGGTTATGATGGTTGGGCGTGCTTTCTGGACATCGGTACTTGAGACACATGCTGTCAGGTGGAACGAGCTGATGGGCTACTGGTCATACATTCCAGCATTGACCGAAGTAGGTGACACTTCCTGGTGGCTGCTGAGCACTAGTGAAGTTTGTGTTCATTTTGAGCATTTCACTATTTACTATTTTTCTTATATAAGCATGTCTGACTAAACACTTATATTAGGTACGCACCTCTGGGTGGTATCCTACTGAGACTTGTCTAACACCCTACACGGGCCCTTCGTGACGCGTGTAGACTTTATGAAATTGCGTGTAGGTAGAGGGTCAGCCTTAGGAGCTGGACTTTAGTGCTGTTGATATGGAGACTGGCATGGACCTTGAGGTCGTGTCATACTGAAGTTTGTTTAGTTTCCCTTTTGTATCAGCATGGTCACTTTATCTTGTTGATACTTTTGGTTATCCATTGGCGCCATTGACTTATATATCGATGCTTGCCTGGTTTATTTAGAGTAGTAGTTGATTGTATTCTCCAACATGTTGTTCTATTTACTTTCTGTTGTTGTTGTTTCTATATTTCTTCTGCTGGTTTATTAATATTGTTTTTCTTACGCTCTGTGGGTCTGGTTTGAGTCAGCTGAGTCATTTATTTTCGCTGCATATTTTAGTATTATACTCATACCAATACAATTTTATTCTTTCAAGAGGGTATAGCCTCCCCACTATACATATTCAGACCCACGCTGCTAGTCGGCAGCCTATGGCGTTCATGGGAGGTACACCTAAGGTCTTAACACTCGACACATTCGGCACTGTTTGGGAGGCTGGCCGAGTCCGAGACGTTACAAAGTGGTATCAAAGGGAGGTTCTTGACAGGGATTTAGTAGTAGTGTTTTTCTGGCTACTAATGAGTTGGAGACGTCTCTTTTTATTTCTGCTGGTTTTACTATTTGGGACATGGTAGAATGGAGATAGGTTGTTGTTTGAACTTGATTTTTGAACTTGTGCTTGGGTGCCTACAACCCCATATACGAGGGATGGATTGAGTTTCCGAGGGTGGGAATTGTAGTTTGATTTTTCTCAGATTATAGTTTCTATGATTTCCACCTCGGTGGCTCACTTGTTGTGTGATGTTACTGATTATGATATGACAACCCTGGTAGGTATTGAAAGGCTTGTTTGCTTGGCTTTTGATAGGAACATTTTTAGGGTATTTCAATTTCAAAACTGCTCATATGCTTTGTGTATTGATAATACCATGTGAATATAATCACATTCCATGTTATGTATGCTCTGAAATGTGAATAGGTGAAATTCTTGATAGAATTGCTAGTTGTTCAAATGTGTATTTCCATGCTTTATGATTTTGTAAAATTGCATGTTGCAGGATATTTGGGCTTGGCTCTTAAGAGAGCAGGCAAGTACTATGGTTGAGGTAATGTAACTGTCAGGATTGGGTGAATTGGTCGTCAGGATTGAGGCAGCATTGGTTATCAGGACGGGCATGACCCGGGGTACTATTGATACTTGCCTATGTTGAGGGCGAGTAAGGAGGCCATGAGGCCGGGATGCCGTGGGGCATGGGTTGCGGTAAGGGGGAGTAAGGTTAGTTGTTATGCACTGCATTTTACTTATTTCCTTATTTGCGTAAAATATATTGATGTATATATGTATGGGATGTCTGAACATTTATGGTATTCAGCGGGTTACTCCTTCACGACAAGATGGAGTGTTAAGAAGGAGAGGATACAGTGCTGCAGGATCAGGTTAAGAATCCAGTGCAGGCAGACCATGAGCCACAGGTACAGGCTCAGGGACAGGATCAGGTTCAGGATCCAGTGCAGGCAGGGCAACAGCCGGGTTTGGCAGCGTTCGGACCGTGTCTTGACGAACATCTCCAAGCTAGCTTAGTACGTGTCTTGCAGGGGATTGACGGAGGTGCACAGAGGTACAGAGCCTTCTATGGCGTATCTGACGCAGGAGTTCTAGTCGCAGCACCTGCAACTTTTTTAGGGCGAGGGTGGTCCACAGGCGGCAGAGAACTGGATAGAGATTATGTAGATGATCTTCGAGCAGCTGAAGACGCCTCCAAGATGGAGGGTCAAGTTGGTGACGTAGATGCTAAGAGGACCGGTGAAGCATTGGTGGGACGTACAGGTTCAGGATCGTAGGCACGAGGGACTGGCATGGAAGGACATTGAGGACAGGTTCTTCGATCACTTTTACCCGAAGACACTGAGGGCAGAGAGAGCTCATGAGTTCTTGAGTCTTCAGCAGGGAGATATGTCCGTTATGGACTACGCAGCTACCTTCACAAAGTTGTCTTGTTTTTAACCTGTTATGGTGAGCAATGACGCAACTAGGGTGAGGTGCTTTGAGGATGGCTTACGACATGCCATTCGGGTTCAGGTAAACATATTCAGGCTGGGATCATTCTCCAAGGTGGTGAACCAGGAACTTATAGCAGAGGGAAATGAGAGAGAGAAGTCTCACTTTGGCAGGGTGACAACCCCAGGTGACGGTTCAGACAGCAGGAAGCGAGGAAGAGACGAGTTCCAGTAGGGCGGGCAGGCTAAGGACTCGTCTAGACCACCTCTTGGAAGTTCAGCGGTGGTTTTCTTTCAGTGTGGAAAACCAGGACATGTTCAGGATCCGTGCGATAGGACCCCGAAGAAGTGTCGGGCGTGTGCACATGTCGAGCATCTGGAGAGGTTTTGCAGGAAGCCTTCTCAGACAGTCGGCAGGCAGGGACCAGGATAGATTGTGGCGTCAGGTGCTGGTTCAGGTTCGGTACCAGGAGAGGGTAGCTGAGGTTCAGCTACACGCGGGGGATGTGACAGAGATAGTAGGACCCAGCTGAGGGGTCCATGGACAGAGACTAGAGAAGCACCACAGGGAGGTCAAGCATTGGGAAGTCATGGTTTTTTCCAGGTGAACGTTGTGGAGCTGCCAGGGATTGATTAGGCTGGTGAGATGACGACGGAGGAAAGTACACTGTGGGCGTGGCCGTTATTTTTTTCCTTAACTTCTTTTGCCATGGCCTCTTGAGGCATGTCTGGTTGAGTGAATGGGCTGCACATGATACTTGTGGACTGACTAGATGCTAGTTAGAGGGGTTGGAATCATATCAGATTCGTTATATATTTTATTTATATATTTGAGATTTGTGGCATAAGGAGCATAAAGGATGCATGTTACTTGAAGTTCCATGGGCATCAGGTCATCGTGGATGTGGGTTACTTGAGGTGCATGACACCAAGTTTTGTTTTAGCATTTATTAGATGCAGGACCCTAGGGAGCCAGACAACGATGTGGTGAGGGTTATGTTGGGTGTCGGAAGTGACACGTGAGCACCGAGGAGGTACAGGGGTGACGATGCATCATGGGTGGACCATCGGTACGGAAAATATATTGTTGGGCCTTGCTTTTTTATTTTATTTTCTTTGATATTTGTTCAGGTTGAGACCGAGTAGGAAATTCCTAAGGTGGGGAGCCCCTTTTTGGATTTTATCCAAAAACCTGAGACCGGGGTAGTCTGGGTTGTTTATCCAGGATGGGCGTGTTCGGTGCCATCTCCTGGTTTCGTATGGTAGCTCGGGGACGAGCTACATTAAGGTGGGTAGTTTGTAAGAACCCGGGTTTTTAGAAACGGGTCAAATCCCGACCATGACTAAACCTTTTGGCTGGTTTTTCAGAAGTCTGCAAAATCTGGGCAGTTTTTGGAAATTTACAGACTACAAGCCGTGTACATTTAGTACACACCGTGTATGAGTTACCTGAGTGATCGGCTGTGTGCTCACCGAGTACATGCCGTGTGAAGACCATGTAGAAATTTCTTACTACACGGCATGTATGTATAGACACGTCGTGTATCATTTACCTGTGAGAGGCCAAGTACATGTCGTGCGATGCTAGGTGTAAATTTCCATCTATATGGCGTGTAGTCTTCCTTGACACTCTATGCACCTTTGTTCTGTGTAGCGGCCGGGTCCCTGGCCGTGTGTTGATCATGTACTCAGTCCAAGCTGTGTGCTGGACTCCTCTTAAGTCGGAGTATGGAAACACATCTACACGGCGTGTACTTTGGAAATGCACGTTGTGTACTTTTATTTTTATTTGAGCGATTGAGAAGTCTTCGCGTCTCATTCCCAGAAGCCCCTTCTTCATCCCCTTGGGATGAAAAGTTCATCTGAGAAACCCTAAAAAACTCAAAACCTCCCAGAATCTCCGTATGACCTCTGTTCTTTAATCCGTCTGTGGCAGCAGGACTGCATCGGAAAGGCAAACCCCACGCACCCTTCTTCATCCTTGATCCTTCACCTATTCCTCTGCAAATTCCATCCAAATGGAATTTCCAAATTTTACGGAAACACAAATCCACTGCAATTCAGACTGATTCAGAAGCTGATATCAAAGGAGTGTCATCGTACGAGTACGAGGTGGGTGGTGAATACCTTCTTTCTTGTTTTCATAGACAATTGGGGGTTACGACCTTCGGGCGCGACGTGGGTATTGATCAGAACCCTTTTCTATTTATTTTTAATAGTTTACCTAAATTTTGGGATGCCTCTGGGTATTCCATGACCCTTGTTGTGCTCGAGCGAGGCCGGGTTAGAGGTCATAGCTCGTTTGGGGAAATTTGGTCAGGGGTGCCGAAATTAGTATGTTTTGGACCAATATTAACTACTGAGTTTAGACTGTTATTGAATTAAACTGCTGAGTTTGATTTGTTAAAGCATGATGTTAATTTTTGTAAGGTGTTAAGACCATAGGTACTGGTTTGGGTTAGCACAAGTTAGTGCAATTTGACTGTTTAGTAATTGTCTGTTAAAAGTTTTGCTTTCAAGTATGTTTTTTCAATTTGTGTTTTGATTGTGCTGAACTGCTTGGTTGTTGGGCATGGACCAGATATATGCTGTTCAGTGATGAGGATCACAGTTTTGGTCTCTTGGCTCGGGTTACTTTGGGTGGTTCCTACCATGGGATTGGGCATCATGGACGTCAGTTGAGGAAGTTGGACTTTCAGGTTGGGCTTCACCCGGGTTACTTGGATAACATGGCCATCAGACTTGAGCGACAGGTTTTCTGGGACACGAGGTGTCATAGGTTTTGTGTCTTGGGACATAATAATGAGGTGATTACTGCTCACCATGTACTTTTGAGTAGTGTGCACACAGATAGACTCCAAGACGAGGTGGTACGGCCACTCATTGGGTAGAGGCCACTGATAGTTGAGGTTAGGTATTTTTTGTTTGTGGGTGCTTTCAATAGGAAGCCACGAGGAAGGTGAGGAGTCTTCGGGAGACATCTTTGAGGTGGTATAGTTGGGGGAAGAGGCTTTCCGCGATTTGACGGCAGACATCACTGTCCCTCCATTTACAATTTGAGGACAGATATCGTTGTTCCTTCGGATGTTGTGCCATGGGAAGGTTGAGCTTTAGAGATGGGTTACGATGGTTGGGTGTGCCTTCGGGACGTCGTTACATGAGACACATGGTGTCATGTGGCATGAGGTGCTGGGCTACTGGTCAGACATTCCACCGTTGGCCGAAGCAGGTGACACTTCCTGGGGGCTGCTGAGCACTAGTGGAGTTTGTGTTTATTTTAGGCATTGCACTATTTACTGTTTTTCTTATATATGCATATCTTCCTAAACACTTATATTAGGTATGCAACTCTGCGTGGTTTCCTACTGAGACTTGTCTCACACCCTACACGGGCCCTTCTGGACGCGTGTAGACATTATGAAATTGCGTGTAGGTAGAGGGTCAACATCTGGAGCTGAAAATTAGTGTTGTTGATACGGAGACTGGCATGGACCTTGAGGTCGTGCCATACTGAAGTTACTTGTTTAGTTTCCCTTTTGTATCAACATTCGTAAATTATCTTGTAGCTACTATTGGTTAGCCATTGGCGCCATTGAATTATATATGGATGTATGTCTGGTTTGTTTACAGTAGTAGTTTCTTGTATTCTCCAACATGTTGTTCTGTTTACTTTCTGATGCAATTGTTTCTATATTTCATCCGCTGGTTTATTGATATTGTTATAATTTCGTTCAATGGTTCTGGTTCGAGTCTGCTGATTCATTTATTTCCGCTGCATATTTTAGTATTATACTCGAACTAGTACCATTTTATTCCACTGAGAGGGTATAGCCTCCCCACTCTACCTATTCAGACCCACGCTGCTAGTTGGTAGCCTTTGGCGTTCAGGGGAGGTGCGCCTAAGGTCGTAACACCCAACCTGTTCGGCATTGTTCGGGTGGCTGGCCGGGTCTGGGGCGTTACACTACCACTCCAGATAAAATTCTAAATTAAAGTATTATTACTCTTGATTAAAGTAATCGGCCAATTATACACCATAAAGGAATATACAAATTTGGATATGATAATTGATTTCACCAAGAAAACCCGAACAGGCATTGATAAAGATTTTCCTTTCCATGTAAAGAGCATACTTTTAATCATTCTCACAATCTTATAAAAATGACAGACCTTTGGTCTCCCCTAGAAAATAAGAACTCCCAAATAAGTGATGGGAATATTTCCCTCACGAATACCCAATTCTCTAATGATATAAGTTTTTTAGGAAGTAGAAAATCCCATGCCCAAATAGGCAAATGATTTTTTCTAGCTAACGACCTTCCCAAAAACCAATTCATAATGCAAAAGAGCTCTCTTTATATTCTTGATATTACCCTTATCCCCTTGGGTAAAGAGGATAATATCATCATCATATAGGGGATGGGAGGGAGAAAAAATACCCCTTCCAGTATGAATAGACTTCATCTTTCCATTATCTGTCATGATAGAATGAATCCTACTAAGGTAATCCTTAGAAATTGAAAAGAGGATGGATGATAGTGGATCACCCTGTCTTACTCCTCTCGAGCAACCAAAATATCCCTTCAAGGGAACCATTTATGAGGACTGAAATATGATCAGGACTTAGAATGTTTTTGACCTAGTTGATGGTGACCTCATCAAACCCATACATGACAAGTATCTTGCAGATAAAACCCCAATCCGTTGTGTCGAAAACCTTCTTGACATCTAATTTGAGAGCAATATTACCACCTATGATGGGTTTCTTAATAAGATTAACATACTCTATGGAAGTGATAAGAATTTCTTGTATTGATCTCCCTTTGATGAAGCCAAAATGATTTGGAGAGACAATTTTGGAGGAATAAAAGGAGAGCCAGTTGGCAAGAATCTTGAAAATAACTTTATAAATAGTATTAACCAGAGAAACTGGTCTGAAGAGATGAAATTCATTAGCATTCTCCTCCTTCGGAATAAGGTCAAGAAACTGAGCATTCAAACCTCTAGGGAGAGATCGAACTCTGAAAAAATGAATGTCTAACCGGTGAACATCCACACGGATTAGATCCCAAAATGTTTGGAAGAAGAAATTACCAAAGCCATCAGGACCAGGTGTACACTCAGTCTTGAGACTAAAGAGTGCCTCCTTTATCCCTGGATCAAGGGGCATAGTAGTGAGATTAGAATAGTCCTCTTGACTCACCATTCTTGGTATTACCCCATCCATAGGCTCATTGATGGATTGGGGTCCATTAAAGAGGTCCTAAAATTTATAAGTGACATGCATTGACAGATCCACTCTATTATCAATGATACTGTCCCAATTTTTAATTAGGGAAAGAGTCTTAGAGGCCCTCCTGATTATTTGAAGAGCGTTGAATTTTTTTTATTTTTTGTCCCATTCTGTTTACTACTTGGCTCTAAAAGAGTCTCATTGCATAGCATCCTTCATGTCAAGAAGTTTATTCAAATTGATGGACAACTCAGATTCCACTGAAATTCCATCTGAGAAGTCACTATCTCTATTAACCTCTTGAACCCTTTGAAGAGAATTTTCTAATGCAGAAATATCAGAATCAAGGGAACTAAAACAATTTTTTCTCCACATTATAAGATTCCTCTTTAAAATATTTAATTTAGTAATGTAGGCAAAAGAATCATCCTTGAAATGCACTGAATTACAAGTGCTATGAACAGTGACCTCGTATTACGAAAGAGAGACACAAGCCTTATTAAACATGAAAGGGAGAGGTGGTTTGGATTACTTTTCACCAAGACCCACCAGGATGGGATGATGATCAAGGTTGAGTCTGGGCAGGGTTGAGCATGATATTGAACCCCAGTTTTCCAAAGAGACCCCCCTAACAAAGGCTCTATCAATTTTTCTAGCCATGAATCTACTCAGGTGCTTCCTAAACCAAGTATATTTGGAACCTACCAAGATAATATAAATCAAATCATTATGATAAATACATAATCTGAACTTCATGTAGGATATTGAGCTGTTGATTTCCCCTATTTTCTCATCAAGAGTCAGGATTTCATTAAAATCCCCCCAAATTATCCTAAGATGAGTGATGGTGGATTTGAGAGATGCAATGTCCATCCACAGATTTCTGTGATCCTGATATCTGCTGCGGGAATAAAGGAACACGTGAAATGGGATCCGAGGTAGCCAAAGGAGGAAGTGACATGCTGGTCACTTGATAAAACCATAGTGATGTTGCCAATAGAGTCATGCACCATCACCCAAAGGCTCTTGACATCAATTGAACACCAGATGGTATCAATTAGATGGAACCCTAAATTCCCTAAGTTAGCAATATCAGAGGAAAATATTTTTTTGGCTAAAAAAAACCTATAAGAACTGGTTTATGCTGCTGAATGAATAACCTTATAGATCTGAATGTTTCCGAATTACCCAGATACTGAAAATTCCATAACATAATCTTCATTTAGAGGTTGAGCTGGGGTTTGTACCGTTCGTATTTGTGCCACCAGACTTTTTAGGTTTCCAACCAACCTTCTTTTTAGGAGCAAAAAGATCACTTATATCAACACTTTTGTTCGGAGAACCCTTCCCTTTATAAAGCTCCATATTCACCTGATCTGTCCGGATTGTTTTCTCTGAGGTGTTGCTGGAGGTATTGAGATTGTTCTTGTAACCCTCCTACTCAGAATTTATATTATTTAAAATGATTTCATCATTGTTTTCCATTGTAATGGGACACACAACATCCTGGATGTTCTCGAGCTGAACTGCCTGAGTCACAGTTAGAAGTTCCTGGCTACTGTGATCCTGTTTCACTTGTGGGATGGGAGGTTCTTCATAGTTCTTCAATCCTGATGAGATCTTAACAGCATAATCAGAAACTACTATTGGATGATTCTGACCAATAGAGGAAAGGAGATTGGCAGTGGTATGAGCATCTGCCAGATTTTATTTGGTTCTTAGGGAATCCACAATTGGAGAGTCACTATCCCCCTTTGAACAGATCAAGTCCCTGATGTCATTAAATATCTCCACTAAAATAAATTCATCCACCATTTGATGGTGTAAATAAAAAGCCAAATTGTTAATATCATTTGAAATTAATAAACCTTGGTCTTCCTCCACCTTACTTCCCTATTCAGGTAGAGTGTTTCTAATGGGAGAAACAACACCTTGAGCTTCTTCTTCCTCCACCCTTTCTACCCATGTTTGTTTCCAAGAATTGAATGAGCCAGATTGATTCCATGCATTCTGGATCGGTTTAGGATTCAAAATAATATTCAAAGGGACTTGAGAGGTTCCTTCCTTCTCCCTTATAATACCCCTTTGTTCGGGCATAGCATTTTTGAGTCTCCTGCCTTTGTTGACTTCAGTCCATTCCACGACCTTTAGTGTTGTAACCTATTTTAGGAGTACCCAGCAGTTGGAGATCGAGTGACCCACCTTCTTTCAAACCTCACAAAAGGGTGAAACATTCTCATATTCCACTCTAACTTCTGATCTAATCCCATTTTCAATGAAAGATATTCTCTCAGGCATCTTGATTTCCAGATTAACATTAAATAGAATTTGAGAAAAGAAGCTAAATTCAACCTCCAATGTCTTGTGATCCATTCTGATTGGTGATCCAATACAAGATACAAGATCATTCAGAATCTTAGAATGCCAATAGACCCAGTCTAACCCATGCAGCCTTACCCATAACTGTGCATTCGTTTTCTTGATTGTGTAGGGATTAAAATTAACATCTCATTCCGAAAGTCGAAGAAAACCATGAATCAATTGTAGATTCCCCATAATCCATACAGCATTAAAGGCATCCTTTGATTAAAGAATGATGTGGAAGAAGCCACTCCCAAATATAATGATCCTCCAGTCATGATTCCCCAATCAATGGGAAATTCTATTCTTGATATCAGCATAAGGTCAGGGTTTATCCACCTTTGCATAAAAAATAGGTCCAAGAATCGAGAACATACAGAGATCAAGTATTTTTTGAATAGATTTTAGATCCGAGAACACAGAAAAAATGTCATTTTCAAGTCGCGAGACATTGGAGGGAGTGACAGATACATCCTTGGATGGATCAGCAACACCAGATAACGCTTCCGCAAAAGAAAACCCTTCTTTTTCGAATCCGATGAATCCTTCGAATCAGTTTTCTTGTTCCAGCTTCCTCAGGCACCACAACCATCCTGGAAGGCCAATTCCCATTCATGGTTGAACTATTCGATTGAAGAAACAAAGAACAAGGTCGAAGAAACCGAGATTCTCCATCGCCAGATTCAAAGAGGGAAGCTCCCACGTATATGAGTTTGGTATATTATTGTATTCACATACATTGTTTCCATCAATTTTATATGTATAATTAATATTAAATCCTTTATTAAATTTTATACCTTTGTATACATTCCCATAAAGATTCCTTAAACACATTCACATGTTAGAAGAGGAAAAATATTCTTTCTGAATTACTTCAAATGTGTCAAGTTAATTGAAACCTCCATTCGAAGTGAAAGTGTTCTTTGTATATAATTTTTTCTTCTAATTTTGGTTCTAAACATGTGGATAGTATGAGGGTCCACCTTGGAACATATCCTCTTATTAAAATTCATATAAAATTAATTACTCGAAAAATATAATTTTTAATTTTTTCAAATAATTTAAATAATATTTCAAAAAAAATTCCTCACCAATTTCATGTAAATTATATTTTAATTTTAATAAATTTTAGTAAAATATTTTTTTACGAAAGATCTATTTTACAGTATTTTATGTTTTCCTCTAGTGCATATTCATGATTTGATATGTATAAATTCATATCAATGTATTTATATTTTCTATACTCTATTTAATAACACATTGATAAGTTATATTATGAAAAATATAGAAGCCTATAAATAATTTTCACTACAAATTTTAAGATGATTTTTTTTAATTCATGATACAATATATGCCTTATAATATTTTTAATAATTATGGGTGAATGTTTTGAAGGCTAATTTATCCTCCATAATTGAGAATTTTTGGGAAACATTTGTTTACTTTAAATTCATTTGGAACCATTTTACATTATTTGTGTGGTTATTTTCAATTATTTTTATCTAATGATTATAATTTTTATAATCTGAGCTTATATTTATAACATCTACATGAAATAATAACATTTATCATTTTCTAGGGAATGATCTATTTTTCCCATATATGAGTCCTATGTGTCAAAATTTAACCTTGAAAGAGGAATATATGACATTATTTAGATATATTGAAGAAGTAATCATTATCATAAATCATTATTATATTATATCATACTAAATAAACAATAATAGAAATTTTATTGTTTTACTATATATCTGTTTTCACCTACTAAGAATAGCTAGTCAGTACCCTATCTTGGGGATTGAGGCTGAAGAATATTTTTTTATTAGGAGACAAATATATTGTATTATGTGGAATGGAATATTATACTTGATTAAATATATTGAAATGAACTTACACTAAACCCATTTTTATGAAATGGATAAGTTTATTAATCAATTTAATGTATTTATGTTTTCAATTGATTAATAGTTCCTTACATGGGGTAGACTATATATTATCTCATAAGAGAACAATTTCATTGACATTAATAGTATTATTTATGATTAAAAAAATTTGTTTTATACTTTCTCATATTTTATACATCACAATTGTAAACCAATTTAAAACACACATTAGTAAATTTTTTCTTATTCTCTTATCACTCACTAGTTACATATTTATATGACACCAACTAATATAGATTAGGATTGACATATACAGATTTTATTATTAAATATCAACAAAATTTCACATGTATAGACTATAGAGAGATAGAATAACGATATCTTTTACTCAATTTTTGTCCATCAAAATAAATTTTAATATATGACATGTCATATATATATAATAAATTTTTTGGGTGGTTAATGAGATGGGTCATATTGAACAAGGTTATCCCAATATGAAACAGGTCAAAAAAAATGAACAGTCTATTTAAACCATCATTTATTATGGTATCCAAATAAATCTTTTGTCTAGTCCACAATTAATGTAAACATGTCAGTGTTCCAATCCATATTTTTATTTTTTCATATTTTTTAAGAAAATATAAAAAATTTATTAATAATAAATATTAGATATTAAAAAATTATTAAATTTCAAAAAAAATTAAAACATAAATATATATATATATTATACTAATTTTGATGAAAAAATCAATATATTAAATTAATGTAAAATAATATGACGTGAACAAAAAATTCCCTTAGCCCATAGTAGAACGGTTTTCCATTAATGTTATTTTTCAATGAAAATTGTAAATATATGTGGTATTATTATAATTCACTATACCACAGTTATATCGGATACACAACTTGTACCATAAATATGTTGCTCTTTAAAAACCCCTACAATTAGAAAAATTCCTAATAATCTGCCAAATATTCCAGCCAAACATAGATATACCATATATTATCATTTTCATATCTCATGTTTGTCAAATATTTTTTATCTTTTTCTAATTACATATATTTTTCAAATGAATATATAGAATATGAAGAAGATATTTTCGATAAATCTAATCCATAAAATCAAAGAACAAATCTTTTTTATTATAAATAATCAAGTTGATATTCTATTTAAATGCTTAACATACCTCGTAAATTTCGTAACTGACTTTTACACAATTTTTTTAACTAATGATTTATTAATTACATATATAATAGATTAAATTTTAAGCTTAAAAGAAAATTAACATTTTATATATTTCTATATAAAAAATTGAAGATATATCTAACTAAATTTTATTGATTCTTCTCTTTTTCTATCATATTATTGAGAAAAACCAAAAGGTAGGGTTTTGTATTAATATTTTTAATGCAGTCTATCCAAGATCAACTATGTTGGGAGAAGTTTCTATATGGACTATAATTTTGAAGAATTTATTATAATAAATTTAACACAAATTTTTTTATTAAATGGTATAAGGGATATAAAGAATACATCTTATATCTGATGATAATGATGATAGCGATTTCATAATAGTTTTCACATTGATTCCCAAATCCCATACCATAAAGTTAAATAATATATTATCTGAAACATTAATGGTCTTTCTAATTATTGGTATTTATGTTTTATTAAAAAAAATTCCTCCTTATATTATCATTGATCATGTATTGAATAAATTTGATAATTTGAAAATTGTTCATGTATACCAATTTTGCGAGATGAGTGCACCATAAAATGAGAATGTATTTGTTTTTATGATTTCTATTAAACTACAATAATAATGTCATTTAAAAATAATATTGTTCATACTATTTTCCAGGAAAAATTCTGATACTATGAACAATGTGTATGTTATTATTTATACTATTCTCACGTGGTTTGGTCAGTTCCATCAACATGTCATCTTTATTGAACCCGTTAAATTTCATAATCATTTATGACATGTTCATCCCAAAAATTATTTATAAAAATTAATCCTTCATCATATACAATTAGTTTCCATTTAGTGTTATTTATAGTTCCAGGCGGTAGAGTATCAGGGGATGATTATTCACCAGTCGAAATATTCGTATGATTCATTGTCTTGTGTACTATGGATAATGTAATTCCTCGCATTTATTTTTAGAATAGTATGTTAGATTCAATCAAATATTCAATACATCAATTTATGTAGAAATATATATATTGGTACTATGAGGCCCATATTATAGATTTAACATTGGACAAAATATCTATACAAGCATGAAAATAGGAAATATTGATAAAATATTTATATCTTCCACCACTAGTTAGGGTAATTATATCTAAATGCATGATTATAAATTGTAATATCATATATGAAATGAAATTTCATTCATGTTTGAATACCCACTAATTGGGGGTTACAATAAAAATTTAGGTTACAACAGGGATTTTTTTCCAAGAACTAAGTCATTGATTATTCTTATAAAAATTTATTGATACATTTTTGTAAAAAAAATTTGGGAAACAAAATCAACATGGTAAGATTTCATGTCTATAATGAGAAATGTTAATCGATCATAAGACGATCTTAAAATAAAATGTGACATGTAACATTCCATTTCTTTTAATATTAGTGGTCTACGCAAATGATATTTGAGGTTGTATAATATTTTTATTGAACTTTATAAAGCTATAAATTGAAGAAAATATTGATTAATTCCTTAGATAAATATATTATCATTTAAATTAATGTTTTTTGAGTCTATATTTATAATGAAATTAGTTAAGTTAGTTACTTGATTTTTTAAGAGGACGTAAAAAACGATAAATATATATAATAATAATAAATTTGTTTCCATTTTCTGTACTACATAAGCATTCTATAGAATATAAAATCATACCTAATTCATCTAACATAATTTATATCACAAAAGGAAATATGATGATTGAGAATTTTAGTTTAATAATATACATGAAAAGATCATACATGCTGATTTACAAGGGCCTCTTGAAATGGGGTTTGATGCAATGAAGAATAAATATTGATAATCGAATCCATAATTCATTAATCTATGAGTTCACAATTTTTTTAGAAATTCATTGATAGTTAAAGATGAAATAAATAGAAATTTTGAAACCTCGGTATTATTAGATTATAATAATCAGAAATAAAAAACCAATTGGTGGTAAACATTGAAATATTTATTATTAAGAAAACACACATAGATAATAACATATAGTACCCAGGATGATTTAATTTTACAATATATATCTATAGGTGTTTGATCATATATTATCATCAAAATAAAAAGAGTCAAATAACACTAACACAATGTACATGAATGGAGACAATGAATTTTAGGAAGTGATATATGAAATCAAGTGAAATTGAATAAAATATATTTTATGTTGAACCCCCGAAAAGAGATATGAAATGATTGTGAGAAACCCACCAAATCCTTTTATAATCTAATTAAAGAGTATAAATACAAGTTACACATAAATTTATACGAAGATAAAAAATACATTAAAAAATAAATGTTAAAAACAACATATTAAGTGTATATTTTATCTTAGGTTATTAATAATAAAGGGCCTGTAAATTTTGATCATAGATTATAAATCAATGATATCTGTGAATAACAGAATTAGTTTTAAAAATGTAACACTTCAAATATTATTGATGGACTAAAAGAGAATATTTTATAAACTAGTTAGTATAAAAAATAAATGATAGGGGTGTTATTATAGGAAAAATGGATGGACTAGTTTCTAAATATAACTATCATGTAGAAGAAATTTATTTAGGATACATTTTATCATATTATAAATTATGAATAAAAAAATATTCAGTTTTGAAAACTGAATTCCAATAAATATATGTAATTTTCATAAAATATTTATTAATAAATGAATATAAGAATTTATACATTTTCATTGATAAACATGAAAAATAAATTTTTTTTACGGATATTATTTAATTAAAAATAATTTGTAATGGTTTTTTATTCTTTAGAACATGTACAATATGTGTAATATTTAATGATGTAAATTTTTTTATGTGGAAAAATATCAAAAATTTCAATACACTAAATGTGAAGGAAATGATATATTTATTTTTATATTTTTTTATGATGAAAAATTACTTTTACTAAGAATGAGTATATATATTAGGATTTTTTATTTTATAATAAAATAAGTTCTTATATTCCCTTTGTTGGTAAGATTGCTCTACTTTTTAGTACTTAATTTATATAAAATTTATGTATAATTTTTCATTCTCATGAAATATAATACTATCAATTCTACATGAAAATATAAAAATTAATATATAATTTAAATTTTCACACATGTAAAAAAAAGATAAAAATATGAAAATAATGATAAAGTTAAAAATTTAAACAGAAAATATCTTAGGGGAAAAATTAGAAACTTATCATATCTTAAAAAATATAACCCAAATATGTTACATGATTGATTGTTATTTAAAATGATTGAAAATAATAACAAAGATTTCAAAAATATGTAACAAATGAAAATTTTGTGGCACATAAATCATATATTATATTATGAAATGATTCATAGAGGGAAGAAACATAACAATAATATATTCATTTATTCTTATATATTTAAAATAAAATAACTTCATGAGAATAGGTAACAACTAACTATATAAAAGGAAATTAAGAGTATTGTTGTAATGAAAGATAATTTATAATATATTGATTTAATTAATTTGAGTAACTAACAAATCCTTTATATGAAAAATCACTATCATAGTTGGAAAATCTTCCAATTATTTGACTATAATTTTCTCAATAGAGTACCCAACTTCAAAAATGGAACCCACCACACTACTATATTTTTATAAAACGCGTGTAACATGGATAATATGAAATTGAATCAATTTTTTATGAAATAATTTATAAACCAATGAGGGTTTGTAGTTATCTATAGAATATAAATTTCATAATTAATGTCAAACTCAATAGTTATGGGGAAAATATTGTTATAATTTAAAAAAGATACATGTCCCTAGTTCTCATCACTTCACTTATATTATAATTCAATAGTCATGATTTTTCAAATAAAAATATTATGTAAGTAATTTTATCATTTTGGAAGAATAAAAAAACTATAATTGAAGCATTAAAAAACATGTGTGTTGACATTCATTATATTTTTGAGTGGATGAAGCTCGATCTATTTCCTCATGCAACATTATTATGTAATATTTAGTTATCCTCAGATCATGAATAAAGAATATTTCTATAAAGCAAGAATCCTTAAGAATAGTATTAAATTATCTACACCAATTTAGGTGAAACCACTAACAAAGTAAAATAGAATTCATTAAATTTAGCAGCATTCATTACTTTGTAAATATTTTGAAAAATAGTCCCATATTTACCCATCATGTTAATATATATATATATATGATAAATAAATTATAAATTATAATTCCATGAGAAAAAATAAACTACAAGGTTCTGTAATCTAGTTGAAATATTAAAAGTCCTTAAAATATATAAAAGGGATACCATCTACATGGAGAAAGTAATACTCCAAAAATTCAACGGATGGCCAATAAAAACTTCTATACAATAAAGAAGTATTTAATCTCTCATAGTAAATCTTAAAATAATCATACAATTTTTATTGAAAAGGTAATACAAAATTGAATAAATACTATAATGAATTAAATGGGTTATATAAAATTTAACTCCATTATAATTTCAAGAATCATGTTTACAAAAATTAGAAATTGGAATTAAATACTCTAGAAAAAAAAATATAATCATATAAGATGATCTACTTTTTAGAAAATGTAACTTAATCACAAAATTCATCCACTACATAGAAAATGAATATTTGTGATGGGTTATTTTGGATGGGGAATGGTCCCATCGAAAATGTTCTGTCAAGAGGGATTATTTATGAGGAGACCCGATACACATTGCCAATAATTTTTCATCAGCGATGTGTAGACGTCACCCAGCTGTGTTTTTTACTATTCGAGATGGTATTTATCCTTCATCGAAAATAGAATGTTAGCAGGTTGGTATTTGCGACATGGTCTGCCACAAATACCCTTTTAACCACTGCTACTAATTATTAGGGTGATTAGTATTTGTGAGGGGTCTCGTTGCAAATAGTATTTTATGGAAAAGAATCTCGTTGCAAATAAACTCATCCCAACTAATCAAACCAATTTATATCCTCATTCGTTTTCCCCTACATTCCACTAATTTCTCTACCCATCTCTCCCTCTCTACATATATTTTCTATCTCAAAAGTTATCTATGTTAATTTTTTTGAATCGGAGAAATATTTGCAACGTAAATCCCCACAAAGATTCAGTTTTAAATAATTTATCTATTTATTTTATTTTTTAAGTAATTAATTTTACTTGATTATAGTTACAAATATTTTAATTAGTTGAAATTAAATTTAATTAGAATTAGATCATTTTATTTTGCATTATTTTTTTACAAATACCCGTGATTAGTATTAATTAGTATTAATTAACAACTATATTAATTACAATTAATTAGAAGTCTTTAGCATTAATTAGAATACATTTTAATAATAATTAATAATTACGAATAATTTAAAAAATATGGCATCATTACTAAAAATTATCATTAATAAGTAGTAAATTAAAATAAATATTTATAAATAATAATAAATAGAAATAATTAGAATTAAATAGTAATAATTAGAAGTAAATATGAATAATTAATAATAATTAGGAATAATTATTAATAATTTTGAATAATTAAAAGTTATTAGTGATAATTATTAATCATTTGTAATAATTAGACATAATTAATATTATTAAGTAATAAATTTGATTAATTAAATATAATTTCGATTAACTAGTAATAATTAGGATTAATTAGTAAAAATAATGAATAATTAGTAATAATTAGTTTTACTTTATAATAATTAGGATTCATTGGGATTAAATTTGATTAATTAGTAATAATTAGGAATATTTTGGAATAATTATGAATAATTAGGAATAATTATCAATAATTAGGAATATTTAGGAATATTTATGAATAATTTGTAATATTCATGGATAATTAGTAATAATTAGTAATAATTATGAATTGGGGGGAATTGTAACACCCCAAGATTTCATAGTGTGTTATTTCTTCAAAATAATTCAATAACTTGCACTACACGCAACACCGAGTTCAATCACACCATGACTTACAAAAAAAAAGCCATTCAAAAGAGGTTATGAATAGTATTATCTAAATTTTAAACTTTATATAATCCTTATAATTTTAGAATCCATATTATGAGTTTCTTAGATATAATGCCAGAACAAATTCATTTTCAGTATTGCACATTTATCAACTTTTAATAGTGAACCCTTTTTAAATACAATATTTTAAACTTTTTGACTAAATGGGGACATCAACAATTTAAAATGAAACATACCAATCTTCCACGGTATGCTCTCTTTGAATAATACAGTAGTGTGTGTTGTACGCAACCTTGAGTTTTAACACACACCATAACTAATCAAACTAGCCGTAATGAATAGTAATACCTACTTTTTAAAATTATATGTATTTTATATTTTAAAATGGACTTCATATTTGGATTCGGAATATCTAATTTAGCCTAAGATGAAATTTTGGTACATTTCGGATAACTTTCATATTTTGATGAATAGTGAAAATTACTAAGTTTTAATTAAAAACAACTTTTTTAATCAAAATAATTAATAGTGATAAATTATGGATTTGAGTGGTTTTAAAGTATATTTATAATATATTTTTACCATTTAATATAATTTTGGTCATTGGACATAATTTTACAATTAAACCGAACATAAACGAGTGTCAATCTTTTGATAGTTATTATCTTTTAAAAACACGCTTTTTGTTTTGACAGCGGGAATTAATTTTAAATTAATTTCTGCCACTTATGTGTTTTGAATTTAGGGAAATGGATTCCATATTTGGAATCAGGATGTTCAAATTGTGTAAATAGGTAACTTTTATTTTTAGACATTTTGAATAATTACTGCGGTAAATATTTTATTTACCATGGTTAAGGGTAAATCCGGTAAATAAGGGTTAAAAAAATAATATTATAATAATACTAAATTACCCTAAAACGTGTCTTAACCCAATTGGTTGATACATGGTCGACCATGGGAATCTTTGGGTCTATTTTGGGACCCCATGGATCCACTTGTAAGTGATAATGACACTTTATTTTAATTAAGTCAAAATGAATACAAAAATGACACAAGCATATATCTTTTAGAAAAACAATTGTTACATAGGGTTATATAAGTTGGATTTTAGATTATAAATATTCATTAGAAAGATAAAACGATTTCCTACATAATGATATTTTATTTATAATTTTTAGACATTAAATGATTTATTTTATTTATCACACAATGATGATGCAGTAATTACTATAATAGTGAAAAATTAAAATAATTGATATTATAAATACCCAAATAAATATAATATGAAACTTTTAATGAATTAAACTAATTTTATAGGATAATATTATATATTAGGATTTCTTTAATTGACTTTTTTCGAAGTAATCAATCTGTTATGAGTTTCACAAAAATAAACTATTGAATAGTGTCAAAATTGACATAAAAGAGTTCTTAAAACAAATATTATATTATTAATTGATATTAAATTCCTAAAAATCTAAGGTTCGGCCAAGAGACATATATCATGATAGGTGCATCATTAATGTACCACTTGGGGGTCTCTCGGATGTATATAGTAAGTTTATTAACCATATTATATAAAAATACAAAGATACATTGTAAAAGTGAAACTAATTAACTTAGAGTTAATACTTAAAGATAAGGTTAATATAAGTACCCAAAACTGTCTAAATTCTATTGGTTGAGAGGTTTTCGACCTATCCCAACCTTAACCTTTGAATAATCTACTTTGGAGCCATTAGAAACCGAATATGAATTTATTATAAATTAATATTTCTAGCTTTTCCAAAGGTGCCCCTCACCCCTCTTATAAAAGGGCACTCCTCCTTCTCATTTCTTCACACCTTCAAAGCCTTTTGGTTCGGCCAACCTCTGACAAAATACTCTCCCAACATCCCTCACTACAACCTAGAGGCCTTAGTTTGATCAGAAAGCCAACCTAAGGAGCCCTTTTGATCAAATCAAAAGGAAGAACCCGAAGAAGAGGTAATGATTTCACCACCCTTCTCCAAGTTCATTTCTTCTTCCACTTCTTCTTCCTTTGTTCTTACCATTCTAAAATAATAACTCCAGTATCTCACATATACTGTGATGTTATTATAAATATGGTACAACCATATTCAGTATTCTATCCACCCTTTGAATAACATGTCACCATACGTGCGTACGTACGGACTACCGTCTCCACGTCGTGGTGTAATTGTTATTCAATATAATATTATTTGGATGGGTATAATAATGATGTGTAACTCATGTAAATAATAAATATAACATGTTAATGATTCTGTATATATGATAGACCATTCATTTATATATTATTTTAATATCAAAAGAATGATATTGTCGCTCGTGCGTACGTACAGACTACCGTCTCCACGAACGCGATGAGATTCATTCTCCATCGTAACCATTAAAGTATAATTATCATTTGATGATTTAAAAATGTTTTTTAAGGACTAGATATCATTCTGGATATGAATAAGATACAACAACCATGGCTTATGTAACAAAACATATAAATAAAATGAGTAAGTTAACACCCGAAACGACGATAATTCTAAGATATTATTAACAAATCAATGTTAAAAGATCATATATGATATCATATTATTATATATGATTCTTGTATAATTTAATAACAACAATTTCACCATTATACAGGAGGTTAACCTACCCCAACCATGGAAAAGTACAAGGTAAGGGTTATTTCACAATCTCTTCATTATTCGAGGATGTTTATATGTAATAATCTACTGGGATCTCTTTATCATCCACATCCATGTTTTCTTAAAAATGCATTTCAAATTTTTTTTATTATTTACAAGAATATGGGTTAAAGTCATTTATACCCTTGTTTGAATTTTTATAAGAGGAATCTTTCCGTCATTTTCAAAACAAGGTCCATTTAACCTTTTCGACAGAATTAAGGTAAGAATGTTTTTTTTAACTTATACGGTGAGTGCGGTTATTTTCTGCCGTTATAAAATCTTCAAAGTTTTCCTTACAATATTATAAGAATATTTTCAAATAAAATGTTTTATTTTATATGGATCTTAAATTATTTCAAAATAAAAGGAGATATTTCTTTAAAAAGAATTTTGATTTCATCTATGTCAACATCCTTTGATGGATTTTAAGATTATTTGAAGTTGATTTATTATGATACAAAACTTCTATATTGTATTGAAGGTTTTGTGATATGTTTGACTGTGGATGTGCTATTTTTATACCATTCATAGTTTATGGTGAAAGTATTGACATTTCATATGCTAGTTTTAATATGAATGTTTATGTTATGTTTAAACCTTTTCATATGGGAATGCATTGGACTTAATATGTGACGGGTGGAGCCCGTTATAGCTCCTCGATGCATCGGTAGGTCTCATGAGACAAACTAGTGTCTTGGCACAAGGCCTTGACAAAATCTTATTTGTAGTCTTGGCACGAGGCCTTGGCTATGTGGTTATGATAGTCTGGCATTATGCATTCCAACATTATGAAAGTGGTTATTGATTTTTGCATGTGATTATTCGATTAGTAGAATATCCATGTGAATAAGTAAATGGAATTATTTCATTTTATTTATGCCATAACATGTTGAAAGTTTATATTTAAAAGTCTTTTGTTTTAGTTATACATTGCCTTAAATGTTTATTCTTATTTATGAAAGTTTCCGCTATATTGTTATCCTTACTGGGCATTTGAGCTCACCGATTTTCTATGTTTTATTTTTCCCAGGATGTGAAGAAGTAGGTTATGAATGACCTGCAGGGATTTTATGAGGGGTTAATAGTGTGGATTGTGGAAACATTATGTTTTTGTAGTAGTTTTTCATTACATGATGTAATGTAAAACTTATGAATATATCTAGTGTTTCCAAGGATACTAAACCAATCGGTCTTTCGAGATTTGATCATTCTTGTGATCATGCCAATGTTATGTAATAATGCACCGACTCTGGGTAACTGGGGTCGGGGCGTTACAGTTGGTATCAGAGGAAGTTTAGTACAAACCTTGGAAGCTAGATTTAGATAAACTCTGATTAGAGCACGTAGACCTAAGATGAACTTTGAGGATTAGTATAGAAGAACTTCCTAGAATTTTGGTATTGTAGAGATTTTGTGAGTTTTCCGAGCAATAAATCCCTGTCTGGATACGAGCAGGTAGAGGCGGCTCTGGCACAGATGTACCTAGGGGTAAAACCTGAAAACACCACTTTGAGCTAGACTCGAACAGGAACTGGTGCACGGCAACGGGCCTTGCTGCACTATTGGTTACGACACTCCCGGGGGATATGCTTAGGATAACTCTCATTTTATTTACAAATCATTATGAAGGGTTTATGAGTATATAATTTCTCAAAGAAAACATTTTTATTATTATGGATTATATCCATAAATAGTTCAATTTATGTTAAGTGTTTTATAAGTATGGGATTATGTGTTTTGATTCATAAACTGATCTAGTTTATGCCATGGTATAGAAATGGCGCCCAGTAGAAGGAATGAGAACTCCAGAAATACACATGATTCAAAGAGAAGGAAGGATCATATCTTTCATGGTCTTAAGCTAGAATTTATAAGAGAAATAGTCTCCCATGTATTATCATCATATGAATAAATAATATCATGATTTGATAAGATAAGTAAAGAGTTTACTAAGTCCTATGGCTTTGAAGGGAAGCAAGAGAAGAAAAGGATGGAAGAGAGAAAGATGGATAAAGGGAAGAGGGAAAAGAAGAATTTTCCCATATGTGGTAACTGTGGAAAGAAACACCCTGGAACATGCCTGAAAAGAATGGGAGTTTGTTATAAGTGTGGAGGAAAAGGGCACAAAGTACGTGACTGCAAGGGTAAGAAAATGGTTTTAAATGTACAATGCTTCATTTGCAAGGAGTTTGGACACTACACGAACCTATGTCCCAGTCATCAGACTATACCGCAAATGATGTTATTGGATAATAATCAAGTTATGATACTACCACAGATGAAGAGGAATGATTAGAGTTCTTATGTTGATTATGTCAATTGAGTGTTTTATCAACAATGTACTTGTTATAATAATTATGGAGTATATAAGGATTGTACTGCAGTACTATTTCATTAAGGACTTGATATTGTGTGGAACAAAGAAAAGTGACTCAATAGTAGGATAAATTTTTGGAAAATATATGGTTGAGAGAATGATAAATCATAATATAATTCTGATACTGAGGTAGTGATTTTGGAATAATATGTGATTGTTTTGGATAAATTATATTGGATATTCTTGACTACCTTGGAACTGATTAATGATTTGTATATTCCATCATTTTTGGGGTTTAAAACATTTTTGGATTAATGATGTATATCCAGCATTCTATATGGAATAAGGGAGCATGAATGTAATCAATAAGGAATATGGTAATACATGATGAAGGTATTCAAATGCTATTACGGGGTAAAAAGGATCTACATTATGTTTACCTTCCTTATAAATGTTGGACTGTGAGTTTGGAAAGAAGTATTTTGGATAGTTCTAGTTTGGATTATTTTGGATTGCCATAAAAGGACAACCCGGAGGTCGGGCGGCAACCTATTGCGTCCGGCAAGGCTGCGAGACTTGAACCCGCAAATGAAGGGCGACAAGGGTGTATCACCTACCACTGGCCCATGAGATGTCCTGGATTAAATAATGTTGTTTTTTTTAAAGATCTGGTAGATGAATTATAAATTCATTTATTTTGGAACCCTGTACGAATAGTATAAATAAATAAAAAATTACATTCTATTATCTTTTAGAGTGAAAGATGAGTTTGTGGTAGAAACTTATTAATGGATAAAACTCTGATTATAAAGTAAGTATATCTCCTTATGATCTTAGCCAATCTCATAAAGAAATTCCTCAACATTAATAAAAGGAACTTAGAACAGAAATGTTTCCCTAGATGGTACCTTAAATCATCACTAATTTATGGCTTTGGGATTGTTGGCCTTTTCATAGCCATGTTCTCTACCACTCTCCATCAGATAATTGATGGTTAGATTTCTCCTCCATATCCATATTCTCCTACATGGAACCCTAGTATGTGTTATTTTCGGTAATCTTCATACTTTCCGCTCTTTATTTTAAATAGAGGCCTCATTAATTCATTTTTCGATGTGGGATTTCAACTAAGATATTTTGAAACATCAAAAATGTGTTATCCCAATACCCTATATTTTGTTGAACCGATGGTACTTCAAATCATCATAGATTGATGAGTTTAAGGACCTCAATTTTATACTTTTTTGTGATTGATGACCTCAATAACTACCTATAAATATTTACGTTTTTCCTCCAATTATATGTCTCTAATTGCCACCAATGTTCTCCTAATCAAGATCATAATTTGGTGGTGACCCTTTCATTTCTCTTTTCCTCATATTAAGACTAAATTTTAGTAACCCAATTTCCGATGTGGGTTTTCCCACAAATATATTTTCTATTTTCAACCTTTTATTTTCGAAGAACAATTTCAAATTGCGAGGACGCAATTTATTGAAGGAGGGGAGAATGTAACACCCCAAGATTTGATAGTGTGTTATTTCTTCAAAATAATTCAATAACTTGCACTACAAGCAACACCGAGTTCAATCACACCATGACTTACAAAAAAAAAGCCATTCAAAAGAGGTTATGAATAGTATTATCTAAATTTTAAACTTTATATAATCCTTATAATTTTAGAATCCATATTATGAGTTTCTTAGATATAATGCAAGAAAAAATTCATTTTCAGTATTGCACATTTATCAACTTTTAATAGTGAACCCTTTTTAAATACAATATTTTAAACTTTTTGACTAAATGGGGACATCAAAAATTTAAAATGAAACATCACAATCTTCCACGGTACGCTCTCTTTGAATAATACAGTAGTGTGTGTTGTACGCAACCTTGAGTTTTAACACACACCATAACTAATCAAACTAGCTGTTATGAATAGTAATACCTACTTTTTAAAATTATATATATTTTATATTTTAAAATGGACTTCATCTTTGGATTCGGAATATCGAATTTAGCCTAAGATGAAATTTTGGTACATTTCGGATAACTTTCATATTTTGAAGAATAGTGAAAATTACTAAGTTTTAATTAAAAACAACTTTTTTAATCAAAATAATTAATAGTGATAAATTATGAATTTGAGTGGTTTTAAAGTATATTTATAATATATTTTTACCATTTAATATAATGTTGGTAATTGGACATAATTTTACAATTAAACCGAATATAAACGAGTGTCAATCTTTTGATAGTTATTATCTCTTAAAAACACGCTTTTTGTTTTGACAGCGGGAATTAATTTTAAATTAATTTCTGCCACTTCTGTGTTTTGAATTTAGGGAAATGGATTCCATATTTGGAATCAGGATGTTCAAATTGTGTAAATAGGTAACTTTTATTTTTATACATTTTGAATAATTACTGCGGTAAATATTTTATTTACCATGGTTAAGGGTAAATCCGGTAAATAAGGGTTAAAAAAATAATATTATAATAATACTAAATTACCCTAAAACGTGTCTTAACCCTATTGGTTGATACATGGTCGACCATGGGAATCTTTGGGTCTATTTTGGGACCCCATGGATCCACTTGTAAGTGATAATGACACTTTATTTTAATTAAGTCAAAATGAATACAAAAATGACACAAGCATATATCTTTTAGAAAAACAATAGTTACATAGGGTTATATAAGTTGGATGTTAGATTATAAATATTCATTAGAAAGCTAAAAATATTTCCTACATAATTATTGTTTATTTATAATTTTTAGATATTAAATAATTTATTTTATTTATGACACAATGATGATGCAGTAATTACTATAATAGTGAAAAATTAAAATAATTGATATTATAAATACCCAAATAAATATAATATGAAACTTTTAATAAATTAAACTAATTTTATAGGATAATGTGATATATTAGGATTGATATAATTGACTTTTTTCGAATTAATCAATCTGTTATGAGTTTCACAAAAATCAACTATTGAATAGTGTCAAAATTGACATAAAAGAGTTCTTAAAACAAATATTATATTATTAATTGATATTAAATTCCTAAAAATCTAAGGTTAGGCCAAGAGACTTATATCATGATAGGTTCATCATTAATGTACCACTTGGGGGTCTCTTGGATGTATATAGTAAGTTTATTAACCATATTATATAAAAATACAAAGAGACATTGTAAAAGTGAAACTAATTAACTTAGAGTTAATACTTAAAGATAAGGTTAATATAAGTACCCAAACCTGTCTAAATTCTATTGGATGAGTGGTTTTCGACCTATACCCACCTTAACCTTTGAATAATCAACTTTGGAGCCATTAGAAACCGAATATAAATTTATTATAAATTAATATTTCTAGCTTTTCCAAAGGTGCCCCTCACCCCTCTTATAAAAGGGCACTCCTCCTTCTCATTTATTCACACCTTGAAAGCCTTTTGGTTCGGCCAAACTCTGCCCAAATACTCTCCCAACATCCCTCACTACAACCTAGAGGCCTTAGTGTGATCATAAAGCCAACCTAAGGAGCCCTTTTGATCAAATCAAAAGGAAGAACCCGAAGAAGAGGTAATGATTTCACCACCCTTCTCCAAGTTCATTTCTTCTTCCACTTATTCTTCCTTTGTTCTTACCATTCTAAAATAATAACTCCAGTATCTCACATATACTGTGATGTTATTATAAATATGGTACAACCATATTCAGTATTCTATCCACCCTTTGAATAACATGTCACCATACGTGCGTACGTACGGACTACCGTCTCCACGTCGTGGTGTAATTGTTATTAAATATAATATTATTTGGATGGGTATAATAATGATGTGTAACTCATGTAAGTAATAAATATAACATGTTAATGATTCTGTATATATGATATACCATTCATTTATATATTATTTTAATATCAAAAGAATGATATTTTCACTCGTGCATACGTACGGACTACCGTCTCCACGAACGCGATGAGATTCATTCTCCATCGTAACCATTCAAGTATAATTATCATTTGATGATTTAAAAATATTTTTTAAGGACTAGATATCATTCTGGATATGAATAAGATACAACAACCATGGCTTATGTAACAAAACATATAAATAAAATGAGTAAGTTAACACCCGAAACGACGATAATTCTAAGACATTATTAACAAATCAATGTTAAAAGATCATATATGATATCATATTATTATATATGATTCTTGTATAATTTAATAACAACTATTTCACCATTATACATGAGGTTAACCTACCCCAACCAAGGAAAAGTACAAGGTAAGGGTTATTTCACAATCTCTTCATTATCCGAGGTTGTTTATATGTAATAATCTACTGGGATCTCTTTATCATCCACATCCATGTTTTCATAAAAATGTATTTCAAAATATTTTTATTATTTAAAAGAATATGGGTTAAAGTCATTTATACCCTTGTTTGACTTTTTATAAGAGGAATCTTTCCGTCGTTTTCAAAACAAGTTCCTTTTAACCTTTTCGACAGAATTAAGGTAAGAATGTTTTTTTTAACTTATACGGTGAGTGCGGTTATTTTCTGCCGTTATAAAATCTTCAAAGTTTTCCTTACAAGCTTATAAGAATATTTTCAAAGAAAATGTTTTATTTTATATGGATCTTAAATTATATCAAAATAAAAGGAGATATTTCTTTAAAAAGAATTTTGATTTCATCTATGTCAACATCCTTTGATGGATTTTAAGATTATTTGATGTTGATTTATTATGATACAAAACTTCTATATTGTATTGAAGGTTTTGTGATATGTTTGACTGTGGATGTGCTATTTTTATACCATTCATAGTTTATGGTGAAAGTATTGACATTTCATATGCTAGTTTTAATATGAATGTTTATGTTATGTTTAAACCTTTTCATATGGGAATGCATTGGACTTAATATGTGACGGGTGGAACCCGCTATAGCTCCTCGATGCATCGGTAGGTCTCATGAGACAAACTAGTGTCTTGGCACAAGGCCTTGACAAAATCTTATTTGTAGTCTTGGCACGAGGCCTTGGCTATGTGGTTATGATAGTCTGGCATTATGCATTCCAACATTATGAAAGTGGTTATTGATTTCTGCATGTGATTATTCGATTAGTAGAATATCCATGTGAATAAGTAAATGGCATTATTTCATTTTATTTATGCCATACCATGTTGAAAGTTCATATTAAAAAGGCTTTTGTTTTAGTTATACATTGCCTTAAATGTTTATTCTTATTTATGAAAGTTTCCGCTATATTGTTATCCTTACTGGGCATTTGAGCTCACCCCTTTTCTATGTTTTATTTTTCCCAGGATGTGAAGAAGTAGGTTATGAATGACCTGCAGGGATTTTATGAGGGGTTAATAGTGTGGATTGTGGAAACATTATGTTGTTGTAGTAGTTTTTCATTTTATGATGTAATGTAAAACTTATGAATATATCTAGTGTTTCCAAGGCTACTAAACCAATCGGTCTTTCGAGATTTGATCTTTCTTGTGATCATGCCAATGTTATGTAATAATGCACCGACTCTGGGTAACTGGGGTCGGGGCGTTACAGGATTAATTCAGAATAATTGGTGATAATTTAGAATAAATAGTTATAGTTAGGAATAATTACGAATAAATATTAATAAATTGCAATAAATAGTAATAATTAGCAGTAATTAAGAATAATTAAGAATATTTAGGTATAATTAGGAATAATTAGGAATAAATAGTAATAATTACAAATAATTATGAATAGTTATGAATAATTAGTAGTAATTATGAATAAATAGTAATAATTAGCGATAATTAGGAATAATTAGGATTAATTAGCAATAATTTGATGTAATTAGTAGTAATTAGGATTAATTAGAAGAAATATGGAATAATTAGTAGTAATTAGGATTAATTAGGAATGATTTGTAGTAATTAAAAATGATTAGTAATAATTAGTAATAATTAGTAATAAATATTAATAAATATTAATATATAGTAATAAATAGTAATAAATAGTTATAATTAGTATTAAATAGTGAAAATTGTTAGAAATTAGAGATATATAGTAACAAATAGTAATAAATAGAAATAAATAGCAATAAATAGTCACAATGATTAATAATAAGGAATAATTTAGAATAATTATGAATAATTGGTAATAGTTAGGAATAATATGTAATATTTAAGAATCATTATTAATAATTTGGAATAATTATTAATAGTTTGGAATAATTATGAAAAATAATTATTAATTAAGAATAATTAGGATTAATTAGTAATGCTTTGTAATAATTAGGAATTACTATGATTAATTAGAATGATTATTAATAATTATTAATAATTAGATTTAATTAGTAATAATTAGTAGAAATAGAGAATAATTAAAAATAATTAAGAATAAATAGGATTAATTAAGATTTATTATTAATAATTTGGCTTCATTAGACTTTAGTAGGATTAATTAAGATTAATTAGTAATAATTAGTAATAATTATTATTAATTTATATTAATTAGTAATAATTATGATTATATAGTAGTATTTACTAATAATTAGGAATAATTAGGTATAAATACTAAAAATTATGAATAATTAGTAATAACTAGGAATAATTAGTAATAACTAGGATAAATTATCAATAACTAAGAATAATTAGAAATAATTACAAATAGTTTGGAATAAATAGTTAAAATTATGAATAGTTAGTTATAATTTGGATTAATTATTTATAAATAAGAATTATTAGTAATGATTTGTAATAAATCCAAATAATTAGAAAAAAATAGCTATAATTATGAATGAAGAGGATTAAATAGTAACAATGAGGAATAATTAGGCATAAAAATTAAAAATTAGGAATAATTAGGACTTAATAGTTATAATTATGAATAACTAGTAATAATTTAGAATAATTATGAATAATTGGGAATATTTAGGAATAATTAGGATCAATTTTGAATAATTTGGTAAATTTTTTTATAATTAAGATAAATTAGTAATAATTAGTAATAATTAGGAATATTTTAAATTTATTAGTAATAATTAGTAATCATTAGTAATAATTACTAATAATTTTTTTAAAATTTGTAATAAGTAGTAATAATTAAAAAAATAAATAATAATTAGGATTAATTATGAATAATTAATAATTATTCGGAATAATTAGAAATAATTATGATTAATTAGAAATTATTAGGAATAATTAGTAATAATTAGGAATAATTAGTATTAATTAACAATAATTAGAAATAATTAAGAATATTTAATATTAATTATAAATAGTTAGGATTAATTAGAAATAATAAGAAATAATTAGCCATAATTTGAAATAATTAGAAATAATTAGAAATAATTAGAAATAACTAGTAATAATTAGAAATAATGAGAAATAATTGGAAATAATCAGCAATAATTATCAATAACTAGTATTAATTATCAATAATGAGATATAATTGGAAATAATCAGCAATAATTATAAATAACTATTAATAATTAGCAATAATGAGAAATAATTTGAAATAATTAGCAATAATTAGTAATATTTAGCAACAATTAGGATTAAATAAGAATAAATATGATTATTTATGAATAACTGTGATTAATTTAGAATAATTAAAAATAATTGGAAATAATTATGATTTATTAGGATCAATTAGAAATAATTTGGATTAATTATGAATAATTACGAATAATTAGTAATAATTAGTTTGAGTTAGTAATAATTAGTAATAATTATGAATAATTAGTAATAATAAGTAATATTTAGTAATAATGAGTAATAATAATGAATAATTAGTAATAATTCAGTATAATGTGAATAATTATTAATACATATGATTAATTATTCATTATTAGGAGTAATTAAAAATAATTATGAATAATTAGCAACTATTTGGAATAATTAGTAACAGTTATGAATAAATAGAAATAAATAGAAATAAATAGAAATAAATAAAAATAATTATGAATAATTTGTAATAATTCTCATTAAATTAGCATTATTTATAGTTCATTGGTGGTATTCCCTTTTCTAAATGGATCATCCCCTATCAACTTACTCTCACTAAAATCACTATGAAAAATCTCCTCCACTATAGGAATATCCATTTTCGTATTCTTGAGTATTGATATGCGTTAGATGAAGAAAATTTTTCTTATTGTTTTTAGTGAGAGACAGTTGCAAGGAGATGAGAACTCATTCGAGACATGCACTTTTTCTTGATGAATCATCTTATAGAATCTTTCTATGACAGAAAAAATTATGAAAATCCTTATTCAACATTCGAATATCCAATATAGTATGCATGAGAATGGAGAGATGCATGACGAGGCCTCCCTACTATCAATTCTCAAGCATAAGAAAATAGATATTTCTATGTTGAAAAATATTTTTCCTAGTTATTTCACTTGGAGGGTGCTACATTGAGATGATTAATTGGGTAAAAGTGAGGCCACTAATCTGTAGGAAATTATAACATTTGTAATTACTGTTAATTAGTATAAATTTGCTGTAATTACTACTAATTAGAGGTAATTGGTATAAATTATTATAAATTTGTGTAGATTAGTGTAGACTAGTATAAATTTTAAATATATACAACAAATAACTTTGAAATAATAGAAATTATTAAAAATTGCTAGAAAAATGGATTTAAATTTTTTCTCCTTTTTGGATAATGTTTTTATAATATAATATTATTGAAAAAAATATTATTTTATATTTTTTAGATAAATATTGAACAAGTCGATAATATTAATTATAAGATGATCACACTTAAATAAATCCGTATAGGAATCCAAATAGTTCTAGTTTAAATCATATATATATTGCGGGTGTTAAAGCTTTCTTATCATTTTGATCATCAAAAAAACATTTCATTCAAAATTGATAATTAAATTTCCATGTATAAAAAGTGTTTTGAGGAAGTTTGATATATTTTGCAATTTTGGAGTCTATATATAGAATTTTGGTTTTCAAAAAGATTTTGTTTTTAGTATCAACTTGGTGAACACTGTTCTAGAGAAGTTACTAATAATTTGGTTCTAGAACCATCATAGTTTCAAAATTTAGTACATGATGTGGAAGGTCTATCTTTTCGACAAATAGAAACAAAATATGATTTTGATTTAACACATGATTTGTAAGCATTTAAATTTTATGATTTGATGAGGTATATTGAGGGAGACTTATATCATGGATGTATAGTAAGAATATTTTAATCATTTGAATATTTTATGGATATTAAATCAGATTATGTAATGTGAAATAGCATTTTTGATAAGATATTCTCCATGGTTAAAAAATAATTACCTGATGGAAATGTGTTGGATAAACATTTCTATGAAAGAAAGAGGTTAGTTTGTAATCTTGGTATTGGATATCAAATGATTCTATCATGTTCAAATGATTTCATCATATATTATGTTGAAAATGAATCATTTCAATGTTGTCCAACATGTGGAAAATCGAGGTATAAAGAGGATCTACTAGGAAATTATGTATAAATTTAATTTAGAAAGTTGATAAATTTATCTATTACATTTAAGTTGCAGCATTTATCTATGTGTCATAACAGAGATCCATTGATATCATGGAACAAATCCAATATTTCAAGTGGTAAATCCTAAATTATCCCTTTGATGGTGATTGAGGTAATCATTTTGACCATGTGTATTTTTATTTTTCTTTAGAATCACATAACGTGCGATTCATTATTTCTACTAATAGTTTCTATCCTTTTGGTTCAAATGGTAGTAAGTATTCAGGTTGGCATATCTTAATAACTCTATATATTTTTCCTTATTGGATGTTTATAATGGATCGATACATCCTTTTGACCTTATTAATTATATGAAATTTGAAAAATAATATTTATTTTTATTTTAAATCGTTGATGGTTGAGTTAAATTTAATGTGGAGTAATGGTTTCAGTATGTATGATTTCACTGTGGAATAGAATTTCCAACTGATCATCCTTTTCAGAGAAAAAAATATCATTTCATAAAATCTACAATTGAAAGAGACGAACCTCCAACAATGATATAATGTATAGAGGTAAAATAAATTGTCCCTTCATTACCTCCAATCTCATTTGGAGAAATAATAGTCCAAAAAAATGATGGATTTGGGAAAGTACACAATTGGATAAAATGAATCGTTTTTTGGGATCTACCATATTGGTCTGATGTGTTGGTCCATCACATGTTAGATGTCATGAATATTGAGATGAATATTTTGATAATTTATTTCATACTGTTTTGGAGATAGTTGGTTAGAACAAGGATAATGTAAAGGCACCATTAGATCTTACCCAAATTTGTATGTGACTAAAACAAGAACTGTCTGAAAATGTCATATCACATTAGATAATTAATCCAAAAGAATCATATAAACTATATAATGAAAATAGATTATTATTTTAAAAACTAATATTTTTTATGTGATGACATACATATTATATTTTTTTGAGACATTTTTGTGGTGAAAACATACTACCATGCACTAATAAGATTGCACAAATATGTTTTAATTTTATATAAACTGGAAAAAATCATCCTAGCTGATTTATTTGAATCAATGGGGAATTAGTGTAACAACTCAAATATTTTTAGTAATTAATTAATGAAATATAAATTTAAATAAATAATTATATTAAATATTTCAATGTGTTTTCAAATTTTTATACTTTTAATTATATTATTTTTATTATTACCTTCTAAATAGGTGATGATATATTAAACTTAAATAAATTCCATATACCATATAGTAGAATGAAATGTTATTGTATAATATACTTATTTAAATATATATATATATACAATGATAAAAAATAATAATAATTAAAGGTTATAGTAAGAATAATATACTATTATAACTACTATAGATCTATACTATTTTGAAATATAAATATTTTTTTAACAATTTATTTATAATATCAAATTATATGTTAACAAAATTATAGTTATGAATGTAAAATAATGTTTATAAGAAAATGTATTATTGTTATTACAATTTTAACGTATAACATAATATATATGTTTTAAATATAAAAATTATACTTTTATGTTTTGAAATTACGTAAATTAGGAATTAGATTCTAAATACAAACAATTAAAATAAAATAAATAAAATTAAACAAAGAAATATTGATGATACATATATAATTTTTTTAGTAAATAAAAAAATGAACAATTTTAATGAAAAGAATAAAAAAAGATGGATTGAAAAAAATAGATTAATCAGGTTAAGGGATTTCAGGTATGAGGTTCTAAACATGGTTTGGAGGGCCTTAGGGTTTGGGTTTGTGGGAGAGCATCCGGTGCTGCGAGGGTAGAGGATCATGTCGTATTAAAATCAAAAGAGATGAAAAATTTCTTGAGAGCTTCGTTGAATTCGAGTTTGGTCATTGGTGTGGTGTCGTCTGTCCACCGACGAGGGTGATTAGTTAGAGTCTGAGTTGACGGAAAGAACATTGTATCTTCGACCACAGTATGGAGAGATCAGGTTGGGTTATGGAATCAAGTATGAGTGAGGGTTTCAAAACTAAATTTTTGAAGCACTTTTAGAATTTATCATATCTTATATGCATCATGTAAATGATTCTGATTGGAATATGTGGGAATTTTTTTTTGGATTGAAGATCTCCAGTCATTTGAAAGTATTTTTTTTTCAATTTGTGTATATCCGAATCTTATTAAGATCCACAAAAAATTGAACATGATTTTCAATTTCATCCACTCAATTTATACTATCCATATCTTAACTTGATTTATTGTCAAGATGGTCATTGATTTCAATAATTAGGTTTCCAATCAATTATATTTAAATCTTCATCTGATGTGTCAATTTTTTATAAGTCGTATTCATATCTCTGCACAGATTAGAGATCGAATAGTAGAAAATTTTAATTTACTGTGTATCATCATATGCGCTATTTTTTTTATTTTGATGTAATTATTTCAAATCATCGATAAGTCTTTAGATATTAATTCTTAATTATCTATTTTTCTTGCTTCTTGATTTTTCCCTCTTATGTGGTTGTTTTCACTACATATTTGGATCAAATCCAGATTCATCCATGACGTATTCCACTGAAATTGAATGATTAAATATGGATTTCTAATCTCCTCTAGTGCTGCATGCCAACCAATCTATCTGATAATGGAACTAATATATATATATATATATATATATTAAATAGTAACACTGACTATAAATAAGTGTCTCTTTTCCTTTTTGCTACACAATGTATCAAGATAAAGGAAAAAATTCTATTTAGTTTTATTATGAGTTCCCTTGAGGAAAATCGACTTTGTGTTTGATGTTGGGATATATTGGAGTATGAGAGTTCATCTTATTCAAACAAAAAGTGGACTTTTTTTCCAAAAATACCATGTAAGGGATTTAATCAATTAAGTCTTTCATGTTTATGATTATTTTATCAAAATTATGTTATTTTTTTTTGGTGTACGAGATATAATTCTATTTAATTTTTATGAAAAATGTTGTAGTTTTTAGAACGGAAACATATTTATACTAAAATATTTTTTATTGGTTTTGTTAAATAGAAATCTACATGTTTAGATATTTTGAAATTTAGATAAATTTTTATTAATGTATAATTTTATTTAAATAATTTTTGTTCTATGTCAATAATATTTTTTGTATGGGATAGTTTTATTTGATTTCCAATTTTATCTATCTGAAAATCATTTGTATGAAATAGTTTATTTATTTCAAAATTATGATTTTAATTTTATGTTTTTTCATAATGAATAATATTTTGATTCCTTGTTTCCAAATTATGGTCCTTAATTATTGAATTGGTGAGATTAGTTAATTATCTATGCATAGGGAAAATTTTATTAAGGGAAAACTATTTTTTCAAATTTTTTAATTATTTTTAGTTTCATGTTCAAAAATTATTTTTATGAATCATTTTAAATACATGAGAAGGATATATCTATTTATGCATCAATGTATATGTTTTAATTTAATTTCATGTTAGTATTGGTGAGACATGTTTCTATTTATTTAAGTTTTATTCGAATGCGAATTTATTATATTATTTTCAGACATATATATATATTTATTTTTATAATTTTTAACTATTTTTAAAAAATGATGATATAAGTTAATTATATGATAATTTATTTCAAGTCATGTACATGTCATTTAAAAATCAATGTTATGGACTTACATCGATGATTTTTTTGTCACGACATTTATATAATAATATTTATATATGTACTTATTAAGGTCATGTTCCTTAAAACTTAGGTGCATATAAACATACATTCATAAAAGTATGATTGTATTTTTTAATGAAATGATACTTTGATGATTTTGTGCATGATGTATAATTATCTACTATTAATGATCAATTTTTATATGAAAAAATTATAGGTTCACTTTTATTATTAGTTTATGCCTTCATTGTTTATGAATAATAGAATTTTAACAAATATGTCATTGAAATTTCAAGTATGTTAATGATGATGAATCTTCTATGTGGTTATACAATATTTATGTATCATAAAATTTAGTCGTACAAAGTCGATAATATAATTTTCAATGAAGACTCGAATTTATAAAATTATATATAAATAAAAGTGAACATATTTATTTAATGTATGATTATATTTAATTTAAAATAAAACTCATGTGAAAATGTATATATATGTAAAGAAAGCTTAAAAATAATTTTTATAAAAAACCTGTAATAGAAATTTTTAAATAAAATAGGTAATTGGAGAGTGAATCCATCCCTAAAGTGGGTAGGCCCAATAAATACTTTAATGTTTTGAGTGGGCTCAGTTGTTTTGTTTTTGTGATCTTTCTTAATATTTTCAACTGAATCACTGGATTAATTTTAAAAGAATTTTTGAAGTATAATTATTTTTCAAAGCATAATTAAATATTGCAGAAGTTGTTTTAAAATGTATTTTTTTGGATGTATTATCTATGTGATATTTTACTGGGATTTATCAATGGCTTCTAAAACTACTTACTGGGAAATTGAATGCTTATCCTTTACTATAAAATGATTTTTCAAAGGTATCTTAGATGTTTGTTTACAAATGTCATCGCTTTTGGTGTTAGCGCCCATGGAAGAGTAGTGTATAGTTGTTATAGTTTTTTAAAATATTATAAATTGAAGGTGTTTTAAAATTCTCTTGAACCTAGACTAGTAAAAGATCCTCATTTGTTTAAGGTGATGCGTAATTCTTACGTTTATTTTTTAAAAAATACACATCATTTTTACGCACTGTGTCTGGAAGTGCAGGCTCGGGGAGTTTTAATTGGAATCATGGGAATGGTCTAGAAAACATTGGATAATATATGTTTTATTTTGAGAAAAAATGATCTATGCATTAAATTTTATTTGGATTGTTATGTCCCATTAGAAATTATTTAATTCTGAAGATGGAAATTCAAGAATTTTCATAAACCCAACAGAAGAATTCTGAGGGCGCATTCCAATTATGTGGGGGAGAGAATGTAACAACATAGATATTTTTAGTAATTAATTAATGAAATATAATTTTAAATAAATAATAATTTGAAATATTTATATGTGATTTCGAATTTTGATACATTGAATTATATTATTATAATTATTACATTTTAAATATGTGATGATATATTGAACTAAAATAAAAAAATTATACCTTATTGTAGAATGAAATTATAATGCCAAATATAATATTTTAAAAAAATATATATAATGATAAAAAATAACAATAATAATAGGTGATATAAAGAATAAGATACAATTATAACTACGATAGAGTTATGATGTTTTGAATTATATATATTTTTTAACGAATAATTTATAATATGAAATAATAAATTAAAAATATATAATAATGAAAGTATAATTATGTTTTTAAGAAAATATATTATTATTATTTCTATTTTAGCATATAATATAATAAATATGTCTTAAATATTAAAAGTACACTTTTATATTTTGAAATTATGTTAATTATGAATTAGATTTTCAATATAAACAATTAAAATAAAATATATTAAGTTTTTAAAAAATGAATTTTGATGATATATATATAATTTTTTCTATATTAATGAAAAGTATAAAAAATGAAATGTTAAAGTAGATAAATCGGGTTAAGGTATTTCGAGTATGATGTTCAATAGAATGGTTGGAGAGGCTTAGGGTTTAGGTTCGTTGGAATGATTCAGGAGTTGTTAGTGTTGGGGATCACATCTCCTTAAAATCCAATGAGATGAATAGGGTCATGAGTGTTTTGTTGAGGTCGAGTTTGGTCACTGTTGTGGTGTCATCTGGCTGCTAACAAGGGAGATTAGCTAGAGTCTGAGTCAATCACAATTATAGTGAATCTTCAACCACCAAACAATGAGATATTTTTGGGATCTAGAATCGAGTTTGAGTGAGGGTTTCGAAGATCAATGTTGTAAGTGTGATAAGGAATTACTACATCCAATATATATCATATTGATGTTTCCAAACAGAATATGTCAAATATGAATGTTTTTGAATATCATAACTCATATTCAATTAGGTATTGTTTTCTTAATTTTTGAATATCCGGATCTTATTGGGATCCATAGAACATTGACCTGGTATTTAAATATCATCAACTCAATATATGTTTTACACTTATTAATTTGATTTACTATCTAGATTCTCATCTATTTCAATCATTATGTCGAGGATCAATTTTATTTTATTCATCATCTAAGGGTGTTGATTTGTTAACAGTCGTATTCATATCTCCATGCAGATTGGGGCTCAACTAGTCGACAAATATCATTTTTTGAGTATCATCACAAATATTTTTTTTATTTTCAGATGTCATTGTTTCCAATCATTGATAAATATGTTGATATTAATTCTTAATTACTTATTTTTCATGTTTCTAGTTTTTTCTCTCTTATGCAGCAGTTTTCGCTTCTTCAGATTCAATCCAGATTCATCCATGACGTATTCCAATCCAATTGAATGTTTAAATATATATATTAAAAATATCCTTTTATAATGAAATACAACCCCTCTCTATACAAATGGAACTAATTTATATATATATATATATATATATTAAACAGTAACACTGACTATAGGAAAGTGTATGTGTTTTCCTTTTTGTTACACTGTCTATCAAGTCAAAGCCAGTAATATTGCTTTGTATTCTTATGTGTTCCCTTGAGGCAAAGTGACATTGTGTTTGAAGATCGAAGATATTGGAGTATTAGAGTTTTTCTAATTCCAACAACCAGAGAATGAACTTTTCTTCAAATATGATGGAAGATATTTATTCAATTAAATCATTCATGGTTATGTTTTTCATCAAAATTATGCTAAATTTGGTTTGGTGTAAGGGATATAATGTAATTTATTTTTTATGAAAAATATTTTTTTAGTAAGTAAAATTATTTCTAATCAATGAATATTTATTGGTTTCATTAAATAGATATCAACACATTTTACTGTTTAGAAATTTAGATAAATTTTTAGTAAGTGATCATTTTACTTAAATAATTTATGTATTATGTTTATCAAATCTGATGTAAGGGATAGTTTTATTTTATTTTCAAATTTATCTATTTCAAAATTATTAGTAAGATATTGTTTATTTATTTCAAACGAATGATTTTAATTTTCTGGTTTTTCGTAAATAATATTAACTCAATTACTTCTTTCCGAATTATGACCCTTAACTCATGAATTATTGAGATTAGTAATTCATCTATTTTCAAGACAAATTTGACAAAAGGAAAATTAAAATTTCAAAATATTTTATAATTTTCAGTTTTCTGTTCAAAAATAATTTTCCAGATTCCTTTTAATTACATGAGAGGGATATATCTATATATGCATCAATTATTATGTTTTAATTTGATTTCTTTTTAGTCATCCTAAGAGATGTTTCTATTTATCGAAGAATTATTCTAACATGAATTTATTCTACTATATTGAGACATATATATTTACATTTATAATTTTTAATTATTTTAATTAAATTATTATATAAGTTAAGAATATGTTAATTTATTTCATGTCAAATACATGTCATATAAATATTAGAGTAATGGCCATACATCGATGATTTTGTTTTCATGACATTTATACAATAATATATATATATATGTACTTATTAAATTCATGTTCCTTAATACATAAGCATATAAAAATATAGATTCATGAAAAGATTATTGGATATTGTAATGAAATGCTACATTGATGATTTTATGCGTGACACATAATTATCTATTCCTAATGGAAATTTTAAGAGGAAAAAAATATATGGTCTCTTTTTTTATTAGTTTATGCTTCCATTTTATATGCATCAATGAAATTTAACAAATATTTCAATGAAATTTTAAGTACTTAAATGATGATTATTCTTCCATGTTATTATGAAAAGTTGACGTATAATAAGATTTGGTCGTACTATGTTGAACATGTAATTTCTAATGAAGAATATAATTTATATAATTATATATAAATAAAATTGAACATGTTTATTTCATGTATGATTATATTTAATTAAAACTATGACCCTAGTGAATATATATATATATATATTTATATATTAATAAATCATAAAAATGATTTTTATAAAAAAATGGTACATGAACTTTGTAAATACGATAGAGAATTGGAGAGAGAACCCATACATCAAGTGGTTGGATCAAGATAGCCTTCACAGTTTTTAGTGGCCTCAGTTGTTCTATTTTTATGTGATTTTTTAATAGTATCATCTGAATCACTAGATTAGTTTTAAATGTTTTTTTAAATATATTTATTTCTCATAGAATAGTAGTATTTTGTAAAAGTATTTTTACAAATGTATTTTCTGGATGTATTATCAATGTTATATTTTATTGGGTAATATCAATGGTTTTAATAATTCATTACTAGGAAATTGAGTGCTCATACTTTACATTAAAATGGGTTTTCAGAGGTATCTTAGAAGTTTTTTTACAAATTTCATCTCTTTTGGTGTTAGTGTGTTAAAAAGTGTAGTGGACATTTGTTTTATTTTAAATTTCAACTATGATAAATGTAAGCTATTTTCTAATTCTCCAAAACTGGGACGGGTAAAAGATCCTCGTTTTTTTAAGTGTTGTGTAAATGTTATGTTTCTTTTTTTTTAAAACAATTACAGAACATTTTTGTGCACTAAGTTTGGAAGAGTGGGATCAGGGGATTATAATTAGATATTAAATCTTACGCATGATGAAAAAAAGTGGATGGCCGGTATAGTTCTGATAGATATACCCATTAAAGTGACGCATACCGAAAATGAAGAAAAAACTATGTATCAAAGGATCAGTTGGAAGATAAATTCTAGAATTTTATATTCAATAAAAAATTTATTTTTTATGTTCTTATTATTTTGAATATAAATATCCCTCAAAACAAAAACACTTGGGTCATAACGCGGGAAATTTTGAAGATTAAATGGGAAATCAATTATCAGTTTTTAATCTCCCTAAACATTGCTTCAGTGGAGGTCATGAACGATTGATGTCATATAATGAACATCACAACGATCATACATATGTTCTGCTAAACTGTGATGAAATGACACTATTTGTACTATGATTGATCCTATCAGTTTTTCAATAATAATTTTTATATTAAATTAATCTTATTTTATTTATTGGTTATATGATAAATGAATTAAGAAATATCATCCACAAATAATAGCAGCTACTCTTGAAGAACGTTGTCCGTATAATTTTCTCTAATTTTTTCATAAACTAGTAAAATTAATTAATTTGGGTTTAGCATATGAAAGAAATTTACTACTTTTTATATTGATATTTTTTTAAAATTTTTATGTATCTCAACTTGATAAAAAAATAGTGTTTTGATTGTTTGTCGTGAGTAACCCACCATCCAAAATGGTTAAATATTATAATGCATTTGTCATGAATGGGTTTTGATTTATTACATGCGGATTTGGGGAATCAGAAAAACAATGAATAGTGGTATATCCTTGAGAGGATATCATCATAGGGAAATAAAAAGTTGACATTTATAGAATATTGGATGTAATTATTTATTTGTGTTATATGGGACAGAATTACATAATGATTTTTAAATATCAATGGTTGGATACTCATAGCGGATTGCATGTCTATCCGACCCATGTAATCATTGATATAAAATTTAAATGTTTTATTACTATAAATAAACCATTATTATTGCCTCATCAGGAATTTCAACATTATTACATGAATTATTTTTCTACCACAAAATATTTTGGATTTTTTTGGAACACAATAAAAAATAAATCTTGTGAAATCCAATGTACTCAATGTGAATGTAGTTCTGCTGAAGTGCAAGGAATTGAATTTTTTCAAGAGACTACTCCAAATCCATATTTTTCATCAAGGGACACAAATATTTCTGATGAAACCCTGTAATTAAGGGTTGATGGTGAAGATGATGTTAATGGTGATACAAATGAATTTTAAATGACAACAAATGATGAAACTAAAACACTTTTGGAAAATGATGATGCTGAGGAAGAATATGAATACATTGACACCGTAAGATATGAATATGAGGATGTAGAAGAATATTGACATGATTAAATTCTTGTTATAGTAATATAAAATATATATCTATATATAAAATTTATTTTTCAAACAATAATTATTTTGTGTTTCAAAAGTACCTGAATCTTATTTTGTTAGAGGAGGCTGATCTACGTTTGGACAAGTTGGATGTTGGATAATTTGACCCTGATCGTGTTGGAAGTTTAGGGAAGACTCAGATGGAAAATAGTCTTGCCCAGTTGACGATTCATGATCTTATCACGGAGCGATGTCCACGTCTTGATATTAATCCATGGATGGAGAGGTATTTTAACATTTTAATTTTAGTTAGCTTTAATTAATTTATTTAAATACTAATGTTTTGATTATTTGTAAATTTTTCAAATATTTTTACATATAGCCACTGCAAAGGGACGTGTTATATTGTTCAATAATTTTTTTGATGCATGGGTCACATTGGATAAAATTCCCATTAATATTCAGCACTGCATGTTTGATAATCGTCTTGTACTTAAATAAAAAATATTTATTTGTAATTTTGTTAAAACTAATACATTTATAAAATAATTTACTCGAAGGTTTTATGGTATCTCATCGATGAGATCATGCATGGAGCTATTTTGAAGGCATGCAAGGGGTATATTCCTGAGATTTTCGGTTAGTTATTTCATAATTATATAATGAAAGTAATGAAGAGAGTAAAAGTGATAGAGTTTGAGGACTCTTTTCAAGCCAAACAACCTAATTAAATTTCATCACATATTTGGGATGGATTTTGTTCACATTGGTTGGTTGGACATTTTTAGAGGAGATCATCAAAAAGTCGAAAAAACCAGGGTAGAAAGAAGGTGAGACATCATGTCGGTGGTACTACACCCAGTATGAAAAGAAAACATATGGTAAATAAGTTTTTTAAATAATTTAAATAAATTTAAATGTAAAAATTTATTTTTTAGTCAAATATATAGTCGAACAACCTGATGTTATAGAGTTTGACATTTATAGGTGGATGTAATGAGATCAGACCACATGAGAGATTAGATGTGATTTACAACATCATATTTTGGTTAGTATAATTTATTTTTGAGATGTAAATTAAATAAAAATAATATTATAATTAGTTTATTTTCAAAATATTAATTGAATGAGTCATATAAGTCCATGGATTCCCTTTCACAGACTGAGAGTCAGGCCATGACCGAGGGTCACGCATGTGCCCACCGATATGATGCGGCAACTTAGATTTTAGTTACCGATAATTCCTTCGAGAAAGACTGTGTAGTGGTCATCATCTATCAATTGACTCGTGGGAGTTATTATGGCATTACTGCGATATCGGATTCCAGCTTGAGAAGAGCTTGTGGAGGGTCATCCTCAAATGTTGCATAGTGTCAGGAGCAGCTATGAGCTCAAATTGAGGTCATAGAGAGTATATGTAGGGAGCAGGAGGAGATGATTTAATTGTAGTAGGAGGAGAAGTGCCAATGGAAGTTGCAGTTGGAAGAGCTCTGACAACATAAACAGTAGTTGATGGAGGATATGTGTTGATTGATGCAACATCTCTTAGAGTAGATGGAGTACATGCGACCTCTGACTCTTGGTTTAGGGATGTAGTTCCTTCTACCATCTCATCCACCTCCTCTAGATTACCCCCATTAGTGATATATATATTTTTATGAAAAAAAAATTAATGTTATTTTTTGAATATTAACTATATACATTTCAATATAGTGTGTTTTTTTATTCTTGAAAATATTAATTTTTTTTTATTTATTTATTTAATTTTTTTATTTTTAAATTATTTTATTATATTAGTTAATTTTTATTGTTTTTATTGTGTTTAATTTTTGTGTTTTATTATTATTTTTCTATATTTGTACAAATCTTGAGCTTTTTATTATTATATTTCTTTTCTGTTACTGATATTAATATTATTATATCATTAATATTATTAATAACAATATTATTATATTAATAATATAGATAATGCTAATATTTTATTATCATACTAATAATAATATTATTGTATAATTAATACTAATAACATTAATATTTTATTATTGTTATTATTATATTAATATTATTAATATAAATATTATTATAATTATTTTCCAAAATTATTTTATTATTATTTTTTAATATTATTTTATTTTTACTAATAATATTATGTTATTCAATATTATTTGATTTCTTTTTTTAAGATAATTTATAAAAAACATTTGTAACGGGGACCCCCTATCACAAATTTATTTCATAAATAATATCAAGAAAACTATATATGATGACCCCTCATAAAAAAATGATTTTTGCGATGGTACCCCATCGCAAACAGCCTACCGCAAATTGTCCAATTTTCAGTAGTGCTTTTAAAATCATCAAAATTTTAAATTCCAAAGATATGTAATTATAAATATTATTTCATTATAATGTTGAAACAATGAAATTAAGAAAACCATGATAGTTTATTTAAGTATTTATCCTTATTGGAAGTTATTAATGTGGGTAACAAAATACATTTTGTAATACAGGACTGTGATATCTTTTAGAATCTTTTTGACTACTAAAGTAGTTAAAATAAATAAAATATTATATCATATTAACAAGGAACATATAATTAATTTGAATTACAAATGACTACCTTAAAGATTTGTATTTATATATCATGTACAACTATTCTTTGTGATTTGTGATCATTTATCCAAAAATGTAGATACTAATAAATAACACATAATAATGGAGAGGAATATAATTTCATCAAAATAAATGAAGATTATTCTCTCCCCAAGAATACCATAATGAAAAAATATTAATTTTTAAATAACATATAACACACATTTAGAGACATTCACTATTTTAATGATATAAATAAATATAATTTAACATCACTTCAAATTATGAAAATCATTCCCCCATGTAAAATAATTTCATTTAAATTAAATATTATATGAGAATAAAATTTTACCCCAATAGTATAAAATTTATTATTCTAAATTTTTCTAATAAATTAAGGTGTACCAAGATACAAAATTGGAAAAAAATTATGTACAATTCCCAAACATATTGGGATGAGGCATATAATATGATAACTATTTTCCTTAAAATACAAAAATTGACCTTTTCTCCGAAAAATTTAATAACCACTTCATAATTCCTAAAGTGAAAAATTTATAAAATATTTTTAATTTATTGTTAAATAATATGAAATAAAATTTAAAAACCATTATAGAATTTTTTTAAAGGCAATGTTGAAATTATTCATTTATTTAGGGATCCTAATTTTTCCCATATTAACAGTGTTTATTAATCCTGTATTAAATGAATTATTTTTCACAATAACATGGAAAATATCGAATCTCATTAATAGTGACCGCTATTAGAAATTAGAAAACCAAATCAATTCTAAATAGAAATGATATAAAAACAACATGATGTTAATAAAAAATAATGTCATACTATACAATTCATTAGATAATCAATGTTTATGACAAACAAGAGGTATTAATTGTAATAACCCAACCTAAACCATCAGATCAGATATAGAGGGTAACATAACAGCATGTGTTCCTCCACATATGAAATAGTTATTTTACTATTAGAGATTTTATATTTATGTATCTGTGGAGACTATACCTTCAATATCATGTCATAATAAAAATAAAGGAGAACAAAACCACATAATCAACAATCATAGAAACGTGTGGAAACTGAAAGATGGAATAAATGACACATAATTTGTAGATAAATGTGTTATCATGGTGGAATTCCATTCTAGTGTAATAAATTTAGATAATAAATATATAACTAAAAAAATTATGTCCTCTTGAGTATGTCCTGGTCCACTTCAATTTCCATGATCCTATAATCATCCATCGTCTATGTACCCCTTACCTTTTCCCAAATCCCAAAACATAATGTCCGTACATGAATTATAAATTATTGAATATTCAATGAGTAAAATATCCAATTATAACGCCACTAATGTGTCATTAAAGTTTTTTATCATTTATAATAGGTTTATTCGCTGATAATTATAAAATTTTAACAAGTATAACAATCTAACCCCACATACAAAGTAGTCATGTGATATAAATGATGCACCAAACTCCCTGACCATACATACTACAACAATATATAGATAGGATAATTATAGGATTTCATAATTGAGAATGAACAAGACAGATGGTCATATAAAACTCCCATTTTTTTCAAGGAATCATGCTAGATCATGCTCCTAGATAATCATATTTTAGATCCATAATATGTCAGGAATATAGACCATCATACTCCATTTAAAGAACAAACCTTCTAAATATTTCACACATAAACAAAATTTATTACATAATATATACACTTTATTCAACATAAAAGATTGAGAGGTCTATTTTATTTGGGGCTTAGAAACATTACATAACAATATAAAACATTAAATACACATGTTTATTGAAAACTTCTTTTTCATAACAACACACATTCCTTCGTATTTCGCATTGTATGGGTCATCCTAAGGACATGAATTAAAAAGGGTGAGTTATAAAGCCTAGTAAAAGTGTAAAAAAGGAATAATATAAATAATATAGTAAATATTTGGTAATAGGTCTTTCAATGGAGAATAATATAAACATGAACATAAAGGCATTATCTAACATGATTATCATAACAATGAAATGTGGTAACAGAATTTAACATGATATTAGAAAGAGCCATGGATCCTGGCACATGTATCATGAGTAATACCTCATTTCACATGAATTATCATGAGTAAACACTCATTGCTCTTAATATATCATGATAATAATCTTTTCCTAATGCATTGTAGTGATATTAGGGCACACCCGTCTTAATAATTTCATTTAAGGCATAAGTGTGCCATATAGAACATTCAACATGAATTCATTAAATATAATTATTTATTCAACGATAAATGAATGTGTAATTTATACATTAAACACTATAATAAATAATAAAATGTTCATAAAGATGAATAACCATGATAAATAAATGGTCATGGTGTTCAGTAGACAATGACTTTGGCATGGAAAATCGTATTGCAAATTCCAAAACATAACATCATGACATAAGAATTCATAAAAATGGTTGATGAGAGAGAAATTGGTATCTCATCAATTTACATTAAATAGAGAGTAATTATTTCATTTAGACACATGTAAAAACATTTTTAATGGACTTTATATGCATAATATAAAATAATTGCTTGAATATAAATGATGAGAGAGGAATTATTTATGGAATTTAGGCATGGTAACAGGTTTACATGGGAGGTATCAATGAGAGTGAAAGGCATATATCATCTTAAATAATAAGGACATAAGTATAGGGGAGGTGTGAAATTATACAAAATAATCTGTCTTTGAAAATAAAATTTCATAACAACATAAGGAAATTTGGAAAAAAATGAGAAAGGAAGCAATCTATTACATGGAAGTGTCATCCCAAAGGCTTGGGAGAGGCTTCAGAGAAGATTATTGGGATCTCAATGAACCTTGGGAGGATTTTATATAGAGGAGGTCAGAGTATGGTCGAGCTCAAAATTGTTTTCTGAATAGAATTCAGAACATGGGTGGGTTTATATAGGAAAAGAGAGGGAATTCATTATAATATAGGTTTTGGACACTCCATATTAAACATAGTAAACAAAAAAAACCAATGATTTTTGTCCATGTTTTTTTCCCAAAGTCATTGGAAAAAATTAATTTTTAATACCAATGTATAATCTTATTAAAATATTAGACTTTCTTATATGGAGGTGACTCACACTCTTAAGGAAATTGTTATAAAAAGTTAAAATTATTTATAAGTCTTGCAGGGTCTACTATGGATCCATAAAATAAATCAAAATAAATCTAAAATAAATTTTTTAAAGTAAAAACATATATTGTTTGAACATTCCTTTTATTGTATTTTATTATATCACTATTGAGTCATTGTGATGTCATAAGACACATTATAGTTTTAAATGGTATTAATTTTTTACCCAAAAATTCAACTATCTTGGAAAATTATGAGAAATTCACGATTGGATCATTTTGATATCTGAATTCCAAAAATAATATCTATTATATCTAAATAATTTTCTATATATGATAATTTTTAATTTTAAAATATAAAAAGATATTTATCGAAAATTCATGGGTTTTTGAAAAAAACATCTTTCAACCATTATGAAAATTACAATTGTATTCATAAAAATTATAAGTTAATTTATTTTTAATAAAAATTAATTGAGTAATAATTTTTTATTAATATATTATTTAATTCAAAAATCCATTAATTCATAAAAATGGTTTTATTAATTGGATATTAACTAAAAAATACCATTTGTTCTTAAAAAATATCTACAAAGTAATAATAAGAAAATGAATGTATATTTATTATTTTATTCAAAAATAATGCCCATAATAATAGTGCTAGGGTCTTGTTACATAACCAATTATAACACCCACAAAAGACCTAAGGGTAATGTGTGCGATTGTGAAAGACTCGTTGGGAGGCTTAGATTACATCGCTTGGGTGGTAATCTCTATTAACTTCAACTTCTCCTATATGTGGTTCTGTTCAAGCTTAATGGGTTGAATCATGGCTTGGGATTGGTCAAGATCGAATCCCACTGACACAACCACCTTTTCGAGCAATAACTATTGGTATTCATTTGAAGCAATTCTACTACATGAGGCTATCATATCCATTATCTGAGTAAATTGAATATGTTATAGCCTTATATTTATACAAATCATTTAATCACTATCCAACAACTATATTAGAAATTTTAATAATTCTTAAGTGTATTTTGAAATAAAAAAACATAAAACAAAAGAATTTCATATTTTATATACCCATTTTACATAATAATACATTTAATTATATTAAGAAGAATTTTCATTGAAAATGTTTGGGTTGTCCCAATCTACCCACCTTAAGAAATTTCTCCATCAAAATTTCCTTTTCCCACACTAAAACAGATTTGAGTAACTCCACATCATTAGATCCTCTGGTTCTCACGTTGCTTCTTCAACTGTGTTATTTCTCTACAACACTTTCACTAGGTGCAATGTATTATTTCGTTGAACGTTTTCTCTATGATCTTAGATAATTTCGTATTCTCTTCATAGGAGAGTTCATTCTCTAATAGTACCACCTCTGGAATGAGTATATTTGATGGTTTTGGTATGTACTTCCTCAAGGGTGATACATGGAATACATAATGTAATTGAAATAGGTTCGGTTGGTGTGCTAGTTGTTAGGACACTGCTATAATGCGATAAGGATCTCAAAAGTGTTGATGCACATTAGACAAAGATTTCCCTTATTTCCAAATATCATAACCCTTTTCCACAGTGATATGTAAGGTAATTCCATGTCTTCGACATCAAACTATAGTTATCATCAATGATTATCATTATATCCCTATTATCAACTGAGAGTATCTTTAAGGTGCTTTTGGATGGTCTTGACATTCTCCACATTTTCTTCATCCATTTCTGGACCTTGGAGGTTTCGCTCCAGAACATCATCCCCACATGCCAATATTTGACACCACTTCCCATAAAGGACTTCCTAAGGAGCTATTTGGGTTCTTGAGAGGAAACTATTATAGTAAAAGCACTCAAAAAGAGGAATAAATTGATACCATCCTTCTATGAAGTCCATTCTGCATGCTATCAACATGTCCTCATGTGTTTGGAAATTCCGCTATGAATGGACATCATGTTAATGATGATAAGTCATACTGAAGTTCAGTTCATTATTAAGACAATGATGAAGACTCTTCTAGAACATAGAGGTGAATCATGGATATCAATTTGAAAAAATTGATATTGGTACTCCATTTAGTATTACCAATTCTTTAATATATTTCCATAATAGCTGCTCCATTGAGAAATCCTCTCGAATTGCAATGAAGTGTGCAGTCTTTGTAAGAAGATACACAAAAACCCATATTTCATTATTTTCATTGGATGTCTTTAGAAGACTGGTGACAATGTCCATGGTGATATTCTCTCATTTATATACTAGTATGGGTAATGGTTACGTCATCCCCTTAGGCTTCTACCTCTCATCCTTCACATGCTGATATAACAGGCACAATGATGTATACTCAGCGATATCCTTCTTCATGTTGACCGAACAATAATGATAGTAGGGATCATGATACATCATTGTGTTTCCTATTTGAATTGAGAAATTCGAACTATGTGCACCATCCAAAAGTTCATTCTATAAATTTAGATTTTATTGACCACATAGTCTTTTCCCAAATCTCACAATTCCTTTTTCATTAACATTGAACTATGAGGATTTCTATTTTCTAATAGTTTCATCTTTTATCTAAATCCCCACACCATCTTTTAAGAATAATTTGACCTTTCAGAATGATATGGTTTAGAAATAATTTGTTAAAATATTGATGATTTCCCCTTCTTTATGATTCCCATGTCCGTCTTTATCAAATCTTTAAATATTGGATCCTTTTCAATTATCATCAATGATAGAATCACTAGTTCATTTCTGCATAGAGAATCCACTACCTTGTTCGCATTCCCAAGGTGATAATGGATTGAGTAGTCATAGACATTGACTAGCTCAAACCATCTTCGTTGGAACATATTCAACACTTTCTCTGTGAATATATACTTGAGGAATTTATGATCTGTGTATATTTCACACTTCTCCTGAAAGAGAAATGTCCAAAAAAATTTAATGAAAAGATTACAACAGCCAACTTGAGAGCATTTTATGTATAGTTTTTCTCATGAACATTCAATTGTCTTGAATCATAGGTAATGACATTGTCATTTTACATCAACACACATCCCATGACCTTCTATGAAGCATTAGTAAATACAACAAAAAGTTCTCCAATTATGGGTAGTTTGTGCACGGTAATAGTGATAATCCTCTTTTTAAACTCCATGAAGCTCTCTTCACATTCATCACTACATGAAAACACGACTCCCTTTGGAGTTAGCTTGGTAAGAGGGTTTGAAATTCAGGATTATATCCTCACAAATCATTGACAATATCAAGATAACCATATGAAGCTACGAATATTCATTACCGATTTTGGCCTCAGACATCCCTCAATTGTAGCTTTATTGGAGGGATCCACAGATATCCCATTACATGGGATGATATGAACAACATATGTGAAATCCTTTAATTAGAACTCACACTTTCAATAATTTTCATATGTCTTCTCCTTTCACAAGATCTCTTGTACAGTTCTTAGATGCTCCTCATGATCCTACATGGTTTTGGAGTATATTAAAATACCATATATAAATACTTACACATATTTGGCGATGTAATCTCTAAAGACTCTATTCATCACGTCCATGATGATTTCTGAAGAATTAGTGAGTCTTAAAGGCATTAAAATGATTTCATAGTTCTCATATCCTATACAAAAAAGCATTATGGGGGATATCCTTTTTCATCATCCTTACCTGATAATATCCCGACCTCCCATACACCATGGAGACATATTGTGCTCCATGTAGCTAATTGAACAAGCCATAAATTTATGTCATTTCATACTTGTTTTTTATTATGATTTGATTGAGCTCATGATAATCCATGAAATGGTGCATTGACCCATCCTAATTCTTGATGAAGAGTCCCGGTGCACCCCATGGTGAAGCACGTGGGCATATAAAACCTTTACCTAGATTCTCATGTAGTTTTTTTCAGCTCCTCCAACTCTAAAAAATCCATTCTATATGTAGTCTTGGATATTGGAAATTACCAAGTTATAAGATCCGTTGAGAATAAAACATCCCTTTTAGGAGTAAGACGATGAAATTTCTCAGAAAACACTTTAGTGAAATCCCTCACAATTGGAATGTCATCAAGGATGGTTTCTTCCATAGACTCAATAATCGAATAAAGATGTGTGTTCTCATTAGGTAGTAATATCCATGCATGATATGATAGTTCAAAATAAGATTCATCCTCCTCCTTGCACATATATAGAATTGGGGGCCAATTCACAATATGGTGAGTGATTTCCCTCTCACGGGAATTTATATTCACTCAATAAAACGAAATCCAACCCTTCCCATGAATTGAATCGAATTACACTATAGGAAATATTAAGAGATTCACGGGGATGTTAAATCCACAAATTATGACTGGGGAGGAGTTATATTCATGGGAGGCAGTGATTTCCCAATTTTCCATTGTCACTGACATCATTAATTCCTTTATTTGTGGTGGTGTTGGAATTTATCTACTAAACATTTGGTATATAAAAGAATGCGTAGAACTTGAAGAAAAAAGTATGTTCACTATTCATGAATGAATAAATATCATAACGGTCACCACTTCATTTTCAGGCTTCACTTCGGTGGTAGTGATGGATAAAGCATTCCCATGCTACCTTTGAGGTTGATGGATGCCTCTGAAATTCCTAGTCATAGGGAACCTGTTTGCAATATTCCCTGGTTCTTTGTAGTTGAATCAATGAACTATGCATTCATGGTTGAAAGGATAATTCCTATCATCTGTCATAACCGCTAGTTTTTTTGGCACTTAATAGACAGATGCCCTTCTCTTCCACACCTAGATCATTTCCTGGTCCCTTCAGGCAATTTCTGGGGTGCTTCTTTATGTACCTTTGGAAATTGTGGTGCTGGATTTTCTTAGCACCATTGGATTTATCTATCGAACCACCAGAATTAAATTGCACTTTATGATTCATATCCCCATGAAACCCCTGAGATTCACTGATCTTTATTTTGACATTAAGGGAAAATTGGACAAATTCCACATACCTATCGATGTCATGAATCGCAAGGGATTTACATATGATAGGTATTTTTTCACAAAAGAATTGGTCAACCTCACATTATAGGATAAAGAAAATGACTAAGGCATATCAAACAAGACTTGTTATGTTTTCCTTAGATGCTCTGATGGATTCATTGCCTTTTTTTCTTGAGGGAAAGGAAGTCTGTTTCCATCTTAAGTCAGAGGGTTCGAGAAATTTTTTTATTGAAAACAATTTTATAGAAATCCTTCCATTCCAATGCCTCAATTTCATCGTCATGATTCGTATTTTTTATCAAAGTACACCATTGATCAACTGCAACATCCATATGATTATCATCAAGAAAAAACTTCTCTTGTACAGAACATTGAAGGATAGAGAAGATCTTTTCAATGGAGTTGATATATTGTTCGGTGATTGAGGGATCAAATGATCTATTAAAAGTAGGAGGCATTTGTCTTGTGAAGGTCTCATTTGTGACATGTTCTTTCATGGGGGGTGGGGTGTTGAATGTTCCCCTTGACCCATGTTTATATTCAAAACATGAGTTAACTGAGAGAGTATCATGACAAAGTTCCCAATTCCCACTCCCATCGGATTGGGAATCTCATTAGTACAATCTTTACATTGATCAACACATCATTTGTTAGCCCAAATCCTCTTATTACAAATTATTTGATGAAACAAAGGTAATATTTGGGGAAACACATAAATTTTAATCCAAACACAAAAATTGATGACTTATAAATTGCATTATTTCTATAACTTATGAATTTAAAGGATTCAATATATGTTATCCATGATAAGTTTCCAAAATATATTTTTAGGGGAATTTTTTATTCCCTTAATAATGGGTTTTACTAAGATTTTGAATTTACCAAATCACATCCCCATTGAGTGTAGTATCCAAGAGTGCATCAAGGCCCACTGTCTTTCACCAGTATGCGTTCGATTGTAGCTCAAAGGAGTGTTTTCAGGTTTTTCCTCTATATAAATATGTGCCAGATCCGCCTCTACCTACTCATATGTAGATAGGGAAATATTTTATTGATAAACCAATTACTCAATAATCACCAAAATTTATGTATGTTATTATTTTACTTAGTCTTATATCTATGGATTTCACTATGGTTTTCTAATCCTAGTCCCGAAAATAAACAAACCTATCTTATGATTCCAACTATAACAACCATTCTCTTTATTTCACACGTAAGCATACTTTATTACATAAAATCATCACTTGATAAAACATAGAAGATCATGAGGTCTCTTATCATTGGGGATTAGGAACAATATATAACAACATTGAACATAAAATAAAAATCTTTATTCAAAACTTCATTTACATTACCGCACAAATACCTTCATACATAGCATTTCATTAGATAACCTGAGGACATGAAAAAAAAGGTGAGATATAAATCCCAGTAAGGGAGTAAACAAGTCATAACATGAAAAAAATAGTACATGTCAGAAAGTAGTCATATCAATGGATCACAATAGAAATATGAACATAAAGGCATGATATTGCATGATTATCATAACATGGAAATGTGGTAAATAAATTTAACATGATATTAGCTTGAGCCAAGGATCATTGAACATGAAGCATTGTTAAACCCACATTTCACTTGAATTATCATGAGTAAAGCCTCATTTAACATGAATTATCATTATATTAATCATTACAAAATGCATTGGTGTGCTATTAGGGGGCAGACTTTTTAATCATTTCATTTCAAGCATTAGTGTGTCACATAGATCATGAAACATGAATTCCTGAAAAATCATATTTTACTCCAAGATAAATGGATTAGGAATTCATAAATGAAAAATATAATCAATAAGTAAATGTGCACAAATTTTAATACCCTTGATAAAGAATCTGGCCAGGTATTCACTATACAATGGCCTTGGCTTGGAATATCGCTGTGCAATTTCAGAAGCATAAGTACATGAAATAATAATTCATAAAAATGATTGATGAGATATAAAGGGGAATATCATAATATGTACATGAAATGTACATTTTTTGGTTCATTTTTATGCATTTCCCTACATTTTTAATGGAATTTATTTTCATAATATAAAATAATTTCATGAATGTAAATGAGGGGAGAGAAATTCCTTATTGAATTTCATTATCGTAAAAGGTGTACACGGGACAAATTAATTAGAGAGAAATGGGTCTCTCATCATTATAAAATAATGTGTGTTAGTATATGGGATTCTATAAATCACACCCATCTTTTTTTATTGAAATTAAAATTGTATAACAATATAAAGAAATTTGGACCAAAATAAGAATGAAAGAAATCACTTACGTGGATGTGTGAGCCCAAAGGATTGGGAGAGGCTTGAGAAAGGATTCTGGGGAACATAGGGATACTTGGGAGGATTCTAGAGAGAGCCGATAAGAGTGTTTTGAATCTCTAAATGGTTTTAGTGAATAGAAGTTAGATCTAGGGTGGGGTTATATTGGAAAAGAGAGGAATTTCATTATTATTTATGTTTTGGACACTACACATTAATCTAATCAAAACCACAAACCAACCCATGGGGTTTTCTCATGATTTTTTCCAAAGGGGAGGGGAAAAATTATTTTATAAAGCTAATGGATTAACATTTTAAATTTTTTTTATTTCTTATGTTCGGATGAGTCACACTCTCAAGGAAGTCATTTTAAAATGTTAAGAAGTTTTATAAGTCTTAGAGGGTCCACTATGGCACACTAAATTTAATCAATAAAATATAAAATCACATTTTTAAAGTTAAAATATATATTTTCTGATAATTACTTTTATATAATTTTATTATATCACTATTGGTTCGTTATGATGTCATAAAACACAATAAATTTTTGAATGGTATTTAATTTTAACCCAAAAATTCGACTACCTCAGAACATTATGAAAAATTCACCATTGGATAATTTCAACATCCGGATTTCAAAATTAATATTAATTATATATATATAATTTTCTAATTATATTAATTTTTACATTTAAAATAAAAACTGACTTTTATAAAAAATTCATTGGTTTTGACACAAACAGATTTCAAACCATAATAAAAATTACAATTTTATTCATAAAAATCGTATGATAATTTATATTTAATGAAACGTAATTGAGTAAAAATATTTTATTAATATTTTATTTAATTCAAAAATCCATTAATTCATCAAAATATATTTCCTAATTTTATATTAACTAAAAATAATATTTGGGACTAAAATTCTATTTACAATGTAACAATACTAAAATGAATGTATATTATTTATTCTATGCAAAAGAATGTACGTAGTCATATTGTTAGGGTATTGTAACATAAAACCTTATAACCCCTACATAAGACCTAAAGGTGTGGTGTTTGATGGTGACAGACTCTTGGGGAGGCTCAGATAACATCACTCTGTTGTTAATCTCTATTAACTTCCACTTCTCCCATATGCAGTTCTGTTCAAGCTTAGCATATTGAAGCTCAGCTTGGGCTTGGTCAAGATTGAATCCCTTTGACACCACCTCCTTTTATAGAACCAATAGATGGGATTTTTATGTTAAAAATTTAATGGATGAGGTCATCTCCTCCCTTTCTAAGTAAATTTTACTTGTTAAAACCCTATATTTATACTAATCATGTGATCACTATTCAACAACTCTATTAGAAATAATAACAATTCTTAACGGTATTTGTAAATCCAAAAACATAATAATGAGGATGCCAATATTTTATATAACCATTTTTTGTTATAATACATTTAATTATATTAAGAGGAATGTTCATTAATAAATATTTGGGTTGTTAAAATCTAGGCCATCAATCTGATCTACATGCTATCGTTACCCAAACCTGCTTCCCCTAGTCAAGCCTCTATGACAAAATGCCACTACTGTGTGCTCAGTTACACCATTATAATTATCTTAAGTCATGTTCACTACCCCTTTATGAGATTATCATCACATAATGGACTACCCTAGTAATGTAATATTTCATTCATGGCATTGAAACTCATATAACATGGTAGTGTACACAAGGGAATTCTAACATTTCATAATGATAACATATTAACAACCCCCAAAATATTTTGATAATAAAACATGTAAATATGTTACTCTATAAGTACATAAAAAATCCAATATCATAATAAGTCAAATAGGATACACACACCCACATGGAGTCACATTCAATAATTGTATGTAAAATTATTTCAAAAACAAAAATTATAAAAAGGAAATTTTTTTAAAAGAACCCCCAATATGTAAGAAACTTCCAACCTCAGTATTATTAATTTTATCTCTATGTTTCACCAATTAATTATCATTATAACCATGACCACATGTTCTTCGACTCAAACCACTCTCTATGTTTTCCTATAATTGATTTTATTAATATTATTTCCTAATGAAATAAAATACCAAATGTGATAATATATTCTCTCTACTAGATAATTCCATGTTACCTTTTTAAGATAAATCAACTATTAATGAATTTTCCCTTATTGAAAAATTATAAATCCATATGAAAGAATACTCACTGTAGAATAATATGAGATATTAATGTGATATTTATATAAAATTATCCATAGATAATTATAGTTCATTATCATATCAATAATTCCTTTATGATTTCCAAAAAATTATGAGATTTCAAATCACCATATTCTCTTGAAAAGGTACCATAATATTATTCATGTCAAACACTATACCCAATAGTGGAAGAAAAAGTGGTAAACATTCCACACCAAGTGACATGAAGAATGTATCATATCACTTGAAGGGGAATTACATATATCTCATAATAGAATTTCTAAATACATCAAGATGAAATTAATATCAATTAATAATGGTCGGAGAAGGGTTTATATTTTTTTATAAAATGTAAACTATATATAGGTTCACATTATTAAACCCCTAAAAAAATTAAATATTTAATTTTAATTTTACTTGAATAATGATTGTGGAGAATTACATTACATCATAAAGGGAGTTAATCCTTTCAATGAGTAAAAACATTAATTCTAATGATTTTTTCTGTTTAATATAGGGAAAATGTGTTCTTGGTTCATGTTTGGAAAAAGTTAATGAAATTTTTGTTTTCAATTATTTATCCCAAATGGTCCCTACTATGTGTAATATGGTTTACCCTTAAATAGTTTATATATGTAATGTAATGTAATAGTGTTACACATGTGTATTGTTTTGAAAATATTGGTTACCCTTAGGTACCTTTTCATACATTTACACAATAATTTATCTTCTGTTACATAGACCTTGTTAATGGGATCGTACAATTAAAAGTCCTTTGAACATGTTGGATTACACTTATAAAACAAAAGTGGTACCAATATGTAGACTATTTAAATATAGATTACATATACACAGGGCATATACAAAGAGTCTCAAACTTACACAACCCATAAAAACTCCATTTACCATTAAATAGACTATATAATCCTTATACTACCCCTCTTAAGAGAATTTTTAACATTACATCACCCATTGAAATATGGTGTATTCATTATGTTACATAGAAAACAAGAATTGAAAATATCAGGAAGTACATATCAATATGATGACACTTTACCCAGTATAAGGTAAAAAGTGAAGTTAAAATTTTTTAATTTACATTCAAAAGAAATAAAATTTATAATAAAAATCTGGATTTAAGAATATTTAGAAGTTGTGAATAATAAAATTTTCACCCTAAAAAAACTTCTCAACCTTGACCAATTCATATTTGGATATTTCTTGAACAACATATTCCACTGATCCTAAACATCAATCTCCTAATATGATATCTCATTCTTTATCCTACCACACCATAATAACTCTAAACAAGTTGTATTTTCATTCCTTTCTAGACTATGTCACTATGATCCATAATGTTCACTATATGATTCGCATAAGATGAATCTACTTCCAAATTTTCATCCTAGAAATTTATACCATGAACATAATTAGGCATTTGAATATAAATATGAGAAATATTGAACAAATAATGAATGACTATACAATGTGTATTAAGATCTATATGGTATTCCATTGTAGCAACCCACTCAGTGATCTCAAGGGGTCCAACATACCACGATTCATGTTTCCCCTACTTTTTATAGCATTGATTCCTCTTCTATGGTGAAACATGCAAGAAAACCTGGTCACCAATAGTGAACTAGAAATTTAATATCCTCAATTATGCATATGATCATTGAAAACTATGAGCAGTCACCAACCAATTATTAATCAATTTATACCTCTCTAATGACTCTAATATTATACTATACCCAACAACAGCTACATCACCAACCTCATTCCAACACTATAGTGAGCGTCATGACCATCCATAGAGAGCCTTAAAGGGTTCTATCCAGAAAGAATCCTAGTATCTTAGGTTTTAAGAAAATCCCATGGGGCATAGGTGATTAGGACACACTCTAAAAAAATCTATAACTCATGTTCAAAGAGTATCATCCAGTATATGGATCATCTATTCTGACCTTCCATAATTAAAAGATATTACACTATAGTCCAAATCATTTAATTCCCTTATTCCTTCTAAATTCCCTAAAAATAGAACAATATGAAATATTCATATTTTTTAGATATAATTATAATGAGAAGACTATGTAAGAATGTGATTTCTAAAATATTTATCTTTAATATCTTATCCACTATTTGATCCTATTCAATCAGAAAAAATTGGTTTGACTTTTTCACCTAATCAAAAATCACCCAAATAGTGTGACGAGTCCTTAGGATCCTAGGTAAACCCATCATAATATTCCATGTGATAGCCTCAAGTGTTTACATGGGAACTGTGAGTGGATTGGAAAAACCCACTAGAATTTTTATGCTCATCCTTTCCCCCTAGGCCGATAAAGCATCAAGAAACAAATCATGCGATGTAAATTATCATCTTGGACCACTGATACTATTTCTTGAAGTCATGGTATATCCTTGTCACACCTAGATGTATTTACCTCATAATGGTAAAAATATAACTCTCAATATCTCCACATATAAAATCAATGAGTATATCTCTCTCACGAATAATGATCACATTATATTTTCCTAATGACCACTAAGGTCTCAGGTCAATACTATCTAGATGATCCCACATACCAACACACTGCAAGACATCTTCATTTGATAACTTTAAATATTTTACTATATAGTATGGGACAACCAAGGGATGAAATTCATTGATCCTTGATCCATATAAGAATGAATCCTACAGTAATCCATAAAGGTAATCATCTTCCAGGAATCATCTTAATTCCAATAACTATGATCATTAGCTACCATTATATTTGGGTAAGTGAATATTCCAAAATGTTACCATTAATAGGTGAATACACCTTTTCATAGTCAAACATGAGATGATAGTATTCATAGTTCATCTACTTCATGTTCGGGTACCTTTTTTGTAAATATGTAATATAGGCTCTTGTGTTTTGGGTAGGAAAAAAAATCCACTACTGAAGAGATATTATCACAAAAAATTTAGAGCTTGATATATGGATACCATCTCTAGGTCGGGAGTGTGGTAGTTCTTGTCAAGGGTTCTCAGATTTTGGGAATCACGTGCTACTATCTTCCCTCTCTACATTAACACCACTCTCAAATAAGTTCATGAATAAATAAAATATACTATATATTCAATCCAAATTTTTGTACTTATCAGTATGATTTCATTATCCTACAAAAAATTTAGATTAATAAAAACATTTCCAAACTATCCCAAACAAAAAAACTATTCAATTATTTTTCATAGAGTCATATGTGCATATAATTGGTGGATGTTCAAGATAAAAGGATAGTAATATCCTTCTAAGTCCAAAAAATTATAGATCTCAAACATGTTCTCAGGATGTTTCCTGGGTATCATTGTTTCCAAATTTCACGGGATCACAAAAATATGTATCTAAAACACTACATTTATTAAGAAGAAAACCCCCTAAATCTATAATTTACACTTTTATTAATTAGCATATAAAGGATGTTCTCAATGTGTATGTAGAACAATCTCATGATTCATGGCATGCTTCTTTAGTGTCACAAGTAGTTGATGTTGTTGTCATTAAACACTATTATTAAATGGTCTAGGTAAGGTTGGAATATATTATTCATGAGTTCAATGAATAATTTAAATTCGTTCATTAAACCAAAAGTAATAACCATGTACTCATATAAATCATTCTTTCCTAGAAATGTTTTCATTGGGATTTCTTCCTCTATATACTATATCTGGTTATTGTATAATCAATGATTAATCATAGATAATCAGTATGATCCCTATAACTAATAAAAATATTTATTTATTCAAAGAATATGACATTATATCTTCACTGTCACATGTTTCATTATCGAGTAATCATGGTATAGTCAATGACTACCATCCACCTTCATTGAGAAAAACACAGGTTCACCACATGGGGAAGTACTATGGAAGATAAATCCATTCTTCTCCAAGGCTTCAGGATGTGCCTTGGTATTCTTCATATTGGTTGAAACTATATGAATAGGGGTTAAAATGGGTTGAACACTCGACATCATCTCTAAATTAAATAAAAATCACCTATTAGAAAATAATCCAATGAATTCATCCCATAAAACTACATGATGGGGATCTATGATAAGAAGAAAATTCATGGGGTCATTCACTAATCATGTTTATGTATATATTACTTCGATATTTGTCATGATTTTTCCAAGTAGAATCCTATTTTGACCCACACTACATGCCCCCAATTCCCACTCTCTCGTCATCACATACCTCTCTCCCTTTGATGAATATAATGAAACTCATCTCTGATAGAGATCAATTTTATGTTGGAATCCAGTCAAACATTACATTATACAAATCTAATCTAATCATATCATCTTTAAAATCAATAATTTCCACATATTTATATATTTATCAAAAACTATATGACACTCTAAGAATCCCTAAACATGGTCCACATTCAAGACCAATATATAGTCAAGGAAAAGAAACATAGACGATAATTTTATAGGTATGTTATGTCCCAACACAACTTTTATAGATAAAATATAAATGGAATATATTTTATTAAACACATAAATAAAAAAATTTAGTAGTGATAAAAATAGACCTAAAATTTTAGATGGACCCTCAACATCATATAATAGGGTTTGGTACACAATATACACATGGCATACCACATCTCTATGGTATTTTATTAGAGATGCATTAACTTCTGAACTCATTATATGAGATTATTAAGTGGTACCATAGAGGTTTCCCTATTTATTTAAATATGTATTATTTTCCCCCTTTCAGAATACTACCCTAAGGGCTCTATGGAAAGACTTCAAGAGATGTCCTAAAATTCCACATTTTCATCACATTCTTTGATATTCCAAACATGCCTTGCAGTTGTGTATAATATTTCTGTATTTGAAGGAATGTGGTTATCCTCTAGGGGAAACCAAAGTACATAAAAACTACTCCACCTATATATTGTTAATCTATTGCGTGTCTCTGTTTGTCCACTTTAATCAATTTTAAATGTTACTCAACAAAATAGTTGGAGTTCTAACAACCTTTGCTCTAAATCATTGAGGGAGAAAAAAATTTAATCCCCCCACTATGATCATCTTGTTATTTATGTAATTAAATATAAATTATTCATAAGATACTAGGTTTAATTTCCATACCATCCATTTCTTGTCCAGATGATTTTTGATCATGAACATCCTGGAATTCTGAACCACATTCCAACCAAAAAGATGTTCAAAGGGAAAAGGATCAGTAATTTGGGATGAGTAGGAATACATTACTAGGGAACATTATTATAGATCAATGAAATATTGGTCTAGGTAATATGTTTGTGTTATTTAATTGAAAATATAAAATAACGGTTGTTTGATGTTCTCCCAAGTGAGTCCCTCAAATAGAGTATACAATCCCATGACCCTACAACAATTCTTATTCAGTCCATAAATTATTAATACTATTCACCCCAGCTTCTTATATGTTTCTATATTAATAAGGTATAATATTTTCTCGATGATATCAACCAAATAGAAATCATTTGATGGTATTATAATGCCCTAAAATTCTAGATAATTATGAAGCTAAAAATAAATAGCATAGTCTAACTTGGATATCAGTGGAAGGGCTCCCTGTTAGAGTGAGAGTACTATCTGCAACACTGAGGCAGGTGTGGTACAATACTCTACAGAACCCTCCCTCACAAAAGGTTGTGGAAGAATAATATCTTGAGAACCCCATCATATATTATTTGGTGGTCCTATTTGTATTCTTTGTGGTGTTATGTATGTATCATGAAGAGATTCATTTAGAACAATAGTCATTATATTATCTAGTCTAAGGTAGCACACAATGGATTCCCTATTAGTCTACCCACAACCCAAATTATAACTCTCATATAAGTAACCATAGGTCTCATACCAACACATTTGTCAAAAATACATGTCTGATTACCTGAATAGTATACATTCATTGGAATATTTAAGAAATAATATTTTAACAAGGTGAAAGATATTCAAAATATACATTAAAGATCATCCCCATTAGTAATCCGACCTAAAACCTTTGTTTATAACATGGGTAAAGTAAACATAAGAATGGGATGATATTAAGTGATCAATAAGTTTAAACAAGGGGGAAATGTAAGAATAATATGAGAATATGGGTATCATAACATGATCATAACATTATACGATCATACATAATGTTTAAAATATCATAATCAAGATTCAAGGAATATTAATATTTAATTAATAAGACATGAATCATAAAGAAATAAAAGATCATATTATGTGAGGGAATAAATTTGGAATGAGAAACAGTATTCTATCATACTAATAAATATTAAAACATTCCCTATAATAAAGGGTCATTTCTAACACTTTTTAGGGAACTTCATGGGGGAATCACCTACTAGTCTGGACACACCCCCATATTCAAGTCACATCCCATTATTTATAGTGGACTAGGTGATAACTTCTTACCATAGTGGATCAAGCTCATTCCATTACTCCAATTATTATGCTATGAGATATAAATATTTAACCAATGAATTTGATACCTATAATAGGGTCACCTAGAGCTATCTATTCCATCCAATTATATATTTTATAATTGTATTAACCAATGGTATCAAGGCCACCCTATTGTACAAGCTATAATGGGATTACCCAAAGCTATTTGGGTTATACCATCATATAAGGCATAACGGGAATACCTAGTGTTATTTGGGAATCCCCTTAATATAATATATATTGAGATTACATTCTATTAATCACACCATATATTATTTTATTATTAATTTATATTACAATATTTTGAACAATTTTAGATTATAGTTACATTTTATGTTATAACCGCTTTGTTTTTCGTATATAATTTTCCATTTTATTAACAATAATCTTACATAGATCATTATTTTGTTACATATAGAGTGAATAAAATGACATAAATATCATATTTATTATTTATTTATTTATTTATAAGAATATATAAAATATATAAATTTGAAATGGATTACACCATGCATGAGGACAGTAGGTCATACGTAGGCCTGAACGTTCTTTCTGTTTACTTACATATTGAAAGAATGAAAGTAAATGGAATATATGAGTACATATATGTACTATAATAACTATAGTATTGTAATTTCATATAGACAATTTATTTTTCATAAACCCATACTTAATACATTCCACTTAATGTGTGAAAGAATCACATCGTTTTGTGGAGGTTGTAGTCCACCCATCCACAACCGATGTTGTCCTTTCCCCCCAAAAGGAAAATAATAATTTAATTTTTATATAATAGTTCTAGAAACATGTATATATCATTAATATGATTTATATCATATAAAAACATTATGTTGATCATTAATAACAACCATTATTGCTGGAAATGGAAGAACCAAGATAATCAGTTGGCGTGGTGGAAGCCCCCCAAACCCATGAATGATGATTGATTATCAAATTTGATGGCTGTGTGTGTAGAATTAGGTATAAAACATATCATAACAAAACATATGTACAATAGTAATACAAAGGATATTATATAATAATGTAATAATAAAAATTTATGAATAGAGAAATAAATAAAACAAAAGATGTTGTTGAAATATGTTTCCATTTCATTTGGTAATTATTTTTTGATTTTCCCCAAATGAATATCTTGTTTGGATTTATAACAATAGTGTGGATTATATTATAAGATTTTTGAAGTTTGGAGATTATTTGGAAGGTGTTTAGATGATACAATGGGGTATAGATATGTAAAGAAGTGAGGGGGTGAGTGACCTTTTATAATTGAGGTCGAGTGACATTCTTGTAAATATAAAAAAGTAAACCCAATATAGAGATCCTCTTTAAATCATGAGCATAAATTAATGTTAAATTTTATATAAAAGTGTGTATATGGTATAAATTTTTTCATAAATGATATTTTTGACATGTTTTTTGGATATTTCGTCACATAATAGAATTCTTAACAAATAATTAGACTCGTTTTCTCCTTAATTGATGTAATAAATTTTAATTATATCCAAAAATATTTTTCAACAAAAACAATGTTGACCATATTAAAAAATATAAATTACGATTGATAAAAAATTTAATCAATTTTTATGATTTATAATCACATAAGTGGGGTAAATTTATTTAATTTTAACCCCACATATGGGATGAGACAACATGTTTTTAAGTGAAAATGCTAAAAAGATTAAAATGTTTTTATGTCAAATTTAAATGTTAAATTGATTAAAATAAAATAATTTGTATTAATAGATATATAATTGATATTAATATACTTTGAAACCAAATAAAAAGAAAATTCAATTTTAATAAAATAAAATTAAAATTCAGTTTCCAATTAAAATTTTATGATATTCTATATTCCTTAAAAATGAAAATCACATAATATTTCAAAAAATTTACCCAAAATATATTATGATATTATGATTTAAAAAAATATTTTTATTTTATAAAATAAAATTTATATAAGTTTAACAAATTATATTTTTGATATTGGAATCATTAAAATGAGGTGAAATAAACTGTTTGAAAAAAATGATATATCACTATCCGTATAATTAGATTTTATCTTATATCTTTTATAGAAAACAAAGAATATGGAATTTAAATAGTTGACTGAATAATATATATATATATATATATTTAAAATTATTTTAAAAAATATTTAAATTAATGTATTTAAATAAAACATGTTTTATTCCATAAATAATTTCTTCCAAAAAAATACTTCCTATATTTTCAAATGGGATTTATTTTCATTTCTACTTAATTTTTCCCCAAATAATTATTTTTATATACATGAGTAATCCAAATTTTCATAACATAATTAATATTATTCACAGTGATCGTTCAAACAGATTGGTTAAAACGATAATAATATTTTTATTATAATATTAATATTAAATTATAGTTTGTTAAAACTAGGTTCTACATGTAAAACAAGTTATCAAAAGAACATGACATTATTTCTATGGAAAGACAGATACAGTGTTTAATGTGTGTAATGATAATATATGTGTTTCATCTAGTGAAAAATTAATATGGTGTTCCATTAAATTAAAACCAAAACTTATTTCATTCAAATAAAACATGATATATTCTGTGTTTCCTTAAATGAAAATTAACGAAAATATTAAATTAATTCAGAAACAATTTTTTCAAAAATATATCAAGATGATATAGGTAACATGGTAGATTCCATGCCAAAATCCCATAGAAAAATATTCATTAAACTATGTCCCAGGTTATTCAATAATTAATATAAGAGAAATGGTTATCACATAAAATTTTATAACATCCTGATTTGAACCACAATGTCTGATTCATAGGGTCACAAAACCTCATGCATGCCACTCCATAAATAAGAGGCTAATTATGATAAATTATGGTATATGTTCATTATTAGAGATACTATTCCAATTTATCATGTTAAAAGTCAAATAAATTATAAAAAAATATAAAAATTAAATATAGTGAAATATAGAAATTAAAATATGGTATATATAACATACAATAAATAATTAAACAAGCACCGAAGATGGAAATACAATCTAATATAATAAAGGATTAGATAAATAAATAACTAAAATAGTGGTTATACTCGAGTATCTCTCTGTCCACTAAAATATATATGCTTCCTTAATTGGCCATCATTCGTGGGCCCCTTTCCCTTACATCCCTAAACAAATAGTCTGTATGTGTAATGACAATGCATAAATAGGATATAAGTAATAGAAATCTTTAAGAATCCACATATTCATCCTTGACAAGTGTGATTAACTATAAAATGTGTATTTCATGATAATAATAAATGTGTCACAACTATAAGAATCACACCACATATATGACGATATTACGCACAAATCAAGCTGCTGAAAACCCTCAGTCATACTTGTATCAACTCCACATTGTAAGGATAAAAAGATGATATTTTATGATAGAAAGAACAAGATAATATTATCATAAATGATTAACTTGGGGTATCAAGGAATCTATTTGGATTAAAATTCTATAATTTTTTATTACGATTCTGTTAGGGGTGAGGTGTCTTGTCAAAATAACCTATATATGCCTCAGGTTAGTCGTATAGGTTTTCATTATCCAAATTAACTATCTAGGGTATGTCCTCCTTACAATATTTCACCAAACATGATCTCATGTATGTATTATTTATTTTCTCAATATTTCGACACTCACACTCTATTTTATAAGCATTACAATACAGTTTTCTTGTTACATGTTGTAATAATCACATCCAATTAATCAAAAATTAGATAACATGGTAGAGAATAAAAGGAATACAAGAGATAAAATAATTATAAAATTGTTACAAAAACTAACAAAATGTGATAATAATGTAACATGAAAACAATGTAGTCTAGAAATACTCATTGAATCCAAAATCATAATGGGAATTACAAGCTACACACACACACACCCTCATATGATCATAATAAGGCCTAACAAACAACATTTGCAAACATGGGAATTATATAAAGGCATACTAGGTATATGAGATCCTCAAAAGGTAAGGACCATCAAACATCAAGATTTTATATTTTATTACAATGGTTCTCTAAGGACTCATCACTCTATCCATTTCGATGTGTTAATTAGAATAAAATTATCACCAAGGATTTGTATAACTAATTATATTAATTTTATTCCAATATAAAATAAATACCTCATGTGGTGATAATTTCTCTCTGTAGAAGAATTCCACGATATTATTTTAATGCATATCATGTGTTAACAACTTATTCCTAAATTATTAATTATAAATACAAATGTGAAAATAAAATATATCTAGAAGAATATTATATATTCATGTGATAATTCCCTATAATTATCCATTAATAATCCTAAGGAATTATCATTTCAATAATCCATTAAAAATTTAAAGAAATTTATAATATAGCTCAATTCTAAATATACTCTTAAAAGGATACGTGGATATTATCCCCATAATATTTATTACCCAGTAGTGGAAGAGGAAGAAAAAAATATAACACACTAGGAAACTAGAATATGATCTTGCATCGCTCAATGGGGTCTAACAGATATTTCATAATAGAAATTTTGTACTACTTGATCTAGAAGGAATATGAAGAAGAAAGGAATAATTATATTTTACATTTTTTAAGGATGAAAACCATGTTTTGTTTCCTAATATTAATACCCACAAATTTATTATACCATTGAATTTATCTTTTACTTGAATCCTGAATTCGAATCATTTTAATTTCATTAAAAATTTATTTCAAACTTTAAACGAGTCAGGATAATTAATTACCTTGATTTAGGTCATTTAATTCATAGAAACACATTATATGTGTGTGATGAGAATAAGAAAACATAAAATTAGGGGTACTAAATTATTTATACCTAAAAGGGATATGTGTCTTTGTAATATTATTTAACCTTATGTAGCTCATATGTTTCAAATAAGGGTAGAGGGTTACAATTAAACATCATTTGAAAAGGAGAGGATCCCCTTATGCAGATCACCTTACATTTATGCTGTACTTTAGGCACCTATACACTGCCTATTTAATTATGAGATAAACCTTAAGAATCAATTATTCTACCCTTATTGATCCTTTGAAAATAATTTTTTACCCTTATGTAGGTCATGCCTTACACTTTCATAGTTCCGGAACCAACTCACTTACAATTACACAGAACATATGCATTGGTCCCTTTTCTTACACAACCAATATAGAAAACCCCTGAACCTTACCCTATATATTGTATACTAATCCTAACCATACACATCTAATGTTTACCCATAAATATAAAATGTAAATAAGGATTCCCCCTTATGAAAATTCTAAAAAACACTCTCTATTAATGTAAAAGGTACTTCCCATATGTACATCATATATCATTTGTAATTGTAAAATTTAATTTAATTTTTTAATTTCCATTCAATGGACTAATATATTATAATAATTTGATGGATTTATGAAAATTTTAAAATTGAGAATATTTCATGAATTTCCACTCTATTTTATTATAATGTAATATCATGAAAGAATTAATGAATATATATATCATTTATTTTTTTTACCAACGTTCATGTATAATTTTAAGGATTGGGTAGGGTAAGATTAAATTTATTCATGATTTGGTTAATTATGTATATATTTATGGCATATGCAGAAATTTGTTTAGTATATTGAGACTACCCAACCATGCACCCAAATGACATTGATGAATGGACAACATAATGAATTATAAGTTAATGAGTTGTTAATATTTTTATTTTTTTGTGACAACTAAAATTAAATGTAGTTTACCATTACACTTATGCATTAATAATATCAATTTTTTTAATATTAAATATAATTTCGTTAAAAAGGTGGTTCATAAAGATGAAGTGAATTTAGAGTATGTGTAATCTAAAGAGTATAATTATAATATAGTCAGACGATCACATTTATAAGAATTGTTCAAGTGTAAGGATTGATTTTTATTCTCAGTGTTTTACTATTTCAAAATAAGGTAAATTTAATTACCGAAATCCACTTGTTTTTTTACTTTGGATGATTTTATAAAATGGTGATAAAATATATATAAATTCCAAATTACTCAACATTAATTGTATGGAATTGTTATTAATTTTTTTTAAATAAAAAAAATCATATTCATAGGAAGATTTTATTTATTTATAATTTGGAATATCTATTGAAATATGATTTATGGTATTTGATGAAAAAATAAAATTGTTGAGATATATGTACTCAAAATTGTATTATATTTGTTAGCAATAATTTAATTAAATTGGGAATAATTTTCAGAAAACTATATATGTATATAAGGATGGCCATTGAAATAAATCCCTATATCATTATGTTTTATAAAAATTGTTGATTATTATATCATATATTTTTAATCATGATGTACATGGAAATAAAATAATTTAAATTTATTTCACGATCAAGAGAGGGGATAATAAATTATTTTAAAATAGATAAATTCAATTATGATAATCATATTTTACATTTTTTATAAATAATGGATGATTATTAATGTTCATATAATAAATTTGTATAAATCCTAAAAATTTCAAACATGTGATGTATACAATGGATGTAATGTCTATGTTAAATAAAGAGAGAGAAAATAGATATTTATATATTTCATTTTAAACCATATATAAGTCTATTAGATAAAGTTCTTGACTCGCTACTCTTACTCAATACATATTGTCTCATGAGACGTAATAATATCCCAATAAATTGTGGTAATTATTATTTTCTCCACTATCTCAACATAATATATCATGATTCTTCATTCCATATATAAAAGAAACATGTGTTAATCATAAAAATAAAATAAAGCTTGAGAAGAATATTTTTTCATATAAGTTCCATAACTTTTTTTGATGAATAAAATTTATATACTACAATTAATAAATGTATATATCTTATTTTTATTTATAATTATATGATTAAAAAAATTAAATAATATGATCCCTAAAGCAATGTAGATATGTTAATGAAATATTATAAAAATTATCGATAAAAGGATTCAAAATGAATGTCTCTAAAAAAATTAGTGGAAGTGGTTAGTAATTAAAACAATAGAAATAAAGGCATTCATATATGATGAAAAATAAACTAAAATGATATATTTATTTAAATATGAAATTTAATTTTTATTGAAATCTGTTTTATGGTAAAAACGATAAACCACACTACATTAGATAGATATTGTACATCAATTGAATGTTATATAATCAATGATTACCTAATAATAAAAACCAATATTTTCCAATATTTTTCATTAATGATGATGTTTTTTGTATTTAAACCATCATTAATTATTGGAATAATTAATAAAATAATAATAAATAAATATGTACTTTCGTAAATTAAAATTATTATTTTATGAAAAAGTAACAGTTTTTCATTATTGGGAAAATTAACTGAAACAACAGAAAAAATATAGAATTTTTCAAAAAATATCATCTTCTTCGTATCCTAATTTTTCAAAATAATAATAAACTTATCTTCTAAAAATTAATATTCTTATGAGAAATTATACAATTTATTATATAAATACACTATTAAATGATTAAATTTGTTAGGAAAGGGGTCCAACATTCCCCCAAACATGTATTTCTAGTCTTAAAATAGAATCCTTATATGGTCAACTAATAGACCATAAAACAAAGAAATTTATATAATTATATGAATGATAGGACATAAAAATGGACTTAGTTGAGAATTATTTAGGAACATAAGAATTAATGTTTTTGTGGTTGGGATTTTTTTCTCCTTAATTTTCATAAAAGACACTCCATTAAATAAGCTGTTATTTCCATTTTCATGGAATGAATTGGGAATATGAATAAGTAATTACCACTTAAATATATAATATAATATTGATATATCCATCCATTATAGTTAGTTCCCTAACCCAGAAATGGATTAACATTATCCTGATCAGACCCAATATTTATCTATGGATTAATTTGAAAAGAAGTTACACTAACATTTCATTCATCCCAAATTCCATTTCAATAAAACATTTTAGCACATAAGTTCATATAAAACAAGTACAAGGAATATTTATAGATATTAATATATGTTTATACCAATTATTATTTAGTAGTATGTAACCCCCCTATTTCTTTTCCTTCATGTATTACCATAATAATATCATGAAACATTAATCCAAAATTTTTAGTCTATGTAAAAACATTAATCCTAAGTATAATAATTATGCCATAATAATGTTTTTAAAAAATAAAACTATTATAATTACTAGCATCATTTTTATCAAATTTATTACCTCTATGAATTCAAATTTAAATTGTAGCTCCCTCATTATTATCCACTAACAATAGATGAACTCCATCTCTTGAGTGAGGCACAAAATATTATTTCTCAGGAATCTGTTAATTTTTTTAACTAATTTCAAAACAGTGATTAGTTTCACCATTTAATTTTATCACCAATTATTTTCTCATTTATTGTAATTAATCCACCAATATGGGTTGACACACCATCCACAATTAATTAAACTTAAATTAATTTAACATATTTTAAAGTGGAATCATGGATCCCAAATTTTAATTACCATTAAATTATTTATATTTTAATTTTTGTGTATATATATTATTAAAACATCACTAAATTAGTTTCCAAATTTTCTTATGTAGAAATCAATATTATGCTATTATTTTTCATTAAATTATTCTAATTCATGTGAATATATTTATTATTGATGGATTAAAATTTAAAAAAAAATTTGATATCAAATCCAGGTTCTCTTCACCCAAAGTTCCACATTGCATCCCCTCATCTAATGGATTATTTAATATATTATTGCCATGTCATAGATCCAACATTGAAAGTAATTTATTTCCATGGATTTTATATAGTGTAGTGAATCATCTTATAGGGTTTTTTAAATATCCAAACACCACAAAGAAAAACTAAGTTAATTATGACATGATGATAAAATTTATTCTCCTTGTGAGTGGGTTCTAGGATGTCAACAAAAAACAGCGGTACCAAACTCCAATAGAAAAGGGTATCCCTAGAGGACATCCTACACATTGTCCCACCAAATAAGATCATAAAATACATTATGGAATTCATCAAGAAGGGATAATTCAATGTTAAAATCATGAAAATCTAGATTGGTCAATTTTATAAGGACAATTCATGGAATTTATTTAATAATTATAGAGAAATTTCATTCTATAATTGTTAAATTTTTATGACTTTTCCACATAATCCAATGAGATGGTCAAAAAACTCACAATCCTGAGTGATATGGATCCTTAAATGTATTTGATAAATATAAAATTTTCATATTCCCCTCAACATTCCCTGGAATATCTACCTCTCAATGATCTCTTGATGCTAAACGTAGAGGATGTAATATGGAGACCCCATGGGGTTGAGGAATATTTTGAGTCAACACCCACCTCCCATGATGGTGGGTAACATCTATAAACCAATTATTAGTGGGTTTTATGCATGAATTATATGTATATGGGAGATGTATCGACCAATAAATCAAATTCGGGAAACAATAATCACATAAAAATTGAGAAGAATCACTAATATTAGTTGTGGTTCTATTAAAATTTATGTCATATGATCATGTAGTGAATGTGATGTATCATGAAAAAAATGACATAACTGCCAAAAAAATTATATTTTAAATAATATTTCTATATAAATTTAAAAAAACCTAAGCACATCTAATAAATTGTGAAACTAATGAGAACACACCCCTTATGAAAATAGAGTGCACTATGGTTCCCAATTCCCCACTATTGTGATCTTCAACTCCTAATTTCCCTCAACTATGATGCATCCATATACACCTACAAGAGGTGAAGACCATTACAAATCTATATCAATAGGAATTGTGAAATTTTGTAATATGGTATCTTTTCCTCAATTCCATAAAGCATTAGACAAGATCTCGTGTTATCTTCTCTGATCTTAACTTCGAGATTTGTTAGAATGTTCTGTTATTTTGATGTGTCTCTCATAAAAATCAAGGGTGTGGGATGATACTATTATCATAAATGATAGGAGGTATCCATGTTCTCATAGGGGCATACATTATCAAACATATCACCACTAATATCATTAACTATGTACAACATTGAATGAGTAGTTATCAGTTAGTAATCGATGGTGGAATCATGAGAATATGCAACTAGAAGTCATATCTATTTTCCCAAGAGAAGCACATCTGTAGTCACCTCTACAAGATTTGACACATCATTGGGAGATTATATATTTTTTAGTAGGTGGATTAGAGTAGGTATGACATTGGAATAAGATTTTTGACCACATGAATTTCATTCATTTCACTAGTTCTCTTAATGTGATATTGTGAGAGGGATGATTCAGATTTATCTTGCGAATAAATACTATGATATATACCCTTTTTTGATGTAGTTATATTTTATTTATATTATAGTGTTAATTATCACATAGTGTATCCCAACACCGTCATATGGGGAGACCACTATAGGATGATCATACGAATAACACTGAGTGGAAAATTCTACCTCTTGCTTCTCTAAGATGATATGATCCACCACATGTGGATCCATTTTATTGAAAGAAATTACTATGAGTTAGTGGTAAACAAGATATTTTATGCTATATTAGAGGTTTATATAGTGTTTATTTTTATTATCTTCTACACTGATCAAAGCATTAATTTCACTTCAGTGGAATTTGACCAATACTGCACTGAGCACAGTGTAAATTGATTACACACAAAACCCTATTCTATATAAACGAATGGGGTCATTGAATGTCATAGAAAAATTATTTTTACTATTTATTTATGATTAATTATTGAAAAGTGTATCTCTATGATGTTTTGGAGTGATTCCATCATTACCATCAATTTCATTATGTACCTTGTTTTTACAATATCCCACATCTGGGTGATTCTATCTGAGGCCTGACAAACCATGTGACTTTTGTTTTTCTTTGTACACAAATTCTAATGTATTGAACATGTCCGTAAAATTAATTGTTACAAAAAAACTAGATGAATAGATTTCACCAATTATTTTCATCAGGTACGAGTCCATGTCCAACGGATACTATGTATATGACCACATCAAAGAGCACATGTATGAAATAGATAACATAATATTTGATGATATTGGTAAGTGGATTTGGGTTACCATAATAAAAAATTATTATTTTAAGAGAATATATAATAACTATTAGAACACTATGATATACATACTATGGATGTAGGAGAACAACAACATCTTTAGAGACCAATGATCATCTTCCACACCAACTAGAATGCTCTCTGTAGACCATGTAACACTATGAATGGATGAGGTGATTCATGCATAATTATCCATAGATTATAGTTCCTCATATTTGACCAATATAGAAGGTTCACTTGATGTTGACTATGATGATTCTCTACTTTACCTTCTCACCATCTATGACATAATCGAGATGGTAGTTCAACCTGAGTTTTCACTATTTGATCGTGAATCGAAAGAGAAACACTTCACTAAGGAAGGTAATCCATTATTATTTTTTGATGGAAAAATACAATTCTTTTGAAATGAAATACTTTAGTACCTTCCATGAAAATTTTAATTCGGGCGGTGAGGGATGAGGTTAAGAGGAAATTGATTGTTTGATTCAATATTAGAATCCCACTTACATACCTAGGAATGGGTAGGGAAATGAAATAATTCATTGTCATGATGACATACCAATTTCAAAAATTGATAAATGAATCTACACCTTGGATTCCAAACCCACCCACCTACACACCACCTTCATGAAATAGGAGCCTATGGTGAGCGGTGATAAATATTTTATGAAGGATAAGTTCAATGACACTATCATGACATCACTTTGGAAATCTAAATTCTAATAGTTGTGTTAAAATATTTTCATCATAATGATCTAGTGAAAATTATTTAAATTGTTGTGTGTAATATTTTTGAGTAATTTCAATGTGGTTATTAATTTTCCTATTAATTATTTTCCCCCTATTATTTTCCTCATTTATTTTTATTATTTCAACAATTCATTTTGACACTACCTCCCCTGTTAATCTCCCATTAATAGTTTAATGTGTTTTTATAAAATTTCATGATTAATACATTTTCAGTATTATATAATTATGATTATTATTATTTTTATATAAATTAATAAAACACCTCTAGAAAAGAAGCTTAGTTTTCGGTTTCAATAATCGATCATGAGTTATTTTTATGACCTTCAATTTCAATGAAGTCATTTGAGTTTGGGTGTTTTGACTAGATTACATTGATAAAAATTTTAATCATGCATAGACATTACCTAATTTTTTCATGAAATATAATCATAAAACACTCAACCATTAATCTCTATTGTTCTTCTAGTTTTAGAAAAAACCGACCCCTTTGGATTTTTCGTTAACCTGGTCATGATCCCACACTTGATTATTAATTCATATATATTGATGGTAATTTTACCAAAATCAAAATATATGGACACCACAACTCCTAATAAACATTTTCTTCCACGCACTACTAGATTAGATAAAAGTTGAATAATTATTCCATTACATTCGAAATTTGTAATAAAAAGTGGAACATATTCACAGTGGACTTATTTGTATAAAAAATTCCTTCCATTATATAACCAAATGAAAATTGTAATATTTCATAAAATATAATTCACAATATAGATCCTATCCATTTCTAGATAAGTTATAGTTATATTTTATTAACGTAAATCAATTTTAGAACATAGATTACTACAAATTCTATCAGAGCATTGAATCATAGTTTATGTAAATTAATTCCAGTGAAACCTACCCAAACTGGCATCAATGATGAATCTCACCACTCCAAAGCATATGACCGACATTTAGAAACTACAATGTAAAATCCTGTAATCCTCCATACTCATCATTTCTAGTATCTATATAATTCTAAATGATGTTATAATCTAATAATATCCCTATCAACATACATAATTATAATAATCAACTTGGAAAAATAATTTTCCTAGATCACATTCCTAAATAAAGAAATATTATATCTTACAATATGAAATCCACACTATATCTACTAAAAAATAACATTAAAAAACCTAAAACATTCAACCATAAATATATATGCACAAAAAATCCATATAATATAATGGAGTGGAATAATATGTAATAATACACTACATGAAAGATTTATCTCAGAATTTATCTGTGGGAATCAATGGTTTCCTTGTATCAGGTTCATGATAATATTTCAATATTTATATCCCAATAAGTAATTGTACATTAAAAGGAACTAAAAATATCAATCATAAGATAATGATAAATGGATGATGAAGAGTTAGATATATAGATCATAATCAAATTATGGAAAAGTATGAGAGGGTCCCTTACAAACAATATTTTGTTTGCAATATGAATCAATAATTGTGGTAAAGAGAGTACTAATAACTAATAATTAGAATAAAACCATTAATCCAAACATTAAATACATTAAATATAATTCATAGAAATGTATATAGTCAATATAGAAAAAATATGTGAAAATACATGAGATTTGGAAGGGAAATACTAACCCCATGTTCAAGTTTTTATTGCATTAACCTATATCCTCTAGAATAAAAGAATTAACTATATTAGATGTATGTTTTAGAAAATTAACAATATAAATTTCAATTATTTTATTTCTCTAATTATCATATAAAATTCATTTATAATATCTATTTAGTACAAATTGATAGTTTATGGTTGTTCAGTTAATAGTTTCAAAAATAAATTATTATTATAATAATTATTATTGGTTATATTTCCATAATAGCTCCATAATCTCAAAATTTTTCAATTTTTCAGTTTAATTTTATTATATAATGATATAAATATAATATATTCTCTTAAAGAGTTAAATATACTTAATAACATTTTAGTAAAGTTCTTTTAGATGGTTAATTAGAAAATGAGTGTTTATCATTAAATTTTTTACTTTAATTGAAATTTAATCATAAATGAATATTAAATATGATTTATATTAATTATTTCCAAGATATTTAACGATAAAAAAGAATTTTAAACCTAACATGAATATAGAATGATAAAATAATGGACAATATTTCACTTAGGTAGTATAATTTAATAATTATGTAAGGATGTTTTTAAGAGAGTTTAAATGAATAAAAAATAAATCAATAGATGTTTTCATAAATAAATTAGATTATAATTAAATATTTTATTAAATTTTTTAAAAATAGAAATTATATATTTAATTTTTAAATTGGGAATATAAATGAGAGATTTATAATTTGGAATTCATTTCTTTCTCATTGAGACTCCTCCTTTGGTACACACATTACTACATATAAGAATGGTATTTTTATTAGTGAAATCCTTCAAAAAACATATATATGAATGTTTTCATAGTCAATTGGATTTATATTTGATTATATTTTAGGATTTTTATGTTAATATAAGTAGGTGGAGTGGGATATATTTATTGAAAAATTAGAGGTGTGTTTTCAATAAAATATACTTTTTTTGTTATTATGGATCAATATTTCAAATAATACTTATTATTTTGAATATTATTACTATTTGATCAAATGGTATATATTTTCTTGACATATAAACACATCCAAAACTGAATGGAATATTTGGAAATTTTATTTCCATGTAATGAATCAAAAAATATTTTTGTTGTTATAAAATTTTATTTAGAAATTAGAAATTCCTTCCCTATTTTTGAAAATGATTTTATCATTTTAAATAAATTATTTTAATCAATAACAAAAATTTTAATCATATAAATTGATAATTATATTTTGTGACCTTTTTAAATCATTGTGGTGTAATAGAAAATTTTCGATATTCTAAAATAAAATTATTATGATTAGCTTAAGATTTAATTATTTTAAAAAATTCTAAATAGTCATTATATTATAATTTCCAAAAAATATTAAAAATGGATATATATTCTATATTATTTTAATATTTATATTAACATATTTTATTCATGATAAATATTACTAATTAGAGATTTTATTATTTTTAATGGTCACATATCTATTCAAAAGGACAGATAACCCTTCAAACAGTCAGATAATAAATATTATTCTTATAAATATATATCTAATCACCTAATTTTTTTATACAATTATTTTATTAGTATTCCCTATATATAATTTATAAAATAATGATCTCATTTTTAATTCCACATTCCATTCATATTTTTTAATGGTTGTGGTATTTCTATGAGGCCATGAACCAAGGATTTACAAATTATAATGATGACATTTAAATATTTTTCTTACCAAATAAAACTTTTATTTATCATATAAAATGTCTTCGTACTTGATTTATAATTTTATATGAAGAAATAAAATTATATGTACATTATTCTATGGTTTATTGGATTTATTTAAACCCTAGTATTTATTGAAACAATATAAATTTTATTAAATGTTTTATTAACATAAATATGGGTTATTAATTTTCTCCAACCATCAAAAATTATATCATAAATATTTTCAATAAAAATATATGATAAATTTTTATTTTATTATATTTTGGTTTATTAAAAAAAGGATTATCTTTTTTCCGCTTTAAATTTTTGATTTTAACATAGTAAATAAACAATACTAGTAGTCGTGTTTAATAGAATATTGTTTCTAATATTATAGATCTTTATTGACTGCTCCTAATAAGATAAATCATCACGAATCATCACCGTCTAAAAAATGTTTATATTTTATGTATATTTTTTTTACATCCTAAAAAAATATAGGAGGAATAGAATTTTTATTAAAGAAATATTTTGTGGATGCAGATATCAATATGATATATCCCCATCATGATCACAAATATAAAATGGGATAATGTATTTATTTCTAAACATACACTTTTCCAAAACCTCTTGAATCTATTACTTAGAGATATTAAGAGATATAATTTCACCCTAACCTCAAAATCATGGTCTAATATATGAATTATAGATAAAGACTTAAGTCAAATATTTTCTCCTCTAATGTGTTTCTGATTTGATTGTACATATTATATAATTTCATCAATTTTGTTATTCTCGGAAACACATGTTATCTAGAATTACCCTTTCATGATGAAGCTTTACATTTTTTTCAATTAAGGGATACAAATGTGTCCTTATGAATTCTTGAGTGAAAGTAGTTTTTGTTATATGACTAAATCACACTATGAATTTTATAATAACCTCTATTGATGTCCAAAAATATTATTCTCTTAACATGTATAAATTTTATTGAATTTTACTTTCAAATTGATAATTATTAATGGGTGATATAATGTTATAATATTTAACTATATAATCAAATTTATTTTTTGTCTCCACTAGAAAATTGATGTGATCCTCTTATATAAATCATTGACAATTGATTGATTTATTCCATACAATTTGGCCAATTATATGATATATTTATTGGAATGTTGACAATGTGAGAATTATTTACAAATGAAAATAAAGTGATCATTCATTGTAAGATAATAAACTACCACCTATATGCCATTTCTTCATTTAAATGAGTTTGTAAGATCTTATAAAAAACCAATGGCGATGTCCTCTAATTTCCATATTGGTTTTGTTAAAGACTACATAATCCCCTTAGAATTATATCATTATTACATAACATGATGGAATACCTATATCAAATATATATATATATATATTCAATTCCCTCTTAATTGATAATTTTCCACCAAAAGATCTATCAGGGATCTCTATATCTATTTTTGGTTCATAGGTGTATAGAGAAAGATGAGTTACATACATGTTGTAATATATCTTTCTTTTTCTCTACTATTGCTGGTTCCCTTCATTGTACTGAATATAATAAAATATCATCTTTATCAATGATGATATATGATATTTTCCCATAATTACTGACTCCAAATTCTTATATATCTCTTCAATATCCATTAATTACACCTTAATATTTTCCAGGATAAATGGTTCATCAATCATATGAATAACATATGATATCATACATTTTATTATAATTCCCATGTACATCCATTTCCTCTTTCAGAAATTTGATTCCTTTCAATCCAAAATATGGATAAGGTTTTTGTATCATTACTTTATAGATGAATCAATATATCATTCAAGTTTTTTTATGAGGTAGTGAATTAACTAGTAAAATTTATTGATAGTCACTAAACATATTAATGGGAACATGTTCTTCTTATTATTTTTGAATATATACATTACCCTTTTGTAATAAGTATTTAGGTCTCACATCCCCATATACAGGTAATGTATCAAAATATTCAATGAGAATATTACAGTTGTCTTCTCTAAACCATGTGTTGACTAACGATTCTCTTTAAACATAAACATTCTTGAAAAAAAAGCTATCAATTTATAATTTTATAATACTAAAAAACTAAATAAATTCTTTTATGCATTGTGGAATATTAGAAAACGTTCTCCAATGATGGATGGTATAGGTATAGGTTCAATGTATAGAAACTTCATAGGATTCATAAATCATTATTCACATTTATCCATCTAGTCAATCATTACTCTTTTCATAGGTATCTTTGGTAGTTTGATTTAAAATCATAATAAGTTCATTAAAAACCATCAATTCTACCCAAATAATATGATAAAGATATGGATCAGAGAAAAAATATTCTTCTTTGTAAATTTTTCAATCATCTTTCCCTAGAATGATCTATAGATATAATTTGATAGTATTTAAATATTTTAGAAGTTATCTTGTTCTATAAATAATCAAATATACTCATATTATAATTATATGATGTATAAAAACATATTTTATCAAATACATTCTCATGAACATTAGGTTTATAGATTCATGGAACTGAAAAAATAAAAAATAAAAAATAGCCACTAAATATTCATTTCAACCAAATAATAAAACACATTAAATGGTAATAATACTTATTTTATGGAAAAAAAATAACCATACATTTTACATCATAATCAACTTTACTCATAATTATGTCTACGAAAAATAATTTGATTATAAAGGATGATCATACGAGGATTAGTAAGTGGTAAAAAAGAAGAGAAAACTTATTATTGCATTGAAATACCTAAAAACACTTGAAAAATTATTTCTTTTAAACATTGAACATTATTCACTTTTAATACATAATATATAACTTATAAAAAATTTATTATCTAAATTTTTTTCTTTAATAAAATTCATAATTATTCATAATGGAATTAAATGATATTGAAATTTCTTCAAAAAAAAATATAAATATACAAAAATCAAAAATCATTACATAAAAATAATAATTCTTAAAAATAAAAAACCATTAACTTGGAAATGATCAAAATGAATTTTTTACCATAAAATAAATTTATTCTTTCATTAATTGAAAATATATCCATTTAATACCTAGAAGAAATAATCAATATAAAATGATGGAATATTGGTATATTATATTCATATCACTATTAAAAATAACCTTAATAATGGAATAAATTCATTTGTTATTTCAATAAATATTTATCTAAATATTTGGTCCTTACCAAATGCATTGTATATATACATAAAATCGTTATCCATCATTACATAATAAATCAACATATCATAATTTGAGGAAAAATTAGAATCTAGAATATTATATAATAAATAGTTAATTTTTTTAATGGATAAAAAATAATTATACAAATTTTGATGTCCTGCTTCGGGTTTGACACCCTGGTCCCCTAATTTGGTTGGTAACATGATTTCATGTGCTCCTCCTCATATGCCCAAGGCAGCTGTGAAGAAAAAAGTGTAATAAAGTGACCATGGGGGACAATACCATCGTTATCAAACCATCATATTAATGTAAATAAATGCAAATAATAAAATGATATAAAATAACTGTAAAAAAACTAGTATTACATGATGACTAAAAGAGGAATAAAATATCAAAATCCAATATTAGATATCTAATTTCATATACGTCTCATGTGTCACATAAAAAACTCAAAATAAAGACATTGAAAACACCCATATAGGTCCTGATGACATATCAAGTTCCATAATCAATTATCTTTCGAGAATCAACCATCTGGAATAGTTTAGTTTCCATAATTCATTCTTACAAAGAAGAAGTCCATTCTATTAGTGAATAGGTAGCCCGAGTAGGGTGTGAGAAAAACATAGTAGGACACCAGCAACAGAATCTAAAACAATATCCACAGAGAAATAGTGTCTGAAGTTTTATAAAGTATAAAATATAATAAATAAAATTAACATTATTGTTATTCAATTATTATTTATTTGAACAAAAAATCCCACGAGTTCATGGGGACCCCCAATTTTTCAATACCTTCTCCAGACCATGATGGAGTCTAAAATGTCCTTAAATAATATCACATACATCAATATCGTGGTTATCATTTATCATTACATTTTATTTCCTATCATGATCTATTGAAACCATAGTCCAATTTCAATAAAATTTGAATAGAATGTCATATCTAAAACCTCGTGGGTATTTCGAGCCTCTATCTCTATTCCACACATCATTGTTACATGTGTATTTGGAAATTTTTCCCTTCCCCATACATTCTATCACAAATGGGTTTTTGGAGCCTCAATCCTTGTCCAACACATTACTAATAACATATGGGTATTTTGAGCATCAATTCCTATCCAATAATTTCTATCAAAATGTGTATTTGGATCCATAGTCCCTATCCCACATAATAATAATCACATATGAGTATTTAGATCCCAATTCCCTATCTAACTCCTCAATATCACATATATCTCTAATATCACATATATAATAATATAAAAAATCACAATGTCATGTATTAATTGGTTATGCATCATTAACCTTTTCATCAAAAATTCAGAAATTATTAAACATTTTTAATTTATCATGAAAACAAAATTTTATAATCTATATCTCATCGAATAATATAAATAAATAACTATTAAACAAATAAATATCATTTAAACATATAATTCATTAACACATCATGGTAATCCTAACATCCCTTTAATTCTCATTAATCATCAAATTCAACATTCAATAAATCTATATATTTCACAATCACATTAATTGAACAAATATAAAATCCCATTAATCAATCTAATTTGATGTCTCATTTTAACATTTACATAATAACAATTACCAAATTCAATTTTCCAAAGTTATAATAATTTCATAATCCCATGAAATCAATTAATCATTTCCATTATTCCATATTATTTTTAATCGATTAATTTATTCATATAATGATTCAATGTCTGAAGTTCAAATTTTAATTTCACAAATCAAACAAAGAATTCAAATTCATGACTATAGGAATTTAATATTGATGCCCTACCTAAATTTTTATGGTGAAAACTTGGCAAAAATATCCCCATGTGAATCAAAATATCTAAGATCATGCTGAAGATAAGATTTAGATATGAAATCCTAACTCATGATCAAATAGATTATATCTCCCAGTACCTAGATATAGATCCATCACCAATGGAAGATTAAATCTCTCCAAAATATGATAGAAAGATGGGAGAAATAGAGAGAGGAAACTAATAATTGTGTGGATCTCTAACTAGGAGAGAAAATGATCTTCAATACGAGACATAATTCATTTTAATGAATGTTATATTGCCTTGGAATCCACACGAGAAGCTCCAAAAATGTTATAAATCCATTTAGGGTTGACCTGTTGTGTTTCATGAAATATGATAGGGGTTTATGAATTTTTAATTGAATTTTTAGGGGTTTAATTTTTCATGTGGATAGTTTACTATATTAGTAGCATAGTTTACCCTAACCATAAACCTAAGCATGTTTATCCCCTTAGTTGATCACACTGTTCGTAATAATAGGACATGAATTTTAAAAACCTTGTGTCTTCCTTGAAAATCGCATATATTTGGGTTTACATGGTCCTATAGCATGGGTTCACAGTTTGGAAAACTGTGCTATATTTTTCTTCCCTCCAAAATTTAACAATATCAACCAAATTAATCCGTAGGTAAAATAGAAACAAAATGTACTCAAATCAATGGAAAACGATACCAATAAATGAGCTCATGAAATATCAATAAATTTTTGAGATATTAGAATCACCCAACATTATAAAATAGCAGCCTAGTGCTGTACAACCATGCATATATATGATTCCGAGGTAAAATTATCAGGCCACTAAGGTTGCATATATACTTGTATCTCTTAATTTTCCTCCAGAACACAAACATGATTCCATAATAAATGAAATATATTCATGGTTTCTCCGCAAATATCTTTCTCACTATGATCTAAAACACATATCAAAATATCCTGGATGGACACATTGGTCTCAAGCTCAACTTCATCCACACCATTCAAATGCGAATATTTTGGGAGATAATGTCGAATATGTGACAAATGAAAAAAAAATATTATTAAAATACATCTATTGAAGAGAAAACAGCTACACCACTAGCATGATTCTCTCCATAACCTCAAATGGTCAAACAATCCTGGGTGCCAAATTGGTTTGCCTTTGAATCCTATGATGACCCAATCTATGTGGCACCTGATGAAATTCTAGACTACCCAAAAAAAACCCTAGTGCTAGTCGATATCGATAACTATACAAATTCTTCCAACTTTGAGATTAATCAAAACATTTTTGAATTATACAAACATACTTTGGGGTCTCCTACATAAGACTTGGTCCTAATAGATCTGACTCACCTGCCAACATCAAACATAGATGTTATATATATGGCCTTTAATAAAGAGACTCATATAATTCAATATGAATATTCTATAGATAATTGCAGTTATAAGAAATATCCACAATACCATGGTGCTTCTCCCAAGACAAACCAATGACTAGGACTCATGCCCGATGTATATCCTCAAGCACCGATATAGTATATTATGACATCCCATCTATCAATTGGTAGATATACATACTCAGTAAAACCATTCTTCCAAGAAACCTACATAATCCATAAAAAAAGTGAAAATTAAAGCATTATTAATTGATTTAATACATACTCCATGGAACCTCTGTATAGATGGATTATCTAAAAAATGTACAAATATCTAAAAAACCATAGAGAATGTCTCTCGAATGGGAATGAAATTTATTAATTTCATCAGTTGATTGACATTCAACCAAATTAAATCATTATTCCAATTAATCCGTGGTATACACACTATTATTGCCACAATAATGTCATAGCACAAACATTCTAGAATGGGGTTGGCAATAGTAAAAAATCAGGTTATTTAATTTAAGTCTTAACCTATTAACAATTGTAGAATAACATCACCAACCATACAATATCATTTTTCATGCTCAGCTACCAATACTATCATCATAGTTCACGATACATTTTTTTCACACCATGATGCACCTCCTAGTTCAAGGCATAAGATCCATGCACTAACTCGTCCTGTAGGCTAGTTCAAACAAAAAACCTATTCTTGACATTAATGATCTCATCATAATATATGGACCACAATGAAGGTTACTCTCCAACATCAACGATTTCACTCATTTAAAACAACATCAAATAATAATACTATCTCTCCCTAATCTGGATCCAAAATTGAAGAAATCACTAGAGCTTATATGAGAGTCTTCTGGTTCTATATCTCGTAAACCAGAACATGTAACTCAGCTAACAATTTCATCATCTTCCACTCAACACTATAGTCCTAAACTTCTTGAGTCACTGTTTTTCCATCATAATATTTCTGATACACAATTTCCCTTACCCTTCATATATTCTAGATCACTGTTAAATGAATTTATAAACTAAACCCATATGGTCTAATAGAGATTAAAATGTTACTATGAAATGTTATACATTATGCCATTGTGATGAGTATACATAGTAAATTTATCTCCAAAAAGATAACACTGTAAACACCTCAAGGAATAAAAAAAATGTTGAAAACCTGAAGTCATGCATATGGTATGTTTATTCACATGGCCTTATCAGGTAAGACTCATAATATGTAACTCAATCTACCTACATAGATAGTTCGGAAATCCCGATCATATAATTACCACAAAACACTATTTACTCCTTACCTGGATTGGGTTGGATCAAGATCAAAGCCATTAAAAAATAATTATTCATCCCTAAGAAAGCATTATCACATGATTTTATCCATTTGAATGTTATACACTTCTTATTCAATCCTGAAATATGTGTGGTCATATAAGAACATTCTTGGATAAATCATAGATAATATATTGAAAAGACAAAATATCATTGAATGTCAAAAACATTATGGGGATTCCAAAAAAACATTTCCAAAATAATTTCTAGGTCCACTGATATACCTTCCTATATGATAATGTGACCTAGGATGTGTTCCTGATTGAACCTGAATTGAATCCTAGATGACATGGAGTATAGCCAATTCTATCTCAGTGTATTCAAGATAATGTTAAGAAATTGGTCATTATCTTCATGCATCTTATAATGCACCATGATTACATCCACAAAAACTAGCACAATCTTGTCATAGTAATGGTGGAATAACATGTTCATCATGGTCATGAACACTTCCATTTAATTCATCTACCCAAACAGCTTCACAACGAACTGAAAAAGGTCATACCTTCTTTTGAATGTATTCTAAGTGATGTTAGAAGGGTATACACTCATATGATGATAACTCAATATCAAGTCAATCTTGTAGAAAACAAAAGCTCCACTCAACTAGTCAAATTAGTCATTGATACATGGAATATGAAGCTGATTTTTCACATTCATTTGGTTTAACATCCGGTAATCAACACACAAGTGAAAGGTTCTTTAATGGTTCTTAGAAAAAAATTACGGGGTACCACAAGGTGAAAGACATGAATGGACAAACCCCTAGTCTATCAAATATTCCATCAGAGTCTTGGGATCTTGAATATCTATTTGTTCTATAATATATGGTGGAATAGAAACATGATCATCCCACAAAATAAAGGCGATCAAAAACTATACAGATCTATGAGGTTAAATCCACTAGTATTATAGAGGAAATACATCAAAAAACATATCCACTGGGAGAAGATATACATCCTATTTAACACAAGAATCATCAAGAAATAGAATATATATATGGGATGTGATCTCCCCCATTTTATACAGAATTAGACCATCATGGCCCACCTAGATAGCCTAATATCTTATGTGAATATAACTTTCACCCTCGGGATATGTAAACACCACTCTCGTGAAGTAACAATATATTTTCGTTCGGTATAACGCAAAACCACCCATATCCTTAATTAGGTTAAATCATAAGATATATAGAATGTATATATCCCATTTAAAATGGTACTCTCCAAACATAAGAAAACACCCCTTGCATAAACATATTTTCCTCCTCTACACACCATATGGTGTATCAATTTTCATAACCCCCTCACAAACTCCACTACAATACTCAACCCATACAAATTTTGTGATGATAAAATACAATGTGAGGCACCAGAATCAATAGTTCACTAGATATCCTAGAATATTCAAAAATAGTTCCTCTAACAATCGATGGTCCATCCTTAGTATCCACAAGTGTAGGCCAAACTACATGCCATTATCCTTCCCCTCATCCATGTTTTGTAGTATGAGTCCATTAAGCCTCAAACCATTTATTTTACGGGTCCTCATTCCCTTATGTACCATGTCCACTACCTCTACCACCATGGCTAGTATAACTCTAACAACCCAAATGATATTGTCTAATAGACCCCCTTCGAGCTATCTGATTCTTCCTAGAAGCCCCATCATTAAACATATCCTAGTTTATTGTATAAACTCTATAGATCTCTCATCTTGATTCCATATCATAACTCTAAAGGTTGTTGGGGACAATGTCTACAAAAGTGACATGGCAACTAAACCTCGGGGAAATCACTTGGGTACGATCCATTGTAACTGATCCTTCCCACTGGCCACTCATTGTTCCAAAGACTAGGTAATCAATATCATAACAATTCATCCAATCCTCCAAAGATGAAACTCATAATCATCAATAAAATCAACTCATCCTCCACATGAATCACCATATAGGTTTCCCTCATATAGGAGATCCCAATCAAGAACCTCATCATACTTTAATAACCGGATGAGGTTAATCTTGGACATAATCTCACATTTAAGTCCTCCCAAGAAATTTCGTTCCATATTTTTTCATCCCCATATAGTTCTAGATAAAATTAATTCATGTAATTATTGATACTAACATTTTCAATCACATACATAGTCCATTGGGTCAACTACCTGAACTCTACATCCCTATCATGTCTCAGTGTATCTGGATAAAAGTACTAAATGATCGTCACTCAGAATTGCTACCATACAATACCATCTTCCTATACAGTATGAGAGTGAACATATCACCAATTATTCAATGATCCTTATAACCTATGATTAGATAACGTAAACCGATTTTCTGTAGGATTCTCCAAATGGTCATATATAGTATTGATTGATTCGATCCAAAACTATGCCACCCCAGGTCCACTCTCTATAGTGATATTCGAAGGGTTTTATAACTTATATTATTATGTATGACTATGCATATAATTCAAGACCCTCTATTGGTATATTAGCCTAAAATACAAGAACTGATCAAATTTCTCATGGAAATACTCTCTAGATCATTCAACCGTTACTATCGGTGCCTCAAGTTCAATTATTGGAGGATCATTGCCCACTATATCCTCAAAATTTCCTATCAAAAAAACTCTTAATGGATGCATAAATCTTTAATTCCAATCAAAAAATTTAGGAAAAATTTCCAAAAAAACTAAAAAATAACTGGATTCACATTAGTTTATAATAATCCACCTTCTATTTCCACCAACATAGTCATAATTGAGGCACTGCCAAATCCCTTAACCATCCTAAATCTATTTCATGGTTAACAATGTTTCCCATTTTTCAATAATACACAAAATTAATCCATTTTTAATTATTTTACCACTTTCAGTTCCTTATGTGAAATAATTTATTGTTTAATTACACAGGAAAGGCCAAACATTTGAATTTCAAAAACATACCCAAAACATGTATTATCATGCATGCCTTAAAATGATGCATGTCACAAAATTTTTGGAGTTCTTATATTGATTAGTGAATACTCATCTAATATTCTCTTCTAATCCATGAGTAAAATGTCTTAAAATATTATATTTATTAATCTGATCACAAAATAAGTGCAACACATGATGTGAAATAAAAACCATATGTAACATCAAACATCAATAACATTAATACCACCATGGGTAATTGGAATTTCTACTATACATGGGTTAGCTACTCCCTTTCACAACCTCATGTGTAATGCATAACTCTTCATAGTATCCTATATGACTTAACAAAAATATTAGGGAATAAAAGAAAACTACATTGATATCAATTTGTGGAATCCTAACTTAGGTGCCCCAGTACATTCATTTAGAATACATTAGGTGTGCCTCTCCATATGTGAGAGGTTCTTGACTAGATATCAGCATTAAATAAGGATACCATAGGGTTTATATAACCACATTATCAATGAAACATGACATCATAAATAAGTAAAAATAAAAAATGATATAAAATTACATGAAAAACCTGTATCACATGAGGGGTAAATCAATAAAAAATATCAATACCAAACATTAGAAAATTATTTCTCTGAAAATGTCAAGTGTCAGATGAAAACCCTAAAATATAGACACTGAAAACTTCCATGTGGGCCCCACCACCATATATCATTCCCTCGCACTTGATCCATCCCACCTAGTACATCTATGAAAAGGTCCATTTCCCTTTAACAAGTCCTATAAACTATAATTTTATTCAAGTGCCATTTAAGGATATCGTGTAGGGTGTGAGTGTAATTCATTAGGCCACCACCGATGGTGTCTAATAGAAAAAACACTCAACAATAGTGCGTATAGTATTATAGATAATAAAATTAATGTAATGTAGTAAGTAGTTTACATATTTTATTTTTCATTACATAACCACATATTCCTATTGGGTCCTAGTGACACCCAATCTGTCAATTCCTACTTTATCCCATGATAGAGTCTGAATAATCCCCAAGGAATATCACATATCCCCACAACATTTTTTTCATTTATTGCTACTTTTCAATTCATATCATGTTCAACTGGAACTATTGATTAATGTCAGTCTCATGGGCATAGAACGCCATATCTAATACCCATGGATATTTTAAGCCTTTTCCCTATCCCATAACTCTTTGTTTCATGTGTATTTTTATCCACTATCCCTTTCTCATATTTTCTATCAAAAATGTGTATTTGGAGAATCATTCCCTCTCCCATATAATAATAATAACTTATGTGAATTTTCATCTTCAATCCCTATCCCATACATGCTATTAGAAATAAGTATTTGGAGTATCTTCCCCTATCCCACACAATAATATTTTGATACAGTTATTTGGATCTTCACTACTTGACCCTCAATATCATAATCACATTTGGGTAATTGGAGCATGACTCAACATCCCATAGCACAATATCACATATATTGCAAATATCACAAATGTCACAATATCACATTAGTCATAATTTCATATACATCAAGATTATTCATCATTTACTATCTCATCAAACATTATCATATATGTTAACCTTTCCAATTTATCACAACTATCACAATTTGTTATTTCTATCCCATGGAATAATAGGAATAAGTCATTATTAAACCTATAAAAAACATTTAACAATATAATTCATTAACCATTATAGGTTAATTAAAACCAAAACTTCATTACCATTAATCAACCAATAAAACCCAGAATTAATCAATCAATTCCAACATCCCATTAATTTACCAATTATACAATCGAATTCATCAATTTAACATAATTTCACATTATTTTCTATTTTCACAATAAAAAATTTCCAATGAAAATTACCATGTACAAGTCATTTAATAATAATTGGGAAATCAATTAATAAATTCCATAATTCCATAAAATATTTAATCGACTAATTAATTCAACTCCTGATTCAATTTACACCGTTCCTATTTAAATTTCCCTACACATACACACAATTACAATTCAATAACATGGGAATTCAATTTAAAACAACTACAACAATATTGATAGAAAACACTCAACAAAGGAAATATCCAATTGAAATAGAATAACAAAAATATTGTTGAATGACCGAATCTAGATTGGTAACCGAGATTCAAGATCAAACAGACTAAATACACCAATACATATATCTATACCCATCACCAACAGTGGAAAAAATCACATAAAAAGAAGTGTAAAATATGGGGGAAGAATGGGAAACAAATCGAGATGAGAATATCTTACCATGAGAGGTTTAGATCATCAATATGGTATTTGATTTGCTGATAACAAAGGATGTAAATCCATGGAATATATCTATGAAACTCCAAAAATAAGAAAATCAGTTTGTATTTGAGCTAGAGTGTTTTAGGATATAAGACATTGGTTTGTAATTTTTAAAGTATTTTTAGGAGCCTAAATTACTGTTCACATGATTTTTGGTACTAGGTGCACAGTTTTCCCTAATCACGTGCCAAACTATAAAAAACCTCACATGGGGTCCAACTTTTAATAATAATATGGAACATTGTTTTCAAAATCATGTGTCATACCAGTGAATTCACTATTTTAGTGTTTGAATGGTTTTCTGGTTTTGGTGCCTAGTTTGGGAATCCCATGTACTAACTATGCACTACCCCTCATCCATCCAAAACTCTCCAATTTCTACCAAAAGGCCCCTAAGAAAAAACAAAATAATATATAGTAAAATAGAAAAATAGTACCTGTAATTGATCTTGTGAAATACCAAAAATATTTCAAGATCTTAAACCAATTCATAATGGAAGATTGACATTAAAATTTCACATAAAAAATTTATTATTATCATGGGGAAGATAAATTAATAGAACATACTAGAAAGAACATGGATGAAAATATTTCAAAACAATAAATATGATGTTTTCTGAAAATAAGAACATTAAAAAACTAAAAATATTTAAATGAATGGAAATATTTTCATAAAACCATTAGAAAAAAATTACATTATAAAAAAATAAAAATTATCATGAAATCAATATAATAAAAGTAAATAAAACAATTTAAAAAGTTTATCATACAGACTTCATTTAAAAAGTTATGAATTTAAAAAATTAATAAATAATAAAAAAAATATGAAAATTAGAGTTCATGAAAGTCGCTTTATTTCATTATTTTTTATAGAAATTATTTTCCAATATAAAATGAAATTAAATCCATTATAAAATTATAGGGTAGGAAATATATAATACAAAATAAATAACCATAACATGTGTGTGTATGATTTTATAGAAAGATTTTTTTAATGTATTAAAAATGATCCACTTAAATTTAGTCTCGACTCACCTCGTATTTCTTAAAAACACATTAATAATAAATTAATTTTAATTATTAAAATTATAATGAAAATTTTTATATTTAATATAATTTTTATTTTTTCTATTATTTTATAAATTATCTTTTTTAATTTATGTATCATATTGGTGTTATACATGTCAGTAGTTTTGATTCCATTAAATTAATAATCTCAAAATCAATATTGGTATATTTTCAATAGTCAAATCTCTTATTCCAATTTTTTCATAAGTTGTAGGTGTGTCATGTAATTGTGTCCATACCATTACAAATGTAAAGGAGCTCGACACGATATGTAATAGTTTGAATTCATAGATTTATTCCCTTATGATCATTCATTATGGCTAAAAAATTAATTAAACTTTTACCTTTTATTTCATTACAATGATGGATATTTTAACCTTCCATGTTATTAATCATATAATTTATTGAATATTATTATTTTAGAAATTATTTAATTTTTAAAAATACTTTTAAAATTATTATCTTGATGAGAACATCATCATTCACATAGGTAGCATGAAATGACAACGGTGAGTGATATTTTCCAAAAGAATTGAAAATATAGAAAATATATGAAAATGTTTTCAGTGTGCTTTGGAAGTGTTGTAATTAGGGTTCCTGATCTAGATTGTATGATTCATCATTACTTACATCTAGTGGTGCCAATATCCCTTCCCAATGACATGGATGATTGGAGGGGGATATGCTATTGGGTTCCCTTTATAATATATAAATAATACTTAAAGGGTATAATTTGGGATATCCCTTCGGGGGGATTTGGAAATCCCCTTATAGAATTTCTATGTGTGATTGAATGTAATTTTATCCATAAGCATCATATATATATTTAAAAACCCTTTAAATAAATTCTCAATGTTATTTTTATAATTTTATATTAAAAATATCTATATATCTATGGAATTAAAATTTAAACATAGTAATAATTGTGTTCATATAACTTTTACCCCAAAAAATATTAAAACCCATAAATAATCCAAACCATTTGAAAATATGTATTTTTTGAAAACGTTTATTTTATATTTCTTCTACTTCCAAAAATGACACACTGATTTTACATAAACTTTTTTGTATTACTATTCTTTTATATAATTTAAAAAATAAATTACTAATTTAAATATAATTTGTTATTAATGTTTATTATAATCTATTACCATTCATTTTTTATTTATTCCTCATTTTTTCATAAAAATATATTGATAATATTATTTTGACTTTTCATACCACACAGAGATTATTTCAAATAATTTAGATAATTTTCATTTTATATAGTTTTAAAATCAATTAAAATATGTAAAAAACTAAATTTACATCATATTAATCTCATTTGGAAGAGTAAATAGATATCCATTCCTAGATAATATAGTAAATACATTAGTTATTCTTTTATGATGCTCAATAGTACTACATCAACAACGAGAGATGTTTTCATATTTATCTTAACTTAATAATTAATATTTGTTAATATAATTATATTCATATGCTTGCTTGAGTATAAAATCTTGTAATAATAATTAAAAATGTTTCCAAAATATTCATTTTATAATTATTTCATGCCGATATCTTAATAGATAATGTATTAGTAAAAATATTAACTTTTCACTATTCACCAAAAATCAATCAATTAGAAAATTCCAAAAATTCAACAAAAATATCATTTTAACAAGATGAAAAAAATGAATCCAATTTTATAAAATTAAATTTCTAAATCATATAAAATTTTAATTTATGTATATAAATTTAGGAACAATTAATTTACAACAAAAACTATTTATTTTATAAATGATCAATCATATTCTTATTCAATACCTCAATGAAAATATTTATATGATTAAAATGAAAATAAAAATAAATATAAATACATAAAATTTACATAAATATACTTTATATAAAATAATATAATTAAATTAATATATAAAAATATCATAATAACATATCATTTTTATTAAACTTATTAAACATTTAAATAAAACTTCTTTACTCTCATTATAATTTTAAATGTATAATTATTATCTAATTTTTTCTATAATAAATATTAAGTCATGATATTTTCAAATATAAATGTTTAATGTAAATATATAAATTCATATTCATTTATATTAATTAATATATATATATATATATATTTATATATTTAAAAATATATATGTTTTCATATCCCCTGAAAGAAATTGCATCCTCATAAATTTATCATCTTAATAAAATAAAAAATATCAAAACTAACAACTCTTCCATAAAAAAATCCATAATTTTTTACTAGTCTCATGATTTTTATTGAATAATCATTTATTTTAAAAATTATGAATAATATTCTACCAATATGGATCTATTTTTTTTTTCAAATTGTAAAATAAATCAAAATATTTTTATTACAATTCAAAACTCTACCAAAATACCCAATTTCAATAATTACATCGTTCTCGAAATGAGGAGTTTTAAATCTCTAGATATGCATTTAAAACAAATCAAAATCATTTTCAAGTTGTGATGGAGGACTTCAAAGACCATAATTTTCAAATGAATCCTTAATCAGGAACCATTAAAAGAAATAAAGGAGAATATATTCAATCTGTAGGGGATGGAAATAATGTATAAGAGTTGCATGAATTATCCCTTTAGGATTTTTGAATTGTTTTTTATGAAATCCATATAAATAAAAGGCATATAAAATTTCCATATAAATAGAGATCCTGTGAATTAAAAATTATTCATAAGATAATACATTTTCAAATTTTGAAATAATTATTGACATAATTTTTGGTAAAAAATAACATGGTCATAAAGGATAAAAATAGTTAATAAATATGTGGATGATTTTTCTAAACAATTTCATTTTTTATGAAATTAGAATTTAAATAATGATTTTTAAAATTTCTGAGAAAGTAATTTAATGAGATTAAAATAAGAAATAACCATTGAGAAATAGAATGGAAGAACATATCAATCATAGAATAACACTGTTAAAGAAGAAAGGAAATGACTCATGGAGAAGCGATTGAATCATGAATAACCCTAATGAATTTTTAATGTATGGATAAAAAAATATAGAGTGAACTAGTAATGTTATTTTAAATACATATTATTATATAGAAATTATGATAAGAGTTGTTGATGGATCATTATGTGTTTCATATAATGGAAATGAGTGAATAATATGATTCATGACTCAAAGAATTATTATTGAGATAATTAATCCCTAAAATAAATCATATATTAGATATGAAGAATAATTTTTAAAATAAATTATGATAAATATATTTAAATATTAATCGAAAAAGAAATATAATATAATTCAACCAAATAATGAAATAAACCAACAAAAAAGAATATTCTAAATAATGATTTTATATTAACCAATGAATGAAAATTGAATTAACAAAATCATGTATAATCAAAATGGTAGTGAACTATAAAACCATAAGAGGGTAAAAGGAAACACCATCTCATGAAAAATTAATTAAAAAATGTAACATATTCATTTTAGGATCATTTATATACGATAATGAGGGTAAATATGAAATATAATAACCATAAATAAAAACCACATATATTTTAAAAGATACCCAATAAAAATATAAAACATTACTAACATGATCTGTAAAAAATTATTTTTTTATTTTTCCCAAAAAATTGATGATGCATAGTAGTAAAAAATATTTATATTTCATCATATTCATAATATCATATAAATATTTTCTAAATAAAATTAATTTATTAGATAATTTTGAGAAACATAACATATCTTACATAATGTTTTTTTAACATTGTTTGTACATTAATGAGACTCATAAATGTGATTGAGTTTTTAAAGGCATTCCATTATTTTTTTGTGTTATTTTTCACATAATACATGATATATTCATCTTAATTGTTCATAAGTTTGTGTAACTGTTTTACCTTAGAGAATGATATTTTTGGAAAATATACCAACATGTTTTATTTTAAATCTATAATAACTATTTGATCCCTTTGTTTTGTATCATCATCAATTTTAACATATGATTCTTCTCACATTCCAAAAAAAATCAACTTTTAATAGATTATGAGATCCAACAATGGATATTATTTATTATCCAATGAATGGTCTTATGACATGTTATATATAATATTTATAGACATTTATTAAATACCAAAATTTTTAATAGGAATAATGATAACAACTAATAAAATATCAATAAACAATCATATAAAAATTAATACATTATTATTTGAAAACCTCAACCTAAAAAGTAAAACCTCAGGCTAAGAATATATATTTATCATATATTTGAACATAAAAAATAATCCATATATGTGTGAATAAATTTGATTCCAAAAAATCCAAATAAGTTAAAAATTATTCCTAATAAAATAAATATAATTTATATCAGTAAATAATTTATTCACATCTAATGTAATAAATATAATATGATATATTCCAAAACCATTCAAAGTTTCCAAAAGTAATCCTCAACCAAAATAAATATTATCATCAGATCACCAAATCAATAAGCCACTCCCATAGATACATATAATACCTTTATTTACCAATATCAATAAACACACAATCCCAACAAATAATAATTTCATTAACTTAAAGTCTCCCAAAATATCATTAGTTTCATCAAAATAGAATCACATAAGACCTAAAAAATTGTATATTTATAATTTCTAATTATGATCACCCGTAGACATATTATCCCATGACGGTATCTATGACTCGTAAATTATCTATAAGTAATAATATCCTAACATATAATATTATCTAAACCCTACTATAATACCAATAATAATGACTTGAACTTAATAATACCAAAATTAAATTATTTATAACATATAATGATCATTTAAATTTCATAACATTTTCGATTTAGATTTTTAGAGAATTATGAAAAACTATTATATAACAAAGCCCATACATTTTCTACCAAATGTATATTTTCACCACTTATCCAAAATCTTTAACTGATATAATTACAGAATTTAAGGCTTAAACTTCATAATAATAAATTTTACTTCACAATAGATTATATCTCTCCTAATTGCTATTTTGAAAATTTAAAATGTGGGATTATCATAAAAATCTCATTAAGGGGTAGAAAATATTGAAAATACATGTTAGTCCATTGAAATACCAAAAAAAATTTGATATTTTTTTTATTTTAACCATATAACATTTATCCCATAGGAATCATACTCTCAAACAAATATCTATCAATTTATCTCAGAATATTTTCATAATTAAAACTCATAATCAATCATAATGAACCAAAATTATTTGAAAATTCCATGATAAATCATGAAAACATTTAAATATGATAAATCACAAAAAATTATTAACTTTCTATAAAATAGAATCCTTTATATTTTTAGAAGATCGTAATCATACATTTTCTGAAATAATAAACATATCATTTAATGATATGAATGTATATACACTTAACATCGAAAATATAGAATATAAAATCAATGAAGGAATCTTGGTAAATTTTTTGAATATAATATTTAAAAATCAACTTTATAGTGAAATAACATCAGAATTTAATTAAAAAATAATTTTTATAGATTATTAATCATTAAAAAATTTATTTTATAGGTATATCATGGGGTCACTAATAATAAAATACAATTACCATGATTTATAATTTAAAAAAACATTTATAATCTATAAATTTTCAACAAAAATCTCTTAATAATTATTTTGAAACTTATAAAAAATCCTTAAGAAATTTTAAATAGGAAAATAAACATTAAAATAACACATGTAACCTTATTTTTATCATGTACTAAAGAAACTCATGGAACATAGATGACTTTTGTAGAGGGATATATATTAAAGAAATTAGTTTATGTTTTATATGAAAAAAACCCATTACATTATTAATACAACATATTTTAATGTTTTTTTTTGAAAATTTTATGAATATAAATTAATTTGGAAAACAATGAAAAAATATGGAATAATATTTGTAATGAAATAAAAATAATGTATTGTGAAAATGATATCATGTGTACTTAATTTAATAAGATATTACTTTCATAATTTAGTAGGGAAATGAATATGACCTATTATGAAAATTTTAAAAAATAATTCTTTCATTATCCATTATAGAAATATTAGAATGAAATAAAATGACCATAAAACCATTATAATTGTACAGGTGGTTTAATATATAATAAAAAAATAGAATATGAACATTGATATGAAATAGTGATTGAACAGCATCAACCCATTTAATATACTGGTTTAAAAGAAAAAATCATTCACTTGAGTCTTGAATCGCCTAATATTTCAAATGACATATTCAATAATAAAACATTATTAATTATTTATATTATTGGGAAAATTGTGAAAATTATTATTATTATTATTACTATTTCATTTTTATCATTTTTCATTCTGATAATAAATTTTTATTATAAAGATCGATCAGTTTGAAGTAATTAATCTAATAATCACAAAAAAAGTTTAAGTAAATTAGAAATCAGAAATTTTAATTGTCTAATAAATACTTAATTTCTTTATAATTCAATTTATTATTTACATAACATTAAAAAAGGACATAAATATTTTTTGAAATAATTGAAATTCATATACTTCTCCATTGATGGGCTTGTTTTTTATCATTAAAAATAGATTTGATTGTTTCTATTTAATTTCATTGTAATGATTTATATTTCAAAATTAATAAATCGAAAAAATTAAATTAAATTAATATTAATTTTTAATCAATAATATTATTTATATTAATATCAATTAATGATATAATCTTATGGAAACATAATCATTCACAATGTTAGTCTAAACCACCATTCACAAAAAAAATTGAAATGCTTTTTAATGAATTCAAATAACAATAAATATTTGAGTTATATAAAAATATTAATTTATAAAAAATATAATAATTTAGTGTTACATTTATATATTAATAATGTTACATTTTCAATATTTGGACAATTCAATTGAAAAAAATAATTATTGAAAACCCTTCTATTTTATCATAGTGAAGACCTTTTGAAAAGTATTAGATGACATGTAATATTTGATATATCATCATTAATGGATCAAATATGTGAAAATAAAATATGTATAGAATAATTTATGAGAAATAAGGGATTTTTAGGAATAGTTATACATGAAATCCACATAACTAAGAAAAGAGAATGTGGATTAAAAAAACTAACATTGATAATGGAATATTTCCTTTAGATTGACACTTAATGCTTTATATAAAGGAATTTTAGAAAGGGTAAATCCTTATAAATTTGATAAGTGGTTTTAATAGTTTGATTGTTATAAAATTTAGAGATACAATGAAACCATATATGTTTTTTGAAAATTTTAAAATTAGTCCTCTTTTAAAAAAATGAATCGATTTTTTTCAAATATCATATATTTAATGTAAATGAAATTAATTAGAAAAGTAATATTTGTTCATAAATGAATGACATATTACATTATAGACCATTAATCATCTCAGTTGACTAAATATTTTTTATTTTTATTTTTTATCAATGTATAAGTTATTGCATAATATTAAATACCCTATAATTTAATTTTCATTCTTATTTTAATAAATTGAAATTTAAAATAACTAAATTTATATGAATCATGAATTTATACACTTAATCAATTTCTAAAATATCAAGTTTATATCCATAATTATTTTAATACCATATTATATCCAATCTATTTCATGATATATATATAACTCTACATTAAAATTTTACATTCTTTCATAAGAACTTGAATGATATTACATAATAATATTCTATAAATATTCATTTATATAAATTTAAATATATATTAAAAACAAAACTCATAATTTGTTAGTATTATTAATTATCATATATAATCATTCATAATGTATTTTTATTCAAATCAATTTTATAAAATAAGTTATAAGAAATTGTTTTTACTTTTCAAACCATGGTAAGGTACTGTGAAAAAATTTCAAAAATTGACTATTAATATAATATTAAATTTCATTATTTTATATAAAAATCATTTATTATTCTTCATTTTTTTCTCCTATATCAAAAAATATAACTATAAAATCTTAGAGAATAGCATAAATATATCAATTTTACTTTTACAATGATGCACAAGAACTATGTCTACTACAATCAATGTTTTCATATATATCATTACATAATACATAATCTAAACTATACAACCTTATTTATACGTTATTTTGAGAAACATTTCATGTAATAGATATCAAAATTTTTTGTAGATATTTATTTCCTATTTTTATAAATATAACATCATCAAACACAAAATATTCATAAAAACTATATTTTTAAAAAATTCACTATAAAAATATACATGGTCTAAAAAATACTAAGGATAATTTCAATGTTTTAAAGTAAAAACAATTATTTATCAAATTAAATATATAAAATTAATAAAGTTATAATTTAAATAAAACCCCTAAAATCCCATTCTGATATAATAAAAAATATATATATTTCAAATGAAAAATAATATTCTTATTCAATAAAATAATAATAATATTTTGTTAATTTAATAATAATAAATATCCCTATAAATCCATATATGAAACCCACATATCTTTTAATTAAATTTCTAAAAATAAAATTTCATTAAATATATAACATTAAATAATAGTTCTAAAAAAATTAAATTATCCATTAAAAATCATATTTTCCCTCATAATTATTTTAAATGTATAATTTTTATCTAATTGATCATATAATAAATTTAGTGAAATATTGATTACATATATTCTTGTTTAATGTAAATATATAAATTCATATTTATGTATATATAAAACCCTTATATAAATGTATTATTAAAAATACTTGGTCTATCATGTGTTCAATTCAAAATTCATATTTGTTATATTCCAAAATATTTAGGTAAAATCTCTTTATTAGTCATTAAATTTCATCTTTATTTTGGTGTGTATGAGAATATCATCTATAAATATTTCCCAAAAAAATCATTTTAATAAAAAATTATCCTATTCTCTATGTCCATGGACAATTATTTAGAGTTTTTTTTATTTTTAATATTTACACTATGAAATCATAATTCCTATATATTATATGAAAGGAATTATTTTTAATAACCACCAATTTTAGAACCAATTAATGACATCCTGATTAATTATATTTGAAAAATAATTGTCCCAAAATATTTTATTTAACAATTAATCAACACATAAAATATGATAATTTTTTTGAGATCATTTTATTCTCGTAGAAATCAATATAAGGACACACTATCCTGTATTTTTTTATCAGATTGTATAGGTGCACCCAATATTGAATCACTGGGATTGATGAAAGTATAATATAATTTCTCTTTTAGATTTCATTAGATTTTATAATTTAATGTTAACTATTTATTAGGCGCAGAAGGTTTTTTTTAATTTATTATCAATGAAAAATTTGGTTACATGATTTCCTAATGAATTTAGGGGTACAAAAAAAAACTTATTTGGATTTCCCATGTATATTGATGTGAATAATTTAGAGTTACCCAAGAATGAATATATAAATACAATATTTTTAAGATATTGAAAAGTCATAAAGCCTTGGAGATACTAGTTTAGAACTACATTCCATAGTTCCTTCAGGAAACATGGCTGCTTGGATAAATCTGGCCTCTATATTAGGGACTTTCGGATCACAGTGGCAGTTAGAACAACCTTTTATTTGATGTTAACATTTGAGGGGATTCGAACTACCTCTAATACACATAGTTTCTTATCACCTAGTGATAAATAATAGGGGGTTTAAACACCCTATAATTTAATAGTTGATAATTTTATCTATATTTTACCATTGCGTCTTCAAAAACCACCGCTAACAGAATATGTTACAACAAAGAATTTTATCAATATAATTTCCATTTATAGAATTATGAAATGTAATTATAAATCACTAGCATAACATAGAAAAACAAATAAAATATATAAATATTTATTTAATAATTATACATTAGGTATAAAATAAACAAATAGTAATTCCAAATATTACAACGAGATAATAAATTGAAAACAATATAATTAGAATAGAAAAATATGGATATGACAAATCCCTTATAATGACTGAACTCAAGAGCTATTCTATAAAAATAGAACATAATGTTAATAATAAAATATTAATTTTGAATATGAAAATATATAACCTTGATAAAAAGATAAATTGAATGAAAAATGAAGGAAATAAGTCGTATTCATAGAAATTAATTAACCCATATGGCCGTTATAAATCTAGAAATCAAAATTTTAATCTGTTCATTAGGAATATGATTCATATTAATTGAATCATAACATTAACTATGAAAGTATAAATCAAAATTTACATATCTTATAAATGAATATATTTTATATAAATAAGTCAACAAGTAAGTAAACTATCTATAGCTAATAAATAATGTTCTGGATTTTATTTTTAAAAAAAGTATTTAATTTTTAATTTCATAATGAATATAATAATTTAAATGAAAATTTATTTTCAAAAAATTATTTCATAAATTAATATAAGGTTTTATTATATATATTAAAATTTAGTGAGAACATTAATAAATTTTCAATGGGTTATAAAATCAATTATTATACTAAAAATGGTATTTTTCGACTATATAATTATTTTATTTAAATAATTAATTTATCATAGATAGAAATTTATTTTTATGAAATGGATTTCAGTTTTTTAATATACATCATGCTAAATTGTTTTGGTGATTTTTTGGATTTTTTAAAAATATATGAATTTTTGGTAAATTGTGAAATATGGTAATTTTTTGTATTTAATATTATAATATATATAACTATTTTTTTAGTCGTGGATAATGTAATCATGATGTAAGAACCCATTTTATCAAAAAAATCATGGACTATTTACTTTATGTATTTATAGGAATCAACACTAATGATATCAATGAGAAAAAATAAACTAATTAATATGTTACATTATATGGAATTTACCTTATCACTATTATACCCCATTAAATTCCTAAGACTATCCCCCACATCCAAGTGCTATTGGTCTCAAAAAAGACCAAACCCATGTTCCTTATAGAGGTTCCCAAGAAGATGAGATTCAAAAGGTAAAATCATCAATTTTTCTTAGTTAATTTACTATCTTTTCACATCATCTCCCCACCCCATATATCCATAGTTGTATGATATCTACCAAATAATATATATATATGTTTTTTAATGAAATATAACTCATCCAATTCCATATCTTTTCCTTTTATTGTAAAATTTAAAACAATATCTTTGATATGTCGGTTCACAACCATCAAGGATGGAGATTTTACATTTTACGTTACCACCATCATGTATTTTTGTTTAAGAATTGAGAGGGTTAAAACATATTTCAATAGGTTTTTTATAAAATTTTTCATGTTATGAGACTAAGATGTCTAAATGATATTAAATAAAAATAATCTAGTTCATTATGAACAATAAACATCCAAAATAAAAAAAAATCATTAATTTTTTATCAAAAAAATCATCAAAATTTAGTAAAACCAAATTATATATGGGATGATAAAATGTTATCTTGTTAAATTTATAACATATAATTTTTTTAATTATTCCAATCAGACTATAACGTCCACAAATATTTATAGGTAAACCGACCATGAAACCATGAAAATGAACGCTTTGGGAATGCCGAAATTGAATATTATAACTTATCAAAATAGATATAAATTATCATAATAAATATATAATACATTAATAATGGTATTATATTTAATTAATTTATATAATTTTATTATCTATGTAAATAAGTGAAACTACAATATGATATTGTATATAAGGAAGTGGATCTCTCTGAACCTCTATTTTTTTCCATTAGGTTACACTTTCACCCTTTTTAACCTATTGTAATTATTATTCTTTATCGTATACCTCTCCAAAATTTGGTGTATATGTTCTAGACTTTTTTATATTTCTCAATTAACCTTTATTTGATGGGGTAATCCTTGTTTTATAAGGTTCACTTCTCAAATCCTCTTGATAAGCAAGCCAGATTAAACGAAAGTTCCTATTTTTTCACCTATATTCATGTACCATTATTATACAATTTTACGACACCAATATATTTATAAAATCTCTCATTGTATCATAATAAAATATTTTTGTTCTTTATTATTTTATACAAATAACTATTCAATTATACTCCTTAAAGGAACTTTCTTATTTTCTATGAAACCATACTAAGGCTGTCATTTCTAAAATTCCGTAAAAACCCTTTTTCATGTGAATCACTTCAATTGGACATCATTATTCATGATATATTATTATTATTATTTTATTTTATTTTTATTTTACAAAAATTATTTAGTTCCATTATTTAAGGATACCATTTTTATACACCCTTTGTTTATGGTTTTGAGAATATTATGATACCCATTTCATTCCATGGGTAACCAGTATGATTATTCATTATATTTGATTATTTTTTTTGAATAAAACTTCATGAACATGATATGATGGGTTCTCCTATATATAAATCTAATAAATTGGTTAATGTTTAGTCCCATGAGACGCTGTGTCTGGGATTACAGACTAAAATTAATCTATTATGGTATATTTTGCACCATCTATTATAGTATTGGATGATAGCTCTAATCCATCTGTATGTTATGTAATATTTTTCTACCACATTAAAATATTTTCATGAAAATATGATTCCATGTTCAATATTTTATTATTCAACCAGTTTATTTATTATCCATGCATTTTATTTTATCATGTTATGCCTTCTAACTCGTGTGTTATTCTTTATTCCAATGTTTATTCCCCTACTAATATTTTTAACTCATTCCACTTTTAATATATTCCCCATGTTGTCCTATGATGTTATAGGATCTCAAAGGTAGTTAGTATATCATTACGAAGATAAATAAAATGATATTTTTCAAGCATCATGTTTTCCAATTATGTACCAAGTCTTCCAAATTCGGTAGATTTTTTGTTCCTTGGTTTATATTTAATTTATATTTGTGAATACAATCATATTAAAATATGTGTAAATGTTTACTATCTCAATAGAGTAGGGAATCCAATTTAGTGGTGGTTATAAAAAAGTTCCACTACTTTATTTAGAGGAGGTTGTAACCCCCTATAATCTATAATATAACCCCATTCCATATTGAAATTTTGTGTAGTGTTTAGAGATACCAATAATATTGTTATGAATAATATTTAATTAACCTAGTTTGACTATCATTATATACTATATTCATTAGATTTGAAAACCATATAACCAAAAGTTGTATGTTCTCTACTTTTTGATCCATGAAATATAGCTATTAATAATATAGGTGAGGGGGGAGGAGTTCTTGGATGATAATATGAAGAATTTTATACAACATTTTATAAAGAAATATAGTGAGTGTGATTATAAAAATTATAGTTAGGTTTCTATTACAATATTTTTACACAATTTAAGAATCTATTAGAGATCAATTTATAAATAGAAAAGTGAATGTGTTACACCCCCTACTACATGAAGTATATACTATTGTAATATTTTTTAGTATCTATTTAGATATGTTGAGAATTTTTTGTAATTGATAAGGAAAATATTATCAACCAAAATTGCATCGAATTAGTATGGGAGGATTATTCATTCACTAAAATTGAGAATTTCATAATATGAGAAGAGTTCCATGGAATGTGTATATAAATGGAAATTTAATCTCTATAATGATTTTTGTAGAATGAATTCTGATTTATATTATTTATAGTTAATATAGTTGTACATATTTAATGAAATATATGATGTTTTTTTGTTTTAGAAAACTAAAACCTAGTATTCTAGAGTCAATGGATTTTTTATTACATGTGAATTGATACAAGAGATCACTTCACTAATGGTCTATTAATTTAGTTGTCTTGAAGATACATGATACATATATGGTTCCCTTATTACATTTTTAAATAAACATAGGACATAACAAAAGGGAATAAATTTTTTATCACCACATATTCAAAGATTTAATAATCACAACCTATTGAATAAAAAAATTAAAATTTTTATATAAAACCCTCAGTAATGATTATATAAAACCATAATAAGTTGAGATAAGAAAATAACTAATAAAATTTATGGAAAGGTAACTAATATAGAAAACACATTCCATCAAAAAAATATGGATGATAATGCATCCATATATTTTTATAAGGTGTAATCCTCGTGAAATTTAATAACTACATACTGAATAAAGAAAATGATTATTATTTGGAGGTCATGTATCTGTCACATGAATCACCATACCATCAAGATGATATATGTTTGATGTTTGAAACCCAACTAATTCTATTTATAAACAACCACGAATTGTTTGTCTCGATTTATTTTGTATCATGGGACCCCTACATGAATAAACAAGATATAATAGCTCCTTCCCATCACTATAATTCCAATTAATTATTCATACATAGATTTAATTCATTAAAAAAGTAACATTTAAATATCTATATTGATAAGTGGACAATGATTCATAAATATTTCACGAGTTAAAACAATAATCAAAATAGAAATTTCATGTAATATGGTATATATCTAAGAAAATAATAATATACCTGATAGAATAATATGGATATATAATAAAATTATAATTTAAATTTAAAAATTAACTCATAGTTGAATTATATACACAATGTAAGAAAGGTGCACAATACAAAGTAAGCTTCAATGATATTGAAATTGAGCCAAAGTCCATTACCATATGCCTGAATGTGTTCTTCACTTGTTCTTATTGTATGAAATAATCATTTATATTAATTAATTAATTAATTCAAACCCTTTTTTACATGTATTTTATTTATTATTATTTTTTTGGTTCATTTTGGGCAGTTTTTATGAGTTATAAGTTACTATTTTGTCATCGGGGGGGTGTATGATTCCTTTGTTTTCCTGATTGCTATACTCAAATATATGTACGAAAAATCATGTAAAATTGGAATTATTTCCCAAAATTGAAATTATATGTTATTAATGAAATTAAATAACATTTAATGTTTATATATTTCATTTTTTAAAATTGTATGAGGATTATTCATTAGAGAAAACGTCAATGATAATTATTTATATTATTTTGGCAGTTTCCAATCGTGACGAACTAGTTTTGTGTTATGAATTCATATTATATAAATAAAATAGTCCTAGAATATTAAATAAGTTTTAATAAATATATAATATCCTTTTTTTGTAACCATGAAAATGGTTTTTTGACCATCCTTGAAGGTGTAATTAACTAATAAAAACAGGTCATTAACGGAGCTAGTAAATCGGCACCACAAAGATAATGTTTTCATTATTAGAATAAAAGGAAGTGGAAAATGGTATTTATGAATAATATTTAATTATACTAATAATATTAGAGTATATATAATATCATTCAGTTTTCATCCATGTTTGGAAAAAATATGTACGGGAATAATAAAATGGAATTAAAATATAATTAATTAAAAGAGAATGAAAAAGTAATTACCTCTTCAATTACTCTCATTGAGAACATCCTTAATGAAATTTTATTTAGTTATTTTTTTGAGAAAAAGGGATTGAATATGTGGTGGAGGGGTTTTGAATAGAATTTTTTAGAAATTGGAAAATCATTAAGGGATTGGTTTGGTGAGAAGAAGAAGTGGTGAGGGGTTGTATTTAAAGTGGAGGAGATGGGTGTTTCTTGAATATTTTATATATTATTTTATTATTTTGGATAATGATAAGTATTAGTGATGAATATTGGGATTAAATACATTAATGTTTTCATTTTATATTGAAACAGTCATGATTACATCATCAATGACAACAAGAATAGTGTATTTTACATATAATGTATATATATTGTCAATTACTGCATTATACCATTCACAAAAATTCATGTATTGGAGAAATATCCCAAATTATTAACTTCATAATTTTTTTGACTCTTGTAATTCAAAAAATAACTCCATTTTATGAAAATAATTTTATAAATAGGATAAATTATCTTGCAAATTAAAAGCATCAATTACTAATAAAATATCATTTTTAATATTATATCTGATTTTATAACACATTAAAAAATTAACTAATGTATCATAAAATTATATTGTAGTCATAATACATCAAATTATTAACATATGATTATATTTTATGAATATAAATGTTCATTTAAACCATTATATTAATTATATATTCGAAATTAAATATTTATGTTTAATGAAAATACCAATATATAATTAATAATTTCAAAATAATTTATTTATTTATATAATGATATTATTATATCATATTACCATATATAATATTCCATAATTTTATTTCCACTTCCATATATGAGGTTAATATTCTATTGTCCAAATTACTATTCTTAATGGTTAGATTACTATTTAGAAGGTCATGTTAATATTTCATTATTATATGTTCTTTAATTTCTAAAAAATCACTTATTTCATTCAATATCCATTTGTAAAGTTCGTTTTATGATCCCTATGTGATTTGATATGATTTATACTATATGAAATAATTTTTAATTAAATGTATTCTATTGAACAACTTGAAATAATTTCAGGAGATACAAACCATAAAATGTTGAGGTTTTATATTCATCCCTCCTTCGTAAAATTTTTCATCTAAATATTAATTATTATGACCTTATAAACATATTAGTGTTGTTAATCATCATAAAATAGTTTTGTTCCCAGGTTTCATCTTCTATTTTATTTCTTCTCCAAAGAACCTTTACTATTCAAGTCAACTGATTTTTCAACAATTTCTCTCCTTTTTCAAAAATATCGATAGAATATTCAATGTAAGAGAAATTTAAATCCTCTAATATTTCTTCATAAGTGTGTACATGTGTTAGTGATATAATATAAATCATTGATAATCAAACATGGAACATAGGAAATTTTTAGAGATATGGGGGCATTATCGAAAAGAAAGCTACAACTCCAATTCATTACTGAATTTCAGTTGGCATGATGTACCTGGGGATTAGTTTCACTTTCTTAATAAAACTCAAGATACCATTCCATGGAGATACTTTCAAAATGGCATGTTATCGCAATTAAAAGTCCAAATCCTTTAACCAGTTTTGACCAAAACACTTTTTTTTCATTGTGATTCTTTAATATGATCTTGAATATTATTACACTTCTTCATTATCTATTCAATTAGTTCTAATCCTAAAAGTTTCTTCTCAAAAAATTCATCCCAAAAAGTTGTTGTTCAATATATATTTCCATATAATCATTCACATGGTTCCATTTAAATACTAGAATGGAATCTAAAATTTTTGGAAAATTCCACAAAACATATGTACTGATACCACATACCATGAAAATCAACTGATCATAATCTTATCATGTCTTGTAATGTTTGAATATTCCTTTCAAATTGTACATCGGTTTTAAGGGGACAATGAGTAGCCATATGAATCGTAGTATCCAAATACTTCTAAAGAATCTTCTAAATATTTTTGGAAATCAATGATCTCGAACAAAAACAATTGATAGAGGTTCAAAAAAATTTCTTACAGCAACATTAATATAGATTCATTCTAGGTGCTCAAGTGGTAAATATTATCTTATAGAACTGAAATTTGTATACAATATAAGATGATCATCAATTCCCCATATTGCATCATTCCTTCTATGTGTCATATGTAGTACTGTGTAAAAGTCCATCATAATGTCATTTGGCTTCCACATATAAATTGGTATAGGTGGCACGACACCTCTAGGATATTTTATCTCTACATTCAGTTATCTATTAAATGGGCACCATAACACATAGTATGTAATTTCCCAATTCATGTTATCCCCCCAAAAATGTTCCTTCATATCTCTCTACATCTTGGTACTACTAGGATGTTTATAGAAACTTGAGAAAGGGGAATCATTTAATATATCATTTTTAGCTAATGTATTGATGGATGACATAACCTATTTCCGAATTTTAGAACTCCATACTCATACATGATGTCTTTCAATCATCTATCTTTAATGAAATTATCTTTATTTTGAATATTTTCATCATCAGATTGACATCTTTTTATTTTCTCTAATGAAGATAGATTTAGCATTCATTTGAAAATGGATTGACGTTTCCCCTCACATTATAATTCCCATATACATATTTTTTAGATACATGAACATCGTATCATTCTCAATAATCATATTGTTGTACCCCCGTCTTCGGGTACATAAACCCTTTCCTATCATCTTTTTAAATGGTGTGCATAAAAATATTGACTTTCCATAAAATAGAGAGTTTCCATAAAATAAAAATTTTCCATAAAATAAAGAGTTTCCGTAATATAGAGAGTTTATATTTAGTTGTATGTTTCCATAATATTTTTTTTTCAATAAATTTGGGAGTTTCCATTGAGTGGGTTGTTTCCATAATGTGGGGTGTTTCCATAAAGCTGGTTGTTTCCATAATGTGGGGTGTTTCTCTAAAGTGGGATGCTTCCATCAAAAAATGTGTTTCCATAAATAGGGTAAAGGTGAAGGATGGGAGAGTTTTGGGGATTTATAAGGATTTTTTGGTCCAAAAAAAAGATCACACGATCCATAAATGGTTTGCCAAAACCATGTGGTCAAACTTTGGGCAGAGGTCAAATCTAGATCATATTTTCTTAGAACTTACTCGTTTTCCCTATATATTTCTTTTTGGCTTCAAAATAACCCTATTTTGAGATTACTCTCCCTAGACGGCGGTAAAACCCTCTATACATTATTTAGAGCCATCCTATAGCCTCCCTTGGTGATTTTGAGTCCGATTCTTGAGGTATGCCACAATTCTTTCTGGATTTATCATGTTTTCTTGGATCTGTTTATATCTGCTACTCTGATCTCTATTCTTTCTCAGATATGAACCTATAGTGGGTAGATATACATTTTTGTATGACAAATAATTCAATTTAGAGTGGTGATAAAGCTAGGATAAGAGAACAAAGGCTGTTCTTGGAGAATCGACCCACTTTCTTGTGCGTTCTTCCTCAATTGTCAATGTTTCGTCAAAACCAATGAGGTAGGTGACTCCACTCTCATCTCCACTTTCTATAATTGATTTTAATATATTCAAATTGTTTTATTGATTTTGAAATGAATGGAAAAATCATCCTTTGCAATGATTTATGGTTTTTGTGAAATTGCGTGATCTTGGTGAATAGTTGTGTAATAGTGGCATTAGTTTCACGAATTTATAATGATGATTTTATATTATGGATTTCATGGAATTTATAAATGGTTGATGAAAAAGGAATTTTCAATAGAAATGGTTTTCAATAAAAATGTAGTGTTATTCAAATGGTTTGGAATTGAAATGGTTTTGCAATGAAATGGTTTTAGCAGAAATAGTTTTCAATAAAAAACTGTTTTTATTGAAATAGTTGTTTTGGAATGATAATTAGGAATATGTGTCATGTTTTCATATTTCATATATGGGGATTGTTTGATATTTGACCTTTTCCTGGTTTCCAAAGGCTTAATGGCACATGGGAATTGCATATACAGGGCTTAGTTGAGATATGACCTTGTGCTCGGTGCCAAAGGATTAATGGAACATGGGAAAAATTACCTTGTGATGACATGGTTGATTAATGAGAAATCACTAATGAGTATGGAACTGTCATAACATAGCATGCATGGTTGGTGGCATGGGTATTACGAATGGTTGGGCATACTGATAAAGGGATATTGTGAAATGGTTGTAAAAATTTCTTAGTAATTTTTCTGGAAAAATAACTTTTTGGGAAAATTTGATTCAATTGAACTAGTATGATTTTTTTAATGAATGGTTTTGAAAACATATTTATATATAGTTATAAGCTGTTTTGGGATGTTTTTTTAAATAAACGGTTTTATATAATTGTTTCCAACTCTTCTATCCTAGTGGCATGAGTAGGGAAATCATTGGAGAAAACATACTGAGTTTTATACTCAACCCTGATTTGGCACTTGGGAGCTTTTTCAAATACAAACGTCTGGGAAAAGTGAAAAGGTAATGTTTCACATGTGTTTAGAACCACCTCGTGATGTATGGGATGTTCAATGATTTTGGAGCTTGGAGCTTGTGGAGCATGGAGTCTTGGGGTCTTTGGGGAGTCATGTGTTGTTTATCTGCTATGTACATTGATTCATGGTTATTCATCCATTGTTTCTTTCTTTTATGTGGTTGTTAGATACATGAAGTTATTGAGTTGTCTTCTATTATATCATGAATTATATAGTGAATGTCTGGTTATGGTTGGTAGGTTTATTAGTTTATTTCATAAAGGGAAAATCATCCCCCACATGTATTTGAAACCCTTCTGCATTTATTTACAGCCTTGGGCAACATTGGGATGTCACTTACGGACTAGTAATGACTCGTTGTACTCTCAAGACAATGAGAATTGGCAGGTCATTTCAAATGGTATCAGTCCAGTCATTCCTTGGTTGTATAAATTATATCAGCTTGTTTGTTCCTTTCGTAAAAAGTAGTCATCAGTGTTCTTAGTCATGGAGTTGAAATGAATTCTTATCTATTCCTTGGGTCAGAATCTTAGAAAGGAGTAGGATTGTCACAAGATGAAATTTATAGCTTAAAAGGATGTCGCTAACCGTTTTATGTTGATCATCATGTTACCAGGTAGTTGGGTAAATAAGTGTTTGGAGATACTTTTAGGATTTTGAAATCTCATTTTCATTGGTTTATCCAATGAGATGAGCGTGACATGCATTTTAGATGATTGACTTCCCACTAGGTGTGAATACATCATTTATATGAAAGATTCATGTTGTAAAAAATGTTGATTTTTGAAAAATAATTGAATTGTTTTTCAAATGATTGATTTTGAAAAACAGAATGAAATTGGTATTTTGAAAATGATTTCATTTTCAAATATCATATTAAATGTTTTAAAAAATGGTTTAACATGGAAAAAGGTTGTTTTTGGATAACAATATTGTGATAGTTGATGTGATATAATTTGAAATGCTAAGCCATAAGTTGTTAAAGAGTGAGACTTATAGAGTTTCTTGCTGGTTTAGAAAATAGCACCCGATATGCATCATAAAAATAGTTAAAAGAGGATGTTGATAATTTGGTTTCTATTGAGCCATAGGTGAACCAATAGTTGTTCAAAAGCATCACTCGGGATATTCAAACCGTTGAGTTGGGACTGTATGTGGATACTCTGTTTACAATATCTTTCACTGTTGAAAATCCAAGTGGTGGAAGTATATTTGACTTCACCATAGGGGGTGAGAACTATAGAACTATGATGAAGAGGAAGTGGGGCACCTATTTTTTATGTTTAAAACATAAAATGATGTCTTCTATTATAAAATTCCAAACTCCTTTCAATGAAATAGAATGTAGAGCCTTTCTGTGTAGAGCATGTGCTATAATTTTTGATGTAGATGAGCTAAAATGGGACTGCTCAATATTGGATATGGATGTATATGATCTAATCCTGGGTATATATTGGCTTACAACATTCATGGCTCAAATTGACTGTTATAGGGGAACAATTATATTCATGATTGAGTATGGAATCGAGCATCTCTTTAGAGGATGGAGGACTATAAAGAAGTGTGAAAAGATCTTTTTAGCCCCAGTGGTTGTAATGATCTCTTACCAATTGGCAGCATTGACTTTGGCATTAATGGAAGAGATCGAGGATAATAGTTTTCCACCTATTGTGGATCAATTTCCAGATGGATTTCTCAAGAAATTCCTAGGGTTACTACCACTATGTGAAGTGGAGTAAACGATTGATCTCCTTCTGGGGGATATTTATATTTCCCTTACATCTTATAGTAAGGAACCAATAGAATTACAGAAATTGAAAGTGCAATTAGTGGAGCTGGAAAGAAAGGGTTTCATTCGACCATGTATGTCTCCATGGGTAGCACTGGTTCTGTTTGTGAAGAAGGAAGATATAACTCTACGGCTGTGTGTTGATTATCCTAAGCTTATCAAATTTACAATAATGAACAGATATCCACTTCCAAGCATTGATTATCTGTTCAATCAATTAATAGGATATCAGTGGTTCTCCAAGATTGAAATGCAATCAAGATATCACCAATTGAGTGTTTAGAAAGACAATATTCCAAAAATATCTTTCAGAAGTATATATGAACACTATGAATATATGGTAATTCCTTTTGGTCTCACGAATTGTCCAATAGTATTCATGGCATTGATGAATCAGATATTTGAACAATATCTGGATTCTTTTTTTGTGGTGTTTGTGCATGGAATTTTAGTCAATTCAATGATAAGGGATGATCATGAGGTTCACTAGGTAACTGTGTTACAAATCCTGAGAGATCATCATTTGTATGCCAAATTATCAAACTATGATTTTTGGATACAATAAGAGTGTGTTCATGGCCATGTCATTTCTGAGAAAGGTGTTTCTATTGATCCTAAAAAGAAAGAAGCTGTTTTTTCTTAGAATCCACCAAAGACTGTTTTCGAGATACGTTGTTTTCTTGGTGTAATTGTTTACTACGAACGCTTTGTGCATGATTTCACACAATGATCATTACGAATGAAAGCCTTGAAAAAGGATAATTCTCCATTCCAATGGATGAAACAATGTCAAAAATCATTCCATGTATTGAAATTTAGGCTTTCATCGACACCTATCTTGATCTTGGTAGAATTAGGACAGGGTTATGTGGAGTATTGTGATTCTTTAGGATCATGGTTTGATTGTGTTCTCATGTAAATATATCATGTGGTTTCTTATAGTTCAAGGCTATAGAGGGTGCATCAGAATAATTACCCAACACAAGATTTGGAGTTAGTTGTAGTCTTCTATGATTTGAAAACATGAAGACATTATCTCTTTGGTGAGAAATTCATTATCTTTATGGATCCAAAAATCATGAACAGAGAGATTTAAATCATAGGTAAAGGAGATGGATGGTTTATCTCAAATTTTTTGACTTAGACATGATGTACACACCGGGGGAAAGAAATTCACTGGTGGGAGAATTGAGTAGAAATTCATATGCTCAGTTGGAAAAAGAAGGATCAATTGAATGGTAGTTGATGTCAGTTCTAGCTGACATGCATGAACAATGTGATGACTGAGGTGACGTTGCAGTTCTATTTTCAGCTATTCCATTTTCTAATTTAGTAAAAATGATCAAAGAGGCACAAACATCTGGTGTAGAATGTCTGGTTGTAAGATCAAAACTCAATGGTGGGGAGACCACTGAGGGCTGGAATCATGATAGGGGTTTAATTTTGTGTTTTAGAGATTGAATGGTTATTCCTATGGTTTTACAGGAACAAATCCTTCATTCTTACAACTATTAGATATGGGTTGTACATCGAGGTACCCAGAAGATGTATACGACATTGAAGGTCTAGTTTTGGTGGAGCATCATGTAAAGGTAGGTGGCTGAGTTCATCTCACAGTGCATAACTTTTCATCATGTTAAATAAGAGCATCAGACACCAGCTGGTATGTTACAATGTTTTCCCATCCCTATGTGGAAATGGGATCAAATAGCAATGGATTTTGTTACAGGTATTTCATGAATGGTCCAGAAACAGGATGCCATTTGGGTGATAGTGGATCATCTATCCATGTTGGACCTTTTCACCCCTATTCGTGAAACTCATACAGTGGAGGATATTTCAAAAATCAATATCTGAGAAGTAGTAATGAGGCATGGTGTACCGATTTCAATAGTATCTAATAGAGATTAGAGGTACACATATCATTTTTTGAAATCCTTACAGTAATCCCTAGGGTCTCAGTTGACTATGAGCACGATGTATCATCCTCAGATGGATGGGAAATCTGAGAAGACGATACAAACATTGGAAGGAATGTTATGGACTTGTGTAATAGATTTTGGTGGCAAATAGGAGGAGAATATACCCTTAGTGGAGTTCTCATACAATAACAACAATCAAGCCTTGATACACATGGCCCCATTTGAAGCATTGTATGGGTGTCCTTGTCATTATCCACTATGTTGTGAGGAAATAATAGAAACATCACTAGTTGGGCCAAGCCTTTTCCAAGAAACTATGGAGAAGATAAAATTGATTTGAAAGAGGAATGAGATGGATAAGATTCATTAGAAATCTTATCTAGATCACCGTCAAAGACCTTTTTCGTTCGCTGTGGGTGATCATGTCTTCTTGAGGATCTCTCGAAGGGTGGGACATCATCACTTTGGGATGTAGGGGAACATATATTCTAGATACATTGACCCTTTTGAGTTACTATAATAGTTTGTAGAGGTGGCATATCGATTGGCATTACCACTATGGTTTATTTCAGTGCATAATGTGTTCCATGTATTCCAATTGAAAATGTATCATCCTGATCCTGAACATGTGATCAGATGGGATCACAATGAGAAAGAACCGGATGCATCACTAGTACATATACCAGTGCAGATCATGGGTTGAAAAGAAAAAATCTTGTGTGAAAAAAGCATCCACCTTGTGGGGGTTTTATGGAAACATGATCAGATACATGAAGAGACTTGGAAATGTGAGATGGAAATGAAGGAGCAGTGACCTGAACTCTTTTTGGCCAGTGAGGTTTTTTTACTTTTCTAGGACGAAAATAATAATGTTGGGGATAATGTAGTACCCCCTTATTTTAGGTACATGAACCCTTTCCACACAACTTTTTAATTGGCATGCTTAAAAAAAGATAATTTCCATAAAATAGAGAGTTTCCATAAAATAGAGAGTTTCCATATAACAAAGAGTTTCCATAATATAGAGAGTTTTCATCATGTTTTGTGTTTCCATAATTTTGGTTTTTTCCATAAATTGGGTTGTTTCCATAATGTGGGTTGTTTCCATAATGTGGGGTGTTTCCATAAAATGGGTTGTTTCCAAAATGTGGGGTGTTTCCTTAAAGTGGGATATTTCCATAAAAAAATGTGGTTCAATAAAATGGGTAAAAGTGAAGGATGGGATAGTTTGGGGGATTTATAAAGAGTGTTCTGTCCAAAAAGAAGATTACATGATATATACATGCTTGGCCCTAACCTTGTGGTCAATCGTTGCGCATATGTCAAATCTTGCTACTATTTTCTAGAAGCATACTTGTTTTGGCACTATATATTTCTTTTTGGATTCAAAATGCCCCTATTTTGAGATTACTCTCCCTATTAGGCTATAAACCCTCCACACACAATTTGGAGATATCCCAAAGTCTCCCTTTGTGATTTCGAGTCCGATTCTTGAGGCATGTCACCATTCATTACGGATTTTTCATGTTTTCTTAGATCTGCTTTGATTTACATCTTCGATCACCATTATTTCTCATATCGGAACCTATAGTGGGTAGATCTACGTGTTTGGATGCCAAAAAATTCAATTTTGAGTTGTGATATTTCTAGGATAAGAGAACAAAGTCTACTCTTGGAGAATCGAATCACTTTCTTGTGCGTTCTTCGTATGTTGTCATAGATTCATCAAAACCATTGAGGTAGGTGGCTTCACTCTCATATCCTCTTGATATAATTGATTGTCTTAGATTCAAATTGGTTTATTGATTGTAAAAATCTCGGAAAAATCATTATTTGAGATGATTTATGGTTTTTGTGAAATTGATTGTTCTTTGTGAATTGTTGTGAAAAAACGGGTTTTAGTCTCATGAATTTAAAATGAGGATATTATATTATGGATTTTCTAGAATTGAAAAATGGTTGATAAAAAATATATTTTCAATATAAATGGTTTTCAATAAAAATGTCTTTTAATGGAATTGTTTTTTAATTGAAATGTATTGGTATTGAAATGGTTTTGACGAAAATAGTTTTTAATAAAAATGTGTTTTTATTGAAAGGGTTGTTTTGGCATGATCATTGGGAATATGTGTTGTGTGTTCATATTTCATATACAGGGCTTGGTTGAAATATGACCTTATTCTCGGTGTCAATGGTTTAATGACACATGGGAATTCCTTATATGTGGTGTGGTTGAAATTTGACATTGTGCTCGGTGCCAAAGGATTAATAGAACATGGGATGAAATTACCTTATGAAGACTTGGTATATCGACAAAAACTGACTAATCAGTGTGGAACTATCATAACGTATCATGCATGGTTGGTTGCATGAGATTGACGAATTTTTGGGTATGCTGATAAAGGGATATTGTGAAATGGTTGTAATGATTGTTTAGTTATTTTCCTAGAAAATTATCTTACTGGGAAAATTGGTTTCAATTGCACTGGTATGATTTTTCAAATGAATGGTTCTGGAAATGTATTTCTATTTAGTTATAAACTGTTTCTTGAGAAGTTATTTTATATAAAGTATTTTATATAATTGTTTCTAGTTGTTCTATCCTAGCGGTGTGATTATGGAAGTCATTGGGGAAAACCTACTGAGTTTTATACTCACCCCTGCATTGGAACATTGTTTCTTTTGTTGATGCTATCTTCCAGCACAAGGGAAAGTGTAATGTTTCACACGGGATTAGAACTACCTCATGATGTATGGGATGTTTGGAGATTTTGGATCTTGGAACTTGTGGATCATAGAGTCTTGGGGTATTTGGAGAGTCATGTGTGGTCTATCTTTTGTGTACTTTGATTCGTGGTTATTCTTCTGCTTTTTTATTCATTGATGTTTTTGTGAGATACATGATGTTGTTGAGTTTTCTTCCATTTGATCTTGACTTATATAGTGAATGTTTGGTTATGGCTGGTAGGTTTATTTTTTTATTTCGTTAAGGGTAAATTGTCCACCACTTGTATTTGAAACCATTCGTCATTTATTGACATCCTTGGGTGTCTTAAGGATGTCGCTAAAGGCCTAGTAATGACTCAGTGTACTCTCAAGATAATGGGAATTGGTGGTTAATTACACATATGGGTTATAATTCCATGATCTTTACTTCTTAATGTATCATCTATCTTAATTTAATTTTATGATTTGTAGTGTATTGAACAATCATAATCTTTGAGTAACTCAAGTCACATCCTTTTCCTCATGTTGATATATTTCTATGTAAAAATGTATTTCAATTATTCTGATCCATATATATCTCATATCATTAACTATATATATAATGTCTTAATATTCTGAGAGAAAATATTATGATGGGTAAAATACGATCATGAGTTGGATTATTTTGTTCATGTGTATTCAATTTTCATGAAGAATAAACAATAAGGTTTTCTATATTCATAGGAGAAAAAACCATTCGCTTCTTTCATGATTCATTGTATATCACAAACCCATTATTTCCATAGGGAAGAGTCAAAATTGGTTCATTGAATAATATTATCATCAATTATTAGAAACATTATCTACATTCTTTTTTCCATAAAAAAATAACCCAATAACATATAATCTTGGTTAGTAGGTTATCCAATCAAATATAATTCTGAACTACGCTTTGATAGTATCATATTATACCAACAATACTATGTACCTTGACTATGTTCATTGGAGTATTTCATTCCTTGATTCACGTTCTCTTCAAATGATCAACTAATATTCAATCCATAGAGACAATATGGATAAGAAAATTAACTACATGAAGACATAATTCAGACATAATAAAATTAACATATAACTATTTGGTAATTAAAATATATAGGACAACCTACATATGGTTTTAATAGTCCTCATATATTTTTTAATATACAAAGATATCAATAATAAATACCACTAAATCATCACGATATTCCATTAAAACTATGTTTGTTAGAGCTGTGAAAACATAGGGTGAATTAGTCAGTCCAAATGGAATTAATATAAACTCATAATGTCCATACCTATTATGAAATGGGTTTGTTGGAATATATTCCTTCCTCACACATAATTAATTATATCCATATTGATGTTCAATATTCAAAAAATATTTAGATCAATCTAGTTGATCAAATAAATCATCAATGTGAGGAAGATGATTTATTTTCTTTATTTTAATTGCATTGATATCTCTATAATCAATTCACAACCTCATGGGTCTGTATTTCTTTATGAAAAAGAGAATAGGGTATCCGCATAGAGAAAAAATAGGGGGAAGAAGTCCATTTTTTCTCAATTCCTCTAGTTTTTTTTTCATGTCCACTAATTTAATTGTGTATATTCTATATAGTGTCTTAAATGTAGATCATTTACATATAATTAAATCAATATAGAACTCAACTTCACCCTCTCAAGGACGACCTAGTTAATCATATGAAAACTATAATCTCTCACTATAGGTACAACAACAATTTAATGACTAATTTACTCATCCATAGATGTTTTTTCTCTTCCACCATAAGAATTTCTTTCTGTAGACCTACATGAGGATGATCTGGATAAGAACTAGATGATTTTTCTTCTTCTCTATAGATAAGAGATTTTACATCACCCTCATAAATTGTAAATTCTTTCTTCAAGAAATACTTTTTCGCCTCATATTTTGAAATCATGTCAATTCAATTAACTATATAAAAATAAACCATAATTACGATGATAAGGATTGAAATTAAATAATTTTTATGTTTCATAAAGGTAACTAACCTACACAACTTTGTTGCAATGATACTTTCTTAAAGAATAGTAAATTAAAACTATATTACTAAATCAAATGGGAAATTTATAATTTAATTTTAAATCTAAAAAGATATTAAATAATTTGTTGATCAATAGTTAAATATTGCTTTGGATAGGTTTGAGGAAATGATTAAATTACCTGCCACCACATCATTATGAACTTCAACCACTATAGTTGTGATCACATAATCATGAAAATATCTCCATAGCCACTTATATGGTAGATTAACCTAATTTATGTCAAAGTAATTTTAGTAATTCCCCATTTAATTATAATTGAAGCATTGAACCTAATTTAATTTTCCCTTCCCCATTTAGTCATTATCTCAATGGAACTTTTTTCGGCACTTATAGATAACTCCCTTTCCATTCAAGCATTTCCCATGATGATTCATTCCACAATATTCACACAATGGGAATTTGATTCATTCCCTTTTTCTTATTTGACACCTGAAAATTTTCAAGGTTATTAGAAGACCTCTTGTTATCTTGATTTCCATTGAACATATATGACCTAGAGAATTAATCCTCTATTTTGATGGATCTTAACAAATTTTCATCATACGATTAAAATTGTTGTGAATCCAGTTCCCTTAAGAGACATTGATTAATACCTTCAACAAAATGATTAATATTATCTTACAAATCACATGTGTAATATATATCATTTGTTTCTAGTATTATGAAGGTATCCTCATACTTCACAATAATAAGTTATTCCCTTTGATTTATGCTAAAGAATTTTTTATTCCTTTCAATTCATTGATCATGAGGGAGGTGTTGGTCGATGATTGTTTAAATAAAATTTCTCCATTTCATGTTCTCTAATTTTTCATCCTCATTTGTATTTGGGATAAAAGATTAAAATATATCAACCTCACCCTTGAGTTAATATACTTCCAGTAGTACATTTGCATTTAAAAAGAATCTCAATGATAGAGATATATTTTAAACAGACCTGATCTACTATAAAAGTACTGATAGATTATAAGTCCCACTAAAATATTGGGGCTTCTTCCACATGTAACGATCCAACATAGGTTTATTATGGTTATTAATAATAACATGGCTAATATATCCGAATATGGTCATGATATTCTCAGCTATAAAACTAACTATGTTGACTTACATATTGGGGAAATCCCTTCATTTTTTAAGGGAATTTATTCTATTCCATACATTATGGTGTAATTATAAATAGGAAAATACACTAAATAATTTTAAAAATCATGATTTTATATTTTGATCTATAATAAAACATTACTTAAATTGAAAATTTATACAGAGAAAATCTCATAATAATAATATTGATTTATGTGGTACAAAATTTATTTTAAATCCTTCATAATTTTGTGTAATGAATATGTGGATAATATTATGAATATACCCCATGATTTTTAAACCAGGTGGGTAGTAAGGGAAATTTTCATGTACAAAGTAAACCTGAGTATGTCTTGAGACACCTTGTCAGAGTTGTTACCCTTATATACATTTATTTTAAAACCATGTCCACTTGTAGTATCCCGAAAATTATGTATTTATTAGAAGACCTACATAATCTATATATTACAAAAATTCAATGGTGTTATTATATTATTATCCTTAATTTATATATTATGGTCATATTCCCACAACTATGTCATCTTAATCTAGATCCCAAGGTTTATACTAAACATTCTCTGATACCAACTATAAAATCCCAAAACCCAATAGTCTAGAGTTTGTGGTCATGTTACTATAATGGATTATATATAATAAATCACAACACTAATGATCAATAATTTCAGTATTCATGATGAAACTATATAGATACATGGTTCCCTTATTATATTGATTATTAAACATAGAATATAACATAAAAAAACAATTGCTTCTTGAACTGATTAAAAATTTTATCTACACATCCTCGGGAAGGGAAAAAATAAAAGGGTCAATTGAAATGTTAAATAATGGTTATATAAAACAATGATAATTGAAGTAAATAATATAAGGAATAAACATTATAGAAAGGTATGTAACCTATAAAACACATGCCGTTAATACACTGATAATGACCATACATCAAAAGATTTTGTCAAAGTAAAAAAATCATGGAACATAATAAATTAATATTTATTAAATAAAATAATTATAATTTTGTCATAATAGAACTATCACATGAACCATAATACAATCAAGACGGTTTTTGTCTATGCTTAGATACCCATCTGATTCGATTTGGAAAAAACATGAAGTGTTTTTTCCCAATTGTTTTAACTCGTAATACATGTCAATGCATATTGGGGATATAATGGGCCATACCCATCACTAATTTCCAAATAATTATTCATAAAATAATTAATTAAAAAATGAATTTTCAATATTATTATTTAGTATAGTGTACTGATTCATCAATATTTTACAAGTTAAAAAATTTAAAAATAAACACCACATGTAAATTGTTATACCCCTAAGAAAATAATCATATCGATGATAAAATAATATGGATATTTAATAGAAATATAATTTCAAATGAAAATTGATCTCAAATGGGTAGTTAAAACACCATATAATGATGATTAGGTGCAAAAAATGTTGTTTGTCTCAATTAAATGGATATTAAGACAGATTCATTTTCCAAATGTATGAATGTGTTTTGAAGATGATCTTAATGTCTAGGATAATCAGATTAAATATAATAAGTAAGTAACTAATACCCTTTTATAAATTTATTTTATTTATTATAATTTTTTAATTATCAATTTTTTTTATTTTTTTAGTTATAAGATAGAATTTTATCATTTGGTGGTGTTCATTTCATTGGGTTTCGTGAGCGTTTTACCTATATATAAGTATGTAAAATAATGTAAAATGAGAATAGTTATCCAGAATAGAAATTAAATGTTATTAATCAAATTATAAAACATTTAATAGTTATATATTTCATTTTTTTTGAATTTTATGAGGGAGAATCATTATATGAAATATTAGAGATAATCGTTTAGATTATTTTTGGGTTTTTTATCATCACAAATTAGTGTTTTCTTATGAATTCATATAATGTATGTATACTTATTAATTAATATTAAATAAGTTTTAATACATATATTATTGTTTTTTAACACTATAAGAAGTTTTATGATCATATATTATGAATTAATTTATTGAATAAAACAGATCATCCATTATGGCGGTAAATCAGTACCTCACGAATGATGTTTTTAATTTTTATAATAAACGAGAGAGAAGAAAGGGGTTGATGGTGAATATAAAATTATAAAAAAATAATTACATAATATATTAGATACTATACTTTAAAATTATTTATGGAAATATTAATTAACTATATAATAATATGAAAATAAATTAAAATAAATTAAATATAATGAAAAAGGATTGAAATCTTGAATTCCTCACAATGATAAACTCTTAAAGGAAATCAATTTTGGTGTTCTATAGAGACCAATTGCTCAAAGAATTGTGGGATATGTTTGGACAGTGTTGTGGGTAGAAATTGGAAATGATCTAAGGATTTAGTCGTCTAAGGGGAAGAGGTAGTGAGGGTTGCATTGATATTGTAGGAGAATGGTGTTTTTGGAATATTTTAATCATTATATTATTATTTTGTCTCTAGATAATAAAAAGTGATGATTCATGTGAATAAATGTCACGACCCGTCCCCCGGGGCCCGTATCGTGACTACCACAAGACCGCCTTCCATAGGCCAGGGGCTGGCGACCAGCACCAAAGGCGTAAATCCCAAAACTGGGAAGGCATTTTTTTATAACTATAAAAAAACACATCATAGTACACAACTGGAAGCAAAACACTAAGTAAAACAATATACAAAAGATGTTTTGGAAAGTAAAAAGTGGCCGAAAATACAAGCCCAACATGAATGTACAAGTACAACTGAAAAATGTAAAGTAACTACTGGGTCTTCCTCTGGGGTTCCTACATGATGGGTAGGTATAGATAGCCTCCTCAGCACTCTCGTCTATCCATCTCCTTCGTGTACTGTCACATTGAGTGGTCCACCTCCTTGTACTGTCCAATCCTAATACTCTCTGCCTCAGTCAGCGCTGTTCGTCATCTACAACCAACACAACGAAGGGAGGGAATAGCCTGTGTAGGGGTGAGTATAACAATACATAGTAGGGACCCTGATACCCACAAGGTATCGTGAAATACTAAAAAGATAAACCAAAACGTATAAATTCAACAGATAACCATTGCTTAGGTATATGCCCATACATATACCTGTGTTATCTAGTAACCCATCTCAATCATGAGAAAAATATAAAATTAATTGACTCAGCTCAAACTAGGATTTTTATTATCGAAACCATAGCTGGTGGTGTCCTCCTCCTCTATTGAGTACAGTGGGCATGTCGTGTCACACAGAGGTGCTTCCCTCTATCCTTGGAATGCTGAGGTAAACCTCATTTCGTGTACCGGGGGTCTGCCGCGTTACATAGAGGAACTCCCCACCATGGGTCTTCCATGCTCACATAGAGGCGCTTCCCCTTGTAGCCTACTAAGGTACTCCTCATGTCGAGTACCATGGTTCTGCCGTGCTTACACGAAGGCGCTCCCCATCGTGGGTCTTCCAAGTCACACAGAGGCGCTCCCCGCTAGGTTAGTCGAGTCACTCCGAGTCGAATCGGTCAAGCAGTCGTCAGGTCTCATCCAGCTACTAGGTCTCCATACTCTGTTCACCCGCCTCTATAAGGATCTAATCCATGAGCTAATGTTTGATACTCCAACTATCAAGAAGTTCCTCAAAGAAGTATCTCAAAGGGCTACCAAATCACATGGGTCCCAACGCAATAGATGACACATCAATCAGATGACCGGTCTGTTAGTTATTATCTTTTATCTCATGGGGGCCTGGTTGTATTCTTGAACGATCCAACCTGACCGTATCTCAACTATACTGAAATCTACGGGGGGTATTCTCAAAAGAACGACTTTTCTCCAAGAATACAGGCACCACTGGTGGTTCGTCAAATGGACGTCTGGTGCCAATGATATGGCCTAAGAAGGTAAAGGGGTTAATAATGGGCCTAGGTCCGGTCTGACCCGGTCGGACCGACTCTTCCCAACCTAGTCTGGGCCAACCGGGTATGGGTAGACCTGGTCAGACTCATTGGGTCTGACCAGGACCGTTGGGTGGGTCATCCCTCTATGTTCGGCTCAGTTCACAGGGCCCGACCCAGTGAACTATGGGGGCAGTTTGGCCTAGGCTTGGGGCTAGTTTGGTCCAGAGTGTTGTGATGGCGCGACATAGTGCGACTCAGCCTGGAGGGCGCAAGGGAGTTGGGACGCCAGCTCATCCGGGAGCACGCGGGTCATGCGGAGGCCAGCTCTAGGGTGGCCGGTTCGGGGTGGCATCCACGGAGGCCAGCTCGAGGTCTACTGGGCAGGCTGCATCAGGCTGTCGGGTAGGCTTCGGGGGCACCAAAATGGGGTCGGGATGGCCTGGGGTTGCCAGGCTGGGCGCAGTAGGGCGCCAAGTGGCCTTGGGGTGCCGGGCAGGCTGCTGGGGTGCCGGCAAGGGGCTGGGTAGGCCACAGGTGTGCTTTCAGGGTGCCAGGCAGGCCACAAGGGCACATGGCGGGGTGCAGAAGAGCGCTGGGAGGCCGCAAGGGCGTCGGGTCGGCCCCGGGGGTGTCGGCAGGGAGCCTGGTAGGCCATGGCAGGGGTCGCGCATGCCGCGGAGATACCAGGCAGGTAGCCGGTGGGGCCGGGCCGGCCCTGGGGCACCGGCATGGGGCTTGAGAGGCCGCGAGGTAGCCCTGTTCGGCGGAGCACAAGCCGAAGCGGGCCGGAGGCACGATTCGCGGAGTTCGCGGGTAGCGAGACCTTTGTCGTTGTCGCTTCCATTTCCGTGTCGTAGAATGTCACAAGAACAAAGAGTTTGATGGAGGATGTCAGGCCATGTTAGGTTGGCCCGTGCCCTCTATTTTTAGGGAGATATAATTTTTCTCATCATGAGAAGAAGATGATCAATAATACATCTGCATCAATCCCTTATTATCCTTTGAATAAGGTAAGAAAAAGTCACAACTTTAACAAGTAATAACCCCCCAATCTTTTGATTCTTCGTTCTTCGTTTGTCACATCTTCCACACGTCTCAAATCCTCAGCTACGTCGGCTTGTTGACGATGCGGTGGGTAGGTCAGTAGGTGTCCGGGTAGAAGAAAGTCGAAGAAGAATCGTCAACGGCATTCTTCGCGTTCTTCGTTGGGAGGGGCGTTCTTCATTGTAGAGGATAAGTTTCTCCATGTTCTCTTCCTCTCCCATGTTTCCACCAAAATGAAAGTGAACAAAAAAATAATTTATCTATTATTTTAATCGGTGGAAAAAAATTCAAAAAGGGGAATTAATTGAAAAGGCTCCTCCATTTTAATTCATTATGTTAGAACATTAATTGGGGAGTTAGCACAAATTCAAAAACTATGGGAGGTGGAGAGGCTCTCCCTCATTAATGAGGGAGAGTTGAGAGGTTATAATCTCCTCCCATTAATAGGGGTCAGGTGGTCTCGACCCCTATTATTTAAATGAGAGGTTATGGTCTCTGGTGGTCCTCACATTGTAACCTCTTGCTGGAGGTTAAATTCGGTTGGGCCCCACCCCCATAACCTCTCATGTGAGGTTAGGGTGTGGCGGTCCCACATCCAACTCCCAAGTGGAGGTTTTAACCAACAATCACACACATGGGAGTTTAAAATAAAATAATGTCTTGTACACATTATTTTATTAGTTTTTTTTATAAATATAAAAAATATAACTTTTATTTTCGACCATCTACCGTTGAGGTGAAAGTCTTCTTAAAAGAATACTGGTGTTGCGAGTTCAACGAGGCCCCCATATTTCAGTTTCGTGCACCGGTTCAAAAATTATAAAATCCCACTCGTATGTTTACTAAACATACCCGAAGAAAACTTCATAAATATATTCTTGGCACACCGGGCCTTGGAATCAAGCGCCGTAAATTTTCGCGGACTCATAAAAATCACATGTTTTTAAGAAAAAGTTTTCTACGGAATTTCTGTGTCTTTATATTCTCCCCATCTCTAGGATTTATGTCCTCGTAAGCTACAACTCGATCTTTGGGACCAAATTGGGGTACTGAACATGCATCTGAGCCTCCTAATCCCATGTGCTCTCCTGAAGGTTCTCATGCTGCCAGCGTATGCGCACTAGAGGTATCGACCGTCCATGTAGGACCTGCTCCTGTCAATCACCAATCACCACTGGAACCTCTATAAAAGTCACCCCACCGTCAACGTCCATATCTCTATGGTTAATGATGTGGGAAGGGTCATGCACGTATCTCCTCAGCTAAGATACGTGGAAGACGTCGTGCACCCAGTGCAACTGAGGTGGAAGAGATAAACAGTAAGCCACCTCACCTAATCTACTGAGGACCTGGAATTGTCCGATGAATATTAGAGATAATTTTCCGCCTTGTCCAAAATCTCCATAGACCTCATCGAGGTGAGACTCATAGAAAGACATGGAATCCATACTCGAACTCTAGAGGTCTCCATCTCCAATCAGCATACGACTTCTGCCTGCTCGGTGCAGTCAACATCCACTCCTAGATGATCTGAACCATCTTCGTAGTAGCTCGTACCATCTTTGGTCCCACTAGTACTGACTCCTAGGGTCAATCCAGCATAAGATTGATCTGCAGGGTCACCTTTAGAAGACCTTCAAAGGTGCCATACCTATGGTGTAGTGATATCTGTTGTTGTAATCAAACTCCACCAAAGGCTAGTGATCCTCCCAGATGCGACTGATGTCAAGGACACATTCACGTAGCATGCCCTCGAGGGTCTGAATGGACCGCTCAGTCTGGCTATCTATCTGAGGATGAAAGGCAGTGCTCATGCGAAGTTGTGTCCCGAAAGCCTCTTGCAACCTCTTCCATAGGTGGGAAGTAAACCGTGCATCATAGTCGGAGGCAATAGAGGAAGGTACTCCATGTAGTCACACAATCTCCTGCACATAGAGGCGTCCCAAGATCTCTATTGAACCCTGCTCTCTGATCGGTAGGAAGTGGGCTGACTTGGTGAGTCGGTTGACAATCACCCGAATCGAGTCATGACCACTGGATGTATCTGGAAGACCCTTCATGAAGTCCATGGATATCCCATCCCACTTCTACTATGGGACCTCTAAAGGCTGAATAATGTCTGCTGGTACCTAGTGCTCTTCCTTCACTTACTAACAAGTGAGGCACCGTGAGACGACTCCTCTACTACCTTCTTCATATCTGGCCACCAGTGCTGTCGTTGAAGGTCCTGGTACATCTTTGCCACACCTGGATGTACAACTTGGGGGGATGTGTGGAACACCCTCAACAATTGCCCCTGAAGTGCCACTGGTACCAATGTACATCCATTAAAGAGGATGAATGTAACACCCGAGATTTAAATGAGTAATATTTTGTTCAAAGGAATCTTTCACTACACACTTGCTTGGCTTACTTTACATGCAATCGCGACCTTCCTCGATAGCTTGCGTCGTACGCAATACCGAGTTTCACTAAACAACGATATGCTATTAAAATATTATTAAAACTAGCCGTTATGAATAGTAATAATCACTTTTTGAAATTTTATAAATTTTATCTTTCAAAATGGACTTCATTTTTGGATTCGGAATACCGAAATTAGCCTAGGGTGAAATTTTGGTATTTTTCTGAAAACATTCAATTTTTGATGAATAGTGAAACCACTAAGTGGTAGGTTAAAAACTGAATTTTGCATAAAACATAATTTTACCACTTATGTGAATGGAATTTCGAAAATCCGACAGACACGGTTGATATCAGTAAGTAAAATGTGGTTCAATGAGATAAATTTTTTTTTGGTAAATAGTAACTTTTTACTTTTTCTACCGCGGTTAATAGTAAATAGGGTAACTAAGGGTAAATATGATATTAATATTACCCTAACACATGTCCTAATTCTATTGTATAAGTGTAATTCGACCAAAAACAAACTTAGGGATAAAATATGACCATTTAGGCCCACTTGGGTTAGATTAGGACATTTATTATTAATTTATTTAAAGAAGGGTTAAAATAGTTAAAATCAAAGTTTAATAAGTAAATCATTTTTAATATGGGGTTATACATAAGATAAATTCGACTATAAATATTCATTAGAAATATAAAAAGCTTTCCTACATAATGGTATTTTATTTATAATTTTTAGACATTAAATAATTTAATTTATTTATGACACAATTATGATGCAGTAATTATCTTATTTATGAAATATTGACATAATTGATGTTATAAACACCAAAATAAATGTAATTTGAGACTTTTTATGAATTGCAATAATTTTCTAGGTTAATATGATATATTATTGTTGATTTAAGCAACTCGGTTCGAACATATAATTCTTTTATGACTTTCACAAAAATCATATATCAAATAGTGTCAAAATTGACACAAAATAGTTTTTAAATCAAATATTATATTATTAAATTTTATTTTATTACTAAAAATCAAAGGTTCGGCCAAATGACTTATATAAGTATATATATATAATAATAAACAATTTGGGGTTCGTTTGGCATGTTATAGTAAGTGTATTAACCATATAGTGAAAGAAAACAAAAAGACATGGTAAAAGTTAAATTATTTAACTTCGAGTTAAATCTAATTGATAAGGTTAAAATAATACCCTAAACTTGTCTAAATCCTATTGGCTGATAGGATTTCGACCCATCACCACTTTAGCTTCGAAATAAGACCCTTTGGAACAATTATAAACCGATTTTGACTTTAATATAAAATAATATTTTGAGATATTCCTAAGGTGCCCCTATCCTCCCTTATAAAAGGGCACCTCCTCCCCCTCCTCCTCACACCAATTTGAGCACTCAAGATCTGAAAACCCCTGCCATTTTATCCTCTCCACTTCCCTAGAAAAATCCTAGAGGTCCTGTTCTTCTTCAATGACCAATCTTAGTTCCCTAAGTGGAGGATTCAAAGAGGTGTTCCAAAGAAGAGGTAATATCCATTACCGATCTTTTCAATTTATTTCTTCTTCAACTTCTTCTTCTTTAGTTGTTTCATTATAAAGTAATAACATCAGTATTAATTACATACTGATATGTTATTATAAATATGAAGCAACCCTAATTCACCTTCTATCCATCCTACGGAAAAATGAAATCATCGCGCGTGCGTACGTACGGAATACCGTCTCCACGCCGTGGTGTAATCTATTTTCCACCATCACATTACAAGGATGGGTATAATGGTGTAATGAGTAATTATTTATGATTATTATAATTTAATATTGATACTGAAATAATATATATATACTCAAATACAATTCCACGATCATAGGAACGATATCATCACTCGTGCGTACATACGGAATACCGTCTCCACGATGTGTTGCGACTCGTTCTACATGATCATCATTACATAGTAATTATATAAATGAATTTAATGAATAAATATGATATATGTTACAATAATACCATTCTGGATATAAGGTATCTATAACCTTAAAAGAAGAATAAGAATTTATTCGGCAAAACACGCATAAGAACAAAAGGCAATAAAGACCCGAGTAACAAGTAACAATGAAATATTACTAACAAGATGCTAAGAATATGACCATATATGATATCATATCAACATGTATGATTTTGGAATAAGTCAATAAAATTATTTAAACCATTATACAGGAGATTCAGACACGTACAAAGCAAATCGGACCTAAGGTAAGGGAAATATCACAATCTCATTTTTATCCGAGATTCTTTATTCGTAAGTATTTACTGGGGTGTATTTTATCATCCACATCCATGTTTAATCAATATGTAATATTATTTCCATCCACCTACAATTGTTTAAATCCATTTTTACCCTTCGGTGAGTTTTTAGTAATATGTATGAAAGGAATCTTTTGTCGTTTTTCGTACGAGATACTTTTTTTGACTTTTCCGACAAAAGTGCGAAGAATGTTTTTTTTAACTTATACGGCATGAATGGATTTCTAAAAAATTATTTCCAAGAATCTTCCTTTACAAGTATTCAATTTTATTTTTAATCAAATTCTTTTACTTTAAAATTGTATGACAAGTTAAGAAAGTAAAAGTGTTTTTGAAGAAGAAAGGATATTTTCCTCAAGAATGGAGTTCAAGTGTTTTATCAAAATTATTTTCCACCTAAGATAATAAAGGGTTATGTTTTTATCCCTATTATTACATTGATTTGATTATATTGTCATGATTTGTTTTATGATTTCATGATGTTTCAAGAATCCCATTTTTGTTACATGTGTTATGCGATGATGTATGATTTATGATTATGTGGCACACATAAGAAAGGATTCATTATAAGATGGGTGGGACCTATATCTCCCTCCAATGCATTGGGTAAGGATTTTATGTCTCATGAGATAGACATGGCTGGAATGGTAGGTTATACCGGTTCAGTGAAACAGGACTGGAACGAGGGTGACTCGGTTCCGAAAGGGACTTTGTCCACTAAGACAGTCTTGGAAATGAGTCATGACTAACAAGAAATGATTTTCCATGATTATGTGTCCATGCCACAAAGTTTCAAGTTTCATGTTATGATTATGGTGATCTCATTTTCACTTCTATGATTTATTCCATGTTAAGATATTATGATCTCTTTTGAAGGTTATGATTTTCAAAAAGATATGATATGATTTTTAGTTCCATTATTTTCCCTTGCTGAGCATTTGAGCTCACCCTTTTATGTTTTCTTTTCCCCAGGTCAGGAAGATGGATATTAAGTAGAATATGCTAAAAGGGACCCTAGATATGATGAAATAAATGGGAGACACAATAGAATATTTATGAACCAGTTGTTTATGTTTCCCAGTTTCTAAAGACACTATACCTATACGGTCCTTTGTGGTTTTGTCATATGTTGTAATAAGTGTGCTTCAATTTTGAAGTATTAACAAAGTATGTAAAGTATGGGTCGTTATAGTTGGTATCATAGGAAAGGTATAGTCAACCTTTGGAAACTAGGATGTGAATGTCTCAGTAAGAACCCTAAGGATGAGTCTAAGCATAGAACACAATCTTAGTGTTTTAGAAATGGCCATGAATACCCTAGGATAAGACCTTAAGTGTGAAATTTTTTTCTCGATTATGTGGTTTTCCTATTATAAATAGTGTTGCTCACACTATTATTCTTGGTTTTAGTCAATGGCTGGAACCCGAAGGAACCGTGTTAATGCGGAATGCGATGGGCAATGCAATGATTGTCCCCCTGAGCAACCAAACGATATGGGAGCTGGAATTCAAAATCTTGTAGCCATGCTCACACAACTTTCTCAAGCTATGAATCATGAAAGACTTCCAAACGAGCAAAGGAAGGATCAACATTCTGTTGAATCCTTCATGAGGCAGCGTCCACCTTCTTTCAGCGGGTCTACTGATCCATTAGTTGCTGAACAATGGATTAGTACTACTGAAAAGATATTTTCAGTTCTTCAATGTTCTGAACATGATAAAGTCATCCTAGCAGTGTATCGTTTGGAAGGAGATGCTGATCAATGGTGGAATCATATTAAGAATACAAGGAAAAGGGATGAAATTGAGTCTATGGAATGGGATGAGTTCAAGAACTTATTTTTCAATAAGTACTTCCCTCGTATTCTCCGAACAATGATGGAGAAAGAGTTTCATGAAACTGAAGCAAAGGGATGATGAATCTGTTGGTACCTATGAAGCAAATATTACAAGACTTGCAAGGTACGCTTCTGGTATTATTATCCAACTTGAGAGTAAGATCGATCGATTCTTTAGTGGCTTAAAACCAAGTCTTCGAAGGGCATTAGCCATAAGGGACTTCAATAGCTACGAGGAAATCGTTCGATGTGCTCTCAAAGTCGAGATGGAGATTGGAGTAACCCATCAGTCACATGGGTTTGATAAGAAGAGGAAGATGGAATTCAAAGGAAAATCTAAAGAGCACACTGAAAAGAAGATGAGCTTTCCCTTATGCTCAAAGTGTGGAAAGAAACATGGAGGGAGTTGTCTTAAAGGTACAAGTAAATGTTTTAAATGTGGAAAGGAAGGTCATCGGGCATTTGAATGCCGCGATAATGGGAAGAAGATGTCTAATGATGCAAACAAAGGAAGGGATAAACATAATGAACCTACTACACTTCAATGTTTCAAGTGCAAGGAGATGGGGCATTATGCCAATCAATGCCCAAATCCAAGGGTTGATGATGATGGTCGACGTCAACAAAATCTTAAGGCTAAAGACAAAGGAAAGTCACATGAAATTTCTATCAGCGATGTGGAGTACGATAACGAAGTGGTGAAAGGTACACTTACCATCCACTATAAAGTAGAAAATGTTTTATTTGATTCTGGATCCACCCACTCTTTTATTTCTGAAAAATTTTCTAAGGGTATCACCGTACTACCTCAACAATTAGATGTTGAGTTAGCTGTTACAACACCTAATGGAACAACAGTCGCATCAAAAGTTTATAATTCTTCTCCGATCGAAGTTTGTTGGAATGTGATTCCTGCAAATCTTGTGATCCTTATTTTAGTGGAATTTGATGTGATTCTTGGCATGGATTGGATTTCTCTACATGGAGCTCATATCAATTTCCAAATAAGGGAAGTCACATTTCATATTCCAGATCAATCTACGATCGTCTATCAATGCAAGGATGAATATAACCTTCCAGTGGAAATTTCTTCCATCTTATGGGTATTGATTCCACTAAATGAAGGGTATTTATCTCAAATTGTTGGTGAGAAACTCACGATTAAGAATATGCCCATTGTACGGGAGTTTGATGATGTCTTTCTGGAGGAATTTCCGGGTCTTCCACCAAATCGTGAAGTTGAGTTTTCAATAGAACTCGTACCGGGTGCTTTGCCTATTTCAAAGAAAACTTATAGAATGGCCCCAATTGAGTTGCAAGAATTGAAGAAGCAACTCCAGTAGAATCTTGATAAGGGATTCATATGGCCTAGTGCGTCACCTTGGGGAGCACCTGTTCTATTTGTTAAGAAGAAAGATGGATCAATGAGACTCTGCATTGATTATCGAGAACTTAACAAGATCCCTATCAAGAACAAATATCCTCTCCCACGCATTGATGACTTATTTGACCAACTACGCGGAGCTCAATACTTTTCCAAGATTGATCTTTGTTTAGGGTATCATCAATTAAGGGTCAAAAGGGAGGATATACCAAAGACGGCTTTCCGTACAAGGTATGGACACTATGAATTTATAGTGATGCCATTTGGTCTTACTAATGCCCCGGCTATCTTCATTGATCTAATGAATAGAGTCTTTAGAGACTATCTTGATCAATTTGTGGTAGTCTTTATAGATGATATTCTTGTCTATTCAAAGAGCAAGGAAGAGCATGAAGATCACTTGAGAATTATATTGAAGACCCTGAGAAAGGAGAATCTTTATGCCAAATTTACCAAGTGTGAATTTTGGCTTCAAAAAGTTGCATTTTTGGGTCACATAATCTCAAAAGAGGGGATATCTATGGATCCAGCAAAAACAAAGGTTATCGAAAGATGGTCAAGACCAACAACAGTAACTGAGATCCGAAGTTTTCTTGGTTTAGCTGGATATTATCAAAGTTTTGTAAAGGATTTTTCACGATTATCTAATCCACTCACCAAGTTGACTTGGAAATGAGTTAAGTTTGTCTGGACGGAAGAATGTGAAGAGAATTTCAAGGAGTTGAAAAGAAGGTTATCCAGTGCACCTGTGCACACACTGCCTTGTAGTGGAGAAATGTTTGTGATCTACAGTGATGCATCCAAGAGGGGATTGGGGTGTATTCCTATGCAAAATGATATGGTGATAGCTTATGCCTCGCGACAGTTGAAAATCCATGGGCAAAATTACCCAACTCATGATTTGGAGTTGGCTGCGGTAATCTTTGCATTAAAGATTTGGAGGCATTACCTTTATGGTGAAAGGTGTGATATTTATACTGATCATAAAAGTTTAAAGTATATTTTCACACAAAAGGAGTTGAATATGCGTCAAAGAAGATGGTTGGAGCTGATTAAGGATTACGACTGCTCAATCCATTACCACCCTGGGAAAGCAAACAAGGTGGCAGATGCATTAAGTCGACAAGACCATGCTAGTTTATCCATGATGAGGATCACAAAAGATCCAATATTTATGGATTTACAAAGGATGGATCTTGGAATTATAATGGAAGGGGAAAAATATTATCTTTCTCAAATGAATGTTCAACAATCTATACATGTGAAGATTAAAGAGGCACATAAAGAAGATGTAGAGTTACAAAAGAAGGTGAGAAATGTTCGTGAATTAAACCTTGATTGTGATGGGATAATAAAATTCAAGAATTGGGTTTGTGTTCCTCCCATCCCCGAATTAAAGAAGGAGATGCTGGATGAGGCTCATAGTTCATCATTCTCTATTCATCCTGGAAGCACGAAGATGTATAGGGACCTGAAAGAGTACTTCTGGTGGGATGGCATGAAAAGAGATGTTGCTGAATATGTCTCTCGATGTTTGGTTTGTCAACAAGTTAAAGCTGAGAGACAAAAGTCTATGGGGATGTTACAACCATTACCCATACCCGAATGGAAATGGGAAAACATCACTATGGACTTTGTCACAGGACTTCCTAAAACATCCAAAGGCAATAATGCTATTTGGGTCATAGTTGATCGTCTTACAAAGTCTGCACACTTCATTTCTATTAGAGAGGATTTCTCTCTAGATCAGCTTGCCAGGATATATGTAAAGAAAGTGGTAAGATTTCATGGAGTACCACTTTCTATTATATCTGATCAGGATCCGAGATTTACCTCGAAGTTCTGGCGAAGTCTTCAGCATACTATGGATACAGAGTTGAGTTTCAGCACTGCTTATCATCCCCAGACAGACGGTCAGTCTGAAAGAACAATTCAAACCCTAGAAGATATGTTGAGAGCTTTCTCTATGGATTTCAAAGGAGGTCGGGATCAACACCTACCTTTGGTGTAACTTTCTTATAATAATAGCTTTCACTCCAGTATTCAGATGGCTCCTTATGAAGCTCTCTATGGAAAGAAATGCAGGACTCCAACTTGCTGGGATGAAGTTGGGGAAAGAAAACTATTAGGACCTTATCTCGTTGATGAAATGGCAGAAAAGGTCAGATCTATTCAACAACACATAAGAGCAGCTCAGAGTCGATAGAAATGTTATGCCGACAACCGAAGAAAAGACCTAGAGTTTGAAGTGGGTGATAAAGTGTTCTTACGAATATCTCCCTGGAAGAGGTTTATGAGATTTGGAAAGAAGGGGAAGTTGATCCCTAGATATATCGGTCCTTTTGAAATACTGGATCGTGTTGGGAAGGTAGCTTACCGATTGGCGCTTCCACCGAATCTCTCTCAAGTTCACGATGTGTTCCATGTATCTCTCCTGAGAAAGTACATACCAGATCCTTCACATGTACTCAGCTCAGAAGTTGTACCGCTGGAGCAAGATCTTTCTTATGAAGAACATCCGATAGAGATTCTGGATCGTAGCGAAAAAGTCCTACAAAACAAGACCACTCGATTGGAGAAAGTTTTATGGAGGAACCACCAATTAGAAGAAGCTACATGGGAGCTTGAGGATATGATGAGGGAGAAGTATCCTCATCTGTTTGTTACAAAGTGACGAATTTCGAGGGCGATTTTTTTTAAGGGGGGTAGAATGTAACACCCGAGATTTTTATGAGTAATATTTTGTTCAAAGGAATGTTTCACTACACACTAGCTTGGCTTACTTTACACGCAATCACGACCTTCCTCGATAGCTTGCGTCGTACGCAATACCGAGTTTCACTAAACAACGATATGCTATTAAAGTATTATTAAAACTAGCCGTTATGAATAGTAATATCCACTTTTTGAAATTTAATAAATTTTATCTTTCAAAATGGACTTCATTTTTGTATTCAGAATACCGAAATTAGCCTAGGGTGAAATTTTGGTATTTTTCTGAAAACATTCAATTTTTGATGAATAGTGAAACCACTAAGTGGTAGGTTAAAAACTGAATTTTGCATAAAACATAATATTACCACTTCTGTGAATGGAATTTCGAAAATCCGACAGACACGGTTGATATCAGTAAGTAAAATGTGGTTCAATGAGATAAAAATATTTTTTTTGGTGAATAGTAACTTTTTACTTTTTTTACCGTAGTTAATAGTAAATAGGGTAACTAAGGGTAAATATGATATTAATATTACCCTAACACATGTCCTAATTCTATTGGATAAGTGTAATTCGACCGAAAACAAACTTAGGAATAAAATATGATCATTTAGGCCCACTTGGGTTAGATTAGGACATTTATTATTAATTTATTTAAAGAAGAGTTAAAATAGTTAAAATCAAAGTATAATAAGTAAATAACTTTTAATATGGGGTTATAAATAAAATAAATTCGACTATAAATATTCATTAGAAAGCTAAAAATATTTCCTACATAATGGTATTTTATTTATAATTTTTAGAAATTAAAAAATGTAATTTATTTATGACACAATTATGATGCAGTAATTATCTTATTTATGAAATATTGACATAATTAATATTATAAACACCAAAATAAATGTAATTTGAGACTTTTTATGAATTACAATAATTTTATAGGTTACTATGATATATTAGTGTTGATTTAATCAACTTGGTTCGAACATATATTTCTGTTATGACTTTCACAAAAATCATATATCAAATAGTGTCAAAATTGATACAAAATAGTTTTTAAATAAAATATTATATTATTAATTGTTATTTTATTCCTAAAAATATAAGGTTCTGCCAAATGACTTAGATAAGGATATATATATAATAATAAACAATTTGGGGTTCGTTTGGCATGTTATAGTAAGTGTATTAACCATATAGTGAAAGAAAACAAAAAGACATGGTAAAAGTTAACTTATTTAACTTAGAATTAAATCTAATTGATAAGGTTAAAATAATACCCTAAACTTGTCTAAATCCTATTGGTTGACAGTATTTCGACCCATCCCCACTTTATCTTAGAAATAAGACCCTTTGGAACCATTATAAACCGATTTTGACTTTAATATAAAATAATATTTTGAGATATTCCTAAGGTGCCCCTCTTCTCCCTTATAAAAGGGCACCTCCTCCCCCTCCTCCTCACACCAATTTGAGCACTCAAGCTCGGCCAACCCCTGCCATTTTCTCCTCTCCACTTCCCTAGAATAATCCTAGAGGTCCTGGACTTCTTCAAAGACCAATATTAGTTCCCTAACTGGATGATTCAAAGAGGCATTCCAAAGAAGAGGTAATATCCATTACCGATCTTTTCAATTTCTTTCTTCTTCAACATATTCTTCTTTAGTTGTTTTATTATAAATTAATAACATCAGTATTAATTACATACTGATATGTTATTATAAATATGAAACAACCCTAATTCACCTTCTATCCATCCTACGGAAATATGAAATCACCGCGCGTGCGTACGTACGGAATACTGCCTCCACGCCGTGGTGTAATCTATTTTCCACCATCACCTTACAAGGATGGGTATAATGGTGTAATGAGTAACTATTTATGATTATTATAATGTAATATTGATACTGAAATAATATATATATACTCAAATACAATTCCACGATCATAGGAACGGTATCATCACTCGTGCGTACGTACGGAATACCGTCTCCACGATGTGATGCGACTCGTTCTACATGATCATCATTACATAGTAATTATATAAATGAATTGAATGAATGAATATGATATATGTTACACTAATACCATTCTGGATATAAGGTATCTAAAACCTTAAATGAAGAATAAGAATTTATTCGGCAAAACACGCATAAGAACAAAAGGCAATAAAGACCCGAGTAACAAGTAACAAGGAAATATTACTAACAAGAAGCTAAGAATATGACCATATATGATATCATGTCAATATGTATGATTCTGGAATAAGTCAATAACATTATTTAAACCATTATACAGGAGATTCAGACACGTACAAAGCAAATCGGACCTAAGGTAAGGGAAATATCACAATCTCATTTTTATCCGAGATTGTTTATTCGTAAGTATTTACTAGGGTGTATTTTATCATCCACATCCATGTTTCATCAATATGTAATATTATTTCAATACACCTAAAATTTTTTAAATCCATTTTTACCCTTCGGTGAGTTTTTAGTAATATGTATGAAAGGAATCATTTGTCGTTTTTCGTACGAGGTACTTTTTTGGACTTTTCCGACAAAAGTGCGAAGAATGTTTTTTTTAACATATACGACATGAATGGATTTCTAAAAAATTATTTCCAAGAAGCTTCCTTTACAAGTATTCAAGTTTATTTTTAATCAAATTCTTTTATTTTAAAATTGTTTGACATGTTAAGAAAGGAAAAGTGTTTTTGAAGAAGAAAGGATATTTTCCTCAAGAATGGAGTTCAAGTGTTTTAACAAAATTATTTTCCATCTAAGATAATAAAGGGTTCTGTTTTTATCCCTATTATTACATTGATTTGATTATGTTGTCATGATTTGTTTTATGATGTCATGATGTTTCAAGAATCCCATTTTTGTTACATGTGTTATGCGATGATGTATGATTTATGATTATGTGGCACACATAAGAAAGGATTCATTATAAGATGGGTGGGACCTATATCTCCCTCCAATGCATTGGGTAAAGATTTTATATCTCATGAGATAGAAATGGCTGGAATGGTTGGTTATACCGGTTCAGTGAAACAAGACTAGAACGAGGGTGTCTCGGTTCAGAAAGGGACTTTGTCCACTAAGATAGTCTTGGAAATGAGTCATGACTAACAAGAAATGATTTTCCATGATTATGTGTGCATGCCACAAAGATTCAAGTTTCATGTTATGATTATGGTGATCTCATTTTCACTTCTATGATTTATTCCATGTTAAGATATTATGATCTCTTTTGAAGGTTATGATTTTCAAAAAGATATGATATGATTTTTAGTTCCTTTATTTTCCCTTGCTGAGCATTTGAGCTCACCCTTTTCTGTTTTCTTTTCCCCAAGTTAGGAAGATGGATATTAAGTAGAATATGATAAAAGAAACCCTATATATGATGAAATAAATGGGAGACACAGTAGAAGATTTATGAACCAGTTGTTTATGTTTCCCAGTTTCTAAAGACACTATACCTATACGGTCCTTTGTGGTTTTTTCATATGTTGTAATAAGTGTGCTTCAATTTTGAAGTATTAACAATGTATGTAAAGTATGGGACGTTATAATGACGTGCTTCCCACCTTTAGAAAATCCATCAGGTTATTACCCTGTGGATATATGAGCATGTCGTGTCTCACAGTCAGTGTCCCCATGCTATGCCTACTTGACTCACTGATGAATTGGGGGAGTGACCGTATGAGACTGTAGGAATGCTGCTCCATCTCTATCCACAAAGGATATTTGTAAAGTAGCCAGCTGGTCCATCGCCTTTCCTAGCAGCTGTATACCAGTCCTCCTGCTGAGTGAATCTGGAAGAACGTTCCCTATCATAGGAGTATAGACTATCTTGAAGTCATAGTCTTGGATGAACACAAGCCGACGTCGATATCTTAGGATCATATCCTTATGAAAGAATATATACATGAGACTCTTATATTCAGAGTATATGGTAAAACACTCACCAATTAGATAGTATAACCACATCTTAAAGGAAAAGACCACAGCTTCTAACTCTAGGTCATGTGTAGGGTTGTTCTGCTCGTGCTGTCTTAGCTTTTGAGAACCATTTGTGATCACCGCTCGCTCCAACATCCGAAAACACCCATTTCTGGTCCCTGATGCATCGCAGTAAACTATGTACCCTACGCCCTGCTCTAGAAGCCTCATGATGGGGGAACTAGTCAGCCTCTTCCTCATCCCCTGATAGCTCATTTGGCATCTCTCCGACCACAAAAAGGGTTTCCCCTTATTTTTCAAGGCTTATAGGGGTGTTGCAACTCTAGACAAGTCTAGAAGAATCCTCTGATAGTATCCAGCCAAACCCAAGAAAGTATGTACCTCTGTCACACTCCTAGATGGATCCTAAGAAAGTATCACCTCAATCTTCACTGGATCCACTACAACTATAGCCTCTTAGATGACGTGTCCCATGAAGTGAACCTATCGAATCCAAAACTAACACTTCGAGAGCTTATCAAAAAGATAGTGCTCTCGGAGTGTGTATTGTACTACTCGCAAATGGTAGGCAAGATCCTCCTCAGTTGTTGAGTAGATCAGAATGTCATCAATGAAGACTAAGACATAGTGATCTAGGTAGGACTAGAAGATCATGTTCATGATTCCAATGAACACTCCTGGTGTGTTGGTTATGCCGAAAGGAATAACCAAGAACTCGTAGTGGCCATAACGACACCTGAATGCCGTCTTCTACACATCCTCGTCTCGAACACTGATCTAGTGATAGCTAGATCTACGGTCTATTTTCGAGAACCACTGTGATCCCTTCAGCTGATCAAATAGGTCATCAATCCTTGGGATGGGTACTTGTTCATCACGGTCACCTGGTTTATGCGACGGTAGTTGAAACAAAGCCTCAAGCTCTCGTCCACCTTCTTAGCAAACAATATAGAGGCTGCCCATGGAGAAACACAGTGCCAGATGAATCCCTTCCCCTATAAGTCCTACATGTGTAATCACAGCTCATGAAGCTCAGCGGGAGACATCCGATATGCTGGATCAGATATCGGTGTCGTCCCATGGTACATGTCAATATAGATGACCACCTCTCTGCAAGGTGGTAGTCTTGGAACATCGTCACAGAAAAAAACTTCATACTGGTCCATCACTACAGGATAGCTCGGACTCTCAACATTAACTACTGCGAGGGTAAGGCAGGCCAACTGATGAGTGATCAGCTTCAACCTCCTCTGTGTAAGTCTGTCATGTGCTGCAAAGGTTCCCTTCTTCCCGGTGAAGGTAAATGTGGTCCCATCCGTGCGGAGACACCACACTTTTCACCTAATACATTCAATCTGATCATGAACTATAGATAACCAGTCCATACCCAAGATGACATCGTAAGGCCTCAACACCGCTACTAAGAGATCCCATCCAAATCTCTCTCCTCCTACAGTAAGCTTGCACTGTCAGAACCAGTGCGTAATCGTCGAATCAGCTCCCGTGGGAGTCTCTAGCTGTAAGGATTTAGCCAACAACTCCGTCGGAATCTCCGACCTCTGAACGAGGGCAGTAGAAATGAAAGAGTGACTGGAACCTGTGTCAATAAGAAATGTAGCTAAGGTGGAGGAGACACAGATCGTACCTAGAATCATCTCTGGAGCACCGTGATTGTAGGCCTCTGCTGCCTGAAGTTGAGCTCTCCCCTGTCCACCCGCTCCCTATGGTTGGGGTGGGACTCCTAGTGGTGGTGGTGGTAACACCTCGTAAAGTCTTCCACTGTCAGATGCATGTCCAGAACCTCTGCCACGTCCACCTCCTACCTGTGGACAGCCTTGTTCGAACCTCTAACTCAGCTCGGGAGGTCCCTCAACTGTTTGGTGATCATCTGAACGACATGTTGGACAGTCACAAGCCATGTGACCCTGCCTGCCACATGAGTAACACTACCTGCTACTAGCATGTGTGTCTTTACTCCGTGTGCCCCGCACAATAGATCCTGTGTTTTGTGGTCGACCACCTATAGGTCTGATCCTCTTGGACCTCTGCGATATATCTCTACTTCCAGCCTCAGAAGACTCTGCTGCATGTCGGTTAGTAATGGGTCTCGCTGTTGGTGACTGCTCAGCAAGGAAACTCTCCACTAAGAGGGCTCTCTCTAACACCCAATCCTTCATTGGGATGCTGAGGGAGATCATCGATGCTCTGATATCTCTCCTGATCCCCTTATTGACGGTCCTGGCCCTGAAGAATGAGTCCTTCACCATATCTATGGAGTAGCACGAGAGGTCAGTGAACCTCACTGAGTATTGTGCTACTGTCATGCTGCCCTACTGCAGATGAAGTAACTCCTATATCTGCACAGAGTGGAGAGTGGCTGGGACAAACATCACCTGAAACAGGCTCTTGATGTCTGCCCAGAGTAACGTTGCCTCTTCATTTACCTAGAGCATCAGGATTCACCATCTTTCTACAACTACCTGAAGGAGACTCACAACAAGGATCACCATGAAGTTTGTCGGTGTCCCTACTAGTCTGAAGACTCTCACCACATCTTCCAACCAATCCTCAGCCGCCTATGTGTCCTTCTCTCTCCTGAACCTGGGTGGCCAATGGCACTGAAACTTGTGGAATGCGCTCAAGCGGCGTGTGTCATCTAATGCTGGGGCTGGTGGAATCGGTGGCCCAACGAGAAGTACTACCGTTGGTGCATCCGCTGGTAAAGGGAACTGCATCGAGGCCTCGTCAATCGGTGGGATGTCAGTACGTATGTCTCTCAGGGCTCTAACTTGTCATCCGTGGGGAGGCATCCTGAAAGAAACAGATGCGACACAATAAAAATATTCAACCTGGTGAGCTGAACTGGTTGAGCTAACATAAAGAAAACTATTGAAAACACACACGCAATATTTGTTTTCCTGCACCGAGTTGGGAATCAGAAGTCATGGTCCTGGTGTATTGATACATCGGCCGCCCGCACCAAAAATGGACTCCTTGAACTGAAAAACACACTTAGTAACCTCTAAACTATTGATTCATAGAAAAGAAAGATCAAAGTTCTATGTTCTACGGTAGAACTGACTCCTTTAATACCAATTGGTCACGACCCATCCACCGAGGCCCATATTGTGACTACCCCAAGATAGACTTCCATAGGCCATGGGTTGGCGACTAGCACCAAAGGCATAAATACCTAAACTGGGATGAAATTGACTTTATAATTGAAACCAAACACATCATAGTGCAAAAAGGAAGCAAAAAACTAAGTAAAACTGTGTACAAAAGAAGTGCTGGAAAATAAAAAGGGGCCGAAAATACAAGCCCAACATGAATGTACAAGTACAACTGAAAGAAAGTACAACTAAAGATAATTAAAGCATCTATTGGGTCATCCTCTGGGGTTCCTACCTGAAGGATAGGTACAGATGGCCTCCTCAGCACTCTCATCCTTCCATCTCCTCCATGTATTGTCACACCAAGTGGTCCGCTTCCGGGTACCGTCCAGTCCTGATACTCTCTGCCTCAGTCAGTGCTATCCATTGTCTGCAACCAACACAATGAGGTGCGGGCATAACCCATGTAGGGGTGAGTATAACGATACTCAGTAGGGACCCCGAGACCCTCAAGGTATCACAAAATCCAACAAGGATAAACCACAAAGTATGAATTCAACGTATAACCATTACTTAGGTATATGCCCATAAATATACCAAAATTATCTAGTAACCCATCTCAGTCATGAGGAAAACACCAATGTCATTGAATCAGCTCAAACAAGGATTTTTATTATCGAAACCACGGCTAGTGGCGTACTCCAACTCTATCGAGAACACTAGGCCTACCGCATCCCACAGGGGTGCTTCCCACTATCCATGGACAGTAGAGGTACTCCCCCTTTCCAGTACCCTGGGTCTGCCACATCACACAGTGGTGCTCCCCACCATGGGTCTTCTGCACTCAAACGGAGGCACTCCCCCTCATCTCCTGCTGATGTAATTCTCCTATCATGTACTGTGGATCTTCTGCGCTCACACTAAGGCGCTCTCCACTATGGGTCTTCCGCGTCACACAGAGGTGCTCCCCACTGGGCTAGTCGAGTCACACAGAGTCAAATCGGTCAAGCAATCATCAGGTCTCAGCCAACTACTAGGTCTTAGTACTTTGTTCGCTCACCTCTGGAAGGATCCGCTCCATGAGCTACTAGTCTATAATCCAACTGTCACGAATTATCTTGAAGAAGTATCTCAATGGTTTTCCATGTCATAGGGGTCTCAACGCAACAGACGGAGCGTCAATCGTATGCCCAGTCTGTTAGTTATTACCGCTTTTGTCCTGGGGGCCCGTTTGGATTCATGTACAATCCAACCTAACAGTATCTCAACTATACCACGAACTCTAGTGGGGTATTCTCAAAGGGAAGGCTTCACTCAAAGAATACCGGCACCACTGACGGTTCGTCAAACAGACATCTGGTGCCAATGATATGGCCCAAGAAGGCAAATGGGTAAAACGTGGGCCCGATTCCAGTCCGACCCGGTCGAACTGACTCAGCCTAACCCAGTCATGGCCAACCTGGTCTGGGTCGACCCGGTCAGAATCGCTGCGTCTAACCCGGTCTGTTGGGTGGGTCAGCCTGATATGTTTTTCCCAGTTCCCTGGGCCCAGCCCAGCGAACTGTGCGACCAGTTCGGCCCGGGCTCAGGTCCAGATCGGCTCAGATCGTTGTGAGGGTGTGGCCCGACATGGCATAGCCCGAAGGGTGCAAGGGAGATGGTATGCCGGCTCGGCCGGGAGCGCATGGGTCGCGCGGAGGCCATTCTAGGGGTGGCCGATATGAAGTGGTTCATGCAGAGGCTGTCTCGGGGGTGGCTCGGCAGGCTGCAGCAGGGAGCTGGGCATGCCATGGGGGCAACGGCAGGGTGCCGAGAGGGCCGCGGGGGTGCTGACAGGGCACCGGGCAGGCCACAGGGGTGCCAGTAAGGCACCGGGTAGGTCGCGACATGGATCATGCACACCACGGGAGCACAAGGCAGGGCACCGAAGGGGATGGGTAGGCCTCAGGGGCACCGGTAGGTCCCCGGAGGGGCCGCGGGTAGGCCAGTTTGGTGGAGCGCGGGTTGGTGCGGGCCGACGACGTGATTTTCGGAGGCCGCGGGTAGCGCGGCCTTTGTTGTTTCTGCTTCCTTTGTCGTGCCATAGAACGTCACAATAATAGAGCAGTTGATGGAGGATTTCGGGCCATGTTAGGTTGGCCTGCACCCTTCGCATTTAGGGAGATATCCTTTGGCTCATCATGAGAAGAAGATGCTCAATAATATGTCAGCATCAATCCCATATTATCCTTTGAAGAAGGTAAGAAAAATGTACAACTTCAACAAGTAATAAACCCACTACCTTTTGATTCGTCATTCGTCGTTCTTCATTCATCGCATCCCCCCCACGTCTCATATACCGAGATATGTCTGCTCGTTGACGTTGTAGAGGGTAGGTTGATAGGTGTCCAGGTAGAAGAAAGTCGAAGAAGAATCATTGCTAGCATTCTTCACGTTCTTCGTTGGGAGGGGTGTTCTTCATTGGAGAGGATAATTTTCTCGAAGTTCTCTTCCTCTCCCATGTTTCCACCAAAATGAAAGTTCCGAAAATAATAGTTTGTCTATTATTTTAATCATTGGCACAAAATTCAAAAGGGGGAATTAATTGAAAAGTCTCCTCCAATTTAATTCATTAGGTTGGAACACTAATTGGGTAGTTGGCACAAATTCAAAAACTAGGGGAGGTGGAGTAGCTCTCCATCCTTAATGAGGGAGAGTTGAGATTTTATACTCTCCTCCCATTAATAGGTGTTGGGCGGTCCCCACCCCTATTATTTAAATTAGAGGTTATGGTATCGGGTGATCCCCACGTCATAACCTCTCGTGAGAGGTTAAATTAGGGTGGGCCCCACCACTATAACCTCTCATGGGAGGTAAGGGTGTGGCAATCCCACCTCCAACTCCCATGTGGAGGTTTTAACCAACAATCAAGCACATGGAAGCTTAAAATAAACTAAAGTGTTGTAAACTTTATTTTAATATTTTTTTTATAAAAATCCAAAAAATAACTTTTATTTTCGACCATATGACGTCGAGATGAAAGTCTTCTTAAGAGAATACTGGCACTGTGAGTTCAACGGTGCCCTCCGACTTTAGTTTCGAGCATCAGTTCAAGAATTATAAAATCCCTCTCGTACATTTACTTAACGTACCCGAAAAAAACCTCAGAAATTGATTTCGGGCACACCGGGCCTCAGAATCAAGCACTGCAAATTTTTGTAGACTCGTAAAAGTTCCTTGTATTTTAGAAAAAAAAATCAACAGAATTTCTTAGTCTTTATAATAAATATAGTTTTTGGAGAATGAAAGTTCAAAACAATTGTTTTTACATAATCAACGACTCCTGTAATAGTGCATTTCTCATATAATGTATATATAATGTAAATTACGACAATTTATTATTCACAAAAAAATTATTTATTTTAGAAAAATCCCAAAAATTCAACCATACAATTTTTTGACATATAGATTTCAAAAATTAAATCTATCTTATGAAAATCATTTTGTAAATATGAGAATCTTAATTTTTAATTAAAACATCATTTAGTGTAAAAATAATGATTTTAAAATTTTAACTGATTTTATTAGCCTTTGTAATTTAAATATGGTCTCATAAAATTATGTTATAATCATGAGACATAACAATATTATTTTTTGATTCGATTTTTTGAAAAATAATTTTCATTTAAATCATTATATAAATTTTTTAATTGAAAATAAACAATAATGATTTAGGTAAATATCAATTCATATTCAACAATTTCTAAAACATTTATTTACATATACCATCATAAAATTATATAATTTTTCCATATATAAGATGTATATATTTTATTTATACATACATAGGTTAGGATACTATTATATTGGATAAAATAATATTCTAATAGGTCACATTACTACTCTAAATTTCATATGACAACTTTATTGGTATATATTTCTTAATTTCTAGAAATAAAAACTCTTATTTCATTAATTATTCATTTAAAAAGCTTGTTTGGTGTTACATATGTGATTTTATATGAACTATACAACATTAAATAATTTTTTTCACAAATTAGGATACACAATGAAATGAAATTATTGAAGAATATACATCCCATTAAATATTGGGGTGTTAAAGTTATAGTTATTGTGGTAGTTGGGTGGTTTACACACCTTGTAATCCTACATGAAATAAAGGAAAAAATTCTAATGGATGTCTATATTTTTGTTTCAATAATAATACTGTATAGGTAAATGAAATAGGTATTGTAGCTGTTTTCTACTAGAATAACTATTCAATTTATTTGGACTTTTGAATAACTAGTTTAGGAATATGTTACACATGGACATTCATCCATATGTCATCTTGGAAAAGTAATGCCTCTAGGATATGGTAAATCAAGTCACATGTCCTCTTAGACATTAATAAATCCGGTCAATACACATAGGAGTGGGCCCCATAAGAAAAAAGAGGGAATGTAACATCCGTCAATGTAGAGCAAACCAATTTAGAAATGAAGACATGGTATATATATCACTATATATATAGGGACACAATCATATTTGAATGGGGAAATATATGATTTTAAAACATGCAATGATGGGAGATAGGTTCAAAAAATTAAGATATTGTTGTGGAGGTGTTTTCCATGTGTAGTTGGGTAGTTGGTTTTTCTGGTCATATACTGCTCCTATTTCCATATGGCTAATGGGTCAAGTAAGTGTTCCCTCTCATCCCATTTTAAAAAGGTATTATCTAAAAATAAATGAAATACTAATTCCATCAAGCCATTCACATCAGGGAAGTGGTGTTCTATTGATTTAGGTGACATATGAATACAATTTCTCCATGAGGAAGCTATTAGATAGGTTCCATCCTTGTAATTAAAAATCATAGAAACATACATTATCTTAGATATATTTATGAATTAGTTAGTTATAGTTTATCCAATGAAATACCATGGAAATACTATAATTATTATTTATATGTTTTATTAATATTTGAAGGAAATTTTTTAATTATTGAGGTATTAAGGAGATGCTAAAAAATTCATTATGAATTTTAATTTAGTAGAAAATGATTCGGAAATGATGTAGAAAAAATATGGAATTATTCTAGTTTTTATTAAAGAAAATTTTGATGTTTTTAAATAGAAATTTTAATTTATTAAAGGCGTGTGAGTTGATTTTATAAATATAGAGACAAGTCAAAAAATATCAGGTCGAAAATTGTATGAAATTTCTCTTAGTACATGATGCAGAATATATTTCTCAGTCACCAAAAAATAACCAATAAAAGGAAAAGAATCCCAATTTTTGTATGATAATAATTTCAAAAAATGATATTGAATTATTTCATTGAGATTAATAAAATATTAATCATATTATGTATGATTTTTCACTACTAGAAAAGTCTAAATCAACAAAAAAAAGTCATGGATTTGTTTTTTCAGATTATGTGTTACTTTTTCATATGACATGTTAGATATTTAATATGTTAAATATGTTATTTTTAGTCCAAGTAAAATATAGAAAGGAATTAAAATAATTTTATTGTTAATATATTTAATGATTTATAATATTTCCAATAAGATTTAATTGAATAATGTATATGTAAAAACTAATATATAATTAATAAATTAATAAAATCACATTTACAAATCATTAATTTTATTTGAGTATGGGATATAGTGAGACAACAAAAACAATTCATGATCGAGGATTTACATAGAAAAATATTATCCTCCTGAATATCATACCTTGACAATGTACCTTAAAAGTAGGAATTTAATTCATCATAACCTCAAAATAAATTAAATCCTCAGACACACAAAGAAGGAGACTCAATACAACTCAAAGTAAATGGAAATATTATTAGTAAAATAATGGGATATGATTGAGAATGGGAGGTGAGTAAAATTATGGGGATTTAATTTCTATTTCAACATTTATATCCCTTCACCTCTTAGACCTTCTAGAATCTTTGGTAACTTATTTTCACTTCCATTATTATTTATTTATATGAATGTATTTAAACTATGGAACATGATGTTTTTACAAGTTTTACTACTCAGTAATATTAGTTTGTAGAAATTTTTTTATTGTGGAATCCAACACATAGATTGTCAACTATATTTAGGTTATAATGAAAATGATTTATTCTATAAATAATCTTTGACTCAAGTGTGGTTCGCTAAACATTAATATGGGGGATACAAAAAAATCTAGAATCCCTAGAATGGTGATATCATTTTTTTCACTGAAACTCTTGTTGGATCATTATGAGGAATTTATATATAATCTACACCTTCATAAATAGATTTGAAATGCCAAGAATGAATTTCACCATTTCAGACTTATTCTTATTTTCATAGTGAAAAGTTTGTTTCTTCTTCTTATTATATATGAATAGAATATTTCACCAAATACAATTTCTTCTCTAATCATATGCTTAATAGCTCGCAAAATATTCTTCAACATCAAATAATTAATCTTAATGTTTCCTTCTTTGAATATATTTAATAATACTATTTATATTATTCCTCTTACATTGTAGTGGTTTCAAGACCACTCTTTAGTATATCTAACCTAGAGTACACATCATCATATTTTTCTTATGAACACCAAATCCATCTTGAAAAAATTTTATTCTTCTTGTTTAGATTAAATAGATCATCACATTAGCCCCTTATATGCTTATATATCCTTCTCCCTCTCATTATATTATAAATATTGTTTTCCTTTTTCAGGCCCACTAGGTCAAATACACTGATAGGGGGAGTGAATCAGCAAATGATAGATTAAAACTACTCACACATTGGATCTCATTTCATCGCTAAATGAAATAAACTTGTCTCATTATCCCTGATAAATGTATGAATAGAAATTAGATCATTCATAGGACAATCCAATTTTACTGGGTTCACCATCACTGGGATACATTCATGTAGAATACAATGGTCACTGGACGATATACCAAATCCATTATATCTAATTTACAATTATATGGATCAGTCTAGATAACTTCTATTACTAGAACCATTTCCTTTATAATAGTTAGGGTCAGTTCACTACTTCCCCAAGGGTCACTCCCTATGTCTCATTCTCTGGCTTACTACCGGTAGAAATAATCATTGTTTTCCTCTTACTTTTCTAACCGCTTTTGGAAGAGTCCCACCCATAGTTTATAGACATCTAGGTCTCTTGATTTTCATTACTTAATGAATCCTCAACTATAGATAGATTCTTTGTTAAGGTTTCATTGTCAAAAAATTGATTAAAATCACTTTACTATAGAACAAATGGGAAACATCAAACATCTGGAAACTCTTGGGTTTTTGCAAGCTTTGTTAAGGCCTTAAGCGCCACATGTTCCTTTTTTTATGGAAAAAACCTTTTACACCACTATATACATAAGCTCAAATATTACATAAAACTCACTAATTGCGTATAACTCCCTTTTTATGTTTAACTCAATTCATGTTCCCAAATGACTTGTTTCACACAACTCCCTATATGTGGGAAACTCTCTAATTATTCATATCATTCATAACATTTATGAGATTCAGAGCTCATATTTTCTCTATATAATAAGAACACATAAATTATGGGGATATCTTATTATTTATAGGAATTTTTTCAACCATGCAATCCACTCGTGCAAAATTTTCCTAATCATGATACTCAAATTCACATAAGTCTCTTTCGTGAAAACTCACATTCTTTGTTAATCCATATCTTTCATGAACAAGTATCCATTTCTATATTTTCAGGAAATTAATATGATCAATGTAATGCACAAAAAATTCCAAACCCCCTAATTAATTTCACACCATATGCTTTTCCAAAAAAAAACATATATCCATTCTCTAATGTTTGACCCAAAAATTTGGAAAACACAGGGAAATGTATCCACTGTGTATAATTTCTTATTGTAGCACCTGTAGAATGTCTATTACATTAAAATGATTATTTTTCAACATATTTATTCAAAAGTATCTGTTGAAATCCAATAATAACCACGGAAACTGTGTTTTTTCAACAAATACAATCAACCCAAAAATTCTTCAATGATACTTTGAGGGATTGTTTCCCAAAAGAATGTAATCTATATTAGTTATTATTATCTTTTCTTCTCCTTAAATTAAACTATTCTGAAAAAAATATACATTTTCAAAATTTTACACATATTTTATCAGTGGAATATAATCTATATCTAATATTGTCTCATTTTTTCTTGGCATATAGAGAATTATTCCCTATTGAAACAGAATGGTGAAACTGTAAACCAAAAAATTAATTTTCAACCTATAGATATATTTATATGATATTATATAGTTATGAAACTAGTTACTTATTCTCATGTAATTATCTTCCATTTGAAATTAATATACAAAGGAAGAAAAATATTTTGATATACCATGTTTATAAGTATTTCATTACCATTAGATCTCGTTATTCATGGTCTTTTACAGGATCTATAGTCATCAGCCTTAAATTAATCTCTATTTAAATTCATAATTACTATAAATTTGGAAAATAATCAATAAATTAAACATAAATTTTCAAATGAAAATGTGATGTTTGTTTCGTTCATCTTTTTTTCTATAATTAAAATTAATAAATCCACATTAATAAATACTTTTTGTCAACCATGATTATATTTAATTTGTTTGTATAAAAAAATTATCTTAATGTTACTCCATTATAAATATCCAAGGTCATATGAATCCATTTTTTAATAAGATAAAAAATTATAGTTTTATTATCTAATAAATTACCTAAAGACTCAATTTTTACCACATTATTTTCAATAATATTAGGAAGCATCATGTACCCTTTTATTTAATTAATTCTTTGAAATTATACTTCATTATTAACAAAATTATTCCTATATCTTAATTAATCATGGAATTATTTCTCATAAAAACCATTGGTCTTATATACATATAAAATTCTATATTTCTTGACGGCCTATACCAAAGTCATACGCATAAATATAGGCTTACAAATAAGTCACACATGTATCCATATTCATTAAATCAAAAATTTATCATTCTTTTTTCCTTTGTAAAGTAATTAAATCATGGAGTCTTATGATAAAAAACATCTTCTCTACATTACTATCATATAATCTCATTCAAATTCATAAACTTCTTCTCATATACAAAAACAACTAATATTATTTAATATATCAACTTTTTTATATTTTTGTCATGAAATCGATTGTTTTTTATCATGATTTCTTGAAACGCAATATCATTATAAATTTTAGTTGATTAAATCCATTATAAGGGAATTTCCTTGGAAATACTAAGTTAGATAATCCATTGTGAAAATTACTTCATGAATTTTATATTTATTCTTATGTCTTTCAATAACAATAATGATGATAAATATACTGATATTAGGTATAATAAATAACTGAATAATGAGTACCAATTCAATAATCCATGTGATATGTATTTTGAACACCTCTCCAAGATTTTTGGTTCATATATTTTTCAAATTACTAAAATAATTATTCATTTATTGAAGCTGATAATCCATATGTTTATCATCCACATAATTATTTAATTGATTTCCAAGTCAATTTTTTACTTAATTTCTTTTTCAATAATCATGATTATTCATATTATGATATAACCATAATTTATGAATACATCACTTCCTATATAATTAATATATTATCTCATTACCATTATCCATATTTATATAATATTTCATCAATTTCATTATATAATATTCAGATTGTTCTTTGGAAATTACTAGTTCTTCAACTTCTCATACTGTATATCTCTAGATTCTCTTGAACTACCATATGTTCACATTGTAACATGTTCTATGAAATAGTGAGTTCTTATTTCATTATAGGTTAGGTTATAAATTCCTCATTTAGTGTGTTTTCATATATCCATGCGGTTGGTACACATTTCTATATGTGTTTGGTCGATATTAATTTATGCGGACACATTGACATTATATATTCAATAAACATATGAATCTTCTAAAAATTTATCTAAATTAACTAATCAATAAACAAACTATGGCATATCACTTCATTTGGTTGGTAATGGTTTTTTATAATGCCACCAGAATCACCATTTAGTTTGTAGGTACTATTTATTCATGTGTTTAATTGAATCGCCATCTTATGGTAGGTACTAGTTCTTCATGAAGCCACATGACTAGATTTAAGACCAAATATTTAAAACTCATCATTACAGTTATTTAATATGTCTTCATTATGAATATAATTCTATATGGAACTCCATCTTTTCAAAAAACCATTTTCCTTAAATAAATTTCCAATAGAAACATTCTAATAATTATATTTCTCATATATAATTTGAGTAGTGAAATTTAATATCATATTAAATATGTATCTTTTTATATCAATATACATAATATAATGAGGAATAATTCTTGGGAACATCTTACCAACATCAATGTTCAACTTATTCACATCGACCATATAGAAATTATTTTGAAAACAAATATGGATTTTAATATCCCCCTTTGTATTAATTAAATAACCTTCAATGTGATATGTATATATATATTCTCCATTTATAAATCCAGTCATATCATTTTCACTCTCCCATATCTATAAAAAATATAAATTACTTGATAAATATTTATTAATTCATATTTTGAAACATTCCTCAACCGTGCCACTCAATTTATACCAATGCAAGCTCCATAAAGAAATCAAGAGGGATTTATTTTTACAAGAAAGCTATCACTAACAAAATTAAATTATAAAAAATGAAATAAGATCCTAAGAATCAATATTGAAGAGTTTTTATAAATGAATTAGGTAGTAAAAATGATATATAATAATCAATGTAATAATTTATCATTACCATCAACCTCATTTCCCTATACTCACAATCATACACATATTATAATCTTCAAACATAATAAAATTTATTAACATCCGTTGAAATTATTTACCCTACCAATTTTATATTATTATAGAATTCATTTTATCACCATTTATATTTGTTTTTTCATTAACATATATGGGAGTTTCTAAAATAATTCACATTACATTATGAACATTAAATAATATTTCATATTTTAATTAAAATAGTGGTTCTGTCACCTTCTTTAACAATCCTCAATTTCCTCCTCAATTAGGATAAAAATCTCATGATGTTAATAATAATTGATATCTTTAAGAGATGAATCACATTAGGTTTCTTGTTGATAATATTACAAATTTTACCTTCCTCATGTGGTTTTCTGGAAAAGAGGAAATCCACATTGTCACTAAGTATTATCTTCTTCAATGACTGTTTTTTAGATTTCTAATTGCCTGATCATGTCAGGATAAAGATATTCTAATTTTTTAGTTCATTAGGGGAAAATAAAAAACATCTATAAATTTATTTAATATGGTACCTCAGTTAGTGTTTATAGAAAACTTATTGATTATTAAATCTCAAATGGATAATTATCCATCTATTCTATTCATAATTGATAGCCATAAATCATACCTAGGTTCTTACCCTATTTAAATTCGTTAATAATAATTCAATATAATGAAGGATAATTATAACATATTAATATGTTTAGTGAATAAGGTTTCTCTTAATGTTCATATAAAATAAAAATATGGTTGAAAGGTTTTTCTCATCAATGATTCTCTGTGATTTCAGATTTGATATATTTCACCCAGAATTATTTTTTGGATTGGGGGAACATGGTTCCCTTTTAAACATTTCCATCATTGTGAGGAAAACCATTTATTCCATAATTCCTTTTTCTAATGGATTTACCATGTTCTAATAAAAAACTACTTCAATAATCTTCTTATGATGAAAATATTTTTAAATTATATATAGAAATGTGAGAATCCTTATTTTACATCACACACGTATCTTTGATAGTATAAGTGTTGTCATTTATTGAAAAACTCTATTGAAATTAGACATCTTTATGTGGAATCGTCGCATTTCTAATAGATATTTGGTTTTTTCGTATTGTCCCAACTTTCTTGCACTATCCAAATTTACTAGACAATTGACTAAAATAAATTTTTTTACATTGGATTCTTTTGGTGTTATTGACATTGACTTTTATAAATTTCAATTTTCACAATAATTATTTGATATTTTAGTAACTTCTTTGACTAATGAGAACTAATATCCATGTACCTTTCATGTTTCTTAATTGATATCTTATAGTGAAATTTTTGACTTATAATAGTAATATTACTTCAAACCTATGATTCTACATCCCTTGTGACCATCTTCGGTGGTATTATTTTCATTATTATTTCGATACATGATTATATAGGGAATTATTCAAATATATGACTATATTAATTACATATACCACATATATCACCAATGTTATCAAACTTATATGATGTTGGTAGATTCTTTTGAAACCATTAATATTAAATATTTATCTATATAGTAATTCACATTGATAAGAAATTTCTTTTTTTGGAATTATTTCATTGTAACCAAAATCCTATGTAAAATTATAAAAACTACAAATACTATAACAAATCCCTACAAACCATGATATTTTATTCTAGATGACATGCTCATCGGAATTTTATATATTTCTTACAATGCAATTTTTTAGGTTTACTATCTACTATTTAGGATATTATTGGGGAACCAAAACTCATATTTCATATTTTAACCTCCAAAGACATGTTAGTTGACTACTAAATTTTTTTCTTATCCATATATTTAAAAAAATTATATTTTAAAAAGTGGTTATTTTTAAAATAAATTTAAAATAACCATTAAATTTTGATATTAAAATTACTACATTATTTATCATTCCATGTGAAAGACCCTCAAATTATGTCATGATATTATTATTATTAAATGGAGGTTTTCTATTAGGGAATCATCCATGTAATAATTTTTTGTAGTTGTGCTTATTCCAGTCCTTCTAATAAGAAAATGACATGAATTATCTTCAAATAATTACAATTAATTTCAATATATTGGAACATTATATTAAAAATGATTTTATCATCATTAACTGTCATCATTGTATCTTTATTTTCGTTTTAAATTATCTCACTATGAAAATCTTGAATCTTGATTATTTATAAAAATAATGCTTCAAGTTCCTATATTCTCATAGCCTTGTAATATTTATTTGCATTCTTAAAATAATTATCTTATTCAAGGGAATAGATCTTTTAATAAAAAATCATTTGTATCCTTTTAATTTTCTTGTATGGTATTGATCTTCTACTGAGAAATCATGTATCACATTTATTTAGGCTACAAATTTGTTTTCATCATTTTATTTTACGCGTTATGAGGTATTTATAAAAATTAATATTAATTAATGAAAATATTTATCCATAGTATATATATATCTTCAAAATGGTGATTTCTTATAGATTTCCTTAAAAAAATTTCATAGAAAAAAATGAATGGTATTCCTTGAAAAAATAGTTTTGCGAACTTTTTAAATCACAAATTATTATATATTTATAATGTTTAAGTATTTTATTATCACCAATAATTATTGGTTGATCATAGTGATAGTTTAAGCATGAAATTTCACACACCTAAAAAAACATTGAACCTTCTAAGGTATAGGGTTTATCTAATTACATTATTTTAATCTAGAAACATATCATCACATTTCAAAACATATTTTTCTTTCTTATTTTAATAGCATGAAGAAGGTAAATTTCCTTCTTTCTCACTGTTGAATAAAATCAACATCAACATCAAGGGTTATTTATTACACTTATTCACATTGTTCTTGGAGAGGAATAAATTATGATCAGAGACTGAATAACATTCCCAAAAAATTATTTCATTGTAAATATTGATGAAAAATTTCAATATTTGAACGGTAAAAAATTCAATGAAGTGAACCTCATTAAGGTAAACCTTCCATATAATACTAATTTTTTGGAATCATTTAAAAAATTAGCAATATTTATGGGGGTGCATTAATATTGGGGACTTTTAATTTAATTTAAAAATTTCTATACGTTAACCTTTATAACCAATTTGGATAGTGGGGCTCTTATTCCCAATTAATTTTGGTATTCAAGTAGAATAATGAAATTAATAAATTAAACATGATGTTTCGAAAATTTTCTCTACTCAATTGATGTTTATAGAACTTTTTGTGTATGCAATTAAATGAAACAAAGATTCTACACTACTATTTGGTACTATTTACCATTTTTTGGTGTACTCGAAATCCAGAACCATAGCGTGGTTCAATAAAAACTAGGAGGGATATTGGAATGACTTATAATTCCCTCAACAAGTGATGTCACATAACCCATAAAAGTCTAACTATATCATCTTATTGCATATATATGATGTCATCAACTTCATTAGTTTCATTACATCATAAAAAATCATCCACCCGTTGAGGTTTATTTTGAGTGTCATTGGAATTCCATGGATTCGTACTCCTCCCTTAAATTCACAACATCATGAAAGAATATCTTCTACTTCTTAGTGTGAATTCATAGCTATAACACCCTGATATTTTATATATATTTCATTAAAATAAATTTAATGTATTTGATAGATTTTTTTACATGTGAAGATGAGTCTTATTAAGAAATGATATATTATAACATTTATAATCAATTCATTAGATTGAATGGTAAGAATATGACTTATACCATCATAAAATATATATTTTTACATATAAAATTTACATTGAAAATATCTTGTGGATTTTTGATGAGTATGTTTTTAATTGTTTTTAATATATAAGCAGGAATCAAAAGTAAATACATGAGGAATTATGATATGAGTATTAATTATGCCTCGATGCAGAATGGTGGGAAGTGTTTAAGAACTATTAAAGATTGATGTTGGAGATTCAAAATGAGTTGTTATGGACTCAGTGGTTTTGATTTAGAAAGAAAATTTAATTTTATTGGTGATGATGCCATGAGAATTGTTATGATTTAATCTAATTGAATTGTAAATAATGAATAAACCATTTTTATTTTAATGTGATGATTTTTGGGGTGATATTATGTTCAAATAAAAGTTAAAATTTCACTAAGAGATTTCACGTTGTTTTTAACATTTTTTTAAAATCTTTTGATGATTTTTATCAATCACATTTATTTTCAAAAAAAAATAATTAATTAAACATAGCTCATATTTTTTTCATTGATCATCCATAAAAATGTTGATTTTTTAAGTCAATAATACTATCAATAAAATATGAAAATTATTTTGTGAAGAGTTATTATTTGTTTAAAAATTTTAAAAAGTTAATTTATATGAATTAATTTTTGGATAAGAAAAATTAAAAACAATTATTAATATATTATTAAATAAGGTGAATTGAAAATGAAGGGAAGTAATTAAAGGAGGGTAAGAAAATATATTTTTTACTTTTGATAAAAGTTGTCTTAGATATTAACATATAGTAATTACTATGTGTGTTTGTTGTTTTTTTTTAAAATGTTGACAACCTAGAATATATCATAGGTCACACACGAACTGTGGGATCTAATGGTCAACCACACCCACGGGAGTATCCTTGGCCATCCCATGAAAAGTAGAATAAGAATAGTTCCCACATCCTTAGGGTGTTATCATGTGTAATTCCCAAAAGATAATTACTCCTTCATTGAGAACAAGGGAGAATAGGTGGTACTACTATGCGGGGCGGCATAATACTAGTGTCTGTATTATCTGGATTTTTTTTTCCAGAAAATTGAAATCATCAGTCATAATAATTTATAAGTATTTTTATATCAAAATTGATTTTTTAATATAAATCAATTAATAAATTTTGTAAAGATGTTTCATAAGAGTAAAATCCAAGTTACTAACTTAGAATATTATGTGGACTGTTTTCAGAGTTAGGCACTGAGTATGTTTGTGATTCCAAGGTTTCTAGTGAAAGGTTATTAATGAATTAAAAATTAAAAATTATTCACCAAATATTGATCCAAAATGAATTGGATATATCTCGGATGGTGCATCTTATTAGAAACTCGTGACCACCATAAGTATTATGATGGGGTTTTTACCAATGGTGTTATATAATTTTATGTTCATTAGATGTTTGGTTATGTTCATCACAAGTATTTGTTAAATAATATTTTATATTATAATAATTTTTCAATATTAATATAGTATCTCACAAATAGGGTTTTCTATAATAAATATGAGACTATCATTAGTTCTTGAACTTGGGGTTTACCCTTGGTGGGATATAAAATTTATGTGCATTACGTGATTGGAAACATCGCACAAGTTAAGAAATATTTTATATTAAAATTTATTATTATTCTGATTGTTATGTAAAAAATAATTAATATATCTAAAACTGTGTGTCATAGGAAAATTTTGAGATGATCATTTGGTCTGTGACATGGTGGATAACCAAGGAAGGGAATAACATTTTTTGCAAATCAGATGTTTTTCAAGATCATGAATATGTATAACACTTTAAAAAAAATTATTATTTATAAGAATTAATTAAATTAATAAATATCAAGTTACTATTCGTATTCCAAGAAATTACTCCTTTGTCATTATTATTCATGTCGGAAAAATCATAAAATATCTAATTCATTTTGATTTCACTAAAACAAATTCAATAGAAACTTAATGAGTGAAACATATGTCTTTTTAATAAAGGTTTTGTTGAATTAAAGATTAAATTGGGTGTTTCAATTTTCATTTTTAAGTAATATTGTACATATTATTCTTTTCACATATATTTCTGAACAATTTATTGTGGTATATTCATTGAGATCCAAGACTCACATGTATGTGTTTGGATGAACTCAATTGATCGATCCCTAGTTGATTCACCCATTACTTTTATAGAACTCATTCCTCCCCCATACACATATCATTGTTCCTTATTCCTCATTGTTTTGGTTGTTTTCTTTTGTTTTTTAATCCATTATTAATTTTGGGAGAATTTATTTGTGGGTTGATCAACCGAATTATATTGGGATGATTCATAAAAAATTATCAAAAAATAATATTTGTTTATTAAAATGATAATCCCAACTTATTTTCTAGGAAATTTTTTGAAAAATATAAAATGATAAATATCCTGGATTTATAAAATTAAAATATTAAATAAATTCTTAAAAGTAGAATATTGAATTACAAAATGAATATTTTTGAAAAATAATCATTGAATATTTTTGAATGGATAATTAACAAAGAATTAACAAGTGGTAATTAAAATGAATTATAAATAAATATTTTCTTGAGTTTATTGATGATAATGCTATAAAATTTAATTAAGGAAAATTCTAAGGTAATTATTAAATGATAATGATAATAAAATTAATTTTAGAATAATTTATTATACTATCAAAAGATATTTATAGTAATTATCCGATTATAATTTGGATATTATCAAAGGAATCTTAATAAAAATTATCAAAAGAAACATTCATGTTTATCTGAGGATGATTTATGATGAATTATCAACATATATTTATTTAAGGGTACCTAGGGATATATTATCAAAGGGTAATTATATAAGTGTAATTTATAATAATTTATCATAAGATATTTATAAAATAATAATTTAGGATAATTTCTCAAAATATAATAATAAATGATACTTTATAATAAATTATCAGAAGATATTTTTAATATATAATTTTGTATTAATTATTAGCCAAAATTATAAAAGGATTGTTTTTTATATATTATGAATAGAAAATTTTTAAATGATAATTTAAGGGGAATTATAAAAAAATTATTATTCATATGATGAATATTTTGAGCAGATGAATTGACCTAAATGATAATTTTGAAATTATTTCAATAGTGGGAAAATATCACCGCATGTGATATTTTAAAGATAACTCGATTATTTATGTATGATATTGAATGTTTCATTACATGTGATATTTTATTTCAATTTGATATAAAATAGTCTATTTTCGTTTTTGGGAACCTTAATGGACCATTAGTGTCTTTATTTCATAGATAAGGCTAAAAATAGGTGTTCATCATTGGTTTATCCTTCCCTTTCGCAGCAATGAATTTTTAAGGTAGGAAGATCCTTACCCTCTTGGGATCTTGTTATAAATATTCCCTAGGTATGATTATCTTATTCTAATATTTGATATCCATTCATGAATTGTTAATTCTTGAGGGTGTGTGTAGACCATGACTTGGAATGAACTTACTCCTTGAAAAAGGAAGAGATATCACTATTTCTTGTTGATGTTTGATTCACATGTTGTATTTTTGATGAAGCTATATTTTCTTATTATTTCAACACTGATGTATGTTCCTAAATATGTGGTCATGATTTGATTTCACTATTTCGTTGACATATTTCTAGTATATTCTATATTATTATTGGTTTATCATGGTACCTATGAGACCTGTGTACCAATCAATGCTCATTATTTCTAGAGGGGAGTATGTTCAGACATTGTAAGGGACATGGGTATGGGACTAAGATGGATGAAAATTCAGGATTGACTAGTGTGCCTTCACCTGGGGGTATTATGATCATGAGTTATATGACCCATATGTGATGATTTTCAGGAATAATTATTTTGAGTGATTAGAACTATTTTGAAATAGTTAGGAATGATGGTCTCTATGACCTGACCTATAAATAGGGATGGGGGAATGATGACTTAGTTCAGTTTGACCTATAGGCCTTTACCATATATGGCTACCAAGAACCTTTAGGATGGAACTATTGTGATATATATATGTAGAGAGAGTAGAGGAATAATGTTTGTGGGTCTAACCTAGATTCCTAGGGAATGTACGACTATTAAGAATCATGAGGATATATTTGAATTTGAGACATTCCCATGATTATTTAGATGTTTTGGGAATGGATTCAATGCATGTATGGATATGGGTTTTCATAGTTGGTAGATATGTGCTTAGTTAAGGATATTATGTATATGATAATTATTCGTTGATAATTATTATACTATACAGTGTTATAATTCATCCCATCCAATTTAGGATGAATTTGTGGTTTCCCACTGGTCTTCTACTCACACCTGACTCATCCATTTTGATGTGCTTGTAAATTACATGAGTGATCCAATGAAGTGTAAGGGACCAATGTTGGATAGGTGATTAGAGGATAATTGATCTAATATCAGACAATGAATGACCCTGGAGGATCTTCAATTAATATTTTCACATTTTCTTTTTCATTTCCTCTAGACATGCTTAAAACTTATTGGAGACGATTTATTATTATTACATGTATGCTATATTTAACATTCTGCATGTTTACTCGAATTTTTTTTTAATATTTTTATTGATAACATGAAATGATATTGAGGGTATAATCTCCCAAATGAAGTTATTTGATCATTTCTTCTAGTAAAAATCCACTTGATTATGGGGAGATGCGTATCAGGCCATGTGGAATTCTATCTCGGACTCGATGATTCTTGTCGAGATGTTACAAAATTGTATCACATGAAAAAATATCACTTACATGTTTCATCACATTCCCATAGATAGGATATTATTTTCAAGAGAACAGATGATTGGGATTCATGTATGCGATCTATTCCATTATCTTTCCAACGCTACACATTGGACCGTTGAGTATCATTATTATTGGGAATTTATGTTTTACTGTTATTATATTTTAAAATTGCATTTCTTGATTCACATGATTTTGATATGGGATTTTTTATATATTAATTGAGTTCATGAATCATGATGAGGAACATAGGTTCACATTCCACCTATAGTCATTTTGTTGTGTTACATAGTTGTTCATTAATTTAATTCACGTTTTTCTGATATCATTTTTAAATAGTTTTTCTTCTATGATACATATTAATTGGAATTGATTAGTGAAAATTATCTTACTATTGTATTAGTATATATATGATGACTATCTCTAACACATAGCGATAAGAATAAGGGTTAGTGGTAGGAGGGATATACCTTGGGTAAAGGGTATACTACTATGAAAATAATTTTTGATTTCATAGACTGGTTAAGGGAAACATTGCATGATCACAAAGATTGATTAGGGTTTATCCAAATGAATATATTTTTTCATTTAAGTTATCCTTAGAATAATAGAATATTTCACCTTGATGTAGTTAATTAATCTACATTAGAAGAAGACCCAAATTATTCCACATGGGACAAGGTTTCATCATTATCTGTAGATGTATAGGATACTACAATTGAGATTATCTTGTTATTTATATATGGTATAGGAATGCAGAAAACTTCAACAAAATTTCATTCTTGTAGTGAATTTTCTTGAAATAGGTGTTCAGCACAATGGTATATTATACCCCTAATTCACCTTAAGTATTATTCATCTTTCTAGAACACTAGAGGCCCTCATGATGTTGAGTAGATGGTTAATTTTTTTTTGAATCATTAACCTAGTAGACACTCTGAATGATTGATATTTGAAGATAATATAAAGATCATTTCATGTGTGAAACTAGTTTAATACCCAAGTATTAAATGGATCCATCATTTATGAAGGGTCTCAAGGTATAGTTTCATGACTTGGATTTGAAAAATATTGTTCATGGTCAGATAAGACAGAGAAATTACCATTTTGAAGAGAGAATAATTATTTAAACATTCCATTTGATCTTTCACTATATTTTTCTTCCTCCAATGGCCTCAAGGCCTTCATATTTTATTGATTTTGATAATCCACCTCTCAAGGGGTGATGTGTAACCCTTACAAGGCCCATAGGTATAAGTATTACATGGCACATAGGCCTTAGAGTAATTCAATGCCTGTAGGATTCATACATTACATACAACCCAGAATAACTACTTCGAACTGCTCTTCCCTATCATCTTCATCGTGGAATCATCTCTCCACCTTCGCATGGCTGTTCGGATAGGATTTCTCGTGAATGAACATGCTTTTCCTAATGATAGGTTCCATACCCTCTCATTTTTGTAATCCGTTTATCTTCTACTATGTAATGTTATGGAAGATGCTCTTAGACACAAAATGTATGTGGAGCTACATCTTGTTGAGAGGCCTCCAATGGATTAGTGATGTATGGTGAGATTATTTAATAACTAGAGGATTCTTGGTATAGTGGATTATTGATCTATGATCTTACCCCTAAAGCAAGGGCATTCGCATATGTGTACTGGGCAAAGACAGGCCAAGAATTAGATATAGAGTGTATTGTGGTGAGGTAGAAACTAAATGGTGATGTCTCAATACCCAGATGGTCGATTGATTCTGATGATGTAATATTGGTACCCATAAGATTTGTTGACATTCATTCCATCATATTGGATAAGATAATGTTTTACTATACATATACACAGAATGTGAATCCTAATGAGACCATGACATACCACGACATTTTATTTTAGTTCTTGGGGCCACAGATGTAGTGATCCATTGATGGTTTTGTCTCATTATTCCTTACATATCAGTGGGTGATGGCTGAGAACCAGTGTCCTGGTGGTCTATTGTGGCCACTCCCAATTCCTATGCTGAGGTTGTAACACATCAAAATGGAAATATTTTCAAAGTTACCCCGGACCTCGAGGAGATATCACCTAGTCTAGGTGGTTGTCGACCAGTTAATGAAGTATGCTGACTTCACACCATTCAAGGATAGTCACTCCATTGAGTATCTAGGAATTATATATGATCATGAGATCATATTACATCATTATTATTTATTGAGATTTATTCCATATATATATATATGCATATTTTACTTCAAACTATTGTCAAAGATTTTATAAATCCTTATAAAATCAGAGGATATTATGGAGGATGTTCATCCTCAAAATGAAGGAAAATCTTAGTAGACTATGTTCAGATTGGAGGACTTTATTTGAGATTTCATGCTATAATCAATGGAGCATGGAATTATCACCCATACCTGAATGAGGAATCATTTAGTAACAACTACCGGGATTTTTTTAGTGGTCACCAATTTAGGATCCTTATGGGAAACCATTTCGTTCATCACTTATTTGAATTAGAAAGGTGAGGTAGATGTTGTGGGGCTTGTTTGGTTTTGGAGGCCTCTAACTGAGTACATCTGACTGTTAAAAGAATGATCACATCTCAAAGCACTTATAAATCTTAAGTCGACCAATGGTGGGGAAGCTTGGAGTTCACTTTGGGAGATACAGTTTTCTTATGATTGAATCCTTGATTTTGGATATAATTCCTGTTGATGTAGGTAATTCTAGAACCTCATTTTGTTAGACACTTTTAGATCCCTTAGTGTATTAACGATGTCTGAAATGGTATGGACCTCCCTTCTAACCATCGAGGTATACATGATGTGTTCTATGTGTCACAACATAAGAGGTACATACCTAGACATGTTCATGTTATAGGTTTTGAAGAATTTGAGATGGATACTGATTCACCTTATAAGTAGCATCTAGTGTGGATGATACATCAATGTGAGAATCTATTACATTGAATGATAGAAAACTACTTATGATTTGGTGGTACCACAGAAAGATCATGGAAAATATGTGACATCACTAGTCTAATGATTGATCTTAGTGGCCTCATTTGTTTGAGTGAGACCACAAGAGATACTTATTGAAGGAGGAGAAGTTGACATAGGTAAAAAATTCTAAGATCCTGAGTTTTACTAAAAAAATAAAAATCCTCCGTGTTTCTAATTTATAAGTAATTGTATGTTAAAATGTAATTTCTCAATATTAATAAAATGATAAATTCTATAGTGTCTTTTTATAGGAGTAAAATTCCAGTAATAACCTTGTAATATTATGTTCAACATTTTCTGAGTTAGGAACTGAGTTGGAGTGAGAATCTAATGCCCATAGGGCCTCAGTGTAGAAGAAATAAAAATATTAAAAATATTAAATTATTCATAAGTGATTTATCGAGAATAAATGAATATCCCTCAAATGGTGAATATGATAAGAAATATGAGACCATCATTTCGCCTAGGATATGGTGTTTAACCAAAGTGGTGTACAAATTTTTTGCACAATAGATGTTTGGTCATGACACTCCCAAGGATATGTCATTTAATATTTTTTATTATATAATTATTTTATAAATAATTTAACATCTCTGAAATTGCATGTCATATGAAAAATAAGATACCATCATTATGTCTGAAATATTTTTTTTACCCAAGGTGGGTTATACATTTTATTTTCTTCAGGTGTTTGGTTTCATCGCAATTAAAAATACCCTTTTAGGAATAATTATATTAATACTGAAATAATTAGATAATAAATAATTAAATTATTTCATACAATGAATCATATGTGAAATCTAACACCACCATTTGTTATGGGTCATGAGATTTATCCTAGTCGGGGCATTACTTTTTTTTCCATTAGGCATTGGCCTGATCACATTCAATTTTAAATCTTTTTATATATTTTTTACAATATTTTAATTAATTTAAATAATTAATTTTTTATAGTTAATATTCCGTTAAATAATTCATCTCACTCCTTTTTTCATGATGTAAAGATCATAAAAAATCTAATTAATATGCTTTCACCTGAAAATCATCAATAACACCTTATTTGTTGAAACTAAAGTCTCAATAATCAAGGACCATTTGAAAGATGGATTAAATTATGTGTTAAAACATTCATTTTCAATAAACCCCAAACAAATGAAACTATGATCATAAATATTTGAAACAACAATTGATCAAGTCCATGTGATCTACGATGACATTTTTGGTTTTTGGAGAACCTATATTGATCTATTCTCTCTTGGTTAATCCATTCTAGTAATGAAACCCATTGCTCCTCCATATTTGCAGCACCCTCCTAGATTCGAATTTAGTTTTTCATTTTTTTTATTTTTTTATTTTCCACCTCTTATAAATTATGAATCAAATGAAATATAGATTGATAAAAAAATACAAATGTTAATTTTGGTTTTAAAATTTAAATCCTATTTTAATTTTTATAGAAAATTATGGATTTGTTATTAGGAATTTTTTTGTTGGTTTAGGATTCATTCTAGATGGGCATACATGTGGTCCATCAAAGTTATTGGGATCATTTATTTATGTAGGACATATTTTTGTGGAATTCTCAATCGGTCTTCTTATCTATTGGACAAACATGTCCTTGCATTCCAACTATGTGATCCATATCGAATTTGTTTTTTCATACATTGAAAAAAATCCATCAGTTGGTTCCACATTGTGGTGTTTTTTCTCTTCTATATAAATCTATGATTAATGCAACATGCACATTCCTAATGTTCCATGTGTCCTAAATTTAGTGTTGGAAGTTTCACCCTCTTAAATCTCTAGACTATTTGGTCCATCATTATTCTTCCACACATCCTCCCCATGTGTCACGCTTGCCATCTCCTCACCTCAGCCCCCTGCCATGCCATTAGTGTACTTTCTTGATTAATTTGTTTATTTTAGTTAATCATATTCATATTTTTATATATATTTAGTTTGATGGTGAAATACAAGTTACATTTGTTATGCACTTCCATGCTTCACAACCTCCTTGCTCCATTCATCATCTCTAGTAGAGATCATGTCCATTGTGAGCTTTGTCTAGACACCATTTTCATAAGGATATCACAACCAGAAGAGTTCTACATCATAATGAAATTTGGAATATTGAATTTTTACCATGTTCCATTTATTCTTCATAAAAACATCTTATTTCAATTGTTCATTTATGTTCGGGGTATAGGGGTTGTGTGTGAGACCATTCAACTCAAAGGCGTATATTACTATATCCAAGATTGGGATCACTATTGGATCCTGAATAGATGAGGTCTCTATGACAATATAGTTTTTGTAGTCTATATATGTTTCAATATTTATTACATTCTCTATAGTAATCTTTCTCTTTTTGTCGTAAAAATGAAATATTATTATGGTGTTCTTCATATGGAGTAGGATGACACTAGTATAATCTATGTTAATCTATTATGTTCTTTATTTTTATAAATCCCTTTGGATGTATCTTGATTTCTCTTAGTTGTTTTTCATTCTTGTTCACCTCTTATTTTTAGACTATTTTTATAATAGATTTTTTTCTATATATTTGTTTATTATTATATATTTGTATCAAATTCCCTCGCCTTCCATTACAAAATGGTATGAGAGACGTTATTTTTGAGTTAATTATGGACTCTATTATGCTAGAATATGAAAAATATGATGGGGAAAGTGAATAACTTATATAGTGTAAAGATTCGGGACTTTTCATCCAAAAATGGAATCAAATATTCTCTCATAGGACATAAAAAACCTATAGTAATTTTATCCACTATAGGATAGTTATCCACCACTTATCTTGATATTAACACCAACATTCTTGCGAAATTCCACTACATTTTGTCTGTAACCATAGCTGATAAAGTCTTAAGAAATGTTTTGAATGAAACTAATTCTAATTGTACATGGATTAAAATTTTACATTTATATATGACTATGTATCTTCTTAGTTATTCATAAACAGAAATGAGAGATAATACCATTAAAATGAACCCTGATTATTATTTCTGTGTTCATATTTATGATTTTAATAAATCAGTTATTTACATAGATGACATAGATGTAAAAATGATAGATAAATATCAATTCATAATCATTGTGAATAGCCTTGATTATTATTTTAATAAATTAAATTAATCAATAATGAATGGTAGGGAATCGATAACCCTAGAAGCGGCTAATACAGTTGTGTTATATAGAGATCGTGATACACATGGTTTGATGGATTATTTATTTGGAGTAAAATATCAGAATAAACTCATACATGATAATGGTCAAATGAAAAATAAAAATGAAAGAAAAGATAAGTCTGTGTTTAATAATTTCATGTGTTTCCATTATGGAATGACCTTCCATATTAAAACATATATTATCAACATTGAAAATAAAGACATTATGTACTAGTCTCATATGGTATGCCCCATGTTAGCCTCTACAGATGTTATTTAATTCATTTTTTGTAGAGAATATTTAGAATTAGTCAAATATTTTTTGTATTCTCTCTTTTGAAATATTAGGACTCACCTTAAATGTTTTTTTAGTGTAACCCAGCTAAAAGAGAGGGTTTATTAGTCTTTTTTAATTCCTTTGGGTCGTAGGTGGATATAATTCTCCTATCAACATAAGTTTTCTAGTCACTATGGCTTCCTACTATTTTCATATAGATTCATTATTATTGATATTTTATGATTTTTTTATTATCTATAATTTATTCCATGGAAGGATGTGTTTTTTTGGTAGCTTCAGTCATGGATGTTTATGTGTTCAGTAGAGATTTAGATAATAATTGTGATAAATATCTTTTCTTTTTGATTCACAGATAGTTTTATTTCTGAACAAGATTTACTAAATTAATAGATTTAAACTGGTAGTATGGGTAAATCATATGAAAATATCGGCATATGTTATGTGTTTTTCATAATAGTTATGTACTTTTTAGATTTAATTTTATATATTAATAAACATTTACCCACAATATTGATTGGTTTGTAGTATATTTGTTTCAAGAAATCCATCTGTATTTTTTTTATTTTGAAAGGGTTGATATTTGTTAATTCTGGTATAAAAGATAATTCATTTTCTAATTTGCATGAAAAATTAACGTTTAGTAGTTAAATTTTTTTTTTGTTCATGATACTTTCTATATAGACCACCATTTTGGCCTTTATGCTGCCAGACTCCTTTATGTGAACTGTACTTCTTTTCCTAGGCTTCTCTCTGGGCATTTTTATATGTTGCCACATTGTGTTCCATCATGCCACTATAGTTATATTTTGGGAATGTGTTCTATGTACATTTATAAAACACCATCTAACAACTATTTATTAGGTTGTCTTTTTTTCATTCTCAGTGATCCATGATAGTCGTCGTTTTCATATTCATTGAATGTATTGTGTAATATATGTTTCACTAATATTTTCACGCACATGTTTCCCATAATGATTTAGTTTTTCCTCATCCATCCATACATAATCATAACATGATACACATGTAATCCCAAAACCTCAACCTCTTTCCTCCCCATTAATGCTCCTACTCACTTTATTTGGGAGTGGTGGTTCTTCATATTCAGTATTTGTTGTCCAGATAGTCCAAGGAAAAAGGATTAGTTACAATAGTTCTCAAATTCCACATATTCATACCCTCCCTGATGTGGCCATCAGATCTATTGGATAACTGATCCTTTTCGATCTCATTCTTGTCCACCTTCTATTCATGACTTCATAACCATTTTAGTACTATTTCATAATGAAATTTTGGATCTCTCCATGTTAGTGAATTCCTTTTATACTTTTAATCAATGTAATATTTCTTATTTTCCATTATGGATTGGGTGTTGGGCTGTCTTTCATGAGTCACTCCATCTCAAGGGAATACATTATCATCAATAGGATAGGGATCACAATTGGATCTACAAGCGATGAGGTCCCTTTGATCGAAATGTTTTTGTGGCCCATGTGTGTTTATATTTTATTTACATTATCTATTATATATATTCTTTTTGTTTTATATAATAATAAAATAAGGTGGTGGTGATATTATCAGGGAGTTGGAACAAAACGATTTGAATTATAAAAATACATTGTTTTTTTATATTTCTACACCCTTTTTGTCATATGTTCATTACTACTTATTCTCTTTCTTTAATATTCTATTATTCTTTTTAGACTATTTTTATTAAAAAAATTATTTTCTACTTCAGTGATTATTCTAGTTTTATTATTCAGATAAAACACCTTCACCATAATTTAAAAATATTATAATGATTTCTAACAATTTATCAAAAAAACCTTTTATTATGGAAATGAGAATCAAGTAAAATGTTTGAGGATAATGTATAAATATTATCAAATGTAATTAATTTTCGATTATCCACAATAAATATTAAATAAATTATAAAAAAAATTGAATATCATATTATCAAATGATAATTAAAAAAATCATCATGGAATATTTCTCAAGAAATTATTAATCAATAATTATAATGCGTTAATTACAAAACAATTTCGAAGAATAATATATGTGTTTATCAAATTTAATACTATAAAATTTAATTAAGGAAAATTAATAGGTAATTATTACATGAAAATGATTTTTATAATTTTAAATGAGTAATTATATGTATCATCAATGGATAATTATTATAATTTTTAAATGACAATTGTGAAATTGTCAAAGGATAATTCTTAAAAATTATCAAACTACAATTGAAAATTTTTAAAAGGATAATTTTATAGGAATTTTCAAAATATTATTTTAAAGGGATAATTGGTGATAAATTATTAAAGGTTAATTTTTATGAAATTATCATTATAAGATTATAAATGTATTATTTTGGAAAAAAATCATAATATAATTATAATATATAAATTAAAATAAATTAAAAAAATGATAATTATAAGGTATAATTTCAGAAAAATTGACACCCAGAATCATAAAATGATAATTTTTTATGAATTATGATGAGATAATTATAAAATTATAATTTATTAGGAATTATAAAATGATAATTATTCTTCAAAAAATTTATGAGTTAATGGTTTGACCTAAATGATAGTTTGAGAATTTTTTAAGAAAGAGAAAATATCATCACATTTGATATTTTAATGATAATTCACAGATATATCTATGAGAAAGAATGTCTCATCGCATGTGACATTTAATTTCCTTTTTAAATAAAATAGTTGGTTTTGGTTTTGGGGACCCATGGTGAACCACATGTGTTGACATTTTGACAATAAGGATGTCAATATGTGTACTTGACTAGTTTATCATTGCCTTTTATTTCAATGACTTTTGAGGTAGGATGTTCCTTACCATCTTGGGATCTCGTTATAAAGGTTTCCATGGTATGATTATAGTATGAACATATTTAATTTCCATGCATGACTTGTTATTTCTTGTGGGGGGTTGTGTGTATCTCATTAAACCATGTGACCTTATTCAATGATAACTATTGATATATCTATATTTTTGTTGATATTTTATTTAAAGGATGCATTTATGAAGAAGCTATAGTTTCTCATGATGTGTGCCTTTATATCCATCCCTTGAGATGTGATACTCATATGATATCCATATATCCATGATATATTTCTTGTATATGAAGTGATTTTGTAGCTTCTGTATGGTACCTATGAGATAGGTGGTCCCATAGTGGCTTGGTAGTCCTAGAGGGGTAGTGGGTTTACACAATATATGTAACATGATGAAGAAACTGAGAGGGAAAATGTGGATAGATGGACTAGTGTGGCCAAACATGGGGGAATTATGATCATGGGTCATCAAACCCGTATGTTATTAAAATGGTGAATGATGATCAATAGTGATCAGACCATCCTGTTAACATTGTGGAATGGTGGTCTATGTGACATGTCCTGTATATAGTGTTGGTTCATGACAACATAGTGTTGTCTGACATATAGAATTGGGTCTTGTATAGCTATCGAGTAGCTTTATGCAAGATCTATTGTAATATAGACATAGTTTTGGGGCATAATGGCCCGATTTTGACTTACATGGAGGCCTAGGGGATGTATGACTGTGAAAAAGATAGATTATATCTTTGATATTGATATGATTCCATTATTTTACTGATTTTTTCTGACATGGATCTGAAGTAGGTATGAATGAGGGTTTTTGGAATATGGGATAGTACCAAACCTATCAGTTTTAGATTGTAGGTTTATTCTTTTAACAAAAATGTTACACTTGAGAACATCAGGTTGAAGATGAATTCATAGCATCCAACTAAGTCATGTACTCAGACCCTTCTCGAGCATTTATATGTTCATAAAGATATCTTGAGGGATTTTGAGAGGGGAAAGGGACCTATGGTTGATAGGATAGTGGTGGATAATGGATCTTCTAGAATACTGGGACAAGCTTTCGAGGATCCACTATTTATTTATTTACTTTATAAATTTAATTTCCCCTAGACATTCTTTACACATATGAGAGTTTCCTAATTTGTATTACATATATTCCATATTTATTATTTCAAATTATTAATATGATTATTTATTATATTTTTTATTATTGATTATTTATCAAATAACATGATATTGATGGTATAAAATCTCCACTAATAGACTCAGACCCTCGCTTCTAGTCGGAAACCTCTATTGTATAGGAATATGTGAATGTGGTAACATGGAATTCCATCTTGGTCCTAATGATCTGGGTCAAGAAATTACAGAGGGTTCCTACATTTTTCTGATCCATCACGTATTTGTATCATACCTCGATACATACATATGTGGTGGTGGTGAAGGAATTATGAGATTAATATAGAAGTTCATAATAGATGAAAGAATTGATGTGGGATTCCAAGCGAAGACATAATATTTATCAACCATTAAAAATTCATATAAAATACTTCCACGCATTATGTTAGATCATATACATCCAATCATGTTGGGGATGTCATCTTCCTCCATCAAAATTTGATAAATATTAATTTTTTATTTTCCACCATTTTGGATTCCTGGAGATCATTTAAAACCTAAAATGTGGAACCAAGATGCTTCAAGGATGAGGAAAATATTTCAGCATTGGTTATTTCATTGATACAATCAGCATATTCTTGATTCATACCAAAAGGAATGTCTGAGATAATTTAGTTTTAATATAATGAAGAATAAAAAAAGCTAGAACCAAGATAATATCTGATAATAAAAGAATGATAAATGCACAAAAATGATTAAAATATTCACGAATTTAAACTATTTTGAATATTATTTTAATGGATAAATCAAAATAGCATTTGATGAGAATCCATAGTGATTTATGATGGTATGGGAGTAAATATAAAACAAGGAACCATTGGGTATATTGTTTTTGGTTCATGTAGTTGATTTTCATTCATCATGTATAATACATTCAAGAAGAGTTTTTGAGTCAAGGAATATTACACTATGTAAATAATGATAATATAGCATTCATGTACTTAAATGATATTCATGATATTTTTTATCTTCATGATGATACATGAAACTATACACATTCAGGTATTCATAATGAAGGCCAAGGGTGATTCATTGTTGAATAATTACTCGCGTTGGAAGAAATCATTTCCCAAACACTATGTGTATTTGAAATAATGATGCAAGCTTATGACCTATGAGCTCTGGGGGATCATTCACTTGAATAATAAGTAAAAAAATCATTCAGATGTTTATAGATGGGAGTCACATGTTGAAGATGTATGTTTCCATCCCATTTATGTATTATTGAGTGAGATTCCTAAATATAAATATCTATGGACATTGGGGTATTTAGAATGACTAATAGAAATACCAAATAATAATTTAGGTGTATATATTAAAGGAATGTGAATACATTTCTTACATAAAAGGCAATTATATGAGGATTGAAATGGATAACATAAATCAGGTATTTAATTGAGTTCCCATATATAATATTCTTTTTGTGTAAATATTTGACCATTGGTGATGAAGGAATTACACAATTGAATTTTTTATATCCTTACACAACCATTTTATCAATGATAGATGGAGTCAAAAAATGAGTAATACTTTTAGAATGTGATCACAAAAATCTAAGAATTTGAGGAGAAGACTCAAGAACAATATTGAAGATGTTCCTGTTGAAGTACCCATTAAATGTCGACGAATATTTCTTAGGGAGAATGAATATCTATTGATGAATTGATGGTTCCATTATAAACATTTCCATTTAAAATAGGTGGTACCAAAATAAATAACTCCCTAAAAATAGGAATATTATTTATTTCCAATGTAAACATTTTCCCCCAATTTAGGCATTTGTAATCATTCCAATTTATATTTATAATAAAATCAAATAAACTACCATAGATTGATCATGGAAGCGATTTGGTCTTAGTGATAAACCATATATAAATAATTGTGTGATATTTTTTCATTTGATATCTATAGTGCACGTAATTTCTGATAAAGGATAATGGATCCATTACACTTAACTAGTAAGATATTTGATGTTAATAATGGATAATTGAATAGAAATATAATCTCATTAAATGTTGGGTATAACATGTTACACCCCTCCCTCTCAGATTCCATGCATAATCGATCTGGGCTTAACATGTGGTATGAGATGGAAGGTCTTCCTGTAATTAGATAAATGTTATTTATCACCAGTTTTTACAAGGGATATATAATGTGATTATTTGATGTTGATTACATTGTACTACAAGTTTAATAAAGTGTTTCCACGCCTATTTAAGAATATATGAATGTATCATCCAATAATTTAAAAAATATGGAGAGGAATGATGAAAATAGTGTGATTAAAATCTAAATGAATGAAAAAAATTATCATACAATCTTGGTAAATCATTTGATAATAATACTTTTAGAGAAACTAGATCAATATTTCAAGAGTGTAATTATTATTTATCAATTAAATTATTTGATGAATTTAAATCTCAAATTGAATGATATATGAATAGTTATCCTATAAAGTGATTTGATATATTCTATATTCATTCATATATGTTTCTAATCATAGAGAAGAACCTGAAGATTAAATTAATATATAGGGAGATACACCTTCACTAATACTCATAAAGAACAATTCTCTCACATACCATAATGAAGAAAAAATAAAAATATATGACACTTATCAATGAAAATATTTCATTAATTGAGTAATAATTGTCATGGAATGATTATGAGAATATTTTTAGTAATAATTTTTTGTGATTACATACATGAACATGATAAATTGTTCAATGTTTCCATGACTTGTAGGGGTTCTAAAATTTAAGGAAAAAACATTTATCGTCAAAAATAATGAAATTGTAGGGGAAAAAATACAATGTTTCATGAATAGTATATTATTAAGATCTATTCTATTTATGAATAACAATATTCTACTATCAGGGTCATAGAATCCCAGCTATTTGATAAATCAAAAATAATAAATGAACATTAAAACTATGTGATTAATGTTAGAAAACACTGTGAAGATAAGATTAATAAAATGGAAAATTAAATGGAATGTAGGATGAAATTTCCCTAAAATGGGATGTTTTCCCTCATAATACAATATGTTGATCTAGATGTTAAATTGAAAATTTTGAATTAGACACATTCCAGAACATCGTATTTTTCTAAAAATAAGAACACATCCACCCAATAATTTGGTGAGATTTAACCTCCAAAAATAGATTCCATTATTTAAAATATTGATATGACTCATGTCTCTAAGAAGACTAATTTTTTTGTTAAGAATATATCAAAATTACCACTTGACAAACCTTATGATTGTTCATGAATGAAGATAACCCGCATCCTATGGTGGATACTAGAAATGGAAGAAAAAATATCCCTCAAAACGATTCTCAAAGATGGGAAAGTCAACTCTAGAAATAGATTGGAAATAAATATTTTCTGATTAATGATACAAGATTTAGAGGGAGATTTTATGGAGATTATTGATGATGTTGGATGTTTGGGAATCAAGATATTGAATGTTGACACAACATGAGTGAGTTTGATTAATATAGATGGAAATCATTCTAAGCCATTAGAGGTGAAGAAATTACAAGAGTTACCATTAAAGTAAACAAGAATACATAGACAAAGGACAATATATATCATGAAAATATTTGGGTGTCTAGAGGACTTCAATGATTATTGAAATGTTACTAGTTAAATAAAAGAAGGTTGTTGGTATGCACCAACTAGGTACATATTCTGTAATAATAAAATACCCAAAAAATGTAGAAAAAAATATGTTAAAATGTTATCCTTGGGGAATAAATAAACAAAGGTAATAAATAAATCATTGATGAATGATACTCCCATGGAGATTAATAAATAATAACCCAATAATTTAATGTTTTCTAAGAACAAATTCTTATATGATGGAATGATATTTCATGACATAGACCACTACAAATAGTACCTGTAATTAAAAAGGATCTGGTAAATATTAATAAGTAAATCAATCAAGAAATGAAATAAGAAATTAGAGTGAAAAATAGATTCCTAATTAAGTCTATGTAGAGTGAACCATGAAACGTGACTCAAAAACATTCATGAATACATATTTAATAACTAAAATAAAATATGCTACCAAGGACTGATTTATCATATTTAGTGAAAATTTGAAAAATTATAGATAAATGAATAAATATAATGATGATGTACTATATATAGAAAAGGAAAAAGAAAACCAATTATTTCACATGAATAAAAATTAAATATCATGATAGGATTCTATAAATGAAAACACTAGTGTCACAAATGTTTTTTGGGATGGTCTAATCAGACTGGACATAATACTATAAATGTAATGACACTTCTACCTACTCAAAAAAAGATGCTATATTCTAAAAAAATAATCATATTAACATATTTTCCTACTAGATTATGTGAAGATAAATAATACAAATATAATAAAATTAATTTAAATAAAGGGTTTATTATTTTAAATAAATATCATAATGTGAAATATAAACAAGGCATAATCATGAGGTGCATAAAAAACTTGTGAGTTAAAATCAATGGAGTCTTAAGGTTGAGAGTATATTTTCTTGGGAATTGCACATATTATTAAACTAATATGTCTTCTAAAGTATTTCTTTATTTCTTGGGTAGTATTTTTTGCATAAATTATAAGAAAATTAATGTGAATATCATTATAACGAGGGAAATGAGTTGAAAACGTAGAGGAAAAGAAGATGGAATGATTATTCAAGATCTGAAAAAAACATGAATTATTCCACAATGGTGGGACATTAATATGTACATCTTGAAGACAATATTATGATAGATTCCACTAGATAAAATGTATTGTAATGCACCCATTGTGGGGGACTAAAGAAAAAGTCGATGATATCATTGATTAATTCATGAATATATAGTAAATGATAAATTATATATATAACTTGATGACAAAGAAAACCCAATTACACATCTATTCATTTAAATTATTATATAATGTTTTTTAATCAATTATGAGATTGGGTTGAAGAGAAAACACTTGGAAAAGAGGAATTAAATATTCATTCACATGATATTTCTATTATGTTTGCTAATGTGTGCATGATAATATATTACTTGATATATCTATTTTATGTTGTCCACACTGAGAAATAAATATTCAATGAAGATGATATCACATTCATGGTTGTCAGTTGACGTCGCAGAAAACCCTTGGCATATCACTATTGTTTTCTACACTTGGTCAGCCCCTATAGACATATACATGGCTAACTAATGACCCTATGAAAATTCAACCATGTGGAAAGAATACCCTTTTCATTAAAAGGTGAAGTAATTATCAAATTCCATGAATGGAAGGAAAAATACAATCTTTAATATTTTCCATTTATTTTAATTATGGCATAGAAGGGACATTGACATTAATGAAATGGTTTTGATAATAAATCTAATGAGGGATATCGAAAGGCCCATGTAGATGGATGATGAGTTTGATTTTATATGTGTCAAATAAATAATAAGGAATCAAAAATAAATGTTTTATGATGTTCTATATGATTAGTAATTAATTATGGAATGATAAATATAGGGAGATATTAATAACTATTGACAACGGTTGGTGGTGATTTTTATGGATTTGTTATGGACAAATTGGATGTCATCTTGTATGAAAATTATCTAGGATTTGGGACGATACTGTGGAATTATTATGGATTCATCTAATGGAATTATATATAGAAATTATTTATTTCTTATTATATTGTGATGATGGTTGGACCGATCTTATTCTCAACGAAATGATCCAATTTCACCTACTGATTGCTCATTTTTTTGCATCAGTTGAAGAAGATCATGTAATTATGATTATCAATCATCAATATTTTGATGAAATGATAAATTATAGATGGATCATAATTTTATGATTGACCATCCTATGAATTGACGATTCGAGATGTAAAAAATGGGGGATACGATGTACGAACATTATTTTATGTGTTTATTTTAATATGAGGAGGATAATGTATATGAAAATATCCAAGATTAAAGTTAGTGAGAAGATTAATTGAAAACTATTCATAATATATGATGGACGATTGCGAATTGAAACTGAAGTGAAGGAATTAACGGTTGGAATTAAAATAAAAATTTATTTTTTTAAGAAGGTTGAAATTGGAAAGCAAAACATAGTAATTGCAATGTGTTTTGACTATTTAATGAAAATATGTGGAAAACCAACAATCTAACCTAGGACATGCTTGACATGTGGGTATATAAATTCAACAATGCTTATGGAAGAAACATTATACATCCAATGTGCGGTATAGGAATCAAATTGCTCGTATCATAAGTGAATACCAATATGCTCATGTCATTCTCTGAGTAATGATTTAGATACATTAAGTGTATTTCCATGAAGATTGAATAAATCCAAACAAAAAAAATTATCTGCTAAAAATTTCGATAAATGCATTGGAATTATCAAAATATTCTTTTAGATTTTTATTAATGTATATTCATTTAATGGAGAAATGAAAATGGTATACCATGATATTCCATAGGGATTTATAATTTTTCTAGAAGAAATAGAGAGCCTTAAACATTTATGTATTTTATTTGTGGCTAGGGTAGTTAATTTTCAGGATATGTTTATAAAGCATGAATTCATAGTTTTGGATCTAGGGAGTACTATATAGTATTAAGAATGATATATGATCCTATATGTATTTAAATGAGTCTCATGATTTATTTTTTGGTATGTAGAACTAGGAGACATGAATCTTTCATGTATTCAAAATGAAGTAAAGGGTGAATCACAGGTGATCACATGCCCATGTGACAAGAAAAGGTTATTGTTGATGCTCTGTTCCATCACAGAGTCCAAGGATTGGCTAAGGGGAATACATAGAGCAAATAAGAGGGAAGATTGATAAAATATTGAAAAGGAATTATGGAACGCTAGTATACTTGTGCGCTAGCCTTGGGAGCACAAGTCACTTGTGTGTGCCCTAAGTGAAATGTCGACCAAACTCAGGTTGCCTATAAATAGCCAATGTGGGCCACCCATTTCATGGACAGGTTTTCCAAAACTCATAATTATGCTATGGGAGCCCTAGACTCTACTTGAAGTCTTCTGAACACTTCTAAGGTAATTTCTTACCTAGAATAGAAGATCTAAAGAGGAGGAATAAGGCCTAAGTGTTAGAACTCATCAATACATGCTCGCCTAAGTGTCCATCCCTTAAGGGAAATGAAGACACTTGTGTGCCGCCTAATCCTCTTATGGAAACTTCTGCGACGCCCTTCTGAAATCATCTAGGTATAATACTAAGGGCTTGAGACAAGTCTCGCACAAGTATTAACCTACAGGTTCTCCGTCTCCCAAGTGAACTCATGTCTCCCATGTATACTTGCGCAACCAGGACTTGCGTGCGAGAACAATACTTGAGCGCCTCCTTCCAATTCACTTTTTTTCCTCAAATTCGCCTCTCCTCTTCAAGATTTAGACTTCAAAACCTTCTTCAAAGCCATTTATGGCATGGTTCCTTTGATGGATTCCTTATCTGAAAGGAATTCTGTGGAACATCTCTCAAAACCTCGTGATGTACATAACATTATGTCACTAAGGTTAGATATTTGCTTCATTCAACCTCATCCTTTAAGATAATAAGATCATTAATCTGGGAATCCTCCTTAGGAGTAAGCCCCAAGTTCTCTATTCATTGGCATCCTCCAAAGGAGTAAGCCCCATGTTCCCTAATCTGGGCTTCCTCCTAAGGAGTAAGCCCCAATCATAAATCCCTTTTAATTTGGGTATCCTCCTTAGGAGTAAGTCCCATGTTCCATGACTTGGTCTCCTTTTCAAGGGTAAGCCCCACTTATAATTTCCCTTAACATTGGCCTCATTCTCAGGAATGAGACCAAAATTAAAAATCCCCTTAATATGGGAATCCTCATCCGGAGTAAGCCCCAGTCTTAATTTATTTTTATTTGGGATTCCATTTCAGAAATAAAACCCAATCATTAGTCCCTCTTACATTTTTTGTTCCTTATATGAAAGGAATTATGTGGAAAATCTCTCAAAACCTCATGATTTACATAACTTTATTTCACTATGTTTAGAGATTTCCTTCATTAATCCTCATAATTTATGATGAGAAGATCTTTAATATGGGCATCCTCCTTAGGAGTAAGCCCCAAGATCCTTAATCTGGGCATCCTCCTTAGGAGTAAGCCCCAATCATAAGCCCCCTTTAATTTTAGCATCCTCTTTAGGAGTAAATCCAAAGTTCCAAGTCTGGTCCTCCTTCTTAGGATTAAGCCCCAAGTTATAAGTCCCATTTGATTTGGGTTTCCTTTTCAGGAGTAAGTCCTGAGTTAAAATTCCAAATCTCCATAAAGAACAAATACATTTATGGACCGTACGCATGGGATTATTTCCTGAACTAAGTCATAATCTTCATTTACTTCGGTCGCAATACATACGTAAGCCCCAAATCATTTCTTATGATTGCATATTTCATGGCACAATCGTCAGATTAACTAATACCTCTTGTTTCACACACCGAGTATGACTCAATTGGGCATAGAGTGTAAAAGTAATTATTACATCTCTCTTTGGGCCACTAATCATGAATAAAACTCATACGGCAATACCCAAACTACGTGGACATTGATCTCTACCATTAAATTAAAGTATGTAGGAAGACTTTATAAGGTCCAATCCCATCTTTCATTGATTCGTTTTTGTCCCATATGACGTTAAACTACATCCATCCACTTGAACTACGTTGGTTATGATTCCATTTCTAACAAAGATACGTAGGTATCGCATCTGCGGGTACGATCCCAACACTAAAATAATACAGTCTTTCTGAATGACAATAAACTTCATGTTCCCCACTGAGTGGATTTAAAACTAGTATGGTCATCATAATGACCAAGAGAGTTCTATATAATGCATTGAATAATACAATTTACTAATAATCACTAATTCATATAGATGATTCTATATTGATGAAGAACATCAAATAAATATAAAAGATTATCTAAATCCCCTACATATCAATCATTGATTTCAAGTTATAATGGAAAAAAACTCATTTTCATGCTTGGTAAATTAATATGGATTCACAAACATAACTCAAATCTATAAGAGAGTCCCGGAGCAGACAATAATTCCCCCTAAAAATGTGTGATGAGTCTGACCTCCCATCCTCTCGACCATTGAAAATTCTTAAACCCCATCAGTCCATAGCTAATGGGAATCTACCATTGGAAAGTAGGTCTAAATGGATATAAAATCATTGGATGATTCCAGTTCTATGAATAAACCCATTAGAAACCGATTGGAATGTCTGAACCATAAAAAAACCAGGACATCCCCATTTCCAGAAGAAAATAATGGTGAACCTGATTTGAATCCTTAACCAAGTTAAATGATGTTTTACTTATTTGTTATGCCACTATTTAACTTAATGTGAGGGCCAACAAAGAAATCAATAACATATGTGCTCATCCAAATGATGTAGACTGGACTAACATATCTTGATGATGTCTATTATATCAAAAAGGAACTCGTTTCCAAGATATCTCGGCATTATAGAAATGGATTCTTTAAATTTCACACCAGTGAATGCCTCGGCCACTTCCCCTACTGGATCCTTGTACGCTCTGAGGACGACATCACATATTAAACATATTCATCGTTGGGTCTCAAATGCATTGGTTAAGGAATAAAATCAACACGGTACCATTCCGACTCTGGTGGCCACTCGGCAAGTCCTCCATGTTAACAATTAACCCTGGTTTTCCGGACAGTGACGACTGGTGGTCAAGAAGCCGGTGGTGCCAACCACCATCTGAAACCATTTCGGGTCATTACCCCCGAATCAAATTCACCAGTCTCTCCCATATTATGGGGAGGTGAATGAGAAGGTCACTCAAGGAGTTAATTCAAGAAGAAAGGAGTCCTTACCGAGGGCTCCCACCAACAATTGCCGCCGGACTCGTGCAGTAGTGCACCCTCAATATGATGAGTGTATCTCCTTTTGGGGTTTGATTCAGGTTCCTCAGACCCAAGAATGCATGACGAACCGTCAGAGGAAAAATCTGGTCAACATGGAGTAGGTTCTTACTTCTTCCCCCTCCGGAGAAGGCCATCAAGCTAACTTGATGGAATATAACGAGCGGGCATATACACCCTTCCGTCCTGATATTACAACCCATCAGACTCATCTGGAAGAAACACACCAATCCCGATAGGAAATTCCGGCGGAGTATTATATGTAGGCATATACATCTGTTTATAATTCATCATCCAGTCAACATGCTAATCTGACTGCATCATAAGAATCTCATCAGTCTAATATGGTGACAACTGATAAGAAAGAACATACACCTGTTTACAATCACCAATTCTGTTAGCTATCTCGTCTTCCTGTATTGAAAGAAATTCCTCAACTGTACTTGACGAATAGTATACAGCTGGCACATACACCATCCAATGTTCATCAGGATAACCAATCGTCTCGTTTGGTAGCACCCAGAGATGTCAATTGGAAATCTCCAATGACAAGCAGGAGGTTGAAATAATTTTTTCCCCCCACACATTAGTACAATCAGAATTCAGTGATAGGAAATGGAGGATATGAGTAGGCACATACCCCTACTCTAGACACAGAATGGACGTATATTCCTATTCCGGTAGTTGAAGTCACCAATCACATTCTGACAATGGTTAAAGAGTAGAAGCAAATCTCTACCCATATTCTGGATGCCTGTCAAAATATTATAAGAACATCAGCATCATCACAGGGAAGGAATAATAAATCTATCCTTATTAGTGGAGTGACTCATCAAAATATCACTCCAGAATAGTTACACACCTCTATCCCAGTCTAGGAGGGTTCTATGGTATACTCCCCAATGTCACACAGACAATCAAGTCATGCACATACACCCAATTTGAATGGAGATAATCAGCCTAACCTAACCATTTCTACTGAGTAGGCTCATACACCTGTGTTTCCCAATAGGAACAAGTGGATTAAAAAGGTTTTCTTTTCCCAAAAAAAAAACAAGTGGTTTCCAAAGTCAGTAAGAAGGAATCTATGAAAAAGACCCATCCAACACAGTCGATAAATCAAGAGCCAATCTGTAAAAAGGCTTTGCTCGATGCTGGAGTTCTTGAAGCCCTCATAAAATTATCTATTACAACTCATGATTCTAATATTTCATTTTCAAATTCTAGAAATAACAACAATAATTATGAAGGCTTTCATCAGACACTTCCTCCTGAAAGCTTGAATCATGACAGTTCGGTCGATCTCGAAGTATCATCTTCAAAGGAGGGTAACGATAACCCTCTACATAGAGAGAAGAACAAGGAGCCAAGGGATTCATGTTTTCTATAACACACAATGGTTGTCCTTCTCATGATGATAAATTTATCCACAAAAGTCCTCTCCACAGTAGTAAATCGCATTGCATGGAAAATTCTTCGAAGGAAAATGCAGTAACGAGAAAGCCCTCTTATCCTAAGACACTTGAAAATTTGAATCCATTTATGTCTGATTATTTACTACTAGTAGGTGAAATACTTTCCCAATTAGAATATATCATGGGGTGTAGATCATTCTCCAAACCACCCCTGGTTCATTCATCTTCTAATTTGATAAATTAATTCCCTACCAATCTTGTTGAATATGATGAATCAATAAATAACAAACATCTTTGGTATAATCAAGTAGAATAATATTCTTCAAATGATAAGGAGGAAGTGTTGAATATGAGAAAACAGTTGGCAAAAGGTGATGTACCAGTCATTTTTTGGCCTTTGGCTGACTCTCTGTATGATATTCCTGAAATGTTGATGGAAGATTGTATTCACGATATTCGTCTCAACATACGGAAAACTCTTTGTCAAATAAAATAGAAAATTGTATCTTATGATGAATATGAAAATAATTTCAAGAAATTAGAATGGTTACAATGCCAAATTGATTTGGCATCTCTCTCAGTTTCCTGATATCTAATGGTTTTAAAGCAGCAGAGAGCCCTTCAGCGTGGATTTTTTGGATCACTAAAAAGGTTGCGCTAGATAATTACCAACGCCTCATCTGGTATTAATATCAGGGGATGTGGTGTTCATGGAGTAATGCATTTCACTGTACCCTCCAGTCAACAAAGCCTTCCAAAAGTGGTCTCATGAAATGTTATTTCCCATGGCCGACCACAACCAATTGGTTTTGTGTGTGATCAAAGGCTTTCTCAGGAACAAGCCTCAACTAGTTATTCCCAAAGTCAGGAATATAATGAACAAGTTGATGAATTACTCTTGCATCAAGAAAATGAGAATATCGAACAAGATTCTCATTTTGAGAATGAACATCATCAGGTGACATAGGTGTCAGAAATCATCCAATGGTCATCAGATCCAGGTGATTTGAATAGATGTCAGATGATGCATTTGGCTAATTTCTGGACTAAAAGCTGCAAAATAAGGAGAACTTTTAAGAAAGTATCTGATGTAGAAGCTCAAGAACCGCCTCACCTTGCCAGATTGGGGACTCATTTAGCTCAACCCATGGGATCAACAGTTAGAATTCAAGGAGTTGAGTTGGGAAAGCAGGAACAACCCCAGTTCACCAGACTGGGGAATTATTAAAATCCTCAATCTCTTCCTCCACAAATGTTAGTTTTCACTCGGTTAGAGAAGACGACGCAAGAAGAAAGCATAGCCGAATTATCATGATATTCCCTCCAAATTACAGTTCATCAAGAATTTCTTGATGTATCAACTCAATAAGATGCAATATCTCATCAAGGACAAAGAAGAAGATAGTATCGTTGAAATTCCAATAGAAGGAATGTAATGAGTTTTGCATCGATAAATGTCATCAATGCTGTTGTTACTGATCCCCCAAAACATGAGGTTCACTAAGAGGAATCAGATGAATAAGCTCTTATTAAAGAAATTGTACACATAGAAATAAATGAAGAAGGGGTGCATACCAGAAGCTAGAGGGATTCCCAGAGGAAAGATATTACTTTGGGAAATTCCCTTCCATACTCCAGAAAGGAACATGCTCGGAAAAGTGTTAAATTCAGGTTATGTCCAACCCTACATTTGGAGAAGTCCATTAACTCTCATCAGAGGAACGGTTCGCACAACAAGAGGATGAAATGAAGGAGTTAAGGAGTTTGAATGCATAACTACATCAAGGTAGTCTTCCTCCTAAGCGTGCTGGAGTCAGTCAGTCAAGGGATTTAGTTATAGTTACTGGAATGGATCAAGAATATCCTCCATTACATGTACACCCTCACAGGTCTAATCCTATGGGTCATGCGAAAAGACAACCGGAAGTGCTACCATCATTAGCAGTACTCGTCACCACACCTATCCAAACTCTAGTTATTACACCTGCTCAGGTCCAAGCTCAACCAGATGTTTCTCAAAAGTTAATAACTACAATTGAGTCATTAACAACTTGGTTGGAAGCTATGGAGGGAAAACATGCACATGTTCATCCGGAAAATAATGCTTACCCAGAATGTGTTGATGCAATTCCTTCCCCATCATATTTTTCAAATACCACATTCCCAAAATTTAATGGTTTGGGAGACCCAGTACAAAAAATAACACATTTTGTTTCTAGTTGTGATCCTATGATGGGAACTCCTCAACCACAAGAATTAGTTAAGCTCAGATGTTTTGTGCAGTCTTTACAAGGCCCTGCTTTTGTCTGGTATTCAAGCTTGCAATCCCACTCAATTACCGGGTGGGAAGATCTTGTTCAATGATTCCATCTTTAATTTAGCTCAACATTACCAAAGATGATAATTTTTAGTCGTACAAACTGTAAGAAAAGGGAAAATGAATGAGTCTTGAATTTCATTGCTCACTGGAAGGGATTAATATATTCCTTAATCTTAGAACTCCCTCAAGATGAGTTGTTGCCAATATGTGTGGAAAATTTGAGTGATAAATTACGCACCCTGTTGATTCATGTGAAATAAAGTCGAGGGTTTCGAGAACATACTTCAATCACTCAACAGATCGACGAATCTCTTATAGGAACTAAGTATAAAACTCGTGTAATTCCATCAGCTCTAGGAAAGAGAATGGGGAGAGCAGAGGCTGCTACAGTTACACTTAAACAAGAATCTTTACCATCTTCCACTTCAAAACCATCATCTTATCAAAGGTCTCCACCTCCGGAGCATCAAAAACTGAGGCCGTCTCATCAAGATTATCAAAGAGATCAAAGACGGAAACAATTTGATGAGTTAAAGAACAAAGTCTATTCTTTTTGAAATGAACAAGTTCTTGGTTACTTCATTTCAGCTCTGGAAAATAATTTGGTTCATTTTCCGAGGCCTAAAAGTCCGAACAAGGAAGGAGATGAAGACCTTCCCACCTGTTTCCCATTTCATCAAATGTTGAGGCATCCCATTCAGGAGTGTTTTGTCTTCAAAGACCTTCTACAAAATATGGTGGACTCGGGACAAGTAAAACTGGAATGTTCTTCAGTCCAGGTAGCATGTGTTAGTATCAAATATCCAGAGGAAGAATGCGAGTGGCACGAATTCAAAAGAAAAAATGCACATAAATATGATGATTGGATGGTCAGGAAAACGATCAACCGAACTCATGCAATTTTGTGAATGCAATTGAAGAAACCAATGGTGCCTTCTGCTATTTCGGCCACATCCAATCTCCCTTTGTCAGAAGGAAAATCCTCAAATAGGCGACATAATTCAAAGAAAGAAGAGAAGTCAAAAGAACATGAGCTTGTGTCATTGGCTATGTTGTCTTTGACTCTGGAAAGTTTTATGCAATCTACTTCAAAAGCACGGGCACCACCCCAACAAATGGTACATCCCGAAATGGTTCATTAGGAAGATTCTTCATTAGATGAAGAGTTGATATTTGGTTCTGTTAACATGATTCACTTAATGGATCTGTGTGTCAGTTATAGTTTCAATATTGATGAGCCTGGGTCCCCTTTATCAAAAAGTGGAATTAGAGGAAGTTCTAGAGGTCTAGGATACTGGGGAAGACATGGATATTTCTGAAGACACTATTCCAATACTACCCCTGCTAGAACTATATATGCAGTAGAAAATCGTGGGAAAACCCTTCAGCGGGCTCAACAAGAATAAGAAAGTTCATCCACAAATTGAAGATTCAGTCCTGGCATAGTTATTTTGGAATATCGGTTAGAGGATACACCTTCTTCCTCTAAGAAAATAAATAGACCTAGTCGGTCTAATTTTCCAAATCCATGAGTATTTCTAGCTCCTACCCCGATACAAGATCCATCTACATCCAAAGCATCAACTTCTTAGGCACATATGAAACCACATGTTAATGTTGGGAAACGTAGACCTTTGGACCAAAATTCTGATGTCTTGAAGCATTTGGCCCAAGTACCAACCATGTTATCAATACTGGATTCCATAAATATATGAAATGATCTTCGGGAGGCACTCATTGAGGCTTTTTCAAGTCCTCGTGAATTCGAAACTAAAATTGATGCGACTGAGGACTACCATATAGAAAATGATCCTACCGAATTTCATGTAGTGATATCTTTTACAGATTAAGATGAAGATGATGTTGTGCGTGGACATATAAGAGCTTTGTATTTATCTGGAACGGTCAATGATATAGACATATGACGAGCATTCATTGATAATGGTTCAGGATTCAACCTCATCTCTATTCGTACACATTGTCGATTGGGCCTCACCGAATCTGATTTATCTCCTTATACATTGATTTTTCAAGGATATGATAAAAATGAAAAAGAACCTCTAGGTGAGATTACACTCATAACTCAGTTTGGAGACCTTTTATCCAATTCAAATTTCATGGTTGTTTGTCATGACACAACCTTCAACATTTTTCTTGGAATACCCTGGCTACATCAACATGCAGCTATACCTTCATCATACCATCAGTGTCTCAAATATTGTTTCAATGGTCAGATTGGTACATTGTATGGTGATAAATCCCCATTCAAAACATGTTAATCTCAATAAATTGAGGCATAATTCAATAACATGGAGGGAAAATAGATATCAACGACAAAGGATGTTACAAAAATTAATTCCCCATATGGTTTGGAAAAGATTCCAGTAAACCCATTCATACATGTCAGTACAGATTATGTGTTGCCTATCAGTCAAATTGACAGGATAGAACCAAATCCAAATACTCTTATGGAAAATTCCATAATTTCAATTATGGAAACCAGGCCAGAAATCATGGTAGAAATTTTTGATTCACCAGGAAACGATGAATGCTTAAATGGTGATATCATCATGTCATCCACTGAAATCCAGCAATTCTATTCTTCATCAACCATGCCCGAAGAAGTTATAGCAATGTCAGATATGAATGATGATGTGGATTCTCAATCAATCATCTTCTATTTATTACCCAAGGAAAACCCTTCCTCATTATTAGTGTCAGAAATGGCATCCTTTTCTTCAATATGATCAAATTTTAACTTCTCTCTTGACCATGGAAATTATGCTTCATCATCTACTATTTGTGTAGAAACAATTTAAGTAACACATATTGAAGAAGAAGTGGAAGATCTCAGGGATGCTCCTCCAGCATTTGAAGAAGGTATCTCTACCACTGTTGATGAAATCAGAGAAATAAATCTTGGAAAAAAAGAATATCCACGCCCCACTTCAATTAGTGAGGCCATGTCTCTTGAAGGGTAAGAAATGTATATTTCATTTTTAAAGAAAAATCTAGATATATTTGCTTGGAATTATATAGAAATATCATGGATTGATCTTGATGTTTCTACTCATCATTTGGGTTTTCTAGAAGAACATCGAGCATTCAAGAAATCCTCAAGAAGAACACTCCCAACTTATGCCTCCAAAACTGAATCTGAAGTGGATAATCTTATCAAGGACAACTTTTTCAGAGAAGTCCAATATCCCAAATGGTGGGAAAATATTGTCCCTATGAAAACAAATCATGGAAAAATTAGAGTTTGAATTGATTTTAGATATCTTAATCGGCATTGTACCAAATATGATTTTCCAGTTCCGATCACATAACTCTTAATTGATGCAACAGCTGGATATGAATCAATTTCCTTCATGGACGGATATTCTAGGTATAAAAAAATATGAATGGCTCCAGAAGATGAAGAATATATAGCCTTCAGATCCCCTCAAGGTGTGTTTTGCTATCAGGTAATGCCCTTTGACTTGAAGAATGCAGGTGAAACATATCAATGTTCCATGAACCTTATCTTCAAACCATTTTATGGAATTTTTTTGAATGTTATGTGGAAAATTTGGTGAAAAAATCTAGACAATGGTTTAATAACTTGGAAAATTTGGAAATCATATTTCACATACATCGACAACAAAATTTGAAGATGAACCCCTTGAAATGTTATTTTGGGGTAACCTCAGGAAAATTTCTCAGCATTTTTGTACGCCATCATGGTATCTAATTTGATCCTAAGAAGGAAAAATAAATCCTTGGTATTTTACCTCGTCAAAATTTGAAGGAATTGAGAGGACATCAAGGAAACATGACCTACATTCAACGTTTCATCGCCAATCTAGAAGGAAAATGTCTACCCTTCACCAAATTAATGAAGATGGGAGTCACTTACCAGTGGACTGAAAAATTTCAAGAAGAATTCAATATTCTCAAGAAATATCTTCTGAGCCCACTGGTATTAATCCCGCCTGTTGAAGGAAGACCACTTATTCTTTTTGTAACAACTTTAGAGTGATCATTGGGTTCCTTCCTTGCCCAAAAGAATGATGCAGGGAATGAAAACATCCTTTATAATCTAAGTCGGACTATGCTTGAGGCGAAGCTCGATATTCAAGTATTGAAAAGTGCTACCTAGCATTAATATTTGATGTTCAGAAATTGATACACTACCTGCAACATCATGAGGTCTAATTGGTATCTCACAATAACCCAGTCAAATTTATCCTTAGTCATCCAATAATTACAAGACGTCTGGAAAGGTGGGCTGTTATTTTTCAGTAGTTTGATATCCATTATGTGTCTCAAATGGAAATAAAGGGCCAAGATCTGGCTGATTTCCTTGCTGAAAACCCTTCTATGGAAGATACATCTTTATATATTGAACTTCTAGAAGATGAAGTCTTCTATATTCAAGATAATATTCAAAAATTGGAAATATACTTTGATGGTGCTTCCAGAAGTCCAATAGAGAAGAAAATGGAAGATCCTAAATTCAACAATGTTGTCTAAATAATTGTACTGATTCCCCCAGAAAAGTTAGTTCTACCCAAACCCATCTTATTTTTGGAAGGCGGTACAAATAATGAAGCAGAATATCAAGATCTCATCGTAGGATTGGAGTTGGCACTTCAGGCATAGGTGAATCACTAAAAGGTTAAAGGTGATTCAGACGTGGTAATCAAACAAGTCAATGGTTACTATGCCATCAGAAAAGAAGAGTTAATCCCTTTGTATGATTATGTCTGAGAGTAAATGGCATAATTTCATTCGGAACGGGAATTTTCTTATGTCCCATGATCACAAAATGCTCATGATGATGCACTGGATAATGTAGCCACAACTCTGGAAGATCCAAATCGGGACGAAACAATCATCAGTATTGCCCACTATCGTATAGTTTTACCTTATGTTCAAATCAGAATAGAGGAAATCAATGAAATTAGTCCCATTTATGATCCATATGGTCAGACTATATTATGGATGACGACTATCAGGGAATACATTCAAAATGGAACAATCCCACCTGATAGAGCTGGGAAAGAACAAATCTGGTGACATGTGATCAATTTTACTCTTTATGATAGCTCATATCACCTAGGAAAAATTCTCTACAAGTGAGGTTTTGATGTAATTCTCATCAGATGTATTGATGGTGAAGAGACAATGATTGTCATGAATGAAGTACATGCATGAGTCTGTGGTGCCCACCAGTCTGGACATAGACTGTCTGATCAAGTTCAAAGGCTTGGATACTTTTGGCCTTTAATGATACAATATTGTGTTGGTTTCACTATTAAGTTTCATTCTTGCCAAGTATATGCCAATTTTTTTATCAACCCCCATAGTTTATCCATACAGCTAAATACTCATGTCCATTTTCCACATGGGGAATAGACGTAGTAGGACCTTACCCTTCGGCAACATCCAAGAAGTTTAAGTATATTCTTACTATTACTGACTTCTTTTCCAAATGGGCAGAGGAAATAACTCTCTAAGAAGTTAGTTCTAAAAGCATTTTCATCTTCATCAATTCTAACATCATTACCAAATTTAGTGTCTCTCATACCATATTAACGGACAATGGCATAGACTTATGTTCATCCGAGGTAAGGAAGTTGTATCAAGAATTAAACATCAAATACAACCATTCATCTCGATATCATGCAGTGGCCAATGGAAAAATAGATGACTTCAATAAGACTATTTAAAAAATATTGTAAAAGATGGTAGATAATGATATGAAATCATGTCCTTATAATCTTTTTCATTATTTATTGGCTTATCGGACCACCACCTGCACTACTACATGGTCAAATCCATATTCATTGGTATATGGAAACGAAGCAGTCTTTCCCATTGAGGTTCAATTACCTCCAATCAGAGTATCCATTTGTGATCAATCATCTACAGATAAACAATCTCAAAATATATTGGATGAATTGGAATGATTAGATGAAAAAATAGTGTGCACCCTGCACCAATTTGATCTCTATCATAATAAAATAGCACGAGCTTTCAACAAAAAAGTCTGTCTTCGTTCATTCATTCAAGGAGAATTTGTATTGGTCCTTATAACTCCAATTATACTAGGAAAGAAACCTCCAAATCTTGATTCAATATGGGATGGACCTTACTCAATACATAAGGTCTACTCCAATGGAGCTTATTCATTAAAATCAATGGATTGAGGACTCATTATAACTCCAACCAATGCAATATTCTTGAATAAGTATTTTGTGTAATACAAATACACCATTTAGTCATTACTGCAATACATTAAACTGCATGGTGCCATAGTCCTCACTACAAGAATGTAAACCGCATAGTCCCTTTAGTCCTTACTACAAGACCTTAAATGGCATTGTCCCTTTAGTCCTTACTACAAGACATTAAACTACATGGTCCCTTTAGTCCTTACTACAAGACATTAAACTCCATGGTCCCTTTAGTCATTACTGCAAGACATTAAATTGCATGGTCCCGTATTCCTTACTGTAAGACATTAAATTGAATGGTCCCTTTATTACATACTGAAATACATTAAACATCATGGTCCCTTTCGTCCGGACTGCAAGACTTTAAACTGCATGGTCCCTTTAGTCCCCACTGCAAGACATTAAACTGCATGGTCCCTCTATCGTCCATCATGACGTTATACTGTGTCCCTATCGTCCAACATGACTTTAAACTATGTCCCTATCATTTAACATGATGTCAAACTGTGTCCCTATCGTCCAACATGATGTTAAACTGTGAATCGTTAGGGTTTTTATTACCTCTTGTTTCTCACACCGAGAATGAATCATGTTAGCTTAGAGTAAGCTTCAACCACAACACCATCTATGGGCCACTAACCACGCTTAAGTCCCAACATCATCTTCTAGTTGTCCTCAAGTACAATTTTATCAAAAATTCATTCTTAATCGAACTACGCAGACTTTGATCATTCCCTTCTAGGCTGGGTACGTAGGAAACCTCCCGAGGTTCAAGCCCAAAACCAACATATTCACATCGGTTCACCTCCATCTCATACGATGTTAATACATGAAGCCCCCCTGTAACCAATATCTTCACATTGGATCACCATCTTACTTGATATATGACGTTTAACTATAAAGTCCCCCATTTTCAACACTCCACGACATTAAACTACATAGCAATATGTCTTAGCTATATGACACTAAACTATGCAGCATCAGTCCATGCATATGACCATAAAATATTCGTAAATTTGTCATATATGACAATAAACTACCATAGTCTCTGACACCCTCAAATGAGAGGTGATAATTATTAACATTGATCCACAATCATGTTATATTCCAAGGACTATGTGCATACATGGAAATGCCCAAACCATTAATCGTGGATCCAACCATTATTTCACTAAAGTCCCCTTTCACCCTTCACATATACGAACTAAATTTGTACAAAGGGTATTTTAAGAACTATGTACGGATTGATTCCCATCCTTGTCGGATACGTAGGAACGTTCGAGCATCCCTCGAACCCAGACCCAAGTCTTTGGGCCTTACCCAAAACTCCACTGTCAGTCCCTTCACTAAAAAGTCCCCCAATGAGGACATGAATGTGGTATGAAAACACTGGTTTTTATTCACATCAGGTTTATAACAAACACACAAGGTGTCTCCCTCATTATGGTACAAACTCAATGACCATAAACTAAGATCTCCTAAATTCTTATCTCATATAACGTTTAACTGTATTTCAATAACTACATTTGGTTTGATTCTCATTCTAATAAGATATGTTCTGTAGTCCAGCATCTCAATTCAGGACCCAGCCACAACCTGATTATGGTCAGCATTGGTCTATGTATCTCCTTCATCCATTGGAAAATACCAATTTTCAAGTGTCATACTCCTATCCTTAAATACATCCATATCTCCATAACCCTTTTCTTGACTTCTGGTCCCAAATTTTCTGATGCTCGGAATTTCTTTTGCCTGACTATGTAGCACGTGCCCTTAGGCGTCCTTGCATAAGTAGTCTACATAACAGACCTGTCAGCCAAAACATGATATTATTTCACTATGCAGCCAATTCCCTTAAGTGGCCCTGGATAATTAAACCCCCTTATGGGTTTGTCAAAAAGTGACAATTTCATTCTTGGGAGGAAAACCTCTTTTTTCCTTATTGGTCATAACAACAATATTTAGGGATCCGCAAAAAAATATCCATCATTAACATATTTTTCCCATAATCTTTTTTATGATCTGAACGTATTCAAGTCTATGTTTTATATTTCCCTTCCCTATGTTTGGGTCAAACCTTCGTAGGACTGACATTCATCAAATTATTTGACAATCTTGATTGGGAATATCTTCTCAATATTCAAGTACCCCTCTAAATACAACAGACTCTATGATTTGGAAAATTTGAATCTCCATAAACTTCTACTGGTTTTTTAGCAATATAAAAGTAAAATTTTTGAGAGTTCTTTAGCTTGAATATTCAGCACATGCCCCGAGGTGGCCTTGCATAAGTTGTCTACAAAACGGTCCGGTTATCCAAAAGATGCTATTATTTGACTATGAATACAATGCCCTTAAGTGGACATGCATAATTCAACCCCCTAATGGGTTTGTAAAATAGAGGTAACATCACTCTTAGGAAATACTTCCTCTAATCCCTTTTAGCCATTTTTTCATATCATCCCTCAGATTCAAAATTTCTTAGCACATAGTTTACATTTTTCCCCCATACTTGAATGTTGTAATATGTTTTCAATCAAATTATCAAGGAATTTGATCAATTTTAATCCAATCAGTTAAATCTATTCGACCATTAAACCTTAGCCTTTTTATGTCCAACATGCATGACATTAAACTGCCAACAAGAGACAGGGTACTCATTAAATTGGGAACCTGTAAAAGGAACTCTGAAAAAAGTCGAGTCATAGCTCGTGAAACGTACATATTGTATGATTTAAAAAATATTGAGCAACAAAAGATGAAAAGTTTGTGTGGTTATTTGTATCTCCCTAGAAAAAAAATTAAAACTATACTTACTAGGCCCATTGGCATAGGTGAAATTAATTAAAGAATGTAGCAAGAGAATTCAGGCACAAATGATTGAAGTTGAATGTTTTTTTCATTGATGCACAAGAGTTAGAAGGACATCCACATACTGGAGTCTCATTGATTTTTCAAGAATTACCAGAGGCATTCAACATAACCCTTCATTTGATTTACATCATCTTGAGCTTCATCAGTAGACACCTATAATTCAACATGATACAATAAGAGACGCAGTGATATCAGCTATTTTTGGAACAAATGTAAAAGAATGTTCTTGAGTGCGGTTTGAGAAAATTTTCAGCGGATCAAATAGTGAATCTGTTGCTATCCAAGAGACTTGGAAGATGGATACATGGATTTGGGAATGGATCATTTGATGTAAAGAGCCATTTTCAGTGATTACTCTTTTAAGATATTGTTCTAATGTCATGATAGTATTCTCTCCACCAACTGGAAATGGAAAACATATCAGCCCATGGGTTTTTCATTTTCATATCTGCAAGGAAATGGCATGGGGGAAAAATTTGAATGTTCCAACAATTTTTGATGCTCTTAATGCACAACATAACCAAAATAGAGAGGTAGTAGTACAAATGCATCTCAGGAATATAGTTATTTGAATCTAGAACGTTGAATCCTTTCAGATGACCATGTCCATATAAAGGCATGTAAATACATTGTGGGAATTTGACAAGATATTTCTTCAAGTATTTGGACAAATCTGGGTGAGTGATGTCGCATATATCATAGTAATCATGGCCAATAATGTTCATCATTTCATCAATCCGCTTGATAGCCATCTCATTTACCAATCCAATCTTCCTTGGAGCCATTGAAGCTACATTAAGATCGAATAATTAAATTTTATGTAAGTTGATTTTTCATAAATTTTTTTAAGAAATAGAAAAAATGTCTAAGGCATTAAGGTGCACAAGTCTAATCTTGCCGCGCAAGTCGAATATGGTCACGCAAGTTGTACCATGATGGTACTGGTGCGCAAGTCAGAAACAGACTGAGGAAGTGTGATGCAACGAAAAGAAGTGCGGACGAACGAAGATCCAAGACACCTACGCGACGAGAGCTCACTTGTGCGATGAGAGCAAGAAGCGTTCAAAAGATGGATGTTTTGTGCTAAGTGATGCCTATATTTATAAGTGATCCAAAAACTTGTGCGCTGCTACCAGCGTGCTCAAAACCTGCATGCCCAAAATCCTTAGTTTTATCCATTACCTCAGAGTAAAACCCTCTTTCATTTTTTCGGATCCAACTATGAGGGGGGACATTTGTTGATGCTCTGTTCTGTCACCGAGTCCAAAGATTGACTAAGGGGAATACCTCGAACAATGAAGTGGGATGATTCATACAATATTTCAAAGGCATTAAGGCGTGCAGGTATACTTGCACACCATCCTTGGGCCTGAAAATCACTTGCCCGCCCTAATTGAAATTTCGGCCAAACTCAGGTGGCCTATAAGTAGCCCCTGTGGGCCCCCCATTTCAAGGACAAATTTTCCAACACTCATAATTAAGCTCTGGGTGCCCTAGTCTCTGTATAAAGACTTAAGAACAATTCTAAGGTAATATCTTACCAATAATAGAATATCTAAAGAGTAAGAATAAACCTTAAGTGTATGAACTCAACAATACTTGCACGCCTAAGTGTCCATCACTTAAGGGAAATGGAGACACTTGTGCGCCACCTTGTCCTCTCATGGAATATTGTGCTCTGTCAATATGGAAGCATATAGGGATAATACTAAGGTCTTGAGCCTATTCACACACAAGTATTACCCTACAGGATCTCCATCGCCCATGTGAACTCATGTTGCACACATATACTTTCACGACCAGGACATGAATTCCAGACCAATACTTGTGTGCCACCTTCCAATTCACTTACTTTCCTCAAATTATACTCTCCTCTTCAAGATTTTGACTTCAAATCCCTATTTAAAGCCATTTATGGCATGGTTCCTTTGTTAGCTTCCTCATCTTAAAATAATTAATTGGAACATCTCTCAAAACCTCGTGATTTACATAACTTTATGTCACTAAGGTTAGAGATTTCCTTCATTCAACCTCATCCTTTAAGATAAGAAGATATTTAATCTGGGAATCCTCCTTAGGAGTAAGACCCAAGTTCCTTATTCATGGGAATTCTCCTTAGGAGTAAGCCCCATGTTCCCTAATCTGGGCATCCTCCTTAGAAGTAAGCTCGAATAAAAAATCTCCTTAATTTGGGCATCCTCCTTATGAGAAAGTCCCATGTTCCATGTCTGGGCCTCCATTTCCGGAGTAAGCCCCAGTCATAATTTCCCTTAACATGGACCTCCTTCTGAGGGGTAAACCCCAAATTACAAATCCCCTTAATATAGAATCCTTCTCAAGAGTAAGACCCAGTCTTAATTGTTTTTGATTTGGGCTTCATTTTCAGGAATAAAACCGAATCTTAAGTCCCTCTTAAAGTGTTGCCTTCCTTATCCGAAAGGAATTCTATGGAACATATATAAAAAACTTTTGATTTGCATAACTTTATGTCACTATGGATAGTGATTTCCATCATTCATCCACATAATTTAAGATGAGAAGATATTTAATCTGGTCATCCTCCTTAGGAGTAAGCCCCATGTTCCCAAATCTGGGCATCCTCCTTAGGAGTAAACCCCAATCATAAGTCCCCTTTAGTTTGGGCATCCTCCATTGGAGTAAATCCCAAGTTCAATGTCTGGGCCTCCATCTCGGGATTAATACCTATGTTAAAAGTTCCCTTTTATTTGGGCCTGCTTTTCAGGATTAAGTACCGAGATAAAATTCCAAATCTCCATAAGGCACAAATACCTCTATGTACCCTGCTCCTGGGTTTCTTTCGTGAACTAAGACCTAATCATCATTTACATAGGCCATCATACATTGTAAGCCCCACATTATTTCTTATGATTTCATCTTTCAAGGAACAATAGTTAGATTTACTGATACCTCTTGTTTCTCACACCGAGTATGACATACGTGGGCTTAGAGTGTAAAAGTAATTATGAAATCTCTCATTGGGCCATTAATCATGCATAAACCTCATACTTTAATACCCAAACTATGTATATGTTGACCTCTTCCTTTAGAGAAGAGTACGTAGGAAGCCTTTATGAGGTCCAAGCCCATATTTCATTAATTCTTTTTCCGTCCCAAATGACGTTAAACTACATCCTTCCACTCGAACTACGTGGGTTCTGATTCCATTTCTAACAAGGATATGTAGGTATCCCATCTTCGGTCATGATTCCAACTATAAAATAATTGTTTCTTTCTAAATGAAAATAAACATCAAGTGACCCACTGAGTAGATTATAACTAGTATGGTCATCATAATGTCCAAGAGTGTTCTACATAATGTATTGAAGGATGCCATTGACTGAGAATCACTAATTCATATAGATGATTCACTATTAATGAAGAACTTCCAATACATATGAAATATTCTCTAAAGCCCCTACATATCTATCATTGATTTCAAGGTCTAAAGGAAAAAAAACTCATTTTCATGCTTGTTAAATTAATAATTTTTCATGAACATAACTAAAATCTATAAGAGAGTCCCAGAGTAGACAATAGTTCCCCCCAAAAAGGTGTGATTAGTCTTACCTCCCATCCTCTCGACCAATGAAAATTCTTATGCTTCATCATTCCACAACTAATGGGCACATACCTTTGGAATGTAGGTCTAAATGGATATATAATATTTGGATGTTTCCAGTTCTACGAATAAACCCATTAGAAATTAATTGTAATGTTTGAACCATAAAAATACAAGGTCATCCCCATTTCCGAAAGAAACTGTTACCCATAATACTAGATTATATGAAATGAAGATGCTTGAATTTTGACTATAAATCATAAAGGATCATTCATGTAAACGTTAATTAAACTCCAATACATAATTTTTTTTAGATGGAAGCCATATGAAGAAGATGAAAATACCAAACCCATTCATGTATTTTAAACTAAGAATTATGATTAATAATACCCGTGGTAATTATGGTATTTAAAATGAGTAATAGAAATACCGAACAATAATTCTATTATTTATACTTCAGGAAGAATAAAAAAATTTACATAAAACTCATTTATATTATGATCTAAATAGATAATTTAATATTTCTAATTAATTGAGTCCCTCTGTACAATATTGTTTGAGTATAAATATGTTCATGTAAGCGATTATGGAAAATACGAATTTTAATATATCATGGATATCATGATATAGTTTATGCATCGATGATATATTGGATTCATGGTCAACTAATTAATCATTTTAGTGATCACATATTCCTGAGTTTTTTAAGAGAAGACTCAAGAAGCGCATTGATAATGTTATTGAGGAGTAAAAAATTATGGGGAAACAACCTTTATTTTGCAAAAAAAGAATATATCCTAAATAAATCTTGGTTATAGTATAAAAAATTATTTTTACACTGAGGGTATATGTCAAAATATTCCATACATTAATGAATTTATTATGTTCCTACACGAGCATTGTGTGTTGATTCTAGGTCTTTGTAATCATTTCAATTTATAGTGATATGGAAATTTGGGTAAAAACCCCCCTATTGATCCTGGAAAGGAGAAGGTATTAGAACTAAACCATGTAAAAATCAGTGTATAATTATTTTTCCATTATTTTCTACATTACATGTAACTGTTGATATTTTACAATAGATCAATTCTTCATAAAAGGGGTTGAGGTGTGAGAGTAAGTAGAGGAATTAAAAAGAAATAAAAAGTTGAAAAAAATGTGTGTAGACTAATTCACCAAAAACCCCCTATCAGTTTCCCTACACGATCCATTTGATAACTATATATAAAATTAAAATTTATTTATTTATACTTAGAAAAAAATCATTAAATTTTAATTAAATCATTTTATTATTGAATGACCTATTTTTCTGAATAAATTGTTTTCTATAAGAGTAATGTAGTAAAATATAGAAAATATAACTATAAAAATTAAAATATAATTCAATTTAATGTATGGTTAATTTATGATTAATCATTCAAGAATTATTTATGTAATGGTTATGAATAAAGATAAAATCATTTGAATATAAACTCAGTTATTTTTTTAAAAACATTTTTATGTGTGGAATGAGTATATATATAAATAAAATAAATAAATACCTCTTTATTTATTATTTTAATTATATTTATCAAATAAATATTCCATAAATTTATTTAACATTAATTTAATAGTATTTATTAGACATATAATCATAATAAAATATTTATTTATTGTAAAAAATGAAATATTCAAGATACAATTTTTTTCATTATTTTGTGTCGTAAATTTAAAATTAAAATCTTACACTTAGAGAAAGTGGATATTATAAAATTTATTCTTATTTCTAGTCAATATATTCATATGTTTTACTGATTATAAATTCAATTTTTTTTTATAATGAATAGTAATAAGAGTGAATTTTTTTTACCCCAGATATGGTTAAAACTGGTATGTCGTGGGTCGTAAACAAAAAGATAAATGTTAGAATGAAACCTAAAAATGTATATATTATATTCTTTGACATCATTAAAACATTATTTTTTGTTTAATTTTATTTCATTTCTAGTTTCTTCAACTATCACCTGGAAGTGACTATATAAAATTTTAATATTTTATGTTTCTTTATTTGTATTTCTATACTAACTTATAAAAAATCTCATATTCACTTCAATTATTCACAAAATGTGATCTTTCTATATCACATAATCTATAACTAAAAACCTTAATAGATTATATCCCTTCATTATTGAGCTCTTGGTCTTACCCTATGTCCAACCTCTAAATCCTTAGGTTGTAACGAAATTAAGGTCTCTCAAAGAAGAGGTAACCACCTTAGACAACATTTTTAATGTTTTTTATTTTTATATAACCTATAAATAATTTTATTCATCCTAACATGATGAAAATATTTTTTTTAATTATAATATGTTCTTATTATTATTATGTTACTACCATTTTAACCCTCTTTTTAATCGAACTGGTATTGAAAGTGTTTCTCATGCGTACACGTGGACTTCAACTCTACATAACGATATGATTCATTTTTCATCCCAATTTTTATTAATTGTTATTGAGATTTATTTCATATTTTTATGTTTTATTCATTAAATAATTATTCCTATGAAATTAAAATATGTTATATACCATCTTACAGTCCCATCCTTTCAAAAATGACAACCCCACTTATGCATTCATGTGGACTACCAACTCCATGAAACGATGTTCATTGATTTTCATTTATAGATTACATGGATTGTAATTAATATTTATTTATTTAATTTATATTAAAAAATAATAATGATAAAAATCTGAATTATCAATTTCAATCCATTCATTCCACACATCCAAAAACGAAAACATCACTCTTGGGTGTATACAGACAACTATCTATACGACATAAAGTAATTCAATTTTAATCACCAATTAATATGAATGGTTATAAAAATGTATATAATTAATATATTTACATATATAATGAATAAAATTCTACATATTATAAAATCATTATCAATATTGATGGACCATATTTTCCAAATGTAATAATTCTTCTTAAAATAATTTAACACCCAAAATGATTATGAAAATCAAAGTTTACAAATTAACCAGGAATAAGATGGTTTAATTAGACAAATTGTGGAATTATAAGTGTGAATATGGTTCTCTTATATCATTATAATAAATTTAAATTTATTATAAATGAACTTATATTCATTATCTATCATTTCTGAAATGACGTAATTGTTTCTCATCTCAGTTTTATTTCCATGATCTATTACACATATTCAACACTGGTTCCACTTTTTAAGTGTATATACAACCCATAAATGTATTTATGGATTATTTTCATGAAAAATATTAGGATTTAAAAATCCATATATGGTAATTTCATCAATGATCTTTTTTATTAAAATATATCCAATGTTTTAATGTATTTATAGTATAATCCCACTATTTACTGGGATTTGTTTTTTCATATATTTGTTGTGGAGAAATAATATGATATATCTCCAGTAAATCTCATGTATCCTATTTTAAAATTTTAATTTTCAGTTATTATAAATTTTTTTTATCAAATTTCTTTCTCTATGTAGTCAATTGCCTAAAATAATATTTTTAATGAAAACCATCCTTGTTTCACTTCTCAATCAATACGATTTTTCTTCTGTATCAATATTTTCATTAAAATGTTTTCAAAAATGTTTTTTTACTATTCATTAATGATTTATTAATAAAATTATTAATAACATATTAATTTATATAAAATAGCTAATGGAATCTTCTTTTCTTTTTCCACACTATGTAATTATTATTAAATCAGTGAATGTAATCATTGTGTTAATTTATTCCCCATAATTTTTTTTCGTTATTATCATGACTATTATTTCATTTATATTATAATTTAAATTAATTAATTACTATTTTTAATTAATATTATTTAATTTATTTAGATTTTAACAAACTAATTTGAAAATGAAAATGGTATTTTTTTAAGAAATATTTTCGTGATTTTTTTAAATTGTTTTCATGTATTACAACATAATTTTATGATTCTTATGATAAATTGGGAATATGGTAAAATTATAAAATATTTATTTATTATATATGGGGTTTTTTGTTATAATGATTAAATATTGGTGAAAATATTATTCTTTTCCACTAGTTAATATGTTGAAAAATGAAAAATGTTTTCATGATGTTACAGAATACATATGAATGGTCTTTGACTACGGGACATGTGGGACAATTATTAAAATACAATGAAATCAGTAATGACTTAATTTTATAATCTCAAAGGGTTCAAATGAGGTAATACCAATCATAATAGTGTATATATGGGATTTTATTCGAAGAACATGGTTAGTATACTAGAGGTTAACCCAATCCCAAAATGTGACAAATGTCTTGGTAGATCGCCATGAAAAATGATTTCCTTAATTATAATTATTCCTAACCTTATTCTAGTCACTTATGAGATGTTCTTATTCTATATTTAAATTATCCTGGATCATGATCTTTGATTCTTATAACATTCATCTTTTATCAACTACCTATTCTTTATTCTATGATTTTTTATCTTTGAATTGTTGGGTATGATTGTCTAATTTTAATATTATACCCTAATAACTTTATAATTATCATTTTATCACCAATGATTATTGGCTGATATCAAACTTGTTTTCATTAATGAACATGTATTCATACCCTTAAATATATTTCATATCCTCTAGTTATGATGATTTTTTTTAGTTAGGGGAAAAAATATAGTATTAAATGAGAGTTTTCATGGGATATGTTGTAGATAATTCATGATATAATATTTTTATGTATCTATTTTATATTTACACTAAACCATATAAATTTGTAGGATTTTTATTATTCTGAATCATATTTTATATTCTTTTAAACTATAAATTAACTACATAAATGTAATTTTTGGGTCGTCAAGGTTGGTATGATAAAACTGTTTAGTTATTTGAAGGGGTTAAAAATACATATCTTTGTTGAAAACACATAGGATAAGAATAAGTGTGGGAGAAAATACTATTTTGATGTTCGTAAATTAGGGTGGTTTTCAAAGAAAATGATTTATTTTATATAAAAAAGTATATGGGGTTATGAAATAGATAAACCTTGGGGTAAAAAATATGAATGCGGTGGATTGGTTATTAACCTGAATATCATTAAATAATGATTAGTCAGACTTTATTTATAAACCTATATATTCACTCCATGGGGATACTCATGTGTTAATTAAAATTTTATTTGAAAACCATTATGATTAGTGAGACGATAGAATTTATAACAAACAATGGTATTCTATAGTGATATAAGATGAAATTATAGATTCATGTGTGATATAATGTGTCATAATTTAGGATATAATGGTTTTTATTTTCACATAACATCTTACACTAACTATTTAGTTTTCATACTCTTATTATGTTTCTTGTTGAATTCAATAGTTAGAAACAGTAGGAATCAATTGAACAACGGATGTGATGGATTATAAAATGAATGTTTTCTTAAGGAAAAAATGAAATGGTAGATGTAATGTAATGAAATTTTATTAATATTAGACATACATCCTTATAGAACATTAAAAAAATTATCTTTGGTGATTTTCCTAACACACCGAATTGGAGAAAAATGTACTTTCATGGGATTCAAGTTTATGAAGGCCTTGGTGAAAAAGTATCATCATCTTTAATGTAATAAATATAAGTAGAATCACTCAACTACATGTCTCGAAGTAGTGTAAATATTTTTAATATATAGAAGAGAAGGGAAGAAATAAAATAATTGGTCATAAAAATGAATAATTTGAAAGAGGGAGGTGATGTTCATCTTATGGTTCCACTAATATTTCAACATCATTTGTGTGAGGAAATTTTGAATTATCTTATTCATTTCCATAATATAATGTGTAACTATAAGATCATGGAATTTCCAATTCAATGTCAATAATTTAAGTTAATTATAATTGTTATGGAACACTTTTCAATCAATCCATAGTTTGGGATTTCGGGTTAAATTTTGTAAGAATTTAACCTATGAAGATATTATTATTCTAATATTATTGTAATCTGATGTAAGTTTGTGCATTGATTAGATCTATATACATAGTTCCCTTATTAATTTTGAGAATAAGGAGGTCAAATTTAAATTTACCAATAAACATATTATGTTCTATAATTGTGATGATGAACATAATATTATAATTTAAATTAATTCAATTATATATGTATTTATTCGTATTAATAATGTGTATTTATCTATGATGGTTGGAGGTAAAGCCAAAATTAAAGATAATCTTGTTCTATGTGATTTTTTAACATCTTTCTGGAATTGTATCTCATTTTACCTTCAAATAATGATGTTGATTTATATATAGTACGAAATATTCGTGCTTAAAATATTTCATAGACTATATATATATTGGTCTCGAATAAGTTTCCAAAAATAAAGAAGGACCTATAGGATATTCGTGATAAGAGATAAATTCAGAAAAGTATATCACCATTGGGTTCACATGTTCTTGTTGTATATAATAAATAAGGATCAATGAAACATTATATTTTTTATCATTAACATAACTAGATCATGTTCATGAATAAATACAATCAGCAATAACCCAAAATCATATATCTAGGTTAAAGTGTCTACTTTAATACATCGAAATAATTACAAGAAATCTAATCTCAATGTGATTATTAATATAATAGTCTTAAAAAACCAAATGAATACATGAATACCATATTACATTGGAAATATATATTAAATAGTACAAAATCAATATTTTATAATTGATATTATTCACAAAATACTTCTTCATATCCATTTTAAAATATATAAAACAAATAAAATAAAGGGTGATCTCATTTTCTTTGTATGAGATATGTACAATAGAAGATATCATGAGTCACAAGATCTTAAACAATATGGAATAATAAATAACTAAAAACACTTTAAATTTAATCAATAATATGAGAAAAAATTCATTTGTGGATAATATTAATGAAGTAATCTATTGGATAAAAGTAACTAAATTATCGTTAATGGAAATTAAAAATATCTGATGTCATGATTTCATACATCATGATATTTATATCATTAAATCCTTGGGCAATGAATGTTTAATTGATGGGTAGGTATACAGTAGAAACCCATTTAATGATATATTTGGTATATATCTTATGACACATGTCAATGCGTTTAGGGGATATATATAACCATGCCCAAAAAATCATTACATGTCCAACACAGTCCTCGTATATTGAATGATTAAATTAATTCATAAATAATATTCCTAAAAATATATATATATATTTAGTAATGATTAAATATTAATCAAGGTTTCCCATAGTAAAAAAACAACATTCATAGTAAAACATAATATATTTAAATGATATATGGTTTATGAATAAGAATATCCATGAAAACTAATTTTCATATTTAAGGGAAATATATGTCCAAATGATAATAAGAGTTTTAATGTTTAAATATATATACTGAGCCTAACATTTAATCATTATATCAGATATAACCAAAAAAATATAAAATTTTCTACTAAAATTAGTTCCATTGATGAATGGAAATGAATCACAAAAAATAATTATTCATGAAGAGTTTCCATTCAAAAATAAATAAGTCCTTTCTAAAAAGGAAATTTGTGTAAAATGGTTATGGTGTCGTAAAAGTCTGTTAACATAGTATACATTAAAAAGGACACATTTGATTTAATTTTTTTTTTAAATTGATATTTTTCTAGAAAAAAGTTTAATGATTACTTTAAATATATTTACCATTCAATTATATCATAAAATGTCATTAATAAATCATTTTATTAATAAAATGGACTTTTGTGAAATAGTTTTAAAAAATATCAATATGGATGAAAAATATAACTGATAAAAAATGTAATAAGGTTAGATTTTATTTAAAATATTTATATTAATTATTAAAATGATAATGAGAAGAAAATATATAACAAAAGTATACACTATATAAATGTGTGTGTCTGTGATCAGAAAATATATGGATTTTTTGAAGAATATCCTATAAGATTCCATTTATTAAAAGAGAAGTAATCTGAATATGAGATTGTAATATAATTTCTTACCTCATTAGTACCGTCCAAATTTTATCCCCTTGACTCTAAAAATATGGAATTAAATTATTAACAATCCTTATTTAATATATATTAATGTTAAATATATAGGAAATGGGAATTATATTCACTAGGTAAAATTATGTAGGTTCACAATATCAAATGTTTCCCATTGAGGTTGAAATTAAGATGAAATCCTTTATAATGATCATATCATTCAAATAAGAATTAGTTAATGAATAGATTGTTTTCAAAAATTTTAAATCCATAAAACATAATTTGAAATAAATAATAAAAAAATGAAATTTTATTTCACTGGTAATCATGACATAAAATAATCCATGGTGAAGTGATTTTACCGAATGAAAATAAATTGAGTTCTAAATCCACTTACCTAAGTTCGAGCACTACTTATCATCATCAGATGGATGATCATTCTAAAAGAAAACATCAAATGCTATAGGATATTTTGAGATATTGTTCCATATATTTCAAAGGTGGTTGGGATCTACACTGTCATCTAGTGATGTTTTATTATAGAAAACATTTCACTGATTAATTCAGATGGCACGATATGATGCCCTCTATGGGATGATATGTAGATCTCCAACATGTTGGGATGAGGTTGGAAAAAGAAATCCATTGGGACCTGATATTTATGCAGAAATGGTAGATAATGTAAGAACTATTATTTAGAATATCAAGGCAGCTCAAATTTGGTAGAAAATTTATCCTAATAACAACCTAAATGACATAGAATTTTATGTTGGTGAACAAAATTTTCTATGAATCTACAATGGAATAATTATTTGCGATTCAACATGGAAATAAATCTAAGGCCATGGTATATTGGTCCCTTTGATAATATTTATCATATCATGATAGTATCATATTACTTTCCATTTCCTCCAAATCTACCATGAGTGCATGATTTTTTTCATACATCCATATTGTGGAATTATATACATGACCTAACACATATTATAAAATCATATATCACACAATTGGAGTAGAATATGTCTTATAAAGAATAACTAGAGTAAGTTATGGACCGATCATAGAAACATTTATGAAATAAAACCACCCACCTGGTCAATTATTTTTATAGAAATAACTAGTATGAGGAATCTCTGACGGAACATGAGGATATGATGAAACATAATTTTCATCATTAGTTTCTACTAGAGTGATGAATTTCAAGAGAAAAATTCATTTTTCTGGGTAGAATTTAACACCCAGATTTTTCATGGACTATTTTATGAATAAATTAAAATTTCCTTTATGTATTCAATGCACTAATTAAAACATTGAATACACATATAACCTACTCGAAGTACTTTGAATTGAACATAAAATCAGTTTATGTTACATGGAACAATGACCTGGTGCATGTTACCCACATCATAGTTGTTTATACAAAACATCATTTTGTAATAATAAATATTTAAATGAGATAATTATAACCAAGATTTTAAAAATATTAATATTAAAATTAATAACTAATTTTAAATTATTTTATTATGGTTTTATTTAAATAAAACATATTGGTAAAAAAGATATAATTTTTGTTAATATCATTATATGTTTTAAAATATAATTTTCTCAAAAAAACTATTTTTAATGTCCTTATTTGAAAAATATTATTTTTAGTTTTGTTACCATTTATATATAATATTGGAAAAAATAAACTTCATTTATGAATATTTAATTTCAAAATTAACTTTGGTTGAAATTTGAGTATTTTTATGAGAAACATCATTTCTTGGATAAATAGTTAAAAATACCATATTTTAATTCAAAATCTATTTTTCATATAATTTATTTATAAGGTCAAATTATATTATAAATTCGTTTGTAAATTTAATTTTAAAAAATTATATCAATTAATCAATTTTATATAATTGAAACCACATTCAAAAACAAATTGGATATGAAAAACATATTAATTTTTTAATTATTTTTACTTTAAACCCACGCATTGTTGACCCATCTATGATATTAAGTTTAAACTATTATATCTCACTTCATTTAATAGAATTTGAAAAAATGGATTAAATATTTAAGTACATCATTATTTATAATTTCTTACTAGTTCAACATTTTTTTACTGAATAAATTAGTAAAAGAAATTATAATTAATTACATAGATTAAGGTTAAACTAAGAATAATAATAGACGAAACTATAACCTTATGGCCAAAAATGACACATACATATAACAACGGGAAATTTTATTGAATATTTTGACCCTATAATCCCATGTATATTCTTTTTATCATCATCTCATCAAATCAAAACTTGAAAATGATGAATGGAATACTCTCTTTAAATATTTACATGAGTGACACTCCTCTTTCCTAATAATAGGCCACCAACTCTACCTCTTCTTGACAGATCTAAAACCACACTAGTTTTGAAATATCAGTCCATTTATCATCCCAAAATCACTCCCTTACCCACATAATCATTATCTTTTGAAGATGGTAATTCATGTAATCTATTTGTCACAAACCAAAATGAGTTAACCAATTTCGAGGTAACGCATTCCCTTAAGATCCTTTCATTTATTTTCTTTCTCCTCCCCATCCACAACCATTATTCCATGAATATATAAAAAAATATTCTTTATATATTTGGATTTATTTATGTTATGGTTTAAACTGATTCAAACATTCACCTACATCTAATGGGTAACAGACATACAATTTAAGTGTTGGGTGATCTGCCACCTCACTAAATGATGATGAACCATTTTTCCTTTACCACTTCTTATATTGGATATTATGAAAGACACAATATTTATATTTTTTATTTTTTATATCTATATTTTATTTATTACTTTATATTCATTTTATAAAAAAATCTTTATTTACTTTCTATTTAGTGTAAATATGATAATTTCGTTTTTGAAAGTGTGGACTTCCGCCCCCTCAAAGCTATATGATTCATTCACACACTACATGATATGTATTAAGGATGGGTTTAGTGAAATTATATGATATATATATAACTATAATGAAAAATTAATTATATTATATAAATTTATACATATATTTCAATTTCTTTCATTCTTTCAATAAGACAATAAAAACAAAAACAATATTCATGCATATGTGTGGCTTACACTCTCCCGGAACATTGTATTATATTGTGTAATTATTTATTAAAATGATTATTAAATTAAAAATATACATAATATAAATGATATTTATATCATGTTTTATATTATTTAAACTTGATATATGTATGAGGAGAAAATATATAGAAAATTATGACACATGCGAATATAAAAGTGAATACTACACGAAGTGAAACCGTAGACTATGATTAGTAACAAGATTGTAATATAAGGTAATGATAAAAAATATATGGTATTGGATAAAAAAAATATTTTTAATTAAAATATGAATTATAAATTTATATTTATTATAATGGTTTGTTGAACATGTACAATGTGAGTCAATATATAGGGTACAAGGATTTCATCTCACTTTTTATTTCTATAAGATACAAGCTTTATTAACCTCCCATTTATTTGGTGTTGTATGTAAAATACAAATGGATGTATTTAATGAATATTATAATTAAATTTATGGGTATTTAAATATCAATTTTATGAGCATTCAATCATGGGGTTTAGGAATCAAATTTACCACATCAGTAAAATTGTTTTCCCTCAATTTTCCTTCTTTGACACTAATGATTCTTTATGCACCTATATTATTTTTCAATGTTCTAATAAATCCATTTTACATGTTTTATCATGAATATAATTCTTTTCATGATAATTTTAGAATCAGGATTTTTTCCTTACAAGGAGAGTATGTTCACATGTAACCATATTGTATGAGTTTCTTGAAATAATCTAATCACATTTTGAGATTATTAATGGTTATGCTTTTTTGATGAAATATTATGATCCATCTCTAAAGAACACAAATAAGTTTAATTATATTATGTTTATTCATGTTATATCCATGTATTAGTACCATATTTCCTCTCATGGGTAATTAATAGAATTAATAATCAATTTTTATTTAAATATGAATGTATTTATCTCTTCGGTCAAAAATCTGTTTTATTTTGAAAAAAATGTCTTAAAAATGATTTCAAAAATGTTTTCCAATGATCCATTAATTACATTTTTTGGGGAAAAAGTATTTAATAATGTTTTTGGTTGTTTTTTGTATAATTTTTTAGTATTCTAAAAATGTGATGTAATATATATGTATTAAAGTCAAATGATGCCATATGTTTTATTGAATTCAAAAAAAACATTAACAAACTCAATACAATTAACCAAGGACCCCATTATATAATCCCAAGTATGTCCCATCTATATGCCCCCATCCTATCCAGAATGTGAAAATCATCTATGGGGTCCCCTTCCATTGACCATAACTACATCCATAAAATCATCCCAAGTCCTAGATTACAACCCAAACAGGATGTGTATATTTCCTAGTAAAAATAAACTGACATTGTCTAAAAAAATCATGAATTATTATATAGAGATATAAAAAACGTGATAAACATATTTATTAATATCCTAAATTAACAATGAAATTAAAATTATCCTTCTTAAAATTAGGTTTTTGTTTAACTCCCAACATTAATCAAACATGATTCCAGATAGTACTGGATATCTATAATCATGTCGTACAAACATCCCATAGATTTTCATAAAAATACCAAAGTATAGTTCATGGAATAAAAAAACAAAACTGAGTAATATGCTTGTATGAATTATATTAATTATGGGACTATCCCTCAAGGAATTATAGAAAAACATGGTAGATATCTATAATCATTACAACACAACCAGAAAAGTACATTTAATCAATAATTCACAACATAAAAGATCCCTCTACACATTATAACAAAACCAGATGTTTCCCTCTAATAATTTGACTACAACTAGGATGATTCCTCTATGAATTTCGGCACAACTAGAAATATCCTACCCAATGTTTCTGAATATCAGAAAACATGAAAAATAATATTTAAAAATAAATAAATAAAATAAAATCCACCAACTTTTTCTTCCTAGTAAATTAAATATCTTTATGAATAAATTACATCATTGTGCATTGAATTGTTTTCCAAGTCCTTAATGTCCAGAACACCTTATATATATAATACATTTTAAGAAAAAATATCAACATTATATTATCGAAATATCTTGAAATCATGGTCTCTAGTTCATTGTGTTCACAGGTGGGCCCATCCATCAAGTGGTTTCATGGCTTCTCTCAATACTATTGAACATGAAATGACTAAATGGGTGGTCTAATAATTTTGATTATCATAAATAGGTTATTATCCAATTCAATATGTCACAAACATGGAGTACCAACATGATCATAATTATAATATAAAATAGGTGAAATAAAAAGTGGATTTAGATATTAGTTCTGTACTACCTACAATACAAGTACAGTAGTTGCAAAAAGTTGATCAAAATCCCTAATACATATGGGTTCCTCGCCCCTTTCAATAGAAAAATAGAACCTTAATCACTAGGTTTATAATTCCAAGATCTAATGACACAATTTTCTAGGTCAAATTAGAATATCATATGTCCTTTCTAAAAGGACTGCAATCGCGAGAATAGGTTATGTGTTTCTTAAATGCATTATATACCATTGGCGGTTTCACTAAATAGGTTGGGAATGGTTAATTAATTAAAAAATAGTATATTTATGTTTTTAATCATTAAATTTACATATATTCAAAAAACCCATCACCTATAACTATCAATGTATTTAAAATTAATTGATTATTTAATTAAAAGGTGTATTATGAAATGAATTTTATATTATTGTTCATCCCCCTAAAAAATTATTTAAAATGGTTTTATGGGGGTATTATTGTAGATTTATAGAATTCCTTATCATTTTATACCATAAAAATATTATTTATATCATAAATATCATATGAAACCTATAGTTTCGACATCACAAAAAAACCTCCCTAGAACTAGACCTGCATCATTCACACTCTCCCTCTATGGATCAAGAGAAGAATGAAAGGAAACCAAATGGTCATATAATAATTAAAGAGATACCTAATTAAAACAATATAGGGTCTTAAAACTACCCCAATATATAATATATCAATATAAAGCCTCTCCAATCCTTATTCTAGGTTATCAGTGAATAGGTTTGACCAATATATCCACTATTTGATTCCCTCTTCTAGGAATCATATTGCTCAGACCCATTCTACCACTTTACTCACTTTAATTGTATAGTCTTTCTCTGAATATTTTTCTCACATTGGTAAATTAGATGAATTTCATTCCCTTCATTTGAGGATTCAACATCCATATCTATTTCATCAACTCCATTAATTTGAGAAGAGTTTGGATGATATATATGATTTTTTTAATGAAAAAAACATCATGAATGTCACTGTGTAACTATGGAAGTTCCATGTGGTATGCTGTTGGACCAACCCATTTCGTTAACTAAAACGACAGAAAAAGATTGGTGTTACCATTCATTGTTTTCTAAAACGGGGTTTCATAATCCTTGGATACCCATGAAGGAAATAATAGTAAAAAAACTCAATCATTTGAAGACATATCGAATTGTCGATATTGGATTTATGCTGAATCCATTTGGTCACCAACAACTTTTTTTTCAAATGAACCTTCTCAAATATCTCATATCTGATACTATGTCCATTGAGCACTAAATCAACTACCTCTAACCATAAAAGACATTTCTATAATAACCATCAATAAAAAGCCTCAAAATGGAAATTTGTTTATTTATTTAAAGAAGAAATTATTATTAAATGAGTCTATGAAACTATTTGTTTCTCCAAATAAAAAAAACTTCAAAAACTCAAGCTCATAAGATATCATACAAAATCATAATAATCTAAATTGGTTTTTTGGTAGACAATAGATGTTATATTATATATATATAAACCCAAAATACCAAATAATTCTTAATTCATTTCCAAAAATTTGATTCCAAATTTGGATCCGGATCAGAGATGACTCTCTTTAGAACACGATGAAATTGAAATATCTCTCAAACATAGAGGATCTCTGTAATATCAATGGCGAAGGTCTCTCTATTAGAAAAAAATGTGGGAAACCATTATCAATAAATATATTATAACCCATTATAAAACATGAATGTGGGTTTCCATACGTGATAATATCAAAAAATCCATGGTGACATCTTCCCAACAAAATTCTAGAATTGGAAAGGACTGTAATAACCCAATATAACTTTGATGTTCATTCTTCACTTGCTGACTGGTGAAAATTTTAACCATATAACCAATTATATCCTTTTTTATTCTTATCTCACAGTACTCTCAACATATATCGTTATACTTATTTTTTAGTCCTAGATGTACCAATCATTTATAATTAGGAAACTCCCTCATTAGATCCTTTTGAAAACTCATAGGATCCTATAAGAATACTTAATAAATAAGAACATTAGTACATCCGTTAGATGGTGGTGTTGTTTAATACCTATAAGGAAATCCATCATAGATAATCCCACCATATTTTTTTAACTACACTACATTTACATGGTCATGAATAATGGGTACAATAGTGGTAGAATTTAGAATTAATTATCTTTAGAACTCTTGAATATCTATATTCATTTTTTAAAGACTACCATATGCCTCTACTCATCCTAAGAAAAGTAGTATACCAATATTTTTGTATTCTATATTAACTAATTATCAAATACATTTCCTTTTCTAAATATGTTAGATAGATCATTGTTGAAATATTGTAGATACTCAGTACTCATCATTTATTAAAGGAGAATGTCGTACTAAGAAATGATTTACTTGTGTCTCTTTTGATCTATTTAAACAATGGCACATAATAAATTCTATCTCAACTTCTTAGTCTATCTACCCTTAAAAATTGAGCAGTGTATGAGATATTTCTTTAATAATGATGACTGAGTGATCATGAAAGAATAATGAAAGACATTTGAATCACTATGCTAGCACCCATAGATCGAGTGGTGTATCTATGAAATCATAAGAGAATGTTTAGATCACCACTAGATGAACTCTTTACTTAGATACTCATAGTTTAATTAATTTAATATAAAAGGTTCATTTAAGAAGATAAAAATTCTCTTACTAATAAATTTACTTATCCCATCTATTTATTTCTTCAAATATTAAATAATTTAATTATAAATATGATGTGGAAGATCATTGATCATATTTTTAGGATGTTATTACTAAAAATAATTAATAAATATATCCCCCACTCTACATGCTTCCTCCATGCCCAGAACTATCATACATCAAAAATTAGTCATACAAAAGATAGTGTCTTCCACATCTCAAGGTGTGTTCCACACCATCTAACTCAACATAATGAACAGAGTAATTTATCTGATTTTCACTCAGATGTATGGTGGAATAAAAAATACACGGTCCTCTTAAATTAGAAATTATTTGAATATATGTATAAACATGTTTGAGTACATATTATGATCTTTACTTAGAATAGGTATAGTGGGGATTAGTGATGCGGTAAGCATGATATCCCACTCTTAGAAAACTCCCTCACATGATTTTTTCAAAAAAACATATCTCCATTCTCTATCATCCAATAAATTGGTTCTATGAAATGGGGAATGTCTAGGATGAAACGCAAATAGAAACATTATATAATAATAAGGCTAAAAATATCAATGGCATTATTGTGTTTTTCATTATATACTACAACTGAATCCATCTCAAGGTCCACTAAAACTCTAGCCTTTGTGATAACATGGACTAATAAGTGCACTATATCAATCCAAAAACTGAATTTTGATCATCATGTGTAAATATTATTCTCTCAAAATATACTCATAATTGTGTTACGATGTTGGGAATGATATTCTACAGACTATGACTACACCATGATTTTTTTAAAAAAACTACCTCAAATAGATATAATAAAGTAAAAATGATTATATTCATTATGTCCCCGAATACCATAGGTTAAGTTTTCATAATAAAAACATCAACAAGAACTAATACAAGTTATACATACTTATAACATTATTCTAGGGGATGTCTGATGATCTCACCCAAAACTGATGGTACCTTGACCATAAGTTTATCCAAGAGATAATCCTTCAACTTCCATTATAATCAATGATATCATTAATGTGTGGAATGAGATGATATTTATTGACAATCAAGTAGTTCATTCACTGATAATACACACATAAGTGTAATGTTCTATTATCCTTCTTAGAAAGAAAATGGGTGAATCCAATGAATATGTTCTAGGCCGTATGAATGATATTTCATAAAGATCATCCAAATGAAAATTCAAATCATTATGCTATATATGCATCATCATATAATGTGGATTACAAAATTTGTTCACTTCGATACCAACTCAATCATGAAATTTTTTCCCACTCATGTGATAAAAATATAAATCTTCTGGAAATACTTATTGAAAATGGTCCACAACTAGAGGAAATGTGTCCTTAGTCATTCTACTGTCATCTATAATTGAGATTTACAGTTATTCCATAGAAAAACACAATTTTCAATGAGTTTGTCTTGTAAAACCTTTTTGATGATGTCACTTACCCTTGTGAATGTTTCAGTCTACTTCTTGAGGAATCAAGAATGTGCCTATGCTACGGTGGTTTGGCCAGTGAAAATTTCTTGAATATCTAGTAGGGATGGTTTATGTTATCTATCCAATCAATACCTGAGAGTCATGTAATGGTGATTCATTAAAGAAAAAAATGTTATATCATCTATTAATGAAAGAAATTAACAATTTGTTTTAGAAAACCATGATGTTATAGACCCAATATTTGGGTTTTTTTGATGGGTCTATAGGGATATAACATGATTGTCTCATGAGTGTTAACACATGTCTGATAATGAAATATCTGAGGGACATTATATTTATTTGAATGTTAATGAAATTATTTGTTGAGTATAAAAATATTGAATTATTATTCATGTGACAACAATTATAGGAATTCAAGCTGAAGACTTGGGGTGACTTGTGTGTAAAACCAATCCTAGGGATGTCGTGGGGATATGTTGACACATAGATGAAAATGAGATGTTTAAAAAAATGAAATAATATTCTATTTATGTATCTATTTTTTGATATGAATGTAATATCAAAATATTTGTTACTATGATGTTCTATTTGTGGGCTATGCATAGAGGATAAATTATACATGAAATTCCAGATATGATATGATGTCTTAATCAGATCTCAAAAGTATTGATACCCACTAGGGTGTATGACATTTATCATTGTATAATGTCGATTTTTTATGAGTATGGTATTAGTGGTGAGAATATGAATTTGGATGAATATAATTGAGAGATAATAAAGTGTAGAGAAAATTGGGTGATTATATGTGGTATATAAGAGTCTTAAAAAGATGATTTATATTATTGGTAGATTAGATGTTCGTGAATTTCACTGAAATTGAGGTTTTTCTAAGTTTTAGAGAAAACATTTTTCACTATGGTGTGTAGTCTTTATGGTTTATAAAGATAGATTGTATGTTTGGGGAATAATATAGAGGGTTCTATTCATGATCAAGCATGATTATTAAGATAAAAATTAATTCCACCCAATCGAGGGAATACCAATGTTTATAATGAGAAAGGGTGAGATGCATCTACGGTGTCAATATAGTTTGATTTTATGTGTTGTATCATCAAAATGATATCCTTAAAGAAATTTAAATCTAGATCATATATTTATTTTAGGTGATTGATTTGGTTTTTGATCAGTGATCGTAGATAGTTTTCAATGAAGAAACATTTTATGGTGGAGAGGTTGTAATGACCGACACTAGTTAATGTCTTTGGAGTTGGAGAGAAATAAGATTGTGCTAAATTTTGAACCTTGATATTTATAATTTACAAATGCAGATTTGGAATTGGAATTCGTGTACACATCATAAATTATGTACTTATTATTTCTATAGTGGTAAATGAGGTATAAGATACACATGAAGAGATTCAATTGTTAATGAGTTTTTAAGGTGATTTTCTGTAGATCTATAGGGACACTAGCTACTCCATGAGGGTGAATGTGGTGCATACCCTCTACGTGGGGCCACTATGTAGATAGTAATTTTGTAATGACTACACATTTCTAATTTGAAGCATTTTTTTAAATAGAGATGGTTTTTATTTTTGAGGGGTTTAATATTTAAAACAAATTATGGGATTTTATTATTTTAGATGGTCAAGAATGGAGATTACACCTCCCTCTTCTAGTCTTATTTACTATTTCTACCCCAACAGGTATAGTTAATTTCAAATAATTTCTTCACAAATTTGAGTAAGCTTCATCCTCATCATCTCCTAACATGTGTTCTAAAGATTTCCCTATAGTTTTCATTGATTATTATTTGGTATTACATGCATATTCTATCAGAGAAGGTCAAATCTGGCCGAGATGAGGGGTCTTTGGTATACTGTAGTTGGAGGGGATCTAGGTTGATAACACTTGGGGGATCTCACCATTTAGGTATTGTGAATCCATTTAACACGATTTTTAAATTTTTCCAATAAAATTTAATGGATTTGATAAATGAATAGATTTAGGTGTAGGGGCCAAAGTTGGGAGTTCACTTAATTATGTGTTAGGAGTGATCAACACCTTATTTCTCAAGGTATCATCATCAATACACATCATTGTGAAAGATATCTTATTTAAGAAAAATTGGATTAATTTGGGAATTAGTAATGTAATTTAAATAATGTTAATTTAAATTATATACAGTGGATTTTTGATTGATCTAGATCATTTTGGAGGTGATCTATGTTTGGTATAACCTCGTACGAGCTCAATTGAGTATGGACCAAAATTACTTGTGGGTAAAACACTATGGTTGATATAAGCTTCCCATAATAATATATTTTAGATGGTTTTGTATGTATTATATCGAATCTATGAATGGGTAAGAGGGGTTTCAGTAATAACATTGTGAGTCGTGAGTGATTCCCTTATTATGGGGTGGAGGTATAGAGTAATTTAGAGTTATAAAAAACATTTATGGATTATGAATTTATTATTTATCATCAAATAGATAAATTTAAATTATGTGAGGTTTTTGTTATATATATTGAATAATGAGGGTTGTCAAACCTTTGATATAAGACTTGTATGACTTATGAAGAAAATGTAGTGATAAGTGATGAACACCTATAGTAATGGATATGGGTGAGACTATTTCCATTGAAGGGGTTACATGTATAATATATTTATTTTATTTGGTATATGATATTAAAATGTTCTAGGAAAAAAAGGATCTCATTATATTGAGTAATAAGTTAGGATATCTAGATCATTGAAGGACCGTTAGACTGTGCATTTTGTGTATGTATGTACTAATAGTTACAAAACCTTGGAAGTGGTGAGATACCAAGGGAATATATTAATGAGGTATTATCACAATCCCTACCTTTTTTTGTGAGGAATATGAATATTTTTTTATTGTTACATGACTATGGAAAATCTTGTGCCATTTAGGTTTTGTTTTAGTCTTGAAATTTATTATTATACTTTGGTATGATGAGTAACATTATGGAAGTTCCCTTATGAGATTGGTGGATGAATGATATCCAATATAGATCCATGGAATAATAAGATTCAACAATAAAATTTATGTGTTTTTATTCATATTTATATATTTCATATAATGAAATAAAGTTAGTGCGATAGATGACTAGGGTGATAAATCATTCACCTTGGTGAATATATGTGTTGATATGATTCTGTTATAGAGATTATTCAATTCAATAATTTTTTTGTTATAGACATGGATTATTATTATATTATATTGTTTCTATATCAGAGCATCCTTCTATTGACTTGTGAAGCGATGATAGATAATTCTCATTGGAATTCCCATTGATATAAAGTTAACACTAATAATTTTGTGTGGGAGATTCATCATCATCCAAAATAATCATCATTCTCTTTTTCAACTATTGGTGATACATAGTTCACTATTGATATATCATTATCCATTTTTTATATGTGGTGGTAAATTAACCACATTTTTTTACTAGTTAAGGATCAATCGTCTTGAAGATTTTTGTGATGTTCAAACATAGACCTTTTTAATAGTGATATATCATTCACATGTAGACACATAATTTTTTATATAATTTTTTGATGATTTATCATTCAACTATATATAAAAAACATACCTTATTGTTTATTAAATTAATTATATACTATTCACCAGATAATACATCATTTGATGAATTAGAATTGGTGGTGCATTTTCCACCAATAATGTGTAGTTATGGAGGTGTATTACCAACATGAGATAAGATTAAATAGTTTTTCATCCACGTAATTATGGATAGTGTTTATATATTCTTCAAATATAGAAACAATACCTTATAAATTAATAGATTCCTCAATATCCATGATTGTATTTGAGTTGAGTATATCAAAAATTTATAATATTTAATTACACTTAATATTATTTTTGGTAAGTTGTATTTATTATGAATAAAAATTGAGAATCCTCGGAATGGTGTTCATAATTTATTTGAATTCATTTTTTATTTTTGTTTACGTTTTATAATGACATGAGATGGAGGAAATTTCTAATAGTTCAAAATTTCTTATTTCTAAATTTTAAATTTTTGTTATTAAACTGGTGTTTATAGTGCTAGATACATATGTTTCTATCTATGATATGTAACATCTTAAAGAAGATATGTAATATATTTCAGTGTATACGTGAGATGTTTTTCTGAGTTTCACTAGGATATGTATGATACTTTAAATCAATTAAAATACATATTTTTATTTATTTAATGATAGGTTACATGTTATAGTTGATATTTAATATCTCATAGATGGTTCATACGATATTTTCGTTGATATAGATGATTTAATGGAAAATATGTGTAATTAATTATATAATATATAATGCCATTAAAAAGAAATTTACGATAATATTATTTGTTAGACAAATTATTGAGGATTTATCATTTAGGAAAATCTATGATTTTGATAAAGAATAATATAAGATTTCAAGAGTGTTATTTCTAGATAATTATCATCAGTAACTACTGAAATAAAATCTTCAATGATATAAGAATAATATTACATTAAAAAATCATCAGGATTAAATGAATATTTGATGAAGTAGGATATGCTTACAAAATAATCACATGTTAGGATGGGTGACGAACAGAGTATTGTTGGAGTGAATTGATCCATAAAGATAACTTCCATGAAAATGGTGAAGCAGTCGAATGAGATGGAAGAATGAATGATTCCTAAATTATTTGTATTATGCCACAATATTATTACTACATGTATATTTGGAATATGATGTGGGTTTTGTTGAATAATGAATGATATAGTATATGATAAAAAATTTACAATTAAATGGTATTGTGGAAAAGGTATTTTCCTGATATTTCAATCATTTGAAATATAATTATATTAAATAAATTACTGAGATTAAATTTTAGGATATTTTCCTGAATATATATGACATATTTTAAATGAGGATAGAACAAGAATAAATATTTAGTATATTTAATATTAAAATTATGGAAATAAATATCTTGCGATTGTACAATGTTTAAAAAAATATTAAAGAAAAAAATAATTATTTTAATTAGGTAGTTATGACTATAAATTAATTCTTTAAGAATAATTAGAACATGTTTGTTAGTGAAAAACCAATTATCTACTTATATTACTAATTTTATGCATGTTTATGATATTGAATAAGGGAGCATAAATTTAGTGATGATACTATGATATTGTGAACAAGATCATACATTCTATTAATAATAACACAATGGTTCCAAGAAGGTATTATTATTTCATATTTCAAAAACTTATAAACTAGTGGTACCTAATATTAATTATAATTATGAGATATTCTCAGGGGTTTAAGATGATACCTTTCATTTATGTAAATTTTTTATAATATTGTTGATAAATAATTGAATTAAACTCTACTTAATCAAAATATAGATGTGGATACACAAATTGGGATTGAATATTGTAAAAAAAAATTTCACTACTATTATAGATTACATTTACTATATACCGGTTAGGTTGAGTTTGAAATACTAAGTAGATCTTGATCATAAAATTTCAAAAAATTCAATTGTAAGAAAACAATAAAACAAAATTGAAACTGATTCAACCCCCTCACCAATGACTACCGAGTAACGGGGCACACCATGAGGTATTGGAGTCATCGAGGTTCCCAATGAAAGAAAACATTTTCTTTTTTTCATTCACTCATGGAAAGTTTGTATTTCACGCACCATGAAGACATAAATAATTTTTTATGAAAAAACGAAAATAAATATATGAATATTATGATTCCGTGTATTTTTTTATATTTTCCTTGAGGACGTTTATTCTTTTATTATAGTGTTTCAATCATTTGAGGCGGATAATTCCCTAGAATTATCTGATGAATGAAATGTCAAAATTGAAAAAAAAAATGAAATTCTGATGTGATAATTTGAAAAATTTAATACAATGGTATTAGTACATAGATGATGAAAATAAATATGGGAAAGACATGAATATTTCATTTTATTAATTTTCAATTTGATGGAATACATGATGAAAATATAGAGATAAAAATTTTAGAATGTGAAGATAGAGAATGATGAAACAATTTGAATACATTAAAAAGGATAATGGATTTTTTAGAAATCTCATCGGTTTTAGAAATACATTAAGATTAAAAAATATCAATAAATTAATAATATATATCCCAAACAAATTATATATAATGATTTCTACTCCAGTGGATATAGATCACATGTGTTTTCATGAACTACATAATGTTATTGTATCCTTTAAAATGATAGGGGATCTTATTTTCCTGGATAATATGAAGTAGTATTATTAAATAGAATTCAATGATATTAAAATTCTTACTATAATGTAATAATTAGAAGCGAAATATAATTAGTCTGATGAGGAGAAATATGAATTTTTTTAGTGTATAATGCATCTCCATTCAAAGAACATTAACATTGGAAAGGGATTGTGTAAATAAAAAATTCTCTATTATGAATAAAATTATTCTAAATAGGAAAATTTAAAATTAATTATAAAAATAATAAGGAAAATGATCAAGAAAAGGGTTGTGGGAAGAAACGTTTTATTATTAAGTACATGGAAACTAAATAACATATTGAATGTATGGAGAAGTTCATAAGATAAAAAATATTACATTGGTGGAGAAAATAAGAGGTTGAGTAATCAACTAAATTTTTCAATTGATGTATAACATATCAAAAGAATAATATATTTATTATTTTCAAGAACACAATGAGACATTAAGAAGTGATTAATAATGTGACCATTATGGCAATGTGCATAGATTTAAATATGATGATAGAGATGGTCTTGAATAAAACACCAAACTCATGAAATTAATTATGTTATTTAATAAATAATCTAAAATTAAATTTATATAAAAGGTGAGTTATTCTAGAAAGAATTTGGTTAATTTTAATAAATTTAACTCATTATGGTGAGAATTTTAGAAAGAATACGATAATAAATGTTTTTAAAAAAATTATTCTTCAAATGAAGAGGAATTAAACAATGCACAAAAAAGGTGTACGGATTCTAAGAAAATATAAAAAAAATTCGATAGATTCAAAAAAAAATAGTGGAAATAAAATTGGAATCATATCATTTTTCTGTAACAAATAATTAAAATAAAACATATATCATCGAATCCAAATAATGAATAAATAATAACAAATAATAGTAAAGGTTTTATATCAAAAAAATTATAGGTTATGGATTATAGATATTGTAAAAAACTAATTTTATATAAAAGGATGTTATTACTGAATTTCTATAGAATTGTCCAGGAAGAAAAATAAAAAAGGGATTAAATAAACGTAGAGAGAAAATAAATTTATCTAGATTAATTTATAATTTTAATGGATATTTATTCATTAATTGTTATTATTTCTATTTTTAGGCTTCTTGGAATACATCCTATATTTTAGGGTATGTCAAATTTTTTCCCAAGATTAAGAAAAATAAAGAATTTACTGGGAGCTATGTATAGAATATGTTAAATAGTTTTGTGGAGGATCATGATTCGAAGAAAAAATTGTCACGTACGCGAACTAAAATATGAATTAATTTACTGAATGATTTTTTCAAAAATGTTACACTAATGGTAATTCTATTAAATATTTCACCACCGGGCTTTGATGAAAAAAAAAATCAATATGCAATATAGGATAAGGATACAAAAATAGTTAAAAATGAGAAGTAAATTATTTTTCATGTGGAACATAATATAAATAATAATGTTAATCCCTTTAATCAGAGTATTATATATTCATTCCACAAGATATAGAAACCCAAAACATAAATAAAATTGAATGAATGATTGGGGTTTAGTATAATTATTAAATGTAAGTTATTTAAAAATTAATAGTGTTGGAACAATTGAGATTAATTCCAAAAAATATAAATAAAATGATGTTCAATTTTGGGATGTTCTAAAACACAATCTAGTAAGTCTTATATAACATTGTGATGGTGAAAATCAATAAATTTTTAGAATAATATCTTGTATACTAAAAAGTTGAAAGGTTGAATGATTTATCTCAATGGTAGAATAATCTAGTGGTAAACTATTCGAAAATATAAATTCAGTGGAATCATGGAATATAATCTCAAGTGACGAGAATGTGATTTGGTATAGAAGACATCCCCATCTTTATCAATGATGCTTAAGAAATATATTATATTAAAGTTAAGCAAGTGAATATCCCTAAAAAAAGGAAAAAACAAAAGATATTAGTGAAACATATTAAAAAATATAAAATTTTGCAACTAAGTCATTGAAGGTGAAGATTCATAGCCCCATAAATTAATTAATATTGAAATATATTTTCTAATAATATATAAATAAATTAAATGTGATTTTATTTCATCATATTGATTAATTATTTTCAAAAAATGACTGATAAGATTATAATAGTCAAAAATTATATTAGTGGATATGTTTAGAACATTTTGAAATGATGTTGAGAATGATATGGGTGTTTATATAAAAAGTATAAGAATGGAATATAAAAAGATGTTAAATATAAATTCATATGTATTATATCTTATGAAAATGGTATTAAAATAATATAATTCTAAATTAACATCCCGAAAAATGAGATTGAAGAGAGTAAAAGTATAATCTTTCATAATGTAAGAAAAACATATTGGTAGAGTTAAAACACAAAACATCATCAATATAAATTATATGGGTAATGATATGAATGATAATTGTAGATTATTTTGGATAACTAAATATAATATAACATTATATGAAATATCGTACATGAATAATACCATTATGAAATAATTAAATGTTTTTGGTAGACCATGATTAATGAAATTCAGGAATTTATATTTCAGAATTTTTGATAAACATTTTTGTGGTATGGAATTTTGGGGAAATTCAACCAATATTAGAGGTTAAAATACATTAATAAAAGGCTACAAAGATAGTGTAAAACAATAATTTGAATATTATTTAAATAAACCTATTATTTTTGAGGCAAATAATATATATTTTGAAATATTGGAGAATTAAACATGAATATTTTTTAAATAAGTCAGGGAAGAATAGTCCATAGGTGAAGAAGATACTGTTTATATTGACTATGATTCTACTGATGATAATGAGTGTGTAATATGGAATGAGAAAAGGAATTATTAGGAGATATAAAACCATTTTACACCTAATAATATAATTTTATATTGGGATAATCTATTTCAAACTCGAGGATGACTTACATTCAATAAGTAAATAACACTTATTTAATGAGTTATGCGATATTTTCATGAAAAGGATATTAAAAAAAGGTATATATAATTTCATTAAATTCAAAGATAGATCGTATTTATTGAATTTAACTTAGGATCATAATATAATTATAAAAATGAAAAATATTATATAAATCATGTGGGTTTTAGAAAATAAACCAAAGGAATAAAATAACAATTATTGAAATAGATATATAATATTGTGGAAAGCAAACTATAAAGCGGAAGGGGTTGATATTTTTTCATATGCTTTCATATGATTTTATATTTGAATCAGTAATAATTACTGTATATATTTTAGATCATAAACACTAATAATTTTATCATATTAATGTGATGCTTTTCTTTATAAATGAATAACATGAAGAAGTGGTGTTTATTGAAAAATTATAATGTCATATCCTTGAAAAAGATATGAAAATCATTCACATGTTAAAAATCTATTTATTTTTTATATTACATCTCAATATCCTGGTTCTCCATGTTATATAGCTGAAAACATTTTTGGAATATCCATAAATGGAGATATGGGTTACTTTCTAGGAATGAATATTAGGAAAAAGAAAATTTTATTTTTATTTCCCATGAAATATATGATAATGAATTATTCAAAACATTATGGTTGGGATACTATAAAGTTTTATTTATACAAATGTTAGCTGGTGTAAATTAAAAAAGTGATGTTTCATTAGAAATTTACAAATGTATCTCACTATATCTAAGAGATTTATTTTAAATGCAGTGGTACAGTGAACAAGGTACTATCATGATAGAAAATAGTCATTCATTATACAAAATAGAATAACTCATAGATACATCACAGGGACATTCTATTATTTTCGATTTTAGTAAAGAATTATTAATTTATCTAGTATGTTTACACTAATTATGGCTATGTTAGAGATTGTTATGAAATTAAATCTACATCATGTGGTATATTTAATTTAGGATATTTCAAAAAATATTTATCATTAAAAAAATATAATTTAGTGAATTCAGACACTGTAAAAGATGAGTATGTGGATACTATAAGTTAATGGACAAAAATTATTTTTATGAGGTAGAAATTTAATGAATTAATTTGAAAATTGAGAAACCATTTATTATTTCATATGATTACCAAAAAGTGAAATTATGTTAAAAAAATCTATTGCAACAGAGTAGATATATGAAAATTTATATCAAATATCATTTTATCAATGTAAAGGTATCAAATTGAATTGTGAGGATATATTATATTTATATAAAACATTATATTAGAGATATTTTTTTCAATGTACCAGAAAAACTATATATTTAAGACCTAATGTTCAATATGCATATATCACATTTCCCTCCTATATTTAATGTTTTGGACTTCCGCATAATCCTTTTCAATTGTACATAACTAATGTGATAACTATTTTTTAATGATATTTTTTGGTTAAACAGAGTAGTAAATTAATTTGTTTATTAGGGGGTTTAATATAAATTTCATAAGTCAAAATGTTTTTGTCACATAGGGATGAAATTCCTCAAATAATTACTTTACCTTGTAGTGTGGTGCCAGGAAATTTATGTTTGATATTTTTTTTTTGATTTTATGTTATGATATAAGTTGTTATCATTGAAAAAAAAATCCAATGGAGGATATTTTAGAACATTTATAATTGTGGAAGATTTTTATTTTTTTTCAATAATAAATGAAAATAATCAGAAATTTATTGAGAACAACCTTCATCTGATTTGATATTGGGAAATAAATTTTCTGAATATTTGAGTTGGATAGGGGGAGTTCTTGTAATTATAAATTTTGGAGTTCAAAAATTATCGATTGAAATTATTATGTAATTTGGATATGTTACAGATATATAAGTTCAAAAATATGATAAATAAAATTTAACTGATGATATATGAAATATTATAGATTATAAATAATTTTTTTGTTATCTCATTGAGATATATAAGACGTTTCTATTTACATGTAATAAATATTCTAATCTTCTATAGTATATATAATATTATCTATTAATTGTGTTATATCTCAAATATAATACTCATGATATTCTGGATAATACTAAATTTTTATATAATCATACATAATACTATATGGATAATACATATGATGTCACGACCCGTCCTCGGGGCCCGTGCTGTGACTAACCCAAGCCCGCCTTCCTTAAGCCAGGGGCTGGCGACTTCCACCAAAGGCGTAAATCCCGATAAAAGGGAAGACATTTCTTTATATAAGAAAACAAAACCACAGAGTACACCAGCTGAAGTAAACACTAAGTAAACTGAGTACAAAAGTAAGTGCTGGGAAATAGTGGGCCAGTATACAAACCTAACTGAAAGTACAGTACAACTGAGAAAAGAAAGTACAACAGCTGGAAAGTAAAGCAGCAACCACCTAGACGTCCTCCGGAACTCCTAAATGAAGGGTGAGTACATATAGTCTCATCGGCTCCACGGGTCCGGCCCTCCACTCTGTGTTTGTCCCACCTGATAGTCCACCTCTGTATACCGTCCCGCTCCTCAGGCCTCAACCATGATCAGCGCTATCCGCCATCTTCAACCAACACAATGTAGTGCGGGCATAGCCCGTGCAGGGGTGAGTATACGATACTCAGTCAGGACCCCAAGACCACTGAAGGTCTCCCAATATCCACAAAGTATAAACGACAAATGAAAGATATAAATAAGAAGTACCAACCAACACTACATAGGTATATGCCCATACATATACCTAAGTAAACAATCCCAGTTCAGATCCATCTTACGAGCCAAAGTTCAACCCAGTCCACACGGGAAAGCACAACCCAATCCACACAGGAAAGCAAGTCAATCATACCGTAGATAATGATTGAAAGTCAAGACTCAGCTCACAATGGTATACTACTCATGATTAGGGGTGGAGATGATTAGATGTAGCCTCTGAATCATCTCCTCTGTCGAACCCATGTAGGATCCAAGTACATAAGTCATCACTGCCGAACCCACGTAGGATCTAGGTACAGTAACCAACGCTGCCAAACCCACAAAGGATCCAAGTATAGTCGTCATCACTGCCGAACCCACGGAGGATCCAAGTACAGTCCTCCTCGCTGCCGAACCCATGTAGGATCCAAGTACATTCGCTATCGTCGTCGCAGTCGCAACCAGCTCTAGGGTTCCTGCACACAACACGCTCGATTCTGGGAGGTTCCACTGCACGAGGAAAGGGTTTGATACATCAACAGTAAAGAAGTCTAGAGTTGATGTATCAAAATGTTCCTTATCTTCAATAGGAACTCAACACAATAGATGGCGTGTCAATCAGACACCCGGTCTGAGAGATATTGGCTTTTCATCCCAGGGGCCCAGTTGGTTTTTAATCTAAAACCAACCCGACCACACTCCAGAAGCATCCAAACATCAAGTGAAGTATTCCAAAAGAACCTTCTCAATAAAAGGAATTCAACGTAATTGACGTTACGTTATTTGGACGTCTGGTCGTTAAGTTATAAGTGTTTCCGCTCCAAGGGCCCGGTTGGTTTCGGGTTAGAACCAACCCGACCATACCCAAACTTTTCCGAAACCTCGAGTTTAATATACCGAAATGACTGTCTTGATCCAAGGATCCCAACTCAACTGACAGTGCATCGATCAGAGGTTTGTATCCCATGATACGTGTGTTTGAACAAAGTTGATCCGAAAGTAGGGGGTTTGGGCCCGGTCCGATACCCCCTGGGCGGCCCGAACCGGGTCGACCCGACCCGGGTCCGGGTCCGACCCAATTGGGCGCGGCCCGGACCGGCTGGGCATGACCTAGCCCGACCCGCGGTTGGGCGCAGCCTGCATCCCTGCTTAGAGGCTGGCCGCGGCTTGGCTCGCGGCCGAGCGATGTGCGAAGGGGGGCGCCGCCCGCTTGCCTATGAAACGGCGAACCCGTGGGGTCCTCCCTAGGGTTCTGTCAGAGGGTTACACCCCCCCCCCCCCCGGTTTTTTGAAACAGCTGGATGTAAAGGCCGACCTTCGTTGTAACCGCGGGACCCCCACGGGTCCCGCCTTCAGGTGGCGCCGACAACCGGCTCAGCCGACCTCCCCTTTTAAGACCGTCGCGACCTCTGGCCACAGCTCCTGTCTGACCAGTGGGGCGCGACAGCGCCGCACCCCTCCGCCGTGGCCCACCCCGGATGTGGCCCCCTTGAATCTCAGGCACTGCATGATGGGGCAGCATCCCTCCTCTGCGGCCCGATCCTAGCCGCGGCCTCACCGGTGCGGCACGACGGCATCGCGCACCATCGTCGCGGCCCGCTCCGGCTGCGGTCCTTTTCGTTTTTGGGCTGTGCAACAGCACCACGCCACCTTCGCCTCAAATGTCATTGTTGATAAACAAGAAAACGTTGAGGAGAATTGGCCGTGTTTTTGGGGTCTGATCTCTTCCTGTTATTTCGTTATCATGTGGGAAAAGAATACAGAATGCACAACGATAAACAAGAACAATTTTAATTCATTAAAATTTTACTTATCCCCTACCTCATAAACATTAACGAACTTCGGTGTCTCCTCCCTTGTCATGGAGGAAGAAGAGGATGGAGAAAATCGGAACCGCCGAGTCAATGTTCTTCATCGGAGAAATGGTGTTCTTCGTTGATGAGTGACGTTCTTCGTGGAAGGATGATGTTTTTCGCGGGAGGATGAAGTTCTTCCAAAGAGAATAGAGCTCTCTCCCCAAATTTCCTCACACAACAAAACTAACCAAATAAAATAAGGCCCTCCCTTATTTTATTATTTTTCCATGCATTTCAAAAACTCAAATTTCAAAATAAAATCACTTAAATAATTAAACATGAGTTGTCTAATTAATTAGCTGTTATGTTGGCAAGATTTAATGTGGGAGAGAGAGGAGTTACTCAAATAAAGGGGGGAGTTAGGGAGTTAGGTAATGGGAAGGGTTGGGATCGTGTGGGCCCCACTTCACCTTTATCCTCTCATAGGTAGTTAGTAACTACTGGGTCCCACCCCAACTCCCACACCTAGGATATAACCACTTAGAATAAAGAATAAAATATTTACAACAAATTTTATTCACCATTTTTATTTAATTTACATTTTTAAAAACACCTCCAAAGCAAACACATCATCGGTAAAAGTCCTCTTAAGCAATTACCGAGGCTGAGGTTTCATTAGTGCCCTCAGATTTCAATTCCGAGCCCTGGTTCAAAAGATAGAAAAACCCGCTCGTTCGTTCATTGAACATAACTGAGCTAAACTTCAGAAATTGATTCCAAGCACACCAGGCCTCAGAATTAGGTGCCATTAGAAAATGCGTACTCATAAAATCCCAAAGAATTTAAGAAAAAACTTTTATTTAAAATTTAAGGGTCTTTACATATGATCATTATATAGATAAATACTATGAACTTAGTGGTGACATATGCCAAATAATATTTATCTATTACAAAAATGAATAACTTTTTAGGATATAAATCCTCGGATTCCAACAGCTCTACGAGAGAAGTATTTAAATTATATGATGACAAAATGTGTTTATTAAATAAATTATCATCATAATGCTTTAAAGATCAGATCATAATTTACTATTATATTTTAAGAATAATAACGTTTCCTCAAATGAAGTCCTTGATAAGATAATTTGTGAAGACAGTATTATAGGCCTGAATTCCACATAAATATGAATTCATAATAAAATAGTGATGTGTTTGAGTGATTTTTTGGAATAAAATTTGGAGTTAATAGATATTTCATTCCTTAATAATAATAATTTATGCATATAAGGAAATAATTTGGTGGTTGTTTTTGTATGAGTGAAGGGAATATATTATTAGATTAAAGATTGAATTATATATGAATGTTGAGAAGGTATTCACATGATAATTCTATTATTTAAAATACAATTTTTTCAAATCATTTTTGAATATTTATAGTAATGATATTTTCTTACTTATATTTTTCTAGTTTTAAATGTGGATATTGTAAGATATAATTTCTTGGAGTTTTAAAATTAAATTATTGTAATTTATTATTACATGAATACATATTGTTAAAAATGTAGATTATGAGAAGATGTGTTACTTATAGATATATTGTTTGATTAATGAATATAATAACCACTGAGATGAAGAATAAAAAATATGTGAGTTTAATGTTAATGATTTTTAAGAACTACTAATGTTTTGAACATTAATGATATTATATAAGAAATAAAAAAGTCGTAGATAAATCAAAAAGATATTTCATTCAATGTGGATAAACTTATTGGTTCCAATGTGATCTTTTTTTTAATGATTAAATAATATTTACAAACTAATGGGAGCCCGTATAAATAATTTTCCAGAGACCGGGATTTTGAGAGACACCATAAATTGATAACTATGATACCATCCCTTCATGTAATAACATTATAGTATTAGTGACACATCTATATCTCACAATCAACCAAAAAAATAAAAGGATGTAGATAAACACATTGGGACAAAACATTTTAATAATTTGTTGTTCCTTTATATTTTTATTTATATTAAATGAATATGGGTGGGGATATGTTTTAACTACCTATTGGATCTTGACCATAAAAATTACAATATGGTTATTGCCATAAAATTCAATAACATTATTGCTAATGATTCATCTCCCACATCATTTTCAACCCAATCCCTAAGAACGTAATGTGGTTTTAGATCTGTACAAGTTCGTAATGAATTATCCGTTTTATTATTTTTGTTTTCTAATGGATAATTCTAAATATATAAATAGTATAATTACAAATACATTTTATGGGAAAATCAATCATTTAATGAATAATAGAATGATATATTGCCATATTTCAGTTTCCTAAGTGATTTTTGATACTGCTACTATGGGTTTATTTCACTATGTTGGAGAAAATATCTGATGAATTTTTTCGATAAAATAAATATATTTGTTAACAGAGAGTCAATGAATTCCATTAGGATGAGATCATCAGGTAATGTGTGTAAACATTAATAGATCATAATCTATAAAATTTAATATGGGAAATAGTTGAAAATATATTTGAATGAAATTAAAAAGGGAAGGAAGCCAAATTGAAAATATAGAGATAAATTTTATTAGAATGTAATGATAGGTATTTGACGAACTGGTGATGAATAATACATAAAGGTTTTTTATATTGGTAGTAATAAAATATTTTTTGGTAATATAATTTAATATTCATCCATTTTCCTGAAATTAATGTCAAATTTACCTTACAATTTTGATGCAATTATTTTTGATGTGGAGGATATATAAGACTTATCTCAAGATGACATACTTTATGGATATTTATGAAGTCAAAAAGGCTCATATATTCAAGGAAAAGGTTAAATAGGAAAATTAAATGACATTTAAACAAATAAAAATTCCTTAGCACTAGGATGTAGAAAATGAGCACTTAGATTAGTTTATGAAGGAAAATTATGAAGCGTTTGATAGAATTAAGTATCAAATTTATGTTAACACTGAAAAAATGAACGAAAATGTCAATGAAAAATAATCTAAAAAACACTATTTAATTAATTTATATTTGGACACTGGTAAATTTATTTTAGTAATAAGATATAAACATATATTGAGAAGGAATTTAGGTAATAGAGAGTCGAAGTTAGAGATCTAAAGAAATAATGGAACCTAATGAATGTTTGAAGTGATTCACTAGAATAGAAACATGTCACATGAAAAACAATGATGGCGATGAATAATCAACTTCATGTAGTAAAAATTAATAAGAGACTACTAAATAGTTTTCAATCATTATGTATATTATCGAGAAATGGTAATAAATGTAAATCATTAATGGATAAGGTGAATATACATACACTAAACATGGGTTAGAAGTTAATATTGAAGGATTTCTTGAAAGAACATCAAAATAACGAATGAAATAATATTTTGGACGAAATAAGTTAAAGAAATTATGTTCAGTTACTTAATAAGGAAAAGTATTACATTGAATAAATTAATCTTCTCAATAAAAGTCTTACATTAAATGAAATTATGTCTAATGTTTCAAAACAAATTCTATGTAAAGGAAGATTTATTATATAGTTATCCTTCTTGGTATGTTGAACCATGAAATAACATTACGTATACTAATAGAAGTCAATTACATGGGAGTTAAAATAAAATATAAATCATCTCAATCCTTTAGTCGAAAACTAAAAAGAGAATTTATATTTCCAAAACCCAAAATGATTAAATCTATATATAATAGAAAGAATGTTGTAAATAATAATATAATAAATATTATGGTGAGGATAAACATGAAAAATACACTCCTATGTAAAAAAACTATGAATTAGTGAGAATGAATAATACCTCTAGTAAAAGGATAAAATATTCTACAAAATAATCCAAAATATGTTTAATATTCTAGTAAAATTTATATTTTTTTTTGAATGATTAAGATATAATGTATATTTTTGGTTTTTGTGGTGTTCATGGGAATTAATCTGTTGATGTGTGGTAAAATATATATTTTCTCTAAATTTAAAAAAAATGAATAGAGAGAATAAATTAAAATATTGTTAGATATAATTCAAAGGAGAATAAATATTTATAAAAAAGATCATTGTGTTTATATACTAATAACACAATTAAATAAATTCATGATATTTCTAAAATATATAACCAATATTTCTTTCTATCTAAATAATATTTGACAACACTTCATAGAAAAACACTACTGGCTACTGCATATGAGAATAAAATTAAATGAAAAAACAAATAAGTATATACAAATAGAATTGGAATATGAATAATGATTAAGGGTTAATCCATAGATTTATAATCGTAGGTATTCCTCCCAAATGATACATGACAAAAAAATATTGAATAACATTTAATAAGATGATGTAATTATAGACAAATTTGAAAATTGAAGTTCTTAAAAAATAAATTTAGTTGTTACAATATATATTGATGTTAAAAATATAAATATATGGATTATTAGTTTTTTTAATCCTCAAGAAAAATCTATTCAGTTTCATAAAATTTTATTATGATGTAAATTAATTAATTTTTAGAATAAAAAATAATAATTAAAAGAAAAAAGTATTAAATAGTTATCACAAAGGGATACAGAAACTTTGGTAATTTATTCAATGTGGAAAATTCATGTGACTCTTATTATTCAAACTTATAAGATAAGAGTAATATTTGGAACAATAGAATTTGTCCCGGTGAAGGGTTTTGAAGTGACATTTTATGAGTATATTTCGAAATATAATTTTCCTAAAAAATGGGTGAAGGATGTGATATTTTCTAAAAAAATGGAAAAAATGGATGAGAATGTAAGGAATTTACAATAATGTGGAGATTCTGTCTACTAGGTCATGTTAATTTGTTCTTATAGAATTATCTGGGAAAATAAGGTTTTAATAAAATAAATGGAATATTTATTTTATAACATTATCTAATGATTTTATAGGATGTACTAATGTTATTTCTGTGAAAAATAAATCATTATCCATTGAAATATATAAAAAATTCATAACTGAAGTTGATAAAGAGAATTGATTTTATATTAAGACGATAAGAAACAAATTATTGGTAGATCAGTAGATATTGTTTTTAATACAATCAATAAAATCCAGAAGAAACTCTCAACAAAATATCTCCATAGTAACCTCACCAATATTTAGTTTTATAGAGGAAAAAATTGAAGCTTGTTTAAGATGAGAAGAACCAATATAGCATAGTACAAACCTTAATATTTTTTATTAATAAAATATGTACTTAAAACTATAAATATTAAAAATAGATTCTTTTTCTCACATGAATGTTATATTATTTACAATAAAAAGTGGCTAAATGATAACCACACTATGAACTATATAAAAGAGTTTAAATAGTATATTCTTAATAATATATATGAATATAGATTTTAGAATTTGTGATAAAAACATATGATGAAATTGTATTTTTAGTGTATTTATCCAATGTAATCTATTAAATATATTCGATCAAAAATTTATAATATTATTTGGAACTTTATAATGTGAAAAATATTGAAAATAAGTGAAATTATGGTGATATAGATGAATAAAATGATGAAAATTATAAATAATTAAATATGGAATTTTTTAAATAATTAAAGAAGAAGATATAAATGAATGAGATACTGTAGATATCATTTCAAATTAGAATAGTGATTTTGATTTTAATATGGGGAATGAGAAATTATATTATCATATCCTGTAGAAATATAATTAGAAAACATAATGCAGTAGTACAAACCCATAAGAAACTGAAATATAACAAAAAACCCATATTTCTCATGTTCAACCATAATCAGTTGTTGAGGATATTGATCACATAGAGTAAATAGATATTGTAAATTATCATATGGGTAATATTTTTCGAAATTCAATTTTTTATTATCATCATAGACTATAATTGAAAAAATTTCTTTGTTCCACGTGGGAGTTTAAAAATAAACCTAATGAAAAATTAATAATTTCAAGAAAAAATCATAATTTTGTAGGAAAATGTGACTCTCATGATGAAGGAGTTGAATTTAAATGATTTTTTATAGTGTGAATGGAATAAATCAGTATTTTTGGTTTTGACGTTTATAACTCAAATATAGTACAATGTTAATCAAATGTATGTGAATGATTCGTTTTTAAATGGAGAACATGATGAAGCGGTGTTTGTTGATAACTCATATTGTTCAACACATAAATTTATATATCTATGGACATTATGATAATGAAAAATGTGTTTGGTTTGAAACCCTCCACTATATTAAGTTATTTATTTCTGGAAAAAAATGCATTAAATATATGAAATATTCTAAAGGAAAAGAAGGATATCACATGTTTGTATACTATATGATAAAAAGTATTATTGTTTTTATTTTAAATATATGTGTAAAAATTATTATAGGTGATATGATTAATTATTATGAGTAACGTTCAAGGAAAATAAATATTCATTTTGAAATGTTATGTTTTGGGAGATGACCATCTTTGTGCGACTGTAATTTGTGAAATAAAAAGATTTGATTTTTATTTACAAAGAAAAATATGCCTAGGGATTGTAAGAAAATTATGGAACAGTTGATCCATATTCAGGGTCCACAACATTGATAGATATTTTAAATCTATTTATGTACATTATATGACAACCCTGAATTATAAGGAATTCAAAAAATTATTTGGAATTCATCTATATCGCACTATTTATAGGCGAGATATGATATATATATATATGTATATATATATATATATATTCTATAAAAAATACCAGTAATATTCAATAGAATCATTCATTAATGTACCAAGAATATTATATATCATAAAAATTGGAATTTTAGTTATTTTAGGATGTATTAATGATGTGAGAAATTGATCTTATTGGGTATACTAATACAGATTGGTCTCATGATTGTGAAAACCAAAAATGAATATCAGGACCTACATTATATTATAGAAGAAATAAATGCGATTTTTTCAATAAATAAATATAAAATAATTTAATTTAATCATTACATAGGTTCAATAAGTAGTTGAACCATATATATTCCAAGATATTATTTGGATGAGAAATAAATTGAAAAACATCACTGTTATAATTTTAAAACCATTGGTAATACATGTGATGACCAAACTAAAATTATGTTAATAAAAAATATATTGAAACATTAAAGATTCATTAATATTAGTATTATTAAATAATTATATCCATGAAAAGGGATCAAATTGATATTTTAGGTTGGATTATATTTCTAAAATAGATTAGATTCCATGTATTTTTACATGGACCATGTTAAACTACATTTTTAATTAATATAGAATGAATTTTAATGCTCATCAATTCACATATAAATGAAGAGTTTTAGAGTAAACCATAATATTTTGGATTCTATTTTAATGTAGAAAAATTGTACAAAACTCATTAGATATGTGATTACTAAATGTCGAGTTGTTTTAACTGAAAAAATGTGGATAAATTAGTGAGTTTATTAGGGTGAATATAGAATTAAAAATCCTAGAAATTCTTATCCCAGAGTGATAAAATACTCCACAAATAGTTTATTTTAACCTACTAAGAGTTTTAATATGATTTATAATTGATAAATTATATGAGTTTATTTATAGATGAATGTTGCTAGATTTGATAAAAATATAGATGAAGAGATATAAGAACCAATGAAATTTCAGAAGGTGTTTTATATTATTTTCATTAGTAATTAAGATGAATTAAAAAGTTTTTAATAACAATTATGAAATAATTTGAGATGTAAAAACATGTATTAAGATTATTTGATTATGTTGGATGTGATTACTAAAAATTATAAATTCAAGGTTTGGGAATACTAGATTTTAGGTATTAGGGAATTTTCAATGTGAATGATATCCAAAATTAAAATATGATGTGTAACATATGAATCCTGATATTTAATATTTTATTGAATATATATAATATGTTTCTGGGGATTTATTGGAGATATATATAATATTTATGAAATGTAATAAATTTTTTGAGGTTTTGGGGAATATAAAAAATATTTTAGGTGATATATAATATCTAAAAGATGGTTTTAATATTCTTTTATAAAATAAAAATGTTTCTATTTAGCATATGTAAGATTATTTTTAAAATACATAATATTTTTTGAGACAAAAAAGATCACATTATTGGGTACTTGTGTTAGGTATTATTTTTATACATTAAAAATAAAATATTTTTTAGTGTAAAAAAGATGAAACTTTCGGTGTTTGGTAAGAGAAGGATTTAAATTACATAATACATAACGATATTCCTGAATGAAATACAAATAATGATGATTTGAAGGATAAAATATTATTTAAGATAATGTTCCTAGAAGATGACCATTCCACGAAACGAATGCCACACAATAAATATTCTTACATGAGATTAATTTTTAAGGGATTTGAATAGTTTTAAATGAGTAATTTAGAAGAATTAATATCATCTTGTTTTAAATTTCAATCATGGGAAATAATTATGAAGTGACTATAAATAGTTTTGAATAGAATGAATAAGAGTAGAAAGGTAATTCAGAGATAGTGTTGTATTTTTTAATATAAATAACATCCAAAAGAATAAAAATATGTGTGTGAGTAAAATATCATTAATTTTCAACCAATTTTTATAATTTATATTTTGATGATACTATAGAAGTTAATTTTAAATTTTTATACTAATTATAATAATATTAAAAGATCAATAATTCGATGTTAATGAACTCAGAGGAACTAATTTTTTTGATTCAATATTGACGGACATTTTTTTACAAGTGGGAGATAATATAGTGGTTATGTGGAGAATGATCCTCAGGAAGATTGATTCGTCAGCTAAGGGTGATACACCACCACTATGAATTCAATTTCTAATATCATTCATACATAAATGTATTAAACCCAACATAATAACAGAAAGGATATTGATACCCACATTATAATTCAACATAATAGAAATCCATTATTGATTTACATATTTATTTTCACTTATCACATATGGATGAGGATGAGTTTTAAATAATTACTGGAACATGCACTTAAAAATTCATACAGGTCAATTTTATGAAAATTTTGAAACACTATTTATACTGATTGAAACCCCCTTCTTAGTGTCAACCAAGTAACTCGACATATCATATTTGTATGGTGACATGTCGTTTTCATTAGATATTAGTCAATGATTTATTTTTCACCTTTAATATCATATTATAGATTCGTTATTTTTCCTTGTGTTGTGATTTGGAGATATATCATTCACATTTTCTGATTATATGAGTTGTTATAGGTCATTATCATACTGAAAATGTTCAAAATAAGGTGAAACATCCCATTCCATCATATGATAAAGTAGGTATAGATTGACTATTACTGGGGATTTATGAGTAATCAATTGGGAATCAAGTGTATGTATGTGATGTTCTGAATTTATTTCATTTATTACAAGAATTCACCAATATTCATGTTTTTATTTTGGTAACCTTCATTTGTGGTTACTATGTTTTACCCCAACACCCAGCATTGGAATTTTGGTGTTCTTGTAGAAGATACATTTCACATACAAGATTATCATTTGGGATATCATAGTGGGGTTGTGGTGATGGGTTTTAGGTTGTGATGGAGGATTTATTGGGTTTGCATGATTTTATTTATTTCATCCTATATAGTATGTTATCAGCCCATTCGGTGATATGGGTTGAGAAATGACTATGTGTGTAACACCCCAAGTAAATAAAGAAGATGACATTTTTATATTTATCCCTATTTGTGAATAAAATGTTAATATTAACTTAAGGGGAATGTTATGCTCGATGGCTTACCCAATATGCAACAACGAGTTCCTTTGAAATCTTACGTTGCACTCTAATAATAAAATAATTTTATTTTAAATGATAGTTAACACCTAGCCATTGTAATGACGGGAATGAATAGAACAAACTAAAAAATGATTATATATGTTTTTCAAATATTTTTACTTTTTAAAATAAATGTTAGAAGATTAAAAATGCGAATGAATCCAATTTTAAGCATAAACATTCTAATATTCCTCAAAAGGTCGATTAACCGCCTTTTGATTTCAAACCTTTTTTAAATACACTATTTGACAATTTTATGTGATATATTTGACAAAATAAAATTCTTCCTTAGAATCGGGACATCGAAATTTACTTTGTGTAAATTTTTGGTATTTGTCCGATAAAGTTCATTTTTTAATGAATAGTGAAAAATATTGTATTTTAATTCAAAACCTCTTTTTAAAATAATTTATTTATATGATTAGATTATCTATTTAATTGGTTTTAAAGTGAAATTAGAATATATTTTTACCATTTAATCCAATTGTGGTCATTGGAATTAATATCACTTTGAGATTGGATATAAACGAATGTCAATCTTTTGATAGATATTGTTTCTTAAAAACACGCTATTTGATTGGACAACGGAATTTAATTATAAAATTAATCAATGCAACTTCTATGTTATGAATTTGGTAAAAAAATACATCATTTTTTAATTCTGAATATCAAATATATCTTACGGTTAATTTTTGGTATTTTTCTGAAAAACCTTAATTTTTGATGAATAGTGAAACCACAATGTGGTAGTTACATAAAATGATTTTTTGATTAAATGTAACTTTACCACTTCTGTGATTTGAATTTCAAAAATACAATATAAATTATTTTCATTATTAAGTAAAATGTGGTTCAATGGGATGAAAATAATTTTTGATGAAAAGTAACTTTTAAGTTTTATTAATCGAGATTAAAGGTAATTAGTGTGATTTAAGGTAAAATTGATATTATAATAAAATTAAAATATCTTTACACTTGTCCTAACCCTATTGGATGAGTCATGACCGACCAAGACAACCCATGGGTCGATTTTTGGGACCCCATGGAGCCACTTGGGTAAGATAATGACATTTATGCCTTTTATTTAAAGTAAAAGTAAAAATGACACAAACATGTATTGTTTTACTAAAACAATTTTTACATGGGGTTATACAAGTCATATTTTTGACTATAAATAGTCATTGGAAATATAAAAAGATTTCCTACATCATAGTATTTTTTGTATAATTTTTAGTCATTAAATAAATTAAATTATTTGTGACATCATGATGATGTAGCGATTACCTCATTATTTAACGATTTAAATAAAATGAAAAGATAATGTAAAATCTAAGACCTACACAGGTCAAAAACCTATTGTATGGGTGTATTTAGAACTCTCATCACCTTATCCTCGAAATACTTCAATGTGTGACCTTTAAAATCTGAAAAACATTTGAAAATAAAGTAACATTTATACCTTTCCAAGAGTGCCCCTCCTCTTCTCTTATAAAAGGCCCCCACCTCTACCTCCATACCCAAACCTCTCAAGCCTTTTTCTCGTCCAATCTCTGATAAGTTTGTCTCTACACACCCCTATACTCATCCTAAAAGCCTTACATTAGGCAGGAATCTCTTCGAGAAACCCTTTTGGTTCAAACCAAAGGGAGTTACCCGATTTTAAGGTAACGTCTTCACATGTGCTATTTTGTTTTATTTTACTTCTCCAACCCCCTAAACTCTTTTTATTAATTTCTTTTGTAACAACACCAGTATATTCCATTTACTATGATGTTATTATAAGAATTATTCGAGCTACACTTACACACACCTACATCTAATGGTTAAAGAACATACTGTTGTTGTGGATGGTGAATTTCTGCCTCACGAAATGATGATTGTTCAATATTCTTTTAACCCCTTCAAAGTGGCCATTAAGATGTAACTATATTTATATATGATATATAATATGTTTATGTTTTCCTTAATCTTCGGTATTTTTCATTTATGGAATACCTTTATGGTTTCCGTTATGGGTAAACGCGATATCTTCATTTTAGGAAGTGCGGACTACCGCCCCCTCAATGTGAATTGATTCGTTAATACCATATGTGGTACGTATAAAGGATTGATTTAATGATATTATATGTTACCATATTGGAATTACAATACTATTATTTATCATTATGTTTTAATTCCATTAAATATGAAATAGAAATGGAAGTAGCGTTCTTGCGTACGTACGGCTTACCGTCTCCATGAACGGTGCATTTCATTTCTTACCTCTAAATTTTATTTAATTTTATAAATGCATGTATAAAATGGATATATATTATATATATTATATCTAAATAATTAATATAATTCTGTATATAATAGAAATTTTACCCCATTAACAAACTTGTAATTATAAAGAGTTTATTTTAGACTCAAGTAGCAATGATCGATAAAATGACCGTTATTAACTTAAATAATTACATAGTGTTCATGACATGGTAATAAGTGATATATAAGGACAAATGAAATTTAAAAAGGTTCTTATACAAGTATAAATTAACTCATGTTTATTATTCAAGAGATTAAAGAACGATCGAGTCAAGTCGGATACGGGGTAAGGGATCCTATCCCTCTCTTTCTTTTTAAGTACACTCTTTTATGTCATTCCTTTTAAGCTCATCTTTCTTATGATTGGGACATTATTTAATATTACTCTTACTGTACTTTTTATGTTCATATTCTGAAGAGTCCCTATTTTCTCTCATCAATCCATTTTGGAAGTTTTGAGTGGCGCTGTTAGGCTGCTGAATTTTGGTAAGGGATCCTACCCCTCTCTTTCTTTTTAAGTACTCTCCTTTATGTCACATATTTTAATCTCCTATTTGTTATGTTTGGGGATGTTCTTTTATATTCATCATTCTGTACATTTTATTTTAATATTATTAGAGACCTTATTTGATCTCATCAATCCATTTTTGGATGTTTTAAGTGGCGTCGTTAGGCTGCTGAGTTTTCGTAATGGATTTTTCATCTCACTTTTATTCCCGTGAGATTTATGCTACATTTGCCACCATTTCCTTTGAGTGTTATATGTACTGCCCATTATTCTACTCTTTGTGTAATATACATCTTTTTATGAGTATTTACCTCAATGTTGTATTGTCCTTCTTTCATGGGGTGTATGTTTCGAAAGATACCCAAGTCGGTAAGGGAACCTTTCACCCTCCCCTTTTTAAAGAATTATTTTGTTGGGTATTTTAACTTACATATTGTAATGTTGGGATACGTTCATCTATATCCTTATTGATTTAAATTTTATGTCCAAGTGATGAGATACCCGTTTTATCTTTCATCAACTCATTTTCTGAATTTTGAAGTGACACTGTTAGGTTATCAAATTTTTGTAAGGGAACTTCTTAACCCAATTTCCGTTCTTTGGGTTAATCCCCTACATTCAAACTATGTCATGATATTATTATGTCCTGTTTTGTATTTTTACTTTCTTTATGTGTAATTATAGTGAATAAACATAATAGATCTATTTTATTTAAAAAATTATATTTGTATAGGACTTCGTCTCAATCTCCTTTCATTGAGGCATATTTTGTTTTATACACAACTTTTTTTATACGGTGTATAAACCCCTTTGACTTTTACGTTTATTCATAAGGAATATTTTTTATACGAAGCATTTTACTAAATAACAAAAGGGAATGTTTTTGTCATATGTATGCGGTGACAACAACTTCTTCGCCGCCGTGACCAATATTTGAGTTTCAGCTTACTCTACAAGCCATAACTTTTTTTTGAATGAATAATAAATACCATGTTTTACTTTTTTTTATTTTGGTATTGAAAATGGTTTTCATAATGTTATTATATCAATGTGTTGTATTGATATCTTGTGATTGAAAAGTGTAAATGTTATGTTTCCTTTATGCATGTTTTATGTGATACGATTATGTTATGGTATTGGGCATTGTTATGAAGACGGTTGGTTCCTTGATAAACTAAGTGCGGGTGAGCCCGATATAGCTCTTCAATTCATTGGGTAATGTGAATGAGTTAAACATTAAGGTTTCTCCGACGAAATTTAGGGAATATACTATGATGGGTATTCCAAACGTAACCAAGAGGGTTACTCCCTACGTAAGAATGTTATGAACGAGTCAAGTTACCTTTATGTCTTATGATTTCTTTGATTTATTCATGATTTGTTGAGGTATGTGATTATGTTTTATGAGTAAAGTATGATTTCATGCATGGACTAATGTTTTAATTTTTTACTTTTATATCCCTTACTGAGCTTTTTATGCCCATCACAAGTTTTTGAAATTTTTTTCACAGGTCAAGGGAAAGGTACATGATGTGATGATAGTGTCAAGGAAGTGTCAAGAAATAATCAATGTTTTATTTTAAATATGTTTCTATTGATGGAAAAAATGAGTACTATCATTTATGTAACCACTTTGTTTAAATTTGGAATGTAATTCATGTTTTATGATCTAATTCTCTAAAACTCTAAACCTGAAAAGATCATCAACATGTATTCTTGAAGTAACTCAAGATTAAGTAAGGTTTAAGTCTGGGGCCTTATAGTTGGTATCAGATGTCGGTTTAGATAACTTTAGGGATTATGAGTTTTTGTTAGACACATGGTTAGTCCCTATATCAATTATTTCAGTTAAATCCTTTTTTATAACTTTTTTCAGGTCAATTAAAGTCAGTTACGAATTGAAGGAGGAGGATCTCAAATGACATTCTTATCTCTTCCTGATGACATTCTTTCAATAATTATTGCAAAGTCATGTTCAGATGATAGTGAAACTTTTTCTAGCATATAACTCTCTTGCAAGCAGTTGTTTGAGATATCAAACACCTCCACTATTCCTCGTTATCATCGTGGATCATGGGTTGTATTTAGTCAAATAATATTTTCACAATATTCTCATATTTTCAAGAAAGGTAAATATTATCAAGGTATTTTCAAATATTTTACCTTATCACAAGAATTTGAAGCATATTATGATTTTAAAAATGGTGCTGAGGAAGGAGACCCTTGCGCAACCTATTTATGTTTTCTTTTAAAATATATTCTCTCAGCACAAACTTATGGTATTTTAAAAGGACCAATAATAGAAAGTTTCAACTCAAATTCTCTCCGACTATTTTATAGAAATCATGTTTTATCAGATGTTTTGTAATTATATGTCATACATGATTATTTTACAAAACTGTTTTTCTGTGAACACCCATATGACCCATGTTGTACAAGGTGTATTTGGATGGAGGAAGCAAATGATTTTGAAGGATCTCTAAATCATTCTTTTAATGCATGGGACTTCTACCTATGTGAACAAGATGACGATGAAACCGAGTGGACACCATGATCAAGGCATGTTGTTATTCATTTTGGGAATCGTTTTATTTTATGGTGGTGAAATAAGACTTCAAGAATTAAGATGTTGAGATCATAATGAATTTGGATGAAAATGAGAGTTATAAGGAAACTATTGAGGTTAAAACATGTTAGGGTTATTTTTGGAGTTTTATAAAAGGGACAAAATGCAGACCATGTGACAACCCATCGCGTCGGACAATGCTGTGGGAATTGAACCCACAACCAAAGTGCAACTGGTATTTATCGCCTACCACTGGACTACATGAAGTCCCTCGTCAGTATGACTTATTCTTTTTAGTTAGACGATTTTATGAATTAAGAGTACATTTATTTTAGGGTTATCTATGTAAATCATTAACCTATCATGGAGGATATGTGATTAGGTTAATTAATTTTCAATATGAGACTTTTAGAGCAACTGATTTTAATTGGAGATAAGTGTTAATTTGTACCTTGGACGACTATGTGACTAAATCCTTCAAATATTTGGGTTTCGATCGTAGTTTGGTTTACTTTGAATAATTATATGGAAAAATTGTTTATCGAATGGTCCTCATTGAACTTTGGGTTTTGGTGGACAAATTTTGGAGATTAAGAGTAGATTTTCTTTTTATAAAGGGTTATCCTTTTCTGTTTTATCTGATCTTGTTCTAAAAATTTTGGTTTTGGTATGGGAATAAAGACATGGGTAATATATAGTTCCCTTTTGTGGATTTGGTGATTCTCATGAAATTGATTATAGTAATCTTAATGCGAACAAGTCTTCCTAAATAATCTTCTTTTGGAGAAAGTATGAGTTTGTGTAAGAAATCTACTAAAAGATGAAAGTTAACACGACAAGTAATTATGTTTCCTTAAGATAAAAAATAAATTCCTCAATGAAAAGTAATTTAAAACAAAAATGTTGTCTATTAACGTTTCCTACTGGGGAATCGAATACCGTTTAACCAACCACGAGTTTGTGATTTTTTTGTGGTTACCTTTCTCCTAAACATGTTTTCTATCACTCTCCTTCAGAACATGACCCTTTTATTTTTCATCCATATCCATGTTTTCCTACATCGAATCCTAGTATGGGTTAACTCGGGTGACCTCTTTACTTCTCTTTCTTTCTTTTAATGTGATTTTTTTACCGACTCTTGTTTCGATGTGGGACTTTTAATGATGTTTTCGCACCCAATTTTAAAATTGCGAGGATGCAATTCACAAAAGGGGGGAAGGATGTAACACCCCAGGTAAATAAAGAATATGAAATTTTTATATTTATCTCTATTTGTAAATAAAATTTTAATATTAATTTAAAGGGAATGCTATTCTCGATGGGTTACCCAATACGCAACAATGAGTTCCTTTGAAATCTTACGTTGCACTCTAATAATAAAATAATTTTATTTTAAATGGTAGTTAACACCTAGTTGTTGTAATGACGGGAATGAACAGAACTAACTACAAAATGATTATATATGTTTGACAAATATTTTTTCTTTTTACAATAAATGTTAGAGGATTAAAAATGCAAATGAATCTAATTTTAAGCCTAAACATTCTAATATTCTTTAAAAGGTTGATTAACTGCCATTTGATGGAGAACCTCTTTTAAATCCACTTTTTTACAATTTTATGTGTTATATTTGACAAAATAAAATTCTTCTTTAGAATCGGGACATCGAAATTTACTTTGTGTAAATTTTTGTTATTCGTCTGATAATGTTCATTTTTAATGAAGAGTGAAAAATGATGTATTTTAATTCAAAACCTCTTTTTAATTTAATTTATTTATATTATTAGATTATCTTTTTACTTGGTTTTAAAGTGAAATTAGAATATATTTTTACCATTTAATCCAATGGTGGTCATTTTAATTAATATCACTTTGAGATTGGACATAAACAAGTGTCAATCTATTGATAGATATTATTTCTAAAAAACAAGCTATTTGATTTGACAGCGGAATTTAATTATAAAATTAATTAATGAAACTTATACGTTATTAATTTGTTAAAAAATACATCCTTTTTGAATTCATAATATCAAATATATCTTATGGTGAATTTTTGGTATTTTTCTGAAAACCCTTAATTTTTGGTGAATAGTGAAACCACAAAGTGGTAGTTACAAAAACTGATTTTTCTTTTAAACGAAACTTTACCACTTCTATGATTTGAATTTAAAAAATACAATATAAATGATTTTCATTATTATGAAAAATGTGGTTCAATGGGATAAAAATAAATTTTGATGAAAAATAACTTTTATGTTTTATTAATTGCGATTAAATGTAATTAGTGTGATTTAAGGTAAAAATGATATTATATTAAAATTAAAATTTCTTGAAACTTGTCCTAGCCCTATTGGATAAGTCATGGACGACCAAGAAAACCCATGGGTCGATTTTTGGGAGCCCATGGAGCCACTTGGGTAAGATAATGACATTTATGCCTTTTATTTAAAGTAAAAGTAAAAATGACACAAACATGTATTGTTTTACTAAAACAATTTTTACGTGGAGTTATACAAGTCATATTTTTTACTATAAATAATCATTGGAATGATAAACATATTTCCTAAATCTTAGTAGTTTTTTTATAATTTTAAGACATTAAATAAATTAAATTATTTATGACATCATGATGATGCTGCGATTACCTCATTATTAAATGATTTAAATAAAATGAAAAGATAATGTAAAATATAAGACCTAAACATGTCAAAAACCTATTGTATGGGAGGATTTAGAACTATTATCACCTTATCCTAGATATACATTAATGTGGGACCTTTAAAATCCGAAACACAATTGAAAATAAAGTAACATTTTATACCTTTCCAAGAGAGCCCCTCCTCTCCTCTTATAAAAGGCCCCCACCTCTACCTCCTTACCCACACCTCTCAAGCCTTTGGCTCGGCCAAGATCTGATAATTTTGTCTCTCCAAATTTCTCTCCTCATCCTATAATCCGTACCTTAGGCAGGAATCTCTACAAGAAACCCTTTTGGTTCAAACCAAAAGGAGTTACCTGATTTTAAGGTAACGTCTTCACCTGTGGTATTTTGTTATATTTTGCTTCTCCAACCCCCTAAACTCTTTTTATTAATTTATTTTGTAACAAAACAAGTATATTACAAATACTAGGATGTTTTTATAAGAATTATTCGAGATAAATGTACACACACCTATATCTAATGGTTAAAGAACATACTGTTTCTGTGGATGGTGAATTTCTGCCTCACGAAACGATGATTATTTAATATTATTTTAACACCTTAAAAGGTGGAAATTAAGATGTCACTATATTTATATATAATTTATAATATGTTTATGTTTTCCTAAATCTTATCTATTTTTAATTTATGGAATTCCTTTATGGTTTCCATTATGGGTAAACGCGATATCTTCATTTTAGGAAGTGCGGACTACCGCCCACTCAAAGTGATTTGATTCGTTAATACCATACGTGGTACGTATAAAGGATATATTTAATGATATTATATATGATACCATGCTGGAATAATAATACTATTACGTATCATTATGTTTTAATTCCATTAAATATGAAATAGAAATGGAAGTAGTGTTTATGTGTACGTATGGCTTACCGTCTCCATGAACGGTGCATTTCATTTCTTACCTCTAAATGTTATGTAATATAATAAATGCATGTATAAAATTGATATATATGATATATATGATATATAAATAATGAATATAATTCTGGATATAATGGATATTTTACCCCATGAACAAACTTGTAATCATAATGAGTTTATTTTTGACTCAAGTAGCAATGATCGTTAAAACGACCGTTATTAACTTAAATAATTACATAGTATTCATGACATGGTAATAAGTGATATAAAAGGAATAATGAACTTGAAAAAGGTACTTAATAAAGTATAAATTAACTCAAGTTTATTATTCAGGAGACTAAAGAACGATCGAGTCAAGTCGGATACGAGGAAGGGGATCCTACCCCTCTCTTTCTTTTTAAGTACACTCTTTTATGTCATTCCTTTTAAGATCATATTTATTATGATTGGGATGTTAATTTATATTATTATTACTGTACTTTTTATGTTCACATGACTAAGAGACCCTATTTTCTATCATCAATCAATTTTGGATGTTTTGAGTGGTGCCGTCAGGCTGATGAATTTTCGTAAGGGATACTACCCCTCTCTTTCTTTTTAAGTACTCTCCTTTATGTCACATATTTTAAACTCATCTTTGTTATGTTGGGGGATGTTCTTTTATATTCCACTTTCTGTAAATTTTATGTTAATATGATGAGAGACCATATTTGATCTCATCAATCCATTTTTGGATGTTTTTTGTGGCACCGTTAGGCTGCCGAGTTTTCGTAAGGGATTTTTCGTCTCACTTTTATTCCCATGAGATTTATGCTACATTTGCCACAATTTACTTTTAGTGGTATATGTACTGCCCATTTTCTACTATTTGTGTAATATACTTTCTTTTATGAGTATTTACATCAATGTTGTATTGTCCTTCTTTCATGGGGTGTATGTTTCGAAAGATACCCAAGTCGGTAAGGGAACCTTTCACCCTCCTCTTTTTAAAGACTTCTTTTGTTGGGTATTTTAATTTACATATTTTAATGTTGGGATATGTTTTTCTATATCCTTATTGGTTTAAATTTTATGTCCAAGTGATGAGATACCCTTTTTATCTCTCATCAACTCATTTTATGAATTTTCAAGTGACGCCGTTACGCTGTCAAATTTTTGTAAGGGAACTTCTTAACCCAATTACCGTTCTTTGGGTTAATCCCCTACTTTCAAATTATGTCATGATATTATTATGTCATATCTTGTATTTGTACTTTATTTATGTGTAATTATATTTAATACACATAATAGATCTATTTTATTTAAAAAATGATCTTTGTATGGGACTTCGTCTCAATCTCCTTTCAATGAGGCATATTTTGTTTTATACACAACATTCTTTTATACGGTGTATAAACCCCTTTGACGTTTACGTTTATTCCAAAGGATCCTTTTTTATACGAAGCTTTTTACTAAATGACAAAAGGTAATTTTTTTGTCGTATGTATGCGGCGACGACGACTTCTCCGCCGATGTGACCAATATTTGAGTTTCAGCTTCCTCTACAAGCCACAAATTATTTTTTGAATGAAACATAAATCCCATGTTTTAATTTTATTTTATTTTGGTATTGAAAATTGTTTCCATAATGTTTTTATATCAATGTTTTGTATTGATATCTTGTGATTGAAAAGTGGAAATGTTATGTTTCCTTTAAGCATGTTTTATGTGATACGATTGTGTTATGGTTCTTGGGAATTGTTATGAAGACGGGTGGTTCCGTGATAAACTAAGGGCGGGTGAGCCCGATATAGCTCTCCAATGCATTGGGTAACGCGAAGGAGTAAAACTTTATGGTTTATCCAAAGAGATTTAGGGAATATATTATTATGGGTATTCCAAACTTAACCAAGAGGGTCACTCCCTACGTAAGACTTTTATGAATTCCTCACGTTACCTTTATGTCTTATGATTTATATGATTTATTCATGATTTGATGAGTTATGTGATTATGTTTTATGAGTAAAGTATGATTTCATGCATGGACTAATATTTTCATTTCGTACTTTTATATCCCTTACTGAGATTTTTGTGTTCATCCCATGCTTTTGAAATGTTTTTCACAGGTCAAGGGAAAAGTAGATGATGTGATGATTGTGTCAAGGATGTTTTAAGAAAAAATCCATGTTTTATTTTAAATATGTTTCCATTGATGAGAAAAATGAGTACTATCTTTTATGTAACCACTTTGTTTAAATGTGGAATGTAATGCATGTTTTATGACCTAATTCTCTAAAACTCTAAACCTGAAATGATCCTCAATGTGTATTCTTGAAGTAACTCAATATTAAGTAAGTATTAAGGATGGGGCCTTATAATGTGACCCCCATGTATAGATTATGGTAATGTTATTTATTTAGATACACACTTTGGGTATTTTATTATACTCATATGTTAATCATTATTTTTATTATTTGGTTGTATAGTATTATTATTTTAATGAAACGATGGCTTTAGTCTCCCCATGAGTGGTTTATTGACATGTGATAATAGTTGGTAGAATCCTCTATACTTGGATGTATTCTTGAGTTCATGTGGGGTCTCTAGTATGAAATTGGTTGGGCATTCCATGTTGGGATTTGTAAATTGGTTCTTACGTATTATAGTATAGAAATAATGATTATCTAATCAAAATAAATCTTATTTTTTTATATATATTCATTGTGATATTATTGATGAAATCATGATTAAATTTATGAAATTATAGAAATATCATTTGAATAATAAATTAGGATATATATATCCCATAGAAAAATAAATTTCCTTATTAAAATAGTTATATATATGTTAGATTTTTTATTCTAGCCTATTTTATTATATGAGATATCATATAAGTTTATACGATCAAAATATATGTTATAAAGAGTCTTACCCAACATTATTTTGTTGATCAATCGGGTTTACCGTTTTTAATATACAATATATGGTATTATTATGTAGAGGTTTGGAATTTTTCAATTTCATAGATTATAATTTTTCCAACCACTATATGTGTAATAAATTATTTTCATGATTATTCTCCTTCATAAAAACCTATTATCATAAAGTTGATATGATTTCCAAAGCATGATGGATATGTTGTGGGTAATGGTTCGATTATTCTTAGACAAGATACATGTTTTATATTAAATTGCGTCTTATGATAGATATGGGTATCATAAAATATTATGTTTATGAAATCATCATTTCTTATATTTTTCAATTAAAAATGTTTCATAAATTATAAAAAAAAATATTTTATGATTATTAATAATTAATGTAATTTATTTTTTTGTGTATTTAATAATTAAATATATATATGTAATTTTTATTAGTAATATAAATTAAATTAGATATACATGGATTGATTTATAATTTTTATATTAAATGATTATTTATAAAATATAAGATAATTTTTAATGTGCTTGAAAATTACAAAATATTGTAAACATAAAAAAATGATCATGTTTTCAAATATATTTTCCCTAATTATTGATCAGAAATTACCTAATTAATTTCGTTAATTTTTTTTTGAAAAATATATATAAAATAGTATTTATAATTGATTTGACGAAGGATTTAATAAAATCGAATTTTTTATATTTTGTTTATGTAAAATTTTTAATTATTCTATAAATTACTCACATAAAATAATAAATTTTTATATTTCAGAAAAATAAATTACAGTTAAATATAATACTAAATAAAATCTTAATATGAATAATTTATTATTTAAAAAAATATAAATTATTTATATTTATTTAATTATTGAATTCCCATTATTAAGGACTAAATTATATATTATTTATAATATTAAAATTATTTATTGTTCGTAATTTTTTTTCTAATCTATGAATTTAGGAAATGTTCGGTTATTTTATATGTTTTTCTACATTATATATATGTATATAAATTTTAATATGATGGAATATGTACATTAATTTAAATATGTTTGTACGTATTCTTTATGTTTTTAAAACATGATTTAAAGAGATGCAAGGTTGGTTTTAAAAATAGTTTAGTTTTCTTCTACCCAAATATTGGATTCTTCATAAGTTATATGCCAGAATTAATAATTTAGATACAATTTATATATATTAGGTGTCATTATTCTGATGGAATAAAAGTCATACTTTAGTAAAAAGGATCGGTAGTGAGACATTGGGCGAGACTTCTCATTTTCCTATTTGTTTTGGATATATCTAGAAAAGACAAGGTTAGATACCTATCACACCATAGTTACCAATATTTATATTTTAAATTTAATATTATTATAATACTTCACATAAAAAGGTTTTATCAAAATCACTCATGCGATGTATTTAGATATTTATAAATGTTTATTGTGTTTTTTAGGTTAATAACACATGTTCTAGGATGGTTTAATTGTCACACATTAATATGGTTTGAACATATTTATTTGGTTTATATAATTTGGAGTATAAATTTATTCATTAAAATAATTAATAAATCTAATGTGAATACAAAATAAAATATAGTGGGATATTTAACTCCATAATAAAAAAACGTTTTATATTCCTTCCACAAGAAAAAATTTCATGAACTTAGCCATCCAAATCTTTAAGTTATGCCAATGTTGGGTGCATTTTAGATTATCCTATGTAAATAATATAGGTTGTGATTTATCATAATATTATTAGGTTACCATGTTCAGTATGATTGTTTGGTCATAGATAGAACAACATGAGAGGATTACGATATCATAAGAATATATTTTTGATAATTCTAATGACATATTTGGATATGGATTTATCTACTCAACAATATTGTTTACATATATGATATAATTGACATGATGTTATATGTAAAGGGAAACACGATAATATAAATTCCAACGAAACCCAACTCTTAGTAAAATGGGGATTTTGGAAATAAAATTTGTAAGATTAAATTTAAAAGTGGTTATTTTTTAGTTGGGAGAATAATTGATATATATCATTATAACTGAAATGAAAAATAATTGTACCAATTTTAAAAAGTATTATTTTATAAATAAAATATAATCTTTATAATCACAAATAGACTTCAAATAAAACATATAAAATAGTGTTATTAATGGTATCCTATTTTAATATTGGTAATGAAGAATTAAAAATATTGTTAATTAATACAAAAAATTGTTTTTATTAGAGAAATACATTCCAATATACACAAATGTTGATTTTGATCAATAATAGTATATGGTTTATTATGAGAATTAATGATTGATTCAACTAGGGTTTTGAAATCATTTTTAAATTAAATATGACCAAAGTAACTGTAGTCCCTTATCATTTCATCAATTTGATTGAAGAAACATAGTTTTACTGGGGTCTCAAATAATTATTTATCATGACAGAAAATTTTTAATCAGATTTTTAAGAATGGATTTTAATATTTGAATCTTTTTTATAAATTTTTTACTAACATAATTATTGATTTAGGTATTAATATACTAGGTATGCGATTTTTTCACTATGGTGTATTGATTTCTATATATAATGGTAAAAATTAAAACTATAAGACAAAAAAGGAATGGTCCAATTATTAACCATGGTTATATATATGTAAATTTGGTTCTGTGTAGGAGTATAAATTTTAAATGTTTTTATATTTTATATGAATTTGAAGGTGATTTGAAAAACCCATTATGAAATTGGAGAATATTTTTCCATATTTCATATATACTTTAAAAATATTTTGGTGTCCCAACCCCATCCCACAAAGTGTACACCTCTAGGGACAGAAATGGGAGATGTGAAATAGTGAAACTGAAGTCCCATCTCTAGTAGGCTCATGGATGGTGACTAACATCGAGGGTAAAATAAATATGCAGATGGGAGGAATTTATCTCTATAAGAACACATTCAATATTTATAGATATGAAAGAAACTATCATACCCCTGTTTAGACTCCAATATAAAAGAAAATACAAAGTGATCATATGTAATGACATGAAACAACTAAAAAATGACTGGAAAAAGAACAAGTACCAAATGAAAATGTAATGATGGAATTGACCACGAATCCTCAATAGACCCTACAAACCAAATTACAATACTAACTAGCATGATCTCAAACATTCTCCCACTCATCTAAAAGAAAATATTTATAGATACATAGGGTTACTATAATGGTATACTTAGTAGGATCTTCCCTTGAGGCTCTTGTGAAAAATAAAATGAATGAATGTTAATGAATACTGAAGAATATGTTAAATTGAATAATTTCCTAAGTATTCTATATTCTCAAACATTCTAGGGATACACTCAAAATGTATTTAATACAATATCATATAATATAATAAATAATATCAGTGGTACCTGCTATAACATCCCCACTAGATTAAAAATCTTACCCATAGTCACACGTCTTGATCATATCTCTCTAAAAGGCCAGACCGTAGACACAGGGGAAAAGCCCCAAAATGTTCACCTTGAAAAGCATACCACCATGTCCACGTAATCAAAAGTAACATTTTTACTTACAGGAACCATAAAATCTTGTACGACACGTATCATACATCATGAATTATATCTCAATATCTGACAACCCATACACCATGTAAGGTCCCACTATACATTACAACCTATACCCATTATACATATATTATTCCTTAGGAAACTATATACAGAAAACATGTGTTTGAAATAACCACAAGAAATTTCATCCCATTGAACACATATATTAGTAAATCTATTCATCATGAATACCATTACATGGACCTACCAAGATAAAAGACCAGTTCCAAAGGAGTTATTCCTCCATCCATCCTCCCATTGGGATATTGTGGAAAACAACCACAATGATCAGAATCCACAGGTTGTCAAATTACATAACCTCTAGGGTGGAGTAGGATAATTAAAAAAATACATGATATAATATAGCTCAAAACTACACTATGTTAATTACCTAGTCTCAGACTCAGCTACATATAATGTCTCTCAGACTCCTAGCTACCATAGCTATGACCATAGATACTAATATCACACAAATATTTAAAGAGATACATTAAATTATGTTATAAATATTGATTAGTTTAAAATTATGTTAATTAATATATTAACTATTAATTATTAATGAAATTTTTTGAAATTAAATTATGTTCGCATTACAATAATGGTTCGTTCCCTAAAGGTATAAGAAAACTGAGACCAGGACTACACAATATTATAAACTGCACATTTCATCCTAGAATTCTCCAACCCCATGGGTTGAACATTTATTCATTTATTAATGTAGTCACTTTCCTTATTACTAGGTATTCTTTGAAAAATCCTATGCTACCAAATATGGTATAAAACCAAGAACATACATCTGCCTCATGATGTGGGGAAAGGAAAGAAGAAAACCAAAAAACCAGGTTGTTTTCAAAAAAAATTGATTTAAACTAGCATCAAGATATCATATCAATGAGAATACCTAGCTTGAAACTTTTCGTCCATATTGGGATTCCTCTCTAACTTCCACATGCATATCCTGATAAATCCCACATTCACATGTGTCAACTACCACCACAACAACCGGGCCTCTGCTCCCCAAATACCTCAACATCCATCCATACATAGACATCCCAGGATCATATCACATTCGGGAATCCCCACTCAATATACCACAACACCACTCTAGGCTCAGCCATCACAGTCTAATATCATATCAAAAACATCATGAAACAAACATAGGAACTGGGCTCATTGACCTAATGTATTGAATCAAACATTCACACGCAAGGAGCCATCACAACCCCAAATCACGAAGTACATATCCTTTTCTATGGAAGTAGCAAATCCAGGAACTAAAATAATTTTTTTCTATCACAAAACTATTTAATATTCCATATTGAATTAATCGATTCATTATTTACATATTTAATCTTTGGAAAGCATAACCAGCAAGCCGATACAAACAATCAAAAATTAATTAAACAATTAATATTACATTAAATTAATTCATTTATCAAAATTAATCATCCTACTTTATATAATTAATCATTTAAATTACCACATGAAAGATCAATTCATTTAAGCATGCTCTGATAATTAAAACTTCAACACATTGGATTCAACAAACATGTCTCTTTAATCCCTATGCTAATTAACTAATTATTAATTCATGAATAATGTTATTTTAAAATTTAAATCAAGAGAAACATGACAATCCATGTAAGGAATAAACATCAATCTATCAAAAAAAACAGAGAACCTGTAATAAAGGTAAATTACAACAACATCTCTCTTAGATCGATATCGTTCATTAATCTGATTCAATTAATTACTAGGTTGATTTAATGATATCCATGGGGATAAATATTTCCATCTCTACAATTAAATATAAATAAATAGGGATGAAAATAATCCCCAACATGAAAAAGGGTTCCAATTTTCCTTGAATGAGAATGAACAGATGATGTCGATATTGATTGCCTCTCCTTTAAGAACTAAATCCACATGAGGTTTTGTACCCCCACTACTCCAACAGTAAACCAAAAAAACCTCATTATAATCATGGAGATAATGTTATATCATGATTAAAAGATAATCAGGGGAATAATGTTGAAGAAACTATAATAATGCAGGTAGAACATACCATTGATTGAATATGGATCGAAGGAGGGAAGAAAGTGGTAAATCATTAGAAAATGAATCTCAAAAATATCAACGATGGTCTTCATGGTTTCCTAGAATTGAGAGAGAAGTTATTTTGCAATAGATTTTGAAAAACCAGAGTGGTTGAAAAAATTTAATGCATAAAACATAAGTGATTTTGATTATGTGTAATCCTATTTCACATCTTGTAATCTGCATGGAATGGTTTCTCCCAAAAATTGATTCCATTTTAAACCCCAATTTATTACACTTCATTACATGGTCATATTTGGTTCTGAATCATTAATTCATGTTGTATAAATTATTGAACTTAGTGAAATATACCTACTTCCATCTTCTTGCAACTGAACTCATCTAGACATCCTATGATTATCCTCCAAGAACCTCAGTCTTCTGAACCCACAAAGGGTAGATCCACTTAGATCTTGATCCTTTCCATAGACACCACTCATAAAATTAACATCCTCAAGAATCCAACAAACCCCATAGAAGAAAATTGAAATGGTTCATCCCAAACAACCAGCCTATGAGATGACTCTCATGGCACTCTCCACCACATGAGCTCAAGCACCACATAAAATTAACATCATGAAACAATGATACCACCAAAAGAAGTTCCCAAACACTCTCCCATGGGATATACCTATCAAAATTGAGTAACACAAAATAAATTAACTATTTTGGAATTATGTTATTCAATTTCATGTTCTTTAAATAAAATTCATATCACGCAACACTAAGAATAGATTTTGTTAAATGTATAAATTATCTATGTTTGGATTATGTTATAAGAAGCTCCAATGGAAGATTTCACTACATGAAAAATTGACATATCTTGAGTTACACATAAGAGCAATCATCCTCAATAGCTTTCATTGTATGCAATACTATGCTTCACTTAAAAAACATATATTATTAAAAAAATATTTTTAAAATGGATATAATCAAGATTTTATTAATATTATTAACCAAATTTTTTATTTTATATAAAATTTTGATTCCTCTTACAAATTATCTAGAACATGTTAGGGGAATAAAATCATTTTTTGGTATAAAAGAAGTATTTTAAAAAACACTGCATTTTTTCTACCTTTTGATGGAGCACACATTTTAAATCTAGTTTCAGTCACTTTTATATGTTCAATTTGGAACGATAAATTTCTTATGTGGAATAGGAACATAAAAATTTACTTTGGATAAAATTATGGAATTCTTCTGATAAAATTCATTTTTTCATGAATAGTGAAACATAATTTATTTTAATTACAAAATGAATTTTCATCTAAATTATTTATATAAATAGATTTTATGTTTAACTTGGTTTAAAGTGTAGTGGGATTATATTTTTATCATTTAATCTTGTTTTGGTCATTTCATGTAATTTCAATTTTTAATTGGATATAAAAACAAGTGAGTATTTTGATACTTATATATTCCTCAAAACCCGCTTTTTGGTTTTGACTACGAAAATTAATTTTAAATTAATTACTGCAACTTCTATGTTTTGAATTTGGAAAAACATATTCCATGTTTTTAATCAAGAGGTAGAAATTTTGTAAAAAAGAACCTTTTATTTTTTGACGTTATGCATAGTAACTTCAGTAAATATTTTCTTCCCATGGTTAATTGTTAAATTTGGTAAATAAGGGTAAAAATTAATATTATAATAATATTAAAATACCCTAAAAGATGTATAAATCCTATTTTATGAGATATTTCAGACCATTAGAATCCTTGGGTCGATTTTGGGACCCCATGGATTCACATGGAAGTGAAAATGACATATTATAATATTTAATTTAATGTAATGATAATTATAAACTAAACATATATCTTTTACTAAATCAATTTTAATATAGGTTTATATAACTAATATAAATGCATATAAATATTCATTACAATATTAATTTTTTTTCCTATATCATGGGATTTTATTTAAAAAAAATCGACATTATATAAATTTATTTATTTAGGACACAATTATGAAGTAGTGAGTACCTCACTAATGAAAGATTCAAATAATTGAATTTATAAATATTAAAATAAATTTATTTTTAACATTTTAATGTCATACTTGAATTTCTATGATGAAATGGACATATTAGGGGTTAGGTAATGCATTTTGTGTCAAGGAATTAGCTTCTAATTAATTTTAGAAAAATTCAAGTATGAATAGTGTTCAAAATCGACATAATTCCAAACTTAAAACAAAAAATAGTTTATTAAATGATATTAAATTATAAAACTCTACAATTATTAAAAATTGTAAATTTATGTCTAGATATGTAATAAATAACATATAGTGGGTCGTTTGACATGATATGCTAATTACATTAACCCACAATGTATAAATGACATGATATCACGACAAGTTTAAAAAGGGTAAAATAATGGTTTAACAATAAAGAAAAGGATAAAAAATATAAACATGTTTAAAAATTATTGTATAATTGTTATTATAACAAAATTAATCATATCATATAATTTAATATTTTTTGGACCATTTTAAATGAAAATTTTATTTATAATAAATTAATATTTTAGGACTTTTTTATAGTGCCCCCCTCAACTCTTATAAAAGGGCAGCTACACCCTCTCCTATGAGCTCAATTTTTATCCTTATTGATCGGAATAACCATATTAATTTACCATCTAAACCTCCCTAGTAACATTCAAAAGGTTCTGCTCTTCTCAAAAGACCAACTCTAGTTCCCTAAGTGAAAATGTAAAGGAGGCACGTTGAGGAAGAGGTAATCTCTTCCACTGATTATTTCCAATTTATTTCTTATTCTACATCCTATTATTTAGTTGTTTCATAATAAATTAATAACATAAGTATCAAAAATATAATGATATGTCATTATAAATATGAAAAAAAACTTATTTCACCTTCTATTAACAATACGAAAAATGAAATCACTGCTTTTGCATATGTATGACATACAGTCTCCACACCATGGTGTAATCTGTTTTTCAGCACCACCTTACATTGATGGGTATAATGGTAGAAAAAAATACAAATATATGATTATTATTACATGATACTAAATCTAAACTATTATACACCAACCACTTCAATACCATTCATTAATTATGAGAATGATATTGTCACTCGTGCGTATGTACGACTTACCGTCTCTATGACATGATGATATTCCTTCTCCACATTAACCATTAAAGAATTATTATCAAGTATATATATTAAATAATAATGAAAAATATGATATAATAATACTACGGGATTTATATATATATATATATGTCATTTACTTACTTCAATTCAATTTAATAAGGAAACAGAAACAACGTTCATGCCTACATACTGCCAACCGCCTCTATGAACAGTGTATTCCATTTCTCTTATCTCTATTATATATATATATATATATTCATAGAGTGAATATATATAATATATAAGTCATTTTTACATTATGTAAGTAATTATATCATGAAATAAGTAATAATATCATTAATAATAATTCAAAACAAGTACAATAAATAAAACGATTATTACACAAAACTTTGCTTTAACATCAAATTGACTAATGAACGGGTATTATAAAATTGAAAGTGAATCATATATGATATCATGAATATTATTATGGTTTTTTTTTTGAAATTTTATAATATTTATAAACCCACTACATAGGAGTTTCAGACACATACATAAAAAATCGGACCATAGGTGAGGTATATCATTTCCAATCTCATTTTATCCAAGATTATTTATTCGTATGTACCTACTAGGGATATATTTTTCGTCCAAGTCCATGTTTTCTAAAAAAATACTCAAAAATTATTTAGTATTATTTTAGGTATTTTTAATGTTCATTTAAAAATTTTGACTTTTAGAACCTGGTTTGGAAGGAATATTTCTTATGTTTACCATACGATGTACTTTTTTGACTTTTCCAGCAAAAGTATGAGAACAATGTTTTTTTAACTTACATGGAATAAATGGTTTTTTACATATTATTAATTCCTTATTTCCATGAATATTTATCTAGACATTTTCAAGTGTATTTTCAACTAAATTCTTTTCTTTGAAAATTTCTCATAATTTAAAAAAAATAAATCCTTTTTAAAGAAGAAAAGATATTTTCTTCAGGAATTTCTTTCATGTGTTTTATCAAAATTAATTTCCTTCTAAAATGACATATGAATAAGTTTATATACATATTATATCATTTATTTGATTTTTTTTAGGATGGATTTATTTTTATGAAATCCATATTTCTTGTATAGATTACGTTATGATGAAATGATGTTTAAGAAACCCATTATATTTCATTGGTTATGATATTATGGATTTTATAATTTTGTTTAATATGTAAGAATGATTTCATTATGATATATGGGGGTCATATATCTCTTTCCAATTAATTGGGTAATGATTTAGATATCATGAGATAGTCATGATTTGAATGACAAGAAAATCTGGTATTGTAATGCATGGATGGAATGTCAAGTAAAACATGGTCAGTAATAGAGTATATCCACAGTGATGATCATGGCAGAAAATCCATGTCTACAATAGAAATCATATTATATTCTTATTAGTTTTCTAAAATTACATGTTTTTTGTGTATGAGACTCTATCATGGTCAATGTTCTAATATGATATATTCCATACATACTGCCAATATTTATGTCATTGCTCACGATTTTGATGATTATACATTATATTCATGTTTTACTACATTGAAATGATTAGGTTTTGATTTATGTTCTCCATGTTTACCCTTACTAAGAATTTGATCTCACCCTTTTTATGTTTTCTTTTCCCTAGGATATAATGAATGGTTTTAGGAATGAAAAAAGGGGATTATCAATATGGGAGATGTTGATGATATTTCAACATGATAAAAATATTATTTTCTAGGTTTCAAAGGGCACTAAACTAATATGGTATTTGGGTGTCTTCTTATATCATGTATTATGTATTCCTCAAAAGAAATGTAATTTCCATGTTCTCAAGGAATGGGTCACTATAGTTGGTATCAGAGGGAAGGTTTAGTCAACCATTGAAAACTAGGATTCAAAAACTATAATGAAATCTCTTGAGATATTTCTAATGTATGTCTAAATATGTCTCTAAGGATAAGTTTAAAAATTGGCTACATTCATAGAATTATGATAATGATCATGAATAACCAAGGAAAAAACCTATGATGTTAAAGACTGAAAGTACGCCCTTTGATTATGTTGTTTTCCTAGTATGATTTTTGCCTCACACACTATTCATTTTGGGTTTTAGACAATGGCTAGAACCCGAAGGAACCGTGTTAATGATCAATGAACTAGGAAATTCAGTGATTGTCCTTATGAACAACAAAATTTTATGGGAGATGGAGTTAATATTATTATTGTTATACTTATACATGATATGAATCAATCTAGACTTCCAAATGAGAAGAGAAGGGAATGACATTCTATTATATTTTCATAAGGAAACATAAATCTTCATTCAGTGTGTCATCTGATCCACTAATTGGAGAACAATGGATCAATACCATTGAAATGATACATTCCATCCTTCACTATTCAGAACCTGAAAAATCCATTTTGGTTGTGTATCGTTTAAAAGGAGAAGTAGATCAATAGTGGTCATTAGTTAACAACACAAGGCAGCTAGATGAAATTGAGTCCATGGAATAGGACGAGTTTAATAACATATTTTTCAATAAGTACTTCCCTTGTATTCTTTGAACAAAGATGGAAATGGTGTTTCTAGTGCTTATGAAAATGGATGATAAATCTGTTGGTATATTCGAGGAGAATTTTACAAGACTTGAAAAGTATGATTTTGGAATTTTCATCCATCCTAAAAGTAATGTTGATTGATTATTTTGTAACACCCTGAGATTTTATAAGATATATTATTTTTAATTTATTTCATATCTTCTGTTGTATGCTACAACATGATTATCTTGCGCTATATGCAACACCGTATTATCTTGCAATATATGCAACACTAATCCTGGACCATGTTACACACAATTTCAAGTTTGTTTGATAGTAGTTATTATACGCAACATTGAGTGTATATATATATATGTATATATTAAATGAATAAATGAAATATGGTTGGATTTTTTAATACACAACAACAATGGTGTCTTGCACTACATGCAACCCTGACTTGGCTTACATTACACAGAATCGCGACCTTCCTCGATAGCGTCTGTTGTACGCAATACCATGTTTCACTAAACAATGATATATTTTTATAATATTGTTATGGAATTTCCGTTATGAATATTATTAAATACAATTTTAATTTTATAACATTATTATTCATCTTACAAATTTTCTAAAACATGGTATGTGAAGAAAATTAATTTTTCACGTAAAATAAGTATTTTTCAAAAAATACTATTTTACCGCCTTTTGATGGCGCACTGAATTTAAATCTATTTTTTGACAGGTTTATAATATCAATTCGAAAAAATAATATTCTTCTTTGGAATCAGGATAAAAAAATTACTTTGGATAAATTTTTCATATTATTCTGATAACTTTCATATTTTAATGAATAGTAAAAACCCGCTATATTTTAATTAAAAACAACTTTTTTCATCGCAATAATTTATATGGTTAAGTTATAATATTGAGTGGTTTTAAAGTATAAAAAGAATATATTTTTACCATTTACTACAATGTATGTAATTACCATTAATTTTACATTGAATTCATAGGTAAAAACAATTCAATCTTTGGCAATGTTTTAATATTTAAAACCCGTTTTTTAACAACGGGATTAATTTTAAATTAATTACTGCAACTTCTGTGTTTTGAATTTTGAAAAATGGATTCCATATCTAAATTCAGTGGGTCCAAATTACGTTAATAGTTTACTTTTATTTTTTTGATATTATGAATAGTAACTACCGTAATTTTTATTTACTGTTGTTAAAGGTAAATCATGTAATTAAGGGTGAAAGTAAGATTATAAATTTACCCTAACACCTGCCAAAATTTTATTGGATGACTAAAAGTCTACCCATATCATCAAAGGGTTGGAATAGAATAATTTTATGTACTTTTTACCATGAAAATAATTTAATTATTATTAAACCCAAAGAATGTGACAACATGTCACTCTCTTAAATATTATAAGTATAATAATTTAGTGATAATCATCATGAAAATTAGAAAATTAATAGTCTCCAAAAAGCTAATAACATTATCTAAATCATGTGAATTTATTAATAATTTTTAGGGATTAAATAATTATCATTAAAGATGACACAATAGTGATATTGAAATTATTTTATTGATTGAAATATCAAATAAATGGTATTAAAAATATTAAACTAAATATTAAACTAACTATTTAATGTGCTAAACAAATTTTATAGATACATATGACATGTTATGAATCTATTAATTCTTTTAGATCTAACATATCTTATGTGAGGATTTTATTTTAATTCAAATAAATGAATAGTGTCCAAATTGACACTACTGTTATTTTATAAAAATAACATAATATAAAATTGTTTAAAAATCACAAAAATATTTAAAAAATATAAATTAAAATTTATATTGTCTAAAATGTCATAAATTATTCAATTATGGACAATTCAAAATACATAAGTAATTATTTATAACAATTTAAAATTTACAATCTTATTACCACAAATAAAATTAAATATATTTAATAAGGATAAATCAAGTTGATAATGTTTAAAATAAATTCCAAAAATGTATAAATGTTATTTGTTGATGAGATTACAACCCCATATAATCAAAAATTCGGATTTGAGTCATTTTGGAAGTTTTTATGCGGGGTTTGAATTTATTATAAATTAATATTTTGAGGTTTCAAAAGGTGCCCCTCTCCTCCCATATAATAGGGCACCTCCTCCCTCTCCACTTCACAACACATTGAGCCTTCAATATCGGCCAACCCCTGACCATTTCCCTTATCCACTTCACTAGAAACATTCTAGAGGTTCGGGTCTTCTCAAATGACCAACTCTAGTGCCTTAAGAGGAAGCTTAAAAGAGGTGCGTCGAAGAAGAGGTAATATCTTCTACCAATTTTTTCACATTTCTTTATTCTTTAACTTCATATTCTTTAGTTGTTTAATTAAAAAGTAATAAAACCAGTATCAATAATATACTTATATGTTATTACAAATATTAAACAACTCCATTTCATCTTCTATCCATCCTACGGAAAATGAAATCACTCTGTGTGCGTACGTATGGAATACTGTCTCCAGGCCACGGTGTAATATGTTTTTCCACCACCACCTTACATGGATGGGTATAATGGTGTAAATAATAAATATATGTTGAGCCCTCTGGAATATTGTTGAATTCTTCCTATGATTACTGTTTTAATAATCAAAAATCATCAATTACATAATCCGGTTGGATTTCTCATATACATAATCAAAATCTCTTAATGAATCTGTGTATAATGGTTGGACATGTTTTTATCTATTTTTTATTTATTTACAAATATTCTGGAAGTCCTATGTATCAAAGGACAACAGTCGCACCGATCCATATCAAAGGACAACGGTCGCACCGATCCATATCAAAGGACAACGGTCGCACCGATCCATATCAAAGGACAACGGTCGCACCGATCCATATCAAAGGACAACGGTCGCACAGATCCATATCAAAGGACAACGGCCGCACCGATCCATATCAAATGAGTCACCGAAGATGTCTCACCGATGCTGATCAAATGAGTCACCGAAGATGTATCACCAATGAGGATCAAATGAGTCACCGAAGATGTCTCACCGATGCTGATCAAATGAGTCACCGAAGATGTCTCACCGATGCTGATCAAATGAGTCACCGAAGATGTCTCACCGATGCTGATCAAATGAGTCACCGAAGATGTCTCACCGATGCTGATCAAATGATTCACCGAAGATGTCTCACCGATGCTGATCAAATGAGTCACCGAAGATGTCTCACTGATGTTGATCAAATGAGTCATCAAAGATGTCTCACAGATGTTGATGTCCCACCGATCACTTGACACACTGATAGTCATAAACAGTTGTTTGAATTTCTTTATCTTTATTTAATCTAACCAACGGTCATATTAGGAATATTTTAAATGCTCTGTCATTTATTTAATGTTTGTTGTTGGATGTCAGGGAACCGTACCTCGTACCTGCAAAAAGAAATCATTTCTTTTTCCAGAGCACGTGCTTTAAATAAAGGAAGGATGTGCTACTGCAATGTGTGAGGCACATAGACGAATACAAAGACCGCAAGGTGTACTGGAAGAACAACCAAGTGTGAATGCAATGAGACTACTGAACTTACACGAGGAACTCATTCATCACTACTCACCAGTGAAGAGTTGAGAATGTGAACATAACAAAAGAGCTTCATCGACTGTCTCTACACCTGGAAATCAAGGAAACTGACGATACTCGGTTTTCCAGACAGAAACTAGAAGAGGACTCAGATGAAATTCTGATCAATCAAAGGAATCCATAAATGCACGACAATCACTAGAGCCATTCCAAAACTCTAAACATTTGCTCTGTGATTTATCTTTTTTACATATTGATCAGTGTGTGTTATATGCTGCATTTTTACACACACTGTCTCCTGTACTCTAGCTGGAGGATTTGTAAATCCTCACTCACCTCTCTTACATTTTGTATTTCCCAATGAAATAGTGGTAGAGGTCGTGTGACCTTAACAGCCGGTTGTTGTTGTGTTTGTTCCCACGAATAACTGTGGTAGAGGTCTTGGACCTGGACAGCTGGTTGCTGTTGTTATCCCCGATCTAGGGTGTGGATCATCTTTTTATAAAATCTTTTGAGAGGACTAAGTCTCAGCTTGAGACTGAACCTCTTGGTTATATCTACTGTGCTATATCTTTCAAAGTTATTCTTTTATTCCGCTGCTAATTTATTTAAAACCAAAACTGTTTTAAAGTCACTTTGATAATTAAATTCGCAAGTGTTTATATCAGTTGTAAATCAGTAAGTTGGTTTCAAAAGTTAATCAACCTTTCTGTTTTGATTAACTATAAAATAATCAATCCCTTGAGAGCCCAACCGAACCCTTACTTTGATATAAATTCACTACAGTTTAATTCAGTATTTTATTTGGGGGTTTTTAAGACATAGTTTTTAAAACAGAAATTTTAATTGGAACTCAATTCACCCCCTCTTCAGTATCCACTCCGACCAACAATTTGTATCAGAGGTAGATTTAAATATTTTATAAAAGTTTTTTTAACTGTGATTTTAGTTGTATTTTAAAGTTCTTAAAATTTCTGTTATTTCTAAATTTTTATCTCTTTAAAATATTTGCCTTAAGTAAGCTATCATAGATAATAGAGTTGAAGGTGTTTCTACCAATAGACCACCATTTTTCAATGGCAATAACTATGCTCAATGGAAAATCAAGATGAAAATTCATTTAGGAAGCATGGGTTATGATTTTTGGACTGCTATAGAATCTGAATATAAAATTCCTACTACTGTTAGAACTACTTGGAATGAAGCTACTAAGACAGCCTACAATAATAACTGCAAAGCTCTGAATGCCTTGTACTATGCTCTAGGAGATGAGGAATTTAATAGAATATCTTCTTATAAAACTGCTTATGAATCTTGGGATACCTTAGTTGTTTCTCATGAAGGAACAACTAATGTTAAGGAAATGAGATTGAACTCTTACACTATTAAGTATGATAATTTTATGATGAAGCCTGATGAACCCATTTCTGACATGTATCTCAGGTTTAATGAAATTATCAACACAATGACTTCTCTGGGAAAGGATGTTCCATCCAAAGAACAAATTATGAGAATTATGAGATGTCTACCTGAAAGATGGAGGGTAACTTCTGTCTCAATTAGAGAATCATGTGATATTGGTGAACTAACAGTCAAGGAACTAATTGGCAAGTTGATGATGTATGAAGAGGAACTCAAGGTTAACAAAGAAGAAGAAGAAGAACCAAGAAGGAAGTCTGTTTCCTTTAAAACTATAACCTCAAAGAATAAGGATAAGGAAAAGCTTCAAGCTATCAATGAAAGTTCAAGCTGTGAAAACAGTGAGAGTGATTCTGATAGTGATGCTGAGATGACTCACATTGCCAGAAGATTTAAAAAGTTTTATAGGAATAATAAGTTTTTCAGAAAGACAAACTACAAAGGTATGTATGACAAAAATGGACATTGGAAAAAGGATTGATAGAAATCTGACAAATTAGATGAAGTTGTCTGCTATGAGTGCAAAAGAAAGGGACACATAAAAGCAGACTGTCCAAAGTTTAAATACAAGAAGATGTATGATTACAAGGACAATAAGTACAAAAAGGCTATGAAGGCTACTTGGAGTGCTTCGGAGGATAACTCCACTGAATCTGAAATTTCTGAAACTGAGCACAGAAATAAGGAAAACATGTGTTTTATGACAAACACTTCTGAGGTAACTTCAGAAACTCCTACTTCTAATTCATATTATTCTGGAGATGATTCTGAATGTGATAACATGTATAAATCTGAACTGCTTGAATATTGTGATATGTTATAAGAAACCTGTAATGAGCTGAAAGACAAATACAAAGGTTTAATGAAACAATATTATTTAACTGTTAAACAAAAATCTGATCATGATATTGAATTAGAAAAGAATGCTCATTTGCCTAAAGAGAATACTGAACTAAAATTTTCCAATGAGAAACTCAAGAAAGACTTAGAGAAATTTACAAATGGTAAAGATACTCTTACTCAGATGTTAGGTAAGCAAATAGAACCTAGATACACTACTGGTATAGGATACCAACCTGGACAAAGGAAGATTACCAAAACAAAATTCATTCCTAAATCTGGACAGAATGTAGCTAGTTCTGAAATGTCATATGCTTCAACTAGATATATTCATAGTTATGGATCTAATAATGTTTATCTCTCAAAGTCTGTTGATTCTACAACTCTCATGAGCCCCATAAGACAAATTTGGGTACCAAAAGCTTTGATTGCTAACCTGTCTGGACCCAAGAAGATATGGGTACCAAAATCATTTCCTATATAAATCTGTTTTGTAGGGAACCTACTTAAAGAGCTCCTGTAGAAAGCCTTGGTATTTGGACAGTGGATGTTCAAGACATATGTCTGGAGACTTCTTAGGCTTTGAAAGCTTAGTTAGAGTTGATGGAGGTTTTTTCACCTTTGGTGATAATTCTAAAGGGAAAATCATCGGCTTAGGCTAGATTGGTAACACTGACTCAATACTAATTTCTAAAGTTTTATTTGTTGATGGACTTAAATACAATTTGTTATGTATTTCTATGTTATGCGATGACGGTTTTTATGTTAAATTTGAAAATGATTCTTGCAATGTTTATAATTCTAAAAATTCTTTAGTGTTTTCTGCTTTAAGAAATGAAAACGTTTATGCTGTCGATTTAAATTCTTTAGCTAAGAAAAATATTACTTGTTTAAATGCTTTTAATAAAGAGTCATGGCTCTGGAACAGGAGATTACGACACTACAATGTGAATTAACATAGAAAACTTTCTAGGATGAACTTAGTTAGAGACCTACCCAAACTTGAATTTCCAGCAGACAAAGTTTGTAATCCCTGTCAAAGGGGAACGCAACATAAATTTTCTTTTAAATCAAAGAAATAAGTGTCAACTTCTCAACCTCTCGAGTAGGTTCACATGAATTTATTTGGACCTTCTAGAGTTTCTAGTTTAAATGGGAAGCATTATGTCTATGTTCTTGTAGATGACTTTTCTAGATATACATGAGTATACTTTCTACCTCACAAAAGTGAAGCTTGTTCTTACTTTGTTAAATATTCCAAGTCTGTAGAGAACCTTAGTGGACATAAAATTAAAACCCTGAGAAGTGATAATGGTCTTGAGTTTAAAAATCATGAGTTTGAATCTTACTACTCACACAGTGGCTATAGTCACAATTTCTCTGCCCCTAGGACACCTCAACAGAATGGTGTAGTAGAAAGGAGGAATAGAACCCTGCAAGAAATTGCTAGAACTATGCTTAATGAGTATGACCTACCTATTTTGTTTTGGGCTGAAGCTGTAAATATAGCTTGTTTTGTTATCAATAGAGTCTTGATCAGACCTCTTCTTAAGAGGACCCCTTATGAGTTATGGAACCATAGGAAACCTAAGGTTAACTACTTCAATGTTTTTGGCTGCAAAGTCTTTATTCTTAATACTAAAGATAATCATGATAAGTTTGCATACAAGAGTGATGAAGGAATTTTTCTAGGTTAATCAACTTCCAGTAAAGCCAATAGAGTTTACAAGAAAAGAACCATATGTGTGGAAGAATATGTTCACATCAAATTTGATGAAACTGCTCCACATGAACCTAAGACCTCTCTTCAAAATCTTGAAGATGATCTCTCTGGTTTGAACCTTAATGATAAAAAAAGTGGACCTGTAGTTAAAACATCCAGTTCTGGAAATTTTCCATACCCTGCTTCTGTTGAACATCAACCTGTAGATGAACCTGAAATCTCGGGCCCTACCTTTTCTAGATCAACTAGAATTCTGAAGAATCATCCTTTAGATGTTGTTGTAGGAAATATTGACAGAGGGACATAGACTAGAGCTTATCTTAGAAATCAGGTTGAACATCAAGCCTTCTTGTCACAGCTAGAACCTAAAAATATCAATGATGCTATCAATGATGAATCTTGGGTAATGTCTATGCAAGAGGAACTAAATCAATTTGAAAGAAACAATGTCTGGAAATTAGTAGAAAGACCTAAGGACACTATAACCATAGGCACAAAATGGGTGTTTAGAAACAAAGTTGATGAATCTGGAAACATCATTAGAAACAATTCTAGGCTAGTTTCACAAGGATACAATTAAGAAGAAGGATTTGACTATGAGGAAACCTTTTCACCTGTAGCTAGATTAGAGGATATTAGGATCTTACTTGCCTATGCATCACATCTTAATTTCAAATTATATCAAATGGATGTGAAAAGTGATTTTTTAAATGGTTTTATTGTTGAAGATGTTTTTGTAGAACAACTACCTGGTTTCACAAATCCTCATTTTCAAAATCATGTCTTTAAACATTCTAAAGCTTTATATGATTTAAAAAAAGCTCCAATAGATTGGTATGAAAGAGTTTCAAACTTTCTTATTTCAAAAGGATTTACAAAAGGAATATCTGATCCCACTCTTTTTATAAAAATTATTTCAAAAGATGTGTTAATAGTACAAATCTATGTTGATGATATTATTTTTGGATCTTCTAAAAATTCATTATGTACTGAATTTTCATAGGTTATGCAAAATGAGTTTGAAATGAGCCTAATGGGAGAGCATAAGTATTTTCTTGGATTTAAAATCTTTCAAACTAAAGATGGTATTATTCTAAATCAATGTAAATATACTAAGGATTTATTAAAACATTTTGGTCTAGATAGTATTAAGGAAAGTGATATACTTATGAGTACTACCTGTAAATTGGATATTGATGAAACCGGTAAACCAGTTGATCAAACTAATTATAGAGGTATGATTGGGAGTTTACTTTATCTTAATGCTAGTCGACCAGATATTATGTTCAGTGTATGTATGTGTACTAGATTTCAAGGTAATCCTAAAGAATCACGCTTACTGGCTGTTAAAAGGATTTTTAAATATCATAAGTATACCGTGAATTTAAGTTTGTTTTATCCAAAAGGAAAATAATTTGACCTAACTAGTTATTCAGATGCTGACTTTTCGGAATGCAAGTTAGATAAGAAAAGCACATCTAGAACATGTCATTTACTTGGAAAATCGCTATTATCATGGTGTAGTAAGAAATAGAACTCAGTTGCATTGTCTACTGCTGAAGCAGAATACATCGCTACTGGTAGTTGTTGGGAATAGATTCTGTGGATGAAACACACTTTATTAGACTATGGATTTGATTTTAAACAAGTTTCAATTAACTGTGAAAATACTAGTGCGATCAACATATCTAAGAACCCTGTGTCTCACTCTAGGACTAAGCACATTGATATCAGACATCACTTTCTAAGAGATCATTATCAGAAAGGTGATATTTCTCTAGAATTTATTAGTTCTGAACATCAATTAGCTGATATGTTTACAAAGCCTTTATGCTCTAAAAGAATGAATTTTATTAAACAAGAATTGTGTATGATAGATCTGAGAAACTGATCTGAGAAACTGATCTGTGAAACCGATCATTCTTTATATTAATTTTTATTTTGTGATTAATTAACTACTTTTATCTTTATTATGGGAACCCTAAATGATGAAATAAATTATACGCAACTATTTATATTCCCCAAACCATATACCTTTCATTTATTTCCCGCCAAACCTTATTTCCTCTCTTCTCCTCCACTTCGAACCTTCGAACTCCTGCTTTCCCCAGAATCATCAAATGGCTAAGCAAAAGAGACCGAGAAAAGGTTCAGAAAGTCCTGTACCTTCAAAGCGTGCTCGAGGTGAGTCGAGTAGTACCACTCAAAGATCAGTAAATCCAAACCTGGAAACTCAGATTGTCGCTGTAGAAAAGGAAGTCAGCTCCGCCTGTCTTTTGACAAGTAAGTCGCTATTGTTACAAGTTTTATATTCGCAAGGATGGAAAGCCTGGTTCTCAGATAACACTCGTCTATACTACCCAAAGCTATAGCATGAGTTTTATATAAATCTGAAAGTTACTTTAGATGGTGTCGAGGCTGCCAGAATGTCTTCTGTAATGAAAGGAAAGAAAATATCTTTTTCGTCTAAACAATGGGCTGAATGTTTGAATGTACCCCACGAGGGTCGGTATGAGGATTATGCTGGAATCATTCCTCCAATCACTGAATATTTCTCTTATGAGTTAGCTTTAGAGCTTTTTACTGGAAATAGAGAGTCAAGGAGAATCATAGCATCAGAGCTATATGGTGAATGTAGACTTCTCTTTATGTTTATTCAGCACCAAATTTGCTCCAGGAAAGGAGATTTTGCTTCTGTAAGATACTAGGATGTTTTTCTATTGTTTTTACTAAATACCCATGAGAAGATCAATTTGTGTAGATATCTAATGGTGTATATAGCTGGAATGGTGAAACCTTCTAAGAAATCCACTGCCCTGTTCTATCCCAAAATGATCTCTGTTATGTTAAAGAATCTGGAATGTGTTGATGAAGCTGATGAGATAGCTGAATCTGATAGTTCTTTTTGTATTAACAAATAAATTTGTAAACGGATGAAAATAAACTGGAACCCATGGAAAAAATGCTAGGTTGCTGATGAGGACAAGTTGTATGAATATTACAATCCCACTGATCATGTAAAGAGCCGAAGGGTTTGAGAGACCCTGGTTTGAAATCAGATGAGGAGCCAATTTATTCTGATGATGAAGAAGAAGTAAATGTTGAAAGGAATAAAGACACTGAAGAGTCTGGTAAACAAGGTATAGAAGATGCTGAAACAGAAGAAGGAAGTATGTCACCTCCTAATTATAGGAGTGATCCTGATACTGAGAGTCCTAAGAGAAGAATAGACTTTGGATCCGCCAGTCCACCTTTACCCTTACCTGAATCGGAACCAGTTCTTGGTGACGAAGAAGATAGTGACACTGAAGTATCTGATAGTGACGTTTCTGTGAAGAATGGAAATGAGAATGGAGATGATGATGATAATGATGATGTTGGTGATAACCGACCAGTGGATGGTCTTGTTGTACCTCCAACGGAAACACATCAAACTGTACCAGAAACAGATGCCAATAGCAAGAGAGAATCTCTTGAAAACAGTGGAAAAGAAAGTTATGATAAACCGAAATATACTCTGTGTGCTGCTGTCTGGGATGATTACCCTGGTTTTGCTATTTTGGGTTTAGAGTATTCTGAAGAAGAAGAAAAAAAATCAGAATCTACTGCGGTTATGATGGAAAGCCAACCAGTTGAGGCAAGGTCTGCTCATGTTGTTGATGCTGTAGGTGCTCATCTACCTAGTTCTTCTATCTCTCAGTCTGATTTTGATAAGTTCAAAAGGGAGTTGCTTACTGCTATGAGAGACACAGTCAGAGAAGAAATTTCAAATGCTATTAAACCAGACCTGGCCAATACTGGTGAGTTTATTGGTAGGCAGATATCCTCTCTAAATCAGATTCTGAAGGATCTACAATCTGGGTTAGTTTCATTATCCAACAAATTTAGATCCACCATCTCTGGTATGATGGAAGTGTTGAGAAATCTGATTGAACATCTTAAGAAGTCTGATCTGAGAAATTTGAATGCTGAGATAACTCAGATAGTTGCTCAAGCCAGTACAACCAAAGTAACCAAGATCACTACTCATGAGCTAGAGGATCTAAGGAAGATTGTGCATGATGAATTGGCCTCCATTAGCCAAGTTCTTGATTTGGAATCATTGAGGAAGATGAAGGATAATAGTGATCACATTCATAAGATAGTAACAGTATATTCAGCAGATGCCACTAAAGCTCAGAGAGAGATCAAGGAAAAGGCTGATCGCTACTTTTCAAAAATCTATACCAAGCATGAGATGACCGCGAATTTCAAAGTGTTAGCTGAAAATCTGAGACTACCTCCAGTCACTCAAGCTTTCAAGACTCATGTTTGACAGTTGCAATATTGTACTCCAACCTTGGAATGGTTCATGAAAAATAAGGAAGATTTTGAGAAGGCTATGCAGTATGGTGCAGAAGTTATTCAGAATTTCCAAAATCTTTTGAATCCTTATCTGAATGCACAAGCCACTGCCATTGTGCTTCCTACTGCTGACCCTCTCGCTGCCTCTGATGTTGCTCCAAATCAGATCATTATTGCTCAAGCTCTCTCTCAACTCCGACCAGTTCCTCAGCAATCATCTCAACTAGCTCCTACATCTCCACAGCAAATCCCGGTGGCATCCTCTCCTCCAACCTCCAGAGTCATCTTACCACCGTTTCAAATTCGCCCAGTTCAACCTGCCTCCAAGCCTTCCAACATACCCACCATTGATCCTTCTGACAAGGGAAAAGCCCTGTTACACCCCCATAAATAGTTGTACATTATTGTTGATAGGGTGAACCCTGTTGTGATTGTACTGTGATGTCTGATAAACATTATTCTCTTTTCTTTTTATTCTCACTGCTGCCTTATTTTAATCTCTTCTTTATCTGTTTTCCCTCCTTTTTGATTATCCCAAAGGGGGAGAAATCTGTAAATCTGTATATCTGTATATCTGTATATCTATGGATCTATGGGAGATATGGGGGAGCTGGGAGGAATCTGTATATCTATGGATCTGTGGGAGATATGGGGGAGATACATCTCTAAAGGGGGAGATTTATATCTTTTTATGGCAATGCTTGCATAAGTATTTAAAGGCCTCATTTCAGGGGGAGATTTATATCTCATTATGTTTTTATTCTTATTATGCCTTATTATTGATGATATCTTATTTTTATTAATGGCTAAGCATTGTGATTGGATAAGATTTGTGATTATCAAAAAGGGGGAGATTGTTGAGCCCTCTGGAAGATTGTTGAATTCATCATATGATTGCTGTTTTAATAATCAAAAATCATCAATTACTTAATCCGGTTGGATTTCACATATACATAATCACAATATCTTAATTAACTTGTGTATATTGGTTGGACATGTTTTTATCTCTTTGTTATTGATTTAAAAATATTCTGGAAGTCCTCTGTATCAAAGGACAATGGTCGCACCAATCCATATCAAATGAGTCACTGAAGATGTCTCCCCGATGCTGATCAAATGAGTCACCGAAGATGTCTCACCGATGCTGATCAAATGAGTCAACGAAGATGTCTCACTGATGCTGATCGAATGATTCACTGAAGATGTCTCACTGATGCTGATCAAATGAGTCACCGAAGATGTCTCACTGATGCTGATCAAATGAGTCACCAAATATTTCTCACCGATGCTGATCAAATGAGTCACCGAATATGTCCCATCGATGCTGATCAAATGAGTCACCGATGATGTCTCACTGATGCTAATCAAATGAGTCACCGAATATGTCTCACCGATGCTGATCAAATTAGTCAACGAAGATGTCTCACCGATGCTGATCAAATGAGTCACCGAAGATGTCTCACCGATGCTGATCAAATGAGTCACCAAATATGTCTCACCGATGCTGATGACCCACTGATCCCTTGACACACTGATAGTCATAAGAAGCTGTTTGAATTTATTTATGTTTATTTAATCTAACCAACGGTCATATTAGGAATATTTTAAATGCTCTGTCATTTATTTAATGTGTGTTTTTGGATGTCAGGGAATCGTACCTCGTACCTGCAAAAAGAAATCATTTCTTTTTTCTGGAGGACATGCTTTAAATAAAGGAAGGATGTGCTACTGCAAAGTGTGAGACACATAGATGAATATAAAGACCGCAAGGTGTGCTGGAAGAACAACCAATTGTGAATGCAAAGAGACTACTAAACTTACACGAGGAACTCATTCATCACTACTCACCAGTGAAGAGCTGAGAAAGTGAACATAACACAAGAGCTTCATCGACTGTCTCTACACCTGAAAATCAAGGAAACAGACGATACTCTGTTTTCCAGACAAAAACCAGAAGAGGACTCAGAGAGAATTCTGATCAATCAAAGGAGTCCAGAACTGCACGACAATCACTAGAGCCATTCTCGAACTCTAAAAATTTTCTCTGTGATTTATCATTTTACATATTGAGCAGTTTGTGTTATATGATGCATTTTTACACACAATGTATCCTGTACTCTAACTGGAGGATTTTTAAATCCTCACTCACCTCACTTACAATTTGTATTTCCCACTGAAATAGTGGTAGAGGTCATGTGACCTGAACAGCTGGTTGCTGTTGTGTTTGTTCCCACGAATAACTGTGGTAGAGGTCTTGGACCTGGACAGCTGGTTGTTGTTGTTATCCCTGATCCAGGGTGTGGATCATCTTTTTATAAATTCTTTTGAGAGGAATAATTCTCAGCTTGAGACTGAACCTCTTGGTTATATCTGCTGTGCTATATCTTTCAAAGTTATTCTTTTATTCCGCTACTAATTTCTTTAAAACCAAAACTGTTTTAAAGTCACTTTGATAATTAAATTCGCAAGTGTTTATATCAGTTGTAAATTAGTATGTTGGTTTCAAAAGTTAATCCACCTTTCTGTTTTGATTAACTGGGAAATAATCAATCCCTTGAGAACCCAACCGAACCATTACTTTGATATAAATTCACTACAGTTTAATTCAGTATTTTATTTGGGGGTTTTTAAGACAAAGTTTTTAAAACAGAAATTTTAATTGGAACTCAATTCACCCCCCTCTTGAGTATCCACTCCGACCATAAATATATATAGTTATTATAACATCATACCAATTCTAGGATATTATATTATCCACTCCAATTCATTTAAATAATTATGGGAACGATATCATTGCTCGTGCGTACGTACGGATTACCGTCTCCATGATGCGATGAGATTAATTCTCCATGTTAACCATTCAAGAATGATTATAAAGTATATATAATGAATAATAATGAAATATATGACATGATAAAGTTATAGATTTATGTATAAATATATATACATATGACATCTACTTACTTTCATTCAAGTCAACAAGGAAAGGAAAACAGCGTTCACGCGTACGTACGGCCTATCATCTCCATGAACGGTGCATTTCATTTCATTTATCTATCTATTTTATATATATATATACTGAATATATATGTTATATAAATTGTGATTTAAATTCTCGATGTAAGTAAATCATTATATAGGTAATAATAATATCAAGAACAACAAGTCCAAACACATACGACAAATAAAACAATTTTACCCAAAACACTGCTTTAACATGGACATTACAAAAGAACGGGTAATATAAAGTCATAAGTGAACCATATATGATATCATAATAGTGAATATGATTCTTTAATAAGTCAATGAAATTATTTAAATCAGTATACAGGAGGTTCAGATATGTACGAAGCATATCAGACCTAAGGTAAGGGATAACTATTCCAATCTCGATCTTATCCGAGATTGTTTATTCATAAGTATTTACTAGGGTTATATTTTTCATCCATGTCCATAAAAAATGTTTTTCATAAAGGGTTTAATATTCTTCCATGTATGTTTAAAGTCATTTTTAACCCTCGTTGACTTTTACATTGAATTATGGAAGGAATCTTTCTTTTGTTTACCATATGTGGTATTTTTTGACTTTTCCATTAAAAGTACGATGAGAATGTTTTTTAAATTATACGGCATGAATGGATTTTTATGAGTCTATAGAACATTACTTCCATGAAGCATCCTTTACAAGTTTTGAAGTTTATTTTTAATTAACTTCTTTTAGTTTAATTTTTTTTGACATGTTAAGAAAGGAAAATTGTTTTGGAAGTAGAAAGGATATTTTCCTCAAGAATGGAGTTGAAGTGTTTTTATCAAAATATTTTTCCATCTAAGATAATATAGGGTTCTATTTATATCCCTATTATTAAATTGATTTCATTGTGTTATGATGGAATTATTTTTATGAAGTCCTTTATCTTATAGGAATTGTTTTATGATGTCACGATGTTTAAGAATCCCATTTTTATTACATGGGTTATGTTATGATGTATGGTTTATGATTTTGTGGAACACAAAAGAATGGTTTCATTATGAGATGGGTGGGACCTATATATCCCTCCAATTCATTGGGTTAAGATTTATATCTCATGAGATAAACATGTCAAGAATGAAAAGTTAATCTGGTGCAGTGATACATGACCGGAACGAGGAGTGAACTCGATTCAGAAAGGGACTTTGTCCACTAAGATGGTTTTGGAAGCAATGCCTTGGATACTATGTAAATCATAACATGTGGTTATTGGTTTTCCACAATTACATGTTTTATTCCCATGACATTTTATCATGATTGATGTTCCATTATGATCTACACCTTATGTACTACCATGTTTATGTCATTTCTAAAGATTTTGATGTTTAAACATTATGTTCATGCTTTTTTAAGTTCAAATGTATATGGATTGTTTTATTTTATTTTTTCTTACCATTATTGAGCATTTGAGCTCACCCTTTATATGTTTTCTTTTCCCTATGATTTAATGAATGGTTTTTGGTAAGAAAACAAAAGGGGAAGATCTTTATGGGAGATGTTGAAGATCTTTCACCATGATTAGATGATTATATTCCGAGTTTCCAAAGACACTAAACTATTACGGTCCTTGTGTGTCTGTTTTTGTTATGTATTAAGTATTATGTAAAAGTATTTTAATGTTCATGTACATAAAGTTTGGGATCTCTATATTTGGTATCAGAGAGAGATTTAGTCAACCTTTGGAAACAAGGATGCGAAAACATTAGTGACATCCCTAGATATATTTCTAAGGTATGTCTAGGGATGTCCCTATAGTTTTGTATAACTATAGGTTATAGTCCTAGAATTATGTTTATGATCAAAAATAACCTAGGGTGAACCTAATATATCATTGGTCAAAGAAGGTTTCATATGTTATACATCCTACAAGTGACATTTTATGATTATAAGGTTCCTCATTATTTTAACTCTTTCATACACAATGGTTTCAGGATTTAGTTAATGGAGGGAACCATAAGGAATTGGGTTATCATTGAATCCGATGGAAAAATTAGTTACTATGACCAACGAAATTGCGTAATTCCTAGAAAGAAAGACATTGTGATTATGCCGAATCAGTCATCGCGATATATGATTAACAATGTAAACATTAGTGGTGTTCTCAAAAAAGAGGAAGATGGACTTTTATGCATGCTCGCATGGTGAGGAGCAAAGATAAAGGAAGATTGGGATTTCTAAAGAAGGGAATAAGAACCTTGATGAATACATAAAATGGAGGGGAAGATGTTATATTTGTGGGGAGAAGGGTCATATAGTGACAGACTGTTATGGTGTTCAATGTCTTGTCTATGGAGAACATGGTCATTACCCAACTCAATGACCAAACCTAAGAGGATGCTTCAAAATCAAGGAAGGACATATTCCAAGACAATAATTGAAGAGGATGGTTTGAAGTGTTTATGTATAGGTATTCATGAATAATTTTGTTGAGGTAATTTTATGGTATGTTGGAATATCTATGTATTGGTCCATTGTGGATTTCCATTTGAATATGGTACCGGTAACCATGACAATTGATTGAAATAGTTTTTTGGAAAGCAGATGATATGCGAATATGAAGGGATACAGAGAAAATGAATTGTTTGATAATATTTATAAACTCATGACTGATATATAGACAAAGTGATATCATGGTTGGAGTGTATATGAATTTTGGGATTTTGTTATGTGGAAAGAGTTAACTTTTAACAGCATTCATGTTTTCACTAAGGTTCAATGGGTATTATTTTTTTCAATAGAATACATGATTAAGGTATTCACATGTTTGGAATGTGACAAAAAATATATATCATATGATAAATGATGGTATTCACTTGCTCGGTAGATGACATTTCCAGCGATTATTTTTTTTATACTATGATATTGGACAGATGTATTTTGGATAAGTCTAAAGATTGGAATGGATTATAAGTCAGTATTTTTTAAGCATAGAACAGTTTCCCATATTATTGATGGAATGTTATAATAATGTAGTTTTAGAAAAAGGACAACCTGCAGGATGGGTGATAACCCTTCATGTTAGACAAGGATGAGGGAATCGAACCCACAACCGAAGTGCGACAAGCCTTTATCCCATATCACTGGCCTATAAGAAGTCGTTGGTTAGTAGAAACTAGTTTTATTTTATTAATAGGTATGATAGATGAAGTATAAGTGCATTTATGGAATCATATATGATTAACCTTACCGTAGATGGACTTATGTATATTTGATAACGTTTTCAAACCTTTTGTTCGAGATATATGGAATGACCTATCATTCTATGGCATTAATCTGCTAACACTTCACGGAAGAAAAATTCAACTTAATTTCTTTAAGAGATGATGTAGATATTGTTCATGGCACAAAAATCAGTGAGATTGTACCAAAATCAAGTAAGTATTTCATTTAACTATTCTTCAACATTAAGGAAATGATCTTGAAAACCAAAGATGTTGTCCTAGTGTCCTCATATCTGATGAATCAGATGGTACCTTCGATTATCAGAAATTTATGGCTTTGTGATTGTTTTATTTTTCATAGCTATGTTCTCTACCACTCTCCATCAGAATTTGATGGTTAGTTTTCTCATTCATATCCATATTTTCACTTATGTTCTCATATGTGGAAACCCGGTGGTTAGTTAATTTGGGTAACCATTATGTTTCATACTTTAGTTTTTAAAGATAATTTTTGATATTCCTTTTTACGATGTGGGTTTCTATGAAAGAAACTCTCATGTAATAAACCATTTATAACCCCGACGAATTTCGAGGGCAAAATTAATTTTAAGAGGGTAGAATGTAACACCATGAGATTTTATAAGATATATTCCTTTTAATTTATTTCATATCTTCTATTTTATGCTTCGCTAATATTATCATGCACTATACGCAACACTGTATTAGCTTGCAGTATATGCCACACTTTTCCTGGACCATGTTACACACAATTTCATGTTTGTTTGATAGTAGTTATTCTATGCAACATTGAGTGTGTGTATTTATATATATATATATATTCAATGTATAAATGAAATATGGTTGGATTTTTTTATACACAACAACAAATGTGTCTTTAACTACACGCAACCCTAACTTGGCTTGTATTACATGCAATCACAACCTTCCTCGATAGCATGTGTTGTACGCAATACCGGGTTTCACTAAACAATGACATATTGTCATATTATTATTATGGACTTTCCGTTATGAATAGTATTAACTACATTTTGAATTTTATAACATTATTATTCATCTTAGACATTTTCTAAATCATGGTATATGAACAAAATAAATTTTTCGGGTAAAATAAGTATTTTTCAAAAAATGCAGTTTCGCCACCTTTTGATGGCGCACCCACATTAAATCTAGTTTTTGACCTATTTATAAGTTCAATTTGACAAAATAAAATTCTTCTTTGGAATCAGGATATAAAAATTTATTTTGGTTAAAATTTTCATATTATTCTGATAACTTTCATATTTTAATGAATAGTAAAAACCCGCTATATTTTAATTAAAAACCACTTTTTTCATCGCAATATTTTATATGGTTATGTTATAATATTGAATGGTTTTAAAGTATAAAAAGGATATATTTTTACCATTTAATATAATGTATGACATTACCATTAATTTTACATTGAATTCATAGGTAAAAACATTTCAATATTTGGAAATGTTTTCACTTTTAAAACACGTTTTCTTAACAAGGGGATTTATTTTAAATTAATTACTGCAACTTCTGTGTTTTGAATTTTGAAAAATGGATTCCGTATTATAATTAAGTGCGCCCAAATTATGTTAATAGGTTACTTTTATTTTTTTGATAGTATGAATATTAATTATGGTAATGTTTATTTACTGAAGATAAAGTTAAATCGGGTAATTAAGTGTAAAAATAAGATTATAAAACTACCCTAACACATGAGAAAATTATATTGGATGACTAATGTAGACCCATATCACATAAGGGTTGGAATATATTAATTTTATAGACTTTTTACCATGAAAATAATTTAATTATTATTAAAACCAAAGAAAGGGACAACATGTCACTCTTTTAAATCTTATAGGTATAATAATTTAGTGATAAAATTTATGAAACATAAAAAATGAATAGTATATAGAAAGATAATAAAATTATCTACATTATTTTAATTTATTTAGAATTTTTATGGATTAAATAATTATCATTAAACGTGATAGAATAGTGATATTGAAAATATTTTATTGATTGAAATATAAAATAAATGGTTTTAAAAATATTAAAATAAATATTATATGAACTATTTAATGTTCTAAACTAATTTTATAGAAACATATGACATGTTATGAATCTATTAAATTTTTTAGTTCGAACATATCTTCATGTGAGTATTTTATTTAAATTCAAATAAATGAAAAGTGTCAAAATTGACGCTATTGTTATTTTATAAAAATAACATAATATAAAATTGTTTAAAAATCACAAAAATATTTAAAAATTATAAATTAAAATTTAAATGGTCTCCAATGTCATAAATTATCCAAATATGGACAATTCACAACACACAAGTAATTATTTATAACAATTTAAAATTTAGAATCTTATTACCACAAATAAAATTAAATAGATTTAATAAGGATAAATCATGTTGATAATGTTTAAAATAAATTCCAAACATGTCTAAATTTTATTGGTTGATGATATTAAAACCCTATAATATATAATATTCGTATTTGAGTCATTTGGGAAGTTTTTATGTGGGTTTTGAATTTATTATAAATTAATATTTTTGAGGTTTCCAAAGATACCCCTCTCCTCCCTTATAAAAGGGAACCTCCTCCCTCTCCTCTTCACAACACTTTGAGACTTCAAGCTCGGACAACCCCTTCCCATTTCCCTTCTCAACTTACCTAGAAACATTCTTGAGGTTCTGGTATTCTCAAAAGATCAACTCTAGTGCCTTAAGAGGAAGCATAAAAGAGGTGTGTCGAAGAAGAGGTGATCTCTTCTACCGATTCTTTCATGTTTCGTTCTTCATCAACTTCTTCTTCATTAGTTGTTTCATTATAATGTAATAACATCACTATAAATAATATACTGATATGTTATTATAAATATGAAGCAACCCCATTTCACCTTCTATCCATCCTACGAAAAATGAAATCACTGCATGTGCGTACTTATGGAATACCGTCTCCACGTCGTGGTGTAATCTGTTTTTCCACCACCACATTAATTGGATGGGTAAGATGGTATAAAGAATAAATATATATAGTTATTATAAAATCATACTGATTCTAAGATATTATATCATCCACTCCAATTCAATTCAAAAAGTATGGGAATGATATCATCGCTCGAGCGTACGTACGGATTACCGTCTCCATGACGCGATGAGATTCATTCTCCATGTTAACCATTCAAGAATGATTATAAAGTATATATAATGAATAATAATGAAATATATGAAATTATAAAGCTACTTTATTTATGTATAAATATATATATATGACATCTACTTACTTTCATTCAAGTCAATAAGGAATGGAAAACAGTGTTCATGCGTACGTACAGCCTACCGTCTCCATAAACGATGTATTTAATTTCATTTATCTGTCTATTATATATGTATATATATATATACTGAATATATATGTTATATAAATGATGAATTAAATTTTTTAAGAAAGTAAATCATGATATAGGTAATAATAATATCAAGAACAACAAGTCCAAACACGTACGATAAATAAAACGATTTTACCCAAAACCCTGCTTTAACATGGAATTTACAAAAGAACGGGTAATATAAAGTCATAAGTGAACCATATATGATATCATAACAATGAATATGATTCTGTAATAAGTCAATGACATTATTTAAATCATTATACAGGATGATCGAATATGTATGAAGCATATCGGACCTAAGCTAAGGGATAATAATGCTAATCTCGTTCTTATCCGAGATTGTTTATTCATAAGTATTTACTGGGGTTATATTTTTCATCCATGTCCATAATTATTTTTTAATAAAGTGTTTAATATTCTTCCATTTATGATTAACGTCATGTTTAATCCTCTTTGACTTTTACTTTTTTTATGGAAAGAATCTTTCTTTTGTTTACCAAATGTGGTACTTTTTTACTTTTCCATTAAAAGTACGAGGAGAATGTTTTTTTAAATTATACGGCATGAATAGATTTTTATGAGTCCATAGAAAAATATTTCCATGAATATTACTTTACAGGTTTTGATGTTTATTTTTAATTTACTTATTTTAGTCTAAAATTTTATGACATTTTAAGAAAGGAAAAATGTTTTTGAAGTAGAAAGGATATTTTTTTCAAGAATGGAGGTCAAGTGTTTTATCAAAATAATTTTCCATCTAATATAATATAGGTTTCTGTTTCTATCCCTATTATTAAATTTATTTAATTATGTTATGATGGAATTATTTTTATGAAGTCCTTTATCTTATATTAATTGATTTATGATGTCATGATGTTTAAGAATCCCATTTTTATTTCATTGGTTATGCTATGATGTATGGTTTATGATTTTGTGGCACACATAAGAATGGTTTCATTATGAGATGGGTGGGACCTATATATCCCTCCAATGCATTGGGTAAATATTTATATCTCATGAGATATACATGGCTGGAATGGAAAGTTAATCTGGTTCAGTGATATAGGACTGGAACGAGGAGTGAACTCGATTCAGAAAGGGACTTTGTCCACCAAGATGGTCTTGGAAGCAATGCCTTGGCAACTATGGAAATCATAACATGTGATTATTGGTTTTCCAAAATTACATGTTTTATTCCCATTCCATTTTATCATGATTGATTTTCCATTATGATCTTTGCCTTATGTACTTCCATGATTATCTCATTGATCTGGATTTTGATGTTTAAACATTATGTTCATGTTTTTTTAAGTTCAAATGTATATGGTTTGTTTTATTTTCTCCATGATTACCCTTACTAAGAATTTGATCTCACCCTTTATATGTTTTCTTTTCCCCAGTATTTAAAGAATGGTTTTAGGTAAGAAAACAAAAGGGGACGATCTTTATGGGTGATGTTGAAAATCTTTCACAACGATTAGAAGATTATATTTTGAGTTTCTAATGACACTAAACTATTACGGTCCTTGTGTGTATGTTTTTTTTATGTATATATTATTCCTCAAAAGTAATGTCATGTACTTGTACATCAAGCTTGGGGTCTCTACATCTTTAGTGGCTGGAAACCAATCTTCGAAGTGCATTTTCTATAAGATACTTCCCTAGCTATGAAGATATTTTGTATTGTGTCATGAAGGTTGAACTAAATGCTGGTGTTACATATCCATATCATGGGATTGACAAGAAAAGAAATATTGGGTTCAATGGAAAATCTCAAAAGAATTTTGAAAAAAAAGATTAATGTTTCTTAATGCTCAATGTGTCGAAAGATGCATGGTGGATATTATCATAAAGGGACTATAAAATGTTTCATTTGTGGTAAAGAAGTTCATCAATTTGTTGAGTGCTGAAATAATTGTAAAAATGATGCTAAATATTTAAATAGATAAAAGAATATAGAGAACACACCACCAACACTTCAATGCTACAAGTGCAAGGAAATGTGGCATTATGCTTACAAATTCCCTAATCCAAGGGTTAATGATTATCGATGTCATCATCCACTTCAAGAAAATAACAAAGGGATGTCACATGAGATCACTATTAGTGATTTTGAGTACGACAATGATGTGGTGGAGTGATTAAGTGTTTATGTAATGGGATTCCCAAATAGTGTCTTTGAATCCATTTTATTGTAATATGGAATATTGGAATATCTAGGTATTGGTCATTTATGGTCTTCCATAAGTATGTTTTACCAATAACCATGGAAAGTGATTGAAATATTTTTTTGGATAGAACATGATATGCGCATAAAGAATTGATAAGTAGATAATGAGATGTTTGATGGTATAAATGAGATCATGACTGATAAAAGTATAATGTGACATCCTGGTTTGAGTATATTGAATTTTTTTTAAAAACATTTGGTATGTGGAATGAGTTTGTTTAAATATAATGCATATTCAAACAGAGGATATATGGAAATTTATTATCATGTTCACAGAGAATACATAATTAATGTATTAAAATTTTTGGTATGTGAAAACCGAGAAGTGACAAATGAGATATGGGAGACAAATGTTATGTCAATTTTGTTTACCTCCTTTTAATGTATTATATTTTTAGTTCCTATACGGATTCTAATATTATAAATTTATGGATAGAATAAGTTATTTTCCATTTTTGGTTTGTTAGATTTATGTGTCATCTATTGGTAGGTGGACTTATGTATATTTGATAACATGTTTTAACAATTTTTTTGAGGCAGATGCAATAACCTATAATTCTTTTTCATGATTTTCTAACACTTCAAGAATAAAAAAAGTTTCTTCATTTCATTAAAGAAGAGATGAAGTGTAATTTTTTCAAGGCACAGAAAATGGTGAGATTTTACCATAATCAAGTAAGTATTTATTCTCATACAAAAATTCATCATCATTTGGAAAAGGATCTTGAAACCAAAAATATTATCCTAGTATCTTCTTATTTGGTGAATCAGATTGTCCCTTAAATCATCGTAGATTTATGGATTTCTAGTAGTTAACTTCTTCCAAACCTTGTTCTCTATCACTATCCATCAGAATATGATGGTTAGATTTATCTTCCATATCCATATATTCTCATACCACCTATGTTATCTTATGTGAAAAAATAGTCATGAGTGACTTTGGGTAACTATTAACTTCCCTTTATAAAATTATGTTTTAGTATCTCATTGTAAAATGTGGGTTTACATTAAAGAATATTTCAAGTAGTAAATGATTTATAACACTGATGAATTTTGAGGGAGACATTCATTTTAAGTGGGTAGAATGTAACACCATGATATTTTTTGGGATAGATTCATTTTAATTTATTTTATTCCTTATGTTGTAAGATACACCAAGATTATATTGAGCTATAAGAAACACCATTTTATATTACAGTATACACAACACTATTATTGGCTTGTATTACTGAAAATTTCAAGTTCTTTAGATAAAATTAATTTCACGCGACACTAAGTATAGATTTAGTTCTATGTATAAATAAACTACATTTTGATTATGTTATATGGTATTCTAAAGTAAGCCTCTCATACATTCAATACATATTGACCTTGTGTTACCTGTAAAAGGGAGCTTCCTCGATAGCTTGCATTGTACGAAATATTGAATTACAATAATCAATGATATATTATCAAAATATTATTATTTAATTGGATATAAAATTGATTTTATGAATATTGTTAACCACATTTTATATTTTATATAATTTTATAATTTTTATTACTCATTTTCTAGAACATTTTATGAGAAAAAAATAAATGTTTCAGATAAAAGAATTATTTTTCAACAAAATGTAGTTTTTTTCCTTTAGATGGAGGACCAGTTTTAATTCGAGTTTTAGACACATTTATATGATAAATTTGAAAAAAACTAAATTTATTCCTTATTAGAGGAGCATAAAAAATTTCATTGCATGAAATTTTTGGATTTTCTAATAAAATTCATATTTTTATGAATACTGAAAAACACTATATTTAAATTCAAAAATTCCTTTACATCTAATTAATTTATATAGTTAGATTGTAATTTTAAATGTTTTAACATGTAATTTTATTAAATTTTTATCATTAAATCCAATGTTTATCATTGGAAAAAATTTCAATTTTAAATTGGACATAAACACATGTCAATCATTGGATGTTTATTACTTCTTAAAAACCCACTTTTTGGTATTTCCAACATGAATTAATTTTAAATTAATTCTTATGACTTCTATGTTTTGAATTTGGAAAAATGGATTCCATATTTAGAATCATGTATGTAATATTGTTTAAATAGGTAAATTTTATTTTATGACACGATGAATAGTATCATTAGTAAATATTTTGTTTTCCATAGTTAAATGATAAATTTGGTAAATAAGGGTAAAAAATAATATTATAATAATATTAAACAACCCTAACACATGTTATAATCATATTTGATGCAATACATCCTACCATGGGAATCCTTAGGTTGACTTGGTGAGACCATGTATACACATGGATGTGAAAATGGAATTTTATAACAATTAATTTAAAGTAAATATTATTATTACCTAAACATATATCATTTAATAAGTGGAGTTTAATATAATGTTAATTAAATAATATTTATACCTATAAATAATCATTAAAAATAATAAAATATTTCCTACACAATGGTATTTTATTTATAAATTTCAGACACTAGAAAACTGTATTTATTTATGACACAAATATGATGTAGTGAATACCTCACATACGAATGATTCAAATAATTTAATTCATATATATTTAAATAAATTTAATTTGAACATTTTGATTCCATCCAATAATTTTCCGAATAATTTTTTCTTATTATGGATTATTTAATGCCATTTATTGAAGGAATCAAGTTGTTATGAATTTTTAAAAAAGTCAAGAATAAATATTATCCCAAATTGTCATAATACATAACTGAAAGCATAAAATCGTTTATTAAATGAAATTAAATTCATAAAAGTCATAGAATCAAAAATGCGGTTAATGCAAGTCTATATATATCATTAATAACTTTTTGTGGGTCATTTGACTTGATATGGTAATTTCATTAACCCACATTGTGTAAATAACATGATATAATGATTTGATTAAAATGTGTAAAATAATGGTTAAACGAAAAAGATAAAGATAAAAAAATTAAAATATTCTCATATATTTTTTATGATATTTTTTATAACCAAAATCATATTAAATTAAAATTAAATAAGTTTTGGACAATTTTAAATCGAATTTTAAATTATAAAAAATTAATATTTTAGGACTTTTCCAAAGTGCCCCTCTCCTCTCTTCTAAAAGGGAAACTCCTCCCTCTCCTCTTCAGTCCTATTTTTACCTTTATTCTTGGCCTACCCATATAAATATATCTTATCAAAATCCCTATTTAAATTATATATGTTCTGGTCTTCTCAAAAGACCAACTCTAGTGCCCTAAGTGGACATTTAAAGGAGGCGCGTCAAGGTAGAGGTAATCTCTTCTACTGATTATTTCAGATTTATTTGTTCTTATAAATCCAATTCATTAGTTTCTTAATTATAATGTAATAACATCAATATCAATAATATAAATATATGTTATTATAAATATAAAACAACCATATTTCACCTACTATCCATCCTACGAAAAATGAAATCACCGCACGTGCGTACGTACAACTTTCTATCTACATGGCATGGTGTAATATGATTTTCACCACTTCCTTACATGGATTGGTATAATGGTGGAAATAATAAGTATATATTATTGTTATAACATTTAAATAATTCATATATATAATACATTATCCACTTCAATACCATTCAACAATTTTGGGAATGATATCGTCTCTCATGCTTACGTACGACTTACCGTCCCCACGACGTGATGTGATTCGTCCTCCACGTTAACTATTCAAGAATTTTTATAAATTATATATTATAGATAATCATGAAATATAGGATATAATAATACTACTAGATTTATGTACCTTTATATTTCATTTTCTTACATCAATTCAATTTAATAAGGAATAGTAAACTGCATTCATGGGTACGTTCGACATACCGTCCCCATGAACGGTGTATTCCATTTCTCATATCAATAAATTATATATATATTTATATATTGAATATAATATATATATATATATATATCATGTTTTATATTCTGGATGTAAATAAATCATGACATAAGTAATAATATATAGAATAATAATTCGAAACAAGTACAATAAATAAAACAATTTTTACCCAAAACATTGCTTTAACATTGAATTGAAAAATGAACTAGTAATATAAAGTCAGAAGTGAATCATATATGATATGATAATTATTATTATGGTTTCATTAAAATGTAATAATATTTTTAAACCCACTACACCAGAGTTTCAGACATATAGATATTAAATCATACCTATGGTAAGGGATAACTTTCCCTATCTCATTTTATACGTGATTGTTTATTTGTAAGTATCTACTGGGGATAACTTTATCATCTATGTCAATGTTTTCAAAAAAAATCTCATTAAAATTTTATTATTTTTCTATATATGTTTATAGTTAATTGTTACCCATTTTTACTTTTACAACTTGATTTGGAAGGAATCGTTATTACATTTAACATATGATGTACTTTTTGACTTTTTCAGCAAAAGTATTAGAAGAACATTTTTTAAAATTATTCAGCACGAACAGATTTTTACATATTATTAATTCCATTTTTCAATGAATAATATTCTACACGATTTCAATTATATTTTCAAATATATTCTTTTCTTTGTAAATTTCTCACCATTTTATGAAAAGATAACATTATTCAAGTAGAATGGATATTTTCCTCAGGAATGATGTTCTTGTGTTTTATCAAAATAATTTCCTATCTGAGATGACATAGGGTTATGTTTCTATCCCTGTTATTATTTTTATTTGATATTGTTTATGATGAAATTATTTTTATGAAATCCAAATTTCATGTATGGATTATGTTATGATGGATTGATGCTTAAGAAACACATTCTGTTCAACATGTTATTCTATGATGAATGATTACTATTTTTTTTGGTACATGTAAAAATGATTTCATTATGAGATGGTTGGGACTTATATCTACCTCCAATGAATTGTGTAAATATTTGAATCACATGATATAAACATGACTGGAATGATATGTAAATTCAGTACAGTAATACATGGCATGAACGACAGGTAAACCTGGTTTAGTAATGGACTATGTCCAATATGATGGTCTTGAAAAGCAGTCCATTGGACACAATGGGAATCCAATTATGTGATTATTAGTATTCCATAATTTCATGTTTTATATCAATGTGACTCTATCATGGTAAACATTCTTTTATGATAAATTCCTTATGTACTACCAAGATTTATGTCATTGATCAAGATTTTTATGTTTAATCTTTATATTCATGTTTTTTATGTTCAAATGATTATGGTTTGTTTTATGTTCCCTTTTTTTAAACTAAATGAGTTTTTGATCTCACCCTTTTTATGTTTTATTTTACTCAAGATATAAAGAATGGTTTTAGGTTGGAAAACAAAAGGGGGATGTTCTTTATTGGAGTTGTTTAAGATCATTCCCCATGATTATATGATTATATTCCGAGTTTGTAAAGGCACTAAACTGATATGGTATTTGGAAAATGATTTTGTTATGTATTAAGTACACTGCCCAATAAATGTAATTTCCATGTTCCTGAAGCTTGGGTCTCTACATTGTGCAACCAAAATACATGAACCAAGGGGATGGCATGCCTGAGAAACACCTTCTCCTGGATGTATTAGAACTATAAAGGCTTCTCGAAGGATTCATCGTCATTAACATCAATATCACACCAATCGATGATTTGATAGTCATCAGGAAGATAAAAAATAGGGAAAAAACCTATCCAAAATATCTTGTGTTAGGATCATCTGTGGGGGATGTGTTATTTAATACGCAATGAGTCCAATACAAGATATCTCCTCGAAATGCCCAAAAAACTGGGTCAAATAATAATCTCACTACCAAAACATCAATTACAATGATTGGTAATCACTTTGAAGAACACATTATCTACAACAAAAAACTATAGAGGGATCCTCCAATGATGTCATTTGATTTTTGATGTTCATGTGAGTCATTAACCCTCTCATAAATCACCCAAACCATATCAATTGTATTCTTTACTAGATCCATCATGAGACTTGTTGACTCTCCAAACCTAGTATAGCTGAATAGATAACAGAAAGGTAATACATACAGAGATTCAAACGTAACCACATGGATGGTAGAGTGAAATGTTTTTTATAACTAATATCTAAGAAGGGAATTCTCCCCCTCAAAAAAACTCCAAAATCCAGGACACATAAGAACATAATTCCTTCAATCTTTTGGAAGGTATACTCTGTCTGACCATCCATATATGGATGAAAATTAGTGTTAAGACATATATGAGAACCAAAATCAATTTGTAGACCTCTACACTCCCTTATGATAAAATTAGGACCTCGATTAGAAATTATTTTCATTGGGACATTGTAGAGTCTCACCACCTCCTCTAGATACTTCCTCAAAAAACCACCACCAAGATCGACTCCACGATCTATATAAAGTCGGTTGATAAATTTAAATATTTTAGTACTACTCATATAGTGTCGTAGAATCCCTTATAACAAGGTAAATAGGAAAAATTTCCATTTTATTGTCCTCCCACATCCACTGAAGAACATATAATTGCTGGAGAAAACCACTAGGAACACGGTGCTCGACCATCACATTCTAGAAGACAAAACACTTAGACACTAACTCTGAAATTTTGATATTCAATCTAGGCCCAAAAAAGTGACACCTAAAATATTGGTACATAAATTTCATTCTAGGATGTACAACTAAAGGTGAAATATTAAACACTTATAAACAAAATAACAATTTTCAAAAGGAATGATTAATCTTCCCTGAAACAAAACATGGTGATATTCTTCCTCATACGAATAATTAAGGGCCTCATTAAAAACATTGTATCTCCTAGAATCAACCTCAAGATCCCCCATCTGGGAATCTTCCACATAGTACACCAGAGATGATTGTATCATCATCTTAAAAAGTCAACCTCTTCCCAGACTTCTCCCATATCTAGATCAAATATTGAACGTTCAACAATCACTCCATAGGAATCACTTGATTCATGCACTACATCATTATGTAACTATATTAACATGTAATTTGCCACAAAATTCCACATATATGGTGTATACCAAGTATGAAATTGAATGTATTGTATGAACCCTATCAACTGACATTGGTGAAAGTTGAAGTCATGTTGGGAGAAGACATTCCTCAGGGTTTTTTGATCTGTGAAGACTCCAAAATGATCACTGATGAGATAATGTTTCCATGACATCCTGGAAAACACTACCATAACTAACATGAGATTTTGGGTGGCGTCGTTATGCTCATGGATATGTAACTGTTGATACCCATAAGAAACAATTGATCTCTTCTTCATCAGAATGCAGCCCAACCTCTGATGTATAGCATCATAGAAAACCTCAAATTAAACACCTTATGATAGAATACAATGAACCAGTGCACTATAAAACTTCACCTTAATATAATAAAAATATACTTAACACTAATCATTCCACAAGAATTCCATATCTGTTCTAGTAAATGTTTTCAGAGTAATGAAAACCTGAGTGAAATCAGTTATGAACCTCTATAATAGCCTACAAGACCATGGAAATTTATCACCTATAAAAAAATCTTGTGGGATGCCGAGGACACAAATTCATATATCCTCAACGGATCCATTGATACTCCCTACTGGGATAATTTTTTTTAATAAGTATATTTCTTAATCCCAAAACTCATAGATGGAAAATTTCCCAAACAACTAATTAAGATGAAGAACACCCAAAATGGCATGCAGATTCTCTCCATAATCCTCATTAGAATAAGATTACTGAAGGATTTAATCGATGAAAACCATGATTAACATGTCTAGGAACTCAAGGAACACAAATTTCATTATCTCAATCAACCTAGATGTGGCATTCATTACACTACATGGCATAAAAAACTTATAATGTCCATGACCAAAATGTAATGCAATATTAATGAAATCATAATTCTTCACAGGTATATGATGATATCATGACCTAAAATTGATATTACAAAACCAACACCCACCATTAAATTTATCTAAAAAATCATAAATCCATTTAAGGGAATAGATTCTCATCATTTTCACTTGGTTCAAGTGATAATAATCGATATAAAAATAGAAACATTCATCATTCTTCTTTACGAACAAAACTATTACACACCATGGTGGTACATTGGGAAAAACAAAACAACACTGAAACAAACCATCAAGTTGTATATGTAGCTCTATCAACTAAAAAATAACCATACTATATATATACATATAGATAGGATAAATTTCTAGTTGTATTTTGATACATAACATGATCTATTTTTGAGGGGGTAACGCTAAAACATCATATTGAAAGACATCACTTTATTCCTATATGACCATGGGAAAAAAATATTATTAAACCATTAGAAAAAATTGAATTTTCTCATACACGAAGTGTGATAAGGATGAAACTCACCTATGACCCATTAGAGAATATCACATACTAACATGATCTACTGGCTCTCTATCAGCATTAAAGTACACAATGTGGCTACTAATCTTGTCCAAAAAAGTAGATACTGAATACAAATATTTCATGCCAATAATGACTTAAAATTATTTTATTCTTAAAAATAAGAAATATCCCCATGAGAGGTGTTTCTATATCACTAGATCATAGTCTCTACATACATCAAACAATTCATCTAGATCTCCAACAGGCATATTCAATGCCAAGGGAACTGTAATTCCCTCTAACTTATGTCCTAAAGAATGGGAATGTCATTTTATATGAAATAGTGTGTCTATCATAAACCAACAAGGAATGAATTCACATTGAGAAGAAAAAAAGGGTTCCTCAAACAATGACTGGCTCACCTACCACTATCAACGCTTAATCATGAAGTGACCATGACATACTTCATGGCCCCTCGGAACACATTTATGACGAACTCCATTGTCATTAAATTTTCTATATGGACGGGGAGAATCTCAGGGAAATACTCTACAAGTCACATGTACTCTCTTCTGATCCAAAACTAGAGAAACCTACAGATGATGGCTTGGATAGAACATCCTTAGAGGGAGATCCTAAAGATGAAATACAATTGCACACTGACTGGTCAAAATGGTCTGGAACTCTTTCTTCTGATGCCCTCATCATCAAAAAAGGTAACATGTGTATGATCCCTTGAAATATACATTAGAGTAACTTCCCTCAATAAAGTGAGACAATTAGTGATGGTAGCTTCATCAGGCTTATCAAAAGCTCTCATTTCTGAAATACTAGGAACACCAGACCACGACTTTTCTCAGTGAAGAATCATGATGACTCCAATATCATGATGATCCGATTATAGATAATATCATCTCGATGACCTTGTGTCCCTCCAACAACACGAGATTCATTTTAAGAATAAATAGGGTGACTTTGCATTGGATCTCTATAGGAAAATTCTCCTCAAAATGACACTATATAGACTCCCCATAAGGCAAAAAGTTCGAAGAATGTTGCATAAGGATCATAAAATGGATCAAGAAAACACACACAATTGTGATCCCCTATAGTAGGGTTATAATATCCTGGTAACTAGACAACTCTATGGTTGATGAATGAAACTCATCTTTGATCTAGGCTTAGAACTCCTCCCATGAGACTTCTGACTCCTCAGGATCTCTAAGGAATGAGAACCATCACTGCCTTTCTTCCCATGCAGCATCATCTCATCCAACGTTACCCTGTGCTCTTTCTGAGCATGGATCAAACTGAAGGCAAGAACAAATACCTCATACCATCCTTTCATGGCTACATTAGAAATAGATATCTCATACCTCTGTAGTCATTGGTGGAGAGACTGTCATAGTTTCCTCCTCTATGATTCATCATCTTAATCCACTACCTTGTAGCGATGTTCTTGAGAATCCTAATAAAAATATTCTGTGAAAACATGATAATTACATCAACATAGAACCATGCCTATAGTATAATATATTTTTATAGATCCTGGAATAGAATATGAAATAATTTAAAATTGATTATTATTTTTCTTTTATTTACTTTAGTTTAACTTATCCCTAATCCTACCCATTCGATCCTAGGCGGAATGAAGAATGATGCATGTAGAGACCGGAAGCTTAACGTACATGGACATTACATTACTTTTGCGGAATACTTAGTACATAACAAAAACACACACACAAGGATCGTAATAGTTTAGTGTCTTTCGAAACTCGGAACGTAATCTTCTAATCGTGGGGAAAGATCTTCAATATCTCCCATAAATATCTTCCCTTTTTTTTACCTAAAAACCTTCTTTTATATCCTGGGGAAAAGAAAACATAAAAGGGTGAGCTCAAATGCTCAGCAAGGGCAAATAAAGGAAATAAAAATCATATCATATCTTTTTGAAAATCAAAACCTACAAAAGAGATCATAATATCTTAACATGGAATAAATCATAGAATTGAAAATGAGATCCCCATAATCATAACATAAAACTTGAAACTTTGTGGCATGCACACATAATCATGGAAAATCATTTCTTGTTAGTCATGACTCATTGCCAAGACTATCTTAGTGGACAAAGTCCCTTTCTGAACCGAGTTCACTCCTCGTTTCAGTCCTGTATCACTGAACCGAAATAACCTTCCGTTCCAGCCATGTCTATCTCATGAGATATAAAATCATTACCCAATGCATTGGAGGGAGATATAGGTCCCACCCATCTTATAATGAATCCTTTCTTATGTGTGCCACATTATCATAAAACATACATCATCGCATAACACATGTAACAAAAATGGGATTCTTGAAACATCATGACATCATAAATCAATTCATATAAGATAAAGGAATTCATAAACATAATTCCATCACAACATAGTCAAATAAATGTAAAAATATGGATAGAAACAGAACCCTTTATTATCTTAGATGGAAAATAATTTTGATAAAACACTTGAATTGAATTCTTGAGGAAAATATCCTTTCTTCTTCAAAATCAATTTCTTTTCACAAAACATCATGCAATTTTAAAAGAAAGAGATTTTATTGAAAATAGTCATGAAATATTTTAGAGGAAGCTTCATGAAAATAAGGCTTCATAAAAGAGTAAAAATCCGTTCGTGCCGTATAAGTTAAAAAAAACATTCTTCGTACTTTTGTCGGAAAAGTCAAAAAGTACCTCGTATGACAAAAGATTCCTTTCATAGATATTACTAAAAACTCACCGAAGGGTAAAAATGGATTAAAAAAATTGTAGGTGGATGGAAATAATATTACATATTGATGAAACATGGATGTGGATGATAAAATACACCCCAGTAAATACTTATGAATAAACAATCTCGGATAAAAATGAGATTGTGATATTTCCCTTACCTTAGGTCCGATTTGCTTTGTTCGTGTCCGAAGCTCCAGTATAATGGTTTAAATAATGTTATTGACTTATTCCAGAATCATACATATTGATATTATATCATATATGGTCATATTATTAGCTTCTTGTTAGTAATATTTCATTGTTACTTGTTACTCGGGTCTTTATAACTTTTTGTTCTTATGCGTGTTTTGTTGAATAAATTCTTATTCTTATCTTTAGGTTATAGATAATTCATTTCCAGAATGGTATTAGTGTAGTATATACCATATTCATTCATTCAATTCATTTATATAATCATTATGAAATGAAGATCATGTAGAACGAGTCGCATCACATCGTGGAGACGGTATTCCGTACGTACGCACGAGTGATGATATCGTTCCTATGATCGTGGAATTGTATTGGAGTATATATAAATATTATTTCAGAATCAATATTACTTAATAATAATCATATATAGTTACTAATTACACCATTATACCCATCCTTGTAAGGTGATGGTGGAAAATAGATTACACCACGGCGTGGAGACGGTATTCCGTACGTACGCACGCGCGGTGATTTCATTTTTCCGTAGGATGGATAGAAGGTGAATTAGGGTTGTTTCATATTTATAATAACATATCAGTATGTAAGTAATACTGATGTTATTACTTTATCATGAAACAACTAAAGAAGAAGAAGTTGAAGAAGAAAGAAATTTAAAAGATCGGTAATGGATATTACCTCTTCTTTGGAACGCCTCTTTGAATCCTCCACCTAAGGAACTAAGATTGGTCTTTGAAGAAGACCAGGACCTCTAGGATTATTCTAGGGAAGTGGAGAGGAGAAAATGGCAGGGGTTGGCCGAGCTTGAGTGCTCAAATTGGTGTGAGGAGGAGGGGGAGGAGGTGCCCTTTTATAAGGGAGGAGAGGGGCACCTTAGGAATATCTCAAAATATTATTTTATATTAAAGTCAAAATCGGTTTATAATGGTTCCAAAGGGTCTTATTTCGAAGATAAATTTGGGATGGGTCTAAATCCTATCAACCAATTGGATTTAGACAAGTTTAGGGTATTATTTTATCCTTATCAATTAGATTTAACTCTAAGTTAATTAATTTAACTTTTACCGTGTCTTTTTGTTTTCTTTCACTATATGGTTAATAAACTTACTATAACATGCCAAACGAACCCCAAATTGTTTATTATTAATATATATATCCTTATCTAAGTCATTTGGCCGAACCTTAGATTTTTAGTAATACAATAACAATTAATAATATAATATTTTATTTAAAAACTATTTTGTGTCAATTGTGACACTATTTGATATATGATTTTTGTGAAAGTCATAACAGAATTATATGTTCGAAACAAGTTTATTAAATCGACATTAATATATCATAGTAACCTATAAAATTAGTGGAATTCATAAAAAGTCTTAAATTACATTTATTTTGGTATTTATATTATCAATTTTTTCAATATTTCATTAATAAGATAATTACTGCATCATCTTTGTGTCATAAATAAATTAAATTACATGATGTCTAAAAATTACAAATAAACTACCATCATGTAGGAAATATTTTTAGCTTTCTAATTAATATTTACAATCGAATTTATCTTATGTATAACCCCATATTAAAAATGATTTACTTATTAAACTTTGATTTTAACTATTTTAACCCTTCTTTAAATAAATTAATAATAAATGTCCTAATCAAATCCAAGTGGGCCTAAATGGTCATATTTTATTCCTAAGATTGTTTTTGGTCGAATTATACTTGTCCAATAGAATTAGGACATGTGTTAGGGTAATATTAATATCATATTTACCCTTAGTTACCCTATTTACTATTAACCGCGGTAAAAATCGTAAAAAGTTACTATTCACCAAAATGTCATTTTTATCTCATTGAACCACATTTTACTTACTGATATCAACCGTGTCTGTTGGATTTTCAAAATTCCATTCACAGAAGCGGTAAAATTAAGTTTTATGCAAAATTCAGTTTTTAACCTACCACTTAGTGGTTTCACTATTCATCAAAAATTGAAAGTTTTCAGAAAAATACCAAAATTTCACCTTAGGCTAATTTCGATATTCTGAGTCCAAAAATGAAGTCCATTTTGAAAAATAAAATTTATAAAATTTCAAAAAGTGGTTATTACTATTCATAACGGCTAGTTTTAATAGCATATTTTTGTTTAGTGAAACTCGGTATTGTGTACGACGCAAGCTATCGAGGAAGGTTGCGATTGCGTGTAACGCAAGGCGAGTCAAGGATGCGTGTTGTGCAAGATCCTTTTGGTGTAGCGTACAACACAAGACATTAGTGAAAAAAAAAAGAATATTTTTCATAAAATCTCGGGCTGTTACATTCTACCCCCCTTAAAATGAATTTCGCCCTCGAAATTCGTCGGGGTTAGAAATGGTTTACTATTCGAAAGTTTCTTTAATAGAAATCCACATCGTAAAAAGGAATACCAAAACTTGGCTTTAAAAACTAAAGTATGAAATGTAACTATTACCCAAATAAACTAATCACTGGGTTTCCACATAGGTGAAAATATGGATATGGAAGAGAAATCTAACCATCATGTTCTGATGGAGAGTGGTAGAGAACATGGCTATGGAAAAGCCAGTAATCACAAATCCATAAATTTGTGACGATCTAAGGTACCATCTGATTCATCAGGTATAAGAGAACTAGGACAACATTTTTTTGGTTTTCAAGATCATTTCCCTAAAGTTAAAGAATTTGAATTAGAATAAATACTTACTTTATTTTGGTACAATCTCACTATTGTTCGTGCCTTTAACAATTTCCACTTCATCTCTTAAATAAATGAAGTTGAATTTGTTATTCGTGAAGTGTTAGCAGATCATGTGATAGAATGACGGGTCATTCCATCTGTCTCAAAAGGTTAGCAAAATTTATATACATAAGTCGATCTATAGTGTGATTAATCATATATGGTTCCTAAAATGGGATTATACTTCATATATCATACTGCTTAATATAATAACACTAGTTTCTACTAAACAAGGACTTCCTGTAGGTCAGTGGTAGGCGATAAAGGCCAGTCGCACTTCGGTTGTGGGTTTGATTCCTACAGCCTTGTCTGAAGCGATGGGTTGTCGCCCGTCCTGCAGGTTGTCCTTTTTCTAAAACTACGTTACTATAACATTCCATCAATAATATCGAAAATCTTCTATCCTTAAACAATACTAACTTATGTCCAACATAATCTAGTCTAATCTTTAGGCTTATACATAATACTGCAGTCCACTCTCATAATATAGTGACAACGATTACCAGAGATTTAATACTGTCGTTGATCCCCACATATCATAAGATATGTCTTGGTGGTCACATTCCAAACATTCAAAGTCCTTAATCGTGTATTCTCTTGAATACCTTAGTGAAAACTTGAGTGCAGTTAAAAGTTAACACTTTCCACATACCAAAATCCTCAAAATTCTATATACTCAAACCATGATATCACTTAGTCCTTATATCAATCATGAGCTCATGAATACTATTAAACATTTCATTTTCTTGTCTTCATTATGCGCATATCATCTTATTTCCAAAAAATATCTCAATCACTTTGAATACCACATCAATAAATATTACAATACTCAATGATACAACATTATTTCGGAATCCCATTACATAAACACTTAATCATTCCACCACATCGTTGTCATATTCAATATTGCCAATAGTGATCGCATGTGATTTCCCTTTGTCCTTTGCCTTCAGTGGTTGCTCATGTTGATCATCACTAACCCTTGGATTAGGGCAATTATTAGCATAATGCCCCATTTCCTTGCACTTGAAGCATTGAAGTGTTGGTGGTGCGTTCTCTGCAGTGTTTTCTTTATTCACATCATTAGAAACCCTTTTTCCATTACTTCGACACTCAGCTGCTCGATGACCTTCTTTTCCACACTTAAAACATTTTCTAGTCCCTTTAAGACAATCTCCACCATGCTTCTTTCCACACTTTGTGCATAAGGAAACATTCATCTTCTTTTCACCATTATTCTGAGATTTCTCCTTGAACTCCATCTTTCGTTTCTGGTCAAGACCATGAGATGGATATGTAACACCAACTTCCATTTCTACCTTGATAGCACAACGCACAATTTCTTCATAGCTACTGAAGTCTCTTATAGCTAATGCCCTTCGAAGACTTGGTTTTAAGCCACTGAAAAATCGATCAACTTTACTTTCAGGTTGGATGATAATACTAGAAGCATACCTTGCAAGTCTTGTAAAATTTGCTTCATAGGTACCAACAGATTCATCGTCCCTTTGCTTCAGTTCAAGAAACTCTTTCTCCATCTTTGTTCGAAGAATACGAGGGAAGTACTTACTGAAAAACAAGTTCTTGAACTCGTCCCATTCCATGGACTCAATTTCATCTCTTGGCCTCGTATTCTTGATAAGATTACACCATTGATCAGCTTCACCTTCCAAACGATATACTGCTAAGATGACTTTATCATGTTCAGAACATTGAAGAACTGAAAATATCTTTTCAGTAGTACTGATCTATTGTTCAGCCACAAGTGGATCAGAAGACCCACTGAAAGAAGGTGGACGTTGCCTCATGAAGGACTCAATAGAATATTGTTCCCTTCTCTGCTCATTTGGAAGTCCAGAATGATTCATAGCTTGTGTAAGTATAGCAATAATATTTTGTACTCCATCTCCCATAACATTTGTTTGTTCAGGAGGGCAATCATTGCATTGTCCATTGCATTGATCAACACGGTTCCTTCGGGTTCCAGCCATCGTCTAAAACCCAAAAAGAATAGTGTGAGAGGAAAAAATCATTCTAGGGAAAACAACATAATAAAGGGGGAGTACCTTCAATATCCAACATCTTAGGTTTAATTCTATGATCGTTAGCTTAATTCTATTACTATAACCTATACGTATACTTATCCCTAGGGACATCCCTAGACATACCTTAGAAATATCTCTAGGGATCACACTAACGTTTTCGCATCCTAGTTTCCAAAGGATGACTAATCCTTTCCTCTGATACCAACTGTAGAGACCCGAAGCTTAACGTACATGGACATTACATTACTTTTGCGGAATACTTAGTACATAACAAAAACACACACACAAGGATCGTAATAGTTTAGTGTCTTTGGAAACTCGAAACGTAATCTTCTAATCGTGGGGAAAGATCTTCAATATCTCCCATAAATATCTTCCCTTTTTTTTACCTAAAAACCTTTCTTTATATCCCGGGGAAAAGAAAACATAAAAGGGTGAGCTCAAATGCTCAGCAAGGGCAAATAAAGGAAATAAAAATCATATCATATCTTTTTGAAAATCAAAACCTACAAAAGAGATCATAATATCTTAACATGGAATAAATCATAGAATTGAAAATGAGATCCCCATAATCATAACATAAAACTTGAAACTTTGTGGCATGCACACATAATCATGAAAAATCATTTCTTGTTAGTCATGACTCATTGCCAAGACTATCTTAGTGGACAAAGTCCCTTTCTGAACCGAGTTCACTCCTCGTTTCAGTCCTGTATCACTGAACCGAAATAACCTTCCGTTCCAGCCATGTCTATCTCATGAGATATAAAATCATTACCCAATGCATTGGAGGGAGATATAGGTCCCACCCATCTTATAATGAATCCTTTCTTATGTGTGCCACATAATCATAAAACATACATCATCGCATAACACATGTAACAAAAATGGGATTCTTGAAACATCATGACATCATAAATCAATTCATATAAGATAAAAGAATTCATAAACATAATTCCATCACAACATAGTCAAATCAATGTAAAAATATGGATAGAAACAGAACCCTTTATTATCTTAGATGGAAAATAATTTTGATAAAACACTTGAATTGAATTCTTGAGGAAAATATCCTTTCTTCTTCAAAATCAATTTCTTTTCACAAAACATCATGAAATTTTAAAAGAAAGATATTTTATTGAAAATAGTCATGAAATCTTTTAGAGGAAGCTTCATGAAAATAAGGCTTTATAAAACAGTAGAAATCCGTTCGTGCCGTATAAGTTAAAAAAAACATTCTTCATACTTTTGTCGGAAAAGTCAAAAAGTACCTCGTACGACAAAAGATTCCTTTCATAGATATTACTAAAAACTCACCAAAGGGTAAAAATGGATTTAAACAATTGTAGGTGGATGGAAATAATATTACATATTGATGAAACATGGATGTGGATGATAAAATACACCCCAGTAAATACTTATGAATAGACAATCTCGGATAAAAATGAGATTGTGATATTTCCATTACCTTAGGTCCGATTTGCTTTGTCTGTGTCCGAAGCTCCTGTATAATGGTTTAAATAATGTTATTGACTTATTCCAGAATCATACATATTGATATGATATCATATATGGTCATATTATTAGCTTCTTGTTAGTAATATTTCATTGTTACTTGTTACTCGGGTCTTTATAACTTTTTGTTCTTATGCGTGTTTTGTTGAATAAATTCTTATTATTATCTTTAGGTTATAGATAATTCATTTCCAGAATGGTATTAGTGTAGTAAATACCATATTCATTCATTAAATTCATTTTTATAATCATTATGAAATGAAGATCATGTAGAACGAGTCGCATCACATCGTGGAGACGGTATTCCGTACGTACACACGAGTGATGATATCGTTCCTATGATCGTGGAATTGTATTGGAGTATATATATATATTATTTCAGTATCAATATTACTTAATAATAATCATATATAGTTACTCATTACACCATTATACCCATCCTTTTAAGGTGATGGTGGAAAATAGATTACACCACGGCGTGGAGATGGTATTCAGTACGTACGCACACGCGGTGATTTCATTTTCCCGTAGGATGGATAGAAGGTGAATTAGGGTTGTTTAATATTTATAATAACATATCATTATGTAATTAATACGGATGTTATTACTTTATCATGAAACAACTAAAGAAGAAGAAGTTGAAGAAGAAAGAAATTGAAATGATCGGTAATGGATATTACCTCTTCTTTGGAACGCCTCTTTGAATCCTCCACTTAAGGAACTAAGATTGGTCTTTGGAGAAGACCAGGACCTCTAGGATTATTCTAGGGAAGTGTAGAGGAGGAAATGGCAGGGGTTGGCCGAGCTTTAGTGCTCAAATTGGTGTGAGGAGGAGGGGGAGGAGGTGCCCTTTTATAAGGGAGGACAGGGGCACCTTAGGAATATCTCAAAATATTATTTTATATTAAAGTCAAAATCGGTTTATAATGGTTCCAAAGGGTCTTATTTCGAAGCTAAAGTGGGGATGGGTCTAAATCCTATCAACCAATAGGATTTAGACAAGTTTAGGGTATTATTTTAACCTTATCAATTAGAGTTAACTCTAAGTTAATTAATTTAACTTTTACCGTGTCTTTTTGTTTTCTTTCACTATATGGTTAATACACTTACTATAACATGCCAAACGAACCCCAAATTGTTTATTATTAATATATATATCCTCATCTAAGTCATTTGGCAGAACCTTAGATTTTTAGGAATAAAATAACAATTAATAATATAATATTTAATTTAAAAACTATTTTGTGTCAATTTTGACACTATTTGATATATGATTTTTGTGAAAGTCATAACAGAATTATATGTTCGAAACAAGTTTATTAAATCAACATTAATATATCATAGTAACCTAGAAAATTAGTGGAATTCATAAAAAGTCTTAAATTACATTTATTTTGGTATTTATATTATCAATTTTGTCAATATTTCATCAATAAGATAATTACTGCATCATCTTTGTGTCATAAATAAATTAAACTATTTGATGTCTAAAAATTAAAAATAAAATACCATCATGTAGGAAATCCTTTTAGCTTTCTAATGAATATTTACAATCGAATTTATCTTATGTATAACCCCATATTAAAAATGATTTACTTATTAAACTTTGATTTTAACTATTTTAACCCTTCTTTAAATAAATTAATAATAAATGTCCTAATCTAAACCAAGTGGGCCTAAATGGTCATATTTTATTCCTAAGTTTGTTTTTGGTCGAATTATACTTGTCCAATAGAATTAGGACATGTGTTAGGGTAATATTAATATCATATTTACCCTTAGTTACCCTATTTACTATTAACCGTGGTAAAAATCGTAAAAAGTTACTATTCACCAAAAAATTATTTTTATCTTATTGAACCACATTTTACTTACTGATATCAACCGTGTCTGTCGGATTTTCGAAATTCCATTCACAGAAGCGGTAAAATTAATTTTTATGCAAAATTCAGTTTTTAACCTACCACTTAGTGGTTTCACTATTCATCAAAAATTGAAAGTTTTCAGAAAAATACCAAAATTTCACCCTAGGCTAATTTCGATATTCTGAGTCCAAAAATGAAGTCCATTTTGAAAAATAAAATTTATAAAATTTCAAAAAGTGGTTATTAATATTCATAACAGCTAGTTTTAATAGCATGTTGTTGTTTAGTGAAACTCGGTATTGCGTACGACGCAAGCTATCGAGGAAGGTTGCGATTGCGTGTAACGCAAGGCGAGTCAAGGATGCGTGTTGTGCAAGCTCCTTTTGGTGTATCGTACAACACAAGACATTAGTGAAATAAAAAAGAATATTTTTCATAAAATCTCGGGCTGTTACAATGCATGATCATTTACAAGGTATCTACCCTACAACATATATCAACATGTTTATTTTCTTCTATAAGAATAATGTTTCATGAATCAGATCACAGGAGGGCCTAAATAACCATTTCTATTTTGGTATACCTTATTTACAATAGTTTAAAAATATAGTTGTCGTTGTTTACAAAGTATCCCATGTAATCTCAACTGTTACCAACTCCAGAACTCCTCATATACCATAACCAAACCTCTGACACTACTATTTTAAAACCCCCTCTTAATATGGTGTACCTCTCTTGGGCTGAAAATTGGAGATGATAGATAGTGACACCATATTCTCACCTCTAGTAGGCCCTAGGTGGGCCAATAACACTAATGGTATATTAAATATTCCAATTAGAGTAATTACCCTCTATGGGATTACATATGAATGAGAGATATAATAAATATACAAAAAGACTCTAGTTCAGAATCCTATATAAAATAAGAGTCAAAGTCACATATGTAATGTGATTAATGAAATTCATAAACTCTAAGGAAAAAACATCATATATAAATGGAAACAGTCAATACTATGTTGAAAATGAATCCCAAAATTCTCCTACAAACCACATGATAGGAGTAACCGGAATAATCTCCAACATAATCCTTCTGATATAAAGGAAAATTTTTATAGATACATCAGATGATTATAATAGTATACTCAGTAGGATCCTCTATAGAGCCTCTCATAAAAAAGATAACAAAATCATGGTAAAGCACAGTGAAAAAAGTGAAAAAACCCAGCACCTAAACATATATACTATGTTATCATCTACATTAGTGATACGCTCACCAAGTATCACATAGAAGACCATATATTATAATAATGAATATCATGTTACCCCACTTCCACTTCTCCTTTATTTTTCCAGAAATCCCCAATTTCACTAATCTTGAGAATCTCTCTCCAAAAATTATATCCCATAGAAACCTGGAAAAAGAACCACAAACTTAACCTCATGAAAAAAACCACCACATTCATATAACCAAAAGTAACCAGCCATTTTTTGGGAGCCTCCACCACAAGTATATCATGTCTCATACATCGGGTATTATACCTCAATCCATCACATCACATACATTGAGTATTAATCCTCACATAATAATATTCTATACATGTTATACCTATAGTGGTCCTGAGGAAACTATATCTAGAATACTAGTGTGTGAAATATCCACAAGCCATTATATCCCTTAACAGACATATATTTCTCAAACTAAACACTATATATACCAGAAATGGAGACTACCAAGTGAATAGAGTACGACCAACGAGTGTAGTCACTCATCCATCATCACAACACGTTGTTGATGAAAAAACCCACCCCATGGCTCAAAATACCTATTGTGTCAGTTGGAATAACTAATAAGGGGTGGTAGAACATAAAAACACAAAATATACAAGATATTATAAGGATTGGGACCACACTATGAAATTATCCACATCCTGGCCTCAACTACAGCTAATGTCTCCCACACACGCAACTACCAATACTATGACATGATATCCAATAAGCACACAATCATTTAGTGATCTACATTAAATTAGATTATAAATTTTCATCAGTTAAAAAATAATTTAATTGATTAATCAACAATTAATTAACCATTAACTTTTTCAACATTACATTATATTATCATCAACAAAATTTCATGCCCTCAAGGCATAAGAAAATCAAGTCCATAGCCTCTAAAAATTAAATATGTAGCATTGAATCCTAGAAATCTCTAACCACATGGGTAAAAACATTATTCACTTATTAAAATCTTCACTTTTCATATCTTCATGTATTGTATGAATACATCATAACCATCTAAATAAGGTATAATCCGATGAAGATCCATCTGCCTCAAATAGTGGGGAATGGAAATAAAACAAACAAACAACCTAGCCATCATAAAAACCAGAGTATCAATAAATAATATTAATTTCAAATCAATGGTTAATCCCAACTTCAAACCATTTCATTATCTTATGTGTACTGCTCGACACTGACATGCAAATCCCAATGCATCACAGCATCACAACAATCATCTACTGCCACAAAAATTGGGACCCCCTCCCCATATAACAAAAATTCATCCATGGTCATCCATTATATGATAATATGACATATGGGAATCCCCTCCTCATACTAAAAAATATCCCTCTAGGATTAACCATCACAAGATCACGCCACATCACATGCTTTATGAAACAAACATAGAAACATGGCTCTTATCCCTAAATCAATGCATCTATACTTCGGAAACATTGATCCCTCAAAGCCCCAAAGCACGCGAAACATGGACTTATACCATAATGTGGCAAACTATGGCCACAAAATATATGATTTGTCATATACAAACAAATCTTATTCCATCATGAATTTAGAATTTCATTATTTACAGGTTCCTACTGTGGGAAAAATAACCAGTAAGCCAAGACATGTTTCCACAAATTTATTAAATAATTAATTACACATTACATGGAATCCATTCTCAACAATCAAGAACCTGATTCACATATTTAATAAATTCTATTAACACATGGAATGTAAATTCATTTAAACATCCTTAAAGTATTAAAACTACAACACCCCGTAATGATTAAACAATCCTCTCTAATCATTTAGATAATTAATTAAAATCTAATTCAGGTTTTATGCACACTTCCAATTTCCATGAAGAATAACATGGTAATCCAAGAATGGAATAAATATAAAAATATATAATAAAAAGTGGAAAAAAATTATAATGGAACAAAATAACAACATCTCTATGTGATCAAAACCAATTTTTTAATATTTTTCATGTAATTGTTGGGTTATTTTCATTATGATCCATGGGGATAAATCAAGCTATCTCTTTGATTGCATGTAAATAAATAGATATGCAACGAATCCACTAAATAAGAAATGATCCAAAATTCGTTGCATGAGAACAAACCAATGATGTGGATCTCGATCACCTCTCCCATAAAACCTTTATCCACCCCAGGATGTTGTGCCACAACCACACCAATAAATTAAAAAACCCACATTAGAATCATGGGGATCAAGTGACATCACATGTTAAAAAATAAATAGGAGGAAACACGTTGATGAAATCACAACAATGGAGGTAGAGAATACAATTGATTAAATATAGGTAGAATGATTGTATATAGGGAACACTAATTTATAAAGGAATCACTATACCATCAACGAGGGGGTTTCGAGGTCACATAGAATCTAGATATTGGTGCCACAACTATAGTGTTGGAAAAAAACGAGTGGATGAAAACATTGAAAACAAACAACATCGGAGATCTACATTATCCTAATACCTATTAACATGTTGTAACCCTCAGGGATAGATTTATGGTAAAAAACGCATCGCCATTTAATTTTTTAAACCCCATGTTATTAAATTTGTTGATATGATCAATAGATTTCATGAATCATACTTTCTTGTTATGAAAATTTTTACACGATGTGAAATATTCCTACATCCAACAATTAGAATTTGAACTCCTCTAGATATCCTATGAGCACCTCAGTCTTCATATACATAAAGAGGGTCGAAAAAACGGGGATTCATGCCCTTATATGTGGGATGGAACATATAATTATATTGATATTTTCCTCCAATAAATCTAAAATATAATTTAGAATATGTAAATTAATTCATAAGATTATAGATTTAATTTAAAATTTAAAAATATGATATTTTAATAACTTAATATACATTATGTTTTGAAAAACATTTTATGGGTTTTTGATTGACATCTACATCATAATTATATCATAAATCTTATATTATTCATAAAAAATATTTTATAATTCACCAAAAATTCATCTTATTAAAAATATATATATATAAAACATACCTAGATTATTTAAATATATTGATTCCAGAAAATAATATATATATTTTTAAATTTCGTTTCTAAATTATTAAATTTCAATATTATACATTTTCTTAAAAGTATTAATTTCTAACTAAATAATTTTAAAAAATAACTAATGAAAATATATAATTATACATATGTTATGTAAAATTTTATGAGAAATAATTTAATGATATTATATAATATATATATATATATTAAATTATATTGTTCTGGTTAAATATTTGGTATTAGAAATTTAACTTTTCCAAAAAATGATATCAATATTCAAATGGTCAGGTTAATTTTCTGTTTGTTAGATAATCCTTTTATTTCTTATACAAATATCATATTAACTTCATTCTTCATTCACTAATTATCAGTTAAGGTTATATATAGTCAGTTTATTAAATCCCTAACTTATACACAAAAAAATCATTGAATTGTTCTCTGTTGTGATATTTCTAGTTGACCTATAATATCCCATGACTTTAAGAATGCTTTGTTGGATACTGTATAAGACACACAACAACAAGCATAAACACACCACAAAATAATATTATTAAAATATGAATGTTATAATGAAGCCATTTAATGAGTGGGATGAATATTAACAACCATATTATGTTATATATATATATATTATGGGTATAGATAGTAAAAACTTATTTATTAATAATTATTAAATAAACACTGATTTTTTAGCGATTTTTTGTTCATAGAAAAAACCTCCAAAATATTTTTTATTCTTTCCATTGATTAAAAAATAAATTTAAAAATAATAAAACATGATACAAAATATTTGGTGTAATTATATTAATTTATTTAACAGTATTAAGAAATTTATCTTTCAATGGATTTTTGGTATTTTTCAAACAATTTCGTTTTCTTATTTAATATAAAAAATAAAACATTTGATTGAAAAATGTATTCTTATTTAAAAAATTTAAAAATTTCAATATTATTTTAAAGATTTTCAAAATTTATTAGTTCAGTCATATTATTAATATTTTAATTATGGTCTTTTGAATTTATTTCCTTCTTGAATTTGTGAGTTAAAACATTTTTATTCATAAAAGGGCATTTTTTGAGAAATTATTTATCCTTAAATTAATATTTTTAATCATAAATTTGATTTCCCCAAATTATTGAAATTGAAACTTGATAAATTGATTAAATATTTAGAATTAAGATGTACAAATTTGTTAAAGAGTTCCCTTTTGTTTCTTATAAATATGAATAGTGACTATAGTAAATAATTATCACTACACTTAGGGTAAATTGAGTAACTAAGGTTAACAATAATGTCTAAGGGATTGAAAATAAATTATGATTGAAAATGAATTAATAATATGAGTGTATTTAATTAATTATAATCTTAAATTAGAATATATAGCATTTGTTTCAATTTATATATGAATTTGATCAATATAATATTAAAGTGATAGATAAAGGAAAAAAATAATCTTTCTTCTTTTACTGTCCAAAATATTTTATCTTAGGGGTAAATACAACATATGCTCAATTATAAAGTTTCATTTAAAATGTAAATTATTTTTTATCTTGTTAATTTATTTAAAATTTATAGCGATGAAATAATTACCTTAAATGTGTGTGCCATGACTACACAACTTTTATTTAATTAATAGAAAAATAAAATAAATGATTTTAAAAATAATAAGAGTAATATAATTTTTATTTATTTTTGATTTATATGAATTTTTTTACATAAATATAACATGGTAGTGATTTAATAATTGATTAAATTCAAATTACCTCTTTTTCATGATGTATTTATGTATAAATTTAAATGAATAGTGTAAAAAATTAAATTAATGATATATATAATAAATAGTATTCAATTAATTGAGGTAAAATTCATCAATATATTATATTTTGAAAATAATATTGTCAAATTTTTGATAACATCATCCATAGTCTATTTATGGGACTTTTTAAATTTTATTGTTGCATTATTGAATCTTAAATGGTCGAAAATTTAAATATTGTTGTAATTGTCAACATAGATACCCAGGGGGTTAAAACTAAAATATAGAGGTAAAAACATATAAAAAAAAATTAGAAATTTATATTATTATATAATATAGAAACATTATCATACTAAATTATAATTATATCCTATTGGAGCAATTTGAATATAAAAATTATTTTATATTTGTGTAATATATTAATAAATTCAAATAATCCCCTCACCTCACTAATGAATAGGAATATCCTATCCTATTTAATGCATGCTTACAAAAACATTTTAATCATAAAATTCCCCTCAAAATACCTTTCTTACAATCCTCAACAAATATTGTAGTACTTTTAAAAAACAATATTGGAATGCATTTTGTATAATCATTTAGAGGTTATCTGAAGAAGAAGTATTATTATTAACTGAGCATTTTTTATTTCTTCTTCTACCTCATTCAAATATTATCTAACCAAGAAAATATACTATCATAAGTACATCCCATAAAATAAGATGTTATTATGATATTTTAATAACATACAACTACCACCTATTCTATAAAATGGAAAACTAAATGGTACTTCTTGTGTACGATGGGATACCACCTCGTGAACCAATATAATTCATCATCCATCACAACCTCTTACATATAGTTATAATGATATATATAATTTATATAAATATATTATATTAATTATATAATAATAATTATTTAAAATTAATTAATCAAATATTTTTCTGCATTTCGATTTAGTAAAAAATGATAACGTTGTTTGCTCACACTTGTGGACTACCTCCTCCATGAAGCGAAGTGATTTGTTTTAACTCTAAATAACATGGATGAAATATAAATGTTTATTTCAATATATAATATGTTATTTTTCTTATAATTTTCATCCCCCAAATTCAAAAATATACATATATTTTATTCCTTATCATCGTTGAAAAATAAAAAATATTAATCATGCACACATATGGATTATCTTTTTCGTTATTTTAATATACCTAATTATTCATAAAAATAATAATTTATTTCTTTAAAAAGTATAATTGATTTATAAAAAGGATAATTATTTCATGACTATTATTTTAAAGATTATGTAACAATGTTTTCTTTTACTGGAGCCAACCTACTGAATCCATTTATGCCATATGAACCAAAAATCACCAAAACATCCGACATAAATTTAACTAATTATGTAAATAATTATTACATACTAAATAATGTATTAAAAGGAATAATGAACATGGAAAATATTTTTTAAATAATTACCATCATTTAGTTATTTAGGATGATAAAGAACATATGTGATGAGTCTGACCTATAGTAAGATATTTCTCCATAATAACCACTTCATTTATACATATTATGTAAAGCAATCCTACTTACATGTATATAGAGTATATATTTCTACACCGAGTTAATTTAAATAGACAACTATTTTTTACTAATAATTAATGATTCAAATGAAGTTTCTCTTTTAATAGGAATGATTAAAAGATAAGATTATTTTATTTATATTCAATATTACATATATTTTTCATCTATATACGTATTTATCAAATATGTTTTACACCAATCCATTTTATTTACATATAAATATTTTATTAAAAGAAAATATTTATAAGGGATATTTATCATTATCTTTAATTAGATAAATATTAATAGTTTAATAACTCCAACGATTTCTCGAAAGTTTTTATTTTCTTATTCCTTTACATAAATGACAACAATAGTGTTTTTAATATTATACACCATTAATGGAACTTCCAACCTCCATAATAATTTTACACACTATAGATATAACTATAAAATTTTAATTCCATAGTGAAAAAAAATTATAAGTTTTTCCTCATCTGTTTTATTTTATTATCCAATATAAATGATTTTATTCCAATCCTATATTTGTTATGAATCAGAGGTAATATGTGTGATTTTATTTTTATTTAATTTACATTAAATTATTCATGTTATTAATATCATTGAACAACTGATACCCCTTAAATATATATATTCTTTGTATTAGGGATATGATTACTTTCTCAATAATATACATTTGTTACATATTTTGTTTTACCATGAATAATATTTTTTTTATTATGGAAATATAGATATTTAATATTCTTTAACGAATATAAATAATTTTTTGATACGACATATTATTCCCAAAAAAATTGATAATTAGATATGTGAGGAATGGAATAGAAATGTAGAGATGGATGGGGATCAGAATTATATATCCCCTCATTGAATCACTAGATATAATGAGTCCAATATCTTGGTGAAATTAAATGGGTCTTAACACATTGTTTTAAGCTACCTTGGCACAAGGGCTACAATATAGAGATATCTTGATGCCTATGAAAATGACCAACAGTATTATGTATTTTATTATTTGAAAATTCATCATATTTTATAAATGATATTACTTCTTTAATATTAACAATGGATTCCTTTCATGCTCAATATATTGATGAAAAGTAATGAGTTACTAGGTATCTATATTTCAATATTTATTATTCCTTATTTAATCCTAATAGTTTATACTATATGATACCCTTGATGAGAATCTAATATCCCTCTTTAATTTTTTCTTTTCATAGGAATATACATATGAATTGTTTAAATGAGTTCAATAATACTGAACATTATAATTTTCTATGTTTATATTTTATTTATAAGGGAAATGTGTTCCATATATGTATCTTCTTATCCAATACTAATAAACAAATATATCCATGGAGACTGAACCCATTATATAAATTCCAATTTAATAATGTAGACACTAACTCTAAGTTACTCGATTTGGGGTCGTCATAATTTCTATCAAATCATTTTTAGAAGAAACCATGGCATAAACATTTAAATAAATATGGATAACATGAGAATTAGGATAATCTATTAAAGTATTTGAATTATTTTACCATTTTTTGTTTTTAATTTTTTCTTAATATTCATGATGATTATGATATGATCAATCTTAATATGTTCCATTTTTGTGATTGATCCAATAAAAAGAAATAGAATCAATAATCATTATAAATGGAAGGTTTTCCCTACTGATGAAGACAATATAGTTCGTGTTGGAGATTGAAAATAAAATTAGTGATTCTTAAAATGTTATTTCTCAAATACTTTATTTGATTTTATGTCATCACACTCTTTATATAATTTATGTTTTATGTGAAAATTATCCATTTCCTAATCATATTAATATTATTGTTTTCATTCAAAAATAATTGTGGAAATATCACCAGAACAAGGATGTGTCACTCATTTACCATTATAGCTGGGCTTTAATTATCTCAACAATAACCTATAAATATTATTGATTTTGAGGCTCAATTATATTCTTGTTTGTTTTACTAATGATCTTATTATAAGTTTATTTCATGAAGTTTATATTCATTATAATTATTATTTTGGATTAATATTTATGTATTTATACCTACGAAATATTATGTAATGTGTTCAGAACACTTTTAAGCTTATTATGGAAACATTGTTCACAGTTTTTCCTTTTCTGGAATCAATGTTCATTCCGTTCACAGAAGAACATACCATAATGATAATACCATACATTTTTATCAAATATTATGATAAAGGATCAGAACGTATGGTTTATGTACCCAATGTTGGAAGAAACATATGGATAACAAACATTTTGTTTGAATGAAATATTACATTTGTCAAAGCGAAAAAGTATTTTTAATAAACCCTACATAAGTACATAACCCTACATTTGAGAATCAAACATATAGATCATCAGCCATCTGTTTATCATCATCCTTACATTGTCATCCTTTTCTTTGAAGAATGAACGCTACGTAGTTGAACCCTACATTTGGTATTTTTTTTGTTTTGTGATCAACATTTCATTTGAATTATCAATGAAGGAGATTTGAAAATTATGACCATGATGTAGTTTTCTATAATAACCATTTTAGAATATTTGGGTGATTTAAAGCCTGATTTCGACTGATTCAAAGCTCTTATTGAATTATTTAAAGATCTATTAACAACGGAGATTTTCTCATCTAATCTTAGTGGATTTTAAGACTACTCTGAGATGTTTACTTTGAATTTGAATTCCCATGATTTATTTGGAGTCTTTTGTGGATCAAAAGATTTTCTGTAAGAGATGTATTTATATATATATATCTATTCTGGTTCAGATGTTTGGGACATCTATCTATGTTTTTATTGGATGTATCGATAGTTTTTATTTTTCATGTTTTCTTATGAAAAATAATTTACAATCTTAATACGATCAATCATCTAAAAAATGAAGACTTATATTTTAGAGATGAATATGTATAAATCTTGAAACGGAATGATTTTTTGTTGTTGTTGTTCATAAAATCAAAGATCTATTATGCAACAAGATCTCTTCAGGAATATTTCAATGATTACTATTCTTCTAAAGACGAAGTTCCATCTTATGTCAGTTTTTTGATGCTACAACTGTGATGTTTAAACCGTTTTATCAAATCAATATCTATCGATTATTTTGAGTATCAGCTGCTAGGACTCAGTCACTGTGGAGTGTCAGCTTCTCATGTTAAGATATGGATATTTCAGTTCTCTTTTTAAATAACCAGAATGATCTCTTTCTATCTTTATTTGTAAGGGTAAAAACTACATGAACTCATTTGTGTATTTTTCTTACGAGAAGAGGGAATGAATATTGAAATTCACCAATCCCATTGAGAGGGTGATTGGTGGAGTGGACTAGGGAATATTTGTGCCCCAAACCACCATAAATTGTTGTTATCTATATTCTTTTTTTCTGATTCACATACACTCTTACTGAGTCATCATCAACTCTATCTACTAATGTTATAAATCATCAAAATTGGGAATCTTTTAAAAAGGCCACAATTCACCCCCTCATGTGACTCCGTCTTAAACATTCTGACCTAAACTTTGGTATCAATAGTTGGTCTCTAAATATTTTCATAGTTTTTATAAATCATCAGTTAATGATTCAAATGAGGATAAATGAAGAATCTCAAATAAATAATGTCATTGTTTTATGCTCCATATTTCAATGGTGAAAAATATGGATTCTAGAAATAATGTATGATAAAATATTTAAAAAAAGGATTTAAAGTATAATATATGATCGCTACTCTTTACAAAATTATGGAAAACCTTAAAGCCTAGACTACTACCATTGTGGCGGATTACAACATGAATTCTAATGCAATGAAAGCAATAATATGTGGTCTTGGACCAAATGAATTAATTCATGTCTCACAATTCACTACAACTTATGAAATGTAGTAGTCAATTGCATTTGGTTATGAAGTTATGGACAATATAAGTAATATTAGGTATGCCCCAAAAAAATTGAAATTATATATATTCAGAATAGTTGATAGAGAAAGAATCTATCAAATTAATAGAAGGATACCCGAAATCATAAACAACATTACAGCATGAGGTGAACCTATCAAATAAGTTGGTCATGCATTTAATGTACTAAATGTATTTCCCAATAAGTGGAATGGAATTTCAGCTACAATATTCCAAGAAGCACCTATCACGAATCTGCAAATTAGATAATGTATTGGAACTCTAAGGATGTATGAAGCTCTAATACAAGATGAAGGTGAAGATCTAAAAGTCCTAGTAAAAAAGGATAACATTGACTTAATGGTTACATCTCAAAATTATAATAGAAAAATGAAATAAGAATTCAGAGAAAAATAATTTCAGAATCATCTAATTATGAAATCGACCAGATCAATTAGCTAGAATGTTTAGTATGTTTTATAGGAAGAAGTGAGGATTTAGAAAGCCCTTAAAAAGGGATGATAAATAATCAAATAATGTTATATGCAATGAATGAAAAAAGATGGGTCATATAAGATGTATTTTGTTCCCATTATAAAATCTTATATTTGTTAATTTTTTGGTATAGAAGGACATATAACTAAAAACTATAATTTGTGAAATCCTAATATTTGTGGGATTAAAAGAGATTTTATTTGAAGAAAATTATCAGATGTTAAGGGAAAAAATCATTGAAAAATAAATCTGATTTGGATTATTAAATCCCTGTTATCTAACACTGATGGGCCCAAAAAAAATATGGCTACAAAAAAAATAATTTAATTTTTATTTGTAAGTAGAAGGTCATAGAATATAGTACACTATATGGTATATTGAAAGTGGCTTCTCTAGAAACATGATTGTAAATCAATCGAACTTCAAAACATTAGAATGGATTAATGGAGTTCTAGTCACCTTTGGTGCAATACCAAAGGAAAAAAATTGGGCTGGGACTATTTGGAGATCCATATACTCTCTCAATCAATAAAGGGCCATATGTACCTGGATTGATGCATCACCTGATAAGTATCTCTAAAATCTGTGATGAAGAATACATTGTTGATATCTCAAACAATTCATGTTATATATTCAAAGATCATTTTCGTAAATTTAGATCACCATGAACATATAATGTCTACACCTTGGACATAAATTCATTGTGAAATAAAAAGCAATCGGTTTAAATACTAAGATAAATGAGTCTTGGATTTGGCACAGAATACACGGTCATTGTAATATTAATTCTTTACATAAAATATCTATTAAATAATTAGTTCCATATTTACCTAGTATCATGTTTGAATTTAATAGATTCTATGATGCATTCTAGATTGGAAGGAAACCTAACTCTTCTTTCAAATTTGTTAATTAAATTGCTACATCAATTCCCCTAGAACATATCCACATATAACTACCTGGACCGTCTAGAGTAACATCATTAGCTAGAAAATTATATGTATATGTTATAGTTGATGATTATTCGAGATTCACCTGGGTCTATTTTCCAAAACTAAAAAATGTAGCCTTTACTTTTTTGAATGTTATTGAAAATGTATTAAAAATTAAAAGGATTTAAAATAATTTCATTAATAAGTGTTCATGTTGGAGAGTTTTAGAATCAAGAATTCAATTACTTTTTCTCAAAAATGGGTATTAAACACACCTTTTATACACCATGAACAGCTCCAAAAATGGATTTTTTGGAAGAAGAAATAGAACTATTAATGAAATGGATAGTACTATGCTAAATAAATAGTGTTTCCTACGTATTTAAGGGAAGAAGCTACAAACACAGCCCGTTATATAATAAATTGAGTTTTAATTCCACCTATTTTAAAAAACACCCCATATGAAATTTGGAATAACAAAAATCCTAAGGTATATTACTTTAACATTTTTGGATGTAAGGTATATATCCAGAAAACTAAGTATAATCTTGGTACGTTTGATCCAAAAGATGATGAAGGAATATTCATAAGATATTCTTCAAACTTATAAATCCTACAGAATATTTAAAAAATGTTACAGATTATTGAAGAATCATTTTATGTGATGTTTTATTAAATTGACCCATTTAATAAAGATAACGATCAAACTGATAAATCTATTAACACTTATAATAACATGAGACATGAAAACCTCGAAAATGATTTACTAACCTAAAATTTAGACGAGTTTAGTATAACATGATACAATTGGTCCTAAAATTGTTCTATCCAATCAGTTTATAACCAAAAAGAATCATCATTTAGAGACTGTTATAGGAGAACTAGACATATAAATAAGGACTAGAAGAAATATAGGAAACATAGTTGAATTATGTGCTTTTCTATCACAATATTACCTTAATGTTTTTAAATAATCCTTAGAAGAGAAATTTGGATGTTAGCAATTTTAGAAGAATTGAACTAGTTTAAAAGAAAAAATGTTTGGGAATTATTTAGAAGACCATAAAATTATCCACTAATTGGAACAAAATGGTTTTTTGGAAATAAACAAGATGATCAAGGGGCTACAATAGAAATAAAGCTACATAATTTTCTAAAGTATATAATCAGGAAGAAGGAATAAATTATGATGAAACTTTTTCCCCAGTAGCTAGATTAGTAGCTATTAGAATATTGTTAGCTTATGCATCTCATATTAATTTTAAATTACATCAGATGAATGTTAAAATATTTCTTTATAAATGGTTATTTAATTCTGGATGTTTATGTTGAACAACCTCCTAGCATTGAAAATTCAAAAAAACCAGATTTTGTTTTTAAACTTAATAAAGCTCTCTATGGTCTTAATGATGAACCCCAGGCTTGTTATGAAATATTAAGTTTGTTTCAGAGGAAAAATGGTGTTACTATTAGTTTGGAAGATCCAAACATTTTTGAGAAACCACGTTGTTCTAGTTTATTATTTGTTCAAATATATATTGATGATGTTATTTTTGTATCAACAAATAAAGGACATTGTAATGATTTTTCAGAAGTCTTGCAAAAATGAATTTGAGATGAGCATTATCAGAGAAATAAATTTCTTTTTAGGACATCAAATTTATCAAAAAAAAAAGAAATGTATTAAACCAATGAATATATATTACTGATTTCTTTAAAAATAAATCCTTTAAAGATAAAGATATATTTAACTCCCATGTGTAGTAATATTAAACATTATTTGGATGAAGTTGGCAACCCAATGGAAAAAAATTTGTATAGAGGTATTATTTATAGATTATTATATATTTCTTCTAAAAGACCAGATATCTTGTTTTCAGTATGTATATGTGATAGATTTAAAACAAATCCTAAAGAATCACATCTTATTGTTGTCAAAAGAATTTTTAGATATTTTAAAGGAAATATTTTCCAATCACATATTTATCAAAAAACATATGATTTTAGTTTATTATCGTATTCAGATGTTGATTTTGGATGTTTTTTTATTGATATGAAATGAATTTTAGGAACCTGTCACTTCATAGGAAAATCATTACCGTCACTTTCAAGTAATAAGAAACACTCAGTTGCCTTATCAACAGCCGAATCAAAATATGTGTCTATAGGCAGTTGATGTGCGCTAGTGTTGTGGATGAAAAACACACTAATGGAATTTGGACTTAATATTATTAGTACACCTATATTATGTGAGAATACATGTCCTATAAATATTTCAAAAAATCCAATATGTCATTCAAGAACTAAGCATATTGATATTAGAAATCATTTTCTATGAAATCATGTTTTTAAAAAGGATTTATCATTAGAATTTGTTTACACTATTTATGTATTTGCTGATATTTTCACTAAACCACTTACCATTGGAAGATTTGATTTTATTATTGGGGGAGTTAGGATTATTTAATTTTTAAATAAGTTATTTTATTTTATTTAAATTGTATTTTTATTTTTATTACTGTAAGTCTAATTTATTTTTTGTATATTTATCTTACTGTATTTTAGTTATTTTATTTTAATTTATTTTAACTGTATAATATTTAATTTTTTTGTCAAAATAACTCTGGGAATCAACAAATTAGGATATTCATCCCCATTTAGAAGTCCTTCGTCTTCCAAAATCATTGTTTTCCAAATTTGTTTTCATGAAAAATAAAACCCTCATTTCTCATTCCAAACCCTAAAAGCTGAAAACCTCAGATATTCAGATTTAGAAATGATGAAAAACAAGGAAGTGGAAGAAGTAGAAACAACTAATCCGATGCGACAACATGTTATAGGAAGGAAAATACTTTAATGAATAGTGGTTGATATTGATTGGTTATTTCAGAAGAATCTGCTCCGGAAACAGGAATTCACATTTCAAGGGCTGGAGACCACTTTCAATGACATCAATTCATAATTTTTTATGAGGTAGAACTGAAATATTTTTATAAGTGTGTACAATTCATTTTTGGTGATTCTGAGGATATGATATTTGAAATCATTCAAGATAATGATTTTTTAATTTCTTCAAATGATGTTTTGTAAATCTTAGACTTCCCTCATGAAGGTGTTTTTCGCGACGATATTCGTTCGATTAGAGACAAGAATAATTCTTCGAAAGACGTTACGTCCTTTTTTTAACTCAATTCACTTCATGAAGATGTTTGTTAAGGATATCAAAGAAGATCATATGATCTTCTTTAAATTCATTCAGACGATTATTCTACCATGGATGAATGATATGGAGAAAATTGTGTACCCTGATATGTACATCATGTTTTTCTTTCTATGTGACATTAATATGAATTTTCCATTGTATATGTTTATTTATTTTTGTTATTGCTGTCAACCAGAATCTAGGATGAATTTCTATGCCTATTGAAGAATAATCTCTAGTATTTTTTTAAAAAATGTGATAATTCAATTTGTAGATTAGAGGCAGAGGTTTCATCATATTATTGTTTTAAATGGTTTTACTCTACGTAAATTGGGGTTTTTCTATAATACAGTAAAATGAATGATTTTACCAGTTGGTGCTGAAAAAGAACAGAGATCTGGAGCTTTTTCTCAAGGGGATTGAGGAGCTGTTCGAAAGGAGGGTTTATTGGAATCTAGAATAGATGCAATTTCTCAACTGACTCCAAGGAGGATTAGTTTTAATACTAATGTAGAAGAAGAATAAGAGGAAGAACATAGTCAAGGGAGACTTTTTTTGAAACCATGAAACAAATATGTTCAACAAGATGAATAGTAAGTGTTGGATTGTGGAGAAACAACCTTCTCAGTTCATCAAAATGAACCGATTCACAACGAAGAACTACCAGTGGATATATAAGAAAGAGAGCTTCAAATGTACCTATGATTAGAGTTCAAGCACAATTGAATATTCCAGAGAAATAGAAAATTCATGAAGAATTTGTTCAAACCGAAGCTTCTCAAGAAGAACAATTATTAAAAAAATATGTTAATGAAGTTATAGATGTGGTTGTAGAATAGTCAGAATGTGATTCTTGAGATCAGATTGGAGTACATGACACACAGTCATTTTCAACTGAAAAATATGTAAAGAGATCAGTTTAAAATCATTTTCCTAATGTTATTGATCTAGAACTTAATGGATATGATGGGACATCTAATTCATTGTCTCATCATGTTGGAGAAATTGTGATTAAATTTAACAAGTCCCAAGATGAGAATTCCATTTTATGGCAGGAGCATGAAAGTAAAATGAAGTAATGATCATAATGAGAATCCTGTTTCTAGAATGTGTTTTTATGCCTTTAAAAGAGACATGTTAAATTTTATTGGGATGATCAGATCTGCAGTTGTTTTAAAAACTGATTTTTAAATTTTAATGTAGTACATGTGAAGTCTGTTTGAATCACTGAATGGTTCAGTGAATTACACCAATACATATACTCTTACCCCTATGACCAGTCTTGATTTGATTAGATGATTTCAGGTGATTGCATCAGTTACAATAGACACAAATTCTCATCTTCAGGAACTTTAGTGCAACCATTCTCTTATATTAGTTATGTTGGATAATCAGATATTTTTTGTTGATTAGTTAACTCAGAGAAAACCCAATATGAGAAATCTACTGAATAAGTTTACAGAATAGTTTGAACAATTTATGAAATAAGATGAATGCTTAAATTATTATTTAAATGTAAATATTTTTGAGTATTTTCATATTAATAAATATTCCAATCATATGATAATATAGATGGGTGATTTTTTGAGGATGAAACTGATGTTGCAGAAGGCTGAATAAATGGATTCTTATGATGTTGCTCAGAATCTGTAGAACATTAACCAAGCCAACTCCATTAAAATTATTTTATACTTAAATAAACCGTTTATTTTGATAGTGACCATTCTTTTTATAAGTCGCATCCTTGATATATTTTTCCATTCTATAATAATGAAATTTTCAGCATTTCTATTTCTATGTACTATATTTTTATATTATATTATATTATTCTCTAAAGACAATAATCCAGACTACATTATCATTATCAGTTAATTATACAATTCACTTAATAATATGTCTGAAATTATCTATGTGTTTTAATCAATTTATTTAGTTTGTTTTTGATCTCACAAAAAGGACGAGAAATTTGGAATACAACATTTATTATTTTAATTTTAATATATTTGGGGAGAAATTTGGATAAACACAAGCATTTATTTATAACCAAATAATTCTGTCCAATTGAATTTATATCATTCAATGTTTACATAATTCTAAAATATGTTACAATATTTATATTTTTAATTTATCGGTTTTTTGATCATCAAAACGGGGGATATTGTTTGGAATGTATTGTCTCAACAATACCCTATAAATATTATTGATTTTAATATTCACAAGTTCCATTGCTTGATTTATTAATGATCATATTATAAATGTATTTCAGGAATTATATATTATTTATAATTCTTATTTTCGAATAATATTCTTGTATTTATTTGTGATAAATATTAGATAAAAAGTTCGGAATTCTTTTAAGAATATTCTAGAAGCATTGTTCACAATTTCGAATTTTTTGGAATCATTGTTCATTCCCTACACTGAAGAACATATCATAAGGATCATACTCTATAGTTTTATTGAATATTGTGATAAAGTATCAGCATGCAAGGATTATCTACCCAATGTTTGATGAGACGTATGGATAAAGAACATTACATTTGAATGAAACCAGAAGTTTGTCAAAGATAAAAAGTATGGTTAAAGAACCCTAAAAAATTATGGAACCCAATGTTTGAGAAGAAAACGTTTAGATCAACAACCTTACATTTATCATCAACCCTAAATTTTCATCCTTATGTTCAAAAAATGAACGCTACGTCGTTGAACCCACCATATAGGTTTTTGTTATTTTTTGATCAACCTAATGTTTGACTTTTTAATTCAATAGATTTAAAAATTTCAACTTTATTATTTCTTTTTTGCAATATACCTTGAGAAATATTAGGGCGATTTAGAGATCGATTTCATCTGATTGAAAAATCATCTTAAATGACTTAATGATCCGTTTACAACAGATATTTTCTCTCATATTCGTAATTGAAGTTATAACTACTTGGAGCTGTTTATTTTGAATTTGAATTAACTTGATTTATCAAGCATATTTTGTAGAACTAAAACCTTGCTGCAAGATATATCGATATATATATATATATATTCTATGTCTGATTTTTGGGAAAACTATCTTTATTTTTCTAGGATATTTTGATAGTTTTTATTATTGATGGTTTCATGTGAAAATTTATTTACTATGCTACTATAATCAAGAATATCATAAACAAGGCCTACATATTAGAGATATATATGTTCAAATTTGGAAACACAGAGCACGGTTTTTGTTATTGTTTTGAAAATCAATGATCTCTTGTACAACTAGATCTCTTTGAAAATATTTCATAGATTATTATTCTTTTTAATATGATGATCCAGCTTATTTTACTTGCATGTTGCTGTCACTGTGATGTTTAAAATGTTTTATCAAATCAATCTCTATTGAATCTTTTGATTATCATCTTTTCCGACTTATTTGTGGTGGAGTGTAAGATTTTCATACTAAGCCATGATTATTTTGATTCTATGTTTAAAGAACTAAAAGGCTATGTTTTTAGCCTTTTTTATTGTTAAAAATATCCACCACTCTTTTGTGGATCAGTCTTATGAGAAGAGGACTTTAATAGTAAGATTCACCAAGCCTGTAGAGAGGGTGATTGGTGGAGTGGACTTGGAGATCTTTGTGACTCGAACCACTATAAATTTATGTGATATATTTTCACTTTTTCAACATCACACACTCTCCTAGAGAAACATAGCTAGCTCTTTCAACTATTGGTATAAATCGATTGAATTCAGATATTTTTAAAAAGGATACAATTCACCCCCATCTTGTGACATCGTCATAGAATTTCCAACCTAATAGTTACATCCCAAAAAATAATCTTATTTAAAATCGTGATTATTATACCTTTGGTTTATTTTGATATAAATCACGTTATAGATTGGATTTAGAAATATAATGAAAATAATTTATTATAATTATAAGGAAATTATGATTTATAATGAATATGTATAATTTTTTTTCTTTATAGTGAAGGCATCATCATATGTGTTATGTCTATATCCACCTTTATTAAATCTTATATATGATATACTTTGGGTGGATGAGTAGAAAAGTGATATGGATGAAAATGTGTTTAGCCTAATTTATGGTGTTCCTATTATATTGGAAAACATTGGTGTATTTTCAATGGAATAACCTGGACATCTACAAGAAAATGATATTGAGTTTTCCATTTATTTAGTCCAAGATGTCAGACCTATTTTGAAGACTCGCTATTGAATTTCCACCATGGAATTCATTGATTTTAAGAAAAATCTGTAGTTATTTTTTATAATGGGATTTATATAGAAATTATTTCCCCATTGTGATTCCCTGTCCTATTTTCTAAAAATATCGATGGATATATTTGAATCTAAATTAATTATATGGAAATAAATTAAATTATGATAAAGAAAAATTATCCATTGAATATAATTATTATTTAATTTGATAAAATACATGGAGATTTATATTTTTTTGATATTTAAAATCATTAATGGTATAATAAATTAATACCAAATAAGGAATATATTCTGCTGGGGAAATTTCATATGAGGGATGTAAATCAAAAACATTCTATAATTTCATTACGATTCAATAATTCTTTCCCTATTTTTAATGATCTAATTAAAATTTATTCATGTAATATCTGGATTTTTTTGTGTTATTTAATAATTATATCATGGTATAATCAGAAATATAACATGATCATGATAATCATGTGTGGACCATTCATGATATTCTTAGAAAGATAATGTTAAATATGATATTTAGAAAGAGTGAATTATGGTTTTAAAAGTATTCATTTCCTAGATATATTTTATCAACAGATGCAATATATATTGGTAATGTTACAATAAATGTTTCCAGCAAATACCCCACACTAAATAATATAATTCAGGTACATACTTTCATTGCTTTAGAGGGTTACAAAAATCAAATTATTCAAAAAAAATTCCTAAATCAATAATTTATTCACTTGAATAACATGTAAAGTGGATATATTTGTATGAAAAAATGATTTTGATAACATTTTGGAAGAATTAAAGATGATATTTCTCAATGCATCAACATTTCATCTATTAACAATAATTGTTTGATTTGTGTTATATATTAATACATTGAATAATTGACATAGTTTTTCCTTATTTAGAATGATATAGATTTTGTCTATAAATCATGATACATAATGATTCATCAACAAAACTATCTAGACTATGATATTTAGTTGGAAACCATAATTATTTCATTAAATATATGGTCACCTTATATCTATTGTTAAATATTTGAGATATAATAAGACTATAAGAGAATAAAATACATCATTTCACAAAATGATATCACTGAGGCATAAGTGAAATATCAATCTATACAATGATTATGATTTATCAATGATATACCACCAGTGGATGGAAAATAAGGAATAATATGAAATAAGAAGGAATGATAATGGATTCCATACCAAAATGAGGATTGAAATAGATCTTTAGTTTCTGTATTTAGTAGATATAACTGTGGCAATTATTATGGTTGGCGAAAAATCACTCCATTTTTAAATGACTTCCAATCCTTATTTATATGAAATGATTAAAATTTCATAACCTAATGATGATAATTTTTAAGTTTAAATTAAATCCATGAATGATGTAAAATTTTAAGACTTCATATATTACGATGGGGTTATGAAATTTTGTTATTGGATATGTGTAAACTCAATTCATGAGATGAAAACAGAATTACCATATGATTTTTATAGCTCAAATTACATTATAAATCCCCATAGCACCAATATGTAATGACATTTGTGGAATGTTTCTTGTTAAACATTATGAATAATTAAACATCTTAATATATGTCAACCTGTATTGTTTTCAAATTTGCTAAGGATGAGAGACAAAATCATAGATTTTTCATGAAACCTATAGCTATTTATTAAAGTAAATGGAATGAAATTTCAATTTACTTTTTCACTGGATTACCAATGTCATATATAAAAAAAATATCTGATATGGGTTTTTATTAATCTACTTAGAAAATCTCTAAATTTCGACTCGATAAGATAATTTTTACCTCTTGATTACCCTGTGTAACTATATGTAAATTAATTTTTAATAATTTTTATTTCATCTCATTAAATTATTTTTGATTGGTGTCTATGATATACATAAATATTCTAGAATGTATTTAGAAGGATCTCGATACTGAGCATCATTTGAGCATCGCCTATCACCCTTAATCTTATGGGAACTCTAAAAGGACCATTTAAAAATTGTAAGTCATGTTGAGTTCTTTCTCACATGAAATTCAAGCCACATAGTACTTGTAATAACCTACAAGAAAATTTTGGGTAACAAACATTTTCCCATAATGTATTCAAATGTTATCGTATGAATAATTATAGGGAATGCCATGATGTACTCAAAAATGATGTGATGTAGTTAGATAAAATAATCTTGTAGGCCAACAAATTGTTAATGAGACAATACTAAAAGTAAATATGATTCGTACACATCTTAAAGTATCTCAAATAATAAAAAAGTGCAATTATAGAAACTAAATTAATGATTTTGAATTTGAAGTGGGAGATCATGTTTTTAGAAAAGTATCTCTATGGAAGGATAATATATGATTTGATAAGAAAGGAATTTATATCCTTAATACTGTAAGAAACTAGATCATCTTATTAGGTATAGATATTTATTTTGTGTTGTTTTGAGGAAAAAGGAAGAAATGGGAATTTTCTATTTACACGATGAGTCCTAATGAGTACATTCTATATACCTAGTTTCCACGTACAAAATCCCATTGTATATGTAATAGCCATGTAGGTGACTTAGAATACCGCAAAAGGAGGGGTTTGGTTTGACTAACACATAGTGTGTACATTTAATGAACACAATGTGTAGTTTTCTTCTTATTTGATAAATCAGAGTGGGGTAATCTATCATCATTGGAAACAAATTCTTCTACCCTTGGTTCGTAATGGAGAGCGATGAAAGGGATGACGAACTCCGAACCCCTCCCAATTCTCCACCTGACATCAAATTGAGATGTCATCATCTGCATTGTAATTACATTGGTGAGTTTTTAATTATTCTAGTTCTTGTATTGTTTATCCGCCTCTCTCGTGTGTTATTAAAGGTTTAAAATTTGTTACCTTTATGGAGATAAATGACATTTTATGACGATCGAAGGGACGATCTTCAAGAATATTGATCGTACGACAACAAGGTAGGTGGTTTGTGCCTTTTTTAGTTTTTGTAATTGGATTATATATTCTAAATGTACCTTACATCCATGCTTGGGGTATTGTGTGATTTGGAATTAAACCCAGTTTATTACATGTTATGGTTCGGTTGAATGAATAAGGGTAGTTGCAAGTGTGTGTGGTTAGATACCTTATTTATTGGACACCCCATGGAAGTGTTTAACATGATTGAATTGTTTTGGGAATCTGTTCTAGAATATCAATTAGTATTTTCTTTTTTTCCATACCTTATGTTGTTAGGATGGGTTGACAATTTTTTTGAGATACCTGTTATATGTTTTGGGGATGTTTGACCAACAAGAATTTTATTGTGAGAGCATCATTAGGTAGGATGATTTTTGTTTGAATTTTTATAATACAAGACTAGAGGGTCAGACCATGAAGCTACCCAGTGCATCATTCTTAAATGAATTATTATTAGTATTACCATGGGGTTTTGACTGTCAGAAATTCCTGGTGGTTGTTTAAAATTTACTGATGCTATGATGACAAAGGGGTATTGACCGTGTGAGCTTCCTAGGTGGTCGTTTATTAATAAATTGTTGTTATGTCAGACCAGGGGGATTACACTGTTAGAACATTCCCCAAAGGGTTATTAATTGAGTAATTGAATAATGGTGACATGTCTGCCAAGCCGGAACCCATTATTGGACTTTGTATTACTTGTTTGTTTAGATGGGCTTCTTAGATGTCTATTTTCCCTATTAAACAAGGGATACAAATCTTAGGCTAGATCCAATGATTTACATGATTCAAAGAATGAATAACTGTTGATAAAAGAATGTAATTGAAAACTATTGAACTATTTACGTTTAAGTACTTCCTAGTTTATTGCTTTATTTTTTCACCACATTAACCACAACCCTGTTGGTGAGGACTCGGAAATTGAATCCAAGATACCTGGGATCGAATCCGGGTGGAGAAATATTTCTGGGTTACTGTAGTAGTAGTTTATCTGTTACTGTAGTAGGTATTGTACCCGGAAATGTTCAGAACTCTAGCTGCAAGAAGTATTAATCCATCTTGGCCTTCGGGCCACCGGTTTTGTCCTTGGGTATTGTAAAGCTTTAGGGCCACCCAAGGCCTTGGTCCAGTTGTCTCTCATGGTCTTCTGAAACCCCATGGCCTGCACGCCACACCAAGGCCTTCGGGCCACATGAAATATGCATATATACATGGAAGATTATAAGGGAGAAGGATCCAAATGAAGATTTAGAGTAGGCACATTCCCAAGAGTATGGGGTAACCCGAATTCGTAGAATGAGAGGGTATGGAATTTCCATTGGTACCATGCATGTGCATCTCTTTATTGGACATCTAGCCGACCATCCTAGCGAAGGTGACACATGGATTTCATGACATTAGCTAGGGAGGAGAAGTTCCTAGTTGTATTGTATAGGTGATTTCCATAAGACATATCGATCATGTAATTGTCTTCTAAGCCTTCAAGCCTTGTAAGGGTTCCACATCACCACATTAAATATAGATTATCAAAATAATAAAAAAAGGCCTTCGGGCCATTTAGGATGGTAGATATAATTTTTTTATATTACCTGTTATATTTATTTACTGACAGTTAGGCATAGATAATTTGGTGGTTTCGTGCAAGGATTCATCTCACACACTGTTTGAGTCATTATTTTATACCCAAATAGATTATATTTTTTCTCAAATAGATAAAGGAAAGAACCCTTCTTTTTTAGGTATTTGATTTATGCTAGAGTTGGAGAGCTTGGGACCAAGATGAGGCGAGGGATGTTGTTGGAGTTTACTACATTTTTGTAATTGTATTTCAGTATTTTTTTCCTACATAGTAACATGATTGGCTGCTTTCCTAGTCAAATGTTACATGAATCATTTATATATATGCTCTAGTTATTATATTACTATCAGTCTTCCACTGTTTACTTTTGTTGTATTGTGTTCATATTTCCTATATTAATTAATTTTTCCCTTCTAAAATGTATACTCTTCTAATGAGGTCATTTCTTTTCCATTATCTCATCGTAAACCTCGCTACTAGTCAAATGCCTTTTGTGATTGGGTAAATGCACTTGTGGTCAAGTGGCCAACCGAGTTCGGGACACCTTTGCGCTGCACCCAGAACCGGGTCATTATAAAGTGGTATCAGAGGCAGGTATTTAGTGACAGCATGGTGGAACAACTCAGGGTAGTCAGGAAGGGTTTCATGGGCATGGTACTTGTTATACTTTTGTAGTAAAGTATACCCTGTACGAGTAGGATCATGAACCCTATACAGTTAGAGGTACGATTCTAGTTGGATTAGTTTTTTCTTCTTCTCTTTTTGATACTAGATATCACATAGTTTTATATCTATTTCCATTGTGAAGAGCCTCGGGCTTAATATCATTTATTTTGAGGATTTCATGATGCTATACACTATTTTGGGGATTAGGAAGGTTGGTGTACTTTAGTGCAAGGATTTCCCACTTTAGGTTGGTGGGTGTCACTTCTTATGGGAATTCTATGTCTTATAGATGATAGGGTTCGATGTCATTCTCGAAATGGAATGGTAGTTCTCTTTCAAGGAAATTGTTAACTGCTATTTCCGCAGGGTGAGTTTCACATCACTAGAGGGTTGGTATTTTATACACAAGGGTTAGTGGTATATCAAGGTGAGCAGAGCTGGACCCAAACATAATGGGTTGGATGGATTTACAGCCCAGATTGCAAGTCTACATCTGGATGACTAGGGGACATCACAGATGGACTTTCCTCTAGTGGTGAATCATTTTAGAGATGTCTTTCAAGAAGAATATTCAGGTTTACCTCTGAAGAGGTGTAGTTTTTTCTATTGAACATATTCCAGGAGTAACACCAGTGTCTATTCTTTTTTATAGGATGGATACACCTGAGTTAAAAGAGCACAAGAAGCTATTAGAGGACATACAGGAAAAGGGATTCATACAACCCAATACATCTACTTGGGGTTTGCCTATCTTTTTTTCAAAGAAGGAGGATGGTACCCTCAGCATTTTAGTGGATTATCGGATCCTAAACCAGTTTATGGTCAAGAACCGATAACCCTTCATGATGATTAATGATCTCTTTGATCAGTTTAGTGGTGTCTGAGTGTTCATGAAAATTTTATTCAGATCTGATTATCATTAGTTGCACATTAAGCAATTATTTATAGCACTTAAAGCTTTTTGGAGAAGGTATGGTCTATATGAGAACTCGGTTGTACCGTTAGGTCCCACATACATGCTGATAGTTTTCATGGCACTGATTAACCAAGTGTTCCATCCTTACATAGATTCTTTTTTGGTATACTTCATGGATGATATCTTGGTGTGTGCTAATACTCATCACGACCATGACACCCATCTTGAGATTGTATTGAGTTCACTAAAAGAGAAGAAGTTATATGTTAAACTCTCAATGTGCCACTTTTGGATTTACAATATTCACTTCTTGGTTCATGTTATCTCAGATACCAGAGTATCAATAGAACTAGATAACGTGAAGGTATTTTTTTCAAGATAATCTGAATAAGGCCTTTTAGGTAAAGTGTTTTTTAGGGATCTTTAGTTATTAATAAAAAATTATACAGGACTTTATACACTTAGTAGCACCACTGATAGGACTGAATAAGAAGGGTGTGACGTACTTGTGGATAGATTCCTGCAATTCATCCTTTTAGGTGCTGAATGGGGGGTTTACCTCAGCACTGATACTGATTTTTCTAGATTCAGGAAAGTGTGACACTGTTTATTATGAGGCATGAGGTATCTGTTTGGGAGGAGTGATTATGTAGTGGGGTAGTAGTCGTTACTTATGAGTCTCTATAGTTAAGGTAAAACAAGAGGAATTACTTCACACATGATCTCGAGTTGGATGTAGTTGTGCATGCTTTTCACTGTTGGAGACATTATCTTTTGGGATATCATTTTGTGGTATACAATGGCCACAAAAATCTCATGTATATATTTACTCAGGAAGATCTAAATTTGATATAGTGAAGGTTGGATGAGTACCTTCAGTCATTTGACATTGAACTTGCCTACATGCATGGGAAAGGAAATGTAGTGGTTGATGCATTGTGCAGGAGGACTCACATACATGATGTTCTGGTGGCTAGTAGTGAGAAGTATCTTATGGTCCTATTCTCTGAGATTTGTTTGGAGGTGCACGATTGAGAGGGGAATATGTTTCTTTCTTCTATAGTTGTTTCCTCTACCCTACTGGATCGAATGAGAATGAGACAGCTATCATATTCTGAAGGATTAGTCCTATGGGAGAGTGTGTGAGGTGGGGACCCCATCATCTGGCTAAACCGTAGGCGATGATGAGGTTTTACATTTTCAAAGACATGTATGGGTATCAGCAGACATACATGGAGATTTGATCCAAGATTTTCATTCCTTATAATGGGTAGTTTGTCCTAGTGTAGCCAAGATATATCGAGATTTACATCATCAATATTGGTGGCTTGGAATGATGAGAGATGTTTCTGGTTTTGTTATGAGATGTTCCACCATTCAGTGGGTGAATGTAGAGAATCTGCGACCAACATGGCTCTCACCACAGTTACTCATTCCCATGTATTAATGAAATGATGTCATGATAGATTTTGTGATAGGTTTACTGAGGAAACCTCAAGTGAATTTTGTGTCTTGTGTTATTGTTGACATAGTCAAGATGGTAGCACACTTGATGTCATTTAAGGAAACCTTCAGTGTTGATGAGCTTAGAAAGTTGTACATTTGAGATATTGTATGTTTTCATGGGGATCCACACTCTATAATTTTAGAAATGGATGCCCGGTTTACTTATATTTTATAGAAGGCACTATAGAGGTCTTTGGCTACACAGGTACTTCTGAGTATGACTTAGAATCTCCAGATAGATGGCTAGTCCAAGAACAGAATTTTGGTTTTGGAGGACATTATACGAGAATGAATCCTAGATTTTGAGGGCTCTTGGGAGTGACATATACCCCTGTTTGAGTTTTACTACCACAATAGTTTTCATAAAAGGATTCAGATGACACCTCATGAGGATTTGTATAGTAGGCCATGCCGATCACCCATATGTTGGTTGGATATAGGAGAGGCAGCTGTGTTGGCACCGCGTCTTGTCTCGGGGACCACCAAATAGATGGAGTTGATTGGGAAGAGGATTGATACAGTACAATATTAGAAAAAAAATTATGCTGATCAACAGAGATGACTTATATAGTTCATGGTATGGGATCAGGTTTGCATGTGTGTCACACCAAGGTTATGACACCAAAGGATATTGAGACATGGGAAGCATTCACAGAGATACATTAGGCCTTTTGAGGTTTTGGAGAGATTTGAGCCAGATTCCTATCAGTTGTAGATACCTCATAGGTATAGGGCTATGCATGAGGGAATTCTTGTTTCATATCTATGATGTAAATTTCCAAACCCATATCAAATTTTTGAACCAGAGGAGGTTACGTTTGAGGTGGATTCATCATTCGTGGAGCACCCTATTCAGATTGTTGATTGTAGCACGAAAGGTCATTATGGCCGACCTATTCTTCTAGTGTAGGTGCTACGGCAGAATAGGTGAGTGCAGGATGATACCTGGGAGAGGGAGGCCGACGTACAATCATAATGGCCTGAGTTATTTGAAGCTTCTTCTTCACCACCCTTGGAAGGGAAATTTGGGGATGAATTTCATTAAGGGGGGATGTTTTAAGAACCCAGATCTTCATTTGAGGCATAAATATTTATTTAGGGTTGTTTTTTGAGGAAAATTGAATAAATTGGAATTTTATACGTACATTCCATTTACATATGAGTACACACTATCTACCCAGGTACCGCATATATCCACATACTGATCATGTAATTGCCATGTACATAGTCGTGTAAGTGACCTGGAAGACCGCTTAATGTGGTGGCCAGTTAAGGCTACTACAAGATGTGTACATTTAATGAACATGTCCTTTAGTTATCTTTTTTATATGATAAATTTACGAGAGGTCACAAATCATCCTTGGAAACATCTTTTTCTCCCCTTCGTTCGTACAAGAGAGCAGTAGAAGGGCCGAAGAAATCAAAACCCCTCATGATTCTCTATTTGACCTCCGATTGAGACGTTTTCAAGTGAATTAGAATCCCACTTGTGAGTTATCCATTCTTCTAGAACTTTTATTCTAGATTCCTCCCCTCTCATGAGTTATTCAAGGTTGAATTTTATTCACATTTTTGTGTATCTACACCATTATAGTTGATTCAAGGGCCGACGTTCTGGAGTATTGATTGTACAACATCATGGTAGGTGGTTTGTGACTTTCAGTGTTTATATTTGGATTATATATTCTAAAAGTTATGCATAACCATGCATGGGGTATTGTGTGTTTTGGAATTATGCCCAGTTTATTACCTGCTATGGTTTCGTTGACTGAACAAGGGTAGTTGAATATTCATATTGTTAGATAACTTGTTTTTGGGACACCCTTTGTGTGTGTTTCCATTGAATGATTTGTTATAGTAGTCTAGTCTAGAATTCCAATTACGCTTTCCTTGTTTCCATTTATTGTGTTATTAGGATGGAGTTACTGATTGTTGGAGATGCATGTGATATACATTATAGCGCTTTAAAGAAGTATAATTTGACTGTTAGAGCTTCCTAGGGTAAGGAAATTTATTTATGAATTGTTGTTATGTTAGAACATAGGGTTTACATTTTGAGAGCTACCTAAAGGGTAATTATTAAATGATTTTTTGTTGTGTTGAGGAAGGGGTATTTACTACAAGGGCTTATAGGTGGTCGTTTATAATTTATTGATAAAATGATAACCATGGGGTAATTATAGTGTGATATTCTGAGGTGGTCATTTGTAAATAAATTGGTTTTTATGTTAGTCCATGGGTATTAGCTGTGAGAACATTCCAAAAAGGGTCATTAATTTTATAATTGAATGAATTTGACATGTCTAACAATACAAATTACAATCATGGACTCGGTCTTAACTTTTTGTTTAGATGGTCTTCTGAGACGCGTATTGTTACAATAACAAAGGCGATGCAGATCTTAGGCTAGATCCCCAATGGTACATGATTCAACGGATGAATTATTAATGTTAAACAAATGTAATTGATAACTTTTTGACTATTTACATTTGAGTACACCCAAGTTCATTGCTTCATTTCTGAATATTACCTGCTATATGTATTCACTAATAGTTTGGAACATATTTTTTGTGGTTTCCTAAAGAGATTTGACTCACACCCTGTTTGAGTCATGTGTTTGGATCCAAATAGATTATATGGTCACATGTATAGATAAGGGAAACCACCCATATTCATCAGTTACTTGATTGCTATGGGAGATTGAGAGAAAGGTAGCATGATGAGGCTTGTGATGCAGTTGGAATTCACATATTTTTTGTACTTGGGTTTCAGTATTGTATTTCTTGCATTATGACATGTTTGGATGCTATCCTAGACACATGTGACATGCATCATTTATATATAAATAACCTCATGTTATTATATTACTATCAGTCATATGCTCATTACATTTGTTGTATGCAATTTCACTTCCCGCTATTTTTTACCATTATCCTTCAATTTTGTATACTCTGCCAACAAGGGTATTATTTCCTCTTTATCTCACCATGGGCAAAGCAACTAGTCAGCATCCTCTGGTGTTTTGGAAAATGATCATGAGGTCATGTGATCAACTGGGATCGGGGAACCATTGTGTATCACCTGAAACTAGGACGTTAAAAATACATTAGATTGATTGAAAATTTTGACTTATTTATAGGATGTAATAGCAACCCTCTCTAACATTAATGATGTCATCCATATCACTTTTATAAGGAAGTATACACTGGACCCTACAAAAATTATCCCCTATAAAGATAAAGAAATCGAAAATGATTACTCTTACTGTGAATAATCTATCATGATTCATGAAACTAGAGTGAATGTGTTGTGAAAACGAATGATTCAACTGGTAATGGTATATTATAGAAAAATTAAAATTTTGTAAGTAGTGTGGGAACCTGATGATGTTACGAAGAAGAACCACCCTCGTATATCTAGATGTTAATATCTATTATATTTTCATGGTTGATATTTTTTAGAAGGGATGGAAACACTATTCTCTAATTTTAGGAACTATACATTTGATAGAATACACAACACGCACCAGTTACCATAAACGAACTACAAAATACTATTATATAAATAGGACAATTATTATGTATTCATTGAATTAGATGGTATGAATAGGAATAATTTCATTACGAAACATATATATATATATATATGACAAAATTAGTAGATATTTAATGAATATTTTAGGAAATAAATGACTCAATTGTTACAAAAAAACATTTTATTCTATTAAAATATGTGTTCTTCAAAAAAATTATTTCTTTTTATGATAGAATAATATACATAACAATTTCCATTTTTTGAAAATAAATTTGTTGAAATTAACTTTATTATTTAAATATTTAAATGAAAATCATCTAAGCGTGAATTTTTGGGATTTTTTTTGGAAAACTGTTATTTTTTAATAAATAGTGAACAATAATGTTATTTTATTAAAGGCGGTATTTTATTCCAGAATTTTCAAAGATTCATTTTATATTAAATTGTTATTAGTGAAATACTAGTTAAATTATGTTATTCATAATAATAATATGGTCTTTTGAAAGATGATTATACTTCAATTTAGTATAAATACATTTTTTACATAAAGGAATATTTCTAAAAAAATATCTTTTTATTTTGTTTTATATTTTAGTCATAAATAATTATATCAAAATAAATGAAAATATATCATAAAAAATATATTCAATATTTGGAATCATAAGGAGGAAATTCGGTAAATAAGTCCCTATTTATACTCATTATCAACCATAAACAAAAAAATAATAGTTATCATAGTCAAGGTAAATTGATTAATTGAGTTTAAAAATAATGCGATAAGTAATTAAAAATCAACCCAACACTTGAATTAATATAATTTTAAGAGTACATTTCATATATAAAAGACAATATTTCTAATATATAGCCTTTTTTCATTTTTTAATATTTTTTCCATTATAATTATTATGTGATAAAAAATGAGAATATGACCCTTTTATTATTTTAATATATATAATATTTTATGATATGGATAACTAAAACTTATGTTATGTTATAAATATTAATATGAAATATGAATTACTTATTATTATTATAGTTTGTTTCTATTTTTTAGTGTTGATATAGATAAAAATAATTATTTTCCAACACCAAAAAGAATATTTAATTAATATCAAATATAATAAATTTTTTAAAAATAGTAAATGTAATATATTTTGAAAGAATTATTTTTTTACTGATTATATTTAAATATAGAATATTTTTTATATTTTAAAGTATTATATTTGATATTCTAGTCTGTATTTAGTTATTTAAAGTGAAATTAAATTAAATAATATAATATTTTCATTTATGATATTAAATAATAAATAGTTTTTTATATAATGATATAAAATTCCGTGAAATATTATATTTTTCCAAATGAAAGGAATATTGTTTATAAAATCACCCACTATATATTTATTGGAATTTTATATTATAGAAAAATTATATTCCTTTAAAAGGTAGAAAACTATAATGTTGTGAATATTCTCAAAAGGGTTAATAAGGGTGCAAAAGTAATAGAAAATAGTAATAACATTACTATTTCATGTGAAAAATTTTATTTTATAAAATTATTTAGGATTATATTTTTTATATATTTAATTTATTTCTATTTTTAGAAATTTCAATAAAAAAAGTATTTTATATTAAATTTAGTAAATTTAGAAATTTCTTTAGTGGCCCTCAGATCACTTATAAAAGGATACCTCCTCTACAATTTTATTCATAATTAATAAACCTTTTGGTACTGAAAAATTCTTTGAAAATCCACTTTAAAATACATCCCCACATCCTAGAGGCTTTATATTGATCAGAAATCCAATCTTTGAATCCATTACATATAATCCTAAAGTGGTTTTCTGAATAAGGTATTTCTTTCTTAAACGAGTGTTTTTATTTTATGTATTCTTCCACATCATTATAATTTTATTCAACCATTCCAATATAATAACAATATCATCTCTAATATACTATGATGTTACTTTTTTAATTTAATAACCTATTTCCATGTCAAATTCCATAAATTTGGAAATGAACTCTTCATTCCTGTACAATGGACTAACGCCTCACAAAATGAGGTAATTTGTTTTCCATTACTGACTCTCATTATTGGTTATAATGATGAATTAATCACATATATATATATATCATATTTATTATATATTTATCATAATGGATGATTAATATATTTTTTATTTTCTTACCCTTCTAATCATTGAATAATTATATTGTTGTTCATTCATATGTGTGGACAACCACCTTTATGAAGCAATGCGAATTCTATTTCACTACTAAAAAATGGATAGTATATATAATATTAAACAATTAAATAATATGGTTTTTATTATATAATTATCATCATATAAATAATTAATACTAACATTATTTCCATTATAGTCATTGAAATTTGGAAATTGTTACTCATGCATCTGTCTGGCCTACCGTCTCCTTGATTTCAACACAGTAAAATTTTCATAATTAAGTTTATTTATTTAATAAAATTTTAATTAAATCATAAAAAGTATGATTACATCATGATTATTATTCTAGATATTATGTAATAATTATCAATTTTACCAAAGTCATCATATCGGTGCAATTTTGGACCAATTCAACAAATATCATCAAAACATACATTTTGAAATTAATTGACTATGTAAATACATATTACTTGGAAATAAATAAAATTAAAGGATTGATAAATTTATAATTTTAATTTAGAAATTAAGAATTACCATATATTTATTATTTATAATTTTGAATAATGTACAAAATGATTTGGGGTATAGTTAAGGGATTTTATCTCAATTTATACTCTATTGAGAAATATTTGGTAATATCAACCAATTTACTTATATGTGGTTTATATATTTCCCCATTAAGTTATTTAAAGTGAATATATATTTATTCAATATGATGAATGATAAAATTCAAATAACACTTTTTAGAGTAATATTTAATTGAAAAGAATATATTACTAATCTTATGGATCATTTATATTTTTCTTCCAAATCTATATTATTCAAAACAAATTTAATATAATACTTCTTATTTAAATATAATATTAATAAATGTTCTTTTTATCCATCCATGATTTTATTACATAGTATGAAATGAATATTTCTACTGTTCTCCTAAAATGGTTCATTTTAAACCATCGTTAAAAAACTCAAAGGAAATGTTTTTTTAAAATATATAGAATTGAAGGACCATCCCTCTACCATAATCATTTTTCATTTTTTTCTTTTTCTATAAATTTCCATGTTATTAGAACAAACATTTTAATTTTTTCCCTTATACATTTTCTATTATTATCCTAATGAAACATGTTTTATAAAAATAAATATTTATTGGTTATTGACATTCTCCTGACACATTAATATTCATGTGATCTTCAATTATTAATTTTTCAATAAATATTCATATAATATTAATCAGGGATTTAATGATTACAATTATTATATAATGTATTCCCTAACAGCTGTAATTTTATTAACAAGGGAAATGTCTATATTTTAGATTCTTTACTCAATACATATATTTTTGTATAAAGAATATGTTTTATGAAGTAAATAGGTCATTTTATATATGAGAAATGATTTGGAAATGTGGTGATAGATTGGTCCTAGAATTATATATTCCCTTGATGCATCTATGGGTCTCACGGGAAAAATCTTTTGAACAAACTAAATGGTTCTTTATTCATATTTTATAACTACTATGGTTTAAGGTATTCATAGAAGAGATATCATGATATCTATGATCATGAAGTTCTATATAATACATATACATTAATGAGAATTTAGATATTATTATCCATGAGAGTATTACATTTAAATTTTCCCTATTATTACTTTTTTTTATCATTTTATTGATTAAATTACCTTTTTTAGTTATTTACCATTCAATATTGATTTTTTGTTATTTAATCATAATATATTCTTTGTATATAACTTATACCGAGCATCTGAGATCTCCCTTGCTTTCCTTTTCCCCGTATATGATATAGAATTATTTGTCTATGTTTTGAGATGCTGAATATTATATTTTCATTATTTATAATTTATTCCCAATATAAATTGGGTAGAATGTATATAAATCTTTCTCTAATACTCTGAAACTGATCGATCATTTCGAATAAGATTCCTTGTATATATTATAATGTAATAATGTATAGACTATATTTGGGTTAATGGATTCAAGGTTTTTAGAAGGCCACAACTCATTGTATTGATAAATTCGAGTAATATTATTTACATGTTTTTATTATAAATTATAAATTATAAATTTTATTGATTTTATTAGTTATATTTTTCCTTCATTTGACATGTTATCTTATGAAATAAAATATTTTTTACTTTTATCATGGGTTATTTTATTTATTTATACTGTAGTTTTCATGGATAAAATATAAGTTTCATGGAGGGATTTTTTATATATAGACATGTGTTGTAATTGGATCATGAATGGTTATATTAAACAAAATTTACTATACATGTTATACCTGAAAAAATAATATAATATTATTTCATCATATATAGTGTAATATATAGAATTTGTTATGTGTAAATATTTTCATGTGTTTGAGCATTATCAAGTATCTTTCATATGATTTTTTATATTAAAAGGATTGATTTAAAAAAATACTATGAAATTAAAAATAACAAATAAAAAAAATATAATATATTTTTAACTATATTATATACTTATATATATTATATAATTAAATATTTGAGAAAAAAATAATTATAGTTATAAAAACAGTTTAAGAGTTGTTATTATATAATTTATGAGTTAATATGGAATTAAAAGAGTGATTGAGATGGAGTTTTGTTTTAATAGTAAATAACATGTGTATAAATGATATAAAAAACCTTGAGAATGGTAGATTGAGGTTGAGAACATTATAAGAGATATTTAACAATAATGTGAAGACCATGTTCTCTTGTGTTATTCATGTCACAATTTATAATACATGATGATCAACGTTTTTCAATGTGTATAGAATATTAATTTCTGATATTCATTATTTCAATGAAGATAATCCACATTTGAAATTGATTGGGATGTATATATTGAGTATAAGGTCAAATTTCAATCGTAAAAGATAATACCTTTCATGATATAATATATATTACAGTATTATTGGATATTTTTTAACTACATGTAACCAATCTAACAAATGATTTAGTCTCCCACCATGGACATAGACCATATAAATATATAATATTTGTTATATATATTATTTTTTTCTTGATTAGTTAATATGATAAATTGAAAAATTGATCTACTACTTTGATTAGATTTTATTGTAAATATACGAATACACCAATGTAGGAGAATAATGGTATTGCATATATTGGGATTGAATATATTATCTTGTACATTTTATAATATGTAAATTGGATAGATGAATAATTAATCATTATGGAGATGAGATAATGTTGAAAGAAGATGAAAAAATAGAGGATGGTGAAACTACACCATAGCCTATGGCATATTGAATATTGTGGATTGTGTAAGACTTATCACATGATGAAAAATTAGTGTTACAAAATCCATTATTAAAAATAGTTTAACAAAATATAATTATTTAATATTATATGGTAACATCTCAGTGTTGAGGTAATTTCGTAGTGTTCTTGAAGGTATGGATGTGTAGAAATTGTAAACACCATTAATACTATGGCTTGAAATGTAATTTGTGTCATTTTTTAGACATAGAGATAGTGGATGACGTGTTTACACTTTGTGAAAAAATATATTCAATTTTTTACAAAAATGTTCGATGTTTGTTTAAATTATTTATTGAATTACCCAAGTTTTTCATAAGGAGGTAATTATAATCATACCTAAATGCATTTAGAATTATAAAGAAAAATTAAATGTGATTATTTTTCCAATATATTTACATATAGGAAAATAGTAAATGTATAGAACTAAAATACCACTCAATGATTATTATGCATCACAATGTTTTGATTTTAATACATTCTGGTGTTTGGAACAGATGGAGATTCCTATGCAATTTGAATTTTTCCATTTTATTGATGGTCTGAAAAATAATTTGAGATTTCAAGAAGAAATACATGAATTATAATAATTAGTAGATTTTTTTATACATTTGTTACGTATAAATAGGTGATTTGGTTAATTTTTTGGGTTTTGGAAGCACCAGTCAATGAAAATTTTGTTTTTGGAACGGAAATATAGGGCACAAAATTTTCACATTGTTATTAAAAACTATATACCCAAACTATGATTCACTATAATGTTTCTTCACAATAATTAAAACATTTTTTGAAGATATATACATCCATTCAAAATATAATAATTAAATTATAGAAGCTACCACACAGGTTGTGAATGGTTTTTCTAACCGTGTACCTAACCCAAGTGGGGTGAGGCTCTTGAATTGTATTTGACACACTTTTGGTTCATGATTATCCAAATCATGTTGACCAACCATGAACCTCACTTATAGGTGAAAATTATAAATTTTTTCACTCTAATACATAATGGGTTTTCACCCATTTTATTCTTTCATTTGGCTAGGAGGCTCTCACATGTGCATCTTCTCCAATCCTTATGTGCATGGATGGTTACCCTCCATATAAGATTGAAACTATCCATCCTTTATCTTGTTTGATAGAAACTATTGAGTGTATGATTCTTCTTCCATATATTCTCAGATAAATTATTCATATTTAATGGTATTTTAATGTGATTTATTTATCCCTTTTTTAGGGTGGTTTTTAATTCTTTTTTTTATATCACATCGACTTGAATTAAAGCCTGATAATGGATGAGTGAAGTATCTTAAACTCATGATAGTGCTTATATATTATTCATTCTTAGTTTTTCCATGATTTATATAATATTTTCATTTTTTTGTTCCATATTCTATGTCTGTTTGGCATTAAATTAATAACAAATACAATTTATTGTCTAAACAAAAACCTAAAAATTATTTATAACTATTAACATGGTTAGAGGTTTAGGACCTCAACATTGTCACCCCATTTGGATGTTTCTGATTTATTACCCTCATTATTGTATGTTTTTATTGACCATAGAGTGAGTATTGATTAATTAATGTTAAAATAAATTTTAAATTACAAATTGGTGTCTATAATTTATTGTCCCATGATTAAATAGGAAGTATTATATGGTAAAAAAGGTGAAACAAAATGGTTATATTTGAAAAGATAAATGGTATTGACATTCCCATGGCCTTCTTAGTTATTCATATATGGAATGTTCCTAAATTTATAACAGTATTTTTATTTTTCATGTTTAGGCAAGCAACCTTCTCAATTATTTATGCATAAATTGAATTGAATAATAATGATGAGTCATATTTTTAGTATGAGTATATTATATTTATTATACCTAAACATTAATTTCATGTTCCTAATTATTTTGTGAATTGTGAAACATGATCATGGAATCCCTTATAAATTATGATACTTCGTCATGGTTCCCATACACATTATACTTGGACATGGCATCCCTTAAACATCAAACTCATGAATAAACTCTCATATACATGATAATCAAGAATTCCATCCCTAACAAAAGATAACTGGTCATGGTCTCCCCAACACAATATTCTTGGTCATGGATACCATTACTTAAAATATAAGTCTCTTATAATTATTAATGGATGTATATGTTAAACACAATGTCCTAGATATTATTAGATATATATATTTGTAATATATATGTGTTACTGTGAATATAATTCATATATACAAATATAAATCTATATACTAATATATATAACTATATATATGGTGACTTGTGGTTCAAGGTATACCATATTAGGATGATGAATGTATGATCATCCAGGTGTCCATGTAAAACCTGAACATGATAGGATTAATTTTATTTATTCACTATATTATTTTTTATACTAGCACATTGAGGTGTTTAATACCCATAGACTGGATAACACTAGAAACAACTGGTGGTTTCTGACTGTGTTCACCTCCTTACCAATCCATGATAATGTTTTTTAACTGAATATACATCATGGTGAGATGGTTATGATCATGGATTATGCTTATTTTCTTAATACTAATCAATGAAATTTAGGTTCATCAGAATATTTTGGAGCACAAGATGACACTGGGGATAACCTTTTCTGTCATAGTATTTTGTTAGTATTGTATTTTTTCATACTGTATGCCTGATTTCTTTTATATTTTATATTCACATGGAAAAGAATTGGATTGTATTTTTAAATTTCTATTATATTAATTATTTCATATAACATTACTAAACCTGATTCCATCTAGAATTCCCTAACTTCTATTGAGAACATTGGCCCAGGTGTGTCTCCTTGAATGCCAAAGGATTTTTTGTTGTACTGAGGGCATGGGATGTGTCCTGTGTGAGGGTTTAATTTATTTATATCATAATTGGAAACCCATCATTCTATATAATTTTTTCCATTTCATATGTTTTCCAAACCATACACAATCTGTGAATGAATAGATTTAGAGAGTTTCATACCCATATTTAGTGCTCAAATTTTCCTTAACTATATGATAACCATGAGAAACTCCCCTTTAAAAATTGAAGACATTCTCACATGGCCATGTATCCTATATCACATGATTCAAAATAAATGTGCACCCCATATCACCAAACTATCCAACCATGCATTCTAAAATATAACTATCTGGCATACCTTATATATTTTTCTCTAACAAGTCAATAGGATGAAAAAAATCCATCAGTCAGGGTTCCAAGATCTGAAAAATATTATGATACCCTAGTATTATTTACGGAATCGTAAGGCCTCAATATTAGGTAAATAAAAAAATTACACCAAAATTTAAAGGATCTCGGCTTAAATGAAATATTCGGTTATCATAATCTACCCCTATTTGATGAACTCATCCTGTAGTTTAATTTCCAATCAAGATTAAACACTGTCTAAGAATAAATATGGAAATTGAGAACATACATCAACCTCATGCTCCAAAGTCTCATTTTTTTATATGGCCAATCATCCATACTACACATACTAAAGGGACGTAGTAGCCTTAGAGATCCTTTATTCTCTATAAGAAATGCATATAAGATACTCCTCCAAGGTGGCATCGACATCTACCTCAACATCCTCGAGTTTAAAATTCTTAGATGAGTCATCATGATATCGAAAAAGTTTTGAATCATGGATTATATAAATCATGAAATGGTACATCTATGTTAATAGCAATTTATGGGAAACTACTGACTCTCTCTAGAATTTCGAACAGATAGACAAATTGCAGTGATAGCTTATGTTTCCATTTTAATCATATATTCCAATGCTAGGGTGAGACCTATAGGAAAACACAGTCCATAAATTCGAACTCTATAGGTCATCAATGATGATCAAAATATAATATATATTTATACTTACTTGTATTATAATTCATATTGATCATCTAAACCTACTCTGAAGACTCCTACATGAGGTGAGGACTTGTAGGGCTCCATCTGATGCCTTTATCCAGCACTGAGTGGAATGCAATAAACTACCATATGGGGTTTATAAAGATCTATCTGAATTATAATTTCAAATCATTTATTATATTAAAACATAATGAGAAGGATATGTTTATCGTAAAAACCATGTGATTCAAGGACAGAAGCTCACAGCATGTACTGCAGAAATTGTATCAAACATATCAATTGTTTGTTGGTATGAGGGTGAAAAGTGGTTATCAGAAGAACTTGTTTACCCATAGATTTGTGAAACCCCAACTAGAACCCTAACATGATGTGATCATCCCTATCTAAATTGATATTACATAGAAACCCATGTTTTTAGTTAATCTAATAGGAATATAATCATTCCAACTCATCAACTGAGAATGCCTCGTGGATATAAATAAAGGTGGATTATTTCATCAATGATTCATAAACTACCTATATTACATATCTACCTCAAGTAGAAAAATTTAATCTATGTACAAAGTCCACTGGAACATATTAAAATTTCCATTATGGGATTGGATGTGGTTATAACAAGCATACAGGTCTCTACTGCTCCATCTTCATCTGATGATAGGTGGAACACCTAGTGATAAATCTTTCTATATGATGTTTCACCCAAGGACACAAATACTAGAGTCACATATCTAGATACATTTGGGATATTCCTGAATGAACATCACACTAGGAAGCATGGGAATCATGTTTTAGATCTTCTCTCATATTTTTTAGAAACCAAACTGATCCAGGTATAAGTAGGATTTTTTCACATTATATAGACCAATATATAGGTGTTCCATATCAATTAATATTCTCATGGAGAACCATGCCCTTTAGATTTTAAAAGTTTCATATAATATAACCTCTTCGTGGATTCGGATGAATCTAAATAGGTGTCGGGAAAAGACTCCCGATTAGATCCTGAAAGTATTTCTCTCACTCTTATGACCATAAGATCATAATAAAAATATTTTTATGACTATAATGAGGTGAACCATGCAATTAGAATCGGTGTATTACTAGGCTACAATATAAATCCAACACTAATAAATTTCTTATAACAAAAATATTCTATGTACGATACTAGGAAACCACACTACTATCCTTCTCTAGGTCAATACAGACTCCCTATTTTGATATAATATTACACTGTAATAGAACATTTTAAAACCAGAAGTGGATATTAGAAATATTTTCATAAATATAATGGTCTCTCAATCTACTCAAAATGATATCGATGTGCTTATCTTGGTTTCTAGAAGTGTTAGAATATAACAAGATTTCATCCAAAAGGACTGTGAAAAAATAATCTATATAGGGGTCAAACAATGTATTCAATAGAGCCATGAAAATAGAAGGCAGGTTCACGAGAATGAACTGTATAATGAAGTACCACAAAGACCATAACTACTAGATAATGTTATAAGGGGTATGTCTAATGGACTCACTGACACATGATGATTCCCAGATCCTAGTCCAAACATTGAAAATAGGATTTCTCCTTGGAGTTTCTCAATGAGATCATATATTATAGGATGTGGATATTGTTTCTAGATCATAATTTGGTTAAACCATATATTATCCATCCATAGGTGAAGGGTCACATCTACCCTCTTAACCAAATTCATGGGAGAACCTTAAGAGGATTTATTACGCCTTATAAAACCATTGGCTTCTAAATCCTCTAACTATTTCCTGAACTCTAGGAGCTCAGTTAGTATAATCTTGTTTATATGAATGGACATTGGAGATGGTATAGGAACGAGATCGACTACAAGAACTACATATCATTTATGTGGAAATAAATAAAAATCATCGTGAATGACATACCTGAAAAAATATGCTAATAAAGTGAATTATTTATGGTTTATACCAAGATACTCTTGGAAGAGATTATAAATCTATATAGTTACTACACCAATCCAACAATTCTTTATGCCATATTTACGATCATAGACATCCCACTAACCCTTTTGTAGATAGACTCTGTCATACGGTGATGTAAATGATACCTTATAGAGATACTAATCTATAACGTTTTTTCACTGAACCAACCAATCCATCCTGAGAATGACATCTAAGATTGTCATATCTAGATTGAAGGGGTTCCACATGAAGGGGTACCTTCATACCTTAGGGGGATAATCTGTGCACTAGTTTAGTCTCTATAACCATTGTCCCAATGGGTAATTCAGGGTCATTACACCACAATAATACTGTATTTCTAGCGCAAGGAATTCCATGATAGAAAAGGATATGAATAAATTTTTGATCTTATATAAAATAGTGAATACAATATAGTGGACTCTATTTTAATAGTACCTAAAATTGTAGATGATTTTGCACCCTAATCCGTGGGTATTTATTGTTATTAATGCAACTAACCTGATCGATGGCCATGTGCAATAGATAGACTACCATGATCAAAACTACACTACAGGATTTGTGGGTTACAGGGAGTCTGGATTCCATGACCATGGACTCCTACTTGTCTAGAAAGATAGGTGATACTCAAATTTCACACCTAACATGATGTAATAGAACCTACCCATGAAGGTGCAGTTAGTGAACTGCCAATTCCCCCATTAGATAATGAAAATCTATGACAGAATATCTAATGATTCCTTGTATATCCAAAATCCTAGCACTCCATAGGGTCTCTATCACATTGAGTCATGAAGTTTCCATGACTTACACACTTGTGAAACACTATAGAGGTACCAAAAAGGGTTACTCTAGAAACTATTAAGCTTATTATAAACCATGGGAGAACACTTTCTATTACCAGAAGAAATAATGGCCTACCACAACACAGATCCTCTATTCATGGTACTATCATCATTGTTTTGGACACACTCGCTGATAAGAGAATAATTGAATATCTCATAAAATGAATGTAGGTCAAATACACCCACCTGAGTCGATATGGTGTACATGATCCCATATCAAAGCATCTGGAATGTGGAAACTCATCACCATCTGGAAGTGGTGAAAATCAGTATTAGTTTGTATAGTAAAATGAATAATACATAACTAACATACAATCCCACATGAGATGCATGAAAACTCTTTGTTTTTTATCTCTTAGTGTCTGATGAAATAACAAATTATATAAGTATTTCTAGAAATAAACCCCAACCATGCCCTGTTGGTGACTAGCTTGGGTAACTAGATCACACCACTGCTTGGTCGAATCACGTAACATGTGTCTAGAAAGCATGATCCTCTGTTGTGGTGGTGACACTTGATTATCGTGAATAGATATGTTGGTATCTATTCAAGACTGAATAGCCTATGGACCACAATAACCCAATAGGGTCATAGGATGTTTCTATTCAATCTCGTGAATTAGATCAGCCATTATAGGTGCCATACATCGATCACCTTGCATGAACTCAATTAGATGTTGGATACTATCTTTGATATTACAATTTATTCAGATTATATAAATTAGTTGGTGATTCATGTGGAACTCATAGAGGTAATACATTCTTCTCGGGGCCCAAAATGTCTTGAGCATGGCCAATCCCACCCCCCCTAGAGTGTGCCTCGATTATGTTGTTGCAGCATTGGACTAAAATTACCATGAAAACACCTCAAAACAAAATTTATGAATAAAAATAGAAACACTAGGGGATTCTGATCATAAGAAAGGGATCAATGTCTAAGATATACTATGCAAGCTACCCTACTAAAATTCCAGGTATTGGTATGTTCTCAAGTATTAGTTATTGTAGTTCCAGTAGATTATTGGTCAACTATACCTTGCTTATTTATTTAATAGAACCCATTACATTAATTTCATATTTAATTTCTAGGTTCACTCATTTTGATTTCATAAACATGATAAGGATTTATAAGGTTAAAAAACCATTTAATTTTAGAAGCCATTTTTTATCATTTTCATTTCATTTATTTTCTTATATCTATATATCAAGATTCATTTAAAATTAGTTTTTCATTCATGTGAATCATGAACTATACTCCTAATCCTAGATATCAACACCCATTTAAATTATATTTAATTTATTGACTCTATAAATTACACATTCCAACCCATGATGCACTATAGAACTCATGAATGGAAACATGAAACCACACAATCACATCCAATGAGTGTCATAAGTCTAACATAAAAACAAGTTTCACTCAGCAATCATTGTAAAATCAATAAATTCATATACTTAAACATTCCAACATATCATGGAAATATGAATAACATTAAAATAGTAATCGCATATGATAGTTCATATAACAATATTCCTTGACATTATGTTATTAGGAAAAGGAGGAAATGAAATACTCAATTAGAAGATTAAATAACAACCACACATATCATGTGAGTCACCAAATGGTGAAAAGATATCAAATGTAATAGTAAAATATTGAAACCCATTTATTATCCTTTAATAATGATATGAAAATGTCATATCATTTAATAAGTTCAAGTGGTTGAAGAATTTACTTTATTTATTGGGCAAGTCTATCATAGAATAAAACCCTTTAATTCAATCATGTAATATGAAATTACATTGGATCATTATAATAACATCCACTATAAGTGGAAAGGGGTGCTTTGGACACATGGTTCCATGGTGACATCCTTAGGAAAAATCATTTCTTTTCTCTTTTTTACCATGGATTTATTCCTTGGATGTAAATTGATCACACTACTATGGAATACATTAGACAATGATATGTGGATTAGACTCTTACGCTTATAGAGAGGTTGTAGTTACTAGTGATTTGGTGACCTATAAGGTCTTAGTTTCCTTGGTTTATACTTTCGATAATTTTAATTATAAAAACATTATGGTTTCCTAGTTACATCATGGAACCTCTAGTATTTCTATAACAAGGTGATGTTTGTCATGGCTATGCCTCATGTGGATTAATTATATAAACTAGAACATAAATAATAATGGAACTATTTATATTTTAAAAAACCAATCGAGGACTGAAGTTGGAAATTGGGTATTTACATTAAAATATTGATTTAATTTTATAAATTCTTAATTACATGCTATTTCATTTTATATTACACGCACATGATGTTGTTGGCACTGTTAGTGGTGGCCTAATGAGATATATCTCACACCCTATCTGGGCCGCCATTAGTACTCTGAAAAATTACATGTGTGAAGATTTTGATAATGGGGTGTTTATTGATTTGGACACATGATTTCTTGGTTCCATAAGATGGATTTGGTAGCTTACAATCGATCTTGAGATTGGGATTCCTGGGATTGTTTTTGGAGACCTTTTTATACTTTTGTATAACATTTATGGATTAATTCTCCATATCCATGTATTATTATTTCCTGGAGACACGAAATGTATCAAAATATAGGGAATATTTATATTAGTTGTACCTATTATAATATTATTACTATTCATATAGATTCTTCTATTCCTTCATTTATTCTGATTCTGCTATTTAGTTGTGTTTCTTATTGATCTAATGTGATACACTCTCATAATGAGGGAATAGTCTCCTTACGAACTCTACCCATGCCCACACAGATATAATAAATCCCATGGTATTTTGGGATATTTTTCTGAACACATGTGGACAACATGGCTTAGGGAACCATCTGTGGAATCTAGGTTTTTTTGGCCACATGGTCACAAGTACATCTCCCATAACACCGTAGGTTTCCAACTAATAACGTGGGCCTATGGTGTGTTAATGTGGATACTTTACCCTCATTACTAGAGTGTCTTAGTGGGAGCATGGTGGGGCCATAAACCATTGGTCACGGGATCAAAACCTCTCTCTAATACATATGTTTGAACTCGTAGACACTGATGCCAATGAGGGTGCACTGATCATGGTTGGCCACATGGGCTCAACAGAATTTCCCAAAATGATGGAGTCTTGCAACTAGAATCGACAGACTTGTTTGTGTTATTGGGGGGAGTATAGCCACATTACTAATGTTTCTTACAAAGGATCAATATGAAACAATGTTGGATAAAATAAAAACAATTTTAATTTAGGATACTCGGTATTTACCTCGAACAAGGGTTCACGACACCAAAGAATGACATATGAAAAAGTTGAAAAAATTCCTAATCTATTGGATAGTGTATGAAAATAGAAATGAAATAGTGTAAAATTATACTGATACCTCATTTTTACATTCGGGAATCATATTCCAATATGGGTTACCCTAGCCTTGTTGGCCATATGGCCACAAGCATATCTCCCCAAATGCTAGAGGTGTCCTACTATAAGTGAGTTCATTGGGTGTGTCCATGGGTTTGATATAACCTCATTAATAGAGTGAATCATAATGGATTAATAATAAAAAAGGTAAATATAAGAAGTATTATAACTGATGTCACCACATACAATTACTAAATAGTTATAACAATATAATAGGTACAACTGATATTATTATACACAATATGATGATAAATTTCATTTATTTATAAAGAGATAAAACATGGATTCAATATAGTGGTCAATACATTCAATACAGAAGTAAAAAAATGGAAGCCCTAGGGTATCCCAACCATCATTAGCTAATTATCGGTCATCTTATACCATCCCTATTCCATGCAACCAAGATATCATGTGTCTAAATCAATATGGTTACCTTTATCAACACCTTTATACATGTAATCTACATGGGTACCAATGGAATTTTAGATAGAGTGTGATATAAATATCATTAATCCACCAATAACGGTGTCTATTAATTTATTTCCTTGTAATATAAATTGAAACATAGCTCTAGAATATATATATAAATGTATATCAGTACAGTAATGTAAATACACAAGTACCTGCATCAACCAACGACTCGTTCCTGAACACGTAACTAGTCCATTTATTAATTAAGTTCTTGTTTATATAATTATTTCATGTTACACATTGAGATCACTAGAAGTAACTCTTGATATTCATATTAGTGTTTTCATGATGTAAGAGGGCATCCATAATGTCATTTATAATAAAATCATTACAAGGTAATAACAAAGGAAACAAAGACCTCAAGGGTTCCATATTAGATGTAACTACATCCTGGATATTGGGATTAGTGTGTATTACAGGGACAATCAGCCAAGGAATTCCACAATAGAGTGATCTAACTAGGAACATGGAAAACATTGAATGTAAAATGGGATAGTCAATGGCTAGGTCCAAGGATGTGACCAAGGAAACACATATTCGTAAAATCTAAGACTGATCTATGGAGTGTATCTTAAGAATCTTGTAATAGTAATAGATGGATAATGTGGTATCATAATTGGAATCCACTTATTTATTATGATATGGTGCCATAGTTGGTATGAACTAAGGTAACCAACATCCTTGAAATATAATATCATCCTCAAGTGCTCAAGTCATTACCTCTCTAATCAAAGGGTATTCCATCTCAACAGACTCATATAAATATATTGATGTCCATATCCAATGAACCATAATATTAATTCATTTATCATTGAGTCCATTAAGTTATTTGAACCTTTAACATGTCAAAGGTTTATTGCATTCCATTTATACAAGTGAAAAGGCATCTAAAGATATAAAACAATTTATATAAAATCTGAGTCATAATGACTTAATATGGTTCAATCTAACACCTTCCATTAAACATGGTAAGTGGTACTATGTACATAAAACCAATCCATTATATTATAGTTCATTATGACACTCCATGTGTATATAATATTTTTTCCAATAAAAATTAATAGTTATTATTAATGTGAACCACTTACTATAGGCATGTCAAAGAAGGAGAAATCATGGTACTAGAAATTTATAAAATCATATTTCAATTAATTCAAGGGGCTTACCATTATTAGGGTAAATCCCCACAAGAAGAAATTGGAGATAATAGGCCAAAATAGAACATTAAGTTACAAACAATGAAAATAATCATAAACATTATAATCAACCTTCACGGGGTCACCATCATTGATGGTGTAACCTATAGCAATAGATTACATTTATGTCTTGGGTATTTAAACATTTTTCTATTGACTATATGTAAAAAATTAAAATTTAATATATGAAGACCAATTAATTTGGCATGCTAACATGGAAATTTATAAAATGTAAAATCTTTAGGAATGATTTATAGACCACCAAACTCATACACATATGACTCACCTCATCTAGTTGTAGCCTCAATTCCACATGTATTAGAATGGAGCTGAAGAAGGAATCCATGCCCTAAATATAGGGAATATGATTATACTTCTAAATAGAATCATTTAGACGAATAATAATGATAAATTGTTATAAATTCATTGATAATGTACAAGTGTCGATCAAAAAAGGCATTCATCTCTTCGATTAGAGTCTAGATAGATTCTCAAGGCCAATTCCAAGAATACATATATTTTAGATTAACACGGAATTCAATTAAGTTGTTACCCATAATAATAAAAATGAGTAAGGGTTTCATTTAATTAGATCATTGTGGAAAAAATGCAATTTCAGACAAAATGTCTATTTACACTATTTAACTATTAAGTTTTTCCGACATTGCACAAATAGTTCATGTGTAGCATTAGTGATGGGAATATCATATGGAAAAAGAGCATAGTTTTACTATCCCTTCACAAACCTTGCAAAACTCAATGTCAAAATTTCATTAATTCTAGCATGATCGTGCGACCCCAATCACATGGTTTGTTCTGAATGTATACCCTATATCACCCAATATTATAGTCTTTCAATGTTAAAACTAGACATACATAATACCTCACATGGTTTCCTATAACCATGTGATTGGAAAACAACCTCAACCATCATGGGATCTGAGCTATTATATGTATCAAAAACCCCACTAAACCATCTCTAACTAATAAATAATCCATATTAGATCGATAAAATAAAATTGATCAACTTTTTAGAGGATCTATACCAGAGGGAAAAGTGGGTTCTTACATTTTTTTCTTCCACTGGTCATTTATTTATATTTCATTTGGTTTCTTTTATCTCTTACACAACTAAACTACTCTGAACATGAGGGTATACCATCACTGCTAGTATACAACCTCTCGCATATGGGGTGTCATGCTGAGGCCATGTGTTCGATAATCTTGGGGAACTATTTTAGTGGAACCTTGGTAGAATGTTACAAAGTAGTATCAGTTGGTTATTTTTTTGACTTACTTTTTGGGGTAGGTAGAAAAGGGACTATTAATGTGTCAACACATGGTATAATTCTATGTATTATGGATATGGACATGCACATGAGGATAATACATAGTGGATTAAGATGGGTTTTTTTATTATGTCCATTACTAATGTAGATTTTAATTTCAATACTAGTGATTGATGAAATTATAATAATTTCTCATTTATGAGATTATGATATTTTATCATTTTCTCATTACAGAAGGAAAATACTGCTAAATGAATGATTATAGGAACATATAGATTCACATTCCATGCATATTCAATGATATATTGACATCACTTCTTGAATTTATGATATATGTTAGATGTTTCAAGTGTAACATAGCTATATAATTGCATGTATTCCATGATTTTTTGGTTTTCTATATATATATAAGTATTCATTACAAGGATTTTATATCATTCCATATTATATTTATGATGTTATACTAGTTTTTAATGTATCTTACCCATCATATATTTTTCCCATATATCACGATCGTGTAACCATGACCAAACTATCATGAAACATTTTATTCATTGACCATTGGAATCATGAGATAAAACATTAGCTGTTGGGAAAAAGTGGGTGCTAATTGTTCAATTTATAATGTTTACGAGCCATTATAAATTAGAAAATGTGGCCCTTATAATCCAACAAATTCAAATGAGGTAATTATATTCTAAGAAGAATGGTGAAAAATAGTGTTACAGTTACATTGATTACAATTGTATCATCTGGAGTTTAGTAGAATTATAACCGGGAAATGACATTTTTTCTAATTGAACCATGAAGATTATAAATATGAATAGTGAATTTTAATTCTTATGGTTAAAAATTGTTTGCTGTAAAAATTAGTGTTATCGAAAATTATAAAGGCCAGTACCTCTATAAGTTGGGAATAATGAAAAATAAAACTTGATTTTTATATACATGGCACATACCTTATATGAGATTTACAAAATTCATCATTTATATGATAAACCCACTAAGGGTTTCCGAAAACATAATGGTCAAAAATTGTTTTGGATTGTATTTTCATGGACCCATGTTTGAAGGAAGTGGACCTCATTGGTACCTTTTATTCTAATAATCGTTAGTACTTAACCACATGGGGGTATAATCAAGGTATTTAGGGATGGTTATTTATTATTCTACTATCCACTTAAATGGTTTTAGGAGAAAATTTATTTGGGGAATATTAATTAACCAATTCAATTACAATCAATAAAATACCATTAATGTTCCTTTGTTCTCAATTATTACAGAGATTTAGTGAATTATGATTCTTGTTATAACGTTATTGGTGTTTTCCTATATTTCTTTTTAATGTAATATTTTGTGACAAACCAATTTTGAAAATTTATGATTGAATAAATTGGATAAAATAAAAATATATTACAAATTTTCTTTGTTTGTTACTAGTTTTAAGCTAAATACGTAATTCTTGGTATGGGGGTTGATATAAATTCCCTTTGTTTCCTAGTGTCATTAGAAAAATAATGAACAAAATTATTTTTCTTATAATGGGTATTTTATTTTCTTTAATTTGACCCTCATTAATGTTTAAATTATATTTTTAATGGTAATAGATAAAATGGGTCCTTTTTAGATGAGTTTATAAAATAATCCCTTATTCAAGGGTAAATTATAATTATTCTCTAATAGATTTCATGGAATAGGAACATGAGAATTTAATATGGTCAAATTCTTACATATATTGAAAATAAAGGATTTATAGTATACCATATACACCATTTTAGCATGAATTCGAATTATAATTCAATTTAATGGATAAAAGTGGGGTTATTAAATTGTGGAAGTGCGCTCTGGTGTGAAATTCATGTTATTTTTTTGAAATTTAATAGATTAGTTGTTTCATTTCTGTACCATTTATCCCATGTAGGACTGTTATTAATGAAACAAAACACCCAGGTTGGTGGGTTTTAATTTTGTATCTTTAGCACTATTAAAGATGTGACAATGTACTAATTCTCTAGTTTATAAAGATAGACATGGATATTGTAAAGACTAAGAAATTTGAAGGAATTTTCTTTTCATAATTATTTGAAATTTTTTGAGTCTGCAGTTTCTGACGGCGCCTGATTCTGAGGCCCAGTGTGCCCGGAATTAATTTCTGAAGTTTTGTTCGGGTACGTTCAGAAAACGTACATGTAGGTTTGTATATCTTTTTAACCGGTGCTCGGAATGGAAATATGAGGACACCGATGAACTTGCACCATCGATATTCGTCTAAGGGGACCTTTACCGCAGTTGTGTTTGGACGGGAGGAGTTGTTTTATATTGGGGTTTCTTAATAATTTTAATAATTTGTTGTGTTACACAAATTATTTTATGTGGTGGTTATTTCCCCCAAAGGGAAGTTGGAGTTGGGGCCGACACCCCACATAACTTCCCCTGGGAGGATCTAATTATGGGTGGGTCCCACACGAGCCCCTAACCATTCAACTCCTTCCTTAACTACCTTAAACCCTCTTTTCACCCACGGACTTCCACTTAAATGTGGAGCCTATCCATCTCCCTCCGATTAATGTTTCCAACACAAATGCCTTAATTAATTCAATTGTCATTTTGAATTAATTTGAAATTCCTGGAAATGTTAAATTATGGGAGGGCCTTATTATTATATTTGTTGGACAATATTGGTGGGGGAATTTTTGGAGAATGAAGAAGAGGAGGAGGTTTGTTCATCCAGTGAGTAATGTGAAGAACATGAAGAACTTATTCGTTTCTTCTTCCTCAATGTAAATAGAGAAGACACCGCCCATGAGGAATTTCAACTACGCTTCCTCCTCAGATACACCCCGATGTCATCTTAAAATCCTCTTTTCGCGTCTCGACGACGTGCAACATCATTTTTCAAGGTAGGCTGTTTGTATAATTCTATGTGAATAAATTATATCCTTCAGGTTGAATCCGATGGAATGTCTTCATCCAACTGCTACCTTCTAATGCGGAGGGCGCGGTCTGATCAAGCACGGTCCAACGACCCTCTGATGTTTCCTTATATTATTCGCAAAGGAGGCGGTGTTGGAAGATGTTGTGATGAGTGAAGGCTGTGTCCGCGTGCCAGTCGCATGCGGAAGAACCGCAGCCCGCAACCGCGGGCCGCTCAGCCGAAGAAGAACCGGCTGGCTGGGCTGGTGAAACCGTAGATCCCCAAAGTGCATCGCTTTGGGGGACCGCAGCCCATGGTCCATGGTCTCATTCGGTGGTAGAACCGTCCGGCTCATCAGCCGGCCGGGTTGGAGGAGGCCGCGACGCCACCTGGGGCCGCGTGCGGAGGACATCAGCCTTCCCAAGCAGGCCGCTCGCACTGGATAAGCTGTCCATCTTCGGCTAGCCAGGCAAGTGGGTGGTGCCGCTAGTTTGGGAAGTCAGGGGGCACCCCCCCCCCTCTCCCCCTCCCCGCTCTGTGTCGCTCGGCCAGTTGGCCGAGCCGCGGCCAACAGCATGCCGGGCCAGGCTGCCTACCACGGGTCGGGCTGCCTACCATGGGTTGGGCCATGCCCCACCGGACGGGGCTGCGTATTTTCGGGCCAGGTCAACCCCTTATTCGGGTCGGACCCACCGAGCTAGGACGAGCCGACCCGCCAGCCCACTCAGCTTGATGGGTCGGGCCCGTTTCGCATAAATGTGAATAACATCACGACCGTGTGTCCGATCGATGCGCCGTCTGCTGCACCAGGACCATTACGATGGGGTGTTCCTTTTGCGATACTCAAAGTGAGTTTTGAAAATCTTTGGATGATGGCTAGGTTTGGAATGAGCGTATTTCCTCTGTGTGTTCGGTAGCGATTAAAACTGTACTGGAATCCTCTTTGGGTATGACAGTGACGACGACTGTACTGGAATCCTCCGTGGGTTCGACCGTGACTACAACTGTACTAGAATCCTCTATGGGTTAGGTAGTGATGGAAACTGTACTGGAATACTCCGTGGGTTCGACAACGATGACATCTGTACATGTATCCTGAGTGGGTCTGACAAAGTAGCTGGTCTAGTATCCTATATGGGTCCGACAGCTTAGCTGGTCTAGTATCCCACGTGGGTCCGACAACTTAGATGAATTTGTGACTACATATGATCATCTCTATTGCTATATGAAAGATGTATTCCAGTTTGAGATGAGTCTTGAATTTCAATAATTATCATCGATGTGATTGTCTTCTTTCCTGTGTGGACTGGGTTGTGCTTAGGCTTGAGAGTTGGAGCCCAACTATGATTGATAACTTAAGTATATGTATGGAAATATATCTAAGTAGAGTTTGTTGATACATCGTTATTGTATCTTTCTTTTATGGTCTATCCTTTTTGGATTCTGGGAGACCTTCAAGAGTCTCGGGGTACCTACTTAGTATCTTATACTCACCCATGCACGGTCTATGCCCGAACTATGTTGTGTTGGATGCAGATGACAAAAAACACTGATTGAGGTGAATACTTGTGGAGCAGGATGGTACTCGGAGATGGACCACTTGGCGAGACGTACACGGAGTAGACGGTCGGACCTGGGGTGCATAGGCGGACATCTATACCCACCCTTCTGGTGGGATTTCAGGAGGATGACTCAGTGGTTTCTATTTTACTTTACTATACTTGTAATATCATTTCAGTTGAACTTTACTTACTGTTAGGCTTGTATTTATGGCCCCTTTCCTTTCAACACTTACTTTTGTATTCTGTATTACTTAGTGTTATCTTATGTTTCGTACACTATTGTGTTGTTTACTTTTATAAAGGCAAAGTCTTCCCTTTTAAATGGGTTTATGTCTTTGGTGCTAGTTGATAGCCAATGGGTTATGGAATGTGGGTTTGGGGTAATCACGGCACGAGCCCTAAGAACGGGTCATGAAACTTTTGTATCAGAGGAATCGGTTCTGACACAGAAATTAGGACTCTGATCTGTCGTACTGTGAAGCAATAGAGTTAAGAGTACTGAGTGTGGTTTTCAGTTCAGGGAGTCCTGTGTTGGTGCGGCGGCCAACTTATCCATACACCAGGACCCTGACATCTGATTACTAACTAAGTACATGAAAACACTGATTGCATTTGTGTTTCAAAAGTTTTCTTTGGGATCAATTTTTTGTCAGCTCACCGGGTATACAGTTTGACCGTGGCACACCAATGTCTTTTAAGGATGACCCCACAAAGGCAACCAGCTAGGGTTCTGAGTTATGTATGGGATGGTATCCCACCAAGTGACGAGGCCTCGGTGTAGGGCCCAATAACAGCGGAGGCACCAGCTATACCACTACCTGTTGGGCCACTGATACAACCAGCCCCAACAGCCGAGAGTGCACGCTGCCTGAGTGCGTTGCATGAGTTACAGCGACAGAGGAAACCCAGGATCCATGGAGATACGGAGCCACATGTAGCTAAGGATTGCATGGAGGCTGTCGTCAGAGTTTTTAGATTGGTAGGGACACCATCTGATCTTATGGTGATCCTTTCCGAGAGTCTCCTGCATGCAGTAGCAGACAGATGGTGGAGCTTGATGGTCAAGGTGCATGATGAGGCATATTTAATCTAGACAGACTTTGGGAGTCACTTCACCTCAGAGTTTGTTCCAGCTACCCTCTGTGAGGTGCAGATTTAGGAGTTACTTCATCTGCAGCAGGTCATTATGACAGTAGCTCAGTACACAGCGAGGTTCACTGAACACTCATGCTAATACATGGATATGGTATGAGACCCGTTCATCAGGTCCCAGACCATCAAGAAGGGATTGAGACATGAGATTAGGGCATCTAAGATTCCCTCAGCTTCCCGACAGAGGCGGGGGTGCTGGAGAGAGCCCTTCTAGTGGAGATATTCCTCGATGAGCAGTCTCCAGTAGTGAGACCCACCATAGGGCGACCCATAACATAGTCTTATGTAGCCGGCAGTAGACAGATGTCGTAGAGGTCAAGAGGACTAGGCCATTAGGTGGGTGACCTCAGGATACATGTTCGGTTGTGCAAGGCACATAGAACAAAGCGAGCAATATGAGGAGCATGAAGTGCTATTCATGCAGCGGGTAGGGCCAAATGGCTCAAGACTGCCCGACCCGCCATGCGGACGATTAGAAGACAATAGAGGGACCTCCCAGGTAGAGTTATAGGTTCGACTGTGGTGGTCCGCTGGGAGTTGGAAGACATGGTTGAGGAGCTGGCTGATCAGCGTGTGGTGGATGGTGTTTCGGGGCTCTACCACCACCACCACCAGGAGGTCCACCCCGACCACAGTGAGCTGGCGGAAAGAGGAGGGCTCAGCTTCAGGCAGTCGAGGCCTATGACCATGGTGCACCTGGGATTATTCGAGGTACTATATGTGTCTATTCCACCCTTGATCCAGTTCTTATAGACATAGGTGTGAGTAATTCTTTTATTGTCGCTGACCTTATTTGGAGGTCAAAGATTCCGACGGAGCCACTGGCTCGATCCTTACATCTAGAGACTCCTACGGAAGTAGACTCGATGATTATGCACTGGTTCCCGTAGTGTGAGCTTACTCTAGGAGGCGAGAGCTTGGGATGGGATCTTTTTGTAATGGTGTCGAGGCCTTACGACATCATCTTGGGTATGGACTGTTTATCTACAGTTCATGCTCAGATCGACTGTATTAGGTGCAAAGTGTAGTGTGTCCACCTGGATGGGAGCAGGTTCACCTTCATCGGCGAGAAGGGAGCCTTTGTAGCACAGGATGGACTTTCTCAGAAGTGACGGAAGCCGATCACACCTCAGTTTTCTAGTCTCATCCTTGGAGCGGTTGATGTGTGGAGTCCGGGTTTTCCTGTTGTGGTGGATCAGTATGCGGACGTTTTTCATAACGATGTTCTAGGACTACCTTCTCACAGAGAGGTAGACTTCTACATTGACCTGTACCCTGGGACAACACCGATATCTACTCTAGCATATCGGATGGCTCCTGCTAGGCTTTGTGAGCTGCGGGTAGAGCTGGAGGACTTGCAGGGGAACAGATTTATCCGAACTAGTGTTTCACCCTAGGCTTCTCTGATTTTGTTCGCCAAGAAGGCAGATTAGAGCTTGTGACTGTGTGTTGACTTTCTTCGCCTTAATCCGGTGACTATAAAGAACAAGTACCCACTCCCGAGGTTTGACGACCTCATTGATCATCTCAAGGGTGCACGATGGTTCTCAAAAATAGACCTCAGGTTAGGCTATCACCAGCTTAGATTTAAAGACGAGGATGTGTAGAAGACAACCTTCAGGTGTCGGTATGGGCAATATGAGTTCTTGGTTATTCCCTTTGGCATAACCAATGCTCCAGCTATGTTCATGATTCTCAATAATAGGATCTTCTAGCCTTACCTCTATCGATTTTTCGTAGTTTTCATCGACGGCATACTGATTTACTAGACTAGTGAACAGGAGCACGCTTACCACTTGAGGGTTGTGCTGGATAAAATCTGAAAGAACCAACTTTATGGTAAGCTCTTGAATATCCAATTCTGGATTCGAGAGGTTCAATTTTTGGGTCACGTCATCTCGGAGGCTGGAGTTGCAGTGGATCCAGCAAAGATCGAGGTAGTACTTGTTTGGGAACCACCCGAGAGCGTGACAGAGGTGTGAAGTTTCCTGGGTCTGGCTGGGTACTATTGGATATTTGTGTCAGACTTCTCCATAGTTTCAGTACCGCTTTCAGCTTTGATGAAGAAGGTGAAACCCTTCGTGTGGTCAGATTGATGTCAGCAGAGCCTTCTGGAGCTGAGAAAGAGATTGACTAGTGCGTCCATCGTGAGGCTACCAGAGGAGGGCGTTGGTTACATAGTTTACTGCAATGGATCAGGGACCAGAATTGAGTGTGTCTTGAGATAGGAGAGAGCGGTGATCACATATGGTTCATGGCAGTTGAGACAGCACAAGCATAACTATGCTACCCATGACCTAGAGTTAAAAGCAGTGTTCTTTGCCTTGAAGATGTGGTGGCTTTATCTAATGGGCGAGCACTTTACAGTCTATTCTGACCACCAGAGTCTCAGGTACATCTTCTCATAGAAGGACCTAAAACTGAGATAGTAGTAATGGCTCGATTTCCACCAGGACTATGACTTTGAGATAGTCTACACTCCTGGAAAGGGGAATGTTGTAGCTGATGCTCTCAGCAGGAGATCGGGAAATCAGCTGGAAGGAGAGGCGATAGAGAAGCTAGCCACGTTGCAGATATCCTTTGTGGATATTGATGGGGAATCCTTTATTTAGTCTCTCACAGTCACTCCTCCACTTCTTTAGCATGTCTTGAAGGAACAACATGGGGACACTGACTGTGAGACGCGACGTGGTCAGATATCATCAGGACAGGAACCTGGTGGATTTTCTGAAGGAGGGGAGCACGCCATCATCTTTAGGGGACATACAATGGTACCAGTCACATTATAGGAGGAGGTGTTGAGGGAGTTACACACTTAACCTCTTGCGTTACATCCAAGAGTGGAGATGATGTATCAGGACCTCAGACAACAGCACTTGTGGCCGTGTATGAAAAATGTTGTAGAAGAATTTGCTTCATGATGCCTCACTTGTCAGCTAGTGAAAGCGGAGCACCAGGTACCAGTAGTCATGGTACAACCCTTAGAGTTCCCATAGTGGAAGTGGGACATGATTTCTATGGGTTTAGTGATAGGGATTCCACGTACATCCAGAGAAAAAGAATCTATCTCGGTGATCGTAGACTACCTCACAAAGTCGGTCCACTTTTTACCGATCAGAGAGCTATGCTCAGTAGAGAGCATGTGACACCTCTACATTGGGGAGACCATACGTCTTCATGGCGTGCCATCGTCTATCATTTCCGATCAAGATTCTCAATTCACTTCCCAGCTTCGGAAGAGGTTACAAGAGCCTTTTGGGACATAGCTACGTCTAAGCACCATCTTTCATCCTCAGATAGACTGTCAGATTGAGAGGACCATTCAGACTCTCAAGGACTTGATCCGTGCATGTGTCCTCAACTATGGTCACAGCTAGGAGGATCACCTATCCTTGGTGGAGTTGGCATAAAATAATAGCTACCACTCCACCATCGGGATGGCCCCTTACGAGGCACTGTACGACCGACCTTGCAGATCACCTCTGTGCTAGACTGACATAGGGGAGTCAACACTTTTAGGACCAGAGATGGTTTAGGATACTATAGAGAAGGTGCAAATCATCCAGGAGCGGATGAGGTCTACACAGAGTAGACAAAATTCATATGTAGATAGGTGAAAAGACCACTGGAGTTCGAGGATGGTGACCACGTTTTCTAGTGGGTCTCACCTTGATGAGGTCTATAGAGATTTGGCTAGGGCGGAAAGTTATCTCCGTGCATCATCGGGCCTTTCCAGGTGCTCATCGGAGTAGGTGAGAAGTCTTACCGCCTGGCCCTTCTACCTTATTTGCACCGGGTGCATAACGTCTTCCACATATCTCAGCTGAGGAGATATGTGCCCGACCCATCCCACATCATCGAAAATGGGGAGCTGGAAATCGATGACGGGGTGACATTCATGGAGGTTTTGGTAGAGATCGAGGATCGAAAGGATAGGGTCTTATGGGGATGGTCAATTCCTCTGGTGCGCGTTCACTGGTAGCACGAGAACCTCCAGGAAAGCACATTGGAGCGGGAGGCTCAGATGCGTGTTCATTACCCGCATTTTCTTCTCAAGTGTGTGTTGTTTCTTTACGGGGACGTAATGACCAGAGGTGGGAGTAATGTAAAAACCCCAAAATTTCAAGGAATTTTTTTTCTTAATTCGTTAGAATTTTATGACTCTGTAGTTTCTAACGGTGCCTGATTCCGTGGCCCGGTGTGCCCGGAATCAATTTCTAATGTTCTGTTCGGGTATGTTTATTGAACGTACGTGTGAGTTTCTCTATATTTTGAATCGAGGATCAGATTTGAAATCTGGGGATACTGATGATCTCGCAGGGTTGGTATTCGTCTAAGGGGACCTTTACCGCAGTTGTGTTTGGATGGGAGGAGAAGTTTTATTTTTGGGTTTCTTAATAATTTAAATAATTTGTTGTGTTACACAAATTATTTTATGTGGTGGTTATTTCCTCCAAAGGGAAGTTGGATGTGGGGCCCACACCCCACATAACTTCCCTTTGGAGGATCAAATTAAGGGTGGGGCCCAGACGATCCCCTAACCTTTCAACACCTTCATTACCTCCCATAACCCCTCTTTTAACCTATGGACATCCACTAAAATGTGGAGCCTCTCCATCTCCCTCCCATTAATGTTGCCAAGACAAATGCCTTAATTAATTCAATTTTCATTTTGAATTAATTTAAAATTCATGGAAATGTTATATTATGGGAGGTCCTTATTCTTATATTCGTTGGAAAATATTGGTGGGAGAATTTTGGGAGAATGAAGGAGAGGAGGAGGTTTGTTCATTCAGAGAGGAATGTGAAGAACATGAAGAACTTAATCCTCTCTTCTTACTCTGTGTCAAGGGAGAAGACATCGCCCACGAGGAACCTCGACTATGCTTCCTCCTCAGACGCACCCCGATGTTGTCTTCGAATCCTCTTTCCGTGGCTCGATGACGTGCAACATCATTTTTCACGGTACGGGTTTTGTATAATTGTACATGAATAAAGTATCTCATTCATGGTGAATCTGTTGGAATGTCTTCAGCCAACTGCTACCAACTAATGCGGAGGGTGCAGGATGAACAAACATGGCCCTTCGAACCTCTGATGTTTCCTGATTTTATTTGCGAAGGAGGTGGTTTTGGAAGAGGCAACGATGATTGAAGGTGGTGGTCGCACGCTAGCAGTGTGTGGAAGATCTGTGGCTTGCAACCGCGGGCTGCTCAGTTGAAGAAGAACCGGCCAGCCATAGCCGGTCGGGCTGGTGGAACTGCGGTGCACTAAGGTTCCGTGTTGCGGAGGACCACGACCCATGCTCTATGGGCCGCTTTGTCTGGCGAACCGGCTGACTCATCAGCCTAACGGGTTGGAGGAGCCCGCGGTGCCACGTGTGGAGGGCGGCAGCCCGCCCAAGCGGGCCACCTGCACTGGAGAAGCCGGCCAGCTTTGACTAGCCAGGAAGGAGGGAAGCGCCACTCAGTTTTGCTGGTTCGGGAAGTCCCCCCCCCCCCCTCGTCGCTCGTCTAGTTGGTCGTGCCACAACCAACATCTGGTCGCCCCGTGTCGCGCCATTGCGCGGGTCGGGCCGACTACCACAGGCCGGACCACTCATTATCAGGCTGGTCTGACCCCTTAGCCTGGTCGGACCCACCGAGCATGGACGGGCCGACCCCCCATCCCACCGGGCTTGATGGGCCAGGTCCGTTTTGCTTAAATGCGAATAACATCACGACCATACGTCCGATCGACGCGCCGTCTGTGGCACTAGGACCCTTACGACAAGGAGGACAATTTTCGATACTCTAAGTGAGTTTTTTACAACATTGGAAGATGTCTGGGCTTGGAACGAGCTTATTTCCAACCGGGCCACTGACACTGAAAAGCCAATAACTCTCAGACCGAGTGTCCGATTGACGTGCAGTCTGTCGCTTTGGGTTTCTTTTGAAGAGAAAGAACTTTGGTATACATCAACTCCGGACTTCGTGATTGTTGATTAATCGACCCCTTTTCTCTAGGAGTGGGCCCTACCAGAATCAAGTGTGCTGTGTGCAGAAATCCTAGAGCTAGTTGCGATTATGAAAATGACTGTAGTGGAATCCTCTGTGGGTTCAACAGCGACGACAACTGTACTCGAATCCTCTGTGGGTTTGGAAGCGACGACAACTGTACTGGAATCCTCCATGGGTTCGACAGCGATGACTTCTGTACTAGTATCCCCAGTGGTTATGATAGAGTAGCTAGTCTAGTATCATACATGGGTCTGACAGCTTAACTGTTCTAGTATCCTAAGTGGGTCCGATTGCTTAGATGATTTAGTGACTACATCTGATCATCTCTATCTCTATAAATTAGATGTATTACTATGTCAGATGGGTCATGACCTTCAATCATTATCATCGATGTGATTTTATTTTTTCCTGTTTGGACTAGGTTGTGCTTAGATTCAAGAATTGGAGCAGAACTGTGATTGATAACATAGGTATATGTATGGGCATATAGCTAAGTTGAGTTGGTTGATACATAGATATTGTATCTTTCTTTTTTGGTCTATCCTTTGTGGATTTTTGGAGACCTTCGGAAGTATCGGGGTCCCTAATGAGTATCTTATACTCACCCCTGCACAGGCTATGCCCGCACTACGTTGTGCTTGATGCAAACAACAGACAACAATGATTGAGGTTGAGACTTGTGGAGATGGATGGTAATCGGAGGTGGACCACATGGCGAGACGTACACGGAGTGGAAGGTCGGACCTGAGCTGTTGAGGAGGCCATCTGTACCCACCCTTCAGGTGGGGTTTCTAGAGGACGACTCAGTGCTTACGGTTTTACTTAACTACAGTTGTACTAGCTTTTCAGTTGTACTGTACTAAATGTTGGGATTGTATTTCTGACCCCTGAACTTTCAGCACTTACTTATTTATTCAGTACTACATAGTGTTATCTTCTGTTGCATACTCTATTGTTTTGTTTACTTATATAAATGCAATGCCTTCCCTTTTAACGAGATTTATGTCTTTGGGGCTAGTCGGCAGCCTTTAGACTATGGATGATGGGCTTGGGGTTGTCACGGCACGGGCCCTGAGGACGGGTCATGATAGATATTGCACTGTCATCTATGTAATCATTAATGTGGACATTTGTATTATTTAATGGTTAAAAAATGAAGAGTTATTTAACAATATAATTTTTTATATGGGATGAACTCATAATGAATAAATCATATGTACATTCCATAAGATATTGTGATGCATAGGGCCAATCAGACTATGGAGAGTATCAAATGTTATTCCATTATGTTGATGAACAATTATGGTAGTACAGATCGATTTACATTATACAAATCGTGTTGGTAAAAAGGTACATCGAACTATATTCGATCAATGGAGTTCTTGAATCCTTGATATATTACACTACATTCTACGGTCATCTTCATACTAGAATGACTAGGGTATTAGCAGAAATTAATTTGTCCATGAGCTATTAATGAATTTGAAAAGATTGGGTGTTCTAACACTACCAATTTGTAAAGTAAATGATTTTATGCATGATAATAATGATGTTTCTGAGAATATATTTTGTGATAATCAAAGATAAATCAAGTGTAAAATTTGATCTCGAACCCATTTAAGATGTATTTTCCTATATTTTCACATTGTTTCTTCATAAAATAATATTAGACATATTTTTAACACATATTCAATGTATGGAGTATGAGTCAAAGGATAGGTATCCATTTTCCTTTAATAATGAATATGATAGTACAAAGGTAGGTAGTTTCATGTAAAAAATCATTATCATGTCCTTCCAAAAAAGAGGCAGTAGAACTATAAAAGAACATTTGGGAATGGACATCTCAAAATCCATAATCTTTATTGTGTTTTAGTATTTGTTATTTAGTATTTAAGATAAATCTTGAGAAGATAAATTGTTATTTGTTAGGAATGATTCTGGATTCAATATTTATAATTATGGAGATTGAGCAATCAAGAAATGTGAAAATTTTAATGATTTTTTATGCTTGAATGGAAGAAAGATGAGGAAATGATGGGCTATTTGTAACACATATTATAACATCATGTTTCACAGATGGAATACAGTGGATATTTTGAAATAATAAAGGAATTATTTTGTTGTAATGGAATTCTGTTAACTAAATAATGATTCAATTGGATCATTATTTGATATCCTTAAAATGTTATTATATAGTTATGGTTTGACTATTATTTTTATCGATAGTTAAATACAATATGTTTATGGCCCGAGAGTTTCTTCTAGTGCTCAGTTGGATTTGGAAGTATTGATCATTGAAAACATGATTTTTGTAATGGATCATCAGGGATCATGATTTTCACACTATTAATGAATGTTTTTCACCCAAAAAAAGTTACCATGTGAAGGTACCAGTTTATTAATTTACCCATGAAGTTAGGGATAACCAATAGTTAAAAACCGCTGATGAATATTTTTTTGTTGAATACATAGTTTGTAGATTTTTTTTCCTAACTATGTACCTAGCCCATATGGGTTGAGGTTCTTGGATAGTATAATCCACACAGTTGGTGTGAAGTAATACAAGCATTGTTGGCAAAACATGTTCTTATATCAAATACATATATATACAATTTTCCACTCAAACACTTAATGATTTCCAAACTATTAACCTACAATATGACCATGTTTTCCTCATAATCACTTATTCTACCCCCTTATAATGGATGGTTCAACTCTTTCCCAACTCAGATAACTCTACTAACTATATTTTTGGATAGAAAACGACCATTCTATGATTTCTCTTTCCACTTTTTCCCATTTTATTTACCTAAATTGAATGATATTTCAATATGATCTAATATTCTATATTTTCTATGGTTTTATAGATTCTTATGCTTTCTATCACCTCATCCTGAATCAAATCCAAATAATGAAAGAATAAATGTTCCAAACTATGTGTTAGGTGTTTTATATTATTTTCCATTATTTTATCAACATTTTTATAAAATTTTCAAAAGTACCAAAATCTTTATTTTCCATGAAATTACCCTTAAATGATATTTCACTCAGTTTAATACTATGACTTTATACCTAGATCATGTGTTATATCCGTTTACATGGATGGAGGTTTGCGACCGTACTATTAACCACCTCTTGGGTTGTCTCTAATTATATACCAATTTTTTCAATTAGTGTAATTTTTAATAAGGCTAGAATTAATTAATTAATGATAACTAGAATATTTATATTACATATGTCTCTTTAATCATTCATGAACCATTATAATATAGTAAGAACACATGGGTTAAAAGGGGTAAATAAGATATAGTTGTTTTAAATTATACAGGGAATATGACTTTCCATTTAATTATTAGTTACCTATAAATGAAATGGCCCTAATAAGATTTTTGAATTACAATCTGGAATGTTTATTAACATGGAAATATCTATAATTTTTTCTTTAATTGAACTAAATGATCAAGATGAATCATACATTTATTTTGAGTATGTCACATGGACTATACATAATAATTAAATGAGCATTCTTATATATGTTATAAATTTCAAAACACAAGAATGGAATTCCCTATTAATTTTTCAACTCGGGTATTACATCTGTTAAATGTGGTACATTGGCACAACAACCCATAAACATGATACTCAGACATAACATCCCATAAAATTATTTTTTGAATTATAATCCATTATAAATGATTCTCAGGAATGGATTCACTTTCACAAGATACATGGGAATGGTTTCCCTTATAAATCATACATTTTCATGGTGACCCTTATATAAAATATGATACTCTTATGATTATTCTTGGATTCTTGTATTAACCCTTAGTTCCGATCATGTATTACATATCTATATATATGGGTATATATGATACTATATATAGTTCATATACATACATACATACATATATTATTATATATATATATAAATGGTGACACAAGTTTAGATGTATTTTATCGTAGGAAAAATCTAGTATGGTCAGTATGTGTCCCTGAGAAACATGATCCCAACATGATTTATTTTATTTATATACAAAAATATATGTTACACATACAGACAACTTTATTTGTTACTCAACTACTCAATATATTTAGACACAATTGGGGGTGTCCTACTTGGTTTATCTCACTCTCATTTTGTGATTCTAATTATAACCCTAAAATACCTTATGTTTGTAGTTTTAGGAATATTAATTGTTGTTTTATTTTTAATCTTCTGCATAGGATCATGTTAGCATAATACTGAGTGGTAGAAAATGATTCTATTAGTGATATCCAAAGGTGATTTTGCCGTTATTTGTGCTGGTTTGTATTCCCAGTAAATTTTTATTGTTTTAATATTATAGCATCACATGAACATGAATATTTATGTATTTGGAATTGGCCATTTTATATGCTATTTTTACCTTCTAATTCATAGTTATTTAAATTGATTACTATATTATTTTTCTCATATACCAATGATATACTCTAATCATTGATGCATTTTTTCCCTATTATTCCATAACGAGTCCCTCACTACTAGTTGAAAACCTATAGTATATGTGTTGGAATGCATAAGGCCATGTAATTGATCAAATCATGGAACAGTTTCATTGGATCCTTGGTTGAGATGTTACAATATTGATATACATTAATTTCAAAAAATAGTCAAAAACTAATAATATTGATAGGTAATATTTTGATAATATTATTTTCATACTCAATGTCAATGTTTAGTAGCATTTCATAGTGAAAATTGGATATTGAAAATGAAAAATGATCATTTCAATCCAATTAAATATTTAAATGTTATGATTACTTGTGAGGGGATATAAATTAGGGTCTGAGAATATTTGGGTCTACTATTTAATGGGTATTAAAATTAGTGAATGATTATTTAATGAAGGAATTATGTAAAAAATCCACGTTATTAAATCATAGCTTAGATATCTATTAATATATATATATATATATTGTGTTTTATTGAATGATGAAAATGTATTTGAAAGAAAAAAAATATTGAATGAAAATATTGTCATTGAAAATGTATACTAGAAAAGATTAAAGTATAATTTCCCTATTGCGAATTAAATATCTACCAATAAATGAAGAAAAATATGTTATTTTCGAATATGTGGCACTGAAGAAATATATTAATTTGTTTGGACGTGATTGATACTTTATTATGTTACTCAGTTTTCTACTTTCCAAATCTTATATGTGAAACTTTTATCATTCGTGTTAGTAATGGTATAAATGGGGGAGTTATCCTTTATATTTTTATTGAACTAATCCATAAATAGTAATAAAGAAAAGTATGTTAGAAATTTTTAGTACAACAATAGTTGACCCTGTTTATTATCCTTAAAAGTAACTCATTGGGTATGAAAAATAAAAATACCTATATTCAAGTATTTTTTTGTTATATGGTTACCATGATTTTTTTAATTTAATTATTAATTATATATCTTATTTTTTAAATATGATCCAATTTCATTAATTTATGAAAAACAAAATAGAACTCCACCATCCCTTTTGGTTTGTGGAATCCAAAATTGTTCAACCACTGAGAATCTATTAACATTTAATCTAGACATAATGTTATGTCGACATTGAGTATAATAAAATTTACAATAATTACTAATATTCAATGAGATAAGACATCAAATGTGAAAATATTTGATTGGATCAAATTAAATAAATATTTTATTGAATATTTAATCTCTATGTATGCATTATAGTAAAATTAATGATTTTGATATATATTAATTTCAGTAAACTAAATTAAAAATTTGAATGTCTATATAATTTAATAAAAAAATATTTCAATCGATCTCTCAAATTATATAAATATGAGGACTCATAGTTTTTATCAATGTGAATAAAATTATATTGAATATTGATGATGGAAATAGTAACGATAAAGAGGAAAAAATTTACATTCTCAAGAATAAACTAACTAGTCAAGGTTATATTCAAATGTTGGAATCATTGACTTCTTCAGAAAAATAATTAATATAATTAGTAAACTAATGTCCTGGATAAAAATATTGAATGTTAAAAAAAATTAATAAAACTAGTAACATTCATTCCAAATATTTAAAATGAAATAGTTTTAAAATAAGATGAACATTTTATATGGTATATCTCCCCTAAAGAATTTTAATTCATGTTGGGTGATAATGAGATAAGAGTACCTGATAAGGGAATGTAAATACAAAAATACAAAGAGACCGATTAAATTTTTTTTGGAAAATATAGAGTTAAACAATAATATAATGGTTTGGAATTTTCTTGAGCATTCCTTTTGAATTCTTAGCGGTCTGGCAGTTCGAAAGCAGTTTTATAAAATTTGGATATTTTATTTAAATGATATTGTAATTTATAATGTGGTATTAAAATGTTTTTTAACAATTACGGAAAAATTAAACATTATTAGTTTTCTATTTTAGAAATATTTTTCTTCTTTTAAGAAGAGTTAGTTTTGGAATGTTAAATTATTTATACATAATTTAATATTATTGAATTTATGTATTTAATCTAGTATTTAATTATTTATTATATAATCATATGTATATAACATAATATACTCATGTATAGATATGTATATTTACCAATTTTATGTGGTAATTAAATATTTCAAAAATTTTGGGTCAAAAATTTTATATATTTATATGTACGCTACATTGTTATATAAATACATATGTGGGTTGTAGAGTTATATATATATATATATATATATATATCTCTGTGTCTATGTGTATTAAATTATTATTCATATTGATATCTATATATTTATATATATTGTATCATTATTGAATGGGTAATAAAAAATGTAAAAATTTCAATCAATGTGTATATATATATGGAATTGAAAAAAATTCTGATTATAGTATATTTAAAAAGAATGAAATATTATTTATTTAATTATTTTTTAAAAATATAATATTTATGGTTTTTAAATGTGTGGTTTTTAAATAAAATAGAGTGGATCTATAAACAAAAATATAATACTCATGCCTAAAAGGTGTGTCTGGTAGTTATCATTTTAATGGAAGAAAAATTTGTTAATAAATAGATAGCATATCGAATAATTAAAAATAAAAAACATAGGTACTTTGAAAAATTGGGAAAGAAATCATGATATTTATAAATATGGTGTTGACATTATCTCATTTGAATTAGAATATTGCAATTATACTAAAATTTTAAATAATAACGATATCATTTAATTTGTTAAAGTATATATAACATTAGGGGGGTTTGGTAATTTATAAAAAACATCAAAAACAATTATGATGATTAAAAAAGGTGGTAAATTGTGACATATATATATAACATGTTACATGTAAATATGAAATGTGAGTGACTGATAAAGAGAATGTAAATGAAAGATAATAGGAAATTAAATAAATAACACAAAAAATTGTGTATAAATGATGAGAGACGTGCTGGTCATGTGTGGTGAAGGATTCAAATAAAAATGTTGGTTTCAATAAAATATATGTAATATAAATTGGAATGGGGGAGTTTCACATGGAATAAAGGGGTAGTGTTTGATTTTAGTCATGGGAATAAGAAAAGAAGAATTTAAGGGAAATAAACGGGGGGGGGGGTTGTGATATTTAAAATTATTGGCGAGGGTTTGTTTTTCTAATTTTATAATAATAAAATGTGGAATTTGAGATTTTTAAATAATTTATAATTGAAAGAATGATTGAACTAAAAATGTGAGATATAAAATAGGGGTGGTAAAAAATCCAGTAAAAAATATCAAAATTACCTATGTTATCCTTATAGTATCTCCCTCAATATTAATCAAATCGATGTATTGTTAGTTTCATTGGATTAGTATAGAATATAAGAATGGTGCATAGTAGTTTTTTAATAGTAATTGAGTTATAAATTCAAGATATAAATAAATTTATTTTTTAAAATTTAAATTATTGATGATAGATGATCCCGAAATTATGATTTCATGTCGGGCATTAAAAATTGTTTCTCCTCTTTTTGGGTTTATAAATCCTAATATGGGATCATTCATTTATCATTTAATTTCATTGTAAAGGTGGTTTTATGAATATTTTAATCATTGGTATGATGGTATGCACTAACAATAAAAATATAATAAACTAAAATAATTGAAATTAAAATGTAAGGGTTTAAATAAAAAGTTTTTTAAACATTTTATTTGTTGATATTTTGAATTGTATGGGCTAGATTCCTCACGGAAAACCATGGTCATTAGAGGATTAGTATATAATATATATTTTAGGTTATGAAAACCATAAATTGTAATTTTTTTATCCCAAAAATATATAAATAGACCAACCAAATAGATCTATTATGAAAAATGTTTCCCCTAGGAGAATTATCAATAGAGTGGGAATAACCGTAATAGAAAGAAGTTAATTTAGGTAAAGACCGTGTAAAATATGAAATTTTATAAAGTAGTTTTTATAAGATGGTGAGATTTACGCATCTTAGTGTTTTTTATGTGGTGATGTCGTGGTGGATGTGATTGGGTGTTGTTATGAGATGTGGGTGGTGCATCGTAGTTGTCATGTGGGATAATAATTTTATATTGGAAATACGATTTTATGTGAAAATTTTATTTTTTATGTGATGTGGTGGAGTAGTGGTGTTTGTTAGAAAAATAGGATGGTTAGTTTTGTTGTTCCAAATGTTGTTTGGCATGTTGTTGTTCTAGATTACCATGTACTTGTGGAATGAATTAGAATATAATTAATTTACATAACATGGGTTAAAATGTATAATGAAATGATGAATTAAATTGAGAATTGTGGTTTAAACCATTAAAATTTATATGTGATATAATTTTATAGATAAATAAATGGTAATAATGAATGAAATTTGTTGGAAAATAGGAAATCTAGAAAATTGATAATTTGATACGAAAGTGGCTAGTGGATTGTGTCTTATGGCCTGTTAATATAATAGTTTGAATTTTGGGGTTGAAGTGATTGTATTAATGGTGTGACTTTGTTGTATATCTTATTATAAAACCATTGGTTGGTAATGTGTTTTATAATAATTTATATATATAATATATATTCTTACTATTCAATTATACTCCCAACCCATGCTGATTACTATATGATAAGAACCATCCATTTTGATGATTTTTTTCTCAAAATATTAGTGGGAGGATTGATGGTTTGCACTAAATTTTCCCAAATCCCTCTTCTAGGTGATGAAGACATTCATATATTTTTATTTCCAAATGAGAAATGTTATTTTTTCAATTTTTGATGTGAATATATATGATGGATTAGGAGTCTTCAAGAGATATGTGATGAGATGGATTATAGTGGGGGTCATTCATAGTAAGAGGAAGGAAATGATTTGACTCCCTTCATGTAAATGGTACCCTAATACATTGGATATGAGATGTGATACGATGTGATAAAGCAAGTATTTTTGGGTGATAAGTGATGTGATTTTGTAGACCTGTGGTTTTTGGAAGGATTCTATGTGTTGTGATGTGATGTTACATACTCTTATATGAAATTAGTGGGAGAATTAAGATGTGGGTCATTAGGATGTCTGAGCAGCTGACTAATGGGAAATTTGTGTGAGGTACTCATTATTGATATGGTTCATATTATATTATTATAAATGGATGTATTATTATGGGACTGTTACCTAGTGAGGTTGGATATTGGTTAGTTGAGAAGATTATGTGTTGTTGGTTCTGTTAGTTTCTCATATTTACATTAGTATTATATTTTCACATGATCAAAAGATACCTTGGATATTCTACTGTGTATTCATTTATTTTCACCAACACATATATAAACATTTTTCGAGGTTTCGATAAAGATTTCATGGACTCTGCTAGTCATTATTATCTTAGTGCTTTGGATTTGTTTTTTTTGTCATTGCCTTATATTTTATTTGGGGCTTTCTATTTGAGACATTTATCTTTTTATGAATTTTTACAGATATTTTATTAGATGGTTTTGGGTTCCTTTTTATATTATGTCATAGAGTGGATTGATCAATTAAATATATTCCTTCCAATAGTATTTATTATGAAGGGAGATTACTCACATTTATGGTATTTTATGCAATTAGTACTAGTCACCTACATAGGGCCTATACGATGTGAGACCCATTGGTCGTCATCTATATTCCTTCATTTCCATCCATAGAGGGTTAACTTTTTCTAGTTGGGGTAATTATAGAGTGTTATCAAATGTGATGATTGTGAGATAGGATGGTGGTGGGGGTTACGAAACATGAGGATTTTCAGGGTTGGTATGGAAGTAGTTTGTTTTTATTTTGGATGGTTCTATAGGATATGTATCTTGCTAGAACAAGTAATTTTATAGCACCATTATCATTTATTGGGCTTTGATATTATTAAATTTTCATGTAAGGATGACATTTTTTTTATTGTGGAGGCCTAGTGTAGGTACATGAATAATGATTTGTTTCTCCTATGATTGGAATATGCGATTTTAGGGAGTCATGGAAATTAATTTATTGAATAATGAAAAATTAAATGTAAATTTCATTTAATTTACCCATTATATAGTTACTAATAAAATATTACAGATTAATAAATTAAACATATAACCTTAAATAAAATATTAAGATGATATTTAACTATCCATAGATGTTTGTTTCAAAACATTTTGTGTCTTTAATGTGTTGTTTCCTTGACTATTATAGCTTGATTCTTATTAAATTGATGTATGATTAGTTTGAGCATGATAATAGATGAAAGATAGTTTTACGTCTTATTCATTTTTAATTTTATCATTAGATAGCAAGTTTTATTAACAATATTCTAAAATCATGTTTCATATGTGATGTGGTATTTGAATTACGAACAATAACCTATCATATAAAAATATTTAAATTATTTTGGATGTTTTTCCCAGATTATAAGATGAACATATAATTTATTGCTTAACCTTAGTAACGATGACGTGTTTGATAACACATGATTAATATCATCTTTAACTTGAATGCATGTTAGAATATTTTAAATTCATGGAATGGTATTCCACTAGAAAGGATGCTGATTTTTTTATGCATCGTAGAAAATAATTGTTATTGGAATCATTTCTTGTGTTATGATATTTTTGGATTAAGAGATTCTTAATATTATTTCATGATTAATCTCACCACGATTTAAATGGATAGCCACTTACATATTTATAATGAACTACTTCCCCATAGAAAATATGATTTTTTTGAGAAAAATAATGTTAAATAATGAGGTGTAGTAATTTATGAAAATTAATAATCATATATATGAAAATTTGTGTCTTATAAGTGTGGTCGTTCTTATTGTATTACTATATTAGAGGTGTGATTATGATCATCAAAAATTATAGTGGGTGAAACATATTCCCCAGGAGAGATAATTATACATTGAAATAATTAAAAACATGTGGGTGAGTTAATTCCACCCAATAAAGATAATATCATGACTTTGAAGAATAAATTCCTTGATTTGTGTTCTTGGGGATTTGATGTGGGATGATAATGGTGATTATTTTTTAAGGGTAGTGTGGAGGATGATATAGAGGATGTGGTTCTGAGAAGAGGGTGTTTTATTGTGTATGGAAAGTGGTAGAGTGACATGGTTATGTGAAATGTCTATTGGATGTTTTTTATGGTTATAAAGTGTGCATATATGTAAAATTATGTTGAAGTGTTGATATAAAATTGATGAGTGTGTTATTTTTGTTGTGAGATGAATTTTGTTGTGTTGTGATGTGATTGTGTTGATCAAATCTCACACCTTTCACAAAATGGTTAATCATATAATGTTGGTATTAAAAGCATATGGTTATTTGGAAAATAATGACAAAATTAATGATGGTATTGTCTCTTACACCTAAACAAATTTTTGAATTATGGAATGGAGGTTATGGACAACAATATTGTATATTTGGATTCATGTGATTGATCTTATATTGATTGACTATGTTTTGGCCTCAAACACATGAATAGATGAAAAATCCTTCCAGTATGAAGACATCATATATTTGGACTTGTTTTAAAACAATCATGGTTAGGAAGTGAAAACCAATGTGGAAAATACATTGTTGTTGTTGATATGTTCCTCGGATTTTTAATGTTACAGATGATCCTTCTATGTTGATATGATTTGTTATATTGGTTGAATAGTTGATATGATTTCACATTGTATATAATGATTTTCATGAAAACATAGAGAAAATTTAATCTTAATAATATAGATTGTTCAAATATTATGCTTTGATATGTTTACATTTAATGTAATATGGGAAATATGAGACTCATGACAAATGATGTTAAATAAAATGGTGTGTTTAATGAAAACCCTTCATAGAGATTTTTTATAAAATTGTTTAATTATTTAACAATATTTATCCATGAGTTGAAATAATAATTTGGAGTTGAATTTTGATGAAATTAAAAGGGTGTGAAATGGTTTATTATTTGTGTTGGGATGATCTGAAATAAGAGGCATGTGGTTTTGGAAAAAAACTACATTGGAAGTTTGTTTTTGAATCAATAGGTGTGGAATTTTGAAATAATACGTCCTTTTAATGTATTTTAGAATATTTTCTATAAAAAATATTGAATTTAAATGAAAATTTATTTGATTACATGTTTCATTGTAGATAAAAAAGAATGAAAAAATGATGGGTTATTGTGAAAGGATTGTACTTTATTAAATTTTGAATGTGGAACTAATTTGAAAAGAATTGTATTTCTCATAATTGATTTTTATGTATTTCTTGCTGGTTGAGTTTGGGTTATTTATAGGACTATTCTTTGTAATGAGACTTTAGTATGAGTTCTCAATATTCTATGTTGTTTAAATATTTTTTGATGGTATGAATTATTTGATCTCATGTTGAAATATGAAATTCATTTCCTTTATTGAATATATTCATTACTAATGGCCTTATATCAAAATATATGAATAACATTGAGTAGTATTTCACAATTTGGTTGTCTTCTTCACTATTCACTTTTCCTTCTAGTTTTTTACTCTCAATGATGATAATTGTTTGAGTGGTACATAATGTACATGCACAGAATAATCCTGAGAATTTTGATTCAATTTTAATGTTTTCTATGGTTTGAGAGTGGTTTCATAAAAATTAGAAGTTGATTATAAATACTATCGTAATTTATAAAGTGTTTTTAATTTTTTTTACCAATTATGGAATAAATTAAAATGTTTTAAAGGTTTATTTACTAGATATATTTGGATATTTTTAAAATTATTAATTTTAGAAATATTAAATTACTTTTATGAAATTATATATTATTTAATTTAAATATGATTATCAAAATTTTGTATAGGTATCATATATTAAGCATTATCGAACATAAAACACACATTTTTAAATATGTATATTTAAAGGTGTCATATTGTAATTATACTATTGAAAAAAAATTCATTACAAATGATACGTATATATATATAACACATTGTTATATTAATACATGTATTTGTTGCCCCATTATATATTTAAAATATTTGTGTAAATATAAATAAATTTATGTATATTATATTTTTTTATATTTGATTTTTTCAAATTATTTCTATATATTGTATCACATATCTATGTGGAACAACTAATAAAATTTTTGGCAGAATTATATATATATGTAAATATATCAAATTCATGAGTATAATTATTTTAAATTTTTTAAGTGAACAATTTATAATAATAGTTTTTCAATTTTAAATTTATAAACATTATGAGATTTAAATGTCTCATGATTAAATATAAGAGAGAAAAATTGTAAATTAAACGTTATAGTCATTAATAATGGGATGGTGTGGAATTTTTGATTTAAAAAAACATGTTTGTGAATATATTAGAGAGAGAATAATTAAAAGTGAAAAAAATATAGTTACCATGAAGAGGGGAAATAGATTGTGGTATTTTATAAATTTGTATTTATTTGTACATGGGGGAATTAAAAAAATGAAATAAGATTTAAATTTAAAATAATTTAAATATCATTTATTATTATCATACTAATAATATAATGGGGATGCAATAATAAATTAAATATTCATTAAAAATTATTATGAAAAGAATAAAATTGGTATATATATAGATAATGTGTTTTTTGGGATAATAGGGGACATAAATATGTTAAATTAAATAAATAATAATAATAAATAAAGAAGAAGAAATTGGAGAAAACAAGATCTGGGAGGCCCAATTCACATGGGGGTAGGTTGAAAATGTATTAAAGGGTTAAAGAAATGAGAAATCATGTAAATTGAAATTGGGGAGTATTATAAGGAATAAGGGGAGGGATAGTTATTTTAGGTATATAAATAAAAAAACAATAATAAAATGATAATAAATTGGTGTGAGTGGGATTCAAAATGTCCGGGGATAGTATGTTGTTTGGAATTTAATAATAAAAAATGTGGAATTTGATAGAGGTGAAATTTATAAAACTAAAACAAGGATTGAATTTTCAATAATTATATCGGAGATGTGGGAGATGAAAATATCTTGTAAATAAAATACAAAAAATTATCTATTTCCCATTAACATAACTCCATTAACATCCTATTAGTTTTATTGGGTTTTCTGGTAGAGTAGAAGTTATTAAACTAGTTTGGTTTTTTAGGTTTTGATTTATAATTTCTATATGTTATTAAATAAAAATAATTACATTTAAATTATTGATGATGGAAAATCATGAAATCATGGCTTCACTTGTAGCCTTGCGAAATTATTTCCCATATTTTTTGGGTTGACAAATCCAGGTAGTGGATCCTTTTCATTTTATTTAGATTCCTCACATGGATGGAGATATGATTTTTCTCATATTTGGGAATTTCATTTAAGCAGGATATGTAATGATAATAAATTGGTTTAATTGAATTAAACAGGAATAGTTTTAGAATATCATCCTTTAATAGATTTTGATTAATTGATATTATGAATTGTACGAGATAAATGACGACACTGAAAATTGTGACTATTGCATATTATTTTATTGCAATAGATGATAAGTTATGGAAACAATTTTATGTATTTAATATTATCATTCAAATTAAATAATCTCTAACCACTTATATCTGGTTAATAAAATGGTTTACCTATTAGAATAATGGTTTCTTTGAGAATAAAAATAAAATTTATAATTTGATGTAATTTAAATCCATTTTAATTTTTGAAAATGTGAAATGTATTTCAATTATGTGGTTGTTATCTAATGTTTAGCATTTTTTTGATGTGGTGTTTTTTTAGTGGGTGTGACGAGGCATTTTGATATAACATATGGGTGGTGTGTGGTAGTTTTGAGGCAGAATGAAGTAAAAATATGGAAATTAGTTATGATGTGGAATGTGGATGTGGTTGTTAAATTGATGCATGTGGGTTTGTGTTGTAGGAATATGGTTGTTTTTTTTGTGTTAGGAAATATTTTTAACAATATGAGGTCATACAATATTCCCATGTAGTAATGGAATAATGTTGTTCATAATTAACTAATATTACATTGGTTGAAATTGATAATAATATAATGAATTTAATTAAGAAGTTTAGATTAATAATTTTTTGTATATATATGAAATAAGGGGATGAATAAATAATTGAGATTAAGAAATTAAATTTTTTGGTAAATGGAAAATCTGGAAAATGGAATGTTTTAAATGAAATGAGGTTTGTTTCATGTGAATTTTTTATGAAGTGTTGTAATTTTAGGGATGGTAATGACAGTGGTAGTGTTGTGATCGGGTAGGAGATATTTTTCTAAAACCATAGGTTATTCTTGAAATTTTTTATTTTATATATACATTGTATTTCTTAGTGATTTAATTATACACCACCACCTTTGTCCAATACCTAGTGCTGATGACCACCATATTTGGTATTTTTTTCAACATCAAAATTGGAGGATGATTAAATATCCACAAATTATTTCTCACTCCCTCTTATAAGTGATGATGTCATGCATAGGATGTGATGATCGTAAGTTAATGGCTTCATTGTTGATATTTGATTTGGTGAGAGGAGATAAACCCAGATTCATCAGGTGATATGTGATGAGGTTTCTTAAGGGGTGTCTTTAATTGTATGAGGATGGTATTAGGTTGATTTCCTATGTTTTCACATTACCCTAGTACAATAGTTTTGAAATGTGATCTGATTTAATGTCTCTGGATTCCTCATGAAAGATGTGATGTGTTGTGATGGCCCATGTATCATTAGATGGGATGTGATCTTATGTGATCTGAGATTATATTATATTAGAAGAGGTTGGATTACCATGACATATTCCATTCAGTTGTGAGAATATATAATCAGTGGGTAAAGGGTGTTGAGGTTCTTATAATTGATATGATTAATTTTATAGTATTATATATTGATTCATTATTTTTTAGTGATCATTTGTGAGGTTGGGGTTTAGTTAGATGACCAGATTTAGTGATGTTTGTTTTGTTGTTTTATCATATGTTCATTAGTATCCCCATTTCACATGTTCGTAGGATACTAAAGATATCCTATTATGTATACTTTTATTATCTCCTGATGTATATATATTTTGACTTTTTGGATTCCAGGTGGATTTCCTACACCATGATAGACATTAAAAACATGGACCTTAGAAGTTGTTGTTGTGTCACTGCCTTATCTTTTGTTTTGGTGATTTGTTTTTTAGAATTTTATCTATAAGTATTTTATTTGTTCATGCATTATGGTATGGTTATGGTTTCTCTTTTATATATGTCATTGATTTTATTGATCAACCATGTCATGTATCCTGATCTTATATAACATAGAGGTAAATTCCTCTAATTTATTTGATTTTCCTACCCTTAGTAAAAGTCAACAAATTGATCCCTATTATAGATCATACGCATGGGGTTATGATTTATCTTCCATAATTTATATCCCTGGATGGGTACCTTTATGGGGAGGGGTTATGACACATAATGTAGTTGATCAAGATTTTATTGTTGAATTTCATTCAATTGGTATAAGGAAATTAAAATGGTGTAAATAAATGCTTTGATTTAAAAAAAAAATCAAAGATATAGTTATGAGAAATTAGGAACAATATTTAAAGGTGTCTAATTGGATCAGACAAAAAATAGAAGTGAGATATACTATCCAGATTCAAGGTAAAAAAATATCAACCATATAAAAACTATAGACATTTATTTTACAATAAAATAAGAATAATAAAACAACAACGTATATGTTATTTGATTAAATAAGATATCTGTAATGATTAATCACTTAATGAAGAAAGTAATGAGTTTAAATATGAACCACTATATATTTTAATTTATATTATTGATCATTAGCAAAAAAATAATTAAAAATAAACCCCAAAATAAATTTTTACTAAAAACAATTTGAGCTTAAATATTGTATTAATTAGTTATAAACTCAATGAGTGAATTACAATAGAATAGATAGTTATTTAAAATAATTAAATTCATATATATATATGGTTATTTAGGTAAAATTATAATACATTAACTAGTTCTTGATTAGAATTATAATAATTAGAAAAAAAATCAGGTTTTAAATGATTTGAAGTCAAAATATTTATATGAAATATAGAATGATTAATGATATTAATTATTTTAGTAATGATCATGGAATGAAAATTTTATTTTATTCAGAAAATTAGTTACATTTTAAAATAATGAATGAAGGTATTAAATTTTTTATTATAAAATGAAATAATTTAATATATTATTCTCTGTTGACTAATTGGTAATTAAATGATATCTTAATACAACTTGAAGAATACATGATTAATGAAATCCTTTTTTGGGGAAATGTTACATGGTTCAGAATTAAATTCATCTATAGAATATGTTATAAATCATAAACCACCAAAATAAATTTAAATAGGGATGAAAAATAATTAATAAAACAAAAATAACAAATTTATAATGTTTATTAAAAAATAGAAAATTTATTCCACTATAATGGATAATATAACATATAATAATTCTCCACATATAAACTATCAATTTTGTGCATAAATGGGAAATACTGTTACATATTTCAAATATTAAAATAATGAAACATTAATAGTAATTTAATATTATGTAAACTATTGTCAATGTAATAATATCATACACAATAAAATAATGAATACTCAAACATGATTGGATTTTATATTTATATTTCTAATTCTATTTAAAGTGAATTTTATTATGATGAGAAGACCTCATGTATTTTGAGGGAATTTTTTAGGAAATATATTAGAGAGGACTTAAATTTTAAACAGTTATATAAATGCTATCTTCTATTAAAAGTATTAATATATAAATAAACACGAAATGCAAAAAAAAAATTAAACACAAACATATATCAAATCATAACGTAATTTCATGGAATAAAAATAATAAACAATATAAGAAAAAAATTATTAATTTGCTATTTGTGAGAATATAAAAAACATATGAATACTATAATGAAAATAAATTATACAATGACATTTAGTAGGGTTTTATTTGATATATTTATATAAATCTAAAAAAATATTTTTTATTCTTTTATGTTTCATAATATTATTTTATTTTGATTTCAGTTACATCATTATTAAGTTTTTATATATTAAAAATTAAGAAATTACGTCTCATATGATGTGGTTTTTGAAAACATACACTACATGAATGTAGAAATCCTAAAACTAACATCCCTTTATCCCCCAATCTCTTTGTACTTTTTCATTGATAGTTTGTTTCAAATTATATGGTTTCATATACCCCTACATTGAATTTATCTGATATTAGTAGAGTCTTCCTAACATTGGCATATTGAAACTTCTTCTATCTCAATCACAAAGGCCATTCCCCTTACTATTTCCCCATACCCATATTCAGTTTTCCATCAATTATTTACTTTACTTTAGTGACCTATGAATAATTCCACTCACTCAATGGTGATAACGAAAACATGCATCTTGTATACGGAGACACATTTTCTCTCATATTATATAAATTTATCATCAACTACCTATTTATTTTTAATGAAATTTTTATTCTACTAGATAATTTTAATTTATTTTATTAATAAAAATATTTATATCAAAATAAGAATGCATAAATTTAATTTAATTTATTATTTTTAATTGAAAATTTTGTATTTATTTTTTATAGAATCCTCATGGATTATAAACCTTGATTCATTGGGAATCAAGCTTGAGTGATCAACCAAGGCCTTTTTGGATAAATTTTAATGCATAGTATGATATTTCTGAAATAGTTGTTAACAATTATTTATAAATTATTGGACAATAATAAATATTAATTTTATATTTTTATCGATATTTTTGGGGTGATAATTTTATGTTTCATGGATATAATTAAGATAAACTATATATTTCATATGTGATTACATGATTTTAATTATGTTATGAGTTGGGAAAAATATTTTGAGTGAATTATATAATGAATCATTAATTAATTATATAATAAATTTTTAATTAATATTAATGGGTTTAAAAGATATTTTTTGAGGGTGTCGATTTTATATAAAAATATTTGTAATTATTTCCATCCATTCCTTAGGTTTTCTTTGTATAGTATTGGAATGTACATTTGTATTTTTTATATTTTCCGATCCTTGAATTTCTTTCCCTCTCTCTCTCTATTTAATTCTAAAGTGTCTAATATGGTATTTCTATGCCATACACGAGGATTTAAAGAAACCATCTATGGATAATTTAAATTTTTAAACAATAATATATCTTCCATATATTTCTACTATAGTTATTTCAATTATAAGTGATACATGCTCAATTAGAATAATGTTGGAAATTAATTTCTCTTTGTGTATACAGATATTTCCCCTGTATTTGGGTTATTATTTCAGAAATTCTTGACTTATTTATTATAAATTTTTTTTCATAAATGCATGTTCTTTAAATTGAATTTAAAATTTTCATATTGATTGAAAATGAACTAGTAATTAATTTAGTTTATTTCACCTGCATTGAAAACATTTGTATTTTTATGAAAACTTATTTTTTTATTATAAAATCATAAAAAAAATATATTTTATCTAAAATTATATAAAAATTATCAAATTTTGGTGAAATTATATTTCTTTATAGTTTTACATAATTATGTAGGTTATGAAATTGGGTAATTTTTAATTTTTTTATAAAAAATATTTGGATTGAAGAATAAATATTTCATTCATAATTTAGAAAGTATGATTATAGTTGATGTGACATGGAAACTAAGAGCCCATAATATTGAAAAAATTCTATGATTGTCATATGAATTTAATTTTCAATGGTAAATCAAATGTGATATAAATTATGAGTAATTTCAAAAATTTAAATGAACACGTTACTTGTTGGTAGTAAATAATTAAATAAGAAAATTGGAAAAGGATTCCCTTTTAAATATTGAACAATATGTTAGTGGTTGTAATAAATAAGTAGAAATTATCAATAACTTTGTAGAGATTGATATAATATAGAATACAACAAATAATTTTTTTGAGTTCATTCTTATTTAAACCACATAATAATAGAATTCTTGTGATAATTTATCAAAACTGCATTCTATATTATGGATTGACCGTACTATGATCTTCAATAGAAATAAATTCAAACTAATTTCTTTCATATTTGATTTAAATACTATATCATTCAGTGATGTTATAATTTATACACAATTTTATGAGATGAATAAAGAAATTTACAATCTTATATTCAATTGTAATTTTTTTCTTGTTATAATTATTTTATATTCTATGGGGGAGAATATTAGAGAGAGAGTAATGAAAAATATATCATAAATTTATATATAACTGAAAATAATAATGAAACTATAAATCAATATAATAATATATAGGGGAATAAAAAACATAAAAACCACCAATATTTTATGAATTCATTTCAAATAAATTTAATTTTTATGATCACTTGTGTCACACACAATAAAGTTTTTAACAAACAAAAATAGGATATTAATATTAATAGATAAGCATAACTGGTATATCAAATCAGGTAATCTAGGAAAAATGAATATTAAAAAACAAACTAAAAAAATTAAATATTAATTTTTCATAAATAAAACTAATATAGATAAAAAGGTACTTAATATATAGTAATGTAATTATATGATTAAAAAAATATATTCTCAAGAAATGTTTTTTTTAACTATTTAGAAATAACTATAAAACTAATTTTTTTAAATATAAAAAAATGAGTGATAAAGTAAAACCTCAATTTTTAAATATTCATATCAAAATTATCAATGAGTTAATTTTTGATAATTTTCCTAATGTATTATTTTTCTAGTCAACATTGTAGAATGTTAGTTTTTATAAAAAAAATTATTTTGAATTAAATTTTTTTAAATGATACATCTTATTTAAAAAATAATTAAAAATAAAATTATTTAAAATATTTTCCTCTCAAACCAATTCATATAATTGTAAAAAAAAATGTATTTTTAATTTTGTAATTAAAATATTCTATATTTATTAAAATTTTCCCTTTGGATTTTTTTATCATGTATTTCAGTTTAATAATAAATTAAAATTTCCAAATTATATGAGTTGAATTTTAAAAATTTATTAATTATTTGGAATGATCATAGTTAATATTATTTATTAATTTCATCTTATTATTTGGAAAGAATTATTGACAAAAATTCTAAAATTAAATTTTCACAGTTACTGATAAAATAGGTTTTCTGGGAGTTAAACTAAAACAATTAATGGTAAATGTCCTAAATAATTCAAAATACATTTATGTTGATATATTTAGAAGTTATATCATTTTTTTCTAATGATCCATTTTGGATTCTTTTTGAAATATTAAAATTTATATAAAATGTATACTTTTCAATAGATCCTAGTGTGTCATCTTAGCTACTAATAAATGGGAACCCCCTATCCTCTCCTCTTCACTATTCTAAAACATATATGTTCATCCATTAGCAATAAAAATCTTATAATTACATCACCAACCATATCCTAGGGTAATTAATTTTATTAGGGAGGCATCCTCTGAATAATATTGATGCAATATAAATGATGTTATCTAAAGAAGATATAGTAATCCCAACTTAGTATTTCTATATTAATTATTCATCCTATAAAAAAATATTAAACTATTATGATATAAAAAATTATGTTTCTATTGTATACTTATATGTTTTCATATTAATTTCATAAGATATATTCATCTCATCTTCCATCAAATGGGAAACTAAACCAATGATCGTGTGAACGGGAGACTATCACCTCACAAAATAATGTAATGTTTCATCCATCACCCACAATCAAGGATGGATATAATGATTGATTTAAATTGTATATATATATAATATTATATTTTTTATTATATTTTACTTTTTTAATAATATTATCATATTTAACTTAATACCCTCTATTTCAGGGGAATATAATAATGTTGATCAAGTGTATGGTGGAGTACGATCTCATGATGATATGTGATTCATTTTTCAATTATGATTTACAAGAGAGTTAACAAATATAATCATAATGAATATATATTATATATACGAAGTTTTAATTATTATTCAATGGTTTACTATTATATACCTTTCCTTCATTCAATCTGTTGAGAAAACGGAAATTGTGTTCATGCTTATGGTCTAATGTTATCATAATTATTTATTATTTGGATGGTTTTGGTTTATTATAAAAATGTATTTATGAAACTCATTACTCTTCCATGGGTTATGATATGATGAATTAATGAAATTTTTAATAAACCTATTGTGTTTACCAAGCTTATAAAATGATGAAATAAGTTTGAAACCCATTTAATTTATCAGGGTTTATTATATGTAGAATGTTTCATGATCATATGTCACTAAAATGTATGTATTACATGTTGAGTGGACTGATATATCCATCCAATTCATTTGTTTACAATTTAAATCACATGAGATAATGATTGGAAAAATTTGATGTAAATGATGTACTATGGGAAATAGGAAGTTCAATTGATCTAGAATTAGAAATTTGTGATGTTGTTTCTTTTATTTTAAAATTTGAAATAATAGTTTACTCTTGATCATTTATGATTTTATTCTCTTTTTTGTTAACCGTAAATATTATTGTTCCACACTAATATTACGTGAACATATGGTTAATGGTTTGTTAATGATGCTTTTACACTGTTATGGTTCATGTATTTGGAAATGATTATGTTATATTCCATGGATCATTTTTTATATCTATGATATACTGGGAAGGATATTTTTAAGTAATATTTTTAAAATCACACACTTATGAATATCTTATACCTCCACAAGATCATCAGTTTATATCTTCTATGTCTACCCTTACTGGGAATTAATGATCACTATTTTCTTATGTTTCATTTCTATATGTTATGAAGAAATTATTAGGTAGGGTTAGTCTATGATGTGTTCATAATATGAAAATTATTATGTCTGATGTTTAATATCATCCATGACATATGAATATTCTATATCCATCCTCAAAGACACAAAACTTTACAGTTCGTGGGCATGTAATCTTGGGATGTATTGAATATTCATCCACTGAGATATAATATGAGTGTATAAAAATCATATGTTGTTATAATTGGTATCATAGGAAGGTATTAATTATCATTTAGAAATTATGATGGGAAAAATATATTTATATCTATAGGGGTATTTCAATGGTTATTTCTATGGATAAGGCTAATGACAAGTTAAAGTATTGGAAAATGTCCTAGAATTTTGTCGAATGATAGAGTTAATGGTTTCAATGAAATTCAACCATTTTCATGATACTAAAAGTGGAAGTGCCACTAGAATAGTTTTACCTTTAGGTAATAACTCCCAAAAGTTTGAGTTGAGATAGACTCGATTATCATCCAAAGAATAATAGTAGGATTTTTTTGCGAAACAGGGTTCACAGTCTTTGGGGATATGTTTTGGAAATTCATAAAACCCTTAAAATCCATCATGATATATATTAATCGATAATTTTCATGAATGACCATCGATAAAAATATGGTGTCGTATATTAAAGAGAAGGTGACATGATATTGGCATCCTATAAGTGGTTTTTAGGATTATGTGTTTATTCCACTATGGTTATTATTGCTCATACTATGCCATGTGGTTTTAGTTTGTGGCTAAAAAAAATGAAAATTGTATTAATGATTAATTCTATTTGAAATGAAATTATTATCTACATAAGAAACCAAATGACATGGGATTTGTAATGAAACATTTTATTTCTATGATGAAACAACATTATTATGATATGAATCATACATTAATTACAAATAATAAAATTAGGGATAAATATTATGTTGATTCCATCATGAGTAATATCCAACATTTTTAGTGGTTCTATTGATCCAAGAGATGATATGAAATGGTTTAGTATCATTGAAATGGTATTTTTATTATCTAGTGTTCGAAGAATGAATAATTAATTTTGGATCACTATAATGTGGAAGGAAAATAAGATAAATGGAGGACTATTTTCTAGAATATGATTCAAATTAATAAAATTATATCCTTGTAATGGGATGAGTTTATCAAATGAATTTTTTAATAAGTAATTTCCATTTATTCATAATAAAAAGAGAGAGATAGATTTCATTGAACTAATTTTGATAGATAATGAATCCATTGGTACTTGTGAGGTGAATTTTATAAGACATGTGAGGTGTTCTTAAAATTTATCATCCAACATGAATGTATGATTGATTAATTCCTATTTATCTTAAATATAATTGTATAAATGATATTATCCAAAAAGGGATATCAGTTTCTATGAATAAAATCGATCATTGCACTATCAAGGTAGAAATACGGATAAGAGTTACCTATTCGTCCCATGGATCTGATAAGAAAAGATTCATGGGATTTAATGTGAACTAAAACACATGGAGGGAAGAATATGAGAAATTATTTATGCTCAATATATAGAAGGAATCATAGAGGAAATTAATATAAGGGGACTATAAATTGTTTTAATTTGATATTTATGTTCATCAATCAGATGATTTCCGATTTAATTGGATGGAGGTAGTAAATGATTTCAATATATTGAAATATAAAAAAAATGAACCACCCATACATCAATTATGTAGATGCATGGGGTTTGGGACAAAGGATGATAAATCCCCTAATAAAATGGATAGTAATGATAATAATAAACAACAACCATTGAGGACAAAGGTAAATGTGAAATCAAATGAAATGACAAGGATTATGGGAATAATGATAACTAGGGAACACAAATAATATATACTATATTTCAGAATTTCATGTTGGAGTTTGTATAAGTGAACCATCTGAAAATCATGATGTGCACTTTTTAGTGAAATTTTATCTCATTATGAACATTGATTATTTCCAATAACATGGATTATGTAAAAATGAAATCATATTTCTTATTATGTAGGAGAAAAAATCAATAGATAATTCCAATAGAAATATATTGTTCTATGATAATTGTATATATAAGGAATAAATGTTAAATTATGTATTAGAATCATATATGTCCCCATGTAATATTCACTTAAGAGTTAGGGATAACACCATGGAATTTTGATTTTACATTTTATAATATATTCAAATTCTTAAACACTACTTTTTAGATTCATTATGATGGGAGTTATATAATAATAATGATAATTTTTTGAAACATTATGTTAAATATAACCCATTGGGTTTTTATATGATTTAGGGAAAATGTTATTTGAGGAGGAATACCATTAAATTTTGTAGATATAAGATTAAATTCCTTTGAAAACACTATTGTTTATCTCATATTTGATGGTGAGTAAATTATTGGTAATTTAAATTTAGAGTTGTCATACTAATTCTAATAATATACTTTTAGAAATGTATAAGCCACATTTTAAGAGACTACATATCGCATCTAGAAAGGCCATAGGACATGAACCCAAAACTAAATGATGAAAATGGTATAATACCTACCATTGTCCAACATGAAAGATTATTTCTAGTATGACAACATAAAGGGGGATATTGATTGTAATGCATTGTTTACCAGTGTATAATTAAAAGAAAATGTTTATATATAACATACTAAGGGTTCTCTATAACCAATATTCACACAAGAATGGAAATGGGATAACATCAACATGGATTTTGTCCTCAGGACACCAACAAAATCAAAAGGGGATAATTCTATATGGCTTATATTCAATCACCTTACAAACACATAAATCATTTTTTTCTATCAAATAATATTTCTCTTATATAAACATTCCAAGATATACATAATCAATGTTGAAATATTTCTTGGAGCACAACATTCTGTTGTTGTAGTTTTAGATATGAGATTTACTACAATGTTTTGGCAATTTTTTAAATAGGCTTTGGATAGTGATTTCTCTTTTATCATAGATTATCAAACTCAGACTAATGATTAGTCTGAGAAGTAATTTAAATCCATATAGGATATCGAGTGATATTTTTCTATTTATTTGAAAGGTGGTTGGCATCAACCACCTACTCTAGTAATGTTTTCTTATAACAACAGTGTTAACTTGAGTATTAATATGGATTCATTTATTCACCCTATAAAAATATGTATATAACTCCGTCAATATAGGATGGTTTTGATTAAAAATATGTTGGGACTACATTTAGAATAATTAAGTATGGAGAATGATAGATTCATCTGGAAATGGATATGGAAATCACAAAGTTGATAAAGAATTTATGATTATAATCGTAGATGTTATATAGAATTTTATGTTGGTGAAATGTTGTTTCAATGTATTATTCAATTAAATATTTTAATGAAAATTATAAATAAGAGAAACTTGTCACGACCCGACCCTACCCGGGCTCGAGCCACAAGTACCCCAGGCCCGACTCCATAGGCCAGGGGCTGGCGACCAGCGCCAAAGGCACAACAACTCGGGGAGGCCTTTGCCTAAGAACCTGAACACAACCACACGCAGCACACTCAATGCAAAGTGCAGAGTAAAAGAAAAGACAAGCAGAGTAAAAAAGAACAACTGCTATAAATAAACCACAGAGTGCGTTGACCACTACAAGTACAGAGTACAAACTGAAAAGAAAAGGGGAAAAACACGGGCCCAACCGAAAAGTGCAACAACCCGGAAACAGGTAAACAAAAAAGAGAAATAGCTGGCGGATCTCCCACCTGGATCCCGGCCACGACCACCGCACGCGGTCCAAGCTCCCAAGCTCCTACGCTCCACTGAAGTCACGCTCCACCTGTCTGTCGGCTGCAAGGGCACACCAAGTGCGGGCAAAGCCCAAGCAGGGGTGAGTATAAAAATACTCAGTAGGATACCCCAAAGGCTCGAGGGAGAAACAAAAGGAGGTACCGAAGGGTGAGAAGTAGAGCGAACAGGGAAAGTAAAGGAGTACAACTAAAAGTGCCGTAAAGAGTCCAGCTCAACCCAACAAAAGAAAGGAAGCAGACTCGTCTAGGCACAAGGAGCTGGAAACGGTGAGAATATGGACTTCCCGTCGAGTCTTCACTGCCTATAGCAGGAGAGTAGACTCATCCAACCACGAGAAGCTAGACACGGAAAGCAAGTGGCATACCTCGCACGTCTTCGCCTCACCTGGAAGGAGAGTAACCAAACCCAAGAAGTGGGTACTAGAATCAAGGTATATTCATATCCTTATGCTCTGCCAAGAAGCCCGAACATACTCGTAAGGGGATCTCCGTCCCGTAGCTCAGCCCAAGAAAATGAGTCGCCAATAGTCCCAGACATAACCATCATTGATGCCCAGCATCCCACACATTTTCCCTGAACCGCAAGCCAAGGGGCTCTGTCACCGCACCTTGATACTATCCGCTTTGGGCGGCACCGACTTGCCCGCACAGTTTTAGATCGCGTCACAAGAATGCATCTCGGTGGGGAAAGTGCCCCTCTAACTTGAGAGTTCTAGGGAAAGTCCGACCACACCTCGTCACTACCACGCAGTCGAGAGGTCTCCTCAAAGTCAAGCCTTCACAACCCTGACCCGTACAACCAAGGGTCCCGCTCCGGTAATCACGGAGGTAAGCCACAGACTAGCCTAGTCGAGAGGACTGAGTCTGGAATGCCAACTTGTATCCCACTGCCTAGCCCTGTTGGAGGGTAATTCATAACCAAATATCCGGGGACCCACTGTCCAACCCTGCTGGAGGGTAAACCATAATACATCATCAGGTGACCCACTGCCCAGCCCCACTAGAGGGTAAACCATATTCAGACATCGGGTGACCCACTGCCCAGCCCTGCTGGAGGGTAAACCCTAATACATCATCAGGCGACCCACTACCCAGCCCCGCTGGAGGGTAAACCATATTCAGACATCGGGTGACCCACTGCCCAGCCCTTCTGGAGGGTAAACCCTAATATATCATCAGGCGACCCACTGCCCAGCCCCGCTGGAGGGTAGACCTGGAATAAGTTGACAGGCGACCCACTACCCAGTCGTGCTGGAGGGTAGACCTGGAACTAGACGACAGGCGACCCACTGCCCAGCCCTACTGGAGGGTAGGCCCTAAGAGGTCGTCGGGTGACCCATTGCCCAGTCTCTACTGGAGGGTAGACCCTTAGTGCGTGAGGTGACCCACTGCCCAGTCTCTGCTGGAGGGTAGACCCTAAAAGTGTCGGGTGACCCACTGCCCAGTCTCTGCTAGAGGGTAGACCCTATAATCCGATGAGTAACCCACTGCCTAGCTCCGCTGGAGGGTAAAACTCAGAACCGCTCTGGCCACATCCACTGGAGGGTACAACACTGGCCAACTGAACACTGAGTGGGCATCACGCAACCACCCAACTCCAGCACAACTCACCCAAAGGGTTTCAGCACCTGTTCCATCACTAGGTGCCACTGGCCCCACCACCAGCCAATTTATCGAGAATGAAACCAGGGGGAGACCACTCAACCCTACTGGTCAACAAAAAAGCACCGATCCAGGGGAAAAACTGCACCCTGCTGGTCAAACAAACACACCGAGGGACCCTCTATGTCGCAAGAGGTCAAGTACGTAAGGCAGATCACGACACGCACATGGGGACCACACGACGTGTGGCCCCAAGTCAACCCCAACCAAGCGCACGAACATCTCAGGTACAAACCACACGTACCTCCAAGCGCTCTCGTATACCCCCATAGTATACCTCATTCCAGCCCATAGGCTATCGTTCACACGACACCCAATGTCAACGCGAAGGTGTGACGTAACAACTCCAACCTGCCACCTCAAAGGCCCAGGCATGACCAACCACGTCTCATGGAGTAATTACATCACTCTCCCAAGAGTGTGCGATCACACGCCAAGGGTCCGCCATAAACAAGGTACGGCGAACCACCACTGGAGCACCTTCTGTGCTTCCACAATTAACAATATCGCAAAAGAGGCTCCGCACAACCAAACGGATCGCACAGTTGTAATCCTCGTGGAAAAACACGCGAGATCGACTACTTACTCAACTCCAACGGATATCCGATGGAAAAGTCGCCCACACCGCCTCACGCCCGAACGACATCCCGTGATCCCAAGCCTCGACCCCGAAAACAGTCGGGCGCATTGCACCATTGCGATCCCCTCGGGAAAACACGTCCAAAGCACTACTCACTTGAGTGCAACAGATATTCGTAGAAAAAGGATCATCTCGGCGCACCGCACACGAGCGGTGCCACGTGGGACCCACATCTCGGTCCCGAAACTCAACGAACGGATCGCACCGTTGTGATCCTCTTGAAAAGGTACAAAAAATGGACTACTCACTTGTCCAAAACGGTCGCCCGGTGATAAAGCTGGAAATCACCGTCAACTCCCGAAACGGCCCTCGCGGAGCCCGCACCATCGTGCGTAATTATAGCGGGTAGACTGCGCCAACGCGATGCCCTCGAAAAAACACCCAACATTGACTGCTCGCACGCCCCACACGGACGTCCGAGGAAAAAGTCGTGAAATGCTGCACGCGACTCAAGAGACGGGCCATGGAGCCCACACCACAACATCGGCCTCAATGCCCGAAACTACCCTGTAACCCTCCTCCTCGATGCTAGGGTCTCAACGTAACTGACGGCGCTCAAAACGGATGTCGGACACGTCCGCGCCGTCCAAAACAAGATTTTCCGGAAGAATGCTCTTCCACTTAAAGACGCGTCGTGCCTCCGCGGCCCCTTGTTTCGGGAATTAAAAATTCCAAAAACCATATCAAATCATTACCCTTGACGCAAGGTCCGCGCTGCCACTGACGGCGCGCAAAACGGACGCCCGTAAAGAAAGTTACGGGCGTTGGAAATTCAAGATGGGGGAGGGCACTCCCTAGGCCCGGACCAGCCCGGTCCGGGCTGTCCGCACTCAGCCGGCCCGCAGCCCGGCCGCGGGCCCGGTTCCATCTGCCGCGGCCAGCTGGCCACGGTCAACTCCCTCGACCGGCCTTCCAGGCCGGCCTCCTCTCCCAGCAGCGACCCGCTTCGCGCGGGTCGCGGTCGCGCCGCACGCGGGGTCGCGCACCCCGCGACCCCCTTCCCTCTGTGCGCTATGTCGGAGCCGCCCGCGACCCCGCCGACCGTCGCCGTCTGCAGCCGTCTCCGCCGATGCCCTCGCATGCCCGGCCGCCTCACCCAGGGATCCCTGCCGTGCTGATGAGAAGCCGCCGCCGCCGCCTCCTTGGACCGAAGCCGCGCCGCCGCGGGAGCTCACCGGACCGCCGGAAACCGCCGGAACAACCCCAAAATTCCCACAATCTTCGCCGGACGCTACATCCTCCTCGTAACTCCGATTTACGAATCGAAACAAGCGATGGAAAGAGGAAGACTATACTTTGCAAATATGTGGTTAGTTCGAAGATCCAACAACAATTCGACGCTAAAATTGGGGTTCAAAGGGAGGTTTGGGAAATTAAAAAGAAAACATAACCCTACCTCGTGGGCTTTGCCCGGAGCTTCGCCGCGATCCGTCGGAGTCGCGCTTCGCCGGACCGTCTCGCCGGAGTCACCTCGCCGGAGATGGAGGTGGAGAGGGGAAGGGCTGCCGCACCAGGGAGAACATCCAAGAGGGGGGGGGGGGAGTGTTTAAAAACAAAACACTTAAACCCCCGCCCGCGGGCCCCGTACCCAAACTCCCGACGGGGTTGGGATTTAACATCTCGTAGGCTAAGAACCACGCTCTGAGTGCGACGGCGGTCTCGGAATTTTATTCCGAGACTCCGTTCAAACGTTATAAAATTTAACGTCCGAAGCCGCTAAATTACGAAAATGCCCCTGGCAGCATTTTTCCCAAACGGCCCGCGCCCGTGAAACGTATACCCCTCATAAGGTAAACGGAACACTCTGAACACAACGTTGCCCTCAGTTTTCCAATCCGAGCCACCGTTTAAGAGATACTATCGTTTTTCCATTAAACGAATTAATTAATTAATTAATTAATTCGTTTAACGTTCCAGAAGCGGGCGAGGGGTCCAAACATCCCTGCGCCGACATGTTTTATGTCGCTCCTAGGGTAAACACCCCATTCCGGACCCATCCGTACACTCAGATCTCTAATCCGGATCTCTGTTAAGGAGTTATCCCATTTATTTATCATTTCCAGTGTGAACGCACTGAAAATTTAATTCCGGCCACTCCGGGGCTCGAAATCGCACGCCGTCTGAAGGTACTGCTCTGGAATATTATCAAGAATATTCCGAAGTATTTATCAGCAAAAAACGGGTTCTTACATCATTCCCTCCTTCAAGAATTTAGTCCTCGAAAAGTAAAACTATGGTGAAACACAGGGTACTAAGCCTACACCTGGCTTTCCCATACCATGAAGAACCCACGCACATCTCTACGTCACCGCACACAGACCAAAGGATTGATCTGTTCATGCGAGATCGGCCCATGCCGACGTCGTGCACCCTCTCCGGACTTTGGGGTTAGGGCAAGGCGGTAGGGTACCTCGCCATCCCTTTGCACGGTTTTAAATGGCCCGAAGGCCCTCGGGGGTAGCTCACCTCCCCGGGTACTACTCCGATCATGGCGCTTCCTCTGTTGTGGTGGTGCGCCTGCTGCCTGCCAGAAACTCTTAGCAACTCGGGTCTGGCAGTCCTGTGCCAAGTGACCTCGCCCGTCAAAAGCATAGCACCAGCGCTCTCTGGGCTGCCCTGGTGTCATCCGGCGCTACTGTGGTGTACAACCATGGCCTGAGATCCACTCACGGAAGGGCATCCTCGGCTGAGGCCCTGTGCCTTTTCGCCATAGTGGAATACAACCATGTCTCCAAAACCGGCAGTGGGAAGGCCACTTGCATCGAGGTCCTGTCCTCCGGCGCCTGCTAGCTACGGCAGACGTCCCGGCTCCATCGCGCCCACCGCCACTACCAACCTCAAAACATGACAGGAAGCCCTCTGTCACCAGCGTATGCTCTTGCACCCCAGCATATGTGGAAATGCCCAAGGGTTCTATGAATGAATGAATCTCTCAGCGGAGACCCTGCTCAAACTTTCGCGCTCGGAGGCTGTCGTCATGGTCCATGTCCGGGTAAAAACGTGCACGGTCTGCAACACTAGCCGCGTACTCGGCCACTGTCATCCCTCCCTGCTGAAACTGCAGGAGCTCCTGAATCAAATGGAGCACAAGAAGGAGGGGAAAAACTCCTCACAAAGCAACGACTGAAAGTCTTCCAACAAAAGCGACGACTCCTCAAGAAACTGAGTCACTAGACTCCACCAACGCTGTGCTGCTCCACGAAAACGGTGGCTGACAAAGCCACACTCTGACCTATCGGCGTCTGCACAATCCTGAAAAGGAGAACCACTGCCCCGAGCCAAACCTCTGCTGCCTGAGGATATGGCTAACCGCTGATCCTCAGCGGTCTCTGCCGCTGGAACTCACGGGGCGCACTCAACCTGTGCTCAAGCTCAGCCTGCTCTGCTGAAACTGTCTACTGCTCAATAGGTGGGGGTGCTGCTACCGGCCCACCCGGAGAAAGGGCTCGCATGATGGGTTCTGGACTGAGGCCTCGTAGCTCACAGGGTCGTCGTCACGTACCCAAAGCTGGTATCCTAGCTGGCTGTCCTTGCGGAGACATCCTGAATATTATCAAGGAGTGCCGCGGTCAGATGAGCATATATGTATATACCAGTAGCAACGATGGGGAGCTGACTCAAGAAGGACGGTCAAAGACTCGATCCTATGTGATGCACAAAAACATTTTCCCTGCAACAAGTGTCTCAGCATGCTGAGTCGATAAGCGGGTTATCAAGGTCCTGGTGAATGGATACGTCGGCCGCTGCACTATCACTGGACTCTTTGGCCTGAGAGACGCTCTCGAGACAAGTTAACACTATTGCCCTATATCCCAACCAATTCCTCTTTTAGGGACGTCCACACAACATCCCAAGGAACGAACCACCTCTGATACCACTTTGTCACGATCCGACCCTACCCGAGATCGAGCCGCAACTACCCCAGGCCCGCCTCCATAGGCCAGGGGCTAGCGACCAGCGCCGAAGGCACAACAACTCGGGGAGGCCTTTGCCTAAGCACCTGAACACACCCACACGCAGCACACTCAATGCAAAGTGAAGAGTAGAAGAATAGACAAGCAGAGGAAAAAGAACAACTGTTATAAATAAACCACAGAGTGCATCGACCACTACAAGTATAGAGTACAAACTGAAAAAGAAAAGGGGCAAAACACGCGCCCAACCGAAAAGTGCCACAACCCAGCAACAGGTAAACAAAAAGAGAAACAGATGGCAGATCTCCCACCTGGATCCCGACCACGACCACAGCACATGGTCCAAGCACCCAAGCTCCTACGCTCCACTGAAGTCACGCTCCACCTGTCCGTCTTCTGCAAGGGCACACCAACTGCGGGAAAAGCCCAAGTAGGGGTGAGTATAAAAATACTCAGTAGGATACCCCGAAGGCTCGAGGGAGAAACAAAAGGAGGTACAGAAGGGTGAGCAGTAGAGTAAACAGGGAAAGTAAAGGAGTACAACTGAAAGTACCGTAAAGAGTCCAACTCAACCCAACAAAAGAAAGGAAGTAGACTCTTCCAGGCACAAGGAGCTGGAAACGGTGAGAAGATGGACTTCCCGTCGAGTCTTCGCTGCCTATAGCAGGTGAGTAGACTCGTCCAACCACGATAAGCTAGACACGGAAAGCACGTGGCATACCCCGCGCATCTTCGCCTCGCCTGGAAGGAGAGTAACCAATCCCAAGAAGTGGGTACCAGAAACAAGGTATATACATACCCTTATGCTCTGCCAAGAAGCCCGAAAAAACTTGTAAAGGGATCTTCGTCACGTAGCTCAGCCCAAGAAAATGAGTCGCCAACAGTCCTAGACATAACCATCATCGATGCCCAGCATCCCGCACGTCTGCCCGGAACCGCAAGCCAAGGGGCTCAGTCACCGCACCATGATACTATCCACTTTGGGCGACACTGACTCGCCCGCACGGTTTTAGATCGCGTCACAAGAACGCGTCTCGGTGGGGAAAGTGCCCCTCGAACGTGAGAGTTCTAGGGAAAGTCCGACCACACATCGTCATTGCCCCGCATTCGAGAGGTCTCGTCAATGTCAAGCCGTCACAACACTGACCCGTACAACTAAGGGTCTCGCTCCGGTAATCACGGAGGTAAGCCATAGACTAGCCTAGTCGAGATGACTAAGTCTGGAATGCCAACTGGTATCCCACTGCCCAGCCCTGCTGGAGGGTAATTCATAACCAAATATCAGGTGACCCACTACCCAGCCCTACTAGAGGGTAAACCTTAATACATTGTCAGGCGACCCACTGCCCAGCCCCGCTGTAGGGTAAACCCTATTCAGACATCGGGTGACCCACTGCCCAGCCCTGCTGGAGGGTAAACCCTAATACATCATCAGGCAACCCACTGCCCAGCTCTGCTGGAGGGTAAACCATATTCAGACATCGGGTGACCCACTGCCTAGCCGTGCTAGAGGGTAAACCCTCATACATCATCAGGCGACCCACTGCCCAGCCCCGCTATAGGGTAGACCTTGAATAAGTCGACAGGCGACCCACTGCCCAGCCTTGCTGGAGGGTAGACCTAGAACTAGACGACGAGCGACCCACTACCCAGCCCTGCTGGAGGGTAGGCCCTAAGAGGTCGTCGGTTGACCCACTGCCCAGTCTCTGCTGGAGGGTAGACCCTAAGCGCGTCAGGTGACCCACTGCCCAGTCTCTGCTGGAGGGTAGACCCTAAATGTGTCAGGTGACCCACTTCCCAGTCTCTACTGGAGGGTAAACCCTATAATCCGATGAGTAACCCACTGCCCAGCTCCGCTGGAGGGTAAAACTCAGAACCGCTCTGGCCACATCCACTGGAGGGTACAACACTGGCCAACTGAACACGGAGTGGGCATCACGCAACAACCCAAATCTAGCACAACTCACCCAAAGGGGTTCAGCACCTCTTCCATCACTAGGTGCCACTGGCCCCACCACCATCCAATCCATCGAGAACGAAACCAGGGGGAGACCACTCAGCCCTACTGGTCAACAAACGAGCACCGAGCCAGGGGAAAAACTCCACCCTGCTGGTCAAACAAACACACCGAGGGACCCTCTACGTCGCAAGAGGTCAAGTACATAAGGCAGAACACGACACGCACATGGGGACCACACGACGTGTGGCCCCAAGTCAACCCCAACCAAGTGCATGAACATCTTAGGTACAAACCACACGTACCTCCAAGCGCTCTCGTATACCTCCAGAGTATACCTCGTTCCAGCCCATAGGCTATCGTGCACACGACATCCAACGTCAACGTGAAGGCGTGAGGTAACAACTCCAACCTTCCACCTCAAAGGCCCAGTCACGACAAACCACGTCTCATGGAGAAATTACATTACTCTCCCAAGAGTGCGCGATCACACGGCAAGGGTCCGCCATAAACAAGGTAGGGCGAACCACCACTGGAGCACATTCCGTGCTTCCACATTTAACAACATCTCGCAAGAGGCTCTGCACAACCAAACGGATCGCACCGTTGTAATCCTCGCGGAAAAACACGAGAGATCGACTACTTACTCACCTCCAACGGATATCTGACGGAAAAGTTTCCCACACCGCCTCACGCCCGAACGACGTCTTGTGATCCCAAGCCTCTGCCCCGAAAACAGTCAGGCGCATCGCACCATTGCGATCCCCTCGGTAAAACACGTCAAAAGCACTACTCACTTGAGTGAAACGGATATCTGGAGAAAAAGGTGCATCCCGGCGCACCGCACACGAGCGGTGCCACGTGGGACCCGCCTCCCAGTCCCGAAACTCAACGAACGGATCGCACCATTGCGATCCTCTCAAGAAGGTACACGAAATGGACTACTCATTTGTCTAAAATGGTCGCCCGGTGATAAAGCTGGAAATCACCGTCAACTCCCGAAACGGCCCTCGCGGGGCCCGCAGCATCGTTCATAATTATAGCGGGCAGACTGCGCCAACGCGATGCCCTCAGAAAAACAACCAACATTGACTTCTCGCATGCCCCGTACAGACATCCGAGGAAAAATTCGTGAAATGCTGCACACGGCTCAAGAGACGGGCCGTGGGTCCCGTGCCTCAACTTTGGCCGCAACACCCGAAACTACCCTGGAAACCACCGCATCGATGCTAGGGTCCCAACGCAACTGAAGGCGCTCAAAACGGACGTCGGACGCGTCCGCGCGGTCCAAAACAAGATTTTCCGGAAGAACGCTCATCCAATTAGAGACAAATCGTGCCTCCGCGGCCCCTTGTTTCGGGAATTAAAAATTCCCAAACCATCTCAAAGCATTTCCCTCGATGCAAGGTCCGCACTGCCGCTGGCGGCACGCAAAACGGACGCCCGTAACGAAAGTTACGGGCGTCAGAAATTCAAGAAGGGGGAGGGAACTCCCTAGGCCCGGACCGGCCCGGTCCTGCCGGTCCGCCCTCAGCCGGCCCGCGGCCCGGCCCCGGTCCCGGTTCCGTCTGCCGCGGCCAGATTTCCGCGGTCAACTCCCTCGACCGGCCTTCCAGGCCCGTCTCCTCTCCCAGCAGTGACCCGCGTCGCGCGGGTCGTGGTCGCGCCGCACGTGGGGTCGCGCAACCCGCGACCCCCTTCCCTCTGTGCGCTAAGCCGGAGCCGCCCGCGACCCCGCCGACCGCCGCCGTCCGCAGCCGCCTCCGCCGACGCCCTTGCACGCCCGGCCACCTCACCCATGGAGCCTCGCGACGCCGATGAGAAGCCACCGCCGCCGCCTCCTTGGACCGAAGCCGCGCCGCCGCGGGAGCTCACCGGACCGCTGGAAACTGCCGGAAGAACCCCGAAATTCCCGCAATCTTCGCCGGGTCGCTGCAGCCTCCTCGTAACTCTGATTTACGAATCAAAAAAAGCGATGGAAATTGGAAAAACTATACTACGAAAATATGTGGTTCGCTCAAAGATCCAACAACAATTAGATGCTAAAATTGTGGTTCAAAGGGAAGTTCGGGAAATTAAAACGCAAACATAACCCTACCTCATGGGCGTTGCCCGGAGCTTCGCCGCGATCCATCGGAGTCACGCTTCGCCAGACCATCTCGCCGGAGTCACCTCGCCATAGATGGAGGAGGAGAGGGGAGGGGCTGCCGCACCAGGGAGAACATCCAAGAGGGGGGGGGGGAGAAGTGTTTAAAAACAAAAAACTTAAACCCCCGCCCGCGGGCCCCGTACCCGAACTCCGGACGGGGTCGGGATTTAACCTCCCCTAGGATAAGAACCATGCTCTGAGCGCAATGGCGGTCTCGGAATTTTATTCTGAAACCCCGTTCAAAAGTTATAAAATTTAACGTTCGAAGCCGCTATATTACGAAAACGCCCCTGGCGGCATTTTTCACAAACGGCCCGCGCCCGCGAAACTTATACCCCTCCTAGGGTAAACGACACTCTTCGAACACAACGGTGCCCTCTGTTTTCCAATCGGAACCACCGTTTAAGAGATACTAGCATTTCACCATTAAACAAATTAATTAATTAATTAATTAATCTGTTTAACGTTCCAGAAGTGGGCGAGGGGTCCAAACATCTCGCGCCGACATGTTTTATGTCACTCCTATGGTAAACAACCTATTCCGTACCCATCCGTACATTAGGATCTCTGATCCGGAACTCCGTTTAGGATTTATCCCATTAATTTAGTGTTTCCAGTGTGAACGCACTGAAAATTTAATTCCGGCCACTCCAGGGCTCGGAATCGCACGCCGTCTGAAGGCACTGCTCTAGAATATTATCAAGAATATTCTAAAGTCTTTCTCAGCAAAAACCGGGTTCTTACAAAATTATTCAATATTTATATCAGTTCCTTATAAATTCATGATTTTATTGGGATGTTATCTTAATTTTTGTTGTTTCCACTGAATCTCTATTAATTCCATGATGTGTTCCATGTAACTCTCCTATGAATGTACACACCTAAAACTTCACATATATTATAACGCCCTGAATTTTACCAATTTTATGTGTCTTTTTTTGTCCTATATATTATTTTTTTTAACATTAGAAAATGTTCTCTAAGGCCTACATAATGTTTTAGGAGATTTCAACAATTTTTCGAAGCCTAGAGAACATAGTATTGGGAAACCATATTGTGGTGAATGGATACAACATGATTTGTAAAAACCATGAAAACCAATTAGCAGGGGAACTATGTAGACTATAGGAAGCTATATGGTTTTTCGAAAACCATGTGATCCAAGCTTAATGCTTTTGAGGTTTGAAAAGTGTTTTTTTATTGTTCCTTGTACAAAACATACACTTTGTTAATAAAACCATTCTCCCATTCTGGATGGGGTACCTCCATAGGATGTTGTGTGATATGAATTTGGGGCATGGTTTGGATGATTGTGTGGCCAAAACATGGGACCTAGTGTTGATGGAAAATTTTAAATTTTTCCAATGAAAAGTTTTTAACGGAAAACCTATCTTCCTACATTATTTTCTAGTAGATAGACACCCATCCTCTCACCCATGAGGGCCCTAATCATATCTATGAATAGTTTTGGATACCATTATCACTACTGTACATCGGTTCAATTCTATCGTTCATATTGAATCTGAATAGGTAAGACATCATATCATGTTTCTTTCTATAAATATAAATTCTCATATCTGTTAAACTATTTTAGCACAAGCTCATTTTCTCTATTTAAAGGGTTATGGATTGTTCCACTTTTTTCATCTGATCATATTCAAATTAAAATAAAAATAGTATAAGGAGTCCTATAAAATCATACAGAAGGTGTTCCAGTTGTTTTCCAAAAAAATTGAGTATTTCTCAAATCTCCCCATTGTTCATCACATTTATCAATACCATGCATTGCCGTTTAATTTTTTTCATCCATATTAAATTAATTATTCTATGTTTAGATAAACCCAAGCACCATTTTGATTAGTTATATGAAAAAAAAACCTTATTATTTTCCACCCTTTTGGGTTTATTAAATTAATCTACCTCCTTTATATAAATTTTAAATGGACCATTACACCTTTTATATTATAATATTAACATTTAATTTAATAGAATTAATTAATTAATTAAATGGATTAATTTCAATGAATGATAATTGGTGGAATGGACACAACATGTAATTCATGATTTTATTGTGTCTTTTATATGAATTGTATTGCCTTGGGTTGTTTTGGGATTCATAAATTTAATGCATGAGAGGTTTTCCCTCAATCTATTTTTATTATTATGTGTATTCCATTTATTCTGGATAATGAATATTGTTATTTTACTTGTTGATTTTGATTGTTCAATCTCCCTTACATTGGGTTTTTAGAAATTAGTCTCTCACAATGACACTTTTATCTGGATGATCGGTGTAATGCTTCGTGTTCATTTTATTTTTATGATGGGAATGACCTAGAACCACACCTATCTCTAGAGATGGTTATGAAATATCACTATACCAATATCAAATGTTGGGAATGATGTCTGACATTCATTATGATATTATGGTCTGGTAAAAAAATTTATAGCATATAGGATCGTTAAACTAGATATGGATGATTGAGTTATAACCTAGGTCTAGCTAGCACCCAATATCCATGTATATGTATACTTATGTCCTCACACACTTAATGATTATACATGTATACAGTATATAGATATATTTGTATATCTAATATTATTATGTATATATGATTTCCAATAATGCTCTTATATTGGCCTATGAAAAAGTCGGTAGAGCTTACATGGTGTCCAGTTGGAAGCTGACCTTGTTTGTATTTATTATATCATATTTCTTTATTATTCATATGACCAACACTCTATTTAGCTATGTACACTTATTTTTTAATCTTTAGAAATCATTTTAGGTGGCCTATTGATTTTATCTCACACCCTTATGTGGCTATCTTTGGTACTAGAGTAGACATAATGGATCTAGGTATGGAAAAGGGAAAACCCCTATTAGAGATGACTGATTCGTTATACTTATATTATTGGTCATGGTAAAAGATGAGAAATCATATTCTCATGTTCATATTGGACCATAAAATTTTCATTTTTTTTATTTTCATATTGAATTTTGTATATGCATGCCCCATGTTTACCCTTCTTGTATATTACTTTTCCATGAAATCATTGTATATAACATTACCATTGGGATATTGAATATTATTATAGTCATTTTTATGTATTCTATCGTATTAGTTATTGTATTGGATCTGTACATTTTTCACTGTCATCATATCCATTATTACAATATAATATGATGGAATAGTAACGCTAATATACCACATTAGACCCTTTATACTAGTTGGTATCCTCAAGCTTACTGGGAGGGAAACATTAGGCTACATGATCTAATAGCTTGAGGCACTGGTTATGTGGATCATGTGTCCGGAAGATATAGTGTTGTATTCAAGGGTTTCTTTTTTTCCATTCACTAAGTATTTATTTATTATATAATAAAGTATGATGTAAGAGTATTTGGTAATGATTCTATGACTCGATTTAGCTGACCCACATGCTGTGGAATCCAAAATATAATTTTATGGACTATTTTTGTAATGATTTTTCTCCAATTATTGTTTATATGATTTCACAATTATGTGTCACACATGCCTTGTGATATTATTAATATTGAGTTTATAAATTTTGGATATGGTCCTAGACCTACTATGGAATGGAATAAATATGACATGTATCATTATAAGCATGTTAGGGATAACATCCCATGGACTATTCCATGTCACATATAATTTTTAGTGTAATTTCCTATTTTATATATTTATATCCTAATTATTATGTATTAAAATGTGATGAATTTAATTATGGAAAATATAATTGGAAAATTTAACGTTCCAATAAAAATCTAAATGGGCTTCGAATAAATATTTTTTATGAAGTATTAATTATCCAATGATTCCATTTTTTTATTTTGGAACTACAGGTTTATGACTGTGAAATATATATATTCTTGTGATCGTTATGAATTTATATGAATTTAAAATCATTAATGAAAGGTTACCACTTAATGGGATTATAATTCTAATGTAAAGGTTGTCTTCATCTATACCTGGAAATTAAAACCCCATGTAATGGAAACCCTACTTTTATTGGAGACATAATCCCACCCCCAGCCATAGTAGTGGGTAGATGATATTGCCTCTTAAATTCATATGACCTCTTATGGCCAGTCTTTATCATGTAGACATGGTATTTGTAGAAGACAGAGAGGTGATATTTTCTATTATAATGATTTTTATGTTTCTAAGTTAACTATATTTAATTATTTTATATACTAATTTATCTTATGAGGAATGAATTAGGAATTTTAGAATCATTCCAACACAACATTCTGATTTCATATTCCATGAATTTGATGGATACCATGAACTAGAGGGGTTGCAATTGATCCTCCATTTATTCATCATATAGTTACACCTATTAAACAACCTGAAATTTGTGACATGTGAAATCAAACTGAGTTTTGAGAGGGATTTTCCCACTTGATGATGTCTATGGAATGTGTTCCTTAACCTACCCCAGCTATGGAAATGCTGACTAGAAGGGTTTAGTAGAAGCATACTACCACCATTTTAGGGTATGGAGGACAACACGCTCCAAAGTCTAGTCAGACACCATGTTTTCTATTTTTGAGGATCTGGAGGCCCCACATGAGATAAGGGAAAAAACTGCTACTTATATGTTACATGATTATAGAATGTGATGGTGGTATTTTATTACCCAAGAATACTAACATAGAGATATTATCTAGGAAGACATTCAAATGATATTTTATGAATAATTATTTCAAAATAATATGAGGGTTAATCGGGAAAGAGGGTTTACGATCCTACTAGAGGGACCCATGTCTATAATGAAATATTTTTCTCATTTTCTTAAGATGTATTGTTTCACACCTACGATAGTGAGTGAATATTTTATTACCACTACGTTATTCACAGATGGTTTGGTGTAAATCATCTGATCAAAGGTTGATGTTTTGAGATTGACCACTATTTCAGATATTGTCAACCATGCCCTTATTATTCATAGGTATTTTAGGGATAGTAATGGTGTAATCTAGGTAAATTCAACACATATATTTTTCAATTCTTCCTCTTGTGGGTGAAAGCATCAAATTGAGAAAAATCATGGGGGTATAACATCCATAAGGCTCATACTAAGAATTTCATGATATGTCACAAGTATGGTAAGTCATGATACACAAAACCACATCATATTTTTGATGTAGTGGAATGAAGAGGATATGGTTGGATGGGAATATCTATCTCATATTCAAGAAAATTAGATTAGTGCATAATTAGTGGGGAAATAAACATAAAAAAATTTCTATATAGGGGCCTATATAATCTCCCCACGTAGGAAGATGGAATAAAATTGCTTCTCAAGACAAGGTGGTGGTAACCGAAGAAGCAATAAGACTTAGGCCATGCATCACCCATAGAGTAGGAATCCTCATGTTCATCATGTTGTGACTTAGTGTCATTAAATAGGTTAGTTACATGCAATGCATCCTATTCTGAAGGTGTAGAGCACTGAAACATCAATTGTTTGAGGTACTATTCTATGAGCCCCTACATTAGTGTCATTTTTTGAGACCTGTATGTCACACAATTTTACATCTGAGGAAATTATAGAGTATCGAATCCTTGAGATAGATATTTTCTATGGAGTCATGACACTCTATACCTTGATGGGTATGTGATCTGATAATGTTCGTTGTTGTAAGGATTTGAGCCTTCTGATAGGAGGAAATCTCTTCATATGGAATCTTTTCGTCCTCAACCAGATGAGGTTTGATGTAATTATTATGATTGGATAGTTCTCCATCTATCCCATATTTACTATTATCTTTAAGGAGTTACATTTACACCACTATATGGTAGTTTTTATGTGAACAAGGGAGAATATAATGTTCATGAATCTCATGTAGGACCTGAGAATCAAGGTATGGGTAGAGGGAACACCAATATTAAAATTATATTCTTGGATGGTCATGGGTTATAACCCATAGTTTTTTTCATGTAGTTGATCATTTAAGTGATGTTTTCACTTACCATGTTTTTTGATTACCTCCATTGAAATAGAAAGAATTCACTCTAGAAGTATTCCCAAGAGTTTCACCAGTGTCCATTATATAATATACAATGGAACATATAGAGATTCTAGAGATGAATAAATAATTAGAGGACATTGAGGAAAATGTTTTTATACACCCAATCACATCTCCATGGGGTTCACTTGTCCTTTTTACAAGAATATGTACATTTATGTCGTGTTTTTTGTGAAATACTAATTATTGAACCAGCTTACAAAAATGTACCAGTATCATGTAACATTATTATAAATCATATTAGATTATCTCAAAGGAGAAATAATGTTTTCAAATATTTATATGAGATAGGTCTTGGATCAGGTGAATTTAATGTCATCAATCATACCTCACATAGATTTCCAAATCATATATGGACTCTATATGTTTTTATTAGTTCATTCGGCCACATGATCCTACCTGGTATATTTATAGATATGATTAATTGGGATCACCACTTGTATTTGATTTAATTCATGGTAGTATTTATTTAAGACATCTTAGTGAATTAACACACTATAAATGTCCATTAAATACATAATGAGATCATATTTAATACATTAAGGGAGAACCAAATCTATAGTATTCAAATTAAATTTCACATTTGGATAAAAAAAACACTACTTTATAGTTCGCATCATCTCATATTCAATGGTATTATTAGTCCCAGGTAAGGTTAGAGATATAGTTTTTTGGGAACATTCTAAGAAAAAATATGATATACATATTTTCATGGGGCTAGCTGAGTATTATTTATACAAAATCCCTGATTTCAAATGCATAGAAGTTCCATTTATGAGCCTGAATAAAAAGGATATGAAATTATTTTGGTAAGAAGATTCTGAATCATACATTCTTCATTTAAAGGGATGAATGACTTTAGATCATATCCTAATATACCAGATCTAGGTAAGGCCTATATTGTTTACCGTGATGCATCAGATACCATGTTGGGAGATGTTCTGATATATGATTTGTGAGTTGTCAAATATAGGTATCCTTAGTTGATTCCCCATGAGGTGAATTAACTGATAGATGAACGGTATCATGCTATTGTAGTAAATTATTTATGTTTTCGAATAATACTTTATTTAGATGGAATTTTATGGTATTCATAGATCAAAAAATTCTAAAATATAACATTACACATTATTATTTGAATACCATGAAGCAAGAATGGGATGAGTACCTGAAATAATTCAATTTGAGTGTTCCTATATGCTAGAGAAAGGAAATGTTATTGTTGATGTTATGTGCTAGAATATTGGGACATATGTTTTTTAGGAGGCTTGTGGTGAGTGGAAACTAATGGAATTATTTTTAGAGATCCATGATTAGGTTCAAGACCATCATGGGAAGAATATCCTCTCCACCTTTGTAGTTTCCTTTATGCATAAAAAAATAGGTGGAAATTTGGAAACTCTTAGATCATAATTGCTTAGTTCAGTGGTAAATTATCCAAGAAAATGACTCACCTTCAAGTTGGGAAGTGGATGGGGTAGAGACCCAAGGATTTCAAGGACATTTTTTTATCCCAAAAGACATCAAAGATGATATTATTTAAGAATTTCATTCCATATATTTGGGCAGTACATCATGGTGTCACCAAGATATATCCAGACCTGTGTCACCAGAATTGGTGTCCTAGTTGGAAATGTTAAATTGCTATCATTATCACTAGATTTCCCCCTATCTGCAAGTGAAGGTGTAACATCATTGAATTGATGGACATTTATAGATGTTATCCATTCCTAAGTAGAAATGGGATGATGTTTCCATTGATTTCATAACTAGTTTTCCAAGATTGAATCATGTAAATGATATCGTTTGTGTACTCATGGATTGTTTGAAGATGATCACACACTGCTATCCTATTCGATAGATATTTTTGGCTGAAAAAATAGGGATGATACATGTTAGGGAGGTTGTACATATTCATGGAACTCAATGATCTATAATATCTTACTAAGATGATCATTTCGCCTCTCAATTCTAGAATGGGTTGTAGAAGTCCATCAGTATATAGGTGATTCTGAGCATGGTATACCACCATCCAACACATTGATAGACATTGCATATAATTTAGGTGTTATAGGACTTACTCCATTAATGTGTCCTTGATTTTAGGGGTTCTTAGGAGAAACAAATATCACATAATGAGTTCTCTTAAAATAATAGCTTTTAGGGAAAAATTCATACCAATATATATAAATACACAGATGGTATGAAATTTAGATCACCCATATTCTAGTTAAAAGTAGGTGATATAACATTAACATGACATCACATCATCCTAGAGTGTTCCTAGCAGGTCGGTTGATCAGAACACGCATGTTAAGAGATTAGTCTAATGGAAGTCATATTCTAATCGAAACTGACTACCTGCTGAGTTTGAGGATGGGATTCTTCTTTTCTTGTGAGTTATCCAAGTATGGTTCATCATTTTATTTAGAGGATGGGTAATATATCACCTCTATTTTATGGACAATTTGATGTTTTGAAATGAATCAGATCTATGTCTTACCAGATTACACATCCTCAGAGGTACAAATCAAGGTATGATTTCATTTACAATTCACAACACCACAAATATTATCTAGAACCATCATATGTTTTCCATCCTTCTAATTTTGAGATATAGGAGAATTATCCATTTAATAATCATCCAGTCTATTTTGTAGATCAGAGTGTGAAGACACTCTGAGTGGGGATGATTCCTTTAGTACAGGTGCTATCACACTATTTACAAGTACTTGATAAGACCTAGGAGAGGGAAGAGAATATATGAGCCTAGTTGATGGAGAATTAATTATTCATTCACTATTTTCCCTAATAATTCCATCTTAGAGATGGGTTTTATTGAGTTGGATGATTAATGAACGAACTATTATTAATGGAATAAATAATTTTTCCAGTATAAATTATTATTTTAATAATTTAAAACATAACCTATGGTCTATGTAAGGTTTTAAGAGAATGTTTGTCCTATTTGCAGCACTAGGATATAAAAATTTGGAATCAAACGTGGGGTGCAATGTTACTGAATTATTAGTACTAACATTATGGAGTAAACATGCTGGAAACGTAGTGGTTTACAAGAGGCAGTACTATTTTTATTAAAATTCGGGAAACTTGGAACTTGGTCCTAGGGGTTATAGAGGGTTTTGGATAGTACCTTGGGCAGAGCTTTCTCCCAATTTTGAAAACCATTCCCATAACATATGTGGGTATCTCTATTGGATGTTGTTTGTCATAAGGTTGGTGCATGTTTGGATACAGATTAGTCTAAACCATGAGATCTGGCGTAGATGGTTCATTTTAATATTTTTTCATCAAATTTTTTTAACATAAAATATCTCTTCATCCCTAGTTTTCGAGATGATGAATTCCCCTCCTCTAACCTATGAGAGATCTCATCTACTCAATTTTTAGCATATGAATCCATTCACTCATTAAAACATTGATTTGAACCTCATTGGTCACATTTGATCTATTTTGGTATGCTCTTAAATTCCCTTTCATTCATTAAATGTTTATATTCCCATCTCTTATGCTATTTTTATTTGATCTCATTCTCTTAATTTTTAGGATGTTTGACTGCTCATTGTTTTACATCATTTATACGTCAAATCTCAATTCAATAATGGATAAGGATTTATATATTGACATAAGTTAGGTATCCTTGTTGTTTTCCCTAATGGTAGAGTGGTATTCATAGCACTTACATTGTGTAAAATGACATCCAATACCATTTGTTTCCCCTCAATTGCATATTTCCTATTAATATTGAATTGTCTAGAAACTCCCATGGGTAGTTTAGATTGGCTAGGGGATAGAAAAGATATTATTTTAATCCATATAATTTGTGAAAAATTAATTGATATCTTTAATATATAATTTTAACATATTTTAATACCTTCTATGTGGTCCGACTTATATTAAATTTAATTGAATTTCTAAATTAATTAAATGTAATAATTCTAGTGAATGATAATGGGTTTGAAGGCCAAACCCAGTAATGCATGATTTTATTTATATGTATTATATGAATGATTATTCCATGTGTTTTGTTAGTATTTATGAATTTATTTTATTAGAGGTGATCCATCAATGAATTATTATTATTAATATTATTATGAGTATGCCATTGGTATTAACTGTACAAAATGGATTATTGACTTGTATAGCATATTTTTTTACTCTCCCTTAAATCAGGTGTATATAATGACATATCCCACCATTAACCATGTGTCTGGGTGATGGGAATGAATATATTTATTTCATTTCATTGGGTGTTGGTGTTAAATCTCGCCCAACCATTCATGGGAGTTGGGCATGATGTCCTAACCAACTAATGTAGTGTGTTTATAATGATATCTAATATTTATTATAATATTATGGTCTTGTACCATTTTTAATAAACATATATTCTTGTTATAAAAGTTATGGATTATTGAGTTATGCTATGGGACTATCTAGAAACTTACATCCCTTTATATGGCTACTTATGTCCTCCCATATTAAGGTAATATACATGTACATAATGTATAACAATATTTATATATAATGGTTACCAATAAAGACCTTGTTCTGATCCATGCTGAAGAAGAAATAGTCATATATATGTCCTATAAGTATCTGAGCCTATTGGTATTTATACATTCGTTTTTATTTATTATTACTCTGTCCTAGACACTGAATAAATATGTATACTACTTGGATTATTTAGAAACACCATTACTGGTGGCCTAATGAGTTTATCTCACACACTAATAATGACACATTGGGTTCCTCATTAGACCACATGTTTGTAAGTATTCATACTGGAATGCTCCATGTTATGTATGGTTGATTCATTTAACTTCTAGCATGGAGCATGGGAGAAGAGGGACAGGATTATGCTTGGGATTCTAGTAGAAAAACAATATGTATTTTTTGTTCTTTTGTATAGAATTATATATATAACTATCCACAATTCCCTATTTATGTATCTTTTAATTCCATGAAATCATTTTATTTGAATCATACTATGTGCTTTTTATTATTATTACAATCGTTTTTTTATTTATGTGGCCAATGTAGTTATTGTATTTGATTCTATAATTCCATCTATTATTTTATGCTCCCTCTATATTATACTTACTCATAATATCATTTTTTACACTCTATTAGGATGTTATATTCACCCCACTATAAAACCTTATACCCTCACTACCGGTCAGTAGAGTCTGGTATATAGAGAGGCACACTTTATGTTATGTGTCCCACTAGGTAAGGGAACCAGTTAAGTGGATCTCGGGTCGAGATGTTACATATAATAAACATTGAGGTCATTCTTCTAGAGCTCAATATTTTCTATCATGATTTTTTTTGATATTCTACATCATATAGAGAATGTTCTATTAATTAATACAACTCATCAGGTCAATGTTTTTTTGAAATGAACAATTTAATGAAGATATGTGGGAACCAGAGAATATAATGAGGAAAAAGTGTCCATATTAGATTTTATTGAATAGAATAATATATAGGATAAACATTATTTTAATGTGGGTAAAATCTAATACAATAATATTTAATAAAAATTTTAAAATGAATTTAATTTTTTCGATACATTTGTTACATAGAACACCATGTTTTGAAAAATCACAGTATGCTAAAAATATTATAATATAAATATTACCTTTAATACCTATCCTTTAATATTGGTGCAATGAATAAGAATATCAACATTTTAAAACATAATTATAATGTATTTATATAAATAATTCATACTAATAAAAAGGTACATAATTTATTATAATATTTTTATATGTTTTGATAATATTATTTTCTCATAAAATGATTTCTATGATTTTTGTAAAAAAAACAATTCGTATATTTTTTCCACATTTAGAGAATTTATTTTAGAAATGAAAATATTTTTTTATATATATTTAAAAATTATCATCTATTGAATTTTTAAGATTTCTCTGAAAAAATAACATTTCCAATGAATAGTTATAATACTGATTTTCGTTAAAATATGCTTCTATTTTAAATCATTTACATCATTACATATTTATTAAATAAAATAAGAAAAATTTTATTAATTAAGTTATTATTATAATTATTTAATTCATTTTAACTGAATTCATGTTAAATTTTCATAAAAACATTCAATATTTAGGAAAAGCCTCTCATTTGAAAACCAGTTTTACATCACGTCTGCATGTTTGATTTTAATTAATCATTTTAAACATATATGAATGGAATTTGGAAAATACTATTCCATATCTTTAATTAGAAAAATTAATATTATGTAATAAGGTTACAGTAATTTTTTTGAAAATAAATTGAAATATAATAACAATTAAATACAATTATTATGGTTAATATGGGGTTACAAGGGGGTTAGTCTAAAAATATGATTGGTGAAATGACATAAAAAATTCCAAATCTCATTAAATTGGAATATTTAAACAATAGATATTTTATGTTAAGATAATTATCAATTTTCTATAATAGTTCAACCTCTTAAACGTTCATAATTGTTTTTATTTTCACAAAACCCAAATTTATCATATCCCCCACATATTAATGGGAACCCCCTCTCTTATCCTTGTCACATTCCTAAAATATATTATTTGAACAAGACCATTCCAAATATTATCTATATATCCATAAATGCATTCTATTCTCCATTAATTTATTCATGCATATAATCTAGGAATTCATTTATATGAAATCTTAAAGAGGTTATCTGAATATCAGATATCATTCTCAATTGAGATTTTCTATTTTATTTCTTCATCGAAATCCTTCATATATTGTTGAATTATTCAGATATAAAAACATCATTATATAACATTTACTAATAGGATTTTTTAACATTTTAAATATATATATTTTTTCTCTTCCATCAAATATAATATTAAAGCTTGGATCTTGTGTGGGACATAATACCTCATCACGAAACAATGAAATCTATTTTCCAACACCAACTCTCTTGGATGGATAAAATGATGTATTTAACATATATGTGTTATATTTATTACAATATTACACTTATATAATTTTAATATAATGTATACCATAATACATTCCATTATTTAGAAATATAGTAATATAGCTCGTGTGTACAACTAACTACCTCCTCGAAAAGTGATTTCATTCATTTTTCATTTCACCCTTCATGTGGATGTTTATATATATTAATTTAATTATAATATAGAATATATATGAAAAGATAATTAATCTAAAAATTTGATTTATTATTTTCCTTTTTTCATTAGGTTCATTGAGAAAATAAAAATAATGTTCCTCCATACGTACGACATATCATCTCCATGAACGATGTAATTAATTTTCAATGTTTACCATTTTGTGATGACCCTAAAAAAATATATTATTAATATATATTATTTTTATATGATTTATAACATTATGAAAGTTAATATCACTTTTATTTCCTTGGGACACAAGGCATATACACTAATTATATCTTTTGTGTGGTTTATTTACAACCAATGAATTCCCTTTATGATTATTATCCTATAATTTTAGGCTACAAATATCAATATAATTTTATTTAATTCATGGGTGTTTGAATAAAAAATTACCAAAGTGTAAGGTTTAATGTTATAATCATATTATTTATTAGAATTGTTTATGATTAGGTTTTTAGGCTTAAATATTATTATATATATATATATATATCATGAAACATGGATAATTTATTATCCTCAAATTATTTCAGGAAAATAATTTCTGTTCTTTCACCATATTCAATTAATGTACTTGAGATTTAAAAAATATATATTTTAGGAAAAAACATACTTCGGTCATCATGTTAAATGATTATTTATTACCTCTATATGTTTTCTATAAATTATTTGAATAAAATTTTAAATTTATCAGTTGAATATATAAGGGAAATTATAAAAATGATATTGATTAAAAAACCTTAAAAATAATGACTATTTTGTTTATAAAAAGTGGTTATTTTAACTTTTTATAAAAAAAAAATAAACGGGGTATTTGTTTTAACATGTAAAATTGGGATAAAATTTTTAACCATTATCACCACTCAATTATTTTAAATTTCATTTAAATTTATTAATGGTTATTTCCAATGAAAATAAATTTCATTTTATTTGGTAAATTTTTAGTCATTAATGATTTTATTTTCTATTGAAAAGAGATTTCCTCAAATAAATTATTGAAATTTTATATAATTTTTATTTATCATTGAACACATCCATTAGTGTTTCATTTGTATTACTAGGTATATGGTACAATGGTATAATAATTATAATTTATTTTTAGGGTTTTTGTTTATAGGTTTGATGAATATATGTATATGAAACCTGTTCTATTTATAGGGGTTATGAAATGATGAAATGATGAAATTTTATGAAAACTGTTTATTTTGATTGTGTTATGTTATGATAAAATGTTTATGAAAATTTTTTACCAGTTCATGGGTTATGAAATTATGAATGTATTAGGATATTTCCAAAGACAAAGTTATGCATTACCTAAGATGTGGGACCTATATCACTCTCAAATTCATTGGGAAAAGATTTATATCTCATGGTATAAGGATGTGAAACAAGACATGTACTTGATCTCATATAGGAAACAAGCTGATGTGATTGATACACCATAGGAAATTGGTTATAATTTCATATCAATTAGTTAATGTGAAACATGTGTTGATTCTCAATTTTTTATGATTTTGTGTTCTTGGTAGTTAACCTTGATATATGAAATAGTTTCATCAGCAATGACAGTTCCACGCTTATGTGAAATTAACTTATTGTTAATGATTGATTTATTATTATTTTCAATAATAATGTTATTGTCATTTGAATGAATATGTTTAATACTTTGTATCATGTATATGATCAACACTAGAGTAGAAATTTACTTGTTAAATTATATTATTAATCTAATACTATTATTATTATATTATGCATCCACATGATCATTTGTTGATATGTTCCATTTTTACACGTATTGAACCTGTGATATCATCCATTTATTTTGATTCCTTTCTCTAGGTTTTGATTATATGTTTATGTACGGTATTTCTATAATTTTTACTAAATAGAATGATCATTATGGAAAATGTTGAATATCATTCCATTAATAAAAATATTTTTTATCTAGTTTCTAAAGACAATAAAATTTTACAGTCCTTGGATAGTTAATTATGAAATTAAATGAATATTAATTTAATAATATAAAATAACAATTTTTAAAAGTATTGGTCATTATAAACTTAATGTCAATGTTTCATGTTGATTTTATTTACAACAATAATTGAAAATATTTTTTATATCATTAAATATTGTTGATCACATGATGTTTGAAGATATTTTATGCATGCATAATGTGTTCAATAGAAATCCAGGAGATTCAAAAAATGGAAATCATTTGAAACATTACATAGAAAGTTTTTCTCAAATATTTTTAATACATTCTTTTGATTATAATCTAATGGATTCACCCCATTCGTGATTTTATGTATGAATGATAGAATGTGTGTTGTTATTTTAATCCAATGATATCAATATACTATGATGGAAATAAAATGAAAATAAATAATAATTCTAAAGTTTATTATCATAAAGGAAATTCCTAATATTGATATTGATTCATACCTTTTTCCTCTTTTCAAAAAATATTGGATTTATAGAAATACGATATAAAAAATACGATGAATGTGTGACCAAAATTATCAAACTGTATACCACTCTATTATATTCCCTTTAATATTTCCATGGAAAAAGTAATTTATGTAGTTGGAACACCTATTCATGATTATATTTTCATTGTATTTAACAATCATGATGTTTTTTATATTAGGAACAACTTGTGAGTACATTTTATAATTTTTATAAAAAAGTTTAAATAATAAAATGATATAGGGAAAAAATAATACATAAAATATTTGGATGGTGAAAGATATAAAGATAGTGGTGTCAATAAATTCTAATAGGATACATTTAGATACTTATATCAAAACATAAAAATATTTAATTTATATTTTTCAGCGTGATATGGCATTCCTCCCAATTAACTATACTAATTATAGATATATTCCCAATTTTTTGAATAATTAGATATTTTATTCCAAAAAAAATGTATTAAAAGTTAATTAATAAAAAATAATTAAATAATTTTATTTTATTACCCTATTAAATATTAAAATAAAATTTATGTATGTTATTTTTATATTTCTTATCATTTTCACATGCCCAAAATTAAGACAAGTCACATGATTGTAATGAAACTAGTATTTTAGTATGGTACACTAAAAAATTCTATATATATATATATATGATTTTTTATCAATGTTATCATAATTGTTTTGTGTCCCAAGACTCTGAGTTAATATATATCCAAATTATTAATATATATATTTTTGAATTAGCATTCACATTTTTTGAATAATTGTTTTTCCCATTATTTAGGATATCAGATGGGAAATATAATTCAATGATTTTTTTAAATGATTTTAAGCCTAAGGGAGACTTATAGTTGGTTCGTGTTACGCCTTATGATGAAGGAAATAATTGGAATGTGAACTCATTAAAATAAATATTTTATGTATATTATTTAATTAATTTCCAAAAACCCTAATACAAATTTATTTGAACCCTATTATCAAAAATAGTTATGGTTATCCATATAAATCAATGATTTGAGAGGATTTATGATGTAAAACCCATAGTGAGTGATAATAGATCGCATCACAATTATCATTTTTTCAAGGGATTTTATTCCTTAACAATGTTCAGGGATCTCACATATAACAACATCACCGACAATTCATTCATTAGTGATCAACCCAAAAATGGCACTGAGACATAATTTCTGGATTTCCACAATTTTATTTATTATTTTTGAAATTATTTCATATCTATACTTATTTTTCAATTTCATCAACTCATTTCATGATCACATTTCTTATTTAGTGTTACTGAACATAGTTGATATCATTATATACTTTATATTTCAACTAAGTTTCACAATACGATGTTCTTCAATGATTTTTAACCATCTAATGATGGGGTTTCACTTCATTCTTATGATTTTTTCAATTATTAATCATGATATTCACCAATGGTCTACCAGGTCAAATATCAACATCATCCGGCTAGATTAGATCATTATCAAGCCCCTATATTTGTGGTGGATTCATGAATGATATAGACATCTGCATTTTTAATTTATTCATGATGAGATATTGGATGTTTGTGTTGGAGATTGGGATTAGATTATGGATTGTCTGTTCACATCACTAGGTGATGCAAGAGGGTAGGGCGGTGTGATGGTGATGACATAAAACAGTTGGGGTGGAATGAATCCAACCACTAGTGAAATTTTCTTCTTTATTAAACTATATTTTTGATCACATTGGTGGTTTTTTTCTGATCTAGTTACAATAGAGGTGTAGGGGAGATTCATGAAGAGTTTTAGATTTCTAAAAAATATTTACATACATAGCGTGTTCTCCATAAATGTAAAACATATAGTTCCCCTAATTAGATGAATGAGATTTCATGAAAAAATAAATATCCCAAAACTTTTGGCCTTAGACATTACATGTGACTCGGTCCAGGTGGATCCCCATATACCCTAAGGGTACATTGGAATATGCACAACAAGTTACATTGAAACAGTCTTATAAATGGGCCCTACCATGACAATATTAGATGAACACAACCTTTTTCACATGCATAGATAGAGGGTGTGAGCTTGTAATTGAGTATAGAGATATGGGGTAAATATCATGGGTAGTCATATGGAATCTAATACATTCCATGTGTCCTTATGTACATATATTGTACTTTTAATAGGATCATCTACATTATGTATTTAGTTCATCAGAACATGAATTTGGTCCCATTATTATACTATCCTGGGTAGTTTTTAACATAGTACGTGATGGTGGGCTTCATTTTTACATTATATATATGACATAATGTATGTTGATCATGAAATGTCATTCAATGATGCTTAGGTATTGTTCGTCGTTAGGTTTTATCTGTTGAGATATTTTAGGGTTTGTACCCCCTATAAAACCAGTGAGTAGGTATCCTGTACTATTTATATAGGAAGAGTTAGTACCCACCCACACTATAGTGTTGAATGGTTCCTCTTTCAATTTGTTTTTTGTCCCACGTATTCAAGAACCAATGGGCAGCAGGCCTTCTACTGATGTAAGTGCTCCCATCACAGTGGATCATTGTGGCATGGTGTATGATGTCCATACAATTTTTGTGAGGTTACACATAGTGTTGGGTATCAGATATTGACCATTGGGATATCTATGATGAATCATCATTCTTAACTCACTATGGAGATGGATATCACCTTTCCCTCTCACCAAGGATCCTTTTGAACACTTATATTTTGTTTCTTTTTACCCTCTTGCTTATGGTTAGATCGAGATATTTCTAAATATATTACTCGATTTTGGTTTAATGGAAATCTTATTTGATATGTATATGATCACCCATGTATAATATTTTCCTATAATTTTTTTTTCTAATGCTGAATACATGAAAATAAACTAAGATAATGGAGGAGAATTATCATACATGGAGGTGTTGAAATTTTTTGGTGCTCTATATAAGATATTGTGATCCTGGATCGATAATTAAGTATTTTAGAATTTTTTTCATGATGGGACCTATTTTTTAGTATTGTTTCTATTTATACCCATTGTGAATTTTGTATTATGATTCTATACATTTATGTATTTCCATCATTTTTGTGGTATCTATGGTTTAAAGACATGATTTTTGTTGTTGTTATATATCTATACTATTTCATGGATCATTTTGTGTTCACAAATATATGATCATTTGTATAAGGTCTCACATTTCATTAAAATTAATACTCAATACATTTCACCATCCCCTATTATAAAGGATGTGGTCTTGGAGTGTCACATTAAGATTACCATAAGCCATGCATGGCTCAGCTGGTAGGTTCATGAGAAAGTGGAATCAAAGGAGGTACATTCCTTGGATGATGTTTGGAGTTTGAGTTATAGGGTTTTGTTTGTGGAGAATAGATAAATAATTTAACATATTCTATTGTTCATATATCAGGATAGGAATCCCAATGTTGGTGAGGTGACTAGATTATCCATACACCAAGTCTCTGACAAAAATATTGTTGACTTGGTATACAATGATAATTGTTTCCTGAAACCAATGATATATGATGTATATAGCAGTGATTCTTTTTTTACTTTCATTTAATTCTTTATTTATTTCTCAATATATGATCATTATTGCGTGTAATGTATTTTAAACTTTCTAGATGCCTCTTCAATGATGGAATTTATGATATTGATACAGGATAATGAAGACAATCAATTGAGTGATCAAAACAACATTAAGGGATCCACATTATAATTTAGATCTTCTGGGAAGGCATAGATCATTGAAAATGCTTGTTGAGAAGCTAATAGTTCATGAATGTCAAGATGATAATGCACATATTATTATCATGTTTTTTTATTCCAATGATAGATACCCCTTCTATTTTGTAATGATTCATACCCTTAGGCAATACATTATTATATAGTGGTGGTTTTCCATGTATTCTATGTTTTCCATATCACAAACAATTATATGATTATTCTTATGACCATTTCTCTTCTCATAGTAACATGGTTCAGGAGGAATATGATCACTCCTTCCCACGATGGAGAGATTATCTCATTATTAGACTTCCAAAGTCTATTCTTCGGTGATTTTCACCCTTCCTAATAAAACTATATGTTGATTTAGGTTTTTGTCCAATCTTAGAAAGGTGATGTGCCATTTTATGATTACACACTGAGATTTATTGGCCTCATTCATTTGTCTCACGGTATGGTGCAATTTGGATACTTCATTGTGGAAAACATTGTGTTTGGAAATCGTATAATATACATGATATCATAGTCCACATAACCAGTCCAAATTATTATGGGGTGATAGAGTGGTGTTTGAAGACAGAGAACTTCATATAAGTGGGATGTCATGTGGTGGGAGATAATATTTGTATTATGGTGATGATTTATCTATTGTATTTGATGAGAATTATCCATATAGGTCTCATATCAGGATACATAACCTTTCCCTTACATAGACATAGAAATCTATAGTATACTGCTCACACAGAGCATCCAATCATCCTTGAGAGTGGTGATACTATGTGTGTGAAGGGAGAGGTCAGTTGTATCAGGATTATCTAAACCAATGTCCAGAAAATGGTGGCTAAGAAGTCGATTGAACTCCATTTCAAACAAATAAATAAGATCAAGGCTATATAATTCACAGTTAGGTAATCCCTTATCGGGGTGGTGCTAATAGTTTAATGGGTGGACCTATGTGGGGAGATTTTTTTCATAGTAGAATGTTATAAGATACATCCACCACCAACACCTTGTGGACCACAGTAAACATAAAGTATTGGAGGTTGGGGTGCCAATAATTTAAAGTCTATAGAGGGATATGAGTAGGATTCTCACTAGATTGATCAACATATGACCTATTTCCTCTATAAACATTTTCCACTACTAGAATACATAGGTGTGAGTCATTCCTTTTTCTATATATTACTTTTTTGAGAAATAAAGAATCTTGTTGAATCTTACTCCCATCAGTTTTGGCTACGTGTTCCCACAATGAAGGATTATTCTATATTTCCAATCATCTTATATAGTGAGTTTCTTCCATGTGGGTAGTGTTTCTTGTTGATCCTCCTTGTCATTGTGATAAAATATTTTGACATAATTAGGGGAATAGACTAGTTAATTGTTTCTCTTTATAGAAAAATAGTCACCAGTATTGAATTATATTACATTATAGAAATTCTACAAAATTCTAATTAATGGGTGTGATATATCTCAAGGTTTTGTGAGTGAGGATCTTGAGAAGAAATTTAGAACCCCTCTCCCAATTTTTTTTGATTATCCCTTAGAGTAGCAGGCTCTTTGGGACTCTTAATTGTAGGGGTAGTGGATGATTATATGGATATGATTCATTAGATATCCCAATACTACCTACAAGGTAGTAGATTGAATTCAAAATTGACTTGCACCCCACTATGACACAAATATATTCTATAGTATATCAGATGACTGGAATGAGATTAAATAATTGATAGTGAAGTTGGAGGACCATTGAGATAATGATTTTGTCAAAACCCAATGCATCCCACATGGAGGCTCTAGTTTAATTCATGAAAATGTAAGATGGGAGATTGAAATTTTTTAACTATCATCACTTGAATCAGGAAATGATAAAAAAACCCTTTATGATAAATGATGAACTCTTTGACCAGATCAAAGGTCAGTATAGGTTTTGAAAGATCAATTGATGGCCCGACAACCACCATTTGAGGGATAGTGAGTGTGATATTCTAAAGAAGGAATTCAAATTTTGGTAAAGACACTATAAGATCCCAATGATGATTTTTTTTTGGTTTGAATAATGACCATACAATGTTCTTGGATCCTATAAAGTAAATCTGATAGATATTCATGGATTGATTCATAGTATTATTCATTAGTAACATTATCATATACTCTATTTTGGCGGAGGATCATGAATATAATTTGAGGATGGTCCTAGATGTACTCCCATATCACTGAAATTATGGTACGACCATGGGGTGTCATATTTGGCTATATGAGGTTCACATTATGGGGAATTCAATATCTTAGAATCTTTTAGATATGGACCCATAACTGATTTATGAAATGTTTTATTGGTATACCCTGATGATCATGATGAGGGTATAGAGATTTCATGGTTTGGTTAGGAACTACTAGAGGTTTATGGTACAATACTCCATGGTAGGGTCCATTGTGACTACCCTAACATGGAAAGGGAATGGATTTACAGGGAGTGAGAAGTTTTATAGAGCCCTCTAGGAGATGAGGATGTGATTGACTAGTTATCATTTGTTTAGACTACCAGATAAGGATGTTGAGTGTGTGGTGTTCTTAAATTCCATTGGAGATTGGATCATCTACGTATTGATGAAAATGATAGAACTGAATTCTCATTGTGAACATATATTGAGGAACCAAGAACATAATTTGGAAAACTATGACATAGAATTGGAATTGGTTTTCGTCCCCTTATTTATATGAGTTATTATCTTCTAAGTGAGAAGTTTGTTGTTTACTCCGACATCTAGAGTCTGAGGCATATCATTACATTGGTATATAACTAACACATATCAATATTTTAGATTACGTTCATATAATAATACATAATTTAGATAATATATACTCTAGGGAAGTGAAACATGGTTCGGAAATCCCTTAATAAGAAATTTTTTATCACTTGTTGGAGGAGGAATTTTATAAGTTAGCCTCATTGTAGCTCACCTTGAATTTGTAAAGGGTATTGTTTATCTTTAGGTGATGGTGGAGACTACAACACATCACAATAATGTGAGTTATGTTCTGTTAGGAATCCATTACATTATGTTTTTATATGTCCATATATATTTAAGAGATATAACAAAAGTGTTTTTGATGGAGGGTATCACATCATCATTTTATATGGAAGGATTGGGGTAATGGTAATATGGTGTAAGGTTGTGTTGAGGTAATTTTATACACCCCCCTTATAAATATATTATAGTATTCCATGGATGTAATTGAACCATATGTGCTAATTTAGGTAGGACTAAATCATTAAGAGAAATGATTAGTTGGTTTCTCAATGTCTTAGGTGTGAGAAGCTAATGACTATGAATTAGGTTCTAGCAGGTTTGAATCAACCTATTGATATACCTAAATGGAATTTTGATAGAATATATAGGGATTTTTATGGTTATAAAAAAATTTGGAGTCCATATTTCTAATTTGGTTATTGTTGTCCGACTCTCCATGTTGACACACATTATTGCACTAAGGGAAAATAGTTTGGTCAACTATTAGAGGATGGTGTACATGATGGATATCAACTGGGATCTTGGGGTACCCATGAAGATGATATTTGAACTTTATTCTTGATTTATGTCACCATTATAGTGGGTTTTCTATGAATATTGAAGGAACAAGTTATATATGAGTATATCCTTTCACCCTGAGAATGACTGATAGAATGAGAAGACCATCAATGTTTTGGAGGATATTCTAAGAGAAAGTGTGCTGGACTATGACTAAATCCAAGGGATTAATTTAAATTAATTTATTATTCATTAAATAATAAATATAACTACACTATTTTAATCATCCAATTCACATCCTGGTATGTGTAACCTATATGTAACCCTTGTACTGGAATGAGATTGTCAAGACAACTCTTGTTGGACATGTTATTGTGTTGGAAATGATGATTAAGGTTTATATGATCTGCGATAATATGAGAACAACCCAACGATGATATAAATATAATTTATGTTGATTAAATATAACATTATAGTTTGATAAGGGAGTATTTTTTTCCTGAGAGTCTCCCCCTGAAGGGGATTAGAGAGATTTCTCTGATGAAGAATGTTATCCCTAAGATTCATCAAGCTATTTGAGATCCTATAAAGTTTTTTTCAGGTCTCATACAACTTGGAAATTCCTCCAATCATATAATGAGTGCCTAAAATATTCCCTGTTTCACTAATTTGTAGGTACATACATGATTCAACCCCGGTTATAGGATAGGGTGATGTAGACGTCGAGTTCATAGCCACCTATCCATGGAACCTCATAGAGATTGAGGGTTGACATGAGAGGAAACTATGTGGATGTTCCATCTATTTTGGCTTGGGTGATTTTGAATTATGGGAGCATATGTGAGATCAATTTTGAGAATAATATATAGATAATGGATCATCACCCCGACCTCATTATGTAGCTTATTATTTTCAGGGTGAGAACCATTAAAGGAGGGGAGAATGTATCACATTCTGTTTTTTGTAGTTTATTCAATTGGATTTTTTTGAATATATATACATATATAGATTTTCTTTAAATTTGTAACAATATTTTTGTTTCACAGGTCCCAATAATTAATAAATATTAGAAAATATTAATATATATTAAATCATATGTACTGATTTTTTTCAAAATAAAAGGTTCTCCAATTAATCAGGACGCCTAATGGAAAATATGAGACCACTGTTATTTCTGTAATATAATTTTTTACCTATTAATAACATTAAAATAATAATATTAAAATGATTTAACATTAACATTTTCTACTGTGTTTTGTAAAAATAATAATTTATTAATTTTATTTAATAAATTTTAAAACCCTATAATACACTTCTATTTATCACCTGTTATGAAAAAACCATAGGTGCGTCCACATAACCAAAGGTATTTGAGAGGATCCATGTAGTATATCCATTGAATAAAAATAGTGGATCGTTGAGAATTCATAATTTTGAATGGTAATTTTAACAAAAAAAATAATTATTTGACCTCAGCAATAAAAATTGGTGGTTCATATTCTTCATTTTAGATTGATCTAAAATCTTGTTAGGGATCATCAGTTCATGTAGTTATTTCATCTTATTAAATCATTCAGTATATATTTCTTTTATTTACCTATTTTCAAGAATTTTTCATTCTCCCCATGATCTAGATTACTAATTAGGGTTTCAGAGTCTAATTGAACACTATATGGAATTTTATTTTCAACCCAGTCATGTTTTATAAAATAATTGAACAGGTTCACACAATCCAATGATGGGTTTTAGAATATTTATATACTTTCTCCAAAATATTAATTAAATTAATCATCATTGGCACTATGGTTCATGGATAAACATTTTTATGTTCGATTTTAGTGTTTTTGGGCCCCCAAATTTGTAGAATAGGTAATAATGATATGGATATTTTCATTTTTCAATTTATTCATGTTGTCAATTGCAATGTGGGTGTTGGTGAAACTAATAAGTGTCTCAATAATGTGTTTCCATCCATCAGGGAATTGATTCAAGAGCACTGTGTGATAATTATTATATGTATATGGTTTATTTGGCTGGAATCTATACATCAAAGGAATTTATTGTTTTATTAACACTAGATGCAAGATCCATGATGTATTTTACTGTATATCTATTGAAAAAATTGATGCATGTGAGACACACAAATAGTTCATTAATTTTGAAAAAATAATTTCATACATAGTGCCTAGTTTAGGAACAAATAGTATGTATTCCCCCTAGTATAATAAAAAAGGTTTAAGGAACAAATATTTACGAAAACTCTTATGGTTTTACCACATTCCTTGTAACTCGATGATAGCTCTTCAACATGTACCCTAGGGTTACATAGTCAATGGATCAGCCAGGTATACATGAACAAACATGTATATGGGTAGAGACATAGCTTGTTACATGGGTAAGAACCTAGTACATGGGAATTACCTTAGTATGATGGAATGAGAGTGATTATATGGGAACAAAATAGAGTACACTGGTGTACTTTTGGAAGCTAAGACACACAACCCGACCCTATGAACATTCTTTGTACCTTCCCCAGTAACTTCTACCTTGTGTATCTTTTTCAATAGGACATGGAATCAGGACATCAAGTAGAATATCCAAAGATGTTTTCCACATAAAACATGATGTGTCCCTTCATTTTTGAATTAGATTTATTACATGATTTTCGATGATCATGAATATTCCTTGAGTCATACATGAATGATTTCAGTTATCTGGTTTGATCCTCAGAGAGATGTCGAAGTCCATACACCACTATCTTAATAAGTCTTGGGTCCACTATAATAATTATAGAGGTTTATTTAATACACCCCCATAGAATATTATGGATAATTTCATATATTTATTGAGTGAAAATAACTAATCATTTATCTCCTTAAGCGAGGGGGTCCGTCGCGGGATATGTAGTCCTTTGACTATGGAGAGTATTAGTAATGTACATTCCCTCCACAATAATTCATGTGAGGTCACACATGGTTCTAGGAATCATTGATGTTCATTTATCATCTCCAATATAAATCCTAATTATTTTCTACCTAAAGAGATGGACATCCCCTTTATCCCTATCATGGGATTCCATTGAGCATATAAATTGAGAATCTCTTGAACCATTTCATAGTGGTAGAGGGGACTATTACAATTTTTATTTCTCCCTTATAACTTTTATGGAATCATAATAGGTATGCATATACTCACCCAACCAATAGCATGTTTAGCATGTATTGTGTCTTATAAAAAATATAGGTATGTCGAGAATGACTTCAGAGGAGCATAGTAGTACTTAGAGGGGTTGATCGTGCCTAGCGGTTGCATTCGAGATTGTGATATAGGTTATAGAGTATTTTTACCATATTTATTTTATGTTGATACCTATTTTGTATTTGGGAATTTATTTTCTACTATATAATATTAATTACACTTTTTACATTGATTTATTTTCTTATAGGTTGTTTCATGTATAGTTCAAACTATTTATGATTCATTTTATTCCAATATGAATGCACTATGGTATAGTATTTTTTCTATTCATGTGTATATATAAATTGGTCTATGTCCCACTATTTAAGATTAATTAAAAATCAGTACATGCCTATATCCCCTAGCTTACTGTAGGAGTCCTGGGGTTCCAAACATGGCATACCTCTAGTTATGAGGGATCCGATGTGTCTGGCCATGATTAGAACCCTGAAAAATATAGATATATTATTTTTCGGAATTTTTTACTTTGGTCATGGAATGAATCTAATGAAACATTATGAATTTTTGAATAGTTCCTTGAGAATCCTATAGAATGCATTGAGCGGGACTAGAGAAATAAATTTTTCAATTATCATAATTTTGATTGACATAATGAATTTGAGGATGTCATTCTATACTAATAGATTTTTTTTAAAAAAAATCATGATTTATAATATATTATTTTTAAATAATCTTATATGAAAAACAAATGAATCCATAATTAAAATATGATTCAAAGAAATACTGTTTAAAATCATTTCTAGTAAAAGGGTTTGATTAGTTGTCTTTTATACATTCTAATAAGTATTTTTTATATTGGAATTTAACTCATCTTATTATAATTATATAATCAATGATATTATCTATGGGGTAGATCAAGATTCATTGTGTATAGATTTGTAGTTATATGTATAATTTAAATTAGATAAATATATTTTAATTAATCAGATAATCTACTTGTTGTAAATAGTTTTAAATATAAAATCTTTTTATTTAATTAATTTATAATTTTATGATATTGAATTTGTAAAATAAAATTAAAGAATATTTGGATTCCCATTTGGTGTATTCTACATTGGTTAGGATTAATGTATTTATATAGAATTAGGTATAAGTTATCATGTTACTTTGTAGTGCATGGGTTCAAGACCATTAAAATAACAAATCATATTTAGTTTGATGTTATCATTATTGATTACAATTCCTTATATTATGGTTCAATGTTCTTTTAATGATCCAAAAGAATAAAAAATTGTCATTGAAAATAAATTTTCACAATGAGAATTCACACATGACACAACCACAACAATACAAATGGAATTAGCTTCTATTTTTCATAGCATGGTAGTTGAAAACAATAGTTAAATTGTAACTCTAGTATATCATCATCAACTATTATATTTTATTTTCTTGTTCACCATTATACTGAATTTATATTTCAATTAGTTTTTTATTTTAATATAAATAATGGAACCTATGTTATGTACTATAGTACATTTAATATTGGCCCTAATACCATGAAATAAAAATTCTAATGAAGAATACGAGCTATATAATATTAATTAAAGTAATTTAGGTTAGTTTAGAGGTCCAAAATGAAATTTCATAGTTTCAAAAAAAATCTTACAGGGGTCCTTCGTGGCAATATTTTATGCTATCCTTGTATTTTGATTCAATTTGGAGTATTTAATAGAAAATTTGTTAGAATATATAATATATAAATTTATTCTATTTGAATATATTTAACACATTTTTTGGATAGTGGATTACATTAAAATTATTGTTTTTTTATTAAATGCTAATATAAATTTTATTTTCGATATAATTAGGTGAAGACATATTATTGGGGATTTGAGGTAAATGAAATCTTCTTTTGTTTCATTTTTTTACACTTATGGATTGTTTTAATAGTTATTCATAACAAAATAACCACCAATACAAATTTTATTTTGGATATACTCTAGAAAATATTTATAAATAATCAATAAAAATGTATTATTTTATTTCTAAAATATTATTGATATAATAACACTAAATATTAAAAAATCCCATTATTTACTACTAAAAACATTGAACATGGGAATATTTTTCTAATAAATAAATGAGTATATATATATATATTTATATAAATTTGTGGGGGAAAATCAATGATTCATCATAAAAATCATTATGAAATTTCAATAATTTATATATATAAAGATACACTGAAAAATAATTATAACCAATATGAATTATAATAATTATATATGTATATGTAAATATTTATAAAACCATTATGAAATAATATCATGATGGTATAAATGGCCACTATATGTAATAAAATTCGTTAAAATGTTATTTTCTCAAACAAATCATCATCTCCGATAATGGTATACATAAGATGAATGATAAAATTGAATCATCATGTTGATGTTGTGGTTTAGTTTAAAATTAATAGGGATTTTTTTAGATAAAAGATATCAAAATAACAATGATATTCATAGAATAGTTTAGAAAATTGGGAACACTATTATCTATCTACTTTATCAAAACCTCTTTTTTGTAAATTAATTATCTTTTTTTCATAATTAATCATTCCAAAATTGGGGTTTGTTTATTAAAATAAAAAATAAATTTTTTCTGTTTTATGTTGAGAGGACTAATGGTATGTTTTACAAAGTTAGTATATTAGAGAAGGAATTTTTTTATACTATAGATGAATTGGAAAAACAATAATGTTGATGTAAAATGCATATTCACCAATAAGTAATACAGAATATTTCAAATTTTAATAATGAAAATGTCATCCAAGTTAATATGAGATTATGTGAAACTACTTTTAATGGTTTTAAAAATGTGTAAATGCTTCATTATATTTAAAAAATATAGGATATAATCTTTAGGACATGGAATATATAAAACATTTACATATTGAATGATTCATAGTTGTACAATAATTGTGTGTATTTTAAATTACATCAAAAGGTATCACAAAAATTATAAAAAATACTAAGGAAAATAGAAAATTCTAATAGTATATTATGGTAGACATCAATATAATTTCAAATTTATATATTGAATTATGGTATAAAATATTAGGATTCACTAAACAAAGAAAATATATTGTAAATGATATGGAAATAAAATTTCACACTGAATGGTGCATATTAAGACACTATATGAAAGAAGGTATGGAAGTGGAATTATATGTTCAAAAAACCAAACATGCTCATGGAGATAATGTGTCACCTTATATTCAGCCTATATTACAATTATAGGTAAACTAAAAATGGGGGTGAATTATAGTAAAAAATGATAATGTAATTATTAAAAAATATATTTTTAAAAAATATATAATAAAACAGTTATGTTTTACCCATTTGTAATATACAGATAATATATTTTAGTAAAAAAAAGTATAATGTTAATAATAATGTTATTTGGAAATTTATAAACCACTTTAAAACAAAATTTATAATGAGAATACAAAAAATTGAAAAGCCTTTTAATATTAGATGAATTAAAGAAATACGAAGCACAAATAAACAAAACATATACCCATTACAGGATATTATAATGTAGTCTTTTAAATGAAAAAGTAATTGAAATCGTGGTCCTGATTCAATTTATTCGTGGTATTATCAATTCAAAAGGTTATTATTCATATCAATTGTAAAATATTGACTAATACTTTTATAAGGTTTCACTCCACTTCTACAAATAAGAATCTCGACTCTGTCTCCCAATTGAAATAACCATATCAACATGATTAATAGTAGTTATTATTCTATAAAAGGAAAGTCCCTAGTCAGAATGGATTATATAAACATTTTCCTTCTTCTTCACAATACATCGATCAAAGAGGATAAATAACATAATAAATACAAAATATATACTATGTTATTTACAATAATATTTTTCCATGTGTGTTTTTAGAAAACACCAGAAATACATTTGTTTTATTTTATTGAAAATTCCAGTTTAGGGTAACTGGGAACCTACATAAAATCCACACAACACACATTACAGAATTGAAATTTATTTATCAAATAAAACCATCAACACCGCACCACAAACCATCAAAGAACAACCAGTTTCAAAATTAAAATTCTTCAACAAAAATCCATGAACACCGCCTCAATATAAGTACCATGACACATCACCTAATTCAGATTTCAAAAGGGGGCATCATTACACGTCGAGCCTACCGCTTCTCGATGTGTACCCTGATAAAAAACAACCCTCATCCAAAGCAGGTCGTGAGAAACCGGCATGCCGGAAACTATCATCGTCACAATCAACACACACCATGCCATCACATAATACAATAACAGAACAGCACCATCATAGACTACCGAAATTTTATGTCGTTGCGTCAACCAAACAATATCGACGCCAAAACTAGCCATCATTTTCGTCATCACCAAATTACGAGCACCACCGTTTTGCGGTCTACATCATTAGCTACTAAACTGTTGAACACCACCAACAGAGGCCAAAAATCACTCCTCCTTGACTCAATAAACTAGTAATAGAAAAATGGCCGCCGAAGAAAATAAACCAAAAGAAAAAAAGACGCAGAAATCGAACAAGAAACAGGGGAAAACCATAAAGAGGGTCTGGAATGAGACCGTGAAGAATATTAGGTATGCAACCAAAAATGAACCTTGATGACCAAAAACCAAATGGCCCAAAACCTTGTGTTCCTATCGCTCTAATTCCTACATGGAGATTAGCGGTATAACCCTAGGTCAGAGTAGGATTGGGCTTCTATGGAAGACAGACTGATTCCAGTAGCCTCTGGAAACCCAACATCCACTGAACCACAATCCCAAAATCTCTTGGTTAACTCCATACCATCCCTGACATAGAGAGGTACGAAGGTAAATGAGACCAGATCATGTTAGGGCACTAGAGGGAATCCAAATCATATACCTTTTCTGGAAGAACCAAAGAAATGTGGAGAAACCATGGAAAGAAATAGTGGATAGGAAACCCTATGGGAACAACCCTCATCGGAGTGGAGCAGAGGAGATTATGTAAAGACCCGGAATTCCTGTGGAATTTTTTAAATACATAGTAATTTTATGAGTCCGTAGTCTCTAACGACGCTTGATTCAGAGGCCCGGTGTGCCCGAAATCAATTTTTGATTTTTTTTTCAGGTACGTTCATTAACGGTATGAGCAAGTTTTTTTATAACCTTAGAATCGGTGCTCGGAATTGAAATCTGAGGGCACCATTGAACTCGTAGTATTGGTAATTTCTTAGCGAGACCTTCACCGTAGTTTCTTTCCGACAGGAGTGGCAGATAGTTTTTGGAGGTTTTTAATTTAAATTGAATAAAATAAAGTGTAAACATTATTTTACATTGAGGTGGTTAAAATCACCAAGTGGTGGTTTGTGGTGGGGGCCACCCCACCCTAACCTCCAATGGGAGGTTATGGTGGTGGGTCCCACCCGCACATAACCTCCATTGGAAGGATGTTAAATGGTGGGGCCAATTGAGGCCTTAAACACCCCATTTATGGAGCCACCACCCATGAAACCTTTAAAATTCTTAACCCCTTTTGTATCTCTCCACCTATCGCTTCATTTATAGAGCCAACTCTCTCACAATTAATTAACATAACCCTTGAAATTAATTAATTGGATACTTTTCGAATTATTTTCAATTTTTGCCAACCATTTTAAAATAAATAGTTAGTCTATTATTTTTGTGGTTGGAATAAACTTTGGTAGATATTTTCATAATCTTGAGAGAGTAGATTTGGGTTGGATATGAGGGTGAACTTCATCCTTTCAACACAGAACGTGAAAAACACTCCTTCCACCGAATATCAGCGACATGTTCTTCCTCCTTCAACCGAGGCAAGGAAAGGGAAGACGCCGTCAACGAAGAACATCGCCAATGATGATGTCACCTGCTCTAGACATCATTGAGATGACGTCCGCTTTCTGAAACTTCATCAACAAACGACTACCGGCGAATTAAAGGTAGGGGCTTTGTGTTGGTTTTATTCTCAATCTTTGGTGTTCTTTTTAAGGATTATGAACATCCTATTGTTATCACCATAAATGCGGAGAGTATGGGCCAACCTCGCATGGTTCGAAACTCTCTATAAATTTCATTGTGGTGTACTATGAAGCGGTAAAGAGACGACAATGACAAAGATGGAAAAGAAAAGCAGCGCAACCCGCGGCCTCCGCGAACCGCACCGCTGACAAAGTGGTGGCCGACCCGCGCCCCAGCACACTACCCAACTATCCTAGTAACCTCGACATGCATCCCGGTTGCCCGGCGCCCCCCCCCCCCCCCAGCGCGCAGCCCAACCAGTTCGACGCCCCCCAGCGGGCTCCCTATACAGCCCGACGCCCCCCGCGCCCTACCCAGCCAGTCTGATGCCCCTCGGCACGCTTCCAGGCATTCCCGGTGCCCCCAGAGGCCTAGCGCGCCACCCTGGCACAATTCTCGTGCCCCGAAAGCCTACCTGGCCCCTGCTGGCTGCCTTCACGGTGCCATGGCAGCCTACCGCACCCTGCCCGGTGCACCCGCGCCCTGCCCGGTGCCCGACCGGCCTGCTCGCTCCCCGTACGGCCTGCCCGCTGGCCTCCTGGCCCACGGGCTTCAAAGAATACCCACGGAATCCCTCTCAGTGACATGTCTGAATAGGCTGTGTCCCCCGAGCGGATTCACCGAGCCGCCTACAAGACGACTAACGGGCCAAACAGCCCTCGCGGTCCGCTCGGCCGGGCCCAGTGGACCGGGTCAAAAGGTAGTGGGTTGGCCCACCCAAAGGGTAGGGTCAGACCCAGTGAGTCTGACCCGGTCAACCTAGACTGGGTCAGCCCAGAATGGGTTGGGCCGAGTCGGTCAAACTAGGTCGGACCGGACCCGGGCCCATTATTGAACCATTAACTTCTTGGGCCATATCTTTGGAACCAGACGTCCATTTGACGAACTGTCTTTGGGGCTAGTATTCCTATAGCATATCCGTCCCTTTGATATTTCCCCACAGGAGTTCAGGGTATAGTTGAGATACGGTCTGGTTGGTTCGTGCACGAAACCAACCCGACCCCTATGACTAAAAGGATAATAAATCACGGACCATGCATCCATTTGGTGCTCCATCTATTGGGTTGAGACCTCTATGACGTGGTGGTCCATAGAGATACATCAACCTAAGACTTCCTAACACTTGGACTATTGACCTGTAGCTCTTGGAGAGGAACCTCCTGGAGACAAGCAGGCGGCGTTAGAAGACCTAGTAGTTGTAGACCTAACGACTGCTAGACCGACTCGAATTGGAGTGATTAGACATTCCCAGTGGATGAAGCGCCCGATTTAGCAGCATAATGATAGCGGAATAAGCTCCTGGTCTGGCAGTAGACACACGGTACTCGATAGGAGGAGTACCATTGTAGGCTATAGGGGGGGGGGCACCCGGTTTGGTGGCAAACCCACAATGGACGGAGTGCCTGGTTTGGCATCAGACCCACAGTACTCGATAGGAGGAGTACCTCAACAGTCTAAAGTTAGCGAGTAGTGCCTCAGAGTTTCGATAGGGCCACTATACTCGATAGAGGAGGAGTTCTCAAGTATCCATGGTTTTGTTAATGAAAACCCTGTTTTGAGAAGAGTTAATGTCCTTTGAGGTTTCCCCATGATTGAGATGGGTTACTTCATAACTTATGTATATGTATGGGAATATACCTATGTAATGGTTATCCGTTGAAATCATACATTTTCATTTATCCTTGTTAGATATTTTGAGACCTTGAGGGTCTCATCGTCCCTACTGAGTATCATTATACTCAACCCTGCATGGGCTATGCCCGCACCCCGTTGTGTTAGATGCAGACGATGGACAGCACCGACGGAGGCCGAGAGTTCCAGGACTGGACGGTTCCCGGTTGTGGAGATTACGGCATTTCGGTACAGGGCGGAGTCTGACGGACGTGGAGTGATGAGGATTCCATTTGTACCTACCCTTTCGGTAGGAACCCCGGATGATGATCCAGGAGTTAATTTCACCTTTCAGTTGTTTTTCCCTTTTCTTGATGTACTTGTTTTGAGTTGTATTTTTACATTACTATTCGGCATTTATTCTGGACCCCCTTACTTTTATTACTCTTGTTATACAGTTTTTTCTTAGTGTTTACTTCCTATTGTACTCTTGTTGTGTGTTTTACTATTTATAAAGGCAATGCCCTCCCAGTTTTAGGGAATTACGCCATTGGTGCTAGTCGCAAGCCCCTAGCCAATGGAAGGCAGGCTTGGGGTATTCACATACTGGGCCCCAAAGGACGGGTCTTGAAAAATTTGGATCAGAGGAGTTGGTTCTTCTGTAGAACATAGGACTCTGATAATTCATTTCTGTGAACAAATAGCGTTAAGGGTACTAAGTGTGGTTTTCAGTTCAGGGAGTCCAGTGTTGGTGCGGGTGGCTGATATATCCAAACACCAGGACCCTGACTTCTAATATCTGACTTAGTGCATGAAAACAATGATTGCATGTGTGTTTTCAAATGTTTTCATTAAGTCATCTCAAAACAGGTTAGCTCAACAAGTATAGTATTTTGACCATGTCGCATCAATTTCTTTTAGGATTCCTCCCTGCGGATGAACAAATTGATCCCCGAGAGTTGTACGTACTAATAGCCCGCCAAGAGAAGAGGCCTTAGTACAAGGCCCTCTGTCAGTTGAGGAACCAGCGGTACCACCCCCCATTGGGCCACCGATGACACCAGCCCCAGAAGTTGGAGATTCACGCCGCTTGAGCGTGCTGTACAAGTTACAGCACCAGAGGCCACCCAGGTTCAGGGGAGAGACGGACCCACAGGCGACTGAGGATTGCCTGGAGGCTGTGGTGAGAGTCTTCAGGCTAGTAGGGACAATAGCCGTCTTCAAGGGGATCCTTACTGCCAGGCTCCTTCAGGCAGCAATAGGTTGATGGTGTATCATGGTGCTTCAGATGCATGATGAGGAGACACTTCGTTGCGCCGACTTTGAGATCCTGTTCTGGGCGGAGTTTTTACAAGCCACCCTTCGAGCGGTGCAGATACAGGATCAACTTCATCTGTAGTAGGGCAGCATGAGTGTAGCTCAGTACTCAGTTTGGTTTTCCGACCTCTAATTCTACTCCACTAATATGGCACGAGACCCACACATTAGGGCCCAAACCTTCATCTAGGGGCTCAGGCGAGAGATCAGAGCTTCATATGTCTCCCACACCATCCCGAAACAGGCGGGGGTGTTATAGAGATCTCTCCTAGTGGAAAGTTTCCTTGCTGAGCAGTCTCCAGCAGCTGGACCCACTACTAGTCGACATGCAACGGATTCTTCTACCGCTGGAATTAGATAGATGTTGCATAGATCCATGAGGACCAGACCTACAGGTGGTCGACATCAGGACATTGGATCAGTTGTGAAGGGCACCCAGAGTGAAGACAAAGCCAGACATACCCGGAGTGGGCTTTGTTTCTCATGTGGTGGGCTTGGACACATGGCTCTTCATTGTCTGACCTTCCACACTGATGATCAATAGACAGTTGAAGAACCTCATAGGTAGAGGTAGAGGTTTTATCAAGGCGGTTCACAGGGCGAAGGAAGATGTGGAATAGGAGATGGTTGAGCAGCTGGTGGTGGACGACGATACGAGGTGCTACCACCACCACCACAAAGAGGCCCACCCTGACTACAAGGGGGAGCACGACTTCAAGAAGCTAAAGCCTATGACCATGGATCTCCGAAAGCAGGTGGACAAGAGTGGGACTAGTTCTAGGCATAGAGGCCTTTGTTCATGATTTTTCTATATTCGTTTATGTCTTTGTTTATGGTTTCTTTGTGTCTTTGTACATTGATCTACAGTAATAAAAGACACTTGTCCTTGTGACGTTTGCTTTCCAGCCTTTTTGTGTGGTTAATACTAAGAATTTTTGGTTAGAACTATTTACTTGACCCTCACTTTCAAGATTCCTATTGGAGGTGATCCAGTGACCATACAATGATGATGGATATCATGGCAGTAGCGTGGAGGCCTTACGACATCGTCCATGGAAAGAATTAGTACTGTTCATGTCATTATTTTATATATTAGTCAAAGGAAGTGGTTCATCCAGGTGATGAGACTGAATTTATCTTATCGGTAAAGGAGAAATCATAGCAGCTTTTATAGAATGTAGATGAATGAGGGTGTAGTCGAGTTATTTACAATTAGCTCGTGCCACCCAAAGTTCGTTGGGCGAACGTTTAACTGTGTACTCTCATCCCAAGAGTCTTAGGTATATATCCTCTTAGAAAGAACTAGACCTGATATTTCAGCGATTTCATGAGTTCCTCCAGGACTATGACATCGATATAGTCTATAATCATGGGAAGGTGAACGTTTTTGTGGATGCGCTCAGCAGGAGGACTGGTATAAAACTGCTAGGAGAGGCGACATAGCAGCTGACTACCTTGTAGATATCTTTTGTGGATTGGGATGGAGCATCCAATCATCAGTCTCTTACAATCACTTCCCCACTTCTTCTACGAGTCAGGGAGATGCAGCATGGGGACACTGACTGCGAGACGCGACGTGCTCAGATATCTATAGGGCAGGCACCCGATGTATTTTCTGAAGTTTGGGAGAAAAATATCATCTTTAGGGGACGTACCATGGTACCAATTTCACTTGAGGAGGAAGTGTTGATGGAGTTCCACACTTCCCCTCTAGAGGTACATCCAGGAGTGGTGAAGGTGTATCGGGACCTTCGACGATAGCACTAGTGGCCTGGTAAGATAAAGGCGGTAGTATAGTTTTTCTCACGATGCCTCACTTGTCAGCAAGTGAAGGTGGAGCACCAAGTACCAGTGGGCTTGGTCCAGCCCTTAAAGGTCCCAAAGAGGATGAGGGATGGGATATCTATGGAATTAGTGACGGTTCTTCCATGTACATCCAAGAGTCATGACTCAATATGGATGATCGTCGACCAACTCACCAAGTCAGCCCACATCCTACCAATCAAAGGGAAGGGCTCAGTGGAGAGATTAAGATGCCTCTATGTGTAGGAGATTGTGCAATGGCATGGGGTACCTTGTACTACCATCTTCGACCATGAAAGAAGGATTACTTACCGGCTATGGAAGTGGTTGAAGGTAGCTTTCGGGATGCAGCTATGTCTGAGCACCACCTTCCATCCTCGGACTGGGGGTCAGACAGAGAGGACCATCCAGACCTTCGAGGACATGCTTCGTGCTTGGGTCCTCGCCTTCCGTTGTAGCTATGAGGACTAATTGCCTTTGCAGGAGATTGCATAAAACAATAGCTATCACTCCACCATAGGGATGACACCTCTTGAGGCCTTGTATAGCCGACCTTGCAGATCACCACTGTGCTGGACAGTCCCAGGGGAGTCATCACTAGTGGGACCAGAGATGGTACAGGCTACCATGGAGAAGGTGTAGATCATCCAGGAGTGGATGAAGACTACATAGAGCAGGAAGAAGGCATTTTCTGACAGGAGATAGAGACCTCTGGAGTTCGAGGATGGCGACCACGTCTTTCTACGAGTCTCACCTTGATGAGGTCTACGATGATTTGGCCGAGGCAGCAAGCTATCTCCGAGGTTTATCAGACCTTTATAGGACCTTAGTAGAGTAGTCAAGTTGGCTTACCACCTGGATCTTCCACCTCAGTTACATCGGGTGCACGACGTCTTCCACATATCTCTCCTGAGGAGATATGTGCTTGACCCGTCCCACATCATTGACCATGGGTAGTTGTACATCATTGAAAAGGCGACTTTCATATAAATTCAAGTGTAGATTGAGGATAGAAAGGATTAGTTCTTTCATGGATGGTCGATACCTCTGGTGTGCATTTGCTGATAGCATGACAACCTCCAAGAGAGCACATGGGAGCGGGAGGCTCAGATGCATGCTTAGTACCCCCCATTAGTTCCTATAGTGTGAGTTGTAGCTTATGGGGACGTAAATACCTATGGTGGCGAGAATGTAATGAACCATAATTCCTGTTGAATTATTTTTAAATATAAGAGAATTTTACGAGTCCGTAGTTTTAGACGGTGCTTGATTCTGAGGCCCGGTGTGTCCGGAATCAATTTTTTAGTTTTTGTTTCGGTGCGTTCAGTAAACGTATGAGCGATATTTTTATAACTTTTAAACCAACACTCGGAATTGAAATCTGAGGGCACCGCTGAACTCATAGAAATGGTAGTTTCCTAGTGAGACCTTCACTGTAGTTGTGTTCTGACAAGAGTGGAAGATATTTTTGGGAGGTTTTTAATTTAAATTGAATAAAATAAAGTGTACACTTTATTTTATTTTGAAGAGATTAAAATCACCAAGTGTTGGGGACCACCACACCCTAACCTCCCATGGGAGGTTATGGTGGTGGGGACCACCCACACATAACCTCCCATGGGAGGATGTTAAATAGTGGGTCCTACAGAAGCCTTAAACTCCCCATTTATGGAGCCACCACCCATGAAACCATTAAACTTCTTAAACACTTTTGTATCTCTCCACCTTACCCATCATTTATTTTGCCTACTCTCTCACAATTAATTAACATAACCCTTGAAATTAATTAATTGGCTCCTTTTTGGTTTATTTGGAATTTTTGCCAACCATTTTAAAATAATTTTTAGTCTATTATTTTTGTGGTTGGAATAAACTTTGGTAGTACTTTGCATAATCCTGAGAGAGGAGATTTGGGTCGGACGTGATTGTGAACTTCATCCTCTCAGTGTAGAATGCGAAGAACACTCCTTCCACTGAAGATCAGTGTCGTCTTCATCCTCTTTCAACCGAGGAAAGGAAAGGTAAGACGTCTCCTATGAATAACATTTCCAATGATGAAATCACCTCCTCCCGACATCAACGAGACGACGTCTGCTTTTCATGACTTCGTCAACAAATGACTACCGGCGAATTAAAGGTAGGGGGATTTGTGTTGGTTTTATTCTCGTTCTCTGGAATTCTATTTATGGATTGTGAACATCCAATTCTTTTCACCATAAACATGGAGAGTTCGGGCCAACCTCACACGACCCGACACTCTGAGTTGATTTATTTGTGGTGTACTACAAAGCAGAAAAGTGGCGACAATGATGAATACAATGTATAAAGGCCGCGCAACCCGCGACCTCCGCGATCCGCACCACTGACCAAGCAACACCTTACACGTTCCCTAGCTCGCTACCTAGTCAGCCCTGGTGCCCGAGCGCATGGCCTCGGCGCACTTCCTTTACTCCGGAGGCCCTCCCGGCCCCCACCCGTGGCCTTCTCGATGACACCGCGACAGGTCACACCCTGCCCGGTGCACCTGCGGCCTACCCGGTGCCCTGTTGGCCTACCCATGCCACATGCGGCCTGCCCACTGGCTTCCCCGAAACCGGCCTTCCGAGCTGACCTTCGGCATCCCCCTCGGTGACATGGCTAATTCGGCCCAGTCTCCCGGGCCGAGTCACTGATCCGCCTACGTGGCGACTAAAGGGTCGAACCACCCTCCCAGTCCGCTGGGCCGGGCCCATCAGACCAGGTCAAAACATAGCGGGATGACCCTCCCAATGGGCCGGGTCCGACACAACGAGTCTGACCGGGTCAACCCAGACCGGGTCGGCCCAGAATGGGTTGGCCGGAGTCGGTCCAACTGGGTTGGACCAGACTAGGGCCCATTACTGAACCCTTATCTTCATGGGCCATATCTTTGGCCCCAGACTTTCATTTGATGAACCGTCAGTGGGGTCGGTATTCATGGAGAATAGACGGCCCTTTTAGATTTCCCCATGGGAGTTCAGGGTATCATTGAGATACGGTCAGGTTGGTTCGTGCATGAAACCAACCGGGCCCCTGAGACTAAATGGCTAATAACTCACAGACGAGGCATCCAATTGACACGATGTCTATTGTGTTGAGACCCCTATAACGTGTCGGTCCTTTGAGAAACATCCACGTGAGACTTAGAGACACTTGGAGTATCGACCAGTAGCTCATAGAGCGGATCCTCCCAGAGATGAGCAGGTGGAGTGCGAAGAGCTAGTAGCTGTAGAACTGACGATAACATGATCGATTCAACAAGGAGTGATTCGACATGCCCAGTGGGCAGAGCGCCCAGTTTGGCGGTAGACATACGGTGAATGGAGTGCCTGTTTGGAAGCAGACCCATGATACTCGACATGAGGAGTCCTCTTTAGGCTATAGGGGGCTACCCGGTTTGGTGGCAGACCCATTGCGGACGGAGCGCCCGGTTTGGAAGCATACTCGGGGTACTCGAAAGGAGGAGTACCCTAGTAGTATAAGGATAGTGAGTAGCGCCATGAAGTTGCGACATGGCCACTATACTCGACAGAGGATGAGTTCTCCAGTATCCGTGGTTTCATTAATGAAAATCCTGGTTTGAGCTGAGTCAATGACCTTTGAGTATTCCTCAGGATTGAGATGGGTTACTTGATAACTTATGTATATGTTTGGGAATATACCTAAGTAATGGTTATCTGTTGAAATCATAATTTTTGGTTTATCCTTGTTGGATTTTGTGAGACCTTGAAGGTCTCAAGGTCCCTACTAAGTATCGTTATACTCACCCCTGCACAGGTTATGCCCTCACCTCGTTGTGTTGGAAGCACACGATGGATTGCGCTGACGGAGGCTGCGAGCACCAGGACTGGACGGTACCCAGAGGTGAAACATACGATGTTTTGGTACATGGTGGAGTCTGATTGATGTGGAGTGCTGAGGAGGCCATCTCTACCTACCCTTTAGGTAGAAGCCCCGGAGGATGATCCAGGAGCTTCATTCCCCTTTCAGCTATTTGTCCCTTTTTCAGTTGTATTTGTACATTACAGTTGGGTATGTATTCTAGCCCCCTTTAATTTTAGTACTCTTGTTATACAGTTTTGGCTTAGTGTTTACATCCGCTTGTAATCTGGTTGTGTGCGTTTATGGTTTATAAATGCAATGCCTTCCTCGTTTTAGGGAATTACGCCTTTGGTTATAGTCTCTAGCCCCTGGCCTTTGGAAGGCGGGCTTGGGGTAGTCACGATATGGGCCCCGGGGGACGGGTCGTGAAAATTTGTTATCATAGGAGTCAGTTCTACCATAGAACATATGACTCTGATATTTTTTTTCTGTGAAGAAGTAGTGTTAAGTGTACTAAGTGTGGTTTTCAGTTTAGGGAGTCCAGAGTTGGTGCGGGCGGCTAACGTATCCATACACCAGGACCCTGACTTCTGATTTCCGACTCAGTGCACGAAAACACAGATTGCATGTGTGTTTTCAAAAGTTTTCTTTAAGTCAGCTCAAACCAGGTCAGCTCACCAGGTATAGTCTTTTGACCGTGTCGCATCAGTTTTTTTCAGGATGCCTCCCCACGGACGACTATCTAGAGGCCAGAGAGTTGTACATACTAACATCCTTCCAAGAGACTAGGTCTCAGTACAGGGACCTCTCTCAGTTGAGGCGCTAGCGGAGGCACTAGCTGTACCACCACCATTGGGCTACCGATGAAACCAGCCCCAGCAGTAGGCAATGCATGCCGCTTGAGCGCACTGCACGAGTTCTAGCCCTAGAGCCCACCCAGGATCAGGGGAGAGACGGACCCATAGGCAGCTGAGGATTGGCTGGAGGCTGTGGAGAGGGTCGTTAGTCTTGTGTGGAGACCATCCGACTTCATGGTGATCTTTTCTGCTAGCCTCCTTCAGGAAGCAGCAGGCCGATGGTGGAGCCTGATGCTCCAGATGCAAGACGAGGCGACACATCTTTGGGCAGAATTCGAGAGCCTATTCCAGGCAGAGTTTGTACCAGCCACCCTTCGAGTGGTGCGGATATAGGAACTAATTCATCTACAGACGGGTAGCATGAGTGTAGCTCAGTACTCAGCGAGGTTCATCGACCTCTCACACTACTCCACTGATATGGTATGGTAACCATTCTCTATGTCCCAAACCATTGACCGAGGGCTCAGGTGAGAGATCAGAGCATCAGTTGTCTCCCACAACATCTCGATGTAGACAAGGGTGTTAGAGAGATCCCTCCTAGTGAAGAGTTTCCTTGTTGAGAAGTTTCCAACAATGAGACCCACTACTAGTAGACATGCATCAGAGTCATCTACAGCTGGTAGTAGATAGATGTCACATAGATCCATGAGGACCAGACCTACATGTTTTTGACTCCATGACACACTGATCGGTTGTGCGGGGCACCCTGAGTGGAGACAGAGCCAGACATACGAGGAGGGGGCTGGGTTTCCCATGCGGTGGGCTTGGTCACATGGCTCGTCACTATCCGACCCACAACTTTGATGATTAGAATATTTTTTAATAACCTCCTAGGCATATGAATGGGTTCTATTGATGTGGTATACAGGGAAGAGGGGGATGTGCCAGAGGAGCTGGTCGAGTAGCTAGCGGTGGATGACGATACGAGGTGCTACAATAACCACCACCAAGAGGTCCACCTTGACCGCAGGGGGGGAGCATGACTTCAGGCAGCCCAAGCATATGACCATGAAGCTCCGGAAGTAGGTCGACAGGAGTGGGGCTAGTTTCTAGCATAATGGCATTTGTTCATGATTCTTCTAGCTTCGTTGATGTCTTTGTTTGTGGTTTCTTTGTGTCTTTGTACATTGAGTTGTAGTGATAAAAGATACTTGTCCTTGTGACATTTTCTTTCTTTCTTTTGAGTGGTTAATACTAAGAGGTTATGTTTAAAACTATTGACTTGACCCTCACTTTCGAGATTCCTACTGGAGGAGATCCAGTTACCAAACACTTATGCTGACAGTGTGACTTGACCCTTGGAGGAGAGTGTAATGGTCAGGTCTCATGGTAGTAGCGTCGTGGCCTTACGAAGTCGTCCATGGAATTAATTAGTACCATTTATGTCAGGAATGATTATACTTTTCAAAGGACATGGTTCATCCAGGGGAGAACACTGGATTTCTCAAATCGGCAAAGGAGAAATCTTAGCAGCTTTTGTAGAACAGAGGCGAAGAAGGGTGTAGTCGAGTTCTTTACAATTGGATAGTCTCACCCAAAGTTTGTTGGGTGAACGTTTTACCATGTAATCTGATCACAAGATTCTCAGTTATATATCCTGTTAGAAGGACCTGTACCTGAGATAGAGGGAATGAATTGAGTTCCTCTAGGACCATGACTTCGAGATATTCTATACTCCTAGGATGGGGAACATTGTTGTGGATGCGCTCAACAGGAGGACTGGTATACAACTGCTAGGAGAGGCGACAGAGTAGCTGGATTCCTCGTAGATATCCTTTGTGGAAAGGATGGAGCAGCCTATCTTCAGTCTCTTACAGTCACTTCCCCACTTCATCAGCGAGTTTGGGAGGCGCAATATGGGGACGCTGACGGTGAGACCCGACATGCTCAAATATCCACAAGGCAGGAACTTGATGGATTTTCTGAAGGTGTGGAGCACGTCATCCACTTCAGGGGATATACTATGGTACCAGTTTCACTTCTAGAGGATGTGTTGAGGGAGTTACACACTTCCCATATAGCGGTACATCCTGGAGTGTCGAAGTTGTACCAAGACCATCGACGACAACATTGGTGGATATGTATGATGAAGGCAGTAGCAGAGTTTGTCTCACGATGCATCACTTGTCAGCAAGTGAAGGCGGAGCACCAGGTACCAGTAGGCTTGGTCCAGCCCTTTGAGGTACCAGAGTGGAAGTGGTATGGGATATCTGTGGACTTTGTGATGGGTCTTCCACATACATCCAGGAGTCAGGACTCGATATGGGTGATCGTCTACCGACTCACCAAGTTGAACCACTTCCTACTGATAATAGAGCAGGTACCAGTAGAGAGCATGGGACTCCACTACGTGTTGGAGACTGTGATTTTACATGGAGTTCCTTGTAATATCGTCTCCGACTGTGATGCACGGTTTACATCTCAGCTATGAAAGGGGTTACAGACAGCTTTTGGGACGCATCTATGTCTGAGCACCGCCATTCATCCTCAGACTGATGGTCAGATAGAGAAGACCATCCAGACCCTCGAGGACATGCTTCGTGCTTGTGTCCCCAACATCCGTTGAAGTTGGGAGGACCACATGCCTTTGGTGGAGTTTTCCTACAACCACAGCTATCACTCCACCATAGGGATGTCACCTTTTGAGGCCTTGTATGGCCAACATTGCAGATCACCACTATGCTAGACAGACCTAGGGGAGTCAACACAAGTGGGAACAGAGATGGTACAGGCTACCATGAAGAAGCTGCAGATCATCTAGGAGCATATGAAGACTACACAGAGCAGGAAGAAGTAATTTGGTGATAGGATACAGAGACCTCTGGAGTTCGAGTATGGCGACCACGTCTTCTTACATGTCTCACCTTGACGAGGTCTACGGAGATTTGGCCGAGGCAGAAATCTATCTACGAGGTTCATTGGAGCTTTCTAGGTCCTTAAAAGAGTAGGTGAGGTGGCTTACCACCTGCCACTTCCACCTCAGATACATCGGGTGCACGACGTCTTCCACGTATCTCACCTGAGGAGATATGCGCACAATCTGTCCCACATCATCGAACACGGGGAGATGGACATCGTTGACGAGGTGACAATCATAGTGGTTCCACTGGATATTGAGTATAGACAGGAGTAGGACCTACGTAGATTGTTGATACCTCTGTTGTGCGTTTACTGGCAGCACGAGAACCTCCCGGAGAGCACATGGGAGCGGGATTCTCTGATTCGTGCTCAGTACCCCCATTTTTTCCCTTAGGGTGAGTTGTAGATTACGGGGATGTAAGTACCTGAGGTGGGGAGAATGTAAAGACCCGAAATTCCTATAGAATTTGTTTTTAAATACATGGTAATTTTACAGGTCTGCAGTTTCTGACGACACTTGATTCCGAGTCCCGGTGTTCCCGGAATCAATTTTTGATGTTTAGTTCAGGTACGTTCAATAAACGTATGAGATTTTTTTTATAAATTTTGAACTAGCACTCAGAATTGAAATCCGAGGGCACTGCGGGCCTCGTAGCATCAGTAATTGCTTAGTGAGACTTTCACTACAGTTGTGTTCTGACAAGAGTGGAAGATAGTTTTTGGAGGTTTTTTTTAAAATTGAATAAAATAAAGTGTAAACATTATTTTATTTTGAGGTGGTCAAAATCACCAAGTGGTGGTTAGTGGTGGGGGCCACCATAACCTAACCTCCCATGGGAGGTTATGGTGGTGCGGCCCACCCACACATAACCTTTATTGGGAGGATGTTAAAACGTGGGGCCCAGAGAATCCCTAAACTCCCCATTTATGGAGCCACCACCCATGAAACCTTTAAACATCTTAACCCATTTTGTAACTCTCCACATACCCCTTTATTTATTGTTCTAACACTCTCACAATTAATTAACTTAACCCATGAAATTAATTAAATGGATCATTTTCTAATTATTTTGAATTATTGACAACCATTTTAAAATAATAGTTAGTCTATTTTTTTTTGTGGTTGGCATAAATTTTTTTAGAGATTTGAATAATCTTGATAGTGGAGATTTGGGTGGGACTTGAGGGTGAACTTCATCCTCTCAACATAGAACGCGAAGAACGCTCCTTCCACTGATGATCGGCGCTGTCTTCTTCCTCCTTCAACCGAGGCAAGGAAAGGGAAGACTCCGCCCGTGAAGAAAGTCGCCAATGCCGACGTCACCTCCTCCTGACATCAATGAGATGACATCCGCTTTCTGTGAATTCGTCAACAAACAACTACCGGTGAATTAAAGGTAGGGGGATTAGTGTTGGTTTTGTTCTCGTTCTCTGGAATTATATTAATGGATTGTGAGCATCCAACTGTTATCACCATAAACGCAGAGAGTTCGGGCCAACCTCACACAACCCGACACTGTACGTTGATTTCTTTGTGGTGTACTACGAAGCAGAAAATAGGTAACAGTGACGAAGACTGCGAAAAAGGCCGTGCAACCCGTTGCCTCCGCAAACCGCACCGCCGACCATGCGGCGCTCGACCCGCGCCCCAGCGTGCTAGCCGCCCAGCCTGGTGCCCCCGGTGCACTACCCGGTCAGCCCGGCTCCCCCGACGCACTTCCGAGCCGGCCCGACGCTCCCCCTCGTGCTGCCCGGCTAGCCCGGCGCCCCCCGGCTACCCCCTGGCGCGCTCCCCGGCCAGCCCGGTGCCCCCAACCACCTTGGCACCCCCTGGTGTTCTTCCAGGCCTATCTTTCACACCTGGCGTCCTAGCCCACTGCCCCGACGTGCTTCTCGTGCTTCAAGGGCATGCACAACGCCACCGCGGCCGGCCGCACCAAGCCCGGTGCACCCGTGGCCTCCCCACTGGCCAGCCGGCATGGACGTGTCCCACGTGGCCTGCACGTTGGCCTCCCAGCCACCGGCATTCTGAGCTAACCTGCGTAGTAGCCCTCCGTGACACTGGCCGAACTGGCCTGTTGTCCTGGGCCGAGTCACCGAGCCGCCTACGTCGAAACTAATGGGCCGAACAGCCCTCCACGTCCGCTGGGCTGGGCCCAACCGACCAGGTTAAAACATAGAGGGATGACATGCCCAATGGTCCGGGTCAGACCCTGCGAGTCTGACCGAGTCAAACCATACAGGGTCGGCCTAGAATGGGTTGGGCCGAGTAAGTCTGACCTAGTTGGACCGGACCTGGGCCCATTACTGGCCCACTAGCTTCTTAGGCCATATCATTGGCACCGAATGCCTATTTGATGATCCTTCAGTGGGGATGGTATTATTGGAGCATATTCTTCCCTTTGATGTTGCCCCACGGGATTTCAGGGTATAGTTAAGATATGGTCAGGTTGGTTTGTGCATGAAACCAATCGGGCCCCCAGGACTAAAAGGAAAATAACTCACAGACCGTGCATCCAATTGACGCGCCTTCTTTTCCGTTGAGACCCCTTTGATGTGGCGGACATTTGAGATACATCCACGCGAGACTTAGTGACACCTGGAGTATCGACCAGTAGCTCGTGGAGTGGAAACTCCCAGAGACAATCAGGAAGAGTGTGGAGACCTAGTAGCTGTAGACCTGATGACTGCTTGACCGATTCGACTCGAAGTGATTCGACATGCCCGGTGGATGGAGCACCTGGTTTGGTGGCAGACCCACAGCAGAAGGAGTGCCTGGATTGGTTGCAGACCCATGGTACTCGACAGGAGGAGAACCTCTGTTGGCTATAGGGGGAGCACCCAATTTGGCGGCAGACCCACAACGGACGGAGCACCCGTTTTGGCAGCAGACCCATGGTACTCGACAGGAGGAGTACCTTAGAAGTATATGGTTTGTGAGTATCACCTCAAAGTTACGACATGGCCATTGTACATGACAGAGGATGACTTCTCCAGCAGCCGTGGTTTCATTAATGAAAATCTTGGTTTGAGCTGAGTCAATGAAATTTGTGTTTTCCTCATGATTGAGATGGGTTACTTGATAACTTTTGTATATGTTTGAGCATATACCTAAGTAATGGTTTTACATTGAAATCATACATTGTGGTTTATCCTTGTTAGATTTTGTGAGACTATGAGGGTCTCGGCGTCCCTACTGAGTATCATTATACACACCCATGCACGAGCTATGCCTGCACCTCATTGTGTTGGATGCAGACGAAGGACAACACTGAAGGATGCAAGGAGTGCTAGGACTAGACGGTACCCGGAGGTGGACCCTACGATGTTTCTGTACCCGATGGAGTCTGACGGACGTGGAGTGCTGAGGAGGCCATCTATACCTACCCTTTAGGTCGGAACCCCAGAGGACGATCGAGGAGCATCTTTCACCTTTCAACTGTTTGTCCCTTTTTTAGTTGTTCTTTTTTTTCAATCATATTTTTACTTTACAGTTGGGCATGTATTCAGGCCCCCTTTACTATTAGTCTCTTGTTATACAGTTTTTTCATAGTGTTTAATTCCGCTTGTACTCCGGTTGTGTGAATGTATGATTTATAAAGGAAATGTCTTCTCAGTTTTAGGGAATTATGCCTTTGGTGTTAGTTGCCATCCCCTGGCCTCTGGAAGGCGGGCATGGGGTAGTCACGATATGGGCCCCGGGGGACGGGTCGTGACAGCGGAGCTGAAGAGTAGAGCCAAGTGAAAATGGGAGTGGACAGACCCCGAAAACCTAGAGTAATAGAGAAGAAAGTGCAGAGAGCTCCCTCCATAGAGACTCATCAGGTTCGTAAAAAACACACAAATGATAAATTACAATGATCATATTCTCTTTAAATAAAATTTTTATTCATGAAATAAATAAAGAAATATACATTATTCATTAATAGGATCACTGATTATATTTTTCTCCTGTATAAAATGAATACTCACTTTTATAGATGATGTTTTTATAGGCTCAAATGTTTGAATTTACTATTCTTTAGAATTGTATATAATTTTTCTGAATCCGCATCATCATCCCCTAGTGAAAAAAACATATCATCAAATATTATAATTAATTTAGTAAAATAGAAATTCCATGCCATAAAATGAGGTTATATAGTTTGGAAGGTAATATTATATATTTATACTTTCATGACGTAAAATATCAAAAATAATGCTTTTAGATATTTTCACACTAAACCCAAAAAAAACTCAATGTTAACGATCATGTAAACATGAATTAATACAATAGTGTTCTTCATTTTTTAAAAAACTAAGGATAAAATGAGAATATAACTAAAACATCACCCTATTTTTTGAATAACATACATGAATGAAATATTTCAAAAAACATCATCCTAAATTAATATGGATAATGAATTTATAATTGTGAAACGCCCAATAATATAATATTTCCTCAAATATTATATTTTAAACCCCTCCCCCCTAGAAGAAAGAAATTTTACCCACATTATAAATATAATAAAATCATTATCCAGTTATTCCATAATAATAAAAATTTTATTCAATTTGAAAAAAATTATCCATATTTCACATTTTTAAAATTAACTATAAAAAGAAAAAAGGATGATAAATATTTTTCAAGAAATGTCCCCCTAAAACATTAAACCCTTTAACAAGAGAAAAATAATTTTTATTATGATAAGCGATTTAAGAATCATTTATAACATTAAATTTTACAAAATGTGATCTTAAAATAAAAATAATATACCTTCCTATCATTTTTAAAAAATTAAATTGAATGAAAATATATATTGGTAAATAAGTGAAATGTATAAAGTTACAAAAATCAATTTAACTAAAATTTTTGAACACACTTGCAAAAAAAATCCATTAGAAGAAAAAAATAACATAAAGAAATAGAATCAATAATTATAATCATTCATAAAAATCAAATGTTATCATGAAATTATATTTTCATCCTTCTTAATATTTATACAAATAATATTAATACGATTTTTGAACTATTTGTGATTTTTGATTGAATTCTCATTTTATGTGTTTTAATTATGATCTTGTTTAGAGATCATATATTCTATTTCTACTATATAAAAAAATTAATATTGTAGAATTCCTTACTTCATGTCCAGCTTCCATATTTTTTGATATATAATATATTATTATAAATATTTATTTAGGCTTCTTTCCTCAAGCTAGTTTTTATAATGGTCACTAGCCATTCGATTAAACACATGTAAGTGTTAAGAATAATTCAAATAAAAATATTATTTTCATATATAAATATATTATCATCTATTTAGCTTTATAAAAAACATTAACATAAACTCATGTCTTATAAACACATCACATCAAAAAAATGTTTTATGAAAAAAAATCCTTAATTTCTAATGATGTATCCATTTTATATATGGAAATTAAATAGAAATCCAAAACCCTAAAAAATAGATTGTATCAGTATAGAGTTGAATTATTAATCAAAATATGGTGCAAAAAATATATATAGGATTGATAATAATCAAATAAATACTATATGTAAACATTTATAATATAGTATAGATCAAATCCATCAAAAATGTGATTACAAAATTACTTAAAAGAATTAAAATCTTTAATTAATTAATCTATTGAAAAAAAACATAGATACAATTCATATTATTCTATTGATATTCCAAAAATATATATAATATTATGAAATTAAAAATATTGTAAAAAATTCTTCTAATAATCCATGTATGTGAAAAAATGGTTAATTATTCTCAAATATTTATATTAATCAATGGACATACCATTATTATTTTGACGATGGTTCTAAATAGGTTTACATAAACATTTTACTATCTAGAAATTAAAATGATAATTTGTTATGAAGATTGCTAAAAATATGAAACACTTAATCCCCATAAATCAATTGAATTAAAAAAAATACAAAAAACATGAAATATTAGAAACATAAAAATATATTATTTTATCAATGAAATATGTTCTTGTAAAATAAAATATAAATATTAGCAATATTATATAGATTTTGAACTATTAAAACATAGTTATTTCATATCTTTAGAAATATTTCTTTCGATGTTAGAACATTATGGCTCTATATTCATTTTCAAAATGGGAATTTGATCCAAGATTTCCTTTAGTCTGTTTTTCTATTGAAATACAGATTCTATTGAAGTAAAATATCAGTTTCTTTGAAAATATTGAATTAAATTCATTAAATAGTTATTCCTTTAATGGAATCCAATTTGAAAAAATCTAAAATATGTTTCTTAACATGTAAAATATTATTTTTAATGATATATTTAAAATTGTATTTATTTAGATCTCTGAACAGATTTATTTACATTAGGCCTGAAATGTTTAGGATATGTTTATTATATTTTTCATTAAAGTTGTAATTATTTTCATCAATTTCTTCATATATTCGATATCAGACATATATTTAGTGATATTAGTTTTTCCATGAGAAAAGTTTGTATTCTTTTTCGAATATTCAAACATCTATTCATTAGACATTAACCATTATTTTGATAGTCTGAAAATAATAATTTATTTTTTCAATTAGTTATCACTTTATAAAAAATCCTCAAATATTCCTACATAGAATTTATCAATTTATTTTAACCCTTTAGATTATATTATTCACTAAGATGTCACAAAATTATTACTTCTATTTATTTGGCTCAACATTTAACTCGTTGAACATTTTATGAAGTTTTTAAATGTTTTCCTTAATATCCACCAATTTATCCTCAACCCTTTAACTTGTCAATATGAGTAACATGAAATTACAAATCATCAATTGTATGAGTATACAACTAATATTCACATTAAAATTCCTAAAAAAATAACTTATAATAATTAATAACAATTGTATGATCACCGACCATAATTTTTAAAATGATTCACTTTTTATGCTTTGTAATATAAGTATATAAATTAGTCATCATTAAAATATCATTAATATATTTTGATGAACTATCATAAGTGGAATAATTTCTACAAATATTCATTGTATCCAATTATTTTATATTGTTATAACATTTTAATTTTTAATACTTCATTGAATATATTATATTATTCTTTTTTAACATAGAAAGTTTGGTCAAATATATTCAAGTTAACCATATTCACAGAAAATTAATTCAAATGAATATTTCTTATCATTTCTCTCATTTATTTAATTTCAGTACTCTACCCATTAATTATAATTTCCATATATTGTTTCATTCTACTAGAAAACCATGTTATTTATCCTTCACATAGCTTTGCACACATATAAACATTGAACTTACATAAATTTTTATTACATGCCCTAGAATTTATGGATCCACCAGATATAAAAGAATATCTATTTTAGTTTTTTCCCATATATATTGGTCTATAAATTTTTTTTGATACTAAATTAATGTTTCAATAAAATAATTAATACTTTACATGGTGATATTCTTCAAATCTTCAATAATAATCTGTTTAAATTTCCATTCCATTAAAAGTATTTCCATAAATGTTCATAGACATTTATTATCAAATAATTCATTATTTATAAGGGATTGTATGATTTTCATGATATTATTCATTCCCTATTTCATTTGAACAATTATTTAAATAATTGTAAAATAAAATTTATTGCAATCAGACATAAGCATAAAATGCTTGGTCTTGATAAATTATTATGTTTTGAAATGTGTTACTTCTAATTGTTTCAAATAGACACAAGCAGTTTTAATAGAATAAATTTCATTATATGTATTTTCTTATAAAAAAATAAAATTTTATTTCATGGTCAAATAATACATTGAAATTAAACATTTCACCCTAAAAAAATTGATGCTTCATTCTATTGAATTTTTAGGTTTTTTCAGAATATGATTTTTTTCTATACTAGTATTAATATGAAATATTTCCACATAATCACAAAAATATTAATTTTAATTTATATAATAGTGGTTTAATTTAATTGATTTAGATTTACGAATAAAACAATGTGAATAAAACTTTCCTTAATAAAAAAATATCTACCAAATATTTAGGTGTAGGAAAACTAATAGTCAAAATTTTGATAATATAATAATTATAAAAATAATTAGATAATATTGGTTCTTAATTATGGAGACATACTATGATATTTTTTTTTCAAATTATAAAGGAAAACATACAACAATAGGGGGTTTAATTTTATTAACCAAACAAACATAAAATTTTCAACCACATCATGTATATAAAAAATGGAAAAAAGTACTAATTAACCCAAAAAATACCCACATATATTATAATAAACATCTGTGAGAGTGAAAAAACATAATTTTATTTGAATTTTACTAACATCAAATAAAATAATTACTAATGGAATTATAAAAATTTTATTACACTAATAAGAAAAAAAATAAAAAAATCATTTATAACTATTTAAAATACAATTAATCTTTAGAGTATATTTGAAATGAAACATTTAACCAAAAAAATAATGGTAATTATAAAATTAAATCTATATATCCTAAAATTTAACCTATTTAATGGTATATAATTCAATCCATAGGAATACAATGAAAAATCCATCATAAATTATCATTATGCTTCAATAACCAAAAATGTTATCAATGTATTCTTAATGAAATCCCACAATCTACATGACTGAAAAAAAATTATTTAATAACCATATCACAATAAAAAAGGATCGGATGAATACATGTCATCCTCCATAGAATCCCAAAATAATGAATTATCTAAATATATACCAATAGAAAATTATTTCTATGAAATTTATCTTGATGTCATCAAAAGTGAGTTCTTAGCATGACACTCTGAACAAAAAATTATGATGATCGAATTCTATTTCAACAAAAATTGGTAACATGAAAACAACTAATCAATATAATATCGTCCTAATGTGATTTATAATTAATATATTTTAGGGTCTTGAATCTATGGTTAAATATATAGGAAATTTCTTAGCAATGTAAAATGTTCAGATTTGGGATTCTTTAATATGAGATAAAGTTGAATTAGAAGTATATTCATCATCCACTAGTGAAATAAGTGTAACATAATATCTTCCAATGAAGTTATTATAAAACCATTAAAATTCTCTATAATCCATTTAATGTTGTCTTCAATGTAAAATCTATTATATTTATTTTCATGATAAAAACTATCCTGAATATATTTATTTTATTTTGGATACTTTCAGAAAATATAATAAAAAAGAAACATAATGATTAAAATAATTAAGTCCCGATTGTTATGTAATCTCAATGAAAATAATAAAATTAATCTATCACACAATACCTATGATATGTTTCATAGAATATTTCCCACTATATATTATATATAGTATTTTAAAGATAGTGCTTTATCATGAATATAAATTAAGGAAGATATGGATATAAAATTTATATAGATATTTATCATGGTTATTCTAAGAATAAAAAGGAATAAATATTTTACAAAAAGATTTATAACAAAATACTAAAATATAATATTATGAATTTAATTGATGAAATATCTAAAATAACCATGAATGTTATAATTAGAGGAAATTAGGAAAGTTAAAAGAGATGAAAATTTGGATTTTGAAGAACTTAATTTTACACCCAATGAGGGGAATTATTAAAATTAATTAGAATTATAATATACATTTGTGATTAATAACTAAATAACTAAAAATTTATTGTAAAGGATATGAGCTGATGTTGAGGGATATTACATTTTAGATAATAAAATATTATTTGTATTAACAAATAGAATAAATAATCTTAAGATAAAGAGTTTTCATCATAAGTGGATTATAAATAATTTTAAAATAATAAAAAAGTTGAAACAAGGTTCAAGGACTTGAATGAGAAATTAGTTGAAATTGAGAAAAGAAATATAAGAGAAACTGTAAAAATAACACATAAAGAAAACACCATTAGAACAAATTTTTTAATCAAAATTTGAAGAAAATTGAATTTTTGTAATCAACCCTTAGTATGAATATATAGGATAAGATTAAATTAATTTATTTTTTTTAAAATAATCATTCACAGCTGTGAAATGTTAATAATTAATTCATTCATTCATTACAATGAAAATAAAATGAATAATAAAAACAAAAAAATAATCTTTATGAAATTATTATTGAATGGATTTCTAAAGGATATTTAACAAGTTGATTAAATCTATATTAAGGATTATAAAAAATATTTTTCTTCTAATAAATTAATTTAATATCCCAAAGAACTAAAACCATTCATATTATCTTCATCTAGACACACACTAAAAAAATTTAAATCAAAATGTTTGGTTTTGAATAAAAATTAAATTATAAATAACAAAAATGGAATAAAAATTATGGTACTTATCTATGTTAATGATATCATCATTGGTGGAATAAAATCTAATCCATGTGATAAATTTTCAGGATTTATGTGATTATAATTTTATATATCAATTATATTAGAACTCAAATACGTTCTTTTATAGATATTTAAATTATAAGGAAATTATATATTTATAGAAAAAATAAAATATTATAATGAATTTATAAATAAATTTAAATTCATGATATAAAAAAAATTAAATCCTATTATAGTTTGATGGAACATTATAAATAATGATGATGCAAATTTATTAAATACAACGATTAATCATATATTGATTATAATTATGTTCTAATGAAAGGAATGTAACCATGTATAGTACACATAACATGATTAATGGTTTTATTTCAATATAACTAAATGATGAAATTTTTATTATAAATAGAATAATGAGTTATTTTCAAGGAACAATTTATTTTATATTGTAGTATAAATTAGTTATGAAAATGTTTTGGATAAAATATTTCAACATGGATTGTAAGAGGGATATAATGGATAGAATATAAATAAGTAGTTGAAATTTAGTATAGGAAATGAATTTTTTAGTATTTTTGAAATAAACTAGAGTGTCATTCTCTAAACATAATTAATCATATGTATATTTTTATTGAAAAAGCATGTACAAAAATGGTTTTAACAATGAAATTTTTTGATGATGTTGAAAAATAATTTAAAAGTACCATGTAATTGAATTAGGGTCATTTATCATTAGTGAAGAATCCTTAATTTCACTCCTATGAAAATGAAATATATTCTATATCTTGAGGAGAAAATAATGAGATTTATGGATGAAATTAAAAACTAAACACTTTAATTTTAATATGAATTATTATATTTAAGTTATGAATATCATGTTACTAATTGTGATATCCTTCCGTGGATAAAATGATAGGAATCAAATGTACTCATATGGTTAACTACACAGTAAATATAACAATATGTAATTTTTTGAACTACTTTTCGACATGTTATCATCCCACACTATCTAAAAAACATTACAAATAATCATGTGAATATCTTATAAACCATACGAATTTAAATTTATCACCAATAAACTAAAATATCTCAAATGAAAAGATAAAATACAAATCCAAAATATCTAAATTCCATATGTTTTGTCTTATATGAAATAATCCATCCGTTATTTTTATATTTATACATATAACAGCAAATTTATTTTATAGATCAACATGTATTTCCAATGATTATGGTCCAATGGTGTACTATGTAACCTGATATTATTATATCCCTATCATATAACCAAAACTGGCTTCTCCCCATAAGATTTATTCATCTTTTACTAAAATATCTTTTACTTTAAGAAATGAGATGGATCGAGTTGATAGTTGTTAAATGGTACAACCCAAAAGAATCATTAATCCATTTGGTGATACCAAGATTTATTAATTTATAACGAACAGAAAAAAAAACAAAAACTAATTCTTAAAATAATTTTTATATTATATGAATGTCTGAGGTTGACCCCATGAGAACATGTTGGATATGTAAAATTATTTTAACAATAGGACTTATATTTTGGTTGATATGTAGAAAGTAAATTTTAAACTATCAAATATTGATTTTAGATAAGGTGGGGGTGGATTATTAAAAAAAATTCCATGAATATAATATCTAGGTTAATGTGTTATTGTTTGTAATGTTCAAATAACTAATGTCCCCTTTCTAGGATTATGTTTATGAAATTTTAATGGTAATTCCAATCAATCATTCTCTTTTATAATCCCATATTTTCTATTGGTCATGAACATTATTTATATAGTGAAATTTTTTACATAATACCATTTTTAAAATTTTAATACATCCCACCCAACGATCATGGAGAAGGTCTAGTTATAGGTATTTCATTATAAAAATAAACCTTAATTATCTTGAAATGTTCATAGATTGAAAGTAAGAGAGATTGAGATGGAAGATATATTGATTCAAAATTCCCAATATGATTTTAAAATAAGACAACACTTATATTAATACATTTCCACTTCAATGAAATTGTAAACACGAATGAAAAATCACCCCTTATGTAGTCCATGCGTGGGTCAGAAAAATAATGAAATTAATAACATAAATAAAAATTTTGAATTTTTCTTTGTGCATGTATCTTCTAATGTATAGCTTGTCACCCTGAATCACTGATCTCAAATGATTTTCATCTCCCCCTACTCATGTATTTATTAACTATTGTGGACCCAAATGACTCATAAATTGGATAATATAATATATTAAATCTTTCTATGTCATCCTCGGGATTCATGGGTCTATAATATATGGGGAACTATCAAAATTAATCATTATTCAATGTTTAAGGTCCTTATAACAATATTTATGGTCATGTAATAGGGTATCATGCTCTGTGTTTTGCGTTCCTTTACTGGGATCATTTTTTCATCATTTTTTCTACCATCATGAATATTTGATGAATTCAATGTCATAAATAGGTGTCTATTTATGTGAATTGTTATTTTATTGAGTATCTAAATTGGTATCAACTTTAATATTTAATTATTAGACTCAAACTCAAGCCTTTCCATAGTCTATGTAACAGTGCATCCTTTTTATTTTGAATCCCCAATCTATTGGACAATTTTATTCCAAATTGCATTTAAAGGTATGTTAATATAATTTAAATAAAACAATAATTATGTTGGGGAGATTAAAAAATTAAAATCCAAAATTTATGTATTTTATATTATAGATGATTGCATAAAATGTAGACATCACATCCATTATTACATAAACAAATTATTATCCTCAAGAATGGAATATCAAAAAATTACAATTGTCTATCATGCTACAATGAAATTAATAATATTTTCAATAAAATAAAGTAATAAATGTGTGGATTACATGTTCAAGAATCAAATAATAACATTTCATCTACTCCTCATTTTTCCTATAAAATTTTTGACCATGTATTTTATATTTCCATTTTTAATTCACTATGCATCATGATTCATCCATTATTATTTTTTACTTTAACATAAATGTATATTTAACATTAAATTTATGTTTTGTGATTTTTCTCTCTCATAAATCAATTTCCAAATGAAATTGGAGTTATGATCTTTCCTCAAGATAAACTCCTTATTACAGGAACATATGAACCTACCATATCTACATCATTGTTAAAAAATACAACTAATCATGTGTGATTTTCCTTTAGATCAAATGTCTAAGGATGTATTGTAGTTGGGTTAATCATGTATAGAATATAAAATAATAAAATATATCTTCATCCCAAATTTACATTGGATGATAATAAAAAACACTCAATTAAAATTTATCCCCTTAGAAATGACATCTACCCTCTTCTCGAATCTCAATGTAGGTCCGTGAAGCTATAAAAAAATGAATCGAACACCATATTTATTATTTGAAAATTTTTATATTATGTTTGGAAAATTGCTACATCCACCTCCCAACCCCAAATGATTGAAACTGTTTTTTTGTTAAATGTTGGTTTTGACCCTTCAAAATAAAACCAATATTTTTTTAAATTCATAGAACGTTAATTTTTTAGGGTTCAAAATGAATTATAAAAACTCATAAACCTGTAATATTTTCCAAATAACTATAAAAAACACCTTAACACTTATATATTTTAGTATATACATCACTTTCACCATGGGATCACCACCTCCAGACTCATTCTTCAAATAATAATAAAAATTACATTGGATCGAGTATGAATATATTATTATTTCATGAAATGTATCTATTACATCGAAAGGATATTTACAAATTATATGGAATTATAAAGAATTAAACTAAAGATATTCCATAGGATATGGTCTTATCCAAAAATAATCCTCAATCATATTAAATGTTATGTTCTATAATTGTAAAACTCAATAGGATGAAAATAGTTTTTTAGAAGTAATTATGACTTAATATTGAGATTAATATTTTGAAATACGAATGAGAATGATTAATATTAAAAAAACTCTAGATTCATAAATTTAAATTGGGACAATTACACATGTATATTCACACCAATGATATATTTAATTCATAAAAAATATTATTTTAAATTAATAAAAACTCTATAAAAAATTTCATTTAGACCAACAATATTATCTCTAAAATCATGATTTTCCATATCAAAATACAAATTTTTAACATTAAACAAACAATTTACCATTTTTATAACACAATTTAGTAGCTAGGAATTTTTAAATAATTGAATGATGATTATCCTCTACATTTTTAGTCACCATGATTACAGATGCAAAAAAACCCCAGGGCATGTGTTTTCCAATTTCTATTTTAAGAAGAAATTATTTGGAGTTGTAGAATGTATTAATATTAAATATTATAATAAATTTTTTTAAATTATGTTACTTTGTTTATTTCCATGTGTTATGTTTAAAATTTGTCCCTTCATTAAGGACCAAAACAAATACATGTCAAAGAAAAATTCCAACTCATTAATGTTAAAAAATATAAGAATAATTTAATGTTGTGTTTATAATATAAATTTAAATCAAATAAAGAAACTAAAAACTATGGTCCTATAATACAAAAAAATAGGCTTCCTTAAGTAATATTCTTTTTTTACTACTATCATTTATATCAACATAACATGGGTTTGTTGATGTGGAAATTATACAAATATATATTTTTTGGTTAGCACAATTTTGAATTTCAAGTTCATCTGGATCAGATCTTCTCCTCCTCATCGACATAAGTTTGAAATTATGAGGAGATGACCAAAATCTGTGTAGTTTGAATGCAAGTACAAGTAATTTTAAATCAATCTATATTTGGTATAAATCTTATTTTTCTACTGGTGGATGTGTTTATTCCACTACTATAATGATCACTTCCCATTCAGTTTCCAACTCAACCACTAACATTTATTATTAAACTATTTATTCTTTTTTGTCTTTATTGGTAGTGAATTTTGTAGTTGGTTATTTTCCTTCTTCATATTCCTCTAGAAGTGATCCTACATATTCATGAATGTTAAATATAAATGAACCATTTGTGGTCCTGTATTATTCTTTCTTCTTTCTTTCCTCCTACATACATTCATTATTGATGTTGTAGTTTATTTGAAAGAAAAATTTGGAAACTTCCTCACCTTTTATATCCCTAATTTTATGGTCTTGACATTTAACATCAATGACTGATTCAATTTCAGGGATTATATCAATTTCTTTGCTTGAGTACATTTGTGTGAATATTTTTTTGACTATTCATTATATTACATTCATCAACAAGATGTTCCAAATCCCTAAGAAAGATGTAGAATTTATCTTGTGTAGGTATGACAGATTTTAATCCTTACATAACAAAAATATACCCAACCGCAACAAAGAAAATAAAAAATAATAAAAGATGGTTTTGTTAAATAATTAAATTCAAAGAGATGAGAATGGTTGTCTTCAAAAATATCAATTTAAAATACTCTATTTTCCATTACCAGATAATGGTACCAAAAATTTTAACCACCTAAAGGCACAAATAATTCTTTTTGGGTTACAAAATTTAACTATATATATATTAATATACAATTATAAGTAAATCCCATAAAATTTAATTATTTAATTTAGAATTTTAATGTTTTTTGTCAATACCATCATGACAGATTGAAGAATTATAAATACTTTAATAATTTGAGTTAAATTCTTCTAGATCCTTGGAAATTAAACACAAAACTATATAAAACTAATTTATTAGAAATTGATGGATTAAAATAATTAAACAAAACAAAACAACAATATGATATCTATGTTCATGTACTATTTATTAAATTTTTTATTAATTAATCTCATCATTTTTTATTTATTTTTAATTCATTCCAATGTTAATGGTAATCTCTCTGTCTCAAAAATGAATATATGTTGCATAATATCCATACAAATCAGTTTATAAGAAAAATGTTATCTAAAACAAATTTTAAATATAGAATCCATCCCAACCAAAAGCCTTAGAGATACAATATTTTCATATTTTTGCATTATAAAAATACCACAAATTAACATATAATGGTAATTAATTGAATATGAGATAGAAAATTTGAGAATATAGTTTCAATAAAAAAATGATTTAATAATTATTCAGTACCAACACTAAAAAATTTCACCTTCATGTATTGTATTGAAAAACAGAAAAATCACCCACTCAAACTTTCCCTGAGAGTTTTTGGAAAATAAATAAATTAAAATCAAAAATATTTTTTTTCGAGTAGGCCTAGTAGGGGACTCTCAAAAAATACAACACTTTGATGGGGAGATCTAAACTCTAATGACTTATAGTTCAATCAAGCCCTGTATTTAATGGAAAAATGGACTTCTGAGCATCATAAATTACATAATATTATAATTTAGAATTTTCTAGGATAACCCCAGGGAACATGGGGAAATAAAATGCGGGCTTCGGTTAAAATTAATCAATTTTCAGAGGCTAAAAATTCATGTTGGCACTGTTCAAAGACTAAAATAGGGTGTCATGCTATGAGTATTAATTCTCCTCTATTGGCCATTATTTTCCATTTTTCATCCCCCAACAAGTATTTTCTCTAAATTTCATGTCGTGAATACATCTTTCAGGAAATGGATGTCCATTTTCTAGTATATTTGGTTTTGATTTCCACTTGTATCTTCAATTCAAAGCCTCAGACTCAATCCATACCTTATCCCATGTCATGGAGTATACTTTTAATCATGATTTAATTATCCCCTTATTCATTTTCTTACAAATTAAATTCCATATCCTCCTTCAAAATTGTGAATAAAACTTTAAATACACTTTAAAGAATAATCATTTCATTTGAATGATTAATTTATTTTATATTATATATGTATTTAAAAAATTAAAACAACATTATAATGTGATAAAGTAAATTTTTTTGGAGTTACATATTAATTGTTTTTTAATTCCATTGTATATTCCACTTAACTAATCTGTTTAAAATTTTTAATGGATCCACGTAACATGGAATCACCTTCCCTTTTTGTATATAACAAAAATTAAATAATCTATTTTCACATTCAAAAACTCAAATTATCCAACCTATAATATCAAATGATTTTATAAATCATCATTTAAAGAGTTATACAATTATTGAGGTGAAATAATACTCATCATAATCTATCTAAAATAAAACATATTCTCATAAAATAAATTAAGTCATAATCAATTATTCTTACTAGATTCATTCATGTTCAAAAGAAAAAATATGATTTACTATTAAATACATGAAAAGGTTCCATATGAATCAATAAAGGATAACTTTTTTATAAAAGAAACAACAAATTTATTATTATCATCTCAAGATATTATAAAATAAATCCAATATTCATGACATATATCATCAAAAATCATAATAACATGCTATATGGGAACATTTGTTTTAGGATTTTATGTCATGGTGATATTTAATTACATCCCTAGTATCATTTTAAAAAAACCCTCTAGGGCCATGATAGATACTATGGATCTATACGAGAAATGAAATACTATATAATTCCTTGATGATTAAAAAATATCATAAAAAATATTACCCTGGTCATCAACTAAAAATGATTCTCAAAAAGGAATACATTTTAACAATTTCATGTTATAATCCATTAGTAACCAAGAACCATCATTATTCCCTGAAAATTTTAAAAATCATATCACCAAATTCATTAATATAGATTCCCAATACTATATAATAATCAATAAAGTTGATAAAAAATTAGAAGATCATACACGAACTACCATGTGATTGTAATGATGTTATTTTAAGGAACCTAGTTTTCATTTATTTATTTTATCATTTTTTAGTTTTATAACATATTTTTATAATTTTAGATGAAATTTCCAAGATGAATATTTTGGAAAAATGACTCCCTAATGATGTATATAGTCCATGTGCCTTAGATCTTAGATTCTTTTATTTCTAATAAAATTAGAACATTGTTTTACCGACCACAAAGAATAGTAATATAGGAATGTAAAATTGATTCAAGAAAACCATTCATGATTGATGTATGGTTAAAATATGAATGCACTCAAACAATAATGATTATTACAATTTTTAATATTTTACTTTATAAAATTATTCCCAAATATGAGACCCATAGTTTTCTCCCTCGTTTTCATGGGAACTATCAATAAGCTTTTTTTTCAATTCTCCTGGCCTTCTCCTCTTACGCATATATCTCCCTTATGTATGTTTTATCAAAGTGGTCAAACCTATTTATGAAATTGTATCTAATCATAATTATATATCTTCTTGTTTCTGTAATATCTATTTTATATATCTTATATAGACTTTATGAGAAAGGATTTATTTTTTTAATGATTTCACTATGTGAATTATTATTTTTATCAATTATAATATTCATATATGGATCTCTCCCCTTATCATATATCATAAAAACAACCATTATCAATGGTTTCAATGATTTATGGTAGTTCATTTAAAAATTTCTTCTAACTTATTTTTTAATGATTTTCAAGAATAATATAATTCAAATAAAATAAATCATTTCTATTTTAATTTTATAAAATATCATGATATATAGATAACTTATGGTAAACAATAAATCTTTGACAAATGGTTCCCTACAAGGATTCCACAGAAATATCTAGGATCGTTTTCAAAGTAATTAAAAGGTAATCTTTTATGAAATTAATTCTTATTTTATAAAAGAAATATATATTCTGTTATTTTGCATTATTTTCAAGAATAAAATTTCAATTTATTTATTTTAATATACTTATTTCTAAGGTTACCCCCTTATCAATAATTTTTTCATTATAATTTGATATTTATTTAATCACCACGTGTTATTTAATTCTTCATAGAAATTAATAAAAATATGTGATTCTAAAAAACATTATCATCATTTTTAATCTTTTAATTGAACAGATAACACCATGGTAAAATAAATTAATTAATAAATGGGTAACTAGGGGATGTACCAACCTTAGTTATGAGAATACTCACACTATATTCTACCCATATATTAATGATTTCACTCTTATATGGGTGGACTAATCAAGGTATGACTCAAGCTAGTTCCATTATGATACTTATGATAGTGTAATATGACTCAAGCTCATTCCATTATTTTTTTGTACTTATATTTTATAACTATATTTTTTATTTTTGATATTTATTCATTTCTTCTAATTGAAATATGACTTTCGTTACATGTTATTTCATAAATGAATCATATAATATTTACATAAATGTAATTAAAATCGTGTAAACATTGTTTTCCTTATAAATGGTTTATATAGATTATTTGAATAAATCATTTTAAGACTGTCTAAACATGAACTGAGAACCCTTTAAGTGTTTTTAAACCTAATTTTTTGACATAATTAATGGCAGTACACTAGTATATGGTATAAAATTCCATATTTGTTTTTATTGGGGATCAAGGTTTTGAATTTTTTTAAGAGAATTACTTGTCATATAAATATGGATATGAATGATGTTATTTAGTTATTTTTGTTAATATATTATGAAATTTCTTATATACTCATCAATAAAATCCGTCCTCGCCAATATCCTTTATTTTTATTTCTTTTATAATATAGATGAGATATTTTTTTCGTATTGAATTTTTATTATAGTTAATATGTATTTTCTTATGTTTTAATTTTTATATTATACAATTCCATATTTATTTTTACTTTTTTTCCCAAAAATACATATATAATAATTTTTACACCCCAACCTATGGGTAGTTCATTTTAGTTTTTTTGATAATTTTTTTTCATAATCATCACAACATATTTTGCAACATCATTCTGTAATGATTATAAATAAATATCATCCCTAGTTTCAAGCTTAGAGTGATTAGGAATTCACATAAGTATTTATGATATAACATCTTGGGTATTGGGGTGTGTTAGCATTGGTTAGTTCATTACACTCATTCACCAGATATTAAATATTATAATGAGAAACAATATTAAAATAATAATTCCTTATTATTCAATAACAGAATTTGGGCATGTTTCCATTATACTTTTTACTACCTCTACATTTCAAATAATAACTCAAATATTATAAAAAATGCACACATACTAGAGAGGATCAACCATCCATCCACTAAAATAACATATTTAATTGACTATAATTGAGCATTCCTCAATTTATTCCTCAACATATATGGAATCTAGGATCCACCCATTGGACTCATCAAAAAATTGAATTTATTTCACATGTTTCACTAAAATGAAAATAACACATTGGCTATAGTAAAATATAATATCATTTTATATTCATTATATATGTGAAACTCCACCAAAATCCCCTTTAAATTAAATAAATCACGTGATTATTTCACAGCATGAGTTGGAGTTTTCTAACTCATAGAATATTCCATAACATTTTGTTTGCTTAATTAGTGAAATTACTCAAAATAAAGAGTCTGATGGTGTTACCACTACTTATAATAGCTTATACTATTATAATTATTTATGAAAATAAATTTCAAACACCTATGATTTGTATTATAAAATAATCTCTTACAAAATGGTAATTTTATTTACACATTAATTTATAAACATATTGTAGTTTATTCTAGGTTATAAATATTAAACTTATTATCATGGGGTGTTAGCTACCTAGAAACATAAATAAAAATATTACATCCCTCCCCAATGAAACATTCTATGAATAATCTAAATCCATCATAAGACACATGACATGTATCCCTTATTTCATAAAGAATCAATATTGTGGCAGAATCATGACTCATCACTAACTCATTCAATTCCTCATGGAACATTAAATTTCATAATCATTTTTTTATGTTTGTGTCAAAATTTTCATATGAGAATCATAAATCAATAATACATAAATAAATCCCTTATAATGACAAATAAAACCCAAAAAATCTTTATCTAAAATATATTTTTTATTTTATATAATGGACAGACCTCGTATACCTTTTCAAGATAAAAAATATTCCATTATATGGAATGACATGACCAAATAACATTTCCTCCAAAATAAATAAATGACATTTAAATAATTTATCATATAGAATATAGTTTTATTGTTTCTCTAAAAACACTAGGTGATTCGTAGAATCTACCACTAACCATGATGAAATGTGGATGTTTTCCAAATATACCACCCAAAAAAATATTATGATTTATTGAAAAATAGTTTCATAAAATCAATAAAATCTAAACTTGTATTCATGAATTAAAAATTCATGGTTAAAAACACATAACGGTCATATCAAAATCATAAATCTGGTTATGAATAATCATACACCATTACCTTTGGTTGATTATACAATGAGATTATGTTTTATTAAAAAACCATCTATATCCTTTTAAATGTTAAAAAAATGTTTTATTTGATTTTAATGATATTTAATCACATTTAAATTTCTTATCTTATTATAGTGTTTTTATACACTTTGGCTATCGCATGATTTCTTATTAAATAAAAAAATTCCAACCTAAGGAACAATACTCTATTGAATGATCCCCTTAAACATATACTCATTTAGTAACACCTTTTATTCCAATAACTCTTCTAGGTCCATAAAATTGATGAAAAGGGAATTGTTTTTATTAAAAATCCTGGTTAGTAGACAAATCAGCATCTCACATAAGATGTAAACATTATAAATCTAGAATAATGATATCTTGTACCAATCCACTACCATTGAAATGGAAACATATTTCTCTTTCCATGGATCCAACCTCTAATTATATCTACATACATGATATGGTTCATGATACACTATCCCTCAACCTTTCCCTACTCACATAAATATCCCACTCTCCAAATAAATAGTGGATATTCACATATGGTTGTAGAAAGAGAACCAAAAAACGGTAATAATCATATGATCTTCAATAATAACTAGTAGATCTATCACAATGATCAAATCATACATTTTCATATCAAATTCAAAAATTTCACCTGATATTTCCATTCTACCAATGAATGTATAACACAAGGATACATAAATCCATATATGTTTCCTTCGACCATTGGATTTTCCATTCACATGAATTATTTCATAACCACCACATTAAACTCTAATATATTAACAAATATAGGATGAATAAATTTATTCAATTATCTAGTGTAAATTATTTTTTATATATGCATGGAAGTTCATATAATGGTAACTTGATCTATAATAATCCATGCATCTACCTGTACAATATATGTTTCATGATCAGTTGTATAGAGTTCCCCAAGACAATGTTGGGATATTAAACTCTCCCTTTAATATGGATTTCTTAATATATAGTGAGATCCAATATTCTAGTACAAAAATATGTTAACAAACAGACATTATCATTTCATCATATTTGATGTGCAACCAATACTCGCTCGTTGGAACCAATTATAAAATTTCATCAATTTTTCAAACATCCCATTTTAAAATCATGTATTCTGTAAATTTAGACAAATTAAATTCATGTTTGCCAATTCATTAAAAAATAATAAATCCAACAACACCATTACCTATTAATAATATTAGGTTACTTATACGAACATTATTTTTATTTCTAACCACTTTCACGTTAACAAATAAACTCACTTTTCATATATTCCTGATATCTACATACAAAAATGTTTCAATGATCATATCCTCGGTATTGGTATGTATATTATGTTGAATAATCCTCAACCATATCATTTTTCATAATATTATCCAAACATATATTCCTTGAGGGTTTGTTTTATCATTAACATATTCACAAGAATTAAAATTTAAATAAATATCTATACATAACCTATAATAAGAATTATACTCTACCCAATGTCTAACATATCAAAATCATTAGAGAAAAACATTCTAACACCCCCATTTGATTTATTTTTCATGTTCTCTTAAATATTTTTAATGCTTTTAATGGTTCTACTTTTATTAGGGATGTGTTGGTTGACTTCTTTATTGAGTTAGGTTCTTTTTTGTCACAACCCTACCTTTGTGACTCTTTATTTTTATTGTATTTCTTCCTTTAAATACTCATTAATGGGGTTTGAGTGAGTCCACGACAAAACATTTCTTTGATTAATATTAAAATGTGTGTTTTTGTTGTTGATTTCATTGGGAACATGGGTGGTGAGCTAATTTTGAAGCTGCACAGCTTCTCCCTTGTGACTGCACAACCACCCATTCTCAGAAAATGGAAAAAAATTATAAGTAAAACAATCATTACATATTTTTATTTAAATTTTTATTGGTGTTAAAGATTTTATTATTACTAAAATAACATAAATACTTTTATTGTATTTTTTTTATCATTGTGCTGGTGTTATTATTATTATTATTATTAATTAATTAAAATTGTAATTTTTTTTTATATTGGTTTTTAATTTTTATAGCATTTTCGAAAATACCTCTGTCTAATTAGTGACCCCTTCTATATGTGTGTGTGGTGTGACCCATCCCCTGGACACCATCTTCTCCTCTATAGTGACCAACCCTGGGACCTCTAAAATCTCATGCTAGGTGTGCCCCAACACCACGCTCTATCCTTGCACATCCCCCTCCCTCACCGCAACTCCGGCCCTCAACCTCACCCTATAGAGACGCCCCACTCCCACTAGTGGCCTCTCCTATTTTTTCTAGAATTACAACCCTAAAACCCCCTCTGTTCACAACAGTTCCAGCGAACAGCTCCTCCCTATTTTCTCCGTGCACCAATCACCCTCCTCACGCCTTGATCGCCTCACTTACTAATGGTCTGACTTCCTCCGGACCGACATTCGACTGAGACTGTAGGGTCCCCTAATAAGCGGTGTATCCAGCACAACCACCCTTGGCTAGCCCTCCATCTGTTAGTAGTGCCTTCGTTCGCCACTTCAATGATCGTCGACCCCTTTCGCCAACTTCCTATGGTGGCTGCAGCCTCTTTGGTCGACCCAAGACCCCCTAGCATACTTTTCTCTGGCACACATTACCCTCTAGTGTCCCATCTATAGTCACAACCCCCCGTCAGTATAGCGTTTTCCTTATTTTATTTTATTCTTATTTTTATCCGTTTATGTTATTTCTTTTAATTGAATAATGATTTTTTTTGGAAGAGTTTTCATTTTAGGACCCACAAGTTGAGATTCTGAGTGGGCGTTGTCCTTGTGCCTTGGCTTTGAGGTTGGAATTACCTTGAACCAACCCTTTTAATGTAATAAACTATAATTTCCTGATTTTCGCACATTATATACATGATAAATATTTTTGATCAAACTTTTCATTAGTTTCCTAGTATTAAAAAAAAAATCAATCCTGATTGATATGGTCTTTCTACGCAATAAATTTTAAAGTATCATTTTTGTGAATCATTTAATGTGTTTTGGTGTGGAACCTTGTTGTGTCTCTTGAAAATGTTTTATAAATTACTGAAAAATTAATCAAATTATTTGGGGTGAGTGAATTAATAAAATTGGTGTTTATGGAGTGTGTTTTATTTTAAAAAAATAGATTTTGAAGGTGAGGTCTTTTATGTCATGTTGTGAACATTGGGTGTTTTACTCACATGTTTTGTAATGTATAAATAAATATTTATAAATTTAAATAAAATTATTTCCTAAAAATTGATGTTTATAATTTATTAAGTTCTAATTTGAAATCTACTTTATTAAAAATTGCATGAATTGTGTTCTTTATAAATTTCCTGATTAGATTTTATGAGTAAGTGTGATGTTAAATGAATTTTTGGTGTATAAAAATTTATCAGCAGCATGAAAAACAACATTTTGGGTTCATTTTTTGGTTTCCAAAGTGTTTTGGCTTTTATAAAAAGTGTTTACTGTGTTTTGTCATGTTTTGGATTTTTTATTAAACATTGTCGGATCATGAGTGTGTAATATAGGTATATTATAAAGAATCTTATTAATGTTTTTGAGTGGAAATGGTGTTCTTGACACCACTTTTGGAAATGTGTTTTCATTTTGAGATAAGATTTTGTTTGTTAATGTTTAAGGGCCCATTTTTTCATTTCATGAAATTTTTGAAATGTGTTTCTTATGAAAACCCACGTAGGGTGTTTCTCATGCCTTGATTGCATGAAATGGGTTAGAGGCTGTTGTTGGGGATTCCTGGGATCCATTTTTAGCATTGTTCAGTTGGAACCCTTAATAATTTATATGTTTTAAGGCATGATAATGGTCCCATTGGTGACTCGGGGTGATACCTTTTGTTAATTATTAATATTATATATACTATGATTGGATGCTCAGCTGAAATCAGTTTTCTCACACTATTTCGAAATACTTGAGACCTGGGAATCTGGAATGTTGAGATAATATTCTGAGAATGATTGTCACACGGGTAGGTTATGGTACTCAGCAGTGGCCCATAGTAGGTGGATGTATTGGGTTTATTTCTATGGGATATTCACTTGGCTTTCCTAGGAATGGATGGATGATCATTTTGAGCATTTTTTTCATTGTGTGTGAAATTTCAACGATGATGAGGTCACATATATTGGTGTCTTCTGGATTATTCTCAATCTCCAAGGATTACCCATATCTTTTGGATTTTAGTTTCATACATTGATGAGTATAGTTATCATATGGATATCAATATATCCCTTGATTTCTGATATATATTTTTCATTTTTTGGTATATTTTTTCTTAGAATGTGGTTCTCTCATTTTGATTAGGTTTTATAGAAATGGTTTTCAAATGAAATTGTTTTATCCTCATTGTATAAATAAGAAATTGTAAACATCACATTCCAATTGAAAATTTCACTGTTAGCAATGAAAATAATCTAGATTCGAAAATGGTTAAGGGAAATGGTTCATATATAGCTCCATATAAATTATATAGAAAATACTTTTTTTATATAAATTATAGTTAAAACCTAAAATGTTGTTTCTTTTTTTAAAGATAGTGCATTGGGAATAGTATAACGGGCTAGATTACTGAGTTTTAATACTCATGCCTATGGTTATTTTCTATTTTATTGTTCTTGTGCAGGTTCCTGTTTGGGAGATGTTTGATCAATGAGTCAGAGAGTGATCAGCAGTGCAACACAGTGTTATTTTTGTCATCGAGTTAGGTTAGTTTTATTTTTTTCAGTTCTTATTAAGTTATTTTATTTGAATTTCTAATCTAAGCTATTATTTATTATTTCCTATTGTTTTAGTTATTTTTATTAGGTGAAATTTTTTCTTATCATCTCTCTCAATTCCCTGGCACTTGTTTCCATCCAGAGAGGATTAATAATGCCTCTCAGGCCTTGCCTTGGATTGGTTCGAGGGACCGGTTCAGGGTTGAACCAGGTTGGTACCGGAAAAAAGGTATCATAGTAGGTTGGATCTTATTAGACCACACTTTTCAGAGAACCCTTTGTTTTTTGAGGATTTAATGGTAGATGGAGTACAATTGTCGAAACTAGAGGTGTAGGTGCGGGAAGAGAGTCTGGATATCTTGCTCATTCTGATCTCCGGGTATCCAAGGGAATTCTGGTTTAATTAGTTTCTTTGGGGTTTTAGTGTATATTTTTTTATAAGGATATGTCATTGGTAGTTGGGCTAACAATCCTCATGAGCCACATGGCATGGAAATACATGTGGATCTAGGGGGATGGTCCTAAAAGGCACTTCGTGTCGGTGATGTGGTTGGCATATGGACACAAGCCATATGGTAAAGTCACACACTGAAACTTGTTCCATGTTTGGGTTGTTTTGGTTCTCCTTTAACTTCTGAATGAGGTTTGAATCATAAAAATCGGTTTTGAAATATTTTTATTTGAAATGAAATGTTTAAATTTTATTGATTGTTTTAAAAGAAACGGGATTATTGATTTGTTTTTAGAAAATTATGTTGTTCTATATTGCCCATGTTCTTCCTATGGGTTCTCACGTGCATAATGGTATGTTGGAATATACGCAAATGTATGGTATGGTGGATGGATTCCCATGGTAGCACGAAGACATGCATGTGATTGAGACTCTAAATAACATCGTTGGTGGGTGCTTAACCAAACAATATCGTTTATAATTAAATATGTTTTCAAAAAGGAATGTTTTTCTACTATGATAGCTAGTTTTTTTTTGTGATTAGAGCTTTTCACCTTTGTTGTGCTTCATCCTAGGGATTTTATTTATTGATTTGGCATTGATTGTGTTATTGACTTTTTTTCCTACTTTTTATCCTCTTGAAGATTCAATTGGTGATCGTAGAACAGTTAATCAAACTAAGGATTTTATGATTGAGTTTAGGTAGTTATATTAACCAGTCTTTTATGGTCGAGCAGACCCTTCTGAAGTAGTGGAGTGGATGATAATGATCGAAATGTAATTTAACCAAATTTAGTTTCTTGAGTTATTGAATGTTGATATTGCAACATTCATGGTGGAAGGTTCCCCATGGATGTGGTGGAAGTCAGTTTCTCCGAATATGCCTCGTCCGGATCTTACATGGGGTTTTTTCAAGGCTTTTTTCATTCATCGGTATTTCTCTAAGAAGGAAATGGTGAGAAAAGGGATGGAGATGTGTTGTCTGAAGTGGGGTGATGGATCAGTGTTGGAGTATTTCCAATGAATTTTGGAGCTATTCCCTCATGATTCAGGGTATTCCCCAGATGAGGCCATGTAGGGTCGGCGTTTCTAGGTTGGTCTCCATCATGATCTGTATTCAAAGGTACCCGCATCCAACCAGACATTTGTTTGTTAATTTTCTTTGGAAAACCCAACATGTTGAACCTCTGTTGGTTGGATGAAAGGACCTAGTATTCCCGACATCAATTATTAAGAGTGGAGGCGAGACTTCCTACAAGAAGATGACTATGAAACCGAAATTTGACTGTGCATATCATGCAATTAAAATGCCTCACGATAATTCATCAACCTATCCGGAGTGATATATCCAATTTAATTGTCAATGAGGATAGATGGGTCACAAAAAGTCATCATGTTTAAATTCTCTGAAGCCCTACCCGGCTTGTGGAAGATTGGGTCACTTGTTGTGATTTTGTCAGGGCATTCATAGAAAGAATCGTGCCAGAAGTTATCATATGTGATGTTTTTTTAGGTTTATGTTTAATGTTTCTTTGGTATGTTTCCTTCTAGTGTAAGGTATATTTATCATTGCAGTTGAACTGATGGTGATTTGGATTTCAAAATTTATGGGAATGTCCTGGGTCTTTTGATGAATTCCAGATTTCAATGGAAGTGTGATTTATATCTCATAATTATGTCCTTTTATCTGTTAGATCTAAAGAGGTATGTTTTATTGAATTATCTGAACATATCTGTGAGGAAGGAGATGCCACATCCATCAGATCTCTAGCCAAAAGGCCTCGGAGCGAAGCTGGCACATAATCAAGAACCCTTAGAGGGAGGGATTTTAAGGGGTTTGTTTAAGGTTGTGGCTATATCATCGCAGTGAGATAGTTTAATTGTTTTTGTTTACTTATATCTACTGCTGTGAAATTACTCTGGTCAAAAAGAGCAGGTTGGAATAATCCCTCATGAAATTTCCGAAATGCTACATTTTTTTATGTGAGTTACCGTTCAGTGTCCTTGTGTGGACCGCCCATGTGAATCAGGTGGGGTCTTGGTTTTTATTTGTCCTTTAGTAAAAAAGGGAGGTGATGGTTTTATTATTCAAGATGTATTCCTTTTAGCTTGGATAAGGCCAGGTTTGGGTTCATGTTAGATTTTTTTTGGATGCTTTTAGGTTAGTTCTTTATTGTGGGGAGTCCCACCACGAACCCCATTAGGTTTTTCTCATAAATCGTTATCAGATTCTAGTTGAATTCTTATAGTGGGGAGTCTGTTGAAGCCTTCCCTATGCTAGTGATCGGTTTCAGAAATGAGGTTGAGTCTCATTGGTAGTTTATGTAATGTCCTCAGATTAAGATGTTTAATCCTGTTTATGTGGAATCCTTAGGTGTTGATCAGTCAGTTGGATGGTATTTTGGCTTTCCCAGGGCGGAAAGCATTATGGTTGAAAGAGTTTTCACTCCCCAACCCATACGACTCTTTTATTTTGTTATTTTTACTTCCATTAAATAATTTTTTTTGGGTTCGGGTGTGTCCCAGAAAAATATTTCATTGAGTTATATGAAAAGGATAACTTTTTGGTGTTTTCATCATCGAGTGTACGCGTGGAGCCCAAATTTCAATGTTGCGTGTCTTTTCCCTAGAAACTATGTGACCACCCGTACTAGGAAAACAAAAATAAGAAAAATAAAAATAAAAAAACATTAATTATTGTCATTTAAAATAGTTTTTTTGTTAAAACTCTTATTATTATTAATATTTTATAAATACATATATTCTTATTTTTTTATTAGCATGTTATTATTATTATTCATATTATTATTATAATAATACTAATTATTATTATATTTAAGTTAATACAATTTTAATTATTTTTTGGTTGGTTTTATCATTTTTTATTAGGGTTTCTGAAAAACCCACTCTCCAATTAGAACCCCCCTTATCTATGTGTGTGCGGCGCGACCCAGACCTCAGACGTCACCTCCTCCTATGCATCCACAAACCCAAGGACCATTGGCCTCTCCTGCTCTGTGCGCCCCAGCCCCCCGCTCTGGCCTTGAACATCCCCCTCGCTCGCTAAAAATCCGGCACACGGACTCCCCCTATTGTGCCACCCCGCTCTGGCCCTCAGCCACTCTTATTTCTCACAGTGCAGCAGCCCAGCACACCCCTCTATTATCAGTAGTGCCAGTAGCAAGCTCCTCCCCACTTTCTCAGCTCACCCAACACCCTCCTCCCATTTATCCCTCCTTTCAACCCAACAACCCACCATCCTCATGCCTGACCTCTAGTCGAGACACATGACTCCCCTATTAAGTGGCGTGTTCAGTGCCACCACCCACAGATTTCCCTAAAATGGCCGGAATCACCTTCTGTCACCCCTCCATGGGTCGATTACCACATTGGAAATCTCCTCCAGTGGGCGCATCCTCTCTGGTTGACACAAAACCCAACATTTCACATTTCTCGAGCATTCACAGCCCTTCGAAGGCCTGTCAGCAGTCACATCCCCCCCCACCTGTCGGTATACCATTTCACTTATTTTATATTATTCTTGTTTTAATCCTTACCTTGTTTGGAATTTTTGTTGATTGAGGGTTGTATTTGGTAGAGGTATCATTTTATAACCTACTTAGGTTGATTCCGAGTGGCCACTGTCGTCAAACATTGGTTCTATGGGAGGAATTACATTGCACCAACCCTTTTAATTTATAAAACTATAATTTCATGATTTTCACAAATTATACACATGTTATACATTTTACCATAACATGTTTATTAGTTTCTTGGAAGGAGAACAATATTTGACACATGTTTGATATCGTCTTATTGTGCAAGAAATTTTAAAGTAGATTTTTGTTTAAAATTTGATGTGTTTTGGTGTAGAACTTCATTATATCTTAAGGATGTTTTATAAATTACTCAAATATTTATTAAATTATTTGGGTTGTGTGAAACAAAAAAAATCATTTTTCTGGAGTGCTTTTTATTTCTTAAAAAATATATTTTTAATGGGAGGTGTGTTTTGTCGAGTTATGATCACATAGTGTTTTATGTACATGGTTTATAATGTTTAAAACAATGTTTAGAAATTTAGAAGATATTTTGGCATTCATATTAATGTTTATAATTTTTTGAGTGCTAAATTGAAATTTACATTATTAAACATTGCATTCCTTGTGATCTATATAAAATTCCGGATTGAATTTTAGGAGTAAGTGTGATGTGAAATGAATTTTTGGGGTTTACAAATATATCAGCATCATGTAAAAAATGTATTGGGTTCTTTGTGTGGTTTTTCATCAGGTTTGTATTTTATAAAGTATTTATTGTGTTCTAGCAAGTTTGGGTTTTTCATTAAAAATGTTGAGGTCGTGATGGTGTTATTTGTTTATATTAAATAGAGTTTTATCGATGTTTTATTCTAGAAATGGGGTGCTTGAAATCACTATTGAAAATGTCTTTTCATTTTGAGATAATGTTTTGTTGGTGTATGTTTAAGGTCCTGTTTGGCCAATTCATGATATTTATGAAAAATATTTATTGTGAAAAAACTTGTTATGTGTTTCTCATGCCACGATTGCATATAATTGGTGGGAGGTCCTTTTGGAGTTTCTTGGGATCCATTTCCAGGGTTTTTCATCTAGAACCCTTTATAATTGTTTTATTTTAAGGCATGATAATGGTAAAAGGGGAGACTCGGGATGAGACATGTTGTACGTTATTTTTGTTATATATACTGTGATTGGATGCTCAAATAGTATTAGTTTACCCTCCGCCTTTCTAAATACCCGATACATTGGAATCTAGAATATTGAGAGACTATTTTGAGAATGATTTCCACACTATTTGGTTATTGTAATGACCAGTGGCCCATTGTAAGTGGATTTATTATGTTTATTTCTATGGGATTTTCTATTAGCTTTCCTGAGAAAAGATGGAAGATCATTTTGAGAATTTTATTTCATTGTGTGTGACATTTCAATGAGGATGAAGTTTCATGTATTAGTGTCTTATGGATTATTTATGATCTCATAGGTTCACCCATGTCATTTTGAATTCAGTTGCCTCCATTAATGCATATAGTGCTCCAATGTATATCTAAATTTCCCATGTTTTTTATTTCTATTGTTCATTTTTATGTATTGTTTTTCTTGGAAACTGGTGAGTAGGTTTGGATTAGGTTTTCGATGAATATTTTTCAAATTAATGTGTTTTATACCCATTGAAAAAATTTTGAAATATAAACATCAGTTTCCCTATTAAAATTTCATTATCACTAATGAAAGTAATCTATATTTGAAAATGGTTAAAGTCAATGGTTCGTTCATTGGTTTTAAGTAATGTATATAGAAAACCATATTTTTTTAAAAAAATTTAGTTCAAACAAGAAATGGAATTTCATTTATTTTAATGTTACCGCATTGGTGAATAATATATTGGGCTAGACTACTAAGTTTTAAAACAAAAATCTATATTTCTTCTATATATTTTTTCCTCGTGTAGGTTCCATCTTGGGAAAAAATTGATCACTGAGTCTGATAGTGACCCACAGGGTCACACAGACACAGTTTGATCAATGAGTTCGGTTAGATTTATTTTTATCAATTCATATTTTTTTGGTTTATTTACTCTGATATGATATTTATTATTTCAACTAATTTTATTTGTTCTTCATGGGTGAAATTGTTCTCATCATCTCTGTCAATGAACTGAAGCTTGTTTCCAGCCCGGGAGGATCGGGAATGCCTCTCGGGCCTTGCCACTAATCTGTTCGGAGGACTGGTTCAAGGTCAACCTGGGTTGGTTCATGACAATTTGGGTGTGTTGTGGTACAACATGAGTTATAAAATGTAATTGTGTATGTTATGGAATATTGGGAGTGTTACATTATATAATAGGATTTATAAAACTACTATCAGTGTTCCTGGTCACTTAGTGGATTTGGGTGTAGTGTATTGGGTCTCTAGCTATGAAACATTTCTAGAGGGTAACTCAATAAACACGATATATTCCATGGGGGTCCAAAATGGGGAATGATTTTTCCTTCAATATGGTGGCCTATCATGGTCTTCCCCTTTGATGTGGAGATGAAAAATGCTATGTTTATTGTTGTAATAACCACCCCATGGTGAAAATATTAATGGTTTTTGAAACATATGATTCAAACAAAAGTCATTAAGTAGGTGTTACAATTTTTAACTAAGGTCACATCCCATTCTTTATGGAAGCGTTTTTAAACTTTTAGACATGATATCTCCCCTAAAACCCTTATTATTCATCCCATGGATATGGATTTTGAATAAAACATCTTCAAGGGAATTATTTTGGTGAATCTTACCTATAAGATAGTATGTGTTCTAGGAGTTTCAGTATATAGGATTCCTATTCTTTTTTCAATATGAACATAATAGGTAATTGGAATATACCTTTCTATATGTTTTATATATTGAAAAGGCTCAGTTGTTTCTAAATAAATTACTATGTTTTATAAAATGAAGATATCATACTGTATCTTGACTATAATATTCTCTTACTGGTTGATCATGAAATCTTCAATTATGTTTGATGCCCACAATGTTTACGATAAAATGATTTATTCAGATTTTTAAAAATTATTTTGACTATGAGAACATGAAGAAATAATATATGTGGAATCTGTACATAATATCATTGTACTGGTTTTTGATGGCACCGACATAGTGATCAATGCCATACTAGAGGAATAAAAAGGTATATTACCATGTGGTATCTTGGTGGAGGATGTAAAGACATTCGAGAGTATAAATATTAGTAATCGTTATGAAATTATTTTTATTTTTTTGAAAAATTAAAATTTGGAATCAATGTTGGTTAAAAATATTTATATTATATTTTATAAAACCATTATTTTGATAAGATACTTTTTGTACATCCTTATATTTTATAAAAACTATATTAGGAAAACTACTTCAAATTTTTTATTTGTTTTATAAAACCTTGTGGAAACATGTTTTTTATTTTAGTGGAAACAGTCGGAAGTCTTATCTTATTTAATATTTATGATTACTAACCCCATGAATATACACATTAGTGTGTATGTAGGTATTATTTTCCATGTTACCGGAATGTGTATGATAACATATTTCACTTGTAGTTATTCTTGAGGATATTGTCATGGATGTTAGAGATGGAGTAAGGAAGTTGGTTGTATTCTAGTTTTTCAGATATGTTACCCCTTGGTTGTAATGTCTTTATTTATTTTGGATTATTATTTTACTGGTTTATTGTTTTCTATTGTCACTCTGATTATTCATATGGCTATATTTTGAGCAATATAGTTTAAATTTCAAACATCAAAGAGTATTGGTTTAGTAGTTTTATTATTTTATTTATGGTACAAGTATATTAAAAATGGAATATCATCCCCCAATTATTTTGTATACCATGTAATGTATCGATATCCTTTGGACTCTTTGTGATGTTACCTATGGTTAGTTGTATCAGGACTATATCCAAGCCAATGTATCGAGTCTGGATATTTAAATCATTCCTTTCAAAAAATCATCATTAAATATCTTCTATAATCCTGTCCAATTAATAGATTTTCGATTTATAAATTGTTCAATTGGATTATGCTACTTGTTTACAAGTCTCATTGATAAATACATTCCAAACTCAGCCATCATGGCCTCTAGTATCGAAAAAATAAGATATGATTAATCGTCTTTATCAACTCATATTCCCTCTATGGACAAGATTCATCCATAAATGATAGAGGGGTTTTTTGCATGATTCTCATCCATATCCTCCTTCCTCGAACAATCCTAATTTTAATCCCTTTAAATCCCTTAGTTCACATTTATAATATTTCCCACTAGATGAAGACCAGTTAGAGCATAACAAATAATATTTTCCATTATCTATATCTAACTGAATCATTAATAAATAAAATATAAATTATCCCACAATATATCTCATTAAAACACTATAATATTTTTGTTGTTTTTCAATATAAGAATAATTTTTCATCACTACAACTTTTCATAATTCTATTCCATAAGCTACTTTTATCCCCAATCACTTATCACAATTGGTTAGTAGTGATAAAAAATGAAGTAACATTTTAAAATCAATTTCTAAAATGAAAAAAATTCTTTTATTCATTTAAAATTAACTTCTAACAATAATTATACTTTTCATTAAAACTAGAACTTGTGATGAAACCCATATCATTTCTACCATGATTCATAAACGCTTTTCTTTTTGGATTCATCATGGACTAATATGAAAAAAATAACAATAATCTGAAGTCATCATCCACCCATATTTCACCCATACATACTAGAAAAACAGTATTATAAAAAAATATGTCAATAAATACTTTTTATGTGTACATTCCAATTCCCAACCATCATAATGTTAGTGACTATCAAGAATATGAAGACCCAACTTAAAACCGATGCATTGATTCCATTTTATAACACCGCGACCTGGGTTCTTAGATATCATTACCAGAGAGAGGATACGATATGTAATCAATTGTATCCATTGATCACCTAAGGCTATTCACAAGTATATAGGGGCAATTTATATGATTTTATCTAAATAAAACATAACAAAATTGATTCATCTAAAATAAGAAATTATTTAAATTAAATCATTTTAAATAAACATTGGTAGTAAAATCTATATGTTTATAATGTTATTACCATTAATGAAATTCTAATGAGACAAATTTTGATATAATAAAATTGATTTGAACCTTATAATATAACTTCTACTTTTAAATATTTGACCTAGATTTATAACACACTTCTGACAGAAAATAATTTCTTTATCTAAACTGTATCATAGAGAATCATGTATATATGTACATGTATTTCGTAATATAGGTCATGTGTTTAAATCATATATAAATTATGAATTTCTCATAATATATTTCCATGTATAAGAATTTACACAATTCAATTCTTATTAGAAATGAAATAAATAATTTAAAATAATACAAATAATATATAACATCCTTTTGAAAAATACAAAAAAATTAAAAAACATTATTATAAAAAGTTTAAATTATATGAATAAATTATAATATATGATATAATTTCAAACATTTCATAATTAAAACTATCTCCCTGATATTTCTTTCTCAAAAAAATCTTTTTCCAAATTCTTATGTAATATTCCATTTTTAAAAAGTAGTTTAAAATCCATATATTCCAAAAATCTATACAAAAAATTATACATTCCAAAATATAATGGAAACACCATTTTTATGCAACGGTATAAATCTTATTAAATAAATTCCATGTATATTTAAAATTATACATTACTAGATATCTTTCCTAATGAGTAATTCATTTTTTTCACATTAAAAATTCACTCTATAGTGAGTATATTCTTTCATAATCGATTATACAATGGATTTATCTCATTAATGAGTGATCTATATGTCACCAAATCATCGTAATTGAATTTTATATGTTTCAATAAATTTTCCTCACCAAAATACATTAAACACCATATCCACATTGTGTGGATAGTTATGGAAAAAACATTTATATCAAATGTAAAAACCAACCCACTCTTAGGGATATTTAATATAAACATGATTTTCATAAAAATACAATTTAATTTGAGATTTATAATATAATAAATATTTCATTAAAATTATATATAGAAATCCAATTTATCCCATTGGATAGTGTTATTTTTAAATTTGAACAAAATTTTCATAAATTATCTAACATAAAAAACAAATAGGTTATAATTTTTATTCTCATTTGTAGAAAATAATAATTTAACTAAAATCGTACAATTTTATTTGAAAACCAACAAAAATAAAATAAAACGGGAAAATAAATTATCTAAACTCCTAAGATATATAAAAAACACTCACCTAAATAAATTGATTAAAATTATCTGTAATTTCAATTCTCTATGATCACATGAGGGAATTAAATCCTTAAAATCCGTAATAGGATTAAAAAATCCCTATTATAAATTTTTAAATTTAAAATTATGACATCCTCGTATTTTCAATTGAGATATATCATGATATAATGAGAGAATTATAATATAATATTCATGAATCAATGGAATCAAAATATTAGATCATATAATTCAATTTGTATTCAATTATTTGTTAATATAAACTAAATTCCAATTGGAATTGAAGCCCTAGTTTTACTCTCAAGATTCCTAAAAACATCGTAGACCCAATGGTGTATGTAGATGAGTTATATTGGAGATAAATTTTTGTTATAAATGATAAATTCACCAAAAATATATTGATATACATAGTTATAACCAATGGTTAGGAAATTAAGGAACCATACCATGAAAACCATTTATGGTCAAATTAAAAGGATACATGGTAAGATCCCAAGATTAAACAAAACCCGATATTAAAAACACATGTTATATATAAAAAAATCTATATTTATCAACCCCTAAAACTATGGATTAGTAATTTCTAAACATTGACCTCTCTGTACTACTCCATAATATTTAAATTTTAACTGCAAATCCCTAGATCTCAATGATAAATAAACATAAAAGATATTCGTAATCACAATAGCAATATAGAATTTGCAACAAGATATACATGGAATAATTTTGGAATAACATGAATGCTAAAATCTTGGAGAATATTGGTGTTGTGTTTATTGGAATGTAATTAAATTTGAAAGATAGTTTATACAATATAAAATATTAATTAGCCATTGGAATGGATATAGTTAAATATTGATAATGCAATTGGATGGAATTACAAAGTGTAGTAAAAAATTGTGTTCTATAAAATATTATTAAATAATGTTTTCCTATAATTTATCTTTGAAATGAATATTATTATTACCAAAGTCTATTTTTTTAATAGAATTGCATGATGTAATATTATTTTGTTTTATGGAAGCACACTATAGTTAAATGGATCAATTTATGTCCCTAAGTGTTTTAATTACTTGATATGGTAATCTCATGTTATTCCATGATGTGATAGGTGATTCATGTAATTCATTTATGATGTTATGAATAAATGGATAGGAGGAAAAAATAATTATAATAGGTATTTTTGATTTTCAGATACTATATAGTGGGTTTTTTTAAAAGGATTTATTGTGATAACCCTATATTCCACATAATTATAAAGATAGAAACACACAGACTTTTAACTAATTTATTTAAAAATAGTGTGGTATTTCATTCAGAGTTTTTCTAGAGAAAAGATGTAATGATAAAAAACATGAAGATGGATTTGTGTTCAATACACACCATTTCATGATGATATCAATATGGGTGAATTTTAATAATAATGAAATATTTTATAATCGAGTGAGATAACAAATTGATGAAATAATTTTCAAATTTTTAATTCCATTTTTAAAACTATACATCAATGTAATTAAACAGATAATGGTTTTAATGATGATATTAATTATTGATTTATCTTATATATGTTTATTTTGGAAACATATGATAGATTCATGTTTGATATAATTATATATTTATAGAATTTATCATGATAATATTGAACGAATATTTTTTACATTTTTGGGGTTTCCATATTTATTAATATATATATATATATGCATTCATTAAATGAATAATGGAGGAAGGGTGAAGAAATGTTCAAATAAACTCAAGAAATTTATATTTAATACATAGTAAAAAAATGTATTATTATGTGATGTTAAATTTAATATCCCAAAACCAACGAAAATAGATTAAGAGTTAAAGATGATATATCGATAATGAAAGAACTTGTTGATAATTTTTTTATACTATTACTTTGATTCATAAATTATATTTACTGTTTTATAAATCACATTCATTATTCACTGACCAATGTCATAATTAGAGACCAAATATGATAGACTGATCTTTGGTCCTAATAGAAAGCCAAATTAGAATCATTATAAATAGTATATTTCTTTGTAGTGTTTTAGTACGCCACCATATATCCATGAATATGATCAATGGTCAAATCCTATTGGGAAAACAAATTAATGAGTGTTTTTATTCATTATATTATTTCCACATTTTATTTATTTTTCATGATGCATATTTGTTAATTTAAATCGAATTTTTTTTCACTTCGATATGATCCGGGGTGAAAAATTACACACATATGTGTCTAACACTTATGGTGTATAGAATCATGGAAAATTAGTTATAGGGGTAATTTGATGATTTAAATTATTTTAAAAACTGATTCAATATATTTTAGTGATTTCATTGTTTTCCCTCTACCCAAATATTTGTGGAATATGTTTTAGAGTTTATAATTATGATTTTTATGTGGTATAGTTTTGGTTTTGGTTCATTAATTACTATAGTTTGACTATTCTTAATATTTTTATTTATTTTTGATCCCTTAATTTTTTTAGTTCCTTTATTTTTACTTTTAATATTTATGTTTATATAATTTTTATAATATTTTCAATAAATATGTGAAATTTTTTTTGGTTTATCATTAAGGGTTATTTATTTTTGTTTTATGTATTTTTGGTTTAATTTTTTTTTTAATTTGTTTTATGTATTATGTTTTCTGTTTTTTGGATATTTATTTTAATCATATAATTGGGTTATGAAATAATTTTTTGTGATTAGTCCATAGGTTTTACATTCCACGGTAAATGTTTTATGATTTCATATTTTGGTTATATAGTTTATTTATGGATTTTAGTTCATTTATTAGTTAATTTGAGGTATGCCATTTTTTATTTTTTGTTTAGGTATTTTTTTATTAAGAATCTCTATTATAAAATTGGATTTTTATTATAATTTATTTAGTTTTTCAATGTTTTGAATTATGTAAATATGGTATCGGTCTTTTGTATCATTTTTCAAGGTATAGAAATATATGTTTTGAATTTACTGTTTATCATTTCATTTTTATGGTTTAGTTTCTATATTTAATGTTTTTATTATGATTTTTATGATTATATATTGAGATTTTCTTCTTTTTTTTGTTTTAGGGCCCTATATTTTTTGTTTTTATTATTTTTATTTTGTGTATTTAAATTTAAATATTTTTTTGGTTTTATGATTTATATTTTTTATATTTTCCATATTCTGTTCAGTTTTTCTAATTTAGATTTAAGGTTTTAAAATATTATTATTATGTTTTATAACTTAAATATTATATTTTATTTATCTAGGGAATATGGTTTTGAGTATATATTTTTTATAATTTATGATCTAATTTATTTTTTTGAATTTTTTATTTTTTGGATTTGGGATTAATATTAATGGGTTAAAAAATATTTTTTATGTTTTTTTATTTTTTATTTCTGATTTTCATGATTAGGATTTTAGATATGTGGTTTAGGATTTAGTTATTTTGGGTTATAAAAATATTATTGGAAATTTATGTCTAATAGTATATAGTTTCATTAATATGTTTTATTTATTTAGTCATATAATCTAGGATTAGATTTGAGAGTTATGAAATTTGGTTTTAGATTACTATTTCTTAGTATTCCATTTATTTTTTGAATTTTTTGTTTTAGATTTTATGTTTTAGGGTTATGGTTTATGTCATAATCATAGATTTATGTTAGTTAAAAAATATATTTTTATATCTTTGTTATTTTTAAATTGTGATCTCATTTATTTGGTGTTATATTTCTTATTTTTTTCTTTGGTTTTTTTCTTATGGTTTTGAGTTAATGAGTTAAATTTTAGGTTTACTTGTTTTTATTTTTTTCCAAAAAAATTTTGAATTATATTTATGTGTCAAGGAATGATAATTTTGAATTTACGAGTTTTTTGTTATATGTGTAAGTATTTATGTATTATGGTTTTTATGGTTTTAAAATGTCAATTTATAGTTAATAGTTTATTTATCACGATTTGACATTAATGATTTTAGTTTTATTATTTATGGAATTGGGATATATATTTTGGAAATAATAACTTATATTTTTTAAAAAAAAATTTGGTTTAATATTTGGGTTTTAAAATTTATGGATATAATTTTTGTAACAATATAACAGTCATAAAATGATAATAAAATTTAAATCAGGGTACAAAAATATATTTATCATTTAAATAATTCATTCTATGATGGTTAAATTTCTTATTTTCACAATACTATTATGATATAATAAACTCTATTAAAAATGTGGGATTGTGAAATTTTTTCAAAAATTGAACAATGGGAAATTGAATTCAATATATGACTATTCAAAAAAAATGGAAAATGTAAATAAAGATATTTAGTAATCCAAAAAATTTCATTCAACTTGATCAAATGCAAATTATTTTATTTTTAATTTTGATGGAATTATTTTTAATGATATTTTTTTTGATGGGATCTCAATATCCATATGTCACATTGAAAGGGTGCACTAAAATATGAAATATGACCTAAATATAATTTATTAATGATCTAATCCTCTTTCATGGTAATATAAAATATCATGTATATGATAGAGGAGAAATAAATATTTGATCTCAAACATTTTTTTCCATATTTCCCATATAAAAAAAGGTTTCAGAAAATGATTGCATTTCAATAATAAATCAAAAATTTTGTATCAGAACATTGTGCATAATATTGGATTTAAATTATAAAAAAACTAATAAAAATTTGAGAATAAAAATAAATACAATCAAGTATTTTAATTATGCATTAGAGATTCCAATGAAGGTGTTCCACTCTCTAAATTTAGTCGTTGAATGTCTCCCTCATCAGAGAAAGGTTTAGGTTTCCCAAATGAATCTCTATAACAATACCTATACTTATTATGTGGTTTACATTATTATAATATAAATTATGGGAAAAATAAAATAAAATATATCTAAATAATAAAAATGTTCTCTTTTTTATAGTATATTCTAAAATGGGAAAAATATTCTCATATATAGAAATATGGGTTTCTATTTTTTGTCTTCAATTGTGATTATATAGATTGATACACATTTTTAATAGATAAAATATCTCTATCTTAGTTATAAATGTATTAAATATAATATTTATTTTTTCTTGAATAACCCCACCAAAATAAATGGAGAAATTATAGTCTTATAACATGAAATATATTTAAAATATCCGGAGGTATTTTTTATCGTAAAAAAAAGTATAAGGCAATATAGATTAATTTGGGTTTACATAAAAATAGTATTCAAGGAATTAATCTAGGTATTTTATTGGTAATAAAATAATTATATATAAATTATTACTATCACAAAGTTAAATTATAAATAACATTGATTAAATAGTAAATATGTAAGAGTTTCGATTGCCTATAATGATTTATTGGGAGATAAAATTACATAATTTTACAAAAATTCACCTATAAATATTTTATATATCATATATATACTTTTTATATTAGTACCATTAGCCAAAAATGTGGGAATCAAGAATACACTCTGATTTTAATACAAATTTATATTCATTTTGATTGTCTTAAAATTATGTAATTGCAAAAAAGAAACATTTTCCTTCAATAAGGAACTTTAATTTGGTGAAAATGTGACAGGAAGATTTAAATAATATATAAATAGAATATAAAAAATTTAATCATTTGAGGGGGATATTAATTCCTCTAGGGATGTAAAAGATTAGAAATTCATAAATTGTGAAACACTAAACATTAATATTCTCAATTTCATATGTATGGAAAGCTTGAGGTTAATACCATTAGAAACAGTTGGAGCATAACTATTATTTAATTGAATTGATTAAAACCATGTCAATGAAAAATAACTAAACTTCTTGAATGAGAATGAATATGTTTTGATGATTTCAGAAATTGGGAGAAAAATTTTAAAAACAACATACCATGTATTTGTTATCATGTTTTATGCACTTGTTTCTATGAATATATTTCAATTTATTCCTGTTTTCATTCAAATTATACCTATGTCATCCCATTTTTTATGTGTGACTACTCTCTCTCCCAAAGACCCACCATTTCCCGATGGCCAGGTTACATCAGATCATTATGTGGAATGGTAACTCAAACACATATTTAAATAGAAAAAATATCCAACCCAATTATCATTGTAATGTTAATATTATTGTAATCTCATTTATAGAATCATTGTCAAACCCAACATTGAAAATGGGTATGTGTGAAAGGGAAATACATGTTAATTAAACAAATTAATTAATAAAATGAAAACCAAACATGAATTAAATATAAAAAGATACATTCACTAGTATAATTACACTTAATATCATGTACTTGGAATAAATATAATCAACCTCTCCTCCAATCCATGAAAGGGTGGGGAAAATAAAGAAATAAAAAAAATATAGAACATGTAATAAGCACATGATCCCCTATCCCATACCTCATCAAATAGTTATCAGTTATTCCTTATAGTAGAGAAGTGCAGTTATTTTTATAGGAAAATTAAATCTCAATGTTTCAACCTTCCACTTTTCAAATCACTCATTTGAATTTGTTTGATTTTTTTTCTCCTTTAGTCAATCAATTTATTATTCATCCATTCATATATGTGTTTCTCAAAATATCACTTTTATGATAAATCCATAATTATCAATGGGAGATATTGAATGAGTGAGTGTGAGATGACTAATGTTTTATATTAAAATCTACATTGTATTGGGTCAAATTTATTGTTATCAATATTTTTTAAACTTCCATGAATATTTCATAAGCTCATGTTGTAAATCACTCAAAGGTAAACATTATTATCATTAATGGGTCAGGATCAAATTCTTCTCGAATGTTTTATCAAATTCTATCCCCATGGATCATGGTTTCTCAATCATAGACATTACAAAGAAAAATATAGCTTCATAAATCCACTGCACAACTTTCATGGATTATATTTTTTGTGAAAGTGGGAATTTTTCATTCAAATATTAACACATTCATGTTAACACATTCCAAGGAATACACTATCCAATAATAATATGTGCAATTAATTATATATATTCTTATCTAACAATTAAATTTACACAAAAAACAACCTTACTCATTTTTTATCCCATTTATATTCATATATTTATAGGGGACAAAATATCCTTTTAATCGAACTCATAAATTTGTATTTGTTTTACTTTGATAGGACCTGAAATATGAATTGTATATTTTTTTGTGGGATTTTTCTACTTGAGACATACATATGTTCCATAACATGTATTAACATGGAAAATAGGATGTCATTTTAATCATCAATTCATACTTAGGACTCTTTATTATCAATATGACATTATAGTTGTCATCTGATCATTTTTGTGATCATCCATGGATTTTCTCATGCTTGGTAGTGGGTCAAATTATTAACCTGAATATTTAATTAAACATTAATATGATTCATCATTTTCTAGATACAGTTTTTGAAGTATAATGAGAGGCTTCCAGTGACATTTAAAATTCCTATGGATGAATACAAATAATTATGGATGGATTTACTTTTTCGGTAAAATTATACACAGTTTTCTATGTGAGAGGTAATACATTTATTTTTAGATTTGGTGGGTTACTCTACTTAAGTAAAGACACATGTAATGTCTCTATAAATCCCATAAAAGTTGTTAAAACATTACTTGGATTCTCCATGACTCTTTCTGAATTACGTGGCCCTAACTCCTCCTCGAGCTAGAAATTAGTATACCAATGATTGACTTATGTGGCTACACTCACATGTACTTCCTATGAAATCTTTTTCTATCCATATAGAATCCAGTCCCATTATAAAAATTATATTAAGTGGACTAGATTATATTTGACCTCATGAACAACTCACAGCATGCCAATTGATGTTGACTAGCAGTGGTGGTCAATGATGAAATCATGGAAAAACTTTTCAATTATTTTCAATGTGCTTAAAACAGAAGTAAATATAACTTAATAATAAATTTCTTTTAAACATCCTGACCCTGAAAATTTCTAAAAAATTACTAAAACATTACATAAAAAATAGATTTATGTGTTATACATATCATACACCATTTCAATGAGTTATATATAAGAAATTATATGAATAAATAAAATAAAAATATGGCTAACAGACTATCCCCAACTAGTATTAAGTCTTTCCTAGTTCAATAATTCAAATCTAACAATGAAATCCATATAAAAATTATTGGGCCTTTCCCAAAACCTATCTATGTGAAAAATTATGGTTTCTTCACAGGGAACTCACTTCTAATAAGGCATAATAAGGGAATGATTGTAAATCAATAGGCCCCCAAAAACGGTGTCCATAAATATAAAAAGTCTAAAATCAAAATGAATATAGTGGTTCTCAATCAATGGATTATCTAATATAATGATTATGAATTTTAATTTTAATTTATTAAAAATGATTGATCATAGAGAATTAATTCCACATGTGGACATTAAATAATTATTCAACCAATGTATGGGTGTCCTTAAGAATGTCATAATGAACCTGAAAACCCATCCAACTAGATTGGACCAAAGACCTTCATTTTTATTGATTTTTGATTACCCCCTTTCATGGGATGATGGGGAACCCATACAAGGCACGTAGACTTAGAGGTTATATGGACCATAGGCATAAGAGTATACATGACCCAATAGACAAAGGGAATTCAACCAGACTATAACAATAAAGAACTACCCCTACCCAACATCTACATCATTACGGTATCTCCCCTCCTTTGCATGGTCGCCTGGCTAGGCTTCCTATGAAAGAACAGGCTGGTCCTTATGGAATTTACATACCCCCTCATTCTTCCAAATCCATTTGGTTCTACTGTGGTGAGTACAATTTCTTTTAATCCACCTCTAGGGTGGATCCTTTTTTAGTAGAGTCTTTCTGGGGTAGCTGCTCTGATCATGTGGCTTTAAGTCTTTGAGGTAGAATGGAGGCTATAAAGGTCTCCCAAAATCCTTACTAACCCGAAGGCCTAGGTGGCACGAATGCCTTATGTACTCAAAGGCCAAACTGGTGGCCCAAGGTGAATATTTTTGGCTACTATAGTACTAAATAGTACCTTCTACAATACTGCTATATTACCTCTTATAGTACTGTACAATTATGCTACAGTGCCTTCTATAGTACTGCTACACTAACCAAAGAAATATTCCTCCTCCAGGTTTAGAACATGGGTCTCATGGATTCACATAATAAGTCCTCAACAACTAGGTGGAGGAATAAAATCGAGGGACTGGGGCTTAAAATCAAATACGAAAAAAATGATAAAAATACACTTTAATGAGGAATATGGTTTGGAAACATGGTTTTCGAAAACATGTTATAACTATGTGATATACACTATACAAGTACACATCCATCACATGTCTGATCTATATTTTTTTCCAAATAATACACTAACCGTGTGAATTGTAATTACCATGGTCTTCAACATTTTTTCAGTATTTTTTACGAAAAAATATGAAAAGGTGTGACAAACCCCAAGTAAATCATAAATATCATTTTCCACCAAGAAAACAACACAATTTTCATGTACACACCCTTCACTTGTATGATCTATATTTTTTTCCAAATAATACACTAACCGTGTGAATTGGAATTTCCATGGTCTTCAACATTTTTTAGTATTTCTTATGAAAACATCTTAAAATGTGCGACAAACCGCAAGTACATCTTAAACCTCATAGATGTGAGGAGAATAAAATGAGGGGACTGGGGCATAAAATCAAATAGAAAAAATGAAAAAAAACACACTTTAATGAGGAATATGGTTTGGAAACATGGTTTTCAATAACATTTTATAACTATGTGATATACACTTTCCAAGTACACACCCTTCACATGTATGATCTATATTTTTTTCCAACTAATACACTAACCGTGTCAATTGGAATTACCATGGTCTTCAACATTTTTTCAATATTTTTTACCAAAACATCATAAAATGTGTTACAAACCACTAGTACATCTTAAACCTCATTTTCCACCAAGAAAACACCAAAATTTCTAAAAAAACGTTTCCTAAAAATTATATACAAACATGCATAAAATAAATTATTCTAAAACTCCTCATGTGTATATGTAATTACATACATTATGAAATACTATGAAACCCATACCATTATCCTTAGTCAAATACCTCCAAACCCTCTAAAATTCTATTAGTCACTTGTGACATTCTTGAATTCTCAATGAACATATTGGTTTCTAAAACATATATTAAAACATAAATTTATTATTTGTAATCCCATGGATTAACAATCTAATCCACTTTTCTCAAATTGAACTTTCCAAAAAAATGAAAATTCAAAAAACATATTAAATTAAAACACTCATTTAGATAATAGACATTAAAACTCCCATACAAAATAGTTATCATCCACTAGAAGTACTAGTGGACACATTTTCACATCTATAGATGGAAAGATAAAATAAATACATTCATTAACATCATAATTATACCCAATGTCTTACTTTGGATTCAAGGAACTCAACCGTCAAAACATGTTCCAATGCCTAATATCACAATCAAAACACCTAGATAGCCCTTTCCTTGGACCATCCACCCAAAACATGATTTTATATTCATCCAAACACATGATTGTATTACAGAGATCCTCATATTCGAATGATACACTTACCACAAACTTTATATCACCACACCTAAACGAACAATACAATGGTTGTTTAAATTTGGTTTCCATACAATTTAATAAATTCCTAACAACGAAGGCCTTAAAACTATCATCCATGCTTAAGAGAAGAATATAATAACTCTCTATGAATTTCATTTTGATTCCCAAACTCATCTATCAACCCCAAAATATCACATTTTATTTGTTTTGTAACATTCCACATTGAGTTTCATATACGAAAACAAGTCAATCCATCCCTAACTGAATTATATCTAAAAATGATAGTCTTGGGTTGTAGATAAATTCTAAATTTAACCAATCATGACTCCAATAGTTCTAAAGAAAATTATATTTACCAAAAAATTCACTCTAGAGTTTCTAAAAATTCCCAATGTGATCCCATAGTTAGTTCCTTGATAGACCCAAACTACAATTATGTAATTCCATGCACATTAAAACCATGGATCCAGGAACCATCAAATCACATTTACTCAACCATATGCATGTATTCAATGTTTATTTCTCAAAGGATATTCACATATAATTTCATATTTTTAATTCCTTATGGAATCTCTGTATATATATCATTTGTAACAAAAATATATCACAAATATTTCATAGGAAATACATCACCCCCACCATAGAATATCTTCACCAGCACTTCACATGAGAAAATTCCAACCACTAAGGTCAAGCTTTATTTATTAAAATACATATTGATATTATGATTACATCCATCCATCACCTGATTGGACGTTAAATTTTCATTTACTTCCAATTAATTTATTCTAGGAATAGAAATCCCAAAATAATCATTTATCTAGTCTAAAATTAGGGAATCACCCACTAATAGTCCATGGTGTACTCCCCACCATGCATCTAAACATCTTCCACTCCTAAATAAAATCATCATATTGTATATATTAAGAAAATGTGTGTAACGCTTTCAAGAAATGCTCAATGAATCCATCAACCAATGGTGCCTCTATTTGGTTAATACAAAATCCATTAATCCATTACACTTTAAACCGACTATTTTTTCACCGATCAATGAAGGGACATATCAAATATGATTTCAAAATCTATATCCTCCCTATACATATGAATTTCATAAATAATAAATCACCATACATCAAGAGGGAATCACAATCTAATACTTATCATTACCTTATGACTCTCTTCCATGCAGTTGTGAATGAACACTCATGTTTGTATTACCACACTCACACTACAAAGCAACATTGACAACCTAAATGATTCTCAGAAACCATATAGGTATCCTAATTTACAAAAAAAAATAGAAAAACTCTAGTGAAGAAAATTCATGATCTTGATATCACTGTAATGAAATGGGTTCTTACACATGAGACTCCTATTTAAATAACCCAAATGGTACCATATATCTCCATCAAGTACCCACTATCATCGCCTCATTAAATACCTATGGTTTTACGCTTTTATATGACCGTTTTCCATACCTAACTCATGGTCCCATGAGTCATGAATCACTATATCAAGGATAATTCTCCTATTGAATCATTTGATGAATCCTTTTATGTACATGGTTCAGAACAATGGCAATGATTCGATGGGTTCAATCATTGAAACACATATTTGATACCCCTTTGTAACAACCTAACAACTCAATCTCATCAATACCAAGGTACCTCCATTATTTTTATCTAAAATCCCTACATTTGTTATGATCCAAGACTAAACACATCACCACCCATCATCCTAAGAATCCATCTATGATCAAAAGAATCACACCTGGATCTATCAACCCCAAATCCATTCATGAATTTTAAATATCCATTATCGCATCAAGACTGTGTCGTTAACATCATGGTAAGGTATCCAAATGTTTATATACTTTGATAATAGACATATAACCATGATCACAAGCATAGGTGATTTCCTTAAAAATATCTATGACATACCCATTCCTTTACAAACACCATGATAGAACCTACCTCGCATTGATTCCTTATGACTATATATCTACAGGAAATTCCCATATATAAAATTTATATGATATTAGGATAACCCCTCACTTTTCCACCCATGATCATCAAACCTACCAACTCATCACAACATTCCTGAGTATGATTCTAATGACTAATAGTTTCTTGCATATAGCCTTGTAAACCTGGTCCAACACAAGCCCCCATTCATAGGTAGCACTCTTACCCATTTTACAACAATCATGTCATCTAATTCACCAAGGAAAACAGTTTACTCTATTTCTAACATGCCAAAAGAGACACCAAATTATCATAGAATATAAAAATTAACGACCCCACACAAGGGATTAAGACTTATCATATGGGTTGGAATCCCACAAGGGTCAAAATCAATGACGACATAATGTGGTATATTAAATGATCCAGGTCACATCCCAACTAAATGAATGAAATGAATGAGCCTACCATTTAATACACACCAACTCATAGAGGCCTCATAGATGATATCCAAGTATCACAAAACTCATGATATCTCTTTATCACAAGTGCCCATACATAGGGGCATGTCATAAATATATATGATACAAATCACTAATATCCCTAAAGTTATTTCCATTATTATTTAAATTTAATTAAAATATACAATTTCAACCCACGTATTCAAATTATTGATATTTTTATTAATATGGTTTTTATAATTTTGAAGCATTACTAGTTTCCATATTCTATGGTTTGGATAGATTAAATTACATTCACATGAAATGAAAGAAAAAACACATAGTTTTATTACTATATCTTCATTTAAACAAAACTATCACATGATAATTCATGTATCTTAATCTATTAACTATAAATAAACTAATGAGTTTTACAATGTCACTTCTCAACCATGTTGCCACAAAATAGTGACCTGAGCCGGTTGGCCACATGCCATCAAGTGTGCCTCCCTATGAAGTAGAAGGTTTTGACTAGTAGTGAGGGTCTGGTAAGTCAATCAAGGGGAGAATATACCCTATTTTATTAGCATCAAACCACCAACAGAATCAAAAAACAATAATGAAGTGAAGAAGAATATAAATATACAAAACAATACCATGTCATATGATACTCAAAACCAGAGAACACAATACTCTATTGATAGGTAAAACATTATATGAAAATGAAAGTTTCATGTATCTTTAATGAAACTAAAAGTAAAGGAACAAAAACTCCCATGAGGGTCCCAAACCACATCTGGTTCCCTCTCCCATCTTCAAATGTCAAACAACAACCTGTCCTTAGGCCTTTCCCTTGTAATTTTTTATAACAACAATTTCTACTCCGGTGCTGATCAGGTGGCACAAATAGGGTGTGAGTAAATCTCAATAGGCCACCACCAACGATGTTTAACAAATGTCTAGTAAAAAGATATTATATATAGTTTTTTGAAGCAATTGATACAATTAATAATTAAATAGATATCACATTTTCCTTTAATATTCAAACATCACATTAAGCCATTTTTTAATTTATGCTTCCCATTTTAATAATCATTCATTATTATCATTCATTTGGTGTTGAACTCCTCTTCATGCACCCCAAATCTCATTCAGCATTGGCCACCATGTCTAACACTCCATATCCCATTTGGTGTTGGTCATCATGCATTGAACCCAAAACTATTAATCAGGGAAAAAAATTGGGGAACAACACCATGTTCAAGTACAAACATCTAATCGGTACATAATTCCATGTCTAAAAGCACAAAAATCTTATGCATTTAATCATTCTTTAATTAAAAAGAATTGTCCACATTATTCCATTTCTAATCTAATGATTAGTTAAACATTTCCAAGTCCATTAGTTAACTCAAAAATTAAATAATCACCTAAACGATTAATTAATTCATTAATTAATTAATCAATCAAAGAAATTATTATTCCACAATTAATTCGTTAAAATTAAATATCCATATCAAATCTCAATTTTTCATAAATAATTATCACAATTAATTATCTTTGATCAATATCATTAATCATAATTCATTATCACAATTAATTATCTTAAATATCCAAACATAATATCATAATAAATTTCCCCTATTTAATTATCATAACATAATCAATTAAATATCTGAATTACAATATTCCAACCCAAAACCACTCTCTATTGTAATATCTATTTGGGAAACACCAATTAGTTTTTTCTATGATTAAATTATCAAATAATCCCCATGGAAATCATATCGAACAAATATTTTATATTATTTTATTCTGAATTTCATTTTTTAGTCTCACCAATGAGTTATTTAAAGGGAAATTGTCACATTTTATGTTTTAGGAGCCTTTTTGAAAATAATTGTTAAAATGGATTATTTGGGAATTTAAAAATATTAATTTATTTCAATGTTTCTTCCATAAACTTTTATACAGTGATCCAAATTGAAAAATAATTCTTTTATAAGATTCCAGGTTCGATGGGATTCATTTTATACTTTGGGACCCAAAGCTCAATCCCTCATTTGAAAGCTCAAATCCATCTCAAAAGTTTGGCCATGAAAACTGTGCACACAACTAGAGAAATATATTGTTGGGAACATATCGCAAAATATGCCAAACAATTTGAGATTAAATTTTAAATGGTGTAGTAATACATAAGGAGGAACAAGTTCAAATATTATGGACACACCTGATTCCTTTATAATAAAGGTCATTAATGCATTGTAACTCACTGCATTGGAATACAAATATTCTTTTTAGGAAAAATAAATATCTGGAGTAATTTGAACAAATCACTCTTCCCATGTGTCCAATTATGCTAAAATATTGTGGATCGACATAGAATAGATATAGGAACAAATTTCAAGAATATTGATTTCCAAAATTATGTCATTAATGTGTTCTACCACACATTAACTTTTGGCGAATGGTTTTGGTTCAAAATAATTCACGGCATTTTCCAATAAAAGTGTATCCTTATTTAATTTCAAATGGTTGGAAACTTAGGTGTAGCCTTTTTTTTCCATTTTATGTCGTAAAGTCTTTCTTTTTACATTATTTTAATTCTAAAAATTCATTTCATGTTTTAATTTAAGTGTTCTCCTTTCTCTCTATTACATTATCTCTTTTGTTTTCCTCCCGCGTTTTGTTTCCACTAAACTCTTATGCTTGGGATAATGAGTAGCTACCACAAGGAAGTTCCTGAGGGAGTAATCCATTTATAATACCAATTATTTTTAAACCCATTCAAAATTTTTCTTATTTTCTTATAGTTAGACCAAGGGGGATCTTAGTGGGAAAAGATCTTTTGTGTCTCCACTTTCCATCCAAGGTTTAACTTTTGCTTCTGTAATATTTTCCCTCAATCGAGGAGGTGAATATGCGTTCTCTCAGTAATCATTGAGAGTATAATATAATCAAAACCATATTCATAGGAGGATGTTAATGCATTCCATGTATCATGTTCATTATGTAAATTTGAAACAAATTATGAGACAATGAAGGATCACATGGGGGTGATGCTCTCAGGAATGTATCCTTTCATATAACATCATTCTGTATGTATTCATTCTATTTGAATTGCATTGAATATTTAGTATATTTTTGAATTCTTAATTCAAAAAATTCATTTTTGAACATTTTATCTCAAATATATATATATATACATATGAATTCTAATTATTGATTGATTGACTGAAAAAACTCCTCATGAGATCGACCTAGGTCAGCAACTGTGTTGCACTAAGTTATAAATATTTTTGAGAGCACCCACGACAATGCTTCATCAAATTGGAACCATTCATGTGGATCCAAGTGGTCTCCAATCAATATATTTATTCACATTTTTTCAATTATTTTTCTCATTGCATTTATTGAAACAAAAAAATCATAAATTTCAAGAACTAAAATAAAATATCTTTGATCATGATGAATTTTCATTCAAATTTTTGTGCATGGACAGACCAATCATAGGTGAATGAAGAATATCAAAATGGTCATGAATTCCAAATTCAATAACATAAATATAAATAAAATAACTAAAGGGAAAATCTGAAAGAGTTGAAGAATATATTTATTCACTTTTGAAGTAACCCGAGCCAGAACCTGAACCTGAACGAGTGGGGGAAGAGATTTCACCAATCATTTTTTAGGTTGAAGAACCTGGGGAGGGTGAGAAGGAGAATCTACAGGAGTTAATCATAGCATCTTGTACTCAACCAATTCTCAAGGAGGTCCCTGATGTATACATTTCAGCTGATTCATTTATTGGAGATCAATATTTTTCGGAAGAATCCTAGAATCAATTTATTTAATATAACTTGAAATATGATCTTATCATCATTGATATTGAAAAATCAGCACCATTTTACCTATCTCTTGCTTTGTATGATGATTAATAAGATTCACCTACATATATGGATTTTTTAATGGTCTATCTAGAGGAGATCAATTTCCAAGATGACATACTTGAAAGGGAAAATTTCATTATAGAATCATCATGTTTTAATCTTATTCAAGAATAATTTTTTTTCTGAATTATCCTTTCCTAATATATCTGATACATCACAATTGGAATAGAACATGGATGATACAAACGATAAAATTAATGTGGTGGAGATCGAGGAGGAATATTCGGAGAATATAGTGTTGGTGCGGCTACTTCCTCTACAACAACTGCAATACCATATAGAGGAGGAAACAATAAATGTTCATCGGGATAATCCATATTTTTTTCCCACCAATTCTGGATCTCAAATTATATCTTTATTCTTTCTTGGGGTTTGGGATGTTTTTTTATATTATTTGGGGTTCTCCAATCTTAATGTTTACTCATTGACACTGGGAAAAGTCACATGTGGTGGTTTATCTCCAAAAAACCACATCCACCATCTGATTGGGGATAATCCACTGCAACTGCATGACTAGGGGTAGTGAAAACCTAGAACCTACTAGGGGAGTCAAACAAAGAATTATCCCTCTTCATCCCTTTAATCTTAATTTATATTTTTTTCTTATGGCTATAATTTCATTCTTGTAGATTTAAAGTTCTATCATCTATGAGCTTAACTCAAGGCTACCAGTGAAAAATAAATCAGGTTTTGTCATTCCTTTTCAATATTTTTTCCCATTTTAAATTCTATATGAAATTTTTAATTGATATGATTTTAGATAAAATAGGGGTAGTAAATATAATTAGTGTGGGGGGGGGGGGTATTTCAACCTGTTTTTGGAATTTTTATTGTGCTTCTATTTTGTTTTTCAATATTTTTATTTTTTGGTGTGTTTTTTAGGATTCATGTGATGAATCTAATACTTTGGGAAATTGAATCCATCTTGGTATTTTTGTCACATTGCATGATTTGAATATTGGAGGATTTAAATGATTGATGAATTTATTTGACTTCTTATGATTTCTATTTTTTCGTTTGAAGAAGATTGAATTATTGTGAAACTCATGTGCACATGTTCAGTCCAAATTGAAAATATTTCCCAACCTGAGAGGTTTCTAAATATTTTTTAAATCTTCATTACATTTATCTTTTTCATGAGAGTTTTGATACATGTGGTGTGATTTAGAGCGTGTTGCTTTTCTATCATTCAAATATGTTATAGTTTGTGCTATGTTTCATGTACGATTGATGCAACACATGGAAATACCCTTTTAAAATCTACTATAACTTTTGCCAACATTTTCTTCTGGCCTTTTTTATCCCCTAGTAGCCACGAAATATCATGGTAGGAAACCCCAATACAAGCCATTTATCCCTTTTTAACCTTCTGTTGAAGTTAAATGCATGATTATTGTTGATCACAAGTATAGGTAAGGGAGAAGATGATATGTTTTTATTTTCTAAATAATCATTTTTAGATTAATTGAATATTTTGCCTTATTTATTGATGCATTGGTGGAAGAAATATCATGATGGAAATATGGATGGGTGGCACAAAATATCATTACAAATATGGGTTCGGTGATCACAAATTTGTGAAGATTAAAATATGCTTACCTTTTCCACCAAAAGAATATTCTGAACAGAAATAAACATATATATTCAAGATGAAACAACGCTACAATTGGGGAAAAGGGGGGAAGAAATTCATTGGTGGTGAAATTCCAAGTGAGAAATTCCCAGAGAAATTGGTGTTTGGAGGTGATTTGTTTTATAGCTGATTAAGGAGCACACCAGTTTTGAGCAAAAATGTTTTCATGCATTTAATTAAATTTAGAGCTTAAACCTCCTCTTTCTACCTCAGATGTTTTTATGTTTTAAACCTACCAACCCTCAAACTTACAACAACACAAGAAAAAGACCCCATTATTGAGACAATTGTGACTCTATGTAGTGGAGATACTAGGAGGATATCAAGACTATAGAGATCACACATGTTCATGAGTGTAGGAACCCAGTTCTTATTCTTGAGGTACAAATTCATATTTACCTTTTTCCTTAAGTGTTTTTGAAAAAATAAGGAAAATGGGGAAAATACCAAAATATAGGGGACACATCGTGTACTTTTCTACAAGCTGTGTACTTTTCCCGTATGGGGTGATTATACAGGGCATTTAGACCTTTCAGTGAGGAAAGGTGTAATAAACTGACTACATGTCGGGTACATAATATATACAGTCCATGTAATTAGTCATCAGGTGAATAGTAAGGTAGTGGAAGTAGCAACTAGCCGAATGGGAGTACATTCCATGAACGTAGAAATACATGTTGTGTAATCATGTCGATGGATGAACAGTGTGGCGGTGAAAGGAAGACACCTGGGGAACAGTTAAAAAAAGGAAAGTACACGTCGTGTACTTGAAATTACATGTAGTGTAGTTGTGTTTTTTTTTGTAAACCGGTAGTAGCATATTCTTTCAATAGAAGAATCTTAGAACTCATTTGGAGCTCCAGAGAGGAGGCCATTACTTGGAGGAGCTTTCGATCGCACAAAAGAACTCGGATACTTCCGCCGTCATTCTCGTTGGAACCAAATAGGTAAGGTCTTCCCTCTCCTTGAGCCTTTCCTTCCAATTCATTCCAGAGGGGAATTTATTAGAGTTTGAACGGATGAATGTTTATCTAATATCTATGTTGTTCTCAGACATTTCAAAAGATGTTGTGCTCATATATCAATCAGTGGAGATCGAGGTAGGTGGTTTGGTGTTTATTTCCAACTGTTGAGTTGATTTTGTGTACCGTTGTGCTACCCGACCATGTTTTGGGTGTCGTATGGTTGGGGCCTTAGCTGTTCAGATATCTAAAATTGCATAGATAATCTAATGAACTTGTATAAAATGTTTTTAGGGATCATTTCCTAGATCCAAGGCCACCCTGAGGGTGTGTTTCCCTTGTTTAGCCGTTTTTCCAGGATACCGTGGGTATGCCGTAATGATAGCATGTTTTCGGTTTTCATGAGAGGAAACATATTTATTACTTTCTTGTGCATTGGGCTCGGCCCGACTACTGATTCACCTGAGGGAAAGGTATTGATTCGCCTGAGGGAAAAGTACTGATTCCCCTGAGGGAATGGTATTGATTTTCCGGAGGGAAAGGTAATGATTATACAAGGTTAAAGTTATTGATTTGCCTGAGGGAAACGTTTCTTATGCCTAAGGGAAATAACTTCTCTTCCTGAGGGAAATATCTAGTACGCCTAAGGGAAAGGATCTGATTGGCCTGAGGGAATGGTTTTGATTAGCCCATGGGAAATGTACTGTTTATCCTGAGGGCAATGTTCACTTGAATATTCACTGTGGTGTTTTCATGAGTTATACTTTCCAAGATAAAGCACAGGATTGGTATTGTTATTACCTTGTATTTGTTATATTGTCTGCTATGGTTTTTTGTATGGCACTGTACATGTGGTTGTCGGCCGAGACCGGGTCTTGAGAACATAAAATTCAATTATATAGAATTGTTAAATAATAATTAAATGGTAATGGAACTGGTAGGAGTAGCTGCTTTTGAGTACTTCAAAGCTTACTGCATTTCTTTATTACACACTGTTGTTGCACATTTTCACTATCAGTTGGGAATGGGGCTTTGGTGGTCGCCTACTGGGATTTAATTCTCACACCCAGTTTGGGTCATGTCTTATTCACAAACAAATTTTATGGACTAGGTGTCGATAAGGGAAAGAGTCCCTATACAGGTACTTGATTGTTGGAGAGGAGTGGGAGAGCATGGGACCGAGCTTAGGCTTGCGATGCTACTGAGTTCCTATTGTTCTATTTTTGTTTTTTTTCTATACTTTTTATGGTATTTTATTTTATTGAAATGTATCATGTTTCGACTACTTTCATTGAAATAGGACATATTGCATTATCATATATGTTTGACTGTTGGTTGTATTTTTTTAGTTCCATTGTCCTTTCAGTGTTTTATTGTTTACTAATTCCGCTTTTGAGTATGTTAATATTTTTCTACTGTGATACACTTTGACAAATGAGGGAATTGTTTCCCCACTGTTAGACCTATGCATTCACTGCTAGTCAGAAGCCTCTGGCGTTTAGGGAAATTCTCTTGAGTTCAGGTGACCAACAGGTTCGGGGAACCCATTGTGTGGCACTCGGTTCTAGGACATTAAAAATTGGTATCAAAGTTGTTTCTTTTCTTTTGACCTACTATTTGGAGCCTATAGCCAGGGATAGGATAGAATATGTACTTGGTAATAAGTTGTACCTGGGAGTAGCTAACCAGTCGACATGGAAAAGTGAATTTACCTTGTGTTGCAATATTTCTGATTTCATACTTTATAGTTGATCCGATTTTCACTGTTGGGTGACACACTTGTGGTGTGCTATAATATTTTTATATTTGGGCTCTATGTAGTCTTAACTCGATGAGATTAGGTTATTCCATCTCATGCATCATTTAGACACATGTTAGAATCGCTTGACATGCATAGTTTACATGCCATATTGGTGCATTAGAAATTGATTATTGTTGTGATCGATGTTGTGCTTGAAAATGCATGCAGTTTTGATAGGTACCTTGATAGATATGCATATTTTTCTAATGGTATTGGTACATGTTGCGGTATGGTTTTTGGATGATAAAATTTCGTTCTTGAGAAGTATGGGCTCTCTTGGACCAGAATTTAGCATATCGTGATCCAGACTTTTGTTGTGTTTTGTACTACAATGTTAAAGTTTGGGTACTAAAAATTGATTTGCGGGCAGTATGGGCCTCCACGGAAAGAAATTTTGCATACCGATGCTTGAAATTAATGAAAAAGGGGCTCCAGAGTTGTTTCTGAGGAGTACTGTTTGGAAACCCAGACAACACGGCGTGTGGTTCTATGAACACATTCCCTGTAATATTCTATTCTGGAAGAAATTAAAATTTTTTAAGTACAGGCCATGTACCATATGTACATGTCGTTTAGTCTCTAACCATGTTACTCACCATGTGGGTAGAATCACTGGGTAGGGATGTTCTTGTGATACACACGTCGTGTACTAGTTGTAAACATCATATAGGGTTGAGCCGTGTATCCGGCCGTGTAACTAACAACATGGGTCGGTTAAGCTCTTCTAGTATACGCCATGTACCTATGGGACACATCATGTAGTCATGACTAGTGAGAGACCATGTGGACTTGGTCATGTGACTTGGGAAGATGGGGCGGTGTACACGCCATGTGTGGGTGTAACACGCCGTGTACCTAGGGTTGAGACACACCCAGGCCGGCATCAAAACATGACCATGTAAGGGATTAAGGGTATAGGATATGTATATCTTACACACACCATGTCGTATCATTCATAATAGATTCATGGGGCTTAGCCGTGTAGAAGGACTCAGGTCGGGGAAGAAAATTCAAGAACACGACGTGTGTGTGGACAACATGCCGTGTGTTTGGGGTGTTACACGACCAGTTCTAGCAGAATTACATGCCCATGTGAATGAGTTACCGGAACATGTTGTGTAGTCATTATACGTGTTGTGTAGTCTTGTTTTCTAAAACATGAATGTTTTCAATTCCTTGTTCCCTTCTTACGTTTCCATCTCTTAGTCTTTAATGTTCATAATCTAAGTCTTGTATTGGACATTGTAGTGTCATTATGCCAAGACGACCAAGAGTTGTTCTCCAAGTGAGCGGCAATGATTATACTCAAGAGATGGTAGGCCTTAGTCTACTGATGGATCCTATGGCAGAGGTAGATGCGTTGCCAGCCGTTATACTGGATTTAGGAGCCGATGCACAGTTTCGTGAAGGCTTCATGTTGTTTATGTAGACCTTCTAGGGAGCACCGCCAGCTTCCACATCTATGGAAGAGCTGACACGGATATTCTAGCAGTAGCATCCGGCAACGTTTTCAAAGAATGGAAGACTAAAGGCTGTGGAGTATTGTATGGGTTCTATGTAGACAATTTTCGAGCATCTGGAGACGCCTCCTGGGTGGAGGTTCAAGCTCGCTACTTACATGCTGCGTGATTCTGCCATGAGATAGTGGGATGTTACCACCCGGACTGCGCATCACCGAGAAATGGCATGGGAAGATTTTTAGGTAGTCTTCTATGACCTTTTCTTTATGATGATTATAAGGGAAGATCAAGCACAAGATTTCATGAATATGCATTAGAGCTCTATGTCAGTGATGGATTATTCTTCCCGCTTCACCAAGATACAACGTTTTTCACCTGTTCTAGTGGGTGATGATATGTGGAGGGCTATACGCTTTGAGGATGGTTTTCGGTAGGCCATCTGATCACTAATGAATGTTTTTGGGTTTCCTAAAATGCATGATATTGTTAACTAGGCATTGATTACTGAGTAGAACATGCATGAATCTTGTGTTGCGGACCAAGTTGGTTCGGTACCGGTCTCTAGTACTATTTCTTCTAGTAAGAGGAAGACGTAGATGGATTTATCTCACGGTGGCAGTACTAGCTAGAATAATTCTTTAGGTGTCCTAATAATGTGCTACCAGTGTTTTAAAGAGGGGCACAAGATACCTAAATGTCCACATGACCTAGTGGAGTGTCGATCTTTCGAAAATGTGGGCCATCATCAGCGATTTTGCAGGGAGTTTCTACCTGTGACTTGTGAGAGGGGTACTATGTAGACTCCAAATAAAGGAGTAGGGGCATTAGCTTCTTACCAGTCAAGGAATTGGATAATGTTAGGACGTTCATGTTAGGGTGGTGGTCATGGCCGTGGTAGCTAGACACTAGGATCATAGTGAAAGTAGGGCGGATTAGTTCGGGGTAGCCAGGCTATGTCGCAGGGCTGCGGTACTGGGCAGACAAATGCAGGGAAATAGACCCAACATGAGAAGGTTATTGAACCTTCCACTGTCAGAAGTACTATTCTAGTTTCTTCTTTTTTATCATCAATTATTTATGAAATTGGTGCTACAAATAGCTTTATTTATATTCTCGTTGTGGAGAAACATGGGCTCTGTGTTTCTTCTTCTTTTGATATCATGATAATAGACACTATGTTTGGAATTAGAACGGAAGTTTTGCATCAGTGCAAGGAGATCCCCTAGAGGATGGTTGGTGTCACTTTCTATGGGTCCTTTATGTATTAAAGATGGTGGGCTATGATGTCAGTATCATGATGGACTGGTTGGTTCTCTTTTGAGACTTTTTATATTTCTATCGTCGCATGGTGATTTTCAAGTCACCAGAGGGAAGAGAGATTCTATACAAGGGATAATTGGATGTCCATGCGAGTAGAGCTGGACACAAGAATCATGGGAGAGGTGGAGTGATAGCCCAGATTAAGAGTTCATATCTGGATGATCAGAGAACTTGTCAGAAGGATTTCCCTTTGGTGGTAAATCATTTCAGGGATGTCTTCTCAGACAAATTTTCAGGTCTACCTCCCGAGCGAGTGGTGTATTTCTCAATTGAGATTCTTCTAGGAGGGGTACTGTTATCCATTCCACCTTATAGGATGGCTACTCTAGAGTTAAAAAAGCTAAAGAAGAAGTTAAAGGAGTTACAAGAAAAGGGTTTCATCTGACCTAGTACTTCTCCTTGGGGTTCACCTATCTTGATTGCGAAAAGGCAGATGGTACCCTCAAACTCTACGTGGATTATCAGAAGGTGAACCAGTTGACGATTAAGAACCGATATCCCTTAGAAAGGATTGATGATATTTTTGTTCAACTTCAAGGAGCACGAGTGTTCTCGAATATTGACTTGAGATTCGGATATCATCAGTTGCGCATTAGACCATTGGACATACTGCTTAACTCTTTTCGGAGCATATATGGTCTGTATGAGTACATGGTCATGCCATTCGGACTCACGAACGTGCCATCAGTCTTCATGGCTCTGATGAATCATGTGTTCCAACCATATCTGGATTTTTTGTGGTAGTATTCGTGGATGATATCTTGGTGTACTCTCACACTCGAAAAAACCATGCCACCCATCTTGAGATCGTACCGAGTACAATGAGAGATCATCAGTTATATGATAAGATATCAAAGTGAAACTTTTGGATGGACGAGATTCAATTCCAGGGTCATATTTTCTCTGATGTAGGAGTTGGAGTGGACCCAGAGAAAGTGAGAGCAGTAGTTTCTGAGGAGAAGCCTAAGAACATGTTTGAGATACGGATTTTCATAGGGATGGATGGTTATTACAGCCGCTATATACTGGACTTCTCTCACTTACCAATGTCATTGATGAGTTTGACTAAGAAGGGTGTGATGTTCGTTATGTCAGAATCTTACGAGACATCCTTTCAGGGGATGAAGGAATGGTTGACATCAATAGCCATCCTGAAACCTCTAAAGTAAGGAAATAGCTATATAGTTTATTGTGATGCATCATGTATTGGGATGGGAGCAGAGTTGATGCAGGTAAAATGAGTAGTTGCGTATGGGTCTCGGCAGTTGAGGCCACATGAGATTAATTACCCGACTCATGATCTCGAGTTGGATGCAGTTGTTCATGTGTTATGTGGTTGGAGACATTATCTCTTGGAAGAGCATTTTGTGGTGTTTACGGACCAAAAAAGAATGAAATACATCTTTACCCAGTGTGACTTGAATTTGAGACAGTGATGGTGGGTGGAATACCTACAGTCATTTGACATTGAGCTAGCCTATACACCTGGTAAGGGTAATTCAATGGTTGATGCACTAGGTAGGAGGAAATAGATACAGACATTGCTTGAGGCCAGTGGTGAGTGGCAGCTTATGGATTTGTTCTCTTAGATGCATTTGGATGTGTACAATGGTCCGGGGTAGACCTATCTTTCATCCATAGATGTCAAATCTACCATTCTGGAAAATGTGAGTATGAGATATCTCTTAGATTCAGAAGGCCTAGTCCTACGAGAGTCGGTGGCAAGTGAGGACCCTCCTCATAGTAGGACGATATCTGATGACGAGGTACTATGTATCCATGTATGAGTGTGGGTTCAGGGGATATATGCGAGGAGTTGATGTAGGAATTTCATGCTTCAGCTTGGGTTGTGCATCTCGGGGTTACCAAAATGTACCGTGAATTGAGACATTAGTATTCGTAGCCGGGTATGAAAAGAGAATTATCTGGTTTTGTTACAATATGTTCCACATGTCCGCAGGTGAAGGCAGAGCATCAAAGGATAGCCATAATGTTACAATAGTTACCCATTCCGGAGTGGAAATGGGATGATGTTGTGATGTACTTTGTGACCAGGTTGTCGAGGTCACCTCATGGCAATGATGATGTGTGTGTTGTTGTAGACATACTTATGAACGTATCTCACTTTTTTCTGATCAAGGAGACCTTCGTTGTTGACGATCTCGGGAAGTTTTATATCTAAGATATAATATGTCTTCATGGGGTCACTCTTTCTATCATTTCAGATAGGGATGCCTGTTTTATGTCTCGTTTCTGGAATAGTTACCAGAGGTCACTGGGTACACAGGTGATTTTGGGCACATCTTACCACCCTCAGAACGATGGCCCGTCGGAGCGTACGATACACGTTCTACAGGACATGTTCTGTGAAAGCGTCTTGGACATTGGGAACTCTTGGGAGAAGCCCATACCCCTAGTCGAGTATTCCTACAATAATAGTTTTCATGAAACTATAGAGATGGATCCATACGATCTTTATATGGTAGACCATGCCGATCACCCTTGTGCTAGTTCGAGGTAGGTGAGGCAGCTTTACCGGGACTACATCTCATGAAGGAGACTTCAGAGCAGGTCCAATTGATTCAGAAGATGAGGGATACTGCACAATCTTATCATAAATCTCATTCTTATCGTCGTAGATGACCATTGGAGTTTATGTTTGGGGATCAGTTTTTTTTCGTGTTTCACCAAGGTTGGGACACAGGAGGATCAGGAGACAAGGTAAACTTTCACCGAGGTAGGTGGTTCCATTTGAGATTATGGAGAGATTCGGGCCAGTTTCCTATCGGTTGCAATTACCACAGAGGTACCAGGCCTTGCACGAAGTCTTCTAGGTATCTCAGTTGCACCATTATTACTCAGACCCATCTCATGTTTTTCAGCCTAAGGAGTTTGAACTTCATGTCGATGCATACTTTGTGGAGCATTGAATTTGTGTTGTTGATAGGAGCACGAAGGTTCTCCGAGGTCGGTCAGTTCTTCTTGTATGGGTGCTATGGCAGCATGGCTGAGTGCAGGATCAAACGTGGGAGTGGGAGACTGATGTATGTGCTCAGTGGACAAAGTTGTTCTCATCATTATCTTCACCACCTCGGAAGGGCAATTCAGGGACAAATTGCTTTAAGGCTGAAAGTTTGTAGGAACCCAATTCTTATTCTTGAGGTACAAATTCTTTTTTAAATTTTTCCTTAATTGTATTTGATAAAATAAGTAAAATTGAAGAAAAATCTCAAAATTTATGGGTACACACTGTGTACTTTTCTACACGTCATGTACTTTTTCCATGTGTGATGTGTATAGAGGGCGTGTAGGCATGTTGGAGATTAAAGGTGTAAAAAACTGACTACATTCCATGTAATTAGTATATACACACCATGTAATCAGTCGGAAGGTGAACAATAAGGCGGTGTAAGTTTCCACCAGCGGAAAGGTCGTACACTCCGTGTACTTAGAAATACACGTCGTGTTATGATGTTGAAAGATGAATAGTGTGGTGGTGAAAGGTAACCACTAGGGGAATAGTAAAAAAATGGAAATTACACGCCGTGTACATGAGAGTACATGCCGTGTAGTTGTGTTTTTTCGTTACAAACTAGATGTAGCCTCCTATTTCAACAAGGGAATCAATGAACTCATTTGGAACTCGGGGGAGGAGGTCGAGGATTGGAGGAGCTCCCGATCGCACTCCGAAACTCGGATTCTTCTGTCGTCGATCTCGTTGGAACTGCTTGGGTAAAAGCTTCCCTCTCCTAGAGCCATTCATTCCAATTCTAAACCAAAAAGAAGTTATTTGAGTTTGAACAGATTAACATTTGTCCCAGATCTACGTGGTTCTCAGACATTTTGGGAGGCTCCATTCGCGTATATTAATCAGTGGAGATCAAGGTAGGTGGTATGGTGTTTATTTTCAACTATTGAGTTGATTTTGTGTACTATTATGCTACGATCCCATTTTTGGGGTGTCATATGGCTGAGGACTTAGCTGTTATGATATCTATAATTTCATAGATAATCTAATGAATATGTATAATTTGATGTTTGGAATCGTTGCCTTGATCCAGGGCCACCCCGAGGGTGAGTTTCCCATGTTTATCCATCTGGACAGGATATCGTGGGTATGCCGTAATGATAGCATGTTTTGAGTTTTGTTAAGAGGAAACAAATTTATTACATTCCTATGCATTGGGAAAATCCCGATTACTAATTCCCATGAGGGTAAGGTATTGATTCGCCTGAGGGAAATGTACTGATTCGCATGAGGGAAAGGTATTGATTCGCCTGTGCGAAAGGTACATATTCTCTCGAGGGAAATGTATTTATTCGCCTGAGGGAAATGTTTCTTATGCCTGAGGGCAGTAGCTTCTGTGCCTGAGGGAAATATTTGGTACTCTTAAGGGCAGGGTTCTGATTCTCCCTGAGGGCAAGGTTCTGATTAGCTTGGGGGAAAGTTTATCATTAGCCTGAGGGAAATGTTCACATGAATATTCATTGTGGTGTTTTCTTCTGTTATACCAGCCAAGATAAAGCACATGCTTGTTATTGTTATTAAATTCTATTTATTAGCTAGTCTATTGTTATTTTTTGTTGTGGCAATATATAAGAGATTTATTACCGAGGCCGGGCCTCAGGAACTTAAAATTAAATTATATTGAATTGTTAAAAAATAATTAAATGGTATTGGAACTAGTATGAGTATCTTCTTTTGAGTACTTCCTTTTTTACTACATTTTTTATTTCACACTGCTATTGCACATTATCACTGTCAGTTGGGCCTAGGCCTTTGGTGGTTTTCTATTGGGATTTATTTCTCACACCCTGTTTTGGTCTTTTCTTGGGCCCAAATAGATTATATTACAGAAGGTGTTGATAAGGAAAAGAGTCTCTATACTGGTACATTATTATTGTAGGGGAGTGGGAGAGAATGACACCAAGTTAGGCTTGCGATGCTGCTAAGTTCCTGTTGCACTTTTTTGTTTTGTTTTGATGTACTTTGTACAGTATTGTATTCAATTGTAGTGTATCTTATTTTGACTGCTTTCATAGAAATAAGACATATTGCGTCATAATATATGTATGACTACTGGTTATCTCTTTCTTTAGTACTATTGTCCATTCATATTTGTATTTTTTATTGCTTCCTTTTTTGAGTATGTTTATATTTCTCTATTACACTACACATTGAAAAATGAGGGTATAGTTTACCCACTATCAGACCTAGGCCCTCGCTACTAGTCGGCAGGCTCTGGCATTTGGGGAAATTCCTATGAGGTCTTGTGACAAACTGGGTTTGGGGCACCCGTTGTGTGGCACCCAGATCTGGGACGTAACATTGGGAATGAGAAAAACTCCATATTAGAAATCGTTGTCTGAAGAGAGAAATATATTTTTGGGGAGGTAGGTATTACATGTATATGATTAATAACTTAAGATTGAATGGATTCATATGATTTTTTAGGATTTATGAATTTTTTTTCCATGTATGACTTCTGATAATTTTTTTGATACGATAATTGAGCTATGTAGTAATTAATGATTTGGGAAGTTTGTTTTGACCTTTGTATAAGATTATTGCCCAAGAGTGCAATATGTAAATGTGGGGGAATTTATAGATTTAATATTTTGTATTATTTTATTCTGAATTTCATTGTTTTTAATCCCACCAATGTTTTATTTAAAGGTAAATTGTAACTTTTTATGTTATGGGAGTATTTTATAGCATAATTGATAAAATGGATTATTTTGGAATTTAAAAGTAATAATTTGTTTTAATACTTCGACCTTATCATTCTATACACTCTTTAAAATTGAAAAATTCTTATTTTATAGGCCTATATGTTCAATGGTCTTAATTTTTTCCTTCAGGACCCAACTATCAAGCCATCACTTGAAAGATCCAATCCATCTCACAACAAAGGCCTCTAAAACTGTGCACTGAAGGGAAGAATTTAATTATTGGGCCGATATATCATACATGGAAAAACCATTGGAGCTATAATTTTACAAGGAGTAGTAAGACATCCAGAGGAATAAGTTTCATCAATATATCTAGAAATGATTGATTTATTAGAAAGTTCATTAATGAGTTGGAACACGCTGTATTGGAATACAAAGAGTCTATTTTTGAGAAATGATACTCGGAGTAATTTGGCTTCATCCTACTCCGCACGAGTCCATTGATGTTAATTTTTTTTGGATCGATAGTTTACAGATTGGGGAACAACATTCAAGAAAGAGGATTTCAAAAATTCTTTTATTAAAGAGGCCCAGCACGCATTAACATTCAGATAATTATTTTCAAGGCAAATAATTCAATCGATCTTATTAAAAAAGTGTATCCTTCTTTCATTTCAAATGGTTGAAAACTTGGGCATAGCCTTTGTTGGATATTATATGTATTTACATAATGTATTTTCATTCCATTTAATTTATTAATTGTGTTTCATGTTTTAATTTAAGTGTTATCCTTTCTCACCATTTCATTCTCTCTTTTGTTTTCTTCCACCATTTTCATTCTATTGTGAACTCTTATGCTCGTGATGATGAGTAGATAATACGAGGAAGTTCCCATGTGATTAATATAGAGATGAACAAAAGTATTTGAAAACTCATTCTTAATATTTTTTATTTTCATATAGTTATACCGAGGGTGATCATAGTGGGAAGGCAGCCTTTGTGTCTCCACTTGCCACCAGAGGTTTAACTTTCGCTTTTGTGATATTTTCCCTCGATCGTGGAGGTGGATGTTCTCTCGGCGATTATTGAGAGTACCATATATTCACAACCATATTCAGATGAAGTTTTTTGTGCATATGATGGGGCATGTTCATTATGTAAATTTGAAACAAATTACGAGATGATGAATGTTCACTCAGGGTGATGCTCCCAGGAATGTATCCTTTCCTCTAACATCATTATGTCTACATTCATTCTATTTTTCGTTTCATTTGATGTTTAATTTATTTTGGAATTTTCAAATCATAATATTCATTTAAGAACATTTTATTTCATATATATATATATAGGTTAATTATATTTAGTGAGTGATTAACAGAAAATGCTCTCCAAGAGATGGACCTTGGTCAGCCACTATGATTCACTTATAAATATTTTTGAGTGTCTGCACGACAACACATCAGAAAATTGGCATCGTTTCTAGGGAGCCAAGTGGACTGAACTCACAATTTGTATTCAATTTGTTTTTAAATTATTTGGATTAATTTTATTTAATGAAACAAACAAATCATAAATTTTAAAAAAAATATCTTTGATCATGATGAATTTCAATTAAAATTATTGTTTATGGTCTGACCAATCATAGGTGAATGAAGAAGATCAAAATGGTCATGAATCCCAAATTCAAGAACCTAACAAAAAAACAAAAAAAACTAATGGGAAAAGTAGAAAGTTTTTAGGAATATATTCATTAACTGCAGGAGAAACACGAGACAAAACCTGAACCTGAACGAGTGGTGGAAGAGATATCACTAATCATTTTTATGTTAAAGAACCTGAGTAGGGTGAGAAGGAGCTTCTAAAGGGCTTAATCATATCATCTCGAACCCAACCATTTATTGAGGAGGTCCCTGATGTAATCATTCCAACTAATTCGCTTATGGGAGACCAACATTTTTTGGAAGAATCCTAGGATCACAATGTTGAAGATAACATGAAACATGATCTTCTTATCATTGATATTGAACAATCAACACCTTTTGACCTATCTCTTGCTTTGGAAGAGGATGAAAAAGATAAACCTTCTTATATAGGGTTTCTAGTGGTCCTTATAGAATAGATCAACTTCCACGATGAAATATTTGAAAGGGAATATTTAATTATTGATTCTTCATGTTTTTATCTTATTCAAGAAGAATTGTTTTCTGACTTCTCCTTTCCTGAAATGTATGATACAGAAAGAATAGAGCAGACCATGGATGATACAAAAGAGACAACTCATGTGGTGGTTATTGGTGTAGAATATCTATAGAAGATGGTGGTGTAGTGACTACGTCTTCTATAACAACTTGAATACCATATCGAAGTGGACACCATAGAAGATCCTAGGTAGAACCCCTATTTTATTTTCCCACCGACTCTGGATCTCAAATTATATCATTCTTATTTCATGAGGGATTTGAATTTTCTTATCTTATTTGGGGTACTTCAATCTCATTTTTTACTCATGGACATTGGGAAAAGTCACATGTGGTAGTTTATCTCCAAAAACACATCCACCATCTGATTGGGGATAATCCACTGCAACTTCCTAATGAGGGGTAGTAAAAACCTAGCACCCACTGGGGGGGGGGGGGGGGTCAATCCAAGAATAATAAATTTTCTATTCCTAACCTCTTTATTTTTACTTATGTTTCTTATGTCTTGTAATTTCATACCTTTAGGTTTTAAGTGGTAGCATCTAGGAGCTTAACTCAAGGATACTATTGAAAAATAAATCAGATATTGTCTTTCCTTTTATTTATTTTATTTGTTTCCCAATTGTAATTTTGTATGAAAATCATTCTAGATATGATTTGAGGTAAAATGGGAATAGTAAATGGAATAATATTGGGGATAATATATCAACCTATTTTAAGAATATCAACTGTTATTCTATTTTGTTTTTCATTTTATTCATTTTTTGGTGTGTTTAATAGGATTCCTGAGTTTAATCAAATGCGTTGGAAAATTAAAACCATTTTGGTATTTCTGGAACATTACTTGATTTGAATATTTGAGGATTTAAGTGACTTCTAAATTGATTTTTTTTTATTTCTGATCATTTCATTTGAAGGATTTTCATTTATTGTGAAACTCAAGTGCCAAAGTACTGTCCAAATTAAAACTATTTCCCAATGCAAGAGAATTCTAAACCCCATAGACATCTGAATTACATTTTTCATTTTATTGAGTGTCATGAGAGATGTTTTTTGATCCATAACCTGTTGTTTTTCCCTTTTCGAAGATTTTAGAGTTCATGGAATGTTTCATGAATGATTGATGCATCACAGTGGAAGCCCTTTTTACATTCCACTCTAATTTTGGACTAACTTTTCATCTACCCTTATTTAGGCCCCTAGTAACCATGAAATACCTTGTTATTAGACAATATTACAAACCATTTAACCATTTCCAATCGTCTTTATAAGTTAAATGAATTATTATTATTATTGAACTCAAGTGTGGGGGAGGGAGACGATGATATTTGTTTCTCTTTCCAAAAGAATCTTTTTGAGATTAATTGAATGTGTTGAAATATTTATTCCACTTTTAGTGGATGAAATTTCATAATTTAAGGATGGATGGGTGGCCTAAAATATCATTACAAATAAGGGTTAGGTGTTCACGAATATTTGGAGATCAAAATCTTCCTCTCTTTTCCTCCAAAACATGATTCAGAAGAGAAATCCTTATCTATATTCAAGCTGAAACGATTCTACAATTGGGTATAATAGGGAATAAATTCATTGATGATGAAATTCCAAGAGTGAACTTCCCAAATAATGATGTGTTGGAAGGTGATTCTTTTTGGAGCTTATTGAGGATAACACCATTCTTTAGAAAAACTGTTTTCATTCATTTAATCCACATTAGAGATTAACCCTCCTCATTCTGCATCATATGCTTTTGCATTTTAAACCAGATAACCCTCAGTCTCAGAACATCCCTTGAAAAATACCTCCTGATTGAATCATTTGTGACTCTATTTAGTGGAGATACTATGAGGATAACAAACCTACATAGATCACACATGTTCGTGGAAATGAGCAAAACTATATATTAAAAATCATTGAGTGGGAAGATAAATATTTTTCTGGGGAGGTAGGTACGACATGCATGTGAGGATTAACATGGGATTGATTAGATTCATATGATTTTTGAGGGGTTCTGATATTTTGATACATGTATTATGTATGATATCTTCTTTGATACGCTAATTGACCAATGTTGTCATTTATGCTTTGGGATGTTTTTTCTTGACCTTTGTATGTGATGACTGCCCAAGAGTTCAGTGTTTATGTGTGGGTGAATTTATAGATTAAATAATTTCAATTATTTTATTCTTAATTTCATTGTTTTTAATCTCACAAATGTGTTATTTTAAGGGAAATTGTCACATTTTATGTTTTAGGAGAATTTTTGAGCTTAATTGCTAAAACTGCTAATTTTGGAATTTAATGGTTTTAATTTAATTTAATGATTCGGCCATAACATTTATACACTAATCAAAATTGAAAAATTCATCTTTTATTGGATTATATGTTCGAGGGTATTCATTTTATCTTTCTAGACCCGAAGCTCAATCCATGAGTAGAACAATCCAATCAATCTCACAAGTTAGTCCTCAGAAACAATGCACATAACTGGATAATTTTATTGTTGGCCCTTTTTCTCTTAAATGGACCAACCATTAGAGTTGAAATTTTTCATGGTGTATTAAGACATCCATAAGAAAAAATTTCACTAATATGTACATGCATGATTTCTTTATTATCAAGATCATTACTACATTGGGACTCGCTATCTTGGAATACCAAGAATTTGTCTAGTAGAAATAAATATATGGAGTAATTTGGAAACATCTCTCTCCCCACGTCCTCAATGATGCAGAAATAATTTTGGTCGATATAGTAGAGATAGTGGAACATCTTTCAAGAAGGACTATTTCCCAAATTCTATCATTAATGAGGTCTATCATGCGTTATCTTTCAGAGAATGATTTTGGATCCAAATAATTCACTCCCATTGCCTATGAAAGTGTATCCCTCATTCATTTCAAAGGGTTTGCAACATAAGGATGGCCTTTGTTAGACATTTTATATAGTTTTGTCATTTATTTTATTTTCTTTTTATTTTGTATTTTCATTTCATGATTTAATTTATGTTTTCTACTTTTCCCCTATTTCACTATCTCTTTTGTTTTCTTCCCCCGTTTTCATTCCACTATGAACTATTATGCTCGTGATCATGAGTTTCAAACCCGAGGATGTTCCAGAGAGATTAATCAAGTGATGAACCCAAGTCTTTGAAAATTTATTCTTAATGATTCCTATTTTCATAGAGTTACATTGAGGGGGATCTTAGTGGGCAAGGACCCTTTGTGTCTCCACATTCCACATGAGGTATAACATTCACTTCTGCAATATTTTCCCTTGATCGAGGAGGTAGACGTGTGGACCCTCAGCGATTGATGAGTGTGCCGTATATTCAAAACCATATGTTTTGGATGATGTTCTTTCATATTATGGAACATGTTTATTATGAAAATTTGAAAAAAAAATTAAGTGAAGATGAAAGTTCACTCAGGGTGATTCTTTCAGGAATATATCCGTTCTTCTAACATCATTCAGTCTGCATTCATTTTGTTTGCATTACATTCCATGTTTAATTTTTTTTATTTTTCAATTGTCAATATTCATTTATAAACATTTTAATTTACACACAGACTCCCATATATATATATTCATGTGTGTGTGAGAGAGATAGATAGAGATAGAGGATTAGAATTAGCAAGTGATTGTCTAGAAATGCTCAACCAGAGATCGAACTAGGCCATGCCACTATCATCTACTTAGTTATATATATTTTTGAGAGCACTCATGAAAATGATTCATCACAATATCATATCAATTCCACATTCCAAATTAATATAATTTTTGAAATCAGTTATAAATGGATGCTAGAAAATTCTTAATCTCCCATTCACATATCAAATCCATGATTATGGGAGTTCTATTTAGACTACCAACCTCAGTTTATTGATGGATGTTAGCCCAATTGAAAACCCCAAAAATCTGAGTGTGACAACATCACTGATCATGCTTCTGATCTAATTCCCTAAACCTTAATTAAGATCAATGTCATCATGATCTTGTAAATCTAGATCTATATCCACAATCCAGGATCTAGATCTCAACTCATAGGTATATATCCATTGAAATAGTTGAAATATTCCATGAAAATCATAGTAAAAGAGAGAGGAATGAATGAGAGAAACAACGAGATAAAATACACATACTGGGAAGACGTAAGATCTTTGATTAGGGATTTCGATCAAAAAAACGATGTTCGAATCACCTTGGAATCCCTTCAGAAGGATTTGGGATCACCTAGAATTTTTCAAGGCAGTGAAAATGTCAAAATATGGGAGTGTTGGAAGTTCCAGTGGATTTAAAAGTTATTTTTAGTTAATTAAATCTAGCACCCTCGGTTTACTGGGAACGGGAACACGATTCGGAAAAACAATGTGCCAATCATGCAGACCTCTCGGTCCAGTTTTTCACGGTTGTAAAGGTTTAGTCACATGTTTTCTCAAACTGTTTGCAAACTGTGTGGACTTTCGTATCCAGGTTTTCATGGTTGGCTTGGTTTACCTGCAAGATTTGTCAAATTTTGTGCAAATCGTGAATAGACCACTATTGGTCATATTATCATAAAAAACACCCTAACACACCCAAAGAAATTAATCCAAAACAAAGGTACATAAAATCATAAAAAGTACCTACACACCTAAGATTACTCTTTAAAAGGCCAGAATCTTAAAATCTCCCCACCTTATAGAAGTTAATCCTTGAGATACAATCTCAAACATTGAAATGATTAAAAGCCAAACAGATTGGGAAATTGAGGCCTCATATATGGTTCACATTCCCTCGTTTATTCTTGAACACTTCCATGTGTCTATAACACATGAACTAACTACACAGTCTTTCCCCATATCATTTTCTCACTACGTCCCAACACACGGATTAGATTCTCCTCAATGGATGTATCTAACTCGAGTTCAAACTATTCCCCCTCAATCACATGAGAAGGGGATGGATGATTCTTTTGTAGCTGTGGCAATAGTAAAAATCATGGATAGTGCTAAATTTATATTGATGGGTTAATGAGTATGCCACTGGACACGTTATCTCTTGCAACTCAATCATTCCTAGAAACCTAGGCGCTGACTTTCTGTACCTCCATATCATGTGTTGACCTAATCTAGGAGACACCCAAAGGAATACACAATCACCCTCTGTAATCTCTAGGGGTCATCTCTTTCTATCAGTATATGACTTATGCATAATCTGAGCCATAGCCATATATTTTTGAATCACCTGCACCTACTTTGATGTCTCCTGAACGGTACTTTGTCCCAACAGCTCTGTCTCACCTGCCTCTAACCAGCATAAGGGACATCTAAAAGGTCTACCATATATTGCCTCATATGTTTCCATCTATATAGTTTCTTGATTAATATTGTTATTGGGTAACTACACTAAATACAAGATCTTCCACTAAGAACCACCAAAGTAAAGCATAGATGCTGATGTCGTATCCTCTTACACCTATATGGTATGTTCTGATTGCCCATATTTTGGTGGGTGGATGGTCATAAAAAACAATACATGTGTTCCAAGAACCTTATCTAAACAATTCAAGAAGTATGAATTATTATGATAACCATGATATGAAACTATTGTTTTTGGAACCATATGCAGATGAACTCTCTCCCGCACACATAGTTCTCCCAACTGTTCTACTATAAAGTTTTCCTTAAGAGGAAATAAATGTTAAACCTTCATTAGTCAATCCAAAATGACCCAAATAGCATCACTCTTCCTAAATGTTTTGGTAAAACCTACCAACACATCCATAGTTAGGCCATTCCACTTATATTCTGTAATTGGCAATGACTATAATAGGACACTATGTCATTAATGCTCTTCCTTCACCTATTGACGAGTGAACCATCTAGTCAAGAACCCTGCTATCTCATTTCTTATGCCTGACCAAAAAAATAGTCATAGTAGGTCATGATACATTTTTTTCACACCATGATGTACCGACCACTTTGAGGCATGGAAATATTTCATGGGTTCCTCTCAGATACTTTTGGTACGACGTCATGAATTTTCACCGAGATGATTTCATTCTCATCTATTATCTAGTATGAAGGTGTCTCGCCACCTTCAACAATTTCCATAAGGCTAAAACCTCATGATCCTCACACTTCCTATCCCTGATCTCTCTCAAGAGTGTAGACTCCATGAATACAGAAACCAGAGTCATTATCTCCTAACCCTCATGAACCACCACATTTATTTCTACCAGAAATTTCATCATCTTACACTCTTCACTCGAATCATATACAAACTGAGTTTGAGTAATCCTACTCAAGGAATAATCCACTATATTACCCTTCTTAGTTGTATGTGCTAGTTCAAAATCAAAGGACTACATATACTCTACCCACCTTCACTACCAACAATTAGGGTTGTGCACTGAAAAGATATACTTCAAGAATTTTTGATCTATAAATCTATAAAATATTCACCCAAAAGATATTTTCAATAATGATTAATATCATAAAACAATACTTCCAACACGAGTTCATGCGTCGGGTAATTCTGTTCATGTGTCCTCAACATCCAAGACCCATAAGCAACAACTTGATCCCCTTTCACAAACACAATTCCGAGTCAAATCGCAGAAGAATCACAATAAATTGTTTACTCCTCACCGTAATAAGGTAAGATCAAAATTGGTGTCAATTTATTTCACTTCATCGACTCTTGAAAATCATTCTCGCATGATTCAGTCCATTCAAACATTATCCATTTCATTTTAAAATCTGAAATTGGTGCTTATAATCGGGAAAACTCATGGCTGAACATCCTACAATATCCAACTATTCCCAAAAATCTTTTTATATAAAAAACATTATTGGGTTGTTCCCAAGAAACCACAACCAGCACATTTTTTGGGACCACTAATACACCTTTTTCTGAGATCATATTCCCCAAAAGTGTACCCTGTCAATCCAAAATTGATATTTAGATAGCTTAAAATATATCCAAGGATCTCTCAGTGTACCCATTCTGATGTCAAGATGTTGGGAATGATTGTTATGGTTTTTATATCACACCACGATATCTTCCACATACACCACCACAAACATATCAATGTATGGATGAATGATCCTATTCATCAGTCCATAAATAATTTTGGTGCATTTTTAACCCAAATGACATTACAACAAAATAATAATATCCATACCTGATTTTGAATGATTTTGTGGGTATATTAGAAGACCTAACTCTCACATGATGATAACCTAACCTCAATTCGGTCATTGAGATCACACAAGCCCCCTTTAGCTGGTCAAAGAGACCATCGATGCCTGGAAGAGGATATAATTTCTTCACAGTAATTTTATCCAACTTATTGTAATTGACACCCAAGGGTAAATATCCATCGGGATTCTTTGCAAACAAAATAGTAGATCCCCAAGCCAGTGTACATGGAAGGATAAACCATTTACCCTCAATCTCATATAACTACGTTTTGAGCTCATGAAGCACAGTTGGTGTTATTTTCATAGGTGGTATAGATACTGGATCATCCCCAATCATGATCTCAAAAGTGAATTCCACATGTCTCTATGGTGGAAGCCTTGATAATTTTTCCGGAAAGACATCCTGATATAGTTCTACTACAGCTGGAAATACATCCTGCCTACCACACCCATCATCCCGCAAAAGACTAGCAATTTGGGATGTGATCTCTCCTAGTTTTTGAGTAATTGGGCTAACTCAGCCTGCATGGATATCCCATTCCCCATGATGAACACACTGGTAACCCTTAGGATATAAAATGGTCACACTCACGCGGTAAAAATCTATGTGGGCCTGGTATGCGACTATATAGTCCATAACCATAATCATGTCAAAGCCTATCATTTCAACGACATTGATATCTCTAAGAGAACAATGCCCTCTGATACCTAGAGAACATTCCTTGAATTAATAGGTATCCCAATATTGTGCTCCCAATGATGTATTGATATTCATCACCCAACTTGTGGGCTTCACCACTATGGTAAACCATTAACATGTTTTTTAGATATAAGGTAATGAGAGGCACCAATATCCAAAAAGGCACTAGATAATGTATAAGAAACTACAATAGTACCTATCACTGTCGATGGACCAACCTCGCTCTCCACAAGTGTTTGTTTCACTGCATGTAACTGTCCTTCCCCTATTTTATGTGGCTTCATCTGACTCCCTTGAGTCACACCACTCTATTGAAATGGGTACACATACCCTAAAGCACCACATCCACTACCTCTAACGCCTTTTATAGTAGAACTCTAGATTTTAGAACAATATGGTGTAGAGGACCCCCTTCCCACACTATATCTCTAAGCCACTGCTTCCTCAGCACTAGCTTGTTGCAACTTCCTATAGAACTTTAGTAGCTTCCCCATATTTCCACAAAACTAGCACTCTACTGATGGTTGAGGATAATGTGTACGATAGTGTCCCTGTCTACTGCACTAGTGACAAAGCACATATGTAAGATCCGATGAAACATAACCACCGGACTATCTACCTTTCATTCCACTATCCTGACTACAGTTGACGTAACGGTGCTTCCTGATCTCAGAAGGCACACTCCGTAATTGTTGAGTAATAGATACATGTCTAGTACTGGAAACCTCCTTATGTTTTCCCTCTGAAATAATATCCTTATTAACCACATATGAGAACTTTTTCAGACTAAATATATTCAAATGGGACATAATTTAACTCATAAGTCCATACTGAAATCAGTTTTCCGAAGAAGCATCATATGTCACAAAAGTTGGATAAAATCTTTATAAATCTATGAAAGGTTCAGGTTAATTAATTATGGACATGCATCTATCGATCAGATGTATAAAAACTATTTCGTTTTCATGTCACAGCATTTCTGGATAGAAGTGCTCCATGAACATCTGCAAAAGTCCTTCCATAACATATCATCAGTCTTTCCATATTGTAATTGAATCTAACTAGTACTTAGTTGAACCCAATATCTTATTAGAATCCAAAATTCCCCTCCTCTTAGATAGAGTCTCGAAATTTTCATGTATAGTCTCTTTAGATTCAATCTAGAATTCAACTCTCTCATGTCCACCCTCTCCATGAAATGTAGAAGAGTTCTGTAGTTAAAACTCCATTTTCAACTTAGAAATGCATTTCAAAACCTACCCTAGGTCTCTCTTAATGATTTTTCTGAAATGAGAATGTTTCTCTTAGAACAATTCCCATTTTTCCTCATCTTTCACCAATGGTTCCTCAAGATACCTATCTGGAAGTTCATTCTGGGATATACCCTTGGTCTCTCCCTCAACAAGCTTCACGTGGGAATCTCTACACGGCCAAACACAAGTCTTAGGTATCATACCACAACCTTATAACAATTACATAATAGGAGAAACAATCACAAAATGTTTCAAAATTTCCTTTCCCACTTTTCTCACCAAAAGATCAACACAGAGGCCTTATTACCACCCTTAACCATCTTACTCCTTGATCTTGGTTAATGATGGTGCAAAAATTCCCATTATTTAATTTAACCATTAATTAATTACCTTATCTATAATTAATTCTTTCATGAATTATTTAACCAATCATACTAACTTCATCAATCAAGGTTCACATGAGACACCCATTTATTCTCATTTTTTGTCATTATTTCAGTCTCACAATAATGAAAAACAGTTCATGTTCAAAAAATTACCCATAACCCATTTTCTTGTGGGTGCGATGAATGATGCATGTCACAAACCCCTCAGTTCCTATAATAATGCATGCAGACTCAATTATCATGCCACTTTGTCCAAAAATCAGAAATCCACAATTGTAAAAAACATTATCACATCACTCCACATGTGCTTCACCCCAGGTGAAAAAATATCCATCTATAGAAATATACATAAATCACAACAATCCCACCCTGACTACTTAGATTTTCCACCATACATGGGATTGCTACTCCCATGCATGAGCTCATTACTAAACCATGACTATTCCATGTTTCCAGTCTACCGTTCCCAAAACAGTCAGACAAATGAAGAAGAAATAAAAGAAAAATCCTTTTGAAATGACTTGGTGACATCCTGACCTGGCATCCACTAAATGGTGCCCCAAGCCAGTTATCCACATTCCCTTAAGTGCGTCTCCCTATATGAAGAAGGATGCCAAATAGTAGTAAGGGTTTGGTAAGTCAACCCTAGGAGGACTATACCCTCTTTTATCAGAATCAAAAAAAGGAAGAAAACCACATTTACCTAGTGTTCAAGTGTATATATAACCCTAACAATGTTATTCCATATGATACTCAAAATAAGAACACACAATACTCAATTGAAAGGTAAATCATGCTATGACAATGAAACTATCATGTGTATAAAATGAAACTAAAATTAAATACCGAACAACTCCCAAGTTGGTCCCTAAACCATTTGGTTCCTTCTCCAATGATCCAATCCCAAACAACAACCTATCCCAGGGCCTTTGTCTTATCATGCCCTGCAGTAGAAATGTATACTCAAGTTCCAATCAGGCGTCCTGAATAGGGTTTGAGTACAACTCAATAGGACACCAACAACTGTGTCTAAAACATGTACAGTCAAAAGATAATTTATGTTGTTTTATGAAGAAATAAATTCAATGCATAATTAAAAATTTAATACATTGTTATTAAGTCTTTAGTCAACACATTTGGCATAGTTCCATTCATGTTTCCCATTTGAATCATCATTCATTATTATAATTCATTTTGTGTTTAATGTTATTTCAAGCACCCCAAATCTCATTTAGTGTAGGTTTCAAATTCTAACACTCCATATCTCATTCTGTGCAGGTTGTAATGCCATCTCCAGAAAATATCATTCTAGGAAAACTACTGGGGACGAATTACATGTCCAAGTCCTATCTTCTAATCAGTCTAGAACACTATGTCTCGCACCATAAAAATATTATCCATTTAATCATTCTGTAAGTCTCATGAATTAGCCACATTATTCCCTTACAAATACATTGATTAGTTAAACATTTCAATGAACAATAGTTAAATCAAAAATTAACTATGAACACAACCGATTAATTAATTCATCAATTAATTAAATAATCCAAACAATCTTCATTCCATAACTAATTATTCAAAATTAATTATCCATATCATATCTCAATTTTTCGTAATTAATTCTCACAATTAGTTATCCTTGATAAATATCATGGAATGTAAATAATTCTCATAATTAATTATCTAACATATCTAAACAACATTTCATAAATAATTTCCCCCAATTAATTATAATAACACAATAAATTTAATATCTCAATTACAATATCTCTACCCATAACCAATCTATAAAATATCTATACTGGAAACCCCCTTTGTTTGTTCTATGATTCAATAATAAAATAATCATGTAGTAAATAAAAAGATCATTTGACAATACTAATTACTACAATATTGGAAATTAATTATCAAGGGAAGCTATAAAATTCATAATATTAGATTGATATATCAAATCCATGACTATGGGAGTTCGATTTAGAACACCAACCGTAGTTTATTGATTAATGTTAGACCAACAGAAAACCTCAAATCTTATAGACAAAACGACATCGATCAAGTATCTGATCAAAATCCCTAAACCAAAATTAATATCAAAGGAATCAAGATAGTTTAAATATTGATCAAGATCAAGAATACTATATCAAGTTCTCAACTCCTAGGTTTAGTTCCAGGGATATAGTGGGAACTTCCTTGAAAATATCAAGAAAATATAGAGGAATGAATGGGAGAAGAAATGCGTAAAAATCCATATACTTGGAAGAGGGAAGATCATTTATTAGGTCTATCGATCTCAATGAATGATGTTTTAATCACCTTGGAATTCCTTCAGAAGGCTATAGGATCAGCTAGAATTTGTCAAGCCTGATCCATGGTTGAAATACGGGAGTCTTAGGGATTTGGGTGGTTTTAAAAAATTATTTTGGGAAAATTAAATCTCGTTTGCACAGTTTCCTGGGCAGGGGAAAATGGTTAGGGAAAATCGTGCGCCAAAAATTAAGACCTCCCTATCTTAGATTGCATGGTTGACACAGTTTAGTCACCCAATTTTTCAAACTGTGCGCAAACCAGGAAGACTTCTCTGTCTTGGTTTGCATGGTTGGCATGATTTTGATTCGAGGTCTTTTCAAAACATGTTAAAACCGTGCATAACCCACTGTGTATTATTTTTTCATTAAAAATTATCCCAAACGCACCCCAAGCCCCTACTCTAAATTAATGGTTTTTTAAATCCTCCAGAATTACATGAAAACACACCCGAGATGAGTACATAAATGCCCAGGATCTTACACTCTAGTAATATTACACTAGTAATTTATATGTGAAAACCCCAGATATATGTTTGTTTTTAAATTAAATAACCAAATTACTCTATTTTTAAAACCCATATATGGATATAAAATAACTAAAAAAAGATGGATAGTAAATAAAACACAACAACATGTGAATCCCAGACATCTATCAATTATAGGGAACATGAAAATAAAATATAGATCTTCCACTCATTGAATAATTAATTAACACCCATTCATTCTTCCCATATCTAGAAAGTGTATATTCACCATAAATCAATAAAATCACACTCATGTAAAAAACTAAGGGAGGAAATAATTAACTAATATATGAACCATGCAAGAAAAAAAATTCACATCCCGAGAGAAAAGGATATCCGCCATTAACAGGGTTGCCACACCAATTATCGTGGTCATTTCCAAAATATGAATACATACTAATATAATATCAACCATGCCCATATAATACCACAAAATAAAATATTTCACAGATACCACACTGTAGAATCCTTCTCTGAATAACCCAAAAAGTATACCTGGACATGACACTACATGTCATAATCCTTGTCTCAACATTCTTCTATTTCTTGAGATTAGTGGTGAGGGGCCATGTAGTTTCCAGGGAGAGATTAGTCCCTCACTATCATTCTGTGAAAAATAATATTATATACAGTTAAATAGGACACTAATTCTATAAAAACAAAAAAATCATGGAATGTACCGATAAAATAAATAAAATTTCGAATTCATAAATAAATTAAGGTATCATTCACATTGGATCCCCCATTCATGAATCATATACATGAAATAATAAGAAGGGATAAAATAAAATCATGGACAATAAACTAACCACAACTAGTCTTCATTCTTTCATGTCTCCATTATCAAACTATAATATTAGAAGATTAATAAAGAACCATCAATCCAATTCAAAAAACTACATTTGTTAATAAGAAGGATGTCAACATTGCAACCAATGTTCCATAGCTACATGATTAGGGTGGGTGTATAAATCAATATGTAACCACCAATGGTGATCCTAAATAATGCTTGTAAGTAAAAAATGGGTGTGAAGTAGTTCTCCAGATAAACAATATAATATGAAAGAATTTACATATCTAATAGAAATATATAAAACAATAAAAATACACAAGGGAAAATGACAATACAAGAATTCTAAGTACATTTTTTGTATAATTGTATGTTGTCTCTATGTACATCAAAATCTACTTTCCAAACTATCTCCCACTAGTCGTAATATTACCATCCCTTAAAACATCAATCTGAAATCTTGGTGTAATATACCCTTCCCTAGAGAACAACCAATTCCACTGGAGGGCCTGGTTCACCCCAAGTTTTTCAAATCCAATTATGTATATAGAAACAAAAACATTTCATACTATTATATTACATATTATTAAATCAATATACATTACAAAAAATAACGATCCCTTATGAAATATGATAGGTCTAGTATATTTTGGTACTTGGATAACTAAAAAAATAGTTGAAATCTGAGCTATATCATCTCCCACTAATCTCTTCATTTATAGAACCCATTTTAGATATATCATACTTAATAAATCTCTTCATAACCCTGAGAAATGAATCATAAAAAAATTGATGTAAGATACTCAATAAGGTTAAAATGGAGAGATATAAATTATCACATAAAGAAATCATGATAAAAATGGTATAAGAACATGTGAATAACATTTAAAAAATATTCCCTTCATAAGATTTATCAGAATATTGATTCATGGAATAATTCATGGATGTTCCTATGACATTATTCATAATGGAATCATAGAACATGATCCAAGAGATAATAACATTGGAATAATATATAGAATTATGGAACATATGTATACATCGAAATTAATTGGTTAGTAGTCTAATATCATTTCCAAGACCATCATATTATAATGGGTTCCCACCTCAAAACATCATCATTGTCAGATTTCACTACTAATACTATAATAATGAATATATTCCCATACAAAACTAGGCTCATTCCATATTATAGTATTGTGTATCTTATGAGATATCAATTATTCCCAATAAATTATATATATATATATATACATAATTCTAAACCCATGTATCACCTAATGAAAAAAATATTTTTATGAAATAATAATATAAAAAATTCATCTTCAGATAACATACAAAAATAAATAGCATTCATAAACATTTCATCTGGACATAACCCGTGTAAAAGAAATAGGTTTCAAAATAATTTCATCAATTCATCATAGAATAACCCATAGAAAATGAACTAGTTTTAGAAACATCATGTAATAATATTCAGAAAAAAGTTATAGAAATAACTAGTATTGTATCATTAAATCATATCCCCTTTATGGATTATAAAGCATTAATTGATTTCATCTTAGATTAAAAATACTTTTAAATGACCAATTGGAACATTTCTTGAGAAAAATATTATTTCAAAATTGAAATTAAATATTTAAATTAAAAATAATTCCCAAATATTAAAAAATTATTATTCTAAAATTAACTTGGAAACCTACAATGAAATATATAATTAATTTATAGGCCATTATGGTGGAAAATTATATTCAGGCAATGTATATAAAAAATATATTCCATTCACATTTTTGTTAAAATGAATAAAGTAACACATTCAAAAAAAAATTATCTATTTAAAAAAATTGTATAAAAAATAAAAAATATGTAAAAATGAAATTAAAAATAATATTGTAATACTAAAAATATTATTTAATTTTTTTTGAAAACTTGTATTCAAAAGGAAAACTTTTTCCTTCCAAATAGAGAAATAATGTTGGTTTTCTTTAGCAAATTTTTTTTGGAATATTTAGTACATAATGAGATGTAACTAAAATAAAATAATGAAATTTATATGAATAATAATAGTATAATAATATTCATGATATTATTTAGTGTTATATAATTAAATTTCATTATAAAAAGAAAAGTCATTAATAATCCCAACAATCAATCAATTTGTAGTATAAAATCAATAGCTCTTTTTAAATTTTTAAATCATAAGCCCCAGTGAGGAAATAGGCTTATAAGGATAATTATATACCCATATTATTCATAATAATAATCCTAAAACACATTCATGGGTTGTATAAATTACATAAAATAAACAAGTCGTGAATATGGATTGTGATTCGTAGGTTTAAATGTTAGATGAAAATAACATACATTCGGTTTGAATACCTTCATAATTATTGTAAACTAAGTTATAAAAAATATATATTATTCATAAATATATTAGTGAACCATAATAATATATTTCACTATATATATAATTTCATTATAAACTTTCGTCACCCATTTATTAACAATCATTTATAAAAATCGTTGTTTTGTGTGATAACTACTTTGTTTTACATGTATAATTTTTTCTGGTTGTTTTTTTCTTTTACTTGGATTATAGTAACTTAATATATAAAATTATAATAATTAAATTGATTTAATATATATTCATTATATACATATTTATATTCACCCAAAAAATTTAGAGAAAGAAAATCGAATTACTATGTTTGTAGAGATGGTAGATTGTACATACGCATGAAATCTTTTTTTTTCATTTTTTTATGAATTGAATGAAGTAAAGTTAAATATTAATTAAACAATCCAAAATAATTTGTATATAATAAATATTTTATATACTCCATAAATATAAACCTGTTAGGTTCCATGTGTAACATAAATGAAAAATGATTCATAGTGCTTTGTGGAAGTGATTGTACCCACGTACCCACGAGTGATCCTATCATTTTCCAATATATTGGAAGGAAAGAATATATATATTATATTATAATTGAAAATTTATATTTATATTTTCAATATTATATATATATAAATTATATACATCATTACATCTCTCATTGAGATTTTGTAATGGAAAACAATTACATTGGTATGTGAGGTGGTATTCCTCCAAAAACATGACCTATAGTTTTGTTTCTCATTTAATGAAAATGAATAGAAAAATAGGGTAAAAAATTAACTTAATAAGTACTCCAATTGTTTTTTATAGAAGTTATGTTATGTTTTCTAATTTTAATAACAATTTTATGAGTCATAAAAAGAAATATACCAGAAATTTATGATTAATAACTAAACCTCTTTTTTAGACAACCTCCTTAGGAATGTAAATCATGCCTCCAAATGACGATTTTTTGTTCAAAATAGAGAATCTATGACATGTGTATGGATAAATGGAAAGGATTTTGGTAGTTATGTTCTGATGAAAAATTTTCATGATGTATGAAATGGGAGGATAAAAAGTACCCATTTATTTTTGAGTTGAGTGGAACACTAATAATTGATCATGTGTTTACAATAATGCCATGAACTTTTCTAGGGAAAATTTTCCCCAAATCAACCATTACTGAACTTTTGATGATATAAGGCCGAAATATTTCCATTAAATAAAATATAGATATTTTTATCCCATTATAAACCTTATTCTTTTTGTTTAACCCATGATGAACATGTTTGACCTTAACAATTAAATTGATTTTTTTTTTCTTTTCAACTGACAAAGAGAAAAATTACATGGAATATATTAAAAAATATTTATTATTATATATAACCATATGTAATAAATTTTATAAAATTAAATTCACAATATAATATTATTTTAATTTAAAATTATAACTGCAATCACAATGAAAAGTGGTTTTCTAATGAAAAACATTTTAAAAGTATAAACAATTTATATATAAATATTTCATATAAAATTGATTCTAATTACCTAAATAATATTATCCATAATAATATTCAAATAAATTTACTTTTAAAACTATTTTAAAAAAATATAAAACTAATTAACTTCATTAAATTAAAATCTTATTTTAATGAAAATATGTATTTTTAGTATTCATCATAAAATTATTCTTTTCTAATACTATCTTAAATAAATTATAAAATTAGTTTTAAATAATGATTTCAATAAATATGATCATTATTAATAATAAATTTTTTGAAACTGAAAATAATAATTTTAAAATAAGTGTGAATGATATGACAATATTTTTTAGATAATATTTTCTAAGCATATAACTAGATTTATTTATATCACATTCTAAGGAAAAATATTATATGACTAATAAAAAAATAATTTAAATATATAACATATAAATCCCATGGAAATAATTTTACAATAGTCACATATTTAATTTATTAAAATAATTACACATTGCGCGCAAAAAATATTTTTTAAAAATATATATATATTACATTAAAATCATTATTATTTTCAATTTTAATTAATTAATAACCAACTATTTTAATTTATAAATGTGTTATACATAACTGTTTCATTATTTTTTATCCCTATTCATATACCCCAATCCAATGTATTGGAGATAACTCTCACATTAATTAATAATATTTTGCTGGTATATCACAGTTCATTTATACTCAATGATGTGCCGGACACATGGTATCGAAGAAATTCAATTTATTTCGAAAAATAATTTGTAAAATATGAGTGTGTAACATTTTAAACTTCATAAAAATAATTTCTCAATTGAAATGTCATTACTCAAATAAATTACATTTGGTATAATCCTTCCTCACATTATCACTTGGTTCACATGTAACAACCACAAATTAGTTGGTTCACCACAAAACATTGATTTGGATTGTGGTCTTATTTTGAAAAAAAATTCCCCTGTTATCATGAATATCCACTGATTATTCATTCAAAGAGCGATCCTTCACTAGTGGAGTGACCTCTATGTTATGCACATGTGAAGGGTTAAGAATGTAATTCCATATGTGAAAGGCATGGTACATATTATGGATATAAGTTTTCTTTAGTGAAAGAAATAAGTGATAATATACAATCACTACATTATAAAGTATCTAAAAAGATAAAATATAGATAGGGATCCACTTTGACATCTTTGAAAAAAATAAAACATTCTTTTTGAGGAGAAATTTATTGAATATCCTTCCCAAAAACATCAAATTATAGATCATGCTAATGACTGTCAACATAACTATTCAGTCAACTCTATTCTTCCATGATATTAAAAATAATGGTTCAAAACATCAATTCCATTTATTTATATAAAATAGGTTACAATATATTTCTTTCTCTTACAAAATCCTATATTATCATTGTTTTATATTACATTCCATTAAAGGATTCAAATGGAGATAACTAAATTCTCATGTTATAGATATTATTGTAATAAAACAAAACATTATGATGGTGTTGATCACATGAACATTTGATATCAATTGAACAAGATCTCAATATATCCTATAGGTTATTATGGTTTTATTAGACAAAATATATGTCAATTAATTATAAGAAATTTAGAATCTAACCTCTATATCATGAGCATAATAAATCCTTTATAGTATGTCGGGTTCCTAGAACAAACCATACTTCTCACATAATAATTAATTTTGAGTTGGTCAGTGAGAAAACTTTTATACTGGGTTTCAAAATGAAATTTTGTGAATTATAATGAAAAACGTCATTTTTTTGTGTTTAAATATAGATATGTGTGATGGATGATTGCTTTGGTTTTTGAGAGTGTCGGGAATCAAGAACCAATGTTCAGGAGACATAGTACTTAGAACACATTTGGAATACAATTAGTGATAGCTTGGTTGCACAAATAGTTAATCCCATTTGAACTAGTTCATAGTTAAATAAAATAGTAAATTTAACGATTACAAAATTAAAGAGGCGTAAAATATGTTTTTCATGGAATTATAAACCATGAAGCCATTCCCTTAAAATTTCTGACATTTAGGAAGTGATTATCCATGATTTGTCTAAACCATACCACCAAACTATACATTCTGATTTAAAGGAAGGGTCCATTGGATTGTGGCCCCACTTTGTTTGAAAATGGTTATCTAAAACACATGTTTCATTTTAGGTGGTCATATTATGAATCTACCCTTCCATCTTTATTTCATTATTTATCTTCAATTCTTCTCTAATGTGTGTGAATATCCATCCACTAGTTCTCATTTTTTCCCTCCCATAGAATATGGAATATCTCTCAATAATGAGTTGGGGTTCAATCTATATTATTCTCACATGTTTTATATTCATAATTCCAAGATTCATCTATCTTCATTTCTCATATGCTCTCAACATTTAGAATACATGTTCCACAAAAGTTCATTTCCCCTATTTTTTGGAGTATTTATAAAATGCTATTTTATCTTATTTTGTCTCATATTAGAGGTTGTTATTTGATGAGTGAGTCCCTAAAATAATTATGTGGTTCCTAGATTTTAATGTAAATATATAAATATTATGGGATGACTACTTAAATATTCATGTGTGTGTTGTCCGAGTGAAACCCTTAATAAACTCATTTATGTATTTATATAATTTAATTCATGTTGTGATATGATGATGTGAATTATCTTGCATATTTAAAACCATGAAGATGGGTATAGGTCCTTTATTTGGTTTTGATGGTTTGGAAATTTATTTTAATTTAATTTTAACTATTTTTTTGAAAAAGTTATTTTCATTGGAACATGTAGGGTATGGGCCAAATTGTATGAGGTGGTGTTCATCACTAGGATGTAGGTGAAATGTTTCATCAGGATTAGGGAATAGCCTAATATTCATGATGTGGTGTATAAAATCATAATGGATTCATTGAGGATCTTCAATATGAAGTGAATGATAATGACCATTTCATTCATGGGAAATAATGTATTCATGTGGAAACAGGGTTAGTGGTTATTTTGGCTTGTGAATGGTTTGTGATTTCAGCTCACCATGATTATATAATATCACTATTGGAGTTTTATTTACATTTTTGGGGACATAGTTGATGTGGAGTTTATCATTAATTGAGTTTGTTGGAGTCCATATATTTTGTGTATTGGTGGTGGTTTTGAAAATTAGTTAATGATGGGGTTATCACCATTGTGAGACACAGTTGATAGTCAGTTAGAATAGCTAACAGGGGAAGAGGATAACCACGACATTAAAATCTGATGGGATAGGATTAAGGGAATATGTATCTCTCCGTGCCTCAAGATATGATGATATTAATCTTCTGGTCATTTATTTCTCATTGAATGATGTCTGTCCTTGTAATATGGGACTTCAGGATGTCAAGAAGGCTATATATGTTTTTGTTGAGGTACGATGTTGTTGTAATGGATTTTGGTATATCAGGATGATGAAATGACACTGATTTCTCATGTTCCCCTCTAAGGGGCTTGTGATAAATTAATTTTTTGTGCATATGGGATGTTGGTATTACTTCATATCTTGATTATGAGATATTAATTGGCATGTTGTTCTACATTACATGCATATCGATGATATACCAAGATTCTTCAAGTACGACAGATAGTGGATACATTATTCAACATCAGTTTTGTATTAAGGAGGTAAAATCATCATCATAGAAATTGAGTATGTGTAAATAATGTTATCTATTTTATTAATGAGTTAAGATGAAATTTATTTGACTACTAATATAACATTATAAATCCTTATGTAAGATAAGAACACCTTGGTAGTGGCCAACTATGATCATGATCAATCCACACATGGTCCCCTTGGGATGGAAATAGAATTTATTGTTTTTAGATAAGGTAATGGTTCAATATATATGGATACAAATTTTAAATAAATGATAAAAAGGTTTACCGAATGGATGGAATATTGACCATTGAAGTCCCTTCCATAAAGTTGGAGCTTCAATATAGTGATTTTGAGTGTACCCAATTTTGATTATCCCATGGGCAGTCATTCATTCCTTTATCAAATGAAATTATTTCATATATACTTCATCAAATATGTATGGACGTTTCTTTTTTCTTGTTATTTAAATTAATTATTACTACATCCAATGATATGTTATTCATGTTTCAACTGATTTGGTAGTTTATTTTCCAAAATTATGGTATTATGAATATTTTAATTATCATAACAAGATTTTATAGTCTCCCTAATATCAACTAATATTCCATAAGATATTGTAATATTTGTTTGGAATATGGGGAGGTATTCCTATGTCCGAGTGGCCCACCTGCTTTGAGCACCAGTTATGTGGTTTTTGGTATAGGGAACTACAATTGGTATTGAAATAGGTTCCTTGTTGATTTTTTTTGCATCATCACAAGAACTGAGTATAAAATGGTTACCGTGTTTTTTATATAAAAATGGTATTAATTTTTCCTTTTGTATTATTATTTAGGAATGGTAGATCAGAGACTATGATATAGTCAGAAATGAGTAAAGAGCTCATTTTTTGGCCTACATCCCCACACACATGGCATAATCCATGTATCCATCGGTGGTAAACAGTTTTATATTTGTTGATGTTACATATTAAATATTTCTTCTTTATGTGGTGTTCTTGGTTGTGATGTAATTATTTTTTGAAATTATTACCCTTTTCCAGGTATAAAAAGGGATGATTATTTAGGCATCATGTTAGGAACATAGGCTCATATGATATGTACATGAGTTTTTAAATATTTCGTGGATCCTGTAAAATGTTAAAATGGGTTGGTTTGTTTAAAGTTTCATCATATAGATATTTCATGTATTACATCATTTCATTTTAGGGGTATTCTACTCATACATCCTATGTATTATTTTCTAAAAAGGATGATATGTGACACTATGGGAGTGATAGTTATGGGATTAACATTGATATGGGGATTTAAGAATAAAGGAATGATGTGAGTTATTTAAAATTTCAGTAGAAATCTAATCAATTTTTTCTTTCATATCATCTTGGTGGAATTCTACTCATCCACCTCCGGATAATGATATCTATTATGTATGATGTCAAATATTTTACATAGATTAGTGTATTTAAATGGTCATTATGCTTGATGATATGTGATAAGTGTGTGTTGGGTAAGTATAAGGGTGGGGATGTGCACTGCCTATTATAATATTCCATTATATATATATATTTTGTTTTATATTATTGACCATGCTATGTGGTATTCTATATGATGTCACCTAGACGGTCTCTGGTAGATAATAACTGGGGAAAATATGTTATGCTTCTAGAGTGGGCACAGTATGAGTCCATGATTGGATGGATGAGGCTCATGAGGGTTGGTTTGTTCACCATCCAAAACTGGAGACTATGAGGGAGGTTGGCTAGCTACAATAGATGGAAGATTTTGGGCCTTGTCTAGATGATAAGCTTAAGGAGACCTACGTGTGATTCATCTGGAGTATAGATAAGGGGCTCACAAATATTATAATCCTAGGAATATATGATGTTGTATATCATGTCCCAAACCCCACAACTGTTCACAGTGATGATGAATCACATGCCAAAGAGAATTGGATCAAGTATATGTATGTTAAATTGGACCAGCTTCAAAACCAACAATATTAGAGGTTGAAGTTTGATAATTATATTCAAAGAGTACTAGATATACAATGATATATTTAAGGATGGTAATTGAAGGATTCTGTGGAAATTCACACTTATAAAACCTTCCTAGAGATGTTGTGGGCCTACAGAGCCAAAGAGTTTATAAACCTATGGTTGGTCAATACATCCATTATGGATTATGTGAAATGATTCACAGACATATCCCTATTTGTTCCTTCTATAGTATGAAGGGATATCTCTAGAGTGATATGGTTTATGGGTGGCATGTGGTATGCCATTTGGGTGTAGATAAATATATCCAGGTTGAACTCTTCTTTAGAGGTGATAAACCGGGATTTTATAGCCTATTGGAATATTGAAGGAATAATATATTAGATCTATAGGATATCACAAGGTCTGAATAGTAATGATTTTTTGGGTAACCAAAAGTAAGGCTGTGTGAAGTCTTACAAGGGTAGCTAGGAAAGAAATTTGGCCTTACCACCAAGGAGTGGGTAATCAATAGTGTACTTTTATTATCGGCTAATAGGACATGTACATATCCAATGTAAGAAAAGTCCAAAGGAGTGTTGGAATGAGGCCACATGGATCACATAGAATGGTTATATAGAAATAAATCTTTGATAGATAGGATTTAGGGACTAGTTCATATTCAATGTTCTGAGGGAGGATTGAGAGGAGTACATGGAGGTGGTATCCAGGATTATATTGCACGTCTAGGTCATGATAGAGAGATATAGATAGATAGAGAGTCCCAATAGTGGGATTTTTAGTTGGTAGATGGTATAGCTATATTGTAATGTTATGCCTTGCGATGTCAAGATTTAGGTTAGGTTCATGTATTTGAGCTGGAATTATCATAATTAGATGGGGAACCAAGGATTGTTATAAATTTTCCAGGATTATGGGAACACATTGGATGTTTTTGGAATGAATGATATTAGTGCGTGATGAGCACAAGTTGAAATTGAACTATCTAGGTATGAGTTGTTTTGTAAGATTTTAGTATGAAGTGTGAATTCTATCAGAAATTTGGGAATCATGAGTTTTATGGTAAGTCATATATATATAAATATATATATATATATATATATATTATACATGATCACATTTTACCCCAGTTTGATGTGTGACTTTTGTGCATATCCTGTGACACATTTATCATTGGTGTCATTTATGAAATGGATATGATGGAGAAACAATGTGGTGATGGAATTAATGTTATTCATGTGGATATATTTATTTATAGAGGATGGTTGGTGGAATCATTTAAATATTTTTTGGGTTAGGAAGAAACTAGGTAGGAAATTCCTCAGCTAGGGAGGCACATGAGGAAATGACATTTGAAAATGTTATAGGTGTATAGTGGGTTTACATTTACCTGATGGTGACATTTGGTACCATATTTTTTTGAAACCAAATAGCTCAGGGGTGATCTATTATAAGGTGGTGGAGATTATAATTTCCTTGGTTTTTTTATTGTAAAATAATTCCTAATTTATTTCAAATATTGAGTTATAGGTTTGTAAAACAATTATATTGGGCATAAAATAATAATTTTGATAATTAAAATGTTTAAATACAAGATTTTTATATGGGTATTATAATCCAGTATGTTTCATAGAGATCTAATTTAGTTTAGATATCATTGGGCTTCAAGAAAAAAATATGGAAGACTATGTACTAGGCTCATAGTTGGATCATGGTTGATGCTAACTATGTGGCCTAAACCATGTGACCCATTTCAACTGGTGCGTGGTCATATAAATTTTTCTTATGTATCCATAAAACCATGTAAGGAACATAAAATTAATTTAATTGGGTTTTCATAGGATATGCATGGTTTAATAATCATACGGAGTGGAAAACACACTTAGTGAAAATTAGACATTGAGTTCTCATGGATGGAACAAGGTTTGTACATATTGTGTGGCCAAGACTTGTGATAAATTTTAAAGGGGGTACCCATTTGAGAGAAGAAACACTTGATTGGAACATGGTTATCCAAATCCTGAAGCAAAACAGTTTGGTTAATTAATGGTGGTGAAATTGAAAAATCACTCTTCCCTCAATATTTATTTTATATTCTTCTTTTCTCCTCCCATTTGTGTACCACTCCAACCGAGGGTTCCTAAATTCCCCCTCCTATTGGATTTTTACTATCTCCCAAAAATGATCATGGATTAATGTTATATTATATGTCTCGTATGCATAGGGATAACTCCTTGATTCCTCTTACATCATTTATTTTCTTCTCTAACCATTTTGAATACTAATTTTATACGAGATAAATTGCACTATTTTCCTAGAGTGTTTCTAAAATCCAGATTTCTCTAGATTAAAATAATATTAGGGACCAATATTAGATTAATGAACACCTAGAATAATAAGTTATGTGATTACTGAATTTCTCCTTACATATAAGTGCGTTATCCGATGTGTACCTAAATACATATGTGTGGGTTATCAGGGTGAACCCCTTAATAAATTAATAATAATATTTAAATAATTTAACCGATTTTGTGAGATGAGAATGGAAATTTTATGGTCTCAATAAAAGTTTTAATATGGGTTTGAGGGCTTTATATTGGTTGGAAGGTTAAGACATTCATTTTAAATTAATTATTAATATTGTCTTATGCATAATTTTTTTTGGAAAGTGTTTGATATGGATCAAAAAAAAAATAGGTGATTTTGATCACTAAGATTAAGGAAAATAGGATAATTATGGTGAGGAAATGGACCAAGATACTTGAGGTGGTGTTGGCCACAGATATTGAGGTGACATGGATCTTCATTATGAGATGGATGGTGTTTTCCATGCCACAGAAAGAAGACGAGGTTTACAGGTTTTAGTGAGGTTTCATCATTGTGTGGATTAGGCATGGTTATTGATGGATAATCCACAATATTGGATAATTTAATCATTGGAAATATGTTCATCCATACAAGGAATCATTTTATCTGTCGTTAACTAATAATTGTTGCTGGAGGACTTCGTAGATAAATCATCCTAGGGTATAATGTTTGAATAGCAGTTATGGAGTACATGATCACTATAAAAATCCATGATTAATGGTGAGTGAGAACATCAGATGGTGGATGAGGCTACCAAGATATTAATGGTTGATGGGACATGATAAATGTTGCCCAGAACATCCCATGACTTTAGAATCATGATTGTTATCAAAAATTTATTTGTTACTCATTGAATAGAGGATATCACCTTGCCTTAGGATGTCAGGATATTGATTTCACACTTGACGTTTCAACCAAATTATGTGGGTCTTGTGATTTAATTTGGGACAGAAGGTTGTTATTATAGTGTCGATTCTTCAAGTAGTTGTCTATGATACCTATGATACATTTGTTTTGTATGCCGATCGGATTCTTTAATTACTCGATTTATGGGATATGGGTTATAAGATGACAGGAGGTGGTCATTGATAATTATGTGGATAGGATATCAAGGTTATTTCAACATGAATATTTTCGGATACATAGTTTCACAACTGTGTTTTCCAATGTAGGTAAATGATTCTTCACAATTTTTGAGAAAGATTAAAATTTGGTTATTTATTTTATGTATATGGGATGTTTCTATTTTTTTGTTTTTTTATACACATAAATAGATATATATGTATGATAGGCACATGCTTATTCTGGCATACTGAGTTCATACTGGCACCGTATATAGGCACCTCATGATGCATAAAATGTGTTTTTTAGATCATGTAATGGATTAGACTCAGGTGTTGGACCTCAGAAATCTGGGATGCACAGTTGCATGGTATGGATATTATATGGACCATAGAAGTTCCATCCACCAATCTAAATATTATTTTTAGTATTTTAAGTGTGTATTATTATGATCATCCAATGGGTGGTCTTGTATGGCTATTTCTGTATATCTTTCTGAAATGTTTATATTATTGGATATTTCTGATTTTTTCAATGTTATTTTTATTTCCAGTTCTTATTGTTCAATCCAATGGATTGATATTAATGTTTCTACTGATTGTGGTAATTACTACATCCGATTTGTGGTTTTTTGGAGATTATTATAATCATCATCTAAGGGTACAATCAACAGAATATCACCTAATAGAACCTTTGTACTACTGCGTATCCTTGATCATAAAATGAGAAATTCCTAAGCCCCCGTTTCCCATCATCTCATTGCATCGATTATGGGGATCCCATGATGGGGAGATATAGGAAACACTATAACATTGAGGTAAGCCTTAGAACCTAATCAGATACAACATAATGTTGTATTCTATGAATCAAAAAACGTTCAATAATGTGAATTATGTAGATCTGATCACGAGAGAAGTCCTATCTAATGGGAATGAAGTGATCTGACCTCAAAAGGCCATCAACGAAAACTGAAATATAGTTATATACCATAGATATAATTTGAGAGTATAATTAAAAAATAAATGATGTTGATTTACAATTTCCTTTCTAGTAATGGTAGTGGTTGTAACATCCCCTTAGACTTATATCTCAATACTTTAAATTTAGGACATATAAATTACTAAGATACATACACTATAATATATCACATCATTTCATCCCATTGAAAATGAACTTTTAAATATCGATATATAATCAAAATTCTAGAATATATAGGGAATTATGAATTCTGATCCTTAAAAAACAAACCCTTATTTAAGTCTTTTATATAATTAAGATATATATTTTTCTTGAACCACATCATTTCCTAAAAATAAGGGTTAAACATAGGATATTTTTTCAATTACATTCCTAGTTCATCATATTAATTCTATGACTCATTAATTATCACATATAGATTGGTTGAACACTCATTTGTCGAGGAATATATTTCAACCATTCCTTTTATATTTCAAGATTTATCCATTTAATTATACTCGTGAAACATAAAATGTCATAGTGAATAATCTAAAACCAGATAATTGTTCATAAGAAGACAACCTAGTCCATTCATTGATGTGTCATGCTAGATTATAAAAACTTCTCTGCTATAGGTAAATATAAGCATATGTGTGCTAAATAAACATCTATTTAGCTCCTTGAATTTATCACCACAGTAATTTTTCTAAATGCACATGGCTCCCTTCCATTTTAACATTGTTAGTGGATATGATCGTCATGATAAATTCTTCAAAAAGAAATGACACTATCTAGATAATATAAGATAACTATATTTCATAGGAATAGTGGTTTCTCTAGTCCTATGGTAAATAACTGCTTTATTTGATGGATCCAAATATATATCCTCTATTGAGATTATACATCCCCATAATAAATCCTCTAACATCCAAATCATCACTTGATAAATTTTAAATGCACCTTTTCGTTCCTCATGGTCATCAGTAGAATTCCTAAGTGATCTTCATGTTGTCCCATTCTCTTTGAATATATAATAAAACAATCTATAGTGTTTTCCAAAAACTAATAAATGTAATATCTATAAACATTACTCATTAATTCTTGGATGTATTAAGGGTATTTAATATGAAAAATGGAATTACTATATATTCATAGTGTCCATACCTTGTACAGAAATATTTTTTCGGTATACCCCCATCCTTAACCCTTGGTTGATGATATCCAGAATGATGTAAAATCAGGAAAATATTTTCAGTTATACATAGTTGATCAAACATGTACTCATTATATGGTAGAGGATTCTTATTCTATATTGTGATCCTACATAGTTCCCAATAATAAATTCAAAGTCACATTCATCCACCATTCATCATAAAAATAAGAATATTTGTAACCTAATGAGATACCCATTTTTGAATAAATCCCTTTAAAATATTTTTGTTGATTTAATTATTCAATTTCTATAGTATAATAAGGGCTATTTTATATAGATTCGTTTTATTAGGTGTTTAACTAGCTATGAGTTCTTTTGAAAAAAAAATTTATTATTTTTTGGAAGACTATAAATTTCATCAGAAAACACACAAAAAAACACTATCCTAATAATCACACTATCATGGTTGAGTCCCCCCCCCCCCAATTATTTGAGGAAAAAAACCTTATGAATTTATAAGAAAACCCTTATAATTTATGAAGTTTTCCTTTTAGGTTAATATTTTTTGTTTCACTGATAGAAAGTTATTGGTTGGTTTGGAATATCAAATATTACTTCATTCCGTGGAAATTGATATGGTTTTCTTTGGTAAATCTTATATAGGGCTTATTTAACAACAAATTCGTCAATAGGGAGATAATAATATTTTTTTGAGGCACATTCCATCAAATACAAACATGATAATAATCTTTGACATGAGATATGTTCATCATACCTTTAGGGGTTTCACTACTAAATAAATATCAGATTATGTGTGTGGAATTTTTGTACCTTTATAACAATATTCAGATGTTAAATGTTGGGTAAATCCAATGTAAAGAAATATATTAGTAATTCCAGACTAGTTTATAGGTGAACCATTAACCACATTTGTATCATACACCTCATTAGAACTTGTAATCTCATGACAATAACCTTTTATATCTTCATATGAGGTTTTAGATATTAATCACTGTTATTGGACATTGAACTTGAGAATTTATTGGAACAATTATCATAACCCTTTCATTTGAAATTCAAGAGTGTGGTGGGATAATTATTTGGAGATCTCTCTCTTTTATCACATTTTTCTAATTTCTTCCCATCACATGGAAATTTGATTTCATGATGACCTTTTTTGTACAAATACAATATTTAATATTTCCCTTAAAATAATGTTTTCTATGTAATATTCCCCAATTTTTGAAAAATGTAAACCACATCTTCTTCATTAAATGATTTTTGAAATTTTATTTTAATTTTGTGTTCTGTTACTTTCAACCTAATGAGATTTATGGGAGACTCCAACCACTATTTAGACATTTATATCATATAAAATTATTTATTCATTGATAATGATGTCATATATGCCTAATTTACATTGGAGTCATTGTTTTAATTTACTGATGTATTGATCATCATTATTTGAGTTTGGATAATAATACCAAAAGATTTCGTTTCTTATTTTTATTTATTTTAAATATTGGTAACAACATATTCATCATCCATCTATTTCAGATCAAAGAATTCATTTTCCTTTTTTAAAAAAATAGGGTTAAATTATTTATTCATAAATAATCCATTGAACTCATCCCATTCTATGAAGTCATTCTATTACATTTACCTTGTAAAGTAGATAATAGTCCAACAATGATCTTCTTTTCCTTTTAAATGATGTACTTCAAAAATTAGTTTTTCATTGCCCAAAAACTAGTGACATGGATTTATATTTTTCATGGTACTAATATATTTTTCTGAATCTATTATTTTAGTGGAATCTCTAGAAGAAGCTATATATTTCCTTAGTAATGACACTAAGGAATACTGTTCCTTACATTTCTGCTTTTGAATTCCAAAATGATTCATTGTTTTATAATGATGTATATAGTTCAAAACATATTTTTTATCCAGCATCCATAAAATTTGGTTTGTCAATAATAAAATATTTTCATTTTCTATCACATTTGGTATTTAAATTTTAACATCCCGATTCAGAATCCACTTATTTGGGGTCCCAGTCTATTGGGTCACATGGCCTCAACCGCACCTCCCCATATTCATGAGGCTGTCGACTAGAATTGTGGGTCAACATCTGGTACAATGGTGAGACCACCACAAATGATGTCTATACTAAATCCATGAATGTGTCTAGGTATACTTAAATAAGAACCAATGCATAATAGATAACCATCCTACCCATGTTCCTAATGGACACATGGTAGCTCTACCTACATCATCTCATGACCAGGATGAGATTGTGATCGGTTACAATATATATTAATAATATATAAATAGTTTAGTTATATTTTTCAACCACCTATATTTAAAAAGTATGTGTGGATGTAGGTGGAGATATACCATGAATAATAGTTGTTGGATGGACCATAACATAAATCATTCATCCATTATCTGTCCAAATGATCATATAAGTTCAAAAAATGTGTACATGCCCTATATCCTAAGAAGGGTGAGAGATGAATTACTCAATACTCAGGATGGTCGATGTTTTATAATTCCAAAACCGAAAATAAAGGACATAGTGTTCCATTGACACTATCCAAATATTGGCAATGGTGTGAAACATAATTCTCAACATCCAATGTAAGGAAGCATGAATCTCCATGACCCACAGAACCCTTACCATTTTTTCCGCATCCTATATTAGAGGTGTAATCATATTTATTTTAGTATCCATGATGAATTAACTACCATTTATTTTATTAGTCAATACCAAATACCATAATGAAATCATAATACATATAAATCTATTAATAAGTCTTTCATGACCCATGTGGCATTTCCACCTATTGTATACAATTAAAACAAAAACGTCTAATTCCTTTATAGAAGGAAACCCTTCACGAACATTCCATTCTATACAATATATTCCATTTAATTTATCCAAATAAGTAAATTGAGTTTTGAATTCTATATGATGAATTATGAATTTTCTATAGTCATTAAGAAAATTAGCTACATTGGAAAAACAATTTATATTCAAGGATAGACAACAAAGAGGTTCCTCGTGTTAAATATATAATAATGTCATGAAGTGAATTCCATTTATGATCCATGTAGAATTTTTAAAATTAATTACTTGAATCTAATTAATTATTTGTAATTGATAAATTCAAGATATAATACCCAAGTGGTGTCCATGATCGAGGTTTACATCCTCTATTTACATTATAATGATCATCTGTATTGTATCATGTTTTGTATCCCTAATTAGAAAGAGGAAATCAGTTTTTGGGAGACGTATGACAAAAGATGTCATGTGGAACAATGGAATGGCCATGAAAACACAAAAAAATATAGGGGAAACGATGATACCACCTACTTAATGGCCTTTGATAACACATCATTCGGTGGAGGCATTAGATTCGAAGTATGTTGGGAGAAATTGAGGAAACATTCCAACATGGTAAATATAAGGAAAAGTTCTTATGAAAAAATAATGTAATGGATCCATAGATAAAATAATACATGAAGGGAGATAACATAAAATAATACATATATATTCCCAATTCCTTCAAAGGATCGTGATTTGGACTTCAGATGAGGGATATATTGAGGAACCATGGTTAAAATAGATGAGTGACCACATGAAAAGAATAAGAACGAGTGTATTAGAAATATTAATGAGACGGAGGAAATTATGTAAATATATTCAAAAAGGTATATAAATAATTTCACCCTCAAAATAAGGGGTGCATGGTTTGGTCATATGGGTTTGGAATGACCATGCCAAAATTGTGCTAAACTCATTGCTTATGGAAAGACCTCACGTGGTTAAGGTGAACAGTTTCCAAAAACATGTGGAAGCCATGGAAAACCCCACATTATAAACTCTATATATTTCATATTGGATTTATTTGGGTTCAAATGGTTATATACAAATTTTTTATCCCCCTTCTTCTAAAAAGGACCCCACATTTCCCCCCTAATGATTTTCACTAACCATAAGATAACCGTGAAACCATCCAGGTTTTCCAATTTTCTAGAACTCTAGCCTCCAGATGAGACCCGAATTCTACTAGAAACATACATAATCCAAATTTAATGTTTTACATGATTAAAAAATGCATTCAAATTGAAATAAAAATTAAAATACCAATCAAAAAAATACTAGTCGTAACAACATCCCCTGCATAAAAAAATCAACCCCAAGTTGGACTTCTCATGTTAAAGAGGTATCATTTTGATATAGCTCTATTCATTGAGGTTGAATATCAGCATCAAGCTCAGATGACTCATCTTGTTCCTAGACATGGTTCTCTAGCACCCTTATCAAAGGAACTGACCTTCCCTAGAGTGACTTCACTCATCGATCAACAATATGAAGTGGATACTCCTTGAAGGAATCATCTATATAAAATTGAACTTAACCTTGCTAAAGGATATTTGACCATTCAACATAATACCGGGGAGAAAATATATATGAAAGATATCATGCATAGTCCAATATCTCTATGTTTGGGGCATCTAGTAATCCACTAGTCTGATTCATTTCATAACATAAAAGGGTCTAACTAACCTATGTGATATCTTAGCCTACCACTAAATATGTCTACGGACCAACCTAGGTGAGAATCAATAGAAACACTAGTTTTGAATTCAAAATCTAGTGGTATTAATTGTTTTCTAGCATATGACTATTATCTTGACTGAGCTGTTATCATGCACTTCATTATCAACAGAACCTACTCTGTAGTCTCCTCCATCAGACATGGTAAAAGAATAATAGCCTCCCCTTCCTGTAGCTCGCATAGATGTGAACTAAAAGTCATACCATATAAGTATTAATAGGTGTTAATATAAAATATTGTTTTAAATATTTTATAAAAAGTGAACTCGGTTAGGGAATTGGGTTTATCCCAATAAACCTCAATTCCAAGGACACATACATAAAGAATCCCCTAGAAAAATGAATAGTATGCTTTGTATGTCCATTGGTTTGAGGGTGAAACACCATGAAAAGAATCATATGGTTTCCCAATTTCTTCTAAAACCCCTAACATGAAATTAATATAATGTGATCGTATCAATCACAAATGACAAAATATAGTGCTCCATGAAGACATTTGACCTCCCCAACATATATCCACCATAGGTCATCTACCGTGAAGGGTCGTCTCACATGTATGAAATTTGAAACCTTTATCAAATGATCATGAAAACTAATTCTAAATAATTTCAATGATCTTATATGGGCAATGAAGTCCCTAAATCAATAGAAACATCATCCCATTTCTACTTGGGAATGTAAAATGGCTGAAAAATCCATAATGGTAACTGATGTTCCATATTCACCTCCGAAATGTTCAAATAACAAGTGATGAGGCCAGAAATTTTGTGTTTCATATCTGACCACAAATACTAGTGATGTAAGTATTATACCTCTTGGTGACACTAGGATAAAATTCACGTGTAGAGGTATAAAAATCTCACATCATATCCTCCCTAATGTAATATGGGGAGAATACAAGACCATGTAAATGTAAATTATAATCCTCATCCACCATCGAACATGATGATGTATCTATATTTGAGATTCATTCCCCTAGAAAAAGTCTCATTGGATCAAATAGTTTCTTCATTCATACCCATTTTAAAATTGTAAATGTCGCTACAATGGATTTGAGGAGAGTCTCACTATTATCCTCCTAAAACCAAGGTTCATCTCTATGAATTAGTCTATAAGTTTATATTCCCCTTATACAGCCTCAAATAATGAGATATGTATGTGATGACTCATTTGTCCTACATTAGATAAACTCCATTCCCATTACTTGTTGCATCATATTATACATTATATGTCAGGCATGTATCAAGTGGAATTATTATTTGAACCGATCTCAAATATCCCATAAACAGTTGAATAGATGATTCATAAGATTTTCAACATATCAGTTCAATACTATTCTATATCAGGACTGAAATAATCATTGAAATATGTGAAACAAACTGGATGTAGAATTTTTAACATTCATCTATCTCTAATAAGATTCATATGTAAGAAAATAATTTTGATGCTACTGTGAATCTACTCTACTCACTTTCACTGGGACCACCAAAACTATTGACATTGAGAAAACATGGCCCAATAAGTGGATTTTGAAAATCCTAAAGTTCTATTTAAGGAGATTAGCATAGAAAAAAATTCTCTAAAAATTATGCGATGTGTGTATAATGACATAAATCACACGTAATGAAATCCCGACCTAAAATCTATCATTGATTATAGGTTTTATCGTCATATATGAAAAAATGAATCTTTTATTTGAGGTAGATGATTCATAATCTTTACAATGATTGGGATTAATCGATGATAATCCATGAAAATGCAATGTGCAGTATCTGCCTTCTTGGGGAAAAGGACTAGTGAACCCCAAGGATAAGTGTTGGGGAATAAAAATCTATTACTCTCTAGATAATACAAATGTGAGATAGGCTCTAGAAGCTCAAAATGATTTATCCTATAAGGAGAAACTCTAATTAGTTATGATCATGGAATAAGATCAATTATAAAATCTGCATCTATCAATAGAGGTATTCCGGTTTTTTCTTCGTAAAATATTGCTAGTGAAATTAAATTACCATCATCCAAATGAACAAGAAGAATGTTTATATCAATATCCCCCAAAAACATATTTATTTATTTATCATAAATTGTTTCCTCAAATAATTTAATGTTCATTCACTAGAACTCTTATAGAGAAAATGTTCATGACTAGAATATTTTGGGCTCTTCCCATTGACAAACAAGTACATGATTCCTCTGCACCCTCACTTTCTATACCTCATGATTAAATCCCAACTATAAATTAAAAACTACATTATCTCTAGGAAAATATTATGATGTTTAAAAACCATTAAATAAATCAAAAAAATTAATTAAGTATACCTAATTATCATGACACTATCACATATTATGTATAAGACCAAACCTATATAATTTCCCAAGTAACCAACCAAAATACCCTCACTAATGGAATGTAATAATTTTATGTCTATTCTTGGAATCATAGGGAGCCTAATCACCCTACCTCATGTTTTAGGTCAATTTCTAATACCAAATTCAATTAAAATGGAAATATTACAAACCATGCATCTGACTGTAGTTGTAATTCCAAACTATATTATAGAATATTCCCTCAGAAACCATTCTCTCTTGAATAGGATTCTCTAAGACTTATATGACGATTGAAATGAGATTGATTGAGGCCTATAAATCCCACCATTATAGAGAGACATGTATCAAACAAGAACAAATGTAATATAAAAATAAGATATTAGATGCATTATCCTTTTTAAAACATTTTTTTAATTCAGTGAAATTAACATCAAATTTGATACCATCCTGTAAAATAAAAATAAACTTGCATGATTCTGGAAACAATAAATAAAATATATACACCAACTAGTCATAATAAAGATAAACACATGTATGCGGATCCATATATTCTATGTTAGGTCATCATGTTTCATAAAAAATGTCACTTAGCACCTCCACACAATTAATTCAACCCCCCAATTAATTCATTACTGTTTAAAAAATATAAAATAATAATAATTTTGGAGAATAATTATACTGATTTGGTTCTTCCTCAAATATTAATTTTGTAACAAGAATTAGTATAATAAATCCTCAATAAATAAAAAAATATAAGTATTATTTATTTTACACCATTGTAGTACATAAAAACCATATTAGTAAAGTGTATGCAATCCAAATTCTAATTCACATCACTGCCTCCACCACATAAATGTCATCTTAATCTATCCATACTTCTAATTATAGTATACCTACACACAAAAACATGTAATATTTGTAATAAGGATAAAAAAACTCCAATAATAAAATTTTGAGAGTGACACACCTAAAAAACAAGAACAATTGTATCTATAGAGGAAATAAAACACACCTCCTCTATATTAATCATATGAACAATCCTTTATAAAATATTATTATTAGGACCAACATAACATATGATAAAATACAAAGATAATAAATTTCCATAATAGAATAATAATATCATAAAATTTATTTCCATGTGATTGATCAAATCTAGTAAGAATAATCACAACAGCATCACAAATTCCCACACCCTATAAAATTATTAAAAATTTCATCATTAATTTGTGAAAATTATAATTTCAAAAATAATAAAACAAAAAAAAATAGTCATCAATTTGAGTCAGAAATGTTTTCATACATAACTATTACACAATTTTAAGGATAAACTATAAAATAGTATTACATAACTATGATCCAAAGGATTAATGTTTTGTAAAATTATGACCAAAGATAAAATTAACATAATAAAACATAAACATTATTTAATTACTTCATCTATAGATTCTTAGTGGTCCTTGTTTTCTCAATAGTACTTGTAATCAACAGATGATATACATCAATGAAAGGGGTGATCTAAAAGACTAGTAGGAGTATATATAATAACATGAATCAATATAACATGGTTTGATAATAATAATCATCATCAAAACATATACGTGGTATAATAATCAGAATCTTAAAAGAAAGACATAGATAAATGTCCAAATAGTAGAAAGACATAAAAATGAAACATCATGTCTTAGTGGTCAAAACCATACATAGTTGTGAACATAAAAAACATCATGTTCATGCATAACATATCGTAACAATAGAAACATTATCATTGTGAAAAAGAAGAATAATTTTTACACATATATAACCTAATATCATGGTATAAAACACATTAATAAATGCCTTTGAGTAATATATAATTCTTTTTGAACCTGCCACATCACATCATTTACATAAACAAGCATTGCACATAGAATATATCTCATTCATAGACATAAAGTTACTCATTAAATATAAATGGGTATAATGAGAATTTCAAAAATAAAACATTCATGAATATCCTTTGTTTTCTCCAAATAAAAATGACAAAATGTAATATTACATGAATAATTAATCTAGTGTGAAAAAAGAAAAATTCTCAAGAGAAGTAAAAATGTTCATTTGAAGGAAGTGAGCTTTTGAAAAAAAATTGGACATTTCAAAAAATCATATAGTAAACATTTATATCACAAAAAGTAAAATTAAATAATAATAATAATATTTTAGGATTATTTAATGAACATACAAAAAGGAATTTGGAAGGAAATAGGACTAACCTAAAGAAATTAAATGGTGTTTGAGAGTCACCTTACATTATTTTTGAATGATTTCTTTTAATTAATTTCCTAGATAATGAAATTAGATTGTTTAATTAAAAGATAAATAACCTATTTAACATGTATTTGATTCATTATAATTTTATTAATTTCATTTATATGCATTTTGATGTGTTATATTGTTCTATTTCTTTGTTCGATATTGTTCATTTTCATTGGTTTTCATGATTAGTTCACATGTATATATGTTTGGAGGTTTATATAAATGGGAATAATTATACAAAATTTATATTCTATGTTATTAATTGAATTATGGATGTTTATTTGTTCATACATTGTATTTTTATAAATATATTTTAATTATTCATTATAATAAATATTAATGATAATCATTTTGATCAATTTGGTTGTTTTTCGACCACAAAATACTCATTATGTTCAATTATTTAATATTTTTTGTATATGTTTTTTCCAGAAAATAGTTAAGGTTATGAAATAAATTTTACAATATTTTTTAATCATTATATTAGTTTTTGTACTAGCCATGATGGTTGTAACAGAAAATGAAAACATGATGTCCATGAATGTAATAAAACAACACCTCACATGTAATGTTTCCATTTTTAGAATAAAATAGGGATGAGAAGAGGTTTTATCTTATATTACTATAATAAAATAATAAAATTATAGTACATATATGATATTATAGTTATAATTCCATTTTTATAAGGGTGTATTGGGAGATAATAAGATTGGAAATGAAAATGAATGTAATTAGTAGAAAAGAAAGATGATTTTACCTCTAAATTTTTTCCACTTGAGACCTCCTTAAAGAGATTGGTTTTAGTAATTTGATGATACCAAAGGATCCTTTACATTGGGTAGGGGATTTGGAAGAGTATTTTTTATAAATTGGGAACAATTAAATTCTTTGGTGGTGTGATCAAAAGAGGTGGTGAGGGGTTGTATTAGTATTGGTGAGGAGCGGTGTTTTAACTTATATGATTTATTAGTATATTATTTTGGCTCAATAATTAGAATATTTTGAACAGTACCTCATAATATATTAAAATAAATAATAATATTTCGAGATTGTGGGCATAAATCATCCCTACATCATCTATGACTCAAAAATTCATGTATTTGTTAAATGTCAGAAAATTGTAGTATTTCACTATTTAATAAAAACTTCTATATTTTAAGAAATAACCAAAAAATTATCTTAACAATTTTGTTACATTTATAATTCATAAAAGGAATATATTTTTTGAAAATATTTTTCTTATTATGAAAAATTTAGATTTAAATAAAACTATTATTTATTAAAAAAATATTGATTATAAAATTATAAAGTATTTTATGACAATTTAAAAATTTACATAAGATCTCATAAAATTTTCTGATAATCCTAAGACATATAAATAATAATTTATAAATTCAATTAATGAGAATACTTTTTCTTTTCAATCATTATAATAATTATAAAATTTTATCTAAATATTTATCAATTAAAAAAATTTAAAATTAATTTATCATTCTTAAAAAGTTTATTTTGAAATAACATGAAATAAATACATTATATTTTCATTCATAAGATACATAAATTTTATTTTGATTTTCATAGGTATGTTTACTATTCTATTAGCCTAATTAGTATTCTTAGTGGGGAAATTACTATTCCAAAGATCATGTTACTATTCAACTGGTATATATTCTATTACATCTAAAAATACATATTATTCCATTACATAATCATTTATAATGTTTTTGTTGTGTCTTATATATGATTTTATGTTATTTATACTACATGGAGTAATTATAAAAAAGGATTTTCCAATAATAAAATTATGGGTTATTATATTCATCTGCCCATCTAAAACTTCACCATATTAATATTTTTTACATACAATAGGGAAAAAAGTGGGGGAACATCTCCATTATAACATCCTATAGATATTTTTTTTCATCCTTATACATATGGTACTGCTATATTACCTTTTCCATGTGAGTAATATTTTTTGAAGCAACATTATCTCTATGTCACAATATTATTACTGGATAATCCTCATAAGGGATACCATTTTCTAATTGTACCACCTCTATATTTAGTGCATGGGGGATCTGTTATGTATAAAATAAATAGGAATACATGGAATACATAATCTACCTGATACATGGTAGTACGAAGTGATAGTTTATAGGCCATAGTTCTGTTATGATCAGGAATCTCAAAGTTGTCGAAGTTCCTATGACTCAACATTACTTTCCTCCCAAATCTCTCGATCCATTTATATAGAGATATAATAAGGAATAACATATATCCAACTTCAAATTGTATGACTCATTGATGATTTTACGCATAACTCTTCTATCAACATTGGGATTTCATGATGGGATGTTGAATGTTTTTCACCTTTTCCACCAGTTATTCAATGATTTTAGGTCCTGGATTCTTATGTTCACTAACCTTATTATATCATGTATATGTTTTTAATCATTTCCAATAAAGTTATTTATATGGATCATTTTGTTTGCTTGATTGGAAATTGACATTGTTAGATAATTTATCCAGAGGAAGATGTTGGTCAATTGAAGTCCATTCAACATGGTCTCAACATGTATTCCAATGTAAGAATAGGTTTCTGTGATTGTAAATTAGTTTGATGATGATAATCTATAAAAATGTTTATATTGGTGTATAGATAATTTTAGATACATTTCCATAATAACAATGCGAATAAGTTCTCAATAAGATACTATCAAAAGTGGTACTCAAGGAATCATTACCAATTATCTAATATATATATATATATATCGTTGTATGATTATCTAGTGACATGTCCCCCCCTTTTATGATAACGTGATATTTCTTCGTAATATGATACATAACAACAAATATAAAATATTTTCCACAAGATATATTCAGAAGAACAATGAAAATGTCCATAACAATGTTTTCCAAATTACATGTTGGTATGGATAATATTTTCATAACCCTAAAAGTAATTTTCCTTTTAGACTTCACATGTTGACATAACAAGAACATTGATGTTTATTCAATAAAATCCTTCTTCATATTTTCCTAAAAATAGTTTTCTCGAATATCTCGATTCATCAATGTTATTATTGGGTTAATAGAGAAGGATTAGATATGCATGTTATTAAAAATATATTTATTTATCTCCATATTGGATGGTACACATAATCAAGACCCAAATCATACAAAACATTCCTCAAATATTTTAATCTTTGAGGATTCCCCATTTCTAATATATTCCACCATTTTACGAATTTACACATCATTTATTTGAGCATTATTTATTTTCTCCATAAGAGATGGTTGATAAATAATTTGTGAAAGGAATGATGATGTTCATTCAATGATTATTCCATGGTCCATACATTTAAAATCTCTGAATATTGGATCCTTCACAATTCTCATCATTGATAATGTTCCTAGAAACTTTCTACTAAGAGAATATAACACTCTACCAGCCTTTCCAAAATGGTTGTGGATTGATTAATTGTAATACTCGATGAGATATGACCATATGGATTGTATCATATTAATATCAATATATGTTAACTTATATTTAAGGCTCTTATGATCTTTAAAAATCGCACACTTCTCCCCACATTGACAATGTCACCATATTTTCAACGCAATGATCACATCCTCCAACTCTTGGTCAAGCATGGGTTAGTTATAATCTATAATTTTAAACAGAAATAGGTATAGGATAAAATATTAACTTTTCTCCTCATTACATTGCCTAATACCATCTTTGAAGAATCATTGTATATAGAAATGATTTCCCCACTTGTCAGAAGTGTGAGTATTAACATGGTAATATGACACATTATTAACTCTTTGAACCAATCATCACTTTATCTAGTCCACACACACTACTCTCCCTTTCGAGTCATCTTGGTTACTGTGTTTTAAAATCATTATATGTTTTTCATAAATTATATATAATAACTTGCTGGACCAAGGAAACTGCATATATCTGGTACATATGTTGGACTATGACACTTTTCGATAGCCTTTTTCCAATACGAATCCAAATATATTCCTTTTATAGTGATAAAATTTCCCAAGAATGATACATCCTCCATCTATAACTCACAACTACTATATATTACAGAACATTTTCTCTATGGAAATTATTCTGCATGGTATTCAAATAATCCCCGTGTTTATCCATTTTCATGGAGTATATCATAATATCATCAACAATGACTATTAAAAAAATTCATGGTATTATTTAAGACCCTATTCATTATGTCCATGAATATTTCCAGATAATAAGTTAGTCTAAAAGAAATCACTATGAACTCATAGTGTCCAGACCAAATTTTAATGTTAGTCTATCTAATATCTTCCATCATCGCTTTTACTTGGTGATATCCCGATCGAACAACCACATTAGAGAAACACTTCACCTTATGTTTCTAATAGAACAACTCATCTTTCCTGGGATGGGGAACATTTTATTTATCATGATTTTTTTGAGCCCACGATAATCAATATAGACGTGCATCAATCCATCATTCTTCTGGATGAGGAGGACTGGTCCACCCCTTGGTGAAGTTATCAATCTTATAAAACCCTCCTCTAGGTTCTCTTGTAACTAATTATTAATTTCATCTAACTCAATAGTGGTCATTATGTAAGTTGTATTTTATATTTGTAGAGATCAATGAAAATGTTAACTTGATAACTCAACCTATTTGTTAGGAGGAATACTAGAAAATTCATTTGGGAACTCATTAGTGTAGTCCATTAAAACAAGGATGAAATTGACCATGATTCTCTCCATTTTCTCAATCATTCGAGATATAAATTTTATCTTCTAAGGCAGTTATATCTAAACATGAGGGGATGATTCCAATGAAGATTCATCCTCATCCACACACTAACAAAGAATTAGAGGATTCCATGGGATATGAAGAGTGGTATACCTTTACCTAAATTTGATGATAGAATTGTATAAAAATATCAAATCTATGACCGATATAGAATAAAACTCTACCAATGGATGTAGGATGATATTTTCTGGGAGGTTCAGTCCACAAACATTAACTAGAGATGAGTTATATACATTGGATGAAATAATTTTTCCATTTTCTATTCTCATAGATAACCGAGCCTTCATATTTTGAGGTGTTATCTGTATAGTTATACTAAACATGTAGGATATGAATGAATGCATAGAACCGTAATCAAATGGTAAATTTTCTATTATTGAATGAATAACCATTTTATTTTTCACCACGTAATTATCGAGATCCACCTTTGTAGTTGGGATTGAATAATAATTCCAGATCTACAATTTATGTAGTGGCTCGTGACAATAATTATCCTCAAGGACTCAATGATTAGTGAACAAGCTTGCATAGTGCACTTTCTCCCTAAAATTAAGGCATTGGAAATGGGCGGTTCTCTTCTTTACACAACCACACTTTCCAACATCCTTGGGTCTCATTTACATTAGTGATCTTGGTGGCCTTATCTCCCACGCATGAAGTATTTCCCCATACCATTATAAAAATTCCCCATACCTTTATAAAAATTTCCATGATGCATATTCCCACATTTTTGTCTTGTGAGTTACATTTTATTTCCACATTTGACATTAGATCCCCCAATCATGAAACTCCATCTTATAATTACTATCTCCATATCCATGGGACTATTACCCCAACCCCATCAACACTTTGATAGACCATTGTCCAAATCTTCATAACTCTGAAATTCGAAAATTTCTAGATCTTTCAGAAGGCTTGGTTTTAATCCACTATTTAAAATATATATTTTTATATCATTGTTGATAACAAAACAAGAGGTGTATGTTGCAATCATTGTGAACTTTTTGTCTTAATACCTGAGCTATTCACCTTCTTTTTTCTTCTTCTCAATAAATTCTCTCTCCAACTTCTTATGACGTGCTTGAGAGAAAAACACGTTAAGAAATATTTTATTAATGTATTCCCACTACATCTCTTCAAAATCATCCATTGGATTTGGGTTCCTAATGAAAACCAATAATTTATTAGTCTATCCATCCAAATCGTAAATATATAGAGTCTTAATTTCTGTCATAAAACTATTATGCACTAAAAATATATTCTCCATTGAGTTGACACACTATTATGTGACTAATGGAATAGAATATCCACTAAATACATATTTATTTTCTATAAACAATACACAATAACTAGTTTCTCCCTCTTATTTGAAGGGGTAAATTACACATTATTTAGATTCATGTTTCTAGAATAAGACATCTGTGTAAGAATCTCCATGAAATATTTAACTCCGCCTCCCAGGGATGTCAAGATTTCATTTAGGAAATCTCCACCTCAACCCTCACATGAGTTTTGGGCCAAGTTTCACTTAGTTCCCCACATTTTCAGAAATATAAAATCTATGAAGAAAATATAAGTCATCAATTCATGAATAAATTTTTGCTTTTTGAAATAAACATATAATGCATGTCTTATGTGATCCATATGTTAATGTTTATTTAAAGGAAATATATCTTTTGTGATAACATAAATATATAAACATACTTAAGGTAATTCAATTATTTCCACTAATCCTAATTCCAAAATTAAATAAACCACACTTTAAGACCAATAATAGGGTCCATTGTTTCTCACATTACTATTACATCATTTTAATGATATACAATATAATATTGTTAGAATATCAGAATCCAAAACCATAGAGTCTAGGGAAAATTATGAACAACCATAAAATTTAAATAATAAATCATAAAAATTATTTAATTCTTTTTTCTCTAGCTTCATAGAGGACTTTTTTCATCTTATTATATGTAATAATCTCAGGATATACACACTTTAAAGGAGTGAACTGAAATACCAGTAAAAGGGTAGATTAGAACATAAATAAATATAACATGGTGTGAGAGTGATCATTATCATAACAACATAAGTATGTTATCATCATCATAATCATTAGAGAAATAATTTTATAAAGGCCTAAAATGTGGAAATTAAAAAAAATTTAAACATCATGTCTTTTCAGTCAAAACAACACAATATTTTGAACAAATATGACATCATATTCACACATAACATATGTGAATAATCATAATAGCATCACTGTGAGTATATATAGAATAATTTTCTACATTTTCACCTTATCTCATAAGAAAAAATCACATTACCCAATGCATTAGAGTGGTATATAAATACATGTACACCTTTCGTATCATATCATTTATATAACCATGATTCCATGTAGAACATATATTAATATTATACATGAATACCCATGGAATGGAAATTTGTTTAAAGAAAATTTCTTAAACTATACATTTAGGTATAATCCTTAGGGTTCCCAAAAGTAAAATGGTATGGAAACTAGTATTAGAATCACCAATATTTTGTGAAGAAGAAATAATCTCATGATAATTCAAAATGATTTTTGGATGGAAGAGTTATTTTTCAAAAATTTATGAATTTGTAAAAAAATAGATTATAATCATGAATATACCATAAAATAATAAAAAGAAAAAAAATTACATTTTAAGAATATTAAATGGAAAACCACATTGAAATTGTGCATGAATGAGGAATATCCCAAAGCAATGAAATTTGGTTTTAGAATCCCATTACCATATGTATGACTTCATTCTTCACATTAATATAAATGATAATAATGTTATATTCTTTAATTAAAAAAATTATAATCTATATTACAATTAGTTTAATTATTTTAATTTTATTAATTAAATTTAACTCCATTATGATGTGTTATAGTCTTAAATTTCATTTTTTGGGAGTTCTCAATTTCATTGTTCTCAAAATTGATTATGTTGCATACATATATGAAATATCATGTAAAATGAGAATAATTATAATGAATATATATTTTATTTTACTAATTAAAATTAATATGTTTAATCGGCATTATAATTTTTTTTTTCATATTTGAGGATGATTCATTACAAAAAATAATAATGATAATCCTTTAGATTAATTTGTTTTTTTCAATCAAAACAAACTCATTTTGTTTTATTATTAAATATTTTGAATATATGTTAGTTACTGATCATAAAAATGGTAATAAAATACATTTTCAATATTTTCAACCATTATAATGGTTTTTGAACCATCCCTGAAGGTGGAAAATCCAAATGAAAACGTTTTATCCATGATGGATATAAAGTAACACCTCAAAAACAACATTTTAATATTTAAAATAAATGGGATAGGATGACAGGTTTGATGATAGATTATTACATTAATATAATAAAAATCTATTTTATACAATATAATTATGTTATCATTCCACCTAGATAAGTGGAGATGATCACAGAATCTGAACGGAAAAGAATATGAAAATGAATTAAAATAAAATAAAGAGGGATTTACCTCTTGAATTATTCTCGTTGAGAACCTCCTTAGATATATTTGTTTTGGTATTATATTGAGAAAATATGATCACGAACATAGTGTAGGGAGTGAGGATGAGGATTGGTTATAAATTATAAAGGTTTAGGGCCTTCGAGCTTTGAGGAGAATAGGTGGTGAATGGTGGTTTCTTAAGTAGAGGAGATGGGTGTTTTTTGATTATTTTATTTGTTTGTTTGTTTTTTTTCAATAAAGTTTGTGAATATATTGTTCAATATAAATAAATATATTTAAATAATTAAGTAGATTTATTTATTATGGTATTAAATCATCTATACATTATCTATGACTAAATAATTCATTTTTTTGTTAAATACTACAAATTATAATATTTTATTATTCAATAAAAATTAAACTATTTTAGAAAAAAAAAATCACCCCAAGCATTTGTAGACATGTTGTACTCAAATGTGGACCCCATTTTATTCAAGTTATTTCTGAAATATGATAAATTTATTATTTATATAATGAATCATTTATTCAAAAAAAATGATTTTAAAATTATAACTATTTTTTTGGCACTATGGAAATTTAAATAAGGTATTGTATATATATCATATAATTTTAAGAAAAACAATACTATTTTAGTAATATATTTTATGAAAATACATTTTATTTTAAATCATTATATTAATTATACAATGGTAATTAAATATTTATAACATACAAAAAATATAAACACTTAATATATATTTTTAAAGGTTTATTTACTTATACCATGAAATAAATATATAAAATTTTAATTAATAAGATTCCTAAATTTTATTTAGGATTTCATTGGTGAGGTTGCGATTATATTTTTTAGATTAAAATTACTAAAGGTCACATTAATATTCCAAAGCGTATGTTACTATTCCATTGGTATAGGTTCATTAACTTCTGGAAATTCCTTGTATTCCGTTAATTATTCATTTGTAATTTTTGTGTGTGTCTAATATATGATATTATATAATTTATAATTTATGGAATAATTATGAGGTATTTTATATTGATAAAATTCTAGGTTGTTATATCACAAAAAATGAATATTACATTAAATATACATCATCATCATTTAATATATCCTTAAAATTATGTAATATTTATTTTCTAAAATCTGAAATTTCCATTCATCTTAATTATCCATTACTATTTTTAATTATCTATTCATTCCATGTTGTTCAAATTATCATTATAAATATTTTCTATATTCACAATTATTTTCACAAAATATATAGTGAACCATTTTATACCTACCATCTCATTAACTTGATTATATTAATTCCATCATTATGAATAAAAGTATTGTTAATTAACCACTAATTCTTATGAAGAATAAAACTATGCCTCAATAAGAATGAGATTCAATAGTAAAGAAAATCCCTAAACAATCATTCTAGATTCCCCTAATTACCTAAAACAGCTCAATCATATTGAAATAAAATGAATAAACTACACAGAAAACATACTACATCCATTTCAATAACCCTCACAAGAATGAATTACCACAAACAATAGGATAAATATTAAAGGAATAGAACCATTGATAACAATAATATTTTCACATGAAGATAAGGAATGATATCTACATAAATACAAATATGGTAAAAATATTGAATCTACATGGTGATTAGTATTTTATAGAGAGAGGGAATAATCCCAATGGATATGGGATGTACATATTTATAATAAAAAATTAGGTGAAGAATCTACATTATGATTTTGAATTATCTATTTGATGGTGAATCATGGTAAACCACTATCTAAAAATATTATCATTCAAAATTTGACCATCCTCATGAATCAATTTTAATTTCCTATGTGTTTTTCTTACATCATAGCCTAACCGGTCATAAAATACATTTTCCATCATGTAAATCAAATAAATGTAAACTATCACAACAGAACATACAATATCCTCAACAAATTCCTAAATCCCACATAACAAACCCATATAATAATATATTATTTAATATTATATTATACACCTTAATAATAAAAATGATACATTAAATGATCCCAATGTATCATAATGATTCCACCAAAAAATGAAAAATCTTAATCACTAATATAGTATATAACATGATTAAAAATTGAATAAAAATATTTTTTTAATTGATAGAATTGAGAAACACATCACCTTCTATGTGAAACATCAACTCAACCACAACTACAAATAATCCATGACTATCATCACATCCACCATGACATAGAGGAGATAATGACACATCATGATCTAACTAAGAATGGAGAAAACTAATCTCTTCAACTCAATAACACATCAATGATATCCTTTAACACCAATATCATCAAAAAAACTTAATGTATAGGTCCAAGAAAATGCATTCCTTTATAGATTTTATCCTATTAGGTCACATTTATTGTTTCCATTTATTTATATATATTCTAAACATTTCAAACAATAGTTCTTAGAACAAGATGTCTTATATCACATGTATCCATCAAATAATTTTCATATGATTTTTTTACCACTTATGAGGTAAATTAAAAGTAATAATATAGTGTGGGTTACAATATATTTTAAAAATTCACTTATTATTAGGGAAACAATCAAAAATAACGATACCAATAAATTATATTAAAATATTTCTACTCAAAAACTGAATGAATTGATTAATATAAAATCGAATTTAATTAAATTATTATATACAATGAAATATGTGTCATTATGGGTATATTGTATTTTTTTATTCAATATGAACATTTATTGATTATAATTCAATGATAATAATGACTCTAAATATTATTGATTTATTGCATCATGAAAAAATTTGAATATCATAACACAGATATGAATTTATCTTATTCCATGTAAAATATGTAAAAACCACATGTTAAATGTACAAAATACAAATATTTTTTTAATTTAATTTTGTCTTTTCCAATTAAACTCATGAATTTAATCAAAAAAATTTCCAAAAGTGATAATATTATTTTGATACCATGTCATGGTCATGAAAAATTCAAATTAGGATAATAATTTTGTTTTTACCAAAACAAGAATGATTACTAATATTTGGGTAAATACCTACCATTTAAATGAATGATAATGTTATTGAAAAATTCTTTTATTTTTGTATGTCATTGGACACATATAAATTATACTATGTATTTTATATTAATTTCCTCTATTGATATTATATATTTTTCTTACAAATCATATATAATAATATCGATAATAATTCAATAGTTTTTATATTATTTATTGTAGATACCTCTTTTTCATAATAATTATTTAGTTCCTTATCATTTTTATCTTATAAAATATTTCCAACATTAATCACAATATAAAAAATAATTCATGATATAAAAAAATATCTTTTGTATGAAAATATATATAATTATTATGTGGTTTGGAAAACAAGATCCCAAGGAATTTTTTATATCACATATGGGATAGATATAGACTTAATATATAAATTTATCATTAAGAAAATAAATACATCAAACATTCTATAAATGATTCATGTGACTCTAAAATTGATTTAACCTAATGTGAATATATCAGTAATATTATAACATTTATTTTATGTTGTTTTCATTAATAATGTGTATATTTTATTTTAATGGTAGTTTTTGAATATAGAAATAAACTCTAGAGAAACATAATTAATAATGCATCATATCCATGATCATAATAATATAGGAAAAAACAACAATAAAGATATGAAAAAATACCATTTAAAAATGGTTTAGTATATTTAGTCCCATATTGAATTTTTGAATCTAATACTCTTTCAATATCTACCAAAAATGATAATTAATAAATCCAAGGTGTGATACTCTTCCTACAAATGTAATTTTAGACACTCCAACTAGAGTTTTTGGATGTATCAAATTTTTAAACAAAAATAAAGGATCATCTAAATATGAAAAAATATAAGACTCCCTTAAAAAATTGAATACGGATAACTTTAAGCCCTAACATTGATTTAATAATTTAAAATTCATATTTTACTCATTTAACATTCTATTTATAGTAATATAGGAGCTTAATAGTCTCAAATTATGCGAAATTCATAAAAATCCAAACGATGTGAAATAAATACCCTCCTAAGATCATCTAGATAATGAAAAAGAATAAAACATGATTAAGTCTTCTCTACCTTATGATTCCCATTATAGGGACATAAAAATATTATGATGGAAATTGGGGATCTTAAAAAAGACTATTTGGATTTTCTTATGATATTATCTTATTTTAATGGAATCTAAAGCCCCTGTCATTAATCTTAATTACAAATAAAATTTTTTATTTTTATTTATCTTCACATTATGTGTAAATAATATTAATAATTTTTTGTTCATTTTCAAAACACCACAATGATTTTTACACATAATACATATTCATTATATAAATATTTATAATGTGAAAATGACATAATATATTCTTTTATTGTAAATAAAAATAATTTTACACTTGGAAGAACCACATTAGTCAAAAATCACTATTGAAATTTACTTTTTTGTGACCCTGTGGGTCATTTGAAACGAAAAAAATTAATGTCAATCATAATTATTAACAATTTACAATATCTCGTAACATTTCATATCTACCCAAAATAAAATGGTTTTTTGTGTGATCAAATCCAACATCTCCATTATAAAATTATCTTATTTCCCATAAAATAATATTAAAATGGATAATGAATACCCTATGATACTCATCTCATTTTTTCAATTATTAAGATTTCTAAATATTATATAATTACATAGTATATAATTATATTAGAATTTTAATACACTTTCTCGAAACTGGATATGAGTCCAGGATGTTATAACTAGTTATATAAGCATAACATCCTATATTGGATCACCAAATCCATTATTTTGATTACTTTCATACTGAATTATATTATATTAAAAAAAATTATAAACATACATTTGAAAAGTATTAAAGTATTAATATCTGAATTAAGAGGGATATTTATCCCCATAAAGTGTTGGGAACCAAAGATAATTTTTTCACTTATGAAACACCAATGAATCATATATGAAAACACATGTGGTTTAATTTAATTAAGATAATACAAATAAAAGATAAGTAACTTATATCTCTTTATTGAAAAATTATATCTCTATGTATGTAAAACTTCACACAATAATATTAACATATAATAACAACACAATATGTTGACCATCAATTAAAAATAATCTGATAGTACTTAATTTCCAGTGTTTATTATCATATCATAATTTTTTTGAAAAAAAAAACATAACTGAATGATAATTTATATATATTGATACATTTAACATGATACAAAATATCTCTATGCATATAACACTTTAATGGAAGTAGGTTATAAAAACTAAAACAAAAAAATAAAAAATGATACAAACCTTAATAATGATGTGGAGGCTACCAATGTATACATGTGTCATAAATTTATGAGGAAGTAAATAGATAATTCCATTTTCTAAATAGTGAAACACATGATAATTAAATAAAATTATTGAGCCAAGAAGTTGATAAAATGAATTTATTTTAATTTTAAATAAAATTCATTGTATCACAACATAGTGAATCAAATCAATTATTTTTACACATGTGAATAAAAAAAATTTCTATAAATAAATAAAATAAATAAATGATTGAAATAAATCAATATAACTCACTCACTATATATTTTATACCCTTAATTTTATTATGGAATGTTTATCCCAACATGGAATATCATATTAATTTTAAATCAATCACCTTTTCTATATTATGAGTAACTATGATATTGGAATGATATGAAATATCAACTTTCTATAAAAGGCTCCCAAAAAATGTATAAATCATCTAATTTTAATAAATCTTCTAATATGTTGATTGATTTGTATATATAAGAAACAATGTTTTTAGTTTTTCTCAATTTTTAAATTATTTGATATCATTATTTTTTGAGAAAAAAGAAAGTTTATTTATGATTTTGTTAAAGTACAATGTTTTTAGTAACATTTAAACTGTATGTCAATTTTTTTTGGTAAACATTGTGGTTCTCTGATATGGTATTTCAACAAAATATTTTTAATTTATAAAAAATAATGATCCAAAACTAGAACATATGATGGTTCAATGACAGAAAAGAATACATGGTTAATTGTTTTTACCCTAATGAAATTTATATCACAAATAGAGTAATAAATCAAATTATATAAGGGATGTTATATCTTTATAACTAGATAAAATGAATTTTGAACCTACAAATATTATTATTTTCTCAATAGTTTTGATTGTATTAGGTTTATTATTGGGTATTCATAACACCTTCATCACACAAAAATGTGAAATAAAATGAAATAATTATATTTTATTATATTAAAAATTTAATAATGTGAATAAAATGATAATTTAAATTAAAAATTAAGATGAAAAATTAAATATTTTAAATAATTAACAACAAATTCTTGATGATGAAAGGGAATACATATTCATAGAATTATTATTGTTTATATTTTTTTATTTTAGGATTATGTCAAGGGTTTTCTTTTTTATGTTTAGTTTCTTTTTGGTGTTTACTTTATTTAATTATTTATTATTTGTTATATATATATATATATTTACATTTTTTTATATATTATTATAGGTATTTTTATTTAATATTAATCATCAATTCTTTATTTAATTTTTTTTAAATTAATGTATCAATGTTTTTATTTCATACCATTTTAGTATGAAATAAGGTATTTTGATTAAATTATTTTGAATTTTTCTTCGCATAAAGTTTAATTTAGAGAATATTTTTTGGGTTTTAGAATTGTTTTAGACATTAAAATTTAGGCATTATATATTAGGGAATTGTTATTTTGGAAACTGGTTCTTCAATGATTATTATTTTTATTTAGTCAGACGAAAAAAATCATAAAACTATTTCTGAAAATAAAATGACACTCTTTATAGAATTTGTACTAACCTATATTTTTTTAATGTCCACCTTTTTTTAGGTTTTATGAGGTTCTTAAAATTTATAAATTCTCATTTATAATTTAATTTTCACCAATTTTGGTCTATTTTGAGGATTTAATAATGCGTCTTACTATCGGGGTTTTGATTTCGGAGGTGTTGGGGAAGGTTTAGGTCATGTCATGGATAAAAGGAAGCCACCAATAATATCAGGGAAGCCACCAACATATGATGGATTTCCAATATGACTACATTGATTAGAATGATCCATGAACAAGATTTTGGGGTTTATCTGGACAACCAGTACCACTGGGAGAACCTAGGTTGTTCCTTCAGGAATATTGGTAATCAAGAGGTGCAACCATCTCATTGGATATGCCCACTATGTATCTGATGGGCCTCATTTGAGAGAGAAATTAATACACCATATAAGACATTAATCCTAATATTTTTATACCCTCTTAATTATAATATTCACAATCATAAGTCCATTATTAGTATTTTAACATTTATATCATTAATATTAGAAATCTTTCTTCTCACCTTACCTATCCAATGATTGAATGATCCAATGATGATTGAAAAGTGGGATTTCATTAGATATACTCCCAATTCTTTATCATTTTTGTAGTATAAACATGGATTAATGATAGATCTATATTTTCAATCATTATTTAATAATGAACTCATTATTTCGTAAATCATATGTGATAAATAATGTGTGATGACAATGTTTCTTGATAAGATCAAGATCTACCATAGAAAACAAACATTCAATGGTTATGTGTTTATGAGTCACCTTCAAAAAAATATTCATAATTTTTTATTTATAACAAAGACATAATACATTTTTCAATCATTGGTATAATTCTAGAGGATTCTATCAGAAAATTATAACCCCATGACTATATTAATAATATACTATAAATCTGGTTGTTTCCATATTAGTCATTATAAATTGATAATCACGAGATCATATTATTCTTATAGATTATCATCATGATTCATTATTCTATTGGTTGGTTTATGATGGGATGATTATTTATTTTCTAGACTTAAGTTTGTCTTCTAGAGTAAATGATTAATTCATGATCCATTCTTCTTATCAATAGTGGATCCAGTAAATTGGAATCCCTTCCAACATCATACCTTATAAATGATTCCATTTATGGAATCCTTAAGGGATCTCTTGATGTGTTATATCATTATCCATGGGAATTAAATTTTTTCAATCTTTGTAACTTTACTGAAACATTGACTTCATTATTAACATTCCTTGTGTAGGATGTTCATTATCATTTTCATCCCATGTATAATTTTATTTCCTTGATTGGTGTTGTGTTATCTTGAGTTTTTATTCTTGATTAATGGCGGTTATATATGTGTGTGTGTGTGTGTGATTTCATGATACCCATATTTGATCCTTATTTACATGATTATTGATGGAGTATCTTGTTACAATTCTTTTTTTTCATCACATGTTTTTTATGTTTAATACAATATGATCATGAAGATTTGATATGATCATATTATTATTTGCATCAAAATTAATTGTATTACCATGTTTGTGGAGGATGATCATTTTATTTCTAAAAGGAGTGAATCATTGAATGATACCCCTTATAAGGGTAGTACGCATAAATAGAAATTATGGGAATGGGGAACCCATCATTGAGTAGGGGAATGACAGAATTGGGGCTCAAACGAAACATGATACCTTGGGGGTAAATAGTAATGTTCATGAAATCAATTACATGTAGATACTGAGTATCATTCCCACAAAATTATTTAGGGATTTCAATTGATATATCAACATCCATGTGGCAGGTTCTTGATTTTTTTCTTGAGCATCCTTCTATTATAGAGTTTAAGTAGGTAATATCGTTGTTTATGTAGGATTGGTTAGAACATGGGTTCTCAGTATGTGTTTGTTATGTTTCTTTTTTATTTATTATTATCATATAGTGAACCTGTTATAGATGTAAACATTTAGTTATGGGTTCATTGGTAGATTCATAATAGGTTTTATTACTCACGCACTATAATTGAATATCAATGTGCGTCCAAACATCTTGTATAGGGATCCAAAGAATGGATATGGGCTCATGTTAGGTGGTTGAGCTGAGGAAAATAGATATGTAAGTGGCAGTAGGGCATACACTAGAGGATAACACTATTATCATTATATATTAAATTAACAATATATATTGTGTGTTCGGTTTCCACATTGGGACCTTGTTCAATTATTTATTTTATTGAATGTATTATATTCTATATTATTTCATTTTACAATGTTTAATATGAGTTATTATGTTTTATTTATTTATATTTATAAATTAAATGATAATACTGGTAATTTATCCCCACTAAATATGTTCACTCACTTACTCCATGTTAGCAACATCATATACAAGGGGAAGCACACATGACAGAATGTGACTCTCTGCTTTAGAACAGATGATTCATGTTGAGTTACTACAAAATGGAATTAGAGTATAGTTTTTTAATAATATTTGGGACTATAATGGGACATGGTATAAATGATATTGTGTTGTGGGGCTTATGTACATGAGATTCAATGTTACTTTCTATCTTATGTGAAACAAATTTATGAGTTACCATTGAAAGGATTGATATTACTATTTTATGAAATTTTAGGTGATTAATGAATCATGATTAGGAAAATTAGATCACATTCCATTTAGATATTTGTTGTTTGGTGAATATAAGTTGATTTATTTAATTCCTTTATTTGTACTATCTATTTAAGAATGATCTATATTCATTTACTATTTTATATTTTTTTTGTATGTTATTTTCATATATATATCATCAATAATTAATTATACCAAATCATATAGACATGTTTGTGTGTGTGTGTGTATTTGTGAATATTGTTTTTGGATGGTGACCTAGGTTAATGATAAGAGGTATTTACCTTGGGATATGGGTAAAATATTTGGAGTACCTTTGTGTGGTCCCTTAGATTGACTATAATGTAAAGGATGATGTTTTCCATACTAAGAAATTTTGATTTTTTTCTTCCGAATTCCCATGACTAGAAAAACAGTCATTTCCACCTATAATATGATCTCAGATAATATTCATGAGCACTCTATTTTTTAAATAGTATGGATTTTACCAACGTATGTGGGTTTAGTGGAATTATGTTCCATTTTTATTTTTGAGGAATAATTAAATATTAATATTATTTATTTAAAAATTTATTTATTCACATGTGTTAATTATCTGATATATTTTAAATAGTTATTTTGATTAAGGTACCATCCTTTTTAGTGAGTCAAAAAATTGTTGGGTTTCACTATAGAGTCATAAACTCATGTCAAGCACCAGGGTTAGGCAACACTATCTTTTTCTTTTTCTTTTTCTTTTTTTATTTTTTCCCAATTTCCATTTATCCCATCCCTATGGATTCTCATTTACATACCCAAGGTAGTATCCTTTATTTGTTCAAAGAGATAAAATTTATATGGAGAGAGATATACAGATAGAATAAGGGAGTTCCCACTATAGATCTTTGGAGGAGTTGGATCATCTTGTTACTATTTTAGAACATAGAAATTTGTAATGATTTAGTGGATTCATCCCAAAGGTAGTATTTTAAATTTTACCTATATAAATACCGAAGGATTCAAAATATTTTATTTTTAGATCACTATTTTAAATTCTATTTATCCTCACGAGTTTTATTTAAGAATAAATTGGGGGAAAAAGTTTTCATGATGATTCCTCGGGGTTTCCCATTCAGAAATCCCAACCATATAGAATGTGGTTTCATGAAAAAACATTGTTTATTATTATTATTAAAGGAAAATTGATTTTTGGAACTACACACTATGTAAAAGGATTATATAGTTTATATTTGTAGATTTCTATATTTCTTAGAACATGTCTAGATGGAGGTTTCTAAATTACATGTTCTATAATCAGATTACATGCCATGTAGTCATATGTAGCTATGTTCTTGGTAATATAGGAATGATCCCCCATTTAATGGGAAAATGGTAATATAGTGGTATATAACTAGTCCCCACCTAGGTCCTATCCATATTGAAGTACATGGATAAACCCAAATAATTAATTGGATATGTTGTAGTAAGTGATCAGACCCCAGTTATACCCAGTCCTTATATAATTAAATATCAATGGCGGAGATTTTGGAGTACACAATGTATAGTCATATTAATTTTTTCATACTACCCCCATGATTATCCTTTTAGTTTTTCTATGATTTTATAGATTTTATTAAGAACTATATGCAAGAGGATAAATGTTTGAGTATTGTTTTATATAGAACATCACGGTGGAACAATTACAGAGATTTGAGGACTCTTATGTTCTGTTTTGGGGTGATTGAGCATTGATGGAGAGGTAATTCCTCCCATAATAAAAATCAGCAGTATTTAGAGGGTGATATGTGGGATAAATACCATTTGAGTTTCATTTAAAGTATATGTGGACATGGAATGTGGCCACATATTCCCTTGTTTAGTCTCATTATTAGTAGATACCCTCATTAGAAAAATTATGATGAGGCATGAGTCAGAGGATAAGTCGGTTGTTTGGAGAAATATATTGTGAAAACATTAATATATGATTGTCTCTGATCCATATTCATTGACCAATTTTTATGTATATTTTTCCATGATTTCATCCCACTTATGGGGTTTACACTTTTGGGGATGGGATTTCAGGACAAGTTAGGGCTCGGGTTGTTGGATGAGTTCCCCTATGAGATGAGTACTGGTCTGATGGAGAAGTTTCCGTTAGAGGATCCCCTATGGGATATATCATCTTATGATTTGACATAGAGGATCCCCTATAGGGTATCTATAATAACTATTTAGGAGGATCCTAGGAGGGTTTCCTTTAATTAAGTGCTGACTTAGTTTATCCCAATAGGGATACCTCTGCTTATGTGTGGACCATGAGGATCCTTCTAGTGATTCCTCTCCTCTGTGTTATCTGAAGGTAGACCTATGGGTGACATGGTGTTTGAACTACCCTAATATAGTGAATCAGGGGGTTTGAAAGATATGGTAGAAAGAATCACCTTATAACCCATAATAAACCTACTACCCTAATGGGCGGTTGCAATAGTTTTTTAGGTATTCATCTAACATCTCTGTTTTACTCATATATTTACTCATCATTTTTGTTAATGAATCACTTATTCTAGATGTTATTTCTAGATCACAGCCCATGGGGCCTAATATCATATGATTCTAGGATGGGGCTTTTTAGAAGAATTTTTTAGGATCAAGCTAATGAGCCTACTTGATTGACGATTACTCTCTATCATGATGTACTACCTAGGATCCAGAAAATGAGGAATACACATTTGATTGCTACCAATACTAGAATTCCCATTTTCACTATAATTCCTACCAAAATGGGGATTATTGATCCATTTTACTGATTACACCTTCAATCCCCTCTTATATTTGGTGTCTCATAGGATGGATAGCTTACTAAGATCCAGGTGATCATAGATGTTGTCGGTTGGGGAAATTTACACTGATCACAAGATGTTGATATCCCTAAAGATTGATGATGATATCCTTGTTAAATTGCCTATGAATCTCCATAAGTTATTGTGGAAAATTTATTATATAATTTCCCAAACATTTCTATGAATGGTTTGTTCTGAAATTCATTGATTGGTGTCGAGTTATTATCTCAGATCATGAGTTTATTCATTATATAATGCATAAGGGTCATCCCCATTAGTAATTATCCAAGATCCAATGTCCCGAATATATATAGAATGGTACCATGGGTTAAGACATAAAAATAGGTATTACATTGATTGAGTAGTATGACACTCAAATTAATGTCATATTTATAGTACTTATTTTTTATACAGGGAATACTTTATTATAATATTTATAAGTGAGAATAGGTGATCCAAGAACAACACCATGTATCACCCTATGGTAATGTATCTTAATAATAGACTTTCTATTGTTATCCAAAGATGTTATGGTCAATAGAGATCAAAGACACAAGGATTGATGATATTGCACATGGATTACGAGGTATTAAATCAAGCATAATGCCCTTCCCATGATGTGTCTAGTCAATTTGGATATCAAATTCTCGGGACGTTTATGAAATTATTTTTTTTAATCCTTTAATTCATGACATCCTATTTTGAGAAAATTCACGAGTTTCACATATGGTAGTTTTTTATAGGTTCACTATTGGGGTGGCCTACTATGATTTGTTTCACATTGTCTATATTTTAACCACATTGTGCATAGATAAAATATGTTTTCTTTTAGGTTCATAATACTTTCATGGTGGATAAGGTTTATGCCAAAGTTTTCTTTATTTAGTGGAGAATCTCAACTGTATTCTAATATATGTGACAACAAATATTGACAGTTTCTTTGAGAATAGTTTTTTTATTGACTTGATGTTATTCCTATATCCTTGTATTTTTTGTTTATTTATTTTACTCGGATATATGTTACATTCCTAGTGGGAATACAATATTGTATGTACAAAATGGATATTCAATCATTTTCTATATATCATTATGTTATTATAGACATGTTTATTCTTATTTCTTATCACTCCCTAATTATTTACCAATGTGTATGATGTAAATTGACTTCATAATTTTCATAATCTTATATAAGATAATAATATCTGTGTAAAAATGCACCAGGACTTCATTACTAATTAGTATCCTCAAACCTATTGGGTGGAATGATTGAGAACCTCTCTGTAACTAGTTCAGCTACTATTTAGGAGTGTTTCTTGTCAGGATGTTGCATAGGATTTATCCAAACAATATAAAATTCGTTTAATTTTTCATTCTAATTTTTGAAAATTACACAAGGAAGTATAGTAGTTGGACAACCTTCAATCATTGGATGAAATAATTTTTCTATGGATAATTCCACATATCCATTGTCTTATATATAGGAGGATGCACTAAATATCAGTCACACAGTAACTAGAGTTTTTTAGGTAGTGGTCCCACCTATTTCAAGAGTCCATTTGTAATTCCCCGACCTCATAAGCCCAGATCTGGTGCATTACATTATTACATTTTCATGATCATATAGAAATAAAATCCATAAGGATCGAAAGATTAGCTGTTTTCAGAAACCATATTACATATATGATAACCATATTACATTGGGTAATAAAAAAATAATGCGTATAAAAGACAAATAATCTTCATCATTGAATCACATTCCATGAATTAATCCTCATATCCAAGGGATAGGAATCAAAATTAATGGTGACCTCAATAACACATAAAGGGTATGTACAATGGATTAAATAAGGAATTAATGTGATTAAATAAACATGGAAATGTAAATAACTGAGAACACATTCTATTTAAATATTAGGATAAGGAGGAATCAATATGGAATATCAAATAATTGAAAAACATATAATTTATTCAATAAAATGATAATGAAATAAATCTATAGGTAATTTGAATAAAAAATATCAAGGATAAATAATAAATCAATATGATTGAGTGAAATTCTTAATTATTGAATTCTATTTTTCCAAGGTACATTCTACTTTTACCATCAATACCATTCACAATAAGTTTTATAAAATATCTGGTAAAAGAAATCTGATTTAGACAAATGATTCATCTCATTGAGACTAATAATGCATCAAGATGCTATCTATAACTAGTTATCAACCATTTCATACCAGTCCAAATATTTTTTCATATATAAAACAATCTATTTAATTTGTGAAAAATGTGCCTTGACAAATATATTTATTGAGTAAAAGATATGTATTGACCAATATTTCCCCTGTTAATCAAAAAACTGTCTAGTGCACATCATATGTAAAAATGATATATAAATTAGAATATAATTATACCCATCACATAAGATTATAGATACCCAAAATTATTATTATTACAAATGGAAAATTTTCATAAGGATGCTATTGTTTTAATGTTAAAAATCACAAATAAAAGGAAATTTCCAAGATAATATTTTCCACATGGTAATTTTCATGTCAATCCCCATTGGATATTATATGTCAAAGTAAAACATTAAATAACATAAATATAAATTGATATATGATATGACATATCAAATGGGTTATTATATTCACAACACAAATGTGTTGAGTGAAAAATATTACATTTACCTCATAAATATAAAAATTGAGAGGAAAATCCATTACCATTTGTCTGCATTTTCACATTTTTCATTATCATCCTGCATAATTTACCTATGATAATTATTGAATTTCTTCTTAAAAATTTTCAACTTCATTATTATAGCTAATTATATTTTCACAGTTTTTTAATCAACTAATCAAACAATAAATATTATGACTCATGTTTTGACCATATTTTGTTTATGTGTCAAAAATGACTTCTGTATATCAACTATGGTCGAATGGGTCATTATATAAAAAACTACTAAATAATAATCATGACATAATTATAATATTTATATGTAAAGTTGATATTAAAAACCAGTCATGAATGATGGATAGGAAAAATGAACTAATGTTACAATTATTGAGATGGTAGGCCGTATGTATTTCTAGGAAATGTTTGAATTTTTCAACGATCGTAATGGATAGATGTAAAGTATAAATGTATCATTATATGATTATAATTATACAATAAATAACTTTTTATTTAATCATATTTACTTATTTATTGAATTTTTTTTATGTAAAATGAATCACATCACCTCGAGGTGGTGGTAGTCCACACATCCACAAACGATGGTATCACTTTTGTGTGTATGGAAAGTGAAATATGGATAATGATATAATATATTACAAGAAAGGTAATTGTTTCATTAATATCATATATATATATATATCATTTATGTAACTTATTTTTAATTAAAAATTTTCATAATATATTCCATGTAATGTGAGGACATATCAAATAGATTTGAAGAGGAGATGGTCCACAAGTCCTCAAATGATGTTATCATATTTGCACCAAACAGAAATCAGAAAGGTATATGCTATATAAAAATTACATAAGTATATTGACATAATAAATATCATATATATTATTTATAAATTATTATTCTATCATAATTCCCAACTATGATAGGTGGTAAATTAAAAATGAAATACATCATTTCATTATGTGGTAGTTCTCTGCACACAAATTGAATGTTTGTTACACATTTTATGGATGTGTGTGTAGTTTTAGATATAAAAAATAACATCAAAACATTTTAGTATATTTAGGATACTAAAATTTTCATATAACCATGAAATAATAATAAACTATATGGTATAGAAACAAATAAAACATAAATTCACATTGAAAATTATTACCTTGATTTCGGGTAACACCTAGTGGTTTTCACAAAACATCTTCCATGTTTTTAATTTTAATCCTAACTAGACTCTAAAATTTTTAGGGGGGTATTTTTGGATACATAATGGGTATATATTTTGAGACAAAATGGATTTATAGGTATGAGTAAAGGGAATACTGAAATCTTTTTTCTAATGGATAGTGGTGTAGAATTATTGTAAATACCAAAATGTATACAATATTGGGTGGTCTTCCTTACCTCATGGGCTTCCAAAATGGTAAAATAATCGAATGTATAGGAATTATGGTGGATAAAAACCTCTATCATGCATAAATTAGTGTATTATTACATTTTTTCCTTATCATCTATGGTTCCCAAATTTTATCATTTTGGTTTTTATTTAACTAAATTGTTTTCATTCAAAAATTAATTTAACAATTATAAATAAATTATAGTTATATTTATGAGATAATTTATAACATGTTAATTCTAAATTTTTGTCCAAATTATTAAGGAGAAATCACTTTTATAAGGCCCCAGCCTTAAACCTTACTTAAAATCGAATTAAATAAATAATTCACATTGAGGAACTTTTCAGGTTTAGAGTTTTAGAGAATTAGGACATAACTATTACATCTCAAAAGATTACAAAGTAGTCTATTATTATAAATTTCCATAAAATAAAAACTCATAAAAAGAAACATGTCTAGTTTCATATTTTAGGTAGCATGACTTTCCCTTGATCCCATCCTTGACCCTATTCCACACTAAGTCCTGTGAAAAACATTTCAAAAACTTGGGATGAGCATAAAAACTCAGTAAGGGATACACAAAGAATAGAAACTGTTATTTTATCCAAAAAAAAAGTAAACCATGTATACTTTATCAAAGTAATACTTTTCACCTTTATGAAGTAGTAAAAACTCTTCACTGAATAAAATATCATTACTTACCCTTTCGTAACCAAAGGATTACCATAAAACCCATATAAAGAACACATAACATATATAAAGGTAACTTGGGACATAAACATACTTAAGTGGAATAACCATACGGTCGACTCCCACATATATCACTTAATGGAATATCCATACGGCCAATTTCCATACATACTTAATGGAATAGCCATACAGCCAACTTCCATACCCAATGCATTGGAGGTTATAATGTAACCACCCGTCCTGGTATTCACGGCACCACTGTTCATATGGTTTATAACGTAACCACCCGTTAAAATGTCCAAGTACCAATATAAAATCATAAAACATAAAACCAATATAAAGGAATGATAACATTTCCACATTTAAATCACAATATATCATAAATATATTGACATAATAGAATCCTTTATCAAAACCATTTTCAATACCAAAATACATAAAAGAGTATATGGTATTTATTTTATTTTAAAAACATTACGGCCTGTTGAGGAAGCCAAAGACCAAATAATACTCACGGCGGCGGAAAAGGTCGTTGTCACCGCGTACGTTAAAAGAATCATTCCTTTTTTTCATTTTGTAAAACGATTCGTAGAAAAATATTCCTTTTGTATAAAAGTAAAAGTCAAAGGGGTTTATACACCGTTACAAAAGAAAGTTGTGTATAAAATGAAATATGCCTCAATGAAAGGAGATTGAGACGAAGTCCCTTACAAAGACGGTACCCTTGGTTTAAGGATAAATCAATTACATAATTATGTGTGACAAACGAATACACCAAATATAAGTGGATATTAAGTGTAAAATAATCAAAGGTCGTTCACACATATTCAAAGGATGACATATTCAATAACTACATGTCGAACCCAAAGAAATCGAAATTGGGATAAGAAGTTCCCTTGACAGCCTAACGACGTCACATCAAAATGAGTTGATGAGAGATAAAAAGTGTATCTCATCACTTGGACATAAAATTTACATCAATAAGGATATATGATAACATATCCCAACATATCAATATGTAAATTAAAAGACCCAACAAAAGAAGTCTTTTAAAAAAAAGGAGGGTGAAAGGTTCCCTTACCAACTTGGGTATCTTTTGAAACATACGCTCTGTGAAAGAAGGAAAATACATCATTGATGTAAATAATCATAAATGAAATAATACTACACAATGAGTAAAATAATGGTCAGTACATACACCACTCAAAGGAAATTGTGGCAAATGTAGAATAAATCTCATGGGAATAAAAGTGAGATGAAAAATCACTTTACGAAAACTCGGCAGCCTAACGGCGCCACTTAAAACTTCCAAAAATGGATTGATGAGATCAAATAGGGTATCTTATAACATTACAACAAAATGTAAAGAAAGAGGAATATGAAATAAAATCCCCCATCATAACAATTAGGAGCTTTAAAGAAGTGACATAAAGGGGAGTACTTAAAAAGAAAGAGAGAGGTTAGATCTCTTACGAAAATTCGGCAGCCTAACGGTGCCACTCAAAACTTCCAAAATGGATTGATGAGAGAGAATAGGGTCTCTCATCACATGAACATAAAAATTACAGTAATTGTAATATAAAATAACATCACAATAACAAGAAATATGAGCTTTAGAGGGAATGACATAAAAGAGTATACTAAAAAAGAAATAGAGGAGTAAGATCCCTTACCTCGGGTCCAACTTCTCTTGTTCGTTCTTTAACGTCCTGAATAATAAACTTGAGTTAATTTCTACTTGATTAAGAACCTTTTTCAAGATTATTATTCCTTTTATATCACTTATTTCCATGTTATAAACATTATGTAATCATTATGTTAACAATGAATGTTTTGTCGATATTTGGTTCTTAAGTCGAAAGTGGACTTCTTATAATTACATGTTGTTCGTGTGGTCAAAGGTTCTTTATATCCAAAATGACATTCCTGATTTGGATATCATATATATTATATATATCCAGAATATACATGTATTTATAATATCACATAATCATTTAGAGGAAAGAAATGAAATGCACCGTTCATGGAGACGGTAAGCCATACGTACGCATGAACGCTACTTTCATTTCAATGTCGTATTAATGGAATTAAAACTATATGAGAGATATGTATATTTTAATTCCAGAATTATATTAATCATTTAGATGTATCATACATCATATATATACATTATATATATGTACTTATAATAGTACATAATATTTTGAGATAAGAAATGAAATGTAACGTTCATGGAGACGGTAAGCCGTACGTACGCATTAACGCTACTTCCATTTCCATTTCATACTTTAATGGAAAGAAATAATAATTATATATAGGTATATAATAATTCAAGTATAAAATAATATATAATAACATTAAATCCATCCTTTATACATCCCACGTATGGAATTAACGAATCACATCACTTTGAGGGGGCGGTAGTCCGCACTTCCTAAAATGAAGATATTGCGTATACCCATAATGGAAGCCATAATGGTAAGCCAAAAATGAAAAATAGATAAGATTAAGTAAAACATAAACATATTATATATCATATATAAATATAGTGACATCTTAATGGCCACCTTTGAAGGTGTTATATGAGTGTTGAACAATCATCGTTTCGTGAGGCAAAAATTCACCATCCACGGAAACAGTATGTTCTTTAACCATTAGATGTAGGTGTGTGTAAGTGTAGCTCGAATCCTTATTATAACAACATCATAGTATATTGAGGATATTGTAGTTCTTACAAAAGAAAAGAATAAAAAGAGTTTAGGGAGTTGGAGAAGCAAAATAAAACAACGGACTCAAGTGAAGACTTTACCTTAAAATCGGGTAACTCCCTTTGGTTTGAGCTCAAAGGCTTCCTTGGGAAGTCTTATGCCCAAATTGAGGCTTAAAGGAGTAAGGGAGGGAAGTGGAGAGACAAAATGGGCAGGGGTTGGCCGATCCAAAGGCTTTGTAAGTTTGGGAAAAGAGGTAGAGGTGGGGGCCTTTTATAAGAGGAGAGGAGGGGAACTTTTGGAAAGTAAAGAAATATTACATTATTTGAAAATGAGTTTCGGATTTAAAGGGTCCCATATTTATATAATTCGAGGGTAAGGTGATAAGGTTTCGAAATCCACCCATCCAATTGGTTTTTGACATATGTAGGTCTTATATTTTACATTATTTTTCCATTTTATTTAAATCGTTAAATAATGAGGTCATCGCTGCATCATCATGATGTCATAAATAATTTAATTAAATTAGTGTCGAAAAATTATAAAAAAGATATCATGATTTAGTAAATCTTCTTAGATTTCCAATTACTATTTATAATCAAATATCTGAATTGTATAACCCCTTGTAACAATTGTTTTAGTAAAACATGTCATGTTTGTGTTATTTTTACTTCAACATTAAATAAAAAGATATTTATGTTATTTTCCAACCAATGTGGCTCCATGGGGTCCCCAAGTTTACCCATGGGTTTTATGGGTCGCCCATGACACATCCAATGAGGTTAGGAAATGTTTCAAGTTCATTTAATATTATTAAAACACTATTTTTACCTTAAACTACACTAATTACCTCTAATCGCGATTAAAAACTTAATAAGTTACTATTCACTGAAAAAATTATTTTTATCCCATTGAACCACATTTTACTTATTAATGACAACCATTTATGTCGGAATTTTGAAATTCAAAACACAAATATGGAAAATTTTCATTTAAGCGGAAAAATCAGTTTTTATAAGTACCACTTAGTGGTTTCACTATTCATCAAAAATTGAAGTTTTTCAGAAAATTACCAAAAATTCACCCTAAGATATATTTGATATTCCGAATTCAAAAATGAGTTCTATTTTACAAAATTCAAAACATATAAGTCATATTAATTAATTTAATAATTAATTCCCGCTGTCATAATAAATAGCGTGTTTTTATGAAACAATAAGTATCAAAAGATTGACACTAGTTTAAATCCGATTTCAAAGTGAAATTAATTCCAACGACCACTATTGGATTTAATGGTAAAAATATATTCTAATTTCACTTTAAAACCAATTAAAAAGATAATTTAATCATATAAATAAATTATATTAAAAAGAGGTTTTGAACTAAAATACAACATTTTACACTATTCATTAAAAATTGAACTTTATCGGAAAGATACCAAAAATTTACACAAAGTAAATTTTGATATCCCAATTCTTAAGAAGAGTTTTATTTGGTCCAAAAGAATGTATAAGAGTGAAAAAAACTATATTTAATGACGATTTGCCATCAAAAGGTGATAAGTGATCCTTTAGTGAAAACGTGGGCATATACACCTAAAATTGAATTCTTTCCGTATTTTAAGCCTTTATCTTTTATTGGATAAGTGTAAAAACATTTAAAAACATGTATAATCATATTTTAGTTATTTCTATCCATTCCCGCCAATACAACGGCTACATGTTAACTACCATTTAAAATAATATTATTTTATTATTAGAGTGCAACGTAAGATTCCCAAAAAAACTCGTTGTTGCGTGTTGGGTACGCCATCGAGCATAGCGTCCCCTTTAAAGTGATATTAATATTTTATTCACAAATATGGATAAATATGAAAATTTCATATTCTTTATTTACCTGGGGTGTTACATCCTTCCCCCCTTTTGGGAATTGCTTCCTCGCAATTTTAACATTGCGCTTGGAAACATCCTTGGAAGTCCCACATCGGAACAAGAGTCGGTAAAACAATCACTTTAAAATAAAGGAAGATAAGTACAAAAGGTCACCCGAGTTAACCCATATTAGGATTCCAAGTATGAAATTATGGTCACGGAGGAAAAAACAAAGGGTCATGTTCTGATGGAGAGTGATAGAAAACATGTTTAGGCGAATTTTAACCACGAGAAAATCACAAACTTGTGATGGGTTAAACGGTATTCGATTCCCCAGTAGGAAAAGTTAATATACAACATTTTTGTTTTAAGTTAATTTTTATTGAGGAATTTATTCATAAGGAAACATAATCACTTATCATGTTGACTTTCAACTTTTGTTATATTCCTTACACAAACGCATATTTTCTCCAAAAGACGAGTATTTAGGAAGACTTGTTCACATTAAGAGTACTATAATCAACTTCTAGAGAATCACCTAATCCACAAAAGATAACTATATACTTCCCATGTCTTTAGACTTTTACCAAAACCAAAACCAAAAAGTCTATTACAAGATCAGATAATCGAGAAAAGGATAACCCTTTATAAAAAGAAAATCTATTCTTAATCTCCAAAATTTGTCCAACAAAACCCAAAGTTCAACGAGGACCATTTGTCCATAAAATTATTCAAAGTAAACCAAACTAAGATTGAAACCCAAATATTTGAAGGATTTAGTCACATAGTCTACGAAGATAAATCGTAACATTTATCTCCAAACAACATCAGATACTCCTAAAGTCTCGTATTGAAAAGTAATTAACCCAATCACATATCCTCCATGATAGGTTAATCATTTTCATAAATAACCCAAAATCAACTTACTCGTAATTCATAAAATCATATAACTAGAAAGAATCAGTCAAACTAACCAGGGACTTCACGTAGTCCAGTGGTAGGTGATAAATACCAGTCGCACTTTGGTTGTGGGTTCGATTCCCGCGGCTTTGTCCGACGCGACGGGTTGTCACACGGTCTGCGTGTTGTCCTTTTTACAAAACTATATAATTATTAAAACATTCCCCAAAATGAGATAAAATATTCAAGAATAATCATAACATATTTTAACATCAAGTTTATCTCATTCCTTTCGTTTTCCATCATATCATAGAGTAACCCATAATTACCTAAAAATTAATGGTCATATAAACCCTAATGGTTACCTTAATAATTATTACCTGAATTTCCACATCTAGTTGGACATCTCATACATGATGCATTAGAGAACTCACCAAGGTTGAAGTGGTTGATCATGACTCCTTGATAGTTGGTTTAGAACAACTATGAGATTCCTCATTGAATCCCCTATCTCATCCAGTATCTTAATCAGAGAACCACCACAGATTCCTTCAAACCCATTGTCACTTTGGTGCCTGCTAGATCCAGCCATTTACTAAAACCAAAAAGTACAGTGTGAGTATATCAACATAACCATCATGTACTAATGAGGAAGATAAACACTAAGATATACTTACTCATTCACTTTATCTAAAACTAGGACTCTTTCTAAAATCCTAACCATTATGGTAATGTCACTTATGCTTAAAGAATACCCTAACCTCTAAAGTTATCTAAACCGAACTTTGATACAAACTATAAGGCCCCAGCCTTAAACCTTACTTAAAATTGAATTAAATGAATAATTCACATTCAGGATCCTTTCAGGTTTAGAGTTTTAGAGAATTAGGACATAACTATTACATCTCAAAAGATTACAATGTAGTCTATTCTTCTAAATTTCCATAAAATAAAAACTCTTAAAAAGAAACATGTCTAGTTTCATGTTTTAGGTAGCATGACATTCCCTTGATCCCATCCTTGACCCTATTCCACGCTATGTCATGTGACAAACATTTCAAAAACTTGGGATGAGCATAAAAACTCAGTAAGGGATACACAAAGAATAAAAACTGTTAGTTTATCAAAACAAAAACTAAAACCTTGTATACTTTATCAAAGTAATACTTTTCACCTTTATGAAGTACTAAAAACTCTTCACTGAATAAAATATCATTACTTACCCTTTCGTAACCAAAGTATTACCATAAAACACATATAAAGAACATATAACATATATAAAGGTAACTTGGGACATAAACATACTTAAGTGGAATAACCATACGGTCGACTCCCACACATATCACTTAATGGAATAGCCATACGGCCAATTTCCATACATACTTAATGGAATAGCCATACGGCCGACTTCCATACCCAATGCATTGGAGGTTATAACGTAACCACCCATCCTAGTATTCACGGCACCACCCTTCATATGGTTTCTAACGTAACCACCCGTTAAAATGTCCATGTACCAATATAAAATAATAAAACATAAAACCAATATAAAGGAATGATAACATTTCCACATTTCAATCACAATATATCATAAATATATTGACATAATAGAATCCTTTATCAAAACCATTTTCAATAACAAAATACATAAAAGAGTATATGGTATTTATTTTATTTTAAAAACATTACGGCTTGTTGAGGAAGCCAAAGACCAAATAATACTTGCGGCGGCGGAAAAGGTCGTTGTCATCGCGTACGTTAAAAGAAACATTCCTTTTTGTCGTTTTGTAAAACGATTCGTAGAAAAAGATTCCTTTTATATAAAAGTAAAAGTAAAAGGGGTTTATACACCGTTACAAAAGAAAGTTGTGTATAAAACAAAATATGCCTCAATGAAATGAGATTGGGACGAAGTCCCTTACAAAGACGGTACCCTTGGTTTAAGGATAAATCAATTACATAATTATGTGTGACAAAAGAATACACCAAATAAAATTGGATATTAAGTGTAAAATAATCAAAGTTCATTCACACATATTCAAAGGATGACATATTCAATAACTACATGTCGAACCCAAAGAAATCGTAATTGGGTTAAGAAGTTCCCTTGACAGCCTAACGACGTCACATAAAAATGAGTTGATGAGAGATAAAAAGTGTATCTAATCACTTCGACATAAAATTTACATCAATAAGGATATATGAGAAGATATCCCAACATATCAATATGTAAATTAAAAGACCCAACAAAAAAAGTCTTTTAAAAAAAGGAGGGTGAAAGGTTCCCTTACCGACTTGGGTATCTTTCGAAACATACACCCCGTGAAAGAAGGACAATACATCATTGATGTAAATACTCATAAATGAAAGAATATTACACAATGAGTAAAATAATGGTCAGTACATACACCACTAAATGGAAATTTTGTCAAATGTAGCATAAATATCATGGGAATAAAAGTGAGATGAAAAATCACTTTACCAAAACTCGGCAGCCTAACGGCGCCACATAAAACTTCCAAAAATGGATTGATGAGATCAAATAGGGTATCTAATCACATTACAACAAAATTTACAGAAAGAGTAATATTAAATAACATCCCCCATCATAACAAATAGGAGATTAAAAGAAGTGACATAAAGGGGAGTACATAAAAAGAAAGAGAGAGGTTAGATCTCTTATGAAAATTCGGCAGCCTAACGATGCCACTCAAAACTTCCAAAATGGATTGATGAGAGAGAATGGGGTCTCTCATAACATGAACATAAAAATTAAAGTAATTGTAATATAAAATAACATCACAATAACAAGAAAGATGAGCTTTAGTGGGAATGACATAAAAGAGTATACTTAAAAAGAAATAGAGGAGTAAGATCCCTTACCTCGGGTCCAACTTGTCTTGTTCGTTCTTTAACGTCCTGAATAATATACTTGAGTTAATTTCTACTTGATTATGAACCTTTTTCAAGCTTATTATTCCTTTTATATCACTTATTTCCAAGTTATAAACATTATATAATCATTATGTTAATAATGATTGTTTTGTCGATATTTGGTTCTTAAGTCGAAAGTGGACTTCTTACAATTACATGTTGTTCGTGTGGTAAAAGGTTCTTTATATCCAAAATGACATTCCTGATTTGGATATCATATATATTATATATATCCTGCATATACATGTATTTATAATATCACATAATCATTTAGAGGAAAGAAATGAAATGCACCGTTCATGGAGACGGTAAGCCGTACGTACGCATGAACGCTACTTTCATTTCTATGTCGTATTAATGGAATTAAAACTATATGAGAGGTATGTATATATTAATTACAGAATTATATTAATCATTTATATTTATAATACATCATATATATCCATTATACATATTTACTTATAATAGTGCATAATATTTTGAGATAAGAAATGAAATGTACCGTTCATGGAGACGGTAAGTCGTACGTACGCATGAACGCTACTTCCATTTATATTTCTTATTTTAATGGAAATAAATAATAATTATATATAGGTATATAATAATTCTAGTATAAAATCATATATAATAACATTAAATCCATCCTTTATACGTCCCACATATGGCATTAACGAATCACATCACTTTGAGGGGGCGGTAGTCCGCACTTCCTAAAATGAAGATATTGCGTATACCCATAATGGAAGCCATAAAGGTAAGCCACAAATTAAAAATACAGAAGCTTAAGTAAAACATAAACATATTATATATCATATATAAATATAGTGACATCTTAATGGCCACCTTTGAAGGTGTTATATGAGTGTTGAACAATCATCGTTTCGTGAGGCAGAAATTCGCCATCCACGGAAACAGTATGTTCTTTAACCATTAGATGTAGGTGTGTGTAAGTGTATCTAGAATCCTTCTTATAACAACATACTAGTATATTCAGGATACTGGAGTTGTTAAAAAATAAAATAATAAAAAGATTTTAGGGAGTTGGAGAAGCAAAATAAAACAACGGACTCAAGTGAAGACTTTACCTTAAAATCGGGTAACTCCCTTTAGATTGAGCTCAATGGATTCCTTGGGAAGTCTTCTGCCCAATGTGAGGCTTCAAGGAGTAAGGGAGGGAAGTGTAGAGACAAAATTGTCAGGGGTTGGCCGAGCCAAAGTCTTTGGAAGTTTGGGCAAAGAGGTAGAGGTGGGGGCCTTTTATAAGATGATAGGAGGGGCACTTTTGGAAAGTAAAGAAATATTACTTTATTTGAAAATGAGTATCGGATTTAAAGGGTCCCATATTAATATAATTCTAGGGTAAGGTGATAAGGTTTCTAAGTCCACCCATCCAATTGGTTTTTGACATGTTTAGGTCTTAGATTTTACATTATCTTTCCATTTTATTTAAATCGTTAAATAATGAGGTCATCACTGCATCATCATGATGTCATAAATAATTTAATTTACTTAGTGTATAAAAATTATAAAAAAACTATCATGATTTAGGAACTCTTTCTAGCTTTCCAATGACTATTTATAATCAAAAATATGAATTGTATAACCCCTTGTAACAACTGTTTTAGTAAAACATGTCATGTTTGTGTTATTTTTACTTTAACATTAAATAAAAAGATATTTATGTCATTTTCCAAACAAAGTGGCTCCATGGGGTCCCCAAGATGACCCATGGGTTGTCTTGGTCGGCCATGACACATCCAATGAGGTTAGGACATGTGTCAAGTTCATTTAATATTATTAAAACATTATTTTTACCTTAAACTACACTAATTACCTCTAATCGCGATTAAAAACTTAATAAGTTACTATTCACCAAAAAATTTATTTTTATCCCATTGAACCACATTTTACTTCTTAATGACAACCATGTATGTCGGAATTTTGAAATTCAAAACACAAATATGGAAAAATTTCATTTAAGCGGAAAAATCAGTTTTTATAAGTACCACTTAGTGGTTTCACTATTCATCAAAAATTGAAGTTTTTCAGAAAATTACCAAAAATTCACCCTAAGCTATATTTGATATTCCGAATTCAAACATGAATTCTATTTTTCAAAATTAAAAACATATAAGTCAAATTAATTAATTTAATAGTTAATTCCTGCTGTCATAACAAATAGCGTGTTTTTATGAAACAATAAGTATCAAAAGATTGACACTAGTTTAAGTTCGATTTCAAAGTGAAATTAATTCCAACGACCACTATTGGATTTAATGGTAAAAATATATTCTAATTTAACTTTAAAACAAATTAAAAAGATAATCTAATCATATAAATAAATTAGATTAAAAAGTGGTTTTGAACTAAAATACAACATTTTACACTATTCATTAAAAAATGAACTTTATCGGAAAGATACCAAAAATTTACACAAAGTAAATTTTGATGTCCCAATTCTTAAGAAGAGTTTTATTTGGTCCAAAAGAATGTATAATATTGAACAAAACTATATTTAATGACGGTTTTCCATCAAAAGGTGATAAGTGAGCCTTTAGTGAAAACTAGGGCATATACGCCTAAAATTGAATTCTTTCCGTATTTTAAGCCTTTATCTTTTATTGGATAAGTGTAAAAACATTTAAAAACATGTATAATAATATTTTAGTTATTTCTATCCATTCCCGCCAATACAACATCTACATGTTAACTACCATTTAAAATAATATTATTTTATTATTAGAGTGCAACATAAGATTCCCAAAAAAACTCGTTGTTGCGTGTTGGGTACGCCATCGAGCATAGCATACACTTTAAAGAGATATTAATATTTTATTCAAAAATATGGATAAATATGAAAATTTCATATTATTTATTTACCTGGGGTGTTACAACTTTGGTGTTGGATATTAATTTTAAAATGAGCTCATCTAACAGGAAAAAACATATCTTTAACATGAGTCATGCTAACAATGTTTTTATTAGGTACGTGTAAATATGTTAATCACAAAAGGAAAATTGGTCATTTAATAGACCATAGTTTATATATAACAACACACAAACTTATCTTTGCATATGTTATAGTTTCTATTAATTTAAAATCATTTATGAAAATATCATTTACTCTAAAATAGCATTAATGAAAATTTTGACATTATTAATTAATTTTAAATTTAAAAAAACAATACATTTTTTATAATTCAAATAAATTATGTTATATTATTTTTGACATGATATATTTTACTAAAAATCTAATGGAACAAAATAATTCATTAAACATACAATACATTTAATATTTCTAGCCTCTTTTATTATATTTAATTATTAAAAAAATATCAATGTGCAAGCATTAGTTAAGAATACAATGAAAATATATCATCTCTAAAAAATAGGTCAATTATCAAGATAAACAAAATAATTTTAAAATAATGATTACTAGTAAACTACATAGCTTCTTCTATACTGTAATCTTTATAAATGTTATTGGTAATGAAGGATCCCTTTTTTTTGTACATGACTTAATATTTGGGTCATATTCTTGAAAATGTGTCCCAATAACTCATAATATTTGAATCGTCATTGTATATGGTCAAAAACATGGCCTCCAATGCAGTTTTTTCTTATTTATGAGTCATTTTGAACCTTAAGATTAATGATTTTTCCTTTGATAAGATTAATTTTACTTTATTCATAATAATTTATTTTAATTAAATTAACAAGTCGTTTGACTAAAAAACTATTATTTTGTAATTATAATATAAATCTCATACTAATTACAACCTTTTATGACTATTTTTTCATATTTTATTTATATATGTTAAAAAATTATGTTTGGAGCTAATCCCATATAAGGGATGGGAAAATAGGGTTTTGAAGTGAAAATTCTCAAAAGATCATTATTTCATTACATCTTAATTAAATATAGAAAAGCTTCCAATGACATGAATTGGATTAAAAGATATATAAGTTATATATTGTTACTTTACTATAAATTTAATATATAATTTAACATTAATTAATATTTTTGAAAAATATTTGTTTTAAAATATAATCTAGTATTTCTCACAACACATCAAAAAATCAAGCTTCTCAGAAAAATAAAAAAAACACACATTTAGAAAATTTTATGATTCCAAATTCAATTATGATTTTTTTTAAAAAAATTAAATTTAAATGTGTGTTAGAATTTAGTTTTAAAATAGTTTCACGATTGAGATGTTGTAATACTCGGTCTTGCATTTAATCTAAGGTAAATCAATATTATTTGTAGCATAAGTGTAACATATTGATGAGTATAATTAAATCTAGAAAAAAGTAAATATTATTCTAAAATGAGAATATTCTATAGTATTCTGGAGATACATTCTCCTGACCTTAATGAAATTATCTCTTCACAATTAAACATTGATCTTGGTAATCATGGGATTGAAATTTGTAAATACTATTAATGGAGATCCCCATATCATAAACAGATATAACAAAACAAATTCATAATAAAAGGGAATATAAAATTTGAAGGGCACCACAAAAATATTATTTCAAATAATAAGAGGTTACTAAAAACATGGACATTTATGAATAAGAAAACTATCATGTTATAATAGAGACTAATAGAGAACATGTTCAACTCAAAATAAATGACCACAAATCCATAAACTAGAGTTGTGGAAATTCTCATTGATTTCATCGAAAATGATAATAATTAGAAAATTTTTTGTTTGAAACCCCTTTTCCATGACTATATGAATTATTTCACGTTATATTTATGTATGGAAATATATGTTTTTATACATTTATATTTAATGAGAACAATATCATCCATTGGTTGTTCCATGAACCATTTCTACTTCATTTTTGAGAATAAGTTTCCTCATTTGGTGAAGTAATAAATTAACCATTAAGAACATGTAAAAATGTCAAAATAAGTCATTTCATAAATTGTTAAATATTCAAAAATATTATGATCCAACACTTTATAAGGAATTTCATTGAATATACAAAATTAACTTATTATTAATCCAAAAAACATAATGTAGCTCTCTCATCATCATATACCAAACATGTGAACAACCTCGTTAGGCATTCCCTTGAAATATTATAATAACATGAATTTCCATAAAACCTTATCATAAAAATTCATTATTCCTTATTCTAGAAGATAAAAACATGTTATTGGATAATTTCCTTATATCCAAAAAATTATTAAATTCCATTAATTACTGCCTAATCGAAACTATAAATAAATCCTTATCATGTTCAATGGTAGTCTGTAATATCCAATGTACATTATTAATGTCAATAATATATGTATTTTAACACCATTATCTCATTATCAGGAACATATTAAGGTATATCTTTACCTAAATCATGTGCTTTCCAATGAAATTCAACATTCTACTAAATCAAATTTTCTGGTTTTCAGTACTAATCAACAAACAATTTCCATTCCTTAATGATAAATTAATCCAGTACAATCCATATACATATTTTAATTCTCATGAAAAATACCATAATGTTAAAATACTAAAGTTACATAATTCTCAATTCCAAACATTTTCATATTAGTCCTTACTCTTCATATATGGTAGTAGATAAATATTGACCTTGATTTCTTATCCTATTATGGTGTATACTATTTTGAAACATTAGACTTTGATTTTCATAGTGACCATCTTCTTAGATTTTAATAATTCTAAATTGTAACCCATTTTTTAATACATAAAATCATAAGAATGGTGGCCATTCACTCCACACTGGTAGAAATCCACCATTAATTTTATGTAAGTACGACATTGATTGTTTCCACAAGTATTATAATTTGTAAAATAATTCTTTACCTTCTTCACATTATCAATATGTTTCCTAAATTTCCTTATTTTATTTTTCACCCATATGAATCCATAATTCATAGATAATCCTTTATATTTATTTTTATCACATGATAATATATCCTCATAAGATGAGAATGATAGGGATATTAGTTAACTTTAAATTATTTTATTATGGACAATAAATAAATGATCATTCTTAATCATTGGATCATGTTTTTTATTTAGGTTTAAATTTCATATTTGGGTTCTATTTCTAAATGAATACATAAAATAAATTAGATCATTTCATGTAAAATTCCAAAACTATTGAAATAAATATCATAAATTGAAAATTTTATGTGTTACTGGTATTTTTATCAATAATGTGGTTACATTTGAACATTATTCTATACATATCATTAATTTATAATATAGGTTTAGCAACCCTAATATATGTTTTAAAAACAATAGTTTCCAAATATTCTAATAATTTTTTTTCTGAAACTATAATGAATCGACCAGAGATTCCTAGAACTGGTGCATTACATTATTGAATATGAATGATCACAGGGATAAAAAACCCTACGGACTGAAAGTTTAGTATTTTTGAAAGAATTTTTGCATACATGATACCCATATTACATTGTGAAATAAAAATAAATCATAATATCCAAAAAATAATAATAAATTGCATACTTGAAAAAATTCCCAATATTTCATTATCTTGTCCTAGGTAAAGGAAAAAAATATAAAGGTGATATCAAATGCTCTGTATTGGTATTTATAGTGGAATAAATAATTACTTAATGATAATAAATCATCATGAAAATGTAAATAACTAAGAACAAAATACATTTTCAAAACTATATATGGATAAATCAATATGGTATGATATGTAACTTAAAGATATCCAATTTAATCAATCAAACGATGATGATCTACATATATAGATAATGTCAATGAAAAAAATCATAGGGTTAAATAATAATTGAATCTGAATGAGTTAATTTCTTTGTTATTGGATTCCCTATTTCTTAGGTCCATTATACCTTAACCATTATGACCTCTCAAAAGATGGTTTATAACATATCGGGTAAAAACACAACTGATTGGAATAACATATTCATCTCATGAGACTAATTATACATCACGTGGATATCTATAAGTAGTACATAACCATTTCAAATGTATCCAAATCCATACTCGTTTAATTAATATGTGATTTAATTCTTGAAAAAAGTTCCTTATCAAGTATCTATATTGAGTAAATGTTATTTATTTACTAATATTTCCCTAGACACATAGATTAATGTCCAGGACCCACCATATGTAAAAATTTTATTTACTTTATGAAATCATTATACACATCTAACAAGAGTATGAATATCTAGAATAAATATGTTTTCCAAAGGAAAATGATCACAAGAATTTTATTTTTCTAACATAAAGTTAACAATCACAAAAGAAAATGAAAATGAAAAGTTTACTTTTACCACGTAATAATTTTCTAGTAAAAAATGTTTGGATGAGTTAATTCAAATAAAAAAATTAAATACAATGTTGATAATTTATCAAAAGTGTAAACAAATACACCCTACAAAATTAGTAAGTGGGTAATATGACATTTATCTCATACTTTTAAAAGATGAGATCTAAATCCCTTACCTCATGTCAGACTTGTCACATAGGTATATATATTTATCAATAATAAACATAAGTTAATTATTTAATTTCCTCACAACCATTTTCATTTTTATTATTACTTTTAGTTCACACATTACTATTTTTTAAACAACTAATTACACAATTATTTATATGTCGGGTGTTTTTATGATAATCGGTTTTGGGGTCAAAAACAAATTTCGTATGTCAACTATGGTTAAAGAAGAAATTATATAAAAATATCCCAAAAAATAATCATTAAATAATTATAATTTTTATTCATTCATATTGAACCAAAAAAAATTCATGAATTATGGTTAAGAAAAATGAACAATGGTTACAATCATGGAGATGGTGGGCCATACATACATATCTGTAATGTTCCCATTTTTTCAATGATCATTATGGAAAGAAGGTGAGTAACATTATTTGTTTACAAAATTATCAGTATATCAAAAATATATTTTTATTTAATAATTTATACTTATACATATAATTCATGTGATATATAAGGAATCATATCACGTCGAGGAGATGGTAGTCCACATGTAAACAAACAATGTGATCGATTTTGTGTGTGTGGAAATGTTAATAAGGAATATGATATATTATATTACTTGGAAGGTCATTATGTCACTGATATCATATATATTTAATTTATGTCATATTTTATTAATTAATAATATTCTGAATACATTCCATGTAATGTGCGAATGTATCACGTCGTTTTGAGTAGGTCGTAGTCTACATGTCCTCTAATGATGTTATCATATTTATACAAAATAGAATCCATAAAGGTATGTTTTATAAGAATTTAATATAAATAATTAAATAATAAATATAATTCTTATAACAAAATAACAATGTTTAAATCAGAATTGAAAATCATGAGAGGTGTTAAAGGAAATATGAATGACATCATTTAACGAGGTGGTAATTCCTCCTAAATTAACAAATCTTTTTTACCCATTTGATGGGAGTGTGTATAGGTTTAGGTCAATGAATTAACAAAAAAAGTAATTATATTGAGGATAATGATGTTATTTAATAAGTATGTAATTATAAGAAACTATGTGGTGGATAAATAAATAAGACATAAATTCACATTAAATAATTCTACAAATTTTTCAGGTAACTCCTTTTGGTTTTCACCAAATGGATTCCATGGTTTTCATTCGAAAATGTCAAGAAATCTATATGTATAGTACTGATGTTGAGAGACTATTTGTGTAGTGTTTTTATGATCAAATGTTTCTTGAGACAAATGAGGATGGTGGTGGGGGAATTCTTTTTTATAATGGATGTGGGAGTGAAATTCATATAAATACTAAAATGTATATAGTATTGGGAGGTATCCAATACTTCATGTGCATAAAAATGAAAAAATAATGTATTAATGTGTACTTATGGTTGTTAACCACACCCTATACACAAAAATAAGTTCATTTTTATAATTTTGTTCCCTTAATATCTATGTATCCACGATTTTATCATTTTCATTTTTAATAATGATACGAGTTTTATTACATATATTAATTCTCAATTAATTCTTAATTAAATTAATAGTTTATATAAAATATAGAAAAAAGAGTTCTAAATTTGAAAAATTATTTTATAAAATTTACTCCCATGAGTGTTGGAAACTAATTTTAAAATAGGAACATGTAACACACAAAAACACTACTTTAACCCGAACCATTCTATGAAATTTCTAATATCCAAGGAGAATATTATAATTATTAAAGATAAATTATTAAATTAATTGACCATATTTTAAATTTATTGAAATGCGAAATATACTTGGAAGACTATTTTTTAGTTATTAATTTTAAATGATTTAGTAAAATATTATTTATTGTAAAATAATATAAATGATCATATTAATATTATATATTTTGTTTAGTTTATAAATATTAAAAAATTATTAGAATTAAATAATATTAATTTAAATTCTTTGCAACATCATATATATTCCCTAAAAATAAGGTAACAAAATAATTCATTAAATTTAATTTAATTTTAATGTTTTTATCTTCATTAATATTATTTAATTATAAACAAAACAATCTATATGTTAGCATTTTTGAATCATTCCACGTAATTATATCATCTATAAAAATTATAGTTAAATTGTAATTACAAAAACATATAATTTTCATTTCAATATAATTTTTATATCTGAAAATATGTAGCTTCTTCGATACTAAAAAAATTATAATTGTTAAAGGTAATAGAGGTTCTGTTTATTTATTTTCCTCACCAAATTTGTTATATGGTTGAATTTGTTGAACATATGTCCATATAATAAAAAAATGATCCAAGAGGTTATATAGATGATATATTTACATCCACTTTATTTTTTACTTGTCTATAGTTCATTCCCCCTCCCCTTATGTTTAACATTTATTCCCTTATGAAACATGATTTAACGTAATCACTGTAAATAATTTTAATTAATTTCACAAAACCTTTTTATCAATAACTATATTTATCATATAATATTATAAATAATATACTATTTACAACTATTTAGGTTTTTTTCAAAATCAATTCACATAAGTGGTGAAATTAATTTTAAAGCTAATCTCGTAGATGTGGCGGTAAAGTGTGTTTTTCAAGTTAAAATGCTCAAAAGTAAAATATGTTTTTATTTCCAAAGTATAAAGTTTTTTCAAATGACATATATTGTGTTAATATATATATATATATATAATAGATCTATTTTTAGTGTAAAACCAATTTAAAATATAATTTATCATTAAAAAATATATCGATAAAATGATAATTTTTGATTAAAAACATTATTTTTTACTCTACATCAAAAATGGAGCGTCTCATAAAAATATCAAAAATTTACTCGAAACTAATTTTGATATTATGAATTATTAATTGATATTTTTTATAAATAATATATATAGAAATATAAGAATTTAGTTTCAAAATAGGTATGTTGTCCAAAGGTGGTAAAACTTAGTATTGTAAGTAGCTCAAGTTAACTCAGTGTTGTGAGTAGGGTAAACTGAACACGGTGTTTAATATAAATAAATATATAAAGAAAATAACATATATTATAATATTAAAATATTTTAGATTCTTGGGGTGTAACAGCTTATATATTATTCTTCTTAGGGAGGTGCGGCATAATTGTTTTGGGTCAAATACACCAGATAATTCTATCTCTAGTATCAATCAGCCTATCATAGAATTGGGGGCCACAAGATTCAGAAGACTATATAGATAATTTTTGATGATTTATTTGACTTGATTTCAAATCCTTCAGTTTCAGAGGTTTTTCTAGAAAAATTCACGGTATAGAAACCCACCAAGAATTGTCTGAGCATGATTGGACAGGATGGATGATGTGATGGTCTAACATTGGAAGCATTAAATAGATATTTATTATTTTTATTCATTCCTGATAGGATAATGATATGTAGAGAATATGAATTTAGGGAGAATAAAATGGGTTCTATATTGGTAGCTACACACTCCCCTCAATTTACTAATCCCTTATATATTATTACTCTTTCAGTTAGGAATGATAAATTGAAGGCTATGTGTTGGAGATCCATCTTCATCCTTAAATGAAAGGAATGTTTAGGACCTTTTTACTAACTACATACATATATTTTCTATATAATGACATCACAATTGAAAGGGTTCTAAAAAAGGATATATAATTTGTATTCTACCAATCTTCAGTACTCAAAAGTGTAGATGAACTAAAAATGGGAAGAGTGTCAGTTTTTGTTGTTGGAATAGGAAATCTGAGGATGTGCAGAAGAGTTTTCATATATAGGTGACCTGAAATACACAATATTTATCTCTAACAGGGGTGTGGGTCTTCTGTGTTTTAATAATTGGACTTTTGGGAATAATATCATGTTTTAATTTCCCCATATACCACATTCAGATAGTTTGATTAGATTTGGAATCTCCAACAACATTCTTAAAAGAATTCAAGGATGAGGTTGTACTAGGGTTGTCGAAACTTTTGATCTATGTCCTATCGATCATAGCAAGTTCCTCTTCAGTAGACCCAGATGATATCATCTCAGAGTAGTCATGTTTCTTAGGTAAAGAGTCATAGATATATTTAGGGACATGTTAATATAGAGGATTGAACATTAGAAAATGGTGGTGATGGACTATCTACTGTTCTAGTTATGTTCATGTACACTTATATGTTTACCATAGTTTCTAATAATAGTAATTTCTATTATACTGTTGATACAAAATTTATTTCAAGACATTACTAAGAAATAAATATTTATTCAATGTTTCCTCCCCTTGATTCATATTTTTACATGAAAATTAAATATCTTAAATAATTATAAAATTGTCTTATAGTCATTTCTTAATAGGGATATATAGGGGAAATAATGATTTGTAGATGGATATGTTCAATGTGATTCTCATTATGGACTATCTAACAAGATTCCAAGATAACATTTATTTCATTTATAAACCTATACCATTTACCTCTTACAAATGAGAGAATTATATAATTTTTGATGATGGGTAACATATATTAGGTAGAGTTTTTCTAGACTTGAGTTATCATTGGAAAATAATGGCAATTATTACAGGCTTCTATCCATCGTTTGGATTAGTGGAAACCCCACATATTTTCATACAACCATTGATCATTATCTGGATATCTTCCTAGAATACATTGTATGAAATCCTCCTAATAAAGGTGTTGACTTTGAGTTATAGATCACCGTGTGTGCATAAAAAATTATGATACACCCTTATCATATGGCGTTGACTGTGTTAAATTACTTTAATATAAATCATTAGTATATATATTAGAAGGAGTTTTTAGGCTAATTACTTCATTGTGGGGAGAACCTATTTTACTCACACATAAAGGTGATGGTTTCCTTAAAATATAAGTATATTACATGAAGGTTAACCAAGTGGTGTCTAAGAGAATATATCATTTAACCAAGATCATTATTATTTTGAATTAGTTACACTATTCAAGGTGGGTATCTTGGTCTGATCTTTGATCAGGATATCCATATCTATGGGTTAGATAGAAAGACATCCTAATGTTAATGCTTTGATGTTAGTATGGATTATATGATTATATTGTGATTATATTTGGAAAAAATGATACATTTTTAGTGGTTATGGTTCACCTTGAAAAATCATCCCTCATATCATAACTTGTTCAATCAATTATTTTGTGATGATATTCTCACCCACCCACTGACCCTAGAGTTTTCTACCAAATGTATTGAGATTTTCCTGAAACACTTCATGAACATCACAATTACGTCATTATATATTATTATAACATTGGATTTAAGAGGTAACATTCTCGTTAAATGTAGTGTGTGATGTAGGTATATCGGTGGTCATCAAGAATGTTGAGCCAATGATCTACTGGATATGTCCCTAGATCATTATTGATATTAGGAGATTCTATTGAATATAAGGATATTAATGATGTTCTATCTGTGAAATCACCTTTTTATTTGCATACATAAATAATCATATAATAATGGGATTGAATTTCTAGTGGTTATATCCATGAAATGATACATATATTATTTTTAATAGTAGGTTTACTACAATTCAAATGTTGATAACACCAAATAAGTGGGAACATTATTCTTTATATTGTGAGGAATTAAGCGTTGGTTGGGAAAAAATGTTGATAAAATGAGATAAATTAGATGATTATATGTCACATTAGTTGTGACACCATGAGTGGAGCTACTATACTCATGAATTAGATCTAGACTTAATATTTATTTCTTTGATGTGTTGGCCACACAATCTATTCTATGATAGTATTTATCGACACTAACCATTAGAACCTTCATTGTATCATGAAAAATGGGACATGTACATTAGGAAGAGGTTAATTATAGATTATATATATATATTGAACTATGAGATTTATTATGAACTAGTTAAGGGAAACAAGCTTGTATGCTCAATTCTCTATAAGGGACATGCAGCTTAAGTGATGGGAGAATGATGGAGATAGACGAGCTTACTAGATGATTGGAGGAATGATTTTTTAATTGACTCAAGATCAATGAAATTTGATCCATCTATGGTCACAAATACTCTAGTATAACACATAATGGATGAATAGTGAGATATCCTCAACTATGTTGTGATGTGGGAACAACAAGTTGGAGGTGAACCAAAACTCGAGTGGTCCTTGAATAGAGATGATATGATCCATTTATATTATAATGTGGTAGCCCCTACACCCATTAGGTAAGATTTATTGAGATTCTACCATACCTATATGTGTTAGGTGCATCCTGTAGTGACAAAGGTGAAAAAATATAGTAAGATAATGTGTTAGTTTCTATATATGAGGAGGGAAATTTTGGGATTTTTTTATTGATACCTTACCAGATAGAGGATAAATGTTGAGCACTAACATCATAGTGGATTCCATAATCCATTCCCATTGACCATGTTTAAGAGAGATGATATCCCTATATATCATGTGATGCGTTTTCCAGGACTAGAATGATTTGTGATAGATTTTGGGGGATTTTGGTTGATTAATGAATGTTTATCATTTCAAATTTTTCAGTATCACTCACTTGTTAGATGATTTTTTAAACCTATATGTCCCTGAAATTTCATTATTTCATGGAATTTTATTGTGTTGTATATATAAAGTAGGTTAATGTATCATTTGATGATTTTTGGATGGAATTTAGAAGATCTTATAGACTCTATTAAAATTGATCATTGAATTACTTCCCTACATAAAATAATTTTGTAAGGAAATTATTCACATAATAAAGGATATTGTTCAATATAGTTCCATAGACTTTGATGGAGCTTGTTGAATCACCCATAATTGGTTTTGTGCTCATAAATCAATAGTTAAGAATACTCAATTCAAATAGAAAATTATTAGGCTCTCTATGTTATGCCATTATGGTTCCCTCTATGTTAGTATAAGGATGGTGAGGTTATATTTGTGGGGGCCAGTCTGGTGTAAGAAAACTCTAAATGTGTTCATGTTATTTAGAATAGCATTATTGCTCAAAGAATTATTAATTTTATACCATCCACCAAATGAGGTCTTTGAAGTACACTGTAGGTGACTATGTTTCATCTGAGAGTAAATCCTCTGTTAGGCCACCAATGTTTGAGAAAGTATGGGTAATTTAGTCATGTTCTATTGGGTCCTTCATGATGAAAAGAATATTGGGAATAAGGAATACAATCTTGATCATCCATCCCGCTTCCAACGTAAACAAAATAGGTTTCATGTGTATCATCTTGAGAGGTATATGCTTGATAATTTGAATATGATCAACTATAAAGATGTGGAGAAACATCTAGATGCATCATATGTGAATCTCCTAGAGGTGATTGTATATAATATAGATAAAATCATTCAATAGAAGATGGTACCACTAGTTCTCATTCAATGTAATAATGGATTGATCGATGTGGAGGCTTGAGAGGATGTGAATGATTTTATGGATTAGTGGCATCCATTTTTTATAAGATAAATTAAATGTACTTCTCAAGGATGAGAAGATTGTCTACCAGATAATTGTAACATCCACACTTTGTTTTTTGTTTGAGATGTGTCGATATTATGAAATATATATTCCAATTAATTATTCATTATTATAGAATATTTAAAGGATGCTTTTATATGGATATGAGTATTTGTTTTGAAGGTGTATGAGTTATGAAGGGATGGTTCATGTGGTTGTTGGTTGATACCCACTTGATTGCTGGTGGAACTCACTAGCTAGCTAGTGGGACTCCAGTAGGCATATAGGGTTCTACAGACCCCACCAGATTGTTGGTGGGGAGTGAGTAGCTAACCAATGGAACTGGAAGAAACCATGTGGTTTTTCTAATCACATCGTCACGATGGAGGCCTTTCATAGGATAGTCAATGGGGACACTGGCTCCCATTTAAGGAACATTAGGTTTCCAGGGCACCCAGTCTGAGGGTGAAATTAATGAATCCTATGATATTTTAGTCCCACACATATTGTATGGAATTAATTATAAATTTTAAACCGTAATGACATTTATTTGTATTTTTAAATATCCAAAATTTAATATTTTCGTTCACATTGTTACCTCGTTTCATCTATGATGTTTAAATGATATAGTGATGCATGACTAGTGACATTTATATAAATCTTTCAAACAATTTTTACCCTTATTGTTAGATGATCATGAAACTATGAAGGACCTCTATTTTCTATTATTATTAAATGATTAATTCCCTCTTTCTTTATAAATAGTTTAGGGGTCCAGTGTTTTCAATGAGTATCTATTTTTGATCAGCATCTACCGTAGACAACTAATGTTAAATGGGGTTGTGTGTATGAATAGCCTCCCTAAAAATAATCTTAAAAAAATAATGTTGTAAAATTAATCAATTAATTATTATTTGGTTTATTATTGGAGAATTCATCATATCAATGAATACCCAATGACCATAACTCTAATACTCAATAATGGAGGACATTTCAATGTAATAAAACATTTAATAATCATCATGATGTCTGCATCCTGGTTATTATCATCATGAATAAATATTATATGTTGGATTATTAATGTATTGAAGATCATTGGTTATTACCAACACACACATCCTGTTTAAATTATGAATTATTGGTCTGTTAATAGAACGAAAATTAATATGGTGAATTAGTATCCCTTCATTCAATATACATTAAAATTTATCCCATTGACATACTCGTTAAATCATCCCTTGATCCATCAGCTCATTCTCTACGTGTGTCTAATTATTTCATTCATCTATCATTTTATAAATTATTGAGTTATTTATAATCTTCTTTATGGTAGGATGTTCCATATAGTTTGAGGACCTTTTATACTCTTATTTACTTAATTTAGGATATGTCAGAATGAATTGTTGTTTTTAAATGTTGGTGGTCGTTTTTGGGTGTGCTTATTATCATAATACTCATATATGATCCTCTTTGCATTGGTATTTCTAGTTTATCTTGTAACAATGCATGATTTTGGTCATATTTTATTTTGTTAATTCAATTATATGAACATGATGTTTTGTTATGGTTGTATTGTTATGATATACATGGTAACATTTATTACCATTCCAATAATGTTTTCTCTACCTATTCGTGATTGGTGGGAATTGGGGGATGATTACCCCTAAGAGGGGGAGTAATAATGATGCATGAAGATGATGGTGGTGGACCCCTACATAGAGAAATATCGTGATAACATTTTGACTTTAATGGAAAATTATTTAATAATGCTACTGATGAATGTGTTGGAACTTGATGCCTTTCCAATACATAGTAGAAAGATCACTCTATGCGTAGCGGGATTTCTAGTGACATTTACCTTGCCTTGTGTCTAGTTCTCTATCATTTAAATAGTCCATACCATCCTTCTGGTATCGATCTGAAGAATGTATGCCCAGGGATCAAGGTGGATTTGTTAAAACAAGGGTTATTTTAATAGTGACATTATTTTTCATTTTAATTTTATGTTATCATGAAAAAAATACGTTATTGAAGTCCTCATTTTTATAAGGATATATTTGTGGTTTTCTACTATGTTTTATTAATCACACCATATACTATAATTTGGAAGCATTTCCAGACATCACGTATAGTGATTTAAGAAATGGAAGGGGTCTATAAATGATTGTTGAGATAAGGAGCATGAATATGGAAGTATTATTTAGATGTAATTCAAAGGATACAATATTTTTATTTATATATAACATGGACACTATATTATGGTTCATTTGGAAATGTAGTGAGATGATTCATTTATTAATTATATGACATGGATTTCATTTGATATTATTTTTTTACTATTTAAAATAATTTTTTATATTATTTATCATTTTTTGAGAAATTACATGGTAATTATTATTAATTCTCCACGCTGATGGTGTTCAAACCCTTTTTTTTATTTGGATGCATCATATCTGTGGAGAGCATGAATGAGGACTTGTGACTCTCCATCTTGGACATGATGTTTTTCAATGGAGTGTTAAATTTTTCACGATATATATTTAAATATATATTAAATATGATTTATTTTTTCTAATGAATTGAATGATACATGTACTTTTTAATGATTTATGATGTCTCATAGATCATTTTAATGGAATTTTCTTTTGATTCTGATACACTTATAACTGAATTTAAAAATAATGTATATTACCATTGGATGGTAGTTAAATTTTTTTTTATAAATTGGATTTATCTTTAAGTAATGATAAATTCTAATAATATATGGTATATTTTTCATCATCGTGGTAAGAATAATATAATTACATTGAGTGATTATGATTATTATTTTTTTAATTATATTTTCTAGGTTATTATTTTTTGTGTGGACTTATTGTAAAAGAAGTTAATTTGTTTATTTTTATTGTTCATTTTGATCCTTGAGATTTATGATTTTATAATGTGGAATATATTAACACTGATTATTGAAAACACAGTGATTATGGGTGTAGAATATATAACATATGAACTATGATTTTTGATGAAGAGTGGTGATGGACTTGTTTTAGATCATGGTGATCCAAAAGGAGTCCATGTATAGAGGTTCCTATATTTGACTATTGGTTAAATATTTTATTAATGTAGAACATTTTTCTTCCATGTAATATAATTTATGATGTTACTGGTGTGGAATCTCTATACCATGGATTCCATTACCAATACTATTATCATGTTGGGATAAAAGAGAAGTTGTTTTAGGAATTGGAAGTGGTTGGTAATAATATGATAATATGAATTTTTATTTTTTATCTATATATCAAAACATTGTATATTAATTACCATTTTATTATTTCCATTTTTTCATTTTTTTAATTAGGTTTAGTTTTATAACATCTAAGAGTTTTATATTTATTTCATTTTCTTTCTTTAATTACATTGAATTATTTTGATGATATAACTTCTACCAAAATAACATTATGAAGTTGTAAAAATCATGATTCAACCTTTTCACATCAATTCAACAACTATTAATGATCCCATTTTTATTATCTAAGAGAATGTTTTGTATCATAGACTATCAACATTTACATCAAAAAAATATATAACATTATGTATATATTTTTTTTTATAATAGGTATAACTTTAAAAAATTTGGGAATCTAAATTATGGTATGGGATCTTATTTTTGGGGTTAATAGTATATATTAGTGAGATCAGATAAAGATTTTTTTTAAAAATACTAGAGTTGATCATTATTAAAAGATGTAATTAAATTTCAAAATCCAAGAGATATAATTTTCTCAATTTACTCGATAGGATTTGTAATTGTATCAAGTGAAGTATAAAGTATTAAAGAAATATTTGTGTTCTACTAAAATAAATTTTTAATTTTTAATTTTATCATTGGTAATAGAAAAATAAGTATGAAACAAATTATAAATTATAAATTTTGAAATATAAATTTTTATCGAAACTATGAGAACTATGAATCATGAAGACTATCATGATTATAAAATATGGAAGGGAGGATCATTAGAAATAATTCCCAAGAGTATCATGAAAAAATTTAATAGTCATTAGATAAATTATGTGAAATCAATGATGATCATATTTTGGAGATGATGATGATCATATTTCTAAATGACTGAGAATACAATAAAAATATATATTATATGATGTTTCTTAATAATCATAGAATTTATGATCTCAGAAAAACATGCATGTGATATTGAAGTAAATTGAATAGAGATGTTTAGATGGATAAGTAAAAGAATTATGTTGTATTTTTTTTCAACATCCATATATTTTACATTTAAATATAACATAAATATTCTTTGTACCACAAATAAATGAAAATGAAAACCTTTTGTAGAATGTAGTTGATTAGATGTTAGTTAATGTTACCATTCTCAACATACAATGTGAACAAAAATTATTTTCGAATATAAGGAGGTCATAAATGAACATAGGAATGATGTATATGAAATAAATATAAGAAGGGACGATAACTAAAATGTTATATATTATGAATATAAGAAACTAGGTCATATCAAACCTGATTTTATTTAATTTATGATTATTGTTAAGTAATATAAGAGACTATGAAATGAAGAAATATATAATGTATTTAATCCCATGAAAAATACTTAGAGCACTCGTGAAGAAAAATAATCGAATGGTATATGTGTTAACAAATAGATGAATTCATAATAAAAATACCATTTTTTTCAAAGGTTTCGTATAATGTTGTGTGATTCATGTGAATGTTATCTATTTATTCTCTTATGAAATTATATTTAGATTAATCCTACCTTTTTTATTTGAATGATTAAGATGATTCAACATCATTTGAATAAATGGATACATATTTTACTTTCCTAAAGAATGAAAATAATAATTTGAAAAAAGGTATAATTTAGAGAGGGAATAATCTTCTATATATTATAATATAATTTAGTGACATATAACCAATTCAGATTCACAATCAGTTTCAATTTAAACTCTTGATTATTAAAACTTATTTTTCATACCAAATTATATAGATAAAATTATTCAAAAAAATAATTGAAAATATTCATAATAATATGATAACATAGATATGTTTTAAAACTATTTTAATCATCATAAACATCATTGGGAGTTGGATTTATTTCAAAAGGGCGCATTTCTATTCAAAAAATGTTTTTCAAAAAAATTAAAACATATGTAATAAGTGATAAAGGGGGTGTACTTTGGGAAAACATTTTTCCTTAAAAATTAATAAATTATAAAGAACAAATATCGTTTATATTTTTAAATAACTAACAACTATATATAGTTATATTTTTTAATGATATGAGTTCTAAAAGTAATTTTCTCAAACATTTGTTGATGTAATCATGTTTGGGAATAGTACCTTTATATTTTTTAGGATAAAGTGATGATTAACTATAGTAAAAATAATTAGTATATGGGTAGAAGCTATTAAATACACATTATATTAATAGATTCTATATTCTCAAGCTATCAAAAGTTAGTTGGTGGGAATGTTACTTTTGGAGACAATTTGCAATGAAAAATATTTTTTATTAGAATTTTTTAATTACTTTTTATTAATTTCACATGGAATGTAATCTATATTTTAGTAGATAAGTACAACATTATCATAAAAATAAATTTATGTGATGAAGTTTTATCTATAATATTTGAGAATGAAAACTATACCATCATGTCATCAGAACGAGTTCAAATTTTATCTAGTGATATCCTTAATAATGATTCCATTATTGGACTAGAAAACTATAGTTTCTGTAAGTTAAGTCACATAATATTATTGAAGGATTTGTCTAGCATTGTAATAAGTTATTATAAATCTATAATTTTATGAAGATAGATAAACAATATACCAAAATTCATGTGAAGGATTTATTAAAATTTAAAAATAATTCATCTAATGTATATGAACCCTGCCAATATGGTATGAAAGATAAGCAAGGATTTAAACAAACCAAAAAATATCAACTCCTAAATCTGTAAAATTAATTCAAATGGATGATTTTAGAAATCTACAAACTAGATGAATCAATGGAATTTTTTTGCCTATATATGAATCAAATATCATACTAGTTATGATTAGGAATATTTTGTGGATCTATTATATTAATAATTATTATTTTTCAAAATTATTACTTCTCATTTTCAAAATTAAAACAAACCCACTTTTATTTACTTTTCATAATGATCATGGGGGAGAGAATGTTAAATTTTATTTTTGAACATTTTATTGTGAGAAAATAAACCCTCCTAAAATTATTACACCCAAAAAATAGAAGAATGATGTAGTTTAGTTCTTGAATAAAAAAAATCATTTAATTCCATAGAATTGTTTATGTGAATATTTTTTTCCAAATAAATTATGGAATGAAACTTCTAGTACAATTATATTCACTATATATCATTTTATACTTCAATATATAAAACAAAATAATTAATTGTAGAAGGGATGGAATCCAACACATGTTTATGTAAGATATTTCAAATTGAATGTATTTATCTTTTTTACAAAATATAATTTATTTTAATTATATATAAAAGATGTTGAATTTATTTTTCTTGCTGAGTTGACCAATTGTAAATCATATCTTGCTTTCAATTGATTTTCACATTCCATTAAAGAATTTTTTACTGTTAATTTTGATGACGTTGATACTTATACAATTTTAAAACATTTAGATTATGAAAATAATGATGTTTTTCTTTATAAATATGTACCAAATTTAACTTCTAAAAGTTAAACCACATCCACTGGATTTTTCCTTACATTTTTCATGTCTAATGGAGTATACCCATCCAATATATAATAATTAACCTTTATTTTTTAACTATAATGTACTTAATTTTATAGATTCATTTTTATTATAATATAATTTTTGATGTAGTGTGACTGGTTAAACTGAATGATCGTTATAAAATGAGTATGCATATCTATTATTCATACCTCAATATGAATACATAATGATATATGATTCCATTAGTGATGAGATTTTGATAATTTCTATAGAATAGGGGATTATTAAATTTAAAGGGATTAAGGATTGAACCATAGTTGAATTTACAAATGTATTTGTGGTTATAATATTGAAATGGTATTATATGAAATATTTTATGAGAGTTGAATAATTATTCAAAAATATGAAAAACTATATTTTTCTCATTATTATCTTAATAATGACATAGATTATGGAAAATATTTTTCTCTTGTATCTATTCATGAATCCATAAGATTTCAATTTTCCCACACTAAACATATGTTCTTTACTCAACATAGTGATACAAATAGTTCCTTAATTGTAATTTATGTTTAGGCTGATGATTATGTTGAACAACCTCTTATTTTTATGGATATTAGTATTCTAGAAAATTTATTAAAACATATTGTGGATATTCAATATGTTAATGATGCCCTGAGATCCAATTATGATAGTTTATTAGGACTATTTATACAAGAAAAATTATGATAAAGGAATACTTGTTACAATTTTAATTAGCAAGATTTTTTTAAATCAATAATATATTAAAATAAAATTTTAATAATGTTATACTCATTTCAACCAGAAAGAAATTATCTTATGGTTTTTCAAAACATCTGAAAAGTGATTTTGATGGGTGTTTAATGAATAAAATTAATAAATCTTATTGACATGAAGAAAACTCAATGACTGTAAGGAAATATAATAACATCAGAAAAGAAAGTTAGATATTAACTAAAGCATTTTTTTTTAATTTCTTTGAGTATTATTATTCTGGAAGGTGCCTCCTATAAACCGAATATGAAGGAATTATGGAAACATATTGATCAAAAAAAAATTTAGAGGGATGATCAGAAGTTTAAATTACATGATATCTAGTCATCTAGAAATTATGTTTTATACGTTTTTTTTGTGCCAGATTATAATAAACGGTTTAATAGCCTTATATTAAGGTAGTTAGATAGATCATCCTCTATCATAAACGAACTTGATAAATGGATAATTTTATTCTTCAGGTTACGATTTAATTTTTAAAACTTATTCCAATATATAAATATGATTTTTCAAAATGGATTAGTGGAGTACATATAGAACTTATTACGTTCTCAGTGGATCTTTAGTCTCCTGGACTAAAAAAATGAATCATTCAGTTTAACATTAATCTGTTATTGTAAAATATTTTTCCACAATATGTTGGTGTCCTCAATTTTTGTTTATGTTTCACAAAATAAAATAATTTAGAATTAGTTTTAATTTATATATTAATTTTTTTTAAATAAATTTCTATTTATTTATATGAGAACCCAAAAAATCATTCTTTTCATAAACACATAGATATAAACACCGGTACCCTTATGATAAAGAAAATATTATCCTTGAGTTTATTAGATTTTAAGAACATATTATTGAATTTTTTTACAAAACAATCAAATATTTATTAATTTGAATATATTAAATAGACTATGAGTATGATTAGTTTTAATTGAGAAAAATATACTCTTCTTATTTTACTACGTCATAACATTGAAAAAGTCACATAAATTAGGGATATAATTCAATATTTAAAACTATATTAATTTTATTATAATGTAAATTAAATTTGATGAAATTGTTTTTATTGCATATTTTAAGCTTCACATTGAATTTATTTTGAGATAAAAATTATAAAAGATGACATGTATAATGAAATTAAAAATATTTATCTTATAGATGGTTAATTTTATTTCATCTATTTATAACCCTATCAATTACAACGATCGACTTTTTTTATTTTTCATATACATTTTGTTAATGTTACATTATATATTCTCATCTAATAAATTATATATATAGTAGTCGTTTTATATTTTACTTTTACACATTCTAAAATTTACTTCCATATTTGAAATTACATAAGGTTTACTCCATGAATATTTGGAAGATTATGTTTTATAAAACATAAGAAATAAATTATAATTTCTAAGATTATATATAATAATTGAAACAATTTCATTACAACGTAATGAGACATCGTTGTTAATATAATATCATCCATTAGTATCAAATGATAACTTCTAGAAGTGTATTTTTATTTTTTTCTTATCTCATTTTTACTCTCTTTAAATGTTTTTTTATTAATTCCATTATTGTAATCCCAAAAGGTGGAGAATTTTTTTCTGTTTTATTTATTCAAAATTAGAGTATTCTTTATATTTTTAAAAAGATATAGACATGATAATTCAGAGGACAATTCAACTTACTATATAGGAGATGCAAAATGGGAGAAAAAATAAATGTTAAAGATATTAAATGAGGATAAATACATTTTAGAAGGAGGTTATTTATATTTTTTACGATGTTATTTGAGTAAAAATATTACTACAATATAAAAATTACTATATAAACAAGGGGGAATAATTTTCATAAAATAACATGGAGTATAATAATTTACTTCATTTCATTAATAATTTTCTAATAAAATATAATGTTTTTATTTCATAACATTTTTTGTACATTTTTTATTAAACATATATCATTTTTAAAATCTACAAAGGATGATTGAGAAAGGGTTGAATTTGGAGAATTTTGAAATATTTACATGCATTAAAGAAATATTTTTATTGATTTTTTGATTATTTTTTTTGGGATAGAATCGTGAATTGTAAATTATTTGGTTATTACAATCATGGGAAATTTCATCAAATGTTATATGAATTTTTTAATTTTCATTTCTATCAAACTGATCGTTACTTTATTTTTGATTTTGTCTCTTATGATTTTGAAAAGGTGATATATTATTGAGTCAAATGAATACATTTTAGTATTATGATTAGAAAACCTCTGTATAAATCATGTTTAATATATAATAACAACGTGATTTTATATGTTTTTTTTGTTTTAATTTTTTAACATCTAACTCTATATTATAGTGAATTGAATAATAACTTTAAAATTTATAAAATCATGAAGTCACAATGAACATTTTAATGCAAGAATCTATACAAATTAAATTAATTTTATAGGAAAAACAAAATATCATGGACATTACCATTAAATTATTGTTAAAATGTTTTACAAAAATATATTTGATCATTGAGGAATGAGAGAAAATTTAAAGTGATCATATAATTTCGATACTGAAGTTATACATCATCACTCTTCTTTTAGAGATATCAATTGTACTTTTTTTATTTATGTTTACTATGAAATTTTTTTGAGGACATATTGTAAAATATATTAGTTTTATTCATATAATTTGTTACTCATATATTTATATTCAACTAGATTCTAGTGTGGAAACTACTAATTTATATTATATATATGGGTAATAATATTGTTGGGTAATTTTATTCTTTTAAAAAATGAGTTTGAAAAAGTATACATCTAGAATTTCTAATGATTATGTTGATCAAAGATGTTATTGAGGATAGAGATACCAACTATCTACTTCATGTTGAATATGTTCATTATAAGTAAAATGATTCTATCAATCATGGAGGTTTATGAATTTCTTGGAATGGAGGTTTTATACAATAGATATAGATAAATGTCATATTTATTATTTGTCAAAAATTCAAAAAAAATTGAATAGGAACTGACTAGAAATAATAAAATTTTTGTAGTTTTCTTATTCCCTTCTAAGACACAATTTTTTTTATTAAAATTTTATTATTTCCAATTGGTTTTTTTACATTGTATTAGTTATACTCATTTTTAATTTTTTATTTATAATAAATCTATTACATTGATTACATGTATTATTTGGTTGTTATAACTTTCAAAAAATCTAATTTCTCATGTGGGTGAAAATTATGAGTTATATTTCTGGCATCAACTCACTCCCCTCTTCGGGCATCCATATTTTATATTCTAGGAAAAAATTTAGTATGTAAAATTATTGGTTTTAGGTTTATTATTTAGTTTTAAATATTTAATGTATAATAATGTTTTAAAATAATATTTAATGTTTTTGGTTATTATATTTGGGATTTTCATTTTATGATTTATATTTTTTTATTAGACTTTTAGATTTTGGTTTTTGTAGACAATGTATTGGGGATTAAATTATATGGTTCATGATTAATTTTGTCTTGGTATACGTTTGTTTTTTATAATTTAATGGTTATAGATTATTTTCTTAAAATTGTTTAGTTCTAGATGTGGACCATTATTTGACCAGTCTCCAGTTATTTTTCATTTAAATTGACCCTCAGTTCACATGTGTTTCAAATGTTGTAGATCATATAGAATTTTTTTTTTGTGTATTCAAACAAATTACTATTGAACACAGAAAATGTATTGTATTAAATAATTAATCTACCTCTAACAAATCATCCATTATTTCATAGTTAGATTTTAATAATTAATTTCTCATTGGTATTTATTTCATGAATATTCATGTTATATATTGATGAGTGTGTATAAATTATTAATGTATAATAACTAAAGTAATAATTCATAGAAAAAATTTTATTTTTTTACATTCTCATTCTACAATACATTCCCTAGTTCTTCTCTAAAAATTTATGATTTTATTTTACATAACACCCTTAAATCCATTGGTTTAACTTGTTTTTCATTATCTTTTTTTTACTTTTCTTATTTTTATATTTCTAAAATAATTACCTTTGAGGGTTTTTATTCTGTTTCTTATTTTAGATATTTATTTGTTTTTAGGAATTAAAATTCTTTATTTAGAGATTATGTTTAGCTTCTTTTTCAGATTTATTTTTTTATAGGTAAATTAATCAAATTTTATTATTTTTGTAATTTTGTTTTTGGATTAAGATAGAACTTTTAGGAATTTTTATTATGGGTTTATAGTTACATTATATAGTTTAGTATTTAATGACCTCATTTTATAGTTTTTTCTAATGTATTGGGTTTATTATTTCAAAATATTAATTATTCATTCATAATTTTGTGGTTATTTATTTTTGTTTTATGGTTTAATTATTAATCTAGATATTAGATTTTTAGTTTTTTATTTACGGTTTTGGGGTTTTTAGTTAATATATTAAAATTTTATTTTTATAATTTACTATTACGATTAAGACATAATGAATTTAAATTTTTATATATGATTTAGAACTTATGGGTTTTGATTTTTGTTAATAGATTAAGGTGTAAAAATTATTATATAATATTTATCAATTTATTTTTTGTTTTTAGGTATCGTAACATTATATTAGTAAATTGTTGTTTTTTTAAATGTTTTTAGTTTTGGATTTAATATTAATAGTTTTTGAACGACCATATTTGATTTTGGCCTATAGTTATTTTTTAGGGGTTTTTTGTTTATTATTATGTTATTTGGATTTTGAATTCATAATTTTTATTAATGTATGATATTCATGATTATTCTATTACGGTATCACCTTTTTAAAATTAATTTTTTTATTTTGAGTTCTTGGATTATGGTTGTTTAGATTATAAATTTAAATTTACTGTTTAATTTTTATTATATTATGAAATTATTGGATAAATATTTATTGGTTTAAAGATTTCATTTTTAGTTTTATCATTATGGTTATTCATAATTGTGATTTTATATTTGGGATTATGGGTTTATTTTTTGGGTTATCATTGAGCAATTTATGATTATGGTTTATGGTTTTTTACAGAGTTTATGGTTTAATATATACATTTGATTCTTCATATTCATGGTGTAGATTTCAATGTTTAGGTTTAAATTTTCTATTTTTTTTTGTTTTTAGGGTATAAGATACAACATTTAATGAAATAGTTTACAATATTGGTGTTTATTTTGTTTATATAACTCTTAGGGTTTTGGATTTATGATTTTATGATTTTAATATATGATGATTATTTATTTTTTTACAATAAATAGTGATTTGATTTTATTGATTCATCTCCCACCTGTGTCTGCAATACCACACTTGAATTTACTATGCATTTTAAGTAATTTTTCATTTACTAAATTACAACACAAAATGAAATATCATATTTTTAAAACCCAAATATAACATTGGTTAAAATAAAAAAAAACTATAAGTATAATATTCATCATCAGTTTAGAATTGTTACACTACAACAATATGGTCTATTTCCAAGTAATAAACTAGTGATATGTTACATCACCAAACTAGAATTTCCTCTTTATGAAACTAATTACGTTTATATATATAGTAACAATTCCTAGAAAACTACAATACACCTATATGAACACCTGGTACATCCATTATGAATTAAATGTCCTCAATTTATCATATCTAACACTACTAGTATTTACCATGACCTCCTTTGTAAAGACCAGTAAATTTCAAGGAAATTTTTTTCTTACTTTTCTTTGTAATTTTACAAGAACGCAGTTTCTGACGGCGCCTGATTCCGAGGCCCGGTGTGCCCGGAATCAATTTCCGAATTTTGGCTCAGGTATGTTCAATGAATGGACGAGCGGGTTTTTCTAAATTTTGAACCGGTGCTTGGAATCGAATTCTGAGGGCACCGATGGAATCGAAGCGCCGGTATTTGCTTAGAAATGCCTCTTCCGAAGTTGCGTTTTCTCGGGTGTGGTTTTTCATTTTCGGGCTTAAAGTTAAGAAATAAAATAATTTTACGACAACATTATTTTATTTCACTTATTCCACTTAGAAGCCACTTGAAGCCACTTAAAAGCAGCTTAAACTGAGTTGAACTGGATAGAGTACTATCCAGAAATATCTTACCCTCTTGGTATGATATTTGTGAGGTGGTGCCCGCATGAGCCCCGCTATTTCATTCTGCTAAGTAACGCACCCGTGAAAACCCATCGTTAAGAAAGTCAACTGGCGCGTTTTCTTAAATTCTTAATAGACCATTTAATTGGGCGGTTTATTTCGTAAATTAAATGAGCTGTTTCTTTAGTTGAATTAATTCTACGAATTAATGGTTAGTTTCTTATCTTTTGAAATTCAAATGTTTAGTTGTGTAAATAAAATAAGGCTTAAGCTTATATTATTTTGGGTTGAAACTTGTGGCGTGGAGAGGATTTGGGGGAAAACGTTCTTCTTCGACGAAGAACGCGAAGAACGCGAAGAACGTGAAGAACGCCAAACCTGCGGAGATCGACGATGCGAAGCCTTGTACCGCGACGCCAACAGATCTCCCTTCGCGACGCTTCTTCCGTGACGATCCAACCCCGCGACAGCCTTCGATCAACAACAACCAAGGTAGGGGGTTGCGCTTCTTTTTATTTTCTTTTTGGATTTCAACAACAACATGGATTTAATTATTATTAATTAAATCCGTATGTTCTTGGTCCTCGGAGATCGTCAACGTGACGCCCTTCCTCAGTGTGACGATCACCTCCTTCCGCGACGGTCTATTCCGCAACGACCTCGCATCCGACAGCGATGGCGAGGTAGGGATTTATTTTTGGGAATTACCCCCTTTTCTTTTTATATTCCCGTAATTGTTTCTTTAAAAAGTTAAAGAACTGGATTTTTGAACAATTTTAAAAATTATTAAAATTGTTGTTTCCGTTCAAATAAGGAACCCGTTTTTATGAAACAATTTTATTTCATTGAAAAATATTGTTTCGGATATGCGTTCATGTGTTGAACTTTTAATTTCTCCCGTTGTTTATATCTAACGCGGAGGGTGCGGGCCAAACGAACACGGCCCGACAACCCTCCTCCGTTCTTCGTTCTTGTGCGGATTTGACGGGCAACGACGGAACGTGCCGCAACGGATGTTTGATGATCCCGCAGTAAAGAACGGAACCCGGGAGGAACAACGGCGCAGTCGGGAAGGAAAACGGGCCACCGGAGCGACTCCGGCGGCCCGCGGAAGCCGGTGGCGGCGCGGGCGGCCGGAGGCGGCGGCACCCCGCGGGTGTCCAGCGCGACACCCCGCGGGTGCCGCGGGTGTCCAGGGCGACACCCCGCGGGTGCCGCGGGTGTCCAGCGCGACACCCCGCGGGTGCCGTGGGTGTCCAGCGCGGCACCCCGCGGGTGCCGCGGGTGTCCATCGCGACACCCCGCCGGTGCCGCGGGGTTGTCACGCGGCACCCCGCGGGTGTCCAGGCCGGCACCCCGCGGGTGTCGCGGGGCTGTCACGCGGCACGTCTGGCTGTCTGGCCGACACCCCGTGGGTGCCACGGGGTTGTCACGCATGGCGGCGGCTTTCCCCCGCGTCGGCCGCTCGGCCGAGCCGAGCCGGAATGGCCCTGGCCGGGCCGGGCCGGGCCAACCGGGTCGGACCCGACCCGGTTCGGGCCAACCAGGGGGGGTCGGGCCGGGTCGGCCCGGGCCCGGACCCCCCGTCTTCGGACGACTTTCGTTCAATCGCCCATAACTTGAGCTACGGGCCTCCAAACGACTCGCTGTCAGCGGCAATGCAATCCTTGGAGCGAGTCGGACGTTTTGGTTTATCGCACTCAAAGTTTCACAATACTTTGGGTTCGGCCGGGTTGGTTCGTACACGAAACCAACTGGGCCCTCGGAGCGGAAATGCTCATATCTTGAGCTACGGACGTCCGATTGACGTACCGTCAGCTTTGTTAGTTTCCTCTTAGTGAGACGGATCTTTTGGCTCACACCGCCCGGGGTTTGGGCGCAGGTGGAGTACGGTCGGGTTGGTTTTTCCTTAAAAACCAACCGGGCCCCTGGGACGAAAAAACCAATAACTCTCAGACCGGGCGTCCGATTGACGCGCTGTCTGTTGCGTTGAGTTCCTGTTGACGATACGGAACTTTTGGCATCCTTCGCCTGAGTTTTGGATACAGTTGGTAGTGGCCGGGTTGGATCGCACCCGAAATCCAACCAGGCCCCTGGAACGGAAAAGCTGTTAACTTTCAGACAGGACGTCCGTTTGACGAACCGTCAGCGGAGTTGACGATCACGTTGAGAAACGGTCCCTATGAGTATACCCTATGAGAGATCGGGGTACAGTTGAGATACAGCTGGGTTTGGTTCGCTCACGAAACCAACCGGGCCCCTGGGACGAAAAGGCTAATAACTCACAGACCGGGCGTCCGATCGACGCGCCGTCTGTTGCGTTGAGACCCCAGTGACGAGGTGGTCCTTTGAGATACTTCTTTGTGGGACCTTGAGATACTTGGAGTATCTACTTGCAGCTCGTGGAGCGGACCCTCCCAGAGACGAGCATGCGGAGTACGGAGACCGTGTAGCCGACTGAGACCTGACGACTGCTTGACCGACTCGACTTGGAGTGAGTCGACTAGCCTAGTGGACGGAGCACTACTTTGTTTGGGTCCAGACCCATGGCGGACGGAGCACTACCTGTGTGATAGTGCAGACCCGCGGTACTCATCCGGAGAGTACCTCTACAGGCTACTAGGGGGTGTGCACTACTGTGTTTGGGTGACATACCTCGGTGGGAAGCACTACTGTGTTTGGGTGGCTAGCCCGCGGTACTCGACAGGAGGAGTACCTCAGCAGTCTTAGGTTAGTGAGCAGTACCTCGGAGTCGTGACAGGACCACTGTACACTCTAGAGACGGAGCTCTTCAGTAGTTACAGTTTTGATAATGAAAATCCTGGTTTGAGCTGAGACTTTTGACCTTTGTGTTTCCTCAGGATTGAGATGGGTTACTTGATAACTTAGGTATATGTATGGGCATATACCTGGGTAGTGGTTATCCGTTGATCTCATGATCCTTGTGTTTCCTCATTATTGAGATGGGTTACTTGATAACTTAGGTATATGTATGGGCATATACCTAAGTAGAGTTTATCTGTTGAGATCTTCTTGTGGTTATCCTTGTTGGATTTAGTGAGACCTTGAGGGTCTCTGGGTCCCTACTGAGTATCGTTATACTCACCCCTGCACGGGCTATGCCCGCACCTCGTTGTGTTGGTTACAGACGACAGGTAGTGCTGACGGAGGCCGAGTGTTCGAGGACTGGACGGTACCCGGAGGTGGACTACACGACAAGTCAGTGTCCAGAGGTGGACTTCACGGCGAGACGACACTCGGAGGAGGTTGACGGACGAGAGCACTGTGGAGGCAATCTGTACCTACCCTTCAGGTAGGATTCGTGGTGGACGATCCAGGAGCTGCGCCATCTGTACCTACCCTTCAGGTATGATCCGAGGAGGACGACCCAGGAGCCGCTTCCGTCCCTCCAGCTGTTGTCTTTTTCTATTGTACTTTTTTCAGTTGTAGTTGTACTTTATTTTGGGTTTGTATTCTGGCCCATTTACTTTTCAGCACTTCTTTTTGTACTTAGTGTTTTACTTCCGCTTGTACTCGGTGTTGTTTTGTTACTTTTATAAAGGCAATGAATTCCCAGTTATTGGGATTTACGCCTTTGGTGCTAGTCGCCAGCCCCTGGCCTATGGAAGGCGGGATTGGGGTAGTCACGACACGGGCCCCGAGGACGGGTCGTGACAAATTGGTATCAGAGGTGGTCGGTTCTACCGCAGACTCTGATCTTTCTTTCTGTGATGAAATAGTGTTAGGGGTACCGAGTGTGGTTTTCAGTTCAGGGAGTCTAGTGTTGGTGCGGGCGGGCGACGTATCCATACACCAGGACCCTGGAAACTGATTTCCGACTTTGTGCACGAAAACACTGATTGCGTGTGTGTTTTCAAAGGTTTCCCCCTTAAAACAGCTCAAACAAGTTCAGCTCACCAGGTATAATCGTTTGACCATGTTGCGTTGTTTCTTTAAGTATGCCTTTTCTCGGACGACCAACTAGAGCCCATAGGGATGTGCGTGCTGACATCCTGTCGAGTGACGAGGCTTCGGTACAGGGCCCTCTTGCAGTTGAGGCACCAGCGGAGGCGCCAGAGGTACTACCATACGTTGGGCCACCGATGCCACCAGCCCCAGCAGTAGGCGATGCCCGCTACTTGAGCGCACTGCATGAGTTCCAGCGCCAGAGGCCACCCAGGTTCGGGGGAAAGACGGTCCCGCAGGCGGCTGAGGATTGGCTGGAGGCTGTGGTGGGAGTCTTCAGGCTAGTGGGGACGCCATCAGACTTCATGGTGACCTTTGCTGCCATCCTTCTTCAGGCAGCAGCAGGCAGGTGGTGGAGCCACTTGTTCCAGTTTTGCGATGGGATGGCTTTCACATGGGAAGACTTCGAGACCTTCTTCATGGTGGAGTTTGTGCCAGTAGCTCTACACCTCGAGCGTGTTCATGAGTTGCTGCCTTTGCCGCGTGTTTTTCGATCAGAATCCGAGTCATCTGTGGGCAATAGCCAGATGATGCAGAGGTCCAGGAGGACCAGACCAGAAGTTGGGCGATCTCGGGTTTTAGAACCGGTGGTGCGGGGCACCCAGGGTGGGGTCAGAGCCAGGCGTGCCAGAAGAAGACTGTGTTACTCGTGTGGTGGAAAGGGGCACCTAGCACGTGACTGTCCGACTCCTCGTACAGTTGATCCATAGGCTTTTGAGGAGCCACCGAGGCAGAGGCAGCGACGAATGCTTGAGCAACAGTAGAGCAGTGGACAAGGCAGTAGAGCTCCTGGAGCAGGTGGACAGGATCGGAACTAGTGGATACGTCTCTTGTACTTCTAGTTCCATGTTGATGTTGTTTTTGTGTCTTTATACCATGAGATGCAATAAAATAAAGACACTTATCTTGTGATGTTTTCCTTCCTGTCCTCTTTTGTGATGTTACTATGTGGTCCTGGTTAAGACTGTTGACTTGACCCTCACTTTCGAAATTCCTACTGGAGGAGACCCAGTGACCTCACACTGATGCCGACAGTGTGACTCGACCCTTGGAGGCGAGAGTGACAGTTGGATCTCTTAGTAGTTACGTCGAGACCTTACGACGTCATCCATGGCATGAATGCATCCTTCATGCCAGGATTGACTGTATTAGGCAATGGGCTTGGTTCATCTAGAGAGGGGATGAGACCGGGTTTCTCTTTTCGGCAATGGAGAAATTTTAGCAGCTCTTCCAGATGATATGAAAAGGAGGTGCAGTTCATCCAGGAGCGGATGAGGACTGCACAGTGCAGTAAGAAACAAGAAACCAGTGCCAGTCTTAGAGACTCGGGCGTGTTAAATGTTTCTAGAAGAGGTAGCTTTAAGTAGAGATGAGTCTGCGAAGCGGAAGACGTGGAGGCAAAGCTAGGAGAGCAGCATGAGGTGGTGTACATCTTAACATGCTACAACCACCCGCCTTAGTTATTCCCGCCAGGCTCAGGGAGCTGGAGGGTGGAGGAAGAGTGCGGCTGCATGCGGTCAAGGAGTGTGACCCAATGTCTCTAGAAATGATTCAAGGGACAATATATGTCCACTACTAGCTGCTGTAGTAACAGACGTCGATATGAATCATTCCTCGCTTCCACAAATCTTGTTCCAGACCTAGAGTTTCCGATAAGCCGTGGACTTGACCCTCACGTCTGGAGATACCTTGGGAGGAGACTCGATAATCACACTTACGCCGACGGTGTGGTCAGACCCTCGAGGTGAGAGTTCTTGTTGGAATATCTTGGTGGCAGCGTCGAGGCCTTACGACGTTAGTTTGAGTATGGAATGGGAAATAAATGTTCATACTCAAATTGACGGTTTTAGGAAAACGTTGGGATGAGTTTTCCTTGGTCGGCGGAAAAGGAAACCCCAGGCAATGCAGGGTAACTCTTGCACAGGAGGGTGCGACCGATCACTCTTGAGTCGGTCAACCTTACCCTCATAGCAGCAGTCGTTTTGAGTTTCAGTTCTAACAGAAATGGAGACCTCTGGAGTTCGAGGATGACAACCACGTCTTCTTACAGGTCTCACCTCGACGAGGTTTACGGAGATGTGGCCTGGGAGGCAAGTTATCTCCAAGGTTCAACGGACCTTTCTAGGTCCTCAGCTGGGTAGGTGATGTGGTTTACCGCTTGGCCCATCCACTTCAGTTGCACTAGGTGCACGACGTTTCCCACGTATCCCAACTGAGGAGATACGTGCTCGACCCCTTCGCATATCATCGACCATGAGGAGCTAGACGGTGGCGCTGAGTGTCTTATACGGGGGTTCCTGTGGGGATCGAGGATCGACAGGAGCGGATCCTAGGAGGATTGTTGATTCCTTTTGTGCACTTTCTTTGGCAGCGCGGGAACCTCCAGGTGAGCACATGGGAGCGGAAGGCTCAGATGCGTGCTCAGTACCACCCTTGTTTCCCTAAGTTTGTGTTGGAGCTTTACGGGGACGTAAAGCCCTGTGGTGGGAGTAATGTAAAGACCCATAAATTTCAAGGAAATTTTTTTCTTCATTTTCTTTGGAATTTTACAAGAACGCAGTTTCTGACGGCGCCTGATTCCGAGGCCCGGTGTGCCCGGAATCAATTTCCGACGTTTGGCTCGGGTACGTTCAGTGAACGGACGAGCGGGTTTTTCTAACTTTTGAACCGGTGCTCGGAATCGAATTCTGAGGGCACCGATGGAATCACCGCGCCGGTATTTGCTTAGAAACTCCTCTTCTGGAGTTGCATTTGCTCGGGTGTAGTTTTTAATTTTCGGGCTTAAAGTTAAGAAATAAAATAATTTTATGACAACTTTATTTTATTTCACTTAAGCCACTTGGAGGCCACTTGAAGCCACTTAAAAGCGTCTTAAACTGAGTTGAACCAGATAGGATACTATCCAGAAATATCTTACCCTCTTGGTAAGATATTTGTGAGGTGGTGCCCGCACGAGCCCCGCTGTTTCATTCCGCTAAGTAACACACCCGTGAAAACCCATCTTTATGAAAGTCAACTGGCGCGTTTTCTTAAATTCTTAACAGACCATTTAATTGGGTGGTTTATTTCGTAAATTAAATGAGCTGTTTCTTTCTTTGAATTAATTCTACGAATTAATGGTTCGTTTCTTATCTTTGGAAATTCAAATGTTTAGTTGTGTAAATAAAATAAGGCTTAAGCTTATTTTATTTTGGGTTGAAACATGTGGCGTGGAGAGGATTTGGAGGAAAACGTTCTTCTTCGATGAAGAACACGAAGAACACGAAGAACGCGAAGAACGCCAAACCTGCGGAGATCGACGACGCGATGCCTTGTACCGCGACGCCAACGGATCTCCCTTCGCGACGCTTCTTCCGCGACGATCCAACCCCGCGACAGCCTTCGATCGACAACAACCATGGTAGGGGGTTGCGCTTCTTTTTATTTTCTTTTTGTATTTCAACAACAACATGGATTTAATTATTATTAATTAAATCTGTATGTTCTTGGTCCTCGGAGATCGTCGACGCGACGCCCTTCCGCGGTGTGACGATCACCTCTTTCCGCGACGGTCAATTCCGAGACGACCTCGCAACCGACAGCGACGGCGAGGTAGGGATTTATTTTTGGGAATTACCCCCCTTTTCTTTTTATATTCTCGTAATTGTTTCTTTAAAAAGTTAAAGAACTGGATTTGTGAACAATTTTAGAAATTATTAAAATTGTTGTTTCTGTTCAAATAAGGAACCCGTTTTTATGAAACAATTTTATTTCATTGAAAAAAAAATTTCGGATATGCGTTCATGTGTTGAACTTTTAATTTCTCTCGTTGTTTTTATCTAACGCGGAGGGTGCGGGCCAAACGAACACGGCCCGACAACCCTCCACCGTTCTTCGTTCTTGTGCGGATTTGACAGGCAACGACGGAACGTGCCACAACAGATGTTTGATGATCCCGCAGTAAAGAACGGAACCCGGGAGGAACAACAGCGCAGACGGGAAGGAAAACGGGCCAGCGGAGTGACTCCAGCGGCCCGCGGAAGCCGGTGGCGGCGCGGGTCGCCGGCGCGGTGGCGCCGGCGGCCGGAGGCGGCGGCACCCCGCGGGTGTCCAGCGCGACACCCCGCGGATGCCGCAGGGTTGTCCCGCGGCACCCCGCGGGTGTCCAGCGCAGCGCCCCGCGGGTGCCGCAGGTGTCCAGCGCGACACCCCGCGGGTGCCGCGGGGTTGTCACGCGGCACCCCGCGGGTGACCAGGGCGACACCCCGCGGGTGCCGCGGGGTTGTCACGCAGCACCCTGCGGGTGCCGCGGGTGTCCAGCGCGTCACCCCTCAGGTGCCGCGGGGTTGTCACGCGGCACCCCGCGGGTGTCCTGGGCGGCACCCCGCGGGTGTCGCGGGGTTGTCACGCGGCACGTCTGGCTGTCTGGCCGACACACCGCGGGTGCCGCGACGGTGTCACGCATGGCGGCGGCTTTCCCCCGCGTTGGCCACTCGGCCGAGCCGAGCCGGACCGGCCCTGGCCAGGCCGGGCCGGGCCAACCAGGTCGGACCCGACCCGTTTCGGGCCAACGAGGGGGGGTCGGGCCGGGTCGGCCTGGGCCCGGACCCCCCGTCTTCGGACTACTTTCGTTCAAACGCCCGTAACATGAGCTACGGGCCTCCAAACGACTCGCCGTCAGCGGCAACACAATCCTTGGAGCGAGTCGGACGTTTCGGTTTTTCGCACTCAAAGTTTCGGAATACTTTGGGTTCGACCGGGTTGGTTCGTACACGAAACCAACCGGGCCCTCGGAGCGGAAACGCTCATATCTTGAGCTACGGATGTCTGATTGACGTACCGTCAGCATTGTTAGTTTCCTCTTAGTGAGACGGATCTTTTGGCTCACTCCGCCCAGGGTTTGGGTGCAGGTGGAGTACGGTTGGGTTGGTTTTGCCTTAAAAACCATCCGGTCCCCTAGGACGAAAAAACCAATAACTCTCAGACCGGGCGTCCGATTGACGCGCCGTCTGTTGCGTTGAGTTCCTGTTGACGATACGGAACTTTTGGCATCCTTCGCCCGAGTTTTGGATACAGGTGGTAGTGGCCGGGTTGGATCGCACCCGAAATCCAACCGGGCCCCTGGAACAGAAAAGCTGATAACTTTCAGACATGACGTATGTTTGACGAACAGTCAGCGGCGTTGACGATCACGTTGAGAAACGGTCCCTATGAGTATACCCTATGAGAGATAGGGGTACAGTTGAGATACGGCTGGGTTTGGTTCGTTCACGAAACCAACCGGGCCCCTGGGACGAAAAGGCTAATAACTCACAGACGGGGCGTCCGATCGACGCGCCGTCTGTTGCGTTGAGACCCCTGTGACGAGGTGGTCCTTTGAGATACTTCTTCGTGGGACCTTGAGATACATGGAGTATCGACTTGCAGCTCGTGGAGAGGACCCTCCCAGATACGAGCGTGTGGCGTACGGAGACCGTGTACCCGACTGAGACCTGACGACTGCTTGACCGACTCGACTTGGAGTGAGTCGACTAGCCCAGTGGACGGAGCACTACTTTGTTTGGGTGCAGACCCATGGAGGACGGAGCACTACCTGTGTGATAGTGCAGACCCGTGGTACTCATCTGGAGAGTACCTCTGCAGGCTACTAGGGGGTGTGCACTACATTGTTTGGGTGACATACCTCGGCGGGAAGCACTACTGTGTTTGGGTGGCTAGCCCGCGGTACTCGACATGAGGAGTACCTCAGCAGTCTTAGGTTAGTGAGCAGTACCTCGGAGTCGTGACAGGACCACTGTACACTCTAGAGACGGAGCTCTTCAGTTTTTACGGTTTCGATAATGAAAATCCTGGTTTGAGCTGAGACTTTTGACCTTTGTGTTTCCTCATGATTGAGATGGGTTACTTGATAACTTAGGTATATGTATGGGCATATACCTGGGTAGTGGTTATCCGTTGATCTCTTGATCCTTGTGTTTCCTCATGATTGAGATGGGTTACTTGATAACTTAGGTATATGTATGGGCATATACCTAAGTAGAGTATATCTGTTGAGATCTTCTTGTGGTTATCCTTGTTGGATTTAGTGAGACCTTGAGGGTCTCGGGGTCCCTACTGAGTATCGTTATACTCACCCTGCACGGGCTATGCCCGCACCTCGTTGTGTTGGTTGCAGACGACAGGCAGTGCTGACAGAGGCCGAGTGTTCGAGGACTGGACGGTACCCGGAGGTGGACTACACGACAAGTCAGTGTCCGGAGGTGGACTTCACGGTGAGACGACACTCGGAGGAGGTTGATGGATGAGAGAACTGTGGAGGCTATCTGTACCTAACCTTCGGGTAGGATTCGTGGTGGATGATCCAGGAGCTGCGCCATCTGTACCTACCCTTCAGGTAGGATCCGAGGAGGACGACCCAGGAGCCGCTTCCGTCCCTCCAGCTGTTGTCTTTTTCTGTTGTACTTTGTTCAGTTGTAGTTGTACTTTCTTTTTGGTTTGTATTCTGGCCCATTTAATTTTCAGCACTTCTTTTTGTACTTAGTGTTTTACTTCCGCTTGTACTCTGTGTTGTTTTGTTACTTTTATAAAGGCAATGCCGTCCCAGTTATCGGGATTTACACCTTTGGTGCTAGTCGCCAGCCCCTGGCCTATGGAAGGCGGGCTTGGGGTAGTCACGGCACGGGCCCCGAGGACGGGTCGTGACATCCTTCAATTTGATGGTTTTTTATCCTCCCTTGGAAAACTATTTATATTTTATGGAAAAATATTTTTCTAGTATAATTACATTCAATGGCTATTCAATATAAATTGAAATATTATGGAATATCTTTACTAAAGGTTATAAAATTTCTCTACATAGAAAAATATACGATATAATTATTTGTGTTATATAGTGGTCATTTATTTCATATTTATTTATTTATTAGAAAATGATATTATTTATTATCCATACATTTCATCAACACTGATTATCATACAATTATCAAATAATACAACATAAGATGATGGGAAACAAACATTATAAATAATATAAAATTATTATTCCAAATTTCCATTGAAAATTATAAATGTTGTATTTATCTTTCTTGAAAATATGTAAAATATGAAAGGAAATATTACCTACCTAATTGTATAAATATGTATTAATTTTTATAATCTACATATATCACTCAATTTCTTTTCAGTGTTAATCATAAACATGAAACATGTCTACTTTTTTAAAATATATTATTTTCTATTATATAATTTCTTGATTACCTTTGGATGGTGGATTATTTCATTGGAGACAAAATTATAATACTATCTAGTTAGTCTCAATCAATATCACTAATCCATAATATATGAAGATAAATAATGGGGTAAATATGATAAATTTTTCATTTCATTTTATTATTTTATTTAATTTTTAATGTAATATATATATATATATATATATATATATTTTATTCATTCAATACATTATTCATAATGATTTAATATCAATCCATTTAGTGGTATTTTAGTGGGTATTGGAGAAGAATAGAAAGTATAAATATTTAAATTAGAGGCAACAAAAGAATTTTAATGACCAATAGTGTCGTGTATATGAAAACTTCATAGTTTATATCAATTTTAATATTAAACACCATGGTTTTAAAAACATTCCATGGATAATAATTTTTTAAAAATTGATTGTTATGGATAACCTGTTCATATGATTTTCATGTCCATGAAAAAAATAAAGTGGACAGTGGGTAATAAGTTTTGGTTATTTATTTGACCATTTATAAAATCTCATTAGGAAATAGATTATAATGAAAATGAATGGAATGATAATTATTTAGATTGATGTTTCCATATATAAAAATTAATTTCATTTTATTGGGTTACATAATTTTGTATATGAAAAAAAATCTATAAAACCATCATTTATGTGGGGAAGTATAGTTTTTTAGAAATAATCATTTTATATGGTCATTATATATAATGATAAATATTTGAATTATTCATTATATTGTTCATTTAATATTAATTTATATAAGTTCATTATATATTACATAACACCCCAAAAATAATCAATAGGCTCCAAAAGGTTGTCTGTAAGGCCTCATTCCTGCATGTCTATACACAAGAGAATATCAACTAGCGGTGATAACGTAATCAATATAGTAGGGATACTATGTCATTAATATTAGTAAATATAAAAAATTCTAAAAGTATAAGGAGAAATAGTAAATAAAATATCATGGTGCATAATAGATAAAAAACATACAAATAAACCACTCTATATATAAATGGTATAAAAGAATATCATACATCAATAATCAAAAGGATCTGTATAGGTAAAAAATTAATAAAATCTAGTAGGACATCACTAATGCATTATTATCATAAATTAATCAAATATATGTGATTGGATTCAATGATTTTCAATTAATAATCAAAATTCATACAACTTTCACCCATATAGGGACATCATATGCAAAATATGATGCCAAGAACCCTAGCTACAGTTTATGATGTACACTCCCATAATAAATGTTTCATCTTATACTCAATCCCAACACTAGTAATATGAATTTTATCTGATAATGGAATCATAATTCCCATCCTCTCATGTTAGATGAATCTTTTAATAATGAAATATCCAATGTCTATATTTATTTTCCTCATATTATAGTGTTTGTGGATTTATAATAGATTTTCAATTTCCAAAAATTCATATAAGAAAGAAAATCTCATCGTGGAAATGTAATATGCTTATTCCTCACATGTCAACAATAAATGATGTTTTCTAAGGAAGGAATCACAATATCCATCCTCCCAAAAAATTCAAGCTATATTCTTTTAAGAGGATGGTCACATGTAAACATCACCCAAGAAATCACGTTCTAAAAGTAGGTCACCAAGGATAGAACCCATCCTGTAGGTTCACCCATGATCTAAGTATACATATCATTGGAACATTGACATGAAAATGGCCCGAGGACAATAAATTATTTATATCTAATAAAACATTAACATACTATCCATTTCTAGTTATTGAAACCTTAATAATAGAATTCATTCACCATCCTTACCTAGAAATTAAGAAACAATCTCTCCTAATATATAGACTTGTTCAAATAGCCCATATTCCACTAAAAACTATAATATATCCCTATAAAAAATCATGGATCAGGGTGTGGTTCCATCAAACCAAATACATTTTACCCATTTCTAAAACATATGGGCTCATTTACATCAATAGAAACTCACCCAACTACATGATACCCCAGAGATAAAACATATCAAAATTAATTATGCAATTATAGACATGATAACACATAGAACAACATATAAATCGCATAACATATAAAGGATATAAAACCTATAGATTATGTGAGCTCACTTATATTTTCAACCAATTTGATTCAATCCCAATACAGCAAATACCTCAAATTATCCTTAATCCCAATAAATTAGGGGATACTGTTTGAAAACAAGGAAATAGTGGTGTAATATGTCTCTAAGAAGTCTGATGGGGTTAGACCTAACGAAAGAGAGATAATGAAATAAGAGACACATTAAACAAAGGATTAATGATATTGTAGAATTATTTGAATCCATGGAGAGCCTCAAATTATTTTTTTTGTTGAGTGAGAGTCGAATTCATATGGGAGATAGTATTAATGTTGTCGACAAAATAAGTTATTTAAAAATATTAAAATCCCCATTAGAGGTATCGGGGTACCTAATCAGACCTTATCAGGAAATTTGTTACCCTATCGGGTAACCATTCTACCCCCAATTCCTACTAAGTGTGGGGTCCAACCCCAATAGTACTACCTCCAAACAAACTCAGAACATGATGTACCTGCACCGGTTAGATGGTTCCCTCCTACTACATATATATTTAGGAGGATATAGTACCATTTAATTGAATTATCCCATTATCCATGACCCTGCAAACATAGCACCAATCTACCAGGAATAAGAAATTTAAAAAATATGACCAGAATTTTTACATATAATTTTAGATTTTTTACCACCCTGACCACTATCATCCTATCATACTTAAGAAGCGTCTCTTGGGATCCTCCCCAAATATCTCTAATAAAAATGCTTTCGTATACAACTATCACTCCAATGTCTCCCCCTAGGTATTTTATTTCATAACAACACCCATAAAAGATGAAAAATATTCTCTCATGAAACAATTATTCTTTGGTATATAATGTGAACTAATATATCATTAAATGACATATTTTTCTCTAGCATAATGTATTCACCATCCACCACATGAACTGGGTTATGTTTGTACATATAGATAATTGAATAAGGAAATATATCATTCTTAAATTGTTTTAATATGGGAATGAATAAATATTAAAGAACTACATAGATACACTAATGAATCTCAAATGGGTTGTTATAATGATATGTAAGCTTCCCTAGATTCCTCACCCACTGATGATCCAACCAAGGACAATCCTATAGAGACACTTGATCATTCACGGTGAAAAATAGGTATCACCACATTGGTTTAGAATTTGAATGTGACCTAAAATATGTAATAAATAACCTCATCCTAATCAACTTCAACTGATCGGTGATCTCTGAGACAACAATCATCCTAATTACTTCTCACTCAACTACCACTAACCAGTACTAGGATAATATCCATGATATACACTATACATATTCTAAGGGGAAACTTGTATCAATTTAGGGATGTTTTTATTATATAAATACACTATCAATGATGGATGGTCATTCCACACCCTGTCACGACCCGTTCCCCAGGGCCCGCATCGTGACTACCCCAAGCCCACCTTCCATAGGCCAGGGGCTGGCGACAAGCACCAAAGGCGTAATTCCCTAGAACTGGGAAGGCATTGCCTTTATAAAACGTAAACACACACACTACCATACAACAAATGGAAGAAAACACTAAGTAAAGCAGTATAAAAAGTGTGATGAAAGTACAAAGGGGCTGGAAATACAAGCCCAACAAAAAAGAAAAGTACTACTGAAAAGACAACGACTAAAAGGTTTAGCATCTCCTAGATCGTCCTCCGGGTTCCTACCTGAAAGGTAGGTACAAATGTTTTATTCATCACTCCGCGTCTGTAGGTCTGCTCCGTGTTGCGTAATTCCAATTGTCCACCTCCGGGTACTGTCCAGTCCTCGTACACTCTACCTCGGTCAGTGTTGTCCGTCGTCTGTATCCAACACAACATGGTACGGGCATATCCCGTGCAGGGGTGAGTATAACGATACTCAGTAGGGACCCCGAGACCCTCAATGTCTCAAAAAAACCAACAAGGATAAACCACAATAAAAGATCTAAACAGATAACCTTTACATAGGTATATGCCCATATATATACCTAAGTAATCAAGTAACCCATCTCAGTCATGAGGAAAACACAAAGGTCGTTGACTCAGCTCAAACTAGTATTTTCATTCACGATGCCGAAACAATAGATACTCGAGAACTCCTCCACTGTCGAGTATAGTAGTCCCGTCACGACTTCGAGGTGCTACCCACTAATCATAGACTGCTGAGGTACTCCTCCTATGTCTAGTACCGCGGGTCTGCCACCCCAACACAATAGTGCTCCCCTCTATGGGTCTGCCCCCCAAACACAGTAGCGCTCCCCCTAATAGCCTACATCAGTACTCCTCCTGTCGAGTACCGTGGGACTTCCGCCCCAACACATTAGCTGTCCTCCACCATGGGTCTATCACCTAAACACAGTAGCTCTCCCCACTGGGCTATTCAAGTCACTCTGAATCGAATCAGACAAGCATTCATCAGGTCTCAGCCAGCTACAAGGTCTTCGTACTCCGTACACTTGTCTCTCAGAGGATCCTCTCCATGAGCTACTGGTTGATACTTAAAAGTGTCATGAAATCTCACATGGAAGTATCTCAAAGGACCGCCTCATCATAGGGGTCTCAACGCAACAAACGGTGCATCAATCGGACGCCCGGTCTGTGAGTTATTATCCTTTTTATCCTGGGTTCCTGGTTGGTTTCGTGTATGAACCAAACCGACCGTATCTCAAATTTACCCCGAACTCCCATGGGGTATACTCAAAGGAACCGTTTCTCAATGATATTACCAACACTGCTGATAGTTCGTCAAACGGACGTCTGGTCTGAGAATTATTGTCTTTTCCATTATAGGGGCCTGGTTGGTTTGTAAGATAAACCAACCCTACCATACTCTAACTATGTCCAAAGCTCAATTGGAGTATTCCAAAAGAATCATCTCAACATAAGGAATCCATCTTATTTTACGACACGTCAATTGTACGTCTGGTCCTTAAGTTATAAATGTTTCCACTCCGAGAGCCCAGTTGGTTTCGGGTTCGAACCAACTCGTTCATAACCAAACCTCACCGAAACATTGAGTGTAATATATTGAAATGATCGTCTCGATCCAAAGAATCTTACGCAACTGATGGTGTTTCTATCGGAGGTCCGTATCTCATGTTATGAGCGTTTAAACATATCTGTTCCGAAAAAGGGGGGTCTGGGCCCGGTCCGACCCTCCCCAACCCACCCTAGGTCAGCCCGAATAGGGTCGACTCGACCCGGGTCCCAGTCCGACCCGGTTGGGAGTGGCCCGGCCCGCGTGGCCTGCCCCGGTCCGGCCGGGGGGCGCAGGCTCGATAGCGGGTGAGCAGGGACAATGCGGCCTCCCCCAGCTGGCGCGGTATTAAGTCGCACCGCTCCATCTCCGGAACGACAAAGTCGTTCTGGTCTTCCTCTTCCGCCGCGACTCCACCGCGGCGGACTGCTCCGGCGGCGCACCGTCGTCGCTGGACGTCGGCACATACGTGATGATGCGGCGCGCCGTCGCTGCCTTCCGCAAACCTCCCAACGTGCCCCGGTGGTCCGTTTCGCCCACCGGCTACACCGGTGGCTCTCCCAGGAACTGCTCTTCACTGAGATGGCTTCAAATCACCGTTGTAGTCCCATTTCTTCATCGCCTGTCAATCCCCACATCATGAACGTTATGGTGAAGAGTCCGGTCTCGTTTGTTAGTCCGTACCAACTACATTAGTGGTTCAAATAATTATTAATCCTAAAATAACGCCCATGATTGATGGTATAAATCACACATAAAAATATACAAAACAACCCCCTTCCATGGAAAAGATTCGCGGTAGTCGAGCGTCATGGATGACGGTGTGGATTCTTTCATCGTTGGAGTGCACCCCAAGAAGAAGTGTTGTATCATCTGTTGTCGTAGAGAAAAGAAAAGAAGGTGTGTTGTCGTCCTTCGTGGATTTTGCGTTCTACGTCGAAGAGGGTAGTATTCTTCTCTATTTCTCCAAAGCATCCTCCCAATTCTCCCAACACAACAAAATCCCCAAAATAAAATAAGAGCCAACGCTATTATTTTATTAACCCATGTAATTAAAATTTCAAACCACTTTATTTAATTAATTGTGTTTCAATTCATTAATTTAATGTGTTCTCATAGAATTATAGGGAGTGGGGAAAGTGGGGAGATTAGAATTAATTTAGGGTGAGTTGTCAAAGAAATTAATGAAGGGGAGAGTTATGGGAAGTTCAAGAGAGTAATGGGGAGTTCAAGAGTTTACGGCATGGGTGGGCCCCACCCCAAAATTATCCTCTCATGGGAGGTTATGTGGGTGTTGGCCCCATCTCTAACTCCCCTTTGGAGGAAAATAACCACCTTCCGAAAATAAAAATATCTAACACATGTTTTTATTTTTATTTTTTAAAAATAACCCGATAATAACTTCCACTCCCGTCAAAACGATACTACTGTAAAGGTCCCGTTAGGCGAATAGTAGCACTGTGAGTTCATCGTTGTCCTCATATTTCAATTCCGAGCACTGGTTCAAAAGATAGAAAAACCCGCACGTACGTTCACTGAACGTACCCAAACAAATCTTCATAAATTGATTCTAGGAACACTGGGCCTCGGAATCAAGTTCCGTCAGAAGCTACAGACTCGTAAAATTCCAATTAATTGTGAAAAATATTTTCCTTTAAAATTACGGGTCTTTACATTACTCCCACCTCATGGATTTACGAACTCGTAAAGCTACAACACACACATGGGAAACTAAAGGGGTACTGAGCACGCATCTGAGTCTCTTGCTCCCATGTGCTTCCCTGGAGGTTCCTGTGCTGCCAGAAAATGCGCACCAGAGGAATCAACCGTCCACATAGGACCCGTTCTGGTCTATCCTCAATCTCCACCGGAACCTCCATGAATGTCACCCTGTCATCGATGTCCAGCTCCTTATGGTCGGTGATGTGGGACGAGTCTTGCATGTATCTCATCAGCTGAGATATGTGGATGACGTCATGCACCACGTGAAACTGAGGTGGAAGGGCCAAGCGGTAAGCCACCTAGCGTACTCTATTTATGACCTAAAAGGTCTGATGAAACTCATAGATAACATGCCACCTCGGCCAAAACTCTATAGATCTTGTTGAGTTGAGACCCATAAGAAGACGTGGTAACCATCCTCAAACTCTAGTGGTCTCCGTCTCCTATCAGTATAGGTCTTATGTCTGCTCTGTGCAGTCTTCATCCACTCCTGGATGATATGCACCTTATCTGGTAGTGTCAAGGTGAACGCACTGGTCAACCTCTACCTTAGCTCCTGAAAAGCTCTGCTGGCATCTCTCTGACCACACAAAGGGTTTTCCTCTTCTTGGTCAATGCTAAAAGCGGTGAAGCAACTCTGGAGAAGTATGGCTCAAATATAAGTCTGGCCGACTCATGAGTGATTGACTACACCCACTTATGCATGATTCCATCCTGTGATTATTGGGGTTTCCTTTTTGCCGACCAAGGAAAACTCATCCCAACATTGTAGGTAAACCACAATATTTTTTCCTAATACATTCAATCTGTGTATGAACTGTGGTTGCCCAGTCTATACCTAAACTAACGTGGTAAGACCTCGATTCTGCCACCAAGAGGTTCCCACAGAAACTCTCGCCTCAAGGGTTAGATCACACCATCGGCGTAAGCGTGATTTTAGAGTCTCCTCAAAAAGGTATCACCCTGATGTGAGGGTTATGTCAACAGCTTAACCAGAAACTCTAGGTCCGGGACAAGATTCGTGGAAGGAAGGAATGATTCTTATCAATGTCTGTTGTTACAGAAGCTAGTATTGGACAAAGACCATACCTCAAATCATTCCTAGAGCCCCTGGGTCATACATCTTGACTGCATTCCTGCTATTCTATTCCCCCACCCTCCTTCTCCCTGAGCCTGGAGGGGACTACAAAGGCGGGTGGTCATAACATGTCAAAAAGTACACCACCTCATGCTGCTCTCTTAACCCTGCTTCAACGTCTACTACTCTGCAGAGTCATCTATCCTTAACATTTCCTCTTATTAAAACATTTCTCATGCCCACGACTCTGAGAGTAGTTCCAGTACCCTAATTTACCACTTCTTATATTCTCTAGATGTATCTATTCATCCAAAGAACATTCGACCAAAAAGGTTCACTCTTGCACCCTAGCATAAGTAGGAATGAATCGAGGAAAAGTGTTGGCTCAGATGTCTTTTAAACACACCTGACTCTGAGGTTAGAGCTCTAAAGCACTTATTGTATCATATTAATCACGTACCAGGAATGATTGGTATGCCTCGATGAATACTCAGATACCAACATGTCATCATACCGAAGCTGTATAAGCTCTAGAAAACTCTCATCCACATCCTCAAGCCAGTCCTCAGCTGCCTGTGAGTCGGGCTCGCCTTGGAACCTGAGGGGTATCTGATGCTGAAACACGTGTAAGGTGATAAGCCTGAATTTTTCATCTACAGGTACTACCAGTTTTAACTAATGACCAAAATGTAGTGATATAGTTGGCACACTACCCGAAGTTACTAAACCAGGCATCGGTCCACGTGTCGAAGCATCATCACTATGCGGACCAACCTCATGGTCACTCACTAAAAAAAACTAGTATCTAAGATCTCCATCTGCTCTACTAGTGTCTAAATTAGGTGTAGAACTATAGAAATCACCTCCAGCCAGTCCACTAATGCTGGGGAACTCGTGCAATGCGCTTTTTCAGTGTGCACCATCCACTAGTACGGCTGGTGTAATCTGCTGCCCAGCGAGTGGTGGTGCTGCTAGTACACAACCTGAAGTTTCCAACATAGCAAGAGGGCCCTGCACCAGAGCCTTGTCGCTCGGTATGCCATCATCGTGTACTCTATCGGAACTATAACTAACTGTCTGCGTGGAGGCATCCTGAACAGATGTGACAGAGTCAAATGATTTAAACCTGGTGAGCTAACCTGGTTGAGTAGACTTAATAAAACTTTTGAAAACACACATGCAATCAGTGTTTTCGTGCACTGAGTAAGAAATCAGAACATAGGGTCCTGGTGTATTGATACGTAGACCATCGCACCAACACTAAACTCCTTGAACTGAAAACCACACTCGGTACCCTTAATAGTATTTCTTCACAAAATTAAAATAACAGAGTTCTATGTTCTATGGTAGATCCATCTCCTTTGATACCAATTTGTAATGAACCGTTCCCCGGGGCCCGCATCATGACTACCCCAAGCCCACCTTCCATAGGCTAGGGGCTGGCGACAAGCACCAAAGGCGTAATTCCCTAGAACTAGGAATGCATTTCCTTTCTAAAATGTAAACACACACATAACCAGAGAACAAGTGGAAGAAAACACTAAGTAATGTAGAATAACAAGTGTGCTGAAAGTAAAAAGGGGCCGGAAATACAATCCCAAAAGAAATGTACAGCTACAACTATAAGAAAAGTTCAACTGAAAAGACAACAACTAAAAGGTTTAGTAGCTCCTGGATCCTCCTCCGGGTTCCTACCTGAAGGGTAGGTACATATTTCCTCCTCAGCACTCTGTGTCTATCGGTCTACTCCGTGTGTCGTCACGCCGAGTGTCGACCTCTGGGTATCGTCCAATCCTCATACACTCTACCTCAGTCAGCGTTGTCCGTCGTCTATATCCAACACAATTAGGTCCGGGCATAGCCCGTGCAGGGGTGAGTATAACGATACTCAGTAGGGATCTCGAGACGCTCATGGTCTCAAAGAATACCACAAGGATAAACCACAAATAATGATCTAAATAGATAACCTTTACATAGGTATATTCCCATACATATACCAAATTTATCATGTAACCCATCTCAATCATGAGGAAAACATGAAGGTCATTGACTCAGCTCAAACCAGGATTTTCATCCAGGATGTTGAAACCACAGCAGCTGGATAACTCATCCTCTATCAATTACAGTAGTCATGTCACAAATTTGAGGTGATACTCACTAACCATAGACTGCTGAGGTTATCCTCCTCTGTCGAGTACCATGAGTCTGCCACCCCAACACAGTAGTGCTCTCCGCCGTGGGTCTGCCGCGCCGACATAGTGTCGCTCCTCCTAATAGCCTACAGAGGTACTCCTCCTATTGAGTACCACGGCTCTTACGACCCAACATTTTAGCACTCATCTACCATAGGTCTGTTTCCCCAAAACAGTAGTGCTCCCCATTGGTTTAGTCAAGTCACTCCGAATCGAGTCGGACAAGCAGAAATCAGGTCTCAGCCAGCTACAAGGTCTCCATACTCAGTATACTCGTCTCTGGGAGGATCCACTCCATGGGCTACTGGTCGATACTTCCAAGTGTCATGTAATATCACGTGGAATATTTTCAATGGTCCGCCTCGTCATAAGGTTCTCAATGCAACAGACGGGGCGTCAATCGGACGTCCAATTTGTGAGTTATTAGCCATTTCATCTCGGTGGCCCGGTTGGTTTTGTGTGAGAACCAACCCGACCGTATCTCAACTGTACCTTGAACTTCCATGGGGTATACTCAAAGGAACTGTTTCTCAATGATATTACCAACAGTGCTGATGGTTCATCAAACGGACGTTCGGTCTGAGAATTATTGGCTTTTCTGTTCTAGGGGCCTGGTTGGTTTTTAAGCTAAACCAACCCGACCGTGCTCCAACTGCATCCAAACCACAAGTGGAGTTTTCCAATATAACCTTCTTATCATAAGTAATCCAACGTAATTTATGATACGTCAGTCGGACATCTGGTCCTTATGTTATAAGCATTTTCGCTCCTAGGGCCTGGTTGGTTTCGGGTTCGAACCAACCCAGACATACCCAAACTTCGCCGAAACCTTCAGTGTAATATACCAAAACGACCGTATCGATCCATCGAATCCTTCACAACTGACACTGCGTCGATCGGAGGTCTGTAGCTCATGTTATGGGCATCTAAACAAATATAGTCCAAAAAAGGGGGGTCTGGGCCCGGTCTGACCCGCCCCAACCCACCCTCGCTCGGCCCGAACTGGGTCGACCAGATCCAGGTCCCGGTGTGGCCCAGTTGGGCGTGGCCCAACCCGGCCGGCGTAGCCCACCCCATCCCGGCCGTGGGACGCTGGCTCGGCTAGTTGTCAAGAGGTGAGGGCGCGACCTCCCCCAACTGGCGGGACATTAAGCCCCACCCCTCCATCTTCAGAATGACTTTTCCATTCTGGTATTCCACTGCCGCCATGGCTCAGGCACAACAGACTGCTTTGGCGGCGTGCCACCGCCACCGAACGTCACTGCCGCGGCCTTCCGCGGACCACCGGACACCCTCCAGTGGTCCGTTTCTCCCATCGTCTGCACCAGCGGCTCTCTTGGGACCCGATCTTCACTACGATGACTTCAAATTGTCGTTGTGGTCCCATTTCGTCATCGCCTATCAATCCGCACATCAAGAACGTTACGAAGAAGGGTTCAGACATGTTCGTTATTCCGTACCCACTGTGTAAGTGGTTCAAATAATAATTAATCATAAACGAACACCCATGCTCAAGGGTATAAATCAAACATACAAAAATATACAAAACAACCCCCTACCTTGGAAAAGAATCTTGGTAGTCGAGCGCCATGGATGTCGGTGTGGATTCTGTTGTCGTCGGACTGAACCCGAAGAAGAAGTTGCATCTCCACTATTGTCGCTGAGAAAAGAAAATAAGGTGCGTCATCAATCTCTATGGATTTGGCGTTCTTCGTCGAAGAGGGTGGTGTTATTCTATATTTCTCCAAACGTTCCTCTAGATTCTCCCAACACAACAAAATCCCCAAAATAAAATAATATCCAAAGAAATTATTTTATTGACCCATGTAATTAAAATTTCAAAACACTTTAATTATTTATTGGTGTTTCAATTCATTAATTAAAAGTGTTGTAATAGAAATAAAGGGAGAGGGGAAAGTGGGGAGATCACAATTAATTTAGGGGGTGTTATCAATGAAATTAATGTTGGGGAGAGTTCTGGGTATTTTAAGAGATTTATTGCGAGTTAAAGAGTTTAGGGCCTGTTTGGGCCCCACCCCACAATTATCCTCTCATGGGAGGTTATGTGGGTGTGGGACCCACCACTAACTCCCCTTGGGAAGAAAATAGCCACCTTCCACAAATAAAAATATCAAACACATATTTTTATTTATTATTTTTTAAAAAACAACCTGAAAATAACTTCTCCTCCCATCAAAACGTAACTACGGTAATGGTTCCCTTAGGCGAATAATAGCACTGCGGGTTCATCAGTGTCCTTAGATTTCATTTCTGAGCACCGATTCAAAAGATAGAAAAACCCGCACGTACGTTCACTGAACGTACCCAAAATAATTTTTGGAAATTGATTCTGGGCACACTGGGCCTCAGAATCAAGTGCCGTCAGAAGCTACAGACTCATAAAATTCCAAAAAAATTTGAAAAAATATTTCCTTGAAAGTTACGGGTCTTTACACACCCTCTATAAATCAAGAACATATTCCATAATAATATCCTCATGTATTTTGATCATCATCTCTGATTACCTATCTATCTGTAGCTCCTATAATATATCTAGCTTCAATTGAGAACACATAGATTTTTTTTGTAATATAAAAATATAAAAATTATACACATATCTTGATCTTATACTATGCTCTTGGTTAAACCATATTGTTTTATTATCTCCCATTTATATATATCTTTCATATATTTTCTAACAACTATGTCTCAGGGATATGAAAGAAATGGACCATATTTGTTTATTGGTTAAAATACACCAAACTTTCTTCATCTCCCCTTAGTATCCATAGTAGTTTCATGATAGAGTATATTGTTACCAAGTCCCAAATCTATGCATGAATTGTAAGGGCATTAAGTAACCCACTCGATCACCTATTCCCTTACGTAATACAATGATATGTAATGAAATGAGAAACAATCTATATGATGTCTTTTCATATTCTAGGCCACTGAATATGGTTCATGAATTCATGGAATATTTTTTCATCACTCGGTGTACCAAAAAATATAAGTTATGAGATTCCCATGTCAATTATTCTCCCATGGAAGTACAGACTACCAAACGTCAAAGGAAATTAATTAGACTAGGCCCATAATATGATCATCATGGGATCAGGTTTATACTCATAGGTCATTCATATAATTAATGCCAATTTGAAATAGGTTTCTAGATAGTTATTACTTGAACTAACAAGAAATTAGTAATCAACAAAGTAGAAAAGGTAACTTCCACATAGATCATTACCACATCATCTTAGATTTCCATGATTATGTTTACTGGTATTTATTCCTCACTAGGAACCTGCACACCCTGATATTTCTTCTCCTTCGTTGTATAATCGTCCTGGATAATATCGTTTCTTATGGTATACATCAACTCAAAATAAAACATCTATAAGTAATTGACATAATTCCTTTACCACATGTTTATATCCTACTATGAGAGTTTTTAATTCATGTATTTTTGGTCAGTTTAGGTGAATAATCTCTCAATAATGTTATAATTTCTCATAAAAATCAAAAAAGAAACGAAAATAACATGCTCAAAATCATGGGTAGGGTAGTTTATCTAATGGGGTCATAAATGATGAGACATAAAAGTTACCTCCCAATCTCCCTATGTTAGAAACGAAATTAGGAAAACCCCATTGTAATTAAAATACATATTATAACCCTTTGTTGGGCCTAGTAGAATTATAATTAGAATATACATCAACCTCTCTTTCAACGCCTTTAATTCCTCTTCCCACTAATCAAGACACATATATTTCATCACTTCTTGTTCATAAACTACATCAGTTCATCAATGAATAAATAATCATGAATAAAATACTTAAAATACATTTCTTGGATAAGGAAACTCGTGATCTCAAAAAAATTCAATGGGAATTTTGAATACATCACAACCAATAATCCAGGATGATAATCCAACATCACTTCCTCTAGTATAACATTACTAAAAAACAACAACACATTAATCTTGAAGTGAATTGTAACATACCTTTCCTAAATTCAATGTTATCCAAGTGTACTCAAACCAATCTCTAGAATTTAGGCATATTATTTATATGTCAAAAAGTATATCAAATGTCAACATCCAACAACATGAAAAAGGAAACTAGGTAGTGATAACAAAAATCATTCAACAGATCCATGAACAAACCCAATTAATTCCTTTGAATAAATTAAATAAATAGGTATAAACACATTCTATACAATATTATAAACACCATCATTTGAATATCCTCCACTCTGACAAAAAACTGATGGTAGTTTAATCATAGATCAATCATGGAGAACCATTCCCCCTTAAAATGTTCTAGTATGTATTCTATATGTGGAAATGGATATCTATTCTCCATCACAACATAGTTAATCTTTTCTTAATCCACACATAATCATAGGAAACAATCTGCCTTCATGGATAATAATATAGGTTAACCCTAAGAGGTTTCATTTGGGTTGATAAAACCCTTCACATTATGGTCATAATGCTTCGAATTCCTCTCTTTTATCTCACTTGATGACATTATTAATGTTAAACGGGGCCCATGGGCTATGGTGGGGTAAATAAATATGAGTTTTTCAATATTATCCTATATAAATATGAATAAAAAATAAAACTTCTACCCAATCCGGAACAATCTCAAATGAATCCCATTCTCTTAACCACATTTACAAAAAATGTAATTAATAATTATAGTAATTTAAATTTCTTATTAATTAACTAATATTTTATAATAATTAAATTCCTTAATATGTTTTATAAATTAAACATTTTTCTCATTTCTTATTGTTTGATATCAGTACTTGTTTATTTTTTATGAGTTTCATTTTATATTATTTTATTTTTTAAATCATATATTCCAACATTATTATTTTATTCAACAAAAAATGCTATTTAAAATTATAATTCCCCCATACACATGACTTATCCCTTCATTATATTCAATGATAGGAAACCTTTTTTTCTAGCTATACCACCACTACACTCACCTCGACAAGATTGATAGTCACACATCAAACAATGCTGGCATCATTTTCCACTAGCCTCTTGAATGATACCACTATTTTCTCTCACTCATCGACCAAACCATAAGATAACATGAATTGGTCCACTACATGCCACCACCCCATAACCAAATCTTATTTCCCCTGATAAAACTATTCTAGATGAGGATAAAAATAATTCTATCTTCATAAGTAGTATCTAAATCTATACATATCAAATATTAAATTTGGGTATTTCCATGAATGATAACTCACAGAACATGAAATGGTGTGCCTATTTCCTATTCGAGTCTATCCAGTAATTTTCCCATGTCCATGGTGAATTTTTTACTTCTTTATGGAACTGATTTGAGAGATTTAGATCCCAATATTTTAAGTACTCATGCACAATGTTTGAAACATGTCATGTGAGGATCCCATATATAATCATTTTATAATGAATCTTGAATTATATTTTTATTTTAAAATAAGGAAAAAATTTATCTTCACATATACATGGGCTTATCCATATGGGCCTACAAACACACATGGTCAACCCACCAAGGACCATACTCATAATTTTCAAAAAGATTAGGACCACCCTACCCTTTATCAATGAATCTTATCGGTTGACGACCCATATTGAATTGATAGATTTGGTATAATTATAAGATATCAATTTAAGATTCAAAATTGATATATGATCAATCATAAAACCATCATACCTCTCAGAAGAGAAACTAGAAAAATAATCCAGAAACGCATCTTGAAAATAGTCCAATATCGATGGATATGTTGCTAGAACCATCTCTTAATACAACAGCTGAACCATAACCACAACCATCACTATAATAGATCTTATATTATGGATGATAACAATAATTCAACAATACTATATGTAACAACCAGTGTTCATAAAAGGATATACAATATTCTCTATCGTACATGATATTCTACGGTGAACATAATGATCCACTAAATATTATTATTTAACATTTTAGTTATCACATAGTCATTATAATGGAGAAAATGAATATTATTAACTAAATTATGAAAATATGTTTTACTATTTTATATATAATTAATTCTTTTCTGAAAATTTAATTGTAAATGATGGTAATCCCCCCTTTAAAATAAAAGGTAATTTACTACTAAAATCTTTTTTAGGTATGCAGAAATGTGTTTCATACCAGTAAACTAATAAATCACAACTTTTTTACTATATTAATCAAATATATATTTAATATATTTAATTCCTTTATTAAAATTAATATTTTTTTCTAGTCATCAGATATAAATAAATCCAATTTTTTGAATAAGAAAAGTATTAAAAAATATTTTTTTAACTGTTTGATCGCACACTTGTTTGATAATTTATAAAAAATATGGTTTAAAAAAAATATTCTTTCAAATAAGAGTTTAAAAATTTCTTGTGGTTGAAATTTTCATATTTTTTTGATAAGATTCATTTTTTTTATTAATAGTAAAAAAATAATGTATTTTAATTGAAAACAAAATTTCCATAAAATTAATTTCTAGAGTTAAATTATTTTTTTAAATTTTATTTAATGTTTTATTAGAAATTTTTTATCATTTAATCTAAATAATTTTATTGGAATCAATTATTCATTGAAATTTTCTATAAAAGATTTCAGATCTTTTGAAACTCTTACATTAAAACCATGTAATCTTTTTCCAACAATGGGATTAATTTTTAATTAATGTTTACTATTTTCTATTTTATATTTGAAAATATACAATCTAGATTTAAAATAATAAGGTCCAAACTATTTAAATAAATCCATTTTGTTTTTTGGACAGTATGAATATTAACCTTAGTAACATTTTTTATTAACATGGTTATATGTAAATCAAACAATTAATGGTAAAAATACTACAGTAAATATTATAAAATTTCCATACTGCATGTTTTAATTTAATTGGATGTGTTTTCTTGACCATAATAAGCATTTTTCAAATGTATTACCATTGGAATCTACTTGGAAGAGATTATGACATTTATAATATTATATTCCAAGAAAAGACAACAATTAAAAAATTTGTTTTTAACAAGTCATTTTTTTATATTGGACTATATTAGAGAATTATTCAACTATAAATAGAATTGTGTATGATAATATTTTTTTTATTTTCCATTAAAATTTATTTATGAATTTTATAAATGAATAAATTTATTAAATGGTGACATAATGATGATGCAGTAATTTATATTAATGGAATAATAAAACAAATGATATTAATAATATTAAAATAAATAAAAATTGAAATAATTGATTTAATTCAAAAAAATTGTATTATTTTTAGTTTTTTGTAACGAGTTAATAGTGTTTGTATATATGATCATATTTTTTGGGTTATTTTAAAAAATTCATATAATGAATACTATAAAAATTTATATTAATGATATTTTAAAATAATGAATATTTTATTAAATGGTATAAAATTTATAAAAATATATTATTAGATCCAATAATTAGGATCAATCTTAAAATATCATAAATAACTAATTTATTGGTCATTTGGCATGTTATAGTATCTTTATTAACCATTGAAGTCTAAAGATAAAAATTTTCATGGTAATAATTAAAAAGGATAAATAAGGGTTTATGCCTCAATATAAGGATTAAAAATAGTCAAATCAAATATAATTTTTATTACATGAATGTTATTAGACCAAAAATCATCACTTATTTAATATAAATAAATATGAATAAAAAAATTATTTATATTAATTTAATATTTTGAAGATTATAAAGAGTTCCCCTCCATTCTATTATAAAAGAGCACACATTCATCACATTTTATCACACATCGAACCCAATTTGGATCAGCCATACTCTTCCCATATCAAATCCTAAAATAATTACCCACAATCAAGATCTCTTAGTTTGGTATGAATACCTTCCATAGTGGTATTATAGTGTTAAGAAAAGGATTTTGTCTGAAGAAGAAGAAGATATAGATTGTATGTGATGAGTCAGACATATAGTAATGAGATTCATATCAATATTCTTTCATTGAGACATAGTTTGATGTTATACACGAAACTTTTTTCATAGGTGTATATACAGACACATTACTTATGATTTCATTAATTTTTTTATTATTATCATGATATATTTTTTTTGAAATATTATTCTTCCATGGTTATTACGAATTAAATGTTCAAAGTTCCATGTTGGACCTTGAATGTTTAAATATATAATTATCAAATAGTATTATATATTTAAATAATATGGTTATTATTTTCTATATTAATTAATATGTTTATAAATTTATTTTAAATAAAAATTTATCTTTATTTTTAGTTTCATTAAAATGTTTTGAAAAATAACATTTTTACCTCTTTTTATACAGTTGGTTTTGAAAAATGAAAAAAAAAATGTTCTATTCATAGAATATACAACAACAAAATATTTTTCCACCACTATGACCATTATTTTATTATCATATTCCATTATAATAATATTTTTCTCATTGAATTAAAATCCATCGTTATAATTTTTGGTATTTTGGAATTGAAAATGGTTTTTAATGAAATGCGTTTTTTTAATTGAAAATGGGATCTTGAAATAAAATGGTATTTTTATCTAAAAGTGTTCTCATATGCAATTAAAGGTTTTTTTCAATGGGTATTTGGATGGAATTGTTTTATTAATGATTTTTACATTTTAATTATAAGAAATTTGTGTGCTTGACATAGCTTTAAAATTGGGTGGCCCAGAGATTTCTGATAAAGCCAATTTTTCATAAATCTGTGGTGGCCTAGATAGACCCAGATATTCCCATTATATATAAACATGAGGTGGCCCATATAGTTCTAGGTAATTCTATAATATCATAATAATAATTATGCCTTGTGGTTATTCCAATTCAATGTGTTTTAAAATGATTATATATATATGATGATCTGAGTCAATAAATGTAGTTTCAAATAAATTCTATCGGTTTGTATGATTTTTAATAAAGACAAATGTGTAATTTTCGTATATGAAATATAATATTTCATTTTCTCAAAGAAGTGTTAAGATAAATGTAAACTTTATGTGGGTTTTCATTTTCTAACTAATCCATTGGTTTCTTTTTTTATATATAACTTACTAAGGATATATTCCAATACGGTTTTTTAAAATGTATTCACAGGGTTGAAATGGAAATAGAGACAACTATGAGATCAAGGATAAAATAAATGAAGATTTTTAATAAATTGAAAACAATTTTAAAAAGTATTATAAAATATATAAATTATATACTATGTATAAGTTTCCACTTGTAATGTATGAGTGTACATTGTAAGAGATAGTCTTAATTCTCTAAAACTATAATTTAAAATTATCCTCGAATGTGAATTATTGTTAAAAAATTGTAGAATAATTTATTTTTATGGTTGGGTTATTATAGTTGGTATCATAGGATGTTTTAGAAAACATTGTTTATTATTAATTTTATTATTATTTTAGGATATTATCATAGTGTTGTAATAAAATTGATAATCATATGATAATTATCTCAGAAAATGATTTGAGGATATAATTTATGATATTTTAGGGTGAAAACTGTATTTTTGGAGACATTCATTTTTTAGGTAATTATGGGTAATTTTATTTAGGAATGAAAAATTAAAGGTATGAGATATCCATTAATGATAAAACATGTTATTGTTATTTATAATAAATTATCATATATGGGATGTTTTATAATAATTATATTACATCAGTTAAAGGAAAACCTTTAGGAATGGCCACATTAATCGAACCCACAACTAAAGGGAGATACGGGTGCACCACCAAAAACTAGCCTACATGAAGTATCTATTAATAAAAAAGATTTTTTGTTGTTAAATTTGTTGATATATTAATAATAGTTATATTTTGGAATTATAAGTTTTATGAAATGGATAATCGTGGGATTGGGAAATAATATGGTGATTAAGTGATTTATGTCATTCGGAAAGTCATTCACAATTTTGGGAAACTTGTAAGATTAAGGTAAATATAATACATTTTAACTTTATTTTAGAAGAAAACTTTAAATAAAATTTTATAATAATCTAATATTTTATTATTTATTATTGGATATTTTTTTTGTTTATGGAAATGATTAACTTATTTTCAGATAATTTTTAAATTGTGAAATTACATTTTTGTTTAAGAATTCCAGAGTAATATTTATTATTTGGAGATAAATATTAAAATGTATCATGAAATAATATGTGGTTAAAACCATATTATTTTTTATTTAAAGGTTAGTTATAATATTTTTGATAAATTTTAAAGATAGTTATTTTTTGAATGGTCTACGTTGAACATTGTCTATTACTACTAAACGATTGACATTGAAGTAGTTTTTGTTGTCATATAAGTATTACTATTTTTCGTAATTATATTATCATGCACTAACCATTTTTTTGGTTAATGCATAACTATAAAATAAGTATATAGTTAATCATTTTTGGATTATGTGATTCTCTTGAGCATGATTATAGTTCTTCATGCATGAAAAATTCAACTTGAATACTCCTCATTTTTGGAAGAATACGAATTTATATAGGAAATTATATTAATTAAGAAACACTAAATTTCATGTATGTATATTTTCTTATGTTATTAGTTTATGTGTAAAAATAATTCCTCCACTATATGAAAATAATGATGAATCAAAAAAATTGCTTTTCTTTTCATACTATGAAATCAATTTCCTTTTAACTCATCACATATTTATTGTTTTTTAATTATTAACTTTCCTTTAATAATGTTTATTATCACTCTCCAAAAAACTTTAGGGTTAGTTTTCTTTTCCACAACTTTTTTTTCCAACATGGAACCGTAGTATGTATTATCTCAAGTGACCTTCGTACTTCCCTTTCTTTATTATAATGTTGAATTTTCATTTAGAATTTCTCTAATGTGGGCTCTGAAGAATGATATTTTAAGAATTAAAAACCCTAGTTCTCAATACTCAATTATAATATAGAGGATTCAACTTATTGATCGGGGGAATGTAACATCCCGACTTTTTTAAATGAAGCACTATGTTTTATTGCATACATGATACACCACATTGAGTTTAAATGAAAAACTATATATTCTTTGTTAACCTGTTTATTAATGAATTTTCAGATAGGATAAAATGAATTATGAAAATTTTGTTAACAACTATTTTTATATTTAATTACTATGTGAACAATTAATTATAAATTAATATAAACACTTTTGAATATAAAAGTAAATGTTTTTCAGAAAAACAATTTAAGTGTAGAAGAAGTTTTTTTATACCAATAAATAATTAAATCACTCTATTTAGATTACATAAATGATATATATATATATATATATATTTAATTTTTAAAAATAATCTTTTGTGTTTTCTAGACAGGATATATGAACAAACTAAATTTTACAAATAAAAAATATATTTTTTTAAATGAGAGTTTTTCTGCATTTCGATGGAGAACCAGTTTTAAATATAGTTTTTGACAAACTAAAAAATATATTTTAAAAAATTGTCCACTTATATTAAATAGGGGTAAAATTTTAGTTTGATTGATTTTTTTTGTATTTTTCTAATATGTTTCTTGTCTTGAGGAATAAAAAATTAATTTATTTTAATTCAAAACAATATTTTCATCAAATTAATTTATATTATTAGCATACATTTTTAATGGGTTTAGTGTATAATTAGATTATGTTTTTACTATTTAAGAAAATTAAGGTAATTTGAACCACTTTTGTATTTACTTTTTATATAATTACATTGTGAACTTTTGATCATTTTACATTAAAACCATGTCTTCTCCTTTCATCAAGGGGATTCATTTTTTTATTTATTTCTCGTAATATTGTATTTTTTATTTGGAGAAATAGATTCCATATCTGGAATCATAATCTATAAATTAATTAAATAATAACCATTTATTTATGGATAATTTGAATAATAAATTTAGTATATTTTATTTACATTGTTAAAGGTAAATAAGATAATTAAGTGTTAAAATAATATAATAAATATTATAAAATTACATTAACAAGTGTCCTAATTTTATCGTATGATTTTTTTTCGACCAAAATCATCCATTGGTGGAAATAATGATATTTGGAAGACACTTGGATAAGAGTATGACATTTATAATATTATATTAAAAGAACAATCAATTTGTGAATGTTTTGTGATTAACAAGTGAAATATTTTTAATTTTTTGTTTTGTATAGGAGATCTATTGAACTATAAATATTATTTTGGAAGATTAATGGTTTATATTTATCATCATATTTTATTTATAAAATTTTTTATATTAATAATTAATTAAATGGTGACATAATAATCATGCATTGATTATTTAATTAATTCAATAATGAAATAAAAGATATAAAAAATATTAAAATAAATAATTTTAAAAATAATTTTTGAGATCCAATTTTTTTTTTGGAATATATTTTAATTTTAGTGATGATTTAACATAGATATATTGAATATATCTATTTTTTTTTTGTAATTTTTAAGAAATAATATAATGAATAGTGTCAAAATAAACATTAATTATATTTTTTAAAATATATATATATATATATTAATAAATGATATAAAATTTATAAAAATATAAAATTATCCCAAATAATTTAAATATTTTCTAAAATATATTAAATGAATAATTTATTTTTTATTTTTATGGTTATTGAAATTATATGAACCATTAATGTTTCAAAATAAAAATTTTCTTGGTGATAGTTAATGATGTCAAATAATGGTTATTACCAAAATATAATGAATTCAAAAATAGATAAAACCATATTAAATGTTCATTAAATGAATTTCGTTCAACCTAAATCACCATCTCATCTAAATAAATAAGTTTGGATCCATTTATAATAGAAAAATAATGAATTTTTATTTAATATTTTGAAGAATTCTAAGAGGGACCCTACAGTATAATATTAGAGGGATCCCATTCTTATCATTTCCTCACACATCAAAACCAATTTTCTTCAGCCAATATATTCCCAAATACAATCCCTGAATCTCTCCCCAAAATATATATCTCCTATTTCAGTCATAAAACCCTTATTAAATGTGTTAATGTGTTAATCAAAAGATATTTTCCAATGAAAAGGAAGATAAAAATTGTAAGTGACTAGTCGGACTCAAGGTAAGGGAATTCATCTCAATATCCATTAATTGAGGCATTGTATTATGTTACACACCGACCTTATTATAATTGGTTTATAAACTACCCATTTTATTTATCATTTAATTAATTTCATTATTAGGATGTTATTTATTGTTTGGTTTAATGATATTCTTTTATGGGGAATAACATTTAATTGTACAAAATGGTATAGGGCTCATTAAATTATTAAATATTTACTTATCAAATATTTTTTCCTTTCCAATATTATATACATCATTTTTCATATTTATTTTTAGGGATATAAAATTATTATTAAGCACATTTTAGGTGTGTTTTTAATATCAATAAATTGTTTTCAAAATTGAATCGGTTTACATGTTTTTAAATAGATCATATTAGAATATGACAAAAACTGATCAATTCATAACATATAAGATGAAAATGAATTTTCCACTACCATGTAAATTATTTTATTTTCTCATTCCTTTCAAATATTCCATGTATCCATAAATTCACAAAAATATTTATCTGTTTGGGTATTTTGGTATTAAAAAAATTGGGTTTTGAAGGAAAAGGATGTTCTTCTATTGGAAATGTGTTCTTGAATGAGAATGGAAATTTTTATCTGAAAGTGTTTTCATATGGTATTAATGGTGTTTTTTAAATAGTTTAATGTTGAAAGTGTTTTATTAATGATATGTAATTTTTGGATTATAGGAAATGGGTGATCTTGATATAGATTATACTTGGGGTGTCATAGATAGGGTCGAGAAATCATGTCACACCTTAAAATTGGGTGTCCCATATAGTGTTGGGTAATCCCATTACATCCTAGCATGGGGTGACACAGATAGCATTGGGAAAGCCTGTATTTTCTTAATTTGAAATTGTACATATGGTTATTTTAATTTTAATTGTGTTTGAATGGGTTTTTATATATGATTCTCCAATTCAAATTAAGGGGTATTAATTGCATGCTATATGTTTTATTGATTTTTCTTTAATAAATATTTGTATTTGTTTTTCATGTGAAAATGTTTTATTTCATATTCCAAATGAAATTTGAAGATATCTGTAATCCTTATATTAGATTTCATGTTTTATCTCAACTAAAAATTTCATTAATATTTTTATCCTTTACTGAGCTTATTTTCGTATCCCATGTTTTTAAAATGCATTTCAAAGGGATTAATGTTGAACAGATAGAAGGATGAGAATAATTGGATAATAGTTCTGGTTTTTCATAAATAAAAATCATTTTTTATTTTAATGTGTTTAAAATTTCATAAAAATGGATATTGAATATAAGTTTCCACTTGTTATATATGGGTCTACACTGTATTATTTTTCCTAATTATCTAAATATCTAAATGGGAAATTTCATCGAATGTGAATTTTAGTACAAAAAAACTGGAATAATTTATTTTTATAGTTAGGTTCATAACTACAAATATTCATATCCAATAAGAACAAAATCTACTACAATAAGTGTTGTAAAAGACACTCATGTGTAAAAAATGAATTTTTTTAAACACAGATGCCAATACATCTTATAAATTAAATCAAAACAAATCATATTAAAAAATCAGAAATCCCAAAAGTTCTTGTATCCCATAATCAAAATAGAAGGCACTTCTCATAAATGAATATGGATGAAAATATTTCCCAATGATGTATTAAGAGAAAACATAATGGGAATAAACTCAATATCCAACATTAGTATAGATACTAAATTTGTACATATAATGTAATGATATTCTCTTATATCAGCAAATGTATCAAAAACCTTCAAATAAATCCAAATTTTACCTATATTTTTAGAAGATCTATATACTCTATTTGATGGTACTTGGTCTAAAAATGGCATTTTACCCAACTCAAAAAATAAATCCTTTAACCCAAGAGCATTAACATTCATATGGAACTTACCTATAATCCTTTTATGGGTTCATATACTCATTAGACCTTTGGTTAACTATATTACATGACCCCTGAAACAAAGACCTACCATTTGGCTAATGAACCCTAGACCATGATTATGATATGTGGTTACATGTTAATCCTCTAAAAGGGAACATTAAAGGTACTCTCATACAGAAACACTTTACATAATCAATATAGTGATAATTAGGGATCTCTGTAGATTTTATTGTATATGAACTATGACAAAGAGTTGGTCACTAATAATGGAAACACCTGTGTATGCTCCACTCCTAGGAATAAGTAACAAAAATCTAACATGAAAAAATATCCTATCATTACCCTAGAACATCATAACTGGTTTTTTATTCCTACCACTATAATAGGTACAACAAATTACATTATAAAGGATCCATCTTATTCCACTACATACGGAATGAGATCCAATTCCTCTATTATGAGAACATAATTTCAATGTAGTGAGATCCTTGTAATGTTTTAAAATATTATATCATGTTGAATATACTCACCTATAACCTCACATATATTTTTAGATAAATATCAAGAACATGTTACTTTAGGCCTTATTCCAATATAGTTATGGGATTAAAATGTAGAAACACAACATATCAGGTGGTATATTCCATTAAAAACATCATCCCTCATTTATGATCCATATACTCTAGGGATAGATCACGATTCACTGAATATTGGAATAATAATGAAAAATGAGATCCTTCATGTCCTCCTAAGATAATCCCTCTTGTTTCCTATCCTAAACTATAACACCCCACCATATCTTAGTGGGTCCCTTTGTTATATAATTTTTTGGATTCACCCAAATACTATCGAGTGTCTCCTGTTACTTGAAGACAAATTCAATGATCTCAGCCATTTCATCATCATCTTGTGGATCATATATACTATTGAAATTTTATGTATAAAATACTCTAAATTCATGGTAAAAATTTAACCATTATATGTAAACATTAACATTATCATATCATTAATAAATATTTCATATTTTCATAGAAATATACAACATATATCAAAATGTTACGTGTTAGAGGACCATACAGTATTAGTATCTTTAGAGAAGATATATCTATCTTATTTTCATTAAAGATATTCAATATATCTAAAAATATTCCTTTCATATAGGCCCCTTATAGGCATATCATACATAATATCTATCTTTATATCATAAAAACATTGATATATAAGAATTGGTGAGCTCAGATGTGCGGTATGGTTAAACTAGGGAGATATCATTGAATAATATTAAGTGAGAATAATATTGGTAATAGGGTATGGGAATACTATCCTAACTTATGAAAAATAATCCCAATCAGTCAAGGTCATAAATCTCGAGTCCTAGAATAAGTTTATTATCTCAAAATAAGACACGAGAATAATCATATATCCAATATAATGATCCACAGAGAATAACAAAAGCATTTATTATAAAAATGTTTCACAAAGAAATAATTATCAAATCAAATCATTTTAAACATAGATAATGAGAAATATTTACACTAAATTTATTAATGAAATGTAATTATGTCCTCATATAAAATATATAAACCTAAAACTAGGTCCACACATAAAATTATGATCATTTTGTTATATTAAAATGTCAAAGCTTAATCTTTTAAACACGAAATCAATTTTATCCATAACATATTAATATGATGATATTTAAATCATTACACAACGAATTAAAGGAAAATATAATTTTACTACCACCACAAAAATAATTAAAACCGTAAATAAGTTTTAGAAAATACTATGAAATCACTAACCATAGAATAACACACATCAAAGAAACAGTATTACAACGATTTCAAGAACTAATAATTATCTAAAGGGGTAGAAATGTGTATCACAAGTTAATCATTATAAATCAACAAGATCCTTATATAGAATGAATGAGGATGGTATTATATGATTATATACGCAATTAATTATAAAACACAATAAATTTTATTGAAAAAGATAAAAATTACCTTTAAAATAACTATTAGAAAATTTATTTAAAAACACCTAAAATATCCTTTTTCTTTTAATATCATGAAAAAAATCGTGGATTTTAAGAAAGGATTTTATTTAAAAATTACCATTTAATCTTGTAATGTAATCTTATTTTGATTAATGGTACTAACTGTTGGATAATATATTCATGCCATATACATAAAAGGGGAACAATATGTATATCCTTTTGTAAAAAGTTAAAAAAAATTCATACATAGTTTTTTTGAAAAGATAATATTTAATAATTTATAAATTTTATTATAAGTAATAAAAATATTCTTTACAAAATAATTATTTATAGATAAAAACATTTATAAATCATTTTATAGAACATTGTCTTGGAAAAAAATTAATCCTAAAAAGGAAATATGTTTTGGTTTTCTTAGAATCATTTTCTTTATTGTTATAAGTTACAAATACAGGAAACTAGTTCTAATAAAATAAATTTAATTTAATAAGTAGTGTAAAATGATATATTTTTGTTGTAAAGTATAATTATCATATAATTTCCATCAATTAAATTTTCACATTTAAAATCATGAAAATAAATGAGATTGTATCAGAAACTCTTACATGAGATCCTTTATTTATTCATACATATTATAACATACTATATAATTAATATAGAATTATTATAAATATATTATTTAATTATGATCATATAAATCATACAATACATCATTCTCATATAATTTAAAATTTTCCATGTAAGTAACAATTCATCATTAAAATTAACATTCTGGTGAAAATATGAATGTTTTCCATTAGCGTTTTGGTTCGATGATTATGGATACTAAAAATTGTTGATGGTTTCATAATATAAATAATGGTAATCAAGGAATATGTATTAAAATTATTCATTATATAATCTTTTATAACAATTCAAAAAAATAGTTAATGAGAAACGAATTACATCCCTTCGTGCTAATGCTAGTGTGTACATATGCACATGTGATTTTTTCACAATTAGGTGGATGGAAAAAATCAAATGTAAATAATAATTCATCATTGAAAAATAATAATTCTATAGTTATTTAATATTTATTCATTAAATTAATCTTTAGTATCCTCTAATTAAAAATTACATTAAAAATGAATCACATTGTTTCATGTATGTGGTTGTCCAGGTATATGAACATGTGACGATATCATCATCCAAAGGATGGGAGGGAGATAGAATAAGTATATAACTTTAACATTGAAACATATAATAATTTAATATAAAATGACCAAATTATATTAATATGGTTCTAGAACATTTTTATGTTGTTTATGAAGAAGGAAACTAGAAAAATATCAATAAGAACACATACATCTTCTTTGGGTGTCCTCCTTCAAAAATCACCTTAAGTCATATTGGATGGGTATTTTAGAAGTAAAATATCCTTCAGTTTGTGAATAAGGATATTACGAGATTATTTGGGTATATATTGGATTAGTTAAAGGGCCCGAGTATCATATATAATAAAGGATTGGTTGTTCGTTTTTACAAGTTATCGGTGCAGCACATCTGTAATTATAATAAATATTAAAATATAATGACTTTATTATCACGGTAAGGTGTCTCTAAATGGTAAAAATATTGACTTGCATATGAAATAAGATCATATTAATTTTATAAAATTATATTTACAAATGTTTTTAAATTCAGGTAAATGCTTATCTTTTTTAAAATAATCCATCATTATCCCACATAACCTTTACCAAACTAATGATTTTTTACATAAAGTGATATTAATAATGTTTAAAAAATATGGCCTCATTAGTATATTTCATAATAAAGATGATAAATATGGAAAAAAATTTATCATAGTTAACTTTTATATGTTTAATAAATTCATTTTAGAATTATTCTGAAAAATTAAATGAAAACAATGTTTTGAACAATGCATTTTTACCGTAAAACTGAATTAATTCTAATTAGTTTCCTTAAAAAACCAATAGGATTAGTGTTAATATATTTTATTTAATATATTATATCAAAATATGAATAAAATAACTAATAAATACTAATTTATTTAATTTAATATGAAAATATATATGTCTCACAATAAAAATATTTTTTGGAAAAAATAACAGTCTTTTTAACATCAAATGCGATTTTCATGATTTATAAAAAATATATAATAAAAATCTGAATGAGTATTAATTTTTATGAATTAAATACATATAAATGTTTTTGAATTTTTTTATTAATGATAAAAAAACATAATATATAGACAAATTAAATACTTTTTAATATAAATAATTTTATATGAAACAACATTATTTTTGACATTTAAATTTCAATACTTATTTAGTAGAAATTAGTACATAATTTTTCATCTAAAAAATTTTTGAATTTATTTTTGGAAATATATTTTGTCCAATTCATACCCTCTAATTATATGGATATTTGATAATATTAATATGTAATAATAACATTTCAATAGTATATCAGGGTTTATTTAAACCCAATGTTCCATGTAGTGAAAATAATTACTGAAATCATATTTATTGAAAAAGAGATATATCATGGAATAATTAGGTGTAACATTCTACCATCTACATAATATCTTCACTCTCAAAATTACATAACTCTAATAAAACTAATTAAGGGTACTTCTACCTCACAACATCCTCATTTTTTCACGTAGCATCCTAAAATTTACGATTCATACAATGAAATTTAATAAATTTAGTTTTTTTTCTATAGTAGTTCATCAATATGATACTAGATTTTGACAAGATGTTCCTAATAAGAATAATCATTATGTAGTGGTATAACCATTGAATTAAATATATGAGAATTATCAAATATGTAATTCCTAAAAAATTATATATGTAATACATCATGAACATGTGATAGGTTCATCGGAAACATAAAGAGACAAAATAACATAACAATTTAATGAATTATTTAACATGTAAAAATATATCTATTGGAAAATATCCCATTATTTCTAAATCCCATAACTATATTCCATGAAGGTATTCATATGAATATTTTATCAGTACATTTTAATTATGGATATAACCAATAAATATCATTATAACACTTCTATCAACATTAAATTTTCATGATGTGGTGTTGAGTGTCTACAACCATCTTAGACACTAACTCAAATAACATGGGTCCCAATAGATTTCACTCTATTACGTAATGCCTAAATGTTTTTTTTTAACTTCCAATCATATACTAATTAATAATTAGCCTTACGAAATCTCGAGTGATTTTTATTATAATAATAAAATTCCACCATAGGAAGGTGTTGATCCCATCCACTAATGAAATCCATAAAAACAAGCTCACGAAAAGTTTTCAAGGGATTTAATGGTCATATCATAGTAAGAAACTATTTAAGGATGATATAATGTGATAATGATCAACATCATGTTCATTTAATATTGAATATTTTTCCAGAACATAGGATCCCTCTAAAATATGATTGAGAGTTATACTTTATGCAATCTTACCACATTCTAAATATATAACCTCAAAATATGAACAAGAAATAAGTATTCTCTTTTAGAAATAAAATGTGTTGAATTTTGACGGTGATCACCTATAACCCAAATAAATTTATAGCATTATATATAGTTTTGATTCAGATGATTAAATACATGGTGGCGATCTCCTATTTCCATTCTCGATTGGTTATTAGTTGTAACATCACCACAAAGTTTTATCCCTCTTACATGCATTTTTTACATTACATGAATCAAGACACAAACATTGAAATATGAAATTTTATTTTGTAACACCATACATAATCATTCATATACCTATAAAAAATCATAATTATATGTTATATAGGCAATGATAAACTGTGAGTATTTTCTAATAGGTCCTTCTTCGAATTTCGAAATGATGAGACAAGTACTTAATTAAAGACCCATATCCTTCCATCAAAATCATGTACGGACTCTGGAACATTAGTCACATTCTTCTATAGTAACTCAAGTATCCACCATGTAAATGATATAATATACCATTTCATGTTAATTTTTATTAATTGTATACTTATTTTCATTATAATGTAATATGAAAATTTTTACATCAAAATGTATATAGTTTTAACAAAACTAATTTTTTATAAGGTTGTTATTTAAATACATAATTTATAAATATATTATATTTTATATAGGTTAAAAAAATTTACTTTTTTAATCAGCATATAAAAATGAAGAAAATGGATGTTTGGGGATATTTTTGAAGATATTGATGTTTTGGTGAATAGTGAAAATATAAATTTTTATAGAAAAACACATTTATTTTCAACAAATTATATAATTTAAAATTAAAATTCTATTTTTTAAATAATTTAATTAAATATTATTATAAATCAGTTATATTTAATCTAATTAATTAATTTTTAATCTACATTATATTAGATTTTCATATATGTTTATAATTGTGTTTAAAAATCAATTTTTTCTGAAATATTTTTCAAACGAATAATGATTATCCAATTTAATTAAATAAGATAATCCATAATTAGAAACTTTTTTAGTGAAATATATAGATTATATATAAAAAATATTATTTTTTTATTCATAATATTAGAATTATTGTTTATAGAGATAATTAATAAGCATCTTTTTCTAGAAAAATTAACTTATGGAAAACCTTTATATTGGTATTGGATGATTGTTTTAATTGAAATAATTTTTTACACTTATGTGAACTGAATATGGAAATATATTTTTCATATTTAGATTTAGAATAATTTATATTATTTAATAATTTCAACTAAATTTATTTCAATTATGAATAGTGGAAATGGTAAAAAATAATTTCCCATGTGATTGTAAAAACATGTTTATCATGGGAAAAAACTATAAATATTATTGTGTAAAATACTCAAATAGTTTTATAATATATTTTTATACAAATATTTGGACATTATAATTTATAATAATTGATAATGGCATATTTGGATCCTTTTTCACGTGAAAAATTTGTATACACGATTTTATTTTCAAAAATTAGACATCTGGCACACACCTCACATATAAATGTCCAACCTCTCATATACAATTTACAACATAGAAGATATTGGGTTAAGTTGAAACCTACTAAAATTCCATTAATTATTCCTCTATGTGACCTAAAAAACTCATTTTGGTCATAAACCTATCCTATGAAAAGTTGTGTTTATTAATTATGGAGGTTGTCTGATGAAGTGGTATCATTCCTAACCGAACATCTTAATTTTATTTATTCACCCAACCCTTAAAATATTATTCAATTATGCATTTATATTTAAAATTATCTTTTACATACTTATATGTTATTTTTTAAGGCTGTAACCTAAATCTTTCTGTTCTTTAATATAATGGAAAAAAATAATCATTTGTGGGTATGACGGACTACCGGCTTACGAACCAATGATTTTATTTCCATCATCTCCACTAATTTATTTTTATAATGATGTTTTTAAAATATATATAATATATTTTTAATAAATTTTACTCTTATAGATATGAAAAAATACTTCTTAATTACAATTGTAGGGGGAATAGGATATTGTCGCTCGTTTGTATGGTAGGCTAACACTATAAAAAAAAGTGAGATTCTTATTTCACTAAATCATTACATGAATGATAATAATGAAAATTAAATTAAAATATATGATATAAATTATATAATTATCAAATTAATGTCATATTTATCATTTTTAAAAGATAATAATTCATTTAATCCCCTAAATTAATAATTGATAATGTAATCTGGGCATACATGTGGACAACAACAACGAAGAATTGATGAAAATAAATTTAATTACAAATTTATAGAGATTATATATATATATATATATGTATAAATAACTAGATAATATGTTGTCTATTATTTTATGATGAATCATTAATGATATAATAATATATACCCACTTTCAATATGATCATTTAAAAAATGGTGGTGTTACACATGAAAATGTACAACATATCACATCCATGATCATAACAGAATTCATTTTCATAATGATAATTCATGATTGAATTTAAAAATATAATTGATAAATAAATATTGTACTTATTTCATTGTTTAAAATTTAATTTGTTGAAATAATCGCCGCATTGACCGATAATCAACCTATCAATGTAATTTTGGGTCACAGAAGACAAATATCGTCACAACATAAAAAATACAATTAAATTATTAATTAAGGGTATATAATATAGTAATAAGTAATATAAATTTAATAATAAAAATTAAAATTATTCCTATGATTTTAAATAATTAAGAAATTATTTTTATTCAAGAAGATAAACAATGAACTTGAGGAATGATACACAAGGTGGGAGACTTTACCGCCATTTCCTTTCATTAAGGAAAATATTGATTATATAAACCTATATTATACAATGAAGTTTATATACATTAACATTTATTTGTAATATAATTAATTTATCTTTCCTCATGTTATTTAATTTTTTTTAATTTTACACCTGCATGGGTCTTATGATTAAAATATTTCCAATGTGGTAAGGGATATTTCTACAAAACAATTTTATATTTTTTTCCTTAAAAATCTATTTTTAATCAATGAAAAAGTTTCTAACATAATTATATGAATATTATTATAATAAAATATTATTTTTTAAATAGTATGTATGACCATTCTTTCCATGGTTTAGAAAAATTAATCATTATATAGAATTGTTTTCATTAATAAGAAATAGAAAAATATTTGTTATATTTTTACCATATATTGTAAAATTGACTTCTTCCACAACCATAATAATTATCGAGGTCTAGGTTACATTAAAATATTATATTATTTATTCAATGGAATCCCACATTCCCTTTTTCTATGTAATATTGTATATAAAATGTCTTTTAAAAATAATGTTGTATTTGGATATCCAAAAAACAATTTCATATGGGATTAGAATAGTTTCTAAAGGGTTTTATAATAAAAATTTAATCTTTCATTATTAATGATTATCTTATTGCACCAATGAATTTTTTATAATGATTTATAGTTCCATTATAAACCATTCATGGGTGGTTCTCTTATAAAAAAAATATGGTTGGTTAAGGTATTGACAAAGGATGGGAACTTCTGTGATATACCACAGACAAGTGGGTCCATGATATCCCACCAATGTATTTGGTACTCCAAAGATTGAAGTTGACCGTATCATTACTTCCATTTATAACATTAATACAAATGATGATCTTCCAGGTTACCTACATGATTTATATGTTCATTCCTTTAGTTTAAAACTTTTTTAAATAAAAAATTCCTTTGATTTCATAAGAAATTATTTATATCATTTTCACAAACAAATTGAGATAAAAATAATGTTAATCATGTCACGGTGTTTTATTTTTCTTCATTGTACTAATGAACTTCTTATTTTTATTTTCCATATTGAAAATTTTGTTCGTACCCATGATTTTAACTTGTTTTTCATAAGGTTTAATGATGTGTAATGGAATATTAAGACTTCCAATTGAATATAATGCAGATTTTGTGTAAAGTAAATCATGTTTTATTTATAAAATATAATATTATTGGATATATGGGAACTAATTATATGTTTTAGATTTTAATATATATAGATTTTTAATATATGAGTTGTTATCTAATTTTATTAAAATATTAACATGATATAATCCAAAAATTTAATACAATATATTCTAGACAAGAAAACAAAAGATTATGTAAAAATTAATGTTGGGTCATTCTAGTTGATATTAGAGATCAGTTTGGATAACATTTTAGTTTAATATATTGATAATATCAATTCATTTAAATATTTTAATTTATGGTTATGTTGAAATGGAATATAATTTAAAATATAATAAGTTTATTCATCTAAAATATTTCCGTCCAAAATACATTCCCATTAGGGAAATATGGAAATCGTAGTTGGAAGGAAGTAATAGTAAAATAACAATCTTAATTATAATCCAAAGATGATTTTAAGTAGAATATATTAGTTTAAAACAATGATGTATTTATTGACACATGCTATAAATGGTTATGTTATCATTGAAAGAGAAGAACACGATCAACCAAAAAGGAACATGTCTATAGAGTATAATTAGATAAGGGGTCATCTCTCATAATTTAATGAGTAATCTAAACCTGTAGTGGATGATGGAGTGATAAATTCTCAAGAGAATATATTTGAAGGCATGTGATGTTTAGAAAGACAAATGGTAACCCCTATAGTTTATCATTTCAAGGGTGAACCAGAATGATGGTGGTCTCAAGATAGAAATACTTAAGAGAAAGATGATCTTGAATTCCATTGAATGAGAAACATTTAATGATAATATCCTTGAGAAATATTTCCCTAGGTGTTCTCAAATATATATATATAAACACAATTAAATGATTTTAGGAAAAAATTAGAATATTATGTTTATGTAGATAATGAAAAATTTACAAGGCTTACAATGTATATGGTGGATTTATTTTGAGAAAGATATAGAAAAGCTAACCGATTTTAAATAGTAATGAAACCACAATTTTTAAGGTCATTATCTCAGTGAAGATTTAAAATATATGAGATTTTAGTTTGTTATGCCCAGAAAGGGGAGAGAGAGTATTATGAAACTATGTTTCTTGAGATGATAATAGAAATAATGTGTCTTTATGGTTGTTTATAGGGAATATTCCATTAGAGAAATATGGAGATAGGAAAAACATATCCATATCTTATGAGTGGGTTGGAAAAAATAATCATATGGAATGACTTATGAATTCTATGAAGTTATTCAAATGTGGATTTTTGGGACATATGGCTTGTTATAAATAGAAAAATGGGAAGATGAATAATGAAAGGATAACCATAATATAATTATTATTAATTTATTTGTATAATTAATCTAACATGTGTCCATAGTTACACACTAAGGGGTGAAATTAGTAATAATGAAAGAATAATGGTGTGCCAATTCCATTTGTTTTTACTACAGCTGATACTGAACTATTAAAAAATGTGGTGATAGGTACAATACTTAATTTTATAGATTTTGAACAATGTTATTTTTGTCTATAAATCAGCATATTCATTCATTCAAAGGAAATTTTAAATTAAATTTGAAATATAAACACATGATTATATGATGAAAATTTTGGTGAAATATCTGGTTGGATGCATAAAAGAATCCAATATCTATAAGAATATCTCTATTTTCATTCATGGAATGGACATTCCTGAAAGAAAATTTAACTAGCCATAATTTATTTTTAATTCATTATAATAATTTATTAGATTTAATTTTTTCGTGTCAAGATATATTATATAGATAAGAAATTGTTTTCTATGATTTTGTTCAATTGGTAACATACAATGAAGTTGATAATCTGAATATAGATTACAGTGAATGTTACATATGTCAAATCATTTAAAAAAAATAAACTCATAAAATTATTGATGTGCCTGTAGTGAATGAATATAATGATTTATTTCCTATTTATTTTCATAGTGTTATTCCAGATTTTGATGTTGATTTTACACTCGACATAGTTCCTGATATTTAGCCTATTTCGGAACCTCTTTTCATGTGGCTCAATTGGATCATTTAGTATTTAAAATAAAACTACATGGTTATCTAAATAATGGTTTCATTTCCCTATAATTTTTCCATGGGTTTCCCTAGTTTGATTTGTTAAAACATAAGATAGTTCAACAATAAATTTTAATGATTATAGTTCCTTCAATAATTTCACTATTAAAAAAATGTATCATTTTCTTTATATCGATGGTTTTATTGAAATTATCTGGTGAACAATGTATTTTTTGAAGGGTGATCATACTTCATGGTACCATCAGTATAATTTCAATGAATTAGATATTCTGAAAAATTTATTTCAAAATATATATTGGAATTGTGAGTTTTTAGTTATTCCCTTTGGGTTGTCCAATGCACCTAATTTATTTATGGACATTAAGAAAAGAGTTTTCCATGAATTCCTAGAAAATATTGTGGTTTTTCTTATAGATGAAATTTTTTTGTTTTCTATATTTCCATAAAAACATGAAATACACTTCAGTATTGTTTTTTAAACCTTAAAATAAATTGATTTTTTTGGAAGATTTATTATGTGTGAATTTGTAATGTAATGTTTTTTCATATCATCATTGGGTTTCTAAATATGGTTTAACTATTGACCATAATAAAACAGAAGTCGTTTAAGAATGTTTATGGCTTAATAATATGATATAGATACATAATTTTATTCGTTTACCTAGTTAGTATTTGTATTATATTAAATCCTTTCTTAGTATTTATCCCACAAACAAATTTTACTGAAAAGGTACTTAAATTCGTCTCTAAAATGAATGTGTTAACTGTTTTTTGGAACTAAAATGAAGACTTGTGAATCATCTAGTCTTTAACATCCTTAAATGAAATGAAGAATTTGTTATATAATGTGGGGATTCACTGAATAGGCTTGGTTTTACCACAATTCATAGTGATTTGTAACATTATTCATCATTCTATTAAAACCCATGTGTGTTAAATTACCTTTCACATTACCTATAATTATCTACTATTGTTTTGATTCCAAATTTGGAGTTATCATTTATATGAAATAAATAACATGAAATATAAATATAAAATATGATTGAAGTATTATTTTACCCATAATGATATAATCATGAATAAGAGAAGATAAATAGAAATGATGATTGATTATGATTTCATGATTCATTACCATCATGAAAAAATACAACATGCTGATGCATGTTGTTGAAAAAATATCGATATGTTAACATGTTATGTTTGGAACATGGTCCATTAGTTAAATAATTTGACGAAATGTTTCTTAGAAATTTTGGATGATTATATATCATATGTGTTTTTTAGGATTCAGTGTAGTTGACACTGTAAGAGTCAATTAATAAAGATCAGTACAACATTAATTTTTTACATGAAATAGTAAAATCACTTAAAAATAGTATGTTTTTGGATTTAATTAGTTACGAACATTGTTTTTTATGATTTTAGAATTTATTATGTGTTCCTAGAGATTCCTAGTTGAATAAATAATTGTTTAATGAAGCTTGTAGTTTTTTATTTTTCATTCATTTGGGAAAAACTAAGATATAATGATACCTTCAGGATTACTAATAGAAATATTTAATTGAAATGGATATTTTTGAATTCACCTAGAAGAGTTTTAGTTATCAATAGGTTATGAAGAATAAAAATTATTGAAGGTAATTCTTTTACATTTTATAGTGCTAGAGTGGAAATATGAAAATATATTAATATATTTCATGACGTGATTACCATATATATCATGAGGTTAAAATGTGATTTGGGTTATTTTTTTCGATTAAATAAATTATCACATTTCCTTCCCATTTGAGATAGTATGTCATTATATCATCTTACCCAACTATATATAATGTATATATTCAGGTTACATTGTGTTCTACTGCCCATTTTATCAGACACTAATTCTAGATTCACATTTAATTTTTGGAAATGACTTTAGAAATATTTGGTCACTGAATTTAATTTAACTATAAATTTTAATGATAAATATAATGAATCATATAAGATGAGGATTCAGGCCACGAAGCATATTATTCATTATTTTTCAGTGGTTTATATTTGGCATTGGGTTTAACAACAATCTTTTGTTTCTTATATTAGTTTTCATTTCAGTTTAATGACGGAACCTTTTGATCCATATAGGTAATGTAGTGTCAAACGACAAATTATTTGATGAACTAAGGAAAAAAAGTTAATGTTACTAGAGTTGTTATAGGAAGTGGATGAGTAATTATTTTTTATTTGGAAATATATGATGACAGATCAAAACAGGAAGGAAATTTATGGGGATAACTAGAGAAAATATATTTATTTCATGAGGAGTAATTGTGTCTTTGTAAAATTTCCTCCCTGGTAATGTGTTATGTGTTTTGGAAAAAATAGGTAGTTAATTTAATCATAAGTTGAAAAATTGAAATTCTAAATAAATTTTGGTCAGTTTCCTACTATGTGAAAATACGTCTAATTTTATCCCAGGTACATAAATTTAATCATGTTTCAGTGTTATGGATAAATGTTCTAGATTAATCTCATGTTATGATCCCAGGTGTATTTCATTTGGAAGAGAAAATTTATTATTAGGAAGAAATTTTTTTGATTAAAAACTACATATAGAAAGTGTTAAATAATAAGTTTATTTTTTAAGGTATGTTTTTATAGAAAACCCATATGGTTGAATAAAAAAGGGAATTGGAAAATACTAAAAGTGAAATATATCGCAACTTGATTAATAAGTAACAAAAATCATGTGGTCACAATTTCCAAAATGGAGTAAAAATAAAGAAAACCTTAAGTAATGATAAAATAAACACATTTTCATTTTTATTAATATTAATAAGATAGTTTTATTAATTAGAAATGTATTAAATATGTTTTACATCAAAAGGGAAACTTTTTTAATTTAAATAATTTCAAATAATATTATTATTATAAAAAAAATTAATATATTTTCGTATTTGAGTTTTATAAAAAAAATTTCACTTTTAAAATAATCATATCAAATTTATCTTAGGTAGATATTTTGATATTTTTTAAAAATCCATAAAATTCTAGGTGAATAGAATAAAATATTGGGTTTTTTATAAAAAGTCCATTTATATTAAATATATTATATAATTTAAAATAAAAAAATTATTCTACAATAATATTTAATCTACATAATTATTATTTAATAAAAATTTAATCTATTTTTTATTAATTTTTTTTGCATATAAAATGGTTTTTTGAAAACAATTTTAAAGTGCATAATTTTTATCCATGTTAACTAACTAATATAATCCCAAATGATGAGTTTTTCGGTGAAATTTATTTATTATAAATAAATATTTATTTAGTTTTAGTCATAAAATTATTATTATTTTTCATAGTGTTAATATAAAATAATCTTTTTTGATGAAAAAAATACACTTTTATGAAAACACATTATGTCATCGCATCTAGAGGTTAAATTATGAATTCAATTATCAACTTCTATGAATTTAAATTTGTAAAACGGAATCCAAATTTAGAATAAGAATTTATTTTATCTAATAAGTTAAACATAAATTCTTAATAATATTAATAGTGAAAATATCAAAAATTAACTACTGCATTTATTGTAAAAACAAGTTTACCAAAAAAGTAAAATAAAATGAGAAAGGTTAATGTTAAAAAAACCAGTATAAGATATATTTTATTGATATATTTAGACCATAAAATGTATAATAATATATAAAGGTCCATCATGATGGATTGTTTCTCATGAAAAAATATGGGTACAAATTTATCTTATCAAAAATTATATGTGTTCATGTCATTAGAAATATAAATGGCCACCCAATACCATCTCTTATTTAAACAATAAAATACCTATGTATCATAAAATACATGCCTATATATTGTCTTAAATTCCATACACATGACCTATATTCCTTTATTTAATCATATATCTATGCTATAAATTCTTTTGGTGTTTACGTATGGAGTTTTCTATAGGAAGAGGTATGATGACTGATCGAGAATTATTATTTTCTTTCTTCTAATATCACAATAAAATATTTTTAAATTATTATTATATAATAAAAATAGTATATAACATATATTTATGTGTTATATTTATAATTTAATACTCTAAATCCATCTCATATAACATTAAATTGGATATGAAATCATCATTCGAGTGTATGGAGAACTACCACCTCATGAACCGATGATAGTAATTTTCCATCGGTGCATCTCACTATATGTTATAATGTTCGATTTAATGTATATATATAATATTTGTATCAAATTTATACTTATTTAGTAATTATATCACATACATGTTATTACTTTTCATTCCGTGGGGGGATATAATAGCGTCGCTTAGGTGTATTGCTAAGTGCCTATCTAAATGTGATGTGATTATTTTTCAGTAATGATTTACATTGAATGTAATAATGAAAAATTTAATCATATATGTTATATAAATGAAATAATTATTATATCCATGAAATAATAATCATTTAAAAAAAATAATATATCAATTGCTTTCTTACAGAAATAATGATATTGTCGTTCCAATGTATATGTGGACTACCACCTCCAAGATGAGATGTGATGCATTATCCATAACTAAATAAAATAGATGATGCGTATAATAGTATTTAAAGAAATAATATTGTATTTAATATGTCATAAAAAATATTTAATGATAAAATAATACATTACTTATTCCTATAATGATCATTTAGAAATGGGTACATTGCTCAATCGTATGTACGACATACAATCTCCTTGATCATAACATAGTTCATTTTTAATAAAAAATAATTATTGATTTTAAAAATTATAATTGATTTAGATGTGTGATTATTATTTCACAGTTATTATTCTGTATGATTTATGATAATTTCATCATTTACTAATAATTAACAAACAAAATTATTTTTGGGAGAAATATTCCAAATATTGTCAAAACAGATGACATAAAATTAATTTATTAAGTAATTGTATGCAACATGTTAATAATTAAAATAAATATAATAATAAACAAATTAAAAGTTTATTAATATATAATATATTTGAAATAATTTTATTTTTTAGAAATATACATATCAAACATGACGAATCAAACTCAAGGTAAGGGACTTCATCATAATTTCCTTTTATTAATTAATATTTCGATGTTAGACACCTATATTGTTTTATTAGTTTTCTAAATAACAAATCTGAAATTTTATGTAATGATTTTATCTATTTAAATAATATTTAATGTTTTTATAATTATATTCTATCATGGGGATTATGATTCAATTATTTCCAAATTCTTAAGAGGCATTTCTAAAAAAATAATATTTTAATGTTTTCCATCCAAATATATTTTTCTTCCATAAGAAAGATTGTATTAAAAGTTACTTTAAATATATATACAATATGGTTTTATAAAGATTATTATTTTTTCCTTCATTGCATTTGAAAAATGATTATTTTTATGGAATTTTTTACATTCATTAGAAAACACAAAAGAAATATTCTATTTTTAATGAATATGACAATAATGAGTTTTTTCACCACTATAACCATTATTTTAAGTATGGATTTTCTTACATGATATCATGATTTACTAAAAAAACCCTCCTTCTCTTTTTGTGGTTATTTTGGTATTATTTCTTTTAAGATAAATGTGTATTTTTTATATTCATTTTTTATATGGGAAAAAGTGTTTTTAAAGTGTTTTATGATAAAAGTCAAATATTTTGTGAATTAGGGTTATGTTCTAGATCTTCGGAATTGATTATATTGATATTTTGTTCTATTATATTCCAATTATGGGAGGTTAAATTTTAATCCAAGGATGGATTATTATATTATTAACCAAGGATGAGTGGTTCCATGGTAAACAAAGACTGGTGGGTTTCAGATATCCCTCTAATGAATTATGTACATCAATGAGGGAAGTTGGCAGTACTAGTTACTCTATTTATAATATTTATATGAATAATATTTTCTCGTGATTCATATATGATTATTATGTGAGTTCCTTGGGTTTTGAATCGTATAATTGATCAAAATGTATGGTTGATTTAATGTGAATCTTTTTTTGAATCTCATTAAATGAACATTGAGATAAAGGGAAATATTTAAAGGGTTTTCATGTTTTTCACTTGGAGTAACTAAAATCTTCATTTCCTGAACCATATTTTAATATTTTTTTCCCACCACCCTGTGTGTTAAAATGTTTTTTCAAATGGTATAACAATGTGTATGGTAAATGGCGAGGTAAATTTTAATCTCATGATGTTTTATGCTAAAAGAAAATATTGTTTTGTTTCAAAATATTTTTTTAAGGGGAAATGGATAGTAATAGAATGATTTGAAATTATATATATATATATATATAATGTATTATTTATGACCTAATTCAAAAAAACTGTAAATAAAAAAATATCCTAAAATATAAGAGAATACATTCATTATATAAAATGTAATGTTAGAAAACATTAATGACATCATATTTGTTTTTGGTATATGAGGTAAATTTAAATCACATTAGAGAATGGGTAATTATAATAACCTAACCATGAAATATTTTACTTTATGGTTATGTTCAAATGATATAGAATTTAAATATTTCCCTATTGTTTCAACAAAATTATATCTCTTTTGAATTGTATTCCATTGATAAAATAGTAAAGATATCGTGGGAAGGCACAATGTGGAAAATATCATTTCAAATTAGTATCCCATGATAGAAGGAATTGGAATAGAATAGTTAGTTTTTCTAATAGAGCAGCTAAAATAAGATATTAATTATAGCAGTATCCATTCTAGAGAGTAACTCGATCTACCACAGAGGGACATGTCTATAGTGGATTCTTTCTTGAGGCAGCATTCCCATTCATTCATTGAATCAAATAGCCTTGTTGTATCTTTTATGCAGATCAATTCTACACAAAATCTATTTGATGAAATTTTATATTTGGAACTTCAAAATGATAGACTTTTCCTTTTTAAATTTGGCGGTGAAGCTGATTAATGGTTTTATCATGTTATGAATACAATGAAGAAACGTTATCATTGTTCTATTAAATGATATATATCTTAGGATATTTTTCTAGTGAAATATTTGACTATGGTTTTTACTTTATATGAAACAAATTGACTAATTAAGTGGAAAATATTTAGGTTCTATGGTTATGTATGAATTTATTTACAAGAATCGGTATGTAAATTATGATTTTTTCATAGGAAATTGATAATAAAATTAATATACTTTTTTCAAGAGTAAAAACTTTTTACAATGACATTGATAAATTGGGTTTTTAGAATCTAGGAAAAAGTGATTTTTTCTGATAATGTGGAGATGGAATTTTCCAACACATAGGTGCTGCTGGAAGGAAAGTGTAAGAAAAGGAATGGGTCGATGGAAATGAGGAAACATCCATCAGAGAAATATAGATATAATAAAACCAAATTCTTATATAGAGAGAAATGTTCTAAAAAGAATATTTGGAAATTTATTATGAATTCAAGGAAGTACATCTGATGTTGTATGTTTTAAATAGTTCTTTATAATAAAACTATAACTAATCCCTCATATCAAATGATTCATGTAGAAATTTAAGAATTGAAAAAATCATAGGTGATTCCAAATAATGTTTTAATTTTCACTAGAATTTAGTCAAGGGGTTTCTAGTTTTATTTGATAAAAATAAATTTTGTTAAATGATAATTATCATTGATTATAGAGTGCTTACAAATTCCACTATTAAGAAAAAGGTTCATTTTCCTCATATCGATGATTTATTTGATCATCTTTTGGTAGTTCAAAATTTTTCATTATTTTATATATGGTTATAGTATAATAATTTAAATATGAAGAATATATTTCAAAAACTACATTTTAGAATAGATATATAAATTTTGAGTTTTTGGTTATTCCCAATAGGTTATCCACTTCAGCTGCTATATTTTTGGATCTTTTGAATGTACTTCTCAATGAATTCCTATATATTATTAGGGTTATGTTTATTGATGATATTTATTTATTCTGAAAAATTAATTTGGAATATGAAATACAATAATGATTTTTTTATTCAAATCATAAAAGAAATGAAAATGTATAGAAAATTCAGAAAGTGTAAATTTTCTTTACAAAAAACCTCATTCCATAGTCATATTATTTCGTATGAAGAAATTAATTTTCTCCCTATAATATAAATATATTTTGAAGAATATAAAATACACAGAAATAAAAAATATATTAATATTTTTCTTGGATTAGGGTGTTACTATTGGTAGGATCATGAAAAAATTTCTTGGTTTTCTAGCCCACTTACTAAGATAACATTAAAGGGTGTCAAATACATCTACATAAAAGAATTTGATGGTTATTTCAGAAACTAAAAAAATATTTTTGGATCCTCTTGTTCATTAAATCCTTTCTGACGTCGATAATTTTCCTCTACAACGACTCTTTATTTAAGGGACATGGTTATTTACCGATGTATAAGGATCTGATGATTTATTATTCTTCATGTGAGTTAAATACCCAAGAGTAAAATTACCATACACTTTATATTGAATTTTCTATCATGGTATATTATTTTACAATTTTTAGGAATCATTTATATTGACTAAAGTGTGAGATATATAATGAACATATAACATTGTATTACATTTTTTCTTAGAAATAGTTAATCATGAGATAGAGAAGATGGATATAAATAATTAATGATGATGATTGCAATATTCATTACCATCCTAGATAATAAAGTAATGTTATTGGGAATTTGAGTGAGAAAAATAATGATACATTAACCATGTTATGTTTCAAATATATCCCTTTGTTGTATGATTTGCTGAATTTTTACTACAAGTTATGGATGAAAGAACATAATTTGTATTTCCATATTTAAGTGAAGTTGACATTGCCAGATTTTTTTTTGAAAAAAGAGAAGGAGGATTTGATTTATAATTTGTGTTATAAACCATTAATAAGGGTACATTTACATGATTTAATATTGGTCAAAGTTTTTTTCTATTATTTGTAAAAGGATTTTGTATACCTTGTAATTCCAATTTGAACATTGATTTTATGATTTAAGCTCATAGATATATATTTATTTTTAATCTAGGTATAACTATGATGTACATTATCTTCCAGGATTACCACTAGGTGGATGGAATGATAATAAATATTGAAACATATTCCATTAATTTTTTGACATGTAATAAGGTTGAAGTAGAATAACAATTACAAAATGGAATACTTCAAACTTTTCTAGTGATGTGGAGTAAATGAAAAAGATATTTCTGAATTTCAAAGTGGGATTAAAAAAGAATTCATGAGGTAACAATGTAATTTGGATTAGTATTGATTTATTTACTAAATCAACAAATTTCCTTCCAATTAAATATATTATTTATCTACATCATCTTTCTAGATAGTATCTAAAAGAGATATTTTGAATACATGGATTTCATTCTTCCCTTGTATCATATCATGATCCCAGAATCCCAAATGATATTTAGAAACCACTTTTTAAATATTTATGATATATAATTAAATTTATTTCTTTCTTTTCAACCTCAATGTAATTGAAAATCTAAGAGGTCGATTCATACAATAGAATATATGTTTATAGAACCAATGTTTTATCAATATATTTTCCAATTTATAATTATTTATTATAGTATAATCATATAATATTATTTATAAAACACAATGAAACTTTAGAAATGAATAATGAGGGAAATAATAGTTATCTCTATATGTTAAGAAAAATATATCGATTAAAAAGTAACTTCACATTTTGATTCGTAATGTGTCCCTTATGAATAGAAAACTAGCCAATTTAATAGTAACATCACAATTGATTGAATGAATAATTTTTCCCATCTTATAAGTGCCAATATGATATAAATATTACATAGTAAAAGTAAATAATTATTTTAAAAACAATTAACTAAGTGTTCGTATTTTTGAAAGTCATGTATATTAAATTAAAATTTTATGATTAATTTAATAAATTAAATGAAAATTTATCTGCATAAAATGTATACATAAAATGATATTTTTATTCTCTATTAATATATGATAATTTTATGAGACCTTGAATAATGTTTGAATGTGTTAGAAAAGGAGTTTCAATTTTTTATTTTTTATTTCTCATGTAAATTATGTTTTTAATTAAAAATAAAATTTATCATATTCCTAAACTAATTTTTTAAAAAAGGAGATAAATTTGGAATTATACCAATCTAAAAATTCTAAGAGTGAATTTTTCGTATTTTTTCGAAATACTCAAATTTTTTGTAAACAGTGAAATACTATAATTTATAGTATATGTAAATAAATTAATTTTTGATTTATGATTGAGTCATGGATGATTCCATTGAATCTTTTTTTTAATTCAAAATAAAAAATTACTATTTTTGTCTCAATAATCCTCACTATTTGTTTTCTTGAGAAAAATAATAATGTAATGAATTAAATATTAAAAAAATACTCCTTTACTGAACTATAAATACCACCCATCACCACCTCTCCTCCGCAAACCACTCAATACATGTTCCTTGAAAACATTCTTATCATATTTATTCAAAATCCTCTCCCCTACATCAATAATATTTTGGTCTCATTAAAATACCAAAACTACTTCCCTATATAATCTCTCAAGAAGGATAAATTAACGTGGTAAATTCATCTTCATAATTCTATTTTTTCATTTTAGGGTCCTTTATTTTCTATTGATCACATAAAATACACACCTAAAATTGGTATGATAACTATAGTACCTCACATATACCGTGATATTGATATGAGAATTGAATAGTTCACCATCAGCTTCTATTTCGCCTCCTATGATTCTAAAAATGAAAACAACATTTGTGATGTGTTAATTTATCACATTCAAGGTTGATGGTTTTTTAAATTCTATTACCATATTAAAGGAAGTTCATGAAACCATTTTAGGGTTGAACCAGTTCATAATATATTTATTATATCTTATTTAATATTTTGGAATCAGTATACACACTTGATGTAAAATATAAAAAGAAAACAAGATTTTTGTAAGAGAAACCACTCAAAATAATCTTAGTGTTTATCACTAAAGATTTAACTAATGAATAATCCTCCACAAAAATATAAGAATAGTTTTATGATTAATTCACCATTTTTATGATCATTAATAACTTATCACTTCAATTCTTTACTTCAATTTCTATTTTATAAGAACATCCATAAGAAAGCTAATCATGAAAATTAAGAAAATAAGCACTCAGCGATGATAAAATTAAACATTATAGCTATTTAAAAGGGAATAAAAGAAAAAATTAAAATTATAAAAAATAAATTAAATGTATATAAGGTTATATAATTATTAATTAATTAATATAATTTGATTTTCCAAGACATTAGGATCAAGGGGCGTACACATTCAGACATTAGGTAAGGGATTCTACCTGAACCTCCATTACTTCTTTATGTTATTCATTATCTATTTCTATCCAAATAATACTCAAATTTATTATTATATAAATATTATAATTTTTATTTATATTTTTCAAACTCATGTATCATGATCCATTTATCCTTTTTTAGTGATATTCAAGTTTTTAATTTTTCCCTACCCAATTCTTCCTCATATGCAAGCCCGGTTTTAGGGAATTTCTCGAATTCATACACATTTTTTAGTATTCTCCATGATATGTTTTAATCAACCATTTTTTTATAAACTCACTCATTTTATAATGGAAAAAATACCATTGGTAAATTATGGTTTTATACCATCATTTTTCCCTTTTTTATATTGAATAATAATGATTTGTTCCCATAAATAGTACAAAAATATTTTCATTCTAGAGTTTTTTAATCGCAATGTTTCACTTCAGTTTGATATCACATATCATGATATCTTCCAATATTCCTTTATGAATGACCATGAGTGTTTCAAATCATTTTATCCCTGTACACCATTTTGATATTCCCCTTTTTTATTCATTTTGATAAGATTATGATACCCAGTCCTAACCATGGGTAACACTTATGTTAATGTTTGATTTCATATGTATGATTATTTATTTGTCATAAATATTCATGAACATGTAATTATGGGTGCTCCCAAAATGTGCTCCAATTCATTGGGTAAATTTTATTCTCATGTTACATAATGAGCAAAAACCGTCTGGTTAACCATGACTCGAGATGAATTTGCAATGGTTTTTCTAGTTATCCTTGGTTCGTGAACCTCTTTGTAAAATGAGCCAGGACTCATTCCCCTCTATATGAAAAAAACCTTTACTCGTGCTAATTTAATGTATTCTTTTTCATCCACATTTCAATTAATTACTGATTATATGATTTCATGTGTTGTATGTTATGATTCCTTATGTTCAATCACGTTCCATGAATTTTTTATATCATTATGTCATTCCATATGTCCCATGTGCTAAGATTTATTCGTATGATTATTCCATTACTTGGATTTTTAGCTCAACCCATTATACATGTTATCGTCAGTTTATCATTTGCATATGTAAGGGATAAATGGAAATTAGGAGAACATAATCTTTGATAATTTTGAATGGTTTTTTGTTCCTTGTTTTCAGTTTTATGTACCTAGCCCTCTTAGACACTAGACATTATGGTCCTTGTCTTGTAATATGATGTTTAATTATTCTTAAAATAATGTAATGATATAGGCAAATGGATTGTATCTCTATAGTTGGTATTAAATTGAATATTAAGTTATATATGTATATTAAAACCAGAGCACTTTTGTAAGAACATTAGGGATAAATATAATCCGTAAAAAACATCCAAAAAATTATGTAAGTATATATTATGTGTTTTATCATGAAAATGCATCCATGTATCGATAATAAACGTGGGTGTGGTTCTGGGATAGATTTACATATGACTGAAAACTATGATAAGGTGTTTCGGGCCTAAATCTAGGTAAACATGTTCATGGAAACTAGCATTACTGTGCACTGAGTTTGACACTCCCAGGGGATATGCTTTGGTAATTCATAAGATCATTATGATCCATTGTTATGGGAAAAAAACGCCATAAGTGAATATGTTATAAAATATATCATCTAAAAATTTAATGAACTATAGGTAATCACAAGTTAACAAATAATTTTATTATAAGAGCATATCCTTCTATGTTTAATGATTCTTATTTATTCTTATTAGTTAAGTATTCATGCCCCCAAATAGGACATTATTTTTATTAGATAATAGAGGTAAATTGAAGAACTTGTGACAACAATCAATGTGATATGTACTATAATGATTTCCCTTATGAAATGAAACACATTATGGGAATAGGTGATAAAAACATTATGATAGTAATTTTTGAACTTGCTCCAGTTATGAATAATATCATCAATTGCATTGAAATCCACCCATATCCAAGGAAAAGTCAGGTTTCCTTAGAATTATTCATACAAAAAGGGCCTCTAATGTTTAGTGGATCATCTAATCCACTCCTCATAGAATATTGGATTAACTCTTCTGAAAAGTTATTATATGTCCTCAACTGCTCAAAATAAGATAAATTTGTGATGGCGGTTTATCATTTTGATGGTGAATCTTATTAGTGGTGGAAACTGATCAAAAATTGGATCCATAATGAAGAAATTGATTCTATAGACTGAGAGGAATTCAAGAAGAAGTTTTTCAATAAAAAAATTAGTGAACCCTCATTCTCAATATCGAAATAGAGTTCCTCATACTTAAGAAGAAGGAAGATGATATTATCTCGTCATATAAAAAACGAAAAGGCTTGCAAGAGACACATCTGGATTTTCCTTGAACACCAAAATCAAGGAGGATCACTTCTTTAGAGAACTAAACCTATGCCTATGTACATCAATAGTGATTCATGATTTCTAAATTAATGTAGATATTATTCATTGTTCCCTCAAGGTTGCAATGCAGATCGGAGACTCTCAATGGTCTCATGGTCTTAGTGATATGAAGTGTAAACTGAAGTCTAATATGGGTGTATTATAAAATAAATCCCATGATTTAAGGATGATCAAACATCACACATGTCAAAATTGTTGGAAGAAGAAACCTAGAAATTGTCTACAGGGAACCAGGAATTTCTCCAAATGTGGAAGAATGAGAAATATATCTAAGAACTACCGAAGGGATCTGAAGAATTCCAATAATGTGTTATATGAATAAAAGGTTCATATCAACTCTAAGCTAATATTTTAGTGTATAAACTATAAGGAACAAGTAAATTATGATATCCAATTCCCTAATCCAAGGGTTATTATAGGCAATCGACAACAACCCCCAACAAAATAAGGTTGGGCTTATGCCATCACTATTGCTAAGCTGGAAGTTGGAAATGATGCGGTGATAGGTGTTCTTGTAATTAATTAAAGAATAGATATCATAACATTTGATTTTGGTTCTATTAATTCATTCACATACTTTATGTTTAGTATAACTATTCAAAATCAACCTCAAAATTTGTTGATTGGGTTATCTATATGAAAAAATATTGCGACTGTTGTTGTATCCAAATTACAAAACTCATCCCCTGTTAATGTTTGTGGACTGAACCTCATAGAAAATATATTTTTAGATACTTTATTATAGTTTTATTCTGTTATGGGCATGGATTTTCTATCATTATATAAATCCAATATCAAATGTCGGGAAATGGAGATCATTCTACACATCTCAGTGCATCGTAAAATCATGTTTAAGTGACTGTTGGAAGTTTAATCTTCCATATTATCACTATAAAATGGGTGTATACTACTGCCTTATCAGAAATCATATCTAGGAAAATTAAATGAGGAAAAGGAGATAATAGTGCTTGAAGACATGCCCATTGTGATGGATTACACTGATGTATTCATTGATGAATTGATTGGTATTCCTCCAGATTTAGAGGTTGGGTTCCAAATTTATATTATTCATCAATCTTTACCTATATCAAAGACACCTTATTGAATTTACATTGTAGATCTCTAAGAGCTAATGAAGAATTTATAAGAGAATATCGAGAAGGGTTTTATATGCCTCAGTACTTAACCATGGAGTGAACTAGTCCTCTTAGTTAAGAATATGGATGGATTAATGATCCTATTCATTTATTAACATGAGCATAATAAAATAATGATAAATAATAAGTATTCCCATCCATGGATAGATTAATTTTTCAATTAGCTACATGGGGATAGTCATTTTTGAAAGGTGGAACAACGGTCAAGATATCACCAATTAAAGGTGATGAAGGTCGTTATTCCCAAGGTTTCCTTTCAAATGATGTATATAAACAATGATATCATAGTGATCCCCTTTGGAATCACTAATAATATAATAATTTTCATGGATTTAATGAGTAGTGTCTATAGGTATTAATTAGACAAAGTGGTGGTTGTCTTTAATATTGATATTCTAATATACTTCAACTACAAGGATTTCCATTAAGAGAATTTGAATAATATGTTTATGTCACTTTGAATGGAGAAAATATCCGAATAATAGAGTATATATTAGTTTTTTATGGAGTATGTATCATTTATGAGAAGATGATGTTTTTTTATCTCAAGTAGTTCAAGAGAAAAATAGAAGACGTTTACTAGATATAAAATCATGGGGGAAGCTTTACATTCATTGGAATGATAATGATTAGAAACATAGAGTGGTGTCTATTTATTTATACACTTTCTGACAATTGGTAAAGAGATTTTCTTGAAGAAATCATATTTTGAAAATAAGACCCATGTATTCAAATCGGACAAACAATTCATATGAAAGTATTAATAAGGTGATTATGTTTGAAAAAGAATATAGAATATTTTCTATGAGTTGAAAAAATCTATATGCATTCTGATATTTCATGATAAATTGAAATTTGGGTGAATATGTGTGAGCGGGAATGTTTTTTGGATTCCTTCCCAAACAACTCAATGGTATCCTATAAAAGGCTAAGTACATTGTACATTTTGACTGTTGTTACTATTCACTATAGTAGATAGAGAATCACCTTGTAATATATAGGAGGAAGAATATTATGAATTGATCTATGATGAAGTTGTTTCAATGAGAAGAAGACATAATTGAATAGAAAATATCACAATGTTTCTTTTATCTATAATCATACAATGTGTTTATCATATTTAGTTTATTGTTGTATTTATCTTGTCAATCCTATTTAGTGTAACATCATTTCAGGCTGGATAATCAGCTTCAAGATTTCCATATTCATGTACTCAAACTAAGGAAGAATCACAATAAGTTTATGAGTATCATTTATCAATGTGGTTCGAATTCATTTCATTCATATTCATTAGAGAAAATCAAACTGGATGATTCATATTGGCAAGAATCGTACTCAAAGGAATTACACTAGTAAAGCCAGACTGAAATTTACATAACAATGTCCAAGAAGTCATTAAGATATTTTGGGTAAGAAATTGAATAATTTTAGTTCAGTTTAATACATTAAAATAATTGAAAACAAGAAAAGGTACTATGATTTGTTACGCAATCATTGTATTACAATATTTTTTTGAAGAGGTTACACATGAACTATTAGAATTTTTTACATAGTTCTACATGAGTGTAAGTGTATATTCTACTACGTGTAACCTAAGGATTTATTTCTAGTGGATTTTAAGGTATTCGATCATTTTTAAACCCTACCAAGGATGTTTATATTATTATTAAATAGTGAACCTTGTAAATATTTGTGTGCATGTGGACGTGTGTAGGATTTTTTTAGCAGGGAGTTAAATTCATTAATAGGAGGTTAAGGTTGTTTCAATTGGAAAGGAACTAAAAAACCTATTATCCCTAATTCGTCCCTCCACCTCCAGGAGATAAAATTATTCAAAATGGTCACTTTCTACTAGTATCATATCCTTGGTACAGTTCACTTATTCTTTTCTGATGGAGAATTCGAATTGTGTGAATAGTAAAAGTATTCTGGAAATCAGTGGAATGATTTAGAATATTTATAAAGATAGCATGTTTCCATATATGATAACTATTAGTTATGATTTTCTTGAAGCTAAAGATTTTGGGTTTCATCCCATTGATGTGAATTTTCTTCTTACATCTTTTGATAATAATAATCTGGACAATGATGGAAGGGTGTTGACACTAGAAAATATGTCCACAAAATTTTCCAATTTCTCCCATATATGATCCAAGAACATATCCCATTTCGTAAGATTCTATTGGATAGTTTTTAGAGCTCGAACGGATTTACATATTAGGAGTTACAGACATTTGATGTTGGGCTATAAACTGGTTCGCGGAGCCCACTCATGAAGCTCCCTCCGTGATCGCAGAGTGAAGGAACTTGACTAGAGCCCCTAGAGCCTCATGGCCAGCGCAAAGCTCCCCCTTCATGAAGCCTCTACAGATCTAGGAGGTGCGATGCTCGATGAACCCCATTTTCATTCGCGATTCGTCATGGAGCAAGGAGGCAGGATGCTCTGTGGACCCTTTTGGTGTTCACGATCCACTAATGAGCGAGCTCTGGCTTGGCATCGAGTGAGCTCTTCTTCACAACGCCTCTTGCCTATAAATACCCAGATCACCCCCCCCCCCTTCATGACGATGGTCACACCATCCCTTGGGCTACCGATCTCCCATTTCATGGAGCTCAGCTTTCCCTCATGAGGCTACTCCACGAGTCTATGCTCCACGAGTCCATGCTCTGTGAAGCTCCTTCATGAGACCCCTATGAAAAATGGAGATTCACACCATGACGTTTTCAGGTCAGGATGTTGGTATTTTCCATTGCACCATTATGTGCACCCACCTTCCACCTCTGGAATACAATGAATTTAGATTTTCCTCCGCACACCATGAAACACATTGAGTCTACATATTCCTCTTGGTTAGTTTCTCATGTCGTGATATGAGATTATTGTCATAAATTCCCCGAGTACTGTGAGTCAGAGCATTCCTTATGAAACTCATCCAAACCCTATCACGGGGCTACAATGCTAGGTTGAACCAGAAAGGGCCGCTCTAGCATTTGTCCCAACACCAACAATTCCTAGGCACCTTATGCCTAACAGTCCTTTCTAGATGACTCTAAACTTTAGTACACCCTATGTTCTGAACATAGCATGCCTCTTTCTCCAAACAAGATATGCCTTATGCTCCAGGCATGAGATGCCAACGATCCTCTCTACATGATTATAAACTGTAGTGCACCCTATTTTCCAAACATAGGATTCCTCTTACACCAAAATAGAGATACCATATGCTCAATGCATAAGATGACTAATAGTCTTATCTAATGACAATAAACTATATTACTCCCAATATGAAAATATAATAGGAAGCCACTAGTTCCAAACAAGGGAAGCATCATGTACCAAGAATAATATGCCTAATGCCATGATTATAGTGGATAAATTAAAGAGTGTTGGAATCCCTTCAAAAATTCCATCACTTCCATGTCTGAAGGGACCCCCTAATGGCCTAGTCCCATGTAGCATCAGCTCTCCTACCGTCCAAGGGAAATGCCCAGAAGACATTGGATGACACATTGAGTCAGGTCCTATGTTTTGAACACGGTCAATAGTCAACCCTCATTTGTTTTTCCCCATTTCAGGCTGACATGATATGGATGAAATGTTTCAAACTCGGTCAACAGTTATCCTCCAATGCCACGCCACCTCTATTGCGTTCCAAATATCGGGCTTGTGATTCACACATTTCATCTCCCTTTGTTCATGATGATTCCAACTCCCCTTGGTATCCCACTACTGCGCTTGCACATAGGTTTTGGACCAAATTATATACATCAGCCCACCAGTACGTTGGGATGCCCTAATGGCCAGACATGAGGAAGACATTATGAGAAGCTTCCTTGAATAAGCCACATACACCAATGCCGCTCCATAGTGGAACGAGGTTGCTTCTTTGCGTAAGCCCTATCCACCACTGCTGCTCCATATTGGAACCCAAGAGGCATCCTAGTGTAAACCACATCCACCATTGTCTCTCAATAGAGGAACCTGGGAATATTCCTTGCGTAAGCCCAATTAACCTTTGCCGCTCCATAGCGGCACTTGGTCACCTTCCTTGTGAAAGCCCCTTCCACCATTGTCACTCCAAAGTGGCACCCGGGCAGCTTCGTTGCGTATACCCCATCCACCATTTCCACTCCATAGCAGCACTTGGGAATCTTCCTTTCGTAATCTCAATCCACCATTGGTGCTCTATAGCGGCATCGGGGTAGCTTACTTACGTAAGCCCCATCCACCGTTGCTGCTCCATAGCAGCACCCGGGAAACTTCCATGGGTAAGCCCCATGCATAGTTACTACTCCCCAGCGGCACCTGGGGGGCTTCATTGTGAATCCCGTTCTACCTTTTCCCCTCCACTGCGGCACCCGAGCAGCTTCCTTGGGTATGCCCCATCCATTGTTGGCACTCTATAGCGGCACCCGGGCAGCTTCCTTGCATAAGCTCCATCCTCAGTTGCCGCTCCATAGCGGCACCAGGGCAGATTCCTTGTTTAAGCCCCATCAACCTTTGCCACTCCATAGCGGCACCCGGGGTGCTTCCATGCATAATCCCCATCCACCATTGTCACTCCATAGTGGCACTCGGGAAGCTTCTTTATGTAAGCCCCATCCAATTTTTCCGCTATATACCATCATCCATGCAGCTTCCATGTGTAAGCCCCATCCACCATTTTCACTCCATTGTAGCACCTGAACAAATTTTTTGTGTAAGCCCCTTTCCAGCATTATCGCTCCATAATAGCACCCAGCAAGCTTCCTTACATAAGCCCCATCCAGCTTTTCTACTCTATAGCGGCACCCGTGCATATTCCTTGCATAATCCCTTCCCACCAATGTCACTCCATAGCGGAACCAGAGTATCTTTCTTGCGTAAGCCCCATCCTCCAATGTCACTCCATTGTGGCACCCGGACAGCTTCCTTGCTTGCGTAAGCACCAGTCTTCATTGTCGCTCGATAGCAGCACCTAGGAAGCGTCCTTTCATATGCCCCATCCAACATCGTCGCTCCGTTGTGGCACCTGGCCCACTACCCTTCATAAGCCCCACTCACCACCCTTCTTGGATGCACCATTGCATTGTGATAATCAGGTCCTTTTGGATGCTTTTTTCTCACACCAAGCACGACTCAAGTGGGACTAGAGTAGTAAGAATTGACCATGATATCATCTTTAGGAATCCGTGAGTGTAAACCACCCAATCCTTCCAGAACTACAGGGGCATTGATCAATGTCAAGGCAAGGTGCTTAGGATGCCTCCCTGAGGTTCAAGTACTACACCTATCATTCCTGGCCATCTTCACTTCGGTTCACCAAACACTCCTCATAAACTATGTGGACATTGATCTTTGTCAACCCATGGAACGTTGGAAGCCACACCCCCCCTGAGGATCAAACCCCACAAATATCTGTCCTGACCATCTTCACATCGGTTCACCTAACACTCCTCCCGAACAATGTGGACATTGATCCTTGTCAAGGAAAGGTATGTAGGATCCTCCCTGAGGTTCAATCCCAACAACCATTAGTCCCAAACATCATCAAGTCGGTATCCACTCTATCCTGAACTACATGGACTTTTATCCTTTCCATGGAAAGGTACATAGGAAGCCTCTTCAAGGATCAAGCCCCAGAACCATTGTTTCTGACCCCCTTCATGTCAGAACACCTTCATCCAGCATGACGTTAAACTGGATGCCCCCTTTTCCTCAACAAAGATTTTAAACTGCATCCACCATCTCAATCTACGTGGGCTTTGATCCTTGTCTCCTGGACATGGATTGTAGGAAGCCTCCATGAGGTTCAACCCCATCCAGTGGTAAGTCATTTTCAAACCCATCCAGCAGTTACCTATTGTGGCACCATCCAACTGTAAGTCGTTATGACCCCATTCAGCATTAAGGTGCTGAAGTCCACAATCTATGGTAAGCTGTCTTCAGAAGAACAACATGGAATTTGATTCCCTTCCCTTGGGATTTATAGGAAGTATCCTTGAGGTTGAATCCCATCACTCATGTCTCATCCCTATCTCTCCCTCAAGCCTATGTGTTTCAGGAAGGTCATTCCCTAACCCAAAGGTTCCACTTCCTCCGGGTCCCATCCATGAATCCATTATTAAGGCTTGAATCATCTGGTGTCCCATAGTCCCACCGAACTACGTGGTCTTTGATTCCCTACCACGGGGATATGTAGGAAGTCTCTTAAAGGCTCAATCCCAACATCACTGTCATCCTCACATCGGTTCAATCACATTTTCTCTCCACTTCATTAATATCTCCATCATTTATATTGAATCTTACCTGGGCCACCACAACCCAGTGGGATCATGAAATCCACCTCATCACTGCTTCTAGTAGTACCTGGGCCACTTTCCATGAGTTATCCCTAACATATATCTGGGTTTCTATGCATTCTGTACAGGCCGATTCATCACCCCTTAGAACAACGTGGGGTTTTATCCCTGTTGTCTACATAGGGTCTATAGGAAACCTCCACGAGGTTCAATCGCAGCCAATAGTAGACATTGGTGTTCCCCCATTCTGGGGTGCTCACTCTCTGGTCTCCCCCCTGTACTGTCCAGATCAGCCTTTGCAGTGTAACATCTTACCTTTATTGGACACACCATACAGGGTCTTCACTTATTGAGTGTTATGATCCACCCACCCGATAAACACTCCTGGAAATCCCTCCTAGGGATGTACCACTCTGATCTGTCTCTATGGGATGTTCTGATCACCCTCATTCCATCTCCAGAAGACATTAAACTCACGACCTACCTAGTGTTAAACATGATATTCCTACGGAAAACATCATAAGACACGCCTTTAGGGGAACAGTATCTGCAAGATGTTAAAATTACACCATACCTCGTGATAAACATTTGAAGCTGATGAAAACCATAGGGACATGCCACTATCATATGATACGCTACAACTGATGTGGGTTGCCTTAGGTTCTGTGACCTTGAGATGCCCTCTTATGAAGAAGAATATAGGTTTCCCAATGTCCATGAATCCAGATATTCCCTAACATGCCTAATGTTATTGCCTACTCCAACTGAAGGTTTCAACCATGTCAAGACCCCATGGAATGTCCTGAAGAATGTAGTGGAATTAAGCAGCATCCACAATAATATGGAACCCGTAACGAGATTCATAAACCATGAATTAGTCTTTAAGGGAGACCCATACTAGGTGATGAGTTCAGAGGAGGTATCCACGAAAGGAAGAACCTGCATTCCATCATCCTGTTTCGATCAAGGAGAAAACATCCCTGAATAAGAAACCGATGCCACCAACCTTTGGAAAGTGGGAATGTGGGTAAATAGCTATGCACCCTCCACGGATGGATGTGCGCACCCCAGAGAATGCATCGGAAACATAAATGGTGAACCTGATCAGGATCTCTTCTCCTTAAATAGCGAGTAGACCAAATATGTTGGTAAAATTCATGAATCACCCATGTGAATACCCTCTCCTTCATATGTGGAAGGATAAGTACCATCGGATGTGTGAAGACTATGGTCCATCAGCTCCTCGCTGACCCCACCGCCTTTAGAGGCTGCACAGGGGGTATCTGCCCCTGACTCCATCGGCTCCTCACCGACCCCACCACATTAAGAGGCCAAGTTGGGGGGATCCTACCCCGACTTCATCGGCTCCTCACCAGCACTACCACATCAAGAGGCCATCCAGGGTGGCATCCAACCTCGACTTCATTGATTCCTTGCCAACCCCACCGCCTCAAGGGGCCACACAGGTGGAATCCGCCCCCGACTCCATCAGCTCCTCAACAACACTACCGCCTCATGAGGCTATGCAGGGGGCATGAGCACCCGATTCCATTAGATCCTCGCCAATGCCATCGACTCATGTGGACGCACAGGGGGATCATCCCCTGACTCCATCGACTCCTTTCCAACTCTGCAGCCTCAAGATGCCACACATGGGGGGCATCATCCCCCGACTCCATTGGCTCCTGTCTATTGTCACCGCCTCAAGAGGCCGCTCATGTGGCATATACCACCCGACTCCATCAGATCCTCACTGATGTCACCACATCAAGAGGCTGCGTAGGTGGCATCCGACACCCGACTCCATCAACTCCTCACTAATGTCTTACAAGGGGAATCGGAACCAACTCCATCGACTCCTCGCTGAGGTCGCAGCCTAAAGAGTCCACGCAGGGGGCATCTGCCCCCAACACCATCAACTCATCACCGACCAGGCCACCTCAAGTGGTCACGCATGGGGCATCCGCCCCAACTCCATCAGCTCCTCAACAACGCTTCCTCCCTAACATGCCGCGTAGGGGGAATCCACCCCCGAATCCATTAGCTCATCGCCGACCCCGCTGCCTCAAGAGGTCGCACAGGGAGAATCCGCCCCAGACTCCATCGGCACCTCGTCGACCATGCCGCCTCAATAGGCCGTGCAGGGTGCATCTACCCCCAACTCCATCTTCTCCTTTTAGACCCCGCCTCCTCTAGAGGCCACACATGGGGTCATCCACCCACAACTCCATTAGCTCCTCACAGAACCCACCGAATAAAGAGGCCACACAAGGGACATCCACCCGGCCTCCATTGGCTCCTCACCGATGTCGATGCCTCCAGAGGTCATGGAGGGGGCATCCTCCCATGAATCCTTCGACTCCTCGCAGACCCCACCGCGTCAAGAGGCTACGGAGGGGGAATCCTCCCCCGACCTCATCAGCTCCCAACCGACCATGCCGCATCAAGAGGATGCACAGGGGGAATCACCCCCCGACTCTATTTGCTCCTCGCCGACCCTACTACCTCAAGAGGCCCCATGGGGGGCATCTTCCCTCGATTCCATTAGCTCCACGATGACCACGCCACCAAAAGAGGTTGTACAGTGGGAATACGCTCGTAACTCAATCGGCTCCTCACCGACCCTATGACCTTATGAGGATTTGCAAGGGGCACCCGCCTCCAACTCTATTGGGTCTTTGTCCACCCTATCGCCACCAGCAGCCACTGCAAAGGTCCTTCATGCAGTGCTATCACCAGCCACTATGGAGGTGCTCCCAGTACCTCCTCCTTTTGGAACGAAGTGGTCTATGCCTTCCAGGCTCTATCTCCCCCGACGTACTAATGTCCATAATTCCAAGCCTTCTGGGCTCCATCACCCCATTGTACTGACACTCTAGGCTTCCATGCCTCTCAGGCTCCATCGCCCCAATCGTATTGACTTCCAAGCTTCCACGCCTTCTGGACTCCATCACCCTGTCGTACTGATGATTTAAACATACATTCCTCTCAGGCTCCATCGTCCCGTAGTACCAACTTTACAGGCTTCCACGCCTCCCGAGCCCTATCGCCCCCATCATACCAACACTCAAGGCTTCCACTCCTTATGGGCTCTTTCTCCCCCATCATACCAATGGTCGAGGCTTCCATGTCTTCTGGGAACCTTTTCCCCTATCGTACCGATTTTCTAGGCTTCCACACCTTCCAGACTTCTTCTCCTGTGTCATACCGGCACTCCTAGCTTCCATGACTTCTGGGATCCATCACCCCCACCGTACGGATTCTCCAGGATTCCATGACCTCCGGGATCCATTTCCCCTGTCGTACCGATTTCCAGGCTTCCACACCTACTAGGCTCCATCACCCCTTTCATTTTAACACTCTGGGAATATATGGCTTCCAGGGTCCACCCCCCCCCCCATTGGGTCGATGCTCCACACTTCCTTGCCTTCCAGGCTCCTTCACCCCCATCATACTAACTTCCAGGATTCCTCGCCATTCGGGGACCCTCACCCCCATCGTACCGATGCTACATGCGTCCACGCCATCTGAGATCCTTCTCCCCTATCGTGTTGATACTCTAGGCTTCCACGCCTTGCAAGCTTCTTATCTCACGTCGTACCAATTCTCTAGGATTCCACACCTTCTAAGCTCCATTTCCCTAGTCGTACTGATGCTCCAGGTTTCCACGCCATTCGAGAACCATAGCCCATGTCATACCGACGATCCAGGATTCCACGCCTTCCTGGATCTTTCACCCTCATCATACCAACATCTAGGCTTCCATGACTTCTGGGATCCTTCTCCCCCATCGTACCGACATCCAGGCTTCCACACCTTTCAGTCTCCTTTGCCCACGTCATACCGATGTCCCGGATTCCATGCCTTCTGGGCTCCAACGCCCCCGTCGTACCGACGCTCAAGAATTCAATGACTTCTAGACTCCATCGCCCCTATCGAACTGACGATCCGGGTTTCCATTCCTTTTAGGATCCATCGCCCAATCATACTAACGTTCTAGGATTCCATACCTTTAGGGATCCATCGCCCCATTGAATCAACGTTCCTGGTTTCATCGCCCCTCCGGACTGAGGGAATGTTTTCATCCCAATCACCCTTGTAGAACATTGTGTCATCCCAACTACCACATTGCATCAACCGTAGAGGTCCTCCCTGTGGCCTTGATACCAACTCATGGAAGGTTCATTATGAGGTATCCTCGTTCCCAAACAGAGAACATCTATGCATACGATTGGGTAATTTTAGGGAAAACCCTGCATAGAGATTCCCCCCCTCATCCCAACCCACTAGAATGGGGTAGAGATGACCATCCCTCTATCAACATAATACGTGTGGTACCACATCCCTGTAGCATGACGTTAAACTTCATTATATTCCCACTTGACTATAAAATACTCATCTTCGTCGTAGATGACATTAAGCTGCATTATCATCCTACATGATGTTAAACTATTCCTCTTCATCCCGCATGATGTTAAATACATCATTTTTTTGCATGATGTTAAACTATTCATCTTCATCTTGCATGAGGTTAAACTGCATTATCGTCTGTCATGCATTTAAATAGTACATTGTCATACTACAGGACTTTAAACTACTCATCTTCATCCCACATGACGTTAAAATACATCATCGTCCAGCATGACATTAAATTGTTCATCTTCGTCCTGCATGACGTTAAACCGCATTATTTTCCATCATGACTTTAAACTACTCATTATCATCCTGTATGACTTTAAATTGCTTATCTTCATCTATCTTGACATTAAACTGCATTATCGTCCCACATGATGTTAAACTGCATGATCATCCCGCATGACGTTAACCTACATCATCATCCTACATGACGTTAAATTATTCATCTTCATCATGCATGATGTTAAATGAAATTATAATGCAACATAACATTAAACTACACATTATCCACCTACATGACTTTAAACAACTCATCATCATCCAGCATAATGTTAATCTCCATTATCGTCCAACATGACGTTAAACTTCTCATTGTTGTCTCACATGACTTTGAACTGCTCATCTTCATCCCGAATGACTTTAAATTGCATCATCATCCTTCATGGAATTAAACTATTAATATTCATCCCATATGTTGTTAAACTGAATTATCGACCATCATGATGTTAAACTGCTCAATGTCGTCCTGCATGACTTTAAACTGCTCATCTTCATCCCATGTGACGTTAAACTACATCATCATCCTGAATGTCTTTAAATTGTTCCTCTTCATCTCGCATGAGGTTTATATTCAATATCATCCATCATGATGCTAAACTTCTCATTATCTTCCTGCATGACTATGAACTACTTATCTCTGTCCCATATGATGTTAAAATGTATTATCATCTATCATGATGTTAAACCACACCTCATTGTCCTAGATGACGTTAAACTAGTCATCATCTTCCCGCATGACGTTAAACTGCATTATCATCTTCCATGATGTAAACTTGCTCAGTATCATCCTTCATGACTTTAAACTACTCATCTTCACCCCGCATGACATTAAACTACCTCATCATCCTGCATGATGTTAAATTGTTCATCTTCGTCCTGCATGATGTTTAAATGCATTATTGTCCGTCATGACATTAAACTGCACATTATCATCCAACATGACATTAAACTACTCATCATCATCCAACATGATGTTAAACTACATTATCTTCTTTAATGATGTTAAACTGTCCCTTATTGTCCCGCATGACATTAAACTACTCATCTTAGTCCCGTATGATGTTAAAATGCATCATCATCCTTCATGAAATGAAATTGTTCATCTTCATCCCACATGATGTTAAATTTTATTATCACCTGTCTTGACTTTAAACTTCTCATTATCTTCCTGCACGACTTTATACTGCTCATCATTGTCCCGAATGATGTTAAACAGTTCATCTCCATCCTGCATGACGTTAAACTGCATTATCATTCGTCAAGACGTTAAACATCTCATTATCATCCTGCATTACTCTAATCTTCTCATATTCATCTTGCAAGATTTTAAACTACATTATCATCCATCATGACATTAAACCGCACTGTATCATCCTACATGTCTTTAAAATATTGTTCTTTGTCCTATATGGAGTTAATCTATATTATCATCCATCATGATGTTAAACTGCTCATTATCGTCATGCATGACTTTAAACTGCTCATAATCATCCATCATGACATTAAAAGGCATTTTCACTTTTATGACATTAAACTGCTCATTATCGTCCTACATTACATTAAATTTCTCATCTACATACCACCTAACGTTAAACAACATAATCGTTCTTCATGATGTTAAATTGGTCATCATCATACCGCATGACGTTAAACTGCATCATCATCCTGCATGACGATAAACTATTCATCTTTGACCGTCATGATGTTAAACTACTTATTATCATCCCACATGACATTAAACTGCTTCATAATCTGTCATGATGTTAAACAGATCATTATCGTCCCTCATGACAATAAATTTCAAAACAGTCCGAGCTCTATGACCTTAAACTAAGATCTCAATCGTCCATATCACATGACATTAAACTCTTTGATCGGTCCAAAATGAAGGATGTAAAAACAGTCAACTCTTGAGACATCCCTCCCTTCAATTATCATCTTTCCTCTATGAATTGGCCCTACCATTCTTTACAATCCCTATCATTTTGGTCTCCCTAACCTTTTATGTCCAAAGGGACCCCGAATGGCATGGATCCTTGTCTTAAGTTCCCTCCTTCCATTACGCGATAACTTCCTCGAGGATTGTGAGTGAAAAATTGATACAATCCCCATGTTGAGAATATGGTCAACGGTCAACGCTCAATTGTTTGCCCTGAATTCTAATCACACAAGGGTGGATACAATGTTGCGAACATGTTCTATAGTTTTCCTCTATCATCATTTCCACTTTGTGGTCTTCCGTAGGAATGATGATTCTCCATCTTTGTCCCATGCATATGAAATTGAACAAGGCATATGCGCTCTGACCTCTATGACCCTTAACTAATATCATCATCGTCCTCACTACAAGATGTTAAACTACATAATAGTTGTGAAATTCTATCTGTGGACCAGCCTTAGGCCCCTTGCCCATTTCCATCCCCTAGCCCATGTTCTCACAGAGGGTTATATAGTGTGGTGTGGGATTATTTCCTCATTCAATTCGGGCTACACACCGTTCCATAGATATCCTTGGATGAGATACCTTTCCCCTATTTCCATCGTTACTGTCATGAAGTTAAACTGCATGGAACCCCTAGAACTACGTATGTCTTGATTCCCATCCTCATGGGATACGTAGGACCGCCAAAATGTTTTTTCTTCGATTCAATCCCCATCTATTTGAAACCTCCCTATCATTTTTGCCCCTCGGCCTGAGTTCTTTCAGAAGAAGGATATATGGTGTGGTATGAGATTATGTCCTCATTCACATTGGGTTTATAAACACCACGCCGCATACATATCTCTCCTAAGAGGCCTTTGCTCCATTTAATTACTCTTATCTCTTTGATTCGGCTACCCATAAGTCAGTTCCCTTGATCCTCATTGGCTATTCACCAATGTGCCTAGAAGCACTCTGGTTCCGAACCCTGAGTGTAGAATTCTGCATGAACATGTTATCACCCATCCTCAGGCTTCATTCTATTTTTTATTTATATTTACATCATCTTACGCATCTAAAAGGGCCCTAAAATGGTATAGGTACTCAGCCTAAAGGTTCTCTGATCATTTTGGACCATCTTCCGTGAGAATCATGAACAAAAAATTGATACATGTCCCACGTTTCGAATATGTTCAGCGGTTGACACTCATTTGTTGTTCCCATTTCAGGACACACGATACAGATATTGTGTTTCAAACATAGTCAACAGTTATCCTCTATGGTCACTACAAACCCATGAATAATTAAATATTGGTTGAATGATTCACATCATTTTCCACTCCATTATGTTCAAGTGGAATTTTGATACTCTTGGTACTATCCCTTATTGCATATTTTGACGTTAGGAGGACAAGACATAATGAGGCATCATTCTAGGCCCACACCAATTTCCCCTCTTGATGTTTTCCATGTGTTGCAATGGCCTTCTCCACCCTTGTTTCCCAATTCGAGCATAGCTCTCATAGGCTTATGGATTCAGTCAATATTTTCACTCCTTTGGAAGACTCTCTCCACCTACGCTCTGAGCTCTATACAAATTAACTGACACCACACCACGTCCTTTCCGCAAGACGTTAAACTTCACAGCATCGTCCAAAACTACGTACGGCTTGATTCTCATCCTCATGGGATATTTAGGAACGCCTAGGAATATTGTCTTCGGGTCCGTCCCAGAGAATCTTAAATCCGGTTTCACCTTATTCTGACCCCTTGGCCAAAACTCATTTTTGACAGTCTTAGTGGTGAGTACCTCATGGATTTTCATTCACATAAGGTTTATTGACAACCACACCATGTGTCTCCCTTGTCCTTTCCCAATCTGGAATGAGTTATAGGACCCTAATCTATGATCTCCCTATTGGATCTACACATTCGGTTTGGTTGCTTCACTGCCCTATAAATAGTCTATTAATCCATGTCCCCTTAATGGCCCATCCCATGACCATTACGTTGGAAGCATTCATCCACATGACCTTTCTCTTTGGAGGGGGACTCGACTCCCTATATCTGATACGTATTGTCATCATACTCAGATGCGTTGTGGCAGTACACGAAGTGTGTAATATTTATATGGATATTCCCTCATTTCATGTCCAAGCATCATGAGATCATAATTTGGATCCTAATTCACTTCCACATCTGAAGGTACCCCCTTTACGGCCTGGTCTCATGCCACATTACCTTACCTACCGACTTGGGTCAACGTCCCTAAAGACCCTGGTTGACATTTGCGAGAGGTCCCACATTTCAAACAAGGTCAGTGATCAACCCTCACTTTATTATCCCCATTCCAGGCTAACGCGAAACAAATAGTATGTTTCGAACATAGTCAACAGTTATCCTCTATTGTCATACCACCATCATCGTGGTCTAGATCTCGACCATCATGATTCACATATTTCCACTTCCTTATGTTCAAGTGGAATTCCAACATACTCATATTTACTCCTTCGAGCATATAGGTGAGTTATATAATTTGGTCAGCATCATTGGGATGTCATTCACCTAGCATCACATCACCCCAATCATGTTCCTTCCTGTGCTAGGAAAGTTTCATCATGACTCCTTGTTGCCAACATCTATCACAACTCACATAGGATTAGTATTTTTGGTAGGACTTGTACTGGTGAAACCATGCCACACATTCCTTCTTTCACCCTGTATGATTTTATACTACACTCTCATAACTATGTATGGATTGATTACCAACTTCATGGGTTACGTTGGAACACCCAGACAACCCGTCTTGGGCCCCGTCCAGTTTTCACATTCAGTCCCTCTACCAAGGGATTTTCCCAATAGTGTGTGGTGTGGTGCAGACTCCTTATGTCCTCATTCACGTTGGGGTATGTACTGCACCAAAAATTTCCTTCCTCCATAGGCATGTACTGAATTCATGACCCTAAACTGTGATTATACCATGAATAATTTAAGGATGCCTTATATTAATCATGGTATGCACTAGATCCCTTTCCAAATAGGACCTTCTTAGAGGTATGTTTGATCCATGATCAGACAGAAACACCCACCTATTGTTCCTTCATAACGGTGGAGTGATTTCAAGAGTGTTGGACTCCATTCGAAAAATCCATCACTGAAACTCCACGCTTCACATACCCTTTATTCAGACCCTCGTCCTCCTTCATGTCTAAAATAACCCCCTAACAGTATGGATGCTCGGACTATGGCTCACCTACTGTCATCGACCAATGATCTGGAACACAAATGGGTATCATTTTGAGTTAGGCCCTGTGTTTCGATCGTGGTCCGCAGACGACCCTCATTTGTTATCCCTATTTAGGCTAACAAAATAAGGATACTTCATTTTGAACATGGTCAACCGTTATCCTTCATTTTCATGCCTCTAACATAGTGTTCGAGATTTTGGGTATCAAGATTTACATTTTCCACTCCCCTCTATTCGGATTGATTATAACACCCTTGGAGTTACCCCGCACGTGCACCAGAGCATGATGGTAGAAGTAGGTTGGTGGTCCAGAGAGCCCTATTCTCGGGCTAGGACCCTAATCACTTTATGGATTCTACCAAATGGTTACTGATGTCCCATTCTAATCACCCTCATACCTTTTATTGTTTAGCACCCTCATACATGATCTCCTATTATCTATTGTTTCCCGTACAGAGCATGGATCATATAATATTAGAGATTTATTTGATTATCTCATCAATATGATCGAGATACAATGGATCCAAATTCATGCGTTTTCCCCAGTCGTTTCCTCATAATGGAGTCTTCCTGAGCCTCCTTGTCTACGTTGGACCCCATTCTTAGGGGGACATTTTTGGACATGATAAAACATATCCCAAAATTTTTCCAAATGCTCCCATAAATGATCAAAGAGTGTATCCCATTTATTAATCTTTGATTTGATAGGTTTTAGAGCCTGAACAGAGAAACGAATTTGGAGTTATGGACATTTGAAGTTGGGCCAGTAAACTGGTTCACGGAGCCCATTTGTGAAGCTTCCTCTATGATCATGGTGCGGAGGAACATGACCGGATCCCCCGAAGCCTCACAGCCAGCATAATTATCCCCCTTCAAGAATCCACTACAGAGAAAAGGGGTGGGATTCTCCATGAACCCCTTTGATGTTCGTGATCCGCTGCAAAATAAGGAGGTGGGATGGTCTGTGATCCACTTTGACGTTCACGATCAGCCGTTGAGAGAGCTCTGGCTTCGTACTGAGAGAGCTCTGCTCCATGGAACCTCATTCCAATAAATACCCATCTCTCCCCCTTTATAAAAACGATCATTCTGCCCCTTGGGAGTCCGATCTCCTATTTTGTGGAGCTCAGCTTTACTTCGTGAAGCTAATCTGCGAGTCCATGATCTGTCAGTCCATGCTCCGCGAGTCCATGCTCCGAAGGTCCATGCTCTGCGATTCAATGCTCCATGAGTCTATGCTCTACAAAGTTGCTTCACATGAACCACATGAAAAATGGAGTTTCTCACCAAAACATTTTCAGACCGGGGCGTTGGGATTTTCCATTGCGCCCTTATGTGCACCCACCTTCCACCTATAGAATTCCATGATTTTAGATATTCCTCTTCACACCATGAAACACCATGAGTCTACATATTAATATTGGTTAGATTATCTTTTCGTGAGATGAGATTCTCTTCATCAATTCCCTGAGAACCTTGAGTTAAACCATTCCTCATGCAACTAATCAAAACCCTATCACTTGGCTCCTATGCAAGGTTGAACAAGAAAGGGCCGCACTTGCATAAGTCCCAACACCAACCATTTCTAGATGCCTTATGCCTAACAATACTTTCTACATGATTCTAAACTATAGTATTCCATAATGTCCAAACATAGGATGCCTCTTCCTCCAAACAAAATATGTCGTATGCTCCAAGTATTAGATGCCAATAATCCTCTCTACATGACTATAAACTACAGTGAACCCTATGTTCCAAACATAGGATGTCTCTTACTCCAAACCAGAAATTACTTATCCTCCATGCATAAGATGAATAATAGACATATCTACATGACTATAAAAGTATATTACTCATTATCTGAAAAATAATAGGAATCCTCTTGTTCTAAACAAAATTTTTCTTATGCTCCATGCATTAGATGCATAATACCACGATTACAGTGGCATAATTTTAAGAGAATTAGAATTGCTTCAAGCATTCCATTACATCAACTCACACTTTTTGAGTCCTTCAATAGGATATTAATCCACTTCCATGTTTGAAGGGACCCCCTAAAGGCCTGGCCCCTTCCCGCATCAGCCCATCTACGGTCCTGGGACAACGCCCTAGAATACTTTGGACGTCACTTTGTGTCATGTTCTATGTTTTGAACATGGTCAATATTAGAACCTCATTTGTTTTTCCCCATTTTAGGCTAACACGATATGGATTATTGTTTTGAACATGTTCAATAGTTTTCCTACATCGCCACACCACCATCAATGCATTCCGAATGTCGGGCATGTGAATCAGTCTTTTCATCTCCCTTTCTTCAGACTGATTCCAATTCCCCTTGGTGTTGTCCCACTTGTGCACTTTCCCATAGGTTTTGGCCCAAATTATATACCTCCACCCACCTGTAAGTTGGAATGTCCTCATGTCCAGACATGAGGAAGACATTATGGAAACCTTCCTTGCGTTAGCCCAATCCACAAACGCCGCTCAATAGCGTCACTCAGGCTGCTTCCTTGCATAATCCCCCTCCACCATTATTGCTCCATAGCAGCACCCATGAAACTTACTTGCATAAGCCCCATCCACCGTTGTCACTCCATAGTGGCACCTGGGCAGCTTCCATCACTACTAGAAAAATGACCTATACCCACGGTTCAAAACCGTGGGTATAGCCTATACCCACGGTTTTGGGAACCATGGGCTGGAGAGGCGTCGGTATAGGGGTCTCAGCCTATGCCCATGGTTTTGGAGAACCGTGCGTATAAGTGAGTCTAATGTGGCACACCACGCGTTCCAGCGTGGCACACAACAAACCCCATGGTTTTCAAACTGTGGGGTATTGAAATTCAAAAAATATGCGGCCAACAGGTTTTGAAACCGCACCTCCCATTACGCCTCGCACCCATGCCACCCCACCGCACCAACCGAGCTGCAGTTTTTATTTGTTGTATATAGATATATCTACTCCTATATATTAATATAATCAAAGTCTCATATTCCAAAAAACGAATCCACTGGGTTTTGAACTCGCACTGCCAGCTGCGCTACGCGCCCGCACCCCAGGACAGATCAACCAATCTGTGATTTTAATTTGTTATAAAAACATATATCTTCGTATATATATTAATATATGTGGTATTTAAATTAAAAATTCGCGGGCAAGGAGATTCGAATTGGGGTCTCACAGCGCAAATTAGTGTCTCTATTCACCGAGGAAACAACTGAGCTAAATTTTTTAATTTATATATAGACATTCAGCTGCATATATATATTAATATTATCTGTGAAAAAATGCATTCCCACCATATTTTTTCATTGTCCCACATAATTTTTCCCCCGCCTTATGGCAGGAAAGCTATACCCATGGTTCTATAAAACTTTGGGTATAGGTCTTCAAACAAATACCCCTATACCCACAGTTTTGAACAACTTTGGGTATAGGTCATCCGAAGAAACTCTATGCCCACGGTTTGGACAAAACCGTGGGTATTGGTCTTTGAAATTAAACTATACCCACGGTTTGGACAAAACCGTGGATATAGGTCCCCATATTATCCCTATACCCTGATTTTTCGAGAACTGTGGGTATAGGGGTACCCTATACCCACGGTTTGTTGAAAAACCGTGGGTATAGGCCCATTTTCCAGTAGTTCACGTTTAAGCCCCATCCACCTTACCACTCCATAGCAGCACCTGAGCAGCTTCATTGCGTAAGCACCATCCACCGTTGCCATTCCATAGTGGCACCCGTGCAACTTCATTGCGTAATCCCCATCCACCATTATCGCTCCATAGTGGCACCCTGGCAACTCCCTTGAATAATACCCATCCACCATTGTTTCTCCATAGTGGCACATGAGAAGCTTCCTTTCGTAATCCCTATCCACTGTTGTCGCTCTATAGCAGCACCCGGGAAATTTCATTGCATAAGCCCCATCCACCGTTGTCACTCCATGGTGGCACCCAGGAAGCTTCCATGCGTAATACCCATCCACCGTTGATGCACCATAGCCGCAATTGGGAATCTTCCTTAAATAATCCCCATCCACCATTGGCACTCCATAGAGGCAGTTGGGAAACTTCCTTTCTTAATCCCCATCTACCATTGTCGCTCTATAGCAGATCCCAGGCAGAATCGCCGTGTAAGCCCTATCCACCTTTGCCTCTCCATAGCTGCAACCCGGTAGCCTCCTTGCGTAAGCCCGATCCACCGTTTCCACACTATAGAGGCACCTAGGAAGCTTCCTTGCGTAAGCCACATCCACATTTTTCACTCCATAGCATCACCCAGGGAATTTCATTTCGTAATCCCATCCACTTTTGCTGCAAAATTGTGGCACCTGAGCAGCTTTCTTGTGTAAGCCCCATCCACCATTGCCGATCCATAGCGGCACACGGTTAACTTCCTTGCGTAAACCCCATTAACCATTTCCACTTCATAGATACACCCTGGAACCTTCCTTTCATTATCCCCATCCACCAATTCCTCTACATATCAGCACCTGGGAAGCTTCATTGCATAAGCCCCACTCACCACCATTCATGGATACACCGTTGCGTTGTGATCATCTGGTCATTGCTGCCTCTAGATTCTCACTCCAAGAATGACTCACGCGGGCTTAGAGTAGTATGAATCGGCCTTGACATCCTCTTTGGGAATCCTAGAGTGTATGCCAGGAACTCCTTCCTGAACTACGTGGACATTGATCCTTGTCATGGGAAGGTACGCAGGAATCCTACCTGAGGTTCACGCCAAACACCTATCAGTCCCAACCATCTTCACGTGAGTGCACCAAACAGTCATCCTAATCTATGTGGACATTGATCCTAGTCAAGGAAAAGTACACAAGAAGCCTCCCTGAGGTTCAATCCCAACAATTATATGTCCCAAACATCTTCACATCGGTTCCCCAAACACTCCTCCCAAACTACATGGATTTTGATCCTTGTGATGGAATGGTACGTAATAAGCCTCCCTGAGGTTCAAGCCTAACACCCATTGGTTCGGAACATCATCACCTCGGTTCCCACACCATTCCAAACTATGTGTACATTGATCCCTTCTAATGATAGGTTTGTAGGAAGCTCCATTGAGGATCAAGCCCATCACCCATTGGTTCTGAACCCCTTCACGTTGGTCCACCTTTGTCCCACATGATGTTAAACGGCATGCCCCCTATTCATCCTAGAAGGAATTTAACTGTATCCACTATCTCAAACTACGTGATCTTTGACCCGTGCCTCTTATAAAGGGTATGTAAGAAGCCTTCATGTGGTTCAACCCCATCCAGTGGTAAGACCTTGACAACCCCATCCAGTGGTAAGTTGTTATCAACACCATATAGCAATAATCCGTTGTCAACCCCATCCAGTGATAAGCTGTTGTGGCCCCATCCAATGGTATGCTGTTGTGACCCCATTCAACAGTATGGAATTGATGTCCCCAATCGATGGTAAGTCTTCTTCTGATGAACTACGAGGACTTTTATTCCCTTCTAAAGGGATATGTGGGAAGCCTCCATGAGGTTCCTTCCCATCACTCATGTCTCATCCTAATCTCTCCCTCTAGCCAATGTGTCTCATGAAGGTCATGCCCCAACCCAGAGGATCCACTTCCTCTGGGTCCCATCCATGCATCCATTCCCATGGGTCGCCTCCTCAGGTGTCCCATCATCCCACTAAACTACGCAGACATTGATTTTTTTCCATGAGGATATGTAGGAAGTCCCTTCAAGTCTCAATCCCCAAATCACCGTCTTCCTCACATTGGTTCCATCCCATTGTCTCTCCAATTAATTCAAATTTCTATCATCCATCTTGATTCTTAATCAAGCCATCACATCCTGGTGGGATCATGTCATCCATCTCCTCACAGCTCCGAGCAGTACTTGGGCTGCTTTCCATGTGTAAGCTCCAACATGTATCCAGGATAATGTGCTTTCTCTGCACCCCAATTCATCACCCATTCGAAATATGTGGGTTTTGATCTATGTCATCTACATAGGGTATGTAGGAATCCTCCACGAGGCTCAATCCCTGCCAATGGTAAACCATGGTGTTACCCCATTCTTGGGGGGGGGGGGCACTCCCTTGTCTTCCCTCAATGGTTTCCAGATCAGCCTTCACGGTGTGACATCATCACTATATGGGAAACACCATCGTGTGTATGCTCTTATTGAATGTTATGATCCATGCACCTAGTAAACACTACAAGCACTCCCTTCTAGGGATGTACCAATCTGATCTGTCTCTATGGGACATTGTAATCACCCTCATTATATTTCCACAAGACGTGAAACTCGTGGCCTACCTCGTGTAAATCAAGGGATGCTTGAGAAAAACCTCGGAAGATGCTCTTTTGGTGCAACCATTTACACTAGACATTAAACATAAATTATACCCCTTCATAAATAGGGTCCGTTATGGAAAACCTTAGGGACATTCCACTAGAATATGATATCCCATGACTGATGTGGGATGCCCTGGGTTTTATTCCCTTGAGATGCCCTCTTATGAGGAAAAATACATGTTCCCCAATGTCCACGCATGCAGATATTCCCCAACATGCCTGATGTTGCCATCTGCTCCGACCGAAGGTTGCTAACATGTCAAGACGCCATGTAATGTCCTTATGGATGTAGTTCAATTAACCAGCATCCACAAAGATATGGCACTAAGAACGAGATTCATGAACCATGACATAATCATTAAGGGAGTCCTGGACTATGTGAATAATTATGAGGAGGAATCGACGGAAGGAAGAACCAACATCCCATCATCCTGTTTCAATCAAGGATCAAACATCCCTAAATAAGCAATGGATTCTTCCTGCCATTGGAATGTGGGAATACTGGGAAACAACTATGCACCCTCCATGGACGGACACACATGCCCCGGTGAAAGCGTCTAGAGAAAAGGGTCAAGAATGCTATATTTTCATATCTTTCTGAAAGTTAATTCTTGAGAGTAAAAGGAGTTTCCATATCCAATGGATTATGGTATTAATTTAAAACAAATATGAAAGAAATAAAAAAGTAATGATGAAAAAGTTACAAATATAGAAATTGAAAAATGATGATTTGAATATGGGTGAGAATGAATCTATTGTGGACTTCTTTAACAAAGGTGATTGAAATTGTGAATAATATCCGATTTGTTAATGAAAAGAATGATTAATCCATAGTTGTTGAAAAGATCTTGAGAATCCTACCAGACAAATTAAATGAAAAGGTTTCTTCATTAGAATGCAAGGATCCTAAAACATTTTCTCATTATGATTTTCATATCACTCTCATCACACCAGAAATGAGAAGAGAGAATTCTATGAAGGATATAACAAATTTTGATAGGGAAATGTAGTTTATGGAAAAAATGAATTTAATGAAAAAGTATAATATTTTTTGAAAAAAATGATGGTGATTCTGACATATAAAATTTTGTATTTAAAATTATTAGCGATATTTTATCATTGTTTTTTAAAAATGTGTGAAGAGGTATAGGGAAATTCGATGGAATACTTCCTTATAAATGTTTATAATGTGGAGGAATTGGTAATTTTATGGCTAACTGTCCTTCGGTAAAGAAACATGAGAATATTGAGGAAGAATATTGGAAGCCTAGAATATCATGGATAAAACAAAGAGACAAACAAAAAAGATATTCCATATGGAATGAAAAAAAATCATCACATCAAAATGTAGAATTTTCTTGTCTAATGATTTAGAAGAATAAGAGAGTGACGCTAAATCCAATAAATATGTTGAGTATTCTATTGAATAAACTTTCTTGTAATAGTGAATAAAGAAGAATTTGGATGCTATAGTTTTGAAGAATAAGAAACTCAACATAAATTTCATATGAAAGAAGGGTTGAAAAAATGTCTTAGTAAGATCACAATACATTAAATGAAAAAAAAGTTGGAAGATGAATGCTCAAGAAACTTATAATTCTTTTGCTGCTTAGATTTAAAATCTTCTAAAATAGATTGATGATTTTAAGAAAACTCATGATGAAGTAATGAATTATAACAAGCATCATGAATTGAAATTGAATGAAAAAGAAAAATAGATAGAGAAATCCAACAAATACATTCTAAAACTTAAGGTAGAAGTAAATGGTTCTAAAACACCATAACTGATGTTGGATAATGTTCTATTAATATGAAACCTAATAAGGTTAAAAAATGTTACCTTCAATGGGTGAGAAGAAAAATGTAATTATTTCCTAGAAGAAGAAATCTCAAAATATTATATATGTGGATAAAGTAAATAATTCCAAGGATAAAAAATATCCTATGTTTAAAAATGGTTCATAATGATCTTATAAAGCTTCAAATTCTTCAAATTCTAGTATGGCTGCAATGAAACATAATATGGTTACAGAGAAATCTATTCACAATTCTGATCAGTATATATGTTTTGGAGAAAACTACTCCTTCTATGGCTATTGATAGTATTGTGGGCGAATTAGACACATATAATGTATTTGTTGGTTTATCCAACAACATTACCATTATCTCATGGGTTATGAAAGGAAATGGTTTGGGTGGGTCAATATACTCAAAGAATGAATTCTGAGATGGCTACTAGGAAGAAACCAGATAAGAATGAAGTGTTGATTGAAAATTGGTTCCAGTACTTTGGAAACTATTTTTAAAAGGAGTGAACAACCTATAATCCTTTTAAAAGGAAGTCATGTTATGTTACTATCAATATATAATATTCTAAAAAATTACCAAATGTCAAAGATGAAGAATGTAAAGGAAAAAAGAAAAATATCATGTTGTTGAAACTGCATTGAATGCTTCAAGCAGAAAATGACCAGGGATAATTAACAATGGGCATTCTTATCAAATTACATGATACATGATATTTTTTAAGTATGTGAATGATTTCAAATAAGGGATGGTGACATTTGGAACTGATGAATCCTTGAAAATCAAAGGTCTTCAATCAACCATCATTGAAAAAAAAAGATAAAATCCATGAAAATATTGTGTATTGATGGGATAAAACTCAACTTGATATATATTTTTTACAATTATTTTATTAGGATTAAAATTTTATATTCAAAATATATGGGACAACTGTGATATGTGTGGAAGATTGGAATATTTTAATAAGAGACCAACATAAAAACAGAATTTTTTCAGATTGCCGAAACACAAAACTCTTGTCACATGAGCATGGTGGAAGAGAATAAATGGTGGAAGAAAAGGCTGGGACACATTTGTCAATGAATCATTATAATGTTATCCAAAAGAGAGAGTATTCGAGAAATTTTCGATTTTACCAGATGAAGATATTTTTGTTCTACCATTTTCCAAAATCGAAATTTGGTGAATAAGATAGATGAAATGTTTTCCAAAAAACCCTAAAGATAATTCATTATGAGACCTATTGGATAATGAGAAAACAATCAAAAAATAGAGACAAGTATTTTATTATATTCATTTATGATTTTAACCACATTACGTGTGTCATGTACATGAATCAAAAATCAAATTCTTTGAAAATTATTAAATGTTTCGGAAGGAGATATGAAAAGGAATGTGAATATTATGTGATGAAATTTAGAACATCCAATGGAGGTGTATATATAAGTGAGAAATTTGAATATAATCTAGAGGTTCATGGAATTAAACTTGATTATAACTCCCCAAATACTCTGAAACACAACCAGGGTTCTGATAGGATTAATATAAGCTTGGTGAAAATGGGACAAACCATGTTACCACAACATGGATTTCTCATTATTTTTTATGGTAATCGATGATTAATACTATTTATATTCGGAATAATTGAATCTATAAGTCTCAATCAATTGTTAATGGCTATGATTTTTTATGGAAAAACACTATGTTTGAAACATTTTAGAGTTTTTGGTTGTCCATGAATTATAATGAAGAAAGGTGGAAACATTGGGATGTCAGAGAAGAAAAGAGAAGATGGAATATTTCTTGGCTATGCTTTGAAAGTAAGAGGCTAAAGGTGATACACCAAATAAACACAAATGCTTGTTTATTTCATTGATGTGAATGTAATTGAAATGCTGGGGGAATAAAAACATGTTTTGGTAGACAAGGAAGTATAGCAAGATGAAGAAAACAATTAACATAAGGATATAGAAAATTGTAATCATTCTCAAGAAGAAGAATCAGACTAGGATATTTCATGCGATGAGACAATTTTTAAAAATATCATCCTAGGTTTAAGAATAAAGTGGAAGATCAAAATATAATTTTTGATCTACATGAAAAGGTTCCAACAATATGAACAAAAAATGCTGTTACACATAATTATTTTTATTCAAAAGTAGAGATAAATGATGAGAGAGAAGATTATTTTAGTATCCGGAATGGGTTTATTTCCTGAATAAAGAGATAGATCAAATTGAAAATAATGATCCATTGGATATCATACCCATGCATAAAAAAATATTATTGGAACAAAGTTTGTTATCTGGAACAAGATGAATGAATATGGTGAAGTAATAAGAAATAAAGTAAGATTAGTGTACAAATGGTATTAAAAAATTTAAGGTATTGAATTTATGAAACAATTTATACAGTGGATGGACATGAATCAATAAGAATCCATCTTGGAATTAATATACAATGAGGCTACAAGTTCATTAAAATGGTTGTAAAATCCATATTCCAGAATGGTGATCTTGAAGTGGAATTTTATGTTGAACAAAACTATGGATTTGTTGATGGGAAAGATGAAATTTATTTGTAAACATTAAAGATGATCTGGTAAGGGATAAAATAAGTTCCTATGGATTGGTTTTCAATGATTGATAGATGCCTAAGGAAGATGAGTTTTATGAAATGATGAGTGTATAGAATTATTTATATTAGAGAATTTAAAGAGAAATCATTCATTGTAATTTTTTATGTAGATGATATTTGATTATCTTGTAATGATGAAGGAGATTGGAAAATATTTTCTACAAAAATGGTGATGGTATTTGAAATGTCCATCATGGGGGAAATGAAAAACATTCTTGGGGTACAAATCCTACAAAAGTAGAAATAGAACTTTGTTTCTCCAGAAATTTTTGTGATGAAACTATCAAGAAGTTTGGAATAGAAAACAAAAAACCTATTTCAACACACATTTTAGGGGAAGCATGTTTGGTAAAAACGGATAATGAATAAACAAAATTCTCAAGAAAGAGTTTTCAAAGCTTGTTTGAAGCCTATTGTATTTTACTTCCTCAAGACCCAACATTGTTTATGCTATTACCATATGTTTTATATTTCAAAGTACACAAAAAAATAACATTTACTATATGTAAAGTGAATTTTTAGATATAATAGAGTCCCAATAGAATTAATGATCTGGTACTCCTTAGATATTATTGATTTGTTTGGGTGTTCAGGTATTGGTTGGGTAGGAAATGTTAATGATCAAAGATAAGCATCTAGATGAGTATTCTTTCTCAGAAGGAATTTAGTTAACAGACATTCAAAGAAACAAAATTCATTAACTCTTAATGATACTAAATATTAGTATGTTGCTACCACTCAAGCCTCAACTTATCTTATGTGGATGAAAGCTCAATCAGAAGATTAACCTATTGATGTAAATTTACCATTCTTGTTGGGTTGTGGAAATCAATGTAAAAACCATTCTCATGGGGAATCCAGTTCAATATTATCATTAAAATAATATTGAGATAAAATATCATTTAATTAATCACCATGTATAGAATAATGAATTGAACCTAGAATATGTTCCATCGTTAGAACAAGTGGATGACATTTTGACAAAACCTCTACTGAATGAATCATTTAATAGATGGTGGTTGAACATGGGAATACAAACTCTTTCTCATCAATATTTTTGTTTATATTTCTGTCCCCTCCCAATCTTACCTTTGGATTATTTTTTCAAGGGGGTAATTGTTTCATTAAATTAATGTATTCCATTTAAATAGATAATGTTCTGTGTAATATTTGAATTCAGCATTGCTTTTTAGGTAAAATATTCTAACTATTTTATTGGATTGGTTGTAGAAAAATAAATTTTTTTGTATTCTAGGAAAGAAGATGAAAATATCTGGTTGACGAACAACTGAATAAGGAAAAATGAAGAGGATATCATAATCACTACATTTGGAAGGCATGGGTTTTCTATAAATGATTCATGAAAATGACAATGATATTGCTCACAAAGGCATATAGTTCTTCATATATAACACATTTCACAAGGATACAATGTTCAGTTATTTATGAAACTTGGATGCCAAAAAAATCCTAAGGGGATATTTTTAGGACTAAGATAATGAGGAAGGTATATAATTTTAAATTTTGTCTTTTGTTTCCAAAATAATGTTGGTTTGAAGAAAGAATATCAACACACTTTTATTTTGTGCAAATTTTATATAACTCAGAAGAATTAGACTCATGTTTTTAAATGAATCAGACCTAATTCACAATCAGAACAAGGAGAATCTATTTTGGAAGATGTGGTTATAACTGGAATCACCTTGATTCTGGTACGGGAGATGATCATAACGAGGATTTGGGCATAATCTAGAATGAGGGAATTGGTCAAATTAAAGTGAAATTATCTTGCTAGTAGTAAATGGTCCTTAGATTCACTTTGAATTTAGTGTCAATGAAGTGACTATTTCGATGGAAAAAACGAGTCTCTATGACTACAATAAAACAAATGTGATGATTTTTTTTCTAATTTTTTCCATAAAAATCATAATTTAGTTAGACAATTTCTGATTCAAGCATGTTGAATGAATGATAAAATAAGAGGTCATTACAATTATTTTCAAAATGTTTTGATTTGGGTGAAAGAACAGTATGATATTTTTCGGATTATCTGTTGTATTTGATCAACCATCATAAGAATTAAAAACATCATGTACACAAGAGGATTATACTTATGATTAGAAAGGAAAAATAATTCCCAAAATCATTATACCTTGAATTTAGTGTTTCTAGAACAATCGTACAGAAAAATATACTATGCTGGATAACTGTATTCAGATAATAATTTCATGAGGATGATGGTTGAAAATAGAATGACAGAATGAGATCAACAATGTATTCAAACATTTCCAAAGTGTTAAATTACTTTCTAGGTTTCCAACTAAATTAAGGGAAGGAAATAGGATGATGTTTTGAATTTCTAGTGGTTTAAGAGAAAAATATATGATGTTTTCTATATATACATTCATGGGGGAGATCAATATTCATAAGAATGATCGTATTCAGAAAATTTGAGTGGTATCCATTTCTTCATACACTATCTTATAATTGGTACAAATCATTGATTTTATGAAATTAGATTTTGAATATATGAATCATGTATTGAAATTGGAATGGAAATTCAAATGAAAATCCAATGAATGATTTGATGTTTGAGTAAGAATACAAAATATTCAAGAAGAATTGACAAATTAAAAATGCATCCTAATATTTCATGGAAAATTCAAATTTTTATGAACATGTATGATTGAGAATGTTTTTTTGGATTCCATCCCAAACCTTTCGAGGGTGACTGATAAAAGGAGAAGTAACTTTTACTTTTTAACTATGGGTTATGTTCACTTGAGTAGAGAGAGACTCGTACCACAAAATCATGGAAAATTCTAGATGGATGGTTAGTACTGATTCTTCTATTACGTTTTGGTGTGAAAAAATGGTGTGGTAACCCCCTAATATCATTGTTACCTCCTAATATTATTCCTGATGATACTAGTCATTCTATGAAGGATGTCTTACAATTTCATCGACATGACCTCTATGACTATATTGCGCAGATCAATGATAATCACCCTTTTTCTTCTAATGGTGACTTCATTGTTTGGGAACCTGCATCAAATTGCATCCTAGACTCTAAAAACTACTATAAGAATAACTTTTCTGGAAATTAATCTAATTATTAAGGGGTGATTCAATTTAACAAGCCTTGGATAAAACCTTATAGGCTCACCATTATTTGGGGCATTGCTCATAATAGATTTCCTACTGAAGCCGGTCTGCAAACTTTTAGCATACAACACTTCTCTAAATGTCACTTGTGTAATAAGAACAGGGAGGATGCTGATCATCTTATTTTGTCTTGTGAGATGGACTCTAATTTATGTAATTATGTTCTTGAATTATTTAATTTCAGGTGGCCATTCTATGAATGTATTTGTTTGTTTTTTAAAAAAATTCATTAGATATGAATTCTCTCTACAGGTTAAAAATATTTTTCTTGCGGCGTTGGAGGAACACCTCCATGAGATCTGGTACATTAGAAATGATATTAATCATTGAAAACACTCATTTAGTCTTAATGCATGAAAATATCAGATTTTTATTGCGATTCATGAAGCTGGATCAATTCAAAATGACTTTTTCAACAACTCGGTTGGTGACTTTGATATCCTTCGTCATCTCCGTGTTCATGTCATATACCCAAAGCCCAAACATTCCTTTGAAGTATTATAGAAATCAGCGATTCCGAGATGGATCAAAGTGAATGTTGATGGTGCTTCTAAAGGAAATCCAGGCCCTGCCTGTTGTGGTTCCATCTTTAGAGACTCAGCTGGCTAGTGTTAGTGTTGCTTCTATGTTGGATGTGGACATTCTTCATCTCTATAGTTGGAAATGATGGGGGTCATCCATGCAGTTGATTTGGTTCTTCAAAGAGGTTCGAGAATGATTTGGATTGAATGTGGTTATACCACTATCATTCATGCCATCTAGAATGGCAACATTAATCTTTCTTGGCTGGTTACCACACATTGGATGAATTGTCTGAAATTGCTCCATGGGATTTATTACATAGCTACTCATGCCTACCTTGAATTGATTGCTGTTGCAGATGCTCTTACTAACAAAGGAGTACATCAGAGCATGACTTGGCTGGACACTCTGCCAGCTGACTTATTATATCTATTTGATAGAGATTGTAAAAAATCCCATTCTTTCGACTTTTTAAATCTCTTTTATTATCAATAAATTTTTCTTTGGTCTTTGACCAAAGCATTAACTTTTTAAAAAAAAATTGGATTGTCACACATATTCAGCTGATCATTATATTGGGTTGGATAATTGGATTTTGGATTTCTGAATTCAGGTTCTCGAACTGATAAAAAGTTGTACTAAGTTAATGAAGCTCTATAATTGAAGTGGTGCTGAATCATGTCATTTATATTCTAAAAAGAAAATAAGGCTTTAAAATCGTATTGGGAAGAATCCCATTTAGATGAATCTGATGTGGGAAATCAAACTGAATATTACTTGACAATGTCCATGGATTTATTACCATCATCTTTTTAAGAAAGTGATGAATTTTATTTCAATTGAATACATTCATCTAAATTAAAATAAGCACGAGTAACATTAGTTGTAACACAAACATTGTATTAAACTATTTGTGTTAATAGGGTGCACATGCACTATTAGAATTGTAGGCATAGTTCTACACAAGTGTAAGGTTATATCATAGTTGGTGTAATTCAAGGTTTGATTTCTAGTGGATTTTATGTTATTGGATCTTTTCCAAAACATACAAAAGATGTAGCAATTCTTATTGAATAGTGAACCTTGTAAATCATTTTGTCCCTATGGATGTGGGTTGGATTTGATTTCAGAAGGGAATTGAAATATCAAGCAGTATATGAAGTTTTCTTAAATTGAAAATAAATTTAAAAGAAAAAGTATCTCTAATTCACCCTCCCCCTCTTTGTGATGAAATTATCCTGATTTAGATCTTTATATATGATTAATTGTGTTGATTTTATATGTGTGGGAAAGAGACCAAATATTTTATGTTGTTTAGGATGATTCTCTTTCAAGAAACATTAGATAATATTATGTGTATTTGGAAGTTATTGGTAACCACGTAGGGAATATAGATAATATATATTTATAAGAAACTCATCCCTCTCGTCTTTGAGGTGGGAAAACATTTATTATTATGGGTCTAACTAAGATTGGGGCATGATCATTTTCATAGGGAAGAAAAATATATTCCACAATTTTTGGGGAAATACATGATCACAGAGAGGATTAGTATATTGGTATATTAATTATTTATTAATTAAAATATTTTACTTATACATGATGTGTTTCATTTATCAATATTTACCAATATCAACACCATCCTCCCATGTGATCAGTATAAATTGTTTCAAGCACGAGAAGAATGTATCATTTGAGGAGTGTCTAGTTCATAGAGTTGGCCAATATGAGAATACATTTTTAGAAAGACTGTTCTATTAGATTGGGGGCAATAGATGTATAAATTTTTCTAATATGAGACATGGGGGTTGTATATTGATATTCAAGCACAATGGTAATCGTTTATTTATAAGGTCAAGTGATGTTTGGGATTCTTCCTTCATGATTAGTATCTTTATAGTGGGGAGGTTGTAACACAATAGACCATATTAATGTAGTAACCAAGTGTAATTTTCTAAATATCATTTTAATTTTTCTTAATCTGTAGAATTTTACTTTATTATGATTGTTCTTGGTGGATTTCGGTGCTTGAGAGATGAGTAATGTGTGTTAGACCTGTTCTAGATAAAAAAAATCTATTATTGGTGAATCATCAAATAATGATAGGTGAAATTCAACATGTAATGAGGTATGAGATAGATAGTCTTATGACATTTCCATAGGAAGGTTGTTTCGTTATGTGTTTTTGTGTGTTATTAAATTAGTGTGTATATTTAAGGATTGTGTAATGGTAGGTGAGGAAAAACCATTGTAGACCTTTCATAGGAATAAAATATGAAATACATTGGGATGTGTCATGACATGTCATAGGGAATTTTGGTGTACTGAGTGTATATGAGATTAAATATACATGATGTTAACAATGGAAACAATGTAGACAACTTGTTGGGTGTAAACAAATGAAAAAATTACTCTAATGTAAGATTGTTTTTTTGAGTTTGATGATCAAACCATGGCCTATGTGAATTATGATATGATGATGATATATAGATAAACTGTAGGCCTGTATATGTATAATTTTCATGTTTATATTATATTATTAATCTTACATGGAGGAGGACCAGTCACGCCATATCCCAATAGTTTTACTATGAATCTAGGATAGAAAATACACCATTGAAAGTGGGTTTCAATATAATTCCAAATAGAGAACATTCATCACAAAATTAAGTAGGATGTTACACCATAAAGGCTGATACATGGGAGGTTTAAATCTACATTGTAAAATTATACCACTCAATTACCAGATATGATATTCTCTGAAGGTCTAGAATGTGGGATGTTGGTTCCACAAGGGAGATGGGTTACACACTATCTCATGAGAAGCCACACATTGAGGATTAACTCATAAGTTCATTACATTGTTTTATGTATTATAATGTTAAAACAATTGAACTAGATCATTTTTAATAAAATTATATATTTAATGCTAAAATATTTTAATGTGATAAATAAAACATTTTTTACCTACACTTTCTTAGTAGCATGATTTTACCCTCCCCACAATTGAATTATTATTTTATAAGTTATATATCATCCATTTTAAATGGATTTCTATATTATCAATTATGTTGGATCACCACCGATGATTCTAACATTCCTATATCAATTTTTTTGTTTAGTTGATATATCTTAGAATTATACTTGTTATTTTAGTTTATGCCTATTTTTAAGGATTCTCTTTATTTTTTTGACCCAACCATTTGGAAATAAATAATGACATAATATTTCACAAAAATATTCATAAAATCAATAGTTAGGTTGTCCTAATGTTATCCATAATGTTTAATGTCATTTCTATGTTCAGATTATTTGAGACATTATTTTCCGGATGTTTTCTTGACAAAAACCATAATTAAATTGGTCTTGTTTTTGTTTAATAAGGTATTCCCCTTTTTAAGATCAGGACATATCCAATAATAAGTGTAAAGAATACACCTTTGGAGACCAAGTGAGGTGTTACATAAAAAATGAAATGGGTGATGTTAGAGAAAACCCGAGTTGTCCCATATGCTGGAAGAATATACCCTCGGAAGATCTAACAAATTATATCACATGGTAAATGTATGACAACATATAGGTATCCCTAGGTGTGTATGATTTGGGTCTGTGGTTTAGAGAGTGCCAACCTATTCAAACCATTAATGTTAGACACACCAATTTAGATGACATAGTATAATAATTAGGTGGGTAAGGAATATTATAGTTTGGGATTAAATATTGAATATGTGATTGATATAGCATATTATACTATGAAAACATTCTATTATTTTCATGTTAACAAGGAAAGGGGGGTTGTCCAACAAATTTTATATGAAATGGTTCTGAGATAGGTTGTTATTCCCCTATTGGTATTGATATATGTATATTTATATATATCAGATAGTTTTTTGATTATGTTTTTATCCACTCTAGGGGTCAAAATATAAAAGAGGGTTATTGGGAGGTTCTATATTCCCACTCAGTATTGATAAATGATATTTTTCTAGTGTGGGGAACATATCCCCCTACAGTGTTAAGGCATAATTTATAGACATATAGAATTAACAGAAGTAGGTATGGCTGATCATGAGAATCATTGTGGAACATGAGGATCATAAATGATTTTATTTATTATTCCTTTTGTTAATTATTGTTGAACATCATCATGAAATCTGATTAGATTGTATATATTTAGGGTATCATTTTTTGGGGGCCATTTTAGATTTAATCACAGCCAGCATAGGTCAGTACGCATATCTGAGAAAACATCTAGGATAATGGTCTAGATAAAGGAAGATATTCTATTCATGTTTTTTTGGTTTGCTAGGATACAATATAGATATTAGGCAAGGCTTGGAAACATAACTAATTTTTCCAATGATTTTAGTTATGATTACTTCTTGGTGTATTTTAGACATTGATGTATATGATCCATCCATGGAGGGATCTTTATTAGGTCTTTATTTCATGTTTGATATGTAATATGGTTCATATTGATTTGGAATGTGTTGATATATTTGTTTATGCGATTGTATATATGATATTTATTTACATAAATTCATTTTATATGATTGTTATTAATAATTATTTCCCTATTATTTATTGTTACCTCATCCATGGGTTTATTAAACCCATGATATTATGAAAACCCTTCCAAAAGTATGTATCCTCTCTCATTAGGAGGTTTAATAAAGTGGAGGTGAACTGGACTGATGATGTTAGTATTTGCCATTGTGACTGACGAAAATATCTATTAGAATATACCTGACTTATTTTAGAATTATTATAATATATTGTGATTTCATATGCATTATTATATTAAACTATTTTATCCTTTTGATGATGATAATGATTATTATCTATCATTGAATATGATATATAGATTTATATTTTATTGGATTGTCATATGATGGAAGTATTTGCTACAACTATGTTGTGAGTTAGTACAAAGTGATATTGAAATATCATAATATCATAAAAATTAATGTATAGTGTTAATGAAATAAATAGACATTTGGGTCCTCATATAAATATAATGTTGAATAAATATATTTCAAGGAAAAAATGAGAGGATAACATAAAAATGGATGAAAGGAAAGAAATCAGTGAATATCAAATTATTAAATATAATTTTATTAGTTTAATTTTATGGAATTATTTTAATAACGTATTAACATGAATGAATACCATGATCTATTAAATATTTACATATTGTATTAAATGATTAATCAAATTTTTTATTAAAGGTCGATGACCATTAATAATTGTTGTTCCTAAATTAAATGACACGATGATCAATATGAAACCCTTGAATATACATAAATATTCTAATCACCTCATATAAACTATATATTTCTCACACTATTTGATAAATTGGTATAATAGAACCATATCTGTTGGTTTTACATACTCCTTAAATAGTATTTGGGAAATATAATACAAAATGACTAGTTAGAGGAAAATTGATGACTGGATAGGTTCAAGGTCGCCAGTATTTGATGGTTTTGGTTATTTATACTAAAATATAAGTAGAGAAAATTAATTTTATAATATTTGAAACCGAATTTGGTATGTTATTGGAAAACCCTATGAAAATTAAATTTTGAAGATACTCTATATAAATGGGAATTTTTTGATAACTAGGAATTAAACTATCATTTTATATATACTATAATATTTTTTAGTGTCATAAATTATTTAACATACACCTTTCTCATAATATTTCACATGATATATGGAAAATCATGTAGGTTACACACCAAAGAATATAATATATTTTTAAAACACATATTTTAATATATATTTTGAGTATCAATCATTAGATTGTGAGATACTAATATATTGATTAAACATAACATAAAATCACAGAGTTTGAAAACATTGATGGTTTGGAGAACCTATGATTAATTGAATATTAATTGAAAATATATTGAGAGATTTACCTAAAATCTCTTTATAATAAGGTTTAATTTTAAAATAGTAGAAAAATGAAATAACACTCAATATATGACTTTATTGGATTAATATTACAATATTGGGTTGATATAAAGGAAATGAATGATGAAGATATTTATGACATAGAGGGTTATACCTTATTAAATTAAATAATTTAATTACTAAATATTCTCGATATGTAGATATTTAAAACAATGATAAAAATATTTCTCAAAATTTAATTTGAAAGGAAAAGAAATCATAACAAGAAATATATTTCAATTATAATTTTGAATACATGATAAAGAATTCATAAGAATGTAAATATAAATTTTGAAATTTTTATTACTGATTATTCTATTTCTAAAAATGTTGAATGTAATTTAATATAAATCAATATTAAATAAAATTTAAAAATTACATGAAATAGTAACTATTAATATTAAAGTAAATAAATACATGACAATATCCTTTTGTTTCTATGTGTAAAAATTCCCATGGGATGAATTTTACTCTGAAATATTACTATATTTTTTACTTAACAGATAAGTGTGACAATGATATAAATTCTAAATTAAATTTGTTCCATTAAGTAAATTTTCTAAATATCATAATGAATTATTTTATAGATTTCATGTTTTTGTAAAATAATTTCCTAATATAGAGAATAAAATCGTGGAATACAATAAAAATATTATCCATGAAAAAAACTTCTAAAAATTTAATTAAAAGAGACCATTGTCTTATCAGAAATGATAAATTAAAAAAATATTGTTTATAATATAATAATTTAAAAAGGAAGATGAACGAAATTCATCAATATTTATAAACAGAAGATATAATCTTTAAAAACTAATTTCTTTGAAATGAATAACTCAGTGTATACATTTAATTTAATTTAATGTATCTGATTCTAAACCAGAAAAAACTACTTTTTAAATATATCTTCTAGAATGTTTTCTTTTGTAATTTTTTTCTCATTTAACTTTAGAGGATACTATACTGGTAAATATTATTCAAAACTAGACCGATAATTATATAACATAATTTTTTTCATTAATAAATTTTTATATGTTAAAAATAAAATATATTTATTTTATAATTTATATATGATAAATTAAAATTCATGAAGGACCCAAAGTCACAAGTGTACTAAAACCATCATTTATTTTAAATTTCAATACACACCTCTGAATTTCCTCTTTGGGTTGGTGGAGACACATTAATGGAGGGGGTGAATCAGTTGTAGCCTATTTTTAACAAATTTGAGATAATTCATTATATTTTTATCCACTTTTGAATTTGAACCAGTATTTTTAGTTATGATAGTTATATCCTTTTATATTAATCCTAAGAATCATGCCATATGAAAATATTGCAATGAAAATAAATAAAACGTCAGAAATTTTCACAGGGTGAAGCTCTAAGGTATACTCCTTAACATTATTCGTTATTATCCATTATAACGGTTTCTATACTATAATGAATAACTATATAAACTATTTAAAGATTCCAAATCCTTTATATATGACCACTATACATAAATTTTGGATCATTTCTTTGGAATTCAAACAACTGTCTTCTTTATGGAATCACATCTTCAAATTGTGTTATCCTTGAATAGTCTGAGTTACAAAGGCTTTATATCTTACCACCCCATATACACAATTATTGTATTTTTATCTCCACTTAAAGGTAATTATTATTATTTTATAGATTATTATTCACCCAAAAATAGTGATATACTTACTCAACTACGTTAACATTTAATGTAAAAACGTTTAGATACACAACTCATACAATGTAACCTCTATTCATGATACTTCTCTTAGATTCACTTGAAACTAATTGATTTCCAAAAAAACTAAAAAACAATGAATATTAAAGTATTAAAATTTATCAAACCATACTAATTCTTGTATTATGGAACCTCACCATCTTATTTCTTATTTCTTTAATGTAACTGACAAGAAATAGAGGTCGGAAGAATCTAATTATTCTTCCTATTTTCATTATTCGAAAATCAATAAATAATATCTCTTGAGAACTAGTTTCGTTTCATTTTATTTTTTTCATCACAAGAAAATTCATTAGATTATCTTTCTACATACTTGAGATTTTATTCTTTTCTTTTATTCACATCATCTTCTTCTTTAAGAGGTTGTTCATTTTTTCTCATCACTCTTATGGAATAAAAAAACATATAAAATAACTAAATATTTTACTATCATCTTCATAATGTAAAAAATGTAAATAAAAATTCATTTTTATGTGATATTCTCTAGTTATAATTAATGCATGGTTTTATGGAATTCAAGATAGAAATAGGGTTTCATTCACCCGATGAACCCCCTTTTGATTCTTCTCTCATGATCTGATGTATAAAAAAAATAAGATTCATTTGATCATTCCATGATGATTTATCCAACTATATGATTCAATGTTTTTTATAATAACTCACCACAATATTTATCTTTTTTTTAAATCCATCCAATTATATTATATCCATGATCTTTATAAGGATTTACTTCATCATCTACATTATTTTAACAAATCACTATGTATTTTATGGGTTTTTCCATAGAATAATAAAAAATAACCATTGAAATATGTGATATTTATATATTTTAGAAATATATACTTATTCATTTCATGACACAAATAGTTGATATTATGTCGTCCTAATTTTCTAACTCACAGTCCAAGATCTCATTATTTTAGAGTTCAGCGGAGAACTTTAGCATCAATATAACCACATCTATTTTATTCATTAAAATATGATAACTTAATTTTAGATCTTTTAATATTTTTCACATTATCTGATTCATTGAACTTCAATATTCAATCATAAATATGAGTTACATGATAAATCATTGCTAGTTTCATGTTTATTTCATAGTAATTTTTCAACAAAGATTGGATTATGAATCATGAAAAATAACATTCATCAAAATATTTAATTTATAGTATTCTTCATATTTCACCATTTGAAATATCCTACAAATCCTTATAATATTTTACATTTCTTCAAAAAAAATCTGAATTCCATAAATATAGTATGAAAAAACATCATACACAATTGCCAAAAATTCACTCATGTGCTAGAAAATTGCCATAATGGTATTTCAAATTTTATTACAAGCTCATCCTTTTCAAAAATTAAAAAACACAATATTTTGTGGGATCAAATTAATTATGTATGAATATAATGTCTTATAACCTTATCAAATATATTATGTGGCCCAATATCTTATGACCAATACAAATCTGCTATGTGTAGCTCAAATATTTTCTAGGTTGATCAAACATCTTAGGTCCCGAAAAATGTCATATATAGTATGTATTTTTACTTTTTCATATTGAGGTAAACTCAAATAAAATACAATAATCACATAAACATATGGCTTACAAATCGGAATTATTAAATATGTAAATCAAATTTCTTACATATTCTCTAAATCATGTCCATGTAAATGAATTTACATTGCTATTTTTTAACCTCTTGGACTTTATTATGAATAGGATAATTATTCTATGGGACCTCAAATCACATGTGGGTTTGTAAATTCTATAACGCATATAGGATAATTTAATTACCCAGTTTTTATCTATCTACCTGTAATAGAAAAATTCCATACATTTTTCATATAACGTTTGAACATCAAAAAATATGCTATGGTCCGTCGCAATCAACTCAAATATGTTTGGAAGCACAAAATTTGATTCCAAATTATTTGGAATAACTACAATTCAAATAAATTATGTTATGAAGTATTGTAGTTTATAAAAATCTCAATACTGATTATTTCCTGAAACTCATCCTCCGTATTATTTTTAGCACCATATAATATATTATAAATCAAAATCTAATATATATATATATAATACAATTCAAACAAGGATGGAATATCCAATTCATCAAATATATTTTCTTTTAAAAAAAATTTATTTATGGTATCTATATATCAAACTGACTATAATATCTCTAATCTATTGTATGTAGAACTATAAAATGGTATTCAGTACAGGACATTGCCTTTTATAAAGATCAGGACAATTAATAATATGATTTTAGAGTGACTAGGTAGAATTTATCCAATCAAATCATCATAGCAAAAAGTGTATTTATTTTTTTTCAAAATAAAACTATTGTATATATGTTTACTAAGAATTTAGTGCATACTAAATTACATATTCTATGACATTAAATTTATTTATTTACTCTAAAAAGAACATAAAAACAATAATAAATATTTATAACAAACAAAACATCAATATAAAGACAATTTAATCTCCACCTTCAAATATTTTTTCAATTACAATTTTCTAAATAGTAAATATAATTATTCTTCCCCAAAATGAAAATAAATTCATTTCGAGGAAATTTTATCTCACCCATGGAAATAATATGAAGGATTGATTATTTTATTCTTTCCATTAAAAATATTTCAAATTAGTGTGTCATCAGATATCCAAAAAACATTCTTAACATTAATAAACATATTTCCCCCCTTTTTATTCCATCTACAATCCATGTACATCCCAAATTATATGATAGAATAAAGGCACATATTTCCTTCTAAATGATCTATATATATATATATTTATATATGTGTCTTTTGGTCCAACACATTATATAAAATTAGAGTTACATGTTTATACAACTTGTTTTTCCTATACTCCCTATAATTTGGTACCACATTTATCTTATTTCTCAAGAGTTTGATAACATATATCTTTAAGAAGATTAAATAAATTGAACATTACATAAAGTAAATTATCCAAACATTTCAACATCATTGTATATCCTCCATATTTTTTCAAATAATCACTCTCCCTTACTAAAATTAATGTATATGTATTCAAACAGTCATTGGAGAATGGAAATCATACATCATCCTAAATATTTGAATTGGTTTTGTATATTTCAATAATAGTTGGTAAATAAATAGTCTATATAAGGAATGTATTTTCCAAATATACTCATCAAGTGATGTTATTCAAAATTCATAAATCTTAATTACCATCGTTGATGCATAACCAAACTGATGTGGAAATAACATGTTTCTTCCAATCGATAGTTTATGTGATCCATATGGCAATGACAACATTCCCATACTAGGGTCTCTCTTCATGTAATATATAACATTCATACTATTATTAATGATTTAATTTTATATGGGAATCAAGATATTATCCCCACATGTATGGATGGACTTCTTTATTACAACTATCATTATAACTAGAATTATCCTCTAAACATTAGTATCTATAGTAGTTTGATTCTTTTAATAGTTACTTAAATTAATTTCCAGTTTTAATTATTTAATAAATATGACCAAACCCACTTTTTTAACATACACACAATTCTTATTTTATATTTAATCCACTTTCTCACTAGATTTTTTATTGAATAAGCCAGTATATTTTTTTCATTATTCTTCATATCTCCAGGAAGAAACATCATACATTCTAAATCTACATGTTCTAATTTGTTTAACCTTAAACACACAAATTCACATACAGTCGTATTACCCCTCTTGGGTATCTTATTAGATTTTTAACAAAATATTCTAGAACACTAATCCAATATGGCCATATCTCTCTTAGATGGATTCCCCTTCTATTTTTTTGTTTCCTCCTTTCACCTTTATGATCATGGAAATTTTAATATTTCTCATCATATAATATACCATTACATGGGAGAACAACATATAACTATGGTTTGAAAAATACTAATTAGTTTTCTTCACATACTTCTTTGGATTTTATTCTTTAATATTCTTCAACACTAATTTAACTCCCAATAAAGTCTTTCATTCATTCTTTTTATGATTCTCAATATATAGAGATTATTTTTTATTTATTATTTGTGAATGATACCTAATTGTTTATTATATTCATTTATCATTGTATTTAGCACCAACATTCCAAACTCACATGAATTTCAATGTGACTAAAATATGTTTAGGAAACATAGATTTCCTAAAATATAGGATAGCTATTTACTTATATATTGTTTCCTTTTAACATCACCGATGATACCATATCCTTAGTATATTAAATACCTGAATAATTTTTTATATTTTACCAATATTTAGGGTAATATCATAACAACATTAAAAACTAAATCATATCCCAAAAAAATATTTTATCTTCACATTTGTTGATGGGTTTAAAATTTTTTGGATTTTGGATCTCAATATTTTTGAGTTGAAACCAGAATATTTTGGACACATATTTTAGTTTTTCTCTAATTAAACATTCCCACAATAACAAATGATGTATTAGGGATTCTAATTTACTTTTAACCAACTATTTTTTTAGAATTTTATCTTTCTAAAAAACATATAGATAAATCATATTTAGTAAAAAATTAATTTTTTAGTGAAATGTGGCTCCTGGTTCCCTATGAATGAGGTGTAAGATTATCAAAAATGTTCTAAAGAACACAATACTAATTTATGAGTTAATTTTGATGGAAAAATAATATTTGAGACGTGATTTCTATCTCACATTGTTTCATTATATTGGGAGGTTCCATTTTTTGTCACCGGGAGATTCTATAATTTTACATCAAGATCAAGAGACATCAGGTTGAGGGAATATTTCACCATCTCAATGAAATTAAATATATAATTAAAATATCTCTTCATATTTTTAAATTGAACCTCAATAAATTTTCTACATTATTTTTGAGACTTTTATTGGTCCACAGTTTTTCTATCTTTGACTTCTAATTGATCTTCTTTGACACAAGAATTCATGAGTGATATTATATAAATGAACTTTATCACACATTATTGTCTTATATAACAAATTAAATCTTATAAATTTATTATTGGATGTTCTCTTAATCCATAAATAAATTTTCCTCTACTAGTCTACATGGATTTCTCCTTGGAATTTAATAAATTGATAAAATAGTTACATTTCTATAGCTATTTATCAAATGATTATTTTAAATACAATTGGTATCATTCCTTAACTATGTTTTTCATCACTTTCCCCCCTGAATGAACCCATGTATTAAAGAATTTTCTTTGGAATATAATTTATTCAAATGAAATATGACCACATAATATATGTTATTAACAAATTTAATAAAATCAATATCATAAAAACATGAACTCATTTCTCCAAAAGAATTGTGAATAATGGATATTGATAAGAAAATGAAACCCTGACAACCATTTTCTATTTGTCATTTATCTTATCAATATTATATTTATCTCCACATTTTCACCTAATTATTTTCATTATAATAAATTGTTTATCTGATTATTCATATTATGTAGTAAAAATTAATAAATATTTATTCACCTATATGAGGAAATGTGTAATGTGTCGTAAAATCTGTATAATATTTTTATTTATTTGGAATTTTTTTAGACCACGAAATATGATGGCGCGCGATTCTAAGGCCCGGAGATCCCGGAATGATCCATCGAAGTTTGGTTGAGTTTTAATTTGTGTGTGTAAGAAGTTTTCCTGAAAAAGTGTAATAGATCTTAAAAGGTAACTCAGTTCAGAAATCCAATGGTACTGTTGCGTTTAGGATGGTGGGTTAACCCTAGGCGCGACTTATGTTTAGTCGGCATGGCCCCCCTGTGTGAAAACCCAAAAATGGCACAACCATAAATAAATTAATTAAATAAATTATTTTATTTTTCAAATGATTATAAAACAAAATTAGTAAGTCAGAATGAAAAATGACACCAATGCTGAACTGGAGGGGGAATGGTTTATTTATGCAGATACTAACTTTGGTCGGCACTGCCCAGCCGTGAAAGTTAGTTTTTTTCGTAAATAAAATAATTAAGTGAGAACTATTTTATTGAAAAATACATAAAATTTAAAACATAACTCAGATGGGAAATATGAGAGAACTATTGGGTTTGTTGGGGCATGTTTCATTTGGGTAGATTCTATCCTCCATCCGCACGGGTTGAGGGTGATTGTTAATAACTTTCAGAACTATTTTTTGGTATGTTGAGTAAACGCACGAGCGACATTTTATAACTTTTGAACCAGTACTGGTAATTGAAATATGAGGACATATTTGAATTCACACTGCTGATATTCACTAATAGAGACATTTACCTTGACCGTAGTGGGTCAAGGGTGGATTTAGTTTTTCGGATTTTCGTGGGATAAAAAAAATTAACTTTTTATTTATTTTATTTTAAACCACTTTTTTGAATGCTTGGTGGTGGGGACAACCCAAACAGTTAATTAATGTTGGGGGGGGAACCCTTGGTATTTTTCTAGTTAATGTGCCAACCTAAATTTAATTAATAAGCAAACGTTTCTTGTTAAATTAATAAACTTAATTTAATAAGTTGGCTCTGCTTTCTCTTGAGTTTGGGGAAAGTGTTAGAAACAAGAGAATTGGTTAGAGCATTTGGAGGATCATATTCTGCAGTGAAGAACACTCTCCAATGAAGAGCATCCACTGGAATCGGAGAACAATGAAAAAGCTTGATCCAGGATCAGAAATATCTTGTGGGAGAAAAGAATACAGATGTCACCATCTCATCAACTTTGACTTCTTCTTCGCGACACCTCTATTGGACAGTCGAGGTAGGGGTTTTTATATTTGTTTGAATTTGTTTTTTCGATTCATCATATCCTAAATTTGCAATGATAATGGCTAAATGATCATGGCCATCATCTCGCACAAAAACCATGATCTTCATTCTTTTAAATTATTTGAGCGTTCTTCATGCATTCTTCAATGCCTAATATTTATTGGTGCTGGAAACATTGAGTTTCGCTGAGTAGGATATATGGACGTGAATCCCTCGATGCAAGGATCACAATTATGCGATCGTTTAATTTTTCAGGCTTGGAATGAATCCGTAATGGATCATGGAAGGAGGGGGGGAAATATTTATTAGCACTGAAAACACAATATTCTGTTGAGCGTGACATATGGACATGAATCCCTCGACCCAAGGATCCTGAATATGCGATCATTTTATTTATAGGGTTTAGAGTGAATATGCAGTGGGCCACATAAGGGGCAATGAGGATATCCAATTCTGGAATGTCTTTGGGGCATAGCTCTGGGTGAGATAGGCAGTACGAAAGTGGTACTAGATGTATGGAGGAAGCCAGTGGTTAGAGTTTTAGGAGAAGCTATGGGATTATTTTCATCCTGGAATAGTCCGTGAGAATTGTGTAGAAGGAAGAGTTAATTGGAGAGAGGAATAGTTGAAAAGAAATGAATTATGATTATAATGAAATTAAAAATGACTCGTTGGAATAAGGGGGATCTTCTACCCTTCTATGTGAATCTCAATTGAGAAGGGTTATAAGGAAAAAAGAATAAAATAATACCAATATAAATAATTTTATTATTATTTTCGGTGGTAAAACCATAATTCATCTGTAACTTATCTGTGCGACCTCATTTTCATGAACCTTCAGTGGCAGTACAACCCTGAATTCGAGACAGAAATTATTTGTCCAATATTGGATGTCTTTTTTGGGTTTTTGGATCGGGTACATGAAATTCTCAAATAATAATAATATATTGTTATTATTAAATCTTTGACACTCCATAACTCCTGCGTGTGACATCTGATTGACTTACCATATGTGGCAACGTGATCCTGTCATTAAGAAATACTATTTAAGTCTAATGTTTAATATTAAATTCTGGTTCATGGATCTAGTTCACGAAACACCCAATAATATTATTATTATTATTGTGGGATCTTGTATTTGATATATATCTCTCATAAGGTGTTGAAATAATGAACTGTATGTGGAATCATGAACATTAGTTCGAGACCGTCCTTTTGGGATAACCACACAGGCATTCGATAATGTTGGGGTATGGCTGGGTTGGATCAAACATGAATCTAACCGGGCCCTTGGGACTAAAAGTCTAATAACATATAGACCGAGCATCTGATTGATGCACCGTTTGTTGCGTTGAGAACCCTTTTACATGGATGTCCTTTGGGATACATTTTGATGAGAATTCATGGTAGTTGGAGTATTTGACCTATGTATTGAGAAGCGGACCCTCCCTAAATCAAGCGATATTAGTGTGAGAACCCTGTAGCTGGCTCTAACATGAGAAAGGGATCCTATGCGTGTCTGTGCTTTGGGATCCTTTGTGATTCTGTGTTCGATATTCTCACTTGGATACGCTCTAAGAATCCAGATGGGACTACTCTAGGATCCTACGTGGGTCTGTTGTACTAGGATCCTATGTGGGTTGGATGATGTACTAGGATCCTATATTGGTCTGATGATTTAGGATCATGTGTGGGTCTGATGATTATGGATCCTATGTGGGTCTTCCTCTTAACATAGTAAGATGATTTAGTAGTTACATCTAATTATCTTTACTATCGTACCATAGTTATACCTGGTGTGAGCTAAGTCCTTAACTTCGTGGTGATACCATTTTGGTATTCTTCTATGTTTCATACCTGTGTAGTACCTTCATTCGTGGTGATATCTTGGTGGTATTAATCTGTGTGGCATACTTGTGTGGTACTTAACTTTATGGTGATACCTTTGTGGTATTCTTCTGTATGTCATACCAGTGTGGTACATTCCTTCATGGTGATACCTTGGTGGTATTCTTCTGTGTGGCGTACATGTGTGGTACTTACCTTCATGGTGATACCTTTGTGGTATTCTTCTGTGTGGTGTACCTGTGTGGTACTTTTCTTCATGGTGAAACCATTGTGTTATCCTTCTGTGTGGAAATTTCCTTCATGGTGATACCTTTGTTGTATTCTTCTGTGTGGCATACCTGTGAGGTACATACCTTCGTGGTGATACCTTTGTCGTATTCTTCTATGTGGATTACCTGTTTGGTAATTTCCTTTGAGATGAAACCTTTTTGGTAATCTTCTATGTGGCGGTACCTTTGTGGTACTCAAATTTTTGGTGTTACCTTCATGGTATTCCTTCCTTTGTGTAACAGTTGAGCTTTGGAATTTTGAGTTGGACCTTCTGTTTCCTCAGGAATGAGATGGGTATACATGATAACATGGTTATATGAATTGGAATATACCTAAGTAGGGTTTTCATATGTTTACATGCTTTATGGTTTATCCATTGTAGATTACATGAGACCATTGAGGGTCTCAGGATCCTGACTAAGTATCATTATACTCACCCATGCACGGGATACGCCCGAACCTTATTGTGTTTGGTATTGACGACAGACGTCGATGACTGGGGATGAGCGTACCAGGACTAGAGGGAGCTCATAGGTGGACATTAGACAAGTCGTACCATAGAGATCGTCATTCGAGAGTTGTACCTACCCTTCAGGTTGGATCCTTGGTGGGTGTTACAATAGCTCGTTCAGTTTACTTGTACTTTTCAATTTTCTGGTACTTTCCAGTTGGGCTTCAATTCTGGCCCCTTTTTCTTACTGTACACATGCTTTTTTACTATTCAGTTTACTCGTGTTCATATCTCGATGTGTGCTTGGTGAGTGTGTTTATAGGTTATAAAGGAAATTCCTTCCTGTTTATATAGAATACACCATTCGATGCTTGTCACGAACCACTGGCCTATGGAAGGAGGGCTTGGGGTAGTCATGGTATGGGCCCTGGAGGACGGTTCATGACCAATTGGTATCAGAGGAGTTGGTTATACCATTGAATATAGGACTCTGCTCTTTTTAACTTCAACAATGTTAAGTGTAGTGAGTTTGGTTATCATTTTAGGGAATCCAGTGGTGGTGTGGTAGTTGATGAATACATGCACAAGGACCCTGACTTCTGATTTCTGACTCAGTTCACGAAAACAATGATTGCACTTGTGTATGGAAAAGTTTTCTTGTGTTTTCTTTGAGTAAGATCACCAGGTATAACTTAATGACTGAGGCACACCTGTTCTTTATCAGGATGTAGTTGCGTAGACATCCATTTAATATTTCTGAGAGAGTACACGATGTTGGCTCACCGAGCAACGAGGATCCGGTGCAGGCCCCTCTTACTATGTTGGCACCTTCAGGTGGTGTAAGAGCCGCACCACCACCCTTTGGGAAAAAATTACCACCAGCCACACTGGAAGACGGTGCATGTTGAATGAGCGCATTTCATGAGTTCCAGAGGCAGAGGACACTGAGGTTTCGAGGTGAGACATATTCCCACGCGGCTAACGGCTGGATAGAGGCAGTTGCTAGAGTTTTCCGCCATGTTGAGACACCATTAGAGAAGATGGTTGTCTTAGCTACTTTTCTTTTTCGTTGAGTGACCATGAGAATGGTCCGCATAGTGATTAGGCTTCGGTACATGGACCATTACCTGAGATAGTACCTTCGGGTAGTGTGTCAGCTATATCACTACATGTTGGTCAGCAGTTACAACCGGCGGTACCGGAAATGGATACATATAGGCTTATTGCCTTACGCGGGATCCAGCATCAGATACCCCTTAAGTTCCTAGGCGACCTGACTCACAGGCTGTTAAGGACTTGCTTGAGGATGTGGCTGAGAGTTCTCCAGAGCCTCTATTGCTTTGGAAAGATGACATGTTGGCAACTGAGTATTCATTGAGGCATACCGATCATTCTGGGTACTCGATGAATATGATATGATTAGTGCTTCAGAGCTCAGACCTCTGAGCGAGGTGTCATTAGTGACATCTGAGCTAGCACAACTTCTCTATTCATTCCTAGTTATTTTAGGGTGGAATAGAGAAACATTGTGGTTGATTATTATTTGGCTGAGCAGATGTAGCCAGTGAAAGTTAATAATAGGAAATTAAGAAAATGGCACCGTTCATAGGGACCTAGGCATGTAAAAATGTTTCTAGAAGAAGAAGATTTAGGGACAAATGAATATGTAGGGTTGCAGATGAGGAAGTAGAGTTAGTGGAGTAGCATGAGGAGGTGTACATTATGACATGTTACAACACCCCCCCATTGTGGTCCCCACCAGGCTCATGGTGCTGGAGGACAGGAGAAGAGAGTAGTTTCATTCAGTCAAGGAGTGTGACCCAAGGGCTCTAGGAATGATTTGAGGTATGGTATATGTCTACTACTAGTTGTCGTATCAATAGACATAGGTACCAATCATTCCTTCCTTCCAAGAAACTTGTCCAAGACCTAGAGTTTCTAGTTAAATTATTTACATGACCCTCACATCTAGAGATACCTTTGGGAGGAGACATGATAATAACACTTATGCAGACGGTGTGATCTGACCTTTGAGGAAAGAGTTTTGGTTGGAACCTCTTGGTGGCAGCATCGAGGACTTACAAAGTTATTTTGGGTATGAGTGGACATAACCAATTAATACTCAGATTGAATGTAGTAGGAAAAAAGGATGTAGTTTATCTAGAACATTGGGATGAGTTTTTACTTAGTCAGAGAAAATGGAAACCCGAGAATCATATGATAAACTCTTGTATAGGAGGGTTAGGCTGATCACTCGTGAGTCGGACAACCTCTTCCTCATTGTAGCAGAAGTTTTGAGATTTCAGTTCCCAAAAACTGTGGCTAAAGTTCTTCCAGTACTATGACTTTGAGATAGTCTATACTCCTGGGAAGGGTAACAGGGTAGCAGACTCATTTAGCAGGAGGTCTGGCTTGCAACTACTGAGTGAGGTGACAGAGCAGCTAGCTTCTTTGCAGATATACTTTGTAGGTCCAGATGGAGCATCCTTTCTTCAATCTCATATAATCACTCCCCCACTTCTTCAGTGAGCCAGGGTGGCACATCATGGGGACGCAGACTGCGAGGCTCGACATGCTCAGATATCCTCATGGCTAGAACCTGAAATATTTTTTGAAGGTGGGGAGTATTTTGTCCTCTTTAGAGGAAATACCATGTTACAAGTAGCGCTACAGAAAGAGGTATGGAGGGAGTTCTATACGTCCCCTTTAGTGGTACATCATGGATTGGTGAAGTTGTACCAGGACCTTCACCGTATGTACTAGTGACTAGGGATGAAGAAAGTAGTGGATGATTTTGTATCATGATGACCCACTTGTTAGAAAATGAAAACTACTCAGATCTGGAAGAAATATTATGCTGACAGGAGGAGATAGATCATGTCTTCTTACGGGTCTCACCTCGATGAGGTTTGCAGAGATTTGGCTGAGGGGGAATGTTATCACCGAGGTATATCGATCCTTTACTAATCCGTCGGAGGGTATGTGTGGTGGAATACCACTTGGATTTTCCACCGCAGTTAGAGAGGGTACGTGACGTCTTCCACATATCCCAATTGAGGGTACACGTGCACGACACTTCCAACATCATCGACCACATCGAGCTAGACTAAGACGATGGGGCATCATTTACGGATGTTCTTGTTTATATTGAGGGTCGATAAGAAATATTCCTTCATGGGTTATCAATACCTTTGGTGCATGTACATTAGCAGCACAAGAACCTATAGGGTAGCACATGGGAGTGGAAGGCTCAGATTAATGCTTAGTACCCTTGGTTGTTTTCCCTTTGTTGTGGCTTTTGAGGGAATAAAATTCATAAGGTGGGTAGAATGTAATGTCTCAAAAATTATTAATATATTTTTAATTATATTGAATTATTTCGATCCCATGAAATCTGACAGCACACGATTCCGAGGCCCTGAGTTCCCGGAATGATCCGTCGAAATTTGGTTGAGTTTTAATTAGCACGCTTAAGCAGTTTTCCAGATAAAGTGCAATAAATATTAATCGGTAACTCATATCATAAATCCAAAGGCACCATTGCATTTAGAATGGTGGGTTTACCCTAGGCGCGACATATTTTTAGTCGGCACGGGCCTCCTGTGAGAAAACCCAAAAATGGCCTAACCGTAAATAAAATAATTAAATAAATTATTTTATTTTTCAAATTGTTATAACTCACAAATGGTAGCTCAGATTGAAAATCTGAGACCACATCTGATGTCGTGATTGAATGCTTTATTTAAAAATATTCTAACTTTGGCCAGTGTGGGCCACCGGTGAATGTTTGTTTTTGGTCGTAAATAAAATAATTAAGTGAAAAATATTTTATTGTAAATTCTATAAATTTTAAACGGTAACTCTGATTGGAAATCTGAGAGTACCATTGGGTTTTGTTGGGGCGTTTTTCACTTGGGCAGAGCATAACCTTGACCATCGCAGGTCAAGGGTGAATGTTAATAGTTTTCCGAACTTTTTTTCTGCTGCGTTCGTTAAACCCACAAGCGTAGTTTTGTAACATTTGAACCGGTACATGTAATTGAAATCTGAGGACACTGTTGAACATGTAGCACTATTATTATCATAAGGATACTTTCCCCTTGATAGCAGTGGGTCGAGGGTGGATGTTAGTTTTCTAGATTTTCAAGGGAGAAAAATAAAATTAAAATAAAGAACTTTTTATTTATTTTTTCAAACACCCATTTTTAATGCTTGGTGGTGGTGACCACCCACACTCCCAATTAATGTGGTGGAAACCATTGGTATTCCCCTAGTTATTTTTGCAACATAAATTTACATAATGAGACAACATTGTTAAATTAATAATCTTAATTTAATATGTTGGCTCCTCTTTTTCTGGAGTTTGGGGAAAGTATTTGAAATGGGATAATTGGGGATAGATTTTGAAGGATCATCTTATACAACAAAGAGCACTCTCTAATGAAGATCATCCTCCAGAATTGGATATTGAGGATGATGCTTGAGCCCAAATCAGAAACATCTTTTGGGAGCAACAAACACCGACGTCACCATCTCATCGTCTACATCTTCTTCCTCATGAAACCTCCAGCAGACAATTGAGGTAGGGGTTTTTATATATGTTTGAATATTTTTATTGATTCTTCATATCCAAAATTCTTGAATATGATGGCCAAAAAAACATGTTTGTCGTCCTCGCACATAATCCATGCTTCACTTTCTTTTTAATTCTATGTACATTCTTCGTGCGTTCTTAAACGCCTAATATTTATTGGCACTGGAAACTTTGAGTTTAGCTAAGCGCAATATATGAACACGAATCCCTCAACAAAAGGATTGAAAATATGCGATCATTTAATTTTTCAGGTTTGGAACGAAGCAACAATGGCTCACATAATGAGGCAGCCAAATATTTATTGGCGCTAGAAACACAATATTTTATTCAGTGCGACATATGGATGCCGAGCCCTCGATCGGTGGATTGAGAATATGCGATCAATTTATTTTTCGGGTTTAGAACCAAGATGCAGTGGGATGCAGAAGGGGAAATGTGGAGCTGCAATTTCAGCATGAATTTGGGGCGCAACTCCGGGTGAGATAGGTGTTGTGATAGCGGTTCTAGACGTGTTGAGGAAGCCTGCAGTTAGAGTAGCAGGAGAAGTTTCCGGCATGTTTTCATTCTAGAACAGTGTGTGGGAATTGTCGGGAAAGAAGAGAAAATTAGAGATCGGAATAGTTGAAAATAAATTAAATAAAAATATAAAAAATTTAAAAAGTAAATCGTTTGAATAAGGGGAGGCACTACCATTGTGTGTGAATCTCAATTGAGATGGGTTATAAGAAAAAATAATAATAAAAGAATAAAAATATAAATAATTTTACTTTTATTTTTGGATGTAAAACCATAATTCATCTGTAACGTATCCATGAGACCTCGGTTTCACGAACCGTCATCTTCAGTACGACCCTGACTTCGATAAGAAAGTTATGAGTCCAATATTTTATGTCTTTTTTGGGTTTATTGGATCGGGTACCCAAAACGCTCAAATAATAATAATATATTATTATTATTAAATCTTAGACCCTTCATAACTCTTGCATGTGATGTCCAATTGCCTTAATGTCTATGGCGATGTGATTTGGTCATTAAGACGGTCAATTTATGTTTAATTTTGAATATTACATTCTGTTTTGTGGCTCGGGATCACGAAACACCAAATATTATTATTATTATTATTTTCGTGTGATCTTGTATTTGACATATCTCACTCATATAGTGTCGAAATGACAAACCTTCTGCGGCACCGGAAACCGTGGATCAATATAATCTTTATGGTATACCCCACTTGGGTTTTCTATAAATTTGGGGTACGGCCGGGTTGGATCGAACATGAATCCAACCAGGCCCTTGGGACTAAAAGGATAAAAACATACAGACCAGGTGTCTGATTGAATCACCATGTATTTCATTGAGATCCCTTTTGAGTGGAGGTCCTTTGGGATACTTCTTTGTGGGACTTTGTAGTAGTTGGAGTATTCAACTTGTGGCTTGAGGATCCAACCCTATTGGACTCAATTGATCTAAGTGTGTGGACTCTGTAGTTGGAAATAACATGAGAATGGGATCCTATGTGGGTCTATGCTTTGTGATCCTTTTTGGGCCTGTGTTTGAGAGTCTCAATTGGATCCACTCTAGGAATCCACGTTGGACTACTCTAGGATCCTATGTCTGTCTGCTTTACTAGGATCCTATGTCGGTCTGATGATGTACTAGGATCCTATGTGGGTCTGACGATTTAGGATCATGTGTGGGTCTGATGATTTAGGACCCTATGTGGGTTTGCCTCTTAATAGAGTAAGATGATTTAGTAGTTACATATAATCATCTTTACTACTATACCTTAGTTATACCTGGTGTGAGTTGAGTCGTTACCTTTGTGGTGATACCTTTGTGGTATTCTTCTATTTGGAATACCTGTGTGTTAATTTCATTCGTGGTGATACCTTTGTGGTATTCTTCTATGTGGAGTACCTATGTGGTACATACCTTTGTGATGATACCTTTCTGGTCTTCTTCTGTGTGGCGTACATTTTTGGTACTTTCCTTCATGGTGATACCTTTGTGGTATTCTTTTGTGTGGTACTTACCTTCGTAATGATACCGTTGTTGTATTCTTCTGTGTGGAGTACCTGTGTTGTAATTTACTTTGTGGTGAATCCTTTTTTATATTCTTATGAGCGGCATATATGTGTGGTACTTTCCTTCGTGGTAATACCTTAGTGGTATTCTTCTGTGTGGCATACCTGTGTTGTACTTACCTTCGTGGTGATACCTCGGTGGTATTATTTTGTGTGGCATACATGTGTGGTACTTTCCATCATGGGGAAACTATTTTGGTGTTCTTCTATGTGGCATTACCTTTTTGGTACTAACCTTTGGGGTGTATTATTCGTGTTATTTATTCCTTTGTGGAATAGTTGAGATTTGGGATTTTGGGATGGAACTTGTGTTTTCTCATGAATGAGATGAGTATACTTGATAACATGGGTATATGTGTGAGAATTTAACTATGTACGGTGGTCATATGTTTACAGGCTTTGTGGTTTATCTGTTGTGGATTTCGTGAGACCTCTGATGGTCTCAGGGTCCCTACTGAGTATCATTTTAATCATCCCTGCACGGGCTACGCGCGCACCTTGTTGTGTTTTTGGTGAAGATGATTGACATCGTTGACTGAGGAAGAGAGTACCAAGACTGGAGGTAGCTCGGAGGTGGACATTATATGAGGCGTACCGCAAAGACAAATGTTCGAGAGTTGTACCTACACTTCAGGTAGGATCCTTGGTGGGTGTTCACAAGAGTTGTTTCAGTTTACTTGTTCTTTTCAGTTTTCTGGTACTTTATAGTTGGCCTAGAATTATGGCCCCTTTTTCCTAATGTACAGACACTTTTTACTATGTAGTTTACTTGTGTTCATATCCCGTTGTGGGCTTGGTTGCATGTATTTATAGGTTATAAAGGCAATTCCTTCCCATTTTTAGGTAATACACATTTCAGTGCTAGATTCCAGCCCCAGGTCTATGGAAGGCAGGCTTGGGTTAGTCATGGCACGGGCCCCGAGAGATGGGTCGTGACACAATGCATCAAATAATTTGTCAAATATACCATTCATCAACTCAAATAAAAATAATGGTTTATGTAAACATATATCCAACCAAGGTGAACTTATTCCCAAATACCAAATTTATTTCCACATACGATTAGTGTATCCACCTTATAGGGGTATATGAATTTCGTATTACATATTTTTCCAAATTACTAATAATCTGTTAACCTTTTACCCATTTGAAAATTAAATATCTATTGAAAATTATTAAATTTGAGTAAATTTAAAATGTAACTAGTAATAATACCAAATTAAATCCATGTAAATAAAATAAATAGTGCACATAGTGTGTTTACAATGTTTATCCCAAAGGCATTGTCCTTGTAATGATTATTTAATTACCTCAATCTTGATTTCTAATTTATATTAAATCACCCTCTATAATTTTTGTTAATTATCACAAATTTTTTAAGTCCTATTATTCATAAATTTTACTACATATCATTGTACATCACTAAAACATATTATTACCATAATCACTACATTTCACCATGATATCCTTACATAACCAATGTCATATAGGTTCCAAAACATAAAAATTTGTATACAAAAGTGGTTCCTTTTTATCACCTCTTAATGTAGATCAACACATATGTTCATATATGAGTTTGAAAACATAACTAATCTTTATCTTCCTCAACTCAATTAATTTCTTTTATAAGAATTTTGTTAAACACATCTCATCAAACTATGAACATGTTAATAAGAAAAATCATATATTCACTTCCAATAAATTGGGAGCTTTCTAAAACTCAAAAATATTAAAATATCAGATATAAAAATATATAATATCTCACTCTATATTTACATAAAAAACTTCTCCTTATAGTTTTATATTTATAAATTGTAATTGAACAACATTATTGGTCAACATAGTAGACTTCTTCTTCTTCTTATGTTTTCATTCATTGATTCATTGCAGGTAGTCTCCCTTCAGCACTCGTTCAATTTCCCTTTCTCTTTTATCCTTTATTCAAAATAAAATATATTATCCTTGTTCTTCCTTAAGAGTATTTTATTTTATCAAATATTAGTTTTCTTCTTCCTTCAGATAGTTTTATTTTTTTTCATAGTAATATCAATGAAAAGACAACATACACCACACCTAACTATTATAATTTTATCTCCTCAATTTTTTCAATAGTAAAATATATATCCTTTTTTGATGAGGTTTTCAAATGTTTCATGGAATGGAAATATTTTATGGAATGAATGGATTAAATAATGTCAAATACATGGGTTACATCACGTTTTTTCCTTACCCATGATATATTGTATCTTCTATTTAAATCTAAATCAAGTGTTCTTGTCCCATGATCTCACCAACTATATGTTTCCAATTGTTTTAAAATAACATACGCGATTTTTTTTCATATTTCTGTCATCAAAACATATCTTCCACTAAATCATAAATAAGAATGGATTATTCACCTCCTACCTCAATAGGAAACGAAAAGTATTTTTAAATATTCAATTATGAAAAAAATTCACTAAAAATCATCATAATCATGAATTCTAGAATTTTCAAATCCATATTTCATTATTTTATATTATAAATAATCAACATATGTTTATCATAAATTTTTACTCATCCAAACAATATCTTATTAAATTATACTATAGTGTATTTCTCAATAGTCTGTACGACCATATAATCATTGTTATTCAATAATTTATAACTCTATTTCATCACTTTTTATCTTATAAGAAATATACCATACATTCATCATCTATCTTATAGCCATGAATATCAGTTTTATGATATCTAATATCATGTATCACATGTGATTTTAAATGATTTTGTATTTGAATATAAACTCAACTAACATCCCCTATATTATTATTTATAATTTTAGAATTGTGCAAATCCTTAATTTTTTTAATCTATAGAAAATTGTCAATTATTTTAGAACATCACTGAAAATAATAAATGTAATAGGAAAAAACATCATACACACTAGAAAAAATTATACATATGTGTATGATAATTCTCTTATGGGTAACCCAAAATGAATTTTCATCACATCCATTAAAGAAATGTTGATAAATAAACCTCTGTATTCTAAAAAAACAATTTTGTACTTAGAAGAATAAATTACATCCTTCTAAAATATTCTATATAATTGTTTTTATCAACACAAATCTCACACACATGGATAAAATCTATTTCATGTATATATATTCATTTAAACCCTAACAAAATTTCGTATGTCATTTAGCTTTTGATTTTTTTTAAATTGTTGGTGACTAAAATTATATACAGTCTTTAAAAAATATCTTAGAAATAAACTACATATTTAAATTCTCAAACAAGTAAACAAAATGTTTTAAGCACATTCCAAATCATCACAACATAGATGGATTAATTTTTCCATGATTCTAAACTATTGAGGATTCATATTGATAGATCATGTCTGATATTTGAACTCAAATTTCATAATCATAAATAAATTTTCTTACGAATATAGTCTTATTGAATTGGAATATTTTTAGCTCTCCAACTCTAGAACTGTAATTCCATATTATGTTCTAATGACTCCTGATTATTTTCAAATATAATAATAGTATTCTACATCAACTCAAACTAATTTATTACCAATAAAAAAATATAATAATTATTATAATAATACCAGAACAAACAATGTATATTCTAATGTACTGAAACTCATAAAATACTCAAGATATTGTATTTTCCTAGACTCATTTTCCATCAATTCTTCGGATGAAGTTAAAACATTGTAAATAACCATCCATGATATATAAAATAAATCGAAGAAGGATGGATTATCCAATGGGTCAGCTAAATTGTCTTTAAAAACCATTAAGGTCTCCATGTAGCTACCTTCACTCTAACTTCTCCTAGATATTGTAGAAAACAATATAACACATCCTTTCATGTATTTAATTTTTTCTATTGAATACCAATTCTATCAATTGAATCATTTTTTATCTACTACAAAGATGTTATCTAACTAGATCACCCTAGAAAGATACATCATTCTCTATTAATTAATCAACAAAATATGGAAAGAAATATTTAAAAACCAATTATTAGATACTATATTCCATAACCATAGACATTTAACAATTCAAAATAATAATAAAAATAAATTAATAGAAACATATCTTATTTGAAATATTAAAACACAAAAAATAAGGGCACTTCAATATGCATGGGTGTATCAAGAATAATTTATGGTATATGGGTAGTGGATTTATAAGGCACATAATAGCTGATACATAAATATTTAAATCATTTAATTAATGTAATTAAGGATGTATGATATTTAGAGAAAAATAAATGTGAATGATTATATGATTTATAGATCATTCTATAATAGACATAACCATTATACATAACATACAAATTTAAAATTGTTTATAAAAAATTAATAATTATATCTTTACTATGTAATGATTATCTACATTTCAAATTTAAATATTGTAAAATTACTAGTTAAAAAATATTTTAAAGGGATATTGTTTTTTTTACATTAATAATATATAATTTTTATAAAATATATATTAATATTATATTAAAATAAAATATGAATTTTTGGAAGATTTTGAACAATGAAATATTAGATTGAAATAAAATGTTTTGGAAGTATGATAAAATATTATTGCCTATACGTTATAAAAATAGTATTATCATATAATTATTTGATATGAAATATGATATGAATTCATTTTAAGGCCCATATAAAATGGGAGAGTAGAAAAAAAAGTAATTTAAATATTTAAATGTTATTAGAATATAAACAAAATTGTAGTTGAAACATATAGAATTATTTGGAATAATAAATTCCACAAATAGTGTAGGAAAAATATATACACCTCTATTTATGGATAAGTATACTAAGTTTGAACAGTTATATTTATTATTACATAATCATTTAATAATTTCATAGTTTACTATATGTAATAGTGTTGATTGAAAATGGATAATTATTTAGGATTATATCCATTTTAAGGGATTATTGAGAAGAATTTAATGTTAAAAAGATTAAGGGTAACATTCCTTGACCAACTCCCTCAAATAGTGTCCGAATAATGAGTTTTGTAATGCCCCATACATAAATCCATTTTTTCTTGTGGCTTATTAATATCATCTATGGTTCATCGATACATTGGGAAGAATGTAGAGGCCCAAAGCTTGACATACATGGACATTACATTACTTTTATGGAATACTTAATACATAACAAAACCAGACACCAAAGGAGAGTAATAGTTTAGTGTCTTTGGAAACTCAGAACATAATCTTCTAATTATGGTGAAAGATCTTGAATATCTCCTCTATAGATCTTTCCCATTTTGTTTTCTTACCTAAAACCTTTATTTAAATCTTTGGGAAAAGTAAACATATAATGGTTGAGCTCAAATGCTCAGTAAGGGTAAGCATGGATAAAATAAAGAAAATCATATACATTTGAACATAAAAACTGGAACATAATGTTTAAACATCAAAACCATGAGCAATGACATAAGACATGGCATTAAATAAGACATAGATCATAAAAAAACATTATTCATGATGAAATAGAATGGGAATAAAACATGTGATTGTGGAAACCATTAATCACATGATATGATTTCGATAGTAGCCAAGGCATTACTGCCAAGACCATCTTAGTGGACGAAGTCCCTTTCTGAATCGAGTTCACTCCTCGTTCCAGTCCTGTAACACTGAACCAGATTAACTTACAGTTCCATCCATGTCTATGTCATGAGATATAAATCTTTACCCAATGCATTGGAGGGAGATATAGGTCCCACCAATCTCATAATGAAATCATTCTTTCGTGTGCCACAAAATCATAAATCATACATCATAGCATAACCCATGTAATAGAATGGGATTCTTAAACATCATTCCATCATAACATAATCCATATAAAAAATGGATATCATTTCATCATAAGAAGAATCAAACCATGTAAATAATGGAGACATTATACTTGAATCATACACATATGAAATAAAGAATCTTAGATGGAAAATGGTTTTGATAAAACACTTGAAATGAATTCTTGATGAAAATATACTTTCTTCTTCAAAATCATTTTCTTTTCACCAAATTCCATGAAAATTTAATAGTAATGTATTTTGTTGAAAATAATCATAAAATCTTGTAGAGTAATCTTCATGAAAATGAGTCATTATGAAACTATAAAAATCCGTTCACTCCATATAAGTTAAAAATATCATTCTTCTCGTTCTTTTGTCGAAAAAGTCAAAACGTTCCCTATGTGGTAAAAAAAATTAAGATTCCTTTCATAAAATGTGGTAAATTTTAAAAATGGGTAAAAAGGAATTTAATAAAACATGAAAACATTTTAAGAAAACATGGGTATTGATGATAACAATAACCCCAGTAAATACTTATGAATAAACAATCTCGTATAAGAGCGAGATTGAAATAGTTATCCCTTACCTTATGTCTGATATGCTTCGTATGTATCCGAACCTCCTGTATAATGATTTAAATAATGTCATTGACTTATTACAGAATCATATTCGTTGTTATGATATCATATATGGTTTACTTATGACTTTATATTACCCGTTCTTTTGTAAATTAGATGTAAAAGCAGCGATTTGGGTAAAATCGTTTCATTTATTGTACGTGTTTCGACTTGTTGTTCTTGATATTATTACATATATCCTGATTTAATTTATTCCAGAATGTAAAACATGACTTATATATAATATATATTCATCATATAAATATATATATGATAGATCGATAAATGGAATGAAATACACCATTTATGGAGACGGTAGGCCGTACGTACGCATGAACGCGGTTTTTGTTTCCTTATTGAATTGAATGGAATTAAGTATATGACATATATATATATATATACATGAATCTAGTATCATTATTATTTCATATATTTCATTAGTATTCATTATATATACTTTATAATCATTCATGAATGGTTAACATGGAGAATGAATCTCATCGCGTCGTGGAGACGGTACTCCGTACATACTCACGAGTGATGATATCATACCCATGATCTTGGAAGTTTATTGAAGTGTATTTATAATATTTCAGAATAAATATCACTTTAAAATAATCATATATAGTTATTTATTTACACTATTATACCCATCCAGGTATGGTGGTGGTCGAAAACAGATTACACCACGGCGTGGAGATGGTATTCCGTACGTACGCACGCGCGGTGATTTCATTTTCCGTAGGATGGATAGAAGGTGAAATAAAGTTATTTCATATTTATAAAAACATATCAGTACATATTTAATACTTATTTTATTACTTTATAATGAGACAACTAAAGAAGAAGAAGTATAAGAAGAATGAAACTTGAGAGAATTGGGAGAAGAGATTACCTCTTATTCGACGCACCTCCTTTATGATTCCTTTTAAAGAAGTAGAGTTGGACTTTTGAGAGGACCAGAACCTCCATAATGTTTCTAGGGAAGTGGATAAGAGAAATGGGCAGGGTTTGGACAATATTCAAGGCTCAAATGGGTGTGAAGAAAAGAGGGAAGGGGTGGCCTTTTTATAAGGGAGGAGAGGGGCACCTTTGAAAAAACATAAAATATTATTTTATAATAAAGTCATATTCGGTTTTTAATAGCCCCAAATTGATTTATTTAGAATATAAGGTGGGGATGGGTCGAAATACCCTCAACCAATAGGTTTTAGAAAAGTTAAGTTACTATTTTAACCTTATCATTTAGATTTAACTCTAAGTTAAATAATTTAACTTTTACCATGTCTTCTTGTTTTCTTAAACTATATGGTTAATAATCATATTATAACAAGCCACAAGAACCCCAAGTTGTTCACTATTAATATATATGATCTTATCTAAGACATTTGGACGAACCATAGATTTTTAATAATAGAATAAAAATTATTAATATAATATTTGTTTTAAAAACTATTTTATGTCAATTTTGACACTATTTGGTAATTTATTTTTGTGAAAAACATAAAAACATGATTAGTTCAATATAAGTTAATTGAATCAATATTGGCATGTAATATTAACCTAGAAAATTTGTGTAATTCATAAATATTCTCAAATAACATTTATTTGGGTATTTATAACATCAATTATGTTAATATTTCATTAAAAATATAATTACTGTATCATCATTGTGTCATAAATATATTAAATTATTTAATGTATAAAAATTATAAATAAATTACCATTATATAGGAAATATGTTTATCTTTATAATGAATATTTATAGTCAAATTTATCTTTTGTATAACCCTATATTAACAATGTTTTATTTATTAAACATTGATTTTAACTATTTTGACATTTATTTAAATAAAATAATAATAAATGTCCTAATCTAATCCATGTGGACCTAAATGATAATATTATATTCCTAAGGTTGTTTTTGGTCAAATTATACATATCCAATAGAAGTAGGACATGATTTATGGTAATAATAATATCATTTTTCCCTTAATTACCCTATTTACTTTTAGCTGTGGTAAATAAAAGTAAAAAGTTACTATTCACCACAAATTATTTTTAGATTATTGAACCACATTTTACTCCTTGATATTAACTATGTCTCTCAGATTTTTGAAATTCTACTCACAGAAGCGGTAAAATAGTGTTTTATGTAAAATTTTAAATTCACCTAGGAGGAGGGTAAAAGACTGTGAAAAGTTTAATAAACATTTTATATATCTAAAATTACTATAAAATGACTCCAATGAATTATATTGAACTTATATAGGTATTATTTATCAATTTTGACCTAAAATAAATTTAAATAAAATAAATAATTATTTAAATAATAGTTTGGTTTTTAAATAGTAATCCAGTGTTTTCACTATTCATCAATAATTGAATGTTTTCAGAAAAATACCAAAATTTAACCCTAGGCTAATTTTGATATTCCGAATCCAAAAAGGAAGTCCATTTTGAATGATAAATTTTATAAAATTTCAAAAAGTGGGTATTACTATTCATAACGGTTAGTTCAAAATAATATTATAACAATATATCGTTGTTTAGTGAAACCTGTTATTGCATAAAACACACGATATCGAGAAAGGTCGTGATTGAATGTAATGTAAGCCAAGTTAGGGTTGCGAGTAGTGCAAGACTCCTTTGTTGTTGTGTATAACAGAATCAATCCATATTTAATTTATACATTGAATATATATATATATATATACACGCACAATGTTTCGTAGATTAACTACTATCAAACAAACTTGAAATTGTGTGTAACACAATCCATGAATAGTGTTGCGTATACTGCAAGCTAATAGTGTTTTGCATATAACGCAAGATAATCTTTGTTTTGCGTACAATAGAAGATATGGAAGAAATGAAAATGAATATATCTCATAAAATCTCGTGGTGTTACATTCTACCCCCCTTAAAATGAATTTCGCCCTCAAAATTCATCAGGGATATAAATGGTTTATTACATGAGAGTTTATTTCATATAAACCTACATCGTAAAAAGGAATACCAAAACTTATCATTAAAAACTAAAGTGTGAAACGTATGGGTTACCCAATTTTACTAATCACTAGGTTCCCACATAGGGTAACATAGTTGAAAATATGGATATTGAAGAGAAATCTAACCATCAAGTTATGATGGAGAGTGGTAGAGGACATGGCTATGATAAATCCAATAGTCACAAAGCCATAAATTAGTGTTGATTTAAGGTACCATCTGATTCATCGGATATAAGGACACTAGGACAACTCTTTTTCTTTTTCATGATCATTTCCCTAAAGATGAATAATTCTTGAATTAAAAGAAATACTTACATGATTATGGTACGATCTTACTGTTGTTTCTACCTTGAACAATTTCCACTTCATCTCTAAAAGAAATGAAGTTGAATTTGTCTTTCGTGAGGTGTTAGAAGATCATGCGATAGAATAATAGGTCATTCCATCTATCTCGAACAAAAGGATAACAAAAGTTATACATAAGTCCATTATAGTGATATTAATCGTATATGGTTCCTAAAATGGACTTATAATTCATATAACATACCACTCAATAAATTAAAACTAATTTATACTAAAAAGGGACTTCTTGTAGGCTAACGGTAGGCGATAAAGGCCTGTCATGCTTCAGTTGTGGTTTCGATTTCCATAGCCTTGTCCGACGCAAAGGGTTGTCGCCCGTTCTACAGGTTGTCCCTTTTCATAAACTACACTATTATTATATTCTATAAATAATATCGAAAAAAAATTCCAGCCATAAATAATACTAACTTATCTTCTACATAATCCATTCCAATCTTTAGGCGTATCCAAAATACTTCTTTCCAAACTCATAGTATAAAGAAAACTATTACTTGAAAGGTCACATAACTAGCACATGAATACCACCAGTTTCCCCCATATATCATACGATATATCTTTTTGGTCACATTTCAAACATGTGAATACCTTAATCCTATATTCTCTTGAAAAAAATACACATTGAACCTTAGTGAAGACATGAATGCTGTCAAAAGTAAACTCTTTTCGCATAAGAAAATCCCAAAATTTCTATATACTCAAACCATGATATCACTTTGTCTTTATATCAGTCATGAGCTCATGAATACTATCAAAAATTTCATTTTCTACATATCCTTTCATTATGCGCATATCATCTACAATCCAAAAAAATATTTCAATTACTTTTCATGGTTACCGGTAACATAAAATTATTGAAAACCACAATATACTAATACCAAAATATTCCAATATAACATATAATTACCTCGACAACATTATTCCTGAATACCAATCCATAAACACTTCAATCCATCCACTTCAATGATTGTCATGGAAGAAGTCCTTCCATAATTTAGAAGTAACCTTTTAGGTCAGGGCATTGAGTTGGGTAATGCCCATGTTCTCCACAAATAAGACATTGAACTCCATAACAGTCTGTCACTCTATGACCCTTTTCTCCACACAGATAACATCTTCCCCTCCATTTGAGGTGTTCCTAAAGGTTCTTCTTCCCTTCTTTAGAAATCTCAATCTTCCCTTCTTTATGATCCTCACTATGTGAACATGCATAAAATTCCATCTTCCTCTTATTTGATGAATTAGGAATACCACTACTGTTCACCTTTTTAATCATATATCGTGATGTCTGGTTTTGCATAATCATAATATCTTTCCTTCTAGGAATTACAAAATTTCACTTCTCATAGTAACCAATTTTTCCATCAGATTCAATGTTAACCCAATTCCTTCTGGTTCCCTCCATTAACTAAAACTAGAAACCATTGTGTAAAAAATAGTTAAAATAACGAGGAACCACATAATCATAAAAAGTAACTTATAGGATGTATAACTTATGACACATCATTTAACCTATGATAGCATAGGTTCACCCTAGTTTATTCATTATCATCAAAATAATTCTTGGACTATACCAATAGTTATACTAAACCTTAGGGACATCCCTAGACATACCATAGAAATATCTCTACGGATCTCACTAAAGTTTTCGCATACTAGTTTTAAAAGGTTGACTAAACCATTCCTATGATACCAAATGTAGAGACCCAAAGCTAGACGTACATGGACAGTACATTAATTTTTTGGAATACATAATACATAACAAAACCAGACACCAAAGGACTGTAATAGTTTAGTGTCTTTGGAAACTCAGAACATAATCTTCTAATTGTGGTGAAAGATCATCAACATCTCCCATAAAGATCTTCCCCTTTATTTTCTTAACTAAAACATTTCTTTAAATCCTGGGGAAAAGAAAACATATAAAGGGTGGGCTCAAATTCTTAGTAAGGGTATTTATGGATAAAATAAAACAAATCATATACATTTGAACTTAAAAACATGAACATAATGTTTAAAAATCAAAACCTTGAGCAATGACATAAAACATGGCAGTATATAAGACATAGATCATAAAGAAACATTAATCATGATAAAATAGAATGGGAATAAAACATGTGATTGTGGAAACCATTAAGCAAATGATATGATTTTTATACTAGCCAAGGCATTTCTTCCAAGACCATCTTAGTAGACAAAGTGCCTTTCTGAATCGAGTTTACTCCTCGTTCCAGTCCTGTAACACTGAACCGGATTAACTTACCGTTCCATCCATGTCTATATCATGGGATATAAATCATTACCCAATGCATTTGAGGGATATATATTTCACACCCATATCATTATGAAATCTTTGTTTTGTGTTCCTCAAAATGATAAATCATACATCATAGCATAACCCATGTAATAGAATAGGATTCATAAACATCATGCCACCATAACATAATCCATATAAAAAAATGGATATCATTTCATCATAAGAAGAATTAAACCATGTAAATAATGGAGACATTATACTTGAATCAATCACATATGAAATAATATCATCTTAGATGGAAAATTGTTTTGATAAAACACTTGAAATGAATTCTTGAGGAAAATATCCTTTCTTCTTCAAAATCATTTTCTTTTCACAAAATTCCATGAAATTTTAAAAGAAATGTATTTTTTTGAAAATATTCATAAAATCTTGTATAGTAAGCTTCATGAAAATGAGGCGTTATGAAACCGTAAAAATCCGTTCGTGCCATATATGTTAAAAATAACATTCTTCTCGTACTAATGTCAGAAAAGTCAAAACATTCCCCATGTGGTAAAAAAAGTAAGATTCCTTTCATAACATGTTGTAAATTTAAAAAATGGGTAAAAAGGACTTTAAATTACTTGAAAACATTTTTAGAAAAAATGCGCATGGATGATAACAATAACCCCATTAAATACTTACGAATAAACATTCTCGGATAAGAGCGAGATTGGAAATGTTATCCCATACCTTATGTCTGATATGCTTAGTATGTATCCGAACCTCCTGTATAATTATTTAAATAATGTCATTGAATTATTACAGAATCATATTCTTTGTTATGATATCATATATGGGTACTTACGACTTTATATTACCTGTTCTTTTGTAAATTCGATGTGAAAGCAACGATTTGGGTAAAATCGTTTCATTTATTGTACTTGTTTCGACTTGTTGTTCTTTATATTATTACTTATATCCTGATTTAATTAATTAAAGAATGTAAAACCTGATTTATATATAATATATATTCATAATATACATATATATATATATGATAGATCAATAAATGGAATGAAATACACCGTTCTTAGAGATGGTAGGCCGTACGTACGCATGAACGTGGTTTTCGTTTCCTTATTGAATTGAATGGAATTAAGTAGATTACATACATACATACATATATATATATAAATAAATTATCATCATTATGTCATACATTTTATTATTTTTCATTATATATACTTTATAATAATTCATGAATGGTTAACATGGAGAATGATTTTCATCGCGTCGTGGAGACGGAAGTCCGTACACATGCACAAGTGATGATATCATTCCCATGATCTTGGAATTTCATTGAAGTGTATGTATAATATTTCAGAATCAATATCACTTTACAATACTCATATATAGTTATTTATTTACACCATTATACCCATCTAAGTAAGGTGGTGGTCGAAAATAGATTACACCATGGCGTGTAGACGGTATTCTGTACGTACGCACGCGCGGTGATTTCGTTTTCCGTAGGATGGATAGAAGTTGAAATATGGTTGTTTCATATTTATAATAACATATCAGTATATAAGTAGTACTGATGTTATTATTTTATAATGATACAACTAAATAAGAAAAAGTAGAAGAAGAATGAAACTTGAGAGAATCGGAAGAGGAGATTACCTCTTCTTCGACACACCTCCTTTAAGCTTCCTTTTAAGGAAGTAGAATTGGTCTTATGAGAAGACCAAAAACTCCATAATGTTTCTGGGGAAGTGGAGAAGTGAAATGGTCTGGGTTTGGTCGAGCTTAAAGGCTCAAAAAGGTGTGAAGAGAAGAGGGAAGGGGTGCCCTTTTTATATGGGAGGAGAGGGGCACCTTTGAAAAAACATAAAATATTATTTTATAATAATGCCATATTCGGTTTGTAATAGCTCGAAATTGATTTATTTCGAAGCAAAGGTGGGGATGGGTTGAAATTATCTCAACAAATAGGTTTTAGACAAGTTTGGGTTACTATTTTAACCTTATCATTTAGATTTAACTCTGTGATAAATAATTTAACTTTTATAGTGTCTTCATGTTTTCTTACAATATATGGTTAATAAACTTACTTTAACAAGAAAAAAAACCCCCAAGTGGTTCATTATTAATATATATAACCGTATCTAATTCATTTTGATGAACCTTAGGTTTTTATGAATAGAATAACAATTAATAATATAATACTTGTTTTAAAAACTATTTTACATAAATTTTGACACTATTTGGTAATTGGTTTTCGCGAAGATCATAACAGCATGATTAGTTTGAAAAAAGATAATTGAATCAATACGAACATGTCATATTAACCTAGAAAATTAGTGTCATTCATAAAGAGTTTCAAATTAAATTTATTTGGGTATTTATTACATTAATTATGTTAATATTTCATTAAGAAGATAAATACTACATCATCATTTTGTCATAAATGAATTAAATTATTTAATGTCTAAAAATTATAAATAAAATACCATTATATAGGAAATATTTTTATCTCTCTATTGAATTTGTATAGTCTGAGGTATCTTATTTATAACCCTATATTAATAATTTTTTAGTTATTAAACATTGATTTTAACTATTTTAACACTTATATAAATAAAATAATAATAAATGTGAAAATCTAATCCTAGTGGACCTAAATGATAATATTATATGACTAAGGTTGTTTTTGGTCTAATTATACTTTTCCAATAAAATTAATACATGTGTTAGTGTAATAATAATATCATTTTTACCCTTAATTACCCAATTTACTTTTAACCGTGGAAAATCAAAGAAAAAATTTACTATTCACCAAAAATTATTTTTAGCTTATTAAACCACATTTTATGCCTTGATATTAACTGTGTCTCTTGGATTTTAGAAATTCCACTCACAGAAGTCATAAAATTATGTTTTTTGTAAATTTTCAAATTCTCTTAGGTGGTGGGTAAAAGACGGTGAAAAGTTCAATAAACTTTTTATATATCTAAAATTATTATAAAATGACTCGAATAAATTATATTGAACATATATAGGTATTATGTATCCATTTTGACCTAAAATAAATTTAAATAAAATAAATAATTATTTAAATAAAGAGTTGGTTTTTAAATAGTAACCTAGTGTTTTCACTATTCATCAAAAATTGAAAGTTTTCAGAAAAATACCAAAATTTCACCCTAGGATATCTTCGATATTCTGAAACCAAAAATGAAGTCCATTAAGAAAGATAAAATTTATAAAATTTCAAAAAGTGGGTATTACTACTCATAACGGTTTGTTAATAATAATAATATAACAATATATCATTGTTTAGTGAAACCTGATATTGCGTACAACACACGCTATCGAGAAAGGTCGCGATTACGTGAAATTATAGCCAAGTCAGGGTTGCGTATAGTGAAAGACTGCTTTGTTGTTGTGTATAATAGAATCCAACCATATTTAATTTATACATGATATATATATATACACACACACAATTTTGCGTAGAATAACTACTATCAAACGAACTTGAAATTGTGTGTAACAAAATCCAAGAATAGTGTTGAGTATGCTGCAAGCTCATACGGTTTTCCGTATAGCGCAAGATAATCATGGTTTAGAGTACAATAGAAGATATGTAAGAAATTAAAATGAATATATCTCATAAAATCTCGGGGTGTTATAAAGAATATGTAGAATACTAAACTTATACCATTATATGGTTTAATTTCTTCAATTTTATAAATCATGTTGTAAACCAGGGTTTTAGGTTTTTTAGGGAGTCCGTGGAGGATGAAGGTAAAACTTAAGGCTGATAGATTTGCTAGTGGAATATTTTACTCAAAGATCGAGGGAATTGGATAGAAATGGATTTTGGATGCATAATTGCCATGAAATCTGTATCAATATGTTCTCACCATGAAATGTCGTAATGATGTCCCCACAGTTGTCTCTTGAGGTTTTTACAAGCTATATTAAAAATTTTCATATTTTTTATTCTATTTTTTTGGAGAAAATGAAAAAATGTAGATTTTTTTGGGTTGTTAAAAATGGGAATAAAATTTAAATAAATTTAATTAACAATGAAAATGACATTAAATGTTTTAAAATAAAAATAAAATTGATTTCAAAAGGAGTTTGAAATAAAATTAAAAAAACAATAGTAAAAAAAGTGTTAATATTTGAAAACAATATTCAACCTTTTCAAATATTTTCTCTTATTTTATTTATTTACATAATTCTTCAAGACCATTAATATTAAAAATTATTTTTATGCAACATCTCACCATTCCCTTTGTAATATTTTTACCCTCATATTCAATTGATTCCATTACTCAAATACTTATATGTATCTAGAATTAATTGATGACACTATTCAAAAATGAGAGGAAACTCATAATAAATTTAAAATATGAAATAATTTAAATAACATTTTTGATTAAAGACATATAAAAAATCAAATTAGAAGATATTGTCATTCTAAAGTAAACAACAATCTTTATTAAATAAAACAATTTATAAAAAATGAATAGGATACCACAATTGAAGAACATGCCATATATGTGAACTATTTATGGGAATACACTCTACATATCCATAAAATATTTTAGCATTACATGTCTGTGTCAGCATAAATATACTTTTTTACTACTCTAGGTCATGTTTGTATCATATTATAATGAAAATTGCTTGTCGATTCATCATACCTTAACTTAGAAATATATTTCCCCCATTTATTTACCTAATCCATCCATGTATATCCTATATAGTAGATGGAAACTATATTGAAATTTTCATTTTTCTTCTTGTATACCCTGAGGGATGGTCCTACATACACAGAAAATATTCATTAATTTTTGTGGGTGGTAGTGAAAATAATTGGTTAATGGTGTTAATTAACACAGTATAATCACGTGAGGAATCCATATGGGAATCATAATTTTAATCCCATTAAAATCTCCCTATGAACATGAATACCCTTCATATTCTCAACAAAAAATACCAAATGACCGAGATGTGGAAATGGCCATAATATTATAAAAATTGAAAATTCAGTATCTTGAAGAATATTAATAATAAACACTTTTTAAGGTGCTTTGAAAGGGTAGTGGATCCCAAATTATTCAGAGTTACTTCAGAACTCCAACCCTGAAGCACAAAAATTTCTAAAAGATTATAGAAAAAAACATTGAAAACATTTCATAAAAGTGAATTTCATATGGAACAAAAATTGAAATTTAAAAGTAATTTATAGAAATTATATTTATAAATATCATGTTTTCATTTTATATATGAAATTATCTCTTGAAAAAATATATTATTCTTCTCCCCCAATCATATTATATTTTTTCCTTCAAAAAAAGTTTACTTCCAAATATAGAAAAGAAAATATTTAATATCTAATAGAGTAAAGATCACACAAAAATAATAAGACAAATATTCTAATACAAAATAAAATAATAAAAATGTGACATATTTCACATTTACATATGTAACACCTAATGTTTTGAAAATAATATATTACTATTGATAGTATATATGACATGAACCACTATGTTTAAAAGAACAGTGACATACTATTAAAATATTGGTTTTTAACATTACCGTTAAAACCTTGTTGTTAGATATGGGTGTATAGATATGAATAACCTCATTATGAATATTTTGTTCAAATATTTTAGATAAATAAAATATATTGAAATATAAGAAGTAATTTTTTTTAATTTCTTTACATTCATCAAAAATAAAATTTACACAAAAAATTTATTATATTTTATTATGAAAAAACATTATTTATTATTTTTTTTAATTTTTATGTTAGATAATTTGTACCATATTTTAAAATCATCATGTAAACATTTAATTAGGGTAATTTTTATTATTTGTATAAAAATAGTGATTTTTCAATGAATGGTGAAAAATATAATTTTTTTGTAAAATGTAATTTATGGTCAATAATTTAATTCATTTAGGGGTACCATTATATATAAAATTAGATTTAAATATAATAAAAGTTTAATTTAAATATATTTAAAATAATTAATAACATTCGAATCATCTTTATACTAATTTTTGATAATAATTTTCTTATGATTAAACACTCATTTCTCAGAAAATTGTTTTTATGGTCAACTTGTTTTTCTATTTTAACTAAAAAATAATCATTAAATAAATATGAATCAAATTAAATTTAGTGATTATATATCTGATTATAATAATTTATATAAATATATTGATTATTAATATTCCCAGAGATAATATAAAATTAGATTATAATGAAAAATACATTTCACGAAAACACATTTTTCATGGAGATTATGTGTTCTATTTTAAATTAAATTTTGAAAATTATTTCAATTGAGTTCGTTAAAATAGAATTCATATTTTTAATAAAAATAACTAATATTATATACTAATTTTAACTTGATTAATTTTTATAATTATTAGTAAAGACATTAATATTTATTTATTTTGATTAATATTATAATAGGATTTTTCACATTACAAAAACTTGTGTTAAAATTAATTTTTTTTCACAAATAAATTTTTCCATTTGATAAGTTGTATTTAATATTAATGTTTATTGTGTAAATATTATCTAATTAATCTCATTTATTTTTATTCTTAATGGATAAATGAAATATGTAGTAGATAATAAACTGTTTACCGTGGTGAAAAATAAAATTGTAAATATAAACATAGATGATAAGTGGGCGACATGATTAAAAAATATATTTATTTGTTTCGTTCATCAACCTTAAAATACCTAAAATACATTAATTATCAATTTTGGAAGCACATTGGGTGATTTTGGCTTGCTATTAGTGTCCCTTTCCATTTCGAAATATTTTTGGGTATTTACGAAGATGTCACTCCTCAATTATAAATGGGATCTCTCTACTCTAAATTTATCACACATATAAATACATTTTGACAACAACATAAAACTTCAAAACCCCTATTTGAAATAATTATCCACATTATATAGATTATGGCCTTCCCAAAAGACCAAAATTTGTAACCTTAATAAGATATCTGAATGAGGTTTTTCTATGTTATGGTATTTCTCTTTCTTAAAATTCATTTTTTATTCATTTTTTTCAACCATAAATTATGAATTAAAAAATATAATTTAATAATCCTAGTATATCCTATAAAATTAGATATTATTATATTGATTACATAATATAAAAAACCTTAACTCACTCACCTAGATCATGCTATAAAATGATAAATAATGCATATATGTATTTGATACTGATGAATGTGACTCAATTTTCACCATTAAAACCTAACATCATTAGAATTAGATATATTATAAAAAAGTTTCTGAATGAAAATTTAGTATTATGGTTATATATTGTTATGAAAACACAAGATATCATAGGTTATCATCATCATCCAAATGAAACCCATTTATAAATAATTCATTTAATATAATTTTTAATAAACTATCGAATTTGAACCACAATAAGGATGATATAAATTTATTTTAACTGTAAATATAAGAATTAACTATTGAATTTCATCAGTGATATTAAGATGCAAATTATGGTACAATGACATAGTAAATTTTCAAGAGAATAATATAAGAAATTTATTACCCATCAATACCTACATAATAAAATGTGAAAACATTGAATAAGGATTTAAAAATGTAAAGAGTCACTAGAAAATATTTTCATGAGGTATGTTATCTCAATCTTGATAAAATTAGAAAAATAATTACAACCATAGAATAGAAACAAAAAATTATTTTTATCAAGGAACATCATCATCATAGAACCGTTACTGAACTAATAAAATTGGAAAAACTATAGGTTCTACTTCCACTATAATTCTTTAGTGCATATAATAATTACCGAATGAATTGGATTTTGATCAGGGGCACCCATAATATATTCTATATCATTCTCACCCACACTATTTTGGTGCATCTATCATATATAATATCCAAGAACTACCACAAGAATAAGGAACATGGAGCATCAATCCGATATAAAACATATAAAATAACCATTAGTCATTTCTTAACATGATTAAACTAAGGATAAGAAATGTTATCCATTGAAATATTTTTGAAATATGAATATCCAAAATAAAAAAATAGTTTCTATAATAATATGTTTGAAATAAGATTATCCCATTGAAAATAAACAAGCTTCATAAAAATATCATTATAAAAATCCTAATAAATATATGGAATGAAATTCGAATGTGATATTAAAAAAATCCCCATTGGTGAATAATTAATAACAAGAGTTATTGAGGACGATAAATGTAAATATCATTAAATGTCCATTAGAATCATTTTTGCAGAAAATATAATTTTCATTTTAACACCAATTTAATAAAATCAATAAATATTGAGCACAATAATTCTATTGAAATAGAAAAAATGGAAAAATACAATGGAAACATCAAGGAAAATAATTTACACAATGGTGGGAAAATAATTTAATGTCATAGGTGTTAATGATGAACATTATTTTTAAAACATTTTTAAAAATGCAGTCTATAGTGTCCCATTTGAAAATCATTAAAACTTTTCCATTTAATAACTTTTAAAAGAAAGAACATTTTTATATATTATTCCTTTTAGGAAACATTTATTTTTTTAAAAATAAATCATTTTAACGCATTATATAAAACCTGGATATGGATGTAAAAGATACTAAATCTAAAAAAATACAGGATTAATATCACTTAGAAATGAATTTCATGATATTAATTCAAAAAATGAGGGAGTAAATGGAAATAAAACATGTCGAAACTCTCATAACTAGTATAGAAATATATTTTTTTAATAAATTAAAACATTCTATTTTTCAAATGGAACCCTGAACATAAATATTATTGAAATAAAGGATATTTTTATCAAGAAGCCTTTCCCACTTTGGTAACCCTTCAATCAGAATTCCCATGAAATAATAACATCAAATGAAATATTAAATATTATAAAAATAATGATTTACAAGATATAACAAGTAAAATTGGTTGTATATACACCTTATAAACAGAATATGTTTAGAACATTACATAAGTCCCCCAGAAAAAAATTTGTGATGAAAAGACCTTACAATTATCATAATGTAGAGGTGAGAATTAATTAATTAATCAATTCTGTTTATTGAATTTAAATAAAAATAAAATATTTTGATGTAATATATTAAGTAAAAATAAATCAATTCACCCATAATCTTATAATATCAAAGGTAGTGAATACATAGTATAACATAATGAATAAAAGTTGAGTTCTGAAATTATTTACCACTATGTAACATTCATGTCAATCCCATTAGATAAATTTTTCAAATTTAAAAATAACATACCATGATTTATTGAGGTTTCTTTTAATTACATGTAACATTGACATTATATAAACTAGACAATAAAAATAAATGGTTACTATGGAAGATGTCTCTCAAAAATAAAAGTTAGCTGATAAAATCTTTTCCAGAGGTCTAACATTATTTATACATGTTTGAACATCATGTACATTGATATTATATTAATTTTTTTATTCATTAAGAATATTTTACATGAGTAATACAGTATACATAAATATTCTATTTTATTTCGATCTAATAATATATTTATATACATAATTATTTCATTCCTTATAGGCAGTTTTATGGATGTTCAGATCATTATTTCAAAACTAATTTGGTGTATTGACCATAGAAAAAGTGGTTGTTATTTAAAAAAATACATAACAATAATCATGAATATTTTAATATATTTATTCATCAATTTTCCTTTTTAATCCAATATTGAAATATGGTTTTGCAAAATGAAAATTTTTACAATCATTAAGACAATAGGTCATACAAATGCAAGAGATTCATTTACCCTTTTCAATATTTATAATGGAGAAAAGAAAAATAATATTTAAACCTTATTTAATTTTAATAATATCATAAATTCTCTTTTAAAAAATTTAATATACTTATATATATCAACCATTTTTTGTGGCGTTGAAAAAAATTATTACATCACTTTATGGATGTAGTAGTCCACATATACACATGAACGATATTATCATTCATTAGTGTAAGAAATAAAATGATTTATTAATTTTTAGGAATGATAAATAAGTCATTAATATGATGATTGTTTTTATATCACACATAATTTTTATCCTTATCCTTTTTACCTTTAATGTAAATAGTTAGTGAGAAATGAATCACATCGCATTGTGAGGAGGTAGTCTATTGTACCAACGAGCAACGTTATCATATCTCCCAAGGAATGGGAAATAAGAAAGTATTTGAGATATATTAACAAAATAATTACAAATATGTTAAAATTTATATATATATATTTATGTTTAATATATCACTATTATATGAAATTATATGAAATTATGAAAAATGAATGACATAGATTCGTGTGTTGGAAGTTCTACATATGCCTGAATGTTGATTTTTTATCCCTTATGATGGAAGGGGGAATTAATTTAGGTTATAAAATTAACATAAAAATGTCATTATATGGTACATAATTTTTTTATTTTATAATCATAATTTAACATGACTTTAGGGATGTGGAATACAAAATAAAATAAATAAACTTTTCAAAGAATTGTTTCTCTTCTTCAGACACCCTCCTTTGGTAAGAACATAAATCTTTTTTAAAATAGATTTTGGATAAAAATAAGTGACCTTGGATGTCAGAAATTATGTTTTGAATTCCCTTTCAAATGTAATTTCTTTTTAGGTTTTAAATGTTGAGGATAGGGGTGTCCATTTATAAGTGAGTTTAGTGGGATACAAGTAAGGTTTTTAAAGAAAAAGGTATAACTAATATTTAATAATGAAATGAGGATTTAAAATGGAGTATTATAAATTATTATACTTTAGTATCACTTAATATTTCAAAAAAATTGTTTTCATTCATGTTTTTGGGTGATTTTAACCCCAATCGTTTTAGTCTACCCATATAAAACAGTTTTCACCTTAAAAATGGTAATTAATTATAATTATTTCTAATATTAATAACAGAACAAAATTAACCTTATTATGTAATATAAATTATTATAAAACCAATTTTTGAACCAATTTTATAAAATTATATTCATATTAGTGGAAAATTTTAAAATAAAATTAATCCCACATAAATGATGAAAAAGTGGGTTTTCAATAGGTATATTTTTCAGGAATAATATTATTTTATAATATATCTATGACTCATAGTGAATATATTTTGAATATAAATTCATATTTATGGATATATAATTTATTGAATTCATTTAAAGAAATTCCCTTTTTTTAATTTTTTAATTATTAAAATAAAAAAATATTATGAACATTAAAATAGTTTATAAAAATTAAACATAAAAATAAACATACAATAAAAAGTAATATATAGTCTGTTAAAATGTAATTAACAAAATTAAATATAACTAAATAATTCTTTTATTACTCTAAGTCATATTTGGAATGTAATAGGATTTTTAAATATTATAATTTATGGAAAATAAATGAATTTTTTTTCAAAATTTTTTATTTCTCCCAAATTATAAAAAAATCCATATTTTCTGAAAAATATACAAATATCAACCTAAAGTAATTTCCATACGATTGTTTCAAATAATAATTTCATTTTATCAAAAAAAATGTTTAAACAATGAATTATACTATTTTTTAATGAAAATAAATAAAATCATTTTTAAAGAAAAACTATTTTTAAAAACTAAAATTACATTACTAAATTTGATTGGTTGATCAATAAAAAATTATCTATAATTTATTTAGATTAGTTCACAGATATATATTCATAAATTAGTTCATACTATTCATAGAAAACAATTTAACAACTATGTTAAAATGGTTATATATTTTAAAGGTCATTTAAGATCGGTTTGGTGTATCGAATATGCTATCAAACATAAAAATCACAGGGTTTCTTGTAACAAAATCTATAAAAGTAATAAAATATTATTAAAGGATATATATCAAAAAATATTAGTATTTTAATTCCCCCCAGATTAATAAATATCATTCTCAAAATTTTCACTTTATAACTGAAATCAAAGGATGGATATTTGAAAATATATTTGTTATAATCCCACATCATATAAATGGTTAAAACAATTCTACAACGAAAAGGTCAAGGGACATAATAGGTTCCTCCCATAAATTTGATTCCACATAGGAAAACATTGATCGCTTCTGAATATATGTACATAGAAGAATTGTGAAAATAATTTTGGACACTGATAGAGATCATGTATCGTATGAAATTGAATGATCAATCAAAATTTAAGGAACTAAAACCCAAAAATTTGTGATGTGTTAAATACCATCAATTCATTATAAATGATGGTACTAGGACAAAAAATAAATATCATTTTACATGATATGTGTAATTCTATTAACATATAGTCGGATAACATTATCAAATACAATTACTTGAAAAGTATAATTTCATCCTTTATCTAATTTCCTTTACAATATCATTTTTTTCCAGATGATGAGTACTCAAGAAAAACGTTTCATGCTCGATGTACTAAATAAACTTATTATGACCACATAACTATAAAATGGATTATAAGAGAGCCCCCCATTCATAAGACATTACCCAAAACAAAATTGGTTGGCACATGCTATGATATTCCCAGAAATAGGAAAACAACATATGAGGAATTAAAACATTAATCTCCATAATTCAATAACAATACGAAAAGTAAAATATAAATCATTTTATAAATAAAAAACCCCATGTTGTAAAAAATCACAACAAACTCAACATTATAGAGTTTTTTAACCTAAAATTGTTTCTCATAAAATATAACATGAAATTATAAAAATATCGATATTTTTTTATAAAACATTAATAAATTAGTTAACAATTAGTTTTTTAATCCTGTATTTATCTATATAATTAATTTTTTATACCATAATTACATAAATATTCAAGATCATATAAACTTTAATGGTTTTCAATACCATTATAAGCCTTTCCACATAATGTAAAGGAATAAATCACAATAAACCAAATATTTACATATATTTCATCCCCACATTACTTCACATAATGTGTCATAAATATATTTGAGATATCATCACCCAAAACCTAAAAGGGGGAGTCTAATACTTTGAACATATGATAAACCATAATCTTACAGTCTTGTGATGGTATCCCTAAATTTGATGATAACCTCATATGAATAAATCATAATATATAAATTTATCTAAATCCACCATTGATCCAAATTATTTCTTCACTGAACCCACACTACTACATCAAGTAATGAACTCATAAAAATTACATTATTGGGATTGATAGTGATGAAGGTGGGCCAATTCTATCCATCCAAAACATAAAAAAACATTGGTAAATATTGGATCACCTGCATTATCTATAGAATCTAGAGATTCATGAAATAAAAACTATGTTCGACAGTGTACATGAAACTATACATCAAGCATAAATGAACAACTAAATATTATTACTTAAAAGATACCATTATATGCAAGCTGTTAGAATGGAGGTGATGAATAGTAATATCTGAAAAATGAAAATATCATTTACATGTGTTTAGATAGTGACTCATAGGTTACCAAATTAATTATAGATGGAAATAAAAACCAATTCAATATTATGGTTAATTTTTTATAATAATAATTGTGTTTATAAAATTATCAAGTCACACTTTTTGGATTATATAAAAGAAATATAAATTAAATATTATATTTAAAAATCATCATATATTTATTAAGGACATGATATAAGAAAAAATTCAATTTATTCATGAAATGAGTATTTTTTAAAGAACACAATTTTACTACCTTTTGTTAGAGAACACATTTTCAGTCGATCAGTTTTTGACCCTTTTTTACGTTATTATTGACAAAATAAAATTCTCCTTTGGATTTGAGAAATAAAATTTTACTTTGGATAAATTTTTCATATTTTTATGAAGATATTAAATTTTTTAATGATTAATGAAAAAATTGGATTTTAATTCAAATCTGCTTTTTCATCTGATATTTTTATATAGTTTTTAATAACAAAAATTTTCCCAGGCTATTCCTTTGAAAAAATCCAGTGTTTAGGGTGTTCTGAGTGGCAATGATGGATTATTTCATGAGTTTTCATTATTTCTAGTTTCCATCAGAAACATAGGGAATCAGCATCGACTTGTTAGATCGCTACATATTAGGGCATCAACATGTCATTGGGTCGGCATGTCAGTGAGTCGGTGAGTCAGGGGTGGTGGCATAAGTGAGTTAGGGGCATCAGCATTGGTGATCCAGGTCATTAGTAGGTTGAGGGTTTAGTAAGTCTTTACATCGGTAGAACAAAATCAGGGGCTTAACATCGATTAGTCAAGTTGTTAACTCCACAGTCTGTGGCTCTGCATCAGTGAATCACGGATCAGTGAATCACACATTGGCGATTTATTTGTTGTTTTCCTAGTTTTTCATGTTTTCCAGTTTCACCCCTCTTTCATCTTATTTATCATAAACCTAGTTTGGATCCTTATTCTATCATTTTTAAGTGTGTTTTTAAGGGTATTAATTATATCATTAAAAGTCATAACATACAGGGTGATTTGAGATACTCAAACCACGTGATCTTGACCACAAATAAATGATTAATGATTTTTGGAAACCGTTCTTCCATTAAAATATGATCTGTCTCTTCAAGGCTGAGATCTTCCCTTCCATGTGTGTTTTCCATCACCCCTTGGTGTACCCAGAGCCTTCATTTGTGGATGATTCATACTCTAGTGCTAGAGATATCTATCTCAACATTCATTTAGTTTCTTTCTACTTGCGCAATACGATGTTTAAGGTGTAAGGAGGAACATTGATCCATTGATCATCTAGGTAGGTATTCCATCGGTCTCACATTATTTTTGAATCATACGTGATGGTTGTACACTTGATTCCTTGTGAGGAAAAGCATAATACTTTTTATAAAAGAAGAACCAAAAAGAAGAAATTATGATCAAAATATAATTGGTCGAAATAATATAATGGGCAGAGAGTGGTTTAATTTTGATCGCCTATTTTATTTGTTAACATTGATTATTTTTTGGATTTTGGTGACTGTATTCATCCTGAAAATCAGGACCATTGGTCATATTTTCTTGTTCACAAGTGAACTTCTATTTTTCTGATTCTATGATAAACAAAAATAATTTTAAAAAATGTTAAACCCCATATGCGTGGTTAAATAAATGGATTCCCTAGGATCAAACCTATTTTGTGATCACCCCAGTTATAATTAAATATAATTAATGAACCTATACTAGTTAAATATTAATATATATACAAACAATGTTGATAAGTGTGGTTGAGTGCTATGTTCAGTTGAGTTTTTTGACCATGTGTGAGTGGTGTGGGGCTAGTGTTGTGATAACTGTTGTGGTATGAGTGGGGAAAAATGTGTTGGATCCATGAGAAGGGTGTGGAATGTCTATACTACGGGTATGGGGGTTAATGGTAGTTGATTTGGAATTTTTGTGTGGGGTAGTAAAAGGTGTGTGTTTTTATCCCTGTTTGATAGACCGATTCATTGTGGAAAGGATGGACTTGTATGCAGCTGAACTACCTTTGTTTGTGTGGTGGATATCAGACGTCATTGGCATGTGGGATTGTAGTGTGGTAATAATCTTGTTTGAGGTGGGACTACATCTGACAATTTTTGTGTAGTGGAGCTTTAGATCTGGGTTGTGGGAGAAGAACGATGTGGTATAACCTTGCATAATGATAGTTTGTAGTGGTAAAATGGGGGTGTGAAATGGGACTGTAAATCTAGTTTTGGTGATGTTGTACAGTTGGACTGCAGCTTGGTTTCTTGTTGTTTTGATATGGTTATGGATAATAGTTCCTAGTATTGATGGAATAAATTTATGTGAATCCCTATATTAATAAATGAAAAAATGAGATATGATTTGGTAGTGGTTGTTCTGTGGTTCGACATATAGGGGTAGCATCAACAATGTTCATGTTTGAGTTGGTTGTCTATTGTGGGGACCCATAGGATGGTGTGAGTGGTTGATTACCTATATTTATAAATTGTAGTTTTTTTTGTGATTTCTATATGCTCCCCACAATTGTTGAGCACTATGTTCTGAACATATCCATCTTGTGGGGGAGGGCGTCTTTCCGTAGATCATGGTGGGAGGATCGATGGCAGGTTACTAGCTTTCATCCCTGCTTCCTCTTCTAGGTTCTTACCATTCGATCATATTCTGGAAGGTTTAAATGGATTGAGTCTTAACATTGCCTTAGATATTTTGGGAATGTGTTTTTTTGTGGATGGGAGGCCTAGGAAATTACGGGCTAGGATTTTATTCTCGAGTGCCTTCAAGATTAGGCTCTAGTGTCTTTGGGAAAGAGGCATGGTTTTTATGGCCTCAGTTTCTATGAGAATGATTGTGTGTGGTTTGAGGCTCAGTTGTGTGTGGGTGGGATGTGGTAATGGGACTGCATATGGGAAGAGTGGCATTATCAAGACTTTAACTATTAGGGATGAGCACACAACCAGTGGGAATGTTATGCGGGGTACCCATATATTGATGTGATTAAACTACCACTTTATATGAATTGTGTTATTTAGTGAGTGTTACTTGGTTAGGATGGGATGGTTAGTATTCTATGGTAGTTTCATTGAGGCTATACTGTTTTATCACAGGTATGTTAGTATGTTCCCTCACATATGCATGGGTGGATTTGGTTTCCCTTCAGAGTATAATTGTACATTCAATATATATATATATATATATATATAATGTTTTCAGGATTCCATGACATTGAGGACTGTACTGGAAATTACTAGCTTCGATGTTGGGATTATTTACTGTTGCTACTTAGTCTATTTTTTGGATCATTTTTTGGTAATTTTTTATTAGTTTTTATCATCATTACTTTTGAGGATGCATGTTGGAATGGATTTTGGAATTACTATTTATTTTAGTATTTGGAGTTTCTTGGGATTTACCATTTTATCTCCTGATCTTTTTCAAAAAAAAGGTATTTCCTTTCATATTATTTGAGTTCTATACCGTTGGTTATATTTTCCTCTATGGGGCCAAGTGATGTCAGGACTAGGGGGGTCATTATCTCTTCTTCATCTTGGGGAATGAAGGGTGTGACACTTTGTTGTCTCTTCCCCCATATTGAAGGAGTTCCATGACAAAATTGAATCATAGTGGTCTATTTTTGGAGTTTGAGAGGTAGGATTGAGTTTGGAGTTAGGAATAGTGATGAATGTATGGGATGGTAGGGAAATAGTGTTAATAAATCAAGGTGCATGATATTTTCTAGAGAAAACCATCTTTGACACAAGATTTTGGGCCCCTTCACGTGATCTGATGTAAGGAATTCTAACCTAATGAAGGACCAAGTGAGGCTACACCGATTATGAGGTAGAGACCCAAGGAGAGGTACATGCATTATAGTGACTTTTGTTCTTGTGTGTCTTTTGTGTCTTGGGAATATAAAATAAATTAAGAGTTAAAAAAATTAAATGAAAATTTACACAGTACTCAGTCTTAGGAGTTTGTTGTTTACTTTTTTAGTTATGGCACTCGAACGTCATCCTTGTGTGGTATGATCAGTTAAGGAACTGTAGGTTGACCCAGTGGATCAAGGGAGGGATGATCGAGAGGATGAATATTACCAGTAGTAGAAGATGATTCGTTCATTATAGTGGCAGACTCTAGGGATGTACAAGGGATGCATGTCAGCCCTGGTGATGGAGAGATGGCTTGAGGATTTGGTGATCGATTTCATCTTGATTCATACTACGATAGAGTACTGGGTTCCTCTAGAGTTGCGAAAGATAATGGGATAATGAAATTAGTGGTGGACACTTTAACTCGAGGAGATGAAATATATTGATAACTTATATGATGCATTTGAGAATATATTCCATGAAAAATTCCTTTCTTCCATGATGACAGCTGAGAAGAGGCATGAGCTACTCTCCCACTAGCCAGGGATTATGTGAGTGAGGGTACTACAGATCATGATCAATGATCTATTACGCTTTTCACTGGATCTATTACTAAGAGAGGATCCTTGAGCGAGACTCTTAGAGGCATCACTCTAACCTTTTCATTAGTATGTTTCTTCTCCTTTCACTCAAAATACATACTTATGGGTTATAAAGAAGTTAATTTTAATAGAAATGATGCATGTGTTAAGATTTTTTCCATGAGAATGGATCAAGACAAGAACATCAAAGGGGAAGCCATCGGTAGAAGGTCTCTCATGTCAGGGCCATGCTTGATTCAACTAAAGGAGAGTCAACATCTCTTGTTCAAATTTCTATCTCCTAGTCCTCGTCCATTCCCCATAGGCATAGGACTGAGGTTCTTTGTCAGTGTAGGTCTTGGGAATCTTTGAAACTGATTCCCAATTTAAGCACTAGACAATTGGGGTGGGCAGGTTCAATTACCACCTCAGCAGGACCAGTTTGTAGTCAGGCCCTTCCAACAGTAAGGGTAGTGAGGTCCCAATCCACCAAGGGTAGACATTATTATTGGTGTCTTACCTCAGGGTTCACCTAAGGGACCTTGACCAAGGCATGGTTGGGGAGGTGGTCAACAGCATAGAGGTAGAGTACCTGAGCATGGGAAGTTGCACCATATAGAGGTATCAATTCTAATAGGGAAAAAGGTTGTTTGAGGTATAATCAATCTGTTTAGTACTCTTGAGTGTATTATTTTTTATTTAGTAAATTTAAACTCCTTGGATTCACTTAGTCTTGCCCATTCTCTAGGAGTAGACAAAAAGATACATCTCATCCCCCTAGTGTTGTGTATACCAGTTGGAGGTCAGACCAGTCTGTTTGATGTTTATTTAGGATGTTGACAGATGATGGGCCGCATTAGTCTAGTGGGGATATTATTCAGCTACTGATGCAGCCATACTATGTAATCCTAGTCATCTATTAGTTGTTTTAGGGGCATGATATTATCGTCTTCATCCAGAGGATTGACGTGTTCTTAGATATGGGTTTCCAATGCACAACATTCATGGGTTAGAGGAGTTATCAAGAGGGTAGTCATCCTGTAGAGCACCTTATTACTTTTTTAGTTGATCTATCAGTGGAATCAATAGATACAATGATGGTGGATGTTCTGAGGGTTGTCAGTGTGTTCCTGTATGTCTTCCCTGTAGAGGTTGAGACTATACCCCCTACATGATGATGAGTTTGGGTTAGACATGCAACCTAATGCCCATACGATTTAGATGGATTCCTATAGGATGGTTCCTTCTGAGTTCTGGGAGTTACATATTCATGTTGAAAACCTGATGAAGAATGGTTTTATCCTTCTATGTGTGATGTTGTGCGGTGATCTTATCTTGTTCTTGAAGAAGATTTATGGTGGTAAAATACTATACATATACTATCATATACTGAATCAGGTGATGGTCAAGAACCATTACCCCTTTGAAAGGATAGATTTCCTTTTTGACTAGTTAAATGGTGATTGTTGGTTCTCTATGATCGGTCTTCTGGTAGGATATCACCAGGTGAGGGTGATGGGGGGAGACATCACAAGGAATTCTCTCAGGAGCTGGTATGTGACCATTGATTAAATGGTCATGTCATTAGGCATTATGAATGTACCAGATAAGTTCATGGGGCTCATGAACTCTATTTTATGTGAGTACATGGACAATTTCATCATCGTGTTCCTGGACAACATCATGGTCAACTCATGGTTTGAATAGAAGCATGTCGGGAATATGTGGACTATCTTGGTGGGCCCCTGACACCACCATCACTATATAATGTTGTCCAAGTGAATGTTCAGGACACGATAATTGTACTTCCATGGACATGTGGTGTCTCGGAAAGGCGTAGAATTTGACACTTTAATGGCAAAAGCGCTTGTTTCATGAGTTGAACCCATGGATGTGGAAGGGTTTTTTAGATTTTAGGATCTTCTAGGATATTACCAGTGGTTTGTGCCCAACTTTTTTCATGTTTCGGCTCCAATGATAACTTTAACCCGAAAATAATAAACCTTCTTATGGAGTGAGTAGTCTCAATTAGCCTCCAGCTATCTGAAGTGAAAGCTGTTCATTTCCCCAATGCATTGGTGTTTAGGGGAAGGGGTGATGTTCGAGGTGTTATGTGATGCTTTCAGCCTAGGATAGGTATTTGTGCTTATGTAGCATTGTGTAGAAATCTCTTATAGGTCTAGGAAGCTATGTCCTCATGAACATAATTATGCCACCCATTTTCTAGATCATGAAGTATTCATGTTCAAACAAAAGTGATGGAAAAATTACCTCATCAGGGAGCACATTTTGGTCTTCATGGATCACAAGATATTGAGGTATATCTTATTCCAACGGGACATGTACATGCAACAACGAATGTGGACCGAGTTCCTCCAGGATTACAAATTCAAAATCTCTTACACACCAGGGAAGGGGAACGTGGTGGTTGATTCCATGAGAATTATGTAACAAAAGTAGGTAGTTCAAAAATCAAAAAATGATTGGATTGAAATTTAGGAGTTGGGCGTTATTCCCTTGGATGTTGGGGAGGACAGTGAAGAGGCTATCTAATTCAGATGACAGTGCAGTCTTCCTTAATATGATTGGTGGAGGAATCTCAATGGGGAGACTCAGAGACTAATGTGATGCATGATCACGCTACCGTAGCTGATGCTCTGGATGGATGTTCATAGAATAATCATAATTTGATTCTATTTCAGGGGAATCTACTTTACATAGTAATAATTCATGTCGGACTTCTCCAGGAGTTCAATAACTCACCCCTGGAGGTACACCCAGGAGTTTTCAAGATGTACGAAGGATTGAGGGAGCTGTTTTGGTGGCCCGAGATAATGTGGGCAGCGACAATGTTTGTTCCATGTGCATATTGTCTTAGTGGGTGAAGCATGAGCACTATGTTCACAATGGTCTATTACAAACCTTATATGCTTCGGAGTTGAAGTCTGAGGACATCATTGTTGGGTTTAGTCATAGGATTATCTAAGACTCAGGGAGGATGTGATGCTTTTTTGGGGGGTTGTGGATCGATTGACAAAAATTGGATAACTTCATTGAAATCAAGAAATCTAGAACTATGGATGCCTTAGAATAGTGGTATTTGGATGAGATGGTATAGATCCATGGAGTTCCAAGATCTATTGTCTCTATTGGGATTTATTTTTTATGTCTGGATGTCTAGAGGGTATTGTAACATCCCTTTTGCACCCAATTACACCTTAACACAACGTTCCACCCTCAGAAAGATGGGAAAATATAGAGGACCATCCATACATTGGAGGATATGAAGCCATCGTGTGTTTTAGACATTAGAGGATTGTGGGTACGTCAGTTTCCCCTCATAGTGTTTTCCTACAAAAATAGCTATCACTATACCATTGGCATTGAACCGTTCGAATTATTATACATAAGATCATGTAACATATCCATATATAGGATAGAGGTAGGGGTAGAATCCCTTCTTAGACAAGTGGTAGTGCATATCACAATGGATAATGACCAACTTGTTCTTGGAAGGTTGAAGGTGGCTTGGGACCACCTTAAGTCGTATGAAGATCACAGGAGGAGGACCATGGAGTTCGATGCTAGGGAACTCATGTTCGTAATGTTCTCCCCTCAGTGTGGATAGAAGTGGTTTGGAAGAGGAAGAAATATTTATCCATAGCTCATTGGAACATTCATGGTGTTGGGGCGAGTTGGTGAGGTGGAATATTAGCTGGAATTGCCACCGTAGATGGAGAGGATCCACAGGGTCTTTCATTTCACTTTCACATCTGTCAGTATTTGCACAATTACTCTGGCATCCTAGACTGGGGAGAGTTTGATGTTGAGGATTATGTGACATTTATAGAGTGACTGGTAATAATCAAGGATCGTAAGGAGAACGTGCTTCTTGGGTGCACCATTCCTTTGGTTTGTGTGTTATGGGGTCATGGTGGCAGCAAGGAGAGTACATGGGTGCGAGAAGCAATTATGTGAAAATAGTAAACATAGTTGTTCAATATTTTATCTTGTGTTTTTCTTTGTACCATGCTTGTGATGTAATGTTTGATCTCACATGATGTTTGATAAGTGGTTTCCATGTTAATTTATTTTTTGTGAAATATCATAACACTGGGGAGGGGATATCCTGATTCCTAATCAAGTTGCATCGATGTGGATGCAGTTAAACCCATGCGGGCAAGACAGTACCAATGAAATAGGATAGTATCATGACATGAAGTAATGTTCTCCCTAATACATGTGTTTGGGCGGTGTGACGTTTGGTGTTTATGTGGTTGTCTGGGGAAGTGTGGGGCCTTTATGTTTGTACATTTTCTCAAGAGATAGATGAAAATGAGGGGTTATTTGATATCAAGGTTTTCATTCTAGCCTGAAGAATTACACAAGGTGGTTTTCTCCTATGGGGTATCTTATGGTGTTGTTTTTTTGACCCCATATATTATAGGTTTGTTTTGAAATTCACGAGGAATAGAATAATTTGGTAAGTATCTAATGTTGCAACATGGATTTCACCAAACCCTTCATGTGTGAAAATCTAGATTTAGGGTGTTCAATGAGGCAACTGTGACTCATTTCAAGAGTTTTTCCAAATTTCTAGTTTTCCTTAGGTAACTCAGTTTTTTAGCGTTAGTATGTCAGTGTGTCAGCATGTTACTGCATCATCATGTATATGCATCAGCATGTCAGTGCCTCGGTACGTTAGAGATTCAACTTGTTAGTGTGTCGTTGAGTTAGGGGTGTTGGCATAAGTGAGTTAGGAACGTCGACATCAATGTGTTCGGGCATCAGTGGGTCAAGGCATCTGTACTTCTAGATTTTTGTATTTCATTTAATTGGTAGCTCTACATCATTAGCTCAACGTCGGTATCTTAGTCGTTAGTGGATCTCTGTTGGTGAGTCACCAAATGGTGACTCACCCAATCATTTAATCCTTTTATGTTTTCCCAATTTTTCCATGTTTTTCTATTTCTCCCCACATACATCTTATTTGACTTAAAAGAAGATTAAATACATAATGGGGTGTTTTCAAGGGAGTTTCAAAGTGTATTAATTATATCTTTAAAAAACCCAATGTACCAGATGATTTGTGATAATCAAACGCTTGATCAAAACAATAGTTCCATGCATAATGACTTTTTGAAACTGTTCTTCCTTTCAAATAGGATCTGTCTCTTCCAGGCAGGGATTTTCCCTTACATGATTGTTTTCTTTTTCTCATTGGTGTTGATAGGGCCTTCCTACATAGATGAGTCATGAACCTATTCTAAAGGACTCTGGCATAGCTTTCAAGATGTTATATGCTGCTCGCACGATCCCATGTTAGTGGTGAAATGAGTAACATAGATCATTTGATCATCAAGGTATGGATTTATTCTATCTATATTTATATGTGAACCATGAGAGGTGGGTGTACTAATGATTCCTTTTGAGGAATAGATGAATATGTTTCTTAAAACGAGAAACAAATAAGGAGTAAATATGATCAAAAGATAACAGGGGAAAATAAAATAATGGTTCGGGAGTGGTTTGAGGTCGAACGCATGTTTTATATGTTATATTTGATTATTTGGTGGATTTTTGTGACATTATTCCAAGTAAAAATCATGAACATTTTTCATATTTTAGTGTAAACTAGTTATTTCTTATTTTTAATGCTTTGATAGATGGTCGTAAAATGAAAATCTCTTAAACCATATATACATGGTTAAATAAAGGGATTCCCCCAGATCAAACACATTATGTAGTCACATTGGTTATAATTATGTGGAATTGGAGAACCACTACTGGTTAAATCAAAATATATATCAACATCTTGTTGATAGTTGTGGATGAGTGTTTTGTTCTGTTGATTTTTTTGAACATTTGTGAGTGGTTTCGCAGTGTTGTTGGGAGTATTATTGTGAGTAAAAAAGTGGAAAGAGGAGTATGTTCTACAAGGAGAGTGTGATATGTGTGTACATTGAGGATGTTGGAAAATGGATGTTGTTCTAAGAATTGTGTGTGGGGAAATACATAAGGTGTGTTGGTTTCCCAATTTGAGAGACTAATTGATTGTGGAATCGATGGACTTGTAGCAGTGGAACAAACATTGTTTGTTTCATGACCATCTGCGGCATTGTAAAGTGGTATTGCGATGTGGTTATGAACTTGTATGCAGTAGGAATGAATCTAGGAATTTTTAAAAAGTGGGTGTGCAGAGTAGGGTTATGAGAGAAATATTTTTTGCTATAATTTTGAATAATTATAGTTGGATGTGGTTGAACAAAGACGTGCATTGGGATTGCAAATCTGGTTTTGCTGTTGTTGTGTCATAGGGATGCATAATGGTTTCTTGTGTTTTTGATATGGGTTTTAATGATAGTTTTCCAATAGTTCAAGAATAAACCAAATTGAATATCAAAATTATTAAATGAAAAAATGGTTTATACTTGGGGAGTGGCTATATTATGGTTATGCAGATAGGGGTAGCAGCAACTATGTTCCTGTATGAGTTTGTCGTCTGTTGTTCCAACCAATAGGTTGAGATGAGTTCTTGATTAACTATATATATAAATTGTACATTCTCTAGATATCTATATGATCCCCACCCTTTTTGATAATATTGTTTTAAACACCTTCATTTCATGGGGGAGGGTGCCTTTCCCGAATTCCCAATGTTAGTATGAATGATTAGTTAATTACATTCATCCTCGCACCCTCTAACAAGTTCTTACTGGTCTATCATATCCTGGAAGGCTATTATGGGTTGAGGATTACCATATCCCAATAGCATTTGGGATATATTTTGTTGCGGATGTGATGACTAGGTGATTTATGGTAGGATTTTTTCCCTTGTGTCTGCTGGATGAGGCCTAGGTGTCTTCAGGTGAGAGGCAAGGTTGTTATGGACTGGGTGTCTGTGTGTGGGATTATGTGTGGTTTGAGGCCAAGGCGTTTGTGGGAAGGATCTGGTAGTGGGATTGCATATGGGAATAGTGGTATCATCAATATGTGAACCTTTAGGGATGAGAAGTTAACTAGTTGTAAAGTGTTGTGCGGTACCCAAATATCAACGTGCTTATACTAATACATTACATGACATGAATTATTTGGTGAGTGTACCTTACCAGGGATGGAATGGTTAGTATTCCCTGGTAGGTGAATTTAGGTTCAAATATTTTCTCAAAGAGACATTATTATGTTACCTCACATGTTAATGGGTGGACTTTGTTTCCATACTGAGTATACTTATATGATCATCCTACGTATATACACTATTTTTAGGTTTACAAGAGGACATTCAAGACCGTACTGTACTTTACTAGATCGAGCATCAAGATTAGATTCTATTACTACATGTTCTCTTTTTCTTGTGGTACTGGTTTTGGTACATTTTTTTACTTTATATCATATTTAATTTTGAACAGGAATGTGGGAATAGATATTTTAATTACTTTTATTTTTAGTATATTGAGTTGTTTGGGATTTCCCATCATATCTCCTGATATTGTTAAAAAATGGTATCTCCTTCCATATTATAAGAGATTTTATACCCTTGGTGTTAGCCGCCACTCCAGGGCCTATTTAAGGTAGGATTCATGGGTCACTATCTCTCCTTAATCTTGAGGAAGGGTGTGAAACTTTCTTTTCCCTTCCCTCATCCTTAAGAAGGCAAGTCGGGACATAGTTAGATTATCATATTATTTTGTTATAAATTATAATTAGACTTTTTTTTATAATTTATTTCAATATAAGTCATTGAAATTCGTTTAAAATTGAAACTAAATACAAAACCATTTTTAACTTTGGAACAGTTGACATTAAAACCACATTTTTAGTTTTCATTATAAAATTATTATTAAATATAATTTTACCAATTATGTGAATTTAATTATGTAAAAAAGATTCCATATTTGGAATAATATTGTCTAAATTAGTTTTTAATCCCAATTACATTTTTTGAGAAGTGGATCAACCCTAAACATCCAACATAACATTAAAATTCATTGAAATTAATGCCACGTCAATATGGATAGATTTCAATATAAAATAATTCATTAAATTAATCACTTCATCCAACCTATCATCAATTATAAATACCAACCCTCACATCACTATTTTGGCCCACAAAGCCTTGTAGATCCTCATGTATCTTCCCAAACCACTACTCAACACCCTACCTATGTCCAAGATTTCATAATCTCACAAAATGACCAAATCCAAGATCCCCAAGTGTTTTACAAGGAGGGTATATTCAAGAGGTATTTTTATCAAAATACCTCCTTTAATTTATTTTCGTTTTCAACATTCTCCTGACCTAGTTAATACATCAGTGCATGATAACACAAAAATAATGTATATACAAGATATTTAGGTTTATAATGGGATATATCATATCCAATTAATTTCTCACCTTATCCAATTCAATGAAATGAAATTACTACAATGTTATGTTGGTTAATCTCCTCAATAAATAATAATTTATTTTATTTTTCCATTACCGCCTTTATGAATGGTCAAAAAACTATTTTATGGTAAAATAATATTTTAATATGTATATTATAACCTTTTTAATATTCAATAGATTTTATATTAATTTTACCTTTATTCTATTCATATCGATGTTATACGATAACTTCGTTTGGGGATTTGTGGACTACTGCCTCCGCAAAATGATGTGGTCTATTCACAAATCACACTAAATTTATTAATTATTTTTTCAATAAAAAGATATGATATAAATTAGATATTATTTATTATTTAATGATAATACACACACAGATATATAAATATATAGAAATATTTCACATAATCTCATTCTTTCAATACAATAGAAAAAAAATACATTTAATTTGTACGTACGACCAACCATCTCCATGAATGAGCTTTTTAGTTTTTCTATAAAGATTTTTATAAATTCCTATATAATGAATTTATAAGATATTTAAATAATTATATATATTCTGTAGATGATGAAATTATATCCCCAGGGACTATTGACGTCATACCAAGTTTATTTTCGACTCAAATACCAAATATCGACAAAACGTACGACATAAACATTAATAATCATGTAATTGATATAACATGGTAATTGATGATATAAAAGGAATAATAAATATGAAATGGTTCTGATTATAGTTTAAATTGTCCTATTTTTATTATTCATGATGAATACGAAACATATGAGATTATTTGGACTTGAGGTAAGGGAATTTCTTAAACCAATATCCATTCATGGGTTAATCTTAGACTTCATCATTATTTCGGTCAACTCTTAGTTGTGATAAAAATTTCCAATATATTATCTTTCATTTTTACATGTTTTATTGTATATAAATTGAAAATATAAAATAAATTAATTTTATTAAATGATCTTTGTAATGGAATATTTAACTAAGACATTGTTTTATATGTTTTAATGATTTATTTTTCAAAATCATTCTCATTAATGTCCATGTTTTCAAAATTGATTTAAGGATTTATTTATATGTACATGAATGTTATAAAATGTAAAATACATTCAAATGTTTCAATGTTTTATGGGATACATTCTTTAAAAAATCCTCTTTTTAATGATTCAGTTGTATTTCAAAAATATATTGATTAATTAAATAACATCGAATGTTTCATTTTACATATATGTATCATCAACTGAATATCTTTATTTTATAACACATTAATGCATTGATGTTTAATTTTCATGTTTACACTTTTATTTGAAATAATTTTTTTTTCATTTATGAGTGCACGACTTTGAAAAAATGAAATTCGATTTCAAAGTGGAAATGTTATTTTTCCATTTTGAAAATTTTAGGTGTTATGATTATATTATGGTTATTCAGAATTGTTTATGTATATGGGATGTTCAATGAAAACCCAAGGTTGTGTGATATCATCATATCTCTCCAATTCATTGGGTAATGAGGCATAGTTAAATGATAAGGTTTCTCCTAAGATATTAAGGGAATGTACCGTGATGGGTGTTCCAAATATGGACATGAAGATTACTCCCTATGTAGCTATTAAAATATAATGTATGTATGATATGGATTACTCAAGAAACCTTTATGATTTGTGATTTATATAACTTTTCTTAAGAATATTATTCTTTAATGAGTTATGTTAAAGAGTTTATATTTTATTAGTGAAAAGTACGCTTTTTTGAAAATGTTTTCTTGAGTTTAAAATATTCATGAACTTATTGTTTCGATCCTTATTTTTTGTCCCTTACTAATCTTTTTGTGCTCATCCCTAGTTTTTGAAATTTTTTCCAATGTTATAAGTATGGGTAATATAATAGAATAAGTCATGAATACTTTTATCTTTAAAGGAAATAATTTTTAATTTTATAGAGTTTTATTTTCTATAAAAAATAGACAGTGATTAAAAGTGTATACTTTGTAATTTTTGAATTGTTGTGTAATAGTTCTGTCCTAATTCAATAAAACACGTAACTTAAAAACATCTGAAATGTATATTTTTGACTTAAATCAAGATTATGTATCATTTACTGATGGGGAAAAATAGTTGGTATCAAAGGATGGTTTTCATATATTTAGAGGTTATGATGTAATTTATGCATAAGTTTCAAGTTGTATATCAAAATAATGGTTAGCATATTAGAAAGAGTAATATTTATTTTAAACATATTGAAAGTTTTTTGAATAACATAAATATTTATATTGCAGTGTTTTTGTTCCATTTGAGATAGTATATGATTATTTTATTTATATACTCTCACAAACCATTTTGGTTTTGCTAAATGGATGGATCGAGGAGGAACCAAAGTAATGATGGATGTGAAGGAAAATGTGGTGTCACTATGAATAAGAAACTAAATGAAATGGGAGATATAATGGGAACACTTATGGCAATTCTAAACCAAATATCTAGAGTCACGATTAACCACTTGATCATTGGTGAGAATTCAACTACATCATATATGAGAGGAATAAATCCATATGGAAGTTACGGTAAAAAGGTTCATAAGGAAATATAAAATCAATGTTATATGTTTCATGAATGTACAAATGACACACATAGTAAAATTTATTAAATGTACTTGATGATGTTTCAGGTGTAGAAATGGTGGTCATAAAACAATAATCTTAAATGTAGAAAGGAAGAGTTCAGTCGACTCCATGAAAGGGAAAGAAGATCTTCTTGAGTTATGAATTAATGTTTTAAATGCATAGAGTATAGTCATTATAAAAATCAATGTCCTATGAAGATGGATTACAAATTGTATCATTATATGGAACCTGAAAATAAAATATGAAAGGAATGTATTATTTCTTCACTCGTTTTCGACATTATTGAAACACATGACACGATTCATGTTATTTCTTATAGGAAAGTAGAATTAATTAATGATATGGAAAATAATTTTCAAAGGGACATGAAGAATTATGAATGAGAAATATTTGTATATTTTAGGAATTCTAGGGTTATGTAAGATCTATGGATGATGAAACATTTAAAAGTATTAATGCACTTTTGATGATTTTATTACATTGGATGTCTTTTTTTAGTATGTGTAACCAATATGATTTGTATGAGAAACTTTTACTCGAGGAATAATTGTATTCTCTTGTGTGTAAATAATTATAATGTTATAAATAATCATTGGGGTTTATATGATCCTTGATTTTGAGTTAATGTTGGGATATTACATTTTGGGATGAAAAATGTATAGCATGGGATAAATGTAGGGGTTAAAATATGCTATGTTTATTTTTTAGGATTTTATCTCTTTTTGGGAATGTTATAAAATTATATACTTTTAAGAAAAATACACACCGTAGGAAGGGTGACAACCCATCGTACCAGACAAGGATATGGGAATCGAACCCACAACCGAATTACAACAAGCCGTTATCACCTACAACTAGACTATGTGAAGTATATTGTTAGTATGACTTATTATTTTTAGCTTATCTATTATATGGATTAAAAATATAATGGTTAAGGATATATATATATATATATTATATTGAATAGATAACTATGGGATTTTGAAATTATTTATTGAATAAGTGAATAATTTTATTTCAGATAACATTCATCATTTTTGGTACCATATATGATCATGGAAAATAGAAAACAATGGAATTTTATTTGATTAGTAAATGATAAATTATATTTGGGAGGAATATACGATGTAATAATGTCGATACAAGTATTTTTTGTAATCATTTAGTGAATATTTAGGATTATTAGGGAAAATAATTTTGGAGTGAGACGTCAAGTGTAATTGATAACATTTGGAGTTAAATGATAAAATTTATCTTTGAGGAAAAGTTTATCAAATCCTTCATATTTTTGGTTTTTATACTTGTTTGGTTTATTTTTATTGAAATTTAAGGATGATTTTTTATCGAATGAAATTTACATAACATGGTTATTAAAGTTTAATATTGAGGATTAAATGTAGGATTATTCATTAAGATTATTGTATAATCATATCCTAACAATTTTCATTTTGGATAATAACTAAAGCTAAGATAAATATATACATTATCTTTTTAGATTATGATATTCTATAGAAGTTTATTCTAGTGCATTAGGCATGAAAAAGTCATCTTAAATACTCGTTGTTTGGAGAAAAATATGAGTTAGTTGTAAAATTGAATAATGGATGAAACTATACTTTTTCAATTAAGTATATTTCCTTATAATATTAGTCCAGGTATTAATTTTATTCCTCAAATCTATGAAAATGATCTTGAAGAAAAAACATTATACAATTACTTTTATCAACAGAGTTTTTTCCATCAAATATTTATTTCATTTTGATGGTTAATATTCCACCATTATGTGCATTTAATCCTAGATATATCTCATGAAAACATAATGCCTGTAATTTTTGTGAACTCGATTTCTTAGAATGATAATAAACTGGATACCAATAGAACTAAGAACTCTATAAATTTACCTGTGATGGAGAACACTAAAGAATGTATCACAAATAACACTCCTACATCTATATGCATTCAAGAAATGGCCAAGAGCCCAATTACTTCTAAAAATATTTCATTACCTATTAGACACAAGGGTTCAGGAAACAAAAAAATATTCTAACTAATAATCTATGTCTAAATGAAGATCCTTTTTTGGAATAATCTTGTTTTTTCCAACTCTGACCCTTCATCTATTTTAAAAAGAATTATCATCATACACTACCGTATTTTGTTTCCTATTGCTGAAACTGAAACCATTTTCTCTCACAAGTTCCACCTCATTTATCAGCATGGATATTCCTTCACTATTGTAATTAAAAATTTCTCTCTGGTTGATTCTCTATGGATCTCCCCGCACTCATCCATTCAAAATATAATTTTTTTAGTTCAAGTCTTCCCATGTGATTATGTTATTGAAGGAACTCATTTTTTTTCTCCTTTGGTTATGCCCTGAATAGATATCATGATAGGAGACCTCTTTGGGATGATCTAACTTATCTACATAATAGAACTTAGGAACCTTTTCTCATAATTGGAGACTTCAATGCTATTCTCAATTCAAGTGAGAAAATTGGTCCTTCACATGCTATGATCTCCATCAAAAAATTCAAAACCACTATTGAAGACAACAACCTCATTGAGATAAATATTATAGGTTCCAAATACACCTTGTATAGAAAACACTACAATAGGGTGGTCGCCTCCAAACTGGATAGAGCCTTTATAAAAATTATTTCTCTAGATAAATGGGACACAATTTCTAGCACAACCCTTTACAAGATCCATTTTGATCATCATCCTATATTGGTCAATGTCTCCACCAACACTGTTAAACGTCCACCTCCATTTATATTTAATAATTCTTTTATCTCTAACCCTGAATGCATAGATATAATAACATATTTTTGTCCGTCCATGACTCATTTCAATGATGATTTATTTTTCCCTACCAAATTAAAGCATCTTAAAAATATTCTCAAAGATTGGTATAGCACTCATGTCAAAAAAATCGACAAGGATATCCTCCTCCTTGAGAATGAGTTAAACCATCTTCATGATTATGTGTGGTTTGAGGCTCAGTTGTTTGTGGGTGGGATGTGGTAGTGGGACTGTGTATGGGAAGAGTGTCATTATCAAGACGTTAACTATTAGGTATGAGGTGTCCAACAATGAAAATGTCATGCGGCGTACCCATATATTGATGTGATTAAACGACCACTTTACATGACTTGTGTTATTTAATGAGTGTTTCTTAGTGAGGATGGGATGGTTAGTATTCTATGGTAGTTTATTTGAGGCAATATTGTTTTATCACAGGTATGTTAGTATGTTCCCTCACATATGCAAGGGTGGATTTGGTTTCCCTTCAGAGTATACTGGTACATTCGACATATATATATATATATAATGTTATTAGGATTCCAGGACGTTAAGGACTATACTAGACATTACTTTCTTTGGCATTAGGATTAGTTACAGTTGCTACTTAGTATATATTTTTGGATCTTTTTTTGGTAATTTTTTATTAGTTTGTATCATATTTACTTTTGAAGATGCATATTGGAATGGATTTAGGAATTACTATTTATTTTACTATTTGGAGTTTCTTGGGATTTACCATCTTATCTCCTGATCTTGTTCAAATAAAAGGTACTTCTTTCCATATTATGTGATTTCTATACCATTGGTTATAGTTTCCTCTCTGGGGCCAAGTGAAGTCAGGACTAGGGGGGTCATTATCTCTTCTTCATCTTGGGGAAGGAAGGGTTTGACACTTTGTTGTCTCTCCCCCCATCTTGATGAAGGGGGTCCGTGACAAAATGGCATCATAGTGGTCTGTTTTTGGAGTTTCAGAGGTAGGATGGAGTTTGGAGTTAGGAACAGTTATGATTGTATGGGATGGTAGTGAAATAGTGTTATATAATCATGTTACATGAGATTGACCAGAGAATACCATCTTGGACACTGGATTTTGGGCCCTTTCATGTGATATGATGTAAGGAATTCAACCCTAATGAAGGACCAAGTGAGGCTGCACCGATTATGAGGTAGAGACCAAAGGAGATGTACATGCATTATAATGACTTATTTTCTTGTGTGTCTTTTGTGTTTTGGGAATATAAAATAAATGAAGAGTTAAAAAAATTAAATGAAAATTTCCACAGTACTCGGTCATAAAAGTTTGTTGTTTACTTTTTTAGCTATGGCACTCGAACGTCATCCATGTGAGGTATGATCGGTTAAGGAATAGGAGGTTGAACTAGTGGATCATGGGACAGATGATCGAGAGGATGAAAATTACTAGTGGTAGAAGATGATTCGTTCCTTATAATGGCAGACTCTAGGGAAGTACATGGGCTGCATATCAGCCAAGGAGATGGAGGGATGGCTTGAAGAGCTGATGATTGATTTCATCTTGATCCACACTCCGATAGAGTACTGGGTTATTCTACAGTTGAGACAGATAATGGGAGAATGGAATTAGTGTTTAATGCTTTAACTCGAGGAGAGGAAATATATTGATAATTCGTAGGATGATTTTGAGAAGATATTCCAAGAAATATTCCTTTGTTCCATGATGACAGCTGAGAAGAGGCATGAGCTACTCTCCCTCTAGCTGGGTATTATGTGAGTGAGGGTACTACATATCAAGATCCAGGATTTATTACACTTCACACTAAATCTCTTCTGAAAGAGGAGTCCTGAGAAAGACTCTTAGAGGAGTCACTCTAACCTTTACATCAGTATGTTTCTAATCCATTCACTCAAAAGACATACTTATGTGTTCTAAAGAAGGTAAAGTTTGTAGAAAGGATGATTGTGCTAAGATATTTTCCATGAGAATGGACCAATCCAAGAACATCAAAGGGGAAGCTGTTAGTAGAAGGCCTCTCATGTCAGGGTCGTGCATGAATCAGCTAAAGGAAAGTCGACATCTCTAGTTCTAGTTTCGATCTCCTAGTCCTCGTCCGTTCCCCATAGGCCAAGGACTAAGGTTATTTGTCAGTGTAGGTCTTGGGAATCTTTGAAACTGGTTCCCCATATAAGGACTAGACCATTAGGGTTGCAGGGTTTAACGCCAACCTCAGCTTCACCAGTTTCTAGTCAGTCCCTTCCTACAGTAGGGGTAGCGAGGTCCCATTCCACCAATGGTATACATTACTATTGGAGTCTTACCTCAGGGTTCTCCTAAGGGACCTCGACCAAGGCATGGTCGGGGAGGTGGTCAACAGCATAGAGGTAGAGGACCTGGGCATTGGAAGTTGCACCATACGGAGGAATCAATTTTAATAGGGACAAAGGTTGTTCGAGGTATAATCAATCTGTTTAGTACTCTTGAGTGTAATATTTTTTATTTAGTAAATTTAAACTCCTTGGTTTCACTTAGTCTAGCCCATGCTCTAGGAGTAGACAAAGAGATACATCCCATCCCCCAAGTGTTTTATATGCCAGTTGGAGGTCAGACCAGTCTATTCGTTGTTTATTTAGGATATAGACAAACTATGGGCCGCATTTGTCTAGTTGGGGTATTATTCATCTCCTGTTGTAGCCATAAAATGTAATCCTTGTCATATATTAGTTGTTTTGGGGGCACGATATTATCTTCTTCTTCTAGAGGATTGGCATGTTCTATGATATGTGTTTCCAACGCACAAATTTCATTGGTTAGAGGAGTTCTCAAGATGGTAGTCAGCATGTAGTGCCCCTTATTACTTTTTTAGTCAAGTTAATAGTGGAATCAATAGATAAAATGATGGTGGAAGTTATGAGGGTTGTTAGTGTGTTCCTGGATGTCTTCCCTATAGAGGTTCAGACTCTACCCTCCCCTGACCTGATGATGAGTTTGGGTTATACATTCAACCTAATGCCCATCCGATTTTGATGGATTTCTATAGGATGGAGCCTTCTGAGTTCCGGGAGTTACATATTCATGTTGACAACCTAATGAAGAAGGGATTTAACCTTCAATGTGTGATGTTGTGTGGTGATATTATCTTGTTCTTGAAGAAGATTGATGGTGGTAAAATACTATACAAATACTATCATATATTGAATTAGGTGATGGTAAAGAACCATTATCCACTTCTAAGGATCGATGTCCTTTTTGACTAGTTAAATGGAGATGGTTGGTTCTCTATGATCGGTCTACTGTTAGGATATCACCAGGTGAGGGTGATGGAGGGAGACATCACAAGGAATTATCTCATGAGCTGGTATGTGAACATTGAGTACGTGGTCATGTCGCTAGGCCTTATAAATGTACTAGATATGTTCATGGGGATCTTGAACTCTATTTTATGTGAGTAATTGGACCATTTTATCATCTTGTTCCTGGAAAACATCATGGTCAACTCATGGTTTGAATAAAAGCATATCGGGAATATGGGTACTGTGTTGGTGGTCCCCTGACAACACCATCACTATATAATGTTGTCCAAGTGAATGTTCAAGACACGAGAATTGCACTTCCAAGGACATGCAGTGTCCCAGCAAGGGATATAATTTGACCCTTAACTGGCAAACATGGTTGTTTCATTAGTTGAACCCATGGATGTTGAAGTGTTTCATAGCATTTAGGATCTTCAAGGATATTACTAGTGGTTTGTGCCCAACATTTGTCATGTTTCAGCTACATTGATAACTTTATCCAGAAAAGAATAAACCTTCTTATGGAGTGAGTAGTGTCATGTAGCCTTCAGCTATCTGAAGGGAAAGCTGTTCATTTCCCCGGTGAATTGGTTTTTTGAGGAAGTGGTGATGTTCAATGTGTTCTGTGATTCTTTCGGCCTAGGATAGGGATTTGTGCTGATGTAGCAGTGTGTAGAAATATTTTATAGGTCTAGGAAGTTATGTCCTCATTAACATAATTATTCCACCCAATTTCTAGATCAGGAATTATTCATGTTCACAAAAAATTTATGTAAAAAGTACATCATCAGGGAGCAAATTTTGGTCTTCATGGATCACAAGATTTTGAGGTATATCTTATTCCAAAGGGACCTGCACATGAAACAACGAATTTGGATGGAGTTCCTCCAGGATTACAAATTCAAAATCTCTTACACACTAGGAATGGGGAACGAGGTGGTTGATTCCTTGATAATGAAGTCACAAAAAGAGGTAGTTCGAAAATCAAAAATTTATTGGAAGGAATTTGATGAGTTGTGTGCTATTCCCTTGGATGTAGGGGAGGATTGTGAAGAGACTATCTAATTTAGATGACATTGCAGTCTTCCTAAATATGATTGGTGGAGGAATCTCAATGGGGAGACTCAGAGACTAATGAGACGCATGATCACGCTACCAAGGGTGATTCTTTTAATGGATGTTTATAGAATAGTCAGAATTGGATGCTATTTCAGGGGAATCTATTTTACACAGAAACAATTCATGTTGGACTTCTCCACGAGTTCAATAACTCACCCCTTGAGGTACACCCAAGAGTTTTCAAGATGTACCAAGGATTGAGGGAGCTATTTTGGTGGCCCAAGAAAATGTGGGCAGTGTCAGTGTTTGTTCCATGTGCATATTGTGTTAGTGGGTGAAGCATGAGCACTATGTTCCCAATGGTATATTACAACCCTTAGATGCTTCATAGTTGAAGTGTGATGACATATTAATGGATTTTGTCATAGGATTATCTAGGAATCATGGAGGATGTGATGCTTTTTTGGCGGTTGTGGATCGATTGAAAAAATTGGATAACTTAATAGAAATCAAGTAAAGTAAAACTATGGATTCCTAAGAACAATGGTATTTGGATGAATGGGTACAGATCTATGGAGCTCAAAGATCTATTTTCTCTATTGGTATTCCTTTTTTATGTCATGAGTCTAGAGGGGATTACAACATGCCTTTTGCACCCAATTACACCTTAGCACTACATTCCACCCTCAGACATATGGGAAAATATAGAGGACCATCCAGACATTGGAGGATATGTAGCCAGCATGTGTTCTATACATTACAGGATTGTGGGTACATCACTATCCCCTCATAGTGTTTTCCAACAAAAATAGCTATCACTATACCATTGGCATTGGATTGTTCGAAGTCTAATACATAAGATCATGTAACTTATCCATATATAGGATAGGGGTAGGGGATGAAGCCCTTCTTAGACAAGAGGTAGTGCATATCACAATGGAGAAGGACCCACTTGTTCTTGGAAGGATGAAGGTGGCTCGGGACAACTGTAAGTCGTATGAATATCACAGGAGGAGTCCCATGGAGTTTGATGTTGGGGAACTCATGTTCGTAATGTTCTCCCCTCAGTGTGGATAGAATAGGTTTGGTGGAGGATGAAATCTTTATCCCCAGTTCATTGGAACATTCATGGTGTTGAGGTGAGTTTGTGAGGTGGCATATTAGCTGAAATTTCCACCGCGGTTGGAGAGGACCCACAGTGTCTTTCATTTCTCTATCACCTCCGTCAGTATTCGCACGATGACTCTGACATCCTATAATGGGGAGAGTTTTATGTCTAGAATGATGTGACATTTATAGAGCGACTGGTAAGAATCATGGATCGTAAGGAGAACGTGCTTCTTGGGTGGACCATTCCTTTGGTTTTTGTGTTATGGGGTCATGGTGGTCGCAAGGAGAGTACATGGGAGCGAGAAGCAATGATGTGAGCATAGTACATAGAGTTGTTCTATATTTTTTATTGTGTTTTTCTTTGTACCTTTCTTGTGATGTAATGTTTGACCTCACATGATGTTTGATAAGTGGTTTCCATGTTCTTTGATTTTGTGTGAAATGTCCTTACAATGGGGGGGGGGATATCCTGATTCCTAATCAAGTTTCATCGATGTGGATGCAATTAATCCCATGCAGGCAAGACAGTAACAGTGAAAGAAGATAGTATTGTGACATGAATTAATGATCTCCCTAATACATGTGTCTGGGCGGTGTGACTTTTGGTGTTTATGTGGTTGTTTGGGGGAAGTTTGGGGCCTTTATGTTTGCACAGTTTCTCAAGGGATAGATGAAAATGAGTTGTTCATTGATTTCAAGGTTTTTCATTCTAGCCTGAAGAATTACACAAGGTGGTTTTCTCCTATGAGGTATTTTATGGTGTGGTTGTTTGGAACCACTATATTCTAGGTTAGTTTTGAAATTCATGAGGAATTTAATAGTTTGAGAAGTATTTAATGTTACAACTTGGATTTCACCAGATCCATCATTTGTGAAAATCTAGTTTTAGGGTGTTCTATGAGGCAATTGTGACTCATTTCAAGAGTTTTTCCAAATTTCTAGTTTTCCTTAGGTAACTCAGTTTTTCAGCGTTGGTATGTCAGTGTGTCAGCATGTTAGTGTGTCATCATGTATATGTGTCAGCATGTCAGTGCCATGACATGTCAGTTCCTCGGCATGTCAGTGCCTCGACATGTTAGCGATTTGATTTGTCAGCGTGTCATTGAGTTAGGGGTGTTGGCATAATTGAGTTAGGAACGTCGACAGCAATGTGTTCGGGCATCGGTGGGTCAAGCCATCGGTTTTTATAGGTTTTGGTAGGTTATTTCAATGGTATATCTACATCCTTAGCTCAACGTCAGTAGCTTAGTCATTAGTGGATCTCTGTTGGTGAGTCACCAAATGGTGACTCACCCAATCGTTAAATCCTTTGATGTTTTCCCAATTTTTTAATGTTTTCCTGAATCTCCCCGCTTACATCTTATTTGACATAAACAAAGATTAAATAATTGTTGGGGTTTTTAAAGGGACTTTCAAATTGTATTAACTATATATTTTAACACCCCAACATACCAGTTGATTTTTGATAATCAAACAGTGTGATCATAACAACAGTTCCATGGTTAATGAATTTTTGAAACTGTTCTTGCTTTCAAATAGGATCTGTCTCTTCAAGAAATGGATTTTCCCTTACATGATTGTTTTCTTTTTCCCATTAGTGTTCCTAGGGCCTTCCTACATAGACAAGTCATGTGACTATTCTAATGGTCTCTGGATCAACTTTCGTGATGTTTCATGCTGCTCGTGTGATCGCATGTTATAGGTAAAATGAGGAACATAGATCCTTTGATCATCAAGGTATATATTTCTTATATCTCTCTTTATATGTGAATCATGCGAGGTGGGTGTACTAATGATTCCTTTTTAGGAATGGATGAATAAATTTCATAAAATTAGGAACAAATAGGGATTAAATGTGATCAAAAGATAACAGGGAAAAATAAAATAATGGGTCGGGAGTGGTTTGAGGCCGAACACATTTTTTATTTTTTATATTTGATACTTTGGTGGATTTTTTTGACTTTATTCCAATTAGAAATCATGACCATTGTTAGTATTTTAGTGTGAACTAGTGATTTCCTATTTTTTAATGCTTTGATAGATGGTCATAAAATGAAAATCTCATAAACCATATATAAATGGTTAAATAAAGGGATTCCCCCAGATCAAACATATTATGTGGTCACACTGGTTATAATTATGTGGAATTGAAGAACCTCTTCTGGTTAAATCAAAATATATATTAAAATCTTGTTGATAGGTGTGGATGAGTGTTTTGTTATATTGATTTTTTTGATCTTTTGTGAGTGGTTTGGAAAAGCTGTTTAGAGCATTGTTATGAGTAAAAAGGTGGAGATAAGAGTAAGTTATACGAGGAGACTCTGGTTTGTGTGTACAATGAGGTTGTGGGAAAATGGATGTTGTTCTAAGAATTGTGTGTGGTGAAATACATGAGGTGTGTTGGTATCCAAATTTGAGAGACTAATTGATTTTGGAATCAATGGACTTGTATCAGTGGAACTAACTTTGTTTGTTTCATTACCATCTGCGGCATTTTGAAGTGGTACTACGGTGTGGTTATGAACTTGTATACAATGGGACTGCATTTAAGAATTTTTAGAAAGTGGGTTTGCAGAGTCGGGTTGTGAGAGAATGATTTTTTTCTATAATTTGGAATAATTATAGTTGGTTGTGGATAAACGATGACTTACAGTGGGATTGCAAATCTGGTTTTGTTGTTGTTGTGTCGTAGGGATGCATACTGGTTTCTTGTGATTTTGATATGGTTTTTGATGATAGTTTCCCAGTAGTTCTGGAATAAAATAAATTTAATATCTAAATTAATAAATGAAAAAATGGGTTATACTTAGGGAGTGTCTATTTTATGGTCGTGCATATAGGGGTTGCAGCAACTGTGTTCTTGTATGAGTTTGTCATCTGTTGTGCCAACCAATTGGTTGAGATGAGTGGTTGATTAACTATATATATAAATTTTAGATTCATGAGATATCTATATGAACCCCACCCTTTTGGATAAGAGTGTTTCGAACTCCTTCATCTCATAGGGGAGGGTGCCTTTCCTGAATTCCCAATGGGAGGATGGACGATTAGTTAATGACTTTCTTCCTCGCACCCTATACTATGTTCTTACCACTCTATCATATCCTAGATGGCTATAATGTGTTGAGGATTTCCTTATCCCAATATCCTTTGGGATATATTTTGTTGTGGATGTGATGAATAGGTGTTTTATGGTAGGATTTTTTCCCATGTGTCTGATGGATGAGGCCTAGGTGTCTTCAGGAGAGAGGAATGGTTGTTCTGGACCAGGTGTTTGTGTGTGGGATTATATGTGGTTTGAGACCTATGTGTCTGTGGGAAGGATCTGGTAGTGGGACTGCATATGGGAATAGTGGTATTGTCAATAAGTGACCTGTTAGTGATGATAAGTTATCTAGTAGTAAAGTGTTGTGCGGTACTCAAATATCAACGTGCTTATACTAATAATTTACTTGAAATAAAATGTTTGGTGAGTATACCTTACTGGGGATGGAATGGTTAGTATTCCTTGGTAGGTACGTTAAGGTTCAAATATTTTCCAAAATGGACATTATTATGTTACCTCACATGTCAATGGGTGGACACTGTTTCCCTACAAGGTATACTCATATGATCACCCTGTGTATATAAACTATTTTTAGGTTTCCAAGAGGACATTCAAGACTGTGCTGGACTTTACTAGATTGAGCATCAAAATTAGATTCAATTAATATGTGTTCTCTTTTTCTTGTGGTATTGGTTTTGGTACAATTTTTTTACTTTATATCATATTTAATTTTGAACATGAATGTGGGAATGGATATTTTCATTACTTTTAATTTTAGTATATGGAGATGTTTCAAATTTATCATCATATGTCCTCATATTGTTAAAAAATGGTATCTCCCTCTATTTTATATGAGATTATATACCCTTGGTGCTAGACGGCACTCCAGGGAATATTTATGGCAGGATTCATGGTTCATTATCTCTCCTTGATCATGAGGAAGGGTGTGACACTTTGTTGTCCATTCCCTCATCCTGAAGAAAGAAAGTCAATAAATTGTTAAATTATTATATTATTTCGTTTTAATGTATAATTAGACTTTTTTTTATAATTTAATTCAATATAAGTTATTGAAATTTGTTTCAAATTGAAATTAGAAATAAAACCATTTTGAACTTCTGAACAGTTCACTTTAAAACCATATTTTTTAGTTTTGTCTACAATATTATTATTAAATATAATTTTACCAATTATGTGAATTGAATTACGTAAAACAGATTCCATATTTGGAATAATATAGTCTAAATTAGTTTTAAATCCCAATTAAATTTGTTGGGATGTGGCTCAACCCTAAACATCCTACATAACATTAAAATTCATAGAAATTAATGCCACATTAATATGGATAGATTTTAATATAAAATAATCATTAAATTAATCACTTGATACAACCTATCCTCAAGTATAAATACCAAACCTCACATCTCTATTTTGACCCAAAAATCCTTGTAGCTCCTCACATATCTTACCAAACCACTACTCAACACTCTTCCTATGTCCAAGTTTTTATAGTCTCACAAAATGATCAAATCCAAGATCCCCAAGTGTCTTATAAGTAGGGTATATTCAAGGGGTAATTTTATAAAAATACCTCATTTAATTTATTTTCTTTTTCAACATTCTCCTCACCTACTTAATACATCAGTGCATGATAACACAAAAATCATGTATATACTAGATATTTAGGTTTATAATGGGATATATCATATCCAATTAATTTCTAACCATATCTAATTCAATGAAATAAAATTACTACAATTTTATGGTGGTTAAACGCCTCAATAAATAATAATTGTTTTTTTCAATTACCGCCTTTATGAATGGTCATAAAACTATTTTATGGTAAAAAAAAAATTTAATATGTATATTATAACCTATTTAATATTTAATAGATTTTATATTAATTTTTCCTTCATTCTATTCATATCGATGTTACACGATAACTTCGTTTGGGGATTTGTGGACTACCACCTCCGCAAAATGATGTGATCTATTCACAAATCAAACTGAATTTATTAAAGATTGATTCAATAAAAATATATGATATAAATTAAATAATATTTATTATTTAATGATAATACCAATATATATATATAATGATTTCACATAATCTCGTTCTTTCAATACAATATGTAAAAACAAAAATACAGTTCATTTGTACGTACGACCAACCATCTCCATGAATTATGTTTTTAGTATGTCTATAATGATTTTTATAAATTCTAATATAATGAATATATTAGATATTTAAATCATTATATATATTCTGTAGACGATGGAATTATATACCCATGGACTATTGACATCATACCATGTTCATTTTCGACTCAAATACCAAATATCGAAAAAACGTATGACATGAACATTAATAATTATGTAATTGATATAACGTGGAAATTGATGATATAAAAGGAATAATAAACATGAAAAGGTTCTGATTCTAGTGAAAATTATCCTAATTTTATTATTCAGGATGAATAAGAAACATATGAGATGATTTGGACTTGAGGTAAGAAAATTCCTTAAACCAATATCCATTCATGGGTTAATCTTAGTCTTCATCATTATTTCGGTCAACTCTTAGTTGTGATACAAATTTCTAATATCTTATCTTTTATTTTTAAATGTTTTATTGTATATAAAGTAAAAATATATAATCAATTAAGTTTATTAAATGATATTTATAATGGAATCTTTACCTAAAACATTGTTTTATATGTTTTAATGATTTATTTTTCAAAATCATTCTCATTAATGTCCATGATTTCAAAATTGATTTAAGTATTTATTTACATGGACTTGAATGTTATAAAATGTAAAATACAGTCAACTGTTTCAATGTTTTTTGGGATAAATTTATTAAAAAATAATCTTTTTAATGATTCAGTTGTATTTCAAAAATATTTTGACTAATTAAATAACGTGGAATGTTTCATTTTACATATATGCATCATGAACTGAATATCTGGATTTTATAACGCATTAATGTCTTGATTTTTAATTTTCATGTTTAAAATTTTATTTAAAATAATTTGTTTTCATTTATGAGTGTAAGACTTTGAAAAAATGAATTGCGATTTCAAAGTGGAAATGTTATTTTTCTATTTTTAAAATTTTATGTGTTATGATAATATTATTGTTATTCAGAATTGTTTATGTATATGGGAGGTTCAATAAAAAACAAGGTTGTGTGATATCATCATATCTATCCAATTAATTGGGTAATGAGGCATAGTTAAATGATAATGGTTCTCTTTAGATATTAAGGGAATGTACAGTGATGGGTATTCCAAATATGGACACAGAGATTACTCCCTATGTAGCAATAAAAGATATAAAGTATGTATGATATGGATTCCTCAAGAAACCTTTATGATTTATGTTTTATAAGACTTTTCTTAAGAATAATATGCTTTAATGAGATATGTTGAAGAGTTTATATTTTATTAGTGAAAAGTTTGATTTTTTTAAAATATTTTCATGAGTTTAAAATATTCATGAACTTACGGTTTCAGTCCTTATTTTTTATCCCTTACAAATATTTTTGTGCCCATTCCTAGTTTTTGAAATATTTTCCAATGTGATAAGTATGGGTAATATAATGGAATAATTCATGAATACTTTTATCATGAATGGAAATAATTTTTAATTTTAAAGTGTTTTATTTTCCGTAAAAAATGGACAGTGATTAAAACTGTATACTTTGTAATTTATGAGTTGTTGTGGAAGAGTTCTGGCCTAATTAAATAAAACTCTAAACCTAAATATATCTACAATATAGATTTTTGACTTAAATCATGATTAAGTATCATTTAATGATGGGGAAAAATGTTGGTATCAATGGATGTTTTCGATAGATTTAAAGGTTATGATGTTATTTATGCATAAGATTGAAGTTGTATATCACTACAATAGTTAGAATACCTGAAAGAGTAGTATTTATTTTAAAAAAATTGAATTTTTTTTAATAAAATATCTAAATATATTGTAGTTCTTTTTTTCCTTCTGAGATAGTATATTTTTATTTTATTTATATACTCTCACTAACCATTTTGGTTCTGGTAAATGGATGGATCGAGGAGGCACCAAAGTAATAATGGATGTGAAGGAAAATGTAGTGGATCTATGAATAAAAAACTAAATGAAATGGGGGATATAATGGGAAACCTATGGTAATTATAAACCAACTATCAAGAGTTATGATTAACCACTTGATCATTGGTGAGAATTCAACTACATCATATATGAGAGAAATGATTCCATCTCGAAGTTAAGGTAAAAAGGTTCATAAGGAAAAATAAAATCAATGGTATATGATTCATGAATGTGAAATGACACACTTAGTAAAATTTATTAAATGTACTTGATGAAGTTTTATGTGTGGAAATGGTGGTCATGAAACAATAATCTTAAATGTAAAAAAAGGAAGAGTTCAGTTGACTCCATAAAAGGGATAGAAGATCTTCTTGAGTTATGAATTAATTTTTTAAATGCATAGAGTATAGTCATTATAAAAATCAATGTCCTATGAAGACGGATCACAAATGGAATCATTAGAAGGAATCTGAAAATTAAAAATGAAAGGAATGTATTATTTCTTCACTCATTTTCGACATTATTGAAACACATGACACGATTCATGTTATTTCTTATAGGAATGTAGAATTAATTAATGATATGGAAAATAATTGTCAAAGGGTCTTGAAGAATAATGAATGTGAAATATTTGTACATTTTAGGAATTGGAGAGTTATGTCAGATCTATGGATAAAGAAATATTTAAAAGTATTAATGCTCTTTTGATGATGGTATTACATTGGATGTATTTTTTTAGTATTTGTAACCAATATCTTTAGTATGAGAAACTTTTATTCGAGGAAAAGTTGTCTTATCTTGGGTGGAAATAATTATAATGTTATAAATATCAATTGGGCTTTAATTGATCTTTGATTTTAAGGTAATGTTGGGAAATTACATTTTTGGATAAAAATTGTATTTCGCAGGATAAATGTTGGGGTTAAAATATGATATGTTTATTTTTTAGGATTTTATCTCTTTTTGGGAATGTTAGAAAATTTTATACTTTTAAGAAAAAGACACACCGTAGGAAGGGTGACAACCCATCATACCAGAAAAGGCTATGGGAATCAAACCCACAACCGAAGTGAAACAAGCCTTAATCACCTACAACTGGACTATGTGATGTCTATTGTTAGTATGACTTATTCTTTTTAGTTTGAATATTATATGGATTAAAAATATATTTATTAGAGATATATATATATTATATTGAATAGATAACTGTGGGATTTTAAAATTATTTATTGAATAAGTGAATAACTTTATTTTAGATGATAGTCACGATTTTGGGAACCATATATGACCATGGAAAATAGGGAAAAAATGGAATATTATTTTAGTAATAAATGTTAAATTATATTTGGGAAGAATTTACGATGGGCTAATGGTGATACAAGTATTTTTTGTAAACATTATTGCATATTCCAGATTATTAGGGAAAATAATTTTTGTGTGAGACATCAAGAGTAATTGATAATATTTTGAGTTAAATGATAAAATTTATCTTTGAGGAAAATGTTATCAAATCCTTCATATTTTCGGTTTCTATACTTTTTTGGTTTATGTTTATTGAAATTTAAGGATGATTTTTTATCAAATGAAATGTACATAACAAGGTTATTAAAGTTTAATTTTGGGCATTAAATATAGGATTATTATTTTCAGATAATAGTTTAACAGTATCCTAACCATTTTAATTTTGGTTAATTACTAATGCTAAGATAAATATATACATTATCTTTCTATATTATGGTATTCTATAGAAGTTTATTCTATTGCAGTAGGCATGAAAAAGTCATCTTAAATACTCATTGTTTGAAGAAAAAGATGAGTTAGTTGTAAAAATGATTAATGGATGAAAATATACTTTTTCATGTAAGTATATTTCTTTATGATCTTAGTCTAGGTTGTAATTTTATTCCTCAAATCTATGAAAATGATGTTAAAGGGAAAACATTATACAATTACTTTTATCAACAGAGTTTTTCCCACCACATATTTGTTTCATTTTTATGGTTAATATTCCATCATTATGTGCATTAAATTAGTAGGTATATCTCATGAAAATGTTAGGTCTGTAAACGTTGTGAACTAGAATTCTTAAAATGAGGATAAAAATGATCCAAAATAGCACTAAAAAATATATAAATTCACCTGTGATGGAGAACTCTAAAGCATGTAGCACAAATAACACTCCTACTTCTATAAGCAGTCAGGAAATGACCAAGATCCCAATAACTTCTAAAAATATTAGATTAAATATTTGAAACAAGGGTTCATGAAACAAATAAAATATTCTAACTCCAAATATATTTCTAAATGAAGATCCTTTTTTGGAATTGTCAGGTTATTTCCAACTCCGACACTCCATCTATTTTAAAAAGAATGATCATCATACACTACCGTATTTTGTTTTCTATTGCTGAAACTAAAACCATTTTCTCTCCCAAGTTCCACCACATTTGTCAGCATGGATATTCCTTCACTACAGTAATTAAAAATTTCACTCAGGTTGATTCTCTAAGGATCTTCTCACACTCTTCTATTTAAAATGTCAATTTTATTAACATATCAGTTCAAGTATTCACATGTGATTATGTTGTTGAAGGAACTCATATTTTTTGCTCCTTTGTTTATGCCTTGAATAGATATCATGATAAGAGACCTCTTTGGGATGATATCACTTATCTACATAATAGAACTTAGGCACCTTGGTTTATAATTGGAGACTTCAACGGTATTCTCAATTCATGATAGAAAATTGGTCCTTCACATGCTATGTTCTCCATGAAAAAATTAAAAACCACTATTGAAGACAAAAAACTCATTGAAATAAATATTATAGGTTCCAAATAAACCTTGTATAGAAAACACTAAAATAGGGTGGTCACCTCCAAACTGGATATAGCCTTCACAAACATTCCTTCTCTAGATAAATGAGACACAATTTCTAGCACAACCCTTTACAAAATCTATTCAGATGATCTTCCTATTTTGGTCAATGTCTCCACCAACAATGTTAAACGTCCACCTCCTTTTAGATTTAATAATTCATAGTTCTCTAACTTTGAATACACAGACATAATAATGTAGTTTTGGACATCCATGACTCATTACAATGATGATTTCTATTTCCCTACAAAATTAAGGTCTCTTAAACATATTCTCAGAAATTGGTATAACTCTCATGTCAAAAAAATCAACATGGATATACTCCTCCTTGATAATGAGCTGAATCATCTTCAAATTAATAGAATGAATTCTAAATTTGGAACTAATCCAAATAATGAAATCAACATTTCGATAAAGCTAAACTCTTTTAACAAATTTAAGGATAGGATTAGGAAACAAGTTTTTAATGTAAAGTGGTTATCTGAAGTTTATTGAAACACTATGTTCTATAATTCCATTCAAAGAGGTTAGAAAAAATGTAGACCTCTTGCCTCTTTAAAATATGGTGAAATCATTTTAGATAACAAAAATGATATTTATGACAATATTGTTTCTTATTTTGAATCTATCTTTAATGGCCCTGATTATAACAACAACCTTTTACCTGTGATAACTATGATAGCGGTTAGTGATGAAGATACCAAATTTATTCTTAACACTCTTATTGATCATGAAATTAAAGACATTGTCTTTAGTTTAAATCCAAATAGTGCTCCTAGCCCAGATGGATTTAATAATGGCTTCATTTAACACTACAAAGATATTATTAATTTTGAGGTTTGCATGCTTGTCAAATCCTTCACCTCCAATAGTGTTCTCCGTCATGGTATAAATTCCCAATATCACTCTCTAATTCCAATGGTTGACAATGGTTCTAAGATCCACTTGTTTCGACCCATTTCCCCCATTAACACCCTCTATAAAATCATTATGAAAATCATTACTAACAGGATCTCTTCTATCACATCCAAATTAGTTTCCTAGAATCAATTTGGGTTTAATAAGGGTAGATCCATCCAAAATTGAATTTCTATTTCTTCTGGGTGATTTAACACCTATTCCAAAAAAACATAGGTGGTAATATTTCCATTATACATGAAACTAAAAAAGCCTTCAATACCATGGACTGGAGATAAATTTTTAATGTGCATCAATCTTTTGGATTTGTTAATGTGTTTATCATTACTATCCGAACTTTGTCCATTTTTTCCTCCATCTCCATTACTATTAATAGTACCCCCAGGGGATATTTCTAATGAACTATAAGCTTTAGATAGGGATACCATATTTCTTCCATCCTTTTCTCCATTATAGAGGATAATCTTAGTTGACTTCTCGCTTGTCTCTTTGATAAAAAAAACATAAACCCGTCCCTATTTCATGAAATATAAATTCTCTTACTCACCTATAGTATGCTGATGATATCATTCCCTTTCTTTAGTGTGATAAAAGAAATAGTCAATCCCACAAAAATTCCCTTGCTCACTATGATGACCTCTCTGGTCAAACGATTATCTGGAACTAATCTTCTATATTATTTGGAAAGAACATTCCCCCTAACATGAAGTGAATCATTAAAAGTGACATAGGTATAAAAGAGGTATCTCTCCGTTTTAATTACCTTGGTTTCCCCATATTTTGGGGAAGTCCAAAATCTTTTCATTTCCTTGAAATTTCCATTCAAGTTATTAATAATGTTTACACTCCTAAAGGAAAATCCCTCTCTTTAGTGGGTATAATATACCTTGTTAAATATACTATTGTCTCTAAAATGGGTTACTCTATGATGGTATAGAAATGGAATTTTAGTATTATAAAAAATGAATACCTCAAACATAAATTGTTTTAGGACCGGTAGAACTGTGGAAAGGAAACTTGTCACCATCCCCGAGTCAACTTGTTGGAAACCAATTGAGAAGGGTGGTATGGGCATTAAAAACATTAAAAATTTTAATGAGGCACTTCATGCCAGGATGATTGGGAATATTCTCTATAATAACTTTGATTCTATCAACATCCATAAAAATAGATTTCTTCAAAAACATAATAATGGAAACTCTATCTTTCATGTGTCCTTTATCTGTCTATCAATACACCATTATTTTTCTCTCATTCTGAGTAATTCTAGGTGGATGGTCTCCAGAAACAACTCAATGAACTTCTAGTAAGATAACTAGGTTGGCACTCCTTTAATCTCTAGGGTTTCCCTTGAACAATGCCATGAGAACACCAACCTATCAATAAGATATGTTCTTAATTATAGAAAGCATTCCCTTCCTGATGATATTATGAATGTCTTTCACACATTCCCCTTCTCTAACACTGATGATTTATTAGTTTGGGAACCTTCTCACTGTGGGATGCTTGATTAAAACAACTTTTATATTCAATTTCATAGTTACACTGAAAGTGATTTTTTTGGTTAAAACTTTTTTAAAAACCATGGATAGATCACTCAAGATTTACTCTTATTTGGCGGCTTGCTCATAATAGACTACCCACTAATGATCGTCTTCAATCATCTAGTTTTCAACACTGTTCTAAATATAGTCCCTACAATCAACACAGAGAAGATTCTGATTATCTATTTCATTCTTGTGCCACTTATTCTTCTCCTAGGAATTAAAATTTTGACATTTTTGATTGCATATGGTGGATGAATGACTCTGTCAAATATCAATTAATGGTATGTGAGGATCTAAATAGTTCTCAGAAATTTAAAATCATTTTCCATACTATTGTCTCTGAGATTCACCACATGATATGGTATGATAGAAATGCTCTTATTCATAATAAATTCTCATCTTGTATTAATTCCGGATGAACTCGGATTCACATTTCCATTCGTCAAGCTAATTCGATGAAAAAGGGTCACTACAACAATACAATGTATGACATTGGCATCATTCGATGATTATGTATTGCTAGATACTATTTCCAACCACACCATAATTTTCATGTACTTTTGATTTCCCCTCTTTCAGTATGGATTAAGGTTAATGTTGATGGTTCTTCCAAAGGAAATCTAGGCCCTTCAGGCTTTGGATCCATCTTCAAAAATCATATTGGCCGGATCATTGGTTTCATCTATGGTAGTTGTGGAATTTCTTCCTCACTATAAGATAAAATGATGGGTATGATTCGTTTTGTAATTTTTTTTCAAATAACAAGGTTGGAAGAACCATTGGATTGAGAGTGATTCGACCTCCATAGTGCCAGCAAGTTGGAATGGTGTGATACATCTTGGGTGGCCGATCACCACACATTGGGTGGACTGCATCTGTGCTCTTCTAGAAATTAACTACATCATCAATCATATTTATCATGAAGAAAACATGGTTGTGGATGGTCTTGAATAAAAGGGAGTCAATCAAGACATTACCTAGATTGACGATCTTCCCAGTGACTTACATCGTTTTCATAATAAAGATGCTAATATGTTTCTGTCTTTTTGACTTTCATAATTTTTTTCCATTATATTTTCAATGCCTAGTTTTTCTGGACATGAATCATCTTAAAATAAATCCAAGATATAGTTAACTATAATTATATACTAGTAAATAATAGTTAGTTTTATCTTCCATATACATATTTCCCGATATGGAACCCTATTATTTGTTACTCATGTGATCATGGTACTTCAATTTCATTATTTTAAATTGGTAGTTCTATTAATATTTTTTTACACGTTTGGATTTCCATAATGTTATTTTGAAAATTTATACCTTAGTTACTAAACCAGAATTCAAATTCTGAGGATGAAATTTATTAAAGTGGTAGGATTTGACATCCCGATTTTTAATAATGAAACACTACATTCATTAGCGTACATGATACACTACATCGAACTTAAATGAACATCTAAATATTATTATTTAAATGATACAATTTTAACATATATGTTTGCATGGAATGATTCAATAGTATTAACTAAATTATTAAAATATGTTTTACACATTTTTATATAGTGATTCATTGGTTACCCAATTAATTAGAAATGTATATAAAAATCAGTTGAATATAAAGGATGTTTTTTAAGAGAATAGATGTGTTTATAAAGTAATAAAATCACTTCGTTTGGATTATATTAATCAAATATAAGTTATAAAATATTTTCAAAATTCGTCTTATATGTTTTATTGATATCATATAACAATAAAATAAATTTTATTCATAAAAGGGTAATTTTAAAAAAAATGATTTTTTACTATATTTTAATGCATAACCCATTTTAAATCAAATGTTTGAAACTTTTATAAGTTATTTTTTATATAATAAACTTCTTATTTGGAATAGGGACATAAAATTTCACTTTGGACAAATTTATTGTATTTTTCTATTATTATTCATTTTTGTTAATATATTGTGAAAAATACTTCATTTACGTTTTTAAAAAATATTCATCTAATTTTTTTATATAGTTATATTTTTTTATTGGTTTTAATGTAAAATTATATTATTTTTTCATTTAATTAAACATAATTCATTGTAATAAATTTATAATTGTAATTAGATATAAATGATTTTCAAAATTGTTAATGTTTCACATTAAAACCCCATTTTTTCTACATAGATAATATTAAAGCCAATTCTTATTGTTATGTGATTTAAATTCTGCTAAATTGATTAAATATTTGTAATGATAAGGTAAAAAATATTTTTTAATCTCATTTTCATTTTTAGGTTTAAAAAAGTAACAATGGTAGAAAATTTATTTAGTGTTTTATTGGTAAAATTGTGATAAGGGTTAATGTCAAAAGGTAAATTATTCGCATACCTACAAATTATATCATTTAAATTTTTCTTAAAGTGTTGATCAACCCTAACCATACTAAACAAATTAATTATGTTTATTAATCAATTAAATTAATTCCACCTCAATGTGTATAGCTTTCCACATAAAATAATCATTAAATTAATCACTTGATCCCACCTCTCCATAAGTCTAAATACCACCACTCACCTCCCCATCTCGAACCAAAAATCCTTTTACCTCCTCAAATATATTCCCTAACCTCTCATCCTCACTATACCCATGTTCATGTACCACTTGTCTCATAAAAATAAAAAATCAAGGGTCCTCAAGGGTCTTTCATGTAGGGGATATTCAAGAGGTAATTTTCTCATTGTACCTCTCTTAATTTATATTTTTTGCTTGATTATCCTCAACTACATCATCCATTAATTAATAAAAATTACATAATAATGTATATAAATTTTTTTTGTTTCTAATGGTATATATAATATCCATTTCATTTCTCACATCCTCTTATTCAAGGATACAAAATATTTTTCCATGTTTTTCCAGTTAATCGCCTCTCTAATGAATATTTTTGATCATTTTCCATTAACGCCATAATGGATGGTAATAAAACTATTTCACAGGTCAAATAAGAATTTAATATTTATATTATAACTTATTTCATATTTTGGAGCTGTTATATTAAAAATTCATTCATGTTTTTCATATTATTGTTTAATGATAACTTTAATTGGGGATATGTGGACTACCAACTCCTCAAAATGTTGTGATTCATTCACACATGACACAGAATGTATTGAGGATTATTTCATTAAATTTATATTATATATATATATAATATTAATTATACTATAAGATATTATATATAAATGTACATATTTACATACATTTCTTTTAATCATGTTCTTTCAATACAATAGGAAAAACGAAAATAGCATCCATTTTTTACATACGACCTATCATCTCCATGAACAATATTATTGATTTGTATTTATAGGTTATCATAAATACTTATATAATTAATATAAAAAATATTTATTTCATAATTTATATTCTGGATATTATGTACTTATGAACACATGGACTATTAACATCATACAAAATTCATTTTTTACTCAAGATCTAAATATTGACAAAATGTCTTACATGGACTTATATAATTATGTAATTGTTATAATATTGTAATTATGGATATTAAAGGAATAATAAACATGATAAATTTCTGAATTAGGTTTAAATTATCCTAAATTTATTATTCTAGATGATCAAGGAACATACGATTTGAGCCAGACTCGAGGTAATAGAATTTCATAAACCGATATACATTCTTTGGGTTATAATTATACATTTTCATTATGTCATTAAACTCTTATGTATAAAATGAATTTTTAATATATTATCTTTTATTTATAATTTTTTCAAGTGGATTTATTGTTAATATATAAAATCGATCTATTTTATTAATTTATATTTGTAAGGGACTCTACCTAAAACACCATTTTCAATGTTTTGGAGATTTATTCTACCAGATAATTCTCATTAACATCCATATTTTCAAAATTATTTTAATGATTTATTAATTAGGATATGAAATATTTAAAATGAGAACATCATTCAAAATTATCAGAGTTTTATAGAATATATTGATTCTGAAAATAACTTTTATGAGGTTTTAATCACGTTTTTTAAAATGGATTGATTGTTTCAATAACATGGAATGTTTTATATAAAATATTTTCTAGGAACTGAATTTCAGGATTTTATATAAATTTAATGTTTTTAGATTTTATTTTCAAGTTTTATATTTTATTTTCGAATAATGTGTTTTCATTTATGAGTGTGGGGAACTGTAAAAATGAAATTTTATTTCAATGTGGAAATTATATTTTTTTCATTATGTGTGTTTTATGTGTTATGTTTATATTATGGTAATTTGGAATATTTTATATATATGGGTGCTTCTATGAAGAACCGAGGGTACGTGATCCCGTGATATATATCTTATGCATTGTGTAATGACTCTAGGTTAGTCTATAATTTTTCTCCTAATATATTTATGTAATATACTATGATGGGTATTCCAAATATGACTATAAAGGAAACTCCCACTGTAGAAGTGAATGGTATAATGTAATTATCATATAGATTCTTCAAGTTACCCTTATGATGTATTATTTATAATATATTTTTCACAAATCATTTTGTTTAATGAGTTTTGTTAATGATATTGTGTTTTATGGGTGAAAATTTTGATTTTGTGAAAAAAATTCATTAGTTTTAAATATTAATGAACTACGTGTTTCATTCGTTATTTTGTATCCATTATTTATATTTTTGTGCTCATCCCATGTTATTCAAATTTTTTTCACAGTTTTTCATGATAGTTAAGAGAATCGAATAATTCGTGAGTTTATTATTATAATATTAAATCATGTTTTATTTTAAAGTGAATTATTTTACAGAAAAATGGATATTGAGTAGATGTGTATACATTGAAATATTTTAGTTGTTGTATAATATTTATGGACTAATTATCTAAAACTCTTAACCTAAAAGGTTCTTATATGTGAAAGCTTGACATAACTCAAGATTTTGAATCATTTAAAGCTAGGGCCTTATATTCTCATGGAGCTTTTAAGTTTATATTTTTAGAGAAATATGACTATATCCTAGCATAATGGATTTATAAACAACTGCTTCATAATGATGATCATCATATTACACAATAGGATATCACCATCATACATCTTAAACACTTATATAAATTATTAATTGAATATCATTTTCAATAACATGGGCTAAAAAAGCATAAAAAGTTTGAGCACAAATGATTTGTAAAGGTAAAAATAATCATTAATAATTTAATGTCATCAGTTACAGTAAGATGTAGATAAGGGTATGGTGACATAATTAAAGTGCATAAGAATATCATAAGATAACTCATACCCATCAATATATATATCATCACAAATTAAAAAAAATAAATACTTAAAAATTCATGAGTCATCATAATTGAAAAATCATGAGCTATGTAATATAAATATTGATCAAATGAAACATTTATGACCCAAATTATAAAAAAAATTTGGTGTCTTGGAATATCAACCTCATAGAACCCTTAATGAACCTATAAAATTGGAATTACCATATGGATGACTACTAATATAATAATATTGAGATTGTAATCATTTCCCAATGCATTAGAGATCAATCTATGTTAACCCATGATATATGATTTATAGAGCTCAACCAATTCTATCTTAGTGCACACATTGTGCATAATTTAAAATAATCGAAACATGAATTAGGTAACTATGGAATAATTTTCTTCATAAAACACATAAAAATTGAATTATTATTTTTATAATTGAATTAAAACCAAGAAAATAAATTTTTCCATGATAATATAATTGAAATATAATATACCCATCCAAAATAAATGGGTTTTATAACAATATTTTATAATAATAATGTGCTCATGGAAATGAAATAGGTTCTATAAAAATATATTTGAAAAAATAACAATCAATATAGTGAGTGAAATTGGATGGTATAATTTCAAAAAAACACCACTAGATATTATTTAGAAATAAGTGATGATGACGTTGATAAATGGATGTACCATTAAACTAATGTAAAAATATTTTTTAAGGAAAATGATATTTTTGTTTTAAAAAAACTCATAAAAACGAATAAATACGACAATATTGATAAACTAATTTTCTCTAAAAAAAGGATTGTAAACAAATAATGCAAACAAATTTGAGAATAATTGGAAATATTTTGGGAAAATATAATCATATCATAAGTGTTAAAATTAAAAATTCAATTAAGAAAACATAAATATTGGAGTCAAAAGTGACCCATTGGGAAAATATTACTAAATTTACATTTGCATCATTAAAAAGGTGGTAAAATATAATTAAAAATAGATATAAGGAAATGGAATTATAAGAGAACATTTTTTTTACTTATTTATAGAAATTTGGATACGGATGAGAATGATACCCAATCTAAAAGAAAACATAATATCATTATCACGTAGAAATTAAATTTTTGAAAAATTTTCAATAAATATTAAGTAAATTGTTATAAAACATGTGGAGATCAATAATAAAGAGTGGATACTAAATGTATATGTTTCATGAATATAGGATGTTATAATTTCTCTAAAGGAACCTTAAAAATAAATAATCTAAAAATGATTGATAGTTTAATATAAAACCTTTTCTGCATTGGTAACTCATCAATCATAATCCACCTGAAATAATAAATTTAAAACAAATATTACATATAATTAAAATAATTATTTTTTGGATATAACATATCACATAGGTAGTATATTTACCTCATAAAATATTATTGGTGTATAGAATTACATATGTATCATTGAAGGCAATTTGAGATGGGAAACCCTTACAATTATCATAAGGTTGAGATGAAAATTAATAATTTAAAAAAGTTGGTGAAGAAAAATTAATAATAGAAAAACAAGATTAAATAAAATATAAAATAATTAAAATTCATTACACACATAATCATATAATAATAAAGCAGTGAAGAATTAAAATAACCCAAAGTAAAGAAATTGAGTTTGATAACCACTTGGAAACTTAGGATTCAATTACCATAGATATATTAATTAAAATTTAATGTAAAGACCTGGAATTTTTTTGGAAAATATTATCATAAATTCTTTGGTATTTTATGAGTCCGCAGTTTCTGACGGCGCCTAATTTCGAGGCCCGGTGTGCCCGTAATCAATTTTTGAAGTATTATTAGGGTACATTCAGTAAACGTACGTGCGGGTTTTTCTATATTTTAAACCGTTTCTCAGAATTTAAATTTGAGGCCACCAATGAACTCGCAAGCACCGGTATTTTCTTAAGGATACCTTTACCGCATTTGTGTTTGGTCGAGAGTAGAAGTTATAATATGTGGATTCGTAGCAAATTAAATAAAATTATTGTATTGTACAGTTTTATTTAAGCGGTGGTTATTTCCTCCAAAGTGAAGTTGGGGCGGGACCCATACCCTACATAACCTCCCATGAGAGAATAATGTGTGGTGGGGCCCACAGGAGCACCTAACGCGTCATATTCCCTTTAACTTCCATTAAACCCCTTTTTATCTTTTGAACTCCCACTTATTGGAGGAGCCTCTCCACCTCCCTCCATTAATTGTGAAAACCCCATCAATTTAATTAATTAAGCACCCTTAATTAATTGGTTCTTTCGAATTAATTTGAAATGCATGGAATTATTAAATTGGGTAGCTTATATTTTCATTGCGTTGACAAATATTGGATTGGGGAAGCTCTGGATATTTAGAGGAAAGGTGTTCGTCTCTCGAAGAAGAACATCTCTGATGAAGAACACAAAGAAATTCTCCAAGGACGCTTCCTCTTTAGACGCACCCCGAGGTCAATGGAATCGACGTCCGTATTCCAAGGCGCCCGTCCTCCGCTACGCTTGTCTCCCACGACTCGTTGATGTGCATCGTTCTTGAAATTGAGGTAGGGGTTTTTGATTAATTTTAATGGAATAAAATCAAACTCTTGTTCATCGATTTATGCCTTGTTTTGACATTAGCCAATTGATACCAACTAATACAGAGGGCGTGGGTTAATCCAATATGGCGCGATGACCCTTTGTTGATTATTGTTGTTTTGGAGATGGGGGCTAAGTCAAGGAGGTCGCGGTGCCCTCGCACCATGCCGGAGGAGGACCACATATGAAGGAGGCAGCGATGTCGGCGACCAAGGGTAATCGTGGTCGCATGTTGAAGAATCGCGGCCCGAAAATGCAGGCTGTATGGCCAAAGAAGAACCGGCCGGTCTCATGACTGGAAGGGTTGGAGAAACACGGCGCCTCTTGGCGCCGCGCTGCGGAGAACCGCGGTCTGCCTCAGCAGGCCGCTTCGGTGGGTGAACCGGCCGACCGACTTCTGGCCAGGTTGAAGGAGGTCGTGGCACCTGAAGGTGCCTCGTGGGAGAATAGCAGCATGCCCATGCCGGATTCTCGTACTGGAGAAGACTGACCGACTTCGGTCGGCCAGGCCGGTGGTGCGGCGCTGCTCGGCACCGCCGTTTTAGAAAACTGGGGGGGTCGCGCCCCCTGCACATCTCGGCTAGCTGGCTGAGCCGTGGCTAGCCCCGTTCCGGGATTCCTGCCGCCGTGCTGGGCCATGCCCCGTCGGGCCGGGCTGCACCCCTTCGCTAGGTCGTACCTGCCGAGCCATGATGTGACGACCTGCCAGCCCCCCAGGCTTGATAGGTCGGGCCTGTTTCACTTAAATGCGAATAACTTCTTGACAGTGCATCCGATCGACGTGTCGTCTATGGCACTGGTACACTTGTGGTGAATCGTTCCTATTGCGATAATCTATGTTAGTTTTGGACGAATTTGGAAAAATTCTAGGTTTGAAAGGAGTGTAATTCCAACAGTGACCCTAGAATGGAAAATCCAATCACTCTCAGACCGGGCATCCGATTGACGCGCCGTCTGTCTAATTGGGTTCCTTTTGATGAGGCGGAACTTCGGGATACATCAGATCTGGAATTTGTGATAGTTGGTATATCATCCCCTTTTCTCGAGAAGTAGAATTTACTAGAATCGAGCGTGTTGTGTTTAGGAACCCTCGTGCTGGCTGTGACTGCAAAGACTACTGTACTGGAATCCTCCATGGGTTCGACAGCAATGACTACTATACTGGAATACTCCATGGGTTCAACAGCGACAACTACTGTACTGGAATCCTCCGTGGGTTCGATAGTGATGACTACTGTTCTGATATCTTGTTTGGGTCCTGCAGTTTGAACTCTGTACTTGTATCAAGTGTGGGTCTGACAGAGTAGCTGGTCTTGTATCCTATGTGGGTCCGACAGCTTAGCTGGTCTGGTATCTAGTGTGGGTCTGACAGCTTAGACGAATCAGTGACTACATCTTATCATCTCTATCACTATACAAAAGATGTATACCTTTGTGAACCGAGTCTTGACTTTCAATCATTATCATCGATGTGATTGACTTACTTTCTTGTGTGGACTGGGTTGTGCTTGGGCTCAAGAGTTGGAGCTGAACAGTGATTGATAAATTAGGTATATGTATGGACATATATGTCTATAGAGTTGGTTGATACTTCCTGATATTGTATTTCATCTATGGTTTGCCTTTCATGGATTCTGGGACACCTTCGGGGGTCTTGGGGTCCCTACTGAGTATCGTATACTCACCCCTACATGGGTTATGCCCACACTACATTATGTTGGATATAGATGATGAACATCACTGATCGAGGTAGATACTTGTGGAGATCAATGGTAACCGGAGGTGGACCACATGGTGAGACATAAACAGAGGAGACGGAAGGACCCTAGGTGCTGAGAAGACCATCTGTACCCACCCTTCAAGAGGAATTCACAAAGTATGACACAATAGTTGTTGTTTTACATTACTGCCGTTATACTAACTTTTCAGTTGTACTATACTTACTCTTGGGCTTGTATTTCTGGCCCCTTTCCTTTCAGCACATAATTTTGTATTCAGTTTTATTAAGTTATTATTTCATTTGCGCACTTTGTTGGGTTTGTTTACTTTTATAAATGGAATGCCTTCCCAGTATATGGATTTATTCCTTTGGTGCTAGTCGCCAGCCCCTGGCCTTTGGAAGGCAGGCTTGGGGTAGTCACGACACGGGCCCCGAGGACGGGTCATGAAAAATTGGTATCAGAGGAGTCGGTTCTACCATAGAACTCATGACTCTGATCATTCATTTCTATGAAGATATAGTGTTAAGATTATTGAGTGTGGTTTTCATTCCCGGGAGTCCAATGTTTGTGTGGAGGACGAAGTATCCGTACACCGAGATCCTGACCTCTGATTTCCGATTCAGTGCATGAAAAAAATTCTTGAATGTGTGTTTCAATGGTTTTCATTCTGATTACTTTGTGTCAGCTCAACAAGAATATTTTTTTACCATGGCGCACCTGTTTCTTTTTAGGATGGCCCCATGAAGGCAGCCAGTTAGGGTTCTGAGTTACGTATGAGATGGTAGCCCACTGAGCGACGAGGTCTCGTTGCAGGGCCCCGTCACAGCGGAGGCACTAGTGGTACCACTAACCTATGGGGCACTAATACCACCATCCCTAGAAGTAGAGAGTGCACGCAACCTGAGTGCATTGCACGAGTTCTGGAGATAGTGGCCACCCAGGTTCTACGGAGAGACGGACCCACAGGCAGCTGAGGACTGGCTGGAGGTTTTCGTTAGAGTTTTCAGATTGATAGGGACACCATCCGACCTTATGGAAACCCTTGCCTCAAGTCTCCTGCATGCATAAGTAGGTAGATGGTGGAGCCTGATGCTCTTGGTTCATGATGAAACATCTTTACTCTAGACGGACTTCGAGAGTCTTCCCTTCTCGGAGTTTTTTCCAGCCACCTTCATGCGGTGCAGATTCATGAGTTACTTCATCTGCAGCAGGACAACATGACAGTAGCTCAGTACTCAGTGAGGTTCACAGACCTCTCACGATACTCCATAGATATGGTACGGGACCCGGTCTTCAGGGCCCGAACATTTGACCAGGGACTCTGGCATGAGACCAGGGCTTTGACGATTCCCCTCAGCATCCCGATGCCAGAGGGGGTGATGGAGCGATCCCTTCAATTAGAGAGTTTGCCCGCTGAGCAGTCACCAGTGGCGAGACCCACTACAGAACGACACGTAGTGGAGTCTTCGGTAGTAGGCAGTAGAATGAATTCGTAGTGGTCCAACCAGACTGGGCCATCAGGTGGGTGATCTCATGATACAGGTTCAGTTGTGTGGGGCACACGAAACAGAGCCAGCCTTATGAGGAGTAGGCAGTGCTATGCAGGTAGCGGGCAGGGCAACATGGATCGTGACTGCCCAAACCAACTTGCAGATGATAAGCAGACGGTAGAGGGACCTCCTGAGAATAGGAAGAGGTTAGACCATGGTGGTCTGCTGGGAACAGGTGGACGAGGCGGAGGAGCTGGCCGAGCAGCGGGTGGTGAACGACGTTTCGAGACTCTACCACCACCAAACCCATGAGGTCCACCCCGACCACTAGAAGCTGGTGGATAGAGGTGGGATCATCTCCAGGCACTCGAGGCATATGACCATGGTGCAACTGAGATGATTCTAGGAACTATCTTTATCTACTCCACCCTTCCTGCAGTACTTATAGACACAGGTGTGAGTCATTCTTTTATTTCTGCTGCCCTTGTTCGGAGCTCAGATATTTCGAAGAAGCTGTTGGCTTGATCTTTATAGCTATAGACTACTAAGGTAGTAGACTCGATGACTATGCACTGGTGCCGGTAGTGTAAGATTACTCTAGCAGGCGAGAGCTTCGGCTGGGATCTTCTTTTAGCGGCGTTGAGGCCTTACGACATCATCTTGGGTATGTACTGGTTATCCACAGTACATGATCATATTCACTGTATTAGGCACAAAGTGCGGTGTGTCCTCATGGATGGGACCAGGTTTATCTTCACCAGCGATAAGGGAGCCTTTGTAGTGCAAGATGGACATATGCAAAGGAGGGGGCAGCCGATCACACATCATTTGGGTAGTCTCATCATTGGAGTGGTTGATGTGCGGAGTCCGAGTTTTCCTATTGTGGTGGATCGGTACGCGGATGTTTTTCCTGAAGACGTTCCAGGACTACCTCCACACAAAGAGTTAGAATTTTACATTGACCTGTACCCCGAGACAACACGGATATATACTCCATCATTTCGGATGGCTCCAACCGAGCTTTGTGAGCTGCGTGTACAACTGGAGGACTTGCAGGGAAAGGGATTTATCCGACCCAGTGTTTCACCCTAGGCATCTCCGATATTGTTTAGCAAGAAGGCGGATGGGAGCTTACAACTGTGTGTCAACTACCGTCGCCTGAATCAGGTGATCGTGAAGAACAAGTACCCACTCTCGAGGCTTGATGACCACTTTGATCAGCTCAAGGGATCCCAGTGGTTCTTCAAGATGGACCTCAGGTCATGCTATCACCAGCTCATAGTTCGTGACGAGGATGTGCAGATGACATCCTTCAGGTGTCGGTATGACCACTATGAGTTCTTGGTTATGCTCTTCAGCATATCCAACACTCCTACAATGTTCATGAGTCTCATGAACAGGATCCTCGAGCATTACCTCGATCTCTTTGTCGTATTATTCATCGACAACATATTGATTTACTCAACTACTAGGTAGGAGCACACGTGCCATTTGCGGGTAGTATTGGACACATTCTGAGAGAACCAACTTTATGGTATGATCTCGAAGTTCCAGTTATAGATTCGAGAGGATCACTTCTAGGGACATTTCATCTCGGAGGATGGAGTTGTAGTGGATCCAATGAAGATTGAGGTAGTACTTTCTTGGGAGCCACTCATGAGTGTGACTGAGGTTCAGAGTTTCCTGGGTTTGGCTGGGTACTATTAGAGATTTGTGCCAGACTTCTCCAGTGTTGCAGCACTGCTTTCAGATTTGACAAAGAAGGGGAAACCCTTCATGTGGTCATATAGATGCGAACAGAGCTTTCAAGGTCTGAGGCTGAGGTTGACCAATGTGCCCATCTTGAGGCTACAAGAGTAGGGCGTAGGGTACGTAGTTTACTACGACACATCAGGGAGCGTACTTGGTTGTGTCCTAATGCAATAGCGAGCTGTGATCACATATGGTTCACATCACTTGAGACAGCATGAGCATAACTACGTCACCCGTGACCTAGAGTTAGCAGTAGTGGTCTTCGCCTTGAAGATGTGGCGGCACGATTTTATGGGCGATAATTTTACAATCTACCCTGACCACCATAGTTTCATGTAAATATTATCATAGAAGGACATGAACCTGAGATAGCAGTGATGGAATGAGTTCCTCCAGGACTATGACTTCGAGATATTCTATAATCCTAGGAAGGGGAACGTTGTAGCAGATGATCTCAGCATGAGATCGGGAATTCAACAATTGGGAGAGGCGACATACCAGCTAGTAGCATTGCATATATCCTTTGTGGATAGAGATAGATCAGTCTTTCTTCAATCTCTCACAATCACTCCTCCACTTCTTCAGCAAGTCAGAGAGGCGCAGCGTGGGGACGTTGACTACAAGGCGCGACGTGCTCAGATATCCACAGGATAGGCACCTGATGGATTTTCTAACGGTGGGGATCACGTCATCCTATTCAGAGGAAATACCACAGTACTAGTTTCATTACAGGAGGAGGTTCTGAGGGTGTTCCACACTTCCCCTCTAGCGGTACATTCAGGAGTGGCGAGGATGTATCAGGACCTCAGACGACAACACTGGTGGCTGGGTTTGAAGAAGGTTGTGGCAGAGGTTGTCTCATGATGCCTCATTTGTCAGCATGTGAAGGTGGAGCACCAGGTTCCAGCAGGTTTGGTTGATCCCTTAGAGGTCCCAGAGTGGAAGTGGGATGGGATATCCAAGGATTTCATGACGGGGCTTCCACGTACATCTAGAGGACACGAATCTATCTTGGTTATCGTAGACCGACTCACCAAGTCGGCCCACTTCCTACCGATCAGAGAGAAGGGCTCAGTAGAGAGGTTGGGAGGCCTCTAAATTCTTGAGATCGTACAACTTCATGGTGTTCCATTGACTATCGTCTCCGATCGAGATACTCATTTCACATCATGGTTATGTAAGGGATTACAAGAGGCTTTTGGGACTCATCTTCGTTTTAGCAAAACCTTCGATCCTCAGATGGATGGCCAAACCGAAAGGACCATTCAGACCTTTGGGGACGTGCTCCTTGCATGTGTCCTTGACTTTGGTCACATTTGAGAGGATCACTTACCCTTGGTGGAGTTGGCGTACAACAACAGCTATCACTCCACCATCAGGATGGCACCTTACAAGGCACTGTATGGATGACCTTGCAGATCACCTATGTTCTGGAAAGACCTATGGGAGTCAGCATGTGTAGGACCAGAGATGGTTCAGGCTACAACAGAGAAGTTGCAGATTATCCCGAAGTGGATGAAGACTGCACAGAGTAGAGGGAAGTCTTATGCTGATAAGAGATGGAGACCACTGGAGTTCGAGGATGGAGACCACATATTCCTACGGGTCTCACCTCGATGAAGTCTACAAAGATTTTTCCAGGGCTTCAAGTTATCCTTTTTCTTCATCGGGACATTCTAGGTCCTCAGTAGAGTAGGCTAGGTCGCTTACCACCTGGCCCTTCCACCTTAGTTGCACCGGGTTCATGACTTCTTCCACGTATGTCAGCTGAGGAGATACGTGCATGACTCGTCCCACATCATCGACCATGGGGAGATGGAAATCGATGATGGGGAGACATTTATGGAGGTCCAAGTGGAGATCGAGGATCGACAGAAGCAGGTCCTATGTGGATGGTCGATTCCTCTGGTGCGCATTCGCTGGCAACACGTGAACCTCTAGGAGAGCACATGGGAGCAGGAGGCTCAGATTCATGCTCAGTATCCCCATTTTTTCCCTAGTGTGTGTTTTTGATTTACGGGAATGTAAATCCATGAGGTGGGGGTAATGTGAAGACCCATAAATTTCAATGAAAAATTTTTCTTAAATTTTTTGGAATTTTATGAGTCTGCGGTTTCTGACGGTGCATGATTCCAAAGCCCAGTGTTCCCGGAATCAATTTATGATGTTTTGTTCGGGTACGTTCAGTAAATGTATGTGTGGGTTTTTATATCTTTTAAATTGGTGCTTGGAATTCAAATCCAAGGGTACCGATGAACTCACAGCTCTGGTTTTCTCTTAAAGAGACCTTTAGCATAGTTGTGTTTGGTCGAGAGTAGAAGTTATAATTTAGGGATTCGTAGAAAATTAAATAAAATTGTTTTATTGTACAATTTTATTTAAGAGGTGGTTATTTCCCCCAAAGGGATGTTGGGGTGGGGCCCACACCCCACATAACCTCCCCTAAAAGGATAATGTGTGGTGGGTCCCACCCAAGCACCTACCTCTTCATCTTCCCTTTAACTTCCATGAAACCCATTCTTATATTTTGAACTACCGCTTAATGGAGAAGCCTCTCCAGCTCCCTCCATTAATTGTGCCAACCCAATCAATTTAATTAATTAAGTACCCTTAATTAATTGGATAATTTGAATTAATTTTCAATGCATGGAATTATTAAATTGGGTAGCATTTATTTTATCTGCGTTAGAAAATATTCGATTGGGGAGGCCCTGGAAAATTAGAAGAAAGGTGTTCCTCTCTCGACGAAAAACATCGTTCTTCAATGAAGAACATATCCGACGAAGAACGTGAAGAACTTCTCCAATGACGCTTCTTCTTCGAATGCACCACCACGTCAACCGAATCAACGTCTTATTCCGCGATGCCTGAAATCCGTGATGCTCATCTTCTTCGGCTCGTTGAGGTGAACCGTTCTTGAAATCGAGGCAGGGGTTTTTGATTAATTATAATGGAATAAAATTAATCACTTTTTCTTCGATATATACCTTGGATTGACTTTGGCCAATTGATAATAACAAATACGGAGGGCGCGGGATGAACCAACATGGCCCGATGACCCTCTATTGGTTATTTTTGTTTTGGAAATGGGGGAAAAGTCAAGGGGGTCGTGGTGTCATCGCAACATCACGGAGGAGGACCACAGACGAAGGAGGCGGCGGCGTCGGCGACTGGAGGTAATGGGGGCCATGCGCCAGACTCATGCGGAAGAACCGCTCCCCGCAACCATGGGCCCCTTGTCCGAAGAAGAAACATCACGTCTCATGATCGGTCGGGTAGGAAGAACCATCCGGCTTTAGCCGACCGGGATGGAGAATGGTGGCGCCTCTTGGCACCATGCTGCGAAGAACCGCGTCCTGCTTCCGCGGGCCGCTTCCGCGGGTGAACCGATCGGCCGCCTGTAAGCTAGGTAGAAGGAGGAAGTGACACCCGAAGGTGCCGCGTGTGAGAACAGTGGGCTGCCCGTGTGGGCTACTCGTGCCGAAGAAGATCGGCTGGGCAGGAGGGGTGGCGCCGCTCAGCGCTGTCGTTTCAGAAAACCGGGGGGTTGCGCCCCCCGCACCAATCGGCCAGCTGGACGTGCCGCGACCAGCCGCAGGGCAGGCTGCGCCCCGCCAGGCTGGGCCATGTCCCACCGGGCCAGGCCAACCCCTCAGCTGGGTCGGCCCTACCAAGCCAGGCCGGGCTGACCCACCAGCCCACTGGGCTTGACAGCCTGGGCCCGTTTTGAATAAATGTGAATAAATTCTTGACCGTGCGTCCAATCGATATGTCGTTTACGGCATTTGGACCCTCACGATGAAGCGGTCCTATTGCGATACTCTAAGTGAGTTTTGGACAACATTGAAAAATGGCCGAGTTTGGAACGTGCGTAATTCCAACCGGGCCCCTGGAACGGAAAAGCCAATAACTCTCAGACCGAGCATCCGATTGACGTGTCGTATGTCGTGGTGGGTTCCTTTTGATGAGACGGACCTTTGGTATACATCAACTCTGGAATTAGTGATAGTTTATGTATCGACCCTTTGATCAAGGAGTGGACCCTCCCAGAATCGAGCGTGTTGTGTGCGGGAACCCTAGATGTGGTTGGGACAGTAATGGCTACTGTACTGGAATCCACCATGGGATCGACAACGATGACTACTGTACAGGAATCCTCCGTGGGTTTGACAATAATGAATACTGTACTGGAATCCTCTGTGGGTTCGATAGCGATGACTACAGTTCTTGTATCCTGTGTGGGTCCGACTGTTTGACCCTTGTAATTGTATCATGTGTGGGTCCAACAGAGTACCTGGTCTTGTATCATGTGTGGGTCTGACAGCTTATCTGGTCTTGTATCCTATGTGGGTCCAACAACTTAGATAAATCAGTGAATACATCTGATCATCTCTATCGCTATACGAAAGATGTATACCTGTGTGAGACGAGTCTTGAGTTTCAATCATTATCATTGATGTCATTGACTTACTTTCCTCTGTGGGATGGGTTGTTCATTGGCTCGAGAGTTGGAGCTCAGCATTAATTGATAACTTAGGTATATGTATGGGCATATACCAAAGTAGAGTTGGTTGATACTTTTTGATCATGTCTTTCTTCTGTGGTTTATCCTTCGTGGATTCTGGGAGACCATGGGGGTTTCGGGGTCCCAACTGAGTATTGTATTCTCACCTCTGCATGGGCTATGCTCGCATTACATTGTATTGGATGCAGATGACGGACAACACTGATCGAGGTAGAGACTTGTGGAGCTGGACGGTACTTGGAGGTGAACCACTTGGTGAGACGTACATGGAGCAGACAGATGGACCCGAGGTGCTGAGGAGACCATCTGTACCCACCCTTCAGGTGGGATTCCTGGAGGACGACACAATAGTTTCTATTTTACGTTACTACTATTGTACATGCTTTTCAGTTGTACTGTACTTACTATTGGGCCTGTATTTCCTACCCCTTTCCATTCAGCACTTACATTAGTATAATGTTTGACTTATTGCTTACTTCAGTTGCGTACTCTGATGTGTTTGTTTACTTTTATAAAAGCAATGCATTCCTGTTATAGGGATTTACGCCTTTGGTACTAGTTGCCAGCCCATGGCCTATGGAAGGCAAGCTTGGGGTAGTCACGGCATGGGCACCGAGGACGGGTCGAGACATATATATTTTAAAAAGCATTATCTATAAATTTTTTGTTACATTACATATAATATTTTAATTATACGCAACACAAAAAATGTTTGTGGGGATTATGATATATATCTCACAAAAAAAAGAGAGATGAGAAAGCCCATTTATTCGGCCCAACATTCTCCATACATGTTCATACCTCTTGTATAAAAAAATTATATTTTTTATTTTTTTATAAATAAAATTTTATAGGTTAAACACTATACTATAAAACCATTTATTTTATTTCCTTCTAATATCATATTTAAATACTTAATTAGTTTCATCGACATTTGTTTTCTATGTATGTTTGGTTAAATGTTTTAAAATGGAATTGGTGTGCATAATGTTGTCGAATATGTCATTTATTAAACATATATAGATTAGTAATCATTAAATAAATATCATATTTATTCATAAATTATACTCTTAATACAAATCATTAAAATTTTATTAAAATGAATTATGTTATTATCATGGAGATGGTTGGTCATACATAAACATAAGTAATGCTTATAATTTTCAAAGATCAATTAAATATATAATTCGACTAATATTTTTTCTTCAAATAAAGAATAAAATATCATAAATTTAATATTATATAAATATATATACATAAAAATATTATCCATGTGATGTGGTGACGAATAAAATAATCACATCACTTCGTTGGGGAGGTAGTCCAAACGAGAACACAAATGACATTATAATCTTCGAGTGTAGTAAATAAAATTGAATATTATATTTTTCATAGTTATAATTATTTCATTAATATAAAAATTATTTAATTTATATCAAATATATTATTTAAAATTTTCTTAATTATATTCTATGTCATGTGTTAGTGAAAAACGAATCATGTCGCTTCACAAGGGAGTAGTATGTCGTACACATGAGCGACATTATCAGGTTCCCAATGAATGGCGTATAAGAAGATATATGTGATATCATGACTATAGTTATATAAATATATTATAAATATAATATATTTATATATATGAAAATTCTTTTGATCCATTAGTATATGTATTCTTGAGAGGTGATGATAAAAAAATAATCGACTTTAGTTTGCGAGGTAGTATTCTACGGTATGCTTGATTGATTATTTAGAATCTCATGTAAGGGAAGAGGATATATATTTATGTAATTAAATAGACATAAAAAAATAAAAATACTTTATATAATTTTTTATTATTTATTCGTAATTGAAGAGTATTTTATTGAAATGGAAGAATAAATAAAATAATGATGCTCGATAAATCATTTTACCTCTTATTTGGACGACCATAGCAGGTACGAACCTAAATCCTTCTTAGTATGGATTTATTATCTAAATAATGTATTTATATTATTTTTAGGGATAATATTAATGTATTTTTTCAATTATTTTATGAGAAAAATGTTTTTAATGAGTGAATAGGTGAGCAGATATTGTGGCCTTTTCTATGTGGAGTGACACACTTATAATTTTATTTAAAAAAAATTTATACCCAAGTGTTTATAATGAAAATGTATAAAAAATTGAACATTATAAAGACATAGAAAAAATAACAATAAAATATGGCCATAAAATATGTTTTCAAAAAAAATAGATCATTTTAACCCTTATCATTTCATATTGACCCCATGGAAAAATAATTTTCACGTTAAACACATTAACTTTTTTTATTTTTTTTTATTATTTATTATGGTTAAAAAATTTGTTTATCCTAATATATAAAATTCTTTATTCTTATCAAAATGATATAAAATATCTTAACTAATTATATTCACATATGTGTAATTTTTTTATTTAAAATTAAAACCACAGACGCGGTGTTAAAACTATTTTTCAAGAAGTGTATTTTTAAAGAAAAAATTGATTTTATATTTTGTATATGAATAATAGTATTCATTTTGTAATTAGAAATTAATATTTATTAACATATACTCTCTAAATTAAAATTAAATATTTCCTTGATATGGATTATATTCATTAATTAAAATGGTGATGCATTATATACTTTAAAACGATTTTATGACATACACATTTTATTAAAAAAAATAAACATATACTTAAATGAAATATATAGTTGATAAAAATTTACTTAATTGGATTAAATATAAATAAATAAATAATATGTTACATTTCATAATATTCAAAATATAATAATTATTTTTATTTACTTAATTAATTAAAAAGAAATTATTTTCTAAAAACACATTATTTTTTCATTATTCGACGAAAAATCAATAATTTTTGAAACATTTAAAAATTTCCGCCTTAGTTATTATTTAAATTAAAATACAAAAAATCCATTTTTATAAAAAAACATAAATGTTTTAGTAATTAATTGTAATATTTTTCTCATGAAAAATTTTAAAATCATTTTTTAAGAAATAATATTTCCAATGAATTAAATTACATTTTTATGAATTGGTTAATTATTTAAATAAATTTTATCAATTATTTATATTTAGTTGGAAAATTATCTATATTTATTTAATAAATTATTTATTTCTATTCATACCCTTAATTTTAATGGTTTGGTTATATTGGTTGTATATTTCAGAAGTCATTTAAGCACAATGTTGCTTGTGCAATAAAAAATCAAACTCAAAATATTGAGGTTTCATGTTTAAAAATATACAACATAGATTATATTTATTTTTAAATATATATATAATAAAGTATTATTATGTTATAAAATATATATATTCATCTCTTCTTACATATGATGGGAAAGAATGTCATCGATCATTTTTACAGTGAACTACCGCCTCACGAACTGATGTATTTTATTCATTCACCAACTAAAATGGATACTCATAATGATTGAAATTATGTATATATATGATAAATATGAAAATATATTAATTATTTAATGTTAATATATCATCAAATTCTACACTAATTCTCTCATTAAGGGAATGATATTGTTCCTCATGCACACAAAAGGCCAACCGTCTACTAGAAGTAATATGATTCATTTTCAATGTATAATTTTCAATGAGAGTTTTAAATAAGTATAAAAAGAATAAATATGATATTTATAACATTTATATAATTATAGAAAATATATATATCTATATTCTATGTAAAAGAACCAAAACATCTGTGAAAAATCATGCATGAGAAAATGATGTAGCTAGCACTCGAAACGATGATAATAATTAAATGTTTTTAAAAAAGGGGAGATAAAATAGAAACATAATACCATATATGATATTAAAAATATGAATATGGTTCTGTTATAAATTAATAAATTTTTTATAACAATTATACAATAGGTTAAATTATGATAAACATAAGGGAATTATTAGGTAATAGAGTTCATCTAAATTTTTATTCATTGAGCCACATATAAATATTACGCAATGAATTTTTTTTATGGTGTATATAATACCCCTTTTAAATTTAATATCATGATTCGTTAATATATCATGAAATTTTACATTTCAAAATAAATTATTTCAAAAAATTGGATTTCACATCAAATTTACAAACTGGTAAGAGACTTCATAAATAAATTTTGGTCCACTAGATTATATTTTTTGTTCATTATATTTGATATTGTTTGATTACGTATTTAATATATTTTTATTATTTTATATTTTATTCCCACTTTCTATGTGTTTTTATATTTTTTGGAAAAATTAAATTCATTTATTAATTCCCACATCAACAAAATGATTATTGTGAGGGATTTCATAAAATGTTTCATCTTTGTGGAATATTTTAATGTCATACCCATAATTTACTTGGTATTGTCCATATTGTAATCCCCCAAACATACAAGCCCAGAACCAGTGAATTATATTAATACATTGTTATGATTACAATGAATCAGGTCCCAAAGGACCGATTAGTTTAGTAGTCTTGGAATATAGATTACATACATGAACATTACATTACACATTCAATCATAAAACACAACATAAATATTTCGTTGAGAACGCAATTTTTCCCCTAGCTTAACCCTTCATATCAAACATAATAGAAAACTTGGAATTTTGTGAAAACAAAACATAAGAAAGTGGTGAGCTCGTATGCTCAGAAAGGGTAATTAATTTAGCGACTGATATAAACATTTAAAGAAATACGTGTAATTAAAAAAAAGCCTTATAAACATAAACATAAAAATAATATAGAGAAAATAAATTCAACATTACCATATAGAAATGAACATTGATATTGTACTAGTTGAATAATCACATGTAATAACAAATTTCACAATGAGAGAATGCCTAATGCTGGACTTAATTACGACATAGTCAAGGCCTCGTGCCAAGACTGCAAATAAATGTTTTGTCAAGGACTTATTCCAAGACACTATTTTGTCTCATAAGACCTACCAATTCAAAGAGGGGATATAGTGGGACCCACCTGTCAAATACTATGTTTATTTCATTGGTCATACGAAAATGTTGAAACATAACATAGTTATTCATATTAAAAATAGTATTCGAAATGTCAATACATCAACCATAAACCATAAAGGGTATAAAAATAGAACATCCGCAATCAAACATTCCATAACACATTAAATACAATATGGATGATTTGATTATAATAAATCAACTTTAATCAAGTGTAATATCTTGTAAATTATGTTGACATAGTTGAAAATGATCAGTAAAACTTTTTGAGAGAAATATCCCTTTTTGTGAAATCATTTAAAAGTCAAACATTTATAAAGTGAGTCATTTAAATATATTTTTGAATCAAAGTGTCCAATTAATCTTTGAAACATTTGAATGTAATCTTCATTTTAAATCAATCATGTCTATATTAATAAATCCATAAACCCTTTTTGAAAATATGGACCTTAATGTGAAAGAATGAGAAGAATAAACTTTTAAAACATTTAAAATGATATTTTAGTTAAATTATACCTTAAAGGAATAATTTTTAAATTTAAAATATGAATCATTGACATGGATAATAAATATTTCCTAGAAAATATATACACATAAAAAATCTCAGATAATAATGAGATTGAAGAATTAACCCTTACCTTGTAGTTTTCCTCAATCAAGGGTATGTTAAACCTCTTGTATAATGACCATACTATGTCATAAAATTATACCAGAACCATATTCATATTTATTATATCATACATGATTTATTTATGACTTTATACTACTCATTTAAAAATGATTTCCCTGTTTTATTAATATTTCTCGTAATAATCAATTTCTTTATCGTATGTGTTTTAACTTTTTATTCTTGATCGTATCATTTAGATAATGGTTTAAATACATCCAGAACATAAAACATGATTTATATAAAATATATATTTAGAATATAAATATGTATAATAGATAGATATATGAAATGGATAACATAGTTTATGGAGATGTTAGGTCGTACGTATGCATAACCTTGTTTCCTTTTTCATATCGTATTGAACGGAAGAAAGTGAAAAAGATATATGTAAGTACACACACACATTGATATATATATATATATATCTACATAATCATTATTATGGCATATATTACATAATTATTTATAATATATATTTTTATAATCATCATTGAATGGGGATACTGGAAATGAATCGTATCACGTCTTGGAGACGGTAAGCCGTACGTACACATGAGTGATGATATCATTTCATTATTGATTAAAGGGGGTGGAACTGGATGATATATTAATTTTACAGAGAAATTACCATGTCATTTTAATTATTTATATACATATTACTCATCATTATATCCATCCAAATAGCACAGTGTTGAATAACAAATTACACCACATTGTGAAGACGGTAAGTCGTACGTACGCACGAATGGTGATATTATCATTCATAGAATGGATAGAATAATGAGTACAGTTGTACCATATTTATAATAACATCATATTATGTATAATTTTCAGGTGTCATTATTTTGGTATGGAAAAAACAATGAAAGAGAAAGTGGATGAAGAAATGAACATTGAAATAGGTGATAAAATAATTAACACTTCATTGGGTGTTTCCTTTTGATTTGAAAAAATGGCTCCATAGGATGGATTTATTCTCGAGGTAAGGCATCTACGATGAAGTGAGGGAAGTATGGAGGATATTTGATGAGGGTTTAGCGAAGCCAAATGTATTTGATGGTGTGATTTTGAGAGAATATGATGTACAAAATTATAAGAGACGTGAGGGTCCCTTTAGAAAAAGTTTGAAATAATATTTTATTATAAAATAATTTTCAGTTTATAATGGTTCAAAATTGATTTATTTCTATTATAAGGTGGGTATGGGTAGAAATAATCTCAACAAATAGGTTTTATACATATATATGTCACCATATTAATAGTATATTTGACATTTAACTATTAGTTAAATAGTTTAATTTTCACCATTTCCTCTAGTATTATTAAAATAAATTGTTAATAAACGTACTATAAAAATCCAGGAGAACAAATGGTGGTTCATTATTGTCATATTTATAATTATATATGTTTTTTTCCAATCCATAGATTTTTAGGAATATTATATCATTTAATAATATAATATTTGTTTTAAAAATTCATTTTGGGACAATTTTGACACTATTTCGTATTTGGTTTTTTTGAAATCATCACAACTTAATTACTTTGAAAAAAATTAATATAATCAATCTTAAAATGTCATATCCACTTATAAAATTAATTTATGTAATCATAACTTTCAATTTATATAAATTTTAATATTTAAAATATCATTTATTGGATTCATTCATTAATTAAGAAAATACTACATCATTATTGAGTCATATATAAATATACGTATTTTATATCTAAAAATTATAAATAAAATATCAGGATTTTGTAAATATTTTAATATTTATAATGAATCATTATATTCGAATGGCCAAACTATTTAACATCATATAAATTTTTTTTACTAAAAGATACATGCTTTGGTTATTTTTTGTCTTTTCATTAGATTATTGAATATAAAATGTCATTATCACTCCAAAGTGCTTACATGGGGTCCCAAAATCGACCCAAGGATCCATATGGTCGGAAATGTATCATAAAATAGGGTTAGGACACGTTTTAGAGTAATATAGTATTAATCAAATATTATTTATTACCCTTATTTATCATATTTACCTTTTAACCATGGTAAATAAAATATTTACCGAAGTAATTATTCACAATGTATAAAAATAAAAGAAACATTCTAACAAAATTAAAACTCCTATTTCCAAATATGATATCCTTTTTTACTAATTGAAATAATAGAAGTTATAGAAATTAATTTAAAATTAATTCATGTTGTTGAAACCATATAGCAGGTCTTTAAGAAGCTAAAACCATCAACAGATTGACATATCTTTATGTACTATATAAATTTAAAAATATATCAAATGAACTAAATTATATTAAATGATAAAAATATAATCTAATGATACTTTAAAACATCTCATATTTATAATTTAAGACAAAAAAAATTTTCAATTAAAAATGATATTTTTAATTAACATTTAATATTTTTGACTACTTATCATAATAAGAAAGTTATCAGAAAAATTCCAAAAATTCACCCTAAGCTAATTTTGAAATTAAGAATAAAAAAATGAAGTAAATTTTGAAAAATAAAACTTATCCAATTTTAAAACATGGGTATTACTATTCATAACAGTTAGTTTGATAAGTCAGGTTGTGGTAGAACTCAAAGTTGCGTACTGCTCAAGCTATTGTATTATTCAAAGAGAGGTGTACAGTAGAATCTTGGGGTGTTACAGATTCACTACCCCTTTAGTGTATTATATCATGAAAAAATTATACATAATATTATTTTATGTTTCAAATTGAAATATTTCAACCAATGGGATTTCACATAAAAGTTTCCATACGGTATGGATTTTCATGACTAAATTTATTTTCATTGGGTTATGTTGATTATCCATTTTCATTCATATTATATTATTATTTTGATTAATTTAATTTGATTATTTTATGTAATATTTCCAACTTTTTTGATGATATACATTAGATAATTATATTCAAACAATTTTTTTATCCCTAATTCAATTTTATAATCATTGGATATGATATATTTTCAACTGTTCCTATATTAACACTTATTTTTTATTACAAAAAAATTTATTATAATGAGGTGTATGTACAAAACATTTATATGTTATATCATGAATATATTTATATTAAGTTTATTTAATTTTTTTATTAATTATTTGATGGATCATCATATTAATAAGTTACCAAAGTGGTAAAGGTTTATTTCACAACCTCACCGTTATTCAGGATATCTTATTATTAAGTATTAATTGGTTAAAATATATGATATTTAAACCTTAAATATAATTTTTTATATTATCATATGGTTATCCATGTATTATTAATTTAATAATATCATCTTCATATCTTTGGTACTTAAATGTTTTGATAAAAGGTTTTCAAGAAATTTTGATTATATTTCTCTTGTTAGCGAAAAATCCATTTTCTTAAATCACTATGATCTTAAAAAATATGTCCAAAAATGATATTATCACTCCCAAAAGAATTTTTTAAAATATGTTATACTAATTATTGACATTTTACAAATTCTTTTGAAAGTAATATTCTTATCATATTATGAATGAAACACTTTTTAACCTTTTTACAATAATGTGAAAAGTATGTTTTTAATTTATATATCATATACGATATTAACCCTAGTCAATAAAAATAATTATTTTGAATCAACCATTAGATGTATACATGTTTATTTTAAGTGAAATTTTTTTCCTAATAATCTAAAAATTAATAATTTTTAAAAATTATTTTCAATGAGAAAATCATATTTTCTCCATTATTTTTTTAATGGTATTTTTAGGAAATTAATAATCTTCATTGAAGAAATCAATTATTTTACTTATAATCCATTAGGGATATATTTTATTAATACCATCCTCAATTTTTCTTTCTATGGATTATGATTAGATTGACCGGGTGTATTATTTAAATTCACTTTCTTAATTAATGTTTTAGTCATTAATATTATCTTGTAACTTTAAAATTATTATGATAATGGGATATTACATATCTCTTAAATATAAATATTATTTTTCAAATAGATATTATTAGTTCCTAGACTATATACTTTTTTTACATAATATGTTTTCTTATTACTGTTATTTGATTTACAATTGAACATTTGGATAAATATATATTCATCAATCAGTAAGGATAATTATTGATAATTCATATTTTTTATGAATTAAATCAATAAATAAATATAAGAGTAATAAATTGTAAATATATTTATGGCTCAACCCGAGTTATATATCCTCTTGATATAAGGATAATCACATTAGGTGAATCAGAAAGAAAAAATTAAATTACTTTGTGGTGTGTACATATCCATTGATTAAATTTACCTAGAAAAATGTCTTGAATGTATATATATCAATATTTTTTACATCATGATGTCCAATATTAATAATTTTCATCATTAAGAATTCATTATTTATTGTCCATAGGATTATTGCATTGATATTATCCATGGATGAATTGTTTGGTCAAGTTATTCAAAAATTATCACATATCTTCAATTATTTAACTTTCCATTTTCATTATTAGTTATCTAACAATTATAGTAAAAATATTCATTAAATGTAATGTGTGTTCATTTATATACCCGTACACGTTGATTATTCCTTATTGATGCATAATATCTTCCTATTTACAAAACCCTTACTGAGCATTTGAGCTAATCATTATTTTGATTACCTTCCCCATGATAAGAAGAAAGAATATTTAATGGCTTCAAGGATGCATAATAGTAAAATTTATTAATTTATAAATTATGTGTCTGATTATAAATTGAGTATAAAGTATATATATATTTTACTAAGACTAATAAACCATTTTTTCATTTGGAATGTGATCTCTTATATTTAGGACCAACATAACAACGAAACCACTTGGCCTACCATAACGGGGTTAGATTCATTATAGTTGAATCAAATAATTTTGTGGAGAAACCATCAATCTATATTTAGGTAAAAATATATTAGATACATAATCTTATGGTATACAATGATGATAATTATAGAAGAGAATCTTAATGTGTTGCTATGTATGAGATTATGGTTATTTCTAGAAACAAATCTATGTGTGTATACTAAATGTTGATGTGTTTGTAGAATAGTTTTACCTATGTGTATTAACATTTAAAAGGGAACATTAATCATTAACTTAATCATAAACTATATTTTTAAAATGTTCTATACTATACAACTGGTTTGAAACTTTTAATGGAAATTTGTAAGATAATTCAAATTTTCTATATCAATAATCTTTAGGGATCAATAATATATGATGAAAATTAATGAAATATTATAAACATAAGGTGTATGAGATTGAATATTTTATGTCATTATTTATATATATTACAAATTATTATTTGTATTTCCCACTATGATTTGTTTCTCACACTATGTTTTATGGTTTTATTCAATTTCTGGAATCAGAATGAATCATGTTATCATTAAATATGAAAAAATAGTGGTCATGAGAGAAAAAATTGGATTATGACTAGAGTGGTATATATATTTATAATTTATATCTAAATATCATGATATAATAGTAACAAACTACACATTAACCAACTCTCAAACTCACCAAAGAAAATAATGATGGTGTTTACTAAGAGATTGAGTGGTTGAGACAATGGAGTAAATAAGTCTTGATTTAATTCATGTAAGATGTATGTAATAAGGAACCCTAGATTATATCTCAATATACTAGGAAAATATTTTATGAGTGGAAAATAATAGAATAGAGAAATTAATTGTAAAGGAAATGTTTGGAGTTCAATAGAGAAAAATAAATTTCATCCTAGAGATCCATTTAAAGTTGATTGTTTTGAATATGGTAAACCGTGGAATTATATAAGTGATAGAAACCTTTTAAATATTTTCTCACAAACCAAGGGAGGACCTATTTTGAAGTGAAATGGTAAAATTTTTCATGTATTAGGATTCTGGAAATATTTTGGAATTATATTTATTAAAGGTGATTTAGTCATAAAAATGATGAAACATATAAGGATTGTGTTTTTTGATGAAAATGTGTATTCATATATGATTAAATAAATAATTATAGATATCATAATGCATTCATTATTTAATGGTTTGTCAAAAGTTCTAAGTCTCGAGAAACCCTTTTGAGGTTTTACTTGATGATATTTTCATTTCATTAATGATATTTTATGATTTTTTTCACGAGGATGATATATATGTAGCGCTAAGGTTCAAAATAAAGTTATATTAACGAACTAGTTATATTTTCACAAGTTTACTTATATTAATAAATTTTATTGTTAATATTATAAATTATAATTTTAAATTATGTTTATTTGATTTCAAGGAAAAACTAGGTTCTATATAAAAACATAGTGTTTAAAATTTTATTTGATGATCATTGTTATTTCTGAGGATGTCCATTAAATTTATAGGATCGTTATATGAATATTGTTTAACAAAAAAGGACAACCAACATGTGGGGTGACATCCCATCCCATATAGAATGGTTTTGGGGATAATCCTATAACAGAAGGGTGGAATGGGTGAAATTCCTACCTCTCCCCTACACGATGTTCCTATTAATAAGTCATTTCCTTTACTTAAACAATTTGATGGATAAATATTTTGTTTAACGATGGGAGAAAATTCAGTGGTTTTTAGATTAATGTATTTTTTTAACCTCTATTCATTTTAGTTTTGGTATATATTTAGAGACATATGATAGGACATTTTAGATTTTTAAGGATCTTATGATCCACTAAATGTTAATTATAGTTCATTAAAAATAAAGAATTCATATTTCTTATTCATTAATTGTAGTAAGAGGCGATTTTAAAATTGATTAAAGAACAAAAAACGGTTGCACTTATGCTTATGAAAACAAAAAGACGTAAGATAACTATTTAATAGGGTTATCTATGTTGATAGTAAAAGAATCCCTGAATGTTATAAAATGGTTCTTTAATTGAAAATGTAATCTTATTACATAATTTTTTTAATAATTTTTATGTTGAAGAAAATTTTTATTATGTAATTAAACACCTACTTACATCGGATAGAGGTATACCCATTACATATCTGATAGGCCCAAGGTCATGTGGCCCATGAACATGGCCCAATGGCCCAGTGTAATGTCATGTCTGCATCATTCTACATGGATCACCAACCCTACATAACTCATGTTTCCCTGCCTTCCAAAATCACAACTAATGAAAAAATTGTGTTCTAACATATCATATATTTATGGATTTTTAGACTTTAACATTCTATTAATAATTCAGCTTATTGTACACAATGACTTTTATCAGTCTCTATAAATATTTACACTTTTCTTCCATGTCAATATTTTCACATCCCACCAATGTAATCTGATATGGAATCCTTGTTATGTGTTATTCGAGATGACCTTATAATTTTTCATTCCTCCATTAAAGTATATCATTGATTAACCCTATCAATTATATGTGTTTCCCACAAAATAATTTTTAAATGTTAACCTTTTAATATTTCTATTATATTTTCAAATTGTGGGGATGAATGTTTTTATATTTGGGGAGAATGTGACACCAAAATATTTTAAACAATGAAAATTATATTTGATAGCATATAAAACACACAACGCTGAGTTAAAAAACATGACATTATAATAATAGATTATTATTTAAATGTTAATATTATAAGATAGCAGTTTAAATTGGTGGTAGGAATAAGAAAAATCAATTTTTTAATATTATATACAAATATGTTAAATAAAGTACATATATTGTTAAATTAGGAAAAAACTTTTAGTATAGTCATTACATGATTTAAAAATATATTTTTCATCAAATATTTTTAATGATTTTTTTGAAAAATAATGTAATAAATTTATTATTATTTAAGATATTGTATTGTAAAAATTGAAAATAAATTTTTGAAATAGCCTTGTAAAAATACTCATAGGTGGAAAATTTTGGTCTTTTTTGACAATATTGATTTCTCAGTGAGTATTGAAATATTAAATTTTTTTAGAATTGACATTTATTTATATAAATTATGAAATTAGAATGTCCCATTATGGTTTGAATTGTATTTCAAATTTTCAAAATAACTATATATTCATGTCTAAAATAATTTATTATAACTTGATTGTATTTATTACTTATTTTTTGTAAGTTTATTTCACATCATAAAAATGTATTTTTTTTAAAAATTAGGGTGAAAATTATTTCTCCATTTTAATTAATTTTTTAATAAAGATAATTGTAGAGGCTATTAATATAGCCAAAGAGAAAAGTTACAATAGTTTAAAGTAAATAACATTACATTTATCACATTAAAGATAATGAAAAATATTAAAATGGAGATTCGTAGAAATTGTGCACACTTCCTCATTAAATCCCTTCTTTGATTGAATATTAGCGAGAAAGTTAGATTCCCAAAAAACATGTGTGATAATGTAACTCCATGATGATAGACTCTCAAGGAATTAAGTACACTTTGCTATCAGCTTCCAAGAAATATAAACATGTCCAATTCTGATTACCTGCACTATATAGGTGGTGTCACCCTAAAACTAGATGTTATTCCCATTAAATTGGTTTTCTATGAAGATAATTGAAATTTCCCTAGTTATCACTGCATCTAGTGTAGTTTCATTCCCAAAAGGAACATGTTGGAATTCAATAATATCACTATTGGGATCCAGGAAGACCGCAACAAAAATATATTGTTCAGGATTACCCCTTGAGGCCCCATCTGTGTTACAATTGAGCCTACTAGAAAATGGATGAAGATATAATAAAAAAATTCTAAGATAAGGGGTAGTTACTAGTAGTCTTGAAGCATCACATGACTGAAAGGTCCAACACAAAATTGTTTTAGTGGTTTAATTGAATCTCATTTGAGTTGTGAGCAGCAGTCCTGATTTCATCCAGGGCGGACTAGATGTTAATGGAGATCTAGACATGCAAGTCCTTGTTTCCTCCACTACATATGATGGAAAAAATCTCCACATATGCCTCCCTATACAGATTAATATTTTTTTTATACATGTGAAAGTCATGTAAGGAAATAATAAATTCCCTAATCGAGTCTGACAGTATAAATAGGTAGCAGTTTTACAATATTTAAGTAGATGGTCAACACCTTCATGATGTTGATGGCAAAGCAGATATCGTGGGAAATGAAAGATTCCATCATTTTGGATGTATGCATCAAAATGAATTTTATTGAATGAGATCCTCTATATCAAAGACACGAAGTATTGGGATATCCATTTTATTAATTAGAAATCCATTTAAAGATCCTTAAAACATGTCATTATAGAAGGATTTGGAGTCAATAATTCAATTTAATGTCAATTTTTATATCATAATGACATCCTGATTTAGAAAATCTTATCCTAAAGCAACATGTCTAGTTCCATCTGTTAAGAATATATGTTGGAAAATATTTCTTTAATTGAAATATTAAAATTCACATATTTTTCAAGGGAGCCAAGAATGTATTTAAATGGATCTCCAGTCTAGTTGTCTCTTAAAAATTTAGGATAAGAGTTGGCTCTAGTCAGAAAATGTGAGTGCATGCTCATTTTTTGAATGATAGATTTTAGTCAAGTCGAAATAGATGATTCCATATAACTGATATTTCCTAATATCAATTTTTCATGATGCCTGGCTCTAAAGAAACCCAAGGCTTCAGATTTTTTGTCGATAATACTCCAGATGAATTATGATACAATGGACTGATTAGAGAAGAATATATTCTTGATACCAAATCTCCCAACAGTGTAAGGAATACTACATTATTTCCAAAAGGCTGTGATTATTTTATTTTTCAATGATAATGACACTACAAACAAAATTTTACATTAGGCGGTTGATGGATTTGATATTCGATGTAGGCTTGGAGTACACCATTAATGAGTAGACTTGTTCATAGAAAATAATAGGCCTAACCCCTTAAGATCATTCTTCCATTGAGAGTGATTTACCCATGTCGCAAGAGTTCTTCTAACCTTGATTAATATATTGGTGATGTGGAGAGCATGAGGTGTTCCCAAAACATGGGAACAAATTTTTAAATTAAAGGAAATGAGCCTTCCCTTATGCCCATATCATCTTTGATATTCATTTTTCTATACGATGAGACAATATTAACAACATATATAAATGACATGCTCTAGATAAATTCCAAGATTATTACCCTTTCATAGTGAATAAGTAAATTATTGATGATTCTTATATTGTTCTTTCACCTAGAGTAAAGACAATGATTTCATCATAAAAAATGATGTCATAGTGAGAAGTGTTACCTTTAGTGGCTGTAATGGTATTCATTTCACTATTTTTCACCATATAATGGAGATTCCTACTGAGTAAATCTTATGCTATAGCAAAGAGGTTGGTAGATTGGGGATGTCCTTATCTCTCCCCTCTTTAAAATTTTAATAATCCTTTCAAATACCCATTAATTATTATAGATATGTGTTAAGACCCATGTAGGGTTTTGTCCCTGCAAATGAATCTAGTCTTAAATCCAAAACATGAGGGATAATTTCTAATAAAACCCTAGTATATTGTATCAGAGGCCTTTTTCATGTCAACATTCAGCATAATGCTTCCCATGGTAGACTTTCTGATAAGGTTCACACACTTTGATGTAGTTAATAGTAAATCTTGGATCATCTCCCCGCTAATAAATCCAAACTGATTCCATGAATTGATTTTATTCGATATAGGATCAATACTACTAGAAAGTGTCTTGGTAATGACCTTATCAATTGTATTAATGAGGGAAACTGGCCTGAATTGACAATGATGACTTCCATTCTTCAAAATTGTAGTGATAAAAATGAATTGGGAAATAGAACCATGAGAGAATGATGAGCCATTGAAAATATTCTTAACCAAATTTCACACATTACCATCTATAATCTTCAAATAATGTTGAAATACATTGTTAGTAGAGCCATATATACCAGGTGCGATAACTTTCATGAGACCAATGACATCTTCTCTTATTTCAAATTCCCGAGTAGTAGAGTGGATAAGTATGTCATCTTATTTTGTGACCTACTTTCAAATTATTCATTATTTTAATTCCCAATTACATGGTAGGACATTTAAAATAGTCTCATAAAAAGAATAAATGTGTGAATCATGTTCTTATCATTCATTCAATATTTGGTCACCATAATTATGAAGAGATAGAGTTTTGTTGGCTATTTTTTCCATTAAAGAGAACTGAAAAATATAGTCTTTCTATTCCAATAATTGAGCCACTAACCCTTGAAGATATCATTTTTGATAAGGTTAGTGAGTTTGATATGATTTTTAGATTTTTATAAAATATATAATTCATGGATTATTCATCTGGAAAAGATGTTTTTGGTGATATCCTCTTGGAGAGAGTGAAGGGAACAATCAAGGGAATAAGTTTCTTCATCATGGTGGATAAATCCTTTTCTTCTCCATTCATTTATTTTATCATTTTGTGTCATCAATTAAGATATTCTAGAAAGTAGATAATAATTAAACTTACATGAGAACAATGTATCTTGGAAAATTTGGATGTCTTCTGGTATATCAATCCATGCCTTTTTGATTTGTAATAAGAGGGGTTTCCTCTTCTCATTTTTAGAAATATTCACCTAAATTGGATGATGATCATAGTCATGATGTTCTAAAGTGACGTTATAATTGTGTCTCCAATATCCAAGTGATATACCATGAATAAATTCCCTATCAATTCTGTTTGACCTAACAACATGGAGATGTCATATATTCCATATAATTTTGGTACCAAGAAGGTTAAATTCGGTTAAATTATCCTCCTCAACATAGAAAAAAAACTCCATTGATGGAGGGTGAATAGAAAATAGCCCCATTTTTCCCATCGCTAGGAATGATAGAGTTGTAATCACCAATAACGGGACATGGATAATTGATGATTCTATATATATATATATCCTTATTTTTCACCCATAGAGAACACTAATCAATATAATAATTTTAGGAATATAAACCTGTAAAAAAACATTCATCCAAATATTTAAAAACAGAAAGTGATGGGATGATCCCATTATTAGACAATTTATGTGTTATCCAATTTACAATGGGCCAGTAAACTGATCATGTCATGGTTAGAGGGTAGATGAATATTTCCTAAAAGTTGGTAACCACTATTAATAATAGTAGTGTCCTCCCTATATAAGATTTTTTTTTGTATTTGAAAATACATATAATTCAGTCTTATACATTCCTGCAAGAATCCATAAGAAACCAAACGTTCTAGGGATGGATATGAAAATGAATTTATAGTTGAGATTCATTATTTCAATATTTTTTTGGAGGTGAAATAACCCTTTTCTTTGGTATCCTCCTTTTTCGTTTTGAATTTCTGGTTGATCCATATGTCTTGATATCATTTTCAGACCAGGCCCTTTTGGAGTTGGAATCAATACCCAAATGAGTAGAGTTTTTGTATTTATCATTCAGAAATTTTGGGATAGGAGGGTCACCTAACATGGTGTTAGATATCTACTTATTGTGCAAATTTTCATACCCTATATTTGTGACCTGTATTCATTTAGGATCAACTGAGCCACATAGATCTAATTAAATAATAGCATTAGGATCATATGAAATCAGGTCAAGCATGAGATCTTCAATTTTCACAATATAGACCATGGAAAAAATATCTAATGAAAGTGATAGTATTTGGTCACTACATATATCTTTTTAATTTCTTTGCATTTCATTCATATCGATGTAACGTCCCGACCAAGAAGCCACAAAATCGGTGCTTCGAGCAGGTTCACCACAAGGCCTCAAGAGTGCCTCCCCGTACGCTAGAGGCTACCGACTAGCAGCGAGGGCCTAGGTTGTCATAGTGGTAGAATATTCCCTCATACCAGAGTAAGAAAACAACAGAAATAACTAAGTATCATACACAACGAAAATTAAAAATAGTGCAGAAACAATAAAAACTGAAATAGAACAAGCTGTAATGGTAAAATGTTGTAAAAGACCGAACAACTATGCAACAATACCACACTGGTCACCCACTGGGCCAACCATACAGATACATGTACAAAAGAAACTAAAAGTAAATGTACAGGGCTCTGCTACTAACATTGAGCCAATCCACGTACCCGATCTCCAGACACTGTCGAACTGCAGCATCCTGATCAGTAGAACCACTCGAGCAACTGTGCTCGATCATGAAACACTGGGCCTCAGCCCAATCCACCATGAAACTCGTCCTCAACCTGAAAAGAAGTCATAATATCTACACGTACATCGAGGTTCACGTTCAGGGGAGAGAAATAATCTCTGCAGGGAACCCCGACAAGCAACATATAACTGTGCTGCTAAAAGTGTATGCAACAGCAATGTGCTCCGCCTAGTTGGAACACATCAAAAAGAAGTAAACCCAAAATGAAGCCATAGTTGAACTCAGGGTATGTAATCTCTGTCAACTGGGAAAGTTCCACCTTTTATGTCCATATCTATATACATACACATTTATATTCCCATACCTATACAAATATAAAAAAATATGAATATTCATGATAATGTGAAGAAAATAACAAGATCAACATCAACAGTCGATCCTTGGGACCATAATCCGAATCTCCTGGACATCCTATTCAAGGGCATTGAGCTGGACGTCATGCCTCTCTAGTCGTGTATCATTGAGTCGATATATGGTTCTGTAACCCATCGACATGTACATGCTTCGGCCGACTCCGGTAATATATCTTTGAACAATTTAACCAAAAACAACTAACCAGTTCCATATAATTAAATTCTAAGTTTCTCCGAGACTCGGCCTCGACCGACCATCTCCTATACCAAAGCCGCAATAGAAAACACAACAGGCTATCAACAAGTCAGACATAAAACAATGCCAATCCTGTGATGTAGCTTGGCAGGTTCAGCACAACAAATCACCATAGTGAATATACAAAGTAACCACTGTCCTCCGACATGTGAGTCCTTTCCCTCAGGCGAACAGAAACAAAAACCTCATGTGACTGCCCTAAGGCATAACGACTAATACCCTCAAGCGTAAGAGATATTTCCCTCAGGCACAGAAGATACTTCCCTCAGGCATGAAAAACGTTTCCCTCAGGCTAAACAACATTGCCTTCAGGCTAAACAAGCATTTCCCTCAGGCATGTGAAATGCTTCCCTCAGTCTAAACAAACAATTTCCCTCTGGGAGAAACACAACACTACCCTAGGGATAAATAAGATACTTCCCTCAGGAATTCTAAAGGAAAACAGGTAACCGGGTCGTGCCCAACATAAAAACAAGCATATATATATGTTTTCTCTCATGAAAACTCAAAACATACTTATAAACATGGCATACCCACGGGTATCATGGCCAAATGGATAAACAAGGGGAACACACCCATGGGGTGGCCCTGGATCCAAGTAGTGATGCAGAACAATAGTTTAAACTTATCATTATATTATCTATGCAATTCTAGATATCTTTTTTGAAAAGGCCTCAGCCTTAAAACACCCCAAACATGGGCTCATAGCACCACGGTACTCAAAAACACATAGTAGTTTGAATTTAAACACTAGACCACCTACTACTCAGGCACACAAGGAAAAGTAGGAATCCCAACAAACAAGAAGGTTCTTCACGACAAGCTCAACATCCACCAACCTGGAAGCACCTTTGGTAACCACTACAACATCAACTACCCAAGTCAGATATAAAAAGCAAGTGAGTGTGTCCAAACGCCAAACCCAACACTAAAAACATATCACCAAATGATAACTAGTTTGGAATGGGTTCTAGATGACACTGAAACACCTTCTCTTCCCAAACTCAACATAAAAACTCAGGTCGGTCAAACAACGGTCACCCTCCATGTCCCGCATGTCAAACACCAAGGAGTCATCCTACTCGGGATCCTCCAGATAATTAGAGAGAAGGAATCCTATATGGGATCCTTAGAAAAGTGTAATCCTACATGGGATCCTCGAATGAAGAAAAAAAGAGGCAATCCATAATAGGGTTTCTCTCAAATAAATCATGTGAGAGTTCCTACAAGGACTCCCTAGTTCAGCACACAAGCAAGTCATCGCTCAGGGGACCCTTAGAAGGATCCGGTCTCACAGCCTCTTAGGCCAGAAGGGCACGTCTCATAAGGGGAACGTCCTCTAAAGAAAAGTTTATGAGAGATAGCTTGCAGCTCAAATCACAATAATGGTCCCGACTAATTTGGTCCGAACACCCAACCTAGAAACCTCGCCAAGTCTCACCTTCTGGAGACCACTGGCCTCGATAACTGGAGGAAGAAACCTTCCATTTAGATAAAAAAATGCCCCAAAATCCATTTAGATGACCTATAAATGTCAAAAGGAGTCCACCATTGCAATATACATGGAACAACGCTCAGAATCATCTACTCACAAACCAAATTCTAACTTCCAAGGCACAAGATATCGACAAATTACTAAGACGACGAAGTATATGGGCAGAGTACATGGCCAGAACCCATTAGGCCTACCTGTGTAATAGTACACAGTGTGTAATTTTCAGTACACAGTGTTTATTGTTCACAAAATGTTACGTCGTGTCCTTTTTCACCTGAACACATACCCATGTACCACTGCACGGTGTGTACATAAAGTACACGACGTGTACTCCTTAAAAACCAATATTCAGGGTTCTATTTCACATGGCCAGCCACACGGCCACCGATTACATGGAGTGTACTCAAATTACACAACAAGTACTTAAGAAAATATCACCTTCCCCAAATGAGAAGAACACATGGCGTGTTCCCATGGAAGACACACTGTGTATGCTGGGTTTTCCAGTGAGAAATCCCTAAAAACGCCTGATTTGCCCGTTTTCACCCCCGAAACAACAGATCGAGCCCCATGGGAATACAAGAAAGAAATATAAGGCCTTAAAGAAATAAGTAAACTTGTTTAAAGTGTATATATGGTGAATACAAAAACGGCCCTACCTTTGGGCAGAAACTGCCGAAGCTTCGGTTGATTTCACGGCTCAAGGTTGCCCTTTGCGGAATCAGCGCGTTGAGAGCTTCAAATCGGTACCCCTCGCACATCCCAACTCTCCCTCTTTCACGATCTCCCAAATTTCTGATGGGATACGGCCAAGGAGGAGTGCAGGAGACATTTTCAAGGAGGATGAAAGAAGGGAAGGATGAAATGAAAAGGAACGGAAAAGAATAAAAAGGGGCCTGGGCCAGCCCTGGCGCCCGACATGAGTTTATGCCTCCCCTAGGCTAAACTCCCCATTCCGGACTCAACGATGCAGACATAATCACAATCCCACATTCCATTTAGATGATATTGTCAAACGAACTTACGTGAATAAATTAATATTAAATTTAATACAATTAAATTTATTAATATTAAATTTAATAATATTAAATATTAAATATTCATCCAAAATTCGAACATCTCATATTTCCACCAAACTTTTTTCCTAGGGTAAAAACCCTATTCAAGAACAAACGGATTGGACATTAAAATTATCCGAGATCACTTGACAGGGTAAAATGACCATTTTACCCCTCATGAGGGCCCCACAGCAAAAATTAAAATTTCTGCTCAATAATACAGTCCGTAAAAACACGGGTTCATACAAACTCCCCACCATAAACCTTCTCATCCCCGAGAAGCCCAGGGAAAGGACTAGCAACCAGGCTCCCAACCTGACCATCTGCACAACAAAGCTATATAGACTTACCAACAACCAGCCTCATAGCATGAACAACCGTCATCTATATGGAAGACATTCACCTACGACGGATTTGGTACTCCCCACAATAAGAATACCCTTATCGTCTTCTTTAAAGAAAACTCCGAGCTCAGAAGCTCATAAAAAACACCGAAGTTTAACCAGAAAAAGGAAAACCACCATCCAATGGCCAATGGTGCACTTCCCACCATATGGATTTCCTTACACCGCTCCTAGAGCATAACCACAACATGTTACGTCCTCATAGGGAAGAACATTAAGAAAGAAAAAGGAGCTTGATGTATGGTCGAATCTCTTTCAGCATACTGAAGACGTATCAAGATAGCGCATGATCGTCTCTAACATGAGCACACTATGATTTAACCAAAGGCGTGTCTATCTCCCTCCGAGCAATGTAATCATCCTACCCTAACCCGACCATGATTACAACACGGGTCAACCATTTTCACATAGGTTTGCCTAGAATAGAACAGACATCAACCTATAAAGGTTCGAGTCAAAACAAAGGGTCTCTAGTTCTTCCACCTAGCCATACAGTAAAATCCTTACAACTGGGTCACAAGGTCTAACCACCCAACCCAAAAGATCCAAAACCTCTCAGAAGACAGTCAAGATCACAACGACCAAAAATTGAAAACCAAATCACAACCAACAAGGGATCTGATCCTCTCTGAGCATCCTTAGAAATAACTACTCCCAAGAGTTCCCAACCCAAGAAGAAGATAAATTGTACTGACTCTCATCGGAATCTATATAAGGGAATACCCCAATGGGGTCTAGTTCACAAAAAAAGTCTTAGTACCTATAGACATCGTTCTCAACGATCCGACTAGATAACCACATACATGAGAAACAACAACAAATAAGGGGTTAATAGCAAGTAATCACATGCCACATAGACCAACTGGGGTCACTGCACCACCTATGCATAAGGAATGTGTCATCATACTCAAACCAACTCCTCAACATAGATCCACATAACATTCCATTAGAGTTAAAAGTATGTGTAAGAAAACCAAAAGGTCTCAGTCATCAGTAAAAAGACACACTAATAGGCCTTTATGATGTGAATCCTACGTGACTAGTATAATGCATGAGTTGCCTCTTGCCTTTTCCAGCCAAGAGTCAAAATCCATCCCTGGAATCTTACCAATGGCCAAGATCCAGAGATACATAATAAATCATAACACCACAATACATGTGTGTCGCTTAAGGTGAAAATCATATACAACTATAACATCACAAAATCATAACAGCAATCCGAAACCCTGGAAACCAGGACTTCTTACCAGAACAAGTGTTCTTGATGCACCATCCTGATATCCATCACATTATTTTACACATTCCCAATACTCATGTTTACCATATCCAAAATAGTAAACACCATGAAAGAAAACTCCTTTTATACCACATTGTAACATCCCGACACGGAAGCCACTAAATCGTTTCTCCAAGCTGGTTCACCACAAGGCCTCAAGCGCACCTCCCCGTACACCAGATGCTGCCGACTAGCAGTGAGGGCCTGGGTTGTGATAGTGGGGAGACTATTCCATCATACCAGAGTAAGAAAAAAATATAATCAACTAAGTATCATACACAACGAAAGTAAACAGAGTGCAGAAGCAATAAACAACTGAAATAGAACAAGCTGTAATAGGAAAACGTTGTAAAAGACCAAAAATCTATGCAACAATACCACACTGGTCACCCACTGGGCCACCCATATAGATACAAGTCGAAAAGAAACAGAAAGTAAAATTACAGGGCTCTCCTACTAACTCTGATCCAATCCACATACCTGATCTCCAGACACTGTCGAACTGCAACAACCTGATTAGTATAACCACTCGAGCTACTTCCCTTGATCATGCAACACTAGGCCTCTGCCCGATCCACCATTCAACTTGTACTCAACATGAAAAGCAGACTTAATGTCTACATGTACACTAAGGTGCATGTGCAGGGGTGAGAAATAATCTCAATAGGGCACCCCGACAAGCAACCTATAACTGTGCTGCTATAAGTGGATGCAATAGCAATGTGCTCAGCCTAGCTGTAATGCTACTAAAAAAGTAAACCAAATGTGAAACCACAGTTGAACTCAAGGTATGTAATCCCTATCAACTAAGAAATTTCCACCATGGAAGTCCATATATGTAGTCGTACACATGTATACTCCAATACTATACACATATACATAAATATGAATATTCATGATTATGTGAAGAAAATAACAAGAACAACATCAGCAGTCGATCCATGGGACCATAATCACGATATCTTGGACATCATATGCAAGGGAATTGAGAAAGACGTCATTCCATCTCATGTTGTGTATCATTAAGTCAATATATGGGTCTGTAACCCCTCAAAACGTACCTTCTTAGGCAAACACCGATAATATAACTCTGATCAAGTTATCCAAAAACAAGTTACGAGTTCAATATAATTTAATTATAAGTTTCTCTGAGACTCAACCTCGAATGACCATCTTCTATACCGAAGCCACAACAGAAACCAAAATAGGATATCAATAAGTCAGAGATAAAACAATGCCAGGCATGTGATATAGCTTGGCATGTTTAACAGAAGAAATCACCACAGTGAATATACAATCTAACCACTATCCTTAGACATGTGAATCCTTTCTCTCAGTCGAACAGAAAAAAAAAACCCTCAAGTGACTACCCTCAGGAATAACGAATACTTACCTTAGCTGTAAGAGATATTTCCCTCAGGAATAGAAGCTACTGCCCTCGGGAATGGGAAACATTTCCCTCAGGCTAAACGGCGATTCCCTCAGGCTAAACAAGCACTGCCCTCAGGCATGCGAAACATTTCCCTCAGTCTAAAGAAATAGTTTCTCTCAGGAAAAACAAAACACTGCCCTCAGGCTAAAAAAAATACTTCCCCCAAGTATTCCAAAATAAAACAAGTATCCGGGCCGAGCCCAACATACAATAAAGCATCTATATATGTATCCTCTCAAGAAAACTCAAAATATGCTTATAAACACGGGATACCCATTGGTATCCTGGCCAAATAGCTAAACAAGGGGAACACACCCATGGTGTGGCCCTGGATCCAAGCAGTGATCCCAAAAAATAGTTTAAACTTATCATTAGATTATCTATGAAATTATAGACATCTTTATATAAATGGCCTCAGCCTTACGACACACCCAATATGGGCTTGTAGCACAACCGTACACAGAACCACACATCAGCCAGAATTTAAACACTAGAGCACTTACTACTCAGGAACACAAGGAAAAGTTGGAATCCCAAAAAACAAGAAGGTGCTTCACATCAGGCTCAACGACCACCAACCAGAAAGCACCTCTGGTAACCTCTACAGCATCAAAAATACAAGTCAAATATAAACAAACAAGTGATGGTGGCTGAACGCCCAACCCAAAACTAAAAAAATATCCCAACATGATTACTATTTTGACATGGGTTCTAGATGGCACCCGAAAACCTTATCTACCCAAACCCAATGTAACAACTCAGGTCGGCCAAAAAATGGTCACCCGTTGGGTCCCACACCACGGAGTCATCCTACTCAGGATCCGCCAGATAACTAGAGAGAAGGAATCCTAGAAAGGATCCTAGGAAAAATGAATTCATAACTGGGATCCTTGAATAAAGAAAAAAAGAGGCAACCCATAACAGGGGTCCCCTCAAAGAAAATAGGAGAGAGTTCTTACAAGGACTCCCTAGTTTAGCACAGAAGGATGGCATCCCTCAGTGGACCCTTAGAAGCATCTGGTCTCACGGCCTCTTAGGCCAGAAGGGAACGTCTCACAAGGGGAACGTGCTATAAAGAAAATGTTATGGGAGATATCTCACAAATCATCTTAAATTAAAGGTCGCAACTAATTTGGTCTGAACACCCAACCTAGCAACCTTTTTAAGTCTCACCCTCAGGTGACGACTAAGCTCGATAACTGGAGGAAGAACCCCTCCATTTAGATTAATCAATCCCCAAAACATTTTTTAGATGACCTATAAATGTCAAATGGAGTCCACCATTAAGATCTACGTGGAACAATGCTCAGATTCGACTACTCACATGGCCAATTCTGACATCCAAGGCACAAGATATCCCCAAATTACTAAGACGGGGAAGTACATGGCTAGAACCCATTGGGCCTGCCTGTGTAATAGTAAACAGCGTGTAATTTTCAGTACACGGCATGTATTATTCACACAAAGTTACGCTGTGTCTATTTTGACCCAAACACATGCCAATGTACCACTACACGACGTGTACTTAAAGTACACGACATGTACTCCTTAAAACCCACTATTCCGTGTTCTATTTCACATGGCCAGCCACACGGCCACCGACTACATGGAGTGTACTCAATGTAGATGACGTGTACTTATGAAAACACTGTCTTCCCCAAACGGGAAGAACACATGGCATGTTCCCATGGAAGACACGCTGTGTATACTGGGTTTTCTGACGGGAAATCCCTAAAAATGCCTAATTCGCCCGTTTTCTACCTCGAAACAACAGATCAAGCCCCATGGGCATAAAAGCAAGAAATATAAGTCTTTAAAAACATAAAATAAATTATTTAAAGGGGATATTGAGTGAAAACACCAACGACCCTACCTTTGGGTGGAAACCGCCATAGCTTCGGTTGATTTCACGCCTCACGGTTTCCCTTCGCGGAATTAGCGCGTCGAAAGCTTCGAATCGGTACCCCTCGCACATCCCAACTCTCCCTCTTTCTCGATATCCAAAATCTACCATGTGAGGTGGACAAGGAAGAGAGTATGATATGTGTGCAAGGAGGAGGAGGAATGAATAGAAGAAAGAAAAGAAAATAAAAGGAAAAGAAGAAAAAGGGGCTCGGGTCGGCCCCGGTGCTCGACATGAGTTTGTGCCTCCCCACGACTAAACTCCCCATTCCAGACTCAACGAAAAAAAAGATTCTCTATCCGAAATTCTGTTTAGAGGATATTTTCAAATAAACATGCATGAATAAATTAAGATTTAATTTCATAATATTAAATATTAAATATTCCTCCATAATTTGTGTATCTCATATTTCCACCAAACTCCTGACTAAGGGTAAACACCCTATTCCAGGACCAATGGAGTGGTCCGAAAAAATATTCAAGATCATATGATAGGTTAAAATGACCATTTTATCCCTCACAATCATCCCACAACAAAAATTCAAATTTCTGATCCAAACTGTAGTCCGTAAAAACACGGGTTCTTACAATTGATATCCATGGCATCTAGGTTTTCAACTGGTTGAAGGGGGCATGTTGTTCTTCCTCTTCAAATAAGGCCTCCAATGATGTGCATATTCTAGTTGAATTATCCCTATCCACACCTTTCACATGTTTGGGAAAATAAAATATAGCTTTATACACTTAATAGTTCTTATTTCCTTTTTTCAATTCCTTCTATGTAGTGGTGGTAGAAACTAGTTTTACCAGCTTATATACTACAATACTATTTAAAAAGCATTCCCTATTATTTAGAAATGATCAGAGTACCATGGAAAATTCTCACATAATAGTTAATGAAGAAATCATCATATAATATTTTCATATTATATATATAAATATCAAATATAAATCCAAATATTTATTATAACTGGTCACATATTTAATATAACATCATCTTATGCTTGAAAAATGCATTTCATTAAAAATCATTTTTTTCATTACTATTACAGGTTTAATATTAAGTAAAATTTTTAAACATATATGAAATGAAATTGATAAAATGGTTTCAATATTTTTTGTATCATAATTTTTATTATATAATATGTTCAATTAGTTTTCTTCATAAAAATTAGAAATGATGTTAATTTTTTTAACGATGTAAATTTTAAAATGATGTTTTTTGAGTTACTTGTGATATTGTTAAAATTAATTATACAAATACATGAATTTTTTTATTTGATAAATAGGATTTTATATTAATAATAATTTGTTCTAAATAAGGTAATAAGTATTATTTTTTTCTTCTTAATGGATAAATTACCTAGGTAAATAAATAATAAACTAGTTCTCATAGTGACAAACAAAATCGTAAAAGTAATTAATATTATAGGATAATGGAATAACATGTTTAAAAAATATTTATTTTTTATTGTATATATTTTTATCAATATTAATGAACTTCCACTCCATTAGTTATTAGTTTTTAGGTTTCTTGGGGTGAGAGTGGCCTCCTATTATTGAATAGTTTTGTGTATTTAAAAACATGTCACTCCTCGTCAATTATAAAAGTTCACTCACTCAAATCACTTATTCATTGCCAATAGCCCATTTTTAATGGAAAAAACCATAAAATAAATCTATTCATTATCCATAACGACACTATATAGGTTTTTATATTCCCAAACTTCAAATACTATAGTCCAGAGTAAAATATCCAAAGGAGGTTTTTCTAAGTGAAGCTAATTGGCTTCACTAAGGTCCTTGTTTTCTTTTCATTTAAACTTCAATTATTTCATATAAATTAAAATATAATTATAAAAATATCAACCATATATTTAGATATTATTATTTCTTTGAAATAATATTTATTTATCTCCTCTACTATAAAATGGGAAACAAATCCATTGCTCAAGTGTACAAAAGAATATTTTGTCCTGAACCAATGTATTTTTTACTCAATAACTCATATGGTTAGTCATAATGATGGATTTGAGGTATATATATGATAAATATAAATGAAATTAATTATTTTATGTTAATATATCATCCAATTAATTTCCCACTTACCTAGTAAGATAATGATATTTTCCCTTGTGTGTATGTATGACATACAATCTCCACAATGTGATGTGATACATTTTCAATTTGTAAATATAATTAATGGTTTTAAAAATTTACCCAATTAATAAATATTATATTTATATCATTAATTTAATTATTTATATTGTAAATAATTATCATATTCACACGAAATTTATCTTTTGAGACAAAACATTCCCGAGAAGATGAAGTAGTTGGCCCCTAGAACAGTGGTAATAATGAAATATTTTAGACAAATTGGAGATAATATGATATAACACTATCATATAATATATTATAAATATTGATACGGTACGTTTAGAAATAAATAAAATTAAAACCATTATACATGAGATTAAAACATGATCAACTAAAGGGGAACGTGAGGATAGGGAATTCATCTTATTTTTTCGTCATTGAGAGATATTTTAATATTATACACCAAAAATATTTTATATGATGTTTATAATACCCATTTTATAGGAGATATCATTAATCCATAATATGTAATGGAATTTAAATTTTCAATTTGAGTTAATTAACTGAAGAATATGATACATAAAAATACCATGTGTTAATGAAATTCATAACTCAATTTCTTTTCATTAGGTTGTATAAATTATTCATAGTATTTTACATTCTATGATTATGTGAAAATAAATTTGTATTAATTTTTGTGTCTTTTTTAAATTTACATGTGGATTAACATTTTATACATATTAAAAATTCAATAATTTATATTCACTTCAACAGTATAGTCATTGTAAGTGCTTTTGTCCCAATTATCCTTCATTGAGGTATATTTTACTATTTTTTATATAATTTCATTTATAAAGTGTATAAACATCCCATTTCACATATTATATTATTAATCATTCATAATTAAATGTATTTTATGTTTAGTTTTAATTTTTTTCACCCAAGGGTATTTAACTTAAATGTTACCTTGTAGTAAGGAATTTCCAAACTCAATTTCTTTTCATTTGGTTATAATACATCTATATTGATATTGATATTATTTGTTTATGTGTGTAGTGTATATTTATTATTTTATGATTAATTAAAATAAATTTTGTCAATTTATTTTGAAACACATAATCAATTCTTTTGTTAATAATTACTATAATGGTATTATCGCTCTAAGAGAATTCATATTAATTTCCACTTCCATGTGGTATAATTTGTAGTATCCTCTAATTTACATTTATCAGGTGTGTCTACTCACCCATGATATTTTATATCATTAATATATTTATTTTCATGTTATTTAATTCTTCATTTTCTTAATCATAAATGGGGATTAAGATTAAATAGTCATCAAAGCATTAATAGTTTATCTCATAATCTCTTTATTATTCGTGATTATTTATACTTATGACTATATTGAGAGAAAACATTTATATTTCCATATTAAGAGTAATATATTTTCTTATCCCATAATACATAATGAATATTTAATGTAATAATAAAATTTTCATCTCATTGTTACATATAATGAATAATAAAATATTTCTAAGAAAAGATTACATTATTTTCAACTTTAGTCATATATCTATTTACATTCAGATCCATGTATTTTAAAAATATTTTCAAAAATAATATTAAGTTTATCCAAATGATTTCGAATTTTTTTTTCACATTTTATTATCTTTTTACCAAAAATGTTTGAAAAGAAGCTACTTGTAATTTTCTATATGATGTGATTTTTTTCCTTTTTTCAATAGTGGGAAATGATTTTTTTTTCAACTTACACAGCCTGTATTGAATTACATTCCATAATAACCAATAATTATTTATTACATAACATTAATCTATTACAATTTTTTAACATAATTTTTTTTATATTATTAGATAAATTTACATTAATAAAATGTTATTTTATTATTGGAGTGGGTATTTTCCATAAGAAAGCATTAATTAATTTTTATTGAATTTTTATTCCAAAAAAAAATAATTATTATAATAATACTAAATTGGGGATATACTTTAATGATAACATAAGTATTATATCTCTAGATACATTATGATTATTTGGACAACAGAAGTATTGAAATTTATTTTCTTGATTAATTTTCATGTCATTGTACTTCTTGTAAAACATTCACTTTCAATTGATCATTAGAAATTATAAGGTAATCATATATTCATATTCAATGTATCATGGGTATTTTTCTTTACTAAACCATTTACCAATTTAATATATAGTTTTTTATAATTAAATTATTTTGATTGATAGGGGAAATTTTTTATAAATCTATATTTTGTACTGAATACAGATATTTTTTGATAAGGTATACTGCTCATCGATTAAATCGATTATTAAATATATGAGTAATAAATTTTAAATGAATTGATTAGGGGGCCTAAAATTTTATATCCCATATATGTTTCGATATTCTAATGATTCTTATCAATAATCTATAAATAAATGGGTTTATTTTGTATACCAACAACATAGATTATACAATTTTAGTGATTTTTCATGATAGTATTGATATTAGGATTTTTATAATCATGACATCCAATATTTAGAATTTCCTTCCTTGAGATTTCATTAATTTTTTATCCATGAGAAAATTACAACGATATTACACATGGATTAATTTATTTCTTATGTTTTTATTTAATTGTCATATTTTTAGTCGTTTAACATTACATATTGATAATTCATTATCTAATCATGATAGTCAATTAATTTATTTAATGGAATTTTATAATGTTAATTACCATTATATATTAATTAATCCTTATTGATTCCTGATACATTCTATTTTATGTTACCCTTAATAATAATTTGACCACACCTTTATTTTGTTTCCCTTCCCCAGGAATCAAAGAATGAATCATAGAATGAGTCCGAGGATGAAGAATACAAATATTCACTATGATGTAATTTATGTTCTCAAATCTAATGTGAGACTCATGTGTGTATCTATTCTACCAAGACTACTAAACAATTCGTTGATGAGATAAATTATATCTTTCACCAATTTAATAATGTAAACACTGACTTTGGCCTACTATGCTTTGTGTATTTACACCATATTTTCACGAAGATGATGTGTAAAATCATACATGATGTGTTAAATTTTTCTTAATAAGTTTTTCAAGGATGCTATCATGCACATTTTGAGAATAATTGTATTTTGTATTTTCCCTAGTAAAATATGTTATATAATAACATGAATATAATATGAATTGAAACAAATGATACACAGTTCCTTTTTCTCTTCAAAAATGTAATTATAATGATTCTCACTAAAAAGTATATATTATGTAAAATAATATTTTCACATGTATTAGATGAAATAGTGTAGTCATGCCCAAAAATATAATATTTATTCACTCAGTCTCCAAAAATGTAGTATGTTTCAGTATTTAACCAATGGAAGGTTAATTGTATAATCTTTTCATGGGTCAAATATGTTATGTCTGGTACATCACATAAAAAATATTACATACCTTATTTTTGTTTTGGAAAATATGAAACATATCATCAGACATTATGTTAATTATGTTGTGCATGATGATAATTACAGTATTTCTATAATTCTAAGAAACAATTCAATGTATAATGTTTACAAATTGTATTAACAATATATCTAACCAAAATTAATCCCATAAAAGTTCAAAATATCATTTTTTTTCAAATAAAACATTTTTGGGTAAAATAATATTAGATGTGATTAAATAAACTTAAAAATATTGACTTGATCCATTTTCCAAATTAATTCCAATATATCATCAAAAATATGAATGGATAAATTACTATTAAAATGAAAAAATGGTTGAAATTTATTATTTGAAATGATTTGGAAATATGATGAAAATATGGTGTCTAATAATTCCCACAAACATAATAACTGGGATCTAAGAAATTTAATAATCACATGTATTACTGATTTAAATTCAAAATAAAACCCCCAATAGATTTCTTGTTAAACACAAAGGCCCTACAAATAATCATGCCACCTCAAAATATTTATTCCAAATTCTCTATTTAGATCATTTAACAAATTCCATCCAATTTTATCATCCCATACAAACAGACACATACCTCACTAAAAGCTTCTCTCATCACCCAAATTCAAATTTTAGAAGTTCTGTTATAAATCCAACATATGAAAGGATCTCTGTAGTATTGATGAGATACAATATATAGACCCAATTATGTAAAGGAAATATTTTAATCATGGTGAAATTATATGGTTTTCAGTTTTTAAGGGAATGTTGGTTTCAAATGTTAAAAAATTATGAGGTGGACCAAGTTTGTTTGGGTATTTTAAAAGAAAAATTAATAATCCTAGTTTTAACCTAGAAATTTTCTTTTTCCTCATTATTATTTTTATTGTCTAGCTCCCAAAATGGTAAAATATACATTTAAAATGTATATATGGTTTCATTTATCATCTATTAAAGGATTTAACTTCCAATCCTAAATTTTTAGTGATAAAGCATCATCGATCATTCTAGATCCTATTGATTACCTATTTTCAATATAATTTATAAAATTGAAGCATCATGAAAAAGATTTCTTTTGAGAATTCTAATAAAATAATATTTAGTTAATATAAATTCAATATAAGATGTATTCTTATTATATTTTCCACCCAATATAGCCCAAAATGATGTAAAACCCCCAAGAAAACACATTCCCCCAATCATTATTCAAAAATAAATATAAACATTGTTTCTTGATTTGGATTTATTGGGATTATGGTTTTTAATGAGGACTCCTTATAATTATTTCATTAATTATAAGGTATCATATTGTAAAATTGAAAAATTATGGGATGAATAATAATTTATTTATGATAATGGGATTTTCAAACCAAAACACAATTTCCCGAATAATAATTATTAAAACATTTAATCTCCACGGTTTTGATAGAAACTCAAAAAATCCTAGATAAAATTAATCATTATTGATTTCAATTAAAATTTGATGTTATTTTTAAGATGATAAAAAAATGTTTAATAATATTCACTTATTTGTAAAAAAATAAATTTGAGTGTGATTAAAGGAATGAGATTAAGAAATTTATAGATTTTTTAATGAATTTCTCATAAATTTGAATGTGATAGAATATAAATTTGAGTATTCATTTATATTAAAATAAATGTGGATAATAAAATAAAATTGGAATAGTAATCCAAAATTAAAAAGGTATATATTTTGATCTCAAATTAATTAATAAAACAAAAAAATTAAGAAGAAATATATAAAAAATGAAATAATTAGATCACAAAATAATGAAAAAAATAAAATAAAATAAAGAAAACCTTAAATACCATTATATAAAATGATGTTAACAACCCCACACTTATTTTATAAAATTTATGTTCTTTACAAATGTCTTTATTGGAAATAAAAATATAATTATATACATAACTAAATATATTGAAAATAAAGTACTCAACCAACCTCAATTTTATAAAAAACATTATATTGAATCCCCTCCAATATATATTAATTAAAGCACTCACTAAATCGATTTATTGTGTCCCATTTATTATAAATAATTTTTTCCCATGATCATTAATATGAACAAAACCTAATATGAAATCATCAGAAACTATAAAGGGACTTTAACATATTTAATGAAATTAAACTAGAAGTATATTAATTAATTATTAAAATAGTATAAATTTATTACCTAATTTGAAATCATTAATTTTGATTAACTATTTATATAGATATATATTTTTCATTTTTAAATCCTTGATTTTTTTTAAGAATTGATTCATAATTTTTTGTAACTACTACACGAAGAATTTCATCCCTTTTATAGTTTCAAAAAATACATTTTTCATAGTTTTATAGAATAAAAATTTGTATATTCATACCATATAGGAAAATTATTATATTAAATATAAACTAATACATTACATCACATTTCAATTGGCATTTTGAAATCAGACATATAAGGCCAAAAAGCTCCTTCCAATATAGGAATACATTTTTTGCTTTCTTAGAGGGAATGTATTTAAATAATATGATACATTTATCTATTTTAAAATATTAATTATATTTTTTGAAGATGGTAGGGTGTATATCCCTATAATGAAAAAAATATTTCAAAAAAATAGCTTTAAATTTTAAATTGAAAAATTTGGTGCCTTTATCAGTGATTATAAAATATTACATCCTAGCCCTAAAAAATTATTTTTTCTTTTAACAACCATCAAATATAAATTTTCTTCATCAAAATATTGGAAAAAATTTCATACCTCTATAATAAAAAATCAAAGGTAATAAATATTAAACTATAACAAAAAAAATATGGAAATGGTCAAAAGATATTCAGACCCCAAACATTAAATATATCAAAAAATAAATTGTACTTGTTGAGTTATTTAATTTCTATTGGAAATGTTACCTTGAATGTAAAATTATTTATAGGTTCTCAAAATTTTAAAGTCATCATTCAAAATAATGGAAAAAATAAATCTTATTTAAGAAAATTACTATATTATCATTAAAATACAAAAATGACAACCAAAATTCAATGTATATAATTTTTTTTGGATTTTTTGAATTTATAAAATCAAGAATATATCCCATTATTATTTTTTAACTTCAAGACGTTAATAAATACAAATCAATCCAAATATACATCTTTGATTGAATAACTATAATTGATTGTTCTTTCTTATAAAACTATTAGATAACATCATTAGAATAAAAATAACTCACAATAATTTTAATGGATGGTCTAAAACTCGGAAATTTTTATTATTTTTCATCGGTAATGGTCTCATTGATTTGTATATAGAATTAATATTTATCACTTAAAATATTCTGTAGTAACATTAAATATCCAACCATTGAATTATCACAACCTTTATTATTATTTCATGAAATATACATTTCTATTAATAATAAAATATTCCTTAGAAACATCTTTTTCAATCATTTTTCTACAAAAATAATCTAATTATAGAATGTTTAGTAAAAAAAGTTTCTTTAGAACCTAACAATTATGACCAGTGACACCTATCAAGACATTGTTATGTATTTATTTTGAGATTTATTTTTCATTTCATGAACATGAACACATTCTATTGATGTGGTTGAAAATGTGTATTTATGAAAAACATTTTTGGGTGCATGGTTAGTTTATAGTTAATGTTGACCACACACACAGTTGTGTGAGAGGGGGTAGAGGTGACGAGAGAAATTATTCTTGATTTTTTCATAGTTTTATAAACTACGTGGAATCTCTATGAACACAATAGAAAATATTTTTTAATGGGTGACTGACCCACACATTTGGTTCACGGTTCACCATGTAGTGTGGTCTTACATAATCTCTTAAATATTTGAATTTACAGTACTTACACATTCAATTTTATCCAATTTCTCTTCTTATAATCACCCCAATCCCCAAAAACATGTACCAAAATGCAGGTATCTCAATTCCTCATTCTTCCATGGTGTATTTCTCATCGATTTTGGTGGTTCATCTTAATATAAGACTCAATTCCTCCTTTTTATGTACTACATTTTTATTTCCAACCCTCGTTCTGCTATTTATGTAGTGTTTTGTTACCTAAAAACCAATGTGTTCCAAACCTAGGGTTAATGATATAGGGTTATTGAAAAATATTTTCATTATATGATATTATGGAAAACATTAATCAATGTCTATAGATTTATGATAAAGGCATTTTGGTTTCATTGATCAAGAGGTAGGTGTCTCTACAGAATAGTTCTCTAAAATACAATACACTTAGTTATTCATTTTACATTGGTTTACATTGATATATAATTATCGTTACCTGATTTTGAGCTATAATATATGATTATTAATTATGATAGAAGAAGATTGTTTATTTAAATGAAACACCATATAGATTTCCTTGAATACCATTTTCAAGTGTATAATTAATCTGATTAAATGATTTTAAAATGAAAATATTTTCAAATGATATAACAAATGTTGTTTCAATTAGATTTTTTATTTTATGAGATATTTTATTACATACATGATTATGGTAAATGAGATTATATATATAACTGATATTTTTTTTCACATCAAAACATGGGTGTATAGGTATACTAGAAATATGAAAACTCAAAATTAGATTGTTTGTTGGATTAGTCTTGGAGTAAAATTAGAGTGAGTATGAAAATAATACGGTATCGTACACTAATGAGATTGATGAAATATTTGAGATATACAACAAGGATTAATAATGATTACTACTCCTCCTTGCTATTCCTATTTTCATTAGACCCTTATGTTCATTCTGAAGATCAATATATAGTTTTTATTAAGATGTGTGTCTACTTTTTACCAAATCAATTGTTTACATATCCATATTACTGATTACATATTTAACTTATATTTAATTTTTTTATATTTATTTACATTTTTTAAATGATATAATTTATTTATAATAGCTAATTAATTTAAATTATTATTTAAAAGGAAGAGTTATCAAAAAAATTCAAATTAGAAAAAATGTTTTCCATAGAAAATGATTCAATATAGATTAATGGTTGTATACTATATACGTTTTCGTAACACATTATATATTCCATTAGGTATATGAAAACCTGGTATTTTAGTACGTAGGTACGGGGAAGGGTTCTATGACGTTTTGTGTATTTCCCTGAGGATCCAAATTCCTCCATGAGCAAGTTTTTGTGGTGGCCATGGGTTATGTTGTGTTTTAATTAGCGAATTTTTTTATATACCCTCAGTGATATTGTTAGTTAGTTTTAATTAAACTCCCATACATTGACCATGGGTTTTATCATTTTATATGTATTTTATTGGTCAAATTTTTAATACTTTTGGTTTCATGTTGTAGACATAGTACATTTATGTCTTATGTTGTATTTTATATCATTTTATTTGGAAAATATTTACAAAATGGTGCAGAACTCAAACATACGAAGGAGTCATTATAATTTACCTGGTGGAATCCATTATATTTTTATTTTAATAAGGATGGAGAACCTATTCCAAATGTTTTTATTTTCATATCTTTTTTCATTTTTCCTAACCATTACAATCAGGAACCATATCCAGGTTGTATAGTGTGCTAGATTGGCCTATGTGGCTGGTTATTCTATGTATATTTGTTATATAATGATATTATATCCCTATTTTTGTTGAGAGTTTAATGTTATAATTGAGTGGGGATTATAAAATTTTTAGAGTAAGGTGTGGGGGTGTGTATCACTAGCACTTCATCATTTTGATCCTCTAGTAATTATTTCTGGTTGTGTGACTGTATTGGTTTTGATCATTATTTTGAGTTTTTTAGAGAAGATTTTTTATTAATATTAATTATATTCATTATAAAGAAACAATGAATTATTTTGAGAAAATATGAATTTTATAGTAAAATAGGGGATTATAAAGTTGTTCAATGTTTAGATATATTGTTAGTAGAAATCATGAGGCACTTATGAAACCATGTCTGTAACTCTTTCAATTCCACTCTACATTATTGGTACCTGGTTTTCCATATCATGTATTCAATCCGTATAGTGTGCGTAAGAGCATAAATTTTTTTAGGCGTTCCCCCAATTACTGTCTTAATTTCTGATATTGATGATAATTCTAGTATAAGAGAAATTGAGTGGGTTTTAGAAATTAAATTAATGATCAAAGAATTAGATGATAGTATTAATTGAAATTTTTTATGGGTTTTTATAGATTGATTCTCATTTAAAGGATCCTATGAATAGAATAAAATAATATTTAGAACTACTTCCCTTAGGAAAAAATTCAATATAGAAACAAGGCGGATGCATAATTCTAGGTTCCTATAGTAGTACTGTAGTAGTTAATATAGCAGGTATTGTTCGGTACAGCTGCAGCTAGAACTATTCACCATGGGCCACAAGATTGGGATTCGATTCCTTAAGGCATTCATGCCACACAGACATTTGTCTCAGTAAGTCTTTCTGGACACCTCAAGGCCTTCAGCCAACCTGCAGTATCTCATGGCCACATTATATGTAAATGTTAAGACATATTCTACAAGGAACTAGCTCTAGAGGATGATTCAAGTACAGGGAACATTCACTAGAGTTGGGATAACAGATTTTGAAGAATGTGAGGGTATGGAATTTACATCGGTATGGGGACTATTCATCCCTACCCAGGAAAGCTAGCTGAACATTCATGCAAAGGGGGAGAGATGGTCACAATGCAGATGCTGGGGATGGCGGTTTCAAGTGGTCAAAGTCTGTATGATTTCCTTATGACCTATAGGTCCTATAATGTCTCTATGCTAATGAGAAATGTAATCATTAAGCTTACTAGCCTTTTATTGGTTACCCATAATCCCTTGAATTGGGGGTTATAAAAAATCAATAAAAATTAAGGCCTCGGTCCCTTTAGGTAGAGGACATGTCTTAGGCGATGAACACGCTCAATCTTTTACTAAGATAAACAAACTACCCTTCATGTTAATAATATGACTAAATATCCTAATAAGAGGGTTGAAAATATCAATTGTATCTTTGATATCATTAATTCCCTAGAGAACTCTTATGGCATCCCTAGTTTTTAAAATTAAACATAATGTTTTATAGCATAAATGCAACACCAAATCGTGCTTTATCAAACAACCAAATATTATTATTTATTATTGTAGTTATCACCTACTAATTAGAATGGGGTAAATGAATAGTGTTATCTAAATTATGAAAATATGGTTTATATATATATATATAATGTTTCATTTGTCACCCAGTTAATGTGAAATGAATCTAAAATCCAAATGAATTTAAAGGATTTATTATTATGAAAAACAAAATAAATTTCAATATTTGGGTGTATAAAATAATAAAATCACTATGGATGGATTTCTTATATGATATATTAATTAAATATAATGTTTAAAATTCATCTTATGTATTTTCTAGACGGTATATAAGAACAAATACAATTTTATCAATTAAAAGTGTGTTTTTTGAAATCTAGTTTTACAACCTTTTGATAGAGAACCCATTTTAAATCATTTTTTTTAACTTTTATATTTTATATCTGGAAAAATAAAATTATTAATTGGAAAATAGAATTCCAAATTTACATTTCTACAATTTTTTGTATTTTTCTGATAGTATTAAAATTTTAATGAATAGTGAAAAATACTATATTTTAAATCCAAATTGCCTTTTTATCAAATTTATTTATAATTTTAGATTATACATTTAAATTTTTTTTAGATATAATTAAATGAAATTTTATATCCATAAATCATATATAATTCCATTTTTTATTTTCAAATTAAGATTAAAAAGAAAAATAATGGAACTTATGAACGTTTTACTTTAAAAACCATGTTTTTTCGATCCGTCAATGGGATTAGTGATAAAAATAATTTAAACACATTTTTGAATTGAATTTTAATAAAATACAATACATGGGTGTACGGTGTATTAAAAATTTTGTCCAATGTGATCAAAATAATTTTGGTGAGTAGTAACATTAGTATTTTATTTACCACGGTTAAAGGTAAATCAGATAAATAAGGGTCACAATAATAGTATAATAATATAAAACTACACTAAATATTGTCCAAATCAAATCCAATGAGTTATATCCAATAAACAAAATACTTGGAAAAACAATAAATTCTTTTTATCGTTCAAGGGTGTGAATATGACATTAATAATATTTTATTCAAACTAAAAATAAAAATATCATAAACATGTCTCCTATTAATATTACAATTTTAATATAGTGTTATAAAGTAGATATATTCAACTTTATATAGTCTCTAGAAATTTAATAATATTTCCATAATCATGTAAATTAATTTATAGGTTGAATGAAATAAATATTAAAATATAATTAGGACACAATGTTGATACAAAAAGACCATTATTAAATGAAGAATCAAATAAATGATACTAATAATATTAGAATAAATATAATTTAAATATTTTATGTCATCCACGAATTTTATATGATTCTATGACAAGTTATATGTCTATTAAATGAGTTTTTCGATGAAATATCTCCTTTTATATTTTTTTAAATTCCTTAAAATGAATTGTGTAAAAATTGACATAATTGATCTATTATAAAAATAAAAAATAATTAATTTTTTTAAAAATAATAAAAAAAATTTAAAATAAAAAATTTGATATAATAAAGTCTAAATGATCATAAAGTGGTCATTTATGTGGAATTTACCCCATATATGTAATATTTGTTACCTCTTAATATTAATTATTATGTTAACACAATTAAAATTAAAAGAAAAAATTTAAGGGTAAACCGAAAACACAAGGTTTAAAATATACACAATACATGTATAAAAAAATTTGATTTTAGAATTTTGAACAATACTCATATTATATTCTATATAATTCATTTTTTTCATTTGGATTAAAAAATTTATTTATATTTATTTAATATTTTAAGAGCTTCCAAGGGTACTCCTCCCATCTCCTATAAAATGGTACCCACTCTTCTCTAATACTCACACTTAATCAACCATTGTTTCTGACCAGATACACCCAATACCATTCAAATAATCCCTCCCTATATTATTTAGTCCATATTTTATGCATAACACCCCTCTTACAGGTGTTAAAGTGTTCTTCAAAGGTGATCAACTGAGAAAGACGTATCCTGTTTTTAAGTGTTTCTATTTTATTTAATCATTCACATCCTTCAAATCTTATTCTTATAAGATTAAATAATAAATATAGTGTCCAATATATATTTAGATTTTATTATGTTAATATCATCACCAAAAACCATCTATACACCCATTAAATATGAATGTAATTAAATTTTCATGTGTATGACTAAACTATCACCTCCTCGAATCGTTATAATTCATTTTCAATATAAATATCTCATGTATTTATATAATAATTTAATTAATTTTCCTATTTGATATTCATGACATATTATTCATTGTAATTTAATATTATATCAATTATTTTCTTACATTCCATTCCTATAAATATTACAACGTCTTTCATCCATATGTGTGAAATATCATCTCCAAGAAGCCATGTTAGTCATTTTTATTCATTATATCTCTTTTATGATATATATAACTATATTTGACTGATTATTATTATTTTAATTAAATTATAATAATTATTTAATGATAAAATAATAGTAACCCTATTTTCATAATGCTCAATGAAAAAAAGGAAATGTTACTCATGCATTCATATTGCTTACGATCTCAATTATCATAACATTGTTAATTTTTCCAACAAAAAATGAATGTTTTGATTTAAAAAGTATTATTTATGTATAAAATTTATCAATTTATATTAATATTATTTTGGAGAAAATTTACTTAAGACCACATAGATAATTGATATCAATCCATGTTTATTTTTTACTCAAGTACCGAATATCGACTGAACGTTCAATATGAACCTAAATAATTATTTTATTATTATAAAATTGTAATAAGTGATGTTAAAGGAATAATAAACATGAATAAGGTTATAATGAAAGTATAAATTAACCAATGTTTATTATTTAGGAATATAAATATTGTACGTGATGTGTCGTACTCAATCTAAGGGACTTCGTTTTAATCTCCTTTCGTTGAGGTATTTTTGATGATATGAACAATTATTATTTTGTAATGTGTATATAAAGTCCCTTTGAAGTCTATATCCATATTATATCAATACTGATGTTATTTACTATTTTTTAAAATTTTATATTTTCACATGGATTGTAATTTAAATGTTCAAAATGGAAAGTGACTCTTTAACTAAAATATCAATTTTAATGTTTTATTGATTTATTCATAGAAATGTTTCCCATTAATGTCAATGTTTACAAAATGTTTTGAGGATTTATTTATATTGTAATTAATGTTTTAAAATTCCCATTGCTTTAAAACATTTCAAGTGGTATGCTACACTTTTATTCAAAAATATTCTTTTTAAATGTCTTAATTGTGGTTTATAAATTGGTTAATTATTTCAATAATTTGGAATTTGTTTTACTTCTATTCCATGATTATAATATCTCACATTCATTTCACTATTATTTATTGAGGTTTACATTAAATTTTGAACATTTTATTTTAATATAATTTGTTTTCAATTGATGTGTGTGTGGCTTGTATGGATGAATTGTGATTTCAAGGTGGAAATTTAATTTCTTATTTAAACTAGTTTTATGTTTTATAATTATGCTATGGTTATTGGGAATTATTTATTTATATGGGTGGTTCCATGATAAAACAGGGTTGTTTGAGACTGTGATTTCTCTCCAATGCATTTTTTAATGATATAGATTTTACCAATAAGTCTTCTCCCAAGAGATTTAAAGATATAATATGATTGGTATTCCAAACATTTCCATGAAGGTTATCCCCTATATAGATTTTAATGATACAATATATGTATGATATGGATGCCACATGTGACCTTTGTGATTTATGATTTCTATGATATTTAAGGAATACTATAATTTCTTGATATATGTTAAATAGTTTGTGTTTTATGGGTGAAAATTACAATTTCATGGGTTTATAAGTATTAATGGACTAATGTTTTCTTTATTTATGTTATCTTACTTACCAAATTTATTGTGCTCATACCATGTATTAAAAATGTTTTGACAAGGTGTAAGAATGGGTAAGTGTATGGTGGTTTTCAGGTTGAATGTTTAAAATATTTTTATCGAGAAAAATAATTAATGTGTTACCTTAAAATATTGCTTATTATGAAACAAATTGATAGTGAGTGTGAGTGTCTAAATTGAAATATTTGAGTTATTATGGAATAGTTATGGCCAAATTCTATAAAAATATAAAAATTAAATGTTCCTAAATGTTAATCCTTGACTTCACTAAATATATTAGAAATGATTAAGGTTGGGCCCTTATAATAGGTATCAATGGAATGATTTAGACAACTTTTGGGATGATGAGTTTGGGTTAAACATATGGTAACATTAAATGTCTATTAATTTGGTAAAATACTTATTCTATAACATTTTTAGATAAAGGAAAGATGATATAAATTGAATGGAGGAGGATATAAAAAAATTATTATCTATTTTTATGACATTATTTCAATAATGATTACAGAGTCATATCTAGATGATTTTGAAACATTTTCTAACAAACAACTCCTTTGCAAGAATTTGTTTGATATATCGATCACCTCCACTATAACTTGATAGCATCATGGATCATTGGTTTGTTAATGAAATATTATTTTCTAAATACTCACTTATTAAAAAAAACGAAATATTATCCCAGAATTTTTATATATTTTTCCTCATCACAAGACTATGAAGTATATTATTATTTAGGAAAAGCTTCTGAAGAAGGAGACCCTTGTGCAACCTAATTATATTTTCTTTTGAGATATATTCTTTTAGAAAATAGTTATGGTAATTTAAAATAAAAATTGATAGATTGTTTCAAATAAAATGCATCCCGAATGTTTTAACAAAATAAATTTTTATTTTAATTATCGAAATTATATGTCATACAAGATTATTTTTCAAATAAAATCTCTGCGAACACCAGTAAAACCCATGTAGTATAAGGTATATTTGGAAAAAGGAAGAGTATATTTTTGATTCATTTAAAAATAATTGTTTATATTCATGGAACTTCTATATATAAAAAAATTATGATGAAACCCTGTAGATACAATGATCAAAGTATGATTTTCTCTCAATTGGAAATGGTTTTATTAAATACTTTAGTGGTGAAAAAATGTCAATATATATAATACTTCCTGAATTAAGATGTTGTGGTCATTATGATTTTGGGTTAAAATTAATGTTAGGAAAAATTTTGTTTGGATAATACACTTATTGGTTATTTTTTAGGATTTTATATCATATTGGGTGTATTTAATTAGAATGAACTAACTTGAGAAAAAGGACACTTGTAGGATTGGTGGAAAACCATTGCATCCAAAAAGGCCATGGGGATTACACCCACATCCAAATGGAGACAAGGGTGGATCACATACCACTATCCTATATGATGTTCCTTGTTATGAGGAATTTATTTATTTTTTAAACGAGTTGATGGAATACAAACAAGTGGAATTTTGTAACTTATGAATTATCAATTGTGAATCCTTGGTATTAGAAAATGATTTTTAATTGAGGGATAAATGTTATTTTTGAAGACTATAACTGTTTTATGAACCCTATATACCTAATGAAATAGATTACTTTGGGATTTTATTTTTGTTATAATGGTTCTTTTTTTGGAAGAATCTATGGTTTTATTTTTTACTTATGGAGATTCAGGTTATTTATGGAATTTATTATCCTATCATGGAGCATATGTGATTCAGAAATTACATTTTTGTATGATATATTAAGATTGAATTGTGTTATATGGATAAAAATGTTAAAATATATCCTAGAAGAATATGTGATCAAATCCTTATATATTTTGGGTTTCAATATTAGTTTGGAATATTTTTAGGAATTTAAGGATAAATATTTTTTGAATGATCTATTTGGATATTTGTGTATTACTACTAAATTTTGGAAATTAAAAGTTATAGCTATTATTATAAAGGATTAAAATTTTTGTGTAATTATAATTTTTAATCCTAACATTTTGGTTTTGGATAATGTTTCATTATATGATGAATATATAGTTAATCTTTTTGGCCTATATGATTCTATAGAAGTTGATTCTTCTTTATTAAACATCTTTTGGAGAGAAAAATGGTTTTGTGGGGGAAATAGTTTAACGGATGATACTATAATTTCATGTAATTATGTATACATGTGTTCTTAGTCAAGGAAGTTAAATTATTTCACAAAATTATGAAAATGAATTGAAAATAAAAAAAATCCTGCATAGTTTTCCTACTATGAAATCTAATATTTTTTAACACACCACATGATTGTGGTTTTATAATTTTTAACATTCTCCTTATCATGATTTTATACCACTCTCCATCTGAATATATTGTTAAGATTTTCTTCCATATCCATGTTTTTTATACATGGAATCCTTTTATGTGTTATCTTGGGTGACCTTTTCACTTTACGTTCATTCTTTTAATATTGAACTTTAATTAACTCATTTTCTGATATAGTATTTCAATTAAGTAAATTTGATAATAGAAACCTTATTTATGAAACCCAAAATTTAAATTGTAAGGATGAAATTTCCAAAAGGTCTATCATGTAAAATTTCGTGTTTTTAAAAGGAAATATAATGATCAATATCATACATGATACAACACGTTGAGCATAAACAAATAACAAAATATTATTATTTAATTTGGTTGTTTTCAACTAGATGTTAGAATGGTGGGAACGAAAAATGTTAACTAAATTATGAAAATATGGTCTATACATGTATATATAATTATTCATTAGTTATCAAATTAACAGGGAATGAATTTTAAAATCAATTGAATATAAAGAAAGTATTATTAAGAAAAAAATATAAATGTGAATAATTATGTTTAAAAAATTAAAAAATAAATATTTTTGTATTATATAAAAGAAATATTAATTCAATATAATCTGTAATATTCATTTTATTTGTTTTATTGATATTTTATACGAACAAAAAAAATTTACGGATAAAATTATTGTTTTTCTAAAAAGAAGTGTTACCGCCATTCGATGATGAACCCATTTTAAATCTAGTTTTTTTATGTTTAATATGTTCTATTTTATATAATAATCAGATTCTATGTAATTTGGACATAAATATTTTCTTTTGGTTTTAATTTTTGGTATTTTTAGACAATATTTATTTTTTATTAAATAGTGAAAAATACTGCATATTAATTCAAAAAAAATTTAGTATAATTTAATTATATTAATAGATTTTTACTTTAAATGGACTGAAAATATAATTAACTAATATTTTTATTAGTTAGTTCAATTTAGTTCTTTCGATGCAATTTCAAATTATGATTAAAATGATAAAAAATGTGAACTTTTGAATGTTTTACTTAAAACCCTATTTTTGTGATTCGTCTACAAGATTAGTTTTAAAACTAATTGACTAACTTTATTAAATTTAATTTTCATGAATAAACATATATTTTTGTACTTGTAATGAAATTTTTGGTCCAATTGGATCAAAATAATATTTGTTGAGTCGTAACTTTAGTATTTTATTTACCACGGTTAAAGGTAAATCGGGTAAATAAGGGTAAAAATAGTATTATAGTAATATAAAACTACATTAACACTTTTCCAAATATGATTTTATGAGTTATGGACGTCTAGGAAAATTTTTGGGCTGAAATATTGGTCTTTTTATGCCACTTAAGAGTGGTTATGACATTAATAACATTTTTGTAAAGTAAAAAAATATCATAAGCATTTTTTTTATTTGTAATAAAATTTTAATATGCTATAATATATGAGATATATTAGACTATAAATAGTAAATAGAAATATATAAAGATTGCCTAAATATTTATAATTTATTTATAATTATTATGAAATAAATAATTAAATTAATTTATGACACAATGACGATGCAATACTAGATTTATTATAGGAAGAATCAAATAGATGAAACTAATATTATTAAAATAAATATAATTTGAAATATTTGAAAATATCAAAAAAAAATTCAGAGTTACTAGGACAAGTTATATGTCTTTTAAATTTTATATTTATAATTTATATCCCTTTTGGGTTTTATTTAAATTCAATAAATTGAATAGTTTGAAAATTGACAGAATTGATATTTTATAAAAGTAATATTTTATTAAATTTTTTAAATAACCTAAAAATCATTCAAAATTACAAATTCTATATAATAAGGTCTTAATGTTCATAATTTTTTCAATCATGTTTAATTTAACCCTTATATGTAAATTTTATTTCCTCTTAATATTTTAATTTTTTTATTACAATTAAAATTAAAAGAGAAAATTTAAGGGAAAACTGAAAATATATGGATTAAAATAAACTCAATACATGTATAAAAATTATTGGAGGTGAAGAATTATAAATATATTTATCTTATCTTCGAAATATCTATTGTTTTAATTTTTTCTTTTAAAAAATTAATTTATATTAATTTAATATTATAAGAGATTCCAAGGGTTCCCCACCCCCTATCCTATAAAAAGATACCCACTATTATCTAATAATAACACTTAATGATCAATTTTTATTGTCTAATATCTACCCATACCCCTTCCTAAAATACTTAACCACATTATTGAGTCCTTATTTTAGGAATAACACCCTTCGTAGGGGTGTTAATGTGTTCTTGAAATGCGATCAATCGAATAAGTGGTATCATATTTGTTAGTTTTTAAATTTTATTTTATCATCCAATTCCTTCATATATTCTTATTTCAATATGAAATAATAAATACAGTTTCCTCAATATACATAGATTTTATTATGTTGATTTCATAACCTAAATTTATCTCCACTTCCCTTAAATGGGAAAGACATTAATCATTCGTGTGTACGTGTGAACTATCGCCTCCACAAACGGATGTAATTCATTTCCCATATGCATATCTATTGATTGTTAATAATAATATAATTAATTTTAATATGTTATATTCATGAAATATTTATAATTATCTGATAATAATATGTCAATTTTGTTCTAAAATTTCATGCACATAAAAATGATGATGTCGTTCATGCGTACGTGTGAACTATCACCTTCACGAAGCGATGTGGCACATTTTTCTTCATTATATCACTTGTATGATATACATAAGTATATATAACTGATTATTATGATTTTCATTCTATTATTGAATTTCTGGAGAAACAAAATAATAAATACCTTATTTCCATAATGATCAATGAAAAATGGAAATGATACTCATGTGTATGTATAGCCTACCGTCTCTATGATTATAACGTTGTTCATTTTTCATACCATAAATTAATGGATTTATTTAATATGTATTATTTATGTATAAAAGGGATTATTATTTCTTTAATTTTTTTTATTTAGATCATTTACTTATGACCACACGGACTATTGTCATCAATCCAAGTTCATTTTTGACACAAGTACGAAATAATGACTAAATATCTGATATGAACAGAAAAAATTATATAATTCTTATAAAAATTTAATAAGTGAAATAAAAAGAATAATAAACATGAAAATGGTTTTAATAAGGTAAAAATTAACCTAATTTTATTATACATTAATATAGTGATTGTATGTGATGGGTCATACTCATGGTAAGGGACATTGTCTCAATCTCCTTTCATTGAGGCATTTCATTATGATATGCACCTTTATTGTTTAATAAGTTTAATATATAGTCCCATTGACATTCCATATCCTTATTTTATCTATAATAATTTTATTTAATGATTTATATAATGTTATATGTTCCCATGGCTTATAATTTAAATGTTCAAAATGGTAAGGGACTCTTTATCAAAAATATCGTTTTAAATGTTTTATTGATTTATTCTTATAAATAGTTCTCATTAATGACCATGTTTTCAAAGTGGAAATAAGGATTTAATTACTTTTAAATTACCTTTTTAAAAAATTTATTCCTTCCAAATGTTTCAATGTTATATAGGACATTTTTATCCGCAAATCATCTTTTTAAATATTTCAATTGAGGTTTAAAAATGGGTTGATTATTACAATAACATGGAATATTCATTTAACATATATTCCATAAAAGTAATTTCTTTGTTTCATGTCTCTATTAAGTATTGATGTTTACATTAAAATTTTAAAAAATAATTTTAAAATAATTAGTTGTCATTTATGACTGCAAGTCTTTTAAATATAAAATGTGATTTCAAAGTGGAAGTGTTATTTGTTCTTAATCCTTGTTTTATGTTTTATGAATATGTCCTGGTTCTTGGAAATTGATTATGTATAAGGGTGGTAATATGATTAAAAAATGGAATTTGATCATGTGATAGCTCTCCAATTTATTTTGTAATTAGATGAAGTTAAAAAGTAAGTATATTCATATTATATTTAATGAATATACTGTGATGGGTATTTCAAACATATCAATGAAGGTTACCCATATATTTATGTGAAAGATAGAATATAAATATGATATGGAATCCAAATGCTACCTTTATGATTTATGATTTCTATGAGTTTTTACAGAATCTTGTACTTTTTTGAGGTATGTTAAAGAGATTATATTTTATGGGTGAAATATAAGATTTCATGGGATTATAAGTATTAATGGACTAACATTTTCTTTTTTTCTTTTTTCACTTACTAATTTGTTTTTGATCACACCATGTTTTTAAAATATTTTCACATGTTGTGTGTATGTGTAATGGAAATATGGGTGTCATGATTACTGTTATGAATATTTTTATCTCAAAAAATAATTCATGATTTATCATAAAATGTTGATGATTATAAAATAATGGATTGTGAGTAGAAGTGTCTTGATTATAATATTTGAGTTTTTATAGGATATTTATTTCATAATTCTCTAAAAATATAAACATTTAATGATCCTAAATGTGAATCCTTCACATAAATCAAGATTATGAGGTGTTTAATTCTATGTCCTTATTCATTTAATATTTATTTTCGCACATTTATGTTGGGCGGACCAAGTGGAAAGTGGTGGATTTTGACTGTGAAATCATTGATTCATGAGGATTTCACGTTACCCACATTAAAGAAAATATTCATTTAACATTTTTAAATGAAAATATTAATGGTGTATAAAAAATATGGGTTTTTTGAATTTTGAGAATGCAAATCACTCTGTGATAGATGACACCATAAATATCACTAGGTTGATTTATCTTTCTCTTGAAATAATCATGAATAAATATATCAAGGATCAATGCATTAAAATGGTGTTAAATAATAAGATCATATTTATTATGATTATTCACATTCTAATATACTACCTTGTACTGGTCACCTTGGTAGTCATAGAATATTCTAATTTATTGGGATTGAATATTCTTAGTGGTAGGAGGAAGTAAATGTATATCATCAGCCCAAAAAATGTTGTTAGATATGTTCCTCCAATATTGTGTTGGGGGTAACCTAATATCTGTACGAGACCATACCATTGTCTTACATAGAGAGTTTCATTAATACTCCATTTTATTTTTGTATGCAATTATTCAAAAATACAGGATTATAAGTGTAAGAAATGGAATTCCACCTATATGGGAATTTTCTAAATCATTAATGATTTGTGTAGTGAAAATCCTCTAAGAAGCATAGTAATATCATATATCATTAGGATCTCTCAGGTTTAGTCATATTAATATAATGGTGGGTCACACCATTATTAGAAAAAATAGATTCTCATCCATATAAGAATACACAATGTGGGACTAAATATAAATGTTTTGTTTGATCTGAGTCTGACTACTACATCCTTGATGTTGGACTAGATACGATGATTTTTATAATTATTACTTCTTATTCTTTTTTATTTCCATTTTTCTATTATAAGAATATCCAATTGTTATATATAATCAATTTTTTTTGATGATTTTCAAAATAGATTATATTGAATCTCATTCATAATGGGTCATTCCACTCTTTTGGGAATGAAAAATGATCTATGCCTCAAATGTCTGGAGTGTTAGGTAGTAATTTATGAATTTGAGATCTTCTGGATTTTTTTGATATTTGAAATGTATATTTTTTATCTAACTCTTGGTATATACTAGGCGATCTGTTTCATGGCCCATATTGACTAGAATAAAAATTGTGTGTAGTTACACTCTCAGAACATGAATTATTTATTATTTTAAGATGAGTTGGATCCTCAGTCAGGGAGAACAATGCCACTTATTAAAAATATTATTTAAATATCATGACAGATGTATAATTTTCCATAATATTTTGTTGATAACATTCAATTTGAAATCTTATATTTTTTTTATAAGTATTCCAAGTTCCATTTAGAAAATTTAATGATTTTTACAACTTGTAGGGCGGTAGTGTTCTATATAACCATTCATTCTGAAATGAGCCTGGTCTGATTTTCATCATACCAAATGGATCATATTAAACATAAGGAGAATTTTGAGTTGGAATATCATGATGAAAAAGGATTTATTAAACCATTATTCTCACTGTGAAAGTCACTAGTTCCGTTTATGAGGACGTTAAATCGGAGCCTCAATAATTTCAATGTTTATTAAGAACATATTCATGTGACAATTATTAAAAAATAAACATTACCTAGAATTGAGGATAAATTGTAACAGCTTAGGGGTTCCTGAAGGTTTCCAATGAATAATATGACCAGAATATATCATCAGACAACATTTTGGGATGATTCCATTTCTAATACAGAATTTATTATAATATATGGATACTATGATTATTTAGTTCTACCACTAAGACTTATTAATGCTCCAATGTATATCTAGATCGGATGAACCAGATCCTCTGTTTGTCTCTTTATTATTTTATTGTGATATTCATGGCTAACATATTTGTGTACTCAAATTCAAAACAGGATAATAGGGACCATCTCTCATTATCATTGAAACATAGAGAGAGAATCTTCTATATGATAATCGATCTAAATGTCAAATTTTTATTTAGGTAGGGATTTTAATAGACCATTAAAGATATAATAAAGCATATTTTATGGATCCAATGATGATCAAAGAAATTATCTATTGGTATTATCCCATGAATATGTTTGACATCAAAATAGACCCCGGGATATATGGATTCTATGGTAGTTTTGTTCAAGAATTAATTGTGTTGGATTCTCTATTGAAATTTTTTAAACAAATGGGGTAATTATTTACAAGAATTACATTTTTAAAGAACTTTTTAGGTGATAAAATTTAGTTTAAACACATCCGTAGTTATATTTATTTCACACTCCATTAATGTTAATTCTAGGCATTGTGATTCTACAGGATCAGTGTTGGGGTTCATATTAATGAAATATGACCATGTGGTGGCTTATGGATCACTCAAATTACTCCCACTTGAGAATAATTACCCATGTCATGAGTTATCTTAATTGAACATGATGCATGATCTGAAGATGTTGATCCAATGTGATTTAATGTACCAATATATATTTTATTAATACTATATGTTTTTAATGTATATTTAACCCCAAAAGGACTTAAATATTTGGCGTAGACACTTGGTGGTGTATCTATAGAATTATTTATTTGATATGTATTATACCAATGAAAATTGTATTGTTCTATTTGATGGTTCGAGTATGATGTTTTACTATTAAAAAATAAGATAATAATAATATAAATGGATACTATTGTTTTTTTCTGTGAGATACATTCAGATTTGGAAGATGGAAGTGAGCATTCTTTTTCTTATTTTGTGAGGATTTTTGGTGGATATATAGAGGATTATAACATCCCAAATATTCAAATCAATCTAAATGTTGGTAAGACCTCAGTTTTTTTCACTCTATGTCCCACTAGTGTTATTAGATTTAAAAAGAGGATTGTTTATCCTATAGACCTCATGCGGGAATCGATGGTGAGTGTGATCCAGTCCTGTTTGGCTTTAACCCAAGGGTTATCGAACTATTTTACGATCATAAATTCCATGAATGGTGACTATGGATGAGATGTTTAGTTATATATTTCATTCCTATGTGTCTAAATTATCCTTAGAAAAATATGTATATCAAATACCAATTGGAATATCTCACCCCTCCCAATTATGGTCTAGAATATGGATGATATATCTAGGAATTATTTGATTAACTGACCTTAGACTACAAGTGGGATAAATTCTATTATGGGTATCATGGATTCATTGAAATAGTAATCACATTTTTGGTTCATTATGGAGTATAAATGGTCGAAGGGATCAGATACCTATATGTATGAGAGGTTTTGATACTATATTGTGCACCCACATATATTTTATCTTATCAATATCCATGCATTACATTTTGGTTTTTGAAATTCATTCGTGATGTAATAAGACTTGAGATAAAATTATTTATGATTTATAATCTATATAATCATTTTATATAGATTGGTCCATCAATATTCTCAAAGATATTCTATAATATTGACTGATTTATATTAGTCGTGCTTGAGAGAGACATATGTATTTGATCATGTATTACAAAAACAAAAATTCAAGCATCTATAATGATATTATCATTTGATGTTATGTGTTGATGATCTGGTTAATTTATTATCCATTAGAAATAATTGGGTATGAACACATTTCATACGATGAGTCTCGGGTAAGAGATGATAGAGATGGTAGAGATGATCATAAATGTAATGATTAATTCTCAAGTTATCATAAATAATGTGTTGATCATTGGATATATCTGATGGAATATTGAGGATGGTTATTTGATCTTTCTAATATTTTTTTATTTATTAGATCATTATTAATTATGATGGAAATATATTTTTTCATCATTCAATATCATACGTTTTGAGGTCTAGGTATCATTTAGAAGTTGGTCTTTTAGTTTTCATTTCCATATCCAACGAAATCCTTCAATTATGTATTCTATGTAACTCGAATAAATAAATTATATCACATCACATCCTTGGTTACTACGTAAGATGATCAAGATGTATCAGCTAATACCTCTATTATTTAGAATCCAGTTCAAATAATCGATTATCCAAAAAAATTTATTGGTGTGCTTTGTCAGTACCCTGGGTTCATGTGTTATGGAAATGTGACTAAGTGATCCATGAGTCATGGGACCTGAAGGCATTGGTATGGAATTTTTCTCCTCATATTTTCATTGATTTATATCTTTAAAGACATTATATTTTAATAAGGTTACATGGACTGGAAAATTATTATACTTTTTGGGTTAATATTAGGTATTTATCATGATTTTACTTATTTTATTTTATCTAGATTTTTTTCAAGACTAAATAAAAGAAAATGTTCACTTTTAAAAAATATCTCGGGGGTACATTTAGCACATGGTAATTGTAAACAATCCACAAAACAATTTCACAGTGGGTATAGGGTAATATATTCATTTTCATGCTTTATGAATGTAACATCCCAAGTAAATAATGAATTATAAATTTTATTATTCATTAATATGTGGGAATTAAATATTAATTTTATGTTAAAGGGGATTATATGTTTTATGTCGTACTTGATACGCAACAATGGTTTTTATTGAAATCTTACATTGTGACAATGTTGGGTCATACAGAAAAATAATAAGATAATATTATTTTAAATGGTAGTTAATGTCTAGATGTTATGTTGGTGTGAATGAACATAATAAACCATATTATGATTAAACATGTTTCTTAAATGTTTTTACATTTATCCAATATATGTTAGAGGCTTAAAATGTGAATTAATCTAATTTTAAGCATAAATACTCTAATATTCCTTAAATGATCAATTATCCACCTTTTGATGGAAAAACCACATTAAATATAGTTTTAGTCACTTTTATATGATCTATTTGAAAAAAATAAAATTCTTATTTATAATCATGACATCATATTTTACTTTGGCTTAATTTTTTGTATTTTCTGATAAAATTCAGTTTTAATGAATTGTGAAAAATACTATATCATAATTCAAAAATGCCTTTTAGTCTAATTTATTTATATAGTTATATTTTCTTTTGAATTTTTTTTAAAGTTTAATTGGATTATATATTTATCACTTAAAACAATTTGGGTCATTGGAAGTAATTTCACTTTGAAATTGAACATAAACAAGTGTCAATATTTTGATAGTTATTATTTCTAAAAAACACCCTTTTTGTTTTGAAAATGGAAATTAATCTTATATTAATTAATGAAACTTATATGTTTTTAATTTGGTAAAATAGATTTCATTATTGAATCCAGAATATCAAATATATCATAGGTTTAATTTTGTGTATTTTTTTGTAAAAACATCAATTTTTTTGAATAGTAAAAATGTTGACTATATGTTTAAAAATATGCCTATTTATTTAAATGAAAATTTACCACTTCTAGGAATTGAATTTGGAAAATCTGACATACATGGTTTCTATTAGTATGTAAAATGTGGTTCAATAAAATGAAATTAATATTTGGCGAGTAGAAATTTTTGACTTTTATTTAGCGCTGTTAAATAGGGTAATTCAATGTAAAAATAATATTTCAAAAATATTAAACTATCCAAGAATGTTTCCTAATACAATTAGTTGATAGATTTCCGACCAAGGGAATCCTTGGGTTGATTTTGGGACCCTATGGAATAATTTATGAGTGATAATGATACATTATATTAATTAATTTAAAGTAATGACCAAAATGTCCAAAAACATATATCTTTTACAAAATAAATTCTTACATTGGGTTATATTAGTTATCTCTTCGAATATGAATATAAATTTTAAAGCTACATAGATTTTTGACATCGTGGTATTTGGTTATAATTATTTTAATTCATATTAATAAAATTATTTATGACACAATAATGATGTAGTGTTTACCTAATTACTGAGTGTTTTAAATAAATTAGATTTTAAAAATTAAAACAATATCAAAAACCTATATAATTCTTGTTGGATGATTTTATTTACAACAAGAGTCATCATATCTTCTATATCAAACCATTTTGGACCTTTATAAATCGAATATATCTATATAATAAATTAATATTTTCAAACATTTCTAAAGAGCCCCACGTCCCATTATAAAAATCCCCCACCTCTAACCCATTACTAACACCTCTCATACCCCATGGATCATCCAACATCTACCCATATAATCTCTAAAGATCCCTCTATTACACCTAGAAGCCTTACCTTAGGCAAAATGCACCTAAGTAAATCCTTTTCATTCAAACCAAATGGAGTTACCCGATTTAAAGGAAACACCTTCTCTTAAGTTCTTTTCATTTATTTTACTTCTCCATCCCCTAAACTCTTTTTATTCCTTTATTTCATAATAACAACGGTATCCACAATATACTTGGTTGTTAATATGATATTTATTCTAACAAAACATAAACACACCTCCATCTTATGGGCATGGAAAATTCTATTTATATAGACAGCGAAATACTGCCTCACGAAATGATGATTGTTCAATATTCTCCTACAACCTCTTATGGTAGATATTAAGATTTAATTGTATTTTTATGTAATATATATTATGTTTATATTGTCTTTATACATATTTATTATTCATTTATTCCATAAATTTATGGTTTCTATTATGGGTTAATACGATAATTTCATTTGAGGATGTGAGGACTACCACCCCCTCAAAGTGATATGACTCGTTCATGCTATATGTGGAACACATAATGGATGAAGTTAATTAAATTACATAAAGTATGTAATATACTATAATTATAATATAACTATGTATAATTATGTTTTTATTACTTTAAATATAAAATAGAAATGAAATTAGTGTTCAAGAATACGTAAGGCTTACCATCTCCATGAACAATGCTTTTCATTTCCTAACACCAAATGGTGTGGAATATTATAAATACATATACAAAGAATATATATGATATATATAATATATAAATCATTAATATAATTACAAATATAATGGAATTTTTACCACATGGAAAATTTGTAATTATTACATGTTCATTTTTTTCGAAAGTTCCGAACATTGACAAAATGTCTGATATGAACTCAAATAATTAACTAATTTTTATAGAAAATTAATAAGTTATATAAAAGGAATAATAAATATGAAAATTGTTCTTATGGAAATAGAAATTAACTCATTTTTATTACTAAAGAAGAACATGGAACATTCGGGTCTTGTTGGACACGATGTAAGGGTTTTTTATCTCACTTTTTCTTCAGTGATATTTCCTTTGTTCGCGAATTATTTATTGCTTGTGGTATATTGTGTAGTTAAATTTGATATATATTATAATGATTATATTTATATTAATGGTATTCTATGATTCATTTTTGTGTTATTAACATTTCTTCATAGGACTCGATTGATTACAACGTGGTAAGAGGTTTTCATATTACTTTTTATTCCCATGAGATTCAAGATATATTTACCACTATTTCCTTTTATGTGCTATTTTTACTACCCATGATTGTATTCTTTGAGTAATATAAATTAATTTATGGGTATTTAAATCTTTATTGTATGATACTTCTTTCATGGGGTGTTTGTTTCATATGTTACCAAATCTATTAGGGATCATTTCACCCTCCTCTTTTTAAAAGACTTCTTTTTGTTATGTATTTTAATTTACATCTTCTAATATTTGGATATGTTCTTCTATATCCTTATTGTTGTAAATTTTATTTCTATGTGATGAGATACCCTTTTCCCTCTGATCAACTCATTTTATGAATTTTAAAGTGACGTCATAAGGCTGTCAAATTTCTGTAAGTGAACTCCTTAACCCAATTTCAATTGTTTGGGTCAAACATCAAATTGTTGATTTTGTCGTGATATGATTATGTTTGATTGAATTATGAATATTTTACACAGAATATCCAATAATATTAAGTGTATCTATATTTGTAAAAATAATTATGTAATTGATTTATCCTAAATCTAAGAATACCATCTTTCTAATGTATTTCATCTCAATTTACATTCCATTGAGACTACATTGTTTTTAGGCTGCAATTCACTTTTATATGGTTTATATACTATCTTTTGTAATATTATATCATAAATAACTTTATTCACATGACATTATGAAGTTTTTATTTAATTTTATTCCTCAAATATGTATATTCAATTATCTCTAAATGTGTTTAGTACTCCTTAACTAAAATATCATTTTAATGATTTAATCTTCTAAATCATTCGCATTAATTTTAATAAATTCAAAATAGTATTATGGATTTTTTATATGGATATTAATTTTTTAAAATGTTAATTCCATTAAAATATTTAATGTGGTATGTGACTCTTTGATTCAAAAATAACTTTATTAAATGTTTTAAATGGTTTTGAAAATGGTTTGATAATTCATTGATTATGCCAATATCATGGAATGATATATTGTGACTGCAATGGGTAAATGTTATCTTTCCATTATGCTGGTTTTATATGTTATGAACATTTTATAGTTATTGGCTATTTTTTATGAATATGGGTGGTTCCGTTATAAACCTAGGGAGGGTGAGCACGAGATAGATCTCCAATGAATTGGGTAACAAGACATAGGTAATCATTTAAGTTTCTCCTAACAGATTTCGGTAATATACAGTGATGGGTATTCCAAATGTAACTCCATATATAGTTGTCAAATCTACAATTTATGTTTGATATGGATGCCATAAGTTACTTTTATGATTTATGATTTCTATGTGTTATTCATAAATCATGTGATTTTATGAGGTATGTTAAAGAAGTTATGTTTTTTATGTATTGATGAACTAATGTTTTCATTCTTTATTTTATAAACCTTACTGAGATTTTTATGCTTATCCCATGTTTCTGAAATGTCTTTCACAGGGTATAAGGTAGGATAAGAGAATGGTAGAACTTAAATAATTTTTATATCAATAAAATAATTATTGGGTTCTTTTAAGAATTTTTATTTTATGAAGAAAATTGATACTGAGTCGAAGTTTCTACATTGTAATTTTTGATATGTATTGTAATAGTTAATCCTAATTCTCTAAAACACTAAAACTGAAAAGATCTAGAATGTGAATTATTAACTTAAATCAAGATTATGTAATGTTTATGGCCGGGTCCTTATAGTTGGTATCAATAGTCGATTTAGAAAAATCTAGGGATTATGAGTTTGTATTAGACACATGGTTAATATCTTTATCTACTCTTTAAGGTAAATCCTTTTTTAAAACATTTTCAGATCAAGGAATTTCAGTTAAAAATAGAAGGAGTAGGATCTCAAAAAACATTAAAATATTTTTCTGATGACATGTTTTCAATAATTATTGCAAAGTCATGTTCAGATGATTGTGAAACTTTTTTTAGAATTAAACTCACTTGCAAGAAGTTGTCTGAGATTTCAAACACGTCTACTATATCTTGATATCATCATTGATGATTGTTTGTATTTAATTAAATCATATTTTCAAAATATTCTCATATTTTCAAGAAACATAAATTTTATCAACTCATTTCTATTATTTCTCCTTATCAAAAGATTTTGAATCATATTATGATTTTGAAAAATATGCTGAAGAAGGAGACCCTTTCACAACATATATATATATTTTATTTTAAATTATAGTCATTCATTGCATCCTGATGGTATTTTGAAAGGACCTTTGATTGAATGATTCAACACATACTCAATCTGACTGTTTATTAGAAAACATGTTTTATCAGATGTTTTGAAATTATATGTTATAAATTATTATTTTCCAAAACCATTTTTCTGTGAACAACTATATGACCTATGTTGTTCAATGTGTATTTGGATTAAGAGTTAAAATGATTTTGAAGGATAGATAAATCATTATTGAAATGCATGGACTTTCTACCTATGTGAATAAGATGACAATGAAACCATGTGGATACTATAATCAAGGTATGATGTTCTTTCTTTTTCAAATAGTTTTATTTTATCATATGTATGTGGAATTAAAAAAATGAAAATATATATAAGTCTTAAAAAAGATGTTGAAGGCATAATGAGTTGGGTTGAAAATGATCGGAACATGACAACTCTTGAGGATAAAATATTTTAGGGTTATTTTTATGTTTTTTAAAAAGGACAACCCATAAGATGTGTGACAACCCATCACCACCGGCAAGGCCCTGTGAATCTAACCAACAACCGAAGGGCGACAAGGGTGCATCGCCTATGACTGGACTACATCATGTCCCAGGATAGTATGAGTTATTTGTTTAGTCAAATTATTTTATGGATCAAGAATAAGTTTATTTTGGGAACTTATGTTTTATCAAATGGATATCCTTAGTACCGGAAAATGATTTTGTGATTAAGTGATAATGGTTACTTTATAAGGTGTTCTCTCTTTTGAGGAAACACTATATGCCTAAAGAAAATTGAATACAATGGAATTTAATATGTTGAATAATGGTTGAAATTTTATTTGGGAAAAATCTATGTTTTCGGGATATTTGGGTTATTTATGGAAATGAATATCCTATCCTAGACTGAAAATTCTTTTTATTTTATTTTGAAAACCGCTTTTTGGGTAAGCTGAAACCATACACGAGATAACCGAAACACCAAATCCAAAAACCGCACAGATGAAATTCGTGATTGAATCAAAATTCAAAAACATGCCCAACAAATTACCTCAGGATGTGGATCCACAATCGACCTCTTCAAGCCACGCCCCAACGCCATCATCACCATCGTAACATCAGCAAAGCATTGAAAACATCATCACCTTGGAAACCAAAGACCTTGCCGCCCATCTTTGGAGCCAGTGACCAGACACATCCATCACTGCGGTTCATCGACAAGACCATCGGATGAGTCATCAAAGAACCTCCTCCACAGAACACCACCATTCATCATCACTACCACAAAACGAATAGCGCCGGCGAGAACCAAAACTAGGCACCAAATTCACCACAAAACATCAAAACACAAATTCTGATTTTAAAATCAAAAACCAGGATCCATCTTTCAAAAAACATAGCAGGCATCGCCTCGGTCCGTGTTCATCCTCGAGGCACGCTGCCAGAATCTCTCCAACCCTCGTCATCGTCACGCCCCCGGAAAAGATGAGTTTTTGGTAGAAGTTTATTCTAGCACTTTAGGTATGTCCAAGTCATGTTGAATACTCATTTTTTGGATAAAGGATGAGTTTTTGGTAGAAACATACTAAAGGATGAAACTCTACTTGAAAAGTAAATATATTTACTTTTTTCCTTAGTCAATATCTTAAAAAAATTATCCATTTTAATAAAAAAGAAACATTTAACAAAATCTATTGTCTGTTTACATTTCCTACTGGGAAACCAATGACTGTTTAACCTATCAAATGTTTGTGCTTTTCTAGAAGTTAACTTTCACCTAATCATGTTTGCAATCACTATCCATCAGAACTTGACACTTAGTTTCTCCCCCAAATCCATGATTTCATAGAATCCAAGTGTGTTTTATCTCATTTGACCTTTTTACTTCTTTTTCTTTCTATAAATGTGATTGTTTTATTGAATTTTTTTTCTAATGTGGGACTTTTAATGATGTTTCCACACACAATTTTTAAATTGTCAGGACACAATTTCCAAAAGGGGGGGAAGGATGTAAAATCCCTAATAAATAAAGAATAATACATTTTCATATTTATTAATATTGGTGAATTAAATATTAATTTTACTTTAATGGGTATTCTCTGTTCGATGGCATACCAGATAATAAACAACAAGTTTCTTTAAATCTTACGTCGCATACAACGTTAGGTCATACTAAAAAATAATAATATAATATTATTATAAATGGTAGTTAACACCTAGCCATTGTATTGGAGGAAATTAAATGATCGTACCATATTATGATTGAACATGTTTCTTAAATGTTTTTATATTTATCGAATAAATATTAGAGGATTGAAATTTGAATGAATCTAATTTTATGCATAAATAGTCAAATATTTTTTAAATGGTCAATTTAATGCATTTTGAGGAGAACCTTATTTAAATATAGTTTTGGTAACTTTTATATGTTATATTTTTCAAAATAATATTATTATTTAGAATTAGGACATCAAAATTTACATAGGGTAAATATTTTGAATTTTTCTGATAAAATTCAGTTTTTAATGAATTGTAAAAAATATTTTATTATAATTCAAAACTGCCTTTTAATCTAATTTATTTATATGGTAGATTATATTTTTAATGGATTTTAAAGTTTAATTAGATTATATTTTTACCATTTATTACTATTTTGGTCATTGGAATTAATTTCAGTTTGAAATTTAACCCAAACAAGGGTCAATCATTGGATAGTTATTATTTCATAAAAAAATATGCTTTTTTGTTTTGATAACAGGAGTAAATTTTAAATTAATTAATGAAACTTCTATTTTTATAATTTGTTAAAATATAATTAATTTTTGAATTCGGATAATCAAATATAGCTTAGGATTATTTTTTTGGTATTTTCTGAAGAACAAAAATTTGGGATGAATAGTGAAAACACCATGTGGTTAAAAAACAGAATTTTTCATTTAAATGAAATTTTACCACTTTTTTTAATTGAATTTCAAAAATAAAACATATATGGTTGTAATTTTTAAGTAAATTTGATTGAATAATATGAAAATAATATTTGGTGAATAGTCAAATCGGACTTTTATTTATCGTTGTTAATGATAAATAGGGTAATTCAAGGTTAAAATAATAATATTATATTATTAAATTACCCAAAAAAATGTCCTAACCCTATTATTTGATACATTTAAGACAATTTCCATCCAGGGGAAATTTTGGGACCCCATGGTTCCACTTAAGTGTTATAATGATACTTTATATTAATTATTTTAATGTAATGAAAAAAATGACATAAACATATATATTTTAGTTAATTAATTCTTACATGGTGTTATATAACATATATATTTGACAATAATTATTCATTTTAAATATAACAAAATTTCATTCCTCTTGGAATTTTTTTAATATTTTTTGGAAATCAGATAAATAATATTATTTATAACACAATAATGATGTAGTGTTTACCTCATTAATGAATGATTAAAATAAATGAGATTATAAAAATTAAAAAAATATCTAAAACCTATCCAATTCTGATCGGATTATTTTATTTAGAACAAGAGTCATCTTATATTTTATGTTAATAAGTTTTGGACCTTTATAAACCTAAAATAATTATATAATAATATAATATTTTCCAACATTCCTAAAGAGACCCTCCTCCCCGTTATAAAAAGCACTCACCTCAAACCCATTACTCACACCTATCAGGACACTTTTCTCATCCAACCTATACCCAAATTATCTCTCAAGATCAATTTCTTAAACCTAGAAGCCTTACCATCAGCAAAAGGTGCATCAAAAAATCCTTTTGGTTCAAACCAAAGGGAGTTACCATGTTTAAAGGAAACATATTCTCTTAAGTTCTTTTCATTAATATTTCTTCTCGAACCTCTAAAAAATTTTATTCCATTATTTTATAAAAAAACCAGTAACCCCAATATAATAGGTTGTTGATATGATAATTATTTGAACTACACTTACACACACCTCTTTCTAATGGTTAAAAACATATTACTTCCGGGGACAGCAAACTACTGCATCACGAAATGATGATTGTTCAATATTCTCCTACCACGTCTTATTGTGGACATTAAGATGGAAATTTATTTACATGTGGTATATATTATCTTTATATTGTCTCTATCATTCTGTATTTTTCATTTATATCATACATTTGTCGTTTCAATAATGGTTAAATACGATAATTTCATTTGAGGAAGTGCGGACTACTGCCCCCTCAAAGTGATATGTCACTTTCAAACCATACATGGAACGCATAAAGAATGGATTTAATTTAATTACATAACATTTATATTATAATTGAATTATTATATAATTATTTTTTAGTATGTTATAATTCCTTTAAATATAAAATATAATAGAATGTAGTGTTCACGCGTACGTACGACTTACCATCTCACTGAACGTTGTGTTTTAATTCATAACTCCAAATGGTACGGAATATTATAAATAAATATACAAAGGATATATATGACATATATGATATATAAATGATGAATATCATTCTAGAGGTAATGTAATTTTTACCACATGGATAATTTTTAATTATATCAATTCATTTTGGACTAATGTTCCGAACATCGTCAGAATGTCTGATATGAACTGAAATAATTAATTAATTATTATAGCAAGGTAATCAGTGATATAAAAGGAATAATAATCTTAAAAAGAGTTCTAAAATAATTTTAAATTAATTTATGTTTATTATTCAGGATGAACATGGAACATACGACTCACGTCTGACATGAGGTAAGGGGTTTCTCATATCACTTTTAATTTCACGAGATTTACGTTGTTCGCCTTTTATTTTTTACATGTGGTGTATTGTGTACATAAATTTTATATATATTATTATGATTATATTTATATTCATTGTATTCAGTGATTCCTTTTTTGGTTATTAACTTTTGGTCATACGACTCGACTGATTACCATGTGGTAAGACGTTTTCATCTCACATTTTATTCCGCAGGATTCATGCTATATTTACCACTATTTCATTTTGTGTGGTGTATGTACTACCCTTGATTCTATTCATTGAGTAATATAATTTATTTTATTGGTATTTAAATATTTATTTTTTGGTCCTTCCTTCATGGGTTGTATGTTTCGTATGTTACCAAATCGGTAAGAGATCCTTTCTCCCTCCTCTTTTTAAAAGACTAATTTTTGTGATGTATTTTAATTTACATAATATTATGTAGGGATATATCATTCTATACCAATATTGTGGTAAATTTTATGTCCAAGGTATGAGATACCCTTTTCTATCACATCATCTCATTCTATTAATTTTAATGTGACCTCATTGGTCTGTCGAATTTCTTTAAGGGATCTTCTTATCCCAATTTCAATTATTTGGCATAAACTTCTACTTGTTGATTTAGTCGTGCTATTAATATGTGTGAATGAACTCTGATTGTTTTACGCATTATATGCAATCATAATGTGTGTATTTAAAATTTTCACTCATAATTATGTAATTGATTTATCCTTAATCTAATGATACCATCTTTATAAGGGATTTCGACTCAATTTACATTCTATTGAGACTTCATTGTGATTATGCACTAATTCAATTTTATATAGTGTATATACACCCATTTGGAATATTATATCATGAATAATTTTATTCTCATGATATTATGATGTTATGATTAAATTTTATTCCTCAATTATTTGTATTCAAGTATCTCTCATTTGGTTTAGTACTCCTTAACTAAAATATCGTTTTAATGATTTAACCTCTTAAATATTTATCATTAATGTCCATGTTTTCATAATGGTTTTAAGTATTTATTTATATAGACATTAATGTTTTAAAAATTTAATTCCTTTAAAATATTCAAAGTGTTATGGGACACATTGATTCAAAAATATCTTTATGAAAATTTTTAAATGGTTTTGAAAATGGTTTGAAAAAAGCATTGATTATATCAATATCTTGAAATGATATATTGGGATTTCAATGTGGAAATGTTATCTTTACTTTATGCTTGTTTTATGTGTTATGAATATGTTATGGTTATTTGGAATTTTTAACCTCTATAGGTGGTTCCTTGATAAAACTAGGGCGGGTGAGCCCGAGATTGGTCTCTATTGCCTTTAGTAACGTGACAAAGGTAAATGTTAAAGTTTAGCCAATGGCATTAAGGGAATATATTGTGATGAGTATTCCACGTGTAACTCCTTACGTAGCTGTGAAAGCTACAATGAAATTTTTATATGGATGCCAAAATTTACTATTATGATTTATAATTTCTATGTGTTATTCACAAATCTTATGATTTCATGAGGTATGTTAAATTGCTTATGTTTTATATATATTGATGAACAAATGTTTTCTTTCTTTATTTTATAACCCATAATGAGATTTTTATGCTCATCCTATGATTTTGAAATGTTTTTCACTGGGTATAAGGCAGGGTAGGAGAGAGGAAATACTCAAGAAGGTTTATATCATGAAAAGAGTTATTTTTTTCTTTTAAGAATTATTATTTTATGAAAAAATGGATTCTCCGTAGAATTGTATACATTGTAATTTTTGATTTGTAATGTAATAGTTATGGGCTAATTCTCTAAAACAAAAAACCTAAAAAGATACTCTTTGTAAATTATTATCTTAATTCAAGACAATATAATGTTTAATGCTTGGTCCATATAGTGAATAATGTTTCAAACCCTTTAAAAACATAAGAAAATTATTTCAACCTATTTTTTAAGTGGAAGTGACCAATATTGTTGGAACATTTTTTTACAATAAAATGTTTCCAAATGGTTCATACATCAAAGAACTCATAAAGATGATAATTTCAATCCCACCCCTATTTATTTTATACCTTTATTCCCAATCATTTAACTCTATTCATTCTTGGTAGGTCCCTCAGGATATGGAAATTTCTCACCCATTTATCCTTACCGTATTTCTCTTTAATTTTGGTTTTCCCTCTTCTGATAAGGATTGATTATTTATTTTTATCTCCAATATTTTTTTTTGTATAATCATTTCAATGCTATTTATATAATTTCTTGTAAAACTAGAGGCCTAAGGGGATGATACTAGGGTTATGTATTGGTGGTTAATGAAAAAAATTGTTATGAAAGGATTGTGGGAATACCTTTCTTGTATTTTTGTGGTTATAGAAAACGTTAATGAGGAATCATAAATAATGATGTAAGAGTCTCTATTAATTGGTATATCTTATGGAATACCCTATATTTATGGGTTTAATTTGGTTTAAATTGTTTAATAATAATTGTTATGAGCTATTGTTGACTATTATAAGATTATTAATTATGATAGAGGTCATGTTTTTTATTTAAAATAATTTTCAAAGTGAAATAATGAAAAAATAGTTCATATCTTAGAATTTGGATGATGAAATGTTATAATAAATAAAATAGTTTGAATTATATTTTATAAATGAGTTTCAATTTGAATTTATCTCAGATAGTGTGTTATATTTCTTTTATATTCATGAGATTGTATTTATGATTTATGATTGTTTACACATGAAAGAACATGGGTAAGTGAGTAAATGAGATCAATGGAACCCCTGGTGTATATTGTGCATAGCCTAGGATTAGTTTCATAGATTTAGTGAGTGTCTTAATTATATTTTTTAGTAACCCAATGAGATCAGTGTGATATTAGGGTGAAATACTAGGGTCATCTCTACCAACTGGTGTTCTTATAAATATTCCTCGTTTCCTTATCCCCTAGGGTTGTAATCATGTTTTATATATGGTTTTGATTCCAAATTATGGCTAATTATTAACAATTCAATTATATAGACATCCATGTTACTCATTCCATGTATCCCTCATTTTAGTTTTGGTTTACATTGATTATATTTGTTTATAAGATTTCTTATTTTATGAAATCGAAAGGATTTATACCATATATTCAAAAAACTCATTTAAAAAAATGTTTCCAAACTAAAAAAATTGTTTATTTGGTGGATATATATATATAATGTGGCATCCTACAAGGATATTCCTCACACCTGAAATATGTTTTATTATGTATGTCAACTTGATTTTATAGGACACGAGTAAATGGAAGGGTGGCATGTGATTTGGTGATTCTTCCTAATTCTCTATTATTTTACTTTTTCTAGTGGTGGTGGTGATAATAGGTGATAATGATTTTTGGAACTATGGTGTATTTTGTCTTGATCATTAGTGATGTTGTGGGATATGTTGTACCCGCCTCTCTAGACTTGATCATGTTCTTTTATCATTGTATATGGATGATTTTGATATCAATTTTTATAATTATATTATTATTTTAATTAAATATAGAGTAATTTCAACTAATTATCCCCAATTTAATTTTATTTATATTTGGAAATTATTTACTTGAATGGCGGTCATCCAACTTATTGATGGGTTATACTAGATTTCTGAGAAGAATACATGTTCTGTTTATTTGAAACTCGATGGTGAAATAATTACCTAAATTTTTATTTTGTTACCTGGGTGATTATATCCAGTCCATGGTGATCAAGAGTGATGATTTATCCTGATGGATGGATGGATTGGGTGACATTCCATGTTATACTATATCTATTAATTATAATATTGAAATTTTTCCCTTAAAATAACAATAACTAGAAATATTTTCTCATTGGTGGTGGATATCACTTGTACTTCATCTAATGTACTAAATGCATAAGAAATGTCATAATATTTCATTTCTATTCTATAGAACAAAAATATCACTAAGATAAATTTGTGATGCATTAGTCACCAATTCAAATGAAATATCACATATTGATGGTTGGATAAAGTATGGGAAATTGAGATTAAGTTTCATCTCACTAAATTATTATTTACCACCCTCATCAATGAAAAAATAAGATTATTTCTAATGTAGTCTAGAAAAAAGAAAAGTTATCATGGTAAATGACATTATAAATCATCTTTGAAAACCAGTATATCATTGAAAAGATCTAACATCCATTTATATTTTTTTGGAAATATTAGTGAATAAATGATTTCATCTTTAGATTTATTCACATTAATCCTATCTTTGTACACATCATGAATGATAAAAATTCCAATTTATATAATAATATGGTATTTTCAAAAGTGGATAACTTTATTATTATCAATTTATTTTGTTAGTAAAATATCAAAACATTTCAAAAAACTCTCTAATAAGGATCCATATATTATGAAATCTTCTATAAATCATTCTTAAACACTTCTAAAAATTAATAAAATGTTTTCAAAATAATCATTTCATAACTTCTTTGAGTTGTGTTCTTATTGACCATCATGTGAAAAATGGGGTGAATTTTTTATGAAAATCTAGCTATATAATATTTGTGAGACATTACTACATGATTTTCAAGATATTGGTTATGAAATTTTTGTGTAAAGTGAATATTTTATAATGGTAGGTTGATTTTTTAATAATAAATACAAAGTCTCTATTTTTTGGGATGTAAAATAGTAATCAGTTATCTAGATGAAAATATTTTAATGGTTATAAACCCTTTTAATAAAAAAATTGGGTAGGAATGAACCATTGGAAAAGAAAAAATTGTAAAATTATTCAAGAAACCATCATTATAGTCATTTCATTTATTACAAAATTGAATAGTGTTGTATTTAATATACTTTATAAATTCCTACCATGTTTAGAATTTTTCAAACAAGATTCTATGAATGTAGATTATGGGAATAAGGACTAATATATCAATCCGAATAAACTAAATCTTATCGATTTCATCCTTTCCATAAGGACTTCTTAAATTTGATTGTAAAAATTTTGATATACCATTAGCATTGATCGAAGGAACTTTTACATTACCAACTAAGAAATTATATTTTATATCCTTTGGTAATGTTTATAATTCTGACTCAATTGGGATATTTTAAAATGAAAAATGATTCTGAAATGGCTCAAAAACATCAACTTAATCTATCAAATCATTATCAAAACATGTAGATTTTAAATCTAAATTAGTACTATGAAATTGATTATTAATAAGGTTACAAGTGTTATTTAAAAAAAATTAAAAATTAAACATAATATATAATAACTAAAATTATAAATATATCATAGATATTTTAAATCACCCATCACCTATTTTGACTAAAAATATATCAACCATTTCCAAATAATAATAAAATGATTATATTAATTCGATGACCTAAAAATTGAAATAAAATAATATTCAAAATTCTAAAATTTATATGTTTTTATATCGAAATTTCAATATTAAAACCAACATAAATGAAACATTTTCACTCTCATGTAAATCACTTTTTGAAACATAATTTTATGAAATTGAAACAGGTGGTTTTTTTAACTGTAAAATAAGTAAACAATATAGAGGAAAAATCAATAATTTTCCCTTGCTGATTCAAATTAATCCAGCATATGGTATTTTATTGATTTAAGAATTTTAAAATGAATTATATATTCTATATATTCAAGTGACAATCATTCATTCTAATCATTTATGACAAACATTGATGTCTCTAAAAAATGTGTTATAATAATTATAGATGAAATATTTCGAAATGTATCATCAACTATATATAAAACATGATAATAAGTATGGAAAATCATGTTTATTACAAGTACCAAAACATTTTCTGTGATACCAAATGATTTGGATTCACATAAGTTGGTTAATTGATTGATAATCCAAACAAGTTTCATCTATACCACCTGAAATATATAGTATATAAAAATAGAAATTACATATACGGAGGCTCATAAATCTAGCATGATATATTATAGTTTACAAAACCATATGATCTAATGATATTAAAAGAAACTAAGTCATTTTATTTGATATGAATTTCCTGTCTAATCATGGAGGAAACTTTCCCCAAAACATTTAGTCTTTTTCTTTCCTCAGACATCCTCTTATGAGAGAATAATTCATTTTTAAACTATAAATAACTTAGAATATATTTCATTGAATCATAAAAAATAATATTGATATATAATTTCATAAAACCCTCAAACATTTCCTTATCAATGTTACCCTTGACACTCTTCTTCACTAGTTGGATGCCCCTACTGTTAGGTAGTGGTGGTTTTAGTAAATCAATATCATTTTATGAATTATTTTGAAATAAATAATGTCAAAATAATTTTTTAAAATCCATACTAGTTATTTTTAGAAAATATTTATATTTGAACAGTAATATATATTTCATAATAGATTCATAAATTTTATAATTTCCACTAGAAATTGTATTTAATTCAATGATGTCTAAATTAGATAAACCATCGTTAGCACTCTATTAAATAATTTCTTGTAAAAAATGTCGTTATTGATTTTGGATAAATTTACTACCACTTCTAAGAGATATAAAACTAATAATCTTATATCCCATATCCATGGGATTCACATTTATATTTTTGGAAAACCCTCAATAGATATAGTTATTTATGCGACCAATATTAGTAACCATTTTCCACGTTTGAGTCAAAAATGTTGTCATCATTATTTATTGTTGTTTCAAAATTACTTAATTGTAATTCTAAAAAATAATTGGCGGGTTTTATAGTTATATATTTCATACAATAGGGGAAATGTAATTTTAGTTGAAGTATCTTGGGTTTGAATCATATTAATATCCCTGAGAAAATATTGTTTATTCGTTAGGCTATTTTAATATATCAATATAAAAAATATCACAACCTAGGAAGAATTTTTTTTTAAATGTTATTCATTAGTTATTTGAAATGATATTTATCTATAAGAATCATAGTAGACATGAAAACTTTTTTTCAATTGTGTACATTAATAACAAAATAAGATAATTTGATGAACAAATTCAATAACAAACATTGGTGAAGAACATTTTTCTGGTTCTTTTGAGTTTGTAAAAATTATAAAAAAATATTTTCCCCGAATCATTCTACCGGGTCACACAAATATAAATATAATACAAGAGTGACTCCTAAATCCCACCCCTAATTTATCAGGTGCCATCAAAGAGCATAAAGTAGGCATATCACAAACTTGGGAATCCATAACCTAATGTAAATATACACACACATGCATCTCTATACACTAATTTAATATGTAAATAATAATAAATTGATATTATAAATTTCTACATAATATATATTCCTATGTTCAAGTATGAATAAACTGAATATACATATATAAAGGGGAAAATAAAATTCCACCAAAATAGTAATGTTGTCTCAATTTCTATCTAAAGGTGTCAGCTGCAATAATGTGACTCTAGAATTTATATGTGGTCATTGTAGACAAATAATTCTATAAAATATCATGTTCCACATAGAATTCATCATACATATTCTATTATACTTATGTACTAACATATATAAAAGTATCCCAATAATGGTTTAGTATAAACATAACAAGTATGATATCATGAAAAACCAAACCCAAATCATTAATGGTAGTGTCAGGTTTAAATCAAATGGTATGATGAAATAGATAAAAACTATATATACTATTAAGGTCAGGATCCTCATCTCATGTGAGGTCACTCCTCACTTCCATCCATTTAATTCTGTATGAAGATCAAGGTAATTCTAGTCTAGGGGAACTTGCATCAGTGGTCTTTCTGACACTGATCACACTCATCTGATAGGAAATACCCACCATGAAATTATATGTTGAAGTACACACAAGAATTAATAATATGGTATTTCATATTTATGGAATCACACAAAGGGACTAGGGGGGATACCTGACATATTGGGAATAATGAATTTTGAAACGGATAACATGACTTGTATGTTTGTCACATGATACATGACCGAACCAAGAGAAGAAAGAGATATATGATCACACCTTGGGCCATGTGCCTGGATACAAAACTATATAATGAAATATCCAACATATTATATCTCTCATCCTCTACAATGGATGAAAAGCCTCACTATACCCTTATGAGAATGGAAAAATAGGGAACACACCCATAATAAAACATGATCATACCTAGGTGTCCCATATAAAGTAGTTAGCGTACACGATATTGTGATTTTAATATATCCTAAAATGATATTTTCCATTTGGAGGGGGTTATACGGTGTGATATTATCCAAACCATTACACTACGATGGTCAATATTTCTTAAAAGCTCTATATATACCAAAACCCCTCATCCAAATCACCTCCTCCTATAATCGCATCATGGTTCTCACCTGAACAACCAATATATTATATGGAATATTTGGGAGGCATGAGTGTTGAACGCCCAAAAGGATACTCCCAAAAAAATCAAGCTCAAAAAACCAATTCCACACAACTCATGAAGTGATTTATTTCATCACATCCATGAATCTTTATCACCACAAATTTCATCATCAATCTTTTATAAATAATCCATAATAATGTAGATTCAAATGCACTATAAAAATTTTTCAATATTTAGTAGAATCATTATCAAATTGAATTCTAGGGATAGGTATTAAATGTATGTAAAATGATATACAATACTATATTGAATGAAAAATTAAAAACACATTAATTTGGACAAAATTAAAGTAATGTTAATTCCATAGAAAAATAGACAAATTAAATTAATAAAACAAAATTCCAAAATAAGTAAAAAACATCAACACATCTGAACATACATCAAATGGAAACAGTTTATACACTAGTATCATATAATCAAGATTCTATGGGATGGAATCTATAATAAATAAGATCCTGATTTAGATTGGTTTGATTGATAGAGGATGAAAGATCCACACGAGATGGATTTCTAGAACATGATGATCATGCTTTTAGATTAAATAATACCCAACCTTTTCCATCAGTAATCACTAGGAACTTTCTTATATCAACAAATTATCAAATTTCTAGTTGGAATATTTTAATCTCAATTAACAACAATTTTAATGAGGGAATAAATTTTCTCCTTGGTTCTTTTGAAGCATCTCATATTCCTCTAGAAAAGGCATGCATCGATTGGAAAACACTAGAGAGGGATCATATATAAATATTAGAAGGAATAAAAATATTAACATTTAAATTAAAAACCTCATTGATGTCTATTTAATTAACCCCCTCTAAATTTATTTACATTCGAGAAGATTTTTTATAGTTGTAATTATTTCAAATCATTCATGACTATCATCATGGCCTAGCCATAGTCATGATATTCTTTAACATACATCCAAAACTTTTAACTATAATATATTATCCCCAAAAGTTAAGTCATTTTCCATCACATAAGCCTTCAAAATTATTATGGAGAGGTCTCCAAAGATATAATTGATGACAGACACCCTTGATCACTATTGCTTCACCGTCTATTCCAACCTTTTACAATTTTCACCGAACCACACAAGGGTCGCCTTGGATTTCACAAGAATATTATTTTTCATGTTTCATAAAAGAAAAACCTAAACCCCATTTAAATATTCAAAAAAATATAATAGTGCCCTAAAACAATGTTAACATGGTGACTTACTCAAAATCCTTCCTTTATAATATTCTAAATTATTTAACAGAAAAATTGAGTCATTACATTATCCCCACACCATATATTTTCATCCAAAAAATCAAAAACCTATAAAAATAGTAATGTGTAATTGGTATCCTTCCTATTATTATTCTCTCATGATCTCTCTTGGAGGTTCTTATACAAACAAACAATGTTAACAAAGTTAATTTCTCACCCATAAGGGATCTTATCTATCTAGTACTCATTCTCCATCAGGTACTCTGAGAAGGAAGTTCTATCCTTATTGTATATCTATCCCTAATAGATGATCGGGGATGGTTCATGAATTTATTTCTACTATTAATACATGTGGAGGATTTTATACACTTTTTTTAACTAAGGTGGTAACTCTAAGTGGTATGCCCCCTCACAAACCCAATTCAATATCAAAAAAGTGTCAATAAACCTCGGAAAAATCTTATTACATTATAAAAAATTCCCATGGAACCCATTAATGTAATACCATTAGTAACACATGGGATCACTCGTTGAAATAAAAATTCATTCATCATCTTTTTGCATAATAATTCCAAATTTTTTGGGTATTTATCATCTACTTATGGATGATATGCACCGTATTTGTCATCGCTTGCAAAAACATTAGGATTATAATTGCTGAATACTCTAGATTCAACCAAAACAATAGTGACCTATTCGGTATTTCAATAAAAGGACCCTAATGGTTAATAAAAATGGTTAAACATTTTATTTTTCTTATGCAAACTCTATCAACGATAAAAGATCCACCCAGCTATATCTAATTTCCAACTGGAAATCATGTCTAATGTCTTCTAGGACCTAATCAATCCACTCATTCTAGATATACATATGGGGTAGAAACATCATTCTATACCTCAATTGACCCAAAAAAAATTTTTTAACAGTCCCAAAAATTATTTAGTGAGTGGAACATCATGTTTTAAAACAATTTTATGGGACTCTATGGAGTTTTAATAACTTATACACATACAGGAATCCCAAACTCAATAGGGAACTATGCTCTCAACTGGATTGGGAGTGGGAGGAATTATTGAGTCAGTATAAAAATAACCCGTATAAAATTGAACCTTCTAACGAAATATGGATGTCCCATTATAGGATCCATGGAAATATAATCACAAATCCACTCTATCACTTCAAGATACTGGTCAAATCCTACAAGTACTCGATTCTTAGCCTTCACCTAATGTAAATTGAGGAATCAAGAAATAAAATCATCCACATTCCTATTCATACCTAAAAAAAATAGCTAAGACAAAATTTCTAGACATATAATCCCCACTCCAAGATCTACCACTAAGGAGGTGTATGAAACTCCCTCAACACCTCATCTAATAATTCCATTGGTACAAATATTGATTCCTAGAGAAGGATGTTGTTCTCCCCAACTTTTAGGAATCACCCTAGAGTATGTCCTAAGAATATATAATCATTTCCGAACTAATAATTTATATATTCATGTAATTATTCAATGATTCATTAGATATATAGTGGGTTCATCACCATCAATCAAGGGTCAGATGATCCACCCTCATCCATAAGGTTCAACTACAATTAGTCCAACTACACTTAGTCCAACTACACTATTTCTTTACTCAACAACTATGACTGGAATTTATTATTTATATAATCTTCCACTATGTTCCTATTTATGGGAGTATAGAATATTTTAAATAATTATACAATAGGATCTCTAACCATTACCGGCACCACATGTTATGGTCTTTCTAAATGAATATATACTTGAGACTCTTATAGTTTTAATAATCGACCACTCAGTACCTAATAAGATATTATCATAACATTTTTTATGGTAAACACCATTGGGTTTGTTTTAAATCACTGGTTGTATAATTCTAAAAATGTTGTATCAGTTATTAGGACTAGTAAGAAATGATTCCCTACGTTTACATCAGAACACATATTTTTCTATCTCTTGAGGCATCACAAAAAACTAAAGACTGAGATCTCTCATCTGTAACTCTCAACATTAGGGAACTCATCAACCTTTTTCATGGTTCTTTAAAAGAATAGTGAAACTTATTTGAACAAAAAATGGATATTCCATTTGTTTTATTGAATTTTGGGGAGTTATGAGAAATTTTTAATAAATCATCAATAATATCCTATTAACTCAATGAATTACAAAAAATAGGCCAAGCACCAGTGATTTTCCAAGACAACACATCCTCTATCATAAAAGGGTCTACTAAACCACCCAAAAAGGATATAAAATTTCCCATGAATTCTACCTATATTTGAAAACAAACACTTTCAGATATTATCATAAATCTAGTGCAATTATAGTATATATAAGAGAATCCCAAATTTCATGAATTCTTCTCCTCTAACTATGAGTACCCGAGGACTTCATCTATAAGGACCACCATAAAGTGGTCTTAGGATGGAAGAAATATCTATTTCATGATTTCCATAAACATTTCTAGTGATTTCATCATGCCAAATGTAATCACCATGTACTTATAGCGACCATGAAAGAACTTAAATTAATACTTTGGTTTATCCACCTATAAAACACATATGTGGTTATAAGCCAACATAAGTTAGATCATTGAGAATCACATCTCCCTTTATAGCTACATAAATATATCATCGATACTCAATATTTTATATTCTTTCATGATTGTCAACTAATCCATAAGATGATAATCTACGAATAATCTGAAGCTCTTATCAACCATATTGGTGAATAACATTGGTGTGGCCAAAGGTGTGACATTGGATCTAACAAATCCTTTCCTCTCAAGATCCTATAATTATAATGTTGTCTCTTACAACTATATGGGTTCCATCAAATAATATAGAATATATATTGAGGTTTCCCCCATGGTGTAGGTTTTTAAGGTCAACCACTCTATGGAAAGGTAAGCCTTGTTTGTCCTCAAGAAATATTCCCCCGTACTCCACCACAACCGTATAGGATGAAAGCTCAAAACATAAAATAATCCAATTGATGTACTATCCAATGGATAATTAATTTGTTCTATCCTATTATGTACAATCTCATCCATCTCAACCTTAGCATCCTTCAAGCTAAATATGTAAAATCACATCCCATATACATAGTCACAATGAATCATCCACCTAAATAGTCAATATACATAATAACTAAAGATATCTAGTCTATAACAAGAATGACATAATTCTGACAAAACAAGGATATGATTAAATTGTATATTAATCTCTCTTGTCCAAGAATTAGGCGACACTATAAAAAATAGTGTGCGATAACAAAATCATCCCCTATAGGAGTCTTTATGCCCAATTTTCATGTTAAGAGATCCATTAGAATCTCCAAGTCGTGAACAAGGTATATGGAATGTATAGAATGGATTAGACCTATATCTACCACAAATGATGATAAAGTAGAGTATACAATTATCATATCTCAAGTCATTCATAGAGCCTTTAGTTATTAAGCTTCCAATCCTGGAAACTATCCATTTCCTTGAATAAAAGCTAATGAATCATGATGTGGACCACCTAGTGGTGGTGTTTATTGTAATGGACAATAAAATAAACCACCTCTTGTAGCTCACATAGCTCTTATACCATGATCACATACCTATGGACATATTGGCTCAACCCACCACATCTATCATGGAGTCACATCGATGAAATTCCAATCTATTTTGTGGAGGGTTGGGTAATCATACATGATATGAAATTTCCCATTACAGGTGAATTATTATCACTAACAAAACAAAATACAATCACATGATGATCCATGAGTGGATAAACCAAAATATTGTATCTATATTTTGAAATTCCAAATGCACCTGGGTCCCTGATGCTATCATTAGATAAAAAATGTGGTGGTCTCAAAACTTGAGTGCCCACACCCAAAAACATATATTCAGTGATGACTATGCAAAGAATAACTCCATAATAAAGGAACCTTGTATCACTTGATCATATAGAGGGATGAAAATATATAATATTCTATCTCATATGAATTGTAAATAAACCACTCACAATTCTATATTCTTTAAAGTCTTCTTCATGAGTAATATCCATAAAATATCATGAGACATTACTATAACATGATGCATTCTTTATGGATTACATACTAGCTTTATTGAACACTATAATATCCCTGATACATTCTTCCATTTTCATTACAGAATAAAACTTCTCTATAAATAGGTTCAAAAACTCATCCCAAGTGTTGGTCACCTCTTCATACATCTACACAAAGTAAATCCACCAACACTTAACTATTATCAAGATAAGTATTTCAATAAGGACCAATATCTGGTTGTGAGGGGTCCTCACATGGTGGAAAACTCAATCTACTACATCGACTCATTCTTCTAGTACACGGGGGGTGAAGTCTTGCTTAACAAAAAACCTGAGCGATATCTATCTCTAAAAATCGTGAAGAATGTAAATATATAATGCAACATCTACCAGTAATAACAGATAAATATGTATTTAAATGTGTAGAGGTAATTAAATCAATACACATGGAGTAAATGCCTCCAACATATGTCCTTAGACTAAATCCTAATCACTATGAAGATAATTATCATGATCCGTTTTCAGAATCCTATATAGCTATCATAATTTATGAGTCACGTAATAAAAAATATGCACCATAATAAGAAGATTATATCTGGGTATTGACTAATGATGGACATAGAAATCAAAACTCATTCATAAATGATACATGTACAAAAGTATTCCCTTGAACTACAACATACATTTTCTATGTTGACCAGAAGGTTATCAATGTCGATGTGAATGGATACATCAGCTTATGTACCAACAATAGGTTCTCTATAATTAGTTTCAAAGTCAATACATTTTAATACGAATTCCCAATCCAATCCCCACAACTAAACTATGTTCATAATCGAGCACTAATAAAACCTCCAATGATACATCTCTATTATATCCCAACCCACTAGTGCCTACATGGATGGAAATAATCATAGATTGAGACACTATGAAATCTTTTAATAGGTTATGGGTTTGTGACTTGTGCTGAGTAAATATATTACAGATGTTGGAGGCCACATCCAAAAGTACCTTTAAAAAGACATACACACCCACACACGTGTATCTCCACAAACCAATGAAATATTGAATTATATTAAATATGTATTTTCAATACATGCATAAAATCAAAACACACATTAGAGTAAGAAAAAAATGAATAGATAAAAAGTGAATATTCAATCCCATTAAAACTATAATGTGATTTAACATTCTTGGAAAAGAATAAGTTGTCAAACTATAACATTAGAAGCCTTATACAACCATTCTAGAGAATCTAAGGTCCAAAAGATCCTATTCAACTATAGAATTTGTCGTAAGGGTTATGATTTGAATAATAAATGACATGTGTGTATAGAGATCATGGGAGGGTATGTATAAACAAAACAACCAGGATACTAAGAAAACAAAAAACACAAAGTGACAAAGACATTTTCACCTATAAATATCATAGAAATGAGAAAAATTTTATACCCATATATTCTCAAGTGAAGACTCTATTTCTTAGGGGAACTGTATTCTATCTACAATCATATGGACTCTTCCTAAATTTTTAATGTAATTATTATCTGAGGGGACTCACTCCACTAGTTTCCCAACACCGATGACTCTCTTTTAATAGGTTATATTTGTAAAGGATTTCCATTTTGATTTAAAAACTATAACCCATATGATTATTTTACATATATATGGGAAAACACCCACATCCTATGAGGGATACCTCTTCATATCTAGATAAATCCAATTGGATGGTGATTAAACAGACAAGTTGTTAGTGAAGGAATACCTAACCCAACCTAGTGAAGAAATATAATTAGGTTCACACCTCGAGTCATATAGAGGGATACATGAATCTACCTTGAATTAGCCCATAGAGGGTATGTATCATCTTCTACATATATTTTTATTCCTCACTATAACCTAATAGGAATGGAAAAAATAGGTAACATACCCATAGATAAACATAAAATCCAGATAAGTGGAAGGAATAATTAAGAAAAAGTACTTCGTCATGTGATTATCCCATGACATGGAAGCCTACCAAATAGGATGAGGGGTGTATAAAAGGAAAGCTCGTCCAAAATGAACACTGTGAAGGTTGTATTTTCCCTGAGACTCTTGATAATTTATCAATCATAATTGGAACCACTGACTCGATTTCATTCATTTTGGTTCGTACCTAAAAAACCTAATAATCATATGGACTATACTAGAATCATCGACGCTATACCACTCGAAGGAGACACCCATAGAATCTAGATCAGAAAACAAATATCACCCATATCATTAGTGGGGTCCTTTAATCAGTATCACACCCCTATCATGTCTATAATTTTCAAATAGTACTTATATTAACAATTGGGGGAAATAAAGAGTCAAATATACCATGAAAATAGTTGTTTAATTTATCCGAATCACTAACCAATTGAATATTGATAAATAGATTATAAAATTTATATAAAGGCATAAAACAATAAATTTAACATAAAATAAAGGTTAATTTTTTTATTAATTTTAAATTAAATACAAATAAAGTTGGCAAAATAACAAAAAATCAATTAATAAACCAAATTCTCAAACTATGCCACATATGTTAATCCTTTCATAATATGCATTCAATAGGAGGATTTGATCCATTTTATCTGTATAATAAAATTATATTATCATGATATCCAATATATATAAGTTTAAAACTTGCAATTTTATTTTATAGGATGATGTGGAATCAACTATTTGTGATAGAATTGAGGAATACATTGTGTTTACATTTATTTAAATGATTACTTAAACCCTTTCAAATGTTTATCACCATGAATGACACTTCTCCACTAGAGGTTTTACTTAACAATAAGAATATGGGAATATATATTAAAAGAAATGGATAATGGAGAATTAATTCTATCCATGGTTCATATGATGTGTGTCATAGGTCATAGGAAAATTATGATATGAAAGGAAAAAATATAGGAATTTACGATGTGATTTTTATGGGAAACGAGATAGATTACATTCAAGACCCACATTGATGTCTCATTTGTTTCAACCATGAAAATACTCAAGATACAATACAAAGTATAATGGTTTTACAAATTCCCAAGCCATCCTGAATGTTTCCTTTCCCTTCAAAAAAGCATGGTTATGGTCATTTTTAAAATAAAACTACATTAAACAGAACATAATATTTTTTATTTATATAGGAAATAAATTTCTTTCATCTCACATATATTTTAAGGTAAGTTTTTTTTTAAATTTGGTTATATCACTTATAGAAAAGAACTCATATATTATTAACATGAAACATATGTTTGGTATCTGGTTTTCCAAAAATATGATTCTTTTAAAATGAAATTTCTTTTAGGAAAAATCATTATGAATTTCAATATACATTTTATATTATTATTAGTCACCCTTAAACTATGTATTTTTTTTAAAACATGGAATGAACACAAAAATAAAACTATAGGAAAAAAGTTAGAAGATCCATTAGTCTAGTGAAAAATATAAAAACCAATAATTTTTTTACCTTTATCATAATATTCATTAAGCGTATTAAAATAATCATAAACACATTGAAAATACCTGCTTTTTCCCAATGAAAAGTATTAAAACACATAGAGAGAAAATAGAAAACCTCTTAAGAAGCTTATAGTACTATATTCACAACACATGTAAACAATAACTAAATCCTAGTTAAATATTTATGTTAAAGATCCATTATTAACTCCATAATTATTTACATTGATGATAATGAACATTACAGTAATCATTGTAGATCTATATTTGCTTCACCTTTTATATAATCTTCTTCGGGATCAACTGTCATATAAGGTTTATCAGGTTTACCAAATGTTTATGTTGTATCTTGATTAGCCATTATAATCTAGAATTATCAAGTACCATATAATGAATACATTTTTTGTTAATTTACCTATTTATTATAAAACCCTTTAGAAAATATTATTAACTCATATGTAAATAAATTTTGTATATCAAATGACCCTTTCCTTTAAAAACCTATTTTGAAAACTGAAATACCCCAAACAAATGGTTGAATATATTTTACTTGATGAAAACAATATATATTTTAAATGAATCAATACATCAAATAATATTTGGGCATGTAGGAATATCCTTTTAAGCTATATATGTTAAAATAGAACACTATATATATTTTTGTATATATAGTAAAAAAATCATATAAATTATGTAAAAATACGCAATTTGAAAAGAATTCAATGAATGGGAAAATGTCAATAAATTTACTATATTTTTTCTTTACTTATATATAACTAACTTTATAAAATAACATTAACTATATGTATATGAAGGAAAAATAATATGAAAAAAACATTAAATAATTTTAGAATGAGGTTTTAAGTAAATGGGTCTTATACCTCAAGTCTAACTAATCCGGTATGCTGTTTTATCTTCCTCAATAACAAAATAATCCTAATTGATTAATTTCATAATAAGATTTTACAGGTTTTCTATTCCATTTATTTTTTTTATTTTTATTTTATGTTCGATTAGATAATATTATAAATTTTTATCATACCTTTTGATGATATTAATCTAATAGTTTCTTAAGGACTTTGATATGTTGATCGTGGTCAATGAGAACATTATTCCAAAAAAATAATAATAAAAATCATGAAATTATTTCCATTTTTAAAATAAATTATACCAATAAAACCAACCATTAATTATTTTTTATAAAAAATTAATTATTTTACAATGAGGGATATGGTTGGCATACGTATTCATGTGATACGTTTTCATTTTCAAAAGAGTGCAAGAGAATTAATTATGTATCATTTTATCTATCTGGAATTATTATTATATAATAAATATCATATTATATCTTCAAATATACATATATATTCTACTATCTGACATTGTGATAAAAAATGAATCAAATAGAATAGTGGTGGTGGTTATCCACATGTAAAAATTATCAACCTTTTTATTTTTCAAGGGATGGATATGTAATAAAATAAATGATATGTTATATTAATAGATTTAAAATTATATAATTAATATCGTATATAAAAATGTTATCCATTTTTATGACCATATATGTGAGATGCTGACTGATATATAATTTTATGTATTTATGAGGTGGTAGTATGTCGTACACATGATAAGTGGTTTATTTCCCATTTGATTGAAGATGATATTGTTATAGGATATTCCATGTACAGAAAAAAAGTTAGTATATGTAATATTATATTTATATTATATTATCTTATTTTAATAATATTTAATGAAGGTATAATAAGAAATATATTGAAAATACATAGTCACTCATTATACATCGTCTTTGGATAACCTCATTAGGTTTATACATAAAGCCTTCTAAGGATGGGTTTATAATAAAACTAAGGAATCTATGAGTGGGTAAAGTATTTTTTTGGTATCTGTGTAGGTATTGGATAATGAAAAAGAATCTTTAATTGTGGATAGGATTGAGGAATAGGTTTCTTATCATTTGTGGTGGATATGACACACTGTGATTTGATTAAAATATTATAATATATTAATGATTTTATGAAGAAAAATGACTCAAAATAGAGAATTTATTATTTTTTAATGTTATAATTTCTAGATATGTCAATTTCGTTAAATAAGTACATTTTATTAGGAATGTTTAACCTTTATATCATTAGACTAATTCCTAGTATACCTATCTTAACATCAACCTTGGTAATGATTTTTACTATTTCCACTATTAATTATAATTAAAATTTATGTTACAAAAATTACCTAATATTAAGTATGAAAATTAAAAATACTAAATCCTTTTTTCCGAATTTAATTTCTAGAAGTAGATGAATTTAATTTAATATTATTCCATGTAAAATGCAATGAAAATTATTTTTTAAAATTAATTTTTAGTATAATTGGTTTATAACAAATTCATATAAAATTATATACAAATAATAATTATTTTATTATTATTAATAATATTAGTTAAATAAATTTAATTTTATTATATTATTTAATAAAATGGATGATTTTACATTCAGAAAATGAAAATTTATATTTTATTAAGTCGGCATTTTTCATTGTTCATTGAGAAAAAAAATTCAGATATTCTCAAAAATTCTCTCTAATATAATATAAAAAAGATGAATTAAACAATGAGTTTAATTTTATTCAAATAAAAATTCTATAATTTTGAAATGAGGGTTTTAAAAAACCACACAATACTTGAAACCACAATTTGGACACAGAAAGATTTTTTTTCGTTTGACTGAAAACATACCAAATATTCTTGAAATGAATATTAATATATAAAATTTAACTGATAAATATTAATAAGATTTTAATATTATTTATTTTAACAGTTAATACATTGTGGAATTATTTACTTTTGTTAATTATTGTGTCTTCAAAATTTTATTCAGTACATAACTAGGTGGGAATATTTTTCCATTATAGAATTTTTCTGATACTCATGTTCATTTTAAAACCATATCATTTTTCAATTAAATGGTACATGATGAATTACCTTATTCCACAAAAAATTCTCTATAAATTCAAAAATTAATATCATTTGTTCCCGAAAAGACTGTATTTCATCCAACTAAATACTTTGGGGATCAAAACAACAAATGCATCTTGAAAACAATTTCAAATAAAAAGAAATGTGAAATATTTAATATACCTTAGATTAACTCATAGGAAAGGCCAAAAGATAGGAAACTAATACAATTTTTTGTCGTATTTAATATATTCCATCTAAACATGGAAACATCATCATTTTTTTACCAGTGTTAATAAGACATTTACATTTATATACATTAAAGAAAACATAAAAACCCCCCATGAAGGATCCTTCATCCCATTATCCACATATCCTTTATCGCCACACTAAGACATCCTAAGATGTAACTAAATAATCTTAACCTTCTCAATATTTTCTTTAATCAACATTTTTACAAATAACTCACTTTCATATAATGTATCCCATGTATTTTGACTCTGACAAAAATTTTGATATAAATCTTTTAATGGATCAATCACTATACTAGAATGAAAAATGTTATTTTAAGAAGACAACAAAAATGAGTGATTTGGATTCCAAAATTATCGGTCCATCCACAGAATAGTAATGAATCATGTCATCCGAGTTTTGAAATTTCCTCATAATATACCCAGTTGATCGAGGATGAAATAGTGTACAAAAATTTATGTTAGTACAATGCATTATTATAAGGATTTCCAAAAATTATCATTGAACTTGGAAATTATGTAGGATATAATACAGATAGGAACTCCAGGTAAAATTAATATCTCCTTGATATGTAGTAGAAAAATATCATATAAAAAATGGTATCTGGAACAGGAAGTAATTATTTATATTTATTGGTTTGATCAATAATACTCTACATCACATTATTACCTCGAGATATCTTAGGTTATCCATCCTCAAAATACATGGACATATTCTACAATTTCTTGTCTTTCACTACAAAAGGATACAGAATCCCATTGGGTAGTTATCTTTACAAATTAACCTATTGAAGAGTATAACATTTAACAATAAATTCCATAGTATCTTTTTACATTAAATTATCCTAATAATACTCATTATAGTCTAATTACATACTTATGATTACTGAATGAATAGATAATGTGGGACATTGAGATTCAACCAAAAATTCCCCCATCATCTAGGAATAAAAAGGAATATATTACCTCTTTCTAAATATGATAAAACCTTCTTTCTATATATTAAAATATGAAATCAAACCATTTCGTATATAATATACCATTTCCTATGAAATAATATACTATTTTTTAGCATTCTTAATTCATTACGAAAGAGATGATTGTCCAAAAACATGAAACCAAATAGAGTAATTCTATACATGTATAATTTCATTTTAAAAAAATTGTCAAATAATTAACTATAGTGTTATGTACCAAATCAAGAATGTTTAATTTATCAATTTATTTCTTACTCAAATCTTCAACTACTTTTTTCTTACTTTTTAGTATGGTAATGAATCATGTAGTTGTAATCCTTAATTCGTTCCAGCTATCTTCAAAAACTCATGTTTAAATAAATAGGAATGAATATATTCATCAAATTTATATGATCAATATATATTCCATGCGTTAATACATAAAAACTATGAAAAAAATATCAACATCCCAAAAGATAATTCCAGATAATGTTTCAGATAATTTAACTCACGACGATTTAGGTGACATGAACAAAAATAAATTATTTGATCATTCAATATAAAAAATCATTTTTATTCAATGAAGTAGTGATTTTTGTATCAAATTACACATTTATAGTGGGTATGGACACGACTAGAACAATCTAAAATCTTATTTTGTGTTCTATGAATCAATCATCACAATTTTTTATCTAAAATAATTTAACTCCTTTTCAAGTTAAATTAGATAGTGTTTTTGATAAAAATGAATTTTTTTCACAAAACTGATGTATGTAATCCTATAATAAAAGAAAACTAGGAATATATGTGAATATTTGTTATTTAAGATATTAAAAAAGATTTGTTTTAGAATGATCGATTGTTATTCTCTCTTTAGAATCACTATTACCAAGGAAAGTTGTTTTTCTAAAAAACAATCACACATGCTAAATTTTCCATGTTGATTTTTCATTTTAAGGATTGTAAAAAAATACATAGGAATATTTTATGATTCTCATGAATTTTAGAATATAATAGTATGTCATCAATAAATATAACTAAAAAATTATAAAAATATTCAAGAAAAAGTCAATTCATACGTTACATAAATATTGGTTTTTTTACAAGACAATCGAATGGGAATAAACATAAACTCATAAGGATTGTATATACTTCAAAATATAGTCTTCAGAATATATTTCTCCTTTACCATAAACTGATTGAATCCGAACCTAATATTAATCTTCAAAAAATATTGTGTTCCTAGGATATAATCTTACAAAAAATCAATATTTATCAAATTATACATGATATTACTAATTATTTTATTCAAGGATATATATTCAGTGAAAATTATCATTAAATTATATTTTAATTTTTAAAACAAAACAGTGGTTCACCCTAAAATGATGTTCTCAGATGAATTAAACTATTATCTAGCATCTATTTTAACTAAATTTTGAAAATCAAAAGTTTTACATCATCCCTTAAATGTGGGGGGATTTGAAATTTACATATCATCAGAAACTAATTCAATGATAAAATAAATCTCCTAATCAGGAATAATATCTATAAAATCATCAGGAAGTAAATCCTTATATTCATTCACTATGTTCACATCAATAATATGAATATTTTTTACATTAATAAACATGATCTAGTTGACAATCACTTCCATATATAATAAATTTTTTATTTTCTTGATATGTTATCAATAATTTAAATTCATTAAATATGACATTATTAGAACTATGATCAATATTATCATGATAATAAAAAATACAATCCATATACAAAATCATATTATACTCTATTATGAGTAGATAAACAATAATTTTTGGAAATACTATCTCACTAATAAAAATGGGAATATTCTTATAAATCTTGGGTTCTTAAATACATTTATCTAATGTTTTCCCTAAATGTTTTATCTTCTTTTCATGATGAGATATTTCAATTTTACATTCAAATTTCATAGAAATAATTAAATAATAAGATCTAAATTACAATTGAGCAATATAATAATAAAAATAAAGAATCATTTAATATGCGACGACAACATTATATACCCCAAAATCTTCCATTATAGTATCAAATCATTTGAAAAAACATTTTTCTAGATTGTGATGATTTACACCCTTAGTAGAAATATTTTGATTTTAGTTATCATAATGTTTCATCTCATTACAATTAAAACATCTCACAATTTGGTACCTATTTATTACCTCAGTCATAGATTTTTTAGGGAAAACTTCATTTAATTCATGATCTCTATGACCAAATTTACAACAAAAATAAAATATTAAATATCCTATCAATCATTAGCATAAAAGTTTTTAAACAATTGGGACATTTTTGGGTCATACCAATATATTTTTTAGTTCTCTAGTTCTCCATTTCATTAAAACTTGACCACTATTTTCATCTTAAGGAACATAATTATAAGAAAAATAGACCTCAATTTTCATAGTGCAATTAATATCATTCATAGAACTATTAAATTATCATGATTATAGTTCTCATTATAAAATAATGTTTAACTAGAGTAAAATATATTAATATTAAAATAACTATATCAAATAATATTAATTTTTACCTAGCTAATTATGTAAATTTTTCATCATACGCGTATATTGAATCAACCTATTACATTACTTCCATGAATATATTCACCATACCGAGTTAAAAAAATTTGGAAAATATTTCACAATGAACAGTGTTAGAAATGAATTGTATTCCATTTCATAAATCACTTTTATCACTCTTTGGAATTATTAATCAATTACCACAATCAATCATCTTCACCTTCAAAACAATTAATGGAAAGAGTTAAAAATTAACATTCTAAACATCCTATGAAACTATATTTATTTTACATTGAATTCTCTATCATTTAGTTACCATTGGATATGAGGTTCCACCAAATCTAGAGGGTTTAATTTCATAAAATTCTCAATAGTAGACATTTTACTCTATTTTAATTCTAGTTTCTATCTATAAATGTTTTCATAACCATATCTATCCTACGTCAATGAATCTATTTCTAAAAAATTTATTAGTTCCAAAATAAAACTTTTCAAGGATACTAATTTCAAAGGTTATTATCATCTTGATACCTTCCAACTACATCTTCCCTATTTATTCTATAGAAAACCATTATTATTATAAATGGATTACTATAAACGAAAAAAGATATATTCAAATGATATATCATGATATCCATAACATAAAATCACTCATTGTTATTATATTAACGTTATTATAACAACTAGATATGCCAAAACCACTCTCAAACACCAACTACAAGAACCCAGCCATAATGTTTTCATAATCTTGTGTCATTAGACTAGAAATAAGTTTTTAGAAATAACAATGATCATTTAGTTTTAGTGTCTTATATAATTAATTTATAAATCTTACCTAACCATCCCATATATTACACAATTGAATATTATATATAGTATCCATTTTTACTGAAATATAAAACTTTTAAAATGATAAATGTTTTATTTTCCTGAAAAATATTCATGAATTTCAATATGGATTCTTCATTGTTAATTATCTTCCTTAAATACAATGAAGAACATTTAAAAATGAGTGATGGGGATAAAAATATTATTAAGGGGTAGAAAAGTATTAAATAATTCAATCTAGTTAAAAAAATGAAACACATACATATTTAAAATTTATCAGCATAATATTTGATTGTACGAAATAAATAACAACCATATGGAAATAAATAATTATAATTTTTAAGTAAAAACATTAAAACCCATACATGAAAATTGGAAGCCTTTTAGAAAAAATACAGATTTATATTCAAAAATATTGTCAGAAATAGTAGGATCCTAGTTTAATAAATAGGATAAACTTCACAAAATAACTCCCATATTATTTAATATAAAGATAAGTATCATTACCCAATTCATTGGAGTTATATATCCTTATCACCCTTCATATATGTTATATCAGACTCATCCTTCAAATAATAATTATTTGGATCACCCACAGAATAAGTTGTCTTGGGCTCACCCATAATTATATATATTATGGAAGTATAATATCATGATATTAACATTTTATTCTTATAACTTTTCATTATAATTCACATTAAGAACACTTTTGAACTATTATGTAAAACATTTTTAGATATTTAAATACGATTATATTTTAAAACCCCATTTTATAAAAAAAAAATTATAGAAAAGAAGATTGTAGGGGTTTTCATTGTAAAAAAACAAAAATATTGTAAAGAAATCAAAAAATATATAGAATCTATTGTAGTAGGAAATTATATTTATACATTAGAAATTAAAATTAAAATTTCCTTTTGATTTTTGTTAAGAATGTCTAAAATTTTGTATAAATTACATAAAAAATTTTCCATCTAAAAGCAATTTTAAGATTGAAAATAATAATTAATATTTCCATTATTATTATTATTTTCATATTAATACATATATAAAAAAATTATGAATATTATTATGGATGAAAAATATTTATATACTAAATCATCAAATCAATTTAAAATGTTGTTTAAATTTATGTATCCCTCACCTCAAGTTTAGTTTCTCACTATGTTATTTATCATCTGTAATAATAAAAATATGATAAATTTTATACATTAATAAGAAAATTTTCTTGTTTATTATTGATTTTTTTATTTATTAATATGATATAATCATTTACTTGATCATTCTTGGCCATGATAGATGATTTGATGTTATTCAACTCAATGTTGGAAAATGACATTTGTACTACGAAAATGGAAAAAGAATTCATTATTCTATAATCCCATGAATAACAATCAAGATATAATTAAAATATATTATATCAAATATAATAAAAACACCAACCATTAAGGATGCTTATAAAAATTTTATAATATTACTATCACGGAGACTGTAGGTTTTACGTACACATGGGAAAAATTTAACATTATAAAAGATCATGAGGGAAAGAAGTCCATTATGATTTTATGTTTATTTAATGATTATAATTTTAAAAATATCACATTTTATATATAAATATACTTATATATAACAACTATATGATTTTGTGATTAAAAAAATCAGATTTCTTTATAGAGTTGTTAATATATGGTATGCACGAATGATTTTTTCATTTTCTAATAGATGAAAAAGTATGAAAATAGATGATATAAAATATTTATATCATGATAATTTTTTCCTATATATAATGTAATTACTTTAAATCGATCATTATAAATAACATTGAATTTTGGTCACGGAAAATTATTTATATTGGTTTATGAGGGAATTGTTCGCCATACACAAAAATTACAGTTTTGTTTCTCATTTGAAAGAACGTGATGTTGATAAATGTTATTCCATTAACTTAAATAAATCTTAGTATCTGTAATATAAACGTTTTATTTTTTCTTCATGTTTAAAAAATGATTTAAATATGTATATGAAGAAATAAAATAAAAAGGATGGTTAATAATTATACATATTCGTCACACAATATCTTTTGGTTTATACCTAAATCCATCAAAATATGGATTTATGATAAAAAGTGGATTATATAATGAGGGGGGATTATAGGAAGGTATTTGTGTAGGTATTTTCTAAAACAAATCTCTTAATGTGTGGATAGGTGATGATATTGGATAACCTTTTATAAGTGAGGGAGAGGAAAAAATGTAATTTTTAAAACGATTAAAATATATTAATTAATTACACGAACATAATGTCTCTAAAATGAACCATTTAATAAAATTACATTATATAGGTTCCAAATATATCAATGAAATTGAGTGTAGACATTTTTTAGGTCATTTTAACCGTTATCTTTAGTTAATGTCCCTGATAAACCTATTTTAACCCTAACCACTACAATAGATTTTTACTATTTTTACAATTCCTTAGAAAAATAATTATGTGAAACTATTACATAATTTTAATTATATTAATTTAAAATACTTAATTCATTTTATAAAATTCAATTAGTTTAAATGGAATCATTTTATTTTAAACTAAACACACAAAAAGTGATGAAAGTTTATTTTTTAAAAATAATTGGTTTCAAAAAAATATAGTTTCATACAAAATGTAAAATATTGATTATAAATAACTTAATTGGATTTATAATAATATAAATGATATAACATTACCTTGAAAAGTTTTTAAAACAAACTTAATTATTTTAATTCCAGGTAATGAAAAATGTTTTTAATTAAAATTAAGAATTTTCCATATTCATTTCAAAATCAACCATTTTAAAATAAATCTGAAAATATCAACCTAATATCATTTTTACATGATGAATTTAAAAATTAAGTTCATTTTTCAAAATTTAAAATATATATTTCAGAAATGAATATTTTAAATAATATAATATAATAACTCAAAATAAAATTTTGTTAGAATCATATATTTCTTTTTTTAGTAAAAAAATATAGGAATATTATTATAATTAACATAAATCTATAAAATATAATTATTTATTATTAATAAATCATGAATCTGGTCTATTGTGACATTACATGCCTTTTAATAGTGATATTCTTGAAGAAGAAGTTCAAAATGGGTAGTGTGATGGTGTGGTTCCAAAAGGTAAGTTGTTTTCCAAAAACACAGCTTCAAAAATAGTCATGGATGGGTCTCCCATTAAATTGAAAACAATATAAAAGACAAAGAACAATTGATTATATACCTACCACCTCATTTTTTTAAATTTAAATAACATCCACCATATCGTTCAATTGTAAATGGTGCTTCTTATTTTGTAAAAATCTTCAAAACACATATAATGTTTCAAATAACCGTCGTGGGGCCGAAAAACTATTTTGACACTCTAGAATACTCATAAAACATATTTTTAATAATCTAATGTATTGGATAAAAAATATATTTTTTAAAATCAGGGACCACACAATAGTAGTTATATCATTGAAATGAATCAAAATCATTTTAGGCTCAAAAAAATATTTAAAAATTACCTATACAGGTTTAGCATGATGTATAAACCTTTTTTAATTTTTTTTGTATTTTGGATAATTTTACAAAAAAAGTGTTCTAGAAGTATCTGGGGTTTTATCAAAGAAAGATCCTTTACTAATGTACTTTATAATATTATTTTTAGTAAAAAGAAGTCCCATGTGGAAATATTAAAAACAATGATTCCTAGTAATCTGGTGGTAGGAAAACATTAATCATATATTTTTAATCTATCCCAATATTAATGTTATGCATCAACAGAATGGTTTAATAATATCAATAGAAGCATATCCTCTATGATAATATTTCCCTAAAAACATCTGAAACATTGTCCAAAAAAATAGCATTAAGAAGGAAGAATTAATATACAAGATAATAGGAAGATAAAAATTACATTCCAATAATGAAACAAATATTTGGATAATATTGTATAGGATGAAGAAGATGAAGTTAATTTTGTAGAACCTGATGTTGAGGTTTCCAATGTTGTTGAAAAATTTGATGCTAAATGAAATATGGTCATTCATGATACTCCTGGTAAATATATAGCTGGAACATCTAAGTCAATGAATATAGAAGAATCTAATGATACATCGCCATAGAATGATGCCTCAGACTCTAAATCATCCTCATCCATGGGGCATGTTTTTGTTGAACATTCCTTAAAAACCCTTAATGATTCAATTTCATTTTTACTAATCATTGAATCATAGTGCTAGAAGATTCAAAATCCAGTGAATTTGAAAATGAAATCCACCAATATTTTGATGGGGAAGCTCACAAACATAGTAGTTTAAATCAAAACATTCATGATCAATTTTGAATCTGACATGAAGTCATGCTAGAATATAACAAGATGGTCGAAGTATATTATTGATTATCATAAAATAGTTTATGATTATATGGACTCAGCTAAAGATTCTACTAACAAATCTAATGAAAAGACCATGAATATTTTGGAGAAGCTGAATCAAGATCTTGTTGTCAAGATCTAGGAGGACAAATATATTAATAGAAAGATAAATTTTGTAAATCATATCTTAAAGAGAGGTAGAAAATTCCTAGAATAGATGGATGAATAATTAATGTCCCAGAAAGATTTCATCCAGACACAGGTAGAGAGGATTAAATGCCTTGAAAATATGAACTAGGATGAATAAGATTTACTCAGGAAGTATCAAGCCGATCATAACGAGATAAAGAACATAAAAACCATTCTCAAGAAAATGCTTCCAAAAACGAAAAAGGCCAAATGATTTTTTTCTTAAAATTGATCATCTATATTACCAAAACTTCTTTATTCATAGTTAATCAAATTTTCAGACACTAGTTTGTATCGAATGCATATTTCCAAACCATTCAGTTACAAAAAAATATCCAACAATTTCTTTTTGAAAATAATAAAGTAGTGGAAAGGATTCTTCCAAAAAAATATCATATAAAGGGGTAGATTACCCAAATATGAAATTGCTTATGAAAGGGGAGCTTATCATAATGAAGTGTTTGTCATGAAAATGAATTTATTTCTAGAAATCATCTTATGAAAAAGACTCTAATCCTTAAGGTGACATAACCTAAGGGGGAGTTAGTTGTATTCACTATTATTTAAAAATATAATTGAGATTAGTTTTTCATTCAACTATCCAAAACATAAAATTCATTTTTCAAAAATTGGTCTGTTCATTTTAAAATGGGAGAGATTGTAATTTAAATAAGTTGTATATAAATTTTCCATTACTAATGTTTTGAAAATCCAGAACACTTTTTCTTTAATGATTATTTTCATTCTCTATGGAAATTTAGAAGCTTAACATTTTTCTTGATTTTATAAATTATGATTAATGATAATTATCTAAAATTAAATATATTTTCCTTAATACCTTTTTTGATTAAGAATTAATCAGATACTTATCTAAATCTAGAAACAATATAGATCCTTAGAATCTAATTATCCCTATTTTGAGAATCAGATTCTCTTTGTTTTTATACTCGAATTCACTCTGGAATTTGACACTGTTTTTTCAAAAAATATCAGATTCCAATTTCATTGAAATCTAGACACTGATTTCTTAAAATTCTAGACTCTGATTACTCAGATTTATGGACTTGAAATACTTAGAATTATAGACTCTAAATACTAAAAATTATAGGCAAAGATTCCTCTGAATTATAGACTATTATTACACATATTTTCAGACACTGTTTCAATATATTTTTAGACTCTGTTTCTATATATTTTTAGACTCTATTTCTATATATTTTCATTTTTGGTTTCAAAATATTTATAGACATTGTTTATTCATATTATTAGACTCTATTTCTATATATTTATATCCTTCATTTTAAATATATTCATACTCCATTTGTACATATTTTTAGAATCTATTTTCATATAAATTTTGACACTGATTTCTCATTATATATAGAATTTGATTATTCATATTTGTTAATGTTAAATTTCTTTTTTAAAATATTGTTACAATTTTATCGGATACTATTATGCTTAAGTTTCATTATCTTGATAAATTTTTTACTATATATTATTGTTTTATACACATGATAATATTTTTCACCTTTATTACATGAAATGATATCATACAATCTATTATTAACTAAATATTGGATAAGTTCTACATATAATGATTGTATCAATATTCAAAAAAACATTAGACCATTGGAGTATGATCATTCAGTTTAAATCAATTATAATAAATACCAATACATTTTATCATGTTCAGTGTATGATTTTTCATTGAGCGCTATTGATCTCTAGAATGAAGTGATACTTTGTGAGAGATCTTCAGAAATCTTCCTTTTATAAATGGAGTGGAAAACGTTTTTAAGATAAGAACAAATTTTTCAACATTCCAGCTATGAATCTTATTTTTTTTCATCAATAAAGTGTTATAGGGATAGGAAGCCAGAGGTATTGATCTCCTAGGATATCGAGGTATTATGAGGATATACAGCGAGCCTTTGGTCTTCGTATTGAGGGCTAACCCTGGTATGGGTAATATAGACATTCTTGAATTTATAAATTAGTAGACGTTTATCCATGGTTGTTGGATACCCTTCCATTTTGGTCCAAATATTTCTTATACTTTTCATGTATTGTTACTAGTTTTATTTTAGTTTCATTTTGATAATGATATGAACTGTAAATTTCTTACACATTTTTATACTTTTATACTCTGATATAAATAAAATTCTATATGCTTTATGGTAGAATCATTCCCTAAGTAAACATGTCTTAATATTCATTATCAGCTCTATATTATCGGATCCTATGAAATTATTTTTTTTAGAAATATAGAAGTTTTTCAATCCATCTTGTTGGACTATGTTAAAAATTGAATTTCATAAGGATAAAAATGATAATTTTTATACCTAAAATTCAACCCCCTCCTTATAATTCATAAATCTACATATAAATTTCTATCCTATAGGAGTGTGTGACATTTATTGTTTTTATTGAATTTTGTAGGTGGTTATATCCATTTCACATCCTATATACACATTATGTTATGGATTTATTTTCAGACACATTAATGGTGGACTATTGAGTTGTTCTGCCACTCTACACATGAATATCTCCATGATTAAAGAATATGTGATATATGGAATAAGAATTAAAAAGAACCCAATGGTATATGTATGTTCAATTATTTCATTTTCGACTTTGGGATGTCTGACCAGATGGGGACTCTAGTCATTTTTTGAAATCGTCATGATTTTTTTTATACCTTTTTATATATGATTTAAGAATAGTATATAAAATTTATTTTCATATCACTTAGGTATAATTATATTATTTTTATTTTATATAAAAATTTAGTTATGTTTTAATTTTAATTTCCATATACTGGGGATATATTTTTATTAGTATTTTCCTTATAATTTTGGATGTTATTTATTGTTATCATTACCAAGGGGTACAGTATTCCCACAATTCTTGAAGTCGGTCGATACCCTCTAACATAAAGGGAGGAGCACTTATGATGTTTTGGTGCCCCATATTTGGTCACCATTTATGTTTACTAGACTGAAGTGATACACTATACCCTTTACCGTATAATCAATAATATCAGTGAAAATAAAAAATAAATCATAATACATAATTAAAATTATAAAATAGTCATTATATAAATACTCGAACAGTAATAAATAAGAATCATATTATATTAAAAAAATTAAAACCGCTATAATTTCATAAAATTCATATATCCACTTGTTTGTTGATCATATAAAAAACATGATCTTCCGTATCAAAAATAAAAGATAAGACAATTTAAACAGGGTATATAGATATCTCCAGTCCCTTTATCCTTTAATTTATGCCACTGTTATAGTCAACTATTTAGTGTTTTCTATACTTATACCATTAATCGTGGATTTTTCACTCCCGCAAAAGTGAATGTATCACGTGTGATAATGAAACTCAAAAGGAAACCTTGAAATAATCTTCTAAATAACAATATTATAAATGGGATCAATAAGGTCATTATAATATATATATATATATATATATATAAATATCTACCATCATCTCATGGTGTATTGGAAAACCACCCACTTAAATGATCATACCTGTTATAATCCACACCCGTCTGGGTTGGATACACCCACAGTCAGATTAGAACCAGGGAATGAACATGTTGCTATATCTAATAATGACATGATAGGTGAACCATGTATCATTATAAATATCATGTTTTTGTGAATGGTTCATCAGAACCCCAAACATTATAATAGTTAAATGGTTGAACACTACAATAATAATAATAATGGTGGATGGGTCAACACTAAATTCATGAATATAGTTTAATGCACCCTGAACACCCATCATAAGAATAACTGAAAATTTTATAATCTGGTACTAGAAAAATAAACTATGGTCATATATTTTTATCTATAATTTTTAAAATCATGGTCATTGGTTACCTACGATCACTATTTATTCATAATGTGATTGTGGGCTAGAACTATAGTCATGGTTATCCCAAACTATTACTATAGTTGTCCATATATATCTTGTAGTAATTTCATTGTGATAGTCATGAAAATAGTCCAGACCTATAGTAATGTTTCTATATAACTATGAACTATGGTGGTTATGTCAAACATAATGTCATGACATTCGAAACAACCATCGTATGATAATACTTTATAAATTTAATAATATGAATAATAATATTTGAAATTTTACATTTAAAAACTATTTTAATATAAAAAAAGATATATGTTTATATATATAATGTTCCTTAGTCTAGGGTTTAATTATTCTTCACAATACTATATATATTGGGGGTTAAAAATATAGTTTTATTTTTTTTCTTTTATTTTTAGTTATCAGTGCACATGGTTATAAAACTATATCCACAGATCAAAAATCATTTCCAAGTGTTCCTATAGATATGGTTGGAAAACTTTGAACATATGATTAATCATATAATTAGAGTTTGATAATTGGGACCATCAGGTCACTCAGTCTAATTTTGATTATAAATGTGATTATACGATTATCCTGAAAATTACTATATTAATAGTTTGTAAAGCCCTAATGATAAAACATCATCATGTTATTGGACACTATTTATGTGGTATTGAACAATAACAATAGCCATTTTTAGTAGTTACCACAATATACAATCACATTGAATGTTTTTCACTATAATTCATAATACTGGAGAATGGTTTTTCATTGTAATCCATAATATGGTGAATACATGATCACTATAATATATAACATAATTGTAGATGGATTATCACCACTAGTCACATAATTATGGATTAATGGTTCATAACAACTCATAACTCCTCCAAGGTGAATGGGCTATTATAAGTATGAAAATATAGGTAATTGTTTTCTATCAATGTAACATAAAAATATTTGTTAATATATTATCAACACTAAAAAAACCTATTTATATATTTTATATCTAGAAATATATTTATAAAAAGTGTTATAAGAGTATGATAAATATGATAAAAAACAAAGGGTGAATGAATAATGACCTTTAATATAAACATAAAAAAGGATGATCAAATAATCACCAATAAACATGAAATAAGAATGTGACAATACATAATAACCAGTCTCATAATCAAAATATTCAAGGAATAATGATCATGGTGAACTCTTTGTGACCAAAGTAATGTATCCCACCAAAACAAAATTATCACTATGATACTCATATGAAGATTTTTTACTCCTAGTATAAATATTTCAAGCCTTTACTTCTCATTAGAAAGCTTGGGACACTAAAAACACCCATCTCAAAAAGGTCACACTATTGTGGAAAATAACTAATGAAAATTCAAAAAAATAAGGAAAATTCAATACTATATTAGTCCTTGGGTGTGATTATCATTATCATGGAATGCTCTATGGTCTAATTGAGGCTCACAAAAATGAATAATAATTTAGGATACCACACAGGAGTTCCATTCTCACAATATATAACCACTTATATAGGGTTACATGGACTTAAGGTGCTATTGATAAAATTAATTGATTTATATTCCCTATTAATAGCTATAATAATAAATGTAATTAATCAAAAAAAAAATCTCTAATCTATTCCAATCCATGTAGAAAAAACTCACTCTATATCAAAAAAAATCATAAGATGTATGAAACACATGTAAATAATGGAATGATTTCGAGACCAGCAACCTCAAATTTGTTGAATCCCACTCATCATTTATTAATGGTTAATTTATAATTAATCAATATAAACTACAAAATCATATAAAACTAGATTTTATGAAATTTAAATATAGAGAAACACAATTACTAAAAAGGTTCCACCATAGGTAAGTAATATGTGATGGAAATACCTTTAAAATCTATATGTATTGACGGATTTGTATTCACTGATCAGCTAAGTTTGATGTTAATGTTGAGAGGTGAGAAAAATATGGGCCATGGGGTTTAGGTTTTTTACCCAAAAGGGAAGATGTAGGTTGTATCGGTTTATATTAATTTTAATCGATTAAAATTATTTTAACTAAATTTTTTAAAAAACATTATATATTTCCAAAAGGTACACATTCATCCACCACCAAATACATAGTAACCCACCAGATCACCACCTAGAAGAAATTGGGTATCCTATATTCCATATAAGTAGGTATCCTTATCTTTTTATGCCAAAGGGTATTTGTAACCAGACCATCTTTTACCCATTATTTTCTGTCATCAAAAGTTGTATTTTTTCACCATTTTGGATTAGTACATTTTAATTCTTAAAAAATATAACAAAATCTGATAATTGTAATTAATAAACCACAAAATATTTATTTAATTAATTTTTAATTAATATCTATCAATTTAAATTTCATTACAAACACATAATTATATAAAATATTACCCTGAGAATGTTTCATTAAGCATCTCTAGTGAAAAGCTCCATCCATTGCAGTTGTATGTTTTCCTCCTACTCATATGTGCCCTCTGTGATATTTGTTTCCTGACACTGTATATATACAATTGATATTATATTCTCTTAAAGGATTATCTCCCATTTATCTTCTATGTGTACCAGTTTTCCTGAAACATCACATCAACCACTACTTAAAAATTATTGACACAAATCATGTGAGAGGGATTCAAATGATATCTCTATATCTATTATACGGGGAATAAAATTCACATGAAACTATATTTCCATGGAATAGATAACTATAAACCCACTACATCAATCATATCATTAAACTATTATTTTCCCATCAATATTTTCACTCGTCTATACTACCATTGAATCAACTAATGTTTAACAATCTAAAAATAATTTATCGAAAAACTCAAGCATAATATTTCAGTGTAATCACTAATAGAAATTCTACTACATACTATATTTAATAACCAAATTTTTATTAGTTTGAAAAATATTATTATATTTCTCTTGTATGATAGATGGTATGATATTAGAAGGATCCCCATACTCTATCCTCCAAAGAAGTTATAAAAATATCCTCCCAAATAATTCTTTAAAGTGTTTTATATGAGTATATAGCCAATAAATATTATTATAGGTGAAATATTTTAATTATATATATTATGAAAAACTAAATTATAGGACATATTCATGAAACATTTTCTACAAAATCCAATGATTATATGAAATCTGCAGAATAGTTTAAGGATGGGGCACCATACTCCACATTACCTTGGTACCCAATACCCCATGCAACACCTTAGGAAAGTAGGATTTGAATCCATAATATTGATATGATATGATATTCATCATCACACCATGTAATTAAAATATCTCCCATATATATATATAATTCCAATGTCATCAATGGACTTGGTCTATGTAATTAGAAGGAAATTTACAGCCTTTATCTGTTGGTCTATAATTTCCTAAATCACATTTATACTTTAGGGAAATCATTGAAACCCTATATTTAAATACATAAGTACCTCATCCCATTTTCACAAATTAAATTTTAATATATGAATAATTCATTGGGGATTCATTGTTATGTATTAACATACAATTAGGTGACACATCGTGAAACAATGAAAACTATATTATTTTTCATATTGGGACACTGTACATTCTGAGAATATCATGATATAACATGGCCATCCTCATGTGAACTATACATACTGAGGTGCATGATCCCTATAATACCTCCTCATTCCTTATCTTAGAGACCATAACATAACCTCAAACATATAATATCCCATCATTTTCTTGGGTAAAACAAGTGGTGGATCCCAACTATAATTTTCCACCCTAAAACCCATAGAACCACTCCTCTAGTTTTATTTTACATAAAGAAATATATTCTACCACTTTTATGAAATAGACTGCCTAATGGTGGTGAAGTAATATGAGGTTACTTTGTTGAGAATAATTAATAATTATGGAGTAGCTAGAATAGTGAAAATATAATGGAAACATCCATCAATCAAGCTTGATAATCCTTTAAAATAAAGGAGGGAAAGTTAAAAAAGTAACTATAGTTTGAAAATCCCAAAATAATTGGAACATTATTCTTGACGTTGATCTCACATTGTTGGATCATATACATGAAACAAAATAATAAAAATAAAATCAACTATATCCCATCCCCAAATGGTCCCAAGTCAATCCTAGTCCCAGCATCCACACCCATAGTAGCATGAAATTCCAACCATCATCCACATCCTTACATTCACTATGCTTGTAACCTACATCCAAGTAGTGATCTCTATTCTAGTACCAATGTTCCATGGTGGAAAATGAATATGGGTGTAAATACTGGTAGGAAACCACCAAATGAGTCTCAATAATAACTACACAAATGAATGATTGCATGAAAGAGTTGTTAATGTAAAATATTTTACATTATAAAAATATTTATATGAAATTATTAATTAAAGAGGGGGTCAAAAATAAAATATATGGAAAAAAATCCCATTGTCTCAGAACCCATGGTGATAACCTGGGTCAGTACTAAAGATTTTTTAAGTGGTAGGTTGTCTCAATGAACATCAAAATGACTAAAACAATCTATGTAGCAAAAATAACCATACACACAACCATGAATTCCCCATTATCCAGAATCATAACCTGGAATATGATCACTCATCCCAACATTCCTCTTGAATCTGATACCCACACTAACATTCCCATAATTCAATTATTATGTGAGGATTATGATCCCAACCCAATAGTCCCATATATCTAATATAATTTAGAATAAATGGAGATCTGCATGGAATTCCTAATCATATATCATATGAAATCTAAGGCACTCATAGTTTAAATCTCCATCATCAAATATCATATAGAAACTTGGCACTCATCCTAGGATTTGCAAATATCATCCATCATTTGGAATTCAGGTGATTATTCTTTCATTTTCCATCATCATGCTACAAATTCAAATTTATAATATTCATTATATAGAATATATTATTATTTCATTTACTAATTCATCATCCTACAACATACTTCCCTAACTTGTATTTCAATTAATTAGAAATTAATTGAACCATAATAATCATTTCACATTTATGAATCCAAAATAATTAAAAATAATTAATATTGATTATACCAAAACTAAGACATTACTTAATGTTATCTCATTACATAAATTAATTTATCAAATTCCACCTATAATCATTAATAAGTAAATACCATATTCCAATCCAATCATTTTTTTGTCTTCCCAATTTCAATTTTAATGTTAAATGTGAACCCTAACAATTTAAACCAAATAACAGAATTAAAAAGAAAACGACACATAAATCAAGATTATTTGATGATTCCTCTCCACAGCACCTTTATAATTAATAAAATACTCCACATTCGCATTGCAGCTCTGCACCTGTCTCAAGAAGGGTTGCAGGGGCCTGGTACTAATGGAATGTGTCATACACTCTCATTCATCCAAATATAGATGAATATGTGCTAGTTAAGGCTTCCTGATTGGAGACCACATATAAGGAATATCATTGTAGTATGACTAATGGTTTTCACATTAAAAAAACAAAAAGAAACAAAACAAGATTCCAACACACTATCCAAAATTAAGTCAAAGGAAAAATAAAAACTTTTTCATGAATCAATGTCTGGCTTGACTTCCCATGAAAATGAAGTTACCCTAGTCAACTAGTTACATATTCCTAGACCATCCCATCAAAGATAGGTGATGAGAACTAGATATATTCTGGATAATTTTTCATAATAGAGGACTCAACTCGTTTCCAGAAATTGACAGATTTGTCGAAGAACCACCACCCAAGTCGGGTGTAGCTCTAGGAGTTTCAATTCTTTCATTATATTCCCAATATTGAGGAGGACCAAAAATGTTCCATACAATAGACCTGACCATTCGATATTGAGAAAAGGGATGGTCCTTTCATATTTTTGACATCTATCTTTGGTAGGTAGAAAATAAATCCTGATCAACCACCAATTGTTTCCCTTTATCACAGGATACCTAAGGGGATCCTTCACAGCCAGACCCACTTTAGAAGACACCAGTGAGGGGAACACATGACTAATACCCTCAATTGAAATATGCCTATACCAAGAAGAGTAGTGAGAATTTAGGGTAATAAACACACTTTGATACCCTATATCCGAAAAATTCATAGACTCAAAGTCCATCAGTGGGGAGCATGGGGAGCTCGGGATTACAGATACTAATGTTTGAATAGTGGAGGGTGCCTACATCTACATAGAGGTAGGAGGATGAAAAGGATCATTGTTTCAAATGGGGGACTCATCCACCCAAGCAGCACAAAATAGGGGGGATGAGACCTATTTGACGAAGACATCTAGGATGACCACATATGGATCTTGAATTCCCTTGATATAAGTAGAAAAACGTATCCCACACCCTCCTCTAAGATAAGTTGTTTCCAGAATCCATCTTCACCACCCACATATAGCCAAATTTAATGAGGAAGAACCCTTGAAAAATTCTCTTCAATGAAAACACACACACACAAGGGGTGAAACAGTCAAGCTGTAGAAACATCAGCCATCATGAAATATCCAATATTATCACTGATCCCCTTTAAGACACCAGGGTCCTAGAATAGAAGGGATGGATGTTACAGTGGATCTAATGTGCCATGTTCTACCAATCATAACCCCTATGGAAATTAGCATTCCACCAGAATATAAAGAATGGGCCATTATCACACCTCTGTTTTCACAGGAATACTCTTGGAAAAAATACTAAGAAAATTAGAGATTAATAGGGAAATGGGAGAGGTCAAGAACCCCAATAGTATCCACTTTCTGTAACCCCCAATTATAATTCACATCCCCTTTGAATATACTCACCGGGGGCCAATCTAGACTAAACATTGCAGCGAAGGTAAACGAAGGCACCACCATAGATTCATGGAATTAACAGGGAGACAAGGAAAATAATGTGGGCACATTGAATGTTTTTGAAGCCTTCAGTAAGATATTGATCGTATGGACGATTAGAATATGTGAGAATTGGAAGGAAGATGGATTTTTGGCCCTTGTTATCTTCAGGAGATAGGATACGTGGAAACCTATTTCCCCTCTTTCCTGACCTCCGATGGAGGGTGTGTTGCTACTACGGCTGGTGCATGGGTTAGACATAAGACAAGGGGGATCCCACTCTCTATGAAGTCTATTTTGCAATCAATTTTTAAACCCTTAAGACAATTCATAGAATAAGAATTTCCATTTAACTATAGGTTTTTCCATTTAAAACTCCAATTCTATATATAATATCTATAGTTGCGAACAGTTGAATTAATTCCCAAGCCCTATTTTAATATTCTATTTACATTTATAAAAAATGTATTTCCATTTAAAATTCCAAACAAAAGGTCAACTCATTTTTGTGGTCCCTCTAATAGGGATTATAATTTCTATTGTTGATTACATTATAGAAAAGTTATTTTGAGTAAGAAAATAATATTTAAAAAATATTATATTTAAATTAGGTCAATACTCAGATAACTTACACCTATGTACAATCCATTCACATTATCAAATAACTTATAATATGGATGAATTTTAAAGGGAACACCTAACTCAATCACAGAGATGAAAACTCATTGATTATCTTCCACCCTCGTTACCTAAATTGTATGAACACTAATAACCTTAAAAATTCCCTAAAATAGGGAATATTTTACAAAACTATTGGAAAATAGTTTTTTGGTTGATGAAACCTATATAAAAGGAAGTGGAGTAATATAATTACCCAATACTCCCCAATGAAACATACATCACTTGTTTCCCCTAAATAGAATGGGATATTTAGTGAGAGGATAATACATGTAAAGGAATGGTCATTTTTGATGTGTTGGATGAAAAATGAAGGAATAAGTGGATATTTCATTAAATTATCTTAGGTGGAAAAGTAATTTTCACACAGTCTATGTGGCACATTATTTTACAAATTATCTTCGAACCATTCATATCTCATTATTCGAAACACTCCATATCACATTGTTACAACACATATATAATAAATTGTCCACTAACCATATAGTTCCCTTTAAAATTTTCAACATAAAATCACATGGTTTCCAAAGCTCCAAATATTTTCCGATAAATAGTGTGCCAATAAAAAACAGCACAAATTGTTTGGGGGAATTCTTATCCCTAACAATGTGCTAACCATGTTTCTAGTAAATTTCCTTAAAATTTAATGTTTTGAATCACAAATCACTAAGAAAAAAATATGGGGACTCGAGAAACCTCCTAGGCTTCAAACCACAACCCAAAACATAAATTTGTTAAATTTCAACTCCTAAAATCTGTATCTAAAAGTAAAATTTAAAAATTGAAAATATACCAAACTCAAAGTTAAAATTTTCCCTAAACCATAATGATCATCTATACACCCAGGCCTAACAAACTCCCCACCATAAAACATCTCATCATTAAGATATATTTATGGATATCAAATATAATTCCATGAAAAATTATTGTTGTAAAATTTATTCTAAAATAATATGTTCCAAATAGAAATTCCAAATAATATTTTAAAAAAAATTCTCCATAGAAAGACACAAGACTACCCTATCCTATGGTAAATCTCACACTACTATCAAACATTGATACAATTACCATGGTTTCTCTATATTCTGAAACACTACCACATCGTCGTTCGGTTGAATTATATTGCATATGGTGCTCCTCAATATAGTATTTATCTCAGAAGGTTGAATATAAATACTAATGTTATAACACCCTGAGAATTTACGAATTATTTGTTTTTTCGAATTAATTTTTCATTTTTGATATTTTTCATTTCAAGAAACAATGAATATTGGTTATTTTATATTAAAAAACTATGTTTTTCAAGCGTTAACTTCACCAAAATTATAATAATGCACAAACCCCAACATAAAACATAGCTTGATCATCATAGAACACTATGGTTGCATGCATTACCTATACAGATGAATTTCCATGATAACATGTATAACACTCAGGACGAAGTTTTAGCGAACAATATTATATCATTAAAATGATATTTTATAATATAGTAATATATAACACTTCTATAATTACAATATAGAAAAATGAAATATAAATTTTCATAGTCACAAAGCTATTTCACCCTAATAAATTAAAATAACTAAAATTAGTTATTTATATTAATGAAATATAAATTTTCCACATTCAATTAATTAATTTTTATATTCATCAAATAGATTTCACAGACCTTTGATAAGAACGAACCCAATTTTATGATTAAAAGATACAATTTTATTAAGGCATTTTGGCCACATATTAATAGAAAACCCATTTTAAATTTAATTTTGGGAAAATTAAAATATTTAATATGTCCCAATAAACCTAATAATTGTTATCCAAACATAAAAATTATGATAGGGTATATTTTTAGTATATTCATGGGATGTTTTTTTAAAGAAGGGTGGAAAATACCGAATTATAGTTGAAAACATTTTTTTCATATAATTAATTTATAAGAATAAATGATATATTAAATTGGTTTAATATATTAATTAGGGTATAATTTTATCAATTAAAATAATTGAGGCCATTTTTATCAATTTCACTTTCAAAATGGGTATAAAAATATTTCATTCTTTTGATTTTTTATACTTTAAAACATCCATTGTCAACCGTGCTATCTGATCAATTTTAAAATATTTTCTAACACTTCTATAATTACAATATAGAAAAATGAATTATATATTTTGAATCAATATAATTTTTAATTTCAAATATGTTCAACATAGTTTTTGAACAAAATGATTATGGAATGTAATAAAAATTAATTACATCTATTTAGGTAAAATTAAGATAAACATAGTACGAAACCTTAAATCTAAGACCCAAAAAAACCATAAAATATTCCAAAATCCATTTAATGGACATATTTAGAACATATAATCATTTATATATATATATATTACCATTATTTTATTCAATTACAAGAAAACATGGGTGGGGTTTCCAATTTCCAAAATATTGCAAGAGTGCCACTCCTCGACCACCATAAAAGGCCTAACCTATTCCAACTTCCTAAAAACTCTCAAGGGACTATTTCTCACAAAACAACTTCTAAAATATATCTCAAACATTCATACATTTCTCCTTGAATATTAAATTGTTTGATAACTCCTTCAAAGTAATCAATTTTGTGCAAACCAAAAGGAGTTACTCGATTAAGAGGTAACCCCCTCCCGCAAACTCCATTATTTTATTTTCATTATTCACTCTCTAAAATATTATTATAAAATTATTTAATAAAATAAAATTATCCTCAATATAATATTATTTTTTATGATATGGTTTCAACCAATACATATACACACATCTATCTAATGGGTATCAGACATACTGTTCACGTGTACGGTGAACTTCCATCTCACTAAATGACGACAGTTCATTTTTCTTTTACCTACTCTCATGGTGGATATTTTGATGGAAACTATGTTTATATATATTTTATATTATATTAATTCTGTATTTAATATTATATAATTATTTTAAAAAACAATTCTTTATACATTCCTTTTTGTGTTAATATGATAATTTCAATTACGTAAGTGTGGACTACCACCCCCCTCAAAGCAAGTTGATTCATTCATTCACCACATGGAATGTATTAAGGATGGATTTAGTGAATATAAATTTTATATATTGTATAATATATCTAAATTAATAATTATTTATATAAATATATAGATATATATGTCTTTTACATGGTTTTTCTCTACACAATAATTAAACGGAAATAACGTTGATGCGTATGTACAGCTTACCATCCCCATTAACCGTGAATTCAATTTCATAATTTTATATTATATTGATTATTATAATAAAAATATAATAAATATAAATTATATTTAAATAATTTATAAAATTATGGAAACCATGATATAAATATATGTAAAAATGATATAACAAATTAAGGGACATGCGAAAAACAAACCGAATATTACCCGAAGTGAAGCCATAACATAGTATTGTTAAAAAGAAGGTAATATAAATCTATAATACTAAAATATATGGTATTAGACGCAATAATATAAATTTTTAATATACTTATAATGAATTTATATTTTTTATACATGAGGTTTGAGCAAGTACGGCGTGAGTCATGAAAAATGGTAAGGGGATTTCATCTCACTTTTAATTTCCGTGATATATATGTTCTTTTCACTAACCATTCCATTTGGGTAGTGTTTATAATAGTAATGGATTTATACTATTATTACTATTATTATATTTTTGGTAATTTACATATCAATTTTATGATATTTAATTCATATTGTTTATTTTTCAAAAGTTACCATATCAGTAAAGTAGTTTTGTCTCAATTTTCATTCTAGGAAACTCATGTTTTCTTATGCAGCTGTATTATTTTTCATGTTTTATATACTTAAATTTTACATTATATATGATGAACATACTTCATTTCATGATATTTTAAGAATAATTTAAATTTTGTTTTTAATACTGTGTGAAGGATCCCAAGTAACCATGTGGAAAGAGTTTATTGAAATAGTGTCATCACTTTACATAATTATCAATGATTATGTTTCCTATGATGAAATCATATGATCCATTTATCAATAAGACTCATGGGTTTTCTTATCCTTTATTTATTCTAGATATATCTATTTATTAGTTCCATTTTTTAAACATTTTAAATTATGATAATTAAGATAATGTTTTTAAGAAACATTTCGCATTATTTTTCACTTTGGTTGGAAATATATTATTTTTTCAAATACCATGTTTTCAAGAAAATAAAAAAAAATTTCCAAATTTATTCTAAATGTTATCTGTAGATTAGTTTAATGGAATATGATTTTGAAATTTTTTTTGGGTTTTAATGATTCCTTTATAAGATCAAAAATCTATTTTCAATGAAAAAGGTTTTCAAAAATATTTTTTTTAATAACTGTATAAAATGATTTTAAAATTTTATTTTTTATGTTTTTAACGTATTTTAAAAGAATATACATTCAAAACGTGTTCAAAAATTATTTAATAGTTTACTCAATGTTATCAAAGAAACAATATTTTTTAAGAAAATTTTAGGTTTATTTTATATGTTTTCAAAGAAATCGGTTTTAGAAATGTTTTCTATATAGTTTTATATGTTTTCATGGAAAATAGTTTTCAAAAAACATTTACCTTATTTTAGATGTTTTCAAATAAATTGGTTTTATAAATATTTTTATGTTTTTTAGAAAATATTTTTCATGAATAAATGGTATTTTCATCATGAGTTTTTATTTCAAAATATCATTCCAATTTATTTTCTATTTAACTTGACATTTATTATTGTTACTAAACCCCTTCCAGGAATTGATCCATAGGTTCCACTCATATTCATTTTTATTAGTTTTTGTTTTGATTTAATGATGCATATGACATCCTTTTCCCTTCCACGGGTTCTATATATTTGAAACTCACTTCCTTTCTCAGGTTTTTCTTTGATGAAAAAATTATGAATCATATATGATTCCCCATGTTAGGTTATGATGAAATGTTTATAATTCAGATTTAAATTGATTGGATATGATATGTTTTTATGAATTTCTTGAACATGTATGTATGATTTAAATATGATATGTGTGGGACTTATAAATCTCTCCAATGCATTGGGTAATTATTTATATCACATGAGATAAACTACGATGATCTAGGGATTGCACCTTGACTACTATGATGTATATGGGTATGGACCATGACTACTAAGAAGGTACAAGGTGTGAACGCATCCAACTAATATGGACATAAAAGTGAAACATGACTACCAACATGGTATAGGGAGTGAACCCTTACTCATATGATGGTCTGGGCCGAAATGCCTAGGTTTCTTTGGAAAAACATATTATCTTCTTATGTGTTTTGCACAATTACTTGGTTTATACGTTTGTTATGATTTCATGGATTATGTACTATATTTATTTATGATTAATGTATTACGAACATTTAACATTTGTTAAATGATTCATGTTTATGATCTATTATATACAGGGTTGTATATTATATTTTCATGATCACATTATCATACCCTTGAACTCATTATTTTTCTTACATGTCTCCCTTATTTACCCTTAAGAAGCATTTGAGCTTATGAATTTTTATGTTTCCTTTACATGTTTATGATGATATGTATTTTTTATGAGTATATTAATATTTCTATTAAAGAAGAACCTAGTGGGAGATAATGTATCAAATTTATATTAAATTATTTACGTTTCCATGTTTCCAAATTCAGTTGACTAATATGGTCTTTGGGCATCAATTATATAATGTTTTAATTATTCCACAAATGTGACATAATTTATACCTATATTAAAATCGGATTATTGTATTTGGTATTAGAGAAAATGTTTTGAAAACCTATAAAACATAGGATGATTAATATTTAGTGATATCCATAGGTATATTTCTTAGGATATGTCTTGGCATGTATCTAATGATAAATATAAAGATGAGTTGACATGTAGTAAAATTTCTAGGATTTTTAGTAAAGGGTAGAGTGATTGGTTTCCTAGAAATACATCCTTGTTAGGATATGATAATTGGATGTGGTTCTCAAATAGATATAAATGGGGGTAACAACTTCGATGATATGTCTCAGTACTGAATCAGGATAATCTGATACATGGAAATGTTCCTTACAACACACCTGGTTTGACACTCTCATGGGAAATGCTTTTAGAATCCACAAAATCGATCAAAGAACATCATGAATGATTTAAATAGACGTTGCCTCTAAATATCCTATAATGAACCTTTTGTGACAACGATTAAGGAAGATGTTGTGATTTTGACATCATATAATTAATTATTTTCATGTTTAGGTAGTTTTTTACTATGATATGTAATTATCAAAATAAACATCTTGTTTTAGTCAATAGTAGGAACTCAAAGGAACTCAATTGACATTAAATGTGATAGAAAATTTTCAGATGGGAATTCAAGTTAGATGACGACAATAGTGAAATATGTTGTGACATTGCTTAGTCAGTTTTCATAGAACATGATGAAAAAAATATACCTTAAACAACTCTCGGACTCCCCAAGGAATATAATGAAGGAGTTAATGGAGTGTTCGGGTAATTGAGATCATGGATGTAAGAATATTCTGTTTCCATTGTGTCAATTATGTGGAATGAATAACATAATTAAATTTATTATAGGAACAATAAGATGTTTTGACTATGAAAAAGAAGGACAAAATGAATGGCACTCTAAGGAAAAAATTATGAATTCGGTTAATAAAATGGATGCGTGTATTAGTCTCCCCAGTCATCATCAACTATTAATTGTTTTAAGTGTGTAATTAATTGTCACTACATAAATCAGTTTCCCAAGAGGAATGATCTTAGAGGGGTTTAGTATGGTGAGGCATGTAATTGATACATTGAATATGATGATGAGACTATAAATAAAATGTTAAAGTAAATTGGAATTGTGTAATAGGATGATGTATCCTTGTAAATGGAAAAATTATGAAGTGCAATAATAGTTTTTTTATATATTTAGATTCATGAATTAGTTCATATAAAATGTGAAATATTTATGGATTTTCATGTTTATTTGTTTCTTACAAATAATTTAATATAATACGTTGAATGGATCTGATGGAACATAAAAGTGATTTAATTAAAATATGATTCCATGGAAAACACATGATTAAGGGAAAAATAACCCTTAATATATTCTTTGTGTTATGATAATGTTTTTAGGAAAAGATATGTTGGATATTTGTAAATTGGAAGGTGCCCATTACCTTGGAACAAGTTATGGACTTGTTGAAAATTAGTTTATGCTATCATGGATGAAGTTTACATGTTATTGGATATATAAAATATATCTAGTAATCTATGGAATAATTAAGTAGGAATTATATCCAAATGTATATATGGTAGTTCATGTTATTACCACATTTCAAGAGAATATGTTGCGGGGGTATTCACATGTTTGGAATGTGACAACCAAGTGCTACATTGTGACATATGGGGGAATCAATGTTTAATTGATTTCATAATTTTATTTATAAAGTTTTTCATTTTCATAATTTAGAAGGTTTATAAGGACTACCATTCATGAAAATATTAACAACTACTTCAGAAAAAGTATTTATGCACTAAGTGTGTATTGAAAACATTGTTTTAAATGCTATTTAGTGATAAACATTGGTTCATTTATATCTATCATATTTATTTTGGACACTATATTATTGTGATTTTAGAAATTTACATCATGTATTTTGGGTGACAACCAATCATTTTTAGAAATGTTGTGGGTCTTGAACCCATGAATGACGGATGAAAAGGGTTTCATTATTACCATTGTCCATTGCAATTTCCATGTTTATGTGAATTTATATTGGTGGAATAAAAATTAATGAATAAGAAGTTGAGTGACTTTTTATGTTTAGATATTTTTGTATCAACCATAATTATTTTGATGAATAGTTAGAGATAAATAGTTATAAATTTCATTCTTTTATGGGCCTTATGATCTGATAAAAAACTATTTAAGAACATCAGACATGAAAATTAATTTATGGACATCAATTTCATGAAGAAATGGATGAATTAGAAACAGATCAAATTAAATCTAAATAATGAATTTTTTTTATAGTAATATATCAGTTAATATATTTCCTTATATTATTAGTCAATAATACAAGTACACAATGTTAGGATAATGATCAAAAGAAATTTTTTTCGAAATACATTAATTTTTTTTAACAGATTTCTTTTTAGGTCATCGTGGATATATTACATTAAGGCCTTTAACATTTATTTTATCATCCAATTTTTTTAAATTTATAACCTCAATAACCCTATTTAAATAATTATTATTTTCTTCCATGTCCAATATTCACTACCAAACCTTGTTCTCCTATGTGGAAACCGAGTTATATGTGACATTGGGTAACCATTATGGTTACAAGAATCTCTTTTGAAGGGAATTGTTAGTGTCAATTTTTGTGATGTGGATTTCTATGAATGAAACTTTTAGTTTTTAAACCATTGATAAAAAAAGTTGAATATTTAAAAAGAAATTAATATTATGGGGGTATAATGTGACACCAAGAATTTTGTTTGTTATTTTTTCGGAATTAATTTAGCCTTTTTAAAATTTTCAATTAATTCAACACTGAATAGAGTTTATTTTATATTATAGTAGTACATTTGTATTTAATTACAAAAAAAACCCATGTTAGTCATGAATAACATGAAACCTAAACATTATATTTCTCTACCATAAACACTGACTATAGCACGCATTACATGCAATGATAACATTCCTCGATATCTTGTGTGACATGAAAGAACATGTTTTACCAAAAATAGAATATCCTTAAAATGTTTTTGCGTAATATAATAAAATATAAAAAATGTTGTTAAGTTAGTGGTTATGAATTATATTATCTAATTTATGAATACATATGGTTTACAGAAATATCAGATGAATTTTTATATTACCAATTAATTAGAAATGAATATGAAAACCTATCGAATATAAAGGGAAATATTATCATTTTTATATTCATAAAGCTATTTTACCATAATGAATTAAATTAAATACAATTATTGAGTGATATGAATGTGATATATATATTATATATTCAATAAAAAAAATTTATATTAATCCAATAGATTTGACAGAAATAAGATAAGAACAAACCCATTTTTATTCTTAAAAACCAAAATTTTTATTAAGTCATTTTCAAAACCTTTTAATGATGAACCCATTTTAAATCTAATTTAGATAAATTTTAAAGATTTAATATTTCAATAAAAAACATAATATTTGATATATGAACATAAAAACTAGTTTAGGATAAGAAGTTTTTTTCCAATTATGTTTTATTATTTAATTAATACTGAAAAATACAGAATTTTAGTTCAAAGCATCTTTTTCACCAAATATTTTTATAAGGATAAATTATATTTTAAATTTGTTTCAATGTTTAATTATATAATTTTATTATAAATTAATATAATTTAGGTCATTTATATCATTTTTTCCTTTAAATTAGGCATATAAACATAGAAATAATTTGAATATTTTTACTTTAAAACCTCACATTGTCATCCTGACTACATGATTAATTTTAAATTAATATACACCACTTATGTGATTATTATTTAGGAAAATGGATTCTATATTTTGTGTAATATTAATTTATAATTTATAATAAGGTAAAAATATTTTCTGACAGAAAATTATTTGTGTAAGAAATTAAAATTAATTCCATAGATTAATGTAATATTAAGATTTACTAAGGACTAAACAGTATTTTTATGTCCCTAAACAACCTATAAAATTGTAAAAATAATTATGGACATATATCTCCCTTATACTCCCTTTTAAATCATTTTAACCATTATTGGAACCAATTTTAATAAAAAAACATGGGTGGTGTTTCACTTTTCCAAAATATTATAAGAGTTCCACTACATCTCCATTATAAAAGGCCACCCATCTTACCACTTTCTCACAACTCGTAAGACACATTGGATTTAACAAACTATTCCAAAAAATCACCCATTATCCAAAATGTTTTTCCTAATTCCTACATTTTAGTGTAAATCCTTCCATGGAATCCCTTTGGTGAAACTAAAAAAGAGTTACCGGATAAAGAGGGAACACCCTCCCTCAAACTCCATTGATTTATTTTCTTTCTCTAATCCCTATAATAATTTTATTAAAAGATTTTATTACCAAAAAGGTATTATAAATATACTACTATGTTGTTATTTTATTTTTTAATCCTACCCTTACACACAAATAAATCTAATGGGTAACAAAAATACACTTTATGTGTATGATGAACTACCACCTCGCTAAACGATGATGATTCATTTCTCCATCCCTACCTCTCATGATGGATACTATGATGAAATATATATATATTATATAATATTTATTATTTATTTAATCTTCAATATTTATTTTACAACACATGTCTTTATACTTTCCCTTTTTGAGTTAATATAAGATTTTTTTTGAAGAAGTGTGGATTACTACGCCCTCAAAGTGATGTGATTTTGTCATACACTACGTGGAATATACTAGTGATGCATCTAGATAATATATATATATGATATATATGATGTAATAAAGTTACTTTAATAATTATATATATATATATGTCTTATACATTCTTTCTTTCAACATGATAATTAAAAGGAAATAGCGTTCGTGTGTACGTACGACTTACCATCTCCATGAACAACGTAAAATGTTTCATACTTCTATATTTTATGGATTATTATTATATGCATATATTAAATATAAATTATAATTAAATCATGGATTGAATTCTGGATCTCATTATATCAATATAAGGACCTACGATATAACAAATTAAGACACATGTGAAAAAACAAATATTGTCTGAATTGAAACGTTAACAAATAATTGCTAAGAAGTGGGAATTATAAAGACATAATCAAAACACATATAGTATTACAGATAAAAATAATTTTATTTTATATATTTATAATAAATTAATATTTATTATAGAGGTTAATATAATGAGTATGATGAGACATAAGACACAAGGTAAAGGGATTTCATGTCACTTTTTGAATCCATGAGATAAAAACTCTATTCCCAACCCATTACTTTTTTGTGGTGTGTATATTAACCTTGTATGAATAATATGATGCTTATTATTAAATTTATGGGTAATTAAGTTTTTATTTTACATTATGTCATTCATGCGGTTTACATTTCAAAAGATACCTATTATGGAAAATAGTTTTTTCACGTTGTTTATTCCTCGAGATTCATGTCTTGTTATGAACATAAATTAATTTTTGAGGTGTATCTACATAAATTTAACATGTTATATAAAAAATATAGTTATTTTTATGATATATATAGATTAATTTAAATTCTTTTTTTAATTAGAATATGATCCCTTGTAACCAAGTGTTATGATTTTATTGAAACAATCTCATCTCTTTTTGAGATTGTTATTGATTACAATTCATTTGATGAAATATTATAATATATATCTCAAGAAGAGTTGTGATTTCAATTATCCACTTTTTATTAAATATATATCCCTTTATTTGTTCCATTATTATACTCTTTGGATATTATGATAATTATGATAATGTTTTTATTAAAAATCATAGTGTTTGTATATCTTTGGTCAGAAAACTATTTTATATCAAAAAACATGGTTTCAATAATGTTATCAAAAATTTTTCCAAATGATGATTGAAGATAATTTCAACGAAAATGGATTTTTAAATATGTTTTACGGTTTTAAAATATTCATTTATAAGTATTCAAATCACTTTTCAGTTTATTTTTTTTGCAAAATATGTTATGCTTAAAAATTGTTTTAAATGATTTTCAACGAAACTATTATAAATTTTAAAATAATTCTCTAGGAATTTTTTTTCAAAATGCTTTAAATTATTATTTATATGTTTTCAAATTGTATTCTATGGAAAATATTTTTATAATGTTTTGAAACTTATTTTATATTTTTTCCAATAAAAATATTTTTTGATATTTTTTCAATCTTATTTTATAAGTTTTGAAGGAAAAAGGTTTTCAAAATGTTTAAAATCTTATTTTATAAGTTCTCAAGGAAGATTATTTTTTAATGTTCTATGTTTTTTAATATTATATTTCATTTAGAAATGATTTTTTCCTAACGAAGTATTTTTACAAATATATTTCCAATATATTTTCTATATAATATGACATATATTGATATTACTCATGATATTCTAGGAAATGATCCAACGGTTCCATTAATATTCATTCTTGAATGGTTTATGTTTTAATTTAATTATTCTTATAACACGTGTTTCTCTTATATATGTTTTATGCCTTTGAAACCAACATCCATTCATTGGATATTCTTTGATGCAATAATTATGATACCTTCATTTTTCCAAAAGTTATGTTTTGATGACATGTTTATGAAACCCATTTCATTTCAAGGGTTATTATATGATTTATTATGATTTTTTGGAACATGTAGTTAGGATTTCATTAAGATATGTGTGTGACCTATATCTCCCTCTAATGCATTAGGTAAATATTTTTATCTCCTGAGATAGATTAATATGTTCTTTGGAATGAACTTTGAATGATACGATGGCTTAGGAGTGAACCATGACTACCAAGATGATATGGGGAGTGATATGATGCTATTAATATGGCAATGGGAGTAAACCATGAGTACAATTATGGAATGGGGAGATAACTCATATTAATGATATGGTCTTGGTATTGATGCCTTGGATACTATGGAAAATCATGTTATATAGTTATGTGTTTTCCATAATTCCATTTTTTATTCCTATGTTATGATTTCATGGACTATGTCCTTTATTTTCATACGATTCATGTCTTATAAACTATCCTGATTTATTCCATAATTCATGTTTATGATCATTGATATGCATGGAATGGTCTTATATTTTGTTGATCATGTTCTCATACCCTTAGGCTCATGATCATGATTACATATCTCCCTTAGTTACCCTTATTAAGAATATTAGATTACCCATTTTTATATTTCATTTACCATATTATGAAAATACATATAATTTATTATGTGTTTAAGAATGGTTATAGTCTTGAAGAACCTAGTGGGAGACAATTTATATCATTTCTATATCTATTTTTATGTTTCCATGATTCCAAAGGAACTAGACTTATATTGTCTTTGGGCGCCTGTTTGTTTAATGTTTTATGTATTATTAAAAAGTAATTTACTGTCAATTTTTATTAATAAAAAGTTGTTATATATGACTCCCACTATCATAGTTTTAATATTTATTCATTTTACCAGTGGTCTACATACCCTCTTACCATGGTTCCAAATGTACCATAACATGTCATCTTCGAGATCTATGAACAATCTCAATGAAAACACTCAATTACACCTTCAAATCAAAAAAACCCATTTCTCTACAATCCATGAACAACTAGAACACATGTAATATTCCATTAATGCCCCAAACATATCGAAATATTTTCCGTTTAATCTCCAATAATTCACACAATTTCATTCTGAACCCACCTTAATGAATCCCAAGATAAAAAACTGGTCGGATCAATATTAGCTGACATGTCAAAAGAATTATCAGATTATGGTGATGGTCAAATATTAATATACCTAATGAAAATAAATTCATCACCATAGGTTTCCCATATTTATCCCCAAAATCTTATATATTTTACCCTAACCACCCTATGAAAAATCATGGTTATATATAAAACACCCATAGGGACCACTATGTTCTCACTTGATCACTAGTGTGACATAATTCAAAATCACACAATGATCAATTATTCCATCCCAATCCCAAAACACAAATCCTAATTCCCCCAATAATTACATAAAAACATCCATTGAAATTCCATTTTGAATCAAAATTACATCAAAAACACTAGTGTTCAAGAATCAAGTGTCATCACAACTATCTGAATACCAGTATCACACGTCGATAAGCTGTATATCATTAGGTTAACATGTCCATGACCAAAACAATTATCCCAATAATAGTGGTTTCATTATCATAATTTCATTGGATCAAAATCACATGATCACATAACACATTTATTCTATTACCGAATATAATGGTCAGATGGTGCCAAATCACTCACACACTAGAATCATTCCAATAAAAAAATTAATCTACTTTTATGGCTTAGAACAATATCCGCAACACTTTCCAAACCTCACCCAAAGTAAATTATTCTTCCTCTATGTCTTATAGTGGGATCACAGTCATATGGATTTCCTATCACTAATTCCCATGAACCAAACCCAATAAGTCATCCTTCAACACACACATGTACCTGATTCTATGTCACATTCACCATTATATCAATACCTAACCGAGACTAATCTCATTAATTGTCCATGTAAAAATATTTGGATGAAAAATGACACCAACCCTTTCAATGGATGGTCTCCTCCTATTTCAATCCAAAACATCTAAATCCCTCCATGCAATTTCTCTTCATGTTCATATGCACTCAGGTCCAGGATGACCATTCATCATCCCAACTGTTTTTAGGAATAATTTTTAACATCACTAATTTTCCTAATCCATATAAAAAATCTCACACCATTGAACCAAAAATTCAAATAACATGGATCATTCCACCAATAAGATATTTAATATATAAACTAGGATGAAAATACTTATGCACTGACAATGCTCACATTCAGATGGTTTTACTAAACTTGGATTACCCCCAGAACTCCCCCTTAGAATGAAAGTTCACTTTTTCCAAGGTCCAACACATTACCTCCTACTAACTATTGTTGTTCCAAAATTTCAATAAAACATCCCTACTCACATGATGCTTCCAAAAGAACAGGCCAAACTCGACAGGTCTAGTGTCATGGTAGGTCACTCCTAAACCTCTAACAATGACACCCAACACCACAACTCTAGGTGCTATCACATTTTAAACCATTTAAGGAATCCTTTAATATATGATGAAAACATATCACACCTCTTATTCAATAATCCATGATACATGAACCACATCAATTTCAACTTAAATCACTGCAACTCACTCTTCCACCACATGGTCTAATCAAAACACCAATGTCACATCCCCAACAATTTCCAATTCCTAAAACTATACACTTTCTCTCGTGAGTCAATCCTAAATGACCATAGGCTCACAATACTATTCAAAAATCATAAAATTATTCCATTCTATCACCATTTTTAAATTGATTAATTCTTTACCCCCTCAAAAAACATGTTTGACACATTTCATATACCACGACTATGAATAGAACTAGCACTCATCTGTGGTGATGTTTACAATGCCTATGGAACATTCTTATATAGCCATAGCATGCCAAAACAATGTCTGTAATGGTGATTTTTATGAATATAAATGATCATACACATATTATAAATCCTATAGACAAGGCACTAGTAATATAGGCTCTCAACTACGACTACCTCATCTTTTTGCTGTATAAAAAATGTGTCAATCAAAATAACCCAAAACATTTTTGCCACATATTTGACCTCTAATGGAATCATAAGGATGAGGTAACCCTCTCACATGTTACCCTCAAATGTAACAAGGAACAAAAATAATAAATCCACCATTCAGAGGATGACAGTCACTCCAACCTCATGGTAACATGGAATCTACCATGCGAAACAGCCAACAAAGTGTTCTCACAACAATGACATGATCACATATGATTGATTTGGACTACAAGGGTACTAAAAATCAACCCATTACCACAATCCACTTCCATCATGGTATCAATCTCAATTTTTGGTCTAAAAAAAGGCACCAACAGCATCCCTATGGGTTTTCACTGTAACATCGTCATATTATTTTAATTTCCAGGTTCATGTTTATATTTCCTTCCAGGAATTTATATTCATTCATTAAAATGTTTATATTTAACAATTTTATGATTTACTGTAATTTTAAATTTTAAAAACCTTAATTAAATAATGTTTTATTCATATTCTATGATGAAAAACACGTTATATATTTTCTATTGTCATCTTATTTAATCAATACCGTCATCAGTCAGTTTATATATCCTTGTGGGTCAAGAATTCATAATAGGAATTTTTAACGTAGTATACCAGCATATAAACATATAGAAAAATATATAAAAACATGGAATAAAATCTTTATTCCAATCCCCTTATTTTATTTAAAATATAATCCATAGGCATACCAATATATGTCTGATATAATCACAAAAATTAAACACATGGTAACATAAATCATGACTATCATCAAATCCGAATCTAAATCCATGTCCCTAGAATGATACATTTCATTTGAGTCCTTACATGCATGAAATGATACATTGATTTATCCGTAAACATTTTCTGAAACACAAAATGATAATCATTCTCATAATTCAATAGGACTATAGACAAAATTAGTCACACACGGTGGAAATTATATACAATTATATCAAGATAAATCAGAGAACAATAATTCCCATCCATGTAATCATTGGTTTTAGTTATGCACGGGTTGATATATCCCATGAATGTTCTCATTATAATTTTCAAAAACATTCCCTATCTCTTATGTACCATGATGAAATATTATGATATAAGAAAAGAATGATCTGAAACCACTTTGTAATTCATAACCCTAGAATTAATTGAACCAGTTCTTTGGTATGGATCACCACATAGACTTAGAGATTCTTCCATGTACCCCAAAGCATGTTTACTACATATGACATAATTATTTGGGGACACTATTCACTTATGTCAGTGTATCTATATCAATGTAAGTAAGATAAAAACATTCAAAAATCAATCCATATAAACTATAAAATAACGTAATGAAAGTTATAAAAATTAATATAGTATCAAAATAATATAATACTGAATATAATATATATTCCATGGATCCCCATGGGTTGATCAAAAACAGAAAAATAAAGACTATAAATAAATAACTCTTGCTCTTCCCCGACTTGTCCCATGTTCAACAAGTCCCATTTCCCATTCCCCTGATAGCATCCCATGAAATCTATTATCCACATCATTCTTTACCCTATACATGTAGAATGTTAACAAGTAATGATATCTATTTGGGTACCCATGTCAAATGGTTCCACTATCATGGTGTGATTAATAATCAGTAGTACCCTAATAAGGGATTCCCTAATATAACCAATCTAATAAAAATATGCATTTCAGTGTTTTCATATTCAACAATATAAATGTCATCAAATTATTTATATAAATTTATTAATTAATGAATTCCATATAATGTTAATAAGTTAACAAAAATACCAATATCATGGAATACCTAGGGACAAATGTGATCATTCCTATATGATTAATATAATGCTATGGTGTATGTGAGAACATTAGGGTGGTCACACCTCTAAACATTGCCATATGGAATCCATGGGCACATCCTGGTTTCACTATAATCAATAACAATTAAAATAGTCCAGTTAATATTTAAACCACAAAACACAAATGAATGTAATGGATTTACCATTTACAAACACTTTTATCAATTTAAAACACCAATTCCCCTTAAGATATTGATGGTAATAAAATATTGGGGTGCCACTATATAGATAGAGGATGAGAACCGAATATAGGTGGGGGTTCAGAACTATACATATAAAGAGTATAGGGGACCCATTCCCCGACCTAAATGGGGGGTTTACAACACTACTAAAACTCTAACGATCAAACCCAATCATTATTATCGGATAAGTATCACTAAAAGAAGAATTATATTAGAATAAACTCCTTCAATGACTTGGATTCCAAAATTAAAGCCAACATCATGTTCCACATGGATAAAAACATCAGATAGGCTACACATGGACCAAAATATTGGTTTACAAAAAGAAGATATGTAAGTTATAAGTCACTAAGAGGAGTATAAGATGTGTCCTCCATGGATACATGATGTGTCTTAAGAGGTTGAACCCTCGATTTGTACCCTTGATATAATAGAAATGAAAAATTAATGTACATAATGTATACATAGTATCACCTGACATGTGTCCTCCGCTTGGAACTTGGGCTTGTCTACACTATAAAATTTCCAAACTAGACATGTGTAGATACATGGTTTATACATGATGTACATGGTGTGCCTAGTTTGGTCGGGGAATTATTGTATCCTTATACCCGTATCAATGTACATTAATATGTACCCATGTACATAACCATATTCTTGTGCACATGATCATGCTAGGCATCACATGGGGTTTGGAAATGTTCTAATACATTACCATATCTCCTTTACAAGGGGTTTTTTGAATGTATTCAAACACAAAGATAATACTTACTACATGATGTGTACACCACATACCTAATGTGTAGTGCCCAAAACTCTTTCTTCCCAAACATAAATACCACACATAGTTTTCCCCTAAACTAGACACCATGTGATCAAGATTCCTGAATGAGAAATCCCTAGGAACCTCAACGAACCTCTTTTTTCCATGATCAAGTGAAGATCGCCCCCCATGTTGGTCCATAATAGTACTAAAATGGATTTTAAACTCTTCAATAACACATATATGGTTATAATGATGTAAAACTAGAAATATGACTACCTAATAGTGAAAACTATGAATATATAGGTCCATATTTACATCTAGAATCCATTCCACCTATATCAATTATCAAATGTAATCAAGTTCGATGACCAATTGTTCCTCTTCTCTCTCACCCTCTATTTTACTCTGACCTAGGGGAGAAAATATATCCATTCCTTCCATTTCTGTGATATAAAATGAATGGGGGTTATTTAATTAATCAATTTAATTATCTAAATATTCTATAATATTTCTTTCACTCACCAATGATATTCATTAATTAATTTTCTAACACCAACCCACTTTATGATGCACCAAGGGAAAACCTTTCATCTATTAAACAATTGTGGTTTATAACTTCCACCCAAAGTCCCAAAACAATGTGAAATTAATTTAATCTAAAATATTTAATGTGTATGATTGATTTTATTTTAATAATTCCAATATATTAATTCATGGGTATTATGACTCCAAAAAATTACGTTGACATCATTTTAATATCAAATGATATATATAGAAATTTCAAAACATGTAAACAATAAAAATTTGTGTCCTTATTGATACCTTCATATCAAATTTATCTAATTGGAATTTACGCCCTCCAAGTTCTTCTATAGCTATTATCTATAGAGTAAAAAATATTTTATTTTTAATTAATACAAAAAAAATTATTATCAAACCCAGTCTTTGGGGCTACAACCGTATTAATTCCTCTTGAAATATATCATGAAGTAAATATATAGTATTATGAAAATAATTTTTCATATGTCATTATTATCCCTTTGAGAAAACAAAAAAAATTCTCTTAGTCATCAACAACTATATATGGTCGGTAATGAAACATATATTATATATATATATATATTACATTTTAATATACGAATATTCATTACATAAAAAAATTATCAATGCCCAAATCATATAGGTCAAGGGAATTTTGATATATATACACATAAAAAATATATTTATAAGTGAACAACTTAATCTATCACTTATTTATTGATAACTATCACCCCTCTTAGACTTATCATTCTTAATTCCTTTCACTATAAACATGGGAAAGGAAAGATAATAATGGGTGATCTCGGATTCCCTATATGGGTAAACAAGGGAGATATCATTGATCACCTAAATATAACATGAGCATAAGGTTATAAAATCAATAACATAAAAATTAAAACCCATACCTTATTATCATAAATCATAATCTTGGTCCATAACATAAAGAATGGTAGTTTATAAGTCATTAATTCTAATTTAAAAAAAATACACAATCCATCAATGACTAACATTGGTATAAGAAATATATTTTTGGAATACACATAAGAATATAAAATAATTTCCTCAGTAGAAAAGGATCATAATCAAGAATATCATAGTTATGCTGGTTCACTCCCCAAACCATTATAGCAGTCAATATTTACTACCAAGACTTCCTTATTAGATAAATTCCATTACTAAACATGGTTTCCTCCTCATCCTATTCCATATTATCTATTTAAATACCCATCTTACATTAATTGATGGGTATTCTATTCCCGGACCACACATCACATATCGAATATCATACATAGGTTTGAAAAAAGATGATATACAAATCATCAAAACATAACCTAGTAAAAGAAATGGGTTTCATAAACATTTCATAATGTTAAAAGTTTTGGAAATGAAATGGTTTTCATAATAATTTCTTTAATTAACCATATAATTACTCATGGAAAAGGAATGAGTTTCATAAACATTTTTACAACATAAAAACCCATACAGGTAAAGAACAGGATGGTATCATTATGTCAAATCCCCATTAAGTATTTAGAAAAATAAATGGATGTAATCTTAGATGAAAAATTATTGAAAAATAACAGATATAATATTTATTTAGGAAAGTATCATTTTTGACTTTCAAATTAAATATTTAAAATAAAAAAATATTCAAATATTAAAGAAAATATTTCATTTGAAAATAACCTTGTATAATTTTAAGGTAACAATAAAATAATTTATTATTCATGATAGTGGAAAACTATGCTCATGCCATCTATATTAAAAAATATATTACATTCCCATTTTTCATAAAAAGTATAAATTTCATCATTCAATAAAGTGAAGAAGATTAATTTTTAACCATTTTTTGAAAAAGATCATACATGGGTACACATAAATTTAAAAAACCATATGTAAGTTACAAACATTCTAGAAAAAAAATTATATAATATGGATATTGATGAAAACCTATTTTTTACTGAAGTGAGAAAAAAAGTTGGTTTTGCTTAAAAATATTATTTTTGATTATAGATTACAAAAAACACTTAAATTAATGAATAAAAAGTATTTTAAAAAAAATCTGAATTATAATTAAATTTTTTATTTTTATTACTACAATATCATGAAATTTCATGATTGGAATCATTCTCATAAACAGTCTTGATAAATAATGAGATTGTATCATCAAACGCTTACTGATTTTGTAATTTTGGAATCATATTCCCCATGAATGATATAAAATAATATGTATATGTAAATAAAAATTATATTCATGATATAAATCATAAAACAATTTCATTTTTATTATATACACAACATAAAAGAAACAAGTGTTTAATAAAGCATGTTTCTCACATAAATAGATGTGAGATGAAAATCCCTTACCTATAATCTTACATTCATTTTATTTGTTTGAAACCCCAATTTAGTAAATATATAATAACTATAAAAATAAATAATAACTACTACCAAATATATATTATAATATATATTATTTAATTTTATCATTTTTTCCACCCATCTATTAACATGTCATTATTAAATTCATTTTTATGGGTGATAACTACGATATTTTTCATGTATGTTTTGGTTCTATAGTTTTGGGACTTGTATGTCTGTTATTATTAAATAATTTATATTATTTCAATCATGATATAAATATAATATGTATTAAATATATTTATATATATATTTAGAGTCGTCAATAATAATAATTGATTGAAAAATGAATTACCCATTGATGGAGATGGTAGGTCATATGTTTTCATGACCGTTGTTTTTATATTACAAAATATTAAATGAATGAAAGTTGTATCCTGATTTAGAATTATATAATTAATATTAAATCATATATATCATATATATTCATTAAGTCCTTTCTTATTACCTTCCATTTGTAAAAGAAATGAAAAAAATAATCACATTGCATTGTGGTGAAGGTAGTCCACTCTTACAGACAAGTGACGCTGTAGTATGACAACAGATTTGACAGTTATATGTCTTCTTTGATATGATAAATAAATAAGATATATAATTAAATATATAATATGTAAAAATTAAATATATAATTATATCCATCCATGAGAGGTTGTGATGAAAAACCAATTACCTCAGTCCGTGAGGCGGTTTTTCATCACACACGCATTCAATGTGTTTGTTTACCATTTTAGGTAGGAATATGTGCATATTGATTTTCCACAATAAATAATTATATATAAGTATATTTAATATAATTCTGTTATTATTTCAGAATATTTTAATAATATTTTAAGAATATAAAAAATTAAATAAAACAAAACACATGTTCAAGAACTAATACTCTTGTTGGAAAGCCTTTTTAGGTTTATACATAAAGCCTTCATATAATGGTTTTATGATTTAACCAGTTACTCTATGTCATATTTATAGATATAAATAATTTATTTTGATAAATCATCGATGAACCTTAAGGGTCTTCAAGTGTTAATAGGAGGGGATATGGGGTCCTATTTTATAATTGATGTGAGTGGTATAGTTTAAATTTTTTAATGTTTTAAAATAATGGCAAGTGAAATTCCTCAAGAAATGCCTCCAAATTCTAGAATTACTGAAAATTATATGAGATAACATAGATATATGGCCATATAGTAGAAATTAGATAAGTTTTTAGGTCATTTTAATCATTACCATTTTAGTATAACCCCAGGTAGACTTGTTTTAAATATAACCTCATTAAAAAATTATTTTTTTAATCTAATTATTTTGAATGAAAATTCAATTAAAAATTTTATAAAATATAAATTATGATGATTATAAATAAAATATATATTTTAACAAATTAACTTCACTTAGATGAATAAATTAATTTAATATTATACTCATTATAATGAAAAAAAATTAGTTTTCCAAAGATAAATATTTCCTATGTATAAAACTTTTAATATGATAATACAACATGAAATTGATTCTAATGAAGAAATTATATAATTAATGTTATTATTGAAATAATTTTACTTTTAAAACTATCTTAAAACAAAATGTATCTTTTTAAATTTGTTAATTCAAATAATATATAAACATTATTCAAAAATTGTAACTATTGATTGAAATTTTAATATTTTCCAAAAATTATAATAACATCACTTTAATTTAATTTTGACATTTGAATATAAAATGTTGAGTTTTTATTTAAAATGTAATTTTAAATATTTTTCAAAAAATAAATGTAACATTTTTCACAAAATGTGATGCATCCCCTTTTTAAAAAAATACGTTACTATGCATGGAACAAGATTTATTATTATCTATTTCATAGAAAAAATATTAGATAAATGCTAAAAAAGTATAGAATATACAAAAAATAATCATTAGTAAAATAATTAAATATATTTAATAATTTAATTTATCATAATAAAAACACATTGGATGCCTAAAAACCATTTAAAAAAATTAATTTTACTTTCAAATGATTTTTATTTTCATTTATATTATATTGATAACCAATTCTTTTATTTTGTCCATGGGTAAAATATAAATTCTTGATAATTTATTTATTACTATTCACAACCTCAAATCAAATTACAAAGAGATAAAAATAACATTACATAAAAATATTCTAGTAGTATATCACGGTTCATTTAAACTCAGTGTTTCCTATAATTTAGGCTATCAAAGAAATTCAATTCATTTGATGAAAAAATATTCCATAAAATCATGGATTGTTTCTCTATACCACTTTTAAAAATAATATTTACCATGAAATTAAATTACTTTGATAAAAATAGATGAGGATATTTCTTCCTCATTGTGTCCTTAAGTTCCCATGAAGCTTCTTCAAATTAGGTTTTTCGCCACAAAACATTGACCATGTTGGTGGTCTTATTTCATATAATGTTCTCTCTATGATACCTAATAACAATCTAATTTTCTACATTTGAGATATATTTTTCAATTATTATAACCTTTCACTTTAGAAATAGTGATGGTTAATGTATGTGCTTCCTCAGGAGAGATATATGAAACACATCATGGACTTGAGAGAGGTTTGGTGGAAGACACAAATGATAAGCTATGATCTCTTATCGAAAAAGAATATAAATGGTAAAATATTAATGGGGATCAATTTTCTCTTATTTAAAAATCTAATAACCCATTTCCATGGATAAATTCAAATAAAATCCATCTCACCACCTTCAAATTCCATACCATTATGATGATGTTCATAATTACCTTTCTATCGACTATGAGCTGAGATGATTTTTTTTCAAATTGATCGAACATTATATTCCATTTAGAAACCTAGATTAGGTCCCAAAAAATTATTTCTATATATTCATACTATCACATTGTAGTTATTTACTTACTTATATGGATGCCTCCCTAAGGATCCATCTGAATGGTAAAATAAAATCTATTTTTGTATGAAAACATGACCATATAAATGTGTTGATACCAACCACCATTTAAATCCATAGAACAAGAAAAAAAAATCCACTAGAGTTTTAATTGTTCTAAAATATTCACCATTTTTATAGTGATGAGAAGATATACTAAAACAAGACTTGAAATTTATCAATTTCTAAAGACATCGCCAAAAAAATAGCTAAACCTTAGATCTTGATCAAACACAAGAAAATATGGTAATAAATTCAATATTAACACTACCTTAATTTATATTATTTAATTATTATAAGTATATATGTTTCGTAGAATAAAAATGAATGGTGCTAACCTCATTAAAATATTGTATACATCCCAAATAACAAGATGACCATTAGATGTTTTGTTTAGTCAAATGACAAAATTTATAGTGATTTTTTCACATTTTCATCATAGTATGAGAATATTTTCTAACATAAGAATTAAATTCTATGTATTAACGTTAATATTATTTTACTCCAAAACCAAAGATACAATGTTTACAATATATGTCTTAATGTCATATAACCAAAAATTCACTTTCAAATCCTTATACATCTACAAACACCCATGATAAATATGGAATAGTGAACTATGAGCATCATCAAACTACTTATTCTTCAAATATAATATGAAAAAATTACATGGTTCTTGACCCTTATCATTCCATCATTATAAATATTGAAATCATAATCACGTCTCACATTCTTCTGCAGTTATAAATCTTCCTTCTATTCCCCATTAATTATCACATGGATAGATGGTTGAACATTAATTTTAGAAAGATATGATATCTCCCCTTCATCATTTCATGATTCATACATTTAAAATATAAACATATATGATATTTTGTAATCCTCAGGAAATATAATCTATAATGATCCTTTCGACATAGATCATCTTCCACATTGTACATCTTCCTAGCGTAGAAATATATTTAGTTGTTATAATCATTAATAAGTTCTAACCAAATTCACTTCTTTAGATTCAAATAATTTTTTTTGAAAATATACATTAACCTTTCATGATTAAAGTAAATATATTACTGTTTTATACATACATACATTTCCTTCACATCATTAATATTGATGTTACAGTGGCTAACTCAAAGTCATGTGTTGGGAAATTTTTCTTTTGAAAATTCAATTATACTGAGGCATAATGAACTTCCTAGATATTATAAAATAAGAATGCTGTATTCAATTTCATGAAAGACAAGGAATACCTTTCTTGGAAAGGAATATTATAATCAGAAATGTTATGATATATATTAATTTAAATAAATTCAAATTTTCCAATAACATATATTACATGAAACAATGATCAAAACTTTTGTTACACACAACATATAGATTAACTTTCTATAAATGGAACACATAGGTTATAGTAGGTTACATAAAGAAATTACTTTCTTTGATGACTTTCATTACAGTTAAGAATTAGTTTTAACGAATATTATTAATATTATTATTTGAAATTACAATTACAACCTAGACGTTAAATTTTTAGTAATAAATTAGATTAAAAATATTATAAAAATATATGATTTAAAAAATATAAAATTAATTAATTTGTCATCAATTTGTTAGAAAGGAAAATAAAAACAAATTTAATGTAATTGAAATGTTTTTATAAAATATTAATTTTATGTACCAAAAGATGTTTTTTATTAATAAATTAAACTAATTACTATTAGTTAATGTTTTAATGATATATATATATATATTATATTCAATAAATACTTTTATATCCATCCAATATTTTTTATAGGCATAATATAAGAACTAATCCTATTTTATGCGTACAATGCTATTTTTTTCTAAATTTGGTTTTTTAGTTTTTAACGGACCACCTATTTTAAAAATAAATAGTAGTTATTTTATAAATTTTATAACAAAATAGAACAATTAATTGAATTTTTAATTTCAACTATATTATAGGAAAAAGTTTTGGTGTTTTTTTGTGTTGTTTCATTTTTTGTTGAATATTTTAAAAAAATGAATGTTAATTGAAAACATCCTATATAATATATAATGTTATATAATATTTTAAATTGGTTTTAAAGATTTATTATTTAAATTATATATATATTATATCAATTACTATCAATATAATCATTTATAAATTTAATTTAATTTAATAATGTAGTAAACCATTGAAAATTTCTCTATAAAACTCATATTATCGTTTCTTTGACGGGGATAATTTTAAATTAATTTCCACAAACATATTGATTTTACTATGGTAAATGGATTATATATTTGGAAACATAATATGATGCAATTTATTCTAACGTGAAATTTGTTATTTACCAAAAATATCATGGAAATATATTACAATTAATTTAATAAATGAAGATAAAAACAATGTTAATAAGGGATGATACCTTAAACATAAGGTGTCAAATGAAGTAAGAACATATAAAAAGCTTTTGTTTGTATATATTTTTAAAATTTAATTTATTTTGTATATTTTTTATAATTATTTGATTCTCATTTTCTATGGGAGATCAACTAATTGGGTTTTACTTTTTATATTTACATGATATCCCCCCCACCTCCAATATAAATGGGGACTCCCCCTTCCAACATTATAAAACCCCTGAATCTCTCCATATAATCCACACAATGCATAAATAATCTCCATAAAACCATCACACAGTACTAGAATCCCAAATTTTCAAATAAATCTACCTAAATAAGTCATTTGTTATAAACAAAGATTTGTTACCCGAAAAAGAGGTACGGTTCTTTAATTATCACTTTTGTTTTATTTTTTTATCAAACCATTTAATTATTCATAAATCCATCATATGTAATATAAAAAGTATCATAAATATATTATAAAATTTATTAAGTTTACTTTATTAACTAAACATTCACAAAAATATATCAAATTGGATACACAATCATCATTCGTGTTTATAAGAGACTACAGCCTTACGAAATCATGTCATCTGTTCTTCCATTTCCACCTCTAAATGTAATGAATAATTATTTATTTATCTTTTATATATCATTTTTATTTGATTTATAATATATTTAGTCTTATATTAATATTATATTACATATACCTTTATTATTTCCATTTTTTGGTAATATGATAACATCGTTTGTGGATGTTTGGAATATCGCCTCCTCTATGTGGTGTTATTGTTAAATGAATTACATAGAATATATAAATGGTGGTTTTATTAAACCATTGTGATATATATGAAATAAATTTGATACTATAATGATAATATATATATATATATATAATTAAATTTTTATCTTTTAATATAACAACTAATGGATACATTATTCATGTGTACATGTGGCCTATAGTATCCAATAATGGTGTATTTCATCATCAATTTTAAAATGATATGAATTACAATAAATACAAATATAATTAGTATATATAATATTTAAATCATTTTATACATTCTAGGGATGATTAAATCATGAACTACAAAATAGTAACAAAGAATAAGAAGGCATAACATACTATAAAAATAAAGTAGTTATTACCCAAAATGATGAAAATATAGAAATATTATTAATGGACGGGTAATTAGATATTGTAAAATAAATTTATATGATATAATTAATATTAATAATTTTATTTTATAATTTAATAAAAAAATTAGAACCATTATACATGAAGTTAAATGACATTCAACTAAAGGAAGCATAAAGTAAGTGGATTTTAGGCACACTTTTATCTCTATGTGACTAATTCCATATTATTGACTTGTTTCTTATATATGGTGTACATAAAATCCCTATGAAACATAATATAATGAATAATTCATTATTAATGGTATTTTTAGTTTCATTTTTTATTGTTTTATCTAATGGGATTTGAACAAAACATTACCAAGTGGTAAATAAATTTCGTAAATCTATTAATTTTTATTGGGTTATATTACTTCCCCATGGTCGTTTAAATTATATTTGTATGGGTATAATTATATTGAATGTATATTTATGTATTTCTAGTTATTTTATGTGTATTTATATTTGTTACACATAGTCAATTCATTGATTAATTATCACTTAAATGTCAGGTTCATTTAATGTTTAATTTCATAATCTCATTCAAACTGATATTTTTTATTCTTTAATTTATATTAAAGGAAATTATATAATAATTATTCAATAAACCATTTAATTTTTTATCCTTTTATATTCCTAATATTTTTCTAGTTATAGTACCATTTTTTTAATATTTCGAACTCAAGATAGTTTAATAAATGTTTCTAGAAAACTAGGCTCCATTTCACTCTTAATTTGGATATCTATTTTATATCAAAACCATAATTTTTGGAGGCATCCTTTATACGGAGCAGAATGTGAAATTTATACTGACCATAAAATTCTAAAGTATCTATTCACCCAAAAGGAATTGACCATGCGGAAGAGAAAATGGCTTGAACTGATAATGTATTGTGATTGAATAATAAATTTATATCTTCGAAAATCTAAAAATGTTGATGATTATTTGAGTTAAAAACATATTTCTTCATTAACCATGATACATTTGGAACAATACCTATGTATTAATGATTTGATGATTTTTTCTAGAGACTTGTTGGTGAATGAAATTCCTCGGTTTTTTTCGCTATCTATGTGGTCATCTCTATCAAAAAGAATTAGGAAACCATATAAGTAATACTATGAGTATCATAAAATGGTAGAATCGGTGATGATGGGTAGGTTACTAGAATTTATTGCTGATATAGATTTTGTTTTCATATTTGGAAATTTATTATTTGTTCCCTATGTTTCACAATTCAATAAATAATTATTATGTGAACCTCATAGTTATCCATTTACAGTTCATCCTAGTAATACTAGGATGTATAAAGACCTTAAAGAGTATTACTGGGGGGATGGAATGGAAGGATATATTTGAAAATTTTACTACAAAATGTTTGACATGTCAATATGTTAATGTAGTGCCACAATTAACAATGTGGATGCTTCATACTTTTCTATAGCTAGAGTGGAAATGGGAAAATATATCTATGGAATTTTTTTAGACTACCAACGACTACTCAAGGTAACAATTTGATTTATTATATTAATGATAGGCTGACAAAATATTCACACTTCCTTCATATTCGAGATTCTATTTCAGTTGATCATCTTTTTCGACTACACACGAATGAGATTTTCAGGTTAAATGGAGATTTTATTTCCATTTTATCTGACCATGATCCCAAGCTCACTTTTAACTTATGGAAAGGACTTTAGAAGTCATTGGGAACAAAAATAAATTTCTACAAAGCCTTCCATCCTCAATTAGAAAGATTGTCAGAACAAAATATTCAGACATTGAAGGATATTCTTGGAGCTTATTCAATAAATTATTAGGTATTTTGGGATAATAATTTTCCTTAGTTGAGTTTTCTTATAATAATAATCTTTATTCTAGTATACAGATGGAACTTTTTGAAGAATTATATGAATAGTGTTTTAAAACTCCTCCATTTTGGGAAAAAATATGCGTAATGGATATTGAAGGGACCATAATTACTAGAAGAAGTATCTAAGAAATTGATTATGATCTAGAAATAGATGAGGATAGCTCAGAGAAAGAAGAAAATTTAGGTAGATAATAAGAGGATATACTTTTTTCGAGGATGTTGATCCGGTTTTTATGAGAACCGCACCATGGAAAAGTGTTATGATTTTTGGTAAGAAAGAAAGATTAATTCCATAGTTCATTAGAAATTTAAAAATCCCTGAGATAGTTGGATCAGTTTGCTATTATGATTCTTTTTCTCCGATTTTATCTCAGGTACATAATGTTATTCATGATTCAATGTTGATAATGTTTTTGAAATATTCATCTCACGTTTTGAGACCGAAAGTAGTTCAGTTGAAAGAGATCATTTTATATTAGGAAAAGCATACTTAAATTATTGATCATAGAAAGAGTGCATTATGGAATATGGTAATCCACCAGGTTAAGGTTTTCTAGTGAAAGCACGTGGTTGATGATGAAACATGGGTATCACAAAATTCTATGAGGGAATGGTACCCTCTCTTGTTTAATAAGAAAATAAAAATATCGAGGATTCAATTTCTAGAATGTGGGATAATGTAACAACCCAGATACTTATAAAATAATTTCATTCAATTTTATAATTTAATAGTCAAATTCATTAAAAATTATAATGAAATAAGTGGTATATGTAGGAATTATGGAACATAAAATGATGGAATAATAACTTGACATTAGAAATAGTAACATTGCCTTTATGAATATTAATCTATCTAATAGAGTATTAAACTTGTAACTCCCTGATATTTTATGATATAGATTATTTTTATGTTTTTTGATGTATTCTGTTATATGCTACACCATTATTATCTTGCTCTATATGCAACACCATATTATCTTTTATTTTTCGCAACACAGTTCTTGGTTTGTATTGCACATAATTTCAAGTTCTTTTGATAGAATTCATTTCATGCAACACTAAGAATAGATTTTGTTCAATGTATAAATGACCTATGTTTGGATAATGTTATAAACAAAAACAAATGAATCATTCACTACATACAACACAGACATGTATTTTATTACACGCGTGATTGACCTTCCTCGATAGCTTGCGTTGTATGTGATACCGAGTTTCACTAAAAATGATATATAATTAAAATATTATTAATTAATGGGATATAAAATAGTCCTTATGAATAGTAATAAACACATTTTAAATTTTATATAACCATAGAATTTATCATAAACTATTTCTAGAACATGATATGAGAACAAAATCAATTTTTCAGATAAAAGAAGTAATTTTAAAAAAATCAAGTTTTACCGCCTTTTAAGGGCGCACCAATTTTAAATATAGTTTTTGAAACATTAATATGATAAATTTCAAAAAATAAACTTTCTTTTAGGAAGCAGGACATAAAAATATAATTTTGTTGAATTTTTGGAATTTTTCTGATAAAATTCAAATTTTAATGAAGAGTAAAAAACACTACATTTTAATTAGAATCCACTTATTCATCAAATTTATTTTTATTGTTAAATAATCATTAGAATTTGTTTTAAAGTTTAATTGGATTATATTTTTATAATTTAATCCAATTTTGGTAATTTAATGTAATTTCACTTTTAAATTGGACATAAACACATGTCAATCATTTGATAGTTATTACTTCTTAAAACCCCGCTTTTTGGTTTTGACAACGGGAACTAATTTTAAATAAATTATTACAACTTATGTGTTTTTAATTGGTAAAAATGGATTCCATATTTCGTATAATAAGTTTCAAATTGTGTAAATAGGTACCTTTTAGTTTTTAACATTTTGAATAGTAACATCATCAATTATTTTATTTACCATGGTTAAAAGGTAAATATGATAAATGTGGGTAAAAAGTAAGATTAAAATAATATTAAAATACCCTAAAATATGTCCTAATCCTATGTTATGAGATATTTTTGACCATGGGAATCCTTTTTCTAATATTTGGACCACATGAATTCACTTGGATTCGAAAATGACATCTTATAAGAAATAATTTAAACTAAAGATAATTATTACCTAAACATATAGATTCTACTAATTCGATTTTATGATAAGGTTTTATAACTGAAATCTATGCATATAAATTGTCAATAGAAATATAAAAATATTTCCTAAATTGTGGTATTTTATTTATAATTTTTAGACATTAGAGAAATATATTTATTTATGACACAATTTTGATGTAGGGATTAACTCATTAATGAAGGATTCAAATAAATGAATTTATAAATGTTAAAATAAATTTAATATGATCATTTTGATGTCATCCACGTATATTATGGATTAAATTGACATATAAAGAATCATTTAATATCTTTAGTAGGACGTAATGAGATTTTTATGAATTGTTTTACAAAAAGTCAAATATGAAAAGTATCCAAAATTTTCATAATTCATAACTAAAATAGTTTATTAAATGATAATAAATTTATAAAAATATAAATTCATCAAAAAGGTTAATATAAGTCAAAATATGTTATAAATAACTTTTTTGTATCATTTTACATGATATGGTAATTGCATTAACCCATAATGTGTAAATAACATGATATCACAGTAAGATTAAAAAGGGTATAATAAGGGTTAAAATAAAAATATAAGGATTTTAAAATATCCAAAACTAGTCTAAAATTTATTTAATGATGGTTATTAAAACAAAAATCAACTTATCACACAATTATATATGTTTAAGACCATTTAAAATTGAAATTTAATTTATAATAATTAATATTTTATGACTTCCCTAAAGTGGCCCTCTCTTATCTTACAAAAGGGAACCACCTATCTCTCCTATTCACTCCATTTTGAGCCTTAATGATTGAAAAAAACCTACCCATTTATCTTCTCAACAACCCTAGTTACATTCTATAGGTTCTGGTCTTCTCATAAGACCAATTCTAGTGCTCTAAGAGGAAATTAATAGGAGGTACATCGAGGAAGGCGTAATCTATTCTACCGATTTATTAAAATTTCATTCTTCCTCTACTTCAACTTATTTATTTGATTAATTATAATGTAATTAAATAATTATCACATATATTATGACATGTTGTTATAAATATTAAAAAACCACATTTCACCTTCAATCCATCTAATGAAAAATGAAAAGATGACATGTGTGTACGTATGGCATACCATCTCCACGCTGTGGTGTAGTATGTTCTTCACCACCACAATACATGGATGCGTATAATGGTGTAAATAGTAACTATATATGATTATTAAATCATGACACTAATTATGAGTTATTATACACTATCCACTTCAATACTATTCAACAATAATGGGAATGATATTGTTTCTCGTGCGTACATACGACTTATCGTCTCCACTTCATGAGGAGATTCATTCCCTATGTTAACCATTCAAGAATGATTATAAAGTATATGTAATAAAAAATAATGAAATGTGTGAAATAATAATGATACTATATTTATATATATATATTTCACTTGCTTACATCCATTTAATTCAATAAGGAATTGAAAACAATGTTTATGCGTACATACGACCTATCGTCTCCATGAACGGTGTATTCCATTTCATTAATCTATAATATATATATATATATATATATATATATTTATATACTGAATATATATGATATATAAAGCATTCTTCTATTTTGGAAGTAATTAAATCATGATCTATGTAATAATATCAATAATAACAAGTCCAAACATGAACTATAAAAAAACGATTACTACCCAAATAGTATATATTTAACATTCAATTGACAAATGAACAGGTAATATAAATTCATATGTAAATAATAAGTGATATCAGAAATATTATTACTATTCTATTACAAGTTAATAATATTTCTAGGCCCGATATACAAAAGTCTCAAACAGATATGGAAGAAATCGGACCTTAGGTAAGGGATAATTTTGCAATCTCATTTTTATACGAGATTGTTTGTACTTAATTATTTACTAGGGATATATTTTTCATCCATGTCCATGTTTTATAAAAATGTTATCAAAAATTGTCTGTTATTCTTCTATGAATTTTTATAGTCATTTTTTCCATTTTTGTCTTTTACTAAATTTTATTTAATGAATATTTATTTTGTTTACCATACGCAATACTTTTTAAATTCTTCGTCAAATGTATGAGGAGAATGTTTTTTTCAATTAGATTGAATGATTGGATTTTTATAGTTTCATGATGCCTTATTTCCAAGAATACTCCTCTACACCATTTCATGTTTATTTTAAACTAAATTATATTTTTAAAATTGTGCATCATTTTGAGAAAAGAAAACAATTTTGAAAAAGAAAGGATATTTTCTTTAGGAATAGAGATCAAGTGTTTTATCAAAATTAGTTTCCATCTAAGATGATGATATTTATTTATTTTTTTGTTTATATCAATATTATTACTAATATTTGAGTTTTTTAATTATGCAATGGTATTTTATATGGATTATGTTATAATATAATGATGTTTAAGAAACCAATTTTATTTCTTCGGTTATGCAATGAGGAACAATTTATTTTTTGGTGGAACATGTAAGAATGATTTCATTATGAGAAGGGTAGGACTAATATCTCTCTAAACGTAATTTGGAGATGATTTATATCTCATGAGATACCCATGACTAGAAGAAAAAGTAAATCTAGTTTCATAATGTTGGGATGGAACGACAAGTAAATCGGGTTTAGTAATACATGGATAGAAAGGCATGTAAACCAAGATTAGTAATGGACTATGTCTAATATGATGGTCATCGCAACAATTCCTTAGCTACTATAGAAATCATAATATTTCATTATTAGTTATCCAATATTAAATGTTTTATTCTAATTCTATTATATCATGTTTAATGTTCCTTTAGGATCCATGCCTTACGTACTACCAAGCATTATTTCACAACCCACATTTTTTATTTTTAAACATTATTTTCATGTTTATATTTTCAAATGTTATGGTTTGTTTTATTTCCTCCATTTTTACCCTTATTGAACATTTCAGCTCACCCATTTCATGTTTTCTTTTCCCTGTGATATAAATAAATGTTTTAGGAAGTAAAAAAGGGGATGATCTTTATGGGAGATGTTGAAGTTATTTCACCAAGTTAGAATATTTTGTTGCATGTTTCCAAAGACACTAAACTAATACAGTATTTGGGAATCTATTTGCGTCATTTATTAATTATTATTTAAAACAAATTTAATGATCATGTATCTCAAGCTTAGGTCTCTACAGTTGGTATCAGAGCAACGGTTTAGTCATACTTTGGAAACTAGGATGCGAAAACATCAGTGAGATCCCTAAACATATTTATAAGGATATGTCCATGGATTTCCTATGGATATTTAATTTAGAGGTTATAAACATAGGTTTTGATTAATAATCATTAATAACCTAGGGTTAAACAGAAGATATCATAGATTGAAATATTTTAAGTAATTTACCATACATATGTGTTTCTAATTCCTAATATTTGTTTCTCGCACTTAGATTTATGATCATTATCAATATCCTAAACTAAATATAACATAGTTAACCAATGAATGCTTCATATATTGAAATTTTTGGAATTGTGATGATTGATCTTCTTTGTGGAAATATTCTAAAGAGAATCATGATGATTGTATGAGTATGGTCATATTGTTGAGGATAAAAAGATTGTAAACGAAATGTGAAAGGTATATGATGTTCTTCCAGTATTTTTTACATTAAACCCAACAATCACGAGTTAATGATACTTTAATAAATGATTCATATTTTATTAAAAATGATGATGATGGATCCTGAGTAATGGTTTAAGAATAAAGTTTCATGATTGTTGCATATATGTTTTGGAATTCAATGATTATGAATCCTGAAATATATAAGTGTTTTAAGTATAAGTTTTTCATTAAGGATTTGAAAGGATATGTTGAATATTTATAAAGATCCAAAAAGTGATTTAAGGTTAAGGTGATACACTTGGAGAACATATGATTAAGGGAAATATAACCATTAATATGTCCCATATATTAAGATGGTATTGTTTGGATAAAGATATGTTCGATTTGAATAAGTAAATCGGATGATTCTAGTTGTTGGGAACTAATTATGGAGTATTTTACAAGAGGTTTTTGGTATCATGGATGAAGTATACAGCTTTTTTGTACTTAAGGAATATATCTAATATGTTTTTGAATAAAAAACCATGAATGTTTTCAATAATGATACACTGTAATTTAGGTTATTACCATGACTCAATAGAATTCAATATAAGGTCATTAAAATGTTTTGAATGGGAACAAAAAGATATATCTTATGATATATGGGGGATAAATTATGGTATTCATAAGCGTGTTATTGAACCTTTCTTGTTTTTTCCAATGAGATTAGACATAGGTATTTTGGATAAGCCTTATTATTGGAATGGATTAAGCTAGACATCATATAGTATTTTTTAGGGCTAAAACATTTTTTATATTATTTATGGAATGTTATAGTAGTTTATTTTTAGAAAAAGCACAACCCGTGGTATGATTAACAACATGTCATGTCGAACAAGGCCACCGAAATTGAACCCCCAACCAAAGTGCAATAGGTCTTTGTCGCTACCACTGAACTATGGGGTGTCACCAGTTAGTATAAAATATTTTTAATTTTTTAGCAGTATGATAGATGATTTATAAATCCAATTTTGGAAGCATATATATTTAATCTCACCATATATGGACTTATGTATATTGGATAACTTGTGATAATATTTTTGTGAAAGTGAAAAATGGAATGACCTATAAATCTATCGCATGATCTACTAACACTTCATGAATGAAATATTCACCTTCATTTCATAAAATAAGAGATGATTTTGAAATTTTCAATGGAGAAATCAATGATCATATTGTTTTCAAATCAAATAAGTATTCTTTCTCATTCAAAAATTCATCAACTTTAGGAAAATCTCTTGAAAAAAATGTTATACTAGTTCCTTATTATCCGATGAATTAGATGCTCCCATAAATCATCGCAGATTTATGGATTTTTGGTAGTTAACATTATCCCAGCATTATTCTCCATCACTACCCATCAGAACATGATGGTAAGATTTCTATTCCATATCAATGTTTTCATTTTCACCTATCTTCTCCTATGTAGAAACACAATGATGAGTTAATTTGTGTAACATTGATGTTTCTAACTTACCTTCTTAAAAATAAATTTTAGTGTCCCTTTTTACGATGTGTGTTTCTATAAATGAAACTGTAACGTAGAAAATAATTTATAACCTTGATGAATTTTGAGGGAGAAATTCATTTTAAAGGGGTAGAATGTAATGCCCCGATATTTAATGATATATATTATTTTTAATATCATTTATAAATTTTGTTTTATGAAAAACCATGACTATCTTGCACAATATGAAATGCCATATTATCTTTTAGTATACGCAACACTACACTTTGTTTGTGTTGGACATAATTTCTAGTTATTTTGATAGAATTCATTTCATGCAACACTGAGTATAGATTTTTTTCTATGTATAAATGATCTATGTTTGTATTTTTTTTATATACCAGACAAACAAAATCTTTCACTAAACGAATCACTGACTTGGCTTGTGTTATATGTATGATTTACCATCCTCGATTTCTTGCATTATATGTGATACCGAGTTTCACTAGAAAATGTTATATTATTAAAATATTATTAATTAATGGGACTTAAACTAGTAGTTATGAAAATTATTAACCACATTTTGAATTTTACATAACAATATCATTTATCATACTCATTTTCTAGAACATGATATGTCACCAAAATCAATTTTTCAGATAAAAGAAATATTTTCCCAAAAAAATATAGTTTCATTAACTTTTGAAGGTGCCCCAATTTTAAATCTAGTTTTTTACATATTAATAAGTTAAATTTAAAAAACTAAACTTCTTTTTTTGGAATAGAGACATAGAAATATACTTTTGTTTAAATTTTTGTATTTTTTTTAAAACACAATTTTTAATGAATAGTGAAAAGTACTGCATTTTAATTCAAAACCTCCTTTTCATATAATTTATTTATATAGTTAAGTTTATGTTAGAATTGGCTTTAAAGTGTAATTGGATTACATTTTTATCATTTAATCCAATTTTGGTTATCGAAAGTAATTTCAATTTTATATTGGACATAAACAAATGTCAATCTTTTGATAGTTATTACTTCATAAAAACCAGCTTTTTGGTTTTGACAACCATAATTAATTTTAAATTTTTTTAAAAAAATTATGTGTTTTGAATTTAGAAAAATTCAATATATATTTGGAATCAAAAGTTTCAAATTTTTTAAATACTAACCTTTCATTTTAATAAATTATGAATTATAACTTCTGTAATTATTTTATTTACCATTTCTAAAAGTTAAATATGGTTAAGAAGGGAAAAAAATTAATATTTTAACAATTTTAATCTACTATAAACATTTATTAATACTATTGGATGAGATATTTACAATCATGGCCCTATTTTGGATGATTTTGGGACCCCGTTGAATCTCTTGGCTGTGAAAATGAAATTTATAAGAATTAATTTAAAGTAAAGATAAGTATAACCAAAACATATATGTTTTACTTAAAATATTTTAATATTATGTTAAATAAATGATATATATGTATATAAATAGAAATTATAAATCTAAAAATACATCTTAAATAAAAGTATTTTATTTATAATTTTTATACATTATCTAAATATATTAATTTATGACACAATTATGATGTATTAATTACCTCATTATAGAAAGATTCCAATACCTGAATTTATATGAATTAAAATAAATTTAAGTTGAACATTTTGATGCAATAAATGATTTTTAATGATTAAAATAACATATTATATATGATTTAGTTTTTTTGGTTTGATGTAACGAGGCTGTTATGAGTTTCATTAAAGTCAAATATGAATAGTATCAAATATTGACATAATTCATAAATTAAATAGTTTATTATATGTTATTAAATTACTAAAAAAATATAATATTTGTCCAAATGGTTAATATAAATCAAAATATGTCATAAATAATTCCGTTTGGGTGGTTTTACAGGATATGGTAATTACATTAACCCACAACATGTAAATAACATGATATCACGGTATGATTAAGAAGGGTAAAATAAGGTTTAAACAACAAATATAAGGATAAAAAAATTTAAAAATGTGTCTTAACATTATTTTATGTTGGGTATTAAAACAAAAAATCATATTATATTCTAATTAAATATATTTTTGAAAATTTAAATTGATATTTAATTGATAATTAATTAATATTTTAAGTCATTCTTAAAGTGGACCTCTCCCCTCTTATAAAAGTACACCTCATCTCTCTCCTCTCGACTCCATTTTGAGCCTTCAAACTTGGCCAAAACCTACCAATTTCTCTCCTAAAATACACTATCAACATTATAGAGGTTATGGTCGTCTCAAATTACCATATCTAGTTCTCTTAGAGGAAATTTATAGGAGACACGTCGAGGAAAAGATAATATTTTCTACCGATTCTTTCAAATTTATTTCTACTTCAAATTCCTCTTATTTAGATGATTAATTATAAAGTAATAACATCAGTATCAAACATATATGGATATTTTATTATAAATATTGAACAACACTATTTCACCTTCTATCCATCCTTTGAAAAATGAAATCATCGCGTGTGCGTACATACAGCTTACCATCTCCACGTCGTGGTGTAATAAGTTTTTCACCAACACCTTAATTAGATGAGCATAATGGTGGAAATAATAAATATATATGATTATTATTAAATTATACTAATTATAAGATATTATACAACATCCACATCAATACTTATCAATAATTATGGGAATGATATCATCATTCGTGCGTATGTACGACTTACCATCTCCACAACACGATGAGATGCAATATCCATTTAACCATTAAATAATGAATATAATGTATATATGATAAATAATCATGAAATAGATTACATAATAATACTACCATATATATATATATATCTGTCATTTACATGCTTCTATTCAATTCAATAAGAAACAAAAATATCGTTCATGTGTACGTATGACCTATCATCTCCAAGAACGACGAATTCCATTTCATTAATATATATATTATATATATCCTTATATACTGAATTTATATGGTATATAATTCATGTTTTAAATTATATAAATAAGTAAATCATGATCTATGTAATAATATAATGAATAACATGTCCAAATACGTACAATAAATAAAACGATTTCTACTCAAAATGTTGCATTAACCTGGAATTGAAAAATGAATAGGTAATATAAAGTAATATGTAAAAAATATATGATATCATAAATAATAATATCATTTTTTTAAAATTTAATAATATTTTTAAACCCACTATACATGATTTTCAGGCACATACAAAAGAAATTAGACCTAATGTAAGGGATAATTTTTCAGTCACAATTTTATGTAAAATTGTTTATACGTAAGTATTTAATGTGGATATTTTCTCATCCAAGTATATGTTTTCAAATGATGATATCATAAAATGTTTTTTTACTATTATATGAATTTTTGAAGTCATTTTTATGCTTTTTTTTATTTTTAATACATTTGATAGAATGAATTATTATTTTTGTTTACAATAAGAGGTGCTTTTTTATTTTTCCGTTAAAAGTATGAGGAGGATTTTTTTTAACTTATATGGAATGAATGGGTTTTTACAGTTTCATGATTCATTATTTCCATGAAGCTTCCTCAACACTATTTCAGGATTATTGTCAACTTAATTATTTTCTTAAATTTTTTTTACATTTTGATAGTGGAAAACGTTTTAGAAGAAGAAAGGATAATTTCCTCAAGAATTAGGTTCAAGTGTTTAATCAAAGTTATTTTCCATCTGGGATGATGCTCTATAAGTATGGTTATGTTTATATTCCATTCATTACTAATATTTTATTGTGTTAATGATGTCATATTTTTGTAATGTGATTATGTTGTTATGGAATTATTTTTATGAAAAACTTTTTATTTATTGGGTTATGATATGATGAATGGTATATGTTTTTGTGGAACACATAAAAATGAATTTATTATGAGATGGGTAGTACCTATATCTCTTTGTAATGAATTTAATAAATGTTTATATATCATGATATAGGCATTACTGGAACATAAACTAAACCTGTTTCAGGAATGCAGGGCTGGAATGATGATTAAATCCTGTTCAGTAATACATGGATGGAATGGAATGTAAACCCGGTTCATTAATGGACTATGTACAATATGATGGTCTTTCCCGACATTCCTTGGCTAATATGGAATTTATATTATGTGCTTGTTAGTTTTTCCCAATTACATGTTTTCTTCTAATCCTATTCTATCATGGTTAATGTTCATTTATGATCATTTCCTTACATACTACCAAAATTTATATAATGAATCACGATTTTGTTTTTTAAACATTATGTTCATGTTTTTTCGTTCAAATGTTCATAGTTAGTTTTATGTCCCCAATGTTTACACTTACTGATAATTTGATCTCACCCTTTTTATGTTTTCTTTGCCCCCATAATATAAATAAAGGTTTTTGAAAGGAAAACAAAAGGGGAATATCTTTTTGGAAGATGTTTAAGATATTTCACCAAGTTAGAATATTATGTCTCATCTTTCCAAAGACACTAAACTAATACGGTATTTGGGAATTTGTTTGTGTTATGTACTAATTATTATAGAAATGGAATGTAATTTCCATGTATGTCAATAATGGGTCTCTATAAACCTCTACTAAGAATTTATAAATAAAATTTATACATCTTATATGTGAAAATATGATATATTCTTATCATCAAACACGTAAATAATTTTTCAGAAAATTATAACCTAATTTTTTGTATTTTTTTGTAATAAATAATTAATTATAATTTTAAAATAAATATAACTACTATAAAATATATATATTTTCTTAAAATATATTCATAAATTATTTTGTTTTGTCTTGTGATTATATGATAATTTTATGAGAATTTAAATAATTTTTCAAAGTCTTTTGAAATTAGTTATAGTTTTTAAATTGATATTTTTTTGAATAAATGATTATTTTATTTAAATATTAAATTTCTCATATTAAGATAATTATTTTGCTAATATAGAGATCATTTTTTCATTATATATGAGACAACATATTTGGGGTGAATTTTTTTTCTAAAGTACCTTTTGTTGAATTGTGAAAAACGATAATTTACGATATAAGATGAATACATTATTTATTGAGTCATAGATGATGTAAGGATGAAGTAATTCCAAAATCCCGAACTATCATAAAAATTTTAATATATTTGATTATAATTCTCAAAATATTCATATTCTTGAGCCAAAATTGTAATGTCCTCGATTTTCGGTGTATTATTTTTAATTACTATATTTATTATTATCGAGACAAGGTTCTTAGACGACATGCGATTCTACACCACGGTGTGTCTAAAATAAATGTTCGAATAATATTTAAATATTAATTAATTCATGTACAATGTTTTCCTAAATAAGAGGAATAACTTCTAAATTGATTCCTTGGTTAGAAATGTAGGGAACTATTGCGTTTTGAGTAGTGGATTTAACCTAGGAGAGGGCTATTATCAGCCGTCGTGGGTCGACTATGAATAGTAGTTTTGAGTGTTTTAATGAATAAAATAAATTGTAAATATATTTTATTTTACAATTTCATCAACACATTGAAGAATAAATTCTTCTTCTTTTAATTAATCCATTATGCAGGGATCCAGGGTTAGGCTCATAACCTATGAAATTCCCTGAAGGAACTAGAGTGAAACCCTAGAGATTTCTCTTGGGGGAAATGACATAATTGCATATTGAAAACTGAAGAGTGTTTTCCATAATGGATATCTCCAATGACAATCATCCTTCAATTGAGAACAATCCCATTCCCTGGTTGGACATGTTGTTTTGATATTCTTTTACCCATTCACAAATTCAACAACCAACATAGACCAACCAAAGAACAGGTTGATCTGCGGCATGATCATTTCTAAAGGATGGGTTTTAATTATAGGATTTATGTGGTTAATTATTATATAGATTTAATTTTTGATGATTCTTATAGGTACGGATCGAGGTCAGGGTGAACAATGATCAAGTTTCATTCCTTAGGTTTGATCCATGTGAAATCCACTCCCTTGTTACCTACATGTGTTATTTGTTCTTAATAAGGTTATGAACGAGTGAATTTTCACCTTCATTTCATGGTGTAATGATTTTATATAGAAGTTCCATCAATGGGATGACCTAGATGAGGTGAGACGGTGACGACGATGAATGAATCACAGCGATTTGTGAGATATCTTTCTTTAGGAGGTTTTAATCTGATGGATTTAATTTTGTTTTCTAAGCTAATTAAAGGCCCAAAACACATAAAATTGGTGTTATGGTGATTAAAAAATTCTACATATAGTGTTTTGAATTTAATGGACAAAGGAAGAGAATCATGGAAGATCAGCGGAGGCACGAGAGGAATAAATCAATGTTCTAGAAAATATGGATGAACACGGCGTCTAACCTGGGGTTACAAGGCATGTGGCCCCAACTGAGCATTGGATGGGGATTCATGAGTTAGTTAAATTTCACATGGTGTATGACACATTCACAGAGATTATAGAAGCCTCTATGAGACTCGGAATGTATCTCAAGAGATACACACACATGGGGTGGAGTAAGTGGGTTGAATACACGGTGTGTAACCCACCACACGACTAGGCCTGGTCCAAGTACATTGAATACCCCATGTAGTGGTAAATATAAAGACATACATGGGCTAAAACTGTGTATTTTCACATGGCCAGAGTACATGACTGGACCCCTTATTTAAGGATATGAAGTGTGTTTTATTCTATAAACTATTTACCCATATTCGACAGGACATAGTTTTGAATGACACGAGTCATCGTACAAAAGCAGTACATGGGTCATGGAACACGATGTGTGACCATACGACACACCATGTATCCCTATCTAAATGGATTAATTCTGTCTTTCTTTGTGTCTTGTAAATGATTCTTTAGGGTTCATATTGTAGATCATTTCCCTAATGGTTGGTATTTATTTTTTCCTACTCAATGGAGTTTGATAACTTCATCAGGACTTCCAGTATACATATTTTGGAATCCTTCAAGATTCCCATTGCACTATCATCTATCCATTATTCATTCCTTATGTTTTTTCTTCAGTAATGATGTGACCAACTTCAAAATATGTTGATCCTATGCTTTGCAGGTTAGTCTAAATGGAGTTGATGGTATCACCCCGTAGTGCTGGTTTGTGATCTTAATTTATGGAATTGTATTCTCTTCAGATCTATATGTGTATCTCTCTCATAATGGTTCCTAAAAAAATACTTCTAAAATGGACCTCATTAGTGCTATTAGACATATGAGTGTGTTCTCTCGGACAAGTGCTTCATGGAATCTTCGAGCTGAATCCCTATTTTTGGTATTCCATATTTGTGGCATACCTTATTCCATGTCTAATGGATTAAGTATATCTGGATATCATTATTATACGTGTTGTAGAAATATACTTGTGTAGAGATTATTTTAACATTTTTTGTTTATTTATTTATAGTTTTTATGTGCCATTATGAGTATTTTTATACTCTCCCTTGAATTTTCATTGCCCGCACGTGTCATTTCTTTTGAAAAAAAGCGACCTTTTGAAATAGCCCTAGGTGGACAGGATGTAGATGGATCTTTGTGAGATCCTAGAGCCAAATTTTTCCTATTCATACATACAGCGGTACCATTAAATATTTATATAGGTTGGACATGCGGTTATATAATTTTTTTAGTGGGATTGTATTTGGACCAGTTTCACTTATTTTACATTTTTTATGTACTATATTTCATGGGATATAGTGGTATGCGTTCATTTTTTTATTAGTGTGATTTTTTTCATTTCAGAATTTTATGGCATTGATATTCTTGTGTCTGTATAGGTATATATGAAATGACTTCCATTTTAGGGTTATGCCTACATAGTGTTAGTGACCATCCCCTGTCCTATTTGATATGGGATTTGGTAGTCATGAAACCTGCCCCATGGGGGTGGGTCATTAAAGCATGGTATCAGAGGATTCAGTTCAACTATAATACTATGAATCTATGATATTTGTTTTGGGAATTAGTTTTAATTGTTTCGAGTTTGGATTTTAGGATGGGGGATCTATGTTTGTGTGGCCAACTGGTGTATCCATATACTAGAACTCTGATAACCTACTTTCCAACTCTGTATATGAGTACACTAGTTGTTTGGAAAATAGTGGTACATGCATCAAACAAGAATGGGTTATGGTTTTTATATATTTCTTGATTTAGATGACCCGGTATATTCATTGACTATGGTACATCTTGTTTTCTTATAGGATTCCCCGGAGATGCATAACAATTAGTATTTTTTTGTTTCATCATGAGGATGAGCCCATCATTGATGAAGCATCAATCTAAGTGCTAGTTTCCCATGTGCTACCAAAAGGTGGTGCACCATCCATTATTCCACATAAAGATCATCACATTGAAAAAGTAGTTCCATCAAACAAATAGGAAAGGGTGTGCGTGATTTATGAATGTTTGATAAGGAGACCCCTTTTGTATTGAGGCAATCCCGACCTTAGTTGACTGAGGACTATCATGAGGTGGTGAGCCAAATATTTGTTCTACTAAGGACACCAGTAGATCAGATGGTGGTCTTGGTAGCGATCATTTTAATGGGTTCAATAGGGTTATGGTGGAATTTTTCTATCTAGACTCATGGAGAGGTGTCTCTTTCATTGATAGTGTTCAAACAACCTTTCAAAGAAGAGTTCTCACCAGTTACACTTAGAGTTGTGTATATACATGATAATATTTATATCCAATATGGTAGAATGTAGTCTCTAATTATCCATCTAGGATCATCATCATTTCAAGGAACTCATTGAATATTATTAGAGATCAGTACTTCAAGACTCAGACCATCGAGAAAAGTCTACATAGAGGTATTCAAGCCAACATTACCCATATATGCATTCCGAAATATGATTCGGTGATTGAGCGTTCTTTGGTGGTTGAAAGCTTCGTGGCTGAGTAGATGTAGCCAGTGATAGTTAGAAATGTAAAATCTGGTGTAGAGACATCGACAATAAGATGTTGACGTCAGTGTTACGGATCCATACATGGAAGATGTTTCAGGAGGATTTACTAGGATAGAGTATATACAATTCGAAGATCATAGGGTGTGTCCAATCACCCTATAGAGAGATGGTTCTATTAATGTGATGGAAGGGGACATCTCATTCGAGATTTTCCAGCCTGTTGAACTAGTAATACGGAGGAAGTGGGTTGACCACTGGGGTAGGGATAGTAATAGGAGTAGGTAGAACCATAGGGTATATGATGTTGTAGTGGTGCTGGGAGTGCAGTAAGATGTGGTTGGAATTTAGACTTGTTGCCACCACCACCCCCTTGTGGTGTACACCATGCACATGGAGCTGGAGGATCGGGGTTAGGATAGCCACATGTGGTATAAGAATATCTCACATGTGCTATAGGAATTATTTGAGGTATAGTCATTGTCTTCTCTAATTTATTTTTATTAATGATAGACATAGGTTATAGTGATTCATTTTTCACCACATATCTTCTTGGAGAAATTGAGATTCAGGATGAATTATTGACTCAATCCTAATGATTAATGGCACCTAATAGAGAAGACTCTGTGATCACACATCTATTCGGACATTGTGACATAACCCTTGGAGGAGAGAGTTTCAGGTGGAACCCAATGGTGGCATTGTTAAGTCCTTATGCTTTCATTCCTAGTAAGGATTGGTTATCCAAATCCCATGACGAGATTGAATATTTTTTGTGAAGGGATATATTTGTCCTAAATTATGGTATGGGGTTTTCCTTTTTCGATGAAAATGAAACCCAGGAATTTTATTATTGACTTGTGCATAGGATGGTGCAGCCGATTACTCATCAGTTTCTAGCATGACCGTTGGTGTAATAGATGTTATGTGCTTTCAGTTTCCAACAGCGGTGGAAGAATATGAGGGCGTATTCCATGAAGATGTTTTAGGATTACCTCCTTATTTGTAAATATATTTATGTATTGATTTACACTATGTGACGACTCCGATATATTCACAATCATACTAGACCACTCATATTGAGCTTTACAAGCTGAGGGTGCAGTTGGAAGACTTGTAGAGGATTGGTTTCGTGAGACCCATTGTTTCACCCTAAGAAATCACTATGTTGTTTTCCAAAAAGTAATATGTGAAGATGAGGTTGTATATGGAATATTAATTCATTTACTAGGTGAACATGAAGAACAACTATCCACATGCATGAATTGATGACCTCATTGATCATTTTATAGTGGAACGATGGTTGTCAATGTTTGACCATAGATCAGGCTATCACCAGGTGCAAGTACGAGATGATGATATACTGAAGATGACATTAAAATTTTGTTATGGTCCCTACTTGTATTTGGTGATTCCCTTTGGTGGGATGCACTACCAAGATTTGTTCATGGGACTCATGAACAAGAACTTCCAGTCATACCTTGACTGGTTCATGGTAGTCTTCATCAATGATATCCTTGTATACTCAACATCTGAGGAGAAGCACACAAGAAACTTAAGTATGGTTCTTGACATAAATTGAGAGAACTGGATTTCTAAGACACTCACTAAGTTCCTATTTTGGAATCAGATTGTCTACTTATTGGGAAATGATATATCAGTGGATGGACTATCTATAGACCGAGATATGGTTGGGGCAATGTTAGCATGGGATCCACCTAGGAGCGTGAGAGAGTTTCAAAGCTTCCCCAGGCTAGCATGATATCACTGGATATTCATATATGATTTCTCCAAGATATCAGCACCTATAACATATTTGAATCAAAAGGAGATGACTTTCGTGTGGATAGAAAAGTGCGAACAAGCTTTTCAGCAGTTGAGATAGAGTTTTATGGGAGCACTGATCTTGATATTTCAAAAGGAGTGTGTCGAGTACATAGTATTCCATGATGCATCCAGGACCGAGCATGGTTGGGTACTAATGTAGAGGAAAGTATTGATTTCCAAAAGTTCATTCCAATTTATACTACATGATCAAAACTACAGAACACACAATCTTCGGTTAGAAACAATAGTATTAAACTTGTATATGTTGTGACACTACCTGATGGAAAGGAGGTTTATATTCTACTCAGATAAAAAATTATCAAGTATATATTCTCTAATTAGGATATAAACATGAGTCAGAGGCGATGGCTAGAGTTCCTCTAAGACTATTACATTGAGATTTTCAGTCCCTCTGGAATGGGGAACGTGGTGGTAGATTCTCCTAGTAGGAGATCTTGATTAGAGTATCTTAATGATGTGTCAGGGAAATTGCCCTCATTAGAGATATCCTTTTTGGATAGAGATTTTGAATCTTACCTTCAATATGTGGATGTTATCCCTCCACTCTTATAGAGATTTAGGGTGGAAAATCTCAGCGATTCGAACTATGAGACCCTGCATTCTCATATTTCCACAAGGCATGCTACTAATGGATATTCAAAAGGTGGAGACCACCTCATTTTTTTCAAGTGATACATAGTAGTACCAGTGTAATTGTAGGTATAGTTTTTGAGGAAATTTCTTACATCCCCTTTGGTGGTATATCCTTGGGTGGAGAAAATCTACTAGGACCTTCGATATTTGTTTTAGAAGCTGGGAATGAAGAAAGAAGTGGCATAGTTTGTTTCTTAGTTACTTACTTATCAGCATGTGAAGGCTGGGCACTATGTTTTCACTGGTTTAACATAACCCCATTAGGTTTCGGAATGGAAGTTGGATGAAATATTTATTGGCTTCATGATTTTTTTACCGCATACGTCTAGGGGACACGATTCCATTTCGGTAATTGTTGGATGACCCACCATGTAGGAATATTTCCTAGCTATATAGGAACATAGTTCAGTAGTGATATTGGTATTCCTCTAAGTTCAATAAATATTTTGAATCTATGGAGTTCAATTGATCATTGATTCAGATCATGGGATTCATTTTACATCCCAGTGGTGGAAGATATTATAGGATGTTTTTGGATCCCAGTTACTCTTGAGAATGGGGTTTCACCCACAGACAGACATCCAAACAGAGCAGACCAATCAGGTTCTAGAGTACATGTTGTGAGCATCGATGTTGGACTTCGATCATGGTTAGGAGGATCACATACCACTAGTGGGTTTTACATACCACACCAACTACCATTCCACCATTGACATTACATTATTTGAGGTTTTGTATGGGAGACCCTATAGGTCGCCAAATTTTAGGACTGACCCAAGAGAGTCGACACTGATTGGCACAGAGTTCATACGAGCTACTGTGGAGAAGGTTCAAATATTCCAGGAGTGGATAAGTCTACCAAGATCCACTAGAAGTCTTATTCTAACCATTGTCATAGTCATTTGGAGTTTGAGGATGGAGACCTTGTATTCTGATATGTTTCTCCTCGATTAGGATAATAGATATTTGGATGGGGTATCAGGCTATATCTGTGTTTTATCTTCCCTTTTCATATACATAGTAGGGTTGGAGTGGTGGAAAACCTATTATCTTTACCTCCACTATAAGATCAGTTACATGACATCTTAAAGAAGTCTCATCTAAGGAGGTGCATGCACGACTCATCGCACATCATCAATTGGGGTGAGCTGTACATCGACGATGATTTTAATTTTACTGAGTACCCAGTGCATATCAAGGATCAGTAGGAGAAGATTCTTGATGGGTGATTTATTACATTAGTGTGTGTCTGGTGGAACCATGGGAATATCCAGGAGAACACATGGTAGTGGGAGTCTCAAATGCATTCTCTGTAGCCACATATTTTTGAGTAGCCCTTATTTTGGTTATTCAGGGACATAAACCCCAAGGTGGGGAGAATGTAATGTTCAATACTTTTTGTGTATTTTTTTTAAATATTATATAGATTATTTTTGAGTCCAAACGCTAATATGGAGTTTGGTTTTGAGGCACGGTCTTCCTGGAATAAAAATTAAAATATTATTAAAATATTAATTAGCAAGCACACAGTGTTTTCCTAAAAAAATTAAATAACTTCTAAATAGATTACCATTTCAAAAATATGAGGGAACCATTTTTTTGAGTGTAGAATAATTACCCTAGAAGAGGCCTTACATTGGAAACCATGGGTCATCTGTGAATTTTCGTTTGAGGCATTTTTTATAAATAAAAAATTATCAATATATTTTGTTTTATTGTTTTTTTAATGAAACGATTCAGCAAAAAATAATCTGTTATGTGAGCCTTTAGTCAAGGATCTAGGACTAGGTCCATATCCCTGGAAATTCGTTGGAGGATATGGAGAGAATCATTGAAGATTTCTCTTCGTTGGTGATGATTGAATTTTGGAATGATGATCGATGATAAACATTCTTAATGGATCCCAACAATGGTAGTTGGTCATCAAAATTCAACAGTCCAATTCATGGGTAGGGGATGTTGTTTTTATTTTATTTTCACTATCCATATATTCAACAATCAAATCTATCAAAAAAATGAATAGGTTAGTCATTGGTTCAATTGTTATTGTAGGATGTGTTTTAGTTGCATGATTTATAAGGTTGATTGTTATATTAATTTGATTATAGATTGTTTTTATGGGAACAAATAGAGGCTATAATGAAAAATAGTCCCAGATCATTCCTTGGTTATATTCAACATAAATTTATCTCCTATGTTTCCTATGTGTGGTCTTCATTCTTTGTTGGTTTATTAACAAATTATTTATGCACCATTATTTCAGAGGAAAACGATCCAAGATTGAATATCCAACACCGAGATGATCTATTTGAAGTGTGACAATGATGGAGATTGAAAAATTAAAGCTATTCAGTAGATATTGTGCTTTGGGCTATTTTCATTCAATGGAATTAAAGATTTCTTCAAGGTGATTAATGGCCCAAAACCCCTTGATTTGGTGTTAGGGTGATGAAATGAGCGTGGATCAGTATTTTCATGGATAACGGGCCACCAAAGTGGAACCTAGATGATTGGCCGAGGTACATGAGGAAGAACACGACATTCTAAAAAATCATAGTGAACAAGGAATATAACCTAGGGTTACATTGTCGGTGGTCCCCATAGAGCATAGTATAGGGTTTTGGGAGTTAGTTAAATTTCACATGGCATGTGACATTATCACCGGGCGTGTAGACCCTTCCTAGAAAATCTGTGTGTGTATCAGGAGATTCACGGACATGGGGTGGAGTACATGGGTTTCCAAAACAGTGAGTACCGCACCACATGACTTGGCCCTTTCTAACTACATAGACTAAACCATGTACTAGTACATGGGAAGAGAGACACGCATTGAAACCATGTACTAGAACATGGAGGGAGTACACATCTGGACCCCATATGGAAGGGTAGGGAATGTGACTTATTTTACACGTCATGTACCATATTATACATTACATAGTGTGGATTAACATGTGCCATTATACACATGTAGTACCCAGGTCAATGAACATAGTTTGAGTACCTTCTACATTCCATGTATCCCTTTCTCTATTTCTGGATTATCTTTTCCTATGTATCTGTTAAAATATTTAGTAAGGTTCATACACTTGATCATTTCTCTGACGGTTGGGGTGTATGTTTTCCTAGTCATAGGAGAATGATCCCTTTAGCATGACTTCTTGAATATAGATATTAGAATCCCCTTAGTGGCCCAGATTAGGATCCTATATTCAGTCTTCATTATCTCGGTAGAGTCTTTTTTATTGATGTGACCAAATTACCCAAGAATTGATCCCCTACTTAGCTAGTTAATCCAAATGGATTTGTTCGTATCACCATATGACCCTAGAAATTATCCTCTTATGTGGCATCTTATTCGCTTCATATATATCATTGTATATCTATCATGATGGTTCCTAATGAATAGTAATTATCCAACAGATGTTATTGGTGCTATTGAAATCATGTGACTATTCTCCCGGTTGAGTGATTCAAGGAATATTCATGATGAATCCTTATTGTGGGTAAGCGGTAGTTAGGACATACCTCAGACTATATGGTATTTACTTAGTATATCTGGATATCACCATTATATGTGATGTAGACATATACTTTTGTAGAGATTAATATATCATTCATATTTTGTGTTACATTATGGTCTAGTGGTGTCCAATTGAGTATTTTTATACTAATTCCTACATGGGATTTTCCCGTATGTGGATTGTCTTGGGCAGATGAGTGACCTTTTTACAGAGTACTAGGTATACCAGGACCAGACAGAGCTTTGTGATATCTGACAGCTGAGGTGTTCTAATAACTTCACACAACAGTCCTACTACCATTGCTTACAAGTTGGGAAAATGGTTATATACATCATATGTTGTTCTTGTATTTTCATTAGATTCACATTACATTACTTTCTTTTTGAACTTTTTTGGATGGGATATAGTGGTATATATGCATTGTTTTCTTGGTGTTTTTTTACATTTCAGCATTTTTGATCTTGGAGATGTGTGTGTGTGTACATGTACATAGGCAATGCATCCCATGTTAGTGATAGGTATATTCAGTGGTATTCATCATCCCATGTGCTATTTAAGGTGGGCTTGGGGAGTCATGGAATAAGCCCCTCTTTAATGGGTCAGGATAAAAATACTAAACTAATGAATAAAATAACCAAAAACCCCTCATATCCTCCACTACAAATACCACCCATAACCACCTATTCTTCACACAGTACAAATAATAGTAGATTTCATAATTTCTACGTGATTCACTTCCCTAGACTCTTCCACAAATCCAAGACCATCTGGTCTCACCAAAATTCCAAAACCAAGGGCATTAAGGGGGTTCTCAGGGGATAAAATTCAAGAGACAAAAATCATCTATCATTTTATTTTATATCTTTTTCAATTTTTTTTATTATACTCTCTGAACCATGCTTATCCTAGAGGAATTAAATCTCAATTATCATATATATACCAAAATATTATAATATTTTTGGAAAATTCATCAACGTACTTCAACTCCAATCTTTATTATTCTAAAAACTTTACAAGGCATGTGAGGACTGTATTTACTAAAATCATGGATGATGTGTTATCAATTTCCATTACCACATTCATTTCTCAACATAAAACCATTTAATTAATGAATAATATTTAAATATTATTTTATAAACTCTTTTATGTTTTAAAATTAACATATATACATAATTATGTAATGAAACAATTTTCGGATTATCAAATAACTGCCAAAATGTTCTAAATGAATACCATTATTCTTTTTTCTAATGATTCACCATAATAAGTGAAAATAGAATGATTTATGATGTATTTTAATATTTTTTAAATATATTAATACCAATTCATTATACTTCTAGATTTTCAAATCCAATGGATAAGAAAATCCATTACAACCTGATTGTAGGAACCATGTAAAGAACACACATTAAAAAAAAGGAAATAACAAAATATTATTAATAAATGGGTAGAATGATATCATAATATGATCATATAAGGTATTATAAAAATAAATATGTCTCTATAAAATACTAATTACAATATTTTAACAATTATACATAAGGTTTAATATAAATTGAAGTAAGATGAACCAAAAGTAATGGAATTCATAACCAGATTTCCATTGATTTGGTTTACCTTCTACTTCATTCATCTTTTCATTCGAATATTATTTTTGTAACGTCCCGGACCCGGGTGCCACGCAACGGGTGCCCCGAGCCCAGTTCTCCACGTGACCTCAAGCACATTTTCCCAAACTCTAGAGGCTGCTGACTAGCAGCGAGGGCCCAGGTCTGATAGTGGGGAAACTATGCCCTCATTTGTCAAAGTGTAGCACATCGGAATAGAGAATAATAATACAATGACAGCGGAAGCAGTGAGCCATACAACTACTGAAATTAACAACTGCAATGGATATAACCAACATCATATAAAAGATGATGCTACATGTTTCAAGTTCTAAGAAATCTACCAGAACATGTTATACATCAATACAGAACAGTAGAAAACAGAGTATAGAAAAACAATGCAAACAGCTGGCAGCGGCATCGCAAGCCTAGGCTCGGTCCCATGCCCTCCTACTCCACAGCAACAGTCAAATACCTGTATAGGGACTCTTTACCCTATCTACACCTACAGTAACGTAATCTGTTTGGGCCGAAAAGCGTAACCCAAAAAGGGTGTGAGAAATTTATCTCAGTAGGCACCCACCAAAGGCATGTGCCCAACTGCGTGTAAGCATGCAACGATAGTGTGCAGTAATAAAATGCAATAAAGTAGGCAGTACTCAAAAGTATCAACTACTAGTTATATTTCCATTTTTAATATTCATTTAATCCATTTAATATAAGAAATCACCACAGTGCATTTCTAATTAAATAGTCGATGTCCTCAGACAAACAAAACATTACCCAAAGGTAAGTAGAATGCAACCCGCGGGTATAGCCCTCAGGCTTAACAGAAATTTCCCTTAGGAATAGGAAGTGTCTCCCTCAGGCACAGATGTCAATACCTCAGGCACGAATGGTTTCCCTCAGGCGAAATAACTACCACCCTCTGGCTAAATAGTGCAGTGCCCTCAGGCTAATCACAACAAAGCCCTCAGGCCAAATACAACAACGCCCTTAGGTTATACAGGTAACCGGGCCATGCCCAACAGGTAAAAAATTATTAAAAATTAATTCCTCTCAAGGAAGTCCTACAATTACTACTTTAAAGGCATTCCCTCGGGTATCCTTGCCAAACAGCTAAACAGTGAAACACACCCCCAGGGTGGTTTCAGATCCAAGAAACGATCCCAACCAGCATTTTATTATCACAATCTAATCATCTATGAAATTATAGGGATTAAATATAGCAACAGCCTCAGCCACATGACACCCCAACATAGGTTCGTGGCACAAAAACGCACGATAGTTGGAAAATAAACACAAAGCCACCTACCTTATACGTCAATGAGCGTTATACCCGAACGCCGACTCCTAAAATGCCCAATAACTGTAGAGATCTAACGAAGAAAAAAAACAAAAAAAATGTAAATAACTTACGTTAGGAGAAGAATTGGTAAGAACGGTACCAGGAGAGGAGAGGGCTTACCCGTGCGGTTCCAACGAGATCATCCGAAGTCGGATCGGATTCCAGACGAACGCCCGATGGATCTTTAAAGATCCGGCCTCCTACTTTGGCTCCAAACTGCCTCAAGTGCCTCCTATGCCAAATGAGGAGGCTACTGCCTGTTTTAAGCCGAAAAAACAAAGTACACGGTGTGTACTTTTGAGTACACGGTGTGTACTTTTGAGTACACGGTGTGTACCTCTTTCATTTAACTGTTCATTTGGTGGCACCGCCACACTGTTCATCCATCGGCATGAGTACACGGCATGTACTCTAAAGTACACAGCGTGTACTATCGCCCAGTTGTCGGCTGCTCCACCGCCTTACTATTTAGGCATGTCGACTGACTACACCGCGTGTAAGGTACCACTATACGGCATGCAGTCAGTTCCTACACCCTTCATCACCGACATGGCTACACGCCCCGTGTACTCATCCCAACACGGAAAAAAGTACATGGCGTTTGGAAAAAATACACGGCGTGTAGTTCCAAAATTTAGGATTTTTCCCCATTTTCCACATTTTCTCAAAAACACTAAAGGAAGAGGAAAAAGAAGAAGCCTGTACCTCAAAAAAAAGAATCGGGTTCTTACAAACTTCCCCACTTATAGTAATTCTTCCCTGAATTTCCCATTCAAGGGTGGAGAAGATAAAGCTCAGAACAGCTCTGGCCACTGAGCACCTACGTTGGCCTCCCACTCCCAGGTCTCGTCCTGCACTCGGCCATGCTGCCATAGCACCCGTACGAGAGGAACTGACCCGCCTCTGAGAACCTTCGTGCTCCTGTCAAGGATACGGATCAGATGATCCTCAATGGACGCATCATGCAGAAGCTCAACCTCCTCTAGATGAAAGGTGTGAGATGGTTCTAGATGGTAGCGACGCAACTGAGACACATGGAAGATGTCGTGTCTGGCTCGGTACCGCTCCGGTAACTACAATCGATAGGAAACCAGCACGACTCTCTCCAGAATTCCAAATGGCCCCACATACCTCGGTGAAATCTTACCATGTCTCATGATCTGTTTGTGTCCCAGCCTCGGTGAAAAACTTAAGAAAACATGATCCCCAACCACAAACTCAAAAGGTCGTCTACGACGATCAGCATAAGACTTCTGATGAGACTGCGCGGTAGCCATCCGCTTCTGAATCAACTAGACCTACTCAGATGTCTCCTGCACGAGCTGTGGCCCTAATAAAGCTGTCTCACCTGCCTCTAACTAGCACAAAGGTGACCGTCATGGCCTACCATATAAAGCCTAGTATGGTTCCATCTTAATAGTTTCCTGAAAACTATTATTATAGGAAAACTTGACTAAGGGTATTTTCCTCTCCCAGGAGCCCCCAAAGTCTAGGACACATGCGCACAGCATGTCCTCTAGAACCTGTATCGTCTGCTCTGACTGGCCATCTGTCTGTGGGAGGTATGATGTTCTCCGAAGCTCCTGTGTACCCAGCGCCCTCTGGAAACCCTTCCAATAATGAGATGTAAAGCGGGAATCCCTATCTGAAATTATAGAACGAGGGACCCCATGAAGACGTACGATCTCTCGGATATACAGCCGTTTGAGCTCGTCCACACCGAAGGTCTCCTTGATCGGCAATAAGTTAGCTACCTTAGTGAGTCTATCCATGACAACCCACGTGATTTCATTGCCTTGAGGTGACCTTGGAAATCCCATCACGAAATCCATCAAAACATCATCCCATTTCCACTCTGGAATGGTCAACTACTGTAACAGCCCAGCTGCCCTCTGATGCTCTGCCTTCACCTGCTGACAGGTGGAACACCTCATAACAAAACCAGCTATCTCTCTCTTCATACCTGGCCACCAGTACTGACGTCTCAAGTCTCGGTACATCTTGGTAACCCTAGGATGAACTACCCAAGATGAAGCATTAAACTCCCACATCATCTCATAGCGTATATCCCCCGGAACCCATACACGTCCATGTAAACGCAAAATCTCATGATTGCCTATTGTCCAACCGAAAGGAGGGTCCTCACTTGCCACCGACTCCCATAGGACTAGTCCTTCTAAATCAAATATTTTTCTCATCCTCACTCTGTCCAGGAGGGTAGATGTCACAGCCAAAGAAGAAAGATAAACCTGCCCCTGACTGTCGTGCACCTCCAGATGCATCTTAGAGAACAAAGCCATGAGCTCCCACTCACCACTGGCCTCCTGCACTGCCTGTATCTGAGTCTTCCTGCTTAGTGCATCAGCTACTGCATTACCTTTACCAGGTGTATAGGAAAGCTCAAAATCGATGGACTGTAGTTACTCGACCCACCTTTGCTTCCTCAGATTCAAGTCATGCTGAGTAAAGATATTCTTGAGGCTTTTTTGGTCGGTGAAAACCACGAAATTCTCCCCCAAAAGATAGTGTCTCCAACCGCACAACACATGAACAACTGCATCCCACTCGAGATCATGTGTCGGGTAATTCCTCTCATTTGCCCTCAATTGCCGTGACCCGTAGGCAAAAACTCGGTCTCCCTTCATCAAAACGGCTCCCAGACCAATCTCTGATGCATCACAGTAAATTGTATAGCTCTTCCCCTTCTCTAGTAGTATCATGATCGGTGCTGATGTTAACCTTCCCTGCAGGTCCTGAAAATCTGTCTCGCAAGCTCCTGACTAAATGATCTTCACCCCCTTCTTAGTTAGACCTGTCAACGGTGCTGCTAAGTGGGAGAAGTCATGTATTAAGCATCTGTAGTAACCAGATATCCCTAAGAAACTCCGTATCTCAAACACGTTCTTGGGATGCTCCCAGGAAACTACTGCTCTCACCTTCTGTGGGTCTACTTCAACTCCTACCTCTGAGGTGATATGACCCAGGAAGTGAATCTGGTCCATCCAAAAGTGGCACTTCGAGAGCTTAGCATATAGCTGATGCTCTATCAGTGTACTCAATACGATCTTAAGATGGGTGTCATGGTCGTGTCGAGTGTGATAGTACACCAATATGTCGTCCATGAATAATACCACAAATGAACCAAGATACGGCGGAAACAAATGATTCTTCAAAGCCATAAAAACTGCGGGCGCGTTGGTCAGTCCGAACGACATAACCATATACTCATATAGACCATATCTACTATGAAAAGTTATAAGCGGTATATCCGATGGTCTCACGCGCAGCTGATGATATCCAGATCTTAATTCAATCTTCGAGAACACTCGTGCTCCACGAAGCTGATCAAACAGATCATCTATCCTCGGCAAGGGATATCAGTTCTTAACCGACAACTGGTTCAGCTTCCGATAATCCATGCAAATTCTGAGGGAAACATCCGCCTTCTTCGCAAAAAGGACCGGAGAACCCCAAGGTGAAGTAATGGGTCGAATAAATCCCTTTTCATGTAACTCCTCTAACTACCTATCGAGCTCCTGCAACTCAGGCGTGGCAATCCTATAAGGAGGAATGGACACTGGCGCTACTCCTGGCACTAGCTCAAAAGAGAAATCCACCTCACGCACCAGAGCTAGACCAGAAAAGTTGTCTGGGAAGACATCCCTGAAACGATCGACAACTGGAGGAAAATCCATCTGACAAGTCTCCTGATCATCTAGATACAAACTCGAAATCTGGGCTGTGACTCTACCCCGCCCATGATGCTCTGGTCCAGCTAGACTCGCCTGAACATCCCACTCTCCCTTGTATAGAAACTCTCCGCCCTCTGGTGACGTGAAACACACCCTGTGATGATAGCAGTCTACAAAGGCTCGAAATGGAACCAACCAGTCCATCCCGAGAATGACGTCATAGCTCGTCATCTCCAAGACATAGAGGTCCCAAAGGATGTGACACCCTCCAACCTCAAAGGGGCACTCCTTGAACTGACGCACACTAACCGTCTTAGTCCCAAAAGGAGTGTCTAGTATCAAGATATCAGAAGAAGTAGAAACAAAAATCCCAATGCTCTCCACTACGGGTACAGATATGAAACTATGCGTAGCACCCGTATCAAAAAGTACTGAACACATGACAGAAGATACTAGAATAGTACCTCTAACTGTATAAGGTCCGGGATCCTGCTCCTACTGGGTCTGTTGCACTGCATATGCCTGCCCAGTGTCGCGGCCCTCCAACACAGCCTGGCTACCCTGAGCTGTCCCGCCCTGCTGCATCTGTGATCCTGGTGTCTGGCTACCACGACCACGACCACCATCTCTGCCTGCACGCCCTGACGTATTCTAGTTCCCTGACTGGTAAGAAGCCACTGGTCCTACTCCCGCAAGCGGATTCGGCACAAAACCCCTCTCACTAGCCACTGGTAGAAATTCCCTGCCAAAGTGCTGTAGATGACCCATCTTGCCGCAAGCTCGGCACTCCACTGGGTCTCGTGGACACTGCGGCCTCTTGTGCCCCTCTCTTCCACACTGGTAGCACCTGACCGGTCCCCCAAAAGAAGCTGCCTAGCTGGTACTGATGCCCAGAGAGAAGTCCATCTGTCTCTTCCTCTTGCCAGCAGAAATAGTACCAGTAACTGGTGTTGAACAGCCCTGGCCCACACCACTAGATTCTCATAGGTTTCTCTCTGTAATTAAGACCTGGTTCACAATCGCGTGTATAGTAGGCTACCTGAAAAAATTCACCAGCGCTCGGATGTCATACCGAAGACCATCCTCCAAACGTCTGGCTCTCAACGTCTCATCACCCACCAGCACGGGTGAAAAACGCTGAAGCTCTGTAAAATGAGCAGATTTGTCCATCGCCGACATAGCTCCCTGCTGCAAATTCATGAACTCTCGAGCTCTATCTTTCCTCAGCGTCTCGGGAAATAAGAAGTCATAGAAGACTTCCTTAAAATCATCCCACGCCATGTCCATGTGATTCTCTGTCTAGGTGGTAACATCCCACCACCTCTTGGTGGAATCACGCATCATATAAGTCATGAGCTTGACCCTCCACCCTAGAGGCATCTCAATATGCTCAAAAATAGTCTGCATCGATCCAATCCAAGACTCTATAGCCTATGGTCCGCCATCCCCTGAAAACATAGGCGGATGCTACTGCTGAAAGATATGAGTCAGCTCGGCCACAGATGTGGCAGCCTGCGGTGCTCCCTGAAAGGTCTGCATGAACCCCAATAAGCCTTCACAGAACTACGCCTCCTTGCCTGTATCCGGTATAGCAGTCGGCGCTGCATCTGGATATACTATGGGATCAACTTGTAGCCCATGGCCCACCATATCTGGAGTACAATCGTCACCGCTCTCTTGGGGAACAAATCGCGGTTGTCTAGGCGGCATGACTCTACAAGGTCAAAAGCACACCTCAGATTCAATATTATTAAGACTGAAAGCGAAGGAACCACAAAGGAACAAGAGGTAGAAAGCATTTCAAAATTTTTAAGACAAAACTACACGACGTGTACAATGACTACACGGCGTGTACTTGACTTCCCTTCCCCTGCCCGGGTCCTTCTACACGGCTAATCTGCATGGCTTCTGTTCAACAAAACTACACGGTGTGTATAATACCAACACGGCGTGTATAATATCTACACGGCGTGTACGGTGTTATTTTCCAACTGCCCGTGTCATCTGTGACATGACCGACTACTCTGCTTTACTCCACACGGTGTGTTACACCCGCACACGGCGTGTATACCATCCCTCTTCCCAGCCACACGGCTAACTCCACATGGTCTTTCTTCGGACAAGACTACACGGCATGTCCCACAGGTACATGGCGTGTTCAGGGAGAGGTGACACCGACCCGTGTTGTTAGTTACACGGTTGAGTCCCCAGGTCACACTACACGGCGTGTCCATAATTGACATGGCGTGTTCTGTCAAGGAGTTCACCGACCTGTGTTGTTACATACACAGCCGGACTCCGGGTCAACACTACACGGTGTGTATAAAAACTACACGGCTTGTTTTACCCAAGCCCTTCCCTAACACGAGAAGAGACTACATGGTGTGTACTCAGTGTACACGACGTGTACTCAAAAGGTTCATTTTTCTTCCCGAACAGATGTGCATACACAGTGTGTATAAAATACTACACGGCATGTATACTGGGTTTCTGGACAGTATGCTTTAGAAACTTCCTGGAACCCAGAAAATACTAAAAACCAACACTTAAGTGTCAAATTCTGATCTGTGAGGGCCCATACTCCCCACAAATCAATGTTTGACATCTTATCTATGTTATAACCAATAAACAGTCAATATTCCACCAAATTCCAGTCAATGGGGGCCCATACCCCTCAAAAACCAAAGTTTGGCGTCCATTCTATAAACAAGCTCAAACAAACATACCATATCACAAGGCAGGTATTTATCAAGTAGCTATCAAAACAGCATGCTTTATTAGACCTATCACAACAACATGCGAATTTCTAATGCACCTACATGGCATGGAAACTATTATTGGCATGTGATATCTAGCATGTGCCTATATGATGCATTATATGGAATAACCTCATCTCATGGGGTTGCAACTAAATAGAACCCATAGATAAAATATAAACTGCACAATCTCAATGTGCGTCACCCAATGGTGAAAACATATCAGCCGTAAAATTGCAAAATCAAAAGAATGAAAAATACGAGGTAGACTGGCTTTCCCCTGTACATGGGTTAGCTACGCCCCAGCACAACTTATTACCAACTACCGTCAGTCCTATCCCTGACTATAGCTCCAAATAGTATGTCAAAGAAAAGAACCCTCTAATACCACTTTGTAACGTCCCGGACCCGGGTGCCATGCAACAGGTGCCCCGATCCCGATTCAACACGTGACCTTAAGCGCATTTCCCCAAACGCCAGAGGTTTCCGACTAGAAGCGAGGGCCCAGGTCTGATAGTGGGGAAAATATGCCCTCATTTGTCAAAGTGTAGCACAGCGGAATACAAAATAAACATACAACGATAGTGGAAGCAATAAACCATACAACTACAGAAATTAACAACTGCAATGGATATAACCAACAGTATATAAAAGATGATGCTACATGTTTCATGTTTTAAGAAAACAAGAAGAACATGTTATACATCAATATAGTACAGCAGAAAACAGTGTACAGCAGAACAGAGCAAACAGCTGGCAGCGGCATCGCAAGTATAGGCTCGGTCCCATGCCCTCCTACTCCATAGCAACAGTCATGTACCGGTATAGGGACTCTTTCCCCTATCTACACCTATAGAAACATAATCTGTTTGGGCTGAAAAGCTTGACCCAAACCGGGTGTGAGAAATATATCTCAGTAGGCACCACCAAAGGATCGTGTCCAACTGTGTGTAAGAATGCAACAATAGTGTGCAGTAATAAAATGCAATAATGTAAGCAGTACTCAAAAGTAACAACTACCAGTTATATTTCCATTTTTAATATTTATTTAATCCATTTAATATAAGAAATCACCACAGTGCATTTCTAAGTAAACAATCCCCGTCCTCAAACAAACAAAACCTTACCCACTGGTAAGCAGAATCCAACCCACAGGTATAGCCCTCAGGCATAACAGAAATTTCCCTCAGGCATAGGAAGTGTCGCCCTCAGGCACAGAAGTTATGCCCTCAGGCACAAAAGGTTTCCCTCAGGCGAAATAACTACAGCCCTCGAGCTAAATAGTGCAGTGCCCTCATGCTAATCACAACAATGCCCTCAGTCCAAATACATCAACGCTCTCAGGCTGAATAGGTAACCCGGCCATGTCCAATAGGTAAACAAGTTGTAACAAGAAATTCCTCTCAAGGGAATTCTACAATTACTACTTTAAAGGCATACCCTCAGGTATCCTGGCCAAACGGCTAAACAGTGAAACACACTCCCGGGGTGGTTTCAGATCTATGAAACGATCCCAAATAGCATTTTATTATCACAATTTAATCACCTATGCAATTCTAGGCATTAAATATAGCAACGGCATAATCCACATGACATCCCAACATGGGTTCGTGGCATAAAAACGCAAAAAAATGCACGACAGTTGGAAAATAAACACAAAGCCACCTACCTTATACGTCAACGAGTGTTATACCCGAACGCCGACTCCTGAAACACCCAAGAACGGCATTGATCTAACGAAGAACAAAATCGAAAAAAACTTAAATAACATACGTTAGGAGAAGAATTGGTAAGAACGGTACCAGGAGAGGAGAGTGCTTACCCGTTCGGTTCCAACGAGATCGTCCGAAGCCGGATCGGATTCCATAAGAACGCCCGGTGGATCTTTAAAGATCTGGCCTCCTCCTTTGGCTCAAAAATGGCTCAAGTGCCTCCTCTTCCAAATGAGGAGGCTACTGCTTGTTTTAGGCCAAAAAAAACAAAGTACATGGCATGTACTTATGAGTACACGACATGTACCTCTTTCATTTAACTGCTAATTTGGTGGCACTACCACACTGTTCATCTGTCGGCATGAGTACACGACATGTACTCTAAAGTACACGGTGTGTACTGTCGCCCAGTTGTCGGCTGCTCCACCGCCTTAATTTTTAGGCCTACCAACAGACTACACGGTGTGTAAAATACCACTACATGGCGTGGAGTCGGTTCCTACACCCTTCATCGCTGGCATGGCTCACCGCCCCGTGTACTCATCCCAACACGGCCAAAAGTACACGACGTGTTGAAAAATTACACGGTATGTAGTTCCAAAATTTAGGATTTTTCCTCATTTTCCACATTTTCTCAATAACACTTAAGGAAAAGGAAAAAGAAGAAGCCCGTACCTCAAAAATAAGAACCGGGTTCTTACATATTTGTGAAATGATTTTTTAATATATTACCTTTTATTATTTTTATTTTAAATTTTTATTCTTATTTATTTTATTTTATTAATTCTTTCTCTAATTATATGATATATGTAAGGGGATCCTCTTAAAAGTCCTCTTTTAAATTTCTATTTTTATAACATTCAAAAGGAATGATATTATGAAAGTGATTATGTTTTATGATTATTTTAGGGTTCTTTTGAATTTTTAATGTTGAAGGGAGGGAACTGTATCTCCCTCAAAAGTATTTGGTATGATTTACTTTGACGTTAGTCAGATGGTTACTCCAAATGTAACTCTGATGGTTACACCAGAAGGTATTTGTGAGGGTTGCATTGTAAGGTATCCTCTTGGGTTACAAATCATAATGTAGTCATAAGAGTTACAATATTAAATACATAATTCCCCATGTAACCTATATGGTTTATTTATGTTTTCTATGTTTTATCAAAATATCATGTTTTCACAAAGTAATTATAAGATACTTTATCAATTTGATGCATGTCTTTGTAAGAATTATTTCATATGTTTATAAGTATTTAGGTAATAATGGTTTCTCCCAATATTTTTATACCCCTTACAGAGACTTTTTCTCTAATCCCCTTTTTTATGGTGTTTTCCATTGTTTTTATGGATGGGTAATAGAAAATTAGATTCCATGATGAATTTTGTAAAGAATTTTCTTGACAATATTTCATGTTTTTATTAAAAATGTTTTATGACTTAAAATGGATATTGTTTTAGTTATACCCACTTTTTTTTATTGTGGGATGATATGTATAAAATATGTATTAAATCTATGAAACACTAAACTAAAACTATCATTGGGAATGTAATAAGTGTATTAAATTTGAGATAACTAGATTACGTAATACTTAAGGGTGGGTAATTTTAATAAGATTCATTTAATTCATGAGGTATTATGATTTAAATGTTTCAATGTGTTGTGGGAAACATTAGAATGTTTAAATGCAATTTTTACTAAAGAATGTTATAATGTCAACCACAACTATTGTTTCTTATCCTCCTCTAAGTTGTTATAGGTAAATCCATTTTAATTATTAAATATGGATGTTTGATAATGAACCTTATTTATTTGATATATGGGGATTTCTTTTGACTCGTATCACATGGGTGGGGTCCGGTTATAGATATCCCCGTGATGCATTAGTAGTCTCATGAGATGGATTATTTGGCCAAATCGGTTGGGTTTTTACACTATAATATTTAAACTGTCTTGAGAAAACTTATGATTGTTAAGGAAATATGTACATAGGAATCATGAAATCCAATAAAAAAATATTTACCTCATTTAAATTCATTAATTATTCATCTAGGATATTTTGGGTTGACATATCTATAGATACATTTCATTCAACTCATATATGTTTAGTTATTATTCATCCATGATATTTCACATAGACATATCTATGGATACATTTCATTATCAATTTATATATTTAGATTGCATGAGATTCACATTCTTAAAATTTTATATTGATATTTCCTTATCTAGTTGTTTGAATAGAATGTGTTATTAGTTATTTACCTTTCCATTTTGATTTTTTCACATTGATTCATTATTGATTCCATTTTACTTACCCTTACAGATCATTTGAGATCAACCTAGTTATTTTTATTTCCCTGGGATATGAAGAATAAATATTTGAATAAGCGTTCTTGGATGTAGTTTATTTTAGTTTATTTTGTAACATGTTTTATATTGTTTTCGCAAATTATTTTGGGTTTCATGTATATAATCTTGATTTCAAAAACTAATAAACAAATAGGTCCGTATAGATTTTTTACATATCGTTATTCTAATGTAACAAAATAACACACTACCTCTAGGCTTCTAGGGTCAGAGCATTACAATTGGTACCAAAGGATGTTTTGCAGAAAAATTGAAACTAGATTAAGGAAACATAAATTTGGGAGAAAAATCCTATGATATATATTGATTATAAGTATTCGTTAACACCATAGAATGTCGGTAAGTTAGTGATTATGTTGGTATTCAAAGAAACAAATACTTGTCTATATACTACAAGTGTACGTGGTTTAGGTATATATGAACATAGGAGTAATAACTCTGATAAGGTTTTCCAAACCTGACTCGGGGTATCATGGTACATGACAACGGGCCTTACTACACACCTGGTTTGATAATCTATAGTGATATATATAAGATAATTTGAATTTTCATTACAAACCATCATTAAGGACTTGAATGAATTGATATCCCTAAAGAAACATTATTTATAATTTTGATATTAGCTATGCATAAATATTTTAATTCATGTTAAGTGTTCTACTAGTTTTGGGATGATCATTATTTTATAACTTAATCTACTATGTTGCATTGTTTGGAAATGGGGTAAAGCAGAATGAATGTGAACTCCACTAATGTACATGATCATAAGATTAAGAAGGATCATATATTATATCGTATCAAACCAATATTTCAATGGGAAATATTCTCCCTATTATTATCATCATATAAGGATATAATATCATGTATTATTGAGATAGGTAAATATTTCTCCATGTCTTATGTCTTAGAAGGACACTAAAACTAGAAGAGGCCATCTGGGAACCCTGAAAAAGGGAATGAGTTGATGAATATGATTGGAATGATTTATTTTATGACATGTGATTATTGTGGTAAGAAACACTCTGGTTCTTTTTTTATGGGAATATGATTTTTTTATATGTGTAGAGAAAGGGGACACCATGTTCATGATTTCAAGGGTAATAAAAACGTTTACAATGTATAATGCTTTATCTATAAGGAGATGATCAACTGTGTGAAATGATGTCTCAAGCGTCAGACGAATATACAAAAAATGATGCTAATAGATAATGATCAAGTTATGATCCTTCAACTGAGGATGATGAATGATTAATATGGTGATTAAAGAAATATGTCATTTAAATATTTATTCAACCATGTAAGGATTATAAGAATTATGGAATATATAAGGATTGTACTAAAATACATTTTCGTTATGTATTTGAGAACATATATTGAATGGAACTGTGAAATGTTATTTAGTAGAAGTAAAAATTATAAAAAACACATAATTAAGGGAATGACAACACAAAATGTGTTCATTATGTTATGATAAAGATGTCTAATTGACTAATTTGGTTAATTTTTTAGTACATTGTAATTTATTAATGTCTTTCCAACAATTGTTATATGCTACTATTAAAGGACATTACAACACTTTTGGATTAATTGAATATATCCAATAAACATGTATCATACCTAAGTATTAAGTAAGAATTCATGTTTCCAATATGTTTGTATGGTGATTCAATTTATTAAAAATTTTCTAGATGATACACGATGATGTTATTCACATGTTTTCAATGTGAATGTTTTGAACTTCTTCATGTTGATTATAGGATAAAGATAAGTCTATCTTAGAAATTCTGTGACCTTATTTCTTATGTGTTGGATAATAATCTTTTAAAAGAGTTAACAATTTCTAAAATGGGTTAAGTTGATTATTGGATGAGATTTTAAAGGATAATATATTACATCACCATACAATGAATCTTGTTATATGAGATGATTTAGAAATTGTTCAATGCATGATCAAAGTAAAATATCCTGTTTATTGATATATATATTAATTTATATTCTACGATAGTGAATGAATTCTTCACCTCTAGGAAAAATTATCTTCAAACTAAAAATGTTTTCCTAGTTCTTTGGTTTCCGAATAATCAAATGGCCAATAGATCATCATGGATTTAAGGTTTTTTGATTTTTAACTTTCTCTTAACCATGTTCTCTAGCACTCTACATCAGAACATAATTGTTATTTTTTTCCAATGGATCCATGTTTCCATTTACCACCCACATTTTCCTACCAAGGGATCAATTCACATTACAATTGTACATTAATTTCTCTCTTATTATTAATATGTGATATTATAATTTTTATGATATGGGTATTTCAGTAACAGTTTATTTTCAATTAATAAATTTCTAAGATCAATTTTCAAATGTGAAGAAAAAATTTTATTATGGTGTGAAGAATTTGACACCCCAAAATTAGAAATTAAGGACAATATATTAGATAGTGTGCATGAAATGAAACATGTTGTATATAAGGGAATATACATCTCTGATACATTGAAATATATTTATAATTTATAATAGATTTCATATATTCAATAGTTGGTAATGAACTCGACATCGAGTTATCTTGCATTACAAACAAGACCAAATTTTACCAAATAATGATATATTATGAAATTAAATAATACATAACCTAGAATTTTAATTTTTAGTTTTTTAAAGGGTAAATAATCCATGAAAGTATAAGTTTTATGAAAATTAAATGTTAATTCATTTGTAATAAATTAATTGGAAAATATTATAAAAACTAATTGAATATAAAAGAAAATATTATTATTCTTACAAAGCTCTTTTACTATAATATATTTAATTAATAATAATTAGTTGTCGATATTAATGTAATATATATATATCATATATTCAATATAATAATTTCTATGTACATCCAATATATTTTATAATCATAATATAATAACAACCCCTATTTTATAACAAAAACCTATTTTTTTATAAAGGCCATTTTACCACTTTTTTATGGATAACCCATTTTAAATATATATTTTGACACATTAACTAATTTAATAAGACAAAATAAACGTTATATTTGAATTATAAACCTATTACTTATGTTCAAGTAATTATTTTATGTTTTTCTAAAACTTTTAATTTTTTAATGAATAGTTAAAAATATATCATTTTAGTTCTAAAATTCTTTTTTATATGATATATTAGTAAGGTGAAATTATGTCTTATGTCATTTTTAATGTTTAATTATAGAATATTATTAATATTTAATTTAATATATTTAATTTTTATCCATTTCACCCTAATATTGAGTACAATTTCAAATATATCTTCCATACTTTGTTACTTTAAAAATGTGCATTGTCGTCCCGTCTACCAGATTAAATTTAAATAAATCTATGTCAATTACATGATTGACAGTTCAAAAATTGGATTTCATGTTTGGTATCAAAATAATTTATAAATTCTAATAAAATCAACTCTTTTTTAACAAACAAAATAGTGATTGTGATTTAAATTAATAAAAATGGTAAAGGTTAAATTAAGATTAAAAAGGGACTAAGACATTACTTTAGGGACCTAAACAACCTATACGCTTGTAAAAGAGCCATTTATGGCCATATTTAGACCCTATACTAATTCTTTCGACTTTTAATAATTATTGGATCCACTTTCAATGGAAAAAACATGTGTGGAATTCCCTTTCTTGAAATTTACAAGAGTACCACTACTCCTCCATTATAAGAGGCTGCCTCTCATCCCACATTGTCAAACCATTCATGATACTCTGTATCAACCAATATTTTCTCATATAGCTCCTAAAAATCCATTCACTCATCCTAGAAGCCTTTCCTTTGGATTAAATCCATCCAATTAATCATTTTGGAAAAAATAAAAGAAAATACCTGATTAAGAGGTGATGTCTTCTCTCAAGATCTCTAGTTTCATTTTCATTATTCAACCCCTCAATTACATTTGATCTATTATAGTATAAAAAACATTATCATAAATATACTATAATGTTTATATAATATATCATCAAACTACACTTACACACACATCCATCTAATGGTTAACAAACATACTTTTTCTGTGTACAACAAACTACTGCCTCCTGAAATGATGATTTTTCATTTTTCCCTTCCAACTCTCATGGTGACCATTATGATGGAAAATATATTAATATATTAATATATTATATTTATTATGTATTTCTAATTATTCAATCATTTAATAACACATAACATTAATAATTCTCATTTTGCATTAATGTGATACCATCATTTGAGGAAATGTGAACTACCACCCCTCGAAGCGATATAATTCGATCATTGCTAGACATGGAACATATTAAGGAAAATTTTAGTAATATTATGTAACATATATAACATAGATATGATACTGGAATTATAATATAAATATTTGTCATTTATTTTTCAAACTTTTAATACGACAATGATATGAAATGAGCATTCATGTGTATGTACGACCTACTGTCTCTATGAACAAAACACTTTATTTCTTATCTCCAAATATTACAGACATCTATAAATACATATTTAATGAATATATGAGATAATTAATTTTTATTTTACATTATTTATATAATTAAATTCAGATTTATAAAATACTAATAGCATGTAATATGTCAAAACATTCTTCGGAAAGGTAGGAAATTAACACCATAAATTGTAAAAATAATGAACATGTGCATACAAAATGGTAATAAAATATAAAAAGAAGTTATTATAGGATATTAAAAACATTATTATGGTTCATTTATAATTCATTATCATATTTTAAACCACTATATATTAGGATAAATACCACACATAAAAATGATGGTTAATGTAAGGGATTTCATCTCAAGTTAGTTATAATTGAGACATATATTTTATCTTCACATTAATTTGGTGTATATATTGAAATTTGACATGGTATATCATTAATATACTTATTACAGTTAATTTATACCTTTCATTTTACTCATCTATAAGTTCGATTTAAATGTTTCAATGTTTTATGTGGCACAGCAGAATGATTAAATGTTATTTTTCCTCATGAATGTTTTAATTTCATCAACCATGGTTATTATTTATTCTCCAATAATTTATAATTGAAAAATACATATTTTTTATTCAATATAGAAATTTGATATAGAAAATTTTATATTTGATATATAATTATTTCATTGTACTGGTACGACATGGGTGGATCCTGATTATTAAGAGCCCCTCGATGAATCGGTATTCTTATTATATGAATCATTTGGCCAAATCAGTTGGTTTTTGAACCTATATTTTGTAAACCTTCTTGTGAACATTATTTATGTTTAAGTTACCATATACCAAGGAAACATGGAATCTAATAATTAATCATATCCCTCATTTATATTCATATTTTATAAATTCATGATATTTTGAATCGACATATCTATATATACATTTCAATTCCCCTAGTTAGATTCAGTTATTATTAATCCTTGAGATTCAGTTTCAAAATATCTATGGATACAGTTAATTCTCATTTTTTTATATAGATGGAATGTTTTTTTGTTTCTTACCATTCCATATTGATATAGACTTCTGAAGTTATTTTAATGGCATGTGTAATTTGTTATTCAGTGTTCCATTTTAATTCATTCCAATTGATTCATTATTGCTTCTCATTACATACCCTTAATGATAACTTGAGATCAAAATTATTATTTTTTCCCATGGTTATGATGATGAAATATTTGAATAAGTGTTCATGGATGCATTTTATTTCGATATATTGTGTAATATATTTTTTTCCCAATGTATTATGGGTATTATGTATATAATTTGGTCTTCCAAGACTACTAAACTGATAGGTCCTTTGGATATTTTCCCTTAAAATCATTCTAATATAATAAAATAATGCACCGGATCTGGGATTCTGGGGTTGGTGTGTTATAGTTGGTATTAAAAGAAATATATCCTTAACCTTAGAAACTAAATTTGGAAAACATATATTATGTAACACGGCCCTAAGATGGACATTGAGTATATGTATACAAGAACATCCTGGAATTTTGGTAAGGTATTGATTATGTCGGTATTCATAATAAGATATCCCTTTCTAGATACTAAAATTGGATGTGGTTCTGGAAAATATGTACCTAGCAGTAAAAAGTTTGACAACTTGATCTGGGCCTCACTCGAGATAACATAGTATATGAAAATGGGCCTTACTTTGCACTTGGTTTGACAGTCCTAGGAGATGAATATAGTATTATTCCCATTTCCTTTACAGACCATTTTTATGGACTTGAATGTAATGATATCACAAAGAAACCATGTTTAAAATTATCAGTTTAGCTTTGCATTAATTTTTCAATTTATGATAAGTATTCCACCAGTTTTGGGATGATACATTATTTTATGATTTAATCTATTATATGAAAATATTTAAAAATTGTGCCTACTATAATGACTATGAACACAACAAATAAACACGATCCATAGAGTAATAAAGATCATATCTATCATGGTATTATGAAAATATTCAAAATGTTAATATTCCCCTGAGTATTTTAATCATACGAAGAAATAATATCATGTGCTAACAAAATAGTTAATGAATTATACATGTAATAAGTATTCAAAGGAAAACATATTAAAAAGAGGACATATCAGTAGCAAAAAAAGGGAATGATTCAAAGAATATGATGGGAAAGTAGTATTTTCCAACAATAGATAATTATGGAAATATACAATCTTGTAATTTCTAGAAGGGAATCGGAGTATTTTATATGTGTGGAGAATATGGAAACCAAGTTCATGACTACACGGTAGTTAAAAAGTTTTCCAAATTAAAATCCATCAACTACAAGGAGATGGGACAATATGTGAATCAATGTCCCATGTGTCAAAATAATATTCCACAAATGATACTATTTGAAATTATCGTGTTATTCTACTAACACAAATGATGATGAATGACTAATATTCCTATTCATGAATTATTTATTTTGAATATTTAATCAAACATTTACTGATTATAAGAATTATGGAATATATAATTATTTTACTGTAGTATATTTTCATTAAGGATTTGAGATATTATGTGGAATGGTACTATGAAATGTGATTCATAAGAAGTTACAAATTTTGAAATTACATAATTTAGGGAAATAAAACACTTAATATGTTCCTACTATGAAGACAATGATGAACAAATGATTAATTTGGACATGTTCTGGCTGCATTGGAATTTATTAATGAATTTTCAACAAGTGTTATATGATATTATTTATAGAGTTTAAAACACATTTGGATAAAAGGAATATGTCCAATAAATATTTTTCTTATATAATAAATAATGAAGAATGCATGTTTCCAATATGTTTTTATAGTTATTCAAGTTATTAACATATTTCAAAAAGATTCATGATGAAGTTATTCAAATGTTTGGAATTTGAAAATTTAGGGCTTCTTCATGTTGGTTAAAGGATAATGATATGTTCATCTTGTAAATTTATTGACCTTATTTCTAAAGTGTTGGATCATAATATTTTGAAAAGTTATCCATTAATAAATGGATTAATATGATCATCAGATGATATTTTAGAGGGTAATGTCTAACTTCACCATATGATGCATCATGTTCATATATATGAAGTATAAATATTTCAACTAGTGATGAAAGGAAAAGTTGATGTTTAATGAAATATATATTTACTTATATTCTTATAGAGTGAAATAATTTCTCAACTCAAATAAAAATTATCTTAAACCTAAATATTTTGCGCAAGTATCTTAATTTCTGATTAATCAAATAGAAATTAGAACATCATGTATATAGGTATTTATAACTGGTAAATTTCTCTTAACCATGTTCTTTAGTACTCTCCAGAAGAACACTAATGTTCGATTTTCTCTCTATATCAATGATTCCATTTCCCACACATGTTCTCCTGATAATGTACCTATTGATATGACCATTGTAATTTCCTTTCTATCTTATTAGGAATATGTGATATTAATAAATTTTAAGATGTGGGCCCTTTAACAATTCTTTATTTTCACTAACTATAACTTTTAGATCAATTTTCAATTGTGAGGACAAAATTTATTGAATGTGGAGAGAATGTAACACTCCAATGTTCTAAATTAAGGACCTTGTATTTGATAAAATGAATGAAATTTGACACCAATAGTGTAAGTTAAAATAATACCCTAATATTTTAAAATAAATTTACTTTTCAAAATTAATGTGATATATTCTATATTTTGTGATGCTCTAAACATTGTGTTATCTTATGCCACACACAAGGCTGAGTATTAATAAATAAATTTATATTATTAAATATTAAAAGTTATTACCTACACATTGAATTGTTAGTTATAAAAATGGTTAACTTATCTATGATAATTTATGAATTACACATATTTAAAATGAATTTATTTTTATAAATTTACTATAAATGAATATAAAAACCAATATAATATATAAGAAAATAATATAATATTAACATAGAATTTTTACCCTAACAGATATAATTATTTATTATAATGTCATATATATATATATATTCAATATAATATTTTTTAGTTCATCCAATACATTTTATATGCATAATATTATAACAAACCCTATTACATAAATAAAAACCAATTTTTTTATAAAGGAATGTTTACAACAATTTAATGGAGAACCCATTTTAAAACTATATTTTGACAATTTAGTTGATTTATTATGTCAAAATAATATTTTTATCTTAATAAACACATAATTTTTGTGTTAGCATGATTTTTTGATGTTTTTTTGAATTATTTCATTTTTTTAATGAATAGTTAAAAATACTTCATTTTAGTACAAAACTAAATTTTTATCTAATTTATTTAAATATTTAAATCATGTAATATGTTGGATTTAAAGTTTAATTATATTAACATTTTATCAAATAATTAATTTTATTTCAATTTAATCAATTTTACATTGAAATTTATATTAAAAACATAGTTAACTTTCAGATATTTTAACTTTAAAAACAAGCATTGTTGCCCCACCTATGATATTATATTTAAATCAATTTCATCCAGTTATAAAAATGGAATATGGAAAAATGAATTCCATATTTATAATTAGAATAATTTATAATGAGTAATAAGACCAACCTTTTTTCTAAATGTATTAGTGAAAGTGATCATAGTAAATTAAAACAATTAAAGCTTAATTAATATGAATAAGGGACTAAACCTTAACATTAGGGCCCAAAAGGACCTATAAAATCTTCAAAGAGCCATTTTATGGACCTATTTATACCCTATCCTCACTTCTATAAACATTTTTTCATTATTTTATCCACATGTAAAGGGGAAAATTGGGGTGGAATTCCCTTACCCAAAATTTACAAGACTCTCACTCCTCCTCCACTATAAAAAGGCATCATCTCCTCAACATCATAACACATATCAGGACACATTATATTGAAAAATAACTTCCTAAATAGCTCTTAACCCTCTATACCCTCATCCTTGAAGCCAAACATTTTTAAGAATGATATCCAAGGAATTAATTTGGAATTAACCAAAAGAAGTTTCCAGATTAAGAAATAATGTCTTCTCTCAAGCTCTCTAGTTTCATTTCCATTATCCAACCCATGAAATATTTTTATTATATGTTTGTATAACAAAATATTTATACATAATATACTATAATTTTCTATGGTATATTTTATACCTACACTTACTCACACATCAATTTAATGGGTAACGAATATGCTATTTTTTTGTATGGCCAACCACTACCTCACGAAAAGATGACAGTTCATTTTTCCTTACCCCCACTCATAATGGAAATTATAATGGAAAATATATTTATATATTATATTTATTATATTTATTATGTCTTTATACTTGATTAATCTGTTTTTAAAAAATACATATAATTCAATATATTTTGTGTCAACATGATACCTCTTTTTGGGCAACTGTGGACTACAACCCCATCAAAGTGATGTCATTTGTTCATGATATCCATGGAAAGTATTAAGGATGATTTTAATAAACCCATGTAACATATAAAACATAGATAAAATAACATAATTATTATATACCATTTTATAATTTATTTTTTATTTTTTTTAAAACAAATAAATGAATGTAGTGTCCATGTTTAAGTATGACATAGTGTCTCCGTAAACGACGCACTTCATTTCATAACTCAATATATTATGGATTATTATAAATACATAAGTAATGAATATATAAGATAATTATTTCATTGTTTATATTATGAGTATTTTAAAATATTTATCTATTAAATAGTAACAAAATTTTACAAATCAAAACATACTTGAGAAAACTAGGCAATTAACACCATAAATAGTTATAATAATAAAAAAGCGTTAGCAAAAGGGTACTAAAATATTATAATAAGTTAATATATGTTAATATAAACTTTAGTATGGTAATATTTCAATTTAATGACATATTTTGAACTAATATAATTGAGTATAAAGACAACACAAAAAATTAATGATAAGATAAGGTATTTCTTCTCCAGTAACATTCCTTCGAGACTTATTTTTTTTATGCACTGATTCACATTTATATGGTGTTTATATCACCTTTTAAAATTTTATATCATTAATATATTTATTATAATGATATTATAATTTTCATTTAATATATGGTGAATTATTATTTAAATGATTCTATATGCTATGGGACACATTGGAATGTTTAAATATTGTGTTTTTTCAAGAATGTTTTAATGTCAACTACCCTTGTCGTTACTTATCATACTCCATGAAATAATTGATAACTACATATTATTTATTCATTTAGGATATTTTATGATTCAAGTTATTTATTTCAGATATATGTATTTCTTCGGACTAGTACATAATAGGTGGGGCCCGGTAACATATTGTCCCTCGATGCATCAGTAGTCTCCTGAGACGAAAAAATTGGCCAAATAAGATAGGTTTTTAATCAATATTTTGTAAACTATCTAGTGAAATTTATTTAAGGTAAATGTAACATGTATCTGGGAAATATTTAATACAATAATTAATCATTTCCCTCATTTAGATTCAATAATTATTCATCCCTGAGCATTTGTGTTGATATATCTATAGATACAATTCATTTCCATTATTTAGATTCAGTTATTTTTCTTCAATTATATTTTTAATCAATATGTATATGGATACATTTAATTATTTATTTATTGAATTAGATTTAATGTCTTTTAGTTTTTTACCTTTCCATATTAATATTTTCTTATCAATTTATTTGAATTAAATGTGTTATCAGTTATTCACCTTGCCATGTTAATTTATTCTGATTGATTTATTATTACTTATGATTTATATAACCTTATAGAGAATTTTCGCTCACATTTATTATGATTCATTCCCTAGGTTATGAAATATAAATCTTTGAATAAGAATTCATGCATTCTTTTTATTTTATTTTTTTATGAAGCACGTTTTATTTTTTTCCCAGTGTATTATGGGTATCATGTGTGTAATATAGATTCCCAAGAATATTAATTTACCAGTCCTTGGGGATTTGTTTCCTCATCATCAGGTAAATTTAATAAAATAATGCACTAGCTCCGGGATTCTAGGTTTGGGGTGTTACAATAATTTCCTTTACACTTTGAAATTTACTATTTAAAATCAAAAAATATTTAAAATATTTAAAAAATAATTTCTATTGAAATGATCCTTGGAAAAATACAAAGGGAAATTCATATCATTGAGTGGCCATGATGGATGAATTTTTTTATGATATATATTGTAAAATAATTATTTCATTCATATTATATGTATGAAGTCAAAAATTCCTCATTCTGAAAATGATAAGAATATTTCTTTGAAAACATTTTTTAAAAATTCATACATAAGTAAACATTTTTTTATCATAATTATTTATTAAAAATTACTAAATGGGGGAATATAATTAAAAAATCCTTGGGTAATTTTAAATATATTCTTTAAATAATTTTTTGAAAAAAAATTCATATATATGAAAAAGTATTTTCGACCGAAGAGATAAATAATATGATTTTTACATGAAAACGTTCCTTTGGACTCTTGAGTAAATAAACCAAGGAAAATTAATTGAAATTTGAAATTTATATAAATATGGAGAGTATTAGAGATTAGATGATATTCTTGTGGGTAAGATCTTGAAATTTCATCATTGGAATCACTGTTATAAACAATCCAAATAAATAATGAGATCGTCACATAAAACCCATACAACTTTGATAATTTTTGAATCATATGGGTAATGAAGGAAAAATTCCTTTGTTGGATATTTTATTATACATAATTTTCATAATAATAACAATAAAATACAATCATGGAGTGGATAAACATCTTGTAAAATAAACTACTAGTAAATTTTGTATGTGTCTTATAGAAATTAAAAAACGATGAATACCATGATCACTAAGTCCGACTTACATTATACGTGTTTAAACCTCATTTATAATAAATATATATTTTTAATAAAGATATTTAATAATTTAACACATAAATATAAACCATATAATATTTAATTACATCCATTTATCACCCTCATATTAACAATCCTTTATTTAAATTACTCTTCTCGTTGATTACTTCTTCAATTTTTATATATTTATTGGTTTGATTGTTTTTGTAATAAAAATTTGAGTATGGAACCATAATATCTATAATTTTATCAGTAATTAAAATATAATATATATTAATCATATACATATTTATATTTATGAATTAATTATATAGATATAAAAATGAATTTCACCTTCCATGGAGATGGTAGGTTATATATTTTGATAAAAAATGCTTTCATTTTTTGACGAATGGAATAAATGAATGGTAAATAATAATTTACCATTATATACATATATCTATATCATATAAAAAATATATATTCAAAAATTACATCATCATTTCCTTCCATGTAAAATAAAAATGAATAATAATTCACCTCGCTTCATGGAGATGGTAGTCCACATATATTCAAGAGTGACGTTATCATTTTCCAAAATATTAGAAAATAAAAATTTAGATAAGATATTAAAAAATATATAAGTATAAATATTTCATAAATAAAATAAATATATATTTATATAAACACTCACACACATTAAATCCATACTGAGATCCATCTTTGATGGGCGGTGATGGAGAAATAATTACATTGATTCACGTAGCAGTAGTCTGTCATTCACATGATCTATGGTTTTGTTTCCCATTTTATAGAATAGAATATGGATATATGTTATTAGATTAATATAATAACATATTAGAGTATTTAATCTTGTTTTTTGGTTATTTAATCATAATTTTAGATGATTTTAATGAGGTAAAACGTGAAATAATTCAAAAACCACAAGTTTAAAAACTATACAACTCCTTCAAACAACCTCATTAGTTTTATATGTAAATCATTCCTATGATATTTTTATGATTTAAAAAGACACTCCTCGTCATGGGGAGGGATTTAAGAAATGTATTTGGGTAGGTATTGGATGAACCGAAAGCCTCTTTAAATCTGTATAGGAATAGAGCTGGGGTCCCCTTTTGTAATTGAGGTGAGTAGAACACTTGTAATTTTCCCTGTTTTAAAATAATTTCAGGTCAAATTCATGATAAAATGGATCCAAATGGTCCATTGAAAATTATATATGTGAAAAGGTTTAAATTATTCAACAAAATATAGATTAAATAAGTTTTGAGGTTATTTTAACCTTTTTCTTTTTAGTTTAAACCTCGAAAAACAAATTTTATCCTTAACCACAATAACCAGTTTTTAATATTTTTACAATTCAGTATGAACAAAATTTTTTTTTACCTTATTAGATATTATTAATTATGATGATTTTAAATTTTGAAACTTTTTCCCAAAATAATGTTCACATAGGTGTCATAAATATATTTAAAAAATCATAAAATTGAGTTAAAAAGGAATTTTCCAACGAAATGTTTTCCCATGTATAAAAACAATTCATATCGAAATTCAACATAAAATTGATTCCAATGAAATAAATTTGATTAGTAATAATATAATTGAAATAATTATACTTTTAAAACTTTTTTAAAACAAATTATAACATTATAAAATTTTTAAATGAAAAGGAAATTTTAACAAAAAAACATTATTTATCATTATCCAATTAAAATCTGATAATTTCAGAAAACCCAAAAACAAGTCATTGATAGATTCTTTTGTAATTATTATTTTAAAATTGAGGTTAAATTTAACAAGTGAGTCTTCTAAAACTGTAAAAACTAATTTTATAATAAGTTATCAAAATGTGATGAACCCTCTTTTTATAAAAAAAAATATGTTTTTAATCATGAAACTAGATTTATTCTTATCTACTGAATATAAAAAATATTACATGAATTATAATAAAAATTATATAATATGTAATGTATATATTTCATTATAATATTTTAGCAATTGTTTTTATTTTAATTTATTATGATTGAAATTCATTGTGTGCATAAAAATAATTTTTTTAAAAAATATTTCTTTTATTTTCAGATGATTTTTATTTTCATTTTTAATAAATTGATAACAATTTATTTTATTTTAAAAATGTGTAGAAAATATTTTATTTCATAATTTATTTATCCCTACTCTTACTCACCACCCTAATGTATAGGTGATAATTTTCACATTAAATAATAGTATTTTAGTAGTATATCAGGATTCATTAAAACTCAGTGTTTCCTATAACACATGATATCTAAAAATTAAATTTATTTGAAAATATTTATATTTCATAAAATCTCTATGCATTTTAGTTAGTATTCTAATGGAATCATTATAAATAACACTCCCCAATAAGGGTGTATAAATACATTCACAAGTCATCTTGTATACCAATTGATAATAATAGTCTACAAGTAATCGATATTGAGTCTCCTAATCCATACTCATGATCTCAAAAATGATTCAAATATTTAATATAATGAAATATCTATGATTTTTATACCTGTTAATAATAATTGAAAACATATTAAACCTCTAAATACCATCATATTTAACCCTTAAGTGTGTAAAAATGGTAATAAACATTGAAAAATAATCTAAAACCAAACCCAAATAAATTACAAATAATGTAGAGATTACTGAGTATGGAGAAACCATGTCGAACAATAACAAACCCAATAAATATTTCATAATGATCATACATATGACTATTAGTTTACCCTCTCCATGACCTGGAGTAAACATCTAAATCACCTAAAGCTAGCCTATGCATTCTCCCTACACTTGGCCTCCTATTATCTAACAACAAATTGATAAACTACCCAGCTACCACTACTACCCATAACCTTTAAAAATATATGATCATATACTTTAATAATTATAAAATGAACCCTAAATACAACTCTAGTGTAATTATAGTATCCTAGCCATAGATTCATGAGACTTAACGAAACCACATTAACCATCTAGTTATAGTAATCTTTTATAAAACTTATGAAGGTTCCCAATTACCTACAAGAATGGCCCACATTAGGTTTTTAAACACATTATTATCATAGATTACATGGTGAAACACATTAATATCACTCAATATATATCATGAATCATATAAAAATTGGTGAACCTCTACATTGATTAATATATCTATCACCACACTAATGAGAACATTAAATTCACCTTTTTATAGTGCACATATATATATTATCAATCCTAATATAATTAGAATCCATCTCATAAGAACCAACACCTCCAATTTTACTATCTATATTATAGGCCAAGTTCAAAACATCTGAATAAAAATTAAAGTAATATATTTTCACTTAATATTATATTGAATTCTTCAATCTGTCCCAAATACAATTATCCCTATTCATCTCATCACATGAAAAAATTCAAGAAAAAAAATGCAGGACTATGATGCATGAAGCATAGTCAATCACAAATATATTACCTTATACATGATTCCTAACTCCCAATCCTTATACAACCTCAACTTAGTCAAAAAATATTGATAGAACAGTGAACAAGAAAATCCTTTTCGGATAGACCTTGATATGGCTCTACCATGTCCAATATTTCTCACCATTATTTCATGAGGCCTTAATTTATATACATAGAAAATTCCAAAATCATCAAAATGGGTGTCTCAATATAATCGAATATAGTAAATAATTAATTGATCTGAAATACTATATCTTGAGGAACACCTTTACATGTAAAGAGTAGTGGATATTTCTTCGATAAATTTAACTACAAATAATACATGTATAGTGTAATGACCAGGAAATTTGGTGGAATTTTTTTTTTTCATAAATTTATGGAAATTTTACATGTCCATAGTTTCTGATGGCGCTTGATTCCGAGGCCCGGTGTGCCTGGAATCAATTTCTAATGTTTTGTTCGGGTATATTCGATAAACGTACGAGCAGGATTTTATATCTTTTGAACCAGTGCTCAGAACTAAAATCTGATGTCACCGTTGAACTCACAGCATCGAAGATTTCTTTGTGAGACCTTCACCGCAGTTGCGTTTTAACAAAAATAAAAGTTAGTTTTGGGGGTTTTTAATTCAATTAAATAATCATAAAGGTGTTACTTTATTTTTATTTGTTGTGGTTTAATCCTTAAAGGGGAGTTTGAAGGTGGGGCCCACCCATGCATAACCTCACTTGGGAGGATATTATTAGGTGGGGCCCACATAAGCTTTAACCCCCTTTTAACTCTCCATAATGTGGGTGAAACCATTGAACTTCCCCCCACTAATTAATGTGCCAAACCACTTAATGAATTTATTGAACCTCTTTTAATTAATTGTCACCCATTTGAATTATTTTTAATTCTTGACCAAAGAATTAAATAATGGGTTGTCCTAACCCATTATTTTTTAGGTTGGCGGATCCTTTTTTTAGAATTTTGGGAGAGGATGAACTTTTGGAGAACCCTTGGAGAAATATCCTCCAACGAAGAACATCTTCTAAACGAAGTTTGAGGATGACGCTTGAGCCCAGATAAGAAGTGTCTTGTGGGGGTGACGAACGCCGATGACACCACTATCATCGACTTCGTCTTCTTCCATGTACCACCTCTATCGATGATTGAGGTAGGGGATTTGTGGTTATTTGGTACCTGTTCTTCATCGTTCTACTATCAGAATGTGAATTTCCTTTTGTTTATCAACATAACGAAGAGGGTAAGGGCCGCATGAACACGGCCTGACTCCCACTCTAATTATCTTCAGTAGATGGTGGCAGTTTCAGCGCAATGGTGCCACTGGAGGAACGGGCCGCGGCCAACGGGTAGCAGCTGACTGGTTGTGGCGATATGTGTGGGGACCAGTAACGAGCTGACCACGAGATGAACCGACGATGCATGGGCCGTCGGATGGCCGAAGGAGCGCGGTGCCCTCGCGCCACGGAAAAGCGGGCCGCGATAGTTCCATAAGGGAGTAGTTCCATTGTACCATGCCAAAGGAAGAAGTCACAGCCACGAAGGCCGTGACAGTCGGACGGGAAGGGTGTGGCGCCGTCGCACCGTGCCATAGAGGTAACGCTGCCAAAGGCCGCGGCGGACGGAGGAGGGCGGTCGGCTGAGCCGGCCACTGGCGGGTGCTCCACAAGGTAGGACCCTTTGGGTAATGTGGTTCACCAAACCAACAAATAGATCTGGTTCCTTCAGAAGTCAGGGGGTGAGCCACCCCCCCCCCCCCCCCACTGTGGTGGCCTGGCCACGTGGGCCAGCCTGCCATGCCATGCGGGCCCACCGGTCAGGCCACGCTGGCCGACCTTCCTGGCCATGTGGGTCGGCCCGCCCGGCCATGCGGGCCTGGCCACCCTAACAGGTCGAGCAACCCCATCGGTTCAGGCCGCCGTTGTGGGTCGGGCTGCCCCATCAGACCGGGTCGGACCCCTGGACCGGGTCGAACCCCTATCCGGACCCGTTTAACATGAAATCACATCTTCATCTGTATCATGGGCTACGGGTGTTTGATCGATGAACCGTCTAAAGCGACATGAAGCATAGAAAAAGATAGTTCTTTTGGAATACCTTACATGAGTTTTGTACATAGTTGGGGTATGGGCGGGTTGGTTTGAACCTAAAAACTAATCGGGCCCCTAGAACGGTAATTCCACTAACTCACAGACCGGGAGTCTGAATGTCACTCTGTCTATCGCATTGGTTTCCTTATGATGAGACAGATATATGGGATACATCAACTCAAGACTTCGTGGTAGTTGATGTGTCGACACCTTGCTCGAGAAGAAGACCCTCCCGTAATCGAGGGTGCTGTGTACGAGAACCCTATTGTTGGCTGCGACGTTGATGATAGGATCCTACATGGATCCACTACTAGAATTGGATCCTCCATGGGTTGGACAGTGACGAGACTAGACATAGATCCTATTTGGGTTAGATAGTGACCATACTGGACCTGGATCCTCTGTGGGTTCGGCAGTGAAGAGACTAGACCTGGATCCTCCATGGGTTTGAGAGTGACGAGACTGGACATGGATCCTCTATGGGTTAGACCGTGACGAGACTAGACCTGGATCCTCCATGGGATCTACAATGAAGATATTGGACATGGATCCTCCATGGGTTCGACAGGGATGAGACTGGACCTGGATCCTTTATGGGTTCGACAATGGCAAGACTGGACCTGGATCCTCCGTGGGTTCGACAGCAACAAGACTGGACATGGATCCTTCGTGGGTTCGATAGCGAGGAGAATGGACTTAGATCCTCCGTGGGTTCGATAGTGACTAGTTCTTGTACCGAGATCCCATGTTGGATCGACACCTTCGACAGACAGCTATTTTAGGTTTCTACGGATATCTGTCATTCGATAGTGAAAGGAGATTCAGTGGCTACAACTGATCATCTCTTACTCACTTTTAATTTTTGTATTCCTAGTGTGAGCTAAGTCATTACATTCATGTTTACCTCGTGTTTGAGAAGTGTACTCTTGAAGACTTAGGTATATGTATGGGACTATACCTATGTAAGGGTGGATGCTTCTTCGTTGATGAGAATCCCACGTGGCTTTCTTATGTGAGCTGTAACTATGGGGCACACCCTGTGTTGAACTATCTTTCTAGTAGTGTTTCTACACATGTGGAATGGAATGTGGTTGGGATTAAGAGTTGGAGCCGGTTTGTGATCAGAAACATAGATACATGTATGGGTATACACCTAAGTAAGGATGGTTGATACTTTGTGATTGTATCTTTACTTATGTGGCATATCCTTAGTGGATTCTGGGATACCTTCGGGGGTCTTGGGGTCCCCTACTGAGTATTGTTATAATCACCCCATCACGGGCTTCGCCCGCACCTTGTTGTGTTCTATACAGACGATGGTCAACAATGATCAAATCCAATGGTAAAGAATGGGAGGCTAATCGGATCATACAAGATGGGACGTACCTCAGGGAAGATTTGTTTGAGATATTTACCAACCCTTAAAGTAGGATTCCCCAGTGGACGATCCAGGAGCTGTTTTCCATTTTTAGTAGTACATGTACTTGTTCTTCAGTTGGGTTTGTATACTGGCCCACATACATTAAACACACATTTATTTTCTATATTAGTACATGTTGAATCTTCTGATTGTGTTCAGACTATGTGTGATACAAATTTAATGGAAATTCCTTCCCTTTTTATCAGGGACTTACCATTGGTTCTAGTCGCTATCCCCTGGCCTATGGAAAGCGGGCTTGGGGTAGTCACAGCATGGGCCCCGAGGACGGGTTGTGACAAATTGGAATTAGAGGAGTTATTTCTACTATAGAACATGGACTCTGATTCTTTTAATGGAAATAGTGTTAGGTGTTTTGGGTGTGGTTATCAGTTTAGGGAAACTAGTGTTGGTGCGGCGGTCGACGTACCCATACACTAGGACTCTGACTTCTGATTTCCGACTCAGAGCACGAAAACACTAATTTCATGACTGTTTATTTTGAAATGTTTTCTTTGTGTTTACTTTATGAAAGCTCACCAGGTATACTTTTTATCGTAGATAACCTATTTCTTTTCAGTATGTCTCTACTTAGTCAGTCAGTGCGGGTTCTGAGTGTAGAACACGATGGAAGCCCACCGAGCGATGAGGCCTCAGTACAGGGCCCCTTCACAGCGGAGGCACCAGTGATACCACTTCCTACAAGGCTATCATTGTCACTATCCCCAACAGCAGAGGGTTCATGCTGCTTTAGCGCATTGTACGGGTTCCTGTGATAGAGGCCTCTGAGGTTTTGAGGTGAGACAGATTTTTAGACGGCTGGGTACTGGCTGGAGTTTGAAGCACGAGTTTTCCACATAGTTGGGACACCCGCTGACTTGATGGTGCACCTAGATATTTGTATCTTTTAGAGAGTAGCTGAGAGGCGGTGGAGCTAGATTTTCCAGTTTTATGACGAGGTGGCCCTGACCTCAGGGAACATCGAGGGTCTTTTCAGTATGGAGTTTGTATAAGAAACTCTACACTCTGTGCGTGCTCAAGAGCTGCTGCTCTTGCAGTAGGGATTTCCAACAGCAGCCGATTCATCTGTAGCAGGCAGCAGGAAGATGACATGGTGAAAAAAGTGGGTTAGATCTACTGTTATATGACCCCATGATGTGGCATTGGGGGTGATGGCCACTCGAGGCCAAGGGAGTATTGAACGGAGAAGGGTTTGTTTTTTCTGCAGGGAACGGGGTCACAGAGCATGTGACTCTCCGAATCCCCCACACGGTTGATCAGCAGGCGTTAGAGGAGCCATCAAGACAGATGAAGTGGTAGGAGCTTGAGATTTAGCCGAGCGATGGATGGGGAATTGGATAAGGTCCTTCAGCAGAAGGTGGTCAGAGTCATCGAGCACTACTACCTCCACCACTAGACGGTTCACCTCAAGCTCTGGGAGCAGGAGGATAGGATCGGGACTAGCTTTAGGCATATAGGCATTTTTTCATGATGCTTTTATCTTCTTTTATGCCGTTGTTTGTGGTTGATTTGTCTTTTTTTTACTTTGAGTTGCAGTAATAAAAGACACTTGTCCTTGTGACGTTTGCTTTCTTGCCTATTTGTGTGGTTGATACTGAGAGGTTCTGGTTAACATTGTTGACCTGACCCTCACATTCGAGATTCCTACTGGAGGAGAACTAGTGACCACACACTGATGCCGACAGTGTTATTCAGCCCTCATAGCTGAGAGTAACGTTTGGATCTCTTGGTAGTAGCGTTGAGGCCATACGACGTCTTCCATGGAATGAAATAGTACCGTTCAGGTCCGGATTGACTGTATTAGGCAAATGATGTGGTTCATCCAAGAGATGAGACTGGATTTATCTTTTCGGCAAAGGAGAATCTTAGAAGCTCTTGTAGGACGTAGGCGAAGACGGGTGTACTATAGATCTTTACAACTGGCTAGTCTCACCCATAGTTCGTTGAGAGAACACTTCACAGTTTACTCTAATATCAATAGTCTTAGGTGTATCTTCTCATAGAAGGACCCGAACCTGAGACAGTGGTGTTGGCCTGAGTTCCTCTAGTACTATGAATTTGAGATATTCTATACTCCTGGGATGGGGAACGTTGTAGCAGATGCTCTCAGTAGGAGATCAGGAATTTAGCTGCTAGGAGAGGTGACAGAGCAGCTGGTCGCATTACCGATATTATTTGTGGATAGAGATGGAGAAGACTTTCTTCAGTCTCTCACAGTCACCCCTCCACTTATTACATGATTAAGGGTGGCACAACGTGGGGACATTTATTGTAAGATGCGACGTGCTCAGATATCCATAGGGCAGGCAACTGATGGATTTTATGAAGGTGGGGAGCACGCCATTCTTTTCAGAGGGCGTACCATGGTACCAGTTTCACTTCAGGAGGAACTGTTGAAGGAGTTCCACACATATCCTTTAGTGTTACATCCAAGAGTTGTGAAGATGTATCAGTACCTCTGATGATAACACTAGTGGCCAGGTATGAAGAAGGTAGTAGCAGAGTTTGTCTCATGATGCCTCACTTGTCAGCAAGTGAAGGCGGAGCACAAGGTTCCAGGAGGATTAGTTCTGCCCTTAGAGGTCCCATAGTTGTAGTGGGACGATATATCCATGGATTTTGTGATAGGATGTTCACGTACATAAAGAGGAAATGACTCTATATGGGTGATCGTTGACCAACTCACCCAGTCGGCCCACTTCTTACCCATCGGAGAGAAGGGCTCATTAGAGAGTGTGTGATGCCTCTACGTACGAGAGATCCTACGGCTTAATGGTGTTCCATAGACGATCATCTCCGATCAGGACACTCGTTTCACTTCCCAGCTATGGAAGGGGTTTCTGGAGACTTTTAGGACACTGCTTCACTTGAGCACCACCTTCCATCCTCAGACGGATGGTCAGACTGAGAGGAACCTCCAGACCCTCGAGGATAGGCTCCGTGCTTGTGTCCCCGAATTCGGTCGCATCTTGGAGGATCATTTTCCCTTGGTATATTTAGCATATAACAACAACTTACCACTCCAGCATTAGGATGGAACCTTTCGAGGCACTTTATGGCCGACTTTGCAGATCACCTCTGTGCTGGACTGACCCAGGGGAGTCCCCACTTATGGGACTGGAGATGGTGCAGGCTACGACAGAGATGGTGCAGATCATCCAGGAGAGGATGAAGACATCACAGAGTAGGCAGAAGTCCTATTCTTATAGGAGACGGAGGCCACTGGAGTTCAAGGATGGCGGCCACGTCTTTCTACGGGTCTCACCTTGACGGTGTATCCAGAGATTTGGTCAAGGAGGAAAGTTATCTCTACGATTCATCAGACCTTTCTAGGTCCTCATCAGAGTAGGTGAGGTGGATTACCACTTGTCTCTTCCACCTCAGTTTCACCGGGTCTACAATGTCTTCCATGTATCTCAGCTGAGGAGATACGTGCATGACCCATCTCACATCATCGACCAGGGGGAGCTGGACAACGATGACTGGTCGACTTTCACAAAGGTTTTCGTGGAGATTGAGGATCGAAAGAAGAGGGTCCTTAATGGACGGTCGATACCATTGGTACGCATTCCCTGGCAGCACGGGAACCTCTAGGAGAGCACGTGTGAGTGGAAGGCTTAGCTGCATGCTCAGTACCCAAATTTGTTTCCTTAGTGTGAGTTGTAGCATATGGTGACGTAAATCCCTGAGGTGGGGAGAATGTAATGACCTGTAAATTCCATGGAAATTTTTATTTATTTGTTTATTTTCCCATAAATTCATGGGAATTTTAAGAGTCTGCAATTTCTGACGGTGCTTGATTCCGAGGCCCGGTGTTCCAGGAATGAATTTCTGATTTTTGTTCACATACGTTTAGTAAACGTACGAGTAGGATTTTTTATCTTTTGAACCGGTGCTCGGAACTAAAATCTAAGGGTACCGTTGAACTCGCACCTTCAGTGATTTCTTAGTGAGACCATCACCGTTGTTTCATTTTAAAGAAAATGAAAGTTAGTTTTGGGGATTTTTAATTCAATTAAATAAAAATAAAAGTGTTACTTTATTTTTATTTGTGGCGGTTTAATCCTCCAAGGGAGGTTGGAGGTGGGGCCCACCCGCACATAACCTCTCTTAGGAAGATATTATTAGGTGGGGCCCGCACAAGCTTTAACCCCCTTGTAACTCTCTATAAAGTGGGGGAAAATGTTGAACTTCCTCCACTATTTAATTTGCCAACCCACGTAATGATTTTATTGAACCTCATTTAATTAATTGTCACCCATTTGAATTCTTTTGAATTCTTGACCAAAAAATTAAATAATGGGTTGTCGTAACCCATTAATTTTATGGTTGGCAGATGCTTTTGTTAGAATTTTGAGAGTGTAAGAACCTTTGGAGAACCCTTGGAGAAAAAACCTCCAACGAAGAACATCTTCCGAACAAAGATTGAGGATGACGCTTGAGCCCGGATCGAAAGCATCTGGCGGGGGAGACGAATGTCGACAACACCACTATCATCGAAATCATCTTCTTCCATGCACCACCTCCATCGATGATCGAGGTAGGTGATTTGTGTTGTTTTTGTACTCATTCTTCATTGTTATAATTTCAGAATGTGAATTTCATTTTCTTTATCATCATAACACGGAGGATGCGGGCCGCACGAACACGGCCCAACTCCCCCTCTGATTATCTTCTCTTGTAGGCGACGATGGCGGAACAACGGCGCCGCCTGAGGAATGGACCATGACCGATGGGATGTAGTGATATGTGTGGCGACCGGCAATGAGCCGGCTGCGAGAAGTACCAGCAGTGCAAGGGCCGTCCGGTCGCCAAAGGAGCGTGGTGCCGTCGCGCTACACAGAGGATTAGGCCACGGCCAAGTGGGCTGCGGCGGTGCTGAAGGTGCGTGGAGCGGTCGCATCACGCCTGAGGAAGAAGTCGCGACCACGAACGTTGCGGCGGTCGGATGAGATGGGTGCGGCACCGTTGCGCCATGCCTGAAAGGAACCGCGGCCAAAGGTCGCAGCGGACAGAGGAGGTCGGCCGGCAGAGCCGGCCGCTAGTGGGTGCTCCATAAGGTGGGACCCTTTGGGTCCTGCGGTTCACCAAACTAGCGCATAGTGCTGGTTCCTTCAGAAGACTGGGGGGCGCGGCACCCCCCCCCCCCCCCCACCCCCCACCATGGCCAACCTGGCCACGCGGGCCGGCAGGCCAAGCCACGTGGGCCGGTCTGCCAGTCCACGCTGGCCTGCCTTCCAGGCCACGTCGGTCGGCCGGCCAGGCCACGCAGGATAGCCAGACAGGCCAGGCCGCCAACTCGGTTCGGGTCTCCACTGGGCCGGGCCACCCCATAGGACCATGTCAGACCCCTGGACCTGGTCGGACCCCTGTCCGGACCTGTTTAACCCAAAATCACATCATCGCCCATATCTTGGGCTACGGTTGTCTGATCGACGAACCGTCTGCGGTGACGGGAAGATTAGAACAAGTTGGTTCTATTGGAATAAACTACTTGAGGTTTGGACATAGTTGGGGTACAGTCGGGTTGGTTTTAATCTAAAAACCAACTGGGCCCCTGGAACAGAAATGCCAATAACTCACAGACAGGGCGTCTGAATGACGCGCCGTCTATCGCGTTGGGTTCCTTATGATGACACCGATCTATGGGAAACATCAACTCAAGACTTCATGGTAGTTGATGTATCTACACTTGGCGCGAGGAGAGGACCCACCCACAATCGAGTGTGTTTTGTACAGGAACCCTATGGCTGGTTGCGTTTGAGATTATAGGATCCTACGTAGAACTACTACTGGACCTAGATCCTTCGTGGGTTAGACATTGACGAGACTAGACCTGGATCCACCAAGGGTTATACATGGATGAGACTGGACCTAGATCCTCCGTGGGTTTGATAGTTATGAGACTGGACATGGATCCTCTATGGGATCAATATTGACAAGACTAGACATGGATCCTCCGTGGGTTTGACAGTTACGAGACTGGACCTCGATCCTCCGTGGGTTTGATAGTGACGAGACTAGACCTGGAACCTCTATGGGTTCGACAGTGATGAGACTGGACCTAGATCCTTCATGGTTTCGACATCGACGTGACTAGATGTGTATCCTCTGTGGGTTCAACAATGACGAGACTGGACCTGGATCCTACATGGGTTCGATAGTGACAAGACTAGACCTAGATCCTCTGTGGGTTCGATAGTAATGAATTTTTGTACTGAGATCCCACGTAGGATAGATATCTTCGACAGACTGTTGTTTTAGGTTTCTACGGATATCTGACGTTCGACTTTGGAAGATGATTCATTGGCTACAACTAATCATCTCTTACTCTCTTTTAAGTTGTGTATACCTGGTGTTAGCTAAGTTATTACCTTCTTTTTTAGCTCATGATTTAGATGTGTACCCTTGATGAGTTATATATATGTATCAGAATATACCTAAGTAAGGGTGGATGTTTCTTTGTTGATGAGAAGCCCACATGGCTTTATTCTGTGAGCTATACTGATGGGGTACACCATGTGTTGAACTTTCTTTGTAGAGTGTTTCTACACTAGTGGAACGAAATGTGGTTGGGCTCAATAGTTGGAGCCAGTTTGTGATTGGTAACTTAGGTATATGTATGAGAGTATAACTAAGTAAGGATGGTTTATACTTTGTGATAGTATCTTTACATTTGTGGTTTATACTTAGTGGATTATGGTAGTCCTTCGAGGGCCTCGGGGTCCCCTACTGAGTATTTTTATACTCACCCATGCACGGGCTTCGCTCGCACCTTGTTGTGTTCTGTGCAGACGATGGTCTGCAATGATCGAGGCTGAGGGTGACGGATGGAAGGCTACTCGGAGGTGGACTAGATGGGACATACTTGAGGGATGAGTTGTTCGAGATTTGTACCTACCCTTCAGGTAGGATTACCCAGTGGACGATCAAATCATTGTTTTCCCTTTTTTACTTGTTTGCGTACTTTTTGTTTAATTGGTTTTGTATACTGGCCCACTTACATTCAGCACACATATTATTTCTATATTAGTACTTTTTGCTTCTACTGCTTGTGTTCAGACTATGTGTGATACAAGTTTAATGGAAATGCCTTCCGTTTTTTAACAGGGATTCTCCTTTAGTTCTAGTCATCAGCCCCTGGCCTATGGAAGGCGGGCTTGGGTAGTCACAGCACGGGCCCCGAGGATGGGTCATGACTTATTTCCCATCTCATAGCCCCCACATTCTACATAATAAAAAACAAGGAGAAGTGATTCCCTGAATATCTCATACATATGATGTCTTTCCACCAAAAAGGGTTACAACATAACAAATAATGAGTAATTCTCATCCCCACCACTGTGAATCTCAACTAAAGATCATTTTGGTTATATAATAATAAAATGATAAATACTTGACTTAAAACATGACAATCATAGTATTTGATATCATAGTTAAAGAGATGTTATAGGATTAATTACATACAACAAATATATATACACAATATATAACTAGTATCTCATATATCTCAATCGTGAATCATGGGAAACTTATAAACTATCACATGTATACATAAAGTTAATATAATATCCACATAATTAGTTTTCATATAATTTAAAAAAATGACTTTAAAACCATGGTGTTGTTATGTAAGGTTCCACTGAGGACGTATATCAGAAAAAATTTTATAACTTGTTGTTGACCCATTAAATAAATAAACCCTTTCTCAAAATCATCATATCAATCACATATAATCATAAGAATGTAATGTGAATCTTGTTAAAAACAATATTTCATAAACATACTCTCTTGTTCCACCACGAAACTAGTTTAAAATCATAAAGATTAAATCAAAAACCATATTTCTAGAAGCCTAACAATTATAACATCTGGATTCTATTAAGAACATTCTCATTCCCTAGTTAATTGGATTTTTTCATACACTTGTCAGGGAGAAATAATCATATGGTATATTCAAGGTTCTAACCACTTTGATATCCTACTATCATTTCCCTAATAATAATAAAATTTAAATCGATTAATTAATTGAAATTTTCATTGACCCCTTATCATCTCCCCAAAACAATGGAAAATCCGGGATTATTATATAACCTCAATAACACCACCTCATATAATTATGTTTTTGGGTTAACAGTAATTGTATATTAATACTATAGAGAGGTATATCTATTATTTGTTAACCAATAATAATATTGTATGAATATAATAAATACTAATATATAATTAATTGTAGAATAAGTATTTAATAGAAATAAACAAATTGTAGGAAATAAAAATTATATGTTTTATAAAAACGTAAACCGTTAAAATTTCATACATGGTAAAAATCAAATTCAAAATCAATCAATGATTTAATTCCCTAAAAAACAAGGTCCAAAATATTACAATAATTGGAAAATTCATTTAAAATTGGATCTAAGGCTTCACCAAAAACCATCTCCCAATCCCATGATGTATTTCAACTAAATAAATAACTTTTGTTCCCCTCTCGTACCTAAATATATGACCATTACTTCTACACACCCACCAAAGTAAACATGTAGCATGTGATAAAAGTATTCAGTTGGCCACAACCAATGGATCGCTAAAATAACATCATTACATATAGTTTCATGTAATGTATATTATAATAAAAAATTAATAATATATTTCATTATTCACCACATGGGATACTAGAAAACCACTCATAAAAATTATCATTCCTAGTTCGGTTAGAATAAAAATAAAATGGATATTACCATATATTGATCACACCTTATGAATGAGTGGCTGATTATCTATAATAAAAATATGACCAGAGATCTGAGTACAACCATTGATATAGAGTATTCATGAATGGGTCTTCACTACTCATAACATATGAATGGTTTTCTCAATCATCAATGTAGTCAGGAATCAAATATTTATTTATTTATTACCAACAACATGTGTTTGAGTGAATAGGTAGCACCACTCATAAAAAAACGGGATAATGGTTCATGGAAATAATCCACCTAAGGGTGAATGAGTAAACATTGTGATCCAAAATAAAGGTTAATGAGTTATCATATTAATATATTTTGTAGTAAATGGATTATCTCCAAAAAATATAACAAAATGTTAACTGAATTGTCATCATTAATCACAAGAGTATGGGTAATGTGGTCAACAAAACTCATAAATCAACCAATGTGAACGAGTTATAAACAACATCTTAATAATGGTTAACTGAATATGAGGGTATCATAAACAAAGGTATAGATATGTTCTCATTAAATATATTACATTGGTGAATTAATTATCACCAAAAACATAATCCTAAAAAGTTTTAATAATATATCTTCATGTTGTTTTACATTTGGGACACATGGGATAATCCCAACCTCCACATGAAAAGGATTAGGATTCCAAAAAAACATATATCTCACAAGGGTAACACAATTGTGGGAACCAACTACACCAATATCTCATATTAAATATAATTCACTGTTAGACTAACCCATACCTAATCTTCACATCATCAATAAATTCTCATCGAGGCTATACAATGATTACTATATAATATCATAGTCAATTAAACCCCTGATGGATTATATTCTCTCAATCTATCACCACATTTAATTGAAATCATAGATAATATAAACCTTGTAAATAATAAAAATTTTGATCCGTTAATAGACAATGTAGTTCTTTTTTTCTCTCAATAAGAAAGATATAATTAATTGGATAATTACATTGATGTTATAACTTTTTCACTTACCCCCATATGTCATACAAAAAATTAAATTCATTCAAAATATTGAATGAATTTATGGACCACCCACCATGTACAAAAACAATATTATTTAATGAGAATCATTAATTCATTTTTCATTATTCAATTTAAATATATTAATTATATAAAAACTTTTATTTGATTTTTTTAGAGAGTTTATCCACACATCCAGTGATCCACTAATACTAATAACATTAGAATTAGAAAATAATGTTTTTATATATTAATCTAGGAAGGATAGAAAGTTTATCTTTTTTGGGTATTAGTTCATGATAATAAATGAGATGAATAATATAAGTCATTTTAATAATATTATTAATTAATTAAAATTTTCTTAATAAACATTTCATTTAAAAAAATGGAAACAAGGAACTATGCACTCCCCCAATGTTACTTGGTATTCCAACAATGACCATTCTAGAGCCCACTATATCACATTGATATTTTATTATTTCTTTCTAATAAAATTAATATTGTTGAAAGATTTAATACATGTAACACAATATTTTAATGAACCGCTAAATTCTATTAATATTATTATTTTAACATAGCTTCTATAAACTAGCCATTATTCATGGAAGCACAAATATGCATAAATTTTTTTTCAAAATTCATTATAACTTGTTTATATATTGAAATATTATTTATAAAAATGTACTTAATTTGTATTAAAGTTTTAATATGTTTTTAGAATTCAATTTTCTAAAAAACTATTTTCAATATTTTTTTGAAAAAATAATAAAAGTAATTATTTCCAATGTTAGAATATTTTTTGGAAAAAATAAACATTAATTTTGGATTCAAAATGTTAAAATTTTCTTTGAGTGGTTTTTTGAGGATTTTTAGAAAAGAAATCTTTTTTAGTGAATAGTAAAAATACTGATTATAATTAAAAATTTCCATTTTGTTTAGTGAATTCAAAAAAATAAAAATTGTTTAAAATTGCTTTACAATTAAAATTTTTTAATTTATATTATTATTAAACCAATATAGTTCATTATAAAAAAATTATTTTGACTTTTAATATTAAAACTTTCTAGGATTATGAAAACATTCCCTTTGGAAAACAACTTTTTCAATGTGTCTACATGATTAAATTTTAATTTTAATTTTCCAATTTTGTGAATATAATTTTTTAAAAATATATTGCATATTTATAATAACAAAATTAATATGATGTAATATTTTTAGCTAAAAATTTGGTCAAAATGAATAGAAAAAATATTAAATATGAATTACCATGGTTGTTGTGATAACGAGTTGTCATGTGGTTAAACTCAGATGATAAGGTGTAAAATTTCATAAAACACGTCCAAACCTCATTTTATGTTAATATATCATCCTTATCACATATAATAATTTATAATGTTCTATTTTTTAGCCTTATGTCATATTAAAAATGAGGGTACACCTTTTTCTTTTCAAAGATTATATTTATGTATTCCTACCCTCTTATAAAAGGGAACCCACTCTCCTCTCCTATTCAAACTTATAAACCCTATTTTTTAAGACAATACGAGCCCCGATTTTTTCATTAACTACTTATTTACATCCTAGAGTCCTTTTTTTATCTAGAATCCACCATAGGATTGATTTTCATGGAAACCTAAATCAGTTATCCGAAGAAGAGATATCATTCTCAATCGAGGATTTCAATTTTATTTATCTATACACATACATAAAATCTTCTTAAATGATGAATATATCATATAATTTTTTTTTAAATCAAATTATATTTTATTATGTTAACTTCATAACCTATATTAATCTGTATCCCATCAAATGGGAAACAAAACCATCAATTGTGTGTACGGTGGATAACCACCTCGCGAAGAGATGTAATTTATTTTCAAAAACCACTTATGAAGGATATAAAATATGATGGATTTAAAGTATATATATAAAAATTTGTCATTATTATATTTCATTAACTATAATATCACTTATATATTAACACATTCGATTCAATCAGAATATGATAATGTCATTCATGTGTTGGTGGACTACCGCCTCACGAAGTGATGTGAATTGTTTTTCACATATGATTTACATGGAAAATAATAAGGATAAAATTAATAAATGTATTTGATATAGATATATAATAATAATAAATTTTAATGTTGGTTTATTATTTACCTTTCATTCATTTCATCTATCGAGAAAACGGAACCATCATTCAAGCATACGTGTAGCCTACCATCTCTATGAAAAATGTAATTTATTTTCTATATTTTTCATTTATGGATTAATAAAAATAAATATATATTTAATATATTTGATATATATATCATGCTTAAAAAATTTCATATTTTTTATCATGATAAAAAAAGGATTGAAAATACCAAAAGAAAACAAACATGATATGCAAAGCAATTATTACACAAAATGTGATTTTATCAAGGCATTTTTAACAAACAGGTAATAAAATTCCATAAATAAATCATATGTGGTATAATATATATTATTATTTTTATAGAATATGTTTATAATAATCACATATTTATTATTCAGTTGTTTTGAATGAGTACTATGTAATTATAAACTTATGGTAATGAATTTTAATCTCACTTTCATTTCTATGGGACACTTGCCTTATTCACCAATTTTATATATTGTGTTTTTTATATACTAACCATAATTATTTAATTATTATAATAAAATTATGGTTTATATGAATCCATATAATTTTCATTTGATTCATGGGGATAATAATTTAAACAAAAAAAGTGGTAAAGGTTTTTTGTTACACTTTTGTTGTTTATCTGGATTGTTTACGATTATATTTTTTATTATGAAATATTATAATATATCTCTCAATAAAATAAAAAATTTTATTCACTTATGGTTTGTTAATTAAAAAAAATTGTTAATTTTAATATTTTTATTAATTTCTGATTCTAAAATTATGTTCCTTAGAAAAACATAAATTTATTTATATCTTCGATTGAAAACCATTTTTCTCCTATGGAAATATTTATTAAAAATGATTTAGAGAAATTTTTACCATCCTACAATTATTGTTAAAATACTATTATAACCATGTTTTACATTTAACTGAATGTTATAAATGTAATCTTAATTTCATTTTTTGAAGGAGATAGTTTTGACTCTTTACTGAAAATATAAATGGAATCGTTGTATTAATGTGTATAACAACAATCGAAATTTTATCTGTCATGATCAACCAATAATTAGAACATTCTGTTACTTATTTTCAATGTTCCATTAAAATATAATTTTATCCCATTGTATTAGAGAAGTTTTTATATTTTAATAAACTGATTTCAAATAAAATGATATATTCCTGAAAATTGTTTTAATGATAATTTATGGAATTTTTATTCATCAACTACAATAAGAATTGGTGTTTGATATCTTTTTATACGGATATAATTCAATGGTATGGTCCTTATTCTTTATTTAAATTATTTATATTGATTATAATGATGATAATATTTTTTTGAAACCCATTCCTTTACATTGGTTATCATATGATGAACTGATGAAATGTTTTTTAAACCCATTTAATTTCCTCAAGTTATGTTGTGACTACATATTTAGGAAACGCATTTCAATTTTTATTGTCTATGATGTGATGAATGTTTTATGAACTTTTAGAACACAATTTTATTTAATATGGGGTATGTGGGACCTATATCTCCCTCCAATACATCACGTAAATATTTTTATCTCTTAGGATACTGATGAGAAAGAATCTGATGAGCATGGTCCACTATGGGAAATAGGATAATGTTCTTGACCACTATATAAATCATGTGATTATATATAATCCATTTTAAAATTGGAAACTGGTTTTAATTATTGATCTCTTATGATTTGATGGTATTGGTTTTTATCCAAAACATATGAAATGTTTTCTAAACAAATGATAGTCCAAAAATATATAAAATAAACTTATGGTTGATGTTTGATTTATTATAATTTCCCACTCAGTTGGTTCAGGTCATTTGAAAATATTATTTTTTATTCAACGTATCATTTTTTTATATTATAAATTGGGAATGAAATTTGTATGTTATAGACATAATGTTATACCATTATACTTTTCTCATGCTTTCATAAGATCATTGGATGATATCATCCATGTTTACCCCTCACAGGCATCTGAGCACACCATTTTCTTATGTTTCCATTCCCCAAGTTATTAATAATGTTTTAGTCATGGAATGTCTATAATTGTTTCCTAATAGGAATATCATTATATGATATTTTTATGATCATTCATAAAAAAAAGATATTTTATCTAAACACCAAATACACCAAAATGTTATTGTCCTAGAGCATGTTTTTTTGAAATGTATTGATTATTATTTAATTTAGATGTAATATCTATGTATAAAATGCATGGTTTTTTATATTTGGTATCATAGGAAATGTTTAGTAATACTTTAAAAACTATAATGATATAACATTTATGAGATCCCTAGGGATATGTCTCGGGATATGTCTAAGGATAAGTCAATGGATTTGTCAATGTATAAGAAAATTTCATGGAACTTTGTTAAAGGATTGAGCATGTGGCTTCAAAGTAATTAAATCTTAATCTATATACTACAACTGGACATGAATTAGTAACTATTGTACATAGGGTAATTACTATAAAAAGATGACATTGATCTAGACCCAATCATCACCAGGTGCATTATACATGTCTATGCTCCAATCCAAATTCAAAATCACTATGGGATATTTTTAAAAAATTCATAAATACTTTATAGACAAAAATTAGAAATTTAAATAGATTATAACCTTGAATGTACTGGGTTAAACCTTTGTTTTCATGGATTTAGTATAAGTTTTCAAGATTTCTGCATATTATAAGTGATTTTTTTAGTTTTTTGGTTTTCTAACTATGATTATTGATTCTCATATGATACTTTTTTGTTTTATACAATAGTCGGATCATAACGGAGTTGTGTTGACGTTGAATGTGCCAAAAAAGGAAATGATTTTACTGTTGACAAACAAATTTTTTTCGAACATTAATAAAAATATCATTGCTATGATCTAAAAAATCTCACATGATATGACCCATTATGAACTTTCAAATGAGAGGAGGAGGGAAAACATATTGTTGAGTATTTTATGATGAGATACCCACCTTATTTTATTTGTTCCACTAATCAACTTGATTATTGTAAATCGATTATTATCATTAAAAATATATTTTCCATTTTCTAGTTTTTTATGCAAGACAAAATCAATTCTAATTTCTGTCATTTGGAAGGTGAAATAAATCAAATGAGGGATCTTATCCTTAATAAAAGACACCAAGATGATATTAACACTATAGAATGGTGTGATTTTGAAATAAATTTTTAATAAATAATTTATTCATATTATTCAATTAAAAATGGATAAGGAATTAATTTAGTTAAATAAGAAGGATTAAGAATAATTTGGTACTTATTTTGTTAATTTTAGAATACATATGAGGTATGATTCTGATATTACCATCCAACCTGGAATTATGGTTGATCTATTCTTTAGGGTGTTAATATGGAGTCTTTAAATGGTAGTTTCTATAATGGGATTTAGTAGCTATGAATAAATCATTAAATGTGTTATCATATTTGAAATAGAGAATAAAGTTATCGATCAATCTCATGGTTTTGATAAGAAAATATAGATGGGATTCAAACAAAATTAAAAACCATAGAGACAAAAAGATGGGAGATTTCCATCATGCTTGAAGTGTAGAAGGAAACATGATGAAACTTTTCTTAAGGGTACTACTAAATATTTTAATTTTTTAAATTAAATACATAGAGAATATGAATGATGAATTGATTAGAAGAAGATAAAAAATGATTCAAACTAATAGAAATCTCCATATATGCACCACCCACACATTTGTTTGAATGATGCACGGTGTTTTGGAATTATGTAGATAAATTCCCAATTATGAGGCCTAATGATGATAATGATCAATAAAAATAATAATGAAGAATTAATAGGGGTAAACATTTGAAATCACAAAAACATAAGTGAATCATGGTAATTAGGGAAAATTTATCCACTACTCTAGAGTTGGGAATTTATTGTTTCAGTTTTCAAAAATGAGCTCTATGAAAATCCTATTTTTCAATCATTAGTGTAATTTTATTCAGTTTAGAAAATTGATCGTATCCCTTCACATGGATTCGAGAATAATGATATTTTATTTGATCTTAAATCGGTGTAAGGATGAACTCATTCATCTATTGGAAATTTTTTTAACTATAAATATAACGTATTTAATGATTAAAGGGTGAATTATGTTATAGAAGCTTATATTTCACCATGTAAGACATAATTAAGTGTTATGGATACTATCACGGGGTGAAAATATTAAATTTTTTCATATCTTTAATATCCAAAACATACCAATTGTGGGTTTATGGGATGGATGGTAATCATTAGTAAGGATATCTGTTGCAAAATATTATGAAAATATAACCAATAATTTTTGTATATATTAGAATAAAAAAGTTATTCGAGGTGAAATTCATTCACATTTTATAAAAATAAGACTAAAGGTGTCGGAGGTTTTAGGGTTTATATTATCTATTATGTTATGTTAACTATGCATTATTAGAATATTTGGATGTTATTGGAATTATATTAATATAGTTTTGGGAAAAGATAACCCATATGCTGGGAGACACCCTATCAAATCTTGTAATGCTACAAGGATTGAACCAAAAATTAAAATATGATAAGGTATATCACCTACCATAGGCCAACATGAAAGAGTATTTACAATTGGAAAAAATGATGAGAGATTTTTCTATGGATGTATCTTGGTTCTTAGTATGACAATATATTAAGGATGAGTGATGAAATTATAAGGGGATGCTATCACCATTATCCACACATGAATGAAAATGGGAAAACAACACCATGGATTTTATTTTCAGACTTCCAAAACATCTACTATGAATAATTCTATATTTATTTTAGTTGGTTACTTTACCAAGAAAAAACAATCCATCTATATCATAGAATTAATATTTTTTTGTTAGCTTTCCATGCTTTACATATTGTAAATGATATGTTTTAATAGAATAAAACATTCAATTATGTGTGATCTATATTTGAGGTTTACCTTGATGTTATAGGGAATTAATTAATAGGTTTTTGATATGGAGTTATGTTTTAGCATATAATATCATCCTCAGCGATATGGATAGTCATATAGAATAATTTTTACCCTATAATATATGAAAAAATTTCGTTCTATGTATTCCCAATGTGGTTGGGATCAATAACTTCCTCTAGTAAAATTTTCATAGAAAAATATATTTCACATTAGTATTCATATGAATCATCATGAATGCCTCTATGGAAGGATGTTAGGAACACTGATACGCTGAGTAGATATTGAAGAAAAAATACTATTGGGACCTAAGATATAAGAATAAATATAAGAAATGTTTAGAGTAATTTATTAACATAAATGGACAACACAATATCTATAAAAATGTAATATTATAGTCCCCCACATGATCCTAAAATTGAAGATGGTGACAATGTGTTTCTTTGAATTTTCCATGGAATATGTTAATGAGATTTATTAATATAAGAAAACAATGTCCTCTATATATAAATCCCATTGATATTCTTGATTATATAAGGATGGATTCATATAATTTTCCACTTACACTGATCATATCTAAATTCTAGGATGTGTTCCATGTACCTTTCATTTGGAAGTACATACATGAACCTTAACATGTACTAAAAATAGAGTTGAGGACATTGGATCACTATCTTTCCTGTGAAGAATAATTTGTGGGGATTATAGATCATATATATAAAGTTTTACAAAACACGATCACTCACCCAATATATTTATTTTGTGGTGAATAAATCATTTTTAATATTGTATGTGGGAACCTATGGATAAGATGAGGTAGAGTTGTCCTCATTGTTTTACCAAAGAGATGAATTTTTAGGGGTATATTCATTTTAAGAGGTAGATAATTAAACATACTTATATTTTATTAATTTTTTTGTGGATAAATTTAATTTTTTCAGTAACATTCATTACAAAAAACACAGAGTTTTAATATGTTGCAATATACTATTAATATTATAATTTTAAAATGACCATTATAATTGAACTGTTAAAATCAGTGGAATGAATAGAAATAACAAGACCATAAAAAATATGTATAATTGTTTCATATAATGAAATAATATTGAATAATGTACATAATTTTTTGTAAAATATTTAAATGATTCTATAACACTATTTTCAAAAAAAAATTGTTTTTGTGGAAATATAATGAAACTAATTTTTTACAATTTTAGAAAATTTATTTGAAAAAATAAATGACATTTTTATATATAAATTAAAAATAATAATTGATTGAATTTATGATAATTTTCTGAAAATATTTATTTCTGTGAATAATGAAATATAATTTTTTTTATTAAAAACGACTTTTTCTTTTAAATAATTTAAAATTTTACAACTTGTTTTAGAATTTTTTATAATAAAAACGTGTTTAATTATCATTTTATTAAAACAATTTAGGTTAATAGAACCAAATATAGGTAGATGTTTGATATTAAATCCTCCAATACTTTTTAAAGTTTACTCTTTGTGAAACTCCATTATCATCACCTATGTGGGAATAATATTAAACAAAAATTTTAAAATTCTATGAATGGAATTTTTAAAAATGTATTCTAAATTTTTAAATAAAATAATTAATATAATATAATATGGTGAAATTATTTTTTGTAAAGATTAATATTATGGATATTAAAAATTAATTAACATGGTTATGGTTAAAACAACATTAACCGAAAGTTAAACTAAAATGATAAGGGGTAAAATGAACTTAAAATGAATCAGAATCCCATTATATGTACATAATTAAACCATATCATTTACTATTTCTGATAATAGTTCATTTTTTGAGCCTTATGAAATGTTAAAAATGTGGGTGCACATTTTCCTTTTCCAACATTCCAAGTGTGTCCACTCCCCCATATTTTAAAGAAAACCCCTATCATATCTTCTTCGCAATTATAAAACATCATAGTTAAACCTTGAACTGAAAAAAAGTTTTTTTACTTCCATAATTACATTATTGGTTCATTTTTTTCATTAATCCAACCTTGGATATCTATTTATAAAAACCTAAGGAGGATGTCCTTAGATGTTGTATCATTCTAAACAAAGGATTTTTATTTCATTTACTTTTATACATAATTAAAATATTATTAATTTATGATAATATAATAAAAATATTATATACCATTTATTTATATTTTTTTATTTTTATTCAATAACCTATATTCAACTCCTCTTTAATCAAAGGAGAAACCAAAATTGTCGACCATGCATTCAATGGACAACCACCTCACAGAACAATATAATTCATCTTCCATCACCACATATGAAATATCTATATAAGGGTGGATTTATGGTATATATATATGATATTTTTGAAATTATTATAATTTTTTAATTATAATATCATATATACAATAATTATTTACATTTCATGTGAATACAATAATGTCGATCGTGCGTACAGAGAACAACCTCCTCATGAAGCGATGTGATTCATTTTTTACATACAATTTACATTGAAGGTAATATGGATAAATTTCATGAATATGTACAATATATATATATATATGAAATTATTATATTTCTATAATGGTTAATTAATATTTTCCCTTCATTCTTTCTTCTTGATGAGAAAATGGAAAAGGTGTTAATGCGTATGTACGTCATTCCCTCTCTAGGAAAGGTGTAATTCATTTTCTATATTTCAAATTTATGGATTACTAATAAATAATATATAATGAATATATATGATATCTATATAATGGTTAAAATTTTGTAGATGATGGATCCATGATCGAAATAAATCGACTGAAAATTCCAATCAAAAACAAACATGAAAAATGAAGCAAATTTTAGCAGAAATGTGAATTTACCAAGGAATTGTTCATAAATTGGAAACAATATTTCAAAATTAAATTATAAATGTTATTAAATATTTTTTTTATGGTTTTTTAATATTTTTATAATAAAATAATTTTTATTATACAGGAGGTTTTAATGGTTATAGAGGAAGTCAATACATAAGGTAAGATATTTATTCCTCCCTATTATTTCTATGGGAAATATGTCTTATAAACTTCTTTTATCTTTTTTTGGTGTATATACTTCCAAAAATTCATTTTATGATTATTATCATGAATTTGTGAGATATAAATTCCCATAAAATGTCCATTATTTCATGAGTATTATGATTCAATCATTATCCAATTTGTGAATGTTTTATTTCACAATCACATTATTTTTTAGGATTCTTTATGATTATGTTTCCAGTGATGAAATATTTTGATATATCTCTCATATAATCATTAATTTTCTTATAAAATATTTATTTAATGAAAATACATGTTTCCATTTTATTTCCCTCTCAATATGTACTCAAAATTCTAAATGATTTTTTTTAATAAAAAATAGAATTTATTTCTCTCTACATTAAAAATCCCATTTTTTTCTATGTCCATGTTTTCTGAACATGTTTTATAGAATGTTCTTATATTATCCAATGCTTATTTGAAGTAAATTTTTACCATTTTATAATTCTAAAAATATTTATAAGGACTCTTCTTTTTTAATAATCATGTAGTTTTGACTCATTATATGAAATGTGAAAGGATTCCTCGTCTTATCATGTAAATCATGAATGGAGTTATCCACCATCATGACATCTCTATTATATAAGGATTGCCTTCAAAATTTTCAAGGTAATTTTAAACGAAAGTGCCTTCATTTATATTTTGTTAAATTTTATATTTTAATTTATTTATTTTAAATGAAAAGGATATTTTACCAAATAATGTTTTAATAATATTTTATATAATTTATATTCGTAAATGACCACAAACTTTAGTATTGCTTCTTTTTTATTAGGGTTAAAATACATTGGTATAACAATTATTCTTTTTTTAGATTTTTTATTTTTATAATTATGATGAAAATATATTAATAAATTTTTTCCATTAACATGGGTTATTATATGATGAATTGAAGAAATGATTATAAAACATGTTTCTTTTCGTCGAGTTATGATACAATGAAATATTTATGAAACCCATTTCCTTTTTTATATATTAGGATGTGAGGAATGGTTTATGATATTATGGAACAAAAATTTATCCATTATATGATGTTTGGGACCTATATATTTTCCCAATACATTGGTTAGTGATTTATATCAGCTAAGATAATGATGAGAAAAAAATTGATGTTCTTGATCTGCTATGAGAAATTGTACCATGTGCTTGATCCTCTATGGGAAATATGATGTCATGCATGATTTGTTATGAAATTGGAAACATGTTTTTATTTTGATCCATTATGATTTGATGGTATTTTTTAACCATTTTTTATTAAATTGTTTCTATAGTTATGATGGTTCCAAAATTTTCTTACATGAGATTATGGTTCAGGATTCATTTGTGATGATTTCACACTTTTATGGTACTTTTATTTTGAAATGATTTTTTTTTCATCAATGTAACATGTTAATGATTCATCATATAATGGATATGAAAATTTTATGTTATATTTATAATCTCATAAGATTATTTATTATATTCGGATTTCTTGTAATCAATGATGATATCATCGATGTTTACCCTAACTAAGTATAAAAGAGAACCTTTTTCATATGTTTCTATTCCCTATGTCATAATTAATGGTTTAAGTATGGAATTTTTTATAAATTGTTCTAAATGGGAGGCTCTTTGTTAGAGATGTAGAAGATATTTCAAGAAATAAGTTGATTGTGTATCTAGTCTCCAAAGACACTAAAATTTTAAGCTATCTGGTCATACAATTAGTAAAACATTTGAATATTAATTTTTTAAGATGTAATATACTTATATTATAATTCTTGGTTCATATAGATAATGAGTGTCTAGTGGCCCACCTACACCTACCCACTTCATAGTTTAAGAAAGCGAGTACTTAGTACTTGGATACTTGGTACTCAGTGATATTTTCCACCATAAGACATGTTTTTTAGTATGATTGTTTCTTCATTTTGAAACCTCTAACCTTATACATCTATTCCAATAGTCAAAAATAAATTAAAATAAAATGGTTCAAAAAAGTCAAAATTTATATATCTAGATATGGATGTCATTGAATTGAGAAAAATTATGATGAGTATTGATTATTTCCAATCTTCTCATCTCTATAAACTCTGTGATAGAATGGAGTGGTTGAAATAATAATTAAAACAATATTATATATTATGAGAATTGAACAAAATAAATTTATTCTCACAATATAATTTTTTTTAGTATAAGTAAAGACCACTTTTTATGTAATAAGAGAAGTTATAAATATACATACCCTTCCAAACCCCCTAAATTAAATTTAGATAAATGAAAATACTATGTTGGGTTTCGTTTCAATGTTTGGGAATATGGTATATCATTTATATAACAAGAATAATCATGACACTTTTAATTCCATTGTGAATGAAGTAGTATTTAAGGGGTATTTTAATCATATTAAACCATAAAAATTATTCAAATAAGTACATTATATCTAATGGAATCTATATGTTCGAATTTTTATAAAACAATATTCAATTATTAAAATAAATCATGATTATGATATTTCTAAATATATGGATGAATTAATCTTATCAAATGAAAATCATTTCACTTTGACTTAATTGAAAGATAATGATATAGTTTTATGGTGCCTAAGAAACCTATTGTAAAAAATATATAAGATTTATAGTGATTAAAAGATTGAAATCATCGTTGGTGATAATTATTTATAACATTAATCATTAAATTGTTTTAATAATTTCTTTTAGCATGCTTATTTTATAAAAGACAATTTCTAAAATTATTGAATAAGACTTGGATAAACATAATTTTTGTATTAGAAAACATGAAGAACACTATAAATTCACATGGAATAATGAACTGTAACTTCAACAGAATCCATAATAAGAGATGTTCCTGGTACCATGATGATTTATAAGAATTCATCAGATTATTCTAAATAAATTATATCAAATTAGGTATGAGTTTTTTCTCATAGGTATATACTAGATAAAAGAATAATCTATAATAATAATTTTACACTATATGATAATTTATTGGATATTATGTTTCTCTTAATATATATATATATATATATATATATATATCACATGATTTTTAAATCAATTAAAATGGATAAAAAAATTACGATTATAAATTATAGTACAGTGGAATAGTTTTTTGTAAAACAGCCTATTTTTTTAACCATGATTAATTATCGAACCATGATTTTATAATAGCCATTCCTTAATGATAGTAAGATATAGATATTTAGATTTTGGAGTAAAAGGTAAGAAAAATAGTACCAATGGGATCTGATTCCTTGTTGGAAATAATGATGACTCTTGGAGATCTAAAAAATATAAAGTTATTTTTATCTCAACATTGAATATAAATATGTGGGAAACCCCAATTTTTGTTAGAAAATTCTATGTATTATTCATTAAATCGGTAATTTTTTGAATAATTTTAAGAAATTCCCATCATCTGTGATAAATAATTGTCGACTTCTTTTTAAAAATATCACATTCATTCCTCTATAGCTTATAATAGGGACTTTATGAAATCCATTCCATAGAGTACTTAAAAATATCAATGATATTTTATTTGACTTTGTAATTTCTAACTAAAAACATACTGATATTTTCAAAAATTAGTTAAAATTACGTATGATTTTTTATAAAGGGGAGTGTTGGGATAATAAAATGAATTTAGCAACATTATTTTAACATTTTTTAACCGTTTTAGGTATTTTACATCTTGTTATGGACTGCTTTGATGAAATAAAAGAATTTCAATTAGGATTATTTTGTAAAACATTATATATATATATATATATATCAATGGAGGGTACATTGTAAGTGATATTGAAAACCATTATTACTATACATGGTAGAAATTAAAATTCCTGATTTAAAACATTATGATTATATTTTTTGATATAAAATAGTTTAATGGTATTTATATATAAATATCAATGCAATATTTTTCTAGGTATTATTATAAAGTAACTGTGGGATATTAAAATTTAATTAGAGTATAAATCAACTAATTAAATATAACATACCTAAAATTGTAAAATTTCATGTTCCATTAAATGAAAATAAGTGAATTTTAAGAACAATTATTAATATATAGGTTTTTTAGGTAGGGAAAATAAAAATGTTATGGGAAACATAGACTAAAGAATACATTGATGTTTTCTATATGGTTCAAATATATTCCACAAAAACTTATCATTCTTGTCTTATCAATGAGAAAAAATAGTAATCTTCACTATGATTAAATATTGTGTTATAATTATACCCAATAATTCTATAATACAACAGGTAGGTTCATCAAAAATAAAATGTAATGAGGGGTATGTTTAGAAGGAGTACATTCTGAAAAAAAGAATACACGTTGATAGAAAGGAAAAGAAAATAAATTATTTCCATGAATTTATAATTATTTAAGTGAAATTTATTTATAAATAATATATGTATTTATTGAATAATTTTGATGGGTTAATATAAATAAAGGAATGAAATATTTATATAATTTTAATGAAACGAGAAGTGGACATAAATTTCTAGATGACGACCCTGTAATTAATAATGAAATGTGTCATAGAAATTATAACTTATATAGATAAAAATTATCCAAATAATGATCATATATCTATAATAAATTTTTTAGATTTAATAATAAACCATTTTATGGATTCAGGTGTGATATTATATAGGAATAATACTATTATAAACACTGAAAGCCAATAAATCCCCCAAAATGTTCTTGGGGAACCATGAGAATGTTTGGAGCATAGTTCTTCATTCTTGGACATAGTCATAGTTTATGAGCGTGGAAAAATTAAATAGAAACGGAATAAAGTAAAAAAGTACTGGTTGAAGCACACCAGAAGTCCTATGGTAGGAAAGACGTAATGTGTACACCTAATTCACATCATGTTCATTCTCCAAGGTATTTTGAGTCCCTCATTCTCTCTAGTGTAGAGAAGTTTCTTTAGGAAACATTCTATCAATCCATCCCCATGAAGGTAGAGTGGGGAATCATGTCTTGAGAATAGTATGTGACCCCTTCTATGGGATCAATTTCAGGTAGAGTTTTAGTAATCCCTCTATATGGTTCGGTGTGGGATCCTGTATTATTTCTTCTTTCTACTATGGGGTTTTATGAATCATTGTGACCATCATACCAAGTTGTTGGTGCCCTACCAAGAGGGTTATTATAGATAGGGTCCAGTAAACCCTAAAGGCCCTAGGAGATATCCCCTATCGGTCTATCAACCACTTCTGAGATTAATTGGTTACTTCTTTATGTAGTGTCATGGTGATATGAGTGTCATCAGATTAATCTGTATAATGTAGAGACTTCTCTTGAATGACTGTTACTTTGAATCCTTGAGAAGAATCCGAGGATGTAAGTGTGATTATGAAATTACAATGAGTCTTAGTGTCTATGATTAGTATATATTTGATATTATTCATATGTGTCATATTATAATTTTATTTACGTTGTGATAATGAGTTGACTAATATCTTTATTCATTATGTTTTGTTGTTTCAAGGTGTCCTACTAGGTATTTCTATACTCACCCTATAAGGGTTCTGCCCACATATGGCGTGTCTTATGAAGATAATAGGCCAATTGATGAGGTACATTTTGAATTAGGAATAGAAAGATCATCGTGAGCTAAATAGAATGTTCATCCTACAAGGTGTTGCATTTGATATCAGTTTTGGGCTTATATATGGACCCTTATTCATTCTAGTACTTTAATCACACTATTATTTTTATATATCAATGTAAGAACATCATTGAAAATCATTTTTATCTTATCGATCATCATGGTGTTAGTTGATAGAATGTATGTGTGTATGAGTTTGTACCTTATGATAAGACCTCTTGTATGTTCGATATATCAAATAAATGTGCATGTCACCTGTCCCAAGCCTATTATAGTTGTAATTAGAGTGTCACACTCAACTCATCTCTATTATGGTAGGAATTTTGGGAAAGGTTTGGGCATTTTATTCATTCTATTGGATTCAATTCCATATTTTTTCTTAAAAATTATACAAAATTTAATTATATTATTTATTTTCTTATTATTTTAATTTTTTATGTAAACATATATGTATTATACCAAATTATAATATAATTTCATTGGAAAAAAATTCTGATATAGTTCATGTGTTCCTTCAGATTTGAACAGTCCCTGGATAAAACCCCACTATAAGTATTAGTGAAAGGTTTGTTCCTATATTTTTGAATTAAAAAGTGCATACTTTATATATAGACTACATTCTGTGTATACTATTTTCCAAAATATTTATTTTTCCTTTTTATTTTTCTAATTGGTCAAAAAAAATATAATGAAAAAATAAATAAATAAGATACATCAGAAATAAGTATTTAATTGTTTCTTCTTTTTATTTTATTATTTATTTTTCTATAATATGAATAAATAAATAAAAATATCATTTTATACCTTCCTCACCAAAATTCGATGATATTAAAAATACATGTTGAATTTCCTTCTTTCTAGTCATTTTAACATTTCATAATGATTTATTTCATAGAGGACGTGTTAGTTTGAGACAAAATACATTATTTTGGTTGATTTTAGTATAATTTTTTTTATTTTTCGACATGATAAATTATATCACTATAAAACCATTGAGTAATTTTTTATTTTTGGGAGAGTAATTTATAAGTTAATAATGAAACTTTATAACTCCACACACAACTTCACTTAAAAATAAAATGTGAATACTTAATAATTAGTTGAGAGTATATATAAGTTAGGTTACTGTTTTTTAGATTTACAACATGATCATTCCATATGGTTGATCCTTATTCGATCTGTTACACTACGTTACCAAATTGACCTAGGCATGTTCACCTGTTAGATGAATGTTGTACATCATAAAAATGTGTATATATGAATAATAATAAATATTGTGGTCAATGATGAAATGTATAACACATGGGGAAACCTAGATGGGAGCTTAATTTTTTACATCTATGAATTTTTAACATAGTAGGATTTGAAATTTTAATTCCATGGTTGTATGGATGGTTCAATGAAATGAATCTGCTAAATTGAAAATTTTAAAAAGATCAATATTTACGAGATAAAATGTAAAAAGATAAGAAGGAAATGTTTATTGCACAAATGTGTTCAAATACCGTGGCATGGTTGACTTTTTGAAATCCTTTTTAAGATAATCATCATGAATATCTATCACATTTGATCTGATATAATTTTTGATCCAAACATTTCCATGCTGACTAAGATTGACAAAATGGTGAGGTTCTTTCAATTGTCACATTTCTACCATGAATTTAATTTCTTTTAAAAGGTAAATATTATGAAAATAAATAATATATTTGTACATCATTTTTTATAAATTGTTACTTTTCCTTTGAGTGTAATTATTTCAGTGAAGTGGTGTGATTGAATTTCGATTCACTATTGTATTCAACCCTAATTTCATTGTTTTAAAAAAATTATGTTGTAATTTAAAAATATAATAATTAACTGGACTTATATTTTGTCTAATATTTCAAAATTTTAAAATCTTCTAAAATGGTAAATTTTACATGTTTTTATATTTTCAGAAAAGATGGAGGTTAATAGAAAAGGCCATGATGAAATTCTAAAAAAATAGGCCAAATCATAAGACTACCCTAGAACCCATGTGGAATAAAATCGTCATTACCACCAAGTTTTATATATAAATGATAAAAAAATTGGAGTGTGGATGATAAAATGTGTATTACATAATCCAATAAAAATAATAGTAGCCTAATTAATCAATTTAGTGCCTTAAAATGTGACATCATTAGATTGAATATTTTTTTGTTCAGAGCCTCATGAAAACATACTGAAACTAGATGTATAAAGAAATTTATTTGTTAAAATGAAACCAAATAATCATCAAATCTTGTAACATGGTGGGGAAATGACTTTTTAGTTTTTATAAATTTGAGATAAGGTATTACCCTGGCATCAATCCATTTCCCAAGTATTATTTTGAAAATTGGATTCCAAAAACAATCTTCAACTTTACCTATAAAAAGATTTCAAGTGCATCCAGTTTGAATTTTTTAATGGAGGGGAAAGGTTCTGCCATTTTTTATAATGATAAAGGGAACTTAAATTCATCATATGGTTTCTTCCCTTTCTATGTATTTTTATGCTCTTTGTGATCTTTTAGGGGGAACCTGATATGAATTCAATGTTTCTAATCTATAATAATTTAATGAATTTTTTAATTCCTCTATGTATATCATTTATCCCCTGTACTCATATTTATTTTTTTAGTTATGTAACAATATGTAAAAATCATACTAAATTAATTTTACATGGGGATCCTAAACCATTCATTGTATCACACATCATGTATCCCCTCATATATCCTTCCCAATCGTAGTGTTCATTTAGTTCGTATCAATTGATTGAACTCAAGATAAATCTAACATGGAAATGGAAATATATTTCATGGTATCTAAATGGAAAAAAAATACAAAACGGGTTGGTACTACATGTTATTCATGTGTTTTTGTAGTGATGTTGATTATGATGTTGGGATAAATTCACATAATTATGACTTCATCGGTGATTCATTTTTAATTTTCTACTAAACCCTAATATATCCCTTTATTGAACGTGTATAACCTACTTGATAAAGGTTGTATAAACCAAGGATTAATATCATTTTAAACATTTATATTAAAAATCATGTACTATCATCAATAGAATTACCCAGATTGATCATGATTGATCCATGACTATTATTTTCATATTCATTTCAAACTTTTGTTTTTATCAACTATTTTCTTTTAAAAATACACCCCGTTGTTATTTTCATTTTAATAGATTAATAAAAAAATTAATTTGATCCATTACTAATAAGTCCATGAGAGATGTCCTAGGTATACTACTATATTGTGGTCAATTACACTCTGGAAAATATAATTTGATGTTTCATGAAAGCATTCATTAAAAATAACATGCATGGACATGAAGATTCTCTAAATAACAAGACATGAAATTTTTATATTAATAGAAAAAAACATATGATGATTTAGAACATATTCATGGGGAAACAAGTCCTAAAAATTAAAAACTATAGAAACTGGGGTTTATCTTCCTACATAACATGGTACCATAAAATATAACCCCATATAATATAATATTATTCATTAAAATAATGAATTTTGAACTTTAATTAGTACTAAATGTATTTCAAAATGATTTCCTTTTATTTTTTAGATTGAACATAAAAAAAATCAATCACTAATGATGATTAGGTTTTAGCCATGAAGGATGTAATAAACTAGTTCCAGAGGAAAAAGGTTTATGAATTAGTTAATTGAGTCATTTATGACCCTACAGAACGTTCTTATTTGATTTATAGAAATAAGAAAAATTATCTTGGAGTGGTTATTTTTATTATTGAAAGAATATCGGATAAATTTTAAATATAAGAGGATGTTATAGATTATAAATAATCCATTACATATTTATCAAAATTGTAATCCTATAGAATTGTATTAGCCTATGTATATAATTTGAAATTTAAACATTTTATATGGATGCTAAATCATTTTTAATAAATGGTTTTCTTTTGGAGTAATTCTATATTTACCAACCTCTTGATTTTGAAGATAATATTTATTAAAATTCTTGTTTAAAACATAGAAAAACGTTTTATATATTTAAAAAGATGTTAGGTCCTATTATGAAAATCATAGTTTTTTATATTAACAAATCACGTTCCTATAGTCTTGGTAGATCATATTTTTTTTAAAATTCATCCTACGATATTTTTCCTATTAAATTATATATTTCTTATGTGATTTTTTGTTCAACTTATAGAAACTTGTGTAATGAATTTTCAAAATATATACAATAGACGTTTGAAATGAGAATTATGGATGAGTTGATTTTCATTCTTCGTATTAATTATTTTTTAAAATACTTTTCGACTGTGTTAAATCCAATAAATTACACAAATGTCAAAATAAGAAAGTTTGGAATTGAATATAACAATGTATATACAACTAATTTGAGTATAAATATAAAAATTTATGTGGAGGAAATAGGGAATCCAATAAAAAAATAGTTATATAATGGAATATTTGGGATCTTTTTATATTTGAAATCCAGTAGACTAAAGAATGCTCTTATTGTATGCGTATGGTATATATTCAAAAAACCAATGAAATATAATTTGAGATATACTAAAAGTATTTAATGATATTGTAAATTATATATACATCATTATTTTAATTTCCAAAATACATATGGATTTGAATTAATTTCATTTCCCATTAATAAACTTAGGGGTTTCTTATTATATTGGGGTATTACCATTGAAATAAACAAAATTTATAAAAAACCCCTATATTAATATTCTATTAAAAAAACAGTATGTTAACATATCTATATTAAAGTGTCATATATAATAGCTTTTAGTTATTGTGCACAACTATCATGGATGAAACACACCTTAAATTATTTTGGTTTTGATTATGAATATGTTACAGTTAGATGTGATGAAATAACCTTTATCAGCATTAAAAAAAACATATAATCCATTTGAGGACTACAAATAATTATATTAGGAATAATTTATTGAGATATCACCCACACAAAGTGTATATTATCTAGAATCCAGTAACACTGAACACCTAGTTGTAGAAATTTTTTCTAACCCCCTTATTACTAAATATTGTGACTTTATTATAAGCGAGTTGGGTTTTTTATTTCAAATGATTTTTATTTATTCTACCCAAGGTTATTTTCTATATATTTATTATATTATTCATAATACAAGATCATTATCTATTTCATTCATCTATGAATTTCAGTTTTGCATGAAAAATAAAGTTCACAACCATGTTTATATTATTTTCAGTATTATACTATTATAGTTCATTCATTTTAGAGTTCATGATTTATGTGGTTTACTCTCTTATACTATTTCATTGTATAAAAAAAGGGGAAATTGGGTAAAAAAATTATTCTAAAAATTATTTAATTATTATAACCATATCCTTTTTTTATTGGTTATTCAATAAATGTTATTTTTTTTATATTTTTGCTCTTTGTTCATCAAAAGAGGAATAATTTTGTACTATGCTATTGTGAAAAGAATTATAATCCAATATAATCTTGTTTAATTTGAGATTTTTAGTTCAAAAATACCCATTTTTTTACCAATTATTATAACATAGTGATTTTGAATTATTTTTTGTTTAGTATAGTTTATAAAATTATATATTGTGAAAATTTAGTATTTTTGAAAAATGGTGAAAAAATTGACAGATATGTATCGATGATTTTGGATATTTATGATTTTTTGAAGCTACTGAATCTTGATGTTGCATTTGTCTATGTATTTCACAATATATATTCAATAAACTATTTTACACGTTATTAAATTCAAAAAATGATCCATTTTTTGGATGTTACATTTGGTTGACAATAGATAAATCTGGGACAATGAAACATGGTAATGCAAACAACTTATATGCACTATAGAAATGATTCCTCTTAGAAGTCACGTATTTTTAAAAGAATGATTGATCACACTATGATAAACACCTTCACAATTATAATGATACTTTAGATGATTTCGTATATTATATTATTTAATATATGTCTAAATCATTGAATATTTTCATGAAACATGTTTTTTGAAGATCAATATTATATGAAACTCATGCACACCATGGAAGAATTGTCATGTGGTGGATAATTAAATAATTCCACATTGTTTAGATTGTGAAGATAGAACATAGACCATAAAGGTTATATAGAATTTCATTATAAAACATCCAATTTAAAAATTCACTAACCTACTAAATCCTATATAATTAGTGGGTAGGGTCGAACTACAATGAAAATGTGCCTAGTCAATAGGAATAACACTATAGAAAATTGTTAAGAAAGACGTGATTCAAAATTTATTAAAAACATAAACATATAAAAAAATCTATTATTTACACAATATTAATTAAATTAACTAAAACTATATAAATAAAATATGTCAATCTATGTAAGAAACATCTAGACATGGAGGTTTCAAAGTTTTGAAGTCTATTCTAGTGCATGAATTTAAAATTATTTAATTCCGACATCTCAATATTTATTTATTCAATTATCACAAATCCAAAATTTAATCAAAATACTATCAGGTAGCATTCTATGATGTTAGTAAGTATTATAATTTTCCCCCTTATCATCCTTCATTTTATTATCTAAATTTACGAATAATTTGTGCACCATTGAATCAATAAATCACATAGTGAAATATAGTGACACGGTTCTCACTAAATCAAGATATCTATCTCTGTTGGGTTCTTTGGAATGAAATTACCAATTAGTTATCAATCAGAAATGTTTTAAGGGGAATTCACACATATTTTTAATTTCTAAATTAGTTAATCTATTTAGTCATAATTCTATCATGTGCGGTTTATGATCCTCTCATGCGCTTGGCCTACCTTCAGATAAATAAATTCATCGCGGATCTCCTACCCCTGATTACTTACTTTTAAACACAAGAAAGGGAAATATATCAATTATTCACAACTCATATACTAGTTAGACTGAAAATATATAATTAAATAAATAATAAAACAAACATTTATTAGCTTGTAATAAAATAAGGTAATAAAATAATGGTATTAATCTACCATAACATTCATCAGCAATTCGACACCATGAAATTTATCTGGCCCACATGATAAATGAAATATAAGTTAAAAAGTAAAAGATATCAAGATATTTGTGTTGTCACAATTATCACTACAAGCCACTACTGAAAATCGATGAATTAATATCATTTCCCCATGTGTCCACATATTTTGAATGTAAATGAAACCAACATAAACTAGAACATATAATGAAAATAAGAAGAATTTAAATATTCAAATTTGAAACATTAAGATCATAGTTATCTAACTATTAAATAAATGTAAATAATAGAATCAAATAATAAATACATTATAAAATATGATATCATATTTATATATATACCCAATTTTTAGATAATATTATATGTATATATACATATAATTAGAGAATCGTGATTAAGTTAATTATCCTCTGTCAATAAAAATGACTTTTTTTAGAATGACCTAATGGAAATGGTTGTTTCTCTTGTGTCTCACCTCTGGGAGGAAGAGGGATCTAAATCACCTTATGTGGGGGCTTGGCCCCATCCTTTCCTCCCCTTATCAAACCCTGATACTCTTCCCCATTTCCTATTATTTCACATTTCCGTAATGTCGTGAACTTGTTTTATGGATTCCTCTAACTATCTCTTTCAACTTTAGAGTTTAATAATTCCTCATTGCTTCTGGATGGACTCTGGATATTTTCTTCAAACATCTTGTCACATCTATAAAATTTTCTAATATATTTTTTTTTGACACATGGGGCTTTCCAAATCAACAGATTTTTTGGCTTCTCAATAACATGCATTTTATGGGTTGTTTTTCATCGAAGATCAGTTTGATTATGGCTTGGTCCACAACTCCATGAGACTACAATGGATATATAGTTTTTATTGTTCTGTTTTATATGACCACCACATGAGGTGTGATTCTCAAACAATGGAAATTAGGGTATGTTTATCTTAGATTCCTCTCCCTTTTTATAACCATTCGACACTTAGAATGTTATTTAATTTGATGGGCCTCTTCTTATTTTATGATAGCAAAACAAATGTTGTTTTTTACCATGTTTCTCCCCACTTTTATGTGGATTTCAATGTATCAATGTTTCTATTTCATTTTTTTATATTGATGTTGGAGAATATTTCTAGTATAAAAAATAGGTTATTTTTTAATCATGCGTAGATTTTGTATCCATCATCAGGTGTTTACGTCATTGTTCTATAGTGTGTCATTAAGGTCTTAAGGGAGATCAACTAATGAGGGTTTTGGTTTTGAAGATAGGTTATGGGGATCCCATGTCTATCATCCTAATGTAACAGGCTCCAAATAGCCCACTCATTTTGATGTACTCCTTTGTGGAGTCTGTTAGCCAGTTGGGGAGTGATATTCCCCTAGAGAAGGTTTTTCCTTAAATCAATGATCCTAGAGTTGGGGATTCTATTTGAAGGTTACGGAAGTATCAGTTAAAGAAAAATTATAAGGTTTAAGAACCATATGGATGTTTGGGGGGGTGCATTAGGAGTATTTTATAAAAGCATCAATGCCCCCATGGAAACATCCTATGTGGATTCAGTGAGTGTAATAAATGAGAACAATGGAATGGATGAATCTCTAGGGTCATAGCCTTTACAGAATGTACACGCAATGGTATCCCATTATTCTATGGTGTGAGGTGTAACAAGCTATAAGTATTAGGAGTTGCAGGCCTTAAAGGATGGGATGTTGACCAGGCCAAGACATAAAATATATTTTCCAACTATTACGATTATTAATCACTTCAAAGGTTTGGGGCTTGAAGTGGAGTATCACAGACATGAGGTTTATCAAGAACTGGAATGTATTGAAGATAATGGATGCTTTGGAATAGAATACAGTGAACAGACTTATTTCCATTTTTCAAAATATAGAACTAAAGAAAATCAAGCAATATGGACATATAATATGAGAAAGAGGAATCTTAAGAGGGGAAACATGTGATTTGGGGAGGTTTATTCTAAATAAAAAACAAAAACAGAAAGGGAGGGAGGACTAATCCTACATTCTCCTACCAATATAGGAATTTTCTTCCAAAAATTCAATGGTTGTGGTGGTGAACTATGAGCACAATGTCATAAAAAATAATTTAAATGATTTTGGTGATTTTTATAGTCCTGAAGATGGATGGAGCTATGTTGGATAATTAGAAGTATTAAGGTTTAGTGGTAAAGAATTCTAGCCACTTCCTCATGGATAGGGCTAAGGTTATAGTCAATATGGAATTATAAGATCATATTATCAATTTGGAGGAAGAAATTTTGGGGAATCTCTTAGCGATAATGCCTAGAAAGATGATACTAATAAGATGACTAAGCGACTGTCAGTTGTGGAAGCTAATAAGGAATAGAGAGAATATATCGACATTCAAGATCTTATTCCGGTTAGAGTATTCAATGAAGGAATGTTAAAAATGGAGGAGTACATCCAAATGTTGGAAAAGATGGATTATGTTTTTGAAGATATTCTCCATGATGATCATGACACAAATTTAACTGTCCTTCAATAGAATTCATTTAGAAACAACATGTCAAATTTCATTAAATAATACTTTTGGGGCTTGACAATCCCTTATGGAATTTGAAGCATTCTATTTCGTACTTTAAATGGTTCTCAATTTTCTAAGTGTATGAAAATTAAAAAAGATAATTTTCATGTATAATTAAATTTATTAATAATATAATAATAATTTTAAATATAATTATTCAAAATTATAATTATATAACTAGTAATATAGAAATATTACAAATAATTAGGATAATATAATTTATACTAGTAGTAATCTAATAATAATAAAAATATATAAAAAGTGATATAAAAATAAAAATAAAATTTAATAATAATAAAATATTTCAAAATTTAATAATAATAAACATAATAATGAAAAATCATTAAAAAATATATGATTAAAATATATATTTATTTAATATAAAACTAAAATGCTAATATATTAATTTAATTAAAATACAATTATCAGAAAATTGAAAAAAAAATCAAACACTATAAAACTAAGATAATAAAATAAAATAAAAAGTTAAACTTTTTAATTAATACTAACTTAAAAAATATCAAATAATTTCAGAAATCTATATGCGTAAAATATCGCAAAAATTGATGTTGTCACTCAATGGAAAGGTAAATAGAAAACATAAATAATTGTACCCTTATAAAAATAAAAAAATCCAATTTACTAGTACAAAATTTTTTGGTCCCTTTTACGGAAAAAAAATTTCAGGCTTCAGTTAAAATATAGTTGGAAAAAATAATTTCTCTTCCACTCGCACTCTATCAAATAAAAATCACCGCATGCATCCATCAATGCATCCTAACTCACGATTGTATGAATCACTCATAATATTTAATAGTCAATGTGATGAAAAATTGTTGTACACATGCATGATTATCATAACATTTTATGGAATTTCTAGTCTCTAGTGGTGAAAATAAAACACACCAATCTGAAGGAATTGACATGAGCTTCAAATGTAATTAATGTTGTGGGATGGTGTGTCATAATTTTTTTTAATTTTTTTACCAAAATGAGTGTTCATTCATGAGTTAAATGTATGATAAGTGTATATCCAAATGTTTCCATCAAATTATTCTCCCTCACATATAAAACATTGATTTTCCTCAACCATATCAAAATCAAAATTTCATAATTATTTTAGTTAGATAGTTTTTTTTTATATTTTTTATTTTATCTTTTATGTTTTCTAAGACCATAATAATAAAAATAAAATGAATAGATAAAATTTTGAGGATCACATCCCAGAATCAAAGAAATAATTATAAGAAAATATCACATGAAAAGGAAAAAATTAGCCCGTAGCCAGTAGAATCTTAGTGCATTTAGGACATGTGGAAAACTATCTATATCCTTGAGTAATGTGTCCTCACTTTAATTATTATCCTTATAGGTTGGGGGTTACCAGGTAATGACCACATATGAACTCATTTTTGGAACCAATAATAATCTACAATCCCATTTAAAAATAATTTTAATCAATGTGGATACTATTGAATAAAACACATATAATCATGATGGGATATTATTTATCCATATAAGGCCCTGGCCTTAAACCTTACTTAATATTGAATTAAATTAATAATTCACATTGAGTATCTTTTCAGGTTTATAATTTTAGAGAATTAGGACATAACTATTACATCTCAAAAGATTACAAAGTAGTCACTTCTACTAAATTTCCATAAAATAAATACTCTTAAAAAGAAACATGTCTATTTGCATGTATTAGATAGCATGACTTTCCCTTGATCCCATCCTTGACACTATTCCACATTAATTAATGTGAAAAACATTTCAAAAAAACATGGGGTGTGCATAAAAAGCTTATCAAGGGATACAGAAAGAATGAAAACTGTTAGTTTTTCAAAACAACAAGTAAACCATGTATACTTTATCAAATTAATACCTTTAACCTTTAGGAAGTAGTAAAAACTCTTCACTGAATAAAATATCATTACTTACCCTTTTATAACCAAAGTATTATCATAAAACACATAAAAAGAACACATAACATATAAATGTAACATGGAACATAAACATACTTAAATGGAATAACCATATGGTCGACTTCCACACATATCACTTAATGGAATTTCCATACGGCCGACTTCCATACCCAATGCGTTGGAGGTTATAACATAACCACCCGTCCTGGTATTCACGGCACCACCCATCATATGGTTCATCACGTAACCACCCGTAAAATGTCCAAGTACCATCATTACACATAAAATATTGAAAATAAAAACATTTCAATAACAACATTTCATTTTCCATCACAATAAGTAATTCCAAGATATTGAATTAATCAATCCATTTTCAAAAACCATTTAAAATAGATTTTTGAATCAAAGTGTACCATACCACTTTGAAGATTTTAATGGAATTACAATTTTAAAACATTAATGTCCATATAAATAAATAATGAAAACAATTTTGAAAACATGGACATTAAAGATAACTATTTATAATAATAAATGTTTAAAACATTTAAAACGATATTTTTTGTTAAAGAGTTTTTAAAAAAATGAGAGACTCTCGAATATAAATAATTGCGGAAAAAAATTTAATCCGAACATTATAATATCATGAGAATAAATGGATTCATGATATAATATTTCAAAGGACAGTAATCACACCATATAAGAGTGAATTGGTGCATAACAACAATTAAGTCTCAATTGAAACGTAAATTGAGATGGAATCCATTATAAAGATGGTATCATTAAATAAAGGATACATTTATCACATAATTATGTGTGAGAAATATAAATACACCCAATATAAGTGGATATTAAGTGTGAAACAATCAGAGGTCATTAACACATATTCATAGGATGACCTGTTCAAGAATTAGAAGTTGAACCCAAAGAAATCGAAATTGGGTTAAGATGTTCCCTTGTAAAAATTCGACAGCCTAACGGCGTCACATCAAAATTCAGAAAATTAGTCGATGAGAGAGTGAATGGTATCTCTTAACTTGGACATAAAATTTACATCAATAAGGATATATAAGAACATATCCCAACATAATAAGATGTAAATTAAAAGACATACCAAAAGAAGTCTTTTAAAAAGAGGAGGGTGAAAGGTCCCCTTACCAAGTTGGGTAACTTTCTAAACGTACACCCCATGAAAGAAGGAATATAAAAAAATGATGTAAAACCCCATAAATAAAATTATATTACACAAAGAGTAGAATAATTGGTATTACATACACCACTCAATGGAAAATGGTGGAAAATGTAGCAAAAATCTCACAGGAATAAAAGTGAGATGGAAACCCCTTACGAAAACTCGGCAGCCTAACGACGCCACTTAAAACTTCCAAAAATGGTTTTATGAGATCAAATAGGGTCTCTCATAATATGATAAAAATTACAGTATGATGAATATAAAAGAACATCCCAAAACATAAGAATGATGAACTTATAAGAAATGACATAAAAGAGAGTACTTAAAAAGAAAGAGAGAGGTTGGATCCCTTACCTCGGGTCCGACTTGACTCGATCATTTTTTAACGTCCTGAATAATAAACTTTAGTTAATTTATAATTGATTAAGAACCTTTTTCAAGTTCATTATTCCTTTTATATCACTTATTTCCATGTTATAAACATTATGTAATCATTTAAGTTAATAATGTTTGTTTTGTCGATATTTGGTTCTTAAGTCGAAAGTGGACTTCTTACAATTACATGTTGTTCGTGTGGTCAAAGGTTCATTATATCCAGAATTATATTCCTAATTTTGATATCATATATATCATATATATCCAGAATATACATGTATTTATAATATTACATAATCTTTTACAGGTAAGAAATGAAATGCACCGTTCATGGAGACTGTAAGTCGTACGTACGCATGAACGCTACTTTCATTTCTATGTCATATTAATGGAATTAAAACTTAATGAGAGGTATGTATATTTAAATTCCAAAATATATTCATAATTTATATGTAACATAAATCATATATAATAACTTTAAATCCATCCTTTATACATCCCACATATGGCATTAACGAATCAAATCACTTTGAGGGGGCGGTAGTCCGCACTTCCTAAAATGAAATTATCGTGTTTACCCACAATGGAAACCATAAATGTATGCCAAAAAAGAAAAATACAGAATATTAAGTAAAAAATAAACATATTATATATCATATATAAATATAGTGACATCTTAATGGACACCTTTGAAGGTGTTATATGTGTGTTGAACAATCATCGTTTCGTGAGGCAGAAATTCGCCATCCACAGAAATAGTATGTTCTTTAACCATTAGATGTAGGTGTGTGTAAGTGTAGCTCGAATTATTCTTATAACAACATCCTAGTATATTGAAGATACTAGATTTGTTACAAAAGAAATGAATAAAAAGAGTTTAGGGGGTGGAGAAGCAAAACAAATCAAAAGAATACAAGTGAAGACATTACCTTAAAATCATGTAACTCTTTTTGATTTGAGCTCAAAGGCTTCTTTAGGAAGACTTCTGCCCAATGTGAGGCTTCTAGGAGTAATAGAGGGATGTGGAAAGGAAAAATGGGCAGGGTTTGGCCGAGCCAAAGGTTTGAGAGGTGTGGGTAAGGTGGTAGAGGTGGGGGGCTTTTATAAGAGGAGAGGAGGGGCACTCTTGGAAAGTTAAGAAAAGATACTTTATTATAAAATGATTTTCGGATAAAAAGGGTCCCACAATTATATATTTAGAGGTTAATGTGATAAGGGTTCGAAATCCACCCATCCAATAGGTTTTTGACAAGTGTAGGTCTTAGATTTTACATTATATTTTCATTTTATTTTAATCGTTAAATAATGAAGTATTCACTGCATCATCATGGTGTCATAAATAATATAATTTATTTAATTTCTAAAAATTATAAAACAAATATCTTGATGTAGGAAATATTTTTTTATTTCTAATGAATATTTATAGTCAAAATAATGACTTGTATAACCCCATTTAAAAATTGTTTTAGTAAAACATCTCATGTTTGTGACATTTTTATTTTAACATTAAATAAAAAGTTATTAATGTCATTTTCCTACCAAAGTGGCTCCATGGGGTCCCCAAGTTGACCCATGTATTTTCTTGGTCGGCCATGACACATCCAATAAGGGTAGGACCTGTGTATAGTTCATTTAATATTATTAAAACATTATTTTTACCTTAAACTACATTAATTACCTCTAATCGCGATTAAGAACATAAAAGTTACTATTCACCAAAAAATTATTTTAATCCCGTTGAACCACATTTTAATTCCTAATGACAACCATGTATGTCGTATTTTTTTAAATTCAAAACATAGAGTTGGAAAAGTTTCATTTAAACGAAAAATCAGTTTCTTTAACAACCACTTAGTGGTTTCACTATTCATCAAAAATTGAAGTTTTTCAGGAAAATACCCAAAATTCAATCTAAGCTATATTTGATATTCCGAACTCAGAAATGATGTCTATTTTACAAAATTCAAAACATATAAGTTGCATTAATTAATTTAATAATTAATTCCTGCTGTCAAAACAAATAGAGTGTTTTTAAGAAACAATATCTATTAAAAGATTGACACTAGTTTAAGTCCAATTTCAAAGTGAAATTAATTCCAATGAACACTATTGGATTAAATGGTAAAAATATAATCTAATTTTACCTTAAAAACAATTCAAAAGATAATATAATCATATAAATAAATTATATTAAAAAGAGGTTTTGAATTAAAATACAACAGTTTTCATTATTCATTAATAAATGAACTTTATCGGAAAGATTCCAAAAATTTACACAAAGTAAATTATGATGTCTCGATTCCAAAGAATAATTTTATTTTGTCAAATATAACACATAAAATGGTCAAAAGGTAGATTTAAAATAGGTTCTCCATCAAAAGGCGGTTAGTCGACCTTCTAAAGAATATTAGAATGTTTACGCTTAAAATTGAATTCATTCACATTTTTAATCCTCTAACATTTATTGTAAAAAGTAATAATATTTTACAAACATATATAATAATTTTTTAGTTATTTATGTTCATTCCTTCCATTACAATGGCTAGGCGTTAACTACCATTTAAAATAATATTATTTTATTATTATAGTGCAATGTAATATTTCAAAGGAACTCGTTGTTGCGTATTGGGTAATCCATTAAGCATAGTGTTCCCTTTAAATTAATATTAACATTTTATTCACAAATAAGGATAAATATAAAAATGACATATTCATTATTTACCTGGGGTGTTACATCCTTCCCCCTTTTGGGAATTGCGTCCTCGCAATTTTAAAATGAGGCTCGGAAACATCCTTGAAAGTCCAACATCAGAACAAGAGTCGGTAAAACAATCACTTTAAAGTAAAGAAATAGAAGGAAAGAGGTCACCCGAGTTAACCCATACTAGGATTCCATGTAGGAAAACATGGACATGGAGGAGAAAACTTAGGGTCATTTTCTGATGGAGAGTGATAGAAAACATGTTTAGGAGAAAGTTAACCACAAGAAAATCACAAACTTGTGATAAGTTTAACGGTATTCGATTCCTCGGTAGGAAAAGTTAATAGACAACATTTTTGTTTAATGTTACTTTTTATTGAGGAATTTATTCATAAGGAAACATAATTACTTATCATGTTGACTTTCAACTTTTATTATATTTCTTACACAAACCCATATTTTCTCCAAAAGACGAGAATTTAGGAAGACTTGTTCACATTAAGAGTACTATAATCAAATTATAGAGAATAACCTAATCCAAAAAAGAGAACTATATACTTCCCATGTCTTTAGAATTTAACCAAAACCAAAACCAAAAAGGTTAGTACAAGATCAGATAATCCAAAAAAGGATAACCCTTTATAAAAAGAAAATCTATTTTTAATCTCCAAAATTTGTCCAATAAAACCCAAAGTTCAACGAGGACCATTTGATAAAAAATTTGTCCATAAAATTCTTCAAAGTAAACCAAACTAAGATTGAATCCCAAATATTTGAATGATTTAGTCACATAGTCTTCCAAGTTAAATCGTAACATTTATCTCCAAACAACATCAGTTGCTCTTAAAGTCTCGTATTGAAAATTAATTAACATAATCACATATCCTCCATGATATGTTAATAAATTTCCATAGATAAACCAAAATAAACTAACTCTTAATTCATAAAATCATCTAACTAAAAATAATTCGTAAAACTAACTAGGGACTTCACGTAGTCCAGTGGTAGGCGATAAATACCAGTTGCACTTTGGTTGTGGGTTTGATTCCCGCATCTTTGTCCGACGCAACGATTTGTCACACGGTCTGCATGTTGTCCTTTTTACAAAACTATATAATTCTTAAAACATTCCCCAACAACGAGATAAAATATGCAAAAATAACCATAACATAATATAACCTCAATTTTATCTCATTCCTTTCACATTCCATCATAACATATAGAAACCCATAATTACATCAAAAGTAAGGATCATATAAACCCAAATGGTTCTTTATAAAAATGTCCACAAAAGAAAAGATAACTATTCCTTGAATAAAATTTTAATATATCAAAAATTAGGTTTACACATACTATAAAAAGACTTCTAATGTAACCCCATAAATAAAAGAGACTTAATACTCTTAAGAATTTCACCATAACTCTTGAATCCCTTATACAATGACTTCTTACTCATTCAACATTCTTCATGATCCATTAACCATTCCTTTCCAACTTATTCTGAAATACTTCTTTCCTACAATCAAAATCATGAATCATATCCTAAGATTCCAAAATAGGAAAAAAAAGTTAAGAAATAATTCATACCTTTGAGTGGTCATTGTCAGTTTCTTCATCCTCAATTGGATTGACATTAGGTATTGGTAAACGAATATTTTTACGATCTTCGTGATCCTATTCCCGAAACATCTTAATAGGACATGTGTTTGCATAATGACCACACACACCACATTTAAAACATTCAATTGATCCCTCAGAATGAACTCCTTTCCCCTTCCATGAGTCAACTGGATGATTCCTTTTTCCATGGCAGGTTCTTGCTTTATGACCTCCATTTCCACATCTATAGCATATTTCTGTCCCTTTGAAACATTTTCCTAGGTGTTTCGTTCCACATCTTTGACACATAGGTTTTTGAACACGCTTACCTTTATGATTATTACCTGTAGTTCCGTAGGAATTTGTTTCTCTCATATATGATGGATTATAGAAATCACCAAGGTTTAGGTGGTCAATCATGACTCCATATAGTTGGTTGAGGATAAACACAAGAGTTCTCATTGAACCTCCCATATCATTCAGTTGATCACTCAAAAAACTGTCACAGTTTCCTTCACATCCACTGTTACTTTGTTGCCTGCTAGATCTAGCCATTTACTAAAACCAACAAGGTCAGTGTGAGAATATCAACAAAACCATAATGTACTAAAGAGGAAGATAAACACTACGATATACTTACTCATTCACTTTATCTATAACTAGGAATATTTCTGAAATCATAACCATTATGGTAATGCCACTTATGCTTAGAGAATACCCTAACCTCTAAAGTTATCTAAACCGACCTTTGATACCAACTATAAGGCCCTGGCCTTAAACCTTACTTAATATTGAATTAAATGAATAATTCACATTGAGGATCTTTTCAAGTTTAGAGTTTCAGAGAATTAGGACATAACTATTACATCTCAAAAGATTACAAAGTAGTCACTTCTACTAAATTTCCATAAAATAAAAACTCTTAAAAAGAAACATTTCTAGTATCGGGTATTAGATAGCATGACTTTCCCTTGATCCCATCCATGACCCTATTCCACATTAAGTCCTGTGAAAAACATTTCAAAAAAAACTTAGGGTGAGCATAAAAAGCTCAGAAAGGGATAGACAAAGAATGAAAATTGTTAGTTTTTCAAAACAACAAGTAAACCATGTATAATTTATCAAAGTAATACCTTTCACCTTTAGGAAGTATTAAAAACTCTTCACTGAATAAAATATCATTACTTACCCTTTTGTAACAAAAATATTACCATAAAACCCATATAAAGAACACATAACATATAAAGGTAACTTGGGACATAAACATACTTAAATAGAATAACCACATGGTCGACTTCAACACATATCACTTAATGGAATAGCCATACGGCCGACTTCCATATTCAATGCATTGGAGGTTATTACGTAACCACCCGTCCTGGTATTCACGGAACCACCCGTCATATGGTTTATCACGTAACCACCCGTAAAATGTCCTTGTACCATCATTACACATAAAATATTGAAAATATAAACATTTCAATAACAACATTTCTGTTTCAATCACAATAAGTAATTCCAATATATTGAATTAATCAATCCATTTTCAAAAACCATTTAAAATAGATTTTTGAATCAAAGTGTCCCATACCACTTTGAATATTTTAATGGAATTACAATTATAAAACATTAATGTCCATATAAATAAATACTAAAAACCATTTTTAAAAACATGAACATTAAAGATAATTATTTAGAATAATAAATCATTAAAACATTTAAAATGATATTTTTTGTTAAAGAGTATTTAACAAAATGAGAGACTCTAGAATACAAATAATTGTGGAATAACATTTAATCCGAACATTATAATATCATGAGAATAAAGGTATTCATGATGTAATATGTCAAAGGACAGTATACACACCATATAAGATTGAATTGGTGCATAAAAAAAAGAAGTCTCAATAGAAATGTAAATTGAGATGGAATCTGTTATAAAGATGGTATCCTTAAATTAAGGATAAATATATCACATAATTATGTGTGAGAAATATAAATACACCCAATATAAGTGGATATGAAGTGAGAAACAATCATAGTTCATTAAAACATATTCATAGGATGACATGTTCAAGAATTACAAGTTGAACCCAATGAAATCGAAATTGGGTTAAGATGTTTTCTTGTAAAAATTCGACAGCCTAACGGCGTCACTTCAAAATTCAGAAAATTAGTTGATGAGAGAGTGAACGATATCTCATCACTTGGACATAAACATTACATAAATAAGGATATATAATAACATATCCCATCATAATAATATGTAAATTAAAATACATAACAAAATAAGTCTTTTAAAAAGAGGAGGGTGAAAGGTCCCCTTACCGATTTGGGTAACTTTCGAAACGTACCCCCCATGAAAGAAGGACTATAAAAAATGATGTAAATACCCATAAACGAAATTATATTACACCAATAGTAGAATAATGGGCAGTACATACACCAATCAAAGGAAAGTGGTGGAAAATGTAGCATAAATCTCACAGGAATAAAAGTGAGATGGAAATCCCTTACAAAAACTCAGCAGCCTAACAACGCCACTTAAAAATTACAAAAATGGATTTATGAGATCAAGTAGGGTCTCTCATAATATGAACAAAAAAATTAAAGTATGATGAATATAAAAGAACATCCCCAAACATAATACTGATGAGCTTATAAGAAATGACATGAAAGAGAGTACTTAAAAAGAAAGAGATAGGTTGGATCCCATACCACGGGTCCGACTTGACTCGATCGTTCTTTAACGTCCTGAATAATAAACATGAGTTAATTTATACATGCTTAAAAACCTTTTTCAAGTTCATTATTCCTTTTATATCACTTATTTCGATCTTATAAAAATCATGTAATCATTTAAGTTAATAATGTTTGTTTTGTCGATATTTGGTTCTTAAGTCGAAAGTGGACTTCTTACAATTACATGTTGGTTGTGTGGTCAAAGGTTCATTATATACAGAATGATATTCATGATTTGGATATAATATATATCATATATATCCAGAATATAAATGTATTTATAATATTACATAATCATTTAGAGATAATAAATGAAATGCACCGTTCATGGAGACGGTAAGCTGTACGTACGAATGAACACTACTTTCATTTCTATGTCATATTAATGGAATTAAAACTAAATGAGAGGTATGTAGATTTTAATTCCAGAATTATATTAATAATTTATATGTAACATACATCATATATAATAACTTTAAATCCATCCTTTATACATCCCACATATGGCATTAACGAATCAAATCACTTTGAGGGGGCGGTAGTCCGCACTTCCTAAAATGAAATTATCGTGTTTACCCGCAATGGAAACCATAAAGGTATGCCACAAGAGAAAAATAAAGAAGCTTAAGTAAAACATAAACATATTATCTATCATATATAAATATAGTTACATCTTAATGGCCACCTTTGAAGGTGTTATATGAGTGTTGAACAATCATCGTTTCGTGAGGCAGAACTTCTCCATCCACAGAAACTGTATGTTCTTTAACCATTAGATATAGGTGTGTGTAAGTGTTGCTCGAATGCTTCTTATAAAAACATCCTAGTATATTGAAGATACTGGATTTCTTACAAAATAAATTAATAAAAATATTTTAGGGGGTTGTAGAAGAAAAATAAAACAAAATAACACAAGTGAAGACATTACCTTAAAATCGGGTAACTCTTTTGGATTTGAGCACAAGGGCTACCTTGAGAAGACTTCTGCCCAAAGTGAGGCTTCTAGGAGTAAGATAGGGATGTGGAGAGAAAAAATGGGTAGGGGTTGGCTGATCCAAAGGCTTGAGAGGTGTGGGTAAGGTGATAGAGGTGGGAGCCTTTTATAAGAGGAGAGGAGGGGCACTCTAGGAAAGTTAAGAAAAGATAATTTATTATAAAATGTTTTTCGAATAAAAAGGGTCCCACAATTATATATTTAGAGGATAATGTGATAAGGGTTCTAACTCCACCCATCCAATAGATTTTTTACAAGTTTAGGTCTTATATTATAAATTATCTTTTCATTTTATTTAAATCGTTAAATAATTAGGTAATCGCTGCATCATCATGGTGTCATAAATAATTTAATTTATTTAATGTATAAAAATTATAAAAAAATATAATGATGTAGAAAATAATTTTATATATCTAATGAATATTTATAGTCAAAATTATGACTTGTATAACCACATTTAAAATTTTTTTTAGTAAAACATCTCATGTTTGTGACATTTTTATTTTAAGATTAAATAAAAAGTTATTAATATCATTTTTCTACCAAAGTGGCTCCATGGAGCCCCCAAGTTGACCAATGGATTGTCTTGGTCGAAAATGACACATCCAATAAGGGTAGTACATGTTTATAGGTCATTTCATATTATTAAAAGATTATTTTTACCTTAAACTACATTAATTACCAATAATCGCGATTAAGAACATAAAAGTTATTATTCACAAAAAACTTATTTTAATCCCATTGAACCACATTTTAATTCCTAATGACAACCATGTATGTCAGATTTTTGAAATTCAAAACACAGAGGTGGAAAAGTTTCATTTAAACGAAAAATCAGTTTCTTTAACTACCACTTAGTGGTTTCACTATTCATCAACAATTGAATTTTTTCTGAAAAATACCAAAAATTCACCCTAAGCTATATTTGATATTCCAAACTCAAAATTGATGTCTATTTTAAAAAATTCAAAACATATAATTTTAATTAGTTAATTTAATAATTAATACCCGCTGTCAAAACAAATAGCGTGTTTTTAAGAAATAATATCTATTAAAAGATTGACACTAGTTTAAGTCCAATTTCAAAGTGAAATTAATTAAAATGACCACTATTAGATTAAATGGTAAAAATATATTCTAATTTTAATTAAAAGACAATTCAAAAGATAATCTAATCATATAAATAAATTAGATTAAAAAGAGGTTTTGAAATAAAATACAACATTTTTCACTATTCATTAAACAAATGAACTTTATCGGAAAGATACAAAAATTTTACACAAAGTAAATTTTGATGTCTCGATTCTAAAGAAGAATTTTATTTTGTCTGATATTACACATAAAATTGTCAAAAAGTGGATTTAAAAGAGGGTCTCCATCAAAATTCGGTTAATCGAACTTCTAAAGAATATTAGAATGGTTACGCTTAAAATTGAATTTATTCACATTTTTAATCCTCCAACATTTATTGTAAAAAGTAAAAATATTTGACAAAGATATATAATCATTTTGTAGTTATCTCTGTTCATTCCTTCTATTACAATGGCTAGGCATTAACTACCATTTAAAATAATATTATTTTATTATTATAGTGCAACGTAAGATTTCAAAGGAACTCGTTGTTGCGTATTGGGTAAGCCATCAAGCATAGCGTTCCCTTTAAATTAATATTAAAATTTTATTCACAAAAAGGGATAAATATAAAAATTTCATATTATTTATTTACCTGGGGTATTACAATCCATGTGCATCAAATGACCCTATACATGAATAAATCTATCACCCATACATATATTGTAAATAATCATGAAAATATTAAAGAGATGGGTATTGAAGGGTATCACCAGTGGGATCCTCTTAAAAAGGTATATACATTGATTCTAGAGCCTACACGGTGGACGAAATGTATAGATGAATTGGTGGGTAAAATGGGATAATTCAATAAAACAATTTATCAGTCATTTTAGTTAAGCATTAAACATTTATATCTTTTTAATGAGAAAACATGGAATGTTTTAGAATACATAACATGGTCGAGATTCCCTCATGAAAAAAAGGGAAACAAGAGATGATGAATAAATAGGAAAGAATCCTCACAGCTAGCGAAATATATTATTTGGTAACACATATGCATAGGAGTGAAAATACGTATATTATAATATAAATATTTCCAAAAAACATTTTGGAAGGAAGGAACAATATCTGAAATAATATATGTCATGAGATAAAAGATCAAAGCATTCTAGATAATAACCATGTGCTCAGACTGACATTGGTCACAAGTGGTATGTTCTCTAATGTGTAACACCAAATAATGCAACATTTTTTATGTGGCTTCAACAACGATTTATATGTTAGTTTTTTGTATTTCCAATTTTTTATGAGTTAGTTATTTTACATGCTATTTTTTGAAGCATAATATATAATAAAAAATAACGCACTTCTAACATTAAGTGTATATTGACGTCTAAAGGCTACCCATATCAAATGAATCCCAATAAATGATGCAACTTGTAAAATCTACACCTAAAAAACACATACCCATATCATATTAACGAGATAACACCAAAATAAAATTAAAATATTTACATAAAATATATATATGATGAATTAAAAACCACTATAGTGCCTAGATAAAATAGATTATTTAAATTCATGGCACATTATTATATAAAAACTAAATGAAATGAAACTATATTCAATAAAAGAAAAAAAATGATGTGTTTCCTCCCATTGATCATTAGATTTAATTTACTTCATCAAGACATTGATGAAACATGACAAGGGTTGACCAAGAATGTATACCTTTCAGTTCCTCTGTCATCATTAGGTGTGTTTCATGTATCAATCAATAAAACAATAATCTTGGAAGAATCGTAACATGTCAACATAATCATTTTATAAAAATGTATGGGTGGGATGAAGTGAAAATATACCATCTCACAAGGGAATGAATATTCCACATCTCATGAAAGAGTCACCGAATAATTTATATGTGTAAATGGTGTATGTGGGAAGAGAAATAATATTACCTATTCGAATGTACACAATAAAATAATTACCCTTTGCATAATCTTTAGTGGTATAATTTGATACATTATATCCTTGAATGAAGTATTTCGGTTGTTTATATATCTCAAGTAAATTTCACCACCAACTACTAGAATAGAGTAATACCTTAGTGGTTTTATCTATTCATGCTACATGGTTTCATTGATTATACCATGTTCAGGAGTGTTTCTAGCTTCTATATTTATTTCAAGTGAATTATTTTTAACATTAATTAATGGAGGTGGAGTTGGATCAATTGGAGTTGATGACTCCATTCTATCTTGAATTACGTTTTAAAAAAATTTCTTTTATACCGCATGTTGTTGAAGCTTTCGTTGGGGTGTGTGCGTCTTTCCATAGAGGTCGTGTTTCTGTTTCCCCACATTCCTACTTTCCAAAGGAGAGTGACATACATTCCTTATTCAGGGACGTTACCTCCTTGATCGAAGTAGGATGATGGGATGTCGGTTCTTCCTTCCATTGATTCCACCTAAAAACTCGTTACCTAGTATCGGTCTCCCTTAATGATTAATTCATGGATCATGAATCTCATTCACGGTGCCATATCTTTTTGGACGCCGGTTAATTACATTTATTTCGTCATGAAATTCCTAGGGGTCTTGACATAGAATCAACCTTCATTCGAAGTATATGACAACATCAGGAATGTCAGGGCATCATTGGATGCATGGAAATTGGGGAATATATATTCTTCCACATAAAAAGTCATCTCCAGGGCACAGAACCTGAGGCATCCCACGTCAGTCACCGAGGTATCTTATTCTGGAGTCATGTCTCTGAGGTTTTCCTCAGCTTCCCATTTTTTGTGCATGTGTATATTTCCTTTAATTTGATTTCCTATGATTAAATTTCATTAATTTTTATCTATATTTTAATGATATCTTAATTTATGTTAATTTTTTTGTGATTATAATCATGTTGTAAAGATAAGATATTTATCGACAATTTATTAGTTTACGAGGAAGTATGAAAATGCTCTAAAAATATAATGAAGTTGCTACTATGGTTTTAGAAATTCTAAATTTCACTGTTTGAAAACATTTTTGTATTTATTTTATTTAAAAATAAGTATTTATCATATTATAATGTAACTTGATTCTATGGAAAGATAATATGTTTATGTTGATTTCATTAGTTTACATCAAAGTCTAAAAATGTCTTTTTAATGGACTTTTAATTACTTGAAGTTATACTATGTTTTTTTGTAGTAGCAGTTTTTCTAGAATTGTTTTGCTTTTATTTTTAAATAATTTTAGGATTAGTATATGTCGGTTTTAATTTGTTATTTTTCTGTTGGAAGGATAATATGTTTTTCTATAAATCATTTGTTTTGACCAATGTCTGAATTTGCTGTTACGAGCCCTTTAAAAATCGTTGATGTTTGTCATAATATTCTGTCTATATATTTTCTTGAAAGTATGGTTTACTCTTCATCATCCATATGTTACCTTACTATTTATACCCCACATTACTTTACTATTCATCATCCCTATATTATGTTACTATTTATACACTACATTACGTTACTTTTTGTCATCCCTACACTACGTTACTATTTTTACCCTACGTTACTATACTCTTCATCATCACTATGTTACGTTACTATTCAACATCCCTACGTTACGTTACTATTTATAACCTAAATTAATTTACTATTCATCAGCCCTATGTTATACTACTGTTCATCATCCCTACATTACTTTACTATTTTTTTCACAAAGTGTGGTTTGGAAACCTTACATCACTTTTTATTCCGAAGTTACTGTTCATTCTAAAGTCACTATATATTCTGAAGTTAATGTTCACTAAGAAGTTACTGTGCACTCCAAAGTTATTGTTCATTCCCAAATTATTGTTCATTCTGTGCAATTTTTAAAAAATAAATTGATTTTCTACAAATATATGGATTATTTTTAATGTTTTTTAAAAAATTCTCATTAAATATATATATCATAATTAAATAGATTTTAATATTTTTTGGGCTATATTTAGAGATAATAATTAATAAAAAAATTCAACATATTTTACAAATAAATTTGTACATTTCAAATTAGATTAAATTCAAATGTTTGAATTAAATTTCAATATCTACTATATGTTTTTAGGAACTGTTTTGACTATGTTTAAAACATTTTAAAAGGATTTAAAATGATATTTTCATTCATTCATTTCATTTATTATTCAGGATATTTTATGGGACTACTTATTTGAAATATTTTGAATTCCATTATGATATATTTATTCTACAGGAATAAAGAAGCAATGATGCTACTATATTAATGGATATATTTATGGGGGCTCTTAACTCAATTAATTTTGAATATCCAAAGGAAGCGGAGTTGTTTCACCTACTATATATTTTATTTTAAATATATATTATTCACTATTATTACTAAAAAAAGGACAATTACAATAAAAAAGCTAGTGTGTTTTGAACGTTGAACCTTCAATTCATTTGCAACGTCCTGTGACACTTTGCTTCACAAACTGCTCGTTCTCTCAAGTGCCAAAATAAATCTTCATTGACTACAATTTCATTAATGAGACATGCAGATCTAAACCTTAAAAAACCTGTATGTTTGCATTAATTTTTATCTTCTCTTTCATCTGTATCTGAGTCTGTAACACTGCTTCCCATCTCACACAGGCACTCTATTTTTCTATTTATGGGTTTTCTCACAAAATAATTATGTATTATTCCTTTTCCTTAGGTTGTGAATCCCAGATTCTAATGTCAGGATCCTTGGGTTGTGACTCCCATCATCAAAAGTCAGGTTTTATGGGTTTTGACGCCCCAAAAAGAAGTTATTTTCATGCTTATCCCTCCACTAGAAAAGGATTTTGTAATTGGGTAATGATTCCCCTTTAAAAATCATTTTTAGTGAACACGTATCTCTCACTGAGTATAGAAGTATAAGAGTAGAGTATGCCAACACAAGTCTAAACTACTATAAAAAACATCCTTGCATTATTTACTTTTTCTGCTGCTAATTAACCTTAATAATTATCATTGATAATTAATTTATTTAATCAGTTCATTTTATTATAATTTTTAATCTGGTCTATTCACCCCCCCCCCCTCAAAACCCTCTGCCATTACCCTGTTTGACCTAACAATTGGTATCATAGGATATCCTTCTTAATAATAGTTTTTCACCATCAAGATATTTCATTATACCAAAGATTGGTACCATTGGATGTTCCATTAGGAATTTATCCAACCATTTTGTTTAGTCTGCTTTTATGTTTTATTGTGCTAACCTATTTAGGGACCTCACAATCTATGGATAATGATATTATAATATGGAATGATTGAACTCTATTGATGTTTGGATGCCTCAGAATCCACCACATTTTGAGGACAAGGACTATGGATACTAGATATCCCAAATGGAGTCATACCTCAAACAATTTATCATTGATCATTGGTCTATCATGTCCAAACAATAGACACTACTTGAAGCTAACCCAGATACTCTTACAAGAATTGATGCTACTAGATATGTCTTAAATTATGTAGTTTTTAATATTTTATATTGTTCTATTAACAAAATTGTTTTTATTTATGTGTCTACATGAAAGACAGCTCATGTGATTAGGAAGATTCTACAAGTAACTCACCTTGGCCCTGATAAATTGATCTGAACCAAGCTTGGAATGCTTCGTGATGAGTATCAAGACTTCAAGATGGGTGAAGATTAAACATTATACCAAATGTTCTATACATTCACAGGCATTGTGAATGGAATGAATTCACATGGAGAAGATCTGGGAAATCTTATACTTGATGAAAGAGTCCTACGATCATTACCAAAGAAATGGAATGCAAATAAGGTTTCCATTGACTAATGAAAGAACATAAAAGAGTACACAATTGATGAATTGATTGGATCACTACTCCAATATGAACTAGAACTTAAAAACATAGCTGATAAGGAGACAAAAAAATGAAAAGGTGTAGCTTTTAAGTCTCTAAATGTTATTTCTATTGTTTCTTCTAATTTTGATATATATAATATTGAAAATAAAGATATGGCGCAGATTGTAACTGGACTATAAAAAGAATGAAAAACAAAGGAATCAAAAACCAGTTTAGTGAAAACCCTCAAAAAGAAAAATATAAGGGAGATAAGAAAGGTGATACAAATTATAATGCTTCAGATGTAACTTGTTATGAGTGTAGGAATAAAGTTCACATCAAACATAATTTCCCTAAACTAAAGATTACAGACAAATAAAAAATGAAGGATAAGAAGGAATTGACAACCAACATGATTTTTACTAAAGAAACTGATTCTAGTGAACAATCTGGAAATAACAAATAATCATCTGACTTGTGTTTCAAGGGATCACGGGATATGGTTTGTAATTCTAGTTATTATTCTGAATGTTCTGATTCTGAATATGAATCTTAAAACCCCAATGTTTTTGAATTAAATAAATAAATTGATATATTAATAAAAGATTTTTTCAAATCTACTGATTTATATATTAAACTTAAAAATGATAATGAAAAACTTAATTCTGAATGTAAATTAATTTTGCAAGAAAATAAAAAATTAACAAAAAATGTTTCTACTTCTCATTCAACAGTTTATGATAATTTGAAAACTACCCTAGATTTGAATGAGAAATTGAAAAAGGAAGTTGAATGTCTTTAAAAAATTATCTTCATTTATTCTAGGTCATGAAAATTATCATGAGATGATGTCTTTTACTAAAACTGATAAAAATAAATTTGGTTTTGGTTATGAAAAAATATTACCTCAAATGTTAAAAACCCATTTTGATAGAAGTAAAAGTGGTTGTACTTCAATTGTTACTTGTTTTAAATGTGGCATGAATGGTCACTATAACAATGACTACTCACATAGATTTAAACAATCATTGAGATTTACAAAAACAAATATTTATAAATCCTTGTTATTGAGAGTACCTTATAATATGTGTTTAAATTCCACATGGGTACCAAAATATTTTATTACTAATCCTATTGGACCCAAAGTAGCTTTGGTTCTAAAATTGTCAATTAATTGATTATTGTAGGAAAATTTATTTGGATGTCTCAAGAATGTCATATGGTAAATGGAATGTGGATAATCTAGGAATATGACTAGAGACCCATCTATGTTTACATAGTACAACACATGTGATGGAGTTATTGTTCCTTTATAACACAATTACAAAGGAAATGTAAAAGGTTTTGGTAAAGTTGGTATATCAAATTCTGCATTTATTTCAATTGTTTTATATGTTGAAGGATTAAATCATAATTTAGTTAGTATATCACAATTATGTGATGATAGAATGGAAGTTAAATTTCAAAACAATAAATGTTTAGTTTTTAATGACGATTCTTTATTTTTTTATTCTAATCGAAAAGATAATATTTATACTACTGATTTTTCTAAACTAACTGTTTAACATGTAAAGTGTTTGAATTATATACAGAATGATACGATCATTTATAATAGATGTTTAGATCATGTTAATTTCATAATCTTGCATAATCTCTCAGATCGTGAATATTCTTTATAGATTCCTTCTTTTAAGAAATAACAACTTCATGTTTGTGATGCATGCATGAAAGGGAAGCGGAACAGAATTTCATTTAGACCAATGAATCAGATAAGAATTAATAAGCCTTAACAGTTAGTACTTCTTGATTTACTTGGCCCAACTCAAATTTATAGTCTTGGTGGAAAGAAATATACATTAGTTATTGTTGATTATTATAATAGATTTACTTGGGTGTATTTTAAATCACATAAAAATATACTTTATTTATATTCACTATTTTTTTAAATTAGTTCAAAATGAAAAGGTTATTTGATTATTTCTATTCTTATTGATAATGGAGGTGAATTTCATAATTTATATTTTGAAAAACTCTGTGAAAAGAATGGATATTTTCATAATTTCTCTGCTCCTAGATCACCATAAGAAAGTGGTGTTGTAGAACAGAAAAACAAGACTCTAAGAGAAATTGCTCAAACTATGTTAAGTCAATATAATTTTCCTAGATATTTTTTGGCGGAGGTTGTTTTTTCTACAAGTTATATATCAAATATAATTCTTATTACACCTTTTCTAAAGAAACTCTTTATGAGTTATTCAAAAATAAAATGCCTATAGTTGGATATTTTAGAGTTTTTTGCTGGAAAGTGTTTTTTAAAATTCAAAGGATAATTTTGATAATTTTGTTGCTAAAACTAATGAGGGTATTTTTCATGGTTATTCTAATAATATTAAATCTTATAGAGTTTATAATAAAATAATGATGGTTATTAAAGAATATGTTCATGTTATGTTTGATGAAAATAACGTTGAAATAAATTCTGATTCTAATGTTATGGATGATGAGTTTAGAGATTTTAATTTTGGTGAAGATAATCCTCAAGATAAGAATGAATTAATGTAATGATATAATGCTCATTATCAACATTATCCAAAATCATGGAAGTTCTCAAAGATCATCTGGTTGTAAATATAATTCGCAATGTAGATTCTGGTGTCAAAACCATAAATTCAATTATAAATTATTCTTCCAATTCATCTTTTATTTATGATTTTGTTGCTATAAATTCTAATGATGCGTTAAAAGATGAGAACTATATTGTTTCTATTCAAGAAGATTAATATCTGTTTGTTAAAAATAATTTTAGGACTTTAGTATAATTTCTTAAGGATAAGAAGGTAATTGGAACTATGTGGATCTTTAAAAACAAGCTCGATGAATCTAGACAAATTGTCAAAAAAAATCCAGACTTTTTTCTCAAGGATACTCTCAAGAAGAAGGTATATACATTAAAGATTTATTTTCAAATGTTCCTGGGATAAAGGAAATTCTAATTTTGTTTGATTTTTCATGTTTTCAAGGTTTTAAATTATGTCAAATGGATGTAAAAAAGTGATTTCATAATTGGTTTTATTATTGAAGAAATTTATGTTTCTCAACCCCTTGGTTTCTAAAATGAAAAATTTCCAAACCATGTTTTTAAATTATCTAAATATTTATACGGTCTTAGACAAGCATCTCGTTCTTGGTATGAAAGACATTCTTTATTTTTATTAAAAAATGGTTTCAATAAAGGCAATGTTGATCCAACTCTTTTTATTAAAAGATCATCTGATGATATTTTCATTGTTCAGATCTATTTTGATGATATAGTTTTTGGTTCATCTAGTGAAATACTTTGTAATGATTTTTTCATTATTAATGACTTTGAAATTTGACATGAGTTTAATGGGAGAATTAATACTCTTTGTTGGACATTAAATTTCTCAATGGAAAGATGGAATTTTTTATAATCAATCTAATTATGCTAAAGATTTAGATAGTCGATTTGGTCTTGATTCCTCTAAATACATGAAAACTCATATAGGTAATAATTTAAAATTAGATAATGAGGCATCTGATAAGTCAGTTGATTTTACAGTTTATAGTGTTATGATTGGTAGCATGCTATATTTAACTACATCTAGACCTGATATCATTTTTAGTGTTTCTTTATGCGCTAGATTTGAAGCTCATCCTAATGAAAGTCATATTAAAACTGTAAAAAGAATAATTAGATATGTTAAAGGGAATATTGATTATGGTTTATATTATCCATGATATAACTGTTTTGATTTAACAACTTATTCTGATTCTGTTTTTGGAGGGTATATAATTGAATGAAGAAGCACATCAGGTATGTGTCATTTTCTGGGAAAATAATTAATTTCCTGGTCATCGAAGAAACAATTATCTGTTGCATTATCTACTATAAATGAAGAGTATATCTATGAAGCTAGTATTTATGCTCAATGATTATGGATTAATAAAACCTTATGGGATTTTGGTGTTTATATTGATAAATTACCTATTTATTGTGATAATACATCTGAAATTTCTATTTCTAAGAACCCCTTACATCATTCTAGACTAAAAAATATTTATCTTAGATTTCATTTTATTCGAGATCATGTGAAGAAGGATGATATTGTTTTATATTATATCACTTCTTAAAATCAGCTTGTAGACATTTTTAAAAATCCATTAGACTCTTCTCAGTTTGAGAAAATAAAATTTTCTCTTGGTATGTGGGAATTTTAAATTTCCATTACTACATTTGTTCAGGGAGAGCATGTTTTCATTTATTTTTTATTTACAAAAAGGGGGGGAGTTTTGGATAGAATTTTGGGGAGAAATAATTTGTTTTAAATATTTTTAAAAATTCATTTATGGTTCAAATGTTTTGGTTTTGTAATAAAACAAAAAGGGGGAGATTGTTTGTGCATTTTCATATTTCCTTTAAATTAATTTAATATGATTTTTTTTATTACCTTTCCTATATTTTTTAATGATATCTTATTTTATGTTATTTGGATTTTTGTGAATCTTATCACATTGGAATGATACGATATTTATTTATAATTTATTAGTTAATGAGGATGTTTTAAAATTATTTTAAAATACAATGAAATTGCTACTATGGTTTTAGAAATTCTACATTTAACTGTTTTAAAGTATTTATGTATTTATTTTACTACAATTGTACAGTTATCAGATTTTATTGAAACCAGATTATATGTAATGATAAAATGTTTATCTTGATTTCATTAGTTTATATCAATGTCTAATAATATATTTCAAATAGACTACTAATTACTTCAAGTTATACTATGCTGTTTTGTACTAGCAGTTTTTCCATAATTGTTTTGATTATCTTTTCTAATGATTTTGGGATCCATAGATGTTATTTCTAATTTTTTTATTTTTTGTTGGAATGATAATATATTTTTCTACAAATCAGTAGTTTTGACTAATGTCTGAATTTGTTGTTACAAGCCCTTAAAAATTCATTGAAGTTTGTCAAAATATTTTATCCAAATTTTTTCATGAATGAATGGTTTGATCTTCATCATCCCTACGTTACGTTACTTTTTATACCCTACGTTACATTACTATTAATCATCCCTACATTATGTTATAGTTTATACCCTGCATTACGTTAATTTTCATCATCCCTACGTTGTGTTACTATTTATACCCTATGTTACTTTACTTTTCATCATCCCTACGTTACTTTACGGTTTATTTCAAAAATTATAGTTTGGAAACCTTAGGTTACTATTCATTCCAAAGTTACTTTACATTCTGATGTTACTATTCAATCTAATGTTATTTTTCACTTTGAAGTTAATGATCACTCCGAAGTTAGTGTTCATTCCGAAGTTAGTGTTCATTCAGTGAAATTTTTTAAAAAAATTGATTTTCTGCAAATATATGGATTATTTTTTAGCGATTTATTTTTGAAAATTCATCAATGAATATAAGGATCATAATCAAAGAGTTATTAATATTTGTGGTACTTTTTTTAGAGAGAAAATTTAATAAAATTTTCAACGTCTTTTACAAATTAATTTGGACATTTGAAATTTTTTAAATTCAAGTGATTGAATTTAATTTCAAAATATGCTGAAAGTTTTTAGGAACTGTTTTGACTATGTTTAAAACATTTTAAATGGATTTAAAATTCTGTTTTAAATCATTCAATTATTTTATTATTCAATAGATTTTATTCAAAGACTTATTCAAAATATTCTGAATTCCTTTATTAGATATTTATTCTATAGGAATACAGAGGCAACGATTCTGCTATTTTCATGGAGATATTTCTGGGAGCTCTTAACTCAATTAAATTTGAAAATCCAATGGAAGAGGAGTTGTTTCACCTGTTTTATATTTAATTCTCTAAATATATCATTCACACTTACATGTAAAATAGGACAATTATAATAAAAAAGAGAATGTGTTGTGAACATTGAACTTGTTTCCCATTTGCAATGTCCTGTGACACATTACTTGACAACCTGCTAGTTCCCTCATGTGTCGAATTAAATCTTCTTCAACTACTATTGAATTGAAGAGACATGCTGATATAAACCTTAAAAAACCAGTATATGTGATTTAATTTTTATCATCTCTTTCAACTGGTTCTGAGTTTGTAACACTACTTCCCATCTCTCACACGCACTCTATTTTTCTATTTATGATTTTGCAAACAAAAAAAATTATTTGTTATTCTTTTTCCTTGGGTTCTGACTCCCAGATTCTAAATTCAGGATCCTTAGGTTGTGAATCCCAGTGTCTAAAGTCAGGTTTTAAGGGTTGTGACTCCCACCAAAAAAAGTCAGTGTCGTGGTTATCCCTCTACTAGAAAAGGATTTTATAATTGTGTTATGATTCCCTTTTAAAAATCACTTCTTAGTGCACACGTATCTCTCACTGAGTATAGAGGTATAAGAGTAGAGTAGGCCCACTCGGGAATGAACTACTATAAATTTCATCCTTGTGTTATTTACTTTTTATGCTGCTAATTATCCTTAATAATTAAATTTGATAAATAATTTATTAAATCAATTTATTTGATTAAAAAAATTATTTGGTCTATTCACATCCCTCTAGACCATCTACAATTACCTATTTTGACCTAACACCCATTTTTAACACAAGGTATGTTGCGAGTTTAATGTTTGGTGGAGACGGTTACGCCAAAGGTGTGTCTTCAGCAGTTTTCCTCTGGCATGAAATGTTTAACATGAGGTAGGAAACTGGTTTAATGTCTCATGGAGATTGAATTATGGTGATCAGAATATCCCATAGAGACAGATTAGATTTATACATCCCTAGGAGGGAGATCCAGGAGTGTTTACCAGGAAGATTTGTCCGAACACTCAATAATAGAAGACTCAGGACGTTGTGGCCCCTAAAGGGAAGATGTCACACCATGAAGGCTGATCTAGACACCACAGAGGGTAGATCCGGGAGACTGCACCCCAACATGGGGGAACACCAAGGTTTACCATTGGCTGGGATTGAACCTCATGGAGGTTTCCAACGTACCCTATGCATAAAACATGGATCAAAACCAACATAGTTTGAAGGGTTGTTGAATCGGGGAGTACACATAGGACTACATCCCAAATACGTGCTCGAGCTTACAACTAGAAAGTGGCCAATGTACTACTAGGAGCAGTGAGGAGGTGGATGTCATGATCCCAACGAGACATGGTGGCCTGGGTATGAATCAAGATGGATGATGGTGAATTGAATAAGGTGGAGGGGTAATGAGATGGAACTGTCGTGAAGGTGATAGTAGTGTTGAGCTTAAGACTTCAAGAGACATCTTACGAATCCCCATGGAAGGGAGTCAAAATTTAAGCATTTTTTACTAGGACGATAAGACACCTAGGGAGGTGAACCATGAGAATGGACACATGGAAGGGATATGGAGGAAATTGAACCTATAGGTTGGGTCATGACCTTCTCAAAACAAACAGGCATGAGGGAGAGATCAGGATGAGACATGAGAGATGGTCATGAACCTCTTGAAGGCTTCTTTTGTATCCCTGTCGTAGGGAATCAAAGTCTACATAGTTCATCTGAAGAAGACTTACCATCAAATGGGTTTTTCAATTGCTTACCACTAAATGGGGGCATAATGGATTACTGCTGGATGTGGTGACAATGGCTTACCGCTGAATGGGATTGCAATGGCTTACCGCCTGATAGGGTCACAACGGCTTACAGCTGGACGGGGTTGAAGATCATAGAGGCTTCCTACAGACCATGTATGGGGGATAAGGATGAATTTCCATGTAGTTCGAGATGAGTGGGTGCTGACATGAAGGGGGTCGGAACCAATGGGTGATAGGCTTTAACCTCAAGGAGGCTTCCTACATACCTTGACCTGGTAAGGATCAAAGTCCACAATGTTCATGAGAGGTGTTGGTGAACCGATATGATGATGGATTGGACCAATGGGTGTTGGTATTGAACATCGGGGAGGCTTCCTACATACCTTTCCTAAGAAGGGGTCAAAGTCCACATAGTTCGGAAGGATATGGGTGAACCGACATGAAGTTGGCTGGGACCAATGGTTGTTGGGATTGAAATTCATGGAGGCTTCCTACATACTTTTCCATAGCATGGATCAAAGTCCTGGTAGTTCAGGAGGAGTGGGTGCCGACGTGAAGGATGTCAAACCCAATGGGGGTTTGGCATGAACCTCCGGGAGGATTCCTACGTACCTTTACTTAACAAGGATCAATATCCATGTAGTTCGTGAGAGGTTATGGTGAACCGATATGGAGATGCTCGGGACCAATGGGTGTTGGGATTAAGCCTCAGGGAGGCTTCCTATACACCTTTCCTTAGTAGGGATCAAAGTCCACATAGTTAGAATGGAGTTTTGGGAACCGACGTGAAGATGGTCGGGACCAATGGTTGTTGGGATTGATCCTCAGGAAGGTATCCTATGTACCTTGCCTTGGAAGGGATCAAAGTACTCGTAGATCAAGATTGTGTTTAGGGATTACACTCTAGGTTTCCCAAGGAGTATTTCATGGTTGATTCTTACTCTAAGCCCACGTGAGTCATGATCGATGTGAGAAACAAAAGGCGGAAAGAACCTGCAAATCACGACGCAAAGGTGCATCCATGAACGGTGGTGAATGTTACTTATATAAGGATGCTTCCTGGGTGCCTCTATAGAGTGGTATTGGTGAATGGGGATTACGCAAGGAGGCTTCCCGAGTGCCGATATAAGGGAGCAATGGTGACTGGGGCTTACCGAAGGAAGCTGCCAGAGATCCTCTATTGAGGGGAAATGGTGAATGGGGGATTATTGTCACGACCCGTCCTCGGGGCCCGTGCCGTGACTACCCCAAACCCGCCTTCCATAGGTCAGGGGCTGGCGACTAGCACCAAGGCATAAATCCTGGTAAAAAGGCAAGGCATTGCCTTTGTAAAGTAAACAAGCACTACAGAGTAAGCAAGCGGAAATGTAAACACTAAATAAAAGCTGGTACAACAGTAAGTGCGGAAAAGTAAAGGGGGCCGGAAATAGAAGCCCAACTATAAAGTACAAATGAAAGTGGAAAAACAGCAACTGAAAAGTAAAGCCGCAATGTCGATCCGTCCACTGGAAGTCCCACCTAAAGGGTGGGTACAGATAGCCTCCACTTCTCCTCGGGTCCAGCCGACCGCTCCGAGTACGTCCCGCCGAGTGGTCCACCTCCAGGTACCGTCCTGCTCCGCAAGCCTCCACCACGATCAACGTTCTCCATCGTCTGCAACCAACACAACGTAGTGCAGGCATAGCCCGTGCAGGGGTGAGTATAAGCTACTCAGTAGGGACCCCGAGACCCCCAAAGGTCTCCGAAAATCCACAAAGGATAAACCACAAAGGAAAGATACAATCACGAAGTAACATCCGACACGGCTTAGGTATATTCCCATACATATACCTAAGTCATAAATTCTCACTCAGCTCCAACATCCGAGCTGAAGTACAACCCAGTCCACACAGGAAAGCAAAACGTAAAATCCACACAGGATAGCTCAACACAATCCACAAAGGAAAGTAAAACGTAAATCCACACAGGATAGCTCAACACAATCCACAAAGGAAGATAAAACGTAAATCCACACAGGATAGAACAACACAATCCACACAGTAAAGTAAAATAGAGTTTCAGCTCACACAGGTATACATCATCGAAAAAGTGAAAGAGATGATCAGATATAGATACTGAATCATCTAAGCTGGGACCCACATAGGATACAAGACCAACAGTCTTCATTGATTCATCTATGTTGGGACCCACATATGATACAAGACCAGCACTGAATCATCTAAGCTGGGACCCACATTGGATACAAGACCAGCACTGAATCATCTAAGCTGGGACCCACATAGGATACAAGACCAACACCGAATCATCTAAGCTGGGACCCACATAGGATACAAGACCAGCAGTCTTCATCATCGCAAATGCAGCCAGCTCTAGGGTTCCCGCACACAGCAAGCTCGTTCGGGAGGGCCCGCTCCACGAGCCGAGAGGCCGATACATCAACTGACACATAGTCCATAGTTGATGTATCCAAAGTTCTGTATCGGCAACAGGAAATCAACATCGCAGACAGCGCGTCAATCGGACGCCCGGTCTGAGAGATATTGCCTTTTTCGTCCCAGGGGCCCGGTTGGTTTTTAAGGAAAAACCAACCCGACCGTACTCCACCTATGTCCAAACCTCGGGCGGAGTATGCCATAAGATCCGTCTCACTTATAGAAATTCAACAAAGTCAACGGCATGTCAATCGGACGTCTAAAGCTCAAGATATGAGCGTTTCCGCTCCAAAGGCCCGGTTGGTTTTGTGTACGAACCAACTCGGCCAAACCCAAAGTTTTCCGAAACCTTGAGCGATATATACCGAAACGGCCGTCTCGATCCAAGGATTGCATCGCCACTGACGGCGCGTCATTCAGAGGCCCGTAGCTCATGTTAATGGAAAAAGATCGAAAACGGTCCTAAGACGGGGGGTCTGGGCCCGGACCGATCCGGCCCGACCCCCGCTGGGTCGGGCCGAACCGGGTCGACCCGAATCGGTTCGGCACGGCCCGACCCGGCCCGGGCACTTCCCCCACGGAAAGAAGGTGCCGCGTCCCTGCGTGGGGCCGCGCTAGATCAGCGGACGCTGCAAAGTCGCGTCCCGAGTGTGCCGGACCCTTGCCGCCGCGGGTCTACTGGCCGCTGCCGCCGCGGCGGCCCTATCTGGCGGCGCGCCGGGGCGCCGCCACCTCCGGCCGCCGGCGCCGCTGGTGGGTGCCGCGGGCCACCGGAGTTGCTCCGGTGGTCCCATTTCGTTTCTGTCTGCGACGCAGCTCCTCCTAGGTCTCGTACTTCACTGAGGAAACAACGAATCACCTCTGCGGCATGCTTTGTCATCGCCAGCCATTCCGCACATCAACGAAAAACTGCGGAGGGTTGTTGGGCCATTTTTGTTTGGCCCTCACCCTCCACGTTAGGTGATAACAATTGGGAATAAAATATTCCACACATGAAACAAGAAAGGCACAATTTTAATAGAATTAAAATTGATCTTGATTCGGGTTCTTTTTGTTTTAAAAGAAACAATCATGGGAATTAAAGATTTTTCTCAAATAAAAATCCCTACATCGCTGTAGTCGTCGAGCGCGGTTCTTCACGGAATTGATCGCCGTGGATGGAGGTGATCATCACGTCGTGGAAGGGCGTCGCGTCGTCGCGGAAGAGCGTCGCGTCGTCGCGTAACTTGGCGTCGTGTCGACGAATTCCGAGGATCAAAAACATATAGATTTAATTAATAATAATTAAATCCATATGGTTGTTATAATCCAAAAAGAATTTAAATGGAGCGCAACCCCCTACCTTGGCGCTGTCGATCGAAGGTTTCCGTGGGGTTGGATTGTCGCGGAAGAATGTCGCGGAAGAAGAATCGTCGGCGTCACAGAACTTGGCGTCACATCATCGATCTCCGAGGGCTCGGCGTTCTCCGTCGCCCTTTGTCGAAGGCCGGTGTTCTTCGCGTTCTTCGCGTTCTTCACGAAGGAGGATGAAGAACTTGAGGTTTCTGTCAAATCCTCTCAACGAACAACACTTAAGAAGAATAGCATTGGTCTTATTTTATTAACATGCCAACAAACAGTAAAAAGAGATAAGTTAAATAACGACCCATTAATTCATAAAATTAATTCAACGAATAAAACCACCCAATTAATAGGAGCGTTTAATTGTTTAAGAAACGCTCCAGTTGACTTTCAATTAATAGGATTTTTTGCGGGTGCGTTACTTAGCGGAAAAGAAACGGTGGGGCTCGTGCGGGGCCCACCTCACAAATATCCTACCAAGAGGGTAGGATATTTTGGATTGCACCTTATCCGCATCAACTCAGATTAAGCATCCTTAAGTGGATTTTAAGTGGCTTAAGTGAAATAAAAATAAAGTTGTCGCACCACTTTATTTTATTTCTTAACTTAAAGCCCAAAAATTAAAAACCACACCCGAGAAAACGCAACTCCAAAAGAGGTGTTTCTAAGCAAGTATCGGCGCTGCGATTCCATCGGTGCCCTCAGAATTCGATTCTGAGGACCGGTTCAAAAGTTAGAAAAACCCGCTCGTTCGTTCATTGAACGTACCCGATCCAAACATCGGAAAATGATTTCGGGCACACCAGGTCTCGGAATCAGGTGCCCTCAGAAACTGAGTTCTTATAAAATTACAAAGCAAATTAATAAAAAAAATTCCTTGAAAATTACGGGTCTTTACATTACTCCCACCACAGGGCTTTCGTCCTCGTAAAGCTTCACCACAAACTTAGGGATACAAAGGCGGTACTGAGCACGCATCTGAGCCTCTCGCTCCAAAGTGCTCTCCTGGAGGTTCCCATGCTGCCATCTGATGTGCACAAGAGGAATCGATCGTCCACGTAGGACCCGCTTCTATCGATCCTCGATCTCCACTGGAACCTCCACAAAAGTCGCCCCATCATCAAAGACCAGCTCCCCATGGTCAAAGATTTGTGTCGGGTCATGCACGTATCTCTTCATCTGAGATTCGTGGAAGACGCCGTGCACCCGGTGCAACTGAGGTGGTAGAGCCAGGCGATAAGCCACCTCTCCAATCCTGCTGAGGACTTGGAATGGCCCGATGAAGAATGGAGATGACTTGCCGCCTCGGCCAAATCTCCGTAATCCACGTCGAGGTGAGACATGCCAGAAGACGTGGTCGCCATCCTGGAACTCTAGTGGCCTCCACCTTCTGTCATCACAAGACTTTTGCTGGCTCTGAGCTGTCCTCATCCCCTCATGGATGACTTGGACCTTTCTGGCCCTACAAGAGCTGCTTGGATTTCTTCTTTTCTGATAAGAGGAATCCGGTCTCATCCCCTGGTTGAACCATGTTCTTCGCCTAATACAGTCATTCCCGACATGGATGATACTAATCCATACCAAGGATGACGTCGTAAGGCCTCAACGCTACTACCAAGAGATCCAACCATTACTCTCACCTCCAAGGGTTGAGTCACACTGTCGGCATCAGTGTGTGGTAACTGGGTCTCCTCTAGTAGATGTCTCACAAGTGAGGGTCAAGTCAACAGTCTAAACTGGAACCTCTTAGCAACAACACAAAAGAGGACAGGTATGAAAACAACACAAAGGTATGCGTCTTTTATTATTGCATCTCATAATACAAAGACACTAAACAACAGCAACAAGGAACTAGAAGTAAAAAAGACGTATCGACTAGTTCCGCTCCTATACATATGCTCCCAGAGTTCCATGATCGAAGGCCTCAGCTGCCTAAAGCTGAGCTCTCCCATGTCCACCAACTCCCTACGGTCGGGGTGGACCTCCTGGTGGTGGTGGTGGCAACACCTGGAAGCGTCATCCACCACCTACTACTCGGCCAGCTCCTCCGCCTCGCCCGCCTACACCCTGCAGACCGCCATGGTCGAACCTCTGTCTGGGAGGTCCCTCTACCACCTGCTGCTCATCTATAAGATGAGTCGGGCAGTCTCGAGCCATGTGACCTTGCCCGCCGCATGCGTAGTAATGCCTTCCCCTCGCGTAGCTGGCTCTCCTTTGTGTGCCCCGCACAACCGAATCTTCATCCTGAGACTGCCCATCTAATGGTCTGGCCCGCTTGGACCTCTGCGTCACCTGTCTACTGCCAGCTGCAGAAGACCCTGTTATGGGCCGTCCTGCGGAGGGCCCTATCACTGGAGCCTGCTCGGCGAGAAAACTCTCCACTAGAAGGACTCTCTCCAACACCTCTGCCTGCGTCAGAATGTCGAGGGAGATCATCGAAGCCCTGATCTCATGCCTCAGTCCCTGCTCGAAGGTCCGGGCCCGGAAGAACGGGTCTCGTACCATATCTGTGGAGTAGCGCGAGAGATCAGTAAATCTCGCCGAGTACTGGGCCACTGTCATGCTACCCTGTCGTAGATGTAGTAGCTCTTGAATTCTCACCACACGGAGGCTGGCTGGGACGAACTCATAGCAGAAGATGCTCTCAAAGTCCATCCAGAGGGGAGATATCTCGTCGTGCACCTGGAGCATCAATCTCCACCATCTGCCTGCGGCCACGTGCAGGAGGCTCGTTGTGAGGATCACTATGAGGTCGGCGGGTGTCCTCACTAACCTGAAAACTCGTACCACTGCCTCCAGCCAGTCCTCGGCTGCCTGGGGGTCCGTCTCCCCATGAAACCTGGGCGGTCGCTGGCCCTGGATCTCATGCAGTGCACTAAGGCGATGTGCATAGTCAGCGGCTGGGGCTGGAAGCATCGGTGGCTCGGCAGGTAGAGGTACCGCCGATGCCTCTGCTGTCAAAGGGCCCTGTACCGAGGCCTCGTCGCTCGGCGGGCTGTCATCACGCTCAACTCATAGAACCCTAGCTGGCTGCCATCGTGGGGCCATCCTGAAAAGGAAACAAGTGCGCCACTGTCAGAACAGTATACCTGGTGAGCTAACACAAAGTAATCACAAAGAAAACTTGAAACACCCATGCAATTAATGTTTTCATGCATTAAGTCAGAAATCAGAAGTCAGGGTCCTAGTGTACGGATACGTCGGCCGCCGCACCAACACTGGGCTCCCTGGACTGATAACCACACTCAATACGCTTAACACTATTGCTTCACATAGAAGAAAGATCAGAGTCCGTGGTAGAACCAAACTCCTCTGATACCAATTTTTCACAACCCGTCCTTGAGGCCCGTGCCGTGACTACCCCAAGCCCGCCTTCCATAGGCCAGGAGCTGGCGACAAGCACCAAGGCGTAAATCCCGGTAAAAAGGGAAGGCATTACCTTTGTAAAGTAAACAAGAACTATAGAGTAAGCAAGCGGAAAAGTAAACACTAAGTAAAAGCTGGTACAACAGTAAGTGCGGAAAAGTAAAGGGGGATGGAAATACAAGCCCAACTGTAAAGTACAACTGAAAGGGAAAAAACAGCAACTGAAAAGTAAAGCCGCAACGTCAAGCCGTCCACTGGAAGTCCCACCTGAAGGGTGGGTACAGATAACCTCCACTGCTCCTCGGGTCCAGCCGACCGCTCCGAGTACGTCCCGCCCAGTGGTCCACCTCCAGGTACCGTCCTTCTCCGCAAGCCTCTACCACGATCAGCGTTGTCCATCATCTGCAACCAACACAATGTAGTGTGGGCATAGCCCGTGCAGGGGTGAGTATAAGCTACTCAGTAGGGACCCCGAGACCCCCAAAGGTCTCCGAAAATCCAGAAAGGATAAACCACAAAGGAAGGATACAATCACAAAGTAAAATCTGACACGGCTTAGGTATATTCCCATACATATACCTAAGTCATCAATTCTCGCTCGGATCCAACATCCGAGCTCAAGTACAACCCAGTCCTCACAGGAAAGCAAAACGTAAAATCCACACAGGATAGCTCAACACAATCCACAAAGGAAAGTAAAACGTAAATCCACACAGGATAGCTCAACACAATCCACAAAGGAAGGTAAAATGTAAATCCACACAGGATAGCACAACACAATCCACAAAGGAATGTAAAACAGAGTTTCAGCTCACACAGGTATACACCATAGAAAAAGTGAAAGAGATGATCAGATATAGATACTGAATCATCTAAGCTATGACCCACATAGGATACAAGACCAGCAGTCTTCATTGATTCATCTATGCTGGGACCCACATATGATACAAGACCAGCACTGAATCATCTAAGCTGGGACCCACATAGGATACAAGACCAGCAGTCTTCATTGATTCATCTATGCTGCGACCCACATAGGATACAAGACCAGAACTGAATCATCTAAGCTGGGACCCATATAGGATACAAGACCAGCAGTCTTCATCGATTCATCTATGCTGGGACCACATAGGATACAAGACCAGCACCGAATCATCTAAGCTGGGACCCACATAAGATACAAGACCAACAGTCTTCATCGTCGCAAACGCTGTCAGCTCTAGGGTTCCCGCACACAGTAAGCTCGTTCGGGAGGGCCCGCTCCACGAGCCGAGAGGCCGATACATCAAATGACACATAGTCCATAGTTGATGTATCCAAAGTTCTGTATCGGCAACAGGAACTCAACATCGCAGACGACGCTTCAATCGGACGCCCGGTCTGAGAGATATTGCGTTTTTCGTCCCAGAGGCCCGGTTGGTTTTTAAGGAAAAACCAAGCCGACCGTACTCCATCTGCATCCAAACCTCAGGCGGAGTATTCCAAAAGATCAGTCTCACTTAGAGTAATTCAACAAAGTTGACAGCACGTCAATCGGATGTCCGTAGCTCAAGATATGAGTGTTTCTGCTCCGAAGGCCAGGTTGGTTTCGTGTACGAACCAACCCGGCCAAACCCAAAGTTTTACAAAACCTTGAGTGCGATATACCAAAACGACCGTCTCGATTCAGGGATCGCATCGCCACTGACGACGCGTCGTTCGGAGGCCTGTAGATCGAGATACGGGAAAAAGATGGAAAAAGGTCCGAAGAGGGGGGGTCTGGGACCGGATCGACCCGGCCCGACCCGGTTCGGCGCGGCCCGGCCCGGCCAGGGCGTGACCCGTCCGGTCGGGTCGGCCCGGCTCGGCTCGGCCGATCGAGGGATCCGCGGGGCGCTGCCCCCGTGGAAAGAAAGTGCCGCGGCCCTGCGTGGGGCCGCGCTGGATCAGCGGACGCGGCAAAGCCGCGTCCCGAGTGTGCCGGACCCGCGCGGTCGCGGGTCCGTTGGCCGCCGCCGCCGTGGCTTCGGCCGTGGTGCGCTGGGGTGCCTCTGCCTCCGGCCACCAGCACCACCGCGCCGACGACCCGCGCCGCCGGTGGGTTCCGCGGGCCACCAGAGTTGCTCCAGTCGTCCGATTTCGTTTCCGTCTGCGCCGCAGCTCCTCCCGGGTCCCGTACTTCACTGCGGAAACAACGAATCACCTCTGCGGCATGCTTTGTCATCTCCCGCCAATCCGCACATCAACGAAGAACTTCGGAGGGTTTTCGGGCTGTGTTTTTTTGGCCCACACCATCCGCGTTAGGTGATAACAATCGGGAATAAAATATTCAACACATGAAACAAGCAAGGCACAATTTTAATAGAATTAAAATTGAACATGATTCGGGTTCTATGTTTTAAAAGAAACAATCACGGGAATTAATGATTTTTCTAAAATAAAAATCCCTACCTCGCCGTAGTCGTCGAGCGCGCATTCTTCACGGAATTGATCACCACAGAAGGAGGTGGTCATCGCGTCACGGAAGGGCGTCGCGTCGTCGCGGAAGAGCATCGCGTCATCGTGGAACTTGGCGTCGCGTCGACGAACTCCGAGGATAAAAAACATATAGATTTAATTAATAATAATAAAATCCATATTGTTGTTATAATCCACAAAGAATTTAAAAGGAGCGCAACCCCCTACCTTGTCGCTATCGATCGAAGGTTGTCACAGGGTTGGATTGTCGCGGAAGAAAGTCACGGAAGAAGAATCGCTGGCGTCGCGGTACTTGGCGTCGCGTCGTCGATCTCTGAGGGCTCGGAGTTCTTCGTTGCCCTTTGTCAAAGGTCGGCGTTCTTCGCGTTCTTCGCGTTCTTCGCGTTCTTCGCGTTCTTCACGAAGGAGGATGAAGAACTTGAGGTTTATGTCAAATCCTCTCAACGAACAACACTTAAGAAGAATAGCGTTGGTCTTATTTTATTAACATGCCAACAAACGAAAAAAGAGATAAGTTAAATAACGACCCATTAATTCATATAATTAATTCAACCAATAAAACCGCCCAATTAATAGGAGCGTTTAATTGTTTAGGAAATGCTCTAGTTGACTTTCAATTAATAGGGGTTTTCACAGGTGCGTTACTTAGCGGAAAAGAAACTGTGGGGCTCGTGCGGGCCCCACCTCACAAATATCCACCAAGAGGGTAGGATATTTTGGATTGCACCTTATCCGCATCAACTCATCTTAGGAAGCCTTAAGTGTCTTTTAAGTGGCTTAAGTGAAATAAAAATAAATTTGTTGCACCACTTTATTTTATTTCTTAACTTAAATCCCAAAAATTAAAAACCACACCCGAGCAAACGCAACTCCGGAAGAGGTGTTTCTAAGCAAGTACCGGCACTGAGATTCCATCAGTGCCCTCAGAATTCGATTCCAAGCACCGGTTCAAAAGTTAGAAAAACCCGCTCGTTCGTTCACTAAATGTACCCGAGCCAAACTTCGGAAAATGATTCTGGGCACACCGGGCCTCGGAATCAGGTGCCGTCAGAAACTACGTTCTTTTAAAATTCTAAAGAAAATTAAGAAAAAAATTTCCTTACAATTTACGGGTCTTTACACTTATGCAAGGAAGCATCCCGTGTTCCACTATGGAGCAGCAATAGAGGATGGGTCTTATGCCAGGAAGCTTCCCTAGTGCCGATATGGAGTGGCAATGGTGGATGGGGCATACATAAGGAAGCTTCCCGGGTGCCACTATGGAGTGGCAAATGTTGATGGGGCTTACGCAAGAAAGCTTCCCGGGTGCCGCTATAGAGCTGAAATGGTGGATGGGGCTTGCAAAAGGAAGTTGTCTGGGTGTCTTCCTCATGTCTGGTCATGAGGGCATCCCAACCCACTAGTGGGTTGAGGCCTTCACCGATGCACTAATGCACATGTTTGGTAATGCCAAGTTGCATTGGAATCAGTCCAAACAAAGAGAGATGAAAATTGTGAAACTCATGCCCAACATTTGGAATGTGGTGAGGGTGGTTTGAAGATGGAAGACAACTATTGACCAAGTTCGAAACACAACATCCATATCATGTTACCCTGTAATAGGGACAAAAAAATGAGGGTCGACTGCTGACTGGGTTCGAAACACAGGACTTGACTCGAAGTTTTATCCAATGTATTACAGGGCGTTGGCGCAGGACGGTAGGTGAGACGATGCTATATGGGTCCATTCCATTAGGGGTTCCCATCAGACATGGAAGTGGATGAATATCTATATGAAGGACATGCAAAGCATGCGGTGGAGTGATGGAATGATTTAATGTATTCCAACGCTCTGGAAATTATGCCATTGTAATCATGGTATTATGAATCTTATGCATGGATCACAAGGCTTCTCATGTTTGGTTCATGTGGTGTCCTATGTTTGGAACATAGGGTGTACTACAGTTTATTATCTTGTAGATAAGATTTTTGGAATCTCATGCATGGAGGATAAGGAATATCTTTTTGGAGAAAGATGCATCTTATGATTATCACATATGGAGTTCTACATTTTACAGTCATGTAAATAGGACTTCTTTCATTTTATGCATGGAGAATTTATTTATGACCATGTAATTAAATTCATCATGAAATCTCCCAAGAATCATTCAAATCTAATCAATAGTACATTCAAGCATAATGAAGGTACCACTTATTGGAATTCATGAAACAATCAAAAATATCATACTCAGTATATTGAATAAGTTTATTTTCATTTTGTCCAACCATGGGGGGATATAAATATGTGTCCAAGATGGTCACAATTTCCACCTCATGTGCAATTTTTTATTGATGTTTTTTCCACAATTGGAACAATATAGGAATCACCAATACCTAAATCCAAACACCATACTTACTATAACCCATATCATTTATACCACTCATTCATGACTCACACCCAATGATATCCCTCCTGGCATGATAATGAAGATGAGAGTGACCACTGAATACCACCCCAAATAGGCAATATTTTGGTGACTATGATCGATGGTATATGAACTTGAATATGTGTGTAGTTATCCACATATATTTTAATAATATATTTAATAACCCCCAACAATCTCCATAATAAAAACATTTAATTACTTATCATTCCAAAACATTAGAAAATTTTATAAGGAACCAAATATCTATAAAATGAAGTTAAAAAATGAAACTCATATGTAGGTGACTTGACGAACACTGATTAACAAAAATGAGGAAGTATAGTCCAACTGAATTACTAACTGAAACCTATAAATGTAAAAATGAATAAAAATCATACATTCATATATCACTATAAAAAATAGTATATCAGTGGCATTTTTTGGGGTTTATACACAACACCCTCTAAATTTATTTTCCAGGTAATTTAGTGATCATTATTCCAAAACTACTACTAAATAAATAATTAGTTGTTATTTATTGTGAACCACCAGTAATTATATAATTTAATCATTAAAAATATAGAAGTGTGTGAATTTATGCTAATATAAGTGATTAGTGATGGTTTATTGCACCCTCTAATCATTTATATTAGGCAGGGTTTATAACCACAAATAAATTTATTATTATTTAAAAAATATAGATTATATATATAGTGATGTTTTTCATGAAAACTCAAGGAAATTTTAATTTCGAGGCATTTTCAACAATACCACAACAAAATGTATAGTATATTTATTACAATTATACAACCATTTATTCAATGGTTATAAACCCTTCATGAAACGAATTAAAATTTAACTATTTATTTTACATAACTAAATATTCTATTAGTATATTGTTCCGCAAAAAATAATAGAATAAAATTAAAACATTTCATATTAAAATTTAATTTGACCATTATAATATATAAATTGTATTTGTAGGTATAAAAATAAGTATATATATTATGAAATATAAGAAGGAAATTGATTACATAAAAACTCCCTTATAGAGAAAATTTATCTTATATGGGGAAGGAAGTTTCTTCACTAAGGTTCGATCTAGAAAAATCCCAATTTATACTTGAGTAACTGTGGTATGCTAATAGATTTATGAGAAATATATTCAAGATCATGGAAATTACCATGAGATCCATACTAATGATATAACCACCCAATAATAGCACTAAATATTTCCATAAGCATAGATATTACATGGAGATCCTAAGGGTAAATGGAACTAGAAATTAGCATGAAATACAAATTTATTTATAATAGTAATAATTTATTGATCACATGTAATTTACATATTTCATATCATTTATTTTACAGAAAAAAAGTTTATATTTAAATAAAAATATTTATTCTTTACATTTCATATTTATAAAAAAAATTATAAATTTTTTAATCTTAATTTGATGAAACAAATTTTATATTTTTATTTATTACATCAAAATTAATTTATTAATAATGTTTTATTATTTTTTGGGAAAAAATATTTTTTATGTGAATAGTAAAAAACAAAAATTTATGAATATTGCATATTTTATGAAATTTTTATAACATAAATGTATATTAAATAATTTTAGACCCTTTTAAATAATTTTTTTATTAAATATTTAAAACTGCATATTTTTTAATACTATAATGAATCTATAAAACCCATTTTTAACATTTTTGAACTTACGAAATATTTAATTCTAATTTAATTTTTTTTATATTTTCTTATAATTAGTTATTAAATAACTACAATTTGGTTCTTTACTCATTTAAAATAAATATAAAACTTATTTTACATAATAATAAAACAATTTATTATATACAAATCATCCATAATTATAATATTATTTTGGGCATTAATTTTCCCTTAAAAATCACATTCTATAAAAATGGGTTTCGATGTGGTAGTCCGAAAATTTTAAATCTATATTAACTATATATTATATTTTTTATTTGAATAAATTTTGTTAAATTTTTAAATAAAAATATCATATATATTTTGATTCGCAATTTCAATTTTTTTCATTTAAAATTTCTTTCCTTGGTTAAAAAATGGATTTATCACAATAAGGGTAAATAAAGGTCTAAATGGTTTAACCTAGTGTAAAAAACATAATACATGTTATAATAACATGTGATAATGCATGTTTGATGCAGTATAAGACTTATCCCCTCCCTAAATAAATTATTTTTTTATTTTCAATTATATATCCTTGAATAATATAATGACATTATAGTAATGTAAATGGAATTTATAAAAATTTCATTCTCCCAACATATAAAAGTGTAATTCCACTACAAATAAAAGGAGGTACAAAATTTCAAATTTTTATTGTAACCATTCTATTTTAAACTCTCCAATGATACGCTTTCACTTCCATAATCATTTGGTCGCATTTAATTATCCTTATCCCTCCATTTCCATGGATTCCTCCATGTAAAACTCAATTTTCTCTACATAAGTATTCATTTTTCCTTCTCTTTATTCATTAATATATTACTTATCGAAATATAATTTTATAATTACTATAAAATTAAATCATTATTTTTTATATAATGTTTTATTATTCTAGGATAATTTTAATTAACTAAATTTATCATTTTCCCATATAAAATGAAAACACCAACCGTTCTTATGTGCGGACAACCACATCTTCGATTAAATGTGATTTATTGTGATTAAAAAAATTCATGGATGGTTATAAAAATATTTTTAATGGATAAATATTATTTTTGTAAAAATTTGAATGATCTAGTAAGTCAATTTTGACAAATTATTTATACTTTTACCCATAACAAATCATTGTAAATAAAACCTTCTAAAACAAGTATTCAAACAGGAAAATAACATATTCATAATATGTAATGTATTCATATCCATTATATTTTCTATAAATTAGTTAAAATTATTCTATATCACACAAATAAATACCATGTAACTTCAGTTTGATTATGATAGAGTGATATTGGAACTTAACCGCTATATAACCATCCATTATATTATGGCTTGTTTTTATTTGGGTAAGTTTGACCACCAACTTAGAAAATAAGGTATAATATTATCTTTAATGACTATAAGAACCCGAATATAGATAATATATGATAAAAATAATTAAATAATGGTTTTAGTTTTTCAATTAATGGAATCATTTATATCAAACTCATTAATTTATATACCACTGTTCGTTTGATAAAAATATTTGGAACATTCTCATCATTGATATCACCTAAAGGATCATAACATAAAATAACATAGAATGAAGTTAAAACTTATTAAATAATTATAAATCACCTATTATAGTACGATGAATGGTCTAGTAATGAAAAACTTTGGGAGAATAGTATTGAATAAATCTGTTTTTACAAAACTAGTTCAAAATGATTTGGAATACTCACAATCGATATTAAACAATGGTAAAACATACTAATATTCATGTAAGAGAATAAATTATAATTATGTTTATAAATTTTTTATGTTATTAAATATTTTATTAAATGCCTTATTAACATATTTAGTCTGGTTATACAAGAGGTTAGGGAGTTTTCTACTAATCGAACGTACAATGTAATGGATTTTTTATATCAATTAGGTCTCATTGATATTTAATTTATGATCACTATATATAACTTTTTATAGTTCGTATATGGTAAAAGGATTTATTTTGAAAAAAATATAATTAAATATATGGTATTTAAAAATCCATATCATTTTCTACCATTAATGTATTCTGAATTCAAAATTTTTCAATGTTTTAATGGTTTTCATTAACTCAAACCCCCTTCCTAATAGTTATAATAATTCGTATTAAAATTTATAATTTTAATCATAGTTCCCTCCACCATATTATTTTTAATTTAAATTTATCTTACTATAAATGTATACTTAATTTTTAAATTCATATAACTTACCATGATGAATTTATTACACATAAAATATATCATTTTGGAGAATATTTCACATCCTCTTTAGCGATGGTGTCCCCTCCTTATCCCTAATTTTCCTTCCATCAAATATTATAATTTTTTATTTGAATCATAATAATGTTTTAAATAATATGCTTTTCAAATTTAACTTATATTTTTTAAAAAATTGCATTTTTACTCTTTTTACAATTTGGTATCTCAATACATGTTCTTTAAAACAAAAAAAGTGATCTTCTAAAACTACCCTCATTACTTTTGGGTTTCACCATGTCTTCGTTATTATTTATTTTCTATATATTATTAAAATATATAACTTTTATATATGATATATTTTTTTCATATACATAAAAATTTTATTAAACCTTTCTTCTTTGTGTTAGATACATGTTTTAAATTCCCATTGACATTCCAATTTTATCAATACTTGGCATAAGGGATCCTTCCTATATATTATATCAGGAAATTTTTTTTGCCACAATTATATATTTTAAACCATAAACATATAATAAAAACATTATAATTTTATATGTAACCCTCCTAGTTAAAATATTTTTAAATTAGAAATAATATTCCTTTTCCTTCTATAAAATATCTTTTTCTCATTTCAAAAAGCATCAGTTGTGATTTAAATTTTTATTCATACTTCCCCTTGATCCTTTTAATGAGTCACATTACATTGTAATCAAATTTTCAAAGAAATATTTTCATTTTTTGTAATATGAACATAATTAATTATTTTATCACATATATGGGAATCCTTATAATATAGCATTCAGTTATACATAGAGACTCTTTATAAAACCCACTTCTTTTTCATGGGTTTTACCATAGTTATTCATTGTGTATAGTTTATTTCCCTTATATGAAACATGTATACATGTAGATATTATTATTTTTATTTTTTGATGAGTTATACTTTAATTATATATACATAAAATAAATTTTCTAATGTTTTTATCTCAGGAGATGAAATCTATAGTGCATAGGTAGTTAGCTTAAGAACATTATGAAATGTAACAGGTGGTCCGAGAATTATATAATGCTCCAATGAAATGGGTAATGTTTTACGTATCATGATATGTTATGTATGAGATTATTGAGTGAACTAAATTCATTATGGGAATTTTTCAACAACTTCTATGGGAATTGGGAGTGAACCCAATCCATTATGGGACTCCATCCTCTATGAATTTATTGTAAATGATGATTTCCATATTCTTATGTTGCTATATTTTATGTTATTTTGATCTATTTATTTTTTTCATGATCTTATGATATAATTTACTTTTTCCTTGTTTCCATATTTATCTTACACACTTATTTCATGGAAAATGTATGTTCTATTGAGATTGCATGTAATTCCTTCATGATTTATGGACAACTATTATTGCCTTGTGGTATTTTTAATAGGAAATATAGCACATACTCGTATGTTATCATATTATTTTGATTAACCCTTAATGAAATATTGATAAATTTTACCTTACAATGCTTTTTAGACCACCTCTTTCTTATGATTCCTTCCATTTGTTTTGAAGATACAACACGTTATGAGACTGTCTATAAGGGGTTATAGAAGATTTATATTATTTAGAAAGGTTACCGAGATTATAAAATAAGTTTCTTACGTTACTAGTCATCAAATACATTAATTGAAAGTAGGTTCTCCGAGCAATGTGAGATTCTGTTGAGATGTGTTTTTTAACATTTAGTAATGATTTAAAATAAAGATATTATTATCTTGGGTCATCATACAATTAATTATATATATTATCTTGAATTTATAACACTTTTTTTTGTTAAAACAATTATAAAAATTTATTTAATAATGATAATATGACTACTACTTATTCGTGTTTCTTAAGAACTAACCATTATCAATTCTAAACAATTGGTTCTCAGTATGTTGGGGGGATTTTTTTACAATAAAAAATGTTTTGATAAAAAGGAAACAATTATCTTTGTTTTTTTTGTGACGAGGGAGTAACCCCTTCACCAGCACTTTTATTAGAAGTGGTAAATCCCCCCACACTATCATTGATAAAAGGGGCTCACAAGGAGAACCATGAATAGTTCAATTTATATGCACCTATATATATGATTTATATATGTATTTGTGTACATATTAATAAAATATAAAAATATTATTTATATTACTATATTATAATATAAAAATATTATTACTAATGATTTTATTATTTAATATATATATATATATATATATAATTCAATAAAAATGCTTGATAATTTAATTATATACATAAATCACAAATTATATATATAAATATAATATACTAATGTTTTATTTAAAAAATTATTTAAATATATAAATAAATAAATAATTTTATAAACTTAATTCATATTTTTTTTATAATTTTCAATTTTCATTAAATAATTTAAAATATACACATATATTTGTATGTATGTGCATGCATGTGTATGTTGGTGGATGTATGTATATTTTTATATGTGCATATATGCATATGTATGTGTGTGTGTATAGGTATACACTTGTATGTGTTGTATCAATATATATATATCTATATATGTTGTGTGTAAATGTTTACAAGATGCATATTTGTGTATGTGTATGTTTATGTCACAACCCGTCCCATAGGGGTCATCTCGTGACATCCCCTATCCCCCCTCTAATAAGCCAGGGGAAGGTGACTAGAACTAAGTAGGAATATCCCAAAAATGGGAGGAAGTTTCCTAAGTACCTGCACACACACACAAATCTCCAATCCCAAAATGCTGACATGTAAAATACTAAGTAAACAAGAATGCCTATCACAATGATACCGTCAAGAGAATTCGACTATAGAAAACTAGAAAGTAAACAAGTCCAGAATACAGGCCCAACCAAAATTGAGTTTATAATGTGAATACACAGGTCCCTGAAACTCATCTGCGGAAAACCATACCTAAAGGGTAGTTACATGAAAGCTGTCTAAAGCCATAGGAGAACACCTCGACTGTCTAGTCTCTCTAGGAACCACCTGGTCCTGGTCCACCTACAACTCCGTCAAAGTACCGATCATCTTCATAAGACATGACAAGTGTTGGAAAATCCCATAAAGGGTTATGTATAACAATTCTACGAAGGACACCCATAAACCACAAAGTAATACCACTAATAAATTCACAACGTATAGAATGAAGACATAAATGAAGCTTTCTGTAATAAAATTCATGGTGTATTCAACAAATAAGATTCATAGTAAGCTCAAATAGGTATAGCTCTATAGTATGTAATGTATGATTATCTAACATAATGAACAAAACCCCCAGTATCAATAATACATGTAGTCCATATGAGACTCGTAGTCATGGTGAGACACTCAATACCGATGATACACTCATCCTCAGTGAGACACTTCATCCTAATGAGTCACATATGCTCAAGGTCACATCTATTCATAAGATTGCACTCACTGTATGCATGTTATGAGAGAAATTACTTCTCAAGAAAAAAGTTCTCATTCCAACCTCCATGAAAACTCAATTAGTGTATCTCAAAGGACCATATCATTACGAGGGTCCCAACTCCATAGACGACTTGTCATAAGGACACATAGTTTAAATGATATGGTTGTTTTAGCGAAAAGGTCTGACCCGGGTCTGATACGACCTGCCAGACCCTGTATGACCCAACAAGGCCCAATACAATCTTAACTAGCCAAGCCTGTTGGGCTGCCATGAGTATCTCCACTTCCTTGGTCCATCCCAGACTGTGGGTAGGTTTATGTGCCAGATGTGGCCCTCCCCTTCCACATCCCACCTAGTTACACATTCTTCCATGACCATATTCCTCCATAGTCTAAGCAGTCTACTGCAACTGTGTTCCTCTCCCCTAGTCCCCATATTTCCCCATGCTCCATGCAGTCCTTCCATTTTGGCCTGACACCTCGTGGACCTCTATCGTATCTAATCACCTTGTGTCCCTCCTTCTCCACCTCGCACCCACCTTCACCACCAGACGCCCAGTGGCCCTACATCGCGGCCAGCCGCCCCATATCCCACAATCTTTTACAAAACCCACACAAATTTGAGTTTCATGCCACAAATAGTACCGGTTATTGGAATTGGCTCTCCAATGGACCATTCATTAGACCAGAGGGGATCCTCTAATGCTCAGAAAATTACGAGGTTGAAAATCTGGACTCATTGATTCCCAATCTACTTTGATGTGGCCTCTACCGTAGATTTACCTTCGAACCAGGGGTCTAATAACATTTGAAACCTCCTGGAAAGATGATCTGCAACCATGAGGGACCAACAACAAAGAAGAGAAAAATTTGTGGATGAAAAAGGCATCATGAACATTTGAGGAACAAACCTCATCCTTTTTTTTATTTCGGCCTCAATTAATTCTTGTTATAGGGATTAATTAAAAGGGTAATGGATCTCCAATTAACAATTCCCAATACTAACCATGTAATAAGAATTATTGAAGCACAGATCAACCTCTGTGTTAGTTGGATAAAATTGATTGATGATTCTACAAACAAGAATAAATCACATAAATATCAAATGACCTACCTAATGTTTGGATTCATCATTGTTGAAGACCAATTGTGATGTCATTTTCAACAAGATCCTTCAACTCTTCTGGAACAACGATCCATGGTTCACTCGATCCATCATCTCTATTTTTTGAGAGGGTTTCCATGCCACTTCTTAAAAAACTTTCAGGGTTAGGGTGATGACCCAACATTCACAATGAAATAAAATAAAAAGAAAAATAATCTCTAGATCGAAATAATGTATTTTAAATATATTTTTTATTATCGATTTGTCCCAAAAATAATTTTCATGGAAGACCCATGCCATCTAATGTTTGTCCCTTCATATAGTTGAATCAATGCTCTGAATTCAATAGTTCCCTTGGATTTATGATCTCAGAACCTATTTGGATGATATTTAATATCTTTAGGATAACCACTCACACATGCTATTTAATTTTTTACATTTTTTGAACAATCATTCCAGGCACACTGCACCTCGTTATTACATGATGTATTAGTGACTTGTCTTGAAATCATTCCATATAATATTTAAAAAAGAAGACATGGAAATTATGAGATGTTAAATTCTCCCCAACAAAGTTCTTTACATAATTGGAAGCAATAAGAACGCTATACAACCAAATGGGGTTGAGGGAATGAGTTTGAGCATCCCACTCCCATGTTATCTCCTGGTGAATCCCGTGATATCCCCAAACACACACTATAGGTATCGACCAACCATGAAGGATCCTCAATTATCGATAATTGATCACCATTGGGTACTCTACAATAATCACTAGATCATCAACGTCCTTCTCACCACATTCAATGACATCTGATGTATCTTGAACGTATCTCATAAACTATGACAAGTGGAATACATCTTGCACCCACTCTATCTACAGAGGTAGTTCTAAGAGGTATGCCACATATCCAACTCATTTTATTAGTTGTAATGGGCTGTCGAACAATGGACATAGATTTCCTACCCAAAAAAATATTCATAACTCACATCAAGGAGAGACCTAAAGAAACCCATGCCTCGCCTCAAACTCTAAAGACCATCATAACTAGTCAACACATGAATTTTCATGGACCTGTGAAGTCTTTACCTATTCCTTGATGAACTGCACCATCTCTATATTCATCTTCACCAACTCTTCTCCAAGGAGTGTTGACTCTCCTTGGTCTATCCATCAAAGGGGTGACTTATTTTGTCACTCATAGAAGGCCTCTAATGGTGCCACAACGATTGTTGAATGGTAGTTGTTGATGTTTGAATTCTCTAGTAGAGGTAGGTTATCCTCCCAAATATAGTCAAAATCTAGGATGTGAGTGTGTAGTATGTACTCCAGAAAATGTATGATCTACTCTGTCTAGTCATCTATCTATGGATGAAAAGTTGTGCTCAAGAAAAGCTAAGTTGCAGATGCCTCCTACAATTTCATCCACAACTGGTATGTAATGCGAGCATCATGATCTGAGACTATCATCAACAAAATTCCATGGAGTCGAACTATCTGTTGAATGTAGAGGTGTTCTAAGATCTCTTATTAACTCTTCTCTATAATCTCTAGGAAGTGGGCCAATATGGTGAGTCGGCCAATGATCACTGAGATGTTATCGTGTCCCCAAGACATATGTGGTAACCCGGTCTTGAATTCCATCAACATCTCTTACTGCTTCTTCTCTGACACCTCAAGGGGTTGTGTCAACCCCGCTAGAACTTGGTTCTCATCATTGACATTTTGACAAGTGAGGCATCGAGAGATGAACTCTACAACAACCTTCCTCATCCCCAACCTCCAGAACTGACGTCAGATGTTCTAGTACGTCTTCCATACACATGGATGTACTACCAAATGGGAATTATGGAACCCCTAAAAACCTCCTCCCTTAATTAAACTAGTACAAATGTGTGTCCACTAAAAATAACGACTTGATCCCCACCTTTCAAATATGTATAAGGTACATGCCCTATGGACATCTGAGCACATAATGTTTCATAGTCGGTATCTCAGAGTTGTGCCTCCCAAACTCTCTGTAAGGGTGGACGGGTGACAACCATCAACTGGGGGTAAGATACTCCATATCTAACAAAAAATGATATCTGTAATAAGGTTTAATACTCTTATGCCTCATTCAGAAACTGTGAACTTGATCTCCAGGTGAGACCATCTTCCACCATGTTCCCCATTCCAGTAGTATAGAAAATCACCAATTCATAACCCTAAATGAACTCTAGACATCGCCTCAGTCTCATGTTCTGATCCATCTGAGAGAATATATACCTGGGTCTCTTGTGTTCAGAGTAGATGATAAACCACTCACCAGTCAGGTAGTGTCACTAAATTGTGAATTTCAAGACTACCATTGGAAACATAAGATCATGTGTCTTGAAGTTCTTCTCGTGTGGTATCAGCTATCATGAACCATATTCAATCAAAACATTCCTATGTAACAAGACACAAGTAATCCTGATTCCTGATGCATCACAAAATACATTGTAATCGACATCCTCTTCTAGAAATCCCAAGATGGGAGCGCTCTTCAAACTCTTCCTCAACTTCTGAAAACACTCATGGAACATCTATGTCTACAATAAAGGCTACCCCATTCATGTAAAAGCATTAAATGGTGCTACAAATCTATAAAAGTTGTTTAAAACCCTCCAATAGTACCCAACCAAACCAAAGATACTCCACACCTCTGTAACACTCTGAGGTGGCTACTAAGAAAGCACTTCATCAATATTCACTGGATCCACTATAGATATGACCTTTAAAATGATTTTTCCTAGTAGTTAGACCTCCCATATCTAGAACTAACACATTTATATCTTCTTATAATGTTGTTTCTCTAAGAGTGTGTCCTGGTCCATCCTCATGTGTATTGCGTACTTCTCCTCAAACATCGAGTACACTAGGATGTCATCAATGAAGACCCCCACAAACTAGTCTAAGTATGGAAGATCCTATTCCCGAGTGCCATGAACATTTTTGTGGTGTTATTCACACAAATAGACATAAAAAGGTACTCATAATGGTCATACCTTCAACTGATAATCATCTTCCATATATCCACATTCCGTACACAATGCTTATGATAGCCAGATCTGAGGTCTATCTTTTAAACCACTATTCCCCTTTCAACTGATTGAAGAGGTCATAGATCCTTTGTGGTGGATATTTGTTCTTCATGGACACCTATTTGAGGCACTATAATTCTCAAAATAACCTCAAAATACTACCATCCTTCTTGAAAAACAATATCAGGGCTACCCATGGTGAAACACTGGGTCTCACAAAGCCCTTCCTCTACGGATCCTTCCACTACACCCTCATCTCACGATGATCTATGTGAACCATCTAATTTTTATGTGTTGATATCAATGATGTCCCAGGGTATATATCAGTTAATAAGTTAACCTCCCTATGATATGGTAATCATGGAACATCATCAGGAATGATGTCATCGTACTCTTCCATCATTGTAGGAAACTGGGGACTTATCTCATCAACTGTACTGAGGGTCAAGCTATAAAACTGATGCATTTTCAGAAACACCCTCCTATGTGTGAGTTCATCCTACCCTTCATGCATTTCCTTTTCAGAAACAAAGTAAATCCTAGTCCCATAAATGTAGACACAATGCACTCAATACCAAAAACAGTCAATTTGAGCATGCACTGTGGATAACTAGTCTATACTAAAAAACGACATTGTAAGTCATTGACACCACTACCAAGAGGTCCCAACCAAATCCCTCACCTCCAAGAGTATGTTCATACTTTCTGCACCAGTGTGTCATCATATAATCCCCTCCTATAGGTGTCTCTAAATGTAACAGTCGAGTCAACAGTTCCAACACAATATTTGTGTCTCAGAAAATGGTCATGGTATGAAAAGAATCATTGGAACCTATTTTTATCAAAATTGAATCTATGGTGGAAAAATTATATATCATACCTCTAATCATCCTTGGATCCAAGGGGTCATAAGCCTCTATTTCCTGATGTTGGCATCATCCCTATACACCAGCTCCCTATGACTGTCATGGAAAAACTAGGGGTGGTGGTGGTAATATGTCAAACCACCTCCCATATCCTACTACCATATCTACTCCCCTTCCATATATTCCAACCTATAAACCACCATTATATTTCCTCATCCACTGTGTCAGAGGTCCCTTGGCCATATCTAGATTTTCCAAACGACAGGTTGGGAAATCTAGTGCAAGATGTCCCCAACCACCACAAAAATATAAAAATTTGTCCTTCGACTGAATCTCTCTATCTTGGGAGCCCTCAAAACTAATCATGTGTCATGGGGTCATCCCCTAGAGTTCCTAACCCTCTTCAGTCCCTAATACTACTTTCAAATACCTATTGTCGAAGACTCGGTTACTTGGTTCTCGGTGGTAGCCCCCACTACAGGAGTCCACTCCACTAGAACGATCCTCGCTAGTAGTGCTCACTCCAGTACCCCAACATATGTATGAATTCTGAGAGAAATAATTGATGACCTGATCTCCTAGTGTAATCATTCCTTGGAGGTTTGAGCCCTGGTGAATGGGTCTTGTACCATATCTGTGGGTAGTGGGAAAGATAAATAAATTTCATCGAGTACTACGCCACTGTCTGACTTCCCTCCTACAGATGAAGAAGCTCTTGTATAGGAACAGAGTGTAATGATGTTGTAATGAAATCTTCTATGAATACATTCTCAATGTATACCCAATTTACAGGTATCTCATCGGGTTTCTAGGTCACAAAGCTCCATTATCAAACTGGTGAGCCCTAAAGAAGACTCGCGACAAGGACTACCATCTGGTCAGAAGGTGTCCTCCTAAGGAGAAAGAAACATGTAATGGAATCCAAAAAATCCTAAACTATTTGAGGGTATAACTAATCTAAATAAATAGGAGTTCACTACCTCTGGAACTAATGAAATGCACTCAGTATGTGTGCATACGTAACCGATAGCGCTGGTAGTAACTACAACTTGATGGGTGGTGGTATCAGAGGTAAACCTCCCAATGGCACTATCTTCGGTACCAGACCCTATATAAACTCCTCATCGCTTCGAATATCATCCTCATGATCATGAAATAGAATACTTGATGGTGGAATATGTCGATGAATCCTAAAATAGAACAATATGTACCATGATCAATTGATTTTACCTAGTGAGATGACTCAAGAAGGACATGAAAACACCCCAAAATCAATTATGAAACATGTACCATTGTTTTCCCTACAACAATTTTTTTCGTGTACCATGTCGAAAAGCTGATTTCAATGTCCTGATGTATGGATACATCAGCCACTACACCAACACTAGATTCTCTATTTTGACAGCTGAACTTGATACACTTAACACTATTTCCCCAAACCAATCTAGCAGACTCTTGGTTCATTACATAGAACTGAACACCTATGATACCACAATTTCGTGACCTATCACATAGGTTCCCATGTAGTGACTACCCCAAACCCACCTCTAAATTGACAGGGGCTGGAAACTAGCCCTTATTAGGCATATCCCCCAAATAGGATGCAGTTTCCTATGTACCTATACACATACACACATCTCTGTGCCCAAAATATTGAAATATAAAATAATATGAAAACAAGAATGCACACCACAAAGATACCAAAATCATGGTACAACCATAGGAAGAATAAAATTAAATAAAGATAAAATACTAGCCCCCCACAAATGGAGCCTATAAAGTGAATGCACAAGTTCCTAAAATCATCTATAGACAACACTACATGAAGAGTGGGTACATGATGTTTGTATAAAGTTGTAGGATCACACCTCAATTATCTAGTCTCCTTATGAAACACCTAGTCTGGGTCCATCAAGTACCTCATCAAAGCATCGATCATCTACACAATACACCACATGTGTGGGAAACTCTCATGCATTGGTAGAGTAAATAAATACTCAGAAGGACACATTGAAACCACAAAGGAATACCACTATGAAATAAATATATTATACCCAAATTAAATAAAGAAGTATGCCACCAAAAACACATAATGTATTCCACAAATGAGATACATAGTCATCTCACATAGGTATAGGTCTATAATATGAAAAGTAAGATTATCTAACGCGATATATAAAACAACCAGTATCAATAAGACTCATACTCCAAATGAGACAAGAGGTCCCAGTGAGACACTCAGTCCGGATGAGACACTCTTTCTTGATGAGACACTCAGACCCGATTAGACACTCAGTTCTGATTAGTAACATAGTCTCATGGTCATAGTCAGCCACAAGATTACAGTAACAGTATGCTCATTCTAGAAGAACTCAATCCTCAATCCAAAAAGGTTTCATTACAACATCCACAAAGACGTAGACAGAGTATTTCAAATGAAAAACTCATTGGAAGTATCCCAATGTCAAAAAGGCTCATCATAAAGACACAAAATTCAAATGTTTTGGCCAATTTAGTGAAAAAGTTTGTCCTAGGACTGGCCTAGCCAACCTCTCCCAACCTGGTCTCGTCTGAACTGTTCAGGACCACTTGGCCACTAGGTCCAGCACGATGGGAAACCTAGAGTTGCATAACATTCTTTGTTTGGACAGCACTAAAGGCTAGTTTTTGCACTAGAATCACCCCCTAACTGTGTCCTGTCTGCACATGCTGTCTTCCCTCTCCTCATACTGCCCTAGTCCACATAGTCCACCCTAACCGTTTTCCTCCCACTGGTCCCTGAATCACTCTGCATCCAACATAGTCCCCCTATCACTTTCAACCCCCACGACCCCCATCGTCCATCACACCCCTATGCGGTCATCGATCACCAACACCAGTACTCTAGTGGTCCCTTCCATTAACCACTGTGGCTCCTCAAATAGTCATATAATTAATCAGTTACAAATCTGGCCTCGTCAGGTCCCGATCTACTCTGTTGCGGCCTTTGTGGTTGATTTTCCTCCAATTCGGGGATCCAATCGCATTTAGAGCCTCTCATCAAGTAAATCTACGATCACAAGTGTCCAACATTGAATAATGCTAAGAACATGGGAAGATAAAGGCATAAAGTACATCTAAGTATTGATCCTAGACCTTCATTCATGTTGGTGTTGACTTTTTCTCATTATAGGGATGAAAAAAGGGATAATGAAACTCCCATTAACAATTAACAATACTAACCATCCCACAAAAATGATGGAACTTTGTATCAACCTATTCTTTGGTTGTTCTACATTATTCATCGATTATAATAATAGGAAGAAATCAGAAAGTGATAAAATGTCATACCATGATTTTGGAATGATTATTGACAAATAATTAGTGTGTTTCCATCATTGATGAGATCCTCCAACTCCATTGGTGCAATGATCCATGATCCAGTCGATCCATCACCACTATTTTTTGAGAGTGTTTCCTTACCAAGTCATAGAGGAATTCCATGGTTTTGGTGATTACCATGGATTCATGAAAAATTATAATAAAAAAATGATTCACTGGGTCAAATTAAAATATTTTTATTAAATATTTTATTCCCAACACATCAAAAATATATTATTCACGGGCAACCCACGCCAGTAACTATTAGGCCCCACATAGGGTGAACACGATTCTATGAATGCAAAAGTGCCTTGAGATTTCTGATTTGGGCATTCATTTGGATGATATTTAACTTTTTCAAGAAAAATATTTTTGTGTTCTATTTAAATTTTAAAATTTTTGAAACAATCATTCTGGGAAACCAAGGCCTCTAAGTTACACGTCCTCTTAGCACCTAGTCTTAAAACAATTCCATATATTATTTAAAAAAATATTACAAGAAAATTCCAAGATGATACAATTTGTGATTGTGTTTATGTACTTTTGTGTGTGTGTGGATCTACATATGCACATGTATGTATATGTGTGTTTGTGTATGTGTATATGTATTCATATGGAAATACATGCATGTATGCATCAGTCGATGTGTATTTATATGTTTATGTATATATGTATATGTAGATGTTATGTTTTTACCTATATATATGTATATGTGCATATGATTATGTATGTGTAAGACTATGCATTATATTTATGTTTATATAGTATGTGTACATATTCATATATATGTTTATATATGAGTATATACATGTACATAATTGAATAAATGTGTATGTATATACATGTCTTTATGTGTATGTAGTGTAGATACATGCATGTGTATGTATGTGTATGTGTATGTTATTGTGTATGCATGTGTGCATGTATATCTATGCATGGAATATAATACTCTAGTAGATATACTCTTTAGGGTCTCACTTATCCTTGAAAATTGATTTTATGAAAACAAAAAAGTTAATTGGTGGTCTAGTATATCTGTAAAGTGTATGTCTATTTATTCATTTAATATTATTGATTCCTTTTTTATATTTCTCTATTTATAGTATTTTTTTTGTAATTTATTCATTTTAGTATTTATTCATTTTTAATATTTTTCCATTTTATATTTTTAAAATATATTCAATTCTGATAGTAATATATTAATTTTTAAGTATTAACATTCTGTACTTTTAATATGTTTGTAATTTATATAAAAAAATATTTATTTCTTTTTATTATAAAATACTTGTATTTTAATTTTTATACTGTAATTATGTTTTGATTAATAATTACTAATTCTTGAAATAAAATTTAAAATTTAATTCTTAATATTCATTATTTTCATTTTTATATTTATCTATTTTTATTGTGACACTAATTTATAAAATTAAAATTATTAATTAATTTTTTATTATTTTTTCACTTCAATAATTTATAAAATTTATAAATCATTCGTTTTTATTATGTTTTCATTTATCAATATCCATTTTTTTCATATAAATTTTAAATATATTTCATATTTATTCATTTTTAATTATAATATGATTAATATTTTGGAAATTTATTATATTTTTTTATTTACTTTTACATTTTTATCTATTAATATTTAATATTTTTAATATGTTTCTAATTTACATAATTAGTATTCATTAATTTTTTATTTTAATATTTTTTATTTAAATCTATATACATTTATTATCTATTCATTTTTAATGACAAAAGTATTTTAAATATTTTTACTGTTAATGATATTTTTAGTTTTTAATAATTTTTATTTTAATATTTATTCATTTATTTTATTTTTCTAAATTATATAATATATATAAGTTATTCATTTTTTATTTTTTTTGACTTACATAATTAACAAAATTTATTCATTTATCATAATATTAATACTTTTATCATAATATAATCAAATTTTTAATACATTTGGCATAAATAATATCATTTTTTTGTATTTTAGTAAATTATTTTTTTATATTTTTTATTTTCCATATAAAGAAATTTTTAATATTCATTTTTTTATATTTAATAATTTATTTATGTTTTTAAATTTAATTTCAATTTATAATTTTATCTACATATTTATTAGTACCATATAAAGCGCAAATAAAAGCTTTCTTTATTATCACTAGAAAAAAACACTAATAAAACAACTCCCATATTTTATAATTACACTAAATGATATGTATATATTTTAATTATTCTTGATTTGTTGGAAGCCAATTTATGTAGTCATCTCCTTTATATCATTCAAATAAATCAAACTTTAAATTGATGTTATTTTATTCCTTTATCGTTTTTTATCCGATATGTCATCCATTTTAATGATTTCTTTCTTTACAAAGGCATGTTTTTCACTATTTATTTTAATCATTGATCATCCCCATTATCTAATGAATTTTGGTTTTTATTCTATGAATTATTGATTTGGCCTTAAATTTCAATATTTAGGATTCATCATATTCTTCAAATTTTTAGTTATTCATTCTATTGACTAATAATCATGTTAATATAAAAAGTTTTTTGTTTATGGTGAATTTTATTATGCTCTCAATAGTATTTTCCTCTATTTAGTGGGTTTTCTGTTCACATTAGATATATTATATTGGACTCCATGTATTATAAATTCAAAATCTCTATGAAAGCATAAAGGCATTCAATATGATTGAATGAATTAATGAGAAGCCAAAAAAACATGGGTATTAAGGTTTATATGTTTGGGATATTAATCTTCATGATTATATTTCAATGATCTTGGATGTTTGAAGTTTATCATACATTTTTTTTAATAGACACTATTTGAGAAGAAAAGTAGTATTTTTTAAAGTAGAAGATCATCTTCATGTGGTAAATGGAGTAATGATTGTTTTTTACCATAAGAAACTATTGTGTACCATTACATAATTTTTTGATTATATGTTTATAAAGTTGATAAAAATTTATTTCCATAAATAAATAGATTTGGGTTTTTTTTGGAATGAAAAATGTTTCTTAAAGATTAGTAAAAAAGTATCCACTTTCAAAAATTATGATATATCTTCCATTGGTATACTATTTTAATGTTTTATATATACCATACTATAAAATATTTCTATAATGAATGAAATAATTCTGTAAGATTTTAAAATTAAATTTTACTTTTATCATTACTACATAAAATATAAGTATGAAAAATATTTCTAAATTCTTAATAAATAAAAAATTTCTTAACAACTTAATTATAAATCATTTGATATGTAAGTATCTTTTTAATTTTGAAAATTACTAAAATTCCTTTTAGAAGAGAAAATTTTATATATTGATTTATTTTAAATCAAACATAAATATTTTTTGGATAAACAAATACACAAGAAATCATCAGTTTATACTACATTGTTACATAAAAATACTTTTTTGTATATATAAATTTTTATTTCTAAGGGAACATATATATTGAATCATTTAAAAATTAAAAAATGTCAAATATCTGTGAAATAATAATAATCTCAGAAATTTAATTAATTTTTTTAACCGAATTGAGGGAGTAAATACCAAAATATTGTTTTAACTTACTTTTTATGGGGGTGAGTTATTGTATCATAAGCCTCTAATTATAAAATATTGTAATTTAATAGTTTATTAAAATAAATTCGTCATTATCATGGTTTTTCTAATGAGGAGTTATCATCTTGAATCTTATATTAATTTTGGATTATGCTCCAGAAATTATAACTGTCACAGTTAATGATTTTCTATGTGTAATAACTCAAATTACACTATATTTAATATAGAAATTAGTGAATCCATATTTTTTGTAATACTTTTTTCTTCAATGTTACATTTAATGTCTTATAATGAACATTATGACCTTTGATGAAGTGAAATAATTAGAGATAACAATCACTATTTATAAATTTTACATTATTATCTCCCTTGGTGAATCTATTAAAAAAATAATGATATCTATTATATTACTTCTTATAATAAAAAGTAATTTTTATAATATAGTAATTTCATATAATTCCATATCTTTATATGTTCTAACGACTTCTTGATGTAATGAAAATTTATTTCAAATACGATTGCAATATGTGTGTTTATATAAAGAATTGAATTTTTAGATTATACTGTCATACATTCTATATATTTATTTTTTTTGTTAAACATAAATATTTATAAATCAAATGAGGAAGAAATGAATCGAAAATTTATGGATTCTAATAATATGGAAAATTGTATGAGGAATGTTTTAAAAATTTCACCCTGATTTTAAAATATCGAGCTTATTGCCATTCTCATATCCTTTTTCTGGTTTATGACGATTTTATTAAAGAAAAATAAGTCTATAGGAGTTGGTATAATGCATTATCTTTCATAGAATAGATTGAAGTTATAATTTTTTGACTAAAAATGGAGAACAATTGAATGTAGCTATTGATTGGGACAACAATGTATTTTATAGATCATATGATATTATTAGAAGTGTGAATGATTATCAATATCTTATCAAGGGTATTTATATATTCATAAAAAATTATTAATATATTATTAATAAAATTAAAAATATATTTAAAGATGAACTTTGGGATTGAAAAAATTTGTTTCAAAAGGTAAATGGTTGTGAAAAAAACCATTTTATGTTTTTTATACTAATTATTCAACATTATCATCCATACAGAAGATATATAATATTTATTTTTTTCAATGGATGGAATGACACCAACTTCATTGAATAACATGTTATATTGAATGATATGCTAGAAAATGATAATGTTGTTCCTTTCCAAACATATAGTTGTAAATAAATGTTATGTTGAATGGGTATGATCTATGAAAGAATACATTCTAGTATAAATGAATTTATATTGTTTCTTATGTACTATGTATCATGTAAACCATTAACGACGTAGTGTGTCATGATATAGGAAAGATAAATCCCGTATTTTGAATGTTTTAATTTATATAAATTTTATTCCAAAAAAGAGGAACCTATATGGATGTGTGTAGAAATAAAGTCAATTGACATGGAAATAACATACAGAAATTGTGATGGGAAACACCATCACCTAGAAAACACTCCTCGGTTGAATGCAATTTATCACAAGTATCATGAATTGGAATATTAATAGATAAACCTTCACATTTCCAAATATAGATAAGGAGTGTGTTTTTTTGATGTATAGATTATCACTCATAGTACAAGGATCGTTATTTTTTGAATTATAAAATTCTACCATTGTGAAATCCTAGTCCTGCTTCAATCATATGTAACTGAACCCGGTTAGCCACATGGACTCAAGCACACCTACTCGTATGCCAAAGGATTCCCAAAAGTTTAAGTGTATATGATATTAAGGTTTTTAAACTATACCTTCAAGTTAGAGTAGATCACAGGGGTTGATAACCAACAAATCAGAAGAAGCAAGATAATAAAGAGGCATAATTATACCATCCATAAAAATATTCAATAGTAAGAAAATATATGAAAAATAAATAGTCTAGCATAAATAATAATATAACCATATTCAAAATAATATATTAATATAATTATCATTTCATGATATATAAAATGAGGGTAAAGGGAAATATAAAATTAGGTGTATAAAAAATGAATCATAAAGGTGATAAAAATAAATAGAAGTTATATCCAATAGAATCATGAATATTGGCTCTGGCCTCCACTACCATACTACATCCTTGTATAGAAAAATCAGGAACCCAATGTTTTACTTTTTCCATTATTTCTACCTACATCTAAGATGTCTATCTTGGTACGAATCGGTGGTATGAACAGGGTGTGAGATAAACTCAATAGTCCACCACCAATGTTTCTAACAAATCTCAATATTTTATACAAGTGGTATAAAGATGAAACTATAACAGAAATAATCTATAAATGATATATAAATAAATAAAAATAAAATTATAAAAGTTGTGTCACAATAAGTCTATCTATGATGAATAACATTATAACCAGAAAATAATCAACCATATCATATTCTAGATGTATCAATTGTCAAATTTACATGGTTCAACACCTGAGGAAATTTATCAATGTATGCTCTCTAAGTCAAAGTGAGAAATCTATACTAACTCTAAATAATGACTAAATATATGGGGTTTTATGTGAAGGACCATGATTGAGGAGTCTTCATAATTTCTAAGGAGCATCTCTAATAGTAAATAGTATAGACTTGGGTGTTTCCCAAGAAGTTTATCAATGGTAGTAAAAAATATGAATCTAAGGGAATAAACCAAGGAAACTAATTTAAAATAATCATTAGTTCCATAATAGGATTTTTCTGCCATATTATGATATTAGTGACATATTGAAGTAAACATCATTGATAATTTTATATAAAGGATTTAGGGGACATGTTAGTGTTTATTCCAATACCAATTTTATTCCCTACAGTAATTTCATTAATCGGTTTATGATAAGTGATAAAATGGTCCATGTTAGTTTCTATGTCACCATACCAACCATTGACATTAATTTTCATATGCCAAGAGATAATACATCTCAATTAAAATTTTGAATATTTCATTTCACTTGTAAATCAACATGGTCAAAGAGGCATTCAACATTAAACACACCAATTCAATTAAAATAAGGATTCCAATCAAGGTTGGAATGCTCCAAACACACAATATGGTTCCCCAATAATAGGAATTAAAATTATATTTCCTCATTAGTTGTTACAGGTTGAGGTCAGTGACCTCCAATGTTGTCAAAGGTGGAAATATAAAACAAAAATATATTTTAAAATATTTAATATAATATATCACTTATTTAAGAAGTAACACACGAATTTTATGTTGTGCTTCACTATGGAATAACATATAACCATAATAAATAAATGGTTTAATGTATATACCACCTAAAATAGATGCATATTTGACTCATCATCTGTTTTTAGACTCTTATCCGGCTTAGAACGTAAGAAAAATGGATAAATAGATGAATTCATTGAAAATTGGAAATATTATATTCAACATATTTTGAATTAAATATGGTAATATAAATATATATATTGGAGGAAGAGGGTTGGAGAGCTTGCTGAGATAGATCCAACATGAAAAATGATGATTAAATAGATGCCAAACAGAAGAGGTAGCTAATAGCCTAGGTCATATGCTGAAGGATAGCTATAAAGAGATGGAGTGGATAATGTACATGGATATTAGATGAAAAAAGTGGGAAACATTAATGAAATAAATGTAAAATGGCCATTTTACCCTATTTTAAAGGGTCTAAAGTTTCCCACAAGGTTGGCCAAACCATGTGACAACTGACCCCCAATGTTACCCCAAAGTGACCACTAATTACATCAGTTAAGTTCACAGTTTAGAAAATAGTTCATAGACCATATTCCTACATTTAATTTTCTACAATTCCCCTTTACAATTATGCATCTCCCTTGAACAGTTTATAAATCCATTAATTTCCCTTATAGGGTCGCACAGTGTTAGTTGTGCGGTAAGCACTAAACTTGTGTTAACCATGTGGCTCAGCTATTTTCTATGAAAACTAGATAATTATTCTCTAAATAATCCCTATAAACTCTCTATCCTTTCCATAACTCATAAAATATTTTATTTGAGTAAAAAAGGGGGGTTTAATTTAAATTTAAATGACTTATTCCTATAAGAAAATAATAGACATTACATCCCCCGCCACTGAACAAACTATTTCCAAGATTCACTTACAAGGGTTGCGGAATATATATTGGGAATTATTCCAGTCGTTGGGAATTTCTTCTAGCCGCTCACTCCTAGATCTCATTATGTACATGGTCTTTTTGACATAACATCTATACTAGAAGAACTGATCTACCTTGAAGAGCCTTTGATCTATGATCATTGATACACACTGAATAATCCTCTAAATAAGCATCCACATATGACTCATCCTAACAAATCTATTGAACATGAGACGAGGATTTATAGTAATAGTGAAGATGTTAAACATGGAATAATTATTTCATATCCATGAAAATCTTAGGTAACTACAACCAATAGGTTAATAGACCAACTCAATCTATGATATAAAACTTTTTAACAATCCTAGGTTCTAACATCCCATATCTCTAAATCCATTCAAGGTGAAACACATTAAAAAACCAGATCTCCCACCTCAAACTACATAAGTTAGTAGTAATGATAAGAATAAAACAAATGCCTAGACTAAACATTATACATTTTTTGCCTAATAAAATGTACATACTCTAAAGTATCTTGAACGAGATGAGGTCCTAGTAGAACTTCCCCTCCTACCACTAACCAGCGCATTGGTGAAGTAATATCCTATTTTATTGGGCTGCATAAGATTTAACAAATATAGTTTCCTAAAATATTATTATTATAGAAAACACTATAATTGGAATGAATATCTTCAATTAACCTCTAAAACTAGAGAAGCATGCTCAAAGAATTTCCTCTAACTCTATTATCACATGCTTGAAATGTCCATCTTTCTATGAGTGATCAGTTGTACTCAGAATTATTTGTGAACATAGTTTTTTATACATCCCCTAATAACACTGTTATGTGACTCAAATATCACTATCATATAAAATAGTATATGTAAATCCATTAAGGTATATGATCTTTACAACATATATTCTTCATATCTTATCCACTGAAAATGTCTCCATAATTAGAATGAATTGAGTAACTATTTTTGTCTGTCAACTATCACCCATTCTGCTTCAATACCCCGAGGTGACCTAGGTAAACCTATTCTAATATTCAAAATAATTTCATCTCATTTCCACTTTTCAATAATTAATATACATAAATTTATAACAGGTCACTAGTGTTTCCACCTTCACTTTCAGATAGGTGAAACATTGAGTAACAATTCCAGTTATCTACCAATAAGAGGCATGGGACTACCTCATAAATTCCTCTAAAATTTATATAAGAACCCACACATTCTCATGAATAAGTAAGATACCATCCCCATCAATGACCTAACCAGATATTGAATCCTTATCTGAAATGATATCTTTTAGGAATAGGCCCTTAGGATCAAAAATTTTCCAAATAATTAATATATTTATAAATGAAGTGGAAACGGATAATGAATAATGTATAGGCTTACCATAAGGTAAATTCACCTCCAATTTCCATTCACTACTACCCTCCTAAAATAATTTTGCGTAATCCTTCTAATATAGAGCATCTGCAATAGAATTTCCATTCCCAAGCATATCAGGAGTCTCAAAGAAAACTAACTATTGGTATTCAATACACATTCATTTTCTAAGGTTTAATTTATGATGTGGGACCTTTTTTAGGGATTTAGTTTTTTTATAAAAAAAAATATGATCTCTAAATAATTAATGATTCCATAAATGCAATGTATGAACCACAACAGAAAACTTATAATTGGGCGTCGAGTAATTCCATAAGTGAGGCTACAAATGATGAGACCTCTATTCCACAACATAACTACCTACATTATAATGGATCACATACTTCTATATAATGAATCATTTTACACAATATAGCCTCTATAATGATCATGTTATTCACTAAAATAAATCAATCTTTTAGATCCTTAATGGATTTCATACCTACCTCAGACTGTAAAATTTTAAAAACCTTCTAGTTCAAGCTCATAAGAGGTGTTGTAAGGTGTGATAAATCCTATATAAAGTTCCATTAATATCCATATTTTACCAAGAAACTCCATATATAAATGGAATTCTTGTGTTTCTCCAAGGAAACCCTAGATCTCACATTCTATGGGTTGATAGACACTCATATCTCTAAAATAATGAGACCCAAGAAGTGAAACTTTTTTATACAGAAGTAGGATTTTATAATATTGTTATATGATTCTTACTCTCTCAATTTTCTGAAAAATATATCATGATGTTTGGAATGTTAATTTCATGTAGTTTATTAGACCAAGATGTGTTCGATAAAGGCTTCTACAAATTAATCCAGATTATAATGGAAAACTAGATTAAATGTAGAAATAAGAACTTTTTCCATGTCAATGAGACTGAATAACTTTCCAAATCCTTTTACAAGACATATCTAATATGGATTGTTGTATATGGTATATCTAATGGTATAAGATGCACCTAATAGTCTCATGACCTCTAATCAGTCTTATAAAAAACCCACGATCAGTGGATCAGGTCTAAATGTTCATTTATACGAGGTAAAATATGTTTATTTTTCATGGTAATAAGATTCATTTTCTGGTAACCAACACACAAACTATGGGTTACAACTATGTTATTAGAAAAAATAACAGGATAATCCCAATGTTATGTACATGATTATATAAAACCCTTAGCTTCAATGTCATGTATCTACCTATTGTGATCCTATAACTCAATAGTGGACATCCAATATAGAAGAATAGATACTAGTGATTCTCCTGGAACTATAACAATAGTAATCTACACATATCTCTTAGAATTCAACCATGATAATCATAAAGGAATACATCCAACAAATGAACCACTATAGGATGGAATTATATATTTCATGTTCTATATCTATCTATAAAGAGACATGAAATTCGGACTATCAATACACCCATCCCACAATGATGTGTTACAGCTCAACTTTAATGGACATCCTATTCACCCTTATGAATATAATTTCCACCCCATGTGATATAATGGGTACTAATTAGTTATAAAAGCTCATTTGGATATGATAGTGAACTAGACAAAACATCCCAAGAATTACCTAAAATCCAATAATATCATGAACAAAAAGGGTCCATACTAAATGATAGTCGTAAATCCCAAGGGGGAATTCCTTACATTTGTGTACACTCTCTAATCAAATTACCAACATAAAATTAAGGGTCGTTAGTATATAGATATTCTCAATCTCAATGACATTAATTTAAATTATTTACATTGATATTATTGAATGAAAAGATCATGAATCCAAAAATAGTATACTTGATGAGGGGATAAAAAATTGTACCATGTACTGAAGAAGTCCTGACAAACTTCTCCTCATGTATAGGATGTATTTCATAAATACATCTTACTCTACAAACCTAAGATATATCTTGACTACCCTAGGATTGACCACTCTATAGTAAATGTAAATCAATTTCATGGATCCCCCATCGATGTCCACCTTTTCAGTCTATATGGTATGTGGTTCTCTAGATCCCTTAATGAAAATTGGACACTGATTCCCCTCATGAAGGGGGATCAAGTGTAGATCCTCTTCCAATAGATATTAGTGTAATGTTTTGTCAAAACTAAAAAAGATAAACCATTCTACTATAAAATCTCTACTGAAAATGAACCCTATCACAGTGGGTCCACATATGACCCTTATTCTCACATTAATGATAAATCATATTGATACCCAGTCACACCAACTATCTACTACTTCTACACAGATAAGGATTAAAAAGAGTATTCCTAATGCAATATGAGCTTCTTATTGGTATGGTCACAAAATTTCCTTGTCCTTAAAAATAGCTTCTCTGAGGACACACTCAGTGGTTAGGTTCTGGTTCAGTATCTAAGAGACATTATTCAAATGAAAATCATTCACCAAATGTAATATGGTGTATAAAATTCCATACTCAAAATATCATTCTACGATGTACTCATCTCCATGGAGAGCGGGAATAAAGCATTGGATCTTCATAAAATAATTGGTGTAAAAAAATTAAATTTCCCAGCTCTAATAAAATAAAATCTTTCTCTATTTCATCTCCCAGTGTCTTAGGAAATAAATAGTCATATAAGGAAATCTAGAAATCCGAAAAATCTATAACCTCATGATGATTAACATGTGTCAAAAAATCCTACCATGGATTGGCTAAACATATAAGAATATACACAATAAGATTTCCCCTCCTCATGGGTGGAATCTCTATAGGATAAAATATAGATAAAATGGCCTTTTGAAATGACTCATTAGCCTAGGTACCTACTTCCCACAAAAACATTGGTGGATTATATTAATAAAATCCATGAATCAACTTATCTATATCAACAATCAGAGCTGGGGATCCCTGTATGATCTATATGATTCATAGGAAACTCTATCAAAACTAATAAAATACAACTATATAAGTAATAATATTAGGTTTAATTGGTGGAAATACAAGTGGTAATATAAGTGGATCATAGCCTACCACAACAGGAGCGTGGTCATAACCACCCTCATAGTGCATGACTCAAGTTCATCATGGATGCATATGAATAAACATCCTAGAAAATGACTCAGAAAAGTATTTGATATGGACACAATCATAGTATGATGAATAAGAAATATACAAGACAAAAAATTTATGTTTTTAATGCATAAAAGTTATTCCAAATCTAGGGCCATTTGAGATAAACAATCATAATGGTCATGAAAAACACTCCATACGACCCACTATTAATGTTCAATCAGCTTTATGGTATTGTATATCACATCAAAAGTTTTAGTATATGGAGTGAAAATTGAAGGTCATAGAGACAATTAATACATATGTTTTAATTAGAATCAACGTGTAATAAACCACTGATTTTTATTTGTTAAAAATGGTACTACTTGTTATTGTAACAAGTCTTTTATTATTGTAAAATTACACAGACCACTATTCACAATTTATATAGGCACACATCCTCTTTAAATTGAAATTAGTATCCATTTAACCGTATAAACTGATGTTTCCCCACATGTAACTATTGGTTCCAAGGCTCAAACACAACATAATTAAAAAATTAATGTTCTGTAACTATTCTATATGTTAAAAATTCCTTAGGTGTAATGCATACTATTAAATTGAAAAATATTTTATCTCATTAATCTTGTTGAAAACATAGAATGGTAATATATAATGAAGTTAAGGCACCACAACATGCTACTAGAATTTCATCGAGTAAAATTAATATAGCATGGCATCTGAATCCTCACGTGACTATAATAACGGACGAGAAAACACATTATTTCTATGATGACCATTGGTAAAAGATAATTCTAGAGTGATAATGAATTGAAAAAATCATATGATTCATCCAATGTTGAAATAAGGACAATTATAATAGTAAAATTCAAGAATATCATGTCCCATCCCAGGGAACATGGATTTTTCCAAGTTCGTTGTTTATCTACTCCCATGTACATTCTCATTACTAAATCCCGATACATTCCTTGTATCCATTATACCATCCCAAAATAGTAAGAGAAAAATGAAATGTTGTTATGATACCACATTCCAAAACTGATTGGACACATTTCCTCAAGCATTCCTCCACATACACAAGAAGATATTGACTAGAAGTTAGAGTCTAGGATGGTATGGAGGGGGGGTTATACCATCATGTTAGAGTGGAGCATAGATGTAGATAATAGAAAATTAAATGGAAGTAAAATAATACAATAGTGAAAGCATAATATTCATAATAATAACAAGAATTTTTAAAATATCACATGTAATAAATATACATGAATTAAAAATTATAGAACCATATCCAATATCATATAAAAAATTTATTATTGTGTCTTGTTTTAAATATTGTTATCAAAGGAAACCAAGAAAAAACCATACACAAGAAGCTAAACAAAAGTGAAAAAAGAATCTACATAAGATATCTCAAATAGATTCATGAGTATAATATCAGTACTCTAATACTGTAACTCATCCATCAAATGAAAATAAATAAAACAAATATAATACATTTCCTTTACTCCAACCTGCATCCAAGAAGTTTGTTTTTGTACCAATCAATTGAAAAAATAGTGTGTGAGGAAAACTCAATCGAACACCACCAATTGTGTCTATAACAAATCTCGTTTATTTATACATTTTATATACATTGGTAGGAATAAAAATATTATGTATATAAGTGATGATGTAAAATAATCCTAATAAACTTATAAATGTTGGGTCATAAGAAATCTCATCATAAATAATAAATATACCACAAGTAAAACATCAACCGTGAGATATTCCAAATGTGTCAAGTATCAAACCTATGTGGTCAGGAAAATAAGGTCATTGACCATGGTTTCCCCTACAAGTCCATGGATATAATCAATAGAAATTTTGGTCAATATGAGCCAAAAAACCAAGATCTGTGGTCAAGGAATCCTCATCATGTCTGAGGATATTCTCCAATGTTCTATGGTAGATCCATAGATATATCAGAAGAAGTAAATAAAATAATTCCAAGAACGAATGGTCTTGGGGAATAATACAATGCATCAAATATAACATAATCATTGGTTCTATGCCACGATGTAGGTTCCATACTGTGATTTCAATACCATGTGTATGTATCAATCATTGATAAATTTATATAACAGATCAGGGGACCATATTATTTTTATTTCTCTTATCAATTTCATCCATCTCTATCATTTCAATAATCAATTCACTCATAAGTTATAAAAAGTGGTTCCATGTTAGTTTATATGCCTCTTTACCAACCATTTACATTAAAACTCCAAAGCCAGGAGATCATACATAAATGTTACAATTTATATTTATTGAATTTCAGTAGTAAATCAACATAGTCACATAGGTATTCCAACTTTAAAATTTCAATTAAATTCAGTAATGGGTTCAACTCAAGGTTGGAAATCTCAATACACCAAAAAGGGCAACATGGTCATACGAATTCATACAAACCTACCTCCTCAGGTTGTTCAAGTTGAGGCTCATGATATACATCCTTAACAAAGGGGTAAATAAAAAAACAAAACGTATATTAAAATATTTTATTTAAGGTATTAATTAGTTTAGAATGAACGTGCATAGGTATTGTGATGTTTCACTGTGGCGTGGTCTATAAACATCAATAATTTAAGGGAGATTTTATAGTCCACTGACCCGTGAATGTTATAGAATCATAGTCCATTTATGGACTCTAATACCGGATAAAATAGACGAAAATCAGATGAATATATGAATACCCTGAAAATATGGAATATTAGCTCTCATTGATTTAGCATTCAATGTAGTGAGATAAACCAATAAAAGAAGGATGTAGATTTAAGGTAATATATATATGAATATAATATGATAAGTGGTGATGGAAATAAACACTAGACAAAGGAGGTATCTCAATGCATCAGTTGGATACCAAAGGATAACTCTATCAATATGGAGAGATTGTTGTATGTTGCAAGGAGAAGAACATATGGAAGATTCATTAAAGAATGAATTTGGAAAAACTGTCTTATCATCATCTTTTAAAGGGTAGATGGTCTTCCAAACTGTGCAACAATTGTGTTCAATCACAACCCCAAGGTTTCACCTCCTATCATAGGTTAAGTTCACTATTTGAAAAACCATTTTCATCCCATGATACTCCTCTAAAATTTCCTACAGGACTCCCAAATAGTTTTTACCTCCCTTTCATTGTTTATAAAACTATGTGTGACCCATTCAGGTCCACATAGATTAAGGTGCATGGTTAGCACTAAGAGTGTGCTAACATTGCACCAAACATGTTTTATTCACAATAAAAAGGCATTGATCTTAAAAATCACCATATTCTACCGAACCTATCCATATCTCTTAAAAACATTTATTATTTTAATAAATAGGTTTAAAAATTAAAGTATTAGTACCTCTTTGAAAATCCACGACATTACAAATATGGTTGTGTGTGCCTCCATTGCTCAATTATCATAAATTTATATAGGCTTAATGTGTAACATTGTATGATTGTTATTAAAATAATGGTATACCATTGAGAGCCATGGGGTAAGGGAAGATAATTGGATTTCATATATATGGAAATATTTAGGTATATGTAAATAATGTAACCCAATGTTGTCCCACTTGTGAAAAAGGTACACACTCATTTAGGTTTAAAAATGCCTTCATTCTTTTTTTTCTAGAAAAAAAAAAAAATCTAGCATCATAAATACCAATCATGGATGAAATCATTCTATGAAAATTTATAGGATTGTAGAAAATTGTCTCCCCTAATGGAAGATCAATTGTTTATGAATGTAATGGAAATTGTGATTACATTAGGTAAACATTATTTACAAATCATATGAAAACCTTTAGGTAGAAGTGATCTTTTTTGAATTATTATACAATAATTGGTTGTACAACATATATTTTATTATTTTAAGGTATTTAGAATTAAGTTTTTGGGATAGTGTCTTTGGAATGTTACAAAATACACTAGTAAAAAACTATAACATTAAGTCTTGGATGAACATGATTGACATAGGAATACAGTAACATTTGGTTCTAGTTCATACTGAAAGGGGTACTTTTCTTCTTCCATCTTCTTACACACTTTTTTGGAAAGTGATATATCATTATTAATTCTTCATGAATGATATAAAGGTTCTATAGGTGTATTTACCAAATATCGAGAATATAATTCTTTCAATATATTTATTGTTAAAGAGAATAAAATAACTTTCCATTCATGTTTTTATGAAACATTTAATTCCTATAGGATTACATAGCATTTTGCCTAAAATTTACAATATATATTTACCAAGATTTCATTTATTTTTCAAATATTATGTAGTAAAGTAATAGACCTTGAGAAAAATTTAACTATGGAAATGGAATTTGAAGCCATTTTATGTGAATTAAATATGTTCTTTCCACAATAATTATTTAATATGATGGTTCAGTTGATGGTTTACATGGTTAGAGATATCCATCGATGTGGTATTTTTACATATTTTACTGATATACCCCTTTGATTGTTATATGAATATTTTTAAAGGTTATTTCAAAAATAAAACTCATCTAGAATGTTTTATTTCTTAGTGATATATTTTTAGGATGTTTTTTTTAAATTATATACCAACTACCTATCCAATGTGGACAAAATTGTTTTAGAAAAATCTCATCACTACGGTCGACTTGTGTGTGAATGAATTTCTAGAATAGATATTTCCACATATAATATTATAGAGAGGGACACTGTTCTCAATTATATTTTACATATTATTTTAGGGGTTCTTCAATGTTTTGAAACTCACAAAGTATTTTTTTAGTAATTTGAATCCATCAAGGGATAAAATATGGATTTTAAATACAAATAATAAACCATTTATATAATGGTTTTGAGACTATGTTTGTGTGGAGTCAATTATAAATCCAAATTCAATTTTAGAAATAATTTTATGTCTATAATTAGTTTCATGTGTGAATTTATTATCTTATAATGGTTATGTAATTAATATCCATACATTATATATAGTGGATCATTGTCAACAGAATACCATGAAAAATAGTGGATTTACAATTGTGGAAGGGGGGATTCATGTATATAGTAGTATGGATAGAAATACAATTTATGTGAATATGTTATATATTGGAATCATTAATAAAATATGGGAGTTGTAATATAAAATATTTATGGTTCTATTTTTTCTATACAATTGGGTTGATAAGATGAGTTCAGTTAAAGTCAATAAATTAGGATTCATGAAATTAGATTTCAATAAGAACGCCTAAAATGGTGAACTGTTCATAATGTAATTATAGTTATTAAAAGTATTTTATGTCATGGATATTAAAAATAGAAAGTGGTTAATTTCATTATGATCGACCAAAACCATTTTAGTTTGAGTAGTCAATTAAATTATAGATGACCCTTTTGTTGGTATATCACAATCATTTCATGGTTTTCCCAATATTGACATGGTCTTTTATTTCAGAGGAGACAATTATGAGGGTATTTAGAAACAAAAAAAGATAGATCAAATCCAATTATCCATAAAAGATAAAAAATAAATTCAAATAATAATGTTTATTTTTTTCAATATACATTGTATTACCTCATAGTATTGTCTTTTCACTATTGAATTTGAATCATATGAATTAAATGCACAAAAACTCCTATATATAATGGATTTACCATAGGAAGACTATTTCAATATATAGGTACATCAATTTTCTCATCATACTATTTCTACCAATAAATAGGAATAAAACTTTTCCCCACAAGTTGATGCTACCAATCATGACGAAAAAACATAATGATAATGTTGAAACTGATGAAATAGTAAAAAGTGAACAACCCATGCCTAAGAAAAAATAGTTGTGTTGTAGAATAACAGTATTATAAAAAACATATTAAGGTGAGATCTAGTAGCATAAAATTTTAGGTTAGGTGTAATTCATGTGGCCAACCTATCAACCTAGACAATTCCATTTTCTGTAGTAACATTGGTTTCACGAGTCGAATATAAGTGTGGATAGATATAGATACATTGGATAGAATTGTTCCTATGATGAGGGACCTAATTTGGAAAGATAAAATGGTAATATTAGGATATACTTTTTCCATTTTACTATAACATAAAATAATTAAACATTGATTTAATCTTTATTATCCTTTATATAGTACGTTTATACTATATCACTGTCAAATGAAATTGTTTTTAATGGTTATTTGAAAGGATAATTTTGCCTTTAAAAAAATATTATATAGCATCATCTCATGGATGATTTAGGAAAATTATTCCTTCACCCACTAGAGATATTTACACACATCATAAAAAGTGAAACATGGAATGAATTTATAGGTATTCGTGAGGAGGCATCATTTTAGGTATATTGTTATTGGAAATAAATTATAGGGAAATACATGTATTAATCAATTAAATTAAAAATTTCTATTTTATAATACAAAAACTGAGTGTTGAAAATGATCATGATGAATCAAAACCAATATACTCTTACCTTAAATCATGGATGGGTTATTCTTAAATTGGAAAAAATAGTCGGTATTTTAATTATATATTAACACTTATATTTATCACAACACCAAAACATACATATACTCTCATATTTATATAGATATTGGTAAATAAAAATATAAATCCACATTTATCTCCTAACAGGTTATATGGAAATAATTTTTTGTAAATAAATACAGAATACTCGTAGATAAAAAAAACAAAGAGTATATGAATCATGTGTAAGAATGACATTATAAAAAATTCTTGTTTAAATGGGTATTATTTTACAAAGACTAATTATTTTCATAATTTTTATCTAATTTAAACACATGAATAAACATCCTATGTAACTAATGGATGAATTAATTCATATTGAATAGAAGAAAGCATAACAATATGGTCATGTCAAAGGTGTTTGTTTTTGAGTTTCACCTCGACCGTGATTTAAGACAAGAAATACGTATCGGGATGAAGATAATAAAATTAATGAGATAAACACTTGAATAAATGTTCTAAAATAGAAACATAATTTATAGTCTAATATGTTATAATTTTTTTAAATAATTAATCAAATAAAAGAGAAATCATAAAAGAAAACACTATATATAGTTCCACCCCCAAGCATTTAGAATAACCAGTCACCTTAATGGTCTGTCTTGCTAAAGGTAAATAATTTTTTCATAAATGTTTCATTGAAATGTGGATCTGAAAGATAGTGAAAGTTTTGTTTTAATAGTATTATATAGGGTGAAAATGATTCTGTCTTATATCTATATACACCCACTCATATCATTATTGAAGGGATAAAATTTAAAATATATATGGGGATATTCAACACAGTAATCAACTTCACTTAGATCATGTGACTGAAAGGATTTATGTATATCGAGAATGGATGACCGAGCTACTTGATCCCATTAATGGTAGGAATGTTCACATGGTTAAACATATTTTTGGAACATTTATTTTTTTTTATTATGCAAATATATATCGGAAATGAGGTATGTACTTTAAAATTTATTTATTGATAAAAATCAGTAGAATTTCATGACAAATGGACTAGAATGAGGAATATAATTATAGAAGGATAAAATACGAAGAAAATGGTTAAATAGGAAAAACATAATGGATCATCCAATCAATCCGAATGAACATTATAGATTAACATTACCAAAACAGTTTAATAAAAATATTTTCTTATATTACAATGGCATATGGATATACTATTCAATATTGTTTACATGTCCATTTTTTATTTTGAAGTATAAATGTATGGAGTGTCCATTACCAACAATCTTCGTTATCAGAATATTGATAACAACTCATGCATGAATTGGTTTCTCATTGAAGTCAATTGGGATACACAAAATATTGTTTTGGACTCAATGCGTTGATTGATTAAAAATAACCAATACATGATAATGATTATCAATTTTTAATAGAAAATATTCAATCTTTTTCAAATAAAAATCAATTTATACAGTATATATTATATTTTAATGAAGTTTTTACAATAGTACGATGATTAGATATCGTCAAAATTATGGTATTAGGATGGTTCATGAGCCTAATAAGCCTATAGATTTATATAATTTGATATGTATTAAGGTGTATATAATAATATTTAATTGTGAAAACACATATAAAAAGGTTCATTTTCTCTCAATGTTTTTATACTTTCTGAAAAAAACTAATGGAAATGATCAATGTAATAATTTGTGTTAATTTATAAAGGATATCAGATTTACTTAGCAAAATTCCTTCCCCAAAGAGGTATTTTGGAAGATAATTACAATTTCATTTAAAATATTTGTTAATGGTTTTTTAAATTTTATTTCTTTAGAAATACTTGGACTATTAGTAGAATACATATTCAAAATCAAAAATATATTTGTTTTAAAATGAGTAAGTAGAATACCAGGATTTGGATTAAATATATACATCAGGAGGAAGTTACTTTACAAAACTAATTTTGTTAAAATTTTGATCATATTATATACTTTTTTTAGTTAATTTCCTCTTCATTTTTATCCCCTACTTATTTAATTAATTTTCAACGATATCATGAAGATGTGACATTGTTTATAATTTATTATTTTTTGACGATTTTTTGGTCTATAATGGGAAAAAATTATTGGAGATAAATTAAAACATGAAATATTTTATTTAAATGATCATGCACTTAAGTAATATGTGTTCTCTTCAAAGAGCTATTTGTTCTTTATTTGATCTATTTATGTATTCTAGTGTGTGCTTTTATTTTCAAAATGACTCAACGTGCATGTTTTTACATTATAAATTACATTTAACTTATAAATGTTTATCACCAACTAAAATCATGTCAAACACACTCAAATTAACAAGATAATTTTGGAAAGTGACCCATAAGTCATTACTGACATGTGGAATTTATATTTAGATCAATCTAGCACACAACACTACCAATATGATTTAAATTTAATGTTCCCAATTTAAAGGTAATATTTTACTTCAAAACATGATTCTCTCACTAAAAACTGAGAAAACATACTCATATTATCTTGATAATTTGGGAAAATGATTCACTTGTCATTTTTGACATGTAGAAAAAAGTTTCACATCGGTCCAATGAACAGTTTACTAGGTATTACTCAATGTACATGTTTTCTATTTAATGAAATAAAGTTATTGTAAAATATGTGTCACTCAATAAAAAATGAAAAAACATGGATTATTTTATTATTTTAGGATTATTATGCATAAGATATTTGTGATATATGGGAATCATTCATACATCAATATGTCACATGGTATTGTCTGTATTATTGGAAGTTCCTTCATTTAATTAGAAGTTACATTGCTGTCTAAAATACATGTTACTCATTGAAAAATGAAACAAATTCTTATGTTATATTTATAATTTAGAAATATAATTGATAAATACTTTTTTACATGTGGGAATCAATCTCACATCAATATGACACAATATGGGCCAGATATAACTTGATGGGTGTGTTTTAATTTATAAAATGAAATTTTCATTCAAAACATCTGTCACTGATTTAAAACAATGAAAACCCATTCATATGGTTTTGATACATTCATAAAATGCTCTAAAAATTGTTATTTTTATATATGAATCGACGTCACACCAATCTAACACATAGTTTTCACAATATGATTTGATGTGAATGTTTTCATTTTGAAAATTAAAATTTTTGTGAAATACATCCATCACTCACTGAAAAATAGAACAGATACCATAATGTTTTTGATATTTTAGGAAAAATATCAATAATACAATTTTATATATTATAATTTATGAAAAATCAATCGGAGAGACAGTGTGCTCGATATAACTCAATGTGAGTGTTTTTAGTTTAAAATTCGTCATTTTTTAAGACATGAATCACATACTAAAAACTATAAACAAAACTCTCAATTTTTCCTGATACATTATAAAAAAAATCATAATTCATTTTTTACCTGTAATAATGACCTATACAAAAATTTGGTAGACAATGTTCATGGTATGACTGAAATGCATGTTTTGAATTAAAATCAATATTTAAATTGAAAAAAATAATTACATACCAGAAAACAAAAAAAATCTCAGATTTTATTGATACATTATAAAATTTATAAATAAATCATTTTTTCATGTAGGATTCAATCACACATCAAAATGACATATGGTTTTACAAGTACATGTCAATGTTTTTGGTTTTAGTTTAAAAGTAAAATAATTATTCAAAACATATGTTTCTTAGACAAAACCAAGAAGATAAAAGTAGATTGTCTTCATAATTTATGAAAATAATCAATAATTCATTTTTGATATATAAGAATCAGCCTCACATCAATCAGACAGAAGGGGTGGATGGTATGACTAAATGTATTTTCTTTTATATAATGTTCAATAATTTAGTACAAAATACACTACACATATTAAAAAAACATAGATTGTCTTGATGCTTTTTTAAAATGATCCATAAGTCGTTTCAATGTGTATTAATTTTCCACACATCAATATTATGCATGATGAAATCATTATGACATAAAGTGAATGTTTTCTATTTAAAAGTAACATTTTAGTTCAAAATAAAAATCAATAGATAAAAACAATTTTAACAAACATAGATTTTATTAATAATTAAAGAAAATAATATATAATTAATTTTTGATATATAATAATCATGTAAAAATTAATCTGGCACATAGTACTGCTGGTATGATTGAATGTCCATGATTTTGTTAAAAATATAAATTTTTTAAAATACACATCACATACTAAAAAAGAAAATACACAATTAGATTGTGTTGATAATTATTTATAGTGTTCCATAGTTCATATCTAATGTGTAGATATCATGTTTATGACAATTAGATGAACAATATGGTTTATATGAATCAATTTTAATTTTTTTAGTTTGAAATTTACCTTTTCGATCAAAAGATGAGTTTTTTGGGGATGATATCTCATCTAAGGCCTCAAACTATTAGTTTTGGGTAAATAGAGTATGAACACTTGCCTAAAATGCTATCCCATGGTCAATGATATGGTATCTTGTATGGTTCTTCCACTATAGTAAAATTTTTCATTTCACATATAAAGTCCATACACACCAATTCCAAAAAAAAAATTTGTGTCTTCATATAAGGCTAACAATACTTCTAAACCCCGTGCATGAAATAATTAAGGGTCATAATCATGACATGAAGGTTGTGTGCAACCATCATTTTTAGGTGAAAATGTGACATCAAAAATGGTATGTTTCCTAACCGATTCCCCATGACAAAATAAGAAGCCACGTGTCAAGCATCTTCCCCACAAATGGTCATGGCCTCCCACCACGGAGGATTTAGACTATAAATATAAATCCACCCCTCTCTAAGGGTAATTTTCCAATAGAAGAAACACCACTCTAATGAACTCAAGTACTCTTCTTTGCTGATAATTCAAAACCAAAACCACCCATGTTAGATAATATTGTGTGACATACCTCCTATTGGACAACAAATTATGTCACCCATTTTTGATTAATCCTCAGAGAACTCATTTTAAATTAGTTTTTTTGTGTGCAAAGGAACTTCCTATATGAAAAACAAATATGCATGAAATTTTAATCCTAGCACACCAAATATAATAAACATCATGTACTCCCCTTATGATATAGAACCCTTCTCATGAAATATCCTATGTTAAATACTTCACACATGCAAGCAATATCCTCCTGGTCCCTCACATGATGCTCCCTATGTTCCTAGTTATTCCATTTCATTACCTAGTCTGCCTAATCATAAGTGTTGTAATGCAAATTCCTCTTAATCATATGGATTCTAATTTTAGGGCCATGGCCCCCTCCACATAGACCCAATTATTAACTACTACACCATGGTAGTTCCAACACCATGTCCCTCCCAATGGAACATGATCATGGTTCAAATAATCTCTAGCGGTTATAGGTGAGTCCCCCCTCTATGATGCATGGCCTAAACTGTGTTGTTCTATGTTCTAATAGAATAATGTTAAACTGAATGGAAGCTTTCTCAGTACACTACATAAAACTATAGTCTTTCCATATGTAATAATCATAGTATTCACCATTTGTGAGTGGAATGGGATGACCCACACACCTCCTACACTATCATGGTATACGATTTTCCACGAAGCTTGATGTGTAACCCCCCACCATATAACTATTAGAAATAATCTTGAAAAGTGGAGATTCAATGCATAATCCCCATACCATCCACCATCCGAGCACTTTTTACAAAATTATTATCCTTACCACAAGATGTTAATCTTCATTGATTATTCTTGTCACATATCATTAATTTGTGACATTGAAATACATGGGTTTTGATCCCTATCATTGAAATCAGGCACATAGGATGCCTCCTCATGGTTCAATCCCAACAAATGATGATCATTGGTTTTCCATCCTATAGACACAACTAACTGATTCACCTCTTTGGGAATTTTGATCAATCCCATGGATTCACCTCAAGGTGGTGTTCTGATCCCCATCTTCATATTCACCTCCTTGGGGACATTTGGTGCATTATTAAACCTTCCAGTTGTTACAAGATCCCTCATAGGGACACACCACTCGGATCATCTACAATTGTCATTTTGATAATCCTTTAGGATTCATCACAAGGTACATTACGATCCAAAATCCTAAATTGGGCTCCATGGGGAGTTCTAATCCCTTGGTAAAACATTTAGGTGTGATGCCTTCCAACATAGGCACAGACCTCCTAGATCTTCCTCCATGCGGTGTTCTGATAAGTTACCTCTACTCCACCTCAAGGGTCCTCTAGTTCTACCTACTATATCAGTGAAAATGGGTGTTCTAATACATCCATTATAGATCCACCTCCATTGGGAATTGTAATCCGTTGATAAACCTTCAAAGTGTGAAATCTTCCCTTCAAGGGAAACACCTCTTGGATCCACCTCTACAGGGTGTTCTATTCCAAATTACACGATCTACATCAAGGGGCATTCTGATCAAGCCTCAAGATCCACCCAATCAGTATTTCAAATCCATCCATCATTTCCCTTTATGACATTGACCATGTTCTCATATCAACATGATATTAAATTTGTTCATCGATCCATCTCGTCCAGACTTCATGATCTATCTTCACAGATCATCAAACTTGTGACATAAACCAAAATTCATAATCAATTATTAACTATGGGATCCATGAGGTAAAAATACATGGAATACATACACCCTTGGCATTAATTACCTAATTATAGAAACATGGTTACATGGGTTTCACCTCATAATAAACCTCATATGATATTTCGTCCTTATAGGATGAATATTGGTGACCAATGTACCCTGTGTCCAGACATGCTTAGTGATTACCATCGTGAATACTCTCCTGACTAAAGGTTAGTTCCCTATCCAGGAAAATAAAAAAATTCATGAGAGAATTAATGTAATTAAACCATGTAACAAAGAGATGAAACTGAGAATAAGGTCCCTAAACATGAATTCAATCTATGAGGGAGACCCATACTAGGTGAAAATATTCATGGAGGAATCCATGGAAGGCTGAACCGACATCCCACCATCCCTTTATAATCTCGGAGAATACATCATCATTCAAGGTTATTAAATCCATATGTATTTATATTGTGGTAATAAACGTCTATAGCAGCCAGCCTATATATTCATTATATCAATGCACATGTGGTCCCTAGAGAAATTGTTGGAAATAGAAATAGTAACCCAATTTGAAACTCTTATCCTCCACACGGGGTATAGTAGAATTCATGAAATCGGTATATTAGCATTTCAACAGATTCCAAAATATTTCTCTATGTTACATACAGAAAATGGATGGCCCTAGATAGATCTCAGAAAAAAATTAGGGAAGTAAATGTTCATCATTCTCGATCGACAACATTATCTGCAGAAATGCTTCATAGCTTCATATGCATGGATAACATCGGGGAATCATGCATCATTTTCCATGTACAAGTACTCACTACTTAATAAACCCTCCATAAAGGACCCAACAATATTAATACATCCTCCTAGTCTTTTGGGCACCGTGGCAGGAGAAACAACGATTTGACAATCTTGTATGACTACTCACCAGCCACGAATACTACCACAACTTCGACTAATTATATCCCACACCCCTTGTCACCCTCCGATATAATATAAATGAGCTATATAGACACACGTGAATGCTATTATGAGAATTATGGGTTCATTCACACATGGTATATTGTATGTTGGGACCTCGAGGCAGCCACGCCTCACTAACACCACCGCCTCAAGGGCTGCATCGCGGGATACACCCATTCAACATGAACCCACATAAAGAGTCTCTCTTGGGAGATATCCTATGACTTTATACCCTATTTCAAGGAGGTATTGTATGGTGGAGTCACCCTATCCTTGACTACTTCCTGGGATCCACCACTGAGGGATCCCACTAGACCATTTCAACACCAGAAATGACCGGTCCCTTAGACCTATGAACTTGGGAACATTAAACTAGCTCCATAGGCCCAGGTTTAAGCCACATGATGCCAATGTGAGGAAATAGAATAGGAAAATGCTTGAAATAGGGCATCATATTCATTTTCTCCAGTTTTTCCATGCCCCGTTGGTGTATCTGACTAGGTCCCTACAATCCCTATAAGAGGTGAGTGGGGATATTTCTTTTCCCAATTGGGATAGAGACCCCTAGAAGCTCAGATGTAGGCTACATTGATGATGAGATTTTGTTCATAGTTACCCCTCACACATTCACAATCCAAAATTGAGGTCATGTATGATCCCCTAACAACTAATTTGGTGATCTATTATACAATCTTACTTGTCAACACAGTGGTCCTCACCATGTCTATTTCTTCCAATATAAAATTCCTCATAGTTATCTAATCAATAAAAATAGAGGTCCTCCCCATGTTAACATGCATCATCATGGTGGTCCTCCCCATTCCAATGAGGTTACTTACCTTGAAGAATCAACCAAAGGTAGAGGGGTGAACTCTCATCAATAAAAGAGAAATACTAGTAAAATCTTTGTTATTTTCAACCTCATTCAACAATATGATTCAGAGGACAGAAATGAATCATTATTGGAGTTACCAACTCGACATATAGAGTCCAAAGAATGAGATAAATAGTTGATGTTCACCATCCTAGATGTTGAAATCCACTGGATCCCTTGATCCCATTATAGGATCTTGTTGGGGGATGATGTTCTGTATCCCTTTTAGTGCCATACAATGTATCCATCCAAATCGTCACTAATATCCCTCACTACCGTTAGCAAAGATAATGGTGAGTTTTTATTATATGGGATGCATATTATAGATAGTGATTTTTATTACATACCGCAGAAGAGTAATTATACCCTCACACACAAGGTATTTTTGAATACCCAGTCCTATAAGGATTTGGTGATGTGGTTGGTTCTTCCCTTGAGAGATTCTGTAGTGTGAAACACACATTTGACTCATGAAGTGGGTCCTCTATGAGACAAATATCCACATAACCAACAATACTTGGTGCCTCCACCAATATCTTGTCTTGCATTGATCAGAGTTTGGTCCAACAAGGAGTAGGGACTTTCCTCTGAGCTAGAGGTTCTTCAGGAGGTTTGAGAACGTTACCAATTTTGAGTGGTATTCTGTAATCATGCAACTAAAAACATCTACATATTAGAGTCCCTAACTGAGGTCTAGGCTGTGTATTTCCGCTAGACCATTTAGGAAATGCTTCACCACCTCCTTGACTATTAGTTGGATAATCCAAGATGATAGGTAAACCATTAGGATATTGATCAGTATTGATTAAGTGTTAAGTAGTCATCACTCCTAGTGGATTAGAACCCTGAGTTTAACAGTTATGATCAACCCCTCCAATGGTGTTGTATTAATAGCATCACAGTGCTCTGATGGATTTTGGGACATGTAATAACCCAGAGTTTTCAATGGAATCCCTTTTTATAATTATGTCATATAAAAACATAAAGTCACATCACAATGAACTACTAAGTACTATGTGACCATTAAACAGAAGTTTAGCAGTTGTCTATTTTTAATTTCAAAAAGCGGTCATCTAAAATTGTGATCAGTAAGTGACTTGGAGTCTGAGAAGAGAAAAATAATTTTTGATGAATGGTAACAAAACCTTATGAATAGTAGACTACCTTTATGTATAGTAATGAATAGTAATGAATAGAAAATTGGCCAAAAAAATAGAAACTTCACCCATTAATGTACAAATACAATTTATATATATTAAAAGTGAATAAATAATCATAGTATAGAAATTGGTATTTTTGTATGTTAAACTTAATTTATTTACATTTTCATGATTAATTTAATAATTTAAAATGGAAATTTATTTTCATTAAATTTTATTCTAAATTTTTTCTTTATTTTCATATGGTTATAAGATAATTTTTTGGGACCTTGATTAATTTTTCCAAGTGTTATAAAACGATTGATAGTTTTAATGATGATTTTGCTGAATAAATTATGACTTTAATTAATAATTAAATTAAAAATATTTAGAAAATTATTTTCCAAAATTTAGTTTAATTTGGAATTATACACGTTGAAAAATTATTAGGGTGAATTTTTGGGATTTTTCTAAAATACTTGAATTTTTCATGAATAGTAAAAATACAGTTCTATGTTTTCTTTATATTTGATGTCATCATAATGATATAAAAATTCATAAAAAATTCCTGTAAACTTGTGTACAATAAAATAATATATTAGGTGTCCAATGTCACTAATACCATGGGGAAGCCCATGGTTTTACAAAAAATCACTAATGAGGTGTCTTTTTAGATTAATAAAAAATTCTCTCTCTTTTACTATAAATTCCCACTCATCCATTCGTTTTCATTCATTAAAAATCCCTCCTCCTCAATGATCTAGTGTTTTTATTTCCTTAGTATCCCTCCCAAGGTATCCTCAATCCCCAAGGTCCCAGCCTTTATGTTTTGGGAGCTACTCTACAATGTAAGGGAACCTTTCACCCTCGTCTTTTGGTCATCACTACGTTAATGTTACCTATTTAAATTTCCATTCTCATATGTTTGAGTTTGATATTTTGTATCACTCTTACTGTCCTTTTGTTTTAAATATGATGAGATACCCTCTTCTATCTCATCAATTCAATTTATTGAATTTTATGTGAGGCCCTTAGGCAGCCGAATTTTCATAAGGAATCTCTAAACATTTCATTCATTTTCTAGTTCATCTAATTTATTTTTCTTTCCTCATCTCCTTTTATCCAAATTTTGTGATGACTCCAGTTCCTTACATGTACTGGATTTTTTTCCTAATAATGTAATAATTCATCATCTTCTGACCTTTATTTTTATATATATACTAAAATGAAAATACCATCTGAGATGTGCTTATTTACTACATTCATGGACGATGGGTCTTCAACTTATATTATTGTCTTCAATTATGGTCATTAAATCATTTCCATGGTTTAAAAGACCATAATATATGTATAATGTATCATCTATGGTTCTGGAATATTTTTTTTACACAAGATATTTATATATAAAACTAAACATGTTCATGGTGGTATAAAATGCCAATTAACCCAAACAGTTATCATTAAATAATTTATATAATGATTCATATACTAGACAAGAAACTAAATAAAATTTACAACCATATAACCTCCTGTATTTTCACTAAAAACATATTACTCCAATTCTGGAAAATCATCCCCATTTTACAAGATTCAACAAACATGAATATAAGTGAACCAATCATTAGAACCAAGGAAACAAACGGACCCGGACATTGAAATTGAACCTCATAACCAATCAAAAGGATATGGATGAAATCAAACTATATTTTCTAAATCATTTTCATATAGAAGAGGTTCTGCAATTATTAATTAATGAACTTAATTTTATTATTCAGTTCGTTAATATCATGTGGGGAACATCATCAAACTTAAGGTATGGGATTCTACCAAAACCACATTTATTTCATTGGGTTGATTTATCTTTCTTTCTATGAAAAAGAAGATGTATTTTATGTTTATGAACAACTAATAAATTATTTTTATATGTCCAAACAGGTATTTCAAGATCCATCCTCATTCTATTTTGGAGATATACATGTTTTCAAGTGATTCCCTCCTTAATTCACCCCGACAAGAAACCCCATTTTAATGGAACACCCCAGATTCTTACTCGATATCAAGTGCACTCTATCCTCTATTTTAATCCACAATTGTCTTTATAAAAATAGTAATTTTATTTATAAAACCATCGTGGTTCAGTTTTGGTTTTATATAAATGATTTTCCTCTCTTCAATTTTAAAAGTTGTATAGTATTTTCCTTAAAACTGCACAAAAATGTTTTAATGATAATGTTTCAAAAAACAATTTCTTATATGTTTTCACTTCTGTTTGAAATCACTTACCATGTTATATTCCTATTTTACCTTATGAACATTCATGTCTATTCTAATACCTTTATTTCATGGAAACTTTCATGGTACGCATATTTGGTATTCTTTATGTCATGATTGTGGTAGCCAATTCTCTCTTTGGGTACCCTTATTTTTATGTATGATTGATTATGTATGATTATTCATGTGGAATGTATATTCATGAAAATTTTGAGATGGGTGAACCCAGATAGTGCTTGAATTCATTGGGTAAAGTTATGTCACATGAGATGTAATGTAAAATGAGGTTGGCAGTTAGCCTTGGCGCGTAATACTTGGGGAAACGAGATTGGTTGTTAGCCTTGGCTCGTACTAAAGACACGGTTTATGTTCCTTCAATTTTATATGATTCCATGATTATATGATCCCATGTTTATATGTTATGATTCCATATGTTCTGTTATTTTTATATCATTATGTCACGCATCCTAACTCATGTTCTTAAGCTTTATTCTTATGTTCATTCCCTAACTTAGCTTCTTAGCTCATCCCTTTATTCTTTTGTTTCCCCAGGATATCCTATGCAGATGTTTGAGCACAATCTAATATAGGAGATCATTATGATGATTAAATAAAGGAGTTTTTTATCCCCATGTTTTATGTTTTTTGTACCATGTTTCCAAACACAATATATTCACAATTCTTGGCATGTACTATGATGTATGTTTATGCTTAAAATCATGTAATGTTATGTGTAAAAGGCTAGGGTCTCGAAAGTTGGTATCATAGGATGGTCTAGTTATTTTTGGAGATTAAGTATAGTGTACTTTAGTAAGAACCGTAAGGATGATACAATGTACAAGAAAACTTCCATATATTTTGGTAAGTATATTTTATGTGTTTTATCAAGAAAATACATCTTTGTCTGGATACAAACATGTAGAGGCAGCTCTGGAACAGATGTACTTAATTGTGAAAACACTGACATGAAGTTTCGGGCTTGACCCGGAGTATCCTAGTACATGACAATGATCCTTGCAGCACTCTGGGTATTGAAACTCCTAGGGGATATGCCTTGGTAATTCATAAGCTTGGTACAAACTGTAATTAAGAAAAAAACCCATAAGAATATAAGATAAGAAATATAATAAGGATAACATAGATTAAAACATATGAAATAAAATGTTTGTATATACATCTCTTTTAAAATATTATCCTTTTATGTTCCAAATGTTCTTTTTTATGGTTAATAACTAAGTATTAAATCACGTTAATTGTACATTATTTTTATTAGTTAATGGGGGGAAATAGAAGAACATGTTCCAATAATTAATGTGAAAGTGGATGTGAAGAATATCTAAATGATATACTTGATATGATGGTAATGGGTTCTCAAAACATCATGACATTACTTGCTTAGCTGGTTCAAGTTATGAATAATATCATGATTAATGTGGAATGCCCTCATACTATATGAGGAGATAATGTTCTCATAGAATACTTCATGTGGAAAAGGCCTCCCATGTATAGAGGATATTCGGATCCCCTCCTCGTGGAATAGTGGATTAACTCTATTGAAAAGATATTCACTATCCTATAGTGGATGGAAGAAGGGAAAGTATACTAGTGATTGATATTTTTTTTGGGGAAACTGAATAGTGGTGGAAACTGATCAATAATAAAATTTCCCTAGAGGAAATTGATTCCATGGATTGGGGAGAATTCAAGAGGATGTTTTTAAATTAATATTTTCCTCGAACCCTCCATCTCAATATAAATAGAGAGTTCCTCAGACTCAAGGAGAAAGAAGATGAGTCCATTGGGGCATCTGAAGTAAACATTACAAGTAATGCAAGGTACACATATGGATTTTTCATGAACACTGAAAGCTAGGTAGATCACTTCTTTAGTGGGATAAAGCCGATTCTACGAAAGGATTTGGTGATCTGAGACTTCGACAGTTATAAGGAGATTGTCTGTTGTTCCCTCAACGTAGAAATGGATTTTGGAAACTCTCCTTGGTCTCGTGGGACCAATTAAAAGAAGAAAATAATAAATAAAAACATAGGTGGGTCCACAAACAAATCCCATGATGGGAAGAAGCCATAATATCCCACATGTAAATGTGTGGGAAGAAGCATCCTGAGAACTCTTTAATGGGAAACAATAATTGCTTCAAATGTGGAAGTTTTGGTCATCTGGGTAAAAACTGTTGAAGGGATATGAAAAATCCCACATATGTGGAAGATGAAATGAAGGATAAGATCAATTCTCATCTAGTGGCGCAGTGTTACAACTACAAGGAGCATGGGAATTGAGAAAAAAAAAATCCTTAAGACAACGGTTGTCAGTGGATATCAACAAAAACCTCCAAGGCAAAAAGGAAGGGAATATGATATCACTACTAATGAGGTGGATTCGAACAATGATTGGTGAAAGATACACTAGTTATTCATTCATGAACAGTGAATGTACTATTTGATTCTAGTTCTACGCATTCATTCATATCTTGCATGTTTAGTAGAACTATTCAACCACCACCTCAAAATTAGGATGAAAAGTTATTTTTGAGAATAGAGAATGCAGAAATTTTTTAATCCATGGTTTATAACACCTACCCAGTTAATGTTTGTGGACAGAACCTCCAAGTAAATATTTTTATACTCCCATTAGTGGAGTTCGATGCTATCTTGGGAATAGATTGGATATCATTATACAAAGCCAACATCAACTGTCGAGAAAGGGAGATCACTCTTAACATCCCAAAGTATCCTCTAATTCATTACAAGTGTATAGAGAAAGATGAATCTCTTTTTGAATCATCATCTCATGTGTGGATATTATTGCTTTCTGAGAAATCATATCTATCTCAAATGATTGAGACAAAGGAGAGAACCATATTGGAAGACATTCCCATCATGAGGGATTACACTGATGTATTCCATGAAGAGTTACCCGGTTTTCCACCTGATCGAGAGGTTGATTTATCAATTGAACATATAGTTATATCTCTGCTTATCTCAAAGACACCTTACAGAATGTCCACCATAGAGATGGTAGTGTTGAATAAGCAGTTACATTAGAATATAAAGAAGGGTTTTTTATGCCCAAGTGATTCATCGTGGGGTGCACCAGTCCTCCTCATCAAGAAGAAGGTTGGATCAATGCACCTCTGCATTTATTATCATGAACTCAATAAAATCATGATAATGAACAAGTAAACCCTTCCAGTGATAGATGAATTTTTTGATCAGCTTCGTGGGGCCTGTTATTTCTCTAAGGTGAACCTTCGGTGGAGATATCACTAATTAATGGTGAGGAAGGAAGATATTCCCAAGACTGCCTTTCAAACGACATATGGACACTATGTGTTCATAGTGATGACCTTCAGACTCACTAATTCTCCAGAAATTTTCATGGATTTAACAAATATATTATTTTGATATTACGCTGACAATTTTTTGGTAGTCTTTATTGATGATATTCTGATATACTCTAAGACAAAGGAGGATCATGAGGAGAATTTGAATATTGTGTTAACGACTATGCGACGGGAGATGTTGTTTGGCATGTTCAGTAAAAGTGAGTTCTATATGGAGGAAGTATCATTCTTGTGGCATGTTATCACCATCAAAGGGATACTTATAGACCCTTTCAAGACAAAGGCAATTGAAGAGTGGCCCATGCCAACTTCTGCAATAGAGATCCACAAATTTTTGTGTTTAGATGGGTATTATCAACGATTTGTGAAGAAATTTTCATGATTGTGAAACCCAATGACCAAGAAGACATGGAAAGGATTAAAGTTTTTATGGACTCAGGAATGTGAAGACTATTTCAAGGAGTTGAAAAATAGGCCAATAATTGTGCCAGTAAACACACTCCCTGCAAGTGGAGAACTTTTTGTTGTGTATAGTGATGCTTTTAAGAAAGGATTAGGTTGTGTGTGGATGAAAATTTATAATGGGATAGCCTAATCCTTAAGGAAGAAGAAAATACATGACAAAAACTATCCTATGCATGATCTGGAGATGGCAATGATGATCATTCCATTAAAAATCTGGAAGCATTATTTCTCTAGGGAGAAGCAAGAGATATATACTGACCACAAGAGTCTCAAATATATATTCACACAAAAATAACATAATATGAACCCATAAAGATGGATATATCTCATAAAGGATAATGAATGATCAATATAATACCATCCTGGTATGGTAAATATGGTGGAAGATTCTCTAAGTAGAAAGGATCATGAATCTTTATCAATGATTAAAATTGAAAAGGATCTGATCTTCTTAGATTTGCAGAGGATGGACATGGAAATTAGTAAAGGAGGAACATCATCAATACTTAATCAAATGATTTCTCATCCATCCCCCTAGAGAAAATGAATGATTCTCAAAGAAAATATGAGGGACTTCTGAAAAGGTTGGAAGCTATCAGAAGTGGAAAATCCTCTGAGATCATGATTGATGAGGAAGGAGTTGTAATATTTGGATCACGATTATGTGTACCATCCGATCCAGAGATAAATAAGGTGCATATGAATGATTCACATTAATCAACCATCTCTATCCACCCAGGGAGCTCAAAGATGTATCAAGATCTCTAAGAGAACTTTTGGTGGGACAATATGAAAAGAGAGATTGTGGAATATATATAAAAGTGCCTAGTATGTCCATAGGTGAAGGCTGAAAGACAGAAGTCTAAGGGGATGAGGAAACCACTACTCATACCAACATGGAAGTGGGAGAACATCACCATGGACATTTTCACTCGACTTCCAAGGACATATAGAGTGAACAATGCTATATGGGTTGTTGTGGATCATCTTACAAAGATATATCACATTATCACAATTCTAGAGGACTTATCATTGGATCAACATGCATGGATATATATCAAAAAACTTGTATGGCTTCATTGAGTAACACTATCTATTATATCTGATCATGATCTGAGATTCACCACAATGTTCTGGAAAAGTCTTCAACATGTTCTAAGCACTGAACTGAACTTCAGTACATCCTATCATCCTCAAACTGATGGCCAATCTGAGTGAACTATTCCTACACTGGAAGATATGTTAATAGAATGTTCTCTGGACATCAAAGGAGGATGAGACCAACATCTTTCGTTGGTTGAATTCTACTACAACAACAGTTTCCAATATAGCATCATAATGACACCATATGAAGCCCATTATGAGAAATGGATCAAAACACCGGTTTTTTTGGGATGAAGTCGGTGAGCCTAAGCAGAAAGGACGTGAATTGGTTGAAGAAATGGTGGAGAATTTGAAAACCATTCAGTCGCACATCAAGGAAGCCCAAAGTCGGAAAAATAGTTATGGAGAAAATTGTTGTTGAGACCTTGAGTTCAATGTGGGGGACATGGTATATCTATGCATATATTTTTTGAGGAAGTTCATGAGGTTTGGGAAGAAAGGGAAGTTAAGTCCTTGTTACATCGTCCCCTTCGAGATCCTTGATCGAGTTGGAGTTGTGGCCTATCGACTAGAACTTCCACCAACATTGTCCAAAGTACACGATTTCTTTCATGTATGCCTCTTACAGAAGTACATACCATACTCTTCCCATGTATTCTCTTTAGAGGTTGTACTATTTGAGGAGGATATTTCATACGAGGAGAATCTAGTGATAGTCTTGGATTGTAGAGATAAAGTTCTATGTAGCAAGACTACTCACTCGGTCAAGGTACTATAGTGGAACCATAAGTACGAAGAGGAAACATGGTAACTATAGGATAAAATTAAGGAAATGTACTTGCACCTATTTTTGGCCTAGAATGTAAATTGAAATTCTGAGGTGAAATTTCCTAAGGGGGGAAGAATGTAACAACCTAAAGTTTTCAATGGAATCCCTTATTATAATTAAGTAATATAATAACATGGAGTCATAACACAATGTACTACTAAGTACTGCGTGACCTTTAAACATAATTTTGACACTCGTGTGTTCTGAATTTTGAAAACCAGTAATCTATAATTGTGTTCATTAAGTGATTTTCAGTCTGATAAGACAAAAATAATATTTGATGAATAGTAACATACCCTTAGGAATAATAGCATATCATTATGAATAATAATGAATACTATTGAATAGAAAATCTACCGTAAAAATAGAAACATCACCCATGAATGTACAAATACAATTTATACATCTTAAAAGTGAAAAAATAATCATAGTATTAGAATTTGTATTTTTGTATGTAAAAAATATTTTATTTACAATTTTATGTTTAATAAAACAATATAAAAAGTAAATTTATCTTAAAAAAATTTAATTATAAATTGTTACTATATTGTCTAATGGTTTTAAGATAATTTTATAAGACATTGATTAATTTTTCAAGGTGTTATAAACTGAGTTATAGTTTTCAGGTAGATTTATTTGAATAAATTATGATTTTATTTAAAAATTAAATTATAATTATTTAGAAAATGATTTTCATTAAATGGAGAAAATTTTTGAATTCTACATATTGAATAATGGTTAGGGTGATTTTTTTGGATTTTTCCAAAAATCATGATTTTTTGTTAATAGTTAAAAAATTATTTTGTGTTTTCGGTATATTTGAAGATATCGTAATGATGTAATAAATAATAAAAATTCCTGGTCGACTATTTTACAATAAAATAAGATATTAGGTGTCCCATGTGGCGAATACCATGGGAAAATACCATGGGTAAGCCCATGGTTTCACCAAAACCACTAATGAGGTGTCTTTTTAAACTAATAAAAAATTCTCTCTTTTACAATAAATACCCAGTCATATATTCATCTTCATTCATTAAAAATTCATCCTTCTCTAATATCTGGTGTTTTTTCCTCCCTAGTATCCCTCTCAAGGTTTCCTCGAGCCCCAAGGTCCCCACCATCATGTTTTATGAGCAACTCTACAAGGTAAGGGAACCTTTCCCCTTCTCTTGTTGTCATCACATCATTTATGTTATCTCTTTAAATTAACAATCTCATATGTTGGGGTATGATATTTTGTATAAATATTAATTTCCTTATATTTTACATATGATTAGATACCCTTTTTTCTCTCTTCAATTCATTTTATGTAATTTTTAGTGACGTCGTTAGGTAGCCGAATTTTCATAAGGGATCTCTAAACTTTTCTTTCATTTTTCATGTTCATCTCTTTTATTATTCTTTCCTCGTCTCCTTTTATACAAATGTTGTGATGACTCCATTACCATACAAGTAATGAATTTTTTTCATGATAATGTAATAATTCATCATCATCTATACTTTCTTTTTTTATATATACTAAAATGATAATTCCATCAGTAAGGTGCTAATTTACCTCATTCATGAACGACGGGTTTTCAATTCATATTATTGTCTTCAATTCGTGTCATGAAACCATTTTCATGGTTGAACCATACCATAATATATGTATTATTTCTCATATATGGTTCTATAATCATTTTTTACACATTTGTTTGATTTATAACACAAAACATGTTCCTTGTGGTCAAAAATAGCCAATTAATCCAAACGGTTATCATTAAATAATTTATATAATGATTCATCTACTTTCCATGTAACCAAATGAAATTTACAAACATATAACCCAATTTATTTTCACTAATAGATATTACTCCAATTCATGACAATAATCCCCATTTTACATGATTATTTGAACCTTAATATAAGTGAACTGATCATTAGAACCAAGGAATCAAACAGACCCGAACAATGAATTTATACTTCGTAACAAATCAAACGGTTATGAATGAACTGAAACAGGTTTTACTAAATCATTTTCATATTCAATAGGTTATTTAATTATTAATTAATTAACTTAATTGGATTATTCAGGCAATTAATATCAAGTGGGGAACCCCATCAGACATAAGGTAAGGGATTCTACCCAAACCACCATTATTCCTTCAGGTTGGTCTATCTTTCATTCTACCCAAAAAGTGTTTTATTTTATTTTTAGAACAACTTATAAATTCTATTCATATGCTCCAAACACATGATTCAAGATCCATACCTCATTCTATTTCAGGGATATAAATTTTTTCATGTGATTCCCTCCTTAATTCATCCCAACATGCAAACCCATTTTAACGGAAGATCCCGAGTAAATACATGATTTCAAGTGCACTCTATCCTATGTTTTATGCCACCATTTACTTTATAAAATCAGTCATTTTCTGTAAAAACCATTTTGGTTGAATTTTTTTAATATAAAAGAGGTTCCTCTCTTCTATTTTAAAATCTCTATAGTATTTTTCTTAAAACCTCCCAAAAATGGTTTAATGATAATGTTTCTCAAAAAAAAATTCTTGTATGTTTTCACTTCTGTTTGACATTTTAATGCCCTAAACCTAGTTACCCAGAGTCATTGCATTATAAAATAACATTTTCATGACCAGAAGGGATAAAGTCATGAATGATTGATAAATTTAGTATCTTTGGATGTAATATATACATACATAAGTTTTACATTACATTATTAAAGGGAAAACAACATCATTGTGTCTCCTCTAAACACACTCATATCCATTAGCATATCCATGAAACATATTCATAATATAATTCTTTTCATCCTAGTGAAAATAAAATGTAGAAAGGGGTGATCTCAGATGATCATTAAGGATAATAATATAGGGGAAACTTTCATAAATAAGCATTAACATTTAAGGCAACGTATAAGACTAAAACACAAGCCATTTAAATATATCCTTTAGATTAATATATAAAATATAAATCAAATAATTCCATTCACTTATTCACATGTATATTCTCTTAGTCGAAAAATCACATGTAATATCAATTGATATTTTCATAATGATGGAGTTCATAATTTCGGATATCATAACCACATAGTCAAGGCCTCGGGCCAAGACTACAAATAAGAATTGGTCAAAGAATTGTGCCAAGACACTAGTTTGTCCTAGGATACCTAACTATGCATTGAGAAGAAATAGTGGGATCCACCCATCACTTACCAATTCCAATGCAATCCCCATTTGAAAATGTAGAATCCAAATCAAAATATTTGTATTAAAAACAGCATCTGAAATGTAAATATTTTATCCACAAACCCTGAATGGTATAAAAATAGCACATCCACAGTCAAAGACAACTCATTCAATAATATATGGAATTTTTTATTATAATAAATCAACCTCAATCATGATTAATGAAGGATATTGACATATATGAAAATAATTAGTAATACTATTTGAGAGAAATATCCCCTTTATCTTGAAAAAATTTAAAAGTCTCACTATTTATCAAGAAGCTGTTAAAAATAGATTTTGGAATCAAAGTTCCTCATAACACTAGGAAACTTTTAAAAGGAATTTTAATTTTAAAACATTCTTTTCCATATAAATAATTACTTTACACCATTTTTAAAACAAGGACATTATGAAGAATGATTTAGAAGAATAAATCAATAAAACATTTAAAATTATATTTTTGTTACAGTTCCTAACCAAATGAGAGATGCTTGAATACAAATAATTGAGGTAATAAATACATTATAATATCATTAGAATAAATGGATTCATGATATAATATGTAAATGTACATTATTTACACCATATAAAAGTTAATTGGCATATAACAACAAAGTGGTCTCAATAGAATGTAAATTGAGATGAAATCCATTATAAAGATAGTATACATAGGTTAAGGATAAATCAATGACATAATTATGTGTGGAAAAAATAAATACACTAAATATTATTGGATATTCAGTTTAAATAAATCAGAGGACATTCACACATATTCATTTAAAAACAACACCAATGACTTGTAGGTTTAACTCAATGAATGAAAATTATGTTATGATTACTCTTATCAAGTTCATATCGAAGACTATAGAATTTATCAATTGAGTGATTATGTGTATCAAAATAATATCCACACAAAGGGTAGTGGAAATTACTACATAAATAAATAAATATTCATTTCAAAAATAATCTTTGAGTAAAATAATCAATGAAGTTTTCACAAAATCGAATGAGTGGAAATTAAAATTAGAAATTCCATTACCGAATTGGTAACATACGAAACATACACCCCATAAAATAAGGATATAGAAATGAAGATGTAAATACACTTAAATTAAGGTATATTAACCAAAGAATACAATCATGGGAAGTATATACACCACACAATAGGAAATAGTGGAAATATAGCATGAATCATATGGGAATAAAAAGTGAGATAAAAACCCCTTACCTTGTATTTTTCCATAGTAGAGGGCAGGTTAGCCTCATGTATACTGGCAAAATTATACATAAATATTATATCATATATGATCTTCTAATATTGTTTTGTTAATGATATTTCAGTAGTATCATTGTTTTGTGTGTTAACTGATTGATTATCCATTATATGTTTTGTTATGTAAGACATGTTTGATATGAATTGGATGTATTTTATTCATAACCAGAATGTTATTATGTTATTAAAAATTATTTTTAATCATAAAATGAAATTTATTTTTTAATGGTTATGATGGGGAACAAAATGTCATTGCGTCGTGGAGATGGTAAGTTGTACGTACGCACAAGCAACAATATCATTCTATTAGTGGTAAAATCATATTTAAATGGATGGTATATTATATATACATAATAATTAAAATTTTATATTTTTTATTTAAATAAATTATACTCATTATTATACCAATCCAAATTATGATGTGTTGAATAACAAACTACACCACGACGTAGAGACACGTTATTTCTTTTGATTAGATCAAAAGGGGTCCTTAGGTTGTCTCTTGATCAAATTAAGGCCAATCTGATGAAGTAATGGTAGTTGGAAGGTTATTTTATCAGGTTTTGACTGAGCTAAATTTCATTGGAGGTGTGATTTTGAGAGAAGGTGAAGTACCATTTTATAAGATAGGTGAGAGTCACTTTAGGAAAAGCATGAAATATTATTTTATTATACAGTCATATTCTATTTATAAAGGATCGAAAAGGATTTATTTCGAGGGCAAGGTGCATCTTGGTTGAAAACCTCTCAACACATAGGTTTTAGATAGGTTTAGGGCACCATATTAACCTTATCTTTTATATTTAACTCTTAGTTAAATAGTTTAACTTTCTCCATGTGTTCTTGTATTATTTTAATAAATGGTTAATAAACATAGAATAAAAATCCATGATAACCCCAAGTGGATAATTATTGATATATATATAACCTTTTCTATGTACTTCGGCTGAATATTAGATTTGTAGGAATATTATATCAATTAATAATATAGTTTTTTTTAAACTTATTTCTGTCAATTTTGACACTATTCAGTATTTGGTTTTTGTGAAATTCATAACAACTTTATCACTTAAAAAAAAATTTAATCAACCCTAACATATCATATTAACCTTTATTTATAGTGGAATATATCAAAAGTATCAATTTACAATTATATTAATATTTATTATATCAATTATTTTAATCTTTAAATTATAAGGTAATTACAGAATCATCGTTGTGTCATAAATAAATTAAATTATATAATATTTAAAAATTACAAATAAAATACCATTATGTATGAAATAATTTAATATTTATAATGAATATTTATAGTCGATTTTATCTTATGTATAACCCTATATTAAAAATGTTTTATTTATTAAACATTTAATTTACACTTTTAACACTAATTTAAATAAAATAAAAATAAATGTCTCAATATAATCCAAGTGGACAGAAAGGATCATATTTTATTAATGAAGTTGATTTTGGTTGAAATAAACTTATCCAATAGAATTATAACATATGTTAGGGTAATTATAATATCATTTTTTCTTTAATTACCTTGTTTAATTTCAACCGTGGTAAATAAAATTCAAAATTAACGTTTCACCAAAAATTATTTTCATATTATTAATCCAAATATTACTTACTGATGCCAACTGTTTCTCTCGTATTTTAGAAATTCAATTCACAGAAGCTATAAAATTATGTTTCCTACAAATTTGTAAATGTGCCTGGAATGTGAGTAAAAGATGATAATAAGTTAAATAAAATATTATATATATAATCTTATTATAAAATGACTTAAATGATTTATATTAGACTAATATAGGTATTGTGTTTCTATTTTGACATCAATATAAATTTAAATTGAAAATAATTATTAAAATAAAAAGTCTTCTTTAAACAATAACGTAGTGTTTTTCACTATTAATCAAAAAAAGAATGTTTTTAGAAAAATACCACAAATTGACCCAAATCTAATTTTTATATTCCAAATTCAGAAATGATGTCTATTTTTCCAAATTCCAAACATATAATTTGTATTAATTAATTTAAAAAAATATGTTTTCTATAACATGAAGCAAGTTTTTGATAAATAAAAACAATCAAAAGATTGATATGTGTTAATGTCCAATTTAAATGTAAAATTATTTCCAATGACCAAAATTGGATTAAATTATAAAAATATAATATAATTATACTTCAAAACCATTCAAATGTATAATTTATCTCCATAAAATATTTTAGTTAAAAAAGTTGTTTAAAATTTAAATTTAGTATGTTTCACTATTCTTCAAAATATGAAAGTCATAAGGAAAGCACCAAAAATTTAACCAAACGAAAATTTTATGTCCCACTTCTAAAGATGAAGTTTATTTTGTAAAATTTAATATATTAGCATGTCGAATATTGGATTTAATAAGGGTTCTCCATTAAAAGGACGTAAAATTTTATTTTTTTAAAAGACTTCTTTTATCTGAACATTTGAATTTGTTCTTATAATATGTCAAAAAACACATAATATATATGTTAAAGTTAAATGGAGTATATAAAATTTAAAATTTGGTTTTTACTATTCATAAAGGATTTTTAAACGGTGAGTTTGATAGGTCGTGGTGTGCTTGAACTCGGTGTTGGTTACTTCGCACACAATCATATTATTCAAATAGAAACATACAATTGATTATTCCCTCCAATAAATTTCATCCTCGCAATTCGAAATAGTTCTTTAGAAATAAATGGTTAAAAAATAGAAGATACCTTTGGGGAAAACTCACTTCAGAAATAGGGTTAATAAAATTTTGTCTTAATAAGAGGGAAATGAAAATGAAGAAGTCCCCACCAAATTAGGATTTTGAATATAATAACATTGGTTGAAATTATAAATGGGTGAAAATGTAAATATTTATAGGGATTCATTGAGGTCATCAATCACAAACAAGTGAATGGAAAATTGTGGATCTCAAATCCATATATTTATGATGATTTAAAATATCATCAGATCCACAAAAAATAATGTATTAAGAAAGCACATTATTGGTTTTGAGATCCTTTCCATAATGTTTAAGAATTTTTTTATTCATATAATAATAAAAATAAGACTAGACAAGTAGGGTTTCATCCTTTAACTAATTTCTACCAAAAAATCAACTTTTACTACAAAAGATAAGTATTCAAGATGACTTTGCCAAACCTGAGGCGCTATAATCAACATCTAGAAAATAAAATAATCCACAAAAGACGAACTATATATTTACCTTGCCTTTAGATATTATTTTTGATGCTTTTTCTGGGGTGTGTGCATCCATCTGTGGAGAACGCGCAACGTTTTCTCGGAATTCCCACTTTCCAAAGGAAGGTGGCATCCCGTCCTTATTTAGTGACGTTTTCTCCTTGAGTGAAACAGGATGATGGGATGTCGGTTTTTCCGTCTTTAGATTCCTCCTCAGTGCATGTCACCTAGTCCGAGTCTCCATTATAGACTTAGGATGTTGTCCGTGAAACTCTTTGTAGCGTCATATCATCATGGACACATTTTAATTACACTACTTCTGTCGGGACATTCCAAAGGGTTCGGTCAGGGTAGCAAACTTCAGTCAAGGAAGTATTCAGGTGGGACATCACTGGGGTGTCTGGACGATGGGACACTGGCGCGTCTGTCTCCTATCCTTTATTATAGGGATTCTCAAGGGTGTGGAAGCCTGAGGCATCCCGCGTCGAATGAGTGGAATTATATGACATAGGCATGTCTCTTTGGTTTTCCTCAGCTTCCCATTTTTAACACAGGGTATGCTGCAAGTTTAACATCCAATAGAGATGAATCAGAATGATCAGAACACTGACTAGAGTGGATCAGATGAGTGTAACCCCTGGAGGACACATAGATGTAGGTGGGTTGAAAATACCTCACCAGGATGTGATGGTCTGGGTAAAAATAAAGATCGATGGTGGGGTGATGAGTGAAATGGGTGGTTAATTGGATGGAAATTCCAAGAGGACAACAGTAATGTTGGGCTTGAGTCTGAGGGAGACTTCCTGCATATCCCCATTGCAGGGAATCAAAGTCCGTGTAGTTTAGGAGGGCGATGGGATGACTAAAGTGGAGGCCCGTGAGAATGGATGTGTGGATGGGACCTGGAGTAAGTGGAATCACTAGGTTGGGGCATGAACTTCCAGAGACACAGAGGATTGAGGTAATGGTCAGGCGATGAGCGTGAATTGGAAGTACACATAGGACAACAATCTGATGATGTGTATGGGGCTTACGCATGTTTAGCAGCCCGGGATGGTGTGACGCCACTAAGACGGACCAAATATACAGGTCCTAGCGAAGGGGATTACAATGACATTCCACTGAATAGGGGACGCAGCGTCTTACTGATGATTGGGATACAACAGCTTACCATTGAATGTGGGACACAACGGCTTACCACTGACTTGGGAACACAGTGGCTTACCGCTGCGTGGGGTTTATAGTTTCAGTTCAAGCGGGACAAAGGTGAACCGACATGAATAAGGACATGGGTTACAGATGGATAGTGTGGGTGAACTGACATGAAGGGGGGTTGGAAGGACTGGGTGTTGGTCTTGAACCTCAAGGAGGCTTCCTACATACCCTACCATGGCAAGAATCAATGACCAAGTAGTTCAGGTGGGGGGGAGGGAACCAACGTGAAGGGGGTCGGAACCAGTGAGTGGCGGGCATGAACCTCTTGGAGGCTTCATAAGTACCCTTCCTTGGAAAGGATGAAAGACTACGTAGTTCTGGTATGGGTGTGGGGATTACTCTCTAGGCTTCCCAAGGTGTTGGTGAACCGATGTGAAGATGGTTGGAATAACCAGGTGTTGGGCTTGAACCTTCCGGACGCTTCCTACGTACCTTGACTTGGCGAGGATCATAGACGATGTAGGTCAAGATGGTGTTTTGGGCATACACTCTTGGCTACCTGTAGTGTTGGTGAACCTACGTGGAGGAGGTCGGAACGACTGGGGTGGTGGGCTTGAACCTCTTGGAGGATTCTTACGTACCATTCCTTGTAAAGGATCAAAGTACTCACAATTCATGTATGGGTGTGGGGCTTACACTCTAGGCTACCCAAAGAGGATTTAATGGTCGATCTTACACTATGCCCATGTGATTCGTGCTCGGTGTGAGAAACAATTGGCAGCACAGACCAGATGATCACGTCGTGAATGTTGCGTCTTTGGGAAGTGGAGTGGGGATTTTGCGTGGTTAGTGGCCCAAATAGGAAATAGGGCCTTATGTGTGGTTAACAGACTAGAGAGATGGATATTGGGGCTTACTCCAGGGTGGAGGCCCGGGTGGTGAGAAAGCCCAACGTGAGAGGGATTCGACACGGAAGAGGGGAGGAGCACTGTTCCACATCCTGCCCTTTGATGGCCTTGGGCACTGGAAAAGAAAGGAGGAGCAGCAGTGCTACCTCCTGCAAGAAAGGATAGGGGCTTACAGGAATGTGATTTCCCTTCCCCGCTGATAGTCACCACCTCAGAAAAGAGGATCTCATTCCATGTGAAGAAGCTTTCAAAACCGTTGAGATGGGTGGACGTGCAGAATGTCCAAGGTGGGGGACCTCGCATAGGATGAATGGGGTGAGGTCATAGTTCAACACCATGTGATGGGGACGATGGTTCTTGGATGTTTAACGTCCTACAGCTTAGACGAGGGAGGGTTCACTCTGAACCCCTTGGACTTACAAAATAGGTAACCTCTTCATCTGGGGGAATAGAAGGTATAGGCAATGCCATGACTGAGGGGTGTCCTGAGGTAATCCCATTGGGGGTTTATGTTAGCATGGAAATGCAAAGTATAAATAGTCGTTACCAAGCCTATGCAAAGGAGCATGAGGGGAAGCAACACAATGGGAAGTTTCATCCAAGGGACTCTGAAATCTCTTCCTGGAAACCTAGAGGGTCGCACGAGAAAAGGAATTGCAAAACTAAGGAGTTCATAGGCAGGGGCCCTATGAAGCTCTGGTGCTCCACGTAGTGGGGGTACTTGCAAAAGGAGTGTTCTTTGCGTAGTGGAGTGGCATAGCCTAAGCATAAGACACAGGTGCATGTGGAAGGTGCTTCGCGAAGCAATGCCTCACGAAGAAAGGGTACCTTGCAAAGCATAGGGTTGTGAAGTAGGGTGCTTTCATGAGGCACAGTGGCCCTACCGTAGCATACAGGACACATTTGTGTGATGGGTGTTTCACGAAGCATAAATGATCAGCACCGAATCGGGTTCCCCTAGGGATCCCCATCCACCGCGAAGACCCGAAGGCTCTGCGAAAGGCACCCCTCTCTAAATATGGGAGGAATTAATGCAATTGGTGCATTTTGTGATGAAAAAATACATCCCATAGATCACGGTTCATAAAGAAGATAGTGCTTCTTGATTCGGGAGCTAGGAAGTTGAATGGTCGGATCATCCTTCTTTTGGGCACAAGGGGAGCCCTATATTTATAGGAAATGTGCGTTGAAAAGTACAAATTGCTCGGTGCGAAGACGAACCCTGCTCTACAGCAGGTTTGAAAACGTCAACGTCGCCCACGGAGCCTCCCGCCTCCTTGCTCCGTGGTGGGTTCGCGAACGACAAAGTTGCTCGTGGAGCCTCCCACCTCCTCGCCCTGTGGCAGGTTCGCGAACGTCAAAGTGGCTCGTGGATCTTCCTGCCTCCTTACTCCATGGATGGTGTGGGGCCATTGGATCTTTGTGAACAGCCTTCATGAGCCATCCTTGGAGGTTTAGGTATGTTTTTATCTATCCCCAATTTTGGCACAAACAAATGACCCTCTCAGACATGGAGCTGAATGGAATTGAAGGGTCAAAGTCTAAGGGTCAATATCCAAAATCATTCGGCCATTCGTGATGATCTCTCACGAAGAGGACTCGCAAGGTGGATAGGTGACACATAGTCCAGGCGCTCCGCGAATCTCGGAGTTATATGGACGTGCCGCGAAACACTGAAGGTCTTCTCCTATAAATAGAGGAGCTGAACTCTCTTGTGTCCTTTCCATTCTCCACGATTTTGGTTTTTAGCAGTCGTGATTCAACAAGATCCCTCGTACTTCTCAATTTTTCTCCACGAATCGGGTCTTCTGTTTTGTGGTGCGTAGTTAGTCTTAGACTTCACGACAGTGGTTTCCGATCTTGCGCGTGAAGGCTGGGCAGTGTTCTGCAAACCGTCTTCGCGAATGCGCTCTGCGATCGCTCTCCGCGAACAAGCTTCATGAACAAAACCCAAAAATCACCCAAACACGAAACTGAATAGATCGGTAAGAGGATTCCTGGGGGGTGGCCCTTGCAGATGTTGCCCAAATGGAGGAGATGGTGAATAGCTTGGGCCTAAGGGAGTTAATACAGATCCATTATGACCATGGTTCATTGGTGGAGCTGCTATCGGAGAGCCAGAGGAACTACCTGTTGTGTAAGAGATTTCCTCTATATGCCTTCGGGCTGTGGGATGACGTCTTTATCCCTGAATCAAGTAAGGAAGATCCAGCTTATAGGTTCAGGAGTACTCCGTGCCAGCGCCAGTGGTTTAGGACGGGTGACAGCCATGCCCTGCTGGACTTCACACCCATCATCACTGACTGCCTATATAATCACATGAATAATGTGGACGAGATGACATTATAGCAGGAGACATCTCCCAATCTGTACTAGACGATATTGGAGGAAGCTTTGTAGAATCTGGGGAGGTAGGGGTCAGAGGAGTGAGACCTGCACCAGGGTAGCAACTTCACGGACGATTGGGCTTGGGCCTACTGGGTTGGTGCATCATTTGAGGAGTTCGGGGAAGATCTATGGAGAGTGGGTTTTTATGAGGCATCTTGGGCCTCCCAATTAATCATTTATCAACTGTAACAGATGATGCCAGAGTGACTGAGTAGTTGGTCGTTGAGGACCAATACATTCCACATATATCACAGGGAGGTCGGGATCAACTTGTGGTATGTCCACCAGATCTAGAGGATCCAGATAATGGGGGATATATATTATAAACTCATCCCCGCTATGGGTGAGTGGGAGGATACAGAGAAGTTTTCCCCGTTAGCGATGGTGTTGATGAGTCTTGTGCCCAGGGAGGACAAGGAAGCAGTAAGGGATGTCCATCTTAGATGGTGGTTCAAGAAGTTTCTTAACTTCCCAGAAGACCAGAAGTTTCTGATGAGGCCTCAGACATGCCCGAAGGGGGCTCAATGGGGCAAGGAGCACTATTACTAGCTACTCTTGGAGGAAAACATGTGGAAAACATGGGGGTTTAGTGTCAGCACCGAGAAGATGTCGATAGTCAGGCTGGCAGCATTCATCGCGGATCTCATCTGCTATTGGATCGTACCTGTCTGGGATACAAACATGGGTGTGTGACCAAGCACCATCATCATGGTGTCCACATTGGGCACTGGAGGGAGAGTCAACCTCGGTATCCCGATGCTTTCCAAATTGTATTAGATGTTATGGCATATCACCGAGGTGAAGAGGCCGCAGAGGATATGTGTGCCCTTACACCTTATGTATGGGTGGATAGGAGCACTAATCAGGGGGTTTATGAATACCTGAACCCCATCTCTCCTCTGAGGTCTAACTTCCACCCATCCATCCTGAACACTTCTGGGAGTTTTATAGTAATGTTGACCACCCCGTTGGTACTGAACCGAGTGTTGATGGTGGAGGAGTTCAATTTTCACCTATTTCCATTGTCGATGGGGTTATTCACTAATGATGTCAATGGAATGGAAGAGCATCGAGCCTATCTCTTATCCTTTCTAGGTGGAGAATTAGTGGCTAGGGTGGATCGTGAACCTCTCTGCGATCCATACACCCCGCACAGATTTTCCAGGTAATTCCAAAGTATGCAACATATGACCCCGTAGGTCTATCTGGGGTGAGCTTTGAGGAACACTTGTGCATGATGATGAAGATGTGGCTCATGATCATGTGGGAGGATGGGAAAATGTGGAACGAGCTGCCTCTGCCCACAACTGTCTTCGGGTTGGTGAAGGAGTGCACAATAAGTTGGGAGGCGGCTTATCCAGGGGAGATGCTGAAGTAGCCAACCCTTAGGGTCGGAGATGGTGAGCATTCCCAACCTTGGGGTTGGGGCCGGAAGGCAGCAAGGGCATCCCACGGTGGCGGCACTACCATGGCGGTGAGACCTGCACCAGTTGAGGGTGAGGCAACGGTAGCATATCCAATAGGGGCAGTAGGCCCAGTGGTTCTAGAAGAATAGAGCAATCCTGAGGGGTGTCCACTGAGAGGATTCTGTCGAATATCTACTCAGGATCCGGGGAAGCGGTTGCACCATATAGACATGCCAGGGAATGCTATCTTCGAAGATTCATGGGACATCTAGGATTTCAATTGGAAATTCCTCGGACCTTCTAAGATGTGCCAACACCTAAACCTTCTTAGGAAGGATTTTCCAAGGATAGGCCTTATAAGGAAAATCTTCGTGGTGTCCCACACTGAGGGGGAACAATATATGGATGAGATGGAGGACTTCATGCACTCTCGGGGTGCTCTTCATCCAATGAAAGATCGCGTCAATTTGGTTCTGGATCGTACAGTCCCCCCGCAGTTGTTGGTTGCTGATTTAATGGATCGGTTCCCTCTGTCAAAAGAGTCAGAAGAATCCTCCTGGGGGGAAGAGCCTGGGAGTGGGAGCCCATTGGAGGAGGGAAGAGTTGGGGATCAATACTCAGATCTTGAAGAGTTTGCAGATTCCCTTGAGGTAAAAATCTGAAACCCCTTCTCCAAGGCCTGCTTTGAGAACATTCGAGACTCTTTGTTATCATCTGAGCTGTGCAGGAGGGTCTCAAACATAGAACTCATTCTCATCCATCAGTGGATGCAGTTGTGGGGCCTTAGGGATCCATTCCTACCACCACATCCATTTCTAAGTATAGCGGGTCCAGGACACCTGTGGTGACCCCTCCGAAGCTTTCATATCTCTCGATAATATATGGGGGACCACGCATCGGTGTCCCAACGACATCCACCCAAGAACGAGACTAGGAATTTGATTTTGATAAGTCTCTTTGTCCAAAATCACGTATTTCACCCATTGACCATGTTAACTAACGTCCATACTCCTTTGTGGGGAGTACAGTTCTTCGATAGGCATGGATGTTGTGGTGAGGTTGGTCGGTACTTCTGGCAGCGCCTTTCCCAGGGGAATGCTAGTGATCGGGGAGGCAGATATCCAGACTGACCAAAAAACGAGGTTCTTGATCATAGGTGGGGCCATCAAGAGGGTTGTGCCTAATATTATTGAGGTGGGATCCGATGATGAGGACCAATTAGATAGCCCAGTTCCCACCATGACAAATCAAATGCCAGATGCGGACCCTACGGATGAGTTCTTAAGGGTGTTCCCCACATAAGAGATTCCCAACCACGTTGACTAGGACGAAATAGCCTATAATGAAGGGGAAAACAAAATAGTATGTCACTGATCATGGAAGTAGATCATGTGTTTCGTTAATAACTCCCCAAGAACTATGGCTGGATGAGATGGAAAGACTTCGCTCTTAGCGACGCGAATTGTGTGCTGGGGGAGTGGTTGCCTAGCGTCCTCACATGCTCGTTCGAGATCTCATGGTATAGAATATTTGGGAGTATGATTGTGGCCTTTGCATGGGCTGGTAGTGGATGAAATAAGTGAACATCAAGAAGCTCCAGGATGCTGAAAACGAATTTCAGCGGCTGCAGGTCTAGGAAGACGAGCACTCAACCTCTCTCCTAGTGAAATTGGATCTAATATTGTGATTTAAGGCCAAGATGGATGAGGCCAATGAGCGCATGAAGCAAGCCTCTGAAGAGATGGCCATAATTCAGACTGACGTGGAGCGATCCTAGATCGCGGTCGATGAATTGCACACCATTGCTACCGAGGAGGAGCAAGAGCTGAATAGGCGGCATCAAATCCTAGACGCCACAAGCCCAATGGTGGGGGAGCTGTAACTTTATTTGGACGGGATTGACCCATCCATGGGAGAGATAGACCCTCAGTTTCTGTAGAGATTACAAATCATCTAACTTATTTTCATGATTTGATTATTTTATGCTAGTTTCATGCATGAGCCCTGTTATTTGTGTTACTTTATTGTATTCATGTGGCATCTGTAGAGTGTCTAGTGATCATTCCCTAAGCTCACCTGGGTTGGGCCCGATTTGAGAAACAAGGGATGACCACTTTATTACTCCAAAGAAATGTGGGAGTGCAAACCAATCATTAGGTATCTCGGGGTTTAGACAATAGATTCAGATTTCCAAAAATAAAATGGGAAATCTAACAGGATAATGAAGCTCTCAGAACAGTTGAATTACCCTTTTCTAGTGTGCTCTTGTGCACAGATGGGGTAACACCATGGGAATTGGAATTAATCCGAACATAGGGGAGTGTAATGTGTGTATCACGATACCCAAAATTTGGACACTATAGGGGTGGGATGATAATGAAGGATAATTATTGACTGTGTTCAAAACACCATATCCTAATTGTGTTAGCTTGAAATGGGGATAACAAATGAGGGCCTACCACTGACCATGTTCGAAACACAGGGCATGACTCAAAATGTTATCCATTAGTCTTCCAGAACTTTATCCCTGAACAGTGGGCAAGATATAGTCTGAGCATTTGTACTATTAGGGGGTTACTTTAGACGTGGAAGGGGATGAGATTCCAAATAAAAGTCATGCAATGCGTGTAGGTTGGAGTGATGGGTTGTTCAAATGGATTCCAACACTCTTGAAATTATGCAACCATGGTGGAAACACATTGGATGGGTGCATCATTCTAACTAGGGATCAAACATAATTCCAAAAAAGACCTCTCTAGTAAGGTCCTAGAATGATCATTAGTTTTATGTCATACCAATAAAGATGATAGACACATTGTTTAATGTCATACGGTGAGGACTTTGCACATAGTTTAAAGGTCATACTTCCTAGACCAAGATTGGGGTCGAGGGATAAATTTCCGAGGGGTTGGGCCCAAGGAAAAATGCTTGGGTGTCGCTACATATCTCATAAGGATGAGAATTGTGCCAAACATAGTTCTGAGAGCACAATTTAACTTCATCAGGGACAAAGTGCATTTTTGTGCCAGTACACATCCTACCAAAACTACTGAGCCCGCGTGAGTCGTGCTCGATGTGGGAAATAAGTAGTTTTTGGACTTTCTTGATGCAGGAAGTAACATGTTAGGGGCGAGGGGACCGTAGGTGAATGACGTCCCAATGATGCTGAACCTTCCATGTAATGATCCAAGATGCACAATGAAGTAAATCTGAGTATGTCCAAATTCCACTTGAACATATGGAAGTGGAAATATTTGAATCATGATACTTGATATCTGGACCACAATGATGGCGGTGTGACTATAAGGTATAGCTATTGACCATGTACGAAACACAGTATCCTAACCGCATTAGCCTAATATGGGGATAGATTGATGAGGGTCAACCGCTGACCACGTTCGAAACACGGGACCTATTGCAAATGTTGTTCGGGATCTTTAGTGACGTTTCCCCGAGATGGTAGGTGATCTGAGGTGGCATGCGACTTTCCCTTGAAGTGGGTCCCTTCGGATGTGGAATAGGATGAGGATCCCAATAAGGGGCTCACGAAGCTTGGACATGGAATGAGGGGAATGTACGCGTGAATTTTACACACTTCAGGCTCTTTGTGGAAATACATTTGAGTATGACTACAAGATGTATTAGATAGAGGGAGTCGAGTCCCTTCTTAAGGACAAGGGTCCTGGGGTCGCACGATTTCAACCTAAGGTCCTAGGTTGGACCATTATAGGGGGATTGAATTAATGTATTGTGCACAGGGTGGTGATATAGAAAAACATGATGTGCAGTTCCCAGGGGGATATCATAGTTTTGGGTCATAGAACATGAACCATGCTAGGAAAGGATATTGGAATCACATGGCGCGGCTATTGAAAAAACCGAAGTGAATGGGAACCAACGGTTCCCACCACCATGTGTTCCTAGGGAGGTTTTATGTCGAGGGATCAGAAACAAAAGTTAAGCTGAGCCAGAGACATGGTGCACAGACAATCCTACGTACCCCATGAGGATGGGGATCTATTCGTACATAGTTATAGAAGATGGAATGATAAGATACCAATTCCAGGGATAATAAGTTTGTTCGGGTCTGGACCTCGCACCAAAAGAAACAATTTTTTATATATCTCATGTGTCCATTAGGATTAATGGGTTTTTTTTGAATCAGCAGACCTCAGACAGGAAGTCCAGGAATCACCACAAAATTCTATCCGTATGCAGGCGTTGAAAAATGGTATGGAATGTGACTGATACCAAACAAGACGTCCCCTCGAGTGAGGATACCACAATGCAGTGTCGTTTTTCTTCATGCGGCCAGGACGATAATGCCATAGTTTGGGGTCATTTGATGGGACTGGGCATCATAGTATAATGTCATATGGCTTAGACGTATATAGGAGAGTTGAGGTTTAGGAATGGAATGTGCATGCTACGATAAAGAATACCTGACGTGAATATTGACGAGGTCCACACCTCACCGTGCATGATTCCATGAGTGAAACTTCAGGCCAAGGGGTTAGGAGAGATTATAGAAAAATGGATAGGAGAAACTAGCTCCCAATTGAGCTGGACCCAAAGGCGAGATGTCCTGGTGTTCCTACGTATCCCATATGAATGGGAATCAAGCCACAAGTAGTTCTTGAAGGGTCATGCAGTTGAACATCCTACGGGACAACATACTTTTTAATGTCATGTCAGACAGGAAGTAGGGGGATAACCTTTAGAAAAGGGTGTATGAGGTGCAGCTAATGCAAAACCGACGTGAATGAGGAAATAATCCCATACCATGCCACACACTCCTATAATAGATAAAGCCCCGATGGAACTCAAGATGGACCCAAAGATAAAATGTCTAGGAATTCCTATGTATCACATGGGAATGGGAATCAAGTAATACATAGTTCTAGAACAGATCTTAGTTTATGGTCTTAGATGACGGACCCTTGAGAAGTGGAATTATTTAAAATAGGCCCAGACCTCAGTCCAATCCCTAAGCTTACCTTAGTTGAACTTGGTGTACAAAACAAGGGCGGAGGAGAACTTCATAATACATGGACTTCACATAAAGGTGAAGTCGGTGTAGTGCCCTAAAGAGTGCCTTAACGTGGCTTTGTCCTCCAAATGTGCAAATGTGCACTGGGGGATATCAATCGGAGTCTCGAGATTCCACTTGGACATTATGGGTTGAAAATATGATTTGAATCATGTGACCGATATTTTGGGCATAATGGTGTTGGTGTGATGATGGAGGATGATTATTGACCATTTTCAAAACACAGTATCCATGTCTTGTGACCTGAAATGGGAACATCAAATGAGCATCGACCACTGGCTATATTCACAATGCTGGAATTTTACCAATTTTTTGTATGATACCTTCGAGGACGTTGTCCTGTAATGGTAGGAGGGCCCTTGGCCAAAGAATCCATGCCATTTGGGGGTCCCTTCAAATGTGAAAGATAATGGAAGCCCTAGTGAAGGGGAACAGGATGCCTGGAAGGTGGGTGGGAGCATTTCTGGGTAATGTATGACACACTAGGCATTGAACCAGAGTACCCTTGGGCACATTGGTGAATCACCGAAGAGGATTTAGGGGCCCATCCTAAGAGTGGCCAATTTTTAAAAGGCGAGTATAGAACAATGGGATTTAGAACTCTCAGGATAAGGAGCATAATGGTTTAGTTGTTACAAAACCCGATGTGAATGAGGAAATAATCACATACCACACCATATACTCCTCTCCCCGGGGGAATGCTGGACAAGGGGCCAAGATGAGGTTGGACCCAAAGACTAAACATCCAGGCGGTCCTATGTATCCTAGGAGGATGGGAATCAAGTTGTACGTAGTTCTAGAAGAGTTAATGATAGGGGTAGGATACCCCAATGAGGGGGGTTAACGCATGACCAATAACCTGATATGAATGAGGACGTAATCCCATACCACCTCATACGACCCCAAGTGAGAACTTAGGATAGAGACCCGAGAAGGCCGGGGGACCTGAGTTTGGGCATTTCGACCAATTGTTGTCATATGACCTCTTATGTGGGTGATGCCTCCTCATAGCTCCTAAGCCCACATGAGCAATGATCAGTGTGGGAAACAAGGAGTAGGACTAGGCTCTCTCTATTATATATGGGTCAAACAACAGGCATCACATGAGGGATACCACATCTTGAATGTGCAATGGGGCAGGATGAACCACTACACTCATTATTTGGGACTTATGGGGGTGGCGATAACTGCAAAGGTTAGCTACTGACCATGTTCTAAACACAGCTTCCATATCATGTGACATGGAATGGGAACAAAAAATGAGGATCTTCCGCTGACCTTATTCACAACATAGGACTTGTATATTTTTTTTCAACATCCTCGAGGATGTTGGGCCGAGATGGTAGGAGGGCCCTTGGGCCAAGCATCAATGCCATTCGGGGGACCTTTCGGAAATTAAAGATAATGGCTTCCCATGTAAAGAGTATGAGAGAATCATAAGTGTGCATCTATATTTCAACATCAATCAGGATGGTGAAAGATGTCGAAGTCTCTAGGGAATGAGACGCACAACGGGAGCATGACGAACTCAACGTTGATTAAGGAAAACGCATGTGCCACACCATATGCTTTGACCCAAGGGGAGACTCCGGAGTTTGGGCGGGGACAAAAAAAAACAAATTTGGGTATTTTTACATATCCCATGAGGATGGGAATCAAGCCATACATAGTTCTTGAAGCCCATGCAATTTAGCGTCGTTCGGTGTGGACATGGGATAATAGAACAATGAGGAGGAAGCACGTAGTTCATTCTTCACAATTCTGACATGAGTGGGGCCAAATAAGCCTTCACTACACCATGTAAGGACTCTATGAGATAACTACACTCAAGATGGGATAATCAAAGAGAAGAGTTTGGGGGGACTCAAGACGAGGTGTCTGATCATTCCTACGTATCCCATAATAATGTTGATCAAGACTTATATAGTTCAATGGGTGTTGTTTAGCGTCTTACGGGATGATATACAGTTTAACGTCATGCATGACATAGTAGTTTAAGGTCTTGAAGGACCTAATACTGTTTAAGGTCATGTGGGACCTAAGCAGTTTAAGGTCATGTGGGACCTGGCAGTTTCAGGTTTTTCATGACTGGTAGGCTCAAGCAAAGTATCTTTTGAGTAACCTGGCATTAGTGGGAGGATTTATATGCTCGCCATCCATGGTTACCATGGATTATGCACCATTGGGATAGACCATGTGGACTATGTATGGTCCTTCCCATTTGGGATCCAACATTGGTGGTTTCCAGCCATGTATCATTGGTGTCTGGAGGGCCAATACCATGTCTCCTTGCAATAAGGAAAGAAGGTGAAATTTCTTATTGAAAGCACTAGCCATCTTATTCTAATTCCATTCCACATTGTGCAGGGCACGAAGAATATTATCATCAAGTGCTTCCAATTCAGCCAAAAGAATTTCAGCTACATTGTATTTCCCCTACTAATCATAGACCGTTGTGTATAATTATGGAAACTGAATCTCGATAGGCATGATGGCCTCTGCCCCATACACCATGTAGTATGGCGTCGCCTGGGTGGAATTACAAGTCGTCGTCTGATAAGCCCAAAGGGAATTGGGGAGCTTGGCTGACCAACTCTTCTTGTTCTGACCAACCATTTTGTGCAAAATATTGGAGAGGGTTTTTTTCAACACCTCAATCTACCCATTTTCTTGCGCGTGGTAGCGGGAGGTATAGTTAGAACAGATGTTGTACATGGCATACAACTTCTTCAACTCGACCGCCTGGAATTTTATCTCATTATCGATGAGGATGGCCTGAGGGACACCATATAAGTAGATGATATTATAGATGACGAAGTCGATGATTGAACAGGCCTTGACCTCCTTGAGTGGGAATGCCTTTGCCAACATGGAAAAGAAATTCGTAACGGTCAGGACGAACCGACACTGGCAAGCTATCACCGGTGGATATGGTCCCATGACATCCATTCCCCAGAATATGAAGGGCCAAAAGTACATGGTAGTTTGGAGAGGCTCTGGTGGCCGATGCATGAAGTTGGCATGAACTTGTCATGGATGACATCTCTTGGCAAACTTGATGCAATCATGGATCATGGAGGGACAAAAGTACCCTAGTCTCTAGATCTGGTAGGATAGCTTCGGCCCGGTATGATGAGCCCCATAGGAACCGACATGAACCTCCTACATGACCTATGAAATCTCGACTCCTTTGATGTAACAGAGGATAACACCATCAAACCCGCAATTTTAGAGGATCTTATCAAGTATGTGACCACACTAGAGGGTAAACTTCAATGCACGTTGTCAGATTTGCTTGTGCTCGGACCGATCAGTCGGGAGGTAACCATTTTGGAGATACTCAACAAAGGGGGCTCTCTAGTACGGAGTCAGTTCAACCACTTAATCTGAGGCTCCAGGGGGTCCTGACGTGGAGGCTTCAGAAGTTACATGGCTCACCTGTAGGCCGTCGTCGTCACCTGGGGTGACATGAGAAATGACTCTCTGATGTGCCACATGGATAATCAGATCATCCTGCATTGGTTCTGCAAGTGATGCAGCCAACCCGGCTAGGGCGTCAGCTCAACTGTTCTGAGATTGAGGGACATGAGTAACTTCCGGACGAGTTGGGAACTTGTCCATTAGCTGGAGAGTTCACTCCATCAATTGTACGATCTCTGACTTTTGGAAGACATAGTCATAGTTGATATTCTTGATGACTGGTTTAGAATCCCCTTTCACATGAAAATGGGGCACATCAATCTCATAGGCTAGCTCGAGGCCAATAATAAGAGCTTAATACACTACCTCATTGTTGGTGCAGCCTTCAGACAACATAAATGAGTATAGCAGAATGACTTTTGCCGAGGTAATAAAGACGATACCCAAGCCTACCATATTGAGCATGGGATCATTGAGCCTCCAACCAGTGGGACTCTAGGAAGCATCATCGAAATGAATATATCAACATAGGATGGAATGATCTACTAAGAGGATTGACTCATCAGGAAAATTGAGATCCAAGGACTATTCAACAGAAGCTGGATGGGCAGCAAGAAATTCTTCCAATGCTTTCCCATTAATAGCTTTCTAAGGGACAGACCTGATATCTAACTGCTAAATAATCACTGTGCACTGAGGTAGATGGCCTGTCAACATGGGGCGGTTCAGAATGTACTTCAGTGGGTCGACTCGAGACACTAGTTTTACATCATGGTGCTGTAAGTAATTCCGCAATTTCTATACTGCGAATACCATCGCAAGGAATCTCTTTTCGATGGGGGAGTATCTGGTCTCCGTATCGATGATAATACAACTAAAGTAGTAGAGGCTGTTTTCTATCCACTCATTGTTCTTATGGATGAGAAGGGTGCTGAGAGATCATTACAGGGCAGTCACATAAAGGACCAATGGCTTTCCAGAGAGAGGTGGCATTAAGACCAGAGGCTAGAGTAGGTACTGCTGGATTTCCTCAAATGCAATCTGACACTCTCCATCCAAGTGATAATAGTGCCTTTCTACATGACCCGAGAAAAGGGATTACACTTTCCAGATAGATTCTCAATGAATCATAGTATGTAGGACTAGTGGCCTTGGCGGCCCTAAAGTTCCTGAATGTTGCTCGGGGGAGACATCTGGCTGATGGCATTGATCTTCTCACAGTCAATCTCGATAACCTGGTACATGATAAAAAAGGTGAGGAACATCCCTTAGCTGACCCCAAAGGAACATTTCAATGGGTTTATCTTCAGGTGCAATAACTAAGGAAGCCGAAAACTTTCTCAAGGTCCTTGAGATGTTCCCAACACTGGAGAGATGTGACGACCAGATCGTCCACATAGAATTCCACAAATTTCCCAAGGAATGGATTGAATATGTGATACATGGCCCGCTGATATGTGGCACATGCATTCTATAAGCTGAAGGGAATGACTTGGTAATAAAAGGTACCTTGTGGTGCCATAAATCTGTAGACTCCTCACCCTCGGGGGCCATCTGGATCTGATTATATCTGGAGTACCTGTCTCTGAAGGAAGGGGCTTGGAACCCTGCCATAGAATCAATCAATAGCTCCGTCACAAGGAGGGGAAAATCATCCTTTGGGCACTGATGGTCGAGATCCCAGAAGTCGATGCAGACTCGGGTCTACACATTCTTCTTCCTGACTAGAACTATGTTGGCTAGCCACTTGTGGTATTGGGAATCCTGGATAATGTTGGATCTAATGAGCTTGTCCACTTCATCCTCGACCATGGCACTGTGAGAAGGGTGCATCTTTCTGGTAGGCTTCTTATACCCACGATGATTTTCCAGGAGACCGAGGCGATGGATGGCTACCTGAAGAGCTAGTCCCAGAATCTCTCCATAGAACCAGGAAAATACATCACGATGTTGTTTCAGAATGTATATGAATCGTTGCTACTCATCTAGAGGCATGGAGGCACTGATCAATGTGGGTCTTGTATCTGCCTCACTACCAAGGTTCACATGTACCAATTCATCATCCATGGCGGAGACGCCCTCTTCGAAGGTGGGGGGAGCATCCTCCAGATCATCTTCTTCTCTTGTAGAGGTAGGATCCCCAGCGGGAGGATCTTCCTCTAGGTCAGAAGATTTTGATAGGAGGCTGGTACTAGCCTGAGCAACATTGGTCACTACATCAGGAGATTCTAGTACTGTCAAAACCATAGCAATGAAGATTTTTGACCTGATCCTATCTGGTCTTCGGCCCAAGGGGCCATGCTTGATGATCTCAAAGCAAGAGTGGCACATTGGCTTAATCCAGTTGATTCCAGCCCAGCAAAATAGGCATGTATGACTTATTGTCATTGTCATGGGACAGACAACTCGATACTATATGGGATTAGGGGGCTCATGGATCACCGAGGCATGATTCGTATAATAATATGAAGTGATCTCCCGATGTCCCTTATACCTAATAATATGCTTCCCCCCTATGCCAAAGTCAACAAAAAATTTCCCCTTATTGGGGGTCATGGCCTCCAATATATGGATCGGGAAGATGTAGGCATCATCCAGACCTACCCAGGGGTCAGTTACAACCGCTGCATGATCGAACTCACTGGCCTAAATCTTCTTTTCCTTGCTCTTGTAAAAGTCGACATCTTGGTATAAGGCATCAAAAGAGGCAAATGGAGACGTTTCACCATGGAACACGCCCACTCGACCGTTGAGGGATTACATGAGGCTCTGGTGATACAATGATGGAGTCTTCATATATCGGTGGAGCCATGGTTTTCCCATCAATGCATTATACGCAGTGTCTTGGGAGACAACCATATACTTGGTACAGGAAACTAGGCCACCAAACTATGTCTTCAAATGAATCTTTTCAACTGGGATGTATTGTATCCTATTGTATCCCTGGATCATCAGGTCGGAGGGTGTCAAGTCATCTTCGGAAAACCCCAGCTTCCATAGTATTCGTGTTGGGATAAGGTTAATCCTATAAATGGTGACAACAAGACAGCGACGAACCTCCATGCCATTGAATTCGATGGGGATGTACATTGGGAGAATTTGTCCCTGTACATGAAATCTTTCATATTTTATGGAGAATGGGATAATGGACTTGCATTCAGCGATCTCTATCACTTCTGTATAAAACGCCTTTGTAGCTGCTGCCTCCGTCTCAAACTGGAGGGGGATTCATAAAGCCTCAGCGAGGGCGTCACACATATCTGCTGAAAGATGAAGGGACTCGTGGATGGAAATCCTTGCTCGAATGTTGGAAAGGTGCTTGAGAATATCATAAGTCCACGGCAGGTGTGGAATTCTACCTGCAGGAGGTCGCTCAATAACAGGCGGTACGGTAGACCCTGCCGGCTGGGCCGACGACGGACTAGTGCTGGGAATATCTCTCTACTCACTCGTCGGATCCTAAATAATGGCTACCAGATGATGACCGGATGATTGAGACCAGCCTTTAGTAGGTGTGGCAGTTCGTGGAATGGTCGAGGTGGATCTGCCTGATCTAGTATCCGAAACGGCGGTGAAGGCGGGCCTGATGACACCGATTGAGGAGGTTGTGCATGCTGAGCTCGGTGCTGGGCCTGCTGTCTAGTCTCAGTGGCATGAACGGACTGGCTAGAAGTGCCAATTGATGTTCCTCGACAACCCATATGGTCGTGGCTCATCCAACATTGGCGTCAGCTGGGGACGCTAGGGAGATCTGCCCGGCGCTCCCCATCGTTGGGAGTCATATAGTGATTTACCAACTCTATGGTGTTAACCGAAGCATACCATTGACTTTCACTCAAGTATTTGTCCACTACTGGGTGGATCATGTGAGGATTCCCCATCTCCAGGGGAATGAATTCGCCGAGAGTACAGGATAAATATGGCATTGGCGGGGTGTGTTTCATTCCTTTGTGACGCTGGGGTTTTATCTTCTAGGAAGAGGTCGGCTAAGATGACAATTTAGAAGTGGTGGTCACAGATTCTGATGGCTCTAGATGATTTATTCATGCATGGATGATACCATGGGTATGAGAAACCGTTTTTTGATCTATCCATTTTTCATACTTCTAAGACCAGTGGTTAGAAACCTTCTTCCACTCGCCCTCGCAATCGCTGTTGTTGTCTGGCATAACAACGATGCATACCACTTGTGTTGGGGACGGGCCCGACCTTACTATGTTGTTATGAACATGGTCTTGAATCCAGTTTTTGGACACATATAACTACTTGGGAGTGTTCCCTAGGATCAGGTGATAGGGGCAGTAGTTGGGGCAATCAGTGAGGTTCGCCTCTACTGTCCTTCTGCACTCAGGAAAACGCAAAATCCCCTGCTCCAAGGCACTCCAGAAATAGCTGGGAACCTGATTCTCATTGAATGAGTATGTATGGTTTCTTCTTTCCAGAAAGGGGGGTCATGGAGCCTGTCCCTGAAGATGGGCTGGTGGCACCTATCGAGGAGGCAGAGCCTGGTTATCCTGCCTAGGTGGTGGCTGCGCATTGCGTGGGGGAACCTACCGATTCTGAGGTGGTTTCTGCTGGGCTGTAGGTTGTGCCTGTGGTGGCGGGCCTTTGTGAGGTTACAGAGCAGTATTCGATGATAATAATTCCTGCTGTCTGGGGGCCTCTATTTGGTCCCCCGTGGTGGACTTAGCTCTAGAATCCCTCCTTGCGGGAATTACGGGGGGGAAATGGACGTGCCTGGATGGCCTGTTGTAGGGATTCTTCCAGGCACTGGGCCTTATTAAAGACATCTTAATATCCTCCAGGGTAGTTCTAGGTGATTAGACGGGGAACCAGTTCCGTCTTAACATTTCCCACAGACATCATCAGTAATTTCACCTAAGTCAGTGGCATGTCAAGGGAGTTTGTAAGCCCATTCCACTGGACGATAAATTCCACGACATGCTCATCAGGCCTCTGGTTGCACTTGAAGATGACTGTGATGCTTTTTTTTCATGTGGTGTAGCTGAAATAGTTTAGAAATTGTCTACGGATGTCCTCCCAGCTGGTCACTGATCCAATGGGGAGCTGGTTGTACCAGAAAAGCATAGGCCCCTCTAATGTCTGCATGAAACATCGGAGCTTGGCATCCTACTAATGTTCTGGAGTCCCAAACATGGTACCACACCTTGAGGTGAATTAGGCCAGATGTTGTGGTGGATCCCCTATCCCACTGAAGGGGGAAATGGTGGGATTCGTGAATCCCAGAGGTGTCGACCTATCATCTACCCTTGCTGGATATGGCTTGTGATCTGGTGTGAGTGCCTCCTATCGCGTTTCCAATGGCCCAAGTTGGGACATGAGTTCCGCCATTGGATCATCTTGGAAAGGTTCCCTGTCTTGAAGTGGGTCCCTAACCACATGTGTTTTGGTGGGTGCTTCAACATTTTATGATGGCTCAGTGGCTCGTGGCGCGGCTGGTGGAGCGACATGGGGGAAAGATGGGGGAACCCAATCTTGGATCCTTTGATTTCCACGCTATTCCAATGGATTTCGAGAGACATACCTTCCTCTCTTTCCATAGTTTCTTACATCAACCATGTCTGTGGGGGCAGGATGGTTAGGGTCACCTGGAGGTAGCTCTCCGAAGGGACGTTGTTCCTGCCCCTGCTACCCTAGCCTAGGATTTTCGTAGTCTGGATGTCACCTTACAGCGCATTCAGCGAGGAGGTCATCAACCAACTTCTTTTGTTTGGAAATTTGTTGGCACAATGCAACCTTATCAGGGTCCTCCTTCGTCTTATTCACTAATTTGGACAAGTCAGAGCGATGGGAAGCTCCGGGGTGCTCTTTAACCTTTCCAGGATTTCAGCTAAGGACAAATGCCTTGGTGAGCACAGGGAGACCATGCATATTCCTCATCTGGTGAGTAACTCTTCCCGATGGATCCATTAGTGGTGGAACTCCCTCAGGGAGGGTATGACCCTATCAAGAAGCTCTAGCTTGTTCTCCTCATCTACTATGTCGGCCATGTTGACCGTGATCCTTCCTGATGGAATGTCCTCAATACCGCCTAGTGAGTCGGGCTACCATTGGACGGGATTGAAGAGGAGGGAAACATACTTCCCCCAGCCACAGATTTGTATATGGGGTGAAGCCTCCTTGATAATCTTGCAAAGTGCCATGAAACTCTGACACATTGCTGTTGGGGGGCCCTACGGTGGCATGACGACTCGAGGCGTTGGGCCACAGGGATTGTAGTGAAATAAACTAGACGACATTGCTCACTGATGTCTTAAAAATGAGATTGGCTCCTGGGATAAACAACTCACTAATGTCGAAGGTGGAAGTGTTTCACCGAGAGTGTTTGGTGGAAACAGTCAACTTCCTCTAGGGTGAAGGATTCCAGCGTGCAGAAATTTAGCGATGCCACGGGCCAGAACATCTCAAGGATGTGGTCCACTGTGAGGATATTCCATAAGCTCCTTGGCTCGGATTCAGGGTCTGGCCCTTGATTTACCAATTCATCAAATGGGGTTGGCTGAAGAACTGGAAATGGTACTGAGGCAACCCGTTGGGAGGGCAGGCTGGTCAGTGGGGAATATGAAGAACAAGGTGACTGGCAGCCAAATCTCAGATTGTCCTCTGAAGAGTGTAGCAACTCAGCCACCACAACATGGTAGGATGGGCTGAAAGCTTTAATTCCCGGTGGTAGGCCACCCTGCTACTCGTCTACCATTGGTCCCCAAAATAGCTCTATATGATCTCTAGTCGACGTAGAGAGTGCTTCTGGTGATGATGGAGGTGACTGCATGACCGTAACCTGTGGGGTTTTCAGATTTTCATCCTCCATGATATACTTGCGGGGGGAGGTGGGAATCTGATGGACATCGCATTTCAGGAGTAATAGACTGATGCGCCTCATTTCTTCCCTATCCCTTCACTTGGATGACCAAGGGGAGGGCTACCACATTGAGTCATATTCCGATTCAGAGTCTGAGAAGCGGACTGGTTTGATCTCTATCCAGACCTTCCCTGAATCCTTTTTATGGTGGCGAAAACCCGACTGCCTTCCCATGGATGGCTCTTTAGGACAGGGAATATTTCTGACACGAGGAGGTCCTTCAGCCATACCGGTGATGTGGTGGGGTGGACTTCCACTAGAAAAATCCGGGCTGTGAGGATCACGAGGGGAAGATATCCAAAGGGATATTGTGGGGGGACCTCTGTGGGAAGTTCTAGAGCAGTTAGGATCTCCGCTCGAGATGGTATGAGCATAAAGAGTACTTCCATGTTAACTTCCCCTGGTGATATCAGTGCAAGGAAGGTCCTCGTACCTATCAAACTGAACACGGGTAGGACCTCCATGCTGCGGGTTGATAAATCGAGGTTGTCCATCTATTCTAATTTTTTTTGAGGCGAGGAGGACCTTCATTAGAATTTTTGAATATATGGGCTGGGCCCACAAGTTGAAGAGTGATCAGATGTGCAACGTCTCCATACTAACAGTCTATGGCGGGAGGAATGACTCCATATCCGGTGTTGTGGGCAAGGGAGAGACATCTGTGCTGAACGTCACTACCGTGGGGAGGACCCTCATTTGGACTAAAGGTGTCATGGGGTATACCACCATGCCGAGCTTGGATGCGAGGAAGACATGTGTTCCCCATGGTAGTGGTATGGGGAGGACCTCCGTACCAGGTGTCATTGCCACGTGTTAGTCTGCGGTGGCCACTACCGGTGTCGGTGATAAAGAGAGTCGACCTAGCCTGCCCCTGGTGTGGATGGGGCCATGATCCAGGTCGGGCGTATGAATGTCCCAGTTCAGCATACACATGAATTTAGTGGTATGTGTCAGCGGTGGCTTGGGACATAGTAGCCGCTGACATTGACGCACCTTAGCGGGCTTCCTCTTCGGCTCGCGCCCGACACTGGCATCAGGTTAGATGGACTGGAGCTGTTGGTGCAAGTGGATGGCTTACATGCTCCTCGTCCAGTAAGACCGGTTAGCTGCATTTATGTGGCTGGGTGGGATCCCTCGTTGGGAGCCACTGGAATGGGACTCTAACCAGGCTGGCCCGTACATCCCCTACCTCATCGGCATAGAGCATGGAGTCGTCGAAGCATTCTAGGGACACAATCCTGAAACTGTTATATGTTGGATTGGGGAGCAGTGGCTCACTTTGTGGCCCTAGGGGGTTGTGTTGATGACAAGGCACAAACGCCTCTAAATCCAGGAAGGCCATATCCTAAGTTGATATAATTCCCTCCTCCTCAAACCGGCGTATGAGGTCATTGATCACCCTTTGTTGGATGACCTCGTACTGGGAGATGGAGTATGGGAACCCCATGATTGTGGGTGTAGATGCAATTTTGGAAGAGGTGGATCCGCGCGGGACTAACGCGCTGGTACTGCCCCAACCCATGCATTAGTGGGCAGATGGTGATCAAACTCTAGATGCAGCATCTTGGTTCCTGAAAGTAGGGAGATTAACTCATTAGTGCCAAAAGAAAAAGGAATCAATGGCCAATGTCACAGCATCATTTCATATTCCATGGCTTGTAATATGGATCCACACGGACAACATCACAGATAGGGACGTCAAGTGTTCTACTTCCCCAACATCTGGTGAGTCCCATGCCATGCCCACTATTTTCTTGGTGGGACCTGTCACCGGATATCTGGATTGGTTGACACGCTAATACACTTATTTCTCGAATGCTACTAATCTCTATATTGAGGAAAAACCATTACATTGGGTTCACAATTTTTCTTTCTGATGCTTTCGATGGGGCACGCACACCTATCTGTGGAGGATGCGCAGCTGTTTCCCCACATTCATACCTTCCAAAGGTGTGCAGAATTTGTTCCTTATGTAGGGACATTTTCTCCTTGATCGAAACGAGATGATGGGATGTCGGTTCCTCCTTACGTGGATTCCATCCCAGAACTCGTCACCTTTTCCCCGTCTCTATTATTGACTTAAGACGTTGTTCGTGAAACTCTTCTTAGCACCATATCTTCACAGATACCAGTTAATTACACTACTTCTCTCAGGACATTCCAAAGGGTCCGGTCAGGATAGTAACCTTTAGTCAGGGGAGTAGTCACGTTGTACATCACTGGCATGTCTAGACATTGGGACACTGTTATGTCTATCTAATGTCACTTATTGTAGGGATTTTCGAGTGCATGGATTCCTGGGGCATCCCAGGTCAAATGCGAGGAATTATATTCCATAGGCATGTCTCTGAGTTTTTCCACAGCATCCCATGTTTAATACAGGGTATACCGTAAGTTTAACGTCCAGTGGAGATGGATCCGACTGATCATAACACTAAATAGAGTGGATCCAATGAGTGTGACCCCTGGAGGACACACTGATGTAGGTGGGTTGACATTACCTCATCAGGATATGACGGCCTAGGTAAGAATCCAGATGGATGGTGGGGTGATGAGTGAAATGGGTGATGAATGGGACAAAACCACCGTGAGGGTGATGATAATGTTGGTCTTGAGACTCAGTAAGACTTCCTACATATCCCCCTGGCAAGGAATCAAAGTCTGCATAGTTCAGGAGGACGATGGGATGACTAAGGAAGCATCCTGTGAGAGTGGATGTGTGGATGAGACCCAGGTGAAGTGGAATCTCTGGGTTAGGGCATGAACTTCCTGAGACACATAGGCTAGAGGGAAAGGTTAGGCGATGATCTTGGATTGGGTTGTACACATAGGATAACAACCCTGTGATGTGTATGGGGCTTACGTGTGGTTAGCAGACCGAGCTGGTATGATGTCTCTAGGACGGACAAAAAATGTTGGTCCCAACAAAAGGGATTATAATGACTTTCCACTAAATACGTTACACAGTGGCTTACCGCTGATCGGGAAACAACGTCTTACCGTGGATTGAGGGACACAACCACTTACCACTGACTAGGGGACACAGCGGCCTACCACTACGTGGGGTCTATAGTTTAATGACTCTGATACAAAGGTGAACCGACATGAATAATGACCTATGTTCTGGAGGATGGTTTGGGTGAGCCGACGTGAATGGGGGTCAGAACGATCGGTTGTTGGGAATGAACCTCGGGGAGGCTTCCTACATACCATGCCTTAGCAAGGATCTAAGACCACATAGTTCTAGTGGTGCGGGAATCGACGTGAAGGGTGTCAAAACCAATGGTTGGTGAGCTTGATCCTTGGGGAGGCTTCCTACATACCCTGCCTTGGCAAGGATCAAAGACAATGTTGTAAGAACCCAGGCTTTCTTTTCCTGTATGTTTTTCCTTTTTCTGGAGTTTTTGTGAAAAGATGTGTTTCTAGAAATTTTTGAAGTACACGTCGTGTACTTCGATACCGCGCGAGGCCGTGTGTTGGCCGTGTCTGGGCCACACCCACGGTCGTGTGGGGTGATGTGGAGGCCTCCTAAATTGGAGTACGAAAAATCTTAGTACACGCTGTGTACTCTAAAAGTAAACACTGTGTACTTTCTTTATTTTTCATTATACGGACCGGGGTCATGCCTAATCACCAGAACACGCTTCTTCTCTAGTTTCTTCAACCGTGACCATCTCGTACATCCATGAATCTCCTCTCAGCCCCTGAGCCTCCATCCATTCTCCTAATCAGCCTAGTCGATTGGATTGGAACCATAGCAATAATCTCCTCCTTCTTCAAGAGCATATTTTTCCATTTCCTCTTATATTGAAAGTTATCGTGGGTTGAACATTTTGTGTGTTTTCATAGATCTATGATGTTCTAAGGAGATTCAAGACACTTGTTTCAATTATATCGATCTTCTATCAACAAGGTAGGTGGTTTGTTCCTTTTCATTCAAAGCCTTTGAGTTTTATGTGCAACTACCACCAATACCCTTTAACGGGGTATTGTGTGGTTACTGTTTCTCCCATGTTGTTTTCTAGCCTTGATTTTATGCTTGTGTATAGGTAATTTGGTTATGTATGAGGATAATTTCTATGCATGGATGCTTCGCCCATGCCTTGTTCTATTTACGACCTTTTGGTCTTGTTCAGCCTTTGTAGGTTATGCCTTTCTTCCATTCCTTGTGACCGTAGGATGGAGTGATATTATCTGACATGATTCATATGTTGTAGACTAGTTAGCCAAGTAGCTCGGTAGGATTATGTTGGCCATATAGCATTATTAGGCACTGACTGGCAATGGGTCGTGAGAACCTGGTTCTACAGACTATAAGGGGATAGACCAAGTGAGCTTTCTCAGAGAGTCATGGAAATTATCGACTATAGGGGATAGACAGAGTGAGCTTCCCAAAGAGTCTTGGATATTATAGACTATAGGAGGATAGACCGAGTGAAATTCCTCAGATATTCTTGAGGTTTATAGACTATATGGGGGTAGACCGAGTGAGCTTCCTTAGAGAGTCTTGGTTTGTTTAAATTTCCATACACCACTCCAGGATATAGTTAGAATTGACCGAGTGAGATTCCTCAGAGTGTATCTAGACCTTGGGGCTATAAGGGGAATTGATTGTGCGATCTTCCTTAGAGAGTCCCTGACTGCATTATACTATAAGGGTAATTGACTGAGCGTTCTATCTCAGAGAGTCTTATAATTTCTTATGACCAAACCAGATGGGTTAGGATGAGTGTACTACCCATAGGGTTCTTGGTAATTCTTGTATAGGGCTAGAGGGGATGGATGTGAGTACTTCCCAGAAGGATTCCTTTTTGTGTTCAGTTGTTTTTTTCACTGCTTCTTGTTGACCTATGGATTGATTAAGGTTGTGTATCATCTTGTTTACGACATACTATTTACTGCTTACTATACTATTACATGTCATATACTCACTAACTGTTAGGCATAGATCTTCGGGTGGAAGCCTACTGGGATTTAGTCTCACACCCTGTTTGGGTCTCGGTTTTGGGCCCAAATAGATTATATTGTTGCAGGTATAGACAAGGGAAAGCACCCTTCGACTTCAGGTACTCGACTTGCGTTAGAGTATGAGAGCATGGACCAAGACGACACTTGCGATGCTGAGGAGTTTCTTATCTGTTTTCTTTTGTACCTTTTTAGTACTGTTTTCAGCATTATGATTTTTTCTTCTTTCCTAAACATATATGTATCATGCATCATTTATATATATGAGTGTGCTCATGATTTTTATCATATTTATTCATCTGTTGTTCACTTGTGTATGGATTGTTTACTGTTTCCTCTATTGTTATTGTATTCCCTAACACTGTGTACTCTTCCAATAAGGGAACAGTTTCCCCACTATCAAACCCAAGGCCCTCGATGCTAGTCAGCAGCCTCTGGCGTTCGGGAAAATGCGCTTTAGGCAACCGGGTACGGAGCGCCTCTAGGTGGCTTCCGGAACCGGGGCGTTACGAAGTGGTATCAGAGGGATTCTTTTCACTTGACCTACTGTTTGGAGCCTATAGCTCGTGATAGGACGGAATAGGTACTTGGTAATAAGATGTGCCAGGGAGTAGCTAACTCGTGTACAGGGAAAATCCAATCTACCTCATTTATTGAAATTTCTTTTGGTTTTGAAATTTTATAGTTAATTTGATTTCACCATTGGGCGATTCAATTGATTTTTGTTGATACCATTGTTGTTATTGCGGTTCTCTTTCTGTCACAACCCGATGAGATGAGGTTATTCCATCTCATGCATCATATAGACACTTGTTAGAAATCACATGTCAGGCATTCTTGCCATGCCATCTAGGATGCATTAGAAATTGCATGTTGTTGTGATAGACGTTGTGCAGATTATGCATGATATTGCGATAGATGTTTGGATAGAATCTCTGCTATGTGAAAGAGAATTTTTTTGTATAGTACTTTGCTTAGATGGACGCCATACTTTTGATCTAGAGGTTTTATGGGCCCTCATGGACAAAACATTGGTGGATCATTGCCTGGTTGCCTCTTTATAACATGTATAAGATGCCAAGATTATATTCGAGGGGAGTATGGGCCCTCATTGATCAGAATTTGGCACCTTAACTCTTGTTTTCCATGTTTTCTGGGTTTTGAAGTTGTTTCTAAGCTACCACCCAAAAAAACCCAGAATACATTGTGTGTACTTTATTAATACATGTTGTGTATGTTTTAAACCATGTCACTGACAGTGTGGGCAGAATCATGGTGGTGTAAAAAATCTTCAGGAACACTCCATGTACGGTACTTACACGTTGTGTTGTAGTGACCATGTGTCTACCAATGTGGGTAACGACATGAATTGATGAAACTTTGACTTTACACAGCGTGTCCTGTTATCACACGCCATGCCATGTAACCTATGTACCTAGCCATGTCACGAAAAACATGAGTCTGGGAAAACCTTTAACTACACACCATGTTATCAGGGAGCACGATGTGCAAGAGTGAACCATTCATCCAGTAGTGTAACTAACAAGACGGGTCGTTTAAACCTGGTCTAGTACACGTCGTGTCGTTCGTGAACACGATGTGTAGTTTAGGATTAAGAGGACTGTTTGTGCTAGTCGTTTAAGGAGAATCAGGAATGGGATAGAATTCAGGTACACACTATGTGTGGGGACAACATGCCATGTGGTTGGGGAATTACAGGACCAGTTAGGGTAGAAGTACACTCCCATGTGAATGGATTAAAATAACACACCGTGTAGTTTTTATAAACGTCGTGTAGTCGTGTTCTGCAAAACTTGAATGTTTCATTGTCATGTTCTTGTCTTGTACTCTTGTGTTCTAAGTCTTTGGTAATCCTGATCTAAGGTGTTCTTTTGACCATTAAGAGTTAGTCCACCTAGACGTCATCCGGTTGTACGTCAGCTTCCAGACGATGATCAGACACCGGATATGGCCGATCAGGGACATCCTGTAGATCCTCCTGCTGTGCCAGCCATGGTACCAGTGGTTATACTAGTTGCAGGCATCGATGCACAGTTTAGGGAAGACTTTATGAGGATTATTCAGACCTTCTAGGGAGTTCCAACTCCTACATTGTTGATGGAACAGTTGATGCGGGTTTTCCAGCAGCAGCATCCTCCTACTTTCTCAGGGGATGGAGGACCTCAGGCTGGAGAGTCGTGGCTAGAGGCCACGATAACAATTTTCAAGAATCTGGAGATACCTCCATAGAAGAGGTTGAAGCTCACTACCTATATGCTCTGAGACACTGCCAAGAGGTTTTGGGAGGTGGTCTCGATGTCATGACGCCAGCAGAGTATGACTTGGGATGAGTTTTGGTGCATCTTCTACGATTACGTCTACCTAGAGACCTTGAGGGCTGATTGAGCATGATAGTTTATGATTCTGGAGCAGGTTACTCATTCGATTATGGAGTTCTAGTCTCACTTTTTTGAGCTACAGTGTTTCATGCCTAATCCAAGAGGTGATGAGTTTTTCCTTGCGTGGAAGTCCTAGGATGGTCTGAGGCACGATATCCGCTCATAGGTGAACATCTTTAAGTTGACTTTGATATCCTCTATCGTCATCGAGGAGCTGATCACAGAGCACAATCTGAGGTATTCTGGAGTAGTGAGCCAGGGCGGTTCGACATCGAGAGTCAGTGTTCCTCCTACTGATTTCATGAAGCACCGTAGGGAGTCTGCTTGAGGAGATCAGTGTAGGAGAAATATATCTTCATGCATCCATGTAGTATGCTACCAGTGTGGAAGGAGCGGGCATACTAGGCCTCAGTGCCAGAGAGACCTAATGGAGTTCCGATCTTGCAATAATATGGGCCACCTTCATCATTTTTGTCAGATCTTCTCTCCTACAGCTGGTGGTATGGGTTCTTCTATGAACTCGTGTACAAGAGATGCATCGCTAGTTTCTAACCAGTCTGGGAACTGGAGTTCTTCCGGTCATTTAGGCTGAGGTGGAGGTTATGGTTGTGGTGTTCAGTCTCCAAGCTACCAGCGACAACAAAGTCGATTAGCTTAGTGTTGGAAGGCTGGGTCAAAGGGCCGTGGTACATGCCAGAATTTTGCAGTGGAGGAAACCCATCGAGAGTAGGATCCCGTCCCTTTTACAGTTTGAGGTACAATCTATGTACCCTCAGTTTTATCTTCAACTTTTTCTGATACTGATGCTATGCATAGCATTATCTCTGTTTCTGTTTTGGAGAGCCTTAGGATATTAATCTTCTCCTTTGCCGATACATTGACTCTAGACACACCGTTGGGGACTAGAGCAGTTAGCGTATGTCAGTACAGAGAGTTACCTCTTGAGGTTGTGGGGTGTCACTTCTTTTGGGACCTCTATGTCCTAGAGATGACGAGCTATGATGTCATTCTTAGAATGGACTAGCTAGTTCCCTTCTAGGCAGTCGTCGATTGTTATCACTGCATGGTGTGTTTCATATCACTTGAGGGTGTATCCTTTCTTTATAAAGGCTAATGGGTTATCCAGGAAAGTAGAGCTGGCCCAGAGCATCGTGGTTTAGGAGGAGTTACGACCCAGATTGCAATCCTATATATGGATGACCAGGGGAATTCACAGTTAGACTTTCTTTTATTGGTGGACGATTTCCGATATTTCTTTCTAGAGGACTTTTCATGTTTTCCCCCGAAGTGTGAGGTATATTTTTCTATTGATCTCGTGCCAGGAGCGGAACGGGTGTCCATTCATCCTTTTAGGATGGCTACACCTGAGTTTCAGGAGCTCAAGAAGAAGTTGGAGGAGTTTCAGGAAAAGGGTTTCATCTGACCCTGTACTTCTCCTTGGGGTTCGCCTGTCCTATTTGCAAAGAAGGAAGAAGGCACCCTCAGGCTTTGTGTGGATTATAAGAAGCTAAACCAGTTGATGGTCAAGAATCGATATCCCTTGCCAAGGATCGATGATCTATTTGATCAGCTTTGAGGAGCCCAAGTGTTCTTGAAGATTGACTTGAGATCCGATTATCATCAGTTGCACGTTTGACTATCTGATAAACCTATTACAGCCTTAAGGAGCAGGTATGGTCTATAAGAGTATGTGGTTATGTTGTTCGTTCTTACGAACACGCCTTCTGTTTTCATGGCACTGATGAACCAAGTCATTCATCAATACTTGGATTTCTTCATGGTGGTTTTTGTGGATGATATCTTGGTGTACTCTCACACTCAACACGATCATGCTAACCATCTTGAGATCATTCTAAGTACACTGATAGAGCAACGGTTATATGCTAAGCTCTCGAAATGCCACTTTTGGATGGATCAGATTCACTTCATGGGTCATGTCATCTCAGAGACAGGAGTATCAGTAGACCCAGAGAAAGTGAGAGTTGTAGTTTCCTAGGAGAAGCCGAAGAATGTATTTGAGGTGTGGAGTTTTCTAGGGTTGGCTGGATACTACAGGCATTTCATACAGGACATTTAATGCCTAGAAGCACCACTAACAGGTCTGACCATGAAATGGGAAATGTTCTTATGGTCAGATTCCTATAAGTCAGCCTTTCAGGAGCTGAAAGGGAGGATGACATCGGTACTAATACTAGTCTTTCCAGAGTCGGGAAAGATCTATATAGTCTAATGTGATGCTTCAGGTATCAAACTAGGAGTTGTGAATATGTAGGGAGATGGCGTCGTTGCGTACGAGTATCGACAGTTGAGGCCACACGAGAGAAATTACCTAACACATGATCTGGAGTTGGCAGCTGTTGTTCATGCCTTACACTATTGGAGACATTATCTTCTAGGAGAGCACTTTGTTGTGTTTACCAACCAAAAGAGTATCAAGTACATATTACCTCTACGTGATCTGAATTTGAGATAGTTAAAGTGGTTCGACTATCATTAGCCGTTCTACTTTGATATGGCCTATACGCCAAGAAAGGGAAACGTAGTGGCTGACGCGTTTAGCAGGAGAACTCAGATACAGGCATTTCGGGAGGCCAGCCGTGAGTGGAAGCTTATGGATCTATTCACCGAGATGCACTTGGAGGTGCCTGACAGACAGGGGTAGACTTTTCTATCTTATATATCTGTTACATATTCTCTTCATGATCAAGTAAGGATGGGGCAACTATCAGATTCTGAAGGCCTAGTCCTAGGAATGCGTGTCGGGAGAGGACCCTATTCCTGGATGGACCATAGGCGAGGATGAGATCCTTTGATTCTAGGGACGCATATGGTTGCCAGCAGACATACTCGAGGAGCTCATGCGGGACATTCATTCCTCAATTTGGGCAGTTCATCCTGGCATCACCAAGATACATCATGATCTTCACCGCCAGTATTGGTGGCCAGGTATTAAGAGGGATGTTTCTAGTTTCGGCATAAGGTGTTCCACTTGTCAGCAGTTGAAGGCGGAGCATCAGCGACCAACAGGGATTTTACAGCTGTTACCCATTCTCGAGTGGAAGTGGAATGACGACGCGATAGACTTCGTGACTGGTTTGCTGAGGTCCCCTTGAGGGAACGACGAAGTATGGGTTTCCATTTACCGACTCACAAAAATTTCTCACTTATTTCTATTCAAGGAGACCTTCAGCGTTGATGAGCTGGGATGGTTGTACATCTGAGAGATTGTACGTCTACATGGAGTTCCAAACTCCATTGTTTCAGACATGGATGCGCGTTTTACTTCTTTGTTCTGGCAGGTGATTCAGAAGGCTTTGGGTACATTGGTACTTCTGAGTACAACATACCATCCCCAGACAGATGGCCAGTCCGAGTGTACGATTCAGGTGCTTGAGGATATTCTCCGAGCATGCATTCTAGACTTTGGAGGTTCTTGGGGGAAGCATATACCTCTTTGGGAGTTCACATACAACAACAGTTTTTAGGAAACTATTTAGATGGAACCTTACGAGGATTCATACGGTAGGCCATGCCAATCACCATTATGCTGGCTAGAGGCAGGAGAGGCAGCTTTACAAGGACCTCGTCTTGTTTAGGAGACATCAAAGTAGATAGAGTTTATTCGGAAGAGGATGTCTATGGCACAGTCTCGACAGAAGTCTTTTGCTGATCGGTGGATAAGACCTATGGAGTTTGAGGTCAGGGATAATTTTTTCCTACGTGTCGCACCGAATTTGGGACATAAGAGGATTCATAGATAGTTTTAGCTTTCACCAAGGTATGTTGGGACGTTTGAGGAGTTGGAGAGAGTTGGGACACTTTCCTATCAGTTGCAGTTACCTAAGAGGTACTGGGATATGGACAACGTCTTCCACATTTCTCAGCTCCGACGTTAATTTTCAGACCTGTCTCATGTCTTTCAACCTGAGGAGATTGAGCTCAAAGAGGAAGCATTGTTTGAGGAGAATCCTATCCGTATTTTCGATCGCAATACGAAGGTTCTCCATGGCCAGTCTGTTCCACTGGTATGGGTTCTATGGAAGCATGAGTGAGTACAGGACGAGACTTGGGAGAAGGAGGCCGATATACGATCGAAGTGGCCGGAGTTGTTTGGGGTTTCATCTTCCACGCGTCACTAGGGAAATTCAGGGAAGAATTTATTTAAGGGGGGAATTTTGTAAGAACCCAGACCTTCTTTTCAGATATGTTTTTCCTTTTTCATGAGTTTTTGTGAAAAGAGGAGTTTCTGGAAATTTTGGAAGTACACGTTGTGTACTTTGATGTCGTACGAGGCTGTGTGCTGGCCATGTCTGGGCCACACACACGGTCGTGTGGGGTGATATGAAGTCCGCTTAAATCGGAGTATGGAAAAGCCTAATACACACAGTGTACTCCAGAAGTACATTCCATGTACTTTATTTTTTTCACTAAATGGACAGGGGTTGTGTCTAATTTCCAGAACATGCTTGTTATCCAGCTTATTCAATCGAGAGAATCATGTATGGTCGCGGATCTCCCCGAGCCCCCGAGCCTCCATCTGTTCTCCAAATCGACCACCATTGATTGCGTTAGAACCGCAGCGGTATGATCTCCCATATTTTAGAGAATCATTTTCCATTTTCTCATCTTTTTCATGTTATCATGGGTTGAATGTTTTGTACATTTTTGTATATCTCCGATGTTAGATGGAGATTCAAGCATCGTGGCTCAATTATATCGATCTCCTAGCATCAAGGAAAGTGGTTTGTGCCTTTTCGTTCAAATTCATTGAGTTTTATGTGCAATTTCCACCAATACCCTTGAACGGGGTATTGTGTGGTTACTGTATTTACCCTATTGTTTTCCTGTCTTGCTTGTATGCTTGTGTAGGGGTAATTTGGTTATGTATGAGGATAATTTATATTCATGGATGTTTTTCCCATTCCTTGTTCTGTTTACTACCTTTTGGTCTTGTTTAGACTTTGGTCGTTATGTCTGTCTTCCATGACTTGTGACCGTAAGACTGAGTGTTTTTCTCTAACAAGATTGTTATGGTATAGACTGGTTATCCAAGTAGCTCGGTAGGTTTACTTTGGCCTTATAGAATTTTTATGCACTGACTGGCACGAGGCAGTGAGAACCTGGTGCTACAGACTATAAGGGGATAGACTGAGTGAGATTCCTCAGGGAGTCTTGGACACTATAGACTATAGGGGATAGACCAAGTGAGCTTCCTAGAGAACCTTGGATATTATATACAATATGAGGATAGACCAAGTGAGATTCCTCATAGTGTCTTGTTCTTTACATACTATACGGGGGTAGACCAAGTGAGCATCCTCAAAGAGTCTTTGTTTGTTTGAATTTCCTTAAACAACTCCAGGATATAAGAGGAATTGACCGAGTGAGCATCCATAGAGAGTCTCTAGTCGACCTGAGGCTATAAGAGAAATTGACTGAGTGAGCTTCCTCATATAGTCTCTAGACCATGAGGCTATAAGGGAAATTGACCGTGTGATCTTCTTGAGAGAGTCCTTCACTACCTTAGACTATAAGGGAATTGACTGAGCGTGCTTCCTCAGAGAGACTTATTATTTAGTATGACCAAACCAGAGGGGATAGGCTGAGTGTACTACCCAGAGGGTTGTTGGTACCTATTGGATAGGTCCAGAGGGGATGAATGTGAGTACTTCCGAGATGGATTCATGTTTGTGTTTAGCTCTTTGTTTCATTACGGCTTGTTGAACTATGGATTGATTACTGTTGTGTATCATTCTGTTTACTGCCTACTGTTTTCTGCTTACTATACTATTACCTACCATATACTCACTAAAAGTTAGGCACCGATCATTGGGTGGATTCCTACTAGGATTTAGTCTCGCAGCCTGTTTGGGTCATGCTTTTGGGCCCAAAGAGATTATATTGTTGCAGGTATAGACAAGGGAAAGCACCCTTCGAATTCAAGTACTTGACTTGCATTGGAGTAGGAGAGCATGTGACCAAGCTGAGGATTGCGATGCTGAGGAGTTTCTTATCTGTTTTATTTTATACTTTGGTTTATTACTATTTCAAGAATTGTGACTTCTTTGTCTACTTTCCTAGACATATATGTATCATTCATCATTTATATATATGTGTGTGTGTGTGATCCTTCTGTTTATCATATTTAGTCTTTCATTGTTCACTTGTGTATGGATTGTTTACTTCTTCCACTATTTTTATTATCTTCCATTCCGCTTTGTACTCTACCAATGACGACATAGTTTCCCCACTATCACACACAAGGCCCTCGATGGTAGCCGATAGCCTCTGGAATTCGGGTAAATTCTCTTAAGTCCATGTGACCAACCTGGTACGGAGCGCCACTAGGTGGCTTTCGGAACCGGGGTGTTACACATGTAGTTTAGGTATTGGTGTGGGGCTTAAAGTATAGGATACCCAAGGTGTTGGTGAACCGACGTGAAGATGGTCGGAATGACAGGGTGTTAGACTTGAACCTCGGGGAGGATTCCTAGGTACCTTTCCTTGGAATGGATCAAAGACCATGTAGTTCAAGATGGTGTTTGGAGCTTACACTCCAGGCTAGCCATGGTGTTGGTTAACCGACATAAAGGAGGTCGGAATTACCGGGGTGGTGGGCTTGAACCTCATGGAGGCTTCCAACGTACCCTACCGTGGCGAGGATCAAAGGACTCATAGTTCAGGTATGGTTGTGGGGCTTACACTCTAGGCTGCCCAGAGAGGATGTTAAGGATGATGCTTACTCTAAGACCACATGATTCTTGCTCGGTGTGAGAAACAAAAGGCAGCAGAGACCTGATGATCACGTTGTGAAAGGTGCGTCCATGGGAATTGGAGTAGGGCGTGCGAGTGGCTAGCGACCGAAAGAGGAAGTTGGGCCTTATTCTTGTTTAGAATCCTAGGGAGATGGATATTGGGACTTACTCCATGGTTGAGGCCTAGGTGGTGACAAAGCCCAGCGGGAGAGGGATTCGGCACGGAAGAGAGGAGGAGCATCGTTCCCCATCACGTCCATTGCTAGCCTTGTGCACTAGAAAAGAAAGGAGGAGCAGCGGTGATACCTCCTTTAAGAAAGGAAAGGGGAATACACCAAGGTGGTTGCCCTTCCCTAGGGACAGGAGCCACCTCAAAAAAGAGGATATAATTCCATGTGAGAATTATTTTAATCCCATTAAGACGAACGAACATGAAGAATGTCCAAGTTGGGGGACCTCGCATAGGATGCATTGGGTGAGATCACAATTTAACATCATGTTCTGAGGATGATGGTGGTTATAAGTTTAATTTCCTGTAGGTCGGAGGAGGGAGGGTTCACTCTGCACCCCTAGGATATACATAACTGGTACCCTATGCCCCTTGCTGAAGAGTAGGGATAGGAAATTCCTTGATTGAGGGGTGTCGTGTGGTGATCCCATTGGGGGTCCACGTTAGCGTGGCTATGGAAAGAAGTAATAGCTGTTATCATGCCTATGTGAAGGAGAATGAGGCGAAGTAACGCAATAGGAAGTATGTAATGGCCCAGACCTCTCCGGCCCATTCTTTTGTCAAAAGAAGGCCACGAAGTGTTCTGGAGGGTAAAATGGACTTTTACCACACTTTCCAGAATTTTGAAACTACACGCTGTGTAGTTTGAGAACATTCCATGTACCCCCTTGCCGGGTATACCTCGTGTTGTAGGTCGTGTACTTGCCGTGTGAAATAAATGGGTGCACACCGTGTGTCCAGTTCTACACGTCGTGTAGTCCGTCCCCGCGTATGCGTTACCAGTCAACAGTCGTGTACCGTTTTAGAGCCATGTCCTTTCCATGTTCAATAAATGAGTACACGTCGTGTGTCTAAACTACACGCCGTGTAGTCCCTCCCCGCGTATGCGTTACCATAAAAACTTGTGTTGACCAGTCAACAGCTGTAGAGCCGTGTTGGAGGCCGCGTGGAGACCGTGTAAAATAACAGAGTACACATCGTGTACTATAAAGTACACGTCGTGTACATTTTCTTTTCTCGCCTATAAAAGGAGGGGTCCCTCCTCCTTTTCAACTCACTCCTCTCCTCCCCATTCCTCTGAGCAGAGCTCTCCCAAGCGACTCAAAGGCTCCTTTTCTTCCATAACTTCTTTGTCTGAGCTCCGATTTATGATCCGTCAGTGGCCACGGGATCGTAACGATGAGGAGGAACATCCGAGCTTGGATCTGTTATCATTCCTTCGGCTATTCCTTTCTAAATTCCACCCGAGGAGGTTTTTCCGGGACCTGACAGAACTGACGGACGCCGATGGACGTCTTCTAAGGTTGATCTGGGGGAGCGTTACGATTGGAACCTGTTGAGGTAGGGATCTTTCCTTCGTCTCTCTAATTTGTGCATCATGCGGGGTGGGTATCCCCTTGTTTTCATGGGGACCTATTGAACCATTAAATAAAGATAATAACTGGTTAAATAATGGGGATGGGTAAGTTGTTATGTTTATCTTATATCCTGTGAAATTATGTTGTGAATTGAATGAGCTTCTGCCTACTGAAAATCATGGTCATTGGGGGCCTTTGCTTATGCAATTAAATGTTTCCCACTCCTTCGGGATTTTCTTATGGATGGAAACTTTGTGGAATGTGGAATTGGTTAAGCACGTAAAGTTGGCTATTTAAAATATGGAACGCTTGTGTGATCACCCCGGTTAAACAAAATGGAATGATGAACATGTGGGTGTTAGCTTGTTTATGTGGAATATGATGGGGGTGTTTTGTTGGTTATTGTGGATTGGGTGAGCAGTGGGGTTGCGGTTGACATGGTTGTGGGGTGGTGTGAATGTTATGTTGGTGACGAGAAGCGCGGCTGCGATAAGTGGTATTAAAGGGATAATGATGAGCGGTGCAGTTGTGGTTATAGTGGATGGCAGCGGGGCTATAGGGATGGGCTTGAATGTGAGCGAACTATGGGCTGTGAATAATAAATAAAAAGTGGAAGAGTTAATGAATTGTGTGGCATGGTAATGGAACGAGATTAATAATCAATGGGTTGGTTGGTTGATAAGAAGGACCTTGGTTGTGTTGCTTGAGTTTTTCTAACTTGATTTGTGGATGGCAGGGATATGTTTTATGAACTATCAATGTGGTTGGTTGTGGATAGTTTCCCCATAGTTAAAGAACTAATAAAACTAATTCTGCAGAAATGTGAAAACCTAAATGGGGTTGGGGTTGTTGTTTTATGCATGCTTCGTAGTAGCAATGCCGAGGCACATGCTCAGTTATTTGTTTAGAAGCCATAGGTTGGGCTGGGTGTTTTGGTATACATATATATATCTGTATCTTTTTTGTTTTATTGCACCCCACCCATGTTGAGGACGTAGTGCCAAACACTCCCATTTCATGGGAGAGGGTGTTTTCCCCTTAGTTACTAGCTCCTTCCTGCTCCTTCTCCCCGAGGTTGTGATGGATTGAGGCAACCTTGCACCTAAAAATATTTGGGTAGGTTTCGATTGAGGTGGTTTTAGCCCAAGACTCTTCGGGCAGGTTCTACTATTTCCCAAGAATCTTTGGAATGAGGCCCAGGTGTGTGCGGGCGGGATACGTGGTTGTGAGGCCCAAGTGTGTGCGGGAAGGATGTGTGGTTTGTGAGGCCCAGGTGTGTGCGGGCAGGGAGAGTGTGGTAGAGTCAGGACGTTCATCATTAGGAAGAGCAGCTAACTACTGGGAAATGGTGCGGGGTACCCAATACTCTTGTTCTTATACTACTACTACCTACTGTGATTGTGTTTTTGGTGAGTGTGGCTAGTGAGGTTGGGTGGATAGAATTCCCTGAAAGGTTTATTCTGTTGTTCTCACAGGACATTAGGATTTCTCCCCACTTGCACGAGAGCTTTAGGTTTCCCTACTGAGTATACTTGTATTCTCATCCTATGTTTACTTTCAGGTTTCCAGGAGGACTACCAGGGCCGTGCGGGACCCTACTAGTCAGACAGTTGGAGTTTTTGCAGTTTTTGTACTCTTGTTTTCTTTTGGTATTGTTCTTTTGAGCATTCGTTTACTTTCACCTTGTTATAAAATTGTTTAAACATGCATGTGGGCTTGGTTTGGGTTTATTTATATACACTTGTTCTTTTCCTTTTTTTGGTGGTTGAATTGTCCTATTTCCCGATCCTAAAAAATAAAAAGGGTAATGCCTCCCATATTTGTGAAAACTCATACCCTTGGTGCTAGTCACCACCCCGGGGCCTACTAGAGGCGGGACTCGAGGGTCATTATCTCTATTTCACCATTTCCAGATCTTGAGGGGCATCTTTGGTTGGAGGGGGTCGTGACAGAATGGTATCAGAGCTGATGGTTGAGAGATAGGATGGAGTATGGAGTTAGGAACAGTGAGGATTGCATGGGATGGTAGGGGGACAATGTTAGTTAATCTTGGTGAGGGACATAGGCCAGGGAAGACTGGCTAGGACATGGGATTTTAGGGCCCTCCGTGATCCGATGTAAGGACTCTGAGACTACCGAACGACCAAGTGATACTACATTGATTGCAGGGTAGAGACCCTAGGGAAGGTACTTTCATCATCATGAATGTGTTTTAATTGATTTGGGTGTTCTGGGAAAGAAATTGAAATTAAATGATAAACCTCGAGCTTTTCCTTACTACGTCGTCTTAGGCAATCCTTGTTTACCATACAACTATGGCAACTAGACGTCGTCCCAGGGTGGCTCTGACAGCCGAGGCCCAGCAGATTCAGGTGGTCGATCAGATGAGGATTGACCAAGAGAAAGAAACTAGCTAGTGGAAGAAGACTCTTCGTTCTTTTTAGCGGCAGACCCTCAAGAAGTACGAGGGTAGTACTTCAGATATGGAGACATAGGGGTGGCATGAGGAGCTAGGGATCACTTTTACCTTGATCCGTGCTCTGAGGGAGTACTAGGTTCACCTAGCAGTAGGTCAGCTGAGAGGCGTGGCACGATAGTGGTGGAGGCTCTACTTTGGATAGAGGATAGAGGTATTGGTTCCATGGGCTGACTTTGGGAAGGAATTCTGAGAGGAATTCCTTTCTTCCATGATCAAGGCGGAGAAGCGGCAGGAGTTACTCTCCCTTTAGCAGGGGAGTATTTCGGTACGAGAGCTGGGGATCAAGTTCATGGATCTCCCGCGCTTTGCTCTGGATCTCTTTCCGGATGAGGAGTCTCGGGTGAGACGTTTGGAAGAGGAATTTCGTCCTTCGCTCGAGTATGCTGTCACCCCCTTCACCCTTCCGACATACCAGGCGGTACAGAAGAAGGCAGAGGTTGTAGAGAGGATTCACTCGCTGGGAGGTGCACCTCAAGAGGGGATCCAGCCGGGCTCGTCGAAGGGGAAGGTAGTCAGCAGCAGGTCTCCTGCGACGGGACCTTCCAGGTCAGGCCAGTGGGGAGCAGGCCCCAGTAGTTCCAGTTCAGATCATCAGGTCCTCGTCCCTTCTTCAAGAGCCCAAGACCAAAGTGTTTTTCTTGTGGAGGTTTCGGGAACATTCAGAGTCGGTGCCCGACCCGAGCTCAGTACGTTGGAGGTGGGCAGGTTCAGCGCCCACCTCAGCTGCACTAGTTGTCGGCGAGGCCCTTCTAGAAGCAGCAGGACCATGCTCTTCCGAGGGCAGACTTTGCGGGAGGAGGCTGACCTCAGGGTGCTCCTCAGGGACCTCAACCAGGGCATGGTCGGGGAGGTGGACGACATCAGAGAAGCAGATGAGATGGGCGTGGACAGTTGCACGCATCAGAGTTGACAGCTATGGTAGGACCAGAGGTGGTGTGAGGTATTATTTGTTTGTTCAGCCCTCTTGTTTCTGCTTTGTATGATTCGGGAGCTTCGCACTCATTCGTTGCACTTGGTCTAGCCCATGCTTTGGGACTAGATGTAGAGAGACTTTCCATACCACTGGGGATGAGTACACCATTTAGAGTCCAGAAAAGTGTATCTTGTGTTTTCCAGGGATGTGGGCTGACGTTGGGACCACATCAATCTAGTTGGGTCCTTCTTCTGTTACAGATGTAGCCATACGATGTCATCCTAGGCATCAACTGGTTGTTTTTTGTTAGTTTCATTGTCGACTGCTTCCGGAGAAGAGTCATGTTCTCCAATATGGATGGGCAGCGCGTATCTTTTGTTTGCGAGAGGAGATATCAGGTGGGAAGACAGCATGTGAAGCATCTCCTTTCCTTGTTAGGCGGGTTATCAGTGGTTCCCGTTGATACAGAGATGATGGATATCCCGGAGGTTGTTGGGGAGTTCCTCGATGTTTTTCTTGAAGTGGTTGTGATTCTACCCCCCCCCCCCCCCCCCGACGTGATGATGAGTTCGGGATAGACTAAAAGCCTGGTGCCCGTCCGATTTCGATGGCCCCTTATCGTATGGGACCTTCAGAGTTGCGGGAGTTGCGGATTCAGATTGACGATCTGATGGAGAATGGTGTTGTTCGACCCAGCGTATCACCATGGGGTGCTCCAGTTTTTTTCGTGAAGAAGGCAGATGGTGGTCTCATGCTTTGCATATACTACCGATGGTTGAACCAGGTAATGGTAAAGAACCGCTACCCCCTCCCAAGGATATATGATCTCTTCGACCAACTGAGGGGAGCAGGTTGGTTTTCCATGATTGATCTATGATCTGGATATCATCAGCTAAGGGTAAAGGACAGTGACATCTCAAAGAACGCTTTCAGGTGCAGGTATGGGCACTTCGAGTTTTTGGTGATGCCGTTTGGAGTTACGAATGCACCGGCTATGTTCATGGGACTTATGAACATTGTCCTCTGAGTGTTTCTGGACCGGTTCGTCATTGTTTTTATCGATGACATCCTGATCTACTCAAGATCATAGGAGGAGAACATTGAGAATCTCAGGGCAGTCTTGGAAGTCCTTCGACACCACCATCATTATGGGAAATTGTCAAAGTGTAAGTTCTTTACCCAATAATTACACTTACTTGGGCACGTGGTGTCTTATCATGGAGTGTCAGTGGACCCGTCGAAGGTGGAGGCAGTTGTTTCTTGGGCAGCACCCAAGAGCGTGGCAGAAGATCGTAGTCTCCTAGGGTTAGCAGGTTACTATCAGAGGTTCTTTTCGGACTTCTCTCGAGTTGCTGCTCCATTGACAGCTTTGACTAGGAAGAACTAGGTCTTCCTATGGAGTGAGCAATTCTAGAAGGCTTTTGACTACCTGAAGGAGAAGTTGGTCCGTGCTCCCGTACTTAGGTTTCCAGAGGAAGGGTTTTTGTATGAGGAGATTTGTGATGCTTCTGGTCTTGGTATGGGGTACGTGATGATGCAGAAGAATGGAGTGATCTATTATGGGTCTAGGCAGTTACGCCCTCACGAGCGTAACTATGCCACCCATGACCTAGATCTTGTAGAAGTAGTGTTCGCACTGAAGTTTTGGCGACATTACCTCTTTGGGGAGCGCTTTGTGGTCTTCTCAAATCACAAGAGCCTGCGTTATATCTTCTCCCAGAGTGACATGTACTTACGGCAGCGGAGATGGGTTGAGTTTCTCTAAGACTATGACTTTGAGATCTCTTACACTGAAGGTAAGGGAAACATTGTGGATGATGCCCTGAGTAGGAAGTCGCATAAGGAAGTGGTTCGGGAGTCCACTGATGCTTGGAAAGTGATGGAAGAGTTGGACGCCTTGCACTTGGATGCCAGGGTAGAAGGTGTTATAGGCTGTTTGTTTCAGATGATGGTGCAGTCCTCCTTGTTGCAATAGGTGGAAGAGTCTCAGTGGGGGGACTCCGAGGCGGAAGTGATGTGGGATCTTGTCGATCAGGGGAACGCTGCAGAGGGATGGTTAGAAGACAGCCGACATCGGGTGATTTTCCATGGAAGGATGTTTGTTCCGGAGGCAATACGCGAGGGAGTTCTCAGTGAGTTCCATAGCTCAGCCTTGGCGGTACATCCATGAGTTTCAAAAATGTACCGAGGCCTAAGGGAACAGTTTTGGTGGCCCGGGGTGAAATGGGCAGTGGTGGAGTTTGTGGCTAAATTCCTAGTGTGTCATCAAGTGAAGGATGAACACCATGTTCCCATTTGGTTGTTCCACCCTTTAGATGTCCCCAAGTGGACGTGGGATAAAATCTCAATGGAATTTGTCACAGGACTAACCAGAGCTCAGGGTTGTTATAATGCTATCTAGGTAGTGGTGGACCGACTGATGAAATCAGCTCACTTCCTAGCAATTAAGGAGTCGGGCCCAGTGAGTACCTTAGCACAGAGGTACGTAGACGAGGTGGTGCATTTGCATGGAGTTCCAAAGACCATCATCTCAGATCGGGATACTCAGTTTACCTCATGAGTCTGGAGGGGGTTACAACATGCTTTTAGCACCCAGCTATGCCTTAGCACTACTTTCCACCCCCAGACCGATGGGCAGACGGAGCGGACTATCCAGATGTTGGAGGACATGCTGCGAGCATGCTTTCTAGATTTCAGAGGATCATGGGTATGACACTTTCCTTTAGTAGAGTTTTCCTACAATAACATCTTCCACTCTACTATTGGCATGGCACCATTTGAGGCTTTGTATGGAAGACCATGTCGTTCACCCATTTGCTAGGCAATGGTTGGTGAGACGGGTGCTCTTGGACCAGAGGTAGTTCAGAGCACCATAGAGAAAATCCATCTTGTACGTGAGAGGATGAAAGCGGCTCAGGATCGACAGAAGTCATACGCTGATCGTCGGAGGAGGCCCTTGGAGTTCGAGGTGGGAGATCATGTGTTCTTGAAGGTTTCCCCTCAATGGGGGAAGCGGAGGTTTGGGAAAGGGAGAAATATCTCAACTAGGTTCATCAGACCTTTTGAGGTGATGAGGCGATTCGGCGAGGTGGCATATCACCTGGCCCTGCCACCTCAGTTGGAGAAGGTTCATGACGTCTTCCACGTCTCCTATCTTCGTCTGTACTTACACGATGACTCCCACGTTATCGACTGGGGAGAGTTAGATATGGGATATGACGCAACCTTTGAGGAACAACCAGTCAGAATCGAGGATCGTAAAGAGAAGGGGCTTCGTGGACGAACCATTCCGTTGGTTCGTGTGTTTTGGAGGCATGGCGGCCTCGAGGAGAGCACTTGGGATCGGGAGTCCCAGATGCACCCTCAGTACTCGGAGTTGTTTTTACTTGTGTTTTCCCATGTTCTTCTGAGATTTGTGTTGATGTTATACTCTGTACCTTTGATATATGGAATGTTTGGCTTGTCGGTTGTGAGACCTTTGTTTCCTTGTTCCCTGGTAATGTGTAACATGTCCGGATGTGTGGGGAAAGGGAAAAACCTGACCCTTAATCTAGACTCATTAATGAGGATGCGATTGAACCTGTGTGGGTGAGTCAGTTCCGCCTAAAGCGGATAATATCTCGACATAGGAGAATAAATTTCCCAAAACCACATGTTCGGGTAGTGTGTTGGTTGTGTAGTGTTGGGGGTAGTACGAGTTGAAAAATCCTCATGTATGAAAGTGGGAAGACCCAATTCTTAATCGAGACGCGTTAATGAGGATGCGATTCAACACATGAAGGCAAGTCAATGCCGCCTAAAGCGGATAATATCTCGACATAAGAGAAGTAATTCCTAACACATATGATTATGGTTGTTGGTTGGGTTCCTGTTATAACGAGAACCCTAAGAGGTATCCTGTTGGGTTCCTCTGGGATGGTTTTGAATTCTTGGGGATGAGAATGTATTAAGATGTATCTGATGTAATGGCCCGGACCTCTCCTGCCCATTCCTTTGTCAAAAGAAGGCCACGAAGTGTTCTAGAGGGTAAAATGGACTTTTCCCACACTTTCCAGAATTTTGAAACTACACGCCGTGTATTTTGAGTACACGGAGTGTACCTCCTTGCCGGGTATACCCCATGCTGCAGGCCGTGTACTTGCCGTGTGAAATAAATGGGTGCACGCCATGTCTCCATTTCTACATGCCGTGTAGTCCTTCCCCGCGTACACATTACCAGTCAACGGCCATGTACCGTGTTAGAGCCATGTCCTTGCCATGTTCAACAAATGAGTACATGCCATGTGTCTAGACTACATGCCATGTAGTCCCTCCCCACGTATGTGTTACCCTCAAACTGGGTGTTGACCAGTCAACAGCCATGGAGCCGTGTTGGAGGCAGCATGGAGACCGTGTAAAATAACTGAGTACACGCCGTGTACCATAAAGTACACGTTGTGTACTTTTTCTTTTCTCACCTATAAAAGGAGGGGTCCCCTCCTCCTTTTCAACTCACTCCTCTCCTCCCCATTCCTCTGAGCATAGCTCTCCCAAGAGACTCAAAGGCTCCTTTTATTCCATAACTTCTTCGTCTGAGCTCCTATATACTATCCATCAACGACCACGGGATCGTAACGATGAGGCAGAACATCTGAGCTTGGATTCGTTATCTTTCCTTCGGCATTTCCTTTCCGAATTCCACCCAAGGAGGTTTTTTCGGGACCCGACAGAAGTGACGGACGCTGACGGACGTCTTCTAAGGTTGATCCGGGGGAGCGTTGCAATCTGAAACTATTAAGGTAGGGATCTTACCTTCGTCTCTCTAATTTTTGCATCATGCAGGGTGGGTATCCTCTTGTTTTCATGAGGACCAATTGAACCATTGAATAAAGGTAATAATTGGTTAAATAATGGGGATGGGGAAGTTGTTATGTTTATCATATATCCTGTGATATTATGTTGTGAATTGAATGAACTTCTGCCTACTGAAAATCATGGTCATTGGGGGCCTTTGCTTACGCAATTAAATTTTTCCCTCTACTTCTGGATTTTCTTATGGATGGAAACTTTGTGGAATGTGGAATTGGTTAATCACGTAAAGTTGCCTGTTTAAAATCTGGAACCCTTGTGTGATCACCCCGGTTAAACAAAACGGAATGATGAACATGTGGGTGTTGGCTTGTTTACGTGGCATATGATGGGGTGTTTTGTGGGTTGTTGTGGATCGGGTGAGCAGTGGGGCTGCGGTTGACTTGTTTATGGGTTGGTGTGAATGTTATGTTGGTGACGGGCAGTGGGGCTGCGATAAGTGGTATTAAAAGGATAATGATGAACGATGCAGTTGTGGTTATGGTGGTTGGCAGTGGGGCCGCAGGGATGGGTTTGAATGTGAGCGAACTATCGAAAGTGAATAATAAATAAAAAGTGGAAGAGTTAAAGAATGGTGGGTCATGGGAATGGAACGAGATTAATAATCAATGGGTTGGTTGGTTGATAAGAATGACCTTGGTTGTGTTGCTTGTGTTCTCCTAACTTGATTTGTGGATGGCAGGGATACGTTTTATGAATGATCGATGTGGTTGGTTGTGGATAGTTTCCCAGTAGTTAAGGAACTAATAAAACTAATTCTTCTAAAACGTGAAAACCTAAATGGGGTTGGTGTTGTTGTTGTATGCATTATTCATAGTAGCAGTGTCGAGGCACATGCTCAATTCTCTGTTTAGAAGCCATATTTTGGGCTGTGTGTTTTGGTATACATATATATATATCTGTATCTTTTGTGTTTTATCTCACCCCACCCATGTTGAGAAACTAGTTCCGAACACTCCCATTACAGGGGAGAGAGTGTTTTTCCCTTAGTTACTAGCTACTTCCTACTCCTTCTCCCCTAGGCTGTGATGGATTGAGGCGACCTTACACCTAAGAATCTTCGGGTAGGTTTCGATTGGGGTGGTTTTATCCCAAGACTCTTCGGGCAGGTTCTACTGTTTCCCAAGAATCTTCGGGATGAGGCCCAGGTGTGTGTGGGCGGGGAGAGTGTGGCCGCGTCAGGACATTCGCCATTAGGAAGAGCTGCTAACTACTGGGAAATGGTGCAGGGTACCCAATACTCTTGTTCTTATACTACTAATACCTTCTATGATTGTGTATTTGGTGAGTGTGGCTTGTGAGGTTGGGTGGATATAATTCCTTTCTAGGTTTCTTCTGTTGTTATCACGGGACATTAGGATGTCTCCCCACTTGTGCATGAGATCTTTAGGTTTCCCCACTGAGTATACATGTATGCTCACCCTACGTTTACTTTCAGGTTTCCAGGAGGACTACCAGGGCTGTGCAGGAGCCTACTAGTTGGAAAATTGGAGTTGTTGCAGTTGTTGTACTCTTGTTTTCTTTTGGTATTGTACTTTTGAGCTTTCTTTTACTTTCACCTTGTTATAAAATTGTTTAAACATGCATGTGGGATTGGTTTGGGTTTATTTATATACACTTATTCTTTTCCTTTTTTTTGGTGGTTGACTTGTCCTATTTCTTGATCCTAAATAATAAAAAGGGTAATGCCTCCCATATTTGTGAAAACTCATACCCTTGGTGCTAGTCTCCACCCCGGGGCCTACTGGAGGCGGGACTCGGGGGTCATTATCTCCCTTTCACCATTCCCAGATCAAGAGGGGCATCATTGGTAGGAGGGGTTCGTGACAAAGTACCATCCAAGGGACTTTAAAATCACTTCTTGCAAACCTGGAGGGTAGCACGGGAAAAGGAAAATGCAAAGAAAAGGAGTTCATAGGCAGGGGCCCTGTGAAGCTATGATGCTCCACGTATTGGGGGTACTTGCGAAGGGGTGTGCTTCGCGAAGTGGAGTGTCATTGTAACACCCTGAGATTTTATGAAAAATATTATTTTTAATTTCATTGATGTATTGTGTTGTAAGCTACAAAAAAAAGGATCTTGCACTAAACAAATCCCTAACTTGGCTTACTTTACACGCAATCACAACCTTCCACGATAGCTTGTGTTGTATGCAATATCGAGTTTCACTAAACAGCGATATGTTATTAAATTATTATATAAACTAGCCGTAATTAATAGTAATACTGAATTTTTTAAATTTTATAAATTTTATCTTTCAAAATGGACTTCATTTTTGGATTCGGAATATCGAAATTAGCCAAGTGTGAATTTTTGGTATTTTTTTGAGAACATTCAATTTTTTGATCAATAGTGAAAACACTGGGTTACTATATAAAAACCGACTTTTTATTTAAATAATTATTTATTTTATTTAAATTTATTTTAGGAAAAAATTGATACATAATACCTATGTATGTTCAATGTAAATAATTGGAGTCATTTTATAATAATTTTAAATATATTCAAATTTTATTGATCTTTTCACCGTCTTTTACCCACATCCATGGAGAATATGGAAATTCACATAAAACATAATATTACCTCTTCTGTGAGTGGAATTTAGAAAATCCGAGATACACGATTAATATCAAATACTAAAATGTGGTTCAATGAGATGAAAATAATTTTTATTGAATAGTAACTTTTTACTTTTATTTACCACGGTTAAAAGTAAATTGGGTAATTAAAGGTAAAAATTATATTATTATTACCCTAAAACATGTCCTAACTCTATTTTATAAGTGTAATTATACCAAAAACATCCTTAGGAATAAAATATGACCATTTATGTCCACATGGATTAGATTAGGACATTTATTATTAATTTATTTAAAGAAGGGTTAAAATAGTTAAAATCAATGTTTAATAACTAAATAATTTTTAATATAGGTTTATACATAAGATAAATTCGACTATAAATATTAATTAGAAAGATAAAAATATTTCTACCTAATGGTATTTTATTTATAATTTTTATACATTAAATAATTTAAGTTACTTATGACACAATGGTGATGTAGTAATTACCTCAATAATGAAATATTAGAATAATTGTTGTTATAAATTCCCAAATAAATATAATTTGAGACTTTTTATGAATTCCACTAATTTTATAGGTTAATATTACATGTTATTGGTGAAATAATTAACTTTTTTCGAACTAATCATGATGTTATAATTTTCACAAAAAATCCATTACCAAATAGTGTCAAAATTGACATAAAATAGTTTTTAAAATAAATATTATTTTATTAATTGTTATTAAATTCCTAAAAATCTAAGGTTCGGCCAAGCTACTTATATCATGTTATTTGTATAATTAATTGACCACTTGGGGGGTCTCTTGGATGTATATGGTATGTTTATTAACTATATAATATAAAAATACAATGTGACATGGTAAATGTCAATCTAATTAACTAAGAGTTAAAACTAATAGATGAGGTTAATATAATGACCCAAACCTGTCTAAAATATATTGGTTGAGTGGATTTCGACCCATCCCCACCTTATCATCTAAATAAATCAATTTGTAGCTATTAAAAACAGAATATGACTTTATTATAAAATAATATTTTATGTTTTTTCAAAGGTGCCCCTCTCCTCCCTTATAAAAAGGCCACCCCTTCCCTCTTCTCTTCACACCCTTTTGAGCCTTGAATCTCGTCCAAAACCTGACCATTTCTCTTCTCCACTTCCCTAGAAACATTCTTGAGGTTTTTTTCTTCTCAAAATACCAACTCTACTTCCTTAAGAGGAAGCTTAAAGGAGGTGTGTCAATGAAGAGGTAATCTCTTCTTCCGATTCTCTCAAGTTTCATTCTTCTTCTACTTCTTCTTCTTTAGTTGTATCATTATAAATTAATAACATCAGTATTAAATATATACTGATATGTTATTATAAATATTAAACAACCTTATTTCACCTTCTATCCATCCTACGGAAAATGAAATCACCGTGCGTGCGAACGTACGGAATACCGTCTCCACACAGTGGTGTAATCTGTTTTCGACCACCACCTTACATGGATTGGTATAATGGTGTAAATAAATAACTATATATGTTTATTGTAAAGTTATATTGATTATGAAATATTATACATAAACTTCAATACAATTCCACGATCAGGGGAATGATATCATCGCTCGTGCATACGTACGGACTACCGTCTCCACGATGTGATGAGATTCATTCTCAATGTTAACCATTCATCAATGATTATGAAGTATATATAATTAATAATAATGAAATATATGGAATAATAATTATACTGGAGTTATGTATATCTATATTTATGTCATATACTTAATTCCATTCAATTTAATAAGGAAACGAAAACAGAGTTCATGTGTACGTACGGCCTACCGTCTCCATGAACCGTGTATTTAATTACATTTATCGATCTATCATATATATATGTATATTATGAATATATATTATATATAAATCATTTTTTACATTCTGGAATTACGTAAATCCGTATATAAGTAATAATATCAAGAAAACAAGTTGAAACACATATGATAAATGAAACTATTTTACCCAAAATGATTCTTTAACATAGAATTTACAAAATAAAGGGTAATATAAAGTCATAAGTGAACTATATATGATATCATAACAATGAATATGATTCTGTAATAAGTCAATGAAAAAATTTAAATCATGATACATGAGGTTAGGATACATACGAAGCATATTAGACGTAAGGTAAGGGATAACTATTCCAATCTCGCTCTTATCCGAGATTGTTTTTTCGTAAGTATTTACTGGGGTTTTTTTATCATCCATGTCCCTATTTTCTAAAAATGTTTTCATGTATGTTTAATGTCATTTTTACCCATTTTTTAATTTTACGACATGTTATGAATGGAATCTTACTTTTTTTTTACCACACAAGTAACTTTTTTACTTTTCCGACAAAAGTACGAGAAGAATGTTATTTTTAACTTATACAACGTGAACGGATTTTTACGGTTTCATAACGCCTCATTTTCATGAAGCTTCCTCTACAATATTGCATGATTATTTTCAAAAAATAAACCTTTTCTTATAAAATTTCATGGAATTTTATTAAAAGAAAATGATTTTGAAGAAAAAGGATATTTTCCTCAAGAATTCGTTTCAAGTGTTTTATCAAAAATATTTTCCATATAAAATGACATTATTTAATATGATTATGTTTCAAGTATAATGTCTCCATTATTTACATGGTTTTATTCATATTATAATCAAATGATATTGATTTTTTCATATTGTTTATGTTATGATGGCATGATGTTTAAGAATCCCATTCTATTACATGGTCTATGCTATTATGTATGATTTATGATTTTGTGGCACACGAAAGAATGATTTCATTATGAGATGGGTGGGACATATATCTCCCTACAATGCATTCGGTAAAGATTTATATGTCATGATATAGACATGGCTAGAATGGTAAGTTAATCTGGTTCAGTAATACAGGACTGGGATGAGGAGTGGACTTGATTCATAAAGGGAATTTTTCCACTAAGATGGTCTTGGCAGTAATGCCTTGGCTACTATGGAAATCATATCATGTGCTAAATGGTTTCCACAATCACATGTTTTATTCCCATGCTATTTTATCAGGAATAATGTTTCTTTATAATCTATGCCTTTTGTACTGCCATTTTTTATGTCATTGCCAAAGATTTTGATGTTTAAACATTATATTCATATTTTTAAGTTCAAATGTATATGATTTGTTTTATTTTATCCATGCTTACCCTTTCTGATCATTTGATCTCCCCCTTTATATGTTTTCTTTTCACCAGGATCTAAAGAAAGGTTTTAGGTAAGAAAACCAAAAGGGGAAGATCTTTATGGGAGATGTTGAAGATCATTCACCACGATTATAAGATTACGTTCTGAGTTTCCAGAGACACTAAACTATTACCGTCTTTTTGTGTCTGTTTTTGTTATGTATTAAGTATTCCGCAAAAGTAATGTAATGTCAATGTACGTCAAGATTCGGGTCTCTATAGGCATAAAATAAGCATAAGACACAGGTGCATGTGGAAGGTTCTTCATGAAGTGGAATGGAATTCACAGGGCAATTCCTTGCGAAGCAAGGGTGCCTCGCGAAGAAAGGGTGCCTTGCAAAGAATAGGGTAGTGGATCAGGGTGCTTTGCGAGGCACAATTGCCCTGGCTTAGCATAAAAGACACATGTGTGTGAGTGGTGTTTTGAGAAGCATAAACACTCCATGAAAACCTGGGTACCCTTGGGGATCCTCATCCTCTTCAGAGGCTCGTAGGATCTATGAAAGGAATCCCTCTCTAAAGAGGGGGGAATTGATGCATGGGTAATTTTGTGATGCAAAAATTCCTCACATTTCTCATGGTTCACAGAGCAGAGAGTGCTTCACGATTGAGGATCTAATAAGTTGAAAGGTTAGATCATTCATCTTTTTGGCTCAAGAGGAGACTTGTATTTATAGGAAAGGGGTTTCGCAATGAAAAACATGCTCGGTGCGAAGACGAAGCTTGCTCCCCGGTGGGATCACGAACGTCAAAGTGGCTCGCGGGGCCTCCCTCCTCCATGCTCTGTGGCGGGTTCACAAACGTCAATGTGGCTCACGGTGCCTCCCACCTCCTTGATCCATGGTGGGTTTGCGAATGTCAAAGTGTCTCATATAGCCTCCCGCCTCCTTTCTCTGCGGTGTGCATGGGGCCATGGAGCTCCGTGAACGGGCTTTGCGAGGCAGCCCTAGAGGCTTCCACATGTTCTTCTTTGTCCCCAATTTTCTCGCCAACAAATATTAACCAAAACCAAAATTGTTAGTATAATATTATATGATCCCTAAAAAGGATAATCCATTATAGAAATAAATACTACTATTAATCTCAAAAATTAATCAAAAAATATCCAAAGTTCAACACAGACCATTAAAAAAACAATTATCCTTAAAATTATTCAAAATAATCCAAAATAATTTTGAAACCAAAAATTCATAAGGATTTGATCACATATTCTTCCACGATAAATGTTAACATTTATCTCTAAATAACACCAACTTCTCTTAATGTCACATAATTACAAGTAATTAACCTAATGACATAATATCTATAGTAGGTTAATCATTTTCTTAAATAACCCAAATCCCTATAAGTCCCAAATAAACATACATTCTTCCCAAATATAATCTACCTTTATTTCTCAAATTAAATCCCATTTTATTCTATTTTCTTTATTCACATGGTGTTTCCAAAAGAGTGAACGTCTTCCAAAATAAAATATATCACTTAATCACAAAATCATTTTCTTATACAAAGGATAAATAATAAGTTCCAAAAATAAAAATACTCTTGATCCATAAAATCATTTAACTAAAAAGAATTAGTCATATTAACCAGTGGATTCAAGTAGTCTTGTGGTATGAGATAAATACTAGTCACACATTTGTTGTGGGTTCGATTCCCACAGCTTTGTTCAACGCAACAAGTTGTCAAATGGTCTGTGTGTTGTCCTTTTTCAGAAACTATATTATTTTATAAAATTCCCAAAAATGAGATAAATTCCTCAAAATATTCATAATATTTTTGAACCACAAATTTTATCTCATACCTTTACTTTTCTTCCCAAAATGTTAACCCTGTAATTGAATAAAATTCAAGGATCATATAATCCCATATGGTTTTTTATTACTATATCCACAAAATAAAAGATAATTCTTCCTCAAATAGCATCTTCACAAAAAAATCTACAGGGTTACACATAGAAGAGAAAAGTCTTCCAAAGTAATCCCATCAACAAAGATTATTAATACTTTTAAACATTTCTCCATCCATTTATTTACACATAGGTTCTTCCTTGACTTAGAGGATATCCTATAGAATAGGACATTGACTCGAGTAATGCACAGGTCCCCAACATTTACGGCCAATGACTATAAATGGATTATTAGAAGCATTTTTATTTTCTTCCATAGTATTCATCATTTTTCCTCGATAATTCTTTACTTTATATCCATATTTCCCACACATAATGCATTTCTTTGTCCCATTGAGACATTTTATGGGGTGTCTCTTTCCACATTTTGGGCATTATGGCAAATTATCTTTCTTTTCTCCATGGGATCCACTACTGGAGCTCTTATCATTCTCTACCTTCCTCTTATTTGTTGAGTATGAGTGTTGGTTAATGTATATTTGGTTGATAATATTTTTGTAAAATTGATTCATTATGTACATGATATCTTTTACGCCTATCAATATTCTATTTAATTTATCATTTCCATCACTGTGACCACCTTGAACATCATGTTCAACGTTACTATGACTTACTTGGAATCCATGAATTGACTAAAACAAGAAAGTAGAGTGTGAGTAACAATATTGAAAAAATATTTTAGAGAATATCAGGACACATTATTTTCAATCTAAAACACTATAGGATCAATCAAGGTTAATTTTTCTGATCTTATATTGAAGTCCTTCAAATCGGGTTGTAAAGAAAATGTGAATTATCCTTATTATATCCCATGGTTTTTTCGTAACCAATAGGGCAGCAAGGCTCGTTGTCTTGTACCAGGATACCCCTAGTCAAGCCTAAATCTCCTTGTCGAAGTTTTCACTCATTGGTACATCATTTCTAGATCTGCCTCAACCTATTTGTATCTAGATAGGGATGTGTCTCTTGGAAAATACATAAAATCTCTATATCACCAAAATTCTAGGAAGTTTGTTTATACTAATCCTCAATGTCTATCATAGGGTAATGTTCTCTAATCAGAGTGTTTCTAAATCTAGATTCCATGGTTTTTACTAAACATCCTCAAATACCAACTGTACAACCCTAAATCTTGTTACCCAGAGTTGGTGCATTATTACATAACATCGGCCTGATCGTGAGGGATAAAATCCTGAAAGACTGATCAGTTTAATATCCTTGGATTTACAAGATACATACATAAGTTTTACAATACATTATGTAATGAAAAAAAACAACATTGTGTCTCCATTTAACACACTCATATCCCTTATCTTATCCCTACAAGTCATTCATAATATACTTCTTTAGATCATGGGATAAAATAAAATGTAGAAAGGGGTGAGCTTAGATGCTCAATAAGGATAACAATATGGAGTAAAATTTTATAAATAAGAACAAACATTTAAGGAATTATATAATAGTAAAACACAAGACATTTAAATTTAACCTTTAGTATAATATGGAAAATATAAATCAAAAAATTACCATTAACATATTGACGCACGCCTGTCGTGGGGCGTGGCAAAACAATATTTTATTTACCTAAGTATAGTATAGCAGTTGATCCTAGGTAGTCTCCCGAAGAGGAGTGCACACAAAACAAGGTTGTCACTTTTTGTTGGTTTTCTTAAAAAGATTGGTTTTAACAAATTTGAATGACTATGAGAGAAACAAACAACAGAAATTGATTGATTTTAACAAATTATAAAGACGGTGATCGGATTTGGTTCGGCTAGACTTAGTGTTGTGCCATCATGGTTTCCAAATTTTATCTCTTCTTCTTCCTTAAACTGGTAAGAGTGATGTGATGAGAATTTCCCTTTCTAAAACCTTAGATTGGTCTATCCTCCTTCCAATGTGTTTAGAGTTGTAGAAGGTCTCTTGATTAATTAGAGCTATCCCAGACCTGGAATTGTTGTTCCCTAATAAACCAAGATTTCGACATACAATCCTACACACGTGCTTGACAACCGTCGAGCAATCACCACCCAACCCTAATCATGTTCCACCGTATACAGATTAAAATTGGGTGGAGGGAGATGTGATCATCGACCAAAGCAATTTATAATTTCATAATAAAAACCTTAACACAACCGCATTCGGAATTTAATACTGAATTATGAATTGAAACCAGAAGAAGAAAGAAGAACAAATTTTATTCATTTCAAGCACAAAACTCAAGCACAACACATCGGTCCAGCCTCCCCTCTTTCCGATCACTCAAATGAAATTACCCCTCCATGGATGGGGTAAGCGAGATGATTCGGGAGAGGAGAGACATTTTAAAACAAAAGAAATAAAAGAAAAATATGAGAAGTTCTTCTCCTGGGTGCCCGAGAAGGAATGGGGTGGAGAATTGGGATGTCTTGAGGGGGAGGAGCTCTCCTCCTTTTATAGGCAGAATTGGACCCCCGAAAGTTTGAGCGTTTTCGACCCCATTAATGACCTCTTCACGCGTTCCACCCTTCATGAATGTTGTGCACAATTATCTTGGCCGTCTCTCCCCAAAATTTCAGCTCATTTGAAAACCGGATGGAGGAGTTATGAATTTTTCATTCTCGATTTCTGTTTCTGGATGAAGTTTCCAGGATGGTTCCTCCAAATGTATGTCGTTTAATGGACTCCTTAATGACTTCCAAACTTCACCAAATTTCTTGTAGAGTCGCCACTATATGTCCTCGTCATATCCCAGGTGGAAACACATCATTTAGATAATTGTAAGCCGAGTTTGATGTCTTTTATGTTGGGTGGGTCCATGCTGTCCGCCCGGAAAAATTCCCAACTTCAATGAATTGTTAGACCCTTTAGATGGCCGAATCAGCTCCTGGTCCAGAAGACAAAAATGATGGAAATAAAATAAGGATTATAACAAAATTTTAATCAGAAAATTTGGAATTTTATTTTTCCAGAAATGACCGAAATACCCCTGACGTAAAAATCTGTCAAAAATCCAGAAATAGTCGTTTTTCACATTTGGGTTCAAAATAACACTAAAACCTAAAAACATGACAATTACCCATCCAATAACACTTTTTTTGGGAGTATAAACAATGATATTCAATATAAATTAATTGAAAATATTTGCTCTATCAATTCCCCCACACTTAAACTATGCTTATCCTCAAGCATAAAATCTCAACATGGAATTCAAAGGGCACCAATGTCACCAATATTTAAATTTCAAATGGAATAAAATCAAATGATTATCAATGTCCAATCAAATTTTCCAGTTCCACAAAAATAACAATTTAATTTCCCATTTTTCAAAGAAACAATCAATTCATGCATTTTACTTTTCCCCTTTGAAAAATAATGAAGCTTCTCCTTTCATTCATTCAAGCTTCTCAATTTATTATTATTAAACATGCCAAATCATGACCTACCTCACTTTGAATATTTTCTCTCATCACTCATGATACAATTAATAGTGGAGTTATGCTCATATCATGAGAACATGCTCCTTACCCATAGGCTTGTAAAGTAACTACTTTCTCCACTTTGTAAAGACAAAACACACATAAAATCATGAGGACTTGCAATAAAGGTTCAAATGACTCTGTGGCTTAGGGTTGGTGGGTAAATGATTGAAATAATTTAAGGCCAGAAGTAGGAGGTTTGACTCTTAAGTACAATGCATGATTAATCAAGTGAAAACACAAGATGAACCTCACTCAAATCCCCTTGAAATGTGAATCACAACACCACTCCCCTTTCAATGACATGGGTCATGAGTCAATAAATGATTACAAAGAATGATATCATCCAAGTTCTCCCTATTTTTTTGTAAAGCTCCAGAAAGGCACAGCTTAATTTTCTTTCTTTCTTTTTTTTTTCTGGAGAACCGGATGAAATGAAAGAAGCATAATGAAATGATGACTCATGCCCAATTTTCTAATAATACATTGCCCAAAATGATGACACACACATTACACCACCCAAAAGTGATACATATCCCAAGGAACGCACACGAAAGGCCCTTCCCCCACACTCAAACTTGAAATAACCATGCAAAAATACTAAAAGTGCGGGTAGGTAAGGAAAAATTGGATTGTAATGTGGCTTAAACCTATAAGGCAATTCATGGCATCTAAGGGCTTACGAAGGATAAATGTCAAGGTGGGTCTTAGGATAAAATGTGGCTAGCCAAAGAGATGCCTCAATCATTTTAAATGTGGTTTTGTACAGTCATAGCTTTGACAAGTTTCAATACAAGTTCTAGTAGGTGGCACGTCCCAAGATCACTCAAGAAATATGCTCAAGATAAAATAGGAAATATTTGGTCTAGAAATCCTCTCAGGAATGAGAATATGATATTGGACAATCACTCATGGCATGATTAATAATAACAAATTAATTCACATGAATTTCAGAAATTCAAAGAATGAAAAAATGGAAGGGAAATTTCATTTACATGAATCAATTAATTCCCTTAAATCATGAGTCCTTATTTCAATATCCTTGATTCACTTTAATCATCCAATTATCCATTTTAATCATTCAATCTCAGAAACATTGAAATCTAAAACATAGAATCACTGGATTTCTATGAAACTCATGTCTCCTAGAGAAGTCAAGTAAAACATGAATTCAAGCATGGGCATGCCCTTTTTTTGATTAATTCTTTAAAAGACTAAAAAAATGTAGGGAATAAAGTTGGATAATATAGAATTGAAACTCATACTCCCCTGTCAAATGGATCATTTTCTTCACGACGTATAATCCCACGACACCCTCTTCATTAATGGACCTGAAAAAAAAATTGAAAACAATTGATAGTGCAGGCCCATTCAATCATGTTGGTAAATGACTAAGAAGACAAGTGGAAAATGGGGGAAAATGCGGGTTGCCTCCCGGTAGCGCCTTTGTTTAATGTCGTTGGCTCGACAACACAAACAAAACAAATTTTTTTTTTTTTTTTTTTTTTTTTTTTTTTTTTTAAAAAAAAAAAAAATCTCCTGGACTACAAATTTCCTCCCCCACACTTAATTGATGCAGTGTCCTCAATGCATGTAAATGGAATTTTTTATTTATCTTTCAAAAATATGGAGTTACTGCATTTAATCAAGTGTAAAGGAATGATGCAACCTGGTAGGTGTTCATTTGTATTCAGGATGAAGGAGTGTGATCTCCTCCACTGGTTCTTGAGGTACAGTCCCATGGAACTTCTTCAGCCTCTGCCCATTTATAGTGAATGGGTTTCCTCCTCCTTCCTTTTGAATCTGCACAGCACCAAAGGGATATACATGAGTAACAGTAAAGGGGCCTTCCCATCTGGAACGAAGTTTACCTGGCATAAGCTTAAGTCTGGATTTGAAGAGTAACACGTGATCTCCAGGGTTGAAGGTTCTTGGTTGAATTATCTTGTCATGGGCCATCCTCGTTCTCTCTTTATAGATCATTGAGTTTTCAAAAGATTCCCTTCTAATTTCTTCTAACTCCTGCAACTGCAATCTTCTTTCTTTCCCAGCTTTCTCAAGGTCCAGATTCATCTCTCTGACCGCCCAGTAGGCTCTATGCTCCAACTCCACAGGAAGGTGGCAACTCTTTCCATAGATCAATCTATAGGGACTCATCCCTATCGGTGTTTTGTAGGCCGTCCTGTATGCCCATAATGTATCATCTAACTTTTGGCTCCAGTCCTTCCGGTTGGGTTTAACAGTCTTCTCCAGAATGGCTTTGATTTCTCTATTAGAGACTTCTGCTTGGCCATTTGTTTGGGGATGGTATGGGGTAGATGTTCTATGATGTACCCCATACTTCTTCAGCAATGCTTCCATTTTCCTGTTGCAGAAATGAGTTCCCTGATCACTGATGATTGCTCGTGGCACGCCAAACCTACAGAAAATGTTAGCCCTAACAAAATCACAAACAACTTTTGCATCATCAGTTCTGGTTGCTTTTGCTTCCACCCATTTTGAAACATAGTCTACAGCCAAAAGAATATATGAATTTCCAAATGACATTGGGAATGGTCCCATGAAATCTATGCCCCAAACTTCAAAAATTTCACAAAAGGTTATTGGTTTTTGTGGCATTTCATGTCGTTTGGATATGTTACCAGAAAATTGGCATTTTTCACATCTTTTACAAAATTCATATGCATCCTTGAATAAGGTGGGCCAGTAGAGTCCAGATTCTAAAACTTTTCGGGCAGTCCTCTGAGGTCCAAAGTGGCCTCCACATGATAATTTATGACAAAATTCAAACACTGATTCAATTTCACTTCTTGGCAAGCATCTTCTTATGATTTGATCATTACAAATTTTCCACAGAAACGGATCTTCCCAAATGTAAAATCTTGATTCAGATTTAAGCTTATGTTGTTGATGAGAGCTTAGATGAGAGGGTACCTGAGATGTCACTAAATAGTTGACAATGTTGGCATACCATGGTACTTCACTGTTGATGATGTAGAGTTGTTCTCCAGGAAGCTCATCATTAAGTGGGTTCTGCTTTGGTATTTCTGTTTCAGCGGTGTGGGGTAGTCGACTCAGATGATCAGCCACTTGATTTTCAGTCCCCTTCTTATCTTTGATTTCCAAATTGAACTCTTGTAAGAGTAGCATCCATCTCACCAACCGTGGTTTTGCATCCGCCTTTTTCATTAAGTACCTAAGAGCTGCATGATCAGAAAAAACAACAACTTTAGTGCCCAAAAGATATGATCTGAATTTATCTAGTGCAAAAACGACTGCAAGGAACTCCTTCTCTGTGGTTGTGTAATTTATTTGTGTTTCATCCAAGGTCCTTGATGCGTAGGATATGACTTGAGGTTTGCTGTCAATTCTCTGTGATAGAGCGGCTCCCACTGCTTGGTTGGATGCATCACAAAGTATCTCAAAAGGGTAATCCCAATTGGGTGGCTGCATTATTGGTGGTGTTATCAGCCTTTCCTTTAATTCATCAAATGATTCCCTACAAGCACAATCAAAATTAAAGTTAGAATCCTTTATAAGTAATCTTGAGAGAGGAAGAGAAATCTTACTGAAATCCTTGATGAATCTTCTGTAAAATCCTGCATGCCCTAAAAAGGATCTAACATGTTTGACACAAGTTGGATATGGTAAGGAATTTATTACATCAACTTTTGATTTATCAACCTCAATCCCATTTTGTGAAATTATGTGCCCCAACACTATCCCTTTTTCAACCATGAAATGGCATTTTTCAAAATTTAAGACAAGGTTCTTTTCAATGCATGTTTTCAAAACTTTTTCCAAATTTCCCAAGCAATGATCAAATGAATTGCCAAAAACTGTGAAATCATCAAGAAACACCTCCAAGAAATCCTCAATGTGGTCCGAAAAAATACTCACCATACACCGTTGAAATGTACCTGGGGCATTGCATAGCCCAAAAGGCATCCTTTTGTAGGCGAATGTTCCAAAAGGGCAGGTGAAGGTTGTCTTCTCCTGGTCTTCTGGTGCAATTGGTACCTGAAAATAACCTGAGAATCCATCTAAAAAAACAGTAATGAGTATTTCCAGCTAACCTTTCAAGCATCTGATCAATGAATGGAATAGGAAAGTGATCTTTTCTAGTAACTTGATTTAGCTTCCTGTAATCTATACACACTCTCCAGCTGTTTTGTATTCTCATGGGGATCAGTTCATTTCTTTCATTTGTAACAGTGGTCAGGCCAGTTTTCTTGGGGACTACATGAATTGGGCTGACCCATTGAGAATCAGAGATTGGGTAAATGATATCAGCTGCTAACAATTTCTCAATCTCTTTCTTAACGACCTCCATGATTGTGGGATTGAGTCTTCTTTGAGGTTGTCTAACTGGCCGAGATTCACTTTCTAAAAATATCCTGTGAGAGCATACCTTAGGGTTGATTCCAGGAATATCACCTAAACTCCACCCTACAGCTTTTACATTCCTTTTGAGAAGGTCAATCAATGTTTGTTCTTGTAAATGGGATAGGTTATTGGCAATGATTACTGGCAATTTCTCCCCTTCCATTAGGTAAGCATACTTCAAGTCACATGGCAAAGGCTTCAGTTCTAAACATGGGGGTTGTTCAAGGGATGATATTGCATTTATGTTTCCTACATCTAATGTTGAATTCTCTGGAATAATCTTACTTCCTCTTAACAAATCATCGAAAAAATCAGATTTTACCTCATCCTCCAACATGATATCAGAATTTTCAGGTTCATGGGAGTTATAAAATTCAAATGAAGAGTGTTCTCCCACAGATAACAAGTCATGAAGCATACCTGAGTCTTCAATTGGTTCTATACCTTCATCATGGGAGATTGCATAAAGTGAGTGATTGCTGGACGGGTGTTTCATCGTATCAAGAATATTGAAGTGTACCGTACTATCTCCGAGCTCCATGGTGAGGGTTCCTTCATGCACGTTGATGATTGTTCTGGCTGTTTTCAGGAATGGTCTCCCTAAGATGATGGGAGATTGAGATGGTGCTCGGTCTTCCTCCATGGTAAGGACATAAAAGTCTGCTGGAAAGATTAATCCTCTCACTCCTACAAGTACATCTTCAACGACTCCAGCTGGGAAAACGGTGGATCTGTTTGCTAATTGTACCACCACTCGAGTTGATTTTAGTTCTCCGATCTGCAAAGATGAAAACACAGAGTGAGGCATCACATTTATCGAAGCTCCAAGATCACATAGTGCATCAGTAAAATTTAATGAACCGATAGTGCAGGGAATAGAGAAAGTCCCTGGATCTTGACATTTTTGCGGTATCGGTGGTGTGATCAATGCTGAGACGCTTCTTCCTAAGTTGATTCTTTCATTTCCATCCAGCCTCTTTCTTTTAGTACATAGCTCCTTCAGAAATTTTGCATATTTAGGGATTTGCCTGATTGCATCCAGTAGTGGAATGTTAATCTCAACTTTTCGAAATGTTTCTTGAATTTCCCGTTGAATTCGTTCTTCTTCTCCCTTCTTTGACTCAACCAATGCTGATGGGAATGGTGCTGGAATATCCTTTTTCTCCCTTTGTTGTTTCTGCAATGGTGTTTCTAGTCTTTCTTTCTTGAACCTTGTTTTTTCTACTTTGTTGTTGACTCCATCTTTTGGTTGGACAGGATGAGCTTCAGCAGGTTCCCTAGATTCATCCTCCTCATATTGTTCTGGTGGTTTGAGCTCCTTCCCGCTTCGGGTTGTGATTGCACTAACATTCTCCTTTGGATTGGGAATTGTTTGTGAAGGAAGCTTACCTTGGTTCTTGGTGAAAGCATCCATAATGCTTGCAAATTGATCAGCTAGCTTGTCCATCTTATCTTCTATTCCTGCAACTCTTGTCTTCAGTTGTTGGTCTTCATTTGTTGGTGCACTTGTGGATGGTTGCTCATAATTCTTCCGCTGGAAAGGTGGTGGTTGAAAAGTTTGTTGTTGTTGGAAGGGCTTCTGATAAGGTTGTTGGAATGCTATCGGGTTCTGATATTGCTGCTGAAAAGGTGCTCTGGCTTGGTTCTGTTGAAACCCATACCCTGGTTGGGTTTGCGGTTGGTATTGCCTTTGTTGATAGGCTGCAGCACAACTTTCTGTCCCCTGCACTTCCGGACATTGATCAGTGTAATGAGAATTAGAAGAGCATAAACCACATACCTGATTCGGTCCTTGTTGATCCTTCACATGGTTCACAGCTATTTGTCGCACCAACCTGGTGAGTTCACCCATTTCATTCCTAATTAAATCTACTGAATCAGATGTTCTTACCTCATGGATCCCTCTGGTGATCGTACCTCGAGTGCCAAACTGCTGTGAATTTTGTGCAATCTTTTCAATCAGAATTCGTATATCTGCAGGTGATTTATCAATGAGGGCTCCTCCCGACGAGGCATCTAGTAGATTCCTGTCATTGTCAAGCAATCCTTGGTAGAAGCACACAAGGAATTGGTCCTCTTCTATTTCTTGGTGTGGACAACTTGCACAAAGCTTCTTGAAACGTTCCCAGTATTCGTAGAGTGTTTCTCCAGTTGATTGATGGATGACATAAATCTCCTTCTTGATTGCAGTGCTCCTAGATGTTGGGAAGAATCTTTGTAGAAAGCATTTTTTTAGATCTTCCCAGTCACTGATCTCCCCCGGTTGTAGATTGTACAACCATTCCTTTGCTGCTCCCTCTAGTGAGAAGGGGAAAGCCCTCCACTTCACATGCTCTTCCGCGACTGCTCGAGGTTTGAAGCTGGAGCAGACATAGGTGAATTCTTGAATATGTCGATTTGGGTCTTCACCTGCAAGACCATGAAATTTAGGAAGCACTTGGATCATGTTAATTCGTAATTCAAAATCATTTTCTAAGGCAGGAATTGCAAGTTGATAATTTTGATTGACAAATTGAGGTGCACAGATGTCACGTAGGGTTCGGTTGGGATTTACAGCCATTATTAAAGGTTCAAAGTCTTTACTTAAGGTATCACTTGAATCGGTGAGATTGATTTCTTCAAATTCTTTGGAAAGATTTTGATTTTTCAATTTGGTTATTGTGCGCTCAATTTCTGGATCGAATTCTAATAAATTGCTATTTGAACTACGGGTCATTCAAAAGAGATTTTTTTTTTTATTTTTTTAAAAAAAAACTTTGAGGCACTGCCTCCCCGGCAACGGCGCCAAGTTTGACGCACGCCTGTCGTGGGGCGTGGCAAAACAATATTTTATTTACCTAAGTATAGTATAGCAGTTGATCCTAGGTAGTCTCCCGAAGAGGAGTGCACACAAAACAAGGTTGTCACTTTTTGTTGGTTTTCTTAAAAAGATTGGTTTTAACAAATTTGAATGACTATGAGAGAAACAAACAACAGAAATTGATTGATTTTAACAAATTATAAAGACGGTGATCGGATTTGGTTCGGCTAGACTTAGTTTTGTGCCATCATGGTTTCCAAATTTTATCTCTTCTTCTTCCTTAAACTGGTAAGAGTGATGTGATGAGAATTTCCCTTTCTAAAACCTTAGATTGGTCTATCCTCCTTCCAATGTGTTTAGAGTTGTAGAAGGTCTCTTGATTAATTAGAGCTATCCCAGACCTGGAATTGTTGTTCCCTAATAAACCAAGATTTCGACATACAATCCTACACACGTGCTTGACAACCGTCGAGCAATCACCACCCAACCCTAATCATGTTCCACCGTATACAGATTAAAATTGGGTGGAGGGAGATGTGATCATCGACCAAAGCAATTTATAATTTCATAATAAAAACCTTAACACAACCGCATTCGGAATTTAATACTGAATTATGAATTGAAACCAGAAGAAGAAAGAAGAACAAATTTTATTCATTTCAAGCACAAAACTCAAGCACAACACATCGGTCCAGCCTCCCCTCTTTCCGATCACTCAAATGAAATTACCCCTCCATGGATGGGGTAAGCGAGATGATTCGGGAGAGGAGAGACATTTTAAAACAAAAGAAATAAAAGAAAAATATGAGAAGTTCTTCTCCTGGGTGCCCGAGAAGGAATGGGGTGGAGAATTGGGATGTCTTGAGGGGGAGGAGCTCTCCTCCTTTTATAGGCAGAATTGGACCCCCGAAAGTTTGAGCGTTTTCGACCCCATTAATGACCTCTTCACGCGTTCCACCCTTCATGAATGTTGTGCACAATTATCTTGGCCGTCTCTCCCCAAAATTTCAGCTCATTTGAAAACCGGATGGAGGAGTTATGAATTTTTCATTCTCGATTTCTGTTTCTGGATGAAGTTTCCAGGATGGTTCCTCCAAATGTATGTCGTTTAATGGACTCCTTAATGACTTCCAAACTTCACCAAATTTCTTGTAGAGTCGCCACTATATGTCCTCGTCATATCCCAGGTGGAAACACATCATTTAGATAATTGTAAGCCGAGTTTGATGTCTTTTATGTTGGGTGGGTCCATGCTGTCCGCCCGGAAAAATTCCCAACTTCAATGAATTGTTAGACCCTTTAGATGGCCGAATCAGCTCCTGGTCCAGAAGACAAAAATGATGGAAATAAAATAAGGATTATAACAAAATTTTAATCAGAAAATTTGGAATTTTATTTTTCCAGAAATGACCGAAATACCCCTGACGTAAAAATCTGTCAAAAATCCAGAAATAGTCGTTTTTCACATTTGGGTTCAAAATAACACTAAAACCTAAAAACATGACAATTACCCATCCAATAACACTTTTTTTGGGAGTATAAACAATGATATTCAATATAAATTAATTGAAAATATTTGCTCTATCACATATTCACATGGATATTCTACTAATCGAATAATCACATGTAATATCAATAGAAAATTTCATAATGATGGGATGCATAATGTCGTACATCATAACCACCTAGACAAGGCCTAGTGACAAGAATTCAAATAAGATTTTTTCAAGTCCTTGTTCCAAGACACTAGTTTGTCTCATGAGACCTACTGATGCATCAAGGGGTTATATCGGGCTCCACCTATCACTTACTAATTCCAATTCAATATTCATATGAAAAGGATGAGTCAAAATCTAATCATTTGAATTAAAACTAGCATATGAAATGTCAATATTTTAACCACATACCATGAATGGTTTAAAAATAACACATACACAGTCAAACATAACTCATTCAACATGTTATATAAGATTTTATTATAATAAATCATCCTCAATAATGAATAATGAAGGATATTTACATAGATGAAAATAATCAGTAAAACTAGTTGAGATAAATATCCCATTTTCTAGAAAACATTTAAAAGTCTCACTATTTATCAAGAAACTGTTTAAAATAGATTTTTTAATCAAGGTGTCACATACCACATTGAAAATTTTAATATGAATTTTAATTTTAAAACATTCATTTCCATATTAATAAATAATTAACACCATTTTCAAAGCATGGACATTAATTCTAAGGATTTAGAAGAATAAATTTTCAAAACATTAAAAATGATATTTTAGTTATAGTTCCAAACCAAATGAGAGATTCCTGAATGAAAATAATTGATTTCATAAAAAATTATAATATCATGATAATAAAGTGATTCATGATATACTAGGTCAATGTACATTATGTACACCGTATAAAAGTGAATTGGCATATAATAAGAAAGAGGACTCAATGGAATGAGAATTGAGATGAAATCCATTATAAAGATAGTATCATTAGGATAAGGATAAATCAAGGACATAATTATGTGTGAAAAATATAAATACATTCAAAATGATTTGATACTCAGTTTAAATAAATTAGAGGACATCCACACATATTATTTTAAAAACAACACCGATGTCTTGGATGTTTAACTCAATGAATGAAAATTAGGTTAAGATTACTCTTATCAAGTTAATATCGATGTCTTGAGAATTTATCAATGGAGTGATTTTGTTTATCAAAAGTATATCCACCCAAAGTGGAGTGGAAATTAAAACATAAATAAATAAATAGTGATTTCACACAAAATCTTGGTGTAAAATAATCAATGATGTTTCTGTAAAATCCAATGAGAGGAAATCAAAATTAGAAATTCGCTTACCGAATTGGTAACACATAAAACATACACCCTATGAAAAAAGAATCATTCAAGGAAAAGGTAAATACCATTAAATGAAATTATATTACCCAAATATTACAATCATGGGAATTATATACACCACACAAAAGTAAATATTGGCAATATAAAATAAATCTCATGGGAATCAGAAATGAGATGAAAAACCATTACCTAGTATTTTTCCTTAGTAGAGTGTAGTTTAATAAAATGAATAATGGTAAAATAATTGTTATTAAATTAACAAGAACCACATACATAAAAATGATATCATATATGATCTTTTAATACTGGTTTGTTAATGGTATTTAAGTAGTATCATTGTTTTTTGTGTTTACAGATTCATTTTCCATTATATGTTTTGTTATGGAAGTCATGTTTGTTAAGGATTGTACTTATTTTATTCGTATAAATAAATATATTATGTTCTTTAAAATTATTTTGAATCATCAAATGAATATTATTCTTGACTGGTTATGATGGGGAACAAAATCTCATCGCGTCATGGAGATGGTAAGTCGTATGTACGCATGATTGACAATATCATTCTATTAGTGGTGAAATATTATTTAATTGGATGTTATATTATATATAAAGAATCATTAAAATGATATATTTATTATTTAAATAAATTATACTCATTATTATATCCATTAAAATGATGAAGTGTTGTATAACAAACTACACCACCACGTGGAGACGGTAAGTCGTACGTACGCGTATATGGCGAAATTGTCATTCATAGGATTGATGGAATAATGAAAATGGTTGTAACATATTTATAATAACTTCATAGTGTGTATAAGGTACTAGATTTATTGTTTTGGTATGGAAAAAACAAATAAATAGAAAGTGGACGAAGAAAATAACTATGAATGAGGTGATGAAATTATTACCTCTTCTTCGGTTTCTTCCTTTTGATTTGATCAAAAGGCTCCCTAGGATGGATTCGGATCAAAGTAAGTCCTATAGGATTAATTGAGGGTAATTGGTAGGATATTTGAGAAGGGTTTTTCCAAGATAAATGTCCATTGAGGTGTGATTTTGATAGAAGGTGAAGTACCATTTTTTAAGAGAGGCGAGGGTCACTTTACGAAAAACTTGAAGTATTATTTTATTATATAATCATATTCAATTTATAAAGGCTCAAAAAGGATTTATTTCTAGGATATGGTGGGTCTGGGTTGAAAACCACTCTGCACATAGGTTTTATATAGGTTAAGGTCACCAAATTAACCTTATCTTTTAGATTTAACACTTAGTTAAAATGTTTAACTTTTACCATGTATTTTTTATTATTATAATAAATGGTTAATAAATATACTATAAAAATACAAGAGTACCCCATGTGGATAATAATTTTTATACATAACATTATCTATGTCCTTTGGCCGATCCCTAGATTTTTAGTAATATTATATCAATTAATAATATGGTATTTGTTTTAAAAACGCATTTATATCAATTTTGAGACTACTTTGTATTTGGTTTTTGTTAAGGTTATAACAACATTATCACTTAAAAAAATTATTTAATCAACCATAATGTTAAATATTAACCTATAAATTTTTTGGAATACATCAAAAGACTCAATTTAAAATTATATTAAAATTTGTAATATAAATTATTTTAATCATTCAATAATAAGGTAATTACTGCATCATCATTGTGTTATAAATAAATGTAATTATTTAATTTCTAAAAATAATAAATAAAAAATAATAATTTAGGTAATAGTATTACATTTCTAATGAATATTTATAGCCAAATTTATCTTATGTATAACCCTATATTAAAAATGGTTTTGTTATTAAACTTTTAATTTTAACACTTTTAACTGTTCTTTAAATATAATAATAATAAATGTCCTAATCTAATCCAAGGAAGAAAAAAGGATCCTATTTTATTCCTATTGTTGATTTTGTTTCAAATAAACTTATCAAATAGAATTAGAACATGTGTTCGGGTAATTATAATATCATTTGTTTTCTTTAATTACCAAATTTACTTTTTACCATGGTAAATAAAATTCCAAAGTCACTAATCCCAAAAAATTATTTTCATCCTATTAAACAAAATTTTACTTATTTATATAAACCATGTCTCTTGGATTTTTGAAATTCAATTCATAGAATCTGTAAAATTATATTTTATACAAATTTGAAAATGTGCCTAGAATGTGTGTAAAAGACGGTAAAAAGTTTAATAAAATTTTATATATCTAATATTATTATAAAATGATTTCGATGAATTAAATTGGAAAAATATAGGTATTATGTATCTATTTTGACTTTAATATAAATTTAAAATAAAAATAATTTTTAAAATAAAAAGTCATCTTTAAACAAATAATGCATTGTTTTTCACTATTCATCAAAAATTGAAGGTTTTTAGAAAAATACAAAAAATTCACGAAAAGAAAATTTTGATATTCCAAATTCAAAAATTTTGTCTATATCACCGAATTCCAAAAATATATGTTTTATTAAATATTTTAAAAAATATATTCTCATTGTCAAAATGAGAAAGTGCTTTTTTGAAAAGTAAAAACTATCAAAAGATTGATATGTGTCAATGTCCAATTTAAATGTAAAATTACATTCAATGACCATCATTGAAATAAATTATAAAAATATAATTTAATTATACTTCTAAACCATTCAAATTTATAATTTAATATTATAAATAATTTTGATTTAAAAAAGTTGTTTTAAATTAAAATTTAGTATTTTTCATTATTCATCAAAATATAAATGTTATCAGAAAAGAACCAAAAATATATCCAAACTAATTTTTATGTCCCGCTTCTAAATAAGAATATTTTTTGGTAAAACAAAAATATATAAAATTTTCAAATATTGTATTTAACAGGGGTTCTCCATTAAAATGTGGTAAAATTGCAATTTTTTTAAAAAATTACTCTTTTATGTGAAAATTGGAATTTTTTCTCGTATTATGTCTAAGAAACACATGATATTGATGTTAAAACTATATGGAGTACATAAAATACAAATTTTGTTTATTAATATTCATAACTTATTTTTAAACGGCTAGTTTGATAGGTCGTGGTGCGCTTGAACTTGGTGTTGCGTTCTTCGTATGCTATTATATTATTCAAAGAGAAAATTATCATGGAAGCATGGGGTGTTACATTCATTCCTCCTTCAATAAATTTCATCCTCGCAATTTTAATTTTTTTTTTCATAAATAAAAGGTTAAAAAATATAATATACCTTTGTGGAAAACCCACATCGGAAATAGGGTTAATAAAATTTAGTCTTAATAAGAGGGAAAGTGAATTGAAAAAGTCCCCATAAAATTAGAAATTTGAATAGAAGAACATTAGTGGAAATTATAATTGGAGGAAAACGAAAATATTTATAGTGAGTGATTGAGGTCATCAATCACAAACAAGTGAATTGAAAATTGAGGTTCTCAAAGCCATAAATCTATGATCATTAAAAATATCGTCACTTCAACAAAACATAAGGTATTAGGATAACACATTTTTTGTTCTATGATCCTGTACCTAATGTTTAAGAATAATGTTATTTATAGAATAAAAAAAATAATATTTGACATGTAGAGTTCCATCCTTTATCTAATTTCTACCACAAACGCATTTTCAATCCAAAATATAAGTATTCAAGATGACTTGGTCACACTTGAAGTGCTAGAATCATCTTCTAGAGAATCAAATAATCCACAAAAGATAAACTATATATTTCCCTTGTCTTTAGGCATTAATCAAAACCATAACAGTTAGTACGAGATTAGATAGTCCCTAAAAAAGACAATCCATTTTAGAAATAAATACTACTCTCAATATCAAAAATTAAACCAAAAATACACAAAGTTCAACAAAGACCATTAAAAAAAACAATTGTCTATAAAATTCTTCAAAATAATGAAAACTATGTTTGAAACACAATATTTTTAAGGATTTGATAACATTTTGAGCACCTAGTTTTTGCTGTGAAAAAATTTGGAATATTCTTGATGTTATTCCAGAGTAGCGCCTTCAGACGGCATGCGATTCCGAGCCTCGATGTGGCCGGAATTAAATTTTCAGTGGGTTCACATTGAGAACGCCAAATAAATGGGATAAATCTTAAAAAGTGATCCAGATTAGGAATCTGAGTGTATAGATGGGTCCAGAATGGTGTGTTTACCCTAGGAACGACATAAAACCTGTCGGCGCGGGACGTTTGGACCCCTCGCTCGCTATCAGAGCGTGGAATGGATAAATTAAATAATTAATTTATTCGTTTAACCGCTTAACTCAGGAATCTCATAAAAAGTGGATCAGATTGGATAACCGAGGGCACTGTTGAGTTCGGAGCATGCTATTTACCCTAGGAGGGGTTTAAGTTTCGCGGGCGCGGACCTTCTGTGAAAAAAGGACCTAGGGGCGCTTTCGTAATTTGGAGGCCTCGGGTTTTGAGTTTAATAACTTTCTAACGGGGCCTCAGAATAAAATTGTGAGAACACATTTGTGCTCGGGAGGTGGTGTTTACCCTAGGAGAGGCTTAACCTTGACCTCATCTAGAGTTTCAGATGCGGGTTAAAATTAAGGATTAAATTAATTAAAATTTTATTAATTTAATTTTCTTATTAAACCAAACCCACCCCCTCCTCCTTTGGCACTCCCTGGCTAGGAAACTCACCCACGGAGACCTCCACCCTCATGCTCCTCCTCTCCTCCTCCCCTCCAGAAAGGCAGTGGCGCGGTGGCGGACCCTCCGTGAAGCGTCGGTCAACGCCCCAATAGGTATGGGGTTTTGGTTTGCGTTTTTATTTCCGAACTATTTTTAAAATTAAATTATACCATTGAATTTCTATATAATTTTCAATAAAATCCCATGGTCATGTAGTATAAATTTTTCTCTTTCCGACACTTGTTTCAGATTTGAAATCTGAGTTCGGAGGAGGCCGCAACGGCTTGTCGAAATTTGCGAGTTTTTTGAAGTTTCCAGCAAATTTTTGTGGTTTCGGCGGTTCAGCTTCAGTGGCAGGCGGAGAGGTTCCTCGTAAGTGGCATTGTGGGCTTCGGTGGGCAGCGAGCTGAGGCAAGGCGGCCAGGCGAGCGCGGAGGTCGGCGGGGTCCTTAGGCGGCGGCCGTGCGCGACGGCACGGGGGTGGCAGCGCCGGGGTCGCAGTGCGCGACCCCGCGAGGAGACAAGACCCGCCTTCGGTGGGTCTTCATGCGACGGGATGACGGACCATACGAGGGTCGGTCGGCAGTGGACCGCGGCTCTACGCCGGGCCAGCCGGCGTGGGCCGGCCCAGGCCGGGCGGATCGGCCGGCCCAGGCCAGTCCCGCCCAAGGGGATTCGTTCCCCCCCCCCCTTTGGACGCCTGTAATTTTCATTAAGGGTGTCCAATGTGCATGACGTCTGCGGCAGTGGAACCGTATCGACGAAACGGACTTTTTGAGATGGTCTTGGGAATTTTTAATTCCCTAGAAGAGGGGAACGAGGGCATGGCACGACCGTAAAGTGGGTTGACGTTTTCCCGGGGGATCTTGTTTTGGATGGCGCAAACACGTTTGATGTCTGTTTTGAGCACTGTTAGTGGCGTTGCGACCCTGGCGTTGAGACGGAGTTTTCCAGTATGGTTTTGGGCATTGAAACCAGAGTTGAGTCGTGGGCCCCCCGACCCGTCTTTCGAGCTATGAGCAGCATTTTGTAACTTTTTCATCGGTCATCCGTTTGAGGCGTACGAGCAGTCATTTCTGAGTGTATTTTCGAGGGCATTGCAATGGCTCAATCCGCCCGCTCTAATTCTGCATGATGGTGTGAGCCCCATGATGGCCGTTTTGGGCGTTGACGATGAATTTCTATCTCCTTCACCATGTGTCCGTTTTGGACAAGTGATTTGTCAAACTTGTGTACTTTTTCAAGAGGATCGCAACGGTGCAATCCGTTCGTTGTGTTTTTGGACCGGGATGTGGGTCCCACGAAGCATCGCTCGTGTGCGGTAGGCCAGAATGCATCTTTTTCTTCGGATATCCATTGAACTCAAGTGAGCAGTCCATTTGACGAGTTTTCCCGAGGGGATCACAATGGTGTGATGCGCCCGACTGTTTTCGAGGCCAACGCTCGGGATCACGGGATGTCGTTCGAGCGTTAGGCGGTGTTGGTGACTTTTCTATCGGATATCCGTTTGAGGCGAGTAATTATTCTATCTCGCATGGTTTTCCATGAGGATTACAATGGTGTAATCTGTTCAGGCGGGCGGAGCCTTTTACGTGATCTTATTATTTGTAGAAATATGAAGGTGCCCCGATGGTGGTTCTTCTACAGTGTTTGTAGCGGACCCTTTGCATGTGATCGCATGAACTCCCGTGTGAGTGATTTAAATGCTTGAAGATATGTGATTGGACGTGCCTCAGCCATTGAGTTAGGAGGTTGGAGTAGTTACATTACGCCTTCATGTTGACGTTGGGTGTCGTGTGCACGATAGCCTTTGGGCTGGAATGTGGTATACTCTGGGAGTATATGGGAATTCTTGGAGGTACATGTGGTTGTTTGTACCTGAGAACGTTTTTGCATTCAGTTGGGGTTGAATTGGGGCCACACGTCGTGTGGGCCCCATGTGCGTGATGTGTTCTGCTTTACATTCGTTTGAACTCTCACGACGTAGAGGGTTCCTCGGTTCTTGACTTTTGACCAGCAGGGTTGAGTCTTCCCCTAGCTCTGTGCTCATTTGTTTAACCAGTAGGGTTGATTTCTTTCCCTTGGTCCTCTTCTCGATGGTTTTTAATATCACGGATGAGTGGTTTCCCCTGGTTCTATTCTTGATGGTTTTGGCCGGTAGAGATGGTTTGGTTCCTCTTTTTCTTCAGCTGTAAGGGGTTTCAGTACCGTGCCCCTTTCACCGGACTGCAGCACCATTTGCGACTACGGGTGTTCGTACAGTGTGGGTGTTTCCCCAATTTCTGGGATGAGTTGTCTCGGTCCACTTCGATGGTAACTCAGCAGATTGGAGTGTGATAACCTTGTGAGGCCTGGGGAGATTCTCCCATCACACCGTGTTCCCTGGTATAGTTCTTTTGGATTTGATGTGACCAAAACATTACGTGGGCACCGATCCTCTGCCCAGAAGGTTGTTTCCAGCAGGGCTAATGTTGTTTCCAGTAGGGATGAGGTTGTCTCTAGCAGGGCTAAGGTTGCTTAAAGCAGGTCTCTCTTGTGGGTTACCATACAGCAGGGATGGCCAGTACAGCAGTGTTCACCTAGCAGTACCATCCAGCAGGGATGGCCAGAGCAGTTCCGAGCTTACCCCAAGGTGGTCGGGGTAGTGGTCCCCGATGTCGGGCTTACCTCCAACTGGGCTGGGAAGTGGTCCTCGATGCCGGGTTTACCTCTAGATGGGCTGGGTAGTGGTCCTCGATGCTGGGTTACCTCTAGCTGGGCTGCGCAGTGGTCCCATCTCCGACTTTAGCCGGGTATCCCTCCAGTAGATTTCCCAGTTACAGGACTGGGCAGTGTGGCACCCGTCAACTCTTGTCGGGTCTCCCTCTAGTGGGAACCCGTAGACTTCCAAGGATTACCCTCCAACGGGGCTGGGCATGGGGTTTCCAATCGACTTTTAGGAGACCTCTCGATTGTGGGGCAGTGAAAAGTTGTGGTTTGGATTTCCCCCAGAACTCTCAATTACGAATAGCGCTTTCCCCACTGAGATTCATCCTTGTGACGCGACCTAAATCCATGTGGGTGAGTAAGTGCTTCCCAAAGTGGATAGTTTTGAGGTGCGGTGATTTGATCCCTTGACTTGCAGTTCGGGGCAGACGTTCGGGATGTTGGGCATCAATGGTGTTTACTTCTGGGACTGTTGGCAACCCACTTTCTTGGGATGAGCTACGGGATGGAGATCCCATTACGACCTTGTTCGGGCTTCTTATTGAGCATATGTATATGTATATACCTTATTCTAGTACCCACTTCCATGGTTTGGTTACTCTCCTTCCAGGTGAGGTGAAGACTCACAGGGTATGCCACGTGCTTTCCGTGTCAAGATTCTCGTAGTTGGAAAAGTCTACTATCCTGCTATAGGTAGCGAAGACTCGACGGGAAGTTCATCTTCTCACTGTTTCCATCTCCTTGTGTCTGGAAGAGTCTACCTTCTTTCCTCTTGTTGGGATGAGATGGAATATTTACTGTATTCTTTACTGCACTCTCAGTTGTACCTCTCTACTTTCCCGGTTCGATCTACTGCTCACCCATCAGTACCTCCTTTGTTTCTCCCTCGAGCCTTCGATGTATCCTATAGAGTATTTTTATACTCACCCCTTCTTGGGATTTTCCCGCACTTGGTGTGCCATTGCAGACAATGGACAGGTTGGTCTTGACTTCAGTGGAGCTTAGGAGTTCGGGAGCTTAGAACGCGTGTGGTGGTCGTAGAGGGGTTCCAGGTGGGGGACCCTACCAGCTGTATTTCTTTTGTTTACCTATTTCCAGGTTGTAGAACTTTTCTGGTTGGGCGCGTGTTTTGCCCCTTTTCTTTTTAGTTTACTTTCAGCACTTGCTTTGTACTGATTAGAGGTCGATGAAATTTTGGTGGTTTATATATAGCAGATGCACTTTCCTCTTCTTGTCTTTTCTTTTACTCTACACTTTTGTATTGAGTGTGCTGCATGTGTGTGTACAGGTACTTAGGCAAATTCCTCCCCGAGTTGTTATGCCTTCAGTGATGGTCTCCAGCCCCTGGCCTATAGATGCGGGCTTGGGGTAGTTGGGGCTCAAGCCCGGGTAGGTTCGGGTCATGACAAAGTGGTATCAAAGGCTGGTTCATTCCTTGGGACGTTGTGCGGATGTCCTTAAAAGAGGAATTGGCTGGGATCTAGGGAAACAGTGTTAACGTGTCTCGAGAGTGGCTCTCAGGCCATGGAGTCCAGTGATGGTGCGGAAACCAACACATCCATTCCCCAGGACCTTGATAACCCGCTAGTCAACTCGGCATGCTTAGACACTTGTTGCAGGTAAAATTGGTTTGTGCATCACATAGGATCGAGCCTTTGACTGTCCTTCTTGATTCAGCTCCCCATCGTTGTTATTGGTATATATATATATGCTAATTTGACCGCGACAATCCTTAATAACATTCAGGATGTCTCCGTGATGACAGTCAGCCAGGATACCAGCTTTGGTTCGTGACGATGACCCTTTGATCTACGAGGCCTCAGTCTAGGACCCATCATGCAAGCCCCTTTCTCCAGGTGGTCCGGTAGCAGCACCCCCACCTGTTGAGCAGCAGACAGCTTCAGCAGAGCAAACTGAGCTTGAGCACAGGTTGAGCGCACTCCGTGAGGTCTAGCGGCAGATACCGCTGAGGTTCAGTGGTGAGCCAGACCCTCAGGCTGCAGAGATTTGGCTAGAGACAGTGGTTCTCCTTATCAGGCTTGTACAGACGCCGATAGATCAGAGAGTGGCTTTGGTAGCCAACCTTTTCCGCAGATCAGCTTGGCGTTAGTGGAGTTTGGTGAGTCAGTTTCTTAACGAGTCGTCGCTTTCGTGGGGTGACTTGTAGTTGTTGTTCGTGAGAATTTTTTCCTCTCCTGCTTGCGCTCCGTTCGGATTCAGGAGCTCCGTCATTTTCAGCAGGGAGGGATGACGGTGGCCAAGTACGCGGCTAGTTTCGCAGATCGTGCACGCTTTTACCCGGACATGGTCCACGATGATAACTTCCGAGCGCGGAAGTTCGAGCAGGTTCTCCACTGAGAGATTCGTGTTGTTATAGTACCTTTTGTCATTTACACATATGTCGGGGTGCTAGATCAGGCGCTGGTGATATAGATCTTCATGTCACGTTCTAGAGTTGGTGGTGGCAGTAGGCACGTTGGAGCTGAGACGTCTGCCGCAGCTAGCGTGCGTCGGCAAGCAGAACCACGACGCAGGTGGCTTTCAGACAACCGGGCTCAGGGGTATGGTCGTACACCACAGTGGCGCCAGAGGGCACCAGTGCAACCCGGAAAGAGTCAGTGCGATGCCTGTGATGGGTGAGGTCACCTAGCACGGGACTGCCCGACCAGGCATGCAGAGAGCTTCGGGCAGGCAGTAGGTGCACCACCACGACGGAGGCAGCGCCATGATCGGAGTAGTACCCAGAGAGGAGGTGCTAGAAGAGGAGCGGGAGGAGATAGAAGTGGTGGACGACCTTACGAGGTCTTCCAGTCACAACTAGGCGGTCCACAATAGGCTCTGGGAGCTAGCAGTTGGGATCACAGACAACCACGATCTTTGGATGTCTACGATCCTGTATAATATTAAGTGATAAGAGGTAAGCTCTACAGCTCTTCTACTTTTTGTAGTAGAATTGTTAAACACTATCTATGAAATAATTTTTCTCCATTATCCTTTCTTGGGTTGTCACAAGGGTGACATGGGGCATCAGTGTGGCCCTATTTCGGGAGATTAAAAGGCGTATAACCTTTCTCTTTAGTCGATAGTGTTGAATCTTTTTCTTTCTGAGCGTGTAAGAGAGTCTTGGTTGTGGGACATCGACTATAAAATCTTGTGTGACTAGATATCCTTGGGTGTTCCACTATATGGATATTATGAAGGAGGGAATCAAAGATCCTTGTTCCAGGTGTGGGCGGTGATTCCAGTCGCGACATGCAACGTAAGGGATTGGTCGGGGAGGTGAGCTACCCCTGAGAGCCTTCGGGCCGTTTGAGACCATGAAAAGGGATGGCATGGTTCCCTACCACCTAGCCCTAACCCCAAAGGATGGGTTGGTTGCATGACGTCTCCCACATGACTCACCCAATAAGAGGTGTGTGTGCTCCTATGCATGTCTTTGGCAAGGGAAGACCTCATGTGAATAGATCAAATCTTTTGGTCTATGTGCGGTGGCGCAGAGCTGTGCATGAGTTCTTCTGGGTACGGGAGAGAGAGGTGTGGGTTTAGTACCCTGAGTTGTTCCTTGGTTTTTTTCGGGGATTAAAAGCTTGGAGGAGGGAATTATGTAAGAACTCGGTTTATTCCGAAAAATACTTTGTAATATTCTTGATGTTATTCCAGAGCAACGCCTTTAGACGGCATGCGATTCCGAGCCTCGGTGTGGCCGGAATTAAATTTTCAGTGCGTTCACACAGAAAACGCCAAATAAAGGGGATAAATCCTAAACAGTGATCCAGATCAGGAATCTAAGTGTACATATGGGTCCGGAATGGGGTTCTTACCCTAGAAACAACATAAAACATGTCGGCACGGGACGTTTGGACCCCTCGCTCGCTATCGTAGCGTGGAACAGATAAATTAAATAATTAATTTATTCATTTAACTTCTTAAGTCAAGTATCTCTTAAACGGTTGTTCGGATTGGAATATAGAGGGCTCCATTGAGTTCATAGCGTGCCGTTTAACCTAGTAGGGGTATAAGTGTCGCGGGCGCGGGCCTTCTGTGAAAAATGGCCCCAGGGGCGTTTTCGTAGTTTGGAGGCCTCGGGTGTTGAGTTTAATAACTTTTGAACGGTGCATCAGATTAAAATTCTGAGACAACAGTTGTGCTCGGGATGTAGTTTTTACCCTAGATAAGTCTTAACCTCGACCCCGTCAAGAGTTTCAGATGCGAGTTAAAATTAAGGATTAAATTAATTAAAATTGTATTAATTTAATTTTCTATTTAATCCATTACCACCACCTCCTTCTCCTTTGGAACCCCCTGGCGGAAGATATCACCCAAGGAGACCTCTAACCTAATGCTCCTCCTCTCCTCCTCCCCTCCGGCAAGGCAGCAGCGTGGCGGCGGACCCTCCAAGAAGCGTCGGGCAACGCCCCAACAAGAAGGAGGTTTTGGATTGCGTTTTTATTTCCAAACCATTATTTCAATTCAATAATACCATATAATTGCCATCTAATTTGCAATCAAATCCCATGGTAATGTAGTATAAATTCTTCTCTTTCCGACTCTTGTTTCGGATTTGAAATCCGAGTTCGGAGGAGGCCACAACGGTTCGTCAAAATTTGTGAGTTTTTTGATGTTTTCGGCCGGTTTTTGGGGTTCTGGAGGTTCAGCTTCAGCGGCAGGTGGCGGGGTTCCTCGGCAGCGGCGTTGCGGGCTTCGGCGGGCGGCTGGCTAAGGCAATGCGGCCAGTCGAGCGTGAAGGTCGATGGGGTCCTCAGGCGGCGGCCGTGCGCGACGACACGAGGGAGGTACCGTCGGGGTCGCGACATGCGACCCCGCTGGGAGACAAGACCCGCCATCGGCGGGTCATCACGCGGTGGGGTGACCGACCCCACGAGGGTCGGTTGGCAGTGGACAATGGCTCACCGATGGGCCGGCAGGCACAGGCCAGCCCCGGCCGGGCGGACCGACCGGCCCGGGCCAGTCCAGCCCAGGCCGGTCCCGCCCAAGGGGATATGTTCCCCCCCTTCAGACATCCGTAATTTTCATTATTGGTTTCTGATTTTCATGTCGTCTATGGAAGTGGAACCGTATCGAAGAGGCAAACTTTTGGGATGGTCTCAGGAGTTTTTAATTCCTGAGACGAGGGGCTCGGGGGCGTGGCACGACCGTAAAGTGGGTTGACGTTTTCCTAAGGGATCTTGTTTTGGATGGCGCGGACGCGTCCGACATCTGTTTTGAGCGTCGTCAGTGGTGTTGCGACCCTGGCGTTGAGGCGGAGTTTTCCAGTGTGGTTTCAGGAATTGAAACCGGAGTTAAGGCCTAGGCCCCACAACCCGTCTTTCAAGCTGTGAGCAGCATTTTGTAACTTTTTCATCGGACGTTTGTTTGAGGTGTACGAGCCATCGTTTCTGGGTGTTTTTCCAAGGGCATTGAAATGGCGCAATACACCTGCTTTAATTCTGCAGGATGGTGCGGGCCCCACGAGGACCATTTTGGGCATTGACGGTGAATTTCTATCTCCTTCACCGTGTGTCCGTTTTGGACAAGTTATTAGTCAAACATGTGTACTTTTTCGAGAGGATCGTAATGGAACAATCCGTTCATTGTGTTTCAAGACCGGGATACAGATCCCACGAAGCACCGCTCGTGTTCGGTGAACCGGAATGCATCTTTTTCTCCAGATATCTTTTTCACTCATGTAAGCATTCCTTTTTACGAGTTTTCCCGAGGGGATCACAATGGTGCGATGCGCCCGACTGTTTTTGAGGCCGAGGCTCGGGATCACGGGACGTCTTTTGGGAGTAAGGCGGTGTTGGTGAATTTTCCGTCAGATATCTGTTCGAGGCGAGTAAGTAGTCTATCTCGCGTGTTTTTTCACAATGATTACAATGGTGTAATCTATTCAGGCGGGCAGAGCCTCTTACGTGATCTTATTAAATGTGGAAATATGAAGGTGCCCCGGTGGCGGTTCTTCTACCGTGTTTGTAGAGGACCCTTGGAATGTGATCGCACGCACTCCCATGTGAGTGATGTCAATTCTTGAATAGATGTGGTTGGTTGTGCCTCATCTGTTGAGGTGGTAGGTTGGAGTTGTTACTTTATGCCTTCGTGTTGACATTGGGTGTCGTGTGCATGATATCCTTTGGATTGGAACGTGGCATACATTGGGAGTATACGGGAATTCTTGGAGGTACATGTATTTGTTTATACCGGAGAACGTTTGTGCGTTCGGTTGGGGTTGACTTGGGGACACATGTCATGTGGTCCCCATGTGTGTGCCATGCTCTTCTTTACGTACTTTTGACCTCTCGCGACGTAGAGGGTTCCTCGGTTCTCAGCTTTTGACCAGCAGGGTTGAGTCTTCCCCTAGAACTGTGCTCGTTTGTTTGACCAGTACGGTTGAGTTTTTCCCCTTGTCCTCTTCTCGATGGTTTTAACCAGCAGGGGTGAGTTTTTCCCCTGGTTCTGTTCTCGATGGTTTTGGCCGGCATAAATCGGTTGGTTCCAATGTTTCTTTAGCTATAAGGGGTTTCAGTACCGTGCCCCTTTCACCGGACTGCGGCACCATTTGCGAATATGGATTTTCATATAGTGTGGGTGTTTCCCCACTTTCTTGGATGAGTCGTCTCATTCCGCTTCGATAGTGACTCAGCGGATTGGAGAGTGATCTCCTTAGGAGGCCTGTGGAGATTCTCCCGTCACTCCGTGTTCCCTAGTATAGTTCTTGTGGATTCAGTGTAACCAACACATTACGCGGGAACCGATCCTCTACCCAGAAGGTTGATTCCAGCATGGCTGAAGTTGTTTCTAGTAGGGATGAGGTTGTTTTGAGCAGGGCTCGCCAGTGGGTTACCATCTAGCAGGGATGGCCGGTACATCAGTGTTCATCTAGAAGTACCATGTAGTAGGTATGGCCAGAGAAGTTCTGGGCTTACCTCTAGCTGGGGTGGGTAGTGGTCCCCGATGCCCGTCTTACCTCTAGCAGGGTTGGTCTGTGGTCCCCGATGTCGGGCTTACCTCCAACTGGACTGGGAGGTGGTCCCCGATGCCGGGTTACCTCTAGCTGGGCTGGGCAGTGGTCCCGTCACTGAATTTAGCCGGGTCTCTCTCCAGTGGATTACCCAGTTACAGAACTGGGCAGTGTGGCACCCGTCGACTCTTGTTGGGTATCCCTCTAGTGGGAACCCGTAGACTTCCAGGGATTACCCTTCAGCTGGGCTGGGAAGGGGGTCGCTTGTCGACTTTGAGGAGACCTGTCGACTGTGGGGCAGTTATGAGTTGTGGTTTGACGTTCCCCCAGAACACTCAAGTACGAGGAGCGCTTTCCCCACCGAGACTCATCCACGTGACGCAACCTGAAACCATGCGGGCGAGTCAGTGCTGCCCAAAGCGGATAGTTTCTAGGTGCGGTGATTTGATCCCTTGACTTGCAGTTTGGGGCAGACGTGCGGGATGCTGGTCATCGATGGTGTTTACTTCTGGGACTATTGTCAACTCACTTTCTTGGGCTGGGCTACGAGATGGAGATCCCCTTACGACCTTGTTCGGGCTTCTTATTGATCATATGTATATGTATATACCTTGTTCTAGTACCCACTTCTTGGGTTTGTTTACTCTCCTTCCAGGTGAGGTAAATAAGCGGGAGGTATGCCACGTGCTTTCCATGTCTAGCTTCTCTTGGTTGGACAAGTCTACTCTCCTGCTATAGGTAGAAAAGACTAGACGTGATGTTCATCTTCTCACTGTTTCCAGCTCCTTGTGTCTGGACGAGTCTACCTTCTTTACTCTTATTAGGATGAGATGGACTCCTTTCTGTACACTTTATTGCACTCTCAGTTGTACCTCTCAACATTCCCTGTTCGATCTACTGCTCACCCATCAGTACCTCCTTTGTTTATCCCTCGATCCTTTGGGGTATCCTACTGAGTATTTTTATATGCACCCCTGCTTGGGCTTTTCCCACACTTGGTGTGCCCTTACAGACGACGGACAGGTTGGTCATGAATTCAGTGGATCATAGGAGTTCGGGATCATGGACTGCGTATGGTGGTCGTAGACAGGTTCCAGGTGGGGGACCCTTCCAGTTGTCTTTCTTTTGTTTACCTGTTGTCGGGTTGTGTCTCATTTCGGTTTGGGTGCGTGTTTTTTCCCTTTTCTTTTTAGTTTACTTTCAGCAGTTTCTTTGTACTGATTAGAGGTCGATGCACTTTTGGTGGTTTATATATAGCATCTGCACTTTACTGTTCTTGTCTTTTCATTTACTCCGCAATTTTGAATTGAGTGTGCTGCGTGTGTGTGTACAAGTACTTTGGAAAAGGCCTCCCCGAGTTGTTGTGCCTTCGGCGCTGGTCGCCAGCCCCTGGCCTATGGAGGTGGGCGTGGGTTAGTTGCGGCTCGAGCCTGGGTAGGGTCGGGTCATGACACACATAGTCTTCCATGATAAGTCTAAACTTTTATCAACAAATAATATTGACTACTCTTAATGTAACATACACAAAACTAATTAACCTCATCAAATATTCTCTATGGTAGGTTAATGATTTTTCTTAATTAACCCAAATCTCTATAAGTCCACAAAAAACATACATTCTTACAAAATAAAAAACCACCATTACTCTTTAAACGAAAACCCATAGTACTCTATTTTAATTTGGAATATATTGTTCTCAAAAGATCGAAGGTGTTTCAAAATAAAATTTATCACTTAATCACTAAATAATTTTCCTATACTAATCATAAATAATATGTTCAAAAATCAACATATTTTTTATCCATAAAATCATTTAACTATAAATAATTAGTCACACTAACCAGGAACTTCATGTAGTCCAATGGTTGGTGATAAATCCATGTCGCACTTTGGATGTGGGTTAGAGTCATACAAATTTGTCCGATGCGATGTGCTGTCACACGGTCTACGTGTTTTCCATTTTCATAAACAATATAATTTTATAAAATTCCAAAAAATGAGAAAAAATCCTCAAAAATAACTATAACATATTTTAACCACAAACGTTATCTCATAACGTTCATTTTCTTCCCCAAAAGTAATAAACTATAATTTACTCAAATTCAAGGATTTTATAACCCTAAATGGTTCTTTATAACTATATCCACAAAAGAAAAGATAATTCTTCCTCAAATATAATTTTCAAATAAAAAACTATTGGGTTACACATACAAGAGAAAATTCTTTCAAAGTAATCCCATCAATAAAAAGTATTAATACTTTTAAAAATTTCGACATCCATTTATTTCCACACAGGTTCTTCATTGACTTAGAGGTTGTCTAATAGAATAAGACATTGGCTCGAGTAATGTATAGGTCCCTTACATTTACAGCAAATGATTTTAAATGGATTCTTAGCATCATTTTTTTTTCTTCCATAGTATTCTTCATTTTTCCTCGACAATTCATTACTTTATGTCCTTATTTCCCACATATAAAGAAATTCTTTGTTCAATTGAGACACATTCCTTTGTTTATCTTTCCAAATTTTCTTCTGGATGGAAAATGCGCATTCTTTTCTCTGTGGTCTCCATGGCTAGAGCTCTTTTCATTCGTCTCCTTCCTCTTCTTTATTGAGTTTGGCAGTTGGTTAATGTATATGTTGTTGACCATATTTTTGGAAAATTGATTCAGCCTAAACATAATATCTTTTATGCTAATCAACATTCCATTTAATTACCCATTTTCTCCACCATGCCCCCCCCCCTTGTATATCATGTTAAATGATACTATGAATTCCATGGAATCCAACAATTAACAAAAATCAGAAAGCAGAGTGTGAATAACAACAGTCGTAAAATCATTTAGAGAATATCATGACACCTTGTTTTCAATATAATACACCATAAGATTAATCAATGTAATATATTCGGATCTTATATTAATATCCTTCAAATAGGTTTGTAACGAAAACATGAATTATCCTAAGCATATCCCTCGAGAGTGTTGTAACCAAGAGTGCAACAAGGCCTGTTGTCGTATACCAGGATACCCTAAGACAAGCCCGAAAATCCTTGTTGGATTTTTCACTCCTAGGTACATCTGTAGAAGATCCTTCTCTACCAGCTCATATCCATACAGGGATGTATTTCTTGGAAAATACATAAAATCTCTACATTAAAAAAATTCTAGGATGTTCTTCTATACTAATCCTCAATGTCTATCTTAGGTTAATGTTCTATAATCAGAGTTTTTCTACATTTACTTCCAAGGTTGGTTCTAAACTTCAATGATTCTAACTAAAACAACCTAACACTAGTTGCCAAGAGTTGGTGCATTATTACATAACATCGGGATGATCACAAGGTATCAAATCCTTAAAGACTGATTAGTTTAGTTGCTTTAGAAGTACTAGATACATACATAAGTTTTACATATTATATTTTGAAATGAAAAACAAAAATGTTGTTTATCCTTTTAACACACTCATATCCCTTAGCTTATCCCTACATGTCAGTCATAATATACTTATTCACATCCTGCAAAAAATAAAACGTAGAAAGGGGTGAGCTCAGATGCATAGTAAGGATAACAATATAGAGGAAACATTCATAAATAAGAATAAAAATTTCAGGAAATGTATAAGACTAACAAAAAATCCTTATAAATTTATCCTTTAATATAATATAGAAAATATAAATCAAATAATGCCTTTACATATCCACATGGTTATTCTACTAGTCAAATAATAACATGTAATATCAATAGCTAATTTCATAATGCTGGAATGCATAATGCCGGACATCATAACCACATAGTCAAGGTCTCATGACAAGAATACAAATAATATTTTGTCAAGGCCTTGTTCCAAGATACCAGTATGTCTCGTGATACCAACCGATGCATCGAGGAGCTATAGTGGTCTCCACCCATCACTTACAAATTCCAATTCATTCCTCATATGAAAAGGGTGAATCATTATGTGATCATTTTTATTAAAACTAATATATGACATGTCAATATTTTAACCACAAACCATGAAGGTAAAAAAATACCACTTCCAAATTCAAACATAACTCATTCAATACAATATAGTATATTGTATTATAATAAATCAATCTCAATCACGCATAATGAAGGATATTGACATCGATGAAAATAATCTGTAAAACTATTTGAGAGAAATATTCCCTTTTTCTTGAAAACATTTAAAAGTCTCACTATTTATCAATAAATAGTTAAAAATATATTGTTGAATCAAATATTCCTATACCACTTTGAAAATTTTAAAAGTATTTTTATGTTTTAAACATTCATGTAAATATTAATAAATCCATAACACAATTTTTAAAACATGGACATTAATTAGATAGATTTAGAAGAATAAAACTTTAAAATATTTATAAAGATATTATAGTTAGAGTTCATAAACCAATTATAGATCATTGAATACAAATAATTGTGGTAATAAAAACTTTATTATATCATGATAATATAGGGATTGATGAAATACTATGTCAAAGTACACTATATGCACCATATAAAAGTGAATAGGCGACTAATAACAAAGAGGTCTCAATGGAATGTTAATTGAGATGAAATCCATTATAAAGATGATATCCTTAGGTTAAGGATAAATCAATGACATAATTATGTGTGAAAAATATAAATACAGTCAATATGATTGGATATTTAGTGTAAATTGATCAGATAACATTCACACATATTCTTGTAAAAACAACACCAATGACTTGGATGTTTAACTTAATGAATGAAAATTGAGTTAAGATTACTCTTATCAAGTTCATATCGATGACTTGAGAGTTTTTCAATGGAGTGATTATGGGTGTCAAAATTATATCCACAATAAGGGGATTGGAAGTTTCTAAATAAATAAATAAATAGTGATTTCACACATAATCATGGAGTAAAATAATCCATGAGTTTTGCATAAAATCGAATGAGTGGAAATCGAAATTAGAAATTCTCTTAACAAATTGGTAACTTATGAAACATACACCCCATGAAATAAGGATCATACAATGAAGGTGTAAATACCCATAAAATAAAGAATATTACACAAAGAATACAATCGTGGGCAATACGTACACCACAGAAAAGGAAATAGTGGAAATATAACATGAATCTCACTGGAATAAAAAGTGAGATGAAAACCCCTTACATTGTATTTTTCATTAGAAAACGTTATTTTAACCTCCCGCATAATGGTAAAATCATTGTTATTAAATTATACAAGAAGCACATATATAAATATGATATCATATATGATCTTCAATTATTGGGTTGTTATTGATATTTCAATAGTATCATTATTTTGGGTGTTAACTGATTTGTTTTCCTTTATATTTTTTGTTACGTGAGTAATGTTTTTATGGATTGTATGTATTTGATTTATATCCAAAATGATATTATGTTCTTAAACATTTTTTAATCAAAAAATGAAAATTATTCTTGAATGGTTATAAGGGGAAACAAAATCTCATCACGTCGTGGAAACGGTAAGATGTACATACGCACGAGCGACAATATCATTCTATTAGTGGTGAAATCATATGTAATTGGATGGTATATTATATATACAGAATAACTAAAATTTTATATTTATTATTTAAACAATTATTCTCATTATTATACCCATCCAATTGATGAAATGGTGAATAACAAACTACACCATGACGTGGAAATGGTAAGTTGTGTGTACGCATGTATGATGAATTTTACATTCATAGGATGGATAGAATAATGAATATGGTTGTACCATGTTTATAATAACATCACTGTATGTATAAGGTACTCGAGTTGTTATTGTGGTTTGGAAACAACAAAGAAATAGGAAGTGGAAGAAGAAACTAACTTTGAACGAGGTGATGGAATTATTACGTCTTCTTCGGGTGATTTCTTTTGATTTGATAAAAAGGGATCTTTAGGTTGGATAATGATCAAATAAAGACATATAGGTTTAAGTGAGGTTAGTTGGGAGGTTATTTGAGCTGGGTTTGGTAGAGCTAAATGGCTTTGGAAGTGTAATTTTGAGAGAAGGGGAATAACCCTTTTATAAGAGGTGTTTGGGTCACATTAGGAAAAGCTTGAAATATTATTTTATTAATCAATCATATTGGTTTCATAAAAGCTATAAAAGGATTTATTTCGAGGATAAGGTGTGGCTGGTTTGAAAACCTCTCAAAACATAGGTTTTAGACAGTTTTGGGTCACTATATTAGCCTTATCTTTTAGATTTAACTCTTAATTTAATAGTTAAAATTTTATGATGTATTCTTGTATTAATATAATAAATTCTTAGTAAAGAAACTATAAAAAGTAAAGATAACCCCATGTGGTTCCTTGTTGATATATCTAACATTATCTAAGTCTTTTGGTTGAACTTTTTTTTTTGGAATATTATATAAAATAATAATATATATTTTTTAAAACTCATTTATGTCTATTTTGAAACTGTTTTGTATTTGGTTTTTGTGAATGTCATAAAAAATTTATCTTCTTGAAAAAAAATGTTTAATCAACCCTAAAATTTCATATTACTTATAAAATTCATGGAATACATCAAAAGTCTCAATTTAAAATTATATTAATATTTATAATATCAATTATTTTAATCATTCAATAATAAGGTAATTATTGCATCATCATTGTGCCATAAATAAATTTAATTATTTAATGTCTAAAAATTATAAATAAAATACCATTATATAGAAAATATTTTCATCTTTCTAATAAATATTTATAGTCTAATTTATCTTTTGTATAACCCTATATTAAAAATAGATTAGTTAATAAACATGGAATTTAACACTTTTAACTCTTCTTTAAATAAAATAATAATAAATGTTCTAATCTAATCCAAGTAGACCAAAAGGATCATATTTTTTTTCTAATGGTTGATTTTGGTTAAAATACACTTATCCAATAGAATTAGGACATGTTTTAGGGTAATTATATTATCATTTTTTGCTTTAATTACCCTATTTACTATTAACAGTGGTAAATAAAATTCAAAAATACTATTCAACAAAAATTATTTTCATCATAATAAACCACATTTTAATTACCAATTTAAACCGTGTTTCTCAGAGTTTTTGAAATTCTATTCATAGGAGTTTTAATATTTTGTTTTATGCAAATTTGCAAATGTACCTATAAGGTGAGTAAAAGACAGTAAAAAGTTCAATAAAATTTTATATATCTAATATTATTGTAAAATGAATTAAATGATTTTAATTTAACTAATATAGGTATTATGTGTCTATTTTTACTTTAAATTAAATTTAAATTAAAATAATTATTTAAATAAAAAGTGGGCTTTAAATAATAACACAATGTTTTTCACTATACAACAAAAATTGAAGGTTTTTAGAAAAATACAAAAAAATCACCCAAACCTAATTTTGAAATTCCAAATTCAAAAATGATGTCTATTTTACCAAATTAAAAACATATATGTTTTATTAATTAATTTAAAAAAATATTCCCATTGTCGAAACCAGAAAGTGGGTTTTTGAGAAATAAAAACTATCAAAATATTGATATGTGTTTATGTACAATTTAAATGTAAAATTAATTCCACTAACCAACATTGGATTAAATTATAAAAATATAATCTAATTGTACTAAACAACCATTAAAATTTATAATTTAACAGTATAAATTATTTTGAATAAAAAAGTTGTTTTCAAGTAAAATTTAGTATTTTTCAATATTCATAAAAATATAAAAGTTATCAAAAAAGCACTGAAAAACTATCCAAACTAATTTTTTATATCTTGATTATAAATAAGATGTTTAATTTGTTAAATTTAATATATAAAAGTGTCTAATATTGGATTTAACAAGGGTTATCTATTAACAGGCGGTAAAATTGCATTTTTTGAAAAATACTTCTTCTATCTGAAAAATTGATTTTTTTCTTATTTTATGTCTATGAACCACATAATATTGATTTTAAAATTATATGGAGTATATAAAATTCAAAATTTTGTTATTAATATTCATAACGATTTTTTAAACGGCTAGTTTGATATGTCGTGGTGTGCTTGAACTCAGTGAAACGTACTTTGCAGGCTATCGTATTATTAATATAGAAACATAAAATGCTATCTTGTGGTGTTACAAATGTCTCTTACCATCTTATATTCCTATTTTACCTTATAAATGCCCATGTCTATTCTAATCCCTTTCTTTCATATTCACTTTCATGATATGCCCATTGGTTATGCTTTATGTCATGATTGTGGTACTTAATTATCTCAATGGGTACTCTTCTATTTATGTACGGTTGATTATGTAAGATTATTCATGTGGAAATCATATTCAAGGAAATGATGATATGGGTGCACCCATATAGTGCTCCAATGCATTGGTTAATGTTATATCTCATGAGATGCGATGTGAAACAGGATTGGTGGTTAGCCTTAACCCATAATACTATGGGAAATGAGATGGGCGGTTATCCTTGACTCATACTAAAGACATGTTTTAAGTTTATACCACATTTTTAAGATTACTTGTTTATATGATACCATGTTTATATTTTAAGATTGAATATGTTCCATGATTTCTACATTGTAATGTAATGCCTCCTAACCCATGTTCTTATTCTTTATTCTTATTTTCATTCCCTTATAGGGATTTTTAGCTCATCCCATTATTCATGTGTTTCCCCAAGATATCCTATGCAGATGTGTGATCACAATCAAAGTTAGGAGCTCATTATGGAGATTAAATTAAGATGATTTTTTAGCCACATGTTTTGTGTTTTATGTGCCCAGTTATCAAAGACACTAGACTTCACGATCATTGGCTTGTACTATGATGTTTATTTTTGCTCAAAATCATATAATGTTATATGAAAAAGGCTAGGGTCACTATAGTTGGTATTAGAGTCTGTTCTAGTTATTTTTGGAGATTAGGAACATATCACTTTAGTAGGAACCTTAAAGATGATACAATGTATAATAATACATCCCTAAATTTTGGTATGTATAGAGTAATTGGTTTACCAAGAAAACATGTCCCTGTCTGGATACAAATGGGTAGAGGTGGCTCCATCATAGATGTACCTAGGAGTGAAAACTCCAACAAGGAGTTTTGGGCGTGACCCGAGGTTTCCTGGTACACGACAACGAGCCTTGTAGAACTCCTGGTATTGACACTCCTGGGGGATATGCCTTGGTAATTCATGATCTTGGCACAAACAATTATTAATAAAAAACCCATAAGAATAAAAGATAATAAATAGAAAAAGGATATCATAGATTAAAACATAGGGAATCGCAAGTTAGTATATACTTCTCCTTTTAAAGATTATCATTTTAGGTTCAAATGTTTCTTTTTTATGTTTAACAACTAAGTATTAAAGCCCTTAAATTGAACGTTATTTTTCATAGTTAATGGCGAGGAATAGAAGAACTTGTTTAAACAATCAATGTTAAAGGGAATCTGACGAATGTCCAATTTATATGCCTAATATGATGGTAATGGGAGATCAAAAAATCATGACAGTACATGCTTAGCTGGCTCAAGTTATGAATAATAACTTGAGTCATGTGGAACACCCTCCTCCTCCAAGAAGAGAGAATGTTTTCATAGAATCCTTCATGCGGTAAAGACCTCCCATGTTTAGTGGATCTTCTGATCTCCTCCTTGTGGAATAGTGGATTAGCTCCATTGAAATGATATTCTCTATCCTCTAGTGCTTGGAAGTAGAGAATGTTTTATTGGCGGTTTATCGTTCTGATGGAGAAACTGATTAGTGGTGGACACTAATCAAGAATACAAAGTACCAATAGGAAATTCATTCTTTGGATTGGGAGGAATTCAAGAGGTTATTTTAAAATAAATATTTTCCTCGAAACCTCCATCTCAAGATGGAAAGAGAGTTCCTCAGACACAAGCAAATAGAAGATGAGTCAATTGGGGAATATGAAGAAAAATATACAAGGCTTGTAAGGTATGCCTTTATAATTGACCTGAACACTAAAAGAAAGTTAGATCTTATTTTTAGCGGGATAAATCCGAGTCTTTGGAAGGTTTTGTTGATATGAGTCTTCGACAATTATGAGGAGATTTCCCACTCTTCACTCAAGGGTGGAATGGAGATTGTAGACTCTCAGTGGTCTCGTGGGATCGGTGAAAATATATTAAAATGGAGAACAAAATGGATGGTTCAACAAAAAAATCCTATGATGGAAAGAAGCTTGAATATCCCACTTGTAAAAGTTTTGGGAAGAAGCATCTTGGGGACTTTTTAAAGGGAACCAAGAATTTCTTCAAATGTGGAATGTTTGATCATCTGGATAAAAACTGCCGAATGGATATGAAAAATCCTGCTAATGTGGAAGAATAAAGGAATGTGCATATTAATGCTCATCTAGTGGGGCAGTGTTACAACTACAAGGAGCATGGGAATTATGTAAAAAGTTTCCCTATGCAATGGGTTTTTGGAGTAAATCAACAAAAATATTCATGGAAACATGGAAGGGTTTATGCTATCACTACTGCTGAGGTGGAGCTAGAAAATGATGAGGTGACAGGTACACTAGCTATTCATTCAAGAATAGTGAATGTACTATTTGATTCAGTTTCTATTCATTCTTTCATAAATTTCATTTTTAGTAGAACTATTCAACCACCACCTCAAAATTTGGAGGAAAAGTTATCTGTGAGAATAGTAAATGGGGAAATTATTTCATCCATGGTTTATAAATCCTCCCCGATAAATATTTGTGGACTGAACCTACTATAAAATATTGTCATACTTCCTTTAGTGGAGTTCAATGCTATCTTGGGAATGTATTGGATATCTTTATACAAAGCCAACATCAACTGCCGGGAAATGGGGATCACTCTTTACATCCCAAAAAATCCTCCAATTATTTACAAGTGTAAGGAGGAATATGAATCGCTTTTAGAATCATCATCTCATGTGTGGATATTATTGCCTCATTAGTAATAATATTTAGCACAAATGATTGATAGAAAGGATAAAATCATTCTTGAAGACATCACCATCGTGAGGGATTACACTGCTTTATTCCCTAAAGAGTATCATGGTCTTCCTCCTAATCGATAGGTTGAGTTCTCAATTGAACTTATCCTCAGATCACTATCTATCTCAAATACACCTTACAGAATGGCCACCATAGATCTGGAAGAGCTGAAGAAGAAGTTACAGAAGAATCTAGAGAAGGGTTTTTTATTCCCAAGTGTTTCACTGTGGGGTGAGCCAGTCCTCTTAATCAAGAAGAAGGATGGATCATTGTGCCTCTGCATTGATTATCGTGAGATAAATAAAATCCCAATAAAGAACAAGTATCCCCATAAATGGATAGATTTCTTGTTCGATCAGCTTCATGGGGCCTGTTGTTTCTCTAAGATGGACCTTTTGTCGGAATATCACCAATTAAAGATGAGGAAGGATGATATTCCCACGAATTCCTTTTTAATGAGGTATGGACACTATGAGTTCATAGTGATTCCCTTCAGTCTCACTAATGCTCCAGAAATTTTCATGGATTTAATGAATAGATTTTTAATATATTATCTCAATAATTTTGTGGTAGTCTTTATTGAAAATATTATGATATACTCCAAGAGTAAGGAAGAAGATGATGAGCATTTGAATACTGTGTTAAAGAATTTGCGATGGGATAAGTTCTATGAAAAGTAATGTAAATGTGAGTTATGGATGGAGGATGTATCATTCATAGGGCATGTTATCACCAAAAAGGTATATATATAGACCTTTCGAAGAAATAGGCAATTGAAGAGTGGCCCAGGACAACTTACGTAACACTGATCCACAGCTTTCTAGGTCTAGCATTATATTATCGACGATTTGTGAAGAACATTCCACTATTGTCAAACCCGAGGACCAAGCTGACACAGAATGGTGTAATGTTTATCTGGACTTAGGAATTTAAAGACTATTTCAAGGAGTGGAATAATAGGCTAATCACTATGCCAGTACTCACACTCCCAGCAAGTGGAGAACTTTTTCTAGTGTATAGTGATGCATCTATGAAATTATTTGGATTTGTGCTGATGCATAATGATAAATTGATAGCGTGCACCTCAAGGAAGTTGTAAATCCTTGAGAAAAATTATCCTATGCATGATCTTTAGTTGGAGGAGGTGATCTTTGCATTGAAAATATGGGGGAATTATCTCTATGGGGAGAAGTGTGAAATATATACTAACCACAAGAGTTTCAAAAATATATTCTCAAAAAAATATCCCAATATGCACTAGTGAAGATAGATAGAGCTCATCATGGATTATGAATTCTCAATACACTACCATCCTGGAAAGGAAAATAAGGTGAGAGATGCTCTAAGTAGAAAGGATCATGAATCTTTATCAATGATGAGAATTTCAAAGGATATGATCTTCATAGATTTTTGGAGGATGGACATGGGAATCATTAAGGGAGGGACATCATCAATCCTTTCTCAAATGATTTCTCAACCATCCTTCATTGGGACAATAAAGGATTCACAAATAAAATATGTAGAACATCTAAAAAGGGTTGAAGCTATCAGAAGTGGAAAATACTCAGAGGTCATGATTGAAGCTATCAGAAGCAGAAAATCATGTGAGTTAATGATTGATGATGAAGGAGTTGAAATATTTGGGTCACAGTTATGTGTACCATCTAATCCAAAGATAAATAAGGAAATTCTAAATGATGCACATAGCTCAACCTTCTCTATCAACGCAGGGAGCACAAAGATGTAACGAGATATTCGAGAGAACTTTTGGTGGGAGAATATGAAAAGGGAGATTACTGAATATACATCAAACTGTCCGGTATGTCAATAAGTGAAGGCTGAAAGACATAAGTCTAAGGGGATGACGCAACCACTACGCATACCAACATGGAAGTGGGAGAACATCACCATGGACTTTGTCACTGGACTTCCAAGGGCATCTAGAAGGAACAATGCTATATGGGTCATTGTCGATCATTTTATGAAGATAGATCACTTTATTGTGATTCGAGATGACTTCTCATTAGATCAACATGAATAGATATATATCAAGGTAGTGGTAAGGCTGCATGGAGTTCCACTATCTTTTGTATCTAATCGTGATCTGAGATGCACATCGAAGTTCTAGAAAATTCATTAACATGATCTAAGCACTGAACTGAACTTCAGTGCGGCCTATCATCCTCAAATTGATGGCCAATATGAGTGAACTATTCAGACACATGATGATCTGTTGAGGTCATATTCTATGGAATTCGAATGAGGGTGGGATCAATATATTTTGTGGGTTGAATTCTCCTATAACAACAATTTCCACTCAATTATCAGAATGACACCATATGAAGTCCTTTATGGGCAAATGTCTAGAACACTAGAGTGTTGGGATGAAGTCCTTGAGAATAAGTTTCTAGGACCTGAAATGGTGGAAGAAATAGTGGAGAAGGCGAAAACCAGTCAGCAGCATGTCAAGGTATCCCAAATTGGACAAAAGATTTATGCAGACAATTGTTGAAAAGAACTTGAGTTCAAAGTGGGAGACATGGTATTTCTACACATATCTCTATGGAAGAAGGTCAAGAGGATTGAGAATAAAAAGATGCTAACTCTGATGTACATCAGACCCTTCTAGATCCTTGATCGAGTTAGAGATGTGGCCTATCGACTAGCACATCCACCTACCATGTCCAAAGTACCAGATGCCTTTCATGTATCCCTCTTAAGGAAGTACATACAAGACTCCTCACATGTACTATCTTCAGAGGTGGTACATTTGGAGGATGATCTTTCATATGAAGAGAAGGCAGTGATGATATTGGATCGTGGAGATAAAGTTCTACGTAACAAGACTACTCACTTGGTCAAGGTACTATGGTGGAAGTATAATTATGAAGCGGAAACATTGGAACTGGAGGATTTAACGAAAGAAAAGTACCCACACCAGTTTTTGGATTAGAATTTAAACTGAAATTTCGAGAGTGAAATTTATTATGTGGGGAATAATGTAATGAACCAATGTTTTCAATGGAATACCTTCTTCTAATTATGTCATATAATAACATGGAGTCACAAAACAATGAACAACTAAGTACTATGTGATATTTTAACAAAATTTTATCACTTGTGTGTTTAAAATTTCAAAAAACGGTCATCTAAAATTGTGATTAGTAAGTGATTTGGTGTCTGATAAGACAAAAATAATTTTTTATAAATAGTAACATTACCATATGAATAGTATCATACTATTATGAATGAATGTACAAATACAATTTATATATCTTAAAAGTGAAAAAATGATCGTAGTATAAGAATTGGTATTTTTGAATGTGAAAAATATTTTATTTACAATTTTATGTTAAATTTAATAATTTAAAATGGAAATTTATTTTCATAATATTTAATCATAAATTTTTACTTTATTTTCTTATGGTTATAAGATAATTTTATGGGACTTTGCTTAATTTTTCAAGGAGTTATAAAACGATTTATGTTTTAATGTTGATTTTGTTGAATGAATTATGATTTTATATAAAAATTAAATTAAAAATATTTAGAAAATTAATATCAAAAAAGGGAGTATGTTTTTAAATTATGCACATTGAAAATGGCTAGGGTGAATTTTTTGGATTTTTCTATAACACTTGAATCTTTAATGATTTGTAAAAATACAGTTTTGAGTTTTTGGTATATTTGATAACATCCTAATAAAGTAAGAATTACTAAAAAATTCTGGTACACATGGTAACATTTCAATAATATATTAGGTGTCCAAAGTGGATAATAACATGGGAATATACCATGGGAAAGCCCATGGTTTTACAAAACCCACTAATGAGGTGCCTTTTAAAATTAATAAAAAATTATCTCTCTTTTACTATAAATTCACACTCATCCATTTGTTTTCATTCATTACAAATCCATCCACATCAAATCTATGGTTTTTTACTTCCATAGTATCCCTCCTCGTTTTCCTCATCCCCCATGGTCCCAACCTTCATTATTTATGAGCTACTCCACAAGGTAAGGGAACTTTTCACCCTTCTATTTTTGTCAACACTTCTTTTATGTTTTCTCTTTAAATTTCCATTCTCATATAATGGGGTGTGATATTTTGAATAAATCTTACTGTCTATTTTTTTCCATATGATGAGATACCCTATTATCTCTCATGAATTCACTTTATGAAATTTTATGTGACGTCGTTAGAATGCTGAATTTTCATAAGAGATCTCTAAAATTTTCTTTCATTTTCAAGTTCATCTCTTTTATTTTTATTTACTCATATCCTTTTATCAAAATGTTGTGATTAATCCAGTACCTTAATTTTATTGGATTTTTTTCATGAAAATGTAATAATTATTCTTCAACTATCCTTTATTTTTTATATATATACTAAAATTCAAATACCATCCGAGATGTGCTAATTTACCACATTCATGGATGATGGTTTTTCAATTTCTGTTATTGTCTTCAATCCTGGTCATGATAGCATTTTCATGGTTTAAAAAGACCATAATATATGTATTATGTCTCATATATGGATTGATAATCCTTTTTTACATAGGTTTTTGATTTATAAAACAAAACATGTTCCCGGTGGTCAAAAACCACCAATTTACCCAAGCAATAATCATTAAATAATTTATATAATGATTCATCTACATGTCAAGTAAGCAAATGAAATTTAAATAATATAACCTCCTGTATTTTCATTAAAAACAAATAACTACAATTCTGGACAATCATCCCCATTTTACAAGATTTTATGAACATGAATATAAGTGAACTGATCATTGGAACCAAGGAAACAAACGGACGCGAACATTAAAACTAAACCACATAACCAATCAAAAGTTTATGAATAAACTCAAAAAGGTATTACTAAATCATTTTCATATATAAGAGGTTCTATAATTTATAATTAATGATCTTAATTTTTTTATTCAGGTCATTAATATCATGTGGGGAACACCGTCATATTAAAGGTAAGGGATTTTACCTGAACCACCTCTATTCCTTTTGTTTTCCCTATCTTTCTTTATACCCAAAATAAGATGTATTTCATTTTTAAGAAAAAGTTAAAAATAAATTTTATATGCTCCAAACACATGTTTCAAGATCCATCCCTCATTCTCTTTTAGGAATATACAAGTTTGTAAGTGATTCCCGCCTTAATTCATCCCGACAAGCAAACCTATTTTAAGGGAACGTCCATAATTCTTACACTATTTCTAGTTAACCCTATCCTTTTTAAGCCACCATTGTCATTAAAAATAAGTCATCTTATTATTAAAACCTTCTTGGGTCAATTCTAGTAATATATAAAATATTTTCCTCTCTTCAATTTAAAAATCTCTATAGTAATTTCCTTAAAACAACATAAAAATGTTTTAATGCTAACATCTCTCAAAAACATTTCATATATGTTTTAAATTCTATTAGGAATCACTTACCATGTTATATGCCAATTTTACCTTATGAAATTCCATGTATATTCTAATACCTTTCTTTCATGGACACTTTCATGATATTCCCATTGGTTATGCTTTATATCATGATTGTGGTACCCATTTCATTCCATGGGTACCCTTTTGTTTATGTATGGTTGATTATGTATGATTATTCATGTGGAAATCATATTCATGAAAATGTTGAGATGGGCGTGCCTAGATAGAGATTCAATGCATTTGGTAAGGTTATTCTTCATGATATGTGATGTGAAACAAGATTAGCGGTTATCCTTGACACATAATACTATGGCAAATGTGATTGGGGTTTATCCATGACTCATACTAAAGACATGTTTTAGGTTTGTTTCACATTTATATAATTCTATGTTTATATGATCCCATGTTTATAAGTAAAGATTCCATATGATCCATTAATTTTTATCATTATTTCATGCCTCCTAACTCATGTGTTTAGGATTTATTCTTATGATCATTCCCTTCTAAGATTTTTTTGTCATCCCATTGGTCATGTTTTCCCCAGGATATCCTATGCAGATGTATAAGCTCAACCAATGTCAAGAGCTCATTATGGAGATTAAATAAAGATGTTTTCCCAATGTTTTATGATTTATGTTCCTAGTTATCAAAGAAAATAGACTTCACGATCCTTTTCTTGTACTCTGTTACATATTTATTCTTAAAATCATGTCATGTTATATATAAAAGGCTAGGGTTTCTATAAGAGAGTCATCTCCACCTGTTAAAATATGGGGATGGAGATAGTATGATTCTATCCACTTTAGTCCTATATTGTGTCAAATTGACTTACCCATCGTTGAATACAACTCTAATTCCGGTATTGTTGTGTTAAACATGGTCATTCCCAAGAATCCTAGGAATAGGGACACCGCTCTATGGTTTGACTAGAAACACTCTCACTAAGGTGGGGAACATTTCCAAACAGTCCCTCATACAGGTGTACGAACCATCTATGAAATAAAGGCACTCAGCCTTAGAGATACCTCCAATGGGAAATTCCCTCCACATTCACCACAGAAAAGGAGAAAGATAATGTTTTGACCTCCAATCAATTTGAGTTTGAGCCGAAAATAGAATCCAATACTAAGGTATCCTTCTTCATTATATATCTTGATGAGAAAAAGATAAACATCACTAGTCTCAAGGATGAACGACACCTTGATTACAATGACACCCAATGAGATTTCATTTCTCCTCCAACAAATATATATGTCCCACATATCCAGTTTCCCATAGTCGATATCAGTAACCTCATGCATCTAAATATATATGTGCAATGAGAATATGAAAAATGAGCATGTTATGAGCCATTGAAGCCTCTCTATCATCATGATTAATATCATTAGGATTGATTTCTTGATTCCCCATGTTCCATTAAGCCTACTTATAGAGTTGGTTAGCTCGTCAACACATTGGGGGTCAGGAATCCTCATCATGATAGGGACCCTTTCTAGAATGATTTGATTGATACTCTCACCACTCTCCTCAATGACCCGAAGACGTGGAAGGTAGCGATCACACCTAAAAAATATCCATATCTGGTATGGGTGGAATAAATACAAGCACCTAAAGAGTTAGTTATCATAGCTTCTACCCGTTAAATTGGAAGGGTTTCCAATAACACCACTGGGACCACTCCATATCATGTCGTGGACCCCTATGTGTAACCCCGGAGCATTAGGAGGACACCAAGACCCATTGATTCATTAAGAAATTGGAATTACCAGATTTCACCTATTACAACTAGCTACCCCTAGGGTCCATTTCTGTTTGGGAATATCTTCACACACAATTCCTACACCAGATTAACTCCACCATGAAAAAGAAAGGAATTGTAGAACTCATTATGATCAATCAACGGTTTAATAAGTGGGTTGCATGTTTTGTAGATGGATTGTTATCATGTAATCACACGATATGTAGCTAGCCCAATAGATTCTACTAACAATGTGTACATGGAATGTCATGACTGAGTTTCTTTGTAAGGCTCGGACCACTCTGGTCTATTCCTTTCCTAAAGCCTAATGTATGAGGTGTTCTAGGAGGTCAAGGTGACTTCTCCCCATCACATTTCCAAATTTACAGTTTTGTGAACTATGTCATCAGTAACCTTAGGTGAATAGTGCAACGGGGACCTTATATGATAGTGACATTAGTATCCTTAGGTGAACAGTGCAGCGGTAACCTTAGGTGAACAATGTCGTCAATAACCTAATGTGAATAGTGATATGGCGAGGTTCTAATGGTGACCACTTTTCATGAATAGTGTTTCTCGAACATGGAGGTTCCAATGGTGACCTTTTCCCTTTTCCAAATTTCATGTTAATGAACATTTTTTTCGAACTTCCTACAGTTTTAGCCCATTGACATTTCCCTTGACATAAAATGCATTTAATTCCTTGTTTTAAGGACTCTAAGCCCTATTCAAAGGATTTAAATCATATATTAATTTTTCCTATGTTTTAGGATGCTTTAACTTTTTCAAACCATGTGGTTTAATGCGATCCTTTTTTAATGGAAAATCCATCATATCTTAAACTGATGCACCATTAAATCTTCTAAAAATGTGATATATCTTCCTCCCTAGTTCTTCCTATTTATTCTCGGGTGTGAGATGCTCAAACATTCGTTTCCTTCCCATAGGATTTAGATGATCAAAAATTCCTCCATGGTTGGGTTCCCCTCTGTTTCGATGCAACCATGCAGTATCGATCAATCTTCAATATAAGGTATGATCTATAGTTATTCATTTGGGTTCATCTCCTTCTATTTATCCTTTCACTTTATGGAATTCTATCTCGATGTTTTTAATGGGGTTTTCATTAGTGTAGACTATTGTGGTGGTGTCTCTGCATCCTGAATACAGTTGTCACAGGGGAGGATATTGTAACGCATTGTCTGGCTCGTTCTCATATAAAGAAAGCCAAGAACTCTTTGAGGTTTGAGATTTTTTGCTTCTCTTTTCATTTATGTGCAACTGTATAGTTAGCATGATTTATCCCATTGGATCACAATGGAATTGACATACTAAATATTTGAACTGAATAAATAACTTTTTATCAATCTAGTTTTATTGCCACTTGTTTTGTTAGATAGTGTGACATATATGTTTTCTTTGTTTAGATTTTCATTTTTGATTGATATTTTTAATGAACGTAAATCCAGAATTAATCAATAATTGTTTAGAAAAAGATAATGTTGCATGTTAATGAATCAGATTCTTCTTGTTTTAATTTTATGTTAATCAAATTGATGTTGTTATAATTTTTAATTATTTGAGATAGCATATGGGTTAAGTTTCTGGAATATGGATCCTACGAATAATAAATCAGTTAATCCAAAATGGATTAAAAAACTAGTTGTTTGATGAAATTTAATTCCCTGTTGGGTTCTGAGTTACCCTCCTTCTTGTTTAAGGGCCAAGAGCCCAATTGATATGATGGTTGTTTTCCAATTTCTTTTGTTGTGATGTGTCCCTGGAAGGTTGGTGTGATATGTGCGGTTAGGGAGGCCTATTGGCTATGGCAGAAGTTGATGCCAAGAGTGGAAAGATGCATCAGTTTAGACATGTGGGTGTCATGGAGGACTCTGAGGATGATTGAATGAGTTGGATGTGAATGTTTGGGTGATTTCTGAATCTTTTTGGTTATTTATCTACTATACAATCTCCACTACTCAAGGAAGTTGGTCTTTCATACCCTAATTCTGAAAGGAGTGAAGACGCACGAGGTATGCCACATGCTTTCTGTGTTTAGCTTCTCAAGGGAGGATGGGTCTATGCTGTTTCTATAGGTGGAAAAGAATCAATGGGTAGTTCATCTACCCACCGTATTGAGCCCCCTTGTGTTTAGTAGCATAGAATGTTTTTATAAAGTTCCTGGGAATATGGGAAAGTAATGCTGTAAATAAATAATTGAAAGGTGATGTTAACCCCTAGGTTGGAGCTTGCTGGGATGCAAGGATGAGGTTACAATTTTAAAGGGACAATGGTCTTTGGGTGTGATTCTAATGAAATTTAATGTGGAATTTTTAATGCTTAATTTATGTTTAAAGAATTAATTAACATAAAGTAGAACTGATAAAAAGGGAATGAAGTAATGTAATAAGGATCTTTAAATGTTTGTGTGCTTATAGGTTACCTAGTCTTAGAAATGGTAGATGGGAGTCCGAGAGATGTTAGATGAAGTTGCGTCTATGACTAGGTTATTCCCATAGTGTGGTTGTGAGCTATAGTATATTCTATACAATTTTGTGTTTCTATACGCTACTCCAACCTTTTAGTTAGGGTAACTGACACCTCGGGGATTCTGAGCCCAGGGGGTGTTTTCCCCAATATTCTTGTGGGAGGATGGATGGCTGACTACCCCCTTTGGCCCCGCTCTCTTCTCTTGGTAGTTACTTCTGCAGGTAGGGACATTAGTTAGTTTTCCCCATATATGTGTGTAGAGGGATGTAATGGCTTGTGGATATTCACACACATATATTCTAGATATAGTTTCCTATGAAATACTATAGCTGTAATGTGTATAGGCTATGATGGCTTGAGGATCCTTACTCATTTTATGGGCTATAATGGCTTGAGGATTAATACCCGACGTATGATACATGTCATGCGAGATTTGGTGGCTCCCAGAAACTACAAGGTTACCAAGCATACATGGACATGGTGGTTTTTTTCATGAGGTTCATGTTGCGGTGCTTCGCCTTGGTGTCTGCAGGAAATCATTTTTGGAGAGGGATTGTTAGGACGTGCGATGTTGGGGAAAAGTGGAAAACTAGTGGGGAAGTAGCAACGAGGTACCATTGATATTAATTATTATATTATATAATCTTGTATTCTTTACTTGGTGAGAGAATCCACGGTGAGGTTGGAAACATAGTATACATGTTTAGGTGATGATTTAGTTTCATTTTTTGTTCACTGTGCTTTTGCAAGCTTTCATTACTTTTGCACGAGAGGCTTCACTGAGGATCCTACTGATTATACAGTTATACTCACCCTATGTTTATATAAACTATTTTTTAGGTCACCTGGATATGGTTGGAGATCTAGCTGGTTTCTACTAGCTTGGGGTTGTAGGAGCTATTTGTTATTCGTAGTTGCTATTGTTTGTTACTTTATTTGGTGTACTTGCAGTTTACCCCTTTCAGATGTAGTATTTTTTTATGACATTACATTTCTGTACTGGGGATTTCATTTATATTTCTATCTAAGTTGGAGTTAGTTGGTGTCTATCTTATATCTCTCTTTCGCATGTGTTATCTTAGAGGGTAATGCCTCCCATATATGTGTTTACAATACCCTCGGCGCCAGTCTCCAACTTCGGGCCTAATAGATGTGGGACTCGGGGGGGGGGGCATTATCTCCCTTCTCACATTGTCAGCCAAGAAGGGGTACAGTTTGTGGGGAGCGGGTTGTGAAATAGTTGTATTAGAGGTATGGTTGAGGGATTGGATGGAGTTTGGATTTAGGAAAAGGTGAGTTTTCTTAGGTTGGTAGGGAAATAGTGTCAGCCATGTTTAACAAGTGATGTTAACACTAGAGACCGGCTGAGCCATAGGATTTTAGGGGCCCCCTATGATCTAATGTATGGACCATTAGGTTTACAATGGAAACTAAATGAGTTGATACAAATTTCAGGGTAGAGACCTTGGAAAGGATCAAGGATTATTCTTCTTTGTGCCAATGTTTGAATGGGTAGACCTTGGGATAGGTTAACCTAAAATGAATAAATGAAAACAATTAATTAGTCAATGTCGAGTCTTCCATATTCCAGTTCTAGGAGATCTAACTATTTTTATTCTATAGGTATTCCTCCAAGTAGACATCCTCGTTAAGATCACATAGAATATTTCTAGAAGACTATGCCAAAACATCAAAGTCGGGTAGAGATTGACAACGACACTTAGAGGTGGATACTCCAAGGGTTCCAGTGCTAGAGTCAACAGATGTACAAGGGCTTTGTTTCAGATGCTGTCATAGAAGATTGGTTGTCAGAGGTTGAGTTGACTTGTTTGATGTATATAGAGACTGTGTGTTAGTGTTGGGTCATCACCGCTCTTGGGGAGGTTTACAATTTTTACGAATACAACAATATGATGTCTTCCTCGGCATGGATTGGTTGTATTCGATGCAGGCTATCATGGATTTCTTCAGGAATCATGTCGTTTTCTTCGATGTAGATGGTGAGCAAGTGGGATTTGTTGGTGAGAGAGACCCTCGGATCGGTCATAGGCGTGTTCCGTCCTTATCATCCATGATGGATGAGCTAATGCTGAGTTCTATAAAGGTTTATAAGTTGTCATTTCCTAGGTATGTATAAGAGTTCCCTCATGTGTTTCTATAAGAGGTTGTATCCTAACCCCCTCAATGAGAGATCAAGTTTGGGATCGAGATACAACCAAGAGTGTCTCCAATATCTATATATCCATATAGTACGGACCCTAAGAGTTATGAGATCTACATATATATCTTGATGGCCTAGTATAGTGCGTTTTTGTTTGGCCGAGTGTGTCAACATGTGGTGCACCATTTTTGTCCGTGAAGAAGGATGACTACAGTTTGTAGTTGTGTGTTGATTATCATCATTTAAATAACGTGAAAGTGAAGAATAACTATCCTTTTCCCTGGATTGATGATTTATTCGATCAACTGAAGGATCCATGTGGATTCTCAAATATAAATTTGTGGTAAGGATATCATCAGAGGCATTTGAATGATAAGGATATCCCGAAGATTAGTTTCTATTGTTGTCAGGGCATTATCAGTTCATTGTAATGTCGTTAGGGGTGAAAAAGTATCTTGTTTTTTTCATGGGATTGATGAATTTTGTTGTCCCTGGGTTCCTTTACAGGTTCATGGGGATTTTAATCGACAACATCCTTGTGTATTCCACATTTGACGAGGAGAATACAAAGAATATACACACTATTCTGGGAGTTCTTCGTCAACATCAGTTATTTGGGATGTTTTTGAAGTGTGAGTTTTGGGCTTGAGAAGTCCATTTCTTGGGGCATGTTATGTCCCAGCAGGGAGTAGTAATGGATCCTTTGAAGATAGAATCAGTTAAGTCTTGGGCAGCCCCCAAGACTGTGTTATAGGTGCGATGTTTCCTTGGACTTGCAGGATACTACAAGAGGTTCGTAGCTAGTTTATCTTGTATTGTGACTCCTCTAACATATTTGAACAATATGGATCAAGAGTTCATATTTACTGACCAGTTTCTGAAAGAATTAGAGTATCTAATAGGGTAGTTAGTAATTTATCCATTTCATTGTCTTCCAGTTGAGGGAGTTTAGTTTGATGTTTTCTAGGATGCTTCGCATCTGGGGTTAGGCTGTGTTCTAATGTAGCAAAGATTAGTTGTTTCCGATGTTTGTCAGTAGTTACGTCCCCATGAACGTTACTATGACACCCATTATCATGAGTTGGAAGCCGTGGTGTTTTCTCGGATGTTACGAAGACATTACCTCATTGGTGAGCGCTTTATGGTTTTCACTGATCATTAGAACCTGAGGTATGTTTTCTCCCAGTGTTAATTAAACATACGACAGCTTTGGGGTATGGATTTCTTAGAGGAATACGACTTCGAAATATCGTTTACACCTAAAAAGGGGAATTTTGTAGCTGATATTCATAGTTAGAAGTCACATAATTATGCAGTGCACGAATATAGTGAATCATGGAGATTAATGGAATAACTTTCGACATTACATCTTGATATAGGAGATTTTGTGGGCAAAGGATGTCTTTTTCAGATGACGGTGCGGTCATCTAATGTGCAGCAGGTGGAAGACACCCAGTGGGGGATCTAAAGGGGGTGGTATGGAGAGACCGAGTTGTTTGTGGCGAGGCACCCGATTGTTGATCTTAGGATGAACAACACCAAGTGTTATATCATGGAAGGATATTTGTTCCTTTGACGATGCAAACGATGGTTCTCAGAGGGTTTCATAGTCATCCTTTAGTGGTGTATCCTGGTGTGACAATGATATACCGAGCCTTGATGAGATTTTTTTGATGTCCTGGGTTGAATTTTATGGTTTCAGAGTTTGTGTATCGATGTTTGGTTTAACAGAAGGCGAGGGCCGAACACGTTGTTCCTATTTTCCTACTCCAGCCATTAGATGTTCCTTAGGGTAAGTAGGAGGACATCTCAATAGACTTTCTTACTGTATTACCTCAATCCTAGGGAGGTCGTGATGCTATTTGGGTGGTAGTGGATCATTTAACAAAATCATCCCACTTAATATCAATCAAGGAGTCATGCTTAGTTGATGTTTTTTGGAGATAGTATCTAGAGGAGGTGGTGAAACATCATGGAGTCCCAAGGATGACCATTTCTGATCAAGATCCACATTTTAACTCTAGGGTGTGGAGTGGTCTCCATCTTGCTTTCAATTCTTAGCTATTCCATAGCACTAATTTTAATCCTCAAACGGATGGTTAGACAGAGCGGACCATATAGACTCTTGAAGACATGTTATGCTCTTATGTCTGGATTTTGGAGGTTCGTGGATGGGGCACTTACCCTTGGGGGAGTTCTCTTATAATAATAGTTTTCACTTCACTATCTTTATGGTGCCATTTGAATCCTTCCATGGCTAGCCTTGTCATTCTATATTGTGTAGGACTAGGGTCGGGGAGTCATCAATTCACATACCAAAACTAGTAAAGAATACAACATAGATGGTTCAAGAGATTCATGAGAGGATGAAGACAGCGTAGGATCATTAGAAATCATATGCCGATCAAAGGATTAGACCATAAGAGTTTGATGTTCGTGATCACAGTTTTCTGAAGGTGACTCCCTCTTATGGGCAGTGAAGTGTTGGATATGGGAGTAAACATTCTCCATAGTTTTTTGGGACATTCGAGGTGTTATCTTGGGTTGTATCCGTGGCATATCGAGTAGAACTTCCCCCACAAATGAGTTGGATACATGATGTTTTTCTTGAATCACAGCTCAGTCGTTATCTTCATGACGACTCTCATAACATTTATTGGGAAAAAATTGATGTTGATGATGATTCAACATTTGAGGAATGACCTATGGGGATCTAAGATAGAAAATAGAATGTGATATGCGGGCAATCTATTGCCTTGGTTTGTGTCTTGTGGCAACACAATGCCATGGAGGAGTGTACTTGGGAACGTGAGTCATAAAGAGGTGTTTTGTACCCAAAGTTGTTATATGATTAACACTTTTCATGTAATGATTTCCCTTTTGTGGTTATAGACATTTTGTGTTTATGAGATGGATTTCTTTGGTTGTTTATTGTGGCTTTCTCTCTTTTGAGAGGTATCTAGATGGGTGGTTGTTCATAATTCTTTTCTGTTCCCTTTTATGTTGGTTTTGAATTCTCAAGGATGAGAATGTTTTGAGAGGTATCTGATGTACTGGCTCAGACCTCTATGGTCCATTCTTTTGAACGAATATGGCATCTGAGGTGTTCTGGGAGGTCAAGGTGACTTATCCCCCACACTTCTCCAAATTTCCGGTTTTGTGAATAGTGTCATCGGTATCCTTACGTGAACAGTGAAACTATGACCTTATCTGAACAATGTCATCATTAACCTTAGGTGAACAGTAAAAAGGGTAACCTTCTGTGAATAGTGTCATCGGTAACCTTATGTGAACAGTGAAATGATAACCATAGGGGAACAGTGTAATCTGTAGCCTTATGTGAACAGTGCAGTGGTGAGGATCCAACGGTGAGGTTCCAATGGTGACATCTTTCCATTTCCAAATTTTGAGTTCATGAACAATGTTTCTAGAATGGTGTGGTTCCAATGGTGGCCTTTTTTCCTTTTCCATTTTTTTTGTTTTTTAACAGTGCTTCAAGCTTCCTACAGTTTCTCCCCATTGATGTTTCCCTAGATGAAAAATGCATTTAAAGCCTTGTTTTAAGGACAATAAGGCCGATTCAAAGGCTGTAACTCCTATATTAAATTTTCCTAAGGATCAGGATGCTTTTACTTGGTCAAACCATGTGGTTTAATGTGATATACTTTTAATTGAAAATACAGCATATCTAAAACCGGTGCTCTGCTATATCATCTAAAAGGGTGATATATCTTCCTCCCATGTTCTTCATCCTTTTTCTCGGTGGTGAGATTCTCGAGCATTCCATTCCATCCCGTAGGAGTTGTTCCATCAAACTTTCCTCCTTGGTTTGTTTCCCATTTGTTTTGATGCAACCGTATGGTATCGATCAATCTTCAATATAATGTATGATCTATATTCATTCTTTTGGGTTCATCTCCTTCTATTTATCCTTTCCCTTTTATAGAATTATATCTCCATATTCCTAATGGGGTTTTTCTTGGGTTTTGACTGGTGTGGTGGTGTCTCTACATCCTTGGGTGGATAAAGTTGTCATAGTGGAGGAGATTGTTACTAATTGTGTGGCTCATTCTCATATAATGCACGTCAAGAACTGTTTATGGTATGGGATTCGTTGCTTCTCTTTTATTTTACGTGAAACTGTATTTCTAGCATGTTTTATCCAACTGGACCACAATGGAATTGACATAATAAATATTTCAACTGAATAAATAAATTGATATTGATCATATGTTATTGCCTAATTTTTTTATCGATAGTGTGACATCTATTATTGTTTTGTTTAGATTTTCTTTCTTGATGGAAATTGGTAAAGAACGTAAAGCCAGAATTAATCAATAATTATTTGGCTAAATATTAAGAGGCATGTAAATGAATTTGGTTCTTCTTATTATAATTTGATGTTAATAAAATTGGTTCAGTAAGCTTGTTTAATTATTTTTTATAGCTTACTAGTTAGGTTTCCCGAATTTGGATCCAAGGAATAATAAATTGGTTAATCAAATATGGATTAAATAACTAGATGTTTGATAAAAGATAATTCCTTGTAGGGTTCTGAGTTACCCTCTTTTGTGTTTAAGTGCCAAGAGCCCAATTGATATGATGGTTGTTTTCTTACTGCTTGTGTTGTGATGTGAGCCTTGAAGGCTATTCTGATATGTGTTGGTAGGGAGGCTTGTTGGATGTGGCAGCAATTGATGCCTAGAGTGGTGATATGCATCGGTTTATGCATGTGGGTGTTGGGGAGGACACTGGGGATGATAAAACGAGTTAGATGTGAATGTTTGGATGCTTGCTGATTCTTTTTGGTTGTTTATCTACTTTACCTTCCCCACTTCTCAAAGCATTTGGCCTTTCTTACCCTTCTTTTGAATGGGGCGAAGACATGTGGGGTATGCCACGTGCTTTCCGTGTTTAGCTTCTCAAGGGAGGATGGGTCCATGCTCTTGTTAGGTAGCAAAGACTCGATGGGTAGTTCATCTACTCACCGTGTTGAGCCCCATTGTGTTTAGTTGCGTAAAATGTTTTTCTAGAATTCCTAGGAATATGGGAAATGAATTTTTTAAATAAATAATTGAATAAATGATGTTAACCCAATGGGTTGGAGCTTGATGGGACTCAAGGGTGAGGTAACAATTTTAAAGTGATAATGGACTTTGGGTATGATGCTAATGAAATTTAATGTGGAATTGTTAATGGTTAGTTAATTTTTAATGACATAATTAACATAAAGTGGAGCTGATAAAAAGGGAATGAAGTAATATAATAAATCACTTTAAATGTTTGTGTTCTAATTGGTTATGTAGTCTTAGAAGTGGCAGCTAGGAGTCCGAGAGATGTTAGATGCAGTTGAGTCTTACTCAAGGTTATGCCCACAGTGTGGTTGTGAGCTATAGTATATTTTGTACTTTTTTTGGTTTCTATATGCTACTACACCCTATCAGTAATGAAAAATAACATCCCAGGGATTCTGAGCCCATGGGGGTGTTTTCCCAAACAATCCAGTGGGAGGATGGATGGTTGAGTACACCTTTGGACCCTGATCTCTTCTCTTGGTAGTTACTTGTGCTGATAGTCACAGTGGTTAGTTGTCCCCATATATGTGTGTAGGGGAATGTAATGGCTTGTGGTTATTCTCACACATATATTGTGGATATAGTTTCCTATGGACTATTATTGGTGTAACGTGTACAAGCTATTATGGATTGAGGATCCTTACTCGGGGTATGGGATATAATGGCTTGAGGTTTACTAATCGACATATGATACACATTATGAAAGCTGTGGTGGCTCCTAGAAACTGCCGAGTTACATTGATTACGTGGATGTGGGGGTTTTCTTGAATGAGGGGCATGTTGTTGTGCTTCTCCCAGGTGACTGTGGGCAGGACTTTTAGAAGAGAGATTCTTAGGACGTGCGATGTTGGGGAAAAGTGGAAAACCAGTGGGGAAGTAGTAGTGGGGTACCATTGATATTCATTATTATATTATATACTCTTGTAGGTGTTACTTAGTTTGAGTAGCCATGGTGAGGTTGGGAACATAGTATGCATGTTTAGGTGATGAGTTAGTTTCACTTGTTTTTCATTGTTCTTTAACATGCTTTCTTTACATTTGAATGAGAGGCTTTGGGGAGGATCCTTCTAAGTATACTATTATACTCACCATATGTATGTATGAACTGTTTTTCAGGTCACTTGGAGTGGGTTGGAGATCAGGCTGGTTTCTACTAGATTGGGGTTGTAAGAGCTGTTTGGGTTTTGTCGTTGCTGTTGTTTTTACTTTCTTTGGGGTACTTGCGGTTTTCCACTTTCAGTTGTAGTAGTTTTTTATGTATTGTATATGTGTTCTTGTAATTTCATTTATATTTCTATCTTAGTTGGAATTGGATGGTGAATATCTTATCTCTCCCATTCACATGTGTTCTGTTAGAGGGCAATGCCTCACATCTGTGTGTTTACAATACCCTTGGTGCTAGTCTCCAACCCAGGTCCTACTAGAGGTGGGACTCAGGGGTCATTATCTCCCTTATCACATTGTAGGCCCTGGAGGGGTACACTTTTTGGGGAGGGGTTAGTGACATGGTACCTACCCTTATTAATTCAAATTTTCCTTGAAGATTCCTAGAAATTTTAGATAATGCCTTGTGTTTAGAGGAAACCTTGTATTAAGACATGAAAGAATATCTATTGTCTCTTGCATCTCCCCTATGAAGGTCTTAAAAAGTAGAATCTACCTTTATGGTACAGGTAGAGTCCCTTGATCGATTGGAACTGTTGGACTCTTTTCCGTAGGAACATCACTTAGTGAAGGATTATTGAATGCATAATCCTCTAATTCATAATCAAAATGTTCCATCTTTCAAAGATAAGATACCTATATAATAGAATGCTTCTCTTTCCCCTCATTAGGTCTAGGTCATAAGGGCTCCATTCCAAGACACAAGGGATAAGAAAAATTCTTTCTAAGAGGTATAGGTCCTTGACTATTTCATCTCCTCCCTAGAGAAGGGAAGTATGAAATTTAATATTTTTTGGAGGCCCCATGATGATAGATGTACTGACAGCTCTGACTATACTCTTACCACAGGATCCTCAGACATACCATCATTGAATTCTATGTATTGAAATACTGGTTCCTAGATCAAGTGGATAACAGATTGATCATGATGGCTTACATTCCAGTAAAGGTAAAACATTTCTCCATCAGGCCCAATAGCTGTAGTGAGGGTTCATGTTAAAGGTAGAAGGCTTCCAGTCATGTAACCCAAATTTTTGACGACTGGTTTTCTCATAGAGTATTCTCCCATTCCCACGATGTCATCTGCACCTTCTAAGGAATGTCATATCTTATAGTTGTCAAATCTCCTTACACATACATCACTTTTTCATCAACATCATAACCTTCTAAATCCCATAATAGTAGGTTTTGAGGACCCAGCAAAGGATAGATCCCCCACTGGTTCCAAATCGATCATTACATCTAATATATTTCTGCTCATAGTGTTTTGGATTGCACCTTAGGTCAAACCAGAATTTTAATATGACTATGGTGATGAGAAGAATTATTCCACTATGAGTACCATAAATTTTATATATCGCTTCACAATGTCTGATAATGAGGAATGTTAGGAAAAAACTAAAAATTCCTCTAACTTACACCATCAAAGGAGAGGCCTAGGACATGTGATCCACTGAAATTCATAGTCCCTCACCTAAAATTGAGTCATGAATGCTACAAATACATGGAAGAAGCTTCTATAGAGAGCTCAACCGATTAATTCCTCCCATCTTTCTTTGTTATACATGATGTTGGAACCAAGGGTGTTAGTTTTTGGAAGTGGAGTATGGTTTTTATTTTTTTTCAATCCTCACATGTAGGATCTTGTATTTTTCAAGGAAATAGAAATTACTATTCAATATGACAGTAGTATTGATGGTTACATCATTTTCTATTGTTCACCAAAATTTTGAGGATGTATTGCATCACAAAAAATTGATTTCCTTGAAGGGATTATAAAAATTTGATAAATTCATGAGTTTAATGAAGATGGTCTTCAAGAATTGTGTATCACGAATGGTCAATGAATGTTGATGGTGATATATGTGACAGTGATTAGAATATTGAATGAAGAAGATTTAGATCTTTGTGTACAATGTTGTTGATCTCCTTAATTACTATAATTAGAGGATCCTAGTGTGAGATGGTTTGATGAAAAGCTTCATGACATCAATAAATAAAAATAGATCATCATGAGTGGATAAGCTATGTGTAGGTGGTTATGAATGAAATGAAAGAACCTTTAAGAGGTCATGGATCATCATGAATAGATAATATTATAAATATAAGGCCATCTCTATTCATTTTACATGAGAATTCCAAGGAATACCTGGAAAGGCTCTGATTTTATGATACAAATAGAGATTCATGAATATTGATTTCTATGCGAGCTTGAGAATCAAGAAAAAACTATATGTCTTCATTAATGCCAATTCTTATTATTAATCGTTCTTAACTATGATGAGATATTCTGCATTGAAAAAGGCATTTTATTCCACGAAGGTAGCATGCTTCGCGAAGCTAGTAAGCTTCGTTAAAGGAAGTATTGAATATTCGTTTTTCAGTGAACATGATTTTAAATGGGAATCAACTTAGTTATATAGTAAAAGAAGAGTCTCATGAAACAATATGTAAAATTAATTAAATTCCAATCAATTGATGTAACCTCCATGTCAAATAACTGACTTTGACTTCTCTCAAACCGTTGAGATAGAGGGATTCAACGAAAGTGTTCTGAGCGATGCAGTGTGTTATCCCTAAAATCATATAAATTCACTGTTCCTAAAACAATGTGACTATTTATAATCTATTTTATTCCCCAAATACTGAAGTTTAGTGGATTTAGGTATTACCTACAAACTATAATCATATGGTCTTTGGAGTACTGTTTAGTGGATAACCGTGTAAAATTACATTGTGATCACTTTGCATGTGGTTGTCTATTTTATACTCTTTCACTTTAGAAATAATTTATTGGATAATACCAAAATGGTAACAATATCCATCACTTTTGAAGATAATGATGACCCTTGATTTACCCCACCCCTCTCATTGTGTTCTGAGGTACTTCATATGCCACCACAACTGACCATGTTAGTAAATCCGGAAGGCCAGTTGTGAACACACCATAATCAGCTGCATCCATCTAGATCCAGATCCTATTTAGTCAAAAGTCATTAGATATTGGTTCTGATGATAAAAAAAATCCATTATATGATATTTCTTATAATATCTATAACATCATATTGTATCCAACAAAATATGTTGTGTAGCCTGCAAAGAAATTCCTTCATATGGGAAGAAGCATGCCTTCAGTGTAAAAATACATTATAAAGAGGCACCTAACTAGAATAACTATAGGTCATTGAATATTGAAGGACCTACACTTGATGAATGAGATTCATGAGGCCCTTGTAAAAACCTTATGAATCCCACTTTAGTTTGAAGTAGAATTTGTTGTCGTAGAGACCTACTATGTAAAGAAGCTTAATCGAGAGGAATGTCAAGCCATTATATCGTTTTATAAAGAGGATGGGGGTGCACTTATATAGGGATAAATACTCCAATAGTACAACAAATTCCATTTCAATGAAGATATTATATGTCACTTCTTGGTCGATACATATTGTGGGATTAATCTCATCCTGAGTGCGATAATCAACAGGTCGGGACTAATTAAACCATATATAATCCCTTCCAACCAAAAAATTATGGGTTATAACAGGAATGAGTATAAACTATGTGGTAAGACTCAATTGAATATCAAGTTTTGTTTCATGATATCTATTTCTGATGCTTTCGCCGGGGTGCGCGCGTCTGTCTGCCAGGGAGGGCGCGCTGCTTGTTGCCCTGCATTCCCTCTTTCCAAAGGCGGGCGGCATCCGTTCCTTGTTCAGGGACGTCTGCTCCTTGATCGAAACTGGGATGATGGGATGTCAGTTCTTCCCTCCATGGATTCCTCCTCGGAGCTCATTACCTAGTTCGGGTCTCCCTCAAAGATTTAAGATGGGTTCGTGAAGCTCATTCCCGCTGCCATATCTACATGGATGCCAGTTAATTACGCTGCTTCCGTCAAGACGCTCCAAGGGGTCTTGTCGGGACAGCAACCTATGGTTAGGAGAATGGTCACGTTGGGGCATCGTCGGCATGTCTGTCTTTGGTCCCTCATCACAGGGCTTCTCGAGGGTGCGGAAGCCCCGAGGCATCCCACATCGAACGCGGGGAATGTGTACCATATGAGGGTTTCCTCAGCTTCCCTTGTTTAACACGGGGTATGTCGCGAGTTTAACGTCTTGCGGAGACGGATTGGGTTAAAGTATCCCTAGGGGGAACACCAATGTCGGGGCCAGCACATGGGCGGCTTCCCATATATCATGGAGTGGGAAAGGGTGGCATGATCTCACCGGGATCTGGCAGCCCGGGTAAGGATCAGGATGGATGGTGGAGTGAGACATGGGGCTTACGTTCTGAGACGACCCAAGAGGGGGGATACCGTTTAACGTCATGCGAGACGGAATACAGTTTAACATCATGCGGGATGCGATACAGTTTAACGTCATGCGGGACGGAATATTTGGGGCTTACGCTCGGAGGCAGCCCAAGGTGGTCGGGGAACCGACATGGAGAGGTCAGGACGACCGGGTGGTGGGATTGAACCTTGTGGAGGCTTCCTACATACCATGCGTTAACACGGATCAAATTCCACGTAGTTCGCTGGGATGGGGCTTACGCTCTGGGGTGGCCCATAAGAGGATGTCATGGTCGATGCACACTCTAAGCCCACGTGATTCATGATCGGTGTGGGAAACAAGAGGCAGTAGGGACCAGACGATCACGTCGCGAAGGGTGCGTCCGTGAGAAGCGGAATGGGGCTTACGCGTTGAGCGGCCCAAAGAGGAAATAGGGTCTTACACGTGGTTAACGACCCTTAGTGTCGGGGCTTACTCCAGGGTGGAGGCTCATGGTGCGACAATGCACAGTGGGAAAAGGACTCCACTGGCCTTGGAAGGGGGGAAGTACGGAGATGCACGGGTGCAATCATCCACAAGAAAGGTTAGTGGCTTATGCTCTGAGGCAGCCCTTCCCCCGCGGACAAACACCGCTCCGACAAGGAGGATCTCATTCCATGTGAGGAAGAGTCCATTCCCGTGGAGACGAGTGGGCGTAAAAAATGTTCGAGCTGGGGGGACCCTGCGTACGAAGCACGGGGTCGGGCCACAGTTTAATGTCTTGTGTTAAGGACGAGGTTCTTAGCAGTTTAACGTCCTGCAGCTTGGACGAGGTGGGTTCACTCCACACCCCTAGGGCTTACATGCCCATCGCCCTCTACCCCTTGTGGAAGGGAAGGCATCTTCAAGGCCATATAAAGGGGGGTCTGTAGGGCGAACCACCGGGGGGTGCACATTAGCGTGGCTATGCGAAGAAGCAATAGCTGTTAGTGTGCCTATGCGGAGAAGCATAAAGAAAAGCAACGCAACGGGAAACACGGCCCAAGGGACCTTGAGGTTACTTCGCATGAGCCTGGAAGGTCGTGTGGGAAAACAACGCATGGCATGCATGCCCGGTAGGGGAGACATCAGGTGTCGGTGCAGGGGGCAGCAAAGGGGCGTCAAGGTTAGGAGTCCTGGGTTTTGTGCGCAAAAGAGAAGGTTTACGGTAAAATACCGGGACGACGCGCAATTGGAGCAAAGGAATTGCGCACGGAGAGGGAACTATGCGCAGGGTTTTGCATGCACAGTAGAATATTTCACGCATGAGGCACGGATTGCGCGCAAGGCTGGAATACTGCGGAGGGGGAAAATTCACTGAAGCCGGTGGAGTTGCACGCAAAGGCGAACTCTGGGGCAAGGTTGCGCGAATTGAGGGATTTACCTGGAAGTCATCTTTTGCGCGAGGGGAGCCGAATTGCGCGCACGAGAGCCACTTAGGATTCCTCAACCCCCAAACCGTTCAGGGTCACCTTCTATTTATAGGTGTCCTCCGGTGAGGAATCCAAGCGGCGCGCGAAATTCTTCGCGCCGAGCACAGCCAGCGCGCAGAAGCTCGCCGCGTAGAACCGGGGCGCGCAAAGATTGCGTGCCTCAACAGCTCAATTCCGCGAAACCCTGTGATTCTCCACGCCGAGAACAATTTTTCGTGCAGAGCCTCCTTTATTTCGTGAAACACATCTCGGGCCTCTGGATTGGGCCTCCGATTCCGTATATGACTTCGGTTCGTCATTCCGAAACATCCTCCGGGAGTTATGGGATTTTTTTCGGCGTCAACAAATGACCCCCCTTGGAATTGAATCGGCGAGAGGTCGCAGCGATCAGAATACAAGGGAAACGCCGAAACGCCAAAGTGCGGAGCCTCCTGGTCAAGTTACGTGCCAAATTCCGATGGGGCGCGCAAAACCTACGGACGCGCGCGAAATACTCTTTCTGCGTGGCGCGGAACACTAGCCTCGCCTATAAAAAGGGGCGTTGGGTCCCAGATCCGTACTTCCTCTTTTTCCACGTGAAAATATTTCTGCTCTCGTGTGCGAAATCGCTTCCGCTGCTACGCGTAATAACGCTCTGGCAGCACGGAATTCCATCTGAAATTCGGCCGTGATATCGCGCCTGTTTGGGAATTTCCGCGCTCCACGTGCCGATTGCGCGCTAATCTCCAAGATTCCACGCAACCCTTCCAGATTTCACACTGAACTCTCTGATTCCTCGCACTGCATCCTAATTTCGCCAAACTCCTGAAAAATTCGAGATGGCGGCAAACTGAGTTGATGAGGGGGAAGCCGCTGCTCGTATGAAAGATATGGCGGCAAAAGAAGAGGTTTATGGCACCAAGGTGATTGCCTCCAACAATCTGACCTTGTTCAACCTGCTTTCTCCAGCCTAGAAGGCATATCCCTTATCGGACAACCTCTCGCTCTGGAATTTTGGCATCCTGGAAGAGGTGCCCCTGCCGGGCTTTGAAGTGGACACGCCGCGGTCTTGGGTGACTCGGGAGGACGAACTTCCTCGCTACAACATCACCAACAACGGCCATCCTGCCAAGGAAACTAGACATATGGACGTTTATGTCCTGAACCCGAGGACGAGGACCATTACCGGGGACGAGCCTGTGGCGGAGGATTCTCCGGCCCTCTATGCGAGCACGTTCCGTCAAAGCATCACGGATGACACGAAGGGCTGGATGAATGATTGGGACCTGCGGTCCAGGGGTAACTTCACCAGCGAATGGGCCTGGGCGTTCTGGGTTCACCATACCTGTGACTAGTTCGGGGACGAACTTCGGTATATCGGCCTGTTCAAGGCGGTATGGACATCTTAGTTCCATTTCCACTGCTATCCTGAACTTGGACTGGATCTATTCACTCGGTGGTCTCCTGACACCAACACGTTCGACCTTCATCATGGGAAAGTCAGCATTAGTCTCTGGGACGTCCACTGCATTGGAGGTATCCCACTGGAGGGTTACCAATACGACGAGTTCGTTCCTCCAATGAACACCTGGGGAGACAGGTCGCGGACGCCTATGCTGACGTGGCACCTGCTGCAGTTGGCCAAGGAGAGGCTGGGGGTCAAGGAATTCCATAAGGACATCGCCTACAAGGGCTAGTTCAGCCTGTTCCTTGAGAGGGATCCCGCCGTCAAGATGTCGGGACGAGGCAAACGGTGCCCAACCGTGACTCAAAGGAGAAAGGACGGGTCATACTGGAAGACCCTGGAGGCAGGGAAATACCAATCATGGGGCTACCACGTTATTGAGGCCCAAGACCCGAACGTCCGGTATTCCGGGTTCCTTGCCGCCTTTCTGAGCGGGTGGCTCCTTCTGGTGCGGGAAGCGAGGATGGGCGTCCGTCCAGCGACTTTGGTGATGGCGGGATCCATGGCTGCCAACAAATGGTTCAACTAGGGTGTCCCCATACTGGCCAAGCTGTATACCATCCTGGGGTGCATCTCACTAGGGGGGTCGCCTCGGAGAGTCTGTGGTCCCTTCCAGATCTTCCATGGCTGGGTGGTGGCTCATCTCGGCGGGTATACTTTCCCAAATGTCGTCCGTCCTCCGGGCAATGGCTTGCGACCGTCCTTGCTAAACATTTCAGGGGTGACGCCATTGACGCTCAATGAGGAGGGCGTGAGGATCCGCATTGGAAACCATGCCATCATCAACTTCAGCCTGTTCCCCACCCCGGTTGGCCAGCTGGTGGACAATGGGCGAGGCTCTCGGGAATAGCAGGAATACTTCCAGAGCATTCGGGGCGGGGTGCTCGTGGCTCGGATCGACGGGAAGGTGATCTGTGAGCCCTACGTGCCGTCCCGATTCGCCAGGCAGTTTGGGTGACTTCAGCGAATGCCGAAGAAAGCATTCACGACTGTCTGGCAGGAGAAGAATCCATGCATCCTGCGCCAGATGTGGTTGATGTTTACCACTTTCGGCTCTGGCGACGTCGTTACTCTTCCTCCCACCGGGGTCGATGCTGGCCTAGCAACCGAATATTCCGAAAACTAGACCATTGCGTACCCTGAGGGGCTATTACGCAAGTGCGTCCGACAACTCGAGGTTAGTTGCGTGGAAACAGGGCGACGGGAAAGAAGGCACGGTGCCGTCGGAAGGGGAGATCCAAGGGCGCGTCAGGCAGCGAGGCCTGCGCAGGCCGGGACTTCGGCAGCGGGAACATCACTTGGTGCTGCCACGTCCTCGTTACCCGTAGGGGGGTCACATGAGGCGGCTAGGGAACTACCCGGGAAGCAGATAATTTATCTGCTCGAACCTTCCCAAGACGCAATTCTCCCGACACTGTGGTCGGCTTGGATGACCCTGCAGCAAACCCTGAGCGTCAAAGCCATCTGGCAGAAGATAATGCAGAACGAGATCCAACTACCGGAGGTCGGGCTCGTTCTAATTACCGACCGAGTGAACTTCCATCGGTGACATGCTTATCTGACGGCCATGGACGCATACACATGCCAAAGGGGGCGGCGTGCGGAGCCATATTTCCTAGTGAAAGTGATGCTCGGCCAGGAGCATGATCCGGAAGCAATGCTGCCGGGAGAACGCGACAGTGATGAGGAGCCAGAGGGGGAGGAGGAAACTGGAGAGGACGAAGGCGAGGGAGAAGATGCGGAAGAGGATCCCAAAGGTGAGGGGTCGCAAGGGGCGACCTACCAAGGGAGTCTCCAAGAGAGCGGTGAGATTTCCGACTCTGATCTCGACAAAACAGAGATTCACGAGGTTTGTCTCTGTCTTCATTCATTTCCCTCATTCATCCATTCTACATTCCAACTTCTAACTCAATTCCCAATCCTACTCAGGAGCAGCTGAGCGGTGGACGGGCGTCCCCACCAGAGGAGGGCAGAGAGGAACCAGTGGGACATGACGGGGATCCGACACCCATCATTGAATTAAACAGCTCAGAGGGGTCTCCCCTTATGGTGGCACCTGTAGCGGCCAGAACACTAGGGACCGACGCTCTGGATTCTTGTATGTCTCACGCTTCACTACTGGTGCTTGGTGTCAAAAGATCCCATATGAGAAGCGTATTCCCTGCACAGTGATCTCAACACTGGAGGCACGTCAGTCTGCGGAGCCCGGGCCATCCGCGAGTGGACCAGCGGTGGACATACCAACTTGCTCGGAACATGCTCTCTACACTGAGCTGGCCCCGACAATAGATGAACAGGGGAGGCGGACATCAGCGGTGCTGTTCCTGAAACGCGGTCAGCAGCTGGTGGAGGCATCATTGCTGCTGGGGCGAGAGAAGGTCGCCCGGACGTCAAGGATTCTATTCCTCACGAAGATATCCCTGGGGTGGATTCTACTGCCGATCTGTTGGCGGCCTTCCCCCTATACCGACCCGCTGACCCTAAGGAGATTGATGACTCAGACTCAGAGGTCGCCGAGGAGAGCCGGATGACATGACACAAAGGGTGGAAGTGTATCCAGTGCTTCCTCAGGCAGCCCAAGTCGGATTGGCTGAGGCGGATGGGATCACTTCAGACCTGGCTGCGCTTCCTTTGCACCGGAGGGGCTGACGCTCAGCGCCTTCATCTAGCAGTCCGTGATTACATGGCCGAGAAGATACATGAGAGAATACGGCTCACCGACTTTTCCCAATCCCGGGAAGGATCGGCGAGCACTCAAGCGCTGATGAGGGCAGAGCAGGAAGTCCGGCACCTCGAAGGGCAGGCGGCAGATAAAGAGGCCTTCATCGCAACATGCTCTGAGATCATGGAGTAACTGACGGCCCAGCTGGCTGATGCGCAGGAACAACTGGTGGAGGCGAGTCACCAGATGACCATACTTCAAACCGAGCGGGCGCAGGCACAAGATAGGGCTGGAGAGCTTCGCTCTATGGTGGCCGATGAGGAGAGTGTCTTCAATGAGTGAGAAGCGGACCTGGAGGCTACCAACCCGAGGGTAGCAGCGCTGGAAAGATCGCTTCAGCATGCTAAACCCTGAGGGATTTGTTTTTTCCATCTCATGAACTTTCTGCTTGTACTACTCATCGTCTCAATCCAATATATGGCCACATCCATTCATTTGTACCCTTGGTTTAATGCGCTCAACCATAGTTTTGAAACGAATAACAACTCATCCCTAGGCTCCTGTGGGTCATACCCAACGCAAGGAGCATAAGATGCTCATATGATTATTTTGTTCAACTGTGGGGCATTGACCAAGCTTCAGGCATCCAAAATTGGGCCTGGACTTCTGAGGAGACCCCTAAGCCGATTGATGTGTCGACTTCACAATGTGCTCTTACACACAAGCGGGGCAATGTCGGGGGCATTGAAATCCATCCGAACCCAGGGGAATGGAGAGAAAGGGTGAATCACACTGCCCTAATTCGGAACCCAATGGGGCGCAATCATGGAGGATAACTGTCAACCGTGGCAGAAACATAGCATCCATATCACGTTGGCCCAGAATGGGAGGACAATAAATGAGGGCTGATTGCTGACCATGTTCGCAACACGGGGCCTAACTCAAATATCGTTGGTCAGTTTTCCAGAACGTTGGCCCAGGACAGTAGGCGGACCATAGGTCGAGCATCCATACTGTTAAGGGGTCCCGTCAAACATAACCAGTTCTCCGGAACATTGGCCTAGGACAGTAGGCAGACCATAGGTCGAGCATCCATACTGTTAGGGGGTCCCGTCAAACAAGAAAGGAAATGAGGGTCCGAACAATGGGGGACGCAAGGCGTGGAAGGTGGAGTGGTGGTTTGTTCGAATAGAGTCCAACACTCCTGAAATTGAACCACCATGGCGAAGGTGCATTAGGCGGACGTACCAACCTGATCACGGGTCGTCCCAATTTCCAGGCAGGACCTCTTTGGCGAGAGAACTGCCGCTTCCCATTATTACCATGGGGCATCCCGAACATGCTCGGGGTAGATATCCCGATTACACCACTTCCCATGAAGTTATGCCAAGCGGTCGACAATAAGGAAGGACGGGGTTTACTAATCCTTGGGGCTGGACCCAAGACGAAATGTCCGGGAAGTCCTAAGTATCTCATAAGGATGAGAATCAAGCCACACGTAGTTCTGAAAATACAGTTTAATGTCATGCGGGACGAAATACAGTTTAACGTTATGCGGGACAAAATACGGATCTTAGTTTTAGGTCGTAGAGCTCGGACCGTAAGGATCATAGTTTAAGTCTTAGTGCTCAGACCGTAAGGATCTTAGTTTTAGGTCTTAGATCTCGGACCGTAAGGATCTTAGTTTTAGGTCTTAGAGCTCGGACCGTAAGGATCTTAGTTTTAGGTCTTAGAGCTCGGACCGTAAGGATCTTAGTTTTAGGTCGTAGAGCTCAGACCGTAAGGATCTTAGTTTTAGGTCTTTAGAGCTCAGACTGTAAGGATATTAGTTTTAGGTCTTAGAGCTCGGACCGTAAGGATCTTAGTTTTAGGTCTTAGAGCTTGGACTGTGAGGAAAGGGGAGAAACGGACACATGGCCAAGCGGTTACAAAACCCGACGTGAAGGAGGACCTAAGACCTACTTAACATGTGATCTCCTGGGAAACGCTCGAGTCGAGGGACCGAACACGGAGGTAGGCTGGACCCGCGGGGAAGTTCCCCAGCCGTTCTTACGTATCTCATAAGTATGAGAATCAAGCCATACGTAGTTCTGAACGTGACATGGCAAGATAGCAGTGCCAAGGGAAAAGGGGAGTGCGGGCGTGGCCCTTGCAGTAAAAGAACCGACATTTGATAAATCTTGTTTGTCTTTTAAGGTGAGAGGTTTTTTTGTTGTGAAGCGACATGCCTAGAGTAGCAGGCCATGGTGTCGCCACAAGCATCAAGCCGTGATAGGCGTTGATAAATGTCATGGCATAAAACCAATACCAACCGTGATGTCCTCTACAACGAGGTCATCACAATGCAGTGCCGTTTTTTTTCGTGCGACCAGGACGATTATGTCACAGTTTAGGGTCGTGTGATAGGACCAAAAACACAGTTTAAGGTCATATGGTTTGGACCAATAGCACAGTTTAAGGTCATATGGTTTGGACCAACAGCACAGTTTAAGGTCATATGGTTTGGACCAACAGCATAGTTTAAAGGTCATATGTTTTGGACCAACATCACAGTTTAAAGGTCATATGGTTTGGACCAACAGTAGAGTCTAAGGTCATATGGTTTGGACCAACAACAAATTTTAAGGTCATATGTTTTAGACCAACACCACAGTTTAAAGGTCATATGGTTTGGACCAACAGCACTGTTTAAAGGTCATATGGTTTGGACCAACAGCACAATTTAAGGTCATATGGTTTGGACCAACAAAACAGTTTAAGGTCATATGGTTTGGACCAATACCACAGTTTAAGGTCATATGGTTTGGACCAACATCACAGTTTAAGGTCATATGGTTTGGACCAACAGCACAGTTTAAGGTCATATGGTTTGGACCAACAGCACAGTTTAAGGTCATATGGTTTGGACCAACAGCACAGATTAAGGTCATATGGTTTGGACCAACAGCACAGTTTAAGGTCATATGGTTTGGACCAACAGGACAGTTTAAAGGTCATATGGTTTGGACCAAGAGCACAGTTTATGGTCATATGTTTTGGACCAACAGTACAGTTTATGGTCCTATAGTTTGGACCAACAACATAGTTTAAGGTCATATAGTTTGGACAAACAGCAGAGTTTAAGGTCATATGGTTTGGACCAACAGCACAGTTTAAGGTCATATGGTTTGGACCAACAGCACCGTTTAAAGTTCATATGGTTTGGACCAACAACACAGTTTAATGGTCATATGGTTTGGACCAACAGCACAGTTTAAAGGTCATATGGTTTGGACCAACAGCACAGTTTAAGGTCATATGGTTTGGACCAACACCATAGTTTAAGGTCATATTGTTTGGACCAACAGCACAGTTTAAGGTCATATGGTTTTGACCAATAGCACAGTTTAAGGTCATATGGTTTGGACCAACAGAGAGAGGAGCCTCGGGCAAAGGGGCCTATGAGGGTTCAACAATCAGGGAGGGGCAGCAGATGCTAGCTCCCAGCTATGTTGGGCCCGAAATGCAATGTCTGGGAGACTCCTCACTCCCCTAAGGGGATGAAGGTCAAGCTCCATGCAACCCGTAAAGAAGAGACCCAAGAACATACTCTAGCACTCAGATCACGGGAGCCCCGAGAGACACCGTTATGCAGCTCAGTATGTCTGATGTGTGGGGGTGTACTGAGGGTTAGTACAAGGAGTATCATGATTCCACCTTGACGCGGCGGGGTGGAGCATGACATGAACCATGCCACCAACATTCAAGGCCTGGGGGAACCAGCGTGATGACTGAGGATTACTGTTGACCATGATCGCAACACAGCATCATGTCGTGTTAGCCATGGGGACAAACAAATGAGCATCAACCGCTGACCATGTTCGCAATGTGGTATTTGTATCAATTTCTTGTCTGAAACCATCGGGGGCGTTAGCCCATGACGGTAGGAGAGCCCTTGGGCGTTGTATCCATGCCGTTCTTGGGGGTCCCTCCGGGTATGAAGGATGACAGGGGCCCGAATGAATGGGAACACAAAGCTTGGCAAGTTGATGGAACTTTCCTAAGTCGAATCTGGCACTCCAAGTTCTTGACCAGAGTGCCTTGAGCACATCAGCAGACCACTGGAAAGGCTCAGAGGGCTCAGTCCAAGAGCGGCCAAGAGATGGCGGATCCCTGGGCAAAAGAGGGGGCGTAATGACAAACACCCTAGGCACCGGGAGATCGTGGGATCTCCTAAGAAATGGGGCTGGACCTGACATCTAGGTGTTCAGGCGGTCCTACGTATACCATAAGGATAGGAATCAAGCCACACGTAGTTCTTGATATGCGTCTTTAAATGCCATTGGACAGAGGAGGGATAAACCCTGAGGACAGGGTGCGCGGGGTGCATCTATCGCAAACCCGGCGTGAATGGGGACATAATCTCACACCACGCCACGCGACCCTGTGGTCGAAGTCCCAAAGTCGAAACAGACGTAACAGCGGACCTCAAGAGGGCCCAAAATCCAAAAGGTATGGGCGTTCCTACGTATCCAATTAGGATGGGAATCAAGCTAGACGTAGTTCTGGAAATTCAGTTTAACGTCATGTTGGACGAAATATAGGTCTTAGTTTTAGGTCATAGAGCTCGGACCGTGAAAAGGGCATAACCAAAAGAGGATCTTAGTTTTAGGTCTTAGAGCTCGGACCATAGAGCCCAGATGCAGGGCAGAGTGTAGTTTAAGGTCGTGCTGGACCATACAGTTTAGGAAAAGTACTTCTTGAGGAACCTGGCATTGGTGGGAGGAGTGATACGCTCACCATCCATAGTCACCAGGTAATACGCACCATTGGGAAAGACCTTATGGACAATAAAAGGTCCCTCCCACTTGGGTTCCAACTTGGGTGGTTTCCTACCGGGAATCATTGGCACTCTGAGAGCCAACACCAGGTCACCTTGTAGGAAGGAGCGGAGGTGAACCTTCTTATAGAAAGCTCGAGCCATCCTGATCTGATGCCTTTCCAAGTTATGTAACGTGCGAAGCCTACATTCTTCCCGCGCTTCCAATTCGGAAAGACGGATCTCGGCAACTCTGTCCGATGCTTTCTGGTCGAAGACCGCCATGCACAATGAGGGAAGTTGGACCTCGATGGGAAGGACGACCTCAACTCTGTATACTAGGGAATACGGGGTCACCTGGGTGGAATTGCGAGTCGTCGTCCTATAAGCCTAGAGGGCGTTGGGGAGCTTGTCCAGCCAACTTTTCTTGTTATGACCAACCATTTTTTGCTGAATGTTAGAGAGGGTTTGGTTAAACGCCTCAATCTGTCCATTTGCCTGTGCATGATAGCGGGAGGTGTGGTTAGAGCGAATTTTGTACTTGGCGTACAATCTTTTCAGCTCGGCTGCTTGGAAGTTGGTTCCGTTATCCGTGAGGATAACGTGAGGTATTCAAAACCGGTGAATGATATTGGAACTCATGAAGTTGGAGATAGAACCAGCCTTGAATTCCCTAAGCAGGGCTGCCTCTGCCCACTTTGAGAAGAAATCCATGGCGGTTAAGATGAACCGGCACTGGCAGGCCGTCGCCGGTGGGTAAGGCCCTACGACATCCAACCCCCAGACTGCAAAGGGCTAAGAATACCTAGTAGTATGGAGAGGCTCTAGTGGCCGATGCACAAAGTTAACATGAACTTGGCACGCATGACACCTCTTGGAGTACTCGATGCAGTCGTGGATCATGGAGGGCCAGAAGTATCCCAGTCTCCGAATTTTGTGGGACAACTTCGACTCAGCCTAGTGGGCGCCACAGGAGCCAGCGTGCACTTCCTGCATGACCTGCGGGATCTCAACTCCTTGAAGACAATGGAGGAGAACACCGTCAAACCTGCGCCTCTAAAGGAGCTGCTCACGGATGGGACCGCTATGAAGGGTGAACTGCGGCGCGCGGCGTCGAATTCGTTCCCGCTCTGCTCGGTCCATCAGAAGATTTTCGTGCCAGAGATATTCAACCAAGGGTGTCCTCCAGTCAGGAACTATCTCGATCACCACGCCTGAAGCCCCGGGGGGTCCTGAAGTGGGGGCACCAGCGGTGAGATGGTTCACTCGTGGGCCACGACCGCCCTCTGGGATAACAGGAGAAATGACTCTTCAGTGCGCCACGTGGATTATTAGGTCATCCTGTTCGGGCTCCGCGAGTGATGCGGCCAGGCTGGCCAAAGTATATGCTCGACTGTTCTGCGACCGGGGAACATGAACGACATCTGGTCAGGATGGGAACTTAGCCATTAGATGGAGGGTACACTCCAGCAACAGGATGAGTTCTGGATTCCTGACAGTTTAGTAACCGTTAACCTGCTTGATGACTAGCTCAGAGTCCCCTTTTACATAAAGGTGGGGTACGTCAACCTCCAGAGCCAACTCGAGGCCGGTGATGAGGGCATGGTATTCTACCTCATTGTTGGTGCAGCCCTCTGACAACATGAAAGAATATGGCAGAACGGCTTGCTCCGGGGTGATGAAGACGATACCCAGGCCGACTCTGTTAAGCCTAGGATCATTGAGCCTTATACCGGTAGGGCTTCGGGAGGCACCGTCAAAGTGCATCTGCCAGCATGGGGTGGCGTGATCTACTGAGAGGATTGCCTCATCAGGAAAGCCCAAATCCAGTGGCTGGTCCGCAGGGGTTGGATGAGCAGCTAAGAAGACTGCCAATGCCTGTCCTTTGAAGGCATTCTAAGGTACGAACCTAATGTCAAACTGCTGGAGGATCACCGCCCAGCGTGCCAATCGGCCAATCTTCATAGGATGAATCAGGATATATTTCAACGGGTCTACCAAAGAGACCAGCTGTACCTCGTGGTACTGCAAGTAGTACCGCAATTTCTGTACGGCGAATACAAGCGCAGGTCCTCTCTTCTCGATGGGAGAGTATCTAACTTCTGCGTCGAGGAGCATGTGGCTGAGGTAGTAGAGGCTATTCTCTATTCCCTCGTTGTTCTTCTGGGTGAGAAGGGCGCCGAGGGATCGCTGCAGGGCGGTCACGTAATGGACCATTGGCTTTCCAGGAACGGGTGGCATCAGGACCAGAGGTTGAAGCAGATACTGTTTGATTTCCTCAAAAGTGGTCTGGCACCCTTCATCCCACCCATAGGCGGCGCCTTTCTTCATGAGCCGAGAAAAGGGCTTACACTTGCCGGCCAGATTCACAATGAATCGGCGTTTATAGGCTATGTGGCCTTGGAGGCCTCGAAGCTCCCGAATATTACTAGGGGGAGGCATCTGACTGATGGCCTTGATCTTCATGGGGTCGATCTCGATACCTCGATACCTGACGATGAAGCCAAGAAACTTTCCGGAGGTGACCCCGAAGGCACACTTCAATGGGTTCATCTTCATGTGATGAGAACGGATCAAACCGAACACTTTCTCAAGGTCTTTGAGATGGTCCTGGCGCTGAAGAGATTTAACCACCAGGTCATCTACATAGCACTCCACCAGCGTCCCGAGGATCGGCTTGAATATGTGGTGCATAGCCTGTTGATAGGTGGCACCCGCGTTCTTCAGGCCGAAGGGAATAACCCGATAGCAGAAAGTGCCCTGGGGGGGGCCTGAAGGTAGTGAAATCTTCATCCTCGGGGGCCATCCGGATCTGGTTATACCCGGAGTACCCATCCTTGAAGTATAGGGCTTGGAACCCGGCCGTTGCGTCGATCAACAGCTCTGTCACGGGTAGGGGAAAGTCATCCTTCAGACAGTGACGATTAAGATCGCGGAAGTCGATGCAGACCCTGATATGCCCATTCTTCTTCCTGATGGGCATAATGTTGGCTAGCCACCTGGGGTACTGGACTTCCCCGACAAGGTTGGACTTAATGAGCTTATCAACTTCGGCCTCAACCATGGCACCGTGAAAGGGGTGCATTTTTCTGGGAGGCTGCTTGAACCCGCGATGGTTTGCTGGGAGGCCTAGGCGGTGGACGGCTACCTGGGGATCTAGTCCCGGCATCTCGTCATAACTCCAGAAAAACACATCACGGTGCTGTCTGAGGAAGTCTTTGTACTGTTGTCGTTCCTCGGGAGGCATAGCAGCACTGACCAATGTGGGTCTCGGGTCCGCCTCATTACCGAGGTTCACCTGTACGAGCTCGTCGACCGTGGCGGAGACGCCCTCCTCAAAGGCAGGAGGAGAATATTCCATGTCTTCTTCTCCTCTTGTGGAAGGATCGTCCACGGGGGGAGCTATTACGGGGCTTCTCGACCCTGATGGGGAGCTAGCACCGGCTTGGGCGGCAGAGGTCATCATGACGGGAGACTCATGCACCGTGGAGACCGTAGCGACAAAGGTGGTTGATCCAATCCCATCCAGCCTGTGGCCCAAGGGGCCACGATTTACGACATCGAAGCAGTGGTGTCGCGTTGGCCTGAGCCGGTCGATCCCGGATCGGCGAAACAGGCACGTATGACGTACTGCCGTTGCCATGAGCCCAACGTCCCGATATCATACGGGGGTAGGAGGCTCGGGGATCACCTGGGCCTGGTTGGTGTAAGAGTACGAGGTGATTTCCCGCCTTCGCTTAGACCCAAAAATATGGCTTCCTCTGGTACCCGAGACAACACAAAACTCTCCCATATCGGGAGTCGTGGCCTCCAACCGATGGATTGGGAAGACATATGCATCATCCAAACCTGTCCAGGGATCACTCGCGACAGCGGCAGGCTCAACCTCACCTTCCAGGATCTGCTTGTCCTTGCTCTTGTAATATTCATCGTCCAGGTAACGAGCTTCACAAGAGGCAAACAAGGACGCATCTCTTTGGAGCACACCCACTCAACCCTTAAGGGAGTATTTGAGGCACTGATGGTATGACGAGGGAACCGCGGCGTGAAGATGGAGCCATGGCCTGCCCATCAACGCGTTGTAGGTAGTGTCCTGGGAGACAACCATGAATTCAGTATTGGAAATTAAGCCACCGAACTGGGTCTTCAGACGAATCTTGCCGAGTGGAGTTTGCTCGGTCCTATCATACCCCTAGATTATGAGGTCGGAGGGAGTTAAATCAACCTCGGACAACCCTAGTTTTCGCAGTGTCCGAGTTGGGATCAAGTTAATCCCAGAACCCGTGTCGACAAGATAGCGACGGACCTCCACGCCATTGAACTAGACGGTGATGTACAATGGGCGGATGTGCCCCTGTATGGGAGTGTCTTCATCTTCACCGGAGAATGAGATAACCTCTTGACATTCGGCATCCTCAATCACCTCGGTGTGGAAGGCTTCTGCGGCCGCTACCTCCGTTTCAAACTGGAGGGGGCTCCTCAATGCCTCGGCGAGCGCATCACACATTTCAGACAACAGGCGGAGGGCCTCAAGGATGGAAAGACTTGCCGGAATGCCGACCAGATGATTCAGGACATCATACTTTCGCGCCAAATGCGAGCTTCTGCTTACAGGAGGTCGCTCTGTGATTGGGGGCATGACGGGCCTTGCTGGAGGGACCGATGACTGACTGGTACTAGGCACGTCCCGATGTTCACCATCTGAAGCCCAGGAGGTGGCTGCCATGCTAGGACCGGAAGGCCGTAGTCGGCCAGTGGCAGGGCTGGGCTGGTTGCGATGTAGGAAAGGCAATTCCGCCTGATCCAGCAACACAAACGGTGGTGGAGGAAAACCTGTTGCCACCGGGTGAGGGAGCCACGAGCGCTGCTCTCTATACCGGGTCTGCTGCCTGGTCTCGGTGGCATGCACGGCCTGACTGGACATGACGACCGCCGTGCCCCGGTGATTCATGTAGCCATGGCTCCGTCGACGTTGGCGACGGCTGGGGACATTGGGGAGGTTCACATGGCGCTCCTCATCATCGGGAGCCACAAAAGGATTTACCAACTCTACGGTGTTAACCGAAGCGTACCCCGGGCTCTCGGGGAGGTTCACCTGGCACTCCTCGTCGTCGGGAGCCACAAAGGGATTTACCAACTCTACAGTGTTAACCGAAGCATACCCCGGGCTCTCGGGGAGGTTCACCTGGAACTCCTCGTCGTCGGGAGCCACAAAGTGATTTACCAACTCTACGGTGTTAACCGAAGCGTACTAAGGGCTCTCGGGGAGGTTCACCTGGCGCTCCTTGCCGTCGGGAGCCATAAAGGGATTTACCAACTCTACGGTGTTAACAGAAGCATACCCCGGGTTCTCGGGGAGGTCCACATGGCGCTCCTCACCATCGGGAGCCACAAAGGGATTTACCAACTCTACGGTGTTAACTGAAGAATACCCCGGGCTCTCGGGGAGGTCCACCTGGTTCTCCTCGCCGTCGGGAGCCACAAAGGGATTTACCAACTCTATGGTGTTAACCGAAGCGTACCCCGGGCTCTCAGGGAGGTTCACCTGGCGCTCCTCGTCATGGGGAGCCACAGAGGGATTTACCAACTCTACGGTGTTAACCGAAGCGTACCTCGGGCTCTTGGGGAGGTTCACTTGGTGCTCCTCATTGTTGGGTTCCACAAAGAGATTTACCAACTCTACGGTGTTAATTGAAGTGTACCCCGGGCTCTCGGGGTGGTTCACCTGGCACTCCTCACCGTCGGGAGCCACAAAGGGATTTACCAACTCTACAGTGTTAACCGAAGCGTACCCCGGGCTCTCGGGGAGTTCCACCTGGCGCTCCTCATCGTCGGGAGCCACAAAGGGATTTACCTACTCTACGGTGTTAACCGAAGCATACCCCGGGCTCTCGCTCGAGGAGTCATCCATTACTGAACGGGGTCTCGGAGGGATCCCCATTTCCGGGGGCATGAAATTGCCAAGCGTGCGAGAAGTCGATGGCAATGGAAGGGCGCGTTCTTTCTTATTTCACCCCTGCCTGCTCTTCTGGGAAGAAGTAGGCTTGGACGACGATGCCGAAGTGGCGATCGTAGATTCCGAGGGCTCTGGCTGGTCCAGGCGGGCACGGATGATGCCATGGGCACGAGCGACTGTCCTGCGGGCCATCCAGTCATTATAATTCTGGGACCCATGGTCGGAAACCTGTTCCCACCCATCCCCGTCGTCACTACTGCCATCTGATCCCACGAAGTCACCTGCCACCTGTGCTGGGGCTGGGCCCAACCTGACTATGTTGTTGTCAATCTGGTCTTGGAGCCAGTCCTTGAACACATAGCATTGCTGGATGGTGTGTCCCAGGAACTGGTGATAAGGGTAGTAGTTAGGGCGATCTGTGAGACACGCCTCTTCTGGCTTCTGCCACTCAGGCAATCGCACGATCCTTTGCTCCAAGGCGCTACAGAAATAACCGGGGACCTGGGCCTCGCCAAACGAGTAAGCCTGATTCCTTCTGACGAGAAAGGGGACTCTTGGGGGATGACCATGGCCAGGGGCCGGAGGAGCAGGCCGAGGAGGCGGAGCCGGATTACCTCGCCTAGGTGGTGGTGGTGCGTTACGCGGAGGCGCCTGCCGATTTTGAGGCGGTCGCTGCTGGGCCGGAGGCTGTTGGGGTGGACCACTATGAGCTTGTTGAGCTGGCCTCACCGGCCGCAACTTTAGATATCTGGGGGCCTCTATCTGCACCACAACAGTGGGCTCGGCTCTGGCGGATCTCCTTGTAGAGATCACAGGAGGCAGTGGGCGTGCCTGACTGGCCTATTACAGGGCTTCTTCGAGGTGCTGAGCCTTGTCCGAGAAGTCCCGGAACCCTCCAGGGTAATTCTGCGTGATCAGGGAAGGAACCAACTCCGCCTTGACGTTCCCCAAACACATCTTCAGTAATTTCTCCTGAGTCAGTGGCATGTAAAGGGAGTACGTGAGCCCCTTCCACCGGGCGATGAAGTCTGCGACTCGCTCATCGGGCCTTTGCTTGCACCTGAAGAGGTCTGCAATGTTCGTCTTCTGGGTTGCGGAACTGAACTGGTAAAGGAATTGTCGGCGAAGGTCCTCCCAGCTAGTCACTGATCCAACAGGGAGCTGGCTGTACCAAACGAATGTCGGTCCTTCCAGTGTCTGAATGAAGCACCGGAGCTTGGCAGCCTCCTGATGCGCCGGAGTCCCTAACATAGGCTCGCACCTCGAGTAGAAGTGGGCCAAGTGTTGTGGCGGGACTCCGGTCCCGTTAAAGGGGGAAAAAGTGGGGTTCCCAAATCCCGGCAAGGTCGGCATGTCATCCACCCATGCAGGGTACGGCTTGCCATACGGTGGGATCGCCACCAGCCGAGTTTCCAGGGCCTCCAAGCGAGCGATGAGTACTTACATCAAATCATCTGGATGCGGATTCCTGTTCTGATGGGGATCTCTAAACACAAGCGCATTTACAGGCACTTCGATATGATAGTCGCACTCAGCGGATTGGGGGGAAGCTGGCGGAGTGGCGAAAACGACACGGTCACGGTTGCCCGGGAGGATCTCAGCAAGGGGTAGATGCTCCTATCCCTGCCGTCCTGGTCTAGAGTTTCCATAGACATGCCACCGCTCTGCAATGCGTTCGACCAGGAGCTCATCAAACAGCCTCTTTTGCTCAGCTAGCTGTTGGCGCAGCGTGGCCTTCTCGGGATCTTCCACTGCCTTCTGCACTAAGGCAGATGGTTCGGCGAGTTTGACAGACCCGATGGGCTCTTTACCCTTGCTGATGTTTCGGCTCAGTGCCAGTGCCTCTGTGGGTACAGGAAGGCCTAGGAGGATCCTCTGTTGGCGAGTAATCCTCCCAGATGGGTCCAGTAGCGGCCTATCCTCGGGTGGTGAGTCCCCATCGAAGAGCTCCACGGCTCCGGCTCGGGGTCCGGAACTTACCGCCCCTGCTCGTCCACCAAGGAAAGTCAGGGAATTGGCAATGGCGCTGAGGCAGGTCGTTGGGGCGGTGGGCTGGCCGGTGGGGAATACGGCGAATAGTCCGATTGGCCGCCGATCCCTGGGTCATCCTCCCGGGGTTGCAGTGCCCTGGACGCCACGTCGCGATAGGATGGGTCGGTGGATGGGCCTCCTATCACAACGTCGGTGCTCGCCGAGGGTGTGTTGTCTCGCGATCCTTCCGTCGGTCCCCAGATAAGCTCCTCACCCTCCCTACATAGGGGTAGGAGGTGATTCCGAGGAGATCAGCGGCAACTGCGGGCTTGATCCTTGGCGGTATGCCAAGTCCTCATCCTCCTGGATATACCTTCGAAGGGAGGATGGAATCATACGGATCTAACATTCGGGGAGTATGATACTGACGTGCCGCATCCCCATCCCTACCCTCATCTCGAAAGGTTTCAGGGGAGGTTCTATCATCGAGTCGTACTCTACCTCAGAATCTGAGAAACAGACTGCTCTGATTCCCATCCGGACTCCCCTGACATTCCTCCTACGGCGACGACGCCCGGCCTTCCTGCCCCTGAGTAGCTCCTCAGGGTAAGGATGACATCCGTCATGGGGTCCCCCGGCCACAATATAGCTGGGGCAGAGGGGACCGAAGGCCGGGGTGCGAGCAGAACCGGGACAGATGTCGAAAGGGACTTGGGGAGGACCTCCATGTGAGTAAGCGACTGGATACACAACGGCTCCATGCTCGCGACCGGTGGTAGGGGGAGTGACCTCATACCCCATGCAGTGGGTGCTCGAATGAGTCATACCCGAAGAATAGCCGTCGCGAAGAAGTTTTCGGCTTCCCAGATCGGTGGCATAGAATGAGCCTTCATGGTGAGCAGCACTACCGCGGATTGGTCCGCAGTGGCCATTGCCAGTGTCCACGACCGGAAGATTCGACCCAACCTGCCTGCAGGGCGGTCGGGGTTTAGATCTCAGTCGGGCACGCGGCTGCCCCTGCTCAACATGCGCAGGGATCTGGGAACAGGAGTCGGCAGTGGCTGGAGCCACAATGGTTGCTGATGCTGGTGCCCTAGGACGGGAATTCACCCCCACTCGTGCCTGATGCTGGCGTCTAGTCATATGGGCCAGAACTGGCGGTGCAGGCATGAAGATTTCCTGCTCCTCGGCTCGGGGAGTCGGGCGGCGGCGTTGATGCAGCCTGGCGGGGGTTCTTGCCATTAACCCCTCGTACGGATCGCCGATCGAGTGGACCCAGACACCCCCCACTATATTGGAGTAGGGGAGGGATGTGTCAAAGCGCTCCGAGGATAGGCTCCTGAAGCGGTTGAACGTCGGCATGGGGAGCGGCGGCTCCCTGCGCGGCCCTCGAGGGCAGCGATGGTGGTGAGGCGCGACCGTCTCTAGATCCAAGCGGGCCATGCCCCTGGTGGGGATGACCCCTTTTTCGTCATACCTATGAACCAAGTTATTGATCACCCTCCGTTGGATGATTTCTGACAGGGAGAGGGGGCGCAAGCACGTGGCTGCTACGGCGGTCGAAGTCGGAGCAAACTTGGGATAGGTGGGACCGCGCGGGGTAGCCGCGTCGGCACTGCCCCTACCCCTGCGCCGGTGGGCAGGTGGCGATCGAGCTCCGAATGCAGTGATCTGATTCCTGGAAACAGGGAGATGAACATATTAGTATCAACAGGAAAGGAGATCAACAACCAAGGCCCGACATCATTTCGTCTTCCGTGGTCGGCGAGAGGGATCCATGCTGACGACGTCATAGAACGGAGTAGTCAACGTCCTGACGGCCTCGACCCCTGGCGGTTTCATGTCCCGGTGAGGGTTACCCGGACCTAGTGACATGCTATTATTCCGATTCTCCAACGGCTACCATTCCCCATGATGAGGAGAAGAGATTCACGTCGGGTTCACCATTTTTTGTTTCCAACGCTTTCGCCGGGGTGCGCGCGTCCATCCGCCGGGGAGGGCGCGCTGCTTGTTGCCCCGCATTCCTACTTTCCAAAGGCGGGGGGGCATCCGTTCCTTGTTCAGGGATGTCTTCTCCTTGATCGAAACTGGGATGATGGGATATCGTTTCTTCCCTCCGTGGATTCCTCCTCGGAGCTCATTTCCTAGTCCGGGTCTCCCTAAAAGATTTAATATGGGTTCATGAAGCTCATTCCCGCTGCCATATCTACATGGACACCAGTTAATTATGCTTCTTTTGTCAAGACGCTCCAAGGGGTCTTGTCGGGACAGCAACCTGCGGTGAGGATAATGGTCACGTTGGGGAGTCATCAACATGTTTATCTTTGGTCCCTCATCACAGGGCTTCTCGAGGGCGCGGAAGCCCGAGGCATCCCACATCGAACGTGGGGAATTGTACCATCTGCAGTTTTCCCCAGCTTCTCATGTTTAAAATGGGTTATGTCGTGATTTTAACGTCTTGCAGAGATGGATCGGGTTGAAGGATCCCTAGGGGGAACACCGATGTTGGGGCCAACACGTGGGTGGCTTCCCATATATCATGGAGTGGGAAAGGGTGGCATGATCTCACCAGAATGTGGCGGCCCGAGTAAGGATCAGGATAGATGGTTGAGTGAGACATGGGGCTTACATTCTGAGACGGCCCAAGAGGGGGGATACTGTTTAACGTCATGCGGGACGTAATACGGTTTAACGTCATGCGGGACGCGGTATAGTTTAACATCATGCGGGACAGAATATTTAGGGATTACACTCTGAGGCAACCCAAGGTGGTCGGGGAACCGACATGGAGAGGTCGGGACGACCGGGTGGTGGGCTTGAACCTCGTGGAGGCTTCCTACGTACCATGCGTTAGCATGGATCAAAGTCCACGTAGTTCACTGGGATGGGGCTTACGCTCTGGGGCGGCCCATAAGAGGATTTCATGGTCGACGCGCACTCTAAGCCCACGTGAGTCATGCTCAGCATGGGAAACAAGAGGCAGAAGAGACCAGACGATCACGTCGCGAAGGGTGCGTCCGTGAGAAGCGGAATGGGGCTTACGCGTTGAGCGGCCCAAAGAGAAAATAGGGGCTAACGTGTGGTTAGCGGCCCTTGGTGTCGGGGCTTACTCCAGGGTGGAGGCCTGTGGTGAGACAAAGCGCAGTGGGAAAAGGACTCCACTGGCCTTGGCAGGGGGGAAGTACGGAGATGCACGGGTGCAATCATCCGCAAGAAAGGTTAGGAGCTTACGCTCTGAGGCAGCCCTTCCCCCGCGGACAAACGCCGCTCCGACAAGGAGGATCTCATTCCATGTGAGGAAGAGTCCATTCCCATGGAGATGAGTGGGCGTAAAAAATGTCCAAGCTGGGGGGACCCTGCGTGCGAAGCACGTGGTCGTACCACAGTTTAACATCTGGTATTAAGGACGAGGTGCTTAGCAGTTTAACATCCTGCAGCTTGGACGAGGTGGGTTCGCTCCACACCCCTAGGGCTTACATGCCCAACACCCTATACCCCTTGTGGAAGGGAAGGAATCGGCAAGGCCATATGAAGGGGGGCCGCAGGGCGAACCACCGGGGGGTCCACGTTAGCGTGGCTATGTGAAGAAACAATATCTGTTAGCGTGCCTATGCGGAGAAGCATAAGTCAAAGCAACACAACGGGATACATGGCCCAAGGGACCTTGAGGTTACTTCGCACGAGCCTGGAAGGTCGTGCGGGGAAAACAACGCATGGCGCGCATGCCCGGCAGGGGAGACATCAGGTGCCGGTGCAGGGGGCCGCCAAGGGGCGTCAAGGTGAGGAGTCCTGGGTTTTGCACGCAAAAGGGAAGGTTTGCGCACAAAAGACCGGGACGGCGCGCAATTAGAGCAAAGGAATTGCGCGCGGAGAGGGAACTACGCGCATGGTTTTGCAGGCACAGCAGTGTAGAGAACCGAAGCTTGATGTACATGGACATTACATTCCTTTTGCGGAATACTTATTACATAACAAAAACACACACATAAGGACCGTAATAGTTTAGTGTCTTTGGAAACTCGGAACGTAATCTTCTAATCATGGTGAAAGATCTTCATCATCTCCCATAAAGATCTTCCTTTTTTTTCTTACCTAAAACCTTTCTTTATATCCTGGGGAGAAGAAAACATAAAAGGGTGAGATCAAATGCTCAGTAACGGTAAACAAAGGAAATATCAATCACATCATATTCATAAGAACATAGCTTTTTGAAATCTTAACCTGCAAAAGAGAGCATAATTTCATAACATGGGATAAATCATAGTAGTGAAATGTATTCCCAATAATCATAACATAAAACATGAGACTTTGTGGCATACACACATAATCATATAGAATCATTTCTTGTTAGTCAAGACTCATTTACAAGACTATCTTAGTGGACAAAGTCCTTTTCTGAACCGAGTCACCCTCGTTTCAGTCCTGTTTCACTGAACCGGTATAACCTACCGTTCCAGCCATGTCTATCTCATGAGATATAAAATCTTTACCAAATGCATTGGAGGGTGATATAGGTCCCACCCATATCATAATGATACCATTCTTATGTGTGCCACAAAATCATAAATCATACATCATAGCATAACCCATGTAATAAAAATGGGAATCTTAAACATTGTGACATCATAAAACAATTCATATAAGGTAAAGGAATTCATAAAAAATAATTCCATCACAACATAATCAAATCAATGTAATAATAGGTATAAAAACATAACCCTTTATTATCTTATATGGAAAATAATTTTGATAAAACACATGAACACCATTCTTGAGGAAAATATCCTTTCTACTTCAAAAACAATTTTCATTTCTTAACATGTCATAAGATTATAACTAAAAGAAGTTGATTAAAAATAAACATGAAAACTTATAAGGGAAGATTCTTGGAAATAATGTTTTAAAAATCCATTCATGTCGTATAAGTTAAAAAAACATTCTTCTCGTACTTTTGTCGGAAAAGTCAAAAAGTACCTCGTACGAAAAACGACAAAAGATTCCTTTCATATCCATTACTAAAAACTCACCGAACGGTAAAATTGGATTTAAACAATTGTAGGTGGATGGAAATAATATTACATATTGAGGAAACATGGATGTGGATGATATAATACACCCCAGTAAATGCCAAAGTATAAACAATCTCGGATAAAAATGAGATTTTGATATTTCTCTTACCATAGGTCCGATTTGCTTCGTAAGTGTCCAAACCTCCTGTATAATGATTTAAATAATGTCATTGACTTATTACAGAATCATATTCATTGTTATTATATCATATATGGTTCACTTATGACTTTATATTACCCGTTCTTTTGTAAATTCCATGTTAAAGAGTGTTTTGGGTAAAATTGTTTCATTTTTCGTCCGTGTTTTGACTTGTAATTATACATATGATTACTTAGATCATGATAAAATAATTCCAGAATATAAAAAATGATTTATATATATATATTCAGAATATACATATATATAATAAATCTGTAAATGGAAAGAAATACACCATTCATGGAAACGGTAGGCCGTACGTACGCATGATCGCTGTTTTCGTTTCCTTATTGAGTTGAAAGGAATTAAGTAGATGAAATACATATATATACACATAAATGAAGTATCATTATTATGTCATATATTTCATGATTAATTATTACATATACTTTATAATCATTCATGAATGGTTAAAGTGGAGAATGAATCTCATCGCGTCGTGGAGACGGTAGTCCGTACGTACGCACGAGCGATGATATCGTTCTCATGATCGTGGGACTGTATTGGAGTGTATTTATACTATTTCAGAATCAAGATAACTTTAAAATAATAATATATAGTTATTATTTACACCATTATACCCATCCAATTAAGGTGGTGGTGGAAAATAGATTTCACGACGGCGTGGAGACGGTATTCCGTACGTACGCACGCGCGGTCATTTCGTTTTCCGTAGGATGGATAGATGGTGAAATAGGGTTGTTTAATACTTATAATAACATATATGTATATGAGTGGTACTGATGTTATTACTTTATAATGAAACAAACTACGAAGAAGAAGTGGAAGAAGAAATAAAGGTGAAAGAATCGGTAACTGAAATTACCTCTTCTTTGAAGCGCCTCTTTGAGACCTCCTCCTAGGGCACTAAAATTGTCTTTGAGGAAGACCAGAACCTCTAGGATGTTTCTAGGGAAGTGGAGAAGAGAATTTGGCAGGGGTTGGCCGAGCTTGAAGGCTCAATGTTGTGTGAGGAAGAGAGGGAGGAGGTGCCCTTTTATAAGGGAGGAGAGGGGCACCTTTGGAATATCTAAAAATATTATTTTATTATAAAGTCAAGTTCGGTTTTAAATACCTAAAAATTGATTTATTTCGTGTCTAAGGTGGGGATGGGTCAAAATTCTCTCATACAATAGAATTTATACAAGTTTAGGTTCCTATTTTAACCTTATCATTTAGATTTAACATTAAGTTAAATAATTTTACTTTTACCGTGTCTTTTTGTGTTCTTATACTATAAAGTTAATAAACTTACTATATCAAGCCAAAATAACCCCAAGTTGTTTATTATTAATATATAAAACCTTATCTAAGTCATTTGGACGAACCATAGATTTTTAGGAATAAAATAATAATTTATAATATAATATTTTTTTTAAAAACTATTTTATGTCAATTTTGACACTATTTAGTAATTGATTTTTTTGAAAATCCTAACAGAATTATAAGTTCGCAAAAAGTTAATTACATCTATAATAACATGTCATATTAACCTAGAAAATTATTGTAATTCATAAAAAGTATCAAATTATATTTATTTGGGTATTTATAACATCAATTATGTCAATATTTGATTAATAAGATAATTACTGCATCATCGTTGTGTCATAAATAAATTAAATTATTTAATGTCTAAAAATTAAAAATAAAATACCATTATGTAGGAAATATTTTTATCTTTATAATGAATATTTATAGTCGAATTAATCTTATGTATATCCGCATATTAAAAATTATTTACTTATTAAACTTTGATTTTAACTATTTTAACCATTCTTTAAATAAATTAATAATAAATGTCGTAATCTAATACAAGTGGGCATATATGGTCATATTTTATTCCTAAGGTTTTTTTCAGTCAAATTACACTTGTCCAATAGAATTAGTACATGTGTTAGGGTAATAATAATATCATTTTTACCCTTAATTGCCCAATTTACTTTTAACCGTGGTAAAAAAAATAAAATGTTACTATTCACCAAAAAATTATTTTCATCTCATTGAACCACATTTTACATACTGACATCAACCGTGTTTCTCAGATTTTCGAAATTCCACTCACATAAGCGGTAAAATTATGTTTTATGAAAAATTCCGTTTTTTAACTACCACTTAGTGGTTTCACTATTCATCAAAAAATGAAAGTTTCCAGAAAAATACCAAAAATTAGATCTAAGCTATATTTGATATTATGAATTCAAAAATTATTTCTATTTTATCAAATTCAAAACATATCAGTTGCATTAATTAATTTAAAAATTAATTCCCGTCGTCAAAACAAATAGCGTGTTCTTAAGAGATAATAACTATCAAAAGATTGACACTTGTTTATGACTGGTTTAAATGTGAAATTATATCCAATGAACAACATTGTATTAAATTGTAAAAATATTTTCTAAATATACTTTAAAACCACTCAAATTATTAATTTATCACTATTAATTATTTCGATTAAAAAAGTTGTTTTTAATTATAATTTAGTAATTTTCACTATTCATCAGAATATGAAAGTTATCCGAAAAGTTCCAAAATTTCACCTTAGGCTAAATTCGATACTCCGAATCCAAAAATGAAGTCCATTTTGAGAGCTAAAATTTCTAAAATTTTAAAAGGTGGTTATTACTATTCATAACAGCTAGTTTTAATAATATTTTAATAGTATATCGTTGTTTAGTGAAACTCGGTATTGCGTACTACACACGCTATCGAGGAAGGTCACAATTGCGTGTAATGCAAGGAAAGTCAAGGATGTGTGTTGAGCAAGCTCCTTTTGGTGTAGCGTACAACACAAGACATTAATGAAAAGAATATTTTTAATAAAATCTCGGTGTGTACATTCTACCCCCCTTAAAATGAATTTCGCCCTCGAAATTCGTCGGGGTTATAAATGGTTTACTACTCCAAAGTTTCTTTAATAGAAACCCACATCGTAAAAAGGAATACCAAAACGTGGATTTAAAAAACTAAAGTATGAAATGTAATGATTACCCAAATAAACTAATCACTGGGTTTCCACATAGGTGAAAATATGGATATGGAAGAGAAATCTAACCATCATGTTCTGATGGAGAGTGGTAGAGAACATGGCTATGGAAAAGCCAGAAATCACAAAGCCATAAATTTGTGACGATCTAAGGTATCATCTGATTCAAAAGATATAAGAGCACTAGGACAACATTTTTGGTTTTCAAGATCATTTCCCTAAAGTTGAAATATTTGGATTAGAATAAATAATTACTTTATTTTGGTACAATCTCACTGTTGTTCGTGGCTTGAACAATTTCCACTTCATCTCTTAAATAAATGAAGTTGAATTTGTTATTCGTGAAGTGTTAGCAGATCATGTGATAGAATGACGGGTCATTCCATCTGTCTCAAACAAAAGGTTAGAAAAAGTTATTAAGTATACATAAGTCGATCTATAGTGAGATTAATCATATATGGTTCCTAAAATGGACTTATAATTCTTATATCATAATGCTTAATATAATAAAACAAGTTTCTACTAGACATGGACTTCCTGTAGGCCAGTGGTAGGCGATAAAGGTCAATCGCACTTTGGTTGTGGGTTCGATTCCCACAGCTTTGTCCAAAGCGATGGGCTGTCGCCCGTCCTGCAGGTTGTCCTTTTTCTAAAACTATATTACTATAACATCCCATCAATAATATCGAAAAAACATCTATCCTTAAACAATACTATCTTTTTTCCAACATAATCCATTCCAATCTTTAGGCTTATCCATAATACTGTAGTCCACTCTCATAATATAGTGAAAACGATTACCAGAGATTTAATACCATCGTTGATCCCCATATATCATAAGATATGTTTTGTTGGTCACATTACAAACATTCAAAGGCCTTAATCATGTATTCTCTTGAATACCCATTGAACCTTAGTGAAAACATGAATGTAGATAAAAGTTAACACTTTCCACATACCAAAATCCTCGAAATTCTATATACTCAAACCATGATATCACTTAGTCCTTATATCAATCATGAGATCATGAATACAGTCAAAAATTTCATTTTCTCCTTATCCCTTCATTATGCGCATATCATCTACTTTCCAAAATATTTGAATCACTTTTCATGGTTACCGGTACCTTAAAATTATTGAAAACCACAATAAACCAATACATAAATATTCCAATACACCATATAAGTACCTCAACAACATTATTCTTGAATACCAATGCATAAACACTTCAGTCCATCCACTTCAATGATTGTCCTGGAATATGTCCTTCCTTGATTTAGAAGTAACTTTTTAGGTCAGGGCATTGAGTTGGGTAATGCCCATGTTCTCCACAAATAAGACATTGAACTCCATAATAGTCTGTCATTCTATGACCCTTTTCTCCACACAGATAACATCGGTCCCTCCATTTGAGGTATTCCTCAAGGTTCTTCTTCCATTATTTAGAAATCTCAATCTTCCTTTCTTTATGCTTCTCAACATGCAAACATGCATAATAGTTTATCTTCCTCTTCTTTGATGAATTGGGCATAGCACTAAATTTCACCTTGTTAATCATATATCGCGATGACTGATTCGGCATAATCACAATATCTTTCTCTCTAGGAATTACACAATTTTGTTGCTCATAGTCACTAATTTGTTAATTGGATTCAATGTTAACCGAATTCCTTCTGGTTCCCTCCATTTACTAAAACATAAAAAGAATTCTGTGAGAGGCAAAAATCATGCTAGAGAAAACAACATAGTAAAGGGGGAGTACCCTCAATATCTAACATCTTAGGTTAAATTCTAAGATCGTTAGCGCAATTCTATGACTATAACCTATACATATACTTAACCCTAGAGACATCCCTAGACATACCTTAGAAATATCTCTAGGGATCTCACTAACGTTTTTGAATCCTAGTTTCCAAAGGTTGACTAAACCATTCCTCTGATACCAACTGTAGAGAACCGAATCTTGACGTACATGGACATTACATTACTTTTGCGGAATACTTATTACATAACAAAAACACACACACATGGACCGTAATAGTTTAGTGTCTTTGGAAACTCGGAACGTAATCTTCTAAACATGGTGAAAGATCTTCAACATTTCCCATAATGATCTTCCTTTTTTTTCTTACCTAAAACCTTTCTTTATATCCTAGGGAAAAGAAAACATAAAAGGGTGAGCTCAAATGCCCAGTAAGGGTAAAAAAAGGAAATATCAATCACATCATATTCATAAGAACATAACTTTTGGAAATCTTAACCTGCAAAAAGGAGCATAATTTCATAACATGGGATAAATCATAGTAGTGAAATGTAATCCCAATAATCATAACTTAAAACATGAAACTTTGTGGCATACACATATAATCATAGATAATCATTTCTTGTTAGTCAAGACTCATTTCCAAGACTATCTTAGTGGACAAAGTCCCTTTCTGAACCGAGTCACCCTCGTTTCAGTCCTGTTTCACTGATCCGGTATAACCTACCGTTCCAGCCATGTCTATCTCATGAGATATAAAATCTTTACCCAATGAATTGGAGGGAGATATAGGTCCCACCCATCTCATAATTATACCATTCTTATGTGTGCCACAAAATCATAAATCATACATCATAGCATAACCCATGTAATAAAAATGGGAATCTTAAACATCGTGACATCATAAAACAATTCATATAAGGTAAAGGAATTCATAAAAAATAATTTCATCACAACATAATCAAATCAATGTAATAATAGGTATAAAAACAGAACCCTTTATTATCTTAGATGGAAAATAATTTTGATAAAACTGTTGAACTCCATTCTTGAGGAAAATATCCTTTCTACTTCAAAAACACTTTTCATTTCTTAACATGTCATAAAATTATAACTAAAAGAATTTGATTAAAAATAAACTTGAAAACTTATAAGGGAAGCTTCTTGGAAATAATGTTTTAAAAATCCATTCATGTCGTATAAGTTAAAAAAAAAATTATTTTCGTACTTTTGTCGGAAAAGTCAAAAAGTACCTTGTACGAAAAACGACAAAAGATTATTTTCATATCCTTTACTAAAAACTCACCGAAGGGTAAAATTAAATTTAAACAATTTTAGGTGGATGGAAATAATATAAAATATTGAGGAAACATGGACGTGGATGATAAAATACACCCCAGTAAATTCCAAAGTATAAACAATCTCGGATAAAAATGAGATTTTGATATTTCCCTTACCTTAGGTCCGATTTGCTTCGTAAGTGTCCGAACCTCCTGTATAATGATTTAAATAATGTCATTGACTTATTACAGAATCATATTCATTGTTATTATATCATATATGGTTCACTTATGACTTTATATTACCCGTTCTTTTGTAAATTCCATGTTAAAAAGCATTTTGGGTTAAATTGTTTCATTTGTCGTCCGTGTTTTGACTTGTAAATATTCATATGATTACTTAGATCATGATTAATTAATTCCAGAATATAAAACATGATATATATATATATATATATATTCATAATATACATATATATTATAAATCAGTAAATGGAAATAAATACACCGTTCATGGAGACGGTAGGCCGTACGTACGCATGAATGCTGTTTTCGTTTACTTATTGAGTTGAACGGAATTAAGTAGATGACATACATATATATACACATAAATACAGTATCATTATTATGTCATATATTTCATGATTAATTATTATATATACTTTATAATTATTCATGAATAGTTAAAGTGGAGAATGAATCTCATCACGTCGTGGAGACGGTAGTCCGTACGTACGCACGAGCGATGATATCGTTCTCATGATCGTGGGACTGTATTGGAGTGTATGTATACTATTTCAGAATCAATATCACTTTAAAATAATAATATATAGTTATTATTTACACCATTATACCCATCCATGTAAGGTGGTGGTGGAAAATAGATTTCACCACGGCGTGGAGACGGTATTCCGTACGTACGCACGCGCGGTGATTTCGTTTTCCGTAGGATGGATAGATGGTGAAATAGAGTTTTTTCATAATTATAATAACATATCAGTATATGAGTGATACTGATGTTATTACTTCATAATGAAACAACCTAAGAAGAAGAAGTGGAAGATGAAATAAAGGTGAAAGAATCGGTAACGGAAATTACCTCTTCTTTGAAGCGCCTCTTTGAGACCTCCTCTTAGGGCACTAAAATTGGTCTTTGAGGAAGACCAGAACCTCTAGAATGTCTCTAGGGAAGTGGAGAAGAGAAGTTTTCAGGGGTTTGCCGAGCTTTAAGGCTCAAAGTTGTGTGAGTAAGAGAGGGAGGAGGTTCCCTTTTATAAGGGAGGAGAGGGGCACCTTTGGAATAACTAAAAATATTATTTTATTATAAAGTCATGTTCGGTTTTAAATACCTCCAAATTGATTTATTTCGAGGCTAAGGTAGGGATGGGTCGAAATTCTCTCATCCAATATATTTTATACAAGTTTAGGTTCCTATTTTAACCTTATCATTTAGATTTAACATTAAGTTAAATAATTTTACTTTTACCGTTTCTTCTTGTGTTCTTATACTATAAGTTTAATAAACTTACTATATCAAGCCAAACGAACCCCAAGTTGTTTATTATTAATATATATAACCTTATCTAAGTCATTTGGCCGAACCTTAGATTTTTAGGAATAAAATAACAATTAATAATATAATATTTGTTTTAAAAACTATTTTATGTCAATTTTGACAATATTTAGTAATTGATTTTTTTTTAAAATCCTAACAGAATGATAAGTTCGAAAAACTTTAATTAAATATATACTAACATGTCATATTAACATAGAAAATTAGTGTAATTCATAAAAAGTCTCAAATTATATTTATTTGGGTATTTATAACATCCATTATGTCAATATTTCATTAATAAGATAATTACTGCATCATCGTTGTGTCATAAATAAATTAAATTATTTAATGTCTAAAAATTACAAATAAAATACCATTATGTAGGAAAGATTTTTATCTTTCTAATGAATATTTATAGTCGAATTTATCTTATTTATATCCCCATATTAAAAATGATTTACTTATTAAACTTTGATTTTAACTATTTTAACCCTTCTTTAAATAAATTAATAATGAATGTCCTAATCTAATCCAAGTGGGCCTAAATGGTCATATTTTATTCCTAAGGTTGTTTTTGGTCGAATTACACGTGTCCAATAGAATTAGGACATGTGTTAGGGTAATAATAATATCATTTTTACCCTTAATTACCCTATTTACTTTTAATCGTGGTAAAAAAAGTAAAAAGTTACTATTCACCAAAAAATTATTTTCATCTCATTGAACCACATTTTACTTACTGACATCAACCGTGTCTCTCGGATTTTCGAAATTCCACTCACAGAAGCGGTAAAATTAAGTTTTATGAAAAAATCAGTTTTTTAACTACCACTTAGTGGTTTCACTATTCATCAAAAAATGAAAGTTTTCAGAAAAATACAAAAAATTAGATCTAAGCTATATTGGATATTTTGAATTCAAAAATGATGTCTATTTTATCAAATTCAAAACATATCAGTTGAATTAATTAATTCAAAAATTAATTCCCATCGTCAAAACAAATAGCGTGTTCTTAAGAGATAATAACTATGAAAGGATTGACACTTGTTTATGACTGGTTTAAATGTGAAATTACATCCAATGACCAACATTGTATTAAATTGTAAAAATATATTCTAAATATATTTTAAAACCACTCAAATTAATAAATTATCACTATTAATTATTTCGATTAAAAAAGTTTTTTTTAATTATAATTTAGTAATTTTCACTATTCATCAGAATATGAAAGTTATCCGAAAAGTACCAAAATTTCACCTTAGGCTAAATTCGATACTTCGAATCCAAAAATGAAGTCCATTTTGAGAGCTAAAATTTCTAAAATTTTAAAATGTGGTTATTACTATTCATAAAGGCTAGTTTTAATAATATTTTAATAGCATATCGTTGTTTAGTGAAACTCGGTATTGCGTACTACACACGCTATCGAGGAAGGTAGCGATTGCGTGTAATGCAAGGCAAGCCAAGGATGCGTGTTGAGCAAGATCCTTTTGGTGTAGCGTACACCACAAGACATTAATGAAAAGAATATTTTTCATAAAATCTCGGGGTGTTACAAGCAGGGTATTGCGCGCACGAGGCACGGATTGCGCGCAAGGCTGGAATACTGCGGAGGGGGAAAATTCACTAAAGCCGGTGGATTTGCGCACAAAGGCGAACTCTGGGGCAAGGTTGCGCGAATTGAGGGTTTTACCTGGAAGTCATCTTTCACGCGGGGGGAGCCGAGTTGCGTGCACGAGAGCCGCTTCGGATTCCTCAACCCCAAACCGTTCGAAGTCACCTTCTATTTATAGGCGACCTCCGGCGCGGAATCCAGGCGACGCGCGAAATTCTTCGCGCCGAGCGCAGCCGGCGCACAAAAGCTCGCCGCGCGGAACCGGGGCACGCAATGATTGCACGCCTCAACAGCTCAATTTCGCGAAACCCGGTGATTCTCCGCGCCCAAAACAATTTTTCGCGCAGAGCCTCCTTTATTTCACGCACCACATCCCGGGCCTCCGAATCGGGCCTCCGATTCCGAATATGACTTCGCTTCGTCATTCCGAAACTTCCTTCGGGAGTTACGGGCTTTTTTTTTCAGCGTCAACAATATCAAAATGTAAATTCATGTTAGTATCACTATATACCACCAACAATACACTACTGGGTAGGCCCTGTCTTCATTTTCACATGGTGATCCCAACTTTGTATCACTAGTGCCTCATGTACTCTCTCAACGATCGAGTAGGGGTACTACAATGTTATGTGTCTCCATTAAACTACTCTGAAATGTGCTATCTATAATATAACTTTTATAATACTGTGTGATATAACATTCAGGCTAATGATTTTGAGTGCACAACCATTGCATCCAGTCTATGGGAATATTTGGATTATTCTTTCATTTTCAAAATGGTTTGGTTGGAGGCCATAATTATATATCTCTCTGAATTATTTTTATAATAGAATAATAATGGGGTTTTCTTCCACAAAAAAATGAATATTTGAATATTAATTCGTACTCTTATACAGGACATGCCCAGGATATACTTGAAGACACAACCCATGTAAAGTATCGAGAGCTTCTCCCTATGGCCACTATTTCATGGTACCAATTCTTGTTTCGTAGGGATATGTTGGATTAATAGAATATGACCCATCACCCTTGATTTGATATTAGTCATAGACCATATGGATGAAGAACTGATGGAACCAACTTGATAGTCATTGTCTCTATGGGTTCAGTAGAGAAGGTACCCCTCTATGGAGATTCATTATCCACCCATGTAGCATTAATGCACCCCTTGAATCAGCCAGCCTAGATGAACCTCCTCATACTAATTCTTCAACCTGATATAGAGAAATCATTTGGAATATCCCCTCCAAAATTCATTGGGGGGGGGGGGTCTCCTCCAACATAGATGAGTTGATTCAGGTGAACCTCAGTACTAAGGATTATCTAAGCCCTATTTTGATTAGTGCAACCATTCCTCTACAGGTGAAATAGTATAATGTGGAATTCCTAAAGCAGAATCATGATATATTATCTCAAATTTATATGGAGATAATATGGTTATACCCTCAGGTCATCAACCACAATCTTGTTCTCCTAGGGAGTCATCGTGGAGTCAAGAAGCCTCCCATAAAAATGCATCCCTTTCACAGATCCTTGGTTGTGGATGACGATTAAAATCTTATAAAAAAACATCATTAGGGAGGTCATTTACCACAAATGGATTTCCAAAATCATCATATTAGGTAAGAATAATTGGTAAATTAGATTCTGTATTGACTTATGGGATCTCCACAATCATAAATTAAATGATGATTTTCCCCTTACAATAATAGAGTTTTTGATCGATGTTATAATTAGGTTCCAGGATCACATCTTTATGGCTGCATACTCTTGGTACCACCAAATCTAGATGGATCATAGAGATGTGGAGTATATTTCCATCAATGTACTACAAAGTACCTTTTTCTATCAGGTAATTCCCTTTTTTCTGAAAAATTTTGGAGCAACTTATTAGTGACCCAGGCACCACATCTTCCAACATTCCTTAGGACACCCGTAGAATGATACATAGATGATTTCGTGGTCAAATATTACTAGATTTAGGAACATTTTTGAGACCTTGATAATGTGTTTGAATTCATTCTCTCTAAACACTTGATGATGAACTCCTTAATGTGTGCCTTATGGGTTACCTCTAGGATGTTTCTTGGATTCGTCACTAGAAACAGAGGCACTGAGATAGATCCATAGAAGATCAAATACATCAACTAGATTCCTCCCCTAAGAAACCTTTGATATTTATGGGGACTCTAATCCCACTTGACCTATATCAACAATCCATTGAGAATATTGATAAAAATTGTAAATCCTTTTAGAGGTTTGAGAATAAAGGCACATCATACCCATGAGCTGAAGAATATAGGGATGCCATTATAGAAATCCAGAGGTATTAACTACATCATCTAGTTGTAATGCCTCCCATAACAGGGAATCCTCTCATCCCATATGTGACCACCCTTTAATTATGACTCAGTTCCCCTCTTTCCCAGAGAAATAATGAGGGAAGTGAAAACATTTTATACTATATCAGTCAAATGCCCCTCAACATGGAGTCCAAATACTCCCCTATTGAAAATGATGCCTCATATGTGTTTGGGAAGTGAATAAGTTATGTAACTATCTACTACATCATGAGAAATATTTGGTGTCCCGAGTAGACTCACTAAGTATATCTTATGTGACCCCTTGTTGATGTGATAACTAGAATGCATGGTAGAGATCCTCGATCAGTTCGACATGAGGTTCATCCCAAAGAAACATGTCATGGTTAAGGCAGTGGAAGACTTTTGGACCTCCCATATAGCCCTGGAAGAATGTCCTATAGATATTGATTTCCAAGATGAAGCTGTCATATCACCGGACTTGGACAAGACATGTTGAATTATGAATTTCAATGGTGTCTCTAGGTTCCAAACCAGTATAAGGTTAAATAATCCCAAGAACAATAGAGTAGTTATGAGGGTCATCTTCATCACCTTGATATAGAATGTCCTTACATATTCATTCCTATTATCACAATGCTACAACAATAATCCGGAAGAGTATCAATCTCTCATCACAGGTCTTGATATGTCTCTTAAGATTTATTTCCCTGAATTTATTAAGAAGTTGGACTCCAAATTAGTCATCAATTAAATTAATTGTGACTACATCATCAAAAATACAGTGATCATGCCCCTTCTAGAGTGCAATGTCAGGCTGATCACCTAGTTCCCTTCTCATCTAGAAGGGAATTATGTGCCTCATTCATAAAATGGTAATGTCGATGCCTTGGAATGTTTGGAATCATCTCTTTCATAGCCTGACTAGGATGTCCTATTTATTCATGTGGGATCTCAAAGGGTTATCACCCCATAATTTCATATGATGATGATATACATAATGTAAAACAACAGACATTTAGTGCTTCTACATTAAGACCATTGGGTTCCCCCAAATATGATTAAACACATGATTGTAAAACTGCATTATTTCAGTATATCCAGGATGGAGTTCTGTCACTAGATCAAGCTGAGTATGAGAGATTCCATCGGTGTGCATCATATTTTTCCCTCTAGATCAGGCCTTTCTATTTACAAACTCTCTGCATATGTGGGTATTATTGAAATATTATCTATTGCATCCATGGGGATGAGAATTTGTATGTTTTGCAGGAGGTTCATGTTGGGTCCTATGGTTATCATCAGGCAGGATTGAAGCTCTCCCATTATATTTTGGATTTGGGTTACTTCTATCCAACTAATGTCCATGACTACATCATGTATGCTTATATATTTCATGTGTGTCAAATCTACTCATCTTTTTGAATCTACAACCATATATTTTCCATGAAACCAAGTATTATTTTCACTCTTTAGTATGGGGAATAAATTTTGTAAGCCCATACCTGCCATAAAAATATATCCAGTTCAGGTTCATTCTAACCATGACATATTTCATCTCCATGTAGGAAGAAGTGATTCCACTCAAGCAATCCAAGTCTCTATCCATGATTTAATATATGGACTACCACAACATCCATTGATTTGGATTACCTCATGCCATTCTCACTGAAAATAACACCAAATTACAGGCAATTGTATAGAAATGGATGTACGCAATGTACATTTTCTAGTAAAACCATACTTCTCACTACCATGATCATGAAAGTAGAATAATTGACGTGTTTGATAAGACTCAGTCTAGAATTTTGTAGAAGATGGTAGTACATATTAAGAATAATTGGTCATACAAGCATCCCAACTCCCTTTGGGCATATCGGATGATAACTCCAAAATATGCCTATGGGACACAATTTTAATTAGTCTATAAAATAGAGGATTTCCTACCCATTGAGGTTCATTTTCGAATACTCTCACAAGATACCTATGACTAGAAGACCCAAATAATTACTAGAAGTATATCTAGATGAGCTATATGATCTCAAAGATAACATCATACATGCCTTGAACAACCTAGAAGTGCACTAGAATAGGATGGTAAGAGAATTCAACAAGAAGTTTCTCCTCACCTCCTTCCACTAGGGTGATAGGGTAATCGATCTCAAAATTCCAATGGTATATGGAAATAATCCACCAATGTTGGAGCCCAAATGGGAAGGGACTTACAGAATTCATAAGTTATATCATCATGGACAATACTCCTTTATCAAGATGGATAGAGAGTGTATCACACCTCCCACCAACGAAAAATTTCTCAAAACAGAACTTTGCATAATTAGAGCCAAGGTGAAGACACTATCACTATATACTAAGAGATCATTTTCCAAACTCTAAAACATTAAAACTATGATATTTTCAGCCAAAATTTATGACCCTAAACTAAAAAATAATGATCCAAATTCTATGACCTTAAAATTGGCCCCCCTCATGGTTCAAACTCTTTAATCTTAAACTAGGATTTTAATTCCTTGAATTTTGATTTTTTACTATATACATATCATCCTTCAGAGTGTATTCAATAGCACAAGCCTCATTTTCCATCACTCAGATTGATTTTTAACTATCGCGCAATGAATTTACCTTTTGTTATACTTACATAATGGTCTAGACTCTTTGACTTAAAAATAGATGCACAAGTGAAATCATCATTACATTAAACTATGTGAGAGTCTTCTCGAGGGATGTGTTGTGTATTGTGGGAATCCTTGTCCATCATTCACATTGGTTTGTTCTTGTTGTGTTTCATATACCCCAATTTGTTAGAATATTCAGCTTTGGTTGAACCACTATGACCTTAAACTAATAGATTATAGTCCAATCATCTTTACTATAAATTATATGCAGGTCCCACAGAGAATATATGATTTGTAAGTAGACATACTTGGCCCTCATTCATGTCGGGTTTGTCATTCCTTAGCACTGAATATATCTATTTGAGAAGTAACTCTCACAGTTATAAACTCTATAACCTTATACTAATATCCTTTAGTCAGGTGATCATGACATTAAACTATATTCAATCCTTCTCAAAAGATATGGGGAGTTGGGAAACCATGGTCTATATTCAGGTTAGGTTTTCCACTCTTCCATGCTAAACAATTCCCTTTGAGATTATTCTCCCTAGTCCAAACACTATAACCATAATCTTAGAGAATCTACTTGTCCATGAATAATGAAAATAATCTATTTTTATCCCATATAGTAAGATTTGTATGAATTCAAACAAAAAATCTCAACATCCTCCATGAATGATACTAAACTAAGAATCTATTCCATATAAAATCAGGATTCATCTCAATGAGAGATGATCCTTACCCCATCCTAAACTGGGATGCCACATATGATATGTATGTGATTGTAAAAAGGCATTACCCCATGCCCTAAACATAGGATTCCCCACAATTGTCATGGGATGACTCAAATTCCCTCTCCAGAAAGGATTTCCCCTGGTGTCGATCATCTACAATATTGGGTTTCATAACTAAATTTTTATTGATTCTCATCCTCTTGAGAAAGGTTGGGATTCATATAAATATCACTTATGGGCCCAGCTAGATGCTTATTAATTATTTGGCCCCTTTGAATCAGTCACAGTCCATGAATTATAACCACAAATTGTGTGTAGTTCATATCAATGTCTGAATGTGGAACGAGAGCCTCTTTGGATTGATTCATTTTAGGTCTAGTCTCTAATATTCGACATTGGTTCCCTTGAGACTAACATTTTCACAGTCTATTCGATATTACATTAAGCTATTTTCCATGGTCTAAGCATTATTATGGTAAACTATGTGCTATTTTTTTCCTGATGAGTATGTGTTATGTGAGCCTTATTTGGATAATTAAAATCTATTTATGAATTTTATGTGCCAGATAGATTCCCTTGAAACTAAATTTCCCACCATTCCAAGAATAATAAGGCTCAAATTTTCCTCCATTTTCTTATTCCATGCATTATGACTATAGAGACTCAATGGTTGATGTAAATGGACATTACATTACTTTTGCAGGAAAATTAATACATGACAAAAGAAGACACCTAAAGACGGTGTTATTTTAGTGACTTTGGAAACTCAGAACATAATCTTCTAATCATGGTGAAAGATCTTCAACGTCTCCCATAAAGATATTACCCTATTTTTTTCTTACCTAAAACCTTTATTTATATCCTGGAGAAAAAAAGCATAAAAAGGGTGAGCTTAAATGCTCAGAAAGGGTAAACATTGAGAACATAAAATAATCCATAAACATTTGAATGTAAAAACATGAGCATAAAATCTAAACATCAAAATCTAGAGCAATGACATAAAACATGGCAGTACATAAGGCATAGATCAAAAAGGAACATTAATCATGATAAAATATCATGGGAATAAAACAAGTAATTGTGGAAAACCATTAAGAACATGATATGATTTCCATAGTATCCATGGAATTGCTGCCAAGACCATCATAGTGGACAAATCCATTACTGAACCGGGTTTAGAAGCCATTCCAGCCCTTTATTACTGAACCAGTTTTACTTATCATTCTATCCTTGTCTATCTCATGAGATATAAATCTTTACCTAATGCATTGGAGAGAAATATAGTTCCCAACCATCTCATATTGAATTCATTCTTATGTGTGCCACAAAATAATCATTCATCATTCATCATAACCCAAAGAATAAAATGGATTTAATAAACATCATCCCATCATAACATAATCCTTATAAAACAAATGGATATCATTTCATCATATGAAAAAGAAAACCACGTAAATAATAGAGAAATTATAATTGAAACATAAACATACTAAATAATGTCATCTTAGATGGAAATTTTTTTTGATAAAACAATTAAAATGAATCCTTGAGGAAAATATCATTTCTTCTTCAAAATCATTTTCTTTTCACAAAATTCCACACAATTTTAAACGAAATGGATTTTATTGAAAATAATCATGAAATATTGTAGATGAATCTCCCTGGAAATAAGGCATTATGAAAAAGTAATAATCCGTTCATGTCGTATAAGTTATAAAAAAACATTCTTCTCGTAGTTTTGCTAGAAAATTCAAAAAGTACCTCATATAGAAAACACATGAAATATTCCTTTCATACCATGTGTTAAAATTCAAAAAAGCGTAAATATGACTTTAAAAATACATGGAAGAATAATAAAAATTTTATGAAATCATTTTTAGAAAACATGGGCATGGATAATAAACATAACCCTAGTAAATACTTACGAATAGACAATCACAGATAAGAACAAAATAGGAATAATTATCCCTGACCTTAGGTACAATATGCTTTGTACATATCCAAACATCCTGTATATTGATTTAAATAAGTTCATTGACTTATTCCAGGATCATATTCATTTTTATGATATCATATATGTTCATATTCTTATCTTCTTATTAGTAATATGTCATTGCTACTTCTTATTTGGGTGTGCATTTCTTTATGTTCGTATGCGGGTTTTGTTGAATAAATTCGTATTCCACTTTTTAGGTTATAGATACATCATTTAAAGAATTTTATCAGTGTAATATATATCATAAATATTCATTCAATTCATTTATATAATCATTATTCAATTAAGATCATGTAGAACGAGTCACATCACATCATGGAGACGGTAGACCATACATACACACGAGCAACGATATCATTACCATGATTGGGGAATTTTATTGAAGTGTATGGTGTATAATATTTCAGAATCAATATCACTTTAAAATAATCATATATTGTTATTTCTTCCATCCATATACCCATCCAAATATATTAGTGATGAAATAAAAGACTACACCATTGCGTGGAGATGGTAAGTCGTACGTACGCAAGCGTGGTGATTTCATTTTTTCATAGTATGGATAGACGATCGAATATGGTTGTTTCATATTATTAATAAAATATCAGAATAAAATTGATACTGGCTTTATTACTTAATAATGAAACAACTCATATATAGGAAGTAGGAGAATAAATAGGTTTGAAAGAATCGATAAAGGATATTAACTCTTCTTCGACGCGCCTCCTCTTAACCTCTTCTTAGGGAACTAAAGATGGTATTTGAAGAAGACCGAGACATCTAGTAGGTTTTTGGGGAAGTGGATAAGTGAAATGGGCAGGGTTTGGATGAAGATTAATGTTAAAAAATGGTGTGAAGTGGATGGGGAATAGGTGATTTTTTATAAGGGAGGATAAGGGCACCTTTAGAAACCTAAAAAATATTAATTTATATTAAATTAAAACCCCACTTAAAACCCTCCAAAAATGACTAAATTATAATATGAGAAGAGAGAGGTTTGTAATCTCATCAACCAATAACATTTAGACCTGTTTTGAGTTTATTTTAAACATTATCATTTTGATTTATCCTTATTTAATATATTTAATTTTATTTGTGGTAATAATATTCTAACTTTAAATTGTTATAAAAAAATACATATGTGTTGTGAATTGTCATAATTGGACACTTTATGACATCTTTGACAATATAAATTTCAATTTATAATTTAAAAATATTTTTTTGATTTTGAAACAATTTAATAATATGTTATTTTTATAAAATACCAATAGTGTATATTTTGACACTATTCATTTATTTGAATTTAAATAAAATACACATTGAGAAGATATTCGAAAAAATATATTTATTAGTTCTTAACATTCTATATTCTTCTATAAAATTTGTGTAGAATATTAATTAGTTTATATAATATTTATTTTAATGTTTTTAAAACAATTTATTTGATATATCTCTTAATAAAATAGTTACTACAACATTTTTGTATAATTATTTAATATACTTATTTGTTGCATAAAAATTAAAACCAAAATACAATGATTAATATAAATCTAATATATTTTAAAAGAATACTTTAGTCAAATTTATCTTCTAAAACACCCATATTTTAAAATGTTATGTTTATTAAATTATAAAAGTGATAACTTTAACATCATTTAAAATAAAATAATATAAGTGTCATAATCGATTTTATAAGGCTAAAAATGGTCAAAAATTCAATTGTTGTATGATTATGGTTTATATGTACACGACCAATAAGTTTTGGTCAGGTTTTCGGGCCTTTAATGGGTATTATTAGTTTAATAAAAACTATATTATTAATTTTTCACTAAATAAATAATTTCTACATCATTAATGTATAAGAAATTATAGTAAATATATATTTCCTAAAAATTACAAATAAATTACCATGATAAATAAGAACAATTTATATTTCAGATGATTATTTATAACCGAATTTATATTCTGTATAACATTATATTAAAAATAATTTAATTATTAAAGTTTGAGTGAGACATATTTCAATTTCTTTTAAATAAAATAATTTATAGGTCTTAATCACAAACAAGTGGGTTCTAATAGATACCATTTAGACAAAAGTATATTTTAGGGCTAAATATAATCATCCAATTATATTAATACATGTGTTAGGGTAATTTTATTGTTGAGTCAAAAGTCCTCTTTTGACTTCTATGTTTTGTTTTGGAAATCACAAATGTCTTATTAATCGTTCTAACCTTGTCTATCGTATCGTACTGACCATAATGATCGTACCGATCTTGCTGATCATACTGAACATGCTGATCGTACTGATTATGCTGATCGTACTGAAAATGATGATCGTACTGACTATGCTGATCGTACTATCCATACTGATCGTACTGAACATGCTGATCGTACTGACCATGCTGATCGTACTGAACTAGATGATCGTACTGAATATGGAAATTGCACTGACTCCTCTTCTCATATCTCTCATTACATACTTGTGTTGGTACTTTGTCAAAACACATGCTTCATTATAAATCGTACTCATGTTTATCTTATTCATATATATTGTTTTAACCAAAACGATGTCGTTGAGTTAGTTACAAACTAATCAAAACGATGCCATCCTTTCTATTTCAATATGCCCATTATGATGCTAGGTGTCTAAGTCCCTCCGAGTTTTTCGGAGAAATATTACCGTTGGAGGAGATGTGACCGTTGGAACCTGAGGCCTATAAATAGGAGGTCATTTGAAGCTGAGAGCAAGGATTTGAAAACTGCGAACAAGCGTGATACAACTGTGATACTTTGTTCTAGAGAGAGATGTTGTGACATATCTCATGCCTTGAGCTTTGTGCGTCCGATCGTCATATCGAGGGATTTCAAGTGATTGAAAGACAGAGGTGCTGATTACCTACAAAATCTAGGGCTGACGGGGATAGGCAGACAGACGAACCGATCATCGTATCGAGGGCTGTCGGGGATAGATATACAGACGAACCGATCATCGTATCGAGGGCTGCCGGGGATAGGAAGACGTATGTACCGATCTTCATTTCGAGGGCTCACCAAGGTGTTGGTGAGACAGACCTTTTAACCTAGGTGAAAGGATAACCCTTCTCTTTGGGTCAAAATAATTGTAATACTTTTACATTTCCGCTGTTACTTGTATTAGAAAGGAATTTGTATTGTTTCCTTTCTTCTTTACATATTCAATTGTAATTGTTTCAATTACAATCATTCTATTACATATTGTATTGATTGATTCTATACTCTTTAAGGTAGAATCATTCATCTTTATATTACTATGATTATTGTGTTCATCTTGAATACAATTGTTTTACATTTCATTAGTATTACAATACATCATACCATTTTATATTCAATAAATTTGTTGGTGTTTGTATTTGTATTAGTTTAATATCATTTAAACTAATCTCTTAGTTGCTAAAACTCAAAGGTTTTTAAACCTACAATTCACCCCCCTCTTGTATTGTTCCATCTAATAGACATACATATATACATATTTGATCCCAACAGATGGGGATTCTTTCTGTCCATCTCATAAACTACTAGAGGAAGTCGGTACGTTTAATAGAGAAAGTGCTGAAAAGTCTTTGTTTGTTATAAATAAAGAGAAGAGAAAAGTGGATCATCTTTCTCCGGACAATCGATTTGTAACTCTATGGATGCAAGGTTTTGTTACCCCAAGGATAGGTGATAGAGAAACTCTGAAAGTATCTGATATCTTCATGTTGGACTATCTTGTCAACATGAGAAAAGTGAATCTCATGGGGTATGTTTTCTAACAATTAAGAATGTGAAGTCAGGGGCAATCAAATATCATTTGATTATGTATCCAGCCATTCTTACAAAGTTTATTCTTGAGAGTATGAAGTTTTGCAACATCGCTTTCAAAGGAACCCTGATAGATCTTAAAACCTCATGGATTAGAAAAAGTACTATGAAGAAGTTGAATGTTTGTTTTGACCAGAATTGAAAATTTTTTGTCAGAGATATAGAAGCTGAATCGGATCAGAATCAATCGGCACCTATGCCAGCCAAAGACATTCAATCTACTGGTATTACTCAAAAGTCTGATCCTCAAACCAGTTCAACGCCTAAGAATAATCCAAAGTACAGTAAGGAAGTTATAGACAAATGGAGAAAGGTTAAGGAATAGAGGAAGGAAGGTGATCCAACGTTTGGTCTTGACCCGACTGAGGCTTTTGCAGAAAGAATAAGGGTTTAAGAAACCCTTAAAGCTGAAAAGAAAAAGAAAAACATGTTGAAAAGAAAGGCTCAAGACTTTGATATCTCGAAAGTCTTGAAAATGGTTGCGGATGCTAGTTCTCAACTAACGGAAGAAGTGTATCAAGAGCCCAGAGTACAGAATCTTCCTGAGAAACAAAAAGGAAAACAAATGATGGAAGATATAGAAGAAGTGGAAGAGAAGGAAGGAGATTTTCGTTTAGAATTCCTTCAAAGTTCGAAGAGAAGTAGGGAGGAATCGGTTCAAAAGCTGAGTGAAGGTGTTCAACAAGTCCCTCATGCCGATCAAGCATGAACTCTGGATAGAATTTCGTCCCAAGAAAAGCAAGGTGCTGAATCCTATCACACTGATAAAGTTGTTGTCATTAGTGACAATGTGGAAGAAGAAAGAAAGTAGAAAGAAAAAGCAAAAGGAAAACAGCTAGTTGTTGACTCAAGCCAATCGAATAAACTGGCTTCGTACGATGAAGATACTGATTCAGACCATACAATCTCTCTCAAGAAGAGTGATTACATTTTCCATGTGTTGAGAAGGGTTGAGAAGACAATTCTATATTTCCCTAGGCTGGAAGGAAAGATTGATTTTATCACTGACAATCAAAATAATAAGTTTGGCTCTGTAAAAGAATTAAGAAAGAAAGTTTTGTCAGTTGAAGCCGATTTGAAAGTTCTTTCAGAAAGTTCGGTTGCATATAAGAAGGCCTGCAACAAGATGACCAAGAGGTCGTACAAAACAGAGAGATCAATCAATGATCATGAGATAGCAATTGAAGATATAATAAGGTTGTCAAATGAGCTTGCAATTGCTTTCAATAAGCTTGATAGAGAAACGGTTGAAATATTAAATATTTTGTCTTCCCAACGAGCCGATGTTCCATCAGTAAAAGAGTTGCAGGAGAGAATGAATGCTTTTGAATCTGAATTCTCAGAGGTTTCATCTTTCAAGGATGAAATGGTTTTGTTGAAGAAACAAAATTCTGTGTTATCCAAAGATAACAAGAATTTGCAAGATAGAATTTTTTCTCTTGAAGAAGTAATCAAAGTTCAAGAAGAGACAATCAGAAATCAGGATCAACTCTTTGCCGATCAACAAGACCTTCTTAGGTCTCAGGGTGATGCTATTTCTGAAGACAAGAATGAAATAAAAAAGATGAAGGCAGTTCTTCATGATTTGATCAAAAAGGAGAAGGAAAGAGAAAACAAGTGACTTGTATTTGTTTTCAAGTTTTGTCTTGTTTGTTACTGAAATGAAATATCTTTTATCCATTGTCTTGTGTTTATTTTCTAACTCTTTTAGAAAATTCAAGATTACCCCTTTCTTTTTGTAAATCACAAAGGGGGAGAATGTTTATAAAGGGGGAGAATGTTTTATAAAAGGGAAAATGGTTTACAACACTTAAGGGAAATTTACGAATACAATCCTTGGGGAAGTACACCCAAGGGGGAGTTAGTTGTATTCAAATCTCTTATTCATAAGAGTTTCCAATAACTGAGGGGGAGATAAGTATTTCTTATAATGTTTACTTTGTGTATTGTGCTTTCCAAAAGGGGGATATAGTTGAGTCAGAATTCCTCTTTTGACTTCTATGTTTTGTTTTGGAAATCATAAATGTCTTATTAATCGTACCAACTTTGTCTATCTTATCGTACTGACCATAATGATCGTACTGATCATACTGATCATACTAAACATGATGATCATACTGAACATGCTGATCGTACTGATCATGCTGATCATACTGAACATGCTGATCGTACTGACCATGCTTATCATACTAACCATACTGATCGTACTGAACATGCTGATCCTACTGACCATGCCGATCGTACTGAACAAGCTGATCGTACTGAATATGGAAATTGCATTGACTCTGCTTCTCATATCTTTCATTACATACTTGTGTTGGTACATTGTAAAAAAACACATGCTTCATTATAAATCGTACTCATGTTTATCTTATTCATATATCTTCTTCTAACCAAAACGATGTCATTGAGTTAGTTACGAACTAACCAAAACGATGACGTCCTTTCTGTTTCAATATGACCATTATGATGCCAGGTGTCCAAGTCCCTCCGCGTTTTTCGGAGAAATATGACCGTTGGAGGAGATGTGACCGTTGGAACCCGAGGCCTATAAATATGAGGTCATTTGATGCTGAGAGCAAGGATTTGACAACTGAGAACAAGGATTTGACAACTGAGAACAAGCGTGAAACAACTGTGATACTTTGTTCTAGAGAGAGATGATGTGACTTCTCTCATGCCTTGAGCTTTGTGTGTCCGACCATCGTATCGAGGGCTTTCAAGTGATTGAAAGACACAGGTGCCGATTACCTACAAAATCGAGGGCTGCCGGGGATAGGCAGACAGACGTACCGATATTCTTATCGAGGGCTCACCAAGGTGTTGGTGAGACAGACCTTTTATCCTAGGTGAAAGGATAACCCTTATCTTTGGGTCAAAATAATTGTAATACGTTTACATTTCCGCTGTTACTTGTATTAGAAAGGAATTTGTATTGTTTACTTTCTTCTTTTCGTATTCAATTGTAATTGTTTCAATTACAATCATTCTATTACATATTGTATTGATTGATTCTATACACTTTAAGGTAGAATCATTCATCTTTATATTACTCTGATTATTGTGTTCATCTTGAATACAATTTTTTACATTACATTAGTATTACAATACATCATACCGTTTTATATACAATACATTTGTGGGTGTTTGTATTTATATTAGTTTGAGATCATTTAAACTAATCTCTTATTTGGTAAAACACAAAGGTTTTTAAACCTACAATTCACCCCCTCTTGTATTGTTCCATCTAATAGACATACATATATACATATTCGATCCAACATTTATAATATTATTTTTACCCGTAATTACCTAATTACCATTAACTGTGGTAAATAAAATTTACTGTAGTTACAATTCATAATGTCTAAAAAATAAAATTATCCTATTAACATAATTTGGACCTTCTGAATCCAAATATGGAATCCATTTTTCCGAATACAATAGACATACGTTTCAATATTTAATTTAAATTTAATCCCGCTATTGAGAAAATGGGTTTTAAAAGTTAAAACATTGCAAAAGATTGAAATGTTTTTACCTATGAATTCAATGTAAAATTAAAGATAATGACTTTAATTATTCTAAATGGTAAAAATATATTCTATTTATACTTTAAAACCAATCAATATTACAATTTAACCATATAAATTATATTGATGAAAAAAATTTGTTTTTAATTAAAATTTAGCATATTTTTACTATTAATCAAATTATGAACGTTATCAGAAAAACATCAAAACATTATACAACATAGATTTTTATATCATGATTCACAAGAATAAGTTTATTTTGTAAAATCTAACTTATAAAATTGATAAAAATTAGATTAAAAATGGGTGCGCCATCAAAAGGCGGGAAAATTTCATTTTTTTGAAAAATCCGTACCACGATATAGAAAATTTGTAAGTTGAATGATAATGTTATAAAATTTAAAATTTAGATAATACTATTCATAATGGCTAGTTCATAATAATATTATAATAATATCTTGTTTAGTGAAACTAGGTATTGCGTACAACACAAGCTACTGAGGAAGGTCGCACTTGCGTGTAATGCAAGCCCAGTCAGTGTTTCGTATAGCGCATGATAATCTTGTTGTAGAGTACAGTAGAAGATATCAAATAAATTAAAAAGAATATATCTCATAAAATCTCATGGTGTTACATTCTACCCCCCCTTAACATGAATTTCACCCTCAAAATTCGTCGGGGGTTATAAATGTTTTACTACTTGATAGTTTCTTTCATCGAAACCCACATCGTAAAAAGGAATACTAATAATTAATTTTAAATAGGATAGTTAGAAACATAACGATCACCCAAAGTAACTAAGAACTGGGTTTACACATAATATAATATAGGTGAAAATATGGATATAGAGAAGAAATATAACTATCATGTTCTGATGATGAGTGGTAGATAACATGACTAAAAAAAGCTGACAATCACAAAGCCATAAATTTGTAGTGATCTAAGATACAATCTGATTCATCGAATATGAGAGTACTAGGACAACATTTTTGGTTTTCATGATTATTTCCATATATTTGATTAATTTTTACATAAGTAGAAATAATTACATGATTTCAGTGCAATATCATCATTGGTCATTCCACGAACAATTTCCACATCATCTCTTATTTAAAGAAATGAAGTTGAATTTCTCATTCTTGAAGTATTAGCATATCACATGAAAGAATGATAGATCATTCCATCGGTCTCAAATATAAGGGTAGAAAAAGTTATTTAATATACATAAGTCCATCTACAGTGAGATTAATCGTATATGGTTCCAAAAATGGACTTATACTATATCTATCATAACAGTTAAAAAAATTAAACTAGTTTCTACTAACCAGGGACTTATGGTAGGCCATTGGTAGGCGATAAAGGTCTGTCTCACTTCAGTTGTGGGTTCTATTCCCGCAACTTTGTCTGACATGACGGGTTGTCGTCCGTACCGCAGGTTGTCCTTTTTCTAAAAACTATTTTATTATAATATTCCAGAAATAATATCGAAAAAATGTTCTTGCCTTAAACAATACAATATGATTTCCCACTTAATCCATTCCAATCCTTATTCTTATTCAAAATAATTTTGTCCAATATCATAGTATAATGAAAAATATTACTAGAGAGTTCATCTACCAAGCTTGTAAATACCATCATTTATCCCCCATATATCATAAGATATATCTTGCTGATCGCATTCCAAACATGTGAATACCTTAATCATATATTCTCTTGAAACATGAATTACTGTAGAACCTTAGTGAAAACATTAATGCTGTTAAATGTTAACTCTTTCCACATACCAAAATTTCAAAAATTCTATACAAAAAATCCATGAAAACAATTTGTCCTTATACCAGTCCTGAGCTCATTAATAATACCCAGCATATTATTATCTCCTTGTCCCTTCATTATGCACATATCATCTGCTTTCCAAAAAATATTTCAATAACTTTTCATGGTTATTGGTACCATTCAACATATACTTTCAAATACTATAGGAAACACAATACTATAACAATCCTTAGATGTTTCTTTATTCCATAGTACCATTAAATTACGTTTACAACATCACTCTTGATAAACATAAAATCATTCCACTACCTTCTTAAACCATTAACTGAGCATCATCATTTTCTTCCTCAACACTTCTTTCATCTCATATATCATTTGTAGCCTCTTCATCATCAGTAACATAAATACTACCCATACAACTATGTTGATTCTCCTCGTGATATTTTCCCTTAGGGAATCGATATTCATTATGCCCATACATTCCACATTTAAAACATTTAACCGTTGTTGATGTCTTAAATATACCATTATCCTTGTCCTTGGTAGTAAATGAACCTTTTCCTTTGCAATTATTGGCTTTCTGTCCTTCTTTTCCACACCCAAAACATCTTCCAGTTCCTTTGAAACATTCTCCTTGATTCCTCTTCCCACATGATTTACATGAGGGAAATTTACCTTTCTTTCTTCTATGATCATCATGAAACTCTATATGTCTCTTATAAGATGATTCAGGAAACTTACCAATGTAGTGATTATTGATAATATTTTTAGATTGCTGGTTAGGAATAATAATGATGTTTGGACTTACAAATTCCATTTCATTTGTTTTCTCATGAATAATATTATTCAATTTTCCATCATATTCTCTATTAACATAAATCTTCCTATTTTCAGCCATTTTATAAAACCCAAAAAGAATAGTGTGAGAGGAAAAAAGCCTACTAGGAAGACAACATAATCAAGGGGGATTACTTTCAATATCTAATATCTTATGTTTAATCCTAGGTTATTCATGATAGTTATCATGATTATTTGATTGTAACCTATACTTATACTTAACCTTAATGACATCCCTCGACATACCATAGAAATATCTCTAGGGATCTCACTAATGTTTTCGCATCCTAGTAGCCGAAGGTTTACTTATACTTCTCTCTGATAAAAACTGTAGAGACCCAATGCTTGACGTACATGTAAATTATATTACTTTTGTGGAAAACATAATACATGACACAATAATATTCCCAAAGACCATGTTAGTTTAGTGTCTTTGGAAACTCTGAACATAATCTTCCAATCATGGTGAAAGATCTTCAATATCTCCCATAAAGATATTCCTCTTCTGTTTTCTCAAATAAAACATTTATTTATATCCTTGTGAAAAGAAAACATAAAAATGGTGAGCTCAAATTCTCAGTAATGGTAAACATAGAGAACATAAAACAATCCATAAACATTTGAATGTAAAAATATGAGCATAAAATCTAAAAAAAAAAATCTTGAGCGATGACATAAAACATGGAAGTACATAAGGCATAGATCACAAAGGAACATTAATCATGATAAAATATCATGGGAATAAAACATGTAATTGTGTAAAACCATTAAGCACATGATATGATTTCCATAGTATCCAAGGAATTACTACCAAGACCATCATTGTGACAAAACTCCATTACTGAACCGAGTTTACTTGCCATTGCATCCCTGTATTACTAAATCATATTTACTTGCCTTTCCAGCCATGTCTATCTCATGAGATATAAATATTTACCCAATTCATTGGAGGGAGATATAGGTCCCACAAATCTCATTTTGAAATCATTCTTACATGTTCCACAAAACAATCATAGATCCTTCATCATAACCTAAATAATAAAATTGTTTTCATAAACATAATCCCATTAAAACCTAATCCATATAAAAGAAATGGATATCAATTCATCATAAGGAAAATAAATCCATGTAAATAATAGATACATTATACTTGAAACATAATCCTACTAAATATTGTCATCTTATATGGAAAACAGTTTTGATAAAACACTTGAAATGAATTCATGAGAAAATATCCTTTCTTCATAAAAATCATTTTATTTTCTCAAAATACCACTCAATTTTAAAAGAAAATGATTTTATTGAAAATAATCATGAAATATTTTAGAGGAAGATTCATGTAAATGAGGCATTATGAAACCGTTAAAATCCATTCACACCGTATAAGTTCCAAAAAAACATTCTTGTCGTACTTTTGTAGGAAAAGTCAAAAAGTACCTTGTATGGTAAACAAAAGAAACATTCCACTCAAACAATGTGGTAAAAGTACATAAAGGGTAAAAATTAATTTAAAAATACATGGAATAATAGTAAACATTTTATGAAAGCATTTTTAGAAAACATTGGCATGGATGATAAACATAACCCCAGTAAATACTTACGAATTAAACAATCTCGTATAAGAACGAGATTAGAATAATTATCCCTTTCCTTAGGTATGATGTTTTTTGTACGTTTCTAATCCTCCAGTATAATGATTTAAATATTTTCATTGACTTATTCAAGAATCATATTCATTATTATGATATCATATATGGTCATATTCTTATCTTCTTATTCATAATATTTCTTTGCTACTTGTTATTCGGGTGTTCATTACTTTATGTTCTTATTTGTGATTTGTCGAATATATTCTTATTCATCGTATAGATATATCATTTAAATAATTTTATTAGTGTAATATATATAAAATTTATTCATTCAATTCATTTATATAATCATTATTCAATGAATATCATGTAGAACGAGTCACATCACATTGTGGAGACGGCAGACCATACGTACGCACGAGCGATGATATCATTCCCATGATTGTGGAATTGCATTGAAATGTATGGTGTACAAAATTTCAGAATCAATATCACTTTACAATAATCATATATAGTTATTTATTCCATCCATATACCCATCCAAGTGTGTTAGTGAAGAAATAAAATATTACACCCCGGCGTGGAGACGATAAGCCATACATACGCACATGTGGTGATTTCATTTTTTTATAGGATGGATGGAAGATAGAATATGGTTGTTTCATATTCATAATAATATATCACTATAAAAGTGATACTGGAGTTATAACTAAATAATAAAACAAATCATATAGAGGAAGTAGGAGAAGAAATATGTTTGAAAGAATTGGTAATGGATATTAACTCTTCTTCGATGTGCCTCCTATTAACCACCTCTTAGGGCAGTAAAGATGGTATTTGAAGAAGAACATGACCTCTAGTAGGATTTTGGGTAAGTGTAGAAGTGAAACCGGCCAGTTTTGGACGAATTTAATGCTCAAAAATGGTGTGAATTGGAGGGGGAGGATGTGCCTTTTTATAAGGGAGGAGATGGACACCTTTGGAACCCTAAAAAATATTAATTTATAATAAATTAAAAACCCACTTAAACCCCCCAAAAATGACTCAATTTGAATATGAGATGAGATAGGATTGAAATCTCATCAAACAATAACATTTATACATGTTTTGAGTTTACTTTAATCCTTATCATTTTGATTTATCCTTATTTAATCTATTTAATTTTATTTTTCTTAATAAAATTATAAATTATAAATTGTTATAAATAATTACTTATCAATTGTAAATTTTGCGTAATTGGATACTTTATGAAATCATAGACCATATAAATTTCTATTTATAATTTTAAAATATTTTTGTGATTTTTAAATAATTTAATAATATGCTATTTTTATAAAATACCAACAGTGTAAAGTTTGACACTATTCATTTATTTTAATTAAAATAAAATACACATAGAGAATATATTTGAACCAAAAAAATTAATAGGTTTATAACATGTCATATTCTTCTAGAAAATTTTTGGAGAATATTAATTAGTTCATATAATTTTTATTTTAATACTTTTAAAAACATTTATTTGATATTTCTCTATTTCAAATAATGACTACTACATTTTTGTATAATAATTTAATATACATATTCATTGAATAAAAATAAAATTAAAAAACTATGATGAATATAAATATAATATGTTTCATAATAATAATTTTAGTCTAATTTATCTTCTAAAACAACCATCTTTTAAAATGTTATGTTTATTAAATTATGAAGGTGACAACTTTGACATCATTTAAAATAAAATAATATAAGTGTCATAATCGTTTTTTAAGGCTCCAAATGGTCCCAAATTTTACTTTTGTACGCTTCTGGTTTATATGTTCATGAAAAATAAGATTGGGTCAGGTTTTTGGGCCTTTAATGGGTATTTTTAGTTTAATAAAAACCTTGTTATTGATTTTTCACTGAATAAATAATTTCTGCATCATTAAATTATAAGCTATTATGGTAAATATATATTTCTCAAAAATTGTAAATAAATTACCATGATAAAGAAAAACATTTTATCTCTCAAATTTTTATTTATAACCGAATTTATATTCTTTATAACCATATATTAAAAATAATTTAATTATTAAAGTTTCAGTGAGACATATTTCACTTTCATTGAAATAAAATAAATTATAGGTCTTAATCACATACAAGTGGGTTAAAATATATATCATTTCGACCCAAGTTTATTTTAGGACTAAATATAATCATCTAATTATATTAATACATGTGTTAAGGTAATTTTATAATATTATTTTCACCCTCAATTACCTAATTTACCTTTAACTGTGATAAATAAAATTTACCGTAGTTACTATTCATAATGTCTAAAAAATAAATGTAGCATATTAAAATAATTCAGATATACTAATTCCAAATATGGAATCCATTATTCCAAATTAAAGACACATATGTTTCAATATATAATTTAAAATTAATCCCACTGTTGAGAAAATGGGTTTTAAAAGTTAAAACATTGCAATGATTGAAATATTTTTACCTATGAATTCAATGTAAAATTAATGATAATGACTTGAATTATATTAAATGGTAAAAATATATTGTGATTATACACTAAATGTATTCAATATTACAATTTAACTATATAAATTATCTTGATGAATTTTTTTTAATTAAAATTTAGCGTATTTTTTACTATGCATCAAATTATGAACGTTATCAGAAAAATATCAAAACATTAGCCAACATAAATTTTTATATCCTTATTCACCCGAATAACACTATTTTTTAAAATTTAACTTATAAAATTTTTAAAAATAAAATTTAAAATGGGTGCGCCATCAAAAGGTTGTAAAACTGCATTTTTTGAAAAATAATTATTTTACCCAAAAAAATTATTTTGTTCTCATACCATGATATAGAAAATGTGTAAGTTGAATGATAATGTTATAAAATTAAAAATTTAGTTAATAATATTAATAGTGGCTAGTTCATAGTAATATTATATTAATATATTATTTAGTGAAACTCAGTATTGCGTACAACACATGCTATTGAGGAAGGTCGCTCCTACGTGTAATGCAAGCGATGTCAGGGTTGCGTACAGGGAAAGATAATCTTGGTGTATCATACAACAGAATATATAAAAGAAATTAAAAAGAATATATCTCATAAATTCTTGGGGTGTTACAATGACCTTAATATATGTGTTTTATATCAATTGATAATTGTGTTGTACATGAGCCTCGTTGGTTCATTAACAACGGGTATTACTTTTTTCATGCCTCTTGAGTATCCTTGAAACCAATACTCTATAGTACACACAGCACAATGTTAAACTGATTGACTATAGTCTAAGTGACATTACTCTAAACAGTTATCTAGGTCCAGATTGTAAGGCCCTAGAATATCTAAAAATAGATTTTGAATTGATTCACATGGTGTTGTGCCTATTTTTCTTATTCACGATGTGTTTTAACTCCGCCAAATGAACATCCTTTACCTGCCCCCCACATCCCATGATGCAGACTATATAACCTCAAACTGTGTGTATCTCATCTAGAACTATGTATGGATTGATTCCTATCCTCATGGGATATGTAGTGATGCTAATAAATTTATCCTTCATGATCAACTACTAATTCACTAAAAAATTATCCATTATATATGGTTTAATAATTCCAAAATTTCCCACATGCCTTAATATAGGTATAATACCAATTCAACTACATTGACCCATCAACAGGCCAAGATGCATTTATTAACAGATATGTGGGGGGGGGAGTCCTTATTGCATGATGCCAAATTGATGTTTAACCCTTACATGTTTGAGATTACACTAAATATGAGATGATAATACCATGTATCAAACCAATATTCTTCATAAGACAAATACATAATAGAAAAACACCAACATCATCCACAGACGATGTTAAACTATAGCCTTACTCGTGTAAATATTGGATGCCTCATACCTAAGAATGATAAGATGTTGTACTGTTGTTGAAGAGTCTAGACCTATATCGTTGTCAGTATTCTATCACACCATGCTCCAAAAATATGCGTGGCTTGATTAAAATCATTATGGGATACATAGTGACCATCTAATACCTTATCATTGGCCCATCCCCACTATCAACTCATCAAGAGGCCTTTTCATTACCCAATTTCAGGGTCCAGGATATATGAAAATAAATGGTTTGCATCATTCCCCTTAAATTTTTCATGGCACATATGGCTTCTCATCCACTAATTCACATCGTTTTAATACTATTTTGTGCCAATCCAAACACTTTATTTCATCACATGGTCTAAAATATATGGAATTATACTATTTGGAGGGCCCGATCCAGACATCATGACTTCAAACAGTGTGTGATTTGTATCATGAATATTTTTTGTGGAATAGGGTGTCCTCCTAGGCCCCATCATTCATGTCAGATGAATTTCCTTTAGATTTTTTAATGATTCATTCATGAAACACCCCCTTGTTCTATGTATTATGACCATAATCTATTTGTGATGAGTCCATGATTTTGGATCATAAACCAAAATCCATTTTAAAAGAAATATAAACAAGAAATATTTTCTTAGGATCTAAGCATCATGGCCTTAATCTATGTCCAACCCTCCCTATATTCTTTTCCTACCACGAGGTCTCATGTTTTTTAACCCCCCTTCTCGATGAGCTCCTACGATTGCATGGTAATCATTAATGTCAGTTCACTAAATCCTGTTTTTCATGATGTTAAACTGTGACCCTACAATATGAAATCAACATATGATTCCCTCCTGATTAGGCATGAGGAAGAAGTTTTTCCTAGACTTGTGCATCATCCTGATACACTCCTTCTACCGATTACTTGGAATTAAACTATGATATGTGTCCTAATCAAACATTGTTAAACAATAACATTCTCTATCCTTGCAGTATTACATTACACTGCCTATCCAACATCCTCAAAACATGACATTAAACTGTGGGTTTATCATCCTTATTGACTGATGTATAATGGAAGGAAATGTTAGTACTTTATTGAGAATCCCTTTACAATGGTGTTGGTCATCCCCTGCATCATTCAATCGGCATTTGATCATAATCTGAGATGACACTCTACTAGAATATGATTTTTCCTTTTTTCAGACCAATAAACCCATTCCAATGTTCACTATTACATGGTTTCACAATTTAAAGAGTGGTGGAATCAATTAAAACAATCCATCACATCACCATCATTATTTTTTTATCCCCTTATTTAGATCCACATTCTCAAAAAATATTGATGGGACCCACTAAAGGGGTGGTGTCTGTAAAAATCTCACCTAATACCCCAATTCAATATCCCATTAAACTTAGGGAAACATTTTTAGAGAGGTCCAACTTTCCAACTATGGGCAACGTCTAGCTCTAAAATTTCTACTCCATATGTAGAAAATGATCGTGGATGCTGTGTTTAAAAAATTATCAGTTTTTATTATCTCTCATGATGCCACTCCCCTTGTGTTACAAATTTTGGGAATTATTATTTAAACATTATATTCCCCCATTTTTAGGATAGAATTCCACTCCATTTTAATTATCTCATTCATTCTATAGAGCACATTAAACCAAGAAATATATCTTTTCTGAGAGTCTGGTTCTCCAACCATAGCCTCTTTTTGACCGAACTCTCTTGGTGGTTAGTCACCAATTTCATGGCATCGACTATTTGAGTATTGTTTAAAACACTTATACAAATGGTTAATCATATTCACATATATCTTATCCACACCAAGAATGAGTCACATGATCTTAGTGATTGGTCATTGGTTGTCTCAGAAATATGATCAATGTGTAATAATAAGTCAAAGATATATGTTTGGGCATGAAGCAGGATGAAATCAAGAAATATTTGGAAATAGATTTGTGTTACCCACATATTGGATACTATCTTATGTCTTAGAAAATTACCCTTATGGATCATCCCTAATGATAGAGTGTCTCACATAATCCAACATTTAGTGTGTTTCCTTTTGAACCTATTTCCACCTCATGATCTCTATATCCTCTTCATCTGCCACGGGGTGAAGCTCAATATCCCTGATCATCCCATGGCCCCACATGGCATGGATATCAGTTATCTTAGGTATTTCCTAATTCATTTGATTCCAATACACTTCCAACTGAGCCCCCGATCATTTTATAACCTCTGATTGATCATTGAGGACGGTAGTACGCTCACTTGTTTTCTTCTCCAAATGTTGTATTTCCATGTTGGACTCTTTGAGATTTCAATTACTGCTATACCTCTACTAATTATTGAAAATGATCAAATATTGTCTTTCCTCATGCTCCCACTCAATAATGATGTCACCAAATAGTGCATGGAGACCGCATGAATCTGCCCCTCTAGTGCCCATATTGCAAATCCAGTGATGGAGGGACCCCATAAAACATACCACATATGGTTCAGTAGTATGGTTGATGAAATGGTGAATGATCCTCCACAAACTACTCCATACTATGTGATTTTATTAATTTACCTTTCATCTAAAGTGTTCTTTCCATTAATGGTGAAAAGGCACATACTCAGTGTAGGCCATAAGGATAGTAGCAGAATGTTCCTCTTCAAATATCCTCTTAGATCACACATGCACCATCGCAAGAGCATAGTCATATTCAACGAGCCCCTCCTTAGTAGCTTCACCTCTATTGGCTACATGCTATACCCCACTAGCATCATCATACTCATTTATTCATAATGACTCCCCAATGACCATGCCCATATCAACATGAATGGATATCTCTAAAAGTGTAAGAACATTAATTATAATGGGTTCCCCATATGATCCAATCGCTTACTAGGCATTAAAAATTTAGAGTATAGCTTGGAACAAAAAAAAGTTTGTAACTTTGATAAAAAAATAGTCAGTTGATCTTTCTTGATGGAAAAAGACTCCCAGGGCATGAGAATTTTTTAAATTTATCCCCTGAACATAGAAAAGAAGCTCCAATACATAAGGCCCCTCAATTCCCATCATCACTTCAATGGATGAAACCAGCTCCACTTCTATTGATTATGAAAGATCATTCTATAAAAAATAAACATTTGTTAAACGTCTCCATGACAATTTGATACAGGGCATATGAAATGATATTCCCTCTTACCGTGATGTAAGAGTATTTAAATAATAAGAAACATCAAGAACATTACATAACCTATAGTGGTATCCACCAGTAGAATACCATGGAATGGTCCCCCATAGATGATAGAGAGGACCTAAGGATCTGAGTTCATAACTCTAACTTCCTCTACTAGCCCACCATCTTCTCCAGCCATGGGAACAAGTCTCAAATTGACGCCTCTATCATCCAGGGGTGCTTCTTCACCCCCTCTAGTATGGGGCCCTTTCACAATTAAATGTTTCTCAAGTAAAAGAAATTTTAATGATAGATCTATTGAACACTGAAAGATGAATATTTAAAAAATATATCTATGTTAATAGGATTACCTCAAGAAGTATGTAAAATTAATCCTCTAAGGTCACAATTTTATAACTCTCTAAAGAAACATCCTGATCTGTGGAGGAACACCAATTTTATTCATCATTAGATCCCTACACAACCCTGTCTTTTGATTCCTCCTTAGATTAGTCATCGAAAGGTGGTGAATCCATCTGCCTTAGCTGTCCACTGAACAACACCCACATTGTGGTGGATGCTGGATCGTACTCCCCCCACTTGTAGATGATGTCACCCATGGATGTTAGGTATGTGTGCCTACCATTGAAGCTCACAATGGCCATGATCTAGATATCCCCAACCTATGTAATCTTCACTCCATCTAGTATGAGTTTCTTCCATGTGATCTCAATTAATATTGATATTCATAGCATACTCCAAACCATCTAGAAAGAAGGATAATAGTGTTTAAGCCAGCTCCAACAAGTGCTTCATCTTCTTCCCATGATCCCCTCTATCTCTACTCATATCATCCTAGGATCCCATTGATTTCCCCCAAGATTGCTTTTGGGAATCCTCACCTATAGGGGGTTGGGTTGAAACAGAACCTCATGTCATCACAAATGTTGCTATAGACTAACCTATTCCATACATCTAGATTGCTCTTCAAAGACCATCCCATGTGACACCTTACTTCCCCGATGCGTCACTCTACGGCTTGATCGCCTGAATATGATTCTATTAGATTGTGTCCAGATATACTAAACCTAACTGTTAGCATAATCTGTCAAGAATTTATCATCAACGTTGTTTGGGGACGCATGATCATCTATTCTAATCCAACACTTATTAACATCTTCCATAGCTTAAAAAGTTATAGGGATGTTGTTCCTCATGAACCCCCATGTAGACTCTCTTAATCACATTCAACAATAAACTGAACATCCATTCAAACCAAGACAACATGTATGGTTCATAGTAGATGTGGTCATCAATCCAGGACACCAACACTCTTCCCATAAAACTCTACCGGTACTGCTTATATTACCATTTCCTCTAAAGGATGTTCATTATCAGGAAAACCAGGGTTTATAATTGGTGAAAGTTTATGTTTTTGTGGTATCTAACTAAAATCATAACCTCGGTCTCATCAAGAATCATTGTACTAACCCCAAAAATGTTGAGAAGAAATGGAATCATCCAATAATTTGTTAAAAAAATGGATTTTGTGAACACATATCCCAGGATGTGTGCTGATATAAATCCATGAAAGAACTAGAAAGTTCCATAGAACCTCGTTAGCAGGCCTCACATTGCCACATATCCCAGTAGTATATAGGGACAAGACATCATGGGTACCCCCAATATCACCCTCTGTTAGATTCCAATATTCCCCCCATCACCATTATCCCCATGTGAAATCCCATCAATGTGTCCCTAACTAGAAGCAACTAGCTTCTTAGAAACGAGGCCTGAAAATTAGTTTATTGGACTAGTGGATCCTAACATTAAACCATGTTGTACCCCAATAGATCAAAATTCCCCTCTTTCAGGATCAAGAAATTAAATCCTAGCCTCCTCATCTATATCTATGTTGTGCACTGAATTCCCCATTCCAAAATCCACATGGATGGGTCCTTCTCTAGAAACATATCAAACCATACCATTAATGGTTTTCCGTTATGAATTTGGGGGAATGGTTCGTCTATTTTTTCAATTACTCCATAAGGTTTTGTTCTAGGAGAGGTGTTCACTGCTTGAAATCCCAGGTGTTGTGGGATAGAAGAAACTATTCATAAAAGAACCCTTCCACTAGGATTCCTTTAATTTAATGAACATCCAACAAACTTATTCTAACCTCCCCATGATGAATATTGAGGGTTTTTTTATCTAGAGACCACCGACCTAGGATCTCCATCACAAACTCGTATTGATAGAAAAAATAGAACAATGAAATCCCCATTTCCTCAAATAGTCTAATGTGGCACAGATCCACCCTAAAATCTATGAAAGTGTGTCATAAATAGTAATCACAATTCCCTTTACTAGTGATGATGAATCTAGACCAAAAATCTTAATCCTTGTTACAACCCTTGTTTTATCTTACATGATACTCCAGAAGAAGTTGGTGTAGTGGTAGGGTAATTATTCGACCTCTCGTTTCTCCCACATAGCTATCACAGTCCTCCAATTAATTATGTAGACAACTATGGACCCATTCTCCCTAATATAGTGGCCATGAATAGTAATGTTTCATCAATTGAGTTCATCCTCACATGTGAAACAAGATCACAACGAGTTGAACTCATAACCTCATATATTTAACTCAGATGATAGAAAACAATTCTATAATGTAAGGGATAACTCAGTGGATTGTTCTTATAGGACTCAATCGTCATTCCCATGACCTCTTGGTTTTTTGAAATAACCCTCCAAGAAAGAGGGATTTTAGGGTTTCCAACCATTTTTTCTCTCTTGGTAGCAGCAACAGCTTCAATCATATCCTAGTTCTATTGGTGGGATATATTTGATGACGTTGAAATATTTCAAGGGACTTCCATGCAAGATTATGGGATAGTCCATGAAAGGGTAGGTGTCATGTATGTTTGATAGAGTTCATGAAATATAAGCCCTTGGGGGTAGAAAAACATGTCTTAAAGTACTTTTCAAGAAATATGCAGTAGAATATTAGGTTTATGTTTAAAAAATATATGTACATGCCTGAGATAAAGTAATCATATGACTCAATCAATAAATTTAATTTATAGAGGCCCCCTCTACAAATTTATAGTCATGGAATATAGACTTGTGTGTGAGAAAAACCCCCTTGTGTTACCATGTTAAAATATTTTCTGCACCCATGGGAATGATCCCCTCTCATTGTTGATTACGTCATATCCCATCCTTTTAGTCCACTTTAATCTATGATTATGAAGGGGGATGGGATTTCTTGTTGCCATAATATCATCTAAGGCCTGAAACAACGATTATTGGGTTAAATGAACATATACCTCAGTCTGAATGGCCATTCTGGGGTTGATGAGAAGGTTGTGTGCAAGGTTTTTCCACTTCACAGAAGACCATCATTTCATGCACAATGTCCTTGTTAACTAAAGTTGATGGGGTTTTTCATTTCTTCTACCAAGGGAGAAAATATTTATAATTCTCTAGAATGCATGAATGATCAGTGGTGTGCATGAAATGAATTAGGTGTAAAATTTTCACCATTTCACAAAAAATGAAATGTCAAGACTTGAATGTTGTGTGACAGAGTCCCAATAGTATAGAAATAAATCTTGAGAAATTCCTATTCCATTCACCTAGACTTGTGCACCGACCACTAAGGATTTCCACCAAAAATATAAGGTCACCCCTTCCCCAGAAAGTCTATCTGGAAGAAAAAATTCAACTCGTGTGTGCAATTAATCCTCTTCTATGAAATTGAGGAACATAGACCACCCAATGTAGATAATCGTGAGTGACCGACCTCCTGTATTCCAAAACATGATGTGAAGGAGTGTTGACTTAACATTGAAAAAATCAACCTGATGTAGTTTGAGGGAAAACAATTTCCCTACAAATAAGAATCCCTGATCTATACACAATGTTAATCATGTACTCACCTAACCCTATAAGATCCTTTTATTCTACTCATTTTAGAGCCCCCTGTTAGTTAAAATAATTCATGCAACACCTCAAATATTCATTCAATAATATATGGGTCCCCAATTGGAAACTCCCTATACTTCTAGTTGATCCATTTCTTTACCTTATGCTCTAATTAATATGTATTTTAATTTTTGTTTCTCCTATGAATATGGATTCTATCATTAGGATCATTTCTCCCATGATGTCAATGAAATGATTGACCACTCCTCTATGGTTGTTCCAACACAATGTACCTCCCAATGTTGCATGATAATTTGTCATGTAATCCCAAGGGGTAAAACTGGATCCCCCCACATATAATCTACATGACGTAAAATTGCATAGTTCTACATCCTAGTTGTATGATGGTAAAATTCATGATAATGTCATTATCACATGATGAATAACAATAGTCATACCTAGTAAAATAGGAATATGATGATCTATGTATGAGTGTAATTGGATGACCCCCACACCACCTATCATCACATTGAATGATATTCTAAAGGAATATTAATTTTTATTCCCCAAACCATTCAAACCAAGAGCAATCCTCTTGCGAAAGGGTATCTTCCATTCGTTAGAACCACACCATCCCTTATTAACACTACCTTGGACACATGAGAATACTTATGCATGATGTTTAAATTAATAGATATGTATTATCATATGAACTTAAACCATGACATCAAAATTTACAGGGTTTTATCCTTACATTTTATACAGGTTACGTAGGATGCATACATGTGGTTCAATCTTGACCAATGGTAAACTTTCGTGTTCCCTCTTAGGGAAACACCTCCCTGATCCAGCTCAAGGGGATTTCTAATAAACCCTAAGAAATCTCATCAATGGGGTGTTCTGATCCAAAACCCTATATGCACCTCCACATGTCATTCTGATCCATCAGTAAAGCCTCTAAGTGTGACATATTCCCTCAAAGTTACACATCTCATGGATCTTCCATTAGGGGCATTCCAATAGACCTTCTTGTTTCATCTCAATGGACATTCTGATCCATAATCTTGTATCCTCCTCAAGGGGAGTTATGATCCATCAGTAAATAATAAAAATGTGAAGTCTTGACTTACAAGGAGACACCTCCCAGATCCACCTCCACATGGTTTTCTGATCTATATCATCTCATTCCCCTCAAGGGGAATTTTGATCAACCTTTGGGTTTTGTCTCAAGGGGAATTCTGATCCATTCATTCTGGATCCACCTCCATGGGTCATTCTAATACATCGACTAACCATATTTGTGTAAAATCATTCCTTCCAGAGAAACACCTCTTATATACACCTCCATAGGGAATTTAGATCCAAAATACCAAATCCTCCTCATGCGGTGTTTGGATCAATGCTACAGATCCACCACTAAAGGCGTTCAGATCTATCACCCATATCCACAAAACACAATAACTGTGTGACCATCTCCATGATACATTTAACATGTTCCCTGAAATTTCTAGACCAAACATCCTGATCCATCTCCACATGATATATAACATCAGACATAACCCAAAATATATACATCGTTCATAAGTACAGGATTATGGAAGCAAAAATACTTGGAATAAAATTTCCCCTTGATTTCCATTCCTTGTGATCAATAATGGATTCTAGGTTTTCACGACTTATGATGCCTCATATGGGAATCCCTCCTTAGAGGAAGAATATTGGTGACTAATGAACCTACTATACAAAAATTACTAGTGATTACCAACGTGACTGCTCTCTTGATGGAAGGTTAATGCCCGGTCTACATGAATGAAGTACATCAAGACCGAATTATTATAATGAAGTAGTGTCCAAAAATATATGTAACCAGGAATGGGTTCTATGAACATGAATTAAATATATGAGGGATACATGAACTAGGCGATGATCTACCAAGAAGAATCCATGGAAAGACAAACTGACATCCCCTCATCCCATTTTGATAGATAAGAATACATTTATATTGAATGTGATGAAATACACCAACATTTGGAAAGTGTTAATGTTGTACTACAACTACTAATGTGCACATATATCTTTTAAATGCATAGGCAGTACCAATAAACATAAAAAATTTTGTTATATACTCAACCCGAGCAATACCACATTTATTTTCCAAATACATTGGGAAAATTATCAATACTTCATTATTTATGTGTAGGAATTGGTTTCATATAAATCTGATGCAATGTTTTTTTGATATGATTCAAAGATTGTGTTTTCATTTTAAAAGTTACATTTAAATTAAAATCAAATGTCACTATCTAAAAAATAATCAAACGAAATAAAATTATTGTTATACTTTTAAAAAATTATTCATAATTCATTTTTGAAGTGTATAAATAAGGTTCATAACAATCCAACACATAGTTTGGATTATATAACACAAATATGATGCTTTCAGTTTAAAATTAACATTTTTTTTACAAATATGTCACTCATTAAAAACTAAGGAAAATCATTACATATTAAATGTATATTTGGATGATGATCCATAATTATTTTTAGAAGAGTAAAAATTAGTCTCAATTCAAATTAATACATTGTGTGATCAGTATGAATCAATGGTCATGTTTTCAGATTAAAATGCAATTTTAGTTAAGAAAGTGTTTCACACCATATGACTCAAAGGATTGTTTTTGTATAATTGAAATTTTAACTCAAAAGGCACATGAAATAATCAAAATAAATTGAATATAATTATATAGTTTGATAATTTAATACCATTATCTGTAAGTCATTTGTATGTGATGGAATTATCCACTCCTAAATCTGATGCACAGGCTGAACAATGCGACTTGACGTGCATATTTTCAGTTTAAAAGTATCATTTTAGTTAAAAAATTTGTCACTCACTAGGAAAACACATTCAAATTATTTTGATACTTTAGGGAAATGATACATATGTCGTTTTTTATATTTATCAATAATTCATGGGTAAAAATGATACCTGATGTGATAGGTATGAAACAAAGTTATTTTTTAAGTTTAAAATTGTATTCTAGTTAAATACATGCCACTCACTAAAAATATTGAAAAGATAATTGAAATATCTTGATATTTTATGAAAAAAATAATTAAATAATTTCCAATGAGTAGGAATTACAATGTCAATCTAATAGAGGATGTGACCGGTGTGATGAAAAGTGTGTTTTAAAACATTAAGGATGTAATTTTCCTAAAAAATATGTATCTCTCACATAAAAACATTTAAACACACTATTATTTTTGTAAAGAAGTAGGTAAATTATCAATAAGTCTTTTTGATATGAAGGAATCAACCACATGTCAATCGGACACATGGTGTGCCACGTATGACTCAAATTTCATGTTTTAATTAAAAATTGAAATTTCAGTTCAAACTAGGAATGGGCTGCTCAAAGAAAATAAAAAATATTTTTTTTGATACATTAGAAATATGATTAATAATTATTACTTTACTTTTTAGAATCTACCACATCTCAATACGATATATGGTGGGACTAATATAACTAAAAATTTGTGTTGGTAGTTTAAAAGAAATTTTTTATTTAAAACATGTGTCACTCACTAAAAATAAATAAAATGTTGTCTAATCGTATTGATAAATTAGGGAAACAAATCCATCATTAAATTATTAAATTTTAGAATCATCCACAAGTCAATCTAATGCATTGTGTGACAAGTATGACTCAAAGAATGAGCTTTCAGATTATAAGTGACATTTTAGTTAAATTAATGTCCCTCACTAAAAATCATGAAAAAACATTCAATATGACTAGATATTTTAGGAGAACGATCCATAATTCCCTTATGATGAGGTTGAATCATCAATATATAAATCTGATACATTATGTGATTGGTATGAATCACAGTGTATGTTTTTAGTTAAAAAAATGAAATTTTTGTTACAAACATATGTCACTCACTAAAAAAACATGGAAACACACTCAAATTGTCATGATAATTTAGGAAAATAATTCATAATTTATGTTTGACATTTATGAATCTACTACGCATCAATCAGACATAAGTTGTAGCCAGTATGATTTAAACTAAATTATTTATTAGACATTGACATATGTCTTCTAATGATGTGTGAAAAACTCAAAATCGAGGCGTCTTGTTTATATTGTTTTCATACTTTATTAAAATGTTCCACAAATAATTTTTAAGTGTTTGAATTATTCTCACCTAAATATGTTACATGGTGCGATCAGTATGACTCAAAATGTGACTTTTGAGAATAAAAGGACCATTTATGATTAAAAAATTTGACACTAACTAAAAAAAGATAAAACACAGTTGTTTGCTCATGATACAGTAGTAAAATGATATATAAGATATTTTTTATTATCACAATTCATCCAAAAGTAAATCCATTTCCTACCATGACTAGTATGACTCAATGTATGTTTTTCTAATTTAAAATGACATTTTAGTTAAAAATGCGTGTCACACAATGAAAATCATGAGAAAACCAATGGATTGTAGATATTTTTTTTGAAAATGATCCATAAATTCTTTTTTAAGTTTAGGAATTATGCATATATCAGTCCAAAATATTGTTTTTATTGTATAACTCAATGTACACGATTTTATTTAAAATATACATTTTTGTTCAAAATATGCATCATAAACTGAAAACCAATAAACTGTGCCTATATTAGATTGATAATTTGAAAAAATGATTCATAAATAATTTCTAATTTAAATGAACCATTCACATATTCATCTAACACAATGTGTTCCCAGTGTGATTGAAATTGTTTTTTTAAGGTTTAAAAGTGACATTTTATTAATTAATTATATCATATTTATGTATAATTTAGTTAATTATAATATATCTTACATATCAATTGTTTTTATATATATACACTATTTTATTCGAGTTGGGATGGTTTGTTTCACATATTTTAGCATGATGTGAAACTCTTTAGTGGGGCTCAAAAATAACAGATAAAATGTTTTTTTGAATTTTTTATGTTTGTGATAAATTTAGCATACTAATTTAATTGAATATAACAAAGTCTTAAATGATTGTAAAAATTATAAAATGTTGTCCGTTCTATGATTTATATTTAATATAAATTAAAATATAAATTTTTCCTTATAGTGTGTTATAAATTGGAGCATCACACAGTCACAACATGACATTTCTCATCTCAATCTTTAGTACTAATAAAATATTCTTCTATCAGCACAAGAAATTGTATAGAAAACATCTCACATAATAAATGATAAAAAAATGAACAGATAAATGGTATTAATTATCTGTACTAAAATATCATTGATAAGGGATTACAATACCTTATATTTTTAGTGAATCATAATTCATCATTAATTTGCGTTATTTTTATCGATGATAAAAGATGATGGATTTTAAACCCACATACACAGTCAATGATTTTTTAGAACTATTAATGATTATTTCTATCTGTGATAAAGATCGTATGTTTATTAGTGTATGTAAATTCAATATATGTACAAATACACAAGTGGGTGAATATATATATATATATATATAGACCCCAATACACATATATATATATATGGGAGTGTGTGTTTTAATTTGTGAGTATATTAAATTAGAAAACTATATATTGTTATATATATATATATAACAGATATGACATATATATATATAGGTATTTATGAATAACAAATGAAGATATATTACAAATACAATTTTTAGTAATTAAGCATATAAAAATTGATTAAAATATAAATTTTTGTAATGGTGAGGAAAGAAACAGCTAAAACATGGGTTCAAGATTAACTAATCTGGTCGAGGCCTAGAAAGTCCTCTTATAAAATAATTTTATAATTTGGGATAAAAAGGAAAGATGATTAAAAATATTAATAGTTATGAATACACCCCCTTTGGAATCTAGGATATTTTTTTACTTGTTTCATTCGCACTGGGGATGAAAAATTAATACATTTGGGTCAATCAGCTTTTTTCATCAAAAAATTGAATATGAAATGGACATGTGGGTTAGTGAGAGGCCACATAGACCTCAAACTATGGGATCATGATCTCATTCTACATATAAGAAAACAAGTCCAACTCTTAATATGTTATGCCTAAATGGCCAATCAATAGTAGGAACTATAACCATGAATACTTTTAAGAAGTCTACACCATCATAGATCAACGTAGATGTAGTGAATCCTTTTATCAATGCTAAATAGAAAGTGATAATAAGATTTCTACCATTATCAATGCTAAAAAAAGTGATGATTAAGGTATACCCTTTATTAGTGCAATTATTAGTGCTGATAAATCCTTCGAGTAAAAAATATTTTTAATATATATATATATCATTATCATATTATTATTCCAAAAAATAATGTTTATTTATATACATTATTTAAAAAAAACATTCATTTTTAACTGATATAAATATGATATATTAATATATATTTTTTGATAATTAATATATATATATATATATATAACGTTCTAAAAAATAATTTATAAATTAAATAAATATATAAATATATATAATTATAAAACTATAATATATATATATATTTAAATAATAAATATTTTTATTATTTTTAAATTTATATATATATATATTTATTTAAATATATTTATATATAATTAAATACTTATATATTTTTATTTTATTATATAAACAAATTTAAATTTATATACAAATATTTATATACAAATATTTATAAATATAATTATTTATAATTAGAATTATTTAATACAAACATACATACGTATATATATATAAATATATATATTTTATTTAATGTATCTAGGGGTACAACAAAATGAAACACAGACACTCCTCAAACCTAATGGCCTGGTTCTCTCCCTCGAAGGGGAAACCCCCCCCCCCCCCCCCATTTATCATCCTTAAGTCCCTTACAGATTACACCTTGAAAGACCCATAATTACAGCCCATATGTCCCAACATCTGTCCTACCTTTCTTCATCAATCATGATGTGATGCCTTGCATACATGTGCGTTAAGAACTCAAGGATCCTCCTATACAATCCAATGAGGTGAAGTCCCATCGTCTCATCCGATTCCATGTTAATGAAAAATATGACCATTAGACCACCACCCCCAAGGTCGAGCGAGGGTTCACCAATTCCATCTGCCAGTAATATGCTACGATCTCATGGGCTATCTACTGACTCCATATGCATCATCTCCATTACCAGTCACTAATCTTGTCCCATTGGACAATGACGTCAGAACGTCATCTCATTCATCATTTATTTCACCAATGCCCTACACGCCACAGATAATATAGCACCCCCAATCATCATTAGTTTCCAAGCAAGACATCACTGTCGCCCTACAATTACAACCAGTTCAAAGGCCGAGTCTCTTAATGATTTCCATTGATTAAAAATGTGTATATAATTAAAATAAATATATTATTTTAATAATTTTTTTTAGAAAATTTTAGAATATATAAATGAATATATTTATTTTAATATTTATTTATATTGATTTAAAAAAATTTAGAATATATATAATTGTATAAATACATATATGTATGTGTGTGTTTGTATATATATGTGTCATTATATATATGTGTTTGTAGATTTGTATGTGTGCATATGTATGTTTGTAATTCACTTAAATGTTACAAGTTCAGTTTTGTAATATTTTTATAATTTAATTAATATTATTTTATCATTTATTATTATATATTCATTACTATTGTAAAAAATATATTAAATCATTTTTAATAAATTTTTATACATATATTTATTTACTATACATGTATTTTTTTTAATCTGTTTGTAATATATATGAATAATATTTACTCATTTTTATTTTTTATGATTTATGATTTGTTTTATGAAATTTATATAATTAATATATTTAAATGATTCTTTAATAATTTTGTAATTTAGATCACTATCTAACAAATTTATAAACAAATATATATATATATATATATATATTTAAAAGAAGTATTTATGAAATTATATATAAAAAAATATAGATTTAAATAATTATAAAATAATAATAAATATAATTAAATTAAATATATTTAGTATATTTATAATTATATATTAATAAATAAATATATATTTATATTTATATAAATAATATTTAAATATATTTTCTATTAATTTTAATATTAAATAAATAAAACTTTAAATAATTATAAAATTACAACAAAAATATTTGAAAAATAAATATTGTCATTACATTTATAATTATATATATTTATATGCTGACATAAATATATATAATTATATAAATATAAAAAATTTTTGTTGACCATGAGGTATAATTATTTAGAAGCAATTATAAATATGTTTATCTATAATTATGATAAGAAATAATTAAATATATTTTTTAATAATTATATTATTATAATAAATATATATATATTATAATTTAATAGATATATAAATATATATATATATATTTATATGTATACATATAAATATATTTCTAATTATATAAAAATAATTATAAATATATTTATTTACAATTATAAATATATTTATAAATTTATATTTATAATTAAATATATATATTTAAATAATTATTAAAAATAATAAATAAATTTTATTATATTTAATCAGATGGTTCAGGAGGAAGGAAATCATGGTCCAAGAAATTTATTAGAAAAATTAATACTGTGAGAGAAACATTACAAGTGGATTTATAAAGATGGGTATGCTAATCACAACATGAATCCGCTTCAACCAAATCTAAGTAAAAATTTATGACCACAAAGGTCCATCTTGAACTGGCCTCATAATTTCCCTATTGTTGATTGAATCAACACCATGATTTGCTTCCCAATAAACATTTGTAACATGAAGGTGGATATAATCCACAAGATGAAGGAAATCAATCGAGGACGATAACATTTTCCATCGGACATTCCTAGATCGAACATTAAGAGTTTCCACTACCAATCATGAGTCATATTCCATCATTATATACCTCATAACAAGATGGAAATAATACCTGACCGCCTTGATCAATGCCCACAATTCATCATCAAATGCATAACAATTCACAACGAAATGATAAAATCAACCCTTAATGAGACCCCGATGATTCTGGAAGACCCAACAACAACCCGAGGGCCCTATTGGACCTTAATCAACCCCATAAACATGAAATTTTAGCCACCCCGAGATCTGTGGGATACATCATATAGATTTGGAAACTAGTGGTTTCTTGACCCTACCACAATCGACAACATACCTCAAGATAACCATGTAAAAAATATCACTATTCATTGTATATATTTTAGTTCTCGAGGAAATCATTATATACATGTGAATTTTAGCAATTCTTGTATGTAATGAGGGATCAAGATCATCAAAATCCAAACCATTCATTTCCCTCTAGGTATAAGATATGTCAGACACTACGACTACCAAAATAAGTGAGCAGATCTGTTAACTGCATCCCACACTATGAAAGGAGGTCATCATCTCCTCAAAAATCCCAAAATCAAGCATGCATCCCAAAAAATCTTAACCATAATCCAACATACTATGTGTAAACCAGAAAAAAAACATATGGTTAAAATATTCCTCAAACTGTAGACATAGATGACATGCAGGGGTGAGACTCATGCATTCATGCAAAATGAACCTATACAATGCACCCACTACCTATAGATCCACCATATTAAAATCAAATTTTCTAGTGAAATAAAATATTTCTTAAATCCTAATAACCACAAATGAATATTTATTGAACCATCATAATAATACCTATTACATTACTTGGTTTTGAAGTTATTAGTCAAATTTAGTGTGTAGGTTAAAGTGTCTCAGTTGGTGTACTATATCTGAGAATTTTCATTCTGAGTGGAGGAGTTATAAGATCATACACACAAGTATTTTACCTTATTTCAACAATTTTAGCACCTTTAAAAGGAAAATGAATATGAACATTCTCATTTATCATCCTTGAACGGTAGGTATAACTCTATCAATTCCTGGATGGTTTTATATAAACCATCCACATTGAGCATTTCATTATTTCAAGATAGTCCTACATAATATCTTTGGAAAAAGATGGTGGAATGTACATAGAATATTCATTTATTAATATTTGGGTAAATAGGGTGGCATGGAACTCCAATGAGTATTCATTAGAGTAATTATGTCTCCAAGGTAATTTTTGAGAAATGTATCATTGAAAAGCCTAAGATCATTGACCCACATCCATAAAATATCAATTGGTTTAACAAGTTATTTCCAAGAAAATGTAACCATATTTCATTCATGAATTAAACCAGTCCATATAAAATTAATAATCACAATCAAAAACCCCTTAATGAGTGTTTTAGGATATATGTATAATGATAATTCAGTCTAAAACATATAGGTAGTTATAGAAATGACAAAAAAAATTATTTTCTTAATACGTAGTCTTCCCTTTCCATGTTTCAATTTGATTTATGATCCTATAATAAATAATATCCTTTTAAAACAGTCTCACCTTACCGCAAAAGGGGAACCTCATGGTAGGTAAAGGGAAGGGACCCTATTTTAACACCATGACCCCTAGCCACAATATTTTTATTATATATATACACCCCTTTTCCAAACATCAAATGTGACTTATTCTGACTGATAATCAAACTAGTAACTTTTTTATAGTGACCCAAAATTAAATTCATAAAATAAATGGTTTTCCTATTCAAAATCACAAAAATAGAAATATCTTTAGCATAAGTAGGTGTGAGGGAGCCAATAATTCTCATACACCCTTAATTTTCATATAAGCATAAACATAAATAATACTCTATTATAGAAAAGGGAATCTCGGATAATGGATCACTTACCTAAGCCCCCAAGAAAAATATAACAAAACCCTCAAGGACCCATTATCAAAAATAAAGACCATAATTATCTTGAAAATAATACTAATCAAGTTCATAGTGATATGAAAAAACACAAAAATTCTCTGATTTGGTAAAATAAATTTTCAATTTTTTATCAAAATACTTGGGAAAAAAATTTCTAAGACATATTACCATACATTACCATAAAATTTATAATGTTATCAAATTTTAATTCAGAACAATGACTGTTCTGGATGATCCTACCAAGTACAAGTCCAAACTTGTTTGCAATAATAAATACCTTGTAAATATCATTTAGTCAAAAAGTAATTATATTACAGATCCCACTTAGAACAGAATTCCTAATAGAAAAGACCTAAAATATCTAATATCTTGAGAATTATACTCTTTGGGAATCAAATCAATGAAGTTGGAATTCATTCCATAAGGTATACATGCATTATTGAAAAGTTCTCTCACCGATTTGATGACCTCTATGTAAAAAATGTTCGCGTTGAACATCATGTATCTATTAGTGAAACTATCTTGTCTAGCAGTAATGTTAATATTAAGATAGAAATGGTATACCATAATTATCCTTTCATTGGGAACCTCAAAAATCCTCTTGTTCTTAAGACCATCAATGCTATGGGAAATCCAATTAATCATATTTGAGCATTTTCCTCCCTTTTCTCTACAATCAAGTCCTAAATATTTATATCCACAACATTGGATATTTCAAATTTAGAACTAAATAAAATTTCAATGATTCTGAGTGATGTGAGGCCTCTTCTTACCATATTCTACCTATGCATGTAGTGAAACCATCAAGTGTTCCTATCTCCCCCATTAAGCCACCAAAAATTAATTTTATTTTTATAAATCTTCTCCTTGAATGCCAAAAGATCATCAATATTTGAAGGGGGTACATCTATTCTCGAGAGGGGGCATCTTGACTCTGATTAGTTTTCTAAAAATGGGCAATGTGATTTTTAGCCTACTTTATGTCAAGATAAATTTTATAATGGGACATTTTTATCAACTCTTAGAGCCTTTCTTTATCATTTTTTAGCTTAGTGAAAAAAATTATTAAGGGATTTGATTTAAATAAATCTTAAATGAATCCATAATAGTTTATCTGTAACTAGGCACAACAATCCAACCATTGTTCATAATGAAATTTATAGGTGATGACAATTACTTATTAATGAAAAAATAAACCAATAGAGGATTGTGATAAGAGTGTATCTTATGTATAGTGAGTATAGATAAATCAATAAAATCATTTCTATTATCTGCTTGCACAAAACATCAATCCAACATTGATGAATGCTAGAAGGGAATTCAGAAGTTAATGTCCTATAAATGTTACTTCCTGTTTTTTATTTGGTCTTAACCCAACATTGATGTCTTCCAGTATAATCTAACTCTGATATATACTCTCATAAATAAAAACCAAACTTATCCAAAGAGCTCTTATTCTTTATAATGGTTAATGGCATAGAAAAAGTCATAGAAAGTTTCAAACTACTCATTCCAATGAAACCGGTAATGGAATAAAGATAATTATTGTATGAATTAATAGAAATTATATTATTCATTAGAACCCATATGGACTCCATAGGACCTTCACAACGATTATGGGAAATAAAGGAATCACCAGTGGAACTCCATTTAAAATAATTTAAATTATCAAATCTCATTATTGGTTTAGCAAGACCAATAAGAATATTTTTTGTCAAAATAAAGTGACTACAGACTATGACTGTTGGAGGATTCACAATCCCTTGAAAATTTTAGCAGAGAACCTTCATTGATTAAAGGATCTCGACCTTGTCCTTGGACCATCAAGTTGTTTCTTCCCTCTTTGACCAGTTTTGGGTTGATCCTTAATCATATTTCTCTTATTTGTTGCTTCAAAGGAACAATCATCATAATTAGGAGATATATCACTTTGATTTGTTTCTAAATGAGGGTAAATAATCGGCATCTTCAACCTACGAAACACCAAATAAAGGGGTAAAAATTATACGATTGAACAACTTTCTGATTGAATGTATTAAGAATATTACTTCAAGATATTTTTTTATAGTGGAACCTATGAAAAGGGGTCAAAAATTTGAGAATGATTATCATCATGAGAAGAAATATCCACACTCTATCTCATCATAGTGAGTAGATTATAGTCCATTAAGGGATCAAATGAGCTTCCCATATTCAAACTAGTACTGGGAATCCTTCCAAAAATATATGTCCCTCCATGTTGTTTAGATGGGGGAAGTGAAAACCATCATTACCAGCATAAAAAAACTCCAAAACCATTTCAGAAGAATCAACATGATCAGATTTGAATTTAAGAGGATCACTTAGATGAACACGACCAATAGTATCTAAAAATGGAATGTCATTTTCCTTCTTAGAGATAACCATAATTTATCACCTTGAGAAAAAAATTCTCCCCACCATTCATAGTAGGGCTAGGTGATATTTTATTCTTGGATTCATCCACACTAAAAACTTCAACTAAGAGATCTTGTGTAAACTCACAATTATAAGGTAATGTAACTATAACATCTTTAGTAGATACCCAATCATTCATCTCCCTATTAACAATCACATGGTGTGATGGATTTATTTATTATATTTATTAATTCATAAATAGATATAATTATATATATATATATATATAATTTTATATAATTATATATTTATAAATATATAAAAATATTTATAAATATATTTACATATAGTTATAATTATAAATGAATATATATTTAATTATTTTAAAAATTATAAAATTATAATAAAAGCATTTAAATATTAAATATATTTATTATATTTATGATTAAAAAATAATAATGATATTAATATATTATTAATATTATATCTTTATTAGAATTATTTCATGCTAATAATGATATATCTTTATTAGTTCTAAAAAATCACTGATAAAAATACTCTTTAACAGTGCTATAATTTGACCACCAGATATGAATCGTTTTATCAATGTTTTTTAATATAGATAATCTGTTATCTTTATCATCAAAAAGAAGCACTGATAAGGGGTAGTTTTATCAGCATATTCTATTTTATCACTAGTAATACTACTTTTTATCAGCCCTTATTTGAAATTACTGATAAAATCCTAACAGTTTCTAAAAAAATAACCCTTACAGTGTTCTACCACAGCTCAAAACTTCAAGATCTTATGAAACTGGACTGTAAAATCCATCCCATCCTCATTATAATAAGATGAGGTAGATTTTATACTTGTAATTAGTTGAAATCCCCAAGACACCATAGGCTTGAAATAAATGCCAAGGGATTTATTAACAATTAAGGGGAGATTTCCCCTATTTTTAAAAGAAACAACCGACCCAGATAACAACAACAAATAATAACTACATTATTAATGATATGAATTAAGAAAACTCAATATAATATTAAATGATAGAAAAACCAAACAACACCATAACCAATATCCAAGTACCAAAGTGGAAGACCAAACCAAGAATATCAAAGGCTCCAAATACTTAACTCTAAATCTCCAAAAATAATCCATAAATCAACTCCAAAATACATCCAAATATATCATGATTAACCACCAATGAAATGAGAAAATTTTCAATTACCTATACCATGATAAACAAGACCTACAAAATCACCAACATGCCAAAGCAGGGGGTGTGTAATGAAACTCAGTAGTTTTTCCACTAATGACTTCCATAATCATTCCACTAGGATAAAATATTATAGAAATTTTTATTAAAATTTTTATATAAACCTATTTAAAGTTGTTTATATAAATGGAAACCCATTTTCCCAAACAATCTATTTTGTCCATGGAATGAAACCAATCGATTATTTAAAAACAATTCTACAATTTCCCATTTTTTGAATAACTCATTTTATTCAATATATCCACATATCCATATATTCATTACTAAGTGAAAATTCAATACTCATTATAAGTATCTCCAAAATCTATAATTCATCCCAACATATCCATTTTCTAGTGCCAAATGGAACACACTCCTTCCAGATGGTCACATCAATGAAAATGAACACACTCCAACCAATTATTCAAAAAACATGCCAAACTAATTAGGACAACCCATTTAAATAAAAAAAGTTATTGAAAAACTTTCCACAAAACCATTCCCATAAATAAAACCAAACAACCATTTTTAATTAACATTTAAAAATCATTCATCAAATCACTTTTCCTAACAACCAATTTAAAAAAACCATAGTCCATCACTAAATAATGTTTCTACCATTCCTTTTACATCAATTTCACAACCAATTTCATGAAATTAAATGAATTTTATTCTAATTTATCATTTTCTTATTTAAAGAGTGGATATTAAATCCACCTAACTCCGATGCTATGGAGAAAATGTATAACGACACTAATTATTCAAAAAAACAGTGTTGAATCTCCAAAAACGTACATTAGATCGCATTACCTTGCATCGAAATAGCCATATCTCATCACTATTGTCATCCATGATCATAGATATATCCCCCAACGGATAACATATATTAATCCCAGAGATGGTAGATATGTAGATCTATGGAAAGTAACCAAGAATAAAGACTTACCTAGGGATCTAGCCTCCAACAAACCATGATTTTCCACCTGATCTCTTCCGTATCGATGGGGAAATTCTCCACAGCCCACGGGAGGAATAAAAAGCATGTTAGGGTTGAAAATATTGAAAAAATAGGATATTTAGGGATACAAATAGTTAGAAAAACGTTTTTGGATATAACATTAAACTGTGCATGGTTGGGTCACACACTTTGACAAACCATAATACAAACATGGGCCAAATACTACATCTAAACACCCTTCTCATAGTTGGATCTCATGGTTAGAAAAACCATTCACCATAAATTGTTTTTCCTCTATTACACTTTGAATAGTGACTCTTATGTTGCCTCATGGTTTTTCAAAACAATGATTCTAATTGTGGACCACCCTAGATCCTGTTATTTCACATTCCATAGTTTCTTATAATAGTTTCATGGATTGTACAAACCAATCTGAAACCATCAAACTCCATAAAATCCCCAAAACATTTGAAATTTCTTCCAAACCCTCTTCAATTTTACCTTAACACTTTACATTCTTAAAATAAAAAAAATTCTGGTTTACATAATTGAAACTAGGGGTGAAACACAGACTATTTTTACTGCTCTCATGGTACCCTAATACTACCAAAGATTGAAATACTTGATGAATCAATCAATCCAAATCTTAGGTATGATATAATATTATCTTGTAATTGCCTTCAAACACACACATATATTCAGTTTCACCTCACTGAACCCTACTACTACAATTCTTCAGTCTTTCTTGTCGAACAAAAAAAATTTCTCTCAGAAATAACCATCTTTGTTTCACATGATCAGTATATCAGCCACCACTATCCTTTTCTAGGGATTCATTTATTTCTGAAAAACCTAAAAATCTCCCACACACAACTAATAACTAGAACATAAAATCTATAAACACATTCTATATATCCCTTTTCTTGAGGGTTTATAATTTATGTTCACATGTTTTCAGTAAGTATTATTTATAGCATTAGTATGTGGGTTTTAACATAATTATTCAAGGGGACCATTGGTTACATTTCTTGTGTGGTAGTTCAAGTTTTATCAACATGTATGTCCATTTAATGAGATTACGTGATGAATTTGGTGCTTTCTTTTTCAATTTTTATTGACAGAGTGATGTTTTGAATTTGACAATCATTATCTATGACTCACAGTGATGTTCACAATGATAAAAACACGGATAATGCTATTTATTAATTTATGTTAATAGTTTTTTAATTATATATTTTAATTATTTATAATAATATTTGTTCTAGAATATATTAAATTTATATTAAATATTCATATGTATTATTTTAATAAAAGCCTATTTTTTGGAAACTTTATACCATTTATTTTCCGATAATATTTGTTTTTTAAAAAATTGATATTTGTTTTAGAAATGAAAATTATAATTTGACGGGTTTATCTTCACATAAGTTCTATAACAAGAACCAATGGTGATTAGTAGTTCCATTTGATGGATTATTTAATTATTCAACCATCATAAAATCTATTCCTTACACAAGGATGCTTTGATTCTCAAAATTATGTTGGTTATTCTTCAGATAGTTAGAAAACCATTTGTGGAGGGGCTATTATGGCTGAAAATTCTATGGTAAATTTATCCTTCTCTCTCATTGAGGGTTCGTCAGTTGGGTTCATTCATCATAAGGGAAATGTCTCCCATATCCAGGATAATCTGATTATTGTATCATAATTCCTTGAAATACGTGAACACTCAATTACTGATGTATTTTATTCCAAGGGAATGTTTGATATGGAAAAATAGAGATATATTTGAGATACATAATGTATTTTGGACTACTCAAATTGTAAATGTGTTTCTATTGGGTGTGGATTCTTTCATATACTTTTCCCTTTGGAAATTTGAATATGTTAACATGAGGGTTCAACCTGATTGCTCTCAAGCGTGAATTTTTTCACATTATAAAATGTGATTTTTTTGAATCCATTGGATGGTTTTAATTATCATACACAGTTATTGGTCATGGTATACAGCTTAAATTGGATTTTTTTCACTCTAGGTTCGTTGATGACATGTCCATATCGATTGGAATTCCTATCAAAAAGGATAATGTAATTGTGGTGTCCAAATTTGGTCATTGTTATCATCTAATAGTTTAATAGGATTTATGCTCAAATTTAGTTGAAAAATATTTCTTTTTACTAATGATGATGATATTACATTATGAATTGGCTATGAAATCTTTCCAAGATATTTTATGGATTTTACGGTCATTATTCACGAACATTTGAATAAAAATTCCTAGATACCTATGATTATTTCTCTCCTAATGGAATGATGTGAATAAAATAATTAAAATATTGATATGGATGAAATATTATACTCATGGTGGTTATATATCATATGGTCATGCTCAGTCTCTTTCTAGAGGATTGGTTTTTTTAGTGTGTTATATAATAGGATCAAAATGAACTTCTTATTACTAGCTCTTACACTGTAGATACTTTCAGAAATTAATATCCTTTACTAGTGGATACTGCATATTATATGAGGGTTTATGTCTATGTTAGGGTTTTCTATAATATTCAAGGTCATTGTGCATCCTCTGGTTTATAGGAAAAATATAATTAAGAGAACTCCACATCTAAATCATAGGTGGAGATTATTGATGATGGGTTGGCAGATTCAACTAATGAATTCTTTGCACATGGTTTTTCAAGACAGAAACTTCTTCAAGAATAATTGATTACTACATGTTCATCAAAAGTTAAAAAAGTGGATTCATTTATATTCCATGATTATGATAATTCTTTTCAAGATTTTACATCTTTATTGGATCAATCTGAAATAACGGGACTGTCAGAAGCTTCCAACAACAATGTATAGACACTCATGCCTATAAGTCTAGGACTCTTCTTGTTGATTCATATTATAATATTCTTTATTAATTAAGGTGGATGAACTAGATGGATTGACTCTAAGTTATACATTCACGAAAACTTATCAAAGGTAGGTATAATGTCTTTTATGAGTTTAAATGATACTAGGATTATATAGAATGAGTTTTTTGACACTATTATTTAGCATGTTTCTCATGATGGTAACATTTGAATTGTGGAATCTGATGATGCCCCATACACTCAATTATGGGATAACAAGGATTCCATTTGTGATAGTATTTTGGATGTAAATAAAACACCACCCAAGGTTTCTTTAGTGGATAAAGAATACTTCCAAAACATTCCTTATATGAAATATATATATATCATTTTCTAATGAATGGATAGGAATCTTCTACATACTATTCTAATGTGTTTCCTCTTCAAATGGAGGCTACACCCTGAAACCATAATGGTGTTCAGGTTGACTCTATCCTAACAAAAACATTAGGTGACACTACTACCATAAATTTTCATATAATATAAATACAATTAATGGATGATTAATTCCAATCTCCTTCTATAGATATTATAGAGGTATGAGAGGAATCAATTCATTATGTTTAGGATGTTGGATATTTTTTTAGTGTGTTCAAAAAATCAATAGAGAAATTCACTGAAGATATGTTTCATGATGAACCATCTAAAATGGTGGAGGCTCAGGTAGAGGATGGTAGATCAAACACATATTCTGACACTATTAAAAGCATAATTCTACTAGATAAAACTCATATAATATTACAACATCATTATGTTATAATTCATTAGAATATATTATTTAGATAGAATGCTATGAATGATAAAGAATGATGTATTAAGGATGAGTTAGAAAAAAAGATAGGTCTTTGAATGATTTATCATTGAGGGTAGTTATTATTTATATAAACTCATCATTTTTTCCCTTTTTTATTTTTAATAAAAGGTACCTAAACCTACTATTTCATCAAAATTCATGAAGAAAATAATTCAAAGTGTACAAATTTTTATTTTTCCTGACATTTGAATTTTTTTATGAAGAAATAAATTATTGACTATGAGTTGGGAAAACATGTTGCATCATTTAAAACACAGTTTAATTTTTGGAATTATTTTCAAAAAATATTTGTTTATGGTTTTTAAGTAATAAAAACATCATTTATTGAAAGATAACTTTTTTGAAAATGTTTTCTATTTTATTTCAAAAAATTAATTTTTGAATTTTTTTTCTAATTTTCAATAAATAATGTTGATTATTATTTTTTCTTTAAAAAAATATTCTATTCAAAAAAAAAAATAATCATTGCGTCGTTTCATGTTTAAACAACTCAAAATTTCCCTTGTTTCCATCATTTTTCCTTGCTTCCTATAAATCATATGAATTTTTTAATTCTTAGGATGAACATAAAAAACTTAAGAAGGGATACACAAAGAAGGAAAACTATTAGTCTTACGAAAACAATTAAACCATGAAGACTTATCATAAAGTAACACTTTTCTCTTTTAAGATGTACTAAATACTAATAAGTAAATATAAGGTCTTCTATTTCCCTTTTTAATTAGAATATAACCATAAATCCCATAAAAATCACATATAACATATAAAGGTAACTTGGGACAAAATCTTATGTTAATAGAATAACCATACAATCGACTTCCACACATATCACTCTTATAAAAGGAATAGTTATAAGGGTGACACCATAACCAATGAATTGGAGGTTATAATGTAACCATTTATCCTTGGATTATCAAAAAACCTCATCTCTTTCATTATTATGTGACCAAATATACTTGGATTCTCATGTAACAACCCTTAAAATGTATATGTACCATTATATAAACATAACACAAAAAATATTTCAATTATTAAAATTTCACCCCTAAAGATTTTTTTACAATAACATGACATCATTTCAAGATATTGAAATAGTCAATATTATTTCAATACCATTTTCAATACAAAAACACCAAAATGGGATATGGGATTTCTTTTCCTTTAAAAAACATATTGTCTTATAGAGAAATTCAAATATCAAATAACGGTTATGGTGATAGAGACGTAGTTTTCACCGCATACGTTAAACAAATTACATTTTTCATTTTTCAATGAAAGTTAATCACTTCATATATAAATATTAATTTTTAAAATCTTCAATATATATATATTTATAATTTAATGAGTAAAATAAATATGTGAATTAAAATCATGAAGAAAAGATTTGGTAACTAAATAATTAAATATTCAAGGTGCTCATACAACACTGAACATTAAAATCATAATCTTCATGAATTAATACATTTACCAAATCCTTAATTATCATTATTATAGATTAAATATGGATATGATATTTCATAGTGTATTTATATTCACCTGATAAAATAACATATGTCCTTATTATCAAGAAATTCCTCAACGAAAGAAGATTGATACAAAGTCCAATACAATGCTCATTTGGTGAATAAAATTGTTCAATTATGTGTTTTCACTAAAAATAAACATAGAAAAGTATAAAACATATATGATATCCACAATTCACTTCATAAATAATAGTTTAACAACATGATCTAGTGTAGATGTTTAACACAATGAATTGAAATTGGGTTAAGAAATTCCCTTACCTCGAGTATGACTCGTCTCATATATTCCTCGTTAATCCTAAATAATAAAGGTAGGATAATTTATACTTTATTATGAAAATTTTCATGTTTATTATTACTTCTATTTCATTAATTTCAATGTTATAATGATTTCATAATTATTTATGTTCATATTAGATGTTTCGTCAATATTTGGTATTTGAGTTGAAAATGAACTTGGTATGATGTCAATAATACATGTATTCATAAGTAAATAATCTCAAAAAAATAAAACATGATATAAATAACTTATATATTCTTTATATAAGTATTTATAATAATCATTTAGGACAAACTAAAATCACTGTTCATTGAGATGATAGGTCGTATTCACACATCAATTCTATTTTTTCATGTCCTATTGAACGAAAAAACATTAAATGAAATGTATATAAATTTGTATACATATATAATATCATTATATTTTCATTAATATATAATTTATATCATATATTTTTAATAAAACAATCCTTAACACATACCATGTGATGTGTGAACGGTTCAAATCATTTTGAGGAGGTGGTAGTCCACATGCCCCCAAACGAAGTTATCGCATAACAAAAATTTTGAAAGTAGGAACATATGTTTGATATAACATTCACATAATATTAATTATCCTATAACATAAATATTAAAATATTTTTTACCATAATAATGGTTTAATACTATCAATGAATGTTGTAATGAAAAAGAAGAAATACATTATTCACAGAGGCGATTTACCAGAATATATTTGACATCAATACCATTTCATTGAATATGATTAGGTGATATATAAAATGGATATGAAATATACCATTAGAAACATAACACACTATTATTTAAATTATTCTAAAGTTATCATTCGATTTTTGATGAAGTATGTGAGTAGAACGTAGAAAGAAAATTTAAGAGAGGTACTTTGAGAAAATTACCTCTTGAATATCCCCTTCTTGAATAAACCCTGAGGACCATGGATTTGGAAAATTAAGTAGGCGAGAAACACTTTCATGTGGGGAGAGTGTGTAGGAAAGGAATGGGAACATATTTAAGGAGATAAATGTTGAGTAGTCAATAAGGCTCTCCTTATGAATTTTCCATTCCTTCAAATATGGCGGAGATTGATAAGTCATCAAGGTTTCCTTATGACATGATCATTCCTCTTGTTTTGAAAATCAGAAACACCTTCTCCTAAGGAAAATTTCATTTTACCCCTGTTTTACTTATATAAGGAAAATTTCCTTCCTCATGGAAATTTACCCTTACCTAGATTTCATTATTCATATCATAAATTTTCTAAGTATAAAACATGGATTGAAACCAAAAACCTCGGAATCATATAATAATTAGGTATGAGGTATTCTGTTTAATACTCCAAATTCTGGATACGAACTTTAATGATGTTCAAATCTGAAATCCAGATACGAACTCTCATTATGTTAAACTACAAATTACGGATACGAACTCTCATGATGTTCAACTCCGAATTCTGGATATGAACTCTCATGAAGTTCAACTCAGAAATCTGGATAGGAACTCTCATGACGTTCAAATCTGAATTCTGGATACGAACTCTCATAAAGTTTAACTCCGAATTCCGGATACGAACTCTCATGAAGTTCGACTCCGAATTCTGATTACAGACTTATGAAAAGTTCAACTCCGAATTCTATTTACGAACTTCTCTATTTTATAACTCCAAGTTCTCTAAATTCTGACTCCAAACTCTGATGTGTTCTGACTCTTAATTCTCATGAACTTTGACTCCGAACATTATAAGTTCTAGTTCCGAATTCTACTGAAACCAGAATCCAAATTTCCTTGAAATTCAGACACTGGATTTCTACATAATTCAGGTTCTGAATTCCTACAAAACAGAATCTGAATATCATAGTACTACAGACTCCGAATTCATTTTTCACCTACACTCAGAACATTATTTTTCTCCATTCCGAATATCAGGGTAGTTATGATTACACTTATTTTATTACAAAACAATATCGTGATTTCAGTTATTGACTAACCGTTATTTGAGTGACATGTGTACAGTTCCATCCAGAATTCATGGAAGAATTCGACCGTTGGAGGAGGGAGCCATCCATTGGAGCTTCACCTATAAATAGGTGCTCATTTGAACGTGATCGAGACTTTTTTGATCTTTTGGAATTTTGAAGCTCAGAACTTTTAGAAGTGATTTCTAGAGAGAGAGGCTCTTATCAACTCTTCATATTCATGAAGAATGTTTGAAAAGCTTGTTTAAACTTTTCTTCATGCAGACTTGCTTCGTGTAGTGGTTCTATTACCTTAAAAATCAGAGACTTCGGGTTGTGAAGTCAGATATGCCGATTTCCTTACAAATCGAGGGCTTGTGGGGATAACAAGAGAGATACCGATCTTCGGATTGATGGCTTACCTGGGTTTGGGTAAGATAGAATTTCTTGAATGTATAAATCAAGTAACCACTTATCTAAGGTTTTTGGATACCCTCCTCTTTGGGTTAAAGGAGTTTATACTTGCTACCTGTAGTTTTACTACATTGTTTTTCCGCTGGTTTTGTATTGTTGAGGAAAGTACAACTCTCTTATACTTCCTCATATTTTTACTATGATTTAGTTAGATTCTATACACATTGAGGTAGAATATTATCTATTGTAAACTTTTGTTTGGTTTCATTTCCGGAACCATTTTTCCATAATCAAGTAAGTCATTAGAACTTAGTGGTGTTGTGAATTTTGGTTATCGAAAATTTCCTAAGGGAATTTTTATAGTATACAATTCACCCCAAGATGTATTTGTATCTCATTTTACAAATTCTATCCTAATTTTATTATTATAGTGTATATCATACTCATTCATACCATCCTACCAATAAAATAATTTTTCGGTTGAAATGGCTAGGTGAGGTTTTTTATTTATATTTGATGAGAGGTGGGTTCAAGTGATTAAATTATTGATTATTTTATATTAAAAGCTAATCATATAGAGGTTATATTAAATTCCATGTATTTGGATTGTAATTATTGTTTTATATGATCAATATGGTCAAGACACACATAAACCACCCTTTAAATGTTTCATTGTTTAGGTATGTTAAACTTTTAACATTTAATTTTAACCCTTGTGAAAATTTTATATTTTATATTGTAAATAATTTTTTTACCATTGTAACATTCTTGTATATAGAAATGAAATTAAACATAAAAAAACAATATGGACCTTCGCATTCCTAATAAGGATTACATTTTTCCTAAATCAATTCCCATAATTGGGGAAATAATATTAAAACTTTATTGTGCAGACAAAACTATAAACAAGGTTTTTAAAGCGAAACATTCAAAAATTTAGAATGGTTTATAAATAATTTCAGTTTTAAATTAACTCAAATGACAAAAATTTGATTTAATGATAAAAAAATAATTAAAAAATAATTTAAAACATATTAAAAGGATATTATAATAATAGATATAAATTAATTAAAAAATCATTTTCTAAATTAAACATTGCATTTCTCATTGTTAATTAAAATACTAATTTTATCCGAAAAAACAAAAAATGCCGCCAAAGAAAAATTTGATGTCCTTTATATGAATAAAAATTTTATATTTTCTAAAAGATCATATAAAAGTTTCAAAAAATTGATTTAAAATAATTTCTCCCTCAAACGTCTGTAAAACTGCTTTTTGCAAAAAATAATGGTTTAACCATAAATCTACATTTATCATATATATTGTTGAACATATTGTCACTTTTAAATTATATATAATTAATACATATTAATAGATATGAAATATTATTTTTCAATAAATTCATGGGATGTTATATCCTTTCCACTTTTGAAAATTACATCCCCACAATTTTTATTCACTTATCAAATAATAGGTGGTATTTCTCAATCATCGTTTTTTTTAAATTATCATGTTGCCTCTTCAATCATATGGGTTTTCCAAAATCCTTAACCTGATGAATTACGATATTTGTAAAAACATACTCTATTTGGTCAATAATTTGGACAGGTTATTCCTCATAAGAAATATTCTCTTCCAATTGAACTACTTCAAAACTCAAAACATGAAATTGATCTGGAATATAATTTCATAACATTGAATCATTAAAAAATTATGTTCATGGTATATAATAATATTTAAAGAAACTCGGTAGGAAATAGATACAAATTTCTCTAGGCTGTTATAGGATCCAGTGAATTGTGGACTCATCTTCCCTTTCATACCAAAACAAGTTACCCTTTTCCATGATAAACCATTGAGAAAAACATGATCACCAACATCGAAAGAAAGATTCTTCCTCCAATTATTTATTCAACATCTATGCCTACTCTGTGCTGCCCGTATATTCCTTTAAATCAACTAAAATTTCTCTACTATTTTTATACCGACTATCATCCCATCAACTTCCTATCACCAACTTCATCCACAAAATCTAGTGTTCGACATCACTTTTCATATAATTCCTAAAATTGTTGCTTCAATATACTAGAATGAAAATTTTTATTATAAGAAAACTCAATCAAAGAAGTGTGTTGATCCCAAATTCCCTGGTAATCATTTGAAAAATAACTTGACATATCCTCCTTTTTCTAAGTTTTTAATTCTCACTACCCATATTATTGAGGATGAAAAGCTGTACTGAAATTTAATTTAGTTTCCAATGACTTCTGACAACCTTTCCAAAAGTTAGAAGTTGACATGGGTTCATGATTAGATAAAATAAAAAGGGGAAACCAATATTACCTAACTATACCTTTAATATACAATAGATAAAGTTGATCTAGATACAAAGTATCACAAATATGAAGAAAATGAATGAAACCCAAACAACATTTTTACCTCAAGAATAATTTTATAATACTACCAGAAAATCTATCGATATATTTTTCCCATATTCACTATGGAACTAGAAAACATTGAATCATATCTTTTGGTAACATATACTATGATTTAACCTATTGACAAGTCAAACATCTCAATGTAAAATTAGCAATATCACTTTTCATTCCAAACCACTAGTTATACATTTGATTATCTATGTACATTTTTCTGTTACATGGGTGAATTGAAAATGGAGAACAATGAGCTTCACATAACAACTCTTTTTCAATTTTGAATCATAAGGAACACATAGTATCATCCTAAAATTCAAAACATTGTCTTTATCAATGTTAAATTTAGGCAAATTACCATTCTAAACCAATTATACCTTTTTATACAACTCACTGTCTTCCTTATACACTTGGTTATTTCTGTCTGATAGAGATGATTTCACTAACACCTGAAACAAAAAGGAATAATTTCATACACCAACAAATTCCAATCCAAAATTCAAAAAATCATTAACCAAAGGGTCTCCTTCCAAACATACCATGGTGAATGTTGCATTAAATTTTCGACTCCTGCATTAGACAGTTTATTTTATTTTCATGGATGGTAATGAATCGGGGAGTCATAATCCTTGATTAACTCCATTCCTCTCCTATGTCACATGTTTAATTATTTATGATTTAATTTATACATAAAACTATTTTGATCGGTACATATTTCACATATTACACCATACAAATTATTCCTCAAAATTTTTAATGCAAAAAAAACAATAGCTAATTCGAAATCATGTGTAGGAAAATTTCACTCTTGAGGCTTCAACCGACATGAAGGATAAGAAATTACCTGATCATTATATATTATGACACAACCAAGTCATTTTTATGAAACATTACTATATATAAAAAATTCACTTCTCTATGATAGTAGTGCCAAAACTGACGCATTTACCACTATTTTCGTTCAGTCCCTTAATAGAATCTTCCCATTACTTTGTCCTGATGAACATAACTCCATTATTTGTTAAATTAGTTAGTTGGATAGATATCCATGAAAAGTTTTCAAAAACCCTTCAGTAATAACCCACTAATCAAAGAAAACTATTATTTTATGTGATATTCATAGGTCTTGGCCACTCTTTAACAATTTTTTTTAGAATTGTGAATAGTTATTCCATATTTAGAAACAATATGACCCAAGAATGAAATTTGTTGCATCCAAAATTCTCTCTTACTAAACATTCCATATGTATTCTTTTTATTTATGGTTTGAAAAATAATCCTTAAGTTACCTTCAGGTTCTTTCTATATTTTAAAATATAAGAAAATATCATCTATAGACACAACCACACAAAAATACAAAAACTTATGAAATAATTCATTCATGATATTCATAAATACATCAATTGAATTAGATAACCCAAAGGTTATAACTAAAAATTCATAATTCCCATATCTCTTTTGGAACGCTATCATTGGAATTTATTCCTCCTTCACCTTCAGTGGATGGTACCTAGACCTCTAATCAATCTTTGAAAAACTCTGTTCACACTAGAGATTATCAAAAAATCCATTTATATAAGGAAAAAGATACTTGATATTAATAGTGATATTATTTAAGGCTATATTATCAACACAATTTCTCATGGAACCATCCTTCCTTTTCACAATTAAAATAGGAGAACCCCGTAGTGACATTCATGGTCGAATGAAATGTTTATCAAGTAATTCTTGTAATTGTTTTTTCAATTCAAATAGTTCTACATGTGCCATTCGATAAGGGGGTTTATAAGTAGGATTAATATAAGGAACTAAATCAATATTAAAATCCACCTCCTGATTTGGAACAATACTAGGAAATTCATTAAGAAAGACATCTATAAATTCATTCACTACTCAAATGTCACTGATCGAGATAGTTTCATTATTTTCAACAAAATGAGATATTTAACATTCACTTCTGTCTTAAAATACTCTCTTGGAATCACTGTATGTTACAATAGGTATGAAATCATTGAATAAAACATTATTGGATTTGTAGTCTATTTTAGCATGATAAACTGAAATCCAATCCATACCGAAAATGATATCTAATTCCACTATGGGATATTCAACAATATTTTCTGGAAAGACCAATCCATTAATTATAATTGGAAGATTCCAATAAATCATGGCTTCCTTAATATACCCACCTGGAGTTTTTACAAAATGTTCTATATCAAAATCAAGTGGTGATATTTCCTATTTACTTTAAAAGATCTCAGAAATGAATTAATGTGATGATCCAGTGTCAAATAGAGTATCGTAATATTTTAAAAAAACCTGAATCATACCTTTCAATGCTTAATTTTATGGTCCTAAATCAACCGTAGTAGTAGAAAATGATTTTTCCATGATCATGTGCTTCTGATCATACTAGTTTCCACCCTGGGTAGGCAACTTTAGACACACATTTATATAATTCTCTAACTCATTGCAACTAGAACAGCTTACCACCAAATTTTCATTCCTATCATGATCATCTAGTTTGTAGTCATGAAAAATATTACCAGTATTACCACATCAAAAGAACATACCATACATTGAGTGCCATTATCCAGGATTTTTTTTACCACGCTTCTCGAAAGATGTAAATTTTTATTACTCTCCTCCAAACTTATTTGTGAATGATTTCCCATTTCAATTCAACTATATAACCTCTTTTTATTTCTCTCAAGGAACAAATGATCATCATAATAATCAATTTCATCCTTTACATCACATTAGAAATGTTTTTCATAGATTTTTAACTCATGAGAAGTTAATTCTATTCAATATTTTAGCCTCAATCCTGAGTAAAACATATTTATATTACTATTAATATCCCAGATAAAATTGAGTACATACCTTGACAAATGGGTGAAATTTTATTCAAATGAATCCTCATAATCTTCATTTTTGTCTCAATTCCAGTAATCTATTTTCCATAGTAAGTTAAATAGCCTTAGGAAATTATTTATCAGTGAATATATTATTAAATTCATTCCATTCCATGGCATCAATATCTCCACTTCCCTTAAAAATTTTAACTATTGACCGCCAATGTTTGTATTCACCTTCAAAATGATAAACATAAAGAATAAACTTTTGATTTTTTGAAAAACCCATTATATAAAAATTATTTTCTACTAAATTAATCAACCCTTCAACTAGCACAGGGTCAGATGATCCTCTTAATAATGAGGGATGTTTTCTCATGAAAGGCTCTACTACTGACATATTTCTTTGCAGTTGATCTAGTGGATCTCATGCATAGACACCACAAACATTTATTGTTTGATTCAACTAAGCCATATTTTTAAAAAACTGTTCAGTACGAATTCCAACCATCCTAGGATGCTAATTTGGAAGGTTGTTTTCCCTTGTATTCCTTCCAAGCACTGATGCCCTATTTCCTCTTTGGAAAACCATTCCGAACAAACATATCATAAATGAAGCAATATGGTAATAATAAAATGTTATATCATTTAAATTTTACCATAAGGAAAAATCTAATAAATTCAGGTTATTAATATCACAGTAACCTCTAAAGTTATCTAAATTGACCACTGATACAACTATAAGGCCCTGGCCTTAAAAACTAAATAATCTTGACATGTGTAAAGAATTAACATTGGGGATATTTTCATGTTTAGTGATTTAGAGAAATAGTCCATAACTCATATATAACCACTTAAATATTAACAATTTGACCCTTCAAATACCAATTAATTTTTTATAAAACAAAAATGTTTTAAAAGAAATTGGGGTTTGTTTCATGTTTAAACATCACAACATTTCCGTAAATTCAATAGAAGTCTCTATACTCTCTAAAATCCTTTGAAAAAAATTTTAAAACATGGGATGATCGTATAAAGATTAGTAAAAAATATAAAAATAAGGAAAATTATTAGTATTTATAAAACATGTAAACAATGAATACTTAAAATAAATTAATATTTTTCACCTTTAAGATGTAGTAAATACTCTTTACTGAAAATAATCTAATTTATTACCCTTTTGTAATCAAAATATTTCCATAAAACCCATTAAAATAACAAATACTTTATATTTGTAAAATTGGAAATAATATAATTTAAATTAAATAACCATATAGTCAACTTCCACATATATCAGTCTTACAAATGGAATAATAATAGAGTTTACTTCCATATGAAATGTATTGTAGGTTATAAAAAAACCACTCATGCTTGATTTATCACAAAACAAACCACATTTTTGTTATCACGTAACAAACCATATTTGGTTTATCACCTAATCACCTATCAAATGTCCAAGTAACATTATATAATCATAACAAATAAAATATTTCAATTATCAATATCTCACTCGTAAAATTTAATTTTCAATCACAAAAAATAATTTCAAGATATTGAAATAGTGAATCATATTTCAAAAAAAAATTTCTATACCAAAAAACCCAAAATTGAAATAAGATATTTACATTCCGTTAAAAAATTGTTAAGGCTTATAGAAGATTATATATATCAAATAACGATTACGGTGATAGAGAAGTCGTCATTTCCATATTTGTTAAAAAAGTTCATTTTGTAATTTTTTAATGTATGTAAAATTATTTCCATATAAATGTCAATTTTTAAAACCATTAAAATATATATATAAATTTTCATGAATAAAATAAATATTTGAATTAATACAATTGTGATAATATTTTATAATTAAATCATTTAAGGTTAAATGTGTCCTATAAACATTTGAACATTTAAATATTAATCTACATGAATTAATACATTTACCAAAACATTAACTAATATTATTATAGATAAATTATGGATATGATAGTTCATAATGGTTTTATACACCCCTAATTAAATAATAAAGGTGTATTTTGTCATGAAATTCCATAATTAAAGAAGATTAAGACGAAGTAACTTACAAATATAAATGTGTTAATAAAATTGTTTGATTATGTGTTTTCACTGTAAATAAACAAAAAAAATAAAAAAAAAGCATAATATATTAAAAATACATTTCACACATAGGAGTTTAATCACATAATCAAGAAGTGGTAGTTTAATCCAATGAAAGGAAATAAGGTCAAGTAATTCCCCTACCTGGAGTTCGACTTCTCTCATATATTCATTGTTATTCCATAATAATAAACAAAGGTTAATTTATAAATAATTGAGAAAATATTCACGTTTATTATTAATTTTATATTATTAATTACAATGATATAATAATTACATAATTATTTATGTTTATATTAAAGGTTTTGTCGATATTTGGTACTTGAATTGAAAATGAACTCGGTATGATGTCAATATTACATGTGGTCAAAAGTAAACCATCTCAATAATATAAATCATGATATGAATACATTATGTCGTCATTATATATTTATTTATACTAATAATTCATGAAAAATATAAAAACCTTTTTTGGTGACTGTAGGTCGTACGTACACTTGAACACATTTTGTTTTGTTTTTCTGGTCGTATTGAAAGAGCTAACATTAAATGAAATGAATTTAAATATTTATACATATATAAAATCATTAATATAGTATGAATATGACATTTATATCATATATTTTTTCTAAAATAATTCTTAATACATTCCATTTTATGTGTGAATGAATAACATCATTTTTAGGAGGAGGTAGTCCACGGGTCCGCAAACGATGTTATTGTATAACCACAATTTCAAAAGAAATAAGGTATGATTAATATAAAATTTAAATAATACTAAATAGGTTATAATATAAATATAAAAATATTATTTTACCATCATAATATTTTTTAGACCATCCATGAATGAGGTAAACGAAAAAAGAACAAAAACTTTATTGAGAAGGCGATTAACCGGCATAACATGAACAATATTTTATTTTATATTAATAAGTGGATGTGAGAAATGAAATTGATATGACATATTCAATTAGAAACATAAAAATAATCTATTTAAATGATTCTGTGGTCATCTTGAATTTTTGGATGATGGAGGTGATGATAAAGTATGAAAAAATTAAATTAAGAGAGGTACATTGAGAAAATTTACTCTAGACTATCCCCTCCATGAAAGACCATTGAGGAACTTAGATTTGTTCTTTTGGTGAGAATAGAAGAACTTGTATGTGGGGAGAGTTAGGAGGAGAGGTTTGGGAAGATATTTGAGGATATAATAGTCTTTTTATGTCAAAATGGTGAGGTAAGAGTTTCTTATTATACTTGAGGAGAGGTGCGTTCAAGTGATTAATTTATTGATTTTTTTATATTAAAAGATAACCATATATAGGTTGAATTTAATTACAGGGCTTTGACTTGTAACTATTGTTGTATATTTTAGTTACGGTCTAGCCACAACTCAAACACCATTTAAATGTTGTAGATTTTTTGTATGTTAATATTTTACCATTTAATTTTAATCATTTTCAACATTTTATGGTTACTACGGTAAATAATTTTTTACCATGGTATCATTTTTACATATAAAACTTAAATTGACCATAAAACATAATATGTAACATAATATTAAAAGTATTTAATCCATTTTAATTAATTAAATTTTCAAAATTTTGAATATTATATTTTAAATTATTTTCGTATAGAAAACTGAAAAGTTGGTTTTTAAAGTGAAACATTCAAAAGGTTGATATGTTTTTATATCGAAATTTAATTTGAAATTAATTAAAATTAAATTTTTTTATTAAATGATAAAAAAAATCCAAATATACTTTAAAACATATTAATATGATATTTAAAAATAGATTGAAATTATATTGAAAAGTATTTTTGAATTAAAACCATGTTTTTCTCATCATTCAATAAAATAATATGTTTATAAAAAAATACCAAAAATTCAAACAAAGTAAATTAAGATGTCCCACTTCTAAAGAAGAATATTTTAAAAAAATTATTATATGAGTTTCAAAAACTATATTTAATATTTTTTCACCATCAAAAGGTGGTAATTTGTTTTTAGAAAAACAATGTTCTTAACCATAAATCTTTATTTGTCATATATGTTGTTGATCATATTTGATATTTTAAATTGTATATAATTAATAAAAAATAATATATAATAACACTTATTATTCTATAATTACGTGGCATATTATAATAATGTAATAAAAATATAACATTTCAAATTGTGTATATGATGTGAATCATGGTTGAGATCAACAAGATTATAAGATGCTTTTTTTGAATCATCATACCTCAAGAATGACCCACATATGACAGAGGTTTCCCAACAATATATAGTAAATCAATCAAATAAAACATTAATAATATTTTTAAAACCCTATGGACATAAATATGGACTTATTACTCCTCACATCACTTCTATAGAAAAAACCAAAATAAAATCCACAAAAATTGATGAAATAAAGAAAAAAGTGGTTGTTTTTTTTGAAATAACAAATACAGATGCTAGAATCTTAATATTACAAATGATGCAGGGGTAAAAATCTAAAATTTAATCATATAAAATGTATTTTCATGAATTTCATTAATTATTACTTTTAATTTTTTAGGAATCATTGTGTACTTTTGGTAGTCAATTTGGATACTTCAATGATTTAATTCTTAGATTCACTATATGTATACCCAACAAACCGAACAAAAGTGATGATGTTTATCCTTTTTTAATACAATACATTGAACTTATTTTTACTAAAATTCATGTTATATATTTTATATTCTATTTTAATCAGAATTCTGATATGATAAGATGGTGATAAAATATCACGAAATCATGGTACGAGAACAGTTCATGCATACAAGGATCATGTCGACTTCTATAAGTGGATAAGTATTAGGGTATAAATAATAATGCTTCACTATCGAAACACATATAAAGACGTTACATTTTTTATCAATTTTTTTGGAGATCCTAAAAAAATAGAAAATTTTCTATTTATTATGTTTTTAGATTTATGAGAGATATCATATTCCATAAACAAACCATCATCCCTAAAGAGGAATTTTCAAAGATGATTACTATTAATTTTAAAATATAAATAATCCTTTGTGTATTTATATTTATTCATTACCACCATGTCTTTTTAATTTATTTGTATTCAAGAGAATAAATTTATTTTTTTATAAATTACCAGGAAACTTACCTAATGTTATATTGTACTCATATGAATATGTGATTTTGGACTACTTATTCAGTTTGTTTTATCATCATTTTATCTAATTTTTTTTTGTCAATTTACACAGAATTTATATCTAATTCTTATTTATTTAATTTTCATATAGATAATAAAGAAATTAATTCATCAATAAGGATTATTCACAAATGTACTATTATCATGAACTCAATAAGGATGATGTACTCATGATGATGTAATTTTCTTTTCATTTTCAAATGTATTCAATAATCCATGTTATAAAACTAAAATATTTTTAGAAGACTAAGAATGATGAATGAATTGTAGGATAAAAAAGTCATGGTGGACTCAAAGGTACCTCAAAAATGTATATGGTGTACTAGGTATGACTCCAAATGGGTGGTTTTAGTTTAAAATTTACATTTTATTAATGAATTGATTCATATTTATTTTAAATTATTTTAATTATAGTATCACTAAAATAATAATTATTTTGTTATACAACTAGATTATATTCTCGAGTTGGGGTTTTTGGTTCGACGTTTATCATGCTCTTGAAAGATTGGAATTTGATCCTATAGTTGAGATAATGAAAATAAGGAAATTATTTAATCAGCCTCACCTCAATCTCATACACAATGTTCTCTATATGAAACAAATTGTATGTTCCTTTTTTACAATTTACATTTTTTATTCAAACAAACATCACATTTTCAAAAATTAGAAAACACAAACAAAGTTTTTTGATAATTTTGGAAAATTATCCACAATTAAATTTTTATGTATAAGAATTATCGTCACCTCAATCAGACACACTATCAGATCGGTATGAATCCAAATGTGTATTTTTATTTAAAATTAACATTATTTTTTGTAAAAAACATTATTGACATACTCAAATCTATGAAAGTTCATTTTAAATGTTTTGATACTTTATAAAAAAGATCCATATGTCATTTTGTATGTATATGAATCACCCTAACCTAAATCAAAATTATAGTGTGAATGTAATGACTCAACATGTTCTTTTTTATTTAAATTTTAAATTATTTTTAGAAAAAGGGAATGTGACATACTCAAAACTGAGCAAATGCATTCGTATTGTTTTGATACTTTATTAAAACGACCCATATGTCATTGGTGACATGAAAGAATCATCTATTACTCAATTAGATGCACAATGTGTCCCTTATGACTCCAAGTGTGTATTTGTTTAAATAAACATTAATTTTAGTGAAAAGAAAAGGTGACATACTCAAAACCAATAAAATTAATTCATATTATTTTGATACTTTACCAAAATTATCCATAAGTCATTTTTGATGTGTAGATATCACCCAAAAATCATATTGATGCATGGGGTGTTGGGTATGACTCTATATATGTCTTTATATTTTAAAATAACATTAATTTTAGTAAAAAATACAGGTGACATAATCAATACCAATCAAACACATTCACATTATTCAGATACATCTTTGAAATGATCCATATGTCACTTTTCATGTCTCGGAATCATTCACACCACTATATGATACACCATATGTATGGTATGACTCAAATTGTCCTTTATCTATTTTAAATTGTGATTTTAGTTCCAAAAGTGTGTTAATAACTTGAAACCATAAAGAAATGATTCAGTTATCTTGATAATTAAGGAAAATAATTCATTAGTAATTTTTTATGTAGAGTAATCAGTCTCACATTAAACTAAAACACTATCTGGCCAATATAAACCAAAGTTCTTGTTTTCAGTTTCTAATGACATTTTAGTAAAAAAAAAATATATACTCAAAACCAAGAAAAAACATTCTTGTTGTATTTATAAATTAGGAAAATGATCCATATGTAATTTTTTCTAGGTATGAATCAACCACAATTTGATTTAATTTATGGGGTTACCAATGTGAGTCAAAGAGACCATTATCAGTTTAAAATTGACATTTTAGTTCCAAAAGTCAATCACTCAATGAAAACATACCAAGCATCCTCTTATTTTAGCGATTATTTTGGACAATGGTTCATAAGTAATTTTTTTCATTTAGGTATTAGTATCACCTCAAAAAGACACATGATGTAACTGGTATGACTCAAAGTGTGTTTTTTTAATTTGAAATGAAATTTTAGTAATAAAATGTGAAATTCTAAATACTGAGAAATAGCATTCATAGTATTTTGAAACTTTAGAAAAAAACAATTAGCCATTTTTGTGTGTCAGAATCGGTCAAAACAAAACTCTATTCATGGTGGGATTGATATGACCCCAAATGTGTCTTTTTATTTAAAATTGACATTAATATTTGTTAAAGGAAAAAAAATACTCATAAATAAGAAAAACCCATTTTATTTGTTTTGATAGATTATTATAATGATCCATATTTCATTTTTGACAGGTATGAATAAAAATCACCTCAATCTTAAACACAGTTTGATTGATATGAATCCATGTGTGTCCTTTTATTAGGAAGGGACAATAATTTTTTTTAACATCTGTCATACTCCAAACCTAGAAAATGAATTTGGATTGGGTTAATACTTAAGGAAAATGATCCATATGATATTTTTCAACTATAAGAATGATCCAAACCTCAATCTGAAACACATTGTGACCAATATGACTCTAACTATGCCTTTTTATTATCAATTTAAATGATTTTTAGTTAAAGGTACAAGTGACATACCCAATACTGAGAAAATATGATCATATTATTTGGATATTTTCAAAAAATGATCCATTAATAATTTTTGATATGTAGGATCCATCGAATCCTCAATCCGATAGAATGGGTTCTCCGTATTACTAACACTATCCTTTATCTATTTAAAATTTACATTTTAGTTCAACACATATACAACTCACTAAAAATAAAGTAAATGCACTATGATTGTCTTTATAACTTATTAAAATGATTCATAAGTCGTGATTAATATGTAGGAATCATTCTGAGGTCAATATAAAATATGATGTGTCCAATATAAGACAAAGTCCATGTTTTGAGTTTAAAATTACATTTTAGTAAAAAAAAGTCACATAATCAAAAAAGAGAATACATATTTTAATTTTTTTGATACTTTAGGGGAAATTTAAATATGTTATTTTTGATATGTAGGAATCAACTTCAACTCCATTCAATGCATAGAGTGACTGATAATTCTTCAATTGTTTCTTTTTATTTAAAATTGTCATTTTAATAAAAAAAATAGGTGACATACTTGAAATCAATAAAAACATTTGGATTTATTTGATACATTAAGGAAAATATCCATAAAACTATTAAGTTTTATAGTAATTAGTTGTAGCTCATTCTGATATATTATGTGTCCAATATGACTCAATGTATCTGTTATCTTTCTAAAATTGACATTTTACTTCAAAATATTTGTCACTCACTAAAAACAAGAAATAAGGAACTTTTATTGTTCAGATACTTTATTAAATGAATTCAAATGTCATTTGTGATATATATGAATCAGAATAAAAAAACAACCCACAATATGGCCATTATGACTCAAAGTGAGTGTTTGGTATTTAAAATGGAAGTTTAGTAAAAATCATTACATACTCCAAACTAAGAAAACATATCCATATTGTTTTGATACATTAGGACAATGATCCATACTTTTTCTGTGATGTTCATAAATACACCCACCTCAATATAACATGTAGTGTTACCAGTTTGACTCTAAGTGTGTCCTAATATTTAAAATTGACATTTTACGAATGTATTCTTTCTTAATTAGGTTTAATTAATTTTTTTTTATAGTATTACTCACATAATTTTTGTTTTCTTATAATGGTGTATTGTTTTTCTTGGGTTGGGCTTGTTTTTTTGGAAACTAATACAAGGTCGGTTCATTTTGAGATGTGTTCAGGGGTGCCCAAGATGATGAAACCTTGATGTTTCTAATTTTTTGTATTATAATTGAAAATGTATTTATAAAAAACTGTTTTTATATTTACATAGTATTTTTTCATATTTTTGTTGGAAATTTTATTTCAATTAAATTATTTATTTAAATATAGGTGTATAAATGTGTATTTGTTATAGTTTTTTGTTATTCAAAAAACACACAATAGTAGTAGGGAATTTATCATCCTAATTTTTAGCATGGTTAATGGACCCTGTTTATCATCATTGATATAAGGCCCCCTTTTAAAATGGAGGACAAAAATTCTTTTTTAGCACTGTTAATTCCCTATATTCACACTGTTAAAGGGATTTACTGGGGAAGTTCTAACACATTTCCCAATCCATTTAGGAAATAATTTTACATTTTATTTGAAGAAAATGATTTATTTAAGTTTTCCATTTTGAAAAAAGAGCATACCATTAGAAAAAATAAGTGTGCGAGTCCAAGAAAACCATATCATCTATTGAATATAATAACCACACTTGAGGAAATGGCATGAGGAAATATCCTAGTAAGAGATTAATGTATGGTATGGAATATAAATACATTATATAATATGATATTTCATGAAAATCTACAAAAACTATTCATTGAAAATAAAATTTAATATATTCTATAATACATTAAATATATAGCGGCGATTTTACCTAAACCGTAGTTAAATTTCAACCTCTATTTAAATACAACATATAAATGGTAATATATAAACATATTGTACAAAGGTATTTATGATAAATACAATATGTAATATATTTTTATTAATATATATAAATATATAAATATTTCACACATTAATGTATATAATTATACCTTATGTAAATATATTTAAATATTTTATAAAAAATCACATATAAATGTGTTATATTGACATATTATATAAAAGTATATAAAACCAATAAAATATATGAATACATTATATAAATTTATATTAATTCATTTTATTAATGTATTTATAATAAATACATTATGTATTTATATTAAGACAATATTATACAATTGTATGTAAATATATTAATTTACCATAAATTTTATAAATCAATATAATTATCATTAAAAATGTATTTATTTTTATTAGAAAAATACATTTTTTAATGTATTCATAAAATACACATTTTTTAAATACACAAATATGGGCATATATATCAAAAAAAATTATTTGTAATTTTTGTTGGTGTGAGCACACACATGTAAATTTATAACAAACTATGTATATTAAACCATTTATAATTTGTATAATTAAAAAATAATCAATTTCAATAGTATATAAATATATGTATTTATAATATATATATATATATATATGTTAAAAATATACTACCTAAATTTATATAAATATATATTAAATTAATTTATTCAATTAAATTATATAATAAAATTATATAAATATATATGAATAAGTTTTATATATAAATATATAAGTTATATAAAATTCCATAATAATGATAATAAATAATTTGAGTATATTTACAAATGTAGATTAAAATTTATTAAATGAAAGCATAAATATATAATTAATTAAAAAAATATAAAAATATATGGATATATGAAAATATATAAAAAATAATGATGTCGTTGAAACTGTATTTTCATGAGTTGGTTCAAATTCCATTTTCATTTTCTTTTATATAACATGTTTGAGTTTAACCGATGATGAAATTTATTTCATAATTGACTCATGTAGCTAGCCACCATGTGTAGGCACATTAGTCAAGATATATTGATAAATAGAGGCGTACACCTCTAATTTTTTATTATTTTTGAAATTAAATAGTGATATAGTAAGAATAATTTTTTCCCCTATAAATATGTTTTTAGGGGGTTAAAACTATAGATAAATGTGTTACCCTACCAGTATTTTATGGGAACAACTAATAATTAGAGCACACATTCAGCTTATGAGTAGTCATTCAAAACCACACATATATCCTATAAAAGGCTCTGTAAATATTTTCGAATGGAGGAAAAAACAATCTAATATTTTTTTATAATTTATATATATATGAATGGGAAACAAGTATTCTCACTAGGATCCTATCCAAACCCTCTCATGAAAATATGGGTGATGTATACAATTGTACTGGTAAATTAATAACAGAACTGACCTATAACCCATACATGGTAAACGACAACACAATATCACCAAAACTCACTTAGAAAATATCTTGTGTGTGTTTATAAATAGAATATCATAATAATGTAAATGAAGAGGGTGTCCAGAAACCACTACCCCTGTGATCTAGTATCTCTCACACCATAAATAAAAACTTATTGGTACTCCCATCCTTTCTATATCCACATAATGACATATCCACATCATACCAAAACAACTTATCAATAATCACATACAACATAACAAAACCACATCATGTCTCAGACACTTCCAAATATTGTATCACAACATCACAACCACACATCACATCCTCATAATGATTGGTGACATAAACATGTATGACACAAACTCGTATCATCCCCCTTCTGTGTACATGCCCCACCATACATGTGAATCATCATATCCCAAAATGGGGACATAAAACATATCATGGTACCTTAAAATAGATATCTATACTATCTCTAGAATAGATATTGGGGAGGGGTATTTGATATCCAACCATGTCACTATTATCAGAGATGTTTTGGAAATGTCTTGAAACCCATGTCCACCTATGGGAATATATAATGTTATCATACTAATATATATGTCTATACGAAATAACAAGAAAAATATAATTAGAAGAAAATATCATAGAATCCCATGATAATATTTGACTCTTAGATGTAGTGAACTTATTACCACACTGTACAATAATGATATCATCAAAACTACACCAACTGCTACCAAAACTAACCACAAGAAAAACTGACCAAATAGTTACCACTCATCTACCACACAACATTTTCAACATACTATTTAATCATATCATTAAAAATTTAAATATAAAAAAACCACTTTATAGTAATTATTTTATTTTTGTTTACGTCCATTTCATTAAAAAATATTCCACCACTCAATTTAAAACATCATTTAATAATTTTCAACCCTTCATTCATTTCATCCTAAACACTATTGATTACCAATTTCATTATTTCACTACATATTCATATTAACAAGAAACTATAACATATCCCACAATAGAACATTTCAACACCACATCAACCAACACAATATCTCATTATAATATTCACAAACATTGTTTTATAAAATATTATTTCACACATGAAAGGACATCCGACTGCCTTATTTATTCACGCCACTATGTTAATTCTATCATACATGCATAAAAATAATTAATAAAAATTAGAAATTTGTATAATCATTTTTGTTACCATATTTATGTGATTTTATAATTATGAATGAAAAAATAAATATAAATATTTAAAAAAAAATGATTCACAATAACACATGCCAGTTATCAAATTAAAATGAAAAGATAATAACATAACTATTCATAAAACACATGCAATTGAAATATTCTAGTCCAATATATTTAATATGGTTTACTATATTTAACAGTTTTAAAAACACTATTCATTGAAAACAATGATATAATAATTTAAATTTCATAACTAATTAAAGGGAATTGAGATCATGAATCCCCTAGAACAACCAAAAATTAAAAAAACAGTTAATGAAATTTTTGTTGAAGGTGTAACAAATTTGTTGCGACAAAGTTAACATATATTTTGAAGGACTTGTTTATAGATGATATGTTTTGAATCAAAATTTTATAATTTCAGAAAAACCCAGAATGTCCAATAGTAAAAGCAGAAGGGAAAACAAATGTATTGTCAAGAGGCATTTGTGGTTACAAATAGATCTAGATAATTGAAGTGTAGAATGGAGAAACATAATTATATAGGAATAACTATACAATTACACAAGAATAACTGAGTATATTAAAAATTATATTTAGTATTCCTAATCAGGTACACATAAGAGTAAATTAGTTTTCATGCATTTATCATCATGCATCAAAAATTAAAATGGCACATCATCTTGCAGTGTTGACCTAATACATGGATATCCATAAATATTATAAGGTAGTGGTTATTGTCCTGGTAGATTAGATAGTAGTGGAAAAAAATCTACTATCTATCATCTATAAAAATAGGAAATTGAATCAGTTTATTTATAGGAAAACCATTTAATTGTATTCTTTTAGTATTAATAAAATAATTGTATTTATCCTATATAGTAGGGATATGTTTGAACCATGTGAATTCATTATTATTATTAGTTATGTGTGAGTAAATTTATTCTTATATTTTTATATGTTTCAGATGATCTAGTCATAGTAATCATGAATATTCAATATCTGATGATGGATAGTAGTTCCATCATCCTGATGTTGATATCATTTGTCACTGGATTTCAAAATGTTTCATATTTATTTTGTAAGTGAGGTTCTACAATGGAGTTCATAAAAACGTGGGGAGTTAAATAAAATAAGTGTTACCAGGTATTCTCTTTTAATAAGGCTTCTAGTGTGTTTCTTTATTTAGTACATGAACATTTTAATGGATTTTTATTATTTTAAATGGAATTAAATTGGTAGATTAAAATGTATAGATTGTCATTTTTTACCAATCATACAATTAATTCTATAGAACTATAATATCAAAATATTAGTTTAGAAGAATAAAAAGCTTACATTTAGGGGATTAAAATAAAAGAAAATGAAAATGAGTGATGGAAAATAATTTTCGAAAACTAACTTGGGGTAGTCTGGATTAATGTTTCCTAGAAAATATCCTTCACTAACAATAATTTATATAGAAATACTGAATATATTGTGATACATTTTATTATGTTGGAGAATTCTTAAACAACGACAATTTTTTGTCAAATTATAATGAATATTCTATATAAGTATGTATTAATGAAGGATAGTGGATGTTCATATGAAAGTGGTCAATGTGATCCAGAGTGAGCTAGAGTATGTTCTTGTAAAGATCACTATAGGTACGTGGGTATTAATTGTTTATTCATCACTTATGGAATATTTATATGTGATGGTATGTAATATCCCCTCTTTTGTAATGATAATAATTATTTTTTTGGGAAATAAATTACGATTATATTTTGGGAAAATGTAAATAATTAATAAAAAATAATTAATAAATAATTTAAAGGACTGTCAAAAGGGTAAATGCCCAGTTAAAAGCACGGAATATTATTTATATTTTTTGGATATAGAATCAGAATTAGTATGGTATTATAGGGCCCATAGAGACTATATATTGATATAATAAAAATAATAAATATTCTATATCCCACGAACATGTTTGTCATTAAATAAATAATGTAATATCCTGTAAAAAATGTCTAAAAATGGAATTATGAGACCACCATTAAATTGAAAATGAATTTTTTCCAAAGATATAACAAAACCTTTTAGTTCATCTATAAGGTAACATCCATAAAAAAATCATAATCCTGAGTTCTAGTCAAGAATTTATATTCATTATCTTGGAGTATCTTTTTTACGTTAAGAGAATTATAGAATGATTCCATAACTCAAATATAAAAAACCATGAAATAAAAATTGTACACATCTAATTAGTTTTTATTTTTACCATGATATGAAACTTTTAAAATAAATCATGATTTATTTTCATATAAAATCATTGTGACTGTCAATCTGACATCATCCTTTACCATACACATACATAAACCTTGTGAAATTTTTTAAAAATGAATAATATGAGCATAAAATATTATTAAGAAATATTAAAAATAATGGAATTTGTTAGTTTAGTAAAACTGGAAAACCCATGAAATATTTACCTTAATTTTAATTTTCATTAAAGTAAACAATTAGAAAAATATTCACAAGAAAACACAAAATTTTTTATCTCAAATAATTCTTTTAAAACCCATAAAAAGAATTAAAGTCTCTTTTTAGTTGACTTAGAGAATTATATTAATAAAACCCTTTCAAAACACTTTTAATTAGAATAACCATATGACTGACCTCATATATATTCATTACTCAACACTTTAAATATCTTTAATGGGTATCCACCATCATATAATCTATATCAGGTTCACCTATAAGCTATAATGGGTCTCAATGCTACTTATAATCTATATTGGGATCACCCATTTTTTCTGACCTAAAATTGGGGTCAATCCTTGTACAAGATATATCGGGATCACCCACAAGATATTATGGGTCTCAAACCTTTGAATAAAATGTACTTATCTCACCCATTTCATTTAATTATCAATTGTTCAAGAAGTGATAAACTTTTACAACTTTGGAAATAAAGTAAAAAAATATAAATCTTTTATTCACATAATTAAACATTTCAAAATAGTTTTAAAAACCTTAACATGAAAGAGAATTAAGGTTTGAAGGAAAACATCAATAGGGTATTTATTTAAAATAAAATTATCTTATTACTTTGGAAATATTTAAATCATAATACCCACAGTATGATGAAATTAAAAACATTAAATTCTATGAGAATAGATAAATTCATGAAATAAAATTCAAAAGGGGTTGTATATACACTATATAAAATAATAAATATTCATGACATCGGTATATGCCTCAATGAATGGAAATTGAAACAAAGTCCATTACCATTAGTTTGATTCATCATGTATATCATTATATTAATGAATAATAATATTTATATAGTTATTTAATTGATTGGTAAATTTTTTCAATTTTCCATTACTTTTATTAAACTTAATAACAAGTTATATACATTTACATAATAAAATAATTTTATGTCATATGTTTTGATCATATTTGGTGTATGTGTGAAAATGATTTTGGTAGGTAAACTATGATCAATGTGGTAACTATTTAAACATTTCAAAAATAATTATCATGATATAATTATCGTATTTATACATCACAAATAGTTTTATAAATAATAATGAAATATGTTTATGAAAAATGAAATAACATTTTGATCATTTAGACGGTTGGTCATACTTACACATAAGAATCATTTCCATTTTACAATAATCATTATAGAAAGAAGGAAATTAACATTTATCTTTATATAGTTATAATTATATCATAAATACAACAATAGATAATTGTATAAACTTATATATATCATTCTGTTGTTGTGGCTATTAAAAAATCAATCATATCACATCGATGAGGTCGTTCTCCACACTCCCGTGAACGATATTATCAGTTTTTCTAAGATTGAAAAGATACGAAATAATTATTATATTATTATTAAATAATGGTAAATATGTCATTAATATCATAATATTTCACTTATATAATATATATACATCATAATTACCCTTATTACATTCAGTTATTAGGTTAATGAAAACAAACAACATCACTTCATGTGGTTGTAGTTCATCCAACACTTGAACGTCGTTATCATATCCCTTATGTATTAGAATATAAAAATTTTATATTTGATATAATGACTACTGATGTAAAATTATTTTAAAAATATCTTATAAAAACATTAGATCTGTCGTTATACCCAACCGTGAGAGATAATAATGAAAAAATGCATGACATCATTTTGCGGGGCTGTAGTCTGCCCTACACAGAAATTATGATTTTCTATCCCATTTGATGGAAGTGTGTGTGGTTTTAGGTTGAACCCTTAAAATATAAATATATAAGTTTATTTAATATAATAATGTTATTATATAATAATTAAATAATTAAAATTGAAGGAGGTGGATAATGAAAAAATATAATTACACATGTTGAAGAACATTACCTCTTTTTTTGGTATCCTCCTTTGGTTTAGGCTAAACCCTTCCTCTATTAGAGTTATAAACAAAATATTTCTTATATATTGAGGGTATAGATTTTTGGGGAGTGATTTGGGTTGTGTATGGATGTGGAAAATGGATTGAGAACTGTGGATAAGTGGGGATAGCTAGTGCCCTATTATTATTGAGGATGGGTGATATTATTTGAAATAAAAAAAATTATTCACTATTGGGTGGTCATCCATACATTAGGTTATTAAAAAATTGAATTATAATCTATTTAAGTCTTTATTTGGACTTTCAAATACTCCCAAACAAAAAAAAATCATTTTTACCATTTCATCCCTTGACTTCTTTGTGTCCTTATTTTTACCATTTTGGATTATCACTACTGTAACTAATTTTATAACATGGGTAATTTATACATTAAAAGAAAATTAAAGTTATAATTCATATAAAACTTATGAAAACTTATTAAAAATATGATATCCAATATTTATAACAAAAATACCTTATGTGTTGTAAAATAAGTTTAACCAAAGGGCAAGTAATACGTAAAAAAATTAATTCAACCCTAACCATGATAATAATGTTTTTACAATTTCTAGGTCTATATGTTACCTATTAAAAATTAATTTATACATTAAAATAAAATATTTAATATTTATTAGCAATTATAATTCACTTAGTAGAAGGTATTGTTTTTATTAATTTTAAATCATTTAATACAATAGCATTTCTTATAAAAAACATTAACATCAATTTTGACATTATATATTTAATTTAAATAATAAAATATCCTAAAAATTGATGTAATTTGAATTTATTAATCTGAAACCTATGTAAAATTTTCCATCAATATAAAAAATTAATATAAGATAATAATTCACTCAATTTAATTCATTTTTAATATTTTTATTATCTTTTATTTTAGTTCATTGCAATTTAATAATTACTCGGTTGTCATTTCATTAGAATTTTATGAAATTATTTAATATCTAAAAATTTAGAATTAATTATTATGTTGAAAAAATTGATTATATATCCATATAATATCTATAACTACTCATAAGTTTTTTTGTACCTATACAAACTTTTTTTATATATTAAGATCAAGGAAGGTTCCTATTTTTCCTTTTTCATCACATAATTTATTACATTGGTCACTTTCAAGGAATAGTATCCCAATAACTCAAAAAATAGATACTAATGTGAAAAGGGTACATGTATGCAAATTTTACGGATTTGTACAAGTTTCTAGGTTATTATACACATTATATTATACATTTATCCACTAAGTAAACTCATTTTTATCTTAATAATTGTAAGTAAATTTAAATTTTTTATCTAATAATAATGAACAGAAATTAAGTTGTGCATATTAGATAAAATAAATGATTTTTATTCAAATATAGAATCCATTTGGACAAATTAAATTCAAATAATTGTTAGTATTTAATATAAAATTTATCCCGTAGATGGGATGAAAAAGCGTGTTTTTAAGAGAAAATGTTCAAAACAGTACAATGTCATTATATCAAAATACAATATGAAAAATACTCCAATGAACTAATTTTAGTTAATTGATAATTTTTTTACTATTTTTACATTGAAACAAATGGAAAATATAATTTAACATTGTAAATTATTTTAACGAAAAGGAACATTTGAAATAAAATTCAGTATTTTCACTACTCATTAAAAAATCAAAAATCTCAGAAAAATCTCAAAAAATATCCCAATGATAATTTTGATTTTTTATTTTTTAAATTAATTTTATATTTTCAGTTATATTCTCCAAAATTTGTAAAAATAAATTTAAATTTACTTACACAAAGAGCAATTAAACAGTCTTTTAGAAAAATACTATTTTCATAAAACATTTATTTTTCTATTAAATGATTATTAATATATTTCTAATAAGTAGATAATAATAATTTTCATAAATAATTTATTATTATTCCTAATTGAGAATTTAATTTCTAGGTTATAACTATTATATTATATAATAATATTTTAAGAGCATTTTTTATTTCATTTAAACTTATTGATGCCTATAATTTGCGCTCTTGAACACAATTTTCCTCTATTCGAATATCTGGTTTTTACATCCTACCCTACTAAAAATGAATTTTTTTCCTAGATATTCATCTAGTTTATCAATGGTTTAACATTTTTACAATTCCTTCATAGAAACCAAATTGTACAAATGAGAAAAAAATCACTTCAAAATTGAAATTTGGAATCACTGAGGTCACCTGATGTTACGTATAAGTGGGTTTCCATAGAGGGAGAACATTGGTGGGAAATTAATAGATATATTTGGAAGGTAAAACTAATTCCCATGGACTAATAGTGGGTTATTGAGAACATGGTTAATATACTTTTGATGAAAATAAAACCATAAACCAAATAGGACTAGAAATTATTATCAATGTCATCATAAATAATTGTTTATGATAAAATTAAATTTTGATATAATTTTCATAAATTTGAGGATTCCTTCATCATCTAATCTAAGATCATAAGGAAATATACATGTTTTGTATAATTTCAACCTATGAATAATTTCCACTATAATATAAATTTTTTATCCAAACTATTAGTATTAAAGGTGAATTTTTCATGACCTAGGCTCTAGAATAAGCTCTTAAACCATCATATAATCCTCAAAATAATAACAAGATATTTATCCTTTATGTAGATATTAAAAAAAATAAAAATGGTTATCCCAAGGTTAGATAATTCTCAATATTATCAAAAATTATTATTATGAAATAATACATTAATCTCTAATGTTAAATAATTATACCCAATGTTATATCTAAATCATTCTCTAGATAATTTACCCTAAATTTTACTAATACCATTAATTATATTTCTACAGATGTAATGGTATTATTCCTCAAAAATATTTAAACATATTCCTTGGACATCTATAAAAACTCAATAAATATCTCCCAATGTATTTCTAATACTTTTAAAATAAAATTAGTGCAGTCTAATAAATTTATATTATTATAATCCTTTGAAAAATACAGAGCTCACTATAGATGTCACCACATCACTAGATGAAACAACATCAATAGTAGAAGTAGAAAAATTATTTTACAAACATTTTTTCTTCTTATCATTATTATTTACACCTTGAGTACGTAAGTTCGAACATGAATTAGAAAAATATCCAAACTCATTGAAACTAAAACATCACATTGATAATGGGATATCTTTTATCTCATTATGAGATTGTTTGTGACTTTTTTTATTATAGTGAAAAACCATGTGACCAAAATTACCACAATAGAAAAACTTTATATATATTCACATACATTCTCTAGAATGTATTTTACCACACATGGATAATGTTTTGGGAATACCTCCATAATCCTTAGTTGGTTTCTTCTACATTTCCCTCCACTATGACTAGTTCATTATCTTGTCATCTTGGGGAACATATGTGCTGGAAAACTCTATATAAAATTTCACTGTCGAACAAAAAAATTTCTCATAACATTTAAATTTTCATGGGTCCAATTATTCCTTAATCGTATTCTTAATATTTAGTAAAATCCATTAATTTTACTAATAATGCATCATAAAATTCCTATCACATACCGGGACAAAGTTGTGATGTTTTCTTCATATTCATCCACCAAATAATTATTTTTTATTATCTATTCTAGGAATGGTTTTTCAAACCTATGTAAAACAAATTTGAGTAAATATTCTTCAAGGATAATATTATTAAAAGTTTCCCATTATATAGTATCAAGATCATATTTCTATAAGGTATTCAAAAATAAATACCACCATCGATCAGAATTAAATTCAAAATGACAGATGGAAAGTGTAACCTTTTGATGTTACGAACATCCCAAGAATTAAAATATATTCTCCAACTAATTAATCCATATTTATACAAACAATATATCAAATAATTCATTTAATAATGGAGGATTTTTTATCATAACATGATCTAACATTATCATGTTCCTTTGTGGTAGATTGGGTTCCTCTCATTCTTGGATACAAATACCATTAATAGATTTGTCAAAATATCAATCACTATAAATAAACTATTATGTTATAATTCCAACCATCTCAAGATTATTATTTAGAAGGATACATACCTATTGGTTTCATCCCACTATATCTTCCAAGTTTCCTTTGTGGAAAACCATTCTGAACATACATTGTTTACATAAATAAACATGTTAATTTTAAAATTCTATATAATCTAATCTTAACCATATTGTAAAATATTCCAAGGGAATGTTATTAATATTATCCTAAACTAAATTTTTTTCTAATCCATCCTTTGATACCAACTATAAGGTCCTAGGCTATATAATTACATGATCATAATTTTTAGTAAAGAATGTACTTTATTTCACTTTTAGGATATTTTTAGGTTAATGGTTTATGAGAAATACGAAATAAATCATACAAAAAAACCATGAAATAAAAATATGGAAATTATGATTAGTTACAATTTATAACATAATAGAAAAAATTTAAAATAAACGAAAATTATTTTTCATTGAAAATATCCATGACTTTCAAATTTTCATCTTCAATTCCCTTACTCATCCATAATCCATATGAAATAATTTCAAAAAAAATATGGGATGATTAAATATTCTCAATAATGGATATAAAAATAGTAAAATCTATCAGTTCAATAAAAACAAGAAAATAAATGAAATATTAACCTTTACATCAGTGTTCATTTATAAAATTAAATAATAAAATCAAAATAAAAGAGAAAGACGTTTTTCATCGAGAATACATTAGAACTCATATCAAGAAATTAATTTTTTATGGTGACATAGAGTATCATATTTATAAACCCCGTTCAAAACCTTTTTAATTAGAATAATGATATATCTGACTTCCAATATAATCATTACCTGATTCATTTGAGATGTTATTGGGGATCTCCCTTTGTAAAAGCTATATTGGGATCACCTATGATATATAATGGCTTTTAACCATTTCTTTAAGGAATATTAGGTTCACCCATTTTTCATGATCATGAATTGGGATCAAACCTTCATATAAGTTGTATTAGTCTCACCCATGAGCAATAACAGTTATCAACCCTTAAGGTAAGCTATATAGGGCTCCCCCGTTTTATATAAATAATAGGTTCCATAAAATGAATAAACACTCATCATATCAACCATGGAAAAACTCTTTTAAATTCATGTTAAATGCCCTTTTGGATAAAATTACCATTTTCTATTAAAAATAAACACCCGATACTAAAAACAATTCCTCAAAAAAACCAAATAAATAAACAATATCCCCTAAAAATAGAAGGAGTTTTTTTCATTTAAGAAAACATGTATTATTCTAAGGTAATAAATAAATAAAATAATAGATATTATAGAAGGAAAATTCATTGTCACTGTATACTTTGAAAATAGAATATTCCATTTGTTTTTCTCAAAACATTGTGTTCAATGCACATAAAAGAGATTCATTTTTTAAAAACTATGAAATAAAGAAAAATTAACTTTTTAAATCTTTTATTACAATATAAAAACATTTAAAAAATAATTTTCTTAATAGGAACATAGATAAATAGAGTATTTGGAGGAATACATTAATAAGGGATTTATTTAGATGAAATTTCCCTTATTACTTTTGAAATATTAAACTCATAGGTCCCATGAAATAATAACATTAAAAACATTAAATATATTGAGAGTTGATAAATTCATTATATATACATAAAAATGGGATGTATATACACCTTATAACATAAGAATGGTGTATAACATCAAGATATGCCACAATGAATGGAAATGGAGTTGATGTTCCTTAACTTTTGTATGATTCATTATGCGTGACTTTTTATTTTGGAATAACACACTTATGTTAATTTTCTAACTTATTGATAAATTTTTCTAGTTTATTATTAATTTTTTCACTTATTAACATGTTTTGTATAATTACTTAATCAATTGAGTTTACGTCAGAAGTTTTGACCATATACAGTTTATGTGTCACAAATTCCTTTTGTAGGTCCTCTATGGTCAAATGGGTCATTATTTAAAAATATATAGAATAATAGTTAGGAAATAATTATCATATTTATAAATAAATTATATATTTAAAACCAATCATGATATATAGTTATGAAAAATTAACTGACCTTATGATCATCTAGATGGTAGGCCATGCATATGTATGAGTAATGTTTCAATTTATAAATGATCAATATGAAAAAAGTTAACTAAAACTTAACATTAAAAAATGATAAATAAAACATAAATAAAATAATATTTAACTATATATACTTATTTATATTACTATTTTTATGATGTGATAAAAACAAGAATCAAATAATATTAAGGAGATGGTAGTCAGAATATCCATGAAGGATTTTATCACATATTCAGTGATTAAAAGGGTAATAAATAAAATGTTATATTATTCCTAAATAATGAAAAATATTTAATTAATATCATATTATGTCATTTATATCACATATATTCATTATTTTTACCCTTATTACCTTCCATGTAACATGTTAGTGAAAATGAATCACATAGCATCATGAGGTTATATTCCACCGTACACACAAATGACCTTATCTTATCCATTAATTATTGGAATATAAAAATGTTACACAAGATATAATGAAACAATAGGAATAATTTTGTTATAAATATTATTCATAATCTTTATATACATCATTATACTTATACATGATAGGTGTGAATGGAAAAATGAATAATATCATTTCATGAGGTGGTAGTCTGCCGTACACACAAATAATGATTTTGAAACCCATTTTATGGAAGTCTGTGTTGATATAGGTCAAAACCATAACATATAAACATATATGTATATATAATATAATGATATTATTATATTATCACTTTATGATATATATTTAAGGAGGTGTAGAAGGAAACAATATCAAGATTCATGTTGACGAACATTACCTCTTCATCTGGTATCCTCCTTTTATTTGTGACACATCCTTCATAGGATGGATTTATAACCAAAATAAGGCATCCAAGATGAGGTTAGGGAAGTTTGGGAGTGACTTTTATAGAGTATGGATGATAAAATGGTCATTATAGGTGTAGAAAAGTTTGGATATTGAGTTCCATTTTATAGTTTAGGATGAGTGGCCTTCTTTTAAATACTAAAAATTATTCACCATTAGGAGGTCATTATAAATAATCAACCAAAAAATTTATAATAATTTATTTTATGGTTTATTTGGTCAAGTAACACCTCCACCACACAAAAAGAAAATATTTTTTATCAATTTGTTCCAAAAAAAATAATTTACCCTATTTTTAACATCTTGGTTTTCACTATGGTAAATAATTTTATAACCTACATAATTTATACATTAAGACTAAGTTAAAGTGATAATTTTTTAAAAATTATAACCCTTAGTATAATTATGATATCTAATTTATTAATAAAATATCATCTGTGATAATAATTAATTTTAATAGATGTGCATGTAACGTGAAAAAAACTGGTTTAACCAAAACCGTGGTAATGATGTTTTACTATTTAGGTGAAATTTTGTTTATTATAAATGATCAATTGGTATATAAATATACCATATTTTATATTTAATCAAATTTAAAAATAAAATGGATAAAGGTACATTTTTTCCCAAATTTTATGACAATTAATAAAATATCATATATTATAAAATAACATTAATATCAACATTAATATCATATATTTTATTTAAATTTGAAAGTATCTATAAAATGATGGAATTTGAATTTATTAAGTTTAGAATTTTTTTAAAATGATATATAAATCTATAAAATTTAATGTAATGTAATAATTATTTCTATTTACTACACATTAAAAATTTTATGCATTATTTTTAATTAATTATTAGCTAAATAATTATTATGTAGGCATTTCTTAATAATTTTACTTAATAAATCAATTTATAAAAATTATATATAAATTATTATGGTAAAAACTAATTTATATTTCCAAATAATATCTATTATTGCACATATGTTTTTTCCCTATCCCAAATATTTGTAGATAATAAAATAAAGGTTACTTTATTATCATTTTCTTTACGAAACCTATTATATAGGTCACCTTAATGGATTAGAAACACAAAAACTCATAATAACGATCCTAATGTGATAAGTGTCTTCATATTTCTAGTAAATGGTAGTTTTTAAAAATTTAGGTCATTTTATACAATATATTCTTTTCATAACCACTAAGTAAACTCATTTTTACATTAATCAACTTAATTATATTTATCTATTTCCCGAAATAATTATAGTAAAAAATTAATTACACCTTATTATATATTGTAATTAATTATTATTCAAAATATGTAATTAATATTTTAAAATTAAATTTTTATAATTTTTATAATTAGAATTAAAATTAATCTCGTAGGAGTGGCCAGAAAAAAAATTCTTAAGTAAGAATGTTCAAAATTTTACAATTTTTATATAAATTTCACCATGAATAAGCCTCCAATGAAAAAAATTGAATTAATTTATATTAAATTGACCTAATTCTACATTAAATTTTATTAACAACATAATTTTCCATAATATTGTATTTATATGGAAACACATATTCCAAATAAAATTTAGTATTTTTCGATTTTCATCAAAAAATGAAACTTCACAGAAAAATAAAAAAAATAAATCATATTCTAAATTTTTATTAAAATTTACAATTTTATGTTTAATTGTTCATATATATTCTTTTAAGCTGTTAATAAATAATTTTAAATTATGTATTCAAAGTGAACGTAAACCATCTTTAATAAAAAATACAATTTTTTCAGAAAAAAATGCATTATAATTCAAATGATTCTTATTTCATTTATAATCAATAGATAACAAAAAAATTAATAATTTATTTATGAATATTCAAATGAACAATGTAAGTGTTAGGTTACACCTATTATATTAAATAATAATAATTTAATAAAGTTTCAAATTTCATTTAAACTTGATGTTGCATGTAATTTACGTTATTGAACATAGTTTTCCTCTTAAAATCATAGGGTGTTACAATGTCGTGTGTTATAGTTTTGGGAGTTTAGTAAGATATCATGATGTGGTAATAATTTTTGGTATAATAATATTTTTTATTGTTAGAAATAATAATAATAATATTATTATTATTATTATCAAATAAAAAGATTGAAATTATGTGTGTAATTAATAATTATGTTAAATAAATGGTGTTGTGTGATTAATAAGAATTTTCTAATTGTCGGAATTTAATGAATGTTATTTTTTGTAATGAAAATCATTGAAATTATAAGATACATATATCATTAATAATAATTTTTTTTTGTTATTCTTATTAATAATTTTTGAATATAATTTTGGTGTGTATATATATAATGTGTGTATATATGGGATAAACGTATATGTATATTTACTTGGGAAGTTGAATATTTGTATATACCATTGTGTTTATATATAAAGCATGTACATGTATGAGATAAACATATTTATATATATACATGTGAAGGTATATATATATATACAGATGTGTTTGTGTACATATAAGATGTATATGTACGATCTATATATATATAGAGGTTTATATTCATAAATCAGTATATATATAATTTATATACATATAATGAAGGCTTTTAAAATATATTAAAGTAATTCATTCCACTGATTAAAATAGTAGTTTTAATAAAAAATGAAAGTTGTTTTTTTGGAGGAGCATCGTAATTAAGAGGAAGAAATAATTAAATAAGTAAATGAATGATGATCGATGGAGGTACTATTATATTAAAGAGGAAGTTTTTGGGCTGCAATGCATATAAGAAAAAAAATCAACATAACTGAATTAATAATAATTATAATATATGATAAAAATATAAATGGGGGGATTTAGGGGAAGTGTTTTGGGAAATGGATGGCACCTTCCCATCCCTAATACCTCTACCTCCCCTCTCCATTATTATTTTTTATTTTATTTTATTATGTTTTAAAAAATATCTCTTCAATATCTCATGTGGTATTTATTAGATTAAATTATGTTTGTGTCATTGGGTTCTTATCAATAAGAATAATTTTAAAACTTTGTTTTTCCTAAGGCACTAAGAATTTAGTGGTGAAACTAAACTCGTACATCATCCCTTTTCATCAATCTCCATTGCTTCAAATGTAGTAATTACATGAAATTAGCACATGCTTTAAATTGGCTATTATTATGAATGTGTGAATTCGTGTTTAACCCAGTGTGAAACCTATGTGTAGGGGGACCTTTACTTTATCATGTGTTGTATACGGGTGATTGGAATGATTTTTCTGTAAACATGTGTATCCTTTGAAACCTATGTTTAATGGTTGATAACTTGAAGTGAGTGTGTTTGTGTGTGTGTGTGTAACCTCGACTAGTTCTTGTGTTTCTTTCATATGGATTATCTAGATGATGGTACTGTTTGTTTGATGTGATATTGATCTCTCATATTGTATGAATGTTTGCATGAGCTATTTTTTATTTATAGTTTATGTTGTTCGTGTCATATGGAATATCCCTTTCTTGGAGAGATGTGTAATTTATTGATCGACATGTACATAGGCTATACCTTCCAAGGTATATGTCAAACATGTTTTTTAACTATCCCATCGAGATGGGGGTATGTTAGACATGGATGGTGATGTTTTTAGAAGCATTGTGTCTATGTCGGTATTTTTCTCCCATCATGTTGTCAGAGTAGGTTTAGTCAGTCCTCGAGGAACCAAAATGTGTTTTGTACATCTGTTATATATTGTTTTATATTAGTACCATGTTATTTTTCATGAATATAAATTTTATATTTTATGAACTGAGATTTAGTTTCATTGGTGGGGTCATACTGATTCTTGTTCTCAAACCCTACTCTAGAATTTTGATGTAATTTTAAAATTCATAAATAAACACCCAATGAAGGTGAAAGGGAATATTCTTGATGGATGAGTAGGTAGAGTATGAGGATGAGGTCATTGTTGAATGGAGTTCTCATAAGATATTGATAAAAGGAATTTTTATTGAATATTTTTTTGATAATAAATGACAAACACTCCTCACATTGTGTTATATATGATCAATTATGGAATATTTGGGATTAGATCACTCAATTGAAAATTTGATGAAAATTCCAGTTTTACCCTTTTAAAGTGCACTGTGGTAGATTATGAATAAATATTTTTACTGCACGAATTGGAAATTAATATTTTGTTACCGAATGCCTCACTAAATTTTCTACAACTTTCATTCAGGCCATTGGAGCTAGATCGTGGGTTTACATGGAGTAAATTGGCCATGATGACAAAGCTGGACCGGACTCGCTGGGTTGGATTGTGCTTCTGTATTTGGGCCATAACATTCTTATCCCTACTTGGATGTGGCACGAATTTGGAGAGAATCTATAAGACACAAATTCTCGCAAATCAGTCTTCTGGAAGAGTAGCTGGATCGCTCGTTTTGGAGGTCAAACAGGCGGTGAAACTTGGATTAAAATATTTTCCTGAATTTCCACATTCACACTTGAAACCATTTGTAACCCTAGACCTCCCCAACTCTATTTAAAGGACATTTTCACTCTTTGGGAGGCTAGATCGGATCTTGGAAAAGGTGTAGCCGAGAGTTGGTTTCCTAGGAACTCATCTAACCCCTTGGAAGAAGTGAGGCTTTGTGCAAGGATCTCTTCCAAGAAGGCTCTCCTCTCCCAACTCCACTTGTGTTTCATTGTTTTCATGCTTGTAACTTGTCCTTTTCTTCAATAAATCTTCTTTGTTATTCTTTTACTGTATTCTTTTTTTTTCTTCTTAGTTCTGGAATCTTAGAGTGGAGACATTATTGGGTATTTCCCTTTCAATCCGTTGCTTATGCAAAACGTCTCCAAAATGAAAATTCCAACCATGGAAGAGTAGTTTCGTTCATAGTCGATCTAATCCCTACCCCCTTCATTTATTCATTTTGAATCCTTGAACATACTGTAATTCATAATTTGTGATCAATTAATTGAGATTTAAGTTGTAAGGAACTCACTCGACTTGCATCTGACCGCGAGGTTGGTCCTGTGTGAATCGAGAGAGACAAACTTCAATGGTAAGATCTAATCAATTGGGATAGAATTGTAGGGTTCAACTCTCATCCCTAAACTTAATTAATTCTCAACTCTAGAGAGGAGGTTCTTCCCTAATTGTCCATTGATCATAAGTTGGATTTGGACCACAATCAAAGTAGGGTACTACGATTGGAAGTCTCAAAGACAACCTAGTGCTCATTTCTTCAAATACATGTGGTTGTGTCAAATTCCGTAGGGTTAGGGGGTTGACAAGGTTAGGGGGTCACATTTTAATTAATTATAATCATATGAGATAATGATTAAAGAATGGTTAAGGGGTAGATTAGATTGGCTATGACTTCTCATAGTAGTTCTTTTAAAGAAACAGTGTTCGTGATTGTCTTTTACTCCTTGATTTCCTTGATTTTTTTGTTTCGTATTCTAAAAGTCTTTCAATCAAACCACCCCCATATTTTATCACTTTGTTTCTTTTTTGTGGTTTCTTCAAGCCTTCTAGCGGTTTTTAAACTAATTCCTCCTCAAGAGAACGACCGAGGTCAGCCACTGTGCTGCACTTAGTAAAGAAAAAATATCATTTGAAAGCGCCCACGACATCGCCTTTCAAATTTGGCGTCATTGCCGGGGAGTAAATAGTATTCTCAATCAATTAGAGGTATTTGTTTTTTTATTTCATTCTCTTCTTCCTCTTCTCACTTTCTTCTTTCACCATTCTCAATGTTGGTTCATTTTTCTCTTCTACTTCTTCTTAATTTTTTTAGACCATCAATTGAACTCCATTCTCATGATATTGTGGTATATTCTTCTTCTTAATTTCTCTATTTTTATATGATTTATGACACGGTCCCAACTTGAGGATCTCTTTGATCTATACCCTGAGATTGAACGCAGCCTTAGGGCTCGAATCAGGCAATCTCGGTCCACGGGAAGTGTCGACATTTACGCAACAGGAGAACTCCTCCATTTTGGAAACAATGAAATTGGAAACACATCTAAATCCAAACTAAAACAAGAACCAATGGATGAGAATAATGGAAATGAACTTAATAGAACCATTCGAGAATTGGCCGCACCAGATATTAACTATCAACCAAATTGCATTGCATACCCAACTCTTGAATCAGACATTGAACTTAAATCTGGACTAATTCACCTTCTTCCAAAGTTTCATGGATTATCTGGTGAGGACCCAAACAAACATTTAAAGGAATTTAATGTAGTCTTCTCGACTCTTAAACCATGAAATGTCTCTGAATATCAAATTAAATTAAGAGAATTCCCATTCTCACTTGACGGAGCTGCAAAGGATTGCATGTAATATTTACAACCTGAAGACGTAACATGTTGGAACGATTTGAAACATCTTTTCTTGCAGAGGTTCATTCCAGCATCAAGGACTACATCCATTCGAAAGGAGATATCAGGGATCAAGAAGGCATAAGGGGAGTCGATGTATGATTATTGGGAGCGCTTCAAGAAGTTATGTGCAAGCTACCCACATCACCAAATTAGTGAACAACTACTTATCCAGTACTTCTACGAAGGCCTCACACCTATGGAGAGGAGCATGGTGGATGCCGCAGCTGGAGGAGCATTGGTGGACAAAACACCAGCAGCCTCACGTTCATTGATTAACAAGATGGCCCAAAACTCCCAACAATTTGGAGATAGAGGTACACCACATGTCAGGGGAGTACATCAGGCAAGTCCTTCTTCCCTTTAAAATCATTTGATTGATACCAAGTTGGAAGAATTGACCACTATGGTGAGGCAGATTTCGTTGGCTCAAAAGACATCCCAACCCACTTCTTCAAGGCCATTTGGCATTTGCACCGAGACAATCCACCCAACTGATTATTGCCCCCAATTACAAGAGTCAGAGGATTGTGCTACCATATTTCCTGGGAGACCATATCGGCAACAACAACAACCACAGAAGAAGTATGATTCCTTTGTACCAACATTTAACCAAGGATGGAGAGATCAATAAGATATGAGGTTTGGCTCTGGACATCAACAAAGGCCCCCCTTTCAACAAAACTTTCAGTATCCTCCACCTTACCAACAAGGTTTCCAACAACCCCAAAGGTGATTTGAGGCCCAAGCATCAACAAGTCAGCAACATGGGAGTTCTCAACCAACGGTATATTCTAATACTGATGATCTTTTGAAACAAATTGTTCTTAATCAACAGAATGAGTGGAAGAGTCAAGGTTCTGAGTTGAGGGAGTTGAAGACACAAATGAGTCAGATTGCCACCGCCTTCCACTTACTGGTAAGTAAGAACTCTGGAGCCCTTCCTTCCCAACCTACTCCCAATCCCAAGGGGAATGTAAGTGCCATCACATTAAGAAGTGGGAAGAAAACAGTTGATACATCTGCACCTACAATACCACTGGGATTCACCTCTACTCCGGAGAAGCCACTTCCCATACCAAATGATGAGAAACCCAAAGAGGAAGATAAAGGTAAGAAAAAGGTTGATGATATTCCTCATAAACCACTTCCATTCCCAAATAGAGTTGTACAAACTAAGAAGATGGCTGAAGAGGAAATGAAAAAAGAGGTTTTGGATACATTCAAGCGTGTCGAGATCAACATCCCTCTACATGAAGCCATCAAGAAAATACCGAGGTATGCAAAATTCTTAAAAGAACTATGTAAAAATAGAAGAGGGCTAAAGGGAAATGAGCGGATCAACCTTGGAAAGAACGTATCTGCACTCATCACACCAACCATGTAAATTCCAACGAAGTGCAAGGATTCTGGGACATTCACCATACCATGAACCATAGGGGAGTTACACTTTTCTGATGCTTTATGTGATTTAGGAGCTTCAATAAATGTGATGCCTCACTACGTATTCTCTTCGTTACAGGTTGGTGAATTGAAGCCGACAAGAGTAGTGGTGCAATTGGCGAATAGAGCTACATCATATCTAGTGGGAGTCCTTGAGGATGTGCTTGTCCGGGTAAGAGACATGATCTTTCCAGCAGACTTCTATGTGCTCAGAATGGAGGATGATCAAGTAAGTTATCGTGCTCTCATCATCTTAGGCAGGCCCTTCCTCAAAACTGCAAAAACTATCTTAAATGTACATGAGGGTACACTTTCCATGGATTTTGTGGATGAAGTTATAGTCTTTAATGTTATGGAATCCATGAAGTATCTTTCAGAGGACCATTCTGCTTTTGTCATCTCCCATTTTGAGCCACTAAATAAAACCCCAATGGAATTTTATTGTCATATTCTTTGAAAGATTATGAGTATTGGTTCTCATTTGATGTCTAAGAGAACTTCCACACCTATTTTTGATGGAGAAATATCTCTTGGATTTGATTTTTATGTGGATGAATATTATGATTTTGATCATGCGAACTCTGATTATGACATGTCTATTGAGTATGCTGATGGATTTGATGCAATATTCTCTGATTTTGATGATGTGTATTCTGATACTGATGTTCATTGTGAAGATATATCTTTTGCATCAATTTCTCCATCCATACATCACCCCCCTACATTGGAACTCAAGTCATTTCCCCCAAATCTTAAATATGCATATTTGATGAGTGGTGAGAGATTACCTGTTATCATTGCTAATGATATACCTTTTGAACATGAAGAAAAACTTTTGAATCTTTTAAAGGAGAACATTAGGGAAATTTGGTGGACATTGGCTGACATATCAGGTATTAGCCCCTCCATTTGTATGTATAGTATTCTCCTGGAGGATGGGGCTAAACTGATTAGGTAGCCACAAAGGAGACTTAATCCAACACTTTTAGAGGTTGTTAAGAAAGAAGTTGAAAAATTACTTGAGGCGAGTATCATTTACCCCATTTCTGATTCACAGTGGGTTAGCCCAGTCCATGTTGTACCAAAGAAAACCGGTTTCACTGTTATAAAAAATGAAAATGACGAGTTAGTTCCTGTGAGAGTACAAAACAGTTGGAGAGTGTGTATTGATTATAGGAAACTAAATCAAACCACTCGTAAGCACCATTTCCCCCTCCCATTCATTGACCAGATGCTTGAGAGACTTGCAGGTAGGACACATTATTTCTTCTTGGAAGGTTTCTCGGGTTATTTTTAGGTTCCCATTGCAGCAGAGGACCAGAAGAAGAAGACTTTCACAAGCCCCTTCGGCACATTTGCCTACAGGAGGATTTCATTGGGACTTTGCAATGCACTAGGTACCTTCCAGAGATGCATGGTGAGTATTTTTTTTTTCAGATTTCATTGAGACCTGCATGGAGGTATTTAAGGATGATTTTTCAGTGTATGGTTCCTCATTTGATGAATGTCTATGTAGTTTTGAAAAGGTTTTGAATCGTTGTATTGAGAAGAATCTGGTCTTGAACTTTGAAAAGTGTCATTTCATGGTAGATCATGGCATTGTTTTAGGTCATGTAGTGTCAAAGCATGGCATTGAAGTTGATAGATCTAAGGTAGACATCATTTCATCCTTTCCATATCCTACATGTGTGTGTGATGTTCGATCTTTCCTAGGGCATGTAGGATTTTATCGACGCTTCTTCAAAGACTTTAGTAATATTTCTCTTCCTATGTCACGATTACTTAAAAAGGTTTCTGATTTTGTGTTTGATGATTCTTAAAGGAAGTCCTTTGATGAGTTAAAGAAGTGTCTGACCACTCCGCCTATCATACAGACCCCACGGTGGGAGATTCCTTTCGAGCTTATGTGTGATGCATCCCACTTCATGGTTGGAGCTGTCTTATCTCAGAAGGTGGAGGGACGTTCACATGTGATTGCCTATGCATCGAGGACACTGGATTCAGCCCAATCCAATTACACCACAACAGAAAAGTATTTTCTTGCCGTTATACTTGCATTAGATAAATTCTATTCATATTTATTGGGATCTAAAGTAGTTTTCTTTTTTGACCATGCATCTTTGAGGTACCTCCTGAAGAAGCCAGATTCAAAGCATAGACTTATCCGATGGATGCTCCTAATTAAAGAATTTGATATTGAGATAAAGGACAAGAAGGGGTCAGAAAACATGGTGGCAGACCACATGAGTAGGCTTACTCACACACTATAGGATGACACCTTGGACCAGGTACCACTTCGGGACACTTTCCCTGATGAGCATCTTTATTCTATCTCAGGTATGCATCCTTGGTATGATTATTTAGTAAACTACCTTGTTTAATCCGAAATCCCTGCAAATATAAAGAAACATCAAGTCCAAAAACTGAAAAGTTAGTCTAGGTTTTATGTTTGGGATGATCCTTAACTCTGGCGCATGTGCAGTGACCAAGTAATTAGGAGGTGTGTTCCTTATCATGAGTTTGAGTCTGTCCTACATTTCTATCATACACTTTCCTGTGGTGGACACTTTGGACCCCAACGGATAGCTAGGAAAGTCTTAGACTCTGTATTGTATTGGCCTAGTTTATTCCATGATGCCCATGTGTTTTGTAAGTCATGCTCTCATTGCCAACACACTGGGAACATTTCTAGGAGACATGAGATGCCCCAAAAACCCATACTATTTTGTTAGATTTTTGATGTATGGGGTATCGATTTTATGGGTCCTTTTCCTAGTTCCTTTGGGTTTTTGTATATTTTGTTTGTTGTTGATTATGTTAGCAAATGGGTGGAGGCTAAGGTCACCAGGACTGATGATTCTCATGTTGTTGTGGACTTTGTGAAAGCACAGATTTTCTGCAGTTTTGGAGTACCAAAGGCTATCATCAGGGATCAGGGGACACACTTCTGCAATCGTAATTTGGCTTCCCTCCTTCGGAAGTATGGGGTGACACATAAGAAATCAACACCATACCACCCCAAAACAAATGGCTAGGCCGAGGTTTCAAACAGGGAGTTGAAACAAATTTTGGAGAAGACCGTGCAGCCAAATAGAAAGGATTGGAGCAAGCGCTTGGATGATGCGCTTTGGGCTTATAGGAATGAATACAAGACTCCAATCATTATGTCCCCATTTCAGATTGTTTTTGGGAAAGCAGGTCATCTTCCTATGGAGGTCGAGCATCGGGCATATTGGGCTATAAAGAAATGCAACATGGATTTGGCCCAAGCTGGAATTCAAAGGAAGCTGCAAATTCAAGAGCCTGAAGAGATTCGATTGACATCATATGAGAACTCAAGGCTCTATAAGGAAAGATCAAAAGCATTCCATGACAGGATGATCCAAAAGAGGGAGTTTCATGTGGGAGACAAATTCATTCTCTACAGTTCACAACTGAAGCTGATGCCCGGTAAGTTGCATTCCAGATGGTTAGGTCCTTATGTTGTATCTAATGTTTTTACTTATGGTGCTGTGGAGATCACTCAACAGGACACTGGAAAGAGCTTTATAGTCAATGGGAATCGGTTGAGGCAATACATTGAGGGATTCCCCACACATGCAGTTGATTCCATCACACTGCATGAGGCCATCATCACTTGAGCATATCAGGTTGTTCCTAACCCTTTCACTTATATATTTTTTTCCTATCTAATTATACATTTAATGTTCATATATCATCTCATCGGTTCGCATTGAGGACAATGAAATATTTTAAGTGTGGGGGAGGGGACAACACTTTAGGGTAGTTATTTAGGATTTTTAATTGTGTGTTTTCAGTGTTTTTAATAAAATTTAAAATAAAAAAAATCAAGTTTCCAAATCATTTACAAGGGGAACAAATGAAAAAAGTCTGTTTTAAAATTTCTTCAGTAGCATGGTAAGCATGAGAAAGAATTTATCCTCAAGGGTTGATTTTTCTAAAAAATGATGTCGATGATATGAGTGGTTGTATCATTATAAAACCTCTTAGATTTTGACACCAGTCATTGTGATCTTTGTTCATGGTTATATTGTGTCATTAAATTCTCCACAAAATTGTTCACACAACCATTCCTTGTGAAATATTTCATACTCAATTGAAGGTATAGACATGTTATGTAAAAAAAATTCAATGGATAATCCACACGTTCGTTTCTCTTCCGATTAGTTTCATTACTGTACCGAATTGACCTATGTGTGTGGACCTGTTATCTGACTGTTGGACACCCTAAAAAAAAATACAAAAAAAAAGAAGAACAAAAAAAATGGGATGTGTCTTGGGTAGGTCAAAAACCACTATTCCCCAGACTTTGATCTCGTTATAACTATTATAATTAGTGTCGTGAGGAGATCAAACAAGGTTTGGGAGTTGAGTGTGAGATTTTTCCCAAGTGCAACTTTCGAAAAAAACAAATAAAGAGGGGAATACAACATATGAAGATATCTAGGTCGGGAGCTTAAGGTTTGACTTTTGGGAATGCTTAAGTGAGTGGGTCTTGAAACACGATTGCAAAGGAATGTAGAACAGGTTCGGTGGATTAAACCAAGTAAGAAGAGTTGTTTTACTTGACTTGAATATGCTGAATAAAGGGTGGAGATATGAGCTTGAAATGGTTGACACACACACACGTGGGGAATTGATGGCATGGTAGACCCATAACAAATTTCAACATGATTTTTGCCCTTAATCTCACTAGATTTTGTTTTGATACAACTTATGAGACCATGAATTTCATATTGAAGATTGACTCTTGATGTGATTCTTACTTTTCTTATATTGCTACAATGGATTTATAAACATGCATATCTTTTCATAGTTTGAGGTTTTTCCCAAGAGTGCAAAAGGGTAAGTGTGGGGGAGTTGATAAAAGGAATTTTTATTGAATATTTTATTGATAATAAATGAAAAACTTTCCTCACATTGTGTTATATATGATAAATTATGGAATATTTGGGATTAGATCACTCAATTTAAAATTTGATGAAAATTCCATTTTTACTCTTTTAAAGTGCACTGTGGTATATTATGAATAAATATTTTTACTTCCCGAATTGGAACTTAATATTTTGTGAACGAATGCCCCACCGAATTTTATACAACTTTCATTCAGGCCATTGGAGCTAGATCGTGTGTTTACATGGAGTAAATGGGCCATGAAGACAAAACTGGACCGGAATCACTGGGCTGGATAGTGCTTCTGTATTTGGGCCATAACATTCTTATCCGTGCTTGGATGTGGCACCAATTTGGAGAGCATCTAGAAGACAAAAATTCTCGCAAATCATTCTTCTGGAAGAGCAGCTGGATCGCGCATTTTGGAGGTCAAACAGGCAGTGAAACGTGGATTAAAATATTTTCCCGAATTTCCACATTCACACTTGAAATCATTGGTAACCCTAGCCCTCCCCAACTCTATTTAATGGACATTTTCACTCTTTGGGAGGCTGGTTCTGAGCTTGGGCAAGGTGTAGCCGATAGTTGGTTTCCTAGGAACTCCTTTAACCCCTTGGATTAAGTGAGGCTTTGTGCAAGGATCTCTTCCAAGAAGGCTCTCCTCTCCCACCTCCACTTGTGTTTCATTGTTTTCATGCTTGTAACTTGTCCTTTTCTTCTATAAATATTCATTTTTATTATTTTACTATCTTCTTTTTTTATTCCTTCTTGGTTATGGAATCTTAGAGTGGAGACAAGATTGGGTATTTCCCTTTCAATCCGTTTCTTATGCAAAACGTCTCCAAAATGAAAATTCCAACCATGGAAGAGTAGTTTCGTTCATAGTCGATCTAATCCCTACCCCCTTCATTAATTCATTTTGAATACATGAACATACTTTAATTAATAATTTGTGATCAATTAATTGAGATTTAAGTTGTAAGGAACTCACTCGACTTGCATCTGACTACGAGGTCGGTCCTGTGTGAATCGAGAGAGATAAACTTCAATTGTAAAATATAATCAACTTGGGATAGAATTGTAGGGTTCAACTCTCAACCCTAAAATTAATTAATTCACAACTCCAGAGAGGAGGTTCTACCCTAATTGACCATTGATCATAAGTTGGATTTGGACCACAATCAAAGTAGGGTACTACGATTGGAAGTCTCAAAGACAACCTAGTGCTCATTTCTTCAAATACATGTGGTTGTGTCAAATTCTGTAGGGTTCAGGGGTTGAAAAGGTTAGGGGTCACATTTTAATGAATTATAATCATATGGGATAATGATTAAAGAATGGTGAATGGGTATATTATATTGGCTATGACTTCTCATAGTAGTTCTTTTAAAGAAATAGTGTTCGTGATTGTCTTTTACTCCTTGATTGCCTTGATTGTTTTGTTTCGTATTCTAAAAGTCTTTCAATCAAACCACCCCCAAATTTTATCATTTTGTTTTTTTTTGGTTTCTTAAAGCCTTCTAAGGTTTGTTAAAATAATTCCTCCTCAAGAGAACGACCTAGGTCAGCCACTGTGATGCACTTAGTAAAGAAACAATATCATTTGAAAGTTCCCACGACAGCGCCTTTCAGATTTCTGGTACAACATTTATTTACTAATTCACTACAAAAAATAATATTAGTGATTTATAAGTAGTAGTTACTAGAACCGGAACTAAATAAATTATATTAAATATAATTTATAATATAGTGACATTTTAATACAACTAAAAATATGTTTTTTATTTTATTGATTTATTGGAAGCGAAATCTAATTTTTCTTTAAATCGTTAAATTGTTCTCTAATTTTACCCCTCCCTCACACCTGATCCCCTTATCCCCAATCCCCCTTCCAACTGAATCCCCTCTTGATCCACACTTATCCTGGATGGTGATAATCACTCCCTTACCTATGATCCCCATAAAACCGACCCCCCTACTTCATGATGACGACATCCCCCTGATCACAATGTCCCTAACCCCCCTACTTCCCAATGAATATCATCATGATCCCTCTCATCCCGGCCCACTACTCCCTAATGAAGAGACCACATAAACCGCCAAACTCCTAGAATGTAACCCCCAACAGTGGAATCTCTTTAACTCTTATGGTTACTACAACCCTCGATGGTGGAAACCTCCTTAACCCCTTATTCCAATGACTCTATCCTCTTCCTACGTCATTCATGACCATATTCCCCATACCCCTGTTTTCCCCCTCTCCTCAAATGAGTGAAAATAATCCATGACATATGACCCTATCATTACGAGGGGTAATATTTAATCATTTAGGTTATTTTTTTTCATGTTGGATTGAATCATTTTTATGTTGAATTTTTGTTATGTAGAACCCATACCCTAAACTGAAAAACAATGGAGCAAGGTGATTTTTAATTTCAATTCACCTACTTAATAAAACATACATATATTTATATATGAATTTATAGAGATAAAATTGATAGTCTAAAATCTATTGATAAAATTGTCATTAATTTAACATGATATACACCTTAGTATGAAAATGGTTTCGAATAATTTTTTAATTATGTTCATTCAAACCGATCATTGGATTGAATAACAAAATGATTTTTTCATGAATATAAAATCATGTTATGGTTGAAGATAAATGAATTATGTGAGAAATTGAATTTTAAACATTTTCCTACTCAATATGTAGGATGGATTTGGCATGATTAATCAAATGTTATTGAAATTAAAAACCATGAGTGTCGTACAAATGAGCCATAAAGATACTTGTTAGATGATATTCTAGTTCAAAACCTGATAAATTATGCATTTGGATTTATGGGACACAATGTCCATGATTTTAATAGATCATCAGAAACATCAGATGAACATAAGTTTGATAATCACTCTTATAACATTAGTGGAAAAATATTTATTTTATGAATTAGATATATATGGGAAAAAATAACTCAATAAAGTGTATTGTAATTATTCAACATTTCCATTTCTATAGAATTTGTATCATATAAAGTTCCTTTGTTGAATTAATTAAATATTAATGATGATGATTTTAGATTTTATTTATGAAGCATTTATTGAAACTAAGATCCCTAGATCATTCTATGAGGTAAAGAAAATCACTAACAAACAAGGACTAGATTATAAAAATATACATGAATTACCTAATGATTTCATACTTTACTTGGTTTATGATTGTGATAATGAAGAATAGATATGATTTTATATAAGAAGATTGAATTCATTGAACTATAATGAAAGTTTAAATAAATTCAACCATAGAAGGAAATAGTTAAAGAAAAATCATGCAATGGTATCACATTTCATTTATCTAAATCCATGTATGAAAATATTATTCCTGTCATCAAAGTTTGTAGTGATCTAAAAGTTGCATGAACATGATATTAATAATTATTGATTGACGAGACATCAAAAATATTAAACATCATGTATGTGGTTTGATTAATTATATCTAGAGTACTATTCGGATCATAGGAATGTATGTGTTGGATTGTATTATGATAGTTTTAACCCTTTTGGTACATTAGGTATTAATTATATCATCTCGATAGTTATTTTGATCCCCTATAATCTACCTCCATGGATGTGTATGAAGAATAATTGTATTATTATTTCAATGATTTTTACTAGAATGAAAATTCATTGAAATGGCATTGATGTATACCAGGGAAAATGTGATTTCATTGATTATTTGTTAAGTGATGATGAATATGATATGGTTTCTTGTGTGTATGGGTAAACCATTTGGATGTGATGAATGTCAGTTTAATTTAATCCCTTGAGCATCCCTTGAACTATACTTAAAACAACTCCCTAATGATTTGACATATGTGTACTTTAGTGAGGGAGAAAAATTTCCATTGATAATTTCAAAAAGTATTTCTGAAATCCATGAAAAATATTTGATTGAGATTTTGAGAAATATTTTCTATGAAATATGGTTGAGCTTAGGTGATATACTAGGAATAATGCAAAAAATGCTCATATAGAATTTTTCTTGAGGGAGATTAAAAACATGTTAGATATCCCCAAAATAGGTTGAATCCCACCATAATAGAGGTTTTAAATAAGGAGATGAAGAATAAAATGATTGTTAGGATCATAAATCCCATTTCATATTCTTAGTGGGTAAACACTATTCATATAGTTCCTAAAAAAACCAGCCTTACCATTGTGGAGAAGGAATAGAATGTGTTAATCCCTATGAGAATTCAAAATTGGTGGAGAGTGTGCATCGATTTTAGGAAGTTCAATTGTTAATCAGAAATATCATTTCCCCATCCCCTTTAGGTACTAGATGTTATAGAGTTTGTTAGGGAGAGAAATCGAATTTCATGTTTTTTCATGTTTTTTCTAGGTGCCCATTGCTCCTGAGGATCAAGATAATATCAACTTTACATGTCCCTTTGGTACTTTTTCATATAAAAGGATGCCATTTGTATTTTGTAATGATCCAGGTATATTTCGAAGGTTCATGGAATGCATATTTTCTGATCATATTGAATATTTAATTGATGTTTTCATAAATGATTTCACATATTTTTGGAAATTATTTTGACTATTTTTTAAAAATCTTATGTTTGTTTTTAAAACCTACCCTAAAAAATCTGGTTCTAAATTTTGAAATGTGACCTTTTATGTTTGAGAGATTAATTGTACATAGGAATGTAATTTCCATAAAATGAATTGAAGTGGGTGAATAAAAAAATGAAATGACTAATTCATTTCCTTACCCTACTTGTGTGAAACATGATAGATCATTTTTATGACATATAGGATTCAATAGGAGTTTTATCAATTATTTCAGTAATATTTCACTCCATTTCTCTAGATTAATTATTAAAGAAGATGATTTTTATTTCTATGGTTTATTTAGGGAATACATTTATGAGTTTATGAATGGATTGATTTCACCACCCATGATATAGATTCCAAATTGGGAAGAACCAGTTAAACTACATTGTGATACTTCCATCCAAGTTATTGTAAAATCCATTTATCATCGAATTATGGGAATGCCAAAAGTTATTTCATATGACTTGATAACCTTATATGAAGCCTAATTCCATTACACAACCAAATTAAATGAGTTCTTAGAAGTTTTTTTGAAATATTTAGATCATATCTTCATCAAACTAAAATCAACATGTTGTCTAATCTGGAAACTCTTACGTACATGATTAAGAATGACAATGCTGAAATGCATCTAGTAAAATGCATGATACTACTATAGGAGTTCAATATAAAAATCAATGACAATAAGGCCTCTGAGAACTAAGTGGCTGATCAATTATGTAGACTACCAAACACTACTAAATTATATATTTTATATAAATACCCACAACATGAAAAAATTTCATTGAGAATTTGTATATTATTGAAGGAGAAGTTCCTTAGTATGCTGATATGGGTAATTATCTAGTATCATCACATGTCTCATATCCTTTCAATTATCACCAAATTCAAATACTGAAAGCTGAATCTTTATATTTTATTTGGGATGATCAATTTCATTGGAATATTTGCAATGACTGAGTGATAAGAAGATATTTTCATGAGTGTTAAAATAGGTTTTTCATTTACATTCATCACAGATTAGCTTATGGAGGCCCCATTGGATCACACAGGGTAACAATGAAGGTTTTAGAATATCAACTTTATTGCCCCACCCTTTTAATTATGCTCGTGAATTTATTAAAAGGATTGAAAAAAGTCTATTTTTTTGGAAATATTTCAATGGGACATGAAATGGACCAAAAAACACTTGATTTTTGTGATATTTTTGATTTATAGGGGATATAATTTATGCGCCCTTTCTCAATTTCATTTAGAAATTATTATATATTTCTTAGAGTTGATTATGTATCGAAATGGGTGGTAGAAAAAGATACCAGGACTGACGATACTAAATTCATTTGTGATTCTCTCAGGGCCAATATATTTTTTACATTTGATGTTCCTAGATCCATCATCACTAATCAGGGGACTAACTTATGTAATTGGAGAATAGGGAATATCCTAAAGAAGTATGGGGTGAATCATTAAACTTAAACACCCTATCATCCATAAACTAATAGGAATAATGAAGTATCCAATAGGGAAATCAATGGAATTTTAGAAAATACTATTAATCCAAAAAATAATATTAGAGAAAAAGGTTGGAAGATATATTGTGAGATTACATTATAGCATAAAAACCCAAATTGGAATGAGTGCATATTTTATGATTTTTGGGAAATGTTTACACCTATATGTTGGATTGTTGAATAAGGCTCGTTGTGATATGGGTAAGATGACCTTGGATCATGAATATGATAGGATAGAAAGAAGATTGATGTTTCACTGTATGGAGGAAATTAGAATGGAAGTGTTTTTGACCGTTACCGCCCCTCTACGCTCTTCCATCCTAGCTTCTCTGGATCCGTCTATGCCGGTTTCTTCGGCTCTGTCGGCGATGGTTTCCATGGCTCCGCCTGTGCCTGGGCCCTTAGTTTCGGTGCTGCCAGCATTCTCTTCGCCTATCCGTCTAGGTTGGTCATTTTGGGATGCGGTCAGAGGCTCGGGGGCAGGAGCTGCTGGCCCCTTTTTCCCAGTCGTTGCGCCGTTTTCTCACTCGGTGGTGAGGGAGGGTTCCTCTGTTTCTCTCGTGGCTCCGGAGTCGGCTTTCAATGAGGCGGTTTCGGGTTTAAAGTCGACCCTGGTATCCAGGTTTGGTTTTCTTAATCCCTCCCTCCCTGCTTTCAATCTTTTCGTGGCTTCCTGGGGGTTGCAGGGGTGTGCCTTGGTGTCGGTGCTGCATCGGAGATCTTTCTGTGTGGTGCTAGATTCAGAGGATGATTTTGTGCAGGCATGGTGCAGGGATCAAGGGCTTTTGGCCGTTGGAGGTTTAGTTTGTCTCGGTGGTCGATGGAGGTGCATAAGGGTAGGGAGGGGCCGAAGGTGGAAGATTGGACCAGTCTTCCTGAACTCCCGCTTCCCTTTAAAAATGGTGCCTTCCAAAAGGCGATCAGAGAAGCTCTGGGGGGTTTTCTGTGTTCGGCAGAGTCAACGGTTATCAGCGTGGAGACCCTGGTGGCTAGGATCTACGTGGAGTTGGACCTCTCGCTGCCGGTTCTGGAGAAGATCAATTAATCTATGCCGGGTGCTTTGGAGTGGGTGTAGGAAGTGGTCTTTCCGATATTCTAGTGGTACTTCTTGGCTTGTATGTTCCAGGGTCACTCTTTATAGTCATGCCGCAAACATCGTGGTATCCGTCTCCCAGGTGCAGGCTCTAGGCACTCCGTTCAGCCTGTGATGGATCGTCTGGGGCTCGCTTTGCCCTCATCTTTGGTGCCGGTGCGCGGCTCCCATGCCCGCGAGGGGGGGGGGGGGAGTTGGCTCAGGGAGTTGGCCATGTTGGCTCTAGTTGTGCCCCCCCCCCCCCCCGCTCTTGGGTGTCGGGAGCCAGTGCCTACACCTTAGGGGTCCTTGTTGGTCTCCCGGGAATCTGTGCAGCTCTTGTCATGGGGGGATGTTCTAGTGTCGTTTTTGAGGGGTCTCTGGTTGCACTCAGTCCCTCTATCAGTCTCACCATCTGTGCATCCTGGGGTTTGTAGAGGTAGGCTTCGGATGGGCACTGGGATTGGTGTGCTAGCAGTGGCTCTTCGCAAGGGTGGTCTCAGTGCACGCTTGATCCCTCAGGCCGGTGGTGCTTTGGATAGGCTTTCTGTGGAAGGAAAGCAGTTTTTTGAGGGGTCTGCAAGTGAGATTCCAGTATCTCCGATGGCCTTGATGCGCCTAGCGGAGGATCATGTTTCAGTTAGTGTTTCAGTGGAGGAAGGTGGGATGTTCAGGGGAGCCAGTGGTCAGAAGGTGTTGAGTCCCCGCATCGCGGGCGATCCCTCTCTCATTCTGATTTGCAAGGAGTGAGTCCTAGGGTGACCACCAGGATGATGATGAAGAAGCATCTAGGTGGGATGAGGTCCATCTCGCCTATTTGGAGGTCTATGTCGCCTGGGTCCAATACCAGGCTGAATGAGTTTTAATGTCTCCTATTTTCATTTGGAATGCCCGTGGTATCGGGGATAGGGTTAAAAAAGACTACATTGCTTTGGAGGATAGGAAGCATAAATCCATAATGGGTGCAGTTATTGAGCATGAGCAGAGTTGTGGCAAGATTTAGGAGTTTTCTCGTAGAATGAAGATGCATGCAGCCATGCACGGGGCCCCGATGAATAACCACATATGGCTGTTTTGGAAGAGAGGGGTTTCAGTGGACCTGTTCCAGGTTGGGTATCAAGTTATCACGTCGAAGGGGGAATGTAATGGGTCTGAGTGGTTTCTGTCGATTGTTTATGGGAGCAACGATGCTCATCGGAGGGAGGTGCTCTGGTCGGAGCTTGCTGGGATCGACCCGGGGGCTTTTCCTTGGTTGGTGGGAGGGGCTTCAACATGGTTGCGGGGCCTGATGATAAGAAGGGAAAGGGTGTGTTCCAGAGTCAGGCGAGCTTAGAATTTGTACAGTTCATGGCTAGGAAGGGACTCTTGGATGTTGGATTCTCGGGTGACCCTTTCACTTGGTGCAACAACCGTATAGGGGAGAGTCGGAGTTGGGCTAGGATGGACAGGTGTTTTGCGAACATGCAGGCCATCGAGGTTATTGGGGAGGTGAAAGTCCTTCATTTAGCTTGGGGGGTCTCTGATCACTCACCGCACCTTCTATCCTTTGGGAGGGTCGAGCGGTCTCAAAAAGGTTTCAGATTCGTCAACACATGGATGGACAACCCGGATTTTCATAGGTTGGTTTCGCAGGATTGGGGAGAGCCTTCTAGGGGGCATTCTTGGGTGGCATTACATGACAAGTTACAGTGGCTGAAGAAGGTGCTCATGCATTGGGAGAGATATCTATCTGCGTGGTATCGGGAGCTGGAGTCCTTCAAACAAGGTATTGAGCTGCTGGAGGCACGTTTGGAGGTCAGGTGGGGTGATGTTGTATTTGAGGAGCTTTCGGAGAAGAAGGAGGACTTGGTAGTGATGTTGCTTTCTCAAGAGCGCAGGGAAAGGGATCAGTCGAGGGTGATATGGCTCAGAAAAGGGGACAAGAACATGGCTTATTTCCATGCATGCATTAGAGAGAGGTGTCGGGTGGTGATGCCTAATCTGTCTTTGAAGGATGGTTCATTCCCGGACGATAGGGAGGTGGTTGGGGGTCTGGCCTCGGCTCATTTTAAGGATATCCTGGCTTGTACGAGTGGTAACAGCCCGGGGGGGGGGGGGTATCCTACCGGAGAGTCTTGGTTAGGGGAGGCGATCCCGGAGGTTGTCTCTATATAGGAGAATTAGCAGTTTGATGTTATCCCGGATGAAGTGGAGGTGCATGCGGCATTGTGGCAGTTGAACCCGGAGAGCACCGTGGGGCTGGATGGTTTCCCATGGGGTTTTGACAGAGGTTGTTGGGAGGTCGTGAAAGATGACCTGGTTCTGGTCATTCACGATTTCTTCCGCGGGGGGTGTCCTTCCTCGGATAGCAGCGACGAAAACCATGGTCTTATAGCCAAAGGGAAAAGATCCATCCTCCCTTAACCACTATCGTCCGGTTAGCATGTGTAACTTTCCATACAATGTTTTGGCATCTCTGATCAACAGTCGGTTGTCTAGCTATCTCCTGCGGTGGGTATCTGTGGAGCAGCATGGGTTTGTAATGGGGAGGTGGATCCAGGGAGCTATGGCACTGGCGCAGGAGTTGATGAGGGATCTGAACGTGAAGTCTTGTGGAGCTAATATGGCGGTAAATATTGATATGAGAAAATCTTCTGATAGAATTGAATGGGGTTTCATGAATAGAGTTCTCAGGAGTATGGGATTCTCGGCCTGGGTATGCGACATCATCTTTAGGTGCGTTAGTTCTTCGTGGATGGCAGTGTACTTCATGGGGATAACTCATGGATTCTTCAAATCCGTTCGTGGACTGCGGCAAGGGGACCCTTTACCCCTAGTATATTCATCCTGATGCAGGATACTCTATGTAGATTACTGAACAGGGGGATAGGAAGGGGGAAATCTTTCCATAATTCTGGAGACACAGGGGGCTCTTGGTATCTCACCTTATGTACACGGATGACACAATCATGTTTATGAATGCAGGGGTGAGATCTGTGAGGGTGGTTGACAATATCCTGAAGGAGTACTGTAAATGGAGTGGCCAGTTGGTGAACCGTGAGAAGAGTTGTTTCTATATTGCGACTTCATGCGGAGAGGATAGGGTGGATGTGGTGAGTTCTATGTTGGGCATGGGGAAAGGGTCTTTCCCGATGGAGTACCTGGGGGCTCCGGTGACTTCTGGTCAGCCACAGAAGAGGGACTTTGACAAGGTGGTGAACAAAATGTTGGCTCGTATTCTCGATTGGAAGAATCACTTTCTGTCCTTTGGGGGACGAATTGCATTGGTTAACAGTGTGCTTGCAGCTATCCCGGTGCATGCGATCGTGTCTACTAACGTGGAGAAGGGGGTCATAAGTTCTGTAGATTGGGTGCTTGCTCATTTCATTTGGGTTGCATCGCTTGAGGGGAAGAGACAGTGGGTTTCGTGGATGATGATCGTGCGGCCGATCAATGAAGGCAGGATCAACATCAAGAGTATGGCGGACACGGTTCATGGCTTACATGAGAAGCATGCATGGGAAATTATTTAGGGAGAGACGTTGTGGGGCACGTGCATGATGAACATGTATGAGGCTGGCATCGCTGACCTCACGGCGAGAGGTTTCTCCATGTGGTCCAAGGTGAGTAACATCGTCCTGAAGTTGTAGCACCGTTCTCAGTGGATTATTGGGGAGGGGAGGATCCTGTTCTAGGATTACAACTGGTCAGGGTGGGTGCATGCTTTCCCGGGGAGTCTGGACCCTCTTATTTCCTTTAGGGAGGCCAAGTTACATCCCCTGTTCTTTAGAGCAGTGCTGGATGAGGATTATTAGAGGGTATTTGATTCAGTTGTGATCAACCAGGAGAAGGATAGGCGTGTATTCATGCCTTCGGCGTCGGGTGGGTTCAATCTGAAAGACTTTCGTAGGAATTCCCATGCTCAGAAGCTTCAGGAGTCGAGAAACAGAGTGGATTGGATCAAAAGTGCTCCTACCAAAATGAATTTTCTAACGTGGCGGATTAATCATAAGGTTATCCCTTCGGATGAGAACATCAAAAGACTGGGTATTAGCCTGGCGCCTGGTTGTCAGTGTTGTAAACGGAGGAGGGAGGAGAGTATGGAGCATATTTTCATTGAGGGGGACTGGGCTCATGTGGTGTGGAGAATTCTGGGAATGAACACAGGTTACTCTTCTGACGCCGACATATGAGATCGGTTTTTGGGGAAATGGTTTCAGGGGTGCGATGGCCACGAGAAGGAGACAGAGGCCTGGGCATTGTTTTACAATGCGGGCTGCTGGGTACTATGGGAAGCGAGGAATCGCGCCAGGTACGAGGGAACTGTGTCCACTGGGAGGGCAGTGGTGGCGAGAATAAGGTGTATGTTGATTGAGCTGGTGGGTGTTGCGGGCTTTGGGGCGGATGTTCCGTCCATTCGGGTGTTGAAGTCCCCTTGGTTGGTGGTTAGGCAGAGGAGCTCCAGGCAGCGGGGATGTTGGGTCTGATGGATCCCTCCGGTGGAGGGTAATAAGCTGAACGTTGATGGAGGATGCACTGGGGAAATCGTGTGGGGAGGGGGGTGCTTTGTGAAGGTAGCGGTAGTGTGATGATGGACTTCTCTACCCCTTACGGGAGGGGGAGATGGGTACAGGCAGAGGCCTTGGCTGTTCTCTCATGGTTGTCACTGTGTGTTGATAGAGGGCTTGTTATAAAGAAGATTGAAATGGACTAAAAAACTGTTCACGATGCGTTGCATGGTCGTAGTATGATGTCGTGGATGATTTCCTATAGTATTAGGCAATGCAAGGTCACTGTGGGGAACAACGTCAGGGTAACACACACATGGCGGGAAGGTAATAAAGTAGCAGATTACTTTTCATCTTTTGGGGTCCCTGGGGATACTATGGTCTGGGTGGATAATGTGTCGCCTATTAGACCTGAGGGGGTCAATTTGATTAGGGGAGATGCCCTTGGGTTTCATTATTTTCATCCACCTTAGGGGGGCTCTCATTGGTTGTTTGTAGTTGGGTGTTTATGGAATAAAAATCGTAATTTGGGATGGGACAACCTGATCCAACAGAAAGACGTCTATTAGGGAGAAAAAGGGATTTTATTCAACTAATGACTGAATTTGATTCCAGGTAAACTTCATTCTAGATGGTAAGATCCGTTTATAGTCACTCATATATATCCTTTTAATGATGTGTATATTATGATGGTGGGAGATTAGTAACCATTCACTATTAATGGTTATAGGTTGAAGAAATTCCTCGGTAAACATCCATCAGAGCCAGTGGAGGAAATCACACTCTTCCATCATATTTATCAATAAAATACACGGGGTTGTACAACTATATTAAATTTTAATGAATTATTTGATTCATTTTCAAATATTACTACATGTTAAATTCATTTGAATCCATTAATGAAACTATATAATTTATGTGTGGGGGAAAGAACCTTGGTAATTTAGGATTTTCATTTTTCAATTTTTTTCTTCTTAAAAAAATGTTTTAAGCAATTTCCTGGGTGTTTATTATTCAGTTATTTTGCGATTTTCGAGTTGAAATGATTATCAACGAATTTTTGGAAATCCATTTCAATGAGTTTTCCAATATATTCAATAAAATTTAGAATAAATGAATTCTGAAAATGGCTTTGTTTCATGTTAAAATCATTGGGAATTTCAATAAAATAAATCTGATTTTAGAATCCCCGGAAACATGTCATTGTCTTTATTTTTGAAGTAAATTTCCGATGAGGATTCTAATCCATTTTTTCAAATTCTTTAAATTAAACTCACTTCTTGAGAGAACAAGAAAAATATTTATTCAACTAGAATTTGATTTATTACTCTCAAAACTTGAGGCTTTGAGGTACTCTTGTTTTAAAGGACTGAGGTATTTATTTTGATTCCAAGACCCCTATTAAAGAGAATAATTTTTAGACTATTCTTCCTTATTCATTTTATCCTTATATCCCATATAATCTATGAACATCATGTTAGGTTTTCCACATTACAAGACAAATTTCTTTATCAGACTTTCTCTTGATGTTAAATTTCATGATATAGTTGAACATAAGTGCGAGGGAAGATGTCTTGTGTTGTGATACCTAATTTGGTGATAATTTGGGTTAAAAATTAAAATTTCCTTAACCCATGTTTCTGCTAAATAATAAATTATATTTATAGTTGTGAATTTTTGGAGAAATTATGATCAATAATTGTGTTCCTTTCTAGAGCTTCAAAATAAGAAAGAAAGAACTGCCTATCTATAACATTCAAGAGAACTATGTTTTAGAAAATTTGAATTCTTTCTGGTGAAATGATAAATGGAATGAACATTCCTTATGATTTCATGATAATGGAGATAATTATCTACTAAGGAGAGTTGGAAGGATACCATTCTTGAGTGAAAATAAGAATCTTTCAATTTTTCTTCAAAAAGAGCCAAGCCCTCCTTATTCAGCATCATAATGTTTAATATCTAAATCCTACAACCAAAAGCCACAGAAGAACCCAGAAAATTCCACATGATAAGGACATTCCCTTAAATCACATAGAGTGGAGAAGTAGAAATTTATAATGACTATAGGGACCCTTTCATAGGTTATGATTAAAAATGATTTGTGAAAATCAATTTTTGAGAGATAAGAGAAAATTCAAGTGTGGTAGTTGTTTTCTATTAATGGGATGATAAATGAAGTCGAAATATATTAATTGAGCTAAATGGAGATCTTGAAATAATGGTTTTTTATAAAGCATGATATCTTTTTGTTTCTTGGTGCGGATATGGAAGATCTCATGGTTTTGTGTTTTGAATATAATTTAATTTGATTTTTTTGTTCACTTATCAAGGATTCCAAGTGACAGGTGTGGGGGAATTGATAGGGAAAATATTATCAATAATTTTACATTGAATTTAATTTTTTAAATTCCACCAATGTTTTATTTTTTTGTGAAATTGGCACATTTTGAAAAATTACGACTTATTAACGAATGATAGAGAGTATTATCCATTAAACACTAATGGACATAGGTTGATGAAATTACTTATAACCCTAACATCAGATCTTTTGGGGGAAATAAAACTCCTCCAACCTTTTTATCAATAAAATCCATCGGGTCATACCACTCTGTTACATTTTCATTCTTGGTGTGTTTCATTTTCAAATCAATTTATATGTCAAATACATTTTAATTCATTAAGGAAACTAAATCCTTTAAATGTGTGGGAGGGAAACACTATAGTTTTTCATTTTTAATTATCATTTATTTTTATTCATAAAATATGTTTTTTTAAAATGTTTTTTTATTAGTTTTTGTGTGTTTTTGAAAATATTGTTATGAAAACATTATAATTGACCATTTTGAAACCCATTTAAATGAGGGAACCAATATATTAAATGAAATTGAGTTTAAATTAATATTTAAAATGGATTTTTTCAAGATCAAATATTTGGTAATTTCATGAAAAGTACTCTGATTTTTGAATCCCAGGTAAAGTATCACTCTCATTATTTTTGAAATCACATTATTGTGAGGATTTTAATCCATTTTTGTAAATTTCTTTAAATTCACCAAAATTTTTGATATAAATAGACCATGCATTTTTTAACATGAATTTTATTTATTTTTGTCAAAACATGAAGGTACATGGTACTTGTGTTTTAAATTATTGAGTGGTTTATTTCAATTCAACGTCCCCTTTTCAATAGAATTAATTTTATTATGGACTTCCTTAATCATTTAATCCTTGTATCCCATAGAAATCATGACCAACCTGTTAGGTTATACACATTACAGAAAAACATCCCCTATAAAACCTTCTGTTGTAGTGAAAATTCTAGATCCATTTGATCATAAGTATGGGGGATGCTCTCTGAGGGGGTGACTCCTCATTTTCTAATACTTTATGAGGAAAATTATATTTTGAAAAGATGAGGTTTATATTAAATAATTAATTTTCTTAAATGCTATGACTTTCTAGATCCTTCATGATAATAGAAGTTTTCCCTTTCCAGATCATTCAAAGGAGAAATAATGATGTGCCTATTTGGATCATTCAAGAAAAACTAAGTTTGAGAGGATTGAAATTATTTCTGGTGAAATTATAATGAGAATGAACCTTTTGTGATATTGTAGGATAATGGAGATGATTTTTTTCTATGCAAACTGAGGAGGATACCATTCATGACTGCAAATTAGATGATTTTATTTTTGCTTCAAAAATAGATAATCACTCCATATTCAGCCTCATGATTTTTAAAATATATGTCATACTAACCAAAATCCATAGAACAACCCTGAATATTCCTCATGATAAACACAATTCCTTAACTCACATAAAGTGGATATATATAGGATTTTATAGAGAAAATATTTTCAGTAATTTATATTAATTTTAATTGTTTTAAATCCCCAAATTTTGTTATTTTATATTAAATATCAACATTTTATGATTTTGGTGGTGTTTTGAGCTTAATCCTTTGAATTAATTTTTTTTTTTTTTTTAACATTTTTTAATTATTTCTATATTTTGGACATAAATTTTTACATATTGATCGTAATCGTGATATTCATTAATAGTAAGTTTATAAAAATCTTGGACTTCATTTAATACTTTTGGAACAAAAGATTAATCGACCATATGGAAGCTCTAAACAAGATACCAAATTGGGCTTAGAAAACTATTTATAGAACAATCAATTTTTTTGATGGGCCCAAAACTCATGAATGTTGGTCCCAAATACCTTGAAATGAATTGATAGGATGTGAATTCTTTTTTACAACTATTATAATGTAACTCATGTGTTAATAGGCCTTTTTAGGGTCATTAATGCATGATAATATAGATATGTGAAATGTAGAGAGTCTACATGGGCAGAAAAAATTCACTGAGTCAAATGCACATAACTCCATCAACAAAAGTCAAAGTACTCTGAAATTTTGAGGGTGGGAGGACAAGGAATTAATTAACAACATTAATTAAGGACTCAATATGTGATTTAATCATTAATTTTGGATGAAATACAACAACATTAAAAGGAAATATTTTATATAAAATATGGAGAGATGTTCCATCTCAAAGCATCTCATTCCATCCCATTCTTTCTGGGGAATCAATGAATAGAAATTTTTACCTTTCATTATTTTATTTCTTTAAATTTTCCATGATTTTTAATTCATTATTCTTCTCCATTCATATTGATTACCCATATCATGGAGGGATATATATTTGCAGTGATCCTAGGAGGGGAGTTTCTCTTTTATCATGTCAGAGTCCTATTCATTAATATATAATAAATTTCTATTGAACGATATCTATTTTATATGGGATTAAATTATTTTAATTAGATTTTATTTGTTGTTTTTTTCATTCAATTATTTTATCTTTGGTGGAAGAACATTAGAATCCCTCTACCTAGTGCATTTAAGTCTCAATAGTTCAAATTGAAATTGGTTTTGAGTGTCTAGATATCATTTAGATGTTTATGAAATAGGGGAATTGTTTCTAGATAAATAAAAGAAAATATTTTTAATCGGTACATTCTATAATTTTTTTGGGTATGGTTTATTATCATTTATACACAAAGGATTTGTTTTCATTGCTTCATTTAACCAAGGTTTTCTGATAACTCAATCTATGAGTAATTTATTTAACATTCAATTGGAGGAGTTGAAAACTAATGTTTATTACTATGATGCAATTGAAAATGACGATACTACCATATACACATAATATTATCTATAACTTGTCTTCATAATTTATTGAATTATTTATTTTGAAACAAAAATCAATTTCAAAATCAATAACTACTTCTTTCCGAAATTTAAGTGACAATCTTTTTTTGGTCACTCCTTTTATGAAGACAATATAGGGTAATCTAATAGACTATACTAGGTTAATATTAAATATTTTATTTTTATTCCACATGATAGTATTGTTGTAGGGATAAATGAAAACTTTTTTAAATGTTTTCTAATCAATCCTTATAAGAAAATAAAAAATTTTCTCAACCTCATGATGAGAATTTTTAAAACTAAATTAAATCAATGAATGAAATGTTTTTAGAATATTTCATTTATAAAGATAAAATTTGGAAAATTTGGGAAAAGAACTATGTGTCTAATCTATACTAGAGATGAAATGGTTTCTTTTGGATGATCCTCACAGAACTAAATTTTCTACACCACATGTTAGAACCAATATATACAAGTATTTGAGAGAACATTTTTTGTTGAATAATATAAAGTGGATAATTGAGGATTATGTATCAAGAATGTTGGTTTTTTGGAAGGTTAAGTATGACAAACTACCTCCTAGTGGATACATGCAATATATACAAATTCCTCTATGGAAATGGGATGAAATTATTATGGGTTTTATTAATAGATTTTGAGATACTCCTTAAAATAATGACAAAATATTGATTATTGATGATCACCTTAAAAAATCATCACATTTCCTAAATATAAGAAAATGTTTTACCCCATGTCACCTTGAATGAAACTATATTATTCAGTTTCAATCATTATGGTTCATCTATTTTTTTTATTTCTGACAATCATTCCTGATTTATGTCAACATTGTTGGAAAATTCATTATAAGGATCTTGTTACTGAGCATCATTTTTGCATCGCCTAACACCCTCAAGATGATTTACTATCTAAAAGGACTACCCAAGCATTATAATAAAAGTTTATGTCATTCAAAATTTACTTCATAGGTATGTGGGGTAATTATTTACCTTTGGTATAGTTTCTCTACAGTAATAGTTTTCATTAAATTATTTAAGTGGCATCGTATAAAGAATTATATGGTAGGATATGACTTACTCCATCTTATTAGGATAAAGTTCATGAAAGGAATATTATAGAACTATAATATTTAGAGGATAAAAAAGATAAATTAAAATTGTACATATACTCTTTTTAATAAATATCATTGATGGAAAACATGTTATGCTGAAAATCAGAGTAATGAGTTTGAATTTCATATGGGAGACCATGTTTACATGAAATTATCACTAAATTAAAATATTTATCCCACATATATTACAAATTGTTATTTAAACCAATTCTCTCTAAACTACAATATGTTTCCTATATATCATTATTATGTAATTATATTAAAGACCTAATGCATGTTCTCAACAATGGAGAAATAGAATTGGGACATGATCTACCATAATATAAAAAGAATATAAATATTTTTTACACATAAGAGAATTTATTCGGGAGTGTGATGGATAAACTGATAAATATACAATGTAGAAATCGTAATAAAGGGGAGTAATCATAAGAAATAGATGATTTTCTATATAATAACCTCCCACATTTATTCTAAAATTAATATCCATGAAACATTTGGATGAAGATATTTTTATCTGAGGGAAGCATGTCACATATGAGAATTGATTTTAGTAGTTGAAAGTTTGATTATAATAAATATTTAATATAGTTCATACATATATATATTTCTTGGCTCAAAAATTAATAATTTCATAGGATTAATATTGGGTTTGAACTTAATATGTTAAAAACGTCATAGAATGAATTCTTGAAAATTTCCCATAGAAATTTGATTTTATGAATAATTGAAAATATAGTATTTAAATATTCCACCTTTTATTTATAATAATTTATTATAATATGTATAATTATTAATTTATTGAAAATAAATATGACATAAATAAATATTGGATCATTTGGAGGTAAAAGGGATATCTATTAGAAAACGGGTTTTGAGGAATAATGTCTCTCCTATTTAATTAATTAAAAAAATATTGTATGAATAATTTTTTAATCAAAAACAATATATTATATATATAAATATTGGAATTTAAATCCATATAATGATTATTAATTGTCGAATATTAAATGTAAGATCATCAAGTGGATAAAAAATTATATCTTAAAAAATCGTTTTTCTGTATATTTTCTGAGATTATTTTTAAATTGAAATATTATAATTCTGTGAATATAATTTTATAATAAGGTTTACATATTTTTATTTATAATAAATAATATTATTTAATTAGTTGTAATTAGTTTTTTCTATAACTAATATAAAAAATATTAAAAAATTAATTATCAGAGTTACAGGTAAAGCTGGTTTACCAGGGTTTATTCTAAAAAGATAATGTTTCAAATTACCTAAATTTTTTTAAAACCACATTGGATTGTTATATTTCAAAAATAAACATATATACATAAAATATTATCATTTTTGGATCCATTTTTTCAAAAATGTTACTTGACATTATTTTAAAACATTGAAAAGTTTCATGTGTTCCACTCACCTCAATTATAAAAAGGGGACCTCATTCCGTCACTTATTCACACATCATAGGAAATATATCATTTAACAATGATAACAAAATATCTCCAATAAATCCATATAAACATTATAAAATTTATTATATTCATATCATACCAGTCCTATGGTCCTTAATATGCTATCCAAATTATATCTTTCTATGGGAATGCAAATTTCATCATCAAGCTCATTATTTTTAATTATTCTTTTACCCCATTAAATTACATCATAATAATTAAAATTTAATATGATAATTATAAAAAATATATTAATAAGTTATTATGTTTATGGACTGATATTGTTCTTCTTTATACATCAAATTGGAATTAAAACCGTCACTCATGTGTACGGTAGGCTAATGCATCCCGAACAGATGTAATTTTATTTCCACAACCAACTCACATTTATAGTATTCATGATGGAACCACTGAATATATATATATATATATGATATTATTGAAAGAATAATTATTAAATAAAATAAATATTTCATCTATGTAATTTCCCTTCAATTTTTTTGTAAATGACAATATCTCTTATTCGTATATATGACTTATAGTATCTATAATGAAATGTGATTTATATTCCATAATTAAATTTTAAAAGATATTCTAATAATGTATCATATGAATTATTAGGTTATTTATAAATTTAATAAAATTATTTTTATTATGGAACTATATACTATAAATAATTATTCGAACATTGATTAGAAAACATGAATGAGAAAATGAATTAGTTGAAAAATTAAATAATGGTAAAAATGAAATATAAAAAAAAGGATGATAAGATGTCATAACAAAATCATATATGATATTATAAATATGATTAATGTTTTTTTATAAATCAATAACATTTTTAGACCATCTTACTTGTGGTTAATGATTTTCTTAACTAGAGGGTAGTGTGAGGTATGTGATTACGTCTCAATTTTCATTCCATTGATACATAGTTGATATTATGATCCTAATTGGTCTTATTTGTAGTATATACATAACCTGGGATATATTTAACATGAATAAATATTATTTAATTATTATTATCATTTCAATTCTAGAATCTTTTTTCAATGTATTACAATTCAAAATTAATGATATATTTGGGGATTTTTTTTTACAATCTCATTTTCTGGGATTAAATTAAGTATTCATTGAAGAAATCTTATAATTCCTCCTTTATAAAATATTTATATTTTATTATCCCCAATATATTTAACGAAATTTCCATTTTTCTTCCAAACTTTCTTCTCTTTTGAGAATGATTCATATTAATAAATTTTTTAAATAAACAATCAATTCTATTTCACTTTTAATCAGATATATTTGTATTAGATGAAAATAATATCCAATTATTTTTAAATTTAAATTTAATATATCAGATGATTGATTAATGAATTTTTAATTTATACTTGATTTTGAAATTTTTTTATATGAATCTTTAAAATTCTTTGAGAAAGGGTCATTTTTTAATTTTGTTACAAAAATGAAAATAGAATGTTTTAAATGTATTTAGTGTTAATGAACATCATCATTATTAAAAAAAATAATAAACTTGGATTCTTATTATTGTTTTCAATTATTTTACAATGAAAAATCTGTAATGAAAAATTGTATCAATATTCTACTTCTACTTCATTTATTTTTCCAATGTAAATTATTCTATAAAAACCCTATATGTTTAACAAACCAATTGTCATATATTTTCTCTTTTTAATACTATTTTAATTAAAATTATGATGAAATATTAGCATTCTTATGATCATTAGTCATTAAATTTCTCTTAAATAACCATATTATTTTTATAAGTAAATGGAAATTTTATAAACTATATACCATTCTCTCAAATGTTGTTTTATAATGAATCTAATTTTATTAACTGAAGAAATTTTTTTAAATCCATATTATTTACCCAAAAGATATATTTATTCAGAAGGAATATTTTGTATAAACTAAATTTATAATTAAATATATGAGGACATAATTGGAAATGAAGTGAATGGTGTCGACCAATTATTGATTTCCCCTTGATGTATCAACAAATCCCATGACCCAAATAAATTTTCTAAATTAAATAAGTTCTTGTGGTATTACTACCCATCTAATAATCTCTCTTAGTAAAGGGTCTCAATGATACATATATCATTATTTTTTAGATCACATTGTCCAATAATTTTTATTTCATTCATTTAGAGTTTGGTTATTATTATCCATGAGATTATATCATTGATATTATCCATGGATTCATTTCATGAATAATTGATTGATTAAAGGTCATATGTTCTCAGCTATTTTCCATTCCATATTGGTTATGACATATTCACTCGTTATATATTCATATTCAGGTAACCTTTATTGAGCATTTTAGATCACCCAATTTTATTTCTGTTACCCATGATTCTAGTTTGAATTCTTTGAATGGGTTTGAGGATGCCAAGTATTTTCTTTAACTATATTTTATATTTTTACCAATGTAAAATGGGTATCATGTTTTTATATAGGTATTAAAGTCTACATAAATGATCAAGGTATTGTGATATGAACCAATGTATCATATTAGAATGTCAAAAATTAACCTTCAGATCAGGGTTACTCAATTCAGGGTTGTTATAGTTGGTATTGGATGATGTTTAATAGAATCCTTTTGAACTAGACTAGAAAAACATATTTTTGGAAACATAAACCTATGATTGTATTCTAGGATATGTTTAATTGGGGAATAATATCATCAAACATTGGGAATGGATGATATTGAGCATTTTTCCTAGAAATACATTCCAATTGGGATACTACAAGTTGACAATTTTTGGCACAGATGTTTCTAGGGGTAATAACCCAAAAAATAGTTAGATGATTATATCTTAGACATAGTTCTAGTGAGTGTAGTAGGAGAATTATGATACAGATGGATTGAATATATATATAAATATTTCTATGAAAATTTAGATTTTATTTTCTAAACATTATGGATATTTGATTACATTTTTACAATTCCAAGACATCCCAAATTTCATTATTATTATGATATTTACAATATATAAATTATAAAATTAAGTTATTTAATAATTTAAATTTTGATTTATTTATCCTGATTTAATGTTCATATTGATATCATATAATCAAGTACATGCCAATATTTTGAAATGGATCATGGCAGAAAGAATTGTACCAATACTCATGGCCAATATTTAAATTTCCATATAAAAGAACTTAATTAAAATAGTGTTAGAGTTGATATCATCATGGATATATTGGGTTATATAACCCATGGTATGAATAATACAATTTAATATTTGGTGAAACATGATATAACATAACATGATACAACTATATGGAATCATTTCATGTGATAGTAAACCCATCATTTATAATAAATAACAATCCAGTGGTATATGAAAAATTAATTAAGTCACATGAGGGATATTTATTCCCTTGGGGTGTAATGAAAATGAAAACATTGCACATGTAGTATATTTTCTCAAGGTAGATACCTATAAATATTGGTTTTTGATCAAATATTCTATGGTGGAAGAAGAAATATAAAATTTCGAATTGAGAACATTTAAAGAAACAATCATTTAAAATTATTTCCCACATGATAAGTGAACTAAAATGAATAGAATGTTACATAGTTTAAATAAAAATGGAGAATAATGTATTATATGGTATGTGGTTACCTTGAGAATAGTATCTACTTATGAATAATATTAGATTCAAAATATAGAAACCAATATTTACTATTTCATTAAAGGGTATAATATGAGTCTCTAAATGGAATTGTTTTCCAAAACATTTTCATTGAATTATGAAATATTTATATACACCATAAAAAGTTAGAATTAATTTACCACATCTAACATGTTCAATGGAACTCAAAATGAGAAGTGGTCTTATAAACATTAGTAAATAGGGAATTTATCATAAGATATGAATAAAATTAATCAATTTCATGAATGTTCATATTATTTAATGAAACATCCTCAAATATTATTGAAGGGTCTGAGAATTTGTTATAAGTATAGAGACAAGGGTCTTATAGCTAATGACTATAATGGAAATAATGATACTACTATTTTATAGTTATCCAGTTGTAATGAAAAAGAAAATTATTCAAATTTGTGTCCCAGCATCATGTGAATATACTATAAAAGAGTCTAAGGGGAGAAGTCTATCCATATGAAACTCAACATTTTGGAAATGAATTATTTGATTCTAGATAATAACACACTTTTATATCTTATAGTTTTCAATAGAAATTAGATATTTCTTCTAGTCCACCAGAATGTAGTTTTTAGTCAAAACTCTAAGAGTAAATTTCACTACATTTATTATTTTTAAGGAATTAACCATTATTACGCATAAAAAATCACTATTTTATAGATTCCCTATTATATCAATGGGTGACTCTTACATAATCCTTGGTATCAGTTGGATTTCATAATATGATAAAAAAATAATTTTAGATAGAAAGAACATATGATTCCGGATAAAGATGTGGAATTTAATATATTTAGTGTTTATAAATCATCATCTAATTCAGGTTTATATACACCCTCAATATATCTTTTGTATGAGATTCCTAGAGAAGAATTGATTATAAACCTGATGGATAGAAAAGGAATTGTTAAAATTTAGGATGATCTTATTGTTTAAGAATAAATTGATATATATATTATGATAAATTACCTCGACATACACCATGGAATGAAGTTGAGTTCTCTATTGACATATTAGCTAATAAAAGCCTTATGTGAATGAATCCATTTAGAATTGAAACTATGGAATTTTATTAGATAAATAAAAAAATAGAGGTATTTTTTGATAATGTATTTATACATTCTAGTGTTTCATATTAGGGAGGCCATGTTTTTTTAATTAAGTAGAAAGAAGGATCTATGAGGATATGCATTAATTATATGTAAATAAATTATATTAGGATAAATAACTAGTATTATATGACCCATTATGATGACTTATACAATAAACTTTAGGGAGCTCAATATTTTAAAAAGATTGAATTTTATATTGGGTGTCATCAATTGTTAGTAAAGAGGAAAAATATTAAAAATAAAATATTTTTAATGAAGTATGAACAACATTATTTTACAGTAATATAATTTGGACGTATTATTACACTCTATTTTAATGGATCTAATGTACATATGATTGATAAAATATATCTTTGTATAATAGTTGTATTTATTGATGATATCTTAGGGTATTATAAAATATATGGGGTCATTGAGACTCACTTCCATATTACTCTTGAGACTCTTAGTGGGATATATTTATATGAGTTATTCATATGGTGTGAATTCTATATTTGAAATGTTTCTTTTCATAGCCATATTTTCCTCAAGTATGGAATCTATGTTGATCCAGTGAAGACAATGATAGTCAATGAATGGAAAACCCCAATAAATATAAATAACATGTGTAGTTTTATTTTTTGGTAGGTTACTAATGGATATTTATTAAAAAAATTATGCAATGTTTAACTAATTAACCAAGATTATAAGTAAGGGGATTTGGTTATTATGGTTAATGAAATGTGAAGAAGATTTTATGGAATTTAAAGGGAGATTGGTTGATGCTCTAATTTTGATTAAACATTCATTAGATAATGGATTTTTTATATATACAATTATGTATTAAATAAAGGAATTAGTTGTTTCCTTATACATTATGATAATGTTATTTCATATGAATCATGTTAGTTAATGACTCGTGAATAGAATGAACCAACCCCATATATTTAGTTTATAACTATAATATTTTCATTGATGATATATAGTCATTATATCAACGGTGAATGATGTGAGACATACACATACTATAAGAGATTAAAATACATATTTTCTTATAAATATATCAACATGTTGTAAATTTAATTACAATAAATACTCAAGGATATTATTTCACAACACACTACCTCCATAGGAAGACGAACAAGGTAGCATATCCATTTAGTATTAAAGATCATGGAGTTCTGACAAAGAGGAGGATTGGATACTATACAATTTTAATGGATATAGTAATGATGGATATGATATATATTATGTGTCCTGGAGACATCAAAATTTTTTTAACTTAATTCCTAACCAACTATATTATAAAAGTTGAAAACTTCTAAAACTGATAATGAAAACTTTCTAAAGAAAATTAATTCCATGAAAGATTGATAATTGGAAAAAATCATTTATACATAAGGAATTATGAAATTCGGAAATATATTCTATGTCACATCTATATCAATTCATAAAAAGTGAATTATTGGATGTTTCTCAATGCTCTTAGTTCTCTACACCCCATGGTATCATTAAGATGTGCATATAATTGGGTGAACATTTTTTATGGGCTAAAATGGAGAGGGAAATTGATGACTATTTTTCAAGATGATTTATCTTTTAACAACTAATTGTTATTATATAGATTTATAGTGGATCGATGACACCTATACCTATTTTCATATAGAAATGAGATGATATTATTATGGTAATTGTAAATTGATTAACAAATAATCCTAGAAACAATGATGAAATATGGTTTATTATTGATTGCCTAACGAAATCATCACATTTCCCTCCAACATGATATGATTTACTACTTGAGAACCATGAAGGACATTATATTACTTATATTTTTATAATTATGGTTCACCTATTTCAATTTTCTTTCACCATCATTAAATTACATAGAAATTATTGTAATGTGTTTAGAAGGATCTTGATAGTGACCATAATTTGATAACCACCTAGCATTCTCAAACTGATGGACAATCCAAAAGTATTATTCTAACAATAGAACACACATAGACTTCATGATCACATGACTTTAAAGGTATGTGTGAATAGTATTTAACATAGGTAATATTTTTTATGACAATATTTCCCATTAAAGTATTTAAATGCATGGTATAATGAAATATATGGAAATTGATTTCGTACTTAAACTTTTTGGGATGAAGTTGGTGAAATGAAGTTTTTAGGACTAGTACATTATGAGGAGACAATGAAAATGGTAAATATTATTCAGACAAATTTTAAAGAATCTCAATTTATGAAAATGATTTATATTGATAATCAGAGCAAATATTTTAAATTTCATGTTAGTGGGCACATTTTCTTGAATGTATATTTATCAATGGGTTTTATATGTTTCATTAAGAAATGATAAATGAAATTTATATACATCTGAGGTTATAATCCAAATTCTTGACACCTCATAGAATTTATAGAGGAATTTAATAACATTAATCGAAATGGTAATTTGTAGATATTAAAAAATGGAGGAAGAAACATTGGTACCAAAGGATGTTGTGAAGAAGAACTACCCTGATTTGTTTATAAAGTAATACCTATGTAAATTTTGTGGAAGAAATTTTTATATGAGTGTATAATGTAACATATGAGATTAAATTATAGTAATTGAATATTAAATTTTATCAAAACTAAAATATTGTTCACAATTTCCTATTTCATGGAGAAGAAATTGTAATATGATAGGATATCCATCTATTTTATACCTAATAGTTCAAAATAATCATAGAATAAATTTTTGAATATTTCGCTTTGAAATAAGATTTTATGAATAATTAAATTATTATTATTTAAATATAATTAATTTTGTTTATAATAGGGATTTATAATATTTATAATTAATAATTTATTGAACATAAATTTGATATAAGTAATGATAATATCATTTTGATTTAAAAGGTGTATTTTGTTGAAAAATAATTATTATAGAATAATGTATTTACATTTAAATTAATTAATGTAATACTAAAAGATGAATGATATAAATGAAATTAATATATTATAAATATTATTATTTTAATTTAAATATATATAATTATGATTACCAATCATATATTTAATTTTTGATCATCTAATTCTAGAAAAATTCATTTCAGGGAAAACTATTTTTTAGATGTTTCTCCATATTACTATTATGATAAAATATCGATATTTTAAAGATATAATTTTTTAAAAATGATTAAATATTTATAATAACTATAATTAATATTATTTAATATGGTAAAAATATTTTTTAGTAACATTAAATATTAAATAGAGTAAGAAACTAATAATTATAATGATGAAGTTTAAAACCTGTTAAGCGGGGGTTACCCAAAAAATATTTATGTTAAAATGACTTAAATATTTTTTTAACACAATTTTTTTATATTATTTAGACCATAAAAATATCAATTTATAATATGTTCCACTATGGATACATTTTTCTAGAAACTGACTTGATTTTATTTTAAATTATTGAAAAAATAGAAGTGTTGCAGTCACAACAATTATAAAACAGTCGCTGCCTCCATTAAATTCATTAATCATAAAAAGAAATTTATCATGAAAAACCCAGAAAAAAATTCTCATAAACATAATTATTCAATTATGAATCTTACTGTATTGTTAATAGTCTAACCCTTGGGTCCTTAAAAAGAGATCTAATGGAGGTTTTTCTAATAGAAGATTATTTTCTTCATCATGCACTTTCTTTGACACTTTTTATTTGACAACATTAATTGATCTATTAATAATTAAAATATAATAAAATAATTATCTAAAAAATATTTATAAGTTATTATATTTATGGAATAATATTTTTTTCATTCATTTTCCATCTTATTGGTAATAAAACAATCACTCATGTGTCTGGTGGACTAGATCCTCACGAACCGATGTAAATTGTATTCATTCCCCAACTCACATGGATATTCAAATTTATTAAAAATGAATATATTTGATATTTTTAAAATAATATTAATTCATTAAATTTTAAATATCATATACTTCTTTTCCTTTTCTCCCTTTAATAAATTGAAATGGTCACTCATACGTATGTATGACCCACCGTCTCTACACAACGATGAGATTCATTTTCAATGTTTAAATGTTATGAAATATTATAAATATGTTTCAAATTACAAAAAAATATATTTAATAATTTTATATCACTATTTTAATTATGTAGTTATATTCAGAAAACAATAATCACAACTTTAATGAACAAATATGATTGAGAAAATGAAGTAATCCACAGCTGAAAAGGGTAATAATTAAATATTACTAAGGAACATTTTGTAATATATTACCAGAAGAAAATATTTGATATTATAAATAAGAAAATAGTTCTAATATAAATTTATGAATTATTTAAAACCATTATAAAATATTTCAAATCGTGATCAACTAAACTGAATTGTCAGGAAAGGGATTTCATCTAAATTTACGTTCAATTAATGAAAATATGATTTTATGAACCAATTTACTTTTATGTGTTTTATATACACCCCCTTAGATAAATTTAACTATAATAAATATATATTTATGATAATTAATATATAAATTCAGTTTTATTAATTTAGGAGGTTATAATTTAAATCTTACCAAAGTGGTTAGGATTAATTTTACATTCAATTTTTTTTTGATTGCCTTAATTTTTAATAGATGAAATATTATAATCCATACATTTTAAAATCCATCCCTTATATTATCCTATATATATTTACGGGTTTTAAATATTTTATTCTCAATTTTCCTACACTTGATATTTTTTTTAATCAATGATATTTTTAAAAAATTGTCGGTTTTATTTCCCTTTTTATTGGATATGATTTTAAACTCCATCCTATTCAAAAACAACTATAAAGTATTTATATCACTAAAATAATTTATTAAGTAATTTTTATGTAATTATTTACTTCTTAAAGGTTATTAATAAATATTAAAAATGTGTTATAAAATTTTCAATTTTGAATTACTTTACAAAAAATGATAAATTTTTTTTCACCTATACAGGGTTGATAGATATGACCGTTGCCTTAACCCTCCTCTGATATTTATGTTATTCTACCCATTTTAAATTATCATACATATAATAAAATTGATGGGATATTATTTTAAAAATTCAGAACCATTTTTTAAAATTACATTATTTTATTACAAAAACCATATTTTTGATAATATAACGGTCATTTCATATGTATTATTACTTGTTTTTCATGGAATTTGTCAAGAATCATTAATATTATTTAGATAATTGGAAATTATATTTATATTAAATATACATATTATTTTTACCATGTATGTTTTTATTTTCTACTCCTTATACAAATTTTTCATTTAATTTTTTATAATGGACTTTTTTTATTGACTTTTGAAAATATTATGATAAATATTTATTCTTTACTCAGTACAGATATTTATTGATAAGTCATATATTTTGTAAATAATTTTTTTAATTAAATATATAAATAATTGGCTGTACATATAGTGATGATTTTTTCCCAGTTATACATATCAAATTGATGCCTCGACATGTTTGACGAGAGAAATCAGATGGAAAAAATCAATGTGTTTTCATTTTATACCAACCCATCCATTAAACTATCCTAGAATAAGTTCTTGAAGGTATATATAGAATGATTTTTTATATCATGAAATCCAATATAATTATTTTCCATCATTGAAAATTATGTGATTATTATGCATGACTGTTTTCAGTTAATATTATCCAAGGATGAATTTATTCTCATGTTATTGATTAAATTGATTTTTTTTTTCAATTATTAATAATTCCATAATTGTTGTCTACTATTTTCACAACATATATTACATGATTCTTAAATATTAATAATAATTGATATCTCCCTTATTTTATTTAAATATCATAGTATACGAAGAATAATTATATAAATGAGTTTAAGGACACTAAATGATTTCTATTACTGTATTTAATATTTTTTTTAATGTAAAAATGGTATCATGTGTAAAACTATTTCATAAAGATTATTGAACTCATCAATACTTTATGTTCAGATCTATTGAATATTATATTAATGTAATGATTTAACCAATGGATTTGGGATACTAGAGTCGGGGTTACATTGACCATAGTCAACCTAATGAATTAAATCTCAACTTATGAGTTGAATGTTCTAAAAACATCTACCATGAACGTAATCTATCATGAAATTAATTATAAAAAAAATTACAAGTATAATAAAATAAATAATATTATTTTTAAAATAATATTAATAAATTAACGAAATAAAATTAATTTATTCTTTAGGAAGATAAATAACAACCTTGAAAAGTCACACTTGAGTTAAGGTAAAATAGACCTTAAATACTCAATTTAAATGTTTTAGTGATTTAATTTCATAGTAATTTTTTTTTTCATTTCCACAATATTAAAATTATATTTATGGACTTATTTATATATTAATAAATAAATATAATGTTATTTTAATGTCACATTTATTTTTAATAAAAATAATTCAAAATAATTTTTTTGTATTTTATATGGTATATTTAGAAATTATTTAAAAAATATAAATGAAATGTTTTATTGTAAAAAATATGATGTCAATGGATTTTCATATGAAAACAAACACTATTAGATGTTTATCTTACATTATTAGATTACATGTCTTCCTCAATAAAAAATAATACTTCCCTTTTTTCAAGATACATTTGTTTGAAATGTTATATTTAATAGAAAGGGATATATCAAAATATAAAAATATTTTTCAAATAGGGTCCTAATTATATTTTTTGGGTTTGATGATTTATATTATTTCTTTTGTATGTTGAAATTATTTTATGGTTCATTGATATTGATAATTATGATGGTAGGTCCTATAATAGCTACCCAATATGTTAGAAAATGATTATGTTGTCTAAAAAAAATATTGATATTAACCAAGATTGTTATTCGATTTATAAGGGTTCTTGTAAAGGTTCTTGTAAGGGTTATTGTAAGATGTTATCCAAATTAACACACATGAATTTTATGTTATCACTAATTATTTTTCATGATTTTATTAATTTCATATAGTAAGGTAAATCTATTTTTTTATGAAATAATTATTTATCGTATGGATATAAAAATGTATGTTTTAAGGAAGCAATTTTGAAAGTTGTTATGTTTTTTATAAAAAAATTATAATTAATATATTGGAATTGTTTTTTATTTTAAATTTTCTTATCGAAAACAATGGGTAACAATTCTTATTTTTTAATAAACCATAGTTTTTTTAAATGATATGACATATAAATAGATAAATATTCATTACATTACATAAAAACCCACAAAAGAACTATATTGTTTTAGTGTCTTTGGAAACATGGTAGAATAAAAAACTAGTTCATTAAGCATTTACACCATTTCCAACATATTCCTTCCAAATTAGAACCCTTTTTTATATATCATACTAAATACATATCTTCATCTCTTAGGGAATTGAATCCTAAGAAAAGGGTGTGTATGAATGATCAATATGGGTAAAAAATGGAGATATCAATCATAACATAATCATAGGGCATAAGAATATGAAAATAATAAATTGAAAATTATACCCTGCATATCAAATATCACAATATTTAGTAATTTTATAAATCATATATGTTCATTATACATGTATCATAAAATAATCAAATAACATAATCCATGAAATAATAACTTAAGACATGGAATTAGGTCATACACATAAGCATAGAATATCATTTTCTTAGTAGTCAAGGCTCTTTTCCTAGACTGTCACTATGGAATGTGTTCACTCCAAAGACCATCATAATAGTTAATGTTTTCATCCAAACCTTTGTTTGGAGAAAATTAATTTATTTATCTCGTTAACAACCAATTCCATTCATGTCCTACGGAACCTTGTTCACTAACCATTTTAGTTATGTCTTATTAAGCTGAGTTCACTCCCTATTCCAGTACTATCTATCACATGAGACAAAAATCGTTACCCAACGAATTAAATGTATGTATATATATATTCCACAAATTAAATAATTAAACCCATATATATGTATTACATAAGAACATAAATAATATTGAAACCCCTAAAAAATAATTGGGTTTCATTAACATTTTATAATATCATAGATTATGGAAAAGAAATAGGTTTCATAAATTTCATAGCTTTATAAAAACAATCCAATCATAAAAATAATATATATTTGTTCCTTGATTACTATCCTCGGAAAAACCTAAGTAACATCAACTAATTTTATCCTACATTGAAAATAATTTTGACATATCACTTGAAATAATTCTTAAAAAAATATCCATTTTTAAATCATTCCTTTTTAAATAGATCGAAAATTAAAAAAAATTATTTGAAAATAAAATTGTAGGATATTAAGGGAAACATAAAAATATTATGGTGTCATGACTATTGTAAATATAACTCATGCCATATAATTAAAAAACATTCCTTTTTTATTTTTGTAGGAAAAAGGCTCAAAGAAACTTTTTTATAAAATGGAAAAAATAAATAATCCAAAACATTTAAAGATAATAATAAATGTGTTAAAATTAATTAAATACATCATAAGAGAATAGAAAAAAATTTATGAAACAATTAATGACATCGTGGAACTGGATGCAAATTTCATTCTTAAGGGGAACATTAAATATATAAATTTTAAAATAAATTCCATTATAAATATCATGTATTTGAGGTGATCATTAATCCAGGTAATCAATCATGTGTATCATTAGTAAATAAAAATAAAATAATTATAAATAAAACATAAAATAATTAAATTTTTTTCACAAATAAGACTAACATAGAATGATCAAAGAAGTATAATTTTATCCCAATGAATTGAAATTGATTTATGAAATCCCATACATCATGGGAATCAGTCAAATAGTATTCCCCATAAATGTAATGAAATAATTAATACAATAAAGAAATTTAGATTGGTGATATGATATTTAATATAGAATTATATACACCATATAAAATAAATAAATGGTGAATAAGTAATATATCTCATTGAAGTAAAGTTGAGATTCGATACTCTTATTTATTGTCACACTTCTTTAAAACATATTCAAACCTCATCTATAATTGAATAAATAATATTATAAAATATTAAAATAAATATATTAATATATATAATAAGATATATGGTACTTTTATAACATATTAGCACTAAATAATTAATAACATTTCATTATTTTTGTTATTCTACGTCTATTTGTTTCATAGTTTCATGGTCAGTTAATTTGTGAAAAATTATGGATTTTCAGGAAAAATGGAAACAAAACTATAGATGTGAGACTAAATGGAATTAATGAACCTCATGAGTTTTAAATGGTCTATTGTATCATTTTTCTTTTTAACATTTAGATGATTTATTTCATTAGATTATAATGTTAAATGTTTAGTTTATTTTGGCAGGTTTTCAGACCATCAAAGACTAGTTTCATTTTATTAAATATTATGTCTATAAATTTGTTCCATAACCTGAAATATAATATAATATTATTTTTAAAATAGGGTTTACCCAAAATACTACATTTATGACATCCTTGACGTGGTAATGGAAAAAAATCATTATCCACAGAGATGGTTAACCATCATAATTTTTGATAACGGTTTTGTTTATTTGAGTAAGGTGAAATAAGAAAATTGGTGGTTAGATGATATTCTATTATAAATATAAAATAAAATTTTATTGATGATAGTAGATTTATTATGCATTGATGGGTGATGTAGTTGATGAGAATATAGATATAGAATAGAAATCAAAAGAGTATGTTTGAGAAAGTTACCTCTTGAAAATCACTACCTTGGAGGACCACTTAAGGAACATGGAATTGGTATTTGGGTGAAAATAGAATCACATGGATATAGGGAGTGTGGGTATGAGGTATTTTAATAGAGATTTTAGTAGCTTCAAAGCATGAAAATATAGAGGGGCAGTTAGGAGTGGTATTTGTACATGTGGTGGGGTTGTTTTAATTAATTAAATAATTACTTTTTTTATTTAACTCCAACTAAATTTTTTTGCCATTAGTTACAAATAATTTTATTTTATAATTAAATATTTGAAGGGACATTAAGGAAGATAAACACATTAACCACCAATTTAATGCTGTTTTTTTAGTTATTTTAATTTTCTCCCATTTAACTTTAACTAGATATATTATTTTACATGTACTGTTGTAATTTTTTTTACCACTCTGTCTTCATAATGAAAAAATGAAAATTAACTTATAAAATAATTTCCACCTCTTGATTCCAAATATTGAATAAATTTTTGTAATATAAAAACATATAAATTTCAAAATTACATTTAAAATAAAACCATCAAAATGTTATGAAATATAGTTTTTTTTAAGCATGTTTTTCTATTCACAACATTTACTTATACCAAAATATTGTACTCGTATTGTATAAATGTAATTAATTATATTATATCTTTCTAAAATTACTTATATTATTTTTCCAATTTATTTATAATTAAAAAATATATTCTAAATATAATGAAAATATGAGTTTCAATAAAAATGATATTTTTACTATTCACAAAAAAATTTAGAAAATTTAAAAATATAATCCCAATATAATTTTGAGATGCTGACTCCCCAAATGATGTTAATTTTATCAAAAAAATTATAAATGTGTGAAAAATTAATGACATATTTTTTTAGTAAAATCAATAAAAATCATTTTTTTGATGAAAACATATTTTTTAGGACAAAATGACATTAATAATAATTATGTTCTTATTTCATAAAAATAAAGAAATTTTTATTGAATATGGAATTAAAATATATTTGATGATATAATTAATTCTATTCTAACCCACCAATTTGATGGCTATTTTATAAAGTCCATGCTGAAATAATAATATTTTGGATTTCGTTTAAGATTGGTGTTCTATGCAATGTATACTATAGAAGAGATTAAATTTATTTATAATTAGAAGATCCATAAAATCATACGGTTTTATACTCATCCCCTGTAATATAACTTTTCCCTAGAAATTATTCACTCTGATAAAAATATATGGGGATACCTCAGCCTGATCACATCCTTAGGTTCCTATATAGTATCATAAAATTGGTGGTTTCACAACAAAATGTTAACAAGATGAGTGGACCGGTTTTATAGAACATTATCTCTAAAATTCACAATCTCTGTCATTTTATCTTAATATGAGTGATATTTCTATAGATGTATGAATTTTGAGCTTAATATTTGGGAAGGATTAGGTATGTACTTCCTAAGGAGAGATACATGGAACACATCCTAAACATCAGAGAGATTTGGTGGAAGAACCAAGTGAAAATCCGCATTTCGGATAATATTAATAATCTAAATAGGACTCATATAGCGAGTAATTATGTTTCCTTTTATTTCAAATATCATCATCCATTTTCATCAAGGTATTATTATAAATATATTCTCACACACATCAAACTCTAGATACCTTTGATGTTTATTAGTATAACTTTTTTATCGACTATGATCCATTATTATGTGATTTTGAATATTTACTACCATATCTAAAATACCCTTATCTTGATTTGGTCCTAGTAGATTTGATTACCAATATTCATTCTAACATGTTGGTATTCTTCACTTCTTACCATAAAGTTATTCATAAGGACCTATCTTAATGGTAGAATGAATGCTATTATAGAAAAAAATCAACCAGTGGATGGTGTTGATCCCAACCACCATTGAAATCCATAGATGATGATATCAAAAAGTATTCTATAGTTTTATGGGCCCTCTTATACTAATAATCTATATGATGATGATAAGTAGTGATGAAACATAGTTTTTCATCCATAGCTGAAAAAATACATTACTAAAACATTTAGGTAACCTTATATTCCAATCATATATAATAGAAATAAGTACTCTTTAAAATCCTAACACTTCATTAATATATATTATGTAAATATGATTGATAGAAAAAAATTATATGATAGAAATGAAGTGTGTCAACTTCATAAGGAAATTGACTATAACATATATGACATTATGACATTTAGATGTTTTGGGGAGTAAAATGAACAAATCCCAGGTGATGCTTTCTAATTTCCATTCAGTTATGGTTAATGGTTGTAACATACCCATATACTACTATCTATAATCCTTAACATTCTAGAAAACCAGGTATCTATAAACTTACTCTGTAATATCTCTCTTCAATCTATCCCACCATAAATATTATTCTAGGTATCAATATATCCTTTTTCATCCAGGATAAATTGAGAAGGGTGGAATAAGATTCTCATACAATAGTTCCTTCTTCAAATCTGAAATGGGTGTAACACAGACATGGTTCCAGAATCGTATTATTCTATTACAATTATGGTCGATATCTGTAAAAATTTATTACCTTATTTTGAATATTAACATCATCCTTGCATGCCTCTTTAATCTTCACATGGACATATGGGTGATCATTTGTTTTGAGAAAGATCTGAGTTCTCCCCTTATTTTAATATTTCTAGGACAATCCTTTATAAATCAATAAATATTGTATCTTTTTCTTCATCATAGTGGATAATCTACCATGAACCTTTCATCACAAATAATCTACCACTGTGTTTTATTTCCCTTAGTGGTAATGTGCAATGTATTCATAATGATTAATAATCTCCAACCAACTTCTTCAGTGCATGTTTAAAACTTTTTTAGTGATAATATACATTATGTATTTATATATCCATATATGTAAATCATGATATATAAGTGTAGAAATCTGTTTAATAACTATAATACTTACTTTTCTTGGGTTTTCGTATTTTAATTTCTTAATATCACATTCTAGATTGTGTATATAGATATCACTTCTGAAATGATTGAATAATACTGTGTATGCATTTAATTTAGTAGTCGTAATTTGTTTTTTATGTGGAAATAATTGAAGTAATAAAACTCACTCTGACATTCCGGTTGAATTTCCCAAATATTAAACAATGAATTACATGATCTATAGGTATTAACTCATGCAAAAAAAGAACACCCATTCTTGAATATGAGATCAACACATGTGATATAACTCTATTCATATTAATACAATTCATGATATTTTATTGGTGTAAAAAAAGATACTTGTAATGATTTATTTTAAATTTATAGAAACAATAAATTATAATAAATTTAATATTTATATTCACCCCTTACATAATCCTTTAATTATAAATAATAATAATTAATGCATATATTTTTTTGAAAAAAACCATGATGATGATGTTTCTGTTTATTTGGGTTGTTGTGTTTATTGAATTTTGTTTGAAATGATCATGTCTTTTCTTGAAAGATGTGATAAAAAAGGTTTATAGAGTCCAATTTTTTTCATTTTTTTAAGTGAAAATATAGGGGAATATGATGTTTTATATAGTTCCAAAACATAGCTCATAATGTCATGTTGGATGACCGGGAGGTCTTTTATGTAGACCATGAGGTTAATTTTATGGATACCATGATGGGTGTATGCTTCGTGTGGATGAAGAGTTCAAGTATATAAATTGAAAAAGTATGTAATTAAAGCATCAAAGAGAGTATGTAGTTGTAAGGGGTAATTCCTGGTCGACCATGAGAATGATTATGTGATCATAAGATGGAAAATATTCGGTGCCTGGGGAGTCGGTACATCAAACTGGAGGATTAGTACATTGTTCAAAGATATCGAAGCAGTATGTGGTTGATTTTAAAATAAAGGTATAAAATTTAATTATGGGATTATTAGATTTATTTAAATGGTATTTTCAAATAAAAGGACCCTTAATCACTTAATTAAGAGAATAGAAAAATTGAAAGAAACATTATCATTGTATAATTTAAGTTAAACCTCAAAGATATTTCTTGAAGTACATTCCATGAAGTAGTGTTTGTGAAGTAAAATATCATAAGAGTATTCATTAAGAGTAAAATATTGAATCACTATATATAGTGATTTTCTGGTGTGTTTCCAAAAAATAGTTATCAATGTGCACATTCAGTTAATTGAGTTTTTAGAGGTTCTCATATATGTTCTAGTATATGGAGGATCTTCATAGGGCATTATGAGGCTTTTATAAGGATTGATTTTAGGGTGACTAGTATGCTATGCGGTTGGAAATCATTTGGAATGGTTTTATTCAAATTTAATTATGTGGAATACTGAGGTTAATCTCTTAGAATAAAACTAACTTCACATTTCAGCCATATCACTATGAACTAAATGAAAGTAGATAGACAACATAAAAATAATCAAATTTGGGATTAGTTGGTTATCATTATTAGATAGATAACGAATATTTCATAGTGTAATTGATAGAGAACTTGGAGAGGTAGTGAGTCCACTTCAAACATTATAATAGCTGTAAACTTAGTGGATTTTGGTATATTGAATCATTGATGTTTATACTCTAGGTATTATCCATGTTTGGGGGAACTAGGTAGAATGTTGGTGTTTAATTAATGGAATCAATTCAGTTTTTATATTTTTTTGAGAAAAAAGTAAATGTTTTTTAATGATTAAATAAGAAAAAATGGTGAATTTATTTCATTCATCGTACCCAGATTAACCCCCCCCCCTCCAGATACAGAACAGAATTAGTCAAAAAATTGGTATGAAATCATGAGGTTAATTTTGGTAAATCACCATTAGTTAAATGCAATTAAGAGTTAAATGAAAAATAATTTCATTTCATTGAAGGAAGTAATTTTAAACCCTGGATAAATCATATACATAACTAATTATGATTAGTAGGCATAGATTTTTAAACGTCTACATTCCATGTTGCCATTACGAGTATGGATTGGAGGTATTTATCAGATGTATACTAAAGAGAACTATAGGTTGATTTTATATAAATTAATTATTATTGGGATATTTATCCTACACAATCTATATGAAAAATATTTCATGTAATTCCTCACACACCATGCGGGGAATATTTAGTAATACCTATGAAGTTGATTCTAATGTTTTCAAAGAAAAAATTAATGTTCTATAGAAGATGTTTGAGGAAATTACCAGGAAGGATAATCAATCTAATGATGTTTTATTCAGTTTGATGAATTTGATTCTATAGGAAATATTAATCCTCAAATAGAATTTTAATGATATCATGATCATGATGCATATCTAATAATATTCCCATATTGGTTCTATCTAAATACCTTCATAGTTGAGGAATTATTTTCTGAAGGATTTGAATTTTGATAGTCTAAATTGTACACTTATCATATATGAGATGATAAATAATGATAAAAAGGAATTTTAAAGGGTAAATTTGATTATTTTTAATTCCAATATATTAAAAAAATCACCGTAGAGTATGGGTAGAATGAATAAGATGTGGATGAAATCATTTCATTGTATTCCTCAAATTTGGAAATGTAAAAAAGGAAAATTTAAGGAAAATAATATAATCACATTTTTTTAATGTGTAATGGCTGTGAACCTTTCATAAAAGTGTCATTTTAACATTCAAAATAATGATAAAGATAATGAAATTCCCATGGAGAAATATTTATCCAATGTGAAGGGTTAGAGGATAGAATGTGTAATTTCTTCATGAAGAGAACCTACTCTCACATGAAAATGATTTTTCATAATAAAATGAAAAAATATATAAATTAATGTATATAGAATATGAGAATTGACTTAGTGGTGGTTGTAAGAAATTCCAATGAAGGGGATGAGAGAAATGATGATGAAATCGAAGTGTAAGGGAGATTTGATCTCCAGGTTGAATAAGAAACTAAATATGAAAATATACATATTTTCATATCCAAAACATAGAAATACAACATATTAATTATTATTTCCAATCCATATATTTATTAGGTAGAAGAATATACCATTGATTTTAATGATGAAATTATGATGTTCAAATTAGTAAATCTAAAAAAATCATATAATTTTATTTATTACCAGATCAAATGTGAAGAATAATCTATTGTCATGGAAGGTTTAATAAATAATGTAAAATACTGGGTCCAACATTTCAATGATAATGAGGTGTCTGTTATTTAATAATGATAAAAATTTTATGAACATGAGATAATTTTGACTCTTGTAATGATATTGGGAAAACAGATCACTCAAGTTATTGAAAATTTCATTGTGGACAATAGATATCCAGAATAACATGTAAAGTATTTTTTGAAAAATAAAATTTCATATTGGATTCACAAGATTGGTATGTGGATTGATTGTAAATAAAAATAAAAAATTATTGATGCTAAACAACAAACACCCACTTTGATGTAGATAGAAAATTTATATATATCCTAGAATAATATAACTAAATGTACAATTGGTATTGTAATAATGATACAAATGAATGTATTTAATATAAGGATTTAATTTATTGGAAAAATGGGAAATTGTAAAAAAATCTGATCCAAATCCAATTGGTAATGAAGACTATGAATGAAATAAAGTCACTTGACTAGAGTATACTATTCTATGGATTATTTTGTCTATTATTGTTTATACTTTGTACAATTTGGACATATATAGAGATATTTCTTGTCAATAATGTACAATAAAGTTACAACACAGAATCAATTAGCATTTACGAAGGTTCTCAAGGAATTATCAACCAAGGATAAAACTAGACATAAATTTGTTTCTTTTAAAAATGATTTTATTCTATTATTATCTGAATTAGATCAATCATGTCAATTAAAAACAGGTTTGATGACAAATATATGGATCAAAAATATAATATCTAATTAAATTTTTTTTGCAATTATTCCCAGAAAGAATTATTTAATACTGGTGTCTGGATCATGTCAATGGTATCATGAGTGACAAGGTTGGTTTCATTAGAATCATTAATAATAAAGTGATAAATATTATTAGCATTAGGAATGAATAAAATAGGGAAAATGATATGATATTCATAGATTTATTTGTTATTTAATTTCTCAATCTCTACTTCTATAGTTTCAGTTAATTGTCTGACTCTGAATATACAATAAAAATTTCAATAATTTTCTATATCTCCAATGAAAAATATAGTGTAGTGATGATGTAGGGGATTCACATGTAGGGAAATCATATCAGTTTTAATGTGTAATGAAAAATTTGGTTTCTGCCAAAAGAAAAAGAAACTAGGTTGTGCCACAAATAACATCTCCATTTAAGGAAAACATCCTTCGATGATCTCGTGAAAACTGACAGATCACAATATCTAACTAAAATATCTCACTATCATAGAGTCATATGTGCTATTTTTTTACAAGGGATGATTAATCTAGAGTCTTCTAAGGAAAAATAATGTAAGTTAAAAATATATTTTCACCTAGCACATATTTATTTATATAAAACAATCTCACCAGGAGCAATTGATGGGAAGAGAACTTATATTATTTTACATCATGATAGAAACCAGAAGAAAAGGATTGTATTACACACTCAAAATCATGAGTTGATCAGTTTCCTCCCACAATATCACAGGAAGTTTTAAAAATTATTCAATTGTAAATTTAATAATTCTAAAATAATAATTGCACAACAATTTCAAATATACAAGTATAAGAATATCTAAAAAATAAAGGTATAAGAAACCAAGCTTCAATAGTATGGAATCCTTTATAAAACGGTCTGAATAAAATTTGAAATAGGGTTATAAAAATACATTCCATAATGATTCTTATTGAAAGGGACCTTCTAGAGATTTTTTTATAGGTAACCTATAATGACACCACTCTAAATTTCCAATAGGGAATTATTATGATAAAGGTAAGAGAGCGTTCCATATGACCTATGTCATGGAAAGGGGTCAACACTAAATTACTATTGATTATTAGTAAGTTTATCTTTAATTATTAATAAATATAAACACCTGAATTTTGAATTTCCTTTAGATTATGAGACATTTTATGGATACCTATGAAAAATATATTTATATATATGCTTCAATAAGTGACTAGGAATGCTTGCAGAGCACAATTATATTGTTATGTTTGAGAATGAATAAAATCTTCAATACATTAGTTAACAATGTCAATAGGGTAGTGATAAAATGTTTAGTAACTATTTGTGAGTACAATTAGAAACATTAAAATTAATAGTAAGATACAGGTGAGGTATAGGATGAATGTTGATATAGATGTGAACATAAGCTAAATAGATAACATATAATTGATATGAAAAATATCATTTCTATTCCAACTGTTCAATATTAGATATAGAGAATACAGTATCCAAATAAATAATATTTCATATCATGGGTAGAGACAAAATGTTTCAAATAATCATTATGTGGTTTGAATTGGGATTATGAAGTGAATAAAGACCTTGACCAATTTTAGAAGAATCATAATTGTGATATTCTTTTAAGGATGATATAAAAGAACATCCTTATGACAAAATGATTCATTCATGTAAATTTTAATGAATATCGTAATTTTATATGAAACATATCATAAATTGTGTGCAAGGGGTATTCCCATACTGTGGAAATTGATGATCATGATACATTTTAAAAAATTGTATGAATGGTGAAAATTCAATTTTTATTATCCATAAAAGTGAAATAAAAATTAAAAAAATTATATGTTCAACAAGTAATAATTTTTAAAAATATCACAAAAGAAAATATTTTCATTAAATACCGAATTAGTTTACATGTCTACGAATTTGAGAACATTATTTATGTATAGAAAATTTCTTTGTATGAGTTAAATCATGCACCAAGAGTTTGGTATGCACAACATGATCGGTACATGAAGAATCATGGTTTCTATATTTGTGGAGTTTAATAAAATTTATACGATAATAGAGAGAGTAATTAAGGACGATGGAGTGAGTGTTTGTGGATGACATAATCCATGGTGGATTGGAATAATAGTAATTAAAAAATTTAAATAATCTATGTTGTGTGAGTTAAAAAATTTAATGTGTGGGTAATGTGCACATTTACAATGGTTTCCATGTTTAAAATTTAAGGAATTGAATAGTTATCTCTCTATATAAATAATAAAAGGTGCTTATGTGAGAATTTGGGATGGATAATTCCAATGATATGAATACTCCAGTTTCTACCAAAAACATTTATCCCAAAGATGGTGAAGGCGTTGTGTTCAATGCCACTAAATACAAGAAAATCATTGGAATGGTACTATACATAATATTGACATGTCATGGTATTAGTTTTTCTATATACCATGGAATGGGGTATTAAATTAAATTTAATGAAATCCAATTTATTATATAAATATAATTTTTTGTTATATATGTTTAATAAATTATTTTATCTTACATTATAATGAATCATCTATGTTAGATTTATAGGTATTAGATATATAGATTGGGAGAATTTGAGAGATGGTAGGAATACGACATCAAGTTGTTCATTTTTCATGGATAATAGTGAAAATTATAGACTACAAAGTAAAAATACTATGTTTCACTGAGAACTAGATAGGGTGTGTATTTATGAAAACATAATATTTTAAATAGTTACTCTGGATGAATCATCAACATAACGATATGGGAGTTGAGGAGAAGTCTTTGATCAGAATAAATATTTATAGCTTAAGTGCTAAATATTGTAGAAAATTGCATCCCATCACTCAAGAACAAATAACTATGAAATCATGTATTATTTTATCCAGGAGATAGTAGAGAATGGATTAGAGAAACTGGGGAATGTTCCTACTTAACATAATGTTGAATAAATTTTTAAAATGTACTTACATAAGAAATAATTTGGATGGAAACAGCATTATCTGAAACGCCTATGTAACCCCTACACAAATGTAGTGTGGATTTAGACCCCCACTCCCCATGGAATGTTGTGAATTTCCCCATGTTTTGGCCTTTGTTCTATTCCCAATTAGAAGCACCAAAGGAGTGAATTTTGGGATTGTAGTGATATAAATGTTTTACAAACGTACAGATCATAAGTTATTCCTTTTGAATATTTCCTTTAATCATGGTAAAGGTATACTACATCCTAGTGGAGAAACAAGGAGTTTACATGGCTATTTTGCGGCCTGGATGTCTAGAAAAATGGGTTGTATGATGGGTGGTACGGTTTGCGTAAACCATATTCCCATGGTGTATGTTTTGAAAAAACCTTGTAGTTATAGAAAGGGGAACCTGAAAATCTGCACTGTTTGTATGCAACCATATAGGCCCAGGTGGATGACTATATAGATAACTGCTATTTTAAATAGATTAGATGCACGCGATTTTTAAAACATGCACATAATCCATGCGAGCTGTGTTTTGTGTGAAATTACATTTTTAACCCCCTAAAAATACAAACTATCTAAAACTTTTCTCCTCCCTCTTATGGCTATAAACAAAAGTTCATCTTCTACATTGAACTCTCAAAAGGATTAAACCTTGGATTTGATCTAGGATCTTCGTCTGATGTTTTATCATCGATAATAGAGAAGCGATGGAACCCTTGGGGAGAGGCTCCATATTCTATATACTCTTGCCTATTTTCTTCTAGTCATCCATTGTGTTATTTGGAAATTGGATCAGATTCCCTATTTTTAGGGAACTAGATTGAAACTCAGATCTCTTCTAACCTACTTCGATTATAATGTTGATATCATGTGAGGAATCTTCCATGACCTTAATGTAGGTTGAAAATAGTATTCCTTTTGAGTTTTGAAATTTTGAAGCTATAACCATCATTACATATATCATACCTTGTCGAGAATCCAAAATATAATGGATCTTTAATATATAATTGGACCAATTTTGTTGACAAAAGTTAATTGAATCGTGTTTAGGGGTTTTGATATCACCAATTCTCTACAAGGACACCCAAGGGGTGTTCTAACCCAATTGGCCATTTTAGGCCAATGTCCCAAGATTAACAAATTTTGTTTGTATCTACCTGCTTGAGTTTAAATATAATTTACCCTTGTATCATGTGTATTATGATAAACCCAAGACACCCCAGGGATGCTTGGACCGCTTTGTCTCAGAATTTCCAAAATGGGTATGTGACTGTTTGATATGAACATTTCCAAGGATTGACCTCATTAATAAAATTTTCTATGTTTGGAAAAGTTAATGAGATGACTTGATTTTAATGATTCACATGTAATGAAAAATGTCTCTTGAAATGAATTAAATGAATTGAAAATATATATTATTGTTGATACCATTCCTAGTTCCAATGTTTTTAATAAATCACATATGTCAAAAAATGGATATAAATGGAATTGGTAATGGCTAATATCATGTATGTGAAGGCATACCTCATGCATTGAATTTAACGTTTGACAATTTCTTGATTAATGTTTAAATTAAAATTATATAATTTGGTTTTGACTTATGTTACATGATAAAAATGGTTGTGTCATAGCTATAGTTATGAAAAATATATGAACATGAATGGGTGGTAGGCATACTTACCCCATGAAATATATATATTAATGAGAATTTATGGGAGCCATTCTAACCCCATTCCACATATATATGATTGTGGACGGGTGGGAGGCATTCATACCCCATGCCAACTATATAAAAACATGAATGGGTGGGAGGTATTCTTATCCCATGCCAACTATATATAAACATGAATGGGTTGGAGGCATTCTTACCACATTTTACCTATATACATTTGAATGGGTGGGAGGAATTCTTTCCCCATGCTATATATATATGTATGTATGTACGGGAGAGTGGGATGAATTCTTACCCCACACTATTTATAATATATATGTTCATATTTATAAATGGTGACTCGATCAAACATACCAGCAATGGGATGAAGTAGTTAGACCTTCTAGGTATCCTTTAAGGAACTGAGAAATATGTTATTTATTTATTCTATACTATTCTATATACCAGATTATTATTGCATATTTCTTACTTACAAGCATCTACTTCAATTACACATAGACACCATTAGTGGTGGCCTATGATGATTTTATCTCACTCCCTACTCTAACCTCCCATAGAACCCAAGAAAATTATGTTTCTATTAGTTATAAAAAGGTTAAAGTATATTCTATATGTTTTTAACTTTTACTTTTTATCTGGAGCTTTGGAGTACAAGATCATCTTTAGGTTTGAGAAGTTTGTGTCACTATCTTACACCTTTTGTTTAAATTTTTAACTATTGTATAACAAGGTTGTACCTATCAGTTATTTTTGTTTTATAATCATTCTATTATTTCACATATGCTTTAGACACAAGCCACTAAGGATTTTGGTTAATATATTCATCTATAAATTTCTTCCAATGCTTGATTTTTGAGCATTCCGTTATGAGTTTTTGTTTAATGTATCAATCTATTGTATATGATCTCACTAATATTTTCAATTTATTGTATCCATAGCATTAATATGACATGGGGTTATAGTCTCCTCGTTGTACTACATGGAAACCCCCAATATTAGTCAGTTAACCCTAGCTTATGGGGAGACGCGTTAGGGGTCATGTGTCCAATCGGGTTTGAGGCACCAGTTACATGGAATCTAGGTCCGAGAAGTCACATGGTTATTTGGAAACAGTTTCGATTGTTTTTGATGAGGGGAAACTAGGTGTTGATAAGGTATATCTGTTCCAAAATGAATTAGTGGATTGAATAATTTTTTTAACTTTGATGACATTGAAGCAATTAATTTATGATTAAAGTTGTTTTGAAGTGTGGTTGAAGAATTGGTATTCATTAGAACTATACATTGTGAAGATATTTTCGTGATTAAATTGGTTGTATTGGGAATGATGTGTTTCAATGATAAACTTCATAGGAGACTCTTATTTCTCACATTGAGATTTTCTCATTTGAGATTATAGTATGTGTCCAGTACATCTTTGACATCTATCGATGGTAACAAAGGGAATATGGTTATTGGAGATGATGGAGCATTATGTTTTGGGAAATAAAATGGTTTTATGGTATAAATTTTGAATTTTTCCATAAACTAGATGGGGATGTTTTTTTGGGAACCCCCTCATGAATATGTTTCAATATTATTTTTCTCTTATATTTATTTGAAATGTTTTTTTGAAGTATTCATATGTTTTTCTAGAAGATTATATGACGTGGGTGTTAATGTTTTATGGTTTTTATCAATTTTTTGTTGTAAAAATATAGTGGAAATGTTAGATATCAAAAAATTTAGAACTCAGACTATATAGTTGAGTACATAGACTATGTTGTATTATATAAAAATTTGTGTGGTTGTATTTATCAATACTATGAATTATGTTTATAACAATTAGATTGTGGGATCTGGTAATTATACCACATTGCATGTTTAGGATGAAATAATGTGTTTACATGGTCATAATGATTTTTTTTTCACCACCAGGAATATGGGTACAGTGTTAAATGAAAAAATATTTTTAAAATGGGTGAAGTTGAAGCTGCATGTAGTTCATTTTAAATTAAATTTGTTAAATAATTTTTTTAATTAGTGTATTTATCAGTTGTATTTTCCATTGAAAGGACCGTTAATGACTTCAATAGGAGTAGTGAAAATATCTAATTAAGTGTACCATTGGGAAATAACAGAAAATCATGAAGTAGAGTTCATGATGGGAAAGACATGTGATAGTGTTAATGTGGAATATTCCATGAATGGAGGTCTTGGCGTGGAGTACGCAAATATAATATGTCATGTATCTTCACATGGTGATATCTGTGGAACATGATCATTGAAGTGAACTCTATTGGAATTTATTTCGTTGAGGTTATCTATGAAGATGGAGTATACATTGAAGATCCAGATTTCATGAAAGGGAATTTTGGGTTGTTGGAATACAATGTGAAATGTATTCCTTGAGGTTGGAGGTAATTGTAAAAAGATATCTATGAGTTCAGGTATGTGGGATAATTAATTTCATCTCTTGTATGAAAATAATGATTCACCCCACACTTATCACAGTGTGAATAAAATCAAGGATAATATAAACCATCATAATAGTCTTCATGAGGTGCAGTGATTTAACTTCAGTAAAGAGAGTAGTGATCATTCACTGTTTGATTGGTAGATAATTTATACGTACAATGAGTCCAATATTATCATTTTATAAATAGTGATCATAGTGTGTTTTGGTAAATTGGAACACTAACTTTTTATCATCCTTGGACTAGATCCATTTGGATTATCCATGTAAAAAGTTTATATGTTATGCAAGATTTCATTTCAGTTTAGATATTTTTGAAATAAAAAAATATAATATTATTTTGTTTTATTTTGAAAAATATCAAAATAGGGAATTTATTTACTTCATCATACCTAGAATAACTAGAATTCATGTGTTATGTAACTGATTTGGGTAAATAATATTTTATCCTAAAATATTTCTTATTCTTTATATAGATATCTAACACTATAATAAATTATATATAGTGAAATAAACATACAAAAATAAAATTTATAATGTTTTGTTAAATTGATTTATTACAAATATATGAATCTATATTATCCCTTATCTAAATATCTCATAATGATTCTCCCAATAACTACCTTATTTATTCATATGATAAATCTATGAAACAATCATATATTATCAGATTAAAAAAATATTTATCCTCTCCCATAGATACATCAAAATATGATTCACACATTTAATATTATTTATATTATTCAGATAATCTATTTTGGGGGTGTTTTTTCACGTATAATCATGATTATGATTTATTCAATGCTGTTATTTCTTTTACATTTCTTTATTTAGCCATTGTGCTTGTAATTTTTATTATGACTACTATATACCTATTTCCTTATTTAAGGTAGAATTGTGATATTGTTAGAATTTATTACACATATAAATTTTTGGTGTTACATGATTCCAAATAGACTCATTTTATTACAAGAGTTCATGTGAGACTAAGGGCGTGCTTAAATTGTATGGTTATTTCATTTTTTCCCCACCTATGCTACTGATTTAGGAAAATAATTATTAGTCATATAATTTTTGTTTATATTATACCCTATATCAAAACAAATAAGAGTTTTTTTAGTTATCCATATCATTTTCATGGATAGACCTCTATACTAAGGATATCATTGAAATTATATGCCTCCCTTATTACATGATATTTCACATTTAAAGAGGTGGGGTTGTTAGAATTTTTTTTGTAAAGGTGTTGAGAAAAATGAAGAATTAGACCATTTTCTTTAACATAATTCATTAATCCTTATCAATAATTGTGTACTATTATTTTAGTTATAGATAGTTTTTTGTGATGTATATCTCTTAGTAGGTGATGCAGAATATGAATTGAGGTGTTATGTTTTACTTCTTCCTTAACACTCAAACTCATAAAAATTGATGAGAGATATTCCATTCATTTTTTTTGTTTCAGAGGTAGTGATTCTAAAGGGGATTATAACTAGATCACAATGAATAAGAAATCTTACTAGTGGTGAGAAATGATTTTATAACTGTAATTGAAAGTTTTATTTTTTTACACAAGTGAGTAAGATATTTGAAGCCAATCCCTTAAAACTGGATATGAACATATGTTAATAACTCTATTGTTGGATGGATAGTTAATGATCATTTTAGGGTAATTGTTGAAAACAAGTCCCACACTTTTTCATATTATAGAAGATCATTAATAAGATCCAATATTCCTCATATTTTATCTCGTTTCCAGTGAATGTTTATCCAAAAATTAATCTAGAATGTGGGTAATTAACTATTTTTTAATATTTATAAATATAGACATTGAATAATAATTTTTTATAATTTTTTTCATTCATATTTTGATTTAATGGGAAATCCATACATTGATCTTGAATAATATAATTTCATTGATAAAATGATATTCATTTTGATATTCATTTTTTATTAATTTTAAACTTAATATAGATATATCCTATATTGATTTTTTTCTTGATTTATAGGTTTGAAGTTGAAAACTTTAAAATTATATAGATTTTACACGACATTTAGATCTCAATGTAGGTGTCATCCAAGTACACTATAAAGGCTTAGAGTCCCTACATACGTTTCATAATGATATTTTTAGGTTTCATGCAGCCATGAATGTTTCATAAAACCATTAGATAATTTCTCAGGTGTAGCATCAAGGTCCTGAAATATGAAAAGGTATCCATGTAGCTACAATATGCCCCAATTTTAGCATACAATGAACTCCATATAGGTTACATAAAAGGTATATTGGAGCTCAGAATCACTACATAATGGTTAAATCCTCTCAAGTATTGGTATATCCCCAATGATATTTAATTCTAGAAATAAGTTAAAGGGAAAATTTAAATCCAAAATATATTTTTATTAGTTAAACCAAAGAGGTAATTAATCCTCCACAACATCAACACAAAAATCGTCAAAAAGAAAAATGGGGTGTAGATCATGTGTTAATTTTGTGGGGATGAGAAACCTTATCAATCATGACCCTTGATTTGTAAACAAGCTGACCATCTAGGGAAAAAATATCTTTCAACTCACTATACTTACACCAAAGGAAGGAAAAAAGCTGGTATAATTATATAAATATTCCACCCTCCTATTTTATAGAGGATTCCAGACATATTATTTCACCCTCAACTTGATGTGGTGTAGCATTATAGTATTCTGAAATAAAATATTATTCATTTTTCATCTATGTTGTGTTGTGCTATTCTTCATCACATTATTTTTGTTTCTGAATTCTATAAAGTTCACATTTTTTCAAGATCCATATTTATAGAGAATTAAATCACTATGGGGGTCCTAATTGAGTGTAATTGGGTCTTATTGAAATTATATTTTCTAATTCTCATTATTTTACTTCGTTTTAGTGTGACATTGAAGGTGATGAGAAAGGACGAGATTAAAACTCCATTCCCCATCAAAAATATTATATCCATATACTATTAACCATCAATAAAATAAGATGATTATATTTTTGATGGTATTCATGAATGATTTTATTCTCATTCATAATGTAATAGTAGGGAAATCGAGTTTATAAATGGTATTTAGTCTACTCATTGAGTTAGGTAATTCTCTAAAATACTATATAATGATTGGTTCTATTGGAATTCATTCCAAAAACCTATTCATTTTTTAAAGACATTATCAATTTTTCATATCATTTATCATTTTAAATTTAGAAAACCAATAACCTCTCGCTAACCACATTCTTTATAAAAATTAAAAAATATATATAAAAATGATCTAGGATAGTGACTCTATTATTCTAACTCCTTAAGTGATGACCCAAGTCAACCACTACGATTAATTCCACATTTCCTTAAATTATATTAACACAGTTAATTTGATATTTTGATCATCAAAATGGAGTCATTTTCAGGGATATATCCACGTTTTGTCAATTTTATCTCATATTTAAATAATTTTTTCCATTGGATTTTTGTTTCTGTTGATTTTACACTTTTATTTATATTCATCTTTATTTTTACCTCATTTTCATTTCAGTAGTCTGAGAAAAAATATATGTAAATTGATATTATGCTGTATTACTATTTTGATTCCTATTTAGAGGAGTATAGTGAGATAAAATCCATATATAAACAAATATTTTATAACACAAATTCTGACTAACATGTTTATCTATAAGTGTGAGAAGAAAAGATATAGAAACATACCGAAATTGTTAAAAATCAAAATCTATGTGATGAAGTTCCCTCAATATTTTATCCTATAAAGGATAAGAGGAAGAACATCATGATTTAGAGGAAAAAATGGTGGAAGAAATTGAATAATCCCCTTGAAATAAAGAATATAATCCAAATATAGAACCTCTTGTCTTATCAATGGTGATGGTAGGATAACTGTTGAAAGCTGAAAACTCACCACTTTTTACAATTGAAAAAATCTACCTAGTGGGATTGAATTTTGAAGAAGAGCGATATGATTTCATAAAAAAATATGTATGATTCTACCATGAACATATTTTATTTCTATTTTTTTGAGTCTCATATGATTACTATTTTGCACTATATATGAATTTAGATTTAAAACTCACCGTACTATTACTGGATTATGGAGATAGAAATTGAATGAATGGGATCAAATTTAAAGAAAATATAGAATGTATAATATTACTTAAAACCACACTAAAATATTTTAATGGGGAATTTTACCAAATATATGAACTATATACTCATATTAAATAGGGGTATTCCAGGGAAATCAACACATTTCTTTCCAATTTCATAAAATAAGAAATAATCATTAACGACCCGACATTTTATAAATAAAATTAAATATTTAGTTGAATTAAATTTCCAATTTTCTATTTTGGTTACCGAAAACACAATCAATTACTTAGTTTTATTATATCCTATTATATTAGAAGATTTTAATCGATCTTAACTAATTGCTAATATATTCATTGAACAGTGATCATATGATTAGTATAAATATAGGGTTTCGGAAAATCTAATTGAAAAAGATAAATGAATTGATGGATTCTTCTCGTAGGATCATATCATAATATTCCCATTTATTAGATCTTATAAGGGAGAAAACACAATTGGGTTTTTCCCACATCCAATCCCATGACTTTACCATATAACTAATGCATAAGGGAAATCATTTATGGGATAATTTCGTGTTCATCGAGTTCACAACCCAAACCATGTATGCTGAACCACCCCATAAACATATCACCATCACAATAATTACCTTGATATTGTTTTTATTTTTTAGTAAAGGTATATGTATCAAGTCACTAATAATATGAATATGTGTATTGTATTTTCAAAATAATAGCTGTTACATTTAGATCTTCTCATATTTATTTTTAAACGATTTTGACTTTGATATTATGAAACATATATTGTATTTTTTTGGAAATATGTAATTCCAATTAAGCCATTCCTTAGATAAATTATTGAAAATTTTAAATTAATTTTAAATTAATAGAATTATATAATTAAATAATATTTATTATATATTATTGGTAATTTAATTTTACAAAGTGAAAAAAAGAAGTTTTATAAGGGTTCACAACTGTTATGATAAAAATAACCCAATGATTCTAAAAAAATATGAATTCTTCATTTGAATGTGAAAATTCACTTATTTGGATGAATATTTAGATAAAATAAACATAATATTTGGAACTTTAATATTAAGATTATCCAATTGTTACATATTCATAATTTTTGAGAAATGAAAATTAGAATAATGATTAAATACTATATAAATATATAATATGTATTCTGACATGAGAATGACCTATAAATGATGTAATAAACATTATGAAGGGTATCAATGACCAAATAATTATTTCCCCTTTAAAATAATGCGATTTTGAGGTTTTTTTTGTTTTATAAAGTCTTTTGAAATCCACCAAGACATATATTATATTATAATTTTTAAAAATCATTTCATTAAGACCATGAGTCACTTTCACATTACCATTATTAGTATTTTAATATCTTCAACTCCTATAATTATCATATAATTAAAAAATTTCCTTTGGAATAAACCATGGAAAAATCGTTGGGATGGGAGGTGTTTTTTATTACTTTATTATATAGAGTCTAAAACCTATGTTTTATAATTATTAATGAAGTCCCCTCTCTTTCTCTATACAAACCCACCCAATCTTCTATTACTATTCAGTCAAAAATAATGTATCATGTTCATAATCATAACTCCCCTATAAATATTCTTTGAAATGATCTCCCAGTATCTCCAAAATCTCCTCTCTTGCTTTTGGAATCACCCTCTAATGGCAAGGGATCTCCCACGCTAAATTTTGTCAAGAACCTCTTTTATGATATGCCTCTTTACTTCTATTAATTCTTATTTGGGGATGTTTATTTGTAGTTCTATTACTTACCTTTTTATTTAAATATGATAAGAGAACCATTTCAATTTCATTAGTCCCTTTCATAAAACATTATGTACACCCGTTATCATACCGATATTTAGTAAGGGACTTATACCTCATCTTTTCAATTCAAGAATCTTCTTCATCTTATTCCTTTTATTTACATATTTTAACTTTGGGATATTATTTTTCACACCCACATTCTATAAATTTTATGACTTAATAATAATACACCTCTTTCAATCTCATTATGACCTACCATTAACATGTATGGACCCCGTTACACTACCTAAATTTCACTTTGATTTTCCATGACAAAAAATGTGTAAGGAATACCCATATCGATTTCTTATCAAGGTTTTTCGACATTATTAACATATACATATATGATTGGGGACATACATTTATATATTCCACACACTATAATCTTGGATTTAAATGTGATGAAATATTGTCCTATGAGGAATTATCTATGTGGCACACTTATTTGTGTGAATGGCATGAATGTGACGGGTGAACCGAGAATTATAGAGGGCTCAAGTGCATTGGGTAACGTTCTATCCTCATGTGACACCATGCAGGGGATTAGTGAGTGAGCCTAATAAATAAAGAGAATTTTCCACCATGATGAAATAGAATTTAAACTTGACCTATGTTCATGATTTCATGTTTAATGATGTGGCTGAATTTCTAGGTTTCCATTATGTTACCATGCATTATCATGCCTCATTGTACTAGTTTATGTTTCTACCCATTTTTATGTGTTATTTAATTTCATTTAATCTATCATGGAACACTTTCTTCATTTTAGGAATTTTTTTTCCATTAATCTTCATTATTGAGAACCCATTTTTTATTTATGTCCCTAGGTTATCCTATTCAGTTTTGTGTATAATGGAATATTATGATCACGTTAAGAATGTTTTCAATAATGGCGATGTACCCTCGATTTTATGTTGTTATGTAATGTAACTATTTACCAAATACACTATATTTATCTAATATCTTATTTATATGATTTTTAATCATAGTTTATAAATTAATATTTATTGTGTAATAATGACAAGGGTTTTCATAGTATCAATAGACAACAAGTATTTAAAATAACATTTTATTTGTGTTTCATTTGAAAAAAGATATTCAAAAATTATTTTATGATGAATTATACCAATCCTTATACTTTTTTAAAAAAAACCTAGGTTACACATTAACCTCTCCCCTTCGTTAAATTTTTATAAACAGTGCCTCTATTGGTATTTCTTGTAAAAGATTAAGAGGTTATTGAAGAAGGTCATCAAGAGACAATTAATCCACCCAAAGAGATTGAATTTGGATATGTATCAATTAAAAGAAAATATGATCAAATGTTATATCATGTTAAACTACATTACAATAACGTCTTATGAGATATTTTAACATACATAGAAGGCTATCAATGGCTAGCTGTAATTGAATATGTAATGGCTGAAGCATTTTTTATAATCTATCGAAGGATTTCCATGAAGATTTTCAAGATGATTCCACTAAAGGAGATGATAAATTTATTGAATAAGTATAATAATGATAAAAACATGTGGAGAATCCAATGAATTATCCACCTCATAAACACAAATAATAATATCTATAGTGATTCATTGTAGATGAGGACTTCCATGTGGTATCTCATTAAAAACATAATACCATGATAATATATATGTATATATATATGAGGGGGTATTTGATATTAAATTAACATGTTTTAACATGATTTATTTTTAATTAATTACTATCTCTCTCTAGGTTGAATATGTCAATAAAACAAAATTTTACAAACCACTAGCTGAGAAATCCTCAAGAGTTATCGATAAGGAGGATTTATACATCATTATATACCCCCACAAAATCAGTTACACTATACTGATCATGGTGGGGATATATGTAAAATCATCAATGGAGAACTAAAAAATTAATTGAATATAAGATACTATGGAATAATGTAGATGTGATGGTTTGCATCTCACAAGAAACAGCATGCATGGAATTAGAGGTAGCCCTATGGGTTTCAAACTGGTGATTGACTATATACATCCCCTCATTAGAGGGGAAAATAAATAATAAATTATATTTATTTTTTTGCATCATTTTATATTATTTTAAATTAAATCACTTATTTTTTAATTCAAATTTATATAGTTTTCTGAAATTATCCCACATCTTAAGAGATTAACACATTGTTTTTTATAGAGAATCCATGGGAGAGTTTAATAAAAAATTTCTAAAAAATAACTAGGTTGTATTTATATTATTTCCCCGGTTTATCAATATAATCAATTTAAATTTTTAGTGATCATTAATGGGAAATGATGAATATGTGTATGTGATATAATAAAAATATGATTTATATTATTTATTTTTAAAAAATAATATCTATTTTGGATTCCATAAATAAAAATTATTCATGTTGTATTTTTTTCTCTTTTTACTTTTTTTGTGTTATCATGGTAGGAAAATAGATATATAATTTCAATAATTCATATTGAAATATTTCATGTTAGTTATAATAAATAATTTGTTTTAAAATTACTAGATTAATATGATTTCATCATGAATTATTCATTTTTTCCTGATTTTTTTTCTACAACTAGTGTAATAGGTGTCATAAAAATAATTAAATTTGAATTAAACTCTTAAAATGAGGAAACTAGATTTAGGGAAATGATCATTAGTAGATTATTCATTTTGAAAAATAACACCTTAGTGGACCAAATAAAAATATAGTTAAATGATTCCTTAGGAACTATTTTAAAATTTTGTGATATTTAGTAAATTAGTTTCAGAGTAATGAAATCCTTTTTTAAATTCAAAAAACTAATTTGTACCTACAAGAATGGAAAAACCAATAAGTTAATAATTATTCAAAATTAAAAAAAAAATTGGTGATGGGAATAATATACCCAAATAAAGAAGGTGAAAATTAGAATTTAAGAATATTATTTTAGTTGTATCAATGATGTCGAAAATGGATAGTTTGTATATGAAACATAAGGTTAATTAATTATTGAAAATTAGTCTTATTATAAAAAAATTACAATTAAATAATATTTTCACTCATAGAACAAGAACATTATACTCAGTTAAACTGAGGTGGTGAGATAAATTCATTGAGAAGGCATGAAATATTTAGCAATGTATGGATCATTGATTCTCTTCATATATGTTATGACTATACAATTATATATGGGGTAATTATATTCTTTTTGTAGAATTATTAGTATTTTCCATGATTTAAATATATTAAGTATAAGGGAGTGATGGGATATAGTATTTCCCATATTTTTAACCAGATTTCATTATAAATTTACTCATAATTAATCTATTGAATGTGTAATTAACTAATTATTGATAAATCTATGAATATGTACTCTTACAAATAAAATGGTTTAATAATGGTTTTTGGTTTTTATCCAATCTTGGTTATTAGTTTTTTATTCAATTTTTATTTAATTTATAAAAAATACATGGATATACAATTCAGTAATTACATGGTTTAATGGTTTTTAATTATATAATTTTTCAATTAATTCATTTTAATAGAAATCCAAACATATACTAAATAGTTTTTTGATCATTGTTGATATATAGGTTTTAATCCCAAATTCGGTAAAGTCTATCTATTGTTGGTTTCATTAAATCCTAATATATGTGTGGTCTAGGGATAGTTTATGAATGAGGAGGCCCTATGTAAGAGTCTCCAAAGTATGTGTAGGTTTTACTGCATCTATGTTTGTGTCATCTGATCTATAAGGAATATCTTAGGAGTTGCATCAATGTCATCCATGGAGTACATATATCCTTGAAACTATAACATGAACCTTCAAAAGGGTATCATTCATTCACTATAGGATATTCAAAGGTATATGGGATCACAGATATTTTACATAAATGTAAAATCCACTCACATAAGGGTAAAATCATGGGGAGGTGTAGCACTATAAAAATGGAAAATGGAAAATATAATTCAAAGACATGTTTTCATTTCTTCAACTAGATTGGGATGTTCTCCTTAATGATATCGATATGAAAATAATAAAAATAAATAATAAATTAGTGATTATGGGAGATTTTTTTGTAGATTTGGGAAATTCATGATTCCCACATTCAATAATCATGACCCTCAATCTAGATACATTTCAACCATTCAACAAAGAAGTCGCTCAAAGATCACTATTTGTAATCCTATCTAATATGAAGAATGTGTTATGATGAGGATATAAATATTTCCCACCACACATATTATTGATGGTTCCACAACATAGAATGAATCCTCTTGTTTATGTAATGTAAGAGTACTATATTTCAAAAATTTAATTCTAAATAGTTTTTGTCCTCGTCTATGTAGTGTTGTTCTATTATTCTAATACTTATTTATAATTCCTAATCATAATGAATTACCCAAAAACTCAAGTTTAATGGTTATAGAGTAGTCACCCATTATAGGTGGTCTGAGGTTGGATACTATCGGTATAATAGAATTTATGCCTTTCAATCCTCAATCAATTTCATTAATTCAGTTAAATAGTGAAAGTAAATAGTGAGTTCTGTGAATTAAGATCCATTATCCATTATTATATATGAATAATTATATGGCTAAACAAATATTATAAGGTTTTAATGATATGATTGAATGTATTTGATATTATTTTTACTCCCATTCAAATTTAAAATCACTTGATCATAGTATATTATGGAATTTAATATGTAATATTTTGACTCATGGATCATTTTTTTTGATGTTTTCATTGATGTTTTAGTTATTTTATGTAAACCTAGGAGGCATATCGGGGGTTCTATGGTAGTTCTTGGATAAATTGGATTTCAAAATGTTCTAGTAATGTCTGAAGGTGTGATTTCTTAATTCATGTGATTCATCTCTTGAGGATTGATATTATTATGGAGGAGTACTCTTGGATTGTATGAAACATGAAACTGTGATATATTACATGATTAATAATATCATGATAAGGGTGTGGTTGTCATTTCCCTTTGGAAAGAATCTTTTTCTTAAAATGTGGAGGATATTTCTATGAAAGTTTACTCGGTTCATTTATATTTAATATTTGTGGGATATGTGATATGTATTTTAAAAAGTTTGAATCCTCTCCCCCCACATTTTGATGATTGTGGGAAGAATTTAATGGTTGTTTTAATTATTGAAGAATGTATGGTTGGTTGTTTTTAGATAGATCACCAACATGATTATTTTAACGGTGTGGATTATATCATCTTACACAATGAATGGATAGTGGGGTTCCCAAAAGACTCCTCTTAGAGGTTGTGATGATTAATTTGAAGCTAAGTTCCACTAAATGGATATGAAACATTTGGGGTGTAAGTCTATCTTAGAATTGGTTTTCATTATGTGTTTATTATTGATACTTAAAGAAGGATGTTTGTTAAGGGGTTTTGGTTTTAGTTAATTGAGTTTGGAAATATTTTTCTTTTCGTATGGGGTCAACTTCATTATTATCTAAATGGTTCAAGACCAACTAATTTACATTATTCTAGAATGAGTCATCGATATGATGAGGGTTTCTTGCCTTGTGGGTTATGGAGGTGGATGTAATTTCTAATTATTCTATTTATTCTATTTCATAATGAAATTAAAAAAATCATATAGGGTGATTCATTTTTGTGCAAGTGACTTCATTTTATGGAAAATTTATTTTCAGGTAGTGTTTACATATGATAGAGAATGGGGGGTTTTAGGGCTAGTGATGTACTTGTGATTGGTGTGAGATACATCGATACTTGAACTTTATGGTTTCATGATGATATTTTTTAATAATAACACTAAGAACCTATCACTATAAAATATTTTAAGGTTGGTATGGATTCATTAGTGGAAGCATCATATGGTTAGTTTCATTATGGATCAATGGTTCACTGTAGTTTCTTATCGGTTACAACCTAATGCAAGGTGCGTAATTCACTCATTATTGACACCCTTGTAAAAACCCCTTTCCGTGGATGGTCTGTATAGATCATGGTTATTACTCTGATGATGGGTGACCAGAGGTTGTAATGGCATGTGAGATATAATCATTCCCTGATTCACATAAGAAGATCTTATGTTTTGGTACTGTTTTTTTTCTGTGATAGTCATAAGATGATCAAACCATACGATGGAGTGCTATTTCAAGGAATGTAATTTGAATCCATGAGTTAGAAATGATAATGTTTTTCTTTATGAGGTTTTATCTTGAGGTTATTTAGAGCCTGGATATCAGTATGAAGATTTAGTGTGTGTAATAATGGATTGATTTCTATACATGATCTCTTTTTAATATTATGATATTTATTAGCTCATTTTGTTTCATTTTTAATATAAAAATGTTTAAAATATCGTTGAATGTAGATACCAAGATTTTTATTAATGTTTGATTTTTTATTTTTTAAGTTCGGTTCATTTAATGAGGGGTGAAAAAGTAAATTTATCTCTTCTATTTAACAAAGAAAATTTTTCTGATCATTCAAATTTTTTTATAACATGGATGTTACCCTTTTATATAATTTTCCTAAAATTCCATGATAATTAATTATTAAGTGAAATTTAATATTTATGGAATAAATAAATATAAAACCATAAGAGAAAATATTTATAAATCTTAATAGGATTCTTGGTTATTGATATCAACATTGATATTTTTTTCTTCAACATTGTTTTTTCACCTTACTAAAGTATTTGTTACATGTTTTTTTTTGAGTGCCTGATCAATCCATTTTAAATAATTAAATGAAATACCAATTGACCAGTTTTATGGACTATAAATATGTGGGTATAATATTCTCATATGGTTACCCATTAGATATAACATATATTAATTGATAATTTTTCAGTTTTATCACTTGGGGATTCATGCTAACAAAAAAATCATAAAACATAATCAATGATGGAATCAACTGGTGTAAATGAATTTATATGATAATTTTAAATTATTTCCTCTTAGATAGGAAATTTTTTATATTTTCCATTACCTCATTGTTTTTGAGCTTGATACTCCCCTCCATGATTTAATTTCTCACTCTCTTGGTAACAGAATGATAAGAACACATATAAAACAATTAATTAAATAATTTAATAAATATGTGTTTTTATTTTATACTAATATTTAATTATTTATATGATATAAATTAAAATGTATTAAAAATATTTTTTATTTATTGTATTTTTAATAATACATTATAATCGTTAATTTCATTTTGGTTCTTCACTGGGGGATAATAATTTTCTATGGTATGAAATTATAACAATATATTATTCGTTAATATTTTTCTTATCTATAATGGAATTTTTAGATCATTATGATCAAAACATAATAGTTTTTTCCTAAATTTCTTAGCTATCAATATTTTTATATTCCCAGTAAACATTTATTCATTATATAAACTTTTAAATTCTTTTTTGATTGAAATAATTACTCTAATTACAACATTTCATTATTAATTCTTAGTCATATTTTATCAATAAAGAGATAAAACCCCATGAGTAGGTTTTATTCTTCATATATAGTGAGAGATGGAAACATTAAATAGATGACATAGTATATTGATGGTAGTGGCATATAAGAGAGTTGATCGTGCGCTGGATATCACTCTTATATGGATCATCAAAGTGTTCTACATAGACTCAAGATGAGATTTTTACTAACTGATATTTCCCTGTGTATTTTCCTTAAATAGATATTATATAAATCAACAAAAAACACTAATATAAGCAAATTCATAATTTATTATATGAACATTATTAATGAAAATTATATAATGAATAAAAAACCTAGTAAATAAAATGATTATATTCATTTAGGAATTTCTACATTGAAAGGATAAATAACTAATAGGATTAAAAAAGTGTATTTCTTTTCAAATAAAAATTTAATGTGTTAATAAATTAAATATACCACTATTGAATGATTATTATGATAATATATACTATTGAATTTATTTAATTTTAATCCTCTGTGTAATAATATCAAGAATAATTCATGTTTTTTTATATTTATGGTCGAATAATTTTTTTATTGTAAAAAAATTATTATTTATATATTAGTTGATGGAGACCCATTATATTGCCTATAGGAATAAGGAATAGTGTACCAACATCATGGCCTAAAGGCCTAGTGTAGCATCATGCCGAATTTATCCTATCTGTGTTATGGACACATTGATGCATGTCTTCATCATGCATATGTCCTCATATACACTGAAAATCCCCCAAGGGCTTCTAAGATTTAAAACTAGATCTTTTGGATGCAGTATTACATGGTTTACCACTCAAGAACCGCCAAAACTGTAATTCATGTTTAAAAGTGATATTTTCTAACAAAAAATTGATTACAAATTTTTATTTACCATTTCGAAATAAATTTACATTTTATAATATGAATGATATAAAAAGGTGAGATTTTTTAATTTATAATTTGGTAATTATATTAGTATTAATTTTGTGTATTTTTATAAAATATTATTTAAAATATATTAATTAAATTTAATTCTATTTAAGGGGAAAAAATTTCATTTTAAATATTATTCTTAATATATAAAACCTATGTCTAATTTTTAGAACATAGGTAATATTTAATTCCTACATAAAAGTATATTTTTTTGGATTTCATCAAATTAAAAATTTTTATTAGAATAATTCATCTTTGAATTTCAAGGAAATAAAAAAAATATTTTATAATCAACCTAATTACATATAGAATGCTAATAATGTTGATAATTTTAACCAAAAAACAATTTTTAATCTTGAAAATATACTTTTCTAAAAATAGTTTTTACACATTACCTAAGCTAATGCAAAAATTATTTTTCTTTACTCACATATATTTAATATAATAAATTGTAATTCATATATGGATCCTATATGAACATATTATTTCATAATATATATTTTATTTTTATTAATAACAAATTAATTACTTAGATAAAAACTAGTTATCGTGGATAAATATGAAAGGGCAAATTAGGTTAAACAAATGGGTAAAAGGCCTTACATGTTAAAACTTTTCTCTTAATTGAGTCTTCTAAGTGTTTATTCACCATCAAAAATCACATGTCCATTATTTTCCATTTGTAGTCTTCTTATCATGTTAAATAATTTGTCGCATTATATTAAGTTGAAATATTTACAAAATTTAAATTATCATCCCTTATAAATGGTCCCCCCACAACACCCTTTCTAGTTCAACCCCAATTGTTTTCCCGATTGATGCTCTAACATATTTACTTAAAATAAAATTATCTTTATATTTACTAAAATTGTGAATAAATGAACCTTTTTTATCTCATTACAATATTGGTTTTCAAAAAAGTTATTTAAAAAATAATCAAAACAAATTTCCATCAATACAAAATAAATTTGATTATATTTAACTAAAATATATATTTACAATACTTTATTCCATGTAAAGTATCTCTTATTGATATTTAATTTTAAAATTAAATATATTAAAATTATTTCACTGTACCTTTTTAGAACTATTATGTATTTCCATGGCATCAATTTATATGATTCATTTTAAAATTTTAAATGTTTCAATTTTTTTTACATAATATTTTCCAAAAATGTTTTTATTTTTCAAGGATTCTATATTAATAGTTCATTCGAAAATGTTGATTTTGAAAATTAATTATTTATAATTTCTCAAAAGTGAAATGATTGAAAATTACTTTTCAATTTGACCGATAACATCATCAGTTTCACCAAAGATAAAACTATTATGTAAAAAATGAATTATGATTTCACAATCATTTCCCACTTTAACTCTAAAGTTTTTACATTCATCGATGTTACATTTAATGATCCACCCTATAAATGTTATTATGAAAAAATATTTTGGGGTAATTGAATTTTTAGAATCAAATATTTACATTTTTTATGTCAATTTTGGTTATACAATATAGAAATTTTGAGAAACCCATTTCTCATTCAAAGGGTTCTTCCTGATATAATGGTTTATTTTAATTGGTACACATTTGAATGGATGACTCGTAGGATGGGTCCAATATCTCCCATTAATTAATTCGTTATTTTTTTATTTCTCATGAGATATTAATATGCGGATGTAATTAGTTTATTCAAAAAGGTGTGGTGTTAATAAGTCAACTCAAATTTTAATGTGTCAAAATAATGATATTTGTTCAAAAAGATAAGGGAAAATGAGATAGTTCAAATTTTAATGTGTGGAAATAATGAGTTGTTTTATAAATTTTTATCCATATTTACTTTTCAAACATTTTAATGCATGTAAATAATTATTTCTTCCATAATTCCAAATAAATAATGAGTTCAATCACATATTAATACAAAAACATTTAGAGTTCTTTTAAAAATGGTTGGGTATAATTAATTTTGTTACATTTTAATTCATTTACATAATTGTTTTTTTAAAAATTCCCAGGAATATTAATTTTTATCATATTTTAATTCATAGTCATAATGATATTTTTCACAAACATTTGTCATCATCAGTTTTCACACATTATAATGTGTTAACTTAATGAGTTTTTCACAGAGGCCTGGGGATAATGAGTTTAGAGACAAGGATGGTTATTCTTATGATTTTCAGAACTTTATATCTTTATTTTATTTTCATACTTTGATATATTCTATGTCTTTGTATCTTTTATATAATATTCCAAAATGTTTTGTTATTTTATTCCGTATTGGATGATTTAGGATCTATGATTTGATGTGAATAACCTTTCTAAGTATCTTGATTAAACTTATATTCAATTATTATGATCATTTATGATCTTTGACTGTTATCAATTATGTTTTCCCATTCTATTAATATAAATTCACATATTATTATTTTTCCATCCTATAAGTTATTAATATTTATGAAACTAATGGGAATTATAGATTGCAATCTAGTGTAGTTTGATTATGTAGAAATGTTCACTTGTTTTGAAAAATAAGTTACTAGTGTTATTAGTCCTCAAAGATACTATAGCGTTTATAGTTGGAACCTTTCATACATGGTATTATTAATTTATATATGATATTTAGTGACTAAAATTTTTAAATAATGTATAATAAAAATATTTTTATATTGAATTTTTATAGTTGGGACCAGAATATTATTTAGTTTTCTTAGGATTAGTTTGGTTGTGTATTCATATAAGGATTTGAGAGAATTACTGACAACACATGGTACAAGTATAATAGAAAGTTATATGTTTAGGATAAAAGATCTATGTTTTGGTAAAGTAGAGATTGTGTGGTTCTATGATAAATTACATCCCTAACTAGAATCTGGAATGTGGATGTTGTTTTTATATAGAATTTTTACGGGTAAATCACCTTAAAAAAGATTGGTTGAGTATGAACATAGTCTTCACTCTAGTGTGTGATGAGTGGAACTAAGACATTACATTTAGATAGGCACCACAAAGGATATTTTTTTTGGTCACATTATATTTAAAATACAGTGGGGAATTATTTATTTTTCAATGTAATTATGTTAATGAAAATAAGAGAACCTAACCTAAAAACACGTAGATTAAACTGAGAGTGATTTAGGTTTTTCTAAATTAAAATTTAATAATTTTCAAGTGTAAGATATTTTGATTAGTTATTTATCAATATATTATCTTACAACCATTCTATTATATTACCATCATCAGGTTAACTCATTTTTAAATTCCTAATGGCCTATGATCGAAGGAATCAAAATAACAATGGATACGATGGACAATGAAGAGATTGTCCCTATTATAACAGTAATGAGATTATAACTAAATTAGTAATCCTTGTGCTTATTTATAACCATCTGTCATGAATCATGATTGAAAATATCAAAATTTATTAATTCCAAAAAATCCCAAAAAGATAATTATTGATCTAAGGGAATTACATGTGAGAAAGGTAATGAAGGAAATAATTTTTAATTCACAATATGTCATTAATTATGGTAGATAATCCCAGGGAAATGTACTTATGGGGTGTGAATATGTTTTAAGTATGGAATGGGAGGTAATAGAACAAATATTTTCTATGTAAAAGTGAAGAGCACAATGGATGTGGTGAAAAGAAATAGAGTGTTTTAGGACACACAATTAATAGTTAAATGTTATAAAATTGAGGAACATGAGAATTATCAAATTCAATTCCATAATATAAGAGAAATTAAGAATGAAATGCACCTGTAATTTCCATGAATAGGTATATCATTTTAACCAAAAATAAAGAAGTAATTTATTAAATTAATATGGAATTCAGAACATTGATCACCCACTGAAGAATTGTGAGTGTTGTATTCAAATATTTTTTAACCTTCCCTCTTCACCTAAGAACATATAATCACATATTAGATAAAAATATGTTTAAATTTTAATAAATACATTTATAGTTATTATTATCACATCCTATGAATATTAAACCTCTTTAATATATGTTTATAAGAACATGATTCCTATAAAATCCTATTATCCTTACTTTAGTACTATTTTTAAGAGATACTAGGCAAGGATTTGATCTTTTTTATCCAAGCCCATTATAATTGATAAATATGAAATCCAAATCTACAAATAAAAATACTGCACATATTAATACCTAGATAACTATAAACTTATAATGAACAATATCTCCCTCTATAATTAGTTTTTGAACATAAATGGTTAATTGGAAAAATTCATCATTACATATATTCATATTATAAGGGAAATTAGAGATCACATTTCATAACAAGAATAGTGAGGATGACACCACATTATAAATTAAAACTATCATCATTTGTATATTTTGGAAACACTTGACAATTATATTAAAAATGAATAATTAATGTTTTGAGGACATAATTTATTTAATGGAGGGAGAATGTAACAACCCAATATTTCACTCTATGTTTTACATAATAAATATTATCATTCTTAATATAAAAAATCCAAAAAAAATTATCCCCAATATATTAGATGAATATATTTAATAAAAATTTTAAAAAGAATAATAGAACTAGTATATGAAAAGATTGTAATTATTTTAAAATCCCTATATATAGTGTAAATAACAAATATGTTTAAAAAATATTTTATTACTCAAATAACTATTTAAATTTTATTAAATTAAATAAAAAATATAAATTATTATCATGAAAAATGTAAAATTATATTCTTTATATTTGAAACTTGTATGAAATAATATTTAGAACTCTTAATAATCAAAAATGATATTTTCAATAAAAAATATTTTCTGAATCTATTTAAATTCCTTTAAAAACTAGATTTTTTAATTTTAATATTTACTTTACATGGATAGAAAATAATTTTTATTAATCATTTAAAAATAATATTATTATTAATTTTTAATATTTTATTGAATATATTATTAGTGAATAGTTAAAATTAAAATTTTTCGCAAAAAATGATAATTTCATGACTTCATCATTACATTAAAACGACTTAGAAATTTATAAAAAATGTAGTTATTTTATTATTATTTAAATGGGTTATATTATTCATTTGAAATATCATTATATTGTGATAAAACCTATTTTTACTTTTTAGAACTTTGGAAACACTTTTTTCCCACTTAAAATAGTTTTTGGTCTTTTATTTTAATAAAACAATTATGGTGTAATTCAATTTTGTATTGATTTTAAAGCAATAAAATATTTATTTATCTTATAATAAAAGAAAATTAATTGAAATTAATAAAAATGATAAATTTATCCTTCACATAAATATTATGCTTAAAATGACTTTTCCAGAAAAATAGGTTTTTATGTGTTACATGTGCTAATGTTATAATTAATTTTACATATATGTGGACATTTTATCTAATAAAATAGAATTAATACTTTGAATAGTTTGGTATTTTTTTGAGATGTTTTATTTTTATAATTTGAATAAAAAATGAATTGGTTACGTAAAACCGTGTTACAATGGAAAAATACAAATATGTAAAATGGGTTAACCCAAGGGGTAAGAGAATTTAAAATAAAAAACCATGTTTCTAATTTAATTCTTGAGGTTTTTATTGAAAAAAATTCTATAAATTATTATTTTCTATTTTAGTGTCGTCAAGACATGTGAAACATACACTCTCATTATAATGAGATGAATCATTTTAAAAATTGTCTTTTTCACCACCTCTAGAAGGGGCCTTTCAACACAACATCAACACCACTCCGAAATTTAGGTTTCCTATTAAAACACTACCATATTAACTACCTATATAATCCTATTACACCTAAATTAGATTTAATAGACATGATTTTTTCATACATCCCCTATTAACAAGGAATCCTCCAAGGTATGATCAATGTTCCTATTGGAATTCAAGCATATTAGTGAAAATGAGGAATTAAGGTAAGGGGTAATTTGTTAAAAATTTAATTTCCTGATACATATTTCTATTTATAAACCATGAAATATTTTTATTATTTTATTACAATAGAATTAATTTTTATTTCCATATTAAAATAATTTTTTGTATTGTAAGAGCCATATCATGTTAATTATTTATGTCACATTCAAATCAAAGGATATCTAGTATGAAAGGGTTAATGTTAACTCAACAACATTTATTATGATAGAATGATTATTCATAAACCTATTTATTCCATGTTTTTTCTTCCACCAAAATATATTATTTCATTGTAATTTATCTTCCTCTTTGGTGGGAATGATTTTTTGAGTCAATGACCTTATATTGAATAATCACTTCTTCAAAAAGTTTGTCACTCTTGAGAATAAATTATTTCCTCTTTAATAGAGGTTCCCCCTCCATGAAAATATCTGTTTCCCACACCAATGTTCTCTTAAATAATTTTAGAACTATTTTTTTTAACTCATGTGACCCTCATAATTACCTTCACCTGTTTCTAAAAGAAATTTTTGTTACACTTTTTACAATATAGGTGTCAAACAATGTTATTTAAAAATATATTAAAAATAATTCAGTCCTTTATCAATCAATTATTACTTAAAATTATCAATATTTAATTATTATAAAAATAAATTCTTCTCAAGGATAAATTTTTTATTTTTTAAGTTATTGTTTTTAAAATCATTCACTTCAAATCCTTGAAAACATTCTGTCTTTTGAAATAACTTTTTTTAAAAAAAATTTAAAATGTAAATGTTTTTAATATGTAAATGTTTTTAAAATGTTTTCACATAATCATTTTGAATCCTTCATGTGTTTTTCATTCATTTTTATTGTATATTTATTTCAATATACTGAATTTGAAAAATTTTAGTTTCTAATTTCTGATTATTTTCCTTTCTGAAAATGACATATAAATGTGACCTATAACATTATAACTATCCCCAAAAATAAAAGAAATTTCTAAAAAAATAAAATTTCATTAATATTTTCCTTTTATCTCTAAAGGCTTTATTTTCTTGTATTTGTTTTGTCAAACACACATAAAAATATTGTTATGAAATACTATTTTGGGGTGATTTAATTTTGGGTATCAAACATTTATATTCTTGAGGTATCTTTTGGTAAAACAATAAAGAAATATTATGAAAATAATTTTTATGTCCATGGGTACATCAAAATATAATGATTAGATTCATGTAAAACACACTTTTATGAATTATTTATTTGGTTGGTTCCTTTATCATCCTCCAATAAATTGTTTATGTTCGATATCTAATGATATAATTTTAAATTGAAATAATGAGATTTTTTTCACAAAGGAATGGGAATAATGAGTTTTCTCATATTTTAATGCATATATATAACGATTTTGTTGAAAAATGCATGCTAATAATGAATGATATCAATTTTTAAAACATGAAAATAATTATTTTGTACACAAATCCATTGAAATAATTATTTTATCACCTTTTAATGAGTAAAAATAATTAATTTGTTCACAAATGTGTTGTAATAACTGGTTTTCTCACATTTCAATACATGGAAATAATGGATTTGTTTATAGGGGAGTGTGAATAATGAGTTTCTTCATATTTTTAAGCATCAACATAATAATTTTATTCACAAAGGACTATTAATAATGATTTTAAACGTATTTTAATATGGGAAAATAATGACTATATTCATAAAGGAATTTGTATAATGAGTTCTCTAACATTTTAATGTTTGGTAATAATGAGTTTGCATTGAAAGGCATACCAATAATGAGGTTTCGCAAAATGTTTCATATTATAATAATTTTGCAACATTTTGATGTTTATTTTCTTTTTATACTATGTTTCAGTTCTTTTTTATGACTCTGTTATATGATTTCAAACACATTTATGTTATCTCAATCATTATTCTATGATTTTTGATCAATGATTTATTAGGAAATACATTCTTATATATCTTGGTTATACCTATTTTCTCATCTTATTCAAACTAATAATCTTTTATTTTTATCGATTATGTATACCTTTAATAGAAATCTTATCTTTCCCCTTTCTTATGTATGCATACCATGTGTTTTGAATATGAATGTGAATTATGAGATGGGTGGACCAAAGTCTTCAATAGTTCTATTATTGAGAATGTTTCTCAAGATTTGTAAAATAATTTAGCTATGTATCATGACCTTAAGGACAATGAACCTTATGTTCATTGGATTGTATTATAATTAGAGAGTTGAAATGAATAACATATGAAAATGATATAAAATAAAGATAATATTATCTGGGGGTTTTAATTGGATAACCATAAATCAATGACGATGATCTTATAATACATAGATGTAACATCAATATTTATTCCTTAAATAATATTTGAATATTTATAGTAATATTTTTTAACCTAATAGATAATTCGGTTCAGGATTTTGTGGCCCATAGATCCTCGGTATGGTGATTCTAAAAATATGAAATATATTTTTTCATGTGCATAGTGTTTTTTTGAAAACATTGAATAAATCATGCCAAGAGTGTCAGATCATAAATCTGAGTTTTTTATTGGGTTTGGATATGTTTTTTACCCTAGGTGAAAAATAATGATCATCAGAGTTGGGTGCCTAGTTAGAGGTGATCGTTCATGGTCTGTCAAATGGACCATTTTTAATTTAATGGAATTAAATTAATAAAATTACCATAGTCCCCATTAGATTTAATTCATGGAAGTTTAGATGGAATGATTATCCCATACTAATGGATATATCAAGTGACATTAAGAAGGTGCCTCTATTCCACATTTTTTGATGTTGATCATCACCCGATCGATGCATAGTATGTTCTTAGAGTTGTTTTGGACCTAAAAATTTAGTTTTTCACAACAAGGATGGCGGTTTTAAGATATTTAAATCCCAAAACAATATTTACACATTTTTTGTGTTTTTAGATATATATTACAACTACTAAATATCCCCTAGTAATAGATCTGTGCGTTTGAGGTGGAAATTTGATATTTCAGGTGGCTTTTATGGATTTACCATTCATAAATCCCAATCATACATTGTGTAGTGCATGAGTAAATATCAAATGTTCTTCGTATTTTTAGAAGACGTTAATTGGGTGACTTCATACAATGTACATTGGGTACACACCATGTAGTGGGCCGAGGTCAAGTGGTAGAGGTCATAGTAAGACTTTCCATGTCATGGGATATTATTGTGTAAAAGTAAATGGTGATATGGGAACAAGTTGGTATAAATAGTCTTAGATTGAGATATTATGAACACTCCATGTACAATGGTTTAACACCATATAAGGAAACATATTTCGAAGTAATGTGTGTGAAAGGAACTGATTAGGTATTTGGACATGGTCACTATCAATGTGACATGGGGTACACACCATGTATTCTATTTGTAAACATTGAGTAATGAGAGTGGAAAAGTATAGGTTTTAGTTTCAAGAGATATACTTTTTATGATGGTTACATATTGTGTACTCCCCTCAGGTTTTTTTCCTCATGTATCTCCTTCTCTAAGACTCAAATGGAGGCCCTCAAGTAGCCTCTCTCGAAATGTTGTCCACAAATAATGTGATGGTGGACATGTTTTGGACATTAGAGATGTGACATGAGGTAAATTTCGAGTGACACTATTTCAATGTAGAGTTGACTATAATCAATTTATTGGGTTCACTTGGTCCATTCCAATAAGGTTACAATGTGGCATTATATCCTCAGGGTAGGATTATGATCTCCTATGTGGGATGAGTTTCGATAGGGTTTGTGTGTCCCTCCAAGAGGTTGGGGAAAGATCATATATCTCAAAGTCTTACCTAGGTGGGCTTCTTGGTATCGTTGAGACCATCATACATAGGGTATGTATCCCCTATATTGTAGGGTAGCCGAGTAGGGTTTTCATTATCATCGTCCCCACAAGGCCCTACTTAGTGTGTTGTTATAGTAGAGTTTGTAGTATCGTGGTGCATGTGATCCCATACCCGGTGGCTTGGTCCATATAGGGTTTTTTGAATTTCCCAGTTTTAATGGGTGTGATAATGTATCCACATATCATGGTGCATAGTCAAGTTAGGTTTTTTGTGTCCCCTAGTATACCGGTGTGTGGTCCCTAATATGATAGGTATGACCTCCAGAATTCTAGATTTGGGTTTTTGGTGTCCCCTAGTGGAACTAGGTGTGATCGCCTAATTGAGTGATGATATCCTATATTTTTCATTTAGGGTCAATGGAGTCCCCCATTAGGGATATGTGGGACCCACTATCTAATTATCAAGATCTAATGGGTTCCAGTGTGACTTTATTTAGGATGGGACCCAACGAGCATGATCTCTCAAATGTATGCCATTAGGGATGGTGGGGATGTCCCACCATCTTAGTTATACCAAATGATTGATATATTTCAAAGAAGTTCCATCTAGGAATGTATACATCTACTAAAAGTGTGATATATCACATTTGAGTTCCATCATGGCTGGAAGTGCTCCTGGAGAGTATACTCCTATATGAGAAATACCTTCAACCTCACGTAGAATCATGTAGCTTACTATAATTTCGGGACCTCAAGAGACTATGATTTTGCGATGCGTATATATAGGAAATTTTGGGATTATTTGTGGTCATAACACATAAATATTCTGGAAACTTCATGTGGAGGAGTGATTAATACTCATGTATAGCCATGAAATCATTCAGATGAAATTTCATATACTCTCTCACTTCAGTTCTCCATTGTCTTATGGTAGATAAGACTATTGCCTATTAGTTTATTCCTCTTATTTTGGTTTTTTTGGGTTCATAATAGGTATTTTTATACCAAACCCATCATTGGATCTTATATTTCAGATATTATGCAGATGAAATACCTTATGACGAAGTCAACAGGGGACCTGAAGCAGGATGAGAATAGTGGGATAAACGGACTGATGTGTGTACTGGTGGTTGCATTTGACTTGATACCATTCCATCTAAGTAGGTTAGATGGTTTTTTAGTTTTTTGTGAGTTACATATCACTGTTCAGTATTTCATTACTTTTATAGTACTCTAATTATAGGATTAATGTGTGCATCTAGTTTTGGTTTCAATAGTTTTATTTCCTCTGAACCATTTCACAGAGATGCATTTGTTTTCTTTTGTATATATACATTATGTTTAGTGATAAGTCTAAATGATATATATATTTTTGCGACACATTTCCATTTTTTTTCTTTCATATACTGGATAATTCACATGGTAGATGTCCAATTTTGTAAGAAACAGATCTTCACAAGACCTCATGGAAGAAAGGCCTAAAAGCTGAAAAATGGTTGAGTACACATCGTGATGGCCAAATTAACATTGTGTACTAGATGATAATAGCCTACATCAAGCCCTGAAGCCAAGCCATGACCAACCTCGATTACTGAATAAATTAATAGCTCACATCGTGACTCCCTCCTACACATCGTGACAACTTTCAAACCATACGCTGAGAAAACCGTGAAGATTCAATGTGAAAAGAAATCTGGCCATTAGGTACAAGTTGTGAACCACCTCTAAACAAAATGACCATGGTCAAACACCATTAATCCAGGAAATATCTACCTTCCATTCTGGATATCCTTATCAAAATAACACAGATATAGGGTTTACGAAGTGATGCTCAAGTACACGTTATGACCAATTTCTCTAATAAATGGAACATCCCAATAGTGCATTTGAACCATTCTCGGATTAGCTCTATCTCCCTTTTATAAACCTTTTGATATTTTCATCTCTCTTACCTCTTCAAACACTTTATTTCTTTTTAATTTTGTTACATTTTCATTCAATGTGTCATGGATTCATTTTCTTCAACACCTTCAATTCCCACATCACCTTAGTTTCATCTCGTTCTATTCAATTAAGGCATTATTTAAATTTTTCATTCATGTTAGTCACAAATCTATTCAATTCCATTAGCATAATTTGTATTTCCTTTACCCTGTTTATTACTTTAATTACAATCGTGAATAGATAAATGAATTGGGGTAGGGATCAATATTCAATATATCTAGATACCTAATTAAATCTCTATTTCTATGATTTGAAAACCTAAATAGGTTAATAATTAGGATATACATCAATGGTCAAATACCATTTGTGTGACCATACCATGACCATTGGACAATCAATCAAACTACCATATCCTAATTAAAGTAAACATTGACTATAACCATTAGCATATGGAACATTCTGAAATAGAAACTGAACATAATGCAGCTAGGATTGTAGCTAGCCTCCTGACCATGGAACAGTTACATACTAGGTATAACTAGAACACCAAACCAATGTTCACTAGAGCCTACCTATTTCTTCGCAAACTAAGCACTTAGGACCTTTCCATTATTAGAACTATGACCACATTTATCTGGATACTCCTACTTGATCAAGACCCCACTTCAATCAACTGATGTAAAACCCAAAAAATTTAAAAAATCTGAAACATTAGTCAACTACTTAGGCCTCCTACAAAGGATTCAAGACCAGATTCCTTCAACCTATAGAACAACATCCTCCTCATGGGATCGACCCTGAACTCCTACTATACTATTCCCTATTATTTAGTAATGTTTGGGACACTTATTAATTTCAAATTTGACTTGTACTCTAAGGAATTAAAAACACCTTTTTGCATCCAATCAAATTTTTGCATTGTTTCCGGGGAGAAATGCTATTACCTTGTGATTAGGAGTCTAGTATAAGCCTGTGATTACTTTTCCCTCACCCCCTTCCATTATTTTTTGACAACCTTGAATTGATTTTTTTCTTTTCGTTCACCCCGGGCATGTACCAAGGTCCTTTGACTCATTCAAGGACTCATGAAACACAGTATCTTTTTCCCATTGATGCCAATATAAAAAAGAGTCTCTATTATCTTCACCCATCAGCAATGGTCAAGCAATTCTTTCATGTGGGACCTATCCCAGCAAACCCCAACCATCAAATAATTCTGAGAGAGCACCCATTAATGAATCTGGAGAAAATGATCATTCAATATAACTTTAAATTAATCCATAGAGTGACACCTACTATATTTCGTCCCCCTATCCTAGCCCACACAATTGAGATAAAACATTCAATCAATCATTTGATCCAGATCATGGAAAAATTTTGCGGTCTTCAGAGTAAATATCCACATGAACATTTTGCCAACTTCCTGGAGGATTTCAATACCTTTTGGAACCCAGGAGATTCATTGGATTTAATAAGACTCCACGTCTTCAAATTCTTCTTAGGAGACCGATCCAAGGACTTACTAAAACTTCAAGCTCCTGTGTTGATTACGACTTGGGAAAACATACCAAGATGTTTTAGGACAAGTACTTCCCACTCATCCAGGCCTAGATGCTCTTGACGGACATTAAAATTTTCAACCAAATTGATGGAAAATCTTTTTGGGAAGTGTGGGACCGCATTAATGAATTATTGAGGAAGTGTCCACATAATGGAATAGATATCTAGGAACAACACCAAACATTATATCAAGGACTCTAGCTAGTGGCACGTAATGTTATCGATGAATCCACTAATGGAGGACTCATTTTCAAGACTCCCAAAGCTGAAGAGCCATTTTAGATGAAGTCTATCCCAATTCCAGTTTTTGGTAGAGTGATCATGGATCACCACCGCATGGAATCCACCAAATTTAGGAGACCAAATGCTAGCAGTTCAAGTGGAAGAACTCACTCAAAAGATTGAATAATTTCAATTTCTAACTAATCATCGCCCTCTTACCCCTGTAATAAAAATAAATTCATGTGAGATGTGAAGTGGCCCGAATCTATATCATGACCGCAATGATGGATATGAAGAACCACACAAATATTATAATTACATTATTTATAATCAAACAAACCAACCATTTCAGCAGCAACAATAATATCTGCATAGGCAATCTCAGCAGCATATTTAGAAAAATCACTGCTATTTTCATCTGAATGGAGGAAATAACCAATTCAGAGCTCAAGGAAAACTAGGATACCCTACGATGAACCATGTACCAATACCACAATATCAAAAACAACCATTCCTGAAAAGAGCACTACAATTTCAGACATCTAATCCAAGACCTCGGTAGGAATCTATGCACATCAATCTGGAAAACCACTTTGAATCATTTTTAAAAAAGTCTGATCAATGAATAATGACCCATGGGATAGATATTAAAAACTAGAGAGTTTTTCTGTGGTACCTAGAACTAAAAATGGGTCGAATATCAAAGACATTATCTGGGATATTACCAAGTACACGACCTATTAACACTAATATATATCCATTGGAGGAAGCTAAGGTTGTGGTGCTAAAGAGTGGAAAGAATCAAGACTTCTAAAAGCCAAAAGAATCAAGTCCTCTAGAAAAAATGACTAGAAAAAAACCAATACCTGATTAAAAGATTATGAATTCAATCCCACCTCACATCATGAAGAATTGTCGAACGAACATATACATGAGTAGCAGAAGGAACTTGTGTTGGTTTCCCCACCAATATACTGGCCACCTCTTCCCTATCTGGAGAGGGCGAGAGAACATAGGTCAGAGACACAATATATGAAGTTCCTAGATATGTTCAAGAAATTACATATCAACATCTTTTTTTCGAAGCTATTGCCCATATGCGAATTTATTCCACATTCCGGAAATACATTTTATAGAAAAACAAAATAGAATACCAAGGAGTCATCTCTTTAAATAAAGAATGCAATGTTTTATTGTATTAGAAAATTCCACCGAAGATTAGATACCCTAGTAGCTTCTCAATCCCTTATGAGATAGGAACATGGAAATTTTGTATATCACTCTATGATCTTGGAGAAATAATTGCCTTTATGCTAATGATTACTTTTCAAAAACTCAGACTCAAGGAACTCAAAGAAACAAAGGTGGATTTCTAATTAGCTAATCGGTCGACCATGTATCCCCGATGCATTTTAGAATATGTGCTAATAAAATAAGGCAAGTTCATTTTCCAAACTGATTTACTAGTTTTGGATATGGATGAAGTTGGTGATGATCCCATTAGACTTTGAAGACCATTCCTACCGATAGTAAAGGCACTAATTGATGTGAACCAAGGAAGTCTGATATTCAGGGTAGAAGAAGAACAAGTTGTGTTCAACCTAATTTGAGTTGTGAAACCCTCAGATTACAACAGGGACTATAATGTCATACCTCTTACCTAGAATGAGGAAGATTTCATGACTAAGAATGGTGAATGTAATGAGTCTATCATAGGAAATGGAGTCTGAAACATTAAAAAAGTCAAATTTATTGATCCACCCACCGAATAGGTGGTACCACTGTAAATTCCATCCCTCATTAAGTCTAGTACATAGAATTACTCCTTTTAATGGGAATATTACCCCTTACTTGTTTAGGAAACTCTAATATATCCCCTGATCATGTTGAAAAATTGGTTGATTTACTCAAATGACACAAGAAGTCTATCATCTGGGGAGTGCAAGACACTAAAGGGTCCAATCCCATAGAATGCTCTAACATAATATCACTTGAAAAAGATTCTAAAAAAAGACAACTTCAGAGACAGCTCTCACTAATCATGATGTATTCTAGAATAAAGTGCTGAAACTAATGGATGTGGGAATAATTTTTCGAATATCAGACAATGAATGGGTGAGTCCCCACGGGTCATTCCTAATAAAGGAGGACTCATAGTAACTAGAATAGATGACAATGAACATATTTTAACATGCACCATCACTAAATATAGAGTCTACGTGGATTACGGATGTTCAAACTTATCCATAAGAAAATACCATTTTCATTTACCATTTGTCGACCAAATTCTAGAAAGACTAGTGGGGAATGATTTATACTCTTTCCTAGATTTCTATTCCTGATATAAAAAAATTTCATTCGACCTCACTGACTGGCCAAAAACCACCTTCACCTTTCCTTTCAGTTCTTTTCCATAAAGACTCATGTCCTTAAGTAAGTGTAATTATTTAGAAACACTCCAAATATGTATGACACACATCTTTCATGATATGGCTGAAGAACATAACTAAATTTTCATGGATGATTTCTCAGTTTTTAGAAGAACATTCGATGTTTGTCTCAGAAATCTTGAACTAGTTCTTCAATGATGGGAAGAATTATGCAGGGTGCTCAATGTGGAAAATGTCACTTCATGGTACAAGGAGGAATCATACTCAGCCATAACATCTCCGGATAAGGAATCAATGTAGATCCACAAAAGATCAATTTTATCAATGATCTACCAATCACATCCATTGTTATGTGTATCATAATATTTCTTGGGAATGATGGATTCTTCAGATTCTTTATAAAAGATGATTCTAAAGGCGCACCTCCTTTAACAAACTTATTTTCAAAAGATTTTCCTTTTTAGTTCAATCAGGAATGATGACAGGCTTTTGATACATTCAGTAATATCCTAGTGACATCTCTAGTCTTCATTGCACCCAACTGGGAAAATATTTTGTACTTATGTGTGATTCCAGTGACCATAGTGTAGGAGCTATTGTGGGACAACATATTAATAACATTTTCTGTCCAATTTATTATGAAAGTCACACATTAAATGAATCTCAAATTAATTACACAACCATGGAGAAGGAGCTCCTAGCAATTGTGTTTCCCTTTGAAAAATTTTGTTCTTACCTTGTTCTATCAAAATTTATTGTACGTACAGATCATGTTACCCTTCGGTACATGATTACCAAGATTGATGCAAAACCAAGGTTGATACATTAGATTATCTTGCTAAAATAATTTGATGTAATGATAAAAGATACAAAGGGTACAAAAAATCTCATTACAGATCACCTCTCAAGAATACCTCTTACCATCATCAAAGACAACAATGCTGATATTGTGGCAGAGTTTCCTGGTGAACCCCTATTTAAATTCAAGACCCAACCTTCGTTCTCCAACATAACCATTTTTTTGGAAACAAGATTCCTCCCTCAAGAGTTATCTTATCAAAAACGGAAAATGATTCTTTTAGATTCCACAAACTACTTTTTGGATGAACATATTCTTTTCAAGTGATGTGATGATGGCCTTTTATGTCATTGCATTCTAGAAGAAGTGGTGCAGAATGTAGTAAGAATGTGCCACACATCACCAACTAGAGGAAATCATGGCACTGAGCACACAATGGATAATATCATACAAATTTGATTTTTCAATCCAACATTACATCCTGACCCCAGTAGATTTTTCCGCCACATCTACAAATGCCAAAGGATAAGTAATATGAGAAAACAAAATAAAATTCCACAGAACCCCAAGATTGAAGATGATGTTTTTGATGTATGGGGAATTGGCTTTATGGGACCATTCCCCACATCACGTGGAAAAGAAATAAATTATAATTGTAGTGGACTAAGTATCTAAGTGGATCAAATCCAATGCAATGACTCCTGAAACATTCAACATGGTAATAAAATTCCTTCGGGAAAATGATTTTGCACGTTTTGGATTTCCATGACTACTCATTAGAGATCATAGAACACATTTCTCTAATCAACCAGTGAGAAAAATGCTTCAGAGATATGGGATCATATACTATAATGGAACTCCCTAACTCCCATAAATGGTTAGGCAAGTTGAACTATCAAATACGGAGGTAAAGAAAATCCTTAAAAAAAGCAAATACAAGAATAAATGATTATTGTCACAAAATGGACGGTGCATTATGGGCGTATAGAATGGATTATAAAACATGCATCGACAAAACCCCATTTTTATTGGTTCATTTTAAACCATGTAATATTCATGTAGATAAATATAAGCGATTATTTTGGTCCATAAAAAACTAAATTTTGTGTTAGGCATGGTTCGTTAGAAGCGTTTAGTGTAGTTAATAATGTTGGAATAATTAATGAAAGATGTGTACGAGAATGCACAAATTTATAAGTAAAAACAATAATGGGACAACAGATAGATTCCAAGACACCCCTTCATCCCTGGGAATATGGTTTTTCTATTCAACTCAATATTAAATCTTTTCCCATGAATAATGAAATCAAGATGGGCTGGTCCTTATGATGTTATCCATGTTTTTCTATATGGAACAGTTGAAATTCAAAGATACGGAGAGCTGTCATTCAACATGAATGGTCAATGGTTGGAGATTTTTTAAGAACCATTCCATGAGGGACATGTATTTAAACATACATTCATTTAAACACTGAGGAAGTCTGGATGATGATGATAGGTTATCAGTTAATGGTAGGAATCCCATAGTGGGTTTTGAGTTTTGTTTGAGTCTTGTAATTTGTAGTGTTTTATTGAAGTACTTCATACAAACTTCTATTCAATAAATAAAATGGTTGCATTTATTCCGTCTTTTTACACCAACCTATTTATCATCTTTTCAATTGTTTAACCTGATGTATTAATGTTTTATTATAGTACATGATTTTTCTACAAACATGTTTTGCAGGCGCATCAAAACATAAATGTTTAAATAGGTCACAAACCACCATGGCATTCCACTTCATCTCTGGAAGCTCTTGAATTATTATTTTAAATTTCTTTCATCACTTCAATGTCAATTCTATTCCCAGTATTCACTTCCACACAACTCCCGCCAATTGTTTCATAGACAATGGGAATAATATCTTCTTTTAAGTATAGGGGGGTCTTCCTCATATTTTCACTGAGATAAAGATGAATTTTTGTTTGTTATCAATATTATATGAGAAACCTTTTCAATTTGATAAGCATGCTGTAAATTTGGAAACCATTATGCCCATGTTAATTAAAATTATTATTAAAGAGAAGATTGTTAAGAACCATGTTTCACCCTTACATAGAATTTTAAAAGGATTTTTGAGTATAATAGTTTAATTCAAATTCAAAATCATTGAAATACTGATTAATTTAATCATTAATCGGGATTTATTCCCCTTCTAGTTGCTAGTTTTTAATTTTATTTTCATTACCCAAGAGGATTATATACCTTCAAGATCATTTTATTTTATATTCATGTTTCTTGAGAGAAACCTGGGAGATGGAAACTGACTAGAACATTCACTAAGATCATATCAAAATGATGATTTAAGAAGTTAAATTTTAAAATGATTTAGGTAGCCTTTGATATCCATTTTACCTGAGACCAACATGACATATATCCTTCATTTATCCCATAGTTTCCATGAATGGATTGTTATAAGAAAAGATATTTCAAACCAATTTTCCATATCATCCTTCTCTTTTTCAAATGCTTAAAGATTATTTTTGAACTAGTGTGGGGGAGTCGTAGAGACAGAATGGGAAGCTTTCACTTTCAGAGATTTTTGGTGTGCTCACCAGACTATAAAGATGTGATCCATATAAATTTTTTAATCTCATCTTTTTCTATTCATTTTAAAAACTTAATAGACAATAAAAAAATTTATATGGGTTGTGTACTAAGATGGTAGAAAATCACCATTTTCAAAATAGATGAATCCCTTGAAGGATCATATGTTGTTAGGTGATGGATGTGAGATCTATCATAGGCATAAATTTTAAAAAATTAACATGAAAAAGAAAATGGAAAGAAACAAAATCAATTCATTAGCCACAAACATGATAAACATATAGATCCAACCTAAGCTGATGGAGTACGAGACTGACTCGCTAGGTGGAGGAATTTTGTCACACTCATCTTGTTACATCTGCATTATACTTTAAATCTTAACCTCCCTTTCTGTCTGATTTTCACATTTTTACCCAGCTACCTATAGCCTCAGAGTCATCAAAACCTTTTTGATAAATTTCCTTAAGATTATTCGTATACTTGTCTTTACACAAGGTTTATGATATAACTTGTGCAAATGAATGGTTAGGAACATGTAATTAGGGTATGAGCATACCATACATAAATGTTTCCCTATGTGGTGAGAGAATAGAATGGTGGGGTAAATTGCAACTGGGAATATATCATGAAGAAAAATTAAAATATTATGACTAAAAGTATTGAATTTGTTTTGAAAATATGAACTAGGAGGAATGATTAATTAATTAAGAAGGATTAAGACTACAACTTGAAAACTTTTGTGAATACACTTAATTTAATTACATGGACATAACATGCATTTCTTGCATTGAAAATTGCTGATCCATTTGAAATCAATTTTGATATATTTTGCTTCAGGAAAAGAAATGATTCAAGTGTGGGGAGATTTGATAATTCAAAATTATATATATATATATATATATTGGTATTACTATTCTATTATTTTTCATTCATATACAGGATAATGCACATGGTGGATGTCAAATTTTTTAAGAAATAAAGCTTCACAATATTCCAAGGAAGAAAGGTATAAAAGCTGTAAAAATGGAAAAGTACACATCGTGAAGGACAAATTCACATCTTGTACTTGATGGTTGCTACCTATATCAAGTCATGAAGCCATGTTGTGACCATCCATGAGTACTAATGATATTTCCAGTTCAGGTCGGGACTCCCTCCAAAATGTTGCGACTATAGTCAAACTAGATGTTGAGAAAGCCATGAGGATTCAATGAGAAAGGCCATCTAGACATAGGGTACACATCATGAATCACCTATACATGATGTGACCATGGTCAAACACTATTAATACCTGAATGATCTATATTCCATAGTGGATATCCTCGTAGAAATAACGGGGATTTAGGGTTCACTATGTGATGATCAGGTACACGTTGTGACCAATTTCTCCTGTATAATGAACAGCCTGGCAGTGCATTTGAAAAAGGTTTGGATTAGCTCTCTCTCCTTTTTAGACTCCTTTCTAGATTTTTTTCTCTTTTCCCTCTATAAACAATTTATTTATTGTTAATTATTTTAAATTTCCAATCAATGAGTCGTCGATTCCTTTTTCTTCAAACACCTTCAATTTATCCATCACCTCAATTTCAACTCATTAATTTAATGTCATGGTTTTTTCTAATGTTTAATTGAATTTTCATCACATATTTACTCAATTCCATTAACATAATTTTGATTTTATTTACCACTATAATTATTTGAACTACTATCATGATTAGCTAAACGCATCGGGGTAGGGATCAAGATTCGATATATCTAGATGTTTAAATAAGTCAATTGTTCTATGATTAGAAAACCTAAATTGATTAAAAATCAGGATATACACCAATGGTCAAACCATATTTATGAAATTGTACCATTACCATAAGATAGTCAAAAAAATGAACATATCCTAATTAAAGTAAACTTTTTCTATGACCATTAGCATAGGGAACATTCATTAATATATTCTTAAAGAAATGCATCTAGAACTATAGCTAGAATCATGATTTTATAATAGTTACATACTAGGTAGAACTAGAAGATTGGATCATGGTTGACTAGCGCCTAATGCTTCCTTCACAAACTAAGAACACAAAACCTTCCCATGATTAGAACCAAAATCCATTTTATCTTGATACTCAGACATGATCTCGAACCCTCTTTAATTAACTGATGTAAATCCTAAAAATGTTTGAAAACTCCCAAAACATTAGTCAACCGTTAAGGAATCCTATAATGGATTCAAGACATGATTCCTTCTCCCTACATAATAGTGTCTTCCTCGTGGAATTGACCCCAAACTCCTTCTGTTTATAAATTTCTAATTGAATCACCCCCAATGGAATTAACGATGACTTTAGATGGCTGATCATTTAGTCCTCCCATGTGTGAGATATTCCAGCTCAACACTGGGATCCATCACATAGCCTATAGAAGTAGGTATTGGCGTTTGCAAATTATGAAACACCATAATGAAAATCGAGTAACACATGACACGTACCCTACTTAACATGTCATATAGGTTGAATCCAAAAAATGTAAACAGTACAATAATATTTTTTTTCAATTTTTCATACCTACATAAAATTTACTAAATACTATATGTTATAAATTTTACCGTTCTTAGGTTTTTTATATCATATTTCATGGGAGATGAAAATTGACCCATGAGTAGTTTATTATGGTAATTTTCCAACACTTAATTTTTCAGTTGATGTATCCCAATCATGTAGAGATTTTATCTATGTTTTATTGAGTTATTGGATTCCTATAGATTAAATAGATAACAAAGGGGAGAGTAAGAGAGATAGTTTTAGTATAATTGGGGTTAGTAAACCTCTTGGTAGTGTACCAGCTCTAGAAAATGGGTCCTTAGTATACAAAGTGGAGATTTTATCCCATTACATAATTATGTGTGGTTATTCAATATATGGATTGAGTAACCCCCTCAGATGATTTTTTTACCAAATGATGAGGCATGTCTCCTCAATAGTCTTCAATTCTCCCAGTACAAGCATGTACACCTCAATGAGGGGCAGTTCCCCTATATGATCTCTAATATGTAGTTTAGATTCTATGAAGTTTAGGTTAATAGGATGATGTGTCTTTTAGATGTTTGAGTTTTAAAATAAGAAACACATACATTGATCCCTTTTATATATGACATATTTCATGGTTATAGACTTCAATAATTAAGGGACAACTTTCTTAGGTTTCTATTTTTATTCTATGATGCAATCATGTATGGATCTAAGCTTTAATGAACTAGATTATTTGATTCCCACATTTTTATTGACCATATATCATATATGGTTCTTTTATGATTCTATTTCATGTTTACCCCAGACATAGTTTTTTGTTGAACTTTTCTTTATACCTTATGTAGTGTTTTTGGGGTTTCCTACAATATGTGTTTATATTCAACCCTATTGCGCATTCTTCCTAAATAATAATGTTTATTCTAATGTTTCATGGTTTAGTGATGACTTCAGTAGGTGTGTAGTATGCATAACTAGTAGAGCCAAGGTAGGGTGGCATATGGTCATATCTAGTGAAAATAGTTTTTGTTGATATCCTCTTCCTAGGAGTAGTTACAAAATGGTGGTGTTTTACCCTTATTTAATATAAGTTATGGTTACTGATATTGTTTTATATATATAGAAATTTCATTTTTCCTTGTGGTATTGTACTAGATAGTTCTTATCCCATTCATGAATTCTTAAAATGTTCTATTATTTATATATACATGTGGATGGTAGTTGTTTAATTTATATTGTTAATTTAAAATCAATTATTGTTGCAATTTGATAATGTAACACCCCAAGATTTCATAGTGTGTTATTTTTTTCAAAATAATTCAATAACTTGCACTACACGCAACACCGAGTTCAATTAAACCATGACTTACCAAACAAGCCGTTCAAAAGAGGTTATGAATAGTATTAACTAAATTTTAAACTTTATATAATCATTATAATTTTAGAATCCGTATTATGAGTTTCTTAGACATAATGTAAGAACAAATTCATTTTCAGTATTTCACTTTTACCAACTTTTAATGGTGAAAACTTTTTAAATAAAATATTTTAAACTTTTTGACTAAATGGGGACATAAAAAAATTTAAAATGAAACATCCCAGGCTTCCACGGTACAGTTTCCTTTGAATAATACCGTAGCGTGTGTTGTACGCAACTTCGAGTTCTAACACACACCACAACCAATCAAATTAGCCGTTATGAATATTAATACCTAATTTTTGAAATTATATATATTTTATATTAAAAAATGGACTTTATTTTTGGATTCAGAATATCGAATTTAGCCTAAGGTAAAATTTTGGTACTTTTCGGATAACATTAATATTTTGATGAATAGTGAAAATTACTAAATTTTAATTAAAAACAACTTTTTTAAAATAATTAATAGTGATAAATTAGGAATTTGAGTGGTTTTAAAGTATATTTAGAATATATTTTTACCATTTAATATATTTTTGGTCATTGTACTTAATTTTACAATTAAACTGAACATAAACAAGTGTCAATCTTTTGATAGTTATTATCTCTTAAAAACACGCTTTTTGTTTTGACAGCGGGAATTAATTTTAAATTAATTTTTGCCACTTCTGTGTTTTGAATTTAGAAAAATGGATTCCATATTTGGAATCAGGATGTTCAAATTGTGTAAATAGATAACTTTTATTTTTAGACATTTTGAATAATTACTGCGGTAAATATTTTATTTACCATGGTTAAGGGTAAATCCGGTAAAAAATGGTTAAAAAAATAATATTATAATAATAATAAATTACCATAAAACGTGTCCTAGCCTTATTGGTTGATACATGTTCGGAAATAGTCATGTTTGGGTCGATTTTGGGACCCCATGGTGCCACTTGTAGGTGATAGGGACACTTTATTTTAATTAAGTTAAAATGAATACAAAAATGACACAAGCATATATCTTTTAGAAAAACAATTTGTACATAGGGTTATATATGTTCGATTTTAGATTATAAATATTCATTAAAAAGATAAAACGATTTCCTAAATATTTATACTTTATTTATAATTTTTAAAAATTAAATAATTTAATTTAATTATGACACAATGATGATGCAGTAATTACTATAATAGTGAAAAATCAAAATAATTGATATTATAAATACCCAAATAAATATAATATGAAACAGTTAATGAATTACACTAATTTTATAGGATTTTATGACATATTAGGATTGATATAATTACCTTTTTTTGAAGTAATCATTCTGTTATGAGTTTCAAAAAAATCAACTATTGAATAGTGTCAAAATTGACATAAAAGAGTTTTTAAAACAAATATTATATTATTAATTGATATTAAATTCCTAAAATTCTAAGGTTCGGCCAAGAGACTTATATCATTATAGTTGTATAATTAATGGACCACTTGGGGGTCTCTTGGATGTATATGTTAAGTTTATTAACCATATAATATAAAAATACAAAGAGACATTGTAAAAGTGAAACTAATTAACTTAGAGTTAATACTTAATGATAAGGTTAATATAAGTACTCAAACCTGTCTAAATTCTATTGGTTGAGTTTTTTTCGACCTATCACCACCTTAAAATTTTAATAATAAACTTTTGAGCCATTATAAACCGAATATTAATTTAATATAAACTAATATTTCTAGCTTTTCCAAAGGTTCCCCTCACCGCTCTTATAAAAGGGAACTCTTCCTTCCCATTTCATCACACCTTCAAAGCCTTTTGGTTGGGCCAAACTCTGCCCAAATACTCTCCCAACATCCCTCATTACAACCTAGAGGCCTTAGATTGATCATAAAGCCATCCTAAGGATCCCTTTTGATCAAATCAAAAGGAAGAACCTGAAGAAGAGGTAATGTTTTCACCACCCCTTTTCAAGTTCCTTTCTTCTTCCACTTCTTCTTTCTTTGTTATTACCATTCTAAAATAATAACTCCAGTATATTATATATACTTTGATGTTATTATAAATATGTTACAACCATATTCAGTATTCTATCCACCCTTTGAATAACATGTCACCATACGTGCGTACGTACGACTTACCGTCTCCACGTCGTGGTGTAATTGTTATTCAATATATTATTATTTGGATGGGTATAAAAATGATGTGTAACTCATGTAAATAATAAATATAACATGTTAATTATTCTGTATATATGATATAACATCCATTTATATATTATTTTAATATCAAAAGAATGATATTGTCGCTCGTGCGTACGTACGGACTACCGTCTCCACGAACGCGATGAGATTCATTCTTCATCGTATCCATTAAAGTATAATTATCATTTGATGATTTAAAATTTATGTTTATGGACTTTATATCATTCTGGAGATGAATAATATACAACCTATCTATAAAAAACACGACTTATGTAACAAAACATATAAATGAAAATGAGTAAGTTAACACCCGAAACGACGATAATTAAAAGATATTATTAGCATATCAATGTTAAAAGATCATATATGATATCATATTAATATATAATATTCTTGAATAATTTAATAACAATTATTTCACCATTTTACAGGAGGTTAACCTACCCCAACCAAGAAAAAGTACAAGGTAAGGGGTTTTCATCTCACTCCTTATTCCCGTGAGATTCATGCCATATTGCCACCAATACCTTTTGTGTGGTGTATGTACTGCCCATAATTATATTCTTTGTGTAATACACTCTAATTTATGTGTATTTACATATTAATTGTATGATACCTCTTTCATTGGTTGTATGTTTCATAAGTTACTAAATTGGTAAGGGTTATTTCGCAATCTCTTCATTATCTGAGGTTGTTTATACGTAATAATCTACTGGGATCTCTTTATCATCCACATCCATGTTTCTTAAAAATGAATTTCAATACATTTTTACTATTTACTATAATATGGGTTAATGTAATTTATACCCTTGTTTGAATTTTTATAAGAGGTTTATAAAGGATTCTTTTCGTCGTTTTCCAAACAAGGTTCTTTTTACCCTTTTCGAAAAAATTAAGGTAAGAATGTTTTTTTTAACTTATACAGCGGGTGTGGCTATTTTCCGCCGTTATAAAATCGTCCAAGCTTCCCTTACAAGATAATAAGAATATTTTCAAAAAAATGTTTTATTTCATAAATATAAGACTCTTAAATGATTTCAAAATAGAAAGAGATATTTTTCTAAAATAGTTTTTATTTCATCTATGTCAACATCCTTTGATGGATTTTAAGCTTATTTGATGTTGATTTATTATGATACAAAACATCCATATTTTATTGAAGGTTTTGTGATATTTTTGACTGTTGATAAGTTATTCTTATGTCACTCATGGTTTTTGTTTACAGTATTGACATTTCATAAGTTATTTGTAATCCGAATGTTTATGTTATATTTCAACCTTTCATTCAAATGAATGTGTTAGACAAGTATGTTCCGGGTTGGGGACCGGTAAAAGTAAGCCCTCCGGTTTGGTCTCCGGTTATTAGGGGAACTCTGGTTTGGTCTCCAGTTATTAGAGGATCTTCGGGTTTCTGTCCGGTTATTAGAGGCACTCCGGGTTGGGTTCCGGTTACAGTTATCCCCTAGGTCTTGGGACGAGGCCTTGACAAAAAAATTAAAGTTCAGCATTATGTATTCCAACATTATGAAAGTGGTTATTGATTTTGCATGTGATTATTAGATTAGTAGAATATCCATGTGAATAAGTAAATGGCATTATTTCATTGTATTTATTCCATACTATGTTGAAAGTTCAAGTTTGAAAGGCTTTTGTTTTAGTTATACATTGCCTTAAATGTTTATTCTTATTTATGAAAGTTTCCGCTATATTGTTATCCTAACTGGACATTTGAGCTCACCCCTTTTCTATGTTTTATTTTTCCCAGGAAGTGAAGAAGTAAATTATGAATGACCTACAGGGATATTATGTGGGGATATGAGTGTGGATTATGGAGACAATATGATGTTGTAGTAGTTTTTCATTTTATGATGTAATGTAAGACTTATGAATATATCTAGTGTTTCCAAGGATACTAAACCAATCGGTATTTCGAGATTTGATCTTTCTTGTGATCATGCCAATGTTATGTAATAATGCACCGACTCTGGGTAACTAGGGTCGGGGCGTTACAGTTGGTATCAGAGGAAGTTTAGTACAAACCATGGAAGCTAGATTTAGATAAACTCTGATTAGAGCACATAGATTTAAGATGAATTTTGAGGATTAGTATAGAAGAACATCCTAGAATTTTGGTATTGTAGAGATTTTGTGAGTTTTTCGAGCAATACATCCCTGTCTGGATACGAGCAGGTAGAGGCGGCTCTGGCACAGATGTACCTAGGGGTAAAACCCGAAAACACCGCTTTGAGCTAGACTCGAACGGGAACTGGTGCACGACAACGGGTCTTGCTGCACTCTTGGTTACGAAACTCCTGGGGGATATGCTTAGGATAACACTCATTTTCTTTACAAATCATTATGAAGGGTTTATGAGTATATACTTCCTCAAAGGAGACATTTTTATGATTATGGATTATATCCATAAACTATTTAATTTATGTTATGTGTTTTACAAGTTTGGGATTAAGTATTGTTATTCATAAACTAATCTAATGTATGCCATTGTTTAGAAATGGCGCCCAGTAGAAGGAATGAGAACTCTAGAAATGCACATGATACAAAGAGAAAGAAGGATCATATATTTTATGGTCTTAAGCCATAATTTAGAAGAGAAATAGTCTCGCATGTATTATCATCATATGAAGAAATAATATCATGTGTTGATAAGATAAGTAAAGAGTTTACCGAGTCCTATGGATTTGAAGGGAAGCATGAGAAGAAAAGGATGGAAGAGAGAAAGATGGATAAAGGGAAGAGGAAAAATATGAATTTTTTCATATGTGATAACTGTGGGAAGAAACACCATGGAACTTGACTGAAAGGAATGGGAGTTTTTTATAAGTGTGGAGGAAAAGGGCACAAAGTACTTGACTGCAAGGGTAAGAAAATGGTTTCAAATGTACAATGCTTCATTTCCAAGGAGTTTGGACACTACGCGAACCTATGTCCCAGTCATCAGACTGTGCCACAAATGATGCTATTGGATAATAATCAAGTTATGATACTACCACAGATGAAGAGGAATGATTAGAGTTCTTATGTTGATTATGTCATTTGAGTGTTGTATCAACAATGTACTTGTTATAATAATTATGGAGTATATAAGGATTGTACTGCAGTACTATTTCATTAAGGACTTGAGATTGTGTGGAACAAAGAAAATTGACTCAATAGTAGGATAAATTTTTGGAAAATATATGGTTGAGAGAATGATAAACCATAATATAGTTCTGATACCGAGGTAGTGATTTTGGAATAATACATGATTGATTTGGATAAATTATATTGGATATTCATGACTACCTTGAAACTGATTAATGATTTGTATATTCCATCATTGTTGGGGTTTAAAATATTTTTGGATTGATGAAGTATATCCTGCATTCTATATGGAATTAGGGAGCATGAATGTAATCAATAAGGAATATGGTAATTCAGGATGTTTCAGTGTATTCAAAGAATACATGATGAAGGTATTCATATGATATTACTGGGTAAAAAGGATCTACATTATGTTTACCTTCCTTATAAATGTTGGACTGTGAGTTTGGACAGAAGTATTTTGGATAGTTCTAGTTTGGATTATTTTGTATTGCAATAAAAGGACAACCCGGAGGTCGGGCGGCAACCCGTCGCGTCCAGCAAGGCTGCGGGACTTGAACCCACAACCGAAGGGCGACAAGGGTGTATCACCTATCACTGGCCCACGAGATGTCCTGGATTAAATAATGTAGTTTTTTTAAAAGATCTGGTAGACGAATTATAAATTCATTTATGTTGGAACCCTGTACGAATAGTATAAATAGAAATTTTTTTACGTTCTATTATCTTTTAGAGTGAAAGATGAGTGTGTGGTAGAAATTTATTAATGGATAAAACTATAATTATAAATTAATTATATCTCCTTATGATCTTATCCAATCTCATAAATAAATTCCTCAACATTAATAAAAGGAACTTAGAACAAAAATGTTGTCCTAGATGGTACCTTAAATCATCACTAATTTATGGCTTTGGGATTGTTGGCCTTTTCATAGCCATGTTCTCTACCACTCTCCATCAGATAATTGATGATTAGATTTCTCTTCCATATCCATATTTTCCTACATGGAACCCTAGTATGTGTTATTTTCTGTAATATTCATACTTTCCATTCTTTATTTTAAATAGAGGCCTCATTAATTCATTTTTCGATGTGGGATTTCAACTAAGATATTTTGAAACGTAAAAAATGTGTTATCCGAATACCCTATGTTTTGTTGAACTTATGGTATTTCAAATCATCATAGATTGATGAGTTTAATGAACTCAATTTTATACTTGTTTGTGATTGATGACCTCAATCACTACCGATAAATATTTACGTTTTTCCTCCAATTATATGTCTCTAATTGCCACCAATGTTCTCCTAATCAAGATCATAATTTGGTGGTGACCCTTTCATTTCTCTTTTCCTCATATTAAGACTAAATTTTTGTAACCCAATTTCCGATGTGGGTTTTCCCACAAATATATTTTCTATTTTCAACCTTTTATTTTTGAAGAACAATAAATTGCGAGGACACAATTTATTGAAGGAGGGGAGAATGTAACACCCCAAGATTTCATAGTGTGTTATTTCTTCAAAATAATTCAATAACTTGCACTACACACAAAACTGAGTTCAATTACACCATGACTTACCAAACAAGCCATTCAAAAGAGGTTATGAATAGTATTAACTAACTTTTAAACTTTATATAATCCTTATAATTTTAGAATCCATATTATGAGTTTCTTAGACATAATGTAAGAACAAATTCATTTTCAGTATTGCACTTTTACCAACTTTTAATGGTGAAAACTTTTTAAATAAAATATTTTAAACTTTTTGACTAAATGGGGACATAAAAAAATTAAAATTAAACATCCCAGGCTTCCACGGTATGCTTTCCTTTGAATAATATAGTAGCATGTGTTGTACGCAACTTCGAGTTCTAACACACACCACATCCAATCAAATTAGCCGTTATGAATAGTAATACCTAATTTTTGAAATTATATATATTTTATATTTAAAAATGGACTTCATTTTTGGATTCGGAATATCGAATTTATCCTAAGGTGAAATTTTGGTACTTTTCGGATAACTTTAATATTTTGATGAATAGTGAAAATTACTAAATTTTAATTAAAAACAACTTTTTTAAAATAATTAATAGTGATAAATTATGAATTTGAGTGGTTTTAAAGTATATTTAGAATATATTTTTACCATTTAATATAATGTTGGTCATTGGACATAATTTTACAATTAAACCGAACATAAACAAGTGTCAATCTTTTGATAGTTATTATCTCTTAAAAACATGCTTTTTGTTTTGACAGCGGGAATTAATTTTAAATTAATTTCTGCCACTTCTGTGTTTCAAATTTAGATAAATGGATTCCATATTTTGAATCAGGATGTTCAAATTGTGTAAATATGTAACTTTTATTTTTAGACATTTTTAATAATTACTGCGGTAAATATTTTATTTACCAAGGTTAAGGGTAAATCCGGTAAAAAAGGGTTACAAATTTAATATTATAATAATACTAAATTACCCTAAAACGTGTCCTAGCCTTATTGGTTGATACATTTTCGGACATAGGTATATTTGGGTCGATTTTGGGACCCCATGGTGCCACTTGTAGGTGATAGGGACACTTTATTTTAATTAAGTTAAAATGAATACAAAAATGACACAAGCATATATCTTTTAGAAAAACAATTTTTACATAGGGTTATATATGTTGGATTTTAGATTATAAATATTAATTAGAAAGATAAAAATATTTACTACATAATTATATTTTATTTATAATTTTTAGACATTAAATAATTTAATTTATTTATGACACAATGATGATGCAGTAATTACTATAATAGTGAAAAATCAAAATAATTGATATTATAAATACCCAAATAAATATAAGATGAAACAGTTAATGAATTACGCTAATTTTATATGATTATATGACTTCTTAGGATTTATTTAATTAACTTTGTTCGAAGTAATCATTCTGTTATGAGTTTCACAAAAATCAACTATTGAATAGTGTCAAAATTGACATAAAAGAGTTTTTAAAACAAATATTATATTATTAATGGATATTAAATTCCTAAAAATCTAAGGTTCTTCCAAGAGACTTATATCATGTTAGGTGTGTCATTAATGGACCACTTGGGGGTCTCTTTGATGTATATGGTAAGTTTATTAACCATATAATATAAAAATACAAAGAGACATTGTAAAAGTGAAACTAATTAACTTAGAGTTAATACTTAACGATAAGGTTAATATAAGTACCCAAACCTGTCTAAATTCTATTGGTTGAGTTTTTTTCGACCTATCCCCACCTTAAAATTTGAATAATAAACTTTAGAGCCATTAGAAACCGAATATGAATTTAATATAAACTAATATTTCTAGCTTTTCCAAAGGTGCCCCTCACCCCTCTTATAAAAGGGCACTCTTCCTTCCCATTTATTCACACCTTAAAAGCCTTTTGGTTCGTCCAAACTCTGCCCAAATACTCTCCCAACATCCCTGAATACAACCTAGAGGCCTTAGTTTGATCAGAAAGCCAACCTAAGGAGCCCTTTTGATCAAATCAAAAGGAAGAACCTAAAGAAGAGGTAAGGTTTTCACCACCCCTTTTCAAGTTCCTTTCTTCTTCCACTTCTTCTTTCTTTATTATTACCATTCTAAAATAATAACTCCAGTATCTAATATATACTGTGATGTTATTATAAATATGGTACAACCATAGTCAGTATTCTATCCACCCTTTGAATAACATGTCACCATACGTGCGTACGTACGGCTTACCGTTTCCACGTCGTGGTGTAATTGTTATTCAATGTATTATTATTTGGATGGGTATAATAATGATGTGTAACTCATGTAAATAATAAATATAACATGTTAATTATTCTGTATATATGATATAACATCCATTTATATATTATTTTAATATCAAAAGAATGATATTGTCGCTCGTGTGTACGTACGGACTACCGTCTCCACGAACACGATGAGATTCATTCTCCATCGTATCCATTAAAGTATAATTATCATTTTATGATTTAAAAATTATGTTTAAGGACTTGATATCATTCTGGATATGAATAAGATACAACCTATCGATAAAAAACACGGCTTATGTAACAAAACATATAAAAGAAAATGAGTAAGTTAATACCCGAAACGACGATAATTAAAAGATATTATTAACAAATCAATGTTAAAAGATCATATATGATATCATATTAATATATATGATTATTTAATATTTTAATAACAATTATTTTACCATTATACAGGAGGTTAACCTACCCCAACCAAGGAAAAGTACAAGGTAAGGGGTTTTCATCTCACTCCTTATTCACGTGAGATTCATGCCATATTGCCACCATTACCTTTTGTGTGCTGTATGTACTGCCCATAATTATATTATTTGTGTAATACACTCTAATTTATGTGTATTTACATATTCATTGTATGATACCTCTCTCATGGGTTGTATGTTTCATAAGTTACTAAATTGGTAAGGGTTATTTCACAATCTCTTCATTATCCGAGGTTGTTTTTACGTAATAATCTATTGGGATCTCTTTATCATCCACATCCATGTTTCTTAAAAATGAATTTCAGAACATTTTTACTATTATCTAGAATATGGGTTAAAGTCATTTATACCCTTGTTTTACTTTTTATAAGAGGTTTATAAAAGAATCTTTCCATCGTTTTCCAAACAAGGTTCTTTTTAACCTTTTCGACAAAATTAAGGTAAGAATGTTTTTTTTAACTTATACGGCGGGTGCGGCTATTTTCTGCCGTTATAAAATCGTCGAAGCTTCCCTTACAAGATAATAAGAATATTTTAAAAAAAAATGTTTTATTTCATAAATATAAGACTCTCAAATGATTTCAAAATAGAAATAGATATTTTTCTAAAATAGTTTTTATTTCATCTATGTCAACATCCTTTGATGGATTTTAAGCTTATTTGAAGTTGATTTATTATGATACAAAACATCCATATTTTATTGAAGGTTTTGTCATATTTTTGACTGTGGATAATTTATTCTTATGTAACTCATGGTTTTTGTTTAGAGTATTGACATTTCATAAGTTATTTGTAATCTGAATGTTTATGTTATATTTCAACCTTTCATTTAGATGAATGTGTTAGATAAGTATGTTCCGGGTTGGGGACCGGTAAAAGTAAGCCCTCCGGTTTGGTCTCCGGTTATTAGAGGAACTCCGGTTTGGTCTCCGGTTAATAGAGGAACTCCGGGTTGGTGTCCGGTTAATAGAGGCACTCCGGGTTGGGTTCCGGTTACAGTTAGCCCCTAGGTCTTGGGACGAGGCCTTGACAAAGAAATTAAAGTTCAGCATTATGCATTCCAACATTATGAAAGTGGTTATTGATTTTTCATGTGATTATTCGATTAGTAGAATATCCATGTGAATAAGTAAATGGCATTATTTCATTTTATTTTTGACATACTATGTTGAAAGTTCATGTTTGAAAGGCTTTTGTTTTAGTTATACATTTCCTTAAATGTTTATTCTTATTTATGAAAGTTTCTGCTATATTGTTATCCTTATTGGGAATTTGAGCTCACCCCTTTTCTATGTTTTATTTTTTCCAGGAAGTGAAGAATTAAATTATGAATGACCTACAGGGATATTATGTGGGGATATGAGTGTGGATTATGGAGACAATATGTTGTTGTAGTAGTTTTTCATTTTATGATGTAATATAAGACTTATGAATATATATAGTGTTTCCAGGGCTACTAAACCAATCGGTCTTTCGAGATTTGATCTTTCTTGTGATCATGCCAATGTTATGTAATAATGCACCGACTCTGCGTAACTAGGGTCGGGGCGTTACAGATAATGTCTAAGGACTTTCATAAGAATTATTATTTTATGGTTCTAGTTTCCATCTGTTTCTATATTAAAGGAATTCATGGGTTTGGAAACTAAACAAACTATCGGCCCATATGGGTCCCCAATGGGTTGGGTTATGCCAGTTTAATATTTTTAACATGGAGTTTTATAGATTTATCTTATTCGTAATTTTTTTCAAAAAAATGGCACTATTGTATGTCACTATAATTTTTATAAATCCATTATCCTAACTTTCATGTAATTTATAATATTATAATTTTTTCAGTTAGAGAATCAGATCATATATTTCATGCATCATGAATTTCAGGTTTATGGATTCAAATATTATAGAAAATTATAGGATTATGTATCTTATCCAAAATATTAAGCTCAATATATTAGATGGATTGTTTACCATCCAAATTCCTCAATTTCATAACTTTTTAATATTTATTATCAATTAATTTACTTATAGCTTTTAAATTATATTGATCATAATAAAACATTGAATATGAATACCAAAATAAACTCGTGAATTCATTTCCCTCAATAAATCAACCCATCCACTATCTATCATCCTAACAATTTCATGTAATAGTCCATCCCCTTAAAATTCAATAAAAGTAATAAATTTATATGAATAATTAGGTCAATAATTTTATTATTCAATAAATATATATTTTATTTAAAAATTACACACTAACACTAATGATTCCAATTATGACAAACCAATAACAAAAATATTTCCCAAATATTATTCTAAAAAATGGTCTACTGTGAGGGGGTGATTTTATAGTTAAAATAATTTATGAAAATAAGGTAAAATAAAAATTAAAAAAATTTATAGTGGTCTAGATTCATAGACATACTCTACTATTCACTACCCCTATAACGACTCAAGAGGTGTATATCATTGTAATAGATATTATTAATTGGTGGAAATTTATAAACAATTTACAAAGTATAACATCTTATAATTTAATAGAATAAAATTATTTCGTTTTGTTAATGTGTTAAAATTGATTACAACATGAACCTTTTATAGTGGAACTTATAATTATATTAACTCTTCTTTTTTATTAAAATCATAAACATCATTATAGATCATTCAATGTAGAAAATAATAAAAGATTTCTTGTAATAGATTGAAGAAAAATAATTGAAATGATTCATATTGATAATAATATCCGCAACCATTAAAATTTATCAAGACTAGTGATAAAGATAATCTCTAAAAAATGTCATTTTGATCTACTATCATGTTTCTTTTGTTTATAATGGGATTAAATCAAAACAATTGTACTATTTTATTTTAAAAAATTAATAATTTATTAATATTCCAAATTGTAATTTTCTCATTTTTTCAAACATTATTTATTTATTGATGTGTCTTCATAAAGTATTGTCCTGAAACCATGTTTAATATACTTTTTTATTCAGGAAGATATTTTATGACAAAATATTAATATAGGTTTCTAAAAATATATGTCTACATTTATAATTAATTCAAATTCAATTGATAAACTATGTCTATAGTGAATCATGGTACTATATTTATATTCATTTTGGATCACTTTATTTATAGATGGATATTAATTCTTCATGAATTTCTACCTTATTCTATAAAATTTGGAATTGTCTTGATAATATTGTCATGTTATGATTTTTGACATATCATTATAACTATAATGTTTTCCTAGTCAAATTTATAATAGTGAGTTAACATGAGTTTAGAGCATGACTCGACATACAAGTATAAAATTAACATGTTCATAATCTATGTCTGGTTTAAATAAAAAATTTATTCATTGATTTTGTCTCTTTTAAAACAGTAAAAAAGGGAATACGAAAAAACATCATATGTGTTAAGAAATATTTTAGTTTAGATAACCCTCAATGAATAAAAGAAATATATCTTTCTATATTCAATTATTTTTCATTGTCCCCATTGATTATAATCTCTAAAATGTTTATGGGTTTTGAAAAAAAATTCAACATAAAATTAAACCACAATAAATAATATCTACTCATTTGATAACGGTAGGAAAAATGATAAAACCATAAAATGTAATATGAACATATATGAACTGGAATAAATAAGTACCAAAAATGGATTGTTCTTTATTTATTCTATCTGGGTGCTTGACATATCCAAAATAAGATCGATCATTATCATATGATGCAACCGATTATTGTTTCTTCACTCAACATAGAACCCATACAAAATATATTATATAATTAAAAAATTCATACAATTTAATTATAAATAAGGTTATTATTCATATAAAAGTAATATATTATTAGATCACGTATCCAATAAAAACCTCACCCTATAACTCCACATATTCGACAAAATGAATTTTTTTATTTCTTATTACAAAAATAATTAATAATAAAATTATAATTTTAAATTTTCTTTCAAATAAAAATTTCTTTCATGAAATCCTATATTATAAAAGGAAAAATATTAAATTCATTATATAGTGAATATAAGATTTAATAAACTAATTAAAATAAAATGGGTACAAAATAATGACCATGATATAGTCCATTATCAAACCAATTTCAAGACACCATTCATAGTAAACCTATTATCCATTTTACATAGTATAAAAAAGAATTATTATAATGATTAATAAAAATATAAATGATGATTCATAAGATAAATAAATATTCTAATGAATCCAATAATATTGATTCCGGACCCAAATTACAAGTATAGTGTCTTTAACTCTTAAAATGAACCTAGTATAAAAGATTCTTCCCCCCATAATAACATTATTCCCTAAATTTGAAAACAAGCTACAAATCTTCATCAATATAAAAACATATTTCTCTAAGAATAATATTTATAAAAAGAAGAGTAAAATTTTCAATTTTTAACTAATGGCACGAAAATGTTATCATAGAAATTTAGGGTGATAATGTATGCTAGAAATCATTCCAAAGTCTCAAGAGAAATACATATCAATCTATAAAACCAATCAAAATGGAAAAACATAATGGTTTTCAACTTAGAAATAAAATTTAACATTTAAATATACATTGAAAAGAATACATCATGTTTCCCTAAATAATATGTGTATAGAAATAAATGATTACTATAAAAAAAATCAGAATATTATATCCATAAAACCCAATATCACTGAAAATAAATATAAATTTTCACCATCAACAAATATAATTCTAAAATATATAACAAATCATATAAAATAATTCAAATGTAATTCTTAGATAATAAAATTGCGATAATAAATATTTCACAACTATTTGAAAATAATTTGAAATAACCTAATCTTTATTTTATTTTAAATAGAATATCTAATTTAAATGACTTACCTTCCAACTTTATGTGCAACTAGTTCATTGGAAATATATAAAAAGAAAAAAAATTAATATTTACTCGACTATTGAAGAGTTGTAATAACCTCACAATTTATATGAGATAATAGAATCCCAAAAATGACTCTTAAAACAACTATAGTTAAATGGATTAATAAAAATACTGGGATAACCTCATCGATCTACAATTTACATTTAGATAATGTTCTAGTATATACCATTGTCAAATCAGGTGATTTATCATAATCCAGTACTCATATAAACATCCTCAAAATTTTCACTACCAAAATTATAATATTTTCCCAAAATAACATTCCTTTTCTTGATTTTTTCCTCCCTTAACCGATGGGAAAATAACTTTAAAGTCCTCTCGTTTAAGAAAATACGCCTATTTTTCTCCTAATAATATATATCTCGGCCTCAATATATTTCAAATATATCACTACATTACCCAATCATTAATAAAAATCAATGAAACCTCATTTAGTAAATCATCACATGGAGAATCTAGACATGACATAACCCCATTATATCATCTAAATAAAAAATAAAAAAAATTAATTGAACAATACTAAATAATTATTCATTTTATGGGTGTATACTAACCACAAACTGAAATTTTATAAGACTGTAATATTGTTCTAGAACTAAATACATTTATAATTATAGAATCACCTAAAATAAACATTCACTATTTTTCCCACTTTAATAGAAATTTCTTTGAAGGGATAAGAGATACCATATACAATTATACTAAAATGAATGTGAATATACTAAAAGTAATGATTGTAAAGTGTAACAATATACAAAAACTTATGAACGACATGGTAAATGGAAACCTCAATTATATATAATTATGATTAATATTATAGAATTATCTAATCCCTTAAACTTTTTATTCAGATCTATATTATTTAATATAAACATCATTTTGTTATATGACTTATCACACAATAAAATAAAAAATATATTCAATATTTTACATATTTTCACTAACTTAACATGAAAACATGAGGTACTACCCAATAACACCAAGTTTCCTTACCAATCTGATAAATATTACTATCATCAGATAATGACTCTAGGTTATTGACAAGATGAACATATTCAATGAAAAAATATTCCATTGACACGTAATTATATCTTTTATCTACAAAAGAATGTGATAACAAAAAAAAATCCCAATATCCACACTAAAATAAAACACCATCCTTAACATTCCACTACAAAAAAAAAATACTCTAATATTAAAGGCTAATAATTATACCATAATTTTATCTATTCTAACCTTCTATAAAATTAAAAACTACTAACTGTTATCATTTAAATTTTCATCATGATTTGAAAATTTATCTATTGATTCATTATAATGATTTTATATAAAAACATATCAAGGATGTTTCATGTAATAAGAATCACGGTCTATCAACCGTAAACATTATACAAAATGGTCTAAAGTATATTGAAAAACCATAACATCAGATCTGAGGAAACAAATAATAATTTTTTTAGTTTCAGTGTTAACAATTTAAACCTCATAGAAATATTAATAAATTACCATTAATGATTATAATAAATAAATAAAAATTTTAAAACAACATAATTGAATAATAACACATTTTTAAGAATGTTTTTAATTTTTAGATCAAGCATGGATTGTCTAATTCAGTATTCCATTAGTATCTACTAATAATTATGATAACCAATAGCTTTGTGAGATATTATTAATATCCATATTTTGTCAATTACACCAATTTAAATGGATGTATGATGGGATAAGAATGAAATATTAAATTATAAAACATATTATTTCAGTTGTTTAGTCAATTAATTTGTTTTTTTTTGGTATTTTTAAATTGTCGGAGGGTCTGAGCATGAATTTTAAAATTTTAAATTAATTTTTAATAATTATGACATTAATTATAAAAATAAATGTACTTATGGTAAAAATAAAAAATGAAAATGAAAATAATAAAAATAAAATAAAATTAAAATTAAAAATGGTAATGAAAATAGGGGCTTCTTCCCATCCTATTTCATGTCGCACCCCCTGAAGAGCTCCCTCAATGCCCCCCAGGCCGAGCCCACTTGGGAATGCATTCTGTCATCCAATATCCAACTATTATTTTTTATATCATCCTATTTAAATATCCACATCGATCATCTCTCCATATCCTTGTGTTTTCTATTCCATCATTAATGCACCTCTCTTTTACAAACCCTAGGTCAAGAGTTTGTCCGATAAGCCCATCAAGCATTCAAAAGCTTATCAGGACTTGATTTCTTATCTTTATCAACCATTTTATGGAGTATATGTGATAGGGTATTAATGAAGGCCTCTACCTATCCATTGGTTAACTCATGATAGCCAGATGAATGGTTAGATTTGATATTATTTTCATGATATAACATTTTTACCTCAGCTGAACAAAAATCTATTCCATTGTCCATAAAAATAGTATGAGGGACACCAAATCTGGTGATGATATTAGTTTTGAAATAAACAGAAATTCTTTTAGCTCAAAATTCATTGATAGGTATTGCCTCGGCCCATTTATAAAATAAGTCAGTAATACTAAGGATATACTAGAACTACTTAGCTGTAGCTGGAGGATAAGGTCCTACTACATCCATTCACCATCTGGAAAATGGACATGATTATTTAGGTGTATGTATAAACTTTAGGGGTTGATGAATGAAGATGGCTTGTACTTGGAAGGAATGAAATTTCCTACTAAAGACATTGCAATCCTGTGTCATTGATGGCCAAAATTATCCAAGCCTTCACATTTGATCAGAGAGTCAGTGCCCAGACTACTGGGCACCACAAGATTCTAAATGTACTTCTTTCATCACAACTGTAGTTTCTTCTCCATCAATACATCTGAAGAAAATTACATCGAAGACTCACTTGTAGAGGATTTATTGGTTGTCTGGAATATCATGAAGAGTAAAATTTGATACTCATCGTCAGATATGTTTTTCCATCCCTATTCGGTGGAATTAATCCATTTTGAAGCTATTTCATGATGGATGTTCACTATATCATGGTATGTCCATATGGATCAAAAATAGGGCTAATTTCATTAATTTCCTCTATTCTGGTTTGGAAAAATTGTGAAACTGTGCAACGATAGGAAATGCTAATGACTATATAATCCAAATTTGGATATTCTAAGGCTTTAATTGCATTAGACGGTGCATCTTCTTGGGAATTTTGTGATCGTGGGGCATAATACAATGTCATATCTAAGGGAAATTCATCCATTAACACTCTTACATAATCACACGAAGGGATTAACTCCTCTTTTCTGAAATAATATTCTACATTGATATGCTTATTTTCCAATTTTAAATCACCATTAACCTTTATGTGATTCATTTGATCCTAATGTCTTAATTCCAAAAACACGATGAGAGCTTGATACCCCTCCTCATTGTTGGTTTCACCTTCTAACAATAGGAAGGAATAAGGAAATACATCATTTTCTAGGGAAATAAGGAAAATTCCTAACCCAACATTGATGAGTTTAGAGTTTTCCATTCCCTTCCATGTTGGAATTATGGAAGTACAATCAAAGTACATTACCACTGTTTGGAAATTATCCGGAATAGAGAAGACATATTCATCAAGAAGTTTATTATTTAATGATGTATCTTCTGTAGATGAATGATCTGCAAGGAAGTCGTCCAGAGTTGGGCCTTTTATTTCCTTTTGAGGCACCAACTGGATATCAAAATGTTGGAAAACAACTGGCCACCATGCCAGCCGCCCTATTACCATAGGACGACTAAGGATAATTTGGAGCAGGTTATTGAGAGATACCAATTGGACCTCATGATGTTGCAGGCAGCGCCTCAATTTCTGAATTGTGAAGATTAATATTTGGGAGAACTATTAAATACTTGAATACTGAATTTCTGCATCATGCATAGTTTGACTAAGATAGTACATGTAGTTTTCATTCCCAGCACCGTTCTTTTGAGAAATGAAGGCACCCAGTGATCACTCTAAAGATGTCACAAAAATAATAAGCGACCTTCCTTCAACATGTAGAATTAATACTGGTAGACTCAAGAGATATTTCTTGAGGGTATCAAATGCTTCTTGGTAGTATTTAGTCCATTGGTAGGTCACTCCCTTCTTCATTAATCTAGTGAAGGGAAAACACTATCATACCAAATTGGAAATAAAGCGCCTAATATAAGCCATGTTTCCATAGATTCCTCCTAATTCCTTCAAATTTAGATTATGATACATACCAAGGATTGATTTTTTTTCTCAGGATTAACTTCGATACCACGATGGTGTACCATGAATCCCAGGAACTTTCCTGAGGTTACCCTAAATGCACATTTCAAGGGGTTCATCTTCAAATTGTGTTACTAATGTTTATGGAATATTGTCTCCAAATAAACCAAGTGATTTGATATTTTTCTGGATTTAATGACAAAATCATACACATAACATTCAAAAAATTTCCCTAAGAAGTTTTTGATGATATGGTGCACGGAACGTTGGTATGTTTCCCCTACATTTTTTAACCCAAAGGGCATTACCTGATAGCAAAAAACACCATGAGGGGATTTTAAGGGTATAAATACTTCATCCACTAGGGCCATGCGGATTTTATTATATCCACAGTATCCATCCATGAAGGAAATCTCTTTATAACTAGTAATTTCATAAATTGAAATTATTGTAATCAGAACTATAAAATCATCTTTAAGACAATGCCAGTTAAGAACTCTTAAAACAACGAAAACTCTAATTTGGCCATTATTCATCTTTTCAGGGACAATATTGGATAGCCATTTGGGATATTTAACTTCCCAGACAAATTTATCCTTTATAATCATATCAAATTCATCATTAATTTTAGTGGCATGAGTTGGGTATGTTCTTCTTGCTGTTTTCTTGAATCCACGATGTTCTTATAGAAAAAAACAATTATGGGTTACTACGTTATGATTATGTCCTAGAATTTCTATATAATTACACGAAAATATACCTTGATGTTGCTTTAGAAATGATGTATACACTTCAAGATCTTCAATGTTCATGGACGCACTAATCAGATTGGGGTGTGGATCTTCATCTATACCCAGATTTATTTCTCTGAGATCATCCATGGTGGTATAGGCACCTTCCTAAAATGCTAAAGGAGCATCCCCAAGATCTTACTATTCTTCATCATTATGTGTTACCTCTCTATTTACAATTTCATAGTATATAAAGAGGAAAGACTCATATAGTAAGAGGGGGACACTGTATTTGAATATCATGAAGAAGAGGACACCATATATGACCCTACTAATGACTAAGGTTCTTCCTATGGTAATAATGAGGGGATTATGGATTGAGAATCAACATCATAGTCTTCCTCTATAATTTCTAAAAAAATTCCGACACTGATTGATGAAGTAGAGTCTTGTTTTAGGTCATCAGATGAAATGAATACAATTCCATTTAGGCATCCATCATTTCTTGGTGGATCAATAGCTTCTCCCATGTTGTCAGGCTCAATTACCACAATTGACATTATATAATTTATTAGATGAGTTCTTGGATTTGTGATTACCTTTTCAATTTGATTAATACGTAATACATAAACTATACTCAAATGTATGAATGGATTCTATGGGATCATTTCTAGTCTACTAGAGCATTAACTCTGGTTATTTCATTTGTTATGAAATTCGTTCCTTTTATGTGATAATACTCCGCCTCAATGGGTTGAGATTCACACATTTTTTACAATGCCTTTTCACTATAAAATGTCCCAATCTTACCATTGTAGATGTACTTAATACATTGGTTGTATGACAAAGGCATGACAGCTTTTTGATGTTTCCAAGGCCTTACATGGAGAATATTGAAGGTTGTGTCCTGCTGAACAACCATGAAATCTGAATTATACGCAAGATCTCCAAATTGAGTTCTAAGTATAATCTCACCCAGAGGTTCTTGCTCAATATTATCATAATCTTGAAACATTAATGTCAAAGGAGATATGTCAGATTCATTATGACCTAATCGATGAAGTGTACGAACATGAATGAGCTTGACTTCAGAGCCATTATCAATGATGGCTCGTCGGATGTCTAGGTCATTGACCTTTATATATAAATACAATGGTCTGATATGTCCACGTACAATATCATCTTCATCCTCATCTATAAAATAAAGGACTACATGACATTCTACAGAATCCTTCTCTCTACGATAAACCTCAGCAGTTGTAACATCGGTTTCGAACTCTTGAGGACATGACAAAGCCTCAATAAGTACTTCTCGAATGTCTTTTTCCAGTTTCAAATCATCGAGAATTTATAATTTAGATGGTACATAGGCCATTTATTTCAAGATATCATACTTTTGGTCCAATGGTCTACATTTTCCAGAATGAAGATGCAGTTTTGCAGGTGTTTTGGATGTTGAAGCTTCTGATGTAGATGTACTCTATGTCGGAGCAGAAGCTGGAAATACCCCCGACATTGGTAGATTAGTCTGACTTGGTCCATTCACATGCTAATAAAAAGATGGTGTATCTTATAATTAGTCCCCCAAAATAATTATGTCAGAACCAAACCTGTATTGCATGAAATAAACTCTTTTTCTTGTTGAGCCCGCAGAAGGGCTCTTCCACGAGTTTCTAGTACATATATGGTTTGAGCAGGGGAAGAGTTAAAATGGTGGTATCTACAATTCCCATGTCTTACACTGTATCCATGACCCTGGCCTCTTCCTCTATGTAACACCCGAGACTTTTATAGGAAATATTTTGTTTTTATTTTATATAAATCATCAAAGGAATTTTTCACTACACACAACACTAGAATGGCTTGCTTTACACTCAATTGTGACCTTCCTTGATAGCTTGCGTCATACGCAATACCGAGTTTCACTAAACAACGATATGCTATTAAAATATTATTAAAACTAGCCATTATGAATAGTAATAACCACTTTTTGAAATTTTGTAAATTTTATTTTTCAAAATGGACTTCATTTTTGGATTTGGAATATCGAAATTATCCTAGGGTGAAATTTTCTAATTTTTCTGGAAACTTTCAATTTTTGATGAATAGTGAAAACACAGGGTTACTATTTAAAAACTGACTTTTTATTTAAATAATTATTTATTTTATTTAAATTTGTTTTATGTAAAAATTGATACATAATACCCATATAAGTTCAATGTAATTCATTGGAGTAATTTTATAATAATTTTAGATATATAAAAAGTTTATTGAACTTTTCACCGTCTTTTACCCAACTCCTAGGAGAATTTGCAAATTTACATAAAACATAATTTTACCGCTACTGTGAGTGGAATTTCAAAAATCCGAGAGACACAGTTTATTTCAGTAAGTAAAATGTAGTTCAATGAGATGAAAATATTTTTTGGTTAATAGTAACTTTTCACTTTTATTTACGACGGTTAAAAGTAAATAGGGTAATTAAGGGAAAAATGATATTATTATTACCCTAAAACATTTCCTAATTCTATTGGATAAGTGTAATTCTACCACAAACAACCTTAGCAATAAAATATGACCATTTAGGCCCACTTGGATTAGATTAGTACATTTATTATTAATTTATTTAAAGAAGGTTTAAAATAGTTAAAATCAAAGTTTAATAAGTAAATAATTTTTAATATAGGGTTATACATAAGATAAATCCGACTATAAATATTCATTACAAAGATAATAATATTTCATACATAATGGTAATTTATTGTTAATTTTTATATATTAAATAATTTAATTTATTTATGACAAAATGATGATGCAGTAATTATCTTATTAATGAAATACTGACATAATTGATGTTATAAATACCCAAATAAATGTAATTTGAGACTTTTTATGAACTCCACTAATATTCTAGGTTAATATGACATGTTAGTACTGATTTAATTAACATTTTTCTAACTATCCATTATGTTATGATTTTTACAAAAAATCAATTACTAAATAGTGTCAAAATTGACATAAAATAGTTTTTAAAAAATATATTATATTATTAATTGTTATTTGATTCCTAAAAATATAAAGTTTGGCCAAATGACTTAGATAAGGCTATATATATTTATAATAAACAACTTGGGGTTATTTTGGCTTGTTATAGTAAGTTTATTAACATTATAGTGTAAGAACACAAAAAGACACGGTAAAAGTAAAATTATCTAACTTAAAGTTAGATCTAAAAGATAAGGTTAAAATAGTAAACTAAACTTGTCCAAACTATATTTTATGAGATTATTTCGACCCATACCCACCTTATCTTTGAAAAAAATCAATTTTGAGCTATTTAAAACCGAATATGGCTTTATAATAAAATAATATTTTTTGTTTTTCCAAAGGTGCCCCTCTCCTCCCTTATAAAAGGGCACCTCCTCCCTATCTTCCTCACACCACTTTGAGTCTTCAAGCTCGGCCAACCCCAGCCAATTTCTCCTCTCCACTTCCCTAGAATCATCCTAGTGGTACTGGTCTTATTCAAATACCAATTTTAGTGCCCTAAAATGAGGTCTCAAAGAAGCGCTTCAAAGAAGAGGTAATGTCCATTACTGATTCTTTCAACTTTAATTCCTCTTCCACTTCTTCTTGTTTAGTTGTTTCATTACTAATTAATAATAAAATTATCACTCATATAATGATATGTTATTATAAGTATGAAATAATCCTATTTCACCATCTATCCATCCTAAGGAAAACGAAATCACCGCGCGTGCGGACGTACGGAATACTGTCTCCATGCCGTGGTGTAATCTATTTTCCACAACCGCCTTATTTGGATGGGTATAATGGTGTAAATAATGAATATATATGATTATTTTAAAGTGATATTGATTATGAAATAGTATACATACACTCCAATACAATTCTACGATCATGGGAACGATATCATCGCTCATGCGTACGTACGGAATACCGTCTCCACGATGTGATGTGACTCGTTCTACATGATTTTCATTGCATAATGATTACATAAATGAATTTAGTGAATAAATATGATATATATTACAATAATACAATTCTGTAAATGAGGTATCTATTACCTGAAAAGAAGAATAAGAATTTATTCAACAAAACACGCATAAGAACAAAAAGTAATAAACACCCAAATAACAAGTAGCAATGAAATATTACTAATAATAAGATAATAATATGACCATATATGATATCATAAAAATGAGTATGATTATGGAATAAGTCAATGACATTATTTAAATCATTATATAGGAGGTTCAGACACTTATGAAGAAAATCTGTCCTAAGGTAAGGGAAATATCACAATCTCATTTTTATCTGATATTGTTTATACTTTGGAATTTACTGGGGTGTATTTTATCATCTAAATCCATGTTTCCTAAATATTTAATATTATTTTCATCCACCTACAATTGTTTAAATCCAATTTTACCCTTCAGTTAGTTTTTAGTAAAAGATATGAAAGGAATCTGTTGTCGTTTTTCGTACGAGGTAATTTTTGACTTTTCCGACAAAAGTACGAGAAGATTGTTTTTTAACTTATACGGAATGAATGGATTTTTAAAACATTATTTTCAAGAATATTCCTTTAAAAGTTTTCAATTTTATTTTTAATCAAATTCTTTTTGTTTAGAATTATATGACATGTTAAGAAAGGAAAAGTGTTTTTGAAGTAGAAAGGATATTTTCCTCAAGAATGGACTTCAAGTGTTTTATCAAAATTATTTTCCATCTAAGATAATAAAGGTTTATGTTTCTATCACTATTATTACATTGATTTGATTATGTTGTGATGACATTATTTTTATGAATTCCTTTATCATATATGAATTGTTTTATGAAGTCACGATGTTTAAGAATCCCATTTTTATTACATGGGTTATGCAATGATGTATGATTTTATGATTTTGTGGCACACATAAGAATGGTATAATTATGAGGTGGGTGGGACCTATATCTCCCTTCAATTCATTGGGTAAATATTTTATATCTCATGGGAGAGACATGGCTGGAACGGCAGGTTAAACCGGTTCAGTGAAACATGACTAAAATGAGTAATGAACTCGGTTTAGAAATGGACTTTGTCTACTAAGATAGTCTTGGCAATGAGTCTTGAATACTAATAAATGATTCTCTATGATTATGTGTGCATGGCAGAAAGCTTCATGTTTTAAGTTATGATTATTGTGATTACATTTCACTGCCATGATTTATCCCATGTTATGAAATTTTGATCTCTTTTGCAGGGTAAGATTTCCAAAATGTTATGTTCTTATGAATATGATGTGATTGATATTTATTTTGTTTACCCTTACTGAGCATTTGAGCTAACCCTTTTGTATGTTTTCTTTCCCCAGGTCAGGAATAAGGTTGTTAAGTAAGATATTCCAAAAGGGACTATAGATATGATGAAATAAATGGGAGACAGTGTAGATGCTTTATGAACCAGTTGTTTATGATTCCCAGTTTCTAAAGACACTATACCTATATGGTCCATTCCTGGTTTTTTTATATGTTGTAATAAGTGTGCTTCAATTCTGAAGTAATAACAATTCATGTAAAGTATGGGTTGTTATAGTTGGTATCAGAGGAAAGGTATAGTCAACCTTTGGAAACTAGGATGTGAAAGACTTAGTAAGATTCCTAAGGATAAGTCTAAGCATAGAACACAATCTTAGTGTTTTATAAATGTCCATGAATAACCTAGGATTAGACCTTAAGTGTGAAATTTTATTCTTGATTATGTGGTTTTCCTATTATAATTAGTGTTTCTCACACTATTCTTCTTGGTTTTAGTCATTGGCTGGAACCCGGAGGAACCATGTTAATGCGGATTGTGACGGGAAATGCAATGATTGTCCCCCTGATCAACCAAACGTTATGGGAGCTGGAATTAAAAATCTTGTATCCATGCTCACACAAAATTATCAAGATTTGGATCATGCATGACTTCTAAACGAGCAAAGGAAGGAGCAACATTCTGTTGAATCCTTTATGAGACAGCGTCCATCTTCATTTAGCGGGTCTACTGATCCATTAGTTGCTGAAAAATGGATCGGTACTACTGAAAATATATTTTCAGTTCTTCAATGTTCTGAACATGATAAAGTCATCTTAGCAGGGTATCGTTTGGAAGGTTATGCTGATCAATGGTGGAATATTATCAAGAATATGAGTCCAAGAGATGAAATTGAGTCCATGGAATGGGATGAGTTTAAGAACTTATTTTTCAATAAGTACTTCCATCGTATTCTCCAAACAAAGATGGAGAAGGAGTTTCATGAACTAAAGAAAAAGGATGATGGATCTGTTGGTACCTATGAATCAAATTTTACAAGACATGCAAGGTATGCTTCTGGTATTATTATCCAACCCGAGAGTAAGATCAATTGATTCTTTAGTGGCTTAAAACCAAGTCTTCGAAGGGCGTTAGCCATAAGGGACTTCAATAGCTACGAGGAAATCGTTCGATGTTCTCTAAAAGTTGAGATGGAGATTGGAGTAACCCATCCGTCATATGGGTTTGATAATAAGAGGAAAATGGAATTCAAAGGAAAATCTAAAGAGCACACTGAAAAGAAGATGAGTTTTCCCTTATGCTAAATGTGTGGAAAGAAACATGGAGGGATTTGTCTTAAAGGGACAAGTAAATGTTTTAAATGTGGAAAGGAAGGTCATCGGGCATTTTAATGCCACAATGATGGGAAGAAGATGTCTAGTGTTGTGAAAAATGAAAAGTCTAGACATACTGCACCTCCTACACTTCAATGTTACAAGTGCACGGAAATGGGGCATTATGCCAATCAATGCCCTGATCCAAGGGTTGTTGATGATGATCGACGTCAACAAACTCTTAAGGCTAAAGACAAAGGAAAGTCACATGAAATTTCTATCAGCGATGTGGAGTACGATAACGAAGTGGTGAAAGGTACACCTACCATCCACTCTAAATTAGAAAATGTTTTATTTGATTCTGGATCCACCCACTCCTTTATTTTTGAAGAATTTTCTAAGGGTATCACCGTATTACCTCAACAATTAGATGTTGAGTTAGCTGTGACAACCCCTAATGGTACAACAGTCGCATCAAAAGTTTATAATTCTTCTCCGATTGAAGTTTGTGGGAAATTTCTTCCTGCAAATGTTGTGATCCTCCCAATAGTGGAATTTTATGTGATTCTTGGCATGGATTGGATTTCTCTATATGGAGCTCAAATCAATTTCCAAATAAGGGAAGTCATATTTCATATTCCAGATCAATCTTTGACCGTCTATCGATGCAAGGTTGAACTTAACTGTCCAGTGGAAATTACTTCCATCTTATGGGTCTTGATTCCACTAAATCAAGGTTATTTATCTCAAATGGTTGGCGATAAACACACGATTAAGAATATGCCCATTGTAAGGGAGTTTGATGATGTCTTTCCGGAGGAATTTCCGGGTCTTCCACCAAATCGTGATGTTGAGTTTTCAATAGAACTCATACCGGGTGCATTACCAATTTCAAATACACCATATAGAATGGCCCCAATTGAGTTGCAAGAATTGGAGAAGAAACTCCAAAAGAATATTGATGAGGGGTTCATACGCCCTAGTGCGTCACCTTAGGGAGCACCTATTCTGTTTGTCAAGAAGAAAGATGGATCAATGAGACTCTACATTGATTATAGAGAACATAACAAGATCACTATCAAGAACAAATATCCTCTCCCGCGCATTGATGACTTATTTGACCAAATACGCGAAGCTCAATACTTTTCCAAGATTGCTCTTCGTTCAGGGTATCATCAATTAAGGGTCAAAGGGAGGATATACCAAAGACGGCTTTCCGTACAAGGTATGGACACTATGGATTTATAGTGATGCCATTTGGTCTTACTAATGCCCCTGTTATCTTCATGGATCTGATGAATAGAGTCTTTAGAGACTATCTTGATTAGTTTGTGGTAGTCTTTATAGACGATATTCTTGTATATTCAAAGAGCAAGGAAGAACATGAAGATCACTTGAGAATTATATTTAAGACCCTGAGAAAGGAGAAGCTTTATTCCAAATTTAACAAGTGTGAATTTTGGCTTCAAAAAGTTTCATTTTTGGGCCACATAATCTCAAAAGAGGGGATATCTGTGGATCCAGCAAAAACAGAGGTTATCGAAAGATGGTCGAGACCAACAACAGTAACTGAGATCCGAAGTTTTCTTGGTTTGGCTGGATATTATCGATGTTGTGTTAATGATTTTTCACGATTATCTATTCCACTCACCAGGTTGACTCGGAAAGGAGTTAAGTTTGTTTGGACGGAGTAATGTGAAGAGAATTTCAAGGAGTTGAAATGAAGGTTATCCAGTGCATGTGTGCTCACACTGCCTTATAGTGGATAAAGGTTTGTGATCTACAGTGATGCATCCAAGAAGGGATTGGGGTGTGTTATTATGAAAAATTATATGGTGATAGCTTATGCCTCACGACAGTTGAAAATCCATGAGCAAAATTACCCAACTCATGATTTGGAGTTAGCTGTGGTAATCTTTGCATTAAATATTTGGAGGCATTAACTTTATGGAGAAAGGTGTGACATTTATACTGATCATAAAAGTTTAAAGTATATTTTCACACAAAAGGAGCTGAATATGCGCCAAACAAGATGCTTGGAGCTGATTATGGATTACGACTGCTCAATTATTTACCACCCTAGGAAGGCAAACAAGGTGGCAGATGCATTAAGTCAACAAGACTATGCCAGTTTATCCATGATGAGGATCACAAAAGATCCTATATTTATGGATTTACAAAGGATGGATCGTGGAATTATAATGAAAGGGGAAAAATAGTATCTTTCTCAAATGAATGTTCAACCATCTATACATGTTAAGATTAAAGGGTCACAGAAAGAAGATGTAGAGTTACAAAAGAAGGTGAGAAATGTTCCTGAATTCATCCTTGATTATGATGGGATAATAATGTTCAGGAATCGGGTTTGTGTTCCTCCCATCCCCGAATTAAAGAAGGAGCTGATAGATGAGGCTCATAATTCTTCATTCACTATTCATCCAGGAAGCACGAAGATGTATAGGGTACTGAAAGAGTACTTCTGGTGGGATGGAATGAAAAGAGATGTTGTTGAATATGTCTCTCGATGCTTGGTTTGTCAGAAAGTTAAAGCTGAGAGACAGAAGTCTAAGGGGATGTTACAACCATTACCCATACCCGAATAGAAATGGGAAAACCTCACTATGGACTTTATCACAGGACTTCCTAAAACATCCAAAGGCAATAATGCTATCTGGGTCATAGTTGATTGTCTTACCAAGTCTGCACACTTCATTGCTTTTAGAGAGGATTTCTCTCTGGATCAGCTGGCCATGATATATGTAAAGGAAGTGGTAAGATTGCATGGAGTACCACTTTCTATTATATCTTATCGGGATCCGAGGTTTACCTCAAAGTTCTGGTGAAGTCTTCAGCATACGTTGGATACAGAGTTGAGTTTCAGCACTGCTTATCATCCTCAGACAGATGGTCACTCTGAGAGGAAAACTCAAACTCTAGAAGATACGTTGAGAGCATGCTCTATGGATTTCAAAGGTGGTTGGGATCAACACCTACCTTTGGTGGAATTTTTTAATAATAATAGCTTTCACTTCAGTATTCAAATGGATCCTTATGAAGCTCCCTATGGAAATAAATGCAAGACTCCAACTTGTTGGGATGAAGTTGGGGAAAGAAAGCTATTATGACCTAATCTTTTTGATGAGATGGCAGAAAATGTCTGATCCATTCAACAACACATAAGAGCATCTCAAAGTCGACAAAAAACATATGCTGACAACCGAAGAAAAGACGTATAGTTTGAAGTGTGTGATAAAGTGTTCTTACGAATATCTCCTTGGAAGAGAGTAATGAGATTTGGAAAGAAGGGAAAGATGAGCCCTAGGTATATCGGTCCTTTCGAAATACTGGATCATGTTGGGAAGATAGCTTACTGATTGACGCTTCCACCGAATCTCTCTCAATTTCATGATGTGTTCCATGTATCTCTCCTGAGAACATACATACCTCATCCTTCACATGTACTCAGCTCAGAAGTTGTACCGCTGGAACAAGATCTTTTTTATGAAGAACAGCCGATAGAGATTCTCGATCGTTGTGAAAAATTCCTACGGAACAAGACCACTCGCTTGGTGAAAGATTTATGGAGGAACCACCAATTAGAAGAAGATACATGTGAGCTTGAGGATATGATTAGGGAGAGGTATCCTCATCTGTTTGTTACAAGTGATGAATTTCGAGGGCGAAATTCATTTTAAGGGGGGTAGAATGTAACACCCAAGACTTTTATAAGAAATATTTTGTTTTTATTTTATATAAATCATCAATGTAATCTTTCACTACACACAACACTAGCTTGGATTTCTTTACACGCAATTGCGACCTTCCTTGATAGCTTGCATCGTACGCAATATCGAGTTTCACTAAACAATGATATGCAATTAAAATATTATTAAAACTAGCCGTTATGAATAGTAATAACCACTTTTTGAAATTTTGTAAATTTTATTTTTCAAAATGGACTTCATTTTTGGATTTGGAATATTTAAATTAGCCTAGGGTGAAATATTGGTATTTTTTTTGGAAACATTCAATTTTTCATGGATAGTGAAAACACTGGGTTACTATTTAAAAACTGACTTTTTATTTAAATAATTATTTATTTTATTTAAATTTATTTTTAGTTCAAAATTGATACATAATACCTATATAGTTCAATGTAATTAATTGGAGTAATTTTATAATAATTTTAGATATATAAAAAGTTTATTGAACTTTTCACCGTCTTTTACCCACCTCCTAGGAGAATTTTCAAATTTACATAAAACATAATTTTACCGCTTCTGGGAGTGGAATTTCAAAAATCCGAGAGAGACGGTTGATTTCAGTAAGTAAAATGTGGTTCAATGAGATGAATTTTTTTTGGTGAATAGTAACTTTTTACTTTTATTTACCATGGTTAAAAGTAAAAAGGGTAATTAAGGGTAAAAATGATATTATTATTACCCTAACACATGTCCTAATTATATTGGATAAGTGTAATTCTACCACAAACAACCTTAGGAATAAAATATGACCATTTAGGCCCACATGGATTATATTAGGAAATTTATTATTAAGTTATTTAAAGAAGGGTTAAAATAGTTAAAATCAAAGTTTAATAAGTAAATAATTTTTAATATAGGGTTATAAATAATATAAATTCGACTATAAATATTAATTAGAAATATAAAAATATTTCCTACATAATGGTATTTTATTTTTAATTTTTAGACATTAAATAATTTAATTTATTTATGACACAAAGATGATGCATTAATTATCTTATTAATGAATTATTGCCATAATTGATGTTATAAATACCCAAATAAATGTAATTTGAGACTTTTTATGAATTATAATAATTTTTTAGGTTAATATTACATGTTATTATTAATATAATTAACTTTTTTAGAACTAATTATTATGTTATGATTTTTACAAAAATCAATTACTAAATAGTGTCAAAATTGACATAAAATAGATTTTAAAACAATTATTATTATTAATTGTTATTTTATTCCTAAAAATCTATGGTTTGGCCATATGACTTAGATAAGGTTATATATATTAATAATAAACATCGTGGGGTTTTTTGGCTTGTTATAGTATGTTTATTAACCTTATAGTGTAAGAATACAAAAAGACACGGTAAAAATAAAATTATCTAACTTAAAGTTAAATCTAAATGATAAGGTTAAAATAGTAAACTAAACTCATCCAAATTCTATTGGATGAGAGGATTTCGACCCTTCCCCACCATAGCTTCGAAATAAATCAACTTGGAGCAATTTATAACCGAATATGGCTTCATAATAAAATAATATTTTTAGTTTTTCCAAAGGTGTCCCTCTCCTCCCTTATAAAAGGGCACATCCCCCTCTCTTCCTCACACCACTTTGAGCCTTCATTATCGGCCAAACCCTATCGATTTCTCCTATAAACTTCCCTAGAAATATCCTAGATGTCCTTGTCTTCTTCAAAGACCAATTTTAGTGCGCTAAAAGAAGGTCTCAAAGAATCGCTTCCAAGAAGAGGTAATGTCCGTTACCGATTCTTTCAACTTTAATTCTTCTTCCACTTCTTCTTATTTAGATGTTTCATTATGAATTAATAACATAAGTATCACTCATATACTTATATGTTATTATAAGTATGAAACAACCCTATTTCACCATCTATCCATCCTACGGAAAACGAAATCACCGCGCGTAGGTATGTACGGAATACCGTCTTCACGCCGTGGTGTAATCTATTTTCCACCACCACCTTACTTGAATGGGTATAATGATGTAAAGAATGAATATATATGATTATTTTAAAGTGATATTGATTCTGAAATAGTATACATACACTCCAATACAATTCCACGATCATGGGAATGATATCATCGCTCATGCCTACGTACGGAATATCGTCTCCACGATGTGATGCGACTCGTTCTACATGATTTTCAATTCATAATGATTACATAAATGAATTGAGTGAATAAATATGATATATATTACACTAATAACATTCTGGAAATTAGGTATCTATAACCTAAAAAGAATAATAAGAATTTATTCGACAAAACACGCATAAGAACAAAAAGTAATAAACACCTGAATAACAAGTAGAAATGAAATATTACTAATAATAAGCTAAGAATATGACCATATATGATATCATAACAATTAGTATGATTATGGAATAAGTCAATGACATTATTTAAATCATTATACAGGAGGTTCAGACACTTACGAAGAAAATCTGACCTAAGGTAAGGGAAATATCACAATCTCATTTTTATCCGAGATTGTTTGTACTTTGGAATTTACTGGGGTGAATTTTATCATCCACATCCATGTTTCATCAATATGTAATATTATTTTTCATCCAACTACAATTTTTTAAATCCAATTTTACCCTTCGGTGAGTTTTTAGTAAAAGATATGAAAGGAATCTTTTGTAGTTTTTCGTACGAGGTACTTTTTGACTTTTCCGGCAAAAGTACGAGAAGAATGTTTTTTTAACCTATACGACATGAATGGATTTTTAAAACATTATTTCCAAGAATCTTAATTTAATATTTTTAAAGTTTATTTTTAATTAACTTCTTTTGGTTTATAATTGTATGACATGTTAAGAAAGGAAATGTTTTTCTGAAGTAGAAAGGATATTTTCCTCAAGAATGGAGTTCAAGTGTTTTATCAAAATTATTTTCCATCTAATATAATAAAGGGTTATGATTCTATCCCTATTATTACATTGATTTTATTATGTTGTGGTGAAATTATTTTTATGAATTCCTTTATCTTATATGAATTGTTTTATGAAGTCACGATTTTTAAGAATCCCATTTTTATCACATGGGTTATGAAATGATGTATGATTTTATGATTTTGTGGCACACATAATAATGGTATCATTATGATATGGGTGGGACATATATCTCCCTCCAATTCATTGGGTAAATATTTTATATCTCATTAGATAGGCATGGCTGGAACGGCAGGTTAAACCGGTTCAGTGAAACAAGACTGAAACGAGGAATGAACTCGGTTCAGAAATGGACTTTGTCCACTAAGATAGTCTTGGAAATGATTCTTGACTACTAAGAAATGATTCTCTATGATTATGTGTGTATGCCACAAAGCATCATGTTTTATGTTATGATTATTGTGATTACATTTCAGTACCATGATTTATCCCATGTTATGAAATTTTGATCTCTTTTGCAGGGTAAGATTTCCAAAATGTTATGTTCTTATGAATATTATCTGATTGATATTTATTTTGTTTACCCTTAATGAGAATTTGAGCTCACCGTTTTGTATGTTTTCGTTCCCCAGGTTAGGAAGAATGTTATTAAGTAAGATATGCCAAAAGGGACTATAGATATGATGAAATAAATGGGAGACAGTATATATGCATTATGAACCAGTTGTTTATGTTTCCCAGTTTCTAAAGACACTATACCTATACGGTCCTTTCCTAGTTTTGTTATATGTTGTAATAAGTGTGCTTCAATTCTGAAGTAATAACAATGTATGTAAAGTATGGGTTGTTATACTCTAGTTCCCCAATTAGGTATAAAAAATTCAATCTCATTATAATCAGAATCACCGTTGGCATAAGGATTCGTTAAATGGATAACGTTGACAGAACCAAAGATAAATTCTTCATCAGATAAACATTCTTCTTCATGGCATAATTCTGGTTGTTCCATTTGGTGGGGCGGTTCTCATACTTTTTGAACAATTGGCATGAAATATTCCAGGTTTGATGACAACATTGGCATTGACATGATCTCATATTATTCTTACAGTTCTTTGACCTTATAATCACTTCTCTTCTTTAGGGAACGACCTTTTGATGAAGATTATTTTGTTTGGGAAGGAGTGGAAGAAAAAAAATTGATTGTTTCAACTGTGTTTGTAAAATGACATGACTCTGGTTAATCATTTTCCTGATCATCCAATCATCATATTTCAACAAATTTTTACTTTGGACTTCCTACCATTTTCCCTTGTCCTCTGGATCGGTAGTAGTAACACAAGATACCGGAGCTGATGAACTTTTCAGTTTCATTTGTCCAGCGTATACCATCTTTTACAGGACGTCCTTGAAAAAAAATTCCTATATTGGATTCCCTAACATTCTGTGAAGGGGTTAATAATTCATATGATCTTCATCCCCTTATTTATTTGGATTCTTCAGCCTTGGAAACAAAACTAAATTGTTTTCAAAATATGAGACGAAGTTACTAGGAACTTGTTCATTCTGGAAAGAATGAACTGTGTTTTTTAATTGTTCAAACTATTTCCGCCTTTGATCTATTTGATTATATTGAAAATGTGGTCATTGTGTCTAATTCTCAAGAGGCAGATCTCTTCAGTATGATGATGATCATGAAGTGGAAGCAGGTACAAGTGCTTTCTTGAGTGTAACTGTAATATCTTCTGCCATTCTTATCCTCTTACATAGAGCTGATGGAATTACCTGTGCTTTAGCCTTAGTTTCTATAATAGAGCCTTCTATCTATTGAGCTATTGAAATAAGGTCTCTAACCCCTCCTTTGTATTTCACAGGGATCAATAGTGTGCGTAACTCATCATGCATATTTTCCAAACAAATTAGAACCAATTCTTCTTAAAAGAGTGCTATACTTTAGGAATATGTTAATCCATCACATCGTGAAATGAAATTTGAAACTCTTTCATTATCCCATTTTTTAGAATTGGTATGATAAGAAAATTTTGTATTTGGTATCATTGAGCTAAATTGAAGTAGGAATTTTTGAAAAAGATCTTTCGATCAAGTAATTGAGCGAGATTGTAAACTTGTATACCAGACAAAATCTGGTCCCTGTAATGGCTGCATAGAACACCTAAGATGTACAACTGCTTTTTGTTGAGGATTTCCCATCATGGGATCACAATAGGAAACAATATGTGTTAATTTTTGTTTCGGATCTCACAAACCATTGAAGATGGGTAATGTCGTATTCACAAAATTTTGTGGGGGGATTCCATCCACTAATTCAGGGTAAGATCTATTTTCCAGTTGAACTAATGCACATCATTCCTGCATAGCTTCCAATAATTTTTTAATGCCTCATTTGGGTTCAAAAGCATTTTGGGAACATATAGATAAGCTGGAACTTGTGCAGGTATAGCAACTGGAGCTTGAGCGGGTGCAACAAAAGGGAAAACCACAAATGGGGGTGCAGATATTTGCCTTGGATAACCCATTAGAATGGGCCTATCAGGATGTATCTTATCCTACCTATATTGTGTACCCAGGGGTGGTAATTCATTATATGCATCTGTAGTTACTATAAATCTTCATTGCTAAGGAGGTCCTATAGGATGTTCAAGTTCATGACCTTCCGGGGGAGTACATCTAGTAGAAATTCTAGATTGAAGTAACTCTATATTGAGTCTTTTCAACCACATTATTTCCTACTCTTTCTATGAAAATATATCATCATGTGAAATAGATTTACCTTCTCTAGTGGAAAATTGAGAGGCAATTTGACTTTTCCTTTTCCCCTTGTTAGATTCCTTTCAGAGGGGTCGGAGTTGGTTATTTGAAGGCATGCCTAGATTCTAGGTAAGGCTCTGTTTTTGGGTGAGTCCAACTTCTTCATTTTCTTTAGTTCGTACCTCATTATGGACAAGAACAACGTCTTCTAATTACCCTAAACTGGACACATTTTATAGACGATCTTTTGTAGTGGTATTAATGACATTCACTGACGAATAATGAATCGATGGAATTCTACCATTATTTTTGTAAGATCTCTTGCCTCTGTATCTTCAATGAGACCATATTCTTCTATATGATGAATTATTGGGAACTATTTGGTAGATAGTAACCCGAAGTAAATCCTTGGATAATTCATTTGTATGCTTTCCTTGTGGATTCTTCCGTAATTGGGAGAAAACAGACATCTATTGAGGAAGGGATTGTAGATGTGAATGATTGTCACGGCCCATCCTCGGAGCCCGTGCCGTGAAATCCAATGTAAAGACCCGTAAAATTAAAGGAAATATTTTTCTTAATTTTCAATGGGATTTTACAAGAACGCAGTTTCTGACGGCACTTGATTCCAAGGCCTGGTGTGCCCGGAATTTCTATCTGAAGTTTAGCTTGCGTACGTTCAGTAAACGAACGAGGGGGAATTCTTATCTTTTGAACTGGTTCCCGGAATCGAATTATGAGGGCACCGATGGAACTGAAGCGCCGGTAATTTATTAGGAACAACTGTTTCGAAGATGTGTTTTCACAAGAGTTGATGATAAAAATTGTGGAAGTTTAATTTATAATTATTCTATAATTTTTATTTTTACTCTAAGTGTTTATTCCTTTGGATGGAAGTTGGGTAACTACCCAACCTCCCTTGCGAGGATATGAGGGTGGTGGGGCCCACACGAACCCCACCCCTTCATATCCTCTAACCCCCCTCAACTCCCATTAAATTTTGTTAACTTAAGTTATTAACTTATGACATTAATGTAGTAAGTTTAATGTGAGCTTTTAAAATTCAAACCCTTGAATTTCAAAAGGCTTGTTGTGTTAATAAAATAAGAAAGGAGCTTATTTTATTTTGTTGTTAGAGTTTTGTCATTGAGAAATTTTGGGAAGAACATCTTTCTCTTTGACGAAGAACGTGAAGAATGAACGATCTCTGACGTGGAGCGCCGAGCCCTCGGAGAACCTCTTCCGCAACACCGACCCGCAATGCGACGTCTTCTTCCACGACGTTTTTCATCCACGACATCTCTTCCACAACAGGTTTCCGCGATGAAATCTCCGTCAATATCTTCGAGTCCTCGCTTTGCGACGCCGACATTTGTCATCTCTTTTATCAAGGTAAGGGTTGTTTATTTAATTTGTTCGTGTTTATCACCTTGTCTTTCTTCGTGAAAATATGACCAAATGATATCGATTAACGAGACAGGGCCGGATCGCACAAACACGGCCGACCCTCCTCCTTTAACCTTGTTTGATTCTTTGTGGTTTGGACGGAATGGGGTGGTGTCGTCGCACCACGCGGGAAACGCACAACAAGTATTGCGCGGCGCCGTCGCGCTGCACCGTGAATTTGAACAAGGACGTGACGCCGTCACGCCACGTCGAATAAAACCGAAGACACCGTGGCCAGAGCGGGGCCGTTTCGGAAGGGCACAGTGTCGTCGCACCGCGACGGAAGAACTAAGTCGCGGACGGTTCTGGGCCACGGCGGAGCAGGGTGACCGGCGGCTGGTTCCGGGCCACCGGTGTCGGCGAAGTAGAAAGGACCGGTCGTCGCCAGTCCTTGTCGACAGAACCGGCCGGCCGGTGCGGGCCGACCAGACAAAGGGGAGTCGGGGGAATTAATTCCCTCGGCCGGCTATACAAAATGGCCCCCTTAATTGGGGGGTCGCAGTTACACCAGGGGGGACGACGCCCCCCCTTGCCAAAACAGCTCGGCCGTTGGCCGAGCTGGCCAGTGCGCTGGGCGCGCTGTGCCCAGGCCGGGCCGGGCCGGGCCGACCCGGACCCGGGGCGAGTCGACCCGGTTCGGGCCGACCGGGGGGTCTCGGGCCTGGTCGGTTCGGGCCCGAAACCCCCGTTTTCGGACCTTCTTCAGTCTTTTGACCATAACATGGGATACGGACCTTCGATCGACGCACCATCAGTTGCGATGCGATCGTTGAATCGAGACGGTCGTTTCAGTATATCGCACTCAAGGTTTCGAATTACTTTGAGTTCAGCCAGGTTGGTTTGTACACGAAACCAACCGGGCCCTCGGAGCGGAAACGCTCATATCATAAGCTCCGGATGTCTGATTGACGTGTCATCGACTTTGATGGATTCCTCTTAGTGAGACGGATCTTTTGGCTAACTCTGCCCGAGGTTTGAACGCAGGTGGAGTATGGTCGGGTTGGTTTTGCCTTAAAAACCAACCGGGCCACTGGGACGAAAAAGCCAATAAGTCACAGAACGGGCGTCCGATTGACGTGCCGTCTGCGACGTTGAGTTCCTGTTGATGATACAGAACTTTTGGATACATCAACTCTGGACTATGTGTCATATGATTTATCAGCATCTCGACTCATGGAGCGGACCCTCCTGAACGAGCTTGCTGTGTGCGGGACCCTAGTGCTGGCTGCGTTTTCTACTGTGACGACGACGACTTTACAGAGATCCTCAGTGGATTCTACGGTGATGAAGAAAACACTCAGCGATCCTACGTGGATCAGTGCTACCGATCCTTTGTGGGTCCGATCTTGTGTGGGTCAGCGCTCAACGGTTCTGTGTGAGCCAGCGCCTACAGATCATGTGTGGGTCCGATCCTGTGTGGGTCTTTGCGGGGGTTAGTTACCTATCAATCCTGTGTGGGTCAGACCCTTCCTGGGTCATTGCGGGGGTTAGTACCTTTAGATCCTTTGTGGGTATGACGACTTAGAAGAATCAGTGGATATATCTGATCATCTCTATCGTCATACGAATAAGTATACCTATGTGAGCTGAATCCGTTTTGGTTTCCTATGTGGATTGTGTTGTGATATCCTGTGTGGATTTTCGTTTTGCTTTCCTGTGTTGAATACGTATGCTTTCCTGTGTGGACTGGGTTGTACATGGGCTCAGAGGTTGGAGCGTATTAGAATTGATGACTTAGGTATATGTATGGGCATATACCTAAGTAGTGTCGGATGTTACTTCGTGATTGTGTCTTTCTTTTGTGGATTATACTTCGTGGATTCTGGGAGACCTTCGGGGGTCTCGGGGTCCCTAATGAGCAACTTATACTCACCCCTGCACGGGCTATGCCCGCACTACGTTGTGTTGGTTGCAGACGACGGATAACACTGATCATGGTTGAGGCTTGCGGAGCTGGACAGTACCTGGAGATGGACCACTGATAGGACATACTCGGAGTGGATGGTTGGACACGAGGAGTTGTGGAGGCTATCTGTACTCACCCTTCAGGTGGGAGTCCAGTGGACAGATCGAGGCTGCGGCTTTACTTTTTAGTTGATGTTTTTCCTTTTGAGTTGTACATTACTTTCAGTTTGGGTTTGTATTCTGGCCCATTTACTTTTCCGCACTTACTATTGTACTCATTTTTTACTTATTGTTTACTTCTTCTACATGCTTGCTCTGTGGTGTTTGTTTACTTTACAAAGGCAATGCCTTCCCTTTTTTCCAGGATTTACGCCTTGGTGATTGTCGCCAGCCCCTGGCCTATGGAAGGCGGGCTTGGGGTAGTCACGGCACGAGCCCCGAGGACAGGTCGTGACAAATTGGTATCAGAGGAGTTCAGTTCTACCACAAAACTTTGGACTCTGATCTTTTTCTATGTGAAGAAATAGTGTTTATCATTTTGAGTGTGGTTATCAGTCTAGGGAGTCCAGTGTGGGTGAGGCGGCCAACGTATCCGTACAATAGGACCCTGACTTCTGATTTCCGACTTAATGCACGAAAACATTGATTGCATGTGTGTTTCAAGTTTTCTTTGTGATTAATTTGTATCAGCTCACCAGGTATACTGTTCTGACCATGGAGCACCTGTTTCCTTTTCAGGATGGCCCTACGACGGAAGCCAGCTAGGCTTCCGAGAGTCGAGCGTGACGACAGCCCACCGAGTGATGAGGCCTCGGTGCATGGCCCTTTGTCAGCAGTGGCACCGACAGTACCTCTACCCGCCGAGCCACCGATGCTTCCAACCCCATCCGCTAACGATGCACGATGCCTTAGTGCAATGCATGGGTTCTAGCGCCAGAGACCGCCCAGGTTCCGCGGGGAGATGGACCCCCACGCAACCGAGGACTGGCTGGAGGCAGTGGTGAGAGTTTTCCGGATAGTGAGGACACCGGAAGACCTCATGGTGATCCTCACAGCGATCCTACTGCACGCAGCAGCAAGACGATGGTGGAGCTTGATGCTCCAGGTGCATGATGAGGCATCTCTTCCTTGGACGGATTTTGAGAGCCTCTTCCGCTCTGAGTTCATCCTAGCCACCCTCCGTGCGGTGTGCATTCAGGATCTTCTTCAGCTGCGGCAGGGCAGCATGATGGTCGCCCAGTACTCGGAGAAATTTACTGATCTCTCGCGCTACTCTATAGACATGGTATGAGACCCATTCTTCCGGGCCCAGACTTTTGAGCAGGGATTGAGACACGAGATCAGGGCATCACTGATCTCCCTCAGCATTCTGACTCAGGCATGAGTACTGGAGCTAGCCATTTTGATCGAGAGTTTTCTTGCTAAGTCTACACTAGCGGCGATGTCTCAAGTTCCTCCAGGACTATGAATTTGAGATAGTCTATACTCCTGGGAAGGGGAACGTGGTAGCCGATGCCCTCAGCAGGAGGATGGGCATTCAGCTACTTGAGGAGGCGACAGAGTAGTTAGCCTCTTTGCAGATATCCTTCGTGGATAGAGATGGAGCAGCCTTCCTTCAGTCTCTCACAGTCACTCCTCCACTACTGCAGCGGGTCAGAGAGGAACAATGTGGGGACGCTGACTGTGAGACGCGGTGTGCATAGATATTCTCAGGACAGGCACCTGATGGCTTCTCCTTTAGAGCAGAGCACGAAATCCTTTTAAGAGGACATACCTTAGTACCAGTCTCTTTACGAGAGGAGGTGTTGAGAAAGTTTCACACTTCTCCTTTGGCGGTACATCCTGGAGTGGTGAAGATGTACCAGGATCTCAGACGACGGCACTGGTGTTCTGGAATGAAAAAGGCTGTGGCAGAGTTTGTTTCTCAATGCCTCACCAGCCAGTAGGTGAATGTAGAGCACCAGGTACCAGCAGGCTTGGTACAGCCTTTGCAGGTCCCGGAGTGGAAGTGGGACGATATATCTATGGACTTCGTGACTGGACTTCCACGCACTTCCAGAGGTCACGACTCCATTTGTGTGATTGTCGACCGACTCACCAATTCGGCACACTTCTTACCCATCAGAGAGCAGGGCTCAATGGAGAGCTTGGGACGACTTTACGTTTAGGAGATTGTGTGGCTTCACGGTGTTCCATCATCTATCCTCTCTGATCGAGATGCTCGCTTTAATTCCCGGCTTTGGAAGGGGTTGTAGGAGGCGTTCGGGATGCAACTACGTCTGAGCACTGCCTTTCACCCTCAGACGGATGGTCAGACGGAGAGGACCATTCAGACTCTTGAGGACATGCTCCCCGCATGTGTCCTCGACTTTGGTCGCAGCTGGGAGGACCACCTACCCTTGGTGTAGTTTGCGTACAACAACAGTTACCACTCCACCATCGGGATGGCACCATACGAGGCATTGTACGGCCGACCTTGTAGATCTCCTTTGTGTTGGACAGACCCTGGGGAGTCAGCACTTGTGGGACCAGAGATGGTCCAGGCCATGACAGAGAAGGTCCAGGTCATCCAGGAGCGGATGAGGACAGCTCAGAGCCGGTAGAAGTCTTATGCTGACAGGAGGCGGAGGCCACTAGAGTTTGAGGATAGAGACCACGTCTTCTTGCGTGTCTCACCTCGACATGGATTACAGAGATTTGGATGAGGAGGAAAGTTGTCTCCACGCTTCATCGGACCATTCCAGGTCCTCAGCAGGATTGGCGAGGTGGCTTATCGCCTGGCTCTACCACCTCAGTTGCACCGGGTGCATGACGTCTTCCACGTATCTCAGCTGAGGAGATACGTGCACGACCCGACGCATATCATTGACCATGGGGAGCTTGACGTTGATGACAGGATGACTTTTGCGGTGGTCCCAGTGGATATCGTGGATCGATAGGAGCGGGTCCTACGTGGATGGTCTATTCCTCTAGTGCGCATCATATGGCAGCACGAGAACCTCCAGGAGAGCACTTGGGGGCGGGAGGCTCAGATGCGTGCTCAGTAACCACTTTTGTTTCCCTAGTTTTCGATGTATCTTTATGGGGATGTAATGCCCTGAGGTGGGAGTAATGTAATGACCCATAAAATTCAAGGAAAATTTTTTCTTAATTTTCTTTGGTATTTTACAAGAACGCAGTTTCTTACGGCACTTGATTCCGAGGCCCGGTGTTCCTGGAATTTCTATCTGATGTTTAGCTAGGGTAAGTTCAGTGAACGAACAAGCGGGAATTTATATCTTTTGAACTGGTGCCCGGAATCGAATTCCGAGGGCACCGATGGAACCGTAGAGCCGGTAATTTCTTAGGAACACCTATTCTGGAGTTGCGTTTTCACGAGATTTGATGATAAAAATTGTGGAAGTTTAATTTATAATTATTCTACAATTTTTATTTTTACTCTAAGTGTTTAATCCTTTGGATGGAAGTTTGGTAACTACCCAACCTCCCTTCGGAGGTTATGAGGGTGGTGGGGCCCACAAGAACCCCACCCCTTCATATCCTCTAACCCCCATCAACTCCCATTAAATTTTGTTAACATAAGTTAATAACTTATGACATTAATGTAGTAAGTTTAATGTGAGTTTTTAAAATTCAAACCCTTGAATTTCAAAAGGCTTGTTGTGTTAATAAAATAAGAAAGGAGCTTATTTTATTTTGTTGTTATAGTTTTGTCCTTGAGAGATTTTGGGAAGAACGTCTTTCTCTTTGACGAAGAACGTGAAGAACGAACGATCTCCGACGTGGAGCGCCGAGCCCTCAGAGACCGTCTTCCGCGACACCGACCCACGACGCGATGTCTACTTCCATGATGTTTTTCTTCTGCGACGTCTCTTCCACGATGGTTTTCCGCGACGAAATCTCTATCAACGTCTTCGAATCCTCGCTTCGGGACGCCGACGTTCATCATCTCTTTTATCAAGGTAGGGGTTGTTTATTTAATTTGTTCATGTTTATCACCTTGTCATTCTTCGTGAAAATATGACAAAATGATATCGATTAACGAGAGGGGGCCGTACCGCACAAACATGGACGACCTTCCTCCTTTATCCTTGTTTGATTCTTTGTGGTTTGGATGGAATGGTGTGGTGTCGTCGCACCACGCGGGAAATGCATGGCAAGTAATGCGTGGTGCTGTCACGCCGCGCCGTGATGTTGAACAAGGACGCAATGTCGTCACGCCACGTCGAAGAAAACTGAAGACACCACTGTTGGAGCGGGGCCACGGCGGAAGGGCGCGGAGCCATCGCACCGCGCCGGACGAACTAAGCCGCGGCCGGTTCCAGGCTGCGGCGGAGCAGGGTGACCGGCGGCCGGTTCGGGCCGCCGGTGTCGGCGAAGGAGAAAGGACTGGTCCTTGTCGGCAGAACCGGCTGGCCGGTGCGGGCCGGTCGGACAAAGTGGAGTAGGGGGAATTAATTTCCCCGGCCGGCTATACAAAACGACCCCCTTAATTGGGGGGCCGCGGTTACACTAGGGGGGCAGGTGCACCCCCTTTCCAAAACGGCTCGGTTGTTGGCCGAGCTGGCCAGCGCGCTGGGCGCGCTGTTCTCAGGCCGGGCCGGGCCACGCCCGGGGAGGGTCGACCTGGTTCGGGCCGAACGGGGGGTCTCGGTCCGGGTCGGTCCGGGCCCGAAATCCACCTTTTCAGACCATCTTTGGTCTTTTGCCCATAACATGGGTTAATTACCTCCGATCGATGCACCGTCAGTTGCGATGCGATCCTAGAATCGAGACGGTCATTTTGGTATATCGCACTCATGGTTTAGGATTACTTTGAGTTTGGCCGGGTTGGTTCGTACACGAAACCAACCGAGCCCTCAAAGCGAAAATGCTCATATATTAAGCTCCGGATGTCCGATTGACGTGTCGTTGACTTTGTTGGATTCCTCTTAGTGAGACGGATATTTTGGGTAACTCTTCTCGAGGTTTGGATGCAGGTGGAGTATGGTCGGGTTTGTTTTGCCTTAAAAACCAACCTGGCCCCTGGGACGAAAAGAGCAATAAGTCACAGACCGGGCATCTGATTGACGCGCCGTCTGCGATGTTGAGTTCCTGTTGACAATAAGGAACTTTTGGATACATCAACTTTGGAATATGTGTCAGATGATGTATCAGCCTCTCGACTTTTGGAGTGGACCCTCCCGAACGAGCTTGCTGTGTGTGGGAACCCTATTGCTGGCTGCGTTTGCTACTGTGACGACGACGACTATACAGAGATCCTCAGGGGATTCGACGGAGACGACTACAGCACTCAGCGATCCTACGTGGATTAGTTATACCGATCCTGTGTGGGTCCGATCCTGTGTGGGTCTTTGCTGGGGTTAGTTAACTATCGATCTTGTGTGGGTCAGACCCTTCCTCGGCCATTGCGGGGGTTAGTTACCTATAGATCCTGTGTGGGTCAGACCCTTCCTGGGTCATTTTGGGGGTTAGTACCTATCGATCCTTTGTGGTTCAGATGACTTAGATGAACCAGTGGATATATATGATCATCTCTATCGTCATACGAAGAAGTATACCTGTGTGAGCTGAATCAGTTTTTCTTTCCTATGTGGATTGTGTTGTGCTATCCTGTGTGGATTTACGTTTTGCTTTCTTGTGTGGAATACATATGCTTTCCTATGTGGACTGGGTTGTACTTGGGCTCGGAGGTTGGAGCGTATTGGAATTGATGACTTAGGTATATGTATGGGAATATACCTAAGCAGTGTCGGATGTTACTTCATGATTGTATATTTCTTTTGTGGATTATCCTTCGTGGATTCTGGGAGACCTTCGGGGGTCTCGGGGTCCCTACTGAGTATCTTATACTCACCCCTGCATGGGCTATGACCGCACAATGTTGTGTTGGTTGCAGATGACGGACAGCTCTGATCGTGGTTGAGGCTTGCGGAGCAGGACGGTACCTGGAGGTGGACCACTGGCGGGACGTACTCGGAGTGGACGGTTGGACCCGAGGAGCTGTGGAGGCTATCTGTACTCACCCTTTAGGTGGGAGTGCATTGGATGGATCGAGGCTGTGGCTTTACTTTTCAGTTGTTGTTATCCCTTTCGAGTTGTACTTTACTTTCAGTTTGGGTTTATATTCTGGCCCATTTACTTTTCCGCACTTACTGTTGTACTCAGTTTTTACTTAGTGTTTACTTCTTTTGTTTCCTTGCTCTGTGGTGTTTGTTTACTTTACAAAGGAAATGCCTTCCCTTTTTACCGGGATTTATGCCTTGGTGCTAGTCCCCAGCCCCTGGCCTATGGAAGTCGGTCTTGGGGTAGTCACGACACGAGCCCCGAGGATGGGTCGTGACAAAAATTCCCTTACCCAATAGGCTAGGGCTGTTCTTGTTCTTCTTCTTCAAATATCTGAACATTGTTCAATGAATTTTAAGGATGAATTTAATGATCCACCAACCTTACCATCTGGGGTGATTCTTGAACTCCTATTGCTAAAACTTATGAAACTGATCTTCTAATTTTGCGAATTCTGATTCATACATTAGATGGATGCATTATCCTACAACCACACAAATAACCAATTTTAGAAGATCACTTTGATATTTTAGTCATTTTCATACCTTGATTCCTGGCATCATCTAAGCAGGATGCCTACCCAAGATTCATAGATACTTGATGTAAAAGTAACTTAACATCTTCTTTTCATTGGTCCTGACTCTAATGTGATCTGGTTGAGGCTTGTTTTTTATCATACATTCGATTACATAAAAAAACTATTTATTGTGGCCGACCATAGGAAATTGCATCTCCTGAGGCCACATTTGGAGGACTTTTAATGATTTTGGAGTGCAGTGAAATGAAATTCTCCATGTGAACCCCATCCACAGATATGAACACTAGATGGGGAATCAGAAATTAACTGGTGTATCCTCTTTAATGCATTGTGGAAAGCACACTGAATGATTCTCTACTATTTTTAACCCATTGGATGTTGTGTAAATGATAGAGACGCCATATAAATTTAACATTTCAACCCTTATATTACCTTTACATTCCTTGGATATTCATCATATAGTAAAACATTGGTTTTCATATGATGGCAATTCTTCCATAAATTGTGGTGGATATCATGAATACAATATTCTGTCATCAATTCTGGAATGTTATAATGAGAATTTTACAAATTCCAGAACATGACTGGTACTTCTCCAATAGCCAATTATTACCTCATGTTTTACACATCTTCATCATCTTTCCCTAGATGTTTCTCCACTTTTTCTGACCAAAGAGGATTCTCTATATTAGAAGACAAATGACCTAAGGGTAGTTCAGAGAATGACCCATCCCTTAAGATGTCTTCGGGTTGAGAAAGTGTTTCACTTGTCAATGATAAGGCATCAGACATGACTAGCCTTGTTTTTTCAAGTTCCTCGAGATAGGAGGGATTTCTCGTCGCTACATTATCAATTATATAATTGTCTTGGAAATTATAAATACTACAATGGAGAAGAAAATTTCATCGAATTCCATCATGGGTAGGATCACCATGGTGGATTACAGCAAGGGATAAATATTCTTTCTCCTTGGTCTTCTGACCACATGGAGGGTTAATGTGGCTCTCATTCAGAGATAGGTTCTCAAGATTGACCGAATTCTCCTGAATAAATCCATCATGATGAATTATTCGATGTGGAACATCAAAATTAATACTACCACTATCATAATTTTGTAATGAGATAATAGGATCTTGAGCTACAATAGATAAATGTAGGAGGGCTTCAAGAACTCCTGCATTAATTGTAGACAAATTAAATCTTGACTCTTGATTTTCTAATAGTACTTGGGGATACTTATTCATAGATGTTCTCTTATACTTAGTTGGGGCCACTTGTTGTGAAAAGTGGTTATCTTGGGCAAGTGTATGTGTCTGTCGTGGAGTGGTTACTGGAACGGACCAGTTATATCCAATCTTAAAGGGTATATGATCCTGATCTTGTTGTCCATATGATATGGGGGAGTATACACCAGGAACCTCCTAGACTAGATCAAATGTATATATCTATTCTGGGATGGCATGATAATGTGTCATCCCATGTGTGGGAACAGATTTATGTGCATGTTCACATGGTTCTGCTGAAATAGTTTTTATAATATCCCGGCATGCTTCCAGAATATGGGTAGGGATTTGCGTCTTCCCTTTCACCATTGATAAGATATGTTTGGTGACATTAGTGACCGGAATGGGAATATATATACATTATGAATTAGATGTAGGTGTATGTTCCCACTCTTTTACTCTTTTTCCTATCAGTAGATATTGACAGTACTCATGCATGGGGGTAGAGAATTGAGTCTTCCCCAAATTTGTCGTCGGAGATTTCTAACTGACTTCTCCTGGTACTACCAAATGAGACGGCTGGAAGACTTGATGAACGTTGGTTGGTTTATGTGCCTGTTGAATATTTCCCATCATGTATGGTTGAAGGACTTTCTTCAATATTGGAAGGTGATACTGATGGCAGAATTGGTGATTGTAAACAGGTGTATGTTCCTATTTACCAGTATCCACAACATTAGATTCGCAGGCTTCTTTAATTATAGTCAGACGAACCTGCTAACTGGTTGATAACTTATAAGAAGTTGTATGTGCTTGTTCACGAAACACCACCAAATTTATGTTGTTGGATTTTTGGGTTACTACCCGACAATTCTGCTAATCAGCAAAATTATGATGGACAGGTGCATGTACATGTTTTTTGTTTTCAATCATGTTTGGTTGACGGGCTTTTCTGGGAAATGAAAATGTGAGAACATGCTCCCTGTGAACCATACATTGTCCCAAATAGTTCTTCTTACATGCTCGGATGTGAGTAACCTAGCCAAATGTCCAGAGGAAACACCCCAATCATGTTGGGGGTTCACTATCGTGTGATTCTGTTGCCTGCGACTTCTGGTGGGATTCCTTAGAAAGGACTCCATCATTCGTGAATTTAGGGCATGAGAGGCCACATGATACACCTCCCTAAATTACTGGGGTGGATTTATTGTTGTGTTCTGGGGAAAATCACCTGAAAGGTATGAAGGGAGTGGTCGTCACCATCTACTTCTTGATCAACAGTCATCGTTGGCGAGTTGAACGGGGATTGTTATTGAACTAGAGGGCCTACCGAGAATCCTCCAATGTTAGGATTGTATCGTGACGATGATATTCCTTTTCCATCACATTAGTGAAATATCATTGAAGACGTTGGGTTGGTGATGACATCCTTCCTGTGGATGGGGTTCCATCTTGAGGAGCAGTTGGGAAGTTCACAAATATTTCCTTGAAGAAAACCATTTTGGTGTGAATGGAATTCTAAGAAAAACATAGACAATGACAAACTCTATTAAAGAAAATTCTTTTTAGATGGATACATGCATGATTGAATCCTTTTTATGGACTTCCTTTATCAACTGATAGGGGCCTAATAGGTGGGAATCATTGTTAACATGGTTAGGGATTCACATAGGGTTCACAATTTTTGTTTTTTAGTTCCTTGAAACTTGTATTCTTGTTTTAAGAATCATTGATTCTAGGAGATTTCCATTGGATTTAATTGTGGAACCGAAAACATCCAATAGTTCTTCATCCAAAGGGGACTTTCTTTCCAAAATCACACATTCTTTAAGTTTGAACATCATGATATTTAAGAATGTGCATTGGTTGAGAGGATGGGAGGTCGGACTCCTCACACCCTTTTTGGGGGAATTATTGTCTACTCCGGGACTCTCTTTATAAATTTTAGATATTTTCATGAATCCTTATTTATTCACCATGTATTACATAAGTTTTCCTTGCTATTATCAATCACTTATTATCATGTGTAAAATTTAGAATCATCAATTTGTATTCAAGGATATTCATTAATGGAGATATCTATATATATTCCTGGTTCTCCATCAATGGTATTCTCTAATATACTATTTCGAGCTTATTTTATTCATCACTATGATGATAGTGGTTTCTATGCCACTCAGTGGGGCACTAAGGATTTATTGTCATCTAGGGTGATGAAGGTTTAGTTTGATCTTGGGATCGTGCCCATAAAATGGGCTACCTACGTATCCTTGTGAAAGGATTCAGAACCCTCGTAGTTCGGTGCCACTGAATGGGACACATCATAACTTTTATGGTCGCGTGATAAAGATCTAGTCATATAGTTTAATGTCTTGTGGTATAGAAATATAATAAGAAGTTTCATAGTCAAAACATAGTGTAGAAATTATGCAGATGCAGCCCAAGGAACATGGATTGGATTTGGGTTTCCATGTAGGATCGGACCCTATTGGGAATATGGACCAAGGAGGACCGGGTTGATTTAAGGTATTGGGATTGAACCTCCAGGAGGCTTCCTACGTATACCATCTAGATGGGAATCAAATACAACATAGTTTGATACATCGTATAGGAGAGTATAGTCATTTGAGAGAAATGAGTTTGGGCTTACTTCCTGAAAAAGATTACTTGGTGATTCGACGGTTTAATTTAGGGATTATTTCTAAGTAGGATGCCTAGATGAAGTGGATTAAGGTTGGATTCCTAAATAGGAAATCCAATGAGCTCAGGCCCAGATAAGGCTTCGTACATATCCCAATTATGGTGGGAATCAGAGTTATCATTGTTCATTCAATGTGAGTTCAAGTGCATTTGTTGAATCTTCCCCATCCTCTTGTTTCTCACATACATTATGACTCACATGGGCTTAGTGAGTTGTAATGATTAAAACGTATGCACAAACACCCATATGGAATGAACTATGAGAACTCAGCTACCCACCATTTTTGGGATATGTAGAAAACATTCTCAGGGCCTGACCTCATTTCATATCCTATTCAGTAATCCAACCATAATCCCTTTAATATGGGAATCCTCCTTAGGAATAAGCCCCAAATTAAACCCTCAAATCATCAAGGTATCCTTTTCAGGATGTAAGCACAAACTCATTTATCTCAAAGGACTATAATCTCCTATGAGACGTATCGAACTATGTGGGCTTCGATTCCCATATATATGGGATACATAGGAATCCTTCTTAAGGTTGAAACACAATACCTTAAATCAACCATGTTCTCCATAGGACATATTCCAAACATGGTCAGATCCACCATGGAAACCCATATCCTTTCCACGTTTCTTGGGCTGCTTTAGCATAAGTCCTAGAATATGTTTTGACCAAAAACCTTCAACTTAGATTTCCGTACCACCTAACATTAAACTATATGGATTTTTCCTTATCCCATGCCCTTAAAAGGTATGATGTGTCCCATTCATTAGCACCGAACTATGAGGGTTATGATTCCTTTCAAAATAATACGTAGGTTTCCCTTTTTAGGGGCACAATCCCAAGATCCAACAAACCCTTCATCTCCCTGGATGACAATACATTCCAAAGTGCCCCATTGAGGGGCTTAAGAAATAGTATCATAATAACGATGATTAAAATAATCATGAACTAATATATTAGAGGATACCATTTATGGAGAACCTTAAATATATACTGATATATCTATTGAAGAAGAACATTCAATACATATTGATGATTCTAAATTTTACACATGTTAATAAGTGATTGAAAATACCAAGATAAACTTATGTAATACATGCTGAATTAATAAGTATTCTTGAAAATATCATAAATTTACAAAGAGAGTCCTGGAGTAGATAATAATTTCCCCCAAAAGGGTGTGATGAGTCTGACCTCCCATCCTCTCGAACAAATCACATTTTAAGTACCGTGATGTTAAAATATAACTAATGTCTACCTTTGGAAATCAGTTCCCCTTTTGAGAAAGAACTCTTAGAAGTATCCAGCTCAATAAATAAATACAATGGAAACCGCCTGGAAGAAGTGATTCTTAAAACTAAAATACATGTTTCTAGTAGTTGAAACATATATTCAAGTTCTAAAATTCACAACTTCCAAGTGGTTCCCATTGGATTTATTTTTGGAACCATAAAATTCCAACTATTCTTCATCCAAATGGGACCTACATTCCCAAAGAAGGTGTTATTTATGTTTGAACTTCACAATACTTAAGAATGTGCATTGGTCGAGAGGATGGGAGGTTGGACTCATCAAACCCTTTTTGGAGGAATTATTGTCTACTACAGGACTCTGTTTGTAAATTTAAGATATTTTCATGAATCCTTATAAATTCACCCACTATTAAATAAGTTTCCCTTGGAATTTTCAATCACATATTAACACGTATAAAATTCAGAATCATCATTATGTATTCATGGTTATTCATCAATGGATATATCCATATATATTCAAGGTTATCCTTCAATGGTATCCCCTAATATACTATTTCAGGATTATTTTAGCCATCATTATGCTAATACTAGTTATTAATCCACTCAGGGAGGCACTCTAGAATTTTTTTTCATCCAGGGCGAAAAAAATTTAGTTTGATCTTGGGAGCATGCCCATGAAATGAGCTACCGACGTATACTAGTGAAAGGAATCAAAACCATCATAGTTCAGTGGCACTGAATGGGAAACATCATACCTTTTAAGGTCATGTGATAAAGACCTATCCATAGATTTTAATGTCATGTGGTACGGAAATATAAGCATAAGGTACATAGTGGAAACATAGTGTGGGAATTATGATGAAGCAGCCCAAGGAACACGGAAATGATATGGGTTTCCAAGTAGGATCAGTCCCTGTTTGGAGTATGGCCCAAGGAAAATAGGGTTGATTTAACGTATTGGGTTTAAACCTCAAGGAGGCTTCCTACATATCCCATCTAGATGGGAATCGAATCCCACGTAGTTTTATACATCTCATAGGAGTGTATAGTCCTTTGAGAGAAAGGATTTTGGGCTTACATCATTAAAAGGATGCCTTGTTTATTTGATGGTATATTTTGGGGCTTATTCATAAGGAGAATGTCTAGATTAAGGGGATTAAGGTTGGATTTGGAAAGATAATATCCAATGAGCTTAGACCCTGAGAAGGCTTCCTATGTATCCCAAGTATAGTGTGAATCAGAGTTCTCATAGTTCATTTGAAGAGGGAGTTTTTTCATGTGTTGTAATCATTAGAAATATCTAAGACCACATGGGTCATGTTTGATTTGAGAAACAAGAGGATGTGTAAGATTCCACAATGTCACTGGCACTTTCAAAATTTTCCTTCACCACTGGTGGAAGAGGGCCCATCAATCGTGGATGTGGGTGAGTCTACCCAGGAAGAGGGTGAGGTGACATGCCTTCACTCCATTCTCTTCAAATTGGACCTAGGTCAAATAGAAGGAAGAAAGAATAATGGTTAGGGGATTACATAGGATAACAACACTAAAATTGATGCAAGTAGGGTAGTGATACTCCTCCATTGTTTGCAAGGAAAGATATTATGAACCATACCTTCCCAACCAATGACATGTGGTTCCGTGTCTTAGAGTTGAAAAGGGGAGGATAGAACCCAACCCAAAATCCTCCAAACCGGGAACTTCCCAACATTGATTCTGGGAGAAAGGTCCACATGAATTTAGGTAAACAAACCCACAGACAATCCAAGAATCATAACCCCATTGTGAAACACATTTCGGAAACCTGTGACTGTGGAAATACAAGGTAAAATTGGAGACACGCTGATGTGAATTTCCCACGGTTTTGATAAGTCAGGTGGTTTTGTTGGAGTCTTTAACATAGTCTCTTTCAGATAAGGAAAATGAGGAATGAGATACCCAATCATGAATGGCTTTTAAAGAGGTTACATAAGTTGGTATGTAGGATTTATACTAGGATCTGTCGTGTAGGTACCTCACACAAGTATTCCACATAGGTACCCCATATTGATATACCACATAGCTAGGTCGCGCAGGTTAGTCGCATAAATGTGGCGTGCAGGTATGTCGCACAGATGTGGCACACATGTCTGTCATGCAGATGTGGCATGCAGGTATGCCACACAGATGTGAATAATTATTGATGAATGTTTTTCAAATTGGAGAACAAAAAATATGAAAATTTTTTAAAAGACATTAAAAACATTCTTATCCCATTTAATTATATCTTCTCTCTGGTTTTAGAGAGCTACGTGAGACAATTTGAGGGATCAAAGTGAAAGAGATACGCAATGGGAGATTCAGAGAGTCTTTAAACATTTTCAGCCCTGGAAATGGGGAGCTCAAGGGATATATTTATAGGAATGGGTGGACCAGGTCGAAGGATGTTTCATCCATGATGGTCCTCCATGCAGGTACTTCACGTACGGGCATAGAAATAATTCTGTCATGGAGCTTTGCCGCACAGGTCTATCGCGTAGCTCTGCTGCACAAGTCGGTCTTGTAGCTCTATCGCACATTTTTTTTAGATTATTTTACTTTCCTTGAACTCTTCGAACCTTTTCATGGTATTTTAAAATATCCATAGTGATCCTCATGTTTTTTTATTCATAAGTAGTGTCAACAAATATACATGAAAGTATATATTTATATGTTCACATTCATGAATGGGGTTTTAAAATAAAAGTAGAATGTCTCTGGATTTATAATTCAAACGTTTTATGATTTTATGATAAATTATATTAATATTATAAATGGTTTCAAAGAGTTATAATAGACATTGGGTATCTGATTTGGTTTTTCAAGAAGGATTAGTTATATCTTTAATTGTTTTGAACATCACTTGGGTATTTGAAACCCTATATAGCCCAATGATTATTGACTTGCTCTTGATTAACCCAATAGGGGTCATATATGATTTAAAATTACTAAATAATGTATCTATTGGTTTTTAGTAATAAGATGAATAATTTTTATTCATTTATGGATTTTCATGCTTATGGATTTTTGACACAACTCTATTTCATTCAATTGTGGGAACTCAAGTAAATAGGTATGGTTGGATAACTTGAATAAATAGTTTGGATTGAGTACCAAATTAGGTGTGGTTCCGAGTAAATTAAATAATATATTAGGAAAATCCAAGTGTATGTGAAGTGGGGTACATTGGGTGTGGGTTGTTAGAGCCCAGATAGCTCAAAATGTAATATAAGGTGGGACAAGTTCATAGTTTCAGACTAGGAAATCAGGTCTTTAGTTAATACTGTGTTATACTAGGATCCAAATTTGAGTATGTGACACCTCATTTTTTACTGATAGTCTACATAGGGAATCTTTATCTAATTCTTGACTATAATCAATCTTTCTTTTATTGATTTCAGAACCTTCTATTGTTTAATTTTATTACAAATTTTTTTCTTGTGTTGCTCACTCTATATCATGCTCTGTTCCTTGTTCTTGGTTTCCTTTTTTCATTTAATTTTGTTTTTATTGATGTCATGGAATTTATTTTAACCTAAATTATTTAATCGTATATTTTTAAGTTGGTTTCAAAACAAATAATTTGAAAAACGAGATGTGACCTTTTTAAATTTCTTTGTAGTGATTTATTTCATTTAAAAATAATAATAAACCAATTTTTGAAAACTGTTATGTGTTTTTATTTCTTGTCTATAAAGGAAAACTAAAATAATATTTTGTAAATTTATTTTAAACAAGCTAAAAAATGAAGCATAAATTAAATGAAGGTGACGAGTAAAGGATGGTGGTGGAAAACTAAGTTCTTATGTTCTCATTACAATATTATATCTTAATTAAAGCTTCATAATCATCTTCTAACCACTCTTGAATTTTTTAAGGATTTGGTATTTGATGTCAGTTTTATTTTATTACATTATTTCAATTGTTTTTATTAAATGATTTCTAGAAAATTCAATTAATTTCTTATAATTACTGGCATGTGTCCCAATAAATGACATAAATTGTCCATGTATTCCTTTTACTACATTATATGTTTGTTGGTATATTAATATTACAATGGATAATGATTGGAATCTACTTGAGGTGTTCTATATGGGGGATGGTGTTTTAAATGAGCGATGAGTGTTAATTTTTTTTATTATATGTCATATTATTAACTATTTCATATATATTTTTTCAATGGATGCCAAACATATGGATGGGCCATGTCGGTTTTTAGGAGAAATACAATAATAATTAGACACTAATTTATGGGTGATGTCATTCTTATTTATTATTATTCATTCCCTAGATCATTTTCCCCAATCGTAGGGATCAAGAATTACCCTCGAACTAGTGACATACTAGTTGGGATTTTAGTTCAGATCGAAACTGAAGAAGGGTTGTCATAAGAATCTATTGAATGAGGAAATATATAGAACTCTAAACATCATTGTGGGAAGTTGTGAATTTTTAAGAAGATATAAATTTTTTGGATTATTAATATTAATGATTATGGATTTATATAGATTCTTTAAATATGAATACATGTAATGTAAATAATTTTAAATGTTATTATATAATCATTTTGATATTCATTTAACAATTAAAATTATTATAGTTACTTTGTGATAAAAATGGGTTTTATTTAGCAGATAAATATATTTTTTAAATATGATTTATTATGATTTATTTCATAAATGAATATTCATGATAATTCATATCTGTAATTATTGTGATAAAAAATTTCATCATGTTATGATGTAATGATATGTTTTTTTATTTGAAAACTAAACTGTTTTTTTAATAAAACATTTTACAAGTATTATATGGTTATATTTAAAAGGTAGATATATAATTTTGGATTTCGAATCAAATAAAATGATTAATCATCTTGAAAAATTTATGTTAGGCTGATTTATTTGTATTTTTCGTAAAGGGTTTATTTTTTGGTGACTATTTAAAAATACCATTTTACCAATATAATAACTTTTATTGAATTATCATGACATTAGTGTGAATAAAAAATTATAAAATCTATTTATTAGTCATATATGTATTTTTAGAGTAAAATAAATCATTTATAATTTTTTTTATAATTAATAAGTCTATGTTTCCCATTTTTAACCTAAGTGATATTTTGATCCAATAAAAAAATTGGGACCTTTTCATTTAATTAAGTATTAACAATGATCCATTATTTCTTTCTATAATTTAAATTAATATAAATGTTTATATTTTATGAATAAACTAGTAAATATAATTATAACAAATGTTATACATTATTTGGAGTTCAATTCATTTTTGTATTTTAAAAGGTGTTTTTGTAAAACCCTGAAATTCTAATGTATGATCTTTTTTTCATTAGGGTGTCTCACATGTGACACTAATTGGATAAGAGAACATAATATCAAGAAAAATTATAATATATTCTCAATTTAAAATAGTTTCTTTATATTTAAATGCACGAAACACTAAGTAAGCATGCGTTACACACCAGAGTTCCCTTCCTTGAAAGCTTGTGTTACATGCAAGAATGAGTTTCACCAAATAATAATGTATTATTGAATTGTTATTATTTAATATAATAGGGTATAAACAAGTTTTCATTATAGCAGTTATTAATATTATTAACTAACTTATAAATTTTTTTAATATATATATAAAATGAATTCATGGGTTACCAATTAATTAGAAATCAAAAAAAGAACCAACTCTATACCAAACGAAATAATATTATTTTTATTCTTCCAAAGTAGTTATATATTAAGAAAGACAATTAATTAAAATTATTTAATGAAATATATATTTTTTTTATTCCATAAAATATTTTTTATATTCATTCAATTGATTTGGATGGAATAAAATAAGAAAAAACAAAATTTTACACATAAAACCACATATTTTTATTATGGAATTTTTGCCACTTTTTAATAGTGCACCTATTTTAAATATGAAATTTTAAATAATTAAAAATTTAATTTAGTAAAACAAAATATATTTTTGAAATTATAATTTCATATTTAAATTTGGGTGAATTTTTTGTATTTTTCTAAGAAAAATCATTTTTCGGATGAATAGTGAAAAATAAAACAATTTAGTTAAAAGTTTCCTATTAATATAAATAATTATGATTGATAAATTTTATATTTAACATGTTTTAAGAAAAATAAATCAATTATACATATATTAATTCAATTTCATTCCTGATAATCAAGTTCAATTTGAAATGAAATATAAAAACCAAATAAGAATTTGAACATTTTTCTACTAAAATGGGATAATTTCTTTGTCGGCAAGATTTACATTAATCTTATTCATCCCACATCTACGAATTGAATATATAAAAATGGAAACACACCAATTTAATCAGGATGATATTTTTAGTCTAACAATACAATCATAATATTTTACTAAAATGATTAATCAATGTGATTAAAATAAATTACAGGGATTAAGGTGTAGTTCGGCTTAAAAGGGACTAAACTCTAAAATTATGGTCCCAAATGACCAAAAAACATGTTCTAATTCGTTTTATAGAAATATTTAGGCCCTTAACCTTCAAATAATTAGTATTTTTTATATGAAATTTTTTGTATGAACATTTGTATACATAACTTGATTTCAAAAAATCACACTGGGTCCTTTTCCTTCCATATAAAAGTACACCACCTATACCACTTCCTAAAACCTATAAAACCAATTAGGTTCAAAAAAATATATTCCAATATATTCTTCCAACACACCTACCCACGACGTTGAAGGAAACCTTTGGAAAATATTACTTCCAAGGAATATTTTGGTACAAACCAAACAAAGTTACCCGATTAAGAGGTAACGTCTTCTAACATTATTTTTAGTTTCATTACCATTATTCAGCCCATATACTCTTATCATTCTTCTCTTACATAAAAAAATTATTATAAATATTTCAGTATGTTTTTATGTAAGTTGTTCTATATACACTAACACAAACCTATATGTAATGGGTAACGAACCCATTGTTTCAGTGAGTGGCGAACTACTATGTCCCGAAACAATGATTGTTAATTATTTTAATTTCAAAATTCATGCATGGAAATTATGGTGGAAAAACTATTTATATGTATTATATAATTTATTTCTAATTTACTTTTTCTTCTTTAATTTTCATTTATAACATACCTTTTTGTTTTCCATCATATGTAAATACGATAATTAGGTTTGAGCATGTAATGACTACCAGCCCCTCAAAGCGATATAAACCATTCATTCCATACCTGGAACTTTTAATGTATAGATTTAATAAACCTATGTAACAAATATAAGATATCTTTTTTAATATAATTATAATATACATATTTATCATTTATATTTCATTATTTTAATATGAAAATGAAATTAATGTAGCGTTCATGCGTACGTATGGCCTATCATCTCCAAGAATAGTGCACTTTATTTCTAATCAAAAAATATTATGGACAACTATAAATACATATATAATGGACATATATCATATTAAAATCATGTTTTCCATTCTATTACTGTTATATAATGAAAATAATTGTAATGATAAAAATGATAAAGGATATTAATATTGTAGAAAATGAATAGAAGTTTATAATACATGAAATTAAAGGAAATTGGCTCAAAATGAAACTCAGTGTAAGGTATTCTCATCTTAGTTTTTACATCTTTGAGAAAAATGCCTTGTTCACCACATATATATATTTTTTCTTGTACATATTTCCACTATTGTAATATTGTATCATTAATCCTCCTATATTCATGGCATTGAAGGTTTTCAATTAATATTATTCCTTTATGAGGATTATGATTCAAAACGTTTTAGGGTGGTAGGGGACACTTTGGTATGTTTAATGATTACTTTCCTCAACAATATCATTAATGAAATTTCAATGGAATTTTCATTTTAGGAAATTATATAACCATTTTTAAATAAACACTTTCATTCTACTCTACTTATTCATGAACATATTCAATATTAGTACCAGTCATAAATTATTTTTTACTCATAATGTTTTAGGAAATGTATTTCAGAAAACCTGACATTATTTCTCTCTTTGTCAGAGAACCTATTTTAATTTAAAAATCTTGTTTTATTAAAATAAATTCCCAAAAAATTTCAAAATTATATGTCAAAGACATTTTTACAGGTCTATCCGCCATCATTTATTTGATTCTTCCTTTTCATGTTTAAAAGTTTACTTTTTAAATAAAAAATATTAAAAAAGGGTTATTCAATGAAAAGTATTTTTAATTTTTTTTTCAAAATAAGAGGATATTTTTCTAAATATTTTTTTAAAATTTATTCTTTTATTTCATAAAAAACAACAAACTTCTATTTTTACTCCACATGGGATTTGTTGTGTTGATATCATCCTTATTCATCCTCTGTATGGGTTATGATTGATTTGGATAAGGATATTATTCACATTCACTGTTTGATTTATTTATAGTCCCCTTTAAATATCTAAATTCATATGATCCTTAAGCATTTATTTTATCTAAATTATCTAAACCATTTATCAGAGATATAAGAATTTCATAAACTACATGTTGAGATGGTATGTGAGTATGATATACTCTATAATTCCAAATGTAGGGTCTAATATGTAATAATAAGGTGCTCAAATACAAGAGGGGGTGAATTATATACTTTAAAAATCCCTAAGGGAATTTTTCCATAACAAAAATTCACAACACCTCTAAGCTCTAATAACATACTTGATTCAGGAAAAGTGATTCCAGAAATGAAACTTAAAAAAAGTTTACAACAAATAAGATTCTACCTTAATGCATATAGAATCCTATATAATAACAGTATACAACTAAGGATGTATAAGAAGATTATACTTTCCTCAACAAATAAAATTACAGTGGAAAACAAAATAGAAAACTACAACTAACAAGTTGTAACTCTTTTAACTCAAAGAGAAGGGTATCCAAGAACCATGGATAAAGGTCCCTTGATTTATACTTTCAAGAATGAGTGTCAAACCCAAACTAAGGTAATCCCTCGATACAATGATCAGAGTCTATCTTGCTATCCCCACAGGCCCTCAACTTCAAGGTAGTCGGCACCTCTGTCTTCTATCCTCGGAAGCCCTCAATTGTACACGGAAACAATCAGAGTCGCACAAAGGAAAGTTTGAACAAGCTGTTCAATGTTTCTACATGAATCTTGAGAGTTTATAAGAGCCTCTCTCTCTATAAATCACTTCAAAAAAATGTAAGAACTTTTTTCAAATTTATTGTCAAAGTTGTTGTGAGCTCTTTCAAATGAGCTCCTATTTATAGGCACGGCTTCAACGGTCAGCTCCCTCCTCCAATGGTCATAATTTTCCTTGAATTTTGGACGGAGCTGTACATGTGTCACTCAAACAATGGTTAGTTAGAAACTGAAATCATGACATCGTTCTATAACAAAACAAGTGTAAGCATAACTAAAATCTTATATTCAGAATGTAAGTAAATGAAAGTTCGGAGTCTAACTTAAATTGAATTTGGAGTCTATAATACAGGATATTCAGATTCTATTTTGTAGGAATTCGTAACCTAAACTCTATATAATTCCAGAGTCTAAATTTCATGGAAATTTGGAATCTGGATTCACAAGAATTCGGAATCAGAACTTACAAAGTTCGGAGTCAGAGATCATGAGAATTTGGTGTCAGAACTCATAAGTGTTTAGAGTCTGTTATTCAGAGAACTCGGTGTCAGATATTAAAAAGTTCATATCCAAAATTCGTAATTAGAATTCGTAATCAGAATTCAGAGTCGTAACTCAAAAATCTTGTATCCAGAATTCGTAATCAGAATTCGGAGTTAGAACTCCGATAAGTTTGTATCCAGAATTTGTAATCAGAATTTGAAGTCATAACTCAGAAGAGTTCATATCCAGAACTAGTAATCAGAATTGGGAGCCAGAACTCAGATGGTTTCATAACCATAATTCGGATTTAGAATTTAGAGTTAGAACTCAGAAGATGTCATATCCAGAATTCATATCCAGAATTCAGAGTCAGAACTCAGAAGAGTTCGTAACCAGAATTCCGATTCAGAATTCGGAGTGAGAACTCTGAAGAGTTCGTAACCAGAATTCTGAGAATTTGGATCCTGAAACAATATCATTCATATCTAGGTAATTATATGATTCTGAGGTTTTAGTTTCAAACTGAATTTTCCACATAGAAAAATTATGATATGAGCACTGAAAACATGGTGAGGATAAATTTCCTTGAGGAAAGAAAACATTCCTTATAGAGGTAAAACATAGGGTAAAAAGTGTTTTTCTTGAGATAAGGTGTTTGTGATTTTCAAAACAAGAAGAAATGGTAAAGTCATAAGGTATCCTTAATGACTAAAAAATCTCCCCCATGAATGAAGGAATGGAAAATTCATAAGGAAAACCATATTGACTCAACAATCTCCACCTTTCTGGAAAACACAAACATCCTTACAAAAAAGATTATAAGGACATAGCAAAAATTTTCTATACTTTGAAAATAAAACTTTTTCCCCTTTATTCATGGTCAATGGTGAATACGACTAACTCCCCCTTAGGCTTCGGAACACTAAGGATCATATTCTAGATTTCCGGAATGAGAATTTTAATTATCTTGAGTATCAAAATCTTCTCAATGATAACTCCTCCTTAGATAAGCTCCCCCTTACATAGTGATATTTTATCTTTACGTAGAATTATTTTTACTTTATCCCCCTTTGTGATTTTTAAAAAGAGTTTGAGGGAATGGAAAAAAATGTGGTACCTGAAATATTAGTAAAAAAATCCAAACAAAACAAGAAACCACAATTTCATTAAAATTGAAAGAATTTGTACAAGGAAAAATAGATAAAACAAAAGATCATATTGGGATATATTTAGCTTCTTTTTCCTTGTGTATCAGCTTCTTCACAATGGTTTTTAGCTTCTTTAGTTCTTTGTGATCCTCATATGGTTGCTTTTCTAAGGCTCTGATCCTATAATCTTGAGCCTTCAGGGGCTTTTCCTGAGCCTTCAACAAGTCATCTTGTTTCACTAACTTTTTCTTGAATCTCAGTCTAGAGATCCCTTTCTATTTTCCAACTTTTTTCAACATAATTCAACTTCCCATTCATATCTTTGACGTCCATAATCTGAGTATTTTGTTCCATATTTAGCTTTTCATCAAATCTATTTTTAAGGTACTTGATTTTGGTGTCTTTAGAATCAAAATTGTCCTTGAAATCTTCTTGAAATTGATCAATCTCACTCAAATCTTCAACGATCTTCATTGAACAGCTGGTCATTTTCTTGCAATATTTTATGTGGGCTTCATAGTTGATAAGTAAATTCTTGTGTTTGGCCTTAATATTTACACACCTATCAATAAAAATGGATATAACGTCTTATTTATGATTCATTCTATGGTGGAGCATCTGGAAACTGGAGTCAATTGTTGGAAAGATAGAAATGGTGTCCACTAGCTTCTTCAGGGATTGAGCGACAAAATCATGTCCTAAAGCTGATGACTCTGAATCTGACATTTTCTTTGGTGATGGTTATTCTTATAGCTCGACCAGATTCCTCTTAGATGATCCTCTAGCTTTCTTCTTCCTTAGAATTACTTTTGTTGGGGTATCAACAACCACTTGTTTTCCCATGATGGTATTCGGAATAGCTTCTTCATCTGGAGATTCCTGCCCACTCTCAGGCAACTGAACAATTCCATCTTAATCATTTTTTTCCTTTTTTAGCTCCTGCCTCAATGTCCTCAGAAGGAATGAATACATGATTGTTGCTTTCTTCCTCAGACAATTTGTTCACTTCCTCTTCATCCTTCTCATCAACTCCAGGATTAGCAAGTTTTAATGATCCGGCTTGAGAAGTTCGGATTGAAAATTTTTCGAAAGCACTTTCCTTCTCATGATAATATTATACTTTTGTCCAAACCATTTTTTTGTATTTTCTGAAAAACCACTTTAAGGATGAGTGGGAACCGTACATACCTTAAAACAAAAAGCACAGACCACCTTTACCAAAATTAAAAAACCATCCAACTGCAGATTCTAAATTCCAAATGAAACACCCAAATGAAATTCAAAATTAGATAAACCTCCATAAGAATGGAGCCCTGAGCCACCACCTACATTCTTCATTTTATTAAACTTCTTCCACATATTCTATCTGTTCAGCAACCTTCTCTTGAACTTTTTCTGCAGTCATAAACTATTTCCCCGGTGTCTCAGGTAAGGGTTCAACTAAGAAATTTTTCAGTACAAGAATGTTCTCGGATGAAACTTTAGTATCCTTAAAAATAGATTGCACAATATCTACCTCAATCATCTTCTTCATAATATTCTTATCTTTTTCTTGCTTCTCAAGCTCTTCAGCAGCTTTCTCTTTCAATTCTTTCGCCTTTGCGGGGTCTAGGCCAAACTGTGGTTCCCTTTCCTTCCGATTCTTTTTATCCTCCCTCCATTTGGCTACAACCTCATCCAGATAGGATTTCGGATTTTTGGGTTTTGGAGGTGTGGATTCGGTTTATTTTTTCTTAGGGGTTTTCTCTGTTTCTTCCACTTCCTTTAGTTTCCTCTTCTTCACAGCTTTCTTTGATGGTTTGGCCTCTTTATTATTCTTCAGAATGACTTCTACTTCATCCTCTAGTAGATCATAAAACTCACCTGACTCCTTCGAAAAACCTACTTTCATCCTCTTGAGGGTATCATAACTGATTAGCATTACTTTTCAATTCCTTGGCTTGGAACTGAAAGGGATCTTGAATGATTAAAGGCACCAAACTATCAATTTGGAGGGTAGGGTAGGATACATGATAATTTGTGCTCCCAGATTCCAATTCTTTATATTCTCTATCGTAATGAGAATATGGTACACCAGATTGATTTTCATTATATTTATCATAAAATCTAAGATATATAGATCACTTTTATTAAGAGTTTCCTTCTCACCCTTTATCGATACGATAAGGCCCTGAACCCATAACTCTAGGATCTGATTGTTGGTAGACAAGTGAGAAATTTTTGCTGTCTTGACATCTGTACACCAAAGACTTTGCATAGATTTCACTTTTACAAAACTCCCTTCCACATCCGTTAATTTGCGGGAACAAAACTTGGCTTCCCCTTCATAAGATAATCCTACCATGCTAGCAGCCTTGGTATAAGAAAGGGAATATGTTTTTCCATAACTCTTGAATGAAAACTTTTCTCTCCCATCTTCCTAGAAAAAGAAATATGATTCATAAAATTCTATAATTAGATCCATATACACAACATCCTGAGCTCATGTCTTTAAAATTCATACACTCTCCCATCGATTAAGCTTGATGTTATTTGAAATAATAGAGTCAAACTTATTGAATAAGTTCGGATGCACCATACTCTCCCAGAAAATTTTCCACTCCAAAATCGGCTTTACAGAAGACATTTCTTGAGAAGGAACTTCAGCAGACATTCGGACTTGAAAGAGCATTGAAAATCCAGAATGGGATTTTGGTTTTGGGTAGAGCTTCGATACGAAAAATCATTGAAAACCGATGTGGGACAACCATCAGGGGTCCCTTTTTATAGGTGTTGATGATATGGTTGAACTTACCATATGAATCCAATGGATGAGAATACATCTAATCTAATCAGACGGTTGAAAAGATAGCCGCGCGGAATATTTGGTAGGATCCGATCTTTTGAGGATTTTAAGAGAGAACATTCATATTTAAGGAAACTAAAATCCAAGAAATTTTAAAAACAAAAAAAACTACCAGCAAGTAAAAGGTAATTACGAAAACTCTAGAAATAATCATACCATTCGGATTGTCAGGATATTTATACATATTGAGGAAATTCTTCTTAAAGAAATTTTGATTCTAGAAAAAAAAACTTGAATAAAAAAACGCATATCTATATTACGAAAATCTTCATTACGAAAATCATCATTATGAAAATCTCAAGTACGAAAAACTTCACTACAAAAATTTCAAGTATGAAAAACTTCATTACCAAAAGTATGAAAAACTTCATTAAGAAAAATATGAAAAACATCAGTATGAAAAAGATGACAAACTTCATTACAAAAAATATGAAAAAGCTTCATTATGAAAAATATGAAAAACATCATTACGAAAAATATGGAAAACTTCATTACGAATAATATGAAAAACTTCATTATGAGAAATTCAAAAAACATCATTAAGAAAAATATGAAAAAGCCTCATTACAAAAAATATTAAAAACTTCATTACGAAAAATATGAAAAACTTTATTACAAAAAATATGAAAAACATTATTACGAAAAATATGAAAAAAATCATTACGAAAAATATGAAAAACATCATTACAGAAAATATAAATAACTTCATTATTAAAAATATTAAAAAATTCATTATGAAAAATTATGAAAATTTGCCAAAGAAAATTTTGAAAAACCATCAAACTAATGTACACCCCCTATGAAAAGGATTTTATTACTGTAAATAGATTTGTTCAACATGAAGTTAATGAAGAGTATTTCCTTACGGTTATCATTCCTATCATCTGTTTAATGTATTAAAAACTATCAGTGGGTAATGATTTCCTGAAAATATCACCAAGTTGATCTTGCATTCTGATAAATTGAAGAATGATATCTTTTTTTTGTGTGATCCCTAAGAAAGTGATGCCTTATATCTATGTGCTTTGCACGAGAGTGATGTGCAGGGTTTTTACTAAGAAAAATGGCACTGTATTATCACAAAAAATTTGAGTTTTGGTAAAACTCATACCATAGTCTGTGAGTGTGTGTTGCATCCACAACACTTGAGCACAACAACATCCATCTGCTACATATTTAGCTTCAGCAGTGGAAAGTGCTACTGAGTGTTTCTTCTTCAATGACCAAGAAACTAATGAATCTCCTAAGAAATGACAATTTATGGATGTACTCTTTCTATCCATTGGACATCCACCAATATCAGCATCCGAAAAACATTTTAAAACAAAATCATATTCAGAAGTATAAAAGTGTCCAAAATCTATGGTTCCTTTTAGGTAGCAAAAAATTCTTTTCACTACCTTTAAATGAGATTCATTATTATTGGATTGATATCTTGAACATAATAACACTGAAAGAATTAATTCAGGATGAGTAGCTATTAAGTAATGTAAACTTCTTATCATACCTCTAAAAATTTTTTGATCTACAGGTTTCCCAGCTTCATCAAGATCAAGTGTGTTTGAGGTACCAATGGGAGTAATAATAATTTTAGTGTTGTCATATCCATACTTTTTGAGAATATATTTAATACACTTATGTTGGGATATATAGATTCCTTCTCGTTTTTGAGATATTTGAAAACAAAGGAAAAAATTTAACTCACCCATCATACACATTTCAAACTCATATTTCATTTTATCTACAAAGGAATCAGTTAAAGATTGATGAGTTGAACCAAATATAATGTCATCAACATAAATTTGAATAATAAAAACATTTTTCTTATCTTTCTTTATAAATATGTTTGGATCTTCATTTCCCTTAACATAGTTATTTTGAAGAAAAAATCATGTAATTATATCTTACCATGTTCGAGGGGCTTGTTTAAATCCATACAGAGCATTGGTAAGTCTAAAAACATGATCAGGACATTTCGTATCTTCAAATACAAGTGGTTGTTCAACAAAAACTTCCTCTTGAACATAACCATTAAGAAAATCACATTTCACATCCATTTGAAAAAGTGTGAAATTGAACAATGCTACAATGTCATGTAAAATTCGAATAGATTAAAGTCTAGCTACTGGAGCATATATTTCTTTATAGTCTATTCCTTCTTGTTGATTATAGTCTTTAGCAACTAATCTAGATTTATTTCTAACAATGATTCCATTTTCATCACACTTATTTCTAAAGACCCATTTTACTCCAATAACAGATGTTTCCTTTTGACTTTCAATAAAGGTACAGACTTTATTCCTTTTGAATTCAATTAGTTCATCTTGCATGGATTTAATCTAATCATCATCACTTAAAGCTTCATCTAGATTTTTGTATCTAATTGGGAAAGGAATGTTATATGTTCTATTACAATTATTAAGGAACTTACAGTTCTAATAGTTTGATTTACATCACCAATGATGATATCACTAGGTTGTTTCTTTATAAAAAATTATTTGGATTTTGCAAAACCTGTTCATCAACATAGGGTAGAAAATCTTCTAGGGTAAATAATTCAGAAGTATCTTCTTGGAAATTTTCCTTATCCGAAGGAACTTCTATCAAAGGTTGATAATCAGTTATTGAAAACACATATGAAGATGTAGGTTGGGGTTGTTTAAAAACAAAATATCGATTTCATCAAATATGATATGTACTATCTTTTCAACAGTACAAGTGTTTTTATTGAAAACTCTATATGCCTTAGAAGTTGTGGAGTAGCCTAAGAAAATTCCTTCATCAGATTTTGGTGTGAATTTATGTATATTATATTTAGTATTCATAATGAATACCATTCAACCAAAAAACATAAATTTGGAATGTTTTGGTTTTCTACCATTCCACAACTCATAAGGAGTTTTACTAAGAAAAGGTCTAATCAAAACATGATTGATAGTATAAAAATTAGTACTTACATCTTCGGACCAAAAATGTTTCTCTACAGAAGACTCACTCAACATGGTACTAGTTATCTATTGAAGAATTCTATTTCTTCTTTCAACAACACCAGTCTGTTGAGGTGTTCTGGGTGCTGAGAAGTTATGAGTAATGGATTTTCTACTAAAAAAAGTTTCAAAATCAGAATTTTGAAATTATCCTCCATGATCACTATGAATAGTTTTCAATAGAAGGCTTTATTCATTCTTAACTAGGGCTCTATAACATTTGAAATAAGAAAAATCTTCAAACTTCTTTTCTAGAAAATAGACTCATGTAAATCTAGTTTAATCATCAACCATGAAAAATACATAGTACTTTCCTCCAATGCTTCCAGTTTGTGTTGGACCAAAAAGAACAATATGAACTAGTTATAATGCATCAGTATTTGAGACGTCACTGAATGATTTAAAACTTTATTTATGTTTCTTTCCATATTTACAAGGGTCACAAACTTTTTAAGAGTCAAATCTATCCTCTGGAAGATCCTCAAATAACCTTTTCTTAGAGAGTTTTCATAAGTTCCTAAGGTTACAGTGACCTAACCTTCTATGACATAGCCAAGAATTATCTTCCATTGCACTAAGGCAGGTAGATCTTGACTCCTAAGGTCTTCTATGTTTAGTGTGTAAACATTCTTTTGTCTATGGGCATAAAGAATAATCTCTTCCTTGGAATTGTGTACTCAGAACTATTCATTACTAAAATTCACAAGGTGACCTTCATCAGATAATTGGATTATGATAATGAGGTTGTGCTTAAGACCATTAAAAAATAAAATATTTGAAATCAATGTTTTTCCAAGAATAATGATGTTACCTATACCAATAATTTCTCCATGAGCATTATATCTGAATGTTGTTTTTCATCTTTTCATCATGATAATATTTTCAAAGTAGTTTTTGTTACCAGTTATATGAACGGAACATCCACTATCCATGTACCACGTATTTTTGTTGGTACTTTCTCTACTTTCCCGAAAACAAAAGAGTTTGACTTTTGGAATCCAAAATTTCTTGGATCTAGAAATTTCAGAAAGAAAAATATTAGGCACCCACATATTCTTAGAAAAATATGCTTTATGAAATCCTAAATACAGGGTTTTTTAGAGAACAATTCTTTTCCCAATGTCCACCACACTGACACATAGTACAGAATCGAGCACTTTGAGGAACAAAATAATTGTTGCTAAAAATCAGTTTAGATCCAGTATAACCAAAACCACAATTATTCCATAGAGGTCATATTTGAGAATACATTTTATCAAGATTTTCTTTACCTAAGGTAAAGTGTGACAAACACTTCCTCAAGGAAAATATTTCAGATTTGAGTTTGATAACCAAGATCTTGTCTTCAAAAACATTTGATTTTGAACTAGATCTATGCTCGAAAACATTTTTCTTAGAAATTACATTTTCTAGATCTTTAAAAAGTTTATTCTTCTCATAACTGACTTCCTCAAGATTTTTTAAAATAAATTTGAAATGAACATTTTTCTTATCAATATATTTAGAATGATATGATATTTCCTTAGTAAAAATAGTACTCCTATAATTTTCCTTATCAAGTTTTTTCATGAGTTTTGAATTCTCAATCTCAAGAAGTATGGAATACCTAGAAACTTCATCATTGGAAGGTAAAGTATTATCTTCATCAGAAGAAGATTCTTCATATGTAGTGTTATAATATTTACTATCATTATGATTCAAAGAAACATTGGACAATGATTCAACATTGTGTACCATAGCCATTAAACAATGATTGTTAATAGGTAGTCTGGCTATTAGATCATGATTCTTTTGTCTAGAAAATTCATAATCTGAAGATTCATCTAAAGAGTCTCCACCACTGGCAGTCCAAGTGTCACTAGCTTCTATGACATTCATAGCTTTAGCCTTGTAATACATATTTCTATTTCTTTGAGAATGATTTTCCTTTCTTTCTTTTCTCTTAAGCATAGGACAATCAGTTCTTATGTTTCCAAATATATTTCATTCATATCATGTAACTTCTGAATCTTTCCTATCTTTCCTTTCATTTTTCTTATATCTAGAATGAAAGTTCCTCTGTCCATCTATCTACTTCATCCTTCGATCAAGACTTGCTAATTCATTTTCTAAGGATTTAGTTCCACTAGATTCGAATTGGATAACAACTTTCTTAGATTTTGATCTAGTAACTCTCTCAAGAGTCTTGGATTTCATATGATTATAAGTAAAAGCAACACTACCATTTCCATTCATCTTCTTTATATTATCTGCATCTCTCTTTATTATAGTCTCATGCTAAAGAAGAGTTCCAAAAAACTCATCAAGATTAATCTGAGTAACCTTTCTATTATCATCTATAGTTTTCCTCTTGGATTCCCATTAATTATACATGATGTCTATGATCTTATCAACAAGAGATTCATCATCTAATCATTTTTCTCCCATGGATTGTAAACTATTCACAATAATTATGAATCTTTGTAGCACCTTACATATGGGTTCTCCATAAGGAAAGTAGAAATCATAATATTCAGCTATGAGCATGTCTCTTCTAGTTTTAATAACTTTGGAAGTTCCAATGCGAGTAACTTAACATTTCTTCCGAATACAATTTTCTACTTCACAAGATGGAATTTGTCTCTATATGTTTCAGGTAATGGAAGAAAGAAATTTATTGTGTACCTTATAATTCAATTGATATTCATGACTTTCTTGATTGGTAAAGGTACTAACTTCTTTTTCAAGAATTTTATATCCTCTAGTAAGAATAACAAAATTACCAACACCAATATTTATAATGAAATTCTTCATGCGATCTCTCTAATATTCTTAATCATTTCCATCAAAGATAGGGGGTCTAGTTGGATTGAGAATGTCTATGGAACCAACACTAATTCCTGTCATCTTAAAGAAAATTCTCTTCATAAAAACTTGTTAATAGAAGAAGTTAATAAACAAGGAGAATATTCCTAAGAAATAAAAAAATAAAACAAGATTATCTCTAAGACAAAATTAATCCGAACTATATGTGTCCGAAAAACAAATTCAGGAAAAGTGTGAATCCGGAAATTCAATTCTGAATTTATTGAGAAGAATAATTCTCTATTGAATCTAATTGTGAAATTAATTCAGAGGTAACCTTCTTAGATACCAATTGTTGGATTGGTACAGGGTATGAGGCTTGTATCCTCTGATACCAACTGTTGAGATGGTATTTGAGTATGATATAGTCTATAATACGAAATGTAGTATCAGATATGTAATAATGATATTCTCAAATACAAGAGGGGGGGAGGGGTTAATTTTATACATTAAAAATACCTAAGGAAATTTTTTCATGACCAAAATTCACAACACCTCAAAGCTCTAATAACATGCTTGATTCTGGAAAAGTGATTCTGGAAATGAATCCTAACAAAATTTTACAATAACTAAGATTCTACCTTAAAGCTTATAGAATCCTATATAATCAGAGTACAAGACTGAGGAAGTATATGATTATTATACTTTCCTCAACCACAAAAAGTATAGCAGAAAACAAAATAGAAAACTACAAGTAACATGTAGTAACTATTTTAACCATAAGAGAAGGGTATCCAACAACCTTGGATAAATGTCCCTTGATTTATACATTCAAGAAATTATGTCTTAACCACACTACGTTAACCCCTTGATATGATGATCAGAGTCTTTCTTGCTATCCCTACAAGCCCTCAACATCAAGGTAGTCGGCACCTCTGTATTCATATCCACAGAAGCCCTCGATTGTACACATAAATAATCATAATTGCATAAAGAAAATCTGCATGAAGCAAATTTTGAAGAATCCATTCACACTTTCTGTACGAAGCTTGAGAGTTTATAAGATCTTCTCTCCCTATAAATCACTTCAACATCTTGTAATAATAGTTTTCAATGTTATTGTCAAAGATGTTGTGAGATCTTTCAAATGTGATCCTATTTAAAGGCATGACTTCAATGGTTGGAACCCTCCTCCAACTGTCATATTTTTCCTTGAATTTCGGAGGGACCTATACACATGTCACTTAAACAACGGTTAGTTAGAAACTGAATGAATGACTTCATTTTATAAAAAAACAAGTGTAAGCATAACTAAAATCTGATATTCAGAATGCAATTAAATGAATGTTCAGAGTCTAACTAAAATTGAATTCAGAGTCTATAATTCAAGGATATTCAGATTCTATTTTGTAGGAATTCGGAACCTGAACTCTATTGAATTCTGGATTCTGAATTTCAAGGAAATTTGGAATCTGGATTCACAAGAATTTGGAATCATAAGTTACAATGTTCGGAGTCAGAACTCATCAGAGTTCAGAGAATGTTATTTAGAGAACATGGAGTCAGAACGTAGAGAAGTTCGTATCTAGAATTTGTAATCAAAATTCATAATCAGAATTCGGAGTCAGAACTCAAAAAGTTCATATCCCGATTCCATAATCAGAATTCGGAGTCAGATCTTAGAGATGTTTGTATCCAGAATTCATAATCAGAATTCGGAGTCAGAACTCAGAACAGTTCATATCAAGAATTTTTAACCAGAATTCGGTGTCAGAACTCAGAAGAGTTCGTAACCAAGATTCTGATTTAGAATTCGGAGTTAGAACTCAAAAGAGTTCGTATCCAGAATTCGTAATCAGAATTCGGAGTCAGAACTCAGAAGAGTTCGTAACGAGAATTGTGATTCAGAATTCGGAGTTAGAACTCAGAAGAGTTTGTAACCCGAATTCTGAGAATTCGGATCCTAAAACAGAATGCTTAATATCTAGGAAATTATAGGATTCCAAGGTTTTTCTTTCAAACTTAATTTTACACATAGAAAAATTAAAATATGAGCACTGAAAATATGGTAAGGATAAATTTCCTTGAGGAAGGAAATTTTTCCTTATAGAGGTAAAACATAGGGTAAAAAGAGTTTTGCCTTGAGATAAGGTGTTTGTGATTTTCAAAACAATAAGAAATGGTAAAGTCATAAGGAAACATTAATGTCCCAATAATATCCCCCTTGAATGAAGGAATGGAAAAGTCATAAGGAAACCCTTATTGACTCAACACTATATACCATTCTACTTATGGTGTTCAAATGGGAAATTACTGATAAATCCCTATTTCAAGTTAAATAATGTTTTTTTATAAGGAATATTAGTTATTTTTATTATTCAATATGAGGATTTTTTGGTCTGGAAATAACAGGTGGTGCCCAGATTTTATGTAGCTCCTCGATGCATCAAATGGTTCTCATGGGACAAGTAGTTTCACAAATGGGTTTGTACCCTTTGTTTTAAAATTCCTTATGAATGGTCTTGTTGGTAATATGTTTTTAGGTGCCTCAAACATGATGTCTAATAATTATGAATTTACCTTATATTCATTTTAGTTATTATTCATCCATGATAATTTGTGTCAAGAAACCTATAGATATAGTTTATTTTAGATCATTGATTAAATACTATGTTTTTTAATATCATACCTTTCCGTAGTGATTTTTTTTATCTAGATATACGAATGGACTATATTTATAGTCACTACCATTCCATATTGATTACGTACTTCCATTTAGTTTATTGATTACATGTCATGTCTCTTCATTTATCTTCCTTTCCATTTTACTATTCTTATTTGTTAATTATTGCTTCTATTATATTTTTTCCTTACTATGAATTTTATCTCAACATTATTATATTTTTTCCACATTTATCTAAGAATATTACTATAAAATATATGCAGAGATTTACTAAATGAATTTTAGTTATCGTTAAATCTATTTAATTATAAATAATAAAATTTAATTATGTTGTAATTAGGTTAGTGATTTGTAATAAAAGATTTATTTATATATCTAGACAGCCAAGAATACAAAACTAATCAGCACCTGAGTGATTGATTTCTTTTAATCATGCCAATTTATTTAATAGAAAACTCCATCTCTTATATTATGCGGTCAGGATGCTACATTTGGTATAAATAGAAGTTTAGTGTCCACCTTGGGAACTATATTTAGGAAAAAAAGTTGTAGAACATTACCCTATAGTATAATTTGAGGATAATTATATAAGAACACTATATATTTTTGGTAAAGTATAGATTATGTTGGTCTTCCAAGTAATACATACCTATCAATATACTACAAGTTGATGTTGCTCTGGAACATATGTACTTATGAGTAACAACACTGATATGGTGATCCATGCCAAACATGGGGTAATATGGTACATGACAATGGTCCTGACAATGCAGCTGTTTTGAAACTGTAGGTAGATATTCTTTGGATTATTCAAATTTTCTTTACAAACAATTATTTAGTATTCGGATACATAACAAGTAACCTGGGATAAAACTAAGGTGTTTTAGATTTATATTAGCTTTCATGATTTAGAAATCCAACTAATGATATTATGGGTAAACCCCAAACCAGTGGAGGACCTATGCGGAAAATAAATATATGGTGTATTTATGTATTGAGGTTGTATTGAAAACCAAAGTTAAAATGATATATATTGATTTAAATTATTACATGGATTTCCATATTATTTTGAAAATTATATTTATTTGTTTATTGGAAAAGGAAAAACTGAAAGTCGAGTGACAACCAATCAATTCATGAAAGGCATTGGGTGTTGAACAGAAGACCTTAGGATGCTAAGGGTTTCATGCCAACACATAATGACACAATATCTCACTTAATTTTTCATTATTTTTTAAAAACATTAAAAATTAAATGTTATTTATGAACCATTTCTATACTTCTGAGGATTATAGATTAATATATTAACCATCATAGTTTTGGAACATAAATAAAGAAAAATAGTTTGACATTGACTCTTTTATAGGCCTTATGATCTTTTAAAATAATATTTTAGTTTTCTAAGAATAAAAAAAAAATATTGGTTATTAATTTTTGGGATTAAAAGGATAATTTTGATTTTGATAAAAGCATAACCAAAATTTTGTATTGTTAATATTAAATTAAAATCAATCAAATAAGAATATTTCCATAAATTCATAAAATAATTACACAACATTAGGAATATAACATTGAAATAAAATGTTTTCCATATACATTAATTTGTGGTGAACCAATGAAATTTTAAATCATTAATGATTTATGGATTTGAGGACCTCAACTCTCTATTTATAAATGAATTTATTGTTAGTGATGAACTCATTCACTACATATAAATATTTATCCTTGTCCCCACAATACCATAGTTTCACTTTCCTCTATTGTTCTTCAACATAGAGACCTAGTGACATGGTAGTCCATGTTAGCTTTGTGCTTCTCATTCTTTATTTTCTAGAGGATATTCTAAGAACCCTTATTATGATTTGGTAATTCAATATTGGTAACATCAAACAATATTTTACCATGACCGAGTTTAAATTAGGTGGATAGAATTTAATTAATTTGGGGAGAATGTAACGCCCCCTAAATTCTTATGAATGAACATTATATTCAAAAACGTGTCTAAAATGTGTCACTAATCATGTAAGGGAATATAATATTCAGAAAAATTATAATATACTAACTATTTATAATAGTTTCTATATATTTCAATTTATGCAACATTGTTTTTGTGTTTGTTACATGCAAGAGATACCTTATGCAATATCTTTCTTTACATGTAAGACTGAGTCTCACCAAATAATAATGTATTACTGAAATATTATTATTTAATATATAGGATATAACCTATCCATTATGAAAAAGGTTATGAATATTATTATCTAACATAAAAATATTTTTTTATATATATATATAATTAATTCATGGGTTAAAAATTAATTATAAATTGGAATAATAACCAATTGTATGTAAAAAAGAAATATTATTATTTTTATGCTTATCAATGATTTTTATTCTACTAAACATAATTAATGAAAATTATTTATTGATTTATATATATTATATATTGAATAAAATATTTTTTATATTCATACAACTGATTTGATAAGAATAATATAAGAACAACCCCAATTTTACACATAAAAACATTTATTTTTATTATGGTATTTTTAGCACCTTTTAATGGTGTACCTATTTTAAATTTGAATATTGACACAATAATAAATTTAATTTGACAAAATAACCTTCATTTTGGAATTTATAATGACAAAATTATCTTATGGTGAATTTGTTCCATTTTTTTTGAGAAATATCATTTTTTGATGAATATTGAAAAATAGTACATTTTAGTTAAAAATGAATTTTCATCAAAATAATTATTAATGATAAATTATATATTTACGTTGTTTTATGTTAAAATTATATAAATAGTAAGTCTATTAATACAATTTATTTAGTTAGAATAAATAACACTTTGATATTGAATATAAAAACCTAACTATCTTTTGACCACTTTTCTGCTAAAACCTGTTGATTTATTCGTCTATGAGATTAGAATTAATATAAATTTTCCAAATTATGAGAATTTAATTTATAAAATAAAACAAACTCTATTTTTAACCAGGATTATTTTTTTATTGTATTAATATAATCATAATTTTTAACCAAAATGATTATTGAATGTGACTAAAATTATTTATAGTCATTAAGGTGTAATTAGGCTTAAAAAGGGACAAAAACTGAAATGTAAGGGCCCAAATGACCCATAAACATCTCCAACACCCATTAGATGGATATATTTAGTCCATTGACATTTTCTTATTTAGTTTTTAATGTTTGGTATAAATTTTTATTAGGTAATAACATTTTTTACCTAACCTGTTTCCATAAATTCCAAGTGAGTTCTTTTCCTTCCCTATAAAAGGACACCACCTCTCCCACATCCTCACCCATATAGAACATCTTAGGTTCATTCAAGCTGAGCCCGAACATTATTCCTATATCCCTACCCTAGAACTTGAATCCTACCTTTAGGAAGGATTCACTTAATGAAGCTTTTGGTCCAATCCAAAAGACGTTACCCGATTAAGATGTAACGTCTTCTCTCATGCTTTTTAGATTCATTTCCATTATTAAACACCTATAATCTTATTATTATATTCATACATAGAAAACAGTATTTTCAATATTTTATTATGTTTTTATGATAATATATCCTCATAAACATACAAACAACTCGATCTAATGGGTAACGAACATTATGTTTTTGAGTATGGAGAACTACGACCTCACGAAAATATGATTGTTCAATTTATCATTTCCAAATATCATGGTTCTCCATTATGATGTAAATACTATATATATATATTGTAAGGTATTTATAATTTCTTTATTCTTCTATATTTTTTATTTATAATATACCATTATTCTTTCCATCATGTTTAAATATGATAATTTCATTTGAGGAAGTATAGATTATTCCCCATTAAATAAATATGAGTCATTCATTCCATACATGGAACTTATAAAGGATGGTTTTAATAAACCTATGTAACTTATATAACATATAAATGATACTAGAATTATAATATAAATATTTATCATATATCTTTCATTTTTTAATATGAAAAACAAATGAAAGTAACATTCATGCGTACGTACGACCTACCGTCTCCATGAATAGAGAACTTCATTTATACTCACCAATTATAATAGTATTTAATAAATAAAAATATAATTTAAATATATGATATTAATATCATGTTTCAAATTTTAGAGATGTTATACAATGACTCATTTGACCCAAGATAACCTAAAATATTTGTTTTTCAATCCCAGAAGAAATTTGGTCCAAACAATTTATGTAAACATAGTTGTCTATGTTTTTGTACAAATTCAAGTAATAATAGAAATAAATGTAATGATATACAAGAAAAAGGTTATAAATAAATTAGAAAATTTTCATATGTTTATTTATACAGGTAGTTAAAAGATGTTCACTCGAAATGAAACTCAATGTAAGGGATTCTCATCTCACTTTGTTCATCCATGAGATAAATTTCATGTTCACCACATATATATTTTTGGTGGTGTATCTACTAAACCATATTATATATACTATCATTAATCCATTTAACATAGTGGTGTTTATGGAATTAATTTAATATTATACTTTTATATGGTTTATGATTTAAAATGTTTCAAGGTCTTATGGTACTGTAACACCCTAAGAATTAGCCAATAAATTTAATATAGAATGCATGAATCACCAAGTCTCTAAAAAATACCACTTCGTTATAACATATACATTAAAATTAATATTTCTTGCTCTGTGATTTGAATTTTGAAACTTTGACATACACGGTTACGATTATTAAGTTATTTAGAGTTTGATAGAATTAACTTAATTTTTGCGGAATAATATCATAATCTTATGAATAGTAACATACCCTTATCAATATTAATATGAATCTTAAGAATTCGATAAATACCCATGAATGTATAAATAAATTTAGGAACCTTTAAAATGAAGATAAATATTTAAAGTGTTTATATTTTTCGATTAAATAATGATGTTAATTAAATATTTTATTAATCATATTTATAAAATTATTTTTGAAAAATGGATATCATTTTTTGATTCAAAATTTAGAAAAATGGATAGGATGAATTTTTTGTATTTTTTTGAAATACTTGAATTTTCAATGAACAGTGAAATACCATAATTTACAAAATTTGCTAAATATGCTAATTATAGAGTCATTTATTATGTTCTACTGATGTAAGCACAATTGACTCGGATTCTAAGGATAAAATTACTATTCTTGGTCATGGAATACTCATTATTCCTAGTCTTGTGGAGAAGTTATAAATTAATGAATATATTATAGATAAATCCCCTCTCCCCTCCACTATATAAACCCCCCTCACCCCCTCCTCCTCCAACTCCACTAAATCATCAAGCATTGCCTAAATTATCCTAAAATAGATACCTAACCTCCTCCCCCATGTCCGAGACCTACTGGTCTCACCAAAAGGAAAAAAACAAAGGCTTGAAAGAGTTTCTCAAAGAGGAGTACTCAAGAGGTGAACCTCTCTTCCTTTTTCTTTAAATTCCTTTTTTCTATTTCCATTATTTTTTCTCTATTATCATCTCACCATATCGAAATGACATGATAATTAAAATACCATACATTCACTGGATTTTAATTATTTTATTGTAATATTTCATCATAATCACTCTTTTCTCCTTTCATTTTATACTATAAATGCAAACACCGTCCGAGATGTGTTAATTTATTACACTCAACGAAGACGAGTTTTCAATTTTAATTATAAAATTCAAGACAGTAAATAAAACCTTTTCAATGGTTCAAACAGATCATTATATATGTATTTTATCTTTTTAAATCTTATGGAATCTTTACACGCTCATAATATGGAATAATAATACAAAACAAGTTCATTGTGCACAAATCCACCAAGCCAAATCCAAGCGTTTATCATTAACTCATCGAATGAGTCATCCTTTGGGTATATAAACAGAATCATTATAAGATCATTTATATATCTTTAATTTCACTAATATTATATATTAAAAAATCTGGATGTTTAACTACATTTCAAATGAACTTCCATTCATGAATACAAGTAAACGGATCATGAAAACCATGGAAGAAAATGCTTCCAAAACAATAAAATTGAATATCTTAATCCAATAAAAAATTCCATTAATGATCCTAATAAGGTTATACCATATCAATTAAATGTTTATGAGGTTCTGGAATTATTAATTAAGGAAGATAAATTTGTTTATTCAGGTCTTTAAGAACAATCAAGAACACTTTCAAGCATAAGGTAAGGGACTGCTTAACTCGATTATCATTCTTTCAGTTAAACGTCTATTTCATTATTTTTATTTTACCAAGAATTTGTTTGAATGACATATGATTGTTTAATAATGTATATGAAATTATATTTTGTGGATTTTTATTTTTAAAACATAAATATTTCATTTATATATCCCCACTATAATGATACAATCTTTATAAGTGATATCTTAAGTCAACTTCTATTCATTGAGTTAATCATCTTTGTCATTGGTTATGTTTTTTCAAAAAATAAGTTTGAATGGCCTATGATTGTTTTATTCTTTATATCCACATTTATTGTGTGGGTTTATTCTTATCACACATAATTATTTCATTTATTTTTCCTCAATCTAATGATACGTTCTTTGTAAGGGATATCTTAACTCAATTTCTATTCATTGAGTTAAACATATTTGTCATTGGTTATGTTTTTTCCAATTATGTGTGTCAATTACCTATGATTGTTTTATTTTGTTTATCCACTTTTTTTGTGTGGTTTTATTCTTGTCACACATAATTATTTCATTGATTTTTCCTCAATCTAATGATATGTTCTTTGTAAGGGATCCTCTCTCTCACTTTTGTTCAAGAATTCCCCCTATATTGATCCCTTTTATTTTTAATTCCTAATGATAGGGTATGTTTTGGAACCTCCCACATACTTACAATATGATATATAAATAATGTGGCACTCATTTACCTCTCATTAATCCCTCACAAGAACACACGTTACCATGCCAAAATGTTCGTAAGGGGTTTTCTAATCTCACCTTCAATTCCTTTAGATTTCTAATGTTCGCCACTTATTTCTTGAATGTGGTGAAAGTGTAATACCATTTGTCATATAATATCTTGATTCTATTTATAGTCCTGTTATTAAATGATACATATTATTATTCTTATGTTTTGGCCAAATGATTCGACTGATTACATTGTGTTAAGGGACTTTGTCTCAGTTTTCTATTTCGTTGTGACATACTTTTTATTGTGAAACTAATAATTATTATGTGATGTACCTAATGCCCATTTGAGATCAAATTTAATTTGAAATTATAATTCTTCTAAATATCCATTTTCTCATATCATGGATATGATAATTTTCTAAGAACTATAGCATTTTACAAACAGTATTTATTATGGATGTTGTTTTAACTATGGAAGAGTTGATGAAACTGTATCCTCTCTTCTATACGGATATGGTAAATTCATATTGCTCTATAATTTAATCTATTTATAAATAATTCTTTGCACATTCAGAGATGGACAAGGCCTTCTATAACCCCTCGATGCATCGATAGGTGTCATGAGACAATCAGTTTGGCGACAAACCCTTTGAGTTTGTTTCAAAATAATCAGATAGGTTTCCACCCATAGAAGTAAACTATTTTAACAGTATTATGGTATCATGGTCCATATAAATGAAATCCAATTAATAATAATTCTCTTTATTCATTATCAGTTATTACTATCCATGAGTTTTTCACAATGAAAAAAATCTATGGATTTAGGATCATTCTCAGTTGATTAATGGAATATTTTTTTCATTTATTCACCATGTCATGTTGTCTATGCCCAGTTGTTTATGATTTAGGTAATATTGATTCATGCTTCCACTATTTGAAACCCTTACTAAGCATTTGAGCTCTCCCCTTTCATCGTTTACCTTCAACATTTGATTATGATGAGATCATTTATTGAGTTCCTATGGATCCAATTTTTAGTTTTTATTATGTATTTTATTTTGTAACCATTTACAATGTAATATTGAGTTACATCTATGTATCTAGTTTCTTAAAGACTACTAAACTGATAATTCCATTGGAATTTCATTCCTTCTAACTATTCCAATTTAACAAGTAATGCACTGGATCTAGTCTAGAGGGGTCGGGGCGTTACCGTTGGTATCAATGAGAGTTTAGTATCAAACATGTAAACTAGATTAGAAAACATAGATTAGTAAAAAAAGACCTATGGTATTATTTGAAGAAAACATACTAGAACGTCCCAGTATTTTGGTATGAAAAATATTATGTGGATATTTATAGCAAATACATCACTTTCTAGACAGAAGTAGGTAGAGGTGGCTCTGGCACATATGTAGCTAGGAGTGAAAGCTCTGACTAGGAGATTCGAGCTTGACCAGGGGTATCCTAGTACACGAAAATGGGCATTGTTTCACTCTTGGTTACCACACTCCAAGGGGATATGCTAAGGATAATTCACATTTTTTTGAATTCCATTATGAATGATTTTAATGTAAATTTTTCCTCAGTGAAACCTTGTTTATGAGATTACTTATTCATATAATTTCAATCTACATTATGTGATTTTATATTTGAGATTCATAACTTAATCTAGTGTATGCCATTATTTAGAAATGGCGCCTAATGGAAAAAGGGGAATCAATTATTGTCGATATCTTTAGGGATTATGATTTTTTGTTAAACATATGGGCAGTCTATATGTCTATTCATTATGTTAAATCCTTGTTTGATAACTTGTTATATCGTGGAATGTCAATTAAAAATGGAATGAGGATCTCAAACGACATTCCTCTCCCTTTATGATGACTTGTTTGCAATAATTAATGCAATGTCATGTACCAAAAATTCTGAAACATTTTCTAACATACAACTCACTTGCAAGCAATAGTTTGAGATATCAAACACCTCCGTTATACCTCGATACCATTGTGGATCATGGGTTGTATTTTATCAAAACATATTTTCTCAATATTCTCATATTTTCTCAATATTCTCATATTTTCATTAATGTTAAATATTATCATGTTATTTTCAAATAATTTACCATTTCACAAAATTTTGAAACATATTGTGATTTTGGAAAAGGTATTGATGAATGAGACCCTTCCATATCCTATTTATATTTTTTTTCAAAATATTATATTTTATAGCATAATTATTGAAATTTAAAATGACCATTGATTGAAAGTTTCAACTCAAACTCAGTCCAAATATTTTATAAAAATCATGTTTTATCATATGTTTTGAAATTTTATGTCATACATGATTATTTTTGAAAACTATTTTTCTATAAGCACCCATTTGAACCAAGTTGTACAAGCTGAATCTGGATGAAGGCTGCAAATGTTTTTTAAGGATCTCAAAATCATTTTTGAAATGTGTGGACCATTTATTTACGTGAGATGTCTGATGAAGAAACAAGATGGACACCATGATCAATGTACCCTCACTTTTTTTAATTTGAAAATACAATTGTGAGGAAAAAATTTCTTGAAGGTGGGGATCCTGTAACACCCCCAATAATTTACCAATAAAATTAATATAGAATGTATGAAACACTGAGCCTTTAAAAAACATGACTTTTTTATAACCATTCCATTAACCTTATATTTACCAGCTCTGTGATTTGAATTATGTAAATCTGACATACATGGTTGGGATAAGTAAGTTGTTTAGAGTCTGATAGAATTAACATATTTTCTTATGAATAGTAACCTACACTTATGAAAAGTAACCTACCTTTATTAATTAAAAATTAAACATATGAATATTAAAATAACTCTTATTAATGGTATCTGTACCCATGAATGTATAAATAAATTTAGGCACCTAGATAATAATGATGAATATTTTAAGGGTTTATATTTTTCTATCAAATAATGATGTTATGTAAATATTTAGTTAACCATATTTTGGTAATTATTTTTGAAAAATGGACATAATTTTTGGATTCTACACATTGAAAAATAGTTGAGGTGATTTTTTTTTTCTAAAATACATGAATTTTTATGAATAGTGAAATATGATAACTTACAAAATTTTCTAAATACACTAATTGAAGGGTCATGTATGTTTTTATACTTATATAATCCAAATTGATTAAGGTGAACATGATATAATTACTATTATTGGTCATGTTTGACTCAATACTCTTTTTCTTGTGATGAAATAATAAATTAATGAATATAATATAGAGAAATCCCCTCTCCCATCCACTATATAAACCACCCCTCACCCCCTCTTCCTCCCACTCCAATCAAGCTTCATTCCTTGCCTAAAGACAGATCAAATATCTCCCTATCCCCCCCTCTACGCCCAAGACATTCTGGTCTCACAAGAAAGACAACAATAAAGGCATTATGGAGTTTCTCAAAGAGGAGTACTCAAGAGGTGAACCTCTCTTCCTTTTTCTTTCAATTACTTTTACATGTTCCAATATTTTGATATCTCTTCTCACCTCACCTCATCCAAATTCTGTAATAATTCCGGTAACATAAATGTTCTGGATTGTTATTATGCTAATGGAATATTTCATCATAATCTCACCTTCTCCCTTTCCTTTTATACTGTAAATGCAAGCATCGTCCGAGATGTGTTAATTAATCCCACAAAAGGAAGACTAGTTGTCAATTTGAATTTCTATATTCAAGACTAGTCAGGAAACCTTTTCAAAGGTTTAAATAGATCATAATATATGTATTTTATCTTTTTTCATGTTCTGGAATCCTTACACACTCATAATATGGAATAATAATACAAAACAAGTTCATTGTGCACGGAACCACCAAGCCAAATCCAATCATTTATCCTCAACTCGTCAAATGAGTCATCCACTTGGTATATAACCATAACCATTATAAGATCATTTATATCTAATTAATGTCAATAGTTTTATATATTAATAGTTCTGTATGTTTATCCAAATGTATAATTAACTTCCATTCTTGAATACAAGTAAATGAATCCTGAAAACCAAGGAAGAAAATGATTCCAAAACAATAAAATTGAATCTATGAAACCCATAAAAATGACATTAATAAACCTAATAATGTTATAACCTATCATTTAGATGTTTATGATGTTATGGACTTATTAATTAATTAATCTATATTTGTTTACTCAGGAGGTTAAGAACAATCATGAACATCATTGAGCATATGGTAAGGGATTACTTAACTGAATTTTCATTCATTGAGTTAAACATCTATTGCATTGGTTAAAGTTTTCGCAGAATATGTGTTAATGACCTCTTATTGTTTTATATAGTATATCCACTTATATTTTGTGGATTTTTATTTGTCACATATAAATATTTCATTAATATCTCCCCACTCTAACGATACAATATTAGTAAGGGATATCTTATATCAATTTCCATTAATTGAGTTAAACATATTTTTCATTGGTTATGTTTTTTCCAATGATATGTGTGAATGGACTATGATTGTTTTATTCTTCATTTACACTTTTATTGTAAGGTATTATTCTTTTAACAAATAATTATTGCATTTATTTTTCAATGATCTAATGATACAGTCTTTGTAAGAGATATCTTAAATCATTTTCCATTCACTAAGATAAACATATTTGTCATGGGTTTTGTGTTTTTTCAAATATATGTGTGAATGAATTATGATTGTTTTATTCTGTTTATCGTTTTTTATTGAGTGGATTTATTTTGGTCACACATAATTATTTCATTGAATTTTCCTCAATCTAATGATACGGTCTTTGTAAGGGATCCTCTCTCTCACATTTGTTCAAGAATTTTACCTATGTTGTGCCATTTTATTTGTAATTCCTAATGACATGGTATGTTTTCTCACCTCCCACATACTACCCTTAGGATTTATAAATAATGGGATACTCCTTTACCTCTCATTAATCCATCAAAAGGACACCTGTTTCCATGCCAAAATGTTTGTAAGGGGTTTTCTCGTCTCACATTCATTCCTGTGAGATTTCTAATGTTCGAAACTTATTTCCTAAATGTGATGTATGTGTAATTCAATTTTCCATATAATATCATGATTCTATTTATATTCATGGTATTAAATGATTCATTTGAAGGTTATAATGCTTTTTCATATGATTCGACTGATTATATTATGGTAAGGGACTTTGTCTCAATATTCTATTTTGTTGTGATTTACATTATATTGTGCTCCTAATAATTCTTATGTGGTATAACTAATTCCCATTTGAGATCAAATTTCATTTGAAATTATAATTTTATTAAATATTCATATTCTCGTATCATTGATATGATTATTATCTAAGATGTATACCATTTAACATATGGTATTTATTTGGAATGTTGTTTTAACTATGGAACTATTTATGAATCTGTGTCCTCTATTAGATACGAATGATGTAAATAAACTTATATAATTTACTAAATCTAGGTATAAAAATTATGTAGATAGGAAGTGATGGGAGTGTCCCACTATAGTCCCTTGATGCATCGATGGGTGTCATGCGACAATCATTTTAGCGAAAAACCCATCATGTTAGTTTCTACAAATCAGACAAGTTTCTACCGACAGAACTAAACCATTTTAACGATATTATTGTATCATGTCCTGGATACATGAAATCCAATTAATAATAATTCCCTTTATTAATATGTAGTTACTACAATCCATGAGGTTTTCACTCTGACAAAATCAATGCATGCATGTTTATTCTTAGTTTATTAATGGAATGTGTTTTTAATTTATTCACCATGCCATGTGGACTATACCCTATTGTTTATGATTCATTTAATATTGATTCATTCATTGGATATTTGTAAACCTTAATAAGATTTAGAGCTCACTCATTTTATCTTTAACCTTTAACATGTGAGGAAGAGTATATCATTAATAGTGTTCTTGTGGATTCATTTTTTAGTTTGTATTCTGTATTGTATTTTTTGACATTTTCCAATGTAATTTTTAGTTAAAACTATGTATCTAGTTTCTTAAAGACTACTAAACTGATCATTCCTTCGGGCTTTCATTCCTCTTTACCATTCCAATGTAAAAAGTAATGAACAAGCTCCGGTATTCTGGTAAGGAAAATATTATGTGGATATTTCTAAAAAATACATCTCTCTCTGGATAGGAGAAGGTAGAGGTGGCTCTGGCACCGATGTACCTAGATGTGAAAGCACCTACAAAGAGTTTCGGTCTTGACCCGGGGTATCTTGGTACATGACAAGGGGCCTTGCTGCACTCATTTTTATGACAGTCCTGGGGGATATGCTTTGGATAATTCACATTTTCATTACAATCCATTATGAAGGATTTTAATGTAAATTTTCCCTAAAGGAAACAATGTTTATGAGATTAGTTTTGCATATAATTTCAATCTATGTTAAGTGATTTTCTATTTGACACTCATAACCTAATATAGTGTATGCCATTATTTAGAAAGGGCTCCTAATAGTATAAAGGGTATTAGTAATTGTAGACAACTTTAGGGATTATGATTTTTTGATAAAAATATGGTTAGAATCTATGTTTATTCTTTAAGATAAATCCTTGTTTTATAATGTTTAAGATCAAGTAAAGTTAGTTAAATATGGAAGGAGGATCTCAAACGACATTCCTATCCATTATTGATGACTTTCTTGCAATAATTATCACGAAGTCATGACCCGAAAATTATGAAACATTTTTTAACATACAACTCACTTAAAAGAAATTGTATGAGATATCAAACACCTCCACTATACCTAGATACCATCATTGTCACGACCCCCTCCCCAAAAAGAGTACCCCTCCTGGGCCGGCAATCTGAGAAGAGAGATAATGACCCCCGAGTCCTGACTCCAGTAGGCCCTGGGTTGGCGACTAGCACCGGGGGTATAATAAACATACAAATGGGAGGCATTAACCTCTAAGAGAACACATGCAGAAGAGAGAGATAGAATAGACTCCAATCAACTCCAACTCAGAACTGAAATATAAAAGAAATCCAAGTACATATATGAAATGTCATGCAAAAGTACTACAACTGAAAGGGAAAACAAAAAGTACCCAAAAGAAAGTAAAATGGCATGGACCACAAGCCCGAACAGCTCCTCCTCCAAGGACAAGCTAGTAGTAACCAACTTGATCTCCAACCTGCTCCAAGTGACCTGAAAAACAGTTTATATATCCATAGGGTGAGTATAACAGTATTCTCAGTAGGATCCTCTCCAAGCCTCTCATGCAACAGTAAAGAAAGCATGCTAAAGCCTAGTGAACAACAAGTGAAACTAACTCGTCACCTAAACAGGTATACTAAGATCCCAACCTCACCATGGCTACTCTCACCAATTAACGAATACAAGAATATAGCATATATTAAAGATTATCAAGGGTATCCCACTGCTACTTCCCCACGGGTTTTCCGCTTTTCCCCAACGACATACGTCCTGTGCATCTCTCTCCAATGCTGGCCCGCAGACACCTGGGCTAAGCTCCACAATCTGCACCTCGTGCACCACAAAGCCTTGCCCGCAGACACCTGGGCGAAGCACCACACCATCCTCCCAACCAAAAGTAACCAGGTAGTTTCCGGGAGCCACCACAACTCGCATAACGTGTATCATACATCGGGTATAATACCTCAAGCCATTACAGCCCATACTCTGAGTAGGGATCCTCAAGCCATCATAGCCTATACACATTACACCTATAGTAGTCCATAGGATAGTATATCCAGAATATATGTGTGTGAATAACAACAAGCCATTACAGCCCTCTACACACATATATGGGGTCACTAACTGTTGTGCCTCATGGCACAAGTTTCTACCAAGAGAAGAGAGTGGGTCCAAAGGGGGTAGTTAGCCATTCGACCTCCCATAATAATGTTGGGGAAAACACCCGCCCATGGCTCAGAATCCCCGGGGTGTCAGTTTCCCTTACCGACAGGGTGGAGTAGCATATAGAAACACAAAAAGTACAGAATATATATATAACTCACATCCACACTATGGGCATTACCTAGTCTTAGATACAACTGCAGCTAACGTCTCTTAGACTCCAGGCTTCTACTTCTAAGACTAGGTATCCTATGAGAACACAAACAATTGAAGAGCTTTATTAGACTACTCCATTCTCATTTTATCAGTTCCACTGTACATTAATTAATTCTTTAAACATTAATTAAGCATGAACAATTCCACATTAAACTGAATTGGCATCACATTCAAAATCAACTACTCCTTTTAAGATTCACATCACCTTTAAATTCTAGTATCTCTATCCCTGTGGATTTTCACCATTTAATCAAACATTCATTATAGAATTACATTTCCATATTCCCAGGCATTCTAGAAAAGCATCCTATGCTACTAAACAGAAAGGAGGCTCAACACGGTGAGTAGATATACTACCCGTCGAGTCTTTTCCGCCTATAAAAAGAGCATAGACCCATTCTCCCTCGAGAGGCTAAACACGGAAAGCACGTGGCATACCCCGTGCGTCTTCGCCTCCTTCGAAAGAAGGGTAGCAAGACCAGCTGCCTTGAGCAGTGGGGAAAAGAAAAGCAGATTAACATTCAAAGAAAACCACAATCATCCAGCAACCACATCCATCCCATTCCATCACCCATGGTGTCCTCCCCGACACCCACATGCATAAACTGATGCATATCGCCACTCTAGGTGTCATCTGCTGCCACAACCACAAGGCCTCCATGCCTCCACATATCACAACTGCCATCCAGGCTCACATCACAGCACATGCAGCATGAAAACAACAGTCACAACCATGGGCTCTTGACCCTTTAACCAACAAGAGGGTAACATAGAACCCTTTTAGAATTTCCCACATAATTTGTTCATTAATCCATATTGAATTAGCCGATTTTCTATTCTTAGGTTCCAATTACGGGATACTTAATCAGTAAGATATCACAATTAAATAACCATGCTTACTTCCCTAATTTGATTATCCTCAAATTAGAACAACTACAACAACGGAAATAACCGGATTAATTTACACACCTCTTTAATTTTATCCAATTAATTAACAATTAATTCTGGATTTACTTTCATTATAAATTTCTATCATGAACGAACAACAAAACAAAGAAATCATGGATATCACTCTATCTAGAAAAACATGAGGCAAACCGTTATCACGATATAAAGCAACAACAGGCGATCAACCAATTATTTTAATCCGGTTCAAGTATTTAATTAGGTAAATTTCATTGTGATCCAAAGGACTAAATCATGATAATTCTACGATTGCACATATACAATTAGAGAAGCCATGAATCCCCTACCTAGAAGATTTATTGACGTCCTTTATCCACACAACGGGTCACAATCCTCCTCTCACGACAACTGTATCCACTAGAGGATGCCACGGTACGATAGTACCAACCAACCCCAAGAAAAACCCATTTGAATCTTGGAAATTACATGGTATAATATTGAAGGGAGAAATAAGAGAATATGATCCCCAAAGGAATGACGATAAAACATACCTTATTTGGAAGATTGACCGACACAGTTCGGTTGCATCCAAAACAGAGCAGAACCAATCCTATGACTAAAGATTGATTGTGAAACTCCTACGGGAATGATTAAAAGGTTCTAGCGTCTCTTAGTTGAGAACAAAGAGGACGAAAACGGGAGAATGATATCTTGTCCCTTTTGAAGATTTAATGGGGCGACGGTTTAAGATCCCTTTAATTCTCCATTAAAAACGGATTGTATTAACCCATGCGGTTTGACCAAGTAAATACAACCCGGCCATAGGAATAATTAATATAGGATTTATGGACTTTGAAACAGCCTTAAGAGCCAAGGATTTAAATGTGTTTTACATCAAAAAAAACGTAAAAAGGGGAAAAACTGTAGGAATCTGGAAACACTATTCACCCACCGTTACTGTACATGATACCGATCTGTGAGACCGATCTGTGAAACCGGTCTGTCAGACTGATCTGTGAAACCGATCTGTCAGACCGATCTGTGAGACCGATCTGTGAAACCGATCTGTCAGACCGATCTGTGAGACCGATCTGTGAGACCGATCTGTGAGACCGATCTGTGAAACAGATCTGTCAGACCGATCTGTGAAACCGATCTGTCAGACTGATCTGTGAGACGGATCTGTGAAACCAATCTTTCCGACCGATCTGTGAGACCGATTTGTGAAACCAATCTGTTAGACTGATCTGTGAAACTGATCTGTTAGACCGATCTGTGAGACCGATCTGTGAGACCGATCTGTGAGATCAATCTCTGAGACCGATCTGTGAGACCGATCTGTGAGACTGATCTGTTAGACCGATCTGTGACACCGATCTGTCAGACCGATCTGTGAAACCAATCTGTCAGACCGATCTTTGAGGCCGATCTGTCAGACCGATTTGTGAAACCGATCTGTCAGACCGATCTGTGAGATCGATCTATTACTATTCATAAAACTGGAAACACTGTTCACAGAACTAGAAATTTGGAAAAGTGTTGGGGATAAGTCACTTTGACATCCCGGAACACCTCCAACACCACATTTTCACAATGTAATGGACCAGAGAGGTCCAGGCCATTATATTAGATACCTCTCAAAACATTCTCATCCTCGAGAATTAAAAACCAACCCAGAAGAAAAGAGGGGTCCAAACAACCACCCCTAAAGATGTCTCTCAGGGGAAAACCACCATGAGTTGTTTGAATGATGGAAAAAAACTACGACATCCGAGAGCAAGGGAACAAACAATCCATATCCATACCATTCAAACATAACTTCATATCAAAGGTACATAAATGAAACATGAAAGGTCCAACCACAAAGAAAACATCATTACATGAAAGGAGTTAAACATTAAACAACTCTGGGTACTGAGCACGTATCTGTGACTCACGCTCCCATGTACTCTCCTCCATGCCACCGTGTCGCCACAAGACATCAACTAAGGGGATATAACACCCACGCAACACCTTCTCCTTGTGGTCATGTATCTCCACAGGTCTCTCCTAAAAGGTTGCATCATCATCAATATCGATCTCTCCCCAATCGATAATATGAGATTCATCATGAAGATAACGACGGAGTTGTGATATATGGAAAACATCATGTATCCGACTCATTTGAGGGGGAAGTTCTAATCGATACGCCACAGCTCCAACACGAGCTAACACCTCGAAAGGCCCGACAAACCGGGGTGAAAGCTTACTTCCACGACCAAACCTTCGCTGCCCACGACGGGGAGTCACCTTTAGGGACACATGATCCCCAACATTAAACTCTAAGGGTCTCCTTCTTTAATCAGCATATGATTTCTGACAATCATGTGCTGTCTTTATCCTCTCACGAATCACCTGAACCAACTCGGTTGTATTCTGCACTAGTTCTGGTCTGAGAATTGCTGACTCTCTGACCCCAGTACAGCACAACGGAGAACGGCATGGCCGGCCATACAAGGCTTCAAACGGCGCCAAACCGATGGTAGAGAGAGAAATATTATTTTATGTGAACTCTACCAAGGGTAAGTGCTTCATCCATGAACCTCCAAAATCAAGAACACATGAGCGCACCATGTCTTCAAGAGTCTGGATGTTGCGCTCTGTCTGACCATCCGTTTGAGGATGAAAAGCAATGCTAAGTCACAGTTGAGAGCCAAAATCATGCTGGAGACCTCTCCACACCCTGGAGGTAAAACGAGGATCTCGATCAGAAATGATCGACCTAGGTACTCCATGAAGTCTCACCACCTCCTCTAGTTACTGCCTCAACAAAACCTCCACTGATCTCAACTCCTTGATCGCTATAAAGTGGGAAGATTTTGTTAAATTATCCACTACCACCCATATAGCATCTTGTCCTCTCGGAGATCGAGGTAAACCTGTAACAAAGTGCATTGAGATGTCCTCCCACTTCCACTGAGGAATATCTAATTGCTGGAGAAGACCACCAGGAACACGGTGTTCAGCCTTCACCTTCTGGAAGACTAAACATCGAGACTCACACTCTGCAACCTTACGTTTCAGCCCATGCCACCAAAACTGACTCCTCAAAGATCGGTACATCTTCGTCACACTAGGATGTACTACCAAGGGTGAACTATGGAACTCTCGGAGAACCGTCTCACGCATCGCCAAGGGAACAAAAACCTTTCCATGATACAAAACTCGGTGTTGTTCACCCTCTGACCAACCATCAGTGGCCTCACCACAAACAACTCTGTCTCTCCAAAATTCCACCTCTAGATCACCCAACTGAGACTCTTCCACCTTCTGCATCAGGGATGACTGCAACGTCATCTGGAAAAGACAACCTCTACCCCCAACTTCTCCCATATCAAGATGCAAAGCTGATAGCTCTTCCATCACTCTCCAGGAATCACCAGATTCACGCACAAAATCATTATGTTACTTTCGGCTTAGTGGATCAGCTACAACATTCCCTTTTCCAGGTGTATACGATATTTCGAAGTCGTATTCTTGCAAGAACTCCATCCACCGACGCTGCCGCAAGTTCAAGTCATGTTGGGAGAAAACATACCTCAGACTCTTATGATCGGTGAAAACCACAAAGTGCTCACCAATGAGGTAATGTCTCCACAAATTTAGAGAAAACACTACAGCTACGAACTCAAGATCATGGGTGGCATAGTTCCATTCATGGGGATGCAACTGCCGAGACCCATAAGAAACAACCGACCTCTGCTGCATGAGAACACAGCCTAGTCCCAGATGTGAAGCATCACAGAAAACATCAAACTGGACTCCCTCCACCGGAAGACAAAGGACTGGAGCACTTACCAACTTCTCCTTTAGATACTCTAAAGCTTACTGACACTGATCAGTCCATATGAATTCTTGATCATTCCTGGTCAAAGCGGTCATAGGATTCGCAACTTGGGAGAAATTGGCTACAAACCTCTTATAATAGCCTGCGAGTCCAAGGAAACTTCGCACCTCTAACACGGTCTTGGGGGCTTCCCAAGACACCACTGCTTCTATCTTCGACGGATCCACTGCTACTCCCTATTGGGACATAACATGCCCTATGAAATGAACTTCTCGAGCCCAAAACTCACACTTCGAAAACATTCCAAACAACCGATGTTGGCGAAGAACTCCCAAAACGTCTCGTAGATGCTCTGCATGATTTTATTCAGATGTGGAGTACACACGGATTTCATCGATGAAAACCACGACAAACTTGTCCAGGAATTCACGGAACACAGCATTAATCAACCCCATGAAAACAGATGGAGCATTCGTCATGCTGAATTGCATTACAACAAACTCATAATGCCCATGACGACAACGGAAAGCAGTCTTCGGGATATCCTCATCCTTTACACGCATCTGATGATATCCTGACCGCAAGTCGATCTTTGAGAACCAAATTTCACCCTTCAGTTTATCGAATAGGTCATCAATCCGCGGAATAGGATAGCGGTTCTTTATTGTCACTTTGTTTAATCGACGATAATCGACGCACAACCGCAAACCGTCGGCAGCCTTTTTCACAAACAAAACTGGTGCACCCCACGGTGACACACTTGGCCGAACAAAACCACACTGCAACAGACCATCAAGCTGAATACGTAGCTCTCGTAACTCAGAAGCGGACATCCTATATGGAGACATAGAGATAGGAGACGCTCCTGGCTGTAGCTCGATCCCAAACTCGATCTCTCGTCGAGGGGGGTAAGGATACAACCTCTTCTGGAAATACATCAGGGTACTCCTCTACGACCCTAGGAAACGCCAACTGTTGAACCTCCGAATAACTCAACATCATCCAAGAGATCATGGATGATAAGGATGGAACTCGTCTATGACTCATCCAAGGATCTCTCTCACCAACAAACACCACTTTCTCTCCATCTGCATCAAAGAAAACGACCTTCTCCCTGTAGAAATTCACAATAGCCTGCACCGAGTACAACCAATCCATGTCGAGTATGACATCATATGGTTGTATTCGTAAACATAGGAAATCTCCTCAAGAGCGGTGTTTCTCCAACACTAGCTCACAGTCTCTACATAAATCAAACAAGTCGGCTCGACCTCCAACTGGCGTAGTCAACGCCAAGGGCACTAGATGCCTCTCTACATCAAGTTCCAAAGCATGGACAAGGGTAGGTGATAGGAAGGAGTGTGTTTCTCCTGAATCAAACAAGGCATACACCAAGGTAGAAAACAAGCAAAGGGTACCTCGAACGTCATCTAGCTCGCCTGGGGCTGGAAACGCTAGAGCATGAAGGTAACCACAACCTCCTCCACGACCTCTCTGACCATGATGACGACCACCACCACAGCCACGCTCTACTCTCTGAGGACGGGGAGCGTCATGGGGTTGTCCTTTGCCTGCTCCATCTACCCTCTGGTGATCTAAATCTGGTGCAACCTACTGCTGCTGCCTCACCTGGATCTGCCTCAACGGAGGAACCTGGAGCGGAGCGCCCGTTGCATGATGACTTCTCTAAAAATTCGGGCACTCCCGCTGCTGATGACCACGACCACCACAAGAAAAACAAGTGCATGATCCCTTGGCATAGGTATGAGAGTTGCTTCCTCTGGAGAAACGAGATGGAAAGGGCTGGGACCTACCCCCAGGTGAACGGAAACTCTTCTGCCCTGAAAACCGGGAACCCCGGACCACAGCTCTGCTTCGTGAGGAATCATGACTATTCCCCTCTCATGATGATCCGGTCCTGGACAAAGTCCTCTCAACAACCTCTTCCCTCGCCAGCACCTCGAGATATTTCTTCAGCATAAATGGGGTGACCTGGCACTGGATCTCTGGATGCAAAGCCTCCTCGAAATGCCTCGCCCTGGCCTCCTCATATGGTAACAGATCTGAAGAATATCGTAGAAGGTTCCTTAAATGGATTCCAATCTCTCAAACACTAGAGCTCCCCTGTCGAAGGGAAAGAAGCTCCTAGCGACTGGACGCCTTCGCAGTCAAAGAATGAAACTAGACTCTAAAACTGTCTCGAAACTCTTCCCATGAGATCGCTGACTCCTCACGATCCACAAGGAACAAGAACCACCCCTGCCTTGCTGCTCCACGCAGCATCATCACAGACAAGGACACCCAGTGTTCCTTCCGAGCACGAATCGAACTGATGCCTATTTCGACCTCCTCCAACCAATCTTCTGTGACTGCATCTGAAACGGAGCCCTCGTACTTCTATAGACTCTGGCGCTGATGATCTCGGAGTGTCTTCCTCCAGTTGTCATCGTCTTTAACCTCTACCCGGCGGCGATCTGCTAGAACAGCTTGCTGGGCATCTTCTGCGCAAACCTGACGAGGACGTCGACCTGGAGCCATACCTGTAAAATAACAACTGTTAGAGATCCTAATCCTAGAATATGTAAGACTCAACATTAATTAATTAATTGTTTTGTTTTATTAATTTTTAGGTTACCTATCCCAAGGTCTACCCATTCAAACACATGCGCAAAGAATAATGATGCATGATCCTTTCCTAGGTCTCTACCCTGCAACCAGTATCACTTTGTTTATTAGCCATCGTAAACTTAATGTTCCGTGCAACAGATCATAGGGGGGCCCTAAATGCTTATGTCTCTGCCGGTCTCCAGTGTTTACCCAACTTGCTAAACATGAATTACATCGTTTCCCTACCATCCCATGCATCATCACCTGTGCCTAACTCCAAACTCCATTATATCCCTCAACCAGGCCTCTAATAACACTCTATCACGACCCCTCCCCACAAAGTGTACCCCTCCTGGGCCGACAATGTGAGAAGAGAGATAATGACCCCCGAGTCCCACCTCCAGTAGGCCCCGGGTTGTCGACTAGAACCGAGGGTATAATAAACATACAAATGGGAGGCATTACCCTCTAAGAGAACACATAGAGAAGAGAGAGATAGAATAGACTCCAATCAACTCCAACTCAGAACTGAAATATAAAATAAATCCAAGAACATATATGAAATGTCATGAAAAAGTACTACAACTGAAAGGGAAAACTAAAAGTACCCAAAAGAAAGTAAAACGGCAGGGACCACAAGCCCGAACAACTCCTCCTCCAACCACAAGCTAGTAGTAACCAACTTGATCTCCAACTGGCTCTACGTGACCTGAAAAACAATTTATATATACATAGGGTGAGTATAACAGTATACTCAGTAGGATCCTCCCCAAGTCTCTCGTGAAACAGTAAAGAAAGCATGCTAAAGCCAAGTGAAACTAACTCGTCATCTAAAAAGGTATACTATGATACCAACCTCACCATGGCTACTCTCACCAAGTAATGAATATAAGAATATAGCATATATTAAAGATTATCAAGGGTACTCCGCTACTACTTCCCCAATGGTTTTCCGCTTTGCCCAAACGACATACGTCCTGTGCATCTCTCTCCAATTCTTGCCCGCAGACACCTGGGCTAAGCTCCACAATCTGCACCTCGTGCACCACAAAGGCTTGCCCGCAGACACCTGGACGAAGCACCACACCATCCTCCCAACCAAAAGTTACCAGGTAGTTTTCGGGAGCCACCACAGCTCGCATAATGTGTATCATACGTCGGGTATAATACCTCAAGACATTACAACCCATACTCCGAGTAAGGATCCTCAATCCATCATAGCCTATACATGTTACACCTATAGTAGTCCATAGGATACTATATCTAGAATATATGTGTGTGAATAACCACAAGCCATTACAGCCCTCTACACACATATATGGGGTAACTAACCGCTGTGCCTTATGGCTCAAGTATCTACCAAGAGAATAGAGCGGGGCCAAAGGGGGTAGTCATCCATTCAGCCTCCCATCAGAATGTTGTGGAAAACACCCCCCAGGGCTCAGAATCCCTGGGGTGTCAGTTTCGCTTTCTGAAAGGGTGGAGTAGCATATAGAAACACAAAAAGTACAGAATATATATATAACTCACATCCACACTATGGGCATTACCTAGTCTTAGATACAACTGCAGCTATCATCTCTCAGACTCCAGGTTTCTACTTCTAAGACTAGGTATCCTATGAGCACACAAACATTTGAAGAGCTTTATTAGACTACTCCATTCTCATTTTATCAGTTCCAATGTACATTAATTAATTCTTTAAACATTAATTAAGCATGAACAATTCCACATTAAACTGAATTGGCATCACATTCAAAATCAACTGCTCCTTTTAAGATTCACATCACCTTTAAATTATAGTATCTCCATCCCCGTGGATTTTCACCATTTAATCAAACATTCATTACATAATTACTTTTCCATATTACCAGGAATTCTATAAAAGCATCCTATGCTTCTAAAAACAAAGGAGGCTCAACATGGTGAGTTGATATACTACCCGTCGAGTCTTTTCCGCCTATAGAAAGAGCATAGACACATTCTCCCTCGTGAGGCTAAACACAGAAAGCGCGTGGCATACCCCGCGTGTCTTCGCCTCCTTCGGAAGAAGGGTAGCAAGACCATCTACCTTGAGAAGTGGGGAAAAGAAAAGAAGATTAACATTCAAAGAAAACCACAAGCATCCAACAACCACATCCATCCCATTCCATCACCCCCAGTGTCCTCCCCGACACCCACATGCATAAACTGATGCATCTCGCCACTCTAGGCGTCATCTACTGCCACAACCACAAGGCCTCCATGCCTCCACATATCACAACAGCCATCCAGGCTCACATCACAGCACAAGCAGCATGAAAACAACAGTCACAACCATGGGATCTTGACCCTTTAACAAACAAGAGGGTAACTCAGAAACCTTTTAGAAATTCCCACATAATCTGTTCTTTAATCCATATTGAAATAGAATATTTTCTATTCATAGGTTCCAATTACGGGATACCTAATCAGTAAGCTATCACAATTAAATAACCATGCTTACTTCCCTAATTTTATTATCCTCAAATTAGAACAACTACAACAATGGAAATAACCAGATTAATTTACATGCCTCTTTATCTTTATCCAATTAATTAACAATTAATTCCAGCTTTACGTTCATTATCAATTTATATCATGAACGAACAACAAAACAAAGAAATCATAGATATCACTCTATCTAGAAAAACATGAGGCAAACCGTTATCATGGTATAAAGAAACAACAGGCGATCAATCAATTATTTTAATCCGGTTCAAGTATTTAATTAGGTTAATTTCATTGTGATCCAAAGGACTAAATCATGATAATTCTATGATTTCACATATACAATTAGAGAATCCATGAATCCCCTACCTGGAAGAGTTCTTGACGTCCTTTATCCACACAACCGGTAACAATCCTCCTCTCACAACAACTGCATCTAGCAGAGGATGCCACAGTACGACAGTACCAACCAACCCCAAGAAAAACCCATTAGAATCTTGGAAATTACATGGTATAATATTTAAGGGAGAAACAAGAGAAGATGATCCCCAAAGGAATGACGATAAAACATACCTTCTTGGGAAGATTGACAAACATAGTTCGGTTGCATCCAAAACAGAGCAGAACCAATCCTAGGAGTAATGATTGATTGTGCAACTCCTACAGGAATGATTGAAAGGTTATAGTGTCTCTTAGCTGAGAACAAAGAGGAAGAAAAATGGAGAATGATATCTTGTCCCTTTTGAAGATTTAATGGGGCGACAGTTTAAGATCCGGTTAATTCTCCATTAAAAACGGATCGCATTAACCCATGCGGTTTGACCAACTAAATACATCCCGGCCTTAGGAATAATTAATATAGGATTTATGGCCTTTGAAATGGCCTTAAGAGCCCTTAAAATAAGGCTTTAAATGTATTTTACATCAAAAGAAACATCATAAAGGGAAAAACTGTAGGAATCTGGATACACTATTCACCCACCGTTATTGTACATGAAACTGATCTATGATACTGATCTGTGAAACCGATCTGTCAGACCGATCTATGAAACCGATCTGTCAGACCGATCTGTGAGACCGATCTGTCAGACCGATTTGTGAGACCGATCTGTCAGACCGATCTGTGAAACCGATCTGTCAGACCGATCTGTGAGACCGATCTGTGTGACCGATTTGTGAAACCGATCTATCAGACCGATATCTGAAACCGATCTGTCAGACCGATCTGTGAGACCGATCTGTGAAACCGATCTATCAGACCGATTTGTCAGACCGATCAGTGAAAGCGATCTGTTAGACTGATCTGTGAAACCGATCTGTCAGAAAAATCTGTGAGACCGACCTGTGAGACCGATCTGTGAGACCGATCTGTCAGACCGATATGTGAGATCGATCAGTCAAACCGATCTGTGAGACCGATTTGTCAGACTGATCTGTGAAACCGCTCTGTGAGACCGATCTGTGAGACCGATCTGTCAGACCGATTTGTGAAACTGATCTGTCAGACCGATCTGTTACTGTTCATAAAACTGTAAACACTGTTCACAGAACTGTAAATTTGGAAAAGTGTTGGGGATAAGTCACTTTGACCTCCTGAAACACCTCTGACACCACATTTTCACAAAGTAATGGACCGGAGAGGTCTGGGCCATTACAATCATGGATAATGGGTTTTATTTACTCAAATCCTATTTTATTAATATTTTCATATTTTCATGAAATGTAAATATTATCAAAGAATTTTCAAATATTTACCCCATCACATGATTTTGAAGAATATTATGATTTTGAATTTGCTGCGGAAGAAGGAGACCCGTGCAAAACCTATTTATAATTTCTTTTAAAATATAATCTTTCATCGCAATCTAATGTAATATTAAAAGGACCATGATTGAAAGTTTCAACTCACACTCAGTTCGACTGTTTTATAAAAATGATGTTTTATCAGATGCCTTGAAATTATATGTCACACATCATTATTTTCCGAAACTATTTTTCTGTGAACACCCATATGAGCCAAGTTGTACAAGGTGTATCTAGATGAAGGAAAAAAATGATTTTGAAGGATATCTATATCATTTTTTCAATGCATGGACCTTCTGTTTACATGAGAAATATGATTGTTAAACCATATGGACACCATGATCATGGTACCCTCACCTTTTTTAATAAGTAAATAAATTTACGAGGAAGAAATTTCTCAAATGTGGAGATAATGTAACACCCCATGATTTTAAAAATAAATATAATATGGAATGCATGAAACATTGAGCCCCTACAAAACACCACATCGTTATAACTGATCCATTAAACTTAAATTTTTTAGATCTATGATTTGAATTTTGAAAATCTGACATACACAGTTGCGATTAGTAAGTTATTTAGAGTCTGATGAAATTAACATAATTTTTTGTCAATAGTAACATACCCTTATGAATTTTAACCAAAACTTGTGACCATTAAATTACCGTTATGAATAGAAATATGACTCTTATGAATGGTATCCATACCCATGAATGTATAAATAAATTTAGGCACCTTTAAAATAATGATAAATATTTTAAGTGTTTATATTTTTTGATTAAATAATGGTTTTAATTAAATATTTATTTAATCAGATTTAGAAAATTATTCATGAAAAAAGAGACATCATTTTTGGATTAGACACATTGAAAAATGGTTGGGGTTAATTTTTGGTATTTTTTGAAATACATGAATTTTATGAATAGTGAAATACCATAATTTACAAAATAAGATAAATACGCAAATTATTTAGTCAAATAAGATGTTCTACTGATATATGCCCAATTGGCTCAGATTCACATGATAAAATTACTACTCTTGGACATGGAAGAATAACTATTCCTTGTCATGTGGAGAAATAATAAATTAATGAATATAATATAGAGAAATCCCCTCTCCCCTCCACTATATAAACCACCCTCACACATCTTTATCCCACACCACTCAAGCTTCAATCCTTGCATAAATTCTTCTCAAATAGCTCCCTAACCACCTCGCTAACGTCCAATACCTTCTGGTCTCACTAAAAGTCCAAAAACAAAGGCCTTAAGATGTTTCTCAAAGAGGAGTACTCAAGAGGTGAACTTGTCATCATTTTTCTTTCAATTCCTTTAATAAGTTCAATTATTTTGTTATCTCATCTCTCCTAACATCATAAAAATGATATGATAATTCTAGTAACTTAAATATACTCTATTTTCATTATTCTAATGTTATATTTCATCATAATCGCTTTTTCCATTCCTATTGTAGTATAAATGAAATCAATGTCCGAGATCTGTTAATTTATCACACTCAAGGAAGACGGGTTTTCAATTTGCATTACTATATTGAATACATGTCACAAAATCTTTTAAGTGGTTGAACCAGATCATTATATATTTATTTTATCTTTTTTACTCTTCTATTATCCTTACACACACATAATATGGAATAATAAAACAAAACAAGTTCATTGTGCACCAAACCCCCATGCCAAATCCAAGCGTTTATCATTAACTCATTGACTGAGTCATCCTCATGGTATATAACCTGAATCATTATAAGATCATTTATATCTAATTAATGTCAATAATTTGATATATTAAAAATTCTTTATGTTTTACCACATTTCAAATTAACTTCCATTCAAGAATACAAGTAAACGGATCCTGAAAACCATGGAAGAAAATGCATCCAAAACAATAAAATTGAATCTTGTAAACCAATAAAAAATGCCATTACTGAACCTAATAAGGTTATAACATATCAATTACATGTTTATGATGTTGTGGAATTATTAATTAATGATTCTATATTTGTTTTTTAAGGAGGATAAGAAAAATCCTGAACACCTTCGAGCATAAGGTAAGGGATTTCTTAACTCAATTTTATTTCATTGAGTTAAACGTCTATTTCATTGGATAAATTTTTTCAAGAATATGTTTGAATGACCTATTATTCTTTTATACAGTATATCCAATTATATTTTGTGGATTTTTATTTTTCACATATAAATATTAAATTCATATATCCCTACTCTAACAATATAATCTTGGTAAGGGATATCTTAACTCTATTTCCATTAATTGAGTTGAACATCTTTGTCATTGGTTATTTTCTTTCCAAAGATATATGTGAATTACATATGATTTTCTTATTCTGTATATTAATTTTTATTTTTTGGGATTATTCTTTTCACACATAATTATTTCATTGATTTTTCCTCAATCTAATGATATGTTCTTTGTAAGGGATATCTTAACTAAATTTCCATTCATTGAGTTAAGCATCTTTGTCCTGGTTATGTTTTTTCCAAAGATATGTGTGAATGACCTATGATTGTTTTATTATATATATACACTTTTATTATGTTGATTTATTCTTGTCATAAAAAATTATTTCATTGATTTTTCCTCAATCTAATGATACATTCTTTGTAGGGGATCCTCTATATAACTTTTGTTCAAGAATTTCCCCAATATTGTGCCCTTTTATTTTTAGTTCCAAATGATGGGTTATGTTTTCTCACCTCTACAAAATGACCTTATGATATATCAATAATTTGATACCCCTTTACCTCTCATTAATCCCTCACAAGAACACCTGTAACCATTCCAAAAATGTTTGTAAGGGGTTTTCTCATCTCACCTACATTTCCATGAGATTTCTATTATTTCCACCTTATTTCTTGAATCTGGTTAAGTTTTAATTCCATTTTTCATATTATATCATGATTCTCATTATATTCATGGTATTCAATGATTACTTTGATGGTTAGTATGTTTTGGATATATGATTCGACTGATTACAATGTGGTAAGGGACATTGTCTCAATTTTCTATTTCATTGTGACTTACTTTGTATTGTGCACCTAATAATTCTTATGTGGTGTTTCTATTGCCCATTTGATATAACATTTCATTTAAATTATAATTTTATTAAATATCCATATTCTCATATCATGGATATGATTATTTTCAATGTTATATACCATATTACATACGATATTTATTTTGAATGTTGTTTTAACTATGGAACTATTGATGAATCTTTATCCTTTATTCTATACAGATAATGTAAATGCATATTTTTATTTTTCTAAATCTATGTATGAATATTTTTTTGGATATGTAGAGATGGGTGGGGCCTGTTATAGCCCCTTGATCCATCGGCAGGTCTTATGAGACAATCAATTTGGGGGTAAACCCTTCGAGTTTGTTTCAAAAAATCAGACAGGATTATATCCACCGAACTAAAACATTTTAATAGTATTATCATATCATGTTCCATATACATGATGTACAATTAAAAATAAATCCATTTATTCATTATTTGTTATTACTATCCATTATGTTTTCACTATGACAAAATCTATGGATCCAAGTTCATTCTCAGTTCATTAATGGAATCTGTTTTTCATTTATTCACCATGTCGTGTTGACTATGCCTAGTTTTTTTGGATTCAGTTAATATTTATTCTTGTTTCCGCTATTTGTAACCCTTACTGAGAATTTGAGTTCACCCCTTTCACCATTAACCTTCAACAAGAGATGAATAGGTGATCATTTATTGTGTTCTTGTGGATGCAGTTTTTAGTTTTTATTATGTATTGTATTTTGTTACATTTTACATTGTAATTTTTAGTTCAAACTATGTATTCTCTTAAAGAGTATGAAACTAGTCGTTCCTTTGGGCTTTCATTCCTTCTTACCTTGCCATTGTAATAAGTAATGCTATGGATTCGGTCTAGAGGGGTTGAGGCGTTATAGTTGGCATCAAAGGATGTTTAGTACCGGACATGGAAACTAGATTATAAAACATAGATTAAGGAACAAATATCTAAGGGATTATTTGAGAAAAAACGTACAAGAATGTCCTTGTATTTTTTTAATAGAAATGATTTTGTGGATCATTCTTGAAAAAGCATACCTCTTTGGATACAAGATGGTAAAGGTGGCTCTGGCACAAATATACCAAGGAGTGAAAGCTCCAACAAGGAGTTTCAGGATTGACTCGGGTTATCCTAGTACACAACAATAGGCCTTGCTACACTCTTGGTTAATACATGCCTGGGGGATATGCTTATGATAATTCACATTTTCGTTACAAGACATTATGACAGATTTTAATGTAAATGTTTCCTCAGAGAATCCATGTTTATGATATTAGTTATTCATAGAATTTAAATATGTGTTAAGTGATTTCCTATTTGATATTCAAAACCTTATCTATTTAATGCCATTATTTGGAAATGGAACCTAATGGAAGAAGGGAAATCAACAATCGTGGACAACTTTAGGGATTATGATTTTTCGTTAAACATATGGTTAGACTCTATATCTATTTTTAATGTTAAATCCTTGTTTTATAACTTCTCATATCAAGGAAATTAAGTTAAAAATGGAAGAAGGATCTCAAATGACATTACTATCCCTTCCTGATTATTTCCTGACAATAATTATTGCAAAGTCATGGCTCTAAAATTCTGAAACATTTTCTAACATACAACTCACTTGCAAGTAATTGTTTGAGATATCACACACTCCACTATACCTAGATACCATCTTGGATCATGGGTTTTATTTAATCAAATCCTATTTTCTCAATATTCTCAAATTTTCATGAAAGGAAAATACTATCAAGTCATTTTCAAATATTTTACAACATCACAAGATCTTGAAGCATATTATGATTTTGAATTTGGTGCTGAAGAAGGAGACCCTTGATAAACCTATTTATATTTTGTTTTAAAATATAATATTTCATCACAAAGACATAAAATATTAAAATAACCATTGTTTGAAAGTTTCAACTCACACTATGTCTGACTATTTTATAAAAATCATGTTTTATCAAATCTTTTGAAATTACATGTCATAGATGATTATTTTTTGAAACTATTTTTCTATGAACACCCAGATGACCCATGTTGTACATGGTGTATCTAGAGGAAGGATGAAATTGATTTTTATGGATCTCTAAATCATTGTTTCAATGCATTGACCTTCTATTTACATGAGCAATACAATTATGAAACCAGATGGATACCATGATCAAAGTACCCTCACTGTTTTTAATAAGTAAATAAAATTGTGAGAAAGCAATTTCCCGAATGTGTGGATATTGTGACACCCTAAAAATAAACAAATAAATTTAATATATAATTCACGAGACACCGAGTCTCTATAAAACACCACTTCATTATAACCTAACCATTAAACTTAAATTTTCAAGCTCTGTGATTTGAATTTTGAAAATCTGACATACACAGTTGTGACAAGTATGTTATTTAGAGTCTAATGAAATTAAGATAATTTTTGGGGAAGAGTAACATAACCTTATGAATAGTTACCTACACTAATGAATATTAAATGAAACTTATGAGTAGTAATATGAATCTTATGAAATAAATCCATACCCATGAATGTATAAATAAATTTAGGCACATTTAAAATAAAGATGGATATTTTAAGTATTTATGTTTTGTGATTAAATAATTATATTAATTAAATATTTAGTTATTCATATTTATAACATTATTATTGAAAAATGGAGTTTATTTTTGGATTCTACATGTTGAAAAATGGTCAGCGTGATTTTTTGGTATTTTTCTAAAATACATGAATTTTTTATTAATAGTGGAATACCATAATTTAAAAAATAAGCTAAATATGCTAATTATAGAGTCATGTATAATTTTCTACTGATGTAAGACCAATTGAATCAGATTCATATGATAAAATTACTATTATTGGTCTCAGAAGACTGTCTATTCCTTGTATTGTGGAGAAATAAATAATCAATGAATATAATATTTAGAAATCCCCTCTCCCCTCTAATATATAAACCACTCCTCACCCCTTTTCCTCCCACACCACTAAAGTTTCTTGCCGTACCTAAATTCTGTTCAAATAGCTCCTTTACTTCAACCCCCACGTCCAAGACCTTCTTATCTCAGCAAGTGGCCAAAAACAGAGGCCTTAAGGAGTTTCTTGAAGAGGAGTTCTCAAGAGGTGAACCTATCTTCCATTTTCATTCAATTCCTTTTACAAGTTCCATTATTCGGTTCTCTCTTCTCACCTCACCTCATTGAAATGCTATGATAATTATAATACCATAAATTTACTAGATTTTTATTTTGCTAATGGAATATTTCATCATATTCTCTATTTTTCATTTCCTTTTATACTATAAATGCCAACACCGTCCGATATTTGATAATTTATCACACTCAAGGAAGACGAGTTTTCATTTTGCATTATTATATTCAAGACTGGTCATGAAACATTTTCAATGGTTGAACCAGATCATGATATACGTATTTTATCGTGTTTAATGTTCCAGAATCCTTACACACTCATAATATGGAATAATAATACAAAACAAATTCATTATGCACAAATCCACCAGGCTAAATCCAAACATTTATCATTAACTCATCGAATGATTCATCCTCATGGTATATAACCATTATCATTATAAGAAAATTTATATCTCCTGAATGTCACTAATATTATATATTAACAATTATGGATGTTTAACCATATTTCAAACGAACTTACATTCATGAATACCAGCAAACGGATCCTGAAAACCAAGGAAGAAAATGATTCCAAAACAATAAAATTAAATCTCTTAAAACTATCAAAAATGTCATTAATGAACCTAATATGGTTATATCATATCAATTACATGTTTATGAGGTTTGGGAAATATTTATTAATGAATCTAAATTTGTTTATTCTAGTCATTAAGAATAATCAAGAACACCTTCCAGCATATGGTTAGGGATTTCCTTACCCAATTTCCATTCTTTGAGTTAAATGACTATTTCATTGGTTACATTTTTTCAAGATTATGTATCAATGAACTCTGATTGATTTATCCTATATATCCACATATTTTTTTTTGGATTTTTATTTGTCACACATAAATAATTCATTAATATATCCCCACTCTAATGATACAATCATTGTAAGGGATATATTAACTCAATTTCCATTCATTGAGTTAAGCATCTTTGTCATTAGTTGTGTTTTACAATGATATGTGTGAATGACCTATTATTGTTTTATTCTGTATACCCAATTATATTGTGTGGGTTTATTCTTGTCACACATAAATATTTCATTTATTTTTCCTCAATTTAAGTATACGTTTTTTGTAAGGGATATCATTACTCAGTTTCCATTCACTGAGTCAAACATATTTTTCATAGGTTATGTTTTTTCCAAGGATATGTTTGAATGACCTATGATTGTTTTATTCAGTATATCCACTATTATTATGTGGTTTTATTCTTGTTACACATAATTATTTAATTTATTTTTCCTCAATCTAATGATATGTTTTTAGAAAGGGATATTGTCTCTCAATTTTGTTCATGAATTTACCATATATTTTTTCATTTTATTTTTAATTCTTAATGATGGGGTATGTTTTCACACATCCCCTATATTTCCCTTATGATATGTAAATAATTGGATACCACATTACCTCTCATTAAGCCCTCACAAGAATACCTATTACCATGCCAAAATGATTGTTCGGTGTTTTATCATCTCGCCTTTATTTTTATAAGATTTATAATGTTTACCATATATTTATTGAATGTAGTGTATGTGTACTTCCATTTTCAGATAATATCTTGATTTATTTTACATTCATGGTATTAAATGATTCATTTGATGGTGATTATGGTTTTTTTATATGATTCGACATAATACATTGTGGTATGGGACTTTTTCTCAATTTTTAATTTTGTTGTGACATACTTCATTTTGTGCACCTAATAATTCTTATGTGGTGTACCTACATACCATTTGAGATAATATTTCATTTGAAATTATAATAATATTAAATATCTATATTCTCATATTTTGGATATGATTATTTTCTAATTCGTATACCATTTTACAAAAGGTATTTATTTTAAATATTATTTTAACTGTAGATGTGTTGATGAATCTGTATCCTCTATTCTATACTTATAATGTAAATTCATATTGATCTTTTATTGAATATATGTATAAATAATTATTTGGACATTAATTGATGGGAGAGGCCTGCTATAGCCCCCCGATGCATCGACAGGTCTCATGAGACAATCAGTTTGGCGAAAAACCATCGAGTGTGTCTCCAAAAATATTTCGACTTTCTACCCACAGAAAAAAACCGTTTTAATAGTATTATGGTATCATGTGTCAGATACATGAAATCCAATTAATATTAATTCTCCTTATTCATTATCAGTTATTATTATCCATGGGTATTTCACTATGAAATAATATATTGATGCAGGTTCATGACCAGTTTATTAATGACTTGTGTTTTTCATTTATTCACCATGCCATGTTGACTATGCCATGTTTTTTATGATTCATTTAATATTAATTCCTGATTATGCTATTTGTAACCCTTACTGAGCATTTCAGAACAACCCTTTCATTGTTTACCTCTAATAGGTGATGAAGAGGATATCATTTATTGAGTCCCAGTTGATGCTGTTTTTATTTTTTATTATGTATTTTATTTTGTAACCTTTTCCAATGTAATATTGAGTTACATATATGTATCTAGTTTTTTAAATAATACTAAACTGTCCATTCCTTCTGGAATTCATTCGTTCTGATCATGCCACTATAACATGTATGGCATCGGCTCCTATGTAGAGGGGTCGGGGCATTACAGTTAGTATCAAAGGAAGTTTAGTTGCAATCTTGGAAACTAGAATATAGAACATAGGTTAGGGAAAAAACCCAAAGGTAGTATATGAGGACAAACATAAAAAGAATGTCTTGGTATTTTGGTAAGACAAATATTATATTGATCTTTCTAGAAAATACATCTCTTTCTAGATATGAGTAGGTAGAGGTGGCTCTGGAACAGATGTACCTAGGAGTGAAAGCTCCGATAAGGAGTTTCGGGCTGGACCCGGGGTATCCTAGTACTAGACAAAGGGCCATAATGCACTCATGGTTATGAACCTCAGGGAGGATATTCATAGGAAAATTAACATTTTCTACACAATCCATTATGAAAAATTTTAATGTAAATTTCTCCTCAGGGAAACCATGTTTATGAGATTAGTTATGAATAGAATTTCAATCGATGTAAAGGGATTTTATATATGTGATTAATAAGATAATCTATTGTATTACATTATTTCTAATTAGCTCCAAATAAAATAAGGGGATTCAATAATTTTAGGAAACCTTAGGGATTATGATTTTCTGTTAAACATATGGTTAGACTCTATGTCAATTCTTTAAGTAAATCCTTGTTTTATAATTTTTCATATCTAGGAAAGTCAGCTACAAATGGAAGCAGGACCTCAAACGACATTTCTATCATTTCGTGATGACTTTCTTGCAATAATTATTTCAATGTCATGTCCCAAAATTTTTGAAACATTTTCTAACATTCAACTCACTTTCAAGCAACTCTTCGAGATATCAAACACCTCCATTATACCTCGATACCATCGTGGATCATGGGTTGTATTTAATCCAATCATATTTTCTCCAAATTTTCATATTTTAATGAAAGGTAAATATTATCAAGATATTTTCATATATTTTACCTTATCATAATATTTTTAAGGGTATTATGATTTTGAAAAAGATGCTGAAGAAGGAGACCCTTGCACAACCTATTTATAGTTGATTATAAAATATAATATTTCATCACATACTTATGGAATTTTAAAAAGAATAATGATCGAAAGATTCTACTCACACTTGGTCTGACTATTTTTTAAAAATCATGTTTTATCAGATGTTTTACAATTATATGATACACATGATTATTTTCCAAAACTACTTTTCTGTGAACACCTATATGACCCATGTTGCAGAAGGTGAATCTGGATGAAGGAAGAAAATGATTTTTAAAGATCCCTAAATAATTGTTGCAATTAATGGACCTTCTATTTATGTGAGAAAAATTGTGATGAAACCAGATGGACACCATGATCAAGGAACCCCCACTTTATTTAATATGTAAATTAAATTATGAAGACCCAATTTTCCGAAGGTGGGGATAATGTAACACCACATGAATTTACAAATAAATTTAATATAGAATGCAAGAAACACTAAGTCTCTACAAAAACCCACATCATTATAACATACCCATTAAACATAAATTTTCCTAATTTGTGATTGGATTTATGAAAATCTGACATACATGGTTGCGATTAGTATGTTTTTTAGAGTTTGATGGAATTAACCAAATTATCAAGAAATAGTAACCTACCATTATGAATAGTAACATACCCTTAAGAATAGTAACTTACCCTTATTAATAGTAATATGAATCTTATGAATGGTATCTCTAACCATGAATATATAAATAAATTTTGGAACCTTTAAACTAAAGATGAATATTTCAAATGTTTAAATTTTTCGATTAGATAATGATTTTAATTAAATATTTAATAAATAATATATAGAAAATTATATACAAAAAATGGACTTTATTTTTGGATTATACATGTTGATAAATGGTTGGGGTGATTTTTTGTTATTTTTCTAAAATACTTGAATTTTTTATGAATAATGAAATTCCATAATTTGGAAAATAAGCTAAATACACGAATTATAGAGTCATGTATGATGTTCTACTGATGTAATCCAAATTGATTCAGATTCGCATGATAATATTACTATTCATGGTCATAGAAGACACACTATTCTTTTTCATGTGGAGAAATAATAAATTAATGAATATAATATAGTGAAATCCACTCTCTCTTCCACTTTATAAACCGCCCCTCACCCCCACTTCCACCCACACCACTCAAGATTCAATAAATTCATAAATTCTACTCAAATAACACCCTAACCTCCTCCCCCACGCCCAAGACCTTCTGGTCTCACCAAAAATCCAAAAAAATTCCTTAAGGAGTTTCTCAAAGAGGAGTACTCAAGAGGTGAACCTCTCTTCCTTTTTCTTTAAATTCCATTTACATGTTCCACTATTTTGTTAACTATTATCATCTCACCTCATCCAAATGCCATTATAATTCTAGTACTATACATGCACAGGATTTTCATTTTTCTAATGGAATATTTTATCATATTTTATTTTTTCCCTTTCCTTTTATATATAAAATTAAAACATCATCCGAGATGTGTAAATTTATCACACTCAAGGAAGAAGGGTTTTCAATTTTCATTACAATATTCAAGACTGGTCATGAAACCTTTTTCAATGGTTGAAACAGATCCTTATATATGTATTTTATCTTGTTTAATGTTGTGGAATCCTTACACACTAATAATATGGAATAATAATACAAAACAAATTCATTGTTCACAAACCACCAAGCTAAATCCAAGGGATTATCATTATGTCGTCGAATGAGTCATACCATGGAATATAAACAGAATCATTATAAAATCATTTATATATCCTTAATAACACAAAAATTATATATTAAAAATTCTAGATTTTTAACCACATTTAAAATGAACTTCCATTCCTGAATACAAGTAAACAGATCCTGAAAACCAAGGAAGAAAATGCTTCCAAAACTATAAAATTGAATCTCTTAAACCCATCAAAAATTCCATTAATAAACCTGATAAGGTTATAAAATATCAATTAAATAATTATGAGGTTCTGTAGATATTAATTTTTGAATCTAAATTTTTTTATTCAGGTCATTAAGGACAATCAAGAACACCTTAGAGCATAAGCTAAGGGATTACTTAACTCAATTTTCATTCTTTGAGTTAAACATCGATTTCATTGGTTACATTTTTCCATGAATATCGGTGAATGACCTATTATTTTTTTATAATGTATATCCACTTATATTTTTTGGATTTTTATTTGTCACACATAAATATTTCAATAATATATCCCCACTCTAATGATACAATCTTTGTATGGGATATCTTAACTCAATTTCCATTCATTAAGTTAAACATATTTTCTATTGGTTATATTTTTCAAACAATATGTGTGAATGACCTATGATTTTTTTATTTGGTATATCCAATTTCATTTTATGGTTTTATTCTTTCCACAAATAATTATTTCTTTTATTTGTCAAAAATATAATGATATGTTCTTTGTTAGGGATACTCTCTCTCACTTTTGTTAAAGAATTTCCCCTATGTTGTCCCCTTTTATTTTTAATTAATAATGATGGGGTATGATTTTTCACCTCCCCCAAAATTACCTTATAATATATAAATAATGGGATACCCCTTTACTTCTCATTAATCCCTCACAAGAACACCTGTTACCATGCCACAATGTTTGTAAGGGGTTTTCTCATCTCACCTTCATTTTCGTGGGATTCCTAATATTTACAACTTATTTCAAGAATTTGGTGTATGTATACTGCCAATTTTCATATAATATATTGATTATATTTATATTCATGGTATTTATTTATTCATTTTATGGCTATTATGTTTTGGTCCTATGATTTGACTGATTTCATTGTGGTATGGGACTTTGTCTCAATTTTCTATTTTTTTGCGAATTAATTTGTATTGTGAACCTAATAATTCTTATGTGGTGTACCTAATACCCATTTTAGATCAAATTTCATTTTAAATAATATTTTTTTTAAATATCCATGTTATAATATCATGGATATGATTATTATCTAAGCCGTATATCATTTTACATACAATATTTATTTTGAATGTTGTTTTAACTGTGGAAGTGTTGATTAATCGGTATCCTATATTCTATATGGAAAATGTAAATGCATACTTATATTTTATTGAGTATATGTACATAGAATTATTAGGACATGTAGTGTTGGTTGGGGTACACTATAGCCCCTCAATGCATTGACAGGTCTCATGAGACAATCAGTTTTGCGACAGACCCTTCGGGTATGTTTCCAAAAATCAGACAGGTTTCTACCCACAGAACTAAACTATTTTAACAGTTTTTCGGTATCATGTTCTAGATACATGATGTACAATTAATAATCATTATATTTATTCATTATCAGTTATTACTATCCATGCGGTTTTCACTATGACAAAATCTATGGATACAAGTTCATTGTCAATTTACTAATGGCATGTTAATTTCATTTATTCACCATTCTATGTTGACTATGCGCTATCGTTTATTATTATGTTAATATTGATTCATGATTCATCTATTTGAAACCCTTACTGAGCGTTTTAGCTCACCCCTTTTATCATTTAACTTCAAGAGGTGATGAAGAGGAGATCATTTATTAAGTTCCTCTATATGTAGTTTTTAGTTTTTATTATGTGTTGTATTTTGTAACCTTTTCTAATGTAATTTTGAGTTACATATGTGTATCTAAATTCCTAGAAACTAATAATCCGATCATTCCCTCGTGATTTCATTCCATCTAACCATTCCAATGTAACATGTAATGCACTGAATCTAATCTAGAGGGGTCAGGGCATTACAGGTACAGTTTGGAATGTTTAAAGACTATTTTCCTAAAATATATCATTAATGATCATTAAATATAATTTCAATTTTATGAAATTATATAACCAATTTTTAAAAAAAAAACCATTCATTATTTTATGTTTATTCATCACCATATTCAATATTAGTACCAATTTCAATTTATTTTTACTGAAAGTATTTTGGAAAATGTTTTTTAGAAAACTTGTCATTATTTTTATCTTTAGGAATAGAAATTCTTTTCTTCTAAAACCCATGTTTTATTTAAAAAAATTCAAAAATTGTTATAGAATAATTTTGTAAAGACATTTTCTACACTTTTTTTCTTTTACCAATGTTTTGAAAGTAATATTCTTGCCTCATTCCAAATGTGGCATTTTCTATCCTTTTATCATACAAAAATAATATTATTTTTAACATGAACGACTTGTATAGATTTATCTAACATCATTTCATCGAATATTCCATTTCAAGTTTAAATGGACTATTTTAAAATGAATTTTTTTAAATAGTGGGTTTAATATAGAAATATTTTAAAAAACAATTTTTAATAGAAAATGATATTTTACTAAATAATACTTTGAAAAGTTATTATTTAATATCATAAATTACAATTACCCTGTATTTTTACTCTACATGGGAATTTTTGGGTTGATACCTTCTTTAGCCTTCATCTGTATGGTTTATGATTGATTTGGAGAAGGATAGTCTTCACATTGACTTCCTTGATTTATTTGTTAGTCCCCTTGACATATCTAACTTTATATAATAATTGAGTATATAATTTCTCATAATTATCCTCACTAATTATCATGGATATAACTATTGCCTAAACCATATACCATTTTACATGTGGTGTCCAAATGGAGAATTATTAGAAAATTATTATTTCTCATTCAATGTGGTTATTTGATAAGTAATATTAGTTATTTATATTATTCAATATGAGGAATGTTTTGGACTGGCAATAAGGGGTGGATCCAAGGCATTATATTGCTCCATGGTTCATCGACCGATTCTCATGAGATAAATATTTGCGCAAATGGGTTTATACCCTATGTTTTAAACCATCTTGTGAAATTTATTAATAATAATATGTTTTCATGTGCCTCATATATGAAGTTTATCAATTAAGAATTTTCCTCGTACTAGTTGCAATTATTATTCACCCATGGGATTTTGTTTTGACAGACATATGGATATTGATTATTTATGTTCACTGATTAAATGTTATGAATTTTAGTTTCATTCCATTTCATACTGGTTTTTAATTATCTAGTAATTTTAATGTAATGTATTTATAGTTATTACCTTTTAATCTTTTACCAACATCCATTCAGTTTATTGATTATATTTAATTTGTGTTTAATTAAATACCATTCTATTTTACTATTCTTATTGAATCAAAATTTCTTCTACTATATTTTTCCCTTAATGTGCATTTGAGATCACCATTATTGTGTTTCTTTTCCCAGAAATCCATGATGACTACTATAAAATATATGTAGGGATTTACTAGATGCACTATTGTTTTCCTCAAATCTCTTTATTTAAAAATAAGAAGAAATATATGTTGTAATTAGTGCAGTCATATGTAACAAAAGGCTCATTTATTTATATAGATCACTAAGACTACTATGATGAATTGTCATTAGGGGCTAGATTCCATATAATCAACCCAATGTAATTAATTGCAGACACCATCTCTATGCTTATAGGGTCTGGCCTCTACTATTTTTTTTCTAACATCTGATTCTATTGAAATAAAAGAACATTTATTAAAATTAATTATTATCAACACAAAATTTAAACTAATTGAATGGGTTTCATATTTTCAATCATCAGGTTTAAATAAGTTAATATGTTCTATTTCATTTTTATTAATATAGAATATGTTAACATTGTAAATTTCAGTGACCTTAGTGAGGGTTAAATATAATTTCTCGTGTTTTTGAATGGGGTTTAAATTACGAAGGATTTTGAATTTTATTCCTTGTATCGATGGGTCGGTATTAAAACCGATCTCCAGAACATTATTATTAGTGTTGGGACACATACAAGTGTTGTTTTCGGACTTGGGTGAATACCTAAAATTTTTCACGGGTGTCTTGATAAGTCTCTGGAGTGCCGGATCCGGAATTGTCCACTTCAATGGACCTGGATGGGCTGCGCACGGTTGCGGTCCTACACGTACAACATACCTAGATTAATATTTCATTTATTTTTATTAAATAAAATAAAATTGTATATTTGTGTTTAAACACCATAATGTTTTAATAATAATAATGTAATTATTATTATTATGGTTTCATAAATTATTTGGATGTTAAAAGATTTTTGTTTCATCATTAATGGGGTGTAACATTGATGTTAAAATATTTTAATTGCATGATTAATGGGGTGTAACATTTGTGTGAAATTAATTTAGCTTTTGGGTATCTTAAAGAATCGTTTAGTTGAATGAAGAGTAATAATTATGTGAAATTAAATTTAGAGTTTCACAATTAATGAAGACGCCTTTAATAAAAAAAGTAATTTTAGAATTAATAGTGAATCATTTTTATTTAATAGAGGTGTTGGGATTTATCTAAGGTTTAGTTACAATAATAATTTGATTATTATTATTATGGTTTTAGGAGTATAATAATTATTATTATTTATAGTTATTATTATTATGAAGAATAATAATAACGGATTTCAGTGTTTTTTAATTAAATCCAAGGATAAGGGGGATTTAATTATTTGTTGAAAAATAGTGGTATCATTTAATTAAATTTAGTTAAAAAGAATTTAATAAAATGATGTGTCATTTGGATTTTTTGGTTTTACCAAAGATGTGTTTTACTTGACATTAATAATAATCATCGTTATTATTATGGCAGTTTCATTTATGTAATTTGAGGTTGAAATGAATTTAATTAAACGAGTTGTTGGGGTTTCATTTAATTAAATTCAAGATGAATAGGAATTTCATAAATCATTGTGAAGTAGAGGTTTTTTTTTAATTTATTTGTATTAAGGGTATTAATTAAATTATGATGAGTTGGAGTATTTAATTTAATTATATTTTGTTGAGGGAATTTAATTCAATAACACGAAGCGAGGAATTTTTTTAATTAAATTTTGTGAATTAATTTAATTTAATAATTTTTAATGTGAATTTAGTGGCTATCAACAAAGGGTAATATTAAATGACACGTAAATAATGAGTTGGGTGTAATCGGGTTGTGCATGCTTAGTCAAACTTTGTGGGTCACTAGCATAGTTACCCATTTTTTAAGATGTGTTATCTAATTTAAATAAATTAAATATTTAATAATTATAATAGTAAAGATATAATTATTATTGTATTTATTTAATTAAATTAATGTTAAATGAATTTAATTGAATGATTAATGGGGGATTTCATAATTAATTATGAAAAATTTATTTAATGTTTAATTAATGTAGAAGCATTATATTAAATGGGAATAAAAATAATTATTATTATATTAAATCTATTAGTTTGTTAGGGTGTTAGCTAGATGATTGAAATACAATGAAGGAGGATTCACACTATAGGTGCAGCGACATGCACCATTCCCACACCCCCTATGATTTGTTCTCACCACCCTTGTTGGCTCCTCTTCATGTGCTTGGATCCTTCTAGTGTCTTCACAAATCATTTCTGCCTTGTCAAGGTGAGTTTGTCTGCGTATTTTTCCTGATTATATTCAGCAATTTGCCGCTTCTCTGGCCTTTTTTTCTCACCTGAAACCCTATGGTTTGGTTTAAATTGGTTTTACTTGTTTCCTCGATTCTAAGGTAGTGAAATAATGTTCTCAAGACCCGTTGGTCCACCTTCTAGCAATCGCCACTGAAGGTGAGGTGGTTTGGGCTGATTCATTTCATCGATATAGTTTTAGGTACAATGTGAACATATATATATATATATATATATATATATATATAGTGGTCTGTTAACATCTGAGTGAAGACCAGTTGTGGATTGGTTTCCGTCGTATATCAAGCTGCTGAATATTGAATTGATTCCAACCCGATGTAGGATCTTTTTTTTTTCAATTCCCCATATTTAATAAATGCATTAATAAAATTCTTTTTGAACTTTTTATTGTATTTAAATTATATAGTGATGTATTTATATTCAATTCCATTCAAATGTGAATTCATCAAATTTTATTAATTTTCTAAATTTTATATATGATATGTTGATGCACAACTTTTGATATTACTAAATGATGCTTTCCATGTGAGAAAAATAATAATAGACCATGTGTTGGTTTTAAGCAGGTATTTATGAATTGGTTAAAGTGATACGATTAAATAATTAAATGTTGGGATAAATTAATTTTTTTAGAAAAATGAATTAATATGAGATGTCATTTTGGCTTAATTGGAAAAATTAATGGTTATTTAATTATGTACTTTTATAGTGATTTATTTAAATAATTAATTTTGGAAACTAATTATGGAGAGTAGAGATTAAGAATGATATACTTAATTTTTGTAACGTTATTTATGGGATGTGATTTGTTTGGTATATTATTTAATTTAAGGATTAATTAATGGAAATTTGTACTTAGGCAATTGTTGAATTAACTAATAGATTTAGTATATATAATGAATCAATTAGATTAGTAAAGGAATATTGATAATCTATTGGTGAACTAATTGTCATGTTTTCAATTAAGTTATTGGGATAATTAAATCTTTATTTAACTATCTGGTTGATTTGCTTGATGTAAAGAATAATTAATTGTTAATTAATTAATAACTATTGAGATGTTGATTGGTTAATTAATTTTAAAATTTATAATGGGAATTTTATTTTGTTAATTAGTAGTGTAAATAATTAATGGATTTGATTAATTAATTTATGAATTAATTAATTAATGGCTTTTGGGTGTTAGGCATGGTGTTCTAAAACATTGAAAAATATATATGTATGATTGATAAATGGGTTGTAATATAGGGACTGATGATCCAAATACTCATGGGGTGCAAGGCATGGTGTTCTACACCTACATTTCATCCGAATATTATTTTATGGGACATGCTCAAATTCCCCAAATACCCATGGGTTGTGAGATAAGGATTCATTCTCCAAATACTCACAAGGGTTCTAGATATGATGTTCAACCCCCATTAATACACATTGGACTATGGGTCCAATAATTCATAAAATGACTGGATTAAATGGTTAATGATATCCGGTTTGATGTAATAATTTGTGATTGAATATAGAAAATGGTTCAGACCCTGGCACAAATGAAGCAGGTATTTAGATACGGGTGTCCCGGGGAACCCACTGATTTATGCAGTAAAATAAATAATATCAATTAATGTGGTTTATAAAATTTAATGAGTCTTGAATAATTTATAATTGAAAATAATTTTTTGATGACTATTTTTTATGCATGAAAAATGTATAATACAGGTTTAGGAACTAGTTGTGGGCTGAAGTAGGTACTTTGGTATGTAGTTTCATTGTTCTTGTTACTTTATTTATTCATGAATCAACACAATATAAATTATTTATTGAATATCTGGATTTGGGGTATACATCGGTGGTCCCAGCCTACCGAGATTTATATCTCACACCGTACTTGGGCTGCCATTGCACTGTAGTACCCGAGTATATTTAATTTGGTTGTAGGATTGTGTTTTTTGAATATACAAGGGTGATAAGAGTAGAGGATAGAGCAGAAGCTCGGGGAGCTCTAGGAGATTGATTTTAGGGATTTGATTCATTGTTTATTTACTTTATTATTGATATTTAAAGATGGATGTATTTTTTATCTCTTTCATATTTGTACCATCATAACATGAATGCATCGCATTACATTGGCGTTTTCCATTTAGTTTTATACAAGATTTGTAAAATTATGTCTTTTGTGGCTTTATCATTATTCAAACTATTTCGGCCATTTTCTGATATTTTAAACTATTTTTACTCTTATAAGAGGTTATAGTCTCCCCAATGTCTATCCATGCACTCTCACTACTAGTCGATAGGATCTGGAGTATGGGGAGATGCGCTTGATGTCATGTGGTGACTAGTCCGGCCACCGATTCTGGGGTGAGCTGGGTTGGGACATAACAAAGTGGTATCAAATGGAGGTTTTCATTTTTTTTCATTATCTTATTATTTTGGGGTTGGTAGAGAGGAGACTAGGAATGTGTCGGTGCATGGGTTAATAGTCATACCGTGGATTGATCACCTCATATATGGGAAATAACCAAGTGTCTAGGGATGGTAATTGATTTTTATACAGTTTTTGGTAAGAGTTGATATGATTTCACCTTGAATGACTGGTGTATTTTCCGCTGCTTATTGATTGTGAAAAATTTGCAAAAATTACCTTGGCCTGAAATGCAATTAAGGTTCATTACATGCATCATATTAGGCACATAGATATTAACATTCTATGTATATATGCCTGGTCATGTAGTTACATTATTTGGATGGCTGTTATTTTGGATTGTGTGCCTCAAATATATGACATGTCTTGTACTTATTTAGCATGCCTTATTAGACAGCATGTTTCGATGATATAATTAACAAGCTTTAGTGATAATATGCAATTATTATGTGATATTATTATGTGGTATAACATGTTTTAGTGATTTTAGCATGTTGATCCGTGTTAGCTACTTATAGTGAAATGTTATATTACTAATAAATGATAGGTTTTATTGGATATATTTATATGTCTGAAATTACAATGGAACTATTTTTTAGGTGTAAGGTATATGGGTGACTTATAAGTAAAAAAAAGTATAACCCATGTATTCAAAAAATTAAAAAGTAGTGTTAATGTTAAAATGTTAAATAAAAAATTGGAAATCATAAATGGGATCCAAATGTCAGTGGTAAGGTGTACGAGTGCCTTATCAACTGGTAGATGGACATCTATGGGACTGAACTATATAACCATTGTACAATTTCAAATGGTTATGAATGTAAAACTATTGAGTTTTGATTGTAATGAACTCTGGTGGGGTTTCTTTTTTAAGAACCCGGATTGAATAAATGGGACATTTAGAGGTCACCATTTTAGTAAAAGTAATTTACATGCTAAATTGCATATTTAAATTTGGGAAACAATATATTTGAAATGTTCAAATAGGATGTTTATTATATCATATCTGTTTTTCCTGTGGGGAGTTGGTTGAAAACCAAGTGACATGTTGTGAAAAAGTACTTGTGTGTTTTTTTAAATTCATTCAAATCTTAAAAGGTTGAAATGAATTAATTAAAATGGATAAAATGAAAAATGATCTTTCAAACCTCGTGATTTTTTCTTTTGCGTGACCAAGAGAGATGGCCTACATTTATGTTTCGTCTGGGGATAATCTGTGGTAGTTAGTACCCTTAGAATGTATTGGGTGTTAAGGTATGTTCGTCCCACTACTTCAGATGACTTTTTTGGACTCAAGTGTTTTGACATGCCCATTGGTTTTTGTAACAGATTTAATGATCAATGAATGACATGGAGATCATGGTTCGAGGACTGTAAAATTCAGGCATTAAGGTGTTTTGTAATATCACGCGGGTGAGAGGATGATCTTTTATTTTGACGTCATGGACAATCCTAAGGTGGGTAGTGTCGCATCAATGTTGGCAAACATGTAGGTAGGTGATGACGATCATTTTGAATATAGTTGCTCGAAAGTAGTTCGACTAATATTTTTAGTGTCCTTGTATTTTTCTTAGTGTTCACATCCAAAATAGAAGAGCTTGTCCCCTATATTGACCACCAAATAGAGGAACTAAGATAGCTTCGGTCTTACACCATGATAATGTTTTAAATGTTGATGGGATTGATGAGTGGTTGTTAACTGGGTAGTATGCTGGATGTGTGGTTTCTTTGCGCTATGCCTTCATTCATGTTGGGCATGTTAGTTTTTGTAAATATCCTAGTGATGGATTGACTTGGGAATTTTATTGGAGGCCAAGGACTTTGGTATACACATAGTTGATGAAGTAATATTTTTAAAAGGAACATCACCAGGGTAAGGGTGAGTGTGGGTTTTGAGACCGTAAAGTATTTCTAAAAAATCATGCACAACCAGTTTCTGTTGGACGATCGAGATTTGACCTTTTTATTCAATGATGTCCCTATAATGGCCTCGGATGTATGTGATATTTCAATTATCTTTGGCTTGTGTTTTATAGAATTAAGCGGTTGGAATTATGTTTTGGTTAGTAGAACGTTCTTCATTGGGAAATGTAACGTATTGGTTCAAATGAAACTTTTAGATGTAGTTAGGTTAGATGATTTTGTGGTAGTTCTCAATGAATTTTCTAGGAAAATATTTTTTTAAGGGGGTAGATCGGAAATGTCCCATGTTTTTTAACATGGTTTAAATTACGAAGATTTTCAATTTTTTCCTTTTATCGACGGTTCAATTTTTAAACCAATCTCTGGAACATTATTTTGAGTGTTGTAACACTTAAAGGTGTTTCTTGGATTTGGTTGAATACCTGATAATTTTCAGGGATGTCTCGATATGTCTTGGGAGCACTAGATCTAGAAAATCCCACTTTAATGGATCTGCACGGGCTGCGCACAGTTGCAGTCCTACCCGTACAACTTCCCCAGTTCAATATTTTGTTATTTTTATTTAATAATATTAAATGGGATATTTTTTTAAAATAAAATTATGTTTTAATAAAAATAATGTTATTATTATTGTTATTATGGTTTCATAAATTATTTGGATGTTTAGTGATTTTAGTTTCATGATTAATGGGTTGTAACAATTATGTTAAAAGAGTTTAATTTCATTATTAAGGGTGTGTAACATTTTTTTTGAAATTAATGTGTATTTTGGGTATCTCAATGAATCATATAATTAAATTAATATTAATAGTTATGTGAAATTAAATGAGGAGTTTCAGATTTAAGGAATATTATTTTAATTAAATAAGGAGTTTTAGAATTAATAAAGAATCGTTTTTATTTAAAATAGGTGTTGGGTTTTATCTAATGTTGAATCATAATAATGTTATTATTTTTATTTTGTTTTTTAGTACAATTATTATAATTGGTTATGGTGGTTATTATTATTATTATGAATAATAATAATGGATATTTGTGTTTTTTTGATTAAATACAAGGAAAATTGGGATTTAATTAATTATTGCAAAAAAGTGGTTTCATTTAAATAAATTGAGTTAAATGGAATTTAGTTAAATGATGTGTAGTGGAGATTTTTGGGTTTTATCAACGATTTTTTAGATGATAATAATAATGATTGTTATTATTATGGGAGTTTCATTTATTTAATTTGAGGTTGAAATAAATGTAATTAAATGAGTTGTTGGGGGACTCATTTAACTAAACTCAAGGTTAATAGGAATTTAATTAGTCAGTGTGAAGAGTAGGTTTTATATAATTAATTCATGTAGAGAGAATTAATTAAATAATGATGAGTTGGTGTTTTTAATTTAATTAAATTGTGTTGCGAAAATTTATTTAAAAAACACAAAGTGGGGAATTTATTTAATAAAATTTGGTGAATGAAAATAATTATTTAATTATTTAATGAGGAGTTAGAGGTTAGCAATGAAGGGTAATTTTAAAAGACATGTAAATGGGGAGTTGGTTGTAATGAGTATATGTACAGTTAGTCAAACCATGCAGTTCTGCTGTGTGGTTACCCAATTTTTAAGATGTGTTTTTTTAATTTAAATAAAAGAAATATTTAATAATTATAGTAATAAAGATGTTTTTATTGTTTTATTTATTTAACTAAATAAATGTTACATGAATTTAACTAGATGATTAATGGGGGATTTTGAATTTATTATGAAGCATTTATTTAATGGTTAATTAATGCACAAACATTATATTAAATGAGAAAAATAAATGTTATTATTATTCTATTATTTCTATTAGTTTATTAGGGTGTTAACAAGTTTATTGTGAGAGAATGAAGTAGTAGGCACACTGCAGGAGCAGCGACACACACCATGTCCCCACCCCCTATGAGGCGCGCTAAACCGCCCTTCTTGGCTCGTCTTCGTGTGCTCGGATCCTTTTGGTGTCTTCACAAATCATATCCGCCTCATTATGGTGAGTCTGTATGTGTATTTTTCATGATTTCCATTGGCCATTTGACTCCTCTCCTGCCTTCTTTTCTCAGTTGAAACAATAAGGTTTGGTTTAATTTGGTTTACTTGTTTATTAGATTCTTAGGTTGTGCAACGGGGTTCTCGGGACCCGTTGGTCTACGTTCCAGCAACCTTCATCGAAGGAGAGGTGGTTCCGGCTAATTCGGTTCATTGAAATTGTTTTGGAGATAATGTGGACACACACACAAACCTATATATATATATATAAATGTGTTTGCACGTACGACTTCATACCAGGTGTGGATTGGTTACTGTCATATGTCATGTTGCTGAGTATTGAATTGGTTCCACCCCAATGTAGGATATTTTTTCAAGTACTTACCTTTAATAAATGCATTAATAAAATTATTTCTACAGTTTTTGGTATTTAAATTAGGTAGTGAAGTATTTATTTTTATTTCATTTCAAATTTGAATTTAGTAAGTTTTATTAAATGGATAAATGTGATATGTGATATATTGATGCACAGATTTTGATGTTGTTAAATGATGCTCCCCACATGAGATAAGTTTGGAAATGGACATGTGTTGTTTTTAAGAATGTATTGCTGAATTGGTTTAAGTGATATGACTAAATAATTAAATGATATGAAAAATTAGTTTTTTTAAAAAGAAATTAATGTGATAAGACATTTTGTCTTAATTGATGTAATTAATGGTGAATTAAGTTTGTTCTTTTATAGTGATTTATTTAAATAATTAATTAAAGAAACTATTTATTGAGAGTATATATTTATAATGAGATAAATAATTTTTGGAAAATGAATTATGGGATGTGATTTTTTTGGTAGATTAACTAATTAAATGATTAATTAATTGTAATGTGTACTTAGTTAATTATTGCATTAACTAATATATATAGAATATATAACTAATAGATTGGATTAGTAATGGAATAAGGATAATTGATTGCTGAATTAATTATCATTTTTCAGATAAGGTATTGGGAAAATTAATTATTGAGTTAATTATCAATTTGACTTTCTTGTGGTTAATAATAATTAATTGTAAATTAATTAACTATTGAGATGTGGATTAGTTAATTAATTATAGATTTTTTACAGGATCTTTATGTTTGTAATTAGTTGTTGAATTAATTAAAGATTTTGATTAATTTATTTATTAATTAATTTAAGGATGGTTTTGGGGTGTTACACAAGGTGTTCTACAACAATGGTAAATATATATGTATAAATGATAGATAGGTTGTGAGATAGGGACTAATGCTCCAAATACTCACAGGGTGAAAGACATGTCATTATACACCTAGCTTGCCTGCAAATATTCTTTTATAGGATAGGGACCAATTCTCCAAATACCAATGGGTTGTGGGAAAAGGACGGATGCTCCAAATACTCACGAGGGTTGTAGACATGACATTCTACCCCTATTAATTGTCATTGGACTGTGGGTACAACTGGTCATACATGAACTGAAATAAATTGTTTATGAAAGACAATTTTATGTAATTATTTATAATTTCATATGGAAAATGGCTCAGACCGCACCATGGTTAAGGCAGGTATTGAGATAAGGGTGTCCAATGGAATACAAGGATTTATGTTGTTCAATAATGAATATCAATTAATGAGGCTTAAATAATTTAATGAGGATTTAATAAATTATAATTGAAAATCAAAGTGTGATGAATATTGGGTATTCATGATAATGTATAATAGATGTAACACCCCAAAATTTCATTGTATGTTATCTTTTCAATGTAATTCAATAATCTGTGCTATATGCAGCACAGAGTTTGAGTGCCCCATGACATATCAAACTAGCCATTCAAAAAAATGGTTATGAATATTATTAACGGAATTTTTAATTTTATATACACCATATCATTTTAATATACATACTATGTGATTCTTAGAATTAATATAAGAACAAATTCAATTTTTCAGATAAAGGAAGTATTTTTCAGAAAATGTACTTTTACCAATTTTTAATGGAGAACCTTTTTTAAATACAATAATTGACACTTTTATATATTCAATTTGACAAAATTAACTTCTTCTTCAGAATCAGGACATAAAAATTTAGTTTTGATAAATTTTCGGTGTTTTTCTGATAACTTTAATATTTTGGTGAATAGTGAAAAATACTAAATTTTAATTGAAAATAACTTTTTTAATAAAAATAATATATTGTGTTAAATTATACAATTTAATCATTAGGAAGTATAATTTGATTATATTTTTTTTCATTTAATACAATTTAGTTCATGATAAGTACGCATGTCAATCTTTTGATAGTTTTTACTTTTTCAAAACTCGCCTTTTGGTATTGACAATGAGAATAAATTTTTCATTAATAAATGCATCTTCTATGTCTTTAATTTGGTAAAATTGACTTCATTTTTGAATTCGTAATATCAAAATTATCTTATGGTGAAATTGTTTTCATTTTTTGAAAACATTCATTTTTTGATTAATACTGAAAACAATACGTTATTATTTAAAAATGACTTTTTATTTAATTACTTATTTATTTTATTTTAATTTATTTTAATTAAAAATAGATATATACTACCTATATAAGTTTAATTTAATTCATTGGATTTATCATGTAATAAAATTAGATGTATTAAATTTTATTGAACATTTTAAGGTGTTTTTCACCCACCTTTTGGGAGCATTTGAAAATTTGCATAAAACCAAATTTTACCACTTATGTGAGCAGAATTTAAAAAATACAAGAGACACAGCTGACATTAGTAAGTAAAATTTGGTTCAATAAGATGAAAATAATTTTTGGTGAATAGTATTTTCTTACTTATATTTACCACTATCAAAGTAAATAGGGTAATTAAAGGTAAAAATGATTTTATAATTACCCTAAAACATGTCCTATTTCTATTGGATAAGTTTAAATAGACCAAAAACAACCTTAGAAATAAAATATGATCCTTTAGGTCCACTTGGAATAGATTAGTGGATTTATTATTAATTTATTTAAAGAAGAATTAAAAGTGTTAAATTCAATGTATATTAAATAAAACCTTTTTAACATAGGGTTATATATAAGATAAATTCGACTAAAAATATTCATTTTAAGGATAAAAATATTTCCTACATCATGGTATTATATTTATAATTTTTAGTCATTAAATAATTAAATTTATTTATGACGCATTAATGATGAAGTAATTACATTATTAATGAAAGAATCAAATAAATGATATTATAAATTTTTTTTAAAAAATAATTTCAACGTTTTTATGACATCCACAAATTTTTTGGTGCATTTGACCTTTTAGGGTTGATTCAATGTATCATTTCCGATGTAATCTAGTTGTGATGACTTTCACTAAAACCAAATACTAAATAGTGTAAAAAATGACATAAATGAGTTTTCAAAACAAATATTATATTATTAAATTATATAATATTCCTAAGAATATAAGTTTCATCCAAAGGTCTTAAATAATAATATATATGTCATTAATGAACCAATTGAGGTTCTCTGGGAAGATGAGAGTATGTTTATTAACTTTATAGTGTATGAATACCAGAAGACAAGGTAAAAGTTAAACTGTTTATCTAAGATTTAAATCTACATGATAAGGTTAAAATGGTAACATAAACTTGTATAAAACCTATTGGATGAGATTATTTCTTCCCATAAATACCTATGTCTATAAATAAACTCATTTGGATCCATTATAAACCTAATATGATTTTATAATAAATTAATATTTTAATCTTTTCATAAAGTGACCCTCACCCCTCTTATAAAAGGGCACTTCCCCTTCTCTCAAAATCACACCTCCAAATCCATTTGGCTCGGCCACCCCCTACCCGAATATCCTCCCAACATCCTTCAACTCAACCTAGAGGCATTGATTATATCAAGAAAACCAACCTATGGAGCCCTTTTGTTCAACTCAAAAGGAAACACCCGAAGAAGAGGTAATAATTTCTCCACCATCTTTCATGTTCTTTTCTTCTTCCACTCCTCTTTCTTTGTAGTTTCCATAGCAAAAAAATTACTCAAGAACATTATACATACTGTGATGTTATTATAAATATTGTACACCCATATTTGTTATTCTATTCTTCAAATAAATGACAAATCCACCATACGTGCGTACGTACGGCTTACCGTCTCCACGTCTTGATGTAGTTTGTTATTCAAACACTTCGTTATTTGGAAGGGTATACTAATGAGTATAACTGATGTAAATAATAAATATCACATGTTAATGATTTTTTATATTTGATATAAAATCCAATTACACACAATTTCACGATCAATATAATTATATTTTCGCTCGTCGTACGTACAGATTACCGTCTCCACGAATGCGATGAGATTCATTCCCAATCATAATAATTCAAGAATAATTTTCATTTTATGATTAAAAATAATATTTTTGAATTAAATATCATTGTGGGTATGAATAAAATAAATCCTATCCTTAAAAAACATGTCTTACATAACCATTTATATAAAGGAAAACAGATCAGGTAACACCCGAAACGATTATACATCTTAAATATTACTAACAATGTAATTTTAGAAGATCATATATGAAATCATATTTATGTTAGTGGTTCTTGTAAAATTTAATAACAATGATTTAACTACTATATAAGAGTTTAACATACCCTCTTTCATTGAAATGTACAAGGTAAGGGTTAATTCCTCAATCTCTTTATTATTCGAAATTGTTCATGAGAAAGTATTTACTGCGATATATTTATCATCCATGTCCATATATCATAAATTTTTTTCAAAAGGAATATTTTAAGGTTTTATGGAAGGGACTTTTAAACTATATCATCATTTAAAATATTTAAAATATTTATATTTGTATATCTTTTAAATTAATTTCCCTGTTTTTAAAATAATTTTAAGGATTTATTTACATGGACATCATAGTTTTAAAATGTTAATTCCTTTCAACGTTCTGAAGATGTATGGGACACTTCAATTCAAAAATGTCTTTAAATTTATTCCTTTCTAAATTAAGTGACTTATAAATGATTTAAAAAAAATAAATAAATGGATATTTCTCTCAAATAGTTTTGATTTCATCTATGTCAACATCTGTTGATGGATTTTACACTTGTTTGAAGTTGATTCATTATGATAAAAATCTTTCAAATTATATTGAAGGTTTTGTGATATGTTTGAATATGGATCTGTTATTATTATACCATTCATGGTTTATGGTTAAAGTATTAAAATTTCGTATTCTAGTTTTAATATGAATGTTTATGTTATGTTTCATCATTTCATATATGGAATGCATTGGACTTATCAAGTGACTGGTTGAGCCGCTATAGCTCCTCGATGCATCAGAAGGTATCATGAGACAAACTAGTGTCTTGGCACAAGGCCTTGACAAAATCTTATTTTTAGTCTTTGAACAAGGCCTTGACTATGTTGTTATGAAGTTTGGCATCATGTATTCTATCATTATTAAATTTGTTATTGATATTACATGTGATTATTCGACTAGTATAATAACCATGTGAATAACTAAATGGAATTATTTGATTTATCTGTTCAATATTATGATGACTTTTAATTTTATAAGGCCTATGTTTTAATCATATACACTGCCTTAAAATTTTATGTTTATTTATGAATATTTACTCTATATTATTATCCTTACTGATCATCTGAGATCACCCCTTTCTTATGTTTTTTTTACCCGGATTCCAAAAAGTGTTTTATGATTGATATGTCAGGTTAAGCTAGGGGATTAATGGAGTTCTCAAAGGAACATTTATGTTGTGTTTTATTTTATAACGTGTAATGTAACGTTCATGTATGTAATCTATTTTCCAAGACTACTAAACGGATCGGTCATTTGGGACTTGATTCCTTGTAATCAGGCCAATGTTATATAATAATGAACCTACTCTGGGAAACTGAGATCGGGGCATTACAGTGGGTATCAAAGGAAGATTAGCAACAACCTCGGAAATTGATTTAGATAAACTCTTATTAGAGAACATTACCCTAAGATAGACTTTGAGGATTAGTATATAACAACTTCCTAGAATTTTGGTAATGTAGAGATTTTGTGAATTTTCCAAGCAATACATCACTACTGGAAAATTTCCCTATACCCACGGTTCAAAACCGTGGGTATAGCCCCTAAAACCGTGGGTATAGGCTATACCCACGGTTTTGGGAACCGCGGGCTGGAATGGCGTCGGTATAGGGGGGGCACCCTATACCCACGGTTTGGAGAAACCGTGGGGATAGGTTTTTGGCAGCGTGGCAAATGGGTGGCCACGCTGGCAATGCATTGACCCCACGGTTTGAGAACCGTGGGGATTTAATTTTCAAAAAATTGAGCCCGCTGGGTGTTGAACCCAGGCCTCGCACAGCGCCGTCCGAAATCACAACACCCTCCTACCACCCGAGCCATGAATTCAATTCGATATTTATACATATATCAGCGTATATATATTAATATAGATTATTTTATTTAAAAATGCAGGGACGGTGATTCGAACCCGCGCTGTACTGGAGACCATGTAGCGCACCGCTGCATCAAACCAACTAAGCTATATTTTATATTTTTTATTTACACACATATCATCGTATATATATTAATATTGAGTATTTAATTTTAAAAAGAAACTGGCGAGAATCGAACCCGCACTTAACTACAAATCCCCGACGGCAGTGCTGCATCTAACCAACCGAGCTACCGAAACTTTGAATATTCTTATTCGTATAAATCTATATATATTAATCATAGCCATGTTCCCGCCAATGTTTTTTTCGTTGTCCCGCGTAATTTTGGTTCCCGCCTTATGGCGGCAAAGCTATACCCACGGTTCTCTAAAACCGTGGGTATAGGTCTTCCAAGAAAAAACCGCAATACCCACGGTTTTGAAGAACCGTGGGTATAGGTCATCCGAAAAAACTCTATACCCACGGTTTGGACAAACCGTGGGTATAGGTCTTCAAAAAAAATCACCTATACCCACGGTTCTGCAGAACCGTGGGTATTGGTCTTCAAATATAATCTATACCCACGGTTTTGTCCAAAACCGTGGGTATAGGGGACCTATACCCACGGTTTTTGAGAACCGTGGGTATAGGTCCCCATATTAACCCTATACCCACGGTTTTTTGGAAAACCGTGGGTATAGGCCTGTTTTCCAGTAGTGCATCCATGTCTGGATATGAGCAGGTAGGGGAGGCTCTGGTGCAGATGTACCTAGGAGTGAAAACTCTAACAAGGAGTTTCAGGCATGACCCAGGGTATCCTGGTAAACGACAATAGGAAATGATGCACTCTTGGTTATGACACTCCCGGGGGATATTCTTAGGTTAATTCAAATTTTCATTATAATCCATTATGAAAGATTTAGGAGTAAATACTTCATCAAAGATAAAATTTATGATTATAGATTTATTTATAATCTTTTTAATTTATGTTAGGTATTTTACATGTTTGGAATTATGAATTTTGATTCATAAAGTAACCTAGTCAATTCCATTGTTTAGAAGTGGCGCTTAGTAGATTGAATGAGAATTCCAACAATATGCATGACCGGAATATTAAGAAGGTTCATTTCATTCCTGGTATTAAGCCAACATATAAAATTGAAATAGTATCCCACATATTCATATCATATGAATAAATAGTATTAGGTGTTAATAAGATAAGTAAAGAATTATCTGAGTTATATGGATTTGAAGGTAAGCAAGAGAAGAAAGGTATGGAAGAGAGAAAGATGGACAGAGGGAAGAGGGGAAAGAATGATTTTACCATATGTGATAACTGTGGAAAGAATCACCTTATTAAATTCCTGAAGGGAATGGAAGTTTGTTATATGTGTGGAGATAAATCACACCATGTACATGATTGCAAGGGTAAGAAAAAGGTTTCAAATGTATAATGATTTATCTACAATAAGTCGGGACTCTATGCGAATCAATGTCCAAATCATCAGAGTATGCCACAAATGATGCTGCTGGGTAATAATCAAGCTATAATATTACCACAGATGAAGAGGAATAACTAGTGTTATTGTGTTGTTATTAATGAATTGTTTCATTTGAGTGTTGTATCAACGATGTACTGGTTATATTAATTTTGTAAATAAATAAGGATTGTACTACAGTACAATTTCATTGAGGATTTCAGATTATATGGTTCTAGGAAAAGTTACTCAATATAAAGTTAACCTTTTTGGAAAGAACATTGTTGAAGGAAAGATAATCCTTAAAAATGATCTGAAACTAAGTTAGTTATTTTTTTTATAAGATATGTTTGATTTGGATAAATTTTATTCATTATTCTTCACTACTTTAAAACTAATTAATTGTTTCTTTATTCTATTTTTATTGGATTATACTACATTTTTTTATATAAATAGTATATACAGTATTATATAAAGAATAAGGGAGAATGAATGTAATCAATATGGTTTTATGGTAATTCAGTGTGATACCGTGTTTTAAAAGAATACATTATGAAGGTATTCACATGTTATTATGTGAAAAAATTGATCTTCATTGTGTCTACATTTCATATAAATTTTGGAATATGTGTTTGGGAAAAAGTATTTTGGATAAGTATAATGGTTAGAATGGATTATGATTGACATTGGATACTATTCTTAAGGTTAAATGATTTCTTAAGATTATTTTTGGATTGTTATAAAAAGGAAAACTCGGAGGTCGAGCGATAGCCTATCGCGTCCTGCAATGCCGCGAGACTTGAACCTGCAACTGAATATCCACAAGGGTGCATCACATATCACTGGCCTACATGATTTCCTAGTTTGTATAATGTTGTTTTTTTAAATAATCTGGCAAATGAATTATAAATTAATTATTTTTGAAACCCTATACGATTAGGAAAAATAGAATATTTTTGAATTCTATTATCTTTTGGATTGAATGATGAGTTTGTGGTAGAAATTAGTTGAAGGATAAAACACTATTTTCAAGTATATATATAAAAATATATATATATATTCTTTTTATCCTATGAATAAATTAATTCTTCAACTTTATGGAAGAGATCTTAAAACCAAAAAAGTTTTATCCTAACACCTTATGTTGTCTTGAGCCGATGATATTTTACATCATCTTAGATTCATAGCTTTGAGGACCTCAATTTTACAGATATTTATAATTTATGACCACAATCACTCACTATAAATATTTTCATTTTTCCTCTAATTATGCGTCTCTAATTTCCACCAATTTTCTCCTAATTGAGGTCATAATTTCGTGGCGACTTTTTCATTTCACTTTCACAATTATTAAGATAAAATTTTATTAAACCAATTTTTGATGTGGGATTCCCACAAAGGTATTTTTCTATTTTTAACATTTTTTAAGATAAAAAATTTCAAATTTCAAGGATGAAATTTATTGAAGGAGGGAAAAATATAACACCCCAAGATTTCATATTATGTTATCTTTTCAAAGTAATTCAATAACTTGCGCTACATGCAACACCGAGTTCCAGCGCACCAAGACTTACAAAGCTAGTCATTCAAAAAATGGTTGTGAATAGTATTAGCTGCATTTTGAATTTTATATACTCTATATAATTTTTACATCCATATTATGTGTTTCCTAGACATAATACAAGAACAAATACAATTTTTCAGATAAACGAAGTATTTTCAAAAAATACAATTTTACCGCATTTTATTGGTGAACCTTTTTAAAATCCCATAATTGACACTTCTATATATAAAATTTGACAATATAAACTTCTTTATTAGAATCGGGATATAAAAATTTAGTTTTGATAAATTTTTGGTTTTTTCTGATAACTTACATATTCTGGTGAATAGTGAAAATACAAAATTTTAATTAAAAACAAATTTTTTTAATAAATTAATTTATAGTGTTAAATTATATATTTTAATGGTTTGAAAGTATAATAGATTATATTTTTATCATTTAATACAATTTAGGTCATGATAAGTAATTTCACATTTAAATTTGACAAAAACACATTCTATTCTTTTGATAGTTTTTACTCTTTAAAACACCACTTTTTGGTTTTCACAATGGGATTTAATTTTAAATTAATAAATGAAATATCTATATTTTGAATTTGTTAAAATAGACTTCATTTTTGAATTCCAAATATCAAAAATTATCTTATGTTGAATTTTGTTTATTTTTCTAAAAACTTTCAATTTTTGATTAATAGTGAAGTACACTACGTTATTATTTAAAACCAATAGTTTATTTAAATAATTATATATATAATTTTAATTTATTTTGCATAAAAATAGATATATAATAGATATACATGTTCAATATAATTCATTATATTAATTTTATAATAAAATTAGATGTATAAAAGTTTATTGAACTTTTTAACGTGTTTTTTACCCACCTTCTAGGAGAATTTCCAAATTAGCATAAAACATAATTTTACCACATCTATGTGATAAATTTTAAAAATCATGGAGACACTGTTGACATCTGTAATTAAAATTTGGTTCAATAAGTTAAAAATAATTTTTGGTGAATAGTACTTTTGACATTTATTTTTACCACGGTTAAAAGTAAATTGGGTAATTAAAGGGAAAAATAATATTACAATTACCCGAAAACATGTAATAATGATATTGGATATGTTTAATTTGACCAAAAACAACCTTATTGAAAAATATGATCCTTTAGGTCCACTTGAATTAGATTAGGACATTTATTATTATTTTATTTAAAAAAGAGTTAAAAGTGTAAAATTTACAGTTTATTAACTAAACCATTTTTAATATAGGGTTATACATAAGATAAATTCTACTATAAATATTAATCAGAACGATAAATAGATTTCCAACGTCATGGTAATTTATTTAAAATTTTTATACTTTAAATAATTACATTTATTTATGACACATTGATGATGCAGTAATTATCTTATTATTGAATGAATTAAATAAATGGTAATATAAATATTATAATGCATATAATTTCAAATTTTTTATGACATACACAAATTTTCATGGTGAGTATGACATGTTATGTTTGACTTAATGTATCTTTTCTGAATTAATCATATTGTGATGACTTTTACAAAAACCAAATACTAAATAGTATCAAAATTGACATAAATGAGTTTTTAAAGAAAATATTATATTATTAAATTAAATAATATATATAAAAATATAAGGTTTATTAAAAGGTATTAAATAATATTATATATTTCATTAATGAACCACTTTAGGTTCTTTAGGAAGTTCTGTGTATGTTTATTAACTATATAGTGTAAGAATACAAGAAGGCATGGTAAAAGTTAAACTATTTAACTAAGAGTTAAATCTAAAAGGTAAGGTTAAAACGGTAATCTAAACATGTATAAAACCTATTGGTTGATATTTTCTAGACCCATAACCACCTAAGTCTCTAAATAAATTCATTTTGAGCCATTATGAACTGTTTATGATTGTATAATAAATTAATATTTTAATTTTTTCCTAAAGTGACCCTCACCCCTCTTATAAAAGGGAACTTCCACTTATCTCAAAATCGTACCTCTAAATCCATTTGGATTGGAAACAACCTTCCCAAATATCCTCCCAACTTCTCTCAATTCAACCTAGAGGCCTTTCTTCAATCATAAAGGCAACCTAAAGATCCCTTTTGATCAACTCAAAAGAAAACACCTTAAGAAGAGGTAATAATTTCACCACCCTCTTTCAATTTCTATTTTTCTTCCACTTCCTCTTCCATTTTTGTTTCCATAAAAAATTAATAACTCTAGTACCTCATACATACTATTATGTTGTTATAAAAAATATACAACCATATTCATTATTCTATCCATCCTATAAATGACTATGTCACCATACATGCGTACGCACATCTTACTGTCTCCACGTCGTGGTGTAGTTTGTTACTCAAACACTTCATTATTTGGATGTTTATAATAATGAGTATAACTGATTTATATAATAAATATAACATTTTAATTATTTTTTATATATGATATACCATCCAATTAAATAATATTTCACCATCAATATAATGAAATTTTCACTCGTGTGTACGTACGGATTACCGTCCCCATGAACTCGATGCGATTCATTCCCCATCGTAATCATTCAAGAATAATTTTCATTATATGATTAAAGGTAATTTTTATGAACTTAATATGATTATTGATATGAATCAAATGCATCCTATCAATAAGAAAATGGCTTTCGTAACCTACCATATGAAGGAAAACAGATCAGTTAACACCCGAAAAGATGATACGACAAAAATATTATTAACAAAGAAATATTAGAAGATCCTATATGTTATCATATTCAATAATGTGGTTCTTGTATAATTTAATGATAATGATGTAACTATAATACACGAGGTTAACATACTCTCGACAATGGAAAAGATCAACGTAAGGGTTAATCCCCCAATCTCATTATTATCCAAGATTGTATGTGAGTATGTATTTACAGGGACATATTTTTTATTAATGTCCCTATTTCCTAAAAATTCTTTGAAAAGGAATCATTTCAGGTTTTATGGAAGAGTTTTTTTACTATATCATCATTTTTAATGTTTTAAATATTTATTTTTCTAAATCATTTTAATTAATTTCTATGTTTTTAAAACGATTTTAAGGATTTATTTATATAGACATCATTATTTTAAAATGTTAATTCCTTTCCAAGTTTCGAAGGGTAATGGGAAAAATTGATTCAAAAATGTCATTAAATATCTTCCTTTCTAAATTATGTGACTTTTAAATGATTTCAAAAAATAATGAAAGAGATATTTCTCTCAAATAGTTTTGATTTCATCTATATCAACATCTTTTGATGGATTTTAAACTTGTTTGAAGTTGATTCATTATGATAAAAATCATTCGTATTGTATTAAAGGTTTTATGATATGTTTGACTATGGATGTGTTATTTTTATACCATTCATGGTTTATGGTTAATGTATTAACATTTCATATGCAATTTTAATACGAATTTTTATGTTCTGTTTCGACCTTTCATATGAGGAATGAATTAGACTTATTAAGTGACGGGTGGAGCCTACTATTGCTCCCCAATGTAGCAGTAGGCCTCATCAGACAAACTACCGTCATGTTATAAGGCCTTGAACAAATATTATTTGTAGTCTTGTAATAAGTCCTTGACATTGTGGTTATGATGTCTGGCATTATGCATTCCATCATTATAAAATTGACTATTCAAATTACATGTGATTATTCGACTAGTAGAATATCCATGTAAAGAAGTAAATGGAATTATTTGATTTATCGTTTCCATATTATGATGATTTTTAAGTTTAAAAGGATTGTTTTTTAGTCTTATACATTTCCATAAATGTTTATTCTTATTTTTGAATGTTTTTTCTATATTCTTATCCTTATTGAGCATCTGAGCTCACCCCTTTCTTATGATTTATTTTCATAGTATTATAAGAAGTTTTTTATGATTGATAAGCAGGGTTATGATTGGGGATTAATGGATTTTTCAAAGGGTCATTTATGTTGTGTTTTATTTTATAACTTGTAATGTAACGTTCATTATGTAATCTATTTTCCAAGACTGGTAAACTGATTGTTCTATCGATACTTGATTCTTTATAATATTTTCAATGTTATGTAATAATGCACCGACTCCAGGTAACAGGGGTTGGGGTGTTACAGTATAGGTTCAGAGACCAACTGAGGGCTGATGTAGGTACTTGTGTATATAGTTACACAATACTTCTTACATTATTTATACATGCTTTCACACTATTTAAATTATTTATTGAATATGTATATTTGGGGTTGACACTGGTTCTCTTAGCCTACTGAGATTTTTATCCCATACCCTACTCAGGCCTCCATTACACCGGGGTACCCAAGTAGATTCTATTTGGTTGTAGGATTCTGCTACTTTAATATACATGGGAGATAAGACTAGAGGACCGAGCGGATTCTCGAGAATCTCAATGAGATCACCCTTGGGGCTTTGAGTCATTGTTCACTAATTACATTATTGATATTTAAATCATGATGTATTGTTTCTTGTTTTCATAGTTGTACCATCATTACATGCATGCATTCCATAACATTGGAGTTTTTCATTCAGTTATATACATGATTTATAAAATTATTCCTTTTGTTGTTTTATCGTTATTCACACTATTTATTCCATTTTTTGATATTGTCCACTGTTTATAATCTAATAAGAGGGTATATCCTCCTCACCAAATGTCCTTAGACCACTGATACTAGTCAGCAACCTCTGGCATACTGGGAGACACGCTTGAGCTCATATGGTGACTGGTCCGGCCCATGGTTCATGGGTAATCTAGGTCGGGATGTCACATGAAATGTGGTAAAATGGATAAATTATGTTAAGTGGTCACCAAGTATCACATAAACCAATCATTAAATGATTAGACTAATTGTTTCTCTACGTAACCATTCCCTTTTATCTTTTCATCCATATTGGGTCAATGTTCCATGAGAATTATTTTATCATTTTATATTAATAAAATAATATTATAAAAAATCCACTCCTCTAATTTATAAATAACATCCTTCACCACCATACATCTGTACACATATTGAGAAAAATATCTAAACCAAGTCATATAAAATCACTTCCTAACCATTTCCACATTCTATGGGATCATTTATCATTAAAATACATGTCTAAGAATGCATTAGGTGTAGTTTAATGGATGATATAAATGTAGGAGATAATTATCTTAATAGAGTTCTTCCATATTTATTTATTAATTATCCACATTAAAATCTATAATAAACATAATAATATAATAAAATTAGTTTCAAAATGTTCAAAATATTTATTATATTATTGAACAAATCATTATATATTTCTATTTTATCCCTTGTTAAATTAAAATGTTTCCCCTGTAACATGTACACTACTTCCTCCATGAAATATATATTTCATTTCTCATCTCCACCATACATGGATAGTTTTAAAAATGGATTTAATGAATAAAGAAGACATTTATTTCATATTTTAGATTATATAAAGATAAATTTTCTTATATATTAATAGAATTTACCATAAATGGTCATTTTAAAATTTAACCACCTAAAATAAGTACATTGAGGGACTTTGAAATATTTAAAACTATTTTGGACATGTTATTGAATTGTATTAATTTTTTATAACTATTAAGATATGATATTTTCTTGTAAATTATTTATTTATTTTTTAAATAATGGTAATATTATTATATAACAAATTATTATGATACCACCGTTATTTCATCAAAAATAACTAGCAAAGAACATGTTATGGGTTCTGTCTTTAATTAATCTACCTAAAACTCAAATGTAATGGGCACTAGTCTTCATAAATAATCCTACTCACATGTATAATCAATTTTAACTAAAATTATATAACTTATCAATAGTAAATGAATAAAAATTTAACATCCATAAACATTCACTTCTAGATTCTTTGAGAAAAACCCATACATTACATTTATCAATTTAATACTGATAAATGTGTTCTAATTTTTTCCATCCAACTCATACAATATAATAATGAAAAATTGAATCACTTAAATAACCAATGACCTTCTCAGTTTAGTTTTTTTTAGAAAGAGGAAAAAAGATTAATATCACGGATTCAAAAATATCTTATTCATAATGATGAAAATCAATTCCTACTATACCTAGCTTTTCATAATCCATATTAAGTCTTCAATATTCACATAAAATTATTCAAAAATAAAACCTTTCTAGACTCAAATAATTTTTCATCATTCATTATAACCTAGGGAATAGTAAACATAATATGGTTGAGCTAAAATTCTCATAAGGAGTTAAAATAATAATTAACAACATTATTTCATCAGTCGAAATATGATGAGCATAAAGGTATGATGACATAGTCAAAGATCATGATGAAAACATAAGAGAACACATACCCATCAAAATTGGATCAGTAAACATGTTCCATGGCATAAATATTTAAAAAAGGATGGAGTTAAAACAATCAATAATCATTTTTCATGTGATTTAAATAAAAAAAACCCATAATTTTTCCGACGCTTTCGATGGGGTACACACGTCTGTCAACATGAGTACGACATGCGCGACTTTGTTACCCCTCATTCCTGCTTTCCAAAGGCGAGCGACATTTGTTCCCTATTCTGGGACATTTGCTACTTGATCAAAACTAGATGATGGGATATCGTTTCTTCCTTCTTTGGATTCCTCCTCAGAACTCGTTACCTAGTCTGGGTCTCCCTCATAGATTTAAGACATTGATCATGAAACTCTTCTTGGCTCCATATCCTCATGGACACCAGTTAATTACGCTGCTTTTGTTAGGAAATTCCAAGGGGTCCAGTCAGGGCAGCAACCTTCGGTGAGGGGAGTAGTCACGTTGCGGCATCACTGGCATGTCTGGACGCTAGGGAATTAGTGTTTCTGTCTTCTGTCCCTTGTTATAGGGCTTCTCGAGTGCGCGGAAGCCTGAGAATCCCACATCGAACGTGTGGAATCATCCTCCATGGGAATTTACATGAGGTTTTCCTCATCTTCCCATGTTCAAAAAAGGGTATGCCACAAGTTTAACATCTAGCGGAGACGGATCGGGCTAATCAGAACACTGACTACAGTGGATCAGACGGAGGAACCCCCTGGAGGGAACACCGAGATTGGGGCCACCACGTGGGGAGGCCTCCTGAATGCTATTAGTCGGAATGGGGAATGGAATGGCATGATCCCACTAGGATGTAGCGGATTGGATAAGGATTAGGATGGATGATGGATCAGTTGATGGGGATGGTGAATGGGTTAAGACCATTGTGAAGATGACATTAGTGTTGGTCTTGAGCCTCGAAGAGACTTCCTACGTATTACTGTTGCAGAGAATCAAAGTCCACATAGTTCATTTGACAACAATTTACTGTCGAATGAGGTTATCAATGGCTTACCACTGAATGAGGTTGAAATGGCTTACCGCTAGCTAAGGATGTCAACAAATTACTGCTGAATAGGGTCACAACGGCTTACCGCTGGATGGGGTCACAACGACATACTTCTGGATGGGTTCAAACTGACGTGAAGGAGGTCGGAATGACCAGGCGGTGGACTTGAACCTCAAGGAGGCATCTTACATACCCTGTCTTGACATGGATTAATGACCACGTATTTCAGATGATGAATACAATTTAACATCAAGCGGGACGAGGGAGAACCGACGTGAAGGTTGTCGGAGCGACCAATGAGTGGTGGGCTTGACCCTCCGGGAGGATTCCAACGCACCTTGCCATGGAGAGGATGAAAGAACACGTAGTTCATATGGAGAGTGGCTTATGTTCTGAGGCGGCCTAAGGTGTTGGGGCTTGATCCTCATAGAGGCTTCCTACATTCCATGACTTGAAAAGGATAAAAGTCCTAGAAGTTTGGGAGGAGAGGGGCTTACGCTCTGAGGTGGCCCAAGGTGGTAGGGCTTGAAGCTCATGGAGGCTTCCAGCATACCATGCTTGACATGGATCAAAGTCCCCGTAGTTCGGGATGGATTGGGGCTTACGCTATGAGGTTACCAAGGTTGGTGGGGGTTGAACCTCGTGGAGGATTCCCATGTACCATTCCTTGACATCGATCAAAGTCCCCATAGTTCGGGTGGATAGAGGATTGAACCTCATGGAGGATTCCTATGTACCATGCCTTGACATGGATCAAATTCCTCATAGTTCGGGAGGAGTGGGGATTACGCTCTGAGGCGGCCTAAGGTGGTGGAGCTCGAACCTCATGGAGGCTTCTTACGTACCATGCCTTGACATGGATCGAAGTCCTCATGGTTTAGGTGGAGAGGGTATTACACTCTGAGGCGTCCCAAGGTGGTGGTGCTTGAACCTTGTGGAGGCTTCCTACGTACCATGGTTGAACATGTATCAAAGTCCCCGTAGTTTGGGTGGAGAGGGGCTTCTACTCTGAGGCGGCCCAAGGTGGTGGGGCTTGAACCCCATGGAGGCTTCCAACGTACCATGCCATGACATGGATCAAAGTCCCTGTAGTTTGGGTGGAGTGAGGTTAACGCTCAGAGGCAGCCCAAGGTGGATGGGATTGAACCTCATGGAGGCTTCCTACATACCATGCATTGACATGGATCAATGTCCCCGAAGTTCGGGTGGAGAGGGGCTTATGCTTTTAGGCGGACCAAGGTGGTGGGGCTTGAACATCGTGGAGGCTTCCTATGTACCTTGCATTTACATGGATCAAAGTCCTCGTAGTTTGGGTGGAGAGTAATATAGTTTAACGTCTTACGGGATGTGGGAGAATAAACATGAAGGGGGGAAGAGTGACCAATGGGTGGTGGAATTGAACCTCAGGAAGGCTTCCTATGTACCATGCCTTGACATGGATCAATGTCCTTGTAGTTCGGGATGGATTGGGGCTTACGCTCTGAGGTGGCCTGAGGTGGTGGGGCTTGAACCACGTGGAGGAATCCTACGTACCATGCCTTCACATGGATCATTGTCCCCATAGTTCGGGTGGATAGGAATATAGTTTAACATCACGCGGGACGGGGGATTTGTTAGGGTCGATGCTTACTCTAAGCTCACGTGAGTCATGCTTTCTATGAGAATCAGTAAGTAGTAAAGACCTGACGACCACATCACGAAAGGTGCATCTGTGGGAAGTGAAGAGGGGCTTACACACGGGGCGGCCCAGGGAGAGAAATATTGGGACTTACTCCAAGATGGAGGCCCAATGGCGAAAAAGCGTAGAGGGTGAAGAAATTGGGACCGAAGAAAGGATGAGCCTTGTTCCTTATCCTGCCCTCTGCTGGTTTTGGGGACCGAAGATGAAAGGAGCAGGGATGCTATGCTGCCTCCTGGAAGGAAAACTAGGGGCTTATGCCAAGGTGGCTGCCCTTCCCCCACAGAAAAATGCCACTCCCAAAAATTGGATATCATCTCCAATGGAGACCAGGGGTATGGAGAATGTCCAAGGTGGGGGCACCCCGTGTGCAAGGCACGTGGCGAGTTCACAGTTTAACGTCATGTGAAGAGCACGATGGTTCTTGGCAGTTTAACATAATTTATCTCGGACGATGTGGGTGTGCTCCACTCCCTAGGACATACATAACAGTTACCCTCTTCTCCTTGTGGGAGGGAAGGCACAAGCAATGCCGTGGTGAGGGGGGTCGCAGAGAGAAAAATTGAGGGGTCCACATTAGTGTGGCTATGCGAAAAAGCAATAGCCATTAGTGTGCCTATGTGAAGAAGAATTAGGCCAAGTAACGCAACGAGTGATATTTTCTAGGGGGCATTGAAGTCAAATAATGCGAACCTGGAGGGTCACACGGGAAAAGGAATTGCCAAGAAGAGGGGACCATAGGTCGGGGCCTTGTGAAGATCTATTTCTCTACATGGCGGAGGGCATTTGCGAAGGGGTGTTCTTCGCAAAGTGGGGTGCGTTAGCCTTATCATGGGGCATAGGTGCATATGGGAGGTGCTTCGTGAAGTGGAAGGGAATTCATGGGGCACAGCCTCATGGAGAAAAGGTGCCTCGTGAAGCGAGGTGTTGGGAATCAATGTTCATTTCAAAGTACAGTGACCCTGACTTAACATGTGGATCATGTGTACATGAAGGGTGATTCGCGAAGAATAAATGCTCCATGAAGATCTGGGTCCCCTTGGCGATCCCCTACCTTCACGAAGGTCCTTAGGCTTCAAAAACGGCATCCCTCTCAGAAGAGGGGATCAATACGGGACGAAGGGGAGGTATTTCGTGGAGCAGAAGTACCTCGCACAAAACAAGTTTCGCAGAGCAGAAGGATGATTTGTGATTTGGGAGATGGGAAGCCGAATGGTCAGATTGTTCGTCCCTTGGGCTCTAGGGGATATTTGTATTTATAGGCAAGAGGAGCCAAAGATTTGAGCTCAGGCGGAGAGAATAGGGACTTGTTTGCTTCATGGCGGGTAGAGAACGTCAAATACAGTCACAGAGTGTCCCGCCTCCTTGCTTCATAGTGGGTTTGAAAATTTCAAATGCGTTCACGGAGCCTCCCCCCTCCTTGCTTCACGGGAGGTTCACGAACGCAAATGCATTCGAGAAGCCTCCCACCTCCTTGCTGTGGGGCGGCTGCGGTGCTAGGGAACTCCGTGAATGGGCTTTGTGAGGTAGTCAATGGGGCCTTCTTTGGGCCTCTTCATTGCCCCAAATTTTGGTTCCAACAAATTCCCCCCTTAGACTTGGATCCGCAGAGAGATCAATGGTCGAAGTCTAAGGTAAATCTCCAAAATACTCAGCTATTCGTGGTGCTGAATCGCGAAGAAGGCTCGCGAGGCGGATAGGGGACGTGCAAGCCGAGCGTGCCGCGATTCTCTAAAGGATGTCACCTATAAATAAGAGATGTTCCCTCTCTTTTATACTTTTTCTTCTCTGAAAATTTTTCTTCTTGCTCTCTCGATTCGGGAAGTTCTGCTTACTCCGCGAGTGTTCTCTGCGAATAGAGTGTCCGCGGTGCACATTGAGTCCTCGACTCCGCATTTTCACTCCGTGATCCGGATTTGAACGCCTAGGCAGTGCTCTACAAACAGTCTTCAGGAGTGGACATTACGAACACGCTTTGAGAATGATATTCGAGAACTGGCCAAAAAAAGTCCATGTTTTTTATCCGAATGGCCCACCAAGAAGCTACCCAGGGGGTCCTTGCAGATGCTACCCAAAGGGATGAAAATGGCAAACAGTCTGGGGCTAGGAGAGTTAGTCTGGACCCACTCGGTCCATAGTTCATTGGTGGATCTACTTTCTGATATCCCAAAGAACTAACCGTTGTGTAGGAGGTTGCCCTCGTATGGCTTCGGGCTGAGGGAAGACATCATCATCCCTAATGTAGGGAGGGACAAGCTAGCATAATGGTTCCAGGTCACGCCGTGTCAGCACCGATGGTTCAGGGCGCCCGATGGACATGCTCGGGAGGACTTCACGCCTGTAATTGCAGATTGATTATAAAATCATCTAAACAATGTCGACAGGAAGGCATTACAGCCGGAGATTTCCCCTCCTCTGTACCGATCCATCCTCAAGGCGGTACTGGGGAGCCCAAAGAAGGGGTGGTCCGATGAATGGGACCTACGCCAGGGCGGCAGCTTTACGGACGATTGGTCCTGGGCTTACTGGGTAGGCACCTCATGTGAGGAGTTCAGAGCAGATCTGAGAAGAGTGGGCATGTATGATGCAGCCTGGGCTTCCCAGTTTCACATCTACCATCCAAAGCAGCTATTGTCGGAGCTGTTGAGTCGGTGGTCACTGGGGACCAATACCTTCCACCTGCATCACAGGGGGGTCTACATCAGCTTATGGGACATGTATCAGATCTTCGGGGTCCCGATACTCGGGGCGATGTACGATGAATTCATCCCAGCTATGGGTGCATGGGAGGATCCAGAGTAGAAGTTGTGGCTGGCAATGGTATTGATAGAGCTCATGCCCGGGGAGGACAAGGAGGTTGTGAGGGATGTCCACTTCAGGCGGTGGTTCATGGAATTCCTAAATTTCTCGGAAAATAGGCAGTTCCCAGTGAGGCCTCGAACATTCCCTAAGGGGACCCGAAATAATAAAAACTCATACTGGCGGCTGTTGGAGAATAGCTAGTGGAAGACCTCGGGGTTCAGTGTCAGCATTGAACAACAACCAATAGTCAGGCTGGCAGCATTCATCATAGCTCTCATATGTGGTTGTATTCTGCCGGTGAAGGATACAAACATGGGAGTGAGGCCCAGTACTCTCATCATGGAATCCACATTGGTGACAGGAGGGTGGGTCAACCTAGGGATCCAGATGCTCACCAAGTTATACAAAATTTTGTGGCACATCAGCGAGGGGAAGAGTCCACATAGTGTATGCGGGCCGTTCCACCTCCTGTACGGGTGGATGGAGGTGCATATCGGGGGATCTATGAGTATTTGAACCCCATCTAGCCTCTTGGGTCGAACTTCCATCCCTCAATCTTGAATGTTGTGGGGATATTTCTGACCAAGCTGACCGCACCATCGGTTCTGAACCAGGTGTGGATGGTCGAGGAATTCAATTTCCACCTATTTCCGTTGCAGATGGGGGAATTCACGGATGACGGCCGAGGGACAGAAGAGCATCGGGCCTATCCCTTGGCCTTTCGAGGTGGAGTCTTGGTGGCCAAGGTGGACTGCGAGCGTCTCTACAAGCCATACACCCAACACTGGTTTTCAAGGAAATTATGGTGTCTGCAGTGGCTGACCCCACAAGTCTACCTTGGGGTGTGTTATGAGGAGCACTCATGTGTGATGATGCAGATGTGGATCATGTTCACACGGGAAGACAGGAATATGCGTAATGTACTACCTCCGCCGACCGTCGTCCTTGGGCTGGTTGAAGAATATGCCCAGAGCTGGGAGGCGGCCTATCTAGGGAAGATGCTGAAGCGCCCAAAAGTCCTGGTCAGTGAGGGTGAGCTTCCCCGATCTAGGGGCTGAGGTCGGAACATGACAAGGGCATCTCGCAATGGAGGGGCTGCTGTAGCAGCGACACCCACACCAGTTGAGGGGGGAGCAGTGCTAGCGTATCCGACAGTAGCGTTGCAGCCGGTGGACCTAGGAGAACAAATTCATTCATAGGGGGGGCACCGAGGGGATTCTGCATGATTTATACTCAGGCCTCGGGGAAACGGTTGCGCCATATTTACATGCTGTAGAATGTTGTCTTCCCGGAGTCCTGGGAAATCTGGGAATTCAACAGGAAATTCCTCGGCTCATCCGAGTTATGGAAGCACCTTAACCGCCTCATGATGTAATTGTAAGGGATTGGCCATATTAGAGTCTGTTTTGCAGTATCCCAGGCAGCGGCAGAGCAATACATAGCTGAGCTGGAAGACTTGATAATCTCCCGGGGTGCCCTACACCTGATGACATACTGATTCAGGGTGCAGTTGGGTCGTACGGACCCTCTGTATCTGTCAGTTGCTGACCTGAGGGAGAACTTCCCTCTGCCATAAGAATTGGACGAGTCCTCATTGGGAGACGAGGCTGGTAGAGAGAGTCTTCTAGAGGAGGGTGATGTCGACGATCAGTCCACGGATCATGAAGATTTCACAGAGGCCCTCTAGGTAAAAACCCTTGTTCATTATTCAGAGTCTGGCCATTGGTTACTCTAGATTCCTTATCAGCGTCAGCACTGTGCAGGAGGACCTTGTGCATAGACCTCATTCTCGCCCCTCTATGGGTGCCGACGCGGGACCTTCGTGATCTGCACCTGTGGGTGCATCAACTTCCGTGTCTGGTGGGGCTAGGACACCTGAGGCGGCTTCCCCGGAGTCTCTGGACCAGTGAACCATATATGGGGGGTTGCGTCTCAGGGTTCCGACGACATCATCCCAAGTGAGAGACCAGGTATTTGACGGTTGTACGTGTCCTCTACCGAATTTACGACTGCCTTCCCCTGACCAAGTTAACTGACATTCATGCCCCCCCTTTATTTCATGTATAGTCTTTCAAATAGTCTAGGCCACTGTGGTGATTTTTTTCGAGACTTCTTACAGCGCCCATCCCAGAGGCATGCCAATGGCCGTGGAGGTGGAAATCCAACCTGAATGAACATCAGCGCTCCCGATTACTTGTGGGAATGCTAGTGGGAATGCGCCCGAGATTATTGAGGTGGGATCCAATGATGAGGATCAACCAGATAGTCCACACACCACCACTCCTGATCCAATTCCAGATGTGGAACCAACTGAGGAGTTCGTGGGGGCATTCCCTACATTCGAGCCTGCTAATCGTACCGACTGGGACGAGACGGACTCTCACGAGGAGGATAGAAAAATAGTCCACCGCCGACTGTGAAATTTGATCATGTGCATCATCAATAACACCCCACCCCCCAATATTTATGGTTGGATGAGATGGATAGACTTCACTTGCGGCTATGTGAGCTATGTGCTGGGGGAGTGGATGCCCAGCGCCCTCACATGCTCATCTGAGATCTTATGGAATAAAAGATTCGGGAGTATGACTGTGGCCTCAGCGTACGCTGGCAGCGGAGGAAGTCAGTGAACATCAAGAGGCTCTGGGAGACCAAAAACAAGGTTCAACGATTGTAGGCCCGGGTAGATGATAATTCCGCTTCTCTCGATGTGCAATCAGAGCTCGTCTCGTGGATGAAACCCGAAATGGTGGAGGCTGAAGAGGGCATGACGTGAGCCTCTTAAGAGATGGCCGTTATCTGGACTTGTGAGGAGCGGGATCAGGTTATGGATGGTGAACTGCGCCCTCTCGCTGTCGAGGAGGAGCATGAGGTAAACAAGTTGCAACAACTCCTAGATGCCACCAGAAAGAGGGTGGCAGAGCTGCAATGTTCTTTTTACGAGGTCAATACGTACATGGGGGATTCAACCCCTGGGTAATGTAATGATTAAAAACCCTTAAACATAATTTCTTTATTTGATTGTTTGAATATCTTATCATTTATGAGTTATGTTGTTTCCATTGGTTTACTACACCATTTTGATGTTCGTGGAGCGTCCAGTGATCATTCCCTAAGCTCATGTGGGTCGGGCCCGATGTGAGAAACAAGGGGTGAAAACCTTATCACCTTATCCAAAAGTAGGAGTGAAAACCAAGCATCGAGCATACAGGGTCTGAAACACCGGTCCGAATTTACAGGAGGAAATAGGAGAGACATGGCTTGAAAATGAAGCTCTCAGAACAGCCGAATTACAGTTTTCCTAGCATTCTATTGTGCACGAATGAGGTAACGCCAGGGGCGCTAAAGTCGATCTGAACAGATGGGGATGGGAGGTGTGAATAACGAAAACCAGTATTCAGAAAATTTTGGGGGTGGCATGACAGTAATGAATAATTGTTGACCGCATTAGAAACACTATATTCTTATTGTATTAGCCTGGAGTGGTGATAAAAAACGAGTTCCGACCAGTGACCATGTTTGAAACGTGTGTCCTGAGTCAAAATTCCATCTCTTAGTCTTCCAGAACGTTGGACAAGGACGATAGGTGGGCCATAGGCCGAGCATCCATACTGTTAGTGAGTTCCTCCAGATGTGAAAAAGGACAAGGGTCTGAATAAGGGGTACACAAAGCAAAGAATGTGCAGTGATGCTTTGTTCAAACAGAATCCAACACTCTCGAAATTATGCCACCGTGGTGGAAGCACATTAGATGGGAGTATTAGTATGATCATGGATCATTCGTTCTTTTAGGTTGGACCACTCCGGCGAGAGATCTATCTCTTCCCAATGTCATCTTGGGGAATCCTGAACATGTTCATGGAAAAGTTGCAGTTGCACGGTTCCCCACAAGGGTCAGTCCAGGGGATAGAAATGAGGAGGAACATGACTTATGATTCCTGGGGATGTATCCTAGGCAAAATACTAGGGTGTCTCTACGTATCCCATGAGGATGGTAATCAAGACGTACATAGTTCTGGACGCATAGTTTAACGTCATGTGGGACATTGAGAAGCCTGGCTACACCGGTGCACATCCTACCAAAACTACTAAGCCCACATGAGTCATGCTCGATGTGGGAAAAAAGAAGTAATGGGGGTCTTTCCTAACATAGGAAGGAACATGTTAGGGAAAAGTAACGCTCGGTGAATTTCGACCCAATGATGCTAACCCGTCCATGTAGCGCATGTAGACGTGTGAAGAGGAAAAGCCGAGTATGTCAGAATTCCACTAGAACATGAGGAAGTGGAAATGTGTGAATCATGATGCTAGAAATTTGGATCACAATGATGGAGGTGTGATGATGGAGGATAACTATTGACCATTGCAGAAACACAGTATCCACATCGTGTTAGCCTAGACTAAGGACAGACAGATGAGGGTCGACCGTTGACCATGTTCGAAACACGGGACAGATCAAAAATGTCATCTGAGATCCTTAGGGACACTGGCCCGAAATTGGAGGAGAGCACTTAGGACTAAAATCCCTGCCATCCAGTGGTCCTTTTGGATGTGGAAGAGGAAGAGGGTATAAATAGTGAGCTCACGAATCTTGGACATGGAACATGGAGAATGTCCCCATGAAAATTCCGCACTTCGGGATCTTTGTCAAACGCATCTAAATACGATGAGACATATTTGATAGAGGGATTCAAGTCCCTTCCCATAGAGAGATCATAGTTTAAGGTCAAATAACTCAGAACATGGATGGTAGGAAACATGAGAGACATGTCGTAGGGTAACTTCAAAAACCCGACGTGAATGGGAACCTACGGTTCTGACCACCACGTGTTCACTAGGAAGGTTTTAGGTGGAGGGACCGAAAAAGAGAGTTAATATGGGCCTAAGGAAAAGTGCACAGGCATTCCGACATACCCCATGAGGATGGGGATCATGCTGTACGTAGTTCATGAGGAGGCATGGTGAGGTACCAATGCCAGGGGGAAAAGGGGTGTCAGGGCGTGGACCTTGCCCAAAATGAAGCTGTATTTGATAAATCTTGTTTGTCCTTTAAGGTAAGTGGTTATTCTTTTGTAAGGTGATAGGCCTAAAGTAGCAGGCCCTAGAGTCGCCACAAGAATCAATCCATAGTAGGCGTTGACAAATGGTATTCTTTGTGACCAACACCAAACATGGTGTCCCTTTGAGTGAGGACATCATGATACAGTGATGTTTTTTGTCGTTCGGTCGGGACGATAATGTCACAGTTTAGGGTTATGTGATAGGACCGGGTGACATTGTTTAAAGTCGTATGGATTGGACATGAAGGAATGCACACAACGTGGTACAACATACCTGACGTGAATGAGGACATAATCCTACACTACACTGTATGAAATTCCGAGAATGGAGCCTCAGAACAAGGGGCCTACATAGAGTTAAGAGGGCATGGGGCAGGACAAACTAGCTCCCAACTGAGCAGGACCCAGAAATGAGAGTTTCAGGTGGTCCTACATATCCCATAATGATGGGAATCAAGCCACACGTAGTTATAGAAGAGATCTTATTGTATGGTCTTATATCTCATACCATGGATGGAGTGAAAACCCGCCAAGTAAGTACAGACCACAACCTGATCCCTAAGACCACGTGAGTTAAACTCGGTGTGGGAAACAAGGGAGGAATATGTCTATTACAATACCTAGAATGCACAAAAAAGGGAAATCGGTGCGGAGCCATGAATGACGCCCATATCACCCCTTTGGTCCTCCTAACATGTGGATACGCACCAAGGAATAGTACCAAGAATTTCGAATTTCTACTTGGAAATGATGAGGTGGAGAAGGGTGTGAATCATGTAGCTGACATTTTGGGATTAATGGGATTGGCATGGTGATGGAGGATAACTATTGACCATGTTCGAAACATAGTATCCATATTGCGTTGGCCTGAAATGGGAATAACAAATGAGCATCGACTGCTGACCATATTCGCAATGCGGGATTTGTATCATCTTGTTGTCCACGACTCTTGAGGATGTTGGCTCGTAATGGTAGGAGGGCCCTTAAGCCTAGCATCTGTACCATTCTGAGGGCCTTCCAGCTGTGAATGTTGATGGAAGCCCTAATGAAGTGGAACACAAAGCCTCAAAAGAGGGTGGAAACATGTCCGAGTAGAGTCAGACATTCCAGGTACTAAACCAGAGTACCCTTAGGCACATTGATGAACAACCAAAGAGGGGAGATGAGGGTGATCATGAGAGAGAGGTATATGGTGTGGTTGTTATAAGCCTGACGTGAACGAGGAAATAATCCCATGTTATGCCATATACTCCCCTCCCATGGGAAGGGTAGGCCAAGGGGCCAATGGAAAATGGATATTTTTGGGAGATGGGATTAAACCCGAAATCTAGTCATTCGGGTGGTCATACGCATCCCATAAGGATTGAAATAAAGAAACATGTAGTTCTTAAAGGTAACCATGGGAAAGATACCTAAATGAGGGTGGTGTATGGAATGAAAAGTAACCTTATGTGAATGAGGACATAATCCTGCACCACACCGTACAGTTCGGGTAAGAACTTGGGTCGGGGCCCGAGAAGGCCAAGTGGCCTGAGGCTGGGCCTCATTCAGGGAGGCATGACCAGTTTGTAGTTTCATGTCTTTCAGTGAGGATGAGAGGGAGGATAAGTTGTCTCATCCGAGGATGTGTATGGCATGGTGAGGAACCCGACGTGAATGAGGACATAATCCCATACCATGATGTACACTCACAGAAGAGAGAACCTGAGATGGGGCCCCAAAAAGGCCAAGGGGACGGAGGCAGGGCCTTGTATGGGAAGGCCATACACCCTATTGTATGGTTACAACCTTATCACCACTCATAAGCCCATGTGAGCGGTGCTCAGTGTGGGAAACAAGGAGCCGGTCTCGGCTCTCCCTGTTAAATGGTGCCTGATAGTTGGCATCGCCCAGAGGGAGGTCCTCGCTTGTAGATACAACGGGGTAGAATGAACCACTACACTTGATGTTTGGGACCACTTTTTGTGGTCCTAATGATCCAGGATAGTTGTTGACCATGTTCGAAACACAAAATCCCTATAGTGACCTGAAATGGGAGAAACAAAAGAGCATCGACTGCTGACCATATTCAAAACGCGAGACATGTATAGTCTTGTTGCTCAACATCCTCGAGGGAGTTGGCCCGAAGTGGAAAGATATCCCTTAGGCCTAGAATACATACCATTCAGGGGCCCCTCCAGATGGGGAAGGTGATGGAGTCCCAATCAAAGGAGTGGGTGAAGAATAGTTGTACACATCTCTAAAATAGGCGAACGTCTCCAGGGAGAGGGATGTAGGGCCGGATCGAGGTTAGCTCGATGTGAATTGGAGTAAAAGTTTGCACCCCTGCCATATATCTTGACCCAGGGGGAAGATTCTGGAGTTTGGGTTGGGCCCAAAGATGAAATTTCCGGGTGTTCCTATATATCCCATAAGGATGGGAATCAGGCCATACATAGTTCTTGGAGGTCGTGCAGTTTAACATCGTGCGGTGAAGATGTGGGAGGATAGAAAAACGGGAGTGGGACATGATGCGACCATTATAACCCTTGTATGAGTGGGGCTAATGAAGCCCTCACCATATCGTGCAAGGATCCTCTTAGAGAACTATACCAATGGGGGATAATCAAAGATAAGAGCTTAGGGATGGGCTCAGGATGAGTCATCTGAGCGTCCCTACGTATCCCATATGAATAGAAATCAAGCCATATGTAGTTCTCAAGACGCAGTATAACGTTATCCTGGACGATGCACAGTTTAAAGTCCTACAGGACTGGACAATTTAAGGTCATGCCGGACCGGCGTGCAGTTTAGGGTCATGCGGGACTGTCCAATTGAAGGTTGTGCAGGACCATTAGGCTTAGGCAAAGTATTTTTTGAGGAACATGGAATTTGGGGGAGGAGTTATATGCTCTCAATCCATGGTTACCAGGGAGTATGCTCCACTGGGTTAATTCCTCTGGACTATGTAATGTACTTCCCATTTGGGCTCCAACTTGGGTGGTTTTCTGCCAGGGATCATTGGCGCTCGGAGGGCCAATACTGGGTTGCCTTGCGGAAAAGGGCAGAGGCGAACCGTCTTGTTGAAGGGTCTAGTCATCTCATTCTGATGTCTTTCCAGATTATGCTTGGCATGGAGCCTATTCTGGTCAAGTGGTTCCAATTATGCTAGATGGATTTTGGCCACTGTATCTGGAGCCTGCTGGTTATAGACCACAGTGTGTAATGAAGACATCTGGATCTTGATGGGAAGGATGGCCTCAGCCCAGTACTCCATGAAATATGGGCTCACCGGGGTGGAATTTTGAGTCATTGTCTGATAATCCTAGAGGGAATATGGGAGCTTGTCCAGCCAACTCTTCTTGTTCTAGCCAACCATATTCTGAAAAATGTTATAGAGGGTTTTTTGAATGCCTTGATCTGTCCATTTTCATGTGCGTGATAGAGGTAGGTATGGTTTGAAAGGATATTGTACTTGGCGTACAATTTCATCAGCTCGGCTGCTCAGAAGTGGGTTCCATTATCAGCGAGGACAGCATGAGGGAATATAAACCGGTGGATGATATTTGAACTCACAAAGTCAATGATAGAACGAGCCTTGACCTCCTTGAGCGGAACTGCTTCTACCCTCTTAGAAAAGAAATCTGGGGCTGTCAGGATGAACCTGCACTAGAGAGCTGTCACCGGTGGGTATGGTCCTAGAACATCGACTCCCCACACCGCAAATGTCCTATAGTACTTAGTGGAGTGGTGAGGTTCTTGAAGCTGACGTATGAAGTTAGCATTAACATGGCATGCATGAAATCTCTGGTAAAACTCTATACAATCATGTATCATAGAGGGCCAGAAGTACCCCAGTCTATGGATCTGATGGGACTGCTTTGGCCTATCCTGATAGGCACCACACGAACTGGAAAAAACCTCCTGCATGACCTAAGAAATCTCAACCCCGTGGATGCAACAGAGGATAACACCATCGAACCCACATTTTTAGACGATTTTCCCAAGACCGGGACCACTCAGGAGGGTAAACTGTAGCGTGCGGCGTTGGATTCGATCACGCTTAGCCCGATCATCCAGGAGGAAACCATTTTGGAGTTGCTCGAGAAAAGGGAACTCCAGTCTAGAGTCGCTTCAACCACTACATCTAAAGAGCCTAGTGGTCATGACGTGGAGGATCTGGCCGTAAGATGGCTTACTCGCAGGCCGTCGTCATACTCTAGGGTGACAGGGGCAATAATTCTCTAGTGTGCCACATGTATAATCAGATCACCCTACTCGAGCTCTGCATGTGATTCAGCTAAGTTGGCCAAAGAATCCGATCGACCATTCTATGACTGAGGGACATGGGTAACCTCCGGTCGAGAAGGGAACTGGGCCATTAGCTGGAGGGTGCGTTCGAATAATGGTATAAGCTCTGGCTTTCTGACAATGTATTCACTATTGACATGCTTGATGTCTATCTCGGAATCCCCTTTCGCATGAAAATGGGGAACATCGATCTTGAGGGCCAGCTCGAGGCCTGTGATAAGAGCCTGATACTCTGCCTCATTATTGGTGAAGCCTTCTGACAATAGTAATGAGTGTGGCAGAACGGCTTGTGCCGGTGTAATGAAGACGATACCCAGGCCCACTCTATTGAGTCGAGGATCATTGAGCCTCCTACCAGTGGGGCTCGGGGAGGTACCGTCAAAGTGCAACTGTAAACACGGGATGACATGATCTACCGAGAGGATTGCCTCGTCGAGAAAATCCAAGTCCAAGGACTGGTCTGCGATGGTTGGATGGGAAGCTAGGAAGTTTTCCAATGCCTCTCACATGATGGACTTCTGGGGGAAAAACCTGACGTCGAGCTGCTGGAGGATTACTCCCCACCGTTCTAGACGGCCGATCAACAAGGGGCGATTCAGAATGTACTTCAGTGGGTCTACCAGAGACACCAGCTGTACCGCATGGTGCTGTAGGTAATGTCGAAACTTCTGCACCACAAATAATAGTGCAAGTCACCTCTTCTCAATGGGGGAGTATCTGGTCTCTGTATCAATAAGAATGCAGCTGAGGTAGTAGAGACGGTACTTTGTCCCCTCATTGTCCTTCTGGGCGATCAAGGGGTCGAGGGATCTTTCCAGGGAAGTCATGTACAAGATTAGTGGCTTCCTGGATATGGGTGGAATCAAGACCGGAGGCTGGAGAAAGTACTTATTAATTTCCTTGAATGAGTTCTAACACTCATTGTCCCATTCGTAGGCAGAGCCTTTCTTCATTAGCCAAGAAAAGGGCATACACATGCCAACCATATTTTCAATGAAATGGTGTATGTAGGCTAAGTGGCCTTGAAAACCTCGAATCTCTCAGATATTGCTCATGGGAGGCATCTAGCTGATTGCCTTGATCTTCTCTAGGTCGATCTCGATGCCTCGATATCTGACAATAATGCCAAGAAACTTCTCAGAAGTTACCCCGAAGGAACACTTAAAAGGGTTCATCTTCAAGTGGCGGGAGTGGGGGAAGCCGAACACTTTCTCAAGGTCCTTGAGATTCTCATGGCACTGGCGAGACTTGACCACTAGATCATCCTCATACCATTCCACCAATCCCGAGGATTGGTTGGAATATGCGGTGCACATCCCACTGATAGGTGGAACCTGCATTCTTCTAGCCGAAGGGCATAGCCGGGTAACAGAAGGTACCTTGGGGCGCCCTGAAAGAAGTGGACTCTTCATCCTTAGGGGCCATCCAGATCTTATTATATCCAGAGTGACCATCCATGAAGGAGAGGTCTTGGAACTTGGTCGTATCATCGATCAATATTTCTATCACATGAAAGGGAATATCATCCTTCGGACAGTGATGGTTGAGATTCCAAAAGTCAATACAGACTCTAATTTTCCCGTTCTTCTTCCTGACTAGCATGATGTTGGCTAGACACTTAGGGTACTGGAACTCCTTGATGAAGTTGGACCTGATGTGCTTGTCAACTTCAGCCTAGACCATGGCACCATGAGAAGGGTGCATCTTTATGGGAGGTTGCTTGAACCCGCGATTGTTCGTCGGGAGACCAAGGTGGTGGAAAACTACCTAAGGATCTAGTCCTCGCATTTCATAATAACTCCAGCAAAATATGTCACGGTGCTGTTTAAGAAATTATATGTACCGCTGCTGCTCGTCGAGGGACATGGTGGCACTGATAAATGTGGGTCTCAGATCTACCTCGCTAACAAGGTCCACCTACACCAGCTCATCGAATGTGATAGAGACGCCATCTTCAAAGGCGGGGGGAGTGTCCTCCAAATCCTCTTCTTCACTTTCAGAGGAGGGATTCTCAGTGGGTGAGGCTTCCCCTAGGTTGGAAGAACCTGACGAGAGGCTGGTACCAGCCTGGACATTAGTGGACAGTGTATCAGGAGATTCATGCACCGCTGACACCATAACGATGAAGGTAGTCGATCTGATCCCATATGGACTTTGGCCCAAGGGGCTAGGCATGATGATATAAAAGAAATAGGGTTGCATTGGGTTGATCTAGTTAATCCTAGCCTAGTAAAACAGACACGTATGACGTACTGCCTTTTCCATGGGGCAAACATCCCAGTGTCGTACGGCGGTAGGAGGTTCTGGGATCACCTGAGCCTAGTTTATGTATGAGTACGAGGTGATTTTCCTCCCTCGCATGGACTTTGGAATATGACTTCTTCTTTTACTGGAGGAAACAAAGCATTTCCCCATGTTGGGGTTCATGACATCCAATCAATGGATTGGTAAGACATAGGTGTCATCCAAACCTGCCCAGGGGTCACTTGTGACCGGGGCGGGCTCAACATTACTTTCCAGAATCTGGTTATCCTTGCTCTTGTAATAGTCAGCATCTAGATAACGGGCATCACAAGAGGAGATGTGAGATGAATCACCTTGGAGTATGCCTAATCTACCATTAAGGGAGTACTTGAGGCATTGGGGATATGATGAGGGGACCGTCTCCTGCAGATGGAGCCTTGGTTTGCCCATCAATGCATTGTACGCGGTGTCCTAGGAGACGACCATAAATTTAGTACTGGAAACTAGGACACCTAACTGGTTCATCAAACAGATCATGCCGACTGGGGTCTACTCTGTCCTGTCATATCCCTAGATCCTTAAATCGTAGGATTCAGGTCATCCTCGGATAACCCCAGCTTCCGAAGCGTCTGCGTCGGGATAATGTTGATCTCAGAGCCGGTGTCAACTAGACAACGACTAAACTCCACCCCGTTAAATTGGATGTGATATACAGTGGGCAGATGTGACCCTATATGGGGGAGCCTTCATCTTCTTTCGAGAATGAGATGATGGCATGGAATTCGGCATTCTCAACTGCTTCAACATGAATGGCTTCTGCAGCTTCTACCTCCATCTCAAACTAGAGGGGGATCCTTGAAGCCTCAGTGAGGGCCTCACTCATATCTGAAGAAAAGTGGAGGGATTCAAGGATGGAAATCCTTTATGGGATGCCAGAAAGGAGATTGATTACATCGTACTTCCGTTCTAGTCCAGAACATCTGCTTACAGGAGGGCGCTTGGCGATTGGGGGCATGGCAGGCCCTGTCGCCTGGACCGACAACTACCTGGTGCTGGGCACATCTTACTGCCCACTCATCGAAGCATGAAGAGTAGCTTCTAGATGAGTTCCAGATGACTGATATAGGCCTGTAGTGGGGTGAAGGTGGTCGCGAGACAACTGAAGTGGCTCCGTATGATCCAATAGCACAGACGGTGGTGGAGGCGGTCCTCATGACCCCGGATGAAGATGCTTCAAGTGATGAGCTCTGTGATGGGCCAATTTTCTGGTCTCAGTGGCATGCATGACCTAGATAGAGGTGCGAACTGATGGGACTTGATGAACCAAATGTTCATGGATTCGCCAACATTGGCGTCAGCTCGGGACGTTGGGGAGGTTTTCCTAGCATTTACCCTCGTCGGGAGTCATATACGGGTTTACCAACACGACGGTATTGACCGAAGCTTACCCTGGACTGTCACTAAAAGAGTCATCTAGCACTAGGAAGATCATGGGAGGTATCCCCATCTCTGGTGTCTTGAAGTCGCCGAGAGTTCCAGACGACAACGACATTGGCAAGGTGCATTTCTTTTTCTTACGGCGCTGATGCTTTCTATTCTGGGAAGAGGTCGGCTGAGATAATGTTGCAGAAGTGGTGGTCATAGATTCTAAAGGCTCTGGCTGATTCAGACATGCTAAAATGATGACATGGGCACAAGTGGTCATATTTCGGGCCATTCAGTCGTCGTACTTCTAGGATCCGCGGCTGGAAACCTATTGCCACTCACCTTCACTGTCTATACCATTGTCTGACCTTACAAAGACACCCTCCATTTGTGCCGGGGTCGAGCCCAACCTGAATATGTTTTCATCAACCTGGCCTTGGAGACAGTCCTAAAACACATATCACTACTTGAGGGTGTTCCCAAGAATCCAATGATAGGGGCAGTAGTTGGGGTGATCAGTGAGATTCGCCTCTGTCGGTCTTCTGCACTCAAAAAAGCATACAATCTCCTACTCTAGGGTGCTACGGATGTAACTGGGGACCTGATTATCATTGAACGAGTAGGTACAGTGTCTTATTTCTAGATAGAAATCCTTTGGATCCTAGCCCTAATGTGGATCTGGAGGGGCCTGTCAAAGAGGTGGACCCTGATTATCCTGCCTGGGTGGTGGTGGCGCATTACCTGGGGGAGCCTACCGATTCTGAGGATGTTGCGGAGCTGGTGGCTATGCCTAAGAGAGAGGGACTCTATGAGGCCGTGGGGCCAGGGCTACTGGTAGCAATTCTAGTTGCCTGGGGGATTCTATTTGGGCCACCACGGTGGGCTCGTCTATGGAAGCTCTCCTTGCTGGGATTACAGGGGGCAGCGGACAGGCCTACGTGGCATGTTACAGGGCTTCTTCGAGGCGCTAGGCCTTATCTGAAAAGTCTCTGAACCCTCCAGGGTATTTTTGAGTTATTAGGGAAGGAATCAGTTCCATCTTAACATTCCTTACACACATCGTCAGTAATTTCTCCTCAATCAGTGGCATGTCGAGGGATTATGTGAGCCACATCCACTAGGTGATAAAGTCCACGACTCGCTCATTATACCTTTGCTTGCACTTGAAGAGGTCTATGATACTAGTCTTCCGGGTGGTAGAGCTGAACTGGTAGAGGAACTTCTTGAGAAGGTCCTCCCAACTGGTCACAGATTCGATGGGGAGCTGGCTATACCAGTCGAATACCGGCCCCAGCAGTGTCTAAACAAAACAGTGTAGCTTGGTAGCCTCCCACTGCGCTGGAGTCCCCAACAAGGGCCCACAACTTCATTTGAAGTGGTCCAGATGCTTTGATGGGTCCCATGTCCCATTAAACGGGGATAAGGTGGGATTCCCGAAACCCAGAGGCACCGACATATCATCCACCCATGCCGGATATGGCTTTCCATCTAGTGGGATTTCCACCTGCCGCGTTTCCAATGCCTCAATGCGGGAAATGAGTACCACCATAGGATCATCCGGGTGGGGGAACCTATAATGACATGGATCTCTAACCACAAGTGTGTTGCTGGGCTCTTCGACATGGTATATAGGTTCATCGGCTCGTGGAGTGACTGGTGGAGCAGCCTGCGGGGCAGCTGGGGGAACCCGGGATGGATTCATTGGATTGCCGCACTATTCGAGAGGGTTTGATGAGGCATACCGTACCCTATTTAAGTGATTTACGGATTCAACCCACTCCGAAGGAGCGGTATGATCCGGGTTTCCTGGAGGCATCTCACTGGGGGTAGTTGTTCCAACCCCTGATTCCCATCCCTAGGATCGTCGTAGTCAGGTCATCGCTCTACAACAAATTCAACCAGGAATTCGTAAACCAACCTCTTTTTCTCAGCATGTTTCTGGTGCAACGTGGCCTTCTCGGGGACCTCCTCCATCTTCTGCACTGAGGCGGATGGGTCAGAGTGCTTGACGGCTCTAACATGCTCTTTTCCCTTACCGGTATTCCTACGGAGTAACAACAGCTCGGTGGATGGAGGGAGACCATGTAGGTTCCTCTAGTGATTATTAAACCACCCCGATGGGTCCAGTAGTGGTGTCATACCCTCAGGAGGTAAGTCTCCATCGAGAAACTCCAGCTCGTCCTCCTTGTCCACTATGTCGGCCATGTTGACTGTGACTCTTCCTGGGGGTATGTTCTCAATATCGCATAGCGAGTCGGGCTGCCACCGGATTGAGCTAAAGGGGAGGGAAGCATACTACCCCCATCAATGGATTTGAATGTCGGTGGTAGCCTCCCTAATAATTTAGCGTAGTACCCTGATAATCTGAATGCATTGCTATTGGAGGGCCTCAGACGGCCTGGTGACTCGGGGCGCTGGGCCACAGGGAGTGCAGCCAAATCGACAAGACGATATTGCTCGCTGATGTCTTCAAACTGCACTCGTCTCCATGGATAAACCATGTGCAAATTATGGAGACTGAAATGAATTGCCCATAGGGTGTAGCGGAAACACACAACCTCCTCTGGGATGAGGGACTCGGGTTTGCAGAAATCATGCACTGCCATGGGCCAGAACTCCTCAGGGAAGTGGTCACCTCAAGGATGCTCCAGAAGATCCTTGACTCAAATTCAGGGTCTATCCCTTGATTTACACACTCTCCATGTATGTTTGGTTATGGAACTGGAAGCCGTACTGAGTTAGACCACTGGGACGGCAAGTCGGCCGGTGGAGAATACGACGAATGGGCTGACTGGACGCCGATTCCTAGACTGTCCTCTGAAGAGTGCAATGACCTGGCTTCTACGTCGCGGTAGGATGGGATGACGACCGTTGTTCCTGACATAGGGGCCAAGGCTGCTGGTGATAGGTCGTGTTGCTGCTGGCCTGCCATTGGTCCCCAGAATAGCTCTCAGGGATCTCTTATGGAGGTATAAATCACTTCTGGTGATGAGGGTGGTGACTGCAGGACTGTAACCTGTGGGATCACCATATTTTCATCCTCCTAGATAAACCTATGGAGGGAAGAAGGAATCCAGTGGACCTCGCATTCTAGGAGCACCAGGTAGATGTGCCTCATCCCTGCCCCGACCCTTGACTCGGATGAGCAACAGGAGGGTTCCCGAGCTGAGTCGTACTCTGCTTTAGAGTCTGATAAGAGGAATTGTTTGATCTCTATTCAGGCCTTCCCAGGATTCTTCATATGGCAGCGATGTCCCACCCTCCTACCCATGGGTGGCTCCTCGGGACAGATCTGATTCGTAACATGGGGTCCTTCGACCGCACTGGTGGTAGGGTGGAGAGGGTTTCCCCTAGAGAAAGCTGAGTTGTGAGGAGCACCAGGACAAATGTTGAAGGGGACAAGGGGAGGACCTCCATGAACAGCACTTGAGCAGGAAAAACCTCCACTGGAACTAGCAGGAGCATGGGGAGGACCTCCATGCTTGGTGCGGGTGGACCGATGATGGCCTTAACCTCTCTGGTTGTAGGGGTGAGGAGGACCTTCGCCAGTTGTGGAGGGGAAATAGGGAGGTTCGCCACATTAGAGAGAGACTGGATGGGTAATGTCTCCACATCGACTGTCGGGGTCAGGAGGATGGACTCATACCCAGTGTGATGGGCATGAGAGAGGCTTCTGTGTCGAGCATCACTACTGTGGGACAGACCTTCATTCGGATTGGGGGTAGCTTGGGGCATACCTCCATGTTGAGCCTTAAAGCGGGGAAGACCAATGCTCTTTGTAGTAGTGGTATTGGCAGGACCTCCGTACGGGGTGGAATCGTTGCAGGATTGTTCATGGTGACCCCTACTCATGCGTGTGACCTGGAAAGTAAACATATCCTACTCGTGGGGCGGTTGGGGCCTCGATCCCGGTCAGGAGTATAAGCTCCACTTCTTAGTGTGTGAAGGGACTTGATGATATGCATTGGCAGTGGATAAGGCCATAGTATTCGTCGACGTTAACGCCCCATGGTAGGCGTCCTCAGCTCGTGCCTGACGCTGGCATTGTGTCGGACGAGCCGGTGCTGGTGGTGCAGGTGCATAGCTTACCTTCTCCTCTGACAAGGTCGGGTTGCGGCGTTGACGTGGCTGGGTGGGGGCCCTTGCTGGGAGCCCCATGATTGAGACTCTGACCGGGCTGGGCCAGACGTCGCCCACCTCATCAGCGCAAGGCAGGGATTTTTCAATGTGCTCCGGGGACAGGCTCCAGAAATGATTGAATGTTGGGGTGGGTAGCAGTGGCTCCCTCCATGGCCCTCGGGAGTGGCGTTGACGGCGGGGCCTAGATGCCTCCAGGTCCAGGCGGGCTATATCCCGGGTTGGGATTATGCCCTCCTCCTCATAATGACGTACGAGATATTTAATTACCCTATGTTGGATAACATAAGGTGGGGAGATGGGGCATGGGCTCCCCATGGTCATGGACGCAGAAGCCATTGTAGAAGCAGTGAAGCCATGCAGTGCGACTGTGCTAGCGTTGCCCCTACCCCTGCATAGGTGGGCGGGCAGTGATTGTGTTCCTATGGCAGCACCCTGATTCCTGAGAAGCAGGGTGATGAACTCGTGAATGATGAAAGGAAATAGGAATCGACGACCAATCCCCAGTTCCATCCCGTCTTCCATGACCGGTAAGAGGGATCCATGCTGACAATGTCGCAGAATGGGATGTCCAAAGTTCTAATGCACCAATATCTGGGGAGTTTCACGCCAAGCTCGCTATTTTCTTGGCAGGACCCGATGCCAGATAATTGGATCTGGTGACACTTCAATCCATTGATGCCCCACATTCTTATAATATTTGTTTTGAGGAGAAGAACATCACGTTGGGTTCACCATTTTTGTTTCTGACACTTTCGCCAGGGCACGCGCGTCCGTCTGCTTAAGTACGACAGGTTTAGCTTTGTTACCCCGCATTTCCTCTTACCAAAGGTGGGTGTCATCCGTTCCATGTTTAGGGACGTTTTCTCCATGATCGAAATGGGATGATCGGATATCCGTTCTCCATTCCGTGGATTCCTCCTCAGAACTCGTCACCTAGTCCGTGTCTCCCTCATATATTTAAGACATAGTTCACGAAACTCTTCATCATTCCATATCTTCATAGACAATAGTTAATTACGCTTCTTCTGTCAGGACATTCCAAGGGGTATGGTCAGGGAAACAACCTTAAGTTAGCGGAGTAGTCATGTTGGGTCATCACTGGCATGTTTGGACGCTGGGGAATTGGCATGTCTGTCTTCTGTCCATTATTATAGGGCCTCTTGAGGGTGCGGAAGCTTGAAGAATCCCACAAAAAATGCAGGGAATCATATGCCATGGGAATGTATTAGAGGTTTTACCCAGATTCCAATTTTTAACATAGGGTATGTCGCAAGTTTAACGTCCAACGGAGATGGATCGGGATAATCAGAACACTGACTAGAGTGGATGAGACGGAGGAACCCCTTTGAGGGAACACCGATATTGGGGCCATCATGTGGGTGGCCTCCCGAATTCTATTAGACAGAACGAAGAATGGAATGGAATTATCCCACCGGAATGTGGCGGCTTGGGTAAGGATCAGGATGGACGATGGAGTGGTTGATGGGGATGTTGAATGGGATGAGACCGTCATGAAGATGACGGTAGTGTTAGTATTGAACCCCGAAGAGACTTCCTATGTTTCCTTGTGGCAAGGAATCTAAGTTTGCGTAGATCATCTGATGATGGATTACCGTCAAATGGGGTTAACAACGGCTTACTACTGAATGAGGTTGCAACGACTTACCGCTGGATAAGGATGTCAATGGCTTACTGCTGAATAGGGTCACAATGGATTACCGGTGGATGGGGTCACAACGGCTAACCGTTGGATGGGGTCGAACCGATGTGAAGAAGGTCAGAATGACCGGGTGGTGGACTTGAGCCTTAGGGAGGCTTCCAACGTACCCTTCCTTGACATGGATCAAATACCATGTAGTTCAGATGGTGAATACAATTTAACATCATGCGGGATGAGGGAAAACCGACGTGAAGGGGGTCTAAGCGACCAATGGGTGGTGGGCTTGAACCTCAGGGAGTATTTCTACATTCCTCTCCTTGGTGAGGATAAAAGAAAACATAGTTCAGATGGACTATGAGGCTGCCCAAGGTGGTGGGGCTTGAACGTCATTGAGGCTTCCTACGTACCATGCCTTGACATGGATCAAAGTCCTCGTAGTTTGGAAGGAGATGGGATTACGCTCTGAGGTGACCCAAGGTGGTGGGGCTTGAACCTCGTTAAGGAATCCTACGTACCATGCCTTGACATTGATCAATGTCCCCATAGTTCAGGAGGATAGGGGCTTGAACCTCATGGAGGCTTCCTACGTACCATGCCTTGACATGGATCAAAGTCCTCTTAGTTCTTGAGGAGAGGGGCTTACTCTCTGAGGAAACCCAAGGTGTTGGGGATTGAACCTCGTGGAGGCTTCCGATGTACCATGCCTTGACATAGATAAAAGTCCTCATATTTTGGGTGGAGATGGAATTACGCTCTGAAGCGGTCCAAGGTGGTGGGGCGTGAACCTCGTGGAGGCTTCTTACATACCATGCATTGACATGGATAAAAGTCTTCGTAGATTGGGTGGAGAGGGGCTTACTCTCTAAGGCGGCCCAAGGTTGTGGGGCTTGAACCTCGTGGAGGCTTCCTACGTACCATGCATTTACATGGATCAAAGTCCCTGTAGTTTGGGTGGAGAGGGGTTTATGCTCTAAGGCGGCCCAAGGTGGTGGGGCTTGAACCTCATGAACGCTTCCAACGTACCATGCCTTGACATGGATCAAAGTCCCCATAGTTTGGGTGGAGAGGGGCTTATGCTCTGATATGGCCCAAGATGGTGGGGCTTGAACCTCTTGGAGGATTCCTACATACCATGCCTTCACATGGATCAAAGTAGTTGTAGTTCGGGTGGAGAGGAATACAGTTTAACGTCATGTGAGGCTGGGGCGAATTGACGTGTAGGGGGGAGGAGCGACCAATGGGTTGTGGGCTTGAACCATAGGGAGGCTTCCTACGTACCATTCCTTGACATGGACCAAAGTCCACGTAGTTCGAGATGGATTTAGGCTTATGCTCTAAGGCGGCCCGAGGTGGTGGGGCTTGAACCTTCTGGAGGCTTCTTACGTACCATGCCTTGACATGGATCAAAGTCCCCATAGCTCGGGTGGAGAGGAATATTGTTCAACGAAATGCGGGATGGGGGAATTGTCTAGGTCGATGCTTACTCTATTCCCATGTGAGTCATGATTGGTGTGACAAACAAGGGGTAGTAAAGGCCTGACGACCACGTCACGAAAGGTGCGTCCGTGGGAAGTGAAGAGGGGCTTAAGCGTGGGGCGGCCCAGGGAGAGAAAGATTGAGTCATACTTCGATATGGAAGCCTGATGGCGACAAAGCGTAGTAGGAGAGGGACTTGGGACCAAAGAAAGGAGGAGCCATGTTCCTTATCACGCCCTCTGCTGGCCTTAGGGACCGAAGCTGAATGGAGGATCTGGGATGCTATGCTTCCTCCTAGAATAAAACTAGGGGCTTTCACAAAGGTGGATTCCCTTCCCCACGGACAAACTCCACTCCCTTAAGGAGGATATCATCCCCTATGGAGACCAGGGGAGTGGAGAATGTCCAAGGTATGGGCACCCCACATGCAAGGCATGGGGTGAGGTCGCAGTTTAACATCTTGTTCTTAGGACGATGGTGCTTGGCAGTTTAACGTCCTGCCGCTCGGATGATGTGGGTGTGCTCCACACCCCTAGGACTTACATAACTGGTACCCTCTGCTCCTTGTGGGAGGGAAGGCACCTGCAACACCATGGAGAGGGGGTGTCATGGAGTGAACCATCGAGGGGTCCACGTTAGCATGGCTATGCAAAGAAGAAATATCCATTAGCATGCCTATGTGTATAAGCATTAGGAAAAGAAAAGAAATGGGTGATATTGTCCAGGTGACATTGAAGTCACATCGTGAAAACCTGGAGGGTCGAACGGGAAAAGAAATTTCCAAGCAGAGGGGTCTATAGGCAGGGTCCTCGTGAAGCACTGTTGCTCCGCGTGGCGGAGGGCACTTTTGAAGGTGTGTGACTCGCGAAGTGGGGTGCCTTATCCTTAGCATGGAAAGGAGGTATATATGGGAGGTGCTTCGTGAAGTGGATGGGAATTCGCGGAGCAAAGCCTCGCGGAGCAAAGGTGCCTCGCGAAGCGAGGTGTCGGGAAGCAATGTGCTTACCGAAGTAAAGTGACCCTACATTTTCATGTAGATCATGTGTACATGAAGGGTGTTTTGTGAAGCATAAACACTCTACAATGACCTGAGTCCCCTTGGGGATCCCCTTACTTCGTGAAGGCCCTTAGTCTTCATGAAAGGAATCACTCTCAGAAAAGGGGATCATAATGGGACCAAGGGGAGGCAGTTCTTGAAGCAGAAGTACCTCACCCATCTCATGGTTCGCAGATCAGAAGGATGCTTCACAATTCGAGAGCTGGGAAGCCAAATGGTAGGATTTTAAATCCCTTGGACTTAGGGGGATCCCTATAATTATTGGAAAGAGGCTCCGCAGAGTGGAGCTCACGTAGCGCGAAGAGGGACTTGGTTGTTTCGCGGCGGATCGTGAACGTCAAATGCGGTCACAGAGCATCCCGCCTTCTTTCTTCACGGTGGGATCGTGAACATAAAATGCATTCGCAGAGCCTCCCACCTCCTTTATTCACGGCGGGTCCTCGAACGTCAAATGCATTCAAAGATCCTCCCACCTCCTTGCTATGTGGCGGTCATGGTGCTTGGGAACTCCATGAAGGGGCATTGCGAGGCAGTCAATGGGGCCTTCTTTGGGCCTCTTCTTTGTCCCAAATTTTGGATCCAACACATAAAAATAATACATAAAAAATATATTCATATTTGGAAATAATATTGATATCTCCCTTACAAACACTCCTTCAAAAAGAATAACAATACGGCTGACTTCCATACCCAATTCATTGGAAGGATATCACAGACCCACCAATATATTGTTTGTCACAGAACCACCATTCCTTGGTTAAGAACCTAGCCATGTTTCCTTCATTTATAATGGAACCACCGATCATCATAATAAATTTACAAGAACCCTTACAAAATCATAAAAAATGGAATCCCACATTTCATTATAAAACTCATAAAACAACCATTAACCATTTCATAATTTGATTTACCCATGGAAAAAAGAATGGGTTCCAGGAAAATCTCTTGAAAAATAATAATACATCTAGAGAAAGAACAAGGATGGTATAATTACAAATTGTGCGTAGTGGATCATAAGTAACAAAAATGTTTGTTGATGTTGATGAACAAAAATTCAATTAAAATATCATTAATAACATTTTTATGGAAATATCCATTCAATTATTAAAATCACATAAAAAAACTAAAAAATCAAAAAAAATATTATAAAATCCCTTATATTTGAATTTTTTTTTGAAATATTAAGGAATATTCAATTAAAATAATTTGTATTATGAATGGAATATATGTTCATGGTGAAAATGGTAAATATAAAAATTATTTTCAAAATATTATTAAGGGATTAAAAATTTACTTATTTGGAAGACATCAGGAAATTTCAAATTTTTAAACATTTTAAAATATGATCAAACATGCTGAAGAAATGATTTTTTAAATAATTTGTTTATAGAAATAACATCTCCAAATAATAGAAAATATAGATATGAAAATATAAAGACAATTTTTCTAAATTAAAATACACGATCATTATCACTTACAAACAACCTTTTCATGTTTATTTAATAAAAAGTATGGAAATAGAAATTATACATATTAAATAATTTCATAACTAGAGGAGAATAAAATAAAAATGTCTCAATAAAATAATCTCCTATGATTTCCTCGAAATAATACATTACGATAAACAATCGCAAAAATAAAAATTATTGTAACATAAATCTTTTTCCACTATAGTATCTTTTCAATCACAATCCCCAAGAAATAATAAAAACAAATGATAAGTTAATATAACTAAACTACGTATATTCATGACACAACAAATAAAATTGGAAGATGATACACCACATAAAATAACATAGGTCTAAAATATAACATATATACCAAATAATGATAGTTTTTGATGAATAAAACATACAAAGATCATATCATTGAATTGACAATTAACCAATTTATATATTATATGTAAAAAATATAAATCAATTCCAAAAATGGGGAAATAAAACATAATCAATTAATAGTCCATTTGACACATAATCATACTAGATAATGAAAAATTAATAATAAATATAACCCAATGAAAAGGAAATTGAGTTATGGAATTCCATACCACTTGGTAACATAAAATTCAAATACCCATGGATAAAATAATTTAAATTGAAATATAAAATACCATGAATTATAGAGGATTAATTATATTACATGTAAAATGGTTATTATATACACTATAAAACTTAATTTAGTTTTTTAATAATAAAATATGGCTCAATGAAGGAAAATTGAGTTGAAATCCCATACCTCAAGTTCGAGCTTTACATGTAAATATTTGAACTCCTATATAATAATATTATTTCAATTATTTGATTTATTAAGTACATTTCCATTTTCAATACATTATTTATAAATTATTTAATATATTTGATTTTGAGGAAATATTTAAATAATAAGTCATTTCTTTCCACCTCGTGTATTTTGAGGATATTCGGTTCATTGATTGAAAATGAATTTAGTGAGATGACAATGCTAAATGGGGTAATTATTTCAACATATCCCGAATAATAATATTGATTTTTTTCTCATATTTATGCAAAAAATATACTTTTAAAACATATATTGGATTATGGGTTTAAAAAATGGATGACGTTACAGTCATAAAGATTGCAGGCCATATGTACACATGGGCGAAGTTTCCATTATTCAAAAATCATTATCGAATGTAGGTATGTAATATTTTATCATTGTAGAATGATAATACTATTTTAAATATAATTTTTTAATAAAATATTTTTTACCTATATCATTTATGTAATGTGGTTAAGATAAAATAATCACATCCTTTTATGGAGGCAGTAGTCCACATGTACACACAAACGATGTTATCATTTTTTTAATGAGTGGATTGGTATGAATGAAAATGATATATTACATGTAGATAGAGATAAATATTTAATTATAATTATAATTACTTAATATTTATAATTTAAATTATTATATTTATCCAGTATACCTTACATGAAATTCCTTAGTGAAAAAAAATTCACATTGCTTTGTGAGACGCTAGTCCACCGTACACAAGAGTGACGTCATCGTATCCCCTAGAGAAAACAATGTTATTTGATATATGTTATATAATAATTAAATATGTTTAATTATGTTAGGATTACAATATATATAATCTCAATACATCATTTTGATAGTCTATGAGTGGAAATAATTGAAAAAAATCACACTTGTTTGTGAGGTGGTGGATTGTCATACACCCGAACGGTGGTTTTGTTTACCATTTGATGGAATGGGAGATTAATTTTAGTTATTCTATTAAATAATAAAATATTAGAATATTTTATATATTTTTATCATATAACAAGGATTTAATAATATTTTAATGAGTTTTTATAATAAATAAATGAAAAACGCATTATTAAGCATGATACCTCTTATTCGGACAACAAACTTTGGTTAGAAGCAAAGGCCTCCTTAAGATATATTGATGATAAAAAATGAAAATATGATGTTTTAATGGAACTACATAAAGTGTTTGGGAAGGTATGGTTGATCTGAAAGGTTTTTATGGTGGGAATATAACATGATAGATAGTGGAATTTTATATTTTAGGTTAGTGAAACCCTTGTAATTTTTAAATAAAAACGGTTATATACTAATTTTTATCATTATAGATGGATAGAATATGAAAAATATTAGATCATAATACATTTAAATATATAATTATCATCAAAAAAGTTATTTTATCCTATTTTCTAGGACATTTTTACAGTTATCCATTTAGTTTGTCCCCTCTGTAAATCATTTTTTACCTTAACCATTGTAAACTATTATTTTTGGATTCAGTATTCATTATGAAAAATAAATTATGTTTGAGTTATTATATAATATAAATTATTTTTATTGAAAATATATAATCCATTTTTTCTAAATTTAATTTCCAAAAGCGGCGGAATTTATTTTTAAAAAAACCCACAGATGTGATGAAAAAGTTGTTTTTAAGAAATGTATTTTTTTTTGGAAAAAGATGGTTTTATATAAAATCTATGACTATAGATAATAATTATATACATTTAAATTAATATTAGTTAAAATTTAATATTTACAATTAATAATAATTATTTCTTATTATGGGTTTTTTATTTAAAAATTCATGAGATACATTTTTCACTTTAAAATAGTTTTTTTAACCTGCTTTTAAAATAAAAATTTTACCTTAATGAAATTTCAATATAAAAATAATTAATGTTTATTAAATATAATTAAATAATAATTCTGTTATTTTAGATCTTATTCATAACATAATAGATATTTTAAATTATATAATTTATTGAAATGAAATGATTGTTTTATAAGAATCATTATTTTTTACTATTCACTAAAAAATATATATTTTCAAAAAAATAACAAAGTCACACCCTATGTTAATATTGATAAAATGATTTCAATAATGAATATAATTTTACCAAAATAAAAATTAAATCACAATAAATCACAATAAATCACATGTAATATTTAATCATAAAAATCATTACAAATGTTTTTCTGAAGGAAATATATTTTTATCAATAAAATTAACCTAAATAAAATTGATTGATTATTTTATAATAATTTGTAAATATATTTATATTAGGCCAGAAATATTTATATAAATAAAAACAAATTAGTTAATACTATTGTTTCCCATTAATTTATTGGCTATGTTATAACATTATTATTTAACATAATATAATTTAATTATCCATTTAAGCGCGATTTTGTGGGCCTTGTATGCTATTGAGCACAAAATCATTTTCTAAATATAATTGTGTTACAATCTCCCCCACCCCCTTTATTAAAATTTTCACTAACAATTTGAACATTATCATTTTTATTAGGTCTTGTATATCTGAAAATACCTTTATTGTAATATAACATTGTAATAAAGATTAACAAAAAAATTCTCTTGAAAATAGGGAAAGGGAATTATGAAGGTCATTAGACAAATAATTGTCAACATAGGAGAATAATAGTGGAATGTGAATATATGAACATTAAAGAAATGTTTATATAATTATGGAGAGTGATTTAGATCATTGATCATATGAAATTCATTGATCAATAGAATATAATTGACCTCAAAATCCTAAATTTATGATGTGTTAAATGACTATTTATTCATTAAATATGAAATATAAGAGGAATTTTTTTCAATATAATTTTCCAAGATTTGAAAATATTTATACAATAAAAATTGTTAACATAAGGAAATAAAATTACATAATATCTTTAATTTCATCCTTCTATTCAATTTCCACCATGATCTCACATTTTTTTCCAAATGATGACTGTTTATGTTTAATATTTCATGACTGATGCACTAAAATTAACTTTTAAAGGACCATGTAACCATAAAAGCGCTAAAAAAACTCTTCCTCCAGAATTTATTCATTAAGAAACTAAAAATTTTATAACAAGGTATTTTAATAACCAAAATAAATTAAACTTTATATGATTAAATAATATATTAATCTCCAAAATAGGATTATAAAACCCAATGTTAAAAATAAATAATTCCATAAAAATAACCTTATATCCCCAATAACCTCAGTAACATAAAAAATTAATATTGTTTTATCCTCCTGAGTAATATTATACTATTAAGACTAAATTACCCAGATTATATTAATATTCATCTGAAGTAACATTAATTAATTTGTCACCATATCACTTTTTAATCCTACGGTTATCCATACGATAAAACCAATATTCCCATAAATACCTCAATATCCAAGATGATATTAACCCTAAACATTATCATTTCCTTAAAACTTGTGTATATAAACTATAAAGGAATACATTAAATTGAATCATTTTTAAAAAAATACTTCATCTATAAAAAACATATCCTAACATTTAATTAATCAATTTATCATCTGAAAACATAAAACAGTAAAAGGGGTGTCTAAGACATTAAACATATTAAAATACTTAATATTAAGGGCCTAAGTTGTTTTCTATAACTATTACGATAAAATAACATGAACAATCACAATATCTCACATTATATTTACCATGCTCTAATACCAAATATAACAACATTGAACCTGCAATCCGAGATCTTGTATGATATTAAAAAATGTTACATTTTTTCTTGGATAACTATAAATGTTACAGATTTTTTCGCATACCAACTTTTCAACGTCAAAATGAAATGATAGATCACTTAAAAACACATGAAACTTTTAGGTTTATAGTTTTATAGAATTATTACACATTCTTATCAAAATTATTTCATAAATAATTATCTTAAAAATAATAACCTAATCTCCCAATATACCTACCTTTTAATTTTCTTTATTAAGTCTTCAGAAACTCTCATAAAATTCTCCACATGTGAAATCATTCTAGACTCAAATAATTTATCATCATTATTTAAAACCCGGGGAAAATGAAAAAAGAAATATCACATATTTTTTCATGTACATCCCTCCATGATCTATGGAGGAACCTCATTTAATTTATATTTTCCTTATTATTTTAACCATGGTGGTTGGGTATTAATTGAAGATGGAGATATTTTACTATACAAATGATCAATAATTTAGGTTTGTATGTTTTTTGAGTTAATAGTGTTTGGTTATAAATGATTCATCTGAATATGAGGGTATTCAATGGCTCGGAAGGCTTCAAAGGAGGTGTGGGTTGTTTCTATAGAATCGAGTTCGTACACAATCATTTAGAAACATTCACATCACGAAAATGTTACACAACAAGATTTTTTCTCTCATTAAATGTCTTGAATGGGTTTAGATCATGAAATTTTACACACCTTGACTCTCATTGAAATTATGAAATAGTCATTTAGGGTTATTTTAAAACAAGTAAATGCCTTTTTCAGAATATTTTATAATTGTATAAATTTTCATCTTGAAAGGTTTTCACACCATTAATACATTGGGGAGAGCGATTTTAAACCATGTTGTTCATAGGATTTCATTTCAACTATCATGTAACCACCACTCTCAAACTCTAGGGTGACTCCGAGTAAATTTTTAGTGATTATTTCCCATCATGATGGGATATTGGTATGTACACACTGATTGTCACTTTTTTACATGAACTTATTGAATGACTAGTTTTGGTCATAAATGATTGTGTCAACCTACAGAGTTATACTGACACCTTATTCAGGCCACCATTAGGCACCTGAGGAAATTACATTCATGCATAATTTAACAAGGCCAGCAGAATTTGATATTGATTATTTCATATGCTATTTGGTAGAACATGGAGGCTGGGGAAACCATGGATTTGGGACTAGGGTCTTCAAATTTTATTTATATCACATTGATCATTTATCTGTATGACTTCAATTATACCGTTTAATTACATTCCCTACAAACATTCCATGGTTTATTATTATTTTGTTTACATTTATTATCCTTTCTCTTTATTGTTTGATTATTTACTATATCTATAATTTTTTTACTTTAATATTTTTTATTATTATTGTATTTCAACTAGTTACTAGGGGTTATAGTCTCTGAAAAATGTTCTCTACACCAACCCTTCTATTCATTATCCTTTGTAATAAGTGGAGGCATAATTGAGTTTATGTAAACAAACTAACATTTCCGTGTGAGAGATTACTCGATCAAGGGATATTAAAATGTGATATTAGAGAAATCAGTTTTTTATGTTGATTTACTATTTTTGGAATGGTATAAATGAAACTAGGATTTGATGGGACATGGTACTAGGCTTGTTCATGGGAGATATTTATCCATTTGTGGGGGGAAATATAAGTTGATAGGGATGAGATTTTGTTTCATGATTTTCATTTATTATAGTTGATATTATTTCACCTTGGGTGATGAACATGTCGTGTTATGTTATTATTTTCTATTATATATCCTCATTGCTCGGTTTGGTGAGATATAAGTATGTAAAAATCATGATTATAACCTAGGGATATATATTGAATTGCATTGTTTATTATAACTACATAATTATTTTATGTGATATATTTACCTATTTGTACAATGTAATTATATACCTATTATGACTGAGAATTGAAATGAATGAGCTATTATGTCTTGATAATTCACATTTTATTCAATGATTCAAGTGACCATGAACTAGTGGTTCTCAATTTTCAACACCTATAAAGGTTTTCCTTATTGTTATCTAGTGATCTATGGAGTTACATTCCCTTTTAGAGAAAATGAATCATCACCATCTACAAATTGAGTGTTATGAGATAAGAAATCATACCTCTTATGACACAAATAATCAAGACTATCTTGTTGGTCATGATGATTATATGGATATTCAACTTCATGATAGTTACCTCAATGTCATCTATGTTGGGTCGGAACAAAACGGGAAAAGATGGCAAGAGGGGGGGGGGGGTGAATTGCCTTTTAAAAAATTGATTAACAAATAAAAAATCAAAGTAAAGTGCAGCGGAAAATAAAGAGGCAAGACACATGAAATTGATAACGGAGTTCGGCCAAAACCCGGCCTACGTCTCCGCTCCCAACTCAACCGTTGAGAGATTCCTACCGCTTGATTTTCAATGGTTTTAGCAAGAAACCCACTAGGCTTTGAGGACGCACTAGGACCTATTACAGCTTGCTTTTGTGGTTTAGCAAGAACCCACTTGCTTTTAATGGTTTAGCAAGAACCCACTAGCCTTTTTAACGGGTGAAGGCTAGCTCACCGAACACAAGCCTTTTAAAAGGAAAGGCTTGAAGAAACCTCTTCACACCTTAGTGGTGGTGTGAGAACCCAAAGAAAGGGAGATAAGAAAAGAGTTTGGGGTTTGTAGGCACAAACCCAAAATGAAGCTCAAAATAAATAAAACTATAAAAACCGTAATTGAGGAAGACTTGGGCGCCAAGGTATGATGGAGTTGATGTACCGTGCTCTCCCAAGCTTCTTGAGGTGCTCCTTGGATTGGGAATTGGATTGGAGCACTTGAGGATCCTTGAAGGTGGAGCGCCAGAGGTTCGCCAAATGTGCAACAATATGTCCGGGCGCTTGGTATATGATCTGATTGGGTTCCGGGGCTTCCATGGCCTTTATTTATAGGCATGGAACCCATTGGGGGCCTTCGGAGCCGTTGGAGAAGTCCTCGGAGCCGTTGGAGGCCAAAAGAAGGTTGACTGGTCAAAGCCAACGACTAGTTTGACTGGGCTACCGGCTGGCCGGTGCAGGGCCACCGGCTGGCCGGTGCCTTGGATGTTGGAGAGGAATTCTGTCCAGGGGCCACCGGCTGACCGGTGCCAGAGCCACCGGCTGGCCGGTGGCAAGACAGTAGCAAACACTGTTTGGGCTGGGGGCCACCGGCTGGCCGGTACAAGGCCACCGGTTGGCTGGTGCTGAGGCAGGGGCTCAGCCCTCTGTTCTGGGTGCCACCGGCTGGCCGGTGGTCAAGCCACCGGCTGACCGGTGGAACCTGGCAGTGGGCAATGCCTCTGCCAGGTCCACCGGTTGGCCGGTGGACTGAATTTCAGTCCACTAGACTTGCTTCATGGCCCATTTCCTTGGCAATCTTTTGCCTATAAAACAAAAACACTTAAAACAATGCTAGACAAGTAATAAGGTGATTGTGATCATGAAAATCAAACAACGAGGGGTTCGAGATGTACAACAATCTGATTTCTGAAAAGGGAGAATTTTTTACAATTCCATCGATGTTTGAGTATATGAGAGAGTTTCAAGTATGGATTCCATCTAAATTCAATAGGGTGGGATTCCACTAGGGATAAGAGTTCTAGATATATTAATTTTAAAAAAATCATGAAGAAACTTGAGAATCATGAATATAAAATGGTGAATCCTTCAATATACATGCTTTCTGGACCATCTAAGCATTGTAAGGACATTCTAAAAAAATATTTTCTTCTAGAGAAGTTATATTCTAATGAATTCATGATAAACAAATTTGAGTCACTTCTATCCAGAATCATTGAGGAATTCAAAAGATCATTAGTTCCTAAATATCATGTTAGATGGAATGATTGTGATAGAAATTTTCAGATGCTCCACCAAACTGTAGTTCCTTACACTATCATTATAATCTAATGATATTGGTATAGAGAGGTGTTTCTAGGTGGGTATTTTCTATAAGATAGGATCATAAGTGAATTTTCTTTTATTGAGTATCATTTATTTTTGTTGAATTAGTGTCTTGAACCTGACCAGATATCCTGTTATAGTGATCCCCAATCCGATCACAACATATCTCTATGGTCATTGTTAATCCCCATGGGTTGGTGACTAGAACCTACCATCATTTATGATAAAGGATGGAATTAACTTTGGGAAAATGTAGAGGAAGATAAAGATACATATCAGTATCCTAAAAGACTCCAAAGGGATATAGTACCAGAAAAAACTGGTAAGTAAAGAACCCAATATAGTACCTCATTAAATTACTCAAAGTCCGATAAGAAAAACATCCCAAGAGTCACCACAATCCATGAATAAGGATCAAGAATACACACCTCCTTGATGAGTTACATCCCGTTTTCTCGAACCTATTAGAAGAAAATATCTAATCACCCAAAATAAAAGGTATGGTGTGAGCTAATATACTCATTAATGTCTTACAAAGTGTTCCATAAAAATATTCCCAAAGAAGAATCCAAATATTTCAGTTAGTTGTCGATAAAAAAATCATTTTATTATATTATAGTATTTGTAAATAATGCATCATTTTAGAATGATTGATATCATATAGAAAATTGGCATATGTAAGAAATTTATATGAAAATATTTGTATAAATCACTAGGAATTAGTTTATAATTTTCAAAATAAATGCTATTTATAATCAAAATTGATAAAATAAGAACAACGGTTATCTACCCTAAATTTAATAGTTTCTAGATTTATGATCCACACACACTCATATTAGTTATCATGGGAATATGTATACACACGTTCATCACGCTAAAGCAGAATAGGACTTATCAACATCCCATTTGGGGATTAGATCTTCCAAACAAGGTTTTAATTATATTTTTCATCATCAATATATTTCTAGGTAATTACCATGTTATAATTCTTATCTAACACAACCCACTAACTACCCAGGGTGGTATGTGATAAATATGTCAATAGAAAATGAAAAGTAACTCCATTTCAAATCAATTATGCCTCGAAATTTGAATTACATATTTTTCCTTTCCAAAATTCCAATTCACATTCAAAAGAAAAACATTTATTTCTCATCAATTCATAGCTTTCCAAAAAAATCATAAATTTTTATCAATTCAATTAAATTCATTTTTTTTCAAAATCAATTCTTAGTTCAATTAAAAATTCCATCAATTTCAAATATTACTTAAAATTCAATATCCATTTAAATTAGGGGGTTACCAAAATTCTATGCCAAATAAATTTCAATTTTAATTCAAAAAAAATTGGGATTACATAAATCAATTGAATGAAATTTAAATAAAATATAGAAAATCAGGGTTTAGTTATACTGTGAAATCATAAATAAAACCACCTACCTTTTTCGTGGATATCACACAACACAACAACCATAATGTGGTTTTACACTTAATTAATAATGGTAATGGATATATCAATGAAATACGAGAATCAAAATCCTGAAAAATATAGTTTAGATACATTAATCAGGTGATGATCAAACAAACCCTATGGAGGAAGGAAAGATAGAGAGGATAGAAATAATTAGAGAACAATCACTAACCAAATATATATTGAATGAAATTCCCCAGGATTAGATCCTACAATTAAGGGGTTTGAAGGATCCAAATGTGGTTATTGAGAGTCTCCACGACCAAGGAAGTAAAGATACCAAAATTTATGGTCTAGTAGGAGGTTAAATGATGATTTGAGAAATTTTAATATAAATTTTTGGATTTAAAAATACAATGGGAATGGTTAGCTGGGAAATTACACACAATAAAAAACCATGCTCCCTAACCCTGCAAACCCCCACTGCTTAGGGTTTCACTTAATTAATTAGATGGGGGAATAGTTTTTGAAAACCATACAACCACCACAAACATCACAAGAACATCAATAAAATTAAAAATCCCCTTGCAAGCACCAATGATAAACCCCATCCCTTGTATGATAATAAATGAGTGTCGAAGAGTACCTAAAAACTTATTAGAGGATTTTAAATCTTCCCCATAATAGAAACATTGTTCCCCAATAAATCCTATAAGGAAGTTTACATATCAGAAATATGATGCCACTAATCTCTAATAATATTATATCTCTACCATGTCTCGTACATATCAAAAATGTTCTACCATAGATAATGTACTAAAGGTATCATCCTTCCATGAAGAACCTTGGTTTCAAGATCGATTATACTGGATGGATGCTCAGTCATGGGTCAATTAATTTCAACTTCAAGATCACTATTTCTATAAACATGAGATAGATCAAAATGATATTTCCATTAATGAAATAAATGGAACACATTATGTATCAACATCAACTATGGAAGAAGTGAGAAATAGTAGGCAACATTCCCCACCTACTGAACTACCTTCAAAAGGTCATAAAAAACAACAACAAAGTTTCCCTTTCCTCCTAATCCATCAATATCATTAATGAGGTGAATATATTAAGAACACATGGTCACTAATTAGAAATTACAATGTTCTATGATGTGGATCTGTGTAATATTTCTACTAACACAATGAAATCAAATATCTCGAAAGAATAAACCGAGTCTTTTTTTGTTGTCTCTAGAAATATGCATGTTCTAACTAGGGAACTTTCACATATCACTAACAAACAAATTGATATTTACACAGTCATATATAAAATTCCATAGGGGGATCTATTCTATTTGAAGACTAGTAACTATTGTTTTGTAAAAATACTCAACTATTCCAAATTTTTCATCCCCATATCCACCCAAATCGTAGACACAAACATGAATCATATCCTCATTAATATGTATATATCTCTCTTTTTTGACAATCCTTTTATAGATGGTATTCCATTCTCAAATGAAACTATGATCCAAGTTCCCTATGGGGGCCTCTTTAAAGGAGGGAAGTAAAATTAGGATCCATATTAGAAACTATAGATGATGTAACTCCTTGAAAATGAAAACTCTCTTTCACATACTGATTTCCAAAATTATAAAATTTGGTTTTCTTACAAATTGTAAAAAAGTGAGAATATTGGGTCAGAAAATCTTTCAAAACCCATAACATATTCTTATTTATCTTTGTATGTGGAGACCCAACTAAAATTCCATTCATATAACATTCTACTTCCATGTCAACACTAGCAGTGGGTTAAAAAAACATGAAGTATTTTGATGGTTAGCATGCACCTGTTGACCAGTATTGTATTGTGAAAAAACTATGATGATATATTTTCCCATAAATGTCCTCTAGAATCATAACCTCATATGATAGAACATTTTTTTTTTGGGTTCACTTCCTACTAGAAATTATGATAATTCTCCTCACATCATTTCATATAGGTAAACATGAAACAAAATACTTCTAAAAACATATAATACAAAATGAGGAGATCAAAAACTCATCTATAGTAACCCAGCTATAAATTTATTCTCTAATTATATGGAATTCATCACCAATTTGTAATTAAAAAAGAATCATCTCAATAGGAGACGTGGTCAAACGGAAAATAACCAAGACAATATCACCCCCTTTTCCAGAACTCTGATATGTGACTGTTCAAGAAGATCCATCATGTATGACTCATCTGATGATTCTCTCATGGGTTGGGTCTGAAGATTATTTCTCAAAACATCCACAATGACATTCCATTTCCCTAGGGTATAGGTGACGTCGAAATAAAAATATTTTAGGTACTCCACCCAATGCTTATAAGGAATATTCAAATATTTTTTAGATAATATATAACTCAATATCATGTGGTTAGAAAAAAGGGTAAACCTTCCTCCAAAAAGATAATTCCTACAACTCGTAATCACCTGAATCAAGTAATTGATTTAAAGGTAATGGGGTAGATAATTTTCCACATAATTTTTAAGATGTTGATTACCATAGGAAATGAGGTGATTGCCTAGAATTAGAACATAGCCTTAACCTGAACCTCATGCATCACTAAAGACTACAGAAACCTGCCTAAACTCTGGAAGGGTCAACATTATTTTAGAAGTGAAAAGAAATTTTATATAAAAAAATAAATATGAACATTTTCATCCAAAAATAACATTAATACCTAATAAGTGAGAGAAGTCATCAAAGAATACAGATTTGAGAAATATTTTACAGACTAGAAATAATGTCCTCATAAACCCTAAAAGAACCAAATCTAAAAAACATTAATTGGTTTCTCTAATGTCATAATAAATTTCAAAATTAATGTATCAACTGAAATACTATTTTATGAAACCACATGTCGCAATAATCACACATCCAAAATCAATAAATCACATTCTAATAGCTTGAAATGATGTTACTGATTTCTCAATAATTCAAAAAATACTCTCAAATGTTGAACATGATCCTCCTCACACATAAAGTGAAATGACATGTCATCCAAAAAGACTACAACAATACTATCTTGATTCTCATAGAAGATCATGTTCATCAATTAATTCATAATCAAAGGATTGTTTTTTAGAAAACATGTCATGATATGGTACTTATAATGAAAATACCTATTTTGGAATGTTGTTTTCGGAATGTTAGATTATTTAATACTCAACAGGTGATAACCAAATAAATGAACAATTTTTGAGAACAAATTATACCCTTTCAAATTTTCAAATAGTTCTTCAATACCATGAAAAAGATACATTTTATTTACTCTATCATGGTTGAGTTTCTCGTAATCAACACATTAGTAATGTGACCTGTCAAATTTCTTAACAAAGAGAGCACAGACCACCCAAGGTGACACACTTGGACATTTAATCCTTATAAAAAATGATCTTCTAATGGTGTTTTAAACTCTTTTATTTCAACTAGATCCATGTGGTAAGAATCTATCGATAATAGTTGAGTACATGGAACTAAATGAATAAAATACTCTACCTCCTATACTGGTGGAAAACCAAAGAATCCTAAATTATTGATTTTTATGAACTCTACATCAGCTGGAGAAAGATCATCTCTCAAAGAATACCACTCTATATAAAAAGTTATCACTGATATTAAATTACCAAAAACTCGATAATAATGTCCAGAACTACTGGACCTCGGGTCCCATTCTCCCTGAATGACATGAAATAACCCATTGTGTGCAATAAAAATGACATGTTGAAGATGATATCTAGCTCTGGATTTTTAGCAATGATCCAATACCTCTTAAAAATGGAATCTATATTTTTCATGTTAATAACAATAAAATCCCAATTAATATCAATTTATTATTAATATAACAAAAAAGTAGGATAATGATGACCCTGATCTCTCTTCATTCCAATTGGTAAACCTATATCCATCACATAGGATAAAATATACATAGAACGATTTAGCATGTTCACAATAAGAGATGATATAAATGAATTAGATGGACAAGTATTAAACAAATAAGTTCCTAAAGATGAGTATATAGTGATGGTACCACTAACATTCACTATATCTGTATTTTATTCCTCTGTAAAATCTCTTGCTGTGTGAAGAAGAATTGTTCCAAATGCACGTCGCTAGAATCCCTTTGATTTTGAAGCATCTTATTTCACTGTTGAAATTTCAGATTATGGTGAAACCATGCCAATATTTTTATTATAAAAGTTATTAAAAATTTTATTCAAGTATCCTAAAAAGTCCAAAGTAGTTTTAGATCATTGGTTCCTTAGTGATGTCAAATTTCTAATGCCCAAACATTCCACACTGGAATCATATCCAAGGGCCTCTTCCAGGAACTGCATGATTTCTAGAAGAATCCTTCATTCATTATATATTATGATACTCATCATGAATTATATTCCATTTGTGGTAACTCTCAAAACAACCACATGGAGAAAAATAAACGTCTTTCAACCCTGACATACCATTAAGATAACGTTCGACCACCAACGCCTTATCCATCACATCGTCATAGGAATGGATATTCAGTAACAAATAATGAGAAGAAATATCATTTCAATGTCCCATATTTAACTATTTAGACTTCATATTCTCATTCACAAATATCATATGGGTAATGTTTATAATCTTAGTTAATTTATTTTCATATTCTCTGATGGTCCCATCAGTATACTCTAATTTTAAATACATCATATCTTTTTCTTATACTATGGACTCTAGATTGAACTGGTCATTGAAAAGTAAATCAATGTCCTTCCACTCTAAAAACTCATTATTCTAAAACATAACCATTTAATCTCATCATCTAATTATTGGTTTCTTTATATTTGAGGTGGAATATTTCACCTTGATTGAATAAGGTGTTTCTATGCACTCAAAAAAAACCTTTCATGATCAACCAATCCATAGTCTATTAACAACCATTAGATACTTAGAAGTGTGTTGGATTTGATGAAGATACTATTAATAATGACTCTTGAATTCATATTTATGAGGTTCCAAAACTATATCATTAGCTAGAACATGTGCATGTATCTATCCCAAAGCTTGTCCCACATGTGCAATAACCTCTTAGAATCTATTGTTCAGGAGAGGTTTAACTTGATTTGGGTCATCAGAAACTTCCTCCCAGATCCTATTATCATGTCTTCTAAATGGAATGGGGCTACACAACATTAAAAAACAACATTTTAGAAATAATAAGGTTACATATATTATAATACAAACAAAAGAAATTGGGAAATTATTCCCATTAGATATGAAAACAATATTTGTATTTCTACCTGTCCAAATATATTGTTGGGAAAAGACTGTTATTATTCCAAAAAAATTCATTCACAAACCACCCATGGATACTTAAGGATAATTATGATAGTGTATTACTAAGAACTCACTCAAATATACCTACTATGTTCTAACATGATCTAAAATTTCATACTGAAATCAAGGAAAGATACACAACCTTCAACTTTGATACCACTTTTTCATGAACTAGTATAGATACCTTGGTACCTTGACACCCAAGACGATCTAATCATATCTTAAAAAGATTTCATAACCCCAACTTGTTAGATACTAGCACATGAAATCATACCTAATAAAATAGTAAACTATTGTCCCAAAAAATAGTGGATGATAATGAAATATATCAATATAATCAGAAAAATACAAAGGTATATATTACCATAAACCAAACATTCATCTTTAAAAAACCAAATATTAAATCATAAAAGTACATAAATTATAATAAGAGAAAAATACCAAGAGTCACACCACTCTATGAGAAAGGATCAAGAACATCCACCTCCTCTAAGAGGAACCATCACTTTTCATAGGCCTAATTGAAGAATATATAGAAATGCTTGAAATAAATGGTAGGGTGTGTGAAAAGGTCCCTAGTATGGTATCAACACATATTCCCTAAAATGATTCCTAAATAATGAACCATTTCCTTAATTCATTTTTTTATGTAAACTACAATGTAAGTACATTAGTATATATATATATATATATATATTTTTAGAATTATGGTATAAATTGTGAACAATTGCTTGAGTAAATACATTATATAAAACAGGTAATATAAGTCACATGGAATGAGTGAATAAGATTCATAATTAATTGAGTTTATTATCAAAATAATAAAAATAAACACCATGGTCATATTCTATAGGGATTTATAGTTTTAGATATTGGGTTCTGATACTCTAATATCAATTATCGTTGAAATATGTATACACACATCACTTATGAAAATCCCAAATATGACTCATCAAAAATTTATTAGATAAAAGTTCTTCCTAAATAGGTTTTAGTTATATTTATCAACACCAATCGATTTATATGGAATTAAAATCCTAGAATGACAATCCTAAATAACCCACCAACTAAATTATATCACATGTTCAAAATAAATCTATAGAAAAAGGGAAAAACAATTCATTTAAAATCAATAATTATTCACTTTTTAAATTCTTTAATTTTTCTTCCCCAAATGCCAATTCACTTTCAAAACCGAAACATGTGTCTTTTATCAATTAATTCTTTTTATGAATGAATCCTATCATAGATTTTTTATCAATTAACTTTTATCTATTTCTCTAAAAAAAATCTCAGAACAATTAAAAATTTCCATCAATTTCAAATTTCACCATAATTTTCAATTCCTTTTGAAATATGGGTTTTTTGAAAATTCAATCCCAAACCAATTTCAAAAAATATTCACATTAAATTTGGTTTTCATAAATCAATTTAATTCACTTTAAATCAAATAAATGTTTAGTTATATGGTTTAATCAAAAACAAAACCACCTACCATTATCATGGAGATCACGTAACAAAACAACCATAGTGATATTTTCCCATGGCAATCGATGACAATAGATATCTAAAAAAAATCCTAGAATCAAGATAAAAATCACTGAAATGTTGATCCATCAATCATCTAATGACCTAGAAACTATATGGAGGAAAGAAATAGATCATGGGAGAGAAGTAATGGGAAAATAATAACTTACTATAGAGGGATTGTGTGAGATCTACCATGATTTTATAAAACTAGAAATCATTTTGTGGGACCTAAAATTGTTTTTTTGGAGTCTCAATTACCTAAGATAATGGTAATACTCATGTTATGGTTGAGAAGGAGGAAAAATGGGGGTTCAAGAACTTTTAAAATTATTTTATAGAAGTAAAATTATAGTGTGCATGGTTAGCAGGGAAGGGCCGCATTATTAGACAATCTGTGGACCCTAATCCTGAACACCTCTACTAGGGTTAACAGTTTCTATGAGGTTGATGCACATTCTCTCAAATAATGTTCTTCCAATTTAAAAACCAAATTTTCCGGGTTTCAGGGATTTCATTGGGTGGGTGCACTATTTTCTAAAATCATGTGCCAATAGTGCACATCGTAGAAACATCCAATAATATAAAATTATAACATGAAACCACCTAATACAAACCCCAACCAAAAAATTTTCATTACAGAGAGTCGAGATGTTCCTAAAAACCGGTAACAAGATGTTATAATAATGATATCATCAATAATGTAAACCTAAGAGAAGCCTCGATCTATGGATATACTATATTTACAGGGAATATTATGAGATATTATTCTTATTTAATGAAGCACCGTTATCATTATTATTTTCATGTAAACATCAGGATAAACATCAAAGGATGTAGGAAGTCATCTTAAGACTATTTTTATTGGTGATCTACCAGTGCAATAATTTTGGTTTCAAGTGGTAACAGTGTTTCATTCCTTTTTGAAGTGTCATGTTTGGATATTTTGGGACACATATAGAGGTTTAATAGGGGAATGATGTAGTAGAGTTATTTTAGGGTATCATGATAGGTATTAGAGTTTGGGAAGTAGTTAGTGACCACTCAACATACTTGAAGATTTAATTCCCCTTCATGTTCAAGTAAAGGTATGGAACGGGTTTCCTCAGTGAAGGAATAACAATACTAGGTAGAGGGAACTTTAGAAGTGAGTTATACATGACCCAAGGACAAGGGTAATGTCTTATTAGTGCTATATATTCCAATCTATCTAGTTTTGATATAGGAACTTCTACCATCACAGGTAGGATTATTATATCATCTAATTTAGATTTCATTTTTTTGATACCGGAGCATCATATTCCATTATATATACCCTTTTTAAAATATTATGGTCTTGTGGTATAAGGTTTTTATTATACTGTGACCAATAACACACCATTTGGAGTTCTCATAGAGTATAAAATGTTTTGTGGAGTGTTCTCTAGAAATTGGTTTCTATCATTTCTTTTGTGAACATTTTCTACTATAAATAATAGGATTAAATTTTAATTTTCATATTTACTTTTCAGTTCTATACCAGGCTGATATGGACTACTACCAGATGAGGTTTTAAATTCTATTTTCAAAAGGAGGTATCTATTTTTACCATGGTGAGTGGGATATTGAGGCTGGTCATGAAGGATCAATTTGGTTCAGACTTAATTTCCTCACAACGTGGATAGTAGGTCATTCTCTATACCATAGTGTAAAAAAACAACATAATTTTAGTCCAATGTAATAAAATTTAAAATATGTGTTTCATGAATAGTTCCATATCTTAACACACGAGCATGATATATAGTTCACAATTGAGTTGGTTTCGGGGGTAGGGCTATTTTTTCATCCTACGGGATGGAATCAGAAAAGCTTCGGGAGTTGACAGTTCAGTTAGAAGATTTGGAAGATAAGGGTTTCATATTTCCAAGAATTTTTCCTAGGGGTTATCTATTTCATTTCAGATAGATTGATTATGGAGAATTATGATTCTATTTGGACTATCAGATATTGAACCACATGAAGGTAAAGAACTAGTATTCAGGTCCTTACATTGATGATCCCATCGATCAGCTGAGAGTGATCATATTTTCTATAATATTTACAGGTTATAAAGTTCTCATCAATTGAGAGTGAGACCGTCCAACATATCTGAATATTATTTTAGGATAAGGTATGACTTGTAATATTTCATAGTGATTTTTTTTGTTTTGACAAAAACATGAGGAAGTAGTCATGGACACAAGGGTTCTAATCTAGCATCCTTCTCTATATTAGTTTTTTATTTTCATCAATGACATATTATTGTACTCCTAGTTAGAATAATCTCATTACCAACATCGTAACATCATATTTAGTACATTGATAGAGCTTCCTCTTTACTCCAAGTTATTAAAAAAATGTTTCTAGATTGATAATGTTTACTTACTGGGACACTTTTACTCAAAGCATGGAGTTTCGGTGGACTTATTGAATGTTTTAGCAATGTTATCTTGGGAGAGGCTAAAATAAGTATTTCAAAATCTGATAATTACAGGATTTGAGTTTTATTATCAGTGTTTGTAATGTCCCAGTTCTGGAAGCCACCCAGAGGCGCCCCATACCCAGTTGGTCACATGGCCTCAATCGCATTTCCCTAAACGCCAGAGGCCTCGACTAGCAGCGAGGGCCTTGGGAGTGATAGTGGGGAAACTATACCCTCATTTGCAGAGTACACAGCGGAAGAGAAAACAAATAACAACAATAGCAGAAGAAGTAGACATACATACAAGAGTAAACGATAAATAGGGGAATACTAACAAATTAACAACTGGAGTAGAAATATATGTAAATGATGGATGATACATATATGTCTAGGAAAAAATCCAAGTAGGTCACAATGCTGAATACAGTACTAAGCCAATGTATAAAATAAAAACAGATGAAGAACTCCTGAGCATCACAAGCCTCTGCTTGGTCCCATGCTCTCCAGCTCTAGTGAAATCAAGAACCTGAAGTAGAAGGGATCTTGAACTTATCTATACCTACAACAATATAATATTTTAGGGCCCAAAAGCATGACCATAAACAAGGGGTGAGAAAAATTACAAATAGGAAACCACCCAAAGATCTGTACCTAACAGTCAGTGAATATATGGTAGGTAAAGTACAGTAAGCAGTAAACAGTAAGCAGTGAACAGGATAATACACATCAGTAACAATCCACAGTTCTATCATATAATCTACAAACAAGAAACAACAACTCAAGCAAGTAGAAAAAAAGGAATCCTCTGGGTAGTTCTCACAGTATAACCCCTAAGGTTCAACCTACAAGTACAAGAAACCCCCTGGGAGGCACACACAGTCTCACCCCTCTAGTTTGGCTATAAATAATAGACTCTCTGAGGAAGCACTCACCGTTAATTCCCCCTATAGTCTCATATCATAGTAAAGTATCCCTAGGGAAGCACATACCATCAATTCCCCCTATGGCCCACGTCGAGGAACTACAGACTCTCTGAGGAAGCACTCAACGTCAATTCCCCATGTGGTCTCGCATCGTAATTAAAGACACTCTGGAGAAGCCCTTGCGTCCATTCTCTCTATGGTCCACTAAACTAGGTTCTCAAAACCCTGTATATAACAACATGAATAGCGCACATATCAACCCAAGTAAACCTCAAAAACTACTTGGCTATCATTCTAAGCCATAACAAAATAACAGTACTACAGTTCCACTATCCTACAAGTAGGCATGGAATATGAAAAAATACCAAACAATCATAACAAGCACAGAAAAGCATCCGGAGTACAATAATACTACACTATTCACAAGAAATTACCTCTACTCAAGCAATCAAGAATAGCAGGAAACAACAAGGGAAAACAGGAAATACCCAATACCTCTTTCAAGGGTATTGGTGGAATTTGTACAAAAAAACTCACAGACTTCCTACAAAAAGGTACAAACCACCTACCTTGATGCTAAGAAGATGATATACATGAATCACACTGATTTATTCTCCTTAGAACGTCGAGGATCTGAGAAAAATTATAAAACGCTCAACCCATGATATATGGAAAAAAGAGGATAAATTGGAAAACAAGTATCTAGAAGAAGGAAGACCTAACCGCTACGGTTCCAACGACAACGGCTAAAACGGAGATCAGATGGAGGCTCGGGAATCCAGAGAAGAAACGCGGCCGTATGGGTCACTCTCAGACGATGAACCTCAAGAAGGGGTGTGTTCTATCCGTCAGGAACAACCTCGGTGTGTTTAATGAAAAAAAGAATGTACACGGCGTGTACTTCTTGAGTACATGGCGTGTACTCCATTTTTTCATACTCTGCTTTAGGCGGCCGCTACATCGCCTCTACACACCGTGTGTGTGGCCCGTACACAGCCTACACACAGCATTGAGTTGAAAAGGAGTACAAGGCGTGTATCCAGAAAGTACACGACATGTACTTCAAAAATTTCCAGAAACCCCATTTTTCTCAAAAACTCCAGAAAAAGGAAAGACATACCTGAAACGAATATCTGGGTTCTTACAAACTTCCCCCCTTAAAGAAATTTGTCCCCAAATTTCCCTAACGAGGCAGAGAAGAAGAAACCCTGAACAGCTCCAGCCACTACAATTGTACACCGGCCTCCAATTCGCAGGTCTCGTCCTGTACTCGCCTGTGCTGCCATAGAACCCGCACTTGAGGAGTAGACCACCCATGAAGAACCATCGTACTGCGATCGATAATCCGGATGGGATTCTCTTAAAACGATGCATCTGCTTTGATCTCAACCTCCTCGTGTTGAAAGACATGAGATGGGTCTCAAAAGTAACGTTGAAGTTGAGAGACGTGGAAGACATCATAGATGGCCTGATACCTCTGATGTAACTGCAACCGATAGACAACCGGCCCAACTCTCTCCAATACCTCAAACGGCCCGACGTACGGCGGTGAATGATTACCCTGTCTCTGAATCCTCTTGTGTCCTAACCTCAGTGCGACATGCAGGAAAACCTGATCCCCGACCTCGAACTCCAGAGGTCATCTTCACTGATCAACATAATAATTCTGTCGAGACTGAGCTGTATCCATCCTCTTCCTAATCAACTACTTCTGCTCTGAGGTCTCCTGATCAAGATGAGGTTACAAAAAATATACCTCTCCTGCCTCCAGCCAGCATAAAGGTGATCGACATGGCCTACCATACAAAGCCTCACAAGGTGTCATCTGAATAGTCTCATGAAAACTTTTGTTGTAGGAAAACTCCACCAGAAGAATTTTCTTCTCTCAAGAACCGCCAAATTCTAGAATGCATGATCGGAGCATATCCTCAAGAACCTGGATCGTACTCACAGACTGACCATATTTCTGGGGATGGTATGTTGTACTCAAAATTACCAATGTACCCAAAGCCCTCTGAAGACCCTACTAGAACATAGAAGTAAAGCGCACATCTCTCTCCGAAACAATGGAGTGTGGAACTCCATAAAGACGTATAATCTCTCGGATTTAAAGTCGTCCTAGATCGTCGACAGTGAAGTTCTCCTTGATTGGCAAGAAGTGAGAAACATTAATAAGCTTGTTGACGACATCCCAAACAACATAGTTCCCTCGAGGAGACCTTGGTAATCCGATCACGAATTCCACCGCGACATCGTTCCATTTACACTCCGGAATGGGTAACTGTTGTAAAAGGCCCACTGGTCGCTGGTGCTCCGCCTTCATCTGCTGACAAGTAGAACATCGCAAGACGAAACCAGCAACATCCCTCTTCACACATGGCCACCAGTATTGGCGATGAAGATCCTGATACATCTTGGTGACGCCAGGATGAACTACCCAAACTGTGGAATGAAAATCTCACAGCAGCTCCTCACATATGTTTGCTGGCACCCATACGTTTCCCTAGAGATGCAAGATCTCGCCCTCTCCAACTGTCCATCCAGGAAGAGGTTCCTCTCCTGACACACCCTCTCGTAGGACTAAGCCTTCTGAGTCTAATAGTTTCCTCATTCGTACCCGATCAAGTAGTGTAGAGGTAACTGCTATAGAAGATAGATAAGTATGTCCCTGTTTGTCATGCACCTCCAGATGCATCTCAGAGAACAGTTCCATAAGCTACCACTCACTGTTGGGCTCCTGAACTGCCTGAATCTGAGTTCTCCTTCTCAACGCATTTTCCACTGCGTTGCCCTTTCCTGGCGTATAGGCAAGCTCGAAATACAAATACTGAAGATACTTGACCCACCTACGTTGTCTCGGATTCAGATCACGCTGAGTGAAGATGGACTTGAGACTCTTGTGGTCGGTGAAAACCACTATGTTCTCTCCCAGAAGGTAATTTATCCAGCAGGGTAAGGCATGAAGAACAGCTGCCAACTCTAGATAGTGCGTCGGGTAGTTCCTATCATGTGGCCTCAACAGCTAAGACCCGTACACAACGACTCCATCTCCCTTCATGAGCACAGTTCCCATCCCGATACCTGAAGCATCACAAAAAATAGAATAGCTCTTGGCTGGCTCTGGAAAGAAAAGTATCAGTGCTGAAGTCAACCTTCCCTTCAGATCCTGAATGGATGACTCATAAGAATCTAACCATAACAACTTTTCCCCAGTCATGGTCAGACCAGTCAAAGGTGTTGCTAGGCATGAAAAGTCCTGAATGAAGCGTCTGTAGAATCCCGCCAGCCCTAGGAAGCTCTGCACCTCAAAAATGATCTTCGGTTGCTCCCAGGAAACTAAAGCTCTCACCATATCCAGGTCCATAGATACTCCTGCCTCTGAGATGACGTGACCTAAGATGTGAATCTGATCCATCCAAAAGTGGCACTTCGAGAGTTTAGCATAAAGTCGATGCTCTCTGACTGTACTCAAAACAATATGATGATGGGTATCATGGTCGTGTCGAGTGTGGGAGTACACCAAGATATCATGCACGAAGACCACAATGATGGAATCCGAGTAAGGATGGAACACTCGGATCATCAGTGCCATGAAAACTGCTGGCGCATTTGTGAGACCGAACGTCATAACCGTATACTCGAAGAGACCATACCTATTCCTGAAGGCTGTCAGAGGTATATCTGATGGTCTAACGCGCAACTGATGATAACCGGACCTCAAATCGACCTTCAAGAACATGCGGGCTCTTAGAAGCTGATAAAAAGTCCATCAATCCTCAGCAAAGGATATCGGTTCTTGACCATCAACTGGTTCATCTTCTGATAATCCACTCAGAGCCTAAGGGTCCCATATGACTTATTCGCAAATAGGACAGGAGAACCCCAAGGACAAGTACAGGGTCGGATGAAACCCTTTTCCTACAACTCCTCCAACTACGTCTTGAGCTCCTGCAACTTAGGTGTAGCCATCTTATAGGGTGTAATGGACACCGGTGCCACTCCTGGCACGAGCTCAATAGAGAAGTCCACCTCTCGCTCAGGAGGTAAACCTGAACAGTCCTCTGGAAAGTCATCCCTGAAATGATCCGCCACTGGAGGAAAGTCCAATTTTGAAGTCCCCTAGACATCCAGATAAAGAATAGAAATATGGGTCGTCACCCTTCTATGCCCATGATGCTCGAGTCCTACTCGACTCGCCTGAACATCCCACTCGCCTCTATGGTCAAAAGATTCACCCTTTGGCGAAATGAAACTCACCCTATGGTGATAACAGTCGATGAATTCTAGGAAGGGAACCAACCAGTCCATCCCGAGAATGACATCATAACCTGTCATCTCTACGACATAGAGATCCCATAAGAAATGATACCATGCAACCTCGAGAGTGTACTATCTTCACTGACGTACACTAGATGTCCTCATCCCCAAAGGTGTGTCTAGTGTCAGTTAGTCGGTACAAGAAAAGATGCAGAGCCCAAGGCTCTCCACAACAGCAAAAGATATGAAGTTATGTGTAGCACCAATATCAAAAATATCTGAAGATAAAACTGAGTATACTAAAATCGTACCTTGCACGGTAGAAGGACAGAGATCGTGCTCCAGATATGTCTGCTCCACTGCAAAAGTTTGGCCTGCCCTGTGGCCCTGTGACCCTACTTGACCACTCTGAACTAATCCTTCCTTTTGGCGCTGAAGGACTAGTGACTGACCACCACGGCCACGACCTCCACCTCGGCCCAAATGGTCGGAAGAACTCTAGTTCGCTGACTGGTGAGAAACTGGTGGTGCTTCTCTTGAACGAGGAGCAATGGAAGAACACCCATCACCAGCTACTGGTGAGAAATAATGGAAGAAATGCTGAAGGTGGTCCATCTTTCCGCAATATCGGCACTCCACTGGGTCTCTCTGGCATAGTAGACTCATGTTCCCTTCCCTTCCACACTGTTAGCATACGACCTGGCTACCGTAAGATGTATCTCACCTCCTTCGATCACCACACGTAGGCTCCCTACGGTGCTTCATGCTGTCAACTGGAGGAACACTAGCTCTGGAAGTAGAACCGTCCTAGCTCATAGCTCTAGAGTCTCTCAGATTGCGTTCAACAATCAGTGCCTGGTTGACGATGGATGTGATGGTATTCAACTAAAAAAGATTCACCTGCGAGCAGATCTCCCGCCTGAGACCATCTTCAAACTTCCTTGCCAATAACACCCCACATCCATCTCAGAGGGGTGTGAAACGCTGTATCTTGGTGAAATGAGTGGAATACTCCATGACAGAAAGAGTACCCTACTCTAGACTCATGAACTCCCAGGCTCGGTCGGCCCTCAGGGTCTCCGGGTAGATGTAGTCATAGAACACGCGTTGGAACTCCTACCATTCCATAATCTGCTGATGACCTGCATGTGAGATCACGTCCCACCACTTCTTGGCAGAGTCTCGAAGCATGTAGGTGGCGATCTTGACCCGCATCTCTAGAGGTGTCTCCAGATGCTCGAAGATAGTCATCATGGCTTCCATCCAAGACTCTGCAACCTGTGGTCCTCCTTCCCCCGATAAAGTAGGAGGATGTTGCTGTTGGAAAACCCATGTCAAGTCTTCCATAAACGTGGAAGGAGGCGGTGGTCCCTGAAAGGTCTGCATCATCCTTATAAAACCTTCCCTAAACTGTGCATCAGCACCTGCAACTGGTATAACAGTCGGTGCCAGGGCTGGCCCGATAGAAGGATCAACAGGAAGTCCCTGATCAGTCCCATCTCGCATTTGATCACTACCTGACAACTGACGTAAAACCAGAGGACGTCTCAGAGGCATAGATTTGAAAGATCAAAAGCATACCTTAGATTAGGAAAACAAGGATAGGGAACCAAGGAGTACAAAACGAAAATAGGAGAAGGAAACACACAAGATTTACAAAACATGACTACACGGCGTGTACTTAACTCCACTACCATGCCCGTGTCTCCTTGCACGGCTAACCCACATGGTTTTCTTAAACTAAGACTACATGGCGTGTTCCCTATGGACACGATGTATAGTAGACAAGGTGCCAACGATCTGTGTTGTTAGTTACACGGCCGACTACACGGTTGAGACAACACGGTGTGTTCCGAAAAAACACGGTGTGTACATGAATCTTTTTCCGACCCGTATTGTTGGCGACACGACCAAGTACATGGATGACCTTTACACGGCATGTTCTGAACAAACACGGCGTGTATAGGAGGAGAGAACACCATCCCGTGTTGTTCATGACATGGATGGGTATTGAGAACTAGGATACATGGCGTGTTCATACATAACATGGCGTCTATGACACGAGCTTCCCTGACCTATATTGTTAGTTACACGGCCGGGTACATGCTCACTACTACACTACGTCTACCTACAGTACAAGATGTGTTCCTGGTGATTTTCACAACCCATTTTTCATCTCACATAGTCAGTGACGCGGATTAAAACTACACGGCGTGTATATATAAGGTATATGCCGTGTATTTTGGGTTTTTCCGGGCTGTATCTCTAAAACTACACTGAAGCCCAAAAAACACTGAAAACGAGCATGAAGGTGAAAAAATCTGATCCGTGAAGGCCCATACACCCCACGATTCAAATCTTGGAATCCCATACAGTCATATATAGGGAAAAAAGTCAATAATTCATCAATTTCCAATTCAAGAGGGCCCATAACACCTCAAGAACCAAAAATAGGTGTTCATTTAGGCAAAGTATAAAACAACATCCTTTCAATCAAACTGTAGAGATTCTATCAAGTATCTATCACAACAACATGAATAATCTACACAAAGCCTATCACAACAACATGTGATTGCTAATGCACCCTAGATGGCATGGCATGTGATTTCTAACAAGTGCCTATATGATGCATGAGATGGCATACCATCATATCACCGGGTTGCGACGGAAATAGAACCAGAATAGCAACAAAAATAACAACACAAGTCATGTGAATCACTCTAGGTGGAACCATATCAACCGTAAAATCTGAAAACTAGAAAACTGAAATATTCGAGGTAGTATGGCTTTTCCCTACACACGGGTTAGCTACTCCCGAGCACAGCTTAAGACCATGTACCGAATCTGTCCTATCCCTTGCTAAAGGCTCAAAACAATAAATCAAGGGAAAAGAACCCCTCTAATACCACTTTGTAACGTCCCAGTTCCAGAATCCACCAGGAGGCACCCCTTACCTGGTTGGTCACATGGACTCAAGCGCATTTCCCCAAATGGCAGAGGCTGCTGACTAGCTTCGAGGGTCTTGGGTGTGATAGTGGGAAAACTATGCCCTCATTGGTAGAGTACACAGCGAAAGAGAAAAAAAATAACAAGAATAGCAGAAGTAGTAGACATACATACAAGAGTAAACTATAAACAAAGGAATACTAACAAATTAACAACTGGAGTAGAAATATATGTAAATGATGCATGATACATATATATCTAGGAAAACAGCAAAGAAAGTCACAATGCTAAATACAGTACTAAGCCAAAGTACAAAATAAAAATAGATGAGAAACTCATCAGCATCGCAATACTTATCTTGGTCCCATGCTCTCCATCCCCAGTGCAATCAAGAACTTGAAGTAGAAGGGCGCTTCCCCTTATCTATACCTGTAAAAATATAATCTGTTTGGGCCCAAAAGCATGAACCAAACAGGGTGTGAGACAAAGTCCCAATAGGCAACCACCTAAATGTTCAGTGCCTAATAGTCAATGAATATATGGCAGGTAAAGTATAATAAGTAGTAAACAGTAAGCAGTAAATAGGATAATACACAGCAGTAATAATCCACAGTTCTAGCATATAATCTACAAAAAAGAAAAGGCCAATCAAGCAAGTAGGACAAAAAGGTAACCTCTAGGTAGTTCTCACAGTCTAACCCCTAAGGATAAACCTACAAGTACTAGAAACCCACTGGGAGGCACACATAGTCTCACCCCTCTGGTTCAGATATAAATAATAGACTCTCTGAGGAAGCACTCACCGTCAATTCCCCATATAGTCTCGTATCGTACTAAAGGCTCTCTGGGGAAGCACTCAACATCAATTCCCCATGTGGCCCGCGTCGAGGAACTCCAGACTCTCTGAGGAAGCACTAAACATAAATTCTTTCTGTGGTCTCGCATTGTAATTAAAGACACTCTGGAGAATCCCTTACGTCCATTCTCCCAATGGTCCACTACACTAGGTTCTCGAAGCCCTGTGTATAAAAACATGTATAGTGCATGTATCGGCCCAAGTTAACCTCAAGAACTACTTGGCTATAATTCTAAGGCACAACAGCATAACAGTACAATAGTTCCACTATCCTACAACTAGTCATGGAAACTAGAAAAACTCCAAACAAGCATAACAAGCATGGAAAAACACCCAGAATACATTAAAACTACACTATTCACAAGCAATTACCTCTACTCAGGAAATCAGGCAAAGCGGGAAACAATGAGGGAAAAACATGAAACACGCAATTCCCCATTCAAGGGTATTGGTGTAATTTTCACAAAATACTCACAAACTTCCTACAGGAAGGCACAAATCACCTACCTTGATGCTAGGATGACGATATATGTGAAACTCTCTGATTGATTCTCCTTAGAACGTCGAGGATCTGAGAAAATGTCTAAAACGCTCAACACATTATACCTTGAAAAATAGGAGAAATTTGAAAACAAGGCTCTAGAAGAAAGAAGAAATCACTAATGCGGTTCCTAGGAAATCGAAGGTGGATGAAACGGATCTCAGACAGAGGCTTGGGAATCCGGAGAAGAAACGTGGTCGTACGGGTCGCTCTTAGATGAAGAACCTGAAGAAGGGGAATGTTCTGTCCATCAGGCGTTACCCCGGTGCGTTTAATGAAAAAAATAAAGTACATCGCATGTACTTCTTGATTACACGGTGTGTATTCCATTTTTCCGTACTCCACATTAAGAGGCCGCCATATCGCCTCTACACACCGTGTGTGTGGCCTGGACATGGCCAACACACGGCTTCGAGTGGCAAAGGAGTACACAACGTGTACTCAGAATGTACAAGGCGTGTACTTCAAAAATTTCCAGAAATCCCATTTTTCTCAAAAACTCCAGAAAAAGGAATGACATACCTGATATGAAGATCTGTGTTCGTACAGTGTTTTATATGGGTCTTCTCTTATAGGATAACACTGATGTCTTGTCTGACCATTAAAGGGGTGATGTTTGTTTGCTCAGCTACTTATGAGATACATTTTTTAGGATATGTAGGGAAGGATGAACTCAGCACAAATCATCACATTAACTATGCTATGTAAGTAATATATCATGTATTGTGATTCATTCATAGTTGTATATGGATTTTTTTGGATAGATGATGTCTCAGTGGTTGGTTATTACTTCAAAAAGCTAAGAAAACATGACAGGAATTGTCCAACAGAATATCTAGAGTATGATAAATTTGCATGCAACCTGAAATACTAGAGACACGGCCTTTTGGGTGATATTTTCGAGTTGTAGAAGGAGAACAAGATCCCAAGGTACATATTTTCCCAGTGGGACCTAAACCTTCAAGAGAGGAGGTGGGATGAGTTTCTACAGTAATTCAACTTTGATATTTCTTCTAGACTGGGTGAGATCAATGATGTTACCAATTCCCTGATCTGGAAAACATAGATAGAGACTATATGGGAGTCTTAGAATGCGTGGTGGGTGATGTAATTTTATGTAGATATTCATCAAGATGATAAAGTATCCTAGGGTTGAGTAGCTTTAACTTCGGCATAGATTAAGCTCATACTACATATCAAGAACAAGATGGATCATTTATCTAATATGGATGGATTATCGTTATGGGAAATATTATATAGTGGGGAGCCACCATCCAGATGTACTCTTGAATGCATCAATGTTATCCTTTTAAATGGATGAGTATGGGTTCCTACAATCCTCTAGGATGATATAATAAGAGAGTTTTAGGCTTCTAGATGGGAGGAAAATCTAGGTCTGAAAAATATGTAACTTGATCTCCATATATAGTACCTGTGGAAGGAATGAGGAATGTAGAGGGATTTTTGGTGAAAAATTTCACCTCTCAGTAAGTGAATTTGGAGAATCAAAGGCATGTTTAGTTGTTTCATCATTTGAACATTCGGGAATGGAAATGGAATGATGTCACTATGGAATTTTTAATATCACTACCTAGGACACCTCAGAAGAACGATGTTGTATGAGTGATCGTAGATTTATTTTGGAAGGATTCCCAATTTTTATTATTAGAGATTCCTTCAATGATTATGATCAATGTTTTCTCTACATGTGGGAGATATTTTGACTGTGCATATTTCTAATGAATATCATTTTTGATAGAGATCCTAATTTCACATCTTTGTTGAAGAGTGGTCTTCATAGGACAATGGGATCAATGTTTGTTTTGAGTACATCATAATGGCCATAAAATGATCTTTCATCTAAATTAATGATCCATATTTTAGAGGATATGTTAATATCATATTTTTTTTGGATGTCAGTAGTTTTTGGAAGAATATTTTAACACTTGTAGAGTTCACTTATAATAATAAATTTCAGGAATTTTTCCAAATGGAACCTTTCAATACTTTGTATGTATGTTTATTTCAATCAACTCATTATTATTTAGAGGTTGGTGGGTTATTTATAGTTTTACCAAATCCCATGATAGAGATGTCTAAGTAGGTTTAGTTGATCCAGTGATAGATGGTGACCACATAGAGAGGGAAGAAATAATACTGAGACCTATAGATATTACCTATGGATTTTGAGGTTGGCAATCACGTTTTTCATCAGGTGTCAGATAGGTTTGGTAAAATCCATATTTGGAAATAGGGAGAGATAGTGCTTAGGTCTGTTGGGTCATTCGATATTGTAGAAAGTCTTGATCTAGTGGTGTACTGATTGTTCCTTCCACAACACTAAATTTTGATTCATGAAATGATTCATTTGTCATAGCTTTTGAGATATCATCAAAAAAATTATCATCTAGTAGTTGTTGATGAATTATATAATTATGTAGATGGTTCCATTGAGAATAATTTGAAATGATTTGTGGATCGTAGTGATAAGTATCTTTAAAGAAATATTGTACATCTATTATGAGTTCAGTGGAAGCATGTGTATATTTAAGAGGAGGCATGGGATAGGGAATTAGATATGTGAGAATAGTGTCCTGGATTCATTGATGAGAGACCACAGTGATTCTTGGAGAAGATTAGGGATGATCCTTTTTAGGTTTGGTAGGTTGTAATGTTGCTTCCATTCCCTGGAACATCACTCCTTGAACATTTTTTAAACCTCTTTTAATATGACTTTTCCTTCTTATCTAATCCATTTTGTTCATATCTTTTTGTTTATAGATTTAGATATTTTTTAAGAAAAATGACTTAAATTTTAGTTTTTTATGTATGTTGGAATTAATAGAGTCCATGTAAAAATGTGTCAAGAGATTACGAGTGTATTTTGTGGTTTTGAAGGATTGAGAGGTGGTTTATATTGTTTCTATATAATCTAGGTTGTACAATATTTTCATGAAATTTTCACTTCAAGACCATTTTACAAGATGTGAAGATTATGGTGGGAATATAACAACTCACCCTTCCTTATTTATATGAGCAGGGAAAATGTAAATTACATAGCCTTAAGAGACATCCCCATGACTCTAAAGGATGGAAATAAATTCCATGATCTTCATGAATTTATGGGTGATGATTTTCCAATTGAAAATAAATCACCCCAAATAAACATTTTGTAACCAAGTAATAACTAAATGAAACATGATAATCATATAAAACAACATAAGGTAATAACACTAATATCAAAACCAAACAATAAAAGAGTACCATAGTGGAAGAATACCATATCAAAGTACATAGTGGAATACATGGAAAAAACCCAAAGACTCAAAAAAAATCATATCTCCAACCATGCTCCACGCTCCACTCCAAAACACAAGTATCATTATGAGTTACTATAGAATTGTGAAAAATTACCTTTTCCCATCTCCTGATAAATGATATCAACAAAATCACCAAAGATACAAAGATGGGAAGAGTAATGAAACTCAATATGTTTTCCCCAAATGATGTCCCTACTGATGCCACATGGATAGAACATGTTATAAATTTTATATAATGAAAATTAAACTAATAAATTAAAAATAGTTTATATCCAAATGTAAAACAAGTGCCTTAGTAAAATAGTCTTCTCAGAGAAACACCAAGTGTAACAAAAATCAAACAAAAAATTAATTTCAACCATTTCATTAATTTAATTAGAATTACCCATTCCATATAAAAACCCCAGACAAAACAATACATACGACCCAAACATGCTTGGAATTACCATTAATATTGTAAATTCACATTTATAACAAATTCCCTTTAATCGTCGTACATCACGACCATTCTCAATCCATTACATCCATGCTTAAAACGTTAATCCAACCACAGGTCAATAAAAACTTTTCAAAAGGAATTTATCCATTTCAATAAAACCACACTTTTATTGAAAACCATAATAAAAAAACTTATCAATAAATCCCACCCTTTTTATTTCAAACACGTTTCCATGAAACCATTCCAATAAAAAAAAGTATTGAAAACTATTTTCCATGAATCAAAACCAAATAACCATTTTAAAATCAACATTTTAAAATCATGTTACCATTTTCAATTTCCACCAAGACACCAAATTCTCACAATTCCATAAAACATCACCCAAGAGGGTTTCCATCCAGCATTGAAAAACAAAATAAAGAACAAATCAACCCATAAAAACAAATTTTAAAAAAATCATTCATTTTATAAATATAGGAATAAAGGGTGATTCCACTTACCTCAAAATTTACATAGAAAACATTGAATGGCACCAAAACAAATATGATACTAGGTTGGAACTCCAAAAACCCTTGATATATATCTTCCCTTAATATCAACAAGGAAAAATATAGACATATTTGGGATCAAAAATAGTATATACAACCAAAAAATAAATATATCAAAAAAAACTAGGAGGTATATGGAAGTGAATCTATGAAAAACTATGAAACAATTACCTCAAAATAAGAATAACCTCGAGATTCGGGCTTCAATTCACCATGAAAACCCTCTAGATTTATTCCAAATCTATGGCTAGGGGTAACAGCCTTTGGGTGGATAAATCATGAGTTAAGACCGAAATGGAGAAGGAATGGGGTATAAAAAGAATCCCAGCCTAGATCCACTTTTCTGGATAATATTTTTAAATAGTGCACTATTAATCTTACCGTACCCTAACCATGCACCATATGCATCTTAAATGAGGACCTTTTAGGGTTTTCTCACATTATTATATAAACCATGAAACAATCATGAAAATACATGTGTACCACTTTGAATGTTCTATCCTAGGCTTCTGCATGGTTTGGAAAAACCACTCACCAACATGTGTGCCTTAGCCTTATCCCATGTCTCGTTATGAATGGTTTCATATAGAAGTTCCATGGTTTATACTAACTATTCACCAACTATGAACCTTTGTAAATGTCCCAATAACAATCAAAAAATCATCCATCCCCTCTAAAACATCACCCAAACACATTAGAAATATAAAAATAAAATGTAAATTATTATATAAATGAAACTGGGGGTGCTATGTTATCCTCACCATTAGCCATTCCATCCCTAGAATGTAGAAAACTAACATTTCAATGAATGAGTTTCGGCCATTTCTATTTCATTTCCTTCTACAGTTCCCATGTCTCTTTTTAAATCTGGCCATGTTTCCAAAAAACCCACACTACTGAATTTGAAGCCACATTCCATCCCCTCTATTAGACTTTCCACAGGCATGTCAGTTAGGACCGACATCAACATCCAATCATCTAAAGAAAATTTTTTTAACTGAGAATATGACTGTCAGTTTAATGAATCTGACACCGAATATACCTTTTACTAGTGTATACATCAAGTAAATGTTGAAAATTTAGAGATACTACATCCATATTCATTCCCTCGGGTCCAAATACATTTGTGGTAAAATATGTTTCATGGTCTTAGGGTCTATAATCACGTTAAATTTCTCCCCAAAAAGGAAACGATGCCATGTCATAAAGGCATGGACTACGACATCTAAATCTAAATCTTGTGTTGGGTAGATATTCTGATGAAATCGTAACTGTCTTGATCCATAATCGAATACACCGTTTCCCTGCATGAGAACACATACCAACCCTGATCTCAAACCATCAGAATATACAACGAACAAATGAACTGATTCTAGCAATATTAATAAAGGTGCTAATGTAAGGTGAACATTGAGATCTTGAATATATTGTTGATATTCATCACTCCCGTGGAATTGAATATTATTCAATATAAAATCTATCATAGGTGTGAACATTCATGAAAAATAATGAACAAAGTGTTGATAATAACAATCTAGACCAAGGAAAATGTGTATCTTGATGACATTATTTGGAAGTTTCTACGAGATAAATACCTCTATATTTTTTATATCCACTAAAACACCTCATTTGGATATTAAATGTACATGTAAGATTAACTCTTGTTTTCAATTTTTTTTATATTTTGGCATAAAACCAATTATCCCAAAATATTCCCAACACTATGAACAAGTGTTTCTCACTCTAAGCGCTTGTACTTGAATACAACAATATGTCATCCTGAGAAACCACCAAAAAATAATCAAAATAACATTTAAATATCTGATTTATCAATTCAATATATACCATTTGGTTATTCATAACACTGAAAGGAATTTCCACATATTTATGATGGACATATCTACTCATGAATGTTGTCTTTGGAAAATCCACTTCCCAATCACGTAATTTTGGATATCCTAGTTATAATTCAGTTTTTAAGAACCACTGATCTCTCATAAATTGATTGAAAAAATAAACAATTCATGTAAATGGATACCTTTTATTTATCAAAACACGGTTAATTCTAATATAATCTAAATAAAACTAAAGTTTTTCATCTACCCTTTTGAAAAAAACTAGTGCTTCCCATAGAAATGTACTCGACCAAAAGAATCCTTCACCTTTCAGATCATCCAATTACACTTTTAATTACCTTAAATCTATTGGGAAAATCCTATAAGATATAATTTAAATAGTATGTTTCCATATAAGTAGATCAATCATAAACCCCACTTCCAATAAATGTGGTAACCCAAAGAAAAAATTTGGAAAGGCATTTGGAAAATAATAAACAACCATTGGAAAACTTCTATCCTCAATATCATCCATCAATTCCAAATTCAATTATTCCAACTACTATAACATCATTCCAACTACTAGTTTCAACAAGCCCATTTCACGGAACATTACATTCTGGTCTCCTCTAAAGATTTGATTGATGCCATCATTGGTTGTAAAACTATCATATTGCGTAAAATAGTTTTTTCTTATATGTGAATGTTTTAAACAAATACATATATAGGATTATATCAAAGACATATACCTCAAGCATAGGGAGGTCCCATATCATTTCAGTTCCATAAATAGTTATAGAACATCCTATACACACAAATTCTTAACATTCCATTCAAATAAGAAGAGTTTGATGTTTTAACAAAGAAGGAATCCTCTCCTCTTAAAACCATCAAATCAATAGAATAATAAGATAAAAATGAAAAACATTCAACCAAATCGAACAAATATTTCATAAAATAATAATACCTCTCATGGTTTATGTTCCAGACTGATCATCCACAATCTGTAACATCCCAAGTAAGTAATAAATAATAGAATTTTTTTTATCTATGTCTATTATTTAATTAGATAGTGTTTTAGAGGCTTAAAATGAGAATAAATCCAATCTTAAGCATGGAATACACTAATATTTTTAAAAGATTATTTTACTTCCTTTTGTTGGAAAACCATTTTTAAATCAATATTTTGACAATTTTATAAGCTATATTTGTCAAAATAAAATTATTATTTCTGATTGTGACATTGAAATTTACTTTGGATAAATTTTTGGTATTTTTCTGATAATGTTCTTTTTTTAATGAATAGTGAAAATTGTTGTATTTTAATTCAAAACCTCCTTTTAATCTAATTTATTTATATGATTATATTATCTTTTGAATTTGTTTTAAACTTCAATTAGAATATATTCTTACCATTTAATCCAATAGTGGTCGTTGGAATTAACTTCACTTTGAAATTGGACTTAAACTAGTGTCAATGTTTTGATACTTATTATTTCATAAAAACACGCTATTTGTTTTGACAGCGGAAATTAATTATTAAATTAATTAATGTAACTTATATGTTTTGAATTTTGTTAAATAGACATAATTTTTGAATTCAGAATATCAAATATAGCTTAGGGTGAAGTTTTGGTATTTTTCTAAAAAACTTCAATTTTTGATGAATAGTGAAACCACTAAGTAGTACATAAAAACTGATTTTTTGTTTAAATGAAAATTTACCACCTATGTGTTTTGAATTTCAAAAATCCGACATACATGGTTTTATTTAAGATGTAAAATGTGGTTCAATTGGATTAAAATAATTTTTTTGGTGAATAGTAACTTTTAAGTTTATTAATCACGATTAGTGGTAATTAGTGTAATTTAAGGTAAGAATAATGTTTTAATAATACGTAATGACCTAGACACATGTTCTACCATTATTGTATGTGTCATGGCCGACCAAGAAAATCCATGGGTCAACTTGGGGACCCCATGGAGCCACTTTGGATTGAAAATGACATTAATATCTTTTTATTTAATGTTAAAGTAAAAATGTCACAAACATGAGTTATTTTACTAAAACAATTTTACATGGGGTTATACAAGTCATATTTTTGACTATAAATATTAATTGGAAAGCTAATACGATTTCCTACATCATAGTAGTTTTTTTATAATTTTTATACATTTAATAAATTACTTATTTATGACACCATGACGATGCAACAATTACCTCATTATTTAACGATTTAAATAAAATGAAAATATAATGTAAAATCTAATACCTACACTTGTCAAAAACGTATTGGATGGGTGGATTTCGAACCCTTATCACCTTATCCTTGAAATTTATAATTTTGGGACCTTTTTTATCCGAAAATCATTTTATTGCAAATTATCTTTTCTTAACTTTCCAAGAGTGCCCCTCCTCTCCTCTTATAAAAGGCCCCCACCTCTACCACCTTACCTACACTTACAAATCCTTGGGCTCGGCCAACCCCTGCCCATTTTGCCTCTCCACATCCCTCTCTTACTCTCTGAAGCCTCAATTTGGGCAGAAGTCTTCCCAAGGAAGCCTTTGATCTAAAATCAAAAAGAGTTACCCGATTTAAAGGTAGTGTCTTCTCTTGTGTTCTTATGTTTTATTTTGCTTCTCCAACCCCATAAATTCTTTTTATTCATTTATTTTGTAGAAACACCAGTATATTCCATATACTTGGATGTTGTTATAAGAAGTGTTAGAGGTACATTTACACACACCTACATCTAATGGTTAAAGAACATACTGTTTCAGTGGATAGAAAATTTCTGCCTCACAAAACGATAATTGTTCAACATTCTTTTAACACCTTCAAAGGTGGCCATTAAGATGTCACTATATTTATATATGATATAATATGTTTATGTTTTCTTTAAGCTTATGTATTTTTCATTTATTTCATACCTTTATGGTTTCCATTATGGGTAAACGCGATATCTTCATTTTAGGAAGTGCGGACTACCGCCCCCTCAAAAGTGATTTGATTCGTTAATGCCATATGTGGGACGTATAAAAGATTTAATTAATGATATTATATATGATGTTATACTGGAATTATAATATACCTTTATATCGTTATTATTTCTTTCCATTAATGTATGATATAGAAATGAAAGTAGCGTTCATGCGTACGTACGGCTTACCCTCTCCATGAACGGTGCATTTCAATTCTTATCCCCAAATGTAATGTACTATTATATATACATAAATATAATTGATATATATGATTTATGTTACATCTAAATGATAAATATAATTCTGGAATTAAAATATACATATCTCTCATTTAGTTTTAATTCCATTAATATGAAATAGAAACGGAAGTAGTGTTCATGCGTACGTACGACTTACCGTCTCCATGAATGGTGCATTTCATTTCTTACCTCTAAACGTTATGTAATATAATAAATTCATGTATATACTCGATATATATGATATATATGATATCTACATCATGAGTATAACTCTGGATATAATGGATACATGAACAACATGTAATTATAAAGAGTTTATTTTTGACTGAAGTACCAATGATCATTAAAATGAACGTTAATAACTTAAATAATTACATAGTGTTCATGAAAAGGTAATAAGTGATATAAAAGGAATAATGAACTTGAAAAAGTTTTTTAAGCAAGTAGTAATTAACTCAAGTTTATCATTCAGGACCTTAAAGAACGATCGAGTCAAGTCGGACCCGAGGTATGGGACTTCATCTCAATCTCTTTTCATTGAGGCATATTATGTTTTATACACAACATTCATTTATATGGTGTATAAACCCCTTTGACTTTTATGTTTATCCAAAAGGAATCTTTTTATATGAAGTGTTTTATTAAACGACAAAAGGGAATGTTTTTGTCGTACGTATGCGGTGACAACGACTTCTCCACCGCTATGACCATTATTTGAGTTTCGGCTTCCTCTACAAGCCATACCTTTTTTTAAATGAAAAATAAATACCATGTTTTACTTTTAATTTATTTTGGTATTGAAAATGGTTTTCATAATGTTTCTATTATATCAATGTGTTGTATTGATATCTTGTGATTGAAATGTGGAAATGTTATGTTTTTTTATGCATGTTTTCTTTGATACGATTATGTTATGGTTCTTGGGAATTGTTATGAAGATGGGTGGTTCCATGATAAACTAAGGGCAGGTGAGCCTGATATAGCTCTCCAATGCATTGGGCAACGCGAATGGGTTAAACGTTGAGGTTTCTCTGAAGAGATTTAGGAAATATACTGTGATGGGTATTCCAAAAGTAACCAAGAGGGTTACTCCCTACGTAAGAATGTTCTAAATGCCTCAAGTTACCTTTACGTCTTATGATTTCAATGATTTATTCATGATTTGATGAGGTATGTTAAAGTGCTTATGTTTTATGGGTAATGTATGATTTCATTTTTATGTATATATGTACTCATGTTTCCTTTCCATATTTTTATATCCCTTACTGAGATTTTTATGCTCATCCCATGTTTTGGAAATGTTTTTTCACAGGTCAAGGGAAGGGTACATGATATGATGATAGTGTCAAGGAAGTGTCAAGAAAGAATCCATGTTTTATTTTAAATATGTTTCTGCTGATGGAAAAAAGGAATACTGTCTTTTATGTAACCACTTTGTTTAAATGTGGAATGTAATTCATGTTTTATGATCTAATTCTCTAAAACTCCAAACCTGAAAAGATCATCAATGTGTAATCTTGTAATAACTCAAGACTAAGTAAGGTTTAAGGTTGAGGCCTTATAGTTGGTATCAATGGTCGGTTTAGATAACTTTAGGAGTTAGAATTCTATTAAATGATTATCCAAAAATATTTTTTTATGGTAAAATTGAAATGATATAGCATTTGAAGATTACCATGTTGCTTCATCTAAGACATGTTTGTTCAGAATGGTTTTCCGTAGAGGAAACAGGGGAGCAGTGCTAGGAAGGCATATAGAAGGAAATAACCTTCTGAATCAGCATCCTTAGATGGTCGGAATTGGAATGGAACAGTTTGTTGCAGTAATGGTGCAGTTGACTAAAGCGATAAATGGGGGTGGTATCCATGCATGAGATCAGCCAGATAAACCGCATAGGAACATGTCAGTGGTGGAACATTTCATGAGAAACATCCCCCATCATTCAGAGGATCATCTGACCCTGTGCTAGCTGAAGGGTGTATTAAAGCACTGGAAAAGATTTTCGATGTCATGGGGTGTTCAGACAATCAAAAGGTTAGTCATGCTATTTACCGTTTGGAGGGTGAAGCAGATCAGTGGTGGTAAATGGTTAAAAATATCAGGGAAGCTGATGATATTGATGCTCTTGACTGGGATGAATTCAAAGGTATGTTTCTTGAGAAGTATTTTCGTAAGGTTGTTAGACTTAGGAAGGAAAACAATTCTTGGAATTGAGGCGAGAGGAAGACTCGGTGGCTGCCTATAAAGAGAGGTTCAGTCGATTGGAAAGGTATGCTCCAAATTTTATCCGAGACCTTGATAGTAAAATCAATCGTTTTTACTCAGGATTAATGAAAAAATATCGAAGGGCATTAGCTTCTCGTGAGTTCAAATGTTATGAAAAGCTTGTTCGATGTGCTGAGAAGGTGGAAATGGAGTTTTCTGAGGATCAAGTGTTCTATAATAACCAGCAGAAGAAGAGACCGAGGTGGCAGGAGAAAGTAAAGAATTCTTTAAAAAGTTTTGATGGTAAGAAAACTAAGTTTTCAGTTTGTGATAAATCTGGGAAAAGGCATGCTGGGGAATGTCTTCTGAATTCTAGAAAGTGCTACTGATGTGGTAAGATGGGATATAAGGCTCGTGATTTCACTAAAAAAGATCAAGGTGATCGTAAGACCAAATTTTATTTACAGTTAGTGAAATGGTTTAAGTGAAATGAGATGGGTCACTATGCAAATAAGTGTCCGACAAAGAGCTCGAGTGATGGGAAGAGGTTACACTACACGCAGAAAGGGGTGGTGAAATCCTTTGCAACTACTTCAGTAGATGTCAGGCCATCAAATGCATTGGTATCAGGTACTTTTTTTGTTTTTTCAGATTATGCCAGTGTGTTGTTTGATTCGGGGTCTACACATTCTTTCATCTCTGAAAACTTTTCTAGTAAAATGGGAATACCATCTCAAGAAATGACTCTTGAACTTTGGGTAAAAACACCTGGGGGAAATGATGAGGCAAAATGAATTTATAAGAATCTTCCTATCCTTATATGTGGAATGAACCTACTTGAAAACCTTATTGTTTTACCTCTAGTAGAGTTTGATGTTATCCTGGTATGGATTGGCTCTCTATTTACCATGCTAAGATTGACTGTAGAGCTAGAGAAGTTTCTTTTCAGAAAGACTTTCAGTTTGTGTACAAGAATGAACCCTTACTGTTGATAACGTATCAAGAGGCTGAGAAACTTTTAAAAGATGGAAATGAATGTTACCTTGCACATATCGTTGAAAATAAGTGAACTATTTAGATTAATGATGTGCTAGTGGAAAATGAGTATCCGGATGTTTTTCCTGATGAGTTTCCTAGAATAATACCAGATCGGGAAGTTGAGTTTATTATAGACTTAGTTCCTGATGCTAAGAAAATTTCAAAACCCCCTTATCGAATGGCTCAAATTGAACTTTTAGAGTTAAAGGAGCAATTGAAAGATTTATTAGATAAAGGTTTCATTCGACCTAGAACATCACCATGGGGTGCCCCTGTTTTATTTGTTAAAAAGAAATATGGTTCTATGAGACTTTGCATTGATTATAGAGCCTTGAATAACATCACTGTTAAGAACACATATCCTTTGCCTCATATCGATGATTTGTTTGATCAGCTCCAGGGAGCTCAGTATTTTTCAAAGATTGACCTGAGATCGGGGTACCATCAGTTGAAGGTAAAGGAAGAAGATATTCTGAAGACCGTGTTTCGTACAAGATATGGCCATTATGAATTTTTAGTAATCCCTTTTGGGCTAACCAATGCACCTGATGTATTCATGGACTTAATGAATAGAATTTTCCGTGAGTTCTTGGATAAGTTTGTGGTTGTTTTCATTGATGATATTTTGGTGTTTTCTAAATGTAAAGAGGAGCATGAATTACATTTAAGGGTTATTTTGAAAACCTTAAATGAAATGAAATTTTATGGGAAATTCTGCAAGTGTGTGTTTTGGTTGCAACAAATATCTTTCCTTGGTCATATTGTTTTTAATGATGAGATAACTGTTGATCCTGCAAAAATAAAGGTTATTGAAGAATGGCCAAGACCCACAAATGTAACTGAGATTCGTAGATTACTTGGTTTGGCAGGCTATTACCGAAGGTTTGTTAGAAAATTTTCACGGTTATCTAGTCCAATGACTAAGCTAACTCGGAAGGGTGTTAAGTTTATCTGGACAAAAGAATGTTATGATTGTTTTCATGAATTGAAAAGAAGATTGGTGAATGCTCCAGTTTTTGCACTACCTTCCATGAATGGTGAGTTTGTTATCTACAGTGATGCTTCATTAAAAGGAATTGGTTGCGTCCTAATGCAGAATGATCAGGTAATTTATTATGTTTCACGACAGTAGAATACTCATGAGGTAAATTATCCTATACATGATTTGGATTTAGCTGCTGTTGTTTTCGCTTTATAAATTTGGTGGCATCATTTGTATGCAGTAAAGTGTGAAATATATACCAGTCACAAAAGTTTAATGTATATATTCACTCATAAATAATTGAACATGAGATAGAGGAGATGTCTATAATTAATCAAGGATTATGATTGTACAATTCATTACCATCCAGGAAAAGAAAATAAAGTGGCTGATGCTTTGAGTCGAAAAAGTAATGCTTCATTAACCATGCTACGTTTGGAACGAGATCCTTTGGTTTTTTATTTGATAAAATTTGGCATTGAAGTTGTTGGTGTAGGAAGTCCTTCTATTTTGTTCCAGGTATCCGTGAAATCTTCTCTATCAGACAGAATTAAGCAAGCACAGAAGCAATACAGCAAGTTTCAGAAAAAGGTAGAGCTGGTTTAGAAGGGTAAGTTGCCTAAATTAAATATTGATAATGATTTGGTTTTGGGATTTGGGAAGAGATTGTGTGTGCCATGTGATTAAAAGCTTTAGGGAGATTTGTTATGTGAAGCTCATTGTTCTCCATTTTCAGTTCATCCAGTAAGTACTAAGATGTATAGATATCTTAGGGAGTATTACTGGTGGGATAGAATGAAAAGGGATATTGCTGATTTTACTGTAAATTGTTTGACTTGTCAGCAGGTTAAAGCAAAGTGAAAGTTACTGAAAGGGATGCTTCAGCCTTTACGAGTGCCAGAGTGGAAATGGGATAATATATCCATGGACTTCGTTGTGGGATTTCCGAAGACACCTCGAGGTAATAATGAAATCTAGGTTATTGTTGATCGATTGACTAAATCTGCACATTTCCTTGCCATACGAGATACGTTTTCCCTAGATCAACTTTCTCGTTTATATCTTAAAGAGATAATTAGGTTACATGGAGTTCCTCTCTCTATTGTATCTGACCGTGATCTCAGGATCACTTCTAACTTTTGGAAAGGCCTTCAAAAGTCGTTGGGTACTGAATTAAATTTTAGTACAGCTTTTCATCCTCAATCAGATGGGCAGTCAGAACGAACAATTCAGACATTGGAGGATATGCTACGTGCTTGTTCGATGGATTATCAGGGAAGTTGGGACCAACATATTTCTTTGGTTGAGGTTTTATATAATAAAAGTTTTCATTCCAGTATACAGATGGCACCATTTGAGACATTATATGGTAAACGGTATCGAACTCCAGCTTTCTGGGATGATGTGGGTGAAAGGAAGTTGATGGGACCAGAATTGGTAGAATAGTTGGCAGAAAAAGTTCAACTGATATAGAAACACATGAGAATAGCTCAGAGCAGGCAGAAGAGTTATGCAGACAACAGGAGGAAGGATCTCTCTTTTGAGGTAGGTGATCATGTTTTTCTCAAAGTCTCACAATGGAAAAGTGTGATGCGATTTTTTATGAAAGGAAAGGTGAGTCCAAGGTTCATTGGACCATATGAAAATCTGGATAGAGTGGGATCAGTTTCTTACTGAGTGGCTTTATCTCCGAGTTTATCTCAGGTACACAATGTTCTTCATGTTTCGATGATGATAAAGTATATGCCAGATCCATCTCATGTTTTGAGTCCAGTGGTAGTTTAGCTGGAAGAGAACCTATCTTATGAGGAACAACCGATACAGATTCTTGACCACAGGGAGAATGTTTTGCGGAATAAGGTGATTCATCAGGTAATGGTTTTGTGGAAAAACCATATGATTGAAGAGGCAACATGGGAATCTGAAAATGAAATGAGGGCTAAATACCCCCATTTATTTGATAAGTAAATTAATTGTGGGGACGGAATTTTCTAAAGTGGGGAATGATGTAACATCCCATGTAAGTAATCAATAATAGATATTTTTTATCTATGTCTATTAATGAATTAGATAGTGTTTTAGAGGCTTAAAATGAGAATAAATCCAATCTTAAGTATGGAATATACTAATATTTTTAAAAGATTGTTTTACTGCCTTTTGATGGAAACCAATTTTTAAATCTATCTTTTGAAAATTTTACAATCTATATTTGTCAAAATAAACTTATTTTTTATGATTGGGACATTGATATTTACTTTGGATAAATTTCTGGTATTTTTCTGATAATGTTCTTTTATTAATGAATAGTGAAAAATGTTGTATTTTAATTCAAAAACACTTTTTAGTCTAATTTATTTATATGATTATATTATCTTTTTAATTGGTTTTAAATTTCAATTAGAATATATTTTTACCATTTAATCCAATAGTGGTCGTTGGAATTAACTTCACTTTGAAATTGGACTTAAACTAATGTCAATGTTTTGATACTTATTGTTTCATAAAAACACGCTATTTGTTCTGACAGCAGGAATTAATTATTAAAATAATTAATATAAATTATATGTTTTTAATTTTTTGAAATAGACATCATTTTTGAATTCGGAATATCAAATATATCTTATGGTGAAGTTTTGGTATTTTTCTGAAAAACTTCAATTTTTGATGAATAGTGAAACCACTAAGTGGTACTTAAAAAACTGATTTTTCGTTTAAATGAAATTTTACCACCTCTGTGTTTTGAATTTCAAAAATCCGACATAAATTGTTTTCATTAAGATGTAAAATGTGGTTCAATGGGATTAAAATAATTTTTTGGTGAATATTATCTTTTAAGTTTATTAATCGTGATGAGAGGTAATTAGTGTAATTTAATGGTAAGAATAATGTTTTAATAATATGAAATGACCTAGAAACATGTCCTACCCTTATTTGATGTGTCATGGACTACCAAGAAAATCCATGGGTCAACTTGGGGACCCCATGGAGCCACTTTGGATGGAAAATGACATTAATATCTTTTTATTTAATGTTAAAGTAAAAATGTCACAAACATGAGTTATGTTACTAAAACAATCTTTACATGGGGTCATACAAGTCATAGTTTTGAATATAAATAGTCATTGGAAAGATAATAATATTTCCTACATCATAGTAGTTTTTTTATAATTTTTATAAATTTAATAAATTAAATTATTTATGACACCATGATGATGCAGCAATTACCTCATTATTTAACGATTTAAATAAAATGAAAATATAATGTAAAATATATGACCTAAACTTGTCAAAAACATATTGGATGGGTGGATTTGAAACCCTTATCTCCTTATCCTTGAAATTTATAATTTTGGGACCTTTTGTATCCGAAAACCATTTTATTGCAAAGTATCTTTTCTTAACTTTCCAAGAGTGCCCCTCGTCTCCTCTTATAAAAGTCCCCCACCTCTACCACCATACCCACACTTCCAAAGCCTTGGGCTTGGCCAAACCTTGCCCATTTTGCCTCTCCACATCCCTCTCTTACTCTTTGAAGCCTCACTTTGGGCAGAAGTCTTCCCAAGTAAGTCTTTGAGCTCAAATCAAAAACAGTTACCCTATTTAAAGGCAGTGTCTTCTCTTGTGTTCTTATGTTTTATTTTGCTTCTCCAACCCCCTAAACTCTTTTTATTCATACATTTTGTAACAACACAAGTATCTTCCATATAATAGGATGTTGTTATAATAATTATTAGAGTTACGATTCCACACACCTACATCTAATGGTTAAAGAACCTACTATTTCTGTGGATGGCGAATTTCTGCCTCACGAAACGATGATTGTTCAATATTCTATTAACACCTTAAAAGGTGGTCATTAAGATGTCACTATATTTATATATGATATATAATATGTTTAGGTTTTCCTTAAGCTTATTTATTTTTCATTTATGTCATACCTTCATGGTTTCCATTATGGGTAAACGCGATATCTTCATTTTAGGAAGTACGGACTACCACCCCCTCAAAGTGATTTGATTCGTTAATGCCATATGTGGGAAATATAAAGGATTTAATTAATGATATTATGTATGATTTTATACTGGAATTATAATATACCTTTATATAATTATTATTTCATTCCATTAAAGTATGAGATAGAAATTAAAGTAGCTTTCATGCGTACGTACGGCTTACCGTCTCCATGAACGATGCATTTCAATTCTTGTCCCCAAATGTAATGTACTAATATATGTACATAAATATAATGGATATATATGATGTATGTTACATCTAAATGATGAATATAATTATGTAATTAAAATATACATGTCTCTCATTTATTTTTAATTCCATTAATATGAAATAGAAATGGAAGTAGCGTTCATGCGTACGTACGGCTTACCGTCTCCATGAAAGGTGCATTTAATTTCTTACCTCTAAACATTATGTAATATTATAAATTCATGTATATACTGGATATATATGATATATATGATATCTACATCAAGATTATAACTCTGGATATAATGGATACATGAACAAATTGTAATTATAAAGTGTTTATTTTTGACTCAAGTACCAATGATCGTTAAAACGACCGTTAATAACTTAAATAATTACATAGTGTTCATGACATGGTAATAAATGATATAAAAGGAATAATGAACTTGAAAATGGTTCTTAAGAAAGTAGGAATTAACTCAAGTTTATTATTCATTATGTTAAATAACGACCGAGTCAAGTCGGACCCGAGGTATGGGACTTCGTCTCAATCTCCTTTCACTGAGGAATATTATGTTTTATACACAACTTTCTTTTATACGGTGTATAAACCCCTTTGACTTTTACGTTTATCCAAAATGAATCTTTTTATATGAAGAGTTTTACTAAACAACAAAAGCGAAGGTTTTTGTCGTACTTATTTGGCGACAACGACTTCTCCGCCGCCATGACCATTATTTGAATTTCGGCTTCCTCTACAAGCCCTAGCTTTTTTTAAATGAAAAATAAATACAATGTTTTACTTTTATTTTATTATTGTATTGAAAATGGTTTTAATAATGTTTCTATTATATCAATGTGTTGTATTGATATCTTATGATTGAAATGTGGAAATGTTATGTTTCCTTTATGCATGTTTTATGTGATATGATTATGTTATGGTTCGTGGGAATTGTTATGAAGACGGGTGGTTACGTGATAAACTAAGGGCGGGTGAGCGCGATATAGCTCTCCAATGCATTGGGTAACGCGAAGGGGTTAAACGTTGAGGTTTATCCGAAGAGATTTAGGGAATATACTATGATGGGTATTACAAACGTAAACAAGAGGGTTACTCCCTACGTAAGAATGTTATGAATTCCTCAAGTTACCTTTATGTCTTATGATTTCTATGACTTATTCATGATTTGATGAGGTATGTTAAAGTGCTTATGTTTTATGGGTAATGTATGACTTCATTCTTATGTATATATGTACTCATGTTTCCTTTACATATTTCTATATCCCTTACTGAGATTTTTATGCTCATCCCATGTTTTTGAAATGTTTTTCACAGGTCAAGGGAGGGGTACATGATATGATGATAGTGTCAAGGAAGTGTCAACAAAAGAATCCATGTTTTATTTTAAATATGTTTCCTTTGATGGCAAAAATGAATACTATATTTTATGTAACCACTCTGTTTAAATGTGGAATGTAATGCAAGTTTTATGATCTAATTATCTAAAACTCTAAACCTGAAAAGATCCTCAATGTGTAATCTTGTAATAACTCAAGATTAAGTAAGGTTTAAGGCTGGGGTCTTATACAATCACTATCTCTACTCCGTATAATTTCTTACTCAGGGAACTTTGTTCTATATTTCCATATTGAGATTATAATTTCTTAGGATTCATGGTATTTCTTGAATATCATTTTAAAATTTTTTCTAAATATGATAGGTATTACACTTACCTTATCCCATTAAAGTATATGATTCAAATGTCCCCTAATAATTGTCCCAGACAACCGACCTCTGAGCACTATGATAATAGCACTAAAGAATCCCCATCAGATTGAAATTATGGAATTCTCTAGGTTTTTAGGTACATTCTCAAATAATATGAATAAGATACCCACTCTAGAAACATCACATCTTTCTCTCAGGTCATGGGCTCAGATTCAATGATCGCGCTCTCTGATTTCGATTCATTCACATACCTTGGTTATGGTTTTCCCTCTTCTTCATTCTCCCAACATTAGAGTTCCTGCTATTTCCTATAAGTATCAGCATAATTATTATTCTATTAGCTCTAGAGATTCCCCTATCAGCCACTGTCATGCTATTAACCATCTATGTATAATTAATTATACAAAGGATGTTAATATTCGAGGAAATCTCATGCCTTGTCCCCAATTCAATGATGTGTTCCTTCAAAGATGAACTACCAACCACTTTGTATGAAATGTGGGTCAAATTCATAACTTTATCCATATTCTCTATAACTATGAGGCTATCCCGATTCAACATGATGAAGTTCATATTTCTAGATATTCTAAACATATGACAATAGAATGGTTTGTTGAACTTTTAATCAAAATCCCCATATATCAGGACTTGTTCTAATTTAAGCTAAATCTATAAATCCCACTATTAGCAAGTAATATCCTCCATAATATATGTCACCAACATGACATTCAACTCTTCTGGGTATACAAGGAAATCAATGGGTTTTTTCATCCTCTTTATCGGAACATTTTCATTCTCTTCTCAAAATCATCCTTAAATAATGGTATATTTTTCAACTGTAATAGGATGGAATGATCCACTTTACTTATTTCATCATTTATGTTCCCTTTATCCAAATCGTAAAAACATGGTAAATACTCTGAACTAGCTGTTGGTTCACCTATGGCTCGGGAGAAACAACATTTTCATCATCTTATTCTTATTGGTTTCTATGTTGTATATCAGGAACCATATTCTATGAAAACAAAAAAATTCATAAGCCTAACTCATTATCAAATTAAGTATTAATGATTTAAAATTCTACCACATAAAACTCTAATAAAATTTCCTTCAAAAATTCATCTTTTACAATGTTCAACCATTTTTGGAAAATTTCAACTTCCTTTTTGAAATCTATATGTTTTAAAAATACAACTACTGTGATCATTGAAAAATAATAAATTTGTATCAATTTCTCAATTTTTCAACATTGAAAAAATAGAACCAAATAATATATCATTACTCCTAATTAAATATCCACTACTCATGGGAAGTCATTTATACAATACATGTTAAACTCATCACGATGGATAAACTCATGAATATTATATTCAAAATCCTATAAGTGTCTCTAAAATACATATGTGTGAAACTCCCTAGAAACATAATTTTGCCATAAAAATGTTTTCTATGTCTTTTTTTAGACTAAATTTCAAGTCTAGATAATCAATTTGTTTTCTATCAATGCCACACAAGGAATAGACCAGAAATAATTTCAGCTCCATGAATGAGAGAACTAAAAATACTTGTTATTCAAGGAACAAAAAAGAAGATTTCACTTCTAATAGACCTTATCCTCATTAGTTTAATAATACGGAAGACATTACTTATCCTTTATAAAAATTACCAAGATGCCAACTGGAGGAAATAAATGCCAAGGGATTCATGAATTTAAGGGGGGATATTTTTAATATGAAAATACAATAACCCAACTAAACATTCCATAACCCAGTAACCACTACATGATAAAGGATAATCATATAAAACAAGTCAAGGAAATAATGTAAGTTTCAAAACCAAAATAAAAAAGTATAAAAAATTAGAATAATACTATATTAATGTACATAGTGGAAGACATAACCAAACAAAGAAAAATTCTCCAAAAAAACTAGCAGACCCAACTATGCTCCATGCTCCAATCTACAATACATCCCATGTATCACTATGAAACACTAGAGAAGCCTGATACATTAACTTTTCTCATGTCATAAAAAACTATATATATAATATAACCAAGTTTCCAATGCAAGGGTGTGTAATGAAACTATAGAGGTTTCCCCAAAACACATCCATACTGAATACTCTAGGATAGATCAAGTTAACAAATTTATATAAAATGTTTTAAATAATGATATTTAAAATAGATTATATTCAAATATAAATCATGTTCCATGAAAAAAATAATTCTCATAGAAACTCCAATTTCAATGGAAATCAAACAAAAAAGTTATTTTAACATTTTAATTAATCATATTTTAGTTACCCATTCCATATCACATATCCACAAACACCCATACAGACCACACACACATGCATGATGTTACAATTAATAGTGGAACTTCGCATCCATAACCCATTCCCATTTATGGTGGTACTTCATGACAATTATCAATTCATTCTTAGCCATTAAATCCAACCACACTCCAATAAAACCATTTTCAAATCAATTTATCCATTACAATAAAATCACACTTTTATTGAAAACCCAAAAAATTCATTAAAATAAATCCAACCATTAATATTGAAAATAATTTTACATATATCCATTTTAATAAAACAATAAATGAATCAAAAAAAATTTTCCAACATTAATGCAAAATAACTAATTTAAAATAATCATTTTAATATCATGTTACGATTTTCAATTTCCACCAAAACACCCAATTCACAAAATTCCATTAACCATTTCCAAATAGGGTTTCCATCAACCATTGAACAAAAAATTCACAATAAATTAAAAAAAATTGAAATCAAGACTTCATTTTTTTAAATGATGATTTGAGAGTGAAGCCACCTACCTCATATGTTTTTGAAAAAACAAAGAACAACACTGAAATTCCAATGAACCTAGGTTGAATCTCCAAATAAAAAATATATATATATCTTCCCATATCATAAAAAATCCAAATAAAAACATATTTGGATGAAGAACCCTATATCTATCCATAAAAAACTATATATAAGAAATCGGGAGAGAGAGGGAAATTTATCTAAGAAAAACTACAACAAAATGAGACTTATCATGAGTGATTGTTTAAAATCCTTTAAGAAACAACAATTAATTGCTTACAAATCAATGGGGAGATGTTACTTATCCTTTTTTAAGTAGAATTCATATGAGAGAGGAGAAATGGAGAATTAAAGAGAGGTTAAAACATCATTCTGACCCAGATCCACCTTTTATGGATATTGTTTTTAACTATTCACGGTTAATCAAAACGTGCACTAATCGTGGTCCAGCCTCTTTCGATTAGAGGAACTCACACGGTTAGCTTGCATGATTAGACAAACTATGCCCCAACCATGGAAAATTCCACTATCCCTTATTCCATGGTTTCTCCTAGGCTTACACACTATTTGTTAAATTTTGGGCTTGACATTGCACCTTACCCTTAACCCATGTATAATCATGCATGGTTTCATGTAAGATTTTCATGGTTTCCACTAACCATGAATAAAATGTGGACCTTTAGGAAAGTCCAAAAACATTCCAAAAGTCTAAAAAACCTCCAAAACGTCACTCAAACACTTTTAACACATAAAAATCATAATGAAAGGGTAAATTGAAACTAGGGGTGCTACAGGGAAGATGTTGTGATCTTTTTCAGAGTGTGATAATTTACACACTCGAAACTATGTCACATCATGGAATGGAATATTGTGGTTCTTTTAATGTAATTATATTCAATTTTAGTGTATTTTATATATTATGAAATTCAAATCATGTTAGGGGTTCACATATTTAATACCTCAATAACATTAGTTTTAACCATTTCATGCATATGACTTTATTTCACCCACTATTCATCCATATCTCTCAAATCCTCGGGAAACTATAGGTGATTTTGAAGATATTACATCCCTTTTTAATTCACATTCTTTCTTATAATCCCTAGTGAGTTTATTTAATTTGGGTTATCCTTCCTTCATCTATCCTTCATTGTGTATGTGGTATCACTTAAACAACATTCAATCAGGTATTGGTCTTGATGTTTGTGATTTCATGATTTTTCTTTTTGATAACAATCTCCTTCATTCCTTATTGGTGTTACCTGTTGAACGTGATTAATTTATTTTCAGATAAATGTTGGTGCTATATAACAAATACATATGGTATGTTTATATTTTTTATGTATGTGTAGTTTCATGACATTTCAACCACACAACATGCTTGTTCACTAATGTAATAATTGGGGATAATAATCATGTGTTTGTACTAATCCTTGGATCCCATTGGATCAAATAGTGTTGAATCCTAGGCTGGGGAAATCCATTGGGCGAGCATACCCTCGAACTATAAAAAACTTTTTATTGGCTTAAATCAATAATTACCATGACATGAGGCTTTAAGTTATTTATTTGATAGGGTCACTTAGTTAAGTAGATACTTGGTTATTGACATGACTGTTGATACTTTGATATGATGTTGTTGTGTAAAATTGCATGTAAACGGTTTATGACATAACATGATGAAGCAATGGGATTTGAAAGATAGAATGTAGTAGGATAAATTGACCTTTGTGGCATATGATGTATGTTGTTTTATAATTTTCATTATGAATTGTATTATAGTTATATTATAATGATTATTGGGATTAGCCTAGGTATGTTGAAATTCATATAATAACTGATTTTTCTGTTTAAGAAATTTTTCTTGTAGGTATTGTCCTAGTTATGAGGAAATGCTTACATAAATGGTTTTACACGATTATACTATAACTCTTATGAGTTTTGTCCACTATATGTGGAAACATTTATATAAAGGGCTTGTCCCAATTATGTTTTTTTTATTATTGGTCTTATCTTGGTTATGATAAAATGTTAATAAAATGTGATTTTATTAGTTGGGCATAAATTATTATACAAAGTTATTGGACTGAATATGGCATATTTCTTATAGGTTTTGGCACAGTTTTTCTAAAACTTTTATACAGATGGCTTGACCTGGTTATTCTATAATGATTATTGTCTTTGGCCAAGAAATTATTAAATTCTTATAAAGTTGTTTGTTCTTGTTTATGTCATTATTACATGTATTTTTGGTTTTCATTATCATGGTTATACTATATTCTAATAGATATCATATCATTTCTTCTAAGAATTTTGATTGTCATATTGAATTAGTTAATTAATTAATACACATGTTTATCAATTTTTTGAATGCAATTAATTTTAGATTGGTATTTTTAAACACAATGGTGTTGGCCAACTCAGATTTATTACAAAACATTTGAGGATTAAATTTGGTAATTGATCAAATTACATGGTTGTATATTTTACTAATGTAAATGGACCATAGTTTTTATTGTCTCCTGCTAGATGGGTTGGAGTATATAGAAGGACCTGACTAGGGATTCAACACCATCTTATTTTGAGTTTAATTATGTATAATTGTTCTTTTATTTGTATGAATTCTATCATGTAATTTTGTTATATTCCAGCCTGACATTGCATGGTAAAAATTATTTGTTTTACTTACTACATATTTTATCTAATAGTTTTATGATATATTGTTTCCATTATTTTTGTTACTCTAATGTATATGTTTTTAATTTTCTATTAAAATAATTTTAAATGGGGTTTAGTCTCTCCATTATGTTCTATATACCCTTATTTCTAGTCAGAAGACTCTGACATACAATATCTATAGTTGAGATCTAGTACCCAATCTAACATGTTCACATGAGAGAGTGTTGGATTAGGTGATGTTATAAAACATAAGAATGGTGAGAAAAAATGATCGATAAGAGTAAACATAATAATAATTAACAATTGAATTTCATAAGTGATAATATGATAATACCAAGATAATTATTACATAATAAACGTGTATGAGCATCAAATAAGATAATTTATACAAATAAAACTTGGATTAATAAACATGTTTCCTCGAATAAATCATTAACAATGGAAAAATTCAAAAGAATCAAAAATCCTAATCAATGCAATTTCAATCATTAAAACCTAGTAAAAATTATAGATAAAATATGCAGGTATATTGGGATGTCATTTATATATAACTTTTAAAATCACACTTTCAAATGGAATAACTATATGGTCAACTTCTATAACCAATTATTTGGATTTATATAATGATCCCACTCATCCATGGTTTATCACAGAACCACCTATACTTTCTTAAAAATGTTATCAATCATCCTTGTTTTATATGAATCCCCCCATAAATATAATCATCTACATATATTCCTCACATAATAATAAAATATTGAATCTCAAATTTCATCATAAAACTCATAAAACAACCCTTCTCGGTTTCATGGCCTGACTATCCCATGGGAAAAAGAATAGGTTATTTTAAAATCATTGAAAATTATCATAATCCATATTGATAAATAATAAGCATTGGGTCATTTAAAATTATCCTTAGTATGTATTTAGTAACAATAATGGTTTTTTATATGAATGGGAATACCATTAAATGATCATTAAAACATTGTTGGGGAAAATAAAATTTTCACTTCAAAAATGAATTTTAGAAACTAAAAAACCCTAAATATTATGAAATTAATTTTCCTTAAAAAATTGAATCATATTAAGAATAATTAAAATAAAATAATATATAGGATGGTGGTGAGATCCTTTCATTTCATAAATGTTAAAAAAAATCATTATTTACAAACAATTTTAAAACGAGTCAAAATTTACTCATTTAGAAAGCATTTAAAAATTTAGCTTTTTAAAGCATTCAATATAATGTAAAATACCATGTAAAATAGATTCAAGAAATAATTTTTCTTTATAAATGAAATTATAGAAATAAATTTAAACAAAATTGAATATGGAAGAGAATGACACTCAAACTAAATGAAAATACGGGATCATTATTAGCCTGAAACAACTTTTCTGATTTTTCATTAATAAAAAAGCGATGAAATAGAAATTGATAATGAAAACAAGATTAATAAATAAAATATATTAAAATTTATGTGTTTCATGAAAATAATATCACATGATTTCTTCTAAAGGATCCCTGAATATAAATAATACCAAAAATAAAAGAGATTGTAAAATAATGCCTTTCATAATTAGGTAACTTTTATGTCATAACCCCAATGAATTAATAAAACCAAATGATAACTTATATATCAGGAAAAAAATGATATTAATGAGATACCATGTTAAATGAGATATAGATAATCCTAAAAATAATATATTTGTATAAAAAAAATATTTCCCAAAGAAAGATAATTTTTATGAAAAAGCATTACAAAGATCATATCATTGGATTAAGAATTAATAAATAGAGATATTATGTGTAAAAAATATAAATTCCCATAATTAATGTTTAAATACAAAATAATATAGTTACAGTTCATTTAGCACATAATCATAGAGTGTCAATGACAATGAAGAACTAATATAACCCAATGAAAATAAATTTAGCTAGGAAATTCCATACCAATTAGTAACATTCAAGAAAGATCCCCTTGGATGAAACAATGAAAATTGAAAATTAAAATACCATGAATTAACTGGGTTCAATATATTACAAGTGAAGGTGTTATTAGATATACCATATAAAAAAAATAAGTTTTATAACAATAAAAAGTTCATCTATGATGGAAAATTGAGATGAAATCCCAATCCTCAAGTCCAGGATTTCAATGTACATATTATAACTACCATATAATTACATTATTTCAATTATTTGATTAAATAAGAAAATTTTAATGTTTTAATAAATTATAATTAAATTTTTTATTTTGTTTATTATTAATTAAATATTTAAAAACATAATCACTTAAGTCCACAAGAGGGATTTTGAGGACATTCGGTTCATTAATTCGAAATGGATTTGGTGTGTTAACCGTGTTCATAGAGGAAATTATTTCAAATTATATTGGTTAATAATCATGATACCATTATCATATTTATACAAAAATATTAAATTTAAAACAAAGCATGGATGAAGGTTATGAAAAATGAACTACAATACAGTCATTGAGACGGCAGGTCATGTCTACGCATGAGTAAAATTTCCATTTTTCAACATTCATAATGGAAAGTAAGTAAGTTGTATTTTAACATTATATAATGAAAATATTATCATAAATATAATATTTTTAATTAAATATTCTGAAATATTCCGTCCATGTGATGTGGTGATGAGGAAAGAATCACATTGTTTCGTGGAGGTAGTAGTCCACACATACCCATGATTGATATTATAATTTTTCATTAAGCGGAAAATAAATAAATAAAGTGGTATATTATATTTTAATAATGATATATATATCAATATTATTATAAATATTTCGTATATAAAACATATATTATATAAAATTATCCATTTTTTACTTTTAATGAGGATCGTTAGTGAAAAACGATTCACATTGCATCACGAGGTGGTAGTCTATTGTAAACACAAACAATGTTATTGTATCCCCCATAGATTAGAATGTATGAATGTATTTGAGATATAATAATCCCATAAGTATAACTATTATTTAAATATAATATTTATACCGTAAATTTATCATTATCAAAAATCATGAATGGATATGATGAAAACCAAATCACGTTGATTCATGAGGTTGTAGTTTCCCATACACATGAACGATGGTTTCATTTACCATTTGATTAAAGTGGGGATAGATTTTGGATTTTAATTTTACATTATAAAATATAAATATATGTAATATACTCGTTTTATTATATTATCACTATTCAATAATATTTTTAGGAGTTGGTGGAAGAAATTAAATATAAATTCTCATTTTGGAATGATACATATCCTAAGGACAACCTCCTTTGGTTAGAACTAAAGGCCCCTATATGGTAGATATCTGATCAGAAAAATGATTCTAGGGTGTCGTTGGAAAACTATCTAATGTATTTTGTATTTATATTTTGTAAAAAATGATTTTATAGTGTGATTAGGAGTTGATAGGGGATGACCTTTCATAATTCAAGTGAGTAACACACCTGTAATAGTAAAAAACAAAAAAGTGATGCCCACATTTTTATTATGAGAAATTTATCAAAAATGATCTAATTTTTACCCTTATACATGATAGCATCTAAATATATCCATAAAATTGATTTTATCAAACATTTAAGTAGTTTTATCCTTTTTATCTTTTTTTAACCCCCAATAAATTATTTTTTACCTCAATCATGGAAAACATATTTTTATTATTTTCACTATTCATTATAAAAAAACTAATTTGAACTTTTTAGATAATATATATTACGCTATTTACAAATTTTTAATCCATTTTTACAAATTCAGTTCACAATATTGTAGTCATTTAATGTAAAATAAAATATGTAGATTCCATGAAAAAGTGGTTTTTTGATAAGTGTATTTTTTTAGAAAAATATAATTTCATTAAATCTAGGAGTAGTTATAATAATTTAATTAATTTAAAATAATAACTTTTTATATAATCTACACAATAGATTTAAGTAATTCCTCATTAGGACTTTTTAATTAACTACATGGAAAAACATTAGGCATGTTATAATATTTTTCCTAAAAACCCATTTTTATCCCCCAAGGGTTCAGTCGAGTGGTACCCACTGGTTGTACCCCTCTCTCTGGGATAACTAGCTTAGGATTGAATCTAATTAGGCTAACGCACTGTTCATATTATGAAAATGGTATTTAATTCAATTTTGATAGATGGGAACATGTATCTACTCGAGTTGGCATTCCCAACTATTGGTAAAAGGGGGACTTAATTGATAAACCTGTTTTCAAAAGGGAATATACCCAAGTGGTAGCGGCTACTCCTTCGTATCTGAAAGGCTGTGGATAAAATTTGGGTGGGGTATAATTTCATGGTTACTATAGAACTATTGAATCATAGATTGTAGCTGGTACTATTCTATATTGTATCACCCCAAAATACAAATCATATTTGGGCCTTCAAACCAATGATACGGTCCTACGGGTCACACGGACTTTAGAACACCAAATACCATCAGAAAACAGGGACCAAATGCCATCATAGGCCTTTGATACACTGTGCCTCTTGTCCAAAAAGGACCACGAAGCTGCCTGGATATATCACATAGGAGCAGGCCCAAAAACAGAAGAATAGTTTCGTTTAGAGGGTATGGAAATTATTATCCTTACTAGGAACTATGCATCTCTACATGGGGAAATTCTAGCTAACAATCCGTGTAAGGTGGGGAGCTATATGCCTTAAGTGACAGAAATGCTTGGGAGGGGGAGTTCTTGTGTTGTTTGGTTTTGGGCCTTCGTGTCGTGTATTTGGAATTGTCCATTGGGCATTAAGGACATGTATTATGAATCATACCTATGGGTCTATATTTAATATAATTATTCCCCTACAATCCATAAAAAAGAGGTATTATCCAAAAAATAAATAAAAATCATTGAGGCCTTCTGGATGGTTTGATCACTATAAAAACTCATTTTAAAACCCAAAAAAATAACTTATACTAAAATCCAATAGACATATTATTCAGGTGGGATAAATATAAATAATGAATACTTATGTTACTTCAAATCATATTCAAATCAAATTGGTACTTTTAAAAAACTAAATTTATTTAAAATAAATTAATTATTTATAAAAATATTTTTTACTATTAAAAAAATAAATAAATATTTTTTTAAAAATTATAAAATTTCACCCAAATTTATTTTGGATTTACATCATTCATGAATGAATTTAATTTTAAAAAATAAATTTCCTAAAATCGCTCTAAATGAATTATAATATATTCCCACACTAAATTATAAAAAATCAATTTTGAAGAAAATAAATTTTTTATGAATAAAATTTATTTATTAAAATTGATTTATTTTTAAATAACAAATTATAAATTAATTTATAGTAAGTAATAAATTTATAAATATATTTCATAATATAATTAATACTATTCATACCCTCTAATTTAATGGCTAGGGTATAATGGTCATATTTAAAATAATATTATTTCATGGTTCATTTAAGCTCGGTGATTCATGGAATATACGACATCAAGTAGAGATTAATTTTTTTAAATACTTTTGTTTCAAATAGAAGAATAATGTAAATGGATATAAATATGAATATAGTTATGAAGTAAATTATTAATGAATCTTATTTTATTTTACATGTGGTTAGATCATGTCTGACAAAGTGGGAATCCAAAGTATGGGTTCTTGGTTTCAATTTAGATTATTTGAGAGATGTTTCCAATTGTGGACCATGTTTCCTTCTATAAGGTTTTATTTTCATTCAAATCCTGATGAATGGACTATAATATTTTCTAAATTTAATTTAGTATATTTGAGAAACCAAATCATGTTCATTCTTTAAAATACATTTGATTCTGGTAATCCATAATGGAATCTCATCTAAAATTTCCTCCTTTGAGATATGTTCTGAAATATGATCCCATTTTACATTATATAGTTCATATACAACATCTTTTAAAATACATATCAGTTTTATCTATTTATTCATAGTATTTAATGTGTTATTTTAGATTCCCTCCTTAATGGGGTTTTGATTCAATGGTTTCCATTCCCATAAAGGATTTTTATATCAATTTTCCTCCTTTGAGTCATATTTATATTATGCACTTATATTAACCAATATAGTTTATATACTTAACGTATGTAATATTAGATAATTTTTATACTTTATTAATTATATTATTCTATCCTCTTAGAGTTATTCATTTCTAGTTATTGTTTTAAAACATAATGGTATTTCTTTAAAAAATTATTAATGTTTTTGAAGTATTTTACCAATATTATTCTCGTCTATGTTCATATTATTTATATTTTTTCATCAATACTATTATATATACATAATTTACATATTTTTCTAACATTCAACTATCTTTAAAATTCATTAAAAGTATTTCAAAAGAATTATTTTTAATGTATTCTGCATGAATTATTTTTTGACTTTCTTAACTAAAATATAACAATTATAGTTTTAACATCATTCATGAGACCACATTTTACATCATTCATTAATAGTATTCATAAATAATATTACTTTCCATGTTTCCATTATTTTTTTAAATATAATTCAATTCCATTATTGTTATCAATATTAATTGTTTATTATAATCTATTAATGATATAAGTAGTTTAATTATAAACATTTACTTTATATGATTGGATGTTTTTCTATAAAATCTCTATATTTTATTTTCCAAGAAAATTATTTCTCATATTACCATATAATTTAAAACATTTAATGTGTTTATCATTCATTTTTATCTTAACCGGGATTTTATTAGCCCACTTTTGAAGTCAAATTTATTTTAATTATTTACCTAAAAAATATTATGTTTATAGGTTGGATGTAACACCCCATGTAAATAAAGAATATGAAATTTTTATATTTATCCCTATTTGTGAATAAAATGTTAATATTAATTTAAAGGGAACGCTATGCCCGATGGCTTACCCAATATGCAACCACAAGTTCCTTTTAAATCTTACGTTGCACTCCAATAATAAAATAATTTTATGTTAACACCTAGCCGTTTTAACACCAGGAACTAACTACAAAATGATTATATATGTTTGTCAAATATTTTTACTTTTTACAATAAATGTTAGAGGATTAAAAATGCAAATGAATCCAATTTTAAGCGTAAACATTCTAATATTTTTTAAAAGGTCGATTAACCGCCTTTTGATGGCGAACCTCTTTTAAATAAACTTTTTGAAAATTTTATGTTTTATATTTGACAAAATAAAATTCTTCTTTAGGATCGGGACATCAAAGTTTACTATGTGTAAATTTTTGGTATTTTTCCGATAAAGTTCACTTTTTAATGAATAGTGAAAAATGTTGTATTTTAATTCAAAACCTCTTTTTAATATAATTTATTTATATGATAATATTATATTTTGAATTGGTTTTAAAGTTAAATTAGAATATATTTTTACCATTTAATCCAATAGTGGTCATTGGAATTAATTTCACTTTGAAATTGGACTTAAACTAGTGTCAATCTTTTAATAGATATTATTTCTTAAAAACACGCAATTTGTTTTGACAGCGGGATTTAATTATTAAATTAATTAATTCAACTTATATGATTTGAATTTTTTAAAATAGGCATCATTTTTGAATTCGGAATATCAAATATAGCTTAGGGTGAATTATTGGTATTTTTCCGAAAAACTTCAATTTTTTGATGAATAGTGAAACCAGTATGTGGTAGTTAAAAACTGATTTTTCGTTTAAATGAAACTTTACCACTTCTGTGATTTGAATTTCTAAAATCTGACATACATGATTTTCATTAGGATGTAAAATGTGGTTCAATGGGATTAAAATAATTTTTTTGTTGAATAGTAATTTTTAAGTTTTTAATCGCGATTAGAGGTAATTAGTGTAATTTAAGGTAAAAATAATATTTTAATAATATGAAATGTCCTATACACATGTCCTACCCTTATTTTATGAGTCATGGAAGACCAAGAAAATCCATGGGTCAACTTGGGGACCCCATGGAGCCACTTTGGTTGGAAAATGACAATAATACCTTTTTATTTAAAGTTAAAATTAAAATGTCACAAACATGTGTTGTTTTAATAAAACAATTTTTAGATGGGTTTATACAAGTCATATTTATGACTATAAATATTCATTAGAAAGATAAAACTATTTCCAACATCATGATAATTTTTTTTATAATTTCTATATTTTAAATAAATTAATTTATTTATGACACCGTGATGATGCAGTCATTACCTCATAAATGAACGATTTAAATAAAATGAGAAGATAGGGTGAAATATAAGTTCTAAACTTTTCAAAAACCTATGGGATGGGTGGATTTCGAAACCTTTTCACCATATACTCGAAATATATCCTTTTGGGACCTTTTAAATCCGAATATCATTTTATAATAAAGTAATATTTTATATCTTTCCGAGAGTGCCCCTCCTCTCCTCTTATAAAAGGCCCCCACCTCTACCACCTTACACACACCTATCAAGCCTTTGTCTCGGCCAAAACCTGCCCATTTCATCTCTCCACATCCCTATCTTCATCATTTAAGCCTAACTTTGGGCATAATCCTTTCCAAGGAATCCTTTGAGCTCAAATCAAATAGAGTTACCCAATTTAAAGGTAATGACTTCCCTTGTGTTCTTTTGATTTATTTTGCTTCTCCAACCCTCTAAATACTTTTTATTCCTTTATTTTGTAACAACACCAGTATCTTCAATATACTAGTATGTTGTTATGTGAAGGATTAGATCTACACTTACACACACCTTCGTATAATGGTTAAAGAACATATTGTTTCTGTGGATGGTGAATTTCTGCCTCACGAAATGATGATTGTTCAATATTCTCTTAACACCTGTCATGGTGGCCATTATGATGTCACTATATTTAATATATGATATATATAGTATTTATGTTTTCTATATGCTTTTGAATTTTATATTTAAAACATGCCTTTATGCTTTCCATGTTGTGCAAATGCGATAATTTCATACGAGGAAGTGTGGACTACCGCCCCCTCAAGTGATGTGACTCGTTCATGAAATAAATAGAATGTATAAATAATGAAATTAATGAATATATGTGACCTATATAACATGTATATTATACTTGAATTATAATATTTATATCTCTCAATTATTTTTTATTCCATTAATATGACAATGAAATGAAAGTAGCGTTCATGCATACGTACGGCCTACCGTCTCCATGAACGGTGCATTTCATTTATTGTTTATCTCCAAATTTCATGGAGTAGTATAAAATGAATATTTACTGGATATATATGATATTTAAATCATTAATACTATTCTGGTGATCATTTACTTGTTACTACATGGACAATCATTTTCAAACAAGTTCATTTTTGACTCATGTACCAAACATCAACAAAAACGTCTGATATGAACTCACATTATTAACCAATTATTTTAACATTATAATATGTTATATGATCTGAATAATATTCTTTAAAAGAGGTCCTTAAGCAATTATAAATTTAATAAAGTTTATTATTCAGGAATATAAAAAACAAACAAGACAAGTCAGACTTGAGGTAAGGGATCCTACCCCTCTCTTTCTTTTTAAGTACACTCTTTTATGTCATTCCTTTTAAGATCATCTTTCTTATGATTGGGATGTTATTTTATATTACTATTACTGTAATTTTTTTTGTTCATATTATGAGATACCCTATTTTCTCTCATCAGTCCATTTTTGGATGTTTTGAGTGGCGTCGTTAGGCTGCCGAATTTTTATAAGAGATCCTACCTCTCTCTTTCTTTTTAATCACTCTATTTTATGTCATTTCCTTTAAGCTCATCTTTATTATGTTTGGGGATGTTATTTTATATTCCTCTTAATGTACTTTTTTTGTTCATATGATGAGAGACCCTATTTGATCTCATCAAACCATTTTTGGAAGTTTTAAGTGGTGTCGTTAGGCTGCCGAGTTTTCGTAAGGGATTTTTCATCTCACTTTTATTCCCGTTACATTTATCCTATGTTTTCCACTATTTCCTTTGAGTGGTGTATGTACTGCCCATTATTATAAACTTCTTGTAGTATAATTTCATTTATGGGTATTTACATCTTCATTGTATGACCCTTCTTCCATGGGGAGTACGTTTCAAAAGTTACCCAAGTCGGTAAGGGAACCTTTCTCCCTCCTCTTTCTAAAATACATCTTTTGTTATGTCTTTTAATTCACATGATATTATGTTGGGATATGTTCTTCTATATCCTAATTTATGTAAATTTTATTTCCAATTGATGAGATACCATTTTTTTATCTCTCATCAACTCATTTCTTGAATTTTGAAGTGATGTCGTTAGGCTGTCGAATTTTTGCAAGGGAACTTCTTAACCCAATTTTGATTATATGGGGTAAACTTGTACTCCTCAAATATGTCATTCTATGAATATGTGTGAATGAACTCTGATTGTTTTAAACTTAATATCCACTTATATTTGGTGTATTCATTTTTCACACATAATTATGTAATTGATTTATCCTTAATCTAAGGATACCGTCTTTGTATGGGACTTCGCCTCAATCTCCTTCCATTGAGGCATATTCTGTTTTATACACAACCTTCTTTTATACGGTGTGTAATCCCCTTTGACTTTTACTTTTATTCAAAAGGAATCTTTTTTATACATACCATTTTACTAAACAACAAAATGTATGTTTCTTTTAACGTACGTGGTGACAACGACCTTTCCGCCTCCGCGAGTATTATTTGATCTTCGGATTCCTCAACAAGCTGTAATATTTTTAAAAGTAAATAAATACCATATACTCTTTTATGTATTTTGGTATTAAAAATGGTTTTGATAATGGATTTATTAAGTCAATATATTTAAGAGATATATTTTTATTAAAATATGGAAATGTTTTCTTTCATTTATAATTGTATTATGTATTATGATTTTTTAATGGTACTCAGACATTTTTTGGGTGGTTATGTGATAAACCATATGACGGGTGGTGCCATGAATTCCAGGATGGGTGGTTACGTTATAACCTCCAATGCATTGGGTATGGAAGTCGGCCGTATGGCTATTCCATTAAGTATGTGTGGAAGTCGACCGTATGGTTACTCCATTTAAGTATGTTTATGTCCCAAGTTACCTTTATATGTTATGTGTTCTATATATGGGTTTTATTGTAATAGTTTGGTTACAAATGGGTAGGTAATGTTCTTTTAGTCAGTTAAAAGGTTTTTCTACTTCATAAAGGTGAAAAGTTTTACTTTGGTAAAGTATTCATGGTTTACTTGCTGTTTTGAAAAACTAACAATTTTCCTTCTTTGTGTATCCTTTACTGGGATTTTTATGTTCATCCCATGTTTTTGAAATGTTTTCCACAGGACTTAAAGATGAATAGGGTCAAGGATGGGATCAAGGAAAGACATGATTTCTAAAACATGGAACTAGACATGTTTCTTTTTAAGTGTTTTTTTTTATTTTATGGAAACTTTGTAGAAGTGTCTACTATGTAATCTTTTGAGATGTAATAGCTATGACCTAATTATCTAAAACACTAAACCTGAAAAGATCCTCAATGTGAGTTATTCATTTAATTCAATATTAAGTATGTTTTAAGGCCGGGGCCTTATAGTTGGCATCAAAGGTCGGTTTAGATAACTTTAAAGGTTAGGGTATTCTCTAAGAATAAGAGACATTACCATAATGGTTAGGATTTCAGAAAGAGTCCTAGTTTTAGATAAAGTGAATGAGTAAGTATATCATAGTGTTTAGCATCCTCATTAGTACATGATGTTTTTGTTCATATACTCACGCTGACCTTTTTGGTTTTAGTAAATGGCTGGATCTAGCATGCACCAAAGTAACAGTGGATGTGAAGGAAACTGTGATAGTTTTCTGAGTGAGAAACTGATTGATATGGGAGCTGTAATGAGAACTCTAGTGTTTATCCTCAACCAACTATCTGGAGTCATGATTGACCACCTAAACCTTGGTGATTTCTATAAGGCATCATATATGAGAGAAATAAATCCCTACGAAACTATAGGTAATAATCATAAAGGTAAGTGTGTTCAAAAACCTATGTGTCAAATATGTGGAAAGAAACACCTAAGAAAATGTTTGAAAGGGACAGAAATATGCTATAGATGTGGAAATGAAGGTCATAAAGCAAGAACTTGCCATGGAAAAAGGAAGCATCCAGTTGACTCGAGGAAAGGGAAATAAGTTCTTTCTGAGGGATCAATTGAATGTTTTAAATGTGGTTTGCATGGTCATTATGAAAACACATGTCCTATGAAGAAGTTTCGGGAATGAGATCACCAAGATCGTACAAATATTCATTTACCAATACCTAATGCCATTCCTATTGAGGATGAAGAAACTGACAATGACCAATTAAAGGTATGTATTATTTCATAACATTTGTTTTCCTATTTTGGAATCTTAGGATATGATTCATGATTTTGTTTGTAGGAAAGAAGTATTTCAGAATAAGTTAGAAAGGAATGGTTAATGGATCATGAAGAATGTTGAATGAGTGAGAAGTCAACATATAAGGGCTTCAAGAGTTATGGTGAAATTCGTAAGAGTATTAAGTCTCTTTTGATGATGGGGTTATATTAGAATACTTTTTATAGTATGTGTAACCCTGATGTTTGATATATGAAAATTTTATTCAAGAAATATTTATATTTTCTTTTGTGGACATAGTTATAAAGAACAATTTGGGTTTATATGATCCTTACTTTTGAGGTAATTATGGGTTACTATATGTTATGATGTAAAGTGAAGGGCATGAGATAAATTTGAGGTTAAAATATGTTATGGTTTTTTTGATGATTTTATCTCTTTTTGGGGAATGATTTGATAAATATATAGTTTGGAAAAAGGACAACACGCAAACCATGTGACAACCCGTCGCGTCGGACAAAGCTGCGGGAATCGAACCCACAACCAAAGTGCGACTGGTATTTATCACTTACCACTGGACTACGTGAAATCCCTGGTCAGTTTGACTAATTATTTTTAGTTATATTATTTTATGAATTAAGAGTAAGTTGATTTTGGGTTATCTATGGAAATTATTAACTTATCATGGAGGATATGTGATTAGGTTAATTACTTTTCAATACGAGACTTTAAGAGAAACTGATGTTTTTTGGAGATAAATGATACGATTTAACTTGGAAGACTATGTGATTAAATCCTTCAAATATTTGGGTTTCAATCTTAGATTGGTTTACTTGTGGTCTTGGATGAACATTGGGTTTTGTTGGACAAATTTTGGAGATTAAGAATAGATTATCTTTTTTATAAAGGGTTATCCTTTTCTGGATTATCTGATCTTGTACTAACCTTTTTGGCTTTGGTTTTTGTTAAATTTTAAAGACATGGGATGTATATAGTTCCCTTTTTTCGATTAGGTGATTATCTATAAGTTGATTATAGTACTCTTAATGTGAACAAGTCTTCCTAAATACTCATCATTTGGGGAAGTATGAGTTTGTGTAAGAAATCTAGTAAAAGTTGAAAGTCAACATGAAAAGTAAGTTTGTTTCCTTAAGATCAAAAATAAATTCCTCAATGAAAAGTTACTTAAAACAAAAATGTTGTCTGTTAAATTTTCCTACTGGGGAATCAAATACTGTTTAACCCATCACAAGTTTGTGATTTTCTTATGGTTAACTTTTTCCTAGACATGTTTACTATCACTCTCCCTCAGAATATGACCCTTTTCTTTTTCTTCCATATCCATATTTTCCTACATGGAATCCTATTATGGGTTAACTCAAGTGACCTCTATACTTCTCTTTTTTTCTTTTAAAGTGATTGTTTTACCAACTCTTATTCCGATGTGGGACTTTCAATGATGTTTCCGAGCCCAATTTTAAAATTGTGAGGACGAAATTTCCAAAAGGGGGGAAGGATGTAACACCCCAGGTAAATAAATAATATGAAATTTTTATATTTATCCCTATTTGTGAATAAAATTTTAATATTAATTTAAAGGGAACGCTATGCCCGATGGCTTACCCAATACGCAACAACAAGTTCCTTTGAAATCCTACGTTACACTCCAATAATAACATAATTTTATGTTAACACCTAGCTGTTGTAATGATGGGATCTAACTACAAAATGATTATATATGTTTTTAATATATTTTTACTTTTTACAATAAATGTTAGAGGATTAAAAATGAGAATGAATCCAATTTTAAGCGTAAACATTCTAATATTCATTAAAAGGTCGATTAACCGCCTTTTGATGGAGATCCTCTTTTAAATCCACTTTTTACAATTTTGTGTGTTATATTTGAAAAAATAAAATTCTTCTTTAGGATCAGGACATCAAATCTTAATTTGTGTAAATTTTTGGTATTTGTCCGATAAAGTTCATTTTTTAATGAATAGTGAAAAATGTTGTATTTTAATTCAAAAAATATTTTTAATCTAATTTATTTATATAATTAGATTATCTTTTGAATTGTTTTTAATGTTAAATTAGATTATATTTTTACCATTTAATCTAATATTGGTCATTGGAATTAATTTACCTTTGAAATTGGACTTAAACTAGTGTCAATCTTTTAATAGATATTATTTCTTAAAAACACACTATTTGTTTTGACAGCGGGATTTAATTATTAAATTAATAAATTCAACTTATATGATTTGAAATTTTTAAAATAGAAATCATTTTTGAATTTGGAATATCAAATATAGCTTAGGGTGAATTTTTGGTATTTTTCTGAAAAACTTCAATTTTGATGAATAGTGAAACCACTAAGTGGTAGTTAAAAAATGATTTTTCGTTTAAATGACACTTTACCACTATTGTGATTTGGATTTCAAAAAATCCGACCTAAATGGTTGTCATTAGGATGTAAAATGTTGTTCAATGGGATTAAAATAATTTTTTTTTGGTGAATAGTAACTTTTAAGTTTTTAATCGCGATTAGAGATAATTAGTGTAATTTAAGGTAAAAATAATGTTTCAATAATATGAAATTACCATTCCACATTTCCTTCCCTTATTGGATGAGTCATGGCCGACCAAGACAATCGATGGTTCAACTTGGGGACCCCATGGAGCCACTTTGGTTGGAAAATGACATTAATACCTTTTTATTTAAAGTTAAAATTAAAATTTCACAAACATGTGTTGTTTTATTAAAACAATTTTAGATGGGGTTATACAAGTCCTATTTTTGACTATAAATATTCATTATAAATATAAAAAGATTTAATACAACATGATATTTTTTTTATAATTTTTAGATATTAAATAAATTAATTTATTTATGACACCGTGATGAGGCAGTGATTACCTCATAAATGAACGATTTAAATAAAATGAGAAGATAGGTTCCAATCTAAGTCTTAAAAAAGTCACAAACTGATTGGATGGGTGGATTTCGAAACCTTATCACCTTATCCTAGATATATATTCTTTTGGGACCTTTTAAATCTGAAAGTCATTTTATAATAATGTAATATTTTATAACATTCCAAGAGTGCCCCTCCTCTCCTCTTATAAAAAGCCCCCACCTCTACCACCTTACACACACCTCTCAAGACTTTGGCTCATCCAAACCCTGCCCATTTCATCTCTCCAAATCCCTATCTTCATCATTAAATCCTCACTTTGGGCAAAATCTTTTCCAAGGAAGCCTTTGAGCTCAAATCAAAGAGATTTACCCGATTTAAAGGTAATGTCTTCCCTTGTGTTCTTTTGTTTTATTTTGCATCTACAACCCTTTAAAATCATTTTATTCCTTTATTTTGTAACAAAAACAGTATATAAAATATACGAGGATGTTGTTATGTGAAGGATTATATCTACACTTACACAAACCTTTGTCTAATGGTTAAAGAACATACTGTTTCTGTGGATGGTGACTTTCTGCCTCACGAAACGATGATTGTTCAATCTTATCTTAACACCTTTCTTGGTGTCCATTATGATTTCACTATATTTTATATATTATATATATATGGTATTTATTTTTTCTATATTCTCTTGAATTTTATATTTAAAACATGCCCTTATTTTTTCCATGTTGTGCAAATGCGATAATTTCATATGAGGAAGTGTGGACTACCGCCCCCTCAAGTGATGTGACTTGTTCATGGAATACATGGAATGTATAAAGAATGAAATTAATGAACATATATGACCTATATAACATTTATATTATACTTTAATTATAATATATATCTATCTCAATTATTTTTAATTCAATTAATATGACAAAGAAATGAAAGTAGCGTTCATGCGTACGTACGGCCTACCGTCTCCATGAACGGTGAATTTAATTTATTTTTTATCTCCAAATGTTATGGAGTTGAATAAAATGAATATGTACTGGATATATATGATATTTAAATCATTAATACTATTCGGGAGATGATTTACTTATAACTACATGGACAATCATTTTCAAACAAGTTCATTTTTGACTCATGTACCAAACATCGACAAAAATGTCTGATATGAACTCACATTATTAGCCAATTATTATAACATTATAATATGTTATATGAACTGAATAATATTCTTTAAAAGAGGTCCTTAAGAAATTATAAATTGAATAAAGTTTATTATTCAGTAATATAAAGAAACAAACAGGACAAGTCAGACTTGAGGTAAGGGATCCTACCCCTCTCTTTCTTTTTAAGTACACTCTTTTATGTCATTCCTTTTAAGATCATCTTTCTTAATATTGTTATGTTCCTTTATATTAATATTACTGTAATTTTATTATTTTAACATGATGAGATACCCTATTTTCTTTCATCAATCCATTTTGGAAGTTTTGAGTGGCGCCGTTATGTTGCCAAATTTTCGTAAGAGATCCTACCTCTCTCTTTCTTTTTAATCACTATTTTTATGTAATTTCCTTTAATCTAATCTTTCTTATGTTTGGGGATGTTATTTTATATTCCTATTACTGTAATTTTTATGTTCATATTATTAGAGACCCTATATGATCTCATTAAACCATTTTTGGATGTTTTAAGTGGCGTCGTTAGGCTGCCGAGTTTTCGTAAGGGGTTTTTCATCTCACTTTTATTCCTGTGACATTTATGCTACGTTTGCCACTATTTCCTTTGAGTGGTGTATGTACTTCCCATTATTATACACTTTTTGTAGTATAATTTCATTTGTGGGTATTTACATATTCATTGTATGACCCTTCTTCCATGGGGAGTACGTTTCGAAAGTTACCCAAGTCGGTAAGGGAACCTTTCACCCTCCTCTTTCTAAAAGACTTCTTTTGTTATGTCTTTTAATTCACATAATATTATGTTGGGATATGTTCTTATATATCCTTATTTATGTAAATTTTATTTCCAAGTGACGAGTTACCATTTTTATCTCTCATCGACTCATTTTCTGAATTTTGAAGTGACGCCGTTAGGCTGTCGAATTTTTGCAAGGGAACTTCTTAACCCAATTTTGATTCTTTGGGGTAAAATTGTACTCCTTGAATATGTCATTCTATGAGTATGTGTGAATGAAATCTGATTGTTTTACACTTAATATCCACTTATATTTGGTGTATTCATTTGTCACACGTAATTATGTAATTGATTTATCCTTAATCTAAGGATATCGTCTTTGTATGGGACTTCATCTCAATCTCCTTTCATTGAGGCATATTTTTTTATACACAACCTTCTTTTATACAGTCTGTAAACCCCTTTGAATTTTACTTTTATTCAAAAGGAATATTTTTTATATGAACCATTTTTCTAAACCACAAAATATATGATTCTTTTAACGTACGCGGTGACAACGACCTTTCCGCCTCCGCGAGTATTATTTGATCTTTGGCTTCCTCAACAAGCCGTAATATTTTATAAAAGTAAATAAATACCATATACTCTTTTATGAATTTGGGTATTAAAAATGGTTTTGATAATGTATTTGTTAAGTCAATATATTTAAGAGATATATTGTGATTGAAATATGGAAATTTTTTCTTTTATTTATAATTGTTTTATGTATTTTGATTTCGTAATGGTACTTGGACATTTTTCAGGGGGTTACGTGATAAACCATATGACGGGTGGTGCCGTGAATACCAGGATGGGTGGTTATGTTATAACCTCCAATGCATTGGGTATGGAAGTCGGCCGTATGACTATTCCATTATGTATGTGTGGAATTCGACCGTATGGTTATTCCATTTAAGTATGTTTATGTCACAAGTTAACTTTATTTGTTATGTGTTCATTATATGGGTTTTATGGTAATAGTTTGGTTAAAAAAGGGTATGTAATGGTCTTTTAGTCAGTGAAGAGTTATTACTACTTCATAACGGTGAAAAGTATTACTTTTGTAAAGTATTCATGGTTTATTTTTTGTTTTAAAAAACTAACAGTTTTCCTTCTTTGTGAATCCTTTACTGGGCTTTTTATGCTCATCCCATGTTTTTGAAATGTTTTCCACAGGACTTAATGATGAATAGGGTCAAGGATGGGATTAAGGAAAGACATGATTTCTAAAACATGGAACTAGACATGTTTCTTTTTATGTGTTTTTTTTATTTTATGGAAACCTAGTAGAAGTGCCTACTATGTAATATTATGAGATGTAATAGCTATGACCTAATTCTCTAAAACCCTAAACCTGAAAAGATCCTCAATGTGAATTATTCATTTAATTCAATATTAAGTAAGGCTTATGGTCGTGGCCTTGTAGTGGATGTTTTTTTCTTCATGCATGGGTAAAGGGAAATCATTTTTGTATTTAATAATTATATATTCATGAAAACATATGTAATGATAGGTGACCCTGGGATATATCTTTTTAATTTATTGGGTAATAATTTATTCTCAAGAGAATATATGTTGGAATTAAACTAATGGGTTATTCCATGATAAGCGTGATAGTAAGGGTATTGAAGTTATTATCTGCAATATGATGTCCCATGTAAACTACATGAGTATAATTTTTATTTTATTCTTATTTAAGATATTTTTTAGATAATTAACAAAACAAAATCTAAAATATATATGTTATTTCTCCTAATTATTGAGTCGAGATATTCACAATGCATTTACTAATGTTTTATTCCATGTTTTTTAAAAGAATCCTGATTTATAATATATATTTATTTGGTGTTATTTCCTGATAATAAGGTCAAATAATTTTTTTATTATCCTATAATAACATTTTTATCATGTTTTTATGATATTATATTGATATCGATTTTTTAAAATTACTGTGTTTTAGCTCACCCTTATTATGCTTCATTTTCACCAGTTTATGAAGTGGACTATTATGATTGAGTTTTCTAAAAGGGTGTCCTGAGTGGACAATATCTTGGGAAATTTTAATAATTTTTTTAGATAATAAGTTCTTAGTATAATGAAAGATATGTATTTTGAAAGATATAGTCATAGGTTTTTTATATAATGATTTTTTATAGTCATTTAAAACTCTAAACCTAAAAGGTATTGCGTTTATAAGGGAACAAATAATTTTTATTTATATCTCAATTACGAAGGATTAAATATGGGGACCCTTAGTTAGTTCTATTTCTTTTTGTAATGTGACTTTTTTTAGAACATGATCTATTTTTACGGGACTGAGGCATCTAATTTGGAATCAAAGTTTATTTTATATTACTTTTTAGGAAAGAAATTTATTAGGTGCATATAAATTATGATTTGTGCAGATCTTTTTGGTTAAAAAATTTAATTTTATTATTATGTGAAAATGAATAGACATCCACTTATAGAAATTATTTTTGAACGATTAATGAGATATTTGATGATATTTACCATTTCATTAGGAGAATACATAATTAATGTTTAGATAATAGTTTTGGTGGGTATTTGATTTTATTTTGAGGTAAATATGATTAATTAGGATAATAGGTTAATTTATTTTGGGAAAATATTACTATATTTTGGGTGAACAAAAGATTATTGTATATATATGTTTGGTATATGATATTATTTCAATATTTATGTTTTTTTATAAATGTTATGTTGATTTTGGAAGAATATATCAACAAATTTTTTATACTTTTGGGTTTCAAGTTTGTCTATACATGATTTTAATATTTTTAGTATTTTGAAATTTTTCGAATGAATTAAGTTGTTTCTATAATTTTTATGTTTTGGAAATTAAATTATTACTTCTGCATATAATTTTTTATTCATGTTTCATTAGCTATTATCATAACTCATACTAACTGCTTATCGATTTTAGATTTTTTTAGAAATTAGTGGTATAAATTTTCGTAAAAAAGTTAATTAAAAATGAGGAAAATTATCCTTCAGTGGATTTCATTATCCATTAATAATGTTTCATCATAGTTCATGCTTGGAAAAAATCTTAGATATTCATTTTTTGGAATTTTATATTAAGTAGATGTGGAAACTGAGTTATAAACACAATCTAAGGATGCTATTGTTCTTATGGAAATGAAATGAAATCAAGTAAGTATATTCTTTAATAATCAATATCAAAATGTTAAAATTAATTCTACATATATTGAAATATTATAATAAATATATCAGTTTATATATGGAATACACCCAGAAACTATCAATTTATTCCATAGAAACACATTCACAAGTTTGACACATATAAAATAAAATATATGTTTTAAGAAAAAATTAAAATGTATTTCTTTGTAGTTCAATATATTTATTTCATCATCCACTCCACCATTATTATTTTTACCATTAAAATTTTTAAAGGTTATGTAACAACAGATTCAATTGAAAATAATTTTTTTCAATGACATATTTCACTATTTGAATTTTATTTTGAAAATATTTTAAATTATTACTACACTTCATTTCACCTTAATCGATGAAATTGAGATAAAACTTTGAGGATGAAATTTAGCTATGGGGGTAGGGGAATGTGTCAAACCAAGTATTCTTTATAACATATCACTTTTATTGTATGTTAATATCCACGATTATAAATTTTTATGAAAAATTAATTATTTATAGATGTTAATATCATGATTCAATATAAATTTTATAATCATTTATAAAACAATTTTAAATTTAAAATTATTATGTTTTCTTTGTGATAGAAAGGACGTTTTATTTAAAAGATAAACATATTTTTACAAAATATTTTTTTATCTTATATTTTATAAATAGATATTCATTTATAATTTAAATTATTATTTATAATGATAAATAATTTTAACATGTTATGAATCAAAGATATGATTTTTCATTTGAAAAGAAATAGTTTTTTACTTTAAACATAATGTTTTCTATTTTTATATTGTTTTATTTAATGACTAAATATATATTTTATAATTTTAATTTTATGAAATGAAATAAATGGTTTTATTCATGATGAAAAAAAATTCTTAATGATATTTTTTTTATTTCGATAAAATTGTTGTTTTTAGGTTAATGGTGAAAAATAATACATTTTCCAATTTCATAACTTTTGTGAAAAAATAATGAAAAATAATTACATAAATATCTGTAAAACATATGCATTAAAAAATATATTTAAGGATTAAATTGGATCATTTAAAATATATTTTTGAATTTAGAAACCTATGTATGTCATTTTGGAACCTATGAGATATTTTATAATAATAAGACAATTTCATCAATTTTAACTTTAATTAAGTACACAAAATTATCCATTCGATTTTGGAAGGATTTGAAGATTAAAAAATATATAATAATATTATTTATAGAATAATAAAATTTTTAAGAATCAATAATATAAATTATTTTTTTGTAATTTATTGTTTCTATTTAAAAATATATTTTCTAAAAACTGTTTATGTTGCTTTAAGTGACTATTTTTTAAAAATAATTTTTATCAGCTCTCTAAATTTAATACAGTAAAATGGTGTTAATTATTAGAATAATATTTTTTCCATTAATTTAATAAAACCATTTCATTTTTAGTCTTAAAAATAAGTATATATTGAAAAACGTTGTCACCTCACTAGTGGTAAAATGTGATTAAATTGTTAAATTTAATGATATGGTCAAAAAATATCACAAAATAATATTCATAATTGTTTTTATAGATGTTTAAAAGAACATACATTTATATCATTTCTATTTTTTCCATTATTTAATCCAATTTCATAGATAATGTCATCACTTATTATATTAATAAATTAATATTTAAAAATTTTCACTCCTCTCATATATAAAAGGAAATGTTCACCACCCAACTTATCCACACACCTTCGAAACCATATATTTACCAATACCTATCAATATAATTTAAAAAACACATTTTACACATCCTATATTATTTTATCTAAATAAAATACCCATCTAATAAAGATTTAGGTGTGGTTAAAAAGAGTATATCAAAGGAAGATGTAATTGAATTAACTGAGTTCTTTCCAGTTTCGTTCTTTATTAACATAATAAAAATAAATAGTATCCATAATAATTAAATTAAATAGATATTATTATTGTAATATGATTTAATTATGTGGATTTAATTACATTTATTTACCTCTCTCCTAACCATTCAAAAATGAAAACATCACTCTTCATATCTGTGGACTACCACCTCCATGAATGGAGTATATCATTTTTAATCACTGCCTTACATACATATTTAAAAATGTATTTAAAAAAAATTATTTTATTTATAACTTTTTTATAGTTATATTAATATAATTTTTCTTTACTATAAATAATATAAAAAGTAAATGGTTATCATAAAAATTAACAACATAATACGTGTATACCAACTTACTTTTTCTTATTGCAATCTGTTTTCGATAACTTATTAAAGTATATAAAATATAAGTTACTATTAAGATGTGATATTAATGTTTAAATAGTTTTATTATAAAAATTAAATTCTCAAAATGATTATAAACTCATTATTTAGATACCATATTTAGTTGTTCAGAAACTACTGAAAACAAGCCCGTTCAGGGTTTCTATATTTAATTATCAAAAATAGAAATCCAATATAATTTACTTTTAAAAAATAATTATGGAATATCATTTGAAATAATTTGAAAATTATATATATAATGAGCTCGTGACCTTCGAATAATAACTAAGATCACTATACTTTAACATATATGGACAATTTTAAACTACTAACAAAAATTATCAATATTACATAAATTATATATTAACTATATAATAAATAAATGTAAAGGATTAATGTAAATTCTTGTAAATAAGAATAATGTTCTAAATTAAAATATTAATGAGTTTTAATTTTTTATACAGTAGGATTGATCCTATAAATCCTTTCAAAAACCTAAGGTAAGGTTTCATAGTATTAGTCTCAAATCCTTGAGACTTGTTTTATAAAGTGCACCATTTAACTTTTATATGTTTTTTCTGATTCACTAAACATGAATAAAATATAATAGTTTTTTCATGTAATTTATATAATTGAAAAGAAAAATTTTGTTGATTAGTTGAATAAATTCGGATCCATGTAATCTGTAAGTGTTTCATCTAAGACCCAAAGGATTTACAAATAAATTTAACATAAAATGTAACCCATGTAACAAAAAGTCTCTATGAAACAACACTTTATTATAGTAGATAATTATAACCTCTCAGTTAAACATAACTTTCTACTTCTATGTTTTTTATTTTGAAAACGGGAAGAACACGGTTTCAATTTCTTAGATATTTATAATCTGATAGGATCAACATACCTTTTTTGTGAATAGTAACTTGAACCATTAGAATAGTAAAATACCACAATAAATATTAATTCTACCCTTAGGAATAGTATATCATCCAATTCAATAGTAACTTCAATCATGAATAAATAAATGAAATTTCGACATCTTATAAATGATATAATTAAATCATTATATAAGAAACTGAATATTTTGTTTTTGGTATTTAATTACAATTTAAAAAATAAAAATAAAAATTAAAGAAAATCCAGTTTTTAAAATTTATTCCTAAATTAAATTTTAATTTTCTTACAATTTTAGAATAATTTTATGAGAACATAGTTAATTTTTTAAAGTGTTATAAAATCGATTATAATTTTAAAAAGTGTCATGTTGGAGTATATGATGATTTTAATTAAAAATTAAATTTATCATACTTAGAAAATTATTTAGTTAAAATGGAGTTCAATTTTTATTTCTAGATGTTGAAAAATGGTTATCGCAATTGTTTCGGGTTTTTTCTTAAATACTTGAATTTTTTATGAAGAGTAAAATACGATAATTTACGATAAATGCTAAATACATTATTTATTGAGTCATAGGTGAGGTATGGAGGATGTAATTACACTGGGTTTGAACTGACATGGACTTATTGCTGTTTTTTTGTCACAATATTTATCCATATTTATTATCTATAGGAAATAATTAAATAATGAATAAGAAATTCAAAAATCACCCCTCTCCTGTACTATAAAAAAACCTCTTAGTCCCTCTTCTTCTCACTCCTATAAGACATAAATATTGTCATGTTTCTGAAAAAATATTCATCTCTAGCCTCTCCCCGACTTCCAAATCTATTGGTATTTCGAAAATTATAAAAATAATCCCCTTAAGGAGGTTCCCTAGAAAGAGTATTCAAGAGGTAAAACCGTCTTCCATTTTCATTTATTTTCTTTTCAAATTATTTCTTTTATTATTTTCTACTCACATAATATATAAAAATAATCATCCTAACTCCATTATAATATTTATAATTGAATTATTTCCTGTTAATTTATGATCCACCATCAATATACTTACTCTCTATCTGTTATTTAAAAATAAACATCATCGTCAGGGAGGAGCCGATTTACAACCATCACGGACAAAGGATTTCCATTCTTCAATTTTTTCATCAAGGATGATATTGAAACAACTTTTATGGTACTATAAGACTATAAAATATTTAATATATCCTATTTATTGTTACTAAACTAGAATATATTTTTTATATTAAGTAATACTATAAAACATGTTTGTAATAATCAAAATACCATAAAAATAATCTAAATGATTATCACTGATGTTTTATTTAAATAATGATCCTCATATCATATAAAGAAATGAATTATATATCCATATAATATTATTTATGTTAATTAATGTCATTTAAACTCAATTTTTGGATAATTATATCCATTCCACATGAACTTCCATAGTCATATACAAGTATACTCTATGAAAACGAAGGAAATGAACGCCCCTGAGGAATAAATTTGCATCTTTTAACTCATCCAAAATACCATAAATGGACATATTTAGATAATAATAAATGTAATACATTTATATAATTTTATTAATTAAACAATTAATGGAAATAATTTTATTACCCAAGACATTAAGATCAAATGTAGAACACATTCAGACATACGATAAGGGTTTTCATACTCACATCAATTTTTGTTAGATATTCCTTATTCACCAGTATTTCTTGTGTATTGTGCATGTATGCTGTCCATTGTTGTATAATTTAATGAATATATTTATTTTTTTGGTATTAATTATATCATTTGATGATTATAAATTTTGGGGTATATGATTCGATTGATTAAAAGGTGGGTAGGGATTCTAATCGAACCCACGTTTTTTCCTTCAGGTTACTCATTCTCTAAATTTAGTCAAATGTAATTATTCATTAATTTTCTATATTTCTCCTAATTTATGTGTATATGTTCCAAAATAATATATCCAGATTAGTCAATACCTCTTTTATGTGGATATATATGTTTTAAAATGGTTTCATTCTCAAATGATTCATGTTATAGAAGCTCGATTCAAGGGAACTTCTAAAATTATTATCCATTTTCAAGAGAAATATATAACAAATTTTTACACATTATTATTTTTCTAAATGTATAAAATTTATAATAAAAAAATAACTTGGCTCATTTTTTGTTTTATTATAACCAACATTCCTTTTCTCTTTAAAATCTCTTTAATATTTTACTAAGAGCACACTAATTCTTTTATTTCTAAGCTTCAAAAAAAACTCTTTACATGATTTCATTTAAGTGGGACATCATTTATGCATTAAATATAATATAAATTTCCTAATATTTTCATTTTTGGGATATACATGTTTAAAATAAGATATTTTGACAAATACAAATGATTTTCCAAAAGAACTCTACTTTCTAAAGAAAAAGGATTTTTCTCAACTCACCATTATGTTTGTGAGATATATGACATGATCACCACTTATTACTTATATGTGGTATATGTAATGCCTTTTAATATATCATATTAATATTTTGTTTATTCTATTGATATTCTATGGAATTTTATTTGAATGTTTCATGTGTTTGGCACAATTTTTATTGTTTAAAGAATATTTCCTCAAGAAATTTTCGATGTTCTCATTTAAAATTATTGTAATCTATTTCAAAATCCTTCGTTCAATCTTATACTTCATTGAATTTTATCTATTACTATATCATTAACTAGATTTGGTTCATGGATTTATGATTCCTCTTATATTTGATGTGTTAATTTGATACTATTCATAGGTTAGAGTAAAATTATTCACATTTATTTTTCTAGTTTTTCAATACGAATATGTATGTTGCCTATGTTTCAACCTTTTAATATAAGGAATGTATTTGAATTAGTATGTGATGGTTGAAGCATACTATATCCCCTTGATGCATCATTTGGTCTCATGAGGCAAACTAGTTTGGTTTTTTAACCGTTTGAGTATGGTATTGGCCTGAGGCTGTAATAGTGTGGTTATGACGTCTGGAATTATGAATTCCCACATTATAGAACTAGTAATTGATTTCCCATGTGATTGTTTTACTTGTAGAATATCCTTGTTTATATTTTATTATGGAATTATTTATATAGTATTTATTCCAATCATATTAAGCTCATATTTATGTTTTAATGGTATATGTTCTTTAGTTATTCACTATGCCTTATTATTTATACATCCATTGTATTGCATACCCTTACTAAGTATCAAAACTCACCCATTTAGTATTTTTTCTTTCAACTAGTTTTCAATAAGAAAATTTGAATATACTTTCATGGATTTATTTTATTTCCTTTTATAGTGTATAATGTTTTATTTTGTTTTTACAATTTTTTATGGGTATCTCTAAAGCAGTATGTTCTTTAAAGACTTCTAAACTACTCAGTATGTTGGTAATTTAATCCTTGTAATCATTCCAATGTAATAAAATAATGCACCAGCTCTAGAATTCTGTGGTCAGGGCATTACAATTGGTATCAAAGGTAGTTTATCAACCACTGTGGAAACCAGATTCAGAAAACATAGATTAGGGAATAACACCCTAAGATATATTTTGAGGATAAGAGTACAAGAACAACCTACTTTTTATGGTAGATATTATCTAGATTTTTCTAAAAATACATCCTTGTCTGGATACTACAAGTGGAAATGGATCTACAATAGATGTACCTAGGAGTAACAACTTTGACATGGTGCTCTAGGCCATACTCAGTGTAACCTAGTACACGAAAATGGGCCTTATTGTGCGCCTTGTTTGGCACTCCTAGGTTATATGATTTGGATAATTAAAATATTCCTTAAAAAAATTATTATGTATTTTAATATATAACGTATATGAATAATCTAGAGTAAACCACAGGTGACTTAGTTTGAAAATAACGTGTCATGATTATATATAAATGATTATACATTTTTCTCACATTGAATAATGTTTTTCACACTATGATATCTGATTTAAGACAATGGCTATAACCCAAAGTAGTCATTTTAACAATGAAAATGATGGACAAGGTGGTGGTGATGCAAAACCATAGGGGATATTGATTATAAGGAAATATTTCATGTTCATGACTAATCATTTTTTCAGAAATATTATTAACAACATATACCATATCCAACTCTTAAACCCACCAATTAAGAGAAGAATAGAGTTTTTCTAAGATCTCTAAAGGTGGATAACATTATGAAATAAAATAATGATTTCCATCATGCATAGAATTTGGAAGAAGAAACCTAGGAATGGTTCTCAATGGAATGGAGAAATTCATTATGTGTGGGAAAAAAACTAAATAAATATAAGAATTTATACGAAAATTTATGTGTACAATTGAAGGAAATAAAAATGATCATAAGAATCTATTTGTTGTTATTTTCCTTAAATGTAAATGACCTTGGAATTTTCTAACTCAGTTATGTATTCTATCAGATAAACTCTTCGAAAAGGAGAGAACTATGTGTAAATAAATGTATATTTTTTATATTGAGGTTGCATTGAATATACTAGTTAAATGGTTGTTTAGTGATTGAACTTATTTTAATTACATCAGTCACATTTATTTCCGAAGTTATACAGTTTTAAAAAAGGGAAACCCCACATTTCTTGAAACAACCCACAATTTTCAGAGATTTTGTGGTGTTTAAACTCACAACTGAAGGGTGAGAAAGGTACAATGTCTACCACTTGCCTATTTGAAGTTTGTATTTTCACGAATTTTTAGTTAAAACGTCTAATAGATACATAATATTTGGATTTTAGGGACGTTTTTTTTCATATAGATAACATTGGGATAGGAAAATTATTTTTTAGTCAATATATTAATGTTATTTTAGAATATATTTATATTTTTTTGAATCTAATAAGACTTTGGTAAATCGAATATTTTTATAAATAAATGGGTAATTATATTTTTGATTTAAATATGATTTTATTATGAACATCTAGTGATCCTTGTTATTTACAGAAATGGATAGAATATATTGAATATTATATGATAGAGGAAATTGAATTTTTGGAATAACAATATATGTGTTATTAAATTCATTTGGGAATATATATGAACAAATCCTTCTAATTTTTGGGTTATAGTCCAGAATATTTAATTTTAGGAATAATAGTATTTCAAAAAATAGATTACGTTGTACATTGATTCTAATATTTTAATTTTGGGGATAAATTCATTTTTGTTATATTGGGTCAATATATTATCTTATAATAACAATCTTGTATTTTATTAATGTACAAAGACAATAGAAATAGATAATTATACTTTTGGGAGATTTGTGATCGGTAGAAGTTGGTTCGATTTCTTTAAAAAGGAAACACTCATTTTGAACATTCATTTCTAGGTATAAGTGTGGAAGTGAAAATAGATCAAATATCATACAATGATGGATATTATTCTTATGAAATGTAAAGTAATCAAGTATGTTTAGTTTTTCAGGTTCTTCTCTAGATACTAATGTAATCCCTCAATTCATAAAAAACAATTTGTAACATAGGTAGAGGTTTTTACCTCTTGAATACTCCTCCTAGAATGTGAGTCATTAAACACAAGAAATTGATAAATAAAAGAAGACATCTGATAATTTAACCACTACAGGATGGCCTATTACCACAACATGCATAATTTCCACCTCTTTATAAACTCTTATGATTCAGCCGATCTATTAGAAAAATATGGGCTCTAAAAAAAATTGTGAAAATATTTTCCCATGGTGAACCAGTTGTCTATCATACTATAGCCAAGAAATATAAATTATCCAAGAAAACAGAGTAGGTACTATAGATGGTGAAGATAATGCAACAAATTTTCTTTCGATATTAGTAAGAACATCATAATTTGAATGAATGAAACGTAATGTAGGTGAGTAAAACATCTCATGGAAATGATTTTACCTATAATATATGGGGACCTGTTCAAGGGGTTAATGTAATGTTAGAATAATTATATAATGAAAATATTTGAGCACTAAATGAAAATTATAATAGTCCATTGATAAATGAAAAATAAAAACAATGTTAAATCAGAGAATCAGTGAGATAAGAAAATGAAAAAAACAAAAGATAAATGATGGAAATAAAAAGTTGACATGAAGGATATGAACTAATGAAAGCATACCAGATGACTTAAATCAATGGTAGGAGGAATAAAATGATTCAACGTCATTTAAATTGTGGAATTTGAAACTGATTGGACATGAAGGCATGACGAAGATGTGGCCACTTGAAAGAAATATATATCACAGGATTATAAAATTAAATATTCACATAAAACTAATTTGAGCATAGAAAAGCTTGGGTTTTATATCACATCATAAAAAATATAAGAATAATCATAAAAACATAAATATAATATTATTATAGGTGCAGTATACATATAAAAGACTATACTCTCAATACTGAGATACAAATCTAGAATGGGAGTCAATAAACATAAGAAATGGATAAATAAAAGACGACCCACGATAAATTATGTTTAATGGATAGGTTATAACTATTCATATAAAAAATTGTTCTTTCTCTTAGACTTAGTGTTACACACATTATATTCTATGTTAAATTTATTTGTAAATCCTTAGGGTGTTACATTCTCACTTCATTCAATAAATTTACTCCTCACTATTTGAAATTTCACTTTGAATGTTAAAGGTTGATGCTTGAAAACTCGCATTTGGGAAACACACATCATAAATAGGTTTATGATAAAAATTTATTTATAAGATGGAAAAAAATTAATAGGTTGCCAAAAAACTATACATTCAAATAGGATAACACTAGATAATAAATCAAACCAAAACCAAACCCCTTAAGGAGGTTCTCATGGAGGTGTATTCAAGAGGTAAAATACTCTGCCTTTTTCTTTGGTTTTCTTTTAAAGTTATTTATTTTACTATTTTATCCTCACCTATTCTATCCAAATAATAATTATAACTCCAATATCATATATATTTATATTATAATTATATAATTTTAATGTAATATCAATCATCAATATCTTTATTCTATCTAATTTTTTTTGAAAATGAAATCATCTTTCGAGAGGTGCCGATTTACAACCATCGTGGATGATGTAATTTCATTCTTCAATTTCACCATAAAGGATAGTAAAGAATTAATTAATATGGTTAAAACATACTATAATATATTTTCTAAAACCTATTTTATTTTATATATACAATATATATAGGTAATATTAATTCATACGAAAAAACTAGATAGCAATAATCAAAATACCACCAAAATAATCTAATTTATTGCACTTATTTTTTATCTAATAAATCATCCTCATAAAATATAACCAAATGAATTATAAAAATAGCTAATATTATTATGTTTATTTATATCATATAATTTCAATTCTATATAATAATATCTATTCCACATTAACATTCATACTCATGTACAAGTATATCGTCCCCGAAAACCATGGTAATAAACGCTCCCGAGGGATAAATTTGTATCTTATAACTGATAAAAAATTCCATAAATGAACATAATAAAATTATAATAATAAAATAAATGTATATATGTTTCAGAATAATATAATTAATGGAATTAATTTGATTATCCAGGACATTAATTCCAATTTTAGAACACATTTGGACATAAGGCAAGGGTTTTCTCATATAACTTCCATTTTGGTAATATATTCCTTATACACCATTATTTCTTGTGTATGGTGTATTTATTCTGAAATTTTTTGTATCATACCATGAATATGTTATTTTTAATGGTATTAAATGTATCAATTTATAATATTAATTTTTGGAATGTGATTCACTTGATTATAAAGTGGTAATGGATTCTGCCCAAACCCCCATTTTTTCCTTCGGGTTAATCTTTCACTACCTTTACTCAAATGTAATGCTTCATTATTTTCTTATATTTAATAAAAATTGTATGAATATGTTATAAAGTCACATATATATATTATTTCGTCCCGATTTATTGGAAATATACTTGTTTTAAAATGGTTCCCTTCTCAAATTCTTCCTGACAATGAATCCTGATTCAAGGGAACTTCTTGAATTCTTATACATTTTTACATGTTCTATATACTCTGTTTAAATAAAAAATGATTTTTATAAAATAAATTTTTTTATCATGACAATTATTATAGGATCTTTCTTTGTTTTTGGAACACAAACAAGCCTTTCCACTTTAAAATCTATTTAATATTTTCCATAATCCACACTAAAATGTTTTATTTGTAAAATTATTAAAAACATTTTTACTTGATTTCACTTAAGGGGGACAATATTTATTTTGCTAATATAATTTTAATTTCCTTTATTTTTATTATTGTATATAAATGTTTAAAATATGATTTTAGGTTAAATACAAATGATTTTCTAAAAGAAATCTTCTTTCCAATGTAAAAAACGATTTTTCTCAATTCATATTTATTTCATTGATATATGTGACTAGATCACTAATTATTACTTATCTATGGTGTATGTAATTCTATTTGATATGTCATATCAAGAGTCCAATTATTATCATGATATTCTAAGGGATTATGAATTGAATGTTTCAAGTGGTATGGGACACTTTGTGTTGTTTAAAGAGTATTTTCTAAAGATATTCTCAGTGGTCCCATTTAAAAGTATCTTCATCTATGTCAACATCCATTATTGAATCTTGTACCTCATTGAGGTTTCTCTTTTATTATTTCACATACTATTTTTTGATGAAGGTTTTTTTATCATTATGACTATGGATGTTCTAATTTAATACCATTCAAGGATTATAGTTAATGTATTCACATTCTGTATGTTTGTTTGTTAATACAAATGTGTGTGTTTTCTATGTATCACAATTTTCATATGGGGAAGGTATTAAACTTATTAAGTGATTGTAGGGGCCCACTATAGCCCCGTAATGCATCTACTGGTATCATGAGAAAAAGTAGTTTGGTTTTTTACCTATTTATGTACGGTCTTGATATGAGGCATTTAAAGCATGGTTATGATGGATGGAATTAGGAATTCCCTCATTATTAAAATAGTAATTGATATCCCATATGATTATTTGACAAGTATAATATCCATTTTTATGTTTTTTCTGGAATTACTTATTTAGTTTTTTTGTTGCCATATTATTCTCATGTTTATGTTTTAATTGAATGTATTACATAGTAATTTACCATGCATTATTAATATAATTATAGTGTATTACATACCCTTACTAAGCATTTGAGCTCACACCTTTCTTATATTTTCTTTACACGGGTTTTGAAGAAGAAAACATTGAATAATCATTCATGGATAGAGTTTATTTTATTTTATATTGTGTAATGTTTTGTTTTGTTTTTACAATGTATTTTGGGCATCATGAATGTAATATGGTCTTCAAATACTAATAAAATACTCAGTACATTGGGATTTTACTCCTTGTAATCATGAAAATGTTATAAATTAATTCACTAACTCCAGAATTTTGGTGTTGGGGCATTAAATTTCTTATCAATAATTTCCTTCTTTAAGAAATTTATTTTCAATTTTCACAAATTTTATTTTGTATAGTGTATATTATGCATCCTGGAAAATGAATATCATTATTCAATATGTATTCATGCTCTTGGATTTTTTTATTTCAATTTAATTTCTTTTAGTGGTTTTGATTTAATTATTACCAAAGTCATAATGGTATTTTGTCTCAATTTTACTTCTTTGAGACTTGTATCATATTATTTATCTATATTCAATTATATGGTATATATGCCTCCAATATTATATATTAGAGAACTTTTCTATTTAATTTATATTACATAAAGTTATTTTTTATGATTTATTTATCAAATTATTTTTATTTAAAATACATAAGCGGTTCTCTTTACATACTTTTCCTTAACAGTTTTTATGTTTTAAACCAAACTCTTTAAAATTACAGTTCATATTCTTTATATTATTTAATGAATGTTATTATATAAAAATAAATAATTTTTTAGTATAATTCAAAATTTTATTTCAATTTATTTAAAAATATTAAAAAATCATTCTTCTTAACATTTATTAAATTTTTTATTTTTGAAATTCAACAGTAAAATTGTGAAATGTATTTGATTTTAACATCTTCTATGTTAATTTATTTTCATTTCATAATTTTCATTATTTATAAATAATATTCAATTCCAAATTTCCTTTAGTTTTCATTGATAATTATATCCCCATTATTTTTTAAAAATTTTCTTTTGGAATATAAGTTATTAAGGATAAAAAATATTTTTTATTAAACCAATAATAAATATTTTTTGAATTATTTCTCTGAAATCTCTCTATATTATTTTCCAAAAACATTTTTTCGCATTTTATTATAGAATTTGACCAAAATATTATTTTAAAAATTCATTTTCCGATCAATAGGGAATTGGTTAACTCGTTTTTTAGGTTTTGTTGTTTTTAATGAGTTAAATTTAACAATATTATTTATACGGGTTTAATTGTATGATTTTGTTCATGAAATTGTGAAAGGAAATCATTTATGTGTGGTATTCATTTTAGGGTTCTTGAAAATTATGTGTGATAATGGGTGAGACTGGTATATAAGTATCCAATGTCTTAAGGATTTATTCTCTATAGAAAATATGTTGGAATAACCAGGTTGGGCATTCCATTATTAGGGAAACTATAAGGGTTATTATACGAGTTATTTTGAACATGATGTCCCAATTAATCATCATGTGTATTATATTTCTTTTAATCTCTCTTAAAAAGTTTTTAGTAGAATTATTATTCTATGAAGATAAAATATATCTATGTGTTGGATCATGATTATTGCCCAACTATTTGACACTCCATTTACTGAAATCCTATTCCAAGACTCATGATAAGACTCAGGATTTATAATCTTTGTTTTACAAGCAAAAATATATTTATTAGTTTATCATATTCCTTGGATGTGATCCCATATAGACATTTAATCTTATGATCTCTTATGATATTCGATCAATATCAGTTATGGTTACGCTTAATGAAAATTTAAGATCACCATTTAAATATTTCATTTTCTCTAGGTCATGAAGAGTATTGTTATGTATTATTTACTTATAATCATATCATGTGTTGATAATTTGGTTGTAGATATTGAATAATTTTTGAAAAATAATAATTTATTTGTGTAATAGAAAAAGTTCCTTTCAGATCAGAAAGATATGGGTATTTTTATTCAAATGATTTTATAAATTCTATGAAACTCTAAATCGAATGGGTATTGGTTATATATGTGACATAGTAAGGGTCATATATATAGTAATTGTGGGTGGTTAAATATGAGGAACATTAATTGTTTTCAAATATAGTATGAATATTATTTTTTATCCCCGAACCAAGGTGTAAAGGTCTAGGGTCTCCCAATCACCTTTAATTTCTCATAATCTAATGAAGACTAGAATTATTCTACATTTTACATATAGTAAAGAGAAATTATATAACCTCTGAGGAATCTTAACTCATGGAATATCTTATGGAGGAGAAATAAGATTCTCCAACGAACATTTAAAGGGTTAAATATCCATTAAAAGTGTTAAAGGGAGTCAATATCTTTGAGATATTCATTAATGAGCCTCAAACATGATTAAAAATAATAAATGGAATTCTAAAATGGACTCTCTAAGTAGTAAATTGAAATTCCCACATATTATGGCCTATGTTATCCCTTTACAGAAAGCCTAAGACCAAATCCAATTTGAGAATTTTTGTTTCTTATGTTTATATATTATTAATACAAATAACCATTTATATTTTTTCTTTAGATATATTAATTATATAATAAACATAACATTTTATAATTAAATAATTCATATATTTTGGAAAAATAATATTTATTTTCAAGATAAAAATTAGAAAATTAATACCCAAAATAATCACTCTATCCCAATGAATTCAAATTAAAATTGTCTTGGTGTCAGGGCACGATCCCCTGAAATCGTAGACAATGATAATGAATATATTTAATAATCCTAATCTATCAGTGTTATTTAAAAAATTATATCTATGAATATTATAAATGGGTTTAGTGTGATATAATCAACCACATGTTCATTATTAATGTTCATTTTTTCTATTAAATTGAGAATAATAATAGGATATAGATAATTTTAACCCTATATAGATCTCCAATTTTTCTAAATGTTTTAAATAACCAAATATTATATTATTACATAAAATGTAAATATCCTATCATTAATATTCACTTAATTAGTAAACATTTAATTTATGGTCATGATACCATGATCCCATCTTATTGGAAGAAAAATCATATCTTTGTAAATGAAATCCATGTCATAGTAAATTACCATTTGATAAGAATAATTATAAAATGATTTTAAATAGATATAAAAGTATAAAACCCTAAAATTAATGACCCTTTTTAAGAACCTCATGTTTAACAATTCATAGATAATGTTAACATAAGTTACACTAACAAAATATATATTAAAATCCATGTCATGTACTTTAAAAGGGTTAATATGGATATTATTTCACTAATCAGTATCCTATGATTGATTAGTTGTATCTCAATATAACTGATATTACCCATAAGGATAATAACATATCATCGTAACCTAAAATTATGGTCATGAATTTTAGATAACCATTTAATAAATATATTCCAATGGTTTATATCATATCATCCCTCATTATCTATGGAAAATAATAATGGTAATACATTGGGATAATATAAATTATATCATATAGAATTTCCCTTTGATAATAAAGCAAAACTTAATTTTGGGAATAAATATTAAGAACCTCCAACTTAAACTAAATCCATTTACCCTTGTATCCAATTCCCAAATAGATAGTTTGTATTTCATGAATTTTATTAGAAATGGATTTTTTACTAGATTTATAATGTGTCCCTATGTCAGAAATACAAACATTATAATATTCCATCATTCAATAATATATATATTCATATGAAATTGAAGAGGAATATAGTTATTACTATTTATAGACCAAGGCCTCTTAGATTATGAAACCACTCTACTATTCTCTTTTTATAAATCAATTGGATGAAAAATTATTGGGATTAAGAAATATTTGGTAAAAGACATCATTTTCTGAAAAACAATCTTTAGAGACCTCATGTTTTTTGATCTATTTAACTTCAATTTTGAAATAATATACAATAAATTTCTCATAAAATTATAAGATTTCTTATATGTAACAAAAATAAAAAAAATCAAGATAATGATGTAAATATATCCTTCTTATTTTGGAAACTATATTTGGTATATGTTTTACAACAAGCTCTTCCTGATCTCTAATGACTAAAAACACATACATAGTTCTTATCAATTACATAATGAAATTATTCATCGATACCAAATTTAACTCACTTTTATTATATTAGTCTTTATTGATAATAATTAATGCCTATGAATCATCTATATTTATACATAACATAGAGTACATTATTTATCTGGGAGCCAAATCATATAAATTCTTATTCATGAATTATTTTTTTCCTATTCAATGAAATATTGTATTTTATATACAATTATAAATCCTTGTATCCATATGAGTTTTTAATTTTAAAATTATTTTTATTTTTTGGTTTTGGATGTGTAATAGGTGTAGAATGGTAATTTCTACTAGTACCCAATATTTGAAATATTGACAAACAAGTCCATGATATTCGAATGAGGGTATTACTCATGGGATAGAATTTGGTGGGATCATATGTTGTGGTATTTTTTTGGATTATTTTAATAAATAATAAATTTATTTTTACGGATTCCATGGATATAAATGTTGATATATCCTGAATGGGCTCTCAGAGTGAAGACATGACTTTTATTTTGAGTTGGTTATGTGGTATTTTACCAAGTAGATGTATAAAGTTATCATGGGTTGTGGGACTGAGGTTGGGCCCATAATTGTGTGATATATTTAATTAAAATGAAATTAAATTAACTTATTTTTTAATTATTATTCCAATCCACTTATTTTGTTTCCAATTTCATGTGTGGGGAGAGGAGTGTCCTACACTAGAAACCAGGCTCGATCTACAATAGGGAAAGGGGATATGGAAGAGTTGTGTTATCAATAGGCTTGATCAGAGCAATATCAACATGTTATGGTCATAGAGTAATATTCTAAGATAAAATATTTAGTAATTCCACATGAGGTTGGATGAGTATTTTTATTTTCACCCCATATCAAATTTAAAAAATTATTTTTATTTTTTGGGATTTTTCTCATTTGGTTTAGGTCATTGATATGTAATTTTTAGATCTATTTGGGAAGACAAGTTTTTTTCTATTATTGTTGTGATATTTAAATGAAGTAGAAACTTTTCCTTTTTTACACTTCCTTTATAGGTTTTGGGAAGTAGAAGAATAATTTAATAAGTTTTGAAATTGGGTTTTAAATTTTTTAGTGTTGTCATCTTTTCCATATATAGTGGTAATAGAATAAGTGATTGTATTCACTTATCAATAAACAATAGTACCTATTTAAGAGTATGGATATTCTTACCCATACAATACTGGTATGAATAAGTATAGAAACCTCTATTGTTATTATGGTATCCCCCAAAAACAAAAGGGTAAAATTTTATAAAATAATTTTCAAAATAATATATATCCCCCTCTTTTAAGAGGATTATTTTGACATATAATAGGGGTTTTGGGGGTTAATGAATAATAATTTATACCTAATTAATTTATTATCCTATTAATTATAAAAAAATGAATTTAATAATTTTATAAATAATTAATGTATTAGAATTTTTTTTTGAAATATAAAGAGGGGAGGTGTTCTATTAGAAAATCCGTTAAATTTATTTTTTTATTTATTCAAATTAAATAAAATAATTTAATTGTAATTAAATTAATAATAGAATTATTTATAAAATAAATTATGGATTGAATTTAAAATTTGTTGATGTACTATTCATGCGATTAGGGCCTTATATTTATAGGTAATGTACATTTAGACTTGTATGGTATTTGAAAAGGGTAGTCGGGGTTCACTAATAAGTAATACAACATCATATATTTTAGGTCTTCCCTCAAACATACACCTTTAGTAAATGAAGATTTTATATAAATGGTATGTTAAATGTAGTGTTTCTGCCCTTGTTCTATTGAACATTAAAATAACATTGTTATTATAAAAATTAAATTATTTTTATTTATTTATGTAATATTCCCATTACTAGAATTGATTAAATATTCCAGGCCATAAGGGAATTTCTGTGATGGATTGAATACATGCATCCAATGGTTAATGCCCCAGTTATTGTTACATTTATTTTAATAAAGAGACCCATATGGGTGAGAACATAAATAAAATAAGAGAGCAATGTGTCCTTTAGTATAGGTTCCTTGGAGACCTATGAGTGAAGGAACATGATGGGATAGATTTATAGGTCCTATTAGTCTATTAGGTACCATTGAGGTACATTATTGGCCTATGGTTAATTGAGATGAAAATGGGGGGAATCATTATTCCCCATTGGAAAATGAGTACCCTATATGGGTATTCCTTATATAGAATAGATATCTGTTGTGTGAGTGGACTAGCTTGGTATTACTTGGATATTGAGATAGAATTTATACCATATCTCTAGATTAGAGTTGTGGGGATTATTCTAAGAGTTCAGTGATGTCCTAATGTGGCAAGTATGATATTGGGGGATGAATTCTATTTATCTGAGGGTCTTGGACCAAGTGATGAGATTTATATTGAGGATAACGTATATGGTGTATGTGTTGTTGTGGGAACAAAAATAGTTCCCTCAAAGAGTTAGTGTGAGATTGGATAATTGTAACGCCCCAACCCCAGAAGCCCGAAGTTGGGGCATTATTTTAAAAAATTGGAATGATTTAATGTAATCAAGTCCTAAAGGACCGATCAGCATAGTCGTCTTGGAAAATATATTACATACACGAATGTTAAATTACACATTCAAATATAAAACATAGCATAAAAAATCCTTTAAGAATTCCATTATTCCCCTAGCTTAACCCTGCATATCAATCATAATACACTTCTTGGAATCCTGAGAAAACAAACATAAGAAAGTGGTGAGCTCAAATAATCTGTAAGGATAAATAATTTAGCAGAATCCATAAAATATTAGAGAAGGATGTGTATTAAAAACAACAGCCTTTTTATCATAAACCTGAATATAATATTGAAAAAATAAATCAAATATTACTATATAAACATGCACATGGATATTCTACTATTCTAATAATTACATGTAATAACTAATTTCATAACAAGGGAATGCATAATGCCAGACATCATAACCACATAGTCTAGGCCCCGTGCCAGGACTATAAATACAAATCTTGTCAAGGCCATGTTCCAAGACAGTAATTTGTCTCTTGAGACCAACCAATGCATATAGGGGCTATAGCGGGCCCCACTCGTCACTTACTAAGTCCAACACATTCCCTATATGAAAAGGGTGAAACATAACATAAACATTTTTATTAACACTAGCATGTGAAATGAAAATACCTTAATTGTAAACCATGAATGATATAAAAATAGCATATCCATATGCAAAATTATCATAACTCATTCAATACAATATAGTAAATTTTATTATTATCAATAAACTTCAATCATGAATAATATCCCACAGAGGATGTTGACATTATTGAAAATTGACCCCTAAAACTCTTTGAGAGAAATATCCCTTTTTAATGATATCTTTTAAAATTCACAAAATTTATAAATGAGTACATTTAAAAGAAATTTTTTAATCAAAGTGTTCCATACCACATTGAATCGTTTGAAATCAATTATCTTTTTAAAACATTCATGTCCATATAAATAAATCCTTCAAACTATTTTGTGAATATGGAAATTAATGGGAATATTTAGAAGAATAAATATTTATACCCTTTAATATGATTCTTTATTTAAATATTACCTTAAAAAGATTCCTTTTGAAAACCATTTTATGAAACATGGACATTGATAATAAATATTTCCTAGTTAAAATTTACACATAAACAATATCATATAATTATGAGATTGAGGAATTAACTCATACCTTGTATGTTCCATTAGTCGAGGGTACATTTAACCACATGTATAAATACCAATATATGTCACTAAATTATAACAGTACCATATTAATTTTTATGATATCATATATGATTCATTTATTACTTTATACTACCCATTTAATACTAATTTTCATGTTAAAGTAACATTTCAGGTAATAATCGGTTTCTTTATTGTATGTGTTTTAACATGTTTTTATTGATCATATCACATAGATAATGATTTAAATACTTATAGAATATAAAAAATTATTTAAATATCATATATATTCATAATATAAATATGTATAATAGATAGACATATGAAATAGAAACATTGTTCATATAGACGGTAGTCCATATGTATGCATGAATGTTGTTTCCATTTTCTTAATGTTTAGTATAGAATTAAGTAATAGAAATATATTTATCTAAAAAAATATATATTATTACATTATAAATATTATTTCATATACCAAATAGTTAATAAATATGTATATATATATATGAATTCTTGAAAGGTGATCGTTGAAGATGAATCTAATCGCGTCGTGGAGACGGTAAGCTGTACGTACGCATATGGGACAGTACAATTCTTTTGATGGTGGAATGGTGTTTAATTGGATGATATATTATATATTAAAGTCAATAACATGTTATATTTATTATTTACATCAATTATACAATTTATTATACCCATCCAATTAATGAAGTGTTGAATAACAAACTACACCACGTCGTGGAGATGGTAAGTCAGACATACGCACGTATGGTGACTTTGTCATTCATAGGATATATAGAATAATGAATATGGTTTTAAAATATTTATAATAACGTATCAGTATGTATAAGGTACATGAGTTATTATTTTGTTATGGAAATAACTAATAAATAGTAAGTAGAATAATAATAAAAACATTGAAAGATGTGATAAAATTATTAACTCTTCTTTGGGTGATTACTTTTGATATGAACAAATGGGCTCCATAGGTTGGATTTACGATCAAATTAAGGACAATAGGTTTATGTGTGGTTATTTGAGAGGTTATTTGAGCTGGTTTTTGCTGAGACAAATGGTTTTGGAGATGTGAATTTGAGAGAAGGGGATGTACCCTTTTATAAGAGATGTGAGGGGAAATTTAGAAAGAGATTGATATATTATTTAATTATAAAATTATTTTAGGTTTCTAATGGATCCAAATGGAGTTATTTAGAGGATAATGTGTGTATGGGTCGAAATAATCTCAACCAATAGGTGTTATACATGTTTATGTCACCATATTAACCATATCTTTTAGATTTATCCCTTAGTTAAACAGTTAAACTCTTACCATGTCTTCTTGCATTTTTAAACTATATGGTTAATAAAAATACTATAAAATTAAAAGAGAACATAAAGTTGGTAATTAATGACATATCTAATATTATTTATGTCATTTGGTGGAATCATATATTTTTAGAAATATCATATCATTTCATAAAATAGTATTTGTTTTAGAAACTCATTTATGTCAATTTTGACATTAATTAGTATTTGGTTTTTTTGAAAGTCATAACCACTTTATTACTTCTAAAAAATACATTTAATCAACCCAAAAATTCCGTATTATCCAATAAAATTAGTGTATAGCCTAATAAATTTCAAATTATATTTATTTTAATATTTATAATATCCTTTATTTTGTTCCATCATTAATGAGGAAAATTCTACATCATTATTATGTCATAAATAATTATATATATATTTATGTCTAAAAATTATAAACAAAATATAATAATGTAATAAATATTTCTACATTTATAATTAATATTTATAGTTTCAAATATCATCATATAATCGCTTATAAAAATAGTTTTACTAAACGATATATGTTTAGGTTACATTTTCTTTAACTTTAAAGTAGTTTTTATAAACTGTCATTTTCACTTAAAAGTGGCTCCATGGGGTCCCAAAATCGACTCTATGATTCCCATGGTCGGAAATGTTTCATATAATATTGTTAGAAAACGTTTTAGGTTAATTTAGTATTATTATAATATTATTATTTTTCCCATATTGACCGGATTTACTCTTTAACCATGGAAAATAAAATATTTACTGAAGTTACTATTCCGGATGTCTAAAAATAGAAGTTACCATTTTACATAATTTGTACCTCCGGATTCCAAATATGGAATCCATTTTTAAAAATTAAAGACACAGATGTTTCAGAAATTAATTTAAAATTAATTCCCGTTGTTAAAACCAAAAGCTGGTTCTTACGAAGTAAAAACAATCAAAAGATTGACATGTGGTTATGTACAATTTAAATGCGAAATTACAACCAATGAACTAAATTATATTAAATTATAAAAATTTAATCTATTTATACTTTAAAACCAATAAAATTTATTATTTAACACTCAATTATTTCAATAAAAAAAGTTTTTTTAAATTAATATTGATTATTTTTTACTATTCATCAAAATATACAAGTTATTAGAAAAGTTCCAAAAAATTCACCATAAGATAATTTAGATATTTTTCAATAAAAAATGAAATATATTTTACCAAATTTAATTATTTGGTGTGTCTAAATGTAATATTATTATTGTTCATAAAAGGACATAAAAAGTAGTTCTTTTAAGAAAATATTTTTTCAAAATAACTATTTTAAAAAAACATATGAATTTCATTATAAATATGTCTTCATTATGTTAAAAAATTATAAATAACATTTAAAATTTATTTTTTACTTTTAATATTACAATATTTAATTGATAAATAAATATATCTTTTAAATAATTATAATATTAATGTGTTGTTTCGCAAAAACCCAATCATGCGAATAACGCCAGAAAAGTCGGTGCTGCATGGAATATGATCAATTATATTACATTAAAGATATAGAATACTATGAACTCTTGGTGTGTTAATATAGTGAGGATTTCAGTTTTCACCTTGATACCTAAATCAATGATGTGATTCATGTAGGGATTCAAGAATAGGGAGAGGTCGTGCACTTGAGAGGCCAAACATGGTTATATGATATGGGTTTGGATAGTTTCCCACCAATTAAATTATTATTTTTATTTTTACTATGAGATTTTACATGGTGGATCTGGCCCCCCAGATATGTGATGGTGTATACCATGGATTGTCTCCCTCAGATTCGATGGCACATGATTATGAGATATGTAAGGAATTTCCTCCATATTATATGATAATGAAAGATGAATTATTGATTATAGTAATTACATAATTGGATATAAATTTGATTGAAAAAGTTATTATAGGGATTACCTCCCTAAGATATAGATATGTAAATAATGGAATATCAAGGATTACCTCCCTAGGATCTATTGATTCCTTTTGATATTGTATGCCTAGTGATTCATAAGATCTTATTATCACACAAATGATTATACATGATGCATAAGATATTTGGGTTATAATGATGACTAATAATTATTTTCCAAGAGACACATAGAATTTCAATGATACATCATTATACATGATCAAATATGGGATGCCTCAGATTTACAAGGATCTGGTAGAAAATATAGTTTCGGAGTGATCACAAAATCTTTGGGTAGACAATGTGGCTCTCGGATTGGTGACATGCTTAGAACAACATAGGAAGTAACCAAAGTATGTATGGTCAATATTCACTTTCATGTTAGAACCAGTGGATCTACAATGATTAATTAATTATTTTAAAATAAAAATATTTATGAAAATGAGAATATCACATGTACACATAAAATGATTTTTTTTGGTTATGAAAAATTCTATGTTAGAGGTTTCAAACTGTGTTATACTCATACCCAACTTATAAAACCTTCAAATTGGGGAACCTGAACATACAATACTATTATTACTTCTACGTAGGTAAGAGTCAATGTGTTTTATGATCATTATTGAGTATCTTGGACAGATATGGAGATCAAAATTGAGTTATCTCTTGGGGATAGATGTAGAGGCTATATAATTTTTAAATTTCTTGTTATTGTTTATTTTTTGTTTTCTTAATGGAAAACAAATCATTGTATACTAGTATGAACCTATTCCTAAATGAGTACTTAAATTATCATTTAAATATTATATTGTATGTTATTTTTATTACTTTTGTGTACCATATTTTTATTATTTTTATATTGATTTTTTTAGGTATCTATTATTTGGAATACTAAAATGGGCGTAATGTCTCCCCATAGTGACATCATGGACCCCCACTACTTGATGGAATCCTCTAGTATATAGGTTGGTATACCTGAGGGCCAATGGTGACTTCTCTGATATAGACACTACTCCGGGGTTATAGACCATTAGTGGAAAATAAAAATAGGTATCCAAGTTTATGTGATTGATATAAAAAAGCACATCATAGTTTTATATTCCCCAACTATTTTGGGAGGTGGTAGATATGTGATATATGAATGTGCCTAGACTTGTTAATTACCTCTAAGTAGTGAATCAAAAAACATTTTCCAATGTAAATTCATGTTTACTTGGGATTTATTAATGTTAGTCCTATTTTTTTAGGTTTATATAATTTCACATAGTTTTAAACACTTGGTTTTTTTATTAAAATTTTATTAATTTTTGGATATTTTCCATTGTCAAGAAGATTATGTATATATATCACTTTCATCATGAATGATTCATATCACAATTTTTTGATTTTGTAGGACTGATATCACTATCTTGGAAAATAAATTATTTAATGTGTCAACAAAAAGTTATATGGAGTTTTCTTGTATAACATTTTGTGGTATTTTACTCAATTGAACCATGATGAATTTCTTTTTGATTAAAAGTATTATTTGTATTTGGGAATGATTATCCTTGATTGAATGTATATAGTCCCTCCTATAATGGATGTATAGTTTCCAATAGTAAGGTGAAACAATTATTAGGTGTTGTAGTAATGAACCCATTATGTGTTGTTTGTGTAATAGTTTGGCATAAAAAATCATATCCATTTATTAATGTGTCTGAAAAAATGTATACGGTGTTTTACCATATAGTATTTTTATGGAATTATACCTAAATGAACATTATGAATTTTTTTACCTCTCATGGATCATCATAAAATGATGATATTATAAATGTATATGTTGTGGTTGTGATTATGATAATGTAGGGGTAGTCTCATATATCGATTCCTTGTGAGAATCATTTCATCAATAGACTGTTTATTTCTCATGTTACTCGTAATATATTTTGATATATATTGTAACAATATATTGGTTATTTTATCATAGAAGTTTCCATGTGAATTTATAGAGGGCTATATAAATGTTTTTCCCATGTGTTTTGGCTTATGTGAGACATTATTTATAGTTTATGTGGGAAAAACTATTTCTTATATATATGTCTCAGGATATTGGCGGGATAGATACCATTGTAATGATAAGGTGGAATATATATGAAGGTTACATGAGTGAGGGGATATCCCATGATCTTTTTTACTTATTTATTGGCAGCACTGATATATTATTTGGGTTATGAAATCAATGAATGTAAGGTGGTATTTAGTATACATTATAACCATGGTGAGAACATGATATTTCATGATTTAAATAACCTTGAATGATTTTCGTATCATTTTTTGGTTTTTGAGGGTATAAATGATTGAGTTCTTAAACCTATGGATTGTTATCATTATTCCCAAATAGATAGTGGTTTGTGGTTATAGATAGTCAAATCTTGTATGGATAGAGAATGGGGAGGTGAAAATGACTTTTAAATGATGCCCAAATAATGGATGGTTTGGTGTTAAAACATTTCATAGGTGAATTACCATGTTTTGGAAGAGGATAACTAATGGTTCTTCTAAATATATGATATTTACATGTGAAGCAACATTGTTAGTTATGTAGGTTTTTGATCCAAGGAGTTGTAATAATTAATTATGAAGGTCTCATATTGCAAGGTAGCACCAGAATTCCCACCCATTTAGATATGATATTTTTTCAGAATGGTGGTTATTGAGAGATGTTATAATTATAGATTCAAAAAATATGATGAATCAACGGTTTATGGTCTTAATAAGTCCATTTCAATTGAAATATAATATGATGATAATATTGAAATAGTTAGTCGATGATTCCATGGAATGTATGTTTTAGAAGAATGAAGTGAATAACATATATTAGTAGGGGAAAAATGATTATGATAATGAAATCAATTTTGGTTTTACTCTAGGAGAGGTTAAAGGAAATATATATGGTGGAGATTCTATAATTGGTTGTTTAAGGGTATGGCCCACATTAAAGATGGATTTTACTAGGTGAAAATGATGATGTTACTTGTGAATTAGAAATGTTTAGGGATTGATTTTTTACATGGTATCATGTAAGATCTAGGTGTCAATGTCAATAAATTATTTGTGGTAATTGAAAAATCATGGTTCATGGTGATATGACCATTATACTGGAATGGTCATAGGTGTGATGAGTCTAGTTTTTGGAAGATCGGGATGGAACCATAATGTTGTTATGTGATAACATCATCTATTAATTGGTTCATTGGGTAAATATTTATTTTAAATATTTAAATTATTCTATATAGAGTCTATGAAATTAAATCATACTCAGTTTCAATTTGATATGATTGAGTTTGAGTAAGATATAGGAAGTGTTAGTGCATGGGGTGAGTGCGCAATGATTAGTAAGGATGGATTTTAATAAAATCATAGAATTAAATCTAAATTGGAGCTCAAAAATTTTAGTTGTTCCTTAATAAATGATTTGATACCTTTATGTATGTATTCCTAATATTTTTATGATGTGATAATGTGTTGTGGAGTTTAGAAGAGTGTATTCAAGAACGTTCAGTCAGAGGAGGACTAATCATTGTTTTCATATATAACTAAATGAGATTGGAAGGAAACTTCATTGATTGGGTCAATGGACTTATGTTAATGTAATTTAAAAGAAAATCTTGATTGTTGGGAGTACTGTGTCTTGGAATCAACCTTTATTAAAAAGGACTTATGGTGGGCAGAACAATGATACTAGAAAAGAATTGGCCAGTGATGACATGGGTGTCTCAAGACGGATTGGTTTTATAGAGTGTTTTCTTGGTGATTTGGTGATGATGAGGAGAGGGAGGATCAATTTTTATTAATAGTTATACTTTTATTAGGAGTAACATTGTTTAATATTGATAGTTGTTTTCATGTAGAACATGGTGAGGTGGTTATAAATTAACAACTGAGATGGTTCAAATTGTGTGGCTAGACGGCCATTGAGACTTCTTCGGTATGAGAAGTGTATGGGGGAATTTTAAAACCCTATGTCTATACATGTGGTGATTTTAAATGGATGTTTTAATTTTTTTTATTATAAGCGGCATAAAATGAAATTTTAACATATATAATATCTTACAGATTTTTTTGAGGATTCATTTAAAAATAGTATATGTTTTTACCCATTAGGTGTAAATTTGTGAGATTTATATCCTTGATTATTTTTATGTTGTTTAATATTTGTAAAATTAGTTATTAATTATTCATAGGATATATTCCTCGATTTATCTGAAATGAATAATTATATCGAAATTATAATATCATAATTGAGTCTGGAATGGTGTCGTTTTTACCAAAATAAGATCTAAAAATTACATAGGATCTGTGACTATGATGTAATTTATTCCCATATAATCGATGCATGAGATGAAAGAGGGATGTGGGATATAGAAGATTTGTGTTTCCAGAATATCAGTCGAAGCCGGATCAACATGTGGTGGCCTTAGAGAATGATTCCAAGATCAAATAACTAGATATTCACCATGATTTAGGACTAGGATTATAATTTTCACCATATACCAAGTTAACTATTTTTTTTTCATTTTTTATAGTTTTTTTTATAATTATTTGGTCAAGGGACTTTTACAATTGTTTTAAAATTAATCTAGGGTTTTTAATTTTAAATTTATGTAATTTTGTGATCTTTAAATGGATTCTAATATTTCAAAAATTATAATCTTCTATAAATGTTTTATGAAGGAGATTAAAAATTTATATATTTTAAAATGGATCTTTTATTATTTTATTTTTAGAGGCTACTAGTTACCATTATGAAACACTACATAGGTAATGGTAATGATTCGCTAACCCTAACACAACATTACCTGTATACGGTTAGGGATTTACATACCCTTGAATAGTGGTACCTACATAAGGGTGAGGAATTTCGTAACCATACATAAGTGTGATTAATATGGTTATTATCTTATACACTTATGTAGGTACCCCACAATCCATGTAAGGGTAAATGTTTTGAAATATGTTTCAAAAAATGTATTTTTTAACTTTTCCATAAAGTATTTCATTGAGGTATAAAATGGTGTTTTGGGGGAAAACTAAATATTTAATTACTACATTTAAATTAATTTTGTAAAAAATATAAATATAAATTACAAAATAAATTTATAATTATGGTATTATAAAAGGATGTTTTGGAATATAAATAAGGGATGTGGTCTCTTAAATGAGCCTTAAAAGTTAATTATGGATTTTTTTGGAGTAAAGGAATAAAAATAAATATAATTGAATATAATTGAAAAAATTATGGAATTAATTTTAAACAATTGAGTATCCATTTTATAATTAATTAAATTTATGTTCATATGATTAGGTCCATGTATTGATGGATGATTGTGATTCGAACATGGAAGTTGTTTTTTGAGGGTGGTCTAGCCTCACTTAAAAGAAAAATAATATGTGGTATTGGGTCCCTCAAGCATACCCCATTTAGTAAATAAATCTTTTAAATGTATTCAATTTTATATACGGTCACTCCACCTATTTTCCAAATGAAATTTCTATTAAATAAATTGTTTTATCAATTAAATTAATTATTTCATTTAAGAAAAAATCTTATGATCAGAATTCAACAACATTCTAAGGCCATGAGGGACCTTGTTCACTGGCTTGATTCCTAGCCACCAATGGTTGGGCCCTTCTATAATTATGTTCCATATGATATGAAGACCCAAAGACATGTTAACATTATTAAATAAAGTGAACATAATGGCCTTTATTATTGGTTCCTTAGTGAACATCATGTAGAGTAAATTTATGTGTTTGAGTGATTAGATCTTGCAAGGCATTAAGGGATCATGAGATACCATTATGGATTAGGGCTAGTTTATATGAGAATAGGGTGACTGTTCTCCCTACTTAGCTTGGGAGTACATCGCATTGGGAGTTTGGTAATCCTATTAAATAATAATAATTATTTTTATTATTTTTATTATTTTTATTTTTAATATTATTATTACCATGATATGTTATCAGGAATATGTTACCCTAGGGTTATGTAATGATGGATTTTATGGATTACCTCCATAGAATGTGATGGTTCTTGATGATGATAGATGCTAGAAATTACCACCTAGGATCCAATGGAGTTTTGTGATAATGATTTTTAGGGATAAATTCCAAAATATCCAATGACACTTATTGAAATTGGGATTCTAAGGATTACCTCCCTAGGATCTAACTATGTTTTATGATTGAATTCTTGGGATTACCAACCTAATATCTAGATATCTTGATGATTTCATTCCATGGATTATCTTCATACACTCCAATTATTCCAAGGATCCAATTATTATAACTATGATTATGTGAGATGCCTATGAAACCATTGATTTGATAATGACCGACCATGATGTTATAAGATATGTATATAATATCTAGAATCTATAATTATAATAAAAAATATAGAATATAATTAGTATTTTCTATGATTTTTTGGTATAATTAACAAATGTGTGTTCAATAGCTCTTATGGTAGGGTATTTATCCCCACAAGGATAAGTGAAATTCTCAGAGACACTCTTGTAATCGATGAATCAAATATGGTTGATCTAGGGTGACACATTATAATTGAAGGATTAATGATGATTAAATTCTTGTGGTTTCTCAAATTATTTGTTGTTATGATCATATAACATTCACATGTACACAACATTATTGGTTACATATGAAACTACATTGGTGGTGTAATACTAATTTTTACTTTCACCCTACTATAGTGGACATGGAACATGAGTTCTTAAGAAACCATTATTGTTCATAGGTTGAAGTAGAGTATATTAAAAATGTGAGATTATTGAATAAGAGAAGATCATACAATGTTGGAGAATGTGATTTAGGTACTACTCAGGTATAGTAGTAGAGCCTCTTGACCATTTTAATTCCATGATATTCTCTATTATTTATAAGACCAATGGGTGATAAATAATTATATGCCTCTATGAGTGTGATTCTATTTCACTTATTTCTCCAAATTTACACTTGATATATAATTTAATGTCTTATTACATTCATTTAATTTGATGATGATTATTGTGATTTTGAGGTTTGGTAGTTTTCTATTAATATTCACTCTAATATTGGGGTATGTCTCCCCATTATAACACCATAGATCCAAACTATGAGTCTTTAGCCCCAAAATTATGGGGACCGATTATTAAAGCCAATTAGAAACTTCTATGGTCTAGGAACAACTTATTAGTCATACAATTAGGGGGAAGTCACAACTATTTCAATGGAATATTAGTACATACCAATATTTAGATATTTATTTGTTAAATGTTTTTAGAACATCAATAACATATTTTTTTTAAATATATACGATAAATAATTTAGATATATATTTCTATATAACTTAACTCCTAGTAATAAAATTCATTTAATAAACTTTTTTAACAAGAATAAATTTCCAAAAAAAACATTTTTAATAGTAACATTAGGATGCAATTTTGGACATGATGTTTTTCCTCTATATAAAAAAATATCAACCTACTAATACATTTACTCACATAGGTTAATCCTAATTTTTAATAAAGTAAATATCATTAACAGCCTCATTAAAATTGATATTATAGTTCTAAGAATAAAGTTTCCACACATTAATAGATATTTCCAACATATAAATCAGAATTGAGTTTCATGGAACATCAAAACCTTAGTTTTTATTACATATACATCCACTTTTTATTTACTATAATGGAGTGATGTTTTAATATTCATTTGATATATCTCGTATTCATAGAGTGTGTGTATTTGATAATAATCACTATTGAATAGTGTTATTCATAGTAAATATTAAGAAATTATTTAAATCCATTACATAATAATTAATATTTATAGATAATGAAAATATTATCGACGTTTTTCTTCTTATGAAGACACACTTTCACTAATATGTTTCACCATATCAGGTGAATCTATGAGGTTCCAAACCTAATTATTGTGATGGATTTAATTATATATATATATATATATATATTATTTCCATTTTTGGGAGTCTGAACATATGATGTATTCTTTGTAAAATGATGGATAATCATCACGAACAATTGAATCACTATAAATAGAAAAAAATGAAATCCTTATCTCTTCGGTTATTGATAAAATTAAATAGAGTCTTTTAGTTCATTTGTATAATTAGTTGATTTTTCACAATTATCTATGTTTTTAACCCATCAGTCTCAGTAATAACATCGTATCTTCAATCCAAAACATCACCAAGTTATAGTTTTTTACCTCTATTTATATTGTAAATAAAATACTTTTATAGAAATATTTCGTGTTAAGAAACAAATATATTCTATTCTAAGGGATTGTAGAAATAATTATCAATATTAATTTTGGGATAACTAATAATAATTTTATGATTTAGTTTCAGGACCCTCCCCTATAGGATTCCTTCCTTATATAGAAATTAGGATGAGTATGACCCCTAGATTACACTTCTAATAGGTCCTGGGATAGTGACTAGCACTGAGTGTATGAAAACCCACATATGAGAGGCATTACCCAAAAACATATTAATTAATAAAGGAACAATAATCAATAAAATAACATAATAAATATATAAACACAATAATATATGTAATTTCATACATAAATAACAATCTCTAAATGAAAATCCATGAGAGAACACCTACAATAGTAGATCCCTGAATACTAGCCAACAACAATGACCAACTTGATCTAATAATGTCAAGAATTTTCAACATCCTCATCCTTCAAAGTTGAAAAAAGACACACACACACAAATACACATACACATATATAAATATATATAAGTGTGATCATACAAGTATACTCACTATGATCTTCGGAAAAACCTCTCATGAATGTGTGGTTGAATCATAATAATGCTTTGAATAATAAATAATGAAACTAACCTATTATCTATAATAGCATAGCTAATTCTCAGATTATCCCAATGTAGATCACATTAATCCACATACAAGTATTTTAATATAATAATTCTGAAAATATATATATAAAATTTACCCTGCATCAACATTCCAAAAAAATTATTCTCTAGTGCACCTCAATGGCTTCCTTTTAGGTTCTCATATCCACTCCATATCCACATAATCACATAATCATAACCCCATATCTATATGTCATCCATAAAAACATTTTCATATCCACACATAATATATAACAACTAGATCATTGCAACATACCACCTCATGGTTTATTATATAATCAGGAATAACATTAACCTTATCCCCCCTTACATTCATATATTCCACCACTATTCTCCAAAATCGAAAACAATATTACTTAAAATTCATCATTAGAAACTACACATGGAATACATAGAGGGGAAGGAGGAGTAGACATCCATATGTATCTTCTATAATTAGGATGTTTGGAAAACCCTATAACCCCAAACCTAATTGGGTAATCAACCGCATTTCCCTACTCAAGTGATGGTGTGTATGAAATAATAAAACTATAATGAATATATCCTCATGTGTGTGTGTGTCAATACACATAATCCCATTTTATGAGTCTAACACCAAAAATTTCGTTACTATGAAAATATTTTTCTAATCCACATATCAACATATGTTCCACTCTAACCCACACAAATAACAAAAATCATTAACACCACAGAACTACCACATAGCTTGTCATCAAAATTTCTTCATCACATTTCATATTCACAATTATATTCACATTATTCAACTATATAACACAGTATATTTAATTTCTCATATATCATTGTTTAACCATATATGTAATAATACGAATCTATTCCTTGACCGAATTAATAGTTATCAACTATTACACATGTGTTATTCCACCTCTATTCCTAGACAAAAAAAATCCATGTAAATACATATATAATTTAATATAGTTTCATTATCAAATCAAATATGACATTTTTTTGAAGAATAATTTATTACCCATTAAATTTTATAATACCGTTATATCAATATAATTCATGAAAATACATATATTTTATCATTCATTCCTTCCAAAAGTTTTTATATTTTAATATATATTTCCCATTAATCATTCCGTTGTGTTTATAAATATTCCACAATTGCATGAAATTAATATTTGGCCACATTAACCTATAGAAATCACCACATCAACGACCAAACCAACCAATACAATATTTCCATTAGCATGTCACAATAATGAAACCACACCATGTTAAGAAAATATCTTTAATACATATTCAACCACATTCACTACATCATAATTCCTTTCATGTCAATCCCGTAAAACCATAACTATAAACAAATACACCACTATACTTTCTCAAAAAACAACAACTGACCATGAAAAAACTATTCAAACCATATTAATAATAATGAACATAAAAAACAATCTATCTATTATTTCTATTCATGCTTCATTTATTATTAAATAATATCTACATAGTCTATAAAATTTATATTTTATTGATTTAGTTGTCTGCTTTATTTATCAAATTTAGTTATTATTCAATTATGAAAACAAGGGATCAAGTAAATATAAATAATAATAATATCATAATAATATTATGATAAATTTTATTAATAAATAATATATATCAAATATCATGAAAATAACATAATGAAAATGAAAATATCATTTAACATTATAAATTTCATTAATCTTGTAAGAATATTTATTAGAAAAATTCCATCCATTTAACCAAATAAACAAATCATGATAATATCACCTTTAACACAAAATATAAAAGGATTTATCTCAAATCCCCTACCTCAATCAACAGTTCATCAATTGTCACAAAAGAATGAGGAGAGAGAGAGGATATCCCTACTAAGGATTCTCAAGGGAAACCCTCACAAACTAATAAGGATTGATCCGCTATCAAGACCAAAAACCGAAACTAACTAAACTTATCCAAATCCCTCCATCTGGATTTTTTCTAAAAGGGAAAATGGTAGAAGAATATAATATATTGGAAAATTATTTTGGTGAATTGAATAGAAACAACTCAAATCAGAATGTCTATTACCACATAACAGGATAATCATTAGATCTACCTTAAGGGTAACCGATCACTAAAATTTAGACACTACTCACCTAGGGGTTTATGGAAATGGGATAACTCAAATATGAATAGGGGAAGTCGAGAATTTGGTATATTATTTAATATTTGATTCTTATTCATAGGTCATATTAATTTAGATTAGATCTTGAAAATTAAGAATAGTACCATTTCACTTTGTTGATATTTTTTCCATTGAATCCCATTATATATCACTACATAATTATAGAGTTACATGGGTTTTCATTTTGAATGAAATGAGGCCAAACTAAATGGACACGAGGCCATATAATTATGTAGAATCATACACTCTTTGATAAGGAATTACATAGTTTTAGGAAACTATGGATTGATTCATTCCAAATAACAAAAAAAATGAAAAATATGTTGATGTGACCCCATTTACTAACTCAAAATATATGAAAAACATAGAATAGTGGATTTCATCATGACTGGTTCCACCTCTAACATCCAAAACTCAACCATCTAGGTCAAACCACCATAAAAGATCTATCTCAACTACTATAACACTCCAAAAAGACAATATAGATAATATAGGAAGATCCATACATATATATTAGATAACTATTAATCAATTATTTTCCTTGATAATCAAAAAAATTCATGGAAATAGAAAAAAACATCCACATAACAAATAGGCCTTGAAATACTTCTTGAATAGGAATTATTTCAATCATCAGAATCATGAGTAGTTTAAAAAAACTAAAACACCTCAATCACATAATTTAAAATAAATATCATTATCTTCACAGCAATAAACTATTAAAAATTTATTATGACTGTGATTTTTTGTCTCACATTCCCATGAACATTCATCCTTTTTACCATGTCTTCATATAATATTAAATAAAGATATGATATGTTAAAACAAACCTTATTTTGATGGTCTTGATTCATAACTAGTCACTCCATAAACGTCAAGTGGTCCCCTTATTCAATATGTTTATGAATTTTGATGACTTTGAATAAATTGCATCTTCTCACGTATCACATGCACCTTATCATTCATGTTATCTTCCAAACCATAATCAAGAATCAAAAACTCTACATCCTCGATCCATCACAATGATGATCTATAAGGTTGGACATACAACTCATTGAATTTTTATATACCCATAGATAAGTGATAGTTATTATTATATTTAAACCCAACCAATGGTAGGTGATTCACAGATAAGACCCCAAAATCCTATACACATACATGAAATATATCCCCAAATGATTGGTCAATATTATCCATGTAATATTATATGTGAGGTATGAATACAGTTCTTAGGTATAAATGAGATACAAAATCATGCTTAAGCCCTTTACACACTCTCAATCTAAAATGAGGATTGTGATCACAGATGATTATACTTGTAAACCCATGAATAATAACAACACCATCTATATATATCCTCAATAAAGAATATACAACACTTGAATACATGATCCCCATGAAATGAGATAAATTTTTATATTAATCCAAAATCACCAAAGAGCATCATATCCGCCATAATCTTGTGGAAAACATATAATGAAATATAAAAAAATTACCCCACCCAACATCAATCATGTAGAAACCAACATATAGAAGATTCCATAAGGAATAAATCCTCTACCACTAACTTATAATAAACAAAATAGTGAGACACAAACCAAACCATTGACATTTCCATACCGAACCACCATAACTGACATATCAAGTAATTATGTAACTTGTATATACCAAGGTTCAATATATAAGGTTACTTGGGAATCTCAAAATGTTCAACATTTTTCATATAAAAAAAACTAATAAAATCCCATGAAGAAACATCTCATGATGATTATCCATTGAAAACCCCGTAAGAGTACTGTGTTAGATTACACAATCTCATCAAACATTTACCACAAGATTTTTCAATCAAGACTCTTCCTCCTACTACATCAAAGATAAATGCATTGTAATCGGGTACATGAAACTTCTATCAATGAATTAATCAATGTTAAGGTGAACATTTCATGCTCATCCATCATCCTTTTTATATCTACGGACACCAAACCAATTTCCTCATGAAACAAGGTAATTTTTTGATCAACTACTATGTTACCTTTCTCTAATGTGTAGGATATCTTGATGTGTAAATCCTAGTAATAATCTATAAAAATAAACATATATTGATTCAAATATCATGATAGAAATATTTTTCTCCTGATCATGTAATATATAATGTCCAAAATTTCATATATGATAAGATAATGCCTTTATAGATTCAACAAAAAATACTATAAGATCAATATATCAGGTAGTTTAGTTACATTAGTGAGGATGTAACTGTCACGAACCATAAAAGATATCTTCCCATTGTTTCACTACAACAAACCCCAAAATGAGATGGGAATAATCATAAAATCCCTCAAATATAACCTCAGATTTTATTATATGAAAAATAAAATTCTATCCATGTTCTCCTTCAGGTACTCGAACAATGCATACCATCGATCTGACCAAATAATGACACGATCCTTCCATGTTTAATCTATCAATTGAGGTATAATATAAAATATATATCAGAAAATATCCTACATAATACTTGAATATAATGGAATATATTTATCTCACTATAATTGTTTGAGAGACTTTGAAAAATAATGCATTAGTCATTGAAGGATTTTTTACCACACATTAATAGGATATAACATCCCCCACAAAATACATTTCATGGATCCAAAAATTACAATAATAGTTTTTATAATAAATATGATTTTATTGAATGATTTCTATAACAGTCTATAAATATTTATTAGGAACTTGTTTTAAATTCGAATATATAAGGATTTCATCGAAGAAAAGTACTAAAAACTTATCCCAAAACCCATAAAATAATAATATCATATATACTATGAAACTATTAAAGGTTTTATTAACACAAAAAGTAATTACCATCAACTCAATGTGCCCATAAACACATTCTATAGGGTATCATTTTTTTTCATCCTCTTTTGGTGATACCCATTTAGTAGACCAATCTTCGATATCCATTTAGACCCCTTTACTAAATGAATAAATAATCAATACATGATAGGGGATAATTGTTATTCACTTTTACTAGATTCAATTATTGTAAATAAAAGAACATTAATATTATATAATAAATCTTCTAATAGAATTATACTAGAGAAAACCAAGAACACAAAAAAATCTAAATTAAATCCTGTTGTAATACATCATCGATAAAAATCTAAAACCCTAAAAATTAAAAAGATCTTATCCTACAATGATATATAGAGACTGTAATGATGTTGGGTTTTAACATTATCCCAAATTTGATATCACATTGAGGGGGGGAATTCAAAACCACTTTAGGGAAGAAATTAGGTAACTCTTATACAACTTTTGAAAAGGGTACCATCTGAACATCCATTGATACTAACATCAGCTTAAAAAAATAAGAAGGAATAGGATCCATATATTGATGATTAATTTGATTATCCCACTCATCATGAATAGAACACATTACCCTTCCACATAATGTAAAAAATTTCCTTCTTTATGAAATCAATTATATCCTATACTTAATATATACAATCCCAATTAATAATGAAATTGTATGGTTGCATTAGAAAACATAGGAAATATCCCATTGAATTTTTTTACCAAAAGCCAGCTCATAATACCAAAACAAATGAATCTAGATAAAATATGATAGATAATTACACTAATCTATTTTATGGATAACATCATATGGTTTTATAAAAACCATAGGAAATCTCCCAATGAATTACCCTACCTCATCATCATCTCACAATATCAACACACATCAAACAACCCACAATTACTTCTTAATTGTGTTATTAACACTAATATAATCGGAAATATCACTTCATTAAGTCACAAATCTCAGTTCTTGTAAGGTTCAATGAAGTATGGGGAGGAACTTGAACCAAAAAAGGAATGCATGGGGATAGATGATAAAAAAATTGAACTTCCAATGATATCTGATCTTTATAAAATTTGAGGCTTCATAGAATGAATATAACTATGGCTTGCTTCACTACCTCACTAAACCAAATGATGTCCGTCACAACAACTATTATGTTCCGTATATTTATAAGGATTAGAAACATCATAGAGCCGACATATATATTCAACATATCATCTTAGCTTCCCAAAACCCGCTAAACCTTTTTGTTTCTACTTATAAGGTATTGGGGAAATTACATCAAAGGTTATACCTAAGGTGGGGTTGAAGCTCCCGAAAATCTACAATGGAATGTTTGACAATAAATCTATCAGTTACCAAAACCATCATAATAAAAATAAACAATTCCATAACTCCATGTATAACATTGATAACTACTGGCTTTAGAGAAATGAAAAAAAATCATTTTATATTAACTCAATGTTGACTAAAGAATTATTGATTAAATAACTAAGACTCAATACATATATATATATATAGATTGAAAATATATAATAAAATACCTCTCAATAAGATCTTTTTCATTCTGACATATTCTTTTTTACATCTTCCTTCATTAATATATCATGATATTCTAGTAATGTTAAAGGGGTGACATAATATAGGATCTTAGATGAAAAACCTCACCAAAATATTTTAACATTATCTCCTCATTCAGAATAATATTTTAAAAATAAAAAATAATATCCTTAAAATGAATTCCAAACACCCATGTCCTAAATATCTACTCTAATAGTAGAAGAAAATCCAACCATCATGCAACCATTTATATATAGTATAGAATCATGGTCTAAATTTTCTTATAGAAAATCTATCAAGATACCCATGACTCCATTAGATCACCAAATAAACAGGTTCTTCAATTGATGAGAATCTCCCCAAAACAAGATAATATCCAACATAATTTAATTGAACATTGAAGAATATGTCAAACTAAAAGGATTCAAACTCTTCCATCCACATATCTATTTACTGATTAAAAAATAATCCTTATATGGAAAGATCTCACTTTGGGAGTCATGAAACATATACCTCTATGAATCAACCTCATAAAAATAAACTCTTTTATGTTATGTTGGACTTTCCTACCACATTTCAATTTCTTAAACCTCATAATAAAGTGGACCATTCACCATGTATTCATCAACAAAAAGGATTCTTAAGCTTGAGAACATATATTTTTTTAATATTTTTTATTTTAATTATTTTAATTCCCAAATATTTTTGAATTCAAACAAAGGTGAAATCAAGCATGACACATGTAAAACACTTTTTTCTATACTCTAAAATAAGTATCCTCATACAGAGTATATCAAGTAAACATAATTTTCTTACATAATACCATAGAGGGACCAAACTACTTGGGGTTTATATGTTCATACATTACTACATCATATATTTTTATGATTGATGTGTTTTCCCTACGAAACGCATAATATCCATAATAGTTCCTAACTATAAAATTCTCCATTACTCTTATCCAAAATCACTAATACTATGTTTTCACAACCAATACCCCAACAAACCTACTTGATCTTATAGTAAATACCATTATATACATTGAAACCTATATTCAATAGGCCTCTATTTTATAACTAATACTCTGTTTATAAAAACACATCCATGGGAGGCATTAACCTCATAAATCCTAAGATTAAAAAAAGAACCAAAAATCTACTCTATAAAAAAAATAATTTATTCCATCTATCAATATATCTAATTTTTATACATTAAACAAATGTTTCAAATTAAATACCAGGAGAAAAAATCTATAATAGAAACTCCACAAACACACAACAAAACAATATACACATCGATATAGTAAATCCCATCCTATTCACTAACTTCATATTATAAGGGTGAAATACACAATCACACACACCCATAAACATGCACACAGACACAAACACATAGATTTTAACAAGGAAGTGTACTTGAGATGATCCCCCTAAAACAACTCTTGTAAATATATAAGTAGAATACTAATGCATTAGTGAATAAACAATGGAAAAAAATTATTACCTCTCTTATGTTAACTAATTTACAACCTCACCAAGGCTCACTCACATAAATAATCATTCAAGTATAGCAATATAATAATCATTATTATATATATATATAGTATTTTCCATATACCTTTCCCCAAAACACTATTCTACCTCACACCACTATGATTTTCTTATTGGTTATACAATACCCTCTTTATCCATAAAACCATATAAATACAAACTCAAATCAATATAATTGATGTAACCAAATATCCATATCAATGTATAGCATTAAAAAATCATTTCACGCTAACATACAAATATCACATCATAGTAGATTATCTAATCATTAAATAAATAAAACTACATTACTCATCCTTCCATGTATTACCCCACTATGCTCCCACATCATATCAAATATAACCAAAGGGAAATAAAATTCCTTACTATGACTAGATGTGACATAGGGGAATGTGGAAAAGTTATCCATATTTATCATATAAATCATAGTTTTTTGACACAGAGAAACCAATAATCCATTAATATTATAGTCACATTTTCGAAATTGAATAGTGGTGTCTATGAATTAAAAAAACAATAACAAATACACAGACAAACACAAAAAATCACATTCTAATGGTTTATAACCATATATGGTGACACTATGATTATATCTACCAATACAATATATTAGATTCATTTCCACCAATAAATATATCACATAACCAACATCATCATTAATAAAAAATAGTCACACGAATACCACAAAAATTATCATTGAATTATCTTTATCCCATTTTATATGAAAAATTAATTTCATAATATTGAATTACTAAATATTTTAGATTCAATTTATCAAAAATCAATATTTATTCACATAATTAATAATATCACTTTATAGTAGTGAGGGTTGGAATTTAATAGGACATCATAAATTTAAAAAATGGTATATCAAAATGAAATTTTTTTGATGGACATGCAGATATACTAAAATGAATAAGATAATAAAATAATGTGATTGAATGAAAATTGGAGAGGATTTGATTCATCATAAGATAGTTGAGACTATATTAAAATTCAATATAAATGTTAAAAAAAGACCTTGGGAAACACCTATTAATAAATTTTTATTAATAAAAATATTCACATAGGTAAAGGTAGATATAAAATGACCATCTAACAAAACATTTAATATTATATTTTTATAAAGGATATCAACGAAAATATTTCCTTTTTTAAATCTAACAGAGGACTTCCATTCCATGTAGTCAACCCCATTAAATCATATTAAAGTCTTATTTATTTGTTTTTATTTTATATTTTCTTGATAAATTTGACTGAAATTACTAGGCTTTAATTGTATCCAATTAGTTTTCTAATTCTATCATATCATTCAATTTAAAAAATTTCATAATATGTATTTATTAATTAATTTCAAAAAAAATTATATTGTAAAATTTCATACCCATTAATAATGCCACTAAATATTTTAACATTCCACATTTCTATGTATGAATCATCTGAACTTCATATCCTATAAAAAATATATCATAACACATTTGAATATACACAAAAACATTACGAATTTCATATCACAATAACCACAACCAAAATATCTCATATCAACCACCTAAAAAAATATTCAACCACCTTCACCACATTATAAATACATATATGTAAAACACATTAAGCTAACACTATAAGAGAACATTCCACCACTAATTATTAACTAAAAATTTGACCAGGAAAAAAATATTGTCACCATATAAAGGATAATTATAATAAAAACAAAAAAATAATTATTCAACTAACAATATTAATATTTAAATTACTATTAAAAAATATATTTATAATCAATAAAACATATCATTTATAAATTTCCTTATCTACTTTATTTAACATATGAAAATCATTATTCAAATATGAATAGGATAGAGCATATTAATAAAAATAATAATTAAAAATTCACTTAATGGGCATGAAATAATATATTAAATTTTCAATTACCTAAATTAGGTTATAATATATTTTATGAAAATTCTAACGAGTTACCAGAGGTAAAAATCGAATAATAATTCCATACATAACACATAATATAATAAGAGAGATATAAAATCTGTAATGTCAATCAGAGGTTCAAAAATTATGACATAAGGATAGGGAGAAAAATATATAATCACACAACAAATGATTATAAAGGGGAAACATAAAAGGAATATACATATTGATCGATATCAAAACCTTTATAATGAATCATGAAAATTGAACCAGATCCACCCACAAAATTTTTATGAGGATGGAAATTTGAGAAAAAAATGAATAGAAGAAGTAAAGAATAAATATTAGAAAAAAACATGGATCAGGAATAAATCACCCATAGAAATAAACTTTCTTAATAACCACCATTAGTATGAAATATGACCAATTTCACACCTCTGGTCATCTAGGTTTCAATATAGAAATAGAATAACTAAATAGGACAAGGAAGAGGTATGCAATTATAATGTAATTAAATTTTGGATAATTTCCATCGGTGATGAAAATTTATTATAATCTACGAAAAATTTAAATCGTATCATGCTACTTGATAGAAAATAATTCTACAAAATTTCATACTACTACAATTCAAAACCATTTAGTTTTAATTGATTTTTTTCAATATGTCATAGGCTATGACATATCCATATAAAAAAGTGATGATAACAATGAGGTTCTCATTTTCCCTAACTCGAACATCAGACACAACATTGATCAGTGGATTTCATCAAGCATGTTTTATACTTCAATATAAAAAACATAACATTCCACCATTCAAATTCTTCTATGTTGTTCATCATCACCCTAAACACTCCATAAACACAAATGATAGGACAAATTAAAATCCAAGACTTCACATTTGGGTTTATGTTTACATAATGTAATATATCAATCATATTTATAAAACCCATAAATCATTATAAAAGTGAAATTAGTATGCTTATATGTAATCATCTAATTTGGTATTTTTAAATAGAATTTAAATAAAAAGGGTTTGGTGTAAATTAATTTTAAATAGATAATTACCTCAAAAAATTAGGTAGGTCAATAGGACACATCATAGAATATACTGTGTACAAAGAGGTTCAATTTCTATTTTTAGATGTATCATTTAACTGTGTTGTGACTAGGGGAGTGATTTTTTATTCTATACCATAATCTTTTAAATAGTTAAGAAATTATTAGTTCAAATATTATACATAGTGATAAGATCAAAGTAATTATGTTTTTCTTCAAATATTACTTTATATGTAAATTTTTAATAATTTACATTTAAAGAGATTTATATTGTTGGTATAATTGATGAATGTACTCAAACTAATTGAATTCATTAATAATGTTAATAAAAAAAATATAATCCACCTTGTCATACATTGCTTATAGAAAAATATAGATTAGTATAACAGAGTTATTATAAATCATTGCATCTTTCCATTATACCTTTAAGAGTTTATTTTTTAATTTTAACTAAATAGTATAATTTTAATAAATCAACATTTTGATATTAAATTTGAATATATTAATCCATAATTATGGAATGATGGGATGTGGATATAATTTATAAGTCATAGCCATGAATTTCAAAGATAAGTGGAATTATAATAATTAATGTTAACTATATTATTATTTACACTATAGATGTGATTTAATAGTATAATATATAGAAACCATTCATCATTTTCATAAAACATAAATAATATCATTAATATAAATAGATAAATATATGGTATTTATTACTAATTCAAAAACCATCCCAATATTATAAATATATGGAAATCAAATTTGATTTTATTGATGGTATATTATAACAATTTTCAAGATATTTTAAAAATATGTTAAGAGTGGGGGTAATTAACCATATAGATAGAGTAGAATCTATTACTCCATTGAAAACTCATAGTTACACCTCTCCCTTAATCAACATCCCTGATTCTTGGAAAAGATATACATTACCCAAAACATGTGATTCGCATAACATAACAAATACCCATGATTAAAATTTATTGATTTTGGTTTCATTAAAATAAATATCTCTTGAGGTCGGACCATCACTCTGATCATTTTAAAGAATATCATGATACTAAGCATAATTCTTCTATAAATGTATAGACTATTTGAAAATGATACATTACCCATCATTTTATGGTAAATTTAATATGTTTTGTGTTGAAATTAATGATTAAGAGTTTTAAAATATTTTTATTCCAATTTTCATTGAATTTACCCTTACCATTAATCATCAACATGATTGGGAATAACTTTTTTCATTCATTGTTTAGTTTTTCTCAGTTCACTAAGAATATTAAGAAGTGTATATTTCAACATGTTAATAATAATAAAAATAATAAACTAATTAAATGATTATTAAATGATTGTGGGACTTCATCAATTTCTATCTCTTCATTGAGTTGAAATTCTATCCTTTCCATATTCATTATGTACCCAAACAATATGACAGGATGAGTAGAAAACAGGGTTCCTTAAAATATATTACACTAAAAAATGATTTTTTTGCATCATACCATTTAATTATAGATTGATCTTGATAGATATCTTCATGATATCTAATAATATAAAGAATCACAATTGATTCACGTTTCCCCAAAATCTCATAAATCATGATATCTAGAATAAAACATGATAAATAAGTATAGTATTTCATATCCTTCTTATATCTATATTTTTTAAAATGCAGTCTAGTTTTGGTAAGCTCAATTGGGAGATCTTGATAATGATATTATTATTTATACTAATTTTATATAATAATTATAAAATTATGATACAGGTTAACGAAATTTTTACCATTCCATTTTTTCTTTCAAATGATTAATCATAATGTTTAATATGATTTTGTGTTTCATTACATGAATGCATATAAAAATTACATTTCACAATTAGTATAATTTATGTTACTGTTAAATATTTTCATTTATTAAATATAATCCAACTAAAAGAACATACCACACTATTTGATAATTATATTCATGTAGGCCAAGATTTATATGACTATATATCCTAACAATATTAATCTATTCATTGTTTCCATGTTTATTTAGGTAGAAAAGTCATGTTAATATATTAAATATACATCTTATATTTTTGAGTGGACAACATAAAGCCTAATGAAAAGTAAACTATTTCATTAACATAATGCCTCTAAGATTCAATTATGTGGGGTTATTTATTATGGTGTCACCCTATATTCACAATAGGGTTTACATAATCCCATTTTTTTCAAAAATAATATAGATCCATGATTCTTCACTGTGAAAAATCCATTTATTTTATTGATCAAGGTCTATTTTTTTTTCATATTATAATTCATTAAATATTTATATATTTAACATGGGGTGTAATATATAGGTTCACCGTTAGAATTATATACACCACATTCATAAACTATATAACAATATTTACAATATTATACATTATATATCATTTATATACTCAATGAACCTGATGTAAATTAGTAACATATGTAAATGATTCATTTATTATTATAAATCATAGGATGTTCAATACTTTAATCGTGTTATAGTGGAAAATTCAATACTATGTCAAAATCTTATCACCTCATCTATAGGTAATGGTACTCGAGCTGATATATCTATAATATCTTGTACTGTGACACTATGATGCTCTACCTCTAACTGTTGGTGATGAACTGTATCTTCTATTCAATATACCATCCCATATGCAACTATATGATGTTGAGGATCATCAACATACAACTCTCAATAAGCAGGAAGTTGCGACGGATGAGTGGGATAAAAAATGGGGTCCACGGGCTGAGGTGGGGGAGAGGGAGAAACTGGTGGAGGTGGAGGATAAATAATGGTGTCTGCTGGGGGAGGTGGAGGAGTGGGAGCTGCGGTCTGAAATTGTCTTTTCATGTTTCAAAACATAGACTATACCGACGCTTTAATATTTCCCTCCATAGTCGCATTAATATTATAAACTTTAGCCTCCGTGGATTCTATTTTCTATAAACACCCTCAATGGAAGATGTTGAAGAACGTGGAAACACTTTTCTTAATGATACACCTGTCGGATATCCTCATACATGACCAAGATTTCCGAGCTTTCCCAATACTGTAGATTAAATATCTTGCCTCCCAACAGTGGTAAATACCCCTATGAGCTCTTCTCCCCAACAAGATCCTATATTAATTAATTGAACATTTCTGTATTGATTCCAATTAAATAAAGAATATAGTTAAATAAAATAAATATCTTTCAATCCTCCAAGCTATAATTCTTAAATCTTCTGAAATATATTGCTCTTTTTTTCCCATGCTATCTCTCTACCATTTTTCATGCCTAGATGGAGGGGATGGAGGGGAAACCTCTCTAGAGCTTGAAGACTCAGCTCTCAGTTTTTGTAATTTTTCTACTATCATTTGTTCTTCAAATAATGTGCACCCTCCCTGAGATAAACTATGAGGCTATACAATTTTATATTAGATCTTCTAATTATATTTCTTTGTTTTCTGTAAATTAAGAAAAGTAAATCATTAACAAAAAATTAATAAGATCATTTATATATAGAAGTTTATAAAAGATTACATTTTCCTTACCAAAAAGTAATCATTTCTTCTACTTTCAACAAACTGTCTCCATGTTTCTTAATCTATGAAAGGGTATATATTACATGGGTTGTCATGACTTCTATAAACAAAATTGAAATCGTATGTGAGGGTTGATTTGAAATCCCTATATCTTCTAGCAGCCATCGATAAGCATTTCTTCCAAACTCCTCCGGTGTTAAGAATATCAAATGTCATCTAATAGAGAAGTGGTAAAAAATATTATACTAGAAACATTTAAATAATAGGGAAACAATAACAAAATATCTTACCAAAATCGTCTCCAATAACTGAGATATTATCGCTTTGTCCACACTTCTCCAATAATCATACTAAATGATTACTTTTCTCTTACCTTGAGAGTATACAAATCACTTAAAATCATTTTCATTTAGACCTCTTGGAATATCAATCTCATCAAACTCAATGAGTATCCACTGGTCCTACGTATGAGTAAGTGATAATTTTGGTAAACATGTGCACTCACATTTACCAACTCTTTAACTCTTCTTTGTCATTACGGGAGCACATGAGGAAGATTGGGGAACACAAAGTGGATAATGTGAATGTTTCTCCTCAGAGGTATAATCAATATTATCATCTCCAAAATAATGTGGTTGATCAACTGATTGATCTTTTAATATCCATCAAATCCAAAAACAAACATACATTAGTTCAAAAATTTAAAATTTCAAATACTAAAATTCTATTGTAAACAGAAAATGGAAAATTTAACTAAATTATGTAATAGTAAACATGGTTAATATGGTAAGAATTTTAAAAAATGGTAAATATGGTAAACATGGTAAACATGGTAGTGTAATTTTCATTCATAAAAATCAATAAATATATAAGATAATTAAAGTTAAACTAGGGTAAGCACCTGGTAAACATGGTAAACATGGTAAACATGGTAAACATGGTAATCATTTTAAACCTGGTAAACAAGGTAGACATGATAAAAATGGTAGACATGGTAAACATGGTAAACATGTTATGGTAATTTTCATTAATAAAAAATAATAGATATAAAATTTACGTAATTCTAAACATGATAAACTAAACTAAGCAAAATTAAAATAAAAAAAAACTTCTACTTATTTTTTTAATATGCTTTTTAATAAAGAAAAAAATTACAATATCTATCATTTTATGAAAATAATTTTTTTTAAAAAGATATAAACATATAACACTTGTAATATTTTTAATGTAGAAATGGATTGTTTTCCCAAATTCCATCTTTAGAATCATTCTATAGGAACAATCCATGTTTTCAACATTCTCATCATTATGTTCTTTTAATCTTTCTTTGGAAGTAGGGATATCAAATAAATCAGCATCTTCATCAAGTTGATCCTTACCAAAATATTTTTTTTACCTTTTTAAAAAATAGTCCTCTACATATCTGATTGATCAACTACATAGAAAATCTATTTTTCATGTCTTTACATTATAAAAGAATATTTTGTCCCTTCCAATCTATTTAGATTAATTACTGTCATTCCAAATTCGTCATGTCTTGCACTATTGTTACCGATAAACCATTTACAGTTAAAAATAGGATCTCTAATTTTAATTTAATCAACTTCCTATATTTCATCAATGAATCCATAATCTGTAGTTGATGGAGAAATTGTATTTTTATCTTTAGAACTCAAAAAATGCATTGCTTCTACAAACACCAACACAGAACAATTCTGAACTGCACTTCTGTTGTTCTGATCTTTCATATGAAATTTATAACCATTATTGTCATAACCAGACATTGTTATCACATTTAAAAATTTACCACCCACTAACCATCTTAATGTCTCTAATACATCTGATATTCCAAGAATGGTCTTTTTAAACCATGACAAAAATGTTTTGTTGTGTTCATTCAAAAACCACATTTCTTTCTTCTTTGGATAATAATGTTTTAACTCATTAATATGCAACGTGATATACAGTTGAGCATTAGCTATGTTGTTAACGATGTATAATTCTAACTTCTACATCTATTCCACTTATAACTATATGACATTTAATCCACGAATCCCATTTCCCTCATTGTTAACTCATTTATAGAGAGATGGAGGAAAACCTATGTGCTGTTCCATAACCAAGTAGCTTGTACAAAACATCGCAACCTCCTCATAAATATACTTCATAATAATGGAAGCTTCAGGTCTATATAGATTCTTAACATACCACTTCAATATTTTCATATACCTTTCAAAAGGATACATCAAATGAAGATATACAGGTCCACAATGCATTATTTCTCAAGCTAGATGAATCATTAAATGCCCCATTATATCGAAAAAATGGTGGAAAATACATTTCCAATTGAAAAAGTATTGAAATTTCATCTTTTTCCAAAATGTTCAAAGCATTCACATCAATCACCTTATTACAAAATGAATTATAAGTATTTATACAACATCATTATAGTGTTTCTGACAGTAATGGGAAGTATTCCACAAAATGAAACTGATAGAATTTTTTGCATCATGATGTGAAAATAATGATATTTCATATCTACCAACATCAAATACGTCAAAGAGACAATGTTTTTTATATTTGATGAATAACCATGAGGCACTTTGATACCATGAAGACACTAAAAAATTTAATTTTCTCCCTCTTCGATAATTTATGAAAATCCAGGGGATGAAATGTTCATCTTTCATTAGGAGTGGGAGCTAACTCCCAGTGAAGTCCCATTGATAGTAAGTCTAATCATGCATTCAACCCATCTTTTGTCTTTACTTTAATATTAAACAATCTTTCAATCAAACTATCATTGATATTATTCTCCATGATCATGAAATCATTATTATGTTTCACATTATGATATCTCCAATATGGTTTCTCAAAAAATATTCACCCTTTCGTCCAAATATGTTTATCATTTCCAGATATCGGTGTCTTTCCCAATGTCACATCAAGGATTTCCAACCTCTCAAAATACACATCAGGGTGTAAAGGTTTTGGAGCACTATAAAATTCTCATGAGCCATTGAATTACATTATTAGTCTTCTGTAAGAGTGATCCATAGGAAAAAACATTCGATGACCCCTGTACACTGTTTTCCTCCCAAAATGCAGTTGACAATATGATGTCTTTTGTTCGCAAATTGGACTTACCTTATGCCCCTTAACACTATATCCAAGAAAATTTCCATATTCTGGGAAGTTATTTATAGTGAAAATATGCAATGCATGTAGTTGAAAATACTCCATTTTATAAGAATTATACAACCTAATACCATCCTCCCCTAACAGTTTCAAATCATCAATCAACGGTGAAAAGAAGACATAAATATCATTTCCGGGTTTCTTCAGATAAAATATCATTATACTCAACATGAAATATTTCTGCTTCATACAAACATCAAGAGAGATGTTATAAATTACCGATAAAACAGGAAATGAACTATGTGTCATACTGCAGATTCAGTTTGGATTCATTCTATATGTGCACAACCCTAGTATGAGATTTCCAATTTTATTTCCAAATGTAGGATACTGCCCATTAATTTTCTTCCATTGTGGATAATCTTCTAGATGACATTTTTTTTCTTCACATATCCTCTCATCACCAAGCCATATTATGCTTTTTTCATCATGTGAATTAGAAAATAAACATTTCAAATGATTAATTATAGGAAGATACCAAAATACCTTGGAAGGGATCTTTGTAATCTCTACATTAGCTTGTGATTTTTCTTTCGGCTTATACCGTGATGTCCCACATTTAAAACACTCTAATAGAAATTCTTATTCTTTCTTATATGACATACATTCATTCAGAAAAGCATGTATTTTCCTGTATCCCAATCCCATCAGGAATAATATTTTCATGGCCTTATAATTTGAATCTGGCATATCGTTGTCTTTTAGAAGAATGTCTTTCTACAATTGTAGCAGCTCTGTAAAACTTCTATCACTCCATCTATGTTTTTCCTTCAGTTTATACCATCTTAACACTACTGAAAAAAAACTGTAAAATCCATTAAACTAGGATACAATGGGTTTCTAGCATCACTATATTGACGTGAAACTGTCAGTTCTATCTCAATTTGTTCTTCTGCAATATCATAGATTTTTCCTTCAATTCCATTGGAGTTACCATCTTGCAAATCATCAACATTTTTAGTTCTGAAATTCTATCTTGTTTCACCATTCTAAATCCAAGGGTAGTAAAATGGATTAAAACCATGACAAATAATATGATATATGATCTCTCTACTATTGAACTTCATTGTATCCAAAAATTTCAATCATGGACATAAAAAAATGTCACTGCTTGGAACATTTATTTTAGGAAATTCAAAAAAGGCATCAACACCTTCCTCATATTCATTACTCATTCAATGTGCTGTTATCCAACATCAAATCATTATTACCTATAAAAAATATCAAAATTATACATCTGGTTAAGATAAGAAAAATATATATTTACACGAAAAATATCATAATTTTAATCTAAAATAATTTTGAAATATAAAAAAAAATTATATCCATATTTGAAAAATATATGCGTGAAAATAATTTTAAAACGAAAATAAAGTTAGATATAACAGTTTTAAATTCATCTTGGATCCTTTCTTCTTAATGTACACAATGAATACATCATGGTGAAACTAGGTACCGAATTCACCCTTCCGTAAAAAAGAAATATGAAGTATAAATATTAAAATATGCATACATTCACTACTGAAAATCACACATATCCCAATGATTTGAAAGCATTGGAAGTGCCCCAGAAACTGTAGGGATAGAATGACCCAATAGTTTAACACAGTGTTGGCATGATGGTCATTCAAATGGCATTATACCAAAGATTCTGCAGGAACCGTTGGTATAGTTTACTTGAAGTTAAAATTTTCCATCATTTTCAATGAAACCATTGGGATATATATATATATACCATGGGGGTGTCCAAGGGGCTGTCCTGGGGGTGGTGGGGATTTCTAAGGGGGTAGGGGTTGTCCTCGAGGATAGGGGATGTATAGGGTGTCCAAGGGGGTAGGGGGTGTCCAGGGGGTGGGGGTCTATCTAGAGGGGGGTGTTCATCAGGGTGGGGGTGTCCATGGGGGTTCGTATTTGGAAAAAAAATGCATGAAAATGATTTTTAAAAAAATATAGTTAGATATAACAGTTTTAAATTCATCTTGGATCATTTCTTCATAAGGTACACAAAGAATACATCCTGGTGAAACTAGATACCAAATTCACCATTCCCTAAAAAATAAATATGAAGTATAAATATTAAAATATGTATACATTCACTACTGAAAATTACAAATATCACAACTATTTGAAACCATTGGGATAGCCCATGAAACCATATATATAGAATACCCCAACAGTTTCAAAAAATGTTTGGATGATAGTCATTGCAACAGCCATATACCATGGATTCTACAGGAACCGTTGGAATAGACTACCTAAAGGTAAAATATTCTAACAGTTTCAATGAAACTACTGGGATATATATATACAAAGGGGGTTTCCAAGGGGGTATGGGGTTGTCCAGGGGGTGGTGGGGGATATCCAAGGGGGTATGGGTTTTCCAAGGGGGTAGGGGATGTCCAGGGTGACCAAGGGGGTAGGGGTGTCGAGGTGTGGGGGCCTGTCCAGGGGGTGGGGGTGTCCATGGGGGTGGAGTTGTCCATGGGGGGTGGGGGAGTGATGACTATGGGGTGAGGGGTTGTCCAACCCCTACACCGTTGGACACCACCCCCACCCCCTTTGACACCCCCAGACACCACCACCCCCGGGACAGCCCCTCCACCCCCTAAACAGCACCCCCACCTCCACTGGACCTCCAACCCCCTAGATACACCATCCCCCTTGGACAGCCCACTCAGCCTATGGACACCACCCCCACCCCCTAGACACCCCCACCCCCATAGAGACCACCCCCACCCCTACCCCCTTGGACACCCCCTGGACATCCCCACCCCCTGGAGATCCCCCTCACCACTTTGACACCACCCCCACCCCTAGACACCCTTACCCACATGGATAGTCCCCTCACCCCCTATTCACCACCCCCTAACCACTACCCCATTTGGCACCCCCTGGACACCCCCACACCCCCTGGACAACCCCACCCCCCTGGGCAGCCCCGCCACCCCTTGAACACCACACCCACCCCCTGGACACCACCACCACTTTGGAAATCCCCCCCCCCAACACCATCCCCACCCCCTTGGAGAGCCTGCACCCCCTGTATAGCCCCCAACCCCACCGGACAGACCCCCACCCCCTCTGGATAGCCCCCTCACCCCCTGGACACCCCCTCCCCACCGCCTGGACACCCCCACCCCCTTGGAAAGCCCCTCACCCCCATGGACACCACCCTACCCCCTTGGACACCCCATGGACACCACCACTCCCATGGATAGGCCCCCAACCCCTATGGACACCCCCTCGATGCCCCCACCCCCTAGACACGCCATACCCCCTCGGAAAACCCACTAAAAACCTTGGACACCACCCCATAACTCCTACCCCTGGACCTCCCCCCCCCCACTGGACACCCCACCCCCTGGATAGCCCCCTCAACCCCATCGAAACCACACCCACCCACTTGTCACCCCTACCCCATTGGAAAGACCCCTAGACACCATGGACCCCACCCATTCCCCCATGGACACCCCTTGGACACCACCACCCCCCTGGATAGCCCGTCCACCCCTCTGGAGTGCCCCCCACCCCCACCACCTGGACAGCCCCCCAACCCTCTGGATATCCCCCACCCCCTACACCCCCCCCCCCTCTCTGAACACCCCCAACCCCCTGGACAGCCCCTACCCCTCGGAAGAGCCCCCCTAAACCCTAGACCCCCTCACCCGCCCCCTGGACACCCCATGCCCCCTTAGACAGCCCCAGTCACCCCCTAGACTCCACCCCCTGGACACCCCTACCCCATTGGACAGCCCCCTCACCCCTTAGACAGCCCCACGCCCTTGGACACCTCAAACCCCTCGGACAACCCCTGCAACCCCCTAGACACCACCCCACCCCCTTTTACACCCCATGGACAAGCCCACCACACTAGACAGCCTCCCCACCCCGTGGACACCCCCACCCACATGGAAATTCCCCACCCCCTTGGACACCCACAGTACTCACACACACACATGATAGAACACCCAAAAATCATAAACAGGCATTATATCAATAACATGGTTTGATTTACTAGAAAATAATTTAGTATGGTATCAATGAACATTATGAATCATACCACGATATCAAGAACAAAGATAGAATAATAACATCTCAAAAAATTAATTTAGGGCACAAAAAAAGTAAAAATTAAAACTAAGCCTTGAGAGGCTTACATGAGTGTTAAAAGTCGACCTAACAGATCTGATGATAATAAAGATGATAAATGATGTTGGAAAAAGAAGGCTGGAGGGTATGAATTCGAATAATCCATTCTAGGTTTTCCATGTGAGAGAGAAGAGTCCCAAGTCGCCTGATCGAAGAAAATAGAATGACAGAATACATTGTATGATAAATCATTTCAAAGCTATATCACGTCGGTTATTTAATAACTGATGTTATAAATTATTTTTTTATGTTTATAATGTCAGTTATTTAATAATCGACATAGAAAATAATTTATCACGTCGGTTATTTTATAACTGACATTATAAATGGAACTTTATCACGTCAGTTCTTTTGATGACTGACATGATAAATTGCTTATATTTTCTTTTCTACGTCGGTTTTTTATAACCGATGTGATAAAGCACCCAGATTCGATATTTCACACCTTTTATAAAATAACCATCATGAAAAATATAATATTTGTATTTTTTACATCATTTATTTTATAACTAACTTAAAAAATGATTTTCATCGATTTATCAAGTCAATTTTTGTATAACTGACCTGATAAATCGATTTCTACAGCTTTGCACGTCAGTTATATTGAAATGATGTTAAAAGTGACGAAATTTTAAATGTTTTTCCACTAGTTATTTCTTTGGTGAAATTTGTTTCAATAATATGTTATAAAAATAATTGATTTCATAAAAAAAATTTAATATATTATTGTTCCATAAGGATAAAATGTCATCCTAGCATCTGGTTTACAGAAGTAGCACAAATATCTGAACATATACAATGGAAAATTTAGATTTATTTCACTCAAAAAATAAAACATGATATACATAATGGTATATAAAATCTTATTCATCTCATCCATTCTTAGAGAAATTCACGTTTTAATAAACATAACCATGATTTTTTGGTCTTCCTTGAGATCCTTGAAAAATTAATTCCTAATGTTTTTTGAACCAAACAAAAAAGGAATAGTTTGTCTGGACTTATGATCGTTATATCTGATAGACTATATATTGAAATGATAAACTACCTCAGGAGTACATTTCATAATTTGAGAAATTTCAGTCCAGTAAACTGAAAAGTTGTTATCTTCAATTATTACAAAAATTGTATCTTCATAATCAATAAAACTATAATGAAAACTATTATAGAAAAATTTAAGTTTTGCCTCATAAAGGAACTATGATTTCTCCACATTAAACACAGATTCTAGTCCTTGAAAACCTAGTAACTACTTTAAGAGTAGATATTTATAATATATCCATTCAAAGTCAACTAATTTTCAATGCAGGATCATTCTTCCAGAAACTCTCTGACACTTCGGGTCTTTGGCTTCACCTTATTTAGTTTTACTAGTTTTCAACATTTCTGGGAAATAAATGCTCTGTTGTTTTCAGGTTCTAGTGTTTAAAAATAAAATAGAGGTAAATGAAGGTAGACGAAGTTAAATGAAGGTTTCAGTATTAAGAAAGAATTTGAGGGACAAAAAGGATAGGTATTTGAAAAGGGTTTGGGTGACAAAAAGGTTAGGTGTTCAAAATGTTTCTAGTAGTGCCTTATTTCTCATGTCACTACATAAGATAATTATGAATACACTAAAAACACACTTCATGAATTAATTTAATAAAAAATAAATTAACAAAAATATATAGAAAGTAAAAGAAGAGTTAAAACAAAAAATATATTAAGTAATCCATAAATAATTTTATCATAAATAAAGTAGAATAAATAAATAAATAATACCGATTAAAATTAAAATTAAATATTAAGAAGATTAAAAAAGTTTAGAATTTATTTAAAAATTAAATAAAACAAACTAACCATTAATAAAATCAAATATTATTGTGGGAATTGTTTTAGAAAAAAAATCATGTAGTTGGTATTCATTATTTATAAATTCTAAAGATATATACTTTTTAAGAACATGACCTCTTTTCAAATGATCTCTAATATCAATAACATTAGTTATTGAATGACTTATTGGATTTTGATGAAATATTGTGAGGAATTATATAATCAAATAATATATGTGTACTATTAAAATTTAATCCAAAGTCTATTAGTGTAATTTTCATAAATAATACTTGTGCATAGAAACTACCTGTAGATATACATTCTGTCTCGTCTCTTGATAGGGAAAATGATTGTTGTATCTTATTTGACCATGATAAGAATGATTTTCCAAAAAAGTGACCGATTCCTGAGGTAATATTTCTATCTAATCTATAACCTCCATAATCATTAACTAAATATGATATTAAATTAAAATCAGATGTTTTTTGGATAATGAAGTGATTGAAAAATAGTTCCCTTTATAAATTGAAAAATAATTTTGATATTAATAATATGAGATTCTATAGGATTTTTTTAATCTCTCACATTGACATACAAAATACATAGTAACATGTCTACTAGTAGTATGATTTAATTAACTACCAAACATACCTCTATAAAATTTATTGTCTAGTGGTTTTCCAGCTTCATCCAAATCATGTTTTTATAATTGAACACATGGTAGTTGTATATATAATGTTGTTCTCAAGAACAATCGTTTTCAACAAATAATTAATATATTTAAATTGGATTAAAATATTTCCATAATCTTTTTGATAATATGGAAGTCCAAAAAAGAAATTCCAATCTACCATCATACTCATTTCAATATTTTTTTCATAAGTTCTAAAAAATAATTATTATGTTTTTTATTGGTTGAACCCAAAATAATAACATCAACATAGATTTGAAATAATAATATATTATAAAAAGGGGCTTTCCTAAAAATATTTGGATCTACTATTCCAAAAGTAAAAATATTTCCTAAAATAAAACATTTTAATCACTCATACCAAGCTCTTGGTTTTTGTTTAAGGCCATAGTGAGCATTAGTATGTTTAAAAACATAATCATGTTTTTGAGAATTTTCAAAACAAGGAGGTGGTTCAACATAAACATCCTCCATTAAATAACCATTTAAAAATACATATTTAACATCCATCAAATATAACTTAATTTTTATATGAGATTCATAAGCTGATAGGATTCTAAAAACTTTTAATCTAGCTACAAGGGAAAAGGTTTCATCATATTTTATTCCTTCCTCCTGATTATATCCTTTAGCTACTAATATATCTTTTTTTTCTAGTTATAATCTCTTGATCATTTTTTTATTTTTAAATACCCACATAGTTTCATTAACTGGATAATTTGATGGGTTTTCAACTAATTCCCAATCATTATTCCATTTGATTTGGATTATCTCATCTTGCATGGCAAACATCCATATATTATCTTCTAAGTATTTTTTATAAGATTTAGGTTCTAGTTGATATTTAAAGGTAGTTAATTAAACTAGATTTTTTATATTTCTTATAGTTCTTATTCCAATGTCTAGGTTTCCTATAACAGTTTCTAATGGATTATTCATTAGGGTTCTAGACTATCTTAGTAAAATAATTTTAGGTTCATCAGTATCATGATCTTTTAAACTGAAGTAAATTTTAATTATTTTATTTTTAAAAACATTTTTCAGGTTTTCATGTCTCATGTTGTCAGAAGTGTTAATATGTTTATTAATTTGATATTTCACTTTAATAAAATTGGAAGTTTCATCAAACATCAAATGAACTAATTCTTCAATGGCCCTTGACATTTCATTAAAAACTCTATAGGATTTAGAGGTATCATAATATCCAAAAAAATTCTATATTTTCTTTTGGATCGAACATACTAAGTATATCCTTGGTATTCATGATATACACCTTGCATCCCCCAAAATTAATGTACTTATCACTAGAATATCTGTTATTCTTATGGTCATATGTTTTATTTTTTAAAATAGGTCGAATTAGAACTCTATTAATGATATAAAAGATTGAGCTTATAACATTTTCCCATAAAGAGATAGATACATTGTATTCATTCCACATAGTCCTATCCATTTCTTGAATTGTTATATTTCTTTTTCAATAATTCCATTTTTTTGAGGTGTTCTTGGTGAAAAAAATGTATGTTTAATGACGATATTTGACCAAAAATAATTGAATTATTGATTCTCAAATTCTCTACCATGATCACTTCTTAATAAAATTTTCTTAAAACCTTATTCATTTTGAATAATTTTACAGAAAAATTCAAAAATATTAAAAGCTTCAATTTATGTTTTTAGGAAATAGACCCATGTAAATCTAGAAAAATTCTCTACTAAAACATATTAAAAAAATTTTATAGCCAAACAATCTACTCTGGATGGTCTAAATATATCCATGTTGATATGTTATTGAGGATTCAATGTAGCCATTTTTTTAGTAGATTTAAAGAATGATTTTTGTTGCTTTCCAATTTTTCATGCATCACAAAATCTATCACTATGAAACTTAAGACTATGTAAATTATAAACTAACTATTTCTTTGATAATTTATTTAATGAATAAATATTACCATTACCAAGCCTCATATTCCATATCGAAGACTCATTTATCTTAGAAGTTAAACAATTCATTTTCTATTTACACAAGGAATATAAATCCAATGTATAATCATTACTAGTTCTAGGTGATCTAAACTTAAGTAGTTTAACTTTAAATATAGAGAATGAATTTTTAAAAAATCAACATAATATCCATCATCTCAGATTTGAGAGATACTTATTAGATTATGATTTATCCAATGTACATATAGTTCTATGTTTATTGATACTTTTATTGGATATCCAAATGTTCAAAGCCCAATTAATTTACTTTTGGCATTATCACAATAATTTACTAAACCAACTTCTATTTGAGTCAATGTATTGAAGTTTAATGTGATTCAATTCATAATCTTGAAGTATCCACTATCTATATACCATATATATTTTTGATTTCAATGACCTGTTTCATTGAAAGGAAATTTAAACAAGTGTTTGTTTTGGTACACATATTATCTTGGGTCTAGTAGTGTTAGCTAGTAAAGATCTGGGAATCCATATCGTCTTGGTTTTTTCAAAAATCGTATTATTTCATCAGATAAGCTATTTGAAATAAATTAATTTTTAATTAAACTTATTTGAGGATTTCATTAATAACATTTTTTTCATATGTCCTTATGTTCCACAAAAATTAGAAGTAATTGTTTTTCAGTTGGAACAAAATAATTCTTATATTGTTTAGATTTTTCACCCTTACGTACTATAAAAAATATTTTCTTTGTAATGAAATTTTTACTAAGAATTTCATTCATAATATTGTCTCCTTCTATATAGAAGAGGGAAATAAAATTATAAGTTTCTAATTCACCATGTAATTATTTAATCTTATTTTCATGGTCAGCGTAGTTTGTAAGAGATGTGTTAAATTTATAAATTAAATCTTGATGTTGTTTAAGTAACAAATATCTTTCACCTAAAATAGAATTGCGAATATTCTTTAATAATTATTGTTTCTTTGATAAGGAGTCATATTTTCCTTTTAGCATTTTGTTGTAGGAAACCAATATATTATTTGAATAATTTGAATCAGAATCAAAATTATAATTTTATGAATAATTTTTTTTATGTTATCATCTACTACCATGGAGCACATATTTTATTTTAAATTTGATTCTTCCTTTTCTGAATCATATTTTGAGGAGATGCTGGATTCTTCAAAAACACTACAAGTATCCTTGATTGCTCTTCTGCCTTTATGTTCATAATTAGCATTTTTCTGATATGTCTTTTATATATTTCTCTTTTCACCTTATATATAAGGACAATATGGACTTATATGACCTAGTTTATTGCATTCATAGTATCTGAAATTCCATGAATCATTCTCATTACTCTTGAAGTGCTTCTTGAATCCTATATTCTTCTTATAAAACATACTAAACATTCTGGCTAATTGTGCCACATAGATTTTGTAATCAGATGAAGCTAAATTCTTTTCATCACTAAAATCGTTATTTACTCTTTTGTTTTACTTCTAAGATGTTACTTTTAGAGTTGTATTATACTTTTTCACTAATAATTTATGTTCTTCATCTTATTAATTAATTTCAGCTTCATATATCATTAGTGACACAATTAATTGTCTTATTTTCTGATTTTTTTATGGGTGACGATTGTCAAATTTTAGATGATATACCATTCCATTAAGACGCTACTAATCTAAGTACATTAAAATTTTTAATTCTTGTTTGATAGGATCACCCAAGGTTATAATAATGTTAATAATCTCTATAATATCTAATTCTTCTTTGTGATACTTTCTCCATCAATCATTATGAATGTATCAAATTTCATCTTTGCAGTCACATACCTCATTTTTCATACATAGTATATTCCTTCATTGTAAATTGAAATGGTTTACCACATTTCATAAGTTGCAGGACATTCTAAGACGTAGTTGAAATCATCTAGTCCATGACCATAGATAATAGCATTCATAGCTTTAAGAATAATTTCATACTGATCCTCTATAATAGCAGTCTAAGTTAAATGATTTTTAGGAATTATATAAGGATTAATGATCTTAGTGAAGACATTGAATTCCATATTCTTCAAATAGTTAATTATCCATTATTTCCATCATCCATAGTTTTCACCACTGAAATAAGGACCATGAATCATTAACATTATATCTCATTGATTAGTCACTATCATCTTTGTATATACCTTATACTTTTATCATGTTATAGCTTCTTCCATAAAATCGTCTATGATTCCAATTTTTAGGTCGGAATATACAAATATAATCAAGAGGGGTGAATTTTTTCTTTTCATACTTTTCAAAATATTTCACAATTCTACTTTTTTATGTTGACTGATGGTTATGCGGGTTAGAAGTGTTTCTCTTCTATATGAAATTATGATCAGTGGATGAAAAAAATACAAATCAAAAATTTTTATTATGTTTTGGGGCATAAATATATCCTAGTCCACTCCACCAATTATTCTCTCCATGGATTTTGTGAATTTTACAAGTCATGTCCTCATATCATAAGAACAATCCACAACTATGTTGAGGTAGTTAACACTATAAAAAATATGGATAAAAACAGAGTTGTCTATTTCTTTAGAAGAGAACAAAAAATCCATAGCTTAGATCGAGAAGTTGATACGCCACCACAACTGAGTAAAATTAGTTGCAACACTCAAATAAAAATATATTGATTAAAAAGGTTCTGACTGAACTCCACTATTGTAACAACATCTTACAAAATATGGATCTTCATCATCAGAATATAGTTTCTTCAATAATAGGTAGTTCTGAAGTGATCTGGTTTCAATAGATCATTTAAATATAAATAGAAATGAATACATACAGTAGACTTTTAGATAATAATAGATTCATAACTCATATATCTCTATTGTAGACTCTTGTTTAGAAAATAGATTCGGATCAATTATTGTAGTAGATCTATAAGATATCTTCACAAGAATGCAGTTTCCATCATAAAAAATATGTACCGTAATATATGGATCAAATACATATCTCAATATATATATTATTCTCTAAATCATAACCATATATATAGAAAAAATACATAGATATAATAAATCGATCGTAAAGCCTACTTTTTAATTATAAATCCAATAAAATTATGTGTTAAGTCGTAAGAATTCCAATTCATGAGATAGATCAGAGTATTCATAACATCCATTAAGAATAGGAGATAATTTCAATATTTTATATGAATCTTTGAATCAATCCTAAAGAGGTTTTAATCATTAAAAAATTATATATAAATAAGCATGATATTCCTCAATGACCATTAAATGAAACCCTGATAAAATAGTAAATTTAAATCTCTACTGATGAAAAAATAAAATGTAAGTTTCCATTAAAAAATTATGAAATACCAAATATCGGGTTCAACTACATTGCGTTTATTCTCTGCACGTATGGTTGACAATGTTAGGTTGAATACAAATGTAAGGTTGATGGTCCATATTTTTTCTTCTAAAAAATATGGTTTGATACTTATGTAGGGTTCTTTAACCATACTTTTTTTCTTTGTCCAACGTATGGTTTAATCCTAACATAAGGTTCATTATCCAAACGTTTCTGTCAATGTAGGGTTGACTAACACAATGCACTGATCTTTCAGTATAAGGTTTAACAAAAATATTGGGTTTTTTCATTATGTTACTTTATTCAATGTGTGATATGAACAGTGTTTCCAGAACACGTATAAGCACATTTTAAAAACTATGATGAATATTCCATGTGAATAATAAACTTGAATATAATTCCAAAATAAGGAATATAAAGAATAATAATTTCCTGAAATATGATTAATGTAATATCATTAGTAAATCAAAAAAGGGTATTTGTTAGTATCAAAATCAATAATATTTATAAATTTTTGTTTATACAATACATTCCTAACACATACATGTGATTTGGTGATGAAAAATGAACCACATCACTTTGTGGAAGTGGTTGTCCATAAGTACGCACAAAAGTTATTATCGTTTCTCAATAAAAACAATTTATGAAACATATGGGATATCTTATCCTTATATAATGATATATATTTTACTAATATCATAAATAAACATTAATTCCAAAATTATAAATAACCATGAGTGGAAAATATGGAAAACGAATTGCAATTTTTGGCGAGGTTGCAGTCCGCCACACAAACAAAAGATGATTTCGTTTCCCTTTGATTGAAGAGGATATAGATTTAGTTTACTCCATTAAAAAATATTATATCCATATATTGTATATAAATATTTAAACATATCATCATGTTTTAATAATATGATATGTATTTTTAATAATAAATAAAACTGAATGGTCGGTTATGAATGGTACATCATCTTTGGGCGACCACATTAGGTTTCCACAAAAATCAGTTCTTGGAATTTTTTTAACAAATATTTTATAATGTATTAATGGAATTGATTAATTTATTTAGTTATTTATTTATTGAAATAAATTCTTTGAACTTGGTGAGAGGAGTGGAGATTGGGTGTCCATTTATTAGTGGGGGAGTGGACACACATCAAATTTCAAAAATTAAAAATTTTATAACTATGTTTTAAACATCAATGAAGTTTAAAAAATGGCACATTATCAAGACATAGATGATATAAAATATAAATATGACCATTAAATATAATTTATACAAGTTTTGAGTCCAATTATACCTTAATCATTTTAATATAACCCCTTGTAAACATGTTTTAACCACAACCATGGTAAAATATTTTTAATATATTCAGTATTCATTAAACAAAATTATATCGACCATGTAATATAATATAAATTATCATGAGTCTGAATATTAAATCCATTTTATCTTATTTATTTCATATAAGTGGAATAATTTAATGTTAAATAAAACTCACAAACACCCTAAAAAAGCAATGTGTCATGAAATGTTTTTTTCAAGCGTGTGAGGAAATTATTTTTATTTTGAGGATGGTAATAAATGTTATTTAAATTTAAATTAATATTTTTTTATATAAAATATATTAAATTCATTTAATAAATTCCACATTATGGGTTATTTTAAATAATTAAAATGGGGAAACATTATGCACATAAAAACAGTTTTTAGAAAAAAATGTTTCTTAAGCATTAAAATTAACTTATACCAAAATATATTATAAATGTGATTAAAATATAACTAAATAATACTTATTTTACAAAAAATAAAAATCAATGAATAATTGGAAATTAAAATTTATGAATTTATTGAAAATAAATAAAAAAATTACAAAAAAATATTATTTTTCCCTATTTACTAAAAATTCAATATTTACAGAAAAATCCATAAATTATACATAAATTAATATTTATATTTATATTTTAAATATAAATATATTTTTATATAATAAATTTTAAAAAATTTATAGAAATTAATTATACTCGTTTCTCAAAAAAATCAAAATAATTTTTGAAGAAAATTATTTTTTTGACCAATAAAATGGATTTACAAATTATTTAGTGATTATTTTATAATATTATATAAATATATTTATATTTATAAGTATGTTTATATATATATTGAATTATATAATAATATTTATCACCTCCAATTTGACAACTAGGTTATAATGATCATGTATTCTTTTGGTCGCTTAAGCATTGTGTTGTGTATGATATACGCTATTTAAAATAATGTTCTTATTTTTTAATATTTGGTTGTAACATTATAATCTTGCCATAAAAAATTGAATCAAAAAAATATAAGATGAAAATTTTAAATAGGGTTCTGTAATTTTAAAATACCCTTTATGAAATCCCTCTCTGTAAAAAGGGTTAATAAAACATCAACTTGAAAAGATAGAGAGTGAAGTACAAAGGTGATCTTGAATAATTCATAACATTGTTTTCATGTAAGAAAATATTACTAGAATGTGTAGATATTAACATGAAATAAAATCATATTACCCAAATAATGATATTTGTGGATGGAGATCATGATTAATTGAAATTGGATGATCTGGATAATGTTAAAAACCAAAAAACCATAAACCAAATATGAGTGAAAATGACCATCAACTCATTGGAAATAAAGGTAACAAGATAACATTTTCATTTTTTGGATCCCTTTCTACGATTTGAATATTTCCCTATGATATAGAATAACAATAGAAGGACAATATACTTTATTGACAGGTAGAATTTCAACCTGTAATAAATCTTTACCACAATCCCATCTTTTTCTTCAAATTGTTATTTTTGGAGAATGATTTTTTTTATGACTGAAGCACTGAAATCCACTAAAAATTTATTCCATAATTTAATAAAAGGTTAAAAATACATTCCTACCATATTTAAGCATTAATAGAAACTAAAATAGTTATCATAGGGTATGATAATTGAAAAATATAGTAAACCGTCATATGGCATAGTACAATATTAATATCAAATGAATTGAAAATAGTGACCATGTTTTTTCTTAGATCATTTAAAATATAATATCCTCAAAATATTCCTGAATTATATTTAAAAAACGATCATAAGGGTTTTATCATATATTATTTGGAGATTTATTTGACATTTATATCTATATAACACCAATCACTTTTAATGGATGATTTAAATAAAATGTATATTCCTTAATCACGTAATCTACAATATATACTAATCATTTCTCTAAATAATTGTATTCACCTCAAAGACATTATAAATTCATATATTCTTCCAATAGAAAAATAAAACATTATTCCACAAATTAAATACCATAATTTACAGTCAACCTTAAACATTTATGATTCACAAAATCAAGAGATTCTTCAAAAATTACATTAATCACCTGAAAAAAAATTATATATCAGTCCCATGGTGATCCATACAATAGAAAATATGTTCAAAAAATAAACATAATCAATATATTTCAAACAATTTAATTAAAAATGATGACATACTATCTATGAAAGCATATTGTTCAGTGATAGGATCTACACCCTTGTCACCCTCTGGTTGTGGGTTCAATCCTCATTTCCTTGATCAATGTGATAGGGTTTCCTTTTCATTATAATATACTAAATTAATTCATATAATATTACAATAAATATGATTAACATATTTAAAATAATCATTCAAATTAATGATAATATAAAAAATAAATGTTATAAATAAAATAAACGTTATGTCCATAAAAATTACATTTTCAGGGTATAAAAATCATTAAATATACTATAACATGATAAAACATATCCCAAAATTTAATTAATCACATTAAGATCTCATCACATAAGATATCGAAAGTGGTTACTAAGAAATTTAACTTCTGATTAAACTTAATATTATAAACATAATATGTTATTCATAAATCTTAAGTTAAAATCACATTAAAACATCGAACTATAAAAGCCTTGAACCCATACTCTCATATATGGTTCTAAAAAAATAATCAATACATATCTAGTCTGAAAATAATGAACATGATTCAATTTTTTCCATCCAAAACTTATAACACAAAATCAAATACTAGATCACATATATACCAAAGTACCTTTTATATTTTTTGTTTTATATAATTAGGAAGAACCATTACATAAATAAAACCAGTGAAATTAATAGAGTATTTTTCTCACTATACCTATATATTCATATACAGTATTATGACATCATAATTTCCATAAAACTAATTAAATTTGAATCCTTCCATAAACAAATCACATAACACCATTCTTCATAACCAAGGGAATTTTTAAGATAAGAATAGTGACCTCAAATTCCTAATAAGGGTATACATAATCCTTAACAATTGGATGGTATTAGTGATAATAAGATAAGTTTAATGGTTTTATAACATAACTAATTTTCATGAGCATAAATATCAATATCCATACCCATCAGTACCTGGATAATCCATCATGAATCATGGAATATATATTTAACTAATAAAAGAGAGATAAGAATAAATAGTAACTAATCATGTGATGTCAATATTGATTAAATTAATCATTAAAACGACATATAATCAACAAAGAGACTATGCTGGTGACTTCGAATATTATCATTGTAACCCATGTGAAAAATAACTAGATCCCAGTTAAATCCAAATGAAATACCACCCTTATTAAGTCCCTCTTCCATGCCTCGGAAGGTACGAAAAAATTCACTATGAATTGGAGGGATATAATGGGTCTCACTCATCATATCATGAGATATAATGGGGATCAAACCATCATATAATGAGCTATAATATGTATCAACCCATAATATCTTGTGCTATAATTGGGTTCATCCCATCATATATGATATATCAAGCTCAACCATGAACTATAATGGTGCTTAACCTGTAATAAAAATTTCCAAATTACCATGATATAAATAAGGTACATTGATCATTCATATAATCATAGAACTTAGAGAAAAATTTATTATTTCATTCATTACATTATTATCCCATGGAAAATAAAGGTGTTCCATGAAAATCTATTTGAAACAATCATAACCCATCCTTACAAATAATTATTATGGTATTATTAATAAGTTTCCCAAATTGGTTGTAAGTAACATAAATGGTTTTTGATGATGAAGAATTTAAATACCATAAAAATAATTGTACAACATTCCTAAGGAAAATACCATTTTCACATTGAGAATAAAATATTAAAAATAAAAGTTCAAAAAATATTGTGAAATTTTTTTTCTTTGGAAATAACATTTAAAACATCTAAAATAATATTAAAATAATGTTGTGGTCATTATGGTGGAATAATCCAGTAATGATATATATTTTAAAAATAATAATTTTTTTAAAATATTTTGTAAAGGGTGTAAATAGTCATCCATTTGAAAAATGTTAACAAATTTCTAATTAAAATCATGTAAAATAAGGTCAATGACCATGTAATTTAGAGTCATGAATGTAATTATGTTTATATAAGAACATTTTTTAATTCATTTTACATAACAAGGATACGGAATATAAATTTTCCCAGTCTAAAAGAGGGTAAAATATCACTATGAATCACAAGAGAATTCCCTAATGTTTATTTTATAATTAAGGGATAAAATGTATAATGAAAACATAAACAAGAATTTAAACTAGAATATAATAAGAGTTATGAAGTTCATGAAAATAATATAATATTATTTCCACTAATTGAAACTAGAATATAGATAATCTTGAAAAGAAATGAGACTGTAACATAATGCATTTTCCGCTTTTTATTCTTTTAATCACAATCCCCATGAAAAAATAAATTCAAATGGAACATCAAATACAATTAAAATATAAATATTCATAATATAACATGTAAAAGGGATACTATATACACCACATAAAAGGCGATATATACATATCATAAATACACATCCCAGTAAAAGAGGATTTGATATGAATAACACCTACAAAGTTAAAATCATTGAATTTATAATTAATCGATGATGAGATTAGGTGTAAAAAATAAAAATGCACATAAAATGTATAAATATAAAGTAAAAATATTTATATATAAATTCACACATAATCGTGGAATAAAAAGTCAATTAAAAAGAGTTATTACCCATTGAAATAACTTTATGTTATGAAAACCATTTTTATTTGGTAACATTCAATTTCAACCCCCGTCAATGAAATAATCAACATTATAAATAAAAATTCCCTAAATTATGAAGAAATAATTATATATAATTTAAGAGGGATAGTATACACACAATATAAAATTAATCCAGGTTATAAAAATAACATATTCCTCAAAGAAGAAAAAATTGAGATGAAATAAATTAATTCTTTCATAATCTCTAGATCAAAACATATGAAAGAGAGAAAATAAAATGGATTTTTTAAATAAAAATAGTTTCCTTGAAATTAATAATATTTTACATTCATTGTTAGTATTTGAACCACAAAATATAAATAATGTTTAAATATGTTGTATGTATCAGAGAAATAAAAGTTATATAGGAAACCCTTAAAACATTTGTAATCTCTGGATGAAAAACCTCATGAAAGATTAATTTCATATGAACTATTAAATCCCACTAATTTTCATGAATATCAACATAAAAATATTTATTTATAAGTATATAAACAACAAAATATAAATAATTTGTGGATATGGAATAGGTCTCAGAGAAATAAAATTGATACGAGAACTCTGTTACATTGAGTCCCTAGTGTTCGGGTATGTCATTTAAATCCTATATAGTAAGCTAATATAAATTATTTTAATTCTTATGAAAATTTTAAAGGTTTAAAACAGTTTATATAAATGATTTAGTTTATTTATTTCAATGAAATATTTAATAATATAATCATATTATTCTATATCTGGTGATTTTTAGGATGTTTGACCATATTTTCAAAACGACTTCAATATATTGACCATGGTCAAAGGGGTCATTATTCCATCATCTCAAGAATATTACTAATAATAATAAATTATAATTATTACAAATTTTTAATACTTTTATACAATACATGAATAATGGATATTAAAATTTTACAACATTACAATCAGGGAGATGGTGGATCATGTGTATGCATGAGCAATGTTTCAATTTTTCATTGATAATTATGGAAAGTTTATAAGTATTATTTTATATTAATATAATTGGAACAATATAACAATTATCATATTATTTATTTACGTTTTTTGATGTATGTACTCTTTGTGATATGGTGATGAAAAACAAATCATATCCTATACTGGAAGTAATAGAATATAGGTACGCACGAATGGAATTCTCATCATTCAAGGAATGAAAGTATAAGAAAAATATACGAGGAAGTTTTTTTTTAAGAATATAAAATATTTCAATAATATCATATATAATTTCATTAATTATATAATTATAAACATCCATGAGAGGTAATGATGGAAAGATAAATTACATTCATTCGTGAGGTGGTAGTTCACCATACACACGAAAGATGTTTTCAATTCCCATTTGATGGAAGAGGAGATGGATGAAATTATTACATTAACATATTAATATCTACGTGCAGATAAGATACTTATATTATTATATAATCATGGATTAAGAAGATATTATGGAGTTGGAAGGATAAATAAAACAAAATTATTGGTTAAGAATGATAAATATTTGTTTGGTTACATCTTTAGATTTGCACAAAAATCCATTGTAAAAGAGAATTTTAATAAAAAGGGATTATTTAAATTTTGGATGGAATTAAGGAACATATCTATGATATCCTTTTAAAAAAAATATGATATTATTTTTTGAAGAGGAGAGGAGAGGGGGTGGGCCTTTTTAATTGTGGGAGAAGTGACACTTTGCATTTTTGAATTTTAAAAAGTCATACTGACATTTTACACATTCCTTTAGGCTCTATAGTTAACCATTACCGATAAATAGTTGATATTGACATAAAAATGGTCATAAAATATAATTTATATAAGTTATTTGGTCATTTTAACCCTTATCTTTTTAGTTTGACACCCTAGTAAACCCATTTCTGCTATAACCGTAATAATTGAATTTTACTCTATTCGAAATTCATTATAAAAAAAATTATGTTGAAATTATAATATAATATAAACTAAAATGATTCAAAATAAAAAATCTATTTTATAAAATTTAATTCAAAAATTTTCCGAATTTAATTTAAAATAAAACCCTTATACATGAAGAAAAAACGGTTTTTCAATGAATGTATTTTTCAAACAAAAGGTGATATTATATTAAAAGTATGACTAGTAATAATGATTATATGAAATGAAATTTATATTTATAAATATATAATATATTAATTTCATTTAAATCATTCCTAATTAGGGTCAACTTTAATTAACTAAAATTGAGAAACATTATACAGATTAATACCATTTTCTAAAAAATTTATTTTTATATTTAAGAATAATCTTATTAAAATATTGAATTATAAATATGATTAAAATTTAATTATTTTGATTAAATATAAATAAATAATATTTATGTTACTTTAAATAAAACTAAAACATTATGGGAATGTTAAATTACATAATTTATTGAAAATAAATGCGATTTATGCAAAGATCAGTTTTTGTATACTATTCACTGAAAAATCAATATTGTCTGAAAAACCCCAAAATTTTACTATAAAATAATTTTGATTTTATTATTTAAAAATTTTAATTCCTTTTATACAATTATTTCTTTATAATTTATTTAAATATTTAATAATATTTCATAACAAAAATCTATAAAAAGTTTTCAAAGGGAATATATTTTTGATGAATAAAATGTCTACTAAAAATTGATTGAAGATTTGCTAAGAATTTATCAATTCAATTATATAGAGTCAATATTTATATATATATTTTTCATAAATTATTTAATAATATTTAGACACACTTCTTTAATGGTTATTTTATGATAGTCACATATTTCAAAAGTTATTTTTGATTAGTGTTTTCTATCGTATACATTATCAAAAATTTATCACTCCAAAAATTAAATACATTTAGGAACATAAAAATATAAAAAAACAAAAAATACTAAATTCATAAAAAATTACCTCTGTTATTTTTATGGGGTTTCTATTACTGTGTTTTTTAATTTTATGAATTTATTTCAAAATTATTTACTAGTTGAGGTGGAGAAATATTTTAACGATAACAATATATTACATTTAAAAAAATCATATTAATGCATTAAATATATTAGTATATTCCTTTTAATTTTTTAAAATATGTGATTATACTCTTAATTTTTTTTAAAAAAAATAAATAAAAAATTAACTCATTTTTTACATTTTCAATATAAATATATTCCTATATGGGTAATTTTTTTAAGTTTTATTTTGTTTAGAAAAAAACCAATGCATATGTAAATATAATATTTCCAGCATTATTTCGAAGTAATTATATTCAATGTTACATTAATTAATTTATTCTAATAATACAATGTAAAATCTTAATAAAACATCCCCAATATTAGGGAGAGGTCAATGTGATTTTTTCATCATTTTTTATGTGGGATTTAGGATCCTCATTTATAGCATTGTAAAGGAAATATATATATTAATAATACATTAATAAGAATATATTAGTGATAATAATATTTTATTTACAATTGATAATATTATTGTTGATATTAATCAATAACAATACTGTAATTAATAATAACAATAATAATAAATAATAAATATCTAATATATAATTATTAATTTAATTATTAATAATTATAATTAGTTATTAATTATTAATAATGTAATGAATAATAAACAATAATTTAATTAATATTAACTCAGAATATAATTTACAATATTTTTTTAAAAAATTATTATTAATGTATGTTGTTATGAATAATAATTAATAATGTTATGACTAATTAATAGTCTAAATAAAAATAATTAATACAATTGAAGGGCTGGGTGTAAAAGTAATGAAAATATTAATGTATACAAACAGAAACAGGGAGACTTAAAAATTATACTTCTTGAATGATATTCATTCCCCAATTTAACGGGCCACAAAACTCATAAGAAAATTAAATAAAAGTATTAATTTTATTTTTAAAATTTATTAATAAATAATATTGTATTTAAAAACTAATGTTGTTATTAATTATTATGATTTATTATAAATAAAATTACTTGATATTATAAATTATAAATTATTAATAATCCTACATTGTTAATTAATATTAATAGAATTATTAATTATCATTAATAACATTATAAATTATCTTAAATATTATTTATATTGGTAATTGGTATTTATTAATTATTATTAATAATTGATAAATATATTATTAGTTATTATATTTTTATATTAATAAATATTATTAATTAAATTATTACAATTTTAACCAACTTGATAGTTCACTGTTTGATGGGGGGTAGTTTTACCAAGTTTGATTGCACGTTAAAGGCTGGGACCCATGGTCTTTTTTGACATGTCAGTTATGGGCTATACGTGGAATTTTAAGGAGTATATATGGGATACAGATACGAGATCACTTATTTCGTATATAATACATCTTTTTATATGAATATTCAATACATCTCACAACACTACATGCCTGAGGGCCATAAAGGATTTTTTATTTGTAGAATAGATACATGAAAAAATTATTTTCTTGAATGATATTTAACATACCCCACAAGATTCTTCACATATAGTTCCCTTATTTTCTTATCATATATACAATCCATCTTCATATCGTAGGTAATGTGGAAACATATAAAGGGGTGATATTAAATAATCAATCAGGATAAACATGGAAGATACTAATCAGTGATCTTAATTGCATATAAGATAAGAACAAGGGTATGAGAACATGATCATAACAAAGAAAAAACATTTCTAATTATTCGTGACCATAAATCATGTGTTATGGAATATGTTTTTTTGTTCCAACATTAAATAGGTGTATAATCATGAATCCTAAATCAAAATACAAGGAGCATAACATGAGAATATATCATAGGAATTTAGATCATGAATTAAAATAGGAAATCATTTCATTTTGATCATGTATAAGAACAAAAAAGTACACTAATCCTATTATGTCCATTTAATCATGTCTCCACATAATATTTATAAACAATTAACCATGTCCATGAATAAAAATTTAACTTGTACAAATATGAATAGGTCTACTCAAAATATTGTGAACATGAAATAGGTTCACTCATAACATAGTTATCTCATGTGATATGAATTGTTACCCAATTCATTGGATGGATATATAATTTCAGGACAACCAATTACATAATGAATACCATAAATAACATTGAAATAATATCTTTTAAAAAACTCATAATAGAATCTATAAAAATGAAATGGGCTTGGTAAAAATGTTCTCCTAATATAATTCCCCCTAGGGATATAAATGAGTTGTAATGAATCACCCTTAAAATATCATCTTAAGTCATGTAAATGAAAATTTGGCATAGTATCACTGGCTCATATCCCAAATAAGTAATATGAATCTGTAATGAATTTTTTCATTGATGAAAAATAACATTAAATGTTCACTTGAACATTTAATTAAAATTATGTAAAATTTTCTTCTCTTTTGGTGTCATTAAAAACAAAAAAAATCCCGAAAAATTAAGATAACGATTTTCTTTGAAATTAACCATGTAAACTTGTGATATAATATTAAATGTAATGAATGTTTATGATTATAAAAAAATGTTATTCAAGTAATATATGTTAAAATAGAATATTATTTCCATACTTATAAAAAGTCAAAACATAGTGGTATATAACACATTTGAAAATATTACTGTTAATTAATTTTAAAATATGTTAAATATAATAAAAATGATATTTCAAAAAAATTACATTTAGTTAAAACATATTTTAAAAAATTTAAGAACACAGAAATTGGAGAAAAAAAGTTTCAACCATGAAGGAATTATCTTTTTTCCATAAAAACATTTTCTCAATAATTTGGTGTACCAAATATGTCAAAATGGTATAAATTGTAATGCCTTAGACTAAATCAGTGGGACTAAACTAGAGATCCAAATAGCCTCATGATCACCTACCATATGTATAAGGACCCGGCATTAAACCTTACTTAATATTTGATTAAATGAATAATTCACATTGAGGATCTTTTTGGGTTTAGAGTTTAAGAGAATTCGGACATAACTATTACATCTCAAAAGATTACAAAGTAGACACTTCTACTAAGTTTCCATAAAATAAAAAATCTTACAAAGAAACATGTCTAGTCCCATGTTTTATATAGCACGACATTCCCTTAATCCCATCCTTGACCCTACTCCACAATAAGTCCTGTGAAAAACATTTCAAAAAACTTGGGGTGAGCATAAAAAGGTCTGTAAGGGATACACAAAGAATGAAAACTGTTAGTTTTTCAAAACAACAAGTAAACCATGTATACATTATCAATGTAATACTTTTCACCTTTATGAAGTAGTAAAAAACTCTTCACTGAATAAAAGATCATTACATACCCCTTTGTAACCAAAAGATTACCATAAAACCCATATAAAGAACACATAACATATAAAGGTAACTTGGGACATAAACATACTTAAATGGAATAACCATACGGTCGACTTCCACACATATCACTTAATGGAATAGCCATACGGCCGACATCCATACCCAATGAATTGGAGGTTATAACATAACCACCCGTCCTGGTATTCACGGCACAACCCGTCATATGGTTTATCACGTAACCACCCATCAAATGTCCATGTACCATTATAAAATAATAAGACATTAAACAAATATAATGGAAAGAAAAAATTTCCACACTTTGATCAAAATATATCACTTAAATATATTGACATGACAAATCCATTATAAAAACCATTTTCAATACCAAAATACATAAAAGAGTATATGGTATTTATTTCATTTTAAAAACATTACGGCTTATTGAGGAAGCCAAAGACAAAATAATACTCGTGATGGTGGAAAAGGTCGTTGTCACCGCGAACGTTAAAAGAAACATTACTTTTTGTCGTTTAGTAAAATGCTTCATAGAAAAAGATTACTTTTGTATAAAATTAAAAGTCAAAGGGGTTTATACACCATATAAAATAAAGCCTTGTATTAGAACAAAATATGCCTCAATGAAAGGAGATTGAGACGAATTCCCTTACAAAGACGGTATCCATTGATTAAGGATAAATCAATTACATAATTATGTGTGAAAAAAGAACAAACCAAATATAAGTGGATATTAAGTGTAAAACAATCAGAGTTCATTCACACATATTCATAGAACTACATATTCAAGGAGTACAAGTTTAACCTAAAGAGTCAAAATTGGGTTAAGAAGTTCCCTTACCAAAAAATTCAACAGACTAATGGCGTCACTTCAAAATTCAGAAAATGAGTTGATGAGAGATTAAAAGGGTATCTCAATACTTTTAAATTAAATTTACAGAAATAAGGATATATAATAACATATCCCAACATAATAATATTTAATTTAAAAGGCATAACAAAAGAATTCTTTTTAAAGAAGAGGAGGGTGAAAGGTCCCCTTACCGATTTGGGTAACTTTCGAAACGTACACCCCATTGAATAAGGGTCATACAATGAATATGCAAATACCCATAAATGAAATTATATTACACAAAGTGTATAATAATGGGCAGTAAATACACCCCTCAAAGGAAATGGTGGAAAATGTAGCATAAATCTCACGGGAATAAAAGTGAGATGGAAAATCCCTTATGAAAACACGGCAGCCTAACGACGCCACTTAAAACTTCCAAAAATGGATTGATGAGATCAAATAGGGTCTCTCATCATATGAACATAAAAATTAAAGTAATATTAATATAAAATAACTTCAAAATCATATGAAATATGAGCTTAGAAGTAATGACATAATAGAGTGTACTTAAAAAGAAAGAGATGGGTAGGATCCCTTACGAAAATTCGGCAGCCTAACAGCGCCACTTAAAAATTATAAAAAAATGAATTGGTGAGAGTAAGAGGGGGTATCTCATCAAATAAAAATAAAAATTACAGTATAGGTTATAATAATATAACATCCTCTAACATAAGAACATGTAGCATAAATGAAATGACATAAAATAGGGTACTTGAAAAGAAAGCGAGAGGTTAGATCCCTTACCTCAAGTCTGACTTGTCTTGTTCGTTTCTTTATATTCCTGAATAATAAACATTGTTAAATTTATAATTTCCTAAGTACCTCCTTTAAATATTATTATTCATTTCATATTTCATATTATAATGTTATAATAATTGTTTAATAAGGTTAGTTCACATCAGACGTTTTTGCTGATGTTTGGTACATGAGTCAAAAATGAACTTGTTTGAAAATGATTGCCCATGTAGTTATAAGTAAATCATATACAGAATAGTATTAATAATTAAACTATCATATATACCCATTACATATTCATTTTATACTATTCCATAACATTTGGAGATAAAAAATGAAAAGCACCGTTCATGGAGACAGTAGGTCGTACGTACGCATGAAAGCTACTTTCATTTTTTGTCATATTAATTGAATTAAAAATAATTGAGATATATATATATATTTTAATTCCAGTATAATATATATGTTATATAGGTCACATATGTTCATTAATTTGATTCTTTATACATTCCATGTATTGCATGAACGAGTCACATCACTTGAGGGGGCGGTAGTCCACACATCCTCAAATGAAATTATCGCATTTTCACAACATACAAAGAATAATGGTATGTATTAAATTTAAAATACATAAGATGATAGAAACTATAAATACCATATATATCATATATAAAATACAGTTACATCATAATTTCCACCTTTAAAGGTGTAAAAAGAATACTGAACAATCATCGTTTCGTGAGGTAGTAATTCACCATCTAGAGAAACAGTATGTTCTTTAACCGTTAGAAGGATGTGTGTAAGTGTAGCTCGAATCCTTCTTATAAAAACATCCAAGTATATTCACTATACTAGGGTTGTTACAAAATAAAGGAATAAAAAAAGTTTCTGGGGTTGGAGAAGAAAAATAAAACAAAAGAACACTAGGGAAGACTTTACCTTTAAATCGGGTAACTCTTTTTCATTTGAGATCAAAGGCTTATTTGGAAAGACTTATGCACAAATTGAGGCTCCTAGGAGTAAAATAGAGATTTGTAGAGACAAAATGGGCAGGGTTTGGTCGATCCAAAGGCTTGAGAGCTGTGGGTAAGGTGGTAGAGGTGGGGGCCTTTTATAAGAGGAGAGGAGGGGCACTCTTGGAAAGTTATAAAAGGTTACATTATTATAAAATGAGTTTTGGTTTTTAAAGGACCCAAAATTATATATTTTGAGGATAAGGAGATACGAGTTCTAAATCCACACATCCAATAGGTTTTTGAAAAGTTTAGGTCTTATATTTTACATTATCTTTTCATTTTTTTTAAATCATTAAATAAGGAGGTAATCACTGCATCATCATGGTGTCATAAATAATTAGATTAATTTAATTCCTAAAAATTATAAAAATGATATCACAAGGTAGGAATTCTTTTTATCTTTATAATTAATATTTATAGTCAAAAATATAACTTGTATACCCCCATGTAAAAAAAATTTTAGTAAAACAACACATGTTTGTGACATTTTAATTTTGACTTTAAATAAAAAGGTATTAATATAATATTCCTACAAAAGTGGCTCCATGGGGTCCCCAAGTTGACCCATAGATTTTATTGGTTGTCCATGACTCATCTGATAAGGTTAGGACATGTGTCAAGGTCATTTAATATTATTAAAACATTATTTTAACCATAAATTACACTAATTACCTCTAATCGCGATTAAAACATAAAAGTTAGTATTCACCAAAAAATTATTTTAATCCCATTGAACAAAATTTTACATCATAATTAAAACCATGTATTTTGTATTTTTGAAATTCAAATCACATAAGTGGTAAATTTTCATTTCAACGAAAAATCAGTTTTTGAACTACCACTTAGTGGTTTCACTATTCATCAAAAATTGAAGTTTTTCAGAAAAATACCAAAAATTCACCATAAGATATATTTGATATTCCTAAATCAAAAATAATTTCTATTTTAAAAAATTAAAAACAAATAAGTTTCATTAATTAATTTAATAAATAATTCCCACTGTCAAAACAAATAGCATGTTTTTAAGAAACAATATCTATTAAAAGATTGACACTAGTTTAAGTCCAATTTCAAAGTGAAATTAATTACAATGACCGCTATTGGATTAAATGGTAAAAATATATTATAATTTAACTTTAAAACAAATTAAAAAGATAATATAATCATATAAATAAATTAGATTAAAAATAGGTTTTACAACTTTTTTCACTATTCATTAAAAATTGAACTTTATTGAAAAAATGCCAAGAATTTACATAAAGTAAATTTTGATGTCCCGATTCTAAAGAAGATTTTTTTTTCAAATATAACACATAAAATTTTCAAAAATATATTTAAAAAGGCTTCTCCATCAAAAGGCGGTTAATTGACCTTTTAAGGAATATTAGAAGATTTTTGCTTAAAATTGGATTCATTTGCATTTTAAGCCTCTAACATTTATTTGATAAAAGTAAAAATATTTGACAAAAATATATAATCATTTTGTAGTTAGTTCCGTTCATTCCAGCCGTTACAATGGCTAGGTGTTAACTACCATTTAAAATAAAATTATTTTATTATTAGAGTGCAATGTAAGATTTTAAAGGAACTCGTTGTTGCGTATTGGGTAATCCATCGAGCATAGCGTTCCCTTTAAAGTAATATTAACATTTTATTCACCAATAGGGATAAATATAAAAATTTCATATTCTTTATTTACTTGGGGTGTTACATCCTTCCCCCATTTTGGGAATTACGTCCTCACAATTTTAAAATTGGGCTCGAAAACATCATTGAAAGTCCCACATCGGAACAAGAGTCGGTAAAACAATCACTTTAAAAGAAAGAAAGAGAAGTACAGAGGTCACCTGAGTTAACCCATACTAGGATTCCATGTAGGAATACATGTATATGGAAGAAAAAGTAAAGGGTCATGTTCTGAGGGAGAGTGATAGAAAACATGTTTTGGAGAATGTTAACCACAAGAAAATCACAAACTTGTGATGGGTTAAACGGTATTGGATTCCCCAGTAGGAAAATTTAACTAACAAAATTTTTGTTTTAAGATACTTTTAATTCAGGAATTTATTTTTGAACTTAACTAAATCATAAGGAAACATACTTACTTGTCTTTTATACTTTCATCTTTTACCATATTTCTAACACAAACTCATACTTTCTCCAAAAGATGAGTATTTAGGATGACTTGTTCACATTAAGAGTACAATAATCCACTTCTAGAGAATCACATAACCCATAAAAGAGAAATATATATTTCTCATGTCTTTAGACAAAAACAGAAACCAAAATTGTTAGAACAAGATCAGATAATCCACAAATGGATAATCCTTTATAAAAATGAAAATCTATTCTTAATCTCCAAAATTGGTCCAACAAAACCCAATGTTCAACGAAGACCATTCGATAAACAATTTTTCCATAAAATTCTTCAAAGTAAACCAAAATAAGATTGAAACTCAAATATTTGAAGGATTTAATCACATAGTCTTCCAAGGAACAAATTAACATTTATCTCCAAATAACATTCGTTTCTCTTGAAGTATCATATTGAAAAGTAATTAACCTAATCACATATCCCCCATGATAGGTTAATAATTTCCATAGATAACCCAAAATCCACTTACTCTTGATTCATAAAATCTTCTCACTAAAAATAATTAGTCAAACTAACCAGGGTCTTCATGTAGTCCAGTGGTAGATGATAAATACCAGTCACACTTTGGTTGTCAGTTTGATTCCCGTAACTTTGTCTGATGCGACGGGTTGTCACATGGTATGCGTGTTGTCCTTTTTATAAAACTCCAAAAATAACCCTAACATGTTTTAACCCCAATAGATTCCTTATACCTCTCTTTTTAATCCAAATTCATTACGATCTCAACATCTTAATTCTTGAATTCTTATTTCACCACAATAAGATAAAATAAAATGATTCCCAAAATGAATAACAGCATACCTTGATCATGGCGTCCACTCAGTTTCATCGTCATCTTGGTCACGTAGGTAGAAGTCCCATGAATTAAAAAAATGATTTATAGATCCTACAAAATCAATTTCTTCCTCCATCCATATACACCTTGTACAACATGGGTCATATGGGTGTTCACAGAAAAATAGTTTTTGGAAAATAATCATGTATGACATATAAATCCAAAACATCTGATAAAACATGATTTCTATAAAATAGTCGGACAGAATTTGAGTGGAAACTTGATATTATTGGTCCTTTTAAAATACCATAAGTATGTGCTAAGAGACTATATTTTAAAAGAAAATATAAATAGGTTGCGCAAGGCTCTCCTTCCTCAGCACCATTTTTAAAATCATAATATGCTTCAAATTCTTGTGATAATGTAAAATATTTAAAAATACCTTGATAATATTTACCTTTCATGAAATTGTGAGAATATTGTGAAAATAGTATTTTTCTAAATACAACCCATGATCTAGGATGATAACGAGGTATAGTGGAGGTGTTTGATATCTCAAACAATTGTTTTCAAGTGAGTTATATGCTAGAAAAAGTTTCACAATCATCCGAACATGAATTTTCCATAATTATTGCAAGCATGTCATCAGGAAGATAAAGGAATATCGTTTGAGATCCATCTCCTTCCATTCATAAGTAAATTTACTTGACCTGAAAAAAGTTATAAAACAAGGATTTAACTGAAATAACAGATATTGGGACTAACCATGTTTCTAACGAAAACTCCTAATCCCTAAATTTCTCTAAAACAACCTCTAATAACAACTATAAGGCCCCGACCATAAACCTTACTAAATATTGAATTAAATGAATAATTCACCTTCAAGATCTTTTCAGGTTTAGAGTTTCAGATAATTAGGACATAACTATTACATCTCAAAAGATTACATTATACACACTTCTACTAAGTTTATATAAAATAAAAACACTTAAAAAGAAACATGTCTAGTTCCATGTTTTATATAGCATGACTTTCCCTTGATCTCATCCATGACCCTAATCCACATTATGTCCTGTGAAAAACATTTCAAAAAAACTTGGGGTGAGCATAAAAAGCTCAGTAAGGGATACACAAAGAATGAAAACTGTTAGTTTTTCAAAACAACAAGTAAACCATGTATACTTTATCCAAGTAATACTTTTCACATTTATTAAGTAGTAAAAAACTCTTCACTGAATAAAGGATCATTAATTAACCTTTTGTAACCAAAATATTACCATAAAACCCATATAATGAACACATAACATATAATGGTAACTTGGGACATAAACATACTTCAATGGAATAACCATACTCTCTACTTCCACACATATCACTTAATGGAATATCTATATGGCCGACTTCCATACCCAACGCATTGGAGGTTATAACATAACCACCCGTCCAGGTATTCACGGCTCCACCCGTCATATGGTTTATCATGTAACCACCCGTCAAATGTCCAAGTACCATTATAACATCATAAGACATAAAACAAATATAATGGAAAGAAAACATTTCCAAACTTTGATCACAATATATCACTTAAATATATTGACATAACAAATCCATTATAAAAACCATTTTCAATACCAAAATACATAAAAGAGTATATGGTAATTATATCATTTTAAAAACATTACGTCTTGTTGAGGAAGCCAAAGACTAAATAATAATCGCGGTGGAGGAAAAGTTCGTTGTCACCGCATACGTTAAAAGAAACATTCCTTTTTTTTGTTTAGTAAAATGATTTGTAGAAAATGAATCCTTTTGTATAAAATTAAAAGTCAAAGGGTTTTATACACCGTATAAAATAAATCCTTGTATTGGAACAAAATATGCCTCAATGAAAGTATATTGAGACGAAGTACCTTACAAAGACGGTATCATTTGGTAAGGATAAATCAATTACATAATTATGTGTGACAAAAGAATACACCATATATAAGTGGATATTAATTGTAAAACAATCAGAGTTCATTCACACATATTCATAGAACGACATATTCAAGGAGTACAAGTTTAACCCAAAGAATCAAAATTGGGTTAAGAAGTTCCCTTGCAAAAAAATTCGAAAGCCTAACGGCATCACTTCAAAAATTAGAAAATGAATTGATGAGAGATAAAAAGGGTATCAAATCACTTGTACATTAAATTTACAGCAATAAGTATATATAAGAACATATCCCATCATAATAAGATGTAATTTAAAAGACATAACAAAAGAAGTCTTTTTAAGGAAGAGGAGGGTGAAAGGTCCCCTTACCGATTTGGGTAACTTTCAAAACGTACACCCCATTGAAGAAGGGTCATACAAAGAATCTGTAAATACACAGAAATGAAATTATATTACACAAAGTGTATAATAATGGGAAGTACATACACTACTCAAAGGAAGTTGTGTCAAATTTAGCATAAATCTCATGGGAATAAAAGTGAGATGAAAAATCCCTTTCGAAAACTCGGCAGCCTAACGGCGCTACTTAAAACTTCAAAAAATGGATTGATGAGATCAAATAGGGTCTCTCACCATATTAACATAAAAATAAATGTATGATTAATATAAAATAACATCCCAATCATAATAAATATGATCTTAAAAGGAATTACATAAAAGAGTGTACTTAAAAAGAAAAAGAGGGGTAGGATCTCTTACAAAAATTCGGCAGCCTAACGACGCCACTTATAAATTATAAAAAATATGAATTGATGAGAGTAAGAGGGGGTATCTCATCATATAAAAATAAATATTAAATTATGTTTAATATAAAATAACATCCTCCAATATAAGAACATGGAGCATAAATGAAATGACATAAAAGAGGGTACTTGAAAAGAAAGCGAGAGGTTAGATCCCTTACCTCAAGTCTGACTTGTCTTGTTCATTTCTTTATATACATGAATAATAATCTTTGGTCAATTTATAATTGCCTGAATACCTCCTTTAAATATTATTATTCATTTCATTTCACATATTATAATTTTATAATAATTGTTTAATAATGTTAGTTCATATCAGACATTTTTTCCGATGTTTGGTACTTGAGTCAAAAATGAACTTGTTTGAAAATGATTTCCCATGTAGTTATAAGTAAATCATTTCCAGAATAGTGTTAATGATTAAAATATAATATATATCCAGTACATATTCATTTTATACTACTCCATAACATTTGGAGATAAAAAATGGAAAGCACCATTCATGGAGACAGTTGGCCGTACATACGCATGAACGCTACTTTCATTTTTTTTCCATGTTAATGGAATTAAAAAAATGATATATACATATATATATATTATAATTCCAGTATAATATAAATTTTATATAGGTCACATATATTCATTAATATCATTTTTTATACTTTCCATGTATTGAATGAACGAGTCACATCACTTGAGGGGGCGGTAGTCCACACTTCCTCAAATAAAATTATCGCATTTTCACAACATGAAAAGCATAAAGGTATGTATTAAATATAAAATACAGAGGAATATAGAAAACATAAATACCATATATATCATATATAAAATACAGTGACATCATAATGGACACCTTTAAAGGTTTTAAAAGAATATTGAACAATCATCATTTCATGAGGTAGTAATTCACCATCCACATAAACAGTATGTTCTTTAACCATTAGACAGATGTGTGTGTAATTGTAGCTTTAATAATTCTTATAAAAACATCCAAGTATATTTAATATACTGCGTTTGTTACAAAAGAAAGTAATAAAAAATGTTTAGGGGGTTGGAGAGGCAAAATAAAAGAAAAGAACACTAGGGAAGACTTTACCTTTAAATTGGGTAACTCTTTTTGATTTGAGCTCAAAGGATTCATTGGAAAGACTTATGACAAAATTGAGGCTTCTAGGAGTAAAATAGGGATTTGGAGAGACAAAATGGGAAGGGTTTGGTCGATCCAAAGGCTTGAGAGGTGTGGTTAAGGTGGTAGAGGTGGGGGCCTTTTGTAAGAGGAGAGGAGGGGCACTCTTGGAAAGTTATAAAAGGTTACTTTATTATAAAATGAGTTTCGGTTTTTAAAGGACCCAAAATAATATATTTTGAGTATAAGGTGATAAGAGTTATAAATCCACACATCCAATAGGTTTTTGACAAGTTTAGGTCTTATATTTTACATTATCTTTTCATTTTATTTAAATCGTTAAGTAATGAGGTAATCACTGCATCATCATGGTGTCATAAATAATTAAATTAATTTAATGTCTAAAAATTATAAAAAAGGTATCACGAGGTAGGAAATATTTTTATCTTTATAATGAATATTTATAGTCAAATATATAACTTGTATACCCCCATGTAAAAATTGTTTTAGTAAAACAACACATGTTTGTGACATTTTAATTTTAACTTTAAATAAAAATGTATTAATGTAATCTTCCTACAAAAGTGGCTCCATGGGGTCCCCAAGTTGACCTATGGATTTTCTTGGTCGTCCATGACTCATCCAATAAGGGTAGGACATGTTTCAAGGTCATTTAATATTATTAAAACATTATTTTTACCATAAATTACACTAATTACCTCTAATCGCGATTAAAACATAAAAGTTACTATTCACCAAAAATTATTTTAATCCCATTGAACAAACTTTTACATCCTTATGACAACCATGTATGTCGTATTTTTGAAATTCAAATCACAGAAGTGGTAAATTTTCATTTCAACGAAAAATCAGTTTTTAAACTACCACTTAGTGGTTTCACTATTCATCAAAAATTGATGTTTTTCAGAAAAATATCAAAAATTCACCATAAGATATATTTGATATTACGAATTCAAAAATAATTTCTATTTTAAAAAATTAAAAAAAAAATTCATTAATTAATTTAATAATTAATTCCCACTTTCAAAACAAATAACATGTTTTTAAGAAACAATATCTATTAAAAGATTGACACTAGTTTAAGACCAATTTCAAAGTGAAATTAATTCCAATGACCGCTATTGGATTAAATGGTAAAAATATATTCTAATTTAACTTTAAAACCAATTAAAAAGATAATCTAATCATATAAATAAATTATATTAAAAATAGGTTTTACAACTTTTTTCACTATTCATTAAAAAATGGAACTTTATCGAGAAAATACCAAGATTTTACACAAAGTAAATTTTGATGTCCCGATTCTAAAGAAGAATTTTTTTTTTCAAATATAACACATAAAATTTTCAAAAATATATTTAAAAAGGTTTCTCCATCAAAAGGCGGTTAATCGACCTTTTAAAAAATATTAGAAGATTTATGCTTAAAATTGGATTCATTTGCATTTTAAGCCTCAAACATTTATTTGATAAAAGTAAAAATATTTGACAAACATATATAATCATTTTGTAGTTAGTTCTATTCATTCCCGCCATTGCAATGGCTAGGTGTTAACTACCATTTAAAATAAAATTATTTTATTATTAGAGTGCAGTGTAAGATTTTAAAGGAACTCGTTGTTGCGTATTGGGTAAGCCATCGAGCATAGCATTCCCTTTAAAGAAATATTAAAATATTTTTCACAAATAGGGATAAATATAAAAATTTCATATTCTTTATTTACCTGGGGTGTTACATCCTTCCCCCCTTTTGGGAATTGCATCCTCATAATTTTAAAATTGGGCTCGGAAACATCATTGAAAGTCCCACATCGGAACAACAATCGGTAAAAAAATCACTTTAAAAGAAAGAAAGAGAAGTACAGAGGTCACCCGAGTTAACCCATACTAGGATTCCATATAGGAATAAATGGATATGGAAGAAAAATTAAAGGGTCATGTTCTAAGGGAGAGTGATAGAAAACATGTTTAGGAGAATTTTAACCATAAGAAAATCACAAACTTGTGATGGGTTAAACGGTATTGGATTCCCCAGTAGGAAAATTTAACTAACAAATTTTTTGTTTTAAGATACTTTTAATTCAGGAATTTATTTTTGAAGTTAACTAAATCATAAGGAAACATACTTACTTGTCTTTTATACTTTCATCTTTTACCATATTTCTAACACAAGCTCATACTTTTTCCAAAAGATGAGTATTTAGGATGATTTGTTCACATTAAGAGTACTATAATCTTCTTCTAGAGAATCACATAACCCAAAAAAGAGAACTATATATTTCTCATGTCTTTAGACAAAAAAAGAAACCAAAATTGTTAGAACAAGATCAGATAATCCACAAATGAATAATCCTTTATAAAAAAGAAAATCTATTCTTAATCTCCAAAATTTGTCCAACAAAACCCAATTTTCAACGAAGACCATTCGATAAACAATTTGTCCATAAAATGTTCATGGTAAACCAAAATAAGATTGAAACTCAAATATTTGAAGGATTTAATCACATAGTCTTCCAAGGTAAAAATTAACATTTATCTCCAAATAACATCAGTTTCTCTTGAAGTCTCATATTGAAAAGTAATTAACCTAATCACATATCCCCCATTATAGGTTATTAATTTCCATAGATAACCAAAAATCCACTTACTCTTGATTCATAAAATCTTCTAACTAAAAAGAATTAGTCAAACTAACCAGGGTCTTCACGTAGTCCAGTGGTAGATGATAAATACTAGTCGCACTTTGGTTGTCGGTTTGATTCCCGCAGCTTTGTCCGACGCAACGGGTTGTCACACGGTCTGCGTGTTGTCCTTTTTATAAAACTCCAAAAATAACCCCAACATGTTTTAACCTCAATAGATTCCTTATACCTCTCGTTTTCATCCAAATTCATTACGATCTCAACATCTTAATTCTGGAAGTCTTATTTCACCACTATAAGATAAAATAAAATGATTCCCAAAATGAATAACAGCATACCTTGATCATGGCGTCCACTCAGTTTCATCGTCATCTTGTTCACGTAGGTAGAAGTCCCATGAATTACAAAAATGATTTATAGATCCTACAAAATCAGTTTCTTCCTCCATCCAAATACAGCTTGTACAACATGGGTCATATGGGTGTTCACAGAAAAACAGTTTTTGAAAATAATCATGTATGACATATAAATCCAAAACATCTGATAAAACATGATTTCTATAAAATAGTTGGACAGAATTTGAGTGGAAACATTATATTATTGGTCCTTTTAAAATACCATAAGTATGTGCTAAGAGACTATATTTTAAAAGAAAATATAAATAGGTTGCGCAAGGGTCTCCTTCCTCAGCACAATTTTTAAAATCATAATATGCTTCAAATTCTTGTGATAATGTAAAATATTTGAAAATACCTTGATAATATTTACCATTCTTGAAAATATGAGAATATTTTGAAAATAGTATTTTTCTAAATACAACCCATGATCTAGGATGATTACGAGGTATAGTGGAGGTGTTTGATATCTCAAACAACTGTTTGCAAGTGAGTTATATGCTAGAAAAAGTTTCACAATCATCCAAACATGACTTTTCCATAATTATTGCAAGCATGACATCAGGAAGATAAAGGAATATCATTTGAGATCCTTCTCCTTCCATTCATAAGTGACTTTACCTGACCTGAAAAAACTTATAAAACAAGGATTTAACTGAAATAACAGATATAGGGTCTAACCATGTGTCTAACGAAAACTCCTTATCCCTAATGTTGTCTAAAACAACCTCTAATACCAACTATAAGGCCCCAGCCTTAAACCTTACTTAATATTGAATTAAATGAATAATTCACCTTGAGGATATTTTCAGGTTTAGAGTATCAGAGAATTAGGACATAACTATTACATCTCAAAAGATTACAAAGTAGACACTTCTACTAAGTTTCCATTAAATAAAAACTCTTAAAAAGAAACATGTCTAGTTCCATGTTTTATATAGCATGACTTTCCCTTGATCCCATCCTTGACCCTAATACACATTATGTCCTGTGAAAAACATTTCAAAATAACTTGGGATGAGCATAAAAAGCTCAGTAAGGGATACACAAAGAATGAAAACTATTATTTTTTCAAAACAACAAGTAAACCATGTATACTTTATCAAATTAATACTTTTCACATTTATGAAGTAGTAAAAAACTATTCAGTGAATAAAATATCATTAATTACCCTTTTGTAACCAAAATATTACCATAAAACCCATATAATGAACACATAACATATAAAGGTAATTTGGGACATAAACATACTTAAATGGAATAACCATACGGTCGACTTCCACACATATCACTTAATGGAATATCTATACGGCTGACTTCCATACCCAATTCATTAGAGGTTATAACGTAACCACCATTCCTGGTATTCACGGCACCACCCGTCATATGGTTTATTACATAACCACCCGTCAAATGTCCAAGTACCATTATAAAATCATAAGACATAAAACAAATATAATGGAAAGAAAACATTTCCACACTTTGATCACAATATATCACTTAAATATATGGACATAAAAAATCCATTATAAAAACCATTTTCAATACCAAAATACATAAAAGATTATATGGTATTTATTTCATTTTAAAAACATTACGCCTTGTTGAGGAAGCCAAAGACCAAATAATAATCGCAGTGGAGGAAAAGTTTGTTGTCACCGCATACGTTAAAAGAAACATTCCTTTTTCTCGTTTAGTAAAAAGCTTCGTAGAAAAAGATTACTTTTCTATAAAATTAAAAGTCAAAGGGGTTTATACACCGTATAAAATAAAGCCTTGTATTGGAACAAAATATGCCTCAATGAAAGGATATTGAGATGAAGTCCCTTACAAAGACGGTATCCTTTGGTAAGGATAAATAAATTACAAAATTATGTGTGACAAAAGAATACACCATTTATAAGTGGATATTAAGTGTAAAACAATCATATTTCATTCACACATATTCATAGAATTACATATTCAAGGAGTACAAGTTTAACCCAAATAATCAAAATTGGGTTAAGAAGTTCCCTTGCAAAAAAATTCGAAAGCCTAACGGCATCACTTCAAAAATCAGAAAATGAGTTGATGAGAGATAAAAAGGGTATCTAATCACTTTTACATTAAATTTACAGCAATAAGGATATGTAAGAACATATCCCATCATAATAATATGTAATTTAAAATATTTAACAAAAGAAGTATTTTTAAAGAAGAGGAGGGTGAAAGGTCCCCTTACCGATTTGGGTAACTTTCGAGACGTACACCCCATTGAAGAAGGGTCATACAATGAATATGTAAATACACATAAATGAAATTATATTACACAAAGAGTATAATAATGGGAATTACATACACTACTAAATGGAAATGGTGGAAAATGTAGCATAAATCTCATGGGAATAAAAGTGAGATGAAAAGTCCCTTTTGAAAACTCGGCAGCCTAACGATGCTACTTAAAACTTCAAAAAATGGATTGATTAGATCAAATAGGGTATCTCATCATATGAACATAAATAGAAATGTATGATTAATATAAAATAACATCCCAATCATAATAAATATGATCTTAAAAGGAATTACGTAAAAGAGTGTACTTAAAAAGAAAGAGAGGGGTAGGATCCCTTACAAAAATTCGGCAGCCTAACGACGCCACTTATAAATTCTAAAAAATCTGAATTGATGAGAGTAATAGGGGGTATATCATCATATAAAAATAAAAATTACATTACGGTTAATATAAAATAACATCCTCCAACATAAGAACATGGATCATAAATGAAATTACATAAAAGAGGGTACTTGAAAAGAAAGCGAGAGGTTAGATCCCTTACCTCAAGTCCGACATGTCTTGTTCGTTTCTTTATATTCTTGAATAATAAACATTGGTCAATTTATAATTTCCTGAATACCTCCTTTAAAGATTATTATTCATTTCATATCACATATTATAATTTTATAATAATTGTTTAATAAGGTTAGTTCATATCAGACGTTTTTGCCGATGTTTGGTACTTGAGTCAAAAATGAACATGTTTGAAAATGATTGCCCATGTAGTTATAATTAAATAAATTCCAGAATAGTATTAAGGATTAAAATATAATATATATCCATTAAATATTCATTTTGTACTACTCCATAACATTTGGAGATAAAAAATGGAAAGCACCGTTCAGGGAGACAGTTGGCCGTACATACGCATGAACACTACTTTCATTTTTTTGTCATGTTAATGGAATTAAAAATAAATGATATATATATATATATTATAATTACATTATAATATAAATGTTATATAGGTAACATAGTTTCATTAATTTCATTGTTTATACATTCCATGTATTGCATGAACGAGTCACATCACTTGAGGGGGCGGTAGTCCACACTTCCTCAAATAAAATTATCGCATTTGGACAACATGAAAAGCATAAATATATGTATTAAATATAAAATAAAGAGGCATATAGAAAACATAAATACTGTATATATCATATATAAAATAAAGTGACATCATAATGGACACCTTTAAAGGTGTTAAAAGAATATTGAAAAATCATCGTTTCGGGAGGTAGTAATTCACCATCCACAGAAACAGTATGTTCTTTAACCATTAGACAGATGTGTGTGTAATTGTAGCTCGAATAATTCTTATAAAAACATCCAAATATATTTAAGATACTTCAGTTGTTACAAAAGAAAGTAATAAAAAAAGTTTAGGGGGTAGGAGAGGCAAAATAAAACAAATGAACACTAGGGAAGTCTTTACCTTTAAATCAGGTAACTCTTTTTGATTTGAGCTCAAAGGCTTCCATGGAAAGACTTATTCCCAATGTGAGGCTTCTAGGAGTAAGGGAGGGATGTGGAGAGACACAATGGGTAGGTGTTGTCTGAGACAAAGGCTTTAGAGGTGTGGGTAAGGTGGTAGACGTTGGGGCCTTTTATAAGAGGAGAGGAGGGGCACTCTTGGAAAGTTACAAAAGGTCACTTTATTATATAATACGTTTCGGTTTCTAAAGGTACCACAATTATATATTTCGAGTATAATATTATAAGAGTTTTAAATACACACATCCAATAGGTTTTTGACAAGTTTAGGTCTTTGATTTTACATTATCTATTCATTTTATTTAAATCGTTAAATAATGAGGTAATCGTTGCATCATCATGGTGTCATAAATAAATAAATTTATTTAATGTATAAAAATTATAAAAAAATATCTTAATGTAAGAAATCATTTTATATTTCTAATTAATATTTATAGTCAAAAATATGACTTCTATATCCCCTTGTAAAAATTGTTTTAGTAAAACAACACATGTTTGTGACATTTTAATTTTAACTTTAAATAAAAAGGTATTAATGTCATTTTCCAACCAAAGTGGCTCCATTGGGTCCCCAAGTTGACCCATGGATTGTCTTGGTCGTCCATGACTCATCCAATAAGGGTAGGACATGTTTCATGGTCATTTCATATTATTAAAACATTATTTTTACCTTAAATTACACTACTTACCTCTAATCGCGATTAAAACTTAAAAGTTACTATTCATCAAAAAATTATTTTAATCCCATTGAACCAAATTTTACATCCTAATTATAACCATGTATGTAGGATTTTTTAAATTCAAATCACAGAAGTGGTAAACTTTTATTTAAACAAAAAATCAGTTTTTAAACTACCACTTAGTGGTTTCACTATTCATCAAAAACTGATGTTTTTCAGAAAAATACCAAAAATTCACCCTAAGATATATTTGATATTCCGAATTCAAAAATGATGTCTATTTTAAAAAATTCAAAAAATATAAGTTTCATTAATTAATTTAATAATTAATTCCAGCTGTCAGAACAAATAGCGTTTTTTAAGAAACAATATCAATTAAAAGATTGACACTAGTTTAAGTCAAATTTCAAAGTGAAATTAATTCCAATGACCACTATTGGATTAAATGGTAAAAATATATTCTAATTTCACTTTAAAACCAATTCAACAGATAATATAATAATATAAATAAATTAGATTAAAAAGAGGTTTTACAACATTTTTCACTATTCATTAAAAAATGAACTTTATTAGAAAATACCCAAGAATTTACACAAAGTAAATTTTGATGTCCCGATTCTAAATAAGAATTTTATTTTGTCAAATATAACACATAAAATTGTCAAAAATATATTTAAAAAGGGTTCTCCATCAAAATCAGTTAATCGACCTTTTAAGGAATATTAGAAGATTTATGCTTAAAATTGGATTCATTTGCATTTTAAGCCTCTAAAATTTATTTGATAAAAGTAAAAATATTTGACAAACATATATAATAATTTTTTAGTTAGTTCCATTCATTCTCGCCATTACAACAGTTAGGCATTAACTACCATTTAAAATAAAATTATTTCATTATTTGAGTGCAATGTATGATTTCAAAGGAACTCGTTGTTGCGTATTGGGTAAGCCATCGAGCATAGCGTTCCCTTTAAAGTAATATCAACATTTTATTAACAAATAGGGATAAATATAAAAATTTCATATTCTTTATTTACCTAGGGTGTTACAATATGAATGCAGTTGTCAAATATTAGGAAGGGTATAAAAACTATTTGTGGGGTGACTATACTATCAGCATCACAAAGAAATGTATAATTAATAACAAGGAATAAAGTAGTGAAATAAATAATATATTCTATAACAAATTTCATGGGAAGTATCTCATGTATTACAAAATAATAACCTAGGACCCGAAAATTGGAAGATAAAACAAGAGTATGAGAAATATATGAATTTAAATAAAAAATGTCTAATCACTTCATATTCAGTCCCAATACCACCTCTGAACCCCATACTCCATCTCATGTGCTCCCCATCACTGGGACTTCCCCCTTCTAGGAGTCCCTAATTATGATGTTTTCACACAAATAATGATTATTATTTTGAATAAAATATGAAAAAATTACTACACCTTAAATACATCATTAACATTAGTTAACATTAATAATATGTGTATTCCATGATGACTAGTGAATTCATGGGTAATAACTAAAAATCAATCTTTTGTCGAGTGCTCATATGATAACCAAGCCAACATGAACCTCGGCTGTAACACAATGAGTTTTTATGAATTATTATTTTCTGAATAACATAAATATCCATGATATATTTAAATAAACACAATGCTATGTTTATCATGAATTATACACAACAAAAAGTTATGCTTCTGATATATGCAAAATTGGCATAGAATGCGTTCTACACAACAGTAGGTCTTAATTAAACAACTCTACAATGTTAATATTATAATTTTAATGTTCCCATCATAACATATCCATTAAACATTGTGATATTAATAAAAATATATAATTTTTAAATATTATTAATATTTTTTTATATAAATAAATCATATTTAAAAAAATATCAATGAAGTATTTTTATGTTTCAAAAATAATATTTTCTCAAAAAATAATGTTTTTTCTATTTTTTTTTTGAAAATTAATAATAATAATTTTTTCACTTATAAATGTAATTTGATAAGACAAACATTATTTTTGAAATCAACATGTCATAATTATCTTAGGGTGAATTTTTTGGTTTTTCCTCAAATTTTACATTTTTTATGAATATTCATAACACATAAATTTAATGGAAAACTTCTTTATCATTTAAATTATTTAACAATTTTAATTATATTTTAATTCATTTTAAATATTTAATAGATCTGTTATATGTATATTAATCCAATTAAGTTCTTTATAATCAGTTTTATATTAAATTTTCCTATAAATTTGTTTTTCTTTTAAAAATTTTCTCTATAAAACTCACTTTCTCGTCATGTTTTAGGGATTAATTTTCACTTAAATGTTTTCACATCAATGAATTTATTTTGTGAAAATTGATTTTATATTAGGAATCAAAATAATTTATATTATCTAATAAGGTCATGTTTAATTTTGACCAAAATGATTAGTGAATGAAGAAAAAAATCAGTTACCGTAGTTAAGGTGAAAATGGATTTATTGGCATGATAAAATTAAATAGATAGGGATAAAAATGAAATGTCCTGACCTCAGCTCGACACACCAAAGCCTGGGTCTCTTGGGTAAAATTACCTCAAGCATGCCTCCAAGTATTCCAGAGGCTACTGACTAGCAATGAGGGTAAAATATATCATCAATGGGAGGCTATACCCAATTTATCAAACTAGAACAAAAATGGAAATAATAAAGAAATAACCCATTAGAGAATAACTAAAAACTAGAATAAGAAATTAAACTAAAAACCAGTATCACATGATTAACAAAAACTAAAAACAATATCCATAACTAAAAATTATATACTACAAGCCAAATAAGTGTCATGAAAAAATGATAAACCAAAATAAATGCACTAACAACTCCCCTAAGAGAGCCAGACACCAATTCGCTTCCCTCATCCATACTCTATACTAACTCAATAATCTAACATATGTCTCATTCATTTAATCTATCATGCCAATAAAAATTCAATTCAGGTATACATCAGGAAACACAAGTAATGTGTGTGTAAAACTCAGTATGCTACCACTAAAAGCATATAAAACAATTTCTAGTTAAAATAATTGTATGTATTTTAATAAAGAATAGTGTTAAATTAAAAAATTAAATAGTTATAAAATTTCAATATTATTTAATTTACAACATAAATTCTCTAGTTTACAATAACACGCATACTACCAATACCTTCATTGTCCAGTGTCGGAGTCTGAACTATCTCTAAGGGATGTCACATATCACAATACCATGGTTACAATTTATCATTTATTATCAAATTATATACTTCCCAATTAGAACTGTAGTCCAATTCAAATATCGGGGGTTTAAAACGTCATTTCTAGCATCCCATGGGTATATGGAGCCTCTTCCACTATCCCATACCTCAGTGTCACATCAGTGATTGGATTATTTGTCCCTATCCCACACTCTCTATCACATATTATTATTTGGTTCCACATTCCATGTGATGTACCTACATTTCAAAAGGGTATTTGGAGCCTAATTCCCATTCCTTTAGAATAATTGTCACATATGGGTATTTGGATCCCCAGTCCTTGTCCCACACCACAAGGTTATATTTATCATATATATCACATCATCCATGGTTAATCAATATTAACCCATATTAATCTTGTTTTGTTATGGATACCATTTCAATTATAAAAAAATGGTTTAATACTTTAATTACATTGAATAATATGATAAAATTATCATTTAATCAATTTATCAGCATTTATTCACTTAACCCGTTAACCTTTCATTTTTAAGAAAAAGATCCCATTATTCCCATTATTAATAAATTCCATTAATCAAAATTTACCCAATTATACAATCCCTTTTAATTGACCGAATACACACATCTAATTTCCCATCATTTCTATAAACACATAATTACATTTATTAATCCACCCGCTAAATAATCTAATTGATCCAATTCACAATTTCCCCAAAATCAACCCATTCAATTATCACACAGAAAATATTTTTAAACTTATTAAATTCCATATGAAATTTACCAATCATATAAAATAAAATTTCACAATTTTATACATGTAATTAAATCAAGAATACAATATTTTCAATTTAAATAACCTACCTCAAGATCGTTGATGGATGCTCACCAATGAAAAACCCCAAAATGAATCAAAATGCTCATTTGCACAATTGAGAGAGAAATTTAGATCCAAAATAAAAAAATAGATCCAAAAAAACATATATCTAGATCCATTTCCAATGGATTAAAACAACCCATTATGTTATGGGTGAAAGATAGGAGAGATGGAGGAAACCAATCAGGTGGAAAATATCTTACAGGGAGAGGTTTATATTCTTTAATCCATTGTTTGAATTTTCATGAATGGTGTTCAATATTCATTGGAATCCATTTATGAGCCTACAAGGTCAAATATAAATACATTTAGGATGTTTTGGGTTCAATTGAGGTTAAATTCATGGGATTCAGGGTTCTAAAATAATATTTTTGGAGAAAATATTCCAACATGCATGGTTTCTTGAGGTGGGGTGAAAGGTTATCCAAACATTTTTCTAAAATATAGCACCTTTCCTCTGGATGTTCCCAATTACTCCTAATAGGAAAAATGGTTTGAAAAACCATGCTTCAATCATATAATCCCTCTTTCTACAGGGTCACAAGGTTTGATGGGGAAGGGTGCACTGTTTAGGAAAACCTTGATCCAACTGTGCACTGACCAAAACCACTATAGAAACATAAAAATTTCATCGAAACAAACCCAATATAAAACCTAAAAATATATACACAAAACATAGAAAATGGCCCCCTAAAAATTACCTCAATACATCTCTAGAAATAAAATTCATCTTAAATATTCCTATCATATAATAGTACGTCCCCAAGCTATACTCCCATGTATCTCTAATAGTATATTCTGAAAAGATTTAGAAAATGATCCTTCATATCTACTTATATATCCCATGATTCCTCGTAAACATTCCCATGTTTCCACAATAATCTAAATATCATCATGTTCTTTCTGCACAACACATTCTCACTATGTTCCAAAACATGTATCAGATGCTCCTTAAAGCACACATTAGTCTCAAGATCAACATCACAGACATTGATCATGTGAAAAGGGTAGGGGATATACTATTGAATCTATAACACACGATAAATGTTATTCATACCACTATACTTCTATAGAAGAGCTAATGATTACACCACTAACCAATTCTATCCACAATCTTGAATGGTCTAATAAACCTGGGAATAAACATTCTCTATCTACAAATCCTTTGGTGACCAAACATAGGAAATTCCCATAAGAAAACATGATCACCACATGTAATAATTAAGGGTCTTATATGTCAATCAGTATATTGATTTTGTATACTCTGAGTCATATCAATTCCATTATCAATCTACTAAACCTATTCTGTCCTCTCCTGCATGAGACTCGGTCCTAATAGATCTAACTCACCCTCCTCTATTCAACATAGAGGCAATCTTCATGGCCTTACATAAAGTTCCTCATATGGTTCCCTATTAATAGTGTCGTGATAACTATTATCATATAAAAACTCCATAAACACTAGGTGCCTCTCCCAAGATCCACCAATGTGAAGAACGCGTGCTCGTAGCATATCCTTAAGAACATGAATAATTGGCTCTATCTTCTCGTATTTCTATAGGAGGAATGTTGTACTCAGTAAAACTTATGTACAAATAGCCTTCTAGAAGACCTACCCTACGTGAAAGGTAAATAACGACTCATGTTATAAATATATATTCTATGGGATCCCAAAAAGATGAACTGTCTCGTGAACATATAATTATCACAACTGATCTACATATAGCACTTCCCATATATGAAATAAATGTGATACCTTTGTCAAACAATCCACAACCACCCAAATTACCTAATTCTTATAATGGATCCATGGGATATCCTCAAAAAATTCCATGGTAACGTCATCCCACTTCCAATATTTAATGGTTAATGGATATACTAAACCACTATGTCTTTAATGCTCATCCTTCACCAATTAATAGGTGTAGCATCATTTCATGAACCTTATAGTCTCCTTTCTCATGCCTAGATACAAAAACTATCAATCTTGGTCACTATCCATTTTGGACAATCATGGATGCACCACCAACATTGTGGGATGAAATTAATCTATAATATCCTCCCATACACTCATGGTCACAATAACCAGATTCATAAAATTGATGATTGCATCATCATCTATGGTCCAATCTGTTGTTTAATTCCCACCTTCAAGGATTTCACCCAAGGCCAAACCTTATGGATCCTAATACTATATTTCACTGATCCAACACAAAATAGTAGACTCCCTTTAATCTAATTGGATAATTATATTCTCCTAATCCTCTTGATCCACAACATGCATCTCAGCCAACAAATTCATCGTTTTCCACTCATAATTATCCTCATAAACATCTTGACTCTGAGTTTTCCTTCATAGAGCATCAACAACATCGTTTCCCAGCCAGGCATATATGCTTTCCCAAAATCAAATAAATTTATATACTCAACCAATATCCACTAACATAGATTAAAATCTCATTGAAAAAAATATATACATTAATCTCACATGAGAATTATGAAGAATAAACTATTCTCAAAATAGGTAATGTTTCTAACACATCAAAACACAAACCACTGGAGCTAATTCATGGTCTTTCATAGGGTAGTTCCATTAATTTCACCTAATCTATTGAGACCCATATTCCACAACTCCATCTCCCTAAATCAACACCGCTACAATCCTTGTCCCAAATGAATCATTGTATAACTTATACTACTCCCATGTCCCAGGTACGATCATGGTCAGTGTGGTAGTAAAACACCTCTTAAATTCCTAGAAGGAATTATTACATTCTCTAGAGCATTCAAACATAACCCCATTCTTAGTCAAGCTCAAAATTGGTTCGGTCAATCAGAAAAATACCTTGATTAACCTCAAATAATATCCCACAAATCCTTGAAAACTACATATAGAAAATAAAATCATGGGATTTTCCCAAAAAACAAATGCATGTACCTTACCTAGGTCCACTGACACACCTCCCTCTAAGATGATGTGACCCAAAAATTATACCTAAAAATTCCAGGATTGAATCTTATATTGATTTGGAATATATCTATTTCTCCCTTAGGGTACAAATGATTATTTCAAAATGTAGGGAATCATCTTCATGAGTTATGGCATGCACCAAGATGTAATCCAAAAAATACACCAATTGATCCAGGTATAGATGTAGGATTTCATTTATCAAGGCCATAAACACAATAGAACCATTAATTATCCGGAATGGAATCACTATGTTTTTATATAGACTGTACCTACTTCTGAAAGTTGAGCTTGGTATATCATAAGGCCTAACTCTCAACTAATGATACACAGATATCATTTCCAACATGGAGAAAATAGGAGATCTTCTCAGTAGATCAAAAAGAAGATCGATATGTAGAATATCATTTTTTTTTCATAGTCATCATGTTCAACTTCTAGTGATCAACACTAAAGTGCATTGTTTGGTCATCCATATTAGAAAACAAGACTAGAGAACCCCAAGGAGATGTACTCATATGGATAAATCCCTTATCTATAAAATCATCCACCTAATTCATGATATATTGAATCCATGTTCGTGCTATTCTATATGGTGGAATAGAAATTGTATCACGTCGCCCCTACCCTCTACATGAGCTCAATCATAAAATACACATATCTCTTAGGTGGAAGCCCTGATAAGTTCCCAAGAAATATATCAAAGAATCTATACACTATGGGGAGAATACATTATTATCTATACCATTATCATCATTTAATGGACCTATAACCTAGGTGGTGGGATTCCTCTATTGTTGATGAACTATCCCTGCATTACCCATCAAGATATACAACTATCTACATTGAAAATAATTGTAACCCTCATGAAACATAAATTCACTCTCCTATGGTAATAATAAATACGGGCTCAGTATGCCACAAAATACTTTATAACCATAATTAGGTTAAATCTTGATGTATCCAGAATGTGATGATCCCAAGGGAAATGATACTCCCCAAACATGAGAGTACACCCCTTGCACAAATAGATAACCCACGACCACACTCCCAAAGGTGTATCAATCCTCATTACCCCAATAAAAAACCATATATTCATGATCAATCCATTCAAAATCTTTACAAATATAGTGCAATGCGTGGAACTAGTATAAAATAAGGCACTGGAAAAAAGTAAGCTTCAATAACAATAAATGTAACTATCGATAGTCTAGCTTCACTATTTAAAAGTGTATGATAAACATCATGAAACTATCCTTCCCGTATTCCTTATGAAGTAGTCTTAGACTCATAAGATTCAAAAAACTTCTTATATAGCAACACTTTCCCCAAAATGCCTCATCCACTGCCTCTGCCTCCATAGTTAGTAGAAATCTGACTTCCATACTCTTGTCTTGTAGAAAAAAAACCCTTCATGAACTGTGATTTTTCTTATATTATGCATCATTACCCATCTAACCTGGGTTCTTTCAGAACCTATGTATATTTTCCATCATGAAAAAATCTCAGTAATCCACTGGTGGTCGGGTATAACGTCTATGAAAGTGGATTTTCCTACTGCACTAATGGAAAAGAACATTGGTAAGATCTTGGGTAACTGAACCTTCCCCAAAGCTAGCATTCATTCCACTTATTTGGTCAACATTATATTAGTGAATCTTCCAAGTCTCATAATACAAACCTCCTGATCATATAGAATAAATAAGATGTCCTCAACTAGAATCATCTTTTAGGTTCCCCTCGGATATGAGAGCATGGTCGACCACTTCATAATACCTTTTCATCTAAAATATATTAACATGGGAATTAATCTAACATTTAATCTCATCTGGAAAACTATTGTCATAGATCTCACATACCCTTTCATCAATAGAGTAATTAATAGAAAGTATGTAATGTGAAAATAAAAGTCCATCATGGATATACCCAACTCGGTCAACCGCATGAACTCATCTACCCTCTCACACCTCAATGTCTCTGGATAACAGTGCATGAGGAACTTCTCCGAAAAATCATGCCATAACATAACATTTTCATTTCCATTTCAATCAGGAATATTCCACTATATCTTTCTTGTTCCTCATAACATATATGCAGAAAACATGACCCTATTCTTTGTAGGATTCATAAAATGGGAAAGTATATTCTTGATGGAGTCAATATAGAACTCATCTATCTTAGGCATACCATCTCTAGTGGAAGTAATAGGGTGTTTCAATTGGAACTATCGATTCAGGTCATACATAAAATTCACAAACTACTCTAGGTATGTCTTCCTATACTACATGAGGTGACCAAATATCTCATAGAACTTCTCTCTGGACCATTATCCTGACACCATCGGTTCGTTAGGTTCCACTACTAGAGGACAATTTGAAACCATATCCATTATCATCCTATCAATTAAATTTATCATGGCGGCATATCTATACAATTTCAATCACATTCCTTCAGAATCATTTCAACAAATTAACACATTTACATAAGGGAAGTTCATAGTATTCCATAAGAATTCATTCCTCTAAACCTCACCATATGGTCAAAACTGGGGCGCTATCACTACTGTTAACCACTATACAACTAATTCATGGTTAAAAAACTACAAAAAATAACAATATAAATTTCCTCATTTGAAACCCATTTATCACAATCAATATTTATCATTTATCGTTATTTTAAAATTATAAATTTCATATTAGGAACCATTTTCATTTAAGTTACACAATTAATGAAAAACATTTTTTCTTATGAGCGACTTACCCAAAAACCATCTTTTCCCATCCATTCCTAAAATTGATGAATGTCAAAATAATTCATGTGTTCCTAGAATGATGAATGCATACAAAACTCTGATACTATAAAATTCCATGATTCAAATATTATAATATATGAGAAACAACAATCACATCACACAACAAGTGCATCACCCGAGGTAAAATAACATCCAATCATAATAGAAATCAACAATAAAAACAATACCAACCTATGTATATGTGTTTTCCCCCAAACATGGGTTAGTTACTCCCATACAAAAAATCATATCCATGGCCTGACTCATCGTATTCTCTTTTATTGCTTTCCTAAATAGTTATAGGAAATAAAAAAACAAAACTCCTCTAATATAAATTTTTAACATCCCAACCTGAGTGCCACACAGAAGTTCCCTGACTCGGTCAGTCACAAGACCTTAGGAAGGCCATCCAATATGTTATAGAATTGAGACTATTAGTTAGGGTCTAATATATCAATTTTGGGTGACTATACACTCATTATAAAATTAGAAAACAACATAAATAACAAATAAATAACTAATTGATAGTAACCAACAACATGAATAAGACTATAACCTGAACAAACCAGTATCACATGATTAACCAGAATTAATAAAAAAATCCTTAACTAAATTGTAGATATGTCATTCCAAATAATATTCATGTGTAAATATGAAAACGCAAAATAAATACACTATCAAGAACCTCAAGCGGGTTACAACACCATGTTAGGTTCCCTCATCCATGATCTTTCTCAAATCATCCATTGGACATAGGTCCCTTTCCCTTATCTATTCTGGAAAACAAGAATTATATTTATGTTCCTATATGGAAACTTGAATAGGGTGTGAGTAAAACTTATTAGGCCACCACCAATTACATTTGAAATAATATTATGTAAATAATAGTGTATATTTTTTTATAAATAAAATATTTCAATACATAACGTAAACTTGTATCACATTTAAATATTTATTAATTAACCACATACATCCCTAGGTACATAATAACACCTATACTATCAATACCTTATTTAGCACATGTTCGAGTCTGATGTATCTTGAAGGGATATCACATATCACATTACCATGGTTATCATTTATGATTTCATTACAAATCATATTCCATCCAATTAGAAAAATTTTCCAATGCCAATATCGTAGATTTAAGATGTTGTTTCTAGAACCACCTGGGTATTTGGATCCTTTGTCCCTATCCCACACCGCAATGTCAGATGGGTGTTTGGATCCTCAATTCGTGTCCCACACTCACTATTATATATGGGTATTTTGATCCTCCTTCCCTCTTTAACTCCTAAATATCACATCTATATATGGATCCTTTGTCCGTATCCCATACATTAATAATCACATATGGGTAATTAGATCTTCAGTCCATATCACACACCTCAATGTCACATTTATAACATATCTCACATCAACCAAGGTTAATAAATATTAACCTCCCCTCCCCCATCAATGAACATCATGGATGAAATTTGAATTATAAAAAAACCTGTTTGAAAACTATAATCACATTGAATAATATGAACATTTCATCATTTAGTGCATTTATCAACATTTATTCTTCTAAGCCATTATCATTTCATGGTTAGGACTACCATAGATTTATTACCATTACTAATCAATTCCATAACTCAAAAATTAATCAATAACATAATCTTATTTCATTAACCAAGTCCTCAATTACAATTTACCATAATTTCGATAATCAAATCATTCTATAAATAAATAAAAAAATTAATTAATCCAATTAAACCAATTCACAATTTCCCCAAAATCGACCCATTCAATTGTCACATGGAAATTCTATTTAACTAAATGAAATTCTAGATGCAATTTCTCAATCATTGAAATTGAAACATCAAAATTACATATATATAATTATATAAAGACTATGGGATTTGGAATTTGGACAACATATCTCATGATCATTGATGGATTATCACCAATAAAAAACCCAAAATTGATGTTTAATTATCATCACAATAGAGATATAGATCTAGATCTAAAACCAATATTCAAAAAAATGGATTAGATCTAGGAAATCCTAGTTCTAGATCAATTTTCAATGGAGGAATAAATACCTTCAAATTAAGAGAGACTCATTGTAGAGATATAGGAAACCCATTGAGATTAGAATCACTTAATGGTAGAGGAAAATATTCATCAATTTAGTCTATGAATCATTAAGAACAGTGTTTGAGAGGCCTTGGAATCCATATAGGAGCCTCCATGGTAAAAGGAAAAAAATGTTCGACAGAGGTAGCTCAAATTGTGGTTAAATCAAGGTATTTGGGGTTTAAAAATTATATTTTTCTATAATACATTCCCATTTATATAGTTCCTGGGAAGGGCACATACTATTCCAAAATTTTCCCCAATATTTTCGTGTCTCCTGTTGTGGTGAATGATTATTAATAAGGGGTTTCATTGTTTGAAAAGTGTTTCACCAACTCTGAAATACTTCTCTTTGTAGGGTGGCATGGTTTTTTGGGGAAGAACATACGGTTTGGGAACACTATTCACCAACCATGAAATGACCAAAAAGCATCCATAAACATCCAAATTCACCCAAACACACCCAATATAAAACCCACACAAGAATATATTGAAAATAAGTGAAAATAGTACTAGAAAATGGGCTCAAGACATCTTTGGAAAATGGTTGGGATATTACAAAAAATGGAATATAAAATTTTCTAAAAACCATTTTCTAGAAATATATAGACTTTTCCACCTCTATGGCTCAATTATGGTACATTTTGGACCCTTGTGACATGGGAAAAACATGGTAGTACCTAATTCTTCTAAAAAATACCAAGTGTGTCCTCTCGCCCTCTTAAAAAAATGACACACCCTATCCTCTATTCTTCACACCATAAGACCATTTCGGTTGGGTCAAGCCTTACCCAAATCACTTCCCAACCTACCTCCTCTTATAATATAATCCTTATATTGGATATAAATCCATCCCAAGAAATATTTTGTAGTAAACCTTTGGAGAATACTAGAAAAATATTTAACTATTATCAACAATATTTTTTTAAATTATTTCCCATCATATATTAATTATTATTTTGCCATTATGATATTGAAACCTCAGTATTTCCCATATAATTATATGTCTTTATGTTAAATTATTTATTTAAAACCACCTCCACTTCCAAAAAGGGGTAACGAAATCATTATTCATGTGTATGAAGGAAAACCACCTCGTAGTCCAATGTCATACATTTTCACATTAACAACTATAAATGATGGTCCTAATAATGGGTTAATTATTAAAATATGATATTTATTATGTTATTATTCTTATTTAATTATTATATGACAAATTTTTTCTTCTTCTCTATTTTTTTGAATAAAATAACCTCACTCGTGTGTACGGTGAACTACCACCTTTATAGTTGATTTTGTCTATTCACATATTACAAGGATAGTATTAAGGATGGTTTTAATAAACATATATGATATATAATAAAAAAAAATTAATAATAATATATATCATTTACTTTTATTTCATTTAATCCAATAAGTAAATCGAAACATAGTTCATGCCTGTGTATAGACTATCATCACTATAAATGGTGTATTTCATTCCATATCACTATATTTTATTGATTAAAATAAATAAATATCTACATAATATATATTATATTGATATCATGTTTTAAAATCTAGATATTGTGAAACCATTTTCAATATAATAGGACTATAAATAACAAGTCAAAACATTCATTAAAAACAAATTAGTTATCGCCTGAAATAAGACATTAACATGGAATTATTAATAAAAGGTTAATAAAAGTGAATAAGCAAATAGAATATTGTATGATATATATGAATATAGTTCTTTAATATTTTTATAAAATAATTATATTTATCATATAGGATTATTAAATGAGTATGATGGAAGTTATGAGTTAAGGTATATGGTTTTTGTATCACTTTTTACTTCCATAAGACACATTCCATAATCCCCGCCTATTTCATTTATGTGGTTTATATAATTCCCATAAATATATATTATGATTATTATCCTTAGTAAAAAAATTTCCTTATCCATTTGAGGAAATATTTTCTTGGTGTTTATAGTTTAGACGATAACAAATTAGTTAGGGATTTTTGTCTCAATTCTCTTTCTTTGAGGCATACATTATGTTATGTGCATATATTCATTCATGTGGTATATATACATATATTTCACATTTAATATAATAAATTTACTCATCCTCAAGATATTTAATTTTTCATTTTATGTTATCCATTACAGATCATATGGTTTAATGTTACTAGTGTGGTAAATATTTTATGTCATAATCTCATCATTTATCTAGATTAATTATAATTAAGTCCCAAATAATTAAATACCATGTCATAAATCTCAATAATTCACAAAAAAATATTTTATTATATTTATTCATGATATATTGTAGTAATTTTAACATTTTCCTCTTGTTGGTACTTAAAATAAATAAGAATTGTTTTTAAAAAATCTGACCATATTTATCTCTTCGATTGAGAATATGTTTTCTCCCAAAACCATGTTTTTGAAAAAATAATTAATTTTTTTAATAACTATCTTATGACTTCATAAATAAATGATTATCCATGTTATATTTTTTTTAAAAATAAAAATAATATTTATGTCATTTTCTAAATAATTCCCATATTGATTTTATTGAAAATGTGAAATGAATCGTTGTTTGAACATGTATAACAAGAAGAGACTTTTATGACCACACTAAAAAGAATTTCATTTTTTCATCTATTAAATGTTTTCAAATTTAATTTTGAATAAAAATGTTGGTGAAGATTTATATCTAATGAGATAGACCGAACTGGAATACAAAGTGAACCCAGTTCAGTATGATAGTACTGGAATGGGGAGTGAACTCGATTCAATAAAAGATTTTTTCTATTATACTAGTCTTGGGAGTGAACATTGACTACTTTGATGTTTTGGGGAGTAAAATAATTTCAATATTATATCCTTTTAATTAATCCTTGGCTAATATGGAATATATTTTTTATAATTATATGTAAGCCACAAATTCCTTGTCCTATGTCAGTTATGCTATCAAGGATCTTTTAAAATTATTTCTTAATGATTCATCAATTATAAACTATCAATATTTATGATGTGATTAAATATAATGATCTTTTATATAAATTATATTCTTTTCAAAAAATTATCTTGTTCTTATACCCATATGATCATGTTCTTCTTACATATCTCCCACTTTTACACTAATATATCCTCCGATCTCACCTTTTATTTTGTTTCCTTTCCATATGTTATTATGAAATTTATGATGTATGATATGTCAAAGTAGGGTTTCAGTTGTGATGAAAATATTGGGATATGATGTATCCCTCTTATGGAACTTTGATAATGTTTTCATGTATTTGAAGGTTCTAAACTATTAATTTCCCCATACATGTGTTTCTGAAATGTATTGAATATTCATAAAAAATGATGTAATATCTATATATGATAATCCTGGGTTGATATAGTTGGTATCATTGGATGAGTTTACTTAAAATTTAAAAACTAGTATATGAAATCCTTAGTGATATCCCTAAGGACATATCTATGGATAAGTCTATGGATGAGTCAAAATATAGGAAAATGTCTTTGAATATTTGTAAATGATTGAGTTAGTAGTTTCTAAGAAGCTTCATCTATTTTTTGATACTACAATTGAATGCCGCACTACCATAGACATACATAGGGGTTATAAATATGAAACTTTTATTTTGAGATGGAATTGATTATAACCTGATACACAAAAACAGGCCTTACTGGACACCTGGTTTAAAAATACCAGGATATTGTTTGGAAATTCACAATCTCATTATAAACCATAAAGAAGGATTTAAATATAATTTGATTATGAATGACCTAGGGATAACATAAGCTGTCATATATTAAAAAGGTGTCTTGATTTTGAACTCCTATAAGTAGTTTTCATAATTTTTTGTTCCCCATAATGGTTATTATTTCTCACTCTATGATTTTTGGTTTTGGACAATGGATGGAACCTGAAATAACCATGTTAATGCAAAGTTAGATGAACAAATCAATTATTTTCCTCCAGAAAATATGGATTTTATGAGAGATGGAATGAAAAATATCATTTTTAATCCCCCAAAACATCATCAATCAATCAATATTTCAATACATCTGAGAAAAGTGGGAATATCATTATGTTTAGTCCTTCATAAGGAAGCATCAACATACTTTTATTAGTTCATTTGAACAAATGGATTCTGAAAAAATGGACAATATCCAAAAAAAATATTTTCCCTTCACCGATGTTTAGAACATGAAAATTTGATTTTAAATTTCTACTATTTGTATGGTGAAGTAGATCAATGGTGATCTCTTATGATGAATATGAGGAAATATAAATAAATTCAATCCATTGAATTGAATATGTTTAAAAACTTATTTCTCAATAAGTAAATTACTTGTATTCTTTATATAAATTCTGAGAAGGATTTTCATGAGCATAAGAAAAAGTATGTTGAATTTGTTTGTACTTGTGATGGAATTTTAACAGGAATTTTGAGGTATGCTTATAGTATTATCATCCGATATGAAATTAAATTTTTTCAATTTTTCAATTGAATAAATCCAAATCTATTAAGGGAATTAGCTATAAGATACTTCAATATATATGGAGATATAGTTCAATGTTTTGTCATGGTGAAAATGGTTGTTGTAGTTATGTATTATTCTCATGGATGTGAAAATAAAATGGTGATGGAGATTAAAGGAATATATATAAACCATAGAGATAATATTATGAGCTTTCATTTATGCTGAATCTGTGGGAAGAATCATGGAGGAAATTTTATTAAGGGTCCAAGTAACTATTTTAAAAGTTGAAGGGAATGTCACTGTGAAATTAATTATTGAATTTATTGGAAGAAGCTATCTAACGATGTGAATAGAGAGAAGGATTCATAGAATTTACCTCCCACACATTAGTGTATCATGCATACAGTGGATGAGAATTTTGGAAACCAGTTCCCAAAATTGAGGGTTAATGATGATGATTCATTTTTGTAACTTTTTAAGTTGAGGGAAAAGTGTAAATCTCATCTGATCCATATTATTTATGATTATTGTATAAATAATGTGGTGAAATGTGTACTTCCCATCCACTATAGAAAATATAATGGCTTATTTGGCTATAGATCTACACAGAATTTCATATCATAAGAATTTACTAATGGTATCATGATGCCACCCAATTGATTTGATATAGAATTACAAGTGAATATACATAATGGTAAAATTATAATATATCAATTATATGATTACTCTACTGTTAATGATGGTGGGATTTTTCTCTGTATAAATTTTATCATTCATCCTATGGTTGAATTTGATTCCATTCGAGGTATGTATTGGCTTTCTCAACAAAAGGAATAAAACAAATTCTGAGGAGAGGAATACGTGTTTGATATTACAAACCATCCAATGATGGTATACCAATGTGATTATATATATGAACATATGATGTATATGACATCCATTATATGGGTCCTAATTTCCATTCATAAAGGGTTTGTATCTCAGATGGTTGGGAAGAAACATCACATCAATGATATGCCAATTCTATGGGAATTTTTTTTTTGTGTTTTCAGATGAGTACCATATCCATCCACTAAAACATGATGTTGAGTTTACAATAATAATGATTCATATTCCCAAACCAATTTTAAACAATCCTTTTAGAATGGACCTAATTGAGTTGTAGGAATTGAAGAAACAACTCAAGGAAAACTAAGACATGGGATTCATTCATCCAATTGTGTCTCTTTACAGTGCCCCTGTTATTTTGTTAAAAATATATATGGATAAATGTGACTATTTATTGACTATCAGAAGGTCACCAATATCACAATTAAAAAAATGTAACCTCTTCCCCATATTAATGAATTTTTTGATCAACTGCATATACTGATATAATTCTCTATGTTAGTCTTTCATTCCAGATTTCAGCAATTGTAGTTCAAGAAGAGGGATATACCCAAGAAATCATTTGATAAATGGTATGAAAATAATTTATATATATTTATATTGTTTTTCCTTATAAATTCCCCTACTATCTACGTGGATATAATGAATAGTTTATTTAAAGATAACCATGATCAATTTGTTGTTGTATTTATAGATGATATTATTATATATTCAAAGTGTAAGAAATAGAATCAAGACCCCTAGAGAATATTAATAATGATCCTTTTAAATGATAAAATATATGAAAAATTTGGAAATTGTAAATTTTGGTTGTAGAAGGAATCATTTATGTTTTATATAATCTCAACAAAGGGTATATTAGTCAGTCAATCAAAGACAAAGTCTCTTGAATGTTTGATCAAACCAACCATAGTGACATAGATTCATGCATTTATTGATTTATGTAGATATTATTAATGGTTTTTTATAATTTCTAATGAGTATCTAATATAATAACCATGCTAACACATAATGGAGCTGTATTCCTCTAGAGAAATAAATGTTGGAAACTTTTCAAGGTACTAAATATAAAATTAGTCAGCGCACCAATTATTACTTTATCCTATATCAGAGAAGACTTTTTAATATATAATGATTCATACAATAAGGTATTATGATTTTTTATTATTAATAATTACATGGATAGTTCTTATTCCTCGCGATAATTGAACATTGGTGATTAAAATTTCCAAACTCATGATTTGGAGTTATCTTTGGTAATTCTTTCATTAATGATATAGTGGAACTATCATAATGGAAAAAAGTGTTATATATATATTCTAATAAATAAAATATGAAAATATATATTCACACAAAAAGAGTTGAAATATAACTGTAGATTATGGTTAGAGATGATTAAAGAGTATGAATTATCATTAAATTACCTCCCTGGGAAACTGAACAAGATAGCTGGTTTTTTGAATCAAAAGTTTCATTGATTACAAAAGATAAAATATTTCCATATTTCAAAATTATGGATCTCGAAATATTGATGTAAGTGTAAAATATTATCATTCTCAATTCAATGTTCGACCATCTATCCTAGTGAATATTAAATTGGAGAAGAAATAAGTTGTAGTGTTTCAAAAGAATGTTAGAGATGTTATTTAGTATAACCTTGATCGTGATGGATTTTTATGGTTTCGGAACAAAGTAAGTGTTTCGTACATAATAGAATTGAAGAATGAATTGTTAGTTCGATTTCATAGTTACCCAATATCATTTCATCCACAATGTACAGATATGTATAGATATTTGAATTAATTCTTATGGCAGGGTAACATGAAGAGAGTTATTATAGAGTTTGTATCTCGGTGCTAGGTATGTTAGAAGTTTAATGATTAAAGACAAATTATAAGGGGGTGTTTCATCTAATTTACATAGAATTATTGTAATTGGAAAACAACACCCTTGATTATTTCATCAAAATCCCTAAAACATATGAAGAATCAATGCTATATGGGTAGTACTCAGTGGACTTACAAATTCTAAACACTTCATCACTATTATAGAATACTTATTTATGGATCATCTTTCTAAGATATACATTAAGGAAGTAGTATGGTTCCATAGATAACCACATTCCACTGTGTCTGGTTGGGATATAATGTTTACTTCAATGTTCATGTGAATTATTTAGTAAGCATTAATACAGTGTTGAGTTTAAAAACATGATAAGTATATTTCATGCACATATTTTTGAGTATTTGATGTATTTAATTTGTATTTAAATTAATAATATTTCCAATTTAATAATGATTCGATTTTATTTATGCTTTATTTCATGAAACAATAGACACGAAAAAAATTAATGAAACGATATATAAATATGAGCCGAAAGACACATCACAGTGCGAGCGAAGGGAAGCAGTGAAACACTGGATTTTTGAGAGAAAATGGTGCTGGAATCTAATGAAAAATGGAATACATGATATGTAATGTCATTACACATCATGACTTGCTAAAAGGAAATTTTCATGCCAGAAAAAGTTAGGAAAATAGTACATAGCTTGAAAAGAAATACACATCGTGAGTCCCCAATACATGACATGACATGAGTCAAATAGTCAAATATTGTAGCAATATTCATCCAACACAGAGGATGAAAATTATCAAGATTACATGATGTGTAACCCTGTTACACATCATGATAATGACGACGTATGAAAAATAAAACTAATGTCGTAAGCCACACAGACGAATTTGGCTATAAAAATAGGCCTCAGGCCACTGTTCCAAGATACTCTAGGACCAGTAGGATCATGTGTGACGCCAACGGAAAATACGGTGATGATCTAAACCCCACATAACTACATTTCATATTCGGGTAACCGTTTATTCTCGTTCTCATCATACCTATCATGATTGAGTAGTTTCATAGTGTCTGGAGATGTGACTATAGGGGTAGTGCTTCTAGGGATAATTTTCTATATCTTATTCTTGTTCTAGATTGCTGAAAACTTATTATCAATTCCAATTCATATTTTTTCGCATTGCATTACCATTGTGGCATTCTAAGGTAGTTTATTTTTATTGTATCAATTAGTTGGCCTCTTTGTGTAAGAAAATGACGCAATATAGGTTAGGTGGGTTTAAACATTGTCTTGGTTCTACTAGTTCTATATTTTCACTAAGTAGATGACAATTACTATGGTAAAATCACATTATTATTACATCATACTAAGACAAAGTATCTTTTCTGACCCAATTCTAACACCAAACAAAATAATACCATATTAATTGAATCCCTAGCACACGAACCTGAAATCACTAAACATGGAATGTCTCCAATAGTGAATTTCAAACCAATCAATATGGCTCTTCTTTCATTATTCTCAAATTAATTATATAATTTAAATTTATGTTTCAATAATTAATTTAAAACATACAGACTATCTCTATAGGTTTGATCTCGAAATGTATTTATACGACAATTATTTAATTGAGAAGAACAGTTTGGGTTTTATAAAAAAAAAATTCATCGTTTTATAGGTAATTAATGATGCCCTAAGGGGCTGTCAAGTAGGATCCCTTGTTTCGTATAGTTTCCATAATGTTAAAACTAATTCGTAATTTAGAAAACTATTTTTATTTTTATTCATTTTTTTAGACAAGTTCTTTTTGGCCCGTTGTTTCAGGTAATAACCCATTGCATGAGTACTTCACATGAGGTAATGAAAAAAATGAATGTCTTATTTTCAATCCAAAGCATGAAAATACCTTACACAAAATGATGTAGGAGGATCTAGAGTCCATACTAGAATAGAATATCATGGATTGAAGACACTAGTTTGAAGGAGTAAATCATTATCTAAGACAACCAGCAGGACCACAAGTCCAATGATGAAATAAAGGGGGGGGAGCACTAATCTACTACAGGAGACCCTCGAACATGGGAGTCAACCTCAGTATTCTCGAACCCCTCATTTCTTCTCAACATGTTGAGTGAAATATGATCATCCATATGATTATGCACTAATTGAAATTCACTTGGCTACCTCATGAGGATCCAAATTCACACATTGGATATTTATTAGAGATTGGTGACATGTTCCAATTCCATAACATAAAAAATGATGTAGTAAGGTTATATTAGTTCATATTCTCTCTTAATAAAAAATAATGAGATTAGATCTAAAATCTTCCCTTACTTTCAATTTCAACATGGGAGGTTCTGGTAAGAATTTTTTTAATAAGGTTTTCCCTACCCTCAAAATATTTGGATTCATGGGTAAGCATTTTAAATTTTGAGAAATTTATTGTAGAGTCCCAATATAGTTCATAGGAAATATTTAAAGGTTTTATAATATGATGTCCTCATCATGGAATCAAGATGTGGAATTTAATTAAAAAAAGTTATAAAGGATTTTTATAGGGGAATCGATCTATTGTAGAACCTATGACATGAGGTTCACTGTTGAGAAAATCATTGGAAGAATGATACAAGATACTAGATGAGATTCCCTATAATAGATTCCAGTGGAATATAGAAGAAGGATGAAAACAAGGATTGAAAATGGTGGAAAATAGGTGGATGGATTCTCAGATGGATTCTATGACAAAGAATATGGTTGTAATGATGGATAATAAAAAATAAACAATGTATGTACCATGAATATGTTAAAAATCATGAATATAATCATAAAAATTATGCATAGATTTAGAGGTCACAACAATCACCAAGTAATTAGAATTAAGACAAAGGATTTTAGCCAAGGCAACAAGGTTTTCAACCTCAACAACAAGGGACCTCATAGACAAGTCTTGTTCATTTTCTTTATTAGAACCTTGCATCATTTATGAAAACCACATGAGATACACTTAAATAGTTGAATGTATACTCAAAATATGATTAAAATGAAGTCACAGAATTAAAAATTACTCACAAATTCAACAGGTTACAATGAGAAACAAATAAGTTCAAGTTGATTGGATTTCTGAGACATATAGTGAAAGAAAAATAGGAGAGCTTGCTGGATGTCCAGAGAAACACCCTTATATATATATGAAATATATAATACATAGAAGAGGAAAGGAGTCCTGAGGGAGTGGCATTGAATTGAAAGTACATAAAGAATAAAAAACAGTCAAATCATTTCATGAAAATAAAAAATAATCTAAGGAGGAGGATGGAGAAGAAGCCCCACCACTCTACCAACTGCCACTAACATTTCCATATCGGGAAAATTATGTGAGGATATACAAGAGAAGTAAATGCTTTTAAGGATGTTCCTGAAAATAAATATCAACATCTCGTTCACTGAGGAAATTGAAAACATGTATGTTTATGAAAAAATCATGAAGGATTTGGTGATTAGAAAGTGTAATCTTGAATAATTAGCCACCATTCCACCGACAGGAGAAAGCTCCGAAGTAGTTTTAACTATCCTACCAAAGAGATATTGTGATCCAGGTAGTTTTCCCATTTTAATTACTATTGGTAATATTGTGTTTGGAAGATATTTATGTGATTTAGTTTCCAGTGTATATATAATTTCATAAGAATAATTCAAGTGTCTATGATGGATTGAGATGCATCCAACTCAAGTTATGCTTCAACTAGCTGGTAAAATAGAGAGACGTCCTCAGGGACTACTTGAACATGTCATCATCAAATAGATGAGTTTTGTTTTCTGGTGTATTTTCTGGTGGTTTACATGGAATAAGAGAAGTTTCCAATAATATTGGGAAGACCATTCATAGCTACATGAAGGGAAATAACTGATGTTTAAAATGGAGTGTTGTGTTTAAAAGTTGGAGGATCAAAAGTGAATTTAAATTTATAGAAGGGGATGAAAATTATTGATGACCCTATTGATGAATTTTTAGAAGATGATTTTATTAAATAATAAGACATTGTATCCCATGGAAGAATAGTTGAAGATGTTGTTGTGGAGAATAGGGAAAGAAGACGAAACAAGTTAAATCAAGATAAGAAGTTGGTGGAAGAAGATGAAGATAGTGGCGGAGCATTCATTCAAGAAGAATTATAAGAAGGAGAACATGTTTGGGTAGTCAGTGAAGTGACATTTTCCTATTCAAGAAGGTATAAGAACCACTAGATTGGGCTTATAGATATAGAAAAAGATTTTAATAATGGAAGGGTAAAGTTAGTTTGAAAAAAAATTGAGAGGTCCAATCTATACAGAGGAACCAAGGCTTCGACATTGTGTATTTCAAGATTAGGAAACCTATTTCCTACTATCAATCCCCTGAGCTAGAAGAAGTATGTTCACTCCAATGATCGAAAATAAAAGTGATTCTAGGAGGTAACTCAAGTTTTTAGTATTTTTAATTGTTGATTTTCTATTTTTAATAGAAAAAAATGCACCCATAAATATTTTTAAAATTTCATTGCATGTGCTTTCACTTTTTTTAGGACTACCAAGGTAGGAAGAAGGTAGAAGAATGAAGCTAGATAAGATGTGATATTCACTTACATGTTTTGAAATGGTTTTATAAGAACTTGTACAACACATATTTGAATCATCAATTGCAATGGTAATATGAGTCTCAATTCTGAAATTTTCAATTATATTCCCCATATTTTAATTTTTTAGTTATTTAACTAGATATTAATTTCCCACATTTGATTCACATTTTAATAAAATGATCTTGGAGACATAAAAATCATTGGAAAAATACCATGCCTTGAATTTAAATTTACTTATCAATAAATCTTATTGGGAAAAATGGGAAAATTAATTAATAGAGATAAGTATGTGGTTTAAAATTTGAAAATCATGATTTTAAGTGCATGTTGATCATTTTAAATGAAATTTTTCATATAATTTTACATTTTTTGAATTTATAATGTTTTAATTAATTTATTTAATTATTTGTATTCATTTCCCAGAGTAATTGACATAAACGGTCATCTCATTCTTGAGACATCTAGTGAGACAATATTTCGGATTATTTATATAGTATATTTTATGACAATTTTAAGAATGATTTCTTCTAGACATTCTTTTCATCTTATTGAAGTTATGACTGAACAGGTTAGCTTTTAATATGATTCATGAATCTTTATTTTTTCCCACATCCTGAGACAAACCTTGAATTAGTCTTTTTAAGCCTATAGAAACCATGAAAATTCTTCTTAGGAAATGATCTATATTACAAGCCGATTTTATCCATTTGTACCCTCCTCTAAATGTATTTCATGATATTTGAATGAATAAGTGTCGTGGAGGAACGTTTTTGGGTGTACTAGGATATACGTCATTATGGATATTTTGTTGGGGGATTTTTGATTAGGATACGAGGAGAGGCCATGAATCTTTCATTTTATTTTATTATTCACCGCTATAGTTAATAAAAAATTAAAAACAGAGAATGAAGGAAAAAAATGAAAAAAATGAAAAAAAAATTGTTTTGTGTTTCAGGAGGATAAAAAACCCCAATTTCCCAAACTGACGATTTTTTATTGTATATTGTTAGTTAATGGATTTGATATTTTATTCTATGCTTAAATTTCATAAAATAATATGAAAAGAGAGAAAGATATGATGATTCATTAATTTACCATATATGTTTCATGAGTACATTTTGAGATTTGGGTGGGGGGAATAGAGAGATGACATTTGTAAAGGTTGACAATTATTAAGCTCCTCTTTTGATATCCTGAAAACTGATTTCGAGTCAAAACTCCTTTTTTATGCTTATTTTTTTACATCATTTACCTACTTACCGTAAATACTCAGAGTAATTTTAACATTAATGGCGAATCCATAATAATTACTTTTGATTCTGTATTTACTTGGTGGAGATGTAAGATGTATTTAAACCTTGTGGTAAGTTACATGTTTTTAAGGTATGAGTTGAACTCTATTAATTTGTACCCAGATGATGAGTGTAAAAATTCATGTGAGGTAAATTACAGGTGTCTTGAATAATGATAATGAATTGAAAAATGAATATTCATGATTTATGATGCTTGGCTATTTATAAGGGGGAAAATGAAAATATATGGATGACTTGTTTCACTGAATAGTGAGGCATTGATGAATTTTCTTATGTGGTGATTGAATATATACTTTTCCATTTGATCAATTTATCTTGTTGACATTGAATCTAAACCATGATAAGTTGGATTTCATTTTTAGTATGTTGAGATTCCATCCTTGAGAACAAGGCTGAATTTATGTGGGGGGGGGGATTTGATATGTTTATTTCATGTATATATTTTTTAGTGTTTTAGGTATTTATTTTTTACATTACTAAAATATTATTCATATTTTGGAATTATTTCACATATTTTATGTTTTATTTTTTATGGTATTAATCAATTTATATATTATGAATGAACATAAATGGATAATAATATGATCCAAAAGGGAGTTCATGGTGCGAGCAATGTGATGCAGCACAGGACTAGATTTTTGAGATAGAAGTGGAGATCGATGTAAAGAAAAATGGATTCCATAGTATGTAATTTAATTACACATCATGACATTCTAAAAGGAAATTTCCACTCAAGAACAAATTGTGAACGTGGTACACATCATGAAAATCAAATACATGTTGTGAGTCTCAAATACACGACGCGACATGAGTTAAACAGACAAATCAATTGGAGAGATTCATGAAACGTGGAGGAAGAAATAGACCTGGATTATAGGACATGTAACCCAATTAACCGTCATGATGATGACAACATGTGAAAAATAAAACTGACACTCCAAGCCACGATGATGAATTTGGGTATGAAAAGTGGCCTCCAGCCACCCTTCCAAGATACTTTAGGACCATCATGAGAAAGTGTCACACCAACTAGCAATGGAGGGATGATCTGATGCCCTACATCATCACCTTTATTCTTTGGGTACCTATGTCACTCGTTCTCATCATGCATATCATGAGCAATTAGTTTTCTTAGTGTTAGGTGATGTGACTATAGGGGGAGTTCTTTTAGGGATAATTTTATATTTCTTATTCTTGTTTTGGATTGCTACAAACTTATTATCAATTCCAGTTGATCATATTTTCCCATTCCATGTAAATTCTGGAATTGATAGGTAAATTATTTTTATTTCATCAATTATATGGACTGTTTTGTGTGTGACCATTATTCAATATAGGTTAGATATGTTTAATCATGGTATTGGTTCATCTAGTTTTTTGTTTTCACTATGTTGATGACCATACCAAATGAGATATCACATTATTAGAGAATGATAGCAAGACCAAGAATCCCTACTGACCCAATTCCAACACCAAACAAGAATTAAACCATATCAATTTAATCCCTAGAACACTATCCAAAAATCACTAAAATGAGAACTTCACCCATATTTCATTTCAACCCAATCATCACCGCTGTTATTTTTCTTTTCTAAGATGAATTAAACAATTTAAATATTGATTTAATTAATTAATTTAAAACATACAAACTGTCTCTATGTATTCAATTCCAAACTATTTTAAAAGTACATTTTAATTAATTGAGTAACATGGTTTTGGTTTTATAAATTTGTTTTTGCATAGACCCATTTGGAATTCATGCTTCCCTACGGGGTTGTCAAATTGGCACCGCTTCTAGTGATGGTAATCGTAATGTTAAAATTAATTTTGAATTTAGATAAATATTTTTATCCTAATTCATTATTTTATACTTTTTCTTGTCAGTTCATTGCTTCAGGTAACAACCCATTGTTGGAGTAATACACTTGAAATAAAGTCAAAATTGAAGATTTATTTTCAATCCCTAGCTACAAAAGAACATAATAAAACTGAAGAAGGAAGAAGTAAAGTCCCAATAAGAATAGAACACCATGGCTACAAGTGGCCAATTTGAAGGAGTAAATCATGTGTTGAGCCAACCAATTTGACCACTAATCCAAGGAAGAAATCAAAGGGAAATAAGCAGTCAATAATGGGATACCCATGAAGAAGGGAGTCATCCACAACATTCTCAAACCCCCTTTTGCTGATAAACATTTTAAGGTAAATTCAGAGGACATACAGATGCTTACACACTCACTACAATTCACTGGGTAACCTTATGATGATCCAAATTAATACATTGGAAGTTTCTTAGATATTCGTGACACCTTCCAATTCTAAATCATCACAAGTAATGCAGTATGGTTCCAATTTTTCATATTATAACTAAAGTAAAAACGTATCGGAGTTGATCCAATGTCTTACCCCACATTCAATTAAAACATGGGGGGATATGGTAAGGAATTTTTTTAAAATGTTTTCCCCTCCCTCAAAATATATAGATCAATTGGTTTGAATTTTAAATTATAAATAATTAAATGTAGAGTCTATATTGAGTTCATGGGGAAGATTTAAAGGTATTATAAGATGATCTCCTCATCATGGAATCCAAATGTGGATTTTAATTCAAAAATTTTATAAACGATTTCTGTAGGGGAATCATTTTATTATTGATGCTTCAGAAGGAGGTTTTTTGATGTTAAAATCACTAGAATAAAGATACGAGCTACTAGATGAGATTTTCAGCAATATTTTCCAATGGAAACCAAAAGAAGGAAGAACACAAGGTGTTCAAATGGTGAAAAAATATATGTAGGGATGATCATATGGTGTCTATGAAAAATTATATGGATGAAATTATGGACATTAAACATCCCCATGGTATTTATCATGAAGATTTTACTTATCCTGATTGTAATCATCAAAATAATGTTCTGGGATAGTTTCCACAAAAACCACGACAAAATCAAAATAAAGTCCAAGTATTTTAGCCAAGGTAATAATGTTTTCAAAAACAACACCAATGGTCCTCCTTGACCACTCATGTTTATTAACTAAAGGATACCCCTACATCATCTTTGAAAACCATAGAAGTTTCACTTAATGTGTTGACTGCATACACGAGGGATAACAGAAAATAAATCATGGAACTAAAATATAGCTCACAAAATTAGCATGATGCAATAATAAACATAGAATTTCCAGTCATTCAGATTGCCGAGATACAAAGAGAATGAAAAAGATAAGAGATTCTAGGATTTTGAGAGAAACACCATTGTGCATATGTGAAAGCCATATCGCATAAAAGTGGAAAGAAGACATAAGGAAGTGACGTAGAATTTGGAGGACATAAAGAATAACAATTAGATCGATATTGTCAAGAAAAAAATACAGAGAAGTAGGATTAAGAAGAATAAACACCAATGTACAAATAACCAGTACCATTTCAATATCGAGAGAAGCAGGTGAAGATAGATGACATGATTAATATTTTTTTAGATGTTTAGGATAATAACTATCAACATCTCATTAAATGAGAAAATTGTAAATAATCTTGTCTTGGAAAAGTTCACTAAGGAGTTGGTGATTAACAAAAATAATCTTGAAGATCTATCCACCATTCCACTCATAGGAGAAATCTCAAACTTAGTTTCAATCATCATACAAAAGAAATAGTGTCATCCAGGTAGTTTTTCCATTCTCGTTACTATTTCTACCAATGAGTTCGGAAGAGAATTACGTGATTTAGGTGTCGGGGTAAATATATTGGCACATGAAACATTCAAGATCCTGGGATTGAATGATATGCAACCAACACGAGTTATTATTCAACTCCATGATACAACATTGAGATGTCATCAGGGACTACTTTAAGATGTCATCATTAAAGTAGATGAGTTTTATATTCCAGTAGATTTTCTAGTGATGGACTTGGATTAAGTGAAGCTTAAAATAATATTGGGAAGGCAATTCATAGACATAGTAAGCGAACATATTGTTGTTCATAATGGGGAGATGAGTTTTAGAGTTGGGTGATCAGAAGTGACATTAAATTTTCACCCGGTGATGCAAATGACAGATGAATTAGTTGATGAATTATTAAAATATTTGTTGCTAAAAAAGAATAAATAGTTGTATATGAAAGAAGAGCTGATGTAGTAAATGTTGATAGTTGAGAATGAAGAGGAAACAATCTTAAGAAAGATAAGAATTAACTGGAAAAAGAATAAGATAGTGGAGGATCATTCATTCAAGAAGAATTCCTATAAGGAGAACAAGTTTGGTTAGTAAGTGATGTTCCCTTTGGATATTCAAGAAGGTATAATAACCACTTTATTGAGCCTATGGATATAGTAAATGTTTTCAATAATGGAAGAGTAAACATAGTTTCCAAAAAAGGGAGAGGACCAATCTAGATAAGGGAATCATGGAATCAATATTGTGTAGATCTAGATCAGTTAACCTCATTCCTATCATCGATCACCTAAGAAAAAAGAGGTAAGGTAGATCCAATAATGGTAAAAAAAAGTTCTTTTGAGAGGCAACCCGAGGTTTTAGTATTTTTAATATTTTGTTTTTTGTTTTTAGGACAAAGAACTATTTTTAAAATTTCATGGTCAGTGACTTCACTTGATTATTTTATTTTTACATGACCATCAAGGAATGAATAAGTTAGAAGAATGAACATGGTAAAGAAGTGAAGGTAAATTACATGTTATGAAAGGGTTCAAGAAAAACCATTTCATCCAATTTTTTATGCATTAATTTAAAGGGTAGTATGAGTTTCAATTATATAATATTCAATTATATTCCATAGATTTTAATTTCTGTAGATATGTAACTAGAAATTGGATTACCACATTTGATTGAAACTTTAATAAAATTATTTAGGAGACATAAATTCCCTAGTACAATTACCATGCCATGAATTCTGATTTATCAATCAATAAATTTGAATGTGAAAAACGAAAATAACTATTAATTGATATAATCATGTGGATTAGGATTTCACAAATCATTATTTTAAGATAATATTGATCATTATGAATTAAATTTTTCTATGAATTGGAATTTTTTTGAATTTATGATGCTTTCATTAATTTATTTAATTATTCATATGCATTTCCATGAGAAATTTAACCGACTATTCGTCTCATTCTTAAGACATATATTGAGCCAATATTTCACATCCTTTCAATAGTATATTTCATGAGAAATTTGGTTATGTTTTCTTCTCTAACATTTTATGCATCTTATTGAATCTATTGCAGAATTGAATCCCTTTTAATATGATTAAGCCATCTTTTGTTTAGCCCTTATCCTAAGACCAACCTTGAATTAATTCTTTTAAATCCTGTAGAATCCATGAACTGACTTATTAAGAAATAAGTTGTGTTACAAGTCTATTTTATCCACTCCTACATTTATCTAAAAATATTTCATTATATTATAATGAATAAGTTTTGGGGATATTTTGGGTCTATTCGGATATAATTCATTATTGATAATTTTTTGGGGAATTATTGATTATGTATTGGGAGAAGCCTTGAATTTTCCATTTTAATTTATTATTCACCTCTCTTGTTAAAGAGAATTGAAAAAAAGATAAATAAGAAATAAATAATATATAAAAAAGTGGTTTGTATTTTGGGAGGATCAAAAATCACAATTTTTTAAACAAATGATTTTTCATCATATGTGGTTAGGTAATAGATGTGAGATTTTTCCTAATAATAAATTTCCAAAAAAAATATAAACAAAATTACAAGAATGGATGATTATTTCATTGAACTTATGTGTATTGTGATCCAACATTGATATTTTTTAGGGTAGAAGAGAGAGATGAATGTTGTAATGGGAGACAATAATTCACCTTATTATAGTTATCATGAATAATTATTTAGTGTAAAACCTTATTTTTTAGCCTTATTTGTTTAAATCATTTACCTACCTACTCTGAATCCTCAAATTCATATGAACATTAATGATAAAGCCCTCATGATTACTTGTGATTTTTCTTTATGTGGTGGAGATGTTAGATTCATTGCTATCCTATGGTAGGTTACCAGTTTTTTAGGAATGTGTTGAACTCTATTAATTTTTTCCTTGTTGATGAGTATAAAAATTCATGTCAGGTATATTTCTTGTGGAATTAATACTAATAATGAATTGAAAAGTTATGATGGATGAATAATGATGTTGGGATAATTCAAAAGGGAAAAGTAAAATACATTTTTTACTTGTTTCATTTAAAAGTGAGGAGTTGATGAATTTTTCTATGTGATTCTTTAAAATTTAATATTCCATTTAACTAATTGATTTTTTTTATATTTAATTTAAACCACGGTAAGGTGAATTTTCTTTTTGGTATGTATAGATTCCATCATTGATTATAAGACTGAATTTACTTGTGGGGGGATTTGATAAGTATATTTCCTGAATATTTTTTTTAGTGTTCTTATTTATTGATTTTGTAATTAAATTATTTGAATTATATTATGTTTTTTCGTAATAACGAAATTATATCAGAAAAATGAACATAAATTGATATAAATATGAGCTGAAAGTCACTTTGCACCGTGAGTGAAGTGATATAGCACAAAACAAGATTTTTTATAGAGAAACAGAGTTAGAAACTGAAGAAAAATAGATTACATGTTGTGTATTTTCAATACACATCATGACTTGCTCAATAGAAATTGTGGAGATAGAATAAGTCATGAATGTAGTACCCAACATGAAAAAGAAACAACATGTCAGGGGTCTCTAATACATGATGTGACATGAGTCAAACAATCAAATTTTCAAGTGACATTAACGCAATGCAGAGGAAGAAATAGATATGGATTGCATAAACTGTAACCCAGTTACATGTTTTCATGATGACGATGAATGAGAAAAAAACCAGATTCTACAACCCATTCTAATGAATTTGGCTATAAAAAAGATGCATCTTTCCACCCTTCCAAGATAATTTGGGTCCAGGGGGACCAAGTGTGACACCAATGGACAATAAAGTGACTATCAAAAGCCTTACTTCTCCATAGTCCTTCCTCAGGTGCCAATTCCACTCATTCTCATCATGCCTATCATGAGAAATTAGGCTTCTTAGTGTCGAGTGATGTGACTACAGGGGGAGTGATGCAAGGTATAATTTTCTATTATTCTTCTTGTTTTGGATTTCTGTAAATTGATTATCAATTATAATTCATCTTCTTTTCACATTGGATGAAAATTATGGTGTTCTGAGGTTGCTTATTTTTATTGAAGAGATTATTTAGAATTTCTGTGTGTGACAATTTTTCCATATAGGTTATCTATGTTTAAAAATGGTCTTGAGTCAACTTGTAATGTGTTTTCACTAAGTATATGACCATTACAATGGTTTAATTACAATATTAGAGTATACTACCAAGACCAAGAATCCATACTGACCCAATTCTAACACAAAACTGGAATAAAACCAAATACTTTGAATCCCTAGAACACGAACCCAAAATCACAATACCCGGAAAGTCTTCCACATTGAATTTCATCATAATAATAATGTTGTTATTTCACTTTTCTCAAAAAAAATTAAGAAATTTATTTTTTTATTTCCTTAATTAATTAAAAACATCCACACTGTCTCTATCGGTTAGATCCTGAAATTTCCTTATACTAAATTTAAATTAATTGGGTAAAATTTTATTTGTTTTATAAATTTATTTTCATATAGTACATATGAAATTAATGAAACCTTACGGGGCTGTCAGTACAACGTATCAAACTCAAAGAGATGGTTAATTTAAATGAATAATTCGATCCATAGCGGTTATGTTGATATCTTATTATTTTTATTAAAATTTTAGTTTGCTTTGATAACTTCCCCTTCTTTATTTTTCATAGAACAATAGATTTCACTCGAGAATTCATATGTCACCTTATGAATCCCTATATGTAAATAAAGTTAGAACTCTAATATGCTAAAATGGATCTAGAGAAAGTATATTATTAGGACCTCAGATAGGTGAAAAAATATAATGGATGGATAAATCCATTAAGAAACCCATCAGGGATTCTTAGAGTCGGTAAAAAATTTATTCCAAAAATCTCTGTTTTGATCTAGAATTTAATGTTTGTAATAAGGTGTCTCTAATAATTTCCCCATGGATGTAGGTTATTAGATTTCGAAAGAATGTATAACTAAGACACGAGTATTTCAGTACCTTTCAAATTCATGATGTTATCAGGATGTGATATTACCGCTTGGCACATCCACTGAACTTATAACAGGTCCATGATGTGTTCATTATATCTCTCAAGAGTATGTATATACATAAACCTACTCATGTACTAAAATAATTGGTCATACTACTGAAGAAATATATTTCTTATGTGGAACAATAGATGGAGATTCTAGATTATACAAATGAAATTTTTGGAAAAGATAACACTCACCTATTAAATGTTTTTTCGAGAAACCAATAGTCTGAGGAAGCTACATGGGAACATAATTATATGATATGGTAGAAGTATCTTCATATATTTATTTATTAATGAAGAATATTGAGGGAAAATTTCATTTTATGGGGGGTAGAATGTAACACCATATAGTTTTTTTGAGTTATTATTTTGTGAATAAATTTAATTTATTCTTAGGCTTTCATTACATGAAAAAAATTGAGAATCTTGTGTGATAATGATTAAAAATTTAATCTGCAGCTACATGCAACACTTTCTTATCATGTGTAATATACAACCTATTGTTTTAACCAAACCATGATATATTATTAATAATATTATTTGACCATGACAATTGTAACCTAAAAATTATACATAGAGATATGAATATTAATAAAAGAATTTAAAATATTATGTAAAATGTAATTATATAATTAAAATATATTTTTAATAAAATACATAATTTTCAGTACAGTCATTATAAGTTAGAAAAATTGTATTTTCTCATAGAAAATTTATGATTTTCGTGAACAATAATAAAATTACATTTTTACACTTCTGGAAAAATCATTTGATAAAACAAAATTCATTTTTGAAATAATCTTGAAAAAATATTCTTAGGGTGATTTTTCTAGAATTTCTGAAATTTTTTCATTTTTTCATGAATAGTGGAAAATATTGATTTTTAATTGAAAACTAAATTTCGTTTGATTTTTATAATGAAATATTATATTCTAAACTGATTTTAATGTTACATTAGTTCCATTATGCATACATTAATCCAATTTAGTTTATTTTAACCAATTTCATATCTAATTTGGACATAAAAACATTGCAAACTTTTGATCACTTTCTCTTCGAAAACATGCTTTCTCTTCATGTATGTATGGTTAATATTATATTTTTTTTTTAAATTATGTGAATTTAATTTTAAAAAAATGATAAATTTATAGAATCAAAATTAATAATATAGAATGATATATTAAAATTTATTTTTTATGCAAATTATTATTAATTGTAGTAAAAATTAATTATCATGGTTAATGTAAAAAATGTGTTTAGTAAGGGTTAAAATAAAATGTTAAGTTTATAAATAAACTATAAAAATTATTAAAAACAACATAATGTAATTATTTCATCAATTTAACATCAAATTCATGATATCATCCCATTTTGGACACTTTTACATATGAAAAATATGAGAGTGTTCAATTGTTTTTAGAAATACCAAGTGTGTCCTCTCCCCCACTTTTAAAAGTTCACCCTCTCTCTTCTCTCCTTCACACCATCAAGCCCTTTTATATCATAAAAACAAACATGAATAACTTCATAACTTCTTTATAATCATTATATAAGAATTATATGGTACAAAATCCATTCTAAGAAGGTTGTTTTTTGTAATCCTAAGTAGGATACCCAAAAAAGAGGTAATGTTCATCTACAATAATTTTTGTTTTATTTATTTCTCCACCCAATTAAATTATTATTTTAACATGATTATATAAAAATTATAGTATAACCCATTAATAGATATATTTTAATGTTAATGTAATTATATAGAACCATCTCCACTTCCATCAAATGTATAACAAAATTAACAATTCTATGTACGGTAGACTACCACCTCACGAACTGATGTCATTTATTTTTTAATTTCCACCTATCAAGGATGGAAATTATAATGGATTAATTTTTTATTTATTAAATTTATTAATTTATTATTACTATTTAATTATTATTTCACACATACAATTGTACCCTCCATTTTTTTGGGAATACGATATTGTTGATCATTGATATAGTGGTCTACCGCCTTTTAAAGTGATTTGGTTATTTTAGGGATTATGTGGATGGTATTAAGGAATGTTTTAATAAAAATATTTGATATATAGTACATAAAAATTAATATTCAATGATAATATATATATCATTTTCATTAATTTTATTCAATATGACAAGTAAGTGGAAATAATTTGTTTACGTACATTCAGCCAATTGTCACAATGAATGGTTTATTTCACTTACTATCACTATATTTTATTGATTAATATAAATATATAAATATTTAAGGAATATATATGATATTTATTTCATGGTTTTCATTTTTTAGATGATTAAACCATTTTAAATGTAAGATTTCCAAAAGTAACAAGACAAAACATACATGGAAAACAAAGTAGTTTTCCCCTGAAATGTGACATTAATATTGAATTGTTAATAAATAGTTAAAAAAGGGAATACGTAAATATTATGTGTTATGATATATATTAATATAGTTCTGTAGTAGATTTATAATAAAATTATATTTATTATGTACGATTATTGAATGATTACGAAGTAACTAAATACATAAGGAAAGAGATTTCAATATGAATTTTTACTTCCTTGAGACAAAATCCATATTCACCACCTGTTTTATTTATTTAATGTATGTACTTACCAGGAATATATTTTATTATTCTTCTCAAAACAAATATTGGCATTAAAATATCCATTTTCGGATATCTCTATCATAGGGTTTATAGTAAAAAGGTTTATAAATCAGTAAGGGATTATTGTTTCAATTTGTCACTTTTAAGATAAATGTTATGTTATGATCCTATATGATATCATAAAGTCAATATAAATAAATTTTGACATGTAATTTCATGAATTTTTTCATACTAATAATATTTTTTTTTCATTTTTAGTTATTCTTTTATGGGTCATATAGTTCAATTTTCCCAAAGTGGTAAATATTATTTTTAGAAACTAATCATTTCTTGAGATTGATTATGATTAAGATTCCAATGAAAAAAATATCATGATATAATTATGAATAATTAGGATGAATTTTATTATCCTATTTTTATTCATGATATATTCAATTAATGGTACCATTTTTTAACTCTTTGTTACTTAAAATAATTAAGAAATTGTTTTTAAGAACATAAAACATTATTTATCTCTTTTGTTGAAAATCTATTTTCTTATAAAACCATATTTCATGACAAATAATATTTTTTAGAGCATGATTATGATTTTTCAACAGACATTTTACCCAATTTTTACATTTAACATAAAAATAATTGTATCATAAAATGTTTCCAAACAAATTTTTTCTATATTTGTGCAAAAATATAAAAGGAATAATCATTATAACATTTACAACATGAATGGAATTTTAATAAGTCATAACAAATAATTTCATAGATGATTCCTTTATATGTTTTTAATGTTATTTTAAATGAAAATATTTTTTAGAATTTATTATGTTTTTTATTTTTTTCAAAGTGGAAATTATATTTTCCTCAAAAAATGTTTGAAAAAAAATTTCTGAATTATTTTCCATTTAAGATGAAATCTATTGGTGTTACCATTTCCATAATGGGGATATTATACAATTATATAATTCAAATTATATATCATAATGGTTTATGTTTTTATGGAATTATGTTTATGAAACTCATTTCTCTGATTCTTTCCATGAATCAGCCTCTCTCAGCAAACGAATCACCAAAAATGGTTCGATTGCTTTCATTGAAGCAAGCTCAAAGATTTTAGAAGAGAAACTTCAGGAATGTCGATTCTCTCTTCTGGCCAGATTTTCGGGAACTCAGAGTGATGTTCCAGTTAGGGTTGATGAAGTGCGAGCTTTCCGATCCAAGATCTGGGGATTTACTGATTGGAAGTTGATCTCAATTGGAAGAGGTACATTTCACATTGTCTTTCCCTCTAAGGAATTGCAAAATGTGGCTTGGAGTTTTGGACCTATAGCGATGAAGCCTGGTTACATCACGGTCCAGCAGTGGGATCCATTGATGAGCCCTCTTGCAATCAAGAACTCCTGTAACCAGACTTGGATTCGAATCAGGGGGCTAAACTGGTTTTTCTGGCATCCATGTGTTCTATGGAAAATTGGATCTTCCGTTAGCTCTCCCATTATGGTTGACAAGGAGACTGATCATCCTAGGTATAACCATTTTTTCCAAGTCCATATTGAGATTGATTTGGCTAATGTTCTCATTGATACTGTTTTCTTGTTTCGGGTGAAATTAAGCTAGAGCTCTGCATTCAATATGAATGGATGCCTAACTTTTGTTAATCTTGTTTATGCATTGGTCATATCCATTCACAATGCCGTAGGAGTTTAAAATGCTCCCTCTGTAAGTCACTGGGTCACACCTATGATAAGTTCAAGAAAAAGCTTAATAAGGATGACCCCTAGATAAAGGACCCTCCAAAGGCAGCCCCATCTTTTGCTGAGGTTGTGCAACATGGATTGCCCAAGTCTGATGATGTATAGCATGCCACTGTTGATGCCTCGATGGAGACTGATAATTCTTTATGTCTGGCCTCATTTGGAATTAAGGTTGGAACTGAGAAAAAGGCATGGGATGATATTGCAGAGGAGGAAGGGAATATATGAGAGCATGAGGTGGCTATTCAAGATCATGTTAATCATGAACTTCCTGAAAATCATTTTTTTTATTTTCAAATGGCCGGTTTGAGGGTAGCCGGTTCCCTTGCAGCCCGGTTTGAGGAAAACCGGAAACCTCACAACATTCCAGTATCAAACCAGCGGAATACAAAACCAGCGAAACAAATTCAAAATCAAACACTAATCAAACCACGCGCCTCCTCGAGCTGCATGCCACCTCGAGCCGCACGCCACCTCGAGAAACCCGTCGATGAAAATCCAGCCGTCTCCATACATGTCGCTGGCGATAGATTCTGGCCATCTGCCTCCATTGACATCGTCGAAAATGAATAGATCAACACCATTTAGGCAGAGACATCATCACCGGCGACCATCGTGAAATAGCATGTCACCGGCGAGAGAACTCGGCCATCAACATCCATCGGCGTCATCGAAATACAACGGATCAACACCATACAACAATCGTCCCAACACCAGAATGCCGGTGAGCTTCACCGACGTCCATCATCACGCACTCATCCGCGTCGGCAATGAGAAATAGCGCATCACCGCCGGTGAAACTCTTCACCGATTACAACGAGGCAGAAACTCTCGTCAATGTATCATCAAGGTAGAAACCCTCGGCAAAGAACCAGCAGACCCAACCACAAAAACATAAAACAGAAAAATAAAAAAGAAAACAACAACAGAGCCCATCGCCACCTTCAGCCCCACTGGAGAAGACCCCGAAAACCCCCAAATCACACACATCCACCCAAGATCGAAGCATCAAACCCAAAATCTTGACCTAGGGCCGGCTCTGCAGCGCGAGGACCACGAACCCACAAACCCGCTCCTGGCGTATGCTGGAAATTATATCATCCTCGTCGCAACCTGGTCTTAAGCTCATGGGTCCAGATCTGACAGCGTCACGGAATCTCGGGACCTAGAAAATCTGCCATTGGCTCATCAATCTGGAAATTCTCAAGGTGATCCAGGGGTGGCATGTCCACCCGGATCTCCTGCTCACAAGGTAGGCAATCTGGAAGAAGAAACGGCCTTAGTGAAGCAGGTCACTGAAAATTCCCCTATCTACTCTCCCTTAGATCAAATGGAGAGTAGAGATGCGGATGAGGCAAGGGTGGTAGAGAATAAAGAGGAGCTACCAATAAAACCAGCTGCAAATTTTTTTTTCTATGTTAAAAACTATTAATACCCCAGAGTTTGAATTGCTGAACCATGAAGGTCTGAAAAATGCAGGTTGTAACAACCGAAGATTCATTCCTGCTGCTGAAGAGTATGTGGAGGGATCTAGGGAGAAGGAGTATACTGCTCAGTTTGATGCTCAAACAATGAAGGTCACAGAGGAGCCTCATGTGGATGTATTGCAGGAGCAGTCTCCCATTGCAGTGCAGGTTACTAATGTAGTTCAAGGGGATAAACTGCATGACCACTCCACTGTACATCAGAATGATCCTGGACAGGATAGGGATCCCTCTCATGAGGATTCTGATTCTAATAGGATGAAGAATAAAGGCATGAAAAGGGGAAGAGGTCGTCATAACAGGGGAGGATCTAGCAGTCGTGTCCGGCCTAGGAAGAGGTAACTCTATGGTGTGCATTTGTGTTGGTTTATGGTGTAGTTCTATGCATGTAAGCACCCCCTTAATCTTCTGTATCTTTATTATCTTTTTTTCAAAAAAAAAATTGGGTCATGGGATTAGAACCCACGACCGAACCTTCTTGATACATTGTGTAACGATTTATATCTCATGATATATGCAAGAGTGTAATGGGTATTGAACCCGATTCAGTAAGATAGGGTTGGAATGGGGAATAAAAAATCTATTATGGTCTTGAGAGTTAACCTTGACAACTATGATGATTTTGGGAGTGTACTCATTCTAATATGTTATCCTGGGATTTTTTCCTTGAAAAATTTTAAAATGAATTTGTATGCTTTTGTGTACGCCATAGATTCCACCTTTTATGCCAATGTTATGCTCTCATATATCGTGTACATTTATTTCCTTATGTTTCATGTCTTATGAACTACCAATATTTCTTCCATGATTCAAGATTATGATCATTGATGTTTATGGTATGGATTTAAAATGCTATTCCAAATTTGAAATACCCTTATAATCATATTATGATTATATATCTCCCTTTTTTACCGATATTAATCATATTATATCTAACTTTCAATATTTCCTTTCACTAATTTATCAAGAAATATATTGTGTATGATATGTCTAAGAAGGTTTCTAGTTGTGATGAACGTATTAGGATATGTGGTATCTCACTTTTGGATTAGTGTTTCTATTTCCAAATTTATAATGGCACTAAACAATTACTGTCCCCAGTTATGTGTTTTTTTATGTATTTAATATTCTTAAAAATTGATTTAATATATATGCATGAAAATTCGAAGTTAGTATATTGGTTGTACCTTCTACATCTTCTTGATGGAGACATAGTCAAAAGAGAAGTTGAGAACTAGCATCGACAATATGGTCAACATGTATCTCTTAGAAATCTCAAGGATAATGGCTCTCAGTATCCACAATAATAATGAATCAATGTTGCCACAAATAAAATTGAGTCTCAGGTCAAGCCACAAGGCTATCAAGTCCCAATGTTTTTTGTGGTTCAGATATTAAGTTCATCGTATCTTGCTTCTCCATATAGTTGGTCCATAGGGTTTATATATCATGAAGCTGTTATTGGTCATTAATTATGTCCATATTACCCCTTCCATGTTTCTTTGTCAATATCCCTCATCATTTCGTATCAACATGCTCCCCCACTAAAGGATTTCCAATCCATGATGTACCACCTTCCATTTTATTCCAAAATAATACATCCAATGGACATATATATGAAATAAAAGTGAATACAATGTATAATAACACTGTGGAAAATCAATCATGGTTATTTGTATCCATACACTCACATATGTGATTAAATTACCAACATGGTCTCAATGGCTACAAATGGAAGCACATCTCATCAAACATAAAATATGGCCTCCCTGGCTACACACTCATAAAAATGAAATAAAACTCAAGAATATTCTAAATAATATTATCATACAATGTCATATCTTGCTAATAAGAATATACAAGTACTCAAAATTTTAAGGTATTTTCTACCTCAAGAATATCAACATCATTGTTAAGATTCACACATAGTTTCGTAGCCTGAAACACATTTGAACTCTAATCAACACTAGATCATGCACCACAATCTTCTACAACCAATTAAAACTAGGAATAAAAATGGTTCAGGAATGATACTCGAGATGGAATTAATAATATTAATATGACTACATCAACATACCTGACTACAACCAGCATAGTCAATGGAAGATCTATGTATGGTTGGAGGAAGGGAAGAAATAGTTTCTCTATAACAATGAATACATTATAAAAATGAGTATCCCATTAGTTCGGATAAATAAGAAGTGAAGTTTAATCTCCCATGGTATGATCTTATTACAATATTGTCCAAAATGCTTTAAAAATATCGATTTTATCGAAAGATGTAATCCATAACAAAATAAATCCCACCCAAGCACACCCCAAGATCATCCAGCATGTCTAGAATTCATATAGATTTATTAAATGGTAATGGAATGGATATGGATTAGATTTATAAGTAAATTAAATAGGTCAAAATGAAATTAATGTCCATAAAAAATGATCATGTGTCCCCCCTTTGAAAATTTTGAGATATGCTACGTACGAATGAAATTTTATTCATTTGGATTCCAACTACATTATCACCACGACCTCTAACATGGACACCACCATGTTCAAATTGGATTAAAACACACAAAACATTAACACCCAATAGGGTTAATATGGCATCCTTCCATTTTATTACATAACTTTTCATTGCAATTTACAAATAGAGTATCATTAAAGTCTAGTGTCTTGGAAAAATAGAACATAATACAAAAAAAATTATAACATTCTTTTAATAATATTAAAACAATTCATGAAAATTTCATCCTAAAAAAATTACTATATCTCATAACCTGGGGATGTACATCAAAGGAATGGTGAACATAAGTCTTTGTAAGGGAAAACATGGAAACAGTTTACATGTGAACTTAAGAGAATACACTAAGACCATGAGGAAATATCATAAAGGAAAGAGAATAGATATATCATGATAATAATAACATGAATAATAAATTTAAAATTAGGATATAATATTAAATTAATATATTCCTATGAATATCACCAAGGTTCATCCCCATGGTGTTATAAAAATTACCACGGTTATTCACCAATGTATCATAAAACTTGTCATCTCTATAGATTGATTTATTTACCCAATGATTTGGAGTTGTATAAGGTTGAACCCTTAATATGTATTCATTTTCGTGTGATCCACATATATATCATAATCAAAAATTCCCTAAATAAATCAAAAAAAATGAAATGGGTTTCTTATCAAAATCTTGGCGTTTTAAAAAGTGATTAACAGCATGATCATTCTTTCATTCATAACCCATGTAATGGAAATTGTAGTTTTATATATGTAAATTCTAGAATAAAATATATCAATTTTTATTTCTTAATGAATTCACTTTGAAATTTACATGTTTTGGTTATTCACATAATGAAAATTAGAGAATTTCTTGAGAAAAATGAGGGAGATTTTGAGACAAAAATTACAAAATATAACGACAACTAAACATGGTTTTAGAAAAAATTTAAAAGATAGGAGATAAGGGTTACCTATTCATAAAAGACACATAATATATTATAGAATAATAATATAATGTAAATAAGAACATGGTATGGAAACATAAAAGACATAACACATAAAAGATAACTTGAAAGGAAAAAAGGGAAGTAGTGAATTCCCTTATGAAATTTTGGCATCCTAACAGCGTCGCTTAAAAGTTCATAAAATCAGTTGATGAGATCTAAAAAGATATCTCATAATTTTTACATAAAATGAATAGAAATAAGGATAAAAAATAACATTCCCTAGCATAATAAATGGAAATTGAAAGACATAACAAAAAATAAGTCTTTACTAAAAGAGGAGGGTGAGAGGTTTCCTTACCTTGAAGAGTTACTTCAAAAAATCAATTTTTGGGACCTTGGACAGATTAAGGAAACCTTGGGGGCCTCCATGGAGGTAAAATTACAAGATATTTTTTGAGGGGGAATTTTGAGTGAATGTAATGAAATAATGGGTTGGTATTTATAACAAAAGTTGGGGAATTTTTGATTAATTTCCATGGGACCCCTCATTGATGGTATTTGAAAAACCATGGGCTTACCATTGTATATATCCCTGTAATTGGCCACATGGAACACCTCATACCATATTTTATTCTACAAGAGTTGACCAGAATTATTAAATCCTTATTACATCATTAATGATGTCATTATAAAAACAAAAACTCCAAGCCGTATTTTTACTATTCACCGAAAAACAATATATTTTATAGAAAACTCATAAATTCACTATAAACTAATAGAAATGTTCTAAATTAAAAAAATTAACTACATTTTATAATAATAATTTTTTAAATATGGGATATTTAATTTTTATAAAAAATTTCTATTTACTCGAAATAATATTAATACTTAACTAATTATTTCTGAAACAGTTATTTACTGATTATATTACATCTCATTACCATTAAGAATTCCTTAATTATATTTATAGTTTCATATATGAGGTTAAAATTCTATTAGATACATTGGTATTCATAATATTAATATAAATATTCATAATTTAAAATTCCCCGATAATTTAGTGGATCTTATCAGACTCGAGATTTCTTATTTATTACAACTATATATGTCTATTTTTTTAAAAATAATTTCACATTATTAATTATTTAAATTATAAAAAAAATATTTTAAAAGAATTTTTTATCAATATTCATCAACAATATGAAAATCTTAAAAATTCAGGCCATATTTATTTTAACATTTGTAATTCAAAAAAATTACCATAATAAGAAATAACAATTTCATTTACATAAAAGAAGTATACAAAGTAACTATGTCCATGTTACATATCCCTTTATAACACATAAACAGGACCTAATACTAAGGTGTGTAATGGTGAGTGAATATTAGAGTAGGTGAACAAAATTTCTCGAGTAGTGATCTCTATTAGCTAGAAATCCTCCGAAAGATGATTATGTTCAAGATTAACATGTTTAAGCTCATCTTGGGATTTTTCCAGAGAAAATACTGGTGATGTTACCTCCATCCCATGATATGAAAGATGGGATTCATACGGGCTGTGTCAACAGGATGAGTCCATCAACTCTTTTTTATTAATTAATTATCCATTATTATTTATATTTTAATCAACAATTATAACGTTAAAAATTATTAATGTTTCCAACAATCATATTGACCAATGGTCATATAATGGTCAAAACCTGATAGTCACATTTCATTGATACTTATATATTTTTTTATTGATTATTACATAGTAAGGCACAAATTTTGAGGAAACAAAAAATTATTCAAAATTTTGGGACATTACATTCATCCCCCCTTAAGAAATTATGTCCCTTATATTTTAATCAACAATTATAACATTAAAATTTATTAATGTTTCCAACAGTCATATTGACCTATGGTCATATAATGGTCAAAACCTGATATTCACATTCCATTTATACTTATATATTTTTTATTGATTATGACATAGTAAGGCACAAATTTTGAGGAAACAAAAAATTATTCAAAATTTTGGGTCATTACATTCTTCCCCCCTTAAGAAATTGTGTCCCTGAAATTTCAACATGTAACCTCATAAGAGAAAAGGTTTGGGTACTTCTACCTCATAGACTCCTCTGGTTCCCACGTTGGTTCTTCATATCTATTGTTCCTCCAAAACACTTTAACAATTTAGATAGTTTTTTTTCATGGAACCTTATCTCTATGATCCAAGATCCCCACTGGTTACGCCACATAAGAGATGAAATGTTATAGTTTTACAACCTCTACATTTAGAACACGTGACGGGTTAGATATCTACTTATTCAAGAGGGATACATGGAAGACATCATGAACTTTTTCTAGATTCAGAGAAAGTTCAATCCAATAGTCCACTAATTCTACGTGATAAAAGATTTCATAGGGGCCAATGTACCAACAGATGGGATTTCCTTTCATCCCAAACCTCATGCCTCTCTTCCATGTTCAAATTAAATGAAAAACTTTTTCACCAACAAAAAACTCGATGTCCCATCAATAGATGTCGACATAGATATTTTACTGACTCTGAGCAACCTTAATGTGTTGTTGGATGGAATGAATATTTTCTGTCATCTTTTACACAAGATCGGGACCAAGAAGCTTTCTCTCACATTATTCATCCCAACAAGTGTGTGTTCTACATCAGTTCCCATATAGAGCATCATAGTCTTCCATTTGAATTCTTGTGTGGAAACTACTATTGTAATATAACTCAACTAATGGGAGATATTGATCCCATCGACCTTTAAATTCCATTGAGCATGTTCTAAACATGTCTTAAAGTGTTTAAATAGTAAGTTCAAATTAGCCATCAGTTTGAGGTTGATAGGCCGTACTAATTTTTTTTTTCTACATAGATCATGTTGAAAAAATATCTAAAAATTTGATGTGAACCTTAGATTATGATCTGATAGGATAGAAAGTGGAACTCCATGCAGCCATACCACTTCCTTTACATAAATCCTGGAAAGTTGATCAAGAGAGAATTATTCTCCAATAGAGAATAAATAGGGAGTCTTGGTGAGATGGTCCACTATAAAACATATTGCATTGATTCCTTTGGATGTTCATGGGAGACTACTGAAAAATTTTAAGGTGATATTGTACCACTTCCATGGTGGTATGGGTAGTGGTTGTAATACTCTTTTTGGAAGTTGTCTCTCTTCTTTCACATACTGACATACCATGAACCTTATAGTATAGTTAATAATCTCCTTTTTCATATTATCCCACCAAAAATTATCATAAAGGTACCTATAAATTTTCATTCTTCCATGATGTATAGGGAAAGTAGAGTTATGTGTTTCATCCCTTAGCACTTTATCTATGGAATTGATGGAACACATAGTCTTGTACCAAATTTCAGTTCACCTACTTGATAAATACTGAAATCAGGAAAATTCCCATCCTTCATAGCCTCAAACATATTTTTTAACAAAGGATATTCATTATTATCCTTCTTGATCTTCTCTAGTAATAAAAATCGAAAAAATAATTTGGGATAGGGTTGATAATGGCCTTTCCCCTATAATTTCCAAATCCATTTTCACTAGGTCTTAGATCAAGGGATCTCTTTGAATCCTCATCCTAGATAGAACCACTTGTTCTTTCCTACTTAATGCTTCAGAAACATTGTTTTCTATTCCAAGATGATAATGAATTGAACAATAATAATTTTAAGAAGTTCCAACTATCTCCTATTTTTCATGTTCATTTCCTTTTGGTTGAAAATATACTTCAAACGTTTATGGTTTGTGTATATATTAAATTTATCCCCACAATGATAGAGCATCAATATCAATAGGGAAAAAACTACTGCAACTAGATCAAGATCACTCATCATATATTTCGGCTCATGAGTGTTCAACATTCTATATGCATAAGCAATCACCTTTTCATTTTACATGAGGACACACCCAAGCCCTTTCAGAGAAGCATCACTTAAAATAACGAATCCTTCTATGCTTGATGGCATAATTAACATGGGTGGAGTAAAAAATATCTTCTTCATCTCTTGGAAACTTTACTGTCACTCATTTTTCTAGATGAACATGAACCCTTTTGGAGCTAACATGGTTATTTAATTATAAAGGCATGAATTTTTTTTCACAAACCTCATTTAATATCCTGCTAATCCAAGGAAATGATAAATCTCAGTTATTTTTGTAGGCTGAGGCTACTCCTATATAACCATTATCTATTTGGGGTAAAATATGATTCCTTAAATGAGAGAAATGTTACCCAAGGACGAATCATGTTGCAAAAAAATTCACATTTTCTAAACTTTCCAAAAAGCATATCCATCCGTAGAGTTTTTAAATTAACACTTAGATAATCCTCCTTTTCCTGACTAATTTTGGAGTATATAAAAATATCATCAATAAAAACTACCACAAAATCATCAAGGTATTCCTTAAAGACTATATTCATCAAATCCATAAAAATAGTTGATTCATTAGCCCGTCTTAAGGGAATAACAATAAACTCATAATTCCCAAATCTTGATCAGTAGACAGTTTTTAGAATATCTTCTTTATTAAAAATCAATTGATGATAACTAGATTGAAGATATATCCTAATGAAGAATTGATCACCACGAATTGGATCTGATAAGTTATCAATTCTTGAAGGAGGGTATTTTCTGTTCATTCTGATCCTATTCATTTCTATATAATCAATACATATCCACATTGATCTATCCTTCTTCTTCATAAAGAGAACAGGTTCTCCCCAAAGAGACACACTTGGTCAGATAATCCCATTCTCCAAAAGATCTTTTAGTTCTTCTTTAATTACTCTTGCTCCACATTTTCCATCTTGTATGGGGTATTTGATATCAGATGAGATCCTAGAATGTGTTCAATAGAGAACTCTTCCTCTCTTTCTCGAGGAGGTCTAGGTAACTCCTCATGAAATACGTCAATGTATTCATGGATGATGGTAATATTTTCTACCATTATACCCTCATTTATATATTATTTGTCATCAATTATCTCCATAAAGAAGGATATAGGAGGGGCTTCTAGAGAAATTCTGGTTGATAAATATCTCTATAGAAGATAACTGTAGGTTTCCCATTAATGAATAATGAGATTTACTTCCTTCTAAATTTGATCTTAGCATTATAATTTGAGAGTGAGTCTATCCCTAGTATACTGTTGAATTCGATCATGGGAATGACTAATAGATTTTATATAATATTATTCTCAATAAATTAAAAACTAGTTTTTCTAAACACTGGTAATGCATGGATAATCCTTCTATGAGTCTTGACTGATAACTCTACTTTTATAAATTCAGGGGTTGATTCTAAGTCCCTTGCAGACAAAGAGTAAATAAAGGAATGCGTAGAACTATAATCAATCAAGGTACTTAATAACTTTGATAGAACAGTTAGAGTACCTACCACCACATCATTTGGAGCATCAGCATTAGTTGTCATGATAGAAAAAACAGGACCTTTCTCCCTTGGACTTTCTTGAAAATGATTTTCATTCCCCTCAACTACCCTCAAATTTAGATAGAGATTCAAAAAGTTCCCAAGTTGTCCACACATATATAATTGGACTTTAGTTAGGTAATGAACCATTTTCCCATTATTGTTAGTGTTTTGAATTTGAGGCTTCACCTCACTACAAAAATGTAGTGTGATATGGCCACCACTTCCACACTTGTAGCACTTCCTTCTCCCGAGTATATAGTTCCCTGAAAGCTTCTTCCCACACTTATTACATGTGGTATGTTTCACTTGCTTGCCTCATCTTCCCTGATCAAATATCCTCCATAAGATTGGATCTATTGATCCATTCTTGTTATTGGATTCATGAGACAACTACATCTCAATGAACTCTTGTTCGACTTTTATAGCACTCTGCTGGATCTCCCCATAACTATCATAGTATCAGTTTTCTAGATTCTTCCACATAAGTGGTCTTACTCCACTAAAGAATCTATCAACCTTACTATTTAGATCAATGAAAATGTATATGTGTAACATGAAAGCCATATGATGTTCATATCGTATCTTCTCCAAAATTCATTATCCCTCTTCTACGGCTCGAGAAAATCCTTCTCCAATTCCGTTCTCATCGAATGAGGAGATTACTTATTGATGAAGATCCCACTAAACTCTTCCCACTCCATTACTTCAACCTCCACTCTTTTCCTCATGTTTTTATTTAGTTCCCACTTTTTATCAGATTTTCCCTCTATGCGGTAAATAGCCTGGGTCACCTTTTCTTGGTTTTTATAGGGGAGCATCGAAAAGGTCTTTTCAATAGAGATAATCCACTCTTCAGAAATTTTTGGGACGGTAGATCCACTGAACATGGGTGGTTGTTGACACATAAAGAAATCAATATAAATTTGTTCCATTCATGATAAAATTAGTCTCTTGGCTGGATTCATGTTATTTTTCATAACTTGATATAGATTGTTTATCATTCTCATGCAGGTTTCTATTTTGGCTTCCATTGGGGGGTTGTCGTCGCATGGTCTATTGTGGTCCACATTTTCACAATTCCCCCCATTTCCCACCATTCTCAAAAAGAAGAAAACCTTAGTGAGAATATTAATTCATTTACAAATATTTTAACTATAAATGATTTTTATTTCTCAAAACATAATGCTTAAACAAATTATTCTTTAAATAGAATTTCATTTATCTACAAGTTATTCACAATGATTCATAAAAAGATTGTTATTAACCAAACATATCACCAATGAATGTCACACTAGGAGTGTAGAAAGGCCAGTTGTCATGAACCAATTCCTGTTAGATTCTAGATAAATGTTTTGCTTTTGGGTTTTACCCCTAGATACATCTGTGCCAGAGCCACATCCACTTGTTCATATCCAGATAGGGATTTATTTGTTTAGAACCCGCATACTTAATATTTCATCAAAAATACCAGGATGTTTTTCTGTATTTAAACTTTTATTTAGGGTTCTTCATAAAGTGATCATATCATAATTTCCCCAAATAACTAAACTATAATTTGATACCAACTATGGACTCTTGTCTTTTTATTACAAAACATTTATTTACATTTTACAAACATAGGATCTATAAAGTCTAGTGTCATTGAAATACGAATATAATACCAGAAAACATATAACATTATTTTAATCCTCTTTAAATTTTTCTTAAAAAGACCCTCGTTAGAATCATTACTATATCTCATAACATGGGGACATACATTAAAGGAATGCATGAGCATAAAGACTAATAATGGAAAATAGGGAAAAGAGTTTATATGTGAACATGAGAGAATACCATAAGAACAAGAGTTAATATCATAAGGGCATGATAAGAGATATATAATGATAATAATAACTTGAATAATATCTTGAAAATGTGGCTATAAATTCAATTTAGACATTCATAATCATATCACCAAGTTCCATCCCCAATGTGTCATAACAATTACAATGTTTATTCAACAATGTATCATAAAACTTATCATCACTTGAGATTAATTTCTTTACCCATTGCATTAGAGCACTAATTGGGAACACCCTTAATATGTATTCATTTTATTGTTATAAAAATATATCATAAACAAAAATTTCATAAATATCCCAATGATAATAAATGGAAAGGGTTTCATATCAAAAACATGGCATTTTAAAAAGTGATTAAAAACGTGATCATTATGTCATTCATAACCTAAGGAAAGAGAATAAGGGTTTTATGTATTTCAATTGTAGAATAAAATATATCATTTTTATGTCTCAATGAATGAAAAAGGAAATGAAATAGGATTTGGTATTCACAAAATGAAAATAAGTGAGTTTATTGAGAAAAAATTAATATATTTTGAGTCGAAAATTTTGCAGCATAACATCTAAACATCATGGTTTTAGAAAAAAATTAAAAATAGAGGTTATAGGGGTCACCCATTCATAAATGAATCATAATTTTGTAGAGGAGAATAATATAAGGGAAATAAGAACATTTTATGGAATATTTCAAGACATAACCCAAAAAAGAGAACATGAAATATAAAAAATAAAAGTTGTGAATTCCTTTAAGAAAATTCAATAGCCTAAAGTTGTCACATTATATTTCGTTAAATCAGTTGATTAGAGTGAAAAGGGTATATCATTATTTGGACATAAAATGTATATAAATAAGGATTCATAATAACATTTCCCAACATTATAAATGGAAATTAAATGACATAACATAAAATAAGTGTTGACTAAAAAAGGAGGGAGGGAGTTTCCCTTACCTTGGAGAGTTGCTTCAAAAACTAAAGGTTGGGACCTTAGGGTGAATGAAAGAACATTGGGAGGACTTCAAGGGAGTTAAAAAAACCACATCTTCATTGATGTGGAATTTTAAATGAAATTAATAAAGCAATGGGTTGGTATTTATAGAAAAAGTGATGGAATATTTTATTAATTTCCAAGGGACACCCCAATAGTTGTATTTCCCAAACAATGGCCTTTCCCATGGTATTTTCCCATTGTGTTGTCCACTAGGGACACCTCATAACATATTATATTCCTAAATAGTTGACTATAATTTTTAAAACATTATAACATCACTGATTATGTAATTAAAGTCACTGAAACTCAAACCCTTATTTTTACTATTCACCTAAAAACAAAACAGTTTATAAAAATCAAATAAATTCACCCTAACATGATATCAATATTATGAATTTAAAAATGAACTACATTTTATGAGAATAATTTTCTAAATATAATATATTTAATTTTTATGTAAAATAACTATTTCCAAAAAAAATAAAAATACTTTACTAATAATTTCTAAAATATTTATTTACATATGGACTTATATCACATTACCATTCACGGTGCATAAATTAAATTAATAATTTCAAAGTGAGGTTACTATTCCCTTGTTCACATTACTATTCATAATGGTAATATTACTATTCATAATTTACTATTGGCTAAAAATTTTGTTGATCTTATAAGACTCTGTATTTCATACTAATCACAAATATATGTGTCTCTTTTTTTAAATAATTTTACATTATTAATTATTTAAAGTATAAAAAATATATTAAAATACACTTTTTTTCAATATTCATCAATAATATGAATCTTCTAAAAATTCATCCCATATTTATTTTGACATTTTAATTTCAAAAAATTTACCATAATAAGAAAAAAAAAATTCTTTGTACAAAAGGATTACACAAAGTAATTAAGGCCTCATTACATATCCCCTTATAACACCTACATAGGACCTAAGTGTAAGGTGTGAAATGGTGATAGAATCTTGGAATAGGTTGGAAAAAAATTACCAAGTGGTGATTTTTATTAGCTTGAACTTCTCCCAAAGGATATTATGTTCAAGATTATCATGTTGATGCTCGACTTGGTCTTGGTCTCAAACAAAGCCCAGTGATGTTATCTCCTTCCCAAGCTCCAGCAGATTGGATTTGTAGTGCCTGAGTCTACTGGATGTGGCCATCGACTATTCTTTCGGAATTAATTATCCATTATTATTTATATTATAATAAAAAATTATAATGTTAAAAATTATTATTGATTACAACATTCATATTGACCAAAGGTCTTATAATAGTCAAAACCCAATGGTAAAATTTCATTTATACTTATATATTTTTATTTATTATTACATAGAAAGAAACAAATTTTAAGGGAAAAATAAAATTCAAAATTTTGGTTCGTTATAGTGAACCACCATGGGAATGTTCAAAACAAAATTGACAATTTTTCCGTCACCATGGTCTCTATTATGGGTGTGGTTAGGTTTCTCTGGTATTGGTCCACGTAATCCCTCCTAGTGCTCCATGCTCGAGACCAGACCCTAACCATACAATTTTCTCACCTCTATTTTACATAGTGGTTTACTAGGGGAAAATATATCCTACATCATAGCCATTTATTATCCCTATTTGAACCATTTAGACTCCAGTACACCGAAATATACTAAAAATGATCAAGGATCCACTTATGTATGGATGATCCAAAAAAAGGTGAAGAGGAAAAATGATTAGTAGATCTAATAAAAAAATTATTAGCCTTTAAAATAATACATTGAAATTACATGAGTAAGAAATGTATAAAAAATAGATATTATTTAATGTATAATTATCATATAATCTCCCATAGATGAAATATAACATTGGAAATCCTGAAAAGAAACGATATAGTGACATAAAATCTTACCTCAGTTCCTTTCTTGATTTATTTGAGCTCAAAACTCCTAAATAAATAATATTAATGTATTATAAATCTACTAAAAATACATATTCATATTCATATTGAAATATATCATTCCATTATAATTTTTAATTATAATTTTATTAGAAATACTTCATCAAAATTCACAATTGGGTGAAAACCAGACTTCTTTCCATACATGTTTTTGTTCGACAGTTCCAAACCTTCCTCCTTGTTGTCAGATTCATAGTCTCGAGAATATTTAAAAAAAATTAATTGTCATATTTATTCATTTTATAAAATTTCATAACCATTCATTTAATGCATGATGAAAAATTAATTGCATCACTTCATGGAGACAGTAGCCAGTATATATATGCGGGTGATGTTTTAACTTTTTAATGGATGGAATTAAAGTAAAATTCATACTAATTCACCATTAAATTTACTTAATTGTATTATAAAAAATTTACAATTCCATTAAATATATTATTATTACACTCTTTTCAAATATGAAATGATAAACTAATCGCATCCCTTTTTGGGTGTGGTAGTCCACATATAGGAACAATCGATGTTATTATTTTCCAAAATTTGTTAAATTGATATGAAATGGGTATACCATTAACATAAAAACATATTTTTAAATAAAATATACTGATTTCACCATGTTAATATGGTTATAAAACGTTTTTATGAGGTTTAAGAATAAATAAATATAAAAAAGATCAATGAGAACACATACCTCCTCTTTGAGTATCGTGATTTAAAAATAAGATTAAGGATTATTTGAATGGCCTTTTGGGAGGATCATCCCATTAATTTCATGTATAAGGATGTTCCTAGAGTATTTAGTAATATCATTGTTAATATAAAGGGATCATTTTTCATGTATTAGAGAATAGATGACATCATGTCATAAGTGAGGGAAGTGGCACACTAGTTATACTATGAATATTAAAATATAATAAAGTATTTTTCAAAGGAAAGTGGTAAAAAATTAGCTGAATTTAAAATAAAAAATGATTTAATATCGAATATATTCACCCAATATGACTTTTAATTGTTTTTAGTTCATTCTAACCCATCAATCAATAGTTTAACCCATTACAGACCCTTTAAACATATAACATAATAATGAATTTTTAGCTTGATTTCTATTTATAATAACCAATAATGAAATTGAGATCTATAATAAATTAGGATTTTATAATTAGAAATATTAAAAAAATTATTAGATTCAATTTTTATAAGTGGTATAAAATTATTTTAAAATATTTTTGAAAAAAATCAATTAATCCCAATTTGAAAAAAATGAATTTCATGCATAAAAAGGATTTATCCATATTATTTTCATAGTAAAAAACAATTAGATATATGTTACTGTAATTTATTTAATACATTATTTAATACATTTATAAAAATAATTCTTCTTTACTTGTTATTTAAATTTATTAGGATAAAATATATAGTGCATTGTAAAAATAGTTTTCTTATAAACATATCTATTTTTACCATAAAATTCCTCAATCGTCATTTCTAAAGAATTTATAATCAAATTATGAATGATTAATCATTTTTACACTAAATAAAAATTGGCTTCATAAAAATATTAAATTAATATTGATCCTAACACATAATATTTATAAAAATTTAAATCTTTGAAAATTTAATATTTTATATATAACAATAATAATGTTATCATATAAAATTTAATATATTTTTACTGGTAATTAATCAATAATATTTCAATACGTAAAAATTTTATACATTATTTTGATAATTTAGTGAGTCTTACTCAAACCATCCAATCTAATGTTTAGGTGATATGAGTAACAATTAATAATAATTATAATTCAATTGTACATCATAGTTTGTTTAAGCTAGATGTTAAATATAATGAACAATAACAATGGCATAAAACCTAATTAAGAATAAATATATCATAACGTAATGGGGTGTTACATTCTACATCAATAAAATAATTTAATACTCAAAATTATATTAAATGGACATAAATGACTAAGTATACTTCTGCCACGTCACTTCCTCAAGTTCCCATATAGCTTCCTCAAGTTGATTATTTCTCTTAAGTCTATTAACTAAGTGAGTAGTCTTATTTCATAGAACATTAACCTAATGATCTAATATTTAAAATAGTTGTTCCTTATAAAAAATATCATTCTCCAATAGTTTAACCTCTATTTTTAGTCCATTTTAAGGATCTAATATATACTTTATCAAAGGGAAAATATAGACCATATCATGAACTTTGGTTATGTTCATTGGAAGCACCAATTGATAAGATACCATAATTATATGATTAAGAATATCAAAGGTGGTGATATATATTGGTCTTAGATTTCATTTATTTCCAAATATTATATCCCACTTCTAAAAATATATTTATAGGAATACCTTTTCACCAACTTCAAACTCTTGATCTCACAGATTATTATAGTATAAATCTTCTTTTAACTCTAAGTTGTCATGTTGTGTTGATGAATGGATTTAACCATTTCTATCAATACCATATCTAATTTACACCTCGATGAAATTATTTATCTATCTTTACTCACACACATTGTAGTTATGAAATCTCTACCATAGAGGGATTCGTAAAGATCCATCTGAAATCTTTATTCTATGATATTGTTACAATAAAACATGGAAATAATGTGTTGATAAAAATCACCTTTAAAATATAAAAAAATATCAATATATATTATATGTCTTGAATAGTCCTCATAGAAGTACTGTTGAGCCCTCTTGGAAGATTTTTGAATTCTTCCTATGATTGCTGTTTTAATAATCACAAATCATCAATTACTTAATCCAGTTGGATTTCTCATAATCACAATCTCTTAATGAATCTGTGTATATTGGTTGGATCATATTTTTATCTCTTTGTTATTGATTTACAAGTACTCTGGAAGTCCTCTGGATCAAAGGACAATGGTCGCACCGATCCATATCAAAGGACACTGGTCGCACCGATCCATATCAAAGGACAACTGTCGCACCGATCCATATCAAAGGACAACGGTCGCACCGATCCATAACAAAGGACAACGGTCTCACCGATCCATATCAAAGGACAACGGTCACCCCGATCCATATCAAAAGGCAACGGTTGCACCGATGCTGATTAAAATGAGTCACCGATCAAATGACACACTGATGCTGATCATTTGAGTCACCGAAGATGTCTCACCGATGCTGATCGAATGAGTCACCGAAGATGTCTCACCGATGCTCATCGAATGATTCACCGAAGATATCTCACCGATGCTGATCGAATGAGTCACCAAAGATGTCTCACTGATGCTGATCGAATGAGTCACCGAAGATGTCTCACTGATTCTCATCGAATGAGTCACTGAAGATGTATCACCGATGCTAATCGAATGAGTCACCGAAGATGTCTCACCGATGCTGATCGAATGAGTCACCAAAGATGTCTCACCGATGCTAATCGAATGAGTCACCGAAGATGTCTCACCGATGCTAATGACCCATCGATCACTTGACACACTGATAGTCATAAACAGCTATTTGAATTTCTTTATCTTTATTTAATCTAACCAACGGTCATATTTGGAATATTTTAAATTCTATGTCATTTATTTAATGTGTGTTGTTGGATGTCAGGGAACCGTACCTCGTACCTGCAAAAAGAAATAATTTCCTTTGATGGATCACGTGCTTTAAATAAAGGAAGGATGTGCTACTGCAAAAGGAAGGAGAAGAAATACAGGAAGAAGTGAGACTTACGTAGAAAAATAGACAGACCACAAGGTGTGATGAAGGAAAAACCAGGTGTGAATACAAAGAGATGACTGAACTTACATGAGGAGCTGTTTCAACAATGAAAACCAGTGAAGGGTTGAGAACGAGATCATAAAACAAGAACATCATCGAATACTTATTCTCTATCTCTGAACCTGGAAGTCAAGGAAACAGACGATACTATGTTTTCTAGAAAAAAACCAGAAGAGGACTCAGAGCGAATTTTGATCAATCAAAGGAGTCCAGAACTGAATGACAGATCACTAGAGCCATTTCTAAACTCTAACTATTTGCTCTATGATTTATCATTTTACATATTGAGTAGTGTGTGTTATCTGTTCTGTTTTACACACACACTGTCTCATGTACTCTAACCGGAGGATTTGTAAATCCTCACTCAATACTCTTACATCTTTTATTTCCCACTGGGATAGTGGTAGAGGTCGTGTGACCGGGACAGCTAGTTGCTATTGTGTTTGTTCCCATGAATAACTGTGGTAGAGGTCTTGGACCTGGACAGCTGGTTGCTGTTGTTATCCCCGATCCAGGGTGTGGATCATCTTTTTATAAAAGCTTTTGAGGGGACTAAGTCTCGGCTTGAGACTGAACCACTTGGTTATATTAGCTGTGTTATATCTTTCAAAGTTATTCTTTTATTCCACTGCTAATCTCTTTAAAACCAAAACTGTTTTAAAGTCACTTTGATAATTAAATTCGCAAGTGTTTATATCAGTTGTAAATCAGTAATTTGGTTTCAAAGGTTAATCAACCTTTCTGTTTTGATTAACTGGGAAATAATCAATCCCTCGAGAACCCAACTGAACCCTTACTTTGATATAAATTCACTACAGTTTAATTCAGTATTTTATTTGGGTGTTTTAAGACAAAGTCTTTTTAAAACATAAATTTTAATTAGAACTCAATTCACCCCATTCTTGAGTATCCTCTCCGACCAACAATTGGTATCAGAGGTTTATTTTAAATATATTCTAAAGTACTCTGTTTTTCAACTGTGATTTTAGTTGTATCATAATGTTCTTAAAATTTATGTTATTTATAAATTGTTATCTCTTTAAAATCTTTTCCTTAAGTAAGCTATCATGGATAATAGAGTTGAAGGTGTTTCTACCAATAGACCACCATTTTTCAATGGAACTAACTATGCTCAGTGGAAATTCAAGATGAAAATTCATTTAGAAAGAATGGGTTTTGATATTTGGATTGCTATAGAATCTGAATATAAAATTCCTACTACTGTTAGAACTACTTGGAATAAAGCTACTAAGACAACCTACAATAATAATTGTAAAGTTATGAATGCTTTATACTGTGATCTAGGAGATGATAAATTTAAGAGAATATCTACCTGTAAAACTGCATATGAGATTTGGGATACCTTAGTTGTTTCTCATGAAGGAACAACTAATGTTTAGGAGATGAGATTGAACACTTATACTATTAAGTATGATAATTTTAAGATGAAGCCTGATGAACCCATTTATGATATGTATATCAGGTTCAATGAAATTGTCAACACAATGACTTCTCTCGGAAAGGATGTTCCAGCAAAGGAACAAATCATGAGAATTTTGAGATGTCTACCTGAAAGATGGAGAGGAACCTCTGTCTCCATTAGAGAATCATGTGACATTGGTGAACTACCAGTCAAGGAACTAATTGGCAAGTTGATGATGTATGAAGAAGAACTCAAAGTGAACAAAGATGAAGACGATGAACCTAGAAGGAAGTCTGTTGCCTTCAAAACTACAACTTCAAAGAATAAGGATAAGGAAAAGCTTCAAGCTATCAATGAAAGTTCAAGCTGTGAAGATAGTGAGAGTGACTCTGACAGTGATGCTGAGATGGATCACATTGCTAGAATGTTTAAGAAATTTTATAGGAAGAATAAGTTTTTCAGAAAAACAAACTACAAAGGTAAGTATGACAACAAGGGACATTGGAAAAAGGATTGGAAGAAATCTGACAAATCAGATGAAGTTGTTTGTTATGAGTGCAAAAGGAAGGGACACATAAAAGCAGACTTTCCAAAGCTGAAATACAAGAAGAAGTATGAATACAAGGATAACAATTATAAGAAAGCCATGAAGGCTACTTGGAGTCCTTCTGAGGACAGTTCTAGTGAATCTGAAGTTTCTGAAACTGAACACAGAAACAAGGAAAACATGTGTTTTATGACAAATGCTTCTGAGGTAACTTCAGAAACTCCTTCTTCTAATTCATATTACTCTGGAGATGATTCTGAATGTGATAACATGTATAAATATGAACTATTTGAATGTTGTGATATGTTATAAGAAACTTGTAATGAGCTGAAAGACAAATACAAAGGTTTAAAGAAACAGTATGCTTTAACTGTTAAAGATAAATCTGATCTTGATATTGAAGTAGAAAAGAATGCTCAGTTTCTTAAAGAGAATAATGAACTAAAATTATCCAATTAGGAATTCAAGAAATACTTAGAGAAATTTACAAATGGTAAAGATAATCTTACTCAGATGCTAGGTAAGCAAATAGCACCTAGATACACTACTGGTATAGGATACCAACCTGGATAAAGGAAGATTACCAGAACTAGATTCATTCCTAAATCTGGACAGAATGTAGCTAGCTCTGGAACTTCATATGCTTCAATGAGTTATATTCATAGTTATGGATCTAATAAGATTTATCTTTCCAAATCTGTTGATTCTAGAAATTCTATGAGACCCATTAGACAAATCTGGGTACCTAAAGTATTATTGGCTAACCTGTCTGGACCCAAGAAGATCTGGGTACCAAAATCATTTCCTATCTAAATCTTTTTTGTAGGGAACCTGCTTAAAGAGCTCCTGTAAAAAGACATGGTACTTGGACAGTGGATGTTCAAGACATATGTCAAGAGACTTCTCATTCTTTAAAATCTTAGTCAGAGTTGATGGAGGTTTTGTCACCTTTGGTGATAATTCTAAAGTGAAAATCATCGGCTTAGGCTAGATTGGTAACACTGACTCAGTACTAATTTCTAAAGTTTTATTTTTTTATGGACTTAAATAAAACTTGTTAAGTATTTCTCAGTTCTGTGATGATGGTTTTTATGTTAAATTTGAAAATGAGTCTTGCAATTTTTTTAACTCTAAAAATGTTTTAGTGTTTTCTGCATTAAGAAGTGAAAACTTTTATGTTGTCGATTTAAATTCTTTAGCTAAGCAAAATATTACTTGTTTAAATGATTTTCATAAAGAGTCTTGGATTTGGCACAGAAGATTAGGGAACTGCAATGTGCATTCACTTAGAAAACTTGCTAGGAATAACTTAGTTAGAGACCTACCCAAACTTGAATTTCCAGCAGACAAAGTTTGTAATCCCTGTCAAAAGGGAAAGCAACATAAAGTTTCTTTAAAATCAAAGAAAGAAGTGTCAACTTCTCAACCTCTCGAGTTGGTTCACATGGATTTATTTGGACCTTCTAGAGTTTCTAGTTTAAATGGGAAGCATTATGTCTATGTTCTTGTAGATGACTTTTCCAGATATACTTGGGTATACTTTCTAGCTCACAAAAGTGAAGCTTGTTCTTACTTTGTTAAATATTCCATGTCTGTAGAGAACCTTAGTGGACTTAAGATTAAAACCCTAAGATGTGATCATGGTCATGAGTTTGAAAATCATGAGTTTGAATCTTACTGCTGACACAGTGGCTATAGTCAAAATTTCTCTGCCCCTAGGAAACCTCAACAGAATGGTGTAGTAGAAAGGAGGAATAGAACCCTGCAAGAAATTTCTAGAACTATGCTTAATGAGTATGACCTACCCGTTTAATTTTGGGTTGAAGCTGTAAATACAGCTTGTTATGTTATTAATAGAGTCTTGATCGGACCTGCTCTTAAGAGGACCCCTTATGAGTTATGGAACCATTGGAAACCTAAGGTTAACTATTTCAATGTTTTTGGATGCAAAGTCTTTATTCTTAACACTAAAGATAATCTTGATATGTTTTCATCCAAGAGTGATGAAGGAATTTTTCTAGGTTACTCAACCTCCAGTAAAACCTATAGAGTTTTCAATAAGAGAACCAAATGTGTGGAAGAATCTGTTCACATCAAATTTGATGAAACTGATCCACATGATCCTAAGACCTCTATTGAAAATCTTGAAGATGATCTCTCTGGTTTGAACCTTAATGATAAAAACAGTGGACTTGTAGTTAAAACATCCAGTTCTGGAAATTTTCCAGATCCTGCTTCTGTTGAACCTCAACCTATAGATGAACCTAAAATCTCGAGCCCTACCTTTTCTAGACCAACATGAATTCTGAAGAATCATCCTTTAGATGCTGTTGTAGGAAATCTTGACAGAGGGACACAGACTAGAGATTCTCTTAGAAATCAGGTTGAACATCAAGCCTTCTTGTCACAGCTAGAACCTAAAAATATCAATGATGCTCTCAATGATGAATTTTGGGTAATGGCTATGCAAGAGGAACTAAATCAATTTGAAAGAAACAAATTCTGGAAATTAGTACAAAGACCTAAGGACATTATAACCATAGGCACAAAATGGGTGTTTAGAAACAAAGTTGATGAATCTGGAAACATCATTAGAAACAAATCTAGGCTGGTTGCACAAGGTTACAATCAAGAAGAAGGAATTGACCATGAGGAAACCTTTGCAGCTGTAGCTAGATTAGAGGCTATTAGGATCTTACTTGCTTATGCATCACATCTGAATTTCAAGTTATAACAAATGGATGTGAAAAGTTCTTTTCTAAATGGTTTTATTATTAAAGATGTTTTTGTAGAACAACCACCTGGTTTTTTTAATCCTCATTTTCAAAATCATGTTTTTAAACTTTCTAAATCTTTATATGGTTTAAAACAAGCTCCAAGAGCTTGGTACGAAAGACTTTCAAACTTTCTTATTTCAAAAGTATTTTCAAAAGGAATAGTTGATCCCACTATTTTTATAAAAAGGATTTCAAAAGATGTGTTAATAGAACAAATCTATGTTGATGATATTATTTTTGGATCTTCTAAAAATTCTTTATGTACTGAATTTTCACAGGTTATACAAAATGAGTTTGAAATGAGCTTAATGGGAGAACATAAGTATTTTCTTGGTTTTCAAATTTTTCAAACTAAAGATGTAATTGTTCTAAATCAATGTAAATATACTAAGGATTTATTAAAATGTTTTGGTTTGGATAGTATTAAGGAAAGTGATATACCTATGAGTACCACCTGTAAATTGGATATAGATGAAACTGGTAAACCAGTAGATCAAACTAATTACAGAGGTATGGCTGGGAGTTTACTTTATCTTACTGCTAGTCGACCGGATATTATGTTTAGTGTGTGTATGTGTGCTAGATTTCAAGCTAATCCTAAAGAATCACACTTACTGGCTGTTAAAAGGATTTTTAAATATCTTAAGTATACCGTGAATTTAAGTTTGTTTTATCCAAAAAGACAATCATTTGACCGAACTAGTTATCCAGATGCTGACTTTGCTGGATGCAAGCTAGATAGGAAAAGCACATCTGGAACATGTCACTTACTTGGAAAATCGCTAGTGTCATGGTGTAGTAAGAAACAGAACTCAGTTGCATTGTCTACTGCTGAAGCAAAATACATCGCTACTGGTAGTTGTTGTGCACAGATTCTGTAGATGAAACACACCTTATTGGACTATGGATTTGATTTTAAACAATTTTCAATTAACTGTGACAATACTAGTGCGATCAACATATCTAAGAACCCTGTGTCTCACTTTAGGACTAAGCACATTGATATCAGATATCACTTTTTAAGAGATCATTATCAAAAAGGTGATATTTCTCTAGAATTTATTAGTTCTGAACATCAATTAGATGATATTTTTACAAAGCATTTATGCTCTGAAAGAGTGAATTTTATTAAACAAGAATTGTGTATGATAGATCTGTGAAACTAATCTGTGAAACTGATCTGTGAAACTAATCTATGAAACTGATCTGTGAAACTGATCTGTGAAAGTGATCTGTGAAACTGATCTGTGAAACTGATCTGTGAAACTGATCTGTGAAACTGATCTGTGAAACTGATCAGTGAAACTGATATGTGAAACTGATCTGTAAAACTGATCTGTGAAACTGATCTGTGAAACTGATCTGTGAAACCGATCTTTCTTTATATTACGTTTTATTTTGTGATTAATTAACTACTTTTATCTTTATTATGGGAACCCTAAATGATGAAATAAATGATACACGACTATTCCTATTCCCCAAACCGTCGACCTTTCATTTCTTTCCCACCAAGCCTTATTTCCTCTCTTTTCCTCCACCTCGAACCTTCAAAATCCTGCTTTCCCCAGAATCTTCAAATGGCTAAGCAGAAGAGACCGAGCAAAGGATCAGAAAGTCCTGAACCTTCAAATCATGCTCGAGGTGAGTTGAGTAGTACCTCTCAATGATCAGTAAATCCTAACCTGGAAACTCAGATTGTTGCTGTAGAAAATGAAGTCAGCTCCGCCTGGATTTTGACAAGTAAGTCACTATTGTTACAAATTTTAGATTCGCAAGGATGGAAATCCTGGTTCTCAGACAACACTCGTGTATACAACCCAAAGCTAGTGCATGAGTTTTATATAAATCTACAAGTTACTTTAGATGGTGTCGAGGCTGCCAGAATTTCTTCGGTAGTAAAAGGAAAGAAAATATCTTTTCCATCCAAACAATGGGCTGAATGTTTGAATGTACCCCACGAGGGTCGGTATGAGGATTATGCTGGAAACATTCCTCCAACCACTGAGTATTTCTCTTATGAGCTAGCATTAGATCTTTTTACTGGAAACAGAGAGTCAAGGATTATCATAGCATCAGAGCTGGACGGTGAATGTAGACTTCTCTTTAAGTTTATTCAGCACCAAATTTTCTCCAGGAAAGGAGATTTTGCTGCTGTAAGATACCAGGATGTTTTTCTGTTGTTTTTACTAAAGACCCATGAGAAGATCAATTTGTTTAGATATCTAATGGTGCACATAGCTGGAATGGTGAAACCTTCTAAGAAATCCACTGCCCTGTTCTATCCCAAAATGATCTCTGCTATGTTAAAAAGTCTGGAATGAGTTGATGAAGCTGATGAGATAGCTGAATCTGATAGCGCTTTTTTTATTACCAAAGAAATTTGTAAATGGATGAAAATAAACTTGAACCCATGGAAAAAATGATGGGTGGTTGATGAGGACAAGTTGTATAAATCCTACAATCCCACTGATCATGGAAAGAGGCTGAAGGGTTTGAGAGACCCTAGTTTGAAATCGGATGAGGAACCAATTTATTCTGATGACGAAGAAGAATTAAATGTTGAAAGGAATAAAGACACTGATGAGTCTGGTAAACAAGGGATGGAAGATGCTGAAACAGAAGAAGGAAGTATGTCACCTCCTGATTATAAGAGTGATCCTGATACTGTGAGTCCTAAGAGACGAATAGAAATTGGACCTGCCAGTCCACCTTTACCCTTATCTGAATCAGAACCAGTTCTTGGTGATAAAGAAGCTGGTGACACTGAAGTATCTGATAGTGACGTTTCTGTGAAGAATGGAAATGAGAATGGAGATGATGATGATGATGATAATAATGATGATGATGGTGATAACAGACCGATGGATGGTCTTGCTGTACCTCCAACGGAAACACATCAAACTGTACCAGAAACATATTCCAATGGCAAGAGAGAATCTCTTAAAAACAGTGGAATAGAAAGTTATGATAAACTGAAATATACTATGTGTGCTGCTGTCTGGGATGATTACCCTGGTTTTTCTGTTTTGGGATTAGAGTATTCTGAGGAAGAAGAAGAAGAAGAATCAGAATATACTGCGGTTATGATGGAAATACAACCAGTTGGGGCAAGGTTTGCTCATATTTTTGATGCTCCTGGTGCTCATATACCTAGTACTACTGTCTCTCAGTCTGATTTTGACAAGTTAAAAAGGGAGTTGCTTACTGCTATGAGAGACACTGTCAGAGAAGAAATTTCAAAGGATATTACACCAGACCTGGCCAATTCTGGTGAGTTTATTGGCAGACACATAGCCTCTCTAAATCAGATTCTAAAGGATCTACAATCTGGGTTAGTTTCTTTATCAAACTAATTTAGATCCACCATCTCTGGTATTATGGAAGTGTTGCGAAATCTGATTGAACATCATAAGAAGTCTGATCTGAGAAAGTTGAAGGCTGATATAACTCAGATAGTTGCTCAAGCCAGTACAACCAAAGTAACCAAGATCACTACTCGTGAGCTAGAGGCTCTAAAGCAGTTTGTGCATGATGAATTGGCCGCCATTAGGAAAGTTCTTGATTTGGACTCGTTGAGGAAGATGAAGGAGCACATTGATCACATTCATAAGATGGTAACAGTATATTCGGTAGATTCCACTAAAGCTCAGAGAGAAATCAAGGAAAAGGTTGATCACTATTTTTCAAAAATCGATACCAAGCATGAGATGACCCGGAATTTCAAAGTGTTAGCTAAAAATCTGAGACTACCTCCAGTCACTCAAGCTTTCAAAACTCAAGTTCGATAGTTGCAAGATTTTACTCCAACCTTGGAATGGTTCATTGAAAATAAGGATGACTTTGAGAAGGCTATGCAGTATGGTGCCGAGGTTATTCAGAATTTCATAAATCTTTTCAAGCCTTATCTGAATGCACAAGCCACTGCCGTTGTGCTTTCTACTGCTGACCCTCTCAGTGCCTCTGATGTTGCTCCATATCAGATCTCTGTTGCTCAAGATCTCTCTCATCTTCGACCAGTTCCTTAGAAATATTCTCAACCAGATCCTACAGCTCCACAGCAAATTCCGGTGGCATCCTCTCCTCCAAACTCCAGAGTCGTTTTACCACCGTTTCAAATTCGCCCAGTTCAACATTCCTCCAGGCCTTCCAACTTACCCACCATTGATCCGTCAGACAAGGGAAAAGTCCCTTTACACCCCCAGTAATAGATGTGCGTTGTTTTTGATAGGGTGAACCCTGATGTGATTGTATTATGATGTCTTATGAACTTTAATCTCTTTTCTTTTTATTCTCACTGCTGCCGTCTTTTAATCTCTTCTTTATCTGTTTTCCCTCCTTTTTGATTATCACAAAGGGATAGAAATCTATATATCTATGGATCTATAGTAGGTATGGGGGAAATGGGAGAAATCTGTATATCTATGGATCTATGGGAGATATGGGGGAGATGCATCTCTAAAGGGGGAGATTTATATCTTTGTATGGCAATGCTTGCATAAGTATTTAACAGGCCTAATTTCAGGGGGAGATTTATATCCCATTATGTTTTTTATTCTTATTATTCCTTATTATTGATGATATATTATATTTATTAATGGCTAAGCTTTGTGATTGGATAAGAGTTGTGATTATCAAAAAGGGGGAGATTGTTGAGCCCTCCTGGAAGATTGTTGAATTCATCCAATGATTGCTGTTTTAATAATCACAAATCATCAATTACTTAATCCAATTGGATTTCTCATAATCACAATCTCTTAATGAATCTGTGTATATTGGTTGGATCATGTTTTTATCTCTTTGTTATTGATTTACAAGTATTTTGGAAGTCCTCTGGATCAATGGACAATGGTCGCACCGATCCATATCAAAGGACACCGATCGCACCGATCCATATCTAAGGACAACAGTCGCACCGATCCATATCAAAGGACAACAGTCACACCGATCCATATCAAAGGACAACGGTCGCACCGATCCATATCAAAGGAAAACGGTCGCACCGATCCATATCAAAAGACAAAGGTTGCACCGATGCTGATCAAAATGAGTCACCGATCAAATGACACACCGATGCTGATCATTTGAATCACTGAAGATGTCTCACTGATGCTGATCGAATGAGTCACCAAAGATGTCTCACCAATGATATTCAAATGAGTCACCGAAGATGTCTCACCGATGCTGATCGAATGAGTCACTGAAGATGTCTCATCGATGCTGATCGAATGAGTCACCGAAGATGTCTCACCGTTGCTAATCGAATAAGTCACCGAAGATGTCTCACTCATGCTAATCAAATGAGTCACCGAAGATGTCTCACCGATGCTGATCGAATGAGTCACTGAGGATGTCTCACCAATGCTGATCGAATGAGTCACCAAAGATGTCTCACCAATGCTAATGACCCACCGATCACTTGACACACTGATAGTCATAAATAGCTGTTTGAATTTCATTATCTTTATTTAATCTAACCAATGGTCATATTAAGAATATTTCAAATGCTCTGTCATTTATTTAATGTGTGTTGTTGGATGTCAGTGAACCGTACCTCATACCTGCAAAAAGAAATCATTTCCTTTGCCAGAGCACGTGCTTTAAATAAAGGAAGGATGTGCTACTGCAAAAGGAAGGAGAAGAAATACAAGAAGAAGTGAAACTTATGTAGAAAAATAGACAGAACACAAGGTGTGCGGAAAGACGAACCAGGTGTGAATACAAATATATGACTGAACTTACATGAGGAGCTGTTTCATCAATGAAAACTAGTGAAGTGCTGAGAACGAGATCACAAAACAAGAAATTCATCGACTACTTCTTCTCTATCTCTGAACCTGGAATTCAAGGAAACAGACGATACTCTGTTTTCCAGACAAAAACTAGAAGAGGACTCAGAGCGAATTTTGATCAATCAGAGGAGTCCAGAACTGCACGACAGATCACTAGAGCCATTTCTAAACTCTAACTATTTGCTCTGTGATTTATCCTTTTACATATTGAGCAGTGTATGTTATCTGTTCAGTTTTACACACACACTGTCTCCTGTACTCTAACTGGAGGATTTGTAAATCCTCACTCAATAGTCTCACATCTTTTATTTCCCACTGGGATAGTGGTAGAGGTCGTGTGACCGGGGCAGCTAGTTGTTGTTGTGTTTGTTCCCACAAATAACTGTGGTAGAGGTCTTGGACCTGGACACCTGGATGCTGTTGTTATCCCCGATCCAGGGTGTGGATCATCTTTTTATAAAATCTTTTGAGAGGGCTAAGTCTCAGCTTGAGACTGAACCTATTGGTTATATCTGCTGTGTTATATCTTTCAAAGTTATTCTTTTATTCCGCTGCTAATCTCTTTAAAACCAAAACTATTTTAAACTCACTTTGATAATTAAATTCGCAAGTGTTTATATCAGTTGTAAATCAGTAAGTTGGTTTCAAAGGATAATCAACCTTTCTGTTTTGATTAACTGGGAAATAATCAATCCCTTGAGAACCCAACCGAACCCTTACTTTATAAATTCACTACAGTTTAATTCATTATTTTATTTGGGGGTTTTAAGACAAAGTCTTTTTAAAACAGAAATTTTAATTGGAACTCAATTCACCCCCCTCTTGAGTATCCACTCCGACCAACAAGTACTATATTTCTTATGATGATATGCAGTTATAAATCCCACCATTCTATTCAAAGCTTGGGGAAGACAATATTCAACTTCATGGTAAACCTCATATCTCAATCATATGTCATTGATATTGTTACTCTATACAACAATAACACTATAATTATATATATCCTTTAAATTTGGTCAATATATAAATATTCTCTGATAGAAGTGAAATGTTTTTACTTTATATAGTGATTTTCTGTAACCCATATAAAATTATGTCCATTAGAAGTTTTTTGGATTCCTATAATGAAATCCACAGTGATATTTCCCATTTTTCATTTTATTATATGTAATGATTATTAAATCCCCCTCGTGTTACGTATCTTAGACAAAAAATTATGACATATTAAGGAATCAAGAAACATGATCCCTAACAAAAATTTTCATGATTTCTCACAAGAAATACTCTTTTTTCCTATATAACTTAATCCATCAAGAATAAATAGACAATGATAAACATTGAGCATCATCTAATAAGTCGGTACAAACAGTTATTGATGGGAAATATACTAAGTTCAAAAAAATATAATTCCATCGCAATCATAGTTGAACTTCGAAATATTCCACACCATATTCTTCAGTTCAATATCTTCCTTGTATTTCTATTTAATCCTCATGGGGATGGATGGTTGAAAATTAATTTGAGAAATATATATATTTTACCCATTTCTTATAAATTCAAGATCAGTATTATAAAAATATAGAAGTATTTGATCTATTTTAATCCTCATTATAGACAAAATATAATGGTCTTCCTGACATAGAGAATTATCCATATTAAACATTATCCCAAGGTTGTAATGTATATAGTAGTCATAATCATTAATCAAATCCAACAATATATTTAGGAATATATTCAACTCTTTCAATGTGAATATAATCTTAAACATTTGATAGTAAATATATAAATCACACCTTCCACTGAATTTAAAATTAATTCATATATTTAATGAATAAATTTCAACTTCAACCCCAAACCATGATTTGAGTAATTTCTCTACAATATTATTAGGTAGAGAGAGGCATATGCTACAACCATATCATTTTTTTTGAGAATTCATATCATTTCCTTATATTATGAATCATTATTGATAACAACCCCTTATCTACTATATGGTAATGAAAGAACATATTAAATGGTTAACCATCACTTCATTTCCTTTATATTTTACACATGTTGATCTGCCCAATTGAACATGGATCCCTTTCGATCTAATTTTTTTTCGTATATGATATCCATGATATTTTTTGGATATAACTTTGATAACAACCATCCAATTCAAAAAAACCATTGATCTCTTTAATTTTGGTTTGTCTAGATTGATTATTAATAACATCCATCTTTGAAATATCTACTGATATACACACTCTTGACATTTTATGACCTAATAATTATTCTTCTAATAGCCAACAAATCAATATTTATAAAATTGGAAAATAACCTCTCCTTCCACGAGATCTTCAACACAATCCATAGATGATTTTATGTTCATACTTGATCTGAAATACATAAGAAAACATCCCTGATGACCATCAAAAATAGATCAAGGGAATCTATAAAGAATATATTCTATAGATTTATTATGAGTGTGGGGGAATTGGAAATTCTAAATAAATACGTAATGTTTGTACCTTATGTGAAGGGATTTCTTGGGTATATCCTCCTTCATGACACTCGATGATATCTAGAACAAATATCAATATTGGAATGTATTTTTCTATATGAATTTTGATTTAATAATTCATCATGATAGGGTAGAGGATATTTTTTTGATATTGATCTTGATAATGTTTTGATAAAAAAATTGAAGATGGATTGAGCAATCATTATTTTTGACAAAAAAAGAATAATAGATATGCATTGTGAGTAACTAAATCATATGAATCACATTTATAGATTAAAATACATATTATTATTTATTTTTTCAACTCAATTGGGGCCATTATATACAGATTCATTGAAATATTTGTAATTCCATGAAATAGATCCATTGAAAACTTAAGAACACAATTTGTGGGAATACTAGGAAATTCATAAAAAAAATACATAATCATATTCCCATAAAATATGAATTTTTTCAATTTTGAGTTTCTCCCCAACCATTTTAGATAAATATCTGTCATGAATAGGTAGTAAGACACATCTAATGGAAGGAATTTCGATTGGAAGACCATGTTCATCCCCACATGTGTTGAATTTCATGGGTTGATAGTAAATATATAATATGTCATCCATTTATCATAAATTTATCTAGGATAAATAATAAAAGAGTTAATCCATGATCAATTTTACATCATATTGACCTATATAGAGAATAAAAATATTTTCTACAAGCACATTCCCAAAAGCATCTATAAAAGAGGAGATACGAACACAATATTTAATCATTATACCATTAAAATGTTTTACTGTTAAATAAAAAAAACTATTTAGGTGGTGATTTGATAATATTATAAAATTATCTAGATATAAAATAGTGGGAATAAACTAAATATAATAAAACCTTTTTGTCATATAATGGCTAATAAATTACCCATCAATAAAGTCTCCCTTATAACCCACTTCAGCAGCTATGAGTGTAGAAGAATTCAATTTTTTATTTTTAATTAAGTATTTTTTTTCATGTAGATTATCATTATTATCCCTAGTAATAGGTAATTGATTCACATAACACCAAAAACCCATAAATATTTATCATTCAAGTGTGGTGGTTCATTAGTTTTAATCACATTATCCTCCATTTCATTGGAAGATATCTTCTTCACCTACAAATAATCAAATGATTTATGACCAAGCCTTTCACACATAAAACATATAATCACTCATTTTAGAAAATTTCATAATTTCATCTTCCCATAATTATGGCATGTTGGTAGTCAAAACTAATTCCCTATATACGACATACCATTATCATTTTTATTAAAATATATATTCATTTTTATCACCATAAATATAAAAATTAGAGCTTCTAACTTCCATTTCTACATTGAGTACAAATTAGTTAATCTCTCCATTTCATAAAAATTATATTATTTCTAATTCGTTTCAAACACATGGTTTTAACAAACTAAACAAGTTTTCAATATTTCCTTATGACTAAATAATAAAACAATATGTATATCCTTAAATTATTGTAGTGATTTCTTAATATTTAAAAATGGATTCATAATCATTCTACTTCAAATCTAGAAATTCCCTTCTCATTTTTGTATAAAAAGTATAGGGAATGTAATTATTAGAGAATAAACTCTTAAACACCACCAATTCCATGGAATTTATTTCTTTATATTTCCATGTGTTCATGATAATATTCCACTATTATTAATATTCACCTTCTATACGATATACTATTAAAAAACATTCTTAGTGTTTAATCTTTAGAGATTTAAAAATATCAACTCCATCACATTAATCTATTTCATATAAATTAGTTGATCAAATGACTCACCAAAGGAAGGTAGACATTATGACATAAAATATTCAATGGAACATTTTTCCCTCCTTGGTGCATTTGGAATATCAACATGGTTTGAATTATCAATAAATTATTAGAAGTGTTGGGAAAACATTGTTTTAAATTTCCTTTTCTAGAGCCCATGCCATTTAGTTTCTGAAAAAGAAATTTATTGATTTATAATTCATATTCATTTCTAACATGACTTCTCTTTCTTCATTGAATAGACTAAAACAATAAAAAATAAATAATTACTTGAGTATCAATAATCAGGTTGAGAAACTATCTAGTAAGAAACTAAATTATTAGATATGAAAAATTATGAAACCTTATTATAAATCCATAACATATAGGGTTAATTCCTATGGTTTAGTCTAATGTTTTCTAACCCAAATCATAAAATGTTATAAAAACATACTCTGATTCTATCTTTAGGAACTTCAGAATTTATTTTATAAATATTATATTTTTTTAATAAATATTCAATATATCTCAAAATAATACATGCAATTAGATCATAATGTTTTATTGAATTTTTACAATATATACATACAAAAATATTTCCCTGAAATATCATCATCATATCCAATACAATTCTTCCCATATAGTACCATTATAGGATTAAAATAATTAATATCCTTCTTTATAACCTGGGGACAGTGGTAACATAAAAAAGGGTGATCTCAAAGGACCAATAAGGGTAAAAAATGGAGATACCAGTAAAATATTGCAAGTGAGAATAAGAAAAAAACAAAAATTTTAGAAAATAATCATAACAAATGAAAATCATAACAAATTAGTGAATTTCATAAATAATAATTAATTACATTATAATTTTATCCAAAAATGAGACATTTTTATAATCATGAAGCCTAAATCATGGGCCATGGAGTATAGCATGAGCATATATCAACGGAATGTGGTATAATCATAGACATAGGAAATCATATCATTTTGAACATGAAAAAATAGTAATAGGATCACTCATTGTATTAAGGACATGTAATCATGTCCCCATTTGAAATTTTTGGACATGACACCATTTTTTAACATAAAATTGTGAATGTGTCATGATATGAATATGTCTTTTCATAATGTTGTGGGAAAAAAATTAAGTTTATACAAAACATAGAACTATAATGATATATAAATCCTTTCCCACTAAACTAGAGGGAAATATTATTCTGGTATCACCCTTCACCTAATAAAAAACACAAATAATATTTCCATAAGATTAAAAACAACATTCATCATAGTGAAAAATATGGTAAAAATGGTTTTCATAAGGATATTAATCATAACATGATAAACATAAAAATTTAGATTCAATACTACTTGACCATGATTTTGGAGTCCAAAATCAGTTACGTAAAGAATTATTAACAAAAGAAAAAAATAAGATAAAATTGAGTTTCAGGTTCATGATATATATCACGGACAGGTCCTAAGAGAAAAAACATCTATAACCATTTTTCATTGTTATGTCTACTTACCATATTTCAGGAACCTCAATTAATTTTTGGGAGTCATCTTCTCACCATTTTTTTATGAGGCTGGTATAGATTAGACAAGTTATTCATGTATAAGGATTCATTCTTCAATTTGTTGTCAGACCCAAGACCATTCACAAGCTAGAATGTGAGGTCATTGACCCTACTAGTGGATAGATACATAATTTCATTACTCATTGAATGAATATTAATAGGATCTTATTCAACACCATGCTCACCACCATAATACTTGAAATCATGTTCAATAACATCACAATCCATCACATCCACATCATTCAAAATCTCCTTACCTTAATACGCTACCTTCAAAGAAACATTTATACAGTGTAAATATGCATGTTTATTACCGCATAATCCTCTTGAATATAATATTTTGTTGTATCATCACTGAATTTATGGAATGATTCATGAGTTTTTCTTCAAGAAATAGTACTCAATATATCTCTAACAATATCCATCTCATGGGTCTCAAGATACAAATGAACTAAATCAGAATTATTTATTGATTAAAAAATATTAATGATGTTTGAAGAGGAATCCCTTTTCCTAGACTTGGATAAGGATTTTTTTCTTGTATTTCTCTTTTACACTAACTCTATCAGCTACCTGATACGTGACAACCATACTATCCCCTTCTGATGATATCTATTTCTCTTTATAGGTAAAACCCATCCTATCAATTCCATAATTAATACGTTGAGAAGCATTGTTGGATTCATTTGTTTCCTTAACAGCCACTTTTTTTCCAGACTGGGTGAATCATCATATAAAAGGTCAAGTATTGATCCATATATTAATGAAAATTATGTATGGTCCTATTAACTTGATATAAGAGTATGTGAATAATCCTTAATCAAATCTGGACATTCCAAATTTTTATCCATTATCATGACACAAAAATTTCAGAAGGATGGAGAAATTGAATCAACCCCTTCAAGAATAAAATTATGATTAACCAATAAACTAGGATCACTACAAGCACCACTATGTTTTTATCCTAAAATAAAATTGATATCATTCATAATTATTTTTATTTATACAATCATGTTTCACTGATACAAGATCATTCATCATGAATCTCTCATGTTTCCTTGAAGTATGATGAGGAGTCTTTTATCATTGTGCATCTTGACAGAAAAGTGAGGTCCAATATAAATAGGGGTTTTCCTATTCTCATACTATAACTCATAATGATCTCTTCATGAATATCTGCTAGATCAAGCTCATCCTTACAATTATAAGATCAATTTTTCAGTCTTCCCCAAAACAGTATCAGTACTCGAAACCATGTGGACTACATACACTTATTTAGTAAAGGGATGAGTTTATTTTACAATAAACTTTGGTACAAAGTTACCTATGGAATTTGAGTTAACATGGGTGATTTTTCCTAGAAATTGATCTCATTTACCACCAATATTCACATCTATCTTGTAGGATTTTTTCAGAATATAAACATTATCCAAAAACATACACTTACTAATATGTAATTTCAACATGAAAGTCTCAAACAATTTCTTAATATTTTTATATTTTGATAGTTGAAAATTTTATAGAAATATATAATTTTAATCAATTATACAATTACATGTTCTAAAATAATTATTCTTCCTTTCATATTCTATACGAAAATACTACTTCATATTACCTGCAACCAAAAAAGAAGTCTCAATCAACATAGATCATATGTATACCTCAACTAAAAATATTTTAAACTGACTATATGTGGAATTATCAATATCTTATTCAAATTTTATTATAATTCATGTGGCACAATTAATATCCCATAGGATTTTCATGTTCTATAAAATCTATTTCAAACCCTTATTTTGAATCTATTCTTGAGTGAATGAATTTTTTATACTGTATGAATCAAATAGAAGGTTCCATTTTTTAATTCATTTAAAAATATGTTTTACCTAGAAAAGTCAAATACTCCAATACTTTAATTCTATCTACCTATATGGTAAATGATTATGGTATAAACTCATACCAATTAAAGTAAACCTCCAAAAAAACACCAAATATGGAGAATATAGATTTTATGTTACTTAATATTCTATGGATTCTTAATCAGGTTGGTCAATAAAGAAAAAATATTATAATTATTCAAATATTCAGACCTTAATATATTTTATTATATTCCTCCATAATTGAAAAATATCATTCATCATGATCATATTTCATATAGAATCAGGATGATCCTTATAGTTTGAGAAAAACTAACCAAGTATATATATATTATAATCTAAAGCCTAATTATTTATAAAATTATCCCATGATATTGAACCTTCTATATTTCCATCATATTATGTGTCACCTAGAATGAAGGTATGATATTTATGTTTGATTCTAGATCCTTTGAAGCATTTGAATATTACGACGCGATATTAAAAATCACCCTCACCATAAAATCATCACTTGAATAATCATTTGAAACATCCTAAAAACATTATTTAGATTAAAGAAATAGTCAATATCAAGATCCATGGAATCAAAACCCAGTATCCTTTGAATTATAGAGTGTGAATCTCGTTAATACGTGCTACTCCAACACTATATAATAAATGTAAACATTTTGTATAGAATCATACTTACCACCACATTATAAACCCTAAATAGAAAAAATGGGAGTGGTATCATATAATAATATCCCAATTTAACCATAAATATCATTTCATTGTGTTGAATAAGATGGAAAATTCTATTAAAAGTTAATTTTAACATTTAATTGAAAACAAGGAAAATATATTTTTCTTTCGGTATCTTTAAAAACAATAAAATTCCAAAATTTTGAGATAAATATTTTATTTTATAATAAATAGAGAAACAATTAAAATAATTTTCAAATAAAATATTGGTCATGAAGTTAGTGACTTTATTTCATTCTGTATACATTAAATTGTTACATTATTTTTCCCATTTTTGTAAAAAAAATCAAATGTGAGTCATTCGTAAATAAATTTAAATGATTCATTTTAATAAATTATTAAAATAATAAATCTTAATTACCATATTCTTTCTCAAACAATTTTGTTTTGATAAAAACATATATAATACATTTTCAATAACTTGGATATGGAATAAAATGAAGCGGACCAAGATGTAAATAAGGTTGATTTTTCTTAAAAACGTTTTATAAATCATTTTTTGTACCAAAGAGAGAAAAATATTAATAATAATTCAAAATTATAGTGAAAATATTGTAGAATAAAATATAAGTTTATAAATTTTTTTTACCATATCAACGAAAATTTAATCTGGAAAAGCATGAAAATAAATGATATTGTTACATAAACCCTTACCTTGGGTCCTTTCTTACTTCATACAAATTAAAAAAAATTATTATTAAATATATTTTTATTATACATATATAACATTACCATTCTAATATATATATTAATATATATGATTTCTTTATATTTTTTAATAAACCTTTTATTAATATTTCTTTTTTTAAATGAATATTCGACTGAAAATTGTTTTGTTTTCTATGCATGTTTTGGTTCAAAATTTCAGGTCCTTAAACATTGGACATGGTTTCATTATCAATAAAATATTAATCATTTCATAAGTTTGATATTTATTAATTCAATAAACATTTTTACACATTTATACAAATATATTTTGAAAAATCAACTACACAACATTTTTAAGATTGCAGTATGTACATACACCTGAGTGAGAATTTCACATTTTTGATGGATGGACCTCAAAAGGTACATAATAATTAAACATTATATAATAATAATAATAATAATATCATAATTACTCTATATATTTATTACATATATCCTTATTTCCAATCATGTAATTTGTGAATTAAAAAATAATCACATTGCTTTGTGGATGTTGAAGTCCATTTTTACGTAGGAGTGACATTATCATTTTGTAACTAAGGGGAAATAGAAAGAAAATGGATATAAGATTGACTCATAAAATCCTAATTATAGTAATTATATTGATTCCATTAATTTATGATTATTTTAGAACATTTTTAAGAGTTTAATAATAATGGAACAAAAAATAATTAGTAAGAATGTATACCTCTTCTTTGCGTATCTTTATATGAAAATCACTTTAAGGATTCTTGGATAGGTATTTTGGGAAGACCAACACATCAATATAGTGGATAAGGGTGTTTTGAGAGTGTTTGGGAAGATCATAGATGAAATATATTTTTCATGTTTTATGGATAAGAGAGGATATAAGGTGTCATTTTATATGTTAGTGGAACATAATGCATGAAATTATGAAGAATATTAATATATAATAAAGTAAAAATTAGGGGAATGTGGCTCCAACTAGTCCCTTGATATAATATTGAATGAGATAATATAAATATAATTTTATATACTTGAATTTTTAAAAATATTAATACATTTATACCCTAGTATCCATGGTTTAACTACTCGTTAACACATTTAATATTTACTGCAGTAATGATTTTTGACCTTAGTACTATTCAAAATGATAAAAAATTAAATTGAACTCATTACTAAATTTTGATATTTTGATTATAAATATAGATACCATTTCATAATATTCTATTTTGATAAGTGGTATAAAATTTTACAATATAATTGAAAAAAATTGAACGATATCCATTTTTAGAAACATTAAATTTTATGCGAAAAAACTAAATTGATTCTTATTCCTTACCCAGTATACACCATTTTATGTTTTTTAATATATTTTATTTAATATAAAATCTAAAAATGTGTCAAAAAATATTTATCAAAACAGGTTAATAGAATTTATTAATATAAAATACATTGTGTATTATAAAAACCTTTTTCTATAAAAAATATATATCCTTTTACAATATTATTATTTTACCTTCATTTATACGAAATTGATAATCTATGTGTTGAAGATTTTTAATTTATTCCCATTAAATAAAAATATATTTCAACAAAATATTATTTTATTAGTTATTAAGATATATACTATATATCAAAAGGAAATAATTTTATGAATTGTTCTTTTAATAAAAAATGACATTATTTTTAACATTTAAAGTTGAAACATTTTTTCAATTAATTAATAAATAAATTTTAATTAAACAAAAAATTTATACATAATTATCATAAATTAGTTATTATTATATATAACTTACAATCCAACAAATATGTCATAATAGTCAGATTTAATAATAATATTTCAATAGTATATTGTGGTTTATTTGAGCTCTATATTGCATATAAATAAATCTATAAATAACATCAAATTTATTAAAAGAGAAATACATCATAAAATATTTTGGTGTTATAGGGGAGCTTTGGTTTCTATTCAAAAAAATATTCTTATATTTATTTCAATTATCAAAAGGGGGAACATATATCTTACATTGAACATTCTAAATGGATTTCAATTACCCAAATCATATAAATGTTGGTTAAAATGATATTTTAGGTATTTCATTTAGAATAATTTAGTTAAAGTAATATTGAATATAATAATAATTGAATACCATTTATAATTTATTTATGTATATAAAAGAATTAAAAAATTAATAAAACACTTAGGAGAGGGAATAAAAATATATTAAAAAATAGATGAATCAATTATATTTTTTTAATTCATTTTTTAAAGTGTATGCTTAGGGTATTAATATATGATTTTGAAAAATTCAGGGATATGGTAAAATTCCTTATACAAATTCCTAATAAAATTTAAAAATAAAAATGTGTTACCATTATTAACCCATTTTATCGGTCCCACAAATAAATACTTTATTCATGACCTCATAAATATAATAAACTTTATGAAAAAAAACAGAAAACCCAACTAGATACTTTTGGGAACTTAATTAGTTTTTAAAAATCCAAACATTAAAATGATATTTAACAACATGAGGTTCGAAGAACATTTCAATAATATTACTTAAATAATTCCATAAATAATCAAAAATTTAACATGTAAAAACTAAATTTTCTATCATTTTAACTAAATATTGATGGTATAAAACTATTAAATTCCAATGAAATACTTTTTTTTCATTGTCTACCATCCACTTACATTCATTTAAAATCATATACCACATTAAAAAAAAAATTTCTTAAACTACCGTATTCCACATGAATTTTCCCCATGTAAAATAGGTTTTATTGTCTTCAATAGAATCTATGTTACAAAAACATTTGAAAATGTTAGAATAGATCATTATATGCATCCATTTTTCTTCAGTTTATATAATAATAATACACTTAGGAACAATATATAAATCAATAGAAATTAAAATACCATAATTTATGATGACTAGAAATTCATATTCACTAAAATATATTATATAAGAAAAAATATTAATCCTAGAAATGTTTTCTAACCAAGTATCTATCTAGAAAAAAGATTTTCCATTTCTCATGATCTATTTAAATTTATTAATAATGGTATGAAGATTCTTAAAATCACCATTGATTTATAATATTCGGAACGGTAAAAATATATTCATGATCGTCATTGATTTCTATATCTACATCTCATTAAATACCCCAACAAAAATAAACATATTAACAAATCCATGTCATGTTCACTAATAACGATTGCAACACATCTGATAAATCTTACAATAATAACTCCCACTCTTCTTAAGATAATAAATACATTACCACCCAATTCAATGCATATTATTTCTCTATAGTTATTTCCATAAAACATTTATAGACTATATTTATAGAAATTAGAAACAAAAATTAGATATGGTGTGAAAATAAAACATGTTTTTTATGACATGAAAAATATTTTTTAAAAGATAATTTCTACCTATATAAAAAAAATTTCATCCTTTTTTGGAATTTATGAAGTAATTATTTTGGAAAGTTTGATAATGAAATTTTTTTTGGAACTTCCATTTTAGATTGGTGTTCCAGGATGTCAAAATCAAATTATTTAAATTAAAAAATACGATGCATTTCAAAAAACATAGTCCCTTATATAAACAACTTATCAAAATTAAAAAAAATTGAGCATTTAATTTTGTTCCATTTCACCAAAAATAATATTTTAAAAAATCTATAAAAGCATAAATAAATTCCAATTTACCTTTTTAAAAAAATAAGTATCATTCATAATAAAAATATATAACACACATACTAAATTATATTTCCAAAAAAAATGGAACAAAAAGCATACACTAAATAACCTTCTTCCTTAAAAAAACTAAAAAAACTAAAATAGTTATATTGAATGTATCATCCTTTAAGGGTTTTATAATAAATGTCCATAACCAAATGGAGTGAAATAAAACGCAAAACATATAAATAAGATCCACCAGATGGGAAATGATAGCATAATATATATATATATATATATAAGTGTGCATGTCTATTAATATTAAAATTTTCTCAAGAGTGAGTTTTATTGTGATCCATTAACAAAAATTAAATAAATTAATTATTCTAATTATCTATAGAGCCTTATAGAATAATCAATCAGTTTTTAATGATATCTTAATCTTTAAATTGTGTGATAGAACCATATCAATGGTTAGAAATGAGAAGTCAAAGTCCTATGGCTATATCTTATTATAGATTGATCTCTTCTAACAAAAAATAAGTACTAAAAACATCTCAAAAATAAAAATCATTCATTTAATGAATGAACTACTCGAAGGGAAATAATTTTATACATTATAAAATTGCAATCTCTTAGCTTCTTCTCATATAACATGTACCCCAGATAACATTTATTAAATAAATTTGTTAAACTCACTTATAATTTACTTAATCATGGACACAAAATTCTATTATGTGTTATGAAACAAAGCAAAATGATAACCATCATATAAAATCTATTTGAATAATATCATATATCATTCTATTAAAACAATGATGTAGTATAAGAAAATATTTCATAAAATATCCCATAACATAGTGACACTTACCATGTAATGTTTAATGTTATAGTTTATTAATATATAAATAACACACTATCAATAAATCATATCAAAAATTATTCCGAACATGATTTATATTTTTTAATCCACTTAAACTACAGTAGATGTGAGTGTCAGAAAATGTATATTAAAATTTTGAAAAAAATATGATCCAAATTTAATCACTTTTCTATGGACTATTATTTCACATTTTGGCCCATTATAACATTTAAGAAAATTATGAATTAATAAAAAAATTATAATCAAATATTGGCCTCTAAAAAACATCATTTTAACTCAATAAAAAAATAGGTTTGATGTTATCTCAATAAAACAAATTAATATATCCATATGAGCATTCCCACCATTGATTAATAACCCTATATCATATGTTTAATAATATAATACTTAATTTTATTATATAAATTCGTCTCATCAATCTGAAACATGTCAATATTATATATACCAACTCGTTTCTTATTGATTTTATAAAATAGACTGACTAGATTGACTAAATACATCAGATTTCTTTCATTGAAATATATTAGAACATTAAATGTCACTCAACTAATTATTGAAATGACTTTTATTACTCTAATTCATGTAAGGGGCCAAATTGTATACATTCCAAACAGATTGAAATACCATCTTGGATAAATAACACCTACCACTAGATCAATGTTATACTAAACCACCATTGATTATCTCACCCATATGGCAAGAATAATAAAAGTATCAATGTAGTAATATTGAAATGAAATAAAATTTGATAACCTCTATTTGGGGATAAATATAAGAGGACATTGCTATGTAAATTATGGAGAAAATATAATTCAACATGATATATTTTTATGGTTCTGTATATATAATAATCCTCAATATCTTATCTCATTAGTTTACTTTATATTATATGTGAGGTTCAATTAATTACAATATATATAAATGAACACAAACCCTAATATGCTATTATATTCATGGATTAGGGAAAACAAAAATTTATACTTTAAGGGGGTTTTTTATTAAATTATATATTGTTGACCTCACCTGTTTTGATAATCTCAATCATGTATTCATATGTGCTGAAAATCCCAATTATGTTTTCATTCTATATGATATTTTTAAGTATCATTGATCTATACATTAATTCTTTCAAATCTATGATCAAACTAATAATAATCATTAAAATAGTCTTTGAAATATGTTAATCCTCATTTATCCATGTTTATACAAGTTATAAATTGATTCTAACACAATCGGATGTGTTCTGCATAAAACAGATAAGTAATCTGCCTATAGCTACTGATAAAGAGCTACCGGTAACCAGTCTACCGATAGACTTAGTCTACCGACAGACAGCTACCGATAGACTTAACACAGAGCTACCGATGTGCTTATAAATGTAAGCTACTGACTTACAGACAGCTACCGATACAAACATTGAGCTACCGGTGTAAGTATAAGTAGCTACCGATGGAATAAGAGTCACCGATGGACGAAGCTACTGACAGACTCACTGATCCATCAGACTCACTGATCCATCAGACTCACCGATCCATCAGACGCACTGATCCATCAGACTCACCGATGCATGGAGCTACCGATGCATGTACCTACCGACGCATTAAGCTACCGATGTTCAAGCTACCGATGTTCAAGCTACCGATGTTCAAGCTACCGATGCTGATTACCTACCGATCACTCGACTCACTGTTTGAATTTCTTTATTTCATATATTTAATCTATCTAACGGTCATATCAAACATTTTAATGATTTGTAAAATATCTGATAAAGGTTGTCGGATTTCAGGAACCCGTACCTTGTACCTACTGAAAAGAAATCTCTTCTGTCCCCTGTTGGGAGATAAATACGAGAAGACTACGCTGCCCAAAAAAAGACGAGCGAACTAGAGAAGTGCGTGGTGGATGATATATACCAGAAACACAAGAAGAGAAAGAAGGAGTTCCATCAAGAACATAGAGAAGCTCATAGACAATCAAGCATACTCGAGAAGTGTTTTGTGCATATAAGAAGAACACTGAAGAACTTCAACTACTACATTTTCACTGACTGTGAACCTGGAGCATACGACATTCTGTTTCTCAAACAGAAACGAGAATAGGACTCAAACTCACTTCTAGTCGAATCCAAAGGAGTCCAGAGCTAAACTGAAATCACCAGAACCACTTCTAAACTCTACAACTCTTGTTCTGTGATTTATTATTACTCTTTCGAGCAGTGTGTGTTATCTTCTGTATCTAACACATACACTGTCTTCTGTACTCAAACTGAAGGATTTGAAAATCCTTACCAAACTCTTTCATTCTTTCTTTCCCACGAATAATAGTGGTAGAGGTCGTGTGTGACCTGGACAGCTGGTTGCTGTTGTACTGTTTCCCACGAAGAACAGTGGTAGAGGTTTCGGACCTGGACAGTTGTAAACTGTTGTTAACCCCGATCCAGGGTGTGGATCATTTTTTATATAAACTGTTGAGAGGACTAAGTCTCGGCTTGAGACTGAACCTCTTGGTTACTTCTCTGTGTTTGTAGTTATACTCTATATCCATACTATACATATTTATTTCATATTCCGCTGCTATTACTTTGAAATATAATCTATCTTCAAAGCTACTTTGATAATTAAATTCGCAAGTGTTTATATTTATTATAAATCAGTAAGTTAGTTTCAAAAGTTAATTTAATCATAAGATTAAGTTAACTGAGAACTAATCAATCTTTGAGAAACTAATTGAACCTTTATAATCTAAATAAATTCACTACAGTTTAATTTATTATTTTATTTGGGGGTCTTTAAGACACTGTTTTTAAATACAGAAATTTTAATTGGTACTCAATTCACCCCCCTCTTAAGTAAACCACTCCGACCAACACTTGCTATCAGAGGTTGAAAATACTTTCTAAAGTACTCTGCTTTTGAACTGTGATTTTAGTTGTATTTTAAAGTTCTTAAAATTTCTGTTAGATCTAAATTTTTATCTCTTTAAAATTTTCTCATCATGGACAATAGACTTGAGGGTGCTACTACTAACCGGCCACCTTTCTTCAATGGAACTAATTATGCTCAGTGGAAACTGAAAATGAAAATTCATTTAGAAAGCATAGGTTTTGATATTTGGACTGCTATTGAATCAGAATACAAAATTCCTACTACTGCTAGATCTACTTGGGATGAACCTAAAAAGACTGCTTAAAATAACAATTGTAAAGCTATGAATGCCTTGTACTGTGCTCTAGGAGATGAAGAGTTTAATAGAATTTTTGCTTGTAAAACTGCTTTTGAAATTTGGGATACCTTAGCTGTTTCTCATGAAGGAACAACTAATGTGAATGAAATGAGATTGAATACTTATAATATCAAGTATGATAATTTTAAAATGAAGCCTGACGAACCCATTTCTGACATGTATCTCAGGTTCAATGAAATTGTCAATACAATGATCTCGCTGGGAAAGGATGTCTCATCGAAGGAACAAATTATGAGAATTTTGAGGTGTCTACCTGATAGATGGAGAGGCACATCTGTATCAATCAGAGAATCATGTGACATTGCTGCTCTACCTGTCAAGGAACTCATTGGCAAGCTGATGATGTATGAAGAAGAGCTTAAAGTGAATAAAGAGGAAGAAAATGAACTTTCAAGAAAGTCTGTCGCTTTCAAATCATCAACTTCAAAGAATAAGGACAAAGAAAAGCTTCAAGCTTAGTTGAAAGTTCAAGCTGTGAAGACAGCGAAAGTGATTCTGACAGTGATGCTGAGATGGCTCACATTGCTAGAAGATTTAAGAAATTTTATAGGAAAAAGAAGTTCTTCCGAAAAACAAATTATAAGGGTAAGTATGATCACCAAGGCAAATGGAAAAAGGATTGGAAGAAGAATGACAAATCAGATGATGTTGTCTTCTATGAGTGCAAGAGAAAAGGACACATTAAAGCCGATTGTCCAAAGCTGAAGTATAAAAAGAAATATGAATATAAGGACAATAACTTTAAGAAATCCATGAAGGCTACTTGGAGTGCTTCAGAAGACAGCACAAGTGAAGCTGAATCTTCAGACTCTGAAAGGAATCGAGCCAATATGTGCTTTATGACAAACACTTCTGAGGTAACTTCTGAAACTCCTGCTTCAAATTCATATTATTCTAGAGATGATTCTGAAGGTGATAACATGTCTAAATCTGAACTGTTTGAATACTGTGATATGCTGGAAGAGACATGTAATGAAATTAAGGATAAATACAAGTCATTAAAGAAACAGCATGCTCTCACCACTACAGTTAAAACCGAACTCACTATTGAAAAATAGAAAAATGCTCAGTTTCTTAAAGAAAATACTGAACTAAAATTGTCTAATGAACAACTCAGAAAAGACGTATAGAAGTTCACAAATGGAAGGAATACTCTAACACAGATGCTAGGAGAGCAAGTAGCACCTAAATATACTACTGGTATAGGATACCAACCTGGACAAAGGAAAATTCCCAAAACTAGATTCATTTCTAAATCTGGACAGAATGAAGGTAATTCTGGAACTTCTTATGCTTCAACCAGTTATATACATAGTTATGGATCTAATAAAGTTTATCTTTCAAAGCATGTCAATTCTACAAATTATATGAGACCCATTAGACAAATATGGGTACCTAAAGTGTTATTGGCTAACCTGTCTGGACCCAAGAAAATCTGGGTACCAAAATCATCTTCCATCTAAATCTGTTTTGTAGGGAACTTGCTTGAAGAGCTCCTGTAAAGAGACCTGGTATTTGGACAGTGGATGTTCAAGACATATGTCAGGATACTTCTCTTGTTTCAAGAGTTTAATAAAAGTTGTAGGAGGCTTTGTCACCTTTGGTGATAATTCAAAAGGAAAAATCATCGGCCTAGGCCAGATTGGTAACACTGATTCAATTTTGATCTCTAAAGTTTTATTTGTTGATGGCCTTAATACAATTTATTAAGTATTTCTCAGTTATGTGATGATGGTTTTCATGTTAAATTTGAAAATGATTCTTTCAAAGTTTTTAATTCTAAGAATATTTTGGTATTTTCTGCCTTAAGAAATGAAAATATTTATGCTGTTAATCTGAATTCTTTAGCTAAGCAGAATATTACCTGTTTGAATGCTTTTCATAAAGAATCTTAGCTATGGCACAGAAGATTAGGACATTGCAACATTCACTCACTTAGAAAACTTTCTAGGAAAAACCTAGTTAGAGACCTACTTAAATTAGAATTCTCAAATGATAGAGTGTGTAACCCCTGTCAAAAGGGAAAACAACACAAAGTTTCCTTTAAATCAATGAAAGAAGTTTCGACTTCTCAACCACTTGAATTGGTTCACATGGACTTGTTTGGACCATCAAGAGTTTCTAGTTTAAATGGGAAGCACTATGTTTATGTTCTTGTAGATGACTTTTCTAGATATACTTGGGTATATTTTCTAGCTTACAAAAGTGAAGCTTGTTCTTACTTTGTCAAATACTCCAAGTCTGTAGAGAACCTTAGTGGACTTAAGATTAAAACTTTGAGGAGTGATCATGGTCGTGAGTTTGAAAATGATGATTTTGAATCTTATTGCTCACACAATGGCTATACTCATAACTTTTCTGCCCCTAGAACACCCCAACAGAATGGTGTAGTAGAAAAAAGAAACTGAACCCTTCAAGAAATTGCTAGAACCATGCTCAATGAATATGACCTGCCTATTTATTTTTGGGCTGAAGCTGTAAATACAGCTTGTTATGTCATTAATAGAGTCTTAATCAGACCTGTTCTTAAGAAAACCCCTAATGAATTGTGGAACAATAGAAAGCCTAAGGTTAATTACTTTAAAGTTTTTGGTTGCAAAGTATTTATTCTGAATACTAAAGATAATCTGGATAAGTTTTCTTCCAAAAGTGATGAAGGAATTTTTCTGGGTTACTCTATTTAAAGTAAAGCCTATAGAGTATTCAATACGAAAACCAAATGTGTGGAAGAATCTGTTCACATCAAGTTTGATGAAACTGATCCACATGAGCCTAAAAACTCTCTTGAGAATCTTGAAGAAGATTTGTCTATTCTGGACCTTAATGATAAATCTAAAGAACCTGTTATAAAAGCATCCAATTCTGGACTTTCTCCAAAATCTGCTTCCGTTGAACCCGAACCTATAGATGAACTTGAAATTTCTAGTCCAACCTTTACCAGATCAACGAGGATTCTAAAGAATCATCCTTTAGAAGCTGTTGTTGGTAATCTTGATAGAGGAACACAAACTAGAGCTTCTCTAAGAAACCAGGTTGAACATCAAGCTTTTCTTTCACAGCTAGAACCCAAAAATATCAACGATGCTATCAATGATGAATTCTGGGTAATAGCTATGCAGTAAGAATTAAATCAGTTTGAAAGAAACAAAGTCTGGGAATTAGTTGACTTACCCAAGGACACTTTGACAATAGGCACAAAATGGGTTTTTAGAAATAAAGTAGATGAATCTGGAAATATAGTCAGAAACAAAGCTAGACTAGTTGCACAAGGATATAGTCAAGAAGAAGGTATAGACTATGAGGAAACTTTTTCACCTGTAGCTAGACTAGAAGCCATTAGGATCTTACTTTCATATGCTGCACATCTGGATTTCAAGTTATATCAAATGGATGTCAAAAGTGCATTTCTAAATGGTTTTATAATTGAAGATGTTTTTGTAGAATAACCACCTGGATTTACTAACCCCCATTTTCCAAATCAAATTTTTAAACTTTCTAAAGTTTTGTATGGTTTGAAACAAGCTCCAAGATCTTGGTATGATAGACTTAGCAATTTCCTTATTTCAAAAGGTTTTACTAAAGGGATTGCTGATCCAACTCTTTTCATTAAAAGAATTTCTAAAGATGTTTTAGTTGTACAAATATATGTTGATGATATTATTTTTGGATCTTCTAAACACTCTTTATGTACTGATTTTTCAAAAAATATGCAAAATGAATTTGAAATGAGCTTAATGGGAGAGCTTAAGTACTTTCTTGGATTTTAAGTATTTCAAAATGAAAATGGTATTATTCTGAATCAAAGTAAATATAAAAAGGATCTTTTAAAACGTTTTGGTCTGGATAGTATCAAGGAAAGTGAAACTCCTATGAGTACTACCTGTAAATTGGATGCAGATGAAACTGGGAAACCAGTTGATCAAACAAATTATAGAGGTATGATTGGTAGTTTACTTTATCTTACTGCTAGTTGACCTGATATTATGTTTAGTGTGTGTATGTGTGCTAGATTTCAAGCTAATCCAAAAGAATCTCATTTGCTTGCTGTTAACAGAATTTTTAAATATCTCAAACACACGGTTAACTTAGGTTTGTTTTACCCAAAAGGACAATCATTTGAGTTAATGAGTTATTCAGATGCTGACTTTGCTGGTTGTAAGTTAGATAGAAAAAGAAAATCTGGAACATGTCATTTTCTTGGAAAATCCTTAGTTTCTTGGTGTAGTAAGAAACAGAACTCAGTTGCATTATCTACTGCCGAAGCAGAATATATAGCTGCTGGTAGTTGTTGTGCACAAATTCTGTGGATGAAACACACTCTTTTGGACTATGGATATGTTTTTAAACATGTTTCAATCAACTGTGATAACACCAGTGCAATAAACATCTCTAAGAATCCTGTATCTCACTCTAGAACCAAACACATAGATGTAAGACACCATTTCCTAAGAGATCACTATCAAAAAGGTGATATTTCTCTTGAATATATTGGCACTGAACATCAATTGGATGATGTTTTCACTAAACCTTTAAGTTCGGATAGGCTAAGTTACATAAGACACGAACTGGGAATGTTCAATCACAACCGGTGTGAAAATCCTCACTAATGTAAAATTCTCACCGATGTGGAAATTCTCACCGATGTGAAAATTCTCACCGATGTGAAAATTCTCACCGATGTGGAAATTCTCACTGATGTGAAAATTCTCACCAATGTGGAAATTCTCACCGATGTATAATTCTCACCGATTTGTTTTTCTCACCGATGATTAACTCACACTGATGAAATGTTTTTAAAACATCTGTCTGCCGCCAAGAATACGAATCGTTTTATATTATTTTTATTACTCTATTTCAGTCGTTTATTTGGATTCCTAAATGATAAAACTATGTCTATTCCACTTCTTACCTCACCGAGCTCAAAATCCCTCACCTTCGAACCTTAGCTCCCAAATCGACCAAGAACCCTAAACCCGCGATGGAAAAAAGCAATCTTCCAATCGTCAGAGATGAAAGTGCAGAACCAAACGCTAAGAAGCAGAAGACACAGCATAAATCCAGTGTTAGTGAAGTCAGAACTCGATCGGGAAGGCGACCAGTGAATCCTCACTTACAGAATAGAGACATAGTAATCGAGAAGGAACTGTGCGTGGAATGGCTACTGCCTAGCAAATCGTTAGTACTCGAGATTCTGGAGTTCCAGAAATGGGTGGATTGTTTCTCGAATAACAATGGCCCATACTACCCGAAGTTGGTAAAGCAGTTCTATGAGTTTGTAACCTTTGAGAAGTCTGAGAATGAGAATCGAGTAAGCTCTTTTGTAAATGGAAAAGATATGTCTTTTTCTTCAGTAGAGTGGGCTGAGAGTATGAAAGTACCACATGAAGGTGTTTCTGGGTATGTATCAAGAGCAATGCCACCTAGCAGTGACATCTTTGATTATGAAACTGCCTTAAAAGAGCTGACTAGTAATGGAAATCAAAGGCAAGTGGTTGCTGCTGAAATGGATGGAGAAAATCGACAGCTTTTCATGTTTTTTCAGCATGTGTTGATACCGAGGCGAGGAGATTTTGCAAATCTGAGATATCAAGATATCTATCTTCTTCATTTGCTAAGACATGGTGTAAAGATCAATCTGTGAAGATTGTTGATGCTTCAAATGGAAGACATGATTAGACCAAAGTCAAAGACTAATGCTTTGTTCTTTGCCAAGCTGATTTCAGTGATGATAAAAGTGAAAGGAATAGCTGAGTCTCAGGATGAGACAGTTGTAGTCAAGAAAAATTTCTGCATCACCTAGACTATTTGCAAGTACACGAAAATTAACTGGAACCCATGGAAGGGTGAATGGGTCAGTGATGATCAGAAGATTTATGATAGGTTTAATCCTATGGATCATCCCTCAAGACCAAAGGATGAGAGAGATCCGAGTCTGAGACCTGATGAAGAGGAACCTTTTTATAGTGATGAAACAAAAGAAGAAGAAGAAGAAACTCTTATGGATATTGGAGGAGATCCAGACTTTCCCCCAAGTCCTGTTGCAGAATTGGTCTATTCTAGGAAAGGAAAGGTAGAGGAAATTGTATCTACTCATGAGGAAGACCAGTCTATACCTCACCAAGAAGAATAGGAAAAGGAAAATGTATCTGAATTGTCTTCTTCTGGTAGTTTAAGTATGAGCCCTTTGATTGGAAACTCAGCTATGCCTGCTGATGAAGTAGAAAGAGTTACAGAAGAAGCTGTACCTGTATCAGAAAATCTTCAAGATGCTGCACCTGTGGAACTTGTAGTAGAAGATTCTGATGAAGAGAATCCAGCACCAAATGCTGTTGTGATACATAAGAATGCACCCATTGAGGGGGAGCATCAATCTGTTATTGGAAATGTTACTGTAGCTGTTGAGCTTGGAGACTGGGTAGAAGACCCGGGGTTTATAGTCTGTGGATTGGATTATCCGGATTTAGATAATGAGATGTCTGTGAATAGACCGAAGACCAATTATGATCTTGCTTCTGAGATGTTTCCAGATGGTGTGGTCAGATTTCATGATTTGAATAAGCTGACAAGGACCTAGCTTATGTGAAGAGTGTAGTAAGCCAGTTTGTCTCAGTGTTTGAAAGTTTCAAAACCTCAGTGAAGGATCATGTTCAATTACAAGACTCTAAAGTTCAAAGCCTAGTCAGTGGTTTGTCTAAGAGTTTTAAAGAAACTGTTTCTTTCTCTCTTGGCCCTCTCACATCCAAACTTTTAGTTGACCTGAATCATGTTCGAGCAATGTTGAAGGAGGAGATTGGTTTTATTTTAACCAGTGGCCCTGTGGACTCATCAGAGTTGAGTCGAGTGGTGCTTTCTACAAGAGATTCTGCCAGAGAAATCATGAATATTGTTCAAGATTTTATGAGAGAAGCCTCTGCCTCTCAGGAAGCCATAAAGAGCAAAGTGGACCACTACTTCACCAAAATTTTCACCAAGCATCAACTCGAACATCACTTCAAGCTAATGCTGGAACACATGAAGCTCCCTCCAGTCACTCAAGCTTTCAAAGAACAAGTGAGCAAGCTAAGAGAACTGACTCCTGCCTTAGAGAAATTCATGGAGAACAAAGATGATTTCATCTCTGCTATGAAAAGAGGAGGAGGAATTATTATGGATTTTAGAAATCTGCTGCTGCCCTTCTTTCATGTTGATGCCAGACCAGTCATCATCCCTCCTGCTTTGCCTGCTTCTGCCTCAGCTGCTTCCACAATCCAGCTGACTCCTGCTCAAGCTATTCGAAGCCTCACACCAATGATCACCCAGAGATCTTCAACCTATAAGACTGACTCTGTGTCAGTAGCCCAGCCTCCTTTGATCTTTTCTGGGATTCCAAAACCTTCACCTACATCCTCACCACCCGAACCTTCTTCTGATCCCAAAGGAAAATCTCACGTGGAAGAGGTGGAATGATCCAGTGGCTAAGATTTTTTGATAGGAATTCATTTGTATTCTATTTTTGTACTTTTTGACTACTCTAATACAGAACTCTTTTTACTTCTCATGTGTTATTTGTCTCCTATATATATATATGCTTTCCCACTTTTTGATTATCACAAAGGGGGAGAATAATAAGGAGAATAAGGGGGAGACCAAAATGAGAGAATAAGGGGGAGAACAAAGAGAATGAAAAATATTTTCAATGGAGAAACATAAGGAATAAGGGGAGACACTTTACCCTTATGTTCATTTTTTTCCCTCTAATACTTTATGTCTATTTAGTGCCTTATGATTGTTACCTCTGATAACTTATGTCTATATCAAACTATTTCTATTATCTCTGATGCTATTTTCAATAAGAAAATTGAACTCAATATTATACTCTTTACCATCATATTTTCACTATGTTAAATGCCTATATCATAAATTGTGATTATCAAAAAGGGGGAGATTGTTGACCTCACCTGTTTTGATAATCTCAATCATGTATTCATATGTGCTGAAAATCCCAATTATGTTTTCATTCTATATGATATTTTTAAGTATCATTGATCTATACTTTAATTCTTTCAAATCTATGATCAAACCAATAATAATCTTTAAAATAGTCTTTGAAATATGTTATTCCTCATTTATCCATGTTTATACAAGTTATAAATTGATTCTAACACAATCGGATGTGTTCTGTATAAAACAGATAAGTAATCTACCTATAGCTACTGATAAAGAGCTACCGGTAACCAGTCTACCGATAGACTTCGTCTACCGACAGACAGCTACCGATAGACTTAACACAGATCTACCGATGTGCTTATAAATGTAAGCTAATGACTTACAGACAGCCACCGATACAAACATAGAGCTACCGGTGTAAGTATAAGTAGCTACCGATGGAATAAGAGTCACCGATGGACGAAGCTACTGACAGACTCACTGATCCATCAGACTCACTGATCCATCAGACTCACCAATCCATCAGGAACACCGATCCATCAGACTCACCGATGCATGGAGCTACCGATGCATGTACCTACCGACGCATTGAGCTACCGATGTTCAAGCTACCGATGTTCAAGCTACCGATGCTGATTACCTACCGATCACTCGACTCACTGTTTGAATTTCTTTATTTCCTATATTTAATCTATCTAACAGTCATATCATACATTTTAATGATTTGTCAAATATCTGATAAAGGTTGTCGGATTTCAGGAACCCGTACCTCGTACCTGCTGAAAAGAAATCTCTTCTGTCCCCTGTTGGGAGTTAAATACAAGAAGACTACGCTGCCCAAAAAAAGACGAGCGAACTAGAGAAGTGCGTGGTGGATGATATATACCAGAAACACAAGAAGAGAAAGAAGGAGTTCCATCAATAACACAGAGAAGCTCATAGACAATCAAGCATACTCGAGAAGTGTTCTGTGCATATAAGAAGAACACTGAAGAACTTCAACTACTACATTTTCACTGACTGTGAACCTGGAGCATACGACACTCTGTTTCTCAAACAGAAATGAGAAGAGGACTCAAACTCACTTCTAGTTGAATCCAAAGGAGTCCAGAGCTACACTGAAATCACCAGAACCACTTCTAAACTCTACAACTCTTGTTCTGTGATTTATTATTACTCTTTCGAGCAGTGTGTGTTATCTGCTGTATATAACACATACACAGTCTCCTGTACTTAAACTGAAGGATTTGAAAATCCTTACCAAACTCTTTCATTCTTTCTTTACCATGAATAACAGTGGTAGAGGTCGTGTGTGACCTGGACAGCTGGTTACTGTTGTACTGTTTCCCACGAAGAACAGTGGTAGAGGTCTCGGACCTGGATAGTTGTAAACTGTTGTTAACCCCGATCCAGGGTGTGGATCATTTTTATATAAACTGTTGAGAGGACTAAGTCTCGGCTTGAGACTGAACCTCTTGGTTAATTCTCTGTGTTTGTAGTTATACTCTATATCCATACTATACATATTTATTTCATATTCCGCTGCTATTACTTTGAAATATAATCTATCTTCAAAGCTACTTTGATAATTAAATTCGTAAGTGTTTATATTTATTATAAATCAGTAAGTTAGTTTCAAAAGTTAATTTAATCATAAGATTAAGTTAACTGAGAACTAATCAATCTTTGAGAAACTAATTGAACCTTTATAATCTATATAAATTCACTACAGTTTAATTTATTATTTTATTTGGGGGTCTTTAAGACACTGTTTTTAAATACAAAAATTTTAATTGGTACTCAATTCACCCCCCTCTTGAGTAAACCACTCCGACCAACATATATATATTATATGTAGAAAACATAGAGAAAATATATATGGAGTTTTTTTATTATAAAACCATGATATATTTATATTTAAAATAGTCATTAAATTTATCCTCACATGTTTCTAATACCCGAATTCTTTATATAAATCTTATATATTTTAGAGTTATTGTATTTTTTAATGTATATACTACATTTTCTAGTTTTTTTCACACAAAAATATTTATATCACCAACATAAAATATATATTTTTTTGAAATAAATAAAATTTATAAAGGATGGGTTTGGTCCGTGGGCAGGACTGTGGTTTCTTAGACTAAATATTATCTCTAATATTTTCATAGGAGATGACTATTTCAATAAACATATTAGAAACTTCCCAAATTTATTGATGAACTTCTTAATCGAACAACATATTTTATAGAACCTGATGTAAGGATGTATTCTACCTTTCTAATTTAATTCACCACAATTTTTAATACGGACCTATTGTAACTAATAAAGGAACCTTTTAAGGAAAACAGTAAACCAGATTGATACCGTGAATCATCATTTTTTTATAAAATTTTATACTTCAAATCCATTTTTACAAAATATTTCTTGTCATTAAGGGAAGATAAAAAAAATTAACTATTTTCATGTACTTAATGATGAATTTTACAACAATTTGGAAATTCTAACTTTGAATTTATTTCTATATATAAGTATTTATTTGAAAAAACGTGATATGTAATAGAGTTCCAAAAATTAATTTCATTATTGATTCAATCTTCAGTGCATAAAGAATCTCTCCCATGGAATTATTTTCTAGCTCATTAAAAGGAAATTGAACCTTCATAAGACTCACACTATATAACACCAGTGACATTACATTATTGTATTTCTATGTGCCAAACCTATTTAGGGATTTTCCAATGTACATGTTTTTAATTAGACCATGATACCTGTCCAATTAGTCCTTATATATCTAAATATTGGATATATTGGATTATTTACCTATATATTTCATTTTGAGTCATTGAACTAACCATAAATTTGTAAAATGTATTTTTTTGGATAGTTGTTCCAATATATAGTAATTCATCCATATAATGTACCATAAATACTTTAATAATCCCACTATAATTATTTTATACATAGGAGTCATTCATATTCTTTATGAAACAAAACTATTCAATCACATCATATAATTGTATGTTCTAAATCATAGAAGAATGGTTTAATCTATAAATGGATCATTTAATATTGAATACATTTATAAAATAATGTGTGGCCTGAAAACATTTTGGTTCTGTAATATAAATATCCTTATCTAAAAGAATATTAAATTAAGTCGTTTTAACAACTATTTTATTTATTTTAGAATTCATAATTCGTAATAATTTTAAGAATAATCCAGTCATTCCTTATCATTGATTCCAGTAAAAGGTTGTTTAATAGTCAATATGGGGAATGTTTTTATTCATTCTTTCCACCATGTAATCGTTAGAGTAGATGCACTAACGTCCATGTTAGTTTACTTAAAGAAAATTATGTTTCTCCAAATCGGTCTCACCTTTAATAGTGTATTTAAAAAAACTAAATTCATTATTAGAGTCTGTGTAATCCATTAAAATATCACATATTATAATTATTTCTCATTATAAAAATTTATACAGGCCTCTTCACAGGAAGTAGGTTAGTCACATTTGAATAATTATTCATCATTATTTTCAATAATAAATCAATTTCTCTTAGTAATTAGATAAATCTTACAAAAAAATCAATGTTGTCATATAACATAATTGAATAGAGTTTCCATAACCTACCATGGAAACAATTCACCTTCTATTTCAGAATCAATTCTTTCTTCATATTCTTTAACATATCGATGTTTCACAAGCAATGAAATCCTTTTCATGGAAATCACCACAACGCTTCACAAACTCTTTTTATTTATAACAATTATAGAAATAATATACATATTTCAAATTTAGATAACAATAAAATTTTATTTATTGATTTGGGAAATGAAATTATGGATATAAAGATATTATATATGATTCACATCCTCAAATCCTTAAAAACGAAAAATTGTGATGCCCTCCTAGTACATATATCATTGTGCCTATATAACTGCCTTAAATGGAATATGATTTAGTATGAAAGGTGATTATTTGAGATAACATCCCTAAATAAATATTATAATGTCTCACTAACTCACCATTTATAAAATCATGTATAAAAAGGTACAATTACACCTCCCAAACACACCGTTCAACTACGGTGTTATTCGATGAGTGAGTTTTGAAACAATTCCATAGACTCTTAGATAATCCAAAATATTCAAAATAATATTACATATTTTATTTTTAACTTCATTCATTAATTATTTAAAAATTTTATGGGTTTCAAAAATTTGTCTCATTTGAAATACATAAACATGTTGAGTTTTGTCATTATAGAATGTTACATACCAACCACATGGATATATACTCATTAGTTTATATATATATAAATCTGTTGGGTCTAATAGTCTACTATCCCTATTACATTTTCCATAAAAAAATTATTTGATTATTTTTTCTAATTAACATGATAATCATTTTGCAAAGGATTTATAATATAATTATTTTAACAACTCATCTCTTTAAAGTATTTGGATGTGTTTCTAATTTATACTCCAGATGAAACATATCCAAAAAAGTGGTGTTAACACAAACTGTCGCAAAACTATTATATTGAATGTTATAGACCATATTATCCATATCTATAATGTGTAAACTACTAATAATTTTTCCAATTTCAGAAAGCATTCCATTAATCCATATTGAATAGATATTGTTTTTAATCTTGACTAAAAATCATTTCTAGTATAAATGTGATATTGAACCATAATTTTTATTTATGTTTATAATATAGTCATAATTTTATAATTCTATAATTATTCCTTTATAAAATTTACATTATATGTGTTTATGTTAAATGCACTAACACATTCCTCATTATAAAATGATAGATATTTTTCTACTCTAATGAGGTCTATCATATTTTTAAATCTATGCATATTATCATAAATGTGTAATGGTCACCTGGAATCTAATACCAGTGACACTAAATTAGAGAAATTGATTTAATAACATTCAAATTTGTATACCAAAAATGTTTAACCATGAGAATAAATCTCAATCTTAGATAATAATATATTAAACTATAATCCTATACTATAATAATTCTCAAGATTATATCCATGATTCATTTCATTGTTTATTAAAACACATATATATTTAATGAATGTATCGTGTTTTATATCCATTAAATAATAACTTTTATTGAATATCACACATTAAAAAGATGATTTCATACATCATATATATTAAGTATCCAATATATATATTTCATTGTGACATAAACTGTATAATAACTCAACCTAATCCATGAATATATCTAGAGTAAAATCATGTTAATCATATAACATATAAATCTTCTACATTCCAAATTCATTATAAAAATTTTACATAGCTCCATTTCTCTAGGAATCTAACAGTTAGGGCCTCCTGGATAGATAAAATCCAAATATAATATAATATATAGGTTGCTTGTTTTTGTGGTCACATTTAAACTAAATTTCACAAACTAGATAATTTTATAGTAATTAATTATATGTTTTACTAATATTTAATGATAAAGGTCTGGATAATTATTACCTTTAGTTGAAATATCACTTTCAAAATTTAGAGGTGTTTTCATTATCTCTTTTTTTATATATGAATTTTATGCGTATCATTATATCTCAATACATATTTTCTTCTCATTTGATATTTATATTTCAGGAAATCCCTATATGTATATTAATTATTAATGATATTTGATTCTTAATCATATTAATTTAACAAAATTAATATGTTCCAAATATATTGTATAAAAACATCATATACAACACAAGATTTGTGTTACATACCCAAAACATAAAACAAAATTATATACACAACTATCCAGATTCATCTCACAGATAAGGTAAACGACCCTATTCATTCAAAATATTCAAAATCATATGAAATTAAAATCCTGACATGAGAATGTATTATGTGATAGGCAGGTCACACCCAATTGTGTAAATATGTCTTCGACTCCATGGTTAGTGAGAATTATGACCTAAACACCCACTATTCATGGATAAATTCTGAGGGGGAACCACAATCACAATAAAAATCTTACATATAGTATGTATAAATCATAATTGACTTTTATTTTTAAATTTTTAACTAAAATAATTAATCATATACTTAGTTGAATGAAGATAAATCATTATATTTTACCTAGACGATAACTCTTATATGATTTATATAATAAAAATAAGGAATAGTTTAAACAATTTAAATTTAATCACACAAATATTCATAGCATAAATAATTAATATACACAATCATTAAATATATAATTCTAAAATAAATTAATAATTTAAATATTAAACATGATATATGACAACTTTAAATGATTTTAATGATAACAAACACCATCATTGAATAATGTTTTCTAAAATCTCTTTTAATTTTTAATAAGAACTTGGTAAGAAACCATGATTTACATTCATTCTATAAGTTATTTAAAAAAATATAATCTCATAATGGGCACACAATGGTTTCCATGTATAATCAAATTTTATTAAAAGGTTATACATCAAACCATGACTTTTTATTTTATACATGTCATTTTTTCTCATTAATTAATTTTAATTTACATGAATTAAAATAAATTTGGTCAAAAATAGAATTTATAAGCTTTTATTTTAATAGGTTTTAGTTTTTATTAAAAACTATGAAATTTTTCTAAAGACATGAATTTTTAGAATATTGTATATCGAAAAGTGGAATTTGAAGAAAATATGATAATTTAGTATGAAAAAGGGTATAGAATAACAAAAATAACAAATTTATATATCATTTTAATGTATTGGTATTGAAACAAAATAAGGAAATTATTTATCCAAATTTTTATTTTGATATTATTTTTTAATTAATTGAACAAATATATGCAATTTATCAATATATTGATGTAGAATCGAATACATTATTTGATTCAATTCCCATGATTATAGGATTAATCATATTTTTTGGATGTTTTTTGAGATCTATTTCATTAAAATATTGAAATATAGATTCACATGTTGGAAAAGTTATTTTTAATGTTTAATATTTTGCTAAATCTATTAGATGTAAAATTTATTTTCAAAAAGGAATCTCAATGTTTTTAAATTAATTTTGAGGTATTGATGTTGTTTGATGACTTTTTGAAGTAATGAGACATTGTGTAGTAGCGGATCACAGATAATGGAAATGTAATATATATATATATAATGTAGGAGATAAACATAAGAAAGAAAAAACAAATGTGACAATTCTACAATGATCATTCAAAGTTCAGGATTCCCTGTTGATTAATGTGATCAGTCTTGGTTCATTAATTAATGGTCTTTCTAATTGAAGAATAGAGGTAACAAACTCTATGAAAATTCTAAAGGAATGAAACCACTTCATTTTCATGTCATCTCTTAATAATGTTTGTTTACTAAATATTATAAGTAATTTTGAAGATATTTTTAGATTTTAGGATAGTTCAAAATTTACATGTGGTATGTAGGGTAATATCCTAATGTATATGTGTAATATATAGTGAATGAAGTAGATTTTTTAAGGATCAAATTCATGTTAAGTTTTACCAAATTTTATTTTAATGTATATTATAAAGTTTTAAAGGTATATAAATTAATCGTTCTATGTTAATGTTTCATTATTGGGTACAATGGAGTTCATAATATACGATAAAAAGGAATAGTAAGGTACACCAAAAATATATTAAGGGTAAAAAACCATAAAAATTGTAATGTATGACCCTTTAATGTAATTCTACATCATGTTATGTTATCCATGTCACAAAAAAGTGATGAAGAAAAAATTTTCTGATGATTTTCATTTCATTAAATAAATATATTTCTTGAACTGTTTGACAAATTTTTTGACCTCGATAATGATAATAAATGAGAGAGGTATATGATATAGTTCCTGATGAATGGAGAAGAATATAGGCATGTTGTGCACATAAAATGAAGGATATATGTTTAATATATCTTAATTAATTATCACATATATTTATAATATTAAATTATATAAGGTATTTTTGATAGTTTAAAAATGATAGAAAATTCTATGAATAATGGTTAGATTATGAGTAAAACAAAATTAGAAGATTCATCCAAACATAAATTAGATTAATTAAGACTGAATTACGAAGTATACTATGATTAATGGTGTTAATATTATGGGAATTAAATAAAATTATATTCATGATTATAAACTATATGAGCAGAAGAGGAAAAAATATAAAGCTAATATGGTGTGTTTTACTAACCTATGGATAGAATAATCAGGAGAAGAACCAAGAATAGTTTTTCACATGAAAAATATTTTTTTTGATTCCTAATAATAAAATAGTTTTATTAAATTATTACCCATTATTTTAAGAAGAGTACGAAGAAGACTAAGTATATATGTTATTCTAAAAATTATTTTCAAACCTATTGAGTGAGATATCTAACCTACAGTTTACATAAAATATCTAAGGATTTAAAATATCTATGTAGTGTTTTTATTACTCTTATGTGATAATGATGATAAATTTAATATTATATAAGAGAAAAATGATTTAAAATTTTTCATTTTACATCAATGAAGTGTAATCCTATATTCTTATAAAAAATTGTCGAAATTATGTACTTGTCTTGTACCTGGTCTGTTTTAGGATATCAGTTCCAAGTCCAACCCTATCCTTTTCATATTTTTTGTAATAAGAATAAATATATATAAAGGTGAAATAAAATCCATTATAGACTAGTTATGTATTAATCAATTTAAAGGTTATCCACATCAATAAAATATTGTGTTTTGAATTTTATTAGTTATTTTTTATTTCTATATCCATACTGACCAATATATAGATAATAGAAAAGATAGACCCATTCAATAATCAAGTGAGTGGGTGATAAGGGTTAAAAGTATAAATTAGTCTAAAATTATACCAGAAATGACTAAAACCTCCTAGTGTTGGACATATAGCATTTTGATCATATCATGATTTATAAACCATGGTCATAAATTTAGAAAAACGTAAAACTGTTTTTCATTTTTTAATTTTTCATTTTATTCTTTACTCGAACTCACATAAATAAATATAAAATGTTTTATATAAATTCAACATGGAAAATTATAATATAATAAAATTAAAACACTACTATATGATTGACGAATAGATAAATAATAAAATTAAATGAAAACTAATAAACAAAATGCATTTTAATATTTATGAAAATATTTCAGAATAATGACATAGATTAAGAGCCCTTTGTAGAAATAAAATGACTCCTACATTAAAAATTTTCCATTTAGATTAATGTATTCAATAAATTAATTTGTATTCACAATCCCATTTAATTATATACTAGAATCACCAATAATTTTAATTATTAAACTCAAATGAGAGGGCATTGGATTATTATAGAGTGATAAATTATATTTAGAAAAAAATTCTAGAACTCCATTTTTAAAAAATTTATTCATTTAATAAAGGATCCACATGGATTTAAAACATTTAATGAATTATGATTCATCAATTTTTTCTTTCCAACATTGTCACATTTTTTATGGAATATATTTTTGATGTGAAGTTTATAACTACATTAACAATCACTTAACAATTAACACGTCATCATATAATCTATTCACATTTAAAACAATTTGACAATTTTCATAGGAATTCCTATTGAATTATTTATATATAATTTCATAAATATATTAAAATGGTTCAAGAAACCATATCATAATACCAACCATGGTTTCATGACTCCCACTTCATTTTGGTTTATAATTTTGTGCATAAATCTATCAATCCCTTCATTTTACTATAGTATAATTAAATAATCAATTTTTATAATCATTTAAAATAACTAAAAATCATGGGGGGTAAAATAAATGAAAACACTAAATTAAAACTTGGTTCAAAATATCCAAATTTACTCATAACCATTAATATGAATCCCTTCTCTATCGTATAGTAGTGTGTATTTGTGATCATTATTTCATAAAATTACCCCTTAAGGATTTCCTATCAATTCTATTATCTATTTTTGGATCCATTGTTAAAACATCATGTATATATTAAACAATAACAAAACCAAAAAACATCTCTCATTTTAGGAATGAAATAATAAGGTGAAATCCATTAATCAGTATTTCTAAAATAATTTAATATAGGAATTTATAAGAATAAATTAGTCTGAGATTTAATATTTTTTTGGTTATATCAAATTTTTAATTAGAAATATTATTTCCTCATTATTCATGAATAAATAGTTCTAACTTGAATAAATTCAATCCATTCCCTTTTAATATTCTACCCAAAATATCACATCATATTTTTAGGAAATTCAAATTATGTTGAAAACTTATAACCTTAAAAAATCTATAGATCAAATTTTTTAAATCTTTTTTATTGGGTATTTAATTTAATATTTATGTCTGGGGGCTTATATTTATATTTTTTTTGGATAATGTATCTTGGAATAAAATTTAAGGATTTAGTTTTATCATTGATTTTATTGAGTTTTCAGAATTTGATACTGAATTTTTTTATAAAGTGATTTGGATTTTTGGAATAGTGTTTTTGGTTATTGTTAATTGGTAAACAAAAATTGAATTCATAGTTTAGGGATCATAATTATATGATTAATATTTTTAATTCAAGGTATTTGGATTTGGGTGTAGAATTTTTTGTCAGGGTTTTACTTTTTTGATCCTCTATTTAATATATTTTTTGTTTATAAATTTTTAGGATATTTAGATTATTATTTACTATTATGGCCTAGGATATTAAAGTTTAGGTTTCATGTTTTTCATTTATATTTAATCATTTATATTTTATGGTTCCCTATTTTAAATTAGGGTTTAATATTTATGATTTTATTGTTTTATTATTTTTTCTATGGTTTTTGGATCATGATTTATTACATGGGGTTTTTGTCACGACCCGCCCTCGGGGTCCGTGCCGTGACTACCCCAAGCCCGCCTTCCATAGGCCAGGGGCTGGCGACTAGCACCAAGGCGTAAATCCCAGAAAAAGGGAAGGCATTTCCTTTGTATGGTAAACAAACACCACAGAGTAAGCAAGCGGAAGTAAAACACTAAGTACAAAAAGAAGAGCTAAAAAGTAGAAAGGGGCCGGAAATACAAACCCAACTGTAAAGTACAACTCGAAAAGGGAAAACAGCGACTGAAAAGAAAAGCTGCTACGCTGAGATGTCCACTGGAAATCCCACCTGAAGGGTGGGTACAGATAGCTCCTCTGCTCCTCGGGTTCCGCCATCCGCTCCGAGTATATCCCGCCCAGTGGTCCACCTCTGGGTACCGCCTCGTCGTATAGTCCACCTCCAGGTATCGTCCAGTCCTCGAACCTTCGGCTTCTGTCAGCACTGTCCGTCGTCTGCAACCAACACAACGAGGTGCGGGCATAGCCCGTGCAGGGGTGAGTATAACGATACTCAGTAGGGACCCCGAGACCCTCAAGGTCTCACTAAAACCAACAAGGATAAACACAAGAAGATCTCAACAGATAAACTCTACTTAGGTATATGACCATACATATACCTAAGTTATCAAGTAACCCATCTCAATCATGAGGAAACACAAGGATTGTGAAAACGACGGATAACCACTACCCGGGTATATGCCCATACATATACCAAAGTTAGCAAGTGACCCATCTCAATCATTAAGTAAACACAAGGTCAAAGTCTCATCTCAAACCAGGATTTTCATTATCGAAACCGTAACTGCTGAAGAGCTCCGTCTCTAGAGTGTACAGTGGTCCTGTCACGACTCCGAGGTACTGCTCACTAACCTAAGACTGCTGAAGTACTCCTCCTGTCGAGTACTGCGGGCCAGCCACCCAAACACAGTAGTGCTTCCCACCGAGGTATGTCACCCAAACTCCGTAGTGCACACCCCCTAGTAGCCTGCTGAGGTACTCTCCGAACGAGCACCGCGGGTCTGCACTGTCACACAGGTAGTGCTCCGTCCGCCATGGGTCTGCACCTCAGAAAGTAGTGCTCCGTCCACTGGGCTAGTCGACTCACTCCAAGTCGAGTCGGTCAAGCAGTCGTCAGGTCTCAGCCAGCTACACGGTCTCCGTACTTCGCACGCTCGTCACTGGGAGGGTCCGCTCCACGAGCTACAGGTCGATACTCCAAGTATCTCAAAGTCCCACGAAGAAGTGTCTCAAAGGTCCGTCTCGTCACAGGGGTCTCAACGCAACAGACGGCGCGTCGATCGGACGCCCGGTCTGTGAGTTATTAGCCTTTTCGTCCCAGGGGCCCGGTTGGTTTCGAGAGCGAAACCAATCCCGGCCGTATCTCAACTGTACCCCGAACTCCCATAGGGTAAACAAAAAGGGACCGTTACTCAACGTAACCACCAACGCCGCTGACGGTTCGTCAAGCGGACGTCCTGTCTGAAAGATATTAGCTTTCCCGTTCCAGGGGCTCGGTTGGATTTCGGGTACAATCCAACCCGGCCATACTCCGACTGCATCCAAAACTCGGGCGGAGTATGTCAAAAGTTCCGTCTCATCAAGAGGAAGTCAACAAAACAGACGGCGCGTCAATCGGACGCCCGGTATGTGAGTTATTGGCTTTTTCGTCTCCGGGGCCCGGTTGGTTTTTAAGGCAAAACCAACCCGACCGTACTCCACCTGTGTCCAAACCTCGGGCGGAGTATGCCAAAAGATCCGTTTCACTAAGAGGAACGCAACGCAACTGACGGCGCGTCAATCGGACGTTCGTGGCTCAAGATATGAGCATTTCCGCTCCGAAGGCCCGGTTGGTTTCGTGAACGAACCAACCCGGCCGAACTCAAAGTTAACCGAAACCTTGAGTGCGATATATCGAAACGACCGTCTCGATCCAAGGATCGCGTTGCCGCTGACGGTTCGTCGTTCGGAGGTCCAAGGCTCAAGTTATGGGCCAAAAACCAAATCTGGTTCGAAACGGGGGGATCCGGGTCCGGGCCGACCCGGCCCGACCCCCCCCCCCCTCCCCCCCCTGGGCGGCGGCGGCGGGCGGCGGCAGCGGGCGGCGCGGCGGCGGGCCGCGGCGGCGGCGGGCCGCGGCGGCGGCGGGCCGCGGCGGCGGCGGCGGACCGCGGTGGCGGCGGCGGGCCGCGGCGGCTGGCGCTGGCGCCGCACGGGGAGCCGCACGCGGGGGGCTCAGCCCCCGCTTCTTTGGAGCGGCGCGGCCTTGTGCCGCGCCTTATTCAACAATCGTCCCCCACGTGGGGGCCGGTTTGATTCAAGGAAACCGGGGGGCTGCTGCCCCCCTTTCATGGAACCGCCCCCCTCTTTAAGAGGGGGGTTTTGCTGAACGGTCCGGGGGATTTATTCCCCCGGTTTTCAGTCATCCGGCCGGCCAGCTGGCCGGCCGGTTTTTACCAAAGGGACCGGAAATTCCGGTCCCGCCTTCGACTACCGACGCCGGCGGCCCGGCCGCCGGTCTCCTCTTCCGCCGCGGCCCGGAACCGGCCGCGGTCTTCTCGTCCCGCCGCGGCCCGGAACCGTCCGCGGTGTTCGTCGTCCGGCGCGGTGCGACGGCACCGCGCCCCTTCGCCGTACCATGATTCCTTCCAACGCGGCGCGACGGCGTCGCGTTCTTGAAGATTCTCCTCGGCATAGCGCGACGACGTTGCGTAAAATAAAAGCACGATCAACCGCGTGGTGCGACGGCACCACGCCACTTGCTTCCACCCGCAAGAACAAACAAGATCGTTGGAGGGGGTTCGGCTGTGTTCGTGCGGTCCGGCCCCCTCACGTTAAAATAATAACGCAACTCAAAATAAAATCAAGTCACACGTTAGTCTTGATAAAATCACGATCAAGAATAAAATAAGGAAACCAAAAGAAAAAGACAACCCCTACCTTGGTATAAGGTTCGAAGATTTGACTATGTCCGCAGAAGACGACGTCGCGGAGGTCGGGCGACGCGGTCGTCGTTCGTCAAATTCAACGACGAAGAGGCGCGTCCGAAGAGGCACGTCGTTGGCGAATCCTTGTACGCCGACGAAGGTTGTCCGAGGAAGGTGCGGTTTTCTCTCTCGTTGACACCGAAGACGAAGAAGAGCGGAGCGGCGTTCTTCGTCGGAAACTTGAGTGTTCTACGTCAAGTCTTGAGGAAAGTCAAATAAAAAGGAAACAACAAACTCAAGAACCCCTACCTCGATAGTCGCAAGTTGACGGAGTCGTGGAATATCGGTGTCGATTCCTTTGACGTCGGAGGAAGAGTCGTTGTCGAAGGCGTTCGTCGCGGAAAACCGTCGCGGAAGAGATGATGCGGAAGAAGAACGCCACGTCGCGGATGGATCGTGTTCTTCGGCGGAGAAGCTCTTCGTTGAAGAACGGCGTTCTTCGTGTTCTTCGTCAAGGTTGAAGAAGAAAGAGAAAAGCTTCCAAAGCTCTCAAAAAATCCTCCCAAGGGTAAAAGAAACTCCTAGAATAATATAAGCTTTAACTTATATTATTTCATAACTTAACCACAAGAATTTCAAAGGTTTGAAATTCAAAAAGGGTTTAACTCCCTTAATTAATTAAGTAACTTAAGTTGAGAACATTAAAAGAAATGAGTTAAAGGGGAGGTTTTTGAGAGAATTTGAGGAGTTGGGGTTCGTGTGGACCCCACCTCACTTAATCCTCCCAAGGGAGGTTAAGTGGATGTGGGTCCCACTCCCAACTCCCTTTGGTAGGACTTAACTAGATAAAAATAAAATTTGTTCCTCACAAATTTTATTTAACTTAAACTAAAAACCCAAAAACTAACTTTCAACCCGCAACAAACGCAACTCCCGAAAAGGTCTCTTTAAGCGAATATCGGCGCTGCGAGTTCATCGGTGCCCTCGGATTTCAATTCCGAGCACCGGATCAAAAGTTAGAAATTCCCGCTCGTTCGTTCACTGAACGTACCCGAGCCAAACTTCGGAAATTAATTCCGAGCACTCCGGACCTCGGAATCAGGTGCCGTCTGAAACCGCGCTCTTGTAAAATTCTTAAGAAAATTAAGAAAAAATTTCCCTTGAATTTTACGGGTCTTTACATTACTCCCACCTCAGGGCTTTACGTCCCCGTAAAGCTACATCAAAAACTAGGGAAACAAAAGAGGGTACTGAGCACGCATCTGAGCCTCCCGCTCCCATGTGCTCTCCTGGAGATTCCCGTGCCGCCATCTGTTGCGCACAAGAGGAATCGATCGCCCATGTAGGACCCGCTCCTGTCGATCCTCTATCTCCACCGGGACCTCCGTAAAAGTCGCCCCATCGTCAACGTCAAGTTCCCCAGCTGGAATACGTGGAAGATGTCGTGCACCCGGTGCAACTGAGGTGGTAGAGTCAGGCGATAAGCCACCTCGCCAACCTTGCTGAGGACCTGGAAGGGTCTGATGAAGCGCGGAGATATCTTGCCGCCTCGGCTAAATCTCCGAATACCACGTCAAGGTGAGACCCGCAAGAAGACGTGGTCGCCATCCTCGAACTCCAGTGGCCTCCGCCTCCTGTCAGCGTATGACTTCTGCCGGCTCTGTGTTTTCCTCATCCGCTCCTGGATGACATGGACCTCTTCTGACGTGGCCCGGACCATCTCTGGTCCCACAAGAGCTGCGAGATTTCTTCTTTGCCGATAAGAGAAACCTGGTCTCATCCCCTGGATGAACCACATTCTTTGCCTAAAACAGTCAATCCTAACATGGATGATACTAATCCATACCAAGGATGACGTCGTAAGGCCTCGACGCTACTACTAAGAGATCCAACCGTTACTCTCGCCTCCAAGGGTTGAGTCACACTGTCGGCATCAGTGTGTGGTAACTGGTCTCCTCCAGTAGATGTCTCACAAGTGAGGGTCAAGTCAACAGTCAACTGGAACCTCTTAGTAACATCACAAAAGAGGACAGGAAAGAAAACATCACAAAGGTATGCGTCTTTTATTATTGCAGCTCATAATACAAGACGTTACACAAAAGCAACATCAACATGGAACTAGAAGTACAAAAGACGTATCCACTAGTTCCTCCCATGTCCACCTGCTCCCAGAGCTCCAGCATTTGTCGCTGCCTCAACCTCGGTGGCTCCCTCCAAGCCTGCGGATCGAGGAGTTGGACAGTCACGTGCCAGGTGACCCTTTCCGCCACAGGAGTAACATTGTCCGTTTCTGGCACGCCTGGCTCTGACCCCACCTCGGGTGCCCCGCACCACCGGTCCTAAAACCCGAGATCGCCCAACTGCTGGTCTGGTCCTCCTGGACCTCTGCATCATCTGTCTACTGCCCACAGATGACTCGGCTTCTGATCGAAAAACATGCGGCAAAGGCAGAATCTCATGTACACGCTCGGGGTGTAGAGACACTGGCACAAACTCCACCCTGAAGAATGTCTCGAAGTCTTCCCATGCGAAGTTCATCTCATCGCAAAACTGAAACAAGTGGCTCCACCACCTACCTGCTGCTGCCTGAAGGAGGCTGGTAGCAAAGATCACCATGAAGTCTGCCGGCGTCCCCACTAGCCTGAAGACTCTCACCACAGCCTCCAGCCAAACCTCAGCCGCCTGCGGGTCCGTCTCTCCCCGGAACCTGGGTGGCCTCTGGCGCTGGAACTCGTGCAGCGCGCTCAAGCGTCGTGGATCGCCTACTGCTGGGGCTGGTGGCATCGGTGGCCCAACGTATGGTAGTACCGCTGGTGCCTCCGCTGGTGCCTCAACTGCAAGAGGGCCCTGTACCGAAGCCTCGTCGCTCGACAGACTGTCAGCACGCTCATCCCTCCGGGCTCTAGCTGGTCGTCTGAGAAAAGACATCCTGAAAGAAACAACGTAACACGATCAAACGATTATACCTGTTGAGCTGACCTGGTTTGAGCTGTTTTAAGGGGAAAACCTTTGAAAACACACACGCAATCAGTGTTTTCGTGCACAAAGTCGGAAATCAGTTGTCAGGGTCCTGGTGTATGGATACGTCGGCCGCCCGCACCAACACTGGACTCCCTGAACTGAAAACCACACTCGGTACCCTTAACACTATTGCTTCACAGAAAGAAAGATCAGAGTCTGCGGTAGAACCGAACTCCTCTGATACCAATTTGTCACGACCCGCCCTCGGGGTCCGTGCCGTGACTACCCCAAGCCCGCCTTCCATAGGCCAGGGGCTGACAACTAGCACCAAGGCGTAAATCCCAGAAAAAGGGAAGGCATTGCCTTTGTAAGGTAAACAAACACCACAGAGTAAGCAAGCGGAAGTAAAACACTAAGTACAAAAAGAAGAGCTAAAAAGTAGAAAGGGGCCGGAAATACAAACCCAACTGTAAAGTACAACTCAAAAAGGGAAAACAACGACTGAAAAGAAAAGCTGCTACGCTGAGATGTCCACTGGAAATCCCACCTGAAGGGTGGGTACAGATAGCTCCTCTGCTCCTCAGGTCCCGCCATCCGCTCCGACTATATCCCGCCCAGTGGTCCACCTCCGGGTACCGCCTCGTCGTATAGTCCACCTCCAGGTACCGTCCAGTCCTCGAACCTTTGGCTTCTGTCAGCACTGTCCGTCGTCTGCAACCAACACAACGAGGTGCGGGCATAGCCCGTGCAGGGGTGAGTATAACGATACTCAGTAGGGACCCCGAGACCCTCAAGGTCTCACTAAAACCAAAAAGGGTAAACACAAGAAGATCTCAACAGATAAACTCTACTTAGGTATATGCCCATACATATACCTAAGTTATCAAGTAACCCATCTCAATCATGAGGAAACACAAGGATTGTGAAAACGACGGATAACCACTACCCGGGTATATGCCCATACATATACCAAAGTTAGCAAGTGACCCATCTCAATCATGAAGTAAACACAAGGTCAAAGTCTCAGCTCAAACCAGGATTTTCATTATCGAAACCGTAACTGCTGAAGAGCTCCGTCTCTAGAGTGTACAGTGGTCCTGTCACGACTCCGAGGTACTGCTCACTAACCTAAGACTGCTGAAGTACTCCTCCTGTCGAGTACTGCGGGCCAGCCACCCAAACACAGTAGTGCTTCCCGCCGAGGTATGTCACCCAAACTCCGTAGTGCACACCCACTAGTAGCCTGCTGAGGTACTCTCCGGACAAGCACCACGGGTCTGCACTGTCACACAGGTAGTGCTCCGTCCGCCATGGGTCTGCACCTCAGAAAGTAGTGCTCCGTCCATTGGGCTAGTCGACTCACTCCAAGTCGAGTCGGTCAAGCAGTCGTCAGGTCTCAGCCAGCTACACGGTCTCCGTACTTCGCACGCTCGTCACTGGGAGGGTCCGCTCCATGAGCTACAGGTCGATACTCCAAGTATCTCAAAGTCCCACGAAGAAGTGTCTCAAAGGTCCGTCTCGTCACAGGGGTCTCAACGCAACAGACGGCGCGTCGATCGGACGCCCGGTCTGTGAGTTATTAGCCTTTTCGTCCCAGGGGCCCGGTTGGTTTCGAGAGCGAAACCAATCCCGGCCGTATCTCAACTGTACCCCGAACTCCCATAGGGTAAACAAAAAGGGACCGTTACTCAACGTAACCACCAACGCCGCTGACGGTTCGTCAAGCGGACGTCCTGTCTGAAAGATATTAGCTTTCCCGTTCCAGGGGCCCGGTTGGATTTCGGGTACAATCCAACCCGGCCATACTCCGACTGCATCCAAAACTCGGGCGGAGTATGTCAAAAGTTCCGTCTCATCAAGAGGAAGTCAACGAAACATACGGCGCGTCAATCGGACGCCCGGTCTGTGAGTTATTGGCTTTTTCGTCTCCGGGGCCCGGTTGGTTTTTAAGGCAAAACCAACCCGACCGTACTCCACCTGCGTCCAAACCTCGGGCGGAGTATGCCAAAAGATCCGTTTCACTAAGAGGAACGCAACGCAACTGACGGCGCGTCAATCGGACGTTCGTGGCTCAAGATATGAGCGTTTCCGCTCCGAAGGCCCGGTTGGTTTCGTGAACGAACCAACCCGGCCGAACTCAAAGTTAACCGAAACCTTGAGTGCGATATATCGAAACGACCGTCTCGATCCAAGGATCGCGTTGCCGCTGACGGTTTGTCGTTCGGAGGTCCGAGGCTCAAGTTATGGGCCAAAAACCAAATCTGGTTGAAACGGGGGGATCCGGGTCCGGGCCGACCCGGCACGACCCCCCCCCCCCCCTGGGCGGCGGTGGCGGCCGGCGGCGGCGGACGGCGGCGGCGGGCGGCGCGGCGGCGGGCCGCGGCGGCGGCGGACCGCGGTGGCGGCGGCGGGCCGCGGCGGCTGGCGCTGGCGCCGCACGGGGAGCCGCACGCGGGGGGCTCAGCCCCCGCTTCTTTGGAGCGGCGCGGCCTTGTGTCGCGCCTTATTCAACAATCGGCCCCCACGTGGGGGCCGGTTTGATTCAAGGGAACCGGGGGGCTGCTGCCCCCCTTTCATGGAACCGCCCCCCTCTTTAAGAGGGGGGTTTTGCTGAACGGTCCGGGGGATTTATTCCCCCGGTTTTCAGTCATCCGGCCGGCCAGCTGGCCGGCCGGTTTTTACCAAAGGGACCGGAAATTCCGGTCCCGCCTTCGACTACCGACGCCGGCGGCCCGGCCGCCGGTCTCCTCTTCCGCCGCGGCCCGGAACCGGCCGCAGTCTTCTCGTCCCGCCGCGGCCCGGAACCGGCCGCGGTGTTCGTCGTCCGGCGCGGTGCGACGACACCGCGCCCCTTCGCCGTACCATGATTCCTTCCAACGCGGCGCGACGGCGTCGCGTTCTTGAAGATTCTCCTCGGCATAGCGCGACGGCGTTGCGTAAAATAAAAGCACGATCAACCGCGTGGTGCGACGGCACCACGCCACTTGCTTCCACCCGCAAGAACAAACAAGATCGTTGGAGGGGGTTCGGCCGTGTTCGTGCGGTCCGGCCCCCTCACGTTAAAATAATAACGCAACTCAAAATAAAATCAAGTCACACGTTAGTCTTGATAAAATCACGATCAAAAATAAAATAAGGAAACCAAAAGAAAAAGACAACCCCTACCTTGGTATAAGGTTCGAAGATTTGACTATGTCCGCGGAAGACGACGTCGCGGAGGTCGGGCGACGCGGTCGTCGTTCGTCAAATTCAACGACGAAGAGGCGCGTCCGAAGAGGCACGTCGTTGGCGAATCCTTGTACGCCGACGAAGGTTGTCCGAGGAAGGTGCGGTGTTCTCTCTCGTTGACACCGAAGACGAAGAAGAGCGGAGCGGCGTTCTTCGTCGGAAACTTGAGCGTTCTACGTCAAGTCTTGAGGAAAGTCAAATAAAAAGGAAACAACAAACTCAAGAACCCCTACCTCGATAGTCGCACGTTGACGGAGTCGTGGAATATCGGTGTCGATTCCTTTGACGTCGGAGGAAGAGTCGTTGTCGAAGGCGTTCGTCGTGGAAAACCGTCGCGGAAGAGATGATGCGGAAGAATAACGTCACGTCGCGGATGGATCGTGTTCTTCGGCGGAGAAGCTCTTCGTTGAAGAACGACGTTCTTCGTGTTCTTCGTCAAGGTTGAAGAAGAAAGAGAAAAGCTTCCAAAGCTCTCAAGAAATCCTCCCAAGGGTAAAAGAAACTCCTAGAATAATATAAGCTTTAACTTATATTATTTCATAACTTAACCACAAGATTTTCAAAGGTTTGAAATTCAAAAAGGGTTTAACTCCCTTAATTAATTAAGTAACTTAAGTTGACAACATTAAAAGAAATGAGTTAAAGGGGAGGTTTTTGAGAGAATTTGAGGAGTTGGGGTTCGTGTGGACCCCACCTCACTTAATCCTCCCAAGGGAGGTTAAGTGGATGTGGGTCCCACTCCCAACTCCCTTTGGTAGGACTTAACTAGATAAAAATAAAATTTGTTCCTCACAAATTTTATTTAACTTAAACTAAAAACCCAAAAACTAACTTTCAACCCGCAACAAACGCAACTCCCAAAAAGGTCTCTTTAAGCGAATATTGGCGCTGCGAGTTCATCGGTGCCCTCAGATTTCAATTCCGAGCACCGGATCAAAAGTTAGAAATTCCCGCTCGTTCGTTCACTGAACGTACCCGAGCCAAACTTCGGAAATTAATTCCGAGCACTCCGGACCTCGGAATCAGGTGCCGTCTGAAACCGCGCTCTTGTAAAATTCTTAAGAAAATTAAGAAAAAATTTCCCTTGAATTTTACGGGTCTTTACAGTTTTGGTTTTCTTTATATTCATTTTAAATTTTAGGTTAAAGATTTTACATTTTTTTTAAATTTTTTTGTTTTAGGTTTTGGTTTTGTGGTTTTTACATTAGTTTTTCTGGTTCTTTGTAATGATATTATTTTTTTAAATTTATTGTTAATAGTATTTTTTTTTCTTCCTGGATTCGAGTTTAAATATCAAATATTATTTTTTAATAATTATATTTTTGGGTTCCAATTTTTGGTATATGTTTTTATGTATTAGTGTTAATTTTTTAGTTTGTGATTTTAGATTTAAAGCCTCCAGAATAGGATTTTGGGTTTAATTTTATGATTTAAGTGTTTAAAATTTTCATTTTTGTTATATGTTTTTGGGTGTTAGCATTTTTATTTGGAGTTTTTGGTTATGAGTTAGAGATACAATATTTTCAGTTTGGTATTTTCTACTATGGATTTAGGGTTTACTGTTATCTAAATAAGTCTCTTTATGTATGGTTTAGAATTTTCATATTTGATTTATGGGATGTTGTTTTTCAAATTTAAATATGGTTTATAATTTTATCTATCAGGATATGTATTATGCGTTTATGGTTTAGTTTTTGGGTGGTTGGGGTTATGATATTAGAGTTAAAGGATTATATTTAGGAAATTAATTTATTTTTAAGGTTTATAGTTTAATATTTAATACATTATGTTTATTTTTTAGGATGTAGGGTTTTGAATTCTTTTTTATAGTTTATTAATTAGTGTATAGGGTATTGAATGTTTTATATAAATGTATTAGGGTTTATAGATTTAGTTATATTGTTATAAATTTTTTATTTTACCAAATTGGAATAAATGTTTAAGGATTATTTATTAATGATTTTCATTTTTATTTTATGGTCATCCTTTTAGGGTTCTAGGTTATAGGTTTAATGTTTTGGATTTTTGTATTATATTTAGGGTTTTTGGTCGACCATTTGTATTTATATATTTTTTTTCATGTTTTTGGTTTATGGTTTAAAGTTAAAGGGTTATAAGTCATGATTTATGGATCCCCATTTAATATTTAGTGTCATGTTCTTTATTGTTTTTTGAAATTAATTTCATGTTTTATCTTCCCTTTTAAGGAGATTAGATTTTTGGATTAGTATATTAGGTCTAGTGTTCTAGTTCTTTTGTTCATAGTATAATATTTTGTTTGGTATTTAGATTTTTGGTTTCTGGTTTTAAAATTTTAAAATTAAATAAAAGGATTATTTTTTTGATTAGGGATTCTATTTTTTGAAGTTCATATATATTTTTAAAAATAAATATTGGGTTAGGATTGTGGTTTGGTTTCTTGTTTTACAATTTAGGGTTTCAAATTTAATGGTTTTGGGTGTTGGGTTTTCAACATAATGTTTAGGTTTTTTCCATTAGGTTTATGTTTTACTATTTAAATATTATTATTTACTGTCTATAATTCTCTATGTAGAATATATATCGTTAAATTTAGTTATTAGGGTTTTCAATTCTGGATTTATGGTTCAGGGATTAATATTAATGTTTTTTGTTCCTAATTAATTTCTTAGTTTTCTTATTTATCTTCTAGTTATAGAATTTATGTTTTTAGGTTATCTTTTGTTGTTTATGAATTAACATTTGGGGTCTTATATTTTTAAATTAGATTTTTTTTTTCAATTTTATTAATAGGTTACGGTGTTTTTGTATAATGGTTCATAATTTAGGGTTTCCGGATAGGGAGTTATGTAAGGGTTCAAGTTTTTTAATTTTTAATTGTAAATAATAAATCTATTTTGAAATATATCTAAAAACCTTATGTATTATTTTGAATCTTTTATAATATATATTTATTTTTTATAAAAAATATTTTCTACTTTATAAAACTCATAATCGATTAAAAATAAATTCAAGGTTTTATTACTGTAATTGTTTTCGAGTTTATTCAACTTGGAAAAACTTATTTACTTCTATAATTATTCCCAAGTGATAGTTTTTTCACATTGAATAAATTTTCTTACAACAACCATATATAGGTATTAATCATGACGATTTGGAGAGGAATCTTCTTTAAACCATTTCATGTGGGGAGTGTTGATCATCCTTTTGGAGCCTCCCCTCTTCTTCCAACCATTTTGGTGAATTAAAAAATTTAATTTATTTTCTAAAAAATTTATTCTTTTAGAGTGGGAAATAATTTCCCTTCTATTTTCAAAATAAAATAAATTTTTTTATTTTTCATACTCCCACTAGAATCACATTTCTTAAAATTCCATAGAAATTTCCCCCCTCATTTTACGTATACTTCAATTACTATATTAATAATTACATAATGTTTTTTGGATATACCATTTACAAATTAAAATAAAATACATTAAAAAAAATATTCTATGAAAAATGAATATAATTTGTGTTATTTTATTGCCTTTAATTAACTTTAGCTATTACCCTAAAATTTTTTATAGAATAATTATTTATTTTGTAAATAGTTTTTTATATATAAAAATATCCAAATATAAGTTGAATCTCAGTGGGACTACACTTCCACCTTTTATATTACCATATTAATGTACATTTCAATACCATTAACATTCTTCTTAACATTTCTAATTATCTCTTTTTTTCAATCAAATCCCATCCAAGACATGATATTTGAATATAAATATTATTATTCTACGAAATCCTCATTGATTTTTAATGTCTTGATAATAATTATTTTATTTATTACTAATTAAACTCATAAACATAACAAATATATCACTATTTATGGTAGGTGTATAAAATTTAACTCAATCCGCCGAAATCATTCATGTATCAACCATATCAGCCTCATGTTTTCCAATAAATTTAACTCTATAAACAAAAATATATGATAGATCATATATTATTTTATCTTGTTCCTAAACATATATATTGATATTAATTACCTTCTCTTGATTATTCACTTCGATATTTTTTTTGTAGAGGATTTTGTTTAATATTTTGGAGTCCATATAATTTTCTATTTGATTGATGTGTTGATGTTTATTTAATATTGTGTTGGGGAAATGATAACTAGATAGGGTTTGATATGGCTGGATTTGAAGATATTTGGAAGTTTTTTATTAATGGAAAAAAAATTCTACATTTTTTTATCGGTGGAAGTGGTCACATGTGGTAATTTATGCATGAATATATTTGTATAATTTTTTGATTCAAAAATAGACTTATAAATAGTTCATTAGGTGTTCATTTTTATATAAATTATCTCTCTTCTAAGATTTTACTCTCTATGTTTAGAATAAATTAGGATGTATAATTTTTTCCAAATAATTCAATGAATTATGTTGTAGTTTTCTATAGAAGGATAAGTTTTCTATAGAAATTGAGGTAAATTATTCTGAGTTATTTTGGATTAAAATATTTTGTGTTCATATAATTATGTACTTCTAGGACATGGGTTTCCATATTTTTTTCTTATTTACATTATAATTGTGGATTTTTAAATATGGTAGGTAATTTTACATTTCCTTTTCTAACCTTTGTGAGAATTATAATGAATTAGTCTTTAATATTATAGATATATATTAGACTATCTTGATGATTTTTTAACCGGTATAAAATATTTATTTCTTAAATGGATTAGGAAATATGTTATTGATATTACAAAACAATAGGTTTGATTCTCTTTCTGAAAAGTGGGTATCATCCCCATTGTTCCTTGACGATTACAGATTTTAGAGAGGAAATTTTTGGGTCTCACATATATTTAATAGAGGTTCATTTATAATGGATAGTGTTATCATTATGTGTACTGATGAGTTTGAAACAAAAATCAGTCTTCTTTAATGATATTTCTTGATGGGTTTTTTAATTTTAGTATATGTGAATTGATTTTTCTTATTTATTTTTATAAATTATTTCTCTAAAGTTTTTGGATGTTATGTTTTAGACTATATTATAAAGCAATTATAAAAAAAACCTGGATTATGATTTTGGATATATTTTACATCACATTCTACCTTGGCATAATTTTCTATGTAAATTTATTAGGACTTGGTCTATAGGGTTTATTTTGGATGGGATTGTATGTTCAATTGTACACATACGTTCATTTTAATTTCTTGACTAATTTGGAGTGAAAAATTTATAATTAGATAATTTTATTTTAGATGATTTGGTATATATTTTATTATTGAAGAATTTAAAGTCTCGTGTTTTTTTAAACCCTAATTATATTATTACGTTTTGTCTCAGATGTGGTGTAGATCTTCAGGCATCTCAGAGAACCAGTATCATTGAATTAAAAATAATATACAGTTAAATTCTCATGAAAATTAATATTCTAGAATTTTGATTCTTCATATGAGTGGAGTCTAGGATGGAAATACTGAGATCTTGTTTGATCTTGAAAAGTGGTTTCTACCATTTGAAAAATGTACATTTCATTCATATGTGGTCTAGATATGGTTCATGGTCATTGGTAGATTTAGTAAAATATTAGTCAAATAATTATAATAATTTTTTTGATTAAGATTGTTACCTATAGTATCTCTATTAAAACAATAGATAGTAAAAAATACGTTTCTAAATATATCCTTTAGATATTTAAGGAGAACAACCATGGGATAATTATCTATGTGTGGGTATACCTCCCATTATTTAAATATTATCATGAAATATTGATGTGGATTATCTGATTCTCCCAACTGAGAATGACCCTATAAACATGTAATTTAAAAAAACTTAATCTTTGGGTTATTTGATCATAAACTTGTGTTATTTTTTTAAATTTTTCACACAATAAAGATACAAATATTCACATTAGACATTGATATTATTAAATTTTATAGTCTCATTGATTTATCCCACCCTTATTCACATGTTGACAATAGGATTTTGATTGGTTGGTGGTTTGACATTTGATTGAGCAATTTGTTGTGTAATACAATAGATTTAGTTATCATTTTTATGGGAATGACTTTATGATCTTATCACAAGCGTGGATCCATGATAATGGAATAAACATGGAAGGTAAATGTATAGAGACCCATACTTTTCATACAAAAATATTACATAAATTAAAATGGAAATCCAATACATTTCACAATAATAAATTCTAATATAATATAGAATTTTATTATCATTTGGATCGTCGATATGTAAAAAAATATTAAATAAAATATCTACATTATTTCCAATTATGTTCTTATCCACTAGAACCCTTCTTAACGTATCAAACATACAACCTTTTGTCTTAAGGTATGGAAGGGAAATATTGGAATGGATGAGATCGAATGCTAAAAAAGGGCTAATATAATAGATATATATCAATTATTATAAGTGATCATAATATTTTCATAAGGCTATTATAAAATTATTTCGACGTATGATAATCATTCCAAATTCATTAAACATTATTAATCATGAAACAAAATGCAAGGTTTTTTTAAACAAATGACATTAGAAAAAAGAGTAATGAACCCTCATAAATAAATCCTGATACATGAAAACCTATCATATGCATAATATATAAATTTTTGGATGGAATATAATCATATAAAATCATTTCTTTAATCAAGGAATACTTGCAATGCTATAGTAGTGGATTGGGTTCACTTTCCAATTTATCACTTCCTCAGTCGAGGATCAATCTCAATACTATATTATTAGGAAACATATCTTATTAAATAGAGTTCACTCACCATTATATTCATTATTATATCTTGAGAGAACCTTTTTTAAAAATTCATTTTAGGTATTTATAATTTCATGCCGACCCATCACATAATTAAAACAATATAAATGTGTACAACATGATCATAAAAAAGCCTTTATTTTATCAAATCGTATCCCACAGAATGGATATATGTTTCACAAACATTTTATCATCATAATAATAAATCATACAGAGAAAAAAATATTATACCATTGGTTCATACCCGTATAAAGTCATATGAAACATCGATGGATGTTGTTATAAATATAAATAATAATAAAATATCATTAGAACATTTCATGAGGAAAATTCCATTTTATTTGAACACATGTATTTAAAATAAAAAAACAAAAATATTACGAAAAAAATCAATAAAATGATATATGGAATCTTGTAAAGTAATCCTTAAAAAATTGTAATAATGATGGAAGATAAATTTGTTTGTGTGGTGTACATTAAAATGAAAATTCCATTCACATTGTGGTTAAAACCCCAGAAGTACATAGTTTACAAATTGATATGGAGATTCCTTTTCAAAGTTTATATGTAATGTAAAAGAAAATAAAAATTACTTTAAAAATATTTTTAGAATATTTAAAAAATTATAGAAAAAATTTTAAATAAAATATGTGTATGCAAGAAAATATTCATAAATGAATGGAAAACCAAGGATATTTTTCCCTAAAACATTATTTTAGTATATTTAGTACTTCAATAGTGGAAAGTGAAATAAAAACATTTAATTTAAAAAAATATCCATAAACTAAGAAAATACACAACATTTTTTAGATATATTATAAAAACTCATTATCTTAATATTTAAGCATTAAAAATCACAGAAAAAATGAAATTGTAACATAAAACGGTTTCCTCATGACCCTCTAGATTCGTAAGGGTTATAAAATCATATAAAATTTAATTTAATTTATGATAATTACATAACAGAACCATAATAACAGCTAAAATACCATAAATTTTTTAATTATATAATCTTATAACCCATTCATTAATAATCATTCATTATCATCATCATTTCACGTGTTATTTACTACATTTTTCATGTATGTTCTGGTTTGGTAGTTCTAGTCTTTGAACTATAATCATGGTTACCTAATATTAAAAATTTTATTTTAAATATAAATATTATATATATTTATTATAAATATTTCAAAAACCATTCATATAAACCAGTGATGAAAAATGGATTACTTCAGTATGAGGAGACGGTAGTCTGTACTTATGCAAGAATGATGTTTCCATTTTTTAATGAATGAAATGAAAGAAAGTTAATGTTAATTTATCTAGGAAAAATAATTATTTTAACATAAATATAATATGTAAAAATTTATAATATTTTAATAACTAACCATTAATAACAGTGGTGGAAAATGAGTCATATCACTAAGTGGAGGCAGTAGTCCACACGTACGCAAGAGGGATACTTTGATCTCCCATTAGATTGAGAAGAGGTGTTTAATGTTTTTTACATAATCATAAAAACATCATAGTTTATTTATGATGTTATATTAATAATTTAGGATATATACAACCATTTTATAGAAATTATAAGAAGAAATAAATGTGAAAGAGATTGGTTAAGATCGATATCCCTTATTTGGGGAACCTCTTTGGCTTACTTATTAATTGTTTAAGGATTGGTATTAATAGTAAACAAGATCAAATATTTAGTGAAGGATTATATAAAGGTTTTTTATTATAACTTTTATGAGGTATAAGGATCAAATATTTTGAAAAATGGAGGGGAAGAGGTTCTCGATTATAATCAAGGGGAGGAACACTTATGGAATTTCATAAAAGATTCAAATTATTTATGGTCACTTTCAGGGGAAAGTTCCTTAATATTTATATGGAATTAAATATATGATAATATAATGTCTATATATCTTAAAAAATAATACTTTTATAGGTTTATGTGGAAATACAACAATTATCCCACATTTTAACCCCCAGTAAACCGGTTTAAACCTTTAAAATTGTACTATTAACAATGACCATAAGTTATCCTAACCATATTAAATGGTATTAACTAAGATAAATAAAAAATGGAATCCATTTTTCTATATTCAATTTATATTATTTTTTGAATATAATTTTAATTAATAATGAAAACCTCAATAAAAATCCATATTTCACAAATGAATTTTTAGCATTCAATATAATTTGATTTAATTCCTTGCAGAGTGAAAATAACCATGTGAATTGTAAAAATATATATTATATATATAATATATAAATATCTTTAAAAGCCCTAATGAATATATAATAAATAAATTTATTATGATAAAATCACATTTCCATATGAAAATTGTTTTCATGAAAAATGTTTTTTTAATCCCAAAAATTAATTTATACCAAAATCTTGTAGAATGATTATTACTATGTAATTAATTAAATTATTTATAATTAAATGTAAATTTGGTTACAATATTCAATATTTCAAAATATAATTAGATATTTACTTAAAAATAAATGAAGTGTTTTACACAAATATGTATTTTTCAAAACTCTCATTAAAACAAATCTTGTTAGAAAAATTATAAAAATCCATTCTAATATATTATTGAGACTCTAATTTTAAAATTTTATTAATTTAATTAAAAAAATTATAAAAAAAATATAAATTAGTAATAATGTATGGTTTAAAAATTTCATAAAAACCATTTTCTATGAAAACCTATTTTTAAAGCATAAAATAATTTTATTAAAAATTATGTACTTATTTGTTTTTCATTAATCAATAAATTTTCATTATGAAAACATTTATTCATATTTTTAATAAACTATTTATCACTATTAAAACCTAAAAATTAAATTACTGGGTTAAATTTTTTTTCTATAACATGGTTCACATAGATTTAGGTTTGTGTATAGGACACGTTACCGAATAATTTAGGTTTTATTTCAAAGGAAAAAAACGATAAAGAATCTTGGGGTTTTAAAATCTACCCATGATAAAATAAATTTCTATCTCAATTTTTTTTTATTTTTCTATAAAAAAATGATGATATCTCTACTTCATCACGTCATTAGATTCCTATATAGCTTTCTAAAAAAATTTATTTGTCCTAATGACTTTAACAAGATTACTAGTCGTATTTAATAGAACATTATCTATATGATCAAAAATTTATATTGGTTATTCTCTATAGGAATGATCCTGATCCAATGGTATAACCATTGAATTAAATTAATGTTTAAGGATCTTGTATATACTTCCTCAGGAGTGGTACATGGACCACATCATGAACTTGGGAAATGTTTGGTGGGAGTGTAAAGTGATAAGCTATAGTACCTAATAAGTCAAGAATATTTAGGGGACTAATATACCTAGGCTTCAAATTTTCCTTATTTTTCAATCTCATAACATTCTTCCATAGATAAATTTACATGAATACCTTCCAACCAATATCGAATTCTTGATCTCACCAATGATTATTAGTATAACTCTTCTATCGACACTAAATTACATTGACATGAATCTAAATGGTTTTATCCTTCCCTACCATTTACACAGCTATATAAGGACTCAATAGCTTAATTTCCCTAACTTCATTATTTTATATCATATTTATACACATAATTCAATAGAGGTGTTTATAGGTATCCATGAAAATGCTAAACTCAAAAACATTTGATCTATGAAACATTGACTAGAGAAGCAGTTGATCCCAACCACCATTAAAGTGTAGAGAATAAGATCTTAATATAACCTATAGGGATTTAATAGTCCTTTTAGGATTAAAATCTATCTGTGGATGATAAGATATAATGAAAAACAACTTTGTATCAAGATTTTGTGGAATACTACTCTAAAACATTGAGGTTAAACGTTGATCCTGATAAGGAATAATTGAATTTAGTACCCATTAATCCTTACATAATTCTTAATGTATATCCTAAAAACATAATTGATATAGATATATTATCTTATAGAAGTTATGTATACTAACATCATAAGGTGATCAGATACAAACCAAATTGAAATATGTCCTATTGGTGTATTGGTGCGTCTCAAAATGAAATCCATGGTGATGTTTTACAATTTCAATTCTAGTATGGGTAATGGTTATAACATCCATTTATAATTTGGTATCCCTTAACTTATTAACATACCATGAACTGAGATACAAACTCTGTAATATACCTCATCATGTTATCCCACCATAAATACTCTTTAGAATATTTATATATATATACATAATTAAAGGATGAACTGATAATGGTGAGATATAATATTCTTCTAATAGTTCCATCTTCATGTCTAGTATTTTCAAGACACATACTCAGTTCCTAAACCATATCATTACATCATACTCAATGTAGAACTCGTGAACATTTCTTAATATCTTTTATATCTCCAAATCTTCCTTTTTCACCTCTTTAATCTTTACATGGATAAGTGGTTGACCAATTATTTTAGAAATATAATATTTCTCCCCAACCTTCAAGTTTTTAGGGATCGTCCTTTTCATATCCTAATATATTGGATCTTTTCAAAATATCGTAATAGATAATCATGCATGTTACTTTTGACTCAAAGAATCAACCACTTTGTATTATTTCCCAAGGTGGTAGTGTATTGACCAATTATAATATTTAATTAACTCCAAATATCTTTTTTTTTCATATTCAGCTTTTTCATAGACAATATATACATTAAAATTATATATGTTACACCATAATCCATAAATACAATGCCTCATTATCTTTAATGAAAATATAGTTGTTCAAAACTCCAAAACATGAGTTAGGTAATTTTGTTCATTAACAATAAACTATCATCAAGAAAAATCAATCATCATATCTTTATTTCTGAGAACACATCCCGACCCATTCTTTGATGAATCACATTAAATAAAAAACTCTTATCTACTACATGGTAGTGTGATCATTGGTTCTCTAACCGAAATTTTTCATCAATTCCTAGAGATTTTTTCAACTTCATCATAACAAAGGAAGTTAACTCCTTATAAGATGACATGGTGAGTGGATTAGATATCCATGGTAAATACATAATAAGGAACTTATAATATCCCTCCAATATAAGAAAATTATATATTTTAGATATGATGATTAGTTTGGGATAATTATCAATGAAATTCTATTTTTATGGATATATTAATATACCCTCCAATGCGATTATATGACCAAAAAATGAAACATTATATATCCAAAATACATATTTGGTTCATTTTTCATAAAACATATACTTCCTTATTTTTTCGGTATAATACTCAAGTGATCCCAATTCCCATACATGATATTAGAATATATTATAATGTCATCTATAAAGAATAACATAAACTAATCAGTGTAATATGTAAAGCCTATCCATTATGTCTCTAAATATATTAGTGGAATTAGTATTACCACATGGAATCACTGTAAATTCATAGTGTACATACCTCTAATGGAATGTTTCATTGGGCTTCTCTTCACTTTTTTCCATCAACTCATATTATCTAGATTGATAATCATTCTTGAAAAAACATGGATATCTTTATAAATTATCAAAAATTTCTTCAATATGTGGAAAAGGATCCTTATTATTGATTTTTATATTGTTAAATTCCTTTTATTACATACATTGTCACATTGATCAACCATTTTTCTTAACAAAAATTATTGGTTAACCCCTTGTTTATGTACTAGGTTTAATGAATACCTTATCAATGTTCTAATAGACTTTCTTATTCAATTCATGTAACTCAATTAGTAACACTATATTTAGAGTCATTCAATTTGGTTTAAAATTTTTTGTGAGTTCTATTGAAAACTCAACATCACAATTTAGGGGAAAACTATATAACTCTTATATACATATATCAATAACATCTAGTGAAATAGGAATATGGTAAATATTTTTTCTCCCAAACTATCAAAGATAAATACCCACATTGAATGTGAATAATGTCCCATGAAATGGATATAATTTCATTTGGAACATCACATATATCCTATCACCAATAAACAATCATAGTTTGTTTCGGAATATAAAATGTGACCTAACTTCCCAAAAATTTATTTGAGATATATAAAGAGTAATAAAATCCATGAACAGCACCATACTAAATTCAACTAGAGGAACAACAATAATATTTTTTATGGATCGTTATTTTTAACATTAACATGTCATCCCTATCTCTAGATTGGGGGATAAGTTTTTTGTGACCGTTATGATCCAATTAAATGATTGACATAGCAGAGACCAGTCTTTTGTATTGACGTTATCCATTAGAATGGTTCATTGACTCGAATAACACCAAATCTACCCAAAAATAAGATATCAAATTCCATGAAAATACATTTTTTAATTCCCATAATTTCTAGAAAGAAAACATCATCCCCTTCCTTTGAGAGATTCTATGGGGTGCTACTTCCCACATCCTCCACATGAATAAAATTTAAATTTATTTCTTCCATGATCATTACCTTATGATAATCCATAAAATTAAATTTTCATCTTATTTAACATGTATGAAAATTATTATATCCTTACACTGTTAATTATAAATCATGATTTCAAATTAGTAATAATCAAAAGGTTTCAAATTCCATATCCTATCTAAATAAAATTTTTTAAGAGTATTATCATTGAATTATCATTATCATTTAGAGTTAATATAGTTTGTATGGGTTCCATCCATTTACTTAAACCAAAAATTCATTTTATGAACTACAATAATCATAGTAAGGAATCATGTAATATTGAAAATAATTTATTAAATATCTAAATCATGACATCATCTTTTCAATCAATTACACCTTAGTTTTAACATTGTTCATACATGGTCATTATATATTCAAATCCTTCATATTGGATCTTACTAAAATTTTCAATTAACCATAGAATATCCCACGGAAGTGCTAAACCATGTCCATAGTAAAGTCACATTCCCTATACACCATAATGATGGCCGACATATACTCAACCAAATCATTTGCGGGATATTACCATTGTATTCATTTATATCAAAACCATGTCTACTTTCATTTTCTGGACATAATTTAATTTTTTAGGGAAACGGGGCACATTTAATATATATAACATAGAATTTTATCCAATAATTGGGCTTACCATTAGGGTTTACACTAAATTTTCCTCTTCCTAGCTACAAAAAGATACTAAACCACTCCAATGATTCTAAAAATAGTGAACCATAGTTCTCATACATAAATATTACATCACATTAGATGAATATTCAATAAATTTCACAATAATATAATCTTTAGGACAACATAGGGTTATTGTCATAGGGAAAATTGATATATAAAAACATAAACATATAAGATCTATATAATTTCGAATTAAGTTCCTCAAACCAAGAACCCTCTTTGACATATCATATTTAAAACCATTTTTTAAAAACTGGGGAATGGAAACATAAGAATCGATGATCTCATAATCTTATTATGGTTATTAATAATATATTTCAATGAATAGTCATAAGTAATAATAATATTAGAATAAGGGTATGAAAACATAATCAATACTTACAATAATCACACCCAATCAGTCAAGGATCGTTTATCCTGAATCATGGAATAAGGTTTTTTTCAAATAAATGACATAGTACAAAAGATTGTGGAATCATTAATAATCAGTCATGAGCCATAAAAACATATAATAAGGGTAATGAAATAATTTTTATAATGAAAATAAACATAAAAAAATCATTACATTAGTTCGTGATCACTGCCAAGACTATAATAGTGAATAGGGATTACTCCCCATTCCCTCATTTACATAGTCAAGTTTCACTCCCATGATTATCTTATGGGAAAAAGTTATTTTCTAAACTAGTTTAAATCCCCATTTTATTTCTTTTTATTTAATGATATATACTCATTTACACAATTCATTAGAGTTATATATAATTCGGGTCCCACCCATCACATAGAGAAAATCAAAAATATGTGTTCCATAATATCATAAACCATTCATCATATCATTAAATCATAACTCATTTAAAGGATATGGGTTATTTAAAATTTTCACCATCATTATTAGAAACAATACAAAGAAAGAATAAAATTAATAAAATTTAACTTTTCGTTCTTAAATCATAATAAGCAGAATATAATACAGTTATATATAAAACATTGGTTCAAATATAAATATAAATTTTCCTAAATAGAATAACATTATTATTTGAAATCAATTATTTAAAATAAAAAAAATTAAGGAAAACAATTTCATTCAAATGATCCTTGGAAAATTATAAAGTATGCTTCCAAGAAAATACAATTTAGAATGGACGATAAATTTATTCATGTGGTGTACATTAACACAAAAATTCCTTTCAGTACCAATACAGAAAGTAAAAATTAAAATGTTTTGAAAATAATAAAGATGTTCCCATTAAACCTATGTATGTGTAACAACCTAATATTTTATAACATATTTTTTCTGTAAATAAATTATTTTTTCAGTAACATGTGTTACATGAAACCTCGAGTCTATATAAATCACGATATAGTAATTAATTATAAGATAGATATTAAATTATAAGTTATGAGTATTAATAACCACTCTAGGAAAAATACTGTAAAATTTTTAAATTATTCAAATTTATTTTCTAATGTATAATAAATATGTACTCAATTATCAGTAAAACCATTTTATGTTTCAAAATGTGTTTTCTTCAAAAATTGGTTTTTTAGTTTACATGCATAGAGATTATAATTAATAATTTAATATTTTAATAAATTTTAACATACTAAATGAATATAATTTTATAAATAATAATAACATTATTATATTATGGTAATGTTTTATGATTTTTTCAAAATGATACATTTTTTAGTAAAAAGTGAAACCACTTATTTTTTTAAAATTTACCATTTATTTTAAAATAAAATTACCCTTATGGTTTGTATTTGAAATTAATGTATTATAATAATACCTTATTTATAATTAATCTAATTAATTACATAATAATAGTAAATATAATTTATTTTGGTAAAAAAAAATTTACTTAAAAATTAATTATTCGAAAAAAATTGTTTTTATGAATGCAATGTGTTGTTATCTTAATAAATTAAATTATTAAATATTTAATAATGTTATTAATTAAATTTAATGAATTTAAAATAAATAATAAATTTTAGAATTCATTTTAAGGATTTTATAAGGAAATTTTTGTACGTAAATTTTATTTTATGTCAAAAGACTAATTTTTTCAAAATGGGTTTTTATTGCATGTTGCGGGGTTTTTTAAAATTAATTTTGGAAACATATATAAATTTGGTATAATATAATGGATTTCATATTTTAACTTACTATAATTAATATATTATAACAAGGTAACCATAATTTTTTTCATAGTGAAGAATCTATACAGTAAAATTGTCTTACAAATATTAAGGTTAGAACTGGTTTATTGGGGGTTAAACCAAGATATAAGCAATGAATTCAAACCCAAAAATTTATAATTCTACTTATGTTAGGGTATTTAAATATTAATTAATTATTAATTCGTATCCATATCCATTTTTAGCTTCTTTTTCATGAAGGTGACCTTATATAATTCAAATGTATTAAGAAATTCCATTAATGTCCCCACCTCACTTATAAAAGGGATCCACTCCTCCTCCATTTTTCTTACCATTTGAGAGTTCTAGATAAGAAAATATATAAAACAAACCCTTACTAGAATCCTTCCGATTATACTAGTTATTTTTTCTTCTCTTAAGACCTTTATGATTTAAGGTGCAACCAAATGGAGGTCTCTCAAAGAAGATGTATAAATCTTAACTAAGCTCTTTCTATTTTATTTCATCATAAACCTTCTATAAACATGTTATATATATACAAATGTGATTAGTACAGTGTCATAAATATTATGAGATATTATTATAATAATTTTACAATACAAAACTACATCCACTAATCCATAAAATTGGAGATGAAATATTTCTCATGCATATGTGTGGACAACCGCCTCCACATAGTGGTACAATTCATTTTCCATTAACATCTGTTATTTATGGATTTTATGATTTGTTTAGTTTTATATAATATATTTATGAAATCATTATTCTTATATAATAATACTATCATGTTAACCTTCATGCATTATTATCCAATGGTAAATAATAGCATTGCACATTCGTACATGTAGACTACCACCTCCATGATGCATTGAGAAATTTTAATCTTTTACACTTTACATGGATAGTAAAATTGATATATTGAATAAAAATATATGATTATTATGATATAATATTTATTATATATATTTTAATTATCATTAACATTTCTTTCATTCCATCCCTTGAAATGTGCAAACCTAACTCATGTGTATGTACCGATTACCATCTCCATAATGTGATGTAATTAATTTTTCATAGCCACTTAATTTTAATTGTTTTATGTATGTATATAATTTATTTATATTATTTTTATATCATTAATTAAATTCTTTGTATGAAGGAATCATGATCCATGTTAATGGAGCATAACTACCAAATAAAAACATACTTGAAAAAAAGCTGTTAACACCAGAAATGATGGCTTTAGTAGAATTTTTTTAATAAAAATGTTTTAAAATGATATAACTGGATCATATTGAACACTTTCATATTTTTTTGAAATATATATATATTTATATTATTTTATTTTTATATATACTACGTTACAGGCAATAACAAGTTTAGACAAACTCTGTAACATTATTAAAACATTTTATGTCTCTTGTTACATAACTGTCAGATTGTCAGTTATGAGTAAGAATAAATAAATTTAGAAAAATATATGTTCTACACATAAATAAAATTTAATTATTAGTTTTCATATTATTATAATCTAAATATTATTATTTTTTAAATAAAAGTGTTTTTTTCTGAAAAAATAATTTTATGAGAGAAGTGTATTTTATTATCACTAAATTAAATTAATCACTTTTATTCAATGAATTTAATGATAAATATATATTATTTAATTTCAGAAATTATTTAATCATTCAAAAAATATTTTAATAGTAATATAATAAGAATAAATCAACTTTTATGCTTAAAATGTAATTTTTTAAAAAGTTATTTTTATTACATTTTTTGCAGTTACATTAAAATTAATCTATTCCATTTATAGGGATTTAATTATATAAATTTAAATAAATATTTATATTTAGGAGGTTTAGATTTTATAAATAGGACCCTTTTGTTTTTTGTTAATATGAATAGTAAATGTGGTAAAATTTATCACCTATGTAAAGGGTAAATCAAGTTGATCAAGGATAAAAAGAATTGATCGGGCCATAATTTTTTATCCTGATTCTTATGAGATAAATGAATTATTATCTTAATGCCATAGGTTATAAAATTATTTTTTTATAGACTCTTATCCATTAAAATGAATTATATATTATTTAAATCAATGAATGTTTCAAAATGTCACTCTCTTTGTTTCAAATATACTTTATCTGTTCATGCAGATACAAAAACTAGTTATTATTGAATCATCATAGTAATTTTTTAAATTATTAAATAATATTAATTATGGTAATTTATATATTGTTTTTAAGAATTATATAATTACCCTAAACTCTTATACAATCCTAAAATAATTTTTATTCAATTATTGAAAAAATGAAATAAATGATTTTAAAAATATGAAATGTGATATAATTTTTTTAATTTATGGTGCTACATGAATTTTATTAGGGAATGAGAAACATTATTTTTATTTTAAAATAATATATTATTACTCAAACATTTTCTTTTTTTGTTTTAATTCAAATTAAATAAATATTCTCAAAATTGACGATAATGATATTCTATCAAAATAACATTTTATTAAATTACACATAAAACATAAAAATCTTGAAATAAGATAAGGTGAATATTATATAGTCTAAAATTAAATAAAATTTCCTTTTATTGGACACCTTTCTCCTTATAATTAAAAAATTACAACCATTAATATTGAAAGATATGTTACCATAATTAAAATTAAAATTTGTTAACTAAGGGTTAATAAAAATGATAAGGATTAAAATTACATAAAAACATGTCTAGATTTTATTTTTTATTATATTAAAAACCTATACTAATTTATATTCAAATATTTATCCACTCGGATTCATTTTTCAGGAGAATGAATTTATTATAATTTGTCTTTTGGGAAATTCAAAAATCACCCCTAACCTAATTAATAACCGAGAACCTTGTCCCTCAATTATTCACACCAAATTAATCCTTATATATCTTCAAAAATATAAAACTTTAACTCAACAAATTTCCTATACACGTTATTAAGGTGATGGTCTTCCCAAAAGTCTAATTTGATATCCCTTTATAAGAGATCTATGGGAGTTGTTTGAAATAAGTGGAAATCACATTAATTGATCACTTTATTTTATACAATTCTCATCCTCTTATAAATATGTGTAAATTATTATAAAATTGTATATTAAATATCCTTAATATTATTAAATATAATTATGATTATAAAAATAGCATTACACAGCCACTTTTCAATATTATAATTAGTGAATGTATCGCTCGTGCGTACGTTTGTCTTATTGTCTCCACGTATTGATAAAATCATCATAACCATATTTTATGTGTGGTTACTATTATATGTTAAATACTTATATATGATTTTTATGCAAAAAATATTCTTCTATAATGATAATATCATGTATTCTTTCTTACAATCTAATCTCTTTGGAAATAATAATGCCACTCCTGCGTACGTGTGGACTGCTACCTCCATAAAGAGATGTCACTAATTTTTCATATATATTTTACATGGATGATAATTAAAAATAATTATATATATATATACAATATATATTGTATAGTAATTATCATAGAATGGTTTATTAATAGTTAGAGTTTATTGAATCTATCATTTGAAAAATGAAAACAACTTTCATGTGTATATATAACTTATTGTCTCCATGAATAGTTTTATTCATTTCTCTATCTATATATTTTATGGATGACTCAAAATATGTATATAATTAATATATATTATATTTATATCAAAATTAGTATTCTTTAGATGATAAAACCAGGATAAGTGTACAGGTATATGGACTGCTGAACTGAAATGCTCCTAATAAATGAAATAGTTAACACCAAAAAATGACTACTTCAATAAAGAATTATTAGTATTATGGGTTTTGAAATGTTAAAAGGTATAATATATGATATTATATGTTAAAAATAACTACATTATATAACTATAATAAATTTTAATTTTTTTTATTGGAGGTAAAAGTTCTTTTAATTCAACGAGAGCATCGATGTAATGGATTTTCATCGTGCATTCATTTCTATGGGCCATAATAATTATACACCATTTTTTTAAATTTTATGGTCTATATAATGCACAATAATATATTTTATTATCCTTATTATGAAAATTTTGATGATTTACATATCCATATACGGCTACTTCTTTAATTGTTCTTATGGTTAAAAGGACAACAAATAAGTAAGGGTTTTATGTTACACTCTCATTATCTTTATGGAATACTTATAATTATGATTCTGATGATGAAATGTTCTAATATACACACTAATAAAATCATTAATTTTTTGTTAATATAGTTCATTCTTAAGAAAAAAAAATTTCTTTCATATTTCTTACCTTAAGTACTCAATATTTTTGAAAAAAATGTATTTAAGAAAAATAAACTTCATTTTTATCTTTGTTAGATTAAATTTTTTCTTCCATATCTATTTTTTATAAAAATGTTTTAAATAAGTTTTTTACTATTCTGCTAAGATTTTTTAAATTCATTTTAACACAATTTATGACATTTTACAAAATGGTTTTAAAGGAATGTTATTTTCATTTTCTAAATGATATACTTCTTAACCTTAATTTAATTGTGTGGATAGAATGTTTCTTTTAACTTATATAACAAGAAAAAAATTTCATCCATTCTAAAATGCTAAATATGAATCCTACATTTCAAATTTACATGGTTTATTAATTAATATTATTTCCTTTATATTTTTGTTGTCTTTTTAGTTGTTATTTTTAAATATAATGGTTATTTTCATTAATATTTTTTTTTTGATCTTTTAATGGTATTTCTATCAATTGATGAAAACTACCATTAATTTCACTTTTGATTTTTGAGGGATATGATTTTATGGTACCATCTATATTCATTATCTATTGTTTATATTTATGATAAAAAAATATTTATGAAAAGCATTTATTTTCCAAGAGATATACTAGGATGAAATGTTGAAATTTTTATTAAAACAATTTTCTAACCATTGGTTATGTTATAATGTTTCTAAAATTAATTTATTTTCATGGGTTTTGATATGATTAATTCTTTACAAATTGGTGGTACACATAAGTAATATTTATATTAATGGATAAATGTGACCCATATCTCTCTAGAATACATTGGATAAAGTCTGATATCTCATAGGAAAAACAGAACCGGAATGGTAATTAAACCCAATTACGTTTGTGAATTTTTCATCCATGATATTTTTGGGAGTTAACATTTACTACTATGATTATTTTGAGAGTGAACTCATTCCCCTATGATAGACTAGGAAAATAACCTCAATAACAAAGGAAATGCGTTTCTATGCCTATGTTTATTCCATAAATCAGTTACTTATGCTTATGTTATGATTTCCTGGTTCATTATAGTGTCTTTGGATGGGTTCATTTATAAGTAACAAAACTTAGTTGGACACATTGCTTGAAGTTAATCACTCCATATGCTAGAGGATGCCTAATAACAGCAAGGGACTATGGTGGTACGGTTGGGATACTATAGCCTCGTGATCAGAGTGTACCATTATGGTATAATGTAATAGTAATTATTATAAATATAATAATAAATGTACTATGTAAATATAAAACATCATAATATAATAAAAAGGGGGAAGCTTAGTCAATCTCAAATACAAAATTGATAATCTTTTCATTATGCTATTAAAAATTAGAAGTACAGAAGTTACATGGTACAAAAAATATGCAATGTTCTATACAAAGGGAAAAATAACCAAAGTTATATTCGCTATAATCATGAACTTATGATTGATCCTCTTTTCATACACTCCTTCCTTGTATTGTAACACTTTCATTAAAATTTGGATTCTTCCCTTTATCCATACCTATATACATAAGGTATGTTCGGGTACCAACCAGTTCCTTGAACATGGTGTCAGATATTCTTAGTAGGAAACAAAAAAGGAATCAAGAACTATCTAGTATGTTCGTATAAATTGAGTAGTGTGTGTGTAAAAATCAATTCATAATAGAAAATAAAATAAATCACATCAGTTTAGGTTCCTCCGGGGACTCCTGACCGACACTACTGAGTTCAGCTTGTTCTGGAATGTCTTTGAACTTATTTCAACATGTATTTATATATATATACACTGTATCAACTACAACCAGAGGTGTATAACCAAGTCATATGTGTATACTTATAATGGTTTTAAGATATATTATGTCATATAATCATGGAGATATAACTAATCCATCATAAAAATCAAGTATAAAGCATAGATCAATCCCAAGAATGTTTATTGTCTTGGATGATGCATCCTTAGTTTTAATTAATTGGAATAAAAGGCGCATCCATAGAATTCTATAAAATAATAACATAGGTATTTCTCTAGGTGAGTTATAAAACCCACCACTATATCACTACTTCTAATTCATTCCAGATAATGAACCTATGTATCATTTTTGGTAAAGTACATAGGTAAAACCCGGAGAGCCTTTTTATGGTATACCATATATGGAACCTGGTATGGACTGTGGTATCTTATAAAAACAGTTCCCAAAATACCTATCCATCTTAATCCACATGGTAACATTGTATCACTCATGGTTAAAGTAAAGGAATCCACCTGGTGATCCCATCAATTTTATTATATAAAAGAAACAATTTATCACCCTTGATGTGTTATAATTCAATTATAACTTATAATTTCTATGCTAGGTGAGACTGTCCAAGGAATCCTTCTCCCATACCCTTGTATCGCTCCCATCATGATGTAAATTAATGGTCATAACTAGAATTATACACATACCATTTATAAAATATATTTAAGTCATCTTGTAAAATTCATTTAATATTGATAAATAGAGCTGCAACAAGAATAGAAAGTATATATACACATGGCCATCCATTTTCAATTAGTTGAATTTAAATTAAAATATATTAATAATAGGGAATTTAACACACCTCAAATGGTTGTTCAATCTAATTCCAAGTCCTGAAGGTAGTAGGCCTTTATGTAAGGAACACCGATACATGTAGCTCATGTTGAGGTGGTCATCCTTTAAAACAGACTCATGGGTTTCTAGGACTATACTATGCGTGTAAAAATAATTTTAATTAATTAATTATAAATTTAAGAGGCCACTCTAGAGGGGTATGGAATTATTTATAATATGGAAACATATAAAACATCGAGACTTTTGGAAAAAATAACTAAATCACCTAACTTTGTTTTGTAGATTATCCAGCATCCGTTATTAGATTCATCTTCAACGTAGAGTGGGAGAAATCATAAAAATTGAAATATTCCCTTAAAATTGTGAATATTAGCTCATCTAGAAATATAACATATGGTGGAGAGATAAATGCGGAAATTGGGGAATTTGAATGAGAAGCATACAATTATCTATCCAAAGCAACGGACATTAAAGGAATCAGACATCGAATAATGAACTAGGAACATATTCTAAGTTGGAGAAAGAGGGAGAGATCCATGTAAATGAGGATATCATAAATGTTAAAGAGGATGAAAAATATGGGTTAAACATAAAATAGTCTAAGGGAAATTTTAAATTTTCAATAAATTTTAAAAGGCATAAGGTTTGGCCACACGGTTTTCTAAACCATGCACCTAAATCAAATAGCACCACTGGTTATGTGGTGCTAAGAATGTGGCCTTATGTGTGCAGTTTAGAAAATTCATGTGGCCCCTTATACCCCACTGAATTACCCCACATGGATGTGTGGTCTAAGGTTGATGGTTAAAACTAATTGTATACATCTCTGTATCTTACTGTAGCACCCTCACTGTTGATTCACATGGTTATCCAGAATTTATCACTAATCATATGGCACAGTCTTCCCTTCCATGATTCTAAGCTCTAGAATTTTAATATGACTTGGAAACTCTTAAACCACTCTATATATTCTTAATAACCTCACTAGAAATAAAATACTAGTTTTTAATACTAATTTCTGAATTCATAGATCATTAAAAAATGTTAGGGTGTCATGTCCTACACTCCTTAAAACAGAAAATCCCTGAGATTCCCTTTAGAGGGTGGTAAAAATCATATGGTAATATTACTGGAAATTGATCCTATACTTATTCCTTTCACTCCCAGTTTCTTCCTCTAAATGATCATTCTATCACTACACCCATACCAGATGAACTAACCTATATCAGAGAACCTTCTAGAACTTATCAAAATTATGTATAGGATTCTATTTACTGGACAAAAAAATCCAACTCTATATCCTCGGGATAAAATTAATGATACAGGATGGAATTATATCAATGAAATTATGATAAATGGAGGATATAATGCATGGAATGATAACTCTGAGATAAATCTAATTAATAGGCTACCATTCCAACAATCCCCAAGATCTGAAAAGGCTCAACATATCAATGTGATATCCTTCCATGTATATGAATCTTTTTATGACTGAATCTAGGATAAACTTATAAAAATTCCTAATGTCCCACATCAAACTATAGAGTTCATGATTAATGATTTTATAAAACTTCTTCCTATACTTATTTGTATCAATATATTTTTGTAATATGTTACACCTTATATGAGATATCCTGAATGAGAATACTTTCAAATTGCACTACCTCACCTGCCTCTAGCTATCAAAGGAGTGAATGGAATGACCTACCCTATAAATCCTCATAGTGAGCCATAATAATTGTTGACTTAAATAATTTATTGTAGTATAACTCGAAGAGTGGTAGGTTTTCTTCCCATGAGTCTCTAAATTCAAGGTCACGTGATCGATGAATGTCCTCTAACACCTATATAGTATTCTCGGAATGACCATCAGTCAGACAGTGATATTCTAAACACATAATAACTTATAACACCAGGCCTTCTACAATCCATTAGAGAAAATTGATGTAAAATAAGAATATTTGTCTCATATGATATAACTGGGAACACCATGAATTCATGCAATCTCCCAAATGTAAATCCTTCAAATAAAATCTATTTAAATGATATCATTGATTAATAGAATTTTCTTGCCCTTGTCCAACCAATTGATGATCACTAATACTATGTCACTACCTCAGGGGGATCTCATCAGAACCACTACAAAATTAAAGGTGATGTCATCCCATTCCCACTATATAATAGACATAGGCGATATAAGTTTATTCGGTCTTGGGTGCTCCACATTCACCTACTATAAGTTATAACACCATGTTATAAAACATAAAACTTGTCTCTTAATACATGTCCACCAATACTAGAAACATATGTGTCATAACATCTTTGTAATCACAAAATTTATTTAACAAACATAGGCATACAAATCTCACATCAATTCTTCCAATACGTTCAAAGGAACCCATACACACCCATAAATGTGTATCCTCTTATCCTCAATGATAACCCGAATAGGTGGTGGATCATCACCAGCGACACACTCACTCAGGACTATGACCTCAGAATCAGAACGGAATCTCATATTTACCATTCCATGAGAGAGGACATCATAGATAATGATGTTAGTACATGTTTACCCTGAAGGTCCTTCATATCCCAGTATATATGTGAAAAGTTCTATTTCAACTTCCATTCATTTCTAGTCTATTAAATAGTATGTTTATGGGCCTTCTAGATTAGTGAATTAGCGAATTAATTTCCATTTTCATGTCTTTAAGAGAGCTCAATGTATAAGTATTAATGGTACTCAACCCGTATACACATTTTTCAATACAGAACTCATTGTGTGAAAAAAATTGAGAATTATTTTGGTTCGTGTAAACAAATAATTTCTCCTCGAATAGATAATTCCTTCAACAACATAATACATGAACCACATATACTATATTGAGTTCATATGTAGAGAAATAATGATCTTTATGACTCAATTGGTGGTTATAATAGGATACAACTCAATATATATGTATTATAACTTCTCCAGTCCATATTCATGGCACATTACAATATATAATATAGCTTATGCCCATATCTGGAAGAATAAAAATCAGTGTTGAAGGAAATATTTCTTTAATCTTCTGATATGGTTTCTTATATTCTCCATACCATAACAATTTAACATGATTTTTATTTAATTATTCAAGATGAACTACTAGGAAGGAAATTTCTAACATTAAATGCCATTAATATCCAAATATCACCAATAAACTTCATATTTATAAACCATTCTTGGGATGATCATAGGAAACCTCCACTCTCACCTTATCTGGGTTAATAGATACTCCTTCCTATGAGAGTATGTGACTCACTATGTAAACCTTATCACTATAGAAAAATGGAATATCTACGACAGGATCCCGTTGCAAAATACCTTTTGCGACGGGGCTCTGTCGCAAATCGCCCATCGTAGAAAATGGCGTCTCAAATAGTTGTTTTTGCGGCGGTCCCATCGCAAAAATAGTATTTGCGATAGTATTTTTCCCCCGTCACAAATTGTTTTTCGTTTATATATAAAAAAGGTATTTTCAACGGGCCATCGCAGATATATTAGTTGCGATGGGTTTCTAACCCATCGCAAAAGGGAAATTTAAAAAATATTTGCGACGTAGGTATTTGTGACAGACCATTTCAGAAATAGTTTTTACGACGTGTATTCTTCCCATTGCAAATGGGACAGTAAAGAAATATTTTACGACGGGACACACCGTCGCAAATACTCCCATCGCAAATACTAAAAAAATAAAAAATAAAAAAAATTAATACTAATCATATAATATTATATAAAAATAATAATAAAATTAATAATATAAAAAAAATCTATTATTATAATATAAATAAAATATATATAAAATATAATTATGAAATAATAATATAAAATAATAATAAGATAAATATAAATAATATAATATTGTATAATAATACTAATATTAATAATATAAAAAATTAATATTATATTATTATTATTAAATTATGTATATAATAATAATAATATTAATAATATAAAGAAATTATATTATTATAATATTAATAATAAAAAATATATATAATATAATTATGAAATATTAATATCAAAAAATAATAATAATATAAATATAAATAATATTATATTATATAATAATAATACTAATATTATTAATATAAAAAATTAATATAATAATATTATTATTAAAATAAACATACATATTTATGACAAAATAATATTAATATTATTAATATTAATAAAATTATAAAATTATAAACTTTTCAATATTAACAATAAATATAAAATATTAAAAGTAATATTACTAAAATAAACAGACATTAAAAATAATACTAATAAGTAATAAATTATTAAAAAAAAGAAAAAAAATTAAATCATGCAATATTCATACCAATATGAAAGATGAATTGTAAAGAGTTAATATGACAATAAACTACGAACTCAAATGTTTATTACATGTAAAAAAATCACTGGGGGTGGATAATCTGGAGAACCTGGAGGAGGTGGTGGAGGAAACTCCATCCCTAAACTATGAGTCAGACGACGCGTGTACTCCATCTGCTCCTGATGTTTCTCCACATATCGACGCCTCTCCTCATCCTAATGCTGATGCATCTGCTCCTGCCATCGATGCATCTCCTCATCGTTTTGCTGACGCATCTAATCCTACCCCTGACGCAAATCCTCTATAAGCTCATTCTGAGCACACAAATGCTCCTGATACTGTTAGGCAGAAGATGATGTCTCTCCACGAGCTCCTCTCGATCCGGACACCGACATCGCAGAAGTACCATAATAAGCTGTAGGAGTTAAATGAGATATGATACCAACTACTCGGCCCTTTTCGAAGCCATAATGGGTCGCCTGCATCCATGTTGTCTCATCAAAATGGTGGGCACTTGTCTGATCACCCGTCTCATCTGGACTCTCAGCCTGTGTCTGAGAGGTCACGGCCTCATATGACTCCTTAAGTTTCAATTATAAATTAAAATAATGAAAATATTATATGCATTTAATTTGTAAACTGAAAAGAAAATAATACTGACCACAATCTGACACTGGCGGTCACCTCCATTCTCTCTAGTATCCGGATCAGTGTACATCCTCTGATAAACGTCGTACGTCGTAATACCAGGCTACTCGGCTTCCTATATGAATATAAAATAAGCTGTTTATATTTAAAGTTTTATAAAGTATTAAAAAAAGTACTTTCCAGATGCTCTCTATGCACACTGGATGTACGACTACCGGCTCGATGTGTTACCTCTCGTCTCCTCCGATTCTGTCAACCAAATGAAGATCTCCTCTAAAACCCACCACCCAACCAGTGTGTACATAATCCATCCCAAACGTGAGATGAAATGTACTCTGGTTGGTGGGCTCTACAGAATTCATCAAATTCGGTCACTCCGGCTTTCCTCACAGCTGCCTTTCTCAAATTATGCAAAAACTGATGGAAACAGTCACGCATAGACACCACCAATGCCGCGTGGATAGTGGCACACATGATCTAGTCGATGGGATACCATAAACCCTAATATATGGTTATTAATGAATTAAATTTAAAAATAAATAATATTTAATTTCGTACCAACCAATGATCAAACATGGCATCCTGCACATCAGCGGGAATCTGATCCCATGTGAGCCAGGGATGAGAAAAATAATTGTGCAAGATAGCGCTCCCCTGTCCAATGGATATATGCATAAAACTGTGGAAAAAGAAAAAATAATAAAACAATTAGAATATAAATATATTATAATGAAAGATAACTAAAATACACAGGTTACCATACCACCGCATGTTCACATAGAATCCAATAGGTGGACGTCGCTCAGGGACAGGATCTGGAATCATCAGTCTGGAAAAACCACGCCCCCTCTGAGTGCTCCCTGTAGTTCCAATAGCCTGAGGTTCAGATGACTCATGAACCTCATCATCCATAGGTAGCTCAGCCTCCAGTAATGGACGATATGTTTCTGGGTCCATCTGAAACATGAAATGATTGTTATTAGCAAACAGTTGAAAATAACTTTTATATATAGATATATAATTGTTATGATTCTAACCACCATTTTACTGTGTCAATTTTCATCTTTATCATCATCTTCATAGTTTTCAATGTCAATGTCTTAATCTTCCTCATCAACATCATCAATTTCCATATTAGTTTCACTTTCATCATCTCTTGTCATTTCAAATTCAGTTGTAACATCATTGACAACATCATCACCATCGACCCTTAACTGTGGGGTGTCATCCTCGATATTCATGTCTCTTTGTGAAAAATATGTGTTTTGAGGAGTGTCCTGAAAATTTTCATTTTCTTGCACTTCAGTGGAACCACATTCAGTTTGAGTAAACTGATTTTCTCGAGATTTAACTTTTATTGTACTCCACCAATCATCCAACTCTTTTGCCGTAGCACAATATTTTGCATAATAAATTTGATGTGCCTAATGACCCAATAAAAATGGTTCATTTACTGCAAGAAGACTTTTATTTTTAATATCATCAATACCATGAGTCAGATGAATATGCAAGCCTCTCTCAGTATCCAGCCATCGACATTTAAAAATTATTACATAATTCTGTCCCAAATAAAACAGTTCAATAATTTCTTCAAGGATGCCGTAAAAGTCAACTTCAATATCTCTATGATGTGATCCCTTCAAACAAACACCACTATTAATTGTTTTCATTGATTCCCCACATGCACATGTATGAAATTGATAACCATTACCACATATGCATTATAAGATTTAACCATTTTGGATGGTGGGCTACTCAATATACGCAATCGACTATCAATCTTATCAGTATGTACAGATACCTGAAAATTTGTAAAACATTTATCACTATTACAAGTAATAAATTGATTTTATAGGTAATACTAATAAAGAATGCACATTACCAGTTTTTGAAACCAGTGGGAAAAAAAATTTTGTCGACGTTCTTCTAATTCAGCTGCTGTAATTTGTGGAAATTGTTTCTTGATATGATCATCATATAACCTACAAAATAATATGATTAATTTACTGTAACAGAATCTATAGAATAATGGATAGGATCACTCACTGTAAAATTGGTGATATTTCTTCATAGTTGAGTAGAACATATGTTAGAGCTCTATGTTGTTCATCATCTGAAATCCATCTATCATGAACTCCACCAAAGCCAAGTTCGGTCTGATTTACAACTGATAATAGATTTTTCATATCATCATCAATATTTCCCACGTTTCGGCCCATACGGTTAAATTTTTATGGATATTCAGATTCAAAATAATGAGAGCAGAATAAATCAATTTCCTATTGCAAATAAGCTTCAGCAATTGAGCCTTCAACTAATGCTTTGCTACGTACTTTTTTCTTCAATTTCTGCATGCATCTCTCAAATGGGTACATCCATCGAAACTGAACCGGACCTCCACATTTTGCTTCATGTGGAAAATGTAATATCAAATGTTTCATTGAGTCAAAGAAAGCTGGCAGATTTTTTTTTCAGTTTTCTAATAATTACAACAACAACTTCTTCCAGTTTTCTTAGTGCATCGTAGTCTGTTGTCGCCGCACACATATCTCGGAAAAAATATGATATATCTATTATCGAATCATAGATCTATGAATTCAACAAACCTCTTAATATAATAGGCATAAGTCTTTCCATTATAACATGACAATCATTACTTTTTAATCTGGTAATATAACCATTTTTAAGACTTCTGCCCAAGTTGGAAGCATATCCATCTGGAAGTCTCAAATCTGCAATCCACAGAAAAAATAATAAGCGACTCTCTTTGGTCAGTGTATAAGCTGATTTTGGCTTCATTAATATTTGTGATCTGACATTTTCAAACAATTCAAGTTCTCGTCGCCTACAAATTTGGGCAAGATCTAATCGTGCCTTTACATTATCTTTGGTTTTACCTGGTGTATCGAAAATTTTATGAGATAAATTATCAAAACAGTTCTTCTTAATATGCATGACATCCAACATGTGTCAGACCAACAAATCAGACCAATATAGAAGATTCCAAAAATTTCTTCGTTTTGTCCAATTGTGTTCTTTCCTAAAGCCATGAATTTTATGTTGGTTTATTGTCAGTCCAAAAGTGATGGAAGGTAATGAATATACAATTGATTGTAACTCTGTACCTGAGATGATTTTTGGAGGTTCATCTCTTTCAATTATGCCTTTTTTAAAATGATATTTATTCCTCCGAATAGGATGATTGATTGGAAAAAATCTGCGATGCCTGTAAAAATTGCAAGTTTTTTTCCATTCACAAGAATAAATACTTTGGTGTCTCCTATACAGTAAGGACATGATTTTGGACCATGTGTACTCCAGCCAGATAACATTCCATATTCCGAGAAGTCACTAATTGTCCACCTCAAAGCAGCTTTCATTAGAAAATTTTGTTTCGCAGTAGCATCATATGTACCAACACCATGACTCCACAATAAATTTAACTCATCAATAAATGGTTCCAAATAAACATCAATATTATTTTTCAGATGTCCTGGGATTAATAATGTCAAAAAGATATAAGGCTTATTCATCAACATCCATGGAGGTAAATTTTACGGAGTTATAAAGATAGGCCAACAGGAATACTGACTACCAAAAGATCCAAATGGACAAAAACCGTCAGTAGAAAGACCCAATCGCACGTTTCGGGATTCTAAAGAAAAATAAGGATTCACTTGATCAAAATGATTCCATGAATCACCATAAGATGGATGAATCAAGCTTTTATTATTTGAAATATTGGTTTTGTGCCATGACATCATTGTTGCTGTGTTCTGAGACATAAATAAACGCTGCAACCTGGGTGTAAGCGGGAAATATCTCAACTGTTTTATAGGAATCAATCCAGACTTCCCTGATTGAGCTTCTTTATACCTTGATTTTCCACATGTGGGAAAACTATCCAACAACTCATTTTCACCCGAATATAAGATGCAATCATTTGAACATGCATGGATCTTTTGATAACTAAGGCCTATATTAAGAACCATTCTCTTGCTCTCATAATAATTAGTAGGCAGCACATTTCCTTCAGGTAACAGTGCTTTAACCAAAGAAAATATCATATCAAAACAGTTATTTGACAATCCTTTTTCTGATTTAATAGCCATAAATTTTACAACTGCTTCTAATTTTCTTATCTTGCAACCAGGATATAATGCATCCTCAGCAGACCTGAAAAACTAAGCAAATTCAGATAGGGCCAACTCGGTAGGTAAATCAACATCATTCTCGATTTCAGTTTGTTGAACGGATGACCCTGCAACATCATGTAATAAATTCTGAAACCGTGTTGGATCCAGAATCAAATTACTAGTATCTTCTCTGGAACTACGTTCCCCGTGTTGATACCAAAAAATATAATCTGATTGAATACCATAATGCAAGAGATGTTATACAATGATGTCAAATGTCCCAAACATTCTCAGAGCACATTTTTTACAAGGACACTTAATTGCCCCTTCTGAAAAAATTCCGGGTTTGATGATGCAAATGATAAGAATGTTTCAACACCATCAACATATATAGTATTTAATCTAGAATCGTTTGGATTTCTGCGCTAATTTATCCAAGCGCAATCATCTAATAATGATTGATGTCGACTTCCGTGTTCCATATTCATATATATGTTTCTAAAAAATTTAAAACCATTACTATTGTTAAATAATTTGATATAATAAAAAAAATATCCTAAAAGGATAAGATACATAATTACAGTTATTTCTTAGTAATTACCAATAATTGAAGGCAACACAGTTAGTTTGTAATCATCCCCACTATTTATTATCAATATAGCAATACTTAGAAATACATGGAAAAATGAAATGTGCTCGAATAATGAAATAAAATTTTGTAATCATCATTGTGGAGTTTATATTACTAATTATTCATATATTTTTTTCAGCTGATTGGCAGTAGCTCTTTTTCCAGATGACTCATCTCCTTGCAAGGAGATGAGTCATCAGTTAAAAGAGCCTCTTTTGTCAGACGACTCATCTCTTTTTATCTTTCTGCCAACTAAAATCAGTATGAAAAAACTTGCTCTGACATACGTTAGAGGACATTTTTCATACTTATTTCAGTGGGAGAAATTAGAAAAGATATGAGACGTTGAACAAAAGGTATCTTCCAATCCGCTGGAAATTGTGCCAATTTATAACCATGTACTCGAATTTATTATATTTTTTATTAATTATTACTAATTATTACTAATTATTATTAATTATTACGAATTATTACAAACCTCAATATTTACAACAAAATTTTCTCTATTCTTAACATGTTCAAATCTTAAAGGGTCGTCAATTTTCAGGTCATGCCCAATAAAAAGTTTATGTAAGCCATGTCCAATGTAAACTCTATAATTTTCCTTACATGGTTGATCACCTCACAAGTAGTGTTGCAATATGACAACACAAGTAATGTCGTTCTCGTCATTAAGAATCATTTCGCATGACCCTTTACATAGATCAGTCTTCCATGAAAAATGAAGAGAACTTCAGTAACTTTCCCTTAATGTTTCAAGAAAAATGGTCTATGTAAAAAGTCATGTGATATGATTCTTATAGATGAGAAAGGCGTGACTTGGGTTGTCCTATTGCAACGCTACTTGCGAGGTGATCAACCAAGCAAGGACAATTATAGAGTTTACATTGGACATGGTTGATGCAAATTTTTTATTGGGCATGACCTGAAAATTGGAGACCCTTTAAGATTTGAACATATTATGAATAGAGAAAAACTTGTTGAAAATATTGATAATTGTAATATTTTATAATTTTTTTATAATTTTAATAATATTAAAGTTTTTTTTATAAATATTAAACATATAATAAAAAAATAATTATATTATTAGTATTATTTAATTATTAATATTAGAGTAATATAATATTTTATATTATGTTACTATTTATGTTACTAATTATATTACTAATTATGTTACTAATTAGTAATGCCAAGATATGTATATAGGTCGGGTGGTTAATCAATCGTTGAATAGAAAAACAAACTTGATTGACTGCTCATCTACCTCAATTTTCTTTCCATTTGTGTGTTGAGGTTGATAAGAAACTTCTACCTCCACATGTAATATTTTCTTTTACTATCAAAATTATAAACCTTCTCACCTTTATGCTGGCGAGGAGGTTGATAATTTTGATAGTAAAAGCAAATAGTACATGTGGAGGCAGAAGTTTCCTGTCAAGCCTCAACACACAAATGAAAATAAAATTGAGGTAGATAGCAGTCAATCACGCTTGCTAATTTTCCTAATTATTTTTAATTGTTTCCTAATTATTTTTAATTTTTTCCTAATTATTTTCAATTGTTTCCTAATTATTTTAAATTGTTTCCTAATTATTTTTAATTATTTCGTAATTATTTTTAATTGTTTCCTAATTATTTATAATTGTTTTCTAATTATATTTAATTGTTTCCTAATTATTTTTAATTATTTCCTAATTATTTTTAATTGTTTTCTAATTATTTTAAATTGTTTCCTAATTATTTTTAATTGTTTCTAATTATTTTTAATTGTTTCAAATTATTTTTATTTTTTATTAATTATTTTTAATTGTTTACTAATTATTTTTAATTGTTCCTAATTATTTTTAATAGATCTTAATTATTTTTAATTGTTCCTAATTATTTTTAATTTTTCCAAATTATATTTAATTATTCCTAATTATTTTTAATTGTTCCTAATTATTTTTAGTTGTTCCTAATCATTTTTAATTGTTCCTAATTATTTCTAATTGTTCTAAATTATTTTTAATTGTTCCTAATTATTTTTAATTATTCCTAATTATTTTTAATCATTCCTAATTATTTTAAATTGTTCTTAATTATTTTAATTGTTTCTAATTATTTTAATTGTTCTTAATTATTTTTTTAACTATTCTAATTATTTAATTATTGTAATTATATCTAATCAATTAAATCTAATTATTTCTTAATTATTTTATAATTATTTTAATTAAATCTAATTAAATATAATTATTTCTTAATTATGTGATAATTATTTTAATTCTTTCTAATTAATTTGATAACTACTTCTAATTAAATAATACTATTTCTAATAAAATATAATTATTTCAAATTAAATATAACTATTTCTAATTATTTCTAATTAAATATAATTATTTCTAATTATTACCAAAATAACTTCCGGGATTCTCGAACCAAGAGTGAAGCAAGGCCCGTTGTCATGTACCAGGTTACCCCGAGTCAAGCTCGAAACACCTTGTCGGAGTTTTCACTCCTAGGTACATCTGTGCCAGAGCCGCCTCTACTTGTCGGTGTCCAGACAAGGATTATTTGGTACAACCACTTAATCTAATTATACTATATAGCTACTAAACATTCCATTAAAAAAACTAAAATTAAAAATTAAAAATAAAAGTAACAATAAAAAATAATTTAACAATTTAAAAAAATTTAAAAAATAAAAAAATATAAATACCTTCGATATTTTGAAGCAATTAACGCCTTCTAACTCCTCCTCTCCTCTTCTCCTATGAAAAAAGTAAAACGAAAGAAATTTTCTACTTAGAAATGGAAGTTAAAGAGAGAGGGAGAAAGAGAGATCTGAATGATTTGAAAAAAAATAGGTGGGGGTCTATATAGGTTAGATTATTTGCGACGGTCTTATTTGAGATGTGATACCATCGTAAATACCTTCACACTCATTAATTACGGGCGGCGGTTAAAAGGGTTTTTGGGACAACCCCCTCGCAAATAGCTGCTGCGGACATACTATTAGCAATGGGCGGATATCCCTATCGCAAATCCCTATTTATCTCTTCCGGTATTGTCGATGGGCCTCTTTGCAAATAACTTCGCCCGCATTCATTATGGGCGGCTGCTAAAAGTGTTTTTGTGACGGGCCCATCGCAAAAAGCTGTCGGCCGACATACCATTAGTGACAGGCGGATATCCCCATCGCAAAATCCTATTTACCACCGCTAGTATTGGCGACGGGTCCCATCGCCAATAACACCTGCTGAATATTTTTTTGCGACGGGACAATTTCCCGTCACAAATAGTATTTACCACTACTGGGTAGTTGCGACGAGTAGAAGGCGATCGCCGCAAATAGGCTTCCCTCGTTTTGGCGCACAAACTGTGCCATATCTATTGCGACTGGTCCTGTATTCCCATCACAAATAACTGACCATTTGTGACGGGAATATATTTCCGTCGCAAATAGGCTTTTGGTCGGAGTTTTTGCGACGGGAATAAAGCCTGTCGCAAATACCCCGTCACAATAATCAGTTTTTTCTGTAGTGATATGGATCCAAAAAATGAATTTTATGAGTTTATTATATAAATAGTTCTCTCCCATTATATTCAAAATGATCTCAAGATGTTTGTCTTAGTCATATCTTGCATGATATTATATCAAGATATCACCCATGAAGACCGTAACAAATGAATCGAGGTATATGTTGAGAACATGATTCATTATATCCATGAAAACTAGTATAACATTTATAACGCCAAATTTCATAACCATATACTCATACACACCATTTCCTATCTAGAGAACTATATACGGTATGTCGAATGGAAAAACATTCACTTGATGGAAGCCTAAACATAAATCTGTCTCCGAGGAAAATATCTCTCTCCCAACCTAGTTGTAATGTTTTCCTATTCAAGGTAGAGGGTACTAGTTCATAACCATATGATGTTAAAACTTGAGATAATCCCCAAAAAATTGTGGTTAATGTCCAAATTCTTCGTGAATAACATAGGTGAAACCCATGGTTATGTATTGGGTTATATGAAACACTTAGATTCAAAATCGTTTTGTTTCATTATAAGTTCCTGATGCTTAGTATGTGTCATCCTGTATGTATTAATGGTCACTATTGCAGCTCTTAGGAATATCTCAATAATGAACTCCATTTTTCTCACATGTGGTGAACCAAACAAAACATTAGTTAATATTTCCTTGAAATGGTCCTCTAAATGTGGGGAATCTAAAAGTCATGATCCCAAATCACTCATAAAACGACTAACAATATTGTCTATCACTCTTTCCATCCCATGATGCTCTGGTCTAGATTGAAATTCTTGGACATCCTATTAAACCTTTGAACATAGCTACCACTCTTAGGGGATGTGAAAACACCCTCCAGTGGTAGCATACAACATGAGAATTATTAGGTATCAACAACTCCATCCTATGTTTTATACAGTATATCATCATCTAAAGGAAAAAGAGATACCATCAAAAATGATAACCACTTATCTTTAGGGGTCATCCTTTAAAGCATAATCCGCTCTCTGTTTAGATTCCCAATGGTGTGTCAAGAGTCATAACACTATAGAATTACTATATTTCTACAACTGTAATTTCTATAGTATCCACAGATACGAAGAAATAAAAATTAAATATATAAAATAATGAGGAAGAAAATGTAAAAAATAATAGATTAATACCTCTATGTGTATAATGTTCTATACTATACTCCTCAAGGTTATGTTTCATTTCAAAGATATGTCTAGATCCTTGACCCTAAGATGCCACCAGACTAATATGGGTAGTTCCACTCTATTGGAATTATATATGTGAGGTCCTGATACCTTTCCCACATCCACCTACTTTTCCTAATCATGTAGTAGTAGTCCATATATTTTCCTATCATAGATCTAGTGATCTGGTACCCAAATACATAGTCAATGTAGATATCATCCCACTTGGGACTAGTGGGAACAATTTTAATAAATGATAAAGGTGTCATATTCTACCTTAAGATCGATACTAAATTGGTTCCCTCAAACACTGGGGATTCCTATGGACTACCCATCCACACTAGTGAGACAACACATAATTGGTAGTGTGTTTCATCGAACTGGTGATGATTTCAAGAGCATGATCAAAGTTATATTTGCTACTACTAGATGAATCCCTCCCAACCATGATGCTAAACCAACCTAGCCCACACAACCATCATATCTTAGGCTCCAAATAGTGATGATCGACTAGTTCACTTTCATAAAAATGATGGTCAATCAAAATAAATTTACCAATAATTGGATGGAATATGTAATCCCATCCCAAAACCACCTCACTTTCATCAACTCGTCACTATGTGGATGTGCAAAATTTTGAAGCTTGTTGAAACCTGAAGAATATTCTATCACATACATATAACTATGAAATTGGTGCATAAATTCCCTATATTAATTGGATCTAGGATTTTGAGGAAAGAATTAATTAAAAAAGTATTTATATAATTCCACCTAGACCGAAACCTGATGTCGATCATCATAGGTGATAATGTCCCACTATCACATAGAAAATTCATAAAGAATATAGGGAGTCATCTTGAACCTCACCTCTAAGGGTGCCTCCAAATGATATAATATGAATAACATGGATTCCATCCATGACTATAAAGTATTAGTAACTTCATCCCCTGAGAAAGTTGGAGGATTTTCTTGTTAAATTCTCATGTAAATTTTTTTGGAGTAGGGGTTTTTTGTAGATCACCCGATATAGACTACCTGAAGAATAGGACTCTCTCTAAAAAATAAGTATCAACACCTAATTGAGGAAGAGTAGGGGTTTTCTAAAGTGTCTCCACTTGAGGAAATACTAGTGGATCAGGGCCCAAAACCTCTAGAGCATGGTCGTCACCACCCTCTGGGTGCACAACTTGAGAAGTTCATATTTTCTTATCTATACAGTTAAAAACACACACACCTAAAATAGGATTTAAAATACATCGGATCATATATATTATAATGTGATTAAAAATCACCTTCCAATATATTATTTACCCCACTATTCATGCTTCTATAGCAAGTTAAGGTTATATTAAATATCATATGGATTACAATAGATATTTCTAGCTTACCACTACTAAGGTGGTCTCAGTGTCAAGCTGTCACATCACACTGAAGAGTTTCTAGTATGTGGAGATTAAATTTCAAGGTATAGAGGAAAACGCTCTTTCTTTTTTAATTAGAATACCCATTTAATGGAAACCAATTATACTTATGATTTTATATTTAGTGAGGTTTTTACTCATTTATATGTATATAGATAACACAATTCATTTCCATGAGTCACCATTCTAATGTAATAAAGACATAAGTGGTATATGTTGTAATTGACATGTCATGTAACTGTTTCCTGAACCATAAATCCCATATCAAGATATAATACGCCATGTAAAATTATTTGATTAAATTAATTTCTATTCCTAATATATTTAAGTGTATGAATCCTAAATTAAAATTGGAATTCATGTCATCAAAACCATCTAATGTTTCAGACCATGGAAATAGTGGTACATGGATCTGACATTATGTAATTGGTACATTAAGGTGTAACCGTCAATCTATATCAGAAGAAAACCATTTAGGATGATGAAGAAACATTTATTAATCCAATTAAATTATCTCTATTAGAAATGTTATAATATTCTCAAATAAAACAGTCAATGCACCAATAATATATTGAAATAAATTCATGCAGTAAAACAAATATGGGATGACATATAAATAAAATGTGAATCCTTATGGGCCTATAATGATGCATGATATGATACCTCCTTGCCTCATCAGAAAAAGGTAATGGAAGACTCAAAATAATATAAAATTTTACAACTCATGTGCATAAACCAATTGTGACATTAATATAATTATAATAGGAACAAAACAAACTATCAATATCTTAGTCCATGTAATCTGGTTTTTCCAAGTATGTTATTAGTTACTACCATGCATAGGCTCATTAAAAAATTATGACACGTCCCCAGTATCCTTTCTATTACTAAAAGAATAAGGAAAAAGGAAATAAATTTTCTTTAATACCACTTTGTCGAATCCTTGAATAGGTTCACTTTTATGTAATCGAACCTAGATGAACACATGTCCTCAAGCACACCACCGTGTGTGAAAGTGGTTTCCCACTACCAGTTCTGGTCTATAGTGGTAGGGTTGTGAGACTGTACCCTCCTGATATGAGTGTATCATAGTGGAATAAAATTATATCAAGGATAAGAAATATCATAATTAGATATATGTGTAAAATACTATACATATATAATAAACATGCAGAAGATGAATCAATATAATATAAAAAATGATAATCATCTCATGATTCTATACGAGATGGGAAGTACATGGGATATAGGGTGTAGGGATATGCATCATGATATAGAGAAGACAACAACGCAAAAAGGGTTATCCACCAGAATCATGAGAATATGATCATCCCTCTTCCCATGTACACCATCCTATGACATCAAGTCTGACATCCAAAACTGGTCACTTCCCTTTGTCCCTACCTACATCCATAAGGTCTATTTAGGTACAAATTGACATCTCGAACTGGGTGTGAGATATAATCAATGTAAACCCAAAAAAACCTATAGAAATACTCAATATATTCATATAAAATTAGAATTTATTTGGTAACAATCAATGAAAAAATGAAAATGAAATAAAGAACATCAATTTGAGTTCCTTACAGGACACCCAATAGACACTAACAGCTTCAACCTAATACTGAATATCTATGAATAGATGTCACCTTATATGTATATAAATATATATTATGTATATATATGTGTATACACAAGACCATATATGGGTATATATATACACCATATCAAATACGACCCGAGGAGTATACCCATGGAATCTGCACAAACTTATATGGGGATTTATAGCTCTCTTGGCATATGACCATGGATATATAAGTATTCTATTAGAAAATTTATATATAAATAATGAACCAAACCTGAGAATTTATTATTTCGTGGAAGATACTAAATTATATTTAATTCATTGTAATAATGGGCTCATCCAAGGCTCATTGTAAAAAAACATAGATATATCTCTAGGTGCAATACAAAACCAACCACTTTTTGAGTCTTTTCAAGGATATCTACATAAGGAATCTGTGTATCAATCTCGACATAGTATATAGGTAAAGCCCTCTATACCCATCTATGGTATACAATATAAGGAACCAAGTATCTATTATTTAATGGTATATAAATGTTTTCCATCAAACCCATCCATTGTAATCTACTACGGAACTAGGTATCTCTAATGGTTAATGTAAAGGCATCCTCCTGGTAAGACCATCCCCGGTATTATATAAAAACCATGTACCTCCCTCAGTCTGTTTAAATTTAATTAAAATGTCTAATTTCTATGCTCGATGAGTCCATCCAATGTATCCTTAATCAGTACCCTTGTATCTCCCTTGGATTTCGTGAATATGAATGGTCATGTCTAGTGTTAAACTCATAACACTCAAAAAATACATTTTATTTTTTTGACCAATTTAATTAATACTATTAATTAAATATACAACAACATGTCTAGGGTTCAATTAACATGGCCTACCATTTTCCTTTTGTTCAATTAAATACACATCACATTCTTTATGGTAAATTCAAAACTCCTTCATTTCTTGATCAATTTAATAACAAGGAATGCATCTCTTTGGCATATAAGGAATGAACACACATAGGGGTGGCTCATGTTGATGTGTTTATCCTCCAAAGATGAATTTATGGTTTCTATAACAACACTAATCTAGGTAAAATCATTTTTTGTAGTCAATTATACATTTACAAGGTGTCATTGGAAGGGTCTGGCATGTGGCACAATGACACACCCTATAATGAATCAAGATATTGTAACGTACCGGTTCCGGAAGCCACCTAGAGGAACCCCGTACCCGGTTGGTCACATGGCCTCAAGCGCATTTCCCAAAACACCAGAGGCTACCGACTAGCAGTGAGGGCATTGGGTGTGATAGTGGTGAAACTATGCCCTCATTGGCAGAGTACACCGCAGAAGATAAAAACAAATAACAATAATAGCAGAAGCAGTAGACAAACATACGAGAGTAAATGATAAACAGCAGAAGACTAACAAATAAACAACTGGAGCAGAAATATATGTAAATGATGCATGATACATATATGTCTAGGAAAACAGCCAAACAAGTCACAATGCTGAATATAGTACTAAACTAAAGTAAAAAATATATATATGAGAAAATCCTTAGCATCGCAAGCCTCGGCTTGGTCCCATGCTCTCCAGGTCCAGTGAAATCAAGAACCTGTAGTAGAAGGGCTCTTTCCCTTATCTATACCTGCAACAATATAATCTGTTTGGGCCAAAAAGCATGACCCAAATAGGTTGTGAGACAAAGTCCCAATAGGCAACCACCCAAATATCGGTGTCTAACAGTCAGTGAATATATGGCAGGTAAAGTACAGTAAGTACTGAACAATAAACAGTAAATAGGATAATACACAGCAGTAACAAACCACAGTTTCTAGAATATAATCTACAAACAAGAAACAACCACTCAAGAAAGTAGAACAAAAAGGTAACCTCTGGGTAGTTCTCACAGTCTAACCCCTAAGGTTTAACCTATAAGTACTAGCAACCCTCTGGGAGGCACACACAGTCTCGCCCCTCTGGTTCAGCTAATGAATAGACTCTCTAAGGAAGCACTCACCATCAATTCCCCCTATAGTCTCGTTTCATACTAAAGGATCTCTGGGGAATCAATAAACGTCTCATTCCCCCTGTGGCATGCACCGAGGAACTACCAACTCTTTGAGGAATCACACAACATCAATTCCCCAGGTGGTCTCACATTGTAAATCAAAGACACACCAAAGAAGCCCTTACGTCCATTATCCCTATGGTCCAGTACACTAGGTTCTCATAGCCCTATGTAAAACAAACATGCATAGCGCGCATATCGGCCCAAGTTAACCTCATGAACTACATGGCTATCATTTTAAGGCACAACAGCATGACAGTACTACAGTTCCACTATCCTTTAACTAGGTATGGAAACTGGAAGACACCTAACAAGAAAACAAGCATGGAAAAACATCCAGAGCATAGTAAAATTTACCCTATTCACAAGCAATGACCTCTACACAGGCATACTAGCAAAGCAAGAAAACAACAAGGGAAAAACAGGAAACACGCAATACCCCGTTCAAGTGTATTGGTGGAAATTACACATAATATTCAACGGCTTCCTATAGAAATGAAAATAACACCTACCTTGATGCTAGGAGAATGATATATGTGAACCATGGTGATTGATTATCCTTAGAACATTGAGGATCTGAGAAAATGTCCAAAAATTTCAACCCACGATATCCTGAGAAAGAGGAGAAATTGGAGAACCAGGCTATAGGTGAAGGAAGAACTCGCCACTGTGGTTCCAACACAATCGACGTCGGCTGAAATGGAGATCAGACAGAGGCTCAGGAATCTAGGGAAGAATCACTGCCGTATTGGTCGCTCTTGGATGAATAACCTGAAGAAGGAGTATTTTCTGTCCGGCAGGCGCGACCCCGGTCCATTTAATGAAGAAAAAATATCGGGTGCGTACTTCTGGGTTACATGGTGTGTACTCTATGTTTTCGTACTCTTCATTAAGCGGCCACCACATCGCCTCTACACACAGTGTGTGTGGCCCGGACACAGCCATCACATGGCTTCGAGCGGCACGGGAGTACACGGTGTGTACTCAGAAAGTACATGACGTGTACTTCAAAAATTTCCAAAAAACCCATTTTTCTCAAAAACTCAAGGAAAATGAATGACATACCTGAAACGAAGATCCATGTTCTAAAAAACATCCCCCCTTAATGAAATTCATCCCTGAATTTCCCTAATGAGGCGGAGAAGAAGAAACCCCGAATAGCTTCGGCCACTGTGATCGTATATTGGCCTCCCTTTCCCAGGTCTCGTCCTATACTCGCCCATGCTACCATAGCACCCACACTAGAGGAACAGACCGCCCACGGAGAACCTTCGTACTGCGATCGACAATCTAGATAGGATGCTCCTCAAACGATGCATCATCTTCGAGTTCAACTTTATCGGGCTAAAAGACATGAGATGGGTCTGAAAAGTACCATCCGAGTTGAGAGACGTGGAAGATGTCGTCCATGGCCTTGTACCGCTGAGGTAACTGCAACCGATAGGCAACCGTCCCAACTCTCTCCAATACCTCAAAGGGCCCGACATACCGTGGTGAATGCTTACCCTGTCTCAGAATCCTCTTGTGTCCCAACCTCGGTGCGACAGGTAGGAAAACCTGATCCCCGACCTCGAACTCCAAAGGTTGTCTCCGCTGATCTGAATAAGACTTCTATCGAGACTGTGTTGTAGCCATCCTCATTTAAATCAACTCTATCTGTTCTGAGGTCTCCTGAACAAGATGAGGTCCCAGTAAAGATTCCTCTCCTGCCTCCAGCCAATATAAGGGCGATCGGCATAGCCTACCGTACAAAGCCTCGTAAGGTTCCATCTGAATAGTCGCCTGAAAACTGTGGTTGTAGGAGAACTCCACCAGAGGGATATGCTTCTCTTAAGAACCACCAAAGTCTAAAATGCAAGATCGGAGCATATCCTCAAGCACCTGGATCGTATGCTCGGACTGGCCATCTGTCTGGGGATTGTATGCTGTACTCAAAAGTACATGTGTACCCAAAGCCTTATGAAGCCCCTGCCAGAACCGAGAAGTAAAGCGTGCATCCCTGTCTGAAATAATGCAGTGTGGAACTCCATGAAGTCGTACAATCTCTCAGATGTATAGTCATATCAGATCATCAACACTGAGGGTCTCCTTCATCGGTAAGAAGTGAGCAACACTCGTAAGCCTATCGATGACAACCCAAACGACATCGTTCCCTCGAGGTGAACTCAGCAATCTGGTCATGAAGTCCATCGCGACATCATTCCACTTCCACTCCGGAATGGGTAACTGCTGTAAAAGGCCTGCTGGTCGTTGATGCTCCGCCTTCACCTGATAAAAAGTAGAACACCGCAAGATGAAACTAGCAACATCCCTCTTCATACCTGGCCACTAGTACTGGCGATGAATATCTCGATACATCTTGGTGACGCTAGGATAAACTACCCCAACAGAGGAATGAAAATCCTGCATCAGCTCCACGCGTATGTCTGTTGTCACCCATACGCATCCCTGGAAACGCAAGATCTCATCCTTGCCCACTGTCAATCCCGGAAGAGGGTCCTCTCCTAACACACTCTCCTGCAGGACTAATCCTTCTAAGTCTGATAGCTTCCTCATCTGTACCCGATCAATAAGTGTAGAGGTAAGAGATACATCAGATAAGTATGTCTGTCCCGATCTGTCGTTCACCTCCACATGCATCTCAGAGACCAGATCCATAAGCTTCCACTCACAGCTGGCCTCCTCAACTAACTGAATCTGAGTTCTCCAGCTCAACGCATCTACCACTGTGTTTCCGTTTCCCAGCGTATAGGAAAGCTCGAAATCAAAAGACTGAAGATAATCGACCCACATGTGTTGTCTCAGATTTAGATCACGCTGAGTGAATATGTACTTGATACTATTGTGGATGGTGAAAACCACAAAGTGATATCCCAGAAGGTAATGTCTCCAATAGCGTTGGGCATGAACAACTGCTTCCAACTCCAGATCGTGCGTCGTGTAGTTCCTCTCATGTGACCTCAACTGTCGAGACCTTTACGCAACGACTCCATCTCCTTGCATAAGCACAGCGCCCAGCCCGATACCTAAAGCATCACAATAAACAGTATATCTGTTTCCTGGACATGGAAAGACTAGTATCGGTGCTGATGTCAACCTTGCCTTCAACTCTTGAAAGGCTGACTCACATGAATCTGACCATAATAACATCACCCCCTTCTTTGTCAGACCTGTCAAAGGTGCTTCTCGGCGTGAAAAGTCCATAATGAAGCATATGTAGTATCCATCCATCCCTAAGAATCTCTGTACCTCAAAATAGTTCTTCTACTTCTCCCTGGAAACTACAGCTCTCACTTTCTTAGGGTCCACAGATACTTCTTAATCTGAGATGACGTGACCCAAGAAGTGAATCGGATCTATCCAAAAGTGGCACTTCGAGAGTTTAACATAAAGCCGATGATCTCCCAGTATACTCATAACGATCTCAAGGTGTGTAGCATGGTTGTGTCGAGTGTGAGAGAACACCAAGATATTTTCCACAAAGACCATGACAAAAGAATCCAAGTAAGGATGGAACACTTGGTTCAGCAGTTCCATTAAACTGCTGGCGCATTCGTGAGACCAAACGGCATAACCGTATACTCGTAGAGACCATACCTGCTCCTGAAGGTTGTCATTGGTATATCTGATGGTCTAACGCGCAACTGATGATAACCAGACCTCGAATCGATCTTCGAGAACACACGGCCTCCTCGAAGCTGATCGAATAGATCATCAATCCTAGGCAAGGGATATCGGTTCATGACCGTCAACTGGTTCAACTTCCGATAATCCACACAGAGCCTATGGGTACCATTTTACTTTTTCGCAAACAGGACAGGCGAACCCCAAGGAGAAGTACTAGGTCGGATGAAACCCTTTTATTGAAACTCCTCCAACTTCTTCTTGAGATACTGCAACTCAGGTGTAGCCATATTATAGGGAGGAATGGACACCATTGCCGCTCCTGGAACGAGCTCAATAGAGAAGTCTACCTCATGCTTCAGAGGTAAACCTGAAATATCCTCTAGAAAGGCATCCCTGAAACGATCCACCTTAGGAGGGAAGTCTAACTATGAAGTCCCCTGGTCATTTAGATAAAGGCTAGCAATCTGGGTCGTTACCCTTCCTAGTCCATGATGCTCGAGTCCTGCTTGACTCTCATGAATATCCCTTTCACCTCTATGAAGAAAAGACTCACCCTTTTGTGAGATGAAACTCACCCTGCGGTGAAAACAGTCGACGAATTCCTAGAAGGGAACCAACTAGTCCATCCCAAGAATGACATCATATCCTTTCATCTCTAGGACTTAGAGATCCCATAAGAAACGATACCCTGCAACCACGAGAGGGAACTCTCTACACTGACGAACACTAGATGTGCTCATCCCCAAAGGTGTGTCTAGTGTCAGCAAGTCGGCAGAATAAAGGATATAGAGCCCAAGTATCTCCACAAAATCCATGGAGATAAATCTATGAGTAGCACCAGTATTGAAAAGATTTGATTATAAAACTGAGGCTTCTAAAATCATACCTCGAATGGTAGAAGTTTCGGGATCCTGCTCCTGATAGGTCTACTCCACTGCAAAAGTCTGGCCAACCCAGCGGCCTTGTGACCCTGCCTGACCACTCTAAGCTGATCCTCCCTGCTGGCGTAGAAGGACTGGTGACTGGCCGTCATGGCCTCGACCACCACCTCGGCCCGAACGGCTGGAAGAACTCTAGTTCCCTGATTAGTGAGAAACTGGTGGTGCTGCTCCTGAAAAAGGAGTCATAGAAGAACCCCTGTCACCAGCTACTGATGAGAAAACCTGGCAGAAAGGCTGAAGGTGACCCATCTTGCCGCAAGATCGGCACTCCACTAGGTCCCTCTGGCACTACGACCTCATGTGCCCTGCCCTTCCACACTGGTAGCATACTACCTGTCTACCTAAAGATGTATCTCGCCTCCTCATATCATCACGCCTAGACTCCCTACGGTGCTTCCTGCTATCAACTGGAGGAACACTAGATCTGTAAGAAGAACCGCCCTGGCTCGCAGCTCTAGAGTCTCTTAGATTGTGCTCCGCAATCAGCGTCTGGTTGACGATGGAAGTGATAGAAGTCAACTGGAAGATATTCACATGCGAGCATATCTCCCGTATGAGTCCATCCTCAAAATTCCTTACATAGAACACAAACTTCCATCCTGGAGGGGTGTGAAATGCTGAAGCTCGGTGACTTGAGAGGAATAATCTATGACAGAAAGAGTACCCTGGTCTAGACTCATGAACTCCCAGGCTCGATCGGCCCTTAGGGTCTCCGGGTAGAAATAGTTGTAGAACACGCACTGGAACTCCTCCAAGGCCATAACCTGCTGATGACCCGCCTGTGAGATCATTTCCCACCACCTCTTGGTAGAGTCTTGAAGCATTTAGGTAGTGAGCTTGACCCACCTCTCTGGAGGCGTCTCCAGATGCTCAAAGATGGTCAGCATGGCTTCCATCCATGACTCTGCAGCCTGTGGTCCTCCATACCCCGAGAATGTAGGAGGATGCTGCTACTGGAAAACCTGTGTCAAGTCTGCCATAGTCATGGAAGGAGGCAGTGCTCCCTGAAAGGTCTACATCATCCTCATAATGCCTTCCCTAAATAGCGCATCAGTGCCTGCAACTAGTATGACAGCCAGTGCCAAGGCTGGCCCGACTGGAGGATTGGCAGGAAGTCTCTGATAAGCCATATCTTGCATCTGATCACTGCCTGACAACTGACGTACAACTAGAGGACGTCTCAGAGGCATAGCTCTGAAAGATCAAAAACATACCTTAGATCAGGAAAACAAGGATAGAGAACAAAGGAGTACAAAATGGAAATAGGAGAAAGAAACACTCAAGATTTACAAAAACATGACTACACGGTGTGTGTATAAACTCTACACGGCGTGTACTTAACTCTATTCCCATGCCCGTGTCTCCTTGCACTGCTAACCCACACGGTCTTCTTAACTAAAACTACATGGAGTGTTCCTGGAGGACACAGCGTGTAGTAGATAAGGTTTCAATGACCCGTGTTTTTAGTTACACAGCTGGCTACACGGATGAGACTACATGGCGTGTTCCGAACAAACACGGCGTGTACTTGAAGATCTTCCTGACCCGTGTTGTTGGAGACACGACCAAGTACCCGGTTGACCCCTACACGGCGTGTTCCGAACAAAAATGGCGTGTATAGGTGGAGAGAACACCATCCCGTATTATTTGTGACACGAATGTGTACTGAGAACAAGGATACACAGCGTGTTCATACACAACATGGCGTGTAGGACACAAGCATCAACGACCCGTGTTGTTAGTTACACAGCCAGGTACATGCTCACTACTACACAGCATGCACCTACCGTACACGGCGTGTTCCTGGAGATTTTTCAAAACACGTGTTCCTGCTCACACAGTCAGTGATGCAGTTTAAAACTACACGACGTGTATATATAAAGTACACGCCGTGTATTCTGGGTTTTTCTGGGCAGTAGCTCTGAAACTGCACCAATGCCCAGAAAACACTGAAAAACGAGCATGAAGGTGCCAAATTCTGATTCATGAGGGCCCATACTCCCCACGAATCAATGCTTGGCATCCAATACAGTCATATATAAGTAAAAACAGGTCAATGTTTCACTAATTTCCGATTAAAGAGGGCACATAACACCTCAAGAACCAAAAATTGGAATTTATTTAAGCAAGGTACGAAACAAACAACCTTTCTATCAACTGTAGAGATTCTATCAAGCATCTATCACAACAGAATCCATAATATACACAAGGTCAATCACAAAAACATGAAATTGCTAATGCACCCTAGATGTCATGGAAAGAATGCGTGGTATGTGATCTCTAACAAGTGCCTATATGATGCATGAGATGGAATACCCTCATCTCATCGGGTTTCAATAGAAATAGAACTAGAATAGTAACAAGAGTAACAACACAATTCATGTGAATCTCTCTAGGTGAAATCATAACAACCATAAATCTCAAACCCAGAAAACTACAATAATCGAAGTTGTATGGCTTTTCCCTGTACAGGGGTTAGCTAATCTTGATCACAGCTTAACCCCAAGTACCGAATCCGTCCTATCCATGGATAAGGGATCCAAATAGTAAATCAAGAGAAAGAACCTCCTCCGATACAACTTTGTAACATCCCGGTTCTGGAATCCACCTAAAGGCGCCCCGTACCCGGTTGGTCACATGGCCTCAAGCGCATTTCCCTAAATGCCAGAGGCTGCCGACTAGCAGCGAGGTCCTTGGGTGTGATAGTGGGGAAAACATGCCCTCATTGGCAGAGTACATAGTGGAAGAGAAAAACAAATAACAAAAATAGAGGAAGAAGTAGACATACATACAAGAGTAAACGATAAACATAAAAAGACATAAAAATAAACAACTGGAGCAGAAATATATGTAAATGATGCATGATACATATATGTCTAGGAAAACAGCCAAACAAGTCACAATGCTGAATACGGTACTAAACTAATGTACAAAAGAAAAATAGATGATAAAATCCTCAGCATCGCAAGCCTCAACTTGGTCCCATTCTCTCCAGCTCCAGTGCAATCATAAACCTGAAGTAGAAGGGGCCTTGCCCTTATCTATACCTGCAACAATATAATCTGTTTGGGCCCAAAAGCATGACCCAAACAGGGTGTGAGACAATGTCCCAATTGGAAACCACCCAAATATCTGTTCCTAACAGTCAGTGAATATATGGTAGGTAAAGTACAGTAAGCAGTGAACAGTAAGTAGTAAACATGATAATATAGAGAAGTAACAATCCATAGTTTCTAGCATATAATCTACAAACAAGAAACAACCACTCATGAAAGTAGAATAAAAAGGTAACCTCTAGGTAGTTCTCAGAGTCTAACCCCTATGGTTCAACCTACAAGTACCAGCAACCCTTTGGGAGGCACACACAGTCTCACCCCTATGGTTCAGCTAATGAATAGAATCTCTAAAGAAGCACTCACCGTAAATTCTCCCTATAGTCTCGTATCATACTAAAGGCTCTCTGGGGAAGAACTCAACATCTCATCCCCCGTGTGTCCCGCGTTGAGGAACTACAGACTCTCTGAGGAAGCACTCCACGTTAATTCCCCCAGTGGTCTCGCATTGTAAATTAAAGACACTCTGGAGAATCCCTTATGTACATTCTCCCTATGGTTTACTACACTAGGTTCTTGCATCCCTGTGTAAAACAAACTTGTATAGCGTGCGTATCGGCCAAAGTAAACCTCAATAACTACTTGGCTATCATTATAAGGCACAAAAACATAACAGTACAACAGTTCCACTATCTTAAAACTAGGCATGGAAACTGGCAAATGCCGAACAAGAAAACAAGCATGGAAAAACATCCATAGCACAGTATAATTTACCATATTCATAAGGAATGACCTCTACACATGCATACGAGAAAAGCAAGAAAACCACAAGGGAAAAACAGGAAACACACAATACCCCATTCAAGGGTATTGGTGGAAATTGCACATAATATTCAACTAATTCCTACAGAAAGGCACAAACCACCTACCTTGATTCTAGGAGAATGATATACATGAACCACGATGATTGATTCTCCTTAGAACGTCGAGGATCTGAGAAAAAGTCCAAAATTCTCAACCCATGATATCCTGAGAAAGAGGAGATTTTGGAAAAAAAATACTCTAGGAGATGGAAGAACTCACCGTTTCAGTTCCAACGCAATCGACGGCGGCTAAAACAGAGACCAGACGTAGGCTCGGGAATCCGGATAATAATCACGGCCGTACGGGATGCTCTCGGATGAAGAACCTGAAGAAGGAGTGTTTTCTGTCTGTCAGGCGTGACCCTGGTCCTTTTAATGAAAAAAAAAAAGAAAATACATGACGTGTAATTCTAGGGTACATGGCGTGTACTCTGTTTTACCGTACTCCGCTTTAAGCGACTACCACATCGCCTCTACATACCATGTGTGTGGCCCAGACACGGACAAAACACATCTTCGAGCGGCAAGGGAGTACACGGCGTGTACTTAGAAAGTACATGGCGTGTACATAAAAAATTTCTAGAAAACCCATTTTTCTAAAAAAACTCCATGAAAATGAAATACATACCTGAAACGAATAACTGAGTTCTTACAATAAGGGAAAAATAACTTTTCCACCTAAATTAGGTCGGTATATATTCCCTCATCCATTATCAACGTCATATTATAATTATAAAATGAGAAATCAAAAAAAATAGTCAGATTCATTAAAAATATGTAATATTAGGTCACATGTAAATATAACTCTTTATCTTGATATAAATGAAGGAATTAATGAAGAGGAATGAGGAGCCTACCATTTGATATCCAATACAACCATTAGTGAAGGAATCATACACAGGATGAAGAACCATGCCCAAAGACTAGGTTGGATGAAGTGGGAGAGCTCCATATGTTATTATATAGGCTACATGTGAAAGAGGGGGAAATATGGTTTAAAATATAGAAGTATCTTAGGGAAAAATTAAATTTTAGATATTTTCAATGGGCACACATTTTTTCCTCATGGATTACCAAACCATGTGGCTCAATTGTGGGGCACCACTTGTTAAGTGGAAATCATCATGATGCCTTGGCTGCATGGTTTTGAAAAACCTTATGGCACCTTCTAATCCACTAGAGTGCCCTAGAAAACCATGCGGTCTGATTTTCATGGATATAACTAACTATGTGCCCCTATGAATTATACTTCAGCACCTTCATGGTTGAGTCACATTATTAGCACTAATTGTGTTCTAACCATACGACTAATCTTTCCTTTAAATATCTACTGTTACAAGATTAGAAAAAGTCCTAGATACTCCCAAATCACTCTTTATCCTCTTAATCACATATCTATCACAAAACGATATGTTTTTCATAGAATTTTAAGTATTTGTACCTCATATAAAAATTATGGGTTGTTACATTCATGTTTTTGATTCCATTATGATTCGTATCTTATGAACTCATAAGATTTATTCCATGAATTAAGAATATATTGTTTAATAGGAATTGTATTGATTTTAAATTTTAAGAACTTTTTATTATAATCTAATTCTCAATTTATTCTTATGTGAATATTTACATCTCCCTTGTTTACCAATACTAATAATCTAATCTCACCCTTTTGTTATGTTTATTTCACCAAGATTATGAATAAAAGTATTAAATATTATATGTATAATAAGGGTTCTAGTTATGATTAATTAAGAGGGAGATGACTTAGATATTTTTTATCATGCTTTTTATGTTTCCAATTTTACAATAATACTAGACCAAAACGATTCTAGTGTGGATTCAAATTTAATGTAATGAATAATAATCTATTAAGATGTAATATCTATATATGAAAAACATATGTTTATATATTACATATGGTCCAATATAAATTAATTTTACTCTTTTATATATCTATAATAAAATACTATTTATTATACATGAGGATAGTATTCTGTTGAAGCAAGACATACATGAGGTAGGGGTTTCTTTGTATCATTTTAAAATTCATGAAACATGTTTTATATTGTGAAACCTCTTTTATTTTATGTTCTATGATTACTACTTATTGAATTGATTTTTAAATAATAATTATATTCATCATATTTTTAGATCTATATCATGTTATTTGAGTATATGGCCTTCGATTCAAACCATTTTTATGTTCTAAGGGTTTCCATCCCAATTTATCTTCATTGAAATATTTTTTAATGTTATGCATGAATTTATTATTTATATGATGTATTTATTACCCAATAATTTATTCATAAATATTCCATGATTTAATTCAATTTATTTTAATTACCTTTTATTTTTTAATCTTCAAATTACTTTGGAATCAAAATATACTAATGTCGTATGGGTTTCTTGTCTCAATTTTTTCATTGAGATATGTTTAATTTTATACACCTATAGTACATTATGATTTATATCTAATACCCTATTTATATGTTATATCATGAACATATTTATGTTCACGGTATATAAAGGTTCATTTTATGTTATTTATTTTATTGAGGTTTTGATTATATAGTTAGAAGACCGGTAATGGTTTTATATTACAATCTCATTTTTATTAGTATTGTTTATGGATAAATATATGTTGATGATAATATATTATCTATATCACCAAAATAATATTTAAATTATTCTCCTATTTTTTTTATTCTTTTTTCATGTTTTCCATTCATTATCCCCTCTGTGTAATCAAGATATCTAAATTTTGATTTTAAGGAAAACCACTATTATTTCATAATTCATCTGAAAAAAAATTCCTTCCATATCCAAGTTTATTTTAAATCTTTAAAAATGTTTTTACAATTATATAATTATTTAATATATTAATTTTTACACATTTTTTACTATATATTAAAAAAATTAACGTAATATTCTTATTGTTTTCTGAATGAGGTACTATTGACATTTTTTTGAAAATGTGGATGGAAGTTATGTTTTAACACACACTGCTTGAATGAATTTTCTTTTCATCACAAACTCGTTTTACTCAAAATCTTCATTTATAATTATATATGTATATTTTCAAATAAAATGGTTTCTATAATATGTTGGAAAATTTAACATTTTAATTATTTTATTTAAAAATAAAAATGGTATTTTCCTCAAAACATTTTCCATTGATCTTTTAATGTTATATTAATATATAACAATATCCATTGAGTTTTACTATTCTTTATGAGTAATATGATAAAATATTAAACTATTTATTCATTGTCTTTATGGTTTATGATTGTGATTGAAAAAAAAATTATGAAACATTTATCCTTCCTAGAGGTTATGATATGAAGATATGATTATTGTTTTGTTCTCTTCTATAATAGATACATACAGTTTTAATTATAAGATGGGTGGGCCGGAAATTATATATCAATCTGATTCATTGGGTAAGGATGGATATCTCATGATATAATATGGATATAATGGTGAGAGAACCTGGTTTAGTTATAGACATTTTCCAATAATATATTCATGAGATTATACCTTTTCTAAAGAAATGACAGAATGGGGAGTAAACCCAATACACTATGATACTATGGGTAGGGATCCAAGAATAATGATAATAAATTTTATGCTTATGTGTATGAAAAAAAATTATTCCATATTATTATGTTATTTTATCATAAAATATTATTTATTATTGATAATTTTCACTCTTATATATTATTTCATTTGTTTGAAAATTCATTACCCCAGATTTTGTGATTAAATATTATTGACTGATTGGGTATGATTTCTATATATCTTGATCATGTTCTCAAACCATTTTTCTTATCTTATTCCCACATATGATTATTGTTTGATATCTCTTATATTTACCCTTATAGTGCATCAAAGATCAAACATTCTTTTGATTCCTTTCCCTATGTTATTAAGAAATGTTTTATATATGATATTTCTAACAAGGAAGTTAGTTGTCAGTAAAATAATTAGAAATAATATATATATTTTATGTACCAGTTGATTATATATGAAAGTTCAACAAGAAACTAAATCTATATTGTACTCCAGCAAGTATTAATGTGAAATTTATTGAATATTCAATGAAAATGATGTAATATTTCTGTATATAATGTTCAATTCATTATAATTATTATCATAGGACTGTTTAGTTACATTTCAAAACTAAGATGATAACGATTTAATATAAACCCTTTGGATAATCCTAATTATATTAGAACATATTAACTTGTGATTAATAAAGTAGAGTGAATTTACTAGAAAATGCATCTCTTATGGATACTGGAAAGTGGATGTGGGCATGACAAAAATTGTACCTAGGGGTAATAACCTTTAATAGCATTGGGTATTAACATTACTGTGACCTGGTTAATAAAACAAATCCCTAACTACACACCTGGGTAGACACTCTTAGGGGATATTCTTAGGTTAAATCACATTTTCATTATGATCTATTATGAATTATTTCAGTATATATTTACAATAGATAACCTAGGTTAAATATAAGGTTCCATATTTTGAAAATAATCTCTCAATATTTACACATTATATAAATTATTTCCATGATCATATGATTATCCTCTATGATTATAGTTTCTCATAATATGATTTTCTAGTTTTTGTAAATGGTTGGAATGAGAACGAATTTTGTTAAAACTAAATAAATAAACATTGTTATGATTTTCCTTATGAGAAACCAACTGAAATCGAATAAACAATATGAAACTTCATGATTATTCATAATTATATATCTCAATATATGATTAAAAAAATCAACATGGTTGTGTTTCTTAGTAGACCTAATATGAGAAAATATAGATTCATGAATACCATAGAGTAAATATGATTCAACTTCCTATATGTTAAGAATGTTGGAATAAGAACCTTGAGAAATTTATCAAATTAACATGAATATGTTTTGGATGTGGAAAAGAAGAACATGGAGAAAACAATATCCATGAAACAATGAAAGGTTTTTTCTATGAAATATATGGGAGTAATGGTTTCCATAAGGTGTCATCTATGGTTAAATTTTTTAAATGTGGAGTGTATGAGAATTATTCAAATCAACTACCTAAGTGGAAATCTTGTGAAGATTATGAGCATGGATTTATGATTAATTTTTTCCATTAATGACGAAGATAATAAGAATGAAATATGAAAGGTATGAATTATTTTAACATTACTATTTATTTTTAATGTAATAAGAATGATTATATTGAAGTTGATGAATATTAATTGTAAAACGAATCTTAAGTCAACTAGAAAAGAATACCAAGCTGGCCTATCCTAGTGGTGAGGAGAAATAATATAAGGAATACAAGTCTCGTATAAAAAAACAAGACATATGACAAGAGTAAAAGTGGAGTAAAGAGATACATCCATGATCCATAAAATCGAATACAAATCAGATAAACTAATAGGATTGAAAATATAATACCAAAACGTCTCCATGTGACTAATATTAACCTCCAAAAGCATCCTACTATGAATTTAATGACAAAAAAGAGAAGTTGTCCTGATATAAGATGCCATTCCCTTTAGGTGGGTCCTACAAGACTATGTATACTACTTCCCAAAGGAAAATAGTAAGCTATGGGAATAAATAATAGTTTGATGCTAACATAGAGTCTATATAAGGTCTAATAACAAGAATATAGTACTTTCAACTTTTAAATCAAAAAACATTTATAAAAAAATCATAAATCAAAACACATTTGAATCTAATTTACTTCTGTTTTCATAAAATAAATTAATATTCATAAATCATGAAATATGAAAACTATGTGTGATAAAATATGAAATATTATCTACACACCATAAGGTAAGAAACTAAACACATATCCTTGAAATAATCTTTTATGTGAAACCATGTAATACGACATCATGTGAGATAAGCGAGAGAAACTATCCATCGCAAAATCTATCATGAGATAAAAAATATAAATGATAAGGAACTTTATATTGGGGCCTAGACTATATGAATATATAATATACATAAAATAATCCTAAACTATGAATATGTTGGTAACAACTGATATTTTCTACTTCAAGGGTCTGTCACTACCACAAAACCTTCAGTGGCATTTTTCACACTATGAGTGTCATGTTTGTTCTTGACACACACAAGGTTGCCATTGATCCAAGCCCCTAAAATCCATTTTACATCCATTATCACAATTTATATAAAAATTGAAGAATTATTTTGTTGTTTTTTTAAAACACATTTTAAAACCAAAACCACCATTCATGTATTTAATCAAACACTTGGTCTGCACAAACTGTTAATAAAAAACTTCATTTAAAAACATGATTTCATTCCAAAAATACTATTTTATTCATTAATAAATTTTGTAAAATTAATAAACCAAAGAAATTTACATGATTAGAAATATATTAATAGAATAATCCTTTTTTAGAAACAACTATCTCAAAATGGTTGTAGAACTATCCTCCTTCGACAATAGTCATTGGGGAAGAGTAGATTGGGTCCTCATGGTAAAAGATCCAAAATAAATTAATCGATTTTATAAGAAATCCATTACATTCGAGATAAATATAACATTTAGGTTTCAAAAATAAAAGAGGAGAAAATATATAGTGAATATCTAAAAATAAGAAGTTAAACATGAACAAGAAAGAAACATACCTTGAGATGATCCATCACGAATGAAGGAAGTATTCCTAGAATCCCAAGAGTGAAGAATATAGACAACTATTGATGGACTATTTCAAGATAATTTGAGATTAGTGGGTCATTAGATATTAAATTGTGGTCTTGGGTTTTTTTAAAATAAATTTTCAAAGAATTAAAAACTATGTGAAGGATATTCTATGGAGGTATCATGGTTAGGAGTACTCGTGCACCATAACTATGTGACCTATAAAAAGACTTTGTTTAGGGTTTCACAGTTTCTCGTCATGGTTACATTAACAATGTATATCCCTTCTACCTTGGGTTTCATTGTTTATATTGGGTGGCCACACTGTTTGGTCAAATCATGTTCCACCTTCTTATAGATAATTCTTGGCCACACGTTTTTCTGGTCCAAAAATTATAGTTTTCCTTAAACATTATCTGACTTTAAAGATACCCAAGGGCTCCAAAACTCTTCTAAAAAATATTTAAATTATTATAAAGAAATACCCAACCTAGAATGGTAAAAAAAAGGTTAATAAGTACCAACAAAAAGGAAGCTAAACATTAAAATTTCCCCATAATAAAGTCATTATGACCCCAGGAAGTGCTCAAAATTCCATACTCACAAAAAGTGAAGGTCGTTGTTACCTCATCAAGGATTCCCACTGCCACAGCTCATGGAAATAGAGTTTATACTACCATAGTACCCCGAAAAAGGGAAATGGTTTACCTTGAAATACCTTATACCAGTGATCCATAATATGAACTGGTTGGACAACAATGGATGTATTAGGCTCAAGATCAATATTCTACCATTCAATCACATGGGAAGGATTTGGGAAATACCTCTTCTACTAGAAAACACGAAACACATCATGGATTGAAGTAAAATGGTATGGTGATTCCAACCAATATTCCACCAATAACATCTTTGGCTTTTCATACCTAGACATAATCTGATTTGTTAGGAATATTTATTTCATTTCATAAATACACGCCAAAGAACTGTGATGGTTTAGTGAATTTGGAAACATGTAAACATTTTCATTGGAACATAAGTGAGTTACATCATCTCACACTATATTCTTCATAAATATAACCCTTTCTAGACATATCGTACATAATATATATCTTCATAACCTGGGGCAATGAAACATAATAAAGGGTTATGTCATATTCTTAGTAAGGGAAAACAAGGGAGTTATGTAATAGTAATATGAACATATGTGTACGAGAACATGTGTATGAAATTTTAAAACCATTCCCTATATACCAAATATCATAATCATGAGTCATGGAATAAATATTGGTAGTTCAAAGAAAATTATTCATAAGGGAATCAAAGAACATGAGTCATGAGAGAATAATACATGGAAATTTTGGAATACACATAATCATAGAAAATCATTTCCATAAAAGTCTTGTCTTACATACAAGACCATCATAGTGGGAAACTTCCATTACTGTATTGTGTTTAATCCCTATTCTAGTCTTGTATTACTGATCTAGGTTCACATCATGTTCCATCCTGGTCATATGGAACTGATTAACTCCTTATTCTGGTACTACCAATCTCATGTGATCTAAATGTATACCCAATTAATTATAGTGATATATAGTTCCCACCCATATTATAACCAAAACCATATTTATGTGTTCAACAACATCACAAACATTCATTGTATCATTACCCATGAAATAAAAAAGGTATCATAAACACTTCATCAGATCATAACCTATGAAAAATAAATGATTTTTTTAATCTTTTCATCATAGAATAACCTTTGAAACTAATTATGTTTGATAATAATTTTATCATGGTATAACCCATGGAAGATAAATGGGATTCGTAAACATCATTCCATCAAAACATAAATCATTCAGAGAAATAATATGAATGGTATCCTTGGATTATATACCATGTAAGGCATATGTAACACCATTTGATGTCACCTTAGTTATAAAATAATCATAAAAGGTAATTTATAACATTTCTTGAGGAAAATACCCTTTCAACTTTGGAAAACAATTTTTAAAATTGAAATCCTTTTAAAAAACTTTTTCTTCAAAAATAACCTTGAAAACGTATAATGGAATCACTAAAAATCATTTAAAAAACATAAAAACATTTTAATAATAAAAATCCTTGGAAATTATCTTCAGAGTTCATTTCAAAAAAAATTAAACCATTTTATGAAGACCTTGTTTTGGAAAAAATAGATTTCCAACTAAATAGGGAAATAAAGTCATATTTTCCTAAAAATATTTTCTTATTTATTTTGTATACCAATGAGTGGGAAAATGGTACCATTAATTTATAATATCATTAAAAAATTAAGAATAAAATTTATAATAATTATTTAGATTTAGATCATGATATTTCAACATTGTATACTTAAGCATAAATAATCCTAATAAACAATGAGATTGTAACCAAAAATCATATCCACTTTGGAAACATTGATATACAAGAACAATGATAGAACAAAATACAATGAAATATAAAATATATTGAGGATGACTAAATTAATTATATAATATGTAAATTTTCTTCATATACATCTCTTTAAATATTATAGGTTCATAAAAAATATATGTCTCAAAGAAGGAAAATTGTCACAAAATTACCTTACCTTATGTCTTGAAATTTTTCATACTCATTAAAACCTCCAATATAAGGAATATATTTTTATTATACGTCTATCACATAATAATATTTATAAATATCATTCCATATATATATATTTTTATTACTTTATAATACTATTTTATTAACAATCCCAAGTTAAAGTTATGTTTCGTGTAATAGCTGCTTTTTCTTTCATACATATTTTTGAAATTTTATTCTTGATCCACTTACATATATCATGATTTTATACTCCCCATAACATAAAATATAATATAAATATCATATATATTCATTATATATTTATTTATAATAATCCATAATTTTTAGTGAGAGGAAATGAAATTCATTATTCATGGAGACTATAGGTTGTATATACGCATAAATGTTATTTTTCATTTTATTGTTAGTTTGAAAGAAAGAAATATGAATGATATATTATAATCATAGAATAATGTTCATTTTATATATATCATATTTTTTATTGATCCAATCCTTAATACATTCCATATAAATCATTAATGAATCACATCGCATCGTGAGGATGTTGATTGTCGAACACATGAATGAAGTTATTGTATTTCCACAAACTAGAAAGCATGATGGTTTGTGTGATATGAAACTTAAATAATAATAATAACATCATATATATCATATATATCATATATATCATATATATCATATATATCATATATAAATATTATTTAAATCATTATTAACAACATTGAAAGGTGGTAATGAAAAAATGAATGACATTGGTTTGTGAAGTAATAGTCTTTCCTCCACATAAATGATGACTTCATAATCAATTTGACTTATATTTTTAAATTTTTATGTAATATAATAAACATACAAAATTTAATTACGTTTCATATAATAATGTTATTAAATAATAATAGTATAATAATAATTTAAGGAGTTAGGGAATGAATGAAAATAAAAACGCTTTTAGGAAATATTACATCTTCTTCAGGTATCCTCCTTACGTTTTCACTAATACCTTTCTATGTTGGATTTATTCCCTAGAAAATGATAATAGGATTAGATTAGCTAAATATTAATGTTATTTTTTAGGTTTTGATCATGAAAAATGGCTTTATAGGTTTTTTGGAAGTGGGAGAGTGAGTGCCCATTAATAGTTGAGGAAGAGAGACATTCTAGTAAATACACAAAATTATTCACTTTTGTGAGGTATCCCTTATCAAATTTGGATCAAAATTTTTATAGTAATGTAAGGGAGGGTTTATTTGGTATATAAACACCTCCATCATATAAAAATTAGTTCATTTTAATAATTTTATTCCATAACTTCTATGTTTTCATATTTTAGCATTTCAGTTTTTATTAAGGTAACTAATTTTCAAACAAATGTAATTAGTTATTTAAGAATAAATTATAGTGATAAATGTTAGATAATTTAGACCTAATTATTCTAAATATTATTTCTATTTTATTAAATTAAAATCTCAAGTGTGTTGTATATTTTTTTAACAGAAGCACATGTAATGAGAAAAAACACAAATTTAACCATAATCTTGTTATCATGGTTTTTTACTATTCAAGGGTTAATGTATTTATTATAAAAGATAAATTAATCCTTAAATGAACCATATTCTAAATTTATTTACATTTTAAAATCCATTTTAAGAATATTAATTTTGTTGTTATTTTAAATCATCTAATAAAATATAATTAATTATAAAATAATATCAATATAAATTTTTACATTATTTATTTAATTTGAATTTAAAAAAATAAATACAATGAATAAATTTAAATATATTAACTTAATACCTCCATAACATGATATATTCTTATAAAAATTATTTTAAGAAAATAATTCATTCAATTTAGTACATTATTAATACTTTTTGTATAATTTATTTTAATTTATTACTAACTAAATAATTCTTCTATGGGAATCTTGTAATAATTTAATGTAATTATTTAATATATGAACAATTAAAATAAATATAAATTATAAACAATAATTTAAATTTCAAAATAATATTTATAATCGAATATATGATGTGTTGTAACAATCTTAAATATTCATAAATATTAAAGGCAATAAAGGATCCAATTTTTTTATTTTTCCTTACCTAACTTATTATATACATTACATTCATCGAATAGTATCCCAATAACTCATAAAATTTATAATAATATGTTATGGGTTGAAAGTTTCAAAGGAAAAAAAGTTGTTTTGGAAATGTTAGTAGAACATTTTACACATTATGTTCTAAGTTTAACAACTAACTAACCTCATTTTTACCTTAATCGACATAAATTATTTTAATTATTTTCAGTACTAACATTGGTAAAAAATTGAATTGGTCCTATTAGAATATTTTATAATTCTAGTATTGAAAATATGTAATATATTTTTAAAAATTAAATTCACTTAATTGGTAGAATTTAATTTAAACCTAATCTCAATTATATAGGGTGAATGTGGGTTTTTATATGATAATATTCAGAATATTACAATATTTTCATATCGAAATTAAATATGAAAATGAGTGAAATTACATAAATTGGATTAATATATATATATAATATAACTATTTAATTTAAAATCAATTAAATATATATTTTATCATTATAAATTATTTCAAAAAGGTAGTATTCAATGGAAATTCACTATTTTCCTCTATTAATCAAAAAATGAAACTTCTTAGAAAAATACCAAAAATCCACCCAAACATAATTTTTATATTTCACATTCATAAAGGAAGGTATTTTCATTATATAAATTTTCTAAAAGTGGTAAATTTTAAAAATTTATTTGGTTTCCCAAGTTCAATAAAAAAATGTTTTGGGAAAATAATTTTTTCGAAAAACATTTCATTATATTTTAAATGATTTCGGATTATATTTCTAACAAATAGATTCTAATAAACCTATGAAAAATGTACATTTCCATAATTTAGTTAATAAAATTCATTCCAAATATTCCAACTGTTAAGAGATAACTTCCACATTAAATAATAATATTAATAATATATTTTACTTCCATAAAACTCGGTCTTGTGTATAACGCAATCAATCAACGTAACTCGGTATTGTGTGAAACATAGAGAAAAATTATTATTATGCGTACCACAAGATAAATTCTATGTTGCGTGATGTTCAATATTAACATGGTGTTCCATATAAAGAAAGATTTACTTAGTGTATCATGTAATGCTAGCAATAAAATATTTTAATTTACATGAAAATGAAATTAATTCATAAAAACTTAGGGTGTTATATTCTACACCACATAAAATGAATTTCACCCAAGAAATTATTTTGTTTTATCAAATGTTTAATATTTTGAAGTCACTTTCATAGAATATATAATCATAAAAATTAATAATAAAACATCCTTTAAAAAGGAAATGTCAGAAACATAATGGTTGCACGAGGTAACTCATGACTAGGTTTTCACATAGTAGAACATAGGTGGAAGTGATGTTTTATGCATGAATGAAATGCATGATTAATTATATAGAGGGATAGCAATCACCGGTCATAAAAACATGGGTGATCTATAAAAATTAACAACCAAAACACTATAAATATGTGATGGTTAAAGGGATTATTTGATTCATCTTAAATGAAGGTAATAGGTCCACATTTTCGTTCCAATATCTTTTTTCATAAAGTTGATGAATTTACACAAGATATATTTACTTGATTTCATTCCATTTCAAAAGAAAAATCGCATCCATTGTTCATGCTTTGACCAATTTTCACTTCATCTCTTAATATGAGAATTAAAGGTGAATTTTTTATGTCTGAAGCACTAATGAATTATAGGATCTATAAATAGAATGATAATTCATTCTATCTATCTTTAGTTATCATCACTTTAAAATAGATAACACAAGTTATCCAATATACCTAAATATTTATATTTCAAAATATTAATCTCTAAAACCTCATAGAATTTTCAAAATAAATCTTTCAACAAATAGTTGTCCTTTTGAACCTTATAAGAGACGAAAATAAAAAACATTAGAATTAAGGTCACTAAATTTCTTAAAATCATGTAAGCATTGATCCCCTATGTATCATAATGTACCTATTGATTTTCATATATCAAACACATGAATAACTTCATCATGAATTATCATGAAACATGGTAATAACCTTATTTACCATAAATACATTTTAAGAACATTTTTTGTTCCTTGTTATTTATAAATATTAAAGGATATATTCTTTAAATTCAAAAATTTTGTAAATCTATTCATTATAGCATAAACCACATTGATAAAAAAATAATTAATCCATTCCATAGTAATCTTTATTGTCTAACTTACTGATTAATATCCATCATCCATTTATCACAAAATCCTTTTCTCAACATATATAAAATATTAAGGGTCGTATTCCCTTAATCCAAATATCATCATTCTATTGAATCTCATTTCTAGTCCATCATAACCGTTCGACATATTCTTGTAAATCCTTATCAAAAAACATTTACTAAAAAAATACATATATACATAATATAATTAAATAATTCTAATAGAAAAACACTTCCATTATTTTACCTCACCCTTAAAACATTAACTAGGCTTCCACATCTTATTCCTTAATATCTCTTTCCATTCAAATTTCATAAGTAGTCTCTTCATCATTAGAAATATAACCATTACTCATACGACCTTTATGATTTTCTTCATGTGATTTCTTTATTTGACATAAATTTTTATTATTACCATAATTCACACATTTAAAACGTTCACACCTTGATAATACCCTAGGGAGGCTAATATTCCCATCCATTGAATTATCTAAACATTTCATTTTTCTTTTCTAGTTAATTGATTAATTTCCTTCTTTTCACCAATTAAAACAACATGTTGTTCCTATAATACATTCACATGGGTTCCTTTTCCACATTCTCAACATATATGAAGATTAATATTCTTTCCACCATTATTACCATTACTCAAACTCCCAACAAACTCTTTCCTACTCTTATTTGGTTATTCTATGAGTTGGTTAAGGTGAAAATTATTAATTGTAAGAACTCAGATCTTGATTTTAGGTATGGATCATTTTTTCAGGTTGTTTTTGAAGAAAATGACAGAATGATAATTTTATAAGTACATGTCGTGTACATATGAGTACACGCTGTATACCCAAGTACCATGTATAACCATGTACTGGCTGTGTAATGCCTGAGTACATGGTCTTGTGATGTCTAGGATTACCCGCTTAAGTTGGGGTCCATTTGAGGCTAATAAAGGTCATGTATATTTAATTAACTCTCCATGTCCTTTTCTTTTTATTTGATATATCAGAGTGGGGTTGCGTCTTACGACCATACAGGTCCTTTTCGACCCATGGTTTATACATGAGAGCGACAAAACGACTGAAAACTTAAAACCCCTCCTAATTCTCCATCCAACCTATAATTGAGATGTTATCAAGTAATTTGGAATCCCACTGGTGAGTTCTCAATTCTTGTAGAGCCTTTAGCCCTAATTCCTACTCAATCATGAGTTATTCAAGGTTGAACATTTTTCACCTTTTTGTATATCTACTCCGTTATAGGATGTTACAAGGTCCAAAGTTCAAGATTATTGATCGTACAATATCAATGTAGGTGTTTTGTTCCTTTTACTGATTTTATTTGGATTATATATGCTAAAAGTGACGTATACCTATGTTTTGAGTATTGCGTGTTTGGAATTTAACCATGTCCAATACCTGCTATGGTTTGATTGATTGATAGTGGGGAATGAATTATGTATAAGGTTGTATAACATTATTATGGGACTCCATGGTTGTGTTTCCTTTGTTGATTGTTTTCTTACCCTTTGGTTTAAGATGACTTTTAGGATTTCCTTGATTTCCATACATTTTTTGTTAGGATGAAGTTACTGATTATTTGAGATTCATGTGATACGCATTGAAAGAGTCTGACCAAGGTGAATTTGACCGTGAGAGCTTCTCGAGGTATGGTCGTTTATGTATGTTTTAGTATTATGTAACCCAGGGGTATTGACTATGAGATCTTCTAGGTGGTCGTCGACCCAGGGTTATAGACTATGAGAGCTAGCCCATGTGGTATTTTATAATTATTTGATAGATTTTAGACCAAGGTCTTTAGACAGTGAGATATTTCCCAGTTTGTTGTTGTAAATTATTAGTGCTATGTTTGAAAAATGGGGTTAGGCCATGAGAGATACCCATAGGGTTATTTTTAAATGAATTGTTGTTATGTTAGACTAGGGCGATTAGACTCAAAGAATGTTTCCAATGTGTCCTTATTGAATAATTGAATGATTATGACGAGTCTTCCAAGACAAAGAACAAGCTTGGACTCTATCTTTCTTGATTTTTTGGATAGTCTTTTGAGACATATGTTTTGTTACTATTAGGGGATATATATATTAGGCTAGATATGTTGGTTTACATGACCCAACGGTTGAATAATGAATGTAAAATGAATGTAATTGAAATTGTAGGACTTTTCAATTTTGAGTACATCCTAGTTTGTTGATTAATGTTTTCATAATACATGTTATATATATTCACTGATAGTTAGGAATAGATCTATTAGTGGATTCCTACTAGGATTCGTCTCACATCTTATTTGGGTCTTTTTTTGACATAAAAAGATTATATGGTAGTAGGTATAGATAAGGGAAATCACCCTTCCTCATCAAGTACTTGATGGTTGTTGGAGTTATAGATAATGAGACAAAGATGAGGCTTGTGATACAATTCTAATTTACTACTTTTCTATATATAGGATTAATTACTGTATTTCTAGAATTATGACTTGTTTGTTTACTTTACTAGACACATGTGACATACGTCATTTATATATTCCCCAATTGTTATATTATTATCATTCTTCTTTTGTTTACTTTTGTTTAATGATATTACTGCTTCCTCTATTGTTTACTGTTTTCTTTCTACTGTGTATACTTTTCTATGGAGGGAATAGTTTCCCCATTATCACATTTTGGCCCTCAGTGTTTGGGGAAAAGCACATGAGGCCATGTGACTAACCGGGTTCGGGGCACCTTTGGGTGGAACCCAGAACTGGGTCATTACAAAGTGTTATTAGAGGAGTTTCTTTTCTTCTTTACCATAATATTTAGGGAAAAAACTAGGATAGGAAGGAATATGTAGTTGTTAATAAGCTATTCCCAGGATTAGCTATCATGTGTACAGTTAAAATCCAAGTTACCTCAAATATTGCAATATTTCTGTTTTTCTGATTGTTATAGTTGATTTAATTTCACCATTGGGTGACTCACTTTTTATATGATGTTATGATTAATATCATTTTGGTTCCTTTTCTATTGCAACATGATTAGATGTGGGTATATCATCTCATGCATCATATACGCACTTTTCTGGAGATCACATGTCTTGAATTCTTGTGATTCCATGTAGGGTGCATTACTATTTTCATTCTCTTGTGATATATGGGTGATAAATATGCATGTTTTTGTGGTAGTTGTCATGAAAGAATACCTTATATATTGAGAGGACATCGGTATATGTAAAGGTTCATTTGGATGGATCCAATGATTTGGTCCCTGGGGTTTTATGGGCCCTCTTGGATTGGAATTTGCTGGATCATGTTTGGGATTTAATTAAATTCATTAAAATATCACATAGTTAAGGATGTCAAACCCTGATTTTCAGGGGGTATGGACTCTCATGGATTATAACATGGATTTTCTTGGACAAATATTTATGTTTTTAAGGGGTTTCAGGGATGTTTTTATGTCTTACTATCCAGAAACCCAAACAACATGGTGTGTGATGTTATGAACACACGCCTAGTGTTCTTATATTCTATATGAAGATACTTTTCATAAGTACACACCATGTACTATATGTACACGCCATATAATTTTTCATCATGTGACTGACTGTTTGAGCATAGAAACAGGGTTGATGAATGCTTGGTAGAACATGACGTGTACTAGGAGTAAAAACCATGTTGTAGAGACCATGTATCAGATCATGAAACTGACGACACGGGTGGATGAAATTTAGGTGGTACACACCATGTTTAGCCTATACATGCCATGTGGTAAACAACTGTGTATCTAGCCATGTGACTAATGACATAGGATTATGGAACATAAGTAATACACGCCCAATCTAGGGTGAACGCACCATATAGTGTTACACTATGATAGAACTGTGTAGTTCTATCAATGTTGAAGAACCTTGGCAGGAAGGATAAATTCTAGTACACGATATGTCGAAGGATGAATGTGTCGTCTGTATGGGGTGATACACAACCAAGTTGGTAGAGGTACATGCCCATGATAAATATTAAGGTAACACAATATGTATAGGATCTATACACCGTGTAACCCTCTTTTTTAAAACATGAATGCTTTTCTCCTAATATTCCGTTCATGCACTTCTATGTTATTGCCTTGATAATCATGCATTATGGTGTGTTCTTAACCTTGTAGATTTAGGCCCCCAAGAAGATCTCCAGTTTTAAACTTGATAGAGGGTGATGATCAAACACCAGAAATGGTAGATCAGGGACTACCATTAGATCCTCCCATCATGCCCCTCAAGGAACCCGTTGTTACACTGGACACAAGTGATGATGCACAATTCTGTGAAGGCCTTTTGAGGATGATGCAGAATTTTAAGGGACCACCACCTCATGCCCTGACTATGGCATAGTTTACGAGGGTATTCCTACAGCAGAATCCTCCATCATTTTTAGGGGATAGAGGACTGCAAACTATAGATTCTTGGTTGGAGGCTATGATTTCTATATTTGAGAATCTACTGACACCTTCTAAGAGGAGGGTGAATCTCATAATGTACATTCTAAATGATTCTTCCAAGAGATGGAGGTATGTTCTCTCATAGGCAGGGAGTCATTGGGATAAGGCTTTGGAAGAGTTTCAGAGAAACATCTATGATGACTTCTACCCCAAGATGTTGAGGGCTGACTGAGCGTAAGAGTTCATGAGCATGGAGTAGGTCACTCTTTCAGTGATGGATTACACATCTTGTTTTACGTAGAATTATAGCTTCACACGTATTTTGGGAGGTGAAAAGTAATCTTTGGTTAAGAGTTTTGAGGGTGGTCTCGGGTATGACATCTAATCGCGGTTGAATGTTTTCAGGATGACTTCGGTGACTACTATAGTAAATTTTTCACTGATTACTGAGAAGAATCTGAGGGAGTTAGAAGCTTCGTGCCGAGAAGTTTCTTTATCCGAAGTCGGTACTCCTTCACCAGATAGTAGGAATCGTCGCAGGGAGATTACGCCTGATGGTTCTTCTGGTAGCAGGGATGTTTCTTCAGGTATCCATCTAGTGTGATACCAATATGGAAGGAGTGGGAATACGAAACCACATTGCTTGAGTGACCCTGTCAAGTTCTTATCTTGCGGAAATATGGGTCATATTAAGTATTTTTATAGGATGTTATCACCTGTAATGGGTGAGAAGGGATCTTTTGTGACTCCATGACCAGGAGAAGGACAACTAGTTTCTCCTTAGACAGGGAACTAGAGTTTTCTAGCCATTCCAGACGAGGATGTGGTTGTGGTCGTCTTATCCAGATGGCAGGTTTTCTGCTACAGCAGGGTGGATCAACTCAGGGTAGTCATGTAGGGTCACAAGGTTATAGTACAGGTGAAACTTTTTTAGTGCAACAGACCCAACAAGAGAAGGATCTTGGACCCTCTACGGTTATAGGTACGATTTTAGTTTCCTCAGTTTTAGATTCTTCGCTTTTTGATATAGGGGATTCCGATAGTTTTATATTTGTTGTTGTTGTGGAGGGAATTGGTCCCTGTATCTTTAATTCATAGGATTTTATGACACTAGACACTCTGTTGGGGATTAGTATGGATAGTGTACGTCATCAAAAGGAGTACCCTCTTGAGGTTGGAGGGTGCAAGTTCTTATGGGACCTCTATTTCTTAGAGATGAGAGGCTTCTATTTAATTCTAATAAGGGACTGGTTGGTCTTTTTCCTGGCCTTTATTGACTGCTATAGATGTAGGGTGAGTTTCACATCGCCAAAAGTAGTGTCATTTATACACATGGGTGAATGTGATTTTACAGCCAGCAGAGATGGATGCGAACATCATGGGTTGGGAATAATTACAACCCATATTTCTAGTCTATATCTGGATGACTAGGGGACTTCACAGATACACTTTCCTCTAGTGGTTGATCATTTTAGAGATTTCTTTCCAGATGAATTTTGATGTATACCTCTAAAGAGAGAGTTAGATTTCAAATTTGATCATGTTTTAGGAGTGTAATCGATGTCTATGTCTCCTATAGGATTGCTACACCCAAGTTACAGGAGCTAATAAAATAGTTAGAGGAGTTGTAGGAGAAGGGTTTCATCTGACCTAGTACTTCTCCGTGGTGTTTTTCTGTCCATTTCCAAAGAAGGCAGATGGTACTCTCCTATGTTTTGTGGATTATAGGATGCTAAACCAGTTGATGGTCAAAAACCGATATCCCTTACTGAAAATTGATTATCTCTTTGATCATCTACGAGGATCCTAGGTGTTATCGATGATTGAATTGAGATCCAGTTATCATCAGTTGCGTGTTAGACTATCGGATACACCTACTACATCTTTTCAGAGAAATTAAGGTCTATAAAAGTATTTGGTTATGTCGTTCGGTCTCACAAATGCACCTGTAGTTTTCATGGAACTAATGAACTGAGTGTTTTGTCTTTACATTTATTATTTTGTGTTAGTCTTGGTGGATGATATCTTGGTGTACTCTCACACTCGACATGACCATTCCACCCATCATGAGACCATATTGAGTACACTAAGAGAGCTTCAGTTATATGCTAAGCTCTCAAAGTTTCAATTTTGGATGGAGTAGAGTCACTTATTGGATCATGTTATCCCAAAGAAAGGAGTATTAGTATACCCAGATAAAGTGAGAGTGGTAGTTTCCTTATAGAATTTGAAGAAAATAATTGAGGTATGGAGTTTTTTGTAGATGGATGGTTACTATAGAAAGTTTATTGGGGACTTTTCACGCTTAGCAGCACCACTGATGGGCTGAACTAAGAAGGGTGTGAAGTACTTGTGGAATGATTCCTGCGATTTAGCCTTTCTGGAGTTAAAGGGAGATTGAATTCAACACCGATAGTGATTTTTCTAGAACTGGGAAAGAGTTACATCATTTATTGTGATTAATCACACATTGAGCAGGGTGAAGTGCTTATGTCGGGGGAAGGATTCATTTCATATGGGTCTCGGAATTAGAGGCCACATGATAGGAATTAACCAACTCGCAATCTCGAGTTGGCTGCAGTTGTGTATGCCTTGTGTTATTGGAGACATTATCTTTTGGGAGAGCATTTTGTGATATACACTAACCACAAAAGTATCTGGTATATCATTACACAATGTGATCTGAATTTGATATGGGGAAGGTTGGTTGAGTACCTTCAGCCCATTGACATTGAGCATGCCTACATGCCTGAGAAAGGCAATGTAGTGGCTAATGCGTTGACAAGGAGGACTCATGTAAAAGTAGTTTAAGAGGCCAGTAGTGAGTTGCATCTTATGGCTCTGTTATCTGAGATGCATTTGGAGGTGCACAATAGATAGGGAAGACCTTTCTATAATCTATAGATGTTACCTCAACTCTACTGGATCGAGGGCGAATAAGGTTGCTATCAGATTCTGAAGGCCTAGTCCTAGGGGAGAGTATGTCAGGAGGGGACCCTACTCCAAGATATACGATATGAGAGGATGGGGTTTTCCATTTTCAGGAGCACATATGGGTGTCATTAGACATACATGAGAAGATGTTGTGAGATTTTCATGCCACAGTATGGGAAGTTCATCCCAGTTTCACCAAGATGTATTGAGATCTATATCATTAATATTGGTGGCCATGCATGAAGAGAAATGTTTCTGGTTTTATTACGAGTTTTTTCACCTGTCAACAAGTGAAGGTGGATCATCTACAACCATCAGGGTTATTACAACACTTACCCATTCCCTAGTTGAAGTGGAATGATGTCCTGATGGATTTATTGTGGGGTTTACCATGGTCACCACGAGGAAATGTTGATGTATTGGTTGTTGTTGAAAAACTCATGAATGTTGGACATTTCATGTCGATCAAGGAAAACATCAATGTTGATGATCTTGTAAGGTTGTACATCTGAGATATTTTACATTTTCAGGGAGTTAGAAGCTCTATTCTTTCAGACAGGGATACCCGATTTACTTCTCGTGTCTAGAAGGGACAATAGGGGGCTATAATTATAGAGGTACTTTTAAGTACTATTTACCATTCCCAAATATATGGCCAGTCCGAGTGAACGATTAAGGTTTTGGAGTATATACTTTGAGCATGTTCCTTGAATTTCTAGGGTTCATGGGAGAGGCACATACACCTAGTTTAATTTTCCTATAATAATAGTTTTAAAGAAACGATTCTGATAGAACCTTATGAAGCATTGTACAGTTTTCCATGTCAACCACCCTTATTTTAGCTAGAGGTAGTAGAGGTAGCTATGTTGGGACATCGTCTTGTCCAAGAGACCATGGAGATGGTGGAGTTGATTTCGAAGAGGATGGATACTGAAAAATCTTTCAAAAAATAATATGTTGATCGATAGAGATGACCCACGGATTTTGAGGTCGTAGATTAGGTTTTATGATGTGCCACACTGAGGTAGGTACACATGAGGATTTGGAGACAGGGGAAACTTTCACTGAGATACATCTCATCGTTTGAGTTTTGGGAGAGAGTTGGGCCAGTTTCCTATCTGTTTTAGTTACCGTAGAGGTACTGGGTTATGCATGATGTCTTTCATGTTTCTCAGCTACGATGCTACCTTTATGTCTAGTCACATGTTTTTATACTCTATGAGGTTGAGAAAGAGGTGGATGCATCATTCGAGGAGCACCCTATCTGGATTTCGGATCACAACACGATGGATCTTCATGGGTGGTATGTTCCTCTTGTAAGGGTGCTATGGTAGCATGAGCGAGTACAGGGTGAGACATGGGAGAGGGAGGATGACGTTCGATCATGGTGGCTAGATTTGTTTAAAGCTTCTTCTTCACCACCCTTGGAAGGAAAATTCGGGAATGAATTCCTTTAAGGGGGATTTTTTAAGAACCTGGATCTTCATTTTAGGTATGGATCTTTAATTTGGGTATTTTTTGAGGAAAAATGAAGGATTGAGAATTTTATAAATATATTTCATGTAGTTAGGAGTACACACCGTGTACCCGGGTACAGCGTACAACTATTTACTGGCCGTGTAATGGCATAGTACAGGGTTATGGGATGACCTGGCTGACCCGCTTTTGTCAGGGGCCAGTTGAGGCTAATACATGGTAGGTACATTTAATGAACACGATGTGCACATTTCTTTTCATTTGATATATTAGATTGGGGTTGTATCTTACATCCATAAAGGTGTTCTTCTACACCTGGTTCATATAGGAGAGCAACGCAATGGCCAAGATCTTTGAACCCCTCTTAATTCTACATCTAACCATCGATTGATACGTTGTTGGGTGTATTGGAATCCCACCAGTGATTTCTTAATTTCTCTAGATCATTTCTTTGTAATTTATCCTATCTCATGAGTTATTAAAGATTGATCATTTCCCCCTTATTGTATATCTATGTCATTCTAGGCCGATTCAAGGTAAGACGTTCAAGAGTATTGATCGTAAAACATCACGGTAGCTATTTAGTGACTTTTGTTGGCTTTATTTGTATTATATATGCTAAAAGTTTCGTATACCCATGTTTGGGGTATTACATGTTTGGAATTTAACCATGTATAATACCTGCTACGGTTTGATTGATTGATAATTTTTAATTATTTATGCTTAAGGTTGAATACCTTGATTATGGGTAACTATGGGTGTGTTTCTCTTGTTGACTATTTTCTGACGTTTTGGTTTAGGATTCCTATTAGGATTTCCTTTATTTCCAAACCATGTTTGTTAGAATTGAGTTACTGATTATATGAGATTCATGTGATATGCACTGTGAATGTTTGACCAAGGGTAATTTGACTGTGATAGCTTCCTGAGGTTGGGTCAATTATATATGATTTTCTGTTATGTGAACTAGGGGTATTGTCTATGTGAGCTGCTTGGTGATCGTCGATCTAGGGGTGTAGAATGTGAGAGGTTTCCTAGGTGGTTGTTTATAAATGTTTGATATATTTTTGACCAAGGTTTTCATATTGTGATAGATTTACTAGGTGGTCATTGTAAATGATTAGTGTTATATTTTACCAAATGGCTTAGACCGTGAAAGATACCCAAAGGGTCATTATTAAATGAATTATTATTATGTTATATTAGGGGGATTAGACTACGAGAACATTCCCAAAGTGTCATTATTGAATAATTGAATGATTTGGATGAGTCTTCTAAGCCATAGCACAATCTTGGACTTGGTCTTACATGATTGTTTAGATGGCCTTCTCAAAAAACTATTTTGTTACAATTATAAAGGGGATACATGGCTTAGGATAGATCCCAAGGATTACATGATTCAAAGGATGAATAATAATTTTAAATGACTATACTTTAAACTATTGGACATTCTACTTTTGAGTACTTCTTAGTCTATTGCTTCATTTCTACATAATACCTACTATATATATTCACTGATAGTTAGGAAAAAATATTTTTGTGGTTGCATACTGAGATTCATCTCACATCCTTTTGGGTCATGTTTTTTGTGCCAAAAATATTACATGGTTATAGGTATAGATAAGGGAAATCTCCCTTCTTCATTAGGTACTTGATTTCCGTTGGAACTGGAGAGCATGGGAACAAGGTGAGGCTTGTGATGCAATTGGATTTTACTACATTTTTGTACTTTGGTTTCACTATTTGATTTACAACATTATGAATTATTTTGATTCTTTACTATATTAATGTGACATACAACATTTATATATTCTCTAGTTGTTATGTTATAATTAGTCATCCATTGTATACTTTTTTTGTATGGTATTATATCTTCGGCTATTGTTTACTATTTTCTTTCCACTGTGTATACTCTGCCAATGAGGGAATAGTCTCCCCCATTATCACACCATGGCCCTTGATTCTAATTTGAAGGCTATGGTGTTTGGGGAAATTCTCTTAAGGTCACATGACTAACTAGGTTATGGGCACCATTGGGCAGCACCTGAAACCAGGATGTTACATTAATCCTATCCAATGAAAAATGATTAGGAATAAAAACAACACCCTTCACTCATTAAATAATCCATTTGAATGATCATCCTCAAAATTTCTATCAGATTCAACATTAACCTAGTCACTTATGATTCACACCATTGACTAAAACCATAAATCATAGTATGATCAACACTAATCATAGTATAAATCCACATAATTAAGAAAAATAACAATTAGGATTTCTAAATAATGACACGTTATAATTTAATCTATGAAACCATCAGTTTATCCAAGGATATTCATTGTGATATTCTATTTCAATCCTTAATGATGGTTCATAAAGTGTTCGTAATTTTCCAAAGAATAATTGTTGGGAGTGTCCAACCAAGTATGCAGAAAATCCGTTTTCCACGCACTACTTCACAATAAATTCTAGACCAACATGATGTTTTGGTGTTGTTACCCCTAGGTACCATTTTCCTAGAATCACATCCACTAATAGTATCTACACATAGTTTTTTTTCTAGGACACCACTATCTCTATACTTAATAAAAATTATCAAAAAATGATTTAAAACATTAAATCTTTCATAGACTTTCCCTCAAAGACAACTATATGAATATCATTAAAAATAACCCTAATGACATTAATAATGTTTTCTCATCCTAATTTCAAATGCTTCACTAAAAATTCCCTCTAATACTGACTGTAATGACCTAGGATATTCATACAAAAACATTATATCTCTTTTTACAAATATTTATTTCATTACCTAAATACATACTTGAGAGCCAAAATAGTTTAGTTAATTTAGAATCTAATAAAAATAAATAGTGGTTCATAAGTGAGTTACATCATCTCCCACTACGTTCTTCATAAATAGTACACTTCTTAGACATATCAATCTTAATTAACATTTTCAAAACATACGAAAAGGAAACATAATAAAGGTTTATATCAGATACTTAGAATGGTAAAAAAGGTATATACATAAGCATAACCTGAAAATAAGTGTATGAGAAAATGATCATAACATCTTTAAACCATACCATGCATATTAAATATCATAATAATGTTCCAAGTAATAAATTTGTGTTGTTCATAAGACATAAATAATAAGAGAATCAAAGAACATGACCCATAAGAGAATAAGAGATGAAATTTTTGTAATACACATAATTATAGAAAATAAATTTTATATTATTCACAGATCTCTACTAATACCTTCATATGTGACATATTCCTTTATTGAACCGATTTTACCCACCATTCCAACCATGTATTACTGAACCAAGCTCGCTAATCATTCTATCCCTATCCTAATAAATCATGTTCACTCTCACATAAATTATCATATATCTCATGAGATATAAATATTTACCCAATTCATTGGATGTTGATATAGGTCCCACCGATCACATAATGATAACCATATTTATATATTACACAAGATCAAAAACATTCATCATATCATAGCTGATGAAATGAAATATGTATCATAAATAGTTCATCATATAATAACATTTGGAAAATATATAGGTGTTATAATAATGTTATCGTATAATATCCAATTAAATGAATAGGTTTTAATAATTATTTTATCATTTTACAACATATAGAAGAGAAATAGGTTTTTGGAACATCATGCCATCAAAACATAAACCATTTGAAGAAGAATATAAATGGTTTCCTAAAATAATATCCCAATTAAGGAATATGAAACACCAAAAGATGTAATTTTAGTTGTAAAATAATTTTTTAATTTCATTTAAAACCTTTATTGAGGATAATATCCATCCCTCTTTAAGAAACTATTTTTAAAAAATAAATTTGTTTGAAAACCATTTTCTTTGAAAATAACACTGAAATTTTATAATGGAATCATTGAAAACCATTTAAATTAATTTTTAAAACAAAAAATACATATAAAACAATTTCCCTTTAATATTTTCTGAATATATCATTCAAAATATTTTTAAAACATGTTAATAAAACAAGGTTTTGTAAGAATACCTATTTCTCTCCGAAGATACAAATAATGTTGGATTTTATTTAAATATATTCTTAATTATTTATTGTAACAATGAGTGGGAAAATAGTATCATTAATTTAATATATCATTAATAACCATATGATGAGAAAATTCATGAAAATACATGATATCTAGATCATGATATTTCAACATTGTATACTCAATCATAAATAATCATGATAAATAGTGATATTGTTACATAAAATCATTACCACTTTGGAAACACGGATTCACAATCCCCTTGAAGTAATAACATATAATAAAAATTAAAATATACAAAGGATGAATAAATTCATGATATTGAATTTCAAATGGATGTATATAATCCTCATGAGAGAATATAGGTGCATTACATAATGTATGTCTCAAAGAAGGAAAATTGAGACAAAATTGCCCTAGCTTAAGTCTTGACTTATATCATACTCAATCAAACCAACATTATAATAAATATAAGTTTATAATAAATATATCATAGAAAAATATTTATATATATCTTATGAATTTATATTACCCAATTATTAACAATTCTATGTAAAAGTTGTGTTTTGGTTAATAATCACTTTATTTTTCATAATTGTTTTGACCTTTTATTCTTGGTCCTATTTAAAGGATCATGAATTCATAATCTTCATAATTTAAAATATGATATAAATATCATATATACTCATCGTATATGTATTTATAATAATACATAAAATTTTGTGGTACGAAATGAAATTCACTATTCGTGGGGACAATAGGATGTACGTACGTGTGAACATCGTTTTTCATTTTTGTGTCAGTTTGAAAGAAATAAAATTAAATGATATATTATCATTAATAAATTATATCCATTTTATATATGATAATTTTTTTAAACTCTTCATTAATACATTCCATGTATGTTAGGAATGAATAACATCACTTCGTGAGTTAGTAGTTTGTTGAGCACACGATCAAAGTTATCGTATTCCCATAATATGGAAACCATGAAGGTATGTGTGATAAAAAAGTTATATAATCATAATAACTTCATAAATTTTATTTATATAATATATAAATAGTATTTACATCACTATAACCACCATTGAAAGGTGGTAATATAAAAAATGGCATTGTTCAGTGAGGTGGTAGTCGGTTGTACCCACAATCAATGATTTTTAAACCCAATTGATTGAATTTTGGGAATTTTTAGGTCGTAAACATAACATAATAACATCTCAGTATGTGTAAGATACTAATTTTATTATATTTTTATGCTATAATAATAATCTAATGAGGTGGATGAGAAAATAAAATAAAAACACATTTATAAGAACATTGCCTCTTCTTCGCGTATCCTACTTATGTTTGCAAAATTTCCTTACTATAATGGACTTATACCCATAAAAAGGATTGAAATATGAGTTTATGTAAGTTTTTACATAATTGTTTAGGTTTTTATCAGTACAAATTGATTGATAGGTGTGAATAAGGGAAGTGACAACCCTTTTATTGTCGAGTAGAAGTGTAATTCTTTTAAATAATGCAAATTATTCAATATTGGGAGGTCTCTCTTACCTTCTGTATATCCAAAAAAATTAGTATTATTCATATAAGGGTATATTTTGTCTAGAAAAATATCCAAAACACATAAATTAGTGCATTTGTATAATTTCATTCCTTAACATAAAAGTTTCACTACTTTTAATATTTTGGTTTTTATTAATGTAACAAATTTTTTAACCTAGTTAATTTATTCATTATGACTAAATTAAATTAATCATTATTAGATAATTTATAATCATTAGTTCAAAATATTATATCGAATTTATAAAATAGAAATTCCATGTGTGTTGAATATTATTTTTAATAGAAGCACAAGTAATGTGTAAAAACATTGTTTTAACCCTAACCACGCTCATAATGTTTTTTTACTATTTTAGGTATAATGTATTTGTTATAAAAGTTAAATAGGTAAATTAATGGAAAATATTTGATATTTTTAAACATTTACAAGTAAATTTTAATAATATGATTTATTTTAATTTTAAATCATTTAGGAAAATATCATTTGTTATAAAGTATCATTATTAATAATTTTGACATTATTTAATTAATTGCAATTTAAAATAAAAATGCAATGAATTAATTTTTATACATTAATTAAAAAAAATTCTAACATGACATATGAATCCAGAAAATTAATTTAATATAATAATTTATTCTATTCATATCACTTTTAATATTTTTTGTATCAGTTATTATAGTTAATTTTTGACTAAATACTTCTACCATTGGTGTTTGTTAGGAATTTAAAGTAATTATTTAATATCAAAAAAATATTAACAAAAAAATATTGATAATAAAACACCTTTTACATTCAAAATAATATTTACAACTAAAAATATAATGTTTTTTCTCTATCTAAAATCATTATAAATATTAAAGTCAAGGATGGTTCGATTATTTCTTTTTCTTAAATTCACTTATTATATAGGTCACATTCATTTAAAAGTATCACTATAACTCCTAAAATATATCATATGGTTTTGATGGATTAAATTTTTCCATTCTATGAGTTTTGGACAAGTTGGTAGGTTATTTTAAGCTGTATAATATATGTTTGACCACTAAGTAAACTTGTTTTTACCTTAATCACTATAATTAATTTTAAATGATTTCATTAATCACTCTAGTAAAAAATTATGTTCGCCTTATTATACATTATAAATTATGAATATTCCAAATATAATATCTATTTTTTACATATTTAATCAACATATGTGGAAATATTTAGTTGTAATTAGTCATGGAGATGTGATGAGAAAGAAGGTTTCTAATGTAAAAATGTTTAAAAGTTTAAATTGTTTTTATATAAAAATACAATATTAAAATAAGTAAAATGACCTAAATTGGATCAATATATTTAAAATATTACTATTTTTTCATTAAAATCAATACAAATTATATTTTAAAATATTAAATTATTTAGAGGAAAATTTATTTTTCATTTAAAATTCAGTATTTTTCACTATTCATCAAAATGTAAAACTTCTCGAGAAAAATAGAAAATATTTCCCATTATATAATTTCTGATATTCCACTTTCAAAAATTATGTTTATCTTTTCAAATAATTTTCTTAAAATTGTTGAAATTTAATTTTAAATTATCTTTTACAAGTATGATTAAATCGTCTTTTAGAAAAGATACAATTCTTGAGAAAACATTTCTTTTTATTTTGAATAATTCTTTTTTTCCTAATAAAAATATTACTCAAAAAAATGTAAAAACTATATAGATGTTTCAAAAGAAAATAATCTCATTCATCACCACCATTTTAATGGCTATGAGATAACTATCATATTAAATAATAATAATATTAATAGTATAATTTAGTTCTTTATAACTTTGACATACATGTTAGGTGAATATTGATGGAAATTTGTATTGTGGGCAACACAATCTAGGTATAGTGTTATGTGTACCTCAATCTAAATATAGTGTTTCATGTAGTTAAATATCAACTTTTCTTAAAGTTCAACACATTCCATCAATGAATATTTATTTATTAGAAAAAAAAATATTTCATAAAAACATAGGGTGTTACACCACCTTTCGGATTTGCTCTATTATCTCAGGGGGGGACAAAAACATTTTACCATCATACCCTACCTACCCTAATGATTATGTCCCTTTTTTGGTGAATCATTGAGAAAATTTTAATCACCAAAATTAAACTCTAGAGGCTGATGAAGAGGGTCAACATAAGATTTCTGGAGGCTCTGTTTTATGACCTACCTTTAACAGATAAAATGTACATTTTATATTGTCAACTGAATGGGACTTTTCCCCAAAAAAAACATTATTATATATCTCCCCCCATAATATAGTCATACATGGCCTCCTATAAAACTCTAAAAAGGGTTCTAGCATTATCAAATCTTGATAACTAATTATGTAGGAAAATTCGAATTGAGGAAAGTTAATTTTGCAATATCCAGCAAAATCAAGAATGCTAGCCCAAAGAATATCCCCATGAACCAAGAAAAAAATTTATTTTTTCCAATATATATGTGAATGATAATTCATTATTAATTTCAAATGGGAACCCATGTCCTTCTGAACATACTCCTAAAATAAGGAAGTGGGCCATGGTTCCCTATTCGAAATAACCATAGAAGGAACCCCATGAATTATCACTATCTATGAGACAAAAAAGTGTCTAGGATATTTTACTTTTGAAGTATCCTTGATTAGTAATAAATGTTATTATTTTATTTTTCAATAAATTATCTCCATATTCACATCCTTACCCCAAGGATTTGGTGGAAAACCAATTATGAATTCCATTGAAATATCATTCCACTTCAATACAAAAATGGGTAAAGGTTGCAAAAAACCCCTAAGTCTCTGGTGCTTTAATCTAATTTTCTGATAATTCAGACACCATCAAACAAATTTGGAAACCGATGACATAATATCAATCCACCAATATATATGTGTCACATTTTGAAACATATTTCTATATCTAGGGTTTATGGGCCAATAACACCAGTTTCCACTATCCATCAACTTTTTCCTCATTGAAAACGGAACAACCAAACAATTATGGAGGCATAAAGATCCACTAAGAGACCAAGAACATTCCCTTGAGGTACACACACCATATATACTTTTACAAAATAATTAGATCTCCTTGTTTGAAAATGGTTCGATCATAACTTTCTCATCATTGGATGATTTATCCTTCTTCAAACACATGAAAACCTATTCAACAAACAGTTACACTCCTAATGACATATCAGAAAATAAACTCATTATAGAACACTAATAAAAAGATTGCTCCATAGCTTGTGTTGGTAATTTTATGCTCAATACATTGGTAACCACATTCACTTTCTAAGGAGTGTGTGAAATTTCAAAAGTAAATATTCTAAAGATACTCTACCCAACTTCTCTATCACAAGTTCAAATACCTCTAAGTAAAAAAATTATTTCAGGATCCTATGACTACAACACACAGTAAACCTCTCCCCAAAGACATATTGAAGTCTATTTTTTAGTTTATTCATAATTGATGCCAACTCAATATCATCATTAGGTTACTTATTCTCATGAGGTCATAATTGGTGAGAGCCATAGACCCCCACATGTTTTCCTATTTTAAGACACAATCCTATCATGTACCAGAAGCATCATAGAAAAAATAAAAACACAAATTTGGTATCAGAATAATCAAAACCGGTTTTCAATCCATACTCACCATTATCTCGTCAAAATATATCTATATTTTATCATTACATAAAAAATTTACACCCCTTGGGGTTAAATATGTCATCAAAGATGGAAGATTTGTGGAATCCTTAACAAGCTACTTATAGTAACCATCCAAACCCAGGAAGCTTCATATCTGAAACACCTTTTTGGGATGATCCCAAAAAAAATTTATGTATCTTTTCAAGATTCATTGATACACCCCTATTATGTATAAAATGCCTGAGAAAATTCACTTCCCATATCAAAAACTGGAATTTGGAATGATTACCATAGAGAGGATGATCTTTAATGTCTCGAATAATGATATCAATATAGTAATTATGATCCTCCTCTGACATGGGGTGTGCAAAAATATAATCCACGAACAAAACAAAAAAATACCTTTGTATTGATGAAATAGCCAGTTTAACAAATCCATAAATATTATAAAATTATTAGTGAGAATAAATGGCATAACCAAAAACATTAAATTCCTATACCAGAACCTAAATGTTCTCTTATGTATATTATATTCTATGAATATCAACTAGTGGTACCTAGATAAAGATCAATCTTTGAAAACCAACACTTCCCTCTAAGGTGTTCAAATAAGTCATCAATCCTAGGTGGATGGAATTTTTTATTAACATACACCTGATTTAACTTTAATTAATCAACACAATATTGTAGTCTCCCTCCTTCCATCATAGAAATGAGGTCAGAAAAAATCCCCCTGATAAATGCATGGGTGAATAAATCCCTTATCCTATATATTCAAAATATATAATTTATTTTCCACTGACATGGCATTTTCAATGCTATAAGATAGAATATAAATGGGAATCATTCTTTGTAAGAGTTCAATATTAAACTCAACCTCTCTCTGTAGTGGTAATCCAGAAGAATAATATGGAAATACCATAAGGTATTCACTCCCCATTGAAGGAATTATTATTCCCAAAATGGGTCAGCATCATCAAGTTACATCTCTAACAATTGGAATGATATTACCCATATATATAGAAAACTAGGACACATCCTTCCTAGTCTAGATTCCCACTCACCCTGAAAAACATGAATGCCCCATTGGAAAATAAAAAACTAAACCCAATGATGATAACAGTCTATAAGTGCCTTAATGTTGACCATACAATCTATTAAAAGTGTTAAATGGATAATTTTAATATCAAAAACAAAAAATTCTCATCCCACTTCATATTATTCTATCACCACCCAACATAAGGGACACTTAAAAACTTGTTTGGTCGTCTTACCCCAATGAATGGAAATATCCAACAAGAACAGAATATATTCCAAAGGTAATCCAAACATTTCAACGAACATTGATGATATAAATGAATGATTATCACCTATATCATAAAAATATATCAGCATATATGGTGAAATAAACCTCGTACCTCTAACAGTAACTGACCCCTTCTTTAGATTCCTCTGGAGCATACTCTACCACATTAATCCATCTGGTCATATCTACATGAAAATACCACATTTCCTGAGGAATAGATCCACCACCCTTGGAATCATTTTTATAAACATTCGAACACTTGTGGAGAGTGTATCATTCTTATTACCATGGGATATCCTTCCACAAAAACGCTTTAGGTGAAAAGACTATCCATAATGATGAAAATACTTATGAGCCTCATAATTGTTATTCTTTCTTTGACCAAACCACCCTCACTAGCAGTAGATGACCTCCTAATAACCTATTGAAGGCCTCTAAACCAGTCCTAAAGAAAACTGCCCACCCTTACACTTCCTCTTCAGGAAAAAAGACACCCCTTGGAAAAAACTACACCAACTAAATATCCACCCAAACTAGTCATTCCAGCTATTTTGGACTAAGAAAAATATTCTTTGTTGACTAACTTCATAAATGTCAAAAGGATCAAGAGAATCAATATCTACGGTATATCCAGCCTGAATCCAAACTCCAACATTCTAGTATTTAGGTACTCATTGGTGACTAGCTCTAGCACTAGATGAACTATCTTAGAAAGACAGTAGTAATACACTATGACTCTATTCTCCCCTTGATCCATGTTAAAAAAATAATGGGTCTTCACCACTCATAAAATCTCATGGTAAAACTATTGATTGAACAATTTCATAAAATAATTACAGGTATGATCTCCACACAAAATATCTTACATAATAGAGTCCCAATATCTCCTTCCCATTCCCTTGAGCCTATACATTGAAATATACTCCTTTGTGTCCTTATGTGTCTATAGGAAGTTGAAGATTCTATCAATTTTATAAGTCCACTCATTTGATTCCTTTGGTCCTTTATTACCATGGATGATGGTAGGATGCTTCTTAGTGAATTCAGATCCACTATCGACTTCTCATCCTAGGGTATTAACACCAACATGACCTAGAGTCTGAATTATATAGATTAATGATTTAGCTAAAGAAGTTTACACTAGGGTATTATCCTATGGATCATATACATCATCTTCCATTCAAAAATTATGAATACCTCTTCTAAAAGGAATTATTTTATGAATATTTTAGTGATCAATCAACCTTAGATCAAGTTCCAAAATATTAGGTTAATGATAATGAATTCTCATCCTATATTTGAAATATAAAAAACATAAATAAATCAAGAATTTTAAAAACTAAATATGGTGCTTTAAGATGGAATGGGGTTATTTAAATAAACCTCCCAGTCATTCCATTCATATGACCTCAAACCCCAAGTTTAGAACCTAGTAAATTTTTTCTACCCCCAATGGTAATTCATGTTTTGAAATGAAAGTGAGGTGGAAAGGCACCCTCCTGCACTTAATACCCAAAAATTTATTATCCTAACTTCTATCTACCCAAGAAATAGAATCACACTTAGTAAGTGTTAAAATATTTCAGGTTGATCATTCCCCCTCATACCATTCCCAAACAAACCAAACAAAGTTAAAAAGAAAATCCACATGTTCTAGCCTATAACTATAGTAATGAGAAATAAGATAATGAAAATAAGTCTCATATAAAACAAAATAAGGCATAAAACCTGAGTGAAAAGTAGAATAAATAGATACATCGAAGATCTAAAAAATATAATCTAAACCAACTAAAAGATAATGTATTAAAATACATTACCAAAAAGTCTCCATTTGATGATTTCCACCACAAAATCATCCACTACAATGTCAAGGACAAAAAGAGAAGTCGACATGCTACAACATTCCCTTCTATTTACCTAGGTCTTGTAGAATAATGTCAAAAAACACCTAAATTCAAAAATAATGTGTGAGAATTTATCCAATTATGATACAATAAAATATTATATACATGTTCTAATAACAAGAATGTATATGTTCTATATTTTTAATAAATATCATTACCATGCATTTTCATAAATCCAAAAGAAAATTAAATGACTTCATTTAGTTTTAATAAAAGGAAATCATATTAAAAAATCCATTAACATGAAAATTATGAGTGATAAAATAGTAAAACATATCTACACACCATAAGGTAAGCATGTCAACACATATCCATAAAATTATCCATCATGTGAAACCATATGATACAAACTATTGTGAAAAAATTGAGAAACTATACATGACAAAATCCATCACGTGATAAATAGTCAAAAATGAAAAATAAATCTATATTGGGAACTAGACTATGAACATACATACTATACATAATAGAATATTAAACTAGACCTACAATGGTACCAACTGGTATTGTTTCTTTCCATAGTCTTTTGATATCACAAATCCCCTAGTGGCATTATGCACACTATGAGTGACATATTTGTTCCTGACACACCAAAGGTTCCCAATGTACCATGCTTGTCAAAATACATTTCAAAATAATTCTCAAAATCAATAAAAAATATTCCAATCTCTGAAATTCCACTTCAATGTATGAAAACCCATTTATAAACCAAAACCACCATTCAATCATTTAATTAAACACTCGGTGGGCACAACTCGTTTTTAAAGAAAAACACATTTATATACATAATTTATTTATAAAAACCCATTTTAATAATGATTAAATTAAATTAAATTAATTACCTGGAATAATTCACAATAAAAATAACCAATTCATATAATTACCCCTTTTGTAGAAACACCTGCATCATGAATGGATGTAGAACTGTTTTCATTCGACAACGGCGGTCGGGGAAGAGTAGATCAGGCCCTCGTATATCCTAGTTCCACGTGAAATGCACCAATACTCTATAAAACCTCATACATCTTGAATACACTACCCATTTGGGTTCCAACAATACAATATGGGCATATATCTTGAATGTATCTATAACGAAAAAGGTAAAATAAACAAATAATGCAAGATACCTTGACATTACCCACCAAGAATGAAGGAAAACCATCTATAATCCCAAGAGTGAAGTCTCTAGACCCTTGGAGAAGTACTAGTTCAAGAAAATATGATATTATGGGGTCATTAAAGGTTTAATTTGGGTATTTAGGACTTTAAAATCAAATTTTTGGGGAATTAAAAATTTCATGCATGATTTTCTCAAGAGGCTATATTGTTAGGAGTGGTTGTGGACCTTAACCATGCAACCTATAAAGAGCCCATGTTTGTGGTGCATGATTTGGTAGAATGGTTACTTTAATCTCACAACAACCATTTATAACCTATATAACTAGGGGTTCATGGTTTTATAAGGGGTGGATGCACTATTTGGACAAAATATGATCCCCCTTCCAATAGACCATGATACACTATATGGTTTCATTGGCTAAACGACATAGTTTTCCCTGGTTGTGCGCCAACCTTGATCAAGCCTAATGGCTCCAAAATTTTTCTATAAGCTCCCAAATTGTCTCTAATGTAATACCCAAACAATTTAGAGTCAAAATAGGTCCAAAAGTTCTAGTACAAAAGTAACAGAATGTTATATTAAGAAATGGTTCGTGCTTTATATTTCATTGAAGGAAGTATTATGGAGTATGATGATAGTACCGAGTTAATAATTTATGATTAAAGTGAAATGATTGGAGTATTTTTGTATTTGTATATGATAATTATTTTGTATAAGTGTTGTATTAATGATATAATAGTGTGTTTTTTAATTTATGGGGATTATGAATCATCTAAGTATTGTTCAATGGTAGTTCCTCAATAAGGATTTGAAAGAATATGTTTAATGGTATCAATAACGTAGAACCATGATTTTGTGATAAGGATATATTTTTTAAAAATACATGATTGAGGGACATATAAACATTGATGTGTTTATAATTTTGAGATAATAAGTTTCAATAGTGATATTGAGATTATTGATTTTGAAAGAGTAAATTGGATAGTATTTGTTATCTTGAAATCAATTAGTGATTTTGAAAGAAATTGATTTATGTTTTAATTGATGAATTTTATATAATTTATAGAATTAAAGAATATATCTAATTTTCTATGATTTTATTTGGGAAATAAGGAGGGGTTTAATTTTTTTATCAGAATATATTTTTTATAGAGGTTATATGATGATTCATTTTATTATATTGTTTTAGAAGAATATATGATTAAGGTATTCACATTTTTAGTGAAACATATTTTGGATGATTCTTATGGTTATATTTTTATGGAATTGTTTAATTTTCACTTTGGTTCTTGGGGTTTTATATAATGACCCTGGATTTTCCAACATAGAAATTACATCATTTTGGTGGAATATTTCATACATTACAGAAGCATATTCTAAAAGACTATATTAGTTTAGTCCCTTTGGAAACATGGAATAAAAAACAACTAGTTCATTATACATCTACATCCTCTCCATTCAATTTATCCATAAATATAACCCTTTTTAAAATATCATATTTAACAAATTTTTCATATACTAGGGGAAATAAATATATTGAAATGTGGTCTTGTATTCTCAGTAAGGGTAAACAGGGTATATGCATAAGAATAACATTAAAATAATTGTTTAAGATCATAATCATATCATTAAAAGTTCATTCCATGCATATAAAAGAACATATACATGATTCTTGTCATAAGCATTGGAATTTCATAAGATAAGAATCCTAAGGGAGTAAAAATAATAAGCCATGAAATAATTCATATAAATAAGACATAGAATTTTGTAAGACTCATAAACATAAAGAATTAATTTAATAGTAGTCTAGGATTATGGAAAAGGATTTCTTAATGGAATTGGTTCACTCCCCAAACCATCATTATATACAAGGATCACTCCCAACACCATCCTAGTAGTCAAGTTTCACTCCCAATACCATCTTGGCGAACAAAACCCTTTACTGAAATTGTTCACAACATATTTCATCCAGGTCTATCTCATGAGATATAAATCATCACCCAATGCATTGGAGTGATATATAGGTCTCACCCATCAAATAATAAAAATTATACATATGTGTTCCATGAGATCATAAATCATTAATCATAAAAATTAACCGACCATATAATGAATAATGATTTTATCCATGAATCATAACCCCAGTAAATCATAATTAACATCAACTAATGTTATCTAAGTTGGAAAATAATTTTGAGAGATCTTTTTAAAATCATTTCATGAGTAAAATATCATTTACTCTTTGAAAAAAATACTTTAAATCATAAAACATTATTAAAACACTTTTCCATTAAAATAACCTAGAAAACATATAAATGAATCTTTGAAAACTATTTTAATCATCATTGAAATAATTTTCCTTAAAAATTCATAAAAATCCTTTTGGAAAACATTCTAAGAATATTTTTTGAATAAAAAATTTAGATGAAAAGATAATTAAATTACATGAAACTTTTAATATCTTTAAAATAAATAAATTCCAGATGAAAAACTTAAAAGATTATAATATACACCTCATAAAAGAATATAGTTTCCTAGCATAACATCTGTCTCAAATAATGAAAATTGAGTACAAAAATTACCTTATAGATTTTGTAAATTTTAAACCATAAACCTCATGAAATTTATATAATAAAATGGATATGTAAATATCCATAAATTTAAGAATAATTACCATATATTACATTCATAGGATGTATACACATCATAAAAAAGAAATAGGTGGTGAATATAGAATGTATCTCACTGATATAAAAATTGAGATGAAATTCCCAAACCTTGAGTCTTGAATTCAATCGTATACATTCAAAAATAATATATAATAATTATATACATATTGAAAATCTTCCATAAGAACATATTCATATTTATAATACATATATTATTTGTTTATGACTTTATAATACACTATTATTAAAAATCCAGGTTAACATGATGTTTTGGGTAATAACCTCCTTTTTTGTAAATGTTTTGACTTTCTATTCTTGATCCTATTATGTAGATCGTAAGTTAATCATCTAAATAATGGTATAAATGACATAAATATAAACTAAATTATGTGTATATTTATTTTTGGTGACTCGTAAAAATTATAGATATAAAATAAAATACAATGTTCATGGAGATGGTATGTCATACGTCTACATGAACATTGTTTTCATTTTCTAGTCAGATTAAAGGAAAGAAAATTATATGATATATTATCAATAAAAAATCATTTATATGTCATATATATCACATATGTTTTTTAAATTCATTCTTAATATATTTCATTTCATGCATGAATGAACCACATTTTTTCATGTGGAGGTAGTCCGCCGTACACACGAACGATATTATTGTATTCCTAAAAAATGTACAACAAGATAGTTCGTGAGATGTGAAAATTATAGAATCATAATAAAATCATAAAAATATTATATATAATAAATTTACTATAAATCCATAATTACTCCCAACCATTAATAGTGGTAATGGAAGGATGAACGCAACGGTTCGTGGGGTGGTACTCCACCGTACACATGAAATATTATTTCTAATCCCATTTTAGAGAAGTATTTGATGTTGTAGTTAATAGAGTAAACTAAAATATATAAAATTATATTTAATATATTGATGTTGTTATATAAATATTACATAAAAATAATTTAAGGGCTCTAAAGAATAAATAAAGAAAAAACATTTATGGATGACGGTTACCCCTTCTTGAGATATTTCCTTTTGGTTCGCACTTAAGGACTTCCTTGGTTGGATTTCAGAAAAATGTTGTAGTATAGTATGGTATTTTGGATGTTTGGATTATATTTTTAAATTTTTTGTATTAAAAAATATGTTTTTATATTTTATGTAAAGATAATAATTGGTCCCCATTTATAATTGAGGTAAGGGAAACATTTGGAATTTCTCAATATATGAATTTATAATAAATTCAATCATAATAAAAATACATCCAAATGGCCAATAATATTAATATAATTTTTTATAACTTTTTAATATCATTGGGAAATATATTTTAGCAATTTTTTGGTGTAATTGAAAACATTATCATTTTTATTATCCATTAGTTAACCCATTTTAATTTTAATTATGGTATCAAATTTTTCAATACTAGGAGGATCAAATATTAACATATAAAGGGAAATTTTTATTATAAATGGAAACATTATGATATTCTATTCCATATATAGTCCCATTTTAATTATTTAATATTTTTAGGATTTATAAATAATTTAAGAAAATATTATTTTTAGAATATATTATTTCTGTCAATTTTGACAATATTCATAGCAATGACATTAAAAAAATACAGAAATATACCTTTAAACTAAAAAATTTAATACTCCAATAATATTTCATATTCTTCAGTAAAATTATTTTATAAAATTAATTAATTCAAATTATGATTATTTTAATATTTCTAACACTATTTAATTGATTTTATCATTAATTGAATAATCATTTCATCACTATTGGGCTATTATTTATGAGAATTATTTCTTCAATAAAAATTTTAAAAAATATATATTGTGGATAAATGTATTTGTTTTCAAATAACTCTATATATTCTAACATTTCCCATAGATAACCCCATATTAAAAATATTTTTATTTTCTTAAAAACGAGTTTCAAAAGTGTGATGTTTCCTTGAATAAAATATTTTAAAAGTTATAATCACAAAAAAATAACTCAAATGGTCACAAAAACCAATCCATTAATTCTAATGGACTTAAAACTCATAAAATAAAATTGGGGCATGTTTTTAGGCCATTTTATAATATTTATAATATTATTTTTACCCATAACCATGGTAAACAAATTAGTAAGTTAATTATTTATATTGTCCATAAATAAATATGATACATCTAAAAAATTTGATCTATAAGATTTTAAATATGGAATAAATTTTAAAATATTAAATACAAATAAATTGTTAAAAAAAATTAAAAATTTATCCTATTGATTGGGCAAGAAATAAAATTTTTAAGTGAAAATGTTTGAATGTACACTATGTTTTTATCTTAAAATTAAATATAAAATTTGTATCAATGACCTAACATTTCTTAATGGATTGATAAATCATCTAATTAAACTTTAAAACTAATTAAAAATAGAATTTAAAATTATAATTAATTTAGTTGAAAAGATCATTTTAAATTAAAATTCATCATTTTCACCATTCACCAAAAGATGAAAGTTTTTAGAAAAAACCAAAAACATTTGAATAATATAATTTTAACATTAAGGTTTCCAAAAATAATTAAATTTATCAAATAAAATTTATAAAACTTCAAAATTTTATTATCAAAAAAATTCATCGATTAAAAGGTGTAAAAATACATTTGGGAAGAATAAATCTTTTAATGATTAAAATGGAATTCTTCCTATTTTAAACTTATAACATATATTTTATGACTTATAAAACACTTAACTTAATATAAAACATATAAATTTTACTAATATTATTCACTTCAAGTGTTTAATTTAATTTATTACGATAAAATTCATTTGTGGTCAAAAATAATTTTTACTAAAAACCGATCCTTTATTTTCAATTATTTTTTATCTTCATTTATAATTAATTGTATCCTAATATTTAATTTCATAATTTATTTAATATAATTTATTATTTCCAATCCATCATATATTTTATACCTATCATGATAAATAATATATTTTTGTTTAGTAAAACTTGGTCTTACATATAACACAAGCTATCAAAGGAACTCGGCATTGTGTGTAACACAATATAAGCATTGTGATTCATGTAGAACAATTTAATATAAGTGTTTAATGTATTAAAATAATAACTTAGTTTTTAAAATAAATAATTCATATCTTTTTTTAGAGTGAAATACAATCTATCAATGAATTTAAATTTATTTCAAAAAAATAACTCATAAAACTCATGGTTTTACATTCTACCCCCTGAAAATGAATTTCTCCATCAAAATTAATCACTCTAATAAAAATACATGAAGATAACTCAAGTTCATCATATCATCAAGTTCCTATTTATCTTATTCAATGTTTTTGTTTCTCTAAAAAAACATTGACCGGGTGAGTGGTCTATTTTTTTATTACATTATCTTTATAATCGAGAATTTAGATTTCTCTCTCTTCATAAAAGATCATGATGTGGTGATACAAACTTGTAGTTTATTACATATAATGTATCAAGTATTTAAATAATCTTAATTGATATATGGTACACATCATGAACTTGTGAAATATTTGCTAGAATCACTAATTGATAAGATATGATTATGATATGATCATGAATTTTAAAAGAGTAAATTGTGTCGTGGCAATTTGAAACTACACCTTGAAAATTGAAGGTGGATTTTTGTGAAGATCATTATGTGAAACCTAAATAATAAAAATTATGACTAAAACATCCTTTAAAAAGGGAAATATTGAAACCTAATAGTAACCCAAAGTAACTCAAACCTAGGTTTCCATATAGTTGAACATTGGTGGCATGTGAAACAATGGACGTGGAAGAGAAAACTATTAGTAATGTTATGATGGAAAGAGATAGGTAACATGGTAATTATAAATTTAACCATCATTGAATGATAAATTTGTGATGATATAAGGTTCCATTTTATTCATCAGAAATTAATGTATAAGGTTAACATTTTTCTATAAATTTCTTATTCATAAATTTGAATAATTTTCAGAAGAAAATATTCTTATTTTATTTCATTCCATTTTTTATGAACTGTATAATTCATTATTTATGCCATGATAAATTTTGGTTTCACCACTAACTCCAATAAATGAGGATGAAATTGTAATTTCTGATAAACTTATGGATCATAAGATCCATAATGGGATGATAAGTCATTCCTTATGCCTTTAGTTATAATCATAGAAAAATGGTTAGTACATGTAATCTAATATGAATAAATCTTCACATGGTTACATAAAAATTTTACCTCTAAAACCTCATTCAATTTTATGATTTGACAATTTTATAAAGGCTTAAACTTATGAACCTTTGAAAATATTAATATTCCAAAAAATGAATGAAGGTTACTAAATTTCCAAATTGAACATAGAATTAATCCTCCAAAAAACAATATTTTTCTCTTAGTTGTCACATACCAAAGATGTGAAGGCCACCGTTATGTATTCTCTTAAAACATGGTATTAACTTCAAAGCCCATTTATAATACACAGATGATTCATTATTCCTTATATAATCACTTTTCTTATTTAAATACATTTTCATTGGAAGCTTCGTTTTATCCATGTACTGATAGAATATGTGATTTCACTATTCCATAATCCAAGTATATAATCACATGATATTTCACTATTGGATGAAAAATAAAATTTTTATAAGGCTTATTCATTCAAAAAAATATTACATTTCCAAAATAGGATACAAGGATAAGTATTCCTTAATTATCATGGTTCACATTATCAATTATGATAGAAAATTCTTTTCTTTTTTATTTTCCTGGTTTGTTTTGGTTACATACGATGCACATTAGTCTTTGGATTAAAAATATTGTCAGTGTAATACCCAAACTCCTTTCAATTGAAACACTGAATTGTTGGAGGTGCACTCTTTGGTGATTTTTCATTATTGCCATTTCATTGGAACTAAAATTCTTGATGACATTATTTCCCACACTTAAAACATTTATCAGTCCCCTTAATACAATTTATGCCATTTTTACTTCCACACATTGAGAATAATATAAATTTAATCATGTTCTATCCATATTTTTTAGTGTTTTATATTAATTCTATCCTTATTTTCATATCATAAACAAGATATTTATGGGAAACTCCAATAAACCTTTTTATAATAAAATTAAAAGGATTTTAATTAATGCAAAATATGTTCATGAACTCATCCAAGCACATAGAGTCGGTTTTATTTTATTTCCTTGTATTCTTGAGGTGAATGGAACTTTTAGAATTTCCTAAAGGATTAATTTATAATATATTCAATATCAATAAAATTTAATTTATTAGAATATAATATACAACCAATATATTTTATCCATGTTTTGGCATTTTTTTAATCCTTGTAATTTTTATCAATCCTTAGTAAACAAGTTTAAAGTTGCATTATGGTAACAGATTTTTCAATATTAAGAGGATGCAATTTTTACATTTAATTTTTTAATTGTAAAATAAATTTCAAATTTATGATATTATAAACCATGTCTAATCCCCTTATACTTATTTAATATTTTTTGGATTTATAAATATTTTTATAAAATAGTTTTTCATAAAATATCATTATTGTCAATTTTGACAATGTTCATCACTTTGTCTTTAATAAAATAATTACAGTAATATAAAATCGAAAAAAACATTTTACACAATAAAAATATGTCATATTCACCTTGAAAATTTGTGAATTAAATTAGTTTATTCAAATTATATTTACGTTAATCTATATTTTTTCATTTAGCTGATTTTTTAATTTATTTTAATTCTTACAACATCATCATAATGTAATTATTTATGAGAAATTATTTCTAAACCAAAATTTAAATATAAATTTCCATGATTTATTTAAATTTTTTATATTTTAAATTAATATTTATAGTCTAACATATATACTAGATAATCTCATATTAAAAATAATTCACTTGTTAAAAAAAGGAGTATGAAAAGTTTGACTTTTCCTGGAATAAAATATTATAAGTTTATAATTTAATAAAAATAGATATAAATGTCAACATAACTGATAATATAATTTTTATCGTTGAAAATACTCCTAAAATAAAATTGGGGAATGTATTAGGGTTATTTAATAATATTTATAATATTATTTTTACGCATAATTTCTTGATTTACCATTAACTGTGATAATAAAAATTAAAATGGTTAACATCCATATTTTCTATATATATAAGTGATATATTTAATGAATTTTGAACTTATGATTCAAAATATTCAATCCATTTTTAAATATTCAATACCCAAAAGTGTCTAAAATGAATTAAATTTTTATTTCATAGACAAGGCGAGAATGTGGGTTTATGAAGTGAAAATTTTCAAAAGTTCACTAAGTCTGTATATCAATATTCAACATAAAAATTATTTTAGTTAAATAAATTGGATTAGTGGATTTATAATTTAATATTTTTTATGATAAAAAACAATTTATAATATAATTTAAATTAATAAATTATTTAGATAAATGGACCACTTTCCATTAAAAATCTGTATTTTCACTATTCCTCAGAAGATAAAATTTTCAGAAACAAAAACCCAAATATTCATCAAAATATAATCATGACATTACGTTTTCAAAAAATAAGTTTATTTTTTAAAATAAATTTTATAAAAGTGTTATAATTTATTTCTAAAATTGTTCTTCAATTAAAATTTGGAAAAACTATCTTTTAGAAAAAAAAATACATTTTTTTATACATACAAATGAGTTTATTCTTATTTTATGCATATAAAACATATTGGTTGAATTAAAAAAATCATTTCATATTTAAAATATAAAATTCATTAATATCATTAACTAAAAGTGATTAATTTATTTTATTAAGATAAAATTTCTTTTTGGAATAAAAATATTTTTTCATAGAAACACATCTTTTAACTTGAATTATTTTTATCTTCATTTCTAATTAATTGGTATCCTAATAATTCATGTCATAATTTTATTAATATTATTAATTCAAATAATTATAATTACAATGTTATTAATATAATTATAAATAGTATATATTTTTCAATAAAACTCGGTTATTCATATAACACAAGCTAATGAAGGAACTCGTTAATTGTGTGTAACACAAGAAAAAAAATTTGTTTCACATACCATAAGCTATTATAATTATTGAATTTAGTTTAAGATTAAATTTTTCTATTAAATAAATAAATAATATCTTTGTGTATAACGAAATTCAATCCATCAATGAAATTATGTTTATTTGAAAAAAATACCTCATTAAACCTTATGGTGTAACATTTTAGGTATTAATATAGTATTTAATCAATTGATGATATATCTATATTGGATAACTTGTGGTAGCCAATTGGTTTTTGGTTAAAAGTTTGAGATAAAATTAATGTATTTTCATTCTTTTAGGGATATTTTAATCTATAGAAAGGTAATTTAAGTACTTCATGTAAGAAAAATCCATCTTAAAGATTAACTTCTTTGAGTAATTAATGAGATAAAAGTTTAAATGTATCAATAAACTACCAAAGAATGAAATTATGATTATATAAGTAAATAAAAATTAATATTTTATTATATTCCATTGAAAATTAATTCTTAAACACTAGGAATGGGGATATTTAAAATGAAAAAGATTTTCTATTTACATCTATTTCAGATGAGTTAATGATCGTTTCGACCCCTCAATGAGTAATCATTTTGTGGTCATTAAATTTATTATGAAAATATTCTCTGTAACTATATATTATTCTATTAACATTATATTTCTTCAATATATGCATATTTTTACTTAGAATTAATGATCTCATTATATGGATACCTATTTTTTGGTTATTTAATGTAACATTTATGTTTCCCACTACCCATTTTAATGGAAATTTTATTATTCCAATACAAAATGCAGGTTTTTAAAAAAGTAATTTTTGAATATCAATCCTATTATTATTAAAAAAATGGATTTATTTTTGGGGAAGATAATGTAAAACCATAATATTTTAGAATATATTCATTCATAAAATCAATTAAAAGTATATAATAAATTTACTTATATATAGCCTCGTGTCTATATAAACCATGATTTATTAAATGGTTATATGATAGACATTATAAAAGTATGAATGAGTAGTAACAAAACAATTATGAAAAATATATATGTGAGTTTTAAATAATTTAAATTTTATTATTAATTCATAACAAATAACTAGTCGATTTTTAGTAAAACCATTTACTAATTCAAAAACATATTTTCTTCAAAAATGGATTTTATTTCATTTTATAAGCACATAAATTATAATTAATTTCTACACTTTTTTGTAATTTTATTTTAGGAAATTAATATCATTTTTTAAATCAGAATTTTAATATTATATTTGGATACTTTTTCATGATTTTTCTAAAAATATTTATTATTCTATATATATTGAAAAATAATGATTTTTGAAAAAACTGTCACTTCATTTGAAGTAAAAAACACCTTATTTTTTCAATTTTATATTAAATTAATACAGTCCTCCATTAATTATAAATTATAAAATTAATTACTTAAGAATCTATATTATACTTGTTTTTTGTATATCTTCATTTTTTTCATAAAAACATATTTTTCTAAAAAATATTGTTATGCACATAATATTGTTTTATCTTAGAAAAACAAATTAATCACTATGTATTATTATTACTAATATATATATATATATATTATTTCAAATAGTATATTTTATCAATAATTTTGTAGTTTTTACTATGAAATTAATGTGAGTAAATTATTTTGTATTCTTAAAGATTTATTATTCTGAAATAGGTTTTCATTGCAGGTTGTGAACTTATTTAAAATTAAATTTTAAAACTTATATATATTTAATATATTAAAATGTATTCCATACTTCTAATAAGAATAATTAATATAATATAATAGTTTTAACATAATTTTTTTTATCATAGTGAATAGTAAAAACCTTAAAAATTGCATGGTTATGGTTAGAACATGTTTTTTAGGGTTTAGCCACTAGATAAAGGTATGATTGCCACCCAAACATGCATAATAAATGTTTTTTCAAAATATTTAATCCTTATGTTTTCATAAATTCGAATCCCTATCAATTTGAATCCAGTTTCCCATGGATGTTAACTTATATAGTTGAAATATTTTATGAAATTTCCTATGTGTCCTTCCACTCACTTGTAAATGGGAAACTCTTTTCATCCCTCATTTAACATATTTGAGATTTATATATTAGAAAATAACTACTAAAAACCTTACTAGGATACATTACTTATTCCAATATCTTTTATTCTTCTCTTATGACCAATCCTTCAGGGTTTAAGGTTTAATCCTGACGTGGTCTCTCAAAGAAGAGGTTTAAAAATTAACCAAATATTGCACTTTTATTTCTTCTTACAACATATATAACTTATTAAATCCATAAAAATGATTCTTATAGTATCATAAATATACTAAGATTCTATTATTATAATTTCATAACTATTTACCACCTCTTCTCAATCAAATGGGTGATGAAAGTATCTCTCGTTCATATGTGCGGACAACTACTTCCATATAGATATATAATTCATTTTCCATACCTATATTTCATATATGGTTATTATGATGGTTTTAACAATTATATATTTTATTTATGAAATAATTATTCAACTATAATTATAATATCATATCTTCTTTCTTTCCTTCTAATCCATTGGTAAGTGACAATGTCACTCGTGCGTACATGTGGACTACCAGTTCCATAAAGTGAAGTGATTTTTTATTATTTATTATATAATTTTATAGTAATATGTATAGATTTAATGAGAATATATTATAATTATAATATAATATTGATTTGTTAAATTTGATTTATCATTTACCATTCTTTCATTCTATAAATGGATAAGTGGAAATATTACTCACTTATATGTAGAGATTACTGTCTCCATGAAGTGATTTAATTCATTTTTCATCCGCAATTTATATTAACGATTATATTTATGAATATAATTTATATGAATGATGTTTATATCATTATTATAATTTTAGATTAGGAGGAACCATGACTGAAGATCAAGGACTATAACTATTATACAAAAACATACATCAAAAATAATGTAGTTACACCTAAAATAAACTCTCTAATAGATATTTGTTAATAAATGGGTGTGAAAATAATATAAGTGGATCATATATAACATAATATGTATTGATATGGTTCTTATAATTGATTATATTAATTTTAAATTTATTATACAGGATGTTTCTGATTCTTTTATATGATGTGGTTACTGCCTAATAAATGTATTTTGACATATTTATGAAATTAATGGGGTTTGAAGAGACTAATCATGTTCTTATTGAACAAACTCATACTGTTCCAATATATCATAGTTTTTTTATGTGTTATTATTACTCAAAGAATCCTTGTTATTTTTCTAGCATGTTTTTCTTCAGGGTTTCATATTATATCTATAAAAATAATTTATCTTATATTGATTCTCTAAGTATTTGAATATCAACATATGGTGAATTTATCATCTGTATCTGAAAGAATAGTGTTTAAAGTTTATCTTAATATAAAATACATTATCATACAAAGAGTATGATTGAGTATTTATATACTCTAGTAAAATATTTCAAGTAGAATTATGTTCAAAATAAGACATTATCTTATAAAATTAATATTTGTAAAATATTATCTTACAAATTCTAGATGAAGTTGGAGAAGCTAAGTGTCACATCACAATAACACATTTTATCTTATTCTAAAGAATTACTTTATGAAATTTTGATTTCAATTTATCATATTCTTAGTTTTATATTACGATTTGTCTCAGAAATTCTATCTTATAATGAACAGTACTATCAGTTGAATATCTTACAATGATCTAGATATTATATAGAATTTTATTATTATGTTACAAATCTCTTGATAACTATTCTCATTATTTATAGAATATTAGAAAATATATTTCTTATTTATAAAAAATATAAGTATATTATATCACTTATCCATGAATGTAATGATCTTAAAACAAGAAGTTTTGAAATCAATATAGAAAAAGTAATTCCTATCTTTGGAAAGAATGGATGCTTGTCCTTAATATCCTATCTTATCACCTTTTAAATGTATGGATTGATTAAAATTTATGTTTATCTCAGGCTTACGTTCAAAAGGAGATATAAAATGAATAGTTAGTTACTTCATGAAATATAGGGAAATATGAATGTGATGAATGATTAGAATGCACGTATATATACCATGAGTGCTTGTACATAAAAAATTTCAATCAAAGAAACTTATGAAATGATCTGTGGAGGTTTGCGTCTTGTAACCATAGAGGATGGGTTCTCCCAGAATGCACCTCACAGCCCTGAAGGTTTTCAAATGTTTTTGACCATTAGCCCTACGGAGGTCTGCCCTCTGGCGGAGCTCCTGGCTACAGCTCCCTTCGATCCTGGCTCTGACTGCCTCGAGGTCGTCCCTCAGGTACCAAGGGGATCTCCCCCCCCCCCCCTGTGGGGGATTTTCGCTCGAACCTGACCTTCAAGGATGTCCTCTATGGCCCATCTTCAGGGGCTCATCATCCATGCTTCCTGGATGCCAGGCCATTCGTCCCCTCGGTGTCTAGAGCTGGCGCTCTTCTGTCCCTCGATATAATAGATTAGGCCTTTGAGGATGTTCTATTTAGGCTCTGTTGGACCCTTGTCGCGAATTTTGGCTCAAAGAATCCCCCTCTCCATTTTCACAACCAGTTCGTGTGCTCTTGGGGCTTGCAATCCATGGCTCGCATCTCGGCCATCCACAGTCACTCGTTCTGTCAGGACATGTCTTTGTAGGGGGATTTTTTCAAGGCATGGTGTCATTCTCCCAGGTGATGGGTTCGATGGCGTTTCAACCCAGCTCGGTGGTCCTTGGAGGTCCACAATGGGCGTGAGAGCTCTCACGTGGCGGTGTGGATCAGCCTACCTGGTCTCTCTCTCCCCTTCCAGAACGATTCATTCCTACAAGACATAAGAGAATCCCTGGGAAGCTTTATATGAATTTCTTATCATACCCACAGTGGCGAGGACACTCTGGAGGCTCGGTTGTGTGTGGAGTTGGACCTATCGCTTCAGGTTCCGGAGTAGATCTGCTTGAAAGTTCAGGACTAGGTGGAATGGTCACAGATGATTGTGTACCCTATCTTCCCCAGGTACCACTCTTCCTGCCTCCTCCAGGGCCACTCCTTGCAGGCCTGTAGGAAGCATTGTCAGGATGCTCATCGCCAAACCTCCAGATTCAACAGAGAATGCAACCTATTCCCCTCCCTGATGTGTAGTCTTTCTTCTGGTTCTGAGGTCGTGGCCTCCCATGATCTGTATTCTCCTTCAACATCCATTGAGATGGCTTCTCCCCTTCCATCTTTTGAGGGACCTATCTCCCCTATCTCTCCTCAGATCAATCCGGTAAGCTCAGTTCTACCCCATGGTTTCCCTTGCACCCCACAGTTAGAGCTTGCTGACTATGCTTTGTGGTTGCCCGGTCCCTCCCGATTGCTCACTATAGGTGCCTTGCTGGAATGCGTCCCCTAGTCCCCTCCAAAGCCTCATCTTCCCCTTCCATCTATGCTTCAACCTCTTTAGTTCTTGGGAGCTGTGCTACAGCATCATCTGGGTTCTCAGGAGGATTTCAGCACTCCCTTGTTGGTGGGAGGAGGGGCCAAGGGGGTTTCATCCCTCCCATAGGATGGAGACCTGGGTCCTCTTGTACCCCGCCATTATGGAAAGCACGGGACAATGATATGGTCCCCCTAAGTATGGTGAGGTGGAAATCTCCCAAAATTCTCTCTCTCCTTCATTCCCCCACTTCAGAGCCATTCAGCATGAGTCCGAGTATCTGTACTGGGCTTCGGCTGAGGAAAATGTAGTCTCGAGAGTGCTCATCCCCTGTCCTAAAAGAGTCCTCCATACCTGGGGTCAATACCGGGACACCTTCTTCTCAATGATACCTTTACTGATATGGGACTCACGCGGATTATGGGAATGGGTTAAAAATGATTAAATAGCCTCTGAGTCTAAGAAATATAAGGCAAATCTTGCTGTCATTCTGGAACACAAACAAAACCCTGATAAAATCATTGAGTTTATGTGCAGAATCAGAATGCATGCATCCATGCATGAGGACCTAATCAACAGGAACATATGGATTTTCTAGAATAAGGATAACTCAGTTTCCTTGATCCAGGAGGGTAACCAGCACATCACGACTAATGTCCCCTATGGTACGAGTACCATCTTTATGTCCTTTATCTACGACAACTATGACCCTCACAGGAGAGAACAGCTCTAGCAGAACATTAGTGGTTTCGACCCAGGGGACCAACCATAGATATTTGGCGTAGATTTCAATGTCATCATCGAGCTAGGGTAGAAGAAAGGTTGAGGGGAGTTTCCCTGACAGACCATCATGGATTTCGTCCAGTTTATGGCTGGGAAAGTCCTTATGGATATGGGGTATTCTGGTAACTGTTTCACTTGGATTAACAACCAAAGGGGAGGAAGACGTTGTTGGAGCCGTCTGGACCGATGTCTCGCAAACATTCATTCCCTCACCATGTTCCTAAATGCTAAGGTGACACACTTGGTCCGAGGTATTTCTGAACACTCCCAGCTTCTGGTGTCTTTGTCCCCCAGATAGGTTTCTCATGAAAGATTCAAGCTTGTTGGCTATTGGATCAGCGATCTGAGTTATTAGAAGTTGGTCAGGGTGATTTGGGGAAGGCTGAACTAGGGTCCCACATGGGTGGCTCTCCACAACAAGCTACCAAGGCTCAAACAGGATCTCCAAGGGTTTGCTGGGAACCTACCTCCACTGGATCAAGACATGGATGATCTTAGTAGTGATATTGAGCACTTAGAAATCAGTCTAAGGACCAATGGGGAGACCTGCTCTTTGGAGAACTATTGGATAAAAAGAGAAGCTTGGTTGATTTGTTAACTTCCTAGGAGTGAAATAATAGGGAGAGTTCATGGGTAAAATGGCTCCATAAAGGGGACAAAAACACTGCGTACTTCCATGAAAGAATTAAGGAGAAGAGTCATCTGATCAAGCCCAATATTAATCTAGATGATGGAACGTATACTGCTGATAAAGAGGTTGTTGGAGGGATGGATTATACATTCTTCAAGAATATCCTCGCTGGCCCGAACAAGAACTGGCCAAATGGTTACCTGGTCTGAGGAGAAGAATTTTGCGTGGTGATTCCTAGTCAGGTCTCGGACCAGGATAATGAACCTCTGAAAGGGGTACCGAATGAGGAAGAAATCTCCACGACTATGTTGAGATCGAATCCTGAGAGTGCACCAAGCCCGTACTTCTTTCCTGGATCGTTTTATAGGGGCTCCTAGGAGATGGTAAAGGGTGATATCATCGCAGTAGTGCAATAATTCTTTCATGGTGGAACCTTTCCGAGGGTTGGATTTTCTACCACCCTTGTGCTCATCCCTCGGGTCAAGGACCCCTCATCCCCCTCACACTACAGACCTATGAGTATGTGTCATTTTCCTTACAAGTTTTTTTCCAGCATCATTAATGAGAGGTTTTCCATGCATCTCCCTCAATGGACCTCCCGCGAATAACATGGCTTTGTTAAAGGCCGCTCAATCCAAGTAGTGATTGCACTGGCCATGGAAATGCTGAGGGACTTAAATACCAAGGCTCATGGATCTAATATTTCCATATATCTCTACATGAACAAGGAGTATGATAAAATTGAATGGGACTTCATCAAAATTGTACTTACTAGAATGGGTTTCTATACCTGGTTCTACGACCTCATTTTCATATGCTTTAGTTCATCATGGTTAGCGGTATCATTTATGGGGAAAACTCATGGTTTCTTCAAGGTGGAAAGAGGGCTACGATAGGTCGACCCCATCTCCCCAAGCATCTTCATTCATGAGTAGTACACTCTCATCTACATGATCAACAGAGACATGGACAATGGGGAGATTCTCCCCTACCATAGGAAACTGAACCGCCTCTCCATCTCCTATATTATTTTCACAGATGACACAATTATCTTCACAAATGCAGGAAAAAAATACTTGGTCAGTTTCAACAGGGTCCTTGAGGAATATTTACACTGGTCTGGCTAGGACATTAACAAGGGAAAGTGTTTGTTTTATATCTCAAAGAAATGTACAGTTAGCTGGGTTGTGGTCTTGTGAAATAGATTGGGCATGCCGAGAGGCACGTTTTCTATGGAGTATCTGGGTACCCCCATTTCTCCGGGAAGGATGTGTATCTGAGACTTTGACCATGTTGTGAGCAAGATCACTGGCCGCATCCTCAACTAGATAAACCAATTCTTATCCATTGGTGGTCGGATTTCCCTGGTCAATAGTGTATTGTCTGCCATTCCAGTTCATGCCTTGGCCTCTACCATCGTGTTGTAGGGGGTTATCAAAACCATTGAAAAATTTCTTTCACAGTTTATTTGGGACGAACAGATTGAGGGGAAGAGACATTGGGTCTCATGTGACAAAATGGAAAGACCTATACTTGGAGGAGGGATCAACTTCAAGAGTCTTACTAACACCATTCATTGGATGCACACAAAACGACCGTGGAAAACTATCACTGACTGCACTTTATGGGTAAAAACCATGCCTTGCAACTGGGATGACATTGTGGCCTCTCCCTCGGTGGCCAGCTTGCCCCTTTGGTCCAAGATCTGCACCCTCATCCCAGACCTTAGAAGGAAATTGCAATGGATAATTGGAGAGGGTAAGATTCTCTTCTGGAACCATAAGTGGGCAGGTAATGTTATATGATATCTGGGATGCCCTGCCCCTACAATCTCATTTCATGAGGCTATTATTTATCCTCTGTTTATCAAGTCAGTGTTGGAGAAGAATCAAAAAGAGGTGTTTGATCTCACCACCATCAACTCATATAAAGATAGATGCGTCTTCACTCCCTCCTCCATGGGGATGTTCAACTCAAAGGATTTCCGAAGATCACTCAAATATTCGACCAATCGTGACATCTAGAATGGAATGACCTGGTACAATAGGATTCCAACGAAATAAAATTTCCTTACATGGAGGATCGGGAACCAAGAAATACCATCAGATTAAAATGTTAAAAATATGGGTATTTTTTGGACTTCTATATGTTATTTCTACAAAAAAAGGGAGGAGAGCCCGAAGCACATTTTTTAAGGTTATTGGGCGTGCAACACGTGGACTGCATTTGGTGAGTTCACATATTTCTCTTCTCACTAATTGAAGGAAACACCCTTCCTGGATCGCTAGTTTAAGTGGACGGCTGATACGGGACTAGAACGAATGGAGAGAGCGGTGATTCTTAGTGGGGGTTGTTGGTGCCTCAAGCAAGCCAGGAATCGGGCTAGATACGAGGGAGGCACATCAACAGGAAGATCCAAAATTGTTGGTACCAAGAGCCTACTATTTGATATGGTGGATATGATCAGCAATTGGCTGGAAGCACCCTCCCTTCGGACGCTGGAGGCCTCCTCACCGAGGGCCCAAACCTCCTCTTGGATTCAAGGTCACTGGGTGCGCTGGACTCCTCCGGCTATGGCGCTCAAGCTAAATACAGATGGTTCATGCATTTCAGGGGAAATGCGCGGAGGAGGGGTTGTCCGAGACAGTAGGGGGAGTGTGATTCTATCCTTTACATCACATTATGGATGTGGAACGTCCATCCAAGCAGAGGCCTAGGCTGTGTTAACTTGTCTCACCCTATGCAGACAAGATAGTATCCTCCTCTTTGAAGTTGAAACAGACTCAATTATCATAAGATACTCCTTGCATGGTAGAGAATCCACCCCTTGGTCAATTTCCTACATAATTAGAAAATGCAGAGGGCTCCTCAACGGTAACACTAAGGTGACCCACACTTGGCGTGAGGGGAACAAACATGCAGATCACCTGGAATCCTTGGCGGGTCAAGGTTCGACTATCACATGTTTGTCCAACATCTCCTTATTCAAATCAGAGGGGGTGAATTTGATACGAGGGGATGCCCTTGGTCTCCATTATTATAGGACCCCTTAGACCCTGATATTCCTTCTCCTCCCCGGTATCCTTCTCCTCGTGCATAATAAATATTTAAATTTATGGTCATGGTTTAGAATCTTATGAAATGTATACAAGTTTATCAGTTGCACAGAAGATCATTATGAGATCTATCTTGAAAAATATCATCTCCGACAAATTCATCCTATTGTACTATCAATTACTTCATTCAATTTTGTGATGAAATTTTTCTTTTGAAAAAAATAGTTATTATTTTTTTACACTCATTGTAAGAGTGTGTATTGAGACTGAGCATAGGTCTTGTAAAAGGGAGATCTATATTAAAATACTTGGGACCTTTTTATTAAGTGAAAAACACTAGTAATCACCATGGAGCCCCCGGTTAAAGGGTTTATATATTGAAAATCACTAACTCATTGAGTATATTGTTATTGGAATAGAATAATGGATTTATTTTCCCTAAACCAATTTTAATTTACTGTGTTAAATATTATTTCCTTTTATTCTAATATTTCCACTATATTTCCATATAAAAGAAAATATTTGATCGATCATACCATAAGATAGATGATTCCTATAAAAAAATATGAACTCAGTCCACCTCCTCCTTGTGTTTTATGTTAGCAATTATCTGGGAAAATAGTTGGTATCAGAGTTAGTGACTATTGACTTCATAGATATCAATGACTGAAGTCCAATGATCAATTTTTAAATTGATACTATGGTTGTTTACCTAAAAGGTATCTTAATGGATATAGCTTCATACTTTAATGGAAAAAATTATGGTTTTGAGAAGGATCTCATGAGTATCTATCTGAAGAATCTTGTCTTCAATGTTTATCTCTATGTAGTAAAGCCCTATGATATTCATTAGGCGGAACCTAAAATATAGAATAAAATGAATAAAGTAGAATATTATACAAATTCCAAATATATTAATGATATAATCTAATGATTTGGATCATATGAATTCAACAGAGTTTCTCAATTTCATATAGCTCATGAAATTTGGACCAATATAGACATTACATATGAAGGTAATGACAATGTGAGGGATCTTATATATGATATATCCAATATTATGGTCGACACATTCAAAATATATTTGTGTGAAATTATTATTCAATTAAATGAATGGATCAACTGATATTATTAGTAATATTGATTCTCTTGGAGAAACTATTGATGAACCGAAAAAATCATTGAATATACGAAATGTTTTACAACCTACGTGAAGTAAAATATTGGCTATTATTAGAAAATCATCCAAATTCAATAACATTAAAATAAATTATCTCATAGGAAGTATTATGATGTATGAAACAGAAATGGAAGCTAAAGAAGGTGGCCATAAAATGATCAATAAAGTAAATGTTTTCTTGAGAGTTTATACTTTTACGGATGACAGGAAGAAAACATATCATACAATTGTATGAAACAACTAAAGAAGAATAATCATCAAGAAATTCAAGATAAAATTAGGTTATTTCTCATATTTTATAAGAGTAAAAAAATTCTATAACAACAGAATATGTTTCAAAGCGCCTTTTAAAAGGAATTGAAAGCATGGTGATCAATCTAAATAATTAAGATGTTATGAGTAAAATAATCAAGGACATATCTAGCCTGACTGTCTCAAAATTAATGGTGATAAAAAACATAAAATAAATACAAAAATAAGGATGGTTATAAGATAGATAATAATTCATTGAAGGTATTATGGAGTGGTTTTGAAGATTATAGTCAGTGTACATCATCAGAATAAGAAGTTGATACTCTTAATCAGATGTTCGACATATGCTTTATCGCACATTTCGATGAGGTACATTCATATTAAGCTTCTGAGATTAACCATGAATAAAAAAATTAAAATTGATGGTGTGATAAATTAAATGAATATTTTACCACATTATAAACAATGTGTGAAATCTTATTAAAGAAAAATAAGGCCCTCAAAAACTCATACAATAATATTGTTAATGAGGAGGAGGACCAAAATAAAAATTATATATTTGAAAATTATTTTTATAAAATCTATTACATCATAAAATGAACAATCCAATAAAATTGAAAATTCAAATAAGGATGTTCAAAATTTAAAAGATGCAACAACTGTCTTAAATAAATGAGAAGATTATCTAAACCAACTTCTTGGTAAGAATATTCTTAAGAAATAAATGTTTGGAGTAAGAAGCCAGGTTGAGAAGATCAAATTATATAAAAACATTTTGTTACCCGTTAATAAAATTATAAACCTTTTTATAGTTACCTATTTTCATTGTGGAGAAAATGGAAATTATTTTAATATATATAATTTAAAATGTCCTCAATTATTAAGAATAGAAAATTATTTTCATACAAGATACTTTCTAAAAGTAGTTTCCAAATATTATTGGAAAAAATCAAATTTTTACACTAAATTATCTTATAGAAAACATTTTTGGAACCAAATGGGCTTGGAAAAAAAATTTAAATTGTTTGATTTGTCATTTTCAGGAATAAAGCACATGAACAATAATGAGAAATGGTTTATGGATAGTGGTTGTTTGAGACATATGAGAAGATATTTTTCAAAAAAAAATTATCTAATATTGATGGATCTTAGGTCACATTTGGTTACAATAAATATGGAAATATTGTATTCATTGGATCTGTTGAAAATCATTAATAAACTATCTTCAACTATGTTTTTTATGATGAAGGATTGAAGTATAAACAGATAAGTATTTATCAAATTTTGTGATGATGGATATTCATTTAATTTTTCTAACAATTCATTCTCTATTTTAAAATATAAATCACGTATGTTTAAATAACCAATAATAGATAATGTTTAAACAAAAATACCAATTCCTAATTTATCCAAAATGTAATTTTTTTTAATGCTGAAATTGTTGAACTGTGGATTTGGAATAAAATTATTAGACATTACAATGTTCTTTATCTAGAAAATAAATCTAAATACATCTTATTTATGAATTAATAAATCACAAATTGTATAAAAAGAAGTTATGTTGTGCATGATAAATGGGAAAGGTACATAATTCATCTTGTAAACCAATTAAAGAGGTTTCTATATCAAGACCTCTAGAGCATATCCATGTGGATCTTCTCGGGCCTACTAGAACAGAAAATCTTACTAGAAAGTAATTTTTTTATGTTTTCGATGGCAGTTTTATGAGATTTATATGGGTCTACATTTTACGACATAATAGTGAATCTTATTACATTTTAATTAATTTCATTAAGCTTTTGAAAAATGAAAATCATGCTAAAATAATGAATTTTAGAAGAGATCGTGGACGAGAATTTGAGAATCCTAAATTTAATTTATATTTTTATAAGAAATTAAGTAAACACACATTATCTAACCCTAGTACACCTCAACAATATAGTGTTTATTAGAGGAGGAATATAACATTGCAAGAAGTTTCTACGACTATGTTATGTGAATTTAACATGCTCACTCATTTATGGGATGTGTCTGTTTACACATCATGTTATGTCATTAACATAGTTCTAATTAGATAATTTTTTAAGAAAACACCCTATGTATTATAAAATAAAAGAAAACCAAAGGTTGTATACTTCAATGAATTTGGTTGAAATGTTTATATCTCGAACACTAAGGATAATATTTGTAAATTTGATATAAAAAATGATGATGGTATCTTCTTATGTTACACTACTACTTCCAAATACTATTGAGTTTTCAAAAAAAGTTCAAGGATTGATGAAGAATAAACTCATGTAATGTATTATTAGAGAGATCTATTTTATAATAAAATGATTTATACTAATTAACATAGTGATTCTATTAAGGATATGCGACCAGAACCTCTCTTTGACAACAACAATGATGATGATGATTTGGAACTTGTTTACATTAAACCATGTCTAGGAAGGGTTGGAACTAGTTGATCAAAAAGTGTGTCTCCTATATTACCTTGAAATATTAAATACCATATTATAGAAAAAATTATTGGAAACTCAGATAAGGATTTACAAATACAAGAATTATAGGAAACCCAAAATAATTCTCTGCCATTCTATCCCAACTAGAACCTAATTCAATAGGATAAACTTTGTTTGATGAAAGTTGGTTATTGGCTATATAAAAAGAATTAAATCAATTAAAAATGAACAAAGTATGTTAATTACTTGAAATACACTCTCATTTTCTTGTAATTAGAACAAAATGGGTTTTTAGAAACAAAAAATATGACCATGGATTGATAAATACAAATAAAGTTGGATTAGTTTCCAAAAGGTAAAATCAAGAATAAGGAATTTTATAAAAATAATCATTTTATCCTGTATCAAGGTTGTAATAAATTATTATTATTATAGAATATGCATCTTAAATTTAATTTAAGTTATATCATATGGATGTTAAATCTAATTTTCAAAATTTATTTTTATGGGGAAAGTATATATAGAACAACCTCTTAGTTTTAAAGACCCTAACTTTCTAAATTCTGTATTCAAACATATTAATGATCTATATGGACTTTAACAAGTACCATGATCATGGTATAAAATATTATGATCCTTCCATTTATCAAATGGATTTAATATATGAATGAAATATATTAAAATATTCAATAATTCCTCATCCTCAAATATTTTGTTAGTAAAAATATATGTTGATGAATACATTTTTGGATCATGAAATCCAAAATTATATAATAATCTTCCAAAAAAATATTAAAAATTAATCTTAAATGTGTTTCATGGGTGAATTAAAATATTTTATTGCATTTTAAATATATCAAAAATAATTTTGAAATTTTCTAAACCAAAGACAATACATACCTAATTAACATAAATATTTCTACTTAAAAATAGTAAGACATACTCAACTATAATGGGATACAAAATTATACCTGATATGGATTAAATTGTAAAACGAGTTGATAAAATATTGTATTGAAAATCATTTGAAGATTATTATATATTACAACAAGAAGAGGAAACAATGTGTTTTTTGTATTTCTTTATACAATATTTAAATCCAATCCAAATAAATCTCATTTAAATGTGTCCAAAAGAGTTCTAATTTATTTAAATGGAATTGCATCATTTTCACTACACTTTCCAAAAACATATATGTTTAATTTAACTTCATATTTGGATGATGATTTTTAACGATTTGGACTAGATTGGAAGAGAACCTTAGGAAACTGTCATCTTCTAAAAAAATCCCTAGTATCATTGTTGGGTAAGATACAACACTTTATATAATTATCAACTATTGAAGGAGAATATATTGCAGTATTAAGTTATTTTGGACAAGTGTTGTGGATGAAAAATGCCTTGATGGATTTTGGATTTAATTTCAAATGTATTTCAGAAAAATGTGATAACACTATTGCTATCAACATTTTAATGTATGTGATAAACCATTACAAAAAAATATTCATTTAATAATCGTTTTCTTTATAAATCATTCTCAAAATGGTGATATCAGTCTAAAATTGTTTTTCATAGAAACTAAATTAGAAAAAAAATTAATAATTCCTTTCCTACTAAATTTTTTTATTTTATTAAATCAATATGAGGTTTTATTGACATTTAATTAAATTATATTATAATTATTAAAAATTTAAAAAAATGTTTCCAATTAAATACTTAATTTAGAATATTATATCAAATTTTTGGCTTTATTATTTTGAGTTTTATCTATATAAATATTGGAAACTTCTCCTAGATTTTTTGATGATTATAATGCACATTACATCTCAACCCTTCAATTTTTGTGAAACAAAATAAAATGTGTAAATGCTTCATGTAAAACCTTATATAATACTTTGAATCCTTTATTCTATATACTCTCAAAGCCATTGGTGCACTAATATCCCAAAAACATAAAATATTATATCAATAATGGCGAAAAAGAAGAGAATCAATATAACATCTTCATGTAGAGTTATGTGGAAAATAATATCACTAAATGTTCTCAGTGGTTAATAAATTGATTTTTCCTGGCTCGATGGAATTGATATACTGGTTAGTAAAGTCATAAATCATTTGGTATAAGAATTTTTTTTTGATATAATGAAAATTGAGGTTCTATTTTAAATGGAATTCAAAGTGTTCTATGACACAATAGTTTTTCATTTCAGTGATAATGATGATCTCATCATTGGAACTATTGACCAAAATGTTGTTTTTTTGATCTCATTGGAAAGGTATGAAGCTTTCATGTTCCCGCAAGAAGGCTATGTAGATTTCAGTACTTTGTAGCATGCCATATATGAAGTTAAAACACCATAGATTATGATGTCTTTGTTCAACTCTTCTACTGTATAAAATATTCTAGTGAGGGATCTAGAAATTGAATCTAATGTTCATATCAAGATCTTCCAGAATTCCAACATTATTGAAAGGGTGATTTGAAAAAATTATTATTTCACGATGTTACTTTGTTATATTTTTTATGATTGAAAATAAATTTAATGTAGCATGGTATGTTATGAGGTATGTGTGGCATGTTCAAAAAAATTCTGTGAATTTCATTCCTTTTTTATGAATGTTAACTTTGGCATTTATAAATCTTGGTATTTGTTTGGATGAAAATTCCACAACTGGTTGTCATGGATTTACATTGTTAAGTGAAATTATTCTGATAAGAAGTGGTTTTTGGTGTAATTCCTCCATATGATAGTTTTTTAGTAACATCAACATCTAATGTTGACCCCTCTTCAAATTAGTGGAGTCATCCCACCTACATTAAAGACCTATTTTAGTAGACATACTAGTTTAGTGGGTTAATGTAAGATAATTTCCTTATGATAATGAGACTCTTGTAGAAAGGAAAAAGGTATTAATATATTTTTTGCATCCAAAAAATTAACTACTCTTCAAGAGAGTTCACCTCATGTTCTTATTTATTTTCCAGTTCAGCACAATAGAAAAACATTAACCTCAAGTATCACTTGATTGTTTTATGTTGTCCTAGTGAGAACCATCACAAAAAGGCCAATAACAACACCTCTTGTTATCGATTATCATTCTATGGAATTAGGTAAATTAGTTTCAATAAAAATCATATATGAATATAATAAATCACATCAAGTTGAAGAAGTATCTTTGGTTGGAAAAATTCCAGAAAATTTTTATGAAAGTATAGAAGTTAAAAAAATATATTATCTCATATCAATAATGATTGTAGAAATTGAGATGTAAATAATGAATATAAAGATACTACTGAGAGAGACCAAGAGGTATATTCTAAGTTAGTAATCAACGTTGAATTAATGAAAGACCAGTTTATGGAATCAATAAATGAAATTCGGGCACATCATGATAATGTTATTTCATGAGATGATATTAGATATTTGAAGATTTTAGTTCAATCTCTATTTAATAAAATATTAGTAGAACCATATTTGGAAACCTTGAATCAAGTGGATGTTTGTTCTTGATTAGAAGGAGTGTCTATCAATATAGATACAATGACTTCTACAATTTCCTCTATTCAGTGTTACCTGCTACCCAAGGATGTAATTCAGAATATTCAATGATACTTAATAGTGGAAATAAAAAAGGATTCTTATGTTTCCCCCCAATTTTCTCATATCAATTGGTCAATAAAAGAATTAAATAAACACCATATTATAATATAAGAATTATATTCTTCAAAAATTGACATCGTAAGATCCAAATGGAATTAGGTTCATTATCATTGGTTTATATAGGATGAAGGATCACTAAACAATCCCTTTGAAGTATTATAGATATAATATGAATATTTACATCAAATTTTGTATGCATTATGAATATAGAGTAATCATGTTATTAATCATATGAAGAGGTTGACTCTTTTTTGAGCCTCATGAATATTTAGTATTAATTAAATGAATATAATATGTTTCATTTGAACACTCAGTAGGGATATCAGTTAATCATTTTGAGAATTTTAAGAATTTAGTGATTAGTTTCACAAAGAAAGGACATATTCAAAACCTTTTAAAATGTATCAAAGAGTATAAGGGTTGGTTTTACAAATATATATTAGCCTATTTCTAGCATGACATGGTGAAAAGAATGAATTCATGTGAAACTTAATTTTTTCAAATTATAGGGATATGTCTTCAAAGACCTCTCATTATTAATCTTTATGAATCCTATTTGAAAATAAAGAAATAAATATTTGATCCTTATGATATTTATGAAATGGAAAGTTGAATATTTTATATAGATTTTTTTCCCTAAAATAAAACCTTTTTATAAAGAATCCATTTTACATGAAAATATTGTTGACATGGAATGGGCTCAAAAATTTGTTCCCAACATCTAATCCACATCGGTAGGGATCACTCGAGATGATAGAGAAAGTCCTATATCATACATAAATATATTGGGAGATGTATTTTGATAAACAGCCAATTATTGAATTTATTTATCCTATATACCTACTAGAAAACCTCTTTAACTCAAAAAAATCCCCCAAAAAGTTATTTAATGCTGAATAATTAAAAAATTCATAGTTACTTGTTTAATTGATGATTTCTCAGTGGATGGATAGTGTACAATCATTTGAATATTTAATATGTGAATGATTTTTTTTTTGAATATTTAAATTTTTTTCATAAAACTTTGAATAATTATTTTTTATATATAAATCATTTTAACATTTTAATGGTGAGTTTTATCTCAATTCATAGTTTTCATTCTTTTAATTATATTCTTTTTCATACTAAAATTTTTCCTTCAATATGATTCGATGACTTTTTCAATTATTCATTGTACTTATCCTATGATCGTTTTCTCCCTTTATTATGTATTTTTTGTTAAATCTATTTATTCACATCTATACTATGGTTTTTCCATGGATTTAATTTGCTTATTGGATTCCTTTCTCATTAATTATCTAATGACTTGTTGCCAAATTATGTTCACAATAAGCAGTATTAACTATTTACTAATATTTGTGGGAAACATTGATTATATTAGTTCTTTTAATTCTTTTATATATCACAAAATGGGAGAGAAGTAAATGGAAATACAAAAATGTAATGTGTTAAATTTTTTATTTTATGATAATACAACAAATTAATTTTTGTTTTTTTAGGTGTTTGGAAGATCCAAAAAATCCCTATTTTCATTCTATAATGGTTATATTTACTGTTTTAGCAGACATTAATCAAAAATAATTTATCTTATGCTAGTTGACTAATTATTTGACATATGTAATATGGTGAAATTACCCTTCGAATTAGAATGATTAGTGTGAAATGTTTATTATAATACATAGGAAATTGTCTTATGAAGTGTATGATTGAGTCACCACATATTCATGTTAGATATTTCAAAAAAAATGAAGCTAATAAGAAGATGTAATCTTACAAATATTACATTCATAAGATATCATCTTATTAAATTCAGAATAATTAGAATAATATAAGAATCACATCATACTATCACATTTTGTCTTACACTGTAGAATTGTGTTATGCAGTTGGGAAGTCAGTTTATTTTATACTCATTTTTTCTTGCGATTTATCATGGGAAGTTATCTAGTGTTGAACACTAATATCAGTTAAATATCACATGGTTATCTATGAGTTTATTAGAATTTCATGATTACATTTATAATATATTGATAATTCAACTTATTCATTTACAGATTATTAGAAAATGGGTTATCTATTTAAGGAAAGGTCAATAAGTAAAGTATATCTGTAACAACCCTGACCCCATTATCCTTGATCCAATTCCTTACGTAATTATATTTGTATAATGAACAAGGAAGTTGCATCCATAAGGACCAATTAGTTTCGTATCAATGTAAAAACATATTAAAAAATAATTGTAACACTATAAGTATAAATTAAAAGAAAATAAAATCTATATGAAAGACTAATAAACTAGTAGATTATCCCTAAAATTCATTCACAAAACATATCATCACATCCTAGGGAAAAATAAAACATAAAAAATGGGCGACCTAAAAGTCATAGTAAGGGTATGAAATAGAATGGAAACTAAAATAAATAATAGGGCATGGTGAATCTCTAAAAACACCTTCCATTATAGAATAATCTTGAGTATAATATGCAATGAGTAAAACCCAAATAAATAATTCTATATAAATAATCACATGAAAATAAAACATAACTATGAATATTCTACTAGTTGAATAATAGCATGGATTATCAATTAATAATATCATAATGAGGGAATTCATAAATCTGGGAATCTAAAACATACCTTTGAGGTCTAATCTATGAAAAATAAAAATAATTGGTTAAGGCCCCAATCAAATCTATATATGATAATAATTTGGAAATACCTCAACTAAGTCTATATCTGTTTTATCTCATGAGAACTACTGGTGAATAGAGGGACTATAACGGGCCCCACCTATTACTTACTAGTTCCAATGTATTACTCATATTAATGGGGTGAATCATAAACTATATATACATATTAAATGTAAATAACATTCCCCAATCTATAAACATAATCACTAACCATTAAAAGAAGTGTGGTGAATGGTCTCCTGATAACACATCCACATTTAAACTGACATAAACAATTTAATAAAATAAAGTAGATAATAATCTTAAGATATCAATATCAATAAATAATATATAAAAATAATCTAATAAAATCATCGAGGAATTCTTGAGAGAAATACCCTTTTCACTTTTCAAAAAATGGTTCTTTTTGAAAAAATAATTTTTATTTTTCATATTTGTTTACATGAAACTAGAAATAAAAACATATAGTTTTTAATGAATAAATTAATGATTTTATAAATATATTAATATGTTAAAATATATTATGGATGGATCTTGAAACTGGGAATGAAATTAGGAAGTTCCCTTTGATCGGGATTGCTTATCAGGATGGATTGAGAAGGGAACCTTGTAAAACATGAATTGACCATAAATGAAAGCTGAACATCTCTAGATAATCATTTTTGTAGCACATATATATAATTAAAATAATAAAAAAATAATAATGAATAATTAAATTTGTGCAAATAGTGATAAATAATAACTAGAATTAGAAATTTTGGTTTCGGTAGAAACCCTTACCATATGTCTAAAATTGCGATAAACATGCACTTAATGTCCTGGATAATGAAATTAGATTCATTAATAATTTAATTTAGATCTTATTAATCTAGAAATTGATTTATTATAATTTTATAAATTTTATTTATGGTTTTTATGAGTTCAAATTTTAAATTTCATCATTTGGGAGTGTTCTTTTCCTTGGTTTTTATGATCGGTTTTCAATTATGATCATATGGAAGGTCACATAAATGAAAATAATTGTCTAGAGTTTTAATTATATGTTATTAATTTTATTATATAATATTAAATTTCTATATAATTCATTTGGTTATTTGGGTTGAGGATTAATTGTTAAATTAGATGTTAGTGATTATCGTTTAGATTATTTTGGTTGTTTTTCAATCGTAACAAACAAGTTTTGTATCATTATTAATATTATAAATTTATAATTGTTCAAGAACAATAGATAACATGTTATACATATATTATAATCTTTTTTAACCATTAAAATTGTTTTATGACCATCCTTCAAGGCACAATTGAAAAAAAAACATGTCAACCACGAAGGCGGTAAATCCACACCTCTCAGACGATGTTTTCAAATTTAAAATAAAAGGGAAAGGAGAAGAGACTGGAGAAAAAGTTTCTATTAACGTAGTAAAATGAAAGTATATTAATGATACTATATTTATCATTTCACTTTGTATATGGTTGTGAGGGAGGGATAAGAAAATAAATTAAATTAAAAAAAAAGTTAAAAACGAAATGGGATTTTACCACTAGAATTTCTCTCTTTCAAAACATAATTAAGGAAAATTGAAATAGTCTCTTGGGTGAGACCAAAAAGTCCCAAAACTATGGGAGTGGTTTCAGAGAGTATAAGGTAAAAATATAATAAATAATCAATGATTTTTGGGTGTAATTATAAGTGGTGTTGATGGGTTGTATTTATAGTGGACAAGAGGGGTTATTTTTGTATATTTTATATATTGGTTTATTATTTTGGCTCAAGATGATGAATATTTTTTAAATTATCACTAAATATATTGAAATAGAGAAGGGGAGTTCGATGTTATGGTTATTACATCAACAATAACTCATGGAATAGTGTATTTACATTATAATATATTTATACCATAAATTACTATATTTTACAATTCACCAAAAATTAAAGTATTTTAGAAAAATATAAGAAATTATTCCAAACAATTTTCAGATATGTATAATTAAAAAGGGAACTCCATTTTATGAAAATAATTTTATAAATATGATAAATTTAAATTTAATTTTAAATCACCATTTATTCACAAAAATATCAATTTTTAAATTATAACTTCTTTTATAACACATTGAAAATTTAATTAAGGTCTATTAAAATTATCTTATAATCTTATGATGAAAAAATATAAATTTATAAATATATTTTATGAAAATAAACTTTTTCAGAACTAAATATTAATTATAAAACTATAAATAAAGGGTTAAACTTTACAAAAATAGCAACACTTACTTTATGATTTTTAAAACATTTATTTACTTATTCCATGATATAAATTTAAAATATTTTCATTTATAAGTTACAATAGTATTATTTATACTTTCATAAGTAAATTTACTATTCTATTGGTCATATTAATTTTCCAAATGGTCACATTACTATTCTAATGGTCATATTTAATAGTATATTATGGTTTTAAATTTTGTGTTGCGTGAAGCATAAACTATTGGAAATTATAAATTTTAAAATAGGTATACAATAAAATTTTGGGGTTTTACATTCTCCCTTTCTTCAAAAAAAAATTTTCTTGAAATTTCCATAATATCACCTCACAACAATATTTAGGTCGTTATTAATAAAATATTCAAATGGTTCCCTTATCGCATCTTTAATTTTATTATTTTTTCAATATACCTTTATTAGTTGAGTAATTTGTTTCCCCAACACCTGCTCTCTAGTGCCCAAAATATGGATAGGCACTTCCAAATTAGATAAATTATGTTCTAATTACATTCCATAAAAAATGAGGAAATGTTTTGGGTTTGACATGTACTTAACAAAAAGATTTGGAACAAATTTTTTACTTTTTTAAGGTTATATGGAATTTTAAAATGATAATCCAAAACTCAAATTATCTACAGGATTTTAAAATTTCCAATTTACTTGGGGATTAGTGTCCCTTTCTTCCCAAATCATATAACACCCTTCCGTGGAGGTACTTTCAAGAAAACATGATCTCCCACATGAAATTCAAAAATTTTCCTTTAGTTATAATAATAGCTATTTTTCTTACTTTTTCTGATTTGAAATGTGTTTAAGTTTTTTATTGTTTTCTCCATGAAATGGGGGAATACAAGATTCTTTTGACCAAATTCATCCCAATAAGTTTTTGTATGACAAAAATCTCTATATAATGGTTATTGTGATTCCATTTTATTACAATAATGAAAAATATTTATGTACAAAAAATCAACCAGAGGAAAATATTGGTCCCACATGCCTTGATAGTCAATTGATTATGATCTCAACATGTCTTATAAATTGTGTATCATCATTTTTGACTACCTATCTGTTTGTGGCTGATAAGAAATACTCAAATAGTGCTTAGTGTCTAAATATTTCTGATGATTTTTCCAAAATTATCAATGTAAATCATGGATCTAAATCCAACAAAATTGAATGAGGTTCTCTGTGAAGTCATAAATATTCATTAATATATAGTCATTCAAGGCAATCAAATGGAAAAACCTCCCTTATAGTGAGGAAATGTGAAAATTTGGTAATTAGATCAACAAATACTATATTACATCATTATTTCTTGGCGTTTTTTGTAATCTAGTGAAACAAATTCATAGAAATTTCTTCCCATTTCTCTGTATGAATAGAAAGAGGCTGGATAAAACCCCTAGGATGTTGTCTTTTATCCTTCACCTATTGACCGAATAAACATCTTGAAAATAATTAGCAATTTCCCAATTCATATTATCCCAGCAGCAGTGTTTATTCAAATATATATACATATTAGTGATACCTTTATGTATAGAGAAATTAAGGTTATGGTCCTCATCCAATAACTCCATTCTTAACTCACGTATAGAAGGAACACAACCCCAATTCCCAAATTTCATAATTCCATCCTCATATATGAAGTCCACCAACTTCCCATCATTCACATCATTAATTTTCCTTTAAAAATTCTCATCATCCAACTATTAAATTTTATTCCTTTCCAATCAATATGGATCGAAGAAAATAGAAAAAATAATGTTGTTTCACCATCCTTGATAATTTACATGTCCATATATTCTAGATTCATATACATATGATCATTTTCAGTCTCCATTTTTTCTATAAGGCCATGATACTTCTTGCTCGTTGCATCACTTAACTTATTCACCTTCCCTAGGTGATAGTGTATTGAACAATCATAATCCATGATTAGATTATGTCATATACTGTTCCTCATGATGATTTATTTCTGTGAGATGATATATTACTAGATATTTTTATTTGTATATATCTCACAAATTTCACCATAGATATAGTGTCTCCATGTCATATGAGAAAATATTAAAGCTTATAACTATATATCATGAGTTGGATAGTATTTTTCATGAGTTTTTAATTGACATTATGCATAGTAAACAACTCAATAATTCTTTATAAATACAATGATATGTTTTTTATAGGAAACTCATTAAATAAAAAATCCACCATTTCATGATGGTTGAGTTAAGATTGGAGAATTCACTAATCTCATCCTCAATTCTTCACAACATTATTCATATTCTTTTTTCCATATAAACATTACCCCTTTACGAGTATGCTTGAATAACAGCTTAGCTAATTGGGAAAAATTCTGAATGAAACATTAATAGTAACCTGCTAAACCAATGAAATGACATACCTTAATCATGTTCATTGGTGTTGGCTATTCATGGATTTCCTTTTTTTTACAGGATAAACTTATATTCCATCCTTAGAGATGATATAGAAAGGAAAATAAATAGATTGAAGCCAAAATTCACACATTCTAAAGGTCCAATTAAAATACATTCTTTGAAGAGAATCTAAAACAACTTGAAAGTGGTTCGCATGGACCGGATATATTTCTAAATATATCAAGATATCATTAGTAATCACCCCAAAAAAACATCAAGATATTCTGTGACAACTCTATTCATTGGATCTATAAAACCTAAGGTTAATTAGTATGTCCAAATGCAATTACAATAAAATCTTAATTTATATACCTAGTACAAAATTCTTTCTTTATAATTTCATCCATCCACAAACATAATCGATGATATCTATATATAAGGTCACTCATTAAAAATATTGAGCTTTGTGAAGTTGATAAAATAAATCATTAATGAGAGGAATATGATACTTATTCTTTATTGTAATAGAACTGATTTATCTACATTTAATGCACATTATCCTAGAAGCATATTTATTCTTGACAATGAGAGTAGGGGGTCCCAATAGAAAAACAATAGGGAGAATAAATCCCATATCACTCAATTCCGCTAGTGGTTTCTTCAGACCCACTAATTCCACGATGTTCATTTTATAAGGAGTGTTTGATATAAGTCTTCCACCAATAATTCAATCAATAGAGAACTCAACATCCCACTGTAGAGGATGGCTAGGTAAATCCTCTGAAAATACATAAAATTATTCACGAACAAAAGGTAAATCCTCAATTTGAATATTTTTCCCCATCTATAGATGATATTGTCTCATCTTCCCCAATAATTTTATTTAGAAGATCTATTATTGGTGGATCCAAATATGTCATTAATGATGATGTATCACCTCTAACAATAATATATTCCAAACCTTCAACACAAATAATAATTTCCCTCCCTTTATAGTAAATGTTTTCATTATATATTGAGAGTCAGTCCATACCAAGGATTATATCAAAATCAACCATAGGTATGATGATAAATTCCACAATTAAAGAATTTTTATTTGTGATAATAAGAAATTATCAACACATCATTGTTTCAATAAGGTTTCCACTAAGATTTATTACTTATAACTCCATTTTTATGGTGCATTAAAATATCTAATTGTTTAAGAAAACTTAAAAGATGTAAAGGAATGTGATGATCCGAAATCAAAAAAAAAAATATTTAGCTAAATTTTTGGAGATGATTAAAGTACCTTCCAACACATCATTAAGAACTTCAACCATAGATGTTTTGATTTCATAATACTTTCCTTGATCCCATGGAATTTTGTGAGGTATGTTTCCTTGACACTTAGTACACTCATTTTCATAATGTCTCATCTATCTATAATTGTACATTATCCTTTGGTATATTCTTTCTTTCTATTTAACTCGTGAGTATGGTGGACTTTTTCAACACACTTGTAGAAAAATCATTTTCCTTTTAATAAGGAACGAGGGGGTTTCCTTCAACTAGTATTACATAAGGGAAATTACCTTTTTTATTCTTCCCATTATCCATTATTTTCTCTTCCACCATATTCTTCTCTTGTTTTACCATAAAATCATAATAAATATAGAATTGTTTATCTGTCTTGATAGATAATGAGACAATATCATTGTATGATGATAAATTTTGGGAAATCATTTCCTGTTATAGAATGATTTTATACTAGCTAAGAATAGATCATGATTTCTCATTATATAGGATACGTGATCCACCTCACATCTTGAAAACCATGTAATGTTTGATTTATAATTATAAACAATCTCATTCTCCTTTACCTCGTATTCAATAATTTCTCTCCATATCTTATCATTGTTCTCGTGGTAAATATTTTTTTAGATAATTTCCATGAATCCCTTCCATTCTGTGTTTTTTATTTCTTACTCCTCCTTCATGTTTTGAATTAATGTTCACTGTTGATCTGCATCTCTTGAGAGATGATAAATTTAGATGATAAACTTATTTATTTCATTACTTCCCAAAGTGAGAAATATCTTATCTAAGAAACTAATCCATTACATAGCTACAAATGGGTTTATAGTCCCATTGAATGATGGAGGTTGTTGTCTCATGAAGATTTATAACATTGTTCTATCACTTGTTTTTATAAGGATGATCCATATGGGTAAGGTTATTATTCATAACCTGATTTAGCTATCCTATTATAGTTATAATTTGTTTGTCTCCTATTGCATCTCCAAATCCAACATCATTATTTTACATAGTTGGTAAATCATATATATAATAAGTGGATTGACATGATTTCCATTTCATCCATTGTGTTCCATTTCTAAGCAATGGAATACACTAAATTAGGTTATGAATCATAATGCATAATTTTTTAACTAGAAAAACACATAACATAAATAGGAAATGTATGCATAGCTAATATCATAATCATAAAAAAGGTTTCTTAGGGGACAAGTTTACTTTTAAATAATTCATTATGTTTTTTAAATAAAATATGAGTTGTCCTAAGTATATCCCATGTGAGTGTCAAAATAGGCGTGTACTAAGGCATTCTTTTGTGTGCCTAAATTATATAGACTCAATCCCAATGCACAACTAAACATCCTCTAATACCAAATATAAATACCTCAACCCCGGTTGACTAGAGCTAACGCCTCACTTAATTACATTGGTTTAATAAATACAGAAGTCTCAACCTAAAGGATATAATAGTTATTTACATTTTGATAAATAGATACGAATATAATTTTTAAATTATAACTTGAATGTAAAACAACAATGAAAATATATAGTAATCACCAATAAACTCCTAGATTATCCCTTCAAGTCATTCATAGTACACATCATCCCCTCCTTGGGAAATAAAACATAAGAACTAGGTGAGATCGGATTCTCAGTGTTGTTAAGAAATAAAGATTGTGAAAACCTAAATAATAATTATTGGATAATGAATAAAAACACAATCTATTACAACATAATCTTGAGCATAATATAGCGTAAATAAAAGGTGAATAAATAATTCTATACAAATAATCCCATGATAATAAAACCAATGCATGGATATTCTACTTATGGAATAGTCACCTAGATTATCAGTTATAAATTAAATAAATAATGAATTCATAATTATGTATATCTGAAACATCACATTGAGGTCTCATCCAGGATATATGAAATAAAATGGATAAGGCCTTGTCCAAATCCATATCTGAAAATAAAGGGGCAAAGCTTCATCCAAATCCATATATTTTTTTTATCATTAGACCTATTGATGCATATAGGGGTTATAATACTCCCTTATCGTCACTTAATAAGTCCATTTAATTCCTCATATTAATGGGTTTAAATAAAAAAACATATGCATACGAAATGTAAATAACATTCCCTTATCTGTAAACATAATCACCAACCATTCTGTATAGTATGATTGATGGTGTCAAGAAAAAACATCCACTGTCAAACTGATCATAAACCATTTAGTAAAATATGGTATAAGGTAATCATTAGAGGAAAATATAAATATATCTTACACTAAAATACTCTAATAAAATCATCAATTAATTATAGATAGAAATAAACTTTTCACATTGCAATGAAAATTTCTTTTGGAAAAAAATTGTATTTGTCGTAATTGTTTGTATAAAACAAAAAATTAAAATATATAGTTTTTTATGGAGAAATTATTTATTTTATAAAAATAATGGTCTATTAAAATAGATTATGTATGTTACTTGAAAATGGGTATGAAATCAGGAAGTTCCCTTTAATCGGGTTTTCTTATTGAGAAGAATTGAGAAGGGAAACATGTAAAACTTATATTTCAACTAAAATAAAGATGCAATGATCTATATATATGATTTTGGAACACCTAACCATAATTTATAATAATTATATTAAAATAATTAAGAATTAAATTTGGTTAAATATAGAGAAAGAGTAACTAGAATGAAAATGGAGGTTTGGGAAGAAACCCTTACCTAATGTTTAAAAGTGTTCTAAACATGCACATATTTTACTGGTTAATGTAATTTGATTCATTAATAATTAAATTTATAAAAAATAATCATGAATTTTAATTATTATAATTTTATTATATTCATTTATGGTCTTTTTTGATGAGTTATAAGATACAATTTCATCATTCGGGGGTGTTTTTTTCCTTGGTTTCCATGATTAGTTTACTTTTATAAACATGTGGAGGATCATTTAAAATGAAAATAGTTTTCCAATATTGAAATATTATTTTATTAATTATATTAAAGATATATAAATGGTTATATAAGTCATTTGTTAATTTGGGTTGTGGATGAATCATTAGATAATACATTAGTGATAATCATTAGTATTGTTTTGGCAGTTTTCTACTCATCACAAACAAGTTTGTTTCAATAATTAATATTATGTATATATAATGCTTCTCGAACATTAGATAATATTTAATATATATATATATATTATAATCTATTTTAATCATAAAAATGATTTTATGACCATCGTTGATAGAGAAATTTCAAAATGAAAAATGTCGTCCGTGGAGGCGGTAAATCGACACCTCACAAATGTTGTTTTCATCTTTAAAATAAAATGAATGGGAGAAAACAATTTATGGTGGATTTTTCATTAACATAAGAAAATTATTTTATATAATATATACAAGAGTTATCATGTCACTTTTTATAGGGGGTGAAGGAAGGATAAGAAAAAAAGAAATTGAATGAAAATTAAATGAATGAAAGGGGAGCTTTTCTCTTTAATTCCTCTTTTTGAGAACCACTGTAAGGAACACTGAACTAGTATTTTGGGTGATAATAGTAAGACAAAAACATGGGGGATATGTTTGGAAGAATAAATGGGATGAATATAAGTATGACTCAAGTCTTTGGAGGTGTGAGGAGAAGTGTTGGTGACAGATGGTATTTATAGTGGAGGAGAGGGGTGTTTTTTGAATTGTTTATTCCTTTGTTTATTATTTTGGATCAAAACTATGGATTGTTTTAGAATTATTACTAAATATATTATAATAATTAATATTAGTACTATATTGTGGTTATTACATCAATAATTACTCTAGTAGTAGTTTATTTTACTTATAATGTATTTACACCGTAAACTGTCGTATTTTACTATTCACCAAAGAAATCAAGTATTTTAGAAATATATAAAAACTTTAACTTAACCATTTTACAACATATAGAATTAAAAAATGAACTCCACTTTACGAAAATATGTTTCTAAATTTTAGAAATTTAATTTTCAATTAAAATCAACTTTTATTCGAAAAATACAGATTAATAAAATTATAACTACTTTTAGAACACTTTGAAAAATTAATTAAGGTCTCATAAAATTATATTACAGTCATAAGACGAAAAAATATTAATTTATGAATATATTTAATGAAAATAAATTTTCTATTCAAATTCTATATTAATTATAAAACTAAAAATAAATATTTACTCTTTACAAAAAATACCAACACTTAATTTATCAGTTCAAAATATTAATGTACTTATTAAATGATATAAATATACCATATTTTTAATTAAAAGTTACCCAAGTATTATTTATAATTTTATAGGTGAATTTACTATTATATTGTTCATATTACTATTCATAATGGTCATATTACTATTCGAATGGTCATATTTAATAGTATATTATGGTATTAAATTCGGTGTTGTGTGAAGCATAAACTATTGAAGATGATAAATTTTTAAAGGGGAATTCCATAAAATCACGGGGGGTTACAATATTTAAATTCCATGAATGGAATTATAGAATGAAAAATATGTTATGACATCGTAGCTGCAGAAGAAATTTCTATATTTAGAACGAATGTATTCATGTCCTTAATCGCATGTCTTATTAACTTCTTTATGGATGTCTCACTTAAATATTACAATTATATCATGCCTAAGTTCAAAATAGTAAATGAAAGGAATGGTTATCCACCTCTTGAGAGAGAGAGATAGATGAATGTGAAGTATTATTAGAAGATGAATATGAATACCTTAAATTCATGTACATAGAAAATATCAAACATAGATGCATCTTTTGTGCTTACAAGTATATCAGTTGTACTGGAGATCATTTTGAGATATAATGTGAAGTCTATCATCATATCTTAATTTATCTTCCACTACTATAGTTTTCTTCTTGAAACGATGTGATGCAATTTTTGTTACTTTAATTGTAATTATTCTATTTTTTTCCTCATTATAGGAGTCTTTGTTGAGACTAAGGATATGCCTTATAAATGGTTGAGCTTGGTTAAAAAATAAATCACCATTTTATTAATTGAAAGCTTCTTTTACTCAGTTTGGTGCCCCAGGTATAAGGGTTTATTGTAATGAAAATCAGTAAAATCAAGGGGTAGAGTGTTAGTGGAGTGGACTATGGGATTTTTGTGCCTCAAACAACTATAAATATCACGTGTTCAATATTTTTTCCTTTATTTTTTTATATTTCCACTATTGTTTCATATTATTCAAAAAATTTGATCGATCATACCTAAAGAGGTAGGTTTTCTATAAATAAATTTTTTAGGAACTCAATTCACCACCCCAGCCTTTATTTTTCAATGAAATATTCTCTAGGAAAATAGTTTATTCTTTACAGTTCATTAAATCTAGAATATACCAATGGTTTAAGGGGTTTCATTTTAATTTCAATTCTTTTAGAAATGTTTTAATGATATGAAAAAATTTATTATTTATATGGGGTATATACCTCTGAAGAATTTATTTTAGAATAATACATTATTTAATATATGGGATTTATATAACCTTATTATTTTCAATTTTCCAATGAATTTCAATTCAAACATTACTAAATTTTTATGTGCTATTCATCTCAATTTATTTCATTGAGACATGTTTGATATTATACACTTATCTTTTATAATGAGGTGTATCTACTACCCTATTCATATGTGGAATCATGAATATCCTTATATTAATGGTATTTAAAGTTTTATTTGAATTTATATCTTTCATGGGGGTTAGGATTCGAACGATACCCCAATGGTAAGTTTATTTTCTTATAATCTCATTTTTACTAGGATTGTTTTAACATAAATTAATGATGATCAAAATATATAATATATATATCGGAAATATTATAGATTATATTATCCTATGGTTATTTATAATTATTTTTCTTTTTTCATTCATTTTTTAATCTTAAAGTACTCATGATATTGAATGTATGTTTTTAAAGAAAACTAATAGTATTTATCTATTTTTTTAGAAATCATTTTTCCTTAATAGTATCTTATTTTATGTTATCAATAATTAATTTAATACTCTCTAAATATTAATTTATTTAATTTTTCTTATGTTTCACATTCTATATAAATTTTTCCAGGTAATCTTATTTTTATTTTCTTAATGACGTAATTTTTAATATTTTTCGATAACCATGAAACAAATTTTTTTTTACTGTACACTACTTGGAGATTTTATCCCTTAATCATGAATTCTATTTACAATAAATATTTCTTTAAGAGTTTACATTTTTTCAAATAAAATTTTGTCATAAAATTTGGAATTTTTTTTAAAATTAATGTCAAAATAAAATGGGTATTTTTCACAAGAAATTTTCTAGTAACCATTTGATTTTTTTGAATCTATGACATCATTTATTCATACCTAAAAAACTATTAGATAATATATATATATAATTTCCATTTATGTTCTTTACATATAGAACCCTTATTAGAAATATCATAATTAAAACCTTTCTTCTTAATCAAGGGAAGGGAAACAATGGAAAGGGTGTGCTTAGATACTTGGTAAAGGTAAACATATGGGATATCAATCAATGATCCTAAGTGATGATAAGATAAGAATATGGGTATGAGAAAATGATCAATACTTACAATAATCTTACCCAATCACTCAAATATCTTAAATCATGAACCATGATAATATTTTTTCAATCAAAATAAATGATATATATGAGTGAGGAATCATTAATAATCAATCATGAGGCCTAAATAAATATCATAAACATAAGAAGTACGTCTTTGACATGCACAGAATCATAGAAAATAATTTTCTAAATGAAATATTAGTTCCAAAATTATCAGTGTTGATGTTGGATTGAGTAATTTGTAAATACAATATAAGAGGGTGGGTGAATAGTTTTAAAAAACCAATAATAAATCAGAGTTATATTATTGAATAATCAACGGTGTTGTGTAGTATATAAGATTTAATGTATTGAAAATTAAAATATTAACATTGCCTTTTTATAGTGGTTTAGGTCACCAATATCCTAGTCCACTCATCAATATACTCGTCTCGGTGAGAAGATTTTTACCCCCTAAGAGAAACTCATTTTAAAAATTTTGATAACCTGTTTACGTAATCATTATTTTTCTATACCCAGAGACTCAACCCTGACATTCTATAGGAGTCAAAACCTAGTCTAACCTACTTTTCATTAGGATTCACAACCTAGGATCCTTCTTCTTAGGTGGTATAATTACAAAATTTTGAATTCCCTTTGATTGGGATATTGTTAACCAAAACTAAAATTTAGAAGACAATTAAAGAAAATAAAATAAAGACATAATAAAGAAATAATGAAACAAGCATGGACCAGAAGATATTGGTGGCAATGTAGCTCAATTATCATTGATCACTTCAGTGGTAAATATTTGAACATATAAGTTGTTGTTTTATCACACTAATATAATAGTACTCGCATAAGTGATTTTTCGAGTTTTATGAAAATCATTCTTGTCATTGAGTATTCAAAATTTCGTCAAGTAATCAAAAAATAATCAAGTTACTTGCACATCATGCCTTGGTCTCTATTTGTCAACTAATAAATAATGATCATCTTTGTTTCTCTTTGTATTGTATTTTCCACAAATAATCACCACCATAAAATGGTTATAAATATTTAAAAATTTGAATACATATTGACCTGTTAATATGTCACATGTATTCAATAATAATATTAAATCTCTTTATTTCCTTTATTAAACTCCTTTTATTCAAATTATAAAATGATCATTTGATTAAATGGGAGAATTAAAAATATTAAAAATAATTAAAATCACTCCCATAAACATATAGTAAATAAATAATTAAAAAATTATAAATGTAGATTATGAAATAATTAATATGAACATTTTTATTTACATGATATTTTTCTATTCACTAGATTAAAATATAATTATTATACAAATAAATATAAAAATTAAAATAGATTAAATGAAATTATAGTAAATGATTTTATAAATATAATGAATAAACATATTATTATATAAAAACATATTTTTTAAAAAAAAGTTGAGAACTAACTGTGTGAGGCATAAGACGTATGGTCATAAGACTAATTGTTTGATCATATAAAATATTCAGTATTACTATGTGATCAAAATGATCATGTAGTCACTTACTTATGGTAGTTTGGTCATGATGTCTCTTTTAAATTCTCTTGTAGTCACTTTTAAAATAGTCATGTGGTCAATTTGAAAAATAGTCATGTGATAACATTGAAAAAATACACATGTGGTTACATATAAAAATACTAATAGTTGTCATTAAAGAATAAAACTATTCAAAATATAAAATTTGAATACTTAAGGTAACATAAAAGTTTAATACTCAGGGTAGTTAAAAACCCAACATAGGTTAGGTTGAAAAAAATAAACCTACACTGTGTATTTCTTCATCATTGGTTCATGTAATAGTTTGAGATAACATAAAAACACACTTTAACTTACCTCAAACTCATGTTAGCATTAAATATTCCCTCAAGGTAGGTTTATAATAACTTTTTTTCACAGATGTCATATTGAAAATCTTTATGTTCAATCTATATTCTTATCGGTAAAATAATATATAAAATCCATGGTAACTTCATAAATTTCATGGTAGGTTGGAATCTTCTTGTGGACACATATAAAAAATGTTTCATGCTAGGTTAAAAATAAGGATGAGTTTGGATGGTGTAAATTCTATAATGATGAAGAGCTATCATGATTGAGGTTATTTTGGGGAGATTGTTCTTGGTGAAATAGAGGAAGGGTACTACTACAACACTATAGTGGTTGGAGAAACTATAGTCGAGGGAAATGTAGTTGTTTTAGTTATAACATCTTTAAATTTTCACGTTCAAATATAGTGAAAAACATAAAAAATTCATTTCTGTATTTGATATTGATGAATGTGAACCAATTTTTTACATCCAAAATAGGCAACAACAAAAAAAGGATATATTGTATCCCATACATACCCAAGGACCTTTTTTGTCTATATTTTAGAGAATAATGATTAACAATTACATAAAAAACACATGATTTCAAGGGAGTATATTTTTCACTCTACCCATATGTTATATTAAATATTAATTTATCATCATCATCTATATAAAAACCTTATAAACATAATTCAATTAACATAATTCTTGACAACCAAGGGAAATTGAGACACAATAATTGTGATCTAAAATGGTTAGTAAGGGTAAACATAGGCGTTAATAGTTGAATGTCATCAGTGATAATAGAAATAACATAAGAAAATAATGATATAAACAGATTTCATGGGAAAAAATAAAAGAACATATACCCATCAATCCAAGATCAATAAATATTTTGAATTTAATAAATCTGTAACAATGTAAATAGTCATAGGAATAAATATTCATGAGCTAGGTGGTGTTAATATTGATGAAAGGAATCATTAAATAACTATAAAATGAATACCTAAAACATGTTCGTATCTTCGAATATTATGTTCAATGAACCATTATAAAAACATTAAAAATTGGAATTACAATATGAGAAAATTATAATATACTTTTTGTATTAAATAATAAAGACTCAACGTATTGGAGAGTTATAATTGGGATTAACCATCATATAATTAGCTATAATGGGGCTCAACCCATCATATCTTGAGCTATAATGGGGATCAAATTTTCATATATTGAGCTATAATGGGGATCATCCCATTGTATAAGCTTTATTGAGATCACCCATTAACAAAAAAACATTCCAAGGGCCATTACATAAATAAATTTCTTATATAATTCATCTGATCATAAAACTCATAGAGATATCTACTATTAATTTCATAACCTGATTCACCCATGGAAAAGAAACAAGTTCTCGGAAAATATCATTGAAATAAAAATAAATCCATATATAGAATTAAAGAGGATAGTGTCATTAAAAAATATACGCAATGGAGCAGAGGTAAAATCAAGAGTTGTTAACATTGGTGAATAGAAATTCCATTAAATGTGTTGGTTCTAGAAGTAGTAGAAGTTTGTGGTGGTGGGTGCTATATAAATTTTATTTTAGTATTTGGTTTCCCAAAAACCCGATCGAAGATCTTGCTTGTAAAATTTATAATTAATTTGTTAAATATTGATTGAAACAAATTCCTTGGATTATTATCTTTATTAGATGTGAATGATGATCATTAGAAACGACCATTCTAAATTTACTTCACAGAATTGTGAGGATCCAAGGATAGAATACCTTTAGTAGTGATCCGAACATGTTCCTTTGATCACAAAACTAGGTTAATTGAACACCGAGTGATAGCACAATGAATTTATTTTATTATGTTATTTGATTGGATCGGTCATCCTTCATTATCAAATGAATATCTCTTGTGTTTATCATTCATGAGAGGGAGAAAGAATGAGGAGTCGAGATAAAAATCATTGTGCACAATAATTCCCTATTTTGATTGCACATCTTACACAAAAGGCATGTCCATTCTTTTATAGAGTTAGGGTTTTTGTTAAAATAACTATTTAATTGAATATGACCAATTAAAAATATGATAAACTTTAATAAAACTCATTCCACATATTATTATTGTTTTTGTTGTTTTATGGTGAACTATAACTTTCACAATAAAAAATATTTTAAATGATATAATATTAAATATTTTTTAACCAAACATGATCTTAGTCTATTTAAAATCCTCAAAATTTATTGAATGCCTAAATAAAATTATATTATTTTCATAAAAACAATTTAATTAAGTATGTAGTAAATAAATACATATTATATATTCAATAAGATAAATAAATATATTTCATACATATTCTGGTCAATAAACTTTTATTTAATTTGTTCAAAAAATAAAATGTGAATAAAATTATTCCACATTCTTGAGAATTATATTTATTCCATTAATTAAATTAAAATAAAATAAAATTGAGATCAATGGAAACACTTAGTGTGTGACCCAATAGGATTCTTCTTTTTTTCATTAGGCAATTACACCCAAATACCAAGATTACTTTCATGAAATGATTCATGGTACCCATGATGAATAATATAGTTTCTCAACGACAACAACCACATAAAAATGCTCATATTTTCATATAATATAATTATCTCAATATGTAATAAATAATGTTTCATATTTTTTTCATCGTCAAATTTTTGCGATAAGCCTTTCTTGGACTATCTGAAATAAACATCGTTACTCAATAGCCATTGAATTTTTGAAATTTTTATTTTTCAATTAAAGGGTAGAGATATCAACATTGATAAATATGGAAGGGGAAATCCTTCCTCAAATTATCTATTAATAACATGTCATTTTTGACCCACCAAATGTACCCTGCCTCACCATGAACATATTTTGTCACAGTTTTCTTCATAAAATATAATTTTCTGATCCATGACATGAATTAGAGATAATATTAAAGTCAAGGGACCATTACACAAGCTCTCATATATGAATATAGGTTGAAACAAAAACAAGATGAATTCTTAATGGTGGTACTATTCTCATAAACTCCCATCTTAGATTTTACAAAGTGTGAATGTTGATAGATGAAGTCTCATATGATTATGGGTACATGCACCAAATAGACTATATACTATGTTTCCCATCATAGTGTGTTATATGATCGTAAAACTATATTTTAGATATATAATCATAAGATATAATGTTTCTCATCATAGCGGGGAAGTTCTATGACCTTATCAATGCAACTGATACTCAAGGAAATTATCACATCAATGTTATGTAGAATAACATTCAATATGTGATAAGATATTTAAATTAATATTCACTTCATTAAATATGATTTCAATATAATGTACAATATAATTTTTTCTAGGGAACAAAATCCAACAAACTCCAACTTTCATAAAAGCTAACTACCAATGACTTGTTAGTCCTAACTTGTTAAACATGATTTTGTTGAGTATGGGTATAGGTGATAGGATTTGAACATTTATGTTTCTAGGTTTGGAAAATACACAATTCTATGTAGTGAATCTATTTTCCTAAAAATTTACTATCTATAGAAAATCCCTCATGTAGTGATATAACTGAGTATCCACCTCTCATTCTGATGTGGAAAATCATGAAATCCTAACTAAATACAAAGTCAATGAACATAATAAAATCATAAATCTCACTATTTTGGTATAAACCAAAATCAGAACATTAAGTTGTTAAATGACATATTAAGATCAATTAGAAGTTAAAATATACTCAGATATTGTAGAAATGGAAACCACTCGCTATAATAATTTTTCCATTCATATTAGTTTCACCTTTTTATTATACTAGATCAAATTGAATTAATTATAGATAAGAGTTTAACTCATATGATCACTAGTATTCCCACAACTCCTCCCACCAGGATCTCATCCAATTATAATTATCAAAGTACTATCAAATATTTAAAATTTAATTTCTATGAAGTTATGTTTTATCTTGTTTGATATTTAGGTTTTTATGCATCATGAGTCATTAGTATCAAAAATCTGTAAATATCATGGAATATCAGATAAATTCATATCATTTATTATTGTGAAATTATTTTAATCTCCACAATCCCTTCCAATACACATTCATGTTCTACTAGAAGGTTCATATTCGAATTACAACTCTGTATTTTAGTATTTTCAAATTATATTTTCTAATACATTGATAGTATATATACTATGATCATATTTAGAAAACACATGGATCTATTTTATATCTCATGTTACATAAAACATAGTTTCTAATTTAATTCACACATGGACAAATTTCATTCCTTAGTATTAAAAAACTGGTAGGACGCTTCATTTGTTTTCAATATGTTATCAGCATAATTATCTTGAAAATTAATAGACCGCCCATTAACCATTTGGAGACACATATCACTCATTTGTTTCCAAATGAATATTCTATGATGACATTGCATGATTTATTCATAAATTAACGTATGAAATCTTCATATCTTATAAGAATTTATTGATGACCAATGTCCTTTTAGTTAAACCTAGTATACATCTAATATAGGTTATCCTTTTTGGTTTTGTCATATAGTCATATTTTATAAGGAATCCTCTAAATGAAATATCCTTGAAAATGAATTTTATAATATAATGATCATAGAAATATTTGTTTAAAAGTAGAATTCAAAAAGTATTTTTTCCTTCAAGAGTTGTGAATAAGCTTTATCATATACTAAACCTATTAATAATAAATCATGATTTATTGGTACCGTCTTATAGCACTCATTCCCAATTTATCTTGATTACTCACCTGCAGTATCATGTCTTAGAAAAATTCAAAATAAAGAGTTTAAAATCATGATACATAGAGTTCATTACTTGAATTTATATATACCATTCAACGTTATAATTTCACCATTTATTGATTCATTATATTAAACATTTTTCTGAAAAATAAAACCTGAATCACCCACTATATTAAACATAAACCACCTCTTCGGTTATGAATTCATATGTAGAAAGTTTCATTCAAACTACACCTCCCACTACGTTTAGTGAATTTTAGTATTCTTATGCCACCACTTGTGCATCTAGATCCTTAACCCATGGAGGTGAAGTACTCTCCAACTATATTTAAACAAAACATGTTTCCTCTATATAAATATATTCAATATTGACTATATATTAATATCCTTATTGGATTTAGGATTATTATCTCAAATGCACCTTACTATTTTGATGTTCATTTGTAGCTATGGAAAGATTTTAAAAACCAGTTTTAAACAAACACATGTTGATGTATTCTAATTGATTATTAATCATATCACATGTTGATATGATATCCATTATAAAATAAATTTGGTATATATTTAGTGGTTTCACTTTTATTTAGAATGTATTTCATTAAAGTGATAATTGAATATTTATAATATTTGAAAGGGTCTTCATTGATCATCTTTTTCCTACCATCCTGACATTGATGTATATATGGAAATTTGAGTTTGGGATTACCTTTTCTACACATATAAGATATATTATTACGTGGATATGATATACTCTGATAAGACCACTCAGATAATCTATTCACCAATCTCACTAATTTACTTCCTTGAGAAATTATAAAAATTATCATGATGTATATGAAGTTACTTTTATATTTAGAGTATTTTAAATTGGAAGGTTAAAATAACTCTAAACGTTTTATGAAGTACAATTTTTTAAAATTTTTTATCAAAAAAATTATAATTGGTTTTCTTGTATATCTGGTATCATAGCACAATTGTGAAAAAAATACATTAATGGAAATTAATAATTCAACTACATTTAGTTTTTTTTCTAAACATCATCTTTCCATAATTGGGTATGTGTATTCTACATTATATTCATCATTCATTATAGTGGATATTTTTTTCTTAAGAGTTTCTTAAACTGTTAGTTTTTAATTAAAGTAACATAAAAAATAATCCAAAATGAAATAATGTCTCATTATGTCCAGACAGATAGTGAGATTAATGTTTTGGTAGTACTTATTAAAAACATGAATCAATCCAAACCTGAAATGAAAAATAGTAATACCCCCTTGTATGACATAGGAATCACCCTTTTTCAAATCCCTTTGACTTCACTATACAACTGTTCTATTCCTTTATGTTTCCAACATTTAGATACATGTATATTTAATGATATTTTATTTAATACAAAAAATAAAAATAGAAACATTATAGCTATAGCTGATGCGGGTGCATATTCTTTATTCTTAAATTTGTTGCAATTTATTTTAATGTTTTTATTCTATCCATGTAAGTGGAAAATACAATCCATTTTATTCTTCTTCATTTGAATAGTTTTTCTCTTTAGAGGATGTTGTAAAGGACATTTTTTATTTAGATTTTTCATGGGATATTCAGCCTCGTATGTAAAAATATTCACAATAAGGGGTAGAGAAACACAATTCAATAAATCCATATAATCTTGGAGAAGTATTGAAAAAAATATGTTGGAAAAAATATCTATTTTTTATCCAGGTTTGGAGAAAAAGATATTATTCGTGTAAATAGATAATAAAATAATATTAGCTGTTAATTTCTTATCAAACTGGAATCCCAATTTCACCAATAGATTAACATACCCCATCATTGTGAATGCATAATTAATTGTTGGATTTATATCTTCCATTTTAAACTTATATAGTTCATAGAAAATCAAATTTATTTTAATCATTTCCTTTTCTTTCCCTAGATAATATAGATGTTTTGTTATGGTGTAAGAATCCATGTATTTATGTTGAATCATCATGTCTCTGATCATAGTTGATAATATATTACTATAAACATAGGAAGCATCCTCAAAATATCTCTGGTCGGTTTTTCTTTCACTTTCCCTCACCTGCTAGGGTGGAAAAACCTGAATAAGGGATTCCAACACAAAATGCAAGCTTTATGGTAATATTGAATCTCATAAATGATTGTACCATATCTAAAAAATTGTATTTATAAAGACATGCCCTGAGATATGGAATGATTTCACTATTTTCATTATTTTTTTCATTTTTCTAAAATAAATAATGTAGATTATTAGTAATTCACTTGATTACATTTTATATGAGAAATAACAATAATTTATTTTTATTACTTCTCCCATTATTTTTTCAAGACCCTATTTCCCTTGCTGTTTTACATGGAATATCTAGTTTTTAATAAATTTTTTTAGTAATGATCCATATTCCTCTTCACATAACCCCAATGAGGGTTGTTCAAGATATTTTATGGTATTTTGGAAGGTAGGTCTTTGAGAACTGAGAGCTTGCAACTCTAATATTCATTGAGTGGACTCTCCAATTATCAAATACTAACTTATATTTCCTTAACCCATTACTCCAAGTAATATCAAGTCTTGTGAGGAATAATTATCTTTAGGTAAGATGGTTAAATCCACCCATAACCTTAATAAGAACTGCATGTAAAAATTAAGTGTCCTGATGATGGTTTGTAAAACACTTAGTTCTAAGGCTTTCATTCCTAATCTATTAATATAAAGGCAAGTCTAACTTAATTTTTATTTCACAGATTATATTTGTTATACCTAAATTTAATTTCATTTTAACCTTTACATAACTTTTTAATATTAAGTGAATTTATATTAATTAATTAACCATATTGGATCAAACATTAACAAATAAACATTTAATTAAATTCCACCTTTTCACATTAATTCATTTATTTATGTAACAGTGGAATTGCATCTAAATAATAAATGATGTATAATACTGAAATAAATAAATAATAAATGACCCAATAATTAACTTATATAATGGTTGATTTAATTAGAAGACATTAAATCAACCTTTTACCTAGGGGAAATAACTCTTGTTTTTGTTCTTTGCAAGAGGTATATCATTCCACCTTTCCATATGTGTAACACCTGGGTTAGCATCATTATGGTTCTATATTGAACAATCCCCACATGCCTAAAGAAACTCCATTAACTATAAATATTTAAAATTCACTAGAAGGTGAGGGGAACTAAATGATTTGTTAAAGGTGAATTACATTAATATCCATGGACACACATTTCCTACATAATAATTGAGGGATTGATGTCTCACGAGTTGTAAAATATCATTTAATAATAAATAATTGAAAAACCATGCAATACATTAAATTAAAAAAATCAAACACATACAATGGTCTTGTTTAAGTTTGCGAATGGTCATACCTACAATATATTTGCAAATGTAAATTGGTAGGATTCATGTCCTATTCATTCTATATTATTACGATAAAAGTTCTTGTAATAATTAATTCATTCATTCCCATTCGTCTTAATGACCAAACAAAACCATTTGGAGACAAACATCATTATGTAATTAATGTAAAATAAATATAAGATCGAATAATTTATATTTTTCACCACAAATTAATTGATTATTTAAAATTATTTACAAACATTATTAAATTGTGAAACACGTAAAGAGAAAATTAAGGAAATAAGGTTTTAATGCTGAAATTTTCACTTTATTGTAGTTTAATTTTTCTAGTAAATATTTGACTACATGATTTATACTATCTAGATACATTTAATGTACATCTATTTTTGTGTATCTTTATAAAAAACATGGGGATTTAGTGTTTCATCATAATAGTTTACAATGGCTACAAGAGGGGTTGAATTTTTGATTAAAAATTAAACTAAAACAAAACAAAATTTATTATAAGTAAAAAACGAATTGACACAAGTATCATCTAGTTTTGTAAGTATTTGAATCAGAATTAGAAACTATCTAATTATATAAGATTAGTTTATCGGTATCACAGACACACTAATAAAATACCTCGTTTAAAAAGGTATGCATAAAACTATCTTTCTTATACACACACACAATGGAAATTGTTACTCGTTGAAATAAGTAAATAAAAAACATATAACAGTAAGAATGATGTAGACTTGTAATAAAATAAATTACATCATAACCTTAAGATTTAAGGTTGTCAGAAACCCAAACAAAAAGTATCCCTAGTTTTATACCTAATATAGGTCTGTCTTTCCTTATCAGGAAAACCCACAATGCGATGATCGGAATGTATTTTTCCTTCTATCCTTAAAATCTCTCGATTGATGACCAATCATTTTATTCTTATCCCTAGAATCCATCAATCCAATCGATTAGATTCTCCATCCCACTATCCCTAGAAGTAATCAATCAATACCACTATTTAACAATTAATAAAAAAGAAAATTTTTTCTAAGGAATATATAACCCTTAAAATGATACCTTATAACTACAACTCGCTAAATATTTACAAATATTAAGAAGGATTTGTTCATAAAAATAAATATTTAGACTATTTGAGTTGTGAATTCATCAGTTAACATCTATTCAAATTGATTTATAATTATAGGAAATATCCTAATAGTAATTTTTTTTAAGTTAGTTGGAATGACCTCAGATATATTTCAATTTAACAACTCATGAGGATATGGATATTCAACTTGAGATGTAACAATTTAATGGTCCAACATAATTTATTTTATCACCATTACAATTATATTTTTCCTACATTCCGATAAAAACAAATTTATATACTCTGATTCTAAACTATGTATAGTTTGAGAGCCTTCCTTATTATTTTTCAATCATATAAACTGAATAATGGTAAGTTTGATGAATTAGTATGAATTTAATTCTGATTTTTATTAATTATATTATCCTAATAGAGAATACATAATTCTAACAAGCGATTAGAAAAAAATTTAATAGAATAACCAAATGCTACTGTATTTTGATAGATTGGATTGGAGAATAAATTTTTCCATTCATAATATATTATAAATATTTATTCATTTGGTATAAAATAATTTTTTAAAAAAAAATATAAAAATATACTTGGAAAATATAAAGATAGTGAAATAGTATTTTAATTAGGTTTTTGTGATTTCGATAACTGAGTAAAGGAAATATAAAGTAATACATTCGAATCAAAAATCTCTCCCTTTTGGAAATAAAATAACACAAAAAATAACATGAAAAACAATAACTTTAAAAAATATTCATCCCTTATTACAATTGAGAACATTGAAGATATTATGGAAAACATAACAACCCCTATTTTTATGAAATATTTATGATCCTATGATGAGTAATAATACTTTGGAAGCTCTATTTTTTAAAATTATTCTTATATATTTCTGCCCATTTTACAACCCTCCCCCTCAGACATATATTCTAAAACTTCTCAGTACAATATCCTTTTATAATTATCCATTTATAAAGCTCTTCCATTCATAAATTTCCCTCCCTTTGTGATTTACCAAGATAATAGGGAAAGAACATATAATTTCATAAAAAAATTATTAATTTATTAACATACAATGAAAACTTTATGTGAAATAAGTATATATCTAATATATAAAAGAAATAACATTTATCAAAATATATTTAGGAGATATTTAGACAATAATTTTGATTAAAATATAATTCACATTCAATATTCATATAAATTGTTTCAAAAATATTACATCAAGAGTACCATGAAAAATTTCATTCATTATTTATCAACTTCATCATGATAAAATTTATATTTTTAACATCCTCTTGATCCTTCTTTGCAGATTCTACCGATGGATCAAGATTGAAAATATTTTCCTTCATAGTTTCCTATTTTTGAGCATTCATCTACAAGATTATAACACTTTAAATTAAATTATTATTCTCTTCTTTTACAGAAAAAATAGATCATTCTCACTTATTCGAAGTCTAATATTCTCTATCTTCTAGTTATGAACCTTTTGATTTAGGAATTTCACTTCTTCATTATGATCATCATTAATTTCTATAAATACATCAAAAACATGAATTGATTTACAAAATCTATTGATAAATTTTCAAATGATTCTTCCATTTTTAGAAATAGTTTCTTCACATCTATGTGTTGATCTTCATTATTCCTAAGATCACTCTAAATTTTCATTCAACCATTTACAATTTTAATGTAATACATCTTTTGAACATTGGTGTTTTCTTAAATATATTTCAAGTAAGTGTCAATGTGAACAACTGCTCCTTTCTAAACTATTAGTTATTCCGATTTTTCATTAAATATATTAAGAATCAGTTTTCACATTGCCTCCACATTTGAATAATAGGTAAAGTAATCACTTAACCTCTTCATTTTTGTCATATAAAATCAAAACCCTTCTAATCAATTGTTCTTATAGATTTCGATGACCCTAATAATTTTTTAGGATTTTTTGGATGAAACAGTCTGATCTATAATTTTTCATTCTTATCATGTTTTTTCTATATTTATTAGAAACTATTCCATCTTCTAATACATGTATAATATCCACCTCCTTACCTCATTAAACTTTTTTGTATATGTTGGTGTGAGATTATGGATCATCCTCCTCATATTTTGTAGGTGAATTTTCATTCTATTTAGATATTTATATTTCTTCCCCTGAATTGTCTTTCTCCAAATCCTTATCATATTAGGATTGTAATATAGTTGATGATACAAAAGTCTCTCAATGACTCTTCTTTTATTTTTTTCTTAATCAAACTCTAATTCTTGTTCATCAATTTCTTCTTCTTCCTCTTTTTCCTCTTCTTTTACCAAATATTCTCTATATTCTTCTTTTCCACCATCATTTTCTTCCAGTTCATCCTCTAATTATAGTGCAGTTTTGAGAATACCTTTTCCATCCTTTTTAGAAACTATTTTTACCTTATGAACTAACTTATATAATTTTCCCAAGGCTAATTCATTAACTTCGTGAACTATTTATTTTCCTTTACCCTTTTCAATTTGTGAAGGATCCTTTAATGGTACAAGAAATGTTTCAACTTATTCTATTTTTGAATTAGGTGTAACTGGATTGATATGATGAATATTTTTGGACTATTGAGGTGGCTTCACAACTGCTAATGTAGAGACTAAAATAATTATATTCTCTAAAGATTTTTTTACATCCATTAATAATATCTATTCTATCTTTTCCACCACTAACTATTTCTTCTCCTTATTTCTATTTTATAATTACTCTAATTTGTATTCTATATGAATCATCAAGGCTAATTACCCATCCTTATGAGTCCCAAATTCTATATCCCCATTTTTCTTCTTAGCCTTATTATCTATGAGTTTCTTGAACTCATCATTATGAATTTCTATTAGATTATTTTTTTCTTAAAATGGGAGGTTCTAGAAATTGTTTTCTATTTTTATACTACCATCTCTTTTAGAGTTTCCTTTTTTCCAATAGGTCCTAAATTAGACATATTATTTTCATTTTTCTCAAAAAATTCTTCAATATGTTATCAAAAACTAATTTCGGTATTTTTATGGTTTCTTCACCGATCAAGGAAAACGTTTCTCTTAAGGGATTAGTATAATTCATGATTTTATAAAATCTCATCTAATTTACTAACATCTAGTTGATGAATGAATGATTAATAAATATCCTAGACCTTTTATTGGATTTATTAATACATTTCACCATAATTAAATCAAACATGATAATATTTATTATCCTCAGTTTTACAAAATATTACAAATTTGATATTTCTGAAAATTTTGGGGATCCCATGTCACCCTTTAATGGTAAGAGATAGCATTGAATCTATAGAGTGAAAAATCTTGTATACATTGAAAATTGTCATACATTTATATCATTTTTTTAAGAAGGAAATAAGTATGCATCATCTCTCAATGTAAAAACACATCCATGCTTTCAAGTAACTTGTGAAAAAGAAGATATACATCTCTTCATAAGGTACATCCACAAGATTTGTAACATTTTGATAACTAATTTTTTATTGTTTACCAAATAGAGTGAAAAAAATTTCTTCCTTATCATCAACTGATAGAAATTTTAAATAAACATAAAATTATCAAACATTTTCAATAAAATTAATGTCAAAATCCATTTATAGTGTTTTTCAAACACTTTTTCACATGAATGAAATATAATATAATTTTTATGAATAGAGTAATACATTTCATACCATATACTATCAATAAGCCTTTCTATGAAAACTTCCATCTTTGAAAAATCTCTATAGTGGTCATCAACTAAGTCTCTGACCAATGACTAGAGGAATGAAAAAACGTTGGAGTGAGCACTGAATAAAATGGTCAGAGTGGGTCGAAACCTCTAAAAACCAATATCGGACACAGCATGTCCAATACTTAAATAAGTGTAAGAAGTATTGGTTCATATTCCAGAAAAAAATTAAATAGATCAGATTTAAACACTTTTTATTCTTATTATCAACATTTATTGGAATAATTTTTTTAAATAAGACATTGAACTATTATATTTTTTAAGACAAATTTTATCTGAGTGAATTTCATTCCAATTATAAAAACTATTAAGTTAAAGAAATTGTAAAATTATAATAAAATATCAACAACATTAATGAACTAAATTAACGTATAAGTAAAAACAACTAAAAAAACTTTCATAGTATAATAGTTTCAATAGTATGAGTTACATGTTCTTCTTGTTTTTTTGAAATATAAACTGATTATGATTTAGTTTTTTTCTATTCAATTGTTTGGATGTTATATAAAAGGTTTTGAGTTAAAAAACTTTTATGTTACAAAAACTTTTATTAAAATTTTTGAATCTGAAATAAAAAAAATTTCTATGGAAGTTTTGTAATGAAATTTTAGTCCAACATGGTATTTGAAAATAAAATTAGAAAACAAAAAGGTATCAAAATAAATACCTTTTATAAAACTAAAAGTTTAACAAAATAAATAAAGTTTTTTGGATATCTAAATGTTTTTAGAAAACTAAAAATGTATGTAGCCCCCTCCCCCTTGAGAAAGAGTCAATTAATGTAAGGATATTAGTAAAAAAGAAGTATAAATAAATAATCACTTGATATCAATCATTCCTTATTCCTGATTAATGTGTTAAAATATATCCAATGTAAGAGGTTAAGTGAAAATATCTGCTTTTTTTCTTAAATTCCAATGAATTATGAAATTATATATTCTTTTACAGTGGGATACTGAAGGAAATGGTGTATTATATCAATTTTATTATCACATGAGTGATTTTGGGGTTTTACATGCTTCATTGGTAGTTGTATTGTCACAATAAATTTGAGTTTTAGTAAAACTCATGCCATAGTTGGTGAGTGGGTGTTGCATCCACAACACTCGAGCACAAAAACATCTAACTGTAATATATTTATATTAAGTAATGGAATGTTCTACTATGTGTAGTTTCTACCATGACCAGGAAACATAACTTCATCTAAAAAATCACATATTCATGATGTACCTTATCTATCTAATCCACATCCACCGGTATCAACATAAAATAAAACTTTTTAGTACAAAATAATTTCCACAAGAATATATAAAACCTAAATCCATAGTTACCTTAAGGTAATGAATTTTTTTCATAGATTTTACATCGGAGTATTTTTTATTTTCTTAATATATAGCACATAAGAATACTAAAATCATTAAATTTGAACTACATAATATTTAGTAAAGTAAACTTCCAATCATAACTCTAAAAGATTTCTCATCAATTGGTTTCCCAGTTTTATCATGATAAAAAGTATTTGAGGGTCTGATATGAGTATTAAAACATTTACTATTTTTATACCTAAATTTGACAAGTAAATATATTATATACTTATATTGATATATATAAGTTCCTTCTCAGTTTTGTGAAATTTGAAAATTAAGAATGTATGCTAACTCACCAATTATACTCATTTCAACCTCATATTTCATAAGATCCACGAAGTAATCTATTATTGACATTTGAGTTCAAAAAAATATAATTTCACCAACATAGATTTTTTGAATCATAATATTTTTGTTAACTTCTTTTACAAGAACATTGGGATCCATATCTCCCTTAACAAAAAAATTTCTAACAAAAATATAGTTATCATATCATATCATGCTCTAGGGTATTGTTTATGTATATATAGTTCCTTGGTAAGATTATAAACATGTTCTGGATGTTTTTAATTTTCAAAAAAATGTGGGGTTTCAATATAAAATTCGTCCTGAATATATCTAGTAATGAAAGAACACTTCATATCCATTCTAAATAGTTTGAAATTTAAGAATTTTCTTTAAGCGAGAAGTATATATATATATATATTCAAGTCTTACTATCGGATCTTTGGTTTCTTCATACTCTATTCCCTCCAATTGATTAAGACCATTGAAAAAAATATCTAGGATTATTTATATATATTATTCCATTTTAATAAAACTTATTCTAAATGACCCATTTTACATCAATTATAGAATTATCTTTTATTCACTCACCTAAATTCCCGACGTGGATCCTTTAAAACACATTAAGTTCATCTTGCATTTTGTTTTTCCAATCATCTTCAACTATAGCCTCGTCAAGATTCTTATTTTTGAATTAGGCTTAGAATTCTAGATGTTCACTCTCATTTCTCAAAGAACTTCTAGTGCTAAATAATTTGCCTATATCATCAATGATATTATCACACATATTATTCCTAAAAAAACAAATGATTTCTTATGTTTTTAAATGTATGTTCTTCAAACATATGTTGAAAAAACTGTTGAGGAAAACATTTATAAAAAATATTCTCAAGTTATTTACATATGTTAATAACTTTCGAACATAGTTTGAAAGTTAGTTTTATAAATAACTTCCAAATATGTTGTTTGAAGTTGTTTGAAAACAAAAGGATTAGATTCACCACCCATAACATATACAGTTTCTTCAAAAATACATGTGTTTTCTTTAAAATCTATATAATCCATACATGTTGTGGAATAACCTAAACATATTCATTCATTATATTTAATATAAAACTTGTGTATGTTATCTTTAGTATTAAATCTGAATACTTTTCCTCAAATACATTAGCGTATGAATATTTTTTTTCTTGTATTCTACAAATCATTAGGGATTTTATTTATAAATGGCATAATTAAAAATCTGTTTATTGTATAACTAGGAGTACAAATAGCTTCAGCCAAAAAATGTTTATGAAATGAGCATTCACTCAATATAGTTTTTGTAATCTCGGTATAAAGAAATTATAAACAGTACCTTTCATGCTATAAAAAAATTCAAAATCATAATTTGAAAATTATCCACCTAGATCACTATAAATAGTTATAAATTATAGGTTCTTCTAATTTTTACACTAGATTCAAATGTTTTGACATAACTAAAGACTTTTTATTTTCTTACTAAAAAATAGACACATTTTTATTTGGTTTAGTCATCATGTAAAACATATAAAAAGTTTTTTCCAACAATACAACCAATTTCTGTGTGACCAAATAAGTCTTTGTGCACTAAATATAAAGCATCATAAATTGAGAATTCAATAAAATATTTAAAACATGATTTATGTAACATAAAAAATTGATAAGTATTGCGTAGTTTTTAAGAATCAAACCTATTCCCTAATAGATCCTTAACCATCCAATTCTTAGTCAACTTATCTATAATTATATGGTTTCAGTGTCCTACCATTCTATTATGAAACCAATATTGATCTTCCATATCACTAGTTTCTGGTAGATCTTGTATTTTATGTTCTCTTATTTTTAATGTGTAATTATTATCATGTAGATTAGAATAATGAATAAATTCTTATTTTGAACTATCAATTGTACATTTATCATTCCTAATGTTTTGAAGATAACAGTAATCACATAAGTGGCTTATTCTTGTATAGTTTTTCTTATGTCTTAAAAAAATAAAACATATTAAATTAATTATTTTCCAAGAAGATTAATAGAACCTATACTTCGGATTTATCCTTGAGAATTATCTCTGAATGTTACTTTTACACATTTCACCCTAATTATTTACTTAAAGAAGTGTTTTTTTCAGTTGCACGTCTTGATAAACCACTATCCATGTACTAAAATATTCTTTTATTGGTACGTTCATTATTTTCCTTAAAAAAATATATATTTTTCAGAATCTAAAGCATCATGCTTCGGTATTATCAAAAAATGATTTTTTTAACCACAATTGTAAAACATTACAATATTGATAAAATGCCATTTTCTTTGAAATTTAATCATTATGAATCCCTAGAGGCTAAATTATATTAAAAGGAAATTAATTTTTACAATGTATACAACTTTTATACTTTGTGAAAAATTGGGGCACGTTTTGGAACAAAATATTTATTACAAAAAATAATTTTTTTTATTAGAATAACACATTCCACAATTATTGTAATGAGTTCTAACTTTTTCATGTATCTTATTTTTTTGTCCTTATCAGAAGTGAAATTATATAGAAGTTTTTCAGACTGGATATTTCATATTTTCGATTCACAACTAACTTTTTATCCTCACTAGTAGATATATTAGAAGTATGTTTTACAAGTAAAACTACATTTCCCAAAAAATTATTTTTAATGATGATTAGAAATATTATATTTTCAAAAAGTATTTTTATCATGTTTTTTATAAGGATCTGATATTTCATTTGTAAGAGTAGTTATTCATGAATTTTCCTTCCCAAAATTTTTGTATGAATTATCATGTATTTTGAAAACATTAAATTTTTCATTTTCTAAAAGCTTGGAAAACCTGGATACTTCTTTATAACTTGGTAGAGTATTTTCCTATTTATATGGGGAAGATTATTCATCATAAGATGTATAATTTTTCCATTAATTACATTCATGGTAATTTAAATTTAAATTAATATTTATAAGATATCTAGTAGTGTTTACCTTTTCCATAATGCATTTTTTTACCAAACATATTTCTTAAAATAATTCAATGTTCACCTATTTACGACTTCAATTTTTTGAAGAATCTTCTCAATAAATATCCCCAACACTTGCACTCAATTTTTCAAATGATTTCCAAAACAACTTTCTTTTATGCTCATAATATTTCTCTTCATTTATATCTAGATTTATCTATTTTGTTTCCTTCCTTTTCATCTTAGTATATTATGGTTGAATGTGTCATCTATTCTTACATTGATAACATATTACATTAGAAGAATATTTCTTTCCATTCTAACCCTAATGAATTTTCATGTATCTGTATTAGAAGACATTCATTCCCAAAATCATACTCATATTTCTATTAATATTTTCTGAAACATTTCTAGTTTGTTCAGATGAACTATTATTTGACTGAACAAAAGCATTATTTTAATTAAAATATTTCACGACATTCACTATTTACGGATATTTAGTAGGAACATTAGATGTAATTGGAAAAAAACACCTCAATTATTCATTTTCAACTTTTCATCATCTATTTTTAATAAACAATTATATTTCAAGAGAGTTCTAAAAATATCCTCAAGAGTTATATTTTTAATATTCCTTGTATCGTCTAAAAATATCATTTTGTATTTTTATTCATTGGGAATAATTTTTATATTGTTTTCAGCCAAGATTCCATCTATTATATCTTCTTCTCCTTGAAAATATAAACTATTCACAATAGTAATGAATATTTGATTAATTTTATCTATTGATACTCTAGGTTGGAAATAAAATGATTGATATTATGCTCTCATCATAGCTCTTTTAGTCTAAGAAAAATTAGATTTACCAAAATGTTTAATTTCTAACTTTTTTCATATCTAATTTTCATCTTAAAATGAAGATATTTGGAAATATATATTCTTATTAATGGACCTATGTATAGTATTTATGAGTCTATAATATAGTGTACATTCATTATTTTCCTGATGAGTAAAGGTATTGACATATTTCTCAGGTTTCTTGTATACACCCGTAATAATAAAAAACTTATCAAAATTAGTACTGATAACAAACATTTTTATTGTGTCTCTTCTGTACTCATAATCCACACCATAAAAGATAGGTGTTCAATTGGTATTTAGATTTTTTAAAGTGAAAATATATAGTCCTTCCATATTAAAGATAATGGATACTTTTTTCCAAATACATGTTAGTGTAAAAAAATTATAAAGAATCAGGTTATAACCAAACATAATAAACATGAATATAATAATAAAAGTAAAACCATATCATGTAATGTAATCATAGAACCTTGTATGATAACAATTATTGGATCATAAGATTTTATGATGGATATATGTGGGGTGAATTTTAGTTTTAAAATTAAACTAAAAAACACAATTCCTCTTAAATAAGAAAAGACAAGACTCATGTATCATATGATTATCAGACTATTAGAATTCAAATTAGAAACATTGAAATTATATCATTTTAGATTATCGTTATCATAGAAACACCAATATGATAATTTTCTTATAAAGGTAAGTATAAAAACTAAATTTCTTATACACATACATAGAATAAAATGTAACTTATAGAATATAGAGAACAACAATCTTATTATAGTAAGAAAGACTATAAATCATAGTAAAATAATTTACTCTTTAACCATTAGATTTCAGGTAGTAAGAAACAAGGACTATAAGTATACATATTTTTAAACATACTATAAGGTAAATCATTCCTTATCATTAAACACCTTGAAAAAATGATTCATAAGGCTCTATATTCCTATCCTTGGAATCCCTCAATGAAATGATTGTTCTCTGTCATCCTAGCCCTAAAACTCTCAAACTAAAGGATATATATCACCATCTTCTGCTCCATGGAATCCCTGGATTAGTTCCATGATCATGCAATGAATAAAAAATAAAATTTTATCTAAGGAATATTAAATCCTTAAATGGATTCTTTAGAATATCAAATATCTAATGAATTATAAATAATAGGATCAAGGTGGACATTGAAATAAATATTTTAATGATTTGAGTTGTAAATGCATCATATCCGAAATCATCAAATGACCTACTATTTATAAGAAATCATTCAACATACCTATTTCTATGTTTTTTTCAATGGGATCAGATAAATTTCACTTTTACACCTCGTAATGATCTGGATCTTGAACTTGACAGCTAATAATTTCGTGGTCTAACGACATTTAATTTATGACCATTATAATGTTATTTTCTATCCCCAAAAATAGATTAGTATATATATACACACTTAATATAACCATCAGATAGTCTGATATAGTTCCTTATTATTTTCCAATATGATAAACTTTATAAATTTCCTTATGATGTATCAATACCAATGTCAGTCCAATTGTCACGATGTTTATCATCTAAATCAACATAAAATAATTCTAACCAATGGCCAAAAAATGTTGGTATGATGTACCAGATGAACCTTTAGTCTGATGGATCATATTGGAGAATAAAATCTAATACTTTTTGTATTTGAACTATTACATAATTCAATAAAAATTAATGTTTTCTAAAAAACATACTAAAAAATCATAAATATAAATTGAGTGAAATTCTGTTTTAAGAAAGTGTTTTTCATTTTCAAAACTAAGTAAAGGAAAAATATGAAGTAATATGTTTGAATCAACATTAATTGTGTTGACTTAGTTAGGCTACATGGCATGTACATTCTAGCTACATGATATATATCTACATTCCATATTCCCAAATACTCACTATGGTATTCAATGTGTATCTTGGATGAGTTCGTCACATTTAAAAACCAGTTAAACTCTGTGTGATCTAAATGTCGTGTGCCCATTCAACATGTTGAATGACTCAGTGTCTTCTAGGGATATAGAATACATCATATGTGAACTCTATCTAAATTTCATGTATTTATCATTCCATTTCTCCAGATAACTCGATGTGTATATAAAATATGGGAATTTATGAACTATGTACTGTATACACTGCCTACAAGTCATGTATATCATAAATCCTCTAGGTTTCTAGTATAACATGGTTTTACCATGTATAATTTCCCAACAGATTGAGCTATTTACACTACCAACCCGTGTAGACTATGGGACATGTACTATAATACACTCCATGTAATCGAATAACCATGTTATATGTTTGTCAATTCCACATGTAGCACACACCACATGTAAAAATATGTGGCATGTTGTGTATCCCACGACATGGATAGGTGGAGCATATTATGGTAACAAAAACCTGTAATTTTGAGTACATGTTATGTAACACTATATTACCAACAAAAATATCATTTCTTGATGGTATCTCCAGTCATTATTCATCTATTCTTATATTGTTCAAAGTGAAACATAGAACAAACATGATTAATACATTGATAATATGTTAATTAAAATTTTATTACAAAAAGAATAATAATAAAGTAAAATTCAACCATGATTGTGTATAGGTCAGTAATAAAATAAATTTTTATAAACCTAACCATAACTTCATATGATACCACTTTTTGAATCTATTTGTAATAGAATCATGCAGTGGGTATTGTTATATTAAAATTTATTTTAATATTTAGTTTCCTAGAACCATGAGTGAGGATCTTACACCAAAAATTTATAATTAATTTATTTAATATCAATATAAAATCATACATGGTATTAATATTTTACTACAATTTGAATATTGATCATTTGAAAGGAACCTTTTAGATTACTTTCATTTCACTCCAAGGATCCGAGGATAAAATCTCTCTAGAAGTGATACACAAGTTCTCCTTTGATCACCAAGCAGTGCTAATCAACATTTAGGTTCTAAAATGGAAAATTGAATGTATTATGTTTTTTTTGTTTTTTTATCATTTATTTGTCTTTAGTATCTTTCATATCTATTTTTCTAGAGGTATAGTTAATGTGGAGAAAATAGAGAAATAATTGTGAATAATAATTCTCTATTTTGATTGCACGCCGTACACAATAGGCATAAATAACTTATTTATAGAGTTAGGATTTTGAATAAAATAATTATTTAATTACATTTCTAACATTAAACAATATCATAACCGTTAAAAAATCATTCCATGTAATAATAATATTACTATTATTAATTTGTGGAATGCACTAACATTCTCAACAAAAAATATTTTATCATATTTTTAATTAATATTTGTCCCTCAAAAGAGTATTGGTATGTTCAAACTCTGTAACATTAATTCTATACCAAAATAAAATTACATTATTATCTTAAATAAATATTTTATTCAAAAACATGTAAATAAATATTTCATAAATATTAAATAATTTAAATAAATAAATTTTATTTATAATCTATTGAATAAATATTTATTTATGTTATGAGAAGAATGAAACATGAATTAAATTATTCCTAGGACTTGAGAATAATATTTATTCCATTAATTAAATTCAAAAATAATTTAATTGAGATTAATGGAAACACTTATTTTGGGACCCTCAAGTATTATTTCTGTGCGGAAATAGGTGGGTGTGCCTAAAGTTGAATATTATTTTATAGAAGTGGGTCATGGAACTGAAGATAATGAACATAATTTCAAAATGAAAATAACTACATATGAATTCTCATTTTGTAACACAATCCTCTTATATCAATATCTCAACTTACATGGTTCATATCTGGTTCATCAATATATTTTCATGATATGTATTTCTTTGACTATCTATAATAATGGTCTTTACCCCGTGTCCATGGAATTTATGCAACAGTTATATTCATTAAAATGGCCGATATATCAACCTCCATAATAACTGAAGGAACAAATCATTCATCTACATATCGATTAATTACATGTCATTCATGATGAACCCAATATACCCTACCTCATTATGAACATATTTTGTCATAGTTTTCATCAAAAAAAAATATAAGTCAATGAGTCATGACCAGAACTAATGATAATATTAAATTCTATAGACAATTACACGTGATCCAATATAATAAAATAGGATGACCTGAAAACAAGCATAATTCCTACTAGAAGGTCTGATTATATAACCTCCCATTTTAGAGATTACCAAATGTGAACTATATTAGATGAGGTATCATTCCCTTATGATTACTCTCACATAAAATTATATATACTATGTTCCCCATTATAGTATATTATCCAACTATATAACTATATTTATGATATATCTTCATAGCATCTAAAGTTTCTCATTATAGTGTGGAGCTTCTATGATCTTATTAATAGAAAAGATAACTTGGGGCATTATCTTGTAAATGTTATGTAAAAGAAAAATCAATATGTGATAACATATTTGAATTAACATTCACTTTTTTGAATATAATAGTACTCTAAAGTATAATGTATTTTTTATAGGTAACCTACTCCAACCAAAATTCATCAAAATATTCTTGAGGAAAAAAACCTTTTCACTTTGAAAATAACATTTAAAAATTAAAAATTCATAAAATATTATAAAAACAATTTTCTTATAAAAAATAATTAGAAAAATTTTAAGGATAATTAAATAAATATAATGGACATGATAGTAGTAAAATCCTTTCATGTGTTGATTTTTAAAATAAAATATATTTTCAAACATTTTTTTGAGGGAGTTAAAAGTGTTTCATTTTGTAAAACCTTAAAAAAATTACTTTTAAATTAATTTTTAAATAATGTAAAGGAACATGTAAAATATCATTAATAAACATCTTATATTTAAATAAATATCAATTTTGAAACCATTTTAGTATATATGTATATACAATACAAATATTCGAGATTTAAAACAGGATACAATATTGATATCACTTGTAAGAAAAATTCATGATGTTTCATTAATAAATAATGGAGGAAATTGATGATAAACATTTAAACCACATTCATAACCATATTATCATAATATATATGTGGTTCAATAAAATAAAATCATATTATTTCCTCTAAAGGTACCTTGATCATAGAAAAACCTGAAAAGAAAACAGATTGTAACACAATGCATTTTCCACTTTGTTAAAATTTCAATCATAATCACCATGAAAGAATAAATTTCTATGAACCTTAAAATGTAATTACCATAAAATGATTCATGATATTACATTTGAAATGCGAAATATAGAAACCTCATTAAATAATATAGGTGTATATCATTAAACATATGTACCAAAGAAAGGGAATTCCCTTTCAAAGATCATCTCATTGAATTTAGATTTAGTAAATAGTTAGATTATATGTAAAAAATTAAAAACCACACATAAATATTTTTAATAAAAAATAAATCTAATTGGATATCCATTCTCATATAATAATGTTATAATAGAGGCAAAGAAGAAGTGTTGAACCCCAATGAAGGGAAATTGAGTTGAGAAACCCTTCACCTTGTAGTAACATTCCATTAAAATCATCTAAAATTAAATAATTAAAGTTGAATCCTACAATACCATTAATTATGAAGTATTAATGATATAACAAACAAAATTTAAACTATATATAACTCATATAAGAAATTAGGTGCACAATAATAAAATATGGCTTAATGAAAATAAATTGAGATGAAATCCCTTATTACTTTAGTAATCTCTGGATCCAAGCCTATTGAAATATATAACATTATATGAAATTTAAGATGCTGATAATTTTCATAAATTGAATAATAATATATATTCATGGGAAGAATTTACACCATACAATATAAAAAAGTTGTGAATATGGAACATGTCTCACATAAATAAAAGTGAGATACGAAACCCATGGAACACTGGTAACATTCATGTCAAATCACTTTCGAAAAAATAAATAAAACTGAAATCTAAAATAACATGAATTATTAGGGATTCATTATATAACATTAAAATGGTTTAATATATACACCACACAATTTAATGGAGTAGTGAATCTGGAATATTTCTCAAAGAAATAAAATTGAGATGAGAAACCCTTATCTTGAGTCCATATTTTTTACATTTTTTAATTAACTCCTATAAAATAAGATTATATGAATTATTTTATATAAAAAGATTTTTTTGTATTAAATATTTCACCATGTAAGTCCGTGTTAGGTGTTTTGTGGATGTTTTGTCCATATTTTCAAAACAACTTCTGTATGTTGACTATGGCCACATGGGTAATTTTTCAATATTCTCCAGATTAATAATAGTTAAATAATTATAAATTTTATATATCAATTATAATTTACAAAACAAAAATGAATAATTGTTATGAAAAATGAACAATGTTACATTCATAGACACGGTAGGTCGTATATACGCATGATCAATGTTTCCATTTTCAGTTATCATTATGGAAAGAAGGTAAGTATTATTTTATGTTTACATACAGATAATAAAATCAGAATTATCATATGTTCTCTTTAAATACACTTATATATACCATACATGTTATTCGGTAATTAAAATTAATCACATCACTTCGTGAGAAGGCAGTCAATCGTAAACAAAAATGAAGTTTTCATTTTTAAAAGGATGGTTAGGTATGAAATTTTTTGATATATTGATATTCCATAATTATTTTTATCTCTCAAACATAATATTTAAACATTAAATAAATTATCATGAGAATCCATGGGAGGTGATGATAGAAAACGACTTAAATCGGTTTGTGAGGTGGTAGTCTACATTACACACGAATGATAGTTTTATTTCCCATTTTATGGAATTGGAGATAAATTATGGTTATTAGATAAACATAATAACATATTATTATATGTAATATAATTTTATTATTATATCCTCACGTATGAATATTATTTTAAGTGGGTGGAAGAAGAAATAAAATAAAACGCTCAGTTAACAATGATATCTCTTCTTTAGATGAGCACTTTCAGTTTTCACTAAAATCCTTACATAAAAGATTTTATAAAACACGAATTATATGAAATTTGGAGGTAATTTATTATGTTATTTGATTATTTATTAAAAATAATAAATTGTTTTATGTGTTATGTGGAGAGGATGCGAGTGGCCTTTTATAAGTGGGGGAGAAGGCACACATGGAATGTTCCAAATGAAAATGTTATACCAAGGTTTTACACAAGAAACAAAGATCATAAATAGACCAATATCAAGAATTATATAATATTAGGTAAATATATATCCATAAAATATAAATTTGACATTTTTCTGGGTCATTTTAACTATTATCATTTTAGTTGAACCCCCGGTAAAACATGTGTCACCTTATGAGTGATAATAGATTTTTACTGTTTTCGTTATTCATTACAAAGAAAAATTAATTTTAAATTAATAAGTAATATAAATTATGATTATTACATATATTTATTCCATTTAATCAAATTCAATTCATATAATTGGTGTAATTTATTTTTAAATAAGACCTTCAGACGTGATGAAAAAGCATTTTACAAAAACAAAATCAAACATAGGATGGTCTAATATTAACTTTATGACTAGTAGGAATAAATAAATGAATTTAATTTCATTTGTATATATATATAATCAATATAATTAATTTAATTCATTCTTTATTATTGGTTATTTCAATTAATTGAAATAGAAAAAAATTGTGCACTTCAAAATAGTTTTTAGATAAATGTGTTTTGAGATTAAAAAACTTATTCTAAAATACCATGTAAAGATGATTCAAAATAAAATAATTGGATTAAATATTAATAAATAATAACTATTTTACAAAAATAAAATTCGAATCGTAATGGGACTTTTAATTAAATTAATTTATTGAATAGAAAATATGGTTTTACAAAAAATCAGAATTTTCACTATTCAGTGTAAGAAAATTTCCAAAAAATCACAAATTATAACCCTAAGATAATTTGGATATGATTATTTCAAAATTTAATTTCATTATATAATATATATTTTAATATGAATTCATGAAATTAATTATAATATTTTTCTGTAAAAAATGATAAAAATTATTTTTAAAGAAAACATATTTTGGATTAATATTATTTATATACTAAAATTGAATGATTATTTACTAACCAATTAGCAATAAATATATATTATGTAAGAAAATAATATATATATATATATATATATATATCAGAAATTATTCTTTAATATACATTAATATAATGGCTATTTTATAACATTCATATATTTCACAGTTCTTTTACGCTTAGTGTTTCACATAGTATACAGCATCGAACGTAATGTTATTCTTTTAAAATATCTGGGTATTACTTTCTCCAAAATTTAATAAATTTTTACCTCAAAATTTTACCATGATCTAAATAATTAAATTGTTTTTATTTTAAAATAACTTTCTTTAAATCCTACATCATAAAAATGGTTAATAAAACTTGCGTTTAAAAAAAGGGAAATACAAATATGAAAGTATTCTAGAAAAACACCTAAATATGTGTCCAAATATGAGAAAATTGGTTGGAAGTGAAAATAGGCAAATGAAAGAAAATCATAATTCCTAATTAATGATAGGGAATAATAGATATGCACATGAGCCTCTTCCAGGTTGGTGAGGACTCCTTAAGTGCTTCCAGGCAACTCGAGATCAAATCTAGGTGGAGGTCTATTTCCGGGTGGTAGTATAGTAGTACTATATAATGTTCTATAGTGAGAACTATTTTAGGCGTTGTTTGGCACTATAGAAGCCAGGACTATTCCCCCGTTTTGGCCTTCAGGCCACCGATTTGGACTCCGAGTCCTTTAAGGCCTTAGGGTCACCCATGCCTTTAGGTCAGTAATGCCTTTGTGCCACATTAAGGCATTTGGGCCACCATAACAGTAGATGAAAACTAGAAAACCTATAAGGAACATGCTCCAAGAAGGAGGATGAGCAAATAGCTTTCACCATAGCAGAAGCTAAACAGAATGCAAAAAAGAGAGGGTAGAGAACCGTCCATCAGGAAAATCCTATGCATGCACAAGAATGCCTAGCCGAACAGCCATGCGAAGGGGCAGTGGTGATTTCACAATGAAGATTCTAGGGAGGAGCAGTTCCAAGTAGTTAGTCTGGGTTTTATGTGATGTTTGAAACCTTTGGGAAATGAATTCTTCTAAGGCCTATGGGCCACGTAATACTTACACCTACGGGCCATGTAAGGGTTCCACCTAACCTCTTGAAAGGTGGATAATAAAATATCAATAAACAAAATGAAGGCCTTTGGGCCATTGGGGGACAGAAACTGATAGATATCATTTATCACAAGAAATTTTATGATCGTTATAAATTCAAAAACCACAACACCATAAAACAGATAGGTTTGAAAAGGACTATCAAATTCATTAGAAATGATGGTAATATGAAATCATTTTTTGTTTCAAGATAATTTTCAAACAAATTGAGAAATATATTTATCATATAGATGAGGAACAGAATGTAATATACCTAAATGATGTGAAAATTCAACTTTTAACTAATTTCCTCCATAGTCTCATCTTTTTTCCCAAATAATGAGTTTTCTAGATGAATTCTCCATGAATGAAGTACTCAAATCATCTTTTAACATATCACATAATTATTAAAATGATAAAAATATATTCCTAATGTCTTTAGACATTTATCAAATCCAAAATGACCAGAAAAAGGTATAATATTTCAAAAAAAAAATGAATATACCTTCATATAATTAATTTCCAAAATTAAACATTAATACTCAAAGTTTAACCTAGATCATTTATTAAACAACGATCCTTAAAATTATTAAAAATATTCCTAACTATTATTAAAACCCAAATATTATAATCATTTGATCTCAAATTATTCTATGTTTTATTAAACATTTATCTCTAAAAAATATGTCACAAACCATCTCAGATACCGCGGTACTGAGATACTCGAGACGATCCCAAAATATCCAAAAGGGAATTCCTAATCCCCATGGGTTAGAGACTAGAACCATTAATCATATATCCCAAAATAGAGGATTATTTTTCCACATAAACCATGGAAGTAACATAAAAAAGATAGTATACTTAATTAAATAATCTAAAAGATATCATACAAGAAGTTAAATAGGTATCAAAACCCAAAAAATACACCCAAAACGTACTAGAAAGAAAATAATGTAAACTACCAAAGTCCTAACAGAAATAACACTCTAATTATAAAGGATCAATAATAACCATAACCACTAAGTAGTGATTTTTCCTTACTCAAACCTGTTAGAAGAAAATCATGAAATGCCTAAAGGAAAACGTAGGGTGTGAGATAAAGCCCAATTGGGTCTCACCAAGTGTTCTATATATGATTATAATAATAAATAATCCAAATCGTGCTTTCAATTTTAAATAAAAAGGGTTAGGAAGTACTATTGAATATTTAAAACCAAACATCTATTTTATTTTAATTCATTGAATCATTTCAAACAATGGCTTACCTAAACATTTTATATAAAATTGCTTATATAAATCAATATTCATGTGTAAAATAGTTTTATAAATAAATGGGTTATATTTCAGAATACCTTATAGACAACAAACAAGTTCATCTACCAAGGGGTATGGTAGTTCCAAGTTATTGGATCCTCAGATACTCATATAGGTTATCATGGCAATATGTTCTCACATGTCCCTCTATCACTGGTCAAAGAAGACTAATCAACATATCATCCAGGATAAGATCCACTACACTATATTTAGATAGTCTTTTAAAGAATCAATACATTTATATGGAATTACAATCCCAGAGTTTTTTCCCAAATAACCCATTAACTACCTAGGCCTCCACGTTCTCATTGAATCAATCAACAATAGGCAATTTTATTCAAAATAGTTTAAGTTATTGTTTTCACATTTCTAGTTTCAATATTCCAATTTCCATTTAAAAATGAAAACATTATTTTTTATTCAATTCTTTCATTTTACCAATATAAAACCAATCATATTTTCATATCAAAAAAAAATCCATTTTTTCTGAAATACCAATTTCACAAATCAAATCCATTGGTCCATAAATTTAAAATCACATCCTAATTTCCAATTATATTAGAGTTGGGGTTTTTCCAAAAATTTCCATACCAAGGTAAATCACTTCCCAATGTGCAGTAAATCAGTTTTAAAAATTTTAATTGAAATAAGTTTCAAAAATATTTTAAATCAAGGGTAATACAATTGGCCAAACATAGATGGAACCACCCACCATTATCACTGAATCACGTATCACAACTTCTGCAATGGGATTCACGAATGAAGAACATAAACATAGAAGATCAAATAATCAAACCTACATTCAAGATAATAAATAATGGATTTTATATACAACGATAATGATATGATATATAAAACCTATAGTAGGAGATAAAGAGAGAGTGGTATTGAAGGAACGGGGGAAGAACTCTTACCATAGAGGAATCGAATTAAATTGTCCAAATTTGATCCACATTAGAAGGGGTTTGGAGTATAAAAAATAGGTTATTGTGATCTCTAAGGACATATGGTTTTTAGTAATCTTATGTTAGTATTTATTATTTTAAAAAACAGGTTTTAGGTAATTTTTATGAATGTTTTTCAACACTAAAAAACATTGTCCACACAGTTAGTGTGGCAGGGCCTCACAGTTACTCAAACTAATCATCCTAAATATAAACCGCAATTATGGGGTGGATTGTTTACACTATGTGGTCACAAGAATTTTCAAACCATGTGATAGTGGGGAAAATCTGCACTGTTTGGGATTTCAAGATTTACATTGGGTGGGTGCATGGCTTGGGAAAATGGTACGCTAACCATGCACAACCCAGAAACATCCAAGAATTTCCTAATTTTCACTTGAAGCACCCCTAAAAGTTTCCAATTAAAATAATGATCAAAAATATGGTTTATGAGTACCTAAAAATAGAAATAGGATGTTACAACCTCCCCACAATAGAAACATTCTATCCCCTAAAAGCCTATCAAAAATTCTCTATATCAAAAATATGAGGCCATTTCTCTCTCATATATTCCACTTTATCCCATGTCTCATGAGTATCAAAATCATTCTACCATAGAACATGATCCAAAGGTATCATCCTCCCATGAAATACCTTATTTTTAGAATCAATTGTCCTGACTGGATACTCAGACACAGCGAAATCTGGCGCAACATCAAGATCACCCTATCTCAGTACATGAGCATGATTAGAAAGATATTTTCACAGCCATGATAAAGGAAACATGTTTTGTGTCAATATAAAATTTGGTGGAAGTGATAAGATATAAGAAACATTCCCCACTATCTCAAAAATTTCAAAAGGTCCCACATATTTAGGATAATTCCTCCCTTGCATCCCAAGCCATTGGTGACCCAAATTATGTGAAAATTTCAAGAACACCTAATAACCAAATGAAAATTCCAAATTACTATGACGAAGATCATCATAAGACTTATATGAGCTTTTTTATATCAACATTATCTGATGAATCAATAGTATCTTTTCTGTTGTATCTTGAAAAAATTATGATCCAACCAATGAATTTCACCAATTTCTATCCAACAAAATATATATTTACAATGTTGGCCATCCAATGCCCTAAATGGATCCATTTTGATCTTGCACCAGGAATTATTTTTATATGAAAACTAAACCAGTCCCAAATGGTTATCCCAAGATCTGAAAAATTAAAAAACATAGGCATGAAGCATATCCTCAAAAATATATATGTTCTTATCATTATCGTCATCCATTTGTGGATGGTATTCCATAATCAAATGACCATGAGATCCCAGTACCTCCTGATGGCCTCTTAAAAAGTGGGATGTAAACCTGGGATCTTTATCTGAGACAATAATAGATATAACTTTTTAAAATTTAACAATATCATTCACATCGATATTTCCTAACTTATCAACATTGGTTATATCACAAATGGGTATAATGTGATCTGATTTGGGTTCCTATTAATCATGACACCTATCAAATTCTTATTCTTATGGGTATCAGGCAACCCAACCACAATTTTCATAGTGATTTCACCCCACATCCTTGTCTGCACAGGAAGTGGATGATGAAAACCCAAATGTCTCTAGTTCCCAGCCTTGACCTTTCAGCTTGTATGACACAAATAGAATAAATCATCAATATTTGTCTCATACGTGGCCAAAAAATTGACACAACATATCATTGAACATATTTATGGTTCCTGGATGCAAATACCATTGGGAATTAATGAAATCCCCCATCATGGATTTCCAAACCAATAATGACACAAAAAAATGATTCTGAAGAAATATAAAAGCCTCTATAAAGAACATCCAATTAGAAATGGTCTCCCCACCAAAAAATAGAGTATCTAATTCTATAGAACTGATCATCATTTTTTTTCTTGAATAATCATCTTGAAAAGTGTGGAGGTCTACAGAAAATTGTCCAATACATCTTTGACCCATGTTTCCAAAACTCTAATATGAATATATGCAAAAAGATTCATTAGGATCCACTATTCTGATGATTATTTCAGAGCATGGGTCAAAAGTTTATTTCTAAAATCATATGAAACAAAATTCCATTTTCCTTGGGTATAGTTGATGTTGATGTCAAATGATTGTATGTACTCCGACCAATGCCTCAGATAGAGATTCAAATATTTTTGAGAGAATATATAAATCAAGTTCATGGGGTTGAAATACATAGTAATAATTTCTAGAAAAGGTATTACAGTAAAATCATAGGCACATGCATCATGGATATGTGTTCATGGTCATGGTTTAGATAATTCTTCTCATCTCTCCTAATATTTCATGATCCATAATCAATGACAAGATAAGACTTCAGAATAACAAAACCCAAACCCAAACCCGATGCATCATAGAACACAACATAGGAATTCTCGACCTCTGCAAGATTCAATATCAGACCAAAAGTCAAAATAAGTTTCAACTAAACAAAATAAATATGAAATTTATCATCCAATGTGAAATTCACTCCCTTACAATTTAGAGTAAATATCGTATAATCTAACTGTGAGAAATCTTTTACCAACCAATCAAAAACTTTAGCTAGTAACATGATTCTCTGAGTCATAAATAAATTATGTTGTTTCTCCCATTTCATAAAAGATTTCACTTTCTTATGATCAATTTATATAGGGTGTTCCAAAACCACATTCCCTGAGAATTTAACTTCTTGAAACAAGAAATTACATTTTGATAGCTTGGCATTAATTTTGTGATTTATCAGCAATTCCAAAACTGCTCTTTGATGATTCAAATGAACCTCCACAAACATAGAGTAAATAAGGATTACGTCCATAAATATCGCTCAAAAAGTATCAATACACTCATGGTAGATCAGGTTCATTGAATCCATAAATATTTCAGGTGAATTTGTTAGACCAAATACAGTGAAAATGTACTCATAATGACCATACATTCTTTGGAATGTGGTTTTCTAAATGTAATATTATTATATTCTCAACCTTTTATAACTAGATAAAATATAAATCTTTGAAAACCACTTATCCATTTTCAACTACCCAAAATGATCATCAATCCATGGAAATAGATAATTATTCTTCATTGAAATTGATTGAGTTTTTTGTAATCAACACAAAGGCAAAGTGACCCATCATCTTTCTCATAAAAGAGAACAAGTTCCTCCCAAGGTGATAACTTGGGTGTATAAATCCTTTTTATTAAATATAATCTTAATAGATATTCAAAACATTAATTTCAACTAGTTCCATATTATAATATGGAAAATATACCTACTGAGTACCATTTTCTAGATGGATAGAAAACCCTTCCTCCTTTACTAGTGGAAAACTAGAGAAGTGATTAAAAAATATTAGGAAACTCTATGAATACTAGAGAAAGGTCATAACTCTAAAATTCTAGATATATATAAAAATAGAACAAATACATTATGTTCCCAAACTATGGATAAGAAGTTCTGGCTCTACTCAACCTCGGGTCTCACTCCCTGAAATATACAGAACACTCATTTGGGTGAGGTAACGGTGATCCACGGAATATATAAATTAATTAAGGATTAATTGTAAATGAGAAAATCCATCCATAAAATGATTTCTAGAGGTTTAATTTAAAAAAACAAAACATCCCAAGTAAGCATAATATCGGATAACAAGAAAACACAAGGATGAAAACAAATATCCTTCTCTCTCTTCATTCCATGTGGTGTTGTATCACAAAAGATAAAATTTCCATAGGGTGATTTATATGATTCATAGTAAAATTTGATAAAATTGAGGGAGATTCACCTATATTTTAAGAAACCTAATATTATTTTCAGGTATGGGTTATCTTTTCTAGTGTTTTTGATAAAAGGAGGAGTTTGTAGAAATTTTAGAAGTACATATCGCGTACTTGGTTGTCATAGGTGAATGTGTACTTAACGGGTAATGGCTGAGTATGTGGTCTTGTGTGGTAACTTGGAGACTGCCTAAAGTGGATGCTGGAAAAGGAAAGTATACACTGTGTACTTTTAAAGAACATGTCATGTGCTTTCGTTTTTTCATTAAATATATCCAGGACACATCTAATCGGAAGAATGCACTTCTTCTAGGTCAGACTTGTCTAGGAGCATCTGAAACTGCCGAATTTTCACCGAGCCCCCGACTCGCTATCCTTTCTCTAATTCGAACTCCATCGGTTGTGTTGGAATCACATTAGTGAGTTCTTCCTTCTTCTATAGATTCATCTCTTGATCTCTCCTCTTTCACGAGTTATCCTCAGTTGAATGTTTTTAACATTTTGTATATCTACAGCATTCAAGGGAGATTCAAGTCATGAGATTCAGGTATATCATACATAAAATGCCGAGGTAGGTGGTTCGTGCCTTTTCGTAGTTATTCTTTGAGTTATATGTGCAAAAGTGCCCCATACCCAAGAACGGGGTATTGAGTGTTTATGTTTTTTAACCCTATTAATGCCTTATATTCCATATATATTTGGATAGAGGTTAATTATTTAAGAATAAGGTTAACTTTTCCATGTTATTAATGTTTTTCCTATGTTTTCTTGTTTTGACTATTTGGTCTAGCTTTTCCTATTAGGCTGCTGCTTTTCTTTCATTACCTAGTATTGATAGGATGGAGTGATTATTATCTGACATGCTATGATAAGTTTTATATTGTTTATACAAGTAGTTCTTGAGGTCTAATTTGGTTTCTTTGTATCATTTGGGAACGACTGACTTACACAAGGATATGGGAACCTGGTGTAGTAGACCATATGGTGAATGGATGTTGGGGGATTCTCCAAAGTGTCTGTTTAGTTTTACATCACGATACCATAGGGGGGACGTAGGTTCTCCCTATAAGTGTTTTTAGTTCCTTGATACATTCCACAGGTTGAATTTGAATTTATGTTCTTCAGTAGAGTGCCTATTAGTTACCAATACTAGACCATAGTGGGAATTGATGGTGAGTGCTTCCTCATAGTGTCTTTGCTAAAGCTGAACCAAAGGGGTTAGAATATGGGTAATTCCTAGAGGGTTGCTTGTGTTTGTTTTGGTTGAAATAGAGTGTTTAGGCTTTAATTACTTCCTAGAGGGTTACCTACTTTTGATTAGGTGCTTACTTGATATATGAAGTTTCATGCAGTTGAAACTGTAGGATTACATACATTTGAGTACATCCTTATTTACTGCATCTTTTTTATTATTGTCTGCCTTATGTATATTCACTGACAGTTAAGAACAAATCTTTGGGTGGTTGCCTACTGGGATTCATCTCACACACTATTTTGGTCATGCTTTTGGGCCCAAACAGATTATATTGTTGTAGTTCTAGATAAGGGAAAACACCCTTCAACTTCAGGTACTTGACTGCTTTGGAGCTGGAGAGCAGGGGACCAAGCTGAGCCTTGTGATGCACTGGAGTTGTTTCCTTGATTTTACTTGTACTTTGGTTTAGTATTGTCTTCTAGCATTGTGACTTGTTTAGCTTCTTTCCTAGAAATATGTATCATGCATCATATATATATATATATATGTGCTCAGTTGGTATTATATCGAGTCTTTCGTTGTTTACTATTGTATGGTATTATTTCTTCATATGTTATTATTATCTCTTTATTTCCTCTACATTAATCTATCAATGAGATCATAGTTTTCCCACTATCATACCCAAGGCCCTCGCTTCTATTTAGTAGCCTCTAGTGTTTGGGGAAATACGCTTGAGGCCATATGACCAACTAGGTATGGGGAACCTCTGGACGGATTCTGGAATCGGGATGTTACAAAGTGGTATCAAAGGGATTATTTTCTTCTTGACTTATTGTTTGGAGCCTATAGCCAGTGATAGGTAGGAATAATAACTTGGTTATAAGTTGTTCCCGGGAGTAGCTAGCCCGCGTACAGGGAAAATCCAATTTACCTTGTATATTGCAATTTTTCTAGATTTTCAATTTTACAGTGGATTTGATTTCAAAGTTGGGGGATTCACATGTTTTGTGTGGTTCTTGTTGATAATATTGAGGTTATATTTCTATTAAAACCCGATGAGATAAGGATATTCTATCTCTTGACTCATATAAGAACTTTCTAGAGATCACATGTCATGCATTTTTGTCCTACCATTTACGGTGCATTAGCGATTGCATGTTGTTGTGATAGATGTTGTGATAGATATGCATTAGGTTGTGATAGATGCCTAGATATAGTACCTTCTATTTGATAGGGTATTAGTAATATGTAATTTTTAGCTGAATGAATGCCAATCTTTGGTTCTTGAGGTGTTATGGGGCCTCATGGACCGGAAATTGGTGGATAATTTCTCTATAATGTTTATGTATAACTTGTATAAGATGTCAATATTTTATTCATGGGGATTATGGGCCCTCACAGATTGTAATTTGGAATCTTAATGACTGTTTCAGTGTTTTATGGGTTCCGAAGTAGTTTCTGAGACTTATTGTTTGAAAAAACCCAGAATACACGACATTTCATGATGAATACACGCCATGTGTCATTCTGTTCGGGAAGGATTTTTTTTTCTTAAGTACACGCTATGTACTGTATATACACACTGTGTAGTCTCTAACCATGTCACTAGTTATGTCGGCAGAGGAACGAGGTTTGGATATATTTGGTGGGACACGTCGTGTACCGGATGTACGCGTCGTATTCTGTAGACTGTGTGTCCACCTGTGTGACTAATTACACGGATGGATAAAACATAGGTTATACACACCATGTCAAGCTTGAACACACCATTTAGTATAACCCTTGTATAAAGCCATGTGACTAACAACACGGGTTAGTGAAATCCTTCTAGTACACATCGTGTCTAGAAAAAACACATTGTGTAGAGTCAGCCTTGTATTTGGACGTGTCACTAACAACACAGGCAGTTGAAACCTAAGTGGTACACGCCGTGTCTGGCACAAACAATGTATATAGTCCAATCCTATGAGAACCATGTGGTCTAGTCGTTTAGAAGAACTCAGGAAGGGGAAGAGAATTCAAGTACATGTTGTGTGTTAGGACAACACTCTATGTGTATGGGGTGTGACACGACCTGTGTTGGAAAAAGTACATGCCCATGCTAAGGCTTAAGGGAACACGCCATGTAGACATTATGTACATCATGAATCCATGTTTTGAAAAAATTGAATTCTTTCTTTCTCTTGTTCTATTTTTACACTTCTAAGTTTCAGTCCTTGATAATCTTGCTCTAAGGTGTGTGCTGGACCTTGCAGAGTCATTCCATCGAGACATCCTCCAGTGGGCTTCTAGTTCTAGGGCAGTGATTAGACACTTGATATGGCTGATCAAGGACTACCAACAGATCCTCCTATAGTGCCATTCTTGGCACAAGTCATCATTTCGGACACAGGAGCTGATGCACTGTTCCAAGAGGGATTTATGAGGTTCAGGCAGACCTTCTGGGGAGTACCGCTTCCTGCTCCATCTATGGAAGAGTTGAAGAGGGTTTTCTAGTATCAATATCCTTCTACCTTCACAGGGGGAGGAGGACCTCAAGCTACAGAGTCATGGTTAGAATCCTTGTTTCCTATCTTCAAGCATCTGGACATGCCTCCAGAGAGGAGGGTGAATCTCGCTACATATATGCATTGAGACTCTATCAAGAGATGGTGGGATGTGATCTCATAGGCGGGACTCCAGTAGGTTATGGCTTGGTATGAGTTCTAGCGTTCCTTATATGACTACTTTTACCTAGAGACTTTGAGGTTCGATGGAGCCTGAGAGTTCATGAGTCTAGAGTAGGGTACTCTATTAGTTATGGAGTATTCTTCTCGCTTCACAGTGCTGCAGCGCTTCATTCCCATCCCCGAAGGTGATGAGTTATTCCTAGTAAGGAAGTTTGAGGATGGTCTTAGGCCCGATATCTAATCTCAATTAAACATCTTTAGGTTGACTTCCATCAATTCTATAGTCAACTAGGCTCTAATCACGGAGCACAATCTGAGGGATTCTGGAGTTGTGAGTCGGGCCACTAGGCATTAGGGGTTTCTATCCCTCCTACTAATAGCTGGATATGCCGCAGGGAGTCTGGGCACGGATATCCAAGAAGTCAAGAGACAACTTATGGTATTCATTTGGTGTGCTACCAGTGCGGGAAGAGAGGGAATACAAGGCCACATTTCCCGAGAGACCTAGAGGAGTGCCGAAATTGAGGAAATATGGGCCATCTTCAGCGGTTCTGTCAGTTTTTTTCACCAGAAGTAGGGGACAAGGGTTCTTCTATGACTCCTTGTTCTGGAGCAGCACCATCAGTTTCTTATCTGTCTGGGAACTGGATTTTTTCTAGCCATTCAGGCTGAGGCGGAGGTCATGGTTGTGGTAGCCAGTAGGTAGGCATTCAGTGACAATAGTTTGGATCAGCTCAGGGTGGTCAGGCATGGTCACAGGGTCGCGGTGCAGGACAAACATTTGCAATGGAGCAGGCCTAGTAGGAGTAGGATCCCGGACCCTCTACGGCTCGAGGTATGATCCCAGTTGCCTCAGTTTTAGTATATTCTCTTTTCAATACAAGGGCTGCCCATAGCTTTATATCTATTGCAGTTGTGAATAGTCTTGGGCACTATATCTTTTCTTTTGCTGATGTCTTGATGTTAGACAATTCTTTGGGAGCAATAACGAATAGTGTACGATTCTGCATGGAGTTCCCTCTTGAGGTTGGTGGGTTTCACTTCTTATGGGACCTCAACATCTTTGAGATGACAGGCTATGACCTCATTCTCATAATGGACTGTTTAGTTCCCTTCCGAGTAGTTGTTGATTGCTATCACCATAGAGTGAGTTTTACATCACCAGTGGGCGGTATGTTTCTGCATAAGGGCGAGTTGGATGTCCAAGTGAGAAGAGCATGACCCTAACTTCATGGGTTGGGGGGAATTACACCCCTGATTCCTAGTACATATTTGGATGACCATTGGAATTTACATATGGACTTTCCTCTAGTGGTGTATAGTTTCAGGAATGTCTTTATAGATGAATTTTAATGTTTCCCTCCAGAGCAAGAGGTAGAATTTTTTATTGATCTTGTTCAAGGAGTGGCCCCAGTGTCCATTATTCCTTATAGGATGGATACACCTAAGTTACAAGAGCTCAAGAAGTAGTTACATGAGTTACAGGATAATGGTTTCATCTGACCCAGTACTTCTCCATGGGGTTCACCAGTCCTGCTTATGAAGAAGGCAGACGATACCCTCCAACTTGTGTGGATTATCGGAAGTTGAACCATTTGACAGTCAAGAACTGATATCCCTTGCTAAGGATTGATGATCTCTTTGATTATATTTGAGGATCCCGGGTGTTCTCGAAGATTGACTTGAGATCTGGTTATCATTAGTTTCACGTTCGACCATTATATATACCTCTTACAGCCTTTTGGTGTATGTATAGTCTATACGAGTATGTGGTAATGTCGTTCGGTCTCACGAACGCACCTGCAATATTCATGGTACTGATAAACTGAGTGTTCCTTCAATACTTGGATTCATTCGTGGTGGTCTTTGTGGACTATATTTTTGTGTACTCTCACACTTTACACGACCATGCCACACATCTTGAGATCGTATTGAGTATACTGAGAGCACATAATTTATATGTTAGGCTCTCAAAATTCCACTATTGGATGGACCAAATCCACTTATTCAGTCATGTTATCATAGAGACAAGAGTATTAGTAGACCCTGAGAAAGTGAAAGCAGTGGTTTCCTAGGAGAATCTGAAGAAAATATTTGAGGTACGATGTTTTCTTGGGCTGGATGGATACTACAGGCATTTCATACTGGACATTTCACGCTTTGCAGCACCACTGATGGGTCTGTCCAAGAAGGGTGTGAAGTATCTGTGGTCAGATTATTGTGAGGAATCCATTCAAGATCTGAAAGGGAGGTTGACTTCAGCACTAATAATAGTATTTCCAAATCCAAGAAAGAGCTATACTGTGTATTGTGATTCTTTAGGTATTGGGCTAGGAGCAGTGCTTATGCAGGGAGAAGGATTCATTGTGTATGGGTCTGAGTAGCTGAGGCCACATGAGAGGAACTACTTGACACATGTTCTTGAGTTGGTAGTAGTTTTTTATCCATTATGATTTTGGAGACGCTACATGTTGGGAGAGCCTTTTGTAGTTATCACCGACCACAATAGTCTCAAGTATATCTTCACTCAGTGCGATCTAAATCTAATATAGTGATGGTGGGTCGAGTACCTTTAGTCCATTGACATTGAGATTGCCTACACACTAGGTAAAGGAAATGTAGTAGCTAATGTGCTGAGAAAGAGGACTCAGATACATGTATTTCAAGAGGCCAGTAGTGAGTGGATCCTTATGGCTATATTCTTTGAGATTCAATTGGAGGTTCATGACAGACAGGGGCAGACATTTCTATCTTCTGTAGTTATTACCTGAACTTTTCTTGGTCGAGTGTGGATGAGGTAGCAATCAGATTCAGAATGTCTAGTCCTACGAGAGAGTGTTTCAAGAGAGGACCATATTCCTATATGGAGCATTGGCGAGGATGATATCTTGTTTTTTCGTGGGGATGTATGGGTGTCAGCATACAAACGTGTGGATCTGATATGGGACTTTCATTCCTCAGTTTTGGAAGTTCATCCTGGTGTCACAAAGATGTATCGGGATCTACACTGTCAGTATTGGTGGCCAGTTATGAAGGGAGATGCGGTAGGTTTTGTCTTGTGGTGTCCCACAAGTCAGTATGAGAAGGCAGATCATCAATGACCAGCAGAGCTTTTATAACTGCTACCCATTCCCAAGTGGAAATGGAATGATGTTGCGATGGATTTCATGACCGGTTTTCCAAGGTCACCTCGAGGTAATGATTTTGTTTGGGTTGTCATTGATAGACTCATGAAGGTTTCTCATTTCTTGGTGATTATAGAATCCTTCAATGTTGATGAGCTTGGGAGGTTGTATATCCAGGAGATTGTGCATTTTCTTGGAGTTCTGCAATCCATTATTTCAGACAAAGACACATTTTACTTCTCAGTATTGGTAGGGACTTCAGAGGGATTTGGGTACAATGGTACATCTGAGTATAGCATACCATCCCCAGATAGATAGCGCATCCGATCATATAATTCAGGTGCTTGAAGACATGCTTCGAGCATGCATCATAGATTTTGGAGGTTCTTGGGATAAGCACATACCACTAGTGGAGTTTTCCTACAATAATAGTTTTAAAGAAACTATTCAGATGGAACCTTATGAGGCCTTGTATAGTAGGCCATGCCGATCACCCTTATACTGACTGGAGGCAGGAGGGGCAGCTATGCTGGGACCTCGCCTTGTCCAGGAGACAAAAGAGCAGATAGAGTTGATTCAGAAGAGGATGGCTAATGTGATTTCAAGATAGATGTCTTATGTTGATCGATGGAGACGACCTCTGGAGTTCGAGGTCAGGGATCAGGTTTTTCTACGTGTCACACCGAGGTTGGGTCACATGAGGATTAGGAGATAGGGTAATCTTTTTCCGAGGTACATCGGGCCATTTGAGGTGTTGGAGAGAGTTGGGTCGGTTTCATATCTGTTTCATTTACCTCAGAGGTATTGGGATGTGTGTGATGTCTTCCCTGTATCTCAACTTAGACGTTACTTCTCAGAACTGTCTCATGTTTTCCAACCCAAAGAGGTTGACTTAGAGGTTGACACATCTTTCTAGGAGTGTCCTATCTGGATTTTTGATTGATGTGTGTGGGTTTTCTATGGCTAGTCTATTCCTTTGGTATTGGTTCTATGGAAGCACAGGCGGGTGTAGGATAAGCCCTGGGAGAGGGAGACCAATGTACGATCAAAGTGGCTTGAGCTATTCGAGGATTCTTCTTCTACTCCACCTTGGTAGGGAAATTCAGGGATGAATTTCTCTAAGTGGGGATGTTTGTAAGAACCATAGTCATCTTTTCAATAATAGGTTCTCTTTTCTAGTATTTTTTAGAAAAAGTGGAGTTTCTGGAAATTTCATAAGTACACAATGTTTACTTCAAGTACATGTCGTGTTCTGGGATGCCACAGGTGATCGTGTACTAGCTAGGTAATGGCTGAGTACGTGGTTGTGTGAGGTGACCTAGAGACCGCCTAAAGTAGAGCCTGTAAAAGGAAAATACACACTGAATACTTTTAAAGAACATGTCATATACTTTATTCATTTCATTAAAAGGACTGGGGTCGCATCTAATCCGCAGAACGCACTTCTTCTAGTTTGGACTCATCCAGGAGTGTCTGAGACTGCCGAATCTTCTCCAAGCCTCCAACTCACCATCTGTTCTCTGATTCGAACTCTATTTGTTGCATTGGAATTACAACGGTGAGTTCTTCATTCTTCTAGAGCTTCATCTCTTGATCTCTCCTCTTTCATGAGTTATCCTTGGTTGAAAGTTTTTAACATTTTTTATAGAACTACAGCATTTTAGGGACATTCAAGGCCTAAGGATCACGTATATCATCCGTAAAACAATGAGGTATGTGTTTTTTCATTTCCATAGTTAGTCTATGAGTTGTATGTGCAAAAGTTCCCAATACCTAAGAACGGGGTATTGCATGTTTATGGTTCTTATCCCTATTACTTCCTTCTATTCCATATTTGTTTGGATAGAGATTAATTGTTTATGAATGGGGTTATCTTTTCCATTCTATGGAGGTTTTACCATGTTTTCTTGTTTTGACTGTTTGGTCTAGTTTTTCTTGTTAGGCTTCTTCTTTTCTTTCAATGTCTAGTATTGATAGGATGGAGTGATTATTATCTGATGTGCAATGATATGTTGTAAATTTTTTAACCATGTATTTATTGAGGTTTACTTTTTTTGCCTTGCATCATCTATGCATGATTGACTTACATAGGGCTGTGGGAACCTGGTGTAGTAGACCATAGGGAGAATGGACGTTGAGGGATTCTACAGAGAATTTTTTTACATATACGTTGCGAGACCCAGGGGTGGTGGATATATGTGATACTTTATATCATCTGTAGTTACTTGATATTGGCCACAGGGGGAAATGGACATTGATTTCTTCCTCAGAGTGCCTATTAGTTACTGATACAAGACCACATGTGGAATTGACAATGATTACTTCCTCAGAGTGTCTTTCCTAAAGCTGAACCATAGGGTTTAGACTATGTGTACTTCTCAGAAGGTAGCTTCTATTTGTTTTGGTTGAACCAGAGGGGTTAGGCTGTGAGTACTTCCCAGAGGGTTACCTTCTTGTGATTAGATGTTTACTTGATATATGATGTTGAATGCAGCTGAAACTATAGAATTTTTTACTTTTGAGTACTTCCTTGTTTACTTCTTCTTTTTTCTTATTACCTACCATATATATATTTTTACTGACTATTAGGCATAGATCTTTGTGTGGTTACCTACTGGGATTTGTCTCACACCCAATTTGGGTCCATCTATTGGGCCCAAAAATATTATATTTTTGCAGGTCTAGATAAGGAAAAGTTCTCTTTTACTTCAGGTACTTGACTTCTTTGGAATTGGAGAGCTGGGAACCAAGATGAGGCTTGTGATGCTGTGGAGCTATTTTCTTTCATTTCCTTATACTTTGGTTTATTATTTTATTCCATCATTGTGACTTTTTTTCTTTTTTCCAAGACATATGTATCATGCATCATATATATATAAATATGATGAGTTATTATTACTTCCAATCTTCCAATTTTTATTGTGGTATGGTATTATTACTACTTCCTCTATTATTATATGTTTATTTCTACTATGTTACGCTTATAATGAGGGCATAGTTTCCCAATATCACACTTGGGTCCCTCGTTGCTAGTCGTCAGCCTCTGGCATTTGGGGAAATGTGCTTGAGGCCATGTGACCAACCGGGTACATAGCACCTCTAGGAAACGTTCCAAATCGGGATGTTACATGTATCAAATAAGGTTGTCACAAAATATTAAGCAATATTTATGGTACCATTCGTAGTTTCTTTAACTGTATATAATTTCTTATGAGACTCTTCCACTATGTGAAGAAACATTATTCCAAATTCTTGTGGATGGAACCCCTTAGTTTGTGAATCATTTGATACCATCTTAGTACTTTTATGTGTTAATGATCATATGCCACTCCTTAGAGAATAGTAAACATGACATAACTTCTTCAAGTTACCATAGAATATGTAGAAACCTTATATCTTAGGTGCCTTAGTGAAAACCTATTTCTAGTTCCTAGGATTTCATATTGTTTGAAGATAAAAGGGCCTCTTAATGGAACCATTTGAGGTTTGGAATAACCCTACTGTTGAGATACACCAAAAGACTCATCCCACTTTCTCTTACATTTTTGGGTACTCATAGAACTACCATTGAGAGAAAAATAAATTCTCATCAACCCAGACATAACAGCTTGATCATGATTGACCATCAGTTATATCACATTAGAATAAGTTGAGTGATTTTGTAGTAAAAGCTTACAATGAATATCATATTGATGTTCCTGCTCGAACCTTTCTATCTTTATAATCCTATTCAATACAATCCCATTTTGAAAATACATAATATTAGGAAATTGATTTATGTACTCAATCATGATCCTATCAGCTTGGTAAATCATGAAAAACATGATGGCCTCATCCAACACCATCGACGCTAGATAGATCTAGTCTATGAAATGAAAATTAAATTTCTTATACTATAACCCCTTGTGCTTCTTCTCCATCACCATGGTTTCCCTCCATCTCCTTCTAGGCCATTTTAACTTGAAGGTGGAACATTTCATCTGTATTAAATCAGGAATTTCTAATAATTAAAATAAAAGATCAATCCCCATTAACCAATCCTCAAAATCTTTAGCATATTTTGATCCTTAAAATGCTGGTGGATTCGAGAGAAGGAACTCCTAGGAACAATTCTATGATTTATGCCTCTATGGTTCTAATTATGGAACCTAAATATTAATTTTTTTAGGTGATTTTTCTTGGTCATGGACATCATGCATAATACCCTCAACTAGATTCATCTGAAAAAAAAGGATTTTCTTTTTGTGTTTCATTAATAGCTTCCTCTTGGGTCCTATTCATACATCTTCTCAGAGACCTGATGCTACAAAACAGTAATAGATAACATTGAAGATGTCAAAAGATTGTTCATATAAACAATCAAATTATAGAAATTGGAAGTTAATACCATCAGATAAGGACAAAAGATTTGTATTTGAACAACCCAAATCAAATGTAAGGAAAATCCCTAATCCAAAAGATGAATTTCTCATACCACCCCTAGTGACATAAGGATAATTATAGTGAGTGATGGATAGGTACTCACTCATAACTACCACTTATTTACTAAAATGATCTCTCAAATTCATATTGACATCAAGGAAAGATGCATAATCTGCACCTCTAATAAAACTTTTTCATAAACTATCCTAAATATCGTAGTACCCTGATACCTGAGCTGACACCGACTAAGAAAGAAACACATTTATGATCCCAATGGCTAGGATACTAGTACCTCACATCATACAATAAAAAAGAGGGTAATATTTTTTTACATAAATAGTGGAAGAAGGGGAAACAAGTTAGTATGATCAAGGAAAACTCTCAAATGAAGAAGTAAAACAATAAAAATGGGTATTAGAAAACAAATAGTAAAACCAAAATATATGACAAAAAAATAGTGTAAGTAACTATAATCCCAACCAACACATCACTCAAATTATAAAAGATCAACAACCACCACCACCACTGAGTTGTGATTTTCCCTTTCTAGAACCTGGAAGAAGAAAATTTAAAAAATCCCTATATAAAAGGTAGGGTGTGAGCTAAAATGACAATTGGGTCTCACCAAGGGTTCTATATAATATACCAAAAATAAATAAACCAAATCATGCATTCAATTTTAAATAAAATAAGTATGGTAGAAAAATTCCATATTTATAACAAAACATGATTTTCATTTCAATTAATGGAATATTTTAAAACAGTGTATTATGTTAAAAAAATATAAAATAGTTTATAGAATTCAAGATTTATGTGTAAATAATTTTTATGTATACTATAATATATATCAAGCGGTGAAATAGTTACAAGTTATGGGATCCTCACACACTCATATAGGTGATCACATTAATATGTATACACTCATTCCTCAGACAATTAATAAAGAAGACTAATGAACAGCCCATCAGTGATAAGATATACTACACTATGTTTTTTTAGTGTTGTAAAGTTTCAATCCATTACAATGTTATTATCATACCAGCATTTGTTTCCCAAATATCCCAATAAAAAACCAAGATTTCATGTTCTTATTAAATCAATCAACTATGGGAAAATTATTCCCAACTAGTTTAAAATACAACATCCCCATTTCCAATTTAAATATTTATATTTCCATTTTAAAACCAAAACATTGGTTTTTAAACAATCCATGCATTTTTTCAAGATAAAACTAATCATAAGTTCTTATCAATACTATTTAATTCATTTTTCTCAAATGCCAATTTCAAAAATCAATTTCACTATTTAATTTCACAATTCCACCAATATCAAATCACATCCCAATTTCAAATTCCATTGGAATTGTTATTTTTTATACAAATTTCCATGCCATGTTAAATCAAATCCACAATTACATCAAATCAGGATTTCACAATTTAAATGATATCAATTTCAAACAAAATTCCATTCAAGGGTTATAAAATTGGTTAATCTTAGATGGAACTACCTACCTTTTTCATGGAATCATGTATCACAACACGTGAAACATGATTTTCCATCATTCAACATATTCAATTTAGATAAAAGAATAACATCATGATTCAAGATCCAAAATATATATTTTGGATCAAACAACAATGAGATGATCTAATGAACCCTTAGGAGGGTAGAAAGAGAGGGTGAGAGAGGATTAACAGAATAATAACTCTTACTGAAGAGGAATCAAATGACATTTTACATACCTTGATCCACTTTATAAGGGGTTTATAGGATCTATTAAGGGTTATTGAGATCTATAAGGACCTAGGATTTTGAGTAATCCTAAGATAGGTTTGAGCGTGTAATAAAATAGGGGTTCAATAAATTTTAAAAAAAATTATAATTAAAAAATATTTTCTTAAAGTTTAATTGGGCATGTCCATACAATTTTCTAAACAATTATCCCTAACAATGAGCCCCTATGTTGGGAAAATTGGTTTATAATATTTGAGTTAATATTTTTTTTTAAACTATTTTTCATCCTTGTCAACCCCTATGATTCATGTTTTCATGATTTACTCAGGGTGGGTGCACGGTTTGAGAAAATCATGTGACAACCATGACTAACACACAAACTTCTAAAAATTTCCAAATTTCCCCCATAAGTACCCCTAAATGAGACCCAAGAAAAATATGTTCAAAAAGAGGGTCAATGAGTACATGAAATAGGTAACAAGATGTTATATAACACCAATAACATTTAAATTCTCATAAAAAAATGTATATTCCATTATCATATAATCTCTATGATATACAAGTCATTATAACAAATAAATTGAATCACCGAAAAAACATAGTAAAATTATAGTTAATTCCAAAAGATAATTGAACATTTATTCCTTAAATAAATCCTATAATGTTATGTTTACATTAATTATATAATGTTCCCCAAAATAATAAACTACTTCATTAATCACATAGTTAACAAACATGATTTCAATCCCATGGTTAGACGAATCATATGTTCCCTAATGAAATAACACATAATTACCTCAACATTGAAGATATGACCGACTTTAATGGTCACAATTACCATCAATTTTATTTCCAAAAAAATAATGGTATTCTTTCACATATAATACTTTACACTAAAACCAAAGGTTATATATACCTTAACATAATAAAAAATATCCTAAATTTTCATTAATCACCAAAAATTTCCTCACTTTAAAACTAAAAAGGTGTGTCTAAGACTTTAAAAATATGATTGAACTTTAAATTATCAACCCAATATGGAATCCATAACTTTTAATATAACCTCACATGAAAACATTATTTTATCCAAATTTATATAAACTCTTCTCCCATAACATCTTTAAAAGTATCAAAATCATACATTAGGATACGGTGAAAAAAATAAATTTCTGGATTTGATACTGATAAATTTCACCTAATTTGTTCATCCAACACCTATAACATCAAACGGAAATATTGGATCACAAACATACCAAAATAAATTTTCGGTTTTTAGTTTTATATAATTTGGAAAAACTTTTACATAAAAAATACCCATAACTTCAATATAGTATATTTTATACGACACCAAACTATTCATAATCCATATTGAGTCATCATTAACATACATATGAAACCCTTTTATACATAATTCATTTAACTTCTTTCTTAAAAAACTAGCGAAAAGTAAATATAATAAAGTTCATCTTAAATGATCAGTAAAGGTAAACATAAGTATTAACAATTGAATTTTATCAGTGACCAAAAAATGATAAGATAGGTTTGACGGCTTAAACAGAGTGCACGGGCATAACATAAAAGAAATCATACCATTCAAACCTAGATAAATAAACATGTGGCATGGAATAAATCATTAATAATGTAAATATTATTAAGAATAAATAATCTTGAACCATTTTATGTCTGTCTTGATTAATTATATCATTAAAAACCCATAGAAATAATAAAAAAATGTGTTAGTATCTTGGATTTTTATCTTCATTGAACCATTATAAAACCCTTACAAATTGTAATAATCATACATACAACTTAAAATATAATTTTACAGAAAACATAATAATTACCCAATGCATTGGAGAGATATATGGGGGTTCACCCATCATATCATGATCTATAATGGGGCTCAACCCGTTATATCCGGTGCTATAATGGGGCTCAGCCTATCATATATTGTGCTTTAATGAGTCTAAATTTATTGTATATGTTTTATTAGGCACACCCACTAACATAAACAATTTCCAAGTACCGTATGATAAATAAAGTACGTAATGATTACATCATATCATAAAACTCATAGAAACATCTGTTATTCCATTCATAACATTATCAAATTTTTTACAAAGGAATGGGTTCCATGAAATTATTTTTGAAATAATCATAATACATTGAGAGAAATAATTAATATTTTTTCATTACAAAACATCCCCTTTGTATCATGAGTAATATCACATATTGTTAATTTTAATGAATTAAAATATTATTAAAAATTCATTAACAAATTCTTGATGAAAAAAACCTTGTGAGAATAAAAATCACTTTTTGAAACTAAAAATTCATGAAATATTTTGGAAGTCAATATATTTGAATAATATCCAAGATATATATAATGGAAACATCAATTAAGATAGAGGAAATGATGGTAGAAAAATAAATCTTATTGTAATTGTTAAAATAAATATTCTTATAAATAATTTGGTAAAGAGATTCAAAAGTGACTCATTTGGAAAATAGTAAGAAATTTCCATTTTATAACATTTTAAAATAAGTCCGATTATTATGTGAAATATATTTGGAAAATATATAATGCTTATAAAATTAAACTTCTAAAATTATTTTAGAAAACATGGATATTGAAGACAAAGATTCCAAATAAAAAATAAGATGCAAGATCAATATAACTTATAAACAACCTTCATGATGTTTCATTACTAAATAAACGAGTAAATGGAAAACTAAACATGTAAACAACATTAGTCAATATAGGATCATAATATATATGTGGTTTAAGAAAATAAGATCATATGATTTCCTCCAATGGTACCCTAAGCATTAAAATTCATAAAAAGAAGGAAAACTCTTTCATAATGTTGTTTCCTCTTTATTAAATATTAAATCATAATCCCCATGAATTATTAAGTTAAAATTAATCATTAAATGTAAATAAAATAAAAAAAATCATCATATTACATTTCCATGGGGTAGTATATACACCTCATAAAAGAATATATGTGTACATCATTAAACGTATGTACCAAAGAAAGTGAATTTGAAATGAAAAACTCTTACAAATATAATATCATTAAATTGAGAGATATTAGATAGTAATATTTTATGTAAAAAATGAATATATACATATATAAAGTTATTATATAGAATAAAACAATTTAGAGATCAATTCTAACATAATAATTTCATAATAGAGTTAATGAAGAAGTGTTTTTAAACCCTTAACACTTAATAACATCCAACTAAAATCCACATGGATCAAAGAAATCATGTCGAAAGATAAAATATCATGATTTAAGACTGATTCGTGATATAAAATAAAAAGGGTGAGTACATTTATACCGTATAAAATATATTAGGTGGATAACCAAAAAAATATGCCTCATTAAAAATAAATTGAGATGAAATTCATTATTCTTTTTCTAATCTCTGGATCCAAACCATGTGAAAGAGAGAACCACATATGGACAGGTAAATCAAAATAATTTTCATGAATATAATAATAAAATAAATTCATGGTAAGTATATAAACCAGAGAATATAAATTATTGGTTAATATGGCATATGTCTCACAAAAATAAAGTTGAGATGATAAAGCCTTACTAGTATAGTAGCAATCAAGTAAAATAACCCTGGATGAAATAATTCAAATTGAAACTAAAAATACCATTAATAATGAATGATTCATAATATAACATGATACCTTTTCAGTATAAAATCCCAAAAAATAATACAATTGGTCAATATGGCTTATGTATCATAGAAATAAAAGTGAGATGAGAAACCCCTACCTTATGTCTGAACATTCCATATATGTCCTTAAACTCCTATATAATAATATTATATGAATTATTACTTTTTTTAATAAATTTATAATAGATTAAAACCTTATACTTAAACAATTTATTTTTTTTATTTTAATGACATATTTAAATTTTTAATCAATTTATTCAACGTCGTGTGTTTTGAGGACATTCGGTCCATATTTTCAAAATTTCAATGATATATTGATCATTGTCAAAGTGTTCATTTATACATAATATAAAAAATAATAATCATATAATTATTATAATTTTTTATATCAATTATACCTTTAAAACCAACCATGAATTATGGTTATGAAAAACGAACTATGTTACAATCAGTAAGATAGTAAGTGATACATAAGCGTGGAAATATTTTTGTTTTTCAATGATCATTATAGTAATAAGGATAGTATTATTTTATCATTAAATAATAATAATAACTAAACTATAATATTATTTATTTAAATACACGTATATATAGTATCCATGTGATGCAATAATAAAAAACGAATCACACCGTTTCGTGAGATGGTAGTCTGATATACACACAATTAATGTTATAATTTTAAAATAGATATTAGTGTTATAAATTATATGGTATATAAATATCAAATAAGAATTAATATTTCATTAATATAATATAAAAACATTAAATACATCATCATAAATATCCATGATAGGTGATTATTGAAGACAAATTAAAGTAGTTCGTGATGTAGTAGTTTGTTGTACACTAAAACGATGGTTCGGTTTACCATTCTATCGAATATGAGATTGATATGGGTTATGAAATTAACATAATAAAATGGAAGTATATAGAATATAATTATTTTATTATATATTTATTGATGAGTAATATTTTAATGGTTTGGAAGAAAAATAATACAGAATTATTGGTTAAGAATGATACGTTTTCATCTGACAACCACTTTATGTTTGCACCAAAAATTTCTTATGATAGTTTTCAAACCCAAAAAAAGATTCTATAGAATGGGGAGGGAATTGAGTAATGGATTTATGTATTAATTTTTAGTACCAAAATTCATTGATGTTGTTAATTGGGGAGGATAGGGTTATCCTTATATAAGTGAGGGAGTTGACATACATGGAATTTTTTAAAATTAAAACTTATAACCATATTTTACACCTAAAAAGTCTCCAAATTGACCTTTATAGATCCTAATATTATATAACATATTCTTATTTTCATAAAATATATTTTAGATAAATATTTATTTTATTTTACCTATATCATTTTATTTTAACCCCCCCAGTAAACTAGTTCTCACATTAACTGATGAGAAATAGTTTTACTATTTTTCCTATTTATTATGAAAAAAATAATTTGACTATATTATATTGAATAAATTATTATTATTCTATATATGGAATTAATTTTATAAAATTTAGTCAATATAATTATAATAATTTAATTTAAAATAAATCCAACAAATGTGATAAAAATCAATTTTTCAAGAAATGTATTTTCAAGTATAAGATGATATTATATTATCTTTATTACTAGTAGTCATCATTATAATAATTTAAATTATAATTTATTGATATATAATCAATAAATTTCAATAAATTAATTCCAAATTATTGGTTCTTCAATTAAATTAAAATGGAAAAACATTATGCACTTCAAAAATGTTTTCAGGCGAATGTATTTTTAAGCATAAAAATAAACATTTAATAAAAGTAATTATAAAGATTATTAAAATATATTTAATTAGATTTAATTCAAATAAATAATATCTATGTTTCTTTAAAACAAATTAAAATCATAATGTTACATTTAAATTTCTAAATTTATTAAAAATATATGAATTTTTTACAAAAAAGATTGTTTTCACTATTAACTGAAAATCAATATTCTCCAAAAAATAACCAAATATCACTCTATGTTAATTTTGATATGATGATTTCAAAAATGAATTTAATTTTATACTACAAATTTACTACAAATTTGTAATGGCCCGAACCCTCCTCGTCAATTACTTTTCCAAATCCTTGTGTTTGGGGTGTCTTGGACACCATCAGTGAGTCAGGAGGGCGTTGGTGTCAGTGTCACCTATCGGTGCCACAGAGGGGTATTGGGGTGAATTCTCCAGTTTTTTCATAATGCCTCTTTTATATTTTAATACCTCTTTTAAAGTGGTTTAAATCCATTATAAACATATAAATGAAATGTAAATCCCTTGGAAGTAGGCGACCCTCAATTATGAAAACTTATGGAATGTCACACCCTTTTCCAAATTTTACAACCTCCCTTGTTTTCTAGTTTCACCCTTGTTATGTGTTTTCTCTGTTTAAAAGTTAGATTTATCAACTCACAGCTGTTCTCTGGTCTACCTCAACCATCTCTGAGGGAGTTATTAATAATTATATAATTCCAATGTGTGAAACTGCCTAACCACATGTTCAATCCATGATATGATTTTTAGGAACATCGATATTTCACATCTCATAAATCTGGGACCGGGCCTTTTATCACAACAAGATCTTCTTTTCCATGGTCTCTTTTTTCCATATTGTGCCTAGAGTCCCTATTCCAAAGATTATTTGTGTCTGTGTGAGAGCCCACCTATTCAGTTCTTTCTATAGTATCTTGCAGTATCATCCCCAATTCGTGGCGCAAGGAGAAAACTTTGATCCTGGATCATCCAAGTAGGGGTTCTCCTTCATCTCTCTTTATTGTGAATCATGCGGGGTGGGTATGATTATGTTCCCTCGGAATGTAGATGAAACCAACTGTAATAAAGATAATAAATAGAAATTTAAGAATGAAGGTGTGGAAAAGTTGATGATGATTTCTATGTTATACCTTTGTCTTTATGTTTTAATTTTATGGGATTATGTCCACTGAAAATTGCAGTCGTTGGTTGTCCTTTCTTTCATACTAATGTTTCCCTATTTTCTAGATAATCTTGTGATTGAATGACTATAACATAGAAACTCGTTAATCACTTAAACATGGTAGATTAAATGGATTCCCAATGAATAATAATCATTGTGTGATCTCCCCGGTTAACCAAATAGAAGGAAGGAACTTTTTATTAGCAAAATAAGAAAACTCTCTTTCATTATTCGGGTGTTATGCATGGTTTTTCTATTTAATGTTTGTCTAGTGTCATGTGGATGAGAATGGAATCTCTGTCTAAGAGGTTGTTGGCTTGTGAATCTGAAGCCATGTGAATCCTGGGGTAAAATAGTCTAGATCAGGTATGTTGAGGCTAGGATTGGTTCCAGTACTTCAAGGGATCTTAGTGATCCCTTTTGATATTGTTACATACCAGAGAACTAAGTGTGAATTCTTGAATGCATTCTTGTTTTTTTTACTTTAGTTGTTGTTTTGACTTGTGGTTATGCTCATTAGATTCCTGTTAGTGAAGTAATATTTAAATGAAATAATTTAAACATGATAACGAGAATGGATAAAAGGGGGAACTGTTTTCTATAAATAGGTTTTCTCTTATTGTGGCTATTGTATACTTGTTCATGTAGGGATAACAATAAGATTTTTTGTGCACTGGAAGGTTGTTGGCTTCAAGAGCCTTAATTTGGTATGTGTGCTTGATTACCAATATAAATAAATAAAAATTTAGTGTTTCTTATACGCACCCCACCCATGTTTACCACTTTGTTTCGAACACCCACTTTTCTTGGGGGAGGGTGTTCTCCCTAACATTCCTATGAGTGGATGATTATTAGATCATTTTCTAATACCTTTCCCAAGTATCCCAAGACACTTCAGGTAGGTTGTGATGGTCTAAGTTTCATTATGGCCCTAGGAACCTCGGGCACGGTGTGTTGTGGTGGTTGGCTCAGGCGTGTGCGGGTAGGTTTGTTTCCCAAATGTCTTCGAGATGAGGTCAAGGTGTCCTCAGGAATGGAAGAGGTTTTTCTGTTCTAGGTGTATTCAGGCATGGTGGTGGTTATTGTGGCCCAAGTGTCTGCGGGTGTGGTTATGTGTGGTTGTGGGACCCCAGGTGTTTGCAGGTAGGATACATGTGCGGTTGGGATAGCCCGTATGGTTGTGGTTGGGGGTGGTTTAGGGAAAACAGTGGGATTTGTGGGGGGTGTATAATGTGTAGTATGTCCTAAATAACCAGTGGAAAAGTGGTCCAGGGTACCCAAATATTGATGTGATATTAATATTACTTTACCTGACTTTCATTATTTGGGGAGTGTTCCTTGATGAGGCTGGGAGGGTAGTTTCATTGCTATGCAGTTTGGTTATATCTATTTTTCTCACAGGGCATTGTAATGTCTCCCCACTTGTGCCTAAGAGATTTTTTACATAATAAGTATACTTTTATACTCAACCCATGTATATAAAACTGATTTCAGGTTTCCATGATGACTTTAAAGACCGTGCTAGATCTTACTAGATCGGTCATTAGGAGTGGTTGTTGCTTAATTTCTATTCTTTTGGTAATTTCCTTATGAGTTTTATTATACTTTGTATCGGTTTATTATGAACAGGAATATGGGAATGGATTTTAGGCTCTACTTTCATCTTTAGTCCTTGGGTTTGTTTGGGATTTTTCATCTTATCTCATATCTTGTTCAATAAAAAGGGTAATTCCTTCCATTTGTGTGAAATTTTTTTACCCTTGGCGCTAGACTCCACTTTGTGGACTACTATCGGATGCACTCAGGGGGGGGGGGGTCATTATCACTTTTTCACATTGAAAAATTAAGGTTAGGGAATCTTTTTGTCCTTTCCCTCATCTTAGAGAAAGCAGGTCATGACAGAATGGTATCAGAGGCTGATGGTTGAGAGATAGGATAAATTTAGGGGTTAGGCACAGTGATGATTTCTTGGGATAGTAGGGAAATAGTGTTAGGAAACCTTGGTGTCTTATGTTGTCCAAGGAATACCATCTAAGACATGGTATTTTAGGGCACCCCATGATCCAATGCAAGGAATCTGGACCTACTAAACGACCAAGTGAGGCTACACTGATTTGTAGGGTAGATTTCCTTGGAAAGGTACATGCACCATGATGACTTGTTTTCTTGAGTGTATTGGGTATTTTGGGAAAATTAAAATAAATAAAAATAATAAACAAAATTTAAATGGGATCTTATACACTACTCAGGATTAGTAATTATTTGTTTCTCCTCTAAAATATGGAAATTGGATGACATCCACGAGTAGTGCAGGTAGTTGAGGCCTAGCAGGTTGATTTGGTTGATCAGCGGAGGGATGATCAAGAGGAAGAGTATGTCATGTGGAAGTATACTCTATGTTCTTTCTAGCGGTATACCCTCAGGAAGTATGAGGGAAGTGTTTCCGACTTGGAGATAGCGGGTAGGATTTAGGGCCTAGTGATCACCTTTCGCTTGATCTGTGCTCCGAAGGAGTAATGGGTTCTTTTAGAAGTTAGTCAGATGAGAGAAGAAGCATGTCAGTGGTGGAAGATCTACCTCAAGGAGAGGATAGAGACTGAGGTTTCCTGGGATGACACTGAGAAAGATTTCTTGGTGGAATTCCTTTCATCCATGATGAATGCCAAAAGAGGCAAGAGGTTCCCTCCCTCCGTCAAGGGAGTATGTCGGTAAGGGAGTGGGGGATCGAGTTCAAGGATCTCATTCTATTCACTCTAGACCTCTTCCTGGATGACGATTCATGGGAAATATGTTTAGAAGAGTCAATACAACCTTCTCTTCAGTTTTTTGTTATCCCCATCACTCTACCGATGTGCTTGGAGGTTTAGAAGAAGGCTGAGGAAGTGAAGAGGATACACACACTAGGAGGTGTGCTACGAGAGGGGAACCAATTTAGCTCATCAAAGGGGAAGGCCATCCGTATTAGACCTACAGCATTAGGGGCTTCTTATTTTCGGCCAGTGGGAAGCATTACATAGTAGGTCCAATTTCGATCTCCTGGTCCTATCCCTTTCACCATGGGCATGGGACCAATGTTCTTTTCTTGTTAAGGTTTTGTGCACCTCTAGAGTCGATGACCAGTTCTAGCTCAGTACATAGGGGTGGGCAGGTTCAGCTCCCACCTCAGAAGCACCATTTTCTAGCCAGATCTTTCAGCAGCAGCAGTAGGGGAAGCGAGCTCCCGCTCCACTGAGGGCGGGCGTTGCCGGAGGAGGCCGACCTAAGTGTGCTTCTTGGGACCTCGACCAAGGTGTGGTCTGGGAGGCGGTCGATATCCGAGGGCAGAGGATTTCGGTCTGGGAAGTTGTGTGTCAATGAGGTAGCAGTTCCAGAAGGGCCTGAGGTCGTTCGAGCTTTGATTACTCTATTTAGTAGTATTTCATGTTCCTTGTTTGATTCAGGAGCATCACACTCCTTGGTCGCACCCAGTCTATACAATTCCTTTGGTCAAGATTTAGAGATACATTCCATTCCCCTAGTATTGATCATGCTAGGTGGAGGTCATAAAATCGTGTTAGACATTTTTCAATGATGAAGACTGATGTTGGGGCCACATCAGTCCGTTGGGGATCTCTTTCAACTACAAATGCAGCCATAAAATGTCAACCTAGGCATCAAATGGCTATTTTCTATGTGTTCTATTATCAAATTCTTCTATAGAAGGGCCATGTTCTCAACTATGGGTGGAAAACATGTAACTTACGTTGGTGAGTGGGGTTTATAGGAGGGAAGCCAGTGAGTGGATCCCCTTCATTCCTTGTTAGTCGAGCTATCAGTGGAGTTAGAAGATATAGAAATTGTGGATTTCCTAGGGATTGTGGTTATGTTTTGGAAATCTTCCCCAAAGAGGTTGTAACTCTACCCCCTCAACATGATGTTGAGTTCAAGATAGACTTACAGCATAGTACTCATCTGATTTCGATGGATCCCTATTGGATAGTGCCTTCTGAGTTTTGCTTATTGCGAATTCATGTCGATGACCTGTTGAAGATGGGTTTTATTTGACCTTGTGTATCGCCTTGGGGTGATTTAGTCTTGTTTTCCAAGAATTTAGAATGTGGACTTAGGCTTTTCATAGACTACTAAAGACTAAATCAGGTGACAGTCAAGAATTGATACCCCTTTACGAGGATCAACGACCTTTTTGACCAGTTGAAGAGAGAAGGTTGGTTCTCTAAGATCGACCTGTGGTCAATATATCACTAGTTGAGGGAGAAATAGAGTGATATCTAGAAGACAATTTTTGGTGTAGATATGGGCACTTTGAGTTTGTGGTCATTCCATTCAGCAATACGAACACACCATTTGTGTTCATGGGGTTCATGAACTCTGTTTTTCTTGAGTGTATGGACCAGTTCATGGTCATGTTCATCAATGACTTCTTGATCTAACAAGGTTAGAGGGGGATCATGCTGAGTATCTAAGGACAGTTTTGGAGGTCCTCCAACACCACCATCTCTAAATGAAGTTTTCCAAGTGAATGTTTTAGACACCACATGTTCACTTCTTGGGGCATGTGGTGTCACATCATGGAATTTCTATAGACCTGTCGAAAGTCGAATCGGTTCTTTCTTGGGAATAACCCAAGAACATGAAAGAGGTTTGTAGTTTCCTATGACTGGACGGTTACTACAAAGGGATCATTCCCATCATCTCTCGAGTTATAGCACCTTTGACACCCTTGATAAGAAAAATAATAGGCTTTAGTATAGAGTGAGCAGTTCCAGACATCTTTTAGTTATCTGAAATGGAAGCTGATTAGTTCCCCAGTGCTAAGGTTTCTAGAATAAGGGGTAATGTTTTAAGTATTCTTTGATGCTTATAGTCTAGGCTTGGGGTGTGTAATGATGCATCAGTGGGGAGTGATCTCTTTTGGGTCTAGGCAGTTACTCCCTCATGAACATAACTATTCTACCATGGACTTGTAACTTGCAACGGTTGTGTTCATGTTAAAGTTGTGGTGACATCGTATCATTGTGGAATGCTTTTCGGTCTTCACATATCATAAGATCCTGAGGTATGTCTTCTCTCAGCAAGACCTGAACTTGTGGAAGTGGAGGTGGATGGGGTTTCTTTAGTAATACCTAGGGATAAGGGAGTTTTTGATTCCATATGGGTAGTGGCGGACCGATTGACTAAATCGGCTCACTTATTAGTATTTAACAAGTCGAGTGCATTGGATGCCTTAGCGAATAAGTACATGGCTGAAGTAGTGTGGCTTCATAGAGTTCCCTGAACCATCATTTCAGATCGGGATACATGCTTTACTTCATGATTCTGGAAGGGAGTATAGCATGATTTTGTCACCCAGTTATGCCTTTGCATCACTTTCCACCCTACGATGTATGGGAAGACAGAAAGGACCATCCATACATTAGAGTGTATGATGAGAACATATGTTCTGGACATCAGAGGATTGTGGGTACGACACTTTCCTCTTGTAGTGTTTTCCTACAGCAATAGTTATCCCTCTACCATCGGCATGGCACCGTTTCAAGCCTTGTATGGGAGACTATTTTGTTAACCCATGTGATGGATAGAGGGTGGGGAGGCAGGTTTTCATGGCCCATAGGTGGTGAAAATCATGATGGAGAAAGTTTGTCTTTGTGAGCGAAAGGATGAAGGAGGATTAGGAATGGTAGAAGTCATATGTCGATCATAGGATGAGACCCTTTGAGTTTGAGGTTGGAGATCATGTGTTCTTGACAGTTTCCCCTCGACATGGGCAGTAGAGGTTTGGTAGGGGGAGTAAGCTTTCTCCGAGGTTCATCGGACCCTTCGAGGTGTTGGGATGATTAAACGAGGTAGAATATCAGCTGGCATTACCACCTCCACTAGAGAGGATCCACAACTTCTTCCATGTATCTCATCTCTTTCAGTATCTTCATGATGACTCCCAAATCCTCGACTGGGGATATTTGGATATCTAGGGAGATTCAGTGCTTGTGGAGCGACCGATGAGAATAGCGGATCATAAGAAGAAGGTGCTTCATGGACATACCATACCCCTAGTTTTTGTGTTGTGGAGGAATGGTGGCCATCAGGGGGGTACATGGGAATAGGAGGCGTTTGATGTGTGCCATCTTCCCAGAGCAATTCTATGTTTTGATCTGGTGTTCTCTTTGTTCTTTTCTATGATGTAATGCTTGAACTTTCTTTCTATAAGATGGGTTTTCCCTTGTTCTCTAAATATGTGTGAAAATTCGTGACTATGAAAAAGAGAGAACATGATCCCTAATCAATACACATTATGGTGCATGCGATTAAACCCATGTGGGAGAGTCAGTGCTGCCCAAAGAGGATTTTATCTTGACATGGAGAAATGGACTCCACAATCCGTAAGTCTAGACTGTGTGACCTTTCTATATTGGTGTGGTTACATAAGGGATAACAGCTCGTGTTTCTGCACTTTTATTAGAGATAGATGTGGAAGATGCGTCCCTCGATGTCAAGGTTTTATTCCATATTTTGAACAAATCTAGGTCAGTTTTTCCTTGAGAGGTATCATACGCGGTGGTTGTTCGGACCCCTATCTTTTCTTTGATTTCACTACTGAATTCTCGAGGGTGTGAATAGTTTGATAGGTATCTAATGTAATGGAATAAACCCTCCTTGTCAATTAATTTTCCAAAATCTAGTGTCTGGGGTGTCCTTGAAACCATCATTGAGTTAGGAGGGCATTGGTGTCAGTGGTAGGGTGTCACCATGGTGTCACCTATCAGTTCCACCAATCGGTTCCACAACTGAATGGTGCCACAAAGGGGTGTTAGGGAGATTTCCCCAGTTTCCCTGTAATGCATCTTTTATGTTTTAATACCTCTTTTAAAGTGAATCAAGTTCATTTTTAAACACATAAATGATATTTAAAATCCCCAACAAGTGGGGAGAACCTTTATTACTAAATCATGTGGCCTCTCACATCCCTTCCCATTTTTTCCAGCCTCCCATGTTTTCCAGTTTCGCCCCGCTTACATGTTTTCTCCATTTAAAAGTTATATTTTTCAACACATAGCCATGTGTTGGTCTACCTCATCTATATCTAATGGAGTTATTAAATATTTAAAAATTCCAAAATCTAAAAATGCCCAACCACATGGTCAATCCATGATCTGATTTTTCGGCACTTCAAGATTTCGCATCCCGTAACTCTAGGATCGGGTCATTTATCACATTGAGATCTTATTTTCCTTGGTGAACATGGATTCCCTCATCTAGAGATGGGTTGTGCCTATGTGAGATCCCTTCTATTTTATTATTCTTAGAGTATCTTGTGACCGCATACCTAGTTCTGGGTGGAAGGATAAAACTTAGATCCTGGATTATCCAAGTAGGGGTTTCTCCTTAGTCTCTCAATATTATGCATCATGTGGGTAGGTTATGGTGATGTTCCCTTGGGACATAGATGAAACAAACATTAACTAAGATAGTAAATTAACTTTTAATAATGAAGGGGTGGGAATGTTGATGATGATTGATGTGTTATAACATCATTTCAATGTTGTGAATTGTATGAGCTTATGTCCACTGAAAAAAGTGGTTGTTGGTGGTCCTTTCTTATTTACTAATGAAGCTATGTTTTTTGGATTATATTGTGATTAAATAACTATAACATGGAAACTAGTTAATCACTTATGAATGGTTGATTAAATGGCTGACAGGTGAATAAGAATCCTTGTGTGATCACCCTAGTTAACCAAACAGAAAGAAGGAACTTTATGTTGGAAAATTCTGAAAACTCCCTTACCTTGTTCTAGTGATATGTTTGGTTGTTATGTTTAATCTTTATGAGGTGACGTGTGTGTGGTAATGGAATATCTGGATGAGAGGTTGTTGGAATGTGAATCTAAGGCCATCTAGAGCCTGGGGTAAAATGTTCTAGACCCAATATGTCGGGGTTTGGTTTGGTTCATGTACTTTGAGGGATCTCACATATCCCTTTTGATGTTGTTACTTATAATAGAATTGGTTGTGAATACTTGAATGCCTTCATGGTTGTTTTCCTTCGGTTGTTGTTTTTCCTCATGGTTATTCCTGTTAGTTTCTCGGTAGTGAAGGAATATTTAAATGAAATAATTTGGGCATGATAACTAGATTGGGTACAAAGGGGGAACTATTTTCCAGAAATGGGTTGTGCTCTGGTTGTGGTTGTTGTCTACTTTTTCATATAGGGATTGCAGCAAGAGTGGTTGTGCGCTAAATATTTGTGGGTTTTGGGACACTTAGGCTGGGATGAGTGATTTATTAACTATATGAATAAAATTTAGTTATGGTGTTTCTTATACACACCCCACCCATGTTGATAACTTCATGTTGAACACCAACATTTCATGGGGGGGTGGGGGGTTTCCCAAAATTACTATGAGTGGCTGGTTATTATATCCATTTCTATTCCCTCTCATAGGTATCCCAATACTCTTATGGTAGGCTGTGATGGCCTAAGGTTCATTATGTCCCAAGACTCCTTAGGTAGGTTGTGCTGTATTGGTTGGACGAAGTGTGTGTTGGTAGGTTTGTTTCCCAAGTGTCTTCAGGATAAGTCCCTGGTGTCTTCGGTCATTGTAGTGGTTGTTCGGGCCTGGGTGTCTTCGAGCGTGATGGTGGTTTTTGGGGCCCTGGTGTCTACGAGTGTTGTTCTGTGTGGTAGTGGTGGCCCAGGTTTTTGTGGGTGGGGTAGAAGTGTGTTTGGGATGGCCCATATAGTTTTTGTTGGGAGTGTCAGTGGGACTATAGTGGGATCTGTGGGGGGGGGGTATGATGAATATGATGTCAAAAATAACGAGTGGGAAAGTGGGGAAAGGTACCAAAATAACGATGTGATATTACTATTTCTTTACGTGACTTGTGTTTTTTGGGGAGTGTTCCTTGGTATGGCTTGGTGTCTAGTTTCCTTTCAAGGAATTTTTATTATCTCTATTTTTCTCACATGGCATTAGAATGTCTCCCAAATTGTGAAAAAGATATTTTGGTTTTACCTAATAAGTATAATTGTATACTCACCCTATGTATATAATTTTTTTTTCAGGTCTCCATGAGGACTTTGAGGACTACTCCAGACCTTACTGGCGTAGGCGTCGAGAGTTTTCATTGCTTCTTTTCTTTTATTTTGGTACTTTCCTTCAAAATTTTCTTGTACATTGTATCATTTTATTTTGAACATGCATATATGAAGGGATTATTGAATTTACTTTTATCTTTTTACCTTGTATTTGTTTTTGATTTTCCATTTTATCTCTGATATTTTTCTATAAAAAAGGAAACACCTTCCATTTTTGTGAGATTTTTTACCCTCGGGTCTAGTTGCCACTCCAGGGCCTACATAAGGTGGAACTTGAGGGTCATTATCTCTCATTAACCTTGAAGAAGGAAGGGCATGGAATATTTCCATCATTTCCATCATCTTATAGAAGGATGGTTGTGGAAAAATTATTTCTATTAATTATAATATTTTCACACAAAAATCAATAAAAATAATTTTTAAGAAAACATATTTTTATAAATAAAATATCATTCATAATGATTGTGTGGTCATTTACTATGAATTTATAAAAACATTTATATTTAGTTGTAGATTTTTATATATATTTCATAAATTAATTATACGTACTCATAAATTTAATGGATATGTTATAACGGTTATATATTTCGTAGTTCATTGACATTTGGTGTTACATGTCATATATAATATCGAGTAGAACGTTCATCTTTTAAAATATTAAAAAACACAAAAATTAATTTTTTTATATTTGAAAATACCATTTTTGAAATCCCACATTGTAAAAAGGGTTAATAAAACACCCTTTTTAAAATAGGGAAATAAAAGATGATATACGTATAGAATAAAACATAACTTTCTTTCAAAATAGAAGAACATTGGTGGGAATTGACGATATGGACAAAGAATAAAAGTGTAACACCCAATTAATATTTGATATTGATAGTGATCATTGATCATATGAAATTGAATTATCGTGATAAATTCAATAAACATAAACCAAAGCGGTGTGAAAATGATATCAAATTGATCATAAATGATGGTAAATGGACAAAAAAATCATGACCATTTTCCAATATTTGAGGAATTATTTTACCATATAGATGAAAAACATAAAGGATTATACTTACATTATGAGTAAAATTTGATCCTTTAATTAATTTCCACCGTATCTCATTTTTTTATAAATAATGAGTGTTGAAGAAGAATTTTTCACACATAATGCAAAAGAAATCAACTTTTAATGGGTCATATGTTCCTCAATATGATAAAGAGATATTCGCAATGTATTTAGAAATTAATTTAACCAAAACATTATTTAAAAAGGTAAAATATGTCCTCAAATGAATAAACCTTTATATAATTAATCTCCCAAATTCATTAGTAATACCCAAATATTATCTTAGATCATTTGATAAAGAAAATATTCTTAAAATTATATAAAATAATCCTGACTATGATTGAACCCTAAATATTATAATGGTTTGATCACATATATTGTTGAGGTTTATATAGAATTTATCTCCAAATAACACCAATAAATTTTAATGTCTCGTAAAAAAAAATTTATGGGTTAATCATATAATCTCTAGGATATAATAATAATTTCCATAAATAACTTTAATCACCCCAAATTCATATTAAAAATACATATGATTAGGAAACATAATTAAATTTTTATTCCATAAATAAAATCTCATAATTTTTTATTTACCTTAATCATATAATATTACCCATAATAATGAACTTCTTCATTAGTCACATAGTCACAAAATCTATTTTTAATTACATAGTAAGCTATATCATATGTTCAAAAATTGTAATAACTCATAATTACATAAAAATAAAAGATATGACAAACCTTAATGGTCACCCTTACTATTAAACTTATGTTAAAATAGTTAATGGTATTCTTTCTCAAATAATACTACAAATTAAACCTAAAGGTTAAACATACCTCAATCCAATAAAATTTCTACCAAATTGATAATAATTACCTCAAATTTTCATTACATATAACATCAAAATGGGAGTCTATGAATTTTAACATATTATTATCATTAAACATTTAAACCCTAGATGTAATCCAAAACTCTTAAGATTACCTTACATGAAAATACCCAAATCTAAAAGGGTATATAAACGATGTTTTGATACTATCTATAATGGATCTGAACACGTACTTCTAGACTTGGTGAGAAAAACATTAAAATTGAATTTCTAGTTTGGATATCAATGAATGTTACAATATATTTTCCATAAAAAAATTTAAGACATCAAAATTATATATTGGATCACTTACATACCCAAGGACTCTTTTGGTTTATATTTTTATATAATTAGTTTAAACACTTCCATAAATAATACCCATGACATCCAGAGAGTATTTTCCCAATATATCCATCTCTTCAAAACCATATTATATGTAATTAATTTAAGAAAATTTTTGAGAACCTGGGGAAAAGGAGACATAAGAAGGGTGATCTCAATTGCTCATTAAAGGTAAATATAAGCATTAACAATTGAATTTCATCAATAAGTATAAGAATAGCATAAGGGTATGAATAAATAAATATATTTAATGGGGAAAACATAAAATAACTCAAACACTTTAAAACATGACCTATAATCATGTGTCATGGATTAAATAATAATAATGTTATGAGTCATAGGAATCAATAATCATGATCTATGTGATCTTATTATTGATTGAAAGAGTCGTTAAAACACTATAAAAAGAGTAAAAAAATGTGTTGTATATTGGAACATTATCTTCATAGAACCATAACATAATACATCAAAATTGTAATAACCATACATCTAACATAAAATATAATTCTATTGAGAACATAATCACTACCCAATGCATTAAAGGGCTATAATTTGGATCACCTATCATATAATGAGCTATAATAGGGCTCAACGAGTCATATCTTGAGCTATAATGAGGATCAACCAGTCATATCTTGAGTTATAATGGGTATTACCCCATCCTATAATTTTATCGGGGTCACCCAATAACATAAAAGTTTTCCAAGTACTAAAATATAAATAAAGTACATAGATCTTTCGTACTATCAAAAAACTCATAAAAACATCCATTATTCCTTTCATTACACGATTAACCATTGGAAAAGAGAAATTTTCTTGGAAAATCAATTTGAAATAATAATAATCCATCCGGATAAAGAATGAGGATGGAATCATTAAAAAATATCCCCAATGGAGAATAAGTAACATTATTGGTTTTTTATATTGATTAATGAAAGTACCATTACAAGGTTATTAAACCATTCTTCTGGAAACATTTCTATTCAGTTTCAAAAACCCTTTAAAAAAAAAAAAATTCAATAAAATTGTAAAATTCATCTCTTTTTTTTTGAAAATTTACTTGTATGATATAAAGTAAACTTCCAGTAAGAAAATGGATATTATGGTTTAGAAAAAGATTATTTTTTAATCTCTAAAATAACAATTATTTTTTACCAATTTTAAAATAGATTCAAAGGTGGCCCATTGGGAAAATGTTTTGAAATTTTTTTATTAAATCCTTTTAAATAAAGTACAGGTATCATGTAATATAGTTTTAGGAAATCATTCATTTTTAAAAAATAATACCTTTTTAAAAACCATTAGAAAACCTGGATATGGAAGAGAAAGGTTCTTGATCTAAAAGAAGAAACAATATTAGTATCACTGATAAACATCATTATTGATATTTATGTAATAAAAAAAAGAGGAAATAGAAAATAAAAATAAAAACTAGAAAATTCACCTTCATCCATGTTTTTGAACAGTGGTTGTATGCCAAACAACTATGTAAATATCATATTTCCTTGGACTTCCTAACTGTGGAAGCTAAAGCCAATGTAGTATGACTTAGAAATTATAACAGTATAAACCATAGAAATAAGAATCATGTTTCCAAAGTATAAAATGTGGTAATTAATTTATATATTCCCTAGTAAAACATTGAAATTGTGTATTATTTCCATGGTTTAAACTGTTGAAATATGTATCCTACTTCTATTGTTTTAACCGTGACATTTGACAATTATACCCACAGTTTAACCATAGATTTTAATAACTAATTCTTTGGAAAAAACTATTGTCACATACCAGCCTAAAATAATATCCAAATAGACCACAAAAGCACCCCAAATTCTAGCCATAGTTTCTCTTCCAAACTCTTATAGACAATCATTTCCATCTCCAATAATATCTTATTTCCACTAAAATCAAAAAAGATATTGAAAAACTAAAACATATAAAATAAAAATTTTATAGAAAATAAAAAAAATGATAAACTCATAAACTATAAAAAAAATGTTTCTAACCATTATTATCTAAATCCTCATCACTATCTGCAGTGATTATCTACAACATGAACATGTGTTCAAGAAACGCTAGCACTATCATCATCACTACCAGTACCATTTACATTATCATAATCCACTCCATCAGTACCCTCTCTATCCTCATCAGTCATTCCAATATCATAATAAAATTCACAATCATATCCATCCTTATACATAGAGTGCATATCTAATAAAAGTGCATCCACTTTTGGTTCACCATATATCATAAGTTGAATATCATATAGAATATATCAACATGAACAATTTTTCATTTTTTTCCTCTACTTCTATTAAGACTCCCTTATAACTTGTTTATTTTTTGTATCAATGGTTTCATGAAAAATTTCTTAATTAACCATTCATGAAATGTTTCTAGAATATTATATACCTAAAGAACAATATTTATATAGCATTATTTTATTTCCAATTTTACAATATACTCATCAACTTGGACCAGATGTAAATGATCATTTGGTCCAAATGTGTGTGGTTCCTTCACCGCTAGTTCTTGAAGATAATCATATAAAAGAGTGTTATAATTTTAGTATATAATAAATAAAAATTTGAAATAATAATGTATCATATAAAATATAAATAAACTAAAAATTTAATTGAGTGAAACAAATTCTACTATAAAAGACAACCCAATGTCGAGTTCATGTATTAAAAATAGTATGGAAATATAATTATAATAAAAGTATTATATAAATATATTTACTATAAGTGGTTAAAAATTTACAAATTTAACTTCATTAGTATCAACACTAGTGTATCATCATTACAGTTGCAATCCACTCCTATTGAAAATTCTAGTAGAAGAGCATTAAATCAATACAAAATCCAATATTATTTGTAGAATTGTAGTATTAATAATTAAATATTTTTGTTTAGATTATTTAGTAAGACTAATACATTGGAAATAGTCACACATTTATATTTTCAGTGGAATAATTATTGTAGAATTGGTAACTGTACTGAATAGTTTTGGGAATTTTTGAAATTTTTTGAATTTTTTTGAAATTCATTTGTATTGTTTGGAAATGTGTTGGAGTGTTAGTATATTCCTTTATATGAATTTAAGATGTTTTTTATTGACATAAATATGTTCTTAAATTATTTGTTTAATTAAAAAAATGGACGAGGTAAAATTATTATGTTGATATGTATGTTTAGTACATAATGGTTGATTAAGAATTATAAATCATAATTAAGAGTCACTCTAATTTTTTTTGTATATGTAAGATTACATATGATGCTATTTGGGATACATAAGGATATTGTAAAACTTATAAACATGATATTTAAAAAGTGCGAAGAAATAATTTGAAATGTAAAGGTTTATTTCTCTACGTGTAAAGGTTATCATATAGGGGTATATAAGGGCATACATAGGGTAAATTGAGATTACAGAAAAATTATATACTAATCTATGATGTGAAAAAGCTAATGAAAAATTATAGTTATACATAATATGTGATTGTATAAACACAAGGGTAAAATAATTTTATAATTGATACGTAATGGTTTTCAAAAAGATACATAATGGTAAACTAGTATCCCATAAAGATATATTAGGGTGGAAGGGAGGTCAGACAATGTTCATATGATTTTCTCAATATATGAATATGGTTAAATGACAGCCAATATAAGAGTATTCTATTAATTTTTTGAAAAAAAAATGATATGATTAGAGATAAATGTAAGGAAATTTTATTATGGTCATAAAATATAAAATTTCATGATTTTTTTAGAAAGTATATAATAATTCAAGCCAATATTTGTAGGGAACAAAATTTTGGGTGATGATAAGATCATTAAATGATAATTATAGGGTTTAAAATACAATGATTTTAATATATTCAATAATGATGGAAATTTAATATTTTTAAAAAAATTATAAAATCAAGGACAATTGAAAACATCATAATATAATATATCATGATTTTCATTATTTCAATTATGAATCAAATAGTGATTTGATTCTATAAATAATAGAAATTCAATGAATCAAATGTACTGTGTGATAAAATAGAGGATAACTCAAAACTACAAATTAAAGAACATCCTAAATATTGAATAGTATGAAAAACTATCATTATATTCTAGTAATCATTATGAGTATGTGAAAGATATTTACGGAAATGATAATCTATTGAGAAGATATAATTCGATGGGGAAAAAGAAGAGGAAGATAAATGAATAAGGATGATGATGTTTTTCCACAAAATAATTTTTATCACCAAAGGTAGAAAATAAAAAGGAATAAGGATAAATTAGGAAAAGTTCTGATCTATATTATCTCTATATCGTAGAAGTTGTATCCGAATAAGAATTGAGATTGAGATGGAAAAGAACCATGTCATTTTTTTATCACCTACCTATGTCTACTATATTTTTGATTGAGACTCATTTTCTTGATATTATATATTGGATCAATTTTTTTAATAGGTCCTTGTTTTGAACCAGAAATAAATCAAAATAATAAAATGAAATCATTATCTGGACGCTATGAAATATTAACTGCAATTTTAAATGGTCTAATAATTTTTTCTAATGTTTCTTAATTCATAGAACTTTTATCATTATTTTTTCTACTGAAAAAAATAATTATGATCAGGGAACGCGTCCATAAATATTTAATTCCTATTTCTACATGAAAATTAAACATAAATAAATAAATAAAAATGTATATTCAATGTTGAATAATATATTACCTAAAAAAATTATTGATCTAGAATTATAGTGTACCCCATATTACAAATATATTATATAGTTCCCTTATTTCATAGGTTTATTTGAAATGATTCCTATTATTAAATAAAAATAAACCAACATTTTAATATGTTTCAAGGGATAAAAAATCATTATTTCAGTTTAATAATTCAACAACTTCAATACATAATTCAAATAAACTGGTTTTAAAAATTTCATAAAACTAAGAACACACATAAGAACCAAATATAAATTAAACTATAATAACTTCTAATTAATACCAATCTAACTTGAAATTGACATCTTAGATTCTAATAAATCATGAAATTAAACACCAACCATTAGAAAAAATAATGAGAAAACCCAATTTTTTATACCACCATTAAGTAATAATTTAAAATATATAAGAAATATAATTTCAAAAACAAATTTGAACAAATAAACTACATATATATATATCTTATTTGTTTAAATTTTGATAAAAATAGTTCTATTTTTTCATTACCACTTCTACTTGAGTGTGTAATTTTGATTTACACACATCACAACTATGTCTTATTTCTAATTTAAATTTTTTAACGCATGCTAAGTGGTATAGATTGTACTTTTCCAATAATTTTTATTAATGTGTGTAGTGATAATAAATAATGTTTAATGGACTTGTTAAAAAATGGTGATGTTGTAAATATGTATTCTCGAATAAATGAAAATCATTATTTTTTGTAAAAGTTGTGTGCAGTTATGTTTAGTGAATTGGTTATGTTTCCAATACCTTTTATTTTTTAATTAATTTTTGATGAATCCCATGATTGATCACAAATATAAATCCCCAACTCAAAATTCATTTAATAAAAATCCAATTGTTATTATTTTTTATGACCAATTCCATTTCATTATACTCTCATGAATTAAATAAAAAAATTATGGACACTTTAAATTCATGTCATGAACACACCAAAACCTTTCTTGATTTAAAATTTGTAAAAATAATGAATTAAATATATGGATGGAAGTTTATCCATATTGATATTTTAAGGAAACTCATGGAAATTCGTCCAAAAAATGTGAATGCAATGATCTCGTCTCAAGAATAAAAATTTCTTGATGAAAATTTTATTAGTGAAATTCTCGTCAGTCTTATTAATTTTGAAATAATATGTGAATCTACCCTCAAATTAAAATTCAATAATGATAATGAAATACATTATAAAAAATTAAATAAATCAAAGATATAATATGAGTTTATTTTTTCTGATAAAAAAGGGTACATGGAAAATTATGAGACTCTCTATGATGTCATGAAACTTAACAAGAGGTAAAGGTATATAAATTGGGGGAAGAAAATATCTTGATAGAATTTATTTAATGATAAATTCTTCATTATCATTTAGGAAGTCACTCAGGTAGCATTAGTATAGGATGTTAATTCCTTTCAATATAATTTCCACTTATATAAATGGCCAAGGTAACTCTATATTAGGCTAAAAAAGTAGAGTAATAATTTTATTTGGGATGAAACTATATTTGAAAACATGGATGTCATCATGTCATGAAAAAATTGTTTAAATCCCACTAAATATGGTGTTTTGGGCATCAAAACTAAGTTTCATTGACATGTGTGTTATTACTAGATTTTTATGGAATATTCTTAAATAATATGTATCACCATTTGGATTCCATAAATACGGAATTATTTAATGGTTATAAGTAGGAAACATGTCTTATCATCACTCATATATATGGAATTTTTTAAAATGTGTTATAATTTCATTCGATCGTACTTCAAATGGGTTGAATCTAGGATATCTAACAAAAACTTTTGGACCATGTATTGGTGGAATAGATCTATTACTACCTCTAATTATGTTACAATAGATGTAGATGATCGTAGTATATGCGATTCAATTATTCTCTTAGATTATATTGAATCTCTTATTCCGAATTGGTATGTTGAGAAAACCATAAGTCAAATATTCAATAATAAATATCATTAATTATGAATGCCTAAATGATTGGTAGGTCATAATGCTAATCTTTATTGTACTCTTCTTGTTACGAACCCTACAAGGTCACCCTTCTGGTTTTTTATTTTTATTAAATAAATTAATTTTCCGTCTACCTTTATTTTTTTTGCATATTTAATAATTTCTAATGGATGTGATGACTCCATTTTTTAATGTTGAAATAAAATATAAAATTTATCTATACAAACAAGAGGGTTTGGAAATTTAAGGTGGTAATATAGATGAAGAAATATATTAATCTATTATGATTCAAACCTATCATAGGGTCACACAATTGTAGAAAATTCTGATGACTCGACAATATAATAGTAGGTTTATTCCGCTAAAATAAGATAGGCCCTAAATTCTCCCTCTAAATCCAAATAAAGGAACCATGTTATATAAATAAATTTTCATGTTGTTTTATAAAAATAAGATCCTTATAAATAAATTTAAGGAAAGGGTTCACAAATTACACTTTTATTCCAATCCTAAAAAATTTTCAGGTACGTTTAACAATTAATGAATTCTAATAGAAAAGAATAAATTAATTAAATGTAAAATTCAGTAAATTACCTTGAAATATGAACTAATATAGTATTAAATTAGTTATTTGTATTATGAAAGTGGGAATTCATTGAATATTGGTATATTTTCAAGATACGTACCTATTTTTTCCCATCCTACATGAAAGTTAATATTGTAGGCCCACCATATCTCCTCATGTTCTATTAACATAGTTCACTTTGTTTGAAGACTATTTGAGATGTTATTTCAGAGTTAAATATTAATACAAATTTGTAAATAAAACATTTTGAATAAATTGATGATTAATTTCAGAAAATATATTACACAATTTTCCACCCAATCCATTTATTTTATTTCCTATCTGCCTTTCTCCCACTGAATTTTTAGAACTAAAATAATATTTCCATGTCTGCTAATTTTAATAATGAAACTCCCCAATTACCAAAATTTTTTCCAATATTTTTTATGTCCTCATTATAATAAAACATGATATGTGTGTGTCTTTTCCACACATAATGCATCTCTTTATGACCACATCTTTTACTTGAATATGATCCTTAAAAAAGAAGTGAATATTTTATAAAAATATATAACTAAAATCTAAAAAAAATACCTTTAATAAATTTAAAACATTTTTCTCTAGCACAATTTAATGATGCTTGAACATGCACAATGTGTTGGGGTTAAGAAACTAGTGGAGTTTTCTCTATATTAGAATGCATAAGATGAAGCAGGGTTGGGGGGTACGATCATATAGAGGGAATAAAAAATAGTGGTGTACCCTGTAAAGATGATGGTGGATAAGGGAAAAAGGTTGAGGTATGGAAGGAGAGGGACTACCATACAAGGTAGTATGAGGAAATGGTAAAAATGGATGGTTGACCCTGTATGGGAATGTCATAAAAGGGTGAGTCATGATGAGGGGAAAGTGTCTCGATGACTGTAGAGACATAATTTGTGAGGTACTACATGTAGAGGGACTACATATAGGTTTAGTCATATATTCTCGAATACCTAACCTACCCTTAATTAATGAATGTTTCCTACATGAGGATTTATATTTAAATAAATTATTATTTGTTTAATGTTTATACATATTCAATAAATAAATAATGTACTCACCCAAAAAAACATATTGTAAGTCCAGCTTCTCTAAATCAGTGATTTTCTCCCATTTGTTTTCTACAAACCTCTTTGTAATACATAATAACCTAAAAATTCATAAAGTTATGTGAAATTTTTAATAATATAAAAAACCATTAAAAATAATGGATGTTCCGACAAAAATCATATTATTTTTAGAACATTAAAACTTCCATTGTGTTTATTCTCATTAAGTTATTTACTCATAAGATGAAAACATTACACAATAACATAATTTTCTACATTAAATATTAGACTATATTAAAAAAAATTCATTTGTCTGTAAGTATTTTATTATTATTTTACCCTAAAAACATAATGATATTATATTTCAATTAATTACCTGAAAAGGAATATTTTATACACATTTTTAGGATATCGTCAGCATCTGACAACATAAAACAAATAAAAAAAAATTCATATCATGTTAAAGATAATTTCCTCTTTATTTGAGTTCATTTTTATAATGAATTATTACATAAATTTCAAAAAAATTAACCATATTCTTGAAAAATCTATCAAATAATTGGTAATTTGTAGAAGACATTTCATAAATTTGAAACTATAATAAATAACTCCTAACAAATTGTTCGGGAATTAAAATATTTTTCAACCATGTATAAAACATACAAATAATGTAAAACAAGATAACTATTATAATATAATTAAAATTTTAATTATGTACCCATTTAAAAATTTTAAAAAAACATGTACCATGTCATAATAATATAAACTAAATTCTTCTAAAACATGTAAAAAATATGATTTATCTATTATAATTTGTAGTTCAAAATCTGTTATAAAAATTGAATCACTTATGTCATAGTATGATTCAATTGAGTTAATACTGACTGATTCATCTAAAACATCAATATCATCCTTTCCTTAATCAATAATATGTTTTATAATATTGTCATCAATAACACCAAATTGTGGTTTTAAATTGTTATTTACATAAAACAATTGTTTATCTTGTGATGTAGAAATGTAAGGCTTATATGTTCACAGATTATAGTATATATCAATCACTTTAAATCCATAAATATATATATATATATATATAGTCCTTGTATTTTCATTGAATTAAACCAATTTCATTTCATCATAGTTAAATGACCACTAACATATCTGTCTAACAAAAATATTCTCTTAATATCCCAATAAGACAACATATTTTTAGATCGAGGTTTTCTGTATGATGCACTAGAAAAACAATCTGATGTTGCACTTATCATGACACCATCATTCTATATTTTCATTTTTGTTGTACAACTATTTATAATGAATTGAATACCATTGAAAATAATTTATTTACGATCACAAAACATGTTGTTCAGACCAAATGACAACACCCTTATTTTAGAATATACATCATTAATTGGTAAAATTTGGACTTAAAATATATCAAAATTGAATATTAAACCACTAACCATGATTTTTTCACATAAAAAATGAATATTTTACCGTTGACTTCAACCATGTAGGAAATTATTTGCTGTGTAATTTCTACGGACTCCTAATAGATAAATAATGATATGCACTTTTTATAATTTCGCTATATTCTTTAAAATTATGAAAGTTTAATGATGTTAGAAACTATGAAGAAATAAAATGTATATATATATAATTTTACTTATATAATGTAATCAATAACCATTCCATAGTTGAATAATATCGTAAGATGATATATTTTTTACTCATCCCTATTCAAAGTATCAAACCAATATTATTCAGACACCCCCCCCCCCCCAATTTGGGGCAGTGATGAAAATTTTGGCTTAGTAGGATCATACATCTCATATTCAATTATCATTTCCTAATTAGATATCATGGTGACATTATCCATATAAATTTTATAAAAATCCAAGAATTAATGCATAAAAAAAATTCACAACATATTCTTCAGGATGATTCTTATTTCTCACATTAGATTTAAATTTAAACATCATTATTTCTATTGGATATATCCATCGACTAAAAATGGGACCACCTGAAAAGAACTTCGGTTGGAATATGCATGGTCAAATGTAATATACATGTGAAAAAAGATGGAGGGAATATTTTATCCATGTCACAACGAATGATCAGTTCATCCATCTACAATTATTCACAAAACATTTTTTAAATATTTTAACAAAAAAGTCACAATGAAAGTGAAAAAGTTGTATCCTAAAAACCATGAAATTTTATGATAGTAAATGTAAAATGGAAATAGGAATCAATTAATGTAACTGGACATGGTATTCATGGCTTTAAAGTGTTTTTTTCTCATATCGTGTATTAACCCATTTCAAAATGTTACTTTAATAACAATTTGGAAACATTAAACATTCCAAGACTTGATGAAATTTTTTTCCCTATTCATTTTTAATCAATGAAAATGGGGATATTCCAAAGATTCTAGCCAATTAACATAGGATGAAGTCTTGGTTTTATAGCCTGGTTTGTTAAATCAAGACATGTACACAAATCAACTTTTTTCCATTAACATTTTAACCATTGTAAGAAACATTTTGCACACATTTTTCTCAATAATAATTATGTTCAATAAGTGATGTAGTACATTTTATAACCAATACAATAACTCAAAGAATATACTTTTTCTCTCTAGTTATTGTTAGAATTATAAGGAACATTATTCTTCATTTTGGAATTTTACTAACACTTTCCAAGAAAAAATATAAAACCATTAAATTCATTATGGATATCACCCATCCCACCCCCCCCCCCCCCCACACCATTTATTGAGGTAATTCATCAGTCTCTATGGAATTATCAATCTGAAATTGATTTTTCCTATATGGATGATCCATTTGTAGAAATCATCAATTCCCTATGAAATGAAAATTTCATTAGAACATTAATCTATTATAATGTGTATTTTCATTCAAATATGATATGATAATCCATCCTTGGTACCCAAACCAGAAATCATTCCATAAGTATGGAAATCATTTATTTCACATAATAATGTTTCACAAGTGATCCATTTTAAATTCTTCATATATCTGCACCCCAATGGTCCAAATATCCTTCAACACATATATTAATGGTTGAAAGTAAATTTCAATATAATTTCCATGATCATTGGGTCTAGAAATCAATATACTCAGGACAGTAACTAGATTTTTCATACACATCTATGACGGTTAATTATAAATATGATTGAAAATATGCCAAGTACTATGTGTAGTATGAAAATTTTGAAATGGGTTTAAACCCCCACATGAAAATCCCAATCTAACATTCTGTGGGTCGAATGAAATATTAGGATATAAACTATCAGATTTTTTCCACACTAACCCATATACAGGATGAACTATATTTTTATTATAATTATTTCTTTCATCTTCATACCATCTGATATTCTTATCCAGTTTTTCTAATGAAATTATTTTTTGAATTGTAGGAATAAATAGAAAGTTCTGTATCACTTTATCTAGTACACGATATTGAGTTCCATATTTAATAGTCTTCTATCTCGATGCACCATGTTATATTCAATCATTTAACTTAGCATTAACCATCCATAACAGGAAATAATCCTAGGGAATTCATGGATGGTAGTACTTTAAAATCCAAATATATCAACCAAATTGGATGTAAAATAATCATTTTCATAAATACATGCATCACCAGGTAGTAATTCACTAACAATTTTTTTTTGATAATTAGTTTTGGTATTAAAAATCCAATAATTTGTTTCCCATGAGACAATCAAATTAAAAACTCATGTTTGGTAATTTTTACACAGGACTAGTAAACTATGTTATTTGAATCTTTAAAATACACTCTAACATGATCAACATTATAATTATAATTATTATATGAAAAGTGTCTTCCCATATTCATTTATTCTTATGCTACTCTACATAAATTTTTGGATTGAGAAACAAATGAAAACTGATTAGAAATATAATATTTCATAAATACATTAATTACCAGGTAGTAGTTCAGTATCAATTTTTTTGATAAATATTTTCAGTATTAAAAATCCAATAATTTTTTTCCCTTGAGACAATCAAATTAAAAACTCAAGTTTGGTAATTTTTTCACATGACTAGTAAACTATGTTATTTGAATATTCAAAATGAACTCTAACATGATCAATGTTATAATTATAATCATTATATGAAAAGTGGGTTCCCATATTCATTTATTCTTATGATACTCTACATAAATTTTTTGGTTTGAGAAACAAATGAAAACTGATTGGAAATCAAATTTTCCATTCCAATCATTTCAGCTAAATCAATTTCATTCTCTACATCATCTTTTTCTCCTTTATAATACCAAACATGATATTCTTTTTGAAAAAAAATTATTGATATGGTAACTTAGTTACTCATATGTTAACCATGGTCTTATAATGCATTAAAATAATGGGAATCAAATCAATCTTTTGTCAGAACCATTATTGAATGAAAAAATAAAAAAATATTCTAACTCCTTCCGAAACTCGTCGGTGATCGGATCAATGTTATACATCCATCTTCTACCCATTCTAATATGAATAAACAACCAGTTATATTTTTTTTACTATTAATAACTTCATTTTAAATCATTAATTCTAAAGAAAAGTAGTATATAAACTCATTAAATTATTATCTGAATTATTAATGAATTTAGAATTATGACACATTCATTATAGATTATTAAAAAGTATTTTCATTTCCAACATTAGAAATTTAGAATACTTTTAAATCATATAAATGTAATAACAAAACTTATAAACAACTAATCATCACATATAAATGGAGACAACCTCATGGGTTTTACCAATACCATCAACATTATCTCGTCCATTATAAATAAATATCAATAAAAAAATTCATAAATTCCCCTATTGAAATTAATTCACCTATCCCAAATCTCTAACAAAATAAAATCATTCCAAACACATTTATATTTTTCTTTTTAAAACAATTATGTAAAAATACATTGAAAAATACATTATTTTCAAAATTATTTAAATAAAACTCCAAAAAATAAAACACATTAGAAAAAAAACACAACCTACAACATGTTCTAACATTTCCCAAATAGGTAAATTGGGGTTAATCCATGATAATTAATCAAGTAATTATGAACCAAGAAGAATATGACTTCATCAAAATATATATTTTCCTTTTTTTTGTTCATTGATATCAACTTCACCTCTACCAACATAAAAAAACTATAAAATGACAAAATTGTTTGTTTTTTAGGGATTATGTAATGGGTCTATTGAAATCAATTCCCCTTAAATAAAATACTTTTAATTCAAGAATTTTTTTTGACTCATAACATCTATTTTAATTTTTTTTCTTTATTCTTTTGAATCGATCACAATATCTTATATATACTCTTAAATCCTTGTAAATAGTTTCTCTAAAAAAATTACATTATATTTGGTACTAGTCTATGGGGACCTTGTTTTTTCAAAGTGGGAAATGAATGAATCAATTATATAATCCTCTTAAACTATGGATTGGGTACACATCACCAAATGATTATATCTATATATTTAATAAAATGAAAATTTCATCCCATAATAAATGATTGTTCATAATTATATTTTATTCATTTATTGATATGTAAAGATAGGATAAATGGTTCCATTTGAAAAATAATTCATTCTTTCACCAAATCATGAATAAGCCTTAGAATTATCATTAATGTGAAAATTATTTGAAAATGCATCATAAATATAAATATATTCATCTACCTCTATGTTCTTCAAATTCATCCTATGTTATCAAAGTAATGATAAGGTACACACCTTTGTGAGAGGCACTGTGATGCACACCTGGAGAGCCTTAGCATTGTTGGGGCACTACACCTTCACTAAATCATGCCAAATGCATACACCTCATGAACCATCACAAAAGGTTCAAAGGTTCCAAGAACTATAATGGTGTCCACCCTAAAAAATGTGGTTTTCCTTTCTACAAAAGTGGATTTGATTTGAAATGGGTGATTGTAAATTTATATATATATAGATATAAGATATTTTATAAGCTTTTTTATAAACCAGATATTATGTTATAGGGATGTCATGGGAGATTGTTTAATGTTTTTTTGAATGATAATTATCATTTGATATAGGTGTTTCTCTAGTAGAATAATTATTTGTAAGACACCAATTACACAAAATATGTTAACCTGAAATTAATAATTCATATATTTTAGATGAACTTATTGTTTGGCCCCATATGGTAAAATTCAAATTTTGATGATTATCCAAAAAAAATTATGCTACGTAATGATTTCCAAATTATATATATGAGTTTACAATATAGGAAATACATACAGTGTGATAGGGGATTCAATGGGATTGTGATACTCAAATTAGTTAAAATATAACGTATTAATGAAAAATAATCCCATATGTGTTTTTATTTATTGATATTTAAAAAATATCTTAGAATTTGTTTAATTTTGTAAGAAATAAATGAATGGTGGATGAGGATGCATTATGATATGTGTTACTATTAAGAGATGGATATTTTCAAAGATGAATATGTAATATTCATGTTGTGTATATTAATCATTCATATAAAACATATGAAAATTTCATATAAAACATATCCAGTTTGCATACACCATGATTACCAGATATGAAAATCCCAAATATAAATTATGTATTGGGAAAATGAATATAAATATTTTATGAAATAAAAAATAAAATACTTGTAAAAGGGAATAAAAAAGAAAACTCATCTATAATAAGGAGACTAATGTGTTGCAGAAATCTGTGGAATGAAGACCAAATTGGCCTTAATGTTTCATAGTTGGCAAAGCTATAATCTATGATGTGGGGAAATGAGAGCACTGATAAAGAGATATCTACTTTGTATCTACCTCGATCATATAATTTATTAGATCACTAAATATAAATCCACTAACAAGAGTTGAAATAAAATATTTTTCCATTTCATTCAAAGGAAAAGAATAATTGTTCTTACTTATGGGAATGGGTGAATCATATTAGAAGGGATCCATAAGGTTCGTTTTGTTAGCCAGTAGGGTTCGTTTGTGAGATAAAATAGAGGTAGGGTTCTGATGACATATACAAAGAGGGTATGATTCATTTGTGTGTTCTAATATTATTAGAGTAGGGAGTGGGTGAGGTTCCATTGTGGGAGTAGAGATCATGAGAGAGGGAACCCAATCGAATTCTTTAATGAGAATAGGAGGTAGGGGAGGGTAGTTTGATTGTGTAGAGTATTGTGGCTCTATCATAAATAGGGGAAGCACCATCCATGAGCAGATCATTGGAGGAAAGGGGGGGCTCGATCGTGAGCACTTTCTAGGAGATATTTTAAGAGGATAGGGATATTAATCATGAGTCCTATCTAGGAGATATTTGTACACTATTGGTGGGGAGATTGACTGATAAATGGGAAGGGGGTTCTCAATGTTGGCTAAGAGAGATCTATGGAGGATTGAGGGAGATCTATCGTGAAATAGTAATGTGGTTTTTTATCATTCTAGGTGAATGGGGAGGGGTGGTTGATCATGCAAGGGTAGTGGGGGGATTGAATGAGAAAGTGAAGGTGAGTTTTATAGCCACAGTTTTAGTTAACCATGGAACTAGATATCTTATTACAATATTTTTATTGATATGTGAAAATAGAAGTGTGGAAATTGATCCATTTTGTAGTAACTCTTGTAATCCACATTCAAAAATAAGATATTATAAAATATATGTGGCTCCAGAAAATAAGAGCATATTATTTATTCCAAATATACCATAAACATAAACAATCACAAAATTAAATGAGATTGTAACATAGTGCCTTTTCCAATTTTTTAACATTTTTATCATATGCCCTGTGATGGAATAACATCTAATGAAACATCAAAAATAAATAACATAAATATATTCTTCATATTACATGTCTAATGGGTATTATATAATCATTATATAATAATATGGGTGAATATCATAAAAATTACCAAATAAAGGGAATTTTAGATGAATGGTCATTAAAAAGATCATATAAATGAATTAAGAGTTAATTAATTGTGAGATTATGAGTATAAAATGTAAATAAAAAACATGTGAAATAAAGAATAAAAAAATTATAGATCAATTCAAACATAACCATGTCATAAGAGAGCCAATAATGAAGAGTTTTAACCCAATGAAAGGAAAATGAGTTGAGAAACCCCTGAACACTTAGTAATTTACAATTCAAATCCCCTTGGATGAAAAAATTAAATTTGAACCTTATGATAACACTATTAATGAACTTTTCATGATATTATAAAAAAATTGGTTCTATACAAACACCTCATAAAAGAAATTAGGGTCATAAAAATAAAATATTCCAGAATGAAAATAAATTGCGAAAAAATACCTTACTGTACTAGTAAAATCTTGATCAAAACTAAATAAATTAAAGAAACAAAAATTGATTTTTAAATACACATATTTTATGAAAATAATAATAAAACACATTCATGGGAAGTATTTACACCTCATAATTTAAATAAGCTGTGAAAATTCCATGTGTATCACAAAAATAATAGTGAGATGAGAATCCCTTACCACATTGGTAACGTTCAATTAAAATCCACTTGGATTATATAATTAAAATGTAAACATAAAATACCATTAATTATGAAGGAATCATGAAATAACAAGAAATCAGTCATTATATGAACCAAAAAAATTAAATGAGTGGATAATATGTCATATGTCTCGTAGAAATAAAAGTGAGACGAGAAAGCCGTACCTTGAGTCCACACATTCCATTTATTAGCTTTTATTCCTGTATAATATGATTTTATCAATTATTATATTTATCAAGAACATTATACAGGTTGAATATATTATAATTAAATAATTTAATTTATTTATTTTAAATTTATATTTAAATATTGATTCAGTTAACTCAAAGTTTTGTATTTTAAGGACTTTCATCCTATATTTTGAAAATTGCTTCAGTATATTGAACATGGTCAAAGGTTTAATTGTTACATAGTTACCAATAAAAATAAAAAAAATAATTATCATTTTTAAACCGAAATTATACTATTAAAAAATCATAAATAATTTCTTAGAATAATGAACTATGTTACAATTATACAGATGGTAGGTCATACGTTCAAAAGATAAATGTTTTCATTTTTAATGATTATTATAGAAAGAAGATAAGTATTATTTAATCTTTAAAAATATATTATGATATCATATATATCATATATTATCTTTAAATACACATACATATACCATCCATGTGCTTTCGTAATAAAAAAGGAATCCCATTACTTCAGGAGAGAGTAATACAACTTCTAAACAAATGATGTTATAGTTTTTTAATGGATGGTAAGGTAAGAAATTATATGAAATATTAATTTTAAATAATTATTAATATGTAATTAATATAATATTTAACCATTTAATACATCATCCTTAACCATCGTGAGATGAGATGATGTAAAAAGAATTACATCGGTTCGAAAGGTGATAGTTGGTCGTACACATGAATAATGGTTTCGTTTTCCAAGTTATGGGAGAGGATAAAGATGTAGGTTATTAAATAAACATAATAAAATAATAATATATTTAATATAATTATGTTGATATATATTCATGGTTGAAAAATATTTTAAGGAGGTGGATGTATAAATAAAATCAAAATTCTCAGATAAGAATGATACCTCTTCTTCATACAAACTCATTATGTCTATACCAAAATACATACTAAGAGGGTTTTCTAACAAAAAATAATTATAAGAGTTTGAAAGGTTAATTAGGAATTTATTTTCCTGGGTATTTTATTTAAAAATGATTTTTAATGTTTTAATATGATAGGATATGGTGTGTCCTTTTATAAGTGGGGGAGAGGACACACTTAGAATTTTTGAAAAGAAAATAGTATACCCACATTTTAAACATTCAAAAAATTTCTAAAATTGAATAGTATCAGTAATTTTATGATATAAGGTCTAAATATGGATATAAAATATAACATTTACATGTTTTTGGGTATTTTCTTCAATTTTATCTTATTTTAACACCCCCCTAGTAAATCAGTTTTCACATTTATCGTGGTAAATTATATTTATAGATTTCACTATTCATTATGTCCAAAAAATAAGTTTAACTTATTATGTAATATAAATTATTATATTTCCATATATCTAATCCATTTTATCAAATTCAATTAATATAATTGTGAAATTTAATTTTAAATTACACCTATAGATGCGATGAGAAAGTTTATTTCAAAAAATGTATTTCTCAAGCGTGAGATGATATTATATTAACTTTATGAATAGAAATAATCATTATATGAATTTAAATTAATATTAATAGAAATTTAATATATAAATTTAATTTAAATAATTAATCATTAGGTTTTATTTTAATTAATTAATATCAAGAAACATTATGCACATTAAAATAATTTTCATAAAAATTCATTTTTAAGCTTAAAAATACTCTTAAACTAATATTTATTAAAAATATGAGTAAAATGTATTTATTTGGATTGAATATAAATAAATAATATCAATTTTCAATGAAATAAAATTCAATTTATATTGTTACATTTAAAATACATATTTTATTTACAAGAAATAAAAGTTTTACAAAAATCGATATTTTTTAGTACTCATTTTTTTTGCACTATTCATTGAAAATCAATATTTTTTGAAAATTAAAAAAATTTAACCCTAAGTTAATTTTGATATGTTTATTTAAAAAATTAAATTAATTTTTTCATATCAATTTTCTTAATGTTCTATAAATTAATTATAATATTTTGTGACAAAAAAATAAAAAACATTGTTTAAAAAACATTATTTTTTTTAAATAAAATGTTTTCACTAAAAAACTAAGTGCTTATTTAATAAGAATTCATCAATAAATTCATATTTATAAGGAAATATATATATATATATATATATATATATATATCAAATGTTAGTTATTCATACCCACCATTTTAATCACTAAGTTATAACGGTCATATATTTCGTAGGTCATTTACATTCGGTGTTGTATGTCATATACGCTATCAATCATAATGTTATTCTTCTAAAATATTAGCATGTTTTAGGTGTTATTTCTGTAATAAAATAAGGTTACATCCTGTTTCATTTGAAAGGGATTATATGGATATTTATTTGATGATAGTCTGTTATGCGTTGGGGAATTTTCGAGCATAGAGGTGTTGTCGTTTGTGGACAAGTTGGAAATGTAGCCGAAATACTGGAGTTAGAATGTAGGTTGTACAATTATTGGTGTGTGATTTTGATGTTAATAATATAAAAGATAGGTTTCATCATAAAAATGGTTTGATCCGCATATACTTGGTTGAGTTACTCGCATGGATGCTCACACATGGGAGAATATTAAAAAAATACATTATATATATATATATATATATATATTATTTTTTAATTTTATTTATTTATTTATTTAAATTTTTGTTTAGATTTATATTTATATATGACCTGATATATATAACAATTTATATATATATAATTCATAAATATTTGTAAAATTATTTATTTTAATACTACAATATTAAAAAAACATAATTAAACAAAATTTAAAAATTTATGATTAACACAAATATAATAAAATATATTTTATATGTAAACATAAATATTAATTAATTAAAATTAAAATATTACAATAATAAACACATGAAAAATTATTAATACATTATGTAAAGAAATGATACTTAAACCAAAAATAATGTGTGACAAAACATTTGTGATCAATTCATATTTTTTAATTAAAATAATGAAAATATAAATGTATAAATTGTTTATATATAAATAAATGTGAGATAATTATAATTATACAAAACACTAATTATCACACATGTTCAAATTCTACTAATATTACTATTTTTCAATTGCAAAAGAAAAATTTTATTTAGATTCTCAAAAAAAATCTCTCGTATTGACATTTATCAAAAAGATAAAAAATTGATTTCTAAAATACTATATATCTAAAATAATAATAGTATTAATTACCCAATATTAAAAAATAAGAAAAATTTTAGAAAAATTAACTTCTAATAATAGTACTTATGTGTGTAGATATATGAAACTGTCTACAGTTTTACTATGCAGGAATTATTAAAATTAAAATATTAGGAATCTAACATAACAAGTTCAACCATCATTTTCTCATATTAGAAAAAATATGGTTTTTTTTAATATGTCATCTAGTAATTTTTTAGTTGTAAAAACTATAAAATATCATCCCATTAATTCACATGATGCTTTAGAAAATAAAATCTAACATTTTTATGATTTTATTGAGTGTTGGAAAAGATTTTTAGAAATTAAAATAACACTAGAATTATCAAAGACAATTATAATTTTTTCATAACTAATATTAAAATATAATAATGTTTTTTAATACAAATACATTTAAAAAAACATATAGTATATGAAAATTAATCATTCTCATATATAGATAATGAAACTAATAGTTGTTTCTTAGAACACTATGGAATAAATTTCTTACTGAGATAATGACACATTCCTTTTGTGATTTTGCGGTCAAGCCTAAAACTCCAATACCAATTTTGGAAAAAGATAAATAATCAAAACAATTTCCATTTGAATAAAATAAAAAGTACCAATATATTATTTAATATTTTTAATAACTCTCTTAACATATTTATGATGAATTTCCTTTGGATTTGAACAAAATATAGCACATAAACAAACTAAAAATGTCTTTTTCATCCTAGATGAAATCAAATACTTTAACTTGCCTACTATGCATCAATAAATTTTAATATCAACAAAATATCCAAATTCATCCAAGTCTAATTTACAATTTTACTAATATATGTTTTCATATACTTATATGAATCATGGCCAAACCATTTAACGTATTTTTTAGCATTCATAGATTAATTTAAGAACAAACAATTTTTTCATTGATTAATTTATAAGACATGAAAAAAATTAAATTCTCCCATGAATCATATATCAAACTCACATTCATCAGTTTAGAAAAAATCATTACAAAATAATTCATATTTTGAATCAAATATTATATCATTAACATAAATATTTACAATCAAAAATTAATTTGAAACATTATCTATAAAAAATATATGGTAAAATTCTTCTTTAAAAAAATAATTTTATAATAAAAATTTAGATCATCCCTCATACCATTCTCTAGGAGATTTCTAAGGCCATATAAATCTTTTATATATTTAAAACCCTGATTTGGAAATTTTTTGGTTTCAAATCACGGAGGTTGTTTAAAAAACATCATAAACTATTCAATTTAAAAATGTATTTTTATCACTTTTAGAAAAGGATCTTATACCAATGGTATGGAACCATTAGTATATGTACCAATATAATTGGTATAGGCTATAATAAAATTTTTGTTGGTTGTTGTCAGGTATGGATTCAGTATATGTGATATTAAATACCAATACCAATAGTTTTGAAAACCATTGGAATAGGTAATTTGAAATAAAAACTCAACTGGTTTTGAACCCTAAACCTTCAATTTCTATCTTGAAGACCTAAATACTAAGATACAATGTTTTTTTGAAACATAATATGTTATATATGTATATTTATGTTTTTAAGTACATAAATTCTTGATGTATTCAATGTTATTTGATAAAATAATCTATCAAAATTCAAAATAACTAGACCAAGGGTTATCCAAAGCATTGGTTTAGGTATTTTGAATTTTGGGACCTATAGCTACGTTTTAGGAAAAAACCATGGTATAGGTTCATTAAATAGAGGCTACAACAATGGTTTTATCCAAACCCTTGGTATATAAATCACTTTTACTAATGTTTTTTTTAACCACTAGTATAGGGTCATTTTAGGGAACTTATACCAATAGTTAGGCCAAAACCATTGGTATAGATCTATTTTTTTGTATTGTACATCCATATAAAATAATTTTATATTATGGAAACAATAAAATTATAATAAAATTATAATATCTTATAACCAAGAAACATGAGAAAAATAATATTCAAATCCAATTTCCTCTTCCTAAGAATAACCTTGATCCACTATCCATTATTTTAAACTATTTTTCCAACTTCATCATGACTGTTATGAAAAATCCAATCCATTTAGATGATTTGTTTATATTTTTGTAGTTTTAACAAATTCTACACTTTATTTCTCAAAAATTTATTTAATCCATCATTCGTATAATTAATCTAATTGGTATCAATTAAATATTCATTAATATTTACATTGTGAAATTAGTTACAAATGAAAAATTAGAATAGTAATGTAAAACATATTTTACTCCGTGTATTTCTTATTCAACATTTTAAATTATTTATTCAATAGGATGTCTTTTTATATTTTTTCACTAATTAAGATCATTTTTTAGAAAATATTTTCTTCCTTTTAATTAATGCATTCTCATTTTCATCAATGTTATCTTTACTAAAATTGAATTCTATGAAATCCTCTTCATCATTATTTGAATTAGAATTATGCATATTATTGTTATTTTCAATTAATTTAATATTAAGAGACTCTTCAACAACTAATTTTATCTTATTTAAAACTCTATATTATTTACTAGAATTATAATAACCTACAAAAATTCCTTCATCACATATATAATCAAAATTATATAAATTATCTTTTTTATTTAATATAAATACTTTGCAAAAAAACACATGAAATATTAAATTTTGGTTTTAAATAAATTAACATTTTCATGAGGGTTTTTTATTTTGAAATGTACTAGTAGGCATTTTATTTAAAATAGGAAAGGTTGTATTGATAGCTTAGGAGAATTATGTTCAATAAGAATTGATCTATTCATTTCTTGAATTGACATATTCATTCATACAAAGTCTACATTTTGGTGTGGTTTCTTAAGGGGATAAAATTAATTATTTTGTGAATTAAATTAAAAAAATATATCAATTATAAATGAAAAAATACACAACATCTATAAATTTGTCAGATACAGTTGAAATATTTTTTGAGATTTTGAATAATTTTACATAAGACACAATATTTGGTTAAAGTTCCATTTTTATATGATAGTAAATAAATCTAGTTTAATCCTGTATAATCATCTACTATTATAAATACATGTGTCTTACCACCTAAAATATTAGGTTTGGTAGGACCAAATAAGTCAATATACACAAATTTAATACATTTAAAAGTACTAATATCATTCACAGATTCAAATCATTCTTTATGTTTCTTACTATTAAGAAAAGAATCACACATAATGTATGTTCTTGTATATAATTTTGGAAATTGTAAAACCTATTAATCATTTGAAAAAATATTCTATAATATGAAATTTTTATTTCCAAGACTCGTGCACCTCTAAATATCATTTATTTTTACATCATCCATATGAGTGACCTTTTGTTTTGTTAAATTAGAAATATTAATAGTGTAAACATTATCTTATCTATTTGAAGAAAATAAAATAGATTTATTTTTAAAAACATTAAATTTATCTTTTTCAAAAATAACATTTAATATATCACCACATATCTATGATATACTTTTTAAATTAGGTTTGAGACCACTTACAAATAATTCCATTGAAAAACTATTATCTTTAAAAAATCCAAATTCTTCAATGCCATTAATATGACCTTTAGAGTTGTCTCCATATGTGATTAGGCCCCCATCACATGAATTAAGATATATACATTTTTAAATATCACTTCCCTTGTTCTTGGAACACCCACTGTCTAAATACTATGAATCAATGATATTTCTAAGGATGATTTCCTAAAATTAACCAGTCTAGTAGAGTGTTCTAATTTCCATGATAAATTATGTCCAATAAAATTTGTAATATAGAATTTTGGAACTCAAAAAGTTTTAATCGTGTTTTTTTCTATTTATATGAGAAATATTTAGAAATTGGTGTATTTTTATAACCAAATGATTGTGTAAATCTTATAGAGCATTCATTGGAATAATTCCCTTTCATTCTAAATATAAAACATTTTACAATTCAAATAATTCTTTTGGGTATTTAAACAAAATTAGTCTTATTCAAGAATGATGAAAAACTATTATGACCAAAACCATTATTCTTAGAGTTTGGATTCATCATACTCTTCATTTAATCATATTTATATTTTCCTTACATAAACTTGGATAACGATTCATTAATTTTTGTAAATTCCATTTTAAAATTCACATTAAATATTTTAAATGTCATCTAAATCAGTTTTGACACCGGAAAATGTGTCCCAAAATATTTCCAAATACTCCTATAAATGATCAAAGAGAATAACCCGTTTCTTAAGCTTTGATTTGATAGGTCTTAGATCCCGAATGGAGTTACCGATTTGGAGTTTTGAACATTTGATGTTGGGATGGAAAAATGGTTCATGGAGCCCATTCGTGAAGCTCCCCCCACGATTGTGGAGCGAAGGAACTTAACCGGAGCCCCCGGAGCCTCGCGGCCAGTGCAAAGCTCCCCCATCACAAAACCACCACAGAGCAAGGGGGTGGGATTCTCCGCAAATGACATTCGTGACCCACTGCGAAGCAAGGAGGCGGGATGCTCTGCGAACCCCTTTGACATTCGTGATCCGCCGCGGAGCGAGGATGCATGATGCTCCCTGAACCCCTTTGGCATTCACAATCCGCCACAGAGCAAGCTCTGCCTGATCACTAAGCGAGATATACTTCATGGTGCCTCTTGCCTAAAAATACATATCTCACCCCCCTCATAAAGATGATCAGGCCACCATTTGGGTGCCCGACCTCCCATTTCAGGGAGCTCAACATTCCTTCACGAAGCTACTCTGTGAGTCCATGCTCCGCGAGCAACTTACTTCGGGAAGGTGATCCACAAGTCCATGCTCCAAAATTAGCTTCTTTCACGAAGCCGCTCCACTAGTCCATGATTCGAGAGCAGCTTTCTTCGTGAAGATGCTCCATCAGACCCCATGCTACATGAGCAGCTTCCTTCACGAAGTAGCTTTGTGAGACCCCATGCTCCACGAGCGCCTTTCCATCGAGAAGTTTCTTTGCGAGACCCCATGCTCTACAATCCCCCATTACTCTGTGAAGCTTCATCGCAAATACCTATCCTTTGCGAATCTCTTAACTTCACACCCACCAGTCTATATCGAGGGGCATGTTCCCCCGCACCCTCACTGGGGTTCAGTGTTGCGCTATGGTCTCGGCCCTCTAGTCCAATCCCTTCGCTACCATCACTGAGCCCCATGAAAAATGGAGAGTCTCACCATGAACCTTTTGGTCCAGGATGTCGGCATTTTCCACTGCACCCATATGCACACCCACCTTCCACCTATGGAATACCATGATTTGAGATACTCCTCCAAACACCATGAAACACCTTGATTCGATATTCTCCTCTTTTTCCCTTTCCCATGTCATGATTTGAGAGTCTCATTATGAATTCCTTGATCACCTTGAGTTGAACATTCCTCAAGAAACTCATGAAAAACCAATCACTTGGCCCCAATGTCAGGTTGAACCAGAAATGGATGCTCTTGCATAAGTCCCAACACCATCCATTACTAGGTGACTTCTGCCTAACAGTCCTTCCTATATGACTTTAAACTGCAGTACACCCTATGTGCCTAACATAGGATGAATCTTTCTTCGAACAAAAGATTCCTTATGCTCCAAGAATGAGATGCCAATAGTCTTATCTACAAGACTATAAACCGCAGTGCACCCTATGTTCCAAACATAGGATGCCTCTTTCTCTAAACAAGAGAAGACTTATGCTCTTAGCATGAGATACCAATGGTATTATATACATGACTCTAAACTATAGTATGCCCTATGTTCCAACCATAGGATGCCTCTTGCTCAAAACAAGATATGCCGTATACTCCAAGTATGAGATGCCAATAGTCATATCCACATGACTATTAACTCTAGTACACCCTATAATCCAAGAATAGGATGCCTCCTGCTTCAAACAAGAGATTACTTATGCTCCAAGAATAAGATGCCTAATTCCATGATTAGAGTTGTGTAATTTCAACAGCGTTGGAATCTGTTTAAACATTCCATCACTCGACCTCAAACATTGTGTGTCCTTCATTCAAATCATCATCCACTTCCATGTCTGAAGGGACCCCCTAATGGTCTGGTCCCATGCTATATCATCTCACCTACCACCCTGGGCCAACACCTTGGAAGACTTTGGATGACACTTTGAGTCAGGTCCTGTGTTTCGAACATGTTCAGCAATTGACCCTCATTTTTTTGTCACCATTTCAGGCTAATGCGATATGGATGTTGTGTTTCGAACATGGTCAACAGTTATCCTCCATCATCACGCCACCCTCATTGCATTCTGAATGTAGGGCATATGATTCACAATTGTCATATCCCTTTGTTCAGACTGGTTCTAATGCACTTGGCATTATCCCGCTTGTGCACTAGAGCATAAGTGTAGACCTCAATTATGTGCCTCAACCCACTAGTGAGTTGAGATGCACCCCTGACCAAACATGAGGATGACACCTAGGAAGCTTCCTTGCATAAAACCCATTCACCATTGTCTCTCCATAGTAGCACCCGGACAGCTTCATAGTGTAATCCCCAACCACCATTTTCGCTCCATAGCGACACCCGGGCAGGTTCCTTGCGTAATCCCCATTCACCATTTCCGATCCATAGTGGCACCCAGGAAGCTTCCTTACGTAAGCCCCATTCACCATTTCTGCTCTATAGCACCACCCGGGCAGCTTCCCTGTGTAATCCCCATTCACCATTTCCACTCTATAGCGGCACCCGGGCATCTTTCTTGTGTAATCCACATTTACCATTCCCACTTCATAGTGGCACCTGGTTGGCTTCTGTAAGTAAGCCCCATTCACCATTGTTGCTCCATAGAGGCACCCGGGCAGCTTCTATGTATAAGCCTCATTCACCACCCTTCATGGACGCACCTCTGCGTTGTGATCGTCTGGTCCTTGTTGCCTCGAGATTCTCACACTGAGCACGACTCATGTGGTCTTAGAGTAGTAAGCATCGACCATGAAATCCTCCCTAGGCCGCCTCAGAGTGCAAGCCCCAAACTCCTTCCTAACTATGTGGACATTGATCTTTGACAAGGCATGGTACGTAGGAAGTCTCCCTGAGGTTCAAGCCCAACAGCCATCGGTTTCGGCCCCTCTTCATGTCGGTTCCCACTCCTACCTGAACTACAAGGTCATTGATCCTTGCCAAGGCATGGTACATAGGAAGCCTCCCTAAGGTTCAAGACCACCATTCATTGGTTCCGACACCCCTTCACATCGTCTCTCACACCACCTGAACTACGTGGTCTTTGACCTTTTCCTAGGCAAGGTGCATAGGAATCCTCCCTCACGTTCAATCCCACCATCCATTGGTCTCGGCCGACTTCATGTTGGTTCACCAAACTCTCCTGTTCTACGTGGACATTAATCCTTTCCAAGGTAAGGTACGTAGGAAGCCTCTCGGAGGATCAATCCCACCATCAATTGGTCCCGACCATCTTCACGTCAGTTCACCAATCCTCTCCTGAACTACATGGACTTTGATCCTCACCAAGGGAAGGTACGTAGGATGCCTCCCTTAGGTTCAAGCCCATCTTCCATTGGTTCTGACCCCCTTCACGTCGGTTCCCACTCCACCTGAACTATGTGAACATTGATCCTCTCCAAGGAAAGGTACGTCGGAAGACTCCTTGAAGTTTAAGCCCCACACCATTGGTCCCAACTAATTTACTTCGATCCACCTCGGTCCTACATGACATTAAACTATACGGCCCCTTTTTCACCTAAAATACACTAAATTGTACCCGTTCGCACTATGTGGGATTCTATCCTTGTCTCCTAGACATGGTACTTATGAATACTTTGTGAGGTTCAACCCCATCCAGCAGTAGGCCATTGCGACCCCCATCCAACGGTAATCTGGTGCGATCCCCATCCAGTGGTAAGTCGTTGTTACCCCATCCAGTAGTAAGTTGTTGCGACCCCCATCCTGCAGTAAGCCATTGCGACCCCGATCCAGTGGTAAGCCATTTCGACCCCAATTAAACGGTAAGACATTGTCAACCCCATCTGTTGGTAAGCCATTGTCAACCCCATTCGAAGATAAGCTGTTGATGTCCCCAATCGACAGTAAACTGTCATCAGATGAACTACATGGACTTTGATTCCGTTCCAGAGGGATATGTAGGAAGCCTCCATGAGGTTCACACCCATCACACATGACTCGTCATGATATATCTCTCGATCCCATGTGTTCTAGGAAGATCATGCCCTAACCTGGAGGTTCAATTTCCTCCAGATCTCATCCATGCATCCATTCTCACAGTTCACTTCCTCAGGTGTCCCATCATCCCATCAAACTATGCAGACTTTGATTCCCTGCCACTAGGATACGTAGGAAGCATCTTTGAGGCTCAATCCCAACATTATCGTCACTATCCTGATATTTCCATATCATTCCCCATCCACTTCATTTAACACTCCATCATCAATCTTGATTTTCACCTGGGTCGCCACATCCTGGTGAGATGATGAAATCTATCCCAGCGTTGCTCCTTACGGTACCCAGGCAGCTGACCATGCATAAGCCCCACTCAATCCATAACCATCCACCCAAGAGTATCCCCCTTGAGATGGGATGCTATCCATGTGTATTCCCCAGCATGTATTCGGGTTTTTGTCCTCTATGTACACCCTAATTCATCATCCCTTTGAACTACGTGGGTTTTGATCTCTGTCATCTTCACATGGTATGTAGGAAACCTCCATGTGGTTCAATCCCAGGAAATAGTAAACCATGGTGCCCTCAATTATAGGGTGCACTCTCCCTGGTTTTCCCTCAGTGGTGTTCAGATCAGCCATTATGGTGTGACATATTCCCTCCATGGGATGCACCACCATGGATTCGTCCTCATTGGGTGTTCTGATCCATCCATATTCCAGGTGTTGTGTCCTTGGGATATACCAATCTGATCTATCTCTATGGAACATTATGATCACTCTCATTCCGTCTTGGAAAGATGTTAATCTCGCGGCCTACCTCGTGTTAAACATGAGATGCCGGAGGAAAACATCGGAAGACACACCTTTGGTGTAACTATCTCTGCTAGATGTTAAACTCATGAAAAACCCCATGTTAAACATGGGAAGCTGAGGAAAACCTCCGAGACATGACTCTGACACAACATACCCTACGACCAACGTGGGATGCCTTGGGTTTTTCACCCTTGAGATGCCCACTTATGAGGAATAATACAGGTTCCCCAATCTCCATGCATCCAAAGATGCCCCGACAAGCATGATTTTGTCATCTACTCCGAACGAAGGTTTCTACCATGTCAAGACCCCATGAAATATTCCAACAGAAGTATTGTAATTAACTGGAATCCACAAATATATGTTACCAAGAACGAGATTCACAAACCATGACTTAATCTTTAAGGGAGACCTGGACTTGCTAACGATTTCCTGGGAGGAATCCATATAAGGAAGAACCGTCATCCCATCATCCCATTTCGATCAAATAGAAGACATCCCTGAGTAAGGAATGGATGTCGCCCGCCTTTGGAAAGAAGGAATTAGGGGCCACAGCTACACCTCCCACAAAGACAAATGCATACACCCCGACGAAAGCATTGGAAATAATCAGCATAAATATTTTTATTTGACCCATAAGCTTTATTTCTCAATTTCATATTTTATTACCTGAGTTTCTTGAATTCATTATCATATCTGGTCATATCATCCAATGTAGAATTAAACCCTCTTTTCCGGTATTTATTATTTACATGTGAAAAATATTTCAATATTTTGTTGTCTTATTTCAGTCTTAACATATTTGAATCATAATTTATTTTAGATTCCTCATTCTGGGAAACATTGGTATTCAAGTTAAAACATTCCCATTTTAGTTTTTAATTTTCTTCAACCACCTTCTTATGTTTAATTTTGATGTCAGTTTATTATTTAATAATCTGGATACTTTAATTTTATAATTTTTCGTTTTATTTGTGTAGTTGTTTGAGTTTATAATTAACATAACTAAAATCAAAACAATAATCATTATCAATTAATTTTTCATCTTTAAAATTTTGATTATGATCAAAAATATTATGAGTAATTAATTGAGTGAAAAATGAATTAGTTACCCCTAAATTTTTAATCATTGAATCAATGTTCCCTATCTCCCATTAACTTTTGGAGTCACTGCTTGATTCTGAATTTTATGAGAAGTCTCGTACTATAAAAAATATTGAATTTCCGTTATGATTTTTTATTTTTATTTATTTTTATGTTTGATTTTGGTATAATATTTCTATATCTGACCTTTATTTATGCTCTCATAATAGTTTATTTATATCAGAACATTAATAATACTATAATTACCTTTCTTGTGCTCCTTTTTTAATTTCTATTGAACTGCCTATTGCCACTTTTTTCATAAACATGAAAAATAAATTATTGTTAAAATGAGCCGTATATTTTTCACTTTATTAGAACTCAAATTAAAAATAGTTATAGGATTCATTAATATTAGACTTAAAATAAATATCATTTCTCTTTATAGACTCCTCACTGGAAAAAAAATTCAAATAGAATTCATACTACAACAAAGAACTGGTCTGTTTATCTAAATTATATTATTTTTATTTATTAAATTCATTAAAAATAACATTATTTCTATTCGATTTTTTTCATAATAAACAATGTACTCTTTCAAAAATATATGAGCTTTCCATTGATTCACCAAGTACACTCATGCTATTAGAAATACTTATAAGTTGATGGAATATATGGTTCACTGACACATCTTACCCCTATTGGAATCATCGTATTTTTCATGTACCATTCACATATTGGTTCTTTTAAGGTTTTATGTTCCATATTGAGTGACTTATAGAATTTTTTATGTCATGGGATGTTATACGGGATTAAACATGTCTACATACACTTCTAACTATAGAACAGTACAAATTATTCATTATTTTATTATTTAAAATATACATTACTATATTGCTACCTATGAGGGTCTATGGATCATATTTTTAATTTATTTCGATCACTATAGAATTTTCCAATGATCCCTACTTTACTTCATTAGGTTGGATTCTTTTCGGTCTTTCCAAATCTCATAGTCAACTCTATCCAATATATGGGGGAATTTTAGGTATCCAATGAACATTTCCATTTAAACATTTTGTCTTCAAGAACATAACATGATTCCTTATTCTATTAGGTCCAGGTTATCCAATTTATAAATATTCGTAAAAATAAACAACATAACATATACATTAAAAAATAAATCCATGTCATAAAAATTGATTAATCAAGATAGGTGTAAATACAATACTAGAGGGTGGAAAAATCATCTTTTAAAAAAATAAAAAAATAGTTATATTGTTGAATAATCAAAAATTTAGTGTTTGGTTGAAAATTTAGTGTCGTGGAAATTAAAATATATACACATTATTTTTAATGTAGTTCGGATCACCATGATTAAATTCCAATATTAAATCTTCTCTATTCGGTGGGATGAGTTGTGCCCACTAAGTGATACTCTCTTTTAAAGGTCTGATAGCCTATTTAAAAACTATTCCTTTTACAATACCAAAAGGCATAACCCTAACATTTTACATGATTCACAACCGATTTTGACCTTGATTTTCTTCTTCTGTAATAATCAAATAACCTTACTTTTTGTGGAATAAAAAACAATTACTAACTCACTTTTGATTGGGAAAAGTATAAACTAACATTAAGAGTTACAGACATAATAAAGACAAATAACGTGAAAAAAACCATAAAACAATGAAACCATTAGGGATCAGAAGATATTGAAGGTGATATATCACAGTGATCTATTCTCACATCATTAGTAAAGAATTTAACATATATGTTCCTTTATGATCACACAAATGGAATAATACTCGCAAAATAACATAGTTTTGTTTCATGAAGATTGTTCTTATAATAATGTATTCAAAAATTCATCAAGTACTCAAAATAGTTAAAAATTTACTCACACTACATTCCTTGGTCCCTATTTATTATCTAATCAACCTCGGTCACCTTTTTTCTCTTAATGTGGGAGTTTCTTAAACTTAACATTGCTAGAAAATGGTTAGAAATAGTTACAACATAGAAATAAGTTTTTAACTATTAAAACAACATTCAAATATAATAATAATAAGGATTTGCATAAATTCATTCATTAAAATCATTAAAAAAATTCTAATATTCTTTTTATAATAAATGATAGCAGTCCATATAATTAAATTAATTGAAATTGACCCCATAAACATACAATAAATCAGTAGTTAAAAAACTATAAAAAAGTATGAATGAAATAATATGAAAATTATTATTTCCATGATATTTTTATATTCACTAGTTTAAAACATAATTATTATAATAAATACTTATTTTACAAATAAATATAATATTTTTAATAGATTAAATAAAATTACATCTAATCATTTTATAAAATTAATTAATAAATAGAGTAATGTATAAAAATTTATTTTCACAAAATATATATAAAGAAAAGAACATAACGTATGAGGAATAATACTTGATGTCAGTTAACATAAGATGTTATCACATCACATGGTCTGTTCACTGGTTGTGTGAAAAAAGTGTTTGTCTAATCACTTACTTGTGGTAGGTCGGTCTTTTGGTCACATTGATGTTTATTTATACGATCACATTTAAAATTAGTCAAATATTAACTTTTGAAATGTATTCATTCTTTCAGTTGACAAAAATAGTAATGCGGTCACTTATAAAAATACGAATTGTGGTCATTATGAAATAACAATCATGGTAAGGTAAAATTTTAATAATAATGGTAACTTAAAATTTTAATACTCAAGCTAGAATAAAAATACACTTGTGATAGGTTGTAAAATTTCAACTTATGATAGGTATGGCTTCATGTTGTCTTCATGTTATAGTTTTTGGTAACATAAAAAATTGAGGGTAACTTACCTTAAACTCATGGTGGCTTTAAATCGTACAGTATGGTTGGTTAATTATATCTTTTGATCACATTTCTCACACTAAAATGATACACAGATGCTCCATATTTATCATGGTAACTTCATATATAAAATCAATGGTAACTTCATAAACTGCATGGTAGGATGGATGCTTCTTTTAGACATGTATTGATAATGATTCATGGTAGGCTCCAAACAAGGAGTAGTTGTGATGGAGTACAACATATAATGATGAAGATATTCCATGCTTAAAGTTCTAGTAGGGATAGAATTTATGTCGAACAAGCTGAAGATAATGATTCTCACGTTTTTGTGGTAGGATAAATTATATCTAAGGGTGATTTACTAGCTATTGTCCATACTATCGTCGTATGATTTTGTAGTCAGGGTTATGCGGATGATATTCTATTGATTCTTAGATGAAGGTAGTAGATGATGTGCTACTTTTTTTCAATAATGGAGGTGTTTTTTTAATGAATAGCCATGGTATGTGTTCAAACTACTATTGTTGGAGAGGGGGTCATCTAGGAATTAGTGGGCGATGTCAAATCTCACTTGAGATATGTTGGGTGTCATCACTGAAACTGGTTGAGTTGTGGATGCTTAATCAAGATCCTCACATGAATACATTCACAAAGGATTAGAAGAATATAATAATGTGTATATATATATATATATAATATTTATTTATATTTATATTTATGTATGAACCATTGTATATAACCATTTATATATATATATATCTCTCTCAAATATATTTTAATTATTTATTTTAAAAATAAAACATTATAAACTAAATTAAAAAATTTCAAAACACAATATTTAAAGAAATATGAAACAAAATATTTTATGTGTAATATCGAATATTCAAAAAGTGAAATTAAAATATTACAATTGTTAACATATTTAAAATTATGAATACATTATGTAGTATAAGGACACTTAAATAAAAAAAAATTGTGGAAAGACGGTTTAAATCAATTCACATATATAAATTAAAATAATGAAAATAAAAAAAAATAGACAACTCAAATTTAAATAATTTTGAGATAATTATAATTTTTAGAAACCTTAATTAACAAAAAATTTAAATCACTGACATTGGATTGGGTTCACTACCCCATTTCCTTATTTCCTTGGTAAAATTTCAATCCCAAGATAATCTTACATGGAAAAGTCCCTTACTAAACTGGGTTCACTCTACATTTTAGTCCTTATTATCACATGAGATGTCCATCATTACCCAATGAATTAGAGAGACGTATAATTATATTTATAGCCTTCAAATAATGTAAACCATACATATTTGTTCCAGAATATCATAAAATATTAATCTTATCATCACATCATAACACCTAGAACTGATATGGTATTTATTAGTATTTCATTACCATAATCATAAACCATCAAAATAGAATAAAAATTAATGTGGAATTGATTCATATCCCAATAAAATATTAAAAAACATCAAAGGACGTTGTTATAGGTGAAATTCCTTTTAAAAGGTCACTAGAACATTTCTTTACGAAAATAAAAATTTTATTTGAAATCAATTAATTATAATCTAAATATTTCAAAAAAAAGTAAGGACAAAAATTTATTTGAAAATAAACACTGAAAAATATTAAGAAAAATCAAATAAAATATTATTTATTATGGTAGATAATGTTTTTAGTTATATTACTTTAAAAAATTTCATTTCACATTGTCGGTATAATTTCAAAAGTTCTTCATTTATAAAATGATACGGGGTCTTTTTAAACCATAGTGAAGAAAAAAATATATAGACAACCATTACCTTAAACAATATTTTCGGAATATTTAATACATTATTTAAAATATATTAATTAAAATCTGTACATGGAATAGAATATTCCATACTAAAGGGGAAAATAAGGATAGTTTTCTATAAAAACATTATTCTAGTATTATGAGTACTTAAGGAGTAGAAAATGAAAGAAAAACATGAAATATCTAGGGATAAAAATTAAAAAAAAATAAATGGTAAAATATTTAGTATAGATATATCATATAATTTCATCATTATAAAAGTAAATCATAAACAATCTTGGAAATATATATATTTTTACATAATACCCTTAGCTAAAGTCTATCTTGCTTAACAATAACTCTAAAATATTATATTATAAATAAAAATTAATTATAATCCTATACATAAACCATAATCATACCTATAATAACCTAAATTATTTACTTATAAATCATTATCACCAATTAATTTATAATCTTTCATTATAATCATCATTTCATTTTTCAACTGCTACATTTTTTATGTATGTTTCAGTTCAGTGGTTACGGTCTTTGTGGTTTGATCACGGTTCCTCACCTATAAAATTTTAATCATGATAAAAATATCATATAGATTAACTATTTACATATTCATAACCATTTTTATAAATCGGTGATGAGATATTTATTACATAACTATGTTGAAACGGTAATCTGTATGTACACACGACTGACATTTCTAGTATTTGATGGATGAAACAAAAAATGGTAAATATTAGTTAATATTTATATATTAAATATTATAACATAAATATAATATAAAATCATTAAATCTATATGATAACCAAAAATGAATTATGGTTGTGTAAAGTGGGTTGTATCACTATATGGAGGTCGTAGTCCAAACGTACGCATGAGCAATGCTATCATTTCCTGTTTGATTTAGAAGAGGTGGTAAATGGTTGTTCCATCATCATAATAATATATAGGTCTATTGAAGATATATTATTTATACTTTATATATATATATAATTATTATAGTATTTATAAGAAGAAATAATATTCAAATAAACTGGCTAAGATCTATGCCTATTCTTTGAGAGACATCCTTTGGCTTACTCAATAAGACTTGAAGGATTCGTATTAAGAGAAGAAAAGAAGATCTTTTATGAAGATAAGTTTTATAATTTTATTTTTTAATAGGTTATTTTCTGATATATAAGTCTCAAATGATGTGAATATGAGAGGATAATAGGTTCACTTTTATATGTGAGGAGAGGGACACACATGGAATTTCATAAAAGATTTAAAGGGATTATAGTCACTTTCATGGGAAGCTGGCACCAAATGATCAGGTATTTGATAGTAGAACAATATATGTTTTAAATATATTAAAATAACAATAATTTTATATGTTTGGGAGTAAATACTAACATTATCTCATGGCTAAATCCCCCTAGATAAACCAATTTTAACCTTACCATCGTATAAAATTTTAATATTTTTACTATTCACTATGATCAAAAGTTAATTTTACCCTATTAAATAATATCAAATAATATTATTATAAATATATAATAAATTTTAACATATTCAATTTTTTATGTGGTATAATTTAATTTTAATTAATTTTGAAAATTTCAATGAAAATCTATTTTGGAAAAATGAATTTTTAAGCATAAAAAATAAGTTACTACCATTATTTTCCTTTTCAAACCACTAAAATGAATCTTAAAATATTATTTTGAATACATGATATATAAAATTAAATAAAAATATTAGTAAACAAATATTTAATTAATTTATTATGATAAAAACACTTTGTATGTATAAATACTATTATTTAGAAAATTGTTTTTTAAGGAAAAAAACATAACTTATAAAAAATAAATTATAATGATGATACATTGTAAATAATTATATTATTAATAATTAAAATTTACTTATGTTAATTTAATATCAAATTTAGAACATAATGGTACATTTACTTGAAAATAAATATAATTTTTTTCAAAAAAACGATATTGTTCATCATTCGATGAAAAATAAATCCATTTAGAAAAATCCTTAAAAATTACCCTAAGATAATATAGAAAAATTAATTTTAAAAATGATATAAAAATCATAGAATAAAATATAAAAATTAATAAAAATTAATTTTAATATTAACATTAAAAAATGTGATAATATCCATATTTTATGAAAACATTGTTTTTGAAACATTAAATGACTTTACTAAAAACGGAGTACTTGTTTATTATTTATTAATAAATAAGTTTAAATTAAAAAACCATTATAAAAAAATTTTAAAATGTTTTTATTACTATTAATACTTCCCAATTTTGTATCAAGGTTATAAAAGTATAATATATCATGATTCATATAGAATCAGGATTTCATGAAAGGAAAGATGCCATGTACTTCATGTTTTATTTAAAAGGAGAAAACATAAATAATATTTGTGTGTTACAAGATGGATTTTGTAACATATTGATTAGTGAAATGTGTGAGTGATGGGGATTCAATATGGGATTACATTTTTGGTGACCATTATATGGTGTGATATCCCTGAAATAAATGATCAATGAAAATATGGGTGACATTGGGTGTCTGATCAGATGAAATTAAATGGATTTAGGATACACATTGATTCTAGTTCGAAATACCCTAATACATGGAATGTCTTTTGAAAGAACTCATGTTGGGTATCCTAAAGGTTTAGTTGATAGGATTTGGATGAACTCAAATTTCACACATTCTGTGAAATAACTATCATGCCATGTATTCCAGGTCAACCTTTATGGAAAATACTTTGATTATATTCCTAGTTGGTCATTTGGCCTCACGTGTTATATCGATCTAGACCATATTTCATTTACCTTTTTTTCTTCATGACACGGTTTGTGGTTATACACATTGAGTACCCCTCTGATCTTGACACACAATGTAGTATATCCTAAATTCCATTTATATGTTTTTTACATACTATGTAGTGTTATATTACACAATATGGAAATTGCTTAAGGGATATATGTCGTGTACCTCCAATGGGGAACCATAAAAAAGATATGGTGAAAAGGTAAATGGTGAGTAAAATTATATTATAACCTTTACAGAATCCATCTAATAAACTAATGATAAGTTGTTAGAGTGTCAAACATGGTGTTATTTACTTCTCATGTGACAAGAAATTTCATTCAAAGAGAACATTCATTGAATTAAATGTCAATAAAGTACAATATTCTACCTCAAGTAAACCCATATATGTCTATAATATTTCAAATTTACTTCCTATATAATTGATAAAATACTTGACATACATATTTTTAGTCTATAATTGTGACCAAGAATGTTTATAAACATTACAATAAAAAAGAGAAATTCTCCTTGTAGTTGAGGAATGTTGGTCTTATATCAAATGTGAGAACGACATGGAATTTTATTTTCCATGTGGATTGATTCTACATATATTTTTATTCAATATTAACAGAACAATTATCTCATGTGTCCATTGGACACAACATGACATTATTTCATTATATAATAAATTTCTTCACGGTGTCTCATACCCCCCTAATAGTTCGTTAGTAATTGAATCATCAGAAATGTAAGACTTAGGAATACCTAGTTAATGAAAATTGATTCCTGATCAAGTAAATCTATATGAAAATTTCATGTAAATAGTCAGATGGTTTTTTAGAATCTTCATGATCTAAAACACTTATGTATTCAATGCGATTACTTACTAGGTTTAAAATTGGAAATCCTATAACTAGCTCAATAAAATACAAGAGAACTATTTTTGGTAGAGTCAAGAGTTAAATTCATTTTCTTTAAGAGATTCCATTATGAAATTTAAGGAATGTAAAATGTAAGGATATGAATATTCCTTGTAAAATAAATTAGGTCATATGGGTGGGAATTTTTGAGTATATCATAACCATGTATCCAAAAATCATTATAATGTAGAGTAGATTTAATCATAAAATCACATTAACGTATACACATCAGAAATATGATTTTATAAAATAGAGTATTGATTATGTTTCAAAAAACCATTTATTGATCATTAAAATTTAGATTGTGTGCATTATTAAATTCACATATCCTTACACACATCAAACATATGATGTTTGAAAAGGGGGGATCGACGATGAGTCAAACATTCTTCGTTTGTTACTAAAATATAGAGTGGATTTAATAAAAAAATCACATTTCCGTATACCCATAAAATCCAAGATTTATGTTCAGTGAGGATTAATGATGATGATAATATTCTACAAAACGTTTTCCTCTATCTTTTTTGTACATGTTTCACAAATAGCAGTGTTAATCCAAAATAATTATCTAACTATATTAAAAAATTCATAACATATTAGTTATAATATGAAGTAAATCAATTATTTCACAACACATTTGGTTATATTCCAAGAGTTTTTTTAGACTAAATAAATAAAAATATTTTAATAAAACCTCGATGTGAATCTCTATAATTATTGAAAAAATTATATAGGTAATTATAAAAATATCTATGTACTAAAAGTTATAGTAAGAAAAATTATATAATTCAATAAGAGGATTCACATATCTATTTAGGAGAGTATAAGTGGTATAGACATGGATAAATTATAGGTTTGATATGTAAAAATATATGGCATAGGAATAAGTTCCCTAAGTGATCAAGAATATTATATGTTTCAGAGACACATGATGTTTAAGAAAGTTAAAACTATTGAGATGGTTGTATGAAATAAAGTTCAAGGTGATATATTATTCCAAAATTATAATAAATATTCATTCAATAAGGAATAATTAAATGGAAATAATCTATAATTTATAGGTTTATATTAATTTATAAAAAATGGATTTCATGTTCCAAAATCAAGTTAGAGTTTTGGTATTTTCTTCAATTGATGTAAATCTATTAGTGGGAATTCAAGAGAAACTATACATATATAGTAAAATAATAGTAGTAATATGGCTCCATTGGTTATAACACATCATTATTCAAAAATCCATTTGAATTCTACGTGACATAGAAACATTCTATGATCATAATATTGTTAATTAGATGCCAAGACCACCTTTATTGGAGGGAGTACATATAACGCAACCAGATTGGGTGGGGGAAACCATAGAATTAAAATAAGGAATTAATGTTCTAGAGACCCATTTATGTGTTAATGAAAGCATCTAGATCATATAATATTCATTTTTAATGAAATATTTACATGTTGGAATAAGATGTTGGTGGGATCACCCTAATTTTACAAGAAAAATATATGGAAAGTTGTTATTAGTCTTATAGGTAGTTAAGACTATATTAAAATAAAAAAATATAAAGATTTATTTAAAGGATTAACCTAAGGTATAGAGAAGAATATGTACTTAAGAAGATCAAAGGGTTTCTTGTATCAAGTCAAACTGCATATACTGAATAGTTATTTAATATTAAAAATTGGAACTGTAATATCCTGGTTTTTATTTTTGAGGTACTGGTTTCTTCTTTTCCTTTTTCCTTAAGTGTTTTTGAGAAAATAAGGAAAGTGGGTGACATACCCAAATTTCTGACTACACGCCATGTACATTTCCACACACTGTGAACTTTGGCCGTGTAGGATGGGTACACAGGGAGTGTAGGCCTATCGACAATGAAGGGTGTAAAAACTGACTTCACGCCATGTATAGGGTATTTACACGCCGTGTATTCAGTCGGCAGGTGAATAGTATAGTGGTGGAGGAGACAGCCATCTGAGCGACAGTACACGTCGTGTATTCAGAAATACACGCCATGTACTCATGTCGACTGATGAATAGTTCGGCGGTGAAAAAAGTAGACGTCAGAGGAACAATTTAATGAGAAAAGTGCATGCCGTGTACTTGAGAGTACACACCGTGTAGTTTGTTTTTTTCAATTAAAATGGAAAGTAGCCTCCTTTGTTCACAGAGGAAGCTTAGAACACTGAAGGAGAACAGAAGGGATGGTCGGAGCTTAGAGGATCTCCCGACCGTGCACCGGGAATCTGTTTCCGCTTCCGTCGATCACGTTGGGACTGTGCGGGTAAGATCTCCGCTATAATTGCATTGTTATTACAAATTATTCCTCTAAGGGAAGTTATTTATGTTTTAATGAGATTATTTACATCTCATATATACTTCATTATTGGACGATTCAGGAGGCATCGTTCACGTATACCGATTAGTGATGATCGAGGTAGGTGGTATGGTGTTTAAATTCCAACTGTTGTGTGTTTTGTATATCGTTGAGCTACGAGCCCATGTTTGGGGTGTTGTGTGGATAAGGCCTGTATTAATTAAATACATATAATTGAATAGGTTGTTAAATTAATATGTATAACTGTTTTTTGGGATCACTGCTTGGATCCAGGACAACCTTGCGGGTGTGTTCCTCTATTTAGCCATTTGGCCAGGATACCTGAGGGTATGCCATGATTATAATGTGTATTAAATTTCCTTGAGAGGAATTGTATATAAACTTGTTGTTTATGCTTTGGGCTCGACCTGGTTACTTGCGTTTGAGGGAAATTTTCTATTTCGCCTAAGGGAAATTTTCTTTTAATCTTGAGGGCATTGTTTGTTTAGCCTTGGGAAAATGTAGTGCTTAGCCTAAGGGAAATGTTCTATTTTGCTTGAGGAAAACACTTCTTATGCCTGAGGGAAGTGACTTCTATGCCTGAGGGCAATATCTCGCATGCCTGATGGGAATATTCGATAGCCTAAGGGCAAGCCTAAGGGTGTGGTTTTATTATATTAGCCTCAGGGAAAGGTCCTGATTAGCCTGAGGGCTTGGTTCTGATAAACACATAATTTTAATAAATTGAATGGTTAAATGAATATTAAAATGGAAATATTAATGGTAAAGTTAGTTGCTTTTGAGTACTGCTTGTTTATTTCATTTACTACCGTACACTATTGTTGCACATTTTCACTAACAGTTGGAACAGACTTCTGGTGGGTGCATACTGGGATTTATTTCTCACACCTTGTTTGGGTCATGCCTTCAGCCCAAACAGATTACATTTCTGCAGGTGTGGATAAGGTCAAGGGCCCCTATACAGGTACATGAGTGTAGCAGAGGAGTAGGACAGCATGGGACCAAGCTTTGGCTTGCGATTCTGTTGCGTTCTGTTTTCTCGGCTTAGTTTTGTTTGGTTGTACCTTTTACTTGAGTTTTATTGTATTGTATTGCAGTGTATCTTGTTATGGATGTTTTCATATAATTAGTGACATTCTACATCTTTATATATATGACTGCTGGTTCTCTTTTATTTCAGTTGTTCATTTCAGTTGCATATTGTTTACTTCTTCTTCTGTTGTATGTTTATATATTTTATTCTACTGTACTACACTTTGAAAAATTATGGAATAGTTTCCCCACTATCAGTCCTTATCCCTCGCTACTATTCGGCAGCCTCTGGCATTTGGGGAAATGCACATGAGGTCATGTGACCAACCGGGTTCGGGGCACGAGTTGTGTGGAAACCGGATCCGAGATACTACAAGGTTGTATCAAAGGAGTTCTTTTCTTTGGCTTACAGTTTGGATTCTTAGTCAGGGATAGGATAGAAATGGTAGTTGGTAATAATATGTGCCTAGGAGTAGCTAACTTGTGTACAGGGAAAATCCAATTTACCTCGTGTTGCACGTTTTCTGATTTTTCAGTTTTATGGTTGATTCGATTTTCACCAAAGGGTGATACACTTGTGATTGTGCTGTTTATATTGTATACATGGGTTCTATTTAGGTGAAACCCGATGAGATGAGGGTATTCCATCTCATTCATCATTTAGGCACATGTTAGAATCACATGACATGGATAGTTCCTTACCATGTAGGTGCATCAGAAATTGCTTGTTGTTGTGATAGTTGTTGTGTGAGAAAAGAATGTTGTTGTGATAGATCCTTTGATAAATACATACTATTTGATAGGGTATTGTTGAATGAGGTTTTTTATAGAATGAACACCAAACATTGGTTCTTGAGGAGTATGGTCCCTCATTAACCGGAATTTGGTGTATCATTAATGTGTTTGCCGGTTATAACATGTGTAATATTCCAAGCTTTGATTAACGGGAAGTATGGGCCCTCACGGATTGGAATTTGGCACTTAGTTGTTTGTTTCAGTGTTTTTCTGGGATCCAGAGTAGTTTTTAAGGCTTGTTGTATGAAAAAAACCCCGAATACATGCCGTGTAATTTTGACTACACGCTATGTATTCTTCTGTTCAGGAAGAAGAGAAAAAGTTTTGAGTACACTCCATGTACCCCAAGTACACGTTGTGTATTAGCTAACCATGTCATAGGCCATGTGGGCAGAGACACGAGATGGGGAAGTTCTAAAGGGAACACACTGTGTAGTTATTTCACACACTGTGTTGTGTGGACCCTATGTCCTCCTGTGTAACTAACAACACGGATGGATGAAATCCCTTCTTGTACACGTCGTGTCAATGATGAACATGCCGTGTAGTTTAACCTGGGGACCCAGCCATGTAGCTAACAACACGGGTCAGTTTTACCTCTTCATGAACACGACGTGTACCTATGGGACACGTCGTGTTGTCTCGACCTCGGAAAGACCATGTGGGCCTGGCCGTGTGGATGGGAAGATGGAGTGGTGTACACACCGTGTGCGGGTGTAACACGTGGTGTAGTATCAGCTGAGTGGTCAGTCGTGTCACTAATAACACATGGAGTTGGAAATTAAAACAGTACATTCCATCTCTATTTGGGACATGCTGTGTGGTTATGTTTAAAGGAGATCCATGTGGCTAAGCCGTGTAGAGGGACATGGGTAGGGAGGAAAATTCAAGTACACGCCGTGCGTGTGGAAAACAAGCCGTGTGTTTTGGGGTGTTACATGACCAGTTTAATTGGAGTACATGCCCATGTGAATGACTTATGAGAGAACACTGTGTAGTATGTATACAAAACGGGTAGTCAAGTTTTATAAATCTCGAATGCTTTCCTTCTCATGTTCCCTTCTTCGTCTTCTTATTTTCGGTATTTGATAATATTGATCTAATGTGTGCGTTTGACCTTGTAGAGTCATGCCACCAAGACGACCGCCGGTTGGTTACCAGGAAAGTGGTGAAAATTATACTCCAGCGTTGGTGGAATATGGGCTACCAGTGGATTTTCCAATAGAGCCAGATGTGGTGCCAGCCGTTATATCGGACACAGGCACAGATGTGCAGTTCCGTGAAGGCTTCATGCGGTTTATTCAGACCTTCCAGGGAGTACCGCAGGCTGCCACATCGATGGCAGAGCTCACTCGTATTTTCTAGCAACAACATCCGCCTACGTTTTTGGGGGATGGTGGACCACAGGCTGCGGAGTCATGGATGGATTCATTACAGACTATTTTCGAGCATCTAGAGACGCCTCCAGGGTGGAGGGTCAAGCTCGCGACTTATATTCTGTAAGATTTTTCCAAGAGGTGGTGGGATGTTTCCACCGAGTCAGAGCATCACAGAGACATGGCATGGGAAGATTTTCAGGCAGTCTTCTACTAGTTCTTCTTTCCTAAGATGCTACGGGCAGAACAAGCTCAAGAGTTCATGAATTTGCAGCAAGGCGCTATGTCCGTGATGGACTATTTTGCCCGCTTCACCGAGCTTCAACGTTTTGCACCTATTCTGGTGGGAGATGAGACGCTGAGGGATCGATGCTTTGAGGATGGTATTCGGTATGAAATCCGAGCTTTGTTGAACATTTTTAGGCTGCCTAATGTACATGGTATTGTGAACCATGAACAGATTACTGAGAGGAACTTGCGGGAAGCTAGTGGTGTATGCCAGGGCGGTTCGACACTAGTTTCTGGTACTATTCCTACCGGTAAGAGGAAGTGGCAGATGTATTTCTCTCACGGTGGAAGTACCCGCTAGAGGAATTCTTTAGGTGGACCGGTCTTATGCTAAAAGTGTGGTAGAGAGGGGTACAATATAACTCTATGTACCCGAGACCCGATGGAGGGCCGATTTTGCAGCAATATGGGTCATCTGCAGTGCTTTTGCAGGGTGTTTCCACTAGTGGCTAGTGAGAGGGGTTTTGTGCAGACTCCGCATGCGGGATCAGGACCAGCAGCTTCTTACCAGTTGGGAAACTTGGATACTTCAGGACGTAGTGGCAGAGGTGGTGGTCATGGTCATGGCAGCCAGACACCAGGATCTTAGAGGCAGTAGGGTGGGACAACTCAGTGTAGCCAGACAGTGTCGTAGGTCCGCGACACTGGGCAAGCATATGCAGTGCAAAAGACCCAACAGGAGAAGGATCCCGGACCTTCTACTATCAGAGGTACTCTTCTAGTTGCTTATGTTTTTTATTCTGTACTTTTTGATACGGGTGCTACACATAGATTTATATCTATGCCCATTTTGGATAGCCTTGGGCTAGGTGTTTCTTCTTCTTCTGATGTTATGACGCTAGACACTCCATTGGGAACTAGAACGGCTAGTGTGCATCAGTGCATGGGGATCCCCCTAAAGGCTGGTGGGTGTCACTTTCTATGGTACCTCTATGTATTAGAGATGACGAGCTATGATGTCATTCTCGGAATGGACTGGTTGGTTCCCTTTCAATCCTTTGTGGACTTCTATCATCGCATGGTGAGTTTCACGTCACCAGAGGGCGAAGAGTTTCTATACAAGGGAGAATGGGATGTCCAGTACAGACGAGCTGGACCCGAGCATCGTGGGCGAGGTGGTGTGACAGCCCAGATTGTGATTTTATATCTGGATGATCAGGGGGCTTATTATAAGGATTTCCCTCTAGTGGTTTATCATTTCCGGGATGTCTTCCTAGATGACCTTTCGGGTCTACCTCCGGAGCGTGAGGTATATTTCTCTATTGTGCTTGGGACAGGAGTAGCACTGGTGTTTATTCCTCCATATAGGATGCCTACACCATAGTTGCAGGACCTCAAGAGACAGCTAAAGGAGTTACAGGCAAAGGGTTTCATCCAACCCAGTACTTCTCCTTCGGGTTCTCCTATCCTTTTTGTGAAGAAGGAGGATGGTAACTTCAGAATTTGTGTGGATTATCGGAAGCTGAACCAGTTGACTGTTAAGAACTGATATCCCTTGCTGAGGATTGATGACCTTCTTTATCAACTTCGAGGATCTCGAGTGTTCTCGAATATTGACTTGATATCCGGATATCATCAGTTATGCATTAGACTATCGGATAAACCGCTTACAGCTTTTCAGAGATGATATGGTCTATACGAGTACTTGGTTATACCGTTCGGACTCATGAATGCGCCATAAGTTTTCATGGCATTGATGAATCATGTGTTCCACCCTTATATGGATTTCTTTGTGGTAGTCTTCATGGATGACATCATGGTTTACTCTCACACTCAACACGACAATGCCACCCATCTTGTGATTGTAATGAGTACACAAAGGGAGCATAGACTATAAGCTAAGCTCTCAATGTGCCACTTTTGGATGGACCAGATACATTTCCTGGGTCATATCATTTCAGAGGCAGGAGTTTCAGTAGACCCAGAGAAGCTAAGAGAAGTAGTGTCCTAGGAGCATCCTAAGAACGTGTTTGAGATACGAAGTTTCTTAGGGCTGGCTGGTTACTACAGGCACTTTATACAGGACTTCTCTTGATTAGCAGTGTTGTTGACTGGTTTGACTAAGATGGGTGTGAATTTCGTTTGGTCAGAAGCTTGCGAGACAGCCTTTCAGGAGCTGCAGGGAAGGTTGAAATTAGTACCAGTTCTAATACTTCCAGTGAAAAGTAAAACCTATACAGTTTACTGTGATGCATCAGGTATTGGGCTGGGATTTGTGTTAATGCAGGGTGATCAAGTAGTTGCATACGAGTCTTGGTAGTTGATGCCAAATGAGAAGAATTACCCAACGCATGATCTCGAGTTGGTTGTAGTTGTCCATGTGTTACCTTGTTGGAGACATTATCTCTTGGTAGAGCATTTTGTGGTATTCACCGACCTCAAAAGTCTCAAGTACATCTTTACTCAGCGTGACTTGAACCTGAGACAGCGGAGGTGGGTTGAATACCTGAATTCCTTCGATTTTGAGCATCCCTATACACCTAGTAAAGGTAATGCAGTAGCTGATGCACTGAGTAGGAAGAATCATATATAGGAAGTGCAGGAGGCTAGTGGTGAGTGGAAGCTTATGGCCTTGTTCTCTGATATGCATTTGGAGGTGCATGAAAATCAGGGGAAGATGTATCTTTCTTCCTAAGCTATGACTTCTACCCTCCTGGATAGAATGAGGATTAGACAGCTATCTGATTCAGAAGGCCTAGTTCTATGTGAATCAGTGGCAAGTGAGGACCCTCCTCCTGGATGGACGATATGCGATGATGGCGTATTTCATTTCCATGGACGAGTGTGGGTTCCAGGGGATATACATGATGAGATGATGCGGGAGTTTCATGTTTCAGCTTGGGCAGTGCATCCCAGAGTTACCAAGATTTACCGTGACATGGGACGTTAGTATTGGTGGTCGGGTATGAAATGGGACGTAGCTGGTTTTGTTGTGAGATATCCCACCTATCAGCAGGTGAAGGTGGAGAATCAGTGGCCAGCCAGACTGCTACAACAGTTATCCATTCTGGGGTGGAAATGAGATGATGTCGTGATGGATTTGGTGACCGGGTTGTCGAGGTCACCTCAAGGCAATGATGTCGTGTGGGTTGTTGTGGACAAACTCACAAAGGTAGATCACTTTTTACCGATCAAGGAGAACTTTGGTGTTGACGAACTTGGGAAGTTTTATATATGAGAGATAGTGCGTCTTCATGGGTCCCTCGTTATATAGTTTTAGATAGGGACACCCGCTTTATGTCTCATTTCTGGCAGAGTTTTTAGAGGGAACTGGGTACACAGGTGCTTTTGAGCACAGCTTACCACCCTCAGACTGATGGCTAGTCTGAGCATACGATACAGGTGCTTGAGGACATGCTGGGAGCATGCGTCCTAGACTTCAGGGGATCTTGACGGAAGCATATACCCATGGTTGAGTTTTCCTATAATAATATATTTCAGGAAACCATTCAGATGGCACCTTATGAGGCTTTATATGGTAGACCATGCTGATCACCTATGTGATGGTTAGAGGCAGGTGAGGTAGCTTTTCTGGGACCATGTCTCATACAGGAGACTTTAGAGCAGGTCTAGGTGATTCAGAAGCGAATTACTACTGCACAGTCTCATCATAAATCTTATGTCGATCACTGCAGATGACCCTTGTAATTCATGGTCGAGGATCAGGTTTTCTAGTGTGTTTCACCGTTGTTGGGACATAGGCGGATCAGGAGATAGGGTAAAATTTTTCCGAGGAATGTGGGGCCGTTTGAGATTCTGGAGAGAGTCGGTCCGGTTGCCTATCGATTGCAGTTACCACAGAGGTATTGGTCCATGCATGACGTCTTCAATGTATCTCAGCTATTCCATTATCATTCATACCTATCTCACGTCTTTTAGGCCCCGGATGTTGAACTTTAGATCGATGCGTCCTTTGAGGAGCAGCTGATTCGTATTGTGGATAGGAGTACGAAGGTTCTCCGATGCTGGTCAGTTCCTCTCATACGGGTGCTATGGTAGCATGGCCGAGTGCAGGATGGAACCTGGGAGTGGGTGACCGACGTACGTGCTCAGTGTCCAGAGTTGTTCTGAGCTTTATCTTCGCCACCCTTGGAAGGTCAATTCGAAGATGAATTTCTTTAATGGGGGAAGTTCGTAAGAACTCGATTCTTATTTTTGAGTTACGGGTATATTCTTTTCCTTTTTACTTAAGTGTTTTTGAGAAAATAAGTAAATTGGGTGAAATCCCAAAATTTCTGACTACACGCCATGTACTTTGGCTGTGTAGGATGGGCACACAGGGCGTGTAGGCCTGTCGACAATGAAGGGTGTAAAAACTGAGTACATGTTGTGTATATGGTATTTACAAACCATGTATTCAGTCGGCAGGTGAATAGTAAGGTGGTAGAGGCAGCATCCAGCTGAGCGATAGTACATGCCGTGTATTCATAAATACACTTCGTGTACTAATGTCGACTGATGAATAGTTCGGCAGTGGAAAAAGTAGCTGTCAGAGGAACAGTTAAATGAGAAAAGTACATGTCATGTACTTGATAGTACACGCCGTGTAGTTTTTGTTTTGCTTAAAATGGGATGTAGCCTCCTTTTTTCATAGAGGAAGCTTATAATGCCGAAGGAGAATGGGAGGGACGACCGGATCTTGGAGGATCTCCTGACCATGCACCGAGAATCCGTTTCCGCTTCCACTGATCACGTTGGGACCGTGCGGTTAAGCTCTCCCCTATCCTTGCGTTGTTATAACCAATTATTCTTCTAAGGGATTTTATTTAAGTTTTAATGAGATTCTTTACATCTCATATCTACTTCGTTCTTGGATTATTTTGGAGGCGTCATTCACATATATCGATCAGTGACGATCGAGGTAGGTGGTCTGGTGTTTAAATTCTAATTGTTGTGTGTTTTTGTACCATTTTGCTACGCAACCATGTTTGGGGTGTTGTGTGGCTGAGGACTTGCTTAATAAAATACCTATAATTTCTATGTAGTTAAATGAATATGTATAACTGTTGTTTGGGATCACTTCTTGGATCCAGGACCACCCCGGGGGTGCGTTCCTCTGTTTAGCTGTTTGGCCAAGATACCCAAGGGTATTCCATGATTATAATGTGTATTAAATTTCCTTGCGAGGAATTGTATATAAACTACTTGTTTATGGTTTAGGCTCGGCCCGGTTACTTGCGCCTGAGGGAAATGTTCTATTTTGCCTAAGGGAAATATTCATTTTAGCCTGAGGGAATTGTTTGTTTAGCCTGAGGGAAAGGTATGGCTTAGCTTAAGGGTAAGGTTCTATTTCACCTAAAGGCAACACTTCTTATGACTGAGGGAAGTGACTTTTGTGATTGAGGGAAATATCTTGTACGCTTGAGGGCAATATTCGATAGCCTAAGGGAAATCCTAAGGGCGTGGTTTTATTATAGTAGCCTTTGGGAAAGGTCCTGATTGGCCTAAGGGCTTGGTTCGGATAAGCATATAATGTTATTAATTTAAATGGTTAAATGAATATTAAAATGGAAATATGAATTGTAATGTTAGTTACTTTTGAGTTCTTCTTGTTTATTTCATTTACTATTGCACACTGTTGTTGCACATTTTCACTAACAGTTGGCATGGGCCTTTGGTGGGTGCCTACTGGGATTTATTTCTCACACCCTGTTTGTGTCATGGCTTCAGCCCAAACAGATTACATTTCTGCATGTGTGGATAAGGGAAAGGGCCCCTATATAGGTACATGATTGTAGCAGAGGAGTAAGAGAGTATGAGACCGAGCTTTGTCTTGTGATGCTTCTGCGTTCTGTTTACTATGCTTAGTTTTGGTTGGTTGTACCTTGTACTTTCAGCTATATTATATTGTATTGCAGTGTATCCTGTTCTAGCTATTTTCATAGAATTAGTGACATACTGCATCTTTATATATATGAATACTGGTTCTCTTTTATTTCAGTTGTTCATTTTAGTTTCATATTGTTTACTTCTTCCACTGTTGTATGTTAATATATTTTATTCTGATGTGCTACACTTTGACAAATGAGGGCATAGTTTCCCCACTATCAGTCCTTGGCCCTCACTATTAGTTGGAAGCCTCTAGAGTATGGGTAAATGTTCTTGAGGCCATGTGACAAACTGGGTTTGGGGCACCCGTTGTGTGGAAACCGGATCCAGGATCTTATAGGAACTATTAGAGAGAGGATTTTTTTCAATTTCACATAGAAAAAATAACTCCAATAATTCATGTATGAGAAATAGATGGTGACTAATGTGGTTATTTTAATTCTATGTGGTTTTTAAATGGATCAATCACATTTTACATTCTATGTTCTAGATATGATGTTGTTACTATATGAATTTAGTTGGGAAAATATCATATTAATCTAGGAGAACACCATGATTTGAAGTTATAGATATCTTATAGTGATTGAGAAAGTACAAAGAATATGTAACTTGTAATTATAGAGGAATCAACGCTAGTTTTAAATGTAAAAACTAATCCTTATAATGATCTTTTTATCAAACATCACAGATAGGCTAAGGTAATGAGAAATAGTATCTCATTAAAGACAATGGTAACCATCTCTACAAATATTGAGTATGTTGTAGCTTTTGATGAATCCAATGAGGTTGTATGAAATATAAAATGATTTTTTGTGATTATAGGAATGAAACCAATTATACTATCTAGAATTTTAGGATTTTGATAGAGTAAAAAAGGTATATACCCAATGGTATCATCTCTTGGGGAGTTTTACTCAGGGATATGACCTCAATGATAGTATAGTATCCATACTAAAAAGAATGCCTGAATCGTTGAATAAATATATTACACATAAAGAGAATTATCTTATCAATTTATAGTTAATATGTTGAATTTTTTTAATTTGACTATTTTATATGTGGGGTTGTTGTGAAAGATGATTTTCTAGACCCAACATGGGTGATATTTTTTTTATTACCATGTCATGTATATATAGAGTTATGCATAATGATACCCTACTATAATAGTTTTGATACATAAGAATTATATATCTAATTTTTATTATCTCTATATAACATGTTGTATTAAAAGGTTATAGAATATATCACCCATAATCATAACCTCGAGATATTATGCCAATAATCATAAATATATGTCATATTGTCTAGATACATAATAATAATGGGACACATATTATGTCATACTCTCTAGTTTTGGTTCTCATAAGAATTGGGGGATATTCTCATGAATCATATACTTAATGATATTGATTATATGGTATAATAAGGATTGGACTGTAAATATGAACACGACATGTTACAAGAATCATTAATTGTGCTTATCTAAAGACATTTGTATTAGTCTTTTGACATGAGATCATTATCAATAAAAACCATTTGATCATATACATTAATTTGAAACAAATGACATGACATTTATATTCTGGTGATATATCTTGTGTTGGGTTCGTTATTGGTGGTATGGAATTGATTTAATGATCAACATTGGATTTTTTTACTTTGGAAATGAAGAGATATTTTTCTCCCAGTTTACTAGTTTGGCGGCACCTTTATTAAATCCATATCCTTGGTAGAATAAGTTATGTATAACACAAATTTTCATTAATGTAATAAAAAAATCATTTATGTATGATTACAAAAAATAATCATCCCTCTTTTTGTGATAACATGAGATAATGAGAGTATATTAAATAGAGTGTGCTCATAAGAGGTAGTTATAGAAATTTCATAACATCATCTCCTTAGAGGAAGTTATTTTTTTCTAGAAATTTATCTTGTTCTTTGGGTTTGAATCGTTACAATTAAAAAAATGGGTTATAGTTTCACATACAATGTGAATCCAAAAGTTCTACCTATTCAGATGAAATGTTGTTTTGGATGATGTGGTCCCCACTTATGGGGGACCATTGAATGTCAAAATGTTATTGATCGAAAGTAAAATAATTAAATTAAATTATTTATGTTTATAATTATAATAATTAAATTTATATCTAAATGCATTCCTAGATTATTTACATTAAAATAATTAATTATGAGAAAATATTATTTTTTAAAAAAAATTAATGCATTAAATGTTTGTTAAATAACAATGGGAGGAGCAGGCTGAGGTAATGGATTTTGATTCATCATGGGACACTTGAGAGTGTGACCAGTGAGTTCTGAGATATTTCTGACACTTAAGAAATTTTAACTAATATTTTTGTGGTTTAATAGTTTGGTTTTTGGGTTAACTATTTTTAAGGGACTTAAATGAAATTTTTAAAGTGGTAAAACCTTATTATAAGAACCATTTATGACATTAATAGTGGCTGTGATAGTGTTGCTATAATTTTCAACCAACATTATCCCCTCAATATATATATTAATGTTTTGAGATATAAACTGAATTAAGAACAATATTTGATCAATTCCATCACACAAATCCATCATATGTTCTTCATATGATTAAAAATATGTAATAAAGAACATTGATTTCCCATGATAGAACCCTAGAATCAAATAATTAAGAACCAATAGTTTTGATGAATATATGAATGATCTAGAGTAATCCACTATTGACACATTAAAGAAATATCACACATAGATGAGTGGTCATATCATATTTGGAAAACAAATAGGGTATAGTTTATGGATTTTTCAAAAAAAACCATTCATGCTTATATTAAATTACATGAAATCCATGGGAGAATATAGACATGGGTTTGTTGTATTTATTTATTTTCCATGAATCCAAATACAAAAAAATTTGAAATACCTATTTTTATGCTTATATAAACCCTCAAGTTCCATAATTGTAAATTTGAACAGTTGAGGGAGAAGAGGTTGTTTTTTAAAATCATAGTGCAATTTTGAAGATGAGTAAAACCTTCCCTTGTCATGAAAATTTTAATCTATTCTTCATAAAGGGGTAAGATCATTTAATTTATAAAGTTATGTGGTATTTCTAACAAATATAAAATGGGAAATTTAATATCCCAAATGAATATTAAATATGAGTGTCTTATTTTTTCAATATATCAACGAGAAGTAAACTCAATGTATACTAACTTTGGGTGATGATTAAAATCCCAATAAATGAAGATTCAATGAATGTGTTCTTTTTCATTAATTAATGATAAAAGGAATAAGATACCTCGAGATTGGAATATATGGATATACAAAATATAGGAATTATTACCTTATATATGATGAGTTTAGAAAGGAACATCATAAAAACCAATACAATTTTTCTGGAAAAAATTTCTATCAAAAACATGTTTAAGTGAAAATGAAGAGATATTTGTGGGAAAAATATGAAGGTTATTTTTAAAAAAAAGTTGGCTGGAAGTAAATGGAACCATCGAAAGGATATTTAAATTCATGGATACTAAAATTATTAATTAATTTCTATAGGATGACTTTTGAGATTATTTTTAGTGATTTATAATTCCTAGGGTTGAATTGAAGAATCCATGAACTGATGTAAAAAATTTTGATGTTTGGAGTTGTAGCTAGAATTTAGCTATGCGCTACATGTTAAGAGTAATGTTGGGTCCCGTTGTATGAATATAAAAATAAAAAAAACTCACTAGGATATATAATAGTATCTAATTGTCTGTAAAATGGTAAGTGCAGACATCAGAATAGTATTCAGTGACTTTGGAAGGGTATCAAGTGACATTGGAAGAGTATCCAGTGAATTTAGAAGAGAATATAGTGACTCAAGAAATGTAAATGAAATCATTAAAAGTGTATTTTAAAAAATTAGAATTGTATTTTTAGATATTTGAGCGGTAATTAATGACTTCAGAAGAGTATCTTGTGACTATAGAGGGATAGCTGAAAAATATGAAAGATTAGTGGCGAGTATTGAAAGGATAATTGGTATGTTTTTAAGATTCATCCCAAACATTATAAGAATAATTTACTTGGAGTAATTTTAGGATACATACATGGTAAATTATTCTAAACAAATAAAAATTAGATTATTTTGTTATTTTTTATCTATGGAGATAAATATAATAATAAAATAGGATAGTGATTCAAGTTGCTTCATAATGAAGAACCAGTTGAAGAAGGGTCTATAGTTAGAGAGTTTTCTGCACCATGAGAATTTAGTGCCATGTCCTGAAACCTTCTTCATGTGAACATACATACCATCATGTAAATTATTAAAATAAATGGATTTTTGGAGGATTTTGAAAGGAAATATGATGTTTTTTTTATTCTAATAAGTGGATATTTTTAAATATTACTTTTGTTAATACTAAAACTATAAAATAACACAATATTTGAATGATAATATTTCCTACCAACACAAATCGATTAGTTTTAATATTATAGTTATGGAAAAAAAATTAACATGTTAATGTGAATATAATCAATGAAAAATAAGAAGACGTGGGTATATAGGACCTGATACTTCCTCCAGAGTAAGAGTGATCATTTTTTCTTATAATGAAGAAGTTAACTACATCCAAGAGTGTAACATGTAAACATAAGAAGAGAAGGAATAAAAATATCTTTTATACCCTATTTTCATATAATAACTATGAGAAAGGTTAATCCTTAAGAATATTTTGATAAATGAAAATTAAATAGGATAAGGACAACTCAATAATGTATAAGTGAATTAAATTAATCAAATTCATTTTTGAAGATTTATTTCATAGAGCCTTTGAATACAATCGATAGGTAGTGTAAAGATTCCATTGGTAGATAGCCATATATTTTTATAATATATCTCAAACAATTGGGAGATATTATAAAGAACATAACGAGAGGAATATAAGGATTTTCTATATATATCCCTCCACTAAATTAACTAGTGTTCACAATTTTTTGGAGATAGCTTATAATTTTACTGGGACCCCCAAGCATAACGCAAATTTATATTACATCATTTTATAGGATATTCAATATATATCATAATAGTACATGACACAAAACCATAATTGTTTATTATATTTGGAAACTATTTACATAAACATTTTATTCGTGAAAGATCCTCAATAACCCCAACAACGTTCTTCTAATATATTACCCCTCTTAGGAATACCATAATTAAAACATATCTTCATAACCTGGGGGAAGAAAAGATACTATATGGCGATATTAGATACTTAGTATGGGTAAACTTGGGAGATATAAATATATGATCATATCTAAGAATATGAAAAGAATATGTGTATGAGTCATGTTCATAAATTAAAAATTTTATACCCAATATATCTTGGATCATAAAGATGATTCATGGAATAAAACATTATAATTTTAAGAGACAAAAATTATAATAATGGGAATAATCCTAAATCAATCATGAACCATGACAACCTACCATAAGAATTGGATGTGTCATAGGAATTTTTAGGATCAATCAATCATAAGAACTTATGTTTAGTTAATTATATCCTCCCTTAAGAGTTTACTAACTCATTCATATCTTATGAGCTTAATAACTTCATCATCTCTTTGGAGTTTCTTAACTCAATCATAATTTTCAAATGAATTAGAGATATATATAATTCCAAACCCACACATAATATAATCATAATTCATTCATATATATGAAATAATATTAGAAACCATTCATCATATCATCGTAGAATAATTCAATAAAAATAAACAGGTTATGTAAACAGCTCATCATCATAGAAATAAACTATCCAGTGAAATAATGATTGTGGTATAATTAGATAAAATCCTCATTAAAGTATATGTAACATCAAAGAAGTTATTGTGGATAAAAAATATAATAAAATATCACCTAAATTACTCTATATTAAAATACACTTTTTATATTCAATTCACTAATTTTAAAACTAAAAAATTAAAAAACATGTTATTAAAAACATTTTGTTTTAAAAGAACCATAGAAACATGTAAATTAAAAATCAAATTATTGATCTATCATGACAATGGTAAATTATGTTCATGTCGTAATAATTTAAAACAAATATTTTTTTCACACATTTGTTAAAAAGAACCTTGTTTATAAAATGACATGAAAACTATATTTAAACTATTTTATAGAATGTAAAACATCAGTTAAAATGAATTTCAACAATAAATGGGTCCTAGTAAACAAATTATTTTAAATTTTTTAGATAATTTTGATATAGAGAAGAAAGTTTGTCGACCAAAAGTGGATAAATAAGGTCATCTTATCTTTAAAACATTTTATTAACCATTTTGAGTACCAAATATATTAAAATTATACTAAAACATAAAAAATAAAAAAATAACCATATTATGAAGAAATAAAATGGGTTTATAAGATAATTATTATATAATTTACCTTAATTAAAATTTAATCATATGTTTTCCTGATAAAAATGAGATTGAAACTTGAATGCCTTTCCTCAAGTATTGAATTTCTTTATTTGTGTTCTGGTGTCTTTTATAATAAAAATATATTTATTATAAATTTATTTTAAAAACATAATATTATATATTATACAATATATGATATAATTGGAACATCTAATCAACCATTTAATAATTACTCTTTATTAAAATCATTATTTCTAGTGATAACTGCTTCGTTTTTCAAACATGTTTCTATTTGACTGTCCTAGTGCTTGTACATTGATTATAGTTTCATGATATACAAAATATTAATAATTCCATGAGCATAATATTTAATCATTATATACACTTTTATAAATATTCATATAATTTGTTGATGAAAAATAAATTACCTCACTTCATGGAGATGGTAGTTCATACATACATACGAGTGATGTTTCCTTTTCTTGATGGATGTAATGAAAGGAAAATAAAGAATTATTCACCATTACATAACTATAGTAATATTATAATTATAATATTTATTCATTTAATTCATAATTATTTCCATTAGTGAATAGTAAATAAAAAATGAAACAAATTGTTTCACGGATGTGGTAATAAATATGTTCATATGTGCGACGTTTTATTTTTCCATGGGATTGAAAGAAGGTGGAAAATGGTTTTGCAACATCATGACTAAAATTAGGTATATTGAAGATATTGAAGTCATTATTTTAGAATGGATACAATAGTTTTAGAGGTAGAACAATAAGAAATAAAATTGAATGTACTTGGTTAAGATTTATACTTCTTCATTGAGAACCCTCCTTTGGCTTACACATTAATCATTAAAAGGATGGTATTTTTGAAATAAAATAAGATCTAAAATGTTTTCATTGAATATGGGATATTATTAGTTTAGTAATTTTATGATATAAAATTCTTAAGAATTTTTAATAAAGTATAATAGATTGATCCCTTTTATAAGTGATGGGAGGGGAACCATTAGAATTACCTAAAGTATTAAATTAATATAAATAAAATTTCATCATCAATAGGAAAATATTGAATTATTTAGAATATCATATGAGGATTAGTCTATATATGCTTATAATATTTAATTTAGAAAATTTTATGTTATGTTTTAACAATTATCTATTATTTTTAATAGGTTGTTAACCCTTTTGATGATTACTTGATATAAAATTTTTTCACTCTTTAGGGGTCATGAGAGTTACTACCAAAAAAGTTACCCCTAACAAAAAAATCAATGATATGAGGGACCATATTCCATTTAATTTTACAAATTAATAACTTTATGAATTATAAATCATTTAATAAAATATTCTTTATGTAAGATACCATTAAATCCATTTTTATGAAAATTCATGTAATTTAAATTCATATTGGTAGGAAGGTGAAGTCGCTCCATACTCCCCCCATTGAATACATAAGCAGCATGGTTTCTTCTCAATTTACCTCTCTTATCCCTTTTCGTTTGGGTAGGGAAGGACCTTTTTTGACCCCTATATATCCATGACCACATGCTTTATCTCTATTAACCAACCCTACTCAAATCCCCATCTTCCTCACTATTAAATTTATCCATAATGTTCATTCCTGTGAATATTGGTTTCTTTAAATTTTTATTCATTCCATCTAATTTAGGATCACTTAAACGATGTTGGATATCACCTTGGTGGATCGATTTAGAATGAATAGACCCTCAGTGGATTCCTTAGATGGGTTTGTCTTCGATTATTTTAATTTTCAAGAACAATCAATTATAGGGATTTTGGAGTCCTAAATTTTTTTGATACATTTATCGACAAAACATGATCGTATCTTATCTTGGGTGAATACTATACACATTATAACATGTCTTAACTTCTCTCTAATATAGTGTATATGTGATTTTCACCTGAAACAAGATCTTCCCATCTCATCAATATAGATCTCCCCCCCCCCCCCCTCGACCTTCCTCTCCCATTTCACAATCCAGTGTTTATTTCATTAAATGGAATCATGGTGAACGAATTTCTTTAATTTTATCTCCACATTTACATTATCTTACATCTAGTATCTCCTCATATTTTCATTGAATTCAACATCTCAGAGCATCTGATGGATTTTATCTAAATTTAAATTTATGGGGATCTTCATTGTAAGAAACATATTTTCTATGAATCTTGGGTCCATTTCTATAGTGACCTCAACCCCATGAGTTCAGAGCCTATGGCTATTTTAATACATTGGGATAAGATACAAGGAATCATATCCCAAAATAAAAAATAGTTTACTATTATTGGTAAACTATATATATACTTGAGTCATACATTACATTTGAATACAAAAATTACAATTTAATTTTTTTCAAAAATTACATTATTCCTTCAAGAATAAACTTTAATATCAATAATAGTACACTTCATGGAATCTTATGGAGAGGGAAAAAATAATGGTGAGCTCAAATTATCATTAATGGTTAATTATGTTGGAATATATCATGATTCAATAAGCATAATCAACATGGACTATCAAATAACAAAACACAAATTCCCTTTTAATAATTGGATAAGGCATGATCATTTTGTAAAGTTAAATAAATGAAAACATATATCATTTCGTCAATAATATAAGAATGAAATACATCCATATATAATATCATTGCGAAAATATCATGGATAATAATAATTAAATTCATAATGAAGGTAGTGATTAATTTATTGATTCTATGATCTCATGCATTATGATGCCTCTACCATCATGAACTTTAACAAGATGGTTTGAAACTATAGGTAAAAACCTATTCATTTATTTCTTATTTATTTGTCTCATTAGAAATATGATGCATCGAGAGGCTATCTAAAAACAGGACCAACCCATCACTTCTTGCCCAAAATATTCCTTATATATCAAATAGTTGATTTAATTCATCAATAAATATTCTTTATCATCCAATATCTTTATTGATTAAAGGAATAATATTTAAAAATATTTCCCCCATTAATAAAATAACCTTCAAAGTAAACACCTAATGTTAAAATGGTATATGTCTTAAGAAATAAAAAAAATTCCATGATAAATAATATGGATATTTATGGGAGAATTAATGGCTAATGATCAACGTTAATTGAAAATTTTAAGAGAATGTTAATGATTCCAGAATGTGAATTTCAATACTTTACTTAGTAAAAAATGATCATAAACTATCCATAAAAGGAATAAGGATAGTTCAGATATAACATAAACACTTTGGAGTAAAAATAAAGGGTTCTTGTTATTGATGAATAATATAAATAAAATAAAAATATATTTAAAAACATTATTTAGGCAAATATTCTCTTCATTTTGAGAATCAATTTTTAAAATATAAAACATTTTAAAAATACTTTTCTTTTAAAATGACATTTAAAAACTATGAATTTCAAAAATATTCCCAAAATACTTTTCTTTAAAAAAATGTTGTAAAATTTCATAGAATGCTTTAAAGAAATGATGGTAATTTAGTGGTTATTTTTATACATTCCGTACATGTTAAAAAGAATAATCACTTTTCACTGTAAAAAGGTTACAAAATTGCCTTGTTCAAAAATAGATAAGATTATTCCTTTAAAAAAATTAAAAATACAAAATGGGTAAAATTTTATTTAATAAAATCTATTTAAATGGTTAAAAATATTTTTGAAAACATTTTTCGAAAACATGGTTGTGGATGAAAATTGATTTCCGGAAAAAGAGAGAAATAATGTCATATTTTATTAAAAACAATTACGTTAAAACCCATTAAAATTATAATATTACTTGAAAATATCATAAATAAATATAGGAGAATAAAGTTAAATGGTTTCATTATGTAATGATCAAATAATTTACTTTAAATCAAAATCAAGAATAAACAGTCACAACTAGAATGAGATTGTCAAATAAACCTTAAGAGTGATCGCAATATTGAAGTGATAATTAATAAATGAATCAATTATGTATATTTACTGTAAATCCTCCATAAAAAGTTTAAATACCGGACAATATAATCAAAAGTCATCATAGATATAATATTATAATATCAAATACAATGAATAAGTAATATAACCTAATGAAATGAAATTGAGTTATGAAATTCTTTACCACTTGGTAATTTTCAAGTCAATCCCCTTGGATGAAATAAATAAAAATAAATTATAAATTCCATTAAGTATTAATTAATCATAATATTAAATTTCATGTGGTTTTATATACACCATAGACAGGAAATTAGTTCTGTAACATTACAATATTCCTCAATGAAATGAAATTGAGACGAATTTCATCACCACACACTTCCTTTTATTTGAACATTATTTTACCTCATGTATAGTGGTTTTAAACAAGTCATTAACTTATACCAAAAAAATATTAATTTTTATAATATAATATATTATCCTTTTATAATATCATATCGCATGTTTATTAGTAATCATTCATTATTTTCATTATCTCATGTTTTAATTTCCTTGTTATCTCATGCATGATCCTTCATGAATCATTGGGTTATTAAACATATTAAATATTTTAATCATATAAATAATAATAATATTGAAATAATTTTAATTTCGTTAAATAAATGAAACTTTTAAAACCAATCATGAAATGTGGTTTTGAAATTGAAAATGTTACAATCACGGGGGCAGTAGGTCGTACGTACGCATGAGTAACGTTTACATTTTTCAATGATCATTATGTAAAGAAGGTAAGTAATATATTATCTTTCCAGAATGATAATAAAATTATATAAAACAAATTATTTAATTAAATACACTTATATATATAATCCATATAGTTTCATGATGAAAATATAGTCATGTCACTTTGTGAAGCCGGTAATCCACACATACACGAACGATGTTTTCATAATTAAGTGAGTGGAATGGTAAAATGATATATTACCACTATAGAGTGATAAATATTTCATTAAAATCAAAAAAAATCATTTATATAAAATATAATAATTAATTTTATCCATGTCACCTTCCATGTAAAGCCTTAGTGAACGAAGAATCATATCACTTCATGAGGAAGTAGTCCGTTGTACACATGAACAACGTTAATGTACTTCATAATATATAGAAAGTAAAAAAATTATAATTGATATAATATCTCTAGAGGAATAATTATGTTATAAATATAATATAGATACTTTATATCCATTATCTTACTCAACTGTGAGATGTGGTAATGAAAAAAAATGACATCATTTCTAGAGGAGGTAGTGTTCCGTACACATGAATGATGATTTTATAACCCATTTTATAGAAGCGGAGGTGGTTTTAGCTCATGGACTTATTATAAAAAACATATAAGTTTATTTAATATACTAATTATATTTTATTAGAATTTTATAATCATAATTTATGGAGATGCAGGAAGAAACAAAATAAAAATGCTCGTTGAAGAGAATTACGACTTATTCGGGTATCCTCCTTATGTTTTCACCAGATCCTTCCTAAGATAGATTTATGAAAAAAATAACTGTAGAGACCTCAAAGAATGAAGTACATGGACATTACATTACTTTTGAGGAATACTTAATACATTACAAAACAAACTCCCAAAGATCATATTAGTTTAGTGTATTTGGAAACTCAGAACATAATATTCTAATCATGGGGAAAGATCTTCAACATCTCCCATAAGCATATTAATTTTTTTCTACCTAAAACCTTCCTTTATATCATGGGGGAAAAGAAAACATAAAAATTGTAATCTCAAATTCTTAGTAATGGTAAGCATAGATAAAATAAAAAAACCATATACATTTGAACTTCAAAACATGAACATAAAGTTTAAACATCAAAATCTTGAGTTGTGAAGTAAATCTTGGAAGTACGTAAGGAATAGATCATAATACATCATCAATCATGATAACATAGCATGGGAATAAAACATGTAATTGTGGAAAACCATTGAGAACATTTTATGATTTCCATAGTATCCAATGCATTGCTTCCAAGACCATCTTAGTGGACAAAGTCCCTTTCTGAATCGAGTTCACTCCTCGTTCCAGTCCTGTAACAATGAACCGGATTAACTTACCCTTCCATCCATGTCTATATCATGAGATATAAATCTTTACCCAATGAATTGTATGGAGATATAGGTCCCACCCATCTCATAACAAAATCATTCTTACTTGTGCCACTAAATAAACATAAATCATTCATCATAACCCAATGAATAAAATGGGTTTAATAAACATTGTCCCATCACCACATAATACATATATAAAAAAAATTTATAATTTCATCATAAGAAAAGTGAAACCATGTAAATCATAGAGACATTATACTTTAAACATACATATATGAATTAATGTCATCTTAGATGGAAAATGGTTTTGATAAAACACTTGAAATGAATTCTTGAGGAAAATATCCTTTCTTATTCAAAATCATTTTCTATTCACAAAATTCCATGAAATTTTAAAAGAATACTATTTTGTTGAAAATATTCATTAAATATTTTAGAGTAAGATTCATGAAAATAATTTATTATTAAACTGTAAAAATCCATTCATGCCATATAAGTTAAAAAAACATTCTCCTCGTACTTTTGTCAGAAAAGTCAAAAAAGTTCCTCGTATGGTAAACAAAATAAATATTCCTTTAATAACATGTGGTAAAATTCAAAAATGGGTAAAAGGAATTTAAAAATATATAAAAACACTTTTAGAAAACATGGACATGGATGATAACAATAACCCCAGTAAATACTTACGAATAAACAATCTCGGATAAGAACGAGATTGGAAAGGTTATCCCATACCTTAGGTCTGATATGCTTCGTACGTATCCAAAACTCCTGTATAATGATTTAAATAATGTCATTTACTTATTATATAATCATATTGATTGTTATGATATCATATATGGTTCACTTATGACTTTATATTACTCGTTCTTTTGTAAATTCCATGTTAATGCAGCGTTTTGGGTAAAATCGTTTTATTTATCGTACGTGTTTGGACATGTTGTTCTTCATATTATTATTACTTATATCATGATTTAATTACTTACAGAATGTAAATCATGACTTATATATAATATATATTTATTATATATATATATATAATAGATATATTAATGAAATGAAATACACCGTTCATGGAGACGATAGGCCGTACGTACGCATGACCGTTGTTTTCCTTTCCTTATTGACTTGAATTGAAGTAAGTAGATGACATATATATATATACATAAATACAGTAGATTAATAATGTAATATATTTCATTATTATTCATTATTATTCATTATATATACTTTATAATCATTCTTGAATGGTTAACATGGAGAATGAATCGCATCGCATCGTGGAGACGGTAATCCGTACGTACGCACGAGGGATGATATCATTTCCATAATTATTGAATGGAATTTGAGTGGATGATATAATATCTCAGAATCCATATGATGTTATAATAACCATATATAGTTATTCTTTACACCATTATACCCATCCAAGTAACGTGGTGGTGGAAAAACAGATTACACCACGGCGTGGAGACGGTATTCCGTACGTACGCACGCGCGGTGATTTCATTTTCCGTAGGATGGATAGTAGGTGAAATGGGGTTGTTTAATATTTATAATAACATATCAGTATATTATTGATACTTATGTTATTACTTTATAATGAAACAACTGAAGAAGAAGAAGTTGAAGAAGAAACAAAACATGAAAGAATCGGTAGAAGAGATTACCTCTTCTTCGACGCACCACTTTTAAGGTTCCTCTTAAAGAACTAGATTTGGTCTTATGAGGAGACCAGAACCTCTATAATGATTCTATGGAAGTTTATAAGGAAAATGGGTAGGGTTTGGCCGATCCAAATGGCTTGTGATTGAGTGAATGTGATAGAAGAGGGAGTTCCCTTTTATAAGAGGGGTGAGGGGCACCTTAGGAAAAACATAAAATATTATTTTATAATAAAGTCATATTCGGTTTATAATAGCTAAAAATATTTATTTTGAAGATAAAGTTGGTATGGGTCTAAATCCTCTCAACCAATAGGTTTTAGACAAGTTTAGGTTACTATTTTAACATTATCATTTAGATTTAACTCTAAGTTAAAAAAATTTAACTTTTACCATGTCTTCTTGTTTTCTTACACTATATCATTAATAAACTTACTATAACAAGACAAAAGAAGCCCAAGTGGTTCATTATTAATATATATAACCTTATCTAAGTCATTAGGCCGAACCTTAGACTTTTAGGAATAGAATAAAAATTAATAATATAATATTTTTTTAAAACTATTTTATGTTAATTTTGACACTATTTGGTAATTGATTTTTGTAAAAATAATAATACCATGATTAGTTCGAAAAACTTTAATTTAATCAATAATAACACGTCATATTAACCTATAAAATTAGTTTAATTCATAAAAAGTCTTAAATTACATTTATTTGGATTTTTATAACATCACTAATGTTAATATTTCATTAATAAGGTAATTACTACATCATCATTGTGTTATAAATAAATTAAATTATTTAATGTATAAAAATTATAAATAAAATACAATTATGTAGGAAATAATTTTATCTTTCTAATGAATATTTATAGTCTAATTTAACTTATGTATAACCCTATATTAAAAATGTTTTAGTTATTAAACTTTTATTTTAACTCTTTTAACTCTTCTTTGAATTAAATAATAATAAATGTCCTAATCTAATCCAAGTGGACCTAAATGATAATATTATATTAATAAGGTTATTTTTGGTCGAATTAAACTTATCCAATAGAATTATGAAATGAATTTGGGTAATAATAATATCATTTTTACCCTTAATTTCTCAATTTACTTTTAACCGTGGTAAATAAAGTAAAAAGTTACTATTCACCAAAAATTAATTTTATTTTATTGAACCACATTATACTCCTTGATATTAATTGTGTCTCGTGGATTTTCGAAATTCCACTCATAGAAGTGGTAAAATTATGTTTTATGTAAATTTTCAAATTCTCCTAGAAGGTGGGTAAAAGACGGTGAAAAGTTCAATAAAATTTTTATATATCTAAAATTGTTATAAAATGAATCCAATGAATTCAATTGAACTTATATAGGTATTATGTATCAATATTGACCTAAAATAAATTTAAATAATATAATAATTATTTAAATAAAAAGTCGGTTTTTAAATAGTAACCTAGTGTTTTCACTCCTCATCAAAAATTGAAAGTTTCCAGAAAAATACCAAAAATTCACCCTAGGCTAATTTCGATATTCAGAATCTAAAAATGAAATCCATTTTGAAAGATAAAATTTATAAAATTTCAAAAAGTGGGTATTTCTATTCATAACGGCCAGTTAATAATAATTTTATAATAATATCTCTTTTTCTGAAACTTGGTATTGCGTACTACACACGTTATCGAGGAAGGTCTTGATTGCATGTAATGCAAGCCAAGTCAGGGCTGCATATAGTGCAAGATCCCTTCAGTGTTGCGTATAACATAATCAAAACTTATTTCATTTATACATTAAAAAAATCTATACAAAATGTTGCGTAGAAAAATTACTACAAAACGAACTTGAAATTGTGTGTAACATGAGCCAAGAATAGTGTTGCATATACCGAAAGCTAATACGATGTTGCATATAGCACAAGCTATTTTTGTGTAGCGTACAACACAAGACATCAATGAAATTAAAAAAATAATAATTCTCATAAAATATCGGGTTGTTACATTCTACCACCCTTAAAATGAATTTCACCCTCGAAATTCGTCAGGGTTATAAATGGTTTACTACTTGATAGTTTCTTTCATATAAACCCACATCGTAAAAAAGGAATACTAAAACTTAATTTTAAAAAGTGAAGTATGAAACATAACATTTACCGAAATTAACTCATCACAGGGTTTCCACATAGGAGAACATAGGTTAAAATATGGATATGTAAGAGAAATCTAATCATCATGTTCTGATGGAAAGTGGTAGATAATATGGCTACAAAAAAGCCAACAATCACAAAGCCATAAATTTTTGATGATCCAAGGTATCATCTGATTTATCAGATATGAGGACACTGGGACAACATTTTTGGTTTTCAAGATCATTTCCCTAAAGTTGAAGAATTTGAATTAAAAGAAAAACTTACTTTATTTCAGTACAATCTCACCGTTGTTAGTTCCTTTAACAATTTCCACTTCATCTCTTAAATAAATAAAGTGGAATTTCTCATTATTGAAGTGTTAGCAGATCATGTGATAGAATGATGAGTCATTCCATCTATCTCAAACAAAAGGTTAGAAAAAGTTATCAAATATACATAAGCCCATCTATGGGGAGGTTAATCCGATATGATTCCAAAAATGGACTTCTACTTCATCTATCATACCACTTAATAAAATAAAACTAGTTTCTACTAACCATTGACTTCATGTAGGCTAGTGTTACGCGATAAAGGAATGTCACACTTCAGTTGTGAGTTTGATTCTCGTAACCTTGTCCGACGCGATGGGTTGTCCCTTGTCTTGCAGGTTGTCCCTTTTTATAAAACTACACTATTATAACATTCTAGAAATAATATCGAAAAACAATTTCTATCCTTAAATAATACTATCTGATGTCCAACATAATCCATTCTAGTCTTTAGGCTTATCCAATATACATATGTCCAATCTCATAGTATAAAGAAAAAGATTACATGAAAGGTCGCATAACAAGCACGTGAATACCATCATTTATCCCCCATATATCATAAGATATATCTTGTTGGTCACATTCCAAACATGTGAATACCATAATCATGTATTCTTTAGAAACCTGAATTACCATATAACCTTATTGAAAACATGAGTGATGTCAAGAGTTAACTCTTTCCACATACCAAAATCCCAAAATTTCTATATAGTCAAACCATGATATCACTTTGTCCTTATATTAGTCATGAGCTCATGAATACTATCAAACATTTTATTTTCTCCTTATCCCTTCATTATGCACATATCATCCACTTTCTAAAAATATTTCAATCACTTTTCATTTTAATCAGTACTATAAAATTATTGAAAAACACAATAGACTAATACAAAAATATTCCAATATAACATAAAATTACCTCAACAACATTATTCATGAATACCAATACAGAAACACATCAATCTATCCTCTTCAATGATTTTCATGGAATAAGTCCTTCCTTGATTTAGAAGTAAACTCTTAGGTCAGGGAATTGAGTTTGGTAATTCCCATGTTCTCCACAAATAAGACATTGAACTCCATAACAGTCTGTCACTCTATGACCCTTTTCTCCACATAGATAACATCTTCCCCTCCATTTGAGGTATTCCTCAAGGTTCTTCTTCCCTTCTTCTAGATACATAGAAAGCTTCATCTTCCTTCCTCTATGTTCCTCTCCATGAGAACATGTATAAAAGTTCATCTTCCTCTTATTTGATTAATTAGGAATACCACCAAAGTTCACCTTGTTAATCATATATCGTGATGACTAATTCGGCGTAATCACAATATCTTTCTCTCTGGGCATTACACGATTTTTTTGATCACAGTCACCAATTTGTCCATCGGAATCAAAATTAACTGAATTCCTTCTCGTTTCCTCCATTGAGTAAAACCAGAAACCATAGTGTAAGAAAAATTTAAAATAACGAGGAACCACATAATCATTAAAAGTCACAAATGGGATGTCTTAGTAATCACACATTCTGTAATCCATGATACCTTAGGTTCACCCTAGGTTATTCATGATCGTCAACATAACTCTAGGACTGTAACTTATAGTTATACTAAACCTTAGGGACATCCCTAGACATACCTTAGAAATATCTCTAGGTATCTCCCTAAAGTTTTCGCATCCTAGTTTCCAAAGGATAACTAAACCTTCTCTCTGATACCAACTGTAGAGACCCATATCTTGAAGTACATGGAAATTACATTAAATTTTCGGAATACATAATACATTACAAAACAAACGCCCAAAGACCGTATTAGTTTAGTGTATTTGGAAACTCAGAACATTATCTTCTAATCATGGTGAAAGATCTTCAATATCTCGCATAAAGATCTTCTTTTTTTTATACATAAAACCTTTCTTTATATCCTAGGGGAAAAGAAAACATAAAAAGGGTGAGCTCAAATGCTCAGTAAGGGTAAGCATGGAGAAAATAAAACAAACCATATGCATTTGAACTTCAAAACGTGAACACAAAGTTTAAACATCAAAATATTGAGTTGTGAAATAAATTATTGAAGTACATAAGGCATGGATAATAATAGATCATCAATCATGATAACATTGCATGGTAATGAAACATTTAATTGTGGAAAACCATTAATCACATTTTATTATTTCCATTGTAGCCAAGGCATTGCTGCCAAGACCATCTTAGTGGAAAAAGTCCCTTTCTGAATCATGTTAACTCCTCATTCCAGTCCTGTAAAACTGAACCGGATTAACTTATCGTTCCAGCCATGTCTATCTAAAGATATATAAATCTTTACCCAATTCATTGGAGGGAGATATAGGTCCCAACCATCTCATAATGAAATCATTCTTACTTGTTCCACAAAATAAACATAAATCATTCATCATAACCCAAAGAATAAAACGTGTTTAATAATCATTGTCCCATCATCACATAATGCATATATAAAAAATGGATATCATTTCATCATAAGAAAAGTGAAACCATGTAAATCATAGAGAAATTATACTTGAAACATACACATATGAAATAATGTCATCTTAGATGGAAAATGGTTTTGATAAAACACTTGAAATGAATTCTTGATGAAAATAACTTTTCTTATTCAAAATCATATTATTTTCACAAAATGCCATGAAAATTTAAAACAATAGGATTTTTTTGAAAAAAGTCATGAAATATTTTAGTGTAAGCTTCCTGAAAATAAAGTATTATGAAACCGTAAAAATCCGTTCATGTCGTATAAGTTAAAAAAACATTCTCTTCGTACTTTTTCCGGAAAAGTCAATAAGTTCCTCGTATGGTAAACAAAAGAAATATTCCTTTCATAACATGTGGTAAAAGTAAAAAATGGGTAAAATGACTTTAAAAATATATAAAAAAACTTTTAGAAAACATGGACATGGATGATAACAATAACCCCAATAAATACTTACGAATAAACAATCTCAGATAAGAACGAGATTGGAAATGTTATCCCTTACCTTAGGCCCGACAGGATTCGTATGTATCTGAACCTCCTGTATAATGATTTAAATAATGTCATTTACTTTTTACAGAATAATATTCATTGTTATTATATCATACATGGTTCACTTATTACTTTATATTACCCATTCTTTTGTAAATTCCATGTTAACGTAGTGTTTTTGGTAAAATCGTTTTATTTATCGCACGTGTTTAGACTTGTTGTTCTTCATATTATTATTACTTATATCATGATTTTATTACTTCCAGAATGTAAATAATGATTTATATATCATATATATTCAGTATATATATATAATATATAGATGAATGAAATTAAATACACCGTTCATGGAGACGATAGGTCATACGTACGCATGAACGTTGTTTTCCTTTCCTTATTGACATGAATGGAAATAAGTAGATGACATATATAAATATATACATATATACAGTAGCTTTATTATGTCATATATTTCATTATTATTCATTATATATACTTTATAATCATTCTTGAATGGTTAACATAGAGAATTAATCTCATCGTGTCGTGGATACGGTTATATGTACGTACGCACGAGCGATGATATCGTTCCCATAATTATTTAATGGATTTGGAGTGGATGATATAATATCTCAGAATCCGTATGATGTTATAATAACCATATATATTTATTCTTTACACCATTATACTCATCCAAGTAAGGTGGTGGTGGAAAAACATATTACACCACGGCGTGGAGACGGTATTTCATACGTACGTACGCGCGGTGATTTCATTTTCCGTAGGATGGATAGAAGGTGAAATGGGGTTGTTTCATATTTATAATAACATATCAGTATATTAGTGATACTGATGTTATTACATTATAATAAAACAACCAAATAAGTAGAAGTTGAAAAAGAAAGAAAACATGAAAGAATCGGTAGAAGTGATTACCTCTTCTTCAACGCACCGCTTTTAAGCTTCCTCTTAAGGCACTAGAGTTGGTCATTTGAGGAGGCCAGTGTAGAGATCTGAATCTTGACGTAAATGGACTTTACATTACTTTTTCGGAATACTTAATACATAAGAAAAACAGACACACAAGGACCGTAATAGTTTAGTGTCTTTGGAAACTCGGAACGTAATCTTCTAATCGTGGTGAAAGATCTTCAACATCTTTCATAATGATCTTACCCTTTTGGTTTTCTTACCTAAAACCTTTCTTTAAATACTGGGGAAAAGAAAAAATATAAAGGGTGAGCTGAAATTCTCAGTAAGGGTAAGCACAGATAAAATAAAACAACTCATATACATTTGAACTTAAAAACATAAACATAATGTTTAAACCTCAAAATCATGGGAAATGACATAAAACATGGAAGTACATAAGGCATCGATCATAAAGAAACATTAATCATGATAAAATAGCATGGGAATAAAACATGTGATTATGGCAACCATTAAGCAGATGATATGATTTCCATAGTATCCAAGGCATTTCATCCAACACCATCTTAGTGGACAAAGTCCCTTTCAGAATCGACTTCACTCCTCGTTCCAGTCCTGTATTACTGAACCAGATTAACTTACCATTCCAGCCATGTCTATCTCATGAGATATAAATCTTTACCCAATGCATTGGAGGGAGATATAGGTCACACTCATATCATAATGAAATCATTCTTTCGTGTTCCACAAAATCATAAATCATACATCATAGCATAAACCCTGTAATAGAATGGGATTCTTAAATATCATGCCATCATAACATAATCCATATAAAAAATGGATATAATTTCATCATAATACGAATCAAAACATGTAAAAAATGGAGACATTATACTTGAAATATAAACATATTAAATAATGTCATTTTATATGGAAAATAGTTTTGATAAAACACTTGAATCAAATTCTTGAGGAAAATATCCTTTCTTCTTCAAAATAATTTTCTTTTCAAAAAATTATATGCACTTTTAAAATAAAATGGGGTTTTTTTAAATAATCATGAAATCTTGTAGAGGAAGCTTCAGGTAAATGTGGCGTTATGAAACTTTAAAAATATGTTCAAGCCGTATAAGTTAAAAATAACATTCTCATCGTACTTTTTTCAGAAAAGTCAAAAAGTTCCTCGTGTGGTAAAAAAAGTAAGATTCCTTTCATAACATGTGGTAAAATTAAAAAATGGATAAAAATTCCATTAAACATACATGAAAACATTTTTATAAAACAAGGACATGGATGATAACAAAAACCCCAGTAAATACATACGAATAAACAATCTCGGATAAGAGCGAGATTGGAATAGCTATCCCTTACGTTGCGTCCGATATGCTTCATATGTATCTGAAACATCAGTATAATCATTTAAATACTATAATTGACTTATTAAAGAATCATATTGATTGTTATGATATCATATATGGTTCACTTATGACTTTATATTACCCGTTCTTTTGTAAATTCCATGTTAAAGCAGCATTTTGGGTAAAATCGTTTCATTTATCGTACATGTTTCGACTTGTTGTTCTTGATATTATTACTTATATACTAATTTACATAATTCCAGAATGTAAAACATGATTTATGTATAATATATATTCAGCATATACATATATATATATATATATATGATAGATCAATAAATGGAATGAAATACACCGTTCATGGGGACGATAGGTCGTACGTACGCATGAACCCTGTTTTCGTTTAATTATTGAATTGAATGGAATTAAGTAGATGACATACATATAGATATACATAAATCCATTATCATTATTATTTCATATATTTCATTATTATTCATTATATATACTTTATAATCATTCATGAATGGTTAACATGGTGAATGAATCTCATCACGTCGTGGAGACGGTAGTCTGTACGTACGCACGAGCGATGATATCATTCCCATTATCGTGGAATTGTATTGAAGTGTATGTATAATATTTCATAATCAATATCACTTTACAATAATCAGATATAGTTATTTATTTACACCATTATACCCATCCAAGTAAGGTGGTGGTCGAAAACCGATTACACCACGTCGTGGAGACGGTATTCCGTACGTACGCACGCGTGGTGATTTCATTTTCCGTAGGATGGATAGAAGGTGAAATAAAGTTGTTTCATATTTATAATAACATATCAGTATATAATTAATACTGATTTTATTACTTTATAATGAGACAAATAAAGAATAAGAAGTAGAAGAAGAATGAAACTTGAGAGAATCGGAAGAAGAGAATACCTCTTCTTCGACGCACCTCCTTTAAGCTTCCTCTTAAGGAAGTAGAGTTGGTATTTTGAGAAGAACAGAACCTCCAGAATGTTTCTAGGGAAGTGGAGAAGAGAAATGGTCAGGGTTTGGCCGAGCGTCAAGGCTGAAAAGGGCATGAAGAGAAGAGGAAAGGGGTGCCCTTTTATAAGGGAGGAGAGGGGCACCTTTGGAAAAACATAAAATATTATTTAATAATAAAGTCATATTCGGTTTATAATAGCTCCAAATTGATTTATATAGAATATAAGGTGGGGATGGGTCGAAATACTCTCAAAAAATATATTTTAGATAGGTTTGGTTCATTATGTTAACCTTATATTTTAGTTTTCACTCTTAGTTAATTAGATTGACATTTACCATGTCACTTTGTATTTTTATATTATATAGTTAATAAACATACAATATTCATCCAAGAGACCCCCAAGTGTTCCATTAATGAATCACCTATCATGATATAAGTATCTTGGCCAAGCCTTAGATTTTTAGGAATATAATAACATTTAATAATATAATATTTGTTTTAAAAACTATTTTATGTCAATTTGACACTATTTGGTAATGGATTTTTGTGAAAATCATAACAGCATGATTAGTTCAAATAAAGTTAATTAAATCAATATTAACATGTCATATTAACCTAGAAAATTATTGGAATTCATAAAAAGTCTCAAGTTACATTTATTTGGGTATTTATAACATCAATTATTTTAGTATTTCATTATTTAGGTAATTACTGCATCACCATTATGTCATAATGAACGTAACTTATTTAATGTCTAAAAATTATAAATAAAATACCATTAAGTAGAAATATTTTTAGATTTCTAATGAATATTTATAGTCGAATTTATCTTATGTATAACTCTATATTAAAAATGATTTAGTTATTAAACATTGATTTTAACTATTTTAACCCTTCTTTAAATAAAGTAATAAGAAATGTCCTAATATAATCCAAGTGGACCTAAATGGTCATATTTTATTCCTAAGGTTGTTTTTGGTTATATTACACTTATCCAATAGAATTAGGACATGTGTTAGGGTAATAATAATATCATTTTTACCCTTAATTACCCTAGTTACTTTTAACCGTGGTAAATAAAAGTAAAAAAGTTACTATTCACCAAAAATTATTTTCATCTCATTGAACCACATTTTAGTCCTTGATATTAACCATTTCTCTCGGATTTTAGAAATTCCACTCACAGAAGCGGTAAAATTATGTTTTATGTGAATTTCCAATTTCTCCTAGGAGGTGGGTAAAAGGCAGTGAAAAGTTCAATAAAATTTTTATATATCTAAAATTTTTATAAAATGACTCCAATTAATAAGATTGAACTTATATAGGTATTATGTATCAATTTTTATGTAAAATAAATTTAAATAAAATAAATAATTATTTAAATAAAAAGTCGTTTTTAAATAGTAACCCAGTGTTTTCACTATTCAGCAAAAATTGAAAGTTTTCAAAAAAATACCAAAAATTGACCCTAGGATAATTTCGATATTCCAAATCCAAAAATGAAGTCCACTTTGAAAGAAAAAATTTAAAAAATTTCAAAAAGTGGGGTATTACTATTCATAACGGCTAGTTTATATAATATTTTAATAACATATCGTTGTTTAGTGAAACTCGCTATTGCGTACAACACATGCTATCGTGGAAGGCCACGATTGCGCATTAAGCAAGCCAATTCAGAGATGAGTGTAGTGCAATAACCTTTTGGTGTAGCGTACAACACAAGACATCAACGAATTTAAAAAGAATATTTTTCATAAAATCTCGGGGTGTTACATTCTACCCCCATTAAAATGAATTTCTCCCCCGAAATTTGTCAGGGTTATAAATGGTTTACTACTTGAAATTTTCTTTCATAAAAACCCACATCGTAAAAAGGAATACCAAAACTTGACTTTAAAAACTAAAGTATGAAACGTAAAAATTACCCAAATTAACTAATCACTGGGTTTCCACATAGGAGAACATAGGTGAAAATATTGATATGGAAGAGAAATATAACCATCAACTTCTGATGAAGAGTGGTAGAGGACATGGATATGAAAAAGCCAACAATCACAAAGACCTAAATTTGTGATGATCTAAAGTACCATCCGATTCATCATATATGAGAGCACTAGGACAACATTTTTTTTGTTTTCAAGAAAATTTCCCTAAAGTTGAATAATTTGAATTAGAAGAAATAATTACTTTATTTCGGTATCATCTCATCGTTGCTCGTGCCTCGAACAATTTCCACTTCATCTCTTAAAGAAATGAAGTTTAATTTGTCTTCAGTGAAGTGTTAGCAGATTATGAGATAGAATGATAGGTCATTCCATCTATTTCTATCACAAAAAGTATAGCACAATTTATTAAATATACAGAAGTCCATCTATGCTGAGACTAATCGTATATGGTTGCTAAAATGGACTTATACTTTAGCTATCATAGCGCATAATAAAATAAAACTAGTTTCTACAAACCAGGGACTTCTTGTAGGCTAGTGGTAGGCGATAAAGGCCTGTCGCACTTTGGTTGTGGGTTCGATTCCCGCATCCTTGTCCGACGCGACGGGTTGTCACCCATCCTACAGGTTTCCCTTTTTCTAAAAATATACTATTATAACATTCTATCAATAATATCGAAAAAAAATTCTAGCCTTAAACAATACTAACTTATGTTCAACATAATCTATTCGAAACAATAGGCTTATCAAAAATACTTCTTTCCAAACTCATAGTATAAAGAGAACGATTACTAAAAAGGTCATATAACAAGCATGTGAATACCATCATTTATCCCTCATATATCTTGTTGGTCACATTCCAATAATGTAAATTCATTAATCATGTATTCTCTTGAAAAATTAATACCCATTGAACTTTAGTGAAAACATGAATGCTTTCAAAATTTAACTCTTTCCACATACCAAAATCCAAAAATTATATATACTCAAACCGTGATATAACTTTTTCCTTATATCAGTCATGACCTCATATATACTGTCAAACATTTCATTTTCTCTTTATCCCTTCATTATGCGCATATCATCTTCATTCCAAAAATATCTCAATCACTTTCCATGGTTACCGGTACCATAATATTATTGAAAACCACAATAGACCAATACATAAATATTCCAATATTCCATGATACTATATACAACATTATTTTGGAATCCCATTACATAAATACTTAATCATTCCACCACATCGTTGTCATATTTAACATCTCCAATAGTGACTGCATGTGACTTCCCTTTGTCATTTGCCTTAAGTGGTTGCTCATGTCGATCATCATTAACCCTTGGATTAGGTCATTGATTAGCATAATGCCCCCATTTCATTGAACTTGAAGCATTGATGTGTTGGGGGTTCGTTCTATGAAGTATTTTCATTATTCACATCATTAGCAACCCATTTTCCATTACTTTGACACACAGCTGCTCGATGACCTTCTTTTCCACACTTAGAACATTTTCTAGTCCCTTTAATACAATCTCCACCGTGCTTCTTTCCACACTTTGATCATAAAGAAACATTCAACTTATTTTCACCATTGTTCTAAGATTTCTCCTTGAACTCCATCTTTCATTTCTTGTCCAAACCATGAGATGGATAAGTAATACCAACGTCCATTTCTACCTTGCTAGCACAACAGACAATTTCTTCATAGCTACTGAAGTCTCTTATAGCTAATGTATAAGGCCCCAGCATTAATCCTTACTTGATCTTGAGTTACTTCAAGAATACACGTTGAGGATCTTTTCAGGTTTAGAGTTTTAGAGAATTAGATCATAAAACATGCATTACATTCAACATTTAAACAAAGTGGTTACAAAAAAGATAGTAATAATTTTTTCCGTCAACAATAACATATTTAAAATAAAACGTGGATTCTTTCTTGACACTTCCTTGACATTATCATCATATCATGTACCTTTCCCTTGACCTGCGAAAAACATTTCAAAAACATGGGATGAGCATAAAAAGCTCAGTAAGAGATATAAAAGTACGAAATGAAAACATTATTCCATGCATGAAATCATAATTTACTCATAAAACATAATCACATACCTCATCAAATCATGAATAAATCATAGAAATCATAAGACATAAAGGTAACTTGAGGCATTCATAACATTCTTACACAGTGAGTAACCCTCTTGGTTACGTTTGGAATACCCATCATAGTATATTCCCTAAATCACTTCGGAGAAACCTTAACGTTTAACTCCTTCATGTTACCCAATGCATTGGAGAGCTATATCGGGCTCACCCGCCCTAAGTTTATCACGGAACCACCCGTCTTCATAACAATTCCCAAGAACCATAACATAATCGTATCACATAAAACATGCATAAAGAAAACATAACATTTCCACTTTTCAATCACAAGATATCAATATAAAACATTGATATAAAAACATTATGAAAACCATTTTCAATACCAAAATAAAAGAAAATTAAAACATGGTATTTATTTTTCATTCAAAAAAAAGTTATGGCTTGTAAAGGAAGCTGAAACTCAAAAAATGGTCATGGTGGAGGAGAAGTCATTGTCGCTGCATACGTATGACAAAAAAAACATTCCCTTTTGTCGTTTAGTAAACTCTTTGTATAAAAATATTCCTTTTGAATAAACTTAAAATTCAAAGGGGTTTATACACCGTATGAATGAAAGTAGTGTATAAAACAAAATATGCCTCAATGAAAGGAGATTGAGACGATGCCCCATACAAAGATAATTTTTAAAGAAAATAGATCTATTATGTGTATTCACTATATGTACACATAAAGAAAGTATAAATACAAGGTAGGACATAATAATATCATGATATAATTTGAAAATAGGATATTAACCCAAAGAATAGAAATTGGGTTAAGAAGTTCCCTTACAAAAATTCGACCGCCCAACGACGTCACATCAAAATTCAGAAAATGAGTTGATGATAGATAAAAAGGGTATCTCATCAGTTGGAAATAAAATTTACATCAATAAGGATATATAAGAACATATCCCAACATTACAATATGTAAATTAAAAGACCCAACAAAAGAAGTCTTTAAAAAGAGGAGGGTGAAAGGTTCCCTTACTGACTTGGGTAACTTTCGAAACATACACCCCATGAAAGAAGGACAATACAACATTGATGTAAATACTCCTAAACGAAATTATATTACACAAAGAGTAGAATAATGGGAAGTGCATATACCACTCAAAGGAAATGGTGGAAAATGTATCATAAATCTCATGGGAATAAAAGTGAGACGAAAAATCCCTTACGAAAACTCGGCAGCCTAACGACGCCACTTAAAACATCCAAAAATGGATTGATGAGATCAAATAGGTTCTCTCATCGTATTAACATAAAATTTACAGAAAGAGGAATATAAAAGAAGATCACCCAACATAACAAAGAGGATATTAAAATAAGTGACATAAAGGAGAGTACATAAAAACAAAGAGAGAGGTTGGATCTCTTACGAAAATTCAGCAGCCTAACGGTGCCACTCAAAACATCCAAAATGGATTGATGAGAGAAAATAGGGCCTCTTCATCATATGAACATAAAAAGTACAGTAATATTAATATAAAATAACATCTGAATCATAATAAATATGAGCTTAAAAGGAATGACATAAAAGAGTGTACTTAAAAAGAAAGAGAGGGGTAGGATCCCTTACCTCGTATCCGACTTGACACGATCTTTCTTTAATCTACTGAATAATAAACTTGAGTAAATTTATACTTGATTAATAACCTTTTTCATTTTCATTATTCCTTTTATATCAATTATTACCATGTCATAAACACTATGTAATTATTTAAGTTAATAACGGTCGTTTTAACGATCATTGCTACTTGAGTCAAAAATAAACTCTTTATAATTACAAGTTTGTTCATGGGGTAAAATATCCATTATATCCAGAATTATATTCATTATGTAGATATCATATATATAATATATATCCATTTTATACATTCATTTATAATATTACATAACATTTAGAGGTATGAAATGAAATGCACCATTCATGGAGACGGTAAGCCGTACATACTCTTGAACGCTACTTCCATTTCTATTTCATATTTAATGGAATTAAAACATAATGATACATAATAGTATTATAATTACAGTATGGTATCATATATAATATCATTAAATATATCCTTTATATGTACCACATATGGTATTAAAGAATCAAATCACTTTGAGGGGGCGGTAGTCCGCACTTCCTAAAAAGAAGATATCGCATTTACCCATAATGGAAACCATATAGGTATTCCATAAATGAAAAATACAGAAGATTAAGGAAAACATAAACATATTATATATCATATATAAATATAGTGACATCTTAATGGACACCTTTGAAGGTGTTAAAAGAATATTGAACAATCATCGTTTCGTGAGGCAGAAATTCACCATCCACATAAATAGTATGTTCTTTAACCATTAAATGTAGGTTTGTGTAAGTGTAGCTCGAATAATTATTATAAAAACATACTAGTATATGGATGATACTGGTTTTGTTACAAAATAAATGAATAAAAAGATTTTAGGGGTTGGAAAAGTAAAATAATACAAAAAAAGCACAAGTGAAGACGTTACCTTAAAATCGGGTAACTCCCTTTGGTTTGAACCAAAAGGTTTTCTTGAAGAGCTTCCTGCCTAAGGTAAGGCTTATAGGATGAGGAGAGGGATGTTTAGAGACAATATTATCAGAGCTTGGCCGAGCCAAAGGACTGAGAGGTGTGGGTAAGGAGGTAGAGGTGGAGGCCTTTTACAAGAGGAGAGGAGGGACACTCTTGGAAAGGTATAAAATGTTACTTTATTTTCAAATGTGTTTCGGATATTAAAGGTCCCAAATTGATGTATTTCACGTATAAGGTGATAAGAGTTCGAAATACACCCATAAAATAGGTTTTTTAAATGTTTAGGTCTTATATTTTATATTATCTTTTCATTTTATTTAAATCGTTAAATAATGAGGTAATCGCTGCATCATCACGATGTCACAAATAATTTAATTTATTTAATTTCTAAAAATTATAAAACAAATACTATGATGTATTAAATCTTTTTAGATTTCCAATTACTATTTATAGTCAAATATCGGACTTTTATAACTCCATGTAAAAATTGTTTTAGTAAAACAATACATGTTTGTGTCATTTTTACTTTTACTTTAAATAAAAGGCATAAATGTCATTATCTTACCCAAGATGCTCCATGGGGTCCCAAAAATCTACCCATGGGTTTTCTTGGTCGGAAATGACTCATCCAATAGGGTTAGGATAAGTGTCAAGATATTTTCATTTTATTATAATATCATTTTTACCTTAAATCACACTAATTACCTTTAATCGCGATTAATAAAACTTAAAAGTTACTTTTCATCAAAAATTATTTTCATCCAATTGAAAAACATTTTAACTAATAATGAAAATAATTTATATTTTATTTTTGAAATTCAAATCACAAATGTGGTAAAGTTCCATTTAAACGAAAAATCAGTTTTTGTAACTACCACTTTGTGGTTTCACTATTCATCAAAAATTAAGGTTTCTCAGAAAAATACCAAAAATTCACCCTAAGATATATTTGATATTATGAATTCAAAAATGATTTCTTTTTTACCAAATTCATTACATAGAAGTTACATTAATTAATTTTATAATTAAATTCTGCAGTCAAATCAAATAGCATGTTTTTAAGAAACAATATTTATCAAAAGATTGACACTCGTTTATGTCCAATCTAAAATTGATATTAATTAAATTGACCACCATTGTATTAAATGGTAAAAATATATTATAATTTCACTTTAAAACCAATTAAGAATATAATCTAATCATATAAATAAATTAGATTAAAAAGTGGTTTTGAATTAAAATACAATATTTTCACAATTCATTAAAAATGAACTTTATCGGACAAATACCAAAAATTTACACAAAGTAAATTTTGATGTCCCGATTCTAAAGAAGAATTTTATTTTGTCAAATATAACATATAAAATTGTCAAAAAGTATATTTAAAATAGGTTCTCCATCAAAAGGCGGTTAATCGACCTTTTAAAGAATATTAGAATGTTTACGCTTAAAATTGGATTCATTCACATTTTTAATCCTCTACCATTTATTTTAAAAAGTAAAAATATTTGACAAACATATATAATCATTTTTTAGTTAGTTCTGTTCATTCCCGTCATTACAACAGCTAGGTGTTAACAACCATTTAAAATAAAATTATTTTATTATTAGAGTGCAACGTAATATTTCAAAGGAACTCGTTGTTGCGTATTGGGTAAGCCATCGAGCATAGAGTTCCCTTTAAATTAATATTAAAATTTTATTCACAAATAGGGATAAATATAAAAATTTCATATTCTTTATTTACCTGGGGTGTTACATCCTTCTCCCCTTTTGGGAATTGCGTCCTCGCAATTTTAAAATTGGGCTCGGAAATATCATTGAAAGTCCCACATCGGAACAAGAGTCGTAAAACAATCACTTTAAAAGAAAGAAAGGGAAGTACATAGGTCACCCGAGTTAACCCATACTAGGATTAAATGTAGGAAAACATGGATATGGAAGAAAAAGAAAAGGGTCATGTTATGAGGGAGAGTGATAGAAAACATGTTTAGGAGAAAGTTGACCACTAGAAAATCACAAACTTGTGGTGGGATAAACGGTATTAGATTCCCCAGTAGGAAAAGTTAATAGACAACATTTTTGTTTTAAGTTAATTTTCATTGAGGAATTTATTTTTGATCTTAAAGAAACATACTTACTTGTCATGTTGACTTTCAACTTTTACTAGATTTCTTACACAAACTCGTACTTTCTCCAAAATATTAGTATTTAGGAAGACTTGTTCGCATTAAGAGTACTATAATAAATTTCTTGATAATGACATAATCCATAAAATAGAACTATATATTTCCCATGTCCTTAGACCCTTACCAAAACCAAAATTGTTAGAACAATATCAGATAAACCAGAAAAGGATAACCCTTTTTAAAAAGAAAATATACTCTTAATCTCCAAAATTTGTCCAACAAAACCCAAAGTTCAACGAGGACCATTCGATAAACAATTTTTCCATAAAATTCTTCAAAGTAAACAAAATAAGATTGAAACCCAAATATTTGAAGGATTTAGTCACATAGTCTTCCAAGGTACAAATTAACACTTATCTCCAATTAACATCAGTTTCTCTAAAAGTCACATATTGAAAAGTAATTAACCTAATCACATATCCTCCAGGATAGGTTAATAATTTCCATAGATAACCCTAAAATCAACTTACTCTTAATTCATAAAATCATCTAACTAAAAAGAATAAGTCATACTGACTAGGTACTTCACATAGTCTAGTGGTAGGCGATAAATACCAGTCGCACTTTGGTTGTGTGTTCGATTCTCGCAGCTTTGTCCGACGCGACGGGTTGTCACACGGTCTGTGTGTTGTCCTTTTTATAAAATTCCAAAAATAACCCTAACATGTTTTAACCTCAATAGTTTCCTCATACCTCTCATTTTCATCCAAATTCATTTTGATATCAACATCTTAATTCTTGAATTCTTATTTCACCACCATAAAATAAAACGATTCCCAAAATGAATAACAGCATACCTTGATCAAGGCGTCCACTCGGTTTCATCGCCATCTTGTTCACGTAGGTAGAAATCGCATGCATTACAATAATGATTTAGAGATCCTTCAAAATCATTTGCTTCCTCCATCCAAATACACCTTGTACAACATGGGTCATATGGATGTTCAAAGAAAAACAGTTTTGGAAAATAATCATGTATGACATATAATTCCAAAACATCTGATAAAACATGATTTCTATAAAATAGTCAGACAGAATTTGAGTTGAAACTTTCAATTATTGGTCCTTTTAAAATACCATAAGTATGTGCTGAGAGACTATATTTTAAAAGAAAATATAAATAGGTTGCACAGGTGTCTCCTTCCTCAGCACCATTTTTAAAATCATAATATGCTTCAAATTCTTGTGATAAGGTAAAATATTTGAAAATACCTAGATAATATTTCTCTTTCTTGAAAATATGAGAATATTGTGAAAATAGTATTTTTCGAAATACAACCCATGATCCATGATGATAATGAGGTATAGTGGAGGTGTTTGATATCTCAGACAACTGCTTTCAAGAGAGTTTTATGCTAGAAAAAGTTCCACAATCATCCGAACATGACTTTGCAATAATTATTGCAAGCATGTCATCAGGAAGAGATAGGAATGTCGTTTGAGATCCTCCTCCTTCCATTCGTTACTGACTTTACTTGACCTGAAAAAATTTATAAAACAAGGATTTAACTAAAATAATAGATATAGCGACTGACCATCTGTCTAAAAAAAACTCCTAATCCCTAAAGTTGTCAAAACCGACCTCTGATACCAACTATAAGGCCCCATCCTTAAACGTTACTTGATCTTGAGTTACATCAAGAATACACGTTGAGGATCTTTTCAGGTTTATAGTTTTAGAGAATTAGATAATAAAACATGCATTATATTCCACATTTAAACAAAGTGGTTACATAAATGATAGTACTCATTTTTCCCATCACCAGAAACATATTTAAAATAAAACATTGATTCTTTCTTGACACTATCATCACATCATGTACCTTTCCCTTGACCTGTGAAAAACATTTCAAAAACTTGGGATGAGCATAAAGAGCTCAGTAAGGGATATAAAAGTACGAAATGAAAACATTACAGTCCATGCATGAAATCATACATTACTCATAAAACATAATCACATACCTCATCGAATCATGAATAAATCAAAGAAATCATAAGACATAAAGGTAACTTGAGGCATTCATAACATTCATACGTAGGGAGTAACCCCTTGGTTACATTTGGAATACCCATCACAGTATATTCCCTAAATATCTTCAGAGAAACTTTAACGTTTAACTCCTTCATGTTACCCAATGCATTGGAGAGCTATATCGGGCTCACCCGCCCTTATTTTATCACGGAACCACCCATCTTTATAATAATTCCCAAGAACCATAACATAATCGTATCACATAAAACATGCATAAAGGAAACATAACATTTCCACTTTTCAATCACAAGATATCAATACAACACATTGATATAAAAACATTATGAAAACCATTTTCAATACCAAAATAAAAGAAAAGTAAAACATGGTATTTATTTTTCATTCAAAAAAAAGTTATGGCTTGTAGAGGAATCTGAAACTCAAATAATGGTCACAGTGGCAGAGAAGTCATTGTCACCGCATACGTACGAAAAAAAAAACATTCCCTTTAATCATTTAGTAAATGCTTTGTATAAAAATATTCATTTTTAATAAATGTAAAATTCAAAGGGTTTTATACACCGTATAAAAGAATGTTGTGTATAAAACAAAATATGCCTCAATGAAAGGAGATTGAGACGATTCCCCATACAAAGATCATTTTTAAATAAAATAGATCTATTATGTGTATTCAATATATGTACACATAAAGAATGTATAAATACAAGATAATACATAATAATATCATGAAATAATTTGAAAATATGAGATTAACCAAAAGAATAGAAATTCGGTTAAGAAGTTCCCTTACAAAAATTTGACCGCCCAACGGCGTCACTTCAAAATTCGGAAAATGAGTTGATGAGAGATAAAAAGGGTATCTCATCACATGAAAATAAAATTTAAATCAATAAGGATATAGAATAACATATCCCAACATTACAATATGTAAATTAAAAGACCCAGCAAAAGAAGTCTTTAAAAAGAGGAGGGTGAAAGGTTCCCTTACCGACTTGGGTATCTTTCGAAACATACACCCCATGAAAGAAGGACAATGCAACATTGATGTAAATACTCATAAACTAAAGTATATTAAAAAAATAGTAGAATAATGGGAAGTAAATATACCACTCAAAGGAAATGGTGGAAAATGTAGCACAAATCTCACGGGAATAAAAGTGAGATGAAAAATCCCTTACAAAAACTCGGCAGCCAAACGACACCACCTAAAACATCCAAAAATGGATTGATGAGATCAAATAGGGTCTATAATCATATTAAAATAAGATTTAAAGAAAGATGGATATAAAATAACATCCCCCAACATAACAAATAGGAGCTTAAAAGAAGTGACATAAAGGAGTGTACTTAAAAAGAAAGAGAGAGGTTGGATCTCTTACGAAAATTCAGCAACCTAACGGCGCCACTCAAAACTTCCAAAATGGATTGATGATAGAAAATAGGGTATCTTAATAATATGAGCATAAAAATTACAGTAAGATTAATATAAAAGAACATCCCAATCATAAGAAATATGAGCTTAAAATGAATGACAAAAAAGAGTGTACTTAAAAAGAAAGAGAGGGGTAGGATCCCTTACCTCGTATCCGACTTGACTCGATCTTTCTTTAATCTATTGAATAATAAACTTGAGTTAATTTATACTTTCTTAAGAACCTTTTTAAAGTTCATTATTCATTTTATAACACTTATTACCATGTCATGAACACTATGTAATTATTTAAGTTAATAACGGTCGTTTTAACGATCATTGCTACTTGAGTCAAAAATAAACTCTTTATAATTACAAGTTTGTTCATGGGGTAAAATATCCATTATATACAGAATTATATTAATCATTTAGATATCATATATATCATATATATCCATTTTATACATGCATTTAAAATATTACAAGACATTTAGAGGTAAGAAATGAAATGCATCGTTCATGGAGACGGTAAGCCGTACGTACGCTTGAACGCTACTTCCATTTCTATTTCATATTTAATGGAATTAAAACATAATGATACATAATAGTATTATAATTACAGTATGGTATCATATATAATATCATTAAATCTATCCTTTATATGTACCACATATGGTATTAACGAATCAAATCACTTTGAGTGGTGGTAGTCCGCACTTCCTAAAATGAAGATATCGCGTTTACCCATAATGGAAAACATAAAGGTATTCCATAAATGAAAAATACAGAATCTTAAGGAAATAATAAACATATTATATATCATGTATAAATATAGTGACATTTTAAGGGCCACCATTGAAGGTGTTAAAAGAATATTGAACAATCATCGTTTCATGAGGCAGAAATTCACCATCCACAAAAACAATATGTTCTTTAACCATTACATGTAGGTGTGTGTAAGTTTAGCTCGAATCATTCTTATAAAAACATTCTTGTATATGGAATATACTTTTTTTGTTACAAAATAAATTAATAAAAAGATTTTAGGGGGTTGGAGAAGCAAAATAAAACAAAAAAACCCCAAGTGAAGACGTTACCTTAAAATCGGGTAACTCCCTTTGGTTTGAACCAAAAGGGTTTCTTGAAGAGCTTCATGCCTAAGGTAAGGATTCTAGGATGTGTAGAGGGATGTGGAGAGACAAAATTATCAGAGCTTGGCCGAGCCAAAGGCTTGAGAGTTGTGGGTAAGGAGGTAGAGGTGGGGGCCTTTTATAAGAGGATAGGAGGGGCACTCTTGGAAAGGTATAAAATGTTACTTTATTTTCAAATGTTTTTCAGATTTTAAAGGTCCCACATTGATGTATTTCGAGGATAATGTGATAAGAGTTCTAAATCCACCCATAAAACATGTTTTTGAAATGTTTAGGTCTTAGATTTTACATTATCTTTTCATTTTATTTAAATCGTTAAATAATGAGGTAATCGCTGCATCATCATGATGTCATAAATAATTTAATTTATTTAATGTCTAAAAATTATAAAAAAATACTATGATGTAGGAAATCGTTTTATCTTTCCAATTACTATTTATATTCAAAAATATGACTTGTATAACTCCATGTAAAAATTGTTTTATTAAAACAATACAGGTTTGTGTCATTTTTTACTTTTACTTTAAATAAAAGGCATAAATGTCATTATCTTACCCAAGTGGCTCCATGGGGTCCCAAAAATCGACACATGGGTTGTCTTGGTCTGCCATGACTCATCCAATAGGGTTACGACAAGTGTCAAGATATTTTCATTTTATTATAATATCATTTTTACCTTAAATCACACTAATTAACTTTAATCGCCATTAATAAAACTTAAAAGTTACTTTTCGTCAAAAATTATTTTCATCCCATTGAACCAAATTTTAATTAATAATGAAAATCATTTATATTGTATTTTTGAAATTAAAATCACAGAAGTGGTAATGTTCCATTTAAACAAAAAATCAGATTTTGTAACTCCCACTTTGTGGTCTCACTATTCATCAAAAATTAACGGTTTTTCAGAAAAATACCAAAAATTCACCCTAAGATATATTTGATATTCTGAATTCAAAAATTATGTCTTTTTTACCAAATTTATAACAAATAATTTGCAATAATTAATTTTATAATTAAATTCTGCTGTAAAATCAAATAGCGTGTTTTTACGAAACAATATCTATCAAAAGATTGACACTCGTTTATGTCCAATCTCAAAGTGATATTTATTCCAATGACCTCCATTGGATTAAATTGTAAAAATATATTCTAATTTCACTTTAAAACGAATTAAAAATATAATCTAATCATATAAATAAATTAGATTAAAAAGAGGTTTTGAATTAAAATACAACATTTTTCACTATTCATTAAAAAATGAACTTTATCGGACAAATACCAAAAATTTAAACAAAGTAAATTTTGATGTCCCAATTCTAAAGAAGAATTTTATTTTGTCAAATATAACACATAAAATTGTCAAAAAGTTGATTTAAAAGAGGTTCTCCATCAAAAGGCGGTTAATCGACCTTTTAAAGAATATTGGAATGTTTACGATTAAAATTGGATTCATTCGCATTTTTAATCCTCTAACATTTATAGTAAAAAGTAAAAATATTTGACAAAAATATATAATCATTTTTTATTTAGTTCTATTCATTCCTTTCATTACAACGGCTTGTTGTTAACTACCATTTAAAATAATATTATTTTATTATTAGAGTTCAACATAAGATTTCAAAGGAACTCGTTGTTGCGTATTGGGTAAGCCATCGAGCATAGTGTTCCCTTTAAATTAATATTAATATTTTATTCACAAATAGGGATAAATATAAAAATTTCATATTCTTTATTCACCGGGGGTGTTGCATAATTCCCTTTGAATACTTGGTTTTAAGCCACTGAAGAATCGATCGACTTTACTTTCAGGTTGGATGATAAAGACAGATGCATACATTGCAAGCCTTGTAAAATTTGCTTCTTATATACCAACAGATTCATCATCCTTTTTCTTAAGCTCAAGGAACTCCTTTTCCATCTTTGTTGGAAGAATACGATGGAAGTACTTACTGAAAAACAAGTTCTTGATCTTTTCCCAATCCATGGATTCAATTTCATCTTGGGGCCTTGTATTCTTAATTAGAGTCCACCACTGATCTGCTTCACCTTCTAAATGGTAAACAGCTAGAATGACTTTATCATGTTCTGAACAGCAAAGTATGGAAAATATCTTTTCAATGGTACTAATCCATTGTTCAGCAACAAGTGGATCAGAAGACCCATTGAAATAAGATGGATGTTGCCTCATGAAGGACTCAATAGAATATTTTTCCCTTCTCTGCTCATTCATAAGTACAGAATGATTCATAGCTTGCGTAAGTATAGCAATAATATTTTGCACTCCATCTCCCATAACATTGGTTTGTTCAAGAGGACAATCATTGCATTGTCCCTTACATTGATCAACATGGTTCCTTCGGGTTCCATCCGTCGTCTAAAACCCAAAATGAATAGTGTGAGAGGCAAAAATCGTGCTAGGGAAAACAACATAATAAAGGGGGAGTACCTTCGATATCTAACATCTTAGGTTTAAGTCTAATATCATTACCGTAATTCTAGGACTATAACCTATACTTATACTTAACCTTTAGGAAATCTCTGGACATACCTTAGAAATATCTCTTGGGATCTCACTAATGTTTTCGCATCATAGTTTCCAAATGTTAAATAAACCTTTCCTCTGATACCAACGGTAGAGACCCAAATCTTTACATACATGGCCATTAAATTACTTTTGCGGAATACTTAATAAATAACAAAAAACAGAAACACAAGGACCGTAATAGTTTAGTGTCATTGGAAACTCAGAACGTAATCTTCTAATCGTGGTGAAAGATCTTCAACATCTCCCATAAAGATCTTCCCCTATTGGTTTTCTTACCTAAAACCTTTCTTTAAATCCAGGGGAAAAAGAAAACATATAAAGGGTGATATTAAATTCTCAGTTAGGGTAAGCATGGATAAAATAAAACAAATCATATACATTTGAACTTAAAAACATGAACATAATGTTTAAACATCAAAATCTTGGGAAATGACATAAAACATGGTCATACATAAGGCATAGATCATAAAGAATCATTAATAATGATAAAATATCATGGGAATAAAACATGTGATTTTGGAAACCATTAAGAACATGATATTATTTCCATAGTAGCCAAGGCATTTCTACCAAGACCATCTTAGTGGACAAAGTCCCTTTCTGAATCGAGTTCACTCCTCGTTCCAGTCCTGTATTACTGAACTGGATTAACTTACCGTTCCAACCATGTCTATCTCATGAGATATAAATCTTTACCCAATGAATTAGTGGGAGATATAGGTCCCACCCATCTCATAATGAAATCATTCATTCGTGTGCCACAAAATCATAAATCATACAACATAGCATAACCCATGTAATAGAATTGGATTCTTAAACATAATGTCATCATAACATAATACATATAAAAAAATGGATATCATTTCATCATAAGAATAATCAAACCATGTAAATAATGGAGGAATTATACTTGAAACATAAACATATTAAATAATTTCATTTTATATGGAAAATAGTATTGATAAAACACTTGAAATGAATTCTTGATGAAAATATCCTTTCTTCTTCAAAATCATTTTATTTCCACAAAATGACATGCAATTTTAAAAGAAAAAGGTATTTTTTAAATAATCATGCATTCATGTAGAGGAAGCTTCACGAAAATGAGTCGTTATGAAACTGTAAAAATCCGTTCATGCTGTATAAGTTAAAAATAACATTCTCCTCGTACTTTTGTCAGAAAAGTCAAAAAGTTCCTCGTGTGGTAAACAAAAGTAAGAGTCAATTCCTAACATGTGGTAAAATTCAAAAATGGGTAAAAATTCCATTAAACATACATGAAAACATATTTATAAAACAGTGACATGGATGATAACAAAAACCCTAGTAAATACTTACGAATAAACATTCTTGGATAAGAGCGAGATTGGAATTGTTATCCCTTACCTTACGTCCGATATGCTTTGTAGGTATTCGAAACTCCTGTATAATGATTTAAATAATGTCATTGACTTATTAAAAAATCATATTCATTGTTATGATATCATATATGGTTCACTTATGACTTTATATTACCCGTTCTTTTGTAAATTCCATGTTAAAGCAGCATTTTGGGTAAAATCGTTTCATTTATCGTAGGTCTTTCGACTTGTTGTTCTTGATATTATTACTTATATACTGATTTAAATAATTACAGAATGTAAAACATGATTTTTCTATAATATATATTCATAATATACATATATATATGATAGATCAATAAATGGAATGAAATACACCGTTCATGGAGACGGTAGGCCGTACTTACGCATGAACGCTGTTTTCGTTTCTTTATTGAATTGAATGGAATTAAGTAGATGGCATACATATAGATATACATAAATACAGTATCATTATTATGTCATATATTTCATTATTATTCATTATATATACATTATAATCATTCATGAATGGTTAACATGGAGAATTAATCTCATCGTGTCATGGATACGGTAGTCCGTACGTTTGCACGAGCGATGATATCATTCCCATGATCGTGGAATTGTATTGAAGTGTGTGTATAATATTTCAGAATCAATATAACTTTACAATAATCATATATAGTTATTTATTTACAACATTATACCCATCCAAGTAAGGTGGTGGTCGAAAACAGATTACACCCCAGCGTGGAGACGGTATTCTGTACGTACGCACGCGCGGTGATTTTGTTTTCCGTAGGATGGATAGAAGGTGAAATAAGATTTTTTTCATATGTATAATAACATGTCAGTATATAATTAATACTGATGTTATTACTTTGTAATGATACAGCTAAAAAATAAGAAGTAGAAGAAGAACGAAACTTGAGAGAATCGGAAAAAGAGATTACCTCTTCTTCGACGCACCTCCTTTAAGCTTCCTCTTATGGAAGTAGAGTTGGACTTTTGAGAAGAACAGAACCTCCAGAATTTTTCTAGGGAAGTGGAGAAGATAAATGGGATAGGTTTGTCTGATCTTCAAGGCTCAAAAGTTTGTGGAGAGAAGATGGAAGGGGTTCCCTTGTTATAAGGGAGGAGAGGGGCACCTTTGGAAACACATAAAATATTATTTTATAATAAGGTCATATTTGATTTATAATAGCTCAAAATTGATTTTTGTAGAAGCTAAGGTGGGTATGGGTCGAAATCCTCTCAACCAATATATTTTAGACAGGTTTGGGTCATTATATTAACCTTATTTTTTAGTTTTAACTCTTAGTTAATTAGATTGACATTTACCATGTCACTTTGTATTTTTATTTTATATAGTTAATTAACATACCATATAAATACAATCGACCCCCAAGTGGTCCATTAATGATAAACCTATCATGATATAAGTATCTTGGCTGAACATTAGATTTTTAGGAATACAATAACAATTAATAATATCATATTTGTTTTAAAAACTATTTTTTGTCAATTTTGACACTATTTGGTAAGGGATTTTTGTGAAAATCATAACAACATGATTAGTTCTAAAAAAGTTAATTAATTCAATACTAACATGTCATATTAACCTAAAACATTAGTGGAATTCATAAAAAGTCTCAAATTACATTTATTTGGGTATTTATAACATCAATTATTTTAATATTTCATTATTTAGGTTATTACTGCATCACCATTGTGTCATAAATAACATAAATTATTTAATGTCTAAAAATTATAAATAAAATACCATTAGGTAGAAATATTTTTAGATTTCTAATTAATATTTATAGTCTAATTTATCTTATGTATAACCCTATATAAAAAATTATTAATTATTAAACTTTCATTTTAACTATTTTAACCCTTCTTTAAATAAATTAATAATAAATGTCCTAATCTAATCCAGGTGGACCTAAATGGTCATATTATATTTCTAAGGTTGTTTTGGTCAAATTACACTTATCCAATAGAATTAGGACATGTGTTAGGGTAATAATAATATCATTTTTACCCTTAATTACCCTATTTACTTTTAACCGTGGTAAATAAAAGTAAAAAGTCACTATTCACCAAAAATTATTTTCATCTCATTGAACCACATTTTAGTCCTTGATATTAACCGTGTCTCTCAGATTTTCAAAATTACACTCACAGAAGCGGTAAAATTATGTTTTATGTGAATTTCCATATTCTCCTAGGAGGTGGGTAAAAGATGGTGAAAAGTTCAATAAAATTTTTATATATTTAAAATTATTATAAAATGACTCCAATTAATTACATTGAAATTATATAGGTATTATGTATCAATTTTTACCTACATTAAATTTAAATAAAATAAATAATTATTTAAATAAAAAGTCTTCTTTTAAATAGTAACCCAGTGTTTTCACTATTCATCAAAAATTGAAAGTTTTCAGAAAAATACCAAAAATTCACCCTAGGCTAATTTTGATTTTCCGAATCCAAAAATGAAGTCCATTTTGAAAGATAAAATTTATAAAATTTCAAAAAGTGGGTATTACTATTCATAACGGCTAGTTTATATAATATTTTAATAACATATCATTGTTTAGTGAAACTCGATATTGCGTATAACACACGCTATCGTGGAAGGTCACGATTGTGTGTAAAGCAAGCCAAGTCAGAGATGCATGTAGTGCAAGCTCCTTTTGGTGTAGCATACAACACAAGACATCAATGAAATTAAAACGAATATTTTTCATAAAATCTCTGGGTGTTACAACCAGAACCTCTATAATGTTTCTAGGGAAGTTGAGAATGGAAATGGGCATGGTTTGGCGGAGCCAAATGGCTTGTGAGGATTAAATGTGAGAGAAGAGGGAGTGACCTTTTATAATAGGGGTGAGGGGCACCTTAGGAAAAACCTAAAATATTATTTTATAGTAAAGTCATATTCAGATTATAATAGCTCCAAATTGATTTATGTTGAATCTAAAGTTGGGATGTGTCAAAATAATCTCAACCAATAGGTTTTAGACATGTTTAGGTTACTATATTAACATTATCATTTAGATTTAACTCTAAGTTAAATAATTTAACTTTTACCGTGTCTTCTTGTTTTCTTACACTATATCATTAATAAACTTAATATAACAAGACAAAAGAACCCAAAGTGGTTCATTATTAATATATATAACCTTACTTATGTTATTTGGTCGATCCTTAGATTTTTAGTAATAGAATAACAATTAATTATATAATATTTGTTTTAAAAACTATTTTATGTCAATTTTGACACTATTTGGTAATTGATTTTTGTAAAAATAATAACAGCATGATTAGTTCGAAAAAAATTAATTACACCAATACAGACATATCATATTAACCTATAAAATTATTGTAATTCATAAAAAGTCTCAAATTACATTTATTTGGGTATTTATAACATCAATTATGTTAATATTTCATTAATAAGGTAATTACTACATCATTATTGTGTCATAACTAAATTAAATTATTTAATATCTAAAAATTATAAATAAAATACAATTATGTAGGAAATCATTTTATCTTTCTAATGAATATTTATAGTCGTATTTATCTTATGTATAACCCTATATTAAAAATGTTTTAGTTATTAAAATTTGATTTTAACTCATTTAACTCTTCTTTGAAATAAATAACAATAAATATCTTAATCTAATCCAAGTTGACCTAAATGATAATATTATATTCCTAAGGATTTTTTTGGTCGAATTATACTTATCCAATATAATTTGGACATGTTTTAGGGTAACAATAATATCATTTTTACCCTTAATTTCTCTATTTACTTTTAACCGTGGTAAATAAAAGTAAAAAGTTACAATTCACCAAAAATTATTTTTATTTTATTGAACCATGTTTTACTCCTTGATATTAACTGTGCCTCTTGGATTTTCGAAATTCCACTCACAGAGGTGGTAAAATTATGTTTTACGTAAATTTTCAAATTCTTCTAGGAGGTTGGTAAAAGACGGGGAAAAGTTCAATAATATTTTTATATATCTAAAATTATTATAAAATGACTCCAATGAATTACATTGAACATATATATGTATTATGTATCAATTTAGAGCTAAAATAAATTTAAATAAAATAAATAATTATTTAAATATAAAGTCGGTTTTTAAATAGTAACCTAGTGTTTTCACTCTTCATCAAAAATTAAATGTTTTCAGAAAAATATCAAAAATTCACCCTAGGCTAATTTCGATATTCTGAAACCAAAAATGAAATCCATTTTGAAAGATAAAATTTTAAAAAGTGGGTATTTCTATTCATAACGTCTAGTTCATAATAATATTATAATAATATCTCATTTAATGAAACTCAGTATTGCGTACTACACACGCTATCGAGGAAGGTCTTGATTGTGAGTAATGCAAGACAAGTCAGGGCTGCGTGTAGTGCCAGCTCCCTTTTGTGTTGCGTATAACATAATCAAAACTTATTTCATTTATACATTAAATAAAATGTATACTTAATGTTGCGTAGAATAATTTCTACAAAACGAACTTGAAATTGTGTGTAACACGAGCCAAGAATAGTGTCGCGTATACTGCAAGCTAATACGATGTTGCGTATAGCATAAGCTAATTTTGGTGTAGCGTGCAACACAAGACATCAATGAAATTAAAAAAATAATAATTCTCATAAAATCTCGGTTTGTTACAATAACTCTTCTAGAATGTGAGGATAGAATTTTTTAAGCTATTTTTTCAGGTATTGTTGGATCAAAACGGTTTATTGGGTATAAAAATAGGGGACAAACGTGGCCTTTTATAAGTTATGTGAGTGGCACACTTGTAATTTTTTAAAAATATTCAATCATAACCACATTTTAATAATGAAACGGTCTTCAAAAATGGTCAATTATTGAACCTATAAAAAATAAGTTATAAATATTTCTATCTGGTACGTTTTATACATGTTTTGGGTATTTTTACCCCTTATATTCTATGTTTAACCCCCCCCCCCCTCCTAATAAATCCAGTTTTACATCAACAACTGTAATTAATTTTTACTGATTTTACTATTCATTTTGGTCAAAAATTATTTTTTATATTATTATAAATTATAAATTTTGATGATTCCAAATACTGAGTCCATTTTTTGAGTTATATTCATATAATTGGAATAAAAGTAATTTAAAATTAATCCCACATATGCAATAAGAAAGATGGTTTTTAAAAGAGAAAATGTTCAAAACTTTACAATGTTTATATATCAAATTTTGATATAAAAGTGATTAAAATGACCAAGATTACATTAATTGTTATATAAATCAACTAATGATACTTGAAAAAAAAATATAATTTAACTTTATAATAATGTTTAACCAAAATAATGTTTTCAATTAAATTTTGGTATTTTTCTATATTCTTTGAAAAATGGAATATTTTATAAAAATAAAAAAATGTACCCTAATATAGTTTTGATATTAATATTTAGAAAATGAAGCTAATTTATTTTAAAAAAAATTCTTAATGTGATAAAATTATATTTTAAATTATGTGTGCGAAGTATTACTAAACCATCTTTTAAAAAATATAATTTTTTAGAAAACATTTATTTTTATTTTAAATGATTCTTATTTTATTGATAATTAATATATAACCATAACTTAAATAATTTTTAATTACTATTCATAACCATCATTTCAATGGCTAAAATAAAATATTATATTAAATAATATTATATTAATAATATTCCACATTTCATTTAAACTCCGTGTTGTGTGTAATACAAGCTAAAATAAATGTTTCATGTAACATAAGATAAAATTAGTGTTGTTTTTAGTGAAATATAAACACATTGTTGTTTTTAATGCATGATATTGAAGGTATTTAATTTATTTAAATATAAATATATCATAAATTCTCTTGGGATAAAAATTTCTTCTAATCTTAGTGTGGTGTGTCACATATGTTATTGAATACAATGTTCATATTTTAAAATATCAGGGTGCTACATTATCCCCTCCTTAAATAAATCTAATCCTAACAATTTAACCATTATTTTCATAATGAGGGGATTGTATTTTGAAATTTCATTGTTGAAAATTGCACTTCCTAAAAATGATAATAAAATATCCTCTTAATAAGAGAGAAATTGATGTACAATGGTCGTAAAAATTAACACATTATTAGGATTATATTCTAGATAACATTGGTGGAATTTGAATATGTAGAAATAGAAGAAAATATTAAATAATTTTACAGAATGATAGAGGTCATTAATCACAAAAATATAATGATCAATGGAAATTTATGGACCACAAAACCATAAATCAGTTAGTGGTGATAGAGTTCATTGATATCATTATAAATGATGGTAATAGGATGAAATTTTATTTTAGGACCTTTTTTCCAATTGTTTTGGAATTATTTTATAGTATACGAATATAGGTAAATATACATATTTGATACATTTCTAATTCATAAGAATAATTTTATACCTTTTTGTGCTTTTATCTATTTTTAATTCATCCATAACTCAAATAAATGAATATCTACAAATTAATTTTTATTCCTAAAGCTCAAAAATTCACTTTTAATGGAAAATTATATCCATAAAAGAGTGAAATGTATTTAAAGCATCTCTAATTGTTTTACAAAACCAATTTTTTAGTATAATTTATAGAATATAATACATTAATCTCTATACCTAAATAGTAAATCCATGGGTTCAATATTAATATTTATTTTTCATGTCATTTAACTAGTGACATATTAACCGGGGCATCATGTAGGCTAGTGGTACGTGCTAAACCCTAATCGTCCTTTGATCATGGGTTTGAGATCTATGTAATTTCTGAATGCAATGGGTTTTCACCCAACATGTGGATTTTCATTTTTCTAAACAATATTTATATAATTCATGTAATGTTCCCAAAAAATATGATATACATCATTGGAATAAAATTAACTATTAAATAATCTTTTTACTATGGTTTTCAATATAAATTTTTTTTTCTTACGCATATTCTAATAATCTTATTTGGTTATTATTGAAATGTCTTTAATTATCATATAAACCCTAAAGTTTATCAATACCTCTAAACTTATGTCTATAAAATTTCAAGGTGTAATTCCATAAATAAATATTTCACCAAAACATATATTAAACCAATGGTTTTTATTCCCATACATATTTTCAAAAATATACTTAATCTTGTTATATTCCCACAACATAAATTTTCAAAAGGGATGTTTAAGACTTTAAACTTATGATCAAAATTAAACGCATGACCAATTATGTTATCCATAACTCTTAAGTTTATAAATACACATTTGTTTATGAAATTTAACACAATCCATAGAGGTTTTAGTATTCTTATAACCAACATACCATAAGTAAAATATTTTAACTATTTAATTTTTTAATCCCATTACATAAATACTTCTTCTATTTTATTTCAAAATAAGTCCTTCCTTGGTCTAGGTTTTACCCTCTAGAATAGGTAATTTAATTAGATAATTCATAGGTTCCCCATATTTAATAAAATGATCTATATATGGATCTCATTGATGAGATTTATTTCCTTCCATCATACTTCTTATTTTTCCTTGGTAATTCATTTCCCATTTCCCAAGTTTTTCACTTATAAAAAATTATTTTCCTTTGAGAAAACTAATTTTAAATATAATATAACTTGGTTTTATCCTATGTTATACATTGTTAACATCTATTAAAATCATTCAAAATGGTGTGTAATGAAATATGAATTATCCTAAGCGTACACTCGTGGAGTGTCAAACTAGGTGTGAAGTAAGGCCCCATGTCATACACCATGCGACGATCAAGTCAAGCCTAATGGTCTATTTTCAATTTAATTACCCCTAGTAACATCAATACCAAAACCACATCCACTTATAGTATCCATAAAATGATGTATTTCTAGTAAAATCAAGATAATCTCTACCTTACCAAAAATCTTGGATGTTATTTTATACTTATCCTCAATTTTTATCATAGGGTTATATTTCCTAATATATGTTTTTCCAAATATAGTTCTCAAGGTTTCTACTAAACTTCCTCAGATTCCAATTTTAGTGACACTTACCCCAGTATCTTGGAACTAGATTTATATTTATTACATTGTAATAAGATACAAGGTATTTAATCCCAAATAAACAAATAGATTGGAAATCTTGATAAACTAGATATATATTTAAGTATTACATTACAATTAAATACACAAGCTACAACATATGTTTTTCCAAGATTAAATTATTTCCTCTAGAATATCCTTGTATTTCTATCATAATACAATTCTTGGAATTCATGGAAAAGGAATAAAAATAAAGGTAATCTCAAATGATCAGTAATGTTTTAGTACATCAGAAGCTAACATGAATCAATAGTCATAATCAACACAAAAAGGTAAATAATTTAACACATATGAAATTTAAATAAATATATAATTCACAATCAATTTGGAAAGGTAAATTATTGAAGACACATTCCATATAATCAATATACAGAGAATGAAATGCATACATATATAATATCATTTTGAAAGTATCATTGATACTAAAATTTTAATTCTCATGGAAGGAAATGACTAATTATTGGATTCCATTTTTTCGGCATCATGATACCTCTACCATAAAAACCTTTCATAAGATAGTATAAAAATAAATGTAACAACTAGATTAATTATAGCATACAGATTTGTCTCATTAAAATTATTGATGCATGGAGGTTCTATATAATAGATGGGACCACCGTTCACTGTAGTTCCAAATCATTCCTCATATATCAAACAACCAATTTAATTCATGAATCAATATGTATTATCGTCAAATATTTGTATTGAGTAATGATATTGATTTATCAATATTTCACCCCTTAATAAAATAACATTAAAAGTAAACACCTTGTATAGAAATGGTATAAAGTTTATGGAATAAACATAACCATGATAAATAATGTAGATATATAGGGAAAACTTAATTTCTAATGATGACAAGAAATTGAATATTTTAATGGAAAATTAATTATTAATGAAAGGTAATTTCAAATATTTCTTTGACCAAAATGATCTTAAACTATCCATAGAAAAATAAAGATGGTATCAATATAATATATACCAATTAAATTGAGAATAAAGGGTTTTTTATGTTGATTAAATTAAATACCATAAAAATATATATAAAAATATTCTTGATGAAAATTTACTTTTCATTTCCAAAATCACTTTTAGGAATATAAAACCTATTGAAAATACTTTTCCTTAAAATAACTTTTAAAAAATAAAAAATAATAGAATAATAAGAAAAATATTATTTAAAAATAAACATTTATACATGAAAAGGAATCTTAAAAGAAATATAATTCATGTTGTATGGTAATTCCACACATGTCTTACAATTTATAAATAACATTCTTTTTTCACTCTAAAAAGGTTATAAAAGTTCATTCTTCGAAAAGAGACAAGAAGATTCATTTGAAAAAAAAGTAAATAACGTGTAATTTTTATTTAATAAATAATTCTTAAAAGATTAAATAAAATTTAAAAATATTTTTATAAAATATGTTTTTAGAAGAAAATAAGTTTCCTTTCGAAGAGAGAAATTAAGTCAGGTTTTATTAAAAGAATTTTATATAACAATTTTTGTATAAAAGAGTTATAAAATTGTAATATTAATTGAAAATATCATTAATAAATAGTCGATGATAAAATTAAATGGTTCAATTAGACAATGATCAAATAATTTTCTTTAACTTAAATTCCTGAATAAATAATCTCGAGTTGAATGAGATTGTGGAATAAAGCTATACAATGATCATAATATTGAAGTGAGAATACATATATGAATAGATTATGTGTATCCATTATAAATAAACATTAAACAAGTAAAAATACATTATAATATAATCAAAATTCATCATACACTAAATATTAGAATATCAATGACAATGAATAAGTAATATAACCCTAGGAAAGGAAATTGATTTTTGAAATTCTTTACCTCTTGGTAATTTTGAAGTCGAATACCGTTAGATAAAATAATTAAAATTTAATATTAAAATAAAATTATGTATGAATGAATCATGATATTACTAGTTATATTTAATTTTATGTACTGTTCAATATCTTATCACAAGTTGGTTAATAATCTTTCAATATTTTCATTGTTTCGTGTTTTAATTTCCATGGTTTCTTATACGTGTCATGTCATGAATGTTCTACTTCTTGTCAATATCTTATATTTTTTCATCGATAGAATAATAATCATGGAATAATAATCATTTTTATAAATCAATTATACTTTTTATAGTGATCATGAAATATTGTTTTGAAAAATTGACTATGTTACAATCCTAGAGATGGTAGGTCATACAAACGCTTAAGTAATGTTTTTATTTTTCAATGATCATTACGGAAATGAGGTAAGTAAAATATTATCTTCAAATACTGATAATAATATCATGTAAATTTTATTTTTTTATTTAAATAAACTTATACATATCATCCATGTGGTGTGGTGATGAAAAGATAGTCACATCACTCTGTGAAGGTGGTAATACACATGTACACGAACGATGTTGTAATCTTTATGTGAGTGAAAAAATGTTATATTATCTTTAAAGAATAATAAATATTTAAATAATATCATAATTATGTAATTAATATAAAATATAATCATTAAATTTATCCTTATCACTTTCCATGGAATGTGTTAGTGAAAGATGAATAACATCTCTTTGTGAGGCAATAGTCCTCCGTACAAATGAGCAACATTATCATATATCCTAAAGTATGTAAATTAAAAAAGGAATAATTTATATAATAACCCCAAAGGTAAAATTATGTTATAAATATCATATATATACTTTATATGTATCCTTATATCCAACCGTGAGAGGTTATAATGGAAAATTTAATGACATCGGTTAGCGAGGTGGTAGTCTATCATACACACGAATAATGATTTTGTAACCCATTAGATGGAAGTGGAGGTGGTTTTAGGTCATTACATTATTATAAAAACGTCTCTGTATATATAATATACTAATTATATTATATCATTATGGTTTTATAATAATTAAATGAGGTGAAGAAATAAATTAAATAAAAACACTTGTTGAATAACGTTACTTATTCTTTGGCTATCCACCTTATATTTTCACCAAATCCTTCCTAGGTTCACATTATGCCAAAAATAATTTTTATAATATTAGAGTACGTAAGTTGGTAAGTCTTTTTCATAGGTTCTTTCTAAACCACAATGTTTTGATAGTGTTAATAATAGAAGCTAGGGACGTCTTTTATATGTGATGTGAGTGTCCCACTTGTAATGTTTCGAAAAGATTCAACCATACTCAAATTATTACCGTGACAAAAGCCTCTAAAATGGACCATTATAAATCCTAGATGATATAATGTTGAAATATTTCCATCAAATGGGTGTTGGAAAAGTTAGTATGTTATTTTTAGCCATTATCTTCTTAGTTTAACCCCCGATAAATCATTTTTTACCTTAATTGTGATAATTAATTTTTAGGGTTTTAACTATTCATTTTGGTCAAAAATTAAGTTAACATTATTATATATTATAAATTATTATGATTAAAAATAGTATATCCATTTTTCCAAATTAAATTCACAGAAGTGGAAAATTTTAAATTAAAATTAATCCCATGGATGTGATGAGAAAGTAGGTTTTGAAGAGAAAATATTCATAAGTTTACAATGTTTTTTTGGAAATATTCATTGTGAAAATAATCACAATGAACTAAATTGGATTCATTTATATAAAATTTAACTTAATACACATTCAAACCATCATAAAATATAATTTATCTTTATAAATAATTTCAATAAAAATGAATTTTTCAATTAAAATTCATTATTTATTACTATTCATCATAAAATGAAATATTTCAAAAAAATAAAAAAACATACACTATGATAATTTTGATATTTTGAATTAAAAAAATAAATTTAATTTTTTAAAATAAATTTTATTAAACTATTTGAAAAATAATTTTAAATTATGTGAAAAAAGTTTGAATAAACCGTATTCTTGAAAAATACATCTTTTCAAAAAACATTTATATTTAATTTTATTGATTAATATTTTATTTATAAAAAATAGATGACCATAATTTTCAGAATTTAATTTTTACTATTCATACCCACCATTCCAATTTCAAGGTGATAACTATTATATTAAATGTTAAAATTTTCATAATATTTCACATTTTTTTAAACTCTATATGGCATGTAACACAAACTAAACTCATTGTTTCTTGTAATGTATGCTAAATGTATTATTATGAGTAATTCAAGATAAAATCAGTTTTTTATGTAATTAAAGATATTAGAGATATTTAATTTAATTAAAAATAAATATATCAGAACATCTTGGGGTGTAATAATTTCATTTAATCATTGTTTTTTGTTTCGCATATGCTATCAAATACAATGTTATTATTTTTAAATCATAGGGTGTTACACTTTATGTTTGTCTTGTAAAAATCCTTGGAATGATGTTTCTACATGCCAACATTGGTAAAAATATAACCCTCATGAAGACCTTTCAATATGTATCAAAGGTAAAGAAGGAAATTCAAATTTTTTCCACTTTCAAAAGGGGAGAGGCTTGTACAACCTGAACAAAAGATAGTGGAAATTTTTCCTGGTTGGAAGCATAAGTTAGAATGAGTAATACCATCTAAAAATTCACCTAAATTTCGAGGTCAAGTACCCCCAATGTTTTATCAATGTATTTCCAAGCCATAGCTACTTGAAATGGGGAAAAGGCAGGTAATGCGATTTTAGAAATCATATGGCCATTACCTTATAGGACCATGGAGCACCCTGAGAGGAGAGGTGTGAAATAGTGTGTGAAAGATTTCTTATAAAGTGATGGATCTGTTCACCATGTTGGTAAGAACCTATTAAAGCTATCTTATAAAATCATGAAGTAATTAAACATTCAAATTTAGTGCGAAAACACAGTAGTTTTAATTGGTTCACCACTAAGGTCTAGTCCAAGGAGAATACACCCACAATGTGTTGTTCATACCTAAATCTACAGGGATTCACAAGTTATTAATGAAAAAAAATTCCAGACATTGTCACTTTGTGCCAAGCACACTTCCTTAATAATATTTTTGGGACAAAACATTACCTACCTCATAAAAATTCTATCAAATCACCCTAGCCCAATTATTTAGGGTAAATCTAACTCAGTTTAATGACTTGATGTTCATTTTAGTATATTGAAATTTAAGCCTTTTTCTTATATTATCATGAAACTCTTACTACATTTTAGACTTGAGTTGATTCACATGAAAGAATAGATCACATAAACCATATGTTAAATACTATTTTCATGAATCTCCTTTGTGAATCTAACAGACTTTATCTAGAAAACTACCATCATGGAGCACTATGTCAACACAGAATAACCTATCGTCATAAAAAACTATTTTCAAAGATACCAAAATATTGGTCAATACTAATATAGTATTTTCTCAATACTTGGGAGAAAAATTATTACCTTATTCATGAATCTCTCATCCATCATTAATTCAAAACAATTCAACCATATCTACAATTTTTTCGAATAAAATGTAGTTGGGGTAGATGCATATTTATAAGCAGATCCCTTAGAGACGATCCCACCCCACCAATGGCTTTTCTATGCACCTAAAAATTAATTTTCATGAAGCTCCTCTATTCATGAAGCCCTAGGTAAATTTAACCTATTCGCAAAGCTTTTCATAGTTGCATAGAAACACTGACATGCCATCACATATTTTTCAAATCTTCTCGTAGTCACATATAATTTTTATCATGACATCACACTTCCATGGTGCTCCATTGTGATACTTCATATATTCATAAAGCTTAACCTCTAACAATCCCATCCTTTTCAAAACACATGCGCTTTCCATATTTGATATGAGACAATTCAAGAAAATAACCTTTCACGAATATTTATCCTTCCTCCTAATTTTGAGCCCAAAAATTATAAAATCACTTGGAAATGATTCTACCTTCAGCACGATGGTCATATTTTACTCTAAGACCAAGTGCCTCACAAACTGTCTGATCAACCCAGTTTGGATTGACACGAAACACAAGCATGACTCTATTTTCATCTACTAGTTGTGATGGGACTTGGTTCCAATAATATACACCTTTGGGGTGGTTTGGGAATCTTTTAGATAAATTCAATAAAGATCTATCCCTAAAAAACCTAAAAAGTGTGTTTCTGACGCTTTCACCGGGGCACGCACATCTGTCTATTCGAGGATGCAGACGCTGTTTGTTTCCCCTTATTCCCACATTCCAAATGCAGGCAGAATCCATTCCTTGTTCAAGGTCATTTTCTCCTTGATTGAAATGGGATGATTGGATGTCAGTTCTTCCTTCCTTGGATTCCTCCTCGGAACTCATTACCTAGTCCGGGTTTCCCTTAAAGATTATGTTGTGGTTCGTGAATCTCATTCCCGATGCCAAATCTTTGTGGACACCGATTAATTACACTCCTTCCGTCAGGACAATTCATGGGTTCTTGACATGGTAACAACCTTCGGTCAGAGTAGATGATAGAATCAGGCATGTCAGGGAATATCTAGATGCGTGGACATTGGGGAATTCTTATTCTTCCTCATAAGATGGAATCTCAAGGGCACAAAACCCAAGGCATCCCACGTTAGTCACAGGGTATTCTATGTCGGAGGCATGCCTCCAAGGTTTTCCTCATCTCCCCATGTTTAGCATGGGTTATTCCACGTTTTTACCGTATTTCAGAGATTGTTATGCCAAAGGAGTGTCTTCCGAGGTTTTCCTCAGGCATCTCATGATTAACACGAGGTTGGTTGTGAGTTTAACATCTTTCAGAGACAATTACTCAAATGGCATGTCTTCTGAGGTTTTCCTTAGGCATCTCAAGTTTAACACTAGGTAGGTCATGTGTTTAAAGTCTTTCAGAGACAGTTACACCAAAGGTGTGTCTTCTGAGGTTTTCTTCAGGCATCTCATGTTTAACATGAGGTAGGCTGTGAGTTTAACATCTTGCAGAGACAGTTACGCCAAAGATGTGTCTTCTGAGGTTTTCCACAGTCTTCTCATGTTTAACCTGAGGTAGGCCACGAGTTTAAAATCTTGTGGAGATAGAATGAGGGTTATTCGAACATCCCATAAATACGGATCAGATTGGTACATCCCTATGAGGGAACATCGAGAAGGTTTACTGGGTGGATGGATCATAACACTCAATAAGAGAATACCCAAGATGGTCTGTCCCATAAAGGTAAGATGTCACACCATGAAGGTTGATCTAGACACCAGTGAGAGCAGATCAGGGAGTGTGTACTCTAAAATGGGGGAACACCAAGGTTTTCCATTGCCTAGGATTGAACCTCGTGGAGGTTTCCTACGTACCCTGTGTAGATGACAGAGATCAAAACCCACTTAGTTCGAAGGGGTGATGAATCAGGGTGTACAGAAAGCACAACAACCCGGATATATGCTAGGGAATATGCATGGATAGTGGCTCATCACAATAGGGGTACTCTTGGGTGGATGGTTATGGATTTATTGTGGCTTATATATGGTTAGCTACTCGGGTTCCGCAAGGAGCGGTGCTGGGATGAATGGTATGATCTCACCGGGATGTGGCTGCCCGGGTTAGAATCAGGACGGATGATGGAGAGTTGAACAAAGTGGAGTGGGAATGATATGGGACCATCGTGAAGGTGACGGTAGTGTTGGGATTGATCCTCAAAGAGACTTCTTACGTATCCCTATGGTAGGGAATCAATATCCGCATAGTTCGGGGGGACGATGGGACACCTGAGGAGGCGACCCATGATAATGGATGCATGGATGGGATCTGGAGGAAATAGAACCTCCATGTTGGGTGATGACCTTCCCAAAACACATATGTTCAAGGGATAGATCAGGATTATACATGGGTGATGGGCTTGAACCTCATGGAGGATTCCTACATATCCTCGTGGCAGGTAATCAAAGTCCACGTAGTTCATCTAAAGATGGTTTATCGTCGATTGGGGACTTCAATGGATTACCACTGAATGGGGAAGACAATGGCTCACAACTGGATGGGGTTGTAATGGCTTTCCGATTAATGGGGTTGAAAACAGCTTACCACTAAATGGGGCTCGTAACGGCTTATCGCTAGATGGGGCCACAATGGCTAATCACTGGATGGGGTCACAACGACTTACTGCTGAATAATGGACAGTTTCGTGTCATGTGGGAAAAAAGGGGCGTACAGTTTAATGTCATGAAAGATGAGGTAGAATGACGTGAAGTGGTCGAGACCAGTGGATTTTGGGCTTGAACCTCAAGGAGACATCCTGCGTACCTTTCCTTGGTAATGATCAAAGTCCGTGTAGTTCATGAGAGGTGTTGGTGAACCGATGTGATGATGGTCAGGACCAATGGGAGGTGGGCTTGAACCTCAGGGAGGCTTCATACGTACCTTTCTATAGCAAGGATCAAATTCCACATAGTTAATAAGAGTTTTTGGTGAACCGACGTGAAGATGGTCGGGATGAATTGGTGTTGGGAATGAACCTCAGGGAGGCTTCCAACATACCATGCCTTGGCAAGGATCAAAGACCTCATAGTTCGGATTGAGTTTGGGGATTATGCTCTAGGTTTCCCAGAGAGGATGTTATGGTCGGTGCATTATCTAAGCCCATGTGATTCATGCTCGGTGTGAGAAACAAGAGTCAGCAAGGACCTAACAATCACGGCACAAAGGTGCATCCATGAAGGGTGGTGAATGGGGCTTACGCAAGGAAGCTGCCCGAGTGCCGCTATGGAGCAGCAATAGTGCATGGGGCTTACGCAAGGGAGTTGCTCGGGTGCCGCTATGGAGTTGAAATGGTGAATGCGACGTACACAAGGAAGCTACCTGGGTGCCGCTATGGAGAGGCAATGGTGGGGGGGTTACACAAGGAAGCTGCTCGAGTTCCGCTATGGATGGGCGATGGTGGATGGGACTTATGCAAGGAAGATTCACGGGTGCTGCTATGGAGAAGATATGGTGCATGGGGATCATGCAAGGAATCTGTTCGAGTGCCGCTGTGGAGTAGCATTGGTGGATGGGGATTACGCAAGGAAGTTTCCCAGGTGCCGCTTTAGAGCAGCGATGTTGGATGGGAGTTATGCAAGGAAGCTGCCTCGGTGCCGCTATAGTGCAGCGATGGTGGATGGGGCTTACGCAAGGAATTTCCCTGAGTGCCGCTTCGGTGGATGGGGCTTACACAAGGATGCTTTCTGGGTGCCGCTTTGGAGCGGCGATGGTAGATGGGGCTTACGCAATGATGCTGCATGGATGCCGCTATGGAGCGGCAATGGTGTACGGGGCTTACGTAAGTAAGTTGCTCAGGTGCCTCTATGGAGAGGTAATGATGGATGTGGATTACACAAGGAAGGTTCTGGGGTGTCTCTATGGAGTGGGAATGGTGGGTGGGGATTATGCAAGGAAGATGCCTGGGTGCCACTATGGGATGACGATGGTGGATGGGGCTTACGCAAGGAAGCTGCCTGGGTTCCACTATGGAACGACGATGGTGTATGGGGCTTACGCAAGGAAGATACCCAGGTGCCGCTATGGAGCGGTGATGTTGGATGGGGATTACGCAAGGAGCCTACCTGGGTGCCGCTTTGGAGAGACTATAATGGATGGGGCTTACACAAGGAAGCAGCCTGGGTGCCGCTATGGTGCAGTGATGGTGCATGAGGCTTACGCAAGAAAGTCGCTCGGGTGCCGCAATGGAGCGGCGATGGTGCATGGGGCTTATGCAAGGAGGATGCCAATAATGTCTTCCAAATTTCTGGCCATGAGTGCATCCCAACCCACTGGTGGGTTGAGGCATTCACATATGAACTAGTTCACAAGAGGGATAGTGCCAAGGGCATTGGAATTAGTCCGAACAAAGGGAGATGAAAAGTTTCAATCACATTCCCGACATGCAGAATGCAGTCTAGGTGGCGTGGAGATAAAGGATAATTGTTGACCATATTTGAAACACATCATCCATATCGTGTTAGCCTGAAATGGAGAAAAACAAATGATGGTCGAATGAAGGTCGTGTTCAAAACGCAGGACCTAACTCAAAGTGTCGTCCAAAGTCTTCCAGGGCGTTGGCCCAGGATAGTAGGTGAGCTAATGTGGCATGGGACCAGGCCGTTAGGGGGTCCCTTCAGACAAGGATGTGGATAAGGATCCGAATGAAGGACGTGAAAATCTTTAAGTAGATTGGTGGAATGATTGAACGGATTTCAATGCTCATGAAATTACGCCACTGTAATCATGGAATTAGGCATCTTATTCTTGAAGAATAATGCATCACTTATTTAGAGCAAGAGGCATCCTTTGTTTGGCATATAGGGTGTAATATAGTTTATAGTCTTGTAGACAGGACTACAAGGCATAAGGCGCCAAAAAATGGTTGTTGCTGGGACTTATTCCAAGGAATCCCTTACTGGTTCAACCTGGCATAGGAGTTAGGTGATGGTGTTTGGATGAGTTGGTTGAGGAATGGTTCGACTCAAGGTACTCGGGGGGATTGATGATGATAATATCAACTCACTACATGGGAAACTGACCAAGAGGAATATATTGACTCAAGGTGTTTCAGGGTGTCCAGAGGAGTATCTCAAATCGTGGTATTCCATTGGTGGAAGGAGGCTGCACATAAGGACGGAATAGAAAATACCGACGTCCCGACCCAAAAAGTTTACAGTGCGACTCTCCATTTTCCATGGGGGTCAGTGACAGTAGAAAAGGTACTGGGCCGGAGGGCTGGGGCCACAGCCAGGCACATAACCCGAGCGGGGGTTTTGGGGCGTAGGCCTCGTGGTATGGACTAGCGGGAATAGTCCTAAGAACTATTGCACATAATATGAGTGACATGCAGGATGGGCTGCGCACACCATTGCAGTGTGCGGCATAGCTGCGCACAAGACTGGGCTCCATGGCACTCTTGCACACAATATTGGAAGTGTTGTGCCCAAGAGGGAAGGATTTCATGCATGAGGGATGGTTTTCACACAATAGGGATGGTTTGTGTGCAATAGGGAAGGCTTGCTCGCAAGAGGGAAGGTGTGCGTGCAAGAGGGATGGTTTGTGCGAAATAGGGAAGGCATGCACGCAAGAGGGAAGGTGTGTGCGAAAGAGGGATGGATTTCATGAAATAGGGATGTTGTGTATGAAATTGGATAGGTTTTGCAATAGTACATGCAAAATTGGGCACCATAGAACTTTTGCGCTCAAAAATGATGCTTTACACACAAAATTGGGCACCTTAGTGCATTTGGGTGCAGAAGGGATGTTTTGCGTGCAAGATGGGGGGTTTTGCATGCGGGCACAGAAAATGCAGACTTATGCACATTAGAATGGAAACTGACCTCCAAGGGCCCTCCTGGAGAAGGGCGATGCACTTGTATTTATAGCTAAACCTAGGGAGGTAGTGCACATACAATTCTGCACGCGTAAGATGTTTTTCACGCAAGGTGGTGCGCATAAAATTCCACGCGCGTAAGTATTTTTCTACACAAGGAGGTGTGTGTAAAATTATTCATGCACAAGTGGTTTTCCACACAAGGTTTTTCACGTAAAATTACGCACGTGTAAGTGGTTTTCCGTGCAACCTGCGGTGGGTGCGCGTGCAAAGGGGCGTTTGACGTCGCATTTGGTGTGGAATGGGTTTGTGTGCGGGGTTGTGCACCAAATTACTTTATTGCATGAAATATCATATTCTTGCATGAAATATTCCTTTTTTCATGCATGATTCCATTTTTTTGTGCAAGATTCCATCTTTTGCATGCAACTCCATACTTTCCCCAAAATTGTTCTCGATGGTCATTTCCTGCAGCCTGGCGTCGAACGTCCATAACTTTTGATCCGTAACTCTGTTTGGGATCCACGGCCAGTCAAATAGAAGCTTGTTGAATGATATATGATCCGGTTTCATATATGGAAGCATTTGGTGAATTACATTGACTCGTTTTCTGGTGACAACAAGGTGAAAAGCAACTCATCCAACACTCTAAGTCCATGTGAATAAATCTTAGTGTAGAAAATAAGATGGGGAACGTAAATTGGTTTCTTTTCTTTTGTAGTTATAAATATTTACAATATTTTATCTAAGAAATATGAACCATTTCTTCATAACAGCTAATTCACATTGTGTCATAGAATCATTGAATGTTATTTCATAATAACACCTAATTATCATATTGTTACATAATAATTGTACATTTTTTCACATAACACCTAAATCTCTTCATGTCACAAAATCATTTAATGGGTTGTAAAAATAATACTTTCTGAAAACAATTATAACATTAAATTTATCATTTTCTCCCCATTTTCAATAAACCCAATTAATGTGTATGTATACATATAGAGCTAAAAAAACTCCGCCTATATCATATCTCCCCTATGAAACTACATCAATTCCACAAATATATTTAAATTGTTGACATAAATGTTGAGAGGGGATTAATTGTAGCCTCCTAATAGACTAAGAGGTGGCTGAACACCAAGGTTCAACCTATACATACCAAACCTTTTTTCAACCAAAGTATTAGTCAAAATTTCAGCCACTTGATCATCAGTTCCTACATGTTCCACTATAATCACACCATGTTCAAATTTTTCTTTGATGAATTAATATTTGGTCTCAATATACCTTGTATGAGAGTGTTTAACCATATACTTCCAAATATCAATCACACTCTTGTTATCACAATGAATAACCATTGGATGTTTTAACTCTTCACCAATCTCAATTAGTTGTTTCTTTATCCACAATAGTTGACTGTAAAATGTTTTAGTAGAGACAAAATCTACTTCATTCATACTAAGAAAATTATTTTCATTTTTATTTCTCAACCATCCCACACATTTGTTTCCTATGAATAATCATATTAACTTGTGGAATTTCAATCCACCACATCTCCCAACTAATCATCATTAGAAAATTATGATAATTCATTATCTCTTCCTACTAAATATTATTATCAAAAAATGGGTGCACATTGAACATACCTCATGATTCATTTAACATCTCCAAAATGAACTTCCGTAAAATTACATTGAAAGGGGGTTACAAATAATATTTCAAAGATGATATTTTTCTATGTTGTTGTAATGTATAATAAGATTCCAATGATAATACAATACATGGTGGGATCTATAGATGTTCCATCCCCATGCTTTCCATGTTCTATCCCAACCACAATAGGAGTCAACATTGGTTAGGAGACATGTATTTTGAATTTATTTAGAATATCCCTTTCATTTTTTTCTTAATAAACAAAGGTATAATTCTTTTTCTAAACACATACAGCCCAAAAAATAATGTGAGTTCACCAATCATGGATATTAAAATTTCGGACTGCATGTGATTTGAAAATTATTCAAATGACCCCTACCTGATTCTTACAAAAATAATATCATCCTCATAAAAAAGAACCATAAGTCAATATTATGTAGAATTATTCACATATATATTATGGTTGATCTTTATATTTTAAACTCAATATTCATGAGATAAGCATTGATTCAAGAATACCACACTCATAGTGCCTACTTCAGACCACAGAGAGCCATATTTATTCTAAAAACTATATCATTTCCATTTACAATTAAAAATATCACTATTTTTTCAATGTAAAATTCTTCTCTAGGAACTATATTTATGAATCAAATTTTTAAATTCATCTGATAAATATTATACTCTATCTAAATTTCCATGGAAAAAGAAATCCATATTGACTCTAGCCTAGATAATAGTGAAAACATTTATACAACATCAATCCCTTCAATGTGTGCGACGTATTTACCGCCTAAATGTTCCTTGTATCTGATCATATTTCCATTTAAATCAAAAAATTTAAAAGATACTCTTGGTTAGAATCACATTTTTATTTTCATGTCTCTTAATGAGAACCCATGTCTGGTTCTTGCCAATATGATTCAATTATTCATTTATGTCCTTGACCCATAATATATCCTTTATTGATTCATCAAATAAGGATGGATCCACAATTTATAGGAAGGCAACATATGCTCCATTCCTCATTCTCATTCTTTATGCGGGTGCAGTCTAACCCCCATTGTAATTGGATTCATCATTTATTAATCTTCAATTTATCCTATGAGGTTCTGAGGAAGTTTCATCAACCATGGTTTCCTCTTATGATTCTTCTTCCGAATAATTTTCATTTTGTGATTCATGTATGTTTTTCAATCCTTCATCTAAATCTTCATTTGAATATATCCCTTGTCCACTTTCTTCTTTATCTTTTATATTATCATTGTATGATATTTTCAAGATATTTTTTGTTTTATCATCAACTATCTTTACATCCCTACATTCGAAAATTCGTCCAAAATAGTTGTTGTAAAATTTGTAGGATTTAGTCTTCATTGAATTTATAATGAATATTCACCCATATATAGTGACACCATACTTTCCTCGATTTCGTCCTTTGTTCAGAATGAAAAATTTACTTCTAAAAACAGAAAAATACTTTAGAGAGGTCTTCCTTCCATACCATAACTCGTTCAGTGTCTTGGTTTCTCCTATTAAAATCCTACTTCTCTTTTTATTGTATACCTCTACTAGGACACCTTTTTTCTTTTAATGATGAGAATAAAACTATTAATTAGTATAGTTCAAGAGATATTGTTCATCTGCCAATTTCAACATTCAAAAACTCCATTTTTCTCTGGGGTTCTCACTGTAGCTACATCATGATTTATTCTATGTTTTTTAGGTAATATTCAAATTTAATGGATATTTATTTTATTCTCATTAATTCGATGATAAATTTTCATGAAATCAGGATCATTTGTTTCCTCATTATAATCATTACAGAAGACATTCTACTATAACTACCAATAAAAAGAATAAAGTACCAATCTCTATATGTGTTAGTCACATTTATTGGACCATGTACATATGTGTGTATATTATCAATAACATTTTATGACCTTTTTTTATTTTTATGAAATGGACACAAGACTGTCTTTCCTATTATGAATTCATCACATGTTTTTTCTTGATAATGCATTAGATGGGGAATTTCGACAACTATCATAAGATTATATATCAATTCCATGTCCTTTTGATTAATGTGACCCATCCATTAGTGCCACAAGTTGTTTTCTTCTTCGACTGTTAAATAAAAAATGATCTCTTTTCTGTCAACCTAGTGTAAATTTCAATACACTCCACATCCTTTCATGAGATAATTACTTTTATATCCTTTTATAGTGAACTCATTTTGATTAAATTTCACTATCAATATTGAGTCACTAAGTTCACAAACACTCGTGATATTGTGATGTAAATCGTCTACATAGAGAACATCATTTTTTTCTTTTCATTTTCCTGTTATGACCTTCCACGAACTTTGATCTTTAAATCACCATAGTTTCAAAATTTCATTCTTACATCAACTGTATTCTTATCATTATTCAAAAAAAAATCATTTTCTATCATGTATAATGAGAATACACTATTAATAATCTTGGTACTACTATTCTTTGTAGCTTTGGGGGCTATTTCTACAAGGATGGATTTCTTGATTTTTATTTTTTCCATCCATGAGATACCATATTGAGTGAAGGAAAAATATAGCCTTTATGATCTCTTTTAAAAATTAATGGGTTCATTATATTCATATTATTATTTGGATAAGAATACCTATTTTCAAGAAAAATTATTCTTAGTTGATGGGTATTGACTTTCCTCAAAGATCTATAGTTACTGTTCCCACCTTTCCAATATCTTTAGTGAATATCTTTATTTCCATAGTTAGTATAGTGAAAAAAATTATCAATAGAAAATATTTATTTTATAAGATGAAGGATATAGTCTCATTCACTTTTTATGAATTATAGGATATTCTCTATTTAGATAGATCATTGCATCATTACGGTAGTACATGGTATAGCCTAAAAATCCATAGAATTTAAACTTCATAACAGGAAAAATCATCTCACATATATTCCTCCACATGTAAATTTATTTTGTAATGATTCATGACAGTTGATTCTTTCTAGTTACTTGATGATTATTTTCATCTCCCTTTTCGATTTTCATCGATGATTTGTTTTTTGGTACATCGAGAACGTTTGTGATATGTTCTTCTTTCTACTTAACTTTATTTAGGAACATTTTATTTCTAGATATTGATTTCTACATCACATTCAATTCCACTTTTTCCTAAAAAATTGGATCTATGATCATTTAAGGACTTATTTACTCCTCCAAAAACACATTTAGCTTTTTCTAACAGTACTAAATCTATGAATCGTCCATAGTTTAATTTCTTCTTTGTTTCCCTTTATTTTGATTCACCTTCTAGTTTACTTCTTAGAGTAACAACTTCTTCTTCATGTCCCTCAAGTGTATTATCCTTCCCCTCTAGTATAGATGTATGTTAGTTGATGATTTTTTTTTCTCTTAAATTCTGATCATAAAGTACACAACTTCTTCCAATATTTCAAGATTTTTTAAATTTTATTCTTCCCCTACTTCTAGTCAATCAATTTCTGTGTCAAACCGATTAAAAAACATTGATGAATCTTCCCGAAAAGCTCTCATATTTCTTTTTATCATTTATTGAATTTAAATACAATCAAGATCACCCTCAAGATCCAACATTAGATCAATAACACCAATCAATTGATTATATTTATCTTTTGAAGTTTTTACCTTTCCAAATGTAGCCATCATGGATTTTTATGTTTTTGATTTAAACCATGTTTCTACATCCTCCAAAATGTCATTGTCGTCACTTTATACATTACATATGAAACCCTTTATCAATAATTTATTTCCTAATTTTAATTCCCCTTTTTGAGAAGCCATTTCTAAGGATTCTTCATGATTCCTTCTTCACTTTCTTTATCATTGAACTTCCTTGATCATTGAGAGGAAAGGTTCCCAACTATACCACATCAATAACAGGCCATAAGAATCTTTCCTTCAAATCTAACCTTTCATATCTTGAAATTATTAGGAAAAAATTCCACCTTACTCATTATATTAATCAACACTATATATAGAACTCTCAAATTTTTACATGGATTTCAATTCCATTTCCTTTCTTACTCGATTTGTTGCATCATCTAGTATGGAATTCATTTAATAAGCCACAAGACTACTTAGTAGATCATCTGGAAAATGTTTAGATATATCCCAGTCCTAGAGGGCTCAAACTTTTTTATTATAATAGGGTGAGGCCTTCTTAATATTTTCATTAAAATTGTTATATATTTAATTTCATTTACATGTCCTATAATTTCTCTAAAAAACATAGTTAATTCCGTAAAACAAATATTCTTCATTTTCATCTGGATTCATTTTTAGATCATCAAAATTATTTTCAAAAACATGTAGTTTGGCCTATTTTTCTTTTGTTATTTCCTTCATATATATTTTTAGTTTCTCCCACATAGTCTTGGATGAAAATAAACTCATCACCTTAAAATATATTTGATCAGATAGAGCTATATTAAGGTCATTTTTTTCTTTGACATCTACATCAGTAATATTCCTATAAATTTATATCATTGAATGACTTTTCATATTAGTGACATGAATCCCCTATGAAATAGTAAAATGAAATTCCATCAAAAGAGATATCAGATATGATCTCATTATGTTATTCCAAATCTAGAAGTTTCTTTCATCAAGGAGTGGAAATCTCATGACATTCAATGAATTATCCATGAGAAAAATAGAGGACATATTTAACATCAATAACCTATATACTCTAATACCACTTGTAGGACCCAAAAAAACCATGAGAGAGTGTAGGGGTGAATATGGGTGTCAAATGTTTCTTTTAAATATGGGTATCTTGTTCCCAAGTTGTTAGGAACTTGTTAAACCTTTATGATCAAATGTTTTAGTAATTAAACATTCACATGCAGAGAGAAAAAAAAAGAAATTTTAAATGGTTCACCACTAAGGGATAGTCCAAGTATAATACACTGATAGTGTGTAATTTTTACCTAAATCCAATTTGATTCACAAGTTATTATGGAAAACATAAGTTCAGAAATAGTCACTCTATGCTAAGATTACTACCCTAGAAAGATTTAATGTACATCACACTTCCTTCCATAGAAAACTTATATCAAATCCCATATACCTCTTCTTTAGGAGAAGCCTTACTCATTTTAATGGCATAAAGGATGTTTCAGTATATTTTAATTTAAGTCTTTTTTCCGGATTATAATGAGACTCTACTTTCAGAGTAGTCCTAAGTTGATGTACTTGAAAGAACTGTTCTCTTAAACCAGATGTTCAATGCTATTGTTTGTGTTTCTCCTTCATGAAGATCCTTCAAGAAGTTCACTACCTTTTTCAAAAAAACTACCTACATAAGAAACAAATTAAACGTGGAATACCCCATCATCATGAAACTTATTTTTCAAAGATACCTAATCATTAGTCAAGAAAAAGATAGTATTTTCACAATTACTAGGATCACAATGAAAACCCGGTTCATAAAGTTCTCAGCCTTCCCAAATTAAGAATGGTTCATCCTTTTATCCAATACCTTTCATATAAAATGATGTGGGGATAGTAGCCTATTTTTAGTCACATCCTTCATGAAGATCCCATGCCTCCAATGTACTTTTTATAAACCACCAAAATTATTTTCATGAATCTCCTCTATTTGTGAAGCACCGAAAAAATTTAACCCATTTGTGAGGCTTCTCATAGTCTCTTAGAATATCCATCACACCATCACACAATTTTCAAATATTTTGATAGTTTTGTATAATCATCGTCATACCATTGTGAATTCACAGAACTCATTTGATATGTTCTGTATCTTAAAAAATATCATCCTTTATGATTCCTATAGTTAATGAAAATGATTCCTTTACCATATTTGATAAGAGACAATCCCATAAAACCTTCCTTTGAGAATTTTTCTCCTTCACCCTAATTTTGAGCCCAAAAATTTGGAAATAACTGGGAAATGGGTCCAACTTCAATATTGGTTCCATTTTTTACTATAAGACCATGTTCTTGGAAAACTCTTTGATCAAGCCTGTTTGGATTGACAAGAAACACAAAAAATACTTTATTTATGGCTTCCATCAATGACCTACCTTAGTTCGAAGTGGCCTATGGTTTTAAGAAAGAGGTTAATTTATCCCCTTTCCACTGAAGATAGCTTTAAATTCCCTAGGATGATGGTAGTGTTATTGTTTTAGTTGTGGGTACAAATAATGATGAAATTGGTCCTGAGGACTTCTCTGTTATGGATTGAAGTGTTTCCAAAATGAAGGTATCCTTGTATATTTGGCTCCATATACCCTGGTCCATCTCTGTAACTAATTATTATCCTTAAATGAGAAGGTCGAGGGTGATATTGACTCTAAAGGCTGGGTGAAAGTCATTCCTAGATGGAAAATAAAAAAAGTGGGATAGTCATCCCAATAGAATCAGAACTAAGTGACAAATAATCTGACTCCCATATTGATTTATATGGGGAGTAGGACCACCAATAGTTGGTGTCCTTTGGGCCTATATAAAGAAATATAAAAAATGTATTGTGTATTTTGGATTTTTTTTAGTTAGAAAGGGAAAAATCTATAACATGAAAAGAATATTCAAATTTACTTAAGCCCATGGTCACCAATTATTCTGGTAAATACAGTCTTACCAAGGTGGTGGCTAGGACGGTTTCATTTTCACATTAACATGGTATGGTTTAGTAGATTCAAAAGCTGAAGGATAAAACATCAACCCCTATTGTTAATAGTGTGGAGACTCTAATTGAGATAATTGAAGAACTAGACTATTTTCTAAAACTACATATAGATGATAGTGTCTTCAATGATGTAGTAAAGGGGGAAGTATTCAAATATAATCAATTGAATTTAGAAACAGGGAAATAGGAAGTAGAAAGACAAAAAATCAAGGAGTTTATTATCTATTCTGAGGAAGAACTATTAGAGGAGGGCTTCAAGGTGAATTCTTTAAAAGAGGATATTAACATGGTGAATGAGAGATTGATTGAAGTTGAAACTAATGAGTATAAGAGGGTATAGGTCAAAAAAACAAGATATAATTTTGACATGAGGCCTCAATGAAATAAAGAACAACCCAGCTGAGTATGTTAAATCTAGGAATAATATGGCCTTACATTTTGAAGATATTTTCAAGGATGACCTGGATAAATAGGTAACTTCAATTTATTAGGTATTATATAGAAAAATGTTAACAATAATCTAAAACTAAACTTTAATGATTTTTTAGGTTATTATGGTGTTTGATAAACCTATGTTGTGATCTTTTGTTCTTTCCAAATTTTTTAACAAAAACTAATTCTAAATATAAAAATTTAATTTGTAGTGATTCGTGTAATTTAAATTTAAAAACATCAGTATAGAAATGGAATTTGAAACAAAAAATTAAAAGGTAATTAAAATTTTATATATCATCAAAATACATGTACCATAATAATCTATCCAAATTGTATTAATTTTAATATTTTTAAAATTATATATTTTAAGTCTATATTACTTGAACAAGAATTGTGTCAATGTTCCATAATCATTTAAACTAATTATTATATTAATAAAAATTAAAAATAAATTTCCATGAAAAAAAATTAATTATTCTTTCATATAACCATTTAGAATCAAATATAACTAATTTATATCCCTTTAAGAAAATATTAGATATATTTTAATAATGAGAGTGATACATTGTATTTATTCTTTACATAAAATAATATTAAGGTCATTTTTAAAGAAAAGTTACACCATGTTTCCTTATTCGGAATATTATTTGAGGACAATCATAATAAAATCATACAAAAGAAATACTATAGATTTTACATATATTTTAAAACCCTTTTCACATTGTTTTTAACCTTAAATATCCAATTTACCCTTACCAAGGTGAAAAATATTTACGATGATTACCATTCATTATGAACAAAAATTAAGTTGACCATATTAAATGTTTTTAATTTTTTTAATTACAAATATGTAATATTTTGTAAATGATTTAATTTCTATAAGAGACTAAAATTATCATTATAATATTTCACAAAACAAAACAAAACTGTGTTTAGAAAAATTATTTTTTAAACATAAAATTGATTTTACCTTTATTCCCTTCCATGTAAAATATATTATATGGATGTTATAAATTTTGATTGAACATATTATATTCAAATTTTATTAAAATCATTCATAAATATATATTTATTTAATTTATTAAGATAACATCACATTGTGCAAAAAAATATCGTTTTCTTGAAAGATTCTTATATTTACATTCAAATGATTTTATTTTCATTTACAGAAAATTGATGAAAAATGAATTCATTTTATACAAGTGTAAATAAAAAATATCCATAATTTTGTTATTTCTATTCTTACCATCAAGTCTATTGTATAGGTGATAACTATTATATTAAATAATAATATTTTAATAGTATTTTATGATTCTTTTATACTTGGTGTTTTGTGTAAATAAATATATCAAAGTAATTCAATTTATATAAACTAAAATATATCATAAAATATTAAAGTGTAACATTCCCCCCCCCCCACCACCCTTATAATAATTTTTCCTAGAAATTATTTCACTCTGATATAAATAACTAAGTATACTTCTTCCACATCACATCTTCAGGTTACCACATAGCCTTCATAAATTTATGGTTTTAACACAAAACATTGACCATGTGCGTGGTCTTATTACATAAACAATTCTCCACTGATTTTTTAGAATAAGAGATATGATTCTCTAGTTCTGTGACCTATGAATTCAATATATGGTAATGGTTGGATATGTACTTCCTTAAAAGAGATACATAGAACATATTATGAACTGGAGATAGATTTTATAGGAGCACTAAGTGGTAATAAATCATCCGGATATGATCAAGAATTTCTAAGGCACGGATATATCTAGGGTTCAATTTTCTTATATTTATAAATCTTGTAACCTTTTTCTATGGTGTTTTTCATAGGATTAATTTAGACCCAACCTTTAACTCTAAATTTTATCAATGATTGTGGGATTAACTTTTATATCAACTATGAGCTACCCATATGTGATATTTATGGGGTCCAACATTCTCTACAATTTCATCATCTAGATCCTGTCTCAATATATTTCTTTATCCAACTTCATCCCATCACATTGGAGTTATTCACTTCCATCCATATGGGGATTAATAATAAATCATCTGAATTATCGAGTGAAAGATGTTGTTATAAGAAGGTTTTGATCCAACCAACCTTTAAAATCTATAGAAAATGAAATCAACATATAATCTAGAGTTCCAATGGTCCTATAAGGACACGTATATTTCTAAGGATGATATAAAGTACTAAAACTCAACTCTATATCTATATCCTATTGAATCATTATCTAGAACTTCAATGTTAACCTAGTATCCCAGTCAGATATAATATTATGTGTTGCTCCATGAAATATTTACCATTACCAAATGGTTATCTTCTAAATCTAATCAACAAAAAAATATTATCTAGAAGAAATAAAATATATCAATTTCATAATACCATTGAATAAAATCCAGATAAAATTGTTCCATTTATATGTTTTTGGGATTCTAGCAATGAAATGATTTGTATTGTTTTATCATTTCCATTGTGGTACAGGTATTGGTTGTAGAATCCCCTTAAAATTATACCTCACAACCTAAACATATTGATATACCATGTTTCGAGATACAAAATTTTCAATATCCCTTTTCATGTTATCCAACTAGAAATAATCTTTCAGATCTTTATTCATTTTTTTACATCAAAGATGAATAAAGAGTAATGAACTATTATAATCATCCAATATCTCATTATTTAAGTCTAGTATTAATAGAACACATACTCAGTTCATGAAAATTACCATTCCATCATAATCATGGTTTAACTCATGAACATTTCTCAAATTCATTGATGGTTTCAAATCCTACTTACATGCATCTTTAATCCTCACATGGATTGATGGTTAGAAATTCATATGGTAAAGATATAATATTTCTTATTTCCTCATGATTTAAAGTTCAATTACAAATATATAAATTGTGGATCCATTCTAATACTCAATATGGAAAAACATGTATGGTCTTTCTAACATAGATCATCAACCCCCATATTCACCTTCCCAAGTTTGTAATGTTTAGAGAATTAATAATCATTAACCAAATCAAACTATCTCCATTGGTTCATATTTAACTCCTTATATGTGAATAAAAAATTAAATATTTTATGATCAGTATATATATCTAACTATTCAGCATAAATATAATCCAATATATATTGAGTGAAAATAATATTATTTCAAACTCCAAATATTGTGTTGGGTGATTTTTCTCATTAATTTTAAATTGTTGTGAGACATATTATATCACCATATTAATATACACGATAATGCATACTAGTCCCTTATTTGTTTCAACATTAAATATCTAAATCCCATATACACTACAGGGTAGTGTCAGCACAAGTTTGTTGATAAACTTTTTTTAATCTCCTTTCACTTTTACTCACATTCATCTATCTAAAGGAAATACAATACATTCTGGGTTAACATGATTATTGGATTAGATAGCCATGAAAAATATCTCACAAATTAGCAGTAGTATCTTTTGGTTGGAGTGGATACTCAATAGGGGGGTTAATTGAGTTCCAAATAAAATTTTTGTTAAAAATATTTCTATAAAAATCCCCCATTTTAAAAACTAAGTTAAAATGTAGTGAATTTATACCGATTTTAAATGTTCAATTAGTTTCTAAAAGATTGATAAGGTCTCAGTTAATTTAATCAGAAGATGAAATTAGCTTCGGAAACTAACTTACTGGTTCACAATAAGTACAAACACTTGCTAGTTCAACTATCAGAGTAACTCTAAAATAGATTTATATTTAAAGTACTTAGCAGTGGAATATTCAAAATAGGTTTTAACAAAGATAAGAAGCACAAAAATTTGTAAAACAAGAGGTTCAGTCTCAAGATAAGACTTAATACTCTCAAAAAGTTTATAAAAACTATGATCCACACCCTGGATCAGGGTTTGACAATAGTACTCAGACTGTTCAGGTCCACAGACTTCTACCACATTTCTACATGGGAAAAACAAAAGAAACAACTCTCAGGCTGTCCAGGTCACACTTGACCTCTTCCACAACTCACAGTGGGATACAAAAAGGTGAATAAAGTTTGGTGTGAGGATTTAGTAACCTCCAGTTCAGATCAGGAGTCAGTGTGTGTCTAGGAAATAGAAAGATACACACACACTGGTCAGAATGTTAAGGAAAGGGATACAATAGAGGAAATAAAAGAGTTTATAATTCTCTGTGTAATTGAAGATGATCTCTGGACTCTTTTTGATGTGCATATGGAAGTCAAGTCCTTTCTGGTGAGGATGACTCAAAACAGAGTATCGTTGTTCTTCTCAGTTATAGCTATTTAGACTTGTGCATATGATTTTCAGTAAGGCACAACTACTCGTATTTTTGTTTTTTGTGTGTGAAAGATCTACTTCAAGCTCTCTGGTTTTTAAAGGAGTTCATCGAGTTCTCCTTGTGTTCCTTAGGACTTAACACACGTGCACCTTCTTTCGTGTATTTTTCTATTTTCGTTCAACTCTTTCCTTTTTAATGAAGATATTCCTTTTTATTCCTTGAGATCTGGAAAAAAGAATGATTACCTTTTTACAGGTACGAGGTATGGTTTCCTGACATCCAACAATCTACATTAATTAATAGTAGGTGCATTTAACTAAGAAAATATTACCGTAGGAATTAAAAGGTTTAGTATAAAGTTCAAACAGTTTTCATGACTATCGGGGAGTCATGAGATCGGTGAGTCACTTGAATCTGCATCGGTATCGGTAGGCCATTTGATCAACATTGGTATCGGTGTGTCATTTGATCAACATCGGTATTGGTAGGTAATTTTATCAGCATCGGTATCGTTATATCATTTGATCAGCATCGGTATTGGTAGGTCATTTGATGAGCGTCAGTATCGGTAGTTCATTTGATCAACATCAGTATGACCATTCTCATCAGTGTGAATGTTGTCATCGGTGCGACCGTTGTCATCGGTGGGACTGTTCTCATCGGTGCGGTCGTTCTCATCGGTGCGACAGTTCTCATCGGTGCGACCATTCTCAGCGGTGCTACTGTTCTCATTGGTGTGACTATTGTCATTGGTGCGACTGTTCTCATTGGACTAACTAACGGTGACTCACGAGAATAACAATCGGTGAGTCAAAAAAACATGAATTCCTGACAAAGTGTCTGGTCAATCCAGAACACTTTCAGGTCAATAGTAAACCATAAATAATCATAGATAAACATCTATAGACATGATTAATCATAGTAAACACATTGAGAACAGAATAAATAATTGACTAAATTGACTTGTAAACAAAGATAACAATTATTTTTGATTATTAATATAACAATCTCACAGAGAGATCAACAATCTCCCCCTTTTTGATAATCACAAATCTATGGCATAAATGAAGTGGGAGGAGAGGATTTAGTATGTTTCTCCTATGTAAACAGAATATATGAATAATCATTTCTTCCATGTTGTCTACGTATTCATTTAAATAAGTAGGAATCATTTCTCCCCCTATATATATTCCTTTCTCCCCTTTATAGAAATGAATATACTCTTCTCCTCCGTACTGAGTATATATAGTTCTCCCCCTTTGGGATTATCAAAGATAACAAGAGTGTATAGAGAATAAAAAGAAGAAAGTTCCATTAAAACAACCACTCAAAAAGGTACAAAAAAAGATACCCTATCAAAATTGACAGGCACATCTACTTCTTGGGGTGGAAAGGATATTTTCTTTTAGAAAATGGAGGAATAGATGGGCCAGAGGGTGGCTTGGTGGAAGGTTGATCTGACCAGATGGAGAGAGGAGGTAGCATAGCCCGGGCTGGAAGTAGAGTGGGTGCTAGGGTCACTTGTGGTTGAGTAGAAGATCTTCCAGAAGGAAGATGCTGAATGACCAGCCTAATATTAGAGAGAGCCTGAGAAACTAATAGTTGTCCAAGAGAAACATTGGATGGACTGAGAGGCTCAGCAGTAAGAAAAAAAATTGCCTTAGCTTTCACATGAAGATGGGGTTTGAGTAGATTGATAAAATCCTGAATGACATCACCACCATATTTCATGGCCTTCTCAAAATCATCTTTGTTCTCCATAAAACTTTCAAGAGTGGGAGTAAAATCTTTCAACTATTGGACCTGAACATTAAAGGCTTGAGTGACTGGAGGAAGCCTCAAATTCTCATCCAAGACTTTAAACTGATGGTTCAACTCATGCTTGGTATAGATTTTAGAAAAATAGTAATCCACTTTTTCTTTGATCTCTTTATAAGCCTTCGTAGCATCAGCTGAATAAAGATTTACCATCTTGAGAATATGATCACTGTTTTCTTTCATCTTTTTCAATGAGTATACTTCTAAAATCTTTTCAAGAGCTAATAACTCTTCTTTTATAACATCTTTTAAAGCATTGATCTCATGTCCAGTAATCTTGGTCACTTTTGAGGAGTTAGCTTGAGCAACATTCTGAGTAATATCACCCTTCAAACTTTCTCAAATAAGATTTCTTCAGGTGTTCTACCAAATTTCTCAAAACTTACATCATGCCAGTGATGGTTGATCTAAATTCACCTGATAGAGAAACTAATTCATTGCCTAAATCCTTGAGTGCTTGATTTATAGAGGTAATGTTCCTTCCAATCATCTCACCGGTATTGCACAGGTCTGGCTTAATAATACTTACCACTCTTTGTGTTAAAGGATCCATTTCATCCTTAGATAAAGTCACAGGAGCAGGAGCATTAGATACTTCCTCTTTTACTATCTCTCTAACTGCGTGAAGCAACTCATCTTTAAATTTATCCAAATCAGATCGAGAAACTGATGAACCACGTCTTTCTGCAGTCACTTTCACATTCTCAGCAACTGGTATAGCCTTAACTTAATGGCTTGGCTTTGCAATATTCACTTCTTCTTCCTCTTCCTCTGAATAATCCAAACCAAGAACTACAAAACCTGGGTGTTCCTCCCATGAAGCTTTACAAGAGCTATACTGGGGCTTTACAAAATCAGCTTTTCCAGAATTTTCATGTGATATTTTTTCACCTACATTAATCTCTATATGCATTGTTCTTTCAGCCTCAGGAACAACTTCATATTTAACTTGTTGTGGTTGAGGATCATCTTGGATCACATTTTTGACCATCTAATGGTTGAGTAGAAGCATCATCATCACCACCATCATCATTATTGCCATCATCATCATCATCGCCATCATCATCATCACCATTTTCATTTCCATTATTAGTTACTGAAGTTTCATCGGTACTATCTTTGCTACTGGATTCATATTGATCATAATCTGATTCCTCAGTATCAGCTTCTTCTTCATCACTTAGAAGGGGTTCTGACTTAGGTAACTAAATAGGTGGACTAACTGGTCCAAATTCCATTCATCTTTTCTTAGGACTTACAGTATCATGATAACTTCTATCGTCATGAGGTGACTCCTGTTCATTTTCAGTATCCACATCATCATCAGCCTTAGCTTCCCATGTTCCCTTCTTACTAGACTCTCCAGTTTCCATAGGAACTTCTGTTTCTTCTTCGTCATCAGAGTAGACAACATCCTCTTCAGGTTTTAGACCGGGATCTCTCATCCTCTTTGGTCTCATAGAATGATCAAAATGATTAAACGAGTCATAAAACTTGTCTTCATCAGAAACACATGAATTCTTCCATAGATTCTAATTAATTTTCATTATTTTTCTGATATCCTTGTTAATACAGAAGCTTCGACTTGATGAGATACACTCATCTCTATCTTCAACACACCCCAAAAACTTTAACATAACAGAGATTTTCTTAGTGTAGAATAAGGTTATATATTTCTTGGAAGGTTTCACTATCTCAGAAATATGAACAGTAATATATCTACATAAGTTGATATTCTCACCATTCATCAATAAAAATAACAAGAAAACATCTTGATAGTTTATAGTAGCAAAATCACCTTTTCTGGGACAGATTTGGTGCTGAATAAACTTAAACAAAATTATACTTTCACCATCTAACTCAGCAACTTTTATTATTATGGACTCAAGCTTGCTGGTTAACATCTCTAGAGCAAGCTCATAAGAAAAATATTCATTGGCAGGAGGAATGTTACCGGAATAGTCTTCATATCTACCTTTATGAGGCACTCCCAAACACTCATCCCATTGCTTTGAAGAGAAATATATCTTTTCCCCTTTGACCACTGAAGATAGTCCAGAAGCTTCTGCTCTATCCAATACAATAGTTAAGTTCAGATAAAACTCATGCACATGCTTTGGTTTGTAGACTCGGTTATTATCACAGAGCCAGTCTTTCCATCCTTGAATCTCAAATACTTTTAAAAGAGAAGACTTACTGGTTAACAACCCTTCGGAACTCACTTCCTATTCCGCGGTGACCACCCGAGCATTCAACTCCGGGTTTACTGACCATTGAGTCGTGCTACTAGATTATCCTCTTTGGCTTTTCACAGGAGAGGAACCTTCAGACTCCTTGCTTTTCTGCTTTTTCTTTTCCATTTAGAGATTCGAAAAGTTTAAGAGGTCGAAAAGGTTCAAAAAGGTTCTGGATTCAAAAAAAAGTATAGTTCGGTAGGAGATGGAATTTCATCAATTTTTAGAGAAATAAATAGTTGCACGTTATAAATTTTATCATTTAGGGTTATAGTAATAAACATTAAGAATGATTACGTAAAACAACATCATTTTGAAAAATACTAACAGTTTCATAAACTGTAAAACATAGATGATAGAAAAGATCGATTTCACTGATCGATTTTACGAATCGGTTTCACTGATCGGTTTTACAGATCGGTTTGACTGATCAGTTTTACCAATCAGTTTCACTGATCGGTTTTACTGATCGGTTTCACTGATCGGTTTCACTGATCGGTTTTATAGATCGGTTTACTGATCGGTTTTACGGATCGGTTTCACTGATCGGTTTTACTGATCGGTTTCACTGATCGGTTTCACTGATCGGTTTTATGGGTCGGTTTCACTAATCGATCATACCTAACTATTTCTTAATAAAATTTAACCATTTTGAGCTCAATGGTTTGGTGAAGATATCAGCTAATTGATGTTCAGAGTCAATAAATTTCAGAGAAATATAACCTTTTTTATAATGATCTCTCAAGAAGTGATGTCTGACATCAATGTGTTTGGTCCTAGAGTGAGACACCGGATTCTTGGAGATATTAATTGCACTAGTGTTATCACAATTTATTGACACATGGCTAAATTGATATCCATAGTCAAATAAAGTGTGTTTCATTAACAAAATCTATACACAACAGCTACCAGCATCAATGAATTCTACTTCAGCAGTAGACAATGAAGGAGAGTTTTGTTTCTTACTGGACAAAGATACCAGAGACTTTCCCAAAATATAACATGTTCCAGATGTGCTCTTCCTATCTAAATTTCAACCAGAAAAGTCAGCATATGAATAACTTATTAATTCAAAGGATTTTCCTTTTGGATAAAACAAACCTAAATTGGTTGTATGTTTAAGATATTTGAAAATAATTTTAACAGCAAGTAAATGAGATTCTTTAGGATTATCTTCAAATCTTGCACACAAGCATACAATAAACATAATATATGGTTGACTAGTATTAAGATAAAGTAAACTTCCAATCATACCTCTTTAATTAGTTGGATCAACTAGTTTCCCAGTTTCATCATCATCCAACTTACAGGTGGTACACAAAGGTGTGTCACTTCCCTTATTACTATCGAAACCAAAATGTTTGAAAAGATCCTTTGTATATTTACATTGATTTAAAATAATACCATATTTCTTTTGAAAATTTTTAAAACCAATAAAATACTTGAGTTCTCCAATTAAACTCATTTCAAATTCATTTTTCATAATTTTTGATAAGTCAGTAAATAAAGAATTTTTAGTACATAAAAAGATAATATCATCAATATAGAATTGTAAAATCAAAATATCCTTAGAAATTCTTTTAATAAAGAGAGTGGGATTTTAAATTCCTTTATTAAAACCTTTTGAGATAAGAAAATTTTTTAGTCTATCATACCAAGCTCTTGAAGCCTGTTTTAGACCATATAAATCTTTAGAAAGTTTAAAAACATGATTTTGAAAATGGGGGTTTGTAAAACTAGGTGTTTGTTCAACAAAAATATCTTCAATTATAAAACCATTTAGAAAAGCACTTTTAACATCCATTTGATATAACTTGAAATTTCGATGAGCAGAATAGGCAAGTAGAATCCTAATAGCTTCTTATCTAGCTATAGGCGAAAAGGTTTCCTCATAGTCTATTCCTTCCTCTTGACTATACCCTTGTGCAACTAGCCTTTCTTTGTTTCTAATTATATTTCCAGACTCATCAAATTTATTTCTAAAAACCCATTTAATGCCTATGGTCAAAGTGTCCTTAGTTCTGTCAACTAATTCCCATACATTTTTTCTTCCAGATTGATTTAATTCTTCTTGCATAGTCATTACCCGAAATTCATCATTGATTGCATCATTGATTTTTTTAGGTTCTAACTGCGAAAGAAATACTTGATGTTCAACCTGGTTTCTTAGAGAAGCTCTATTCGGTGTCCCTCTATCAAGATTACCAGCAACATCATCTAAAGGTTGATTCTTTATAATCCTAGTTGATCTAGTAAAGGTAGGACTAGAAATTTCAGGTTCATCTGTAGGTTCGGGTTCAATAGAAGCAGCTTCTGGAAAGTTTCTAGAACTAGATGTCTTTACAATAGGTTCATTGATTTTCTCATTAAGGTTCGGAACATACAAATCTTCTTCAATATTTTCAATGGAAGGTTTGGGTTCATGTGGATTAGTTTCATCAAATATGATGTGAACAGATTCTTCCACACATTTGGTTCTTTTGTTAAAGACTCTATAGGCTTTTCTAGTTAAATAATGTCCTAGAAAAATTACTTCATCCCTTTTTGAAGAAAACATGTTAAGATTATCCTTATTATTGAGAATAGAGACTTTGAAACCAAAAACTCTGAAGTAATTAACCTTTGGTTTCCTATGGTTCCACAACTCATAAGGGGTCTTCTTGAGAACAGGTCTAATCAGGACTCTATTTATAATATAACAAGTTGTGTTTATAGCTTCATCCCAAAAATAACCAGGCAGGTCATACTCTTTAAGCATAGTTCTTACAATTTCTTGAAGGGTTCTCTTTCTTCTTTCTACTACACCATTCTACTGAGGTGTTCTAGGGGTAGATAAATTGTGACTATAGCCATTGTGTGAGTAGTAAGATTCAAACTCATGATGTTTAAACTCACGACCATGATCACTTCTCAGGGTATTAATCTTATGTCCACTATGTTTTTCTAATGACTTGCAATATTTAATAATGTAAGAACAAGCCTAACTTTTGTAAGCTAAAAAGTATACCCAAGTATATCTGGAAAAGTCATATACTAAGACATGGACATAGTGCTTCCCATTTAAACTAGAAACTCTAGAAGGTCCAAAAAAATCCATGTGAACCAACTCGAGATGTTGAGAAGTAGAATCTTATTTCTTTTATTTAAAAGAAACCTTAGGTTGCTTTTCCTTTTGACAGGGATTAAAAACTTTATCAGTTGGGAATTCAAGTTTAGGTAGGTCTCTAACTAAGTTTTTCCTAGTCAGTTTTCTAAGTGATTGAATGTTGCAGTGTCCTAATATTCTGTGTCATATCCAAGACTCTTTATGAAAAGCATTTAAAAAAGTTATATTTTGTTTAACTAAATAATTCAAATCAATAGCATAAACATTTTCATTTCTCAAAGTAGAAAATAATAGAATATTTTTAGAATTAAAAATATTACATGAATCATTTTTAAATTTAACGTTGAAACCATCATCACACAATTGAGAAATACTTTACATATTATACTTATGTCCATAAACAAATAAAACATTGTAAATTAAAACAGAATTAGTGTTACCAATATGGCCTAAGCCGATGATTTTTCCTTTTGAATTATCACTAAAGGTGACATGGCCTCCATCAACATTGATTAAACTCTTAAATCATGAGTAATCTCCAGTCATAAACCTTTAACATCCACTGTCCAAGTACCATACCTTCTTATGGGAACTTTTCAAGTAAGTTTCCTATAAAACAAGTTTAAATAGAAAATTATTTTGGTACCCAGATTTTCTTGGGTCCAGATAGGTTAGCAAGCAAAGATTTTGGTACCCAAATTAGTCTAATGGGTCTCATACAATCAATATATTCAAAGGATTTTTAAAGATAAACTTTATTTGATCTATAGTAGTGTGAATAACTAGTTGAATCATATGAATTTCCAAAACTAGAACTAGCAGCATTCTATCCACATTTAGGAATAAATCTATTTTTAGTGATCTGTCTCTTTCCAGGTTGATAGCCTATACTAGTGGTATATTTTGGTGCCACTTATTTTCTATAATTTGAGTTAGATTATTCTTTCCATGCGTGAATTTCTCTAATTCCTTCCTTAATTTCTCATTAGATAGTTTTAGATCCGTATTTTTTTAAGTAATTGAGCATTATTTTCCTTTTCTATATCAAGAGAAGATTTAACAGAGCTGGTCAAAGCATGTTGTTTCTTCAAGGTCTTATACTTGTCCTTCAATTCATTACAGGTTTCTTCTAGCATATTACAATATTCAAACAACTCTTCACTTTTCATGTTTTCAGATTCAGAATCAGAATCAATTATAGAATAATAAGAATTTAAAGCAAGAGTATCCAAAGTTACCTCAAATGTGTTTTCCATAAAACACATTTTAGATTTTTGAGATTTCTCATCCTTAATAGAATCAGAATCACTTGAACTATCTTCTAAAGCACTCCAAGTTTCTTTCATAGCTTTCTTGTACTTATTTTCCTTGTAGTCATGTTTCTTCTTGAACTTGAATTTTTGACAGTATGCTTTCACATGTACTTTCCTTTGGCATTCATAACAGACAATTTCATCGCACTTATAAAACTTTTTCCAATCCTTCTTCTAATGAACTTTGTTGTCTTATTTTCCTTTATAATTTGGTTTTCTGAAGAATTTCTTCTTCCTGTACAACTTCCTAAATCTTCTGGGTATTTGAGCCATTTCGGAATCACTGTCAGAATCTGAACTATCACTTGTTGAGCTTTCAGTAGGTATGTGAACTTTCTTCTTATCTTTTCTCTTGGAAGAAGATGTCTTGAAGGCTACTGACTTCTTCCTTGGTTCATCATCTTCTTCCTTATTTACTTTAATTTCTTCTTCATACATCATAAGCTTACCAATTAATTCCTTAACAGGTAAAGCACCAATATCATAGGATTCTCTAATTGAAACAGATGTGCCACTCCATTTTTTTTGGTAAACATCTTAATATCCTCATGATCTGTTCTTTTGCAGGAACAACATTTCCATGTGAGCTCATAGTGTTGACAATCTCATTGAACCTGAGAAACATGTTAGAAATAGGTTCATCAGGATTCATTTTAAAATTATCATACTTAATAGTATAGGTATTCAATCTCATTTCCTTAACATTGGATGTTCCTTTATGAGAAACACCCAAAGTATCCCAAATTTCATAAGCAATTTTACCAGCAGATATGTGATTAAATTCTTCATCTCCTAAAGAACAATACATGGCATTCATTTCTTTAAGTTATTATTGTATGTAGTTTTAGTAGGTTCATCCCAAGTAGTTCTTTCAGTTTCTGGAATTTTATATTGAGTCTCTATAGCAGTCCAGATGTCAAATCCCATACTCTCTGAATGAATTTTCATTTTAAGTTTCCATTGGGCATAATTTCTACCATTAAAGAAAGGTGGTTTTTTTGGTAGAAGCACCTTCTATTCTATTATACATAATTAGATTTTATCAAGTATATTTAATGAGATAAAATTTAGAACTAACAAAAATTTAATTTTTTTGAGATACAACTAAAATCATAGTTGAAAAACTGAGTATTTGAAAACCCTTTATAAATAACAAACCTCTGATACCAAATGTTGGTCGGAGTGGATACTCAATAGGGGGGTGAATTGAGTTCCAATTAAAATTTATGTTAAAAATATTTCTATCTAAGTCCCCCAGTTTAAAAACTAAGTTAAACTATAGTGAATTTATACAGATTTTAAATGTTCCATTAGTTTCTCAAAGATTGATTAGGTCTCAGTTAATTTAATCATAAGATCAAATTAGCTTTTGAAACTAACTTGCTGGTTCACAATAAGTACAAACACATGCTAGATCAACTATCAGAGTAACTCTAAAATAGATTTATATTTAATGTACTTAGAAGCGGAATATTCAAAATAGGTTTTAACAAAGATAAGAAGTACAAAAATTTGTAAAACAAGAGGTTCAGTCTCAAGCTAAGACATAGTACTCTCAAACAGTTTATAAAAACTATGTTCCACACCCTGGATCAGGGTTTGACAATAGTACTCAGACTGTTCAGGTCCACAGACTTCTACCACATTTCTACATGGGAAAAAAATAGCGACAACTCTCAGGCTGTCCAGGTCACACTTGACCTCTTCCACAACTCACATCGGTATACAAGAAGGTGAAGAAAGATTGGTGTGAGGATTTAGTATCCTCCCGTTCATCTCAGGAATCAGTGTGTGTCTAAGAAATAGACATATACATGCACACTGCTCATAATGTTAAGAAAAGGGATACAACCGAGGAAATAAAAGAGTTTAGAATGCTCTGTGTAATTTCAGATGAGCTCTGGACTCGTTTTGATGTTTCAGATGGAAGTCAAGTCCTTTCTGATGAGTATGACTCAAAACATAGTATCGTTGTTCTTCTCAGCAACAGCTATTTAGACATGTGTGTATGATTTTCATTAAGGCACATCTACTAATATTTTTTTTTGATTGAAATATCTGCTTCAAGATCTATGGTTTTTACAGGAGTTCTCCGAGTTCTCCTTGTGTTCCCTGGGACTTCATACATGTGCACCTTATTTTGTGTGTTTTTTTCTTTTCGTTTAGCTCTTTCCTTTTTACTGATAATCATCCTTTTTATTCATTGAGATATAGAAAAAATAGTGATTACCTTTTTACAGGTAGGAGGTATGGTTTCCTGACATCCAAAAACCAACATTAATTAATAGCAGGTGCATTTAACTAAGCAAATATGACCGTTGGAATTAAAAGGGTTAGTAGAAAGTTCAAACAGTTTTCATGACTATCGGTGACTCATGAGATCGATGAGTCACTTGAATCTACATTGGTATCGGAAGGTCATTTAATCAAAATTGGTATCGGCAGGTCATTTGATCAACATCAGTATCGGTAGGTCATTTGATCAGCATCAGTATCGGTAGGTCATTTGATCAGCATCGTTATCCGTAGGACATTTGATCAGCATCGGTATCGGTAGGTCATTTGATCAACATCGGAATGACCATTCTCATCGGTGCGACCGTTGTCATTGGTGTGACCATTTTCATCGGTGCAACCGTTCTCATCGGTGTGACCATTCTCATTGGTGCAACCGTTGTCATTGGTGTGACTGTTCTCATCGGTTTCACTAACAGTGACTCACGAGAATAACAAATGGCGAGCCAAAAAACATGAAATCCTCACAAAGTGTCTGGTCAATCCATAACACTTTCAGGTTGACAGTAAACTATAAAGAATCATAGATAAACATCTATAGGCGTGATTAATAATATTAAAAACATTGAGAACAGAATGAATAATTGAGTAAATTGACTTGTAAACAAAGATTACAACTATTTGTGATTACTAAAATAACCATCTCATAGAGAGAACAACAGTATCATTCCACCCTATGAAAATTATGCTTCCATGTTACCATGGTTAGTTTGGTCCATTGTTACATAACTTCCATCTTAGAAGGTTTCACCAATATACCATCACATGAGATTATATGACCCAAAAATGATAATTTTTTGTAATTAAAGTTCAATCCTGGTAAATTTAACATACAAATTATTCTTCCTCAATGTAATCCACACAATCCAAAAATGTTCTTAATTATCTTCCTTACACAGCTAGTGTATAGGAGTATATTCTATAAATTATACCAAAATCTAATGATGGTAATCTTTATAGACTCTACTCATCATATCCCAGAAGATAGGACAATCATGGGTAAGTAAAAATGGAATCACTAGAAATTCATGAAGAACATACCTCATATAGAAGGATTCCTTGGGTATATTGTCCTTCTTGCCGCTAAATTGAGGATATCCTAATCAAAGAACAATATTGTTAATATTTTGATCTCCTCGTAATTTATCAAATATTCCATCGATGTGGGGTTGAGTGTCCATTTTCTTTTTAGGGATCTTGTTGTGTTCTCGATAATCAATGAAAAGATTCATTGATCTATATTTCTTCATAATAAATAGGTGAATCCCATGGTGAATATGTATGATGTATGAATCCTGTGTTAATATTATCTAGAAGATACTTGTTAGTTTCCTATAACTCATTTTGGGTTATTCTATATAGAGTATTTAAAATATTTGTAGCACTATGTATGAGTTCTATTTAAAACTCTACATCCTGGATTAAGGGACGAGTATAAAATTATTTACTAAATATATCAATATCATTAAAATATGAGGCATATGTTTGATTTTATTTTCTCCCCAACGATTTGAGATATAAATCACTAATGAATAGGAATTAATGCCCAAATAATGGAAGTAACTTCCATGGGAAGTTCATATTCACCCACGTAATGAATGATGATCATGGGTTGGTTCAAAATAAAACATCGGACTTCCCTTCCTTGGGAATATAAATGGTAAATATATATAGTGAGGTAGTGAATAAATAAGAAACACCTCAATTTCCATTAGAGGGGGAATCATAAGATTTTTTGGAACAAGATTTCCCAAAAAACTCGATTAGATATGAGCTATAGACATGAGTTTCAATCATTATACAATTAGGAGTTATTAAAACTAACTCGATATCTAATAATTGATTTAGTGATGTGATACCCATATAAAATTATTCACATATATAATAGTTGGTACAACCCAAATCAAATAATACATTTTCAATTCTACAGTGGATGGTAAGTGTACCTTTCACCACTTAATTTTTGTGACCGACTTTAGCAGTTGTGATCACATGATATTTATCTTTATCTATTGGATTAATAGGTTTCTTAGTAGATTTGCTTTATTAACCCTTGGATTCATGAACTGATTGGGTTAATGTCCATATTCCTTGTAATTAGAATTCTGGTTTTTGTGGCACATTTGTTATGGTTTTTCACCTATCCTTTTATTGATTGTCCCTTTCACATTAATTTATCATTATTTTAATAAATTACCTTATTTTCCACACTTAAACAATTTACCAACCCCCATAAGTATATTTCCTTCATGATTCCTTCTACACTTCTGATTTTATGGAAGATTAATTTTCTTTCCTCTACGGGGTTTATTACTAAAATTCCCTCAAAATTATGTCTTTCTCTTTTTTCCCCAAAACCATGAAAACACAATGCATAACTAATTTCCATTTTCATCTTGAGAGAAAATTGAATAGTTTCTTTATAACTATCATGGTATCTTATATCCAATTACATTCACATACTTAGTCTCAAGGCACTAAATAATTAACGACTTTTATTTCAGGGTCGTTGATAAAACCAAAATGTACCATGAATGTCTTGTGAAATTTCTATCATAGGTACTAATGGATTTGTAACATTTCTACAATATTTTCCTGAATAACCTTTCTATTTTCATTTCAATATTTTAGGGAAAATACTTATTGAAAAATAAATTATTAAAATTTTCATTTATCATGGAGTCGATTTCCTCAGCTTGCCTCATATTCCTGATAATATTCCACCATTTATCTACTTCACCTTCCAAATGATATACTTCCAAGAATAAATTTTCATGTTTAGAGCATTGAAAAATTTAAAATTTATTTTTTATTTGTACTAATCCATTTCTCAATAATACATGGATTCATGAACCCACTAAATGAAGTTGCATGTTAACTCATGAATGACTCTACAGTATATTATTCCCTCCATTTCTCATTTTTAAGCACCCCACGACTCATATCTAAAGAAATTAATGTAAGAATAATAATAATATTTTCCATTCCTAATCTCATAAAATTTAGTTTCTATAGAGTCCATTCATTTAATTTTCAAACACATTTAGAGTTAGCAAGATTCCTCTTAGTTCCACCCATTGACTAAAACCAAAAAAACATAGTGTGAGAAAAAATAATCATAGTGAGAATTCATATAATCATGATAAATAATTTTTAGGATTTATAAATCATTAAACCTTATTTTCAATCATTGAAACATTTGGCTTCACCTAGGTTATCCATGGATATTATCCATTCAAATCCATCATAATGTTTCATAAAGAAAAGTTAATTTTCCAACTAATAACCCCAAGGAGTATCAATCCATGTGTGTAGTCGTAGACCCACTCATCATGTACCTACGACAATAGAGATAATACCTAATTCACCCCTTTCATAGTTTTTACCCCAATTTACATTTATATGATAGCCACATTCCCATTACAGCATATAGACATAATTTGTTTTTCATGGAAAACCACACAATTTTTAATTTACCAAAATATTATGATGTTATCTTATACATAGAATTATCCTTATCATTTTAACCCAATTTTTCAAAAAAACAATTATAAAAATAACTTAACCCAACTCTGATACCAACATAGGTAAAACAAGAATAACATACAAAAATATTTCAACATTTTAGTTGAATAATCAATATATTTCATAATAATACACTCCCTAGAACCATAATGGTTTAGTGTATTTTGATACAAGATACATAAATAAAATATTTAATGAAATATATTCGATATAAAAAAATCATTCCCATGTAGTACCCTTCATAGAAATTCCCTAATTTAGATCTCTATTTATATTCTGGGGAAAGAAAACATAATAAAGGATTACATTAGATTCTTAGTAAGGGTAAACAAGCTATATATCAATTTATGATACCATTAAAGAATAATATAAGAATAAGGGTATGGGACCATTATTATAACTTAATTTTTTCTTACCCAACCTATCAATAATCATTAATATGGTTCATGGAATAAAACATTAGCAATTCAAAAGACAAGAATCATAAGATTGAGGAATGATCATCAATAAATAATGAAACATGATGGTATATCATAATCTATTTATAATTTCATAAGATATTTGGAAACCAAGCATATAAATAATAAAAATAATATCTTTGGAATCATGAAATTGTCATGGAATTTCCAAAGTTGGATAATTCCAATATTATGTTAGCAGTATGTTCTATCCAGTTAACTCCTTCATATCTTAGTAGTTTATTAACTCTATCATCTAATAGGAGTTTCTTAACTGTATCTTCCCTTAATATTTTCTTAAATCTATCATCATTTTCCAATACATTAGAGGGATACATAATTCTTATCCCAACCATCACATAATCATAATACATTCATTTTTATGACACCAGATCATAAAACATTCCTCATATCATCACAGATTAACCCATGAAAAATAAAAGGGTTTTATAAACCTATCATAGTGATAACCATAAAATATCGAAATAAATAATAAGGATTGTATAATTGGATTATATCTATATGAAATCTTAAGTAACATCCAAATATCTTATAATCGATGAAAAATTATTTTAAAAGATCACTAGAATATTTGTTGAGAAAAATAAAATATCCATTTGGAAATAACATATGTAACGTCCTAACTTGGAAGCAACAAAAAGGTGCACTAAGCTGGTGGGTCACATGGGATCAAGTTAGCCTCCCCTTATGCCAGAGACTACTGACTAGTAGTGAGGTCCTAGGGTGTTTCTATGGGGATATTATTCCCTCATTTTTGAATGATTCACAATGATAGTAATCACAAAAGTCAATAGTTCATATAGTAAACCAACTAAAGAGAAGATAAAAATCCAATACATGAATAAATAAACAATCCCAAAAGAAATCTCAAATAAAATATGTTGTTTCATTTCATGTCTCTGAAAATAAATAATGTTTTTATACATTAATATAGTATAATACATGAATTAGAGTACTAAAATACCAAAAAGGAATCCCAACTAGCATTGTGATCCTAACTCATTCATGTGCTCTCCTCCTAGGAAACCGGAAATCAAGCATTATATATCGGGTGATTTATTTGGTCCCTACCTATATCTATGAAGTCTTTTGGAGTACCCAATGGCATCCAAAATAGGGTGTGAGATAACTCTCAGTAGGCCACCACCAACACAGTCTACAAGAAACCTAGTCTATGTGATATAAACAAAATTTGTGTTAAATATTAATCACAAGTATAGTCATGTTAAAAGTAAAGAGTGATCCTATATATCCAAACATCAATACCTATAAAAAAAATAAACCATATACAATTAATACTATATAACATAAATAAACTAGTGATATTATCCAATCTACCTGCTGGAGTCAGATACCCATACTCGGGCTATCTATAAGAATATAAAAAATATTGACAACAACATTGGCATGTAATCTGGTGTAGAAAATATACGATAAAAATTAGTTATATTCCATCATATAATATCATTATAGTCTCATTATAATATTTATTTTACCACATCCACAACAGTCATTCCATGTATTAAAAAATTTCATATCATGAAGGACCAAATCCAAGGTATAGAAGACCAAGTCATCCACATCGAGCCAAGGAGCATCTTGATGGAAACTCAATAATGAATTATTTAGAGTCTGAGTATCATGTAAACAAATCATGTCTACCAAGATTACAAGAGAGATAAATAAATGTGTACAAAGTACTGAGGAATCCTATGGAATCAGGATCCAATGAGTAAATAGTTCTAAGGAATCGACAACTGCAAATAAGATCCATGAGAGAAAAATACATGGAATTCTATGGAATAATGATCCAAGGTATACCCATCGAGTAATCCACTACCATAATAAAAAAATCATCTCATTACATTCATCATCACATAATTATTTACATTCCCTGAGTTTATCCAACTCATATAACAATTCTATTTAAACAATTAGATCAATTTACATTATGTCTACATAGGGAAAAAGAGGCATATCTTTCTCATGAACAATTACATTCAGTTAATTCAATTTATAAATTCCCCTTATAACAATGTGAGAACTCGATCACCCATCAGGGTGGTATAGGGTAAGGAAGATACAAAGTCACACCCCATGGGTGGCCTAAGTTAAGGTTAAATGACATCCAGCTGTAAAATGTTACCCAAGGGGAAACCTAACAGGTTCCAAATCATTCAATTCAGTAATTTATAGAATTTAAGGATCATTTCAATAAATTATGACATGAGGCATGATGGAATATATGCTTTTAAAACACTAAATCCCAAGGGAAAGGTATAGAACACCTATCATAAGTTTGTAGTATATCACTCATCCAATATCAAGATCTAATTCAGTTCATATTTGATGAAAAATAAATAACATATGAAAATACTAAAAATATATCATATTATAATTCACATAAATAACTCTTTCAATACCAATAAAAATGAATAAATACACAAGATGAATGAAGAACTCACCAGCACAAATCCAATGAGACTAATAGCTTTCGAATTTGAGTCTAGATCAATGAATTGTATTGAAACCTATGGATTTAGATTCAAAGGGAGATACCATGAATGAGGGTTTATCAATATTAGCATGAAAGAATTTACATTTATGATATAAGGATTATTAATTTCATTTTGGTCTTTTTTTTTATTTAAATTGGGTCGCACATTTCTCCAAATGGATGGCCAAACCTTGAACCAACCGTAAACCATTCACTATTGTAAGGGGGACCCCACATGGTTTCATGCACGTGGTTTGAGTAACCATGCACAAACCGTGCCAAAAAATTATTCAAAAAACTATAGGATCTCCCTCATGGGTGGGAACCCTTGTTCATACAGTTTTCTCAAACTGTGCATCCACCTAAAGACAATTGTGCATCCTACGCATGGTTACTCATATCATGTGGACTAGGTTTCATAGTTTCTACTAACAGTGTTTCCTAACTACCTTTTCCAAAAAACCTGGGATCCAGGATCTGAACATGCCCTAGAAACCGCCAAAAACTCCCATGATATCATTTAGAACTAACACTTGGCCACAAATAATGATTTCAACTAAAAAAATATTTGTACCTCATAGGAAAATCTGGGATCTTACAATATTCCCCCTTAAAGAAATTCATCCTCAAATTTCCCTTACAATAATGGTCATAATTTCCAGAGAATAACTCTGGCCAATGAGCACATATATCATCCTCCCACTCCCATGTTTCATCCTATAAATGGTCATGATTCTAGATCACTTGTACTAGAGGAACATACCAGCCTCATAGAACCATAATGCTTTTTTGGACAACACATATTTGATTCTCCTCGAAGAAAACATCAAACTGTAACTCAACCTCATCTAGATATAGAGTGTCAGACATGTCTGAGTGATAACATAACATCTAAGATACATGAAGGAAATTTTTCATGGATAGGTACCTCTAGGGAAACTATAACAGATAGGTTACTATCTCAACTCTCTTCAAAATATCAAATGTCCAGAAATATCATGGTGAAATTGTACCCTATCTCTTAATTGATCTGTTTCCCATCCTCAGTGAGATATGAAAAAATATTTTATCCCAAAACTCAATGTATAGAGGTTATTGGCATAAATCTGTGTAGGATTTATACCTTGACTGTGTAGTATTCATCCATTTTCTAATCAACTTGGCCTTCTTAGAAGTCTCCTAAACAAAAATTAGTACAAGAAACACTTCATCTCCTAACTCTAACTAGAATAGTGGTGATCAACATGGAAAACTATAAAAATCCACATAAACAGGCATGAGTATAGTCTTCTATGAGATATTGTGGTAGATGGACTCAAATAATGATATAATCCTCTCCCAAGATCCCCAAAAATCAAGGATACATTATCTCAGTATTTCCTCAAGAACCTGAATTGTGTGCTCCAATTGACCATCAGTCTAATGGGGTATTTTGTGCTCAGAATCATCTATTTACAAAATTTCCACCTTAAAAATTCATCCATAAATGATATTTAAACTAGGTAACCCTATTTGATAAAATGGTTAGAGTAATGACATGAATTCACACTATATCGTGGATATACGACCTCCCAAGCTCATTTACTAAGAAGGTCTTCATGATTGGTTGGAAATGAGCAGCCTTCATGATCCTATCAACCTCAAACCATATAGAATCACTCTCTTGAGGTGACCTCAATAACCCGATCATGAAATATATCACAAAATATTCCCATTACCATTAATAAATGATTAACTTATATAAAATCACATCTAGTCCCTAGTGTTATTGATTCACCTTATGATAGGTGTAACACCTCGTAACAAAACCAACTAGGTCACATTTCATCCCCTACCACCAATACTAGAAACCTAAATCCTGATATATCTTGGTAATAATAGGATTCACTCCCCAATGTGAGGCATAAATATTTCACATAAACTCCTTGGGCATGTCTTTTGGAACCTAAATGAGACTATGAATGCATAGGATTTCACTCTCACCAATAGTCAAACTAGGATGCAAGTCCTCACCATCCACACTATACCATAGGACTTGTCCCTCAACATAATATAACTATCTCATCCTCACTATATCTGGAATAATGTAATTCAATGTTAGGGATCACTGAAAAGTCTTCTAATGACCATCTGGAACCACAAAGTGAATCTTTGAGAATAAGGTCATAAGCTTCAACTAACAAGTGGACTCCTGAAATCCTTATATTTGAGTCATCCATCTCAGTGCATCTACAATTTCATTACACATTCTAGACATATAGGAATGCCCAAAGTCAAAGGACTAAATGTACTCATCCGATTGTCACTGCCTCAAAGTCAAATCACACTGTGTAAATATATACTTGATGCTTTTGTGCTCCATGTATCCCAAAAACCACTCTTCCTGAAAATAATACCTCCAATAGCACAAGGCTGGTACAACAACCACTAACTATAGATTATGTGTTGTGTATTTACTCTTGTGTGGCCCCGGATAATGAGACCCAAACAATATGATTCTGTCCCCCTTCATTAGAACTACTCCATGCTTTAGACCTAGTGCATTGTAATAAACAATGTCTCTTCTTCCTTTATCTTACAGAATGAAGACCGATGCTGAATTCAGTCTCCCTTTCATCTCCTGAATGGTTTTCTCATAGGTATTCATCCATAAATACTTTACACCCTTCTTATTATATCTCATCTGAGGTGTTTCTAATCATGATAAGACATGAATGAAACTGTAACATCCTACATACGGGTGGAACAGAATGGTGCCTCAATCATGACTCACCACATGGCCTCAATTGTATCTCCCCAAACATCAATGGCGGGAAACTATCAATGAGGGTATAAGGTGTGTCAGTGGGAAGAATATTCCCTATTATCATAGTGTAACATAGAGGAATAATAATAACATTCAATAGAGGAAGTATTAAATCATCCAAACATAATACAATAACCAATACATGAATATATAACAACAATTCCATACGTAATATCATATACAATGATGATCATGCCATACGTCTACAAAGCATACAAATTCTTATTATATTCATTAGTACAATATATGTATCAAAATAAAAAAAAATACTAAAAATATCTATCTGTATACATCATCACAAGCCCCATCTCGATCTCATTCCCCCTTATCCTAAGCATGGAAAAAAGTTAAGCATCACACTATGGGTTATTTTCTCAGTCCCTACCTATATCCATATAGTCTCTCTGGGTACCCAATGGTGATCTGAATAGGGTGTGTGGTATAATCCTAGTAGGTAACCACCCAAAGTGTCAACGAAAAAATCATGGTTGTGCAATTCAAGCCCAATCAAAGTGCATAATATATCAGTTATTGAAGTAATGAAAGTAAAGTTCAAAAGGAAAAAACAAAACAGACACATGATCCTCTATATCCATACAATGATCCATAAAATACATTTTTCAAGAACTTATAAAATTTTATCTATAAAGATAAAGGAAATAAACACCAAGTTTATGATATATATCCAATATATCATATTTACAATGACCACACCGTATAACCTGTATATTAAATCAACCCCGGTTGATCCATATAATCATAAACTTCACATTTACCTGGGTCATATTATATTATCAAATGTTCCAAACCCCACAGGACTGGATCCATTGTCTGGAAGACTAAATAATCCTCATTGAGTCCCAGAAGCATCTCGATGGATACTCTGTAACTGTATTGGTGGATTCCAAGGATCATGTCAACAGAGCATGTCCAATGTGATACCAGAAATCTGGATCCAAGGGGTATAAATTCCCTTATAATCCTACATAATCATGATCCCAGGAGTATATAGATCCTATGTATCTTCTACCATAATTAAAAAATCATGGGTGAAATTTACATGGTTTCAAAATGGAATCAATATCCATGGTATAATAACCATGGAATCCACTACCATTTCAACATATATTTCATTCCATTCGTTAACTCACAAGAATTAAATTTCATGATTTTACCCACACATATAATAACTTGGAAAAAATTACATTCAATGATTTCACACACTCATATAACAATTAAACTAACAATTCAACAATTCAACAACATGTATCACATGGAAAAGGTGAAAAAAATATCTTAAACAAAAAATTCATTTTATTTCATATAAAAATGGGATCCCCATGGCTATTAAATATCATACACTCACCCCTTGGTTGGTTCAATAATTGGAATTTCAAAGGTACACCCCAGGGGTGACCTTGGTTTGGAAAAAACGTCCAACAGGTCTCAAGGAACTAGTGGTCATCCATAACTGTTTCCATTACATTTAATTCATGTTTGGGGCCACGTATGAAAGTCCAGTTGGAGGAAGAATGGAAGCTAGATCAATAAATAATTGAGACACCACCTCTATGATTTTTTTTATGCATGCAAATTCATGGGATAATGTCCTAAGGATGGCTGTTTCAACAAAGGTTCATAGCATATCCCTGTTATGATGAGAACCTATAAGTGAGATAACACTATTCATGAATATATATTCTATAGCCAGATGATGTTATTTGAGGGAAACAAATAATATAGTCCATTAGGGATGATTACTCAGAAAACATTGAGGGACCTTCTAATGGTGTGTTCCCTTGGTAATATCTTGGAGGATATTATGAGAACAAGACCCACCAATTGAAAATCCACATTTCATACTGTCATTGGATGTTCCTATCTATAGACTTGTGAATTGGTCCTTAAACATAATGATTATTATTAATCAGTATTAAAACATGTGCCCACATATGTATTGATTAAAACTATGATGACACACTATTTTTAGAAAGGTGGGATATGTTGGGTGTGTCACGAGTAATATTGTACTAATAGATAATGCGAGAAAGGATTTGTCCCTTATTTTCCATAATGGAAATTAATATATCAGGCCCTTTGATGGAACTGATATAGCCTAAATAAATCCATTTCTAGGGTGAGGAATGGGTGAGTTCAATTCCAAAAATTCAAAGAAAGGATAATCGAGCACATGGGTTGATGGAACTGACATGAAAATTTCTTTATTCGAGATGTTGAGACAAAGGGATTACATTACACGGTAATCGTTCATAGGAGGTGACACATCATTGTGGAATTAACTTCTTTCTTATGGGTTCCTTGGCATATTTCTAGACACTAACCTTAGACTTTAGGTAGGATCCACCTAATTCCACTAAGAAATAGTCCTAGAGGGTCACACACAAAGTGTGTCCAAGTATCCTAGTTAAATATCCATTTAACAAGTTGAATAAATATTATTCCCAGTTGTGGTTTAATAATTATTCAAAGATACCTGATCACTTTTATTTCAACACTAGTTATTCGAGAGAATATATTGTGGGTGAAATAATATATTTATTAGCGAGTAATGCATTGATATTTATTTAAAAAATAAATAATCGTTATTCAAGGTCTAATAAATGTGGTGGAGGAAATAAAGAAAATAAAAAAACAAAAGTACATGTTGTGTATAATAATATACATGTCATGTAGTTTTCCTGGGGATTTGTGTGATATAATATTATTTATTTAATTAAATAATATTAGGTGTAATTCGTTGGTAACATTTAAAGTGATAATAATAGTCATCTATTATTATTATACATGGGGCCTTAATAAAAATTAAATTAAATGAATAAATACTTTTAGGTAAATAACTCATTTTATTATTCTGAGTAATAAAATTCCAATTACATTATTCTTAGTAGATATAGTCATTCTCTTTTATTGTGCACAATAGATCTGAAGAAATCTCTCAGGGCAAGAGATAATTCCTTTCCTCCAAGAACTCTCTCAAGTTACAAGAGAGATTCTCCTCCACCAAATCAAAGAGAGCACTTTGGTAGTGGCTCTCAAGGAGATTGATGGTGAATATCTCAAGTGAAGGATCTTTTGTGCTAACACCCAAAGATCCCTTCAATGACATCCAATGTTACATGGAGCACATATGGATCTCCACTAGATGAATCCTACACTTGGATTCTCTGACGCAACTATGGATCACATCAGATTGTGACCGGAAACATAAATAGAGAGGTACTTTCCTCATGGTAATTCTTCTATTTGAATTAAATTTATTATAACCAACATATTATTATCCTCTCTATGGTTCTAGGACTCACCTCTTTTCTTTTTTTCTTCAGTATATTCTAAAGATCTGGCATATTATCATCATCATGGATCCCAGATTGATTGTTGTTAATGGAAAAAATTAATGTTGGGTACACCCATCCAAGTGCTTTTGTTGTGCCTAGAACATATAGTCCGAATATCCAGTGAGAGGAATAATGGAAACTATATCAATAATGAATCAAAACACTCTGTAAAATTATAGTACAACTACCATAGGTCTGTAGTGGAGTGATCATCTAGTATCATCTTCTCATTCAACTCCAAACATGAGAAAAACAAGGATCCGCCAACAATTCTTGAAATAAGGAATATATTACTTCACCTAAATAACTCCATTGACACCAATAATAAAGAATAATGGAGAAAAATTAATAGATTGATCACCTGTGTGAATCCAACAAGACTGGCGGTGCTTGATTCTGATATCAGATGAAGAAATGGTGAAAAACCTACGATTTGATTCCAGAGGAGATCGCTACATGAAGTGGTAGTACATGGGAGGAAAAGTGAAATATAAATTAATTTATAACATAATTTAAGTAAATTTGGTCATTTTACTCAAAGGTTTGGGTTTCACAGTTTGGAAAAACCATTCACCAACTATGTGCCCTCAACTGTGCTAAGGGGACACCTGCATGCGCACTACACACGGTTTGGCTAATCATGAAAAAACCATTCATTTTAGATCTACTAAAAATTTTATATTCCATGCATGGGTGTGTACCTCCATCCACATGGTTTCTTCAAACTATGTGGATTATTTCACCCCACTATCCAACCACACATAATTTCATCAAATCATATGGATTAGGGTGCACACTTACTCCTTACCATGTGGCCAAACTTTGTTTCTCTATGATTTGGATTTTTGGACCTGAATAATCCCCAAACACTTCAAATACCCCCATTAACTCGAAGGGTATTAAGATTAGGCCATAACCAATCATTTAAAACCATAATTAAAGGGATATTTACCTAATAGGATAACCTATGATCTAATAATCCCCCCCATAAATTAATTCATCCTTAAATCTCTCTCTTAATAGTGTTCAAGATTTGACATATAATAACTCTAACAACTGACATTGTACATGGACCCCTCACTCCAAATTCTCATCTTGTAAACGACCATAATTCCATAGTACGCATACTTGAGGAACTGACCAGCTTTGTAGAACCTTTATGTTCCTGGTAATTTTATGAATAGAATTCTCCTCAAAGGACACATCTACCTGAAAATCCACGTAATCTAGCTGTATATTGTGAGATGAGTTTGAGTGATAATGGAATATCTGAGATACATGGAAGATTTCATGCACGGAACACTAACTCTAAGGTAACTACAAATGATAGCCTATCGGACCAACCCACTACAGAATCTTGAATGGCCTGACAATTCATGAAGAATTCTCACCGTATCTCTTAATTTCTATATGTCCTATCCTCAGTGAGATAAATAATAGTTCATAATCCCCTACAACAAAATCTAAAGGTTTTCTATAGTGATTGGCATAAGATTTCTATTGATAGTGTACAGTATCCATCTACTTCCCAATCCGATGGAACTTCTCATAAGTCTATTTCACTAGTCATAGTCCCATTAAAGTTTCATCATCTACCTCTAATCATCACATGGGTGATCGGAATGTCCTACTATATAAAGCCTCAAAATTTACATTTTTATAGTCTTATGATAACTATTATTGTAGAAAAATCAACAAGGGTTGTATGCCTCTCCCAAGTGCCACCAAAATCTAGGACACATTATTATAGCATGTCCTCAAGTTTCTATATCATATTATTTGATTGGACATCAGTATGAGGGTGGTATGTTGTGCTTAGAATCACCTATGTAACCAGCTCCCTCTATAAAATTTTCCAAAAATTAAACATAAACTTGGTATCCATTTCTAAAATGACAGTTTGAAGGTCCCAGTGAAGTCGTACTATGTCATAAATATTTAAACTCCCAATATCATCCACACTGAAGGTATCCTTGATCAGTAGTAATGGAGAAACAATTATGATTCTATCAACAATAACCCATACAACATCACTACCTTGAGGAGACCTCAAAAAACCATTCACAAAATCCATTGTGACATCATCCCATTTTTTACTCGGGAATAGGTAATTACTGTAAAATTATAGATTGTCGATGATGTTCCATATTCACCTACTAACCGGTGGAACACCTTGTAATAAAACCACTTATCTCAAATTTCAACCCTAACCACCAATACTGGTGACATAAACCACGATACATCTTATTAAATCCACAATGCACTGCCCAAATTGTGGCATGAAACTCCCACATCATCTCCTTGCATATTTCTAATGGAACCCAATCATGATCATGGATAAACAGGATCTCATCCTCTCCAACATTCTCAATAGGAGTTGGGTCCTCACCTACCTCTCCCATAGGACTAGGACCTCAGAGCCCAATTGATTCCTCATCCTCTATATATCCTGTAGGGTAGATTTCATAGTTAAGGATGAAAGATAAGTCTTCCCTGAACTATCTTTCACCTCCAAGTTAATCTCAAAGATAAAATCCATAAGCATCCACTAATTATTGGCCTCATGAACTACCTATATCTAAGTCTTATGAACCAGTGCATCGACTACTACACATCCCTTTCTAGTCGCATAGGAAATATCGAAGTCGAAATAATTTAGGTACTAAACACACCTTCATTAGCTCAGATTTAGACCACATTAAAAAAATATTAATAAGTTTTTTTGGTCTATTTAATCCACCTAACTCTCTTTATGTATGTAGTTTATCCAACAACATAAACAATATAAACATACAGGTCAAGGTCATGTGTTAGGAAGTTCATCTCATGTGGTGTCATCTAAAAATACCCATACAACATGACTCTATCTACCTATATCACTATTGATACTTGATCAATACCTGATGTGTCACAATACATAGTGTAGTTTCTACCCTATTATATAAAATTCAGAATAGGTTCTGAATTCAATTAGACTTTCATCCCATGAAACACTATCTCACAGGTATCTGATAATACAAACACCACACTCATCAAAGTCAATCTCTTAAATGGTTCTTATAAACATGAGAATCCCAGTATGAAATGATTTTAGTATCTAGATATCCCCAAGAAACCCCATATCTAAAATAAAATCTTGGTATAATCCTAAAAAACTCAGATTTCACCTTTTCTAGGTTAACAGATACATTGTCCATGAGATTATATGACGCATGAAGTGAATCTTATCCATCAAGAAGTAGTACTCTGTGAGCATAAAATATAAATGATGCTCTATCATTTTAGCCCAAATGATATCAAAAAATAATAATGGTTGGGTCGATTTTGAGAATACATTAAGGTATCATCCATGAAAATCACCATAAAAAAATCCAGATAAGGATGTAAAACTTGGATCATCAACACCATGAAAACTACTAGCATGTTTGTGAGATAGAACAACAAAACTAGTTACTCATATAGACCATATCTTTTATGAAAATATATTCAAGGTATTTATATAGTTTTAACATGAACCAGATTGTATCTAGATATAGAATAAATTTTTTATAACACTTGAAATCCTCAAATCTAGTCAAAAAATTCATCTATCAGTGGCAATAAATACATGTTCATAACCATCAGCTGGTTCAATTTTTCATAATCAATACATTGCCTAAGGGTACCATATGTATTTTCCATAAAAAGGACCATCAACCCCAAAGAAAATTATTGGGTCGTATAAACTCCATTTCCTCAAAATCCTCTAGCTACCTATCGAGATCTTGTAACTCTATTGTAGCCATTCTTTAAGGAGTAATGGATACATTTGTAGCTCATTGAACTATCTCAATGGAGAAATCAACATATCTCTTAGGAGGAAAACCTGAAATGTTTTCTAGGAAGTCATTCATCAAATTATCAACCACTGGAGGAAATTCCACCCAACACACTCCTTGGTCATCCAAATAAGAACTAGTAATATGGGAAATCGTCCCACCGAACCCATGATTCTATGGTCCAACTATCTCACCTATATGTACCATTCACCCCTATGAGTATAAACTACACCTTCTAGTGATGTGAAAGTCATCCTCTGGTGAGATAAATCAATATGGGCCTCATTAGACATTATCTTATCCATCCCAAGTATAATGTAAAACCTGATTATATCTAATACAAACAAATTCCATATGTAGCGACCCCAACCAACCTCAAGGTGGAACTCCCTACACAGACATAAATCCTTCATTATGATACCCAATGGATTTTCTAGCATCGTAAAACCCTCAGAAAAATGAACTATGTGCCCAATGATCTCCACAACATGTATAAATATAAAACCTTGTGATACACATGTGTCAAAAAGATTAGATACAAAAGTAGAGAATACTAATATCATACCTATCACCATAGATAGTAAGGAAACTTAATCATGCGGGATAGTTCATACACAATATATTTGTAAATTATAGTAACTCTATGACACAACCTCACTACCCAGAGTATGCCCACTCTACTGTGTTGGAGCAATTGGTGTCCAGATTCCTCAGTCACAACCACCATCACCTCATCCTGAATGATCAGTACTACTCCAGTACCCTGCTATATGAGGATATGTGAAATCTTATCTAGAACATGGTGTCATATCTGTCCTCCTACCACTCACATAAAGATGGAAGGTCCTAAAAAAATTCACATGGAACATCCTATCAAAATCATAGCACTAGACTAGGACCCAATCACACATATTTCACATGTCCACCTATCTTCCACACTAATGAAATAAAACCCAGATACTAGTATTCACATCCTGGCTGGTACTCATCACATGAGAATAATCAAAATGAAACTTCCTTCCTAAAGACGTAGAACCCCTAGGTTGATATATTTCACTTCTCTCCTATATGCCCCAATATTCCCTCAGGGTTTTCTCTATAATTGGCATCTAATTTTTAATATTAGTAACAATATTCAACATAAACATGTTTACCCAAGATAGACCAACATGTTGTAGGGATTCCTCAAATAATCACACCCTCGATGCCTCAGAAGTAATGTATATCGACACAAAATTATGGAGATCTATAAAGTGTGACGAATACTCTATAACAATCAAAATTCCCTTCACGAGAAGCATGAATTCAATTTCCCTATCTACTCTCAGATACTCGGAGGAAAATTATTCCTATTACATGGGTTAAAATTACAACCAAACCACATCATATAGTACATCAACTAAATTCAAAACATCCTACCGGTTCTTTGATTCAACCTAAAGTATATAATTTTGGAGTTCCACTCTCATCTTTTTAGGTGTATTGAGATAATTGAATATTGATAGAGTAGTATCAATCTATATATATACAGCCTATAGACCATCATTCCTAGAAAATTTTGGAGGATTCTATTGATAGAGCACATGACTCAGCTCAACCATAAGCAATGAAGACTATGGTGATCCCAGAAAAGTCTGCCTAAAGTGGAAAAACCCATCATATAACTGTTCCAAAGAACTTTTGTCTGTTAGAAATATAGGTTCCATAGCGTGTAATATATGAGGATACATTGGTATCCCATGGCCCACTTCCATTATATAATGGTCTTCACCACCCTCCAGACATACAAATAGAGGTCATTGTGGTGGAATGTCATTACAATGTCAAACACATGCCTCAAATAAGATGAATAACTAAAGATCACAGATAAAAGAATAATATAGGTCAAAACATTCCTATAACCAATTTGTACCACATGGAATTCTCCTAAACTAGGAATGGTAAAAATAAATAACCATACAAGTCACTAGAGATAGTGTTTACTACCCACTCAAAAGGTCGGTCTTGGTCAAGGTCTTTATTAAACAATATCAACTTCGTTTGATTTCATATTCATTTAACATTTCATTTTAAATGGATAAACCAAATTGTCCATCTTATTCTTATCAATAAAGTCCCATACTTCTCATGAACCGAAATATGGTTTCCACCTAATTCACCCCATAACATGTTCCAATGCATGAAACTCTTGGTCTATGAATCAATGGGCCATAATAGGCTTCTTAGGTTTTTTTAGTATCCTAATAACAAAAAAGATTGTTAGGTTATGTTAGTCACTCTAACTACTAACCATGTTACACAATTCCATGCATGAGATGTCTATCATAACAGAAATTTTATCTATCATTGTACCTATCACAACATCATGAAAACAAACCATGAATCCTTTATGAAATGTCATAATACAAGGCTTCTTAATACTATAAAGAGCCAAAAATCATTCATTAGATGGAATAACCTAATCTCATCAGGTTGAAACGAAATAGAACCCTCAATCATATCAATGATACTATCACAATTCAAGTACATCACCTAGTGGTGGAATTAAATCAATTTTATTAACCAAAATATAGAATTTGTCTTTTTCCTATATGTGGGTTTGCAACTCCCCAACACATAACATTACCGAATTCCTATTAGTTATTTTATCATTATATTTTCTCAAAATATTTTATCCAACAAGAAAAATAATAGACTCTAATACCACTTTGTAAAGACTCAGACCCAGATGCCACTGAACAGTGCCCCGAGCCCTGTTGGCCACATGGCCTCAAGTGTATCTCCCTAAAACCCATAGGCTTTTGACATGCAGTGAGGGTCTAGGGTATCTCTATTGGAATATTATTCCCACATATCAGAATATAACTTAGAAGAATAACAATAATAAAAGTCAATAGTTGGAGCAGTAAATCATCTAGATAAAAAAAATAACCAAGATAGCTATGTATAAAAATAATTCCATAAGTAATCTCAGATACAGTGATGATCATGTCATGTGTCTATAAAAAAAAGAACATGCATAAAGGTGTCAATATAATACATGTATCAAAATATCAAAAAGAAAAAAAAGTGATATCACTAGACATCATCATGATCCTCTACTCGATCCCATTCCCCCTACTCCTAATCATGGACCAAATTACATCATCACATTGTGGGTATTTTCCTTGGTCCCTTCATACTTCCATATATCCTTTGTGGTTACCCAATGGATGCCTAAATTGGATGTGAGATATAATCTCAGTAGGTCACCAACCAATGTGTCTATAACAAATCATGGTTGTTCAACACATGATAAAGTAGATTGCATGCTATATCAGGCATGACAATGTTTAAAATAAATTTCCCATGGAAACATTAAACAAACACATGATCTTGTATAGATATGCAAAGTTCCCTACAATACAATTGTCAATTTCCTATAAATATTTATCAATATAGTAGAAGAAAATAAAAACCATATCCATTCCATATACAAAATATATAATATCACCCATGGCCACACCATATGACAAATATATCAAATCATCAACGAATAAAGTGTAAAACCATAAGTGTCACTTTTACCACAATCTTATCATATAATTAAAAGTTCCAGGCCCCAAAAGGCCAGATCCATCGTATGGAAGACTAAGGCATCATCATCAAGTCCCAAGAGCATCTCGATGGAAACATGATAATAGAACTGGTGGAGTCCAAGGATCATGTTAACAGATTATGTCCAATATGAGTGTATCAAGATGAATACATGGCGTATAAATTCAATTGGTGTCCGATTGAATAAAAATACAAGTATCATAAATGTCTAAGGTATCTTCTACCATAAATCAAGACCCATGGGTGAAATTTAAATGGCATCTAAATGGAATCAATATCCATGGTATAGAAACTAGGAAATCCAAAACCATTTTGAATCATAGTGTTATTCATTCATCAACTAAAAATAATTCAATTCCATGAGTTTACCCACTCATATAACAATTCCCAAATAATTACATTAAATGAATTTATCCACTCATATGAAAATTCAAAAAACATTTTAACAATTCAACCATATTTATCACATGGAAAAAGTAGGTATAACATATCATAATAAATTGTTATATTCAACTCATTTATAACTGGGCTCCCTCTAACTAGGAAACCCCATACACTCACCCCTTTGGAGGTTCAACAATGGTAATGTCAAAGGCACACCCCATGGATGACCTTGGTTGGGGAAAAAACCTAAAAAAAGTCTCAAGGAAATAGTTTTCATCCATAAAAAGTTCCATTACATTCAATTTAAAAATTTATTTCATTTCTCGGTCCATTATGGAAAGTATGGTGGGTGACACAACAGAAACTAGCTTAATAAATCATCAAACAACTTCAGAAAACTATAGACCACCTACCGTATGTCTATAGTGGAGTGATCATACAGTATCATATCCTAATTCAACATAAATGGGGATAAAAATAAATACCAGATGAAAAACATAGAAATATGAAATACTATCTTGTAACTGAATAACTCCATCGATACCAAGGATAAGGAAGAATGAAACAAATGTAATGGAGTAACCATTGGTGTGAATCCAATGAGACCAACATCATTCGATTCTGAGATCTCATGGGGTAATACTAGCAAATTCTAAGATTGGATTCAAGGGGAGATCTCTGCATGAATATTTTTTCCACAACAGTAAAAGTGAAATAGAAATTTAGTTATAAAATAATTTAAGGTCAATTTCGTAATTTTTCATCAAAATATGGGTTTCACAGTTTGGACACACTGTTGGCCAAACCATTCCCCAACTGTGTGACCATTGTGATTCAAAAGGGGTAACCATAGGGTCACCATGCATGGTTTGGATAACCATGCACAAACCGTGAATTTTGGGTCTGCTAAAAAATACATGTTCCCCTCGCAGGTGTGAACCTCTATCCTCATGGTTTCCTCAAACTTTGTGGCCTATCGCACCCAATTTTCTAGCCCCGCATGGTTTCATCAAACTATGCAGATTGTGGTTTGTGGTTATTCCAAACCATGTGACACAGCTATTGTTTCTCCAAGAGGTGGGTTCCATGATCTGAACAAGCCTCGCGAACCTCTGATACCCCCATGAACTCAAAGTGTATCTACATTAGGCCATAACAAAGCATTTAAACTAAAATTAAAGGGATCTGTACCTCACAGGAAAACCCATAATCTTATATAAATGACTATAATATCATTTTTTCCCTAAAAACTCTATATATCAAAAAATTTCTTAGGCTTCTCCTAAGAAACTATAGCTCCCACCTTCTATAGGTCAAATGATAATCCTAATTATGAGATAATATGACCTAGTAAGTGAATATTATCTAGACATAAGTGGAACATAGTGATCATAACATATAACTGAATCCTTCTCAATGTATCTAGAATGATATCAATATGTTTGGCATGGTCATGCTGATTGTGAGAATACACCTAGATATCATCTAGGAATACCACCAGAAACTATTCCGAATAAGTATGGAAAACTCAGTTCACCATCACCATAATAACTTATGGCATGTTCATGTGATCAAATGGAATAATCTAGTAGTCATATAAACTATACCTACTTTAAAAATTTGTATGATGGGTGTTTCTATTTGTACTCATACCTGATGAAAACATGATCACAAGTCAATTTTTTAGAACATCTGATCTCCTCATAGCTGATAAAAATTCCATCTATCTAGGGAAAGGGATATCGTTTCTTAATTTTCAACTAGTATAATTTTCAATAATGCACAAAAATCATGAGGGAACAATCCAAATTATTTTTAAAAAGTGTTGGAGAACCCCACAAAAAATTACTAGGTCCTATAAACCCATTTTCCTATAAATCCTCTAGCTGCCTCTTGAACATCTGCAACTTTGTAGTAGCTATCCTATAATGAGGAATTGATACTGGTAAATCTCCTAGAACTATCACAATGGATAAATCCACCTCTATCTCATAAGTTAAATAAGAATAGTTATCTTGGAGAACATCCATGAAAAGATCAACCCCTGAAGGTAAATCATCCAGGTGCATCCTAAAATCATCCAAACATAAAATGTTAATCTAGTCTATCAACTCACCTAACCCATGATAATCTAGTTTATTTGGGATCACCATGAAATCCCATTAACCCTTGTGAGTAAAACATCCTACCTATTGTAATGTGAAGGTAACCCATCAGTGATAATAGTCAACATGGTCTTGAAAGACAACTAGACAATCCATCCTGAGTATGGCGTCAAATCCTGCCATCTTGAGTACCAAAAGTTCTCATGCAAAGTTACACCTTAATACCTCAATGGGAACTCCCTTCATAGGGGTACACCCTCTATTATAATACGCAATGTAGTATCCAAGGACATAACACCATTAGAAAACTAAACAATAATACCAAGGCTCTCCATCATAGGCACAGATATGAAACTATGTGAAGCACCTATATCATAAGGGGAAGAAACTAGAAAAAGGGATACAAAGAGCGTTCCTTTCACTATATATGACCTGAAATGTTTCTCCTTAAATAAAGACTATATATAATATATCTATCATGCACCAAAACCCTATGGATCAACCATCCTACATGGATCAATCCCACTTTTCTATCTAGGTACAATTTCTATATGGCTACCAAAGACACCCCAACTACCATGGCCTGACCAACCGATACTTATCCATCTCCTAGCCAAATGTGGAGTTGTGAATCCTTCTCCTAAACATGGAGTTGGATTTTACCCCTTCTAATAACTACTAGAGGGAAGGCCCTAAAAACATTTTATGTGGCCCATCCTATCACAAGACCGGAACTCAACTATATATGGATCATAGTGATTCCTCATATGACCCCTTCTGTCACACTGATGACAGAAAATAGAGCTTGCAGCACAAAAATTCTGGGTTGTACTCCCCTCATGAGAGGCCCCTAAAATTACACTTCCTTCCAGTATAATTTGAACCATGGGTCAAGAGAATACATTTCTTTACTCCAGATCACCATCTTCCCTAATGTTCCTCTTAGTACTAAGCACCTGATTCACTATCTCAGAAATAGTAGTCAATCTAAACCCACTTAACTATGATCAAATGGAATTTTTGAGACCTCACTCTATGTGTCTCTCCCTCGATGGATCATTATCAAGGTACATCATCACAAAATTCTGAATCTATATAAATCATATTGAATACTCCATAACATTTTTCATTCCCTACACCAGATGCCTAAACTCACTATCCCACTCTACTCTCGGTGTCTTGGTGAAATATTTATTGTAAAACCTAGATTATAAAACCCTCTAAAACAAATATTTCAGTGTATCAGTATGGTTCAAATCATCCCACCAGTTTTTAGATTCTCCTTGATGTATAAAAGTCTCGAACTTCACTCTCCCCTAAGGAGGTGTCCACAGATATTCAAAAATAAGAATGGTAGTCTAAAGAAACAATTCAACTGCCTATGGACCACCATCCCTCGACAATGTTGGTAGATTCTACTACTAGAAGATTCATGTTAGATCTTACATTGATGAGTTAGGTTGTGGTGATCCCTGAATGGTCTACATAAAGAATATAAAACTCTTACAGAAATGTTCCTCAACATTTATGTCTGTTACTACAACCAGTGCCTTAGCTAGAACTAGGGGTGTATCTACTTATATCCCATGTCCCTCCACCTCTATAGCATGGTCATTTCCACCCTCCTGGAATATGACTGGAGGTTATTGTGGGGTAATGTATCTACAATTCCAAACACAAACCTTGGAAAATATAAATAACCATAAGATTACAATTCAAAAACAAAATAATGTTAAAATCCTTAATATAAATAGTTTACACCCCTCTTTATGCTCCTAATGCTAGGACTGGGTAAAAACAATCAATTGCAAACATCACATGGGAAACTACCTACCGTCCACTCTAAAGTTGGGTTAAGGTCCTATTCTTTATTTTCACCAATTCAATTTCCAATTGAATTCATATTTATATTAAAATTATTTTTTAATGGCTGAATCAAATGGATCACCACTTCTGATCCATATGGTCCCATATACCTCATGAACTAAAATTCACCATCCACTTAATTCAAACCATAAGAAGTTCTAGTATATGTGACCAATGGTCCATGACTCAACATTCCACAGTTGACTACTTAGGGTGTCTGGTGTATCCTAATTTGGAAAGTACTATTTAGGTTATGGAAGACACTCTAAGTATCAACTAGATATCTAAATTCTCTATAATAATACTATCAAGATAATGAATCTATCACAAAAGGCACATATCACAAAGTCATATAGTCAATATTTTCATCTTATATGGCATGGAGTAATTCATTTCATGTGAATCCTAACAGTTATCTAAAAGGATTCATTGGATTCATACCCTCATGTCATCAGACCATGACAAATTAAAAACATCAATCACAGTATTAATAACTTCTAAACTAAATTACATCACACAACGGTCAAATAAAATCAACTATAATTGTCAAAATACATAAAATAGTAATTTCCATCCATGGAAATTTTGATTTTCTCTTTATATGGGTCAGATATTCCCAAGAATAGTTCATTACCATATTCCAAAACATTCCAAATATCTTTTCTATTATTTCAAAATATTATGGTAGAAAAGAATAATCATTTGTTTCCACTTCGTAATGTCCCGACCAGAGAACCACTTGTAACGACCTAAAATTTTATCAATATAAATTTCATTCTTATAATTATGTCATATATTATAATCACATAAAATCACATTAAGAACATAGTATAAAACATTATAAATGAATAATGAATGAAATAAGAGGTATTTATATAAGTTAAGGAACATTTACTAGTGAAATAGTAAATTTAACTTAGGAATAGTAATATAACCCTTATGAATAGTAAATTTTCCAATAAAATAGTAACCTCACCCATGAAAGTTTAAATAAAATTTAGGTATCCTATAAATTAACGTATGGTATAATTATATCATAATATTAGTAAATAAATTTTTTGAAAATTACAAATTAAGTGTTTTTAGTTTTATAAGTTATAAATATTTAATTATAGTTTTAAAATTAATATAATTATTTAAAAGAAAATTTATTTTCATACAATGTATTTATAAATTAATATTTTATTTTGATATGATTTTAAGATAATTTTATGACACCTTATTTAATTTTTTAAAGTATTACAAAATCATTTAGAATTTTAAAATTTGTATTTTCCAGGAAAATAATGATTTTAATTAAAAATTAAATTTCACATATTGAGAAAATTATATTCATAAAATTGAGTTCATTTTTTTATTCTACATGTTTGAAAATGGTTAGGGTGAAATTTTGGTATTTTTCTAAAATATTTGAATTTTTTGGAATAGTAAAATACGATAATTTACGATAAATTCTAAATACTTGAATTATGGAGTCATATATGATGTATAGATTTTTTAAGACAAAAATATAGAACAATAAATAAATAATTTAATATTTTTTATGATAATTCTCATACTATTCATAGTTTTGAGGCAAAACAATAAACTAATGATATAAATAATGAGAAAACGCCCCTCTCCTCCACTATAAATACCACCCCTCACGGACTCTTATCCTCACACCTCTAAAGATGTTATCCTTATCCAAATTCTACTAAAATATCTTCCCAAACCAATCCTATAAATAAAATAGCTATTTTCTCATAGAAAGACCCAAACCATTCTTCAAAGTATTTTTTCAAGGAAGAGAAACTCAAGAGGTAAATTCCTATTTCCTTTTCTTGTAATTTCTTTTCTAGTTATTTTCTAAATTATATCCCCACCTAACCTAATAAAAATGGTATTATAATTTAAGTACCTCAAAATTACTATAATTGTATTATTATAATGTAATAATCCATCAGAAATTCATTTCCCACTTCATTGGTTCAAAAAAAGAGAACAACATCCGTGATATATTAATTTATCACATTCAAAGACAACGAGTTTTCAATTTCTATTACCATCTTCAAGGTTGGTCAGGAAACCATTTCTATGGTTGTACCAAAATATAATATATATATATATATATATATATTTCTGTTTAATGTTCTTTAATCATTATATACTCATGATTTTAAATAACAAAACAAAAAAAGTTTGTTGTGAGAAAAAAACCACCCAAAATAATCCAAACGATTATCACTAACATCTTATCAAATGATTCATCCTAACCAAAAATAACAAAATGAAATATAATATTAAATAACTTTAGGTATTTTATTTAATAGCCTATAACTTTAATTCTATATTTCTATTTTCATTTTACATGAACTTCAATACTCTTATACAAGTGAACTGATCCAGGAAACTAAGAAAACGAGCACTCCAAAATGATGAAATTGAACACTATAACTCTTCAAAAAGGCCATAAATGAACATAATAAAATTATAATAAATCAATTAAATGTAGAAAAGGTTCATTAATTATTAATTATTTTATATAAGTTGATTATTTTAGAAATTAATATCAATTTCATAGCTGTTTTGGACATAAGGTAAGGGATCCTTTCTGAACCACTAGTTTTCCTTTAGGTCACTCTTTATCTCTCTTTACCCCTATGTAATTCCTATTTATTTTTATTTAATTGTTATAAATTATAATTATATGTTCCAAATTATTTTATACATTTTTTATCATCCTTATGTGATGGGGAAAACATGTTTTAAACAACTCACTTTCTCAATTTTTCTTGATAGGCAAGACTGATTCAATTTAACTTCATGATTTCTTACCCGTCTTGAAATGAACTCCATAATCTATTTTAATCCACCGTTATTTTTCTAAATAACTTATTTTATCATGAAAAATGATCTTATATCATTTCTGGTTTTATGAATAAAAATATTCCTTCTCTATTTTATATTCTCATTAGTATTTTCCTTAAAGCACACTAAAATGTTTTACTTTTGAAGTTTATTAAACACTCTTTTTACAAGATTTCATATCATTTTGACATAAATATCATGATATATGCCTATTTTATCTAATAAATTCCCATGTATGGTTTAAATAATTTCTTTCATGGATATAATTATGATATTCCCTTATGTTATGACTTTTGATATGATTATGATACCCAATTCTTACCACGGGTAACCGTTTCGCGGTTTTGGCATTCAGGCCTCGAAATGCCCAACGGCTCTGTATCCGATGATGGATGGACCTACTTTCTAAATTCAGGAATTCGCCGGATAGTCTGGCCAGCGACAAATAAGAACTCACATTGGTCGAGAGGATGGGAAGTCGGGCTCATCGCACCATTTTTTGGGGGAATTATTGCCTGTTCCGGGACTCTCTTATAGATTTAAGATGTATTCATATGTTCATGAATCTTTGGTTTATACCCAAACATAGTATCCACGGATTCGACCCTGGTGGGCAATGGTCAACTGGACGTAGGGGTTCGGAATCATTTATGCCTGAGGTTTACCATCCCTCGTTGGATTAATGACCTCAAAGAGTCGGAACTCGCTTGAGGCGGTACTAGGAGTGGCGTGGTGAACCGACGTGAAGAATAGTCGAATCAACCAGTTGTTGGGATTGAACCTCTTGGAGGCTTCCTACGTGCCCTGTCTAGGAGGCAGGGATAAAAGTCCACATAGTTCACATTAGTGTCGGGGAACCGACGTGAAGATGGACTGGGTGGTCTGATGGGTGGTGGGCTTGAACCTCATGGAGGCTTCCTACGCACCCTATCTAGGAGGCAGGGATCAAAGTCCACATAGTTCACATTGGTGTCAGGGAACTGACGTGAAGATGGACCGGGAGGTCCGATGGGTGGTGGGCTTGAACCTCATGGAGGCCTCCTACGTACCCTGTCTAGGAGGCAGGTGTCAAAGTCCACGTAGTTCACATTGGTGTGGGACTTACCCTCTGAGGCAACCCAGAATGATGGATTGGGGATTACACTCTGAGGAGACCCATAAGGGGATGTCATGGTCGATTCACACTCTTATCCCATGTGATTCATGATCGGTGTGAGAAACAAGAGGCGGCAGGGACCAGAGGATCACCTCGCGAAAGGTGCGTCCTTGAGAAGTGGAGTGGGGCTTATGCATGAGGGCGGCCCATTAAGTCGGGGCTTACTCCTATGCGGATGCCCATTCCAACAAAGCTCAGGGGGAGAGGGAAAGGGGGTGCTCCTGTGCTCGTCTCCTCTCTTGCAGTGCATGAGGTCTTCCTTCTGATGGCTATTTTACCACCTCTGAGGAACCCTCAACAAGTGGGGGTCAGAAAGGGGATTCCCGAGTTCAGACTCCACATTACCGTGGGAATGTGAACCCAAGAACGCTTCAGGAATCTAATCAAGGGTCCGGTAAACCCCTTCGCCTCTACTTACCGTGCGTATGTGAACTCAAAATGGTGCGCTGATGCGCCTGAAAGTTACACCACGCAGATCCGATGGCTCTGGTGGAGGCCTCGGCTCGGGGCCAATGAATAGGCCAATGAGGGAGTCGGGGAGGGCTTGGCCGTATTGGAAGTATTTTATCTGCCTTGGGGAATTAGAACACCAAAGTATTTGGTGAGAAACCGAGAGATATGGGTGGTGGCACCCTTCACGTGGGGGAATGCCACGCGGCTGGAGAAGCCATCTGTGAACTAGGGTGGTCCGCAGACTAATTGGTGTCCCGCGAACCAGGGTGGTTCACGGCTTCGGGTTCAATCTACGAACCAGGGTGGTTCGTGGAGGGTTCCAGGCGGGCAGCGATGGCCAAGGGTGACACCGGTTGGAGGCTTTTCGGTCAGGGCTTCGCCCGCGTAGGAGAGTACTACGTGGTGCGACGGATGGAAAAAGAGGCATAAAATCCCCGATATATGGGGAAGTCAACCACGGAGGGGGTATGGTTCGCGGTTCTCCTTGTTATTTTAGGTTTTCTATTCACCAAGTTATTATGTGTTTTCCAATTCCTTGTTAATTCATATACCTGATGTGGTTCACGGATGGGAATTTCACTGTTTTCGAAACCCGAATCCTTCCTTCAATTGATCTCCTTCCGAATCTCCAATCCCTCTGAATCTGATTCCAATTCTCCGACCCCTTTTTCTTTCCCCCTTGGTCTCCTTTTCTATAGTGGGGAAAGGGGTGTATCTGTGGCTACACGACACCTTTATTGGAGGCCCATAACCAAATACCCGGTTTACATATGACTTGTTCAATTCGCGATTCACGGTGGGTATTGAATTCTCCCACCCCCCCCCCCCCCCTCCGCGAATCGAACTCAGAGAGTACTCTTTGGCTGAGGAGGCTTCCACCTCCATTCCGCGAACGACAGCGGGTGCGGCTTGAAACGGTCGACGTGGTCTGCGGTTCAGGTGGCTCATGACACTGAACCAGATTTTCGCACATCCTACCTCCCGACCATGGAGGATCTCCACCTCCATTTCACAAACGACAATGGTTCGTGTAGGGGGCGCTTCACAGGGCCATGCCACATTGCGTTTTCATGGAACTAGTCTGCGAACCGGTCCTGTTTATGACCCTTCTTTGATCTTTCTCCATTATTTTCCCCAATTCTTTGGGGAATTTGGTTAGAATATCCTTTGCGGATTTTTCAGGACCCTACAAATTCCCCCCATTGGAATGGGGTCTAATCAGAACGAAGAGGAGGCCATTCTGATGCAAAGTGGTCCTGAAAATCGATGAGTGATTGGAAAAAGCTCTAAATTTTGCCAGAGCCAAGGGACTCTACGAGCACAGTTCGACTTTTTCTGGGGTTTTGTATAGAAGCCCCACAAAATTTTTTTCTTTTCTTATTAATGCCCTGATTTTTCCTGGGCCCATTTGGTATGTACCCAGTGGGTATAAACTGGCTTTTTCTTAGGTCACCCTATTCGGGTTTTCGGCCTAACAGGATTTGTACCTCTTTTTGTGAGTGGTTTACAGTCTCGCCGTCAAGACTATCATTACTGATGTTTTTGGTCGAATAGATTTGATGAGATATGATGGGGCGAGGGCCCCAATGGGGTTCAACTGATTAAAAGATGCCTCAATACTCTTCAGATGCACATGGGGGAACACGTTTAAATTTGAACGGCATGCAGGTCATGTATTAAGGCATGGTTTCCATGTCGGCGTACAGAGGTATGAAGAGAGTTGGCTAAGGAAAACTTTCCTTTTATAGACGTTTCAGGGGTGATCAATATGCAGAGCCGCTGAGGGAATGGTATGTATAGTCCTACAAAGGTGTCCTTAAGTCAAATACTTATCCATTTATGATGGCTAGGGGACTTCATGGAAGTCCAACTCATGGAAACCACCATGGGTGGCCTGGAAGATGGATGTTCCATCTGATAGGGTTTTGATAACATTTTTACTAATCAATAGTGTGTTCGGAAGACCACTTTCCTATGCATTTTAGTTAGCGTAGTGGATGGTTGAGGCTTGGTGTAGTTTAAGGTCATGTATTTGGGACATTTTTTAAATGGAACGGCTTCTCCTGGTTCTCAATAATCTCATCAAAGATGTTCCGCCGCATTCAGGTAGGATTATGAAAGAGGTTGGTAAACTGTAGCTCAGAGGTTTTCCAAATCCCGGGATAGACATGGGGGCTCAGAGGCCAAGAGGCGTACGGAGAAAATCATTACCTAAGGGAATCTTGCCTTTGGTAGACGGGCTAGGGGTGATCAATATGCAGAGCCGCTGAGGGAATGGTATACATAGTCGTACAAAGTTGTCCTTAAGTCAAAGACTATCCACCTCCGATAGCCGAGAAACTTTAGGGAAGTTGAGATTTGGGACCACCAGGGGTGTCTTATGAGAGTTTGGTATTTTTCTAAGTACAGAATATGGCTTATTATGAGAGGGTACCTGAATACGGGGGAAATATCTGGACTAAACTTCTCGAGAATAGGTGAAGTAATTCTTTCTCAAGATGGTGTGAGGCGGTGGTTTTTGCAGGTATTACTCGTGCACTGAAGGATGGAGAAAAGCCTTTGTTTCTCATTTAACCCATGATGAGTATGACCGTGTAGTTCATCTTCATGTGGTTGGAACATATTCTGTGCAGTTTAGCGTCATGCGGAAAGGACGAGAGGCATTTTTAAGGGTTGTTATGCAGTTTAACGTCATGCAGCGAGGATGGGGGCATTTTTTTTGAGCCAGTAAAAATGCTTGTGGTTAGAGGAATTTCCCCGGATGGTTAATGGCCTTTTTAGTTTTGTGCTAGGCGACCAAGATATCCCATGCAGTTTAACGTCATGCTGTGAGGACGTAGTTGCAAAGGCCGCTCTTCATCAAAATGTAACTGGGGTTGAATACCTCAACTTTCCCCAGACGTGGGGGGTTGATTGGTGTAAATCATGGTTCCATGGATTCTTGGATCAGGAGAGGTGATATGGGGGCTCTGAGGCCGGTAAGCATACAGAGCTAAGAAGAGCATTGCCTATGGAAATCTTACCATTGGTAGACGGGCCAGGGGCTATCAATATGCAGAGCCGCTGAGGGAATGGTATGCATAGCCATGCAAAGGTTTCCACAGGTCGATAACTTTCCACTTCTGATGGCCATGAATGGTTATGAAGATCTTCAATTATCTGGGCCTTGAAGTCTATCATTTGGTAGGAGAATGCCTGGACATGTCGGGGATATCCGTCCCTGGTTTCTTGTTGAGTTTCAAAGTGCCCCCTGCGCTGATCTTTTTTTGTGTGCATGGGGGTGTGCCTTCATTCCATGCAGTTCAACGTCATTCGGTAAGGACGAAGTACTCCTAGTTTATCGGTCATAGAGCTCGGACCATTGGGTGACTACTATTGTAGTCACACGAAGGATAACTAAGTCAACATGTTCTGATATACTTGGAACAAGGTGGGGGATGAAGGTTGTAAACTGCAACTTTGAGTTTTCCCAGATCAAGAGGTGTGGTGTGGGGGCTCTGTGGCCGGTAGGCGTATGGATATAGGAAGAGTACCGCCCAAGGAAATCGTGCCATTGATAGACGAGCCAGGGGATATCATTATACAGAGCCGCTGAGGGCATGGTATGCATAGTCATACAAAGGTGTCCCCAGGTCGATAACTTTCCACTTCCGATGGCCATGAATGATTATGAAAATCCACGATTGCTCACAGTGTAGAGTTCAGCACGTGGGGATAATGGTGTCCAGGTATACAAGAAACATCTTCACTGTAATTTTCCATTGAGTCAAAGTAGCCTAGTCCTGGATTGATGTTTGTTGATGCAGGTCACTATGTGAACCACCGGTGGACACACAGGCTAGCCAGATAGGGATACCCTGGCAGCACTTGGATGTGAAAAGGGGAATGAACTTGTAAACCACTGCTCCATAAGTTTTGTATCGGGAGATGTGATACAGGGGCTCTAAGGCCAGTAGGCATACGGAGCTAGGAAGAGTGTCGCCTGAGGAAATATTTCCATTGGTGGACAGTCCAGGGGATATCAATATGCAGAGCCGCTGAGGGCATGGTATGCATAGTCATGCAAAGGTTTCCACGGGTCGATGACTTTCCTCTTCCGATGGCCATGAGTGGTTATGAAGATCCGTAATTATCTGGGTCAGGGAGTCTGATGTGTGGAGAGGATGCATCCAAATGTGCATGTAGTATCTCCATCTTGTATCACCATGTGTCTTGAATGGGTCACGACGATGTCCTTGCAGTTTAACGTCATGCACTGAGGAAGATGTTCGTGCAGTTTTAATGTCATGCGGTGATGACGAAGTATACACCCCGTGCAGGTCTGGCCCATACACTGGTGAAGGGGACATCTGAAATCTTTCTATCCATGTAGTTTTACATCATGTGGTAAGGACAATAAGTACACCCCGTGTAGGTATAGTCTGTACATGGGGGAAGGGGGGATTTTTTTTCAAGGTGGTTGGGCCATGGTGTGGAATTCTGGTGTCACTACGTATCCCGCGAGGGCAGGAATCAAGCCTCACGTAGTTCTCTGAAAGATGATACACCTCATGCAGTTCTGGTCCGTACATGGGGGAAAGGGGATTTTTAACATTATTCAGGGGGCTAGGCTAGGATGGGGAACCCTGGCGTCACTACGTATCCTGTGAGGGCAGGAATAAATCCACACATAGTTCTTTGAAATCCGTACACCCCGGGCAGGTCTGGTCCATACATGGGGAAAATGGGCATTTTTTTTCCTTTTTGAGGTGGTTGGTCCAGGGTTTGGAATTCTGGCATCACTACGTATCCTGCGAGGGCAGGAATCAAGCCTCGCATATTCCTCTGAAAGAAGTACTCCCTGTACAGGTCTGGTCCATACACAGGGAAAGAGGGCGCTTTTAAATCATCTTGTCCATGCAGTTTAACTTCGTGCGGTAAGGACGAAATACTCTTAGTTTAAGGTCATAGAGTTTGGACTTTTGGGTGCTTGGCAGTTTAACGTCATACAGCTCGGACAAAGAGTACACCTCGTTTTTTTCTTTCCTGTCCGTGTAGTTTATCATCATGCGGTAAGGACGATCCCATGCAGTTTAACGTCATGTGATAAGGATGATGGGTATTATTAGATTCTATGTAGTTTAACGTCATGAGGTGAGTAAGTGATACTCCTAGTTTAAGGTCATAGTGTTTGGACCATTGGGTGCTCTGTAGTTTAATGTCATGCAGTTCAGACGATGAATACACCACGTGCAGGTCTAGCCCGTACGTGGGGGGAAGGGAGCATTCTTGACTATTATTATCCGTGCAGTTTAGCATCGTGTGGTAAGGATGAACTCCATGCAGTTTAACGTCATGAGTTGAGGATGTAAATACACCTGGTCTCTATGTGAAATACTTCTTTAGGAATCTCGCATTCGTAGGAGCGGTTGTAAATTGTCCGTCCATGGAAATCGAGGTATATTCTCCGTTGGAGTAGACCTTGTGTACAACATATGGTCCCTCCCACTTAGGATCCAGCTTTGGAGGCTTCATTCCAGGTATCATTGGGGTCTGGAGGACCAACAGTAACTCTCCTTCCAGGAAAGACTGGAGGCGAACTTTTTTGTTGAAGGCTCGTGTGATTCGGTTCTGGTACACTTTCAGGTGGTGCAGAGTGTGCAGCCGCTTCTCGTCTAGCTGTTCCAATTCACCTAGCCTCTTTTCTGACTGCACATAATCAGATAATTGATCACAGATGGCAACACGGAGTGAGCGAAGTTAGAGTTCAATGGGAAGGACCGCCTCTGTGTCATACACCAATGAGTACAGGGTAGACTGAGTAGCGGTGCGGATTGTGGTTCGATAAGCCCACAATGCATAGAGGAGTTTATCTTGCCATGAATTTTTGTCTTTGTCCACCATTTTTTGGAGGATGTTGGACAGGGTCTTGTTGAAACCTTTTATCTGTCCGTTGGCCGCTGCATGGTAGCGGGATGAGTGGTTAGCCTTGATACCATACTTGTGGTATAGCTTTTCCAATTCAGCACAGTAGAAATTGGTGTCGTTGTCCGTCAGTATAGTACAAGGGACACGAAATCTGGTGATGATATTGGTCTTCATGAAGATGACAATATTTCATTCCCCAACATCCTTGAGGGGTATGGATTCTGCCAATTTGGAAAAGAAGTCGATTTCCGTGAGGATATACTTCAACTGTTTGGCCATGGTGAGAGGATATGGTCCCATGACGTCTATCCCCCAGACGGAGAATGGCTAGGAGTACTTAGCATGATGAAGTAACTTTGGGGGTTGGTGTATGAAGTTCGCATGAATATGGAATTAGCATCATTTCAAGGGAAAACGCTCTCAGTCTCGTGCCACTATGGGCCAGTAGTACCCATGCCTTCAAACATGATGGGAAAGCTTGGTCCCTGGTTGATGTTCTCCACATGATCTTACATGTACTTCAGTCATGAGTGCAGCGGTTTCTTCTTCGTCAGTGCATCTGAGGAGAACTCCATCGAGGCCTCATTTGTAGAGGACCTCTTGCTGACCTATGCCACCGTATGGGACAAAATTTATTTCCCTTCTCCGTATTTGCTCTCGTTCAGCCCTGTATGATGGAAACTCTCCCCGTTGAAGGTAGTTCGCAATAGGGATCATCCAGCCGGTGGCAGGAGCATATGGCTCGGGGATAGGATTGAATTCGTGGATTTCTTCCATCTTATCTTGAACAAATGGAAATACCATTCGACGGTGAGCAATACTGATGACCGTTTCATCCCGGTTTGGGTCGGCTAGGGCTGTGGCCGCATTGGCTAATGCATCGGCCTGAGCGTTCTGGGACCGGGGAATATAAGTCAATGTTGGTTCTATGGAGAACTCGGCCATTATCCCTCAGACATGGTCAAATAGGGGGATTAGCTCCTCCTTTTAATAGCATAGTCACCATTGACTTGCTTGATGACCAGCTCAGAGTCACCTTTTACCTTAAGGTACTGTACTTGTGCCTGGAGTGTGAGCTCCAGGCCAGCAATGAGGGCTTGATATTCCGCTTAATTTCTTGTACATCCCTCTGACAGGAGGAAAGAATATGGAAAACTTCCTTTTTTGGGGACACGAGTATTATCGCCAAACCCACTTTGTTGAATATGGGATCCTCCATCCTCTTCCCGGTGGGGCTTCAGGATGTGCTGTCGAAGTACATTTCCCATGCTGGGAGATCCTATTGAACCGAGATGATATCTTCATCAGGTAGTTCGGCGTCCGATGCAGTGGTCCCTGTTGAAGGAAGCTCTTCCATAAATTCTGCTAATGTCTATCCCTAGATGGCTTTTTGAGGCACGAACCGGATTTCGAACTGTTGTAGGATGATGGCCCATCAGGATAGGCATCCGGTTAGCATCAGGCGACTGAGGATGTACTTGAGTGGGTTACTCCGCGAGATCAAATGGACTTCATGATGCTGCAGATAATGTCGCAGCTTTTGAACTGCGAAGACCAAGGCCAGACATCTCTTCTCGATATTTGAATATCGAGTCTCAGCATCAATCTTGGTTTGAATGAGGTAATAGAGACTATTTTCACTTCCCGCATCATTATTTTGTTTGAGGAAGGCTCTTAGTGATCGCTCTTGGGCTATCACATATAGAAGGAGAGGTCTACCTTCTACCGGGGGCATGAGCACCAGTGGGCTTAAGAGTTACTTCTTCGAGTTGTCGAATGCCTCTTGACAGTCATCCGTCCATTGGTACGTGACCCCCTTCTTCATTAACCTGGTGAAATGAAAACATTTGCTTGCCATGTTGGCTATGAACCACAAAATATAGGCTAGGTTTCCTCGGAATCCCCTCAACTCAGTGAGATTTCAGGGAAGTGGCAGGCCAAGGATAGACTTTGTCTTCTCAGGGTCTACTTCGATGCCGCGATGGCGTACAACGAAGCCAAGGAATTTCCATGAGGTAACCCCAAAGGCGCATTTCAAGGGGTTCATCTTCAGGCTATGCTATCGGAGTTTTTTGAAGATGGTCTCAAGGTCCGACAGGTGATTCGAGCGCTGTCTGGACTTGACCACTAGGTCATCCACGTAACATTCAGTGAATTTCCCCAGGAACGACTTAAAGATCCGATGCATGGCATGCTGATACGTGGCACCAGCAATCTTGAGACCAAAGTCCATGACCCTATTAAAAAATACCCCTTGAGGGGCCCTGAAGGCAGTGGATTCTTCATCTTCTCGGGCCATCCTGATTTGATTATATCCAGAATAGTTGTCCATGAAGGATAGAGCCTCTTACACGGTCGTTGTATCAATTAACTACTCCGTGATTGGAATCGAGAAGTCATCTTTCGGACAATGCCGATTAAGGTCTCTGAAGTCAATGCAGACGTCGATTTGTCCATTCTTTTTCATGAAGGGGATGATATTGGCCAACCAAATGGGGTATTGGACCTCCCTGATGAAGCCTACTTTAATGAGCTTATCAACTTCAGCCTCTATCTTGGATTCATGTGAGGGGAGTGTCCTTCTGGTGGCCTGTTGGTAGCCTCGGTGGTCTTCTGGAATACCCAGGTGATGCGTCACTACCACAGGATTGAGTCCCAGCATTTTCGTGTAATTTCAGGAGAATACATCCCGGTGTTGCCTTAGGAAGGATGTATATACCTCGTGTTCCTCTGGAGACATGGACACACTAATGAGAGTGGGCCTCGGGTCTTCCTAGGTACCCAGTTTTATTTCCCTGAGTTCGTCCACAGTGGTGGAGATACCTTCCTCAAATGACGGAGGTGCATCCCTGAGATCTACCCCCTCTTCTTCTCCCAAATCCTCATCTTCTTGGTCTAACAAGGAGAGAGCTCCTGTCATGAGTTCTTGGAAGTCCAGAGGCGAGGTGTCGTGGGCGTCCTTGCTTGAGCTTTCGCCCCCCGATTGAGGGTCAGCGGACGTTCCTACATTGTCACACTCGGCCGTTATGGCTGATGTCATGAGGACATCCGAGTGCATGTCCAGAATTGAACTCCTACTTTCCACGTGGTTGATGGGAAGGACATAATCTCTGCCAAGATGCCTAAGGGGGGCATCAGGAACCATTTCCAAGCCATTTGGAGCGGGGATCCAGTCAACACCGTCGACCAAAGGCTTCTTCTTCTTTTTCTCATAGAACCCAACGTCGATGTAATGTGAATTGGAGAGCTCAAAAGGGGCCTTGTCGGCGTGCAATGTCCCACTTTGTCCATTGACGTGGTACTTGATACACTGGTGATAGGATGAAGGAACGACCATGTGCTTATGGAGCCATGGCCTTCCCAGCAGGGCATTGAATGTTGTGCTCTGCCGGACCACCAGAAATTCCATGTAGGCTACCAGGTCACCAAAATGGGTCTTTAGCTTAATCTATCCCATTGGCTTCTCCTCACTCTTGTCGTAACCCAAAAAAGTTGTGGCTGAGGGAATTAGATCATCCTCACCGTAGCCCAACTTGCGGAGTGTTCGTAGGGGAATGATGTAAAGTCCAGAGCCATTGTCTATAAAGACTTTATGGATCTCAATACCATTCAGCGTGCCAAACACATAGAGCGGTCTGATGTGTCCTTGCATGGTGGAATATTCATCCAGATCGGTGAAGGAAATCTCTACGTTGCATTCAGCCGGGCCACTCTCCATCTGGTAATGTTTGGCGGCAGCTACCTCGGCTTGAAATTCTTGGGATCTGATCAAAGATTTGATAGGTGCCTCCCTAAGGTCGGATGACAAACCCAGGGCATCCAGGATTGACAACTTTTCTGTTACTGACTCTAGCTGCTTAAGGATGTCGTATTTTTTCTCCAGCGGTCGACGCTTCTCCGTTGGTGGGAGAGTCTTAGCGGGTGCTTTTGGAGCTGGAGCATTTGACGAGGAGGGACCGGCCACGGGGACGGATGTCAATGGTGTTACCGCATTTTGAGGACTTGGCTCAGCCGGTCTGTTTGTGCGCACTAGGCAGCCAGACCCCTGTTGCTCCTCTGGTGGGTATCGTAGAACAACAGGGCCAGAGTGGCTACTTGTGGCGGTGTGAGGCATTCCCTCTCCCGATGAGTCCGCTAAAGGGCTCTCCCATGGGTTTCTACGATATTAACAGTTTGGGTCGAGGTCTAGCCGTAGGGTTGGTTTCAACCGCAGCTGCGCCTCCCCTGTTATCCTCTGCCTCTGCGATTCCTCCTCCCAGCTCCTCGTGCAGGGAGCTCGGGTTCGTAACTATACCCTTCGTCAGGGAATGATTCCCTGAGATGGATGACGTTGATAGAACCAAATATCGGCTCTTCATCCTCTGACAGGTCAACCTGGTCGGTTGTCTTTGATGGTGCCGTTTGGTGGGTCGGTGCCCATGGTGCCAAGTTCGAGGGAAAGAAATCTTCCAGGGTCGGGACTAGCTTTGGCCCCGTCGTGGACTGCTCCTCTTGTGATTGTTTCTTCCTTCAATTCCACCCAGATGACTGGATCATAGAGGATTGTGGGGCCGATTCTGTCATCTCTGCAGCTTTAGGGGCTATTGGTGGCAACACCGACGGCTGTAGTTGAGCTCGGAGTATGCCCTGGGCTCGGTTTATAGTCTCCAGAGTCATCCGGATGTCAAATTTATTCCCTTGTTTGCTGGTGACTTTCTGCCACCCCTCCTCTTTGTCGGAGTCGGTGGTAGAGATACATGACACATCCGCTGGGGGTGGTCCCAGCTCGACTTGTCCAGAATCTACCATCCTCTGCAGGAGGACATTGAAGATGAAGCATTCTTGGATAATGTTCCCCAACATCCGATGGTTGGGGCAGTAATCTGGCCTATCTTCGCGGCCGACTTCTTCAGGTGTCCTTGGCTCCGGGAGGCGGAGCAAGTTGCAGTTCATGGCGGCGATGAAGTAGTCGTGGACTTGATCATCACGGAATGAGTATATTTTTTTGTCTTAGTTCCTCAAACTGGTTCTGATTCGGTCCTCTCTGATTGTCCCATTTAGGTGGAGGCGGCCGCTGATATGCAGGAGGCCCTTGACGATTTAGTGGAGGCCTGAGTGGCGGAGCAGGCAAAGGGGTCGTCTTGATTGTGACAGCGGAAGATTCAGCTCTAGGGGAAATTTTTGCAGGATCTTGCGAGGCTATTCGGGACATTGAATTAGTTCGCTGCAGGGAGTCCTCAATTCTCAGGGTAATGGCTGAGAGATGGTAGAAGTCAGTGGTGCAGTCCACCGGTATGAGCGGTGTTCACAGCTCATCTCTAAAATTATCGATGCATATGGCTAGCATCTCATCTTGAGGCATTGGCTTGTTCAGAGAATAGGACAGACCTTTCCATCTGGAAATGAAATATAAGACCCTCTCATTCTCCCTCTACTTTCAGTTCATGAGATCGCTGACCGTTGTTTTAGGCAGCGTTGAGCTGAAGTGGAATAGGAACTACTGGTGGAGGTCCTCCCATCTCATTATCGACTGGGACGATAGACTCGTGTACCAGACGAAGGCGGATCCTTGCAAGGTCTGTACGAAGCATCTACGTTTCACTGCTTCTTTTTGTTCCGGAGTTCCCATCATAGGGTCTCAATAGGATGCGTAGTGAATCAAATGCTGCTCTGGATCGCCTGGTCCATTGAAGATGGGGAATATAGGGCTCCCAAAATTGGGAGGAGGTGGTGTGTTGGTCACCCAATCTGGGTAGGGTTTCTGCTCCGGCTGTATCGGAGCGCGTCGTCCTTCCATCGCTTCCAATCAAGCTATTAGTGCCTCGATGGTGTTGGTGAGTCCCTGGTTTACATCCTGTTGGGCCCAGTCCTGGGCAGGTATAGCCCGAGGCATTGCCTAAGGATCCGGATTGGCCGGCACCAAGGGTGCATATTCCGTTCAGGGTACCCTCGGAGGGTTCAGGCATGCTTGCTCTGGTTTCCTCCTAAGTGGAGGGAAATCATGGTATTCATCATCCACTTTTAGGTAGCTAGACGAACCAGGAGCCTCATTGGGCAGGAGCCCTGATCATGATTCGTTTGTCAGGGAAAGCCTTATCCTTTGAGGTGCACTTGGTGGGAGTGCATGATGTGGCTCTTATTGGGACGTACTTTCAATAAGCCAGTTCCTTCGAAGCAGCTCGGCGTTAAGTCTCCTTAATTCTTTCATCTCCTCTTCCAATCGATTGAATCTCTCATCGAGCATGAGTGGCTCATTTTTGTCGAGAAAATGAGGCGGGTTAAGGGTAACCAGTCCTTTATTCTTATCCATATTGGAAGCTCGATGGGTAGGCCGAGGAGGGTTGGATGAAGGGTGGCCACATTTAAAGCGGCCCTCTGGTTCCGAGTGTGCACACCAGGGGGTTCGTTGTGAGTCACAGCCTGACTGACACTGTCGTCTCCTGATCCGTCCGGATCTGCATTTTCTCCGGCGTCACCCATGGGGTTAGCCTCTATGGCGTTGATGAATGCATATTGTGGGGTGGAGGGGACATCATATTCTAAATAAGAAGAGGATCTCCCATGTCTTCAGCTAGCCTTCCCTTTCATGACTTGGGATTGCCTTCGGACTTCTTGACGAAGGGTGACATAGAGATTTATTTGATGCGACCTTACGGTGTGCCTTCCTCTCGGAGGGAATGATGATTCAAATGATGGGATAGGATGGGAACCTCCTCTTCTGGTTGTCCTCCCTAGATGAGAGAATAATGATTCCCATGGTGGAGGTTGTTGTTGAGGCGGTAATAATGCTCCCATCCCTGAGGGCAGGGGTTGGCCCCGTTCCTTGGACATTGAGTCTCTTCCCGGTTTTATTGGTCTTACGGGGACATTTTTTGTTAAAAATGCCCCCAGCCCTGCAGACTGGGGCTGTGTAAAGCCCGAAACTTTTATGAGAAATATTTTGTTTTTATAAATCATCAAAGAAATCTTTTACTACACACAACACTAGCTTGGCTTGCTTTACACGCAACCGCGGCCTTCCTCGATAGCTTGTGTCGTACGCAATACCGAGTTTCAGTAAACAATGATATGCTATTAAAATATTATTAAAACTAGCCGTTATGAATAGTAATAACCACTTTTTGAAATTTTATTTTTCAAAATGGACTTCATTTTTGGATTCGTAATATTGAAATTAGCCTACGGTGAAATTTTGGTATTTTTCTGAAAATTTACAATTTTTGATGAATAGTGAAACCACTAAGTGGTAGTTAAAAAAACTGAATTTTTCATAAAACTTAATTTTACCACTTCTGTGAGTGGATTTCGAAAATCCAACAGACATGGTTAATATAAAGGACTAAAATATGGTTCAATGAGATGAAAATAATTTTTGGTGAATAGTAACTTTTTACTTTTATTTACCACGGTTAAAAGTAAATAGGGTAATTAAGTGTAAAAATGATATTATTATTACCCTAAAACATGTCCTCATTCTATTGGACAAGTGTAATTCGATCAAAAAAAACCTTAGGAATAAAATATAACCATTTAGGCCCACTTGGATTAGATTAGGACAATTATTATTAATTTATTTAAAGAAGGGTTAAATAGTTAAAATCAAATTTTAATAAGTAAATCATTTTTAATATGGGGTTATACATGAGATAAATTCGGTTATAAATATTCATTAGAAAGATAAAAATATTTCCTACATAATGGTATTTTATTTTTAATTTTTAGACATTAAATAATTTAATTTATTTCTGACACAAAGATGATGCAGTAATTATCTTATTAATGAAATATTGACATAATTAATGTTATAAACACCAAAATAAATGTAATTTGAGACTTTTTATGAATTCCACTAATTTTATAGGTTAATATGACATGTTAGTATTGATTTAAGTAACTTTTTTCGAACTAATTATTCTGTTATGATTTTCACAAAAATCAATTACTAAATTGTGTCAAAATTGACATAAAATAGTTTTTAAAACAAATATTATATTACTAATTGTTATTTTATTCCTAAAAATATAAGGTTCGGCAAAATGACTTAGATAAGGCTATATATATTAATAATAAACAACTTGGGGTTCTTTTGGCTTGATATAGTAAGTTTATTAACCTTATAGTGTAAGAAAAAAAGAAGACATGGTAAAAGTTAAATTATCTAACTTAAAGATAAATCTAAATGATAAGGTTAAAATTGATATATAAACTTGTATAAATTCTATTGGATGAGATTATTTCGACCAATCCCCACCTTAGCTTCGAAATATATCAATTTGGAGCTATTTAAAACCGAACTTGACTTTATAATAAAATAATATTTTTAGTTTTCCCAAAGGAGCCCCTCTCCTCCCTTATAAAAGGGCACCTCCTCCCCCTCTTCCTCACACCACATTGAGACTTCGCGCTCATCCAAACCCTGAAACTTACTCCTCTCCACTTACCTAGAGACATCCTAGAGGTCCTGGTATTCTTCAAAGACCAATTTTAGTGCCCTAAAAGAAGGTCTCAAAGAAGCACTTCAAAGAAGAGGTAATGTACGTTACCAATTCTTTAATCTTAATTCTTCTTCCACTTCTTCATCTTTAGTTGTTTCATTATTAAGTAATAACATCAGTATCACTCATATACTGATATGTTATTATAATTATTAAACAACCCTATTTCACCATCTATCCATCCTACGGAAAAAGAAATCCCCGCGCGTGCGTACGTATGGAATACCGTCTCCACGCCGTGGTGTAATCTATTTTCCACCACCACCTTACTTGTATGGGTATAATGGTGTAAATAATTACTATATATGACTATTATAAAGTGATACTGATTCTCAAATAGTATACATACACTCCAATACAATTCCACGATCATAGGAACGATATCATCACTCGTGCATACGTACGGAATACCGTCTCCACGATGTGATGCGACTCGTTCTACATGATCTTAATTTCATAATGATTATATAAATGAATTGAATGAATGAATATGATATATATTACACTAATAAAATTCTGGAAATGAGGTATCTATAAACTAAAGAGAAGAATAAGAATTTATTCGACAAGACACGCATAAGAACAAAAAGTTATAAACACCCGAATAACAAGTAGCAATGAAATATTACTACTAAGAAGCTAAGAATATGACCATATATGATATCATAAAAATATGTATGATTCTGGAATAATTCAATAACATTATTTAAATCATTATACAGGAGTTTCGGACACTTACGAAGCAAAACAGACCTAAGGTAAGGGAAATATCACAATCTCATTTTTATCTGAGATTGTTTATACTTTGGAATTTACTGGGGTGTATTTTATCATCCACATCCATGTTTCCTCAATATGTAATATTTATATCCTTATACAATAGTTTATATCCAATTTTACCCTTTGGTGAGTTTTTAGTAAAAGATATGAAAGGAATCTTTTGTCGTTTGTTGTACGAGGTACTTTTTTACTTTTCCGACAAAAGTACGAGAATAATGTTTTTTTAACTTATAAGGCATGAATGGATTTTTAAAACATTATTTCCAAGAAGCCTCCTTTACAAGTTTTCAATTTTATTTTTAATCAACTTCTTTTAGATTAAAATTGTATGACCTCTTAAGAAAGGAAAAATGTTTTTTGAAGAAGAAAGGATATTTTCCTCAAGAATGGAGTTCAAGTGTTTTATCAAAATTATTTTCCATCTACGAAAATAAAGGGTTATGTTTTTATCCCTATTATTACATTTATTTTATTATGTTGTGATGGAATTATTTTTATGAATTCTTTTATCTTATATGAATTGTTTTATGATGTCATGATGTTTAAGATTCCCATTTGTATTACATGGGTAATGCAATGATGTATGATTTATGATTTTATGGCACACATAATAATGGTATCATTATGAGATGGGTGGGACCTATATATCCCTCAAATGAATTGGGTAAAGATTTTATATCTCATGAGATAGACATGGCTCGAACGGTAGGTCATATCGGTTCAGTGAAACAGGACTGAAACGAGGAGTGAACTCGGTTCAGAAATGGACTTTGTACACTAAGATAGTCTTGGCAATGAGTCTTGACTAATAAGAAATGATTATCTATGATTATGTGTGTATGCCACAATGTTTCATGTTTTATGTTATGATTATTGGGATCACATTTCACTACTATGATTTATCCCATGTTATGAAATTATGATCTCTTTTGCAGGTTAAGATTTCCAAAAGTTATGTGCTTATGTATATGTTGTGATTGATATTTCTTTTGTTTACCCTTACTGAGCATTTGAGCTCAACATTTTGTATGTTTTCTTTCCCCAGATCTGGAAGAAGGTTATTAAGTAAGATATTCCAAAAGGGACTATATATATGATGAAATAAATGGGAGACAGTGTAGATGTTTTATGAACCGATTGTTTATGTTTCCCAGTTTCTAAAGAAACTATACCTATATGGTCCTTTAGTGGTTTTTTTATATGTTGTAATAAGTATGCTTCAATTTTGATGTATTAACAATGTATGAAAAGTATGAGTCGTTATAGTTCGTATCAGAGGAAAGGTATAGTCAACCTTTGGAAACTAGGATGTGAAAACCTTAGTAAGAACCCTAAGGATAATTCTAATCATAGAACACAATCTTAGTGTTTTAGAAATGGCCATGAATAACCTAGGATAAGACCTTAAGTGTGAAATAATATTCTTGATTATGTGGTTTTCCTATTATAATTAGTGTTGCTCACACAGTTCTTCTTAGTTTTAGTCAATGGCTAGAACCCAAAGGAATCGTATTAATGCGGAATGCGACGGGCAATGCAATGATTGTCCCCCTGAGCAACCAAACATTATGGGAGCTGGAATGAAAAATCTTGTAGCCATGCTCACACAACTATCTCAAGCTATGAATCATGCAGGACTTCCAAACGAGCAAAGGAAGGAGCAACATTCTGTTGAATACTTCATGAGGCAGCGTCCACCTTCTTTCATCGGGTCTACTGATCCATTAGTTGCTGAAAAATGGATTAGTACTACTAAAAAGATATTTTCAGTTCTTCAATGTTCTGAACATGATAAATTCATCCTAGTAGTGTATCGTTTGGAAGGAGATGCTGATCAATGGTGGAATCTTATTAAGAATACGAGGCAAAGGTATGAAATTGAGTCCATGGAATGGGACGAGTTCAAGAACTTATTTTTCAATAAGTACTTCCCTCGTATTCTCTGTACAAAGATGGATAAAGAGTTTCTTGAACTGAAGAAAAAGGATGATGAATCTGTTGGTACCTATGAAGCAAATTTTACAAGACTTTCAAGGTACGCTTCTGGTATTATTATCCAACCTGAGAGTAAGATCGATCGATTCTTTAGTGGCTTAAAACCTAGTCTTCGAAGGGCCTTATCCATAAGGGACTTCAATATCTATGAGGAAATCATTCGATGTGCTCTCAAAGTTGAGATGTAGATTGGAGTAACCCATCAGTCATATGGGTTTGATAAGAAGAGGAAAATGGAATTCGAAGGAAAATCTAAAGAGCACACTGAAAAGAATATGAGCATTCCCTTATGCTCAATGTGTGGAAAGAAACATGGAGGGAGTTGTCTTAAAGGGACAAGTAAATGTTTCAAATGTGGAAAGGAAGTTCATCGGGCATTTGAATGCCGCGATTATGGGAAGAAGACATCTAATGATGAAAACAAAGGAAGGGATACACAGAATGAACCTACTACACTTCAATGTTTCAAGTGCAAGGAGATGGGACATTATGACAATAAATGCCCTAATCCAAGGGTTGATGATGATGGTCGACGTCAAAAAACTCTTAAGGCTAAAGACAAAGGAATGTCACATGAAATTTCTATCAACAATATGGAGTACGATAACGATGTGGTGAAAGGTACACTTACCATCCACTCTAAATTAGCAAATGTTTTATTTGATTCTGGATCCACCCACTCTTTTATTTCTGAAGAATTTTCTAAGGGTATCACCATATTACCTCAACAATTAGATGTTGAGTTATCTGTGACAACACCTAATGGTACAACAGTCGCATCAAAAGTTTATAATTCCTCTCCGATCGAAGTTTGTGGGAAAGTGCTTCCTGCAAATCTTGTGATCCTTCCTATAGTGGAATTTGATGTGATTCTTGGCATGGATTGGCTTTCTTTATATGGAGCTCATATCAATTTCCAAAGAAGGGAAGTCACATTTCATATTCCAGATCAATCTATGATCGTCTATCGATGCAAGGATGAACATAACCTTCCAGTGGAAATTTCTTCCATCTTATGGGTCTTGATTCCACTAAATGAAGGTTATTTATCTCAAATGGTTGGTGAGAAACTCACGATTAATAATATTCCCATTGTACGGGAGTTTGATGATGTCTTTCCGGAGGAATTACCGGGTCTTCCACCAAATCGTGAAGTTTAATTCTCAATAGAACTCATACCGGGTGCTTTGCATATTTCGAAGACACCTTATAGAATGGCCCCAATTGAGTTGCATGAATTGAAGAAGCAACTCCAAGAGAATATTGATAAGGGATTCATACGCCCTAGTGTGTCACCTTGGGGAGCACCTATTCTCTTTTTTAAGAAGAAAGATGGATCAATGAGACTCTTCATTGATTATCGAGAACTTAACAAGATCACTATCACGAAAAAATATCCTCTCCCATGCATTGATGACTTATTTGACCAACTACGCGGAGCACAATACTTTTCCAAGATTGATCTTCGTTCAGGGTATCATCAATTAAGGGTCAAAAGGTAGGATATACCAAATACGGCTTTCCGTACAAGGTATGGACACTGTGAATTTATAATGATGCCATTTGGTCTTACTAATGCCCCTGCTATCTTCATGGATCTGATGAATAGAGTCTTTAGAGACTATCTTGTTCAATTTTTGGTAGTCTTTATAGATGATATTCTTGTCTATTCAAAGAGCAAGGAAGAACACGAAGATTACTTGATAATTATATTGAAGACCCTGAGAAAGGATAAGCTTTATGCGAAATTTACCAAGTGTGAATTTTGGCTTCAAAAAGTTTCATTTTTGGGTCACATAATCTCAAAAGAGTTGATATCTGTGGATCCAGCAAAAATAGAGGTAATCAAAAGATGGTTGAGACCAACAACAGTAACTGAGATCCGAAGTTTTCTTGGTTTGGCTGGATATTATCGACATTTTGTGAAATATTTTTCACAATTATCTAATCCACTAACCATTTTGACTCGTAAAGGAGTTAAGTTTGTTTGGATGGAGGAATGTGAAGAGAATTTCAAGGAGTTGAAAAGAAGGTTATCCAGCGCACCTATGCTCACACTGCCTTGTAGTGGAGAATGGTTTGTGATCTATAGTGATGCATCCAAGAAGGGATTGGGGTGTGATCTTATGGAAAATGATATGGTGATAGATTATGCCTCACGACAATTGAAAATCCATGAGCAAAATTACCCAACACATGATTTGGAGTTAGCTGCGGTAATCTTTGCATTAAATATTTGCAGGCATTATCTTTATGGAGAAAGGTGTGACATTTATACTGATCATAAAAGTTTAAAGTATATTTTCACACAAAAGGAGCTGAATATGCGTCAAAGAATATGGTTGGAGCTGATTAAGGATTATGAGTGCTCAATCCATTACCACCCTGGGAAAGCAAACAAGGTGGCAGATGCATTAATTCGACAAGACCATGCCAGTTTATCCATGATGAGGATCACAAAAGATCCAATATTTATGGATTTACAAAGGATGGATCTTGGATTTATAATTAAAGGGGAAAAATCTTATCTTTCTCAAATGAATGTTCAACCATCTATACATGTTAATATTAAAGAGGCACAAAAAGAAGATATAGAGTTACAAAAGAAGGTGAGAAATGTTCCTGAATTCAACCTTGATTGTGATGGGATAATAAAGTTCAGGAATCGGGTTTGTGTTCCTCCCATCCCGGAATTAAAGAAGGAGCTGCTGGATGAGGCTCATAGTTCTTCATTCTCTATTCATCCTAGAACCACGAAGATGTATAGGGACCTGAAAGAGTACTTCTGGTGGGATGGCATGAAAAGAGATGTTGCTGAATATGTCTCTCGATGCTTAGTTTTTCATCAAGTTAATGCTGAGAGACAGAAGTATAAGGGGATGTTACAACCATTATCCATACTCGAATGGAAATGGGAAAACATCACTATGGACTTTGTCACAGGACTTCCTAAAACATCCAAAGGAAATAATGCTATCTGGTTCATAGTTGATCGTCTTACCAAGTCTGCACACTTCATTTCTATTAGAGAGGATTTCTCTCTGGATCAGCTTGCCAGGATATATGTAAAGGAAGTGGTAAGATTGCATGGAGTACCACTTTCTATTATATCTAATCGGGATGCGAGATTTTCCTCGAAGTTCTGGCGAAGTCTTCAGCATACTCTAGATACAGAGTTGAGTTTCAGCACTGCTTATCATCCTCAGACAGACAGTCAGTCTGAGAGAAAAATTCAAACCCTAGAAGATATGTTGAGAGCTTGCTCTATGGATTTCAAAGGTTGTTGGGATCAACACCTACCTTTGGTGGAATTTTTTTATAATAATAGCTTTCACTCCAGTATTCAGATGGCTCCTTATGAAGCTCTCTATGGAAAGAAATACAGGACTCCAACTTGCTGGGATGAAGTTGGGGAAAGAAGGATATTAGGACCTGATGTCGTTGATGAAATGGAAGAAAAGGTCAGATCTATTCAACAACACATAAGAGCAGCTCAGAGTCGACAGAAAAGTTATGCCGACAACAGAAGAAAAGACCTAGAATTTGAAGTGGGTGATAAAGTGTTCTTACGAATATCTCCCTGGAAGAGAGTCATGAGATTTGGGAAGAAGGGGAAGTTGAGCCCTAGATATATCGGTCCTTTCGAAATACTGGATCGTGTCGGGAAGGTAGCTTACCGATTGGAGCTTCCACCGAATCTCTCTCAAGTACACGATGTGTTCCATACATCTCTCCTGAGAAAGTACATACCTGATCCTTCACATGTACTCAGCTCAGAAGTTGTACCGCTAGAGCAAGATCTTTCTTATGAAGAACAGCCGATAAAGATTCTGGATTGTAGAGAAAAATTCCTACGAAACAAGACCACTCGCTTGGTGAAAGTTTTATGGAGGAACCACCAATTAGAAGAAGCTACATGGGAGCTTGAGGATATGCTGAGGGAGAGGTATTCTCATCTGTTTATGACAAAGTGATGAATTTCGAGGGCGAAATTCATTTTAAGGGGGGTAGAATGTAACACCCGAGACTTTTATGAGAAATATTTTGTTTTTATAAATCATCAAAGGAATATTTTACTACACATAGCACTAGCTTTTCTTGCTTTACACGCAACCGCGACCTTCCTCGATAGCTTGTGTCGTACGCAATACCGAGTTTCAGTAAACAATGATATGCTATTAAAATATTATTAAAACTAGCCGTTATCAATAGTAATAACCACTTTTTGACATTTTATTTTTCAAAATGGACTTCATTTTTGGATTCAGAATATCGAAATTAGCCTAGGGTGAAATTTTGGTATTTTTCTGAAAATTTTCAATTTTTGATGAATAGTGAAACCACTAAGTGCTAGTTAAAAAAACTGAATTTTTCATAAAACTTAATTTTACCGCTTCTGTGAGTGGAATTTCGAAAATCCGAGAGACACGGTTAATATCAAGGACTAAAATTTCGTTCAATGAGATGAAAATAATTTTTGGTGAATAGTAACTTTTTACTTTTATTTACCACGGTTAAAAGGAAATAGGGTAATTAAGGGTAAAAATGATATTATTATTACCCTAAAACATGTCCTCATTCTATTTTACAAGAGTAATTCGACCAAAAACAACCTTAGGAATAAAATATAACCATTTAGTCCCACTTGGATTAGATTAGGACATTTATTATTAATTTATTTAAAGAAGAGTTAAATAGTTAAAATCAAAGTTTAATAAGTAAATCATTTTTAATATGTGGTTATACATGAGATAAATTCGGCTATAAATATTCATTAGAAAGCTAAAAATATTTCCTACATAATGGTATTTTATTTGTAATTTTTAGACATTAAATAATTTAATTTATTTCTGACACAAAGATGATGCAGTAATTATCTTATTAATGAAATATTGACATAATTAATGTTATAAACACAAAAATAAATGTAATTTGAGACTTTTTATGAATTCCACTAATTTTATAGGTTAATATTACATGTTATTATTTATTTAAGTAACTTTTTTCGAGCTAATAATTCTGTTTTGATTTTCACAAAAATCAATTACTAAATTGTGTCAAAATTGACATAAAATAGTTTTAAAAACAAATAATATATTAATAATTGTTATTTTATTCCTAAAAATCTAAGGTTCGGCCAAATGACTTAGATAAGGCAATATATATTAATAATAAACAACTTGGGGTTCGTTTGGCTTGATATAGTAAGTTTATTAACCTTATAGTGTAAGAAAACAAGAAGACACGGTAAAAGTTAAATTATCTAACTTTAAGATAAATCTAAATGATAAGGTTAAAATTGATACCTAAACTTGTCTAAATTCTATTTGATGATAGTATTTCGACCCATACCCACCTTAGCTTATAAATATATCAATTTGGAGCTATTTAAAACCGAACATGACTTTATAATAAAATAATATTTTTAGTTTTCCCAAAGGAGCCCCTCTCCTCCCTTATAAAAGGGCACCTCCTCCCCCTCTTCCTCACACCACATTGAGCATTCAATCTCGGCCAAACCCTGTCAATTACTCCTCTCCACTTCCCAAGAGACATCCTAGAGGTCCTGGTCTTCTTCAAAGACCAATTTTAGTGCCCTAAAAGAAGGTCTCAAAGAAGCACTTCAAAGAAGAGGTAATGTCTGTTACCGATTCTTTCGTCTTTATTTCTTCTTCCACTTCTTCTTATTTAGTTGTTTCATTATGAAGTAATAACATAAGTATCACTCATATACTGATATGTTATTATAAGTATGAAACAACCCTATTTCACCATCTATCCATCCTACGGAAAAAGAAATCATCGCGCGTGCGTACGTACGGAATACCGTCTCCACGCCGTGGTGTAATCTATTTTCCACCACCACCTTACTTGGATGGGTATAATGGTGTAAATAATGACTATATATGACTATTATAAAGTGATACTGATTCTGAAATAGTATACATACACTCCAATACAATTCCACGATCATAGGAACAATATCATCACTCGTGCGTACGTACGGAATACCGTCTCCACGATGTGATGCGACTCGTTCTACATGATCTTCATTTCATAATGATTATATAAATGAATTGAATGAATGAATATGATATATATTACACTAATAACATTCTGGAAATGAGGTATCTATAACCTAAAGAGAAGAATAAGAATTTATTCGACAAGACACGCATAAGAACAAAAAGTTATAAACACCCGAATAACAAGTAGCAATGAAATATTACTACTAAGAAGCTAAGAATATGACCATATATGATATCATAAAAATAATTATGATTCTGGAATAAGTAAATAACATTATTTAAATCATTATACAGGAGGTTCGGACACTTACAAAGCAAAACGGACCTAAGGTAAGGGAAATATCACAATCTCATTTTTATCCGAGATTGTTTATACTTTGGAATTTACTGGGGTGTATTTTATCATCCACATCCATGTTTCCTCAATATGTAATATTTATATCCTTTTACAATATTTTATATCCAATTTTACCCTTCAGTGAGTTTTTAGTAAAAGATATGAAAGGAATCTTTTGTTGTTTTTCATACGAGGTACTTTTTGACTTTTCCGAGAAAAGTAAGAGAAGAATGTTTTTTTAACTTATATGGCATGAATGGATTTTTAAAACATTATTTCCAAGAAGACTCCTTTACAAGTTTTCAATTTTATTTTTAATCAACTTCTTTTAGTTTAAAAGTGTATGACATGTTAAGAAAGGCAAAATGTTTTTTGAAGAAGAAAGGATATTTTCCTCAAGAATGGAGTTCAAGTGTTTTATCAAAATTATTTTCCATATAAGAAAATAAAGGGTTCTGTTTTTATCCCTATTATTTCATTGATTTGATTATGTTGTGATGGAATTATTTTTATGAATTCTTTTATCTTATATGAATTGTTTTATGATGTCATGATGTTTAAGATTCCCATTTGTATTACATGGGTTATGCAATGATGTATGATTTATGATTTTGTGGCACACATAAGAATGGTATAATTATGATATGGGTGGGACCTATATCTCCCTCCAATGCATTGGGTAAAGATTTTATATCTCATGAGATAGACATGGCTGGAACGGTAGGTTATACCGGTTCAGTGAAACAGGACTGAAACGAGGAGTGAACTCGGTTCAGAAATGGACTTTGTCCACTAAGATAGTCTTGGCAATGAGTCTTGACTAATAAGAAATGATTCTCTATGATTATGTGTGTATGCCAAAAGTTTCATGTTTTAAGTTATGATTATTGGGATTATATTTCACTACTATGATTTATCCCATGTTATGAAATTATGATCTCTTTTGCAGGGTAAGATTTCCAAAAGTTATGTGCTTATGTATATGATATGATTGATATTTCTTTTGTTTACCCTTACTGAGCATTTGAGATAACCCTTTTGTATGTTTTCTTTCCCCAGGTCAGGAAGAAGGTTATTAAGTAAGATATGCCAAAAGGGACTATAGATATGATGAAATAAATGGGAGACAGTGTAGACATTTTATGAACCAGTTGTTTATGTTTCCCAGTTTCTAAAGAAACTATACCTATACGGTCCTTTCTTGGTTTTGTTATATTTTGTAATAAGTATGCTTCAATTTTGAAGTATTAACAATGTATGTAAAGTATGGGTCATTATAGGCTGACCCTGGATTGCGGCAGTGGCTGCGGCTATCGCGACCTGCCTGATCTCACGTTCCCCAATTCGGTGGTGAACTGGATTTGGGGACGAATTCACCTGTGGATCAGTCCCTTCTGGGGAGGTAGGAAAAGATCGATGATTGTCCACTGTTAGGCGAGAGGCCTGTTGTATGCTCTTGGTGGCCTGATTCGGGAGTTCTTGAATGGCTTGTTCCCGTTGGGCCAGATTCTTCTGGGACTTACTCGAGGCCCGTCTCTGTTGGGTGTGTTTCCTTTCTTGAACAGGGGGACCACTCGATTTCCATCTTTCCATGATGACGTTGCAAGACACCATGTCGAACGGGTTCTTCTGGGTGGGGAGTTGAGTGAGATGCAGAGCTTCGTGTTCTCCCCACCCCCTGATATGGACTCCCGTCAGAGCGTCACCAATGAGGTGGCGCAGGTCGTGCAGTGCACGGAGACAAGCTGCCTCCATATTCTCTTTGCACCTCTTGGGATGTTGTTGTCATGTCGAGGAAAGGGCCTCCAGGTCGATGTGATGCAGGAGGACCCCTATCGTCTTGACGTGGTCTACATACCCTTCATAGGGTTGGATGCTCGATTTCAGCCGGAGGAGGGTCGTCCATATATTATAGTGGATGCCGTGCATGCATTCTTCCCACAACTATCTGGGTATGTCGAACTGAGAGGTCATCGTGGGCCAAAACGTAACTGGTATATCATCCCTGGCCAGTCGTTTCCTTAGGTGCAGCATATCGACATACTCCTCCGCTAGTGACTCCTCTACTTGGTCGGCCTAACTGAGACGCTCACAGCCAACGGGGTAAAAGGTAGTGGGACCGGTAGGTGCTGAGTTATTATGTGGGCAATTCCGAGGTGGTTCAGAGGACGAACGCAGCCCTGGACTGTCGCCTGATCGAAGAGGGGCGTCGCTAGCAACATGCTGTGAATATGACATGCTTGATCCCATCCTTCTGAGTGCCTCGGCATACAAGGGCCTTTCCTTGCTTGATTCGGTAGGAGGAGTACCTTCTTGTCGAAATAATATGTCATCACGGGGAGGACCTCCACAATGGTGGCCGAAATGGAGAGGACTACCATTACTGTTTGATGCTTCACTACATAGAGGTCTTTTGCAGTGCACACCCTGTGGAGGACCTCCAAGGCATTTCACAGCAAGGGGAGGACCTTCTGGCTACGTAGCGTCGTTACGGGGAGGACCTTTGAAACAACTGCCACCATGGTGAGGATGACCATCATGGCTTGACGTTCGACACGCATCCTGGGGAGGACCTTCAGGACACACCGCGATAAGGGGAGGACCTTCTTGTTGCTTGGGGCCATTGCGGGGAGGACCTTCGCAATGGTGGCCATGGTGGCGAGGACTACCATTACTGTTGCGGCAATGGTGAGGACTACCATTACTGATTAATGCTTCACTGCATAGAGGACTTTTGCAGTGCAAACCCTAGGGAGGATCTCTAAGGCATGTCGCAGTAAGGGGAGGACCTTTTGGCTGCGTAGCGTTATTATGGGGAGGACCTTCACAACAACTTCCATCATGGTGAGGATGACCATCATGGATTGACGTTCGACGCGCATCTTGGGGAGGACCTTCAGGACACAACGCGACAAGGGGAGGACATTCTTGTTGCTTGGGACCATTGCGGGGAGGACCTTCGCAATGGCGGTTGTAATGGAGAGGACTACCATCACAGCTACGCCAATGGTGAGGACTACCATTACTGCTACCGCAGGGAGAATATCTGCGGGATACATCCTTGGGAGGGCCTCCAGAATGTACCACAATGAGGGGAGGGCCTTCTCGTTGCTTGACATCTCTCTACGGAGGACCTCCATTATCAAGGTGCCGAGGACTACCACCGTGACCTAATGCTTGGCTGCGTGGAGTTCCATTGCAGCGTAACCCCTGGGTTGGACCTTCAGGGCAGGCCACGACAAGGGGAGGGACTTCTTGTCATGGTGAGATGTCACTATGTGGAGGGCCTCCGTAGTTTCGACTATGATAGCGAGGACTTCCATCACAATCTTTGGTCCCACTGCATGGAGAGTGTTTGCAGCATATACCCTAGGGAAGACCTTCAGGGCAGACCACAGCAAGTGGAGGACCTTCTTGTTGCTCTATCATCTGGTCATGTGGAGGGTTTCCATGACTCGCATCAAAAGAGGGGCTCCCATGATCGATCGTCATATGCCCGTGGGGGAAGCCCCCATGGGTGCTCTGGGGAGGACCTTCAGAGCTGCTGGTAGTGACATTGCGGGGAGGAGCTTCAAAACTGCTACTTCCGCTCCCAAAATATGGTAATGGGTGGGCAGGGTTCTGATCCTTTGACGTGTTCTTAGCGGCGTCGGGAACCCCAGCTTCCAGCAGAGCGGAGTCATGAACCCGCTCTTTATCTTCCAGCTGCCTTCAGCGCATTCGGGGCGCTCTTTCGTGGGTAGCAGGGACCGTCTGCTGTTGACAATGGCCTTCACCTCCTTTTGGGTCCCTATCTAATTGGGTCCCGTGATGCTGTCGAGATATGCCGACGAACATCTTGTCTTTTAGAAGGGGTATATGCCTGGTCTGGAACATCCACCGTGATAGATGGGTGTCCCCCATTTGGAACGAGTGAAGCTGCTCGATCCGGTTTCCCTTGCGTCGCAGAATATAGCCGACGACCCTCCTAGGTAGAAGTAGGGATGTAGATCTGCTTCGAGGCAGGTATATCATCTCTTAGATGAATCGCCTCAATTGGGAAGACGGGCTCACGGGCCCGAGTCCTTACTATTGTCGCTGAGGCAATTACATTCTGGAAAGTCTGCAAGATATGATCTAAGATCGATACCTGCTCCTCCATCATTTCCAGGATATGTAGAGAGACATCTTTGGATGAAACGGGTATGAAGGCCCATTCCGGTATCGGAGTAGGAATATTATGCTCCGGTCCTCCAGTGGCCAGTGGGTACTGAAAATTCTCATGTGTCGGGGCAGGTGAACGAATCTTCCCCTGTACCGGGATATGCCAGTTTATCTCTCTGTTTCCCGCCACATCAGGGTGGCGGACTTTACTTGCATCCGCAGGGAGCTATACCTGCATATATTAGTTTCCCACCGTATCGTGTCGGTGGCCTTTGTTGGTGGGGAGACGTTCCTGCCTATGAGTTGCCGCTACATCTGGGTGGAGGGATTTTATGATTTTCGCCATGTCAAGATGGTGGGCATCAGAAGCAACTGCTAGGGGATGGTCTTGTAGGCGCTGGATCACCAGCACGTCAAGATGGTGGGCTTCACGACCCTAGGCAGGGAGAGGTGCCTGCCTAGTAAGAGTCGTCCTGTGTGAGCGACGGGCTTGATGGAGCTCAGCGGGGATGTGTGTCGGCTCGTATGATGCCACCATGTCTGGATGGTGGGTCTGGGAGGAGTGAACAGGTGTAGGTGCCTGTTCATGGTACGTTTCCGTGGATGGGCGATGGAGCTCCTCCCGAGGGACCAGGGTGATGACCGGTCCCTGATTGTGCATCTGCCACCCTCATCGGGCAGTCTGAGGGGCCGGAGATCGAGGAGCATGGGCCTGAATCCTCGAGGAGACATCCTCCTTGGCACAAGGATGTTGAGTCGTTGCGTGACCTCGATGACACCTTCCGGCGGGGGCCTTGGAGCGGAGCCCCCGTTCGGCAGGGATGAAGTCCTCAATGTCGACCTCATCCGCCTCCCTAAGATAAGGGAGGTACGCATTGTCCCGTTTTGGGGATCGACTCCCGAAATGGTTAGACACAATGACAGGGGTTGTGTGGATCTGCCTTTTCGGTCGGTGTTGGGCAGACGACTGGAGAATCTTGACGGATTGGAGGGCATGCATGGTCGCCTCCACCGTTGGGAGAGTGACATTCATGTGGTACTCTCGGATCAGCGCTTCTGAAACCCAGCGTTGAAGACACTGGGTGGGGGAATGGGTTCTCCATTGTTGAGGATTTCCAGTCCTTGCGTAGTTGGAAGCACGCGATTGTGAGTTCCTTTGCGATTCCATTGGATCGAAGGGATCTCTGAAGGTAGTACCTGTAAGAGAAAATTTAACAAGTACATAGAGAAAACCCATTAAAGCAGCATCTCATGATCCCATGCATAATTAATGAACTTGCTTGGCCCTCCTTTAGAGCATAAGGGGGAAAATGTGGGATTAGGTTAAACCTGTCATGTTTGGTTAAAGATTCACGTTGGTTTCACCATTTTTTGTTTCACGGTTTTGTCTCTTGGGCCTCTAAATGCCCAAAGGCTCCGTATCCGATGATGGATGGACCTGCTTTCCAAAGGTAGGCGTTCGCCGGATAGTCTGGCCAGTGAAACTTAAGAACTCACATTGGTCGAGAGGATGGGAATTCAGGCTCATTGCACCCATTTTGGTGGGAATTATTTCATGTTCTGAGACTCTCTTATAGATTTAATATGTATTCATATGTTCGTGAATCGTAGGTTTATACCCAAACATAGTATCCATGGATTAAACCCTGGTGGGAAATGGTCAACTGAACGTAGGGGTTTGGAATCATTTATGCCCGAGGTTTACCATCCCTCGTTGGATTAATGACCCTGAAGAGTCGGAACTCTCTTGAGGCGGTACTAGGAGTGTCGCGGTGATCAGATGTGAAAAATAGTCGGATCGACCGGTTATTGGGCTTGAACCTCTTGGAGGCTTCCTACGTACCCTGTCTAGGAGGCAGGGATATAATTCCATATTGTTCACATTGGTGTTGGGGAACCGACGTGAAGATGGATCGGGTGGTCCGATGGGTGGTGGGCTTGAACCTCATGGAGGATTCCTACATACGATGTCTAAGAGGCAGGGATCAAAGTCCATGTAGTTCCCATTGGTGTCGGGGAACCGACGTGAAGATGGACCGGGTGGTCCGATGGGTGGTGGGCTTGAACCTCATGGAGGCTTCATACGTACCCTGTCTAGGATGCAGGGATCAAAGTCCACGTAGTTCGTATTTGTGTAGGACTTACACTCTGAGGGACCCCGGAATGATGGATTGGGGCTTACACTCTAAGGAGGCCCATAAGTGGATGTCATGGTCGATGCTTACTCTAATCCCACGTGAGTCATGCTCAGTGTGAGAAACAAGAGGCATCAGGGACCAGAGGATCACATCGTGAAAGGTGTGTCCATGAGAAGTGGAGTGGGGATTACGCATGAGGGCGGCCCATTAAGTTGGGGCTTACTCCTAGGCGGACTCTTGTGGAAACAAAGCTCAGTGGGAGAGGGAAAGGGGGTGCTTCTGTGCCCGTCTCCACTCTTGCAGTGCATGAGGGCTTCCTTCTGATGTCTATTTTACCACCTCCGATGAACCCTCAAAAAGTGGAGGGGAAGAAAGGGGATTCCTGAGCTCAGACTCCACATTACCGTGGGAATGTGAACCCAGGAACACTTGAGGAATCTGCTCAAGGGTTGGGGAAACCCCTTCGCCTCTACTTACCATGGGTATGTGAACTCAAAATGGTGCGCTGATGCGCCTGAAAGTTACACCACGCGGATTCGGTGGCTCTAGTGGATGCCTCGGCTTGGGGCCGATGAATAGGCCAATGAGGGAGTCATGGAGGAATTGGCTAGATCGGAAGGAGTTTATCTGGCTCAGGGAATGAGAACACCGAAGTATTTGGAAAGCCACAGAGAGGTATGGGTGGTGGTGCCCATCACGTGGGGTAATGCCATGTGGCTGGAGAAGCCGTCCGCGAACCAGGGTGGTCCGCGAACTGATTGGCGTCCCGCGAACCAGAATCGTTCCCGGCTTCGGGTTCAATCCACGAACTAGGGTGTTTCACGGAGGGTTAAAGGCAGGCAGCGGCGGCCAAGGGTGGCATCGGTCGGAGGCTCATCGGTTGGGGCTTCGCTCGCGTAGGAGAGTGCCACGCTGTGCAACAGATGGGAAAAGAGGAAAAAACTCCCCGGTCCACGAGGAAGTCATCCGTGGAGGGGGTATGGTTCACAGTTCTCCTTGTTAGTTTAGATTCACGATTCACCAAGTTGTTATGTGATTTCCAATTCCTTGTTAATTCATATACCTGTTGTGGTTCGCATATGGGAATTTCACTATTTGGGAAATCTGAATCCTTCCTTCAACTGATCTCCTTCCGAATCTCCAATCCCTCCGAATCTGATTCCAATTCTCCGACCCCTTTTTCTTTCCCCCTTGGTCTCCTTTTATAGAGTGGGGAAAGGGGTGTATCTATGGCTACGCAACACCTTTTGCGGAGGCCCATATCCAAATACCCGGTTTACAACTGACTTGGTTAATCCGCGATTTGCGGTGTGTATTGAATGCTCCCCCCCCCTTCGCAAATCGAACTCAGAGAGTGCACTGCAGTCGTGAAGGGTTCCGCCTCCATTCCGCGAACGACAGCATGTGCGACTTGGACCGGTCGACGCGGTCCGTGGTTGGGGCGGCTCATAAAACTGAACCGGATTGGCGCCCATCCTTCCTCGTGACCGCGGAGGATATCCGCCTCCATTTCGCGAACGACAATGTTTTGCAGAAGGGGAACTTCGCGGGGCTTGGCCACGTTGCATTTTCATGGGACCAGTCCACGGGGCGGTTTTGTTTGTGTCCCTTATTTGATCTCTCTCCATTATTTTCCCCAATTCTTTGGGGGATTTGGGTAGAATCTCCTTTGCATATTTTTCAGGACCCTACAGTAACCCTTATGTTTATGTTTGATTCCTTATCTATGATTATTTATCTGGAAAAAAATATTCATAAAAATATTATGATGGGTGAACCTAGATATATCTACAATGTGTTCGATAATGTTTATTCTCATGATATGTCATGTTTGGATAGGGAGTGAACCTGATTCCTTTATGGGACTTTTTCCACCAGGTCTTGGCGGTTAGCCTTGACTCATGTTTATGTCATGTTATATGTTGTATTCAAATTCCTATGACTCCATGATTATATGTTCACATGTTATACATGTTATTATTCGTTATTTTTAATCATTTTTCTTGCCTTTCTCATCTTGTTATGCTTTTTAACACATGTGCTATGTTTTATTCCTATTCTTCTTTCCTTACTAGGTTCTTTAGCTCATCTATTTTTTTCATGTACTCCCTAGGTTATCCTATAAAGTTATAGGATAACAATGGAAGTTAGGATCCCATTGTGGAGATTAAATAAAATAATCTTTCATGATGTTTAATTATGTACCTAATCTTCAAAATACACTAGAATTTATGATCCCTGGATTTTAATTTGATGGTTGATTATACATAATATCATCTATGGATTTGTGTAAGAGGTAAGAGTCTCTATAACATTAAATGGTTCCCTGATCTAATGAGTGAAATGGCCTCAAGAACACCTCCATGTATTTCAAGGGATTCTAATTAGCATTGAGGTTCTAGAGTGATTCTGTGGGGAGACTATTCCCTCACGTCATAGTACATAACAAGGGTAGTAATCACAACAGTCAATAGTAGAAGTAGTAAACCAAAAAGATAGAAGATAAATATCAAGATATGAATAAATTAATAATTCCAAAGGTAATATTATTTCAAATATGATGTGTTATTTCATGTATCTACAATATAGGAAACTAGATATATATTTATCTATAAAAATAAATGAATCAAAATAAAAAAAGGGCAAAAAAGACTATCCCAGATAACAACACAAACCTAGATCAATCCTTTGTTTTTTTACTCTTAAGAAACAAGAAATCAAGAATCATACAGCGGGTACATTCCCCGATCCCTATCTACATCCATGAATTATATCGTGGTACCCAACAGCGGCCCGAATAGTGTGTGAGAAAACACTAAATATGCCTCCACCAATGATGTCTATAAAAAATCTAGTATGCATGATAGAAACAAAAAAAAAGTGTCTAATGCATATATCACAGGTATAGTAGTGATAAATTTAAAGAGTGGTCATCTCTAGCCAAACATGGATCCCTATAAAAAATATCACAAAATAATATATAGGGGCTACTGTAGACCACAAATAAACAAGTGATACTATCCAATCCACCTACTAGTGTCAAATACCCATACCAAGGAAATCAGTATTCTTAGAAAAAATATCCAAAAAGTATTTTCAATATAATCAGGTGTATAGTATCTACCACGACCACTTAGTATAATCCAATGTATAATACCATCATGGCCATTCCTTAATCAAGAGTGTACCACATCCACAATGGTTGTGCCATGTAATCATAAGTGTCAAACCACAAAGGGACAGATCAAAGGTATAGAATACCAAAGAATCCACATTTAATCCCAGTAGCATCTCAAGGGAAGCTTTATAACAAATTGGTTGGAGTATAAGGATCATGTCAACATACCTTGTCTAAAACGAGTTGAATCAGTCCTAATCCGCATGGTATCAAGTCCCATGGCATCATAAGGAATTAGGATCCAATGAGTAAATTGGTCCAAGGAATCCACTTCCATAAACAAGATACAGAGTAGAAACATCCATGGAATCCTATGGAATTAGGATACAAGGTATTCCAACTGAGGCATCTACTACCATAACGAAAACATAATATATTTACATTTATCATCTCATAATCCATTAAATACCATGATTTCATGAAAACAATATAATAACTCCATTTAAATAATTAAATCAATTTACATCATGTCAAACTATAGAAAATGAGGCATAACCATATCCTAATCAATTCAATTTAATTAATTAAATATATAAATGATACCTCTAAAAAGGTGAAAACTCACACTCTTGTAGGGGTGGTATAAAGTAAGGAAGATATAATGGAACACCCCATGGGTGGCCTAGGTTAAGGAGAAACAACATCCAACCCTAAAATTGCACACAAGGGGAAACCTATTAGTTTCCAAACCATTCAATTCAATAATTTAAATAATAAAATTGGAAATTTAGTAAAGTATAATGTGTGGGAGGATGGTAACTATTCTTATGAAACATGAAATCTCAAGGGAAAGGTATAAACCACCTATCGTAGGTCAAAAGTAGAGTGCCCGTTCAGTATCAAGATCTGATTTGATCCACATTGGATGAAAAAAGAATAAAAGATGAAAATCCAAGAAAATAGGGGGATATTATATTTCATATAAATTACTACATAGATACTAAGATAAAATAAAAAAGTCAGAAGATGAATTAATATCTCACCGACATGAATCTAATGAGACTAAAAGTATTTGAATCTATTTATTACTGAAGAAACAAGATCAAAATCTATAGATTGATATTCTAAGGGAGCTCCTAAACATGAGGGTCTATCCACTAAAGGAAAAAATAAATTATATTGAGTTTATAAGTGTTTTAAATCAAATTTTTTTCCTTTCAGTCATTTAACCTGGGTCGCATGGTTTTTCTACCAGGTTGGCCAAATCTTGCACCAATCGTGCACCAATCACTATATCAAGTGTCCCACACAGTATCATGCACACTATTTGACTAACCATGTTCAAACCATGACCAACTCCTCTGTTAAAAACTATGGGAAATCCCAGATGGGAATGAACCCCTATTCGTATAGTATTTCCAATCTATGTGACTTCTTGAAGCCCTTTATATATCCCTCATATAGTTACTCACATTGTGTAGATAAGGTCACATGGTTTCTACTAATTGTGCAATACAATTGTCTTTTCCAAAAACCCAATGAATTGACTCTAAAAAATCCTTCTAAACCCCCTAAAATCTTATGATAACTTTATCCACTCACACTAGTTAAGAAATATGTAGTTAAACCAAAAACAAAAGATTCATACCTCATACAAAAACATGGGATCTTACAATATATTAAAAAATTTAAATTCCAAAAATATTTTAAAAAACTATATTCTTTGAAAATAACCATTGAAACATTAAAATTAATCTTCAAGGAATTCCATGGTTATTATGGTAGGAAATTCCGTTCATGTAATAATTATTTAAATGAGTGGGAAATGTACTATTTTATTTATTAATAAAGCATCCGATTGAATTTATAAGGACAAAAAGTTATATGGTGTGGAGAATTTTCAAATCCATAGTGTAACGTTTTGGTATGTTTTAATTTATTTATCTATTCTATCATTCTCTCTTCATTTTTGAGTCTTTTACATTTAAAATTTAATATATTTGGAAAAATTGTGCGTGTTTCATGGTTAGAACGTAGTTTTTAGTAATTTTGGAGAAACTATGTGACATGGGTCTATAATGTTTTAGTGTAGATTCACTTGGTAAGTGAATTGTTCAAAAAACTATGTAGGATAATCATATGAGTTCCTTGGTGAGAAAGTGTTGACCCGCACAGTATGTACATGGTTTAAAAATCTTCATGTCCTTCCCACAAAATTAAAAGAGGGAAATTTCATGTTTCCCCTCCTTCATTTTAACGCATATCATACTCATTTCTCCCCTCACTTGACCAAGGTGTTCCACCCCCACTAACAAAAATGCATCACCCTCCCCTATTACAATGATTTTTTATGCAGAATCGACCTAGGTTTTTAAGAAATCCATCATGAATGTGATATTATTCTTCCTCTTTGTTTTTTAATTCTTTATTTGGCTTATCTCTTCCCTAAGGTTGAAGAAACCTAGGTTTTCTTTTGAATAAATCAAATGGATTGGTTTTTAATGTTATTAGTTTATTATTTCCACTTTAGGCTCCCTCTTGATGTTTTATGTTGATTTATACTGTAGTAGAGTATTTCCATTTATTGCTCATGGTTTTTAGAAGAAAAAGGTAGGTGGTTTCAAGTAAAACTCTTGTTTTTTGAAATAATCATGATTACTATAATTTACAAATGGTTCTTAAATTAATTAAAGTGATTCTATGACATTTTTTGTGGTTTATTTTATACCTCATGATGGTTTTAAATGTTTTCCCCTTTATGTAGGAAATATTATGATTTCTAAATCAAACTTTGAACTAAATAAAAGGGATTATCTTGTGTTATATTGATAGAAATCCTCTTAAAATGTAATATAATCATTTTTTAATCATTATATCACATGGGAACCCATGTATTTAAGGGTGTGGATATTTTTAAGTATCTATTTAGGATTATGAAACTTTAACTGATTACATTTGTTCTAAATGAAGTTTACGGTGTTGTGGATGAGAAACAACCCACCATTAGGATAAGTGTGGAACTCCTTAGTACTTGGTTGGATTTATTGTCTTTTGATGGGTGATAGAAGACCGTTAGGCTAGGGAATGACCTCCTTAATGGTTTGTGCACATACTTCGATTAACCATTAGTTCATAGGATGATATGAGGAACTATAGTGCTCACAACCTTTTTTTCTTAGGTTCTCCTATTGTTCATGTATATGGAGCATTTATCTTTCATGGGTTTATTTTCCATTAATAAATTTCTAATCTTGTTTTATGTTTCTTTCCTCCAAAATATAAATGTTTCCATACATATTATTTATTATAAATTAATATGATTGAAGTTTTCTAACAAGCGTCACTCATGGAATTCCTGGGCAGGGATCCTACAAGTCTATTGTTTCCCACACCCTACACACACCCAATGGGTGTATGTAGAACTTGTTTTGAAATTATAAGGTAATGAAAAAAACAGCATAATGGAGGGTATTACAGCTAGTAGAGCTTGGGTTGATGATGGTTACATGGTGGTGAATTGAAACTCATGTCACACAGATGTGGGTGGCCTTTTTTTATTTTGGTTTTAATTTGACATATATTTTATCGCTTATTTAGAATCCATCTCATTTCCTTTTGTACACATATATATGTGTCTTCTCCTTTTTATTATATTTTTAGGTACTTTTCTAATGATTTTTATTCTATGGTTTATTGTATAATTTTATTTATTATTGATTTGTTATAATGTTATGGGTTATTTATCTATTTTTGAATGTTTATATAACTATTGAAGAATGAATTTTCATATTATGTAATTGTAATTTTAGGTTCATGCTTTAGAACCATGTGATGTTTTATTAGGTGAAATAGTTCCCAAGGTATGTTCTTTAATTCCCAAACAATTGTTTTAACCCATTAGGATCTGGAATTCCCTTCGAACCATGACATGGATTGGATCGAGTTTCCATTTCAAGGGTGTCCTTTCTTGGTTTGTGATAGGATCTTTCATGTTTGAGGTTGGTGACTAATTATTATTGAATATTTCTTCTTATTTGTAGGAATTTTTGTTTTTTGTAGGTACAAAAATCTCTCTATGGTTTTTTAAACCTTTAAAGCTGTTAGAAAATATTCAAAAAAAATTATACATGAATGAAATTTCACCTTAAATTGATATATTTCATAATGATTTTATATATTTCAGCTCAATATTTTATATTACTCTAATTTCATTGAGTAGGGTTAGTTGGACATCAAGGAAGAATCAACATTTTTGGAATGACCTATGAAGATATAGGTCTATCTAGAGATGGTATCTCATGGGAAATTACTTCCTTTAGTGATTTTTTAAGGAGGTATGATTGTTTTATAAGAATACACATGTGTGTTGGAGTAATATATGTAGGCTCAAAATTTAAATCTTCTTTGAACCTTATCACTTGTAGTGAAGTTTTACATTATTCTTGTATTAAATAAATTGATGACTTAATTTCAGTTAAAATATATTATTGAGTATCTTTTAATATTGAGGGGACTATTTAAAATTTAAATTATGTATTGTTTAGTTTGTTAAATTTTAGTGTTCATCACTTTTCATTATTCTCATGGATGACAATTTTTTGTGAGATATATATTATGAAGCCCTGTATTTTCAGTGCCTTTCATTCTTAATGTTATAGGAAAGTTAAATAATGAATTATATGTTATGGTATATATTTTTATGTGTATATTTATCTAACATGAAAATAATGCTTCAATGGGTTTAATTATTCTATGATTTGTTCCATGGGTGGATATTTTTTCTTATGTTTTGGATATAAATAATAATATCAAATATTATCATCATAAACTATGAATTAAAGGATGGTTTTATAGGTTACATAATAGTTATTATCTCTATGTTTTAATAAGTTGGGCATTAAGGTTTTGGTGTCTTATTTTGTTATTCTTTGAAAAATAATACATCACAGTTTTAGTTTATGACTTTTAAGGAGTTTTTAAACTGCTCCATACTAATAACTATTTTACGATAAATATTTTCAAGAAATTAATAATTTCAAAAGGAAACTGGTTGTGGTTTTGAAGTAATATTTTTTCATTCCATGAATTTTTAATCAACCCTTTGAATATGTAAATTATGGAATGATGACATATTTTAATCTATAATTCTTTTAGATTTCATTATTTTAAAATGACATATTCTGAAACATTTAAGGGGATAAAATGATGTTTTTCCATGTGATTTTTGGATTTCAAATTGACCAACACTCATTGCTATGTAATTAATATAATTACATGAGTATTTTTTATTGCCTCGTTCTATTTAAAAATCTGACTAATTTATTACTTTCCCTTCAGTTTCACCTCAACTATGAGAACATTTGAAAATAAAGAGAGTTTTCTAGACATTGTTGGATACTGCTTTGATAAAATTTAACTAGAAACTGTACATGAGACTAATTATAAATTGATCATGGTATCTTCTTCTAAATTATTCTACTTATTTTATCTTCTGTTTACCTTCATGAGGAACCATGAATAGTAAATTAAGTGTTGATTCTTAGGAAGATTAGTGTTGGGAGATTGATTATAAATCAATGAGATTATTTTTTCAATAATATAGAGATTTGTGTAACAATATTCACACTTAGATGAAGATACAATTAAATATTTTGTTTGAGTTACGTGATTTAGGAACTCTATTTAGATTTATTGTTGTTGATATAGAATCATCATGATTTATAATCTTTGATTATGTTGATGACATTAGATTAATTATTAAAATTAAATGAGTCTTAATAGGAAAGTGATATGACTTCTAGTCATTATTTATTTCATTATTATTATAGTTTAGGATAATATAGATTATTGTAGTAGCATTAAACATGTGGTATCATGATATAGATATGGTAATTCAACAAGGATGATGTTATTAGATTGAATAGTATAGTTATACCCTAGATATGGTAAGAGAATGAATAAATGAATTAATTAAAGATGTGTAATGGAATGGGATATATGATAATAAATGAAATAAATAAATTAATTATTCAAATTAACTGTTTAAAGTGTAAATAAATAATGTGGTTATTTGTAATGAATATGAAATGGAAATAATGATTTCATAAATTGTAAAAATTGATTGTATGTTTGATGATTCAAAATTTATTATATTATTATAGTTAGTATTGATTGTTGTATGGTAATGAAGTGGTATGTGGAGGGATGATTTTAAAGGTTTCATTGATTATATTTGGTATTTAAGGTGGTATTTGTAAAGACCCGTAAAATTCAAGGGAAAGTTTTTCTTAATTTTCTTTGGGATTTTACAAGAATGCGTTTTCTGAAGGCACTTGATTTCGAGGCCCAGTGTGCCCAGAATTTCTATCCGAAGTTTAGCTCGGGTACGTTCAGTGAATGAACGAGTGGGTTTTTTTAACTTTTGAACCGGTGCTCAGAATCGAATTCCGAGGAACCGATGGATTCGCAGCACCGGTGATTGCTTAGGAACACCTTTTCCGGAGTTGTGTTTACACAAGAGAAGTTGTTACAAATTGTGGAAGGTAAAATAAAAATTGAGCATCAATTTTTATTTCTTTCTAAGTGGTTTAAACTATAGAGTGGAAGTTAGGGAAAACCACCCAACTTCCCATGGGAGGTTATGAGGGTGGTGGGGCCCACACGAACCCCACCCCTTCATATTCCCTAACTACTTCAACTCACCATTCAATTTGATAACTTATATAAATTAAATAGCTGTGTTTATTTTGAATGTTTGAAATTCAAATACTTAAGTCATGTTAATAAAATAATTAAAGTACTTATTTTATTTTGGTTGGAACTTGTTGCCTTGAGAGGCTTTGGAGAAAAGCTAAGGGGATTGAAGATCTTCTTCTTCTTCGAGGAAGAACGCGAAGAACACGAAGAACGCCCGATCCTCGGAGATCGACGACGCGACACCGATGGATCTTTTCTCCGCGACGCGACGATTCGCCTTCCGCGATGCCTTCTTCCGCGGCGGTTATTTCCGCGATGAACCCTCGCTCAACGAATTCGACGAGGTAGGGGATTTATGCGTTTCTATTCGTGAATTTCTTCCGTCATCATTCCTCATACAATTGGACCTCTTGTTATCAGTTAACGGGATGGGCCGGACCGCACAAACACGGCCGACCCTCCTCCCCTTTTTCTCTTGTCTACCTTGTGGTGGAATGGAACAAGGATGGTGCGGTGTCGTCGCACCATGCGGGGTATTGCAGCAAGGAATGCACGGTGCCGTCGCGCCACGCCGTTGAATCGAGCAAGATCGCGGTGCTGTCGCGCCTCGTCGGAGAACCCCGAAGGCACCACGGCCGGAGCAGGGCCGCTGCGGAGGGGTGCGGCGGAGTAGGGACCAGCGTCCAGTTCCAGGTCGCTGGCATCGGAGCAGGGGGACCGGCCAGCGCTGATCTCGTGGCGGCAACAGTCGGCCAGCCGGAGCGGGCCGGCCGGACAGCGGAGGAGCCGGTGGTTATGACCCCCGGCTGGCCGGAAAAGCAGTGACCCCCCACATGGGGTCCGCGGTTACACAAAGGGGGCAGCGCCCCCCCCCCCCCCCCCCATCCGCTCGGCCGAAACGGCCGAGCCGCCTGGCTAGCACCAGCGCGCCGGGCCGGCTACCCAGGCCGGACCGCCAGGTCGGGCCGCGCCCAGGCCGGGCCGGGCCACACCCAGGTCGCGCCGGGCCGTGCCAGCCGGGCCGGGCCAAGCCCAAGCAGGCCGGACCCGGACCTGGGATGGGTCGACCCGGTTCGGGCCGACCCAGAGGGTATCGGGCCGGGTCGGACCGGGCTCGAACCCCCTAATACCGGACCCCTCATGGTCTTTTGCCCATAACCTGGGTTGTGGACCTCCGATCGACGCACCACCAACTGCGATGTGATCCTTGGATCGAGACCGACTTTTCAGTATATCGCACTCAAGGTTTCGGAGGACTTTGGGTTCGGCTAGGTTGGTTCGTACACGAAACCAACCGGGCCCTCGGAGTGGAAACACTTATAACTTGAGCTCTGGACATCCGATTGATGTGCCATTGACTTTGATGGATTAATCTTAGTGAGATGGACCTTTTGGCTTACTTCGCTCGAGGTTTGGACGTAGTTGGAGTATGGTCGTGTTGGTTTTGACTTAAAACCCAACCGGGCCCCTGGGACGAAAAAGCCAATAACTCTCAGACCGGGCATCTGATTGACGCGCCGTCTGTGACGTTGAGTTCCTATTGATGATACATAACTTTTGGTTACATAAACTCTAGACTTCGTTTCTGTTGATGTATCAGCCCCTCAGCTCGTCGAGCAGACCCTCCCGAACGAGCATGATGTGTGCGGGAACCCTAGAGCTGGCTGCGACTGCGACGACGATGACGATTGTACAGAAATCCTCCGTGGATTCGACGACGACGACTACAGCACTCAGTGATCCTACGTGGATCAATGCTACCAATCCAGTGTGGGTCAGATCCTATGTGGGTCAGCGCTCAGCGGTCCTGTGTGGGCCAGCACCTACAGATCCTCTGTGGGTCTGATCCTGTGTGGGTCATTGCGGGGGTTAGTTACCTATCGATCCTTTGTGGGTCATTGTGGGGGTTAGTACCTATCGATCCTGTGTGGGTCTGACAGCTTAGATGAATCAGTGACAATATCTGATCATCTCTATCATCTTACGAATAAGTATTCCTGTATGAGCTGAATCTTGAATTTCAATCCCTATCTTCAATAAGATTGACTTGATATCCTGTGTGGATTACCTTATGATTTCTTGTGTGGATTGGGTTGTGATTTTCTGTGTGGACTGGGTTGTACTTGAGCTCGTATGTTGGAGCCAAACGAGAATTGAAGACTTAGGTATATGTATGGGCATATACCTAAGTAATGTCGGATGTTACTTCGTGATTGTATCTTTCCTTTTTGGATTCTGGGAGACCTTCGGGGGTCTCGGGGTCCCTACTGAGTAGCTTATACTCACCCCTTCACAGGCTATGCCCACACTATGTTGTGTTGGTTGCAGACGACGGACATCGCTGATCATGGTTGAGGCATGAGGAGCAGGTCCGTACCCAGAGGTGGACCACTGGGCGGGGCGTACTCGGAGCCGACGACTGGACCCGAGGAGCTGTGGAGGCTATCTGTACCCACCCTTCAGGTGGGCCTTCCAGTGGACGGCTTGAGGCTATATATTTACCTTTCAGTTGTTGTACTCCCTTTTTCATTTGTACTTTACTTTCAGTTTGGGTTTGTATTCTGGCCCACTTACTTTTCTACACTACTATTGTACCAATTTTTTACTTAGTGTTTACTTCTTCTTGCTTTCTCTGTGGGTTTGTTTACATTACAAAGGCAATGTCTTCCCTTTTTACCAGGAATTACGCATTGGTGCTAGTCGCCAGCCCTTGTCCTATGGAAGGCGGGCTTGGGGTAGTCACGGCACGGGCCCCGAGGACGGGTCGTGACAAATTGGTATCAGAGGAGTTATGTTCTACCGCATAACTCAGGACTCTGATCTTTTTCTATGTAAAGAAATATTATTAAGATTATTGAGTGTGGTTATCAGTCCAGGGAGTCGAGTGTTGGTGCAGCGGCCGACGTATCCATACACCAGGACCCTGACTTATGATTTCTGACTTAACGCATGAAAACATTGATTGCATGTGTGTTTCAAGTTTCTTTGTGCTTACTTTGTGTCATCTCACCAGGTATACTGTTTGACCGTGCCGGGCCTATTTCTTTTCAGGATGGCCCCACGGCAGTAGCCAGCTAGGGTTCCAAGCGTTGTACGTGATGACATCCCACCGAGCGACGAATCCTCGGTACAGGGCCCTTTGACAGCAGAGGCACCGGCGGTACCGCTACCCTCTGAGCCACCGATGCTACCAGCCCCAGCCGCTGACGATGCACGTCGCCTTAGTGCACTGCACGATTTTCAGCATCTGTGACCGCCCAGGTTCCATGGGGAGACGAACCCTCAGGCAGCCAAGGATTGGCTGGAGGCAGTTGTACGGGTTGTAAGGTTAGTGAGTACACCATCAGACCTCATGGTGATCCTCGCAGCGAGCCTCCTGCATGCGGCAGCAGGAAGATAGTGGAGCTTGATGCTCTAGGTGCACGAAAAGGCATCACTCCTCTGGACAAACTGTGAGAGCACCTTTCGATTGGAGTTCTTCCCAGCCACCCTCCATGCGGTGCGCATCCAAGAGCTTCTACAGCTGCGGCAGGGCAGCTTGACGGTCGCCCAGTACTCGGCGAGATTTACCTATCTCCCGCGCTACTCGACAAACATGGTACAAGAACCATTCTTCCGGGCCCGGACCTTCGAGCAGGGATTGAGTCATGAGATCAGGGCATCGCTGATCTCCCTCAGCATTCCGACACAGGCAGGGGTACTGGAGCGATCCCTTCTGATCGAGAGCTTCCTTGCTGAGCCTACATCAGCAGCGAGACCTACCGCAGGGCGACACGTAGCAGAGTCTTCTGCCGCAGGCAGTCGACGGATGAATCATGGGTCCAGGCAGACCAGACCCTCAGGTAGACGGCCTCAGGACACTGGCTCAGTGGTGCGGGGCACACAGCGCGGAGCCAGTCTTTCGAGAGGCAGACAGTGCTACGCATGCGGCGGGCAGGGCCACATGGCTCGTGACTGCCCGACCCGCCCTGCGGAGGAGCAATAGATGGTTGAGGGGCCACCCAGACAGAGGCAGAGGGCCAACCGTGGTGGTCCGCAGGGGGTAGGCGGACGAGGCAGAGGAGCTGTCCGAGAAGTAGGTGGTGGGTGACGCTTTGAGGCTCTACCACCACCGCCGCCAGGAGGTCCACCCCGACCACAGGGAGCTGGCGGGCAGAGACAGGCACATCTTCAGGCAGCAGAGGCCTACAACCACGGTGCACCCGAGATGATTCGAGGTACTATTTATGTCTATTCCACCCATGCTGCAGTTCTTATAGACAGAGGAGTGAGCCATTCTTTCATAGCCAATGCCCTTGTTGGGAGCTCGGAGATTCCGACAGAGTCGTTGGGTCGATCCTTACGGCTAGAGACTCTTACAGGAGCAGACTTGATGATTACGCACTGGTGCCGGCAGTGTGAGCTTACTCTTGGAGGCGAGAGCTTCGGCTGAGATCTTCTTGTAGCGACGTCGAGGCCTTACGACGTCATCTTGGGCATGGATTGGTTATCTACAGTCCATGCTCAGATTGAATATATTAGGCACAAGGTGTGACGTGTACGCACCGACGAGAGCAGGTTCACCTTCACTGGCGAGAAGGGAGCCTTCGCAGCACAGGGTGGACTCACGCAGAGGAGAGTACATCCCATCACTCATCAGTTGGCTAGCATCATCCTAGGAGCAGTTGACGTGTAGAGTCCTGGTTTTCCTGCAGTGGTGGATCAGTATGCAGACGTTTTCCCTGACGACGTTCCAGGACTAACTCCTCGCAGAGAGGTATACTTTTATATTGACATGTACCCCGGGACAGCCCTGATATCCACCCCAGCATATCGGATGGCCCCCGCTGAGCTTCGAGAGCTATGGGTACAGTTGTAGGTCTTGCAGGGCAAGGGATTCGTCCGACCTAGTGTTTCACCCTGGGCTTCCCCGATATTGTTCGCCAAGAAAGCGGACGGGAGCTTGTGACTTTGTGTCGACTATCGTCGTCTGAACCAGGTTACAATGAGGAACAAGTATCCGCTATCGAGGATTGAAAATCTCTTTGATCAGCTCAAGGGAGCATGGTGGTTCTCAAAGATAGACCTCAGTTCAGGCTATCACCAACTCAGAGTTCGGGACGAGGATGTGCAGAACATGGCCTTCACGTGTCGGTATGGCCACTATGAGTTCTTGGTTATTCCATTCGGCGTAACCAATGCTCCAGAAGTGTTCATGGCCCTCATGAACATGATCTTTCAGCCATACCTCGATCGATTTTTTGGGGTCTTCATCGACGACATTTTGATATACTCGACGACTGAGGAGGAGCACGCCTACCACTTACGGGTTGTACTAGAAACACTCCAAGAGCACCATCTTTCTGGAAAGCTCGTGAAGTGTCAGTTCTGGATACGTGAGGTCCACTTCTTGGGACATGTCATCTCTGAGGCGGGAGTTGCGGTGGATCCTACGAAGATCGAGCCAGTGCTAGCTTGGGATCCACCCAGGAGCATGACGGAGGTGCGGAGTTTCTTGGGACTAGCTGGATACTACCGGAGATTTGTGCCATACTTATCCAAAGTTGTGGCACCACTCTCATCTTTGACAAAGAAGGGGAAACTCTTTGTGTGGTCAGACAGATGTCAGCAGAGCTTCCAAGAGCTGAGAAAGAGATTGACCAGCGCGCCTATCCTGAGGCTACCGGAGGAGGGAGTTGGGTACGTAGTTTACTGCGATGCATCAGGGACCGGACTCGGATGTATCCTGATGCAGGAGAAGGCCGTGATTGCCTATGGATTACAACAGTTGAGGAAGCATGACAAAAACTATGCTACCCATGACCTGGAGTTAGCAGCAGTGGTCTTCGCTCTGAAGATGTGGCGACACTATCTGATGGGCGAGCGCTTTACAGTCTATTATGACCACCAGAGTCCCAGTAATATCTTCTCGCAGAAGGACCTGAACCTGAGATAGCAGCGATGGATTGAGTTCCTACAGGACTATGACTTTGAGATAGTCTATACTTTTGGAAAGGGGAACGTGGTAGCCGATGATCTCAGCAGGAGGACGGGCATTCAGCTACTTGGGGAGGCGATAGAGCAGCTAGCCACTTTGCAGATATCCTTCGTGGATAGAGATGGAGCAGCCTTTCTTCAGTCACTCACAGTCACTCCTCCACTACTGCAGCGGGTCAGAGAGGCACAACGTGGGGATGCTAACTGTGAGACGCGACGTGCGCAGATATCCTCAGGACAGGCACCTGATGGTTTCTCTTTAGGAGGAGAGCATGACGTCCTTTTTAGAGGACGTACCTTGGTACCAGTTGATTTACGGGAGGAGGTTCTGAGAGAGTTTAAAACTTCCCCTTTGGAAGTACATCCTGGAGTGGTGAAGATGTACCAGGATCTCAGATGACAGCACTGGTGACTGGGCATGAAAAAGGTTGTGGCAGAGTTCATTTCTCGATGCCTCACCTGCCAGCTGGTGAAGGCACAGCACCAAGTACCAGCAGGCTTGGTATAGCCTTTGGAGGTCCCAGAGTGGTAGTGGGATGGCATATCTATGGACTTCGTGACTGGACTTCCACGCACTTCCAGAGGTCACGACTCCATTTGGGTGATTGTCGACCAACTCACCAAGTCGGCTCACTTCTTACCCATCAGAGAGCAGGGCTCAGTGGAGAGCTTGGGACGTCTCTACGTTCAGAAGATTGTACGGCTTCATGGTGTGCCATCATCCATCGTCTCTGATCGAGATTCTCGCTTTACTTCCCGGCTTTGGAAGGGGTTGCAGGAGGCATTCGGAACGCAGCTACGTCTGAGTACCGCCTTTCACCCTCAGACAGATGGTCAGACGAAGAGGACCATTCAGACTCTCGAGGACATGCTCCGCGCATGTGTCCTCGACTTTGGTCGCTGCTGGGAGGACCACCTACCCTTGGTGGAGTTTGCGTACTACAACAGCTACCACTCCACCATCAGGATGGCACCATACGAGGCGTTGTATGGCTGACCTTGCAGATCTCCTCTGTGCTGGACAAACCGTGGGGAGTCAGCACTTGTGGGACCGGAGATGGTCTAAGGCACGACAGAGAAGGTCCAGGTCATCCAGGAGCAGATGAGGACAGCTCAGAGCTGGGAGAAGTCTTATGCTGACAGGAGACGGAGGCCACTATAGTTCGAGGATGGCGACCACATCTTCTTGCGGGTCTCACCTTGACGTGGATTACGGAGATTTGGAAGAGGCGGCAATTTGTCTCCACGCTTCATCGGACCATTCCAGGTCCTCAGCAGGATTGCCGAGGTGGCTTATCACCTGGCTCTACCACCTCAGTTGCACCGAGTGCACGACGTTTTCCACGTATCCCAGCTGAGGAGATACGTGCATGACCCGACGCATGTCATCGACCATGGGGAGCTAGACATTGATGATGGGGAGACTTTTGCGGAGGTCCCGGTGGAGATCAAGGATCGACAAGAGCGGGTACTACGTGGATGGTAGATTCCTCTAGTGCGCATCAGATGGCAGCACGGGAACCTCTAGGAGAGCACTTGGGTGCGGGAGGCTCAGATGCGTGCAAAGTACCCACATTTGTTTCCCTAGTTTTTTATGTATCTTTACGGGGATGTAAAGCCCTGAGGTGGGAGTAATGTAAAGACCCGTAAAATTCAAGGGAATTTTTTATTAATTTTCTTTTGGATTTTACAAGAACGTGGTTACTGACGACACTTGATTCTGAGGCCCAGTGTGCCCGGCATTTTTATCCGAATTTTAGCTCGGGTACGTTCAGTGAACGAACGAGCGGGTTTTTCTAACTTTTGAACCATTACTCGGAATAGAATTCTGAGGGCACCGATGGATTCACAACGCCGGTAATTGCTTAGGAACACCTTTTCCGGAGTTTTGTTTACACAGGAGAAGTTGTTAAAAATCGTGGAAGGTAAAATAAAAATTGAGCATCAATTTTTATTTCTTTCTAAGTGGTTAAAACCTTTGAGTGGAAGTTAGGGAAAACCACCCAACATCCCATGGGAGGTTATGAGGGTGGTGGGGCCCACACGAACCCCACCCCTTCATATTCCTTAACTCCTTCAACTCACCATTTAATTTGATAACTTATGTTAATTAAATAGGTGAGTTTAATTTGAATTTTTGAAATTCAAATACTTAAGTCATGTTAATAAAATAAGTAAAGTACTTATTTTATTTTGGTTGGAACATGTTTCCTTGAGAGGATTTGTAGAAAAGATAAGGGGCTTGAAGATCTTATTCTTCTTCGACGAAGAACGCGAAGAACGCGAAGAGCGCCGGATCCTTGGAGATCGACGACGCGACGCCGACGAATCTTTTCTCCACGACGCGACGATTCTCCTTCTGCGACGCCTTCCTCCGCAATGGTTATTTCTGCGATGAACCCTCACTCAACGAATTCGACGAGGTAGGGGATTTATGCGTTTCTATTCGTGAATTTATTCCGTTATCTTTCCTCATACAATTGGACCGCTTGTTATCAGTTAACGGGAGGGGTCGGACTGCACAAACATGGCCGACCCTCCTCCCTTTTTTCTCTTGTCTACCTTGTGGTGGAATGGAATGAGGATGGCGCAGTGCCGTCGCACCGCGCGGGGTCTTGCGTCAAGGAATGCACGGTGCCGTCGCGCCGCGTTGGAGAACCCCGAAGGCACCACGGCCGGAGCGGGGCTGCGGCGGAGGGGCGCAACACCATCGCGCCGCCCCAAGCAGACCAAGGCCGCGGCCATAGGCCCCAGTGGAGAAGGGACTGGCGGCCGGTTTCGGGCCGTCGGCATCAGAGCAGGGGGACCGGCCAGCGCCGGTCCCGTGGCGGCAACAGCCGGACGGCCGGAGCGGGCCGGCCGGTCAGTGGAGGAGCTGGGGGTTATGACCCTTGGCTGGCCGGACAAGCAACGGCCCCCCACATGGGGGTCACGGTTACACACAGGGGGGGGCAGTGCCCCCCCCCCCCCCCATCCGCTCGGCCGAAACGGCCGAGCCACCTGGCTAGCGCCAGCGCGCCGGGCCAGCTGCCCAGGCTGGGCCGCGCCGCGCCCAAGCGGGCCGGACCCGGACCCAAGATGGGTCGACCCAGTTTAGGCCGACCTAGAGGGTATCGGGCCAGGTCGAACTGTGCCCGAACCCCCTAATATCGGACCCCTCACGGGCTTTTGCCCATAACATGGGCTGCAGACCTCCGATCGACGCACCACCAGCTGCGATACGATCCTTGGATCGAGACGGACGTTTTGTTATAATGCATCATGGTTTCAGAGGACTTTGGGTTCGGACGGGTTGTTCCGTACATGAAACCAACCGGGCCCTCAGAGCGAAAACGCTTATAACTTGAGCTCCGGACGTCCGATTGACGTGCCGTTGACTTTAATGGATTCCTCTTAGTGAGACAGACCTTTTGGCTTACTCTGTTCAAGGTTTGGATGCAGTTGGAGTATGTCCAGGTTGGTTTTGACTTAAAAACCAACCGGGTCCCTGGGACGAAAAAGCCAATAACTCTCAGACCGGGCGTCCGATTGACGCGTCGTCTGTGACGTTGAGTTCATGTTGACGATACGGAACTTTTGGATACATCAACTCCAGACTTCGTGTCATTTTATGTATCAGCCCCTCGGCTCGTGAAGCGGACCCTCCCGAACGAGCTTGCTGTGTGCGGGAACCCTAGAGCTGGCTGCGGCTGCGGCGACGATGACGACTGTACAGAAATACTCCGTGGATTAGACGGAGATGACTACAGCACTCAGCGATCCTACATGGATCGGTGCTACCGATCCTGTGTGGGTCAGCGCTCAACCGTCCTGTGTGGGCCGGTGCCTAAAGATCATGTGTGGGTCCGATCCTGTGTGGGTCATTGCGGGGGTTAGTACCTATCGATCCAGTGTGGGTCTGACAGCTTAGATGAATCAGTGACAATATCTGATCGTCTCTATCGTCTTACGAAGAAGTATTCCTATGTGAGATGAATATTGACTTTCAATCCGTATCTTCGATAATATTGACTTGATATCCTTTGTGGATTACGTTATGCTTTCCTATATGGATTGGGTTGTGATTTCCTGTGTGGACTGGTTTGTACTTGAGCTCAGATGTTGGAGCCGAATGAGAATTGAAGACTTAGGTATATGTATGGGAATATACCTAAGTAATGTCGGATGTTACTTCATGATTGTATCTTTCCTTTGTGGATTCTGGGAGACCTTCGGGGGTCTCGGGGTCCCTACTGAATAGCTTATACTCACCCCTGCACGGGCTATGCCCGCACTACGTTGTATTGGTTGCAGAAGACAGACAGTGCAGATCGTGGTTGAGGCACGAGGAGCAGGTCGGTACCCGGTGGTGGACCACTGGGCGGGGCGTACTCAGAGCCGACGGCTGGACCTGAGGAGCTGTGGAGGCTATCTTTACCCACCCTTCAGTTGGGACTTCCAGTGGACGTCTTGAGGCTACGGATTTACTTTTCAATTGTTGTACTCCCTTTTTCAGTTGTACTTTACTTTCAGTTTGGGATTGTATTCTGGCCCACTTACTTTTCTGCACTACTATTGTAGCCAGTTTTTACTTAGTGTTTACTTCTGCTTTCTTGCTCTGTGGATTTGTTTACTTTACAAAGGAAATGCCTTCCCTTTTTACCGGGAATTATGCCTTGGTGCTAGTCGCCAGCCCCTGGCCTATGGAAGGCGGGCTTGGGGTAGTCATGGTACGGGCCCCGAGGACGGTTCGTGACAGTATTTTTGAGATATTATATATCAATTTATGTTTTTTTATTTCTACACACCACCACTCAAGTTGGATAACATAAATGAAGACCATATGATGTTTTGAGAACTTGGTGAGCCATAAAATATAGGATATAGTTGGAATTAGTGGCCAACTAGACCCCCTAAAATATCTTCAATTCCATTTATGGTTTCAGTTATGTGTTTGTGGTTATGTGGATATGGTTAAGTGGTTGTGGTATAATGTATATTGGGATGCGATTTTGTAATTATATGGTTATGGAATTAGTATGTTTTGATATATATATATATATATATGAAAAGTGATGGGAGTGTCAAGTCATATCTCATTAAAATGTGGTGGAGACTAGATCCATGTGGAAGTGAGTTTGTGTTACATATTCACTATATTTTCATGATTCATTATTCTTATACTATTGGTGAATATGGATATTTTTGTGGGGAGATTTTTTTTTTTAGATTTACCTAGAAAGGGGTATGTTTTACTTTCATTGTTTATTCTTCAAATCATTATTGTGATTATATTTCATTAAAAATAGAATTTATGGGGACGAAAATAATGCGTATATTTATAATATTAACATTAATTATATATAATATTTTTACATATTTTTATGATTGAATTGGAGATCATGATGAACCTTAATAGCTTGTGACTGGATAATTAATTTTCATTAGATGGGATTATGGTTTCCTTAAGATATATTTCAGTTATTCATTTTGGAATTAAAGTTTTTATATTTTATTTGTGTCATATTACATTACATTAATTTTATAGTGGTTTTGGTGTGTTTGGTTTTATCTTATCTATGTTGTTTGTGTTGACTTGTTTGTTTCCTTCCATTCATGGGATCGAAGATTTTAATGCCCTGCATATTTGATTTTTCGAACCCTAAATGTTATTATCTACATTGTGGCCAATTATATGTCAGATTTGATGGTTATAATTAACTTCAATAATGACCTAGTATGTGTTCTATTAGAATTAGGTATGATAGGGGAGACTGAAAGACGAGGGTTTCACATGATTAGATTATTTAGGGAAATACAATTAATAGTTTCTATAAGGTAGGGAGTGTTATGTGATGTATTAAAGGAATTTATTTGTTTTATTATCTATGTATATTGAGTTATTATAGGTGATTCATGGTACACCATTGTTTATATTTCCTATTATATTGAAGATATATCATGAATTGAGGTAGCAGTTTTAATGGTCTCAGTTGAAGAGATATTTTATTGAGTTTGTTTTGTGATGTATTACCTATAAGTGGGTGAAGTTTGAATATTAATTTATAGATAGTTTATTAAAGGATTTATAAATTCTTCTATGTAAGTAGGATGATATATCCATGTATTTTTTTAATTTTATTTCATCATTCATTAAGTGTTCGTGATGTTATATCAGTGATTATGGATCGATTAATAAATTTGGTTTATTTTCTACCCATCATAGTGTATATTTCATAGGATTTAGTGTCAGGGTTTTCTATGTAAGATGTGGTAAAATTTCATGCATTACCTCATTTGATTATGTCTAATCATAATAATCAATTTACTTCTTGGATATAAAGGGGATTCAAGTATTTTTTTTAGAACTTATTTATTTATGAGCACTGTATTTCATCTACAAATAGATGAAAAAACATAGAGATTGACTTAAAACATTGAGTATATTCTTCAATTAATCATTTTGGATTTTGGTTTATTATGGATTGAACATAAACATTTATTATAGTTTTCTTACAATAACAAATTTCATTATTTGATTAGTACGGACTTATATGAGGTGTTGAATGGTTTCCCTTAACTATATTTATTGTATTTGGTGGATATTATTGAGATGTTGGTGAATCATTCTGATTTGGTTTAGCATATATCGAATAATGTTCATTTTATTCATAAGTATATGAGGATACCTTAGAGTAGGATGTTTTCATATGTGGATTAGTGGAATAGGAATTTGGAGTTTGAGGTTTGTGGTCACATTATCCTTACTTGTTTCTTTATGACATTACCATCATTAGTTTGGTGGAGGTAGTACGTTACCTAGAGATTTATTTTACATTTATAGGTATTGAAAAAAATTATATAGGTGGCATATATTATAACAATTCCTCAATTTTTTGAAATATTTCATTATATGTTTTGTGTTTCATAATTTAGCCAGTAAATATTTAATTATTATGATGAAATTAATATGAGAAATTTGGAGTTGGATGGGGGTGTGTTGTTTATTGAGTATCTGGATAATAATAAAAATTACCATGAGCTGATTTTATATAGATATTTAATTCTATAGGAGTGTATTATTTATATGCATGGTGGAATTTTTGAGATCACCCAGATGTAAAATTCCCAAATGTTGTTTCAATTTCAGGATTTATTTTCATATGTTGTTTTATTATTTTATTTTTTTGTGGATATTTATGGTGAATGTTATGGTGTTGATGATGTTGTTATTGATATGTTATATATGTTTTTTTCATTTTCATTTTATTTTTATGATTGTTATTTTCAAGGATAAATATTCATTAATGTGTTGAGAATATAGAGAACCTACTTTTTTATATTTTAGAGTGTGTGTGGTTTTTAATTTAATGGGTAAATAAAAATCCTTGGGATTGAGTCACATTTCCAAATTTGGAGGTCCTTATTGAATATACTTAAAGATTACAAAATTTTGAAGCACATATTGGGTAAAAATATATATTAATTAATTCTTTTAGGTAATGGATAGTGTCTGAGTTATAGTGATTGGTGAACTAGTGAAATATTTGTCTTCCCCAACATTATTTCCAAAAAATAGAATTCTTGAATATTCATAAGGATATTTTATCATTTTTTTTCATAGTTTCCCAAGATATTTTAGATATTTTGTTTTAGATAATGGTATAAGGGAATTATATAATGTAATTTTTAAGGGAAATTATATTTTTTTTGTGATTGAATGTTGTTATTTGAAGAATATTTTATAGAAGTTTGATAGGACCAGGTCATGATATTTAGTTAGACATAAAGGTAAATTAAAAATTTCTATTATAGTTAATTTATTTATTAACTAGTGTTGGAAGATTTTGAATTAAATAATTTGATTTTAGTGGATCAGTTAAATATATTGTTGATATGGTATATAGTTTTTGAGAGTGGTTATTTTTTATTTGATAGTGTGTTCTAAAGGGTGATTCATTGTGATATATTACCAAGTTCTAAAGGGTAATTCTATGTGATATGTCTTTTAGTTTTATAGGGGGATTTTTAGTGAACTTATTACTAGTTTTGGTAGATGATTCATTATAATATGAGAACATGTTTTCAAGGGTGATGTTTGGGGTTTCAACTATTATTTTTTGTTGATGTAGGTTTTCATTCGAGTTAATGGTTTCAAATTATGTGGTGCGGCTCCTAACATATTTATTTTTTAAAAATAAATTTTAAAAGATGATATCTGGAGGGGGTACTCTATAAGGTGTTCTATTCTTGAATTAATATTTATGATGGTTCTTTCCAAGGATATGTGTTTCCATGATTTTCTCTAGTATATAATATTACTAGGTATAGGTTTCAATGATTTTTTGGGTAGTTAGGTATTATATTATCCTCTTTCAAGTAAAGGCGTTATATTTAGCATTTAGATATAGCTATGGTAGAGTTGGATGCTAGGTAAATATATTTTCCTTATTTTCATGGAGGTGTGATGTGTAAATTAGGATTTACCTATGTGGTGGTAGGGAATGTGTTGTTATCTCCCCCGCCCCATGGGTTAAAGCATGATGTGATGCCTTGAGATAAACTAATTCCATAGAAGTGAAAAAACTACTACCCTAGTTTAAGATGATTTGTTTGGAAGCTTTTTTTACAGATCCCTTCTATGTTATGTTATTTGAGTGATGAAGAATATTTATTTTCTAGATGAATCAAAAATTGAGTACATGAAGGATAAGTGTTTCCCAACATCCTAAAATAGTAGAAGTCTTTTGGATGGTCAAATGAGTAGAGGTTTACTCCTCTACCAACTTTTGAATAGTTTTTATTATTCCCATGGGTAATTATAAAATAGTATTAGAAATGGGTTATAGGTATTACATATAATGTTTAGAGTGGAATATTAGGTTGTTGGGTTTGATTTGTTGGGCCTTTCTCTATTGTATTTCGTGGTCTGAGTTATTATATATATATAAACATTTAATTTGAGGGTGTGTGACTATGGTGATATATAGGATAGATTTAGTTAAATTTAAAGAATTATGGGAGGTATTTATAGTTTATCTATTTTGTACTTAGATGTATTAATTTTCGTTGATCACATGATTATAATTGGAAGAAGGAATATGAACATAGTTGGAATATTTATACACATACTTTATTTTATATTCACTTGTTAGAAATTTAAGAGTATTTTGGTGGTGAATTTGGTAAAAATTAGCTTTATTAGTGGTTAATATCATGATTTATTGTGGTTATATTGTTTTATTATTTTAGAGATTTTTAGTTTAATTGTGTTTTATTAGGGATTCAACGATATATTTTGTCACTGGTACTTAATATTCTTCTATTTTATTTCATGAAATTTCATTCATTTAATTTCGAAATTGAATTATTCTATATATTTACCTAGATATTTCATTATTTTACATCCTGGGCCTGAATTTTTGGGAGCAATATCTTCTATTTGTGTGTATTAAACACCCTAATTATAATTTCCCCCTATTATTTTTGATATTATCTTGGGATGACACCTTTAATTATTTTGGGTAGCATAGGTATGGTTGTTGAAAATAATCAAGCTATGACATTTGATATCTCCGACTTCTTTCTTCATTCCATCTATATTCTCTTTCTATTGTTTCATATTGGATTTAAAATAATAATCAACTAAGTTAGATTTATTTTCATATTTATTTTAGAAATTAATTACAACCAAGGCTACCTTTATTATATATTTCATGTTGATAATTCCTTCATTATCATCCCCACATAATTATTTTAAATTTTTTGTATTAAATTGTTTTATTTTAATAACTAATAAATATTGAAAATAACAAATCTCCAACTCTTCATATTCATTTCATTATTCTTCTTCTTTAATTAAAATATTACCTTATCTTTGTTTTATTATTCCTCATAGATATATTATTAGATAATTGTTTTGGTTTCTACTCTTATTAATAATATTCTTCTTGAAATCACAAACAAAAATATGTTGAAATATGACCAATATCTTCAAAATTAAAGCATTGAAGTGTAATTTTTCCTACAAATACCATATACCATTCCATATTTTGATGATAGGAATGTCAATATCATGTTTTATTAGTCATGTTGAGGGTATTTCTTGATAGAGAAATTATTTATTACAATAATTCCATTTCATTAGTTTCCTTTTTATCCATGGGAACTTATTAATTCATTTTCATCCCATACACCAAAAATATACTTTATAGAATATTTAGTGAAACTATTTTGTGATATTAATATTCTATAATTAACACATTTATTTTAAAATTGGTTAGAATCCTTCTCAGATTCTACTTAATAATGCTTAAATATTCATTGACCTCACCTAGGACACATGTTACCCAAAACATCAACTATATGATTTAATAAATCATCTAAATATTATTTTTATTGCATATTGATATATTTAAATTTTTCCAATAACACATAAAATTTCACCTCTTTCACATTAAATTAACCATTATAAACATTCATAAACTCCTCACACATTAACATTGAGGATTTTCATCCTATAACATCTATATACACTATATTAGAAAAATATCCTCCTAGTATGCTAATTCTTTTTTCATATGGAACTGTATCCTTACAATATTTATTTATGATGAATCATTCTATTTTATCTTCTATAATGATTCAATGAGTGATAGTAATATAAAAAATTATAAAATTAAATTTAAAGTAATTTAATTTTTAATATTTATATATTTATAAATTTTATCCATTAAATTTTAGTATGCCTTATTTCACTAATGTATCCTTGAATAAATATATAATTATTAAGGAAATTTCACAAATCAAAATCTCTATGTTTTGATATTAATTTTCAGGTACACAAAATAAATTCCATAATGGAGGAGAATCAAAGTATAATTTTTTCTCACATTCATCCCACTTTTTATCTTATTTATATCCTAAGAGGAAAGTTTTATCTGATAACTCTCTACTGAAAATATATAATGTAAATCAAATACAAAACATAAAATCATTTACATGGTTCACCTCTAATATAGTGTCTTGTCCAAAATACATTGAAATATAACATTTTATTTGAATAAATAACTAAATATATTTCAATGATTTTTTAAAATATATATCTTCTCTTCTGGACTCGATGATTTATAATTGTAGGGTGCCCCACCATCACCCTCCTTTAAAATTCACTATTTCGCACCCAATTTGGTACACTATAAACTATAATTATAAAAAAAATATAAGAGATATTATGCCCATTATGTATAAACTATATATAGTATTTTTTTAAACCTTAGAAATATATATCTAGAATAAAATTCTTATTACATCATAGATCTATAGTTTCATAGAATAGTATATAATAATTATCATACAACCACACAACTTGTTCCATAGAAACACCTCTTTATATAGAGAATAAATATCATTGTATCTTATTTCTTATATTATTAGATTTCAAACATAAATCCATCATTAAATTTATTTGAAACCTAATTATATATGTCCACCTAATCTGAATTTTATGACACATTTCATCCTTTATGCTTACCTTATATTAAAGAGGTGGGAAAATAAATATTCGACCATTTTGGGACAAACCAGGCCTTATGTATCAAAAACATAAATTACTTGATTTTATAATTTTAAATTTAAATTATTAATTCTAAAATTATTATTTAAATTTTATTTTATCTTTCAATGATTTATTTCCCATAAACAAGACCAACTTGAATAATGTAAAAATCATCATGAGAAATATGATTTAACTTCTTCAAAAACATGGGAACATGATACAATCCACTTTTTCCACAAATATTTTTTGAATTAAATATAATTATATAAAATAAAAAATATTTTAACAATCACATGAATAATTCCTTAAAAACTCATGAAATTTTCAATAAAAACAAAAAATATATTTTTTTATGGTATACAGTTTTTTTATTCACTATAACAAATTACATGTGGTAGAAAAATAATCATCAACCGTGAAACTTTGGACTATTACATTTTTTTTATATCAAGCCTTTTTAATTTTTAATAATTTATCATTAAATTTATTTATACTCTATAATCAATGAATATGAATTTCATGGTCAATTTAGATGAACTATATGGTCACCCTACCATGACTACTACATTTCTTTACTTTATAACTAATTAAATTCAATTATATTGTCTATGAATGTGAATTGTAAGTCAATAAATATTATAAATATGGTATATTATGATACATAAACAAATTATTTTCAATTTTTATTGAATGATTTATAAATATTGTACATTTTCTTAGACACTACTGCATTTTTTTCAGATGATTGATGATTTCTTCATAATAACTGCATGATCAATTATACAGTGTATTTTAAACATATTCAGGTATTTTAAAAGAATATTATATCCACTTTTAGAATACATATAATACATAATATCACTCCAAAAAAGTATTTTCAATGTTTACCAGTTCAAAAAACCATTCATCACTAGACTTCATCCACCTTGATCATCATCACAATTCTCAAGGCCTTATTGTATCATAAGATATCCCTAATTTATTACATTTATATCATTTTTTCCATATCAATGTTTTGTAAAATACATATACCATGGATTAAAATTAAATAGAATATCTATATATAATATATCATCTTTAATATTGGTTTTTATGTTTTGTAATTTTTTATGTTTTTACGTTTCTATGTTCAAATATTTTGGTCTTGTGTTTTTTATTAGGGTTTAATGTTTATGTTTTTATTATAATATTTTTTTATGGTGACCTTGTTTTATTATTTAGGGTTTATTTTTTAATATTATTCATAATGGGGAATCCATTTTCTATTAAGAAAACAGAATGCAACCTAAACATTCAAAATGTTAAGATAAAAACCTATAAATAAAAAATAATATGAGAAATTATTGAAAATAAATTGAAAATACAAGAGTATGATTCTTAAGTAAACTATAAAATAAACTAAAATCAAAAAAAATCCAAGGAATAACCCAATATATGATCACCATTCATTAATAAATAATGTAACTGAACCAAAAAAATGAGATCTTATAGGCCCCCATCTAAACCTAACCCCAACACCTCTGTCAAATGAACCATTTTATTCTCCCTTTACATTAGAGACCACGCTAAAATAGAATATTCACTCTAAAACTCCAATCATTATTACACTGATATATCCCAAAATAGATGCTTATAGTATCTAACATTCATCTAACCTCTAAAAAACAACTTGAACACCCATGAAAATAGTGGAAACCATAATAAAAATATAAATATGGGTTATCAAAATATTTTTAGAATATATTTTTTCTTTTTTTATACATTTTTTATACCATGAAATTTGAATGAAAAATTGGCTAATATATTTTTATTATAAATTCATATTAAACATAAAATTGTAACACCATGTTACCACTTTCAGGTATTTCTCTTCTCTCTTATCATTTCCCTCTTTAAATGGGGGGCATGTTAGGACTCCAAAGGATAAAGATATATGTCTTGTAAAAATGTCCTAGTTTTCTAGGATGTATGTTTGTTTGAATTAATTTAGTCCAATTATAATTGTGTTGAAGGCTTTGTGGGGTTCTCCAAATGTTTGGAGAACAATGGAGTTGTTTTGTGGATTTTTTAGTAGCGTCTAGGCTTTTCACTTTATGTAGGAGAAATACACACCATGTAATGTGATTAGATGATGTGTATTGGTTGTCATGCAGAAACCATGAACTGGTATAGGGAATGAAAATTTTCCTCACCGAGTAACATGTTTACACACTGTGTAATCGGTGTCGGGTAGAATTCGTGAATTGATAAAAGTATTGAAAGTTACATGCCATGAATTTTTATTACAAGTCATACAATTTTAAAATTCATGATTTTCATAAAAAGGAAATGGTTTTTTCAGTATAATTGGTATTCAGGAAATATATGTTGTGAAAATGGGTTTCACACAATATAAGTCCTGCAATTTGGGATTTTACGAAGCGGTATGAGTGATTTATTATTTCATTCACCCATGAGATTCTTTTCTCTTGACTTAGGATCTCACTTAAGTGATTTTTGAGATCTATGATCTTATGAATCATTTCATTCAGTGATGGATCATTGTTGTGGTTGTGGTGAATTTATCCAGGTGAGTAATCCTTTCTTCTTCTTCTTTTCCTTCAATTGTGGTAGTTATGTTGCATTGTGTTTATATATCCATTGATATATCATTTTGATTCTTCTTTTTTCCTTCTAGATCCATCATGAGATCATTCTCTAGAGGAAAATCCTTCTGTTTCTTGTGGTGTGTCATGAGAGTTTCTTGAGATATGTGTTGTTCTTTCTTCTCTACTGTGTGTTGTTCTAGTTAATTCAATTTTGAGAGTGTGAGGATTGATTTTAGGGACTCCATTTTCATCATTGTGTTCTTCCTTATTTTTTGATCCCATTATTGGTGTGTTCAACCAAATTTTTTGGGAAGTTGTTTCTATCTCTGTCCTATGTTTGATGAACTTAATTTTTTTTTATAAATTGATTTATAAATGAAATGTCATAATTTATTTGTTGATTTGTGTGAGTTTGGAAACCTAGTTTTTGACAAAATTTGGTTTTCCCCGTGATTTGTTAAAAGGAAAATGTGTTTTTAAATCATTATGATATAAATTTCTTGAATTATTTTCAAATAATGGTTTTAAATAAATGCTTTAGATAATGTAGAACATGGGAAGCCTTGTATACTTTGATGTAAGGTTTACCTTAGGGCCATCATCTAGGTATTGCCAGGGGGTTCACTCATGGGGTGTTCCTATATTCCCTAGGCACAATGTTCTATAGAATTAATATTGACCTTGTAATTAGATTCACTCATGGTTTGTTTCTCTTAAACTTATGCCAATATTTTAAGGATGTGATTGTGCACTAGACATTGATAGTTGTATGAGTATTCAGCTAGCCTAACATATAGTGATCATTGGAAAGATGTTACCTATTAATTGATTGGTATTCGACTTTAAATGATATGTGACACATTATATGATTTGATATGAACACTTTTATATGTATATGGAATTATTTTAAAATGATGTACCTTGTTTTATTAAGAAATGTGGAAAAGGTGAGAATTAAATGTTCTTCCATGATTTTGATATAGAAACAGTTAACCGTTTATTATGTCATGATATCTTTAAAGTTGATCATGTTCAGATTATTTTATAAAGTCCTATTATAGAACACATGGGTGGGATCATACTGATCAAGTTATCTCACTCCATGTACACACCTTTTGAAATTTGTATACCTTTGTATGTATTTTTATGTAAGGAAATGTAATGTTCCGTAGTGCGGCAGTTAGGTTTTCTGACTCTGTGTCCGGGTAGCTGGTGGTGAGTTGGTGGGAGTTTTACCATACTATATCATGGAGTATTTAATCTTTTTTTAGTGTTCCTTGATATTAGACTTGTACTTTGGTATGTTATGACTATTTTTGAGTTTTATCGTTTTCTTTTTCCTCTTTTAGTTAAGGAATATTGGTATTTATTCTATTATTTCACCCTTATATATATATATATGTATATATATTTCATGTCTTTGCATCAGGTTGGGTGAAATTGTTCCTTATGGTAGATTATTGATGCTCGAGTTCTAGTTTCTAGCCCGTGGGGATTGGGAAAACCCTTAGGTTATGTGGAAAGTCCAAGTCAAGTACCAATTTGAGAGGGTATTCTAGTCTGATTCACCTCAATGTGGTATGAAAGGTTGTTTTACCTCAAGAGTCCTTATCTTGGGACATTTGGTGGACAGGAGATTGGATTTTCGAGACATGAGAGGTAGATTACAATGAGTTCCTAGACAACTCTTGTTGTGATGACACTCAAGTTACCAAGGGATATTTGGATATGTGTATCATGTTTTGAGTTATTGATATTAATCATAGTTTTTTCTTGTGTTTTTCTTTCATTAAATGAGATTATTCTATTTTATAATTGTTTCTTCTATTTTTTATACATTAGTATGCCTCTGAGTCACGTTCCATAGATATCCTCTAATATATTATAATCTTGTCAATGTTATCATGTGGGTAGTTCGTGTTGTTGACCAAAATGTACCCAAAGTACATAATGTAGTTTTTGAGGTTCATTCAGGATATTGAGGAGAAAGGATAGATCATGGGAGTTCTTACGTGAGAAGACACCACACTTTAACGGTATGAATGAACCAAAAGAGGTGCACAACTGGTTGTAAAAGATCGATTAGATCTTTGAATTCCTAGATACACTTGAGAGTATCAAGGGGAAGTGTGTAGAATTTATACTTGAGGTTCCCCAAAAGCAATTGTGGGATTCCATGGTATAGGCTGATTGAAATGTGGGCTTGGAATGGAAGGGTTTCAAGACTCTCTTCTCTCAGTAGTTTTATCCATATTCACTGATGATGGTTAAGTCACTATAGTTCCTATCTATTCAATAGGTAGATCATTTGGTGTCGGTGTACATTGATAATTATTCTAAGCCGGTTCATTTTTCTCTACCAGTATTAAATAATGACCAGCTAAATGCTCAAAAGTAACTATAGTGTTTGTGATTATATATCAGATCACATGTATTTATGATAAATATTTTGACCTATATGGATATTCAAGATAGGTAAATGATGGATGATATGAGTGTAGAAGGAAATGATGGTTATTTCATCCCTTCTCTTCGACCTAGTGGTAGCTTCATTAGAACTTAAGGGAAAAAGAGGAAGTTTTATGATCACCACATGAGTAGTTGGTGTGGTTATCATTGGACGGCCTCCTCAGAAGCCTCAATTATATCTAGAAGTGTTCCTGTAACTTAATATCAGTGTGGAAATGTTGGAGACACCCAAAATTCTGTTCCTAAACCAACAAAAATGTTTTAAATTTGTGGATTTCATGGTCATATGCATAATTTTAGTTAGGTTATGTCTACGACTAAATATGGTTAGGGATCATCAGCTCAAAAGGCTAGCATGGGATAGTCAGATTCTTCAAATACTATAGAACCCTATCCACATGACTTAGGAGTGAAGCACCTTCACATAATTGATGAGTTTTCTATGGAGGTATATGCGGGTCCAGTGACTATAAGAGGTACCATCGTCATTACATTTTAGTATCCATTTATTTATTTGATACCTATTCTTCCTACCCATTAATATCTTTTCATCGGGTAGATATTATTAAACTTCAAAATAATATCATTTCCTTTTTTATGGAGTTACTAAAACCTCTTGTAAAGATGAAATAGAAAGTGTTTTAGTGTACCTTTTTGTTGTGGATAAATGAGGTATAGTTATTCTAGGATTTTCTCATTCTTAATATGGATCTATTTGACATCATCATCATGATGGATAGGCTCATTTCTCCTTATGTATAGGTTGAGTTTTATCATAGATATGTCTCATTTCTGGCAGTCAATGGGAGATCATGGGTGTTTTGGGGAGAGTGGGACCTGAGGTCCATTCATATAGTACATTCTGGCCCATAGCTGAGGAGTTTTTTGTCTTCTATAGTGGCTAATTCCAATGACATTTATTATATAGTTGATCTTATAGATTTTATTCAAGATTATCTTGACATTTTCCTAGAATATTTCTATAGGATTCCTCCGGAGAGAGAGGTAGAGTTTATGATTGACTTGGTTCTTAGTACACAACTGATTTCTATTCCTTCATATCTTATGAAACCATTGGGGTTGAAAGATATCAATATTCATTTACATGAACTAATGGAAAATGGTTTTTTTTTCACCCTAGCATCTCACCTTGGCCATCCTATGTTCTCTTTTCAAAGAAGGTTGATTGTTCACTATGGTTTTGAATGGACTACAAGAAGTTAAATTGTGTAACGGTTAAGAACATGTACACTTTTAGCTATGTAGAAAATATTTTTCTTATTAGTTAAATAGGAGAAAAAAGTTTTGAAAGATCAATCTTTTATTAGGATATCATCATCTTAGAGTTCAGGAGTCTAATATATCGAATACGACTTTTAGGATAAAGTTTATCCATTACGAATATCTTGTAATGTCGTTTGGTATGGATACTGATCTTGAAGTTTTCATGGATTTGATTAATCGTATATTCCATTTTCATCTCAACACTTTTCTGGTAGTGCTTAAGCATGATATTTTCATCTATTCAAGATTTGAGTGTGAGAATGAGAACCATTTGAGTTTGGTTATAGAAATACTGAGGAGTGACTATTTCTATGGAAGGATTTAAAAATGAAATTTTTTTATCCAAGAAGTGAATCTCTTGGGTAATGTGATTTATAATCATATATTATTACTTTATTCTGAGAAGGTAAGAATTGTTTGTACATAGGACAAACCATATTACTTATTTGAGATTCGGAGCTTCCTAGGTCTTACTGGATATTATCGAGATTTTGTCCAGGATTTCTCAAAGTTGATGTCACCTGTCACAACCTGCCCCAATTAGGCCCATGTTGTGACTCACCAAGCCAATAACCAATAGTACAGGGGATAGATACTAGTGCTAATTAATCATATCACTAACATGGGATTCCAAATCCTAAGTACCTATACACACACACATTTCTAAGACCATAAAATGATAAATTTTAAAAAACAACTAAACATCCATGCATTCATGCATACAAATCCTACAACCAGAGTATGATACCAAATAATGAAATGTAAAAAGGTCCAAAATATAATCCCACCAGAGAGAGTCTGAAAATAAGTCCAACCTGAAAGTAAATATATGGACTACTATAAAGACACCAAAGGAATGTACCTCAGTTTTTCCAGTATCACTAAGGCATGTCTGGTCCTACTGTGTCTAGAAATGTGTGGGAATGTCGATTTTCTAAACAAGACATGACACATAAAAGAAAATCCCATACAGGGGTGAGTATAATAATATCCAGTAGGACACCCTAAAACCAAATATCATAAAACAAAGTAATAATAGTTAGTTATACATGGGTATGTGTCTATAATTCATATAAAATGATCTCTACATAGGGTAAGAAGATGATAGAGGGTCTCACTCTAGGCCTCACAGAAGGATTCTAACAACTCTATCCAATAAGTCCCACTGAATGGATTGATGTCCTGTTTGTAGGATAAAACTACATAGTAACCCTTAGAGAATGGATATGGGGAATTAAACCAAATGAAACTTTTCCCAGATATAGAGGAAAAGATATCCAAGCCAACATTAAAGGCGTATATGACATTTAGTAGGGTTACACACCATGTTCCTTCATCCCTAGGTCATCCTGTAGAAATGGTCCATTTCTTTTTTCAAGTACATTGAATTTTGTTTCATGTATACTTCATGTCATGTACCAGTACTCGTCTTATCCAATGTATGCCTAGAATGCTTGTGCTTGTGTCAGAGTACATGGTGTAATCATGTCCATGTAATATATGCTATGTCTTTGTACCCTTTGAGGTACACGGTGATCCTTTAGGGAGGGATCACATGTCGTGTGATATGGTCACACATTGGGTGAAACTTATCTTCATCCTGAAATCCTAGACGCAACTAGGAGGGACCCATATAGAGTATACCTCTTGATCATTTTCCATGTATCTCATAATTTTATAGATCCTTTAGGTTTCTCCTATGAGTTTCCTTTTTCTCTTATGAGACCCATATCTAGCATTTTCACCACCTATCACACCCTTGTAACTTGAATCTAGGTCTACTGAGGTTGATCATTTATGTAAAGATGATTTTAGGTGGACTCATTCATTCAAGAATTGTCTTGAATCTCCACAGTTGTCTTGTATCCAAGAGTTGCACCTATGCATTCCAATTTGGTCCTGGTTAACATCCCATGGTTGTTGTTGCATTATCCCCCCCCCCCCACACACTATACAGATTCTAGATATGTGATATCGAATCATTTTGAAATGAAATGGGTTCTCAACGTTTGATTCCTTGGTATTTTGTTAGAATTACCTAGAAAATGAAACCTTAGTGATGAATGTATTTAGAAAAATGGGAGAAACCCACAAAATACAAAAAAAAAAGAACAAACCTTGTCCATGTTTGGTTATACTCAATTCATTGTTATTTAGAACAATGAACTAAGAACCATAAGAAAATTGCCTAAAATTATTACTATAGAATAATCCCATTGTGAAATAGGATCATTCTATGGACCAATCTATTGGTTTCTTGATCTTCGTTTTACATAGAAATAGACAATGGGGATTTAATCCATATAAATAACCATCCTACCTCCTACTAAATTGATCTCTGATGGGGAATGATCATGCATCATGGTCATTGGAAAGATCTCTAAATCCTATTACACACTGACTGATGATCTTCAATCTGATTGATGTTCTCCTAGGAGAGATCATCCAACTCTCTCTCCAAGGGTTCTACAATGGATCTAGGGTTATGTAGCTAACCCTATAATTCCATCATAGTCACATTATTAAAGTAGGATTTAGATAACTGTGTAAATGGTTAAATAAAATAATTTTATATATTCATTTTGTTTATTTTTATGTTGGAAATGACTTTTCCATGAATTCCCCGTGCCACCAGAAGTTATGTCTCACATTAGGTAAAACTCGTATTTTGAACTAAACGGTGCCCTTATATTTATGACATGATCCCCCATTTAGAATTTATTCCACTTTTTAGTAAAAATTGTTGTGTGTGCTATTTAATATAATTTATGTGATTCAAGAATTAATTCTAGGCACATCATGCCTTAGAGTCACATACTGTCTTAGTGTGTGGTCTCAAAAATAATACATACAATATCAAAAAATAATACAAGGAAAATTAGAGTGATTATATTCTCCCCACCTTATGTATTTACATCCTGAAAATCCAAATCATGGTCTACACAAATAGATGTGGGTAATAATCATGAATCTAAGTCTCCCACTCTGAAGTGATCTTCTAGAGATTCCCTTACTTCCACCAAACATGCACTAATGAAATCAATTTCCCATGAAGGATCCTCTCCTACCAATATTTGATCTCCACTGGGTACTCAATAAAGGTATCTCCATCCTCAATGTTCATCTTCGCCAAATTGATAATCTGTAATGGGTCATGCATGTACATCATTAAATGCGGCATGTGGAAGACATCATGTAAATGTTCTAACTATGATTGTAGATATAAGTGGTACACCACCCCCACAAACTCTACACATTATCCGAAAAGATTCAATAAATGTCACTGATAGATTTCCACACTAGAGAAACCTATTTAATCCATGTTGATATGAAACTCGTAGAAACACATGGTCCCCCTCCTAGAACTCCAAAGGCCTCCATCGACTTTCCACATAATAATTTTGATGGCTCTATGAAGTCCTCATCAACTCATGGATAATATGAACCTTCTTAGTAGTGGATGAAACTAACTCTAGTCCAATAAGTGCTGGAACTCCTATGACATTCCATAAAAGTGGTGAATTTCAGGTCTTCCCAAAAAAATCCACGAATAGTTCTATACTAATGGTGAAATGGTATTTTTTGTTATACGCAATATCGACCGATGGTAGATGGTTCTCCCAACTACAACCATAGTCTATCTTTAAATCTCAAAGCTTGCCTTCCAAATCCTAAAATGTATGCTCATTCTAGCTATAATTTTTTAGGGAGAAATGCTATGATCAAGCGTAAATGAGTCCTAAACACCTCATATAATCATTTCCACAACCAGGATGTGAAGTGTGCATCATGGTCCAAAATGATCCTGGATGGAAATCCATGGATTCAGACTATCTCCTACATGTAGAGGTTTCCCAGTCTCTCTACTAAACTCTACTCCTAAATAGATAAGATGTGGACTAACATGGTGAGTTGGTCTATGATAACCTATAAGGAATAATGTCCCCTAGATTTATGTGTTAATACCATAACTGATTACAAATATATCCCATCCCACATCCACTCTGGAACCTTAAGGGGTTGAGCTAAACCCACTGGATCTTGGTGCTCAACCTTTGCTTTTTGACAAGTGATGCATCAAGAGACAAACACGGTAACACCCTTATTCATCCCTGGATACCAAAATTAATGTCAAAGTCCCTGATACATCTTTTTTATACCTGGATGTTTCACCAAAGTATTTGTATGAAACTATATCAGAACATCCTCATGCAATATCAATTGTACCATCGTACATCCTCTAAAAAATGACACGCTCCTCACCAAATGAGATCCTTTCAGGATCACGTATAGCGGATATCTATGTATGTAAGGTATCACTGTCAACATCCCTATGTTTTTCCTCAATTTCATACATAAAAAGTGTAGGGGTAACGACCATCAACTTGAGGTAAGTTGCTCCATCTCTTTCCAAAAAAGGACAACTCCGATGAGGCCAAATTCTATGATGCATGATTCAATAACTATGAAAAATATCTCACACTGAGAGAATATACTACCATGTTCCCCTTACTAGTAGTAAAGTAAATATTGATGTCATAATCCTATTGTAAATCTAGCCATTTCCTCTATCTCATGTTAATATCCTTCTGAGAGAATATATACTGGAGAATATTATTATCAGAATAGATGATAAACTTATCACCCATCAGGTAGTGTCACTACATATTTAGTATGAATACTCTTGATGTGAACTCAAGATCATGGGTCACATATTTATACTCACGTGTTCTCAACTAATGTGAACTATGGAAAATCATCACATGCCACTGAATCAAAACCCAATAAATCCAAGTTAATGATACATCATAGAACACTACATACTTGACACCCTCCTCTAGAAATCTCAAGATTAGATAATTCGTCAATATCTACCTTAACTACTGAAAATACTACTATAACATCTCTATCCACATGAAAGGATACCCATTTCGGTTCAAATTTATCATGGGTGATGATATCCTATATAAGTTCGGTATGAATCTTGAGTAATAGTCTGTGAACCAAAGGAAGCTATGTACCTCTATCACAGTCATAGGTGTCTCCCAAGATGACACTACCTTGACCATGGCTGGGTCCACTACCACTCCATCTATAGAGATAATGTGTCCCCAAATGTGGACCTCTTGAATCCAGAACTGACACTTCAAGAGTTTCATGTAAATATAGTTCTCCAAAAGTATGTCCAGAACCATCCTCAGTGTATCATGTGCTTCTTATAGGATGTTTAGTACACAAGAATATCTTTGAGGAAGACCACCTTTAACCAGTATAATAAATGTTGAAATATCTTATTCATGAGTCCCATGAACACTGCCAGGGGAATTTTATTCCAAGGGAATCACCATGTACTCATAGTGACCATATGGTCACCTAAATGTCTTCTTCAGTATATCCTCTTCCCTTACTTGAAACAAGTGATAGACTAACCTATAATTAACCTTTAATAACCATAATTCCCTTTCAAACTGATCAAATAGGTCATCAATCCTTGTCAGTGGACACATTTTCATCACATTCATCTAATTCATGAATAATTTTTCCACACATAACCTCAAGATCATGTCTGCCTTCTTGGAGAACAAAACTGGGGCTTCCCATGGTGAAACACTATGTTTATCAAATACCTTCCTCTGTAAATCCTTTAAATACACCCTAATATCATGAATATCTATGAGATCCACCCAATATGTTGGCACCTATATCAGTGAAATCCTATGGTTTATATAAATAAATAATTCTATCTCTAAATGGGTAGGTAAGCATAGAATATCCTCAGTGAAGATCTCCTTGTAATCCTCCACCACTAAAAAGAACTTAAAACTTATAACAACCTCTATACCATGGTTCAAGCTATCCAACTGGTAACTAATAAACTACACCCTCATATTCATGAGTCCATCCTATATATCTTGGGATTCCTTTTCACCCAAAAAGGAAAAACCGGTCCCAACACTACAGACACACTGCATCCCCCACATGAAACAGTCGACCTAGAAAATAATTGTAGATAACCAATCCTTACCCAATATGACATCACAGGGACTCATCACAAATAAAAATATATCACAACATAAACTCTCTCATATAAGATTTAGGTTACAATATTGGAACAAGTGTGTGATAGCTAAGTCATCTCCAGTTTGAGTCTCCAAGCATAAGGGTCGAGCCAAGGGATCAACCGGAATATCTAATTGTCAAACCAGATTTGTGGAAATAAATAAATTTCAAGAACCTGTGTCTATCAGTATTTCAAATAAGGTTTAAAATACACATATCATACATCGAATTATTCCTAGAGCCTCTGGATCATAATCCAAGATTGTATGAAGCTTCCCTGGCCCCTATCTTCCAGCTCCCTGAGCCTAGTGTGGACCACCGAGTGGTGGTGGTGGTTACATGTCAAAGCATCTACAGCCTCTAGATACACTTAAAGATACTCTTCAATTTATTCAACCATGTTTACATGTCTTATTATACAGATACCACTACCTCAGTGTCCCATCCAATGTCTCCCTGTTAGCTATACACTAGGTCAGAAAATCTCATGCAATATGTCATGTTCCATCACAAGAGAAGCACCGCCTCTCCCTAGACTAACAAGATGAATCATATGATCACATAACTATAGAACCTCTATCATAGGTCCTCCTACTAAAAATTTCACCCACATATAGGTCCTTGATACTAATGTTGACTCCATGCTTCCAATGTCTATACTCTAGTGAGCCCCCCTCCAGTAACCACTAGCTATGTCTGCTCATCCAAGAAACCCTCTACCACCAAATCTCATTCTAGAACCCTAGAAATGTAGGAATATATAGAGGGATAACATTGTAATGTATGTCTCTATGTATTCCTTGATCGAATGTTTTATCTCGGAATAACTAATCCAGAACCATATCCATCGAGTACTTGGAGGGGTTGGTAAACCTAGACGAATCATCAGATATCGTCGTGCTTCCCATATGAAGCTTAAGAATATTTTAGATATGTACATCCCTCAACTTATATAGAGAGAACTCCTCTATGAATGTTTTATCAAACTATAACCATGTTAGATTTTCCTTATTGTATGTCCATTTCACTAACCCCCACCATCATCCTGTTGATCCATGGATAAGGCTCACTACCATAACAAAAATCAGATCTACTGGTGTCATGACTAGATGGCAAACTCATGTCAAAGCCTTAAGACAGTCTTCAAACACCTATGTATTAGACTCACCTCTTAACCTAGGGGGTATTTACCATTGAAACTCATGAAGTACACTCAGTCAGTGCACATCATCGGCTAGTATTGCGGGTACCATCTATTAATCTACAGGTGATGGTATAGTTGGAACACCACCTAGAGGTAACACATATGGAACTGGTTCTTCTTTCAATGCCTCATCACTGAGGGGATCGTCATCATGATATTTATGTGTAACCCTAGGTATAATATGTCACAGAGGAATCCTAGAATAAACCACATATACCATGGTTTAAGAGTTTATCTAGTGAGATGACACAAGAAGGACATGGAAACCACAACCCATTCCTATATGATGCGTGTACCATTGTTTTCCCTACCACCAATATTCTCATACACCGAGTTTAAAGTCAAGAGATCATATTCCTGGTGTATGGATATGTTGCCTGCTGCACCAACACTGCAGTCCCTATCATAAAAGTCTATTATGAAATAATCAACATTATTTCCTCCAACCGATCTCATAAAATTTGGTGCTAAAGTAGAATAAAATTCTCAGATACCATTCTATCATGACCCATCCCAATAGGTCATGTTCCATGAAACCCCAAGCCATCCACAAATAGGCGAGGGGATAGTGACTAGCACCAAGTCGACATATCACTAACAAGTGAGGCCCTATCCTATGTACTTGTACACACACACACATTTACAATCCCTAACAATGTTGAAATGTACAAAAACTGAACAACCATGCATTCATATATCTAAATCTCACAATAAGAGTGTGATATAAAGTCCAATAAAGTAAAAAGGTACCAATACAATCACAACACAAAGAGTCTGAAAAAAAATTCCAAACGGAAGGTAAATACAGGGAATGTTTCCAAGACACCGTAGAAAAACACATCCGTCTATCTGGTCTCACTAAGCATTTTCTAGTCCCAATTCATCTAGGACTCTACCAAAAGGATGATCATATGCACAATACAGGACATGTGCGGGAAAATCCCATGAATGGGTGAGTATAACAATACCCATTTGGACACTGTGAAACCAAAAATCATATAATAATAATCGTGAGGTCAACATCGGTATATGACTATAATGAATATGAAAATAATATAAACACATGCTCAGCAAGGACACACAGTCTCAGCGTAAAGTCACAAAAACAATTCCAACCCAGGATTCAAGCCTTGAGATTCCAAATAGAACTCATATGAGAGAACACACTCCATAAATCTAATAGCACAGATGATGTCTATCTGAGAGGTAGTGTTCATCATTTCTATTCCTAGGAAGTATATGTTGAAGTATACAGATATAAGATACATAGAAGAGGATCACTCCTAAGGAAATGGGGTATATGAACAACTCTATACGGAATAACATGCTATGTTGAGGATTAGCACCCACGAAGTGTTGGTCACCAAGATACCAAGAACTCCTCCTTGGGTGAGAAGATGATATAGGATCTCACTCCGAGCCTCATGGAAGGATACCAAAAACTCTATTGAATAAGTCAAACTGAAGGGCTCGTTGTCATGTGTATAGGAGGTGACTCCATACTAACCCTCAAATAATGGATATGGGGAACTCACCATAACAAATATTTTCTATAATTCAAAGGACAAGGGCTCTAAGACAACATTAAAAGAGTACACTAAGTATAGTAGGGTTAGGCATTGTTTCCCTTGGACCCCAGTTCATGTTCGTATAAATGGACCATGTATGTGTGGAAGTAAATGATGTATTATTACCCATTTACTCCATAACTTATACCAGTACGTGGCTTGGATAGTATATGCTCATCCAAGCCTTGTCTATGTAGGAGTATACAGCATAAACAAGTCCATGTACTCTAACTCATGACTATGTACCCTCATAGGAACATGTGAAGCCTTCATGGAGGAGTCACACATTGTGTGATACATATCTTTATCTTGAAATCCTATCTACATCTAGGAAGTCCCAACAGGTCGTGTTCCTCCAAAACACATGTCGCATATCTTTGAATTTCATATATCCAATAGTTTTTTCCTTAACATTGAAATAGGCTCCTCTAATGCCTAGATTTTACACCATCGTCGCCATTATACTCATGGAACTCGGATCTGGGTCAAACAAGTCCAATAATAACCAGAGACATGATTTCTAACAGCCACATTCATTCATGAATCATCCCGAACATCTATTATTTCTTTGCATAAAAGAACCATACTTTCATATAACAATATGATCTCGATCCTCTCATTTTTTTCATCATCATATGATCCTTGAACCATACTGATTCAATATCTATGATATTTAATCGTTTCAACAATAAACGAGTGTGGAAAATTTGATTCCTCGGTATTTTGGTTAGATCACCAGGAAAACGAAACCTTGATGATGAAATCATGTAGAATAATGGGAGAAAACCATGAAAAATGGAAAAATAGGAACAAACCTCAACCATGTTTGGTTTGAAATGAATCATTACAATTATAACGATGAATACAGAACCAAAATAAATAAATAAATATTCTAATAAAATTCCTATAGAATAATCCCATCCCACAATATGACTAATCCACAGATAAATTTATTGGTTGATTGATATGTTTTTGTTGTATAAATAGATAATTGTGTAAGAATATAATTAAACCACCACCCTACCTCGGGTTGGATTCATTATTGATGAAGAATGCACCTAAATCATGGTTATTGGTGAGATCTTTGAATCTTGTTGCACACCAATAGATGATCTTCAATTCGGTTGATGTTCGCCTAAGATAGATACTCCAAATATCTCTTTAAGAGTTCTAAAACGTCTCTAAGATTATGTGGATGACCCTAAAATTCCATCATAGTCATATTATTAAAAGATTATTTAGGTATCTACCTCAAAAGTTAAATAAAATAGTTTTGTTTATTTATTTAATTTATTGTTACTCCCACGATGACTTTTCCAAAAATGCCTAGAGCCACAAAACGTTATGTTGTGTCTATGTTGAAACTCATGTTAGGAACTCAACGGTTCCCTCAGATTCCTAATATGGGAACCTATTTATAATTTATTCAAAAAATTTAGAAAAAATTCATGTGTGTTCTATTTAATATATTTAATACAATTCAAATATTTATTTTAGGCACACCAGGCCTTAGAATTGCATGTCTTATCAGCACTTGGTCTTGAAAATAATCCATACAATATCCAAAAATTTATAAATGGAAAATATAATTCATTACATAAACTGTGAATTATCTTAACAGGTAAGGGTTGAAAGTTATATGTGATGAAAGGTGTTAGTATTCCTTCAATGAGATGAAATGCCTTCTGACATCAGCTCATATCCTAATCTTAATTGAACCCAAAAATGGGTATGTGGTTTTCTATGATTATTATTGTGCTGGTTTGGTTTTTGTTCTTATACAGGATCAGCATGTCGTTGGTTATGTCTATTTTTAGCTTAAAACACATAGAAAAATTACCCCACTCATGATTTAGATCTTTTCACAGTTATGAATTAACTTAAGAGTTGGTAGAAATGTATTTTGGAGAGATATTAATAGTATTTTCTAAAAATAAGTGTATGAGATATATGTTTTATCAAAAATAAAATATCATAAAATGATGATTGCTAGAAAAGATTCATATATTTTAATCTGATATCACCTACACCTTGGGTAAAGAGAACATCATACTAGATTCTCTCAGTATGAAAGTATTATCATAGGATATTTTGGAATCGATTGAGGAATGGAACCTTATGGGACTCTTCACTATGTTTCACATGGATTCCCATGAGGATGTTTCACATATGTTTATGGCTAGTGTTTAGTTATCATCATTTAACTTTGAGTTAATTATGTAGATTCAATTGTGGGATGAAGAGTTCATAGGAATTCAAGAAACCCTTTATGGTGGAGATACTGTTTCAAGATGGTCACTCTCTTCAGATGGTATTCTCAATTTTTGGGATCAGTTTCTCTTCTCAATATTTGTCAGGATCTCAGTATTATTTAACTAAAATAGTTCTTTATGGAGTTTTCATTTAGGAACTTTGACAATGTATTATGACATGAGACTATGATTATGATGGCTAGGTATGAAGCATTATATTACTGATTTTGTGTCCCTCTATAACACCTACCAATAGAAAAAGAAAGATCATTTGAAACCTTCTAGTTTTCATTAGCCTCTTTCATTTCTAGTTTGTAAATGGAATGAAATTCCCATGGAATTTATTGTTCTATTACCATGGAATTTCAAAGGGAGGAATTATATCAAGGTGGTGATTGATTGGTTGATGATGTCAGGTAATTTAATTCCAATAAAGTACACCACTAAAGTTAAATATCCAGGTAATTTGTATGTGTAGGATATCAAGAAGTTAAATGGGGTTCCTTATTTTATTGTTTTAGATAGGGATACAAGGTTTACATTATTATTTAATAATATTCTCTAAGAGGATATAGGAACTCAAATCTGGTTGAATATAGATTATCATCCATAGAAAGATGGCCATATAGAGAATGTTATTCATATACGGGAGTATATTCTTCGTGCATGTTTCTTGGATTTCAGTGGATCATGGGATATCCATCTTGGACTGGTTGAGATTTTTTATAACAATAGTTATCAATTTTCGATTTAAATGGATCATTTTGAAGCTTTGTATGGTTTCCCATAAAGGTCACCTCTTTGTTGGGCTGAGGTGGGAGTAGCCTCTTTGGTGGAAATAAGTCTCAGTAAAGACATGTTAGTGAGGATATAGGATATATGTTCGAATCTAGTTACAGTTCAGAATTGAAAGAAATATTATATGGATAAAAAGAATTTTACATTGTATTTTTCCATAGGTAACTAGGTTTTATTGATATTTTATCTCTATTTGGGTCACTATCATCTTGGAAAATAGGGAAATATGTCTTGGAGATATGTTGGAGCATTTGAGGTCACCTAAAAGCTTCAGAAAGTTGCTTATGGGTTAGAATTTATATTTCATTTGATAGTAATTCATGATCTTTTCCACATATCATTTCTCTCGAAATAGCATCATGATCCCTCTCATTTTCAGAGTTGGGAAGAGATTGAGTTTGAGTTGGAAATTTTTGTTGTGGAGCATCTTGTTGAGATCACTGAATCTCAAGTTAAATTATTTCATGGAATTATGATTTTGTTAGTCCAAGTGTTGTGATACCTTGGATAAAATTATCAGGAGACTTAAATTAATGAGTTTTTGATCTGGGAGAAGGGGCCTCACCTCTTTTTTAGACATCATTCTTCCACATGACTTCCTAGGGATGGAAAGTCTAATTTTGGGCAGTTTGTAACATCTCATTACCACTTTTTGGTATTTATCTTCCCTCTTATCATTTCCCTCTTTATATGGGTAAGATTGGGGACTCCCATGTATGGAGATAATTTATAGAGGAAATAACATAATGTTTGGGGATGTATGCTTGTTTTAATTAATGGAGTTTGGTTATAAATGTGTTAACGATTTTGTGGGCTTCTACTCAAGTTCTGATAACACTGGACTTGTTTTGGTGCTTTTTGAGTTGAATATGGGATTTCTATATCTTTAGGAGAAATACAGCCATCGTAAAGTAATTACTCGTTGTGTATTTTTCACCGGATAAAATATGTGAACCGGTACACGGTATGAGAAGTTTTCATGTTGTGTATAATTTTTACACACCATGTAATGGGTGTTGGGAATTAGTCATGAATTGGTATAAGGCATTAAGATTACCCATCTTGTATGAGTATTACACATCATATAACGGTAAAAATTGCTATTTTAATAAAATGGAAACATTTTTTCAGCATACTTGAGCTTCGTGGATTAAACAACATGAAAATGGATATCACACCAAGTAAGTATTTTGAGTAGGGATTTTAGGACATTATCCAAGTGAATTATTATTTAATTCATCTATAATCTTCTTCTCTCGACCTAGGAGCTCTCCTATGAGATTTTGGAGACATCTGATCCATATGAATCATTTTTTAGAGATTGATATTTGTTGATATCACATTCAATTTCTTCAAGTGAGTAATACTTAGAATTATTCATTGCCTTTGATTGTGGAAGCTCTGTTGCATTAAATTATTAATATGTTGATCAATCATGTTGATTCTCATTATTTACTTCTATATCCATCATGAGATCTTTCATTAGAGAAAAATAGTTATGTTGGTTGTGTAGTGGTGGTTGATTTTCTTAAGTTATGTGTTGTTACTTATTCCCTTTAGACCATTCTTCTTGTTAAATCATTTCGGAGAGTGTGATGATTGATTCTAGGGTCTCCATTTTTTTTATTTTGTTTTTTCCTTGTTGGTGGATCCCAATGAGGGTGTGCGAGACCCGAAGAATGAGGTAGGTAGTTTCATATCTAGCCTATGCTAGCAAAATTGTATTGATATTGTTTTATAAATTGTTTTATAAATTGTTTTATAAATGAAATGGCATGATTGATTTGTTGATTTGTGTGCATTTTAAAAATTGGTTTTTGATAAAAGATGGTTTACCCTTATTTTGGTAAAATGAAAATGTATTTTAAATTTATTTTAAAATGGATTTTTGAAATGATTTTTAAATCATGGTTTTTAAGAAATAGTTTGGAAAAATAGCACTTGGGAATCCTTGGGTACTTAGGTGGATGGTTTATCTTAGGTTCATCATCTATGTATTAATTTGGGTTCACTGAAAGTGTGTTCCTCTGTTCTATAGGTTCATTTTTCTAGGGAAATGATATTGAACTTTTTAGGGGGTTCACCCATGGGGTGTTTCTCTTCTCATTATTCTTATTTTAAAAGGAATTAACTATGCATTAGTTAATGATTATGGTGTAGGTAGTCTTTTATAATTACCTATAGTGATCCTTTGTGTGATGTTACCTATTATTTGGTTGGTATTGGATTTTAAATGATACATGACACCTGCTTTGATGTGATTTGAATTATTTGATATGTATATGGAATGATTTGAAACTATTTTACCTTGTTTTTTTGGAAAAGTGTAAAAAAAGAAAATTAAATGTATATACATGCTTTTGATATAAAAATTATTAATTTTTTATCATGTATTTTTATCTTTAAAGTTGATAACATTCAGATTATTTTACAATGTATTATTATGAAACATCTTGGTGGGATCCTAAAATGTTTTTTAGTTCACACACTATACACCCATTCAGTTGTGCATAGACCTTTTTATGACTTTCAATACAGGGAAAGAAAATGTGCTACTATGATGTGGTGAGGTTTTCTGTCTTCTGTCTCAGGGTATAATTCAGTGAGATTATGGGATTTTTCACAAACTATATCATGGAGTATTAAATGTTTTGTTTTATTATTCAATGATTTTGGACTTTTACTTTGGTGTGTTTTGGCTATTTTTGTTATTTACTATTTTTTTTTCTTCTTTCAGTTATGTTATATGCTTATCTCTTCTATTGTTTCACTCAATTATATATATGTACCATGTTATTACATAACGTTGTGAAAAATTATTCTCTATAGCTTTTTCTTAATGCCTAGGTTCAAGTCTCTAACCCATCAGGATCGGGAATGCCCTTTGTGTTTGTAGAATGTTCAGGTTGGGTAAAATTTTGAGAGTATATCTCGGTCAATCTTGCTAAAAAAATACTGGTATGTTTTCTTCTTGGGAATTTGTCCTAGGATTCACTTATCTTAATTTCCTAATAGACCATACTATTTTTTGGGCCACCTATTTATTTAGGAATTATAATTATATGTTCTTATATAATTTTCTATTTTTTCTAATTAATCAGTATACAGGAAATTATTCATGACTTCTGATGTATTTAATCTAATGGACCTAGTTTTATTTTTAATGTTTATTTTGAGAATTTATTAATTTATTATATAACAATTTTATGATAAATATCCCACCTATGTTTTTCCCCTATCAAGCACTACTGGGTTTCCTCTGTGATTTACTTATTTTTTAAATGTTATTTGATATGTTCCATTTTTTGTGCCTAACCTCCATGTTTATTGAAACAAAATAGAAGATATAACACCTCAATTATCATTATATATCTTCATTATCTAGTAATTTATATTATTCCATTATTCCCATTTTGGGATAAAGTGTTATAAGAGAATACAAATAGTGGTGACAAACTTCCTCATCCTCAATATTATTTGGTGATGCTTGCAAAGTCCATGAATTTTGAGATGAACTCATAAATGTAATATCAAACTTATGGTATTGAATTGTGAAGTTTTTTGTTATTTTTTGATATTTGGAGGCATAATATGTAGAATTTTAGGAAAATAATGTTTTTTTATGTTGTAATAGAAAAAAATGATAATTACATGGAAGGATCTCACTGAGTATATGGTAAGGCTAAAAGGATATTGTCTAATCTTCTGCCATGCCTATTAGGTAACTAGTGGTGGTCAGCTAACTTATGGTTGTAAAATGAATATAGGTTATCATTATGTGTGAATTCCTCACATTATATTTTTTATTTTTTATAACTATTATATAAATATATGCCCTACCCTGTTCACTATAGAGTATAACCTAATTTTTATATTGTTTCATTTTCACAAATGGCTAAGGGAATTTGTCTTCTTTCACTAAGGCTAAGGAAAGTCTCTCTTTAATCTTTGAATTTCATCATCATTTCACAGATATTCATTTAAAAATTCTATTTTCTCCATTTTTATAGGTTTTAATGAAATATACTAATTATAATTGACTTTGATAATATTTTTTCTTTATTTTATCTATTCTAGATAGTAGTAGGTTGTCCTTATCATGTTTTATAAGTATTTATATGTTTTATGTCTGAAGGTATTTTTTAGAATTGGGAAATTCTTCAAGGAAGCCCAAATTTGTGTATTCAAAGTCTAGAAATTAGGTATTTCACTTAGGGGGTGCATAGACAATATAGAGTGTATTTTTTTGCTTAAATTCATTTTTGGTTTACTCAATAACCGTGTTTCTTATTTATAAATGAGTAATTATATATGGGGACTAAGTATGTTTTATTGGATGTGTAAAATAGAATGAATAAAATTATTGGATGTTTTATAACTAGGGTTTATAATCGAAAAAATTATGAAAGACTTGTGCATCACAAAATATGTATTTTATTAATGGGGATATCTTGTAAAATCTATAAATAAAGGTCTAAGGACTCAGTTTTTATTTAATAGATAATAATGGGGAAGTTAGTGAGTTATATTAGGATGGTTAATACGTCAATGTAAATTTATATGGGAATTAGGATAGATGATATGATAGTAAGATAGTTAGGCATATTATAAAGTGGATTTATGTTTTTTATTTCCTTGATCTTGATTGTTTCACTCATTTATTTTGGATGTAACATTAGGATGGTGAGACATGAGATGAGATGGACCAACTCTATTAGGTCATGAATCTTGAAAATACTTGATACCCAAGTAAAGATATGAGTCAATTAGGTATCTTCATGAATCTCTAATAGATATGATAGATTAGATATGAGAGGAGTCAACTATGTTATACCACACCTCTAGAAGAGACATGAGACACTAGAGATGAGATGGTCTTCTTATGTGGGGATGTGACTCATGATGACGCATATAGAATGAGATATGATATTTTCTAACTATGTTACACAATGATTATTTATTTTATATAATACATGATAGATGAGATTGTTTTTTTACGTTTTGTAGTGATTCTCAATGTGAATTTAAGTGATCATTTATAACATCCACTAATAAAAAAGGCTTAAAATGGATGAAACAAGTTGGGATGGTATTATTGGGGGTTTTGTAGGAATGTGATAACCCAAAAAGATCATGTTAATGATTATATTTAACTATATTATATTACATATTTTATCATAAATAAGATCATATACATTATTGAAAATATTAAGGGGTTATTTTAGGTGTTCTAATTAATTTCATACATAGACCATGCATATGAATTATCCTTTACATTAATATTTCATTTAGCATGATTATGTTAAGTGAAATGGAATGATCAAGGGACATTGAGTGTGTATGTTCTTGATAGGAGCTAGTGGTGAATTGTTACCTAAGTTGGATAAAGTAATTTTCAGCTATGATGGTTCCACTTAATTTGTTATTTTTCATAATATACTAAATATTTTCTATCTATTTGGTAATCCATTTAATATTATTATATTATATTATGTGAAATTTATTAATGGTTATGTTATTATGTTTATTTACTATTATGGATTTTCATACAATATGATTTTTCATGGGAAGGTTTAACTAGAGTATTATTATTATATTACAATTATTTATTTTTATTGGTCGTATATAGCTTTTAACATGTATTAAAATTTATTTATAGACATATATTATAAACCCTAAGTCCTAGTCTCCAACTAAAAATTAATCATTTATGTAGGTTCATCTAATGATCATTATAATGGAAGAAATCCCATAAATATCCAAATCTATCATCAAAGGTTCCAACATGTTAAAATATAGAATATAAATATAGGATGACACTCAGCACTATAAGCTCTCAATATATAATTTATAATTTAGGAATATATTTTTCTTAACATGGATCTATAAGATTCTGTAACCAAATGTCTCAAAACTCTGAGGGAATTAAACTAGCCTTGGATCATGATTCATAAGTAGAGGATCACAATTCTTTAAAGGTGTCCCAAAACCTTCCTCGATAAAGATGAATAAGGAACCAATGAATAATATAGCTCCATATATGGTAGGTAAATATCATAAGTATATCAAAAATAGGTATAGAAACCCTTTATATAGACTCTCTTTATTCAATGAAGTGATTTGAGTGTTGGCTTCCATCTCATGGAAGCCTTCATGAATTATGATAATATATGAACTGTTAGAGATTTTATATTTTGAATACTTAAAATGATTATCATTACATAAATGAATCAATATCATTTTCTCTTAACCACTGAATTTGTGAAAGATACATAGAGTGTTACATACACTCGAATTCATAACACTACCTTGAGTTGATTAAATGTATTCTCAATATATGCATCATATTAATATCACAATACATTCATTTTTTATAAGGTTGGGACTGAAGCCTCATTTTTATTATTTAAAGCAAACACCTCTTTAGACCGGGTAGAGGGAGACCCATTACATAGCCCGAAGGCCCAAGGCCAAGTGTATTTAATACAAGGCTTGAAAGCCCATTTTTTGGCCCAAAGAGCCCCTCGGTGAATAGTACTGCTATAGTACCCGAGCTACTACAGTACTACCGCCACTACAGTTCCTGCAACAGTGCCTCTACCGCTACAGTGTCGTTGCTGCTACAGTAATGCTACAGTGCCCTGCTATAGTGCTACTACAGTACCCCAAAAATATATTAGTGCATATCTAAAAAATCTTAGTGCAGATCTAAAAATATTCAACCTACAAAAAAATACCAAAAGGGATTTATGTTAAACTTCAAAACTCTATTTGAATCCTTCCAGAACTCTTTTGGATATATTTTATTAAAATATATTAATTTTTTTAATAGACACTTAGTTTAATACTTAATCCTTATTCTAGATCCTAACTATGTGACCCCACAAGCCTTTATAGCATTGAATACAAAAATAAATTCCCAATTTCCTATATATATGTAAAGAGTTTCCTCTAGAGAAACATCAGTACAACTCAAGATATAAAGGGGTATGGTGTGATCTCAATCATATAAACCAATATCTCCATATGAACATGTACTCTACAAGATATATCAAATATATAATACGTATAGATATATAATACTTGTGTACATGAAATTGAGTGAACACTATATATGGAACAAGTCAATATTGTATAGGAAATCTCATACATTCATGAATATTTAAAAAAAATAGTGGCATGGTCAATGAATACATAACTTTTCATTTATCTATAAGATGATCACATCACATGTACCTTTTCTAAGTAGACTATCACATCACATATCACTCAACTAGGAATGCGTATGCATTACCTTGATCTACTCACTGAAAGTTAACTTTTTATTACTTTAAAATAAGCAAACAAAATCCAACTACACACTCCACTCATGTAGGTTTGAAATAGTGGAGGGCAAGATCATCACCTGGTATAATAATTTTAAAATAATCTAGAAGATACCCTAACCCAATGTATAAAATATTACATGCATCTACCTTCCCCATTACTTAAAAGAGCATATGGCACACCATTCCCTTCTCTCAATGTATTCCTAATACAAATATCCCGATTGGCCAGCCTATTACATTTTCTTATGAGGTAAACAAGATCCCATGGATAAATAATTTCCTTTAAGGAATCTAACCAACATAGCCAAGTCATATTAAACTTTAAAGATCTAAATTTCATATATACTACAAATAAGGAGACCTGAAATCAATGATCTAACCTCATCTTCAATTGAGTTACATTCCCCCTTAGAAAGAACTAAAACCCAACATCACTAATTTTTTGTTGTCATGCACAAGAATACCTCCATGTATAACCCTTTCCATATATGATCCATTCAAATTTAATTTATTACCTATTATAAGATCCCTCCATTTGATTCATTGGCCTATATGGGTTTGACTACGCTCAACCGAGAAGTAATTTCTCTGAAGAAGGCGACGTAAGGAAGTCGAGGCTGGTCAACTAGGTATTATAGTGCCTATATCCATATCCAGTAACATCAAGCGAGCCTGGAAGATATTATGAGACACCTTCCTACCCTCACTCACTTCATTTATGTCCTCCAAAATAGACTAACAGACTTCTTCGAAAATAACGGCTTTGACCTTCATCTTTTATATTGGAAACCCAGCCCCATTGAACCAATTTTAAGTAGATTACTTCATAGAATCCCCACCCATGGGTATGTTTGTGATATTCAATAGAAAGATCTATATTCCATGCACCCAGTAACCATTGAAAATCTGATTCCACAAAAGTCCAGATGTCTTTTTTTATCATAAAAGTGAAAAAATATCATCTTAGTTGACCTTCAATAGATTAAATGATTAACAACATACCAAACCACCCCTAATTAGCTAATCCTTGAAGATCACATAAGAATGGTATCAATGTCTGAAGGTTATCATTCTAGGTATCTCACCAATATTAGGTATAGAGGAATTCATAATAAGCATACACCCCTAAGTATATTGATGATTTTATGGAATTCCATGAGATATAATTTAATGGGTTAGTCCAAATAATATATCTCCACCTATTATATCATGAGTAAATTACTCAAGATAATATTAACATATCAGCATAACCCAAAATACTCTATTATGATCACATATTAGAGACAGGTCAAAGTCATACTTTGAGGGGTTATTATCATTCCACTTTTCATGTGATATAAATTTAAGCACAGATGAATTAATGATAAATACGGATTTCCTTTATTATAAAATCATGATACATTTTATAACCATATCATAAAATCACTCATGTATCTTAAACTAAAATATTTAATATGATGCTTATGATTTTTATAAAATAATGGTTTCATCAATAGTTCCACTACATTCTCCTTTGTAGACACCTAATAAATATTTACATCACCCCTCTCAAAAATATCTCAAATGATATGGTTTTTTTTAAGGATGTGTTCAGCCCTTTGTTGAGTCTGGGGCTCCTTAGCATATGAAAAAATAAATTATTGACACATTAAATCATGACTACTCCCTCAATGCTAAGATGCACCCCATGTCCAAAAATTAAATTTTTAATCCTACCAGATTCCTTTAAAGCATCTAATGTAGTGATGTACTCATCATCTATTTTTGAGTCTACTATAGTGTCTTATTTGGAACTATTTTGATTGATAGCTCCACCATTTAGGAAAAACAGAAAAAATAATATTGAGATTACATATTGTATTTTTTATATTTGAAACTTTTATCAGTGTAACCCCTTGAACTTTGATCATCCTCTCCTCCAAATAGCAAGAACATACCCTTAGTTCTTCTCAAGTACTTAAGGATGTTATTAATATAAATCTAATGGCTCTCACTATTTTTAGATTAGTGTCTACAATTAATTCTAAAATAATACATGATATCAGGTTGCTTGAACAACATAGAATATATGATAGACCCTATAGATAATTCATAAAAAAACTATATTCATTCTTTCTAACTCTTTTGAAGGATCTTTAATCTTCCTAAGTTTAATAACAAGTAACCCTTATAAAGAACCATTTATAGAGTTCTCCATGTAAACCCACTTTATCACTTTACTGATTATATGTGGTTTGAATCATTATAAGAAACCTCTTAGGTCTATCATTATAAATATGAATAGAAATTTTGTAGGATTCTTCACTCATGTCATTAATTGAGAATCATTTTCCAAGTGACATATTTTCAAAGTTCTATGTAGGTACATTATTTATGTTAAGAAGTTTGTCATATTAATATGATATCATAAATATTTTCACCCTACCACTAATCCTCTTTTATACAAATTAATCATCTATATTCTTGAAAAAACCAAACTCTTTGATTGCGTCATCTAATCGAGTATTCTAACTTTGAGAATATTTATTTAATCCAAAAATTCACCATTGAAACTTTAAAATCTGATAAAATTAATTAGACACTTCAAAAAATTAGAGTTATATAATATAAATTTCCTTAACTATGTTCATACTAATGAAATTGGTTTTAAAATCCATTTGATATATCTCAGAAGAAAAATGAGCTACTATGAAAATAAATACTAGAATAGACATTATAATCTGGAATAGAGAAAAGGAATCTTAAGATTCAATACCATAAATTTGTTTGTAACACTTTTACACACAAAAAATTATAATTTGAAACTCTACCATAAATGCTATTTTTATTATGAAAATCCCATTTCCACGCTACTAGACTCACCCCGTCCAGTGCATCCACCAAGTCGCAAACTTATTTAGTGTACATGGACCTCATTTCTGATTCCATGGATTTAAGACATTTCTCGAAATTAGTACACTCAATAGACTCATGGTTCGTAGTAGGTTTATCACATATGAACATTTATTCTTCAAAATTTAATATAAAAAATTTATATAACTTGGTATCTTGATGAATCCATCAATAACTTTTAGGATCTTGTGTAGCATAAACCAGTTATTCTTCCATAAATATTTATAGAGTCAGCTTGACTTATATATAAGGAATGCTTCATGTTTATTATTCTTGAACTTATCTAAGTTCAAATTTCCTCCCACTAAAACATAAATTGATATAGTACTTCTCAAGTAATTTCATGAACCATCCTAGATACCTTGGTACTCTAATACCTGAGACGGAACTAACATAGTCCAAAGGGAATTCATAATCCCCATGATTTGGAAACTATCACCTAGCATCATAGAAGATAAAAATGGAACTAATTTCCAAAAAAATAGTGGAAGATAAAGATAAATTTTGGTATGATCACAAATACAAAAAGAGATAGTACCAGAAACTAAATAGGTACATCAAACCCAAAACAATACATCATCAAATTACTCATCATCGATCAAGATAAACTCAAAATTCCCAAAGGGGACATCACTCCAATCCCAAAGTATCAAGAACATACACCACCTCTAAGTGTAAATTTCCTTTTGTTGGGACCTAGAATAAGTAAATATAAAAATTCCCAAGGGGAAAGGTAGAGTGTGACCTATAAATCCCAATATGGTCTCACCATTTGTTCCATAAAAAAATTTCAAGATAATAAACTAAATAATTCTTTCAATTTTAATAAAACATTACATGGAAATACATTTTCATATTTAAAACAAAATATTATTTCATTTTAAAGTAATGGAAAACATTTAAAACATGGCTTAATAAACATTTTATATAAAAAAATTATATACATGAGTTGAGATAAATAAAAAAACTCTATAAATCAATGGAATATATATTTATATATATCAAAATTATCATAATAAGTACCAGAGTCATCTTCCCTATAGTACGATAGTTTCAAGTTATAGGATCCTCATACATTTCATATAAGTGATCATGGAAATATGTTTACACACATCCCTCGTGATTATAGTGAATAGGACTCATCAACATCCCATTAGGGATAAGATCTTCCAAAATAGTTTTTTATTATCATTTTCATAGTCAATCCATTATTAGGGAATAATAATCCAAATGTACTTGTCCCAAAAAACCCATTAACAAAAAAGGATCACATATGCTCAATCATTGAATCAAATAAAGGGGGAAATAATTTCATTTAAAATCCAATCATCATTAACAATTAAATTTTCTAATTTTCTATTTCAATATGCCAAATAACTTTCAAAACAAAACATTGGTTTTTAATCATTTCATTCTTTTTCAACACTAAACCAATCATACGTTTTCATCAATTAAATTTAATCCATTTTCTAAAATAAATTCTTAAATCATTTCATAATTCCATCAATTTCTAAAATATTCCCCAAATTCTAATTCCATTATAATTGGGTGTTTTCCAAAAATTCCATGCCAATTCAATTCACAATTCCAATTCATCTCAAATTGGATTTTTCATAAATCAATTGAAATCAATTTAAATCCAACAAAAAAATAAATAGTTACATATATGGTGAAACTAAAACCGACCCACCAACCTTTAATCATGAAGTCACAATGCCCAATACCCATAATAGGATTTTCCAATTAAGAAGGATGAAAATTGTGATCAAGAAATAAAACCTTGAATCAAGATTCAATTCAAAATATTTTAGATCCATCAACAACATGATGATCGAACACTTTCTAAGGAGGATAGAAAGATAGAGTAGAATAGAACACATGAGAGGAGATTCACTTAACCAGAGGATATTTAACATGATCCTCCCAGCTTTGATCAACCAATTAATGGGTTTATAGGAGCCAAAATTGGTTCTTTGGGGCCTCTATGACCTATAAAATCTATTTTGGTCAAGTTAGGGTCAAGCAAGGGTTTAAATGGTGGTTTGGGAAAAAATTAAAACATTCAAAATAAAAATATCCCAGGTACATGGTTAGCTAGGAAAGGTAGCATGATTTGACACATTTTGTTCCCTAACCATGTAAACCCTCTAGAATCACTGTCCAAGGTACATGGTTTCTAATAGGTGAGAGAATGTTTTGTATAACCATGTGTAAACTATGAAAACCCTCACTATCTAGATTTTTAGGGTTTCCATTGGAGGGTTCCATAGTTTGGGAAAATCATATGCCAACTATACATAGCACAGAAACCTCCAAATATTTCTAACAAATCACCAAAATCAACCTGAGACAAGATCTAACCAGAGCATGATCAGAATAAGGGTCAACGAGTACTTGAAAACCAGTAACATGATGTTATAAACTCCCCACTATAGAAAATTTATTTCCCCATAAAGCTTGTCAATAAGTTTCGTATCTAAAATATAAGGTTATTTATCTCTCATAAGTGCCTCTATCTCCCAATTCTTATTCATATCAGAACCATGTTTACATAGAACATGGACCAAAGTTATCATTATCCCATGAAGTACCTTTGTATCAGAATCATTTATCCTAACTGGATACTCAATCATAGAAAATTCATGCTTGACCTCAATATCCTCATAGATTAAGACATGATATTAATCAAAAAGATCTTTTCGAAGCTGGTATATATGAAACTCATTATGTATCAATGGAAAATATAAAATATGTGATAAAATTTGATCCACTTTCTATAGATTTTGAACTAACATAGAAGGTCCAAAAAATGAGGAGAAAGCTTCCAATACCTCCCAAGCCATCGATGACCTAAATAAGGTGAAACATTCAAGATCACCAGGCCACCAAATGAAAAAAAACAGCAGTTTACAATGAAGATAAGCATAAGATTTATAATGGATCTATGATGTCAACATTATCTAATGAACCAATTGAATCATTTTTTATGTCTCATAGACTACGCTCAGTCCAACAAAGTAATTTTCACTTATATCTGACCAAAATAACATATATTTATAAGGGTAACCGTATAAATCCTCAAAAGGGTCCATTTTGATCATGGGTTGGAATTTTTTGTTATAAAAAAACTCAACCAGTCCAAAATGTTCATCCCAAGCACCACCAAAATTGAGTACATAAGCATGAATCATTTCCTCAAAAATATATATATCCCTCTCTATCAAGCCATCCATATGTGAATGTTATGTCATACTCAAATGAACCTAAGATCACAGTGCCTCTTAGAGGCCTCTACCAAACATGTAAGTAAAATAGGGATCCCTATCAGAGACTATAGAAGATAGAACTCCATGAAAATGAATAATCTCTTTCACATAGATATTTCATAGCTTGTTATATTTAGTTGTATTAAAAATGGGTATAAAGTGAGCTTATTTGGTTAACTTCTCAATCACAACCCATATTTCATTCTTCTTAATTAGGATATGTGGGAAATGTAATCATGATGTCCATAGAGATCTCATCCCACTTCCAAATCCGCACTAGATGTGGTTCAAGTATACCCTAAGGTCTCTGATGCTCAAACATGACCTGTTGGCAAGTATAAAATCCTAATGAAAAGTTAGAAATGTCTCATATCATACTTGGACACCATAACTATAATCGCATTTCATAGAAAATATCTACGTTTCCTTGGTGAATAGACCACTGGGAATTATGAAAATCATCCATCACATATTTTCTCATAGATAACATCACAAAAACTCTTTTTTGAAAACAAAGAATACCCTCTGTGGAGATCAAATACTCTATAATGGTCTCCAAACCATAAAGTGTGTCTCTAATTATACATAATTCATCATCAATGATAATTTTCTTGAATAATCATCTCAAAAAGAGTATATATCAACTAAATAGTAACCAAAACAACCTCAACCTCTATTTCCTAAACTCCTATAAGAAACATTGCCAAAAGATCCATTAAGTTCCACTCTTTTTATGATTCTTTCATGGACTAGGCTAAAAGTTTCCTACTCAAAAAAACTAAACTAAAATTACCTTACCCCATGGTATAGGGGATGTTTAAATAAAAATATGGATTTCGTCTACTAAAGGATTCTATTGGAGATTCAAATCTTTTTAAGATAAGATATTACTAAATCACTTGTGGTCGGATAACCTGGTAAAACACTCACTAAAAAATTATTCCCACTAACTCTAATGCTCGTGCATCATAGTTATGAGTTCTTATTCATGGGTTTGATGGTTCTTATTGTGTGTCCTAATCTACTCAGATCCATATAGTACCATGTGATCAACCTACATAACAACAAATCCCAAATCTAAATGTGTTTCTTTACAGAAGACCAAATTTACCTACCCAAACTCTGGAAGAGTCAACATCGATGTATAATTCAAAATAAATTTCATCTCAATAAAATAAATCCAACATTTATCATCCCAAGAAAAATCACCCCCTTCTGAGTTAGAGTGGTCATCAATGAATCCCAATTTGAAAAATCTGGTATGAACAAATAATAATACCATACTAAACCCAGGATTCTTGAAATATCAAAAAACATACATGGTGTATCCTATGTCATAATAGAATTCACATTTTATGGGTCAACCGAGATTCCATATTATGTGACCACATGTCCCAATAAATTCACTTCCCAAATCCAAAAAACACATTTCGATATATTTTCATTAATTCAGTGTTTTTAACAATTACAGAACTTCTACCATATAATCCACATGATCCTCCGTGGACATAGAGTAAAATAATATGTCATACACAAACACCACAACGAATGTATCAAGACACACATGGGAAATTATGTTCATCAAATCCATAAAGACTATAGGAGCATTTGTTTTACCAAATGTCATGATGAGGTACTCATAATGGTCATACATACTCTGAAAGGATGTTTTCAAAATTTCATATTATTTTATTCTCCACTTGTGATAACTAGAAAGAAGATAAATATTCAAGAACTTCACCCCTTTCAATTGTTCAAAAAATAACCAATATGTAGAAATGGATACTTATTATTTATTGTAACACAGTTGAGTTTCTGGTAATCAACACATACATGAAATTTTCCATCAAATTTCTTAGCAAAGAGAATAGGCACTGCCAAAGGTGACACAATTAGTAATATATTTCATTTCTCTAAAAAATAATCCAACATACTCTCTAACTCTTTTATTTTAGTTGGTTACATATGGTAAGGGGTATATATATCAACTGAGTACTAGGAACTAAGACAATAGAAAACTATACCTCCCTTACTAGTGTCAAAAAAGTTAAGTCAAAAGGAAAAACATCAGGAAACTCAATAGAACCCGTGGGGAGATCCTCACTCAAAGATTCCCTTTATAGATCAAAATCAAACTCTGATATTACTTTCCCAAAATCTAGATAATACGGTCTGGCTCTACTTGACCTCAGGTACCATTCTTATTAAAAGATCCGATAAACCCCATATGACATAGTAAAGGATAATTGTAAAATATAATAATCAATTTGGGAATTATTAAAAATTGTCCAATCCATACTAAAAATGACATTAAGATGTTTTATGTAAAGAAGTAGAAAATCCCAAGAAAGATAAATCTATGATAAAGAGAACACATATGGAAGACAACAGATACCTTGATATCTCCTCATGTCTGGGGGTGTAGTAATATCCATCACATAAGATCAAATATCCCTAGGAAGATATATCAAGTTCACAATATGAGTCAAAATGAATGAATTAGATGCATCAGTATAAAATAAAGAAGTCACTAAAGATGAACCTATAGTGATGGTGACTCTCATGGTCACTGGACCTGTATCTTCTTCCTCTAGAGACTCTTCCATTACATGAAGGAGATTCATTTTGGATTACTATGGGTGTAACACCATTTTTCTTGAAGCATCGGAATGCACCACAGTACACTTTGGTACTGATGATCCAAGGATGCTATTAAGGGTAGTGAAGATATAACATAATTTCTTCATGTTTTTTAATTCCCATAGGAACATCAGATCTTATTTTCCTTAGTGAAAACATGTTTCCAATTCCCAATATTTCCACATAAGAAGAAATTCATAGGGCCTCTTCCTAGAACTATTGGAGGATTGTAAGAACCCTTTCATAAATAACCACAACGATACTCGTCACGCTTACTAATTCCATTAAAGAAACTCACAGAACATACAATGTGAAAAAAAAAGAACTCATGTCAACCCTAACTTACCAAAAATTTCAAGCTCAACCATCAAAACCCTATCCATCATGTCATCATAATAAGTGATCTTCATTAAGAAAACCTGAGAATGAATATCATATCGATGGCCCATCTTGAGCTGTCAAGTCTTAATCGTCTCATTCAATGCAATCTCAAGTAAAAATTATAAAATATTGATAAATTGGTTTTCATATTTTTTAGGGTCATGTTGGCCAACTAATGTTTGAAAAACTCCATAGCCTTAGAAAGAATCATATACTCTTAGTAGAAATGATTAGTGAAAAGAAAATTAAATTCCTTCCACTCTAAACCCACATTATTATTTTCCATCACCATCGACTCCCACCATCTCCCATTATATCCTTCCATCTTAAAGGAGTAATGTTTCACCATGATTGAATCGGGTGTTTCCAATAACTCAAATATAATATATATCTTCCTTGTAATGCCCGACCAGATTAGCCATTAGAATAGTGCTTCCATCCCATGTTCTACTAGCCCTAAGAACACCTCCATATACACCAATGGCTTCCAACTAACAGCAAGGGTGTCAAGAGATTATATTGGGGAGACTATACCCTCTAGTGATGATGATATAATGGTCCAAGTATATGTATAATATGCAATGTAAGTAAAGACTAATAAACTCATACTAGTAACCCAACAATGGAAGAACCATAAGAAATCATAAAAAATAGAAGAATCATAACTAAACAACAGAAGTGGAAATTAATAAAGAATCCAAACAAATCATTACTAGAAATTAAAAAATGATCAGGAATACATATCTAGTCATATATATCAACAAACAGGAGGGTCACCAATGGCTGACCTCAGTAAATACATATATATAAATATGATGAAATAGAAATGATAAATTCAGAGGTAAAATCCATTTTAGGAAACAAATAATGGTCCCTTGCCTTCCATACCAAGCTAAAAAACCACTAAGATACAACTCCAGATCCTAGACTTTTACCTAAAGGTAAGGACATAAAGTTTACATGAATCATAAAGGGCCCATGAAGGGTCTGAGAATGAGTCTCAGTAGGCCTCCAACAACTTGTGTGTACCTTAATTTATTGATTAAGTAGTTATATACTATAAATAAATAAATAATGTAGTTCATGTATATAATAATCATAAGATTACCTAGTGCTCAACAACCACCAGGAATTAATTTCCTTCTTCGTCCATTGTTGAAATAACTAAGGAGGAGAGGATCCTTAGCTCATAGCTCAAGGAATCCTCTGATGATAATTAGCCTCACATTAAACCATTGGTTTAACCTCTGAATTCCACTCAAAACCTCATGTCATAAACCAATTAACCAATATAGAAAAGGCACACCAAATCTAGGAACCCATTCCCTCAAACCCCTACTCAAAAGCACCCATCGCCTCAAAGCACAATGTCTAGAGGCACAACGATATCTATCCTTGAGTAATAACCATTATCATATCAAAGAACTAAGTCCCAAGGAATGAATATTTCCATCCTCCAAAATGATCCTGGACCAATGGCATGAAGCACAGTGAGCCTCATCCCCCAACTGACCACCTCATCACTTTCATCTGATGGATCCTCACCATACTTGTGGCTTTATATGGTAATCACTCACATATTTTCCTAATACACAACTACCAGGGGGCCCTACCCAAAAAAGTGGTCAAAATAACCTCATCACTGATTCGACATATGTTTACACAACTCCAAGCACTACTTTGGCTAATACAGGTGAGAAGTAATCACCAAATTGAACCGAAGCCACATCAACTCCGACACCTAGTGGCCCTGTGACCATGTCTCTAAATATGATGGACATGCTATTAAATCATCACATTATCCTCACCCAAAAACTAATGACATATGAAACTAAAATAATGACTCATTCATCCAACCAGTGATCAAAATCACTTATAAAATATATATAATAAACCACACCCAACACGATGATCATATCGCCTCAAAATGATAGCCATCACTATCTAAATCCTCAGGTCGACCCCGTCACATTCCCTTCAAACTTAAGAAGTGCTTAAAAAGAATTTCACATTTATATAATTCAATTAAAAAAACTAAACAAGTCAATGGAACTTAATTGAACCAATCAATTTAAAGAAAATGATCCAAATTAAATAAAACTATTCAATTTAATATAATGTAGATTCCCCTAGCCTGGATTCCCCAATTCTTAATACCTCACAGGACTCTAACATTTTGTATAATTTGGTGAGAATTCATATAGGCATATCACAAGGGATTAATTAATTAATTAAAGGAAATCATTTTAATTATGGTATCTCACTCAGTCAACACAACAGTGTGCTAAAATATATTCCCTCAGAACACTCACGAAAAAAAATAAAAGTATGAACCACCTACCTTAGATTTGTAGATGTAGGAATGTTTGATCTTAGACTCTAAATCTGCCTGATTTTAATGAAATATATGTTCCCCTGGAATGCCCTAAAAGTAGTGGAAATTAATTGAATAGATTTAGAGGTATGTGAGGCGAGTGAAAAATGAAATAGAAGACTGAAAGATGATAACCATACTAAGAAGTATCCAATGCCACATATGGATTGAAGAATGGAGGATGGAAAAATGATTTGGATCAAATCAAAGTAGATGAGTTAAATCATGTTTTCTCCTTTTCTATGTGTAAGCAGAGGATAGGAAAGAAAGGTAGGAAAATAATAAATGGATGGAGGTGTATAATTTCTATTTTACCCCTTCAAGAGACTGCATGGTTAGCTAAAAAGGTTTTCCAACCCATATGGAAATCATGTGTCTCTTAATGCTAAGGATCCAAGCCTCGAATGATTAGCCTTCATGGTTAGTCCTAACTGTGTGCTAACCGTGCACACTATAGTGAAAGGGTACTACCCAAATGGAACTACCTGTGTAGCTTGTGCACTATTTTCCCCAATCGTGTGCAAGTTGTGCATTTACCCTCAGCTAAAAATTGTACAGGTATCACACGGCCATGCACCTCATCTCATGTGATTTTCCAAACCATGGTTAATAAAAAATGTGGGAACACAGTTTTTACTAAGAGGCCACATGGTTTGATCTTACCATGATCCTCACCCCGCACTTAACCAAAACTGGTCATTCGGGCCTTCGACGCACCCAAAACCTATATAAACTCCTAAGGCATTTTCCAAACCAATAAAACCATATAAAAACAAGGTTTGGGGTTAATTGAAAACATGGAATTGAGATTCATTAAACAATAAAATAATTTTCATACCAACCAAACTCCAAAATACAAAATGTGTTAGGATTCTGACCTAGTCTAAATACCCGGGACATTATAATCACCCCACCTTGACATAAATCAAACCCAATATATAATAAAAACCCCCAAGATAGTACCAAACATACCAATAATTTTAAAATTTTCCGAAAATACACTGGTCTATTGGGGAATAGGTCAACTACCTAAAGGGGATCCCCACCTTAGGAGTTACCTACACTGATCACATCCCGACCCAAAACTGAAATAAAAAAATGGTCCATCAACCATTATTGGACTCAAAATTACTCCTATGATGAATCTTCACTGACATGCCTCATCATGTGCTCCAATTCCATACCTTAATGCCATCATAATCCCATGCCACATTGGTTTCCACCTCGTGTCCATGTCACATAAGGAACCAATGAGGTCTTGCATCTCAACAGATATTCAAATAATTCTAGGTGACTCACACCTCAAATAAGTCATGTATTGCAATGATACCCATATTCCATAACACCTCAAGTGACTTGCATATCCTCTACGCCATGATGCTAGCACACCCCTAGTAATCTCAGTTCTATGCACCTCACACACAAACACACACACACACACACATATATATATATATATATATGATTCATGTGATCTAGTTCCAACCTACTAATTGGCATATGGTTAGTCCATAAAAACCCCATGTGCACCCTGTAAAGCTAAAATAGACCTACCTAAATAGGAAAATCCAAAATAAATTAGAAAAATCACGACTATGAACATGGAATAGCTCATACTATCATCGGATCACCATTCTACTCTAACCCAGGAAGCTACAGGACATGCACCTGGCCTAAGGCCTGATTGCCTAAAGCTTGGCCTCCCTATAATACTACACCATCCAACAGTGACTGACCCCACTAATGGGTTCCATTGTCTCTTCCATGAACTCTATATGAAGATTAATCTTAACTATCATCACTCGATACCACTCTCTATCTGAACATAGATCCTTGATTCTTCCCTAGTCTTTGAATTATAGTTGTCTAAGAAGGCTTCCTATAGAACCTATCGAGAGGTCTGACCTACCAACATCCCTGGAACTCCTTTGGAGGCTACTCACATTGAGTGCGGACATATCCTTGTTTCCAGCATTGGAAACAACCCATCAACAATCCACTCTAAAGTGTTCAACTAGAGTCCTTGGCCTGACTTCCCTACTGAAACATATCATATCTATGCTTCCTTTTATCTGAAGTGTCACCCCTAAAATCAACCGAATACATCACCCAACATGAATAATATCATACTTTCTAGTTTCCCTCAGCTATGGTTACCTGATTCACCACATCTAAGAATGGGGTCAACCTAAATATGTTCACCTACACCCAAATTGAATGTCATAAATCATCTTAAAAACAACAAACCCTTGTGGTTTCATCTCTCACCATGAAGGGAGAAAATAGATAAAATTCGTTGAACATCACTGCATGGTAAATGATGGACATGTTACCCGAATCGAGGCTCATGAAGTTTCAATCCATCTATTTCCTTAGTATTTCCATGAAGAAATAGTCAAAGAACCTAGCCTTAAAATACTTCTAGGCCAGTCCATCATGTCAGACCACCTAAACTTACACACCCCACCAATACTTAGTTGTACCTCTAAGCATGTACATCATTGGCTTCACCCTCCCCCTAGAGGCATCTCAAGATATTCAAAAATCATGTACATCAATTAGATCAAATTATCAATTGCATGTGGACCTCTATCACCTTGAAAAATTGATGTGTGATATGACTAGAACTCCAATGTCAAATACACCATCGAACAATCTTATCCTTTATCTCCTCTATCGGTCCCCTAGATAACACATTCAAGTTTCTCTCTAACCTTCTCATCCTTCCACGGACCAAAAACACACAGGTCTAGTAGATGAACTTCCTATACTGGAATCTAAGCCTGCTCATGTACCTATGGCTCACAATCTTCTTGACCCTTCGGTGTCTCATCCTATTTGTGCTCCTACAACACCCTATTAATGTTTCTTAAGGCTCTATCTAAGCCATATAGGTGGAAACCCACTAAATAACATTACGTGGTCATACATCCTAAATAACATATATATAAATATACATCACATATAGGGAAAGAAATAATAGGTAGTGTGATATCACAACCATTACACTTCCCCATCACAATTACATCTCATTACATCCTTGCCTTATGGCCTCCTTACCCACCCATAGCATAGCCTAATATCACTTATTCCTTGGTCCACGCCCATCCTGATAAACCATGTTTCCCCAAACTAATAACTAGGTCACCCAACCTAGTGATCAACATATCCCCATGTCATCGTACCTAGATTCCCTTCTATGATTCAAGTCCATACACATATATATTAGTCACGGAACATTCATATATTTATATATATCACATCCTACTATGTGCCTAATAAAATACAAAAACAAGAATAAAGAACACCCCATTACATACCGGGACAATGTTCCAATACTCCTTCCTTTCATACCTGTACAAGGATCACAAATCCTAAAAATAAAAATCACATTTCATGTTTACCACTTGAGGTAGAAATAAAATCAACTATAAATTGAGAAAAACGTAATAACATTTCCCACCCCTGGAAACTTGGTTCATCCCCCCGTGCCTGGGGCTGAAGGCACCCAAACCTGATCTATAAACCCAATTTTGAAAACTTCTTAATCATAAATATACCATAACCTAAATAGTAAGGAAAATAAATAGATAAAAGAAACCCCTTTGATTCCATTTATAGCACCCCAACCTTATTAGCCACCCGAAATGTGCTTCCAAGATGAGTGTCGCTGACCTAAGGTGCACCTCCCCATACTCAAAAGTCTTATGAATAGTAGTGAGGGTGTAAAGATGTGATATAGGGGAGATTATTCCCTTTGGTGATAATGAAATAATGGTCCAAGTAGATGTATAATATGAAATGGTAGTAAATACTAATAGACTCAAACTAATAACTCACCAATGGAAGAAGAATAAGTAATCACAGACACTAGTGGAAGCATAAATAAAAAACGAGGGTGTAAATAAATAAAGAATCCAAACCTACCATTTTTAGAAATTAATAATAGATCATTCATTTAAATTAGATCATATATATCAATAAGAAGGAGGGTTTCCAATGGATGACCTCAGTACATACGTACATATAATCATTCTAAAACATAATGAATAACAAAAAATGTTAACTTCAACTGAGGCAATAACCAATGGTCTCTTTCCTTCCATCCCATGATAAATATTCACTAATATCTAGCTCATGATTCTAGACCATTACCTAAATGAAAGAGAATAAAGTCTACATGCATCCTTAATGTCCCATTTAGGGTGTGATAACGAGTCTTAGTAGGCCGCCACCAACATGTGTCTACCTAAAATTTGTGATTCAGAAGATGTATACTATAAATATATAAAGAATTTAGTGTACAAAACTAATAATCACAGCCTTCCCTAGTGCTCAACAGCCACAAGGAAGCTATCACCTACTTTGACTGTGACTGGAATAATTGAGTATGAGAGGATCTTTAGCTTATAGATCAAGAAATCCTCTCATGTCAAGTATCATATAGTGAACCCTTACTTTCCACCTATGAATTTCACTCAGAACCTTGTTCCATAAACCAAGTAACCGACATCCCAAAGGCATTCCAAATACACGAAACAGGTCCCTCAGACCCCTAATCAAAAGCACATGTTATCTTGATACCTGACAGCCAGAGACACAAAAATATCTATCCTCATATAATAACCACTTTCAGCTCAAATCAAGACATCCCTAAGAATAGAAGTTTCCATCCTTCAAAATGATCTTGGCCCAATGACCTCAAGCATGGAGAACCTCATTCCCCAAAAAACAACCTCATCATTGTCATCTGATGGATCCTCCACATCACCAAGGCTTTCTACGGCAATCACCACTATACATTTACCTAAGTCCCAACTATCAAGGGCCTCAACTGACATGAGTGGTTAAAAACGCCTCTTTATTCAGTCAACCTTTGTGTAAATGAATCCAAGTGGATATTTTTCCAATGTGGGTGAGTAGAAATCACCAAATATAACCAAATCCACATCAAAATTGGCACCTTGTGCCCCTATGACCATGTATCTCAATCTGATGGTTGTGCCATCAAACCATCACACAATCCTCGCTCATAACCTGATGACCTCATCACCTCAAATGATGACTAATTCATCCAACTGTTGATCAAAATCACTCAATATATATATATATAATGGACCATGCCATGAACAATGATCATATCGCCTAAAAACTGATATCCATCACTATCTCAGTCCTTGGGTCGATCCCATCATCTTCCCTTGGAACTGGGTAGTGCATCACATGCATTTCACATTAATATAATTCAATTAAAAAAACTAAACAATTATATACAACAGAATTTAATACGTCAATTTAAATAAAATGTTCCAATTAAATACAACAATTCAATTTAGTATAAAGGAGACACCCTTGGCCAAGATTCCCTGGGCCTGAATCCCTCGCATGACTCTAAACATTTATAGAATCTGGTGAGCATACCCAAAGTTATCTCACAAGGGGTAAATTAATTAAATAAAGGTGTCCATTTGAATTATGGGTTCTCTCTCGGTCAATAAAATGGTTCTCTAAAATCCACACCCCCCAAACACTCACGAAAACACAAAGAAAATTATGCACCACCAACCTTGTAGTCATAGATGTGGTCATGTATGATCATAGACATTGACTCTGAACAATTTGTAAGAAATCAATTTTTCTGAAGAATTCCATGAAAATAAGAAAAAACAACTTGGTTGGATTTATTGGTCTATGTAGTGATAGAAAAAATGAAATATAAGAATGGGAGAGGAGAGACATATTGAGATGGATCCAACACCATAATGTGTTTGAATAATAGAGCGTAGAAAAAATATTTTGATCAAATCCAAGGAGAGGATGAAAATGAGGGTTTCCACTCTATTTTGTGTATACAAATGAGAAGAAATAATGGGAGGAAAATGAGAAATATAGGGAGGGTAGAATTATCATTTCACCCCTTTAAGAGGCAGCATGGTTAGCTCACATAGTTTTCCAGACCTTATGGCTCCTACTTCTAAGGAACCAAGCCCTGTATAGTTAGTCTGCATGGTTAGTCCTAATCGTGCGCTAGCCATTCATGCTATAATGCAACATTACTTCCCCAATGTAACTACCCTTGTGTCTTGTACACATTTTTCCCTAACTGTGTGCAAGTCATGTGATTACCCTCTTCTAAAAACTGTAGAGGTGTCGCATGGTCGTGCTCCTCATATCTCATGGTTTTCCAAACTTTTTTTAGTACAATATGGGCGAACATGGTTTCACTAAGAGACTACATTGTTTCATCTAACCATACAACTTATCCTGCACTTTACCAAAATTAGTCCTTCAGGCCTCTAATGAACTCAAAACCCATCCAACCACCTGATTAATTTTCCAAACATCTAAACCCATCTAAAACCAAGGTTTTGAGTAAACAAGAAGCTTGGAATTGAGATTCATTAAACAAAAAAGGAGTTGGAATACCCAAAAAACTACAAAATTCAAAATGGGTGAGGATTTGGACCCTCTCCAAATACTTGGGAAGTTACATTCCTCAACAAATCATCAACCTCTTGAGGATTATTTGATCCTTGGAACACTTGTGGATTCTTGTGAAGGAAAACATACAAATAATTTCAGTATTTATCCCTCTAGGGTTTCACAAATGGAGCTTGAATAGGAATAGGTGCAGATACCTATCACAGATTATGGACAGAATGCGCAATAATCTCAACTATATTCTGGTCTATGGGTGGATTTGATCATATTGGTTCATCATAAACATCATAATGGGGCCTATTCACACATCTTATTGGATACATGATTCTATAAAACATTAGAAAACAACATTGAATACCTCAGAAGTAAACCCATATCAATAACTCGCAAGTGAAAAATGTGGTTTTCACATTGGGTTTTCTTGATTTTTAACATCAATTATAAGGTGGTTTCATTACAAGATACCTTGAAAATGAATTATTACATTGGTTTTTCATATCAGTTATCTGATAACCAATTTGAACAACCATTCATAGTGGGTTTCTCAGATTAGTTATTATTTAAATGACATGAAAACCCATAAAAAGGGTATTTATGTCAGTAATCACATAATTGTTGTGGAAAATCATCATTATTAAGGTTTTTTTTGCATCGTTTCTCTAATAGAATATGTGAAAAAAAATTATAAATGGGTTTTCTTATTTATTATTAGAGAACCAATGTGAACCCCCATTTTTAATTGGTTTTTCATGTCGGTTATCAAATAACTAACATGAAAAACAATTTTTTTAATAAATTTACATTAAAATGTCCCCTCCACTCAAGACAAGAAGAGAAGTAATGAGAACACTTGAAAAAACAGAGTAAAAAAAGTAGCATCCAAACAACTAAAAAAATTATTTACAATTAAAACATTCAAAATTAAAATATTTTGTAAAAGAAAAATAAAATCTAATAAAAATTGTAAAATTACTATCCCATCGAAAAACATTTTCAATTATAATTTTGAAAGTTATAATACCGAGTACAAACAAACTAAAATCATGAAAGATCTATAAAATGATTTTATAATTCAATTTGTAAGTCTCTCAACTATTTTATGCTATATGGAATAGGTTCATCGAAAAATAAAAATTAAATGGAAATCATTTAGCATGTATTATGAATAAAATCAATGAAATATTCAGGAAAATTTTATAAATAAATATAACCTAGTGGAACTTTATAACTATACCAGTTGAAATTATTTCATACATTAATCTTAACACATAATATCTGTATTATTTTGTGCGTTATTTTTTATTAAAACAATGTTTAAATTAGTTTTTCTATTCAAAATAACACTATTAATTAATATATCAAAAAAATTCTAATTGTAAATTAAAATTTACCTTTTCTTTTAAATATTCGATCTTAGCGCTCTTCTTTCTTGTGGTCTCTCAAAAGAAACTTTATACCCTATTTGAAAATAATATGAATTAAATTAATTTATAATTAATTATAATATAAACTAGTATTAAAAAAAATCAAACTTACATGCTTAATACATTCTTAAAATTTTGTCACACTTTTACATGGTTAAAGCATAACTGGTAAAGTTATTTCTCCCTTATACAAAAAACACATTACACCCAGTTTCCATTGATATAAAAGAAAATTTAAATTTACTGTTTATTATGTTAAAATATACATAAAAGTTTTTGAGATATATGTTTCATACTCTTGACAATAAGGAAACATCCACCACTGAATAATTGTATTCTTTTGAAATCATTCAGTAATATAAATTGTTCTTTCTGCTTAGTCATTTTCACTGCTATAGGAAAGATAACTTGAGGGTCCATAAATTCATAGACATATTTCTTTTCATTCAAAATAAACATATTATAAAGATACCTAATAGAAAACAAACATAAGTATAAATTTTCATTAAATTAAACGTACTAAAACATAAATGTTAAGACTTGCATGGAAAAAACATACAACATGTTGATGCCCAATTGATCTCTAGGTAAAACATCAATGATATCATTTTTCAAATGTGCCACAATAATTGTAATCCCGAAAATATCAACATAAATTGGAATCTCATAAACATCCAACAAAAAATTTGAATACGTTGAAAATATATGAAGAGTACTAGAATTTGTATCTAAAGTCATTGCACTTTGAATTTTTTGTTATCTATATAGTATATAATTACCTTTAAAGTATTCCTATAAAAAATAGATTCATATATAATCATTAAAATGTTTAAAAAATTAATACCAAAATTAAATAAAAGATAAATTATACACATACCTCTATGGAAACATGTCGAAAAAGTCTAGATGGACAAACTAAAAAGTGGATGATACTTTGTCCAACTATACTCACCTCATATGTTTGCAATGGTACTTCAACTAATATATCTATAATAACATGTACAGTGGACCTATGATTCTCTATCTCAATATTTTGATGATGAATGGTGTCTCCAATATAAAATATCATCCCATATGAAAAAATATGATACTATGGATTATTAACATATAACTCACAATAATTAGAAAGCTGCAGAGGTGGTGGTGTAGGAGTAGGATAAGAAGTGGGGTCTGCATGTGGAGGTAGAGGAGTGAGACCTATTGGTGAAGGTGGAGTAGTTGGAGCTATAGTATGAAACTGTCTTTTCATGTCTGTAAACATAGACTATATAAAAGATCATATCCAATCCTCCATCACCACATGAATTTCTTGAACATTATCTTCCAAATATTCTATTACTTTATAAACACCCTCCATTGAAGAATCTACAATATGTGGAAACACTTTTTTCATCAATACACCCAATAGGTATCCTCATACATGACCTAGGTGTTCAGGGTTTCCTAATGTTGTTGATAAAATATCATGCCTCCCCTTAACTAAAAACTCCCTTTATGTTCTCTACTACTCAAGATAATCATATATGAAATATTTTAAAAAATCTATAATGAACCAAAATATAAAAAAAAATTGAATTAAATTAAATAAATAAATTAATTAAATATCTTACAATCCTATCTAGTGAAACCCTTGAATTTTCAATAAGATATTGTGCTTTTTTTCTCATCTAAGGACTCTTCCATTTTCCATGACAAGATAGGGGTGGAGGGGAAACCTTTAATGAACCTGAAAACTCATCTCTAAGTTTTTGATAATTTTCATCCATTATTTTTTCTTCAAATAACATATTCCCCCATAGAGATAATGTATGAGGGTATGAATTTCTAGATTGAATCTCTTGATGAGATCTCCTCGATTGTTGTAAATTAAGAATAAATAAATCATTAATAAATCATTAATAATATCATTAATACAAATAAAACTTCTAAAAGGTAACATTGAACTTTCCAAAAATGATTCTTGTCTTCTAATTTCAAAAAATTGGGTACATGTATCTTCATCTATAAATAGATATATATCACATGGATTATGTTGTTTCCTATGACCAGAAATGAAATCTGATGTGAGGGTTGATTTGAAATCCCTCCATCTCCTCGCATCCAATGATAAATATTTCCTCCAAACTCCTCCAGTATCATGTATATGATATGTCATTTTCTAAGAAGGATAGAATAAAATATTATTATAAACATTTCAAGTAATTTTAATAATTACAAATGGGATTTCAAAAATGGTCTCCCACAAGTGAGATAGATTCAATTTGTCAACATTTTTCCAATCATCAATCAAAATATCAACTTTTCTTTTATCATGAACTGATATAAAAGTATTGAATTGTTTTAAATTTGGACCTCTTAGAATATAATTATCATAAAGGTCTACTGGTATCATATGGTCATGGTTACAGGCATTTGATAATTTTTGTAAACGTTTGATATCGCATTTACCAACCCATGAAATCTTATTTGGCCACGTGGGAGTAGATGTCTCTTGTAAAGAAGGATGAGGCTCATCAGGAGGAGCATGTGCCTATTACTCCAGATGGGTATGGGTATGATCATCTCTAGAATTATGTGTTGGATCAGTTGATTGATATATCATTATCTTGTAAATAAAAATAGAAAACAATTATTACACAAATATAAAAATTCAACTATGACATACTAATTTAAATAAAAAATGAAAATGTATCAAACCAAAAAGTAAAGTAAATTAATCTAACACATGTTTATTGATATTTTTTTAGTTAACCAAAATGATTAAAATATTAAATAGATATGAAATGAAAAATAAAAATGAAAACGATTCTGTAAATGGTGTTTGAATAGAAAAAATGATCCAACCTAATAAATTATTTTTTTACACAAAAAATAATATTTTTTTCAATATAAAAGTATACAATATTTTTGTTTTTATTTCACATATTAGATTTAAAATAATTCTTTTTCAACAAAATCAATTAATATATAAGTTATGTAAGGGTAAACATGGTAAACTAAACAAAACTAAACTAATATAAACAACAAATTCAACTTATTAGTTATAATATATGTTTTAATAAAGAAAATAATATTAAAATATCTAACATTTTATGAAATTTAAAAACATAAATTAGAACTAAACATATGTTACGTGTAATATAATGAATGTACTAATGGATTTTTTCCCTAGTTATTTTTTCAGGATCATTCTGTATGGAACAAATCATGTCTATGATGTGCTCATCAATGTTATATGTTAATATTTCCATGGAAGTAGTTTTCTCATATAAATTAGAATATTAGTTATGTTTATCATCACCAAAATACTGTTTTACTTGTAAAACAATTTACTACTACATATTGGATTTCTCAAGAACATAGAAATTTGTTTTCATGTGATTCCAAGATAAAAGGATTATATGTGTATTCCAATATTTTAAGATTAACTAGTGTCATTCAAAATACATTATTTGAAACACTATTGCTATCAATAAACCATGTACAGTTAAACTTTAGAACTTTAAATTTAATGTAATCAACCTCCCATATTTCTCCAATGACTCCATAATATGCACTTAATGTTTAAATTGAGTTTTTTCTTTAGCACTCGAAAAATGAATTACTTTTTTGAACACCAAACACTATTAATATGAACTACACTTCTATTGTCCTTATATTAAGTATGAAATTTATATTCATTAATTTCCTACCCATTCCATGTTATCAAATTTAAACATGGACCACCCACTAACCATATCAATGTTTTTGATGCATATGATCTACCAAGAACAGTCTCTTTAAACCGTGGAAAAAAAGTTTTTTTATTCTCATTGTAAATATATATATCTTCCTTCATGGGATAATATTGTTTCAATACATTAATATGAAATGTTATAGATGGTTTAGAATCATCTATGTTATTCAATATGTATAAATATACCTTCTTTATATGTTCACAAATCTATGATTTCACATTCAATGCATGGATCCCCTTTCTCTCATAATTAACTTATTCATGGTGAGATGGAGGAAAACTAATATATTCCACTATATATATGTAGCTTGTACAAATATCTACAATATCCTCATAAATATACTTATCAAAAATGGGGGATTTAGTATGATATGAATACTTAACATACCCCTTCAATATCTTCATATACCTTTCAGAATAATACATCCAACATTGATAAACAGTTCTATAAAGATTATTTCTCACCCCAAATAAATCATTAAATGTACCATGATATCAAAAAAAATAGGAAAGTACATTTCCAAATGAAAAGGTATAGAAACTATTTCATTATCTAAATTGTTCAAATCATTTAGATCAATCACTTTATCGAAAATTGAATTGAATAAATGACACACCTTCATGGTAGTCATTCTAACATGGATGTCTAATATTCCATGCAATACAACTAGTAGGAGTTGCTGCATCATGGCATGAAAATCATGAGATTCCATACCTATCAACTTTAAATCCTTAAGAGATACAAATGTTTTTATATTTGAAGAATAACCCTATGGAACTATGATATCATGAAGTAACTGAAAATATACTTTTATCCCTCTTGGATAATGTATGAAAAGCTGGGGGAAGGAATGTTCGCCTTCCATAAAGAGTTGGAGATAAATCCAAACTTATTCCCATTGAGAGGAAGTCCAATATTTATTTCAACCCATATTTAGTATTTCCATTAATATCTAACAACGTTCAATTCGATTGTTCACAAAAATTCTTCTACATGTTCAAGAAATCAATGTTATATTTGAACTAATGATATCTCCAATATGGAAGCTTAGAAAATATTGACTGTTTCATGAAAATATTTCTATCATTACCAGAATTTTGTTTCTTTCCCAATTTCTTATCAATGTTTTACACCCCCACAAAATAATGATCAGTGAATAAACCTTTTGGATCAATATCAAATTCTTGTGAGATATTTAATGCCTATTTTAATCTTCTAAAAGAGTGGTCCATAGAAAAAAGAAACTTTCAGTGGCCCATGTATTCTTTTTTTTCTCCCATGATGTAGTTGATAATATTACATATTCTTTTCACAAATTGGAAAATCTTTAAGCCCCTTAACACTGTAGCCATACAAATTTCAATATTCTAGGAAGTATTTTACAGTGAACAAAATAATTTCATGTAGTTGAAAATATTCCATATTATGATAATCATACACCATAATAGCATCCTCCCATAAGAGTTTCAAATAATCAATTAATGGTGAAAAAAACATCAATATCATTTTTAGGGTTTTTTGGTCTAGATATAATTAAAATAAACATTATATAATTTCACTTCATACAATATTCAGGATATAAGTTTTAAATTTCGAATAAAATAGTACATGAACTATGTGTGACACTAAGACTTTGATATGGATTCATTCCATCTATGCACAGTCCAAGTATAAGATTTCTAATATCATTTCTGAATGTAATAAACTATTGATCAATTTTTTCCAATGTGGAAAATCATATGGACTCCATAATTTTCCATCACATGTCCACTCATCTACATGTAATCTAAACCGTTTTTCATCATGTGATTTTATTAAGAAATGTTTAAAGAAAGGAAATAAAGGAAGATGTCGAAATTCTTTGGCAGGTGTCTCTATAACTGCTAAAATAGCATATAATTCTTCTTTCAACTTATACCCTGATATCCCAAATTTAGGAAACCTTGATAGAAATTTGTATTCCTTCCTATATAGAACATAGTAATTCGTTTTGGCATGTATTTTTTCACCCTAATCCCTTTAGGCATAGAATTTTCTTTTCTTTATAATGTGAATTAAGAAGATCATTATCATTATAATTAATATCTTTCTATAATTGAAGAAAATATGTAAAACTATTGTCACTCCAACCATGTTTTGACTTCATGTTAATCAATCTTAACATCAAAAATAAAACATCAAATTTTTTACAACTAAGATACAATGGGTTTTCAACATCACTAAATTTACACTCAATTGTCGGTTATTTCTCAATTGTCTCTACTTTAATATCATGAATCATTTATTCAATTTTATAAAATGTATCATATTTCCAAGAATCATCATTAATAGATCTGAAATTATTCCTAGTTTTTCCAATCCAAATATAAGGGATATATCATAGATTAGAACCATGAAAAACTAACTTTTCTTTGATCACTCTACTTTTCAACTTCTTCATATTTAAACATTTCAAACCTGGATAGAAAAACATGCCATTGTTTGAAACATTTTGTTTATAAATTTTCAAAAAAGCATCAATACCTTCCTCATATTCCTCAATTATTCCAAGTTCCATAATCAAACTTTGACTAATTATTATCTATAACAAATATCAAAAATAAATATAGAAAACCAATATCTATTCAAAATAATATAGTGGTGATAAAAGTGAATTGTAGAGGAAAATAGTAGATTATTTCAATGATAATCGAGTTTGTAAAGTAATAGAATGAAAATTTTTTGAACCAAATTAAAGAAAATAGGTTGTTAAATATGATAATATATTTCCAACAATTTGGAGGGATATAATAAAATAACCCATCAAATAATGATTAAAGTAACATTTTTATAGAATATAAATGAGAAAGTAATCATAATCCTAACATATCGTATGGAACATGGGATAAATAAAATTAATTAAAAATGATTTCCAAAAATTTGATTTTAATACGTACAAAAAAATAAGTTAGGTGGTGTCATTATATTATATATCAATTGGAGAATAAGAATCATTAAAGGGACACGATATAAATGAAAATTAAATTATAATATTAATATAAATTTATATTGAAAAACAAGAAGATATTAAATTTATATTTTTTATTAACATTTATTACATATAGCGTTATATATAAAATATTGAATTTAGAAATGATATTAGAGAATATATAAAACAAAGAAGGGAACCATTATAAGTGAAATAAAAAACTTTGGTGAGGAAATTCGTTCATGCATATGGAAGTAAAAACCAGATTCCTTTAAAACATTTATAGAGTAAAAATAAATGAATATAACCTTATAAAATTATAAATAAATATACATTACATTATTTTAATGACTTTTATATATCATTTGGAAAAAGTGTTCAATACCTTGTAGCTCATGTTTTCACCAAAAATGATCTTGTAATATAATTTAAAAAGCGGTTAAAACTGCTTGTTGTACCACTAATTATGAAAACATAATTTCCTAGTTCAGTATATGTAAATAAAAATTTTCTTATAGAAACACTATTTCAAATTATTCTGTAAATATATCAGGAAAATTTCCATCCATAATTATCTTCTCTCCTTTAACCAAATATATCTGATTCGATAATATTTCTTATATTAAATATGTTTCTATAACACCCTTTCAATGAAAAAATATTGGATGCCAAAGAATATTAGGGATTTTTTTGGATTTCAATCTCACTTGATTAATATATATCTTAACACAGCAATCAAGGATGTATTAAAAACATTAATTTCAAATTTTCATTCTTTTGAATAGATTCTAAAATCATTAAAAAGTGAAAATCCATCAAAATTGCAGTAAATATTATGGAAAATGACATCCTTATTACATCTTCATACTCATGAATATATGAGTGAAATTGAAGTTTAGAAGATTATAAATTTTATAAATTATATAATTAGTTGATATATGAATTCATTGATTCAAAAAATGTCATTATATCATATATATATATATATACCTATAGTGAATTATCTAGAAAGTGTAAATATACATTGAGGAAAAAATGATGATTTTATCAATAATGCTTTTAATTCATTCCTAAAAATGGGAGGTCACTTAGATCAAGACTAAAAAACAGATATAAGGAAAGGGAAATAAAACTTATTGGTTTAAATAAATTAACCAGAGGATAATGTCAAATAATTTTATCATAAAATCAATGTACCATAAGTACCTAATAAATATCATGATGAATATATATAAATTTTACTAACAATTTATGATGTTATAACTGATTATAGATCATTTTTTATGAAATTTGAAACGTAAAAAAATCCTCATAGATGTTGTGAATACATACCTTTATAGTAATATTGATAATGTTTTTTATATTAAAATCATAGAAGGATTCAAAATGTTGGATATTCAAACCTTCAGGAAAGCTTGATGGATATGAGAAGATCTATATTAAAATAAATAATTATGAGGACCATGAAACCCAAGGGTGTATAAAGCTGTTAATGTGAGAACGGAGTCCACTAAATTAAAAAAACAAGGGTTCGGGATTCCGCACCAAGGAATGATCAAAAAGAGAGAAACAAGAATAAGTGGGTCTTACTAGAGAGATGAGTAGATCTATATTTGATGAGAAATGATGATTCCGATGAAACAGGAGGTTAAATGAAGTTCTTAATAAGATATTGAAGTCCTCCAGATCAAAGAACGATAGAGTTAGTTATTCTACATTAGAGAGATGAAATAATCTTTCATGAGAATATAAGACCTCAAAATGAGTTTATCTAAAATTCATAAAATTTTAAAAGTTATATAACATTGATTATTTAATATATTATGTGTAAATGATTTCAAGATTGATTTTTCACATTGGTTATTTATTTACTAACATGAAAAATACATTTTTCATGTCATTTATTTAAAACTGATGTTAAAAATTAGTGAAAAATAGTTTTTCACATCAGTTCTTATATTAACGACATGAAAAATATGTGAAAATTTCTTTTCCACATTTATTATAGAATAAATAATGTGAAAAATCAATTTTCTAAGATTTTTACATCGAATCTAAATAAATAACATTAAAAAGGAGATGTTAAAATTTTTTACTAGTGAATCAAATAATATCAACAATAAAATAAATCCCATCAGATAAGAAAATGATATTTTTATTTAGACTATCCAAATAAAAATCATGCAAAAGACTTGAATTAAATCAAATTATTCCATAATACACCTTTCCTAAACCACCCATGTTGACTTAAGGCTCTTTACGATGATATTTGGCTAGGAAATCACTCATAACAACGTCTTAAGTCCCGAAAAGATATTCAAAACTATATACTAACATCAAGGAAATATTCTTAACCTCAAAATTTATACCTCTTTGACACTATCCATCCCAGATACCCTAGTACTCTCATACATGAGCTAGAACTAACATATCCTGAAGGGTGTTCATGATCCCCATGGGCTGCAGACTAGCACCTGACATCATACCAGATAAAATAGGGAATGAATTTTCCACAAAATAACAAAAGATAAAGATATATGTCGGTATGATCAAAACTCAAAATGGAGAGTGTAATAGAAACCAAACAGGTATATCCAAACCTAGAATAGTACTTAATCAATATAATCATCATCTATAATGATTAACACAAACATTATAAAGGATACATAACTCTAGTCCCAAAGGACCAATGACATCCACCACCTCTAAGTGTCACATTACCATTTATCAAACCTGTAAAAATAAATCTACAAATTCCAAAGTGAAAAGGTAGGGTGTGAGCTATAAATCCTAGTAGGGTATCATAAAGTGTTTCATAAAAAGATTCTATAATAACAAACCAAATCATGTTTTTAATTTTTACTAGAATAGGGAATGGAAATATATTTTCATATTTAAAACAAAACATGTTTTCATTTCAAAATGATGGAAAAAATTATAAACATGGATTAATAAACATTTTATATAAAACAGTTTATATAAATCATTTGAAATGAATAAAACGATTCTATAAATCAATGGAATATACATATATATATATATATAAACAATCACAATAATCACTATCGTCAACTTCATTGTGGTATAATAGATTATAATAATAGAATCCTCACACATCTCGTATCATTGATCATGGAAATATGAGTACACACATCCCTCAAGATGAATCCAAATAGGACTCATCAATATCCCATTGGGGATAAGATATTTCAAACTAGGTCTTTGTCAGATTTCTCATCATAAATTCATTTTGAGGGAATAATAATCCTTACATGTTTATCCCAGATAACCCATTAACTACCTAGGATCACATGTGCTCAATAAATCAATCAATAAAATGTAAAATGAACTAACTTAAAATCAAAAAATCATTTACAATTCAATTTCCAAATTTTCCATTTCAATATGCCAAAACAATTTCAAAACCAAAACATAGTTTCTCATAATTTTAGGGGTTTCAAAAATAAAAAATAATTTTTTTAATCAATTCAATTTAATAAATTTTCTAAAATCAATTATCAAATAATTTCACAATTCCATCAACTTCCAAAATATGCCCCAAATTCCTATTCCCTTAGAATTGGGGATTTTCACCAAAATGCCATGCCAATTCAATTTCAAATTCCAATTCATCCTGAATTGGGTTTTTCATAAATCAATGGAATTCAACTTAAATAAAATAAAATAAAATCAAGGGTTAATTATGTAGAGAAACTAAAATGAAACCAACTACCTTCTATCATGGAATCATAATGAAAAACACCTACAATGGGATTTTCTAATGAGGAAATATGAAAAAAAAAAGATACAAAAATAAAACATAGTATTAAGATTCAATTAAAAAAATTAGATCCATTTAAAATATAACGATCTAACACTTAATAAGGAGGAGAAAAATAGAGAGTGGGATAGAACACATGGTAAGAGATTCACTTACCCAGGGGAGATCGAATGAGATCCTTCACGATTTCATCTTCTAGGGAATGGATTTGGAGAAGCCAAATTGGTTCTTGAGAGCCTTTAAGACCAATTAATTCCATTTATGTCTAGTTACAGTTGATAGGGGGTTTAAACATGGGTCCTTAAATTTTTTATAAATCTTCAGAATAAAAGTATCCCACGTACACAGTTAATTGGGCAAGGCTTCATGGTTAAACAAATCATGTTCCCCCTCTAGACTCACTATCCAAGGAGCACTGTTTCTACTAGATGGTTGCATGGATTTTCAGACCATTCCCTAACCCTATGAACCCTCACTATCTATGGTTTCATAGTTTTCACTAAAGGGGTTCACGGTTTGGTCAAACCATGCACCAATCGTGCATAGCCCATAAACCTCCAATGTTTTCCAACAAATCCCCTAAAACAATCCAAGACATGCCCTAATCAAATAATTATAAAAATAAGGATCAAAGAGTACTTGAAAATTAGTAACATTATATTATAGGGAATATATAAAATTAGGTGGAGAACACTCTTTTCTTAGTGGTGTTATTGAAATAATATCACTTCATTTACCTAGGATAACCAATAAAAAAGAAATTTTTATACAGATGGTCAGTCTTATTAGAATCCAGTAATCATAAAAATGATTCACAACACTAAATATTCTTAAAGGAAAAACTAGGTGTTTCCAATAATATATCTGGTATAGTGATGATTCAGATGGTATTTGTTTTAGTGGGAATATTGTAGTCTCTAGGGAATAACCCTAGAATAAAATAAGAACTTCATAATTACTCATCATCGATCGAATCATGTACAAAGGGTATGAGTCCAAATATCAAACAACCAATTCAAATATGGTTTTATAGGATGACAGATCTATGGAAGAATTCCATAGACTCTCAGATGATCAATGAATTCCTAACTCAATTATCCATCCCCCCAATATGATTACGGGATCTTAATACTTTTTTTACAATTGAATATATACATTGTTTTGAAAATCAATAAACATTTTAAAATTTTCATACTTGTGTCTCATCATAAATACATAACCATACTAATTAAATTCATATTTAAAAGTAACAAAGTACTTAACCCCCCCCCCCCCACACACACACACACATCCTTGATTATTCATTGGTTTAAATACATCACTATGTATAAGATCCAACAGTCCACTAACCCTTTTAGATTTTCTTCTAAAAGTTATTTTTTCATTTTTTTCACATAAACACGATTCCCAATTATCAAATGGTTCATAATCAAATGAATCCAAGAATCCATATCTATAGAGTATTTAGATGCATTTCTTATTTATATGTCCTAGGTGAAAATGAAAAATGTATGTGGGATTATAATCAATCTTTACCATCTTATTTTGAATGTTATAGATAGGATTATTCATATCTTGAATTTATATACCATTTACCATAATCCCAATAAAATAAAATATAAATTCATATATATATATATATCAAATCTTGTTCTTAATAATAAAAAAGAATCCCTTCTTGTCCAAACAAGATACATAAATAAAATTTGGGTTTATTGAAGGAAAATAATAATAATTCTCCAATTATAGAACTAATCCACATGGTATACAAAGTTAAAAAGTAATAACTTACAATTAATTAACTCTTGGTCTATTGGATACTTGTAGATCTACTTCAACTTTCTTCTACTCCCTCCAATATATAAGTCTATAGAACAATTGTGTGACGAACACCCAGTATCTAATACCCATGAGTTTGATTTGGGGAAATTTATTTTTATAAAATTCACATTCAAATATCATAATTTATATATTTTTTAATACTTACCATCCTTTGATACCAATCTATAATAGTTTTATAGGTAATAAAAATAAGTGATATTAAAATTATATACATGATTCATAACATAATCTAAAACAAAGACATATTTATGGGTGAGTTTTATGTTTTTTATCTTTTAATCAAGGAATTTAAATTAATATACCCACACTAAAATTATGAAACCATACATTATATCCATTTAGTAGTCCATGATCCATATTTCACTATGTAATGAGTTTTTTATGGTGTTCCTCTCTCCACTTATTTTTTTTGATAGGAAAATTTTCAAATCATGTCATATATGAATCTTGGATGGATGAGTAGATAAATATTTTCCCAAATCCATCATATAGATATAAACCCAACTATATTCCTCTAGTATCTTGATTATTGGGGTTTATATGCTAAATGTAACCTAAAGCTAATGGAAGGATTTGGTTATTGAACCCTTAAGGTTATCAATTTTATAATACCAAACAAAAGATAACCCAAGGGAACCTTGCTATGGAAGAAACTAAATTGTTGGATGATTGAGGTCTTGAAATGTGTTTTCTTTGGAATAAATATTGCACTTAGTATTTTAAGGATTTATTTTAAAGGTCTCACCAACGTAATATATATAACATGCATATTAAATTCATAACTATTACATCTCATTCAATAATTATTATCCAATGATTTAATCCTTTATATGTGTATTATTATAATGATTTAGTTTTAAAATCTTTATTCCAACAATAAAAATATTATTTTCAAACTATATTAATCTGAAACTATTTACACAACCTACAGATTATTTTAATCACCCAAAAATAGAATCCAAACATATATATACATATCCAGATGCATATTATGCATAAGGTACATGAAATTTTCATAAAAAGGTATAAAATTATATGAGAATGATAATATCAAAATAAGTAATCATGGATTGAGAAATATACAATACCTAAATTTTTATAACAAGTCATAGGTATCCAATACAATGGGAATTCTGACCCAAAGTCCCACTCCCAATGAAACTAACATGTATAAATTAATTTCAAGGACTAAATTCAATTTAATAACATTAATTATGAACTAAGGTAAAGGTATATGAAAAATATATATTATGTAACTGTAACAACCCTGAATTTTATCAATGTAATTTCTCTTCTTATATAAAAATGTCATATTTACTAATGTAGTATTTTTTAAATCACAAGGATCACATGATAAAATCTAAAAAAATTATTATATTAATTTTAGAATCAAATTTTTTTAGTAAATATGTCCATAATAATTAAAAATATAACAATGGGATAAAAAATAGTAAAAATATAACTATAATATAAAAACATGGATCCATGCAACACCTGAGAATAATTGTACACATGAACAACACTGTAGAAATGAAACACAATATTAGTAATTTAATATTATTTTCAAAATTAAAACATATATAACCTTGAGATAAAATAAAAATTTACAAATAATTAAAGAAATATATAGTATTTATAGAAATTAGAGAACCCATATGACCATTAAAAATCGGATAATTGGTATAGTAATCTAGTCATTGGAATTGTAATTAGATCATTAGGAATAGTAACCTAAATGTTAGAATAGAAACCTCACCTAAGGAAATGTAAAATAATATTTATATATATTATAAAATTAAAATATGTAATATTTATATCATGATACAAGTTAATAAATTTTTTAAAAATAATAAAACAATTATTTTAATTTTTTTTGAAACATATATCTTTTATTTTCATTTTTACAAAAAATATGAATACTTATAATACAAATTATTTACATAAAAAAATTATAATACCATATTAAGTTTCATTATAATTATAATATAATTTCATGAGGCATTTATTTATTTTTCAATGGGGAAAAAATCATAATATTAAATTTTTTATTTTTCAAATAAACAAGGATATAATTTAGAAATTAAATTTATCAATTTTAGAAAATTATTATCATAAAATGGATTTTATCTTTTTAATCAAAATGTTGGAAATGTATGGGTTGAATTTTCAGTTTTTTTACAGAATAGTTGAATTCTTGGTGAATAGTGAAATGCGACAATATACTATAATTTACAAAATTATAAGACAAAAACATGCAAAAATGATCCATGGATGAGTAAGTAACCTTTTTCTTAGCCTCACATATACTAATTGATGTATATATTAATAATATTCATCAATATTGGTATTCTTTATCCAAAATAATAGACTAAGGAATAATTTATTCAAGAACACCCCTCTCATCCACTTATAAATACCACCTCTCATCCCCTTATAAATACCACCTCTCATCCTAATGCCTAATAAGGTTTGGATCATACCAAAAATCTATCCAAATATCTCTTAATATACCTCACTACTTCTCTAAATTCCTTTTTCATCAAATAATAGGGATCCTAGTGTTCCTTAAGGTATATTCCAAAATATGACATTAAAAATGAAATATTCTCATGTTTTCTATTTTAAATTCCTTTCTTATTCTACCATTGTAACAACCCATAATTTAGTATCCCATAGATAGTGTCGTATTTATTACATTGGCATAGATACAAAGGGTAAAATTTCAAATTTACTATAATTTTAGCAGTTTTGGATAACTAAATACATTCATGATACCCATTTTAAATTAGGAATATGAAATAAAACATAATAAAATAAAATTCTCAGCATCCATGAAACTCATTCAAAGGGTTCATCTTCATAACCTGGGAAAAGGAAACAAAAAAAGTGTGAGCTAAAATGCCCAGACAAAGTAGCATACTATGTAATATATCATGAATCAATATGGTATAAAAAATATATAAAGGTAAATAACTGAAAAATATTTCAATTATTCAATAATTTATCTATCATAATTAGATAATAAATTTTCAATATGGAAAGGTGCATTACTAAAAACACGTGTCATTTAATCAATAAACTGAGAATTAAATGCATCAAGAGATAATATTCATCGACAAAATATCATGGATAATAATAATAACTTAATTATAAATGAATTAAATGATAAATTATTAGACTACATGATCTTAGGCATCATGAATACCTCAAAAATCAATACATTTCACAAGACATTATAAAACGACTGCGTAAAAACCCATCTAATTTGGCTAAATAATTTGTCTCATAAGACCTATAGATGCATTGAGGGGCTACCTATAATGATTTCCCACCCATAACTACATGTCCTAAGCCTTCCTAGTATATTGAATAATTTATTTAATTCATGAATAAATATTTATAATCATCAAATATCTTAATTGAGTAAAGTATACAAATTTATCCGTATTTTTTAGTAAATCAAATAACATTTTATGTAAAAATGGTATGTAAAAATGGTATAAGTTTTAGGAAATAATAATATCCATAATATAATAATATTTATATTTATGTGAAATTTAGTGTCCAATGAAAAAATATCATTAGAAAGTGATTGTTTCTTGAGAAAGTTTATAATCACAAAAGAAAGTAAGATTGTGCAATAATTTTTTTACGTATTTGGTAAATATTAGATTATAACCCCTTGAAGAATAAAAATTAAATTAAAAATTAGTCATCAGAATAAAATACAACAAAGGGTTAGTATATACACCACATAAACGGGAATGGGTGCATATTAACAAATATGTATCGATGAAATATTAATTGACACGAAATCCTTTACCACTTGGTAACTTTCTAGTTATATCCCATTGAATGAAATATTTAAAATTTAAACTTAAAATATCATTAATTTTTTATTATTCGTGATATAATATGAAAATTGGGTATTATATACACCATATAAAAAAATAGGTTCATAATAATAAAATATGCCACAATGAAGGGAAATTGAGATTAAATCCCTTATCTTAGTCTTTAATTTATTTTAACATAACTTATTTTAATATATAATAGTTTTAATCATGTTATTAATTTATAATAGAACCATGATAATATTTATAATATCATATATGATCCTATTATATTATTTTACCACCCATTGGTTAATAATATTTCATTATTTGCATTATTTTGGGGGTTAATTGCCTTGTTTTTCATGAGTGTTTTTGCATTAATGTTTTGGTTCATCTATATAGGATATAAATAAATAAAAATAATAATTATAATAATATTATAAATATTATATTTTATCATTATATACATTATTATAATCATTCTTAAATTTTGGGCATGGAAAATGTGTCGCATCACTTCGTAGAGACAATAGGCCATACGTACGCACAGACGACAATATCATTCCATTAACGGGTGAAAGTGTGAGTGAGAGTATGATAAATTTGTTTTAAATAATATATATAATGTCATATATATCACATATATTCATTAAATTTATCTTTATTATATTTTTTGTAATGTTTATGTAAAGACCCGTAAATTTCAAGGAAATTTTTTTTTCTTAATTTTCTTTGGATTTTTACAAGAACGCAGTTTCTGACGGCACCTGATTCCGAGGCCCGGTGTGCCCGGAATCATTTGCCGAAGTTTTGGCTCGGGTACGTTCAGTGAACGGACGAGCGGGTTTTTCTAACTTTTGAACCGGTGCCCGGAATCGAATTCTGAGGGCACCGATGAAATCGCAGCGCCGGTATTTGCTTAGAAACGCCTCTTCCGGAGTTGCGTTTGCTCAGACGTGGTTTTTAAATTTTGCGGCTTTAAGTCAGAATAAAATAAAGTTTGTGCGACAACTTTATTTTATTTCACTTAAGCTGCTTGGAAGCCACTTGAAGTCACTTAAAGGCGGCTTGAACTGAGTTGAACTGGATAGGATGCTATCCAGAAATATCCTACCCCCTTGGTAGGATATTTGTGAGGTGGGGCCCGCACGAGCCCCGCCGTTTCTTTCGCTAAGTAACGCACCCGCGAAAACCCGTCAAAGTAACTGAAAAGTCAACCGACGCGTTTTCTTTAATTCTTAACAGACCATTTAATTGGGCGGTTTATTTCGTGAATTAAATGGACTGTTTCTTCGTGAATTAAATGGGTCGTTTCTTTCGTTGAATTAATTCAACGAATTGATGGATCGTTTCTTAACCGGTTTCGTGTTGGCATGTTTATAAAATAAGACCAACATAAAAAAAAAAAATCCTTGGAAAGGATTTGAGAGAATCTTCGTTCCTCCACCCTCTCCGCGAAGAACGCGAAGAACGCGAAGAACGCGAAGAACGCGAAGAACGCGAAGAACGCGAAGAACGCCGGCGACCGGAATTCGACGACGCACACCAAGATCTGCGACGTCGACGAGATCTACCCGCGACGTTCTTCGGCGACGCCTCTTCTTCCGCGGCCGACCCTCGTTCGGCAACAAAGGTGAGAATCAGATCTTTTCTTCTCCCTTTTTAATTTCAATATCAACGGATTTAAACTAATTAAATCCGTTGATCTTGATCCGGAGATTGGCGACGCGACGAGCGATTCCGCGACGACGCGGCGATCTCCATTTTCCGCGACGACGCGACACCTTCCCGCGACGACGCGACGATCGATCTCTTCCACGACGATCTCTTCCGCGAAGAACGCCCGCGCTCGACGATCATCAAAGTAGGGATTTGATTGTGATTCTTTTTCCCCGTGCTTATTCTTTTTAAGTGAAGAACTTGATCTTCGAACAATTTTAACAATTAAAATTGTTGTTGATTGTTTTATTGTTCCTCCCGTGATTTACGACTAACGCGGAGGGTGCGGGTCTAACGAACAAGACCCGGCAACCCTCCGCCGATCTCCTCTTTTTGCGCGGATTTGGCGGACGACGACGAACCGTGCGGCAAGGGCAATTTGTTGGCTCCGCAGTGAAGATCGTCCCCCGGGAGGAGCAACGGCGCAGACGGGAAAGAAATCGGGCCACCGGAGCATCTCCGGCGGCCCGCGGAAGGCGGCGGCGGCGCGGGTCGCCGGCGCGGCGGCGCCGGCGACCGGAGGCGGCGGCGCCCGGCGCGCCGCCGTGGAGGAAGCCCGCCGCGGCTGAAGCCGCGGCGGCATCGGCGGCCGGTTCCGCGGCCGCGCGGAACCGGGACGGACGCGGCGGCCCGGCCGCGTCCGCGTGACAGGCGGCCCCCCGCGGGGGCCGCGTTTCCCTCAAAGCCGCGGGGTTGACCCGCGGCGGCAGCACCTCCGGCCGCTCGGCCGAAGCCGAGCCGGCTCGGTCCGGTCGGCCGGGCCGCGCCCAGGCCGGACCGGACCCGGCCGAGCCGGTTCGGGCCGGGTCGGGCCGACCCGGTTCGGGCCGACCCGGTTCGGCCGACCCCAGGGGGGGGTTCGGGCCGGGTCGCCCCGGGCCCAGTACCCCCGTTTCGGGCCCTCTTCGGTTCTTGGCTCATAACTTGAGCCTCGGACCTCCGAATGACGAACCGTCTGCGGCAACGCGATCCTTGGATCGAGACGGTCGTTTCGGTATATCGCACTCAAGGTTTCGGGTTACTTTGAGTTCGGCCGGGTTGGTTCGTTCACGAAACCAACCGGGCCTTCGGAGCGGAAACGCTCATATCTTGAGCCACGAACGTCCGATTGACGCGCCGTCAGTCGCGTTGTGTTCCTCTTAGTGAATCGGATCTTTTGGCATACTCCGCCCGAGGTTTGGATGCAGGTGGAGTACGGTCGGGTTGGTTTTTCCTTAAAAACCAACCGGGCCCCGGAGACGAAAAGGCTAATAACTCACAGACCGGGCGTCCGATTGACGCGCCGTCTGTTTCGTTGACTTCCTCTTGATGAGACGGAACTTTTGACATACTCCGCCCGAGTTTTGGATACAGTCGGAGTATGGCCGGGTTGGATTGTACTCGAAATCCAACCGGGCCCCTGGAACGGGAAAGCTGATATCTTTCAGACAGGACGTCCGCTTGACGAGCCGTCAGCGGCGTTGATGGTTACGTTGAGTAACGGTCCTTTTGAGTTTACCCTATGGGAGTTCGGGGTACAGTTGAGATACGGCCGGGTTTGGTTTCGCTCACGAAACCAACCGGTCCCCTGGGACGAAAAGGCTAATAACTCACAGACCGGGCGTCCGATCGACGCGCCGTCTGTTGCGTTGAGACCCCTGTGACGAGACGGACCTTTGAGACACTTCTTCGCGGGACCTTGTGATACTTGGAGTATCGACCAGTAGCTCGTGGAGCGGACCCGTGGTACTTGACAGTGGTGGTGCGCTTGGATGCAGCAGCAGACCCTTGACGGTGGAGCGCTTGGTTGTAGCGGCGGACCCGCGTTACTCTACGGAGTGTGTACGCTTGGATGCAGCAGCAGACCCTTGACGGTGGAGCGCTTGGTTGTAGCGGCGGACCCGCGTTACTCTACGGAGTGTGTGCGCTTGGTTGTAGCGACAGACCCGCGACGGTGGAGACGTGCGTGCAGAGTACGGAGACCGTGTAGCCGGCTGAGACCTGACGACTGCTTGACCGACTCGACTTGGAGTGAGTCGACTAGCCCAGTGGACGGAGCGCCCGGTACTTGGCGGCAGACCCACGGCGGACGGAGCGCCTGGTAGTTGGCAGCAGACCCGCGGTACTCGACGGGAGGAGTACCTCAGCAGGCTATCTGGGTAGCGCCCGGTATCTGGCGACAGACCCTCAGCGGACGGAGCGCCCGGTAGTTGGCCGCAAACCCGCAGTACTCGACAGGAGGAGTACCTCAGCAGTCATAGGTTAGCGAGCAGTACCTCGGAGTCGTGATAGGACTACTACACACTTCAGAGACGGGGCTCTTCAGCAGTTACGGTTTCGATAATGAAAATCCTGGTTTGAGCTGAGACCTTTGACCTTTGTGTTTCCTCATGATTGAGATGGGTCGCTTGATAACTTAGGTACATGTATGGGCATATACCTGGGTGATGGTTATCCGTTGATTTCATGATTTTTGTGTATCCTTGAGTTTGGATGGGTTACTTGATGACTTAGGTATATGTATGGGCGTATACCTAAGTAGAGTCTGATGTTACTTCGTGATTGCTGCCTTTACTTTGTGGATATCAATGTTGGATTTGGTGAGACCTTAAGGGTCTCGGGGTCCCTACTGAGTAGCTTATACTCACCCCTGCACGGGCTATGCCCGCACCTCGTTGTGTTGGTTGCAGACGACGGACAGCGCAGATCGCAGTTGAGACTTGCGGAGCAGGTCGGTACCCGGAGGTGGACCACTGGGCGGACGTACCCGGAGTAGACGACAGGACCTGTGGAGTAGAGGAGCTATCTGTACCTACCCTTCAGGTAGGATCCGTGGTGGACGATCCAGGAGCTGAGCCATCTGTACCTACCCTTCAGGTAGGAATCGAGGCGGACGACCCAGGAGCCGCTTCGTTCTTCCAGCTGCTGTTTTTCCCTTTCGAGTTGTACTTTACAGTTGGGCTTGTATTTCCGGCCCCCTTTACTTTTCTGCACTTGTAGTTACTTTCCGCTTGCTGACTCTGTGGTGGTTGTTACTTATAAAGGCAATGCCTTCCCTGTTATCGGGATTTACGCCTTTGGTGCTAGTCGCCAGCCCCTGGCCTATGGAAGGCGGGCTTGGGGTAGTCACGGCACGGGCCCCGAGGACGGGTTGTGACAAATTGGTATCAGAGGCGGTCGGTTCTACCGCAGACTCTGATCGTCTTTTCTTTCTATGTGAAGCAATAGTGTTAAGGGTACCGAGTGTGGTTTTCAGTTCAGGGAGTCCAGTGTTGGTGCGGGCGGCCGACGTATCCATACACCAGGACCCTGACAACTGATTTCCGACTTTGTGCGTGAAAACACTGATTGCGTGTGTGTTTTCAAAGGTTTCCCCCCTTAAAACAGCTCAAACCAGGTCAGCTCACCAGGTATAATCGTTTGATCGTGTTACGTTGTTTCTTTCAGGATGTCTTTTCTCGGACGACCAGCTAGAGCCCGGAGGGATGAGCGTGCTGACAGTCTGTCGAGCGACGAGGCTTCGGTACAGGGCCCTCTTGCAGTTGAGGCACCAGCGGAGGCACCAGCGGTACTACCATACGTTGGGCCACCGATGCCACCAGCCCCAGCAGTAGGCGATGCCCGCTACTTGCGCGCACTGCATGAGTTCCAGCGCCAGAGGCCACCCAGGTTCGGGGGAGAGATGGACCCGCAGGCGGCTGAGGATTGGCTGGAGGCCGTGGTGGGAGTCTTCAGGCTAGTGGGGACGCCGGCAGACTTCATGGTGATCTTTGCTACCAGCCTCCTTCAGGCAGCAGCAGGTAGGTGGTGGAGCCACTTGTTTCAGTTTTGCGATGAGATGGACTTCGCATGGGAAGACTTCGAGACCTTCTTCAGGGGGGAGTTTGTGCCAGTAGCTCTACACCCTGAGCGTGATCAGGAGCTGCTGCCTTTGCCACGTGTTTCTCGATCAGAAGCCGAGTCATCTGTGGGCAGTAGACAGATGATGCTGAGGCCCAGAAAGACCAGACCAGCAGTTAGACGGTCTCGGGTTTTACGACCGGTGGTGCAGGGCACCCGGAGTGGGAACGGAGCTAGCCGTGCAAGGAGTAGGTTGTGTTACTCATGTCGCGGAAAGGGTCATCTGGCACGTGACTGTCCGACTCCCGATCCGCAGGCTTTGAGGGAGCCACCGAGAAAGAGGCGACGACAAATGCTTGAGCAACAGTAGAACTCTTGGAGCAGGTGGACAGGAGCAGAACTAGTGGATACGTCTCTTGTACTTCTAGTTCCTTGTTGATGTTGCTTTTGTGTAGCGTCTTGTATTATGAGCTGCAATAATAAAAGACGCATCCTTTGAGATGTTTTCATTCCTGTCCTCTTTTGTGATGTTACTAAGAGGTTCCAGTTGACTGTTGACTTGACCCTCACTTGTGAGACATCTACTGGAGGAGACCAGTTACCACACACTGATGCCGACAGTGTGACTCAACCCTTGGAGGCGAGAGTAACGGTTGGATCTCTTAGTAGTAGCGTCGAGGCCTTACGACGTCATCCTTGGTATGGATTAGTATCATCCATGTTAGGATTGACTGTTTTAGGCAAAGAATGTGGTTCATCCAGGGGATGAGACCAGATTTCTCTTTTCGGCAAAGAAGAAATCTTGCAGCTCTTGTGGGACCTGTGATGGTCCAGGCCACGACAGAGAAGGTCCAGATCATCCAGGAGAGGATGAGGACAGCTCAGAGCCGGCAGAAGTCATATGCTGACAGGAGGCGGAGGCCACTAGAGTTCGAGGAGGGTGACCACGTCTTCTTGCGGGTCTCACCTCGACGTGGTAAACAGAGTTTTGGCCAAGGCGGCAAGTTGTCTCCCCGCTTCATCGGGCCTTTCCAGGTCCTCAGCAGAGTTGGCGAGGTGGCTTATCGCCTGGCTCTGCCCCCTCAGTTGCACCGGGTGCACGACGTCTTCCACGTATCCCAGCTGAGGAGATACGTGCTCGACCCCCTTCGCATATCTTCGACCATGAGGAGCTAGACAGTGGCGATGAGTGTCTTATACGGAGGTCCCGGTGGAGATAGAGGATCGACAGGAGCGGGTCCTACATGGGCGATCGATTCCTCTTGTGCGCAACAGATGGCGGCACGGGAATCTCCAGGTGAGCACATGGGATCGGAAGGCTCTGATGCGTGCTCAATACCGCTTTGTTTCCCTAAGGTTGTGGTGAAGCTTTACGGGGACGTAAAGCCCTGTGGTGGGAGTAATGTAAAGACCCGTAAATTTCAAGGAAATTTTTTTTCTTAATTTTCTTTGGATTTTTACAAGAACGCAGTTTCTGACGGCACCTGATTCCGAGGCCCGGTGTGCCCGGAATCATTTGCCGAAGTTTTGGCTCGGGTACGTTCAGTGAACGGACGAGCGGGTTTTTCTAACTTTTGAACCGGTGCCCGGAATCGAATTCTGAGGGCACCGATGAAATCGCAGCGCCGGTATTTGCTTAGAAACGCCTCTTCCGGAGTTGCGTTTGCTCAGACGTGGTTTTTAAATTTTGCGGCTTTAAGTCAGAATAAAATAAAGTTTGTGCGACAACTTTATTTTATTTCACTTAAGCTGCTTGGAAGCCACTTGAAGTCACTTAAAGGCGGCTTGAACTGAGTTGAACTGGATAGGATGCTATCCAGAAATATCCTACCCCCTTGGTAGGATATTTGTGAGGTGGGGCCCGCACGAGCCCCGCCGTTTCTTTCGCTAAGTAACGCACCCGCGAAAACCCGTCAAAGTAACTGAAAAGTCAACCGACGCGTTTTCTTTAATTCTTAACAGACCATTTAATTGGGCGGTTTATTTCGTGAATTAAATGGACTGTTTCTTCGTGAATTAAATGGGTCGTTTCTTTCGTTGAATTAATTCAACGAATTGATGGATCGTTTCTTAACCGGTTTCGTGTTGGCATGTTTATAAAATAAGACCAACATAAAAAAAAAAAAATCCTTGGAAAGGATTTGAGAGAATCTTCGTTCCTCCACCCTCTCCGCGAAGAACGCGAAGAACGCGAAGAACGCGAAGAACGCGAAGAACGCGAAGAACGCGAAGAACGCCGGCGACCGGAATTCGACGACGCACACCAAGATCTGCGACGTCGACGAGATCTACCCGCGACGTTCTTCGGCGACGCCTCTTCTTCCGCGGCCGACCCTCGTTCGGCAACAAAGGTGAGAATCAGATCTTTTCTTCTCCCTTTTTAATTTCAATATCAACGGATTTAAACTAATTAAATCCGTTGATCTTGATCCGGAGATTGGCGACGCGACGAGCGATTCCGCGACGACGCGGCGATCTCCATTTTCCGCGACGACGCGACACCTTCCCGCGACGACGCGACGATCGATCTCTTCCACGACGATCTCTTCCGCGAAGAACGCCCGCGCTCGACGATCATCAAAGTAGGGATTTGATTGTGATTCTTTTTCCCCGTGCTTATTCTTTTTAAGTGAAGAACTTGATCTTCGAACAATTTTAACAATTAAAATTGTTGTTGATTGTTTTATTGTTCCTCCCGTGATTTACGACTAACGCGGAGGGTGCGGGTCTAACGAACAAGACCCGGCAACCCTCCGCCGATCTCCTCTTTTTGCGCGGATTTGGCGGACGACGACGAACCGTGCGGCAAGGGCAATTTGTTGGCTCCGCAGTGAAGATCGTCCCCCGGGAGGAGCAACGGCGCAGACGGGAAAGAAATCGGGCCACCGGAGCATCTCCGGCGGCCCGCGGAAGGCGGCGGCGGCGCGGGTCGCCGGCGCGGCGGCGCCGGCGACCGGAGGCGGCGGCGCCCGGCGCGCCGCCGTGGAGGAAGCCCGCCGCGGCTGAAGCCGCGGCGGCATCGGCGGCCGGTTCCGCGGCCGCGCGGAACCGGGACGGACGCGGCGGCCCGGCCGCGTCCGCGTGACAGGCGGCCCCCCGCGGGGGCCGCGTTTCCCTCAAAGCCGCGGGGTTGACCCGCGGCGGCAGCACCTCCGGCCGCTCGGCCGAAGCCGAGCCGGCTCGGTCCGGTCGGCCGGGCCGCGCCCAGGCCGGACCGGACCCGGCCGAGCCGGTTCGGGCCGGGTCGGGCCGACCCGGTTCGGGCCGACCCGGTTCGGCCGACCCCAGGGGGGGGTTCGGGCCGGGTCGCCCCGGGCCCAGTACCCCCGTTTCGGGCCCTCTTCGGTTCTTGGCTCATAACTTGAGCCTCGGACCTCCGAATGACGAACCGTCTGCGGCAACGCGATCCTTGGATCGAGACGGTCGTTTCGGTATATCGCACTCAAGGTTTCGGGTTACTTTGAGTTCGGCCGGGTTGGTTCGTTCACGAAACCAACCGGGCCTTCGGAGCGGAAACGCTCATATCTTGAGCCACGAACGTCCGATTGACGCGCCGTCAGTCGCGTTGTGTTCCTCTTAGTGAATCGGATCTTTTGGCATACTCCGCCCGAGGTTTGGATGCAGGTGGAGTACGGTCGGGTTGGTTTTTCCTTAAAAACCAACCGGGCCCCGGAGACGAAAAGGCTAATAACTCACAGACCGGGCGTCCGATTGACGCGCCGTCTGTTTCGTTGACTTCCTCTTGATGAGACGGAACTTTTGACATACTCCGCCCGAGTTTTGGATACAGTCGGAGTATGGCCGGGTTGGATTGTACTCGAAATCCAACCGGGCCCCTGGAACGGGAAAGCTGATATCTTTCAGACAGGACGTCCGCTTGACGAGCCGTCAGCGGCGTTGATGGTTACGTTGAGTAACGGTCCTTTTGAGTTTACCCTATGGGAGTTCGGGGTACAGTTGAGATACGGCCGGGTTTGGTTTCGCTCACGAAACCAACCGGTCCCCTGGGACGAAAAGGCTAATAACTCACAGACCGGGCGTCCGATCGACGCGCCGTCTGTTGCGTTGAGACCCCTGTGACGAGACGGACCTTTGAGACACTTCTTCGCGGGACCTTGTGATACTTGGAGTATCGACCAGTAGCTCGTGGAGCGGACCCGTGGTACTTGACAGTGGTGGTGCGCTTGGATGCAGCAGCAGACCCTTGACGGTGGAGCGCTTGGTTGTAGCGGCGGACCCGCGTTACTCTACGGAGTGTGTACGCTTGGATGCAGCAGCAGACCCTTGACGGTGGAGCGCTTGGTTGTAGCGGCGGACCCGCGTTACTCTACGGAGTGTGTGCGCTTGGTTGTAGCGACAGACCCGCGACGGTGGAGACGTGCGTGCAGAGTACGGAGACCGTGTAGCCGGCTGAGACCTGACGACTGCTTGACCGACTCGACTTGGAGTGAGTCGACTAGCCCAGTGGACGGAGCGCCCGGTACTTGGCGGCAGACCCACGGCGGACGGAGCGCCTGGTAGTTGGCAGCAGACCCGCGGTACTCGACGGGAGGAGTACCTCAGCAGGCTATCTGGGTAGCGCCCGGTATCTGGCGACAGACCCTCAGCGGACGGAGCGCCCGGTAGTTGGCCGCAAACCCGCAGTACTCGACAGGAGGAGTACCTCAGCAGTCATAGGTTAGCGAGCAGTACCTCGGAGTCGTGATAGGACTACTACACACTTCAGAGACGGGGCTCTTCAGCAGTTACGGTTTCGATAATGAAAATCCTGGTTTGAGCTGAGACCTTTGACCTTTGTGTTTCCTCATGATTGAGATGGGTCGCTTGATAACTTAGGTACATGTATGGGCATATACCTGGGTGATGGTTATCCGTTGATTTCATGATTTTTGTGTATCCTTGAGTTTGGATGGGTTACTTGATGACTTAGGTATATGTATGGGCGTATACCTAAGTAGAGTCTGATGTTACTTCGTGATTGCTGCCTTTACTTTGTGGATATCAATGTTGGATTTGGTGAGACCTTAAGGGTCTCGGGGTCCCTACTGAGTAGCTTATACTCACCCCTGCACGGGCTATGCCCGCACCTCGTTGTGTTGGTTGCAGACGACGGACAGCGCAGATCGCAGTTGAGACTTGCGGAGCAGGTCGGTACCCGGAGGTGGACCACTGGGCGGACGTACCCGGAGTAGACGACAGGACCTGTGGAGTAGAGGAGCTATCTGTACCTACCCTTCAGGTAGGATCCGTGGTGGACGATCCAGGAGCTGAGCCATCTGTACCTACCCTTCAGGTAGGAATCGAGGCGGACGACCCAGGAGCCGCTTCGTTCTTCCAGCTGCTGTTTTTCCCTTTCGAGTTGTACTTTACAGTTGGGCTTGTATTTCCGGCCCCCTTTACTTTTCTGCACTTGTAGTTACTTTCCGCTTGCTGACTCTGTGGTGGTTGTTACTTATAAAGGCAATGCCTTCCCTGTTATCGGGATTTACGCCTTTGGTGCTAGTCGCCAGCCCCTGGCCTATGGAAGGCGGGCTTGGGGTAGTCACGGCACGGGCCCCGAGGACGGGTTGTGACAGTTTAAGTGAAAAATGAATCACATCGCTTCGTGAAGTGGTAGTCCTTTGTACAGACAAGCGACATTATCATGTTTTAAACTAAATGAAAAGTAAGAATGTATATGTGATATATTAATTAAATAAAAATAATTATATCATAAATATTATTTATAAACAATAAATCCATAATTATATCCAACCTTGTGAGGTGTTGATGGAAAACGAGTAATATGGGTTTGTGAGGTAGTAATCCATCGTACACATGATCGACGATTTCATTTCCCATTTGATGGAAGTTGAGATGAATATAGGTTATTAAATTATCATAATAATAGATAATTGCATGGTATATTCTAGTTTTATTATATTATCATGATTTAGTACTATTTTAAAGCAGTTTGAGATGAAATAAAATGAAAATTCTCATTTAATAGCATTGCCTCTTCTTCATGGATCTTCGTTGGTTGTGCCCCAAAAGACTTACTAGAATATATCTATAATAAAATGAAGGGATATAAGATATTTTTAGAAGAATATTGAATTTATTTTGGTAGTAATTGTAAAAAAGTAATTTCTTTGTGAGTAAGAATAGGGGATGAGAAGGGGTATCCTTGTATATGTGGGGGAGACGACACACATGGACGTTTTTAAAAGAATCAATTACACCCAAGTTTTTATCATTCCACAAACCTCAAAAATGGATCATTATCGTAACTTAGATATTATATCATAAAACTATTTTCATAAAATGTTTTTTTAAAGTTATAGGTAATTTTAAATCTATATATTTTTAGTTTAACCCCCTAGTAATTTAGTTTTTTCGTTAACCACGATTATTAATTTTTAATATTTTGTTATTCATAATGGTAAAAAATTAATTTGACCTTATTTTATAATATAAAATTGTGTCATTAAAAATACTGAATCCATTTTATCAAATTAGTTTCATATAAATTTAAGATTCCAATTTAAAATTATACTCGCAGACATGAAGAAAATGAAGGTTTCCAAAGAGAATATTATCAAAAGTATAAAAGGTTTTAATATGAAAATTTAATATGAAATTTATTCAACTAAAATAAATTCTATTTAATATAATATAATTGAACTAATTTTACATTAAAAACAATTTAAAATATATGTTAACTTTTTAAATAATTTTAATGAAAATAAAGTTTTTAATAAAAAAATAGTGTTTTTCACTATTTATCAAAAAATGAAACTTTTCAGAAAAAAATACCAAAAGTTAACACTATGATAATTTAGATGTAGTGATTTAAAAAATTAATTCTATTTTATAAAATAAATTTTTTAAAATTTTCAAAAAATAATCTTATCATAAGTGCGCAAGAAGTGATAAAACCATTATTTTTTAAAAAATATAGCTTTTTAGAAAACATTTCATTCACAATCAAATGATTATTATTTTTATTTATAGTAAATATATAACAAATGAATATTTGTAGAATAGATATTTTCATAATTTATTTAGTTCTATTCAAACCCTATAATTTAATATTTAAGTTTTAATGGTCTTGTTTAAATAATATTTTGATAAAATATCATGTTTCATTTTAACTGAATTTTCTTTTTATCACAAGATATCAAATATATTGAATTTATTTAAAATTAAATTAATCATGAATTATCAGGGTGTTACATTCTTCCCTCATAATAAAAATTCATCCTTTAAATTTCATGGATATTTCCTTCTAAATAGATGATGGTAGTTCTTCTTCACAATATCCTCTGGTTCTCATGTTGCTTCCTCCATTTTGTGATTTCTCCAAAGTAAATTTAAAAAATGAATCATCCGATTTCTCAATACATTCTCTATAATATAAATAATATGGAAGGTTTATTTGATAAAATATAGATCAGTTCCAATTCTATTTCAATATAGGTGAGAAAATTTGTTGGGACTCGCATGTACTTTCTTAACAATTATATGTAGAACACATTGTGTACTTTTGTGTGACTCGGTAGAGTTTCCAAAAAATAAGAATCAACTAGAATTATTTCAAGGATTTAAAATGGTCCAATGTACCAAGATATCATATTTTCCTTCTTGATGAACCTTATAAAACCTTTCTATGGAGACACATTCAACAAAACATGATCTTCCACTTGTAATTCCAAATCCATCCTCTGATTGTCAACATAAATCCTTTTCCAAAGTTGAGATGATTTAATATGAGCCTTGATAGTCTTTAACATTATTTTTATATCATCAAAAAGTTATGGGCCTATAAGTTTTCGTTCACTAACTTTATCCCAACAAGTTTTAGTATTACATATCTTGATATATAATGCTTCGTATGGAACCATTTTAAAACTTGAATAGAAACTATTTTTATAGGAAAACTATACAAAAGGTAAATACCAATCCCAAATAACATGAATGTAAAGAGTGTATGGACTCAAAATTTCATAAATTGTTGGAATAGTCCTTTTAGAATGTCTATATGTTTAAGGATGGTAGAAAAGGCTCAAATGAAGCTTATTATCAAACTCTTTATGATAACTCTTCTAGAATATCAATTTAAAGAAGGGGATCATCATCAAACACGATCAAAATTGGTTCACTATGAAGTCTTATAACTTTAGTAATATAGAGCCTTAGGAGGCGATCAAGAGTTAAATCTTCTCTAATAGGGAGGAAATGTAAAAATTTTGTTAGGTAATCACTGTTAACCCATATTGCATCATTCTTCCAAGGAGTATTTGGTTATCCTATGTTAAATTTCATAGTAATTTCATATCATTTTCACATAGAAATAGGAAGAGATTTCATGAATACTCTAGTATTTTTTCTCACAGATTTTATTTGCTTAAAAACCAAACATATGGACACATAATCCTCAATTTCACAATTCATGTTATCCCACCAAAATTTCTCCATCAAATATCAATACATATTTGTGCTACCAATATGTGTATAGAAATTATATCTATGATCATCATACAACAATTAACTTTTTAGTTTAGGTATAAAAGTAACACATAATGTATTTCTAAATTTTATAACACCATCTTCAAAAATGAAGTCTACTAATTTCCTATCATCCATAACATAAATTTTATTCGGAATGTTCTCATCATCATATTGGTAAATTTTTGTCTTTTATAATAATTTTTTTGTGATAATTTGGGAAAGGATTTATGTCCCTCAAACATTAATAATTTCAATTTCCTTATTTATTAGATCCACAAATATATGATCAATATAAATTTTCATTTGGTCCAGAACTTCATGATATTTCCTACTCAATTCATCTAATGCCTTTGTTTTCCTTCCTTGGGTGGTGTTCTATTGAGAAATTATAATATTTTAGTAGCTTGATCCTTCCCCTTTTACTCACATTGAGATCTTTCCTAGAAAAGATGTTTTTTATAATTTTTGGATCAGTGTATATGTCACATCATTCACCATTGAGATAATGTCACAATATATTCTAAGAAAATATTATAGCTACCAACTCAATATCATGTGTTGTACATTTTTGTTCATTATTCTTCAATTTCCATGATTCATGTGCAATTAAATTGTCATTTTTCATTAGGATAAAACCAAGTCCCTTATTCAAAGCATCACTATATATCCCAAACCCGTTATTTCTAGATGTTGGATTCAGAATTAGAGAATTGAAAAATATCATCTTCAGTTCATTAAAACATTATTCACATTCCTTTTTCCAAATTAACATAACCAATTTATGGGTGCTCTTGTTTAATGGATTATATAATCGGTAAAAATTATGATTGAATTTCCAAAGTAACATACCAAACCAATGAAACTATATACCTCTATTACGTTAATTAGTGTATGCCAATATCTGACTAATTTTGTCATTACATGATCAACTGAGACTCCATCTGTGGAGATAATATGACCCTGAAAAGAAGCTTCTTAAATCCATAAATAAAACTTAATAAAATTTTCATATAAATCTTTCCTTCTAAGAGTCTCAAGAATGATCCACATGCGATTCTAATGGCATTCATATATTTTATAATACCCTAAAATATCTTCAATGAATTCCAAAAAAAATCATCAAGATATTCCTTCAATACTCTATTAATTATATCCATAAAAATATAGGGTGAATTAGTCAATCCAAACTGAATTAGTGTAAAATAGTAATGTCCATAAGTTGTTCAGAAAGTTTTCTTAAGAATGTATTCCTTATTTTCTCACAAGTACTGATAGCCAAAATGAAAGTCAATCTTTTGAAAAATATTAGGATATATGAAGTTTTTCAAATCGTTCATTAATTTTAGATATAGGATACTTTCTCTTTTTCATAATAGAATTCATTTATATAAAAACAATGCACATCCTAAAAGATCCTTCTTTCTTCATATAAAGAAAACCGGGGATCCCTATGGTAAAACTCAAGGGTGGACAAAACCCTTATCAAAAAATCATCTATTTGTTTATTCCATTCCACTAATTATATAGTGGTCCTTATATAGGTATTCTTTGATGTTAGTCTTGCATTACAGATTAAATCAACGGAAACTCAACTTCACAATCAAGGGGATTTCTAGGTAATTACTAACGAATAAATTAATTTTTTCCAAAAAAATAGGTACACCTCCAAATTGAATATTTCCTTCTCCATCTAAAGAACTTTTTAGGTCTTCCTACCCTTGAATATTATTTAGTAGAGCTGCTAGGGGTGGATCTATACATGTCTTGGATATTTTTTTCTCTGCTCTAAAGATATAGAATTCTATATCTTCATCACAAATTTTAATTTCCTTATTCTTGAAATAATATTTTATATCATATTTTGAAATCCAGATCATATCAAGTATTATTTCAATGTCACCCATAGGTATTATAATAAGGTCAAAAAAATAAAGTATGTTTATATTTCATAATGGGGACTTCCTAACATGTCTTTTTTTAGGGAGATTTCCACTAATAATTTTTACTATCAACTACCTTCTTAAAGTGCTATGGATATATTTAATATTTTTAGAAAAAATGAAATATATAAAGGAGTGTGCTGATTTAGGATCAAATAAAGAATTATATAAATTTTAATATATAATTAAATTACCTACCACCACATCATTGGGGACCTCCACCTTATCTATAGTGATCACATCATTATACCCTTTTCGTCTTCTATGGTAGAATCCCTTGATGTTTGGGGAATTTTTTTCATAGTTCCCCATATACTTATAATGTACACAATGAATAGAAACATTTTATTTCTTCCAGTTGAATTATTTAGCCTCATAACCCTTATATCCACACATATAAAAAACTAATAATACCTTCATGAATTTTCTATAATGATTCCTTCCACAATTTTCACAAGATGGAAATTATGTCATTCTCTTATTATTCTTTAATACATTCCATTTTTTAAAGTTCCCATTCAAGCTATTATTTTTGTAATTCCACATGGACATATAATATCTATATAATTAATATTCTATTTTTTTGGAACATAAATCTATTTCATCATATGTTGAAAAAATTTAGAGAACAATACACTTCAGAGACTTGCCTTAATCCCTTAAAAGAAATTCTCAATCTTGAGCACTATGTTGTTTGTGTAATCCATAGCATTCCTAGATAAACATGTAAAGGTATCCTCAGACTTAGTGATAGTTTATTATTCATTATTCTTTAAGTTGATTAATTTTATTTTCATTTTTATAATTGATCATAGGGGAAATATTTTTCAGAGAGTGTCTCTATAAAATATTTTCATTACATGTGTTCTATTTCCTATTCCTCCCTGTTATTCTGGATCAATGACCATAATTAATCAGCATTACCTTTGATAAAATATAGTGAAAGTGTAACTATAACGAACCTCTCTTTTCATAAATTAACATTACATAAGTTTTATAGAATACTTAATACATTATAAAAATATATTCCCAAAGACTATATGACGTTAGTGCCTTTAAAAACATGGAACGGAAATATTCTAACAAAGTGAAAGATATTTAATGATTCCAATAAATATCTCCCCCTTAGTAACTCTATTTAAAAAACTTTATTCATAACCTGGAGAAATGAAACATACTAAAGGGGTGATCTTGAATGCTCGTTAAGGGTAAATAAAAGAAACTCATTAGAAAAACATGAACATAATGGTATTAGAATATGATTATATCATTATAAGATCATACCCAGCATATCTAGGATCATAAACATGAATCATGGAAAAAATATTAGTAATTAATAAGATATGAATCATAAGATAATCGAGAACATAATTCATTAAAGCATAACATATGAATTATACACTAAATTGTGGAATACACATCCACAAATACCATCAAGAACATGTATAAGTATAAATAGGTTCACACATTATGTTAAGGACCTAAAATGAGGACCTCACATAGAGTTATGGACATGAATCCAAGTACACACATAATGTTGTGAACATATAATTTGGTTGACCCATAACATTTTGAACCTGTAATCACGTTCATGTATAAACTTATGGACATACAACCAGGTCCATGAATAACATTATGAACATGTAATATGGTTCATGCATAATATTATAAACATATAATAAGGTTCACTCATAACATTGTGAAAATGTAATTATGTTTACACATAATCTTATGGACATGTAATCAAGCCCATGCATAACATTGTGAACATGTAATCAGATTCATGCATAACATTTATACTCATGAGTCATTCATCATTACCCAATGAATTCAAAGGAGATATAGGTCTCAGCTGTCACATAATTATTCTCACACATAAATATTCTAAAAGATAACAAAAAATTCATAATATTATGAACCATAAAAAGAGATAATATCATAAAATATGGAAAATATATAGGTTTCACATTTATTCATCCTAGAATAACCCATTAATGTAAGTGGGTTTCATAAGAATTTATCAGAGTATATCTCATTGAAGTGAAATGGGATTCATAATCATATAACCTATGGAATAGGAATATATTTCATAAGCATATAACACATGGAAGAGGAATACGTTTCATAGACATGTAACTCATTAAAGGGAAATGGGTTTTCATAAACATTATAAAATCAAAACCTAAACCATTAAGAGAATGAATTTTAATGGAACCTTTGGATAAGTTTCCAAAAAGGCATGATAAACTTCAACGGATATTATCTTGGATGGGAAATAATTTTGAAAGGTATTTTAAAAAATTTCTTGAAGAAAATATAATTTCTTCTTTGATTATGGATCATTAAAACCTAAAAACATTTTGAAGTACATTTTCTTGAATTTAATCTTGAAATCTTATAAAGAAATATTTGAAAACATTGTTGATACCTTTTCATTGGAAATATATTAAGAGACCTTGAAAATTCTTTGAAAACCATTTTCCATGAAAACCTATAAAAGGTGTTTGAAAAACTTTTGAAAAACATATCTTGGAAAATAACTTGAAAACTTATAGATAAGGATTTAAATAATTTTGAAACCATTTTCCTTTATAAATTATTAAATAAGATTAACAAAAATTTAAATACCATTTTTCTTGAGAACATATAAAAGGGTTTTCAAATCCTTTGGAAAACCATTTCATGTAAAATATATTTTAAAAAAAATTCTTAAAAATTAATGTTTTTAAAAATGAAAACAGATCATCAAATAATTTATAGTGGGTAAATCAGTATATGTCATATGAAATAAAAATAACATTCCTTTTTCACAGTAAAAAGGTTATAAAAATTCCTCATATGGAAAGCGATAATATTATTCCTTCGAAAACATTGGTAAAATAAAAAAAGGGTAAAATGTATTTTAATGATCATAAGAGATTAGTATAATATTCTTGGAATCCATTTTTAGATAACATTGTTTTGAAGGAACATGGATTTCTTGTCAAATAGAGGGTAAATGTGGGATTTCTTATAAACAATTACTTAACTATGTTATATATCAAAGAGTGAAAAAATAGTACCAATAAATGAATATATCATGAATAACTAGAGGAGAATAAAGTTAATGAGAGTTATTAAGATATGGATCATAATATTTCTTCAAAGTAAACATAAACATAAACAATCATATAAAGTGATGATATTGTTTCAATAAACTCTTACCAATTGGTAAATTTGAACCATACTCTCCATGTAATAAAATTGAATTATATGTTACATAAAATATCATAAAAAGAATGAGATTCATAATATAACATTTAAAAGGTAGTATATACACCTCATGAAAAAATATAGTTCTGTAACATGGAATGTTTCTTGAAGAAGGAAAATTTATACAAAATTACTCTATTGATTTGGTTACTTTTGAAACATAAACTCCATGAAAGAAATTTCATCAAATGGATACGTAAATACTTATTAATTTAAGTATAGGAATCGTAATATACATCTGTGGGAAGTATACACACCAAAAAAAGGAATGGTTGGTAAATAAATCATGTATATCCTAGAAATCAAAAAGTGATATGAATTTCCCTTACCTAGTGTCTTGACTTTCTTCGTACTCATAAGAACCTCCTCTAAATCGGGTAACTCTATTTAGGTTGTTCCAAAAGGATTCCTTGTATTTATTTCTACCCAAAGTGAGGCTTCAAGGAAGAATGTGGGGATATTGGGATGTATATTGGGAATATCAAGGAATAACCTATGTGGTTTTAGAGGTGTGAAGAAGAGGCAGATCTGGTGTCTATTTATGGGGAAGGGAAAGGACACACTAGCCATTTTTGAAAAAAATTTAGGTGTTCCCACAATTGTACCTAAAAAAATATTACCAAACCAACCAAACTCAATAATGGAAGGTTACTGTAATAATAAGGGTTATAAAATAGGTTTTAGATGAGTTTCTAGGTCGTTTTGGGTCATAAATTTAAGGATTGGTACTTTACTAATCTAATTATTCTCTTAACTGTTGTAATTAATTTTATTCACATTCCCTAATATTTTTGGTCAAAAACAAAATTTTCATTATTATAAATTATATATTATGATGATTCCAAATATTTAATCTATGTTTTCTAATTCTAATCACATAAGTTACTTAAATTCATTTAAAATTAATCTCGTTGATGGGACGTGAGTCCAGATTTTTAAAGTAAAAACGTCCAAAAGTTTGCTATGTGTTTATACTCAATATCAAAGAAAATTTGATTCCAATGACATAAATTGGATTAGTTGATAAAAATACGATCTAAATAATCATTTAAAACAAATTAAATTAATATTTAACCATATAAAAAATTTAGATGAAAATGTAGTTTTGAATTAAAATCCTTTATTTTTCACTATTCATCCAAAAATGAAGTTTCTTAGAAAAATCCAAAAAACTCACCTTAATATAATATTGAAATTATAAATTAAAAAATTAAGTTTATTTTATTAAATTAAATTTATAAATGTGACTGAAATTAATTTAATTATTTTTCATGGAAGGACATTAAATCTTGATCATTTTTTAAAATAGTATTTTTAAACATATAAGGAATTTACCAAAAATTATATCTTTCATTATCAAATATGTTTTTTATATAAAAATATTATAAAAAATATTTTAAAATTAGTTATTAATATTCATAGAAATAAGTTTAATAGGTAGTTTATAACAATAAAATTATGTTTCATAGAAATATTTGTGTTGTATGTAACGCATAATAAGTGGGGGTTGTGTGTAGCACAAGCCAAGTTGTTTCAGTATTAAAGGAATTTTTAAATTGGCGATTTAATATATATATATATATAAGATTTTTAGTGTTTTATGAAATGAAAAATATTAAAAAATTTAATTAATTTAAAAAAAATATTTCACAAAATCTCGATCTATTAAATTATACCTCTCTAAAAATGAATTTCTCCCTCGAAATTCATCTGGGTTATCAAAGGTTTAATACTTGAAATTTAATTTCATATAAACCCACATCGTAAAACTTAATACTAAAAATTACTTTAAAATGGAAAGTGGGAACCATAATGGTTTCCCAAAGTAACATATAACTATGTTTCGACATAGGATAACAAAGGTTAGGATTGGAGATTGGAGATAGAGGAAAATGTAAATATTTATAGGGAGTGATTGAGTTCATAAATCACATAAAAGTGAATGATCAAAAAAATGTTAAGGGAATTAAATTCATAAATCTTTGATGATTTATAAGGCCATCAGTTCAATATAAATTAAGGTATTAGGGAAAAGTTTTTTATCATTATCCTATCATTGAGTAATTATTTTATTGACCAAGAATATAAGGAACTATGGTTAATTTATATATTTATATAAACAAAATTTCATTATTTGGTTGTACTTTTAACAGTTTATAATTTATCCATTACTTTAATAAATGGATGTCCAAAAATTAAATTTGATTCCTAGAACACTAAAATAAACATTTTTCATATATTAAGGCCTATAAAGGAATGAAAATAATAACTATTTATATATAAATATTATTAAAAATAAATATAGATAATATATTAATATCTAAATATAAAAAGTTCACTACTATTTCATCATAAATAATTATTCATCAAAAATAATTATTCAATAACATGAACATCACATAAGCCAGTGGTATGTGTAAAGCCCTTATAATCCTTTGGACATGGGTTCAAGACTCACGCCATTGCCAGACTTGATGGGTTATCACCCGACATACATGATATAGTTTTCTAAAACCACACTAACATAATTTCCAAAATATATTAGATGTCCTTGAGATATGTTTAATAATTAAATATATTTTTGACCAATGTTTTTTATATAATTTCAATACATAAATACTTCCTTGGAAGTTTAATATAGAATTTTCATGAATGGTTAACCTTGTGACCCCTCTGAAACATGAAAATCTAAAAATTTAGAAAGAAATTCATGAAATCAACTTAAAATCGATCCCTCATAAAACACAAGTATCTCTTGGTTTTCACATTCCAAACATGTGAATACCATCATGGTAAATTCTCGCAGAACATGATAACAACATGAATGACCATAAATCCTTTTAGAATACATGCATTATTACTTATTATATATACTACTAGATATCTTACATACATCCAAGATGTTTTAAAATTCATTCATCATAGAATGAACTATTGGTAAAGAAGTCCTTAATTAGATCCAAGGTAATCAATACCTTCCAACTTACTTATTAATATCCCACATAACTTTATCCATACCATAATATCTTGACATAAGTAACACATTAGGGGCTATATTACCTTGGTCAAACTATCACCTTGTCATTAAATCACTTTTTCATGCCTTTATCAGCATTCAACATGTCCTTCTCAATACATAATGAAAACATATAGAAAAAATACTTATATATTTCATGATTCATATAACAAAATCTCTGAATTCCAAAACATACATACTTCATTCATTCAATGTTATTATTATAACATTACTCAAGATTCATAAACTTTTTTCTTAATACCTCTTTCCTAGAATATAAAATATAATTTTTGTTTTATGGTTCCTTAACCTCAATCTAATCATGCTTTTCATTTTTAATGTAAACAACACTGGAAGAACATCACATACCATTCACATGTCATGTGTGGTCTATTTATCATCAAAAGTATAACAAATACCCATACCACTTTACAAATTATATTTATGAGATTTAAACTTGGTAAATAAATTTATATACTTCCCATACTTTCCATATCTAAAATATAAAATATTTACTATGTTCCTTCTAGTTATATCCATTAACTAAAACTAGAAAGCATAATGTGAGAATCATTTATCATATTGGGATACCATATAACCATGAAAAATTACTTATATGGTGCCTAAATCATGAATCTTAATTCTTTAATCTATGACACCTTAGGTTTATATGAGGTGATTCATAGTTATCCTCTATTTAAATACTTTTTTATAGTTCATAAAGAGTTTTTTAATTCCCAAAGCATATCCCCTGAGAGTTGCAAACAAGGTGTGTAGTAAGACCCATTATCGTGTACCAGATTAACCTAAGTTAGCTTCAGGACATCGTTTTAGAGTTTTTACCCATAGGTACATATTTTATAGATCCATATCCATATTTAGTATCCATATAGGGATGTATGTTTAAGAAACCACTCACTCTATCCTTTACCAAAATTTTAAGAAATTTTATTATAATTTTCCTTATCCTTATACTTATCCTTAGACATGTCCTTGGGATAATCACTAAGGTTTACTAATCCAATATTTCAAAGCATAACTAAACCTTTTCTCTGATACCAACTATAAAAAATCTCTATTTTCATACATTAACATTATGAAACTTTTGTGGAATACATAATACATTACAAAAATTCATTCCCAATGACAATATTAGTTTAGTTCCTTTTGAAATTTGGAACAAAAATCTTCTAACTTAGTGAAAGATATTCATTATTTCCAAAAACGATATCCCCCTTAGTAGTTCTATTTAAAAACATTCTTCATAACCTGGGTAAAAGAAACATAATAAATGGGTGAGCTTGAATGCTTTGTAAGGGTAAATAAAAGAAACTCGTAATCATAACATAAACATAAGGGTAAAATAACATGATCATGTCATTAGTAGATCATGACTTGAATATAAAAGATTATAAAAAATAATCATGGAAAAAATATTAGCAGTTTATAAGATATGAATCATAAGATAATTGGAAACATAATCCATTAAAGCATAACATATGAATAAGACATAGAATTGTGGAATACAGATCAATGTATAACAACATGAACATGTATAAGTATAAATAAGATCACAAATTATATTAATGAAATGAAATCAAGACCTCACATAGACATATAAACATGAAACCAGGTCCACCCATAATATTGTGAACATGAAATCAAGTTCACGCATAACATTGTGAACATATAATTAGGTTCACACATAAACTTATGGACAAGCAGCCAGGTCCATGAAAAACATTTTGAACATGTAATCAGGTTCACGCATTATATTATAAACACATAATAAGGTTAACTCATAACATTTTTAACATGTAATCAGGTTCCCACATAAAATTATGGACATGCAACCAGGTCCGAGCATAACATTGTGAACATGTAATTAGGTTCATACATAACATTTATACTAATGAGTCATCCATCATTACCTAATTCTTTAGAGGAAGATATAGGTCCCACCCATTACATAATTAAACTCATACATACATATACCACAAGATAATAAATATTTCATAATATCACGACCATTAAAAGGATATCATATCATAAACTATGGAAAATATATACATTTCATATTCATTTCATCCTAGAAATAATCGTGGAAGGAAGGAGATTTCATGAGAATTTATTGTGGAATAACTCATTGAAGAGAAATGAGTTTCATAATTATATAACCTATGGAAGAGGAACATGTTTCTTAAACATATAACCCATGAAAGAGGAACAAAGTTCATAGAAATATAACCCATGAAAGAGAAATGGGTTTTCATAAACTTCATGACAACAGAAACTAAACCATTTACAGAAATAATATTAATGGAACCATTGAATAATTTTCTAGAAAGTAATGAGAATGGTCAATGGATATTGCATTAGATGGGAATTAATTTTTAAATTCATTTTAAAACATTTCTTGAGAAAAATATTTTTTCTTATTTGAAAAAGGATATTTAAAACCTAAACAACCTTTTGAAAACCATTTTCTTGAAAATAAACTTGAAATATCTTAAATGAGTATTTGAAAACCTGTTGGAAACCTTTTCTTTGAAAAAATATAGAGAGAGCTTGAAAACATTTTGAATACCATTTTCCGTGAAAAATTATAAAAGGATCTTGAAAATGATTTGAAAATAATTTATTTTAAAAATTGTTGAAAAAATATAAATAAGGCTTGAAATAATTTTAAAAACCGTTTTCCTTGAAAACTTATAAATGAATATTGTAAAAAAAATTAAAACCACTTTCCTTGAAAACTTATAATATGAGCCTGAAAAACATTTAAAAAATATTTCTTTGAAAATATCTTTTAAAAAAAAATTTAAAAATAAACATTTAAACATGAAAATAAATCTTCAAAGAATTTATGGTGGTTAAATCCATACATGTCGTATAAGGTAAAAAGAACATTCCTTTTTCATGGTAAAAATGATATAAAAATGCCTCATTCGAAAGGAAACAAGAATATTTCTTTGAAAATATTAGTAAAAAAGGGTAAAATTTCATTTAATGATCATATAATATTAGTATAATATTCTTGGAAACTATTTTTAAAAAATAGGGTTTTTAAAGAACACATATTTCCAACCGAAGAGAGGGTAAATTCGGGCTTTCTTATAAACACTTTCTTAACTGTCTTATGTATGAAATAGTGTAAAAATGGTACCAATACATGAATATATCATGAAAAACTAGAGGAGAATAAAATTCATGAGAGTTATTAAGATATGGATTCTAATATTTCAACAAAGGAAATATAAACATAAATAATCATGAAAATTGATGAGATTGTTTTAATAAAATCTTACCACTTGGTAAATTTGAACCATACTCCCCATGCAATATAAATGGAATTACATGAATCATAAAATATCCTAAAAATAAAGATATTAATGATATGACATTTAAAAGGCATTATATACATCCCTTAGAAAAATATAGGTTTGTAAAATGTCTTATGTCTTGAAGAAGGAAAATTGAGACAATATTACTTTACTGATTTGGTAACTTTTGAAATATAAACCCCATGAAAGAAATGTCATCAAATGGATATGTAAATACCCATAAATTTAAGTATAATAATCATATAATAAATTAATGGGATGTATACAAACCACAAAAAATGGCCTGTTAATAAACCATTTATCTCATGGAAATAAAAATTGAGATGAAGTTCCCTTAGCTTTTGTCTTGACTTTCTCCGTACTCATAATAATCTCCTCTTAATAGGGTAACTCTTTTTGATTTGCGCTGAAAATATTTTCGGATTTCTTTATTCTTAAATTTAGGATTCAAGGAGTAAGTTAGGGATTGTTTTTAAGTGTATTAGGTAGATCTTGTACAAACATAAGTGGTTTGAGAGGTGTGAAGAAGAGGGAGAAGTGATGGTCTTTTATATGGAAGGGAAAGGATACACTTTACATTTTTGAAAACAAGTTAGGTGTACCCATGTTTTTACCTAAAAAAATTCATACCAAACCAAAAAAAATCAAGAATATAAATTTAATGTTAAAATAATGACCATACAATGAGTGTTGGATAAGTTTATAAGTCTTTTTGGGTCTTAATTTGTGATTTTGTACTTTATTAACCTACTTTTTCTCTTAACTGCTGTAATTAATTTTAACCCCTTTCACTAATATTTTTGAAAAAAAACTAAGTTCAAATTACTAGACATTATAAATTATTCTTATTAAAAATATTTAATCTATTTTTATAAATTTTAATAAAATAAGTGGCATAAATTAATTTAAAATTAATCCCACTGAAGGGATGACCTTGAGGGTTATTAAAGTAAAAATGTCCAAAAGTTTACTAAGTTTTTGTACCCATTTTCAAATTGAAATTTATTCCAATGACCTAAAATGGATTAATTGATAAAAATATAATCTAATTAAACTTTTAAACCAAATTAGAATATAATTTAGCCTTATAAATAATTATAATATAACGTAATTTTGAATTAAAATCGTGTATTTTTTACTATTCATCCAAAAATGAAGTTTCTTAGAAAAATACAAAGAATTCACCCTAATATAATTTCTAAATTATAAATTCAAAAATGTAGTTTATTTTATAAAATTTAATATTTAAATGTGTCTCAAATAAATTTTATTATTTTTCACAAAAAGACATTAAAAGAAGTTCATTTGAGAAAATAGTATTTTAAAATATATAAGGACTTTACCAAAAATTATATCTTTCATTATCAAAATGTTTTATTTATATAAAACAGTTATAAAAAATATTTTAAAATTATTTATTAATATTCATATGATTAATTTTAATGAAAATGTTTTAATAATACAATGTTGTTTTGTAGAAACATTGGTGTTGTGTGTAATACATGCTAAGTAAGTGTTGTGTGTAGCACAAGACAAGTCGGTTCTACGAGAAAGGAATGTTTGACATAGTGATTTAATATATATATATATATAAATACTTTCATTGTTTTTTGAAATGAAAAACATCAAAATATTAAATTAATTCGAAAACAAATATTTCACAAAATCTCATGGTGTTACATTCTACCCCCCTTAAAATGAATTTCACCCTCAAAATTGTTCTAGGTTATAAATGGTTTAATACATTAAATTTGATTTCATATAACTCAAAAAGTAAAATTGAATACTAAAATTCCTTTAAAAATGGAACGTTTGAACCATAACAGTTACCCAAAGTAGAATATAACTAGGTTTCCAAAAAGGAGAACATAGGTTGGGAGTGGAGACTCGAAAAATAAGACAAATGAAAATACTTATGGGGAGTGATTGAGATCACAAATCAAAAATAAGTGAGTGATTGAAAAAATGTTTTGGGCCTTAAATTCATAAATCTATTTTGATTTGTAAGGCCATCAATTAAACAAAAATTAAGGTATTTGGAAAGAATTTCTTATCATAATATTATCTTTGAGTAGTTATTTTATTGACCAAGAATATAAGGAAATATAATTACTTGATATAATCATATAGTAATAATAATTCTTCGGTTATGCTTTTAACTATTTATAATTCATCCATTACCTCGAGAAATGGATGTCCAGAAATTAACTTTAATGCCCAAAGCACTAAAATACCATTTTAGCAAATATTAAGTCCAATAAAAGAATTAAAATTAAAACTATTTATCTGTAACTATTCTTAAAAATAAATATTGTTAATAAATTAATATCTAAACATAAAAATTAACACTACTGTTTCATTATAAATAATTATTCATCAAAAATAATTATGCATTAACCATGGCATCATGAAGTCCAGTGGTAGCCACGAAACCCTTATCGTCTTTCAGCCAGGGGTTCAAGATTTGTGGCCAAGTCAGACATGATTAGTTTTCACCCGACATACGTTATGTCCTTTTCTAAAACCACACTAATATAATTTCCAAAATTTTATATACATCCTTGAAATAAGGTAAATCACTAAATAGGATTTTAACCAAGGGTTTTAATACAATCTCCATACATAAATACTTCCTCCAAAGTTTAAGTTAAACTTTTCATGAATGGTTAGCCTTATAACCCCTCTGAATGATGAAAATCCAAAACTTTAGAAATAAAGTCATGAAATTAGCATAACATTGATCCCACATATATCACAAAGTAACTCTCAGTTTTCACATTCCAAACATGTCAATACCCTCATGGTAAATTCACTTGAAACATGGTAACAACTTGAATTACCATAAATACTTTTTGAAAACATGTATGCTTCATTGTTCTACAGATTACTGGATATATTCCATAAATCTAATAATTTTTAAACTTTATTCATGATAGCATGAACTAATTTTCAATAATTCTTTAATTAGTTCCAAGGTAATCATTACCATCCAATTTACTTATTTATATCCAACATATCTTCATCCAAACAACAATATCAGGACATAAGTAACACATTAGGGGTTATATTCCCTTAGAAAAAATATCACCTTTTAATTAAATCAATTTTATATGTATTCAGCACTATTCAACATGTCCTTTTCAGTCATTAATTAAATATTATACTGAAAATAATTATATATTTCATGATTCATATAACATAATCTTTGAATTCCAAAAACATTCATACCTCATTCATCCAACTTTATTCTTAAACCATCACTCAGGCTTCATCAGCTTATTTCTTAATACTTCTTTCCTTGAATATGAAATATGTATCATGTCTTAATGTTCCTCAACCTAAATCTAATCATGATTATCTTATTTAATTTGAACAATAATGGAAGAACATCACATACCTTTCACATGTCATTTTGAATCACTTTATCTCCAGAAGTATAACCAATAATCATACCACCTTTCACATTCTATTTATGAGATTTCCATATAGGAAATTGATTCACATACTACCCATACTTTCCATATCTGGAATATTAAATGTTAACCATGTTCCTTCTAGTTTCTCCATTGAATAAAACCATAAATCATAGTGTGAGAAACATTTATTATATTGGGATACAATATAACTATGAAATATTACCTATATGGTGCCTAAATCAAGGCTCCTACTTCTTTAATCGATGAACCCTTAGGTTTATCCTAGTTTATTCATAGTCATCCTCAATTTAAATCCTTCATGGTGGTTTATAAAGATTTTTTGAATTCCTAAAGCATATCCTTCGGGACTGTCAGACTAGGTGTGCAGTAAGGCCCATTATCATGTATCAGATTACCCCGAGTCAAGCCTGGGACATATTTTCAAAGTTGTAACCCCAATATACATTTTTTACATAGACACATTCACTTTTAGTATCCAGACAAGTATGTATTCCTAGGAAACCACTCATTCTATCCTTTACCAAAATTATAGGATATTTTCCTATTGATTTTCCTTATACTTAGACATACCCTTAGACATTTCCTTAGGGTTCTCACTATGTGTTTCCCATCCTAGATTCGAAAGGATAACTAAACCTTTGATCTGAAACAAACTATAATGAACCTCACTTTTTATTTATTAACATTACATAAAGTTTTTGTAATACTTAATACATTATAAAAAAAAGTGCCCAAAGACTATATTAGTTTAGTGCCTTTGGAAACATGGAAGACAAATCATCTAACTATATGAAATATCTTCAATGTTTCTCAAAAATATATCCCCTATAGTAATTCTATTTAAAAACCTATCTTCATAACCTTGGGAAAGGAAACATATGAAAGGGGTGAGATCAAATTCTCAGTAAGGGTAAATAAAAGAAACACATAAGAATAACCTGAACATAAGGGTACGATAACAAGATCATATCATTAAAATATCATACCCTTATTATCAAAGATTTCATATATGAATCATGGAATACATATTAATAGTTCATAATATAATCAGTAAAATAAGACATTAAATCATAACATATGAATAATACATGGAATTATGGCATACACATCAACGTATACCATCATGAACATGTATAATTATAAACAAGTTCACATATTATGTTAAGGAAATGAAATCAGGCCCTTGAATAGACTTATTGATATAGAACCAATTCCATGCATAATATTGTGAACATGAAATTAGTTTCATGCATAACATTTTGAATATGTAATCAAGATCACACAGAAACATATGGATATGCAACTAGGTCTATGCATAACATTGTGAACATGTAATTAACTTCACACATAATATTATTAGAACATAATAATGTCCACACATAACATTGTGAAAATGTAATTAGTTTCACACATAAACTTGTGGACATATAACCAAGTCCATGAATAACATTAAGAAAATGTAATCTGGTTTACGCATAACATTTATACTCATGAGTCATCCATCATTACCAAATGCATTAGAGGTAGATATAGGTCCCACCTGTCACATTATTAAACTCACAATTACATTTTCCATAAGATCATAAACCTTTAATAATATCCTGACCCATAAAAATAGATCATATCCTAACTCTATAAAATATATAGGTTCCATATTCATTTCATCCTAGAATAACCCATAAAGGAAGCAATTTTCATAAGAATTTATTATGGTTTAACTTATTAAATAGAAACATGTTTTGTAATCATATAACTTATGGAAGAGGAACAAGTTTAATAAACATATAACCCATATAATAGGAATGGGTTTCATAAACATTTTACCCACAAAATAGAAACAAGTTTTCAAAAACTTTATTCTCTCAAAATATAAACCATTAAGATATAGAAGATGAATGTAACCTTTAGATAATTTTCCATAAAGGCATGATCAACGTCAACGGATATTGTCTTAAATGGGAAATAATTTTAAAATGACTTTTAAAACATTTCTTGAGTAAAATATCATTTCTTATTTAAAAAAGGATCTCTGAAACATAAAAACCTTTTAAAACCCATTTTCATTAAAATACACTTGAAATATTATAAAAAATATTTTAAAAACATTTTGAAACTATTTATTTGAAAATATATAAAGATATATTGAAACTTTTTTGAAACCCATTTTCCATGAAAACTTATAAAAGGATATTGAAAATGTTTTGAAAACCATTTCATTGAAAATATTTTTGAAAACTTATAAATAAGGCTTAAAATTATTTTTTAAAACTGTTTCCTTGAAAACTTATGAAATAAGCTTTAAAACAATTTTAAAACCATTTTCCTTGAGATCTTTTGAAGGGATCTTGAAAAACTTTTGAAAACCATTTCATTGAAAACATATTTTTAAAAATAATTAATAAGAATTAACTATTTAAACATAAAAACAGTGCTTCGTAGAATTGATGGTGGAGAAATCCATAAAAGTCATGTGAGGTAAAAATAAAATTTGTTTTTCATGGTAAAAAGGTTGGAAAAAATCCTCGTTTGGAAAGCGACAAGAAGATTCTTTTTAAAACATTGGTAAAAGAAAAAAGGTTAAAAATGTATTTTAATGATCATATGATATTAGAAGAATATTCTTGGAAAACATTTTTAGAAAACATGACTCTGAAGGAAAATGAATTTTTGAATGAATATATGGTAAAGTAGTGCTTTCTTATAAACACTTTCTTAATTATCTTATGAACCAAAGAGTGTAAAAATGGTACAAATACATGAATATATTATGAATAACCATAGGAGAATAAAATTCACAAGAGTTGTTAATATATGGATCATAATAGTTCATCAAATGAAGCATAAACATAAACAATATCGAAAAGTGATGATATTGTTTCAATAAACACTTACCAATTAGTAATGTTGAAGCATACTCCCCATGTAATAAAATAGAAATACATGAAGCATAAAATATCATGAAAATAAATATATTCATGATATAACATTTCAAAATCAGTATATATACTTCATGGGAAAATATAGGTTCCTAGCATAGAATGTCTCTCAAAGTAGGAAAATTGAGCAAAATTACATTATCGGCTCTCTAACTTCTGAAACATAAACCCCATGAATGAAATGTCATAAAATGGTTATGTAAATACCTATAAAGGTAAGTATAAGAATAATATAATACATCCATGGGAAATATAAAAACAATAAAAAATGAATGTGTGGTGAATAAAACATATATATCATGGAAATAATAAGTCATGTCATGTTCCCTTACCTTGTGTCCTGACTTTCTTCATACTCATAAGAACCTCTGTTTAATCGGGTAACTCCATTTGTTTTGTGCCAAAAGGCTTCCCTGGACTACTTTCTACCCAAATTGAGGCTTCATGTAGTAAGCTAGGTTTTTAGGTAAGTGAATTGGTCATATCCTGGCCTATCCTAAGTGGTTTGAGAGCTATTAAGTAGGGGTAGAGGTTGTGGAATTTTATAGGGAAGGGAAAGGACACACTTGGCGTTTTTTAAAACAAGTTAGGTGTACCCACATTTCAACCTAAACACCAGTCATAAAAAACAACCAAACTCAATAATGTAAGTTTAATGGTCAAATAAAGTCTATAAAATGGGTTTTGGAAAAGTTTATAGGTTATTTTGGGTCTTAAATTTATAGTTTAATAATTTATTAACCTAATGTTTCTCTTAACCATTGTAATTAATTTTAATCACTTTCACTAATATTTTTGGTAAAAAACTAATTATACCTTATTAAACATTATAAATTATGATGAGTGAAAATATGGAATCCATTTTTCCAAATTCTAATCAAAGAAGTTGTAGGAATTAATTTAAAATTAATCTCACTGACGGGATGACACTGTGGGTTATTAAAGTAAAAACATCCAAAAGTTTGCTAAGTTTTTATACCCAATTTCAAAGAGAAATTGATACCAAAGACCTAAATTTTATTAATTTATAATAATATGATCTAATTAACCTTTTAAATTAAATTATAATATAATTTATCCTTATAAATAAATTATATGAAAATGAAATTTTGAATTAAAATCCGGTATTTTTCACTATTCATCAAAAAATAAAGATTCTCATAAAAATTGAAAAAATTATCCCAAAGATAATTTTGAAATTATAAATTAAAAAATGAATTTTATTTTGTCGAATTAAATTTATAAATGTGAATAAATTTAATTTTTCTATTTTTCATAGAAGGACATTAAAAGTAGTGCTTTTGAAAAAATAGTATTTTAAAACATATAATGACTTTACCAAAAATTATATCATTCATTATCAATATGATTTATTTATATATAATAATTATCAACAATATTTGAAAATTAATTACTATTATTCATATAAATAAGTTTAATGGGTTGTTTATAATTATAAGATGATGTTTCGTAAAAACATTGGTGTTGTGTGTAATGCACAGCAAGTAGGTGTTACTTGCAGCACAAGACAAGTTTGTTTCGTGAGAAATGATTATTTAAATTAGTTATTTAATAAATATATAATATTTTTAGTGTTGAGTTAAATGAAAAATATCAAAATATTAAATTAATTTGAAAAAAAAAAGTCACAAAATATCAGGGTGTTACAGTTAACCTTTTCCTTTTCATCACATATTAACGCCATAAATATCTTCTTCAGAGATATAATACATTACTTAGCTACCATTTGTTTAGTAGTCCCACCATATTATGGGGGCTTATATCACATAAATGGATCCAACAAAGGGGAATAACATTGTGAAATAATAGTTTTCCACATCTGGGAAAGGATTTTTTTGACCTGATAAAGATACCCCAATATAGACATGATCTACTCAATTAGAATACCACCTACAGTGGATTTCTCAACAGAGAAATATCTACATTTTTCAAGAGGATTAATAACCTTCTTCCTTCTAGGTTCCATTTGTAAACCATTTCATGTACTAGATTACATCATAAAATTTTATGTTTTAAATCATAATGCATGATTTTAAATATGGTGTAACATTTAATATAAATTAAAAAATGTATGTATTGTTAATATCAAAGTTATAAAATTTGTTTATTTTGGGATATATTATTTTTTAAATCCTTAAATCTATTTGTTGGGAAAATGTGAATTATCATAACCATATCTTTTAGGAGTGTCAAAATATGTGAGTGGTGAGGCCCATTTTCATGAACCAGGTGATGATCGGGTTAGCCCAATGTGTTGTTTTCGTAATTACTACCCCTAGGTACATCTGTTCTAGAACCACATCCACTTATTGTAACTATACCTGGATGTATTTATAAAAAAATACATAAAATATCTTCTTTTTCAAAACTATAGGATTTCCATCTATAATTATCCAAAAAGTGAATCATAGGGTTTTGATATCTAATATATGTTTTACTTAATCTAGTTCCCAAGGTTTCTACTAAAATCTCACTAATATTAACTATAATGACCATGAATCCAGTATCCCAGAGCTACTGTCTTATTTATTACATTAGAAAAGATAAAAAGGGTAAAATATTTAAGGACCGATCAATTTAGTAGTTTTGGAGAACCTGATATCTACATTATTTCCATTTTACATTGTGAATATAAAATAAAACATAAAAAAATTCTCATCATCATTGAAAATCATTCAAAGGATTCGTCTTCATAACCCAAGGATAGGAACCATAATAAGTGTTATCTCAAATTCTTAATAAGGGTTATATACATTCAAAGTTGTCATGAATCAATACTGCATAATAAATATGGAAAGATAAATAACTAAACACACATGAAATTCAATCAATAACTTTTATATCATAATTGGATAAGGTATAATCAATATGGGAAGGTAAATAACTAAAAAAACATTCTATTTAATCAATAAACTGGGAATAAAAGGAATACATAGATAATATCATTATGAAAATATAATTTATAATAATAATAAATGAATTATAAATGACATAAATTATTAATTATTATATTTCATGATCTTAGGCATCATGAAAAGCTATACCATCAAGTCCTTTCATAGGATAGCTTAAAAACACTGGGTAAAAACCCATATAATTTGGAAAACTAATTTGTCTAATGAGACATGTCAATGTATTGAGAGGATATCTATAACCTTCCCCCACCCCTAACTATATGTATAAATAATTCCTCATATATTGAATAATCGATTTAATTCATGATTCAATATGATTTCTCATCAAATATCAATATTGATAAAAGGACACATATTTATCAATATTTCCCCAGTAAATCAAATAACATTCCAAGTAAACACTATATGTAAAAATGGTATATGGTTTAGGACATAACCAAATCTATCAAAAAATAATATTTATATTTAAGATAAATTTATATTACAATGAAAAATTATCACAATAAATTGATTGAATCAACGGAAAGTTAATAGTCACAAAAGAAAGTGAGATTGTACAATAATTTTTAACCTCTTTGGTAAAATTTAAATTATATACCCTTAAAGAATAAACATTAAAAAAACATTAATTGGAAAGAATAAATAGGTATTAATTTTAAATAAATAAAATGGGTAGTATATACACCACATAAATGTGAATATGTATATATTAACAAATATGTCTCAATGAAATGGAAATTGTGACAAAATAATTTACCACTTGGTAACATTCAAGTTAAATACCCTTGGATGAAATAATTCAAATTGAAAATTAAAATACCAAGAGGTTTGAATTAATCATGATATATTATGAAAAGGGGGTTATGTACAACGTTTAAAAGAAATTAGGTGTAAAATAATAAAATATTCCTCAATGAAGGAAAATTGAGACGAAATCACCTACCTCACATTTTGTTTAGTTTAATGTTATCCATACCTATATATAATGGTTTCAATCATGTTATTAATTTATAAAATAACTATAATCATATTTATAATATAATATTTTATCCTATTATAACATTTTACAACCACTTTGTTAATAATATTTCATTATTTTCATTGTTTTGGGTGTTAATTACCTTGTTTTCTCATACGTATTTGGTCAAGAAAGTAATGGTTCATGTATATATAAAATAAACAAATTGTATAAATAGTTATAATAGTGTTATAAATTTCATATTTAGTCAGTAAATACATTATTATATTATTTCTTTAATGTTGTTCATGGAAAATGGGTCTAATCAATTTGTAGACATGGTAGGTTGTACGTACACACGAGTGACAATATCATTACCTTAACGAGTAAAATTGTACGGGATTTTATGATATATTAATTTTAAATAAATTATATCATTTCATATATAACACATATATTCATTAAAGTTTTCCATATTACCTTCCATTTAAATCGTATGTGAAAAACGAATCACATCGCTTAGCGAGGTGGTATTCCATCGTACACACAGGTGACGTTATTGTATTTTAAATAGAATAGAATATAAGAATATATATTTTATATAATAATTAAAGAAGTATAATTATATCATAAATATTATGTATACAAATTAAATCCATCATTATATCTATCTATGAGAGGTGTTGTTGTAAAACAAGTTACATCAGTTCGTCAGGCGATAGTTTGTCGTACACACGATTGATGATTTCATTTCTCATTTAATGGAAGTGAAGATAGATATCAGTCATGAGATTAACATAATGAAATCTTAGTATAAGTGATATACTATTTTTATTTCATTATCATGATGTAATAATATTTTAAGGAGGTGGAATAAGAAATAAAATGAAAATGGTCATTTTAGAACATTACCTCTTCTTCGGGGAATTTTTTTAGGTTTGAACCAAAAGCCTTCCTAGGATGGATAAAAAATCAAAATATGGGATATAGTATGTTTTTATGTTAATAAGGAGGTTCTTTTGGTAGGGAGTTTCTGAACCAAATGGATTTTGGAATGTGTAGAGGGGATGAGAGGACCTGTTCTTTTAAAAGTGGGGGAGATGATACACATAGATTTTTTAGAGTCAATTACACCCCTATTTTATCATTAAAAAAGTCTAAAAATGGATTATTATCAAACATTAGAGATTATATGGTATACATATGGACATTAAATAGTTTTTTTTAAATGTTTTAGGTCAATTTTAGCCATTATTTGTTTAGTTTAACCCCTAGTAAATCAGTTTTTACCTCTACCATGGTAATTAATTTTTACTTATTTTAGTATTAATAGTGTTAAAAACTTCAGTTGAAATTATTATATAATATAAATTATTATTATTTTAAATGTGTAATCATTTTTTCCAAATTCAATTCACGTAAGTGGCAGAACTAATTTAAAATTATACTCATAGACACGACGAAAAAACGGGTTTCCAAAGAGAAAAATCTCTGAAGTGTAGAAGGTTTTAATATAAAATTGATTCCACTAAACTAAATTGTATTAAATATAATATAATTGAACTGAATTTAATTTAAAAATAATTTAAAAAATAATTTTAATATATAAATAATTTAAACGAAAAGAAAGTGGTCAATAAAAATTAGTATTTTTCATTATTCATCAAAAAATGGATATTTTCTAAAAAACACAAAAAAATCACCCTAAGATAATTTTTATATTTTGATTTCAATAATTTAGTTAATTTTATAAAATCTATTCTCTAAAATTTTAAAAAAATAATCTTATCATAAGTATTCATGAAGCGACGTAATTGGTCTCTTTGTAAAAAAAAATCATTTTTTTCGAAAACATTTCATTTACTTTCAAATGATTATTATTTTTATTTATAATAAATATATAACCAATGAACATGTTTAAACTATATATTTTTTATAATTTATTTATTTTTATAAATACCCTTAAATTTAATGTCTATGTTATAATGGTTATGTTTAAATAATATTTTAATATAGTAACATGTTTTCTTTAAACTAGGTGTTGCGTGCATTGCATGCTATCGAAGATATTAAAATTATTTAAAAGTAAAAAATCCTAAAGTCTCAGGGTGTTAAAAAATTATCATATCCCCCATCATCCTACATTAAAAAATAACTCTAATATAATAAATATCAACAATTTTTATTACATTAATGGAATATCCTTTATCCACCATCCTCTGTTCTAAAAATGAAAACATTGTAATTATTATGTTGGGTTAACCGCCTCCATGAAAAACATACTTTTTTTATCCACCCCCTTCATGGAATATTTAAATTAACTTAACATGGTTTAAAATTATCTAAATATGTATAAATATTTTTATTTCACGTTTTTTAATGGTAATATATACATAATATTAAAGGAAGCTCAATAATTTCATCCTAGACAAACCATCCTAAATGAACTAATTGTATATATATAAAACCTATATTCTTCCATTCATGACTATTTTTTAATATTTTTATGTAATAATAATATTTTTAAATTCCATAAACATTTTAAATCCTTAAAATCATATGAATTTAGTAATTTAACCATTCCATAAGAACTTCCATAATTATACACAAGTGATCCAACCATGGAACCATGAAATGAACACCCTCGGAACAGAAAAATTAAGCATTATATCTCTTTGAAATTATTTGAAATTAACATAATTTAATTATAGTAAATTAAATATAAATGGAAAAAAATTAAATAAGTAATTTAAATTTTTAATTTTATTATTCAGGATGTTAATTTCATGTGAATAACATCTTTAAACCTAAGGTAAGAGATCTCCCTAAAGAACCTGATTTTGTTTGGGTTATGATTTCTCTATATTTATCTCACTTTATCTCTCTGTTATTATTATATACTAATTCTATATTTTTTTAATATTTTATACTCATATATACCCAATTTAATTCTTTTTCCTTGATGAGTATATTGATTTTTAAAAGGTTATATTCTTAATTTCTTTCGTTAATCAAAGACAATTAAAGGGACCTTCTTTGTTTTTTACCCTATTTCAAGTACCAATCCATAAAATGTTCTAAATAATCCATGTTTTATAAAATTTTTAATTATATTATTAAAAACCATTTATAGTTTTTATATATAAGTTAATATGCTCTTTCCCCTCTTTAAATATTCTCTACCATTTTCCCTAAAACCCTGCTTAAGTGTAATATTTACAAAGTTAAATACCCGCAATTTTTTACATATTCACTTCACTTGGACATAATTTTTTATGATATATGATTTTTTAACCTATTGAATTCCAAGTATTTTTTAATTTCTTCTTCCATAAAAATCATTATGATACTCCATCTAGTTATACTATGAGAAATGATTATGCAACCCATTTCTTTCCATGGGTGATTATTATATTTATTCCTTACATTTGATTTCAATTTTTGGAACACATAATCATGTACATGTTATCATGGGTGAACCTAGATATTTTTAAAATTCCTTGGGTAATGTTTATGTAACATAAGATTATATTAATGGGATTATGGAGAAAACATAAACCATAATGGGACTCTGTGCACCATGTGATTTTATCTTAGTGGTTATCCTCGACTTCTACTTATGTTATGTCCTATTTTTCTGCCAAATTCCTATGATTCTATGATCATATGATTCTATATTAATTTTTAAATTATTTCTTTTCATTTTCCATGATATTTTCTTTTTTTGATATCATGTTATGTCATTAGACTATTCTGATATTCTCCTTTATCATGCTTATTACCTTACTAGGATTTTTAGCTAACCCTTTTTGTTTATATTTCATAGATAATAAAATGTAGTTTTAGGAGCTCAAATGGATTTAGGGGATCATATTATTAATTTTTTATGAACCTAGTCTTCCAAAGACACTACTCCCCTTGATCCTTTAGTTTTATTTATTGGATATTTACATTAAAAATCATGTAACGATATATGAAAAAGACTTGGGTTGATACAATTAGTGCCATAGAAAATGTGTACTTGTTTTGGTGGATTAGTACTATAATAATTTTTTAAAAACCCTCAAGAATAAGTATATATATAGGAAAATATTCTGAAATTTTGTTAAATTATAAAGATATTGGTTTCTATGTAATAACATCATTATCTAGATACAACAAGGGGATGTGGATCTGGAATAGATGTGCCTATGGGTAATATGCCTGAAAGGGATTATAAGGTATTAACTCGACCTATACTTGATTCATAACAAATAGTCCTTACTACACACTTGTATTGACACTCTCATTGGATATACTTTAGAAAATTCAAAAACTCTTTATAAACCATTATGAAGTAATTGAATAGACTATTAGGTTAGAAAACATAATATGAAATGGATAAACTATATTGAAACCTGGAGGCTCATAATTTAGGATATATGTGTCATTTATAAGTTATTGCTTCTGAATTTATAGTTTCCCTATTTTTATGCTTATTAGTTTGAGTATTCTCATCCCTAATATTATTTATGTTATTTTATTTAATGGAAAAAAATATGGTGAGTTCTTCCAATAATCATTTTGATAGGAAGTGTGATGATTACATTAATGAGATGCATAACCAGATTGGATTGTGAGCTGAGAACTTCATGGAAGTACTGACTCAACTGACACAAATTTTGAATTATAATATGAATCATGTACAACACCCTCTCTATCCTAAAAAAGTTAAAGACATGGTTGAGTCCTTTATGTGACAAAGGCTACCTAACTTTATTGGATCTTATAATCCTATCATCACCAAACAATGGATTAACTCCATTGAGAAGATATTATCTATCCTCCAATACATGGAACAAGATAAAGTCATATTGTCTATCTATTATCTTAAAGTGGAATCTGATCAATATAGAAACTAATAAACAACATTAATCCTAAGGATTAAATTGATTCCATGTAATAGGGAGGATTCATGAAAATATTTTTCTATAAATATTTTCTATGAACTCACTATTTTAAAATGAGGGGAAGTATATTAGATTGAATTAAAAGTAACATGAGTCTATCAAGTTATATGATGAAAATTTCACAAGGCTTTCATAGTATTGTAACATCCTCGAAATTATTATGGGATTAATAAATTATTTATAATTTAAGTAAATTAAGTTATGAAATATATTTTATAAAACTAAATGATTTTATTTAATTAAAATAAAATTTCTTTATTATTTTTCAAAAATATCCCAATTTTTATACATGATAAAATATTAAATTATTTAATTATACTTTCATGGAAAATAAATTTTCAAAAATTATGTTATAATATTTTTTAAATAAAATATTATTTTTAAGAAATAATATTTTATTTTAATTTAATATTCAAAATTATAAATATTGTTTTTATAAACATGGTATAATTTTGAATTTTTAAATTATTGTAAATAATTATATTAAAATACATGTTATATTAAAAGAAATAAAAATATTTTAATAAAATCATTTTTGAAATTATTTTTATTAATGAATGTTAATTGTTGTTTATAAGTTCTCATATAAATGTTATAAAATGATATTTTATTGAATTAATTTTTATGAAATAACATGTTGTAATATAAATAGTTTTTTAATGAAAATAAATTAAAATAATTAAAGGTAATATTAAAATTAATATATTATTTTAAACAAAACTATTATAAATTTATAAAGTTTTGAATTATAAATTTTGATGTTAGTATTATTAGATTATAAAATTATTACTATTATATATTTTGTTTTATAAAACATTGAATTATGGAATTAAAAAATTTAATATTTATAATTATGAATTATGAAATTATAAATTAATTAAATTATGGAATATGAATTTTTATTTTCAATTTAAGATGTTCAATTTCCACAAATTCTTAATTTGATTTATAAAATTTAAATTTTAAATAATGAAATATGGTTGAGAAAATAAATAAATAGAAATTGTTAAAAATAAATGAAAATAATTAAAAAATGAAAATATTAAATGGGATCAGAAGAGATGTAAGGGATCTCAAATGGGATTTAGGGCTTCAAACTCAGATTTTTATTTCATGGAAGTCGTGCAAGGTTGAGAGCCAAGGGTGAGCACAATAGAGGGATTCAGTGAAGAAGAACCAAGCTAAATGTGATCTCAGCTAAGCGTTGGTGGATTGATCACCAAAGAGCTGTTTGAGGCTTGGATCTTGTAAATACGAGGGTTTTAGTTTCCTGTTGTGTCGAGTGATGGGTTCTTCAGTAGAATGAGTATAGTCTGGGGTTTGAGAAAGGGGGTTGAATCTCTCAAGCTTCAGATGAAAATCCAACTACCTAAGATGGATCGATTTATATATATATAAGTTGGTGTTAGATTTTTTGTTTTCTAGGTAATTGAATCCTTTTTTTATTAATAATTTCATGTTCTTTGTTACACGATTTTTCTTTCATCACTGGATGTCAGTGACTCTATATTATTTGTCTTTATGGAATTTTTCTTCTTCCTTTGGTCATATGTTGTCGTTATTCCATATTTTTCATCAACTGATGTCGTTGTTTTTAATGATTATTAAATTTAATTTATCTTTCATAATAAAGTTTCTTAGAGAATCTTGATCCAATCCTTATCTATTATTTATTATTTACTTCTAATTTCTTCACCGATCGACATCAAAAATTATTTATCTTGAAATTTCATCCTTGTTTTCTCCTTTAAATCAAAGTTGTAACCATATGCTTTAAATGTTACAGTGCAATTAATTTCTCAATTCAACGAATCTATCCATTTTTGTTTTAAAAAAGGTATATATTTTCTTTAAATTATTATCTGTTTGATTCAAATATATACTAAAGAGGGAGATAAAATAAAATACGTGTATCCAATTCAGATCTCAAATTTTCTTTTTTTCAAACATTATTTTTAAATAAATATATAGTAAAAAAATATTTAATTTAATGTTATCTTGAAAGGAACATAACTTCTATATAAAGAATATTTTCTTTCATTAGATTGTGTCGCTAAATGTAAGAGTTTGGTGAGTCATAATTTCCTGATGCTTTTTTTTATCTGTGTTTTTTTATTCTAAGAGGCAGTGAGTATGAGAGAGAAATATTTCTACCATGAATAATAATATCTATTATACAAATTTTTATATAAGAGAATATATTTTTATAAAATCATTATATTTAAAATCTTTTCCACTATTATTTAGTTTACATATGTTATATATGTAATTTTAAAGAACCTATAAGGAAAATTATTATTCATTTTTTACAAACGTGTATTCGTTTTTAAATTTCAAACTATTTCAATACCATTTAAAATATTTTATGAAATCTATTTTTAGATAAGTTTTCAAAATTGTAATTTTATGTTTGATTTTTTTTGAAAATAATTATTTATTTATTTAAAACATATTTAATTTTTATATATAGGATTTATGTATTTTTATTATTATTTTCCCATGTTTTATAGATTAAATTAGTTTTATCCGAATACCATTTTGGTATAATTATGTACAATTTTTATAAGGGAAATTTTTTTTATTATCATATGGGGTATATTTATTTTTCAAAAACATATGTGTGTGATAATCAAGTAATTCAAATTTAGAAAGAAATTTTGTTTTCAAATTTCATTCCTATGTGGTTTTTTATTTTTATTCGAGTTATAATTTTAAGACCCTTAATATGGTTATAACTTTTATAAATGTTATATATGTTAATACTCAAAATAAAGAAGTTATTATTTTATGTCTTTAGGGTAAATAAACGATACTATTTAATGTCTATGTTTTAAATTAAAAAAAATTACATTTTATGTACAAATCATAATATTTTCAAGATATTGTATTTATGAACTATCATTTTAATTTATCAATTTTACATACATGTCATTAATTATCATAACTATGGCCATGTATATTTATTTTCATGACATTCCACACACACACACACACACATATATATATATATATATTTATTTATTTATTTATTTATAAGTGTATGTGTACATGTACTTGTATATATATAATAATGAGCAATGAGTAAATTATTCCATTTCAAAATGGATTTATATGAGTTTAATGAAAAAAAATTTAATACATGAATATTAATTATTCTATCTTTAGAATTATCTATATATGTGAAATATCTACAAGTTATGAGATTCAGTTGCTCAAATTGAGTATAAGTTTTCATAAGAAAGTATATACATATATATATATAAATTTATAAAGTTTTTGTAATTATTTTTATTGAGTTTTTAAAGTAAAAAATCTTTCGTATGTGTATATATATTTAGAGTAATATTAGAATGATTTTTGTAAAATAAAATACCTGAACATTGTAAATATGTTAGAAAATTAGTGAGTGAACTCATTCCTAGGAAAGTGGGTAGTCTCAAGATCGCATTCAATGTTTCAAGTGGCCCTAATGTTTTTTTAAAATATTGCATATTTTTTTCAGAAAAAATCACTGGATTATTGTCAAATCCATTTTTGAGTGTAAGTATTTTCAAATTAATGTAGTATTTTTAAAGAATAAATAATTCCAATGATATTTTCCAAAAGGTATTTTTAAAAGTATATTTTTGAATGTATTTTCAAATGAAGTTAAAAAGTATTTTTAAAAAGTATTTTTGAAAAGTTATTTTCAAAAGGATATTTCATAAATGGTTGTTATTTGATTATAAAACCCTTATTGTAAAATTTTATACAAACACCTTATTTAAAATGTTTTTCATTGGTATCTTAAAATTTATAATATGAACATATTTGTTTTTGTAGTTAGCACATGTGAAGTAAATTGTTTTATTTTATTATTAGACTAATAAATGGTATTAAGTTGTCTAATTCTCCAAAACCTAGACCAGAAAAGTCCGTGGATTGTGTTAATATTTGTGTAATTGTTCAGTTTCTTTTATAAAAAAATACATGACATTTTTATATACTAAATACAGAAGCGTGGGTTTGGGGTGTCACCTTTGGTATCAAGGAAACATTCTAGAAAACTTTAGATATTATATATTTTATTTTGACGAAAAAATCAATGTAATATAATTTTCATTAATCTTCAATATAATTAAGTTCCCTAATAAGTCCATTTATTTTAACTCTAAATATGGAAATTCATAATTTTATAAAGTCCAAAGAATGAATTTCATGGGCACAATTATTTTAAGGGGTGGAGAAAGTAACATTACATAAATTCTTAAGTGATTAATAAATGTATTATAATTTAAATAAATTATGTTTTGAAATATGTTTTATAAAACTATGTGATTTTATATAATCAAAATAAATTTTTTTTATAATTTTTCAAAAATATCACCTTTTTTATACTTTATGAAATATTAAATTATTTAATTATACTTTTATGAAAAATATATTTTTCAAAAATTGTGTTATAATATTTTTTAAATAAAATATTATTTTTAAGAAATAAGATTTAAATATAATTTAATATTTAGAATTATAAATACCATTTTTATAAATGCAGTATTATTTTTAAATATAAATTTATTATAAAAAATATATATTGAAATACATGTTAAATTAAAATAAATTAAAATATTTTTTAATTGAATATATTTTGAAATTATTTTTAATAATTAATGTTAAGTGTTGTTTATAAGTTGACAAATAAATATTATAAAACTATATTTTGTTGAATTAATGTTTATGAAATAATATTTTGTAATATAAATATTGTTTTAATGAAAATAAAAAAATAAATGCAATGTTAAAAGTAATATATTTTTTTAAACATAACAAATATAAATTTATAATGTTTTGAATTATAAAATATGATATAAATATTACTATATTATAAACTTATTACTATTATATATTTTGTTTTATAAAAAACTTGAATTATGGTATTAAAAAATAGGAATTATAATTATGATTTATGAGATTAAAAATTAAGGAAATTATGAAATATGAATTTTAATTTTCAATTTAATATATTAAATTTAAAAATTGTTAATTTGATTTATAAATTTTTTAAATTTTAAATATATGAAAAAAAATATATAATAAATAAATGATATTTTTTAAAAATAAATGAAAATAATTAAAAAAATGAAAATTTGAAATGGGATGAGAAGAGATATACATGATCTGAAATAGGACTTAAGGCTAAAAATTGAGAGTTTTGTTTGAGGGAATCCAAGTGATGTTGATAGCCTAAGCTGAGCATTACCAACAACTTCGGTGAGGATGAACCAAGCCAAAGGTGATCTCAGTCGAGCGTGGGTGGATTGATCGTTAAAGAGGGGTTTAAGGCTCAGATTGGGTGAAGATGAGGGATTTAATTTCTCGATGTATTGAGTGATGGATTATTTAATAGGTTGAGTATGGTTGGGGGTTCGAGCGAAGGGGGGTTCGACCACTCAGGCTTCATATACAGATCTGACAGACCAAAATGGATCGATATACAGATATGTAAATAGGTGTTTGTTTCTTTGTTTTTTTGGTATCTAAATCCTCTCATTTTTTTCATTAATAATTACATTTTTTTAATAATTTATATTTTTTTCTTCACTGGACATCAGTGACTCCCTATTCATTGTCTTTGGGGAATTTTTCTTCTTTCTTTCATCATTTGTTGTCGTTATACTATATTTTTATTCAACCAACATCACTGCTTTTAATTATTATTAAATTGAATTTATAATTCACAAAAAAATCTTCATAGAAAATCTAGATCCAACCCTAATATCTTATTCATCATTTTCTTATAATTTCTTCACTAATCAACATTTTTATTCACTGATCTTGACTTTTCTTCATTGTGTCCTCCTTAAATCAAATTCATAACTATCTCTTTTAAATTTAGTGGTGAAATTAATTATGTATTTCAATGAATCAATCTAGTTAGATTTAAAAAATTGTATATATTTTTTTCATTTATTTTCTAGTTGCTTCAAATATTTTCTAAATCCATAGATGAATTAAAATATGAATAACCAATTCAGATCTCAATTTTGTATTTTTTTCAAACATTAATTTTGAAATGTATATGTATTAAAGTGTGTATTTAATTTTAAACTTATCATTAAAGGAACATAACTGCTATATAAAGAATATTTTCCATTATCCAACTGCTTTATTACATATATGAGTCTGTAGAGGTAGTGTCATTCATCTTCTCGTTTTCTCTATGTTTTTTCCATTCTAAGAAGATAATGAGAGAGAAATCTTTCCACCATGAAGAATAATAGATCTTATGTAAGTTTTTATGTAAGGGACAATATTGGTTTAGAATATTTCTATTTTACTGATTTTAAACAATTATTGATTTTACTTATCTCTAATATGAAATTTTAAAGAAATTTTAAGGAAAATAATTCTGTTTTGTTTACAAACATTTATTTGTTTGTTAATTTCAAACTATGTCAATACCATTTATAATATTCTATGAAATAAATATTTACCAATGTTTTCAAAATTATAATTTTTATGTAAAATTTTATTTGAAAAGGATTTCTTATTAATTTAAAACTTATTTAATTTTTATGTAAGGGATTTATGTTAATATAATTATTATTATTTTCCAGTGCTTTATAAATAAAATTAGTTTTATCTGAATATCATTTTGGTATAATTTTGTACTATTTTTGTAAGGGAATTTTTTTTATTATCATATGGGGTATATTTATTTTTCAAAAAAATATGTGTATGATAATTATGTTATTCAAATTTATAAATAAATTTTGTTTTCAAATTTTAGTTTAATATGGATTTTTATTTTTATTTGAGTTATAATTTTAAGACCCTTTAATAAGGTAATTATTTTGATAAAAGTTCTACATGTTTATAATCTAAATAAATTAGTTGTTATTTTTTGTTCTTAGAGTGAATTAAAGATATTTTTTATGTGTAACTTTTAAATTAATAAAATCTTACATTTTATATACAAATATTAATATTTTCAAGTTGTTGAATTTATGCTATATCATTTTAATTTATCAATTTTACAAACATTTCATTCTTAATCGTGACTATCTCCATATTTATTGATTTTCATGAAATTATATACATATATATATAGGTTTATGTGTATGTGTATGTGTGCTTTTATATATATATAATCATAAGCAATGAGTAAATTATTCCTTTTCAAAATGGATTTATATGAGTCTAATGAATGAAATTTTAATACATAAATGTTAATTATTCTTTCTTTAGAATTTTATGTATTTATGAAATATCTAAAAGTGATGAGATTTAGTTTCTCCAATGAAGTATATGTTTTCATTGGAAAGTATATATATATTTATATAAATTTATAAATGTTTTGTAATTATGTTGTTAAATTTTTAAAGGAAAAACTCTAGTGTGAGGGTATATATATGTAGAGCATGCTTAAAATGTTTTTGTAAAATCTGGTACTTGAACATTTTAAATATGATATGGAATTGGTGAGTTAACTCATCCCTCAAAAAGTAGGTAGTCCCAAGACAACCTTCAATGTTTCAAGTGTCCCTAATGTTTTTTTCCAAATCTTGCATATTGTTTTCAGAAAAACCATTGGATTATTTTCAAAGGAATTTTTGAGCATATGTATTTTTAATATATTGTAGTATTTTCAGAGTGTAAATAATTTAAATGATATTTTCAAATAATATTTTAAAAAGTAAATTTTTTAAGGTATTTTCAAATAAGTTCAAAAGTATTTTTGAAAATTTATTTTCAAAAGAAGAATTCAAAAAATGTTATTCATTGATTTTGAAACCCTTACTGGGAAATGTTATGTTCATCCCCTATTTAAAATGTTTTTCATAATTATCTTAGAAGTTATGTGATGAACTTCTTTCCTTTTGGATTTATTATTCCTAAAGCAATTTATTTTATTTTATTATAACTCTAATAGTTTTTATGAAGTTGTATAATTCTCTATAACCTATACTGGAAAAGATCATGGATTTTCTAAATTGTTTTGTAATTGTTCAGTATCTAATATAAAAAACACGAACTTTTTATTTAATGAATCTGGAAGCATGGGTTCGGGGTGTTACAAGTTTTCATCTATCTTTTTCATTGACACAAAAAGTAAGTTGGAACAATTCTTTAGTGGATTAAAGTTGAATCTACAAAAATATTTAGATATTAGAGACTTTGTTAGCTATGAATTGATTTTATAATGTTACCTTAAGGTCGATAAAAAGATTGGTGATTCTCATTGGTATCAAGGGGCCGGAGATAAAAAGTGAAAAATGTATTTCAATTTGACAGTATCATTAGAGAAATTTCATGGTGGTAAAAGAACCCAACAATCCATGTGTCAAAAGTGTGGGTAGAAGCATGGCATAGACAGTCACAATCGAATGGGGAGATACTTAATATTTGAAAACATATGGGCATCAGGTATATCAATTCTAAAGTGAGATAAATAATCCCACTAATATGATAGAGTAAAGGGAGGTTTTTAACAACACTCAACATATAGTCTAGTGTTTTGACAGAAAGAAACATGAAAATTATGAAATAAAATTTCCATAATCCAATGGGTTCTCATATATAATCAATGAAAACAACCTCAAGGGATATAGAGTAAGGAAGGTAATATTTGATAACTATTACTGAGGTGGATCTCAATAATAATTTGGTGACAGATGTATTGGTGATTTATTCTAGAATAGTGAATGTGTTATTTTATTCTGGTTCTACACACTCTTTAATATATTACCATTTTACTATATTAATTTAAACATAACCTAAAAACAATGTGGTTAAGTTATCTCTGGGAATATGAAATAGAGAAATTATTGCATTCCAAGTATATAACTCCTCCCCAGAAAATGTTTGTGGACTAAATCTCCAATAAAAAATTGTCATAATTCCTTTAGTGTAATGTAATGATATATTGAGCATGGATTTTTTTTCCTTATTTAAATACAACATGAAATTTCGGGAGATCGATATCACTATTTACATCTCAATTCATCTTAAGATTCTTTAAAAGTGTAAGGAGGGTGATGCATCTCCTTTGGAATATTATTCTTAGGTATTGATATTATTTCCTTGTAACCATGCATATCAATCTCAAATGATTGATAAAAATGATAGAATCACTCTTAAATACATTCCCATGGTGAAGGACTATACTAGTTTAATCACTAAGTAGTTTTCTAGTCTTACACCTGACTGGGAGGTTGAGTTCTTAATTGGACTTGTACCTATATTTCTACCCATGTCTAAGACTCATTAAATAATTTACACAATCGAGTTGGAATAAATAAATAAAAATCTATAATAGAATCAATAAAATGGGTTTATATGCTCGATTTCTTCACCATGGGGAACACCTTCCTATTCTCCAAGAAGAAGGATGGTTCAATGGGTATCTAAATTGATTATTGTGAACTCAATGATATCAAAATAATAAACAAGTATCCTTTACCGTGGATTTATGACTTGTTTTCTCAACTACATGGGGTCTAATACTTATATAAGGAAAACCATCAGTTAGAATATCATCAAATAAAGGTGAGGAAAGAATATATTCACAATATTTCCTTTAAAATAATGTATGAACACTATGTGTTACAAGATATTCCATTAAAAATATAGAATTATTGTCATGACCCCCTCCCTACAATGTGTACCCCTCCTGGGATGGCAATGTGAAAAGGGAGATAATGACCCCTGAGTCCCGTCTCCAGTAGGCCCCGGTTTGGAGACTAGCACCGAGGGTATAATAAACACATAGATGGGAGGCATTACCCTCTAAGAGAAAACATGCGGAAGAGAGAGATAGAATAGACACCAACCAACTCCAACTCAGAACTGAAATATAAAAGAAAACACAAGTGTACATATGTAATTTCATGAAAAAGTACTACTGTAGAAAGGGAAAACTACAAGTACCCAAAGGAAGTAAAACAGCATCGAACACAAGCCCGAACTGCTCCTCCAACCACAAGCTAGTAGTAACCAGCTTGATCTCCAAACTTATCCAAGTGACCTGAAAAACCATTTATATATATATATGTGCGGTGAGTATAAAATTATACTCAGTAGGATCCTCCCTGAAGCCTCTCGTGAAAAAGTAAAGAAAGCATGCTAAAGCACATTGAACCACAAGTGAAACCAACTCGTAACCTAAATAGGTATACTAAGTTCCCAACCTCACCATGGATACTCTCACCAAGTAACGCATACAAGAATATATCATATAATAAAGAACATTAAGGGTACCCCGCTACTACTTCCCCACTGGTTTGCCACTTTTCCCCAACGACATACGTCATGTGCATCTCTCTCCAAAGGCTTGCCCGTATAAACTTGGGCTAAGCTGCACAATCTACACCACGTGCACTACAAAGGGCTGCCCATAGACACCTGGGCGAAGCATCACACCATCCTCACAAACAAAAGTAACTAGGTAGGTTCCGGGAGCCACCACAGCTCACATAACATGTATCATACGTCGGGTATTAAACCTCAAGCCATTACAGCCCATACACCGAGTAAGAATTTTCAAGCCATCACAGCCTATACACGCTACACCTATAGTAGTCCATAGGATACTATATCCAGAATATATGTGTGTGATAACCACAAGCCATTACAACCCTCTACACACATATATGGGGAAAACTAACTGATGTTCCTACCATCACAAGTATCTACCAAGAGAAGAGAGTGGGGTCAAAGGGTTAGTTAACCATTCATCCTCCCCCAAGACTGTTGGGGAAAACAACCCCCAGGGCTCAAAATCCCTGGGGTGTCAGTTTCCCTCACTGACAGGGTGGAGTAGCATATAGAAACACAAAACATACAGAATATATAACTCACAACCACGCTATGGGAATAACCTGGTCTTAGTCTCCACTGCAGCTAACGTCTCTCGGACTCCGAGATGCTATTTCTAAGACTAGGTATCCTATAAGCACGCAACCAATTAAAGAACATCATTAGATTACTTCATTGCCTTTTTCATCAGTTCCACTTTACGTTAATTAACTCCTTTCACATTAATTAACAATGAACAAAACCACATTAAACTTCATTGGCATCACATTCAATATCAACCATTCCATTAAAAGTTACAACATCACCATTAAATTCCAGCATCTCCATCCCCGTGGATTATCAACATTTAATCAAACTTTCATTACTGAATTATTTTCCCATATTCGTAGGCATTCTAGAAAAGCTTCCTATGCTACTAAACACAAGGGTCCTCAACATGGTGAGTAGATGTACTACCCATCGAATTTTTGCAGCCTATAGCAAGAGCATAGACCCATTCCCCCTCGAGAGGCTAAACACGGAAAGCACGTAGTATACCCCATGCATTTTTGCCTCCTTCAGAACATGGGTAAGCAAGAACAGATGCCTTGAGCAGTGGGGAAAATTAATGTAGATAATCAACAAAACAAACCACCAAACATCCAGCTATCACATCCATCCCATGCCATCATCCCCGGTGTCCTCCCCGACACCCACATGTATAAACCGACGCATCTCGCCACACTAGGCGTCATCCGCTGCCACAAACACAAGGCCTCCCTGCCTCCAAATATCACAAAACCCCTCCAGGGTCACATCATAGCACAAGCAGAAGGAAATGAAACATCACAGCAAATGGGCTCTTGGCCATTTAACAAGGAATCCAGCCTTCATACATAATGAGCACTCATGGCTCCAAGGCACAAGGCATTCGTCCTTACAAGCAAGAGGGTAACTCAGAACCCTATCAAGCATTATTACTTATCAACAACAAATTCCTTAATCCCTATTGAATTAACTAGATCATAATTGGTAGGTTCCAACTATGGGAAACCTAACCAAAAATCTATCATAGTTGTCACAATTTAATTAATCAATTAACTGGACATGCCTTCAAACAACAAGCACCAACAACAACAACCGGATTTGTTCACATGCCTCTTTATCTTTATCCAATTAATTATCAATTAATTCCGGATTTACGTTCTTTATCAATTCATCTAGATTAACATGCTAACGGCAAGGCATAGATATCACACTATCTAGAAAATTAAAAGGCAAACTGTTATCACGGTACAAAGCAACACAAGCGATCAAACCAACTCTTTTAATCCAGTTCAAGTATTTAATTAGGTCAATTTCATTGTGATCCAACAGGATAAATCATTCTAACTCTACGATTGAACACAACAATTAGATAAAAGCATGAATCCCCTACCTCAAGGGTTATTGATGAAAACCACCACGGTCGAAGAACGCTCAAGAAACCAAGGTTGATTCTCCAAATATCGGCCTTAGATTTCTCCTCCTATCAAGATCAAGACCAAGACTCATCACAACGACATCCACACACTTACATCTACCCATAATGGGCGTAGATCTAAGACACTAAGAGAAGAGATGGAGTAGATCTAAGTAGATCTAAGAAACCAACAAGAATGAGGAGGAACGGCCACATACCTCAAGAATCCGGCTTCGATGCACCATGAAAAGAATCTGGATCACCTCCAAAACTCTTGGGAGAGGTTCTTCTATCTCCAAGGAAAGGTAATTCAGAGTTATGGCCGATTAGGGGCTTAAACGAGCAATATAAAGGCTAAACGGTCAAGATCCTAAAATTTAGGATCTAACATTAAGTGCCTGCATGGCCTAGTCGCACGGTTAGACAAACTGTGCGCTAACCGTGTGGTCACCACTGCCTTAGCCACTCAGCTCACACGGTTTAGCGGCATAGTTTAGACAAACAATGGGCCTCCCGTGTGGTCTCTACTTCCATCAAGCCCATCTACGCACAACTTGGCCGCACGGTTTAACAAACTGTGCGCCAACCGTGTGAAAGCTACAGGACTTCCAGTTTTCTTTAAAAAGGTCACCCTAACCCACCTCCAAGCCGCCTCGATCCCCCGGGACACCACTAACACCACATTTTCACAAGGGAATGGACCGGAGTGGTCCAGGCTATTACAATGATTTATCCATCTTCCTGGACATAATGAATAGAGACTTTATAAATTACCTTGAAAAAATTGTGGAAATATGTATAGATGATATTCACATATACTCCAAAATAAATGACGAGCATTATGAGCATTTAATTATTATGATAAATACTTTTTTAAAGGAATATTTATATGATAATGTGGAAAATTTGAGTTATGTATGGATGAGTCATAATTATAGGAGTATTTTATCACAAAAAATGGATATATATATATATATATCCTTTTAAGAAAATGGTGATTATGAAATTTCCTGGAACAACATTTGTAATGAAGATCCATATTTTCCATGGACTAGATGTCTATTAATGATGATTTTTGAGAAACTTCTCCAGATTTTCAACCCCACTATCCAAGCTAAATCAGAAGGTATGGATGTTTTTTATACCATTGAAAGAAAATAGATCTTAATGGAATTAAAAAATAGGCTTATCACTATACCAATACTCACACTACCCTCAAGTAGGGAACTCTAATGGTATCCAAAAATTCTTCAAAGAAGTTCTTGGGTTGTGTAAAGATTCAATATGGTAATGTTATAGCCCAACCCTCAAGGTAGTTGAAATTTCATGAACAAAACTACCATATGCATGATTTGGAGTTGGTTCTGGTAATCTCCACATTGATGATTTGGAGGCACTATATCAATGGGGAAAATATTAAATATACATGGATCATAAGAGCCTTAAATATATATCCACATAGAATGATCATAATATATACTAATTAAGATAGTTAGAGCTGATCAAGGACTATGAATATTCAATTCACTACCATTTAGTGAAGGTAAATAAAGTATAAAATTCTCTAATTAGAAAGGATCCTTTAACCGTTTCCAAGATGAAAATTGATAAGGATAAAATCTTTTTATACCTGAAAAAGATGGATATAGAAGTCCAAAAGGACGGAAAATCATCATTATTTTCTCAAATGATTTCTTATCCATCCCTTCTAGGGAAGATAATTGATACTCAAAGGGAACATATAAGAATATAGAAGATGATGTAAGATCTCTGAAATGGGAAATCCTTGAAGTTAAAAATTGATGAATAGGGGGTTGCAAGATTTTAATTATGACTATGTGTACTATAAAATCAAGAGGAAAATAAGGAGCTATTGAATGATGCACATATATTTACTTTCTCTATCCACATAGGGATCATGAATATGAATTGATATCTATGAGAGAACTATTGGTGGTACCAAATGAAGAAGGAGATCATGGAAGATTCATAATATTTCCTATTACTTCAGTAAGTAAAGTAAGTGAGGAAAAAAATACAAGGGAATGATAAAACAATTACCCATACCTATTTGGAAATGGGAAAATGATACCTTGTAATTTGTCACATTTCATTAAACTACATCCATAGAAAATAATTCCATATGATTTATAGTGTATTATCTCACAAATAATACTCCCTTAATTGAAATCTGATAGGACTTTTCATTTGAACAACTTGTAAGGATATACCCCATAAAAGTGGTGAGGTAACCAGGAACACCACTATCAATTGAATTTGATTAATATATGAGATTAACCTATAAGTTCTTGAAAACTCTCCAACTTATTCTAAACACTAGGTTGAACATTAGTATGAATTATCACCCCCAAAATAATGGCCAATCTAATCAAACTATCCAAATACTTGAACACTTGTTGAGATATTTCTATTGGGATTTCAAAAGAGGGTGGGATCAACATCTTCCAAGGGTCACCTTATAATATAATATTAGTTTATACTTTAGAATAAAAATGTCTCTATATGAATCCCTTTATGTGAAGGGATGTAGAACACATGTGTATTGGGATGAAGTTGGTGAATGTAACCATTTGTGATGTCAAATGGTCAATAAAATGGTAGAAAATTTAATGACCATTTAGTAGCACATCAAGGTTTTTCAAAGTTGATAGAAGAGTTATAGTGAAAATATTTGATGAGGCCTTGAGTTTGAGGTTGGAGATAAATTGTTCCCTGATAAATATCCATTGAATGAAGTCATTATATTTTTTAATAAGGGAAAGATAACTCTTAGTTATAATGGCCCTTTGAGATTCTTTGTTGCATCATATTTGTGGTCTATTGACTAGTAGTACCACTAACTTTGTCATAAGTAGATGATGTGTTTGATGTATCCTTATAGAATAAGTAAATACCAGATCCATCACATGTATTGAATTTATAGTTAGTATATATAGAAAAATATCTCTTTTATGAGGGGAATCCAGTGAAAATATTGGACTATAGAGATAAAGTTCTACACAACAAGACTACTCACCTAGTCAAAGTATTATGGTGAAACCATAAGTACAAGGAGGTTACATGGGAATCAGAGGAAGTAATAAAGTATAAATATAATCACCTATTTTCACCCAAGTTTTTAAATGAAATTTTGAGGATGAAATTTCTTAAGGGGAAATAATTTAACAACCTAAAATTTTATTATTGAAATTTCCCTTATTATATAAATGTGGCATACTTAGTAATATAGTATTTTATGAAGCACGGTCACCACACAATAAACCCAAAAATGTATTATATTAATTTTAAAAATAAATTTAAAGAGTAAATATGGAAATAAGAATAATATATGTTAAAATTTTTATAAAAATAGAAAATAGGATAACAATAGTATGAAAATTTGGATCTTCTCAATCCCCAAAAACAATCACACTAACAAACAACATTGTAGAAATGAAACAAAATATTGGTAATTTAATATTTAATTTTAAAATGAAAATTAATATAACCTTGAGAGAAAGTTTAATTGAATGAATAGTGAATAAAATATGATTTATTTATAGAAAGTAGAGAACTTATATGACTATTACAAATTTGATCGTTATAAGAGTAACCTAACCATTGGTGAAATAATATGATCATTTAGAATAGTAACATGACCATTAGAATAGTAAACCTAGCTACGTAAATGTAAATTAATAATTAAATATATTATAAAATTAAAATATGGAATATTTATATCCTTATACTAGAAAATAAATTTTTTAAAAATGATTAAATAAGTGTTTGTATTTTTTGTAAAAAAATTACATTTTATTTTTATTTTTATAAAAAAATAAAAAATTTAATATTAAAATTATTTTCATTAAATGGTTTTATAATACAATATTAAGTTTCATTATTATGATAATAAAATTTTTTGATGCCATAAGTATTTTTTCAAAAGGAAATAAAAAGGATTATAATGTTAAAATTGGTTTTTATCAAATAAATAAGGATACTGATTAAAAATTAAATTTACCATATTTAAAAAAGTATTTTCAAAAAATGTATTTCATTTTTATAATATACATGTAAAATAATGGTCGGACAGATTTTTTTCAGTTTTTATAAAATGGTTGAATTATTGGTGAATATTTAAATACAATAAAATACAATAATTTGTAAAATAACCAAAATACATGAAAAAATGAATGAGGGCTTATTAATGTAACCATTAGATCAACCTCACGTGAAATAATTACTATATATAGTAATAATATTCATCTCTATTTTTAGTCTTGAGATAAAATAATAAACTAATCAGTATTATATTCAAAAACACCCCTCTCCCCCTCTTACAAATACCACCCCTTCTCCTCACACTTTATAATATTTGGAGCTTTCCCAAAATCTATAAAAATATCCCCAAAACACCCTCTACATATCCTTTGAATCATTTTTCTTCATAAAATAAAAATCCCAAAGTTCCTTAATGTGTATTCCAAGCGACGACATTCAAAAGGTAATATTCTCAAACTATCTATTTTAAATTCTTTTATTCTTCTAAATTCTTCTATAATACCATATAAAACATTACATAATGGATATGTTATCATAAATATTCTATATTTTTATTTTTGAAATTCAATATCCATTATCCATCCTCCTCTCATCTAAAAAAATGTTTTTCTAATTATTGTAGGTTCACCGCCTTCATGAACAACATTCTTCATTTTTAGCCACCACCTTCATGGAAAGTTTAAATTAACATAATATTGTTTAAAAGGATCTTAATATGTATATTATAAGTTATTTTATATTTTGTAAAATATATATGTCCATAATATGTTGGTAAATGTAATAAGTTCAAAATGGCCAGAAAACCTGCCTAAATTAACTAATTGTATACCTACAAAACCTATACTCTCCAAATCATGAATATTTGTTAATACCATTGTGAATTAAGAATTTATTTCACTTATAGAAACATATTAAGTCTATTAAATGATAATTTTTTGTTATGTAACCATTCCATAAGAACATCCACAATTATTCATAGTTGATTAGACCCTGGAACCATGAAACAAACACCCTCAGAACAACAAAATTAAAATTTATATATAAATTAAATGGTTGTAAATGAAAATTATATAATTATTTTAAATTAAATATAGATGTAAAAATATATTAATTAAGTAATTAAAAAATATAATTTTATTATTTTGGATGTTGAGTGCATCAGTAAAGAGACTTTCAACCTAATGTAAGGGGTCTCTCAAAAGCACCATGTTTTCTTTTGGTCATGATTTATCTATATTTACATAAATATCTCTCTCTATTATTATTATACACTATTTAATATTTTATATATATCTCTTAATCATATATAACTATTTTAATTCCTATTTAATTAATGGGTACATGATTTTTTTAAAGGTCCCCTTCTTATCTTATTTCATTAAGTTGAACCAGTTAAAGGGAAATTCTAGGATTCTTACCCAATTTCAAGTACCAATCCATAAAATACTTTAAAACTTCCATATTTTCTAAAAAATTTTTATTAAATTATGGAAAACCTTTTTAATTAATTTCTTTTTTTATGGAAATTGATATTCGTTGTCCCCTCTTTAAAGACTCTTTACGTCTTTCCTTAAAACCTTATTTAAGTGGTACATTTCCAAAGTTACCAATCCACTATTTTTCACATATTATCTTAAATTGGAAATAATTTTTCATGGTCTATGATTATTTTTCACATAATAAAGCCCAATAATTTTTTAAATCCCTTCTCTCATAGAAAACATTATGACACGCTCTCTGATTTATCTACAAGATAATATTATGCAACTTGTTTCATTATATGTGTAATTATAATGTTTATGTCACATGTTTGATTTCTATTTGTGAACACATAATAATTTACATGTTATGATGGGTGAACCCAAATAGTTCTCTAATTCACTGGGTAATTTTTATGTTTTTTGAGATAATATGTATGGGATTAAGAAGTAAACATAATCCATGATGGGACTTTTCCCACTATGTGATGTTGTCTTGGAAGATTTCATTGAATTATATATATGTTATGTTCTATGTTTTTCCACATTACTATGATTTCATGATCTTATGTTACATCTCAACCTAGGTTCCACTAAAATTTTCCCAAAGCCAGTGGGCCACATGGCCTCAAGTGTGACTCCCCATATGCTAGAGGCTACCAACTAGTAGTGAGGACCTATGGTATGTTTTTGGTTAGAATATTCCCTCATGTCAGAGTGAATAACATCAGATATAGATATAATAAATAGATGTATAATAATTTCATAAGAGTAATAATTAAAAAAATTACAATAGAAGATAATCATAAATAACGATCAATAATAATCAACTCAAAATATGAACAGCATCATATAAAAAATGATGTTTGAATGTTGTGTCTATAAAAAGTAATAAAATATGGATACAAAAAAATAGGAAGTATTACTATACATGTTATACAAAAAGAATCAAAAATTCCTAACATATCCAATCATCCCATGCTCTGGCATGATCCTTCACTACCTAGATTCATCCTAAAGACAGCAAGAAAGTAAGGTGTCCAAAGTGGGATGCATCCCCTTATCGACACCTTCATATATATAATCTGTTACGGTATAATTTGAATCCTAGATAGAGTGTGAGATAATTCTCACTAGGCCACCTCCAACAACATCTATACAATCTAGTCTATTAATATAAACTAACAGTGTGCAAGTATATATATATATATATAGTTAAAGATAGTACAGAAATTTAAATAGCCCATACCTGCTTTATCCTCAACTGGTTTCAGAACAAGTATCATTCCATTAATTATCTTCTGAATTATAGTAAGTTACAATTGTAATGTATATTATAGAGATAATGTAAGAGGATCCAAGGTGTAACAAAGTAATCCTATAATGATGATGATAATTAATGAGGATCCACGGTGAAAGCATGGAATCCTTGACCTCAAGGGTTGAGCCAACTTGGTAATAACTTGCATTATAAAAATAAGGGGTTTGATTGTTATCCAATGGGTGATCACAAGTACTTACACTATAAAATATTCTAACATATTCCATGTATATTTTATAAGGTAAAATGGGATAAACATTACTCAGCCTAATGGGGTGAATCCATGGTGCCATGTGTCCAAAGACATCAAGATTGATCACATGAGGGTATCTGAGGCCTCATAATTTCCGGAGATATGGTGATGGGATCCTACATAATCATATCAAGAATACTCAAGGATAAAAGGAGCATGTTCCAAGGTGGGTATCATTCTTGGAAATCGTCTCTTTGAATCGAAATAGTGTCCTCAGAGTGCCCAATAAATTCCCTCAAGAATCCAGGGCTAACTCAAGGATAACCACTCTTATAAAGATAAAAATATCTATATGACATTGAAACCTTATACATAAATAATTTTTAATTTAATTTCATGTATTACTCAATCCATTTGATAATTCAATAGTTTATTTCCATTTCATTTCATACTAGGTGACAGGGAGTTTAAATACATGCAACCAATTGATTTAATCAAAATTATTGAGTATATTCATTCCATTTCCATTAATTAAGTATGAAAAGGTAAATTAGGACATTAAACCAATTAAATTTACATAATTCATGTGTAATTAATATCTATATAATGTACATTCCATTAATAATTCATTAATTAATTTTAAACACTTACCATATCAAGGTCATGTCCAAACGCACCTGAATTATGTTGTAGATAGACTTTCATGGGTCACCAAGGCATAAATAAGTAAACAACCCTACTTGGGGTGGTCAGTGTTGAGGTCATAACATCCAACAATGTGATGAACATGTATATAAAGGTCTCTAGAATATGAGAAAATTTATTATAATAAAGCATATAAATTTTAAGAAGCACTACCTGGTGAAACTAGCATGCACACATCAACAGAAATTTATAAACGATGAGAATTTTAATGAAAATTAAATAACTTCCTACCTTATACCTATAGAACTATCCTTGTCTAGTATCAGCCCTTATTTTTTACTGAATCATAAGAAAAATAAATAATGTATCAATATCCTGAAAATTGGTAATATGATCCTGCATCAAAATAGCATCATAGAGAGGAAGGAAAATGATGGACTAAGCCAATGGATTGAAGTACTTACTCGGAGGAATCCAACAAGATGAATGGATCTTGATTCTAAGATCAGTCGGTGAAGAAATTGATGAACCTAGTTAGGATATCTCCTTAAGAGAAAATGGAATCTTGTTGCAAATGTAGGATGAAACATGAATAAAGAATAAGAATATAATAATTTTAAGGAAGAAAACATAAATTTACCCAAATTTTAAGGGGAACATGGTTTGTCTATACTATTGGCCTAACCATATTCTAAACATGTGCCCTGATATTTATGAATAGGGAACCCTCTCAGTTTGGCCATACATTTTGAGAAACTATGCACCATCCATTCTATTTGGATCTCATAAGAATTACATACCTCAAGAACCGGTATTCAGCCTTGGGTGCATAGTTAGGGATAACTTTTCACCATAATATGCCCTCTAAAATTTCCCAAAATCTTATGGGAAATTGGGAGGGCTGGGCTGCATGGTTTTTAGTAACCATGGAAGCCAGTGATTTCTTCCACCTGTTAGGGCTTTAGGCTTCGAAAAAGGCTCGGTCACCTTTGAAACTTTCAGGACCTCATTAAGAACACATAATAGGTCCAATAAAAATAATTATACTAAAATTTAAAGAATTTATACCTCATATAAAAATAAAATTCTTATGGACTTCCTCCCTTAAAGGAACTTATCCCTAAGTTCTCTTCCAAGGGAGGTGAAACACTATCTGAGAACATATCTATCCACTAAGCATGTTTGTTGGCCTTTCACACCCTAGTATCTTCTTATACATGGTCATACTACTATATAACCTATACAAAAGAGATAGAATTACCTCATATATCCCTCATGCTCTATTCAATGATTCATATGGGATACTCTTCAAACAAATCATCAAAATACAAATCAACCACATCATGGTCAATAATATGATATGGGTCAACATGATAATGCAGAAGCTATGAAATGTGGAAGATTTCGTCCATGGAATGGTACCTATGAGGTAAGATCAACTAATATGTTACTATACTAACTCTATCCAAGATCACAAACAGCCTACCAAAATTAGGTTATAGCTTCTCTTTCCTTTGTATATATCTATTCTCGTGTCTGGGTGATACCCTCCAGAAAACACAATCCTCGAACTCAAAATCTAGAGGTCTTCAACAACAATCAGCATAAAAAATATTAGAGTGAGTAATAGACATATGGTTCCTAATCATCTGATCAAGACCACAATTTTCTTCCATGATATAAGGACCTAGTAGAATTCTATCTCCTACCTCTAACCAAAATAGGGGTGAACAACACAACCTACCATACAAGGCCTCATACAGTTCCATCTAAATTGTCTCCTGAAATATATTATCATTGGAAAACTTGATGAGAGGAATATTCTTCATGCAAGAACCAATGAAATCAAGAATTCATACTCTAAGAATTTCCTCTAACACCTATATCATTTATTCCTACTAGCCATCATTCAAAGGGTGGAAGGTTGTGCTCAGAAGAACCAGTGTACCCATAGCCTTCTGTAACCCCTACTAGAACCAAAATATAAAATGAGCGTCCCTATTTGAAATTATAGTGAAAGGGACCCTGTGTATCCATATTATCTCACAGACATAAGGATTTCCCTACTCGTCAACTAAGAAATTTTCTTGGATAGTAAGGAAGTGGGATACCTTATTCATTTGATCCATGACTACCCAAATAGCATTGCTACCTTGAGGTGAAATCTATAAGTCGACTAAAAAATCCATTGCAACATCTACCAATTTCTATTCCAAGACTGAAAATGGCTATAATAAGCCAATAGGGCATTGGTGATCTTCATTCACTTACTCATAGGTGGAACACCTAGTGATAAAAATTTCTATCTAATATTTCATCCCTGGACACAAATACTAGCGACACATATCATGATACATCATCGAGATGCCGGGATGAACTACCTATTGAGAAGCATGAGACTCTTGCATTAGTTCATCTCTCATATCTGTAGGAACCTAGGAATTTCCATGTATGTGTAGGATTTCATCTCTATCAATAGACCAATCTGGATGTGGGTCCCCACCCAAGATACTCTCTTGGAGAACCAAGTCATCATGATCTAAAAACTACCTTCTCTTCACCCTATTGAGAAGTGAAGAGGTAATAGTTAAGGCTACAATAAAAGCCACTAATGACTCTCTTGAAACTCCATATGTGTCACAAAAAAGAGGGTAATCAATTTTCCTTAATCTCTATCTTCCTTTATAAATTTTTCTTAAGTATTTTGGCTCAATGCATCATCTACTGAATTTACCTTTCCAGGCATTTAGTCACTCTCAAAGTCAAAGGACTGAAGATATTTGATCCATAATCATTGATTCAGATTGAAGTCACGCTATATAAAGATATATTTGAGGATCTATTCGTCTATTTACACCATAGAGAACTCTCCCATCAGATAATGTCTTCAAATATGTAATATATCAACAACTATTACTAGATTGTGGTCATGTGTTTGGTAATTACGGTCATGAGCTCTCAACTGAAGAGGCCCTTATGAAACAACCTTATCCTCCTACTTCATCACTGCACCCATCCTAATTTCTGATGCATCACAGAACCCCATATAACATCTTCCAGGCTTTGTAAGAATTAGAATTGGTGCTGACATAATCATTCCTTCTATCTCCTAAAAGGACTTATCGCATGCTTCATACCATAAGAACATCACACCCTTATTAGTGAAACCAATAGTGGGTACAACAAGGTACAATAATTCTTGTGTAAAACTACTATAAAATCCATATATCCCTACAAAATCTACATATCAAACTCATTCTTAGGATACTCTTAGGAAACCATAGCACTCACCTTCTATGGGTCAATGGGTACTCCTAATTCCAAGATAATATGACCCAATAAGAGAACCCTCTAGATCTATATGTGGAACTTAATAATATAATCATTTACTTGAATCTCCCTTAGTGTATTTAAAATTATCTAAAGATGTTTAGCATAGTTAGCCTGAGTATGATAATACTCCAATATATTTTCCAAAAAAACCACAACAAAAAAATCCAAATAGGGGTGGAAACCCTATTCATCAAAGCCATGAAAATGGTGGGTGTTTTTTTAATACAAAAAATAATAATCAGGCACCCATATAAAAAATAATTACTTCAAAAATTTGTATGTTGTATGTCTAAAGATCTGAATCACACCGGTTAATAGATCGATCTCATGTCTATCTTCGAGAACACCCAATCTCCTCATATATGGCCAAATAGATCATCAATCTGAGGAAATGGATATCTGTTTTTAACCATAATATGGTTAAAATATTGGTAATCTATGTGTAATAAAAAAATTTTATCTTCCTTATTGGTTAAAAGCGTGGATAAACCCTAAGAATAAGTTTTGTTTGGATAAAAACCTTTGATTCTCAATCCTCCAACTAACTCTTGAGATCCTGAAGCATAGTAGGTTCCATTCTATATTGGTGAATAGATACTGGAGCTTCTCATAGAATAATCTAAATCAAAAAATATACCTCTCTCATGAGAGGTAATACAAGAAAATTATCAATAAATACATCCTTGAAACAATCTACTTCAATAGGAAAATCTATGAGATGTATCCCCTTATCTTCCATGAAAATACTAGAAATATAGGTAGTCACTCCACCTATCCCATGATGTTCTAGTCCAGCTCTACTATCCTGGACATTCCAATCGCCCTTGTGAAGATAACTACTATCATCGGGTGATGTAAATGATACCCTTCAGCGATATCAGTCCACATTGTCATGACATGGAACCAGCCAATCCATATCGAGAATAAAATTGAATCCCATCATCTTAAGATTGAATAGGTCCCATAATAAGGGAAAAATTACCACCTCAAATGGATAGTTCTTTCATTGGTGTATGCCCTCTAACTATACACCCAACGACGTGTCTAGGGTCATCACCCCATAAAAGTACTAAATTTTCAGCATGAGATTTTCCATGGTTGATAAAGAGATAAATGAGTGAGAGTCACCAGTATTGAATAAATCATAAACAAAAGTGGAGGGTGCTAGAATATTACCTCATACTTTTGATGGTCTAGTGCTCTAATCCTTGGATATCGGCAATAAAGCATGAAACTAGCCTAATCCATGACCTTAGGCTATAGTTGGACAACCCCGAACAGGTCTTCTCTACTAGTACCGATAATCAGAAGTCTGGATACCATGGTTAAGACCTCTCCCTCAACCCATTCATCTAGTTCTACTCCAACTCCATGTCTAACGTGGCACAACTAATCCTACTCCTGATGGTGGAGATGGTGCGGATCCTCTTCCACTCAAACTAGGTGGAATGTTTTGGAAGATTCTCTAAAGATTCCTCATATTACCTCAATAATAACACTCAACATGTTCTCTATAAACTGAGGCTTTAGATTCCCCTACCATCCACATTGATGGCATATAATGGAGCTACCAGTGATGTTACTCTAGGATCCACTGTCCTAATGAGAAAACTCTAGAATATGATTCCTGCTACCAAAAGAAATACTTCCCAACATTACCATTGAACCTCTATTCTAAGTATTGTAACCTTCTCTTAGGTTACACTCCATGATAAGATCTTGATTAAAGATCTCAAAAAAAGGCAGGTAGGTAAAATACATTCACCTACAAGTTGATGGAATACTTGAGCCCCTCATCAAATCACCTCACTCGTGATATCTCATCACCGGCTAGAAGTAGTGAAAAGTGTGAAACTATGTGAAAATTATTAAATAGTCCATAAAATAAAAACACCATACACTTATTCTATTAACTCCCTATATTTTTCTTATCTTAGTTTTTGAGGAAAAAAAGTAATCATAAAAGAAATCCTGGAAGTCCACACATACCATTCCCTGATAAAGACTTTCCTGAGTAATCACATCCCACCAGTGTTTTGTAGAATCAAAAAACATGTAGGTTGAAAGCTGGACCCTCCTCTCTAGAGTTGTTTCTAGATTCTCAAGGATATAAATAGTGGCCTCTATCCAATACTCAAAAGCCTTTGGATCACCATACATTTAGAATATCGGATGATGTTTATGCTGAAACTCACAAGTCAGATCAGCCATAGTAGGTGCAGGTCATGGAGTACCCTACATAGAATGAATCCGATTTAGGAAACTCTCATGAAACTATAAATCAATTCCTATTTCTAGGATAATAATTAGTGCATTAGGTGGAACTACTAGAGGGATCACTAGTGGATCAGGTCCCACTACCTTTGGATCGTGATCATCACCACCTTCCTAGCGCATGACTAGAGTATGCCATCATGGAATATCTATAAAAATGACATGAAATCTCCTTGAAATATATTAAAATAGATATATTCACTAGATAAATAAAATCATAAGTAAAATGGATCACTTCCCATGGTATACTACCCCAATTACCCACATAAAAGTCCTATTTATTTCTAAGTGTTTGAATTGAATTTATAGGGGGTTTTCATGGTGAAGGGTCAATTTCACTTTTCCTCTTAATTTATTAGAAACCATTTCATTTTGGAATTTATGATTTAAATTTAAATTTTTTGTTTTATTATATTCATATAATATGGTTTAATAAAATGGATCATCATTACTAGCTAATAAAGGCCCATACAATTTATAACTAGAAGCAACACCCATTTAATTTCTAAATAGGTATCTTACATTCAGTCTTAGAATGTAACATGTAATATATGGCGGATCGACTTGGTTAATTACCCATTCCAACTCACAAGGTCCCATACACCTCTTTGATTGAAATTGGTAGTCAATCAATTTTATCCATAGCCTAGATCAAGTAACGAGGGGTACATAGCTGACATGGGTAGAGACCATCTACTTAATATGCCACTATCAACCTATACAGGAAAAAACTTTTTAGATTGATTATGACCAATTGAAACCAATTTAATTCCCCTGCATAAGATGTTTGTAACATGAGAATATATAAGAATCATGTCTCACTCAAAAATCACATGCAAAATACACAATTCAAGTAATCAAATGCACCTATATGGCATGGAATATGCAAGGAGTGTGATTTCTAGGTGCCTATAATGATGCCTGTAAAAATTGTCCTTAACATACTAGGACAAGGTAAAATGTCCAAAAATAATATCAAATATGAAAATTGTTTTGAATCATCTAATGGTGAAATTATATCTATCGTAATAAGTGAAATACAGAACAAAAAATTCACATTCCTATGAAACTTGATATTCACCCCGAACATGGGTTAGCTACTCCCATTAATGAATTATAACCAAGTTCCAATATGTTCCTTATCAACTATCTATATTCCCAAGAAAATAATACGAAATAAAAGAAAATAAAAATTAAACATCTGATACCACTTTGTCACTTACTAACCCGGGTTCCACTCAGAGGTGCCTCGAGCTGATGGGCCACATGGCCTCAAGAGAACCTCCCCATAAACTAAAGGTTACCAACAATAAATAAGGGCCTAGGTTCTATTTGTGGGGAGACTATTCCCTCATGTCATATTGGATCATAGCAGATATATATATATATATATATATAATAAATTGATAGATAACAATAGAATAAGCATAATAATGAACAATAAAACAGGTAGTGGAAGATAAGCATAAACATCCATCAATAATAATCAACTAAAAATCAGAACAATATCATATACAAAATGATGATTTCATGTTGTGTCTCTAAAAATTTGGAAAACATGGATACATAGCATCAAAAAAAGTATTATACATGTTATAAAAAAAGAATCATTGAGGTGAAAACTATTTGAGCATTCCAAGATCTGGCTCAATCATATGCTACCTAACTCCATCATAAAGAAAGTAAGAAAGTTAGGTGTCTAATGTGGGAATCTTATCCTTATCAATACCTACACACAAATAATCTTTCTAGGTACCACCAATGACCAAGATAGGGTGTGAGATAAATATCAGTAGTTCACCACCAACAGTGTCTATAAAATCTAGTCTACGAAAATAAATTGAAAATTTGGGAGTATATATATAAAGATAAAGATAGTAAAGAAATGTAAACAAACCATACCTGTTTCATCCTCAGTTGGTTTCTAAACATGTATCATTTAATTAATTATGTTATAATTTATAGTAAGTGTCAACCATAATATATATGATAGGGATAGTATAATAGGATATAAGGTGTAACCAAGGAACCCTATAATGATGATAGTAATGAATGAGGGTCCAAATTTAAACTAAGGTATCCTTGACCTTAGGGGTAAATCCAACTTAATGATAACATGCATTCTGTAAATAAGGGATCTAATTATAATACTTGGGGTGTGACCAAGTCATTCCACTATACAAGATTCTAACTGAGTCCAAGGATCTCAACCATGGATAACACAAGCTTAGAATGACTAAGTCCAATGTGGTGAATCCATGGCGCCACATGTCCGAAGACATCAAGCTAGATCCAAGGAGTGTATTTGAGGAAAACTAATATCTGGAGAGATAGTAAAGGGATCATACGACATCATTTTGGGAATCCACTAGGAGATAAGGACCATGTTCCAAGGTGGGTATCACCCTTGGAAACCAGATCCTAAAATCAGAATGGTGTCATCTGATTGATCAAGGAATTCCCTCTGAAATCTAAGGTCGGATCTAGTCTGACCACTCTTATAAAGATAAAAAGGTCCATATGAAATAGGAAACTTATACATAAATCATTATTAATTTAAGGCCATGTATTACTCATTCCATTTGATAATTAAAAAGTTTCATTCAATTACCTTTCATATTAGTTAATAAGGATTTTAAGGACATGAAACCAATTCATTTCATCATAATCAATGTGTAGGTTCATTCCATTTCCATTAATTAAGAATAACAAGGTAAATTGAAACATGAAACCAATTAAATTTATATAATTCAAGGAAAATTTATATCTTTATAATGTACTTTTCATTAATAATTCATTAATTAATTTAAAACACTTACCTTATCAAGGTCAAGTCCAAGCACAGCCAAACAGTGTTGTAGATAAACTTGCATGGGTCACCAAAGAATAAATAAGGAAAATCCCTACTTGGGGTGGTTAGAATTAAGGTTATAACCTCCAAAGGTTTTATAAAAATTTATGTAAAGGGATCTAGAATATGAGAACAATTATTATAATAAGGAGTAAGAATTTTAATAAGAACCACCCAGGGAAACTGGCATCTACACATCAACAAAAATTTATAAATGACCAAAATTTTACGGAAAAGTCCTAGAACACCAACCATATGTTTGTAAAACTCTCCTCATCTAGTAGAATTCATAATTTCCAACTAGATTAGAAGAAAAATTTAGAATGTATCGACACCCTTAAAATACGTCATATGATCTTATATCAAAATAACATTGTAAAGAGGAAGACAAATGATGAACTAAGAAAAAGGATTGAATCACTTACCGAGAGGAATCCAACAAGATGAAAGACTCTTCATTTTGCGCTCAGATGGTGAATAAATCTAAAAACCTAGATTAGGATCTCTCCTCAGAAGAAAATGGAATCTTTCTATGTGTGTAGAAGAAAATAAGAAGAAAGGGTAAGCCTATAATAATGTTAAAGGTGAAAAAAATTACCCAACTTCTAAGGGGGTCATAGTTTGGCTACACTATTGGAAAAACCATGTGCCAACCATGTGACAAGATATTTTTTAAGAGTGAACCTGAATGTTTTGGTTTCATGGTATGAGAAACTATGTGCCAACCATGAAATTTGGATCTTCTAATAATTTCATAACTCCAACATGAGTGTGCGGCCCTAGGTGCTTGGTTAGGGAAGACCATCCACCCTGCTCTACCATATGAAATTCCTTACATGGTTAGGAGAAACTATGAGGATTAGGATTCATGTTGTATACTAACTATGCAGCCCGGTGATTTCTTCCACTGGCCAAGATTCTGAGCACCGAACAGTACCCAATCACCTATGAAATGTTATTACCTCATTAGGAACCCATAATAGGTCCAAGATAAAGAATAAAACTAAAATTTAAAGGATTTATACCACATAGAAAAATTGGGTTCTTAAATCATATACTTCTATAATTTTTATGACATGCTTCCATATGATTATCAATGTGACTTTATTTTCATGATATCAAATTATTCTATTTGAATCTTATGTTATTATATTTTACTATGCTTAGTTTCCTTTTTTGTCTCACCCATTTTTTTATATATTCCTCAAGTTATCCTATCCATTTTTAGGTGATCAGATGGATTTATGATACCATTATAGAGATTAAAATAAATATATTTTACTTTTAGTTTTGTATTGATGGTTTATGAACCCATTATTCCAAAGACACTTGGCCTTTTGATCCTTGGTTGTATTTATTGTACATTTACATTAAAAATCATGTAATTATGTATGTATAATACTTATGTCGATGTATTAATCAATCCTAAAATATAATAAAATTCTTGAAAATTTATAAGAATTAGTTTATCATATAAATTAAACCATACATAATATCAACATTTTATAAACACTTAATAAATATGAATATTCAATTGGATAAAAATTTCACATATTCTTAAAACATGGGATTAAAATATGAAGATTTAATATTTAATTTTGGCCTAAAAATATCCTATTTAAAATTATTGACACCAATAAATTATAGATTATTTATAAAATGATGGTTTTTGTTGTAGAGGAAGTGTGTGTCTGGGATGGGAAACTTAGATTTTTTTCATAATTGATGATTGTTATGAGATACACATGATGTTAAACAATGAAACTAATGAAAAAAAATTAATGATTAATTGATGAAGGAACATTGAAACTAAAAACATAGGATTTTCACATAATTATTTATGATTAACTTAATCAGTTAAATTATTTATTTAATAAATAACCTATGTGATAAATTTTTTTAATATAGTTTTTGTATTTTTTGACAACAAAAATTTTTGTATACGAATGTTTTTGTTATTTAGGAATCGGATCCAGCCCATCGTAATTATTTTTTTAAGAAAGTTGAAACTTTATTAACGTTAAAACCCAAACATAAAATGGGAGAAAATTTTGTGTCTTTATGAATGCTGTTATCCAGTCATAGGTTTACAAACTCAAAGGATTAGACTTAAAAGCACCAGATTCAGAGTATCGGATCCATCAGCATTGGATTTAAATAATTGGATCCAAAATAATTAGAGACATAAATTTTTGTTTCCTAGAAGATTTCCTTTGTCTTAATCAGATAAATAAAGATGTTTTTTACTTAGAAAGTCAGATGTTGTTGAGTGAATAATTCATAATGATTCTTAATAGGTTTGTTGAATAAAGTAAAGTCGTGAGTTATAAATCTCTCAAAAATTACAAACTATGTTATATGATACTTGGCTAATCATGAAGTTATTATAAATCAAAAAACATACTCATGATAAAATATTTTGAATAGATGGTGTAATCATAGTGATTGAAGAGGTTCTAGTGATCAAGATAGAGTCTTCATTATATTCAATCAATTCAGATTCATAAGATCGGATCCAGAAGTCATAATGGGTGATATTGATGAATTTTGAAGAATATAAAAGTTTCTAAGTGGATTCATCATTGAATACTTTCCATCATTATGTAAAAATAATCGTAATGAAATTTTTATTGTAACGGGAAAATCCATCTTAATCAGGATTCCATTGTAAGGAGATGATAAAGAAATGCATATTTTAATGAGCTGAGAAGGAAGCAGATCGTAATGAACTCAGAAGGAAATTGATCGTAATTAGCTAAGAAGGAAATAGATCGAAATGAGTAAATAAGAAAAAAATTGTAATGAGCTAAGGAGGAAAAAATCATAATTATTTAAGAAGGAAATATATCATAATGAGCTAAGAAAGAAACTGATCGTAATGAGATGAGAAAGAAATAGATCATAATGAGATGAGAAAGAAACAGATCCAAATGAGATGAGAAGTATATAAAGAGTTGAATGGGTCAAAATTGTAATTCAATTTTGCATAAATCTTAGAGAAATCTAATAACGATTGAAGAATTCAAAATTGAAGTTTAAATGAAAGATATTTTTAGAGACTTTGAAATTTGAGGAAGGAAAGTTTTCAGGTTTCATACTTTTGTTTTTTAGAGTCACCTATAAATACTTTCTCAAATAATTTATTCACAGTGAATTTTTAGAAGAATAAATGGCATAGCACTGAATAATTAGAGTGAAAGTTCTTTCTTTACTAGGATATCAGAATAAGATCAAACAGTTGAAAGTTTTTTTATTGGACAATAGAATCATATTGATTGAATCGAACTAAAGAATATCTTATTGAACATTTCACCAGAGTTTGAGTTTTTCATATTGATTCGATCAGACTGAGAAATTTTGTATAGATTTTATGAGAAGAGATTGATAATAACATATTGAGTTGGTAAGAATCGTATTAACTTCATCTGATTGATAAAATCTAATCCATCCAAATCAGATTGAGGATTCGGATAAAGTAATTTTGGACTAATTTCAATTAATTCATTATTATTTTTATTCGATCAATTGTTTTATAATCAAACATTGTAAACTTATGTGTGTAATTATAATCTTTCTTATAGGAATATATAGTGTATAATAGGAGTTGGAACAATTTTTATTCACTTATTCTTAATAGTGAATTTCCATAAACCTATGGGAGTTGCTATGGAAAGGATCTAAGTTCACACACTAAGGCCAAACCTCGTAAATCTTGTATGAATTAATTCATTTCCTAATTATTCATGCATGTTTTTTTACAAAATATAATAAGTAAATAAATATTAAAATGTTGTAGGAGTTATGTTTTGTAAAGTATTAAAAAATTTAAAAAATAAAACAATAGATTCATCCCCCCCTCTTAATTGTTATTCAATACTTTTGAACTTCAATTGGTATTAGAGGGAAGGTTCACTGGTTGAATCCTCATCACAGAAAATATCATTCTTTTCAATAGTATAGTAATTCCAACATTTAATGGAAAACATTATTTTGGATTAAAAAATAGGATGATTCATTATCTCCTATCTCATGTACTAGAATTTTTGGATGTTGTTAGTATTAGGATTCCACCTATTTAGAAAGATTATCTAATAGACATTTCAGATATGAGAAATATAAACATTTTTGTAAAGGCTATAAATTCTATTCTTATGTCCTTATCAAAAAATATATCTAAAGTTGATGGGTCTCAAAACATAAAAAAAAATTGTGGGACAAGATAAATATTATTTTCAAAGTGGATACTAAAGTGGAGGAAGTAATGTTACAAATATAGCATAGTAAGTATGAAGACATCAGAATAAGAGATGAAGAAACTATTGATGAATACATCACTAGGGTAAATGAAATTTTTTGAAACATCAAAGGATTTAGAAATTCCCCTAGAAGATTCTACAATCGTCAATAAACTTATGAGAATATTTTTAGACATGATTGATTCTAAAATTTCCTCTATATAAGATAAGGTTGATTTATCTCTTGATGAATTTCATAACATTATTGTTTCTTATGAAATGGGAAAATCTCAAATGTTTATAAAGAAGATGAAAGATTAAATTTCTTTTAAATCAATGAGAAAGTTGAAAATTAAAGATGTTTAATATATTGATACTTGTGACTATGGAGGTAAATAAGATGATGAGTTGAGTAATAAAATCAGGTATCTTATAACTAATAAATATTGAAATAGAAGAGGAAAGTATGGATGTAAAATTCCTCTCAGGTATTTTGAGTGTGGTGGAATTGGGCACTTTTTTATGAATTTCGAAAAGAATAATGTTGGAGAATATCAATTTGATTTTGATGAAAACCCTCAATGGAAAATGTAGAACAAAATTTATGAGGATTAAAATTCATCCAATGAATCTAAGAACAAGTTTACTTGGAATAAGAGATGTATATTGATTAAGAAATATGAATCATATTTAATTAACAACAACTCATCAGAAGATGGATGTTTAGAAAAATTCATAACCTTCATTGAAAAATTTGAGAAAGTTGAAGACTCCCCAAACAGTGAAGAAGAAGGAGGTGAAGAATCTTATTGAGATTATCATCTTAGAATAGAACTTCGTGCATGTCCTGAGCAAAAAAATCTCTTAGTAAAGAAATAATAATGATAAATAAATGTTTTGAATAAGTTACTTAAGTAATAGAATATGTCATAAAAAAGGAGGATGAATATATTCATAATATCTTAAGTTACATACTCAGAGTTTCTGAACATGGAAGGACAGTTGAATATCTCATTAAGATGATGGCAGTTAAGGAAGAAGAAGTTAACAAGTTTCAATAAAAACTTCTTGAGTCTGAAATTACCTTGAGGAATATTAATGAAATATTAAACAAATCTTTGGAAGTAAAATTTAATACATCTAATGTTGTTTAGAAGGCTCAATATGAGAATCATGTGAAATATTCACTTACCAAAATTAATGTTTCATCGTATGATTTTAACATTTTAGGTTCCATAAAAGGTGATGGGAAATCCTCAGTGGATAAAGGATGTGTGAAACCTATAAATTCTATAAAATTATAAAACTAACTCAAAAAAATATATAGTCGACATCCTGAGTATGTTATATATTAAAGAAGTTACCATCCTCAACAAAGTTTCTACAAAGAAAGATATTTCTTAAATAGAAAATCCAAATTTTATGTCCATTGATGGTGTTCTCGAATCTATGGGAACATGGATCATAATTTTTGGAAAAATTTATATCTACCCGAAATAAGTTTTGAACCAAGTGAAAGTGGTGGTTGAAGAAAGATGAGTAGCTTTCCTAACCCATGGGAAGTTAGAAAATAAAAATCTCAAGATGTTAGATACTTCCAAACAAAAAAACAATTGTAATGTCTTAAAGAAGTTTTTAGAAGATGTGATCAGTCTTGTCATAATTCTAAAATATGTATGAAACTCCTTCAGGAATAATTTTCATATGATAGAAAATAAAAAGGAAGCTGAAAAAAAAGAAAGTTGAGGAAAGATCATTTGTTTTTTAGATCGAATGAAAGAAAGTAAAAGGAACAAACCATGGATACCCGATAGTGGTTTTTATTCACATATGATTGGTGATATAAAAATCTTTAAGCATATTGATAGTTATGATGGAGGATAATATACCTTTGGTAATGATTGTTCCTTAAAAATTATAGGAATCGGAATAGCTAAGACTGAAGCAGAAAAGTTAAATCTAAGAATTGTTATTTTTTGATGGGATAAAACATAACATACTTACTGTAAGTAAACTTTGTGATGATGGAAAATAATTAATATTCAAAAAAATTAGTTTTATAAAAAGTGAAAATGATAGAAAAGTTATTACAAAATGATAAAAACCAGTGGGAATATATTCTAAATAGGAGAGTTTTATAACTCTTTTTACCTGAGTGCTAGAGATGAAAATTAGTTGTGGCACTAAAGACTTGGAAACCTTTGGAAGAAAAACATGAACAAAATTTCTATAGTTTATTATATCGAAAACTACCCATAAATTAAAATAAGATAAGAAGATGTTTTTATTACATGTGAGAAAGGAAAGACGACCAATAAAATTTATCAGAGAGTTGAGATTCAGTCTACCCAAACTCATGAACTTATTCATTCTGTTTTATGTTCACTGATAATACATCAATCAACAGAAGGATATTTATAATTTTTCACTTTTATTTATGATTTTAATTGGATAAAAAATATCATTTTTATGAAACATAATTTAGAGGCCCTGGAAATTTTAGGTTTTTCAGAAAAGAAGTTGATAATGAAATGAGGGTTCGTATAAAGCAGTTGTGAACATATAATGGTACCATGTTCACAAAAAATACTTTTGAAACTTATCTCAGAAAACATGGTATCAAACATCTGTATAGTGCTCCATATAATCCACAAAAATAGAGTAGAAGAAGGAAATAATATAAATTTGGTTCAAATGGGAAGAAGTATGTTAGTAGAATATAAAATTTCAAAGATCTATTGGAGATAATTTGTTAGTACTACTGTACATGTTCGAAATAGATGTTTATTGAGACTAGAAACAAACATGAATACTTATTAAATGTTTTATAACAAAAATCATTCATTGAAATACTAAAAAATTTATGAAAATCTGTGTTTTCACAAAATCAAAATTTTATAATTGGGAATTATTGATGAGAAATACGAGGAGGGAAAATTTATGAATTATTCACTAAATAGAAGAAGTTACAAATGTTGGAACAAACATTTAAAAAATTTCTCAGAATCATAATATGTGAAGGTAATTTAAAATAAGAATTCCTTAATAAAAGTTTTTGAGAATTATGAGTAGGATAAAATAGATATTTTTAATAATAGTGAAAGTAATTCAAAACATCCTTATCAAAATTTAGAAAATTCATGTGATGTTGAAAGTTTAGCTGGAAAAAAACATTGAAATTTCCTACTTTAAAAAAACTTGTTGAGTCTGAAAAAATTATTGGAAATAATAAGTCTCCAATTCAGAAAATAATAATGTTGAGATTAGAAAATTATACTTCAATTATCTCAGGAGTTGAATCAGAATCATTTTCAAAAGATATTAAACACAATGAATGGGTGGATTCTATGAATGAAGAGTTGGATCAGATTGAGAAGAATGAAACATGGAAACTTGTTACACATCCAGAAAATAAAAATGTTATTATAATGAAGTGGTTTTATTGAAACAAGGTGAATAAACATGAATAAGTTTCAATAAAAAAAGTTAGGCATGTTTATAACATCTATGTATAGGTAGAATTTTTTTATTTTGAAGAAACAATTTCCCCAGTTGCAAGACTGGAAACTATTAGAATGTTCCTTTCAGTGGATTCAAATCAAAATTACAATGTTTATCAGATGGGTGTAAATTATGCTTTTTAAAATGATGATATTGAGGAAGAAGTTTACATTGAACAACCTTGTGGATTTTTACTCGATGAGGATGAAAAAAAATTATAAATTGAAGAAATATATGTATGGTTTGAAACAAGCTCCACATGTATGGTATTATAAACTTGAAAATTGATTTAGAATGTTGAACTTTTCTAAAGTAAAATTTGATAGAAACATTTATGTGAAAGTTGTTAACTCTAGAACTCTAATAGTAATTTTTGGTGTGGATGATAAAAAAATTTCCTGGGATTAAGAAAGAATCTATAAATAATTTTATGAGGAAATCAAGAAGAATTTTGAAGTTTCAATTTTGGGAGAATTAACTATCTTCATTTCCCTATAAGTTCAACAAAAATAAAATTATATTTTATTATCTCAAGAAAATTATGTCAGGGAATTGTTAAAGAATTTTGGGATATCAAAATCCAAATAAGATTCTAATCCTATTTCAATGAGAAAAAAGTTGTGTAAATTTGAATCTGGAATAAGTGTGAATCTGAAAGACTTTCGAAAGCTGATAGAAGGTCTTCATTACATTATAGCCTCAAGGCCTGATATTGTTTATGTTGTGAATTTTTGAGCCATGTATCAAAGTAATATGAAATAATCAAAAAATTCAGCAACAAAGAGGATTTTTAGTTATTTCCAAATAACAACTTAAATGGGTTGTCATATAAAATAAATTGTGAGATGAAGTTCCATGTTTACACTATTGGCGATTGGTCTGGGGATTGTGATGATTGAAAATCCAGATCAGGAGGAAATTTATTCTTGGGTGAATGTTGTGTAAGTTGGAATAGTAAGAAAAAAATTAGTAACTTTGAACACAACTAAATATTAATATGTTTTAGCTACTCAATATTGTACTCAAATTTTTTGGATGAAAGTTCAATTGAAATATTTGAAGGAAAAATCTTCTAAACCATTAAAGACACTTTATGATAATCAAAGTGAAATTTATTTTTCTAAAAATCATGTCCAACATTCAAGATAAAAACCCATTGACATAAAGCTTAAATTTATAAAATATAAAGTTGATATTGGAGATGTTTTCATGGAATACATTTCAACAAAGTATCATATTACTGATATCTTTAAAAAAATAAATACTGAAAGAAAGATTTGTGGTATTTATGATGCAATTTCATATTCAACATCCTCCCATGACTTCCTAAACATTATAGGGGAGAACCCCCACCATTCTTTGGATTATGTACATAAAGGGAGAGACAAAGTAAAAAAAATATACTTTTTAAGAATTTTTTATTTATCTTTCTTTTAAGAATCTAATGGTGTGGTTATAATAAAATGGGGGAGAGAAAAAAAAGTGATATATAAGAAGACAAAAGTGATGAAATGTTATCTTTACATGGCCCAAAAAATTTCTTACCACTGAGGAATAGAATTCCTTCAAAAATATTAATTTATCTACTCGTGTGGTCTCAGGACACAATCTTTTGAGAAATGATATGTTTTGATAAAAGTAAAAAAAAACTGGACTTATTTTGAAAAGTTAAGTTGCGAAAAAATTCTGAGAGTTGGAAAATTTGTTAATGAGGGTTTTCAACAAATATAAAGGAGTATATTGATGAACCTTTGTGATAAATAGTTTTAACAAAAAAAAATTGTTTTTGACCACTAACCTTTTTGAATAAGAATGTTAATGTCATTTCAGAATCAGATCCAGTCTATCATAATGTGTACTAAAAGATAGTTGAAAGTTACTAAATATTAAAATCCAAACATGAAGGGGGTGAAAAGTTTGTGTCTATGAAATTTATTTTCTGGACATAGGTTTCTGGAATCTAATGATCGGACTGAGAAGCATCGAACTTAGAGTATCAAATCCATCATCATCAGATTCAGATCATCATATCCAAAAGAATCAGAGGTATAAATTTTTGTTTTCTAGAAGTTTTCATTTTCTATAATCAGATAAATAAATAATTTTCTTTGTTAGAAAGTCATATGTTGTTGAGTGAATAATTAATAATAATATTGATGAGGTTTTTTGAAGAAAGTGATGTTAGAAGTTATAAAGTTACCAAACTTTCTAAATTAAGTCAGATAATGATTTTTTGATCATAAAGTTCTTATAATCATAAAACATACTCATAATAAAAGATTTTGAAGAAATGGAGGAATAATAATGATTAAAGTAGTTCCAGTGATCAAGATAGAGTCTTTATGGGATTCATGAAATCCAAATTTAGGAGATCGGATCCAGTAGTCAGAATATGTAAATATTATGAAGTTTGAAGAATATTAAATTTTCTAATTGGATTCATCATTGAATATTTTTCATCTTTATGGAAAAATGTTCATAATTTATTTCCATAATAATGGGAAAATCCATCGTAATGTGGATTCCATCATAATGATATGATAAAGAAATGAAGATCATAATGAGCTGAGAAAGATATGGATCATAATGATCTAATAAGGAAATAGATTGTAATGAGATTAGAAGGAAATAGATCATAATGAGATGAGATGGAAATATATCTTAATGAACTGAGAAGGAAATAGGTCATAATGTGCTGAGAATGAAATATATCTTAATGAGCTAAGAAATAAATATATTATAATGAGTTGATAAGGAAAATCATTGAAATGAGATTAGAAAGAAATAGATCATAATTAACAAATAAATATTTGATGAATTTATGAGGTCAAACATGAAATTCAATTTTGTATAAATCTCCTAGAAATATAAAAAGGATTGAAGAATTAAAAATTAAATTTTAAATGTGATATATTTTTACAGTTTTTGAAATTTGAGGAAGAGGGGAATGTTTTAAAGTTTCCTAATTTTGTTTTTCGGAGTCTCCTATAAATACTTTCATAGATCATTCATTCATGGTGAATTGTTTTTAATTGGAAAAGTTGAATATATAATGAATTTGAGAGAAATTTATTTATGAACTAAGATATTAGAAGATATCATCAACCTAAAATCTTGGTTTACTAAACAGGAGAATCATATTAATCCAATCAAACTAAAGAAGATAGTATTGAGAATTTGAGCAAACTTTGAGTTTTGCGGATTGAGAATGGGTTCATCGTATTGAGAAAAACATATTGAGTTGATTGGACAAAGAAAGATGGTTTTGAGTTTCTGAGTAGAGTTTGAGAAGTTTAGATTGATTAAGTAAGAATCTTATTGAATTCATTGAATTGATAAAATTTAACCCAGTCAAATTAGAATGAGGATTTGGACTAAGTAATTGTGGATCAGTTTCAAAAAAGTCATTATTATTTTATTTGGAAAAATTTATTTATAATAAAGCATTGTAAACTGATGGGAGTTAGTATAATCTTTCCTATTAAAAGATAGAAGGTTTTTAATGTTATTTGGTATATTTTTTATTCACTTCTTCTTAATATTGAATTTCTATTGACCCATGAGAGTGGAAATAGAAAGGATTAAGGTTCTCACACTAAGGTTGACCCTTATAAATATTTTTTTATTTACTTTCTTTCCTAATTTTTCATGAATTATTTTTTAAAAAAATATGATAACGAAATAAATATTAAAAGGTTGTAGGGGTAAGGTTTTGAAAATTGTTGAAACTTATAAAAACTAAAACAACTAATTCAACCCCCACCCCCTTCTCAGTTATTATTTGATCCTTTGGAACTTCACTTATAATGAATTATTTCTTCATTGATGAATATTATTACATATTTATATCTTACTATAGCTTCATCATGGGAATCAATTATAGATTCCCTCCAGTGGCGATCCACATGTGTATCGTGAACCTCTAAGTGATTTTGTATTAATCTCTGTGTGCAAGCATGTAGGATCATAATTCTTGTGACATTCATCTTTGATCACTATGAGAATTGATTCAAATAAATACTCTCCTTTTTATATATATAATCATGAGGTTTCGTAAAGTTTTACTACTCTCATCTGTCTATAAAACATATATTTAATAATATTACCATATCATTTCTAGTCCCTTGTCATAGCGGGGAACTGTTATGACCTTTCAGTGTGACAATTAATATTAAGAAATTTTCACATAATAAATCACACAAAATAAAAATCATGATGTGATAAGAAGCATATAATTTTAAAAAAATGAATACAAAAAATTATAAAGTACATAGAAATTGGTTCAAGGGAACCAACTCCAAAATAATCCTACTTGCATTAGAGCTAAGTACTAACAACCTTCAGTTTGATAGCTCTCACATGATACAGATTCTTATACTGATAAAATTATTTTTTCAAGGGGTCTTTCAATTTCTCTTTAATGGAAAATTTATTCACCTAAACTTCTTCCCTCTAAGAAAAAATCTTCAAGAGGTGATAAATCTGGAGGATTTATTTTGTCTGTTGGTTTGACCTTGTCTTCTTTCCAAGATCCACCCCTACAATATTATTATAATATAATTTGATAGGTTCTTTCACTACTAGGAACCACATCAAGCTCTGTATCTAAAAATATTCATTAGGAACTTGAAAAGATATTATATACTCCGGATCCACTGAAGAATCAGCTACAACATACATCTTTAAAATCTTCCAACTCACATATCCTTTATTGAGATAAAATAAATATCCCAACTATGAGTTTATATCATTCTAATATTTTTTAAATCTTGCATCAGTATAACCCCTAGTGACTATATCCTTATCTCCTTTATAAACTAGGAACACATCCTTAGTTATTCTTAGATTCTTAAGGATATCCTTAATAGAAAATCATTATTTCACCTGGATCAACTTGATATATTCATATCATGCTCAAGTCATATGTGACATCAAGCCTAATACATATCATACAACACATGATTGATCCTATCACATAAGTTTATGGGATATTACTCATTCTCTTATTCGCCTCTAGTGTATAAGGACACATTTCCTTATAAATATGTATACCATGTGACACTGGAACCAGTAATATCTTAGATATTCCTATACTAAATTTATTTAGTATAATATCAATATATTTACCTTGAAATATTCCAATCAACCTCTAAGATTTATCAAAAATGATCTTTATCCCTTGATTGTAGGAATCTTCCCCTAACTCCTTCATCGAGAAGCACTTGTTTAACCAATTCTTAACTAACTGTCATATTGGTTTGTCATTTAAAATAATTAATATTTAATTGACATGTACTACTAGGATAATGACTACAATCTCACTAAACCTCTTTTAAACACATGGATCACACTTTTTTTAATAAAACAATATTATTTTAGAGCTTTATCAAACTTATTGTTTCATAGATTGGATGATTTCTTAAATCCATAAATGTATCTATACAATTTTCATAACATTTTGAAATTACCTAGAGTCACAAACCCTTAATCTTATGTCATATAGACATCTTCCTAAAGGTTCCCATTAAGGAGGTTGTTTTGGACATTCATCTACCAAATCTCAATTTCATGGAAAGTTGTTATAGAAATTATAATTCAGATGGATTTAAACAGGGAAAATGTAATGAAGGTTTCATAATATTAAATTCATTTATTTTTTAAACCCTTCATCCACTTCATGGTTTATAGGTATTCACTTTACCTTCCATGTCCAATTTTCTCTTGAATACCCTTTTTACCCTTTTTTTACATCATCTGGAAGATGGAACAGAAAAAAAACATGGTTTTGATGCATGGAATACATCTTAATATTCATTTATTCTTTCCATATTATAGATTTTATTATTTGTACAACCTCCTTTTAGGAAATAGGAACATCATTTTCAATAAACAATTAGTCTCTATCATTAGTGACTAGAACTATATCTTTATTGTTCCCTAACCTCTCTAGTACTCATATATAGTTCTTGTGTTTCAGGAAAAACATCTTCTATAGGGACCTATATAATCTTTTCATGTAAAAAATATTGTATATATTGATCATCACATTATTCAATGTCAATCTCACTCCCACTAACCTTCTTGAGGATGTGATCCCTTTCAAAAAAAATAGCTTCTCTTGTGACAATCATCATATTATCTAGGTTCTTATATAAATAGTGCCCCTTATTTCCTTTGGATACCCTATAAAGATACACTTAATTTTTTGGGGTTCTAGTTCGTTTCTTGAGGGGGAATTAAAAAATTCCTCATATCACCATGCACGAGTATATGACAAAATGATTTTCTTTCTACTTCATAACTTGAAGGGAATTCTATTTTTCCACTTTTTGTGTACTTATTTTAGTATATATGTCAAAGTTTGTAATATATATCCCTAAAAATAATAATTTAAGATCTATGTGACTCATCATATACCTCACTATGTCTAGTAATGTATGATTCCTCCTTTCACTAACACTATTCCATTGTGGCGTATAAAGTGGAGTGAGTCGAGATAGAACTCCAAACTTTCATAGAAAGATAATAGAGAATGCACCGTTAGATTCCCCTTTATTCTAAGTGAAATTATTTTTCAAGTGTCCTATCATTCCACAAGATATATATAATACATTTTATTCATTTTCCTTCCTTGTAATCTTCTTCTTCTTCGAAGGATGATATTCATGAGACTTAGACTTTAAGTGATTATTAGGGCCCATTTCTTTGTTGTTCCTTTTATAATTCAACAGGAGGACCGCATGTTTTTCCCTCCTCATGTCCTTACAAACTTGGAGAATGATAGTAATAAGTTTATAAATATTATTCTCTCTATTTTTCATATTTTAATTCATAATGAAACTGATAAGGTTTAGGTAGTGAGGAAAGGATGAGATATGTGTGCATCTCATCAGAATTCTTAAATCCCAAGAAGTATAAGTGCTATATGTATCCAATCACCTTGAATACATGAGGCCTAAATAGAATCTAATATCTAAGAATTCACATTAATAGTGCATTGGATATCTTATATCTCTCTTATCTCACCTTCTCTTGATAAAAATCATGAAGGTGGGACATGATACTATATACAACCATATCCTCTTATTTCTTTCGAAGCTCATTGTGAATAGATGGAATCATGAAAAATTATAAATTTTTTGTATCAATCATATATTTTATGTAGAGAGATTTTTCATCCTCACTAACCTCTCTGACAAGTGCTTCATGAATGGGGTTTTTAAGCACATATAATTTCCTTTTTGGGAATAGAATAAGTGAAAGTGCCTTTTCCATTCCTGGAAATTTTTGTTTGTGAGAAGGTTATCCTTATCTAGTATGGATCAGAGTGAAATAGTTAAATTCATGTGGTTTTCCATTTCTATAATTTAGATGATCTGAATTTTAGTACTTTATCTAATTAATAAAATTAGATAATAAATATTATATTTATAAATATTCCATTATTTTATCAAAACTCAATATCCCTCACCATTGGTTTTAGAATATCTTGTTTCATGAATATTATAGTGGAAAGGACCCATATTCCCTTTCTCATAACCATAACTTTGGTATGATAAGTTATTTGAAGAGTTTTAGGTAGGATTAATATACTGACTACATTAATATGGATCTCTCTGATCTGTTGAGTGGACTCCCCAGTCCAAAATCTCAAATAAGTATTTCCTCAACTATTACCACCTAGTTACACTAAGGCTTCCCTGGGTGGTCAACCCTTGATGTTAACTAACTATAAGTCAACCTAAAACTCAACATAAAATTCTCTTATAATTAAAATAAAACAAACTTAGACCTGTCAAGTACTTTGAACTATAGTTTGATTTTAACTTAAGTAGGGGAACATTATAGAAAATTAATATAAGTTATTGATATATTTTTATCTTTATATGTAAATTTACAATTATTATATTTATTAAATGCTTGTAAATTTTAATTAGATTTAATTAAGTGATTAATCATGTCTTATATAAATTTTATATATATTCGAATTTATTTTAATTCTATTTTTCATTATTGTAAATTACTCAATTTCTATGATCACGATAGAACATACACAATGAAATTAACCATGAAACATTACAAAAATATAATAATTAAAAGTTGTATTTTCATGAGCCTTTATTAATGGTTATTTAATTTGGTGGATGATGAAATAACCCTCGGACTAGGGGTAAAACACCATGAACCATTATGTGGTTCATGTTTCATCTTTCCACATGTCCTCCCTTGTATCTTCTAAGCTAGTTTCACCTTAACTATATTCCTGATTTACCTCCATTAAACAAGGAGCTTCATCCATTAAATAAGATTTACTCAAATATAGATAAGGGGGACCAATATATTTTGTAAGTGGTGTACATAAAAGGAAACCATGGGCACACAATTCATTTCATAATGAGAGGAGGGATGATGTGCAGTCCATAAATTTAATTTTGTAACAATAATAATAAATTAAAAAGAAACCAATCACATATAAAGTTTTGTTTTATACTCATGATCATCAACAAACATGCAATGAATTAGTCATTTAATAAACTAGTATTCATCCTCAATGATTTTAATTTAAGATAAATCATGATAGAATTAATTGTTTATATTCGTTAATTATTAAAATATTTTATATTAATTATCATATAAAAAATATAATATTATAATCCATCATTATTTTAAACAAATTAAATTTTTTATATAAAATTAACTAAGTAAAAAAATATGTACCTCAAAAGAAACATGGAGATTACTCATATGAACTACTTGATGTGTATGATGGTTGTATACTATTTACTCATACAGCAAACACAAAACACATCTAATCACATAATTTCAAGGTGTGTACTATCAAATAAATGAAACATTGAAACATGATATTTATATAGAGTGTTATGATTTTAATGAATGTTAGAACCGTATTATGACTAATTCATAAAATTTAGGAACAAATATTATACAAAAATTAATTATACATTAAATATATGTATATATATATATAACACATCATGTTGAATGTATGAGTCAAATAAATAAATAAAAATAACATGTGATGATAATGTTTAAACTGAAGTTTTTGGGGTTTAGAAGATGTGTGTCAGGTGGTTCCCAATAAAATTTTAATTAAAATTATTCTGATTTCTACAAAAAAAACTATATAGGAATGTGTTCCTGGAATCAAACAAGAGAGTATATTTTCATATATAATTTATAATTAATTGATTTGACTAAATAATTACTTTTCAATGAATTATTTCTTATTCAGTGAATTAGTAGAACACTCTTTTCATACCACCAATGCATCAAATTGATCAAGGGTAGATTCCCTCTTTAGGATATTTGCATAGGATCTGTGAAACATTGATCATCGTAGTAGAATTTTTGGGGTGATAGAACAAATGAATCTAATACTTTCAATGATCACTATTAATGACAACTAAATCCTTCAAGGGAGAATGGGTTCACACTAGTGGATGATGATAATTGATCAACATTGTTTAGAGTGTTACATGGAAGTATCTCTCAATGGATTGAGAGAATTATCTCTCGAATTCATTGTGCTCAATTATGAAATGTGGCTCATCGATCCACAAAATCTAATAATCAGATTTATATAGTGATAGGGTTAGAAAATAAATAATTGTTCAGCAGACCTTAATGTTTTATTAATCCCTAAAAAACCCATGTTAAATAATAATAGAATTGTTATTATTTACCAGACATGTACTAAACTCACAGATAAAATAAATACTATTTTTTGAATAAATAAATTAAAATTTATTAAAATAATATTTCAATATAACATTTTTCAAGGAACCATTAAGCTCAATCCATCAATCCTCCTCAATATTTATCAATCCTTTAATAATGATGATTTATTCATTAAATAAATGTCACCACATTATTTTCTAATAAATATATAAATATTATATTAATAAAAATAGTGATTTAATATTTATTAGATATTCATGTAACTAAATAAATAAATATTTTGTTAACTTTTGAATAATAAATAAAAAATAAATATTTTATATTGATGTAATTAAATGAATAATTACATGGTAAGTAAATATTAATTATGTATTAAACTTATATATATATATATATATATATATTCTCACAAATAACTAGTGATTGAATATATGCGATCAAACCAATATGAATAATTATTAAACCACGTATAGGAATAATATTTATCCAACATGTTAAACTAAAATGTAATTTATCTAAGGTTCTAAATACACTTTGTGTGTGATCCTCTAAGACTCTTTCTTAGTGGAATTAGGCCAAACTTCCTAAACTACAAGGTCATGAACTAGAAATATTCCAAGTCTCCCATAATTAATGAAGTTAATGTCGCAATGACATGTAACCTGCTATGAACAAAAAATATATAATTTAATATTTTTATCTCGATATCTATAATCAAGAAACATGAATACTAGTATCATCAACCCATATGATCAATGCCTCTTTATTTTAATTTTATAAAATGAACTTTCCGACAATACCGCCATGGCCATGGACATAATTATATAGTTCTATTCCCATCAAAGGGCTTGATATATCAATTTATGTTAAATAATGGAAGGGATAAATACTTTCATATGTTATTCAATAATACAAAATCACTTATGATGCACCCAAAGTATCATAGCTCACTGTGAGAAATTTTCCTCATGGTTTTCATCAATACATCAAACCACACAACTCATAACATGTATTAATAATAATATTAAAGTCTAATGGTGATTACACACATCAATTAATAGGAATATCCAATGAAATAAATAAATTGGGATTTATTATTGGTGAGTCATGTTCTCGTAATCTTTTACACTAAATATTACCAATGGAAAATATCATGATAAAGTGTCTCAAAGCCTAATGAGTCTCCACCCCAGATATCTTGTATCACTTTTATCCCATAAAATGATATCATTCATCTATATAATTTATATTTAAGAATAATATTATAGGAAATCTAGGTTCTCATCATAGTGGGGAACTATTATGACCTTTCAATGTGATAAATACGCTTAGGACATTATCACATGTTATGTCACAAAACATAAATACCATGATATGATAAGATAAATTATTAATATTCAAATAAATAAATACAAGAAATCATAAATTACATAGAAGTTAGTTCTAAGGAACCAACTCCAAAAAAACTCCCACTTTTACTAGATCCAACTACTAAAAACCTTATATCATATATCTCTCACATGATGTTCATACTTCTACTCAGATAAGGCTTTAGTCAAGGGGTATCTCATGTTTTCCTTAGTGTAAACTCTTCTCATAGTAAATTCACCCCTTTGAGAAAAATCCATCAATATGTGGTATTTTCCTATTATGTGCTTTATCCTTTAATGTGACCTTGGATCCTTTATGAGTTCCACCATAATATTATTATAATAAAATGTTAAAGGCTCTCTACTATTGGAAACCACATCAAGATCTTGAATAAATTTTATAATCCAAATAACTTATTTTATGCATTAGTAGCTCCTATATACTTAGAATCCATAGTATAATTGGAATCGAATGACTACTTTGAACTATTCCAGCACATAGTTATTCTATTGGGATTGAAGACATATCTTGATTATGACTTCATATCATTCTGATCAGTTTGAAAACTAGCATCAGTATATCCTTTAATGATTAATTATTCATATCCTCCATATACCTAAAAAAATTCTTATTACACATCAGATACATAAATATTTCAAAAACAGCAGCCCAATGTTGTTCTTGTAGATCATTTTCTTATCTACCTATCATGCATCATGAAAATGAAACATCAAGCCTAGTACATAACATGGAATACATGGTGGACCCTATAACAGATGTGTGTGGGAACCTACTCATTCTCTCTCACTCATGTTGTCTTTGAGGAAACATTTTCTTAGAGGGATATATACCATATGATATAGGATACAAACCCCTCTTGGATTGTTCTGTACTGAATATCTTTATTATATGGTCAATGTATAAACTTTGACTTAGTCTAAGAAAAATTTTTGATCAATCATGAATGATCTTGATTCCAAGGATATATATTTTTTCACTTAATTCATTCTTGGAAAATTAATTTTTAACCATATTTTAACAAAATATAATAAGGGTATGTCATTTACAATAATTAATTTTTCATCAAGATAGTCTACTAGTAATATGACCTTGCACTCACTAAAATGCTTGTAAACACATGGATCACATTATTTATTTTTGAATCCAAATTATATTAAGGATTCATCAATCTAAATTTCCCATTACTTAGATGCCTTATTTAATTAATAGATGGATATCAAAGATCTCATATCATATTGGAATTTCTTGGTGTCACAAACCCTTCAGAAATTATCATCTAGACATACTCCTAGAGGTTTCAGTTAAGGAATGTTGTTTTGATATCCATCTACCAAATCTCATAGTCATTCAAATATTTTATAGAAATTATAATTCTAATGGATTTAAACATAAAAACTAGATAAAATCTTTCTTCATAGTCAATACCCTTTATCTACTAACCTTGCATTATAGGTACTCAGTTTACCTTTCATTTCTAGTTTTATATTGAATAAAAATTTTCACCCAATGGGCTTTAAAACCATTAGTGGATTAACCAAAATTAAAAATTAGTTCTCATATATGGAATCAATCTCAAAATTCATGTATTATTCCCATCATGCTACTTATGAGCTGTCTATGGCCTCCTTGTATGGAATATGATCATTATTATTAACTAATAATGAGTTACCATCTTAGATGATTAGAAAACCATATATATTTTTGTTCTCTAACCTATTAAATAATCCTACATAGTACTTGTGTTTTTGGAACAAATTATTCCATGTGGACCTTTGTAATATATCCATTTACCAACTACTATGTATATTTAGAATCAACTTTATCAAAGTGAATCTTGATCCCACTATCCTCCTTGATTATGTTCTCCCTATCAAGAAAAATGGATTATATTATGACAATAAAATTCTTGTCTAAGGGGTTGTATAGATAATATCCTTTTATTTTAATATAATACTCTCTAAATATATACCTCTCCCTTCAGGGTTCAAGTTTTTTCCCCAATGTTTTCCTTAAAATGCCTTAAAATCCCATGCATGAATATGTGACAACACTATATTCTTTCTTCTCCAAAACTCAAAATGAATATTATTTTCCACTTTAGTTGGAACATGGTTTAGTGTGTATATTGTAGTGTGTAATGCTTAAACCCATGAGGATAATAGAATACTTTCATGGATCATAATCGAACCTACCATTTCAATAAAGGTATGGTTCCTCCTTTCACTAACACCACTCCATTGTGGTATAGAAGGAGGAGTGGGTTGGGATAGGATCACACACACTTTTATAGTATCTATATTTTTCTATTATTAGTAGTATATTTCTAGAGATATTTACAATTGGATGATTCATGGGCCCCTTTTTCTAGTTTTTTGTTTTCTTATACACTATAAGTAAAAAATAATTTTCATTCCCTAGGTCTTTATCAACCTGAATAATAATATAAATGTGTTCTAAATTAGTCTTCACACTATTACTCATATTATAATTAATAATAAAACTATAGAAACTCTTAGGTAGTGAGGATAAAATGATATATGTGTGTATATCATCTAGGTTAATAAACCCCAATATGTCTAATAACTCATTGTAGCCATTCATCTTGACTACATGAGGCCTAAATGACACTAACTAACTAAGTTTTCATGTAAACGGATCATTGGAGATCTCATATCTCTCTTATTCATCATTATCTTGATAAAGATCCTAAAAGTGATACATTATTACATATGAATAAATACCCCCATGTTTATTTAAAGTTTCATGAGACATGTATGAGATATTGAAACAATGTACATCAATGGAATCATCCAAATGTTTCATATAGTGAGATAATTTTACCTCACTTGCCTATTTTCTAGTTTCCTTGGGAATGGGGTTTTCTAGCACATATAATCTTCATTAATGGTGTAATATAATGCATAAATTACTATATAATTTATAGAAATTTTAACCAGTTACATGGTCATCCTTATCTAGAGTAGATTACAGGGATATAGTCAAAGTTATGTGGTTTTCCCTTTCAAAAATAAATTAGAGAATAATTTTAGTACTTTATCTATATTATTAATTTATATAATAATTTTTAAATTTATTAATATCTCACTATTTTATTAAAAACCAATATCCCTCGACATTGGTTTAGAAAAACCACATCACTCGGATATTCTAGTGGAAATGATCCACATCCCCCTTCTCAAAACTCAAACATGGGCCTGAAAAGTTGTTTAAAGGGTTTAGGTAGTCATAACTTTCAAACCACTTTAACTCGCACCACTATGATCTATAGATTTCACTCCCCAATCCTAAAATCCAAGAAAAAAATTCCCTCCACACTTTTTATCTTAGTTAAACCAATTCTTACTTGAATAGTCATCCCTTGATGTGTATTAAGATCAGTCAACCTAGGAACTCAAGTTAAAATTACCATATAACAAAAAGCATTCCAACTTGGGATGGTCAAGAACTATAAACTATGGTTTGATTTTTACTCAGTTAATGGAATTCTATACTAACATGATATTTAATTTTTGGTAATTTATATTTATTTGTATATTAAACATTTTATCTTTTTACGTGATTTTTAATATTAAGTGTATCTTAATTAAGTTATTAACCATGTCTAGATATAAGTTAACACATATTATAATGTTTATTTTAATTCCATAATGCATGTTTATTAATTAATTTTAATTATTTAAACATCCATAAATAATTAACCATGCAGTTGAGAGGAGTAAAGTAAATAAGGTAGTATGATGACCAGCTTATATACTATTTGGTTTACCCAGTAGTTGATAAACCAACCCTTGACCCTATGGAATTAACTAATTGAACCATTCTTGGTTTGAGTGACAGTATTCCACCTGTAATCTTGTCTGACTCCTAGATTATTTCTCCTCTACTCCAAATTTAGACCACCTCCACTCACATGGTATCTCTACCCATTACATAATTTTACTCATACACAAGTGAGGGGAACCAAATGATTGGTTAAGGGGTTTTACATAAAAGAAACTTGGACATGTGGGACCTTACATAATGAGAGGGGATGAATGAATCATGGGTCATTATTAAATTTAAAAAATTATTAAAAAACCATGTAATAATAAATTAAATAAACAAATAACATACACAATATAGTCTAAACTAATGGTCATCCACATAAATTAAATAAATACACAAAAGTACACAAGCTATAATTTACTTCAATTTTTTCTTTATTATTACAATAAGTGTGCTTGAATTAATTAAATTAATTAATTAATTAATTAATTAATTAATTTTCTTTATCCTAATGACAATCCAAATTCTCTTGGATATACCCATCATAACTTCAATATGAAAAATAAATGGTTTGACCAATAATTATAAATAATTTCATGGAATTAATTGAGAATTTATTAATTTTTTAAACCATTATTACATGGTAAAGACATTAGATGTCAATTTTGTAATTATATTTTTAATGTTGTAATTAATTATACATATTTTAATTTAATTCTGTTAATCGGATAAACTATATTTTTTTCTCTTTCTGTAAATCTAGGAAAATTATTAGGGACTTAGAGTGTATCTTAGTTGGGTTACATGACATGTCCTAACGAACTATACATTGTGTGTATCTCTTCACACATGTCCACATAACCTATTGGTTGAGTCTGTGTGTTCTTAGAATGTGAGGACTAATGAGTCAAATGGTATTCACACCACCTACATGGTGAATATATTATTAATGATATATCTTTTTAGTCTCACATGGAATTATTTTCTTTATTTTAGAACATGATTAATGTGAATTTAATCTCTAAACTATATATACTACATGAGGTTTACGTCAGATACACATTGTGTGGTCTGAAAGACCACGTTCTGGGATAGCCAACACATCGTATGAATTAAACACTCCATGTGTTATTACTACTTAGTGTGTTTTGTATCCCATTAAACTTATAGGTGTAGAGAACTTGGGAATATAATTTGTAATTCAGTCACACTTCATGTATTTTTATCTACCAACCATAATCCTCAACACCTCCTAATGGAATCTTTAATAATTCTTCATCTATTCTAATTTTTTTTAAATGTTATGAAACTTGAACAAAGACAATTAATTTTTCAAAAACATTCTAATTAATCATTTAAAAAAAATGAATGAACTAGAAGTGAAAAACGTACAAAAATTTTATATAATTTATCATTGAATAATAAATAATTATAAATTATTTTTTGATTTCTTTGATACCATTTGAAGGTTTCCAGGTGAAGTGGAAGTATGGTGGGTGGTGCCCAAAAAAATTATTCCATCAACTTCTTTGGATTTCACCTCAAAAGAAGAATGTAATGTTTTCTCAAAATCCATAAAGAGTTAATCTTTTCACATATAATTTATAATCAATTTATTTAGTTTTATGAATTTCCTTTAATTGGATTATTTCATCATTTATGAATCAATATACCACTTTTTTCATACCATCGTTGCGTTAGATGAATCAAGGGTTGATTCCCTATAGTGGTTATCCACATGTGAACTAAAATCCACTTATCATTATAGTAGAATTATTTAAATGTTGTCATGGATGAATATAATACTTATGATGACCACTATTGATCGAGAATAAATCCTTCAAGGGATAATATATTCACACAGGTAGAGGAGGATAATTTCTCTAAATTCTACAGAGCATTCAGGGGAGGGATCTCTCTACGGATTGAGAGGATTCTCTCTATACTTATTTTTGCAAAATGAAGGAATATGGCTCATTAATCCCTAAAATATCATAACAAGGCCTATATACTACTGGGGTTAGAAAAATAATATTTTTTCATGGGAACATATTATTTTCTTAATCCCTAGAAATACAAATGACTAATAATTATAAAATAATTATCAGTTACTCGGAATGTTCTTTAATTGAAAATAAAATAAATATTATTTTTTTGAATAAATAAATTAATATTTTAAAAATAATATTTTAATATTAATTATCTCATTAGACAATTAAATATAATCCACTAATCCTCCTCAGTATTTATCAGGCCTTGAATAATGATTATTTATTCATTAAATAAATTTCACTTAATTATTTTTCAACAAATATATAAATATTGTATTCATCAAGATAGTCAACAGATATTTATTAAATATCCACAAAACTAAATAAATAAATATTTTGTTTCTTTTTTAATAAACTAGGATAAAAAAATTATATTCACAAAATCAAATAAATAATTACCTTGTGAATAAGTGTTTATTAAATATTCAACTTACATTTATATTCTCTCAAATAACTAGTGATTAAATATCTATGATAAAACCAAAATAAATAATTATTAAACCACATATTTGAATAATATTTATACAATATGTAAAAAAAATTAATTTTAAATAAGATTTTGAATACACTTAGTGTGTGACCCTCTAGGCAACTTTCTTAGTGGAATTAGGCTATACTACTTAAAGTCTCAGTAAAGCATCTAGCAACATGCCAAGGCTCTCATAGAGAAAGAAGTTAATTCCAAAATTACATGTAACCTCCTATGAATTTAAAATATGTGATATAATCCCTTTATCTCAATATCTCTAATCAATTAGGTTTTATACAGGTGTCATCAACATATATACTTGATGTATCTTTCTTTGACATTCTGACAACACCACCATGGACATTGTAACACCCGAGACTTTTATGAGAAATATTTTGATTTTATGTTATATAAATCATCAAAGGGATCTTTCACTACACAAAACACTAGCTTGGATTGCTTTACATGAAATTGCGACCTTCCTCGATAGCTTGTGTCGTACGCAATACTAAGTTTCACTAAACAACGATATGCTATTAAAATATTATTAAAACTAGCCGTTATGAATACTAATAACCACTTTTTGAAATTTTTTAATTTTCATCTTTCAAAATTGACTTCATTTTTGGATTCTGAATATCGAAATTAGCCTCGGGTGAAATTTTGGTATTTTTCTGAAAACTTTCAATTTTTGATGAATAGTGAAAACACTGGGTTACTATTTAAAAACTGACTTTTTATTTAAATAATTATTTATTTTATTTAAATTTATTTTAGGTAAAAATTGATACATAATACCTATATAAGTTCAATTCAATTCATTGCAGTCATTTTATAATAATTTTAGATATATAAAAATTTTATTGAACTTTTCACCGTCTTTTACCCACCTCATAGGAGAATTTCCAAATTCACATAAAACTTAATTTTACCACTTCTGTGAATGTAATTTCGAAAATCTGAGAGACACGGTTAATATCAAGGACTAAAATGTGGTTCAATGAGATGAAAATAATTTTTGGGGAATAGTAACTTTTTACTTTTTTTTACCACGGTTAAAAGTAAATAGGGTAATTAAGGGTAAAAAAGATATTATTATTACCCTAACACATTTATTAATTATATTGGATAAGTTTAATTCGACCAAAAACAACCTTAGGAATAAAATATGACCATTTAGGCCCACTTGTTTTAGATTAGGACATTTATTATTAATTTATTTAAAGAATTGTTAAAATTGTTAAAATCAAAGTTTAATAACTAAATCATTTTTGATATAGGGTTATACATAAGATAAATTCGACTATAAATATTCATTAGAAAGATAAAAATATTTACTACATAATGGTATTTTATTTGTAATTTTTAGACATTAAATAATTTAATTTATTTATGACACAATGATGATGCAGTAATTATCTTATTAATGAAATATTGACATAACTGATGTTATAAATACACAAATAAATGTAATTTTGGACTTTTTATGAATTAAAATAATTTTCTAGGTTAATATGACATGTTATTATTGATTTAATTAACTTTTTTAGAACTAATAATTCTGTTATGATTTTCACAAAAATCAATTACCAAATAGTGTCAAAATTGACATAAAATAGATTTTAAAAAACATATTATATTATTAATTGTTATTTTATTCCTAAAAATATAAGGTTCGGTCACATGAATTAGATAAGGTTTTATATATTAATAATAAACAACTTGGGGTTCGTTTGTCTTGTTATAGTAAGATTATTAACCTTATAGTGTAAGAACACAAGAAGACACGGTAAAAGTAAAATTATTTAACTTAAAGTTAAATGTAAATGATAAGGTTAAAATAGATACCTAAACTTGTCTAAATTATATTGGATGAGAGTATTTCTACCCATACCCACTTTATATTCTAAATAAATCAATTTGGAGCTATTAAAACCCGAATATGACTTTATAATAAAATAATATTTTTAGCTTTTCCAAAGGTGCCCCTCTCCTCCCTTATAAAAGGGCACCTCCTCCCTCTCTTCCTCACACCACTTTGAGCCTTCAAGAACGGCCAAACCCTGCCAAATTCTCTTCTCCACTTCCCTAGAAATATCCTAGAGGTTCTGGTCATCTTCAAAGAACAATTTTAGTGCCGCCCTAAAAGGAGGTCTCAAAGAGGTGCTTCAAAGAAGAGGTAATGTCCGTTACCGATTCTTTCAACTTTATTTCTTCTTCCACTTCTACTTATTTAGATGTTTCATTATGAATTAATAACATCGGTATCACTCATATACGGATATATTATTATAATTATGAAACAACCCTATTTCACCATCTATCCTTCCTACAGAAAACGAAATCACCGTGCGTGCGTATGTACGGAATACCGTCTCCACGTCATGGTGTAATCGATTTTCCACCACCACCTTACTTGGATGCGTATAATGGTGTAAATAATGACTATATATTATTATTTTAAATTTATATTGATTCTGAAATATTATACATACACTCCAATACAATTCCACGATCATGGGAACGATATCATCGCTCGTGCGTACGTACGGAATACCGTCTCCACGATGTGATGCGACTCGTTCTACATGATCTTCATTTCATAATGATTAAATAAATGAATTTAATGAATAAATATGATATATATTACACTAATACCATTCTTTAAATGAGGTATCTATAACCTAAAGATAATAATGATAATTTATTCGACAAAACACGCATAAGAACAAAAAGTAATAAACATCCGAATAATGAAATATTACTAATAGGAAGCAAAGAATATGAACATATATGATATCATAACAATGAGTATGATTCTGGAATAAGTCAATGACAATATTTAAATCATTATACAGAAGGTTCAGACACTTACGAAGAAAATCGGACCTAAAGTAAGGGAAAATCCCGCAATCTCATTTTTATCCGAGATTGTTTATACTTCAAAATTTACTGGGGAATATTTATCATCCACATCCATGTTTCCCCAATATGTAATATTTATATCCTTCTACAATTGTGTAAATCCAATTTTACCCTTCGGTGAGTTTTTAGTAAAAGATATGAAAGGAATCTTTTGTCCTTTTTCGTATGAGGTACTTTTTGACTTTTATGACATAAGTACGAGAAGAATGTTTTTTTAACTTATACGGCATGAATGGATTTTTAAAACATTATTTCCCAGAAGCTTCCTTTACAAGTTATCAAGTTTATTTTTAATCAACTTCTTTTAGTTTAAAATTTTATGACATGTTAAGAAAGGAAAAATGTTTTTGAAGTAGAAAGGATATTTTCCTCAAGAATGGAGTTCAAGTGTTTTATCAAAATTATTTTACACCTAATATAATATAGGGTTTTGTTTCAATCCTTATTTTTACAATGTTTTTATTATGTTATGAGGGAATTATTTTTATGATGTCCTTTTATCTTATATGGATTGTGTTATGATGTCATAAGAACCCCATTTTTATTCCATGGGTTATGCTATGATGTATGATTTATGATTTTGTGGTACACATAAGAATGGTTTAATTATGAGATGGGTGGGACCTATATCTCCCTCCAATTCATTGGGTAAATATTTATATCTCATGAGATAGACATGGGTGGAATGGCAGGTTAAACCAGTTCAGTGAAACAGGACTGAAACGAGGAGTGAACTCGGTTCAGAAATGGACTTTGTCTGCTAAGATAGTCTTGTATATGATTCTTGACTACTAATAAATGATTATCTATGGTTATGTGTGTATGCCACAAAGTTTCATGTTTTAAGTTATGATTATTGGGATTACATTTCACTACTATGATTTATCCCATGTTATAAAATTATGATCTCTTTTGCAGGGTAAGATTTCCAAAATGTTATGTTCTTATGAATATAATGTGATTGATATTTCTTTTGTTTACCCTTACTGAGAATTTGAGCTCACCCTTTTGTATGTTTTCTTTTCCCCTGGTCAGGAAGAAGGATATTAAGTAGGATATGCCAAAAAGGGACTATAGATATGATGAAATAAATGGGAGACAATGTAGATGATTTATGAACCAATTGTTTATGTTTCCCAGTTTCTAAAGACACTATAAATATACGGTCCTTTCATGGTTTTGTTATATGTTATTATAAGTATGCTTCAATTTTGAAGTAATAACCATGTATGTAAAGTATGGGTTGTTATAGTTGGTATCAGAGGAAAGGTATAGTCAACCTTTGGAAACTAGGATGTGAAAGCCTTAGTAAGAACCCTAAGGATAAGTCTAAGAATAGAACACGATCTTAGTGTTTTAAAAATGGCCATGAACAACCTATGATAAGACCTTAAGTGTGAAATTTTATTCTTGATTATGTGGTTTTCCTATTATAATTAGTGTTTCTCACACTATTCTTCTTGGTTTTAGTCAATGGATGGAACCCGAAGGAACCGTGTTAATGCGGAATGCGACAGGCAATGCAATGATTGTCCCCCTGAGCAACCAAACGTTATGGGAGATGGAATGAAAAATCTTGTCGCCATGCTCACAAAACTTTCTCAAACTATGAATCATTCAGGACTTCCAAACGAGCAAAGGAAGGAGAAACATTCTATTGAATCCCTTATGAGGCAGCGTCCACCTTCATTTAGCGGGTCTTCTGATCCATTACTGGCTGAACAATGGATCAGTACTACTGAAAAGATATTTTTTGTTCTTCAATTTTCTGAACATGATAAATTCATCTTAGCAGCATATCTTTTGGAATGAGATGCTGATCAATGGTGGAATATTATTAAGAATACGAGGCAAAGGGATGAAATTGAGTCCATGGAATGGGACGAGTTCAAGAACTTGTTTTTCAATAAGTACTTCCCTCATATTCTCCGAACAAAGATGGAGAAGGAGTTTCTTGAACTGAAGCAAAAGGATGATGAATTTGTTGGTACCTATGAAGAAATTTTTACAAGACTTGCAAGGTATGCTTCTGGTATTATTATCCAACCTGAGAGTAAGATCGATCGATTATTTAGTGGCTTAAAACCAAGTCTTCGAAGGGTGTTAACCATAAGGGACTTCAATAGTTATGAGGAAATCGTTCGATGTGCTCTCAAAGTTGATATGGAGATTGGATTAACCCATCAGTCATATGGGTTTGATAAGAAGAGGATAATGGAATTCAAAGGAAAATCTAAAGAGCACACTGAAAAGAAGATGAGTTTTCCCTTATGCTCAAAGTGTGGAAAGAAACATGGAGGGAGTTGTCTAAAAGGGACAAGTAAATGTTTCAAATGTGGAAATGAAGGTCATCGGGCATTTGAATGCCGCAATGATTTGAAGAAGATGTCTAGTAATGTGAACAAAGAAATTGCTACACAGATTACACCTCCTACACTTCAATGTTACAAGTGCAAGGAATTGGGGAATTATGCTAATCAATGCCCTAATCCAAGGGTTGTTGATGATTATCGATGTCAACAACTCTTAAGGCTAAAGACAAAGGAAAGTCACGTGCAATTTCTATCAGCAATGTGGAGTACGATAACAAAGTGGTGAAAGGTACACTTACCATCCACTCTAAAGTATCAAATGCTTTATTTGATTCTGGATCCACCCACTATTTTATTTCTAAAGAATTTTCTAAGGGTATCACTGTATTACCTCAACAATTAGATGTTGAGTTAGCTATGACAACCCCTAATGGAACAATAGTAGCATCAAAAGTTTATAATTCTTCTCTGATTGAAGTTTATGGGAAAGTGCTTCCTTCAAATCTTGTGATCCTTCCTATAGTGGAATTTTATGTGATTTTTGGCATGGATTGGCTCTCTTTATATGGATCTCATATCAATTTCCAAAGAAGGGAAGTCACATTTCATATTCCATATCAATCTATGATCATCTATAGATGCAAGGATGAACATAACCTTCCAGTGGAAATTTCTTCCATCTTATGGGTCTTTATTCCACTAAATGAGGGTTATTTATCTCAAATGGTTGGATAGAAACTCACGATTAAAAATATTCCCATTGTACGGGAGTTTGACGATGTATTTCCGGAGGAATTTCCATGTCTTCCACCAAATCGTGAAGTAGAGTTTTCAATAGAACTCGTACCAGGTGCTTTGCCTATTTCAAAGACACCTTAGAGAATGGCCCCAATTGAGTTGCAGGAATTGAAGAAGCAGCTCCAAGAGAATCTTGGTAAGGGATTCATATGCCCAAGTGTGTCACCTTGGGGAGCACCATTTCTTTTTGTTAAGAAGAAAGATGGATCAATGAGACTCTGCATTGATTATCGAGAACTTAACAAGATCACTATCAAGAACAAATATCCTCTCCCACGCGTTGATGGCTTATTTGACCAACTACGTGGAGCTCAATACTTTTCCAAGATTGATATTCGTTCAGGGTATCATCAATTAATGTTCAAAAGGGAGGATATACCAAAGACGGCTTTCCGTACAAGGTATGGACACTATGAATTTATAGTGATGCCATTTGGTCTTACTAATTCCCCTACTATCTTCATGGATCTAATGAATAGAGTCTTTAGAGACTATCTTGATTAGTTTTTGGTAGTCTTTATATACGATATTCTTGTATATTAAAAGAGAACGGAAGAACATGAATATCACTTGAGAATTATGTTGAAGATCCTGAGTAAGGAGAAGCTTTATTCCAAATTTACCAAGTGTGAATTTTGGCTTCAAAAAGTTTCATTCTTGGGTCACATAATCTCAAAAGAGGGGATATCTGTGGATCCAGCAAAAATAGAGGTTATCGAAAGATGGTTGAGACCAACAACAGTAACTAAGATCTGAAGTTTTCTTGGTTTGGCTGGATATTATCAACGTTTTGTGAAAGATTTTTCATTATTATATAATCCACTCACCAGTTTTACTCAGAAAGGAGTTAAGTTTGTTTGGACAGAGGAATGTGAAGAGAATTTCAAGGAGTTAAAAAGAAGGTTATCCAGTGCACCTGTACTCACACTGCCTTGTAGTGGAGAAAGGTTTGTGATCTACAGTGATTCATCCAAGAAGGGATTGGGGTGTGTTCTCATGCAAAATTATATGGCGATAGCTTATGCCTCACGACAGTTGAAAACCCATGAGAAAAATTACCCAACTCATGATTTGGAGTTAGCTACGATAATCTTTGCATTAAAGATTTGGAGGCATTATCATTATAGAGAAAGGTGTGATATTTATACTAATCATAAAAGTTTAAAGTATATTTTCACACAAAAGGAGCTGAATATGCACCAAAGAAGATGGTTGGAGCTGATTAAGGATTATAACTGCTCAATTCATTGCCACCCTGGGAAAGAAAAAAAGGTGGCATATGCATTAAGTCGACAAGACTATGCTAGCTTATCCATGATGAGGATCACAAAAGATCCAATATTTATGGATTTACAAAGGATGTATCTTGGAATTATAATTAAAGGGAAAAAATCGTATCTTTCTCAAATGAATGTTCAACCATATATACATGTGAAGATTAAAGAGGCACAGAAAGAAGATTTAGAGTTACAAAAGAAGGTGAGAAATGCTCCTAAATTCAACCTTGATTGTGATGGAATAATAAGGTTCAGGAATCGGGTTTGTGTTCCTACCATCCCAGAATTAAAAAAGGAGCTGTTGGATGAGGCTCATAGTTCTTCATTCTCTATTCATCCTGGAAGCACGATGATGTATAGGGACCTGAAAGAGTACTTCTGGTGGGATGGCATGAAAATAGATGTTGCTGAATGGGTCTCTCGATGCTTGGTTTGTCAGCAAGTTAAAGCTGAGAGACAGAAGTCTAAGGGGATGTTACAACCATTACCCATACCCGAATGGAAATGGTAGCACATCACTATGGACTTTGTCATCGAACTTCCTAAATCATCCAAAGGCAATAATGCTATCTGGGTCATAGTTGACCATCTTACAAAGTCTGCACACTTCATTGCTATTAGAGAAGATTTCTCTTTGGATCATCTTGCCAGGATATATGTAAAGGAAGTGGTAAGATTTCATGGAGTACCACTTTCTATTATATATGATCGGGATCCGAGGTTTACCTCAACGTTCTGGAGAAGTCTTCAGCATACTCTGGATATAGATTTGAGTTTCATCACTTCTTATCATCCTCAGACAGACGGTCAGTCTGAGAGGAAAATTCAAACTCTAGAAGATATGTTGAGAGCTTGCTCTATGGATTTCATAGGTGGTTGGGATCAACACCTACCTTTGGTGGAATTTTCTTATAATAATAGCTTTCACTCCAGTATTCAGATGGCTCCTTATGAAGCTCACTATGGAAAGAAATGCAGGAATCCAACTTTTTGGGATGAAGTTGGGGAAAGAAAGCTATTAGGACCTGATCTTGTTGATGAGATGGCAGAAAAGATCCGATCTATTCAACAACACAAAAGAGCATCTCATAGTCGAAAAAAAAGTTATGCTGAAAACCGAAGAAAAGACCAAGAGTTTGAAGTGGGTGATAAAGTGTTCTTAAGAATATCTTTGTGGAAGAGAGTAATGAGATTTGGAAGGAAGGGAAAGCTGAGCCCTAGATATATCGGTCCTTTTGAAATTTTGGATCGTATTGGGAAGGTAGCTTACCGATTGGAACTTCCACTGAATCTTTCCCAAGTTCATGATGTGTTCCATGTATCTCTCCTGAGAAAGTACATACCTGATCCTTCACATGTACTCAGCTCAGAAGTTGTACCGTTGGAGCAAGATCTTTCTTATGAAGAACAGCCAATAGAGATTCTAGATCGTAGCAAAAAAGTCCTATGGAACAAGACCACTCGCTTTGTGAAAGTTTTATGGAGGATCCACCAATTAGAAGAAGCTACATGGGAGCTTGAGCATATGATGAGGGAGAGGTATCCTCATCTATTTGTTACAAAGTGACGAATTTCGAGGGCAAAATTCATTTTAAGGGGGGTAGAATGTAACACCTGAGACTTTTATGAGAAATATTTTGTTTTTATGTTATATAAATCATCAAAGGTATCTTTCACTACACACAACACTAGCTTGGCTTTCTTTACACGCAATCACGAACTTCCTCAATAGCTTGCGTCGTACGCAATACCGAGTTTCACTAAACAACGATATGCTATTAGAATATTATTAAAACTAGCCGTTATAAATATTAATAACCACTTTTTGAAATTTTTTAAATTTAATCATTCAAAATTGACTTCATTTTTGGATTTGGAATATCGAAATTAGCCTAGGGTGAAATTTTGGTATTTTTCTGAAAACTTTCAATTTTTGATGAATAGTGAAAACACTGGGTTACTATTTAAAAACCGAATTTTTATTTAAATAATTATTTATTTTATTTAAATTTATTTTAGGTCAAAATTAATATATAATATATATATATATATAAGTTCAATTCAATTCATTGGAGTCATTTTATAATAATTTTAGATATATAAAAATTTTATTGAACTTTTCACCGTCTTTTACCCACCTCCTAGAAGAATTTCCAAATTCACATAAAATATAATTTTACCGCTTCTGTGAGTGGAATTTAGAAAATCTGAGAGACACGGTTAATATCAAGGACTAAAATGTGGTTCAATGAGATGAAAATAATTTTTATGAATAGTAACTTTTTACTTTTTTTTACCATAGTTTAAAGTAAATAGGGTAATTAAGGGTAAAAATGATATTATTATTACCCTAACACATGTCCTAATTCTTTTGGATAAGTGTAATTCGACCAAAAACAACATTAGGAATAAAATATGACCATTTAGGCCCACTTCGATTATATTAGGACATTGATTATTATTTTATTTAAAGAAGGGTTAAAATAGTTAAAATCAGAGTTTAATAACTAAATCATTTTTGATATAGGGTTATACATAAGATAAATTCGACTATAAATATTCATTAGAAATCTAAAAAGATTTCCTACATAATGGTAGTTTATTTTTAATTTTTAGACATTAAATAATTTAATTTATTTATGACACAATGATGATGTAGTAATTATCTTATTAATGAAATATTGACATAATTGATTTTATAAATACCAAATAAATGAAATTTGAGACTTTTTATGAATTAAAATAATTTTATAGGTTAATATTACATGTTAGTATTGATTGAATTAACTTTTTTAGAACTAATAATTCTGTTATGATTTTCACAAAAATCAATTACCAAATAGTGTCAAAATTGACATAAAATAGTTTTTAAAACAAATATTATATTATTAATTGTTATTTTATTCATAAAAATCTAATGTTCGGCCAAATGACTTAGATAAGGTTGTATATATTAATAATAAACAACTTTGGGTTCGTTTGGATTGTTATAGTATGTTTATTAACCTTATAGTGTAATAAAACAAGAAGACACGGTAAAAGTAAAATTATTTAACTTAATGTTAAATCTAAATGATAAGGTAAAAATAGATACCTAAACCTGTCTAAATTATATTGGATGAGAGTATTTTGACCCATCCCCACATTAGCTTCGAAATAAATCAATTTGGAGCTATTAAAACCCGAATATGGATTTATAATAAAATAATATTTTTAGCTTTTCCAAAGGTGCCCCTCTCCTCTCTTATAAAAGGGAACCTCCTCCCTCTCCTCCTCACACCACTTTTATCCTTCAAGCTCAGAAACCCCCTGCCAAATTCTCTTCTCCACTTCCCTAGAAACATCTTAGAGGTCATGGTTTTCTTCAAAGACCAATTTTAGTGCCCTAAAAGGAGGTCTTAAAGAGGCGCTTCGAAGAAGAGGTAATGTCCGTTACCGATTCTTTCAACTTTGTTTCTTCTTACACTTATTCTTATTTATTTGTTTCATTATGAAGTAATAACATCAGTATCAATAATATACTTATATGTTATTATAAGTATGAAACAACCCTATTTCACCATCTATCCATCCTACAGAAAACAAAATCGCCACGCCTGCATATGTATCGAATACCGTCTCCACGCCGTGGTGTAATCTATATTCCACCACCACCTTACTTGGATGGCTATAATGGTGTAAATAATAACTATATATGATTATTGTAAATTTATATTGATTCTGAAATAGTATTCATACACTCCAATACAATTACACGTTCATGGGAACAATATCATCGCTCGTGCGTACGTACGGAATACCGTCTCCATGATGTGATGTGACTCGTTCTACATGATCTTCATTGCATAATGATTATATCAATGAATTGAATGATTAAATATGGTATATATTACACTAATACCATTATTTAAATGAGGTATCTATAACCTAAAAATATGAATGATAATTTATTTGACAAAACACGCATAAGAACAAAAAGTAATAAACACCCGAATAATGAAATATTACTAATAAGAAGCTAAAAATATGACCATATATGATATCATAACAATGAGTATGATTATGGAATAAGTCAATAATAGTATTTAAATCATTATACAGGAGGTTTGGACACTTACAAAGCAAATCAGACCTAAAGTAAGGGAAAATCTCGCAATCTCATTTTTATCCGAGATTTTTTATACTTCAAACTTTACTGGGGAATATTTATCATCCACATCCATGTTTCCTCAATATGTAATATTTACATAATTATAAAATTTTTTAAATCCAATTTTACCCTTCGGTGAGTTTTTAGTAAAAGATATGAAAGGAATCTTTTGTCCTTTTTCGTACAAGGTACTTTTTGACTTTTCCGACATAAGTACGAGAAGAATGTTTTTTTAACTTATACGGCATGAATGGATTTTTAAAAAATTATTTACAAGAAGCTTCCTTTACCAGTTTTCAAGTTTATTTTTAATCAACTTCTTTTAGTTTAAAATTGTATGAAATGTTAAGAAATAAAAAATGTTTTTGAAGTAGAAAGGATATTTTCCTCAAAAATGGAGTTCAAGTGTTTTATCAAAATTATTTTCCATATAATATAATATAGGGTTCTGTTTCTATCCCTATTTTTACAATGTTTTGATTATGTTATGATGGAATTATTTTTATGATGTCCTTTTATCTTATATGGATTGTGTTATGATGGCATAAGAATCCCATTTTTATTACATGGGTTATGCTATGATGTATGATTTATGATTTTGTGGCACACATAAGAATGGTTTCATTATGAGATGGGTAGGACATATATCTCCCTCCAATGCATTGGGTAAAGATTCATATCTCATGAGATAGACATGGCTGAAATGGAAGGTTAAACCGGTTCAGTGAAACAGGACTGAAACGAGGAGTGAACTCGGTTCAGAAATGGACTTTTTCTGCTAAGATAGTCTTGGCTATGAGTCTTGACTACTAAGAAATGATTCTATATGATTATGTGTGTATACCACAAAGTTTCATGTTTTAAGTTATGATTATTGGGATTACATTTCACTACAATGATTTATCTCATGTTATGAAATTATGATCCCTTTTGCAGGGTAAGATTTCCAAAATGTTATGTTCTTATGAATATGATGTGATTGATATTTCTTTTGTTTACCATTACTGAGCATTTGATCTCACCCTTTTGTATGTTTTCTTTTCCCCAGGTCAGGAAGAAGGATATTAAGTAGTATATGCCAAAAAGGGACTATAGATATGATGAAATAAATGGGAGACAATGTAGATGATTTATGAACAAGTTGTTTATGTTTCCCAGTTTCTAAAGACACTATACCTATACGGTCCTTTCATGGTTTTGTTATATGTTGTAATAAGTATGCTTCAATTTTGAAGTAATAACCATGTATGTAAAGTATGGGTCGTTATAGACATGGAATTAATCAAGTAGTTTAATTCCATAAAAAGGGACTTAGATATCAACTTATTTTAATGAATATAATTGATAAATTGTTTCTTGTATTATTCATTAGTACTACATCACTCGTGATACACCCATCATATCTAACCTCGCCAGAGAATATGTCATCATTATTTTCATCAATAAATAAAATTACATGAATCAAGATGTGTATTTATAGTAATATTAAATTCTAAGGATCATTACAAATTTCTTCAGATAGGAATACCCAATAACATAGATAAATATGGATTTCCTATTAGCGAGTCACGTTTTCATGATCTCCTGCACTAAAAATTTCCAAGGGTGGAAACCATGAGAATGTGTCTCAAAGTCATATGAGTCTCCATGTCACATAAATGACTTATTTTAAATTTATTTTTTATTTAATTTCCATTATTGCATTGTCTTGGGGGTTTCCCATGCATTTTGGTGGAAATGGTGGGTTTTCAAAATTTGCGTCAAACCGTGAGCACATTTCCATATTTAAAAATAATATTTGTTTCTTTTATAACTCCTTAATTTTTTAAGTTTTACACCCATTCCAATTCCTAATTGGAATCCCCTAGTATATTAAAACCAACATATCAATTTGGACCTCATAAGAATCCATAATCATGATGGATTTGGGTTTTTTATTATGGTATTAGGCCACCCCGAAAGCCCATTTCTTGCTTTAAAGTTTTTTTAAATTATTTAATATCTCATTCAATTTTAATGTTGATTCTATTATTCCTACTCTCACCCAAGACCACCTAACCAAAACTCACCCCCATGCTCCCATCCCCCTCTTTGAAGCTCGTATTCATTGATAATTTGGGCGAAGCTTCTCTGGATTTCTCAAATCGCCCAGATTTGAAGAGGTAAATTGATTCTTTAATAAATCCTTCAATTTTTACTCTTCTTCCCACATTCCAGTTCCTACATTACCTCATAATCCTTTTTCGGACCTCAGTTTCATTTTTTGTTGTATTTAAATTCATCTACTGGTGTATTTGGGTCGTTTTATTCAAAATTCCTTCAAATAAGTGTTTCTATCTTTATATCCTTCCTTCTCCTTATGGTTTCCTCCCACTTTTATGAAGTTTTAAAATGTCCAGAAGTTAGGTTTCTTACTTAGGGTTTTATTTGGTTCCTTTTTGGTCCAATATTTTGTTCTAGGGTTGGATTTATCTTCCTTGAGGTGCGTCGGTGGTGTGGTTGTTGATTCGCACCAAGATTTGGGGGTTTTGACTCAAAAGGTTGGTGATTCCATGTGTAAGAATTTATGGATGAGTTAGATTTCTTGGTTTATTAATTTATCATGTTCTTAATCTGTTGTGTGTGGTACGAAAACCGTTTTTTGTAGTATTAGTAAATCATTTAGTTTTAATGTTACATTTTTGTTTGAAGTGTGTATTTTTCAGATGTAACTCACATGTTATCTCTTGCAGTAGTTTTATAAAATGTGAAAGGGATTTAATAATTGTTTAAAGGGGATAAAAATTCTTGTTTAGTAATGTTTTAGTGCCATTTGTGCCTCAAAATGGGGTTTTTAATGGGTGTTATATGTAAAACCTTGTTTCACCCCTTGAGAGTGTTTTATGCAAATGTGTGTTTTTCACATGTATCTTTTGTGGTATTATTTGAGGTAATTTTATAGAACATGAGAATGGTTTAATAAATGTTAAAAGGGATAACAATTCTTCTTTGGTAGGGTCTTGGTGTGATTTTGGCTTTGAAAGATGGTTTTGAAATGGGTTTTGTGTGCAAGCCATAGTTATACCCCTTGGGATTGTTTTGTGAAATTTGAAAATGTATTGTTTGGTTAAAAAAGTGGGAAAAGGGTGTCTATGTACTTTTTGGGTGAGTGTGTTCACCTAATATGGGTTTTTAAAGGTAAATTGGTGATGTAAGATGTCAAAAAAATATTATAATGTTTTATAAATTTCTGAGATGTTTTATCAAATGCCAAGAGAGGTGTGAAACACATTTGTAGGCTATTTTGTGTGAGTGTGATGTGAAAATGAATTTTTTTAATGAAAGAAGTATCATGTGATACGTGTGTGGGATTTTATGTGAGTTTAAATATCTTGTAAAGGTATTATAAAATTCTTTAAAGGCTTTGTGGAAGTGTTAAATAAATGTGAAATGTGTTGTGGGCTATTTTAGTGTGAGTATGATTTCAAAATTCATTTGAATGAAAAAGTTGATTATGTGACTCCTGTGATATACATGTGGTATGATTGGTGAAAGTTTGATGTTTACGTGGTATTTTCATGTGAAAATTATATTTTATGGCTTGTTGAACTTGTTTGATCATAAGAGGGAAACTCAGGTATCTAGGTGGGTGGACTTGTACTAGTATGCTAGTGATCATTTGGGGTTTGGCCTCAGTTTTACATAGGAAGATTGACGATGAAAAAAATAACTAAACAATGATGATAATGTTGTTGGGGGACCACTATTTTATGGGTATGATCCCTACTAGTGGATCGTGTGCACGAGAATGGATATTGTGATGGTTACTCTCACCGAGATATGAGGTACTTGGGACCCACAATAAGCTAGCACCTAGGGGTTATTTCCAATTTCTTGTGCTCATTGAATGATTTTATATTACCATCGGTATATGGAATGTTTGGATGGAAATTTCAGAATCTTTGGTATTTTATTTAAAAGAGTTTATTTCTTAAAATAGCTCACTTGAAAACTGTTTTTATTTAAAGTTGCATCCTTTAGAAATTGTAACTAGCATATCTTGTCTATCAAAACTTGAACGATTTTCATCTTTGAATGTTTATCACATGGAATATCTTAGTGGTGGTATCATAATGGGATTTTTCTCACACCATACTTACAAATTTGGGTGTTAGTCGACTTGGTTATTTTTTCATAGGTTTGGGTACATCTTTTGTTCCAATGGTTTGGGTATAGCTTCATGTTTCAATGGTACGAGTTTTTATCGGTCCTTTGGGATGTAGTGTTGAGGAGATGGATTGAGGGTTTTTCCTATTTCCATGAGTTAGTTCTTGGGATGTCCTATTTGGTTTTGTAAATTTTTAATGTTCTTTGAAGATTGTTTTAAATTGTGTCACTCAATTATGAAATTTTGTTAAATATGGTTTGGTTTCAAAACTCCAGAATTGCTTTATTGGATTTGTTTGTTGTTGTACATTTCTAAAATTGGGTAAATCATTACCAAACATCATTTCATGATACCCAAGAACTTTTTCTATACCGTGGGGATCACGAACGCCATTCGGTCCTTGTCATTGGCTGGGATTGGTGATGGTTTTGATGGCAACCAGATTCGGTTCGTGAAAAAATTGTATCAAAGGAGGTTTTTTCTCATTAGATTATGTTATCTGGGGAGTAGTCGGGAAAGTCTGGAGTTAGGATTATTGGGACTTGACATTCCAATTATGGTTATTGTGTCTGGATAGCACACCTCATGATGGGATTCGAGTCTCCAGGGGAAGTCAGAATTTATCTGAGTCCTTTGGTTTTATTATTTTGATGTCGATTAGGGGAAATGAAAAGAGAGTCAGGTTAATGGTATCAGTAAGCTCACAAGGCCAGGAAATCCAGGTTGAACCGAGGATATTTACCTAGAACACTCTCTATGATGGTGAAGTGATTGTAATATGGCTATCAACCATATGTCTAAGTCACCCACCGAATCTAGTTCCCTCTCGCATTGTCTTGTGTCCTTTAGTATTGAAATCTTGGAAGTTCGGTTTTAAATCAAAAATGACATGATTTTAAGAAGTGTAAAGTTTTTGTTAAATGATTCTCTAATAAATATTTAATGGTTAGATTTGTGAAATGGTAGAATAGAATTTTTAAAATGGTTTTGAAATGAAAAATGGTGTGTTTTCACCTCTTTTAAAAGAAGGAAATTATGTTAAAGTTGGTTTTGAAAAAGTGTTCCCAATAGAGTTATATAAACTATTGAAAGGTGTTTTAATGGGATGAGATGTTTTTAAATTGATGTGAATGAATTTTAATTGAGTTCTTATTTGAATGGTGGTGCTTTTCTGAAATATTTTGTAAGCTGTAAACTGGGATTTTGATTTCGTGGTTAGTGGTCTTGAGAAAAAGGAAGTATTGGTTGACGGTTTTGGTTTTGAAAAGTGGAAATAATTTTTTTTAACCTTTGGTATTTCTTTGAGAGAACACATTCATGGGGTTATATGGGATGATGTATGGTTGATGGTATGGTGGGATGACTAACAGGGATAGATATGAGGAGGGTGCCTGGTGTGGCATGGAAACATGCATGTGTGAGGCCCATGGGGTACCATTGGTGGATACACTAACTGTTGAACTATTTTTTTCCAAAGAAATGTTTTTAAAGGAAAACATAATGTCTTTATGACTGGTTTGTGATGGTGAATCTTATGTGTTTTTGGAAATGTTTTTTTTTTGGGATGTTTTGAATCCAAGAACCCCTCTTGTTTGAACAGTGTTTTGGGTTTTAGTTTCTTTGGTAAGTTGGGTTGAAGGGATGGTTAGTGGTATATTCTGAGAAACATTCTGATAATCCTTTATGGTGGTTCCCCTCATGTGTTTGGATATGGTTGTGGTATGTCTTGACCAATGGACGAGGGTGGTTGGGTCCTTGGGTTCTCTCGTTGGATTAGGTACGCCCCCATTAAGGGTTAGTGCACAATTTAAGTGAATCCCATATTATTTAAATGTTTGAAGATCCTCTAGTTGATTAATATACGGAATTGTTTTCTCAAGATTTGTATATTGAGTCTACACCACTTCATTTCTGGGTTTTGTGGATCCTCTTGTAATAGGATAGTGATTGTGGAATGTTGAAAGAGACCTTAGTTTCTTAAGTTACATGATTTGTCGGAGGTGGAAGTAGTCTTGGGTTGTTAGTGTGGATGGTGTCTAAGAGGGCCTCTGGGTCCTTTGTAGTCTCTTTGAAGTAGGTGTTCACGTTAAACCACTAGTGTAGGAAATCTGGTCCTGAGAGGATGTTATAGACACTTTATGGAATTGTGTGTGTTTGGGGACTTGGTATAAGTTCCCTCTCTATGTATTGTTTCTATCAGTCAAAAAGGTCTTGTTCAGTGATTCCTTGTGATGTTTTGTGCTCGTTTGAATGTAAAGGTGAAGGTTTTGAAATCATCTAAGAGTCTCTATTTTTTAGGAAGTATGCCTCACTTTGGAAAATCTTGACATCCTATGTTTAGATGAAGGTGTTTCCATATGTCCTTTCCTCCTTACATTTTCTCATCCAAAGATACAAGGGGTAATGTGTGTGCATCTTCTAAGCCCTTGTTTCCGAAAAAATTCAGGTTTTGGTGAAGTGATTTTTTGAGTGTGTTATATCTTGGTGAACCCCTCTGGGATCAGGGAATAGTTTTTATGGCACCGAAAGGAGAATTTCTGTTCTGGGGTTTCCAAATCCTAACTATGAGGCTGAAGATGCTTCAATCATTTGAGCACCAGCCATAGGTCTCGGAGTGAAGATAGAACATATTCAGGGAAAATCCTAGGGTTGTTCAAACCTTTGGTCGAATTCAAGTCTTTAGTATGAAATATGGGAATTGTTTAAACCTTCGGTGTCATCATCTTGTTCCAGTTATTCCCATTCAGTGGTAGAGGTGGGAGTACCACATTGTTATGTTGTAGCCTGAGTTTATTCTTTTCCGCATTGGTTTCCATTGAGTTTTTTGAGAATGGTTTGAAATTGGGATAGACAGGTTGAACACATGGTTTTTGCATGGTTAGAAGTAACCATTCCCCATAAAACCATGCAGATAGAAGGATCCCCACGATTAGTGCACAGTTTCTCAAACCATGTGGACTAACCGTGTGATCCTACCAACTCTTTAAATTTTTTGTGTCTTTTCACCCCGTTCCATACCGGCCGGTTAAGATGGGTGGATCTTATGGTGGGGATACCCAATAAGATGTCTCATATAATTTATTTTGGAAAATTCTAATGAAATTCTACCACTTATGTTGGGAGTCTGTTCGGTCCTCCCCATGTTATGTCCCGAGTCTGTCTCAGGAAAATTTAAGATGTCTCTTATGTTGGGGAGTCCATTTGTATCTCCCCATATTAGAAACTTGGTTTTTTACATGGTCTTTTCTTAGAAATAGGTTATCTCATTTAGATCTACTTAACCGCCAACTTCCTCCTTGGGTAAACATTGGGATTAGAGTGCACCCAACAGTTTTGTTGAAGTGAGATTGTGGTAACCCTGTTTGATGTTGTTGTTTGTTTGGGTAAATTGCTTGAGTCTTGTTAGGATAGTGTTTGAGGTGTTTTGTTTTGGGATGAAGTTTGAATGTGCCTGATCATTTCAAGAAATTGGTGTATTTTTGGTTGGTGAGATTGTCCCTTCCTTGATTGATCAATTAGAGATATCTTTGTGTTTTGGGGGTGGGCGGAACTTGGAAAAGGAGTCCATTTTGGTCCATCAGTTGGGTTTGGTTTTTTTCTTTTGGCATTACTGTGGCTTTACGAGGGAAGAAAGTTTTATGGTGGGGATAATATTCACATCCATGACTTATTTTAAAGGTATTTTTCATTTAATTTTTATTATTTCTTTGTCTTGGGGGTTTCCCATGCATTTTGGTGGAAATTGTGGGTTTTTAAAATTTTGGCCAAACCTGAGCCCATTTCCATATTTAAAAAGAAAATGTGTTTCTTTTATAACTGCTTCATTTTTTAACATTTTACACTCATTCAACTTCCCATACTCAGGTATATTAAAACAACCATATCCATTTGGACTTTATAGAAATCCATAATCAGAATGGATTTGGGTTTTTTATTAAGGTATTGGGCCAGCCTGAAATCCCATTTCCTTCATTAATTGTTTTTTAGTATTTAATATATCATTCAATTTTAATATTTTTTCATTGATTCCAACTATCACCTGAGCCCAATTACCCAAGTCGTGCCTCCATTCTCTCCTACCCCTCTTTGGATCTCATATGTATCGCAAATGTGGGAGAAACGTTTCTGGATTTCTCAAATCACCCATATTTGAATAGATAAATTGATTCTTTCATTAATCCTTAAATTTTTACTCTTTTTCCCCCATTAATGTTTCTACATGACCTAATCATCATTTTTATAACCTAAATTTATTTTTTTCTCTATCTTAACATTCATATACTAGTGTATTTTGGTCGTTTTATTCAAGATTTTTTCAAGTAACTATTTCTCTCTTCATTTCCTTCCTTCTCCTTAGGGTTTCCTCCCTATTTTATGAAGTTCTAAAATGTCCAGAAGTTTGGGTTCTTACCTAGGGTTTTATTTGGTGTCTTTTTGGTCAAATATTGTGGTATATGGCGGGATTTATCTTCCAGGAGGTGCGGTGGTGGTGTGGTTGATGTTTCACACCAAGATTTGGGGGGTTTTACTCAAAAGGTAAGTGATTCCATGTGTAAGAAATTATTGATGAGTTATCATGATTGGTTTATTAATTTATCATGTTAAAAATATGTTTTTTGTGGTATGAAAACCATTTTTGTAAGAATTAGTAAATCATTTAGTTTTAAAGTTACATTTTTGTTTGAAGTGTGTATTTTTTAAATGTAACTCATGTGTTATCTCTTGCAGTAATTTTATAAAATGTTAAAAGGATATATTAGTTGTTGAAAGGGGATTATAATTATGGTTTGGTAATGTTCTAGTGTCATATGGGCCTGAAAATGGGGTTTTGAATGGGTTTTATGTTTAAAACCTCGTTTCACCCCTTGAAAGTGTTTTATGAAAATGTGTGTTTTTCACGTGTATATTTTGTGGTATTATTTGAGGTAATTTTGTTGCACTTGAGAATAGTTTAATAAATTTTAAAAGGGATTAAAATTATACTTTTTATGGTCTCTGTGTGATTTTTCCTTGAAATGGGGTTTTGAAATGGGTTTTGTGTGCAAAATATAGTTATACCCCTTGGGATTATTTTGTGAAAATTGGAAATGTTTTATTTGGTTAAACAAAGTGGGAAAAGGGTCTATATGTACTTTTTGGGTGAGTTTGTTCACCTAATATGGGTTTTTGAAAGGTAAAGTGGTGATTTAAGATGTAAAACATTTTTAGAATGTTTTATAAATTACTGAAATGTTTTATTAAATGGCAAGAGAGGTGTGAAACACATTTGTAGGCTATTTTGTGTGAGTGTGATGTGAAAAATGAATATTTTTGATGAAAGAAGTATCATGTGATATGTGTGTGGTTTGCTATGTGAGTTGGAATATCATGGAAAGGTTTTATAAAATTGTTTAAAGGATTTTTGGAAGTGGTAAATAAATTTGAAAATTGTTGTGGTCTATTTTGGTGTGAGTATGATTTCAAAATGCATTTGAATGAAACAGTGGATTATGTGACTTGTGTGATATACATGTGGATTGTTTGGTGAATGTGTGATGTGGAAGTGGTATTTTCATGTGAAAATTATATTTCATGGCTTGTTGAACTTTTTTGAGCACAATAGGTAAATCCGGGTATCTAGGTGGGTGGACGTGTACTAGTATGCTAGTGATCCCGTGGGGTTTGGCCTCAGTTTCACATAGCAAGATTCATAATGAAAACACTAAATAAAATATGATGATGATGATGGGGTACCACTAGGTTATGTTTATTATCCCAACTAGTGGATCATGTGCATGAGAACGAATATTGTGATGGTTACTCTCATAGAGATACAAGGTACCTAGGACCCACAGCGAGCTAGTCCCTAGGGGTTATTTCCTATTGCTTGTGCTCATTGAATGATTCGTGCTTACCGTCATCATATTCTATGTTTGGATGGAAATTTCAGTATATTTGGTATTTTATTTAAAATTTTTGATTCCTTAAAATATCCTACTTTAAAATTGTTTTTATTTAAAGTTGCATCCTTTATAAATTGTAACTAGCATTTCTTATCTATCAAAACATGAAAACTTTTTTTCTTTGAATGTTTATGACATGGAATATATTAGTGGTGGTATTATACTAGGATTTTAACCACACCCTACTTATACCTTTGGGTGTAAGTAGACTTGGTTATTTTTGTCGTAGGTTTGGGTACAGCTTTTGTGCCAATAGTTCGGGTAAAGCTTTTTGTGTCAATGGTAAGAGTTTTTAGCAATCCTTTGGGATGAAGTGTTGAGGATATGGATTGAGGGATGTGCCTATTTCCATGAGGAGGTTCTTGGACTATCTTGTTTTTGTTTTTTTCCCTTTTTAATGGTCCTTGAACATTGTTTTAAATTGTGTCACTCAATTCTTAAATTTTTTAAAAGATGGTTTGGTTTGAAAAATCCAGATTTGGTTTATTGGATTTGTTTGTTGTTCTATGTTTATAATTCAGGAAAATCATTCCAAACCTTCATTTTATGATATCCGAGCACTTGTGTCAGCCTATTCAGATCAGGAATTCCTTTTGGGCCTTGTCAGGGGCCGGGTTTCGTGCGGGTTTTTATGGCAACTAGATTCATTTCGTGACACTCTAGCCCTGATATCTTGTATCATTTTTGTCACACGATATGATATCATCCAGCCATATAACATATATTTAAGAATAAAATCATGTGACTTCTAGGTTCTCATCATAGTGGGAAACTATTATGACCTTTTAGTAAGATAAGTAAAGTTAGTATATTATCACATATTATGTCACAAAGAAGAAAAATAATTATGTGAGAAGATATATTATTAATATTCAAATAAATGAATACGAGTAATCAAAAAGTACATATAAGTTAGTTCTAGATCTCTAACTCTAACATAAATAGTATAATAAATTAATTTTAAATACTACATAAACAAGTGGTATACACAGTGTGTACTATCTCGATACAGATCTGGTATAGTTCTTTACTGTCAATATGTGGCACATGCCGAGAGACTATGTGTGTTTTCCTAACACATACATTAATGGATTACTTGAAATGTACTTGATATACACATCATATGGTCTTTAAGTTACATTGTTACTAGTCACATGTGTTGTGTAATAAACACACGACTCTCCTTTGACTAATACACCGCATAACGTACACAAGTTATATTTCATGTAGTTTGGATAAAAATTCACCAAGATAGATATATAATTATGTGGTGTGTATTAATTACATACCATGTGAAATAAATTTAGTACACTATGAATTAATTAATAAGTATTTAAAGTGCATTAAACATGGGTTCACTACATGTACCTACAGGCTATATGCCATTTATTCTTGTGACATCACTCTAGAATCCTTGGAACCTCTAGATTAGTTAATTAAACATTCTTAATTTATAATTAATCCATTTTTGTTATATTTTTTATAATTAAGAGGAAGAATTTGTTATCTCACAATTAAAATTAAAAATGATTAAAACAAAATTGAAAACTAACGATAAACACATAAATAACTCAATGATATTTAAATAATTATAAAAAATTATGTTACCACTCTGATACCATTTTAAGTTGGTTCTAGGGATCCCACTCTAAGAAAATTCCACATTAACTAGATCCCACGGCTATCAACCATCAATCTGTTGGCTCTCACATAATACTCATGCTTCTGGTGAGATAATATTTTTATAGAGGGGTATTTCATGTTCTCTTCTATAGAAACTCTGGTCACTGTAACTTCACCCATATGAGAAAAATCCCTCAACAGGTAATACTTCCATATTATGTGGTTTTTCCATTGGTGTGACCATGTATCCTTTATGAGGTCCACTTATTTATTATTATCACAGTATAATGTGATAGGGTCTTTACTTCTAGTCTCAACATCAAGATCTTGGACTAATTTACATATCCAAATAACTTCCATGAATCATTGAAAAGTTGTTATATACTTATGATCCACTATATAATTAGTTAAAACTAGTTACTTTGAACTCTTCTAGCTCACAGCCCCTCCGTTCAGACTGAAGATATATCCTGACTAGGACTTTAGAACATTCTTATATGTTTGAAAGATAACATTAGTATAATCCCTAATGACTAGATCCTTTTATCCTCTGTTATAAAATATAATAATATATCCAAAACATTAAATTCCAATATTTTTAGGCTATATCTATAACACCCCAAGTTTCTATATTCTTTTCCTTTGGAATAAACTTGAGGTATTTCATAGATTTCCTTAAACACAACCTTGAGTCTATATGAACCTCGATATAGTAAACTACCAGAAACTAGAAGTTAAATTGGTAAGTATCAATAATAATAACCACATTATGACAAATATTTATAAAGTTTTTAAAAAGTAAAAATGTATGCATAATAAATAAGTACACAATTTTTCAGTAATGTCATTTTATGCTTTAAAAATATGTTTTCTTCATGAAATGTTATTATCAAATTTTTACATGAGAAATTTATAATTAATTTAAAAAAATTATAAAATTTATTTTAAGAATTTAATATCATTTTTAAATCATGATTTCAATACTATCATAGGGTGAATTTTTATGATTTTTGAAAAATATTGATTTTTTGTAAAAATTATCATTTATTTTCAAGTAAAAGTATAATTATGTTTTGAATTTGATAATAATTTAAAATAAACCTCCTTTAATTTTAAATAATGTTAATAATTACATAGTAATCTCCATTATTCTTTATTTTGGTATAACATTTTTTTTGGCTTAAAAACAAATTTTTTCCAAAAAAACAAATAACTGTTTTTATGTGATAAATGTGTTTTTGTCTAAATAAATTAAACTAATATCTATTTATTAATGGTTTTAATGTAATTTATATATTATATATTAAATATAATATTTTATAATTAATTTTATTTTTTTACAAGGCATGAAATCTATGTAAATTAAGTTTTATGCTTAAAAATTATTTTTTCAGAAAATGGGTTTTCAGTAGGATTGTGCACTAAAGTAAAATTAAATTCTACCAATTATAGAAATTTGATGTATTAAAAGAGATTAAATTTTTTTAATAATTATTATTAATATAATTTAATATTTTTAACATAATTTTTTTCACAATTAATATTAAAAACATTAACATTTTATTACCATGATTAATTTTAAAATGGCTTTACCTGGGGTTAAACCAAGAGATAAGGGTAGGATTGCCTCCAAAACTTATATAATTATTATTGGTTTAAGCTAATTAAACCTTATTTTATCATATCTTATAATACTTCAACATTTTTAGCCACATTCCCATGAAATTGACCTTATATCATTGAAATCTTATATGAAATTCCATTTGTGTCTCTCCCCATACTTATAAAAGGGAACATGTTCTCCTCACTTATTCACACCATTTAAGCCTTATATATCAACAAATACCTACTAAAAAACCTTAATATTTTCATCCTATATCTTATTTTATTATCCTAATACCAATCATTCTAGGCTTAAGGTGTAATCCAAAGGAGGTCTGTCACACCTGAATTTGTATTTTCATCCTTTATTCCATATTATATTTTGGATCTTGGTTTTTCGGACGAGTTTCGGATGTTTTGGATTTAAATTCTGAGTTATGGAAGTTTTGGGTAGTATTTGAACATATTCATGCTTATTGTGAAATGTGTGGTGAGTAAATTTCCTGGGGGAGAGTTTTTGGAACCCCTTGTGTCACTTCTCTATGGGGTGTGTTTGATGGATAATTTATCCCCATGACTTAAAAGAGTTTGGGGGTGAAAGGGTTGATGTCTGGGGGCCTTTATCCAATTTACATGGTTATATACCATGGTTATTTTAACCATATATCTTAAGTGTGCACATGTCACACGATTAAGGTTCATAGTTAAACTTACCCTATATCCTCAATGTGCAACTCGTGCAACACTAGATATTGGGGAATTGCACAGTTTGCACATGGTTTTTAAAATTGTGCGAGATAAATATGCAACCCACTCAGGAAACGTTATTTTGGTATTTTTATCGTTCTTTTTAATTGGGATTTCTTCCCTTGGCCTCCCCCATTTGAAACCTATGACCAAGAAACGTCCCATTGTGGTTTTTGGCTTCTCTAATCCCCTCTAAGTGGGATTCATAGTGGTTTCTTGGTGATTCATCACATGTATTGAAATTTTAGGGCTCCTCTATCTTTCTCCATTAGTTTTATTCCATTTTCACTCTCTTGTATAACCTTATTTTCCATGTTTGGACAATTTGGGTAACTCAGGTGATGCAAAATTGGGGGGTCATTCTTAGGGTTACTTGTGTATGCTCTTGCTTCTTGGAACCTTTGTGAAGTTGTTTTGGGTTGGTTTAGTTTAAGTGCATGTGATTTGAGGTAATTTTACCTTTTCTCTTTTCCTTTAAATTTAATATTTGTTGGTTTACTTCTTTTCGAAACTTCCTTATTTGTTAAATAATGATGTGTGATCTTTGGAATAAATTTTTGATGTGAAATAAGGTGGTTTTCATAATTATTTTGAAATATATGGAATTTTTTTGTTATGTGATTCACACAAAGTGTTTGATAAAATCTCTAGTTGGATTTTTCAAGTGGAATATGGTTTTTAAAGAACATATTGTCTATGTAAATGTGTTTGTGATAACTAAAATGGTGGATAGGATTTATAAATTGGATTTCTAAATGGTTTGTACTTGAAACTAGTGTGTTTTCGGTTATTTGAAAATGGTTTGACATGTGATGATGATGTGTGGCCCGTTTAGAATACTTTTGAAAATGTGTTTGTTAAAAAACTCTCTTTATATAATTTTCTTTCCTTGGATATGTTTAATGTTGTAGAAGGGCCATGATGAGAGGATCCCTTGTGTTTAGATAGTTGAAAGGTGAGATATTGTTCCTTGGGGTGATTATGAGGTGATTTGTTGTGTGAGTTGCTTATATATGATCTATGTGAATGTGACTGGATGCTCGGTTGTAATTTTTTTCTCACCCCAACTTTACTTTACTCTTGACATGGGAAGCGACCATGGATAGTGGATTTTCAGTGCATTTGTTCTACACTAGCTTAGGATTATGCACAGGATAGTGGCCCATAGTAGGGAATTGGTTAGTTTTATTTTATTTCTATTGGATATTTCCCCTTATTCAAACCAGGTAGGGTGCGATCTAGTTTGTGGGTGTAATTGTATTTCATAAAGAGAGGCATTCCTTCGGGATGAGTCAATATATATAGTATATTATATATTTTTATAATAAGATCCTACGTTCTCCCTTTTTCTTTGTAACTTAGTTATCTACAGTGGATTATTGAGATTCTTGATTAGTTGGTTACTCTGGGTTTGTATTTTCCATTGACCTTGTGGGGTGATTTCTTTTTCCTCCTTGTATGGTTTACCTCTTTTATAAAACTGATAAAATGGTTTTCAAATGTTTTTGGAAAAAAAAATTGAAAATGTTTAACACTTAATTATTCTATATCCATCTTTATTTAAAATGTTAAAGCTTCCTTCTTGTAAAAGAAACTATTTAAAATAAAAATGGAAATTGACCATGTTTGGTTTTATAGAGGAAAATGTGTGGGAAAGACTAGTTTTATATAATGTATTTCAACCCGGAAATTTATTTTACTTTTATTTAAAGTGAGTGCATTTGGAATATATTTTTTCAAGTATGAATACTATGTTTTAATAATCACACCTATAGTTCTTTCTTGTTTTTAGATTTTGGTGAATGTTCTGGATTGGTATCGATCACTATGGGTGATGGTAAATTTTATTATTAGAGAGTGACCCTTGGGGTCACAGAGAGACTTTTTTGGTTTTCAGTTTTAGTTTGGGTTTTCTTATTCATCGTTGGTTGTATTTTTAGATGATGTATAAATGAATTTTAGTTGGAAATTTTTTTATTTATTTTATTCAGGTTGTTCTTTTTGTTTCCACTATTTTATTTATTTATATTGGGTGAAATCATTCCCTTGGTTTCTCTATTGATTCACAAAAATATTTTCCATCCTGGAAGGATTGGGAATGCCTCTCGAGCCTTGTCATGAATTGGCATGGGCGGGCAGTCTCGGGTCGACCCAGGTTGGTTCATGAAAAATGTTATTAGAGAAGGTTGGTTCTTTAGAGGACCTAGCTTTCAAATCACCCTTTGTTATTTTATTAAGTCATTGAAGATATATTAGGATTTTCATAAGTTGAGGTGTGGTTATGAGGGATTTTATGTCCAACACTTTCTATATAGAACCTTAAATTTCCATAAGAACCCCGTTTATATTCAGTTTCTTTAGTTCTTGTGGTTTTTTAGTGTTTGGGAAATGAAACGGGATATGATCCAATGGGCTCAATGAGATTTCATGGCCTGGGAATCCATTTTGAGTTGTGTAAGTGGTCCTAAAATACTTCTTATGATGGTGGGGTGGTTAGAAAATTGTCTTCAACTATATGGACAATTCAACCGCTAACACTAGTTTCCCCTTGATTCTGATTTTTTTTTAAAACCCTTGATTTGAAATAGTGAAAGATATATTTTGTATGGTAATGGTTTGGAATTTTTGAATATGGAAAATGAATTTTCATATTATTTTTAGAAAGGATTTGGAAATTTTATTTAATTAAGAAGATTTTTTTTATAAAATTAGTCTTAATCAAATTATTTTTGTGGAAGTGAGTTTTTAATAAAATAATCTTATTGAAATGAAATTTGTGGAATTTATGGAAATGTTTTGAATGAGGTGAATTGGTTTTATTTAGGTTTATGATTTTTTTTCTCAATTTTTTTCTCTATTTTAAAGTGATTAATATTTAAATTTTTGAGTTGTGTGTTGTTTTTATTCAATTTCATTATTTAGGTGCATGGTTAAGGGGTAACTGTGTAACATCCTAAGGTTGGGTATCTTTTCAGTTCATTTTGAACTTTCATGGTTTTAGCTTCATGGGTTGCACACGGTTTAATACAAATTGTGTGGTTTCCAGGAGAACCTTGTGATATCCATAAGTGTTTATGGTCTAGGGTGCATGACTTAAGAACATTTATAAAAACCATGCAAAAGGTATTTGAATGGTTCTGCAATTATGGATAGAACTATGTTGCATTGTTGGCACACCTTTTCCCAAACTGTACAGCTAAACCATGAAAGTTCCTAGGTTTTCTAGTAAGGGGTTCATGGCTGGATCGTGGTTTGGTAAATTTTATGGCCTAAATGTGTAAAGTGACCAGGTGTCTTAAAAATGTGAAAAATTGGGTTGAATGATCTTTTCTGAAAGTGGGGAAGATTTTTTGATAGAACTTTTGTATTCTTATGAGCTCCCACATGTTAGGATGTATGTGAAAGGGGTGATGGTTGATGGCATGAGTGGATGGGTTCCTATATTGGCATGGAAATGTGCATGTTTTAGGCTCTAAGTAATACCATTGGTGATTGTGAAACCTATACATTTTTTATTTCCTTTCAAGAAGTATTTTTTTAGAGACAAATAAATTGTGATGTTTTGGAAATTTGTGGTTTTGAAGCTTGTTTTCTTATGTTTTTGGAATTATCTTTTTGTGGTGTTTTGAGTTTAATAATTCTTGTTGATGAATTGGTTTTGATTGAGTTATTGGTTTTCTTGTTTCTGGGTGTATACCCCCACCAAAGATTCGATGGATATTTGAGGTGCAACCACAAGTGGTTTACCATTAGAAGACCCTCTAGGTGATTAATCTATATACTTCCTTCTTAAATTTTAGAAGTTGAATCCTTTTCTGTTTTATGGTCAAGTGGATCCTCTTGATATGAAAGAGTGGATGAGTAAAATTGATAGAAACTTCAGTTTCCTTGAGTTTTCTAAATCGTTAAAGGTTATTTTTTCTTCCTTTATGCTCGAAGGTCCAACCTAGAAGTGGTGAAAGTCATTCTCACAAACCAAGACTCAGGAAGATCTTACTTGGTATTTCTTCAACGCTTTATTCATTCAGAATTTTTTCTCTGGGATTACGAAGGGTAGGAAGGGGATGGAGATGTGTTTTTTGCATCAAGTTGATGGATCGGTGTTGGAGTTCTTTGGTTTTTTTTAGATATAGTTCCTTATCTCACATAGTGTTCTATAGACAATTCCTTGAAGGCTCGGTTTTTCAAGTATGGGCTTTTTCTGGATCTTCAGTCAATGGTTTTGGAGTCAGACTTAGCCTATTTTATCTATGTAGTGAGTCAAGATGTTCATGTTAAAGTTGGTCTAGTCAAAGTTCTTGAGATTTAAAACCTTTCTCTAGTCTATGTAAGTGGTGAAAGTAATTCTATTAAGTAGATCGAGAAGATACATGAATTCAGTGGTACTGGTGGGGGAATTAAGAGGCCTCCAGATCCTTTATCATCATCTTCTATGTGCGGGATCCTGATGTGTAATCAGTGGGGTGATCAAGATCATAAGAAGTCATCATGTCCAAATTCTTCAAAAACCTTCCATACCTATGGATGCCTAGGTAACATGTAAAGGTTTTTTTAGGGTGCTTCCAGTAAGTGGCTTGGAACTAGGTCTACCTTTTTGTAAGAAATCCCTTCCCATTGGTAAGAGTAAGGTGTAGATTTGGTTCAGTTTTAATACCCTTTTTTAGTGTTCCTTCTATTGTAGTGGTTATATTTTTTCCTATTTTCCTTTCCTTGTAACAATGAAGGATGTTGTGTATATTTTATGAACTCATGTTTAAATCAATGCATGAATTTTTTAAATTCTTAATTTTATAATTCTTAGTGGCGGTGTGTTCCACATATACCTTATTCTTGTTTTTTTCTTGTTATGCTGAAAGAGGATGATAAATGTGCATATTTTAAATCTATGTCTTGGTGAAAGATCCATATTGGAGATAAGTGAGACTCATGGTGTGTTGTGTTATATTGGTTCTACCTGGGGTGTTGTGTGTCCACTCATGACACCAAAATAAGGGGTTAAAATCTAGTTTTATCAACATAGGATTAAGGGGGAGAAGATTCTCCAATACATGTGGTCTCTAACCATAGGTCCCAGAGTGAATCCCTTTATGTATTCAAGAATCTCCATGGGCGTGGGGAACCTTTTCTCAACTCTTGTCTCCACCATTGTGGTGTAGGTAGTTTTTTCATGACCCGACCATACCGATCTCGAGCCACAACTTCCCCAGGCCCACCTCCATAGGCCAGGGGCTAGAGACAAGTTCCAAGGTGTAACAATCTAGGGGAGGCCTTCGCCTAATTACCTGTACACATACACACAGCCCACTCGATGCAGAAGTGCAGAGTAAAAAAGAAAACCAAAGGAAAAAACAACTGTAACCCAACCACAGTCATGCAACAACTTCTAAATAGTACAAGTAAAGTGCTGAAAAGTACTGATAAGATAACTAATCAGAAAAAGGGGGAAAACACATGCCCAACTAGAGAGGTGCCACAACCCGGAAACAAGTAAACGAAAGTAAACTGCTGGTGAGTCTCACACCTTAAAACCCTACTACGTCCACTGAACGCAGACCCAGCTCCTGTGTCCTCCATGCTCCTTCGTAGTCTCGATCGACCTGTCTGTCGTCTGCAAGGGAACACAAAGTGCGGGAAAAGCCCAAGAAGGGGTGAGTATAAAGATACTCAGTAGGATGCCCTGAAAGCTCGAGGGAGCAACAAATGAGGTACTAAAACGGTGAGCAGTTGACAGAACACATAATAGTGTAAGAGTACAATAGAGAGAGTGCAGCTCAACCCAACAAGAGAAAGGAAGCAGGCTCGTCTAACCAAGAGGAGCTAGACATGGAAAGCAAGTGGAATACCCTGCGCATCTTCTCCCCTCCTAGAATAAGAGTAATTGAACCCAAGGAGTGGGAATAAACTTAGGGTGTATATATATGCTCAACAAGACACCCGAATGAGTGAGTAAGGGGATCTATATCTCCAAGCTCAGCCCAAGAAATGTCGCCAACAATTCAAAGGATATCCATCACTGATGCCCAACAGTCCTGCATGCCAAAGCTGCCTCATCGTTGAACTGTACAACCAAGGGTCCTGCTCCGGTAATCACGGAGAAAATTAACTCACCAGCCTCATAGAAAGGGCTGAGTCTGAAAGAAGTTATCGGGTAACCCACTGCCCAACCCTGCTGGAGGGTAAACCCCAAGAGGTCATTGGGTAACCCACTGCCCAGCCCCGCTGGAGGGTAAACCCTAAGGTGAATGGGTAACCCACTACCCAGCCCTACTGGTGGGTAAGCCCTATGGTCGATGGGTAACCCACTGCCCAGCCCCGCTGAAGGGTAAACCCTAAGGTCAACGAGTAACCCACTGCCCAACCCCAATGGAGGGTAAACCCTAAGGTTAACGGGTAACCCATTGCCCAGCCCCGCTAGAGGGTAAACCCTAAGGTTAATGGGTAACCCACTACCCAGATTCACTTGAGGGTAAACTCTAAGGTCAATGGGTAACCCACTGCCCATCCCCAATGGAGGTTAAACCCTAAGGTCAATGGGTAACCCACTACCCAGCCCCGCTGGAGGTTAAACTCTTAGGTCAACGGGTAACCCACTGCCCAGCCCCACTAGAGGGTAAACCCTAAGGTCAATGGGTAACCCACTGCCCAGAAACACTAGAGGGTAAAACCTAAGGTCAACGGGTAACCCACTTCCCAGACCCACTGGAGGGTAAACCCTAAGTTCAACGGGTAACCCACTGCCCAGTCCTGCTGGAGGGTAAACCTAAAACTGGTCCAATAACTCCACATTGCATCTGCCATCACTGGGTGTCACTAACACCGATACTGTGTGTAGGTTTAGAGTGCGTCAAAGGAACCTCTGACCGACGCCCTTTCATGTTTTCACATTTAATTTGATCTTTAAAGAGGCTCTGCTCACCAAAATAGATTACACCGTTGTAATCCTCGCGAAAAAACATGCGAGATAGACTATTTACTCGCTGGAAACGAGCTCCCGATGAAAAAGTTATTCAACACCGCTTTATGCCATATGGCATCTCGTGGGACCCACACCTTAGTCCCGAAAGAGGTCGGGAAAACTGCGCCATCACGATTCTCTTGAAAAAACACACCAAAACGACTACTCATACGTCTCAAATGAACGTCTGTTGAAAAAGTCACAGTACGCTACACACAGCTTAAAAGACGGCATGTGGGGCCAACACCTCAACTCCAGCTTCAACGCCTGGAAACACACTGTTCAACTTCGCCTTGATTCCAGGGTCAAAACACTACTGATGAAACCTAAAACGAACTCTGGATATAGAAGCTGCAACTCCCCACGTTATGCAAATGGGGCCCTGTGGGGCCCATACCTCGACCCCAAAACACGTCACGCAGATCATACCATTGTGTTCCTTGCAGATAACCACATGGAATAGGCTATTCATTTTCCCTGAAAGGACATATGAAGCATAAGTCATAAAAACGTACCATACGTCCGAAAGCCTCCTTGTGGGGCCCACGCCTCGGGCCCGAATTTAGGCGGGCGTATTGTGTCGTCGCAATCCCCTCGGAAGAACACTCAGAAACGAGTACTCAAACACACCAAATGGGTGTTGGGTGAAAAGGTGGCGTTTCACTGTAAAACGTGGGAACCAGGCCCTGTGGGGCCCACCCCTTGTCTCCAACCTGAACGCTTCAGAAACTGTCTCAAAAAATTCCCCACGATGACTAGGGTCACGCTGCCACTAACGGCGTGTCAATCGGACATCCCAAACAAGAGTTAGGTCTGATGCAAGATTAATTAATCAATTAAATAATTAATTAATTATTCGTATTAAGCGTTTCGTGCCTCCGAGAAATGAAACCAAATCGAAAGGGTTCTGAACCAACTTTGGAGAGACTGTCTCAACTCTAGAACCACATCACCTCTGACGGCGCATCAAACGAACATCCGACTCGCAAATATGTCTGTTGTAAACTTTTATAATAATTTAATATTATTAAATTAAATCATTTCGGGTCCCCCATCTTCAGGCGTAGAACCTAAAAACCTAGAAACCCAACTTAAAAAGTCTGTCTCGAAGATACGGACCCACATCCATAGACGTTGCGTCAAACGGACGCGCAGTTTAAGAGATACGGCCCCTTGATCGCAAGGGGCCCAACAGGGTCGGTTCACCCCGGCCAGCCCCTTCCGAAACGACGGCCCGCGGCCCAGCCGCGGGTCCGGCCCGACTCGCCATGGCCCAATATAGCAACACCGGACCCGACTCAGGTCCGGTTCTCCAAATCATATCTCCCCGTGGCCGGTCTTTTCCGCATCTCGCCAGCAAGACCCGCGAAATGCGGGTCCTTGTTCGCTGCCCCCCCCCCTGAGGCGGTGACCTCGGGGCTCCTCCCCTAGCCGTGATGGGTCCAACGCCGTCGACGTTGTCCTGCGGAGCGCACAGCCATGGAACCTCCACCCGACGCCGCCTCGGCTCCCCACTTTGTCGCGCCAGCCGCTGCCTCGGCTCCCCGCTTCGCCACGTCGGCTTCCGCCTCAGTTCGGCTCCTTCTAGAGCTACCCCGTCCGCGCCGACCACACCTGATGCCACCACCTCGTCCGAACCCCCGGCTGCACCCGTTGCCTGATGCCCGACCTCCGGCCACCGCCCTTGAAGGAGTCGGGGCTTCCGACAGCCATTGCCACCGCTCTGGTGGCCCGATTTCAAATCTGAAGGTAGATTCGGAATCCTCACAACGAGGCCTTCGCAATGCCTGCCTCTGATCAGTGATCCAACAAAGATTTGTTTGTCCGGAGATTGGGAGGATGAATGCCCAAGAAAAAAAAAACTAAAATTGGGGCTCGGGCATTGGTCGTGTTCGTTCGGCCATCGCCCCAAGTCTAAAATTGTAGAATTTAAACAACAGAATTGACGAAAACTCATGAAATCGATGAAGGTGTGACAATTAATCAAAAATCCTACCTCAAATTGGTCGTGCTTCGTTGGCAGCATTTCCATGATGCTCCTACTTTGATCCGCCAAGGTTCGGGCAGTGGTCGCTCCTCGATTCGGTGATGAACTACGAAGAACGCTGAAGAACAAGAGAGATAGAGAGAGAGAGAGAGAGAGAGAAGGGAAATTTTATGGCTTTCCCTTAAATTCACCACTTAGGTGAATTTATAAACTTTCTGATACTCTGCTGATGGGCGCGGATTCGGAAACCTCCGCACCTGCTTATTTTATATCACCCATAGGAAAAACAGCCCATTTCAAACTCAACAAAAGTCTCGGATTTCCATTCTGAGGCTTCGTTTGAAAACTATTTGAAAAGAACCCTAGTGATAAAAATCAGTAAGTCATTATTTTAAAATGACAATTTTTCCCCTGGGTGACATCTCTCACAGAAGGCCCGCACCTGAAACTTTTACACCCTGTCTATGGTAAACGGCACGCTCCGGATGCAACTGTGCCCTCAGATTTCCGATCTGAGCTACCATTTAGGAGTAAACACAACCCTTCCTTGTGTACAGTATAAAAAAACTTGATATTTTTATAAAATTTATTCTGGGCACACCGGGCCTCAGAATCGCACGTCGTCTCAGCCCCTAGCTCTGGAAATATATGTAGAAATAAACCAAAGTCTTTTAGGGAAAAAACCAGGTCTCTACATCATTCCCTCCTTCAATATTTTTGTCCCCAAAAAGAAAAACTAGGAAAAACAACTCGGGATACATAGCTCACACCTAGCTCTCCCCCTCCCAAGAAACTTGCACAACACCATACTGGCACAACACGTGAACCACAGGGATGGTTCTTACTCATAATATCGGCTAATTTCGATGAAATTTGTAGGAACACACACGCACCTCATCAGTTGAGACACGTGGAAGACGTCGTGCACCCACTCCTACTATTGGGAGGGTAGGGAAAGATGGTAGTCAACCTCTTAATCGCTTTCACGATTCCCGAATGGCCCAATGAAACTTGGGGGAATTCTCCTTACGAACCCCTACTTTCCACGTCGTAACCGAAATCACAATTTGTTCCTGGAACGTGGTCTCGTGATTCCCTCCTTTATAATACCCATCAGGTGCATCACCTGTGGATATCTGATCACGTAGTACCTCGTTGTCGACAACCCCCAGCTGCAACTCTCTCACACACTCAAGGAGCAAAGGAATCAACACCATCTATTGTAGGAAAGTCATACCCTCCTTCTCCACCAAGTTCAACCATAGGGAATCTAACTACTATGAAACTTCCCATGACTGAAAAGTCTGGGACATTATTCTAAGGTAACCTTCTACAACACTACCATTTTCCGGAACATAGACTACCTCAAAGTCATAGTCCTGTAGAAATTTCAACCAGCACCGTCGCCTTAGGTTCAAGTCACTCTGGGTGAGGGTGCACCTGAGACGCTGGTGGTCTGAGCAAACCACAAAGCATTCTCTAAGAAGATAGCATCTCCACATTCTCAATGAAAGGACCATCACCATCAACACCACATAGTGAAGCACGTAGTTCTGTTTATGGGGTTTCCATCACCTCGACTTTTACTTGATAATGGTATCAGGATTGACGTTGAGCACGCAATGTACCAAAAAATAGGGCAGGTGAGAAAACTCATCCAACTACCAGAGCCTAGACACAGAAAGCACGTGGCATACCCCATGTGTCTTTGACCCTATTGGAAGGAGAGTAATCCCCAAAATAGGCACTCTTCCAAACCCACTAGTGGCACCTCATGCAAAAATGGGGTCAAGCAGAAAAGCCCCACTAGAAAAACCAGAACCTGCTCTGACACTCCACCGCAAAACCTTTCCATGAATGCACATGTCAGAGGGACTCATCCAATGCACCTCAATACTATCTGCTTTTGGGGGTACTCACTCTCCCTCACTATTTTCATCACATCACAAAAACGCGTCTCAGTGGGGGAAGAACCCCTCTTTCCTGTCCATTCAAAGCTACATTGCACAACACCAACACAGGGTTACACCGAATCCCTGTGTCACCCTCGGTAACCCCTCGAACAAGGAGTAAGATGAAAATAGTACCTCACGCAGTGTCTAACAAGTTCTAAAGAGAAAACTACAAAAAGAAACTTAGCGTACCTCTTATCATATCATGTGTTGCAGCATTGTAGACATCCATAGAACACAGTAGCCCGCGGCCCCGTCCGTCAGCTCCCTGAGCCTAACAATGGACACCTACTGTTGGTGGAAGGACCTCAAAATGTCATCTGCCAACCACAGTTCTTCCTGCTCTTCTACCAACACTGCCTCCCTGGGGACCACCCTATCCCCACCGGGGAGTTCTCTAATCATGACACTGCCTCTTTCATGGTGGTGCATCTACCAACTATTTGGAAAACTTAGCACATTTGGTCAAGTAGTCTCACGCCACGTGACCTATAACATCAAAAACATAGCACTAGTCCTCCCTAGATATCTCGGTGCTCTATGATGCCCCTGACCATGTGCCTGAGACTCATCAAGGGGAGACTTCCGACGCCGAGGCCATGCCAATTGACATCCCTATGACAGAAATTTCTCTGTCACCAGTGCTTTCTCCAGTACCCTGAGATGGGTGAGGATGCACAAGGGCACTATGTTGGCATGAATATCCTCTACAAATACCTTGCTCAAACTTCTGTGCTCGAAAGTTTCTATCATGGACCACATCCAAAGAGTACTAAGTAAGGTCTGTGAACCTAGTTGTGTACTCAGCCACTGCCATCACTCACCATTGAAGCTCCAGCAGCTCCTGAAACCGTATAAAACGTAAGTAAGAGGGGTAGTAATCCTCACGAAATAGCTGCTAGAAGTCATCCCATGAGAGTACCAACTAATCGTGCATCTTTGTAACCCCGGGTCTACTATACCAAACTGCGTGGTGGAAAAAAACTGGCTATTAAAGACACTATCTAACCTATCAGTGTCCGAACAAGCCTGAAGAGGAGAACCACCGACTCTAGCCAACCCTTCACTGTCTGAGGGTATGGCTCACTGTGGAACCTCAGCGGTCTCTGAAACTGGAAATCACGTAGTGTGCCCAGCCTGCGCTTGTCATCGGCCTTTGCTGTCGGTATTATATGTTAGTCCACAGGTGGAGGTGTTGTTGCCTGTCCTCCTAGATAAAGGGTAACTGTATGATGGATCTTGAACTGAGGCCTCGTCATTCATAGAGTCATCGTCACAAATTGGAGCCAGTATCTTGGCTGGCTACCATTGCGGAGACATCCTGAAACCGATCAAGGAGTACCGCGGTCAAATGAGCATATATATATCCACAAAGAAGGGGAGATGACTCAAGAAGGAAATTCAAAGACTCAATTCAATATGATTCATGAACCAAATTCCCTGCAACAAGTGTCTCAATGTGCCGAGTCGACAATCGGGTTATCAGGGTCCTGGTGAATGGATACGTCATTCGCCGCACCGTCATTGGACTCCCTGGCCTGAGAGCCGCTCTTGAGACACGTTGAAACAATTGCCCCAAAACTCAACCAATTTCTTTTTAGGGACGTCCGAAGAATTCCCTAAGGAACAAACCACCTCTGAAACCACTTTTTCATGACCCGACCCTACCGGCCTCGAGTAGCAACTACCCCATGCCCACCTCCATACGCCAGGTGCTGGAGACAAGCATCGAAGGCGTAACGATCTCGGGGAGGCCTTCGCCTAAGTACTTGTACACATACACACATCCCACTCGATGTAGAAGTGCAGAGTAAAAAAGAAAACCAAAGTACAAACAACTATAACCCAACTATAGTAATGCATCAACTTCTAAATAGTACAAGTAAAGTGATGAAAATTACTGATAAGATAACTGATCAGAAAAAGGGGAAAAACACGCGCCCAACTATAAAAGTGCCAAAACCTGACAACATGTAAACCAAAGTAAACAGTTGGTGAGCCTCACACCTTAAAACCCTACTACGTCCACTGAATGCAGCCCAAGCTCCTATGTCCTCTACACTCCTCTGTAGTCTCGATCGACCTTTCCGTCGTCTGCAAGGGCACACCAAGTGCGGGAAAAGCCCAATCAGTGGTGAGTATAAAGATACTCAGTAGGATGCCCTAAAATCTCTAGGGAGAAACAAAGGAGATACTAAAAAGGTGAGCAGTAGACAGAACAAAGAACAATTTAAGAGTACAATAGAAAGAGTGTATCTCAACCCAACAAGAGAAAGGAAGCAGGCTCGTCCAACCAAGAGGAGTTATACACGGAAAGCACATGGCATACCTCGCGCATCTTCACCCCTCCTAGAAGGATAGTAACTGAACCCAAGGAGTGGGAAAAAAAGTAGGTTGTATATATATGCTCAATAAGAAACCTGAACCAGTGTGTAAGGGGATCTAAATCTACAAGATTAGCCCAAGAAAAGTCTCTAACAATTCAATGGATATCCATCATTGATTCCCAATAGTCCCGCAAGCCAAAGATGCCTCATCGTTGAACCATACAACCAACAGTCCCACTCTAGTAATCATGGAGAAAAGTCACTGACTAGCCTCATAGAAAGGACTGAGTCTGAAAGAATTCATCGGGTAACCAACTGCCCAGCCTTGCTGGAGAGTAAACCCCAAGAGGTCATCAGGTAACCCACTGCACAGCCCCGCTAGAGGGTAAACCCTATGGTGAACGGCTAACCCACTGCCCAGCCCCACTGGAGGGTAAACCCTAAGGTCAACGGGTAACCCACTGCCCAGCCCCGCTGGAGGGTAAAACCTAAGTTCAACGGGTAACCGACTACCCAACCCCACTCGAGGGTAAAGCCTAAGGTCAATGGGTAACCCAATGCCTAGCCCCACTGGAGGGTAAACCCTAAGGTCAACAAGTAACCCACTGCCTAGCCCCAACCCTAAGGTCAACAGGTAACCCACTACCCAGCCCCGCTGGAGGGTAAACCCTAAGGTCAACGGGTAACCCACTGCCCATCCCCGATGGAGGGTAAACCCTAAGGTCAATGGGTAACACACTTCCCAGCCCCACTGAAGGGTATACCCTAAGGTCAATAGGTAACCCACTACCCAGCCCTGCTAGAGGGTAAACCCGGAACTGGTCCGACAACTCTGCACTGCATGTGCCATCACTGGGTGTCACTAACACCGCTACCATGCGTAGGTTCGGAGTGTGTCAAAGTAAACTATGACTGACACCCTTTCATGTCACCACATTTAATGATATCTCAAAAGAGGCTACGCTCACCCAAACAGATTACACTGTTGTAATCCACGCGAAAAAACACACGAGATAGACTATTTACTCGCTGGAAACGATCTCCCAATGAAAAGGTTATTCAACACTGCTTTATGCCATATGAAATCTTGCGGGACCTATACCTCAGTCCAGAAAGAGATCAGGAGAACTACGCCATTGTGATGCTCTCATAAAAACACACCAAAATGACTACTCATACACCCCAAACAGACATTTGATGAAAAAGTCGCAGTATGCTACACAGAGTTTAAAAGACATCCCATGGGGCCCATGCCTCAACTCCGTATTCATTGCCTAGAAACACCCTGGTCAACTTATCCTTGATTCCAGGGTCACAACACCGCTGACGATGCCTAAAACAGACTTCGGATGCAGAAGCGGCAACTCCCCGCGTTATGCAAACGGGGCCCTATGGGGCCCACACCTCGACCCTGAAACATGTCACGTAGATCTTACCATTGCGTTCCTTTAGGATAACCACGTGTCATAGGCTATTCATTTTCCCTAAATGGACTTATGAAGAATAACTCGTAAAAACGCAGCATATGTCCGAAAGCCACCTCGTGGGGCCCACGCCTCGGGCTCGAATTTAGCCGGGCAGATTGCGTCATTGCAATCCCCTCGGAAGAACACTCAGAAACGGGTACTCAAACACCCCAGACGTGTGTCGGGTGAAAAAGTGGCATTTCACCATAAACCGCGAGAACCAGGCCCTTTGGGGCCCACACCTTGTCTCCAACCTGAACACTTCGAAAATCATCTAAAAAATTTTGCACGAGGACTGGGGTCATGATGCCGCTGATGACACATCAATCGAACATCCCAAACATGAGTTAGGTCTGACACAAGATTAAATAATTAATTAAATAATTAATTAATTAATTTTTCTCATTAAGCGTTTCATACCACCGAGCAACGAAACCGAACTGTAAGGGTTCCGAACCAACTTTGGAGGGATCGTCTCAACTCCAGGGCCACAGTGCGTCTGACGGCACGTCAAACGGACATCCGGCTCACGAATACGTCCGTTGTAAACTTTTATAATAATTTAATATTATTAAATGAAAGCATTTTGGGTCACCCGCCTTTTGGAACAGAACCCAAAAAACCTGAAACCCTACTTAAAAAGTCTTTCTTGAAGAGACGGACCCACAACCGCATACGGTGCATCAAACAGACGCTCCATTTAAGTGATACAGCCCCTTGATCGCAAGGGGCCCAACCGGGCTGGTTCACCCTAGTCGGCCCAGCCTGACTCGTCATGGCCCACTGGCCACGGCCCACTCCAGCAACATCGTACCCTCCTTAGGTCCGGTTCTCTAAATCAGACTGGCCCATGTTTAGTCTTCTCTGTCTCGTGCCAATAGGACCCACGAAATGTGGGTCCTTGTTCACTGCCCCCCCCCCAAGGCGCTGACCTCGGGGCTCCTCCCCTGACCGCGATGGGTCTAATGCCGTTTTCGCCATCCTGTGGAGTGCACTGCCGCGACACCTCCACCCGAAATCACCTCGGCTCCCCGCTCCGCCATGCCAGCCGCCACCTCGGCTCCCCTCTTCTCCACGCCGGTCGCCGCTTCGCCACGCCGGTTTCCGCCTCGGCTAGGCTCCTCCCGGAGCTACCCCATCCGCGCTGGCTCCACCCGACTCCACCACCTCGTCTGAACCCCCGGCCGTACCCGCTTCCTGATGCCCGACCTCCGGCCACCACCCTCTCCAAAGCTGGGTCTTCTGACGGCCGCCGCAACCACTCCGGTGGCCCGATTTCAAATCCGAAGGAAGATTCAGAATCCTTGTGGTGAGGCCTTCACAGCGCCTTCCCCCAATCAATGATCCCAAAAAGATTTGCACGTCAAAAAATTGGGACGAAGAATGACCAAGAACGAAAAATTAAAAACGGGGCTTGGGCATTGGCCGTGTTCATTCGTCCATCACCCCAAGTCTAAAATTGTAGAATTCAAACAAAAGAATTGATGAAAACTCGATAAATCAATGATGGTGCGAAAATTAATCAGAAATCTTACCTCGAATCGGCTGTGCATCATTGGTGGCATGTCCACGATGCTCCTACTTCGATTCACCAAGGTTCTCGAGGTGGTCGCTCCTCGATTCGGTGAAGAATGGCTAAGAACACCGAAGAACGAGAGAGATAGAGAGGGAGAGAAGGGAAAATTTATGGCTTTCCCTTAAATCCACCACTTAAGTGAATTTATAAACTCTCTGACACTCTTCCGACGGGCGAGGATTCTGAAACCTCCATTCCCGCTTATTTTATATCACGCCTAGGAAAAACACCCCATTTGGAACTCAATGGAAGTCTCAGATTTCCATTCCAAGGCTTTGTTCGAAATTTATTCGAAGACAATACCAGTGATAAAAATCACTAAGTCATTATTTTAAAATGACTATTTCCCCCCTGGGTGACATCTCTCAAAGCAGGCCCACACCCAAAACTTTTTCACACCGCCTAGGGTAAATGGAACGCTCCGAACGCAACCGTTACCTTGGATTTCCAATCTGAGCTACCGTTTTGGAGGAAACACCACCCCACCATGTGCATAGTATAAAAACACTTAATATTTTTATAAAATTTATTCTGGGCACACCAGGCCTCGGAATCGCATGTCGTCTTAGCCCCTAGCTTTGTAAATACATGTAGAAATATTCCAAATTCTTTGAGGGCAAAAACCAGGTCTCAAAATCATTTCCTCCTTCAAACTTTTCATCCCTGAAAAGAAAAACTATGAAAAATAACTTGGGATATAGATCTCACACCTAGCTCTCCCACTCCCAAGAAACTTGCACAACACCATGATGTTACAACACGCGAACCACAGGGATGGTTCGTACTCATAAGGTCCGCTACATTCGATGAAATTCGTAGGATCACAAAGGCACCTCATCAACTGTGACACGTGGAAGATGCCATGCACCCACTCCTACTCATGGAAGGTTAGGGAAAGACAGTAGGAAACCTATCAATGGCTTGAAAAATTCCCAAATGTCCCAATGAAACTTGGGGGGACTTCTCTGGTAGAACCCCTACTTTCCACGTCGCGACCGAAATCACGATTTGTTCCTGGAACATGGTCTCGTGATTCCCTCCTTCAGAATACCCATTGGGTGCGTCACCCGTGGATATCTGATCACACAATACCTCGCTATCGACATCCCCCAGCTATGACTCTCACACACGCTCAAGGAGAAAAGGAGTCAACACCATCCACTGTAGGAAATTCGTACCCTCCTGCTCCACCAAGTTTAGCCGTAGGAAATCTAATTAGTACGAAACTTCTTGTGCCTAACGAGTCTGGGACTTTCTGCTGAGGGAACCTGCTACAACACTTCCATTTTTTTGAACATAGACTACCTTGAAGTCATAGTCCTTCAGAAATTTCAACCAGAACTATCGCCTCAGGTTCAAGTCTCTCTGGGTGAGGGCGCACCGGAGACACTGGTGGTCTGAGCAAACCACAAATCACTCTCCCAGAAGATAGCATCTCCACATTCTCAGTGCATGAACCAACACTGTAACACCCCGAGATTTTATGAAAAATATTCTTTTTAATTTCATTGATGTCTTGTGTTGTACGCTACACCAAAAGGAGCTTGCACTACACACATCCCTGACTTATCTTTCTTTACATGCAATCGCGACCTTCCATGATAGCATGTGTTGTACGCAATATCGAGTTTCACTAAACAACGATATGTTACTAAAATATTATATAAAATAGCTGTTATGAATAGTAATACCCAATTTTTGGAATTTTATAAATTTTATCTTTCAAAATGGACTTCATTTTTGGATTTTTAATATCAAAATTAGCATAGGGTTAATTTTTGGTATTTTTCTAAAAACTTTTAATTTTTGATGAATAGTGAAAACACTGGGTTACTATTTAAAAACCGAATTTTTATTTAAATAATTATTTATTTTATTTAAATTTATTTTAGGTAAAAATTGATACATAATACCTATATAAGTTCAATGTATTTAATTGGAGTCATTTTATAATAATTTTAGATATATAAAAATTTTATTGAACTTTTCACCGTCTTTTACCCACCTCCTAGGAGAATTTAGAAATTCACATAAAACTTAATTTTACCGATTCTGTGAGTGGAATTTAGAAATTATGAGAGACATGGTTAATATCAAGTACTAAAATGTGGTTCAATGAGATTTAAATAAGTTTTGGCGAATAGTAACTTTTTACTTTTATTTAGCACGGTTAAAAGTAAATAGGGTAATTAAGGGTAAAAATGATATTATTATTACCCTAAAACATGTCCTATTTCTATTTGATAAGTGTAATTCGACCAAAAACAACCTTAGGAATAAAATATGACCATTTAGGTCCACTTGGATTAGATTGGCACATTTATTATTAATTTATTTAAAGAAGGGTTGAAATAGTTAAAATCAAAGTTTAATAACTAAATAATTCTTAATATAGGGTTATACATAAGATAAATTCGACTATAAATATTCATTAGAAAGATAAAAAGATTTCTACCTAATTTTATTTTATTTATAATTTTTAGACATTAAATAATTTATGTTATTTTTGACACAATGGTGATGCAGTAATTACCTAAATAATGAAATATTAAAATAATTGATGTTATAAATACCCAAATAAATGTAATTTGAGACTTTTTATGAATTAAACTAATTTTCTAGGTTTATATGACATGTTAGTATTTAATTAATTAACTCTGTTTGAACTAATAATGTTGTTATTATTTTCACAAAAATCCATTACCAAATAGTGTCAAAATTGACATAAAATATTTTTTAAAACAAATATTATATTATTAATTGTTATTATCTTCCTAAAAATCTAAGGTTCAGCCAAGATACTTATATCATGATAGGTGTATCATTAATGGACCACTTGGGGGTCTCTCGGATGTATATGGTATGCTTATTAACTATATAATATAAAAATACAAAGTGACGTGGTAAATGTCAATCTAATTAACTAAGAGTTAAAACTAAAAGATAAGGTTAATATAATGACCCAAACCTGTCTAAAATCTATTTGGTGAGAATATTTCGACCCATCCCCACATTAGCTTCGAAATAATTCAATTTTGAGCTATTAAAACCGAATATGACTTTATTATAAAATAATATTTTATGTTTTTTCAAAGGTGCCCCTCTCCTCCCTTATAAAAAGGGCATCCCTTCCCTCTTCTCTTCACACTCTTTTGAGCCTTGAAGCTCGGCCAAACCCTGGCCATTCCTATTCTCCACTTACCTAGAAACACTTTTTATGTTCTGGTTTTCTCAAAATACCAACTCTACTTCTTTAAGAGGAAGCTTAAAGGAGGTGCGTCGAAGAAGAGGTAATATCTTCTTCCGATTCTCTCAAGTTTCTTTATTCTCCTACTTCTTATTCTTTATATGTATCATTATAAAGTAAAAACATCGGTATTAAATATATACAGACATGTTATTAAAAATGTGAAACATCCTTATTTCACCTTTTATCCATCCTACGGAAAATGAAATCACCACGCGTGCGTATGTACGGAATATCGTCTCCACGCCACGGTGTAATCTTTTTTCGACCACCACCTTACTTGGATGGGTATAATGGTGTAAATAAAAAACTATATATGATTATTGTAAAGTGATATTGATTCTGAAATATTATACATACACTTAAATACAATTACACGATCATGGGAATGATATCATCGCTCGTGCGTACGTACGGACTACCGTCTCCACGACGCGATGAGATTCATTCTCCATGTTAACCATTCATGAATGATTGTAAAGTATATATAATGAATAGTAATGAAATATATGACATAATAATGATACTGGATTTATGTATATCTATATTTATGTCATCTACTTAATTCCATTCAATTCAATAAGGAAAAGAAAACAGCGTTCATGCGTACGTACGTCCTACCATCTCCATGAACGGTGTATTTCATTCCATTTATCGATCTATCATATATATATGTATATGCTAGATATATATTATATATAAATAATTTTTTACATTCTAGAATTATTTAAATCAGTATATAAGTAATAATATCAAGAACAACAAGTCGAAACACGTACGATAAATGAAACGATTTTACCCAAAATGCTGCTTTAACATGGAATTTACAAATGAACGGGTAATATAAAATCATAAGTGAACCATATATGATATCATAACAATGAATATGATTCTGTAATGAGTCAATGACATTATTTAAATCATTATATAGATGTTTCAGATACAAATGAATCATATCAGACGTAAGGTAAGGGATAACTATTCCAATCTCGCTCTTATCTGAGATTGTTTATTCGTAAGTATTTACTAGGGTTTTTGTTATCATTCATGTCCCTGCTTTCTAAAAATGTTTTCATGTATGTTTAATGGATTTTTTACCCATTTTTTAATTTTACCACATGTTATGAAAGTAATCTTACTTTTTTTTACCACACGAGGAACTTTTTTACTTTTCTGAAAAAAGTACGAGGAGAATGTTTTTTTTTAACTTATACGGCGTGAACGGATTTTTATGGTTTCATAACGCCTCATTTTAATGAAGCTTCCTCTACAAGATTGCATGATTATTTTAAAAAAAACCCTTTTCTTTTCAAATTGCATGGAATTTTGTGAAAAGAAAATGATTTTGAAATAGAAAGGATATTTTGCTCAAGAATTCGTTTCAAGTGTTTTATCAAAACTATTTTCCATATAAAATGAAATTATTTAATATGTTTATGTTTCAAGTATAATGCCTCCATTATTTACATGGTTTGGTTCTTCTTATGATGAAATGATATCCATTTTTTTATATGGATTATGTTTTGATGGCATGATGTTTAAGAATCTCATTCTATTACATGGTTTATGCTATGATGTATGATTTATGATTTTGTGGCACACGAAAAAATGATTTCATTATGAGATGGGTGTGACCTATATCTCCCTCCAATGCATTGGGTAAATATTTATATCTCATGAGATACACATGGTTGGAATGGTAATTTAATCCAGTTCAGTAATACAGGACTGGAACGAGGAGTGAACTCGATTCAGAAAGGGACTTTGTCCACTAAGATGGTCTTGGAAGCAATGCCTTGGCTACAATGGAAATCATATCATGTGCTTAATGGTTGCCAAAATCACATGTTTTATTCCCATGATATTTTATCATGATTAATGTTTCTTTATGATCTATGCCTTATGTACTTCCATGTTTTATGTCATTGCCCAGGATTTTGATGTTTAAACATTATGTTCATGCTTTTAAGTTCAAATGTATATGATTTGTTTTATTTTATCCATGCTTACCATTACTGAGAATTTGAGCTCACCCTTTATATGTTTTCTTTTCCCTAGGATTTAAAGAAAGGTTTTAGGTAAGAAAACCAAAAGGGGAAGATCTTTATGGGAGATGTTGAAGATCTTTCAGCATGATTAGAAGATTACGTTCTGAGTTTCCAAAGATACTAAACTATTACGGTCCTTGTGTGTCTGTTTTTGTTATGTATTAAGTATTCTAAAAAAGAAATGTAATGTCCATGTACGCCAATATTAGGGTCTCTACAGTTGGTATTAGAGGAAAAGGAGGTAGGAATGAATCTGATCTTTGGGAACTCTCACATGTGAGCGTTGGACGAAGCATGGCTCTCCGCCCAAGGGCTTCATGAGGAAATGGCTGCCACTGGGGATGGTGGTGTGTCCCAACCAGGGGGTGTAGCCGCCCATGGATTGCCCTGATAGGTATAAATTATAGTCCATAGGAAGTAATTTCAGACCTCTACAGTTGGTATCAGAGGTAAGGTTTAGTTAACCTTTGGAAACTAGGATGCGAAAACTTTAGTGAGATCCCTAGAGATATTTCTAAGGTATGTCTACGGATGTCCCTAAGGTTAAGTATAAGTATAGGTTATAGTCCTAGAATTACAGTAATGATATTTGAATTAAACCTAATTTGTTAGATATCAAAGGTAATCCCCCTTTATTATGTTGTTTTTCATAGCATGATTTTTTCCTCTCACACTATTATTTTTGGGAATTAGAAGATGGTTGGAACCCGAAGGAACCATGTTGATCAATGTAATGGACAATGCAGTGATTTTCTTCCTGAACAAACCAATGTTATGGGAGATGGAGTGAAAAATCTTATTTCTATACTTACGCAAGCTATGAATCATTCTGGACTTCCGAATGAGCAGAGAAGGGAACAATATTCTATTGAGTCCTTCATGAGGCAACGTCCACCTTCTTTCAATGGGTCTTCTGATCCACTTGTTTCTGAACAATGGATCAGTACCATTGAAAAGATATTTTCTATACTTCACTGTTCAGAACATGATAAAGTCATTCTAGCTATTTACCATTTAGAAGGTGAAGCAGATCAGTTGTAGACTCTAATTAAGAATACAAGGCCCCATGATAAAATTGAATCCATGGAATGGGACGAGTTCAAGAACTTGTTTTTCAGTAAGTACTTCCCTCGTATTCTTCAAACAAAGATGGAAAAAGAGTTCCTTGAGCTTAGGTAAAAGGATGATGAATCTTTTGGTATATACAAAGAAAATTTTACAAGGCATGAAAGGTATGCATCTGGCTTTATCATCAAACTTGAAAGTAAATTTGATTGATTCTTCAGTGGCTTAAAACCAAGTCTTTTAAGGGCATTAGCTATAAGAGACTTCAGTAGTTATGAAGAAATTGTGCATTGTGCTATCAAAGTAGAAATTGAAGTTTGTATTACATATCCATATCATGGTTTGGACAAGAAACAAAAGATGGATTTGAAGGAGAAATCTCAGAACAATGGTGAAAAGAAGATGAATGTTTTGTTATGCTCAAAGTGTGGAAAGAAGCATGGTGGAGATTGTCTTAAAGGGACTAGAAAATGTTTTAAGTGTGGAAAAGAAGTTTATCGAGCAGCTGAGTGTCGAAGTAATGGAAAAAGGGTTGCTAATGATGTGAATAAAGAAAATACTACAGAGAACTCACCACCAACACTTCAATGCTTCAAGTGCAATGAAATGGGTCATTATGCTAATCAATTCCCTAATCCAAGGGTTAATGAAGATCGACATGAGAAACCACTTCAATCAAAGTACAAAGGGAAGTCACATGTGATCACTATTTTCGATGTTGAATATGAAAATGATGTGGTGGAATGATTAAGTGTTTATGTAAAGGGATTCCAAAATAATGTTGTATATAGTATTGTTGAATATTGGAATATTTATGTATTGGTCTATTGTGGTTTACAATAATTTTATGGTACCAGTAACCATGGAAAGTGATTGAGATATTTTTGAAAAGAATATGATATGCACATAATGAAGGGATAAGGAGAAAATGATATGTTTGACAGTATTCATGAGCTCATGACTGATATAAGGAAAAAGTTATATCATATTTTGAGTATATAGAATTTTTTGATTTCGGTATGTGGAAAGAGTTAACTTTTGACAGCATTCATGTTTTCAATAAGGTTCAATGGGTATTCATTTTTCAGGAGAATACATGATTAAGGTATTTACATGATTGGAATGTGGGCAACAAGATATATGAGGGATAAATGCTGGTATTCACATGCTTGTTATATGACCTTTTTAGTAATCGTTCTCTTTATATTATGAGTTTGGAAAGAAGTATTTTGGATAAGCCTAAATATTCGAATGGATTATGTTGAACATAAGTTAGTATTGTTTAAGGCTAGAAATTTTTTTCAATATTATTGATAGAATGTTATAATAGTATAGTTTTAGAAAAAGGACAACCCGTAGGATGGGCGACAACCCATCACGTCGGACAAGGATCCTGGAATCGAACCCACAACCAATGTGCGACAGGCCTTTATCGCCTACCACTAGCCTACAGGAAGTCACTAGTTAGTAGAAACTGGTTTTATTTTATTAAGTGCTATGATAGCTGAAGTATAAGTCCATTTTAGCAACCATATTCGATTAATCTCAGCATAGATGGACTTATGTATATTTAATAAATTGTGCTAAACTTTTTGCGATAGAAATAGATGGAATGACCTATCATTCTATCGCATAATCTGCTAACACTTCACATAAGACAAATTCAACTTCATTTCTTTAAGAGATGAAGTGGAAATTGTTCAAGGCACGAGAAATGGTGAGATGATACCGAAATAAAGTAAGTATTTCTTCTAATTCAAATTCTTCAACTTTAGGGAAATGATCTTGAAAACAAAAAAAATGTTGTCCTACTGCTCTCATATCTGATGAATCGGATGGTACCTTATATCATCAAAAATTTATGGCTTTGTGATTATTGTATTTTTCATAGACATGTCCTCTACCACTCTTCATCAGAAGTTGAAGGTTATATTTCTCTTCCATATCAATATTTTCACCTATGTTCTTTTATGTGGAAACCCAGTGATTAGTTAATTTGGGTAACCATTACGTTTTATACTTTAGTTTTTAAAGTCAACTTTTGGTATTCCTTTTTACGATGTGGATTTCTTTGAAATAAACTCCCATGTAGTAAACCATTTATAACCCCGATGAATTTCGAGGGTGAAATTCATTTTAAGGGGGGTAGAATATAACACCCCGAGATTTTATGAAAAATATTCTTTCTTAATTTCACTGATGTATTGGGTTGTACACTACACCAAAAGGAGCTTGCACTACACGCATCCCTGACATGGCCTGCTTTACACGCAATCATGACCATCCACGATATCATGTGTTGTACGCAATATCGAGTTTCACTAAACAACAATATGTTATTAAAATTTTATATAAACTAGCCGTTATGAATAGTAATACCCACTTTTTTAAATTTTATAAATTTTATCTTTCAAAATGGACTTCATTTTTGGATTTGGAATATTGAAATTAGCCTTGGGGGAATTTTTGGTATTTTTCTGAAAACTTTCAATTTTTGATGAATAGTGAAAACATTGGGTTACTATTTAAAAACCGAATTTTTATTTAAATAATTATTTATTTTATTTAAATTTATTTTAGGTAAAAAATTGATATATAATACCCATATAAGTTCAATTTAATTAATTGGAGTAATTTTATAATAATTTTAGATATATAAAAATTTTATTGAACTTTTCACCGTCTTTTACCCACCTCTTAGGAGAATTTGGAAATTCACATAAAACTTAATTTTACCGCTTTTGTGAGTGGAATTTCAAAAATACGAGAGACACAGTTAATATCAAAGACTAAAATGTGGTTCAAGGAGATGAAAATAATTTTTTGTGAATAGTGACTTTTTACTTTTATTTACCATAGTTAAAAGTAAATAGGGTAATAAACGGTAAAAATGATATTATTATTACCCTAACACATGTCCTAATTCTTTTGGATAAGTGTAATTCGACCCAAAAAACCTTAGGAATAAAAAATGACCATTTTGGTCCACTTGGATTAGATTAGGACATTTATTATAAATTTATTTAAAGAAGGTTTAAAATAGTTAAAATCTAAGTTTAATAACTAAATCATTTTTAATATAGGGTTATACATAAGATAAATTCGAATATAAATATTAATTAGAAAGCTAAAAATATTTATACCTAATGGTATTTTATTTATAATTTTTAGACATTAAATAATTTATGTTATTTATGACACAATGGTGATGCAGTAATTACCTAAATAATGAAATATTAAAATAATTGATGTTATAAATACCCAAATAAAATTAATTTGAGACTTTTTATGAATTACAATAATTTTCTAGGTTAATATGAAATGTTATTACTGAATTAATTAACTTTTTTCTAACTAATCATGTTGTTATGATTTTCAGAAAAAACCATTACCAAATAGTGTCAAAATTGACATAAAATAGTTTTAAAACAAATATTATATTATTAATTGTTATTATATTCCTAAAAATATAAGGTTTGGCCAAGATACTTATATCATGATAGGTGTATCATTAATGGACCACTTTGGGGTCTCTTGGATGTATATGGAAAGTTTATTAACTCTATAATATAAAAACACAAAGTGACATGGTAAATGTCAATCTAATTAACTAAGAGTTAAAACTAAAAGATAAGGTTAATATAATTACCCAAACATGTATAAAATATATTGGTTGAGAGGATTTCGACCCATCCCCACCTTATCTTTAAAATAAATTAATTTGGAGCTATTAGAAACCGAATATGACTTTATTATAAAATAATATTTTATGTTTTTCCAAAGGTGCCCCTCTCCTCCCTTATAAAAAGGGCACCCCTTCCCTCTTCTCTTCACACCCTTTTGAGCCTTGAGGATCAGCCAAACCCTGAAAATTTCTCTTATACACTTCCCTAGAAACATTCTGGAGGTTCTGGTCTACTCAAAAGACCAACTCTACTTCCTTAAGAGGAAGCTTAAAGGAGGTGCGTCGAAGAAGAGGTAATCTCTTCTTCTGATTCTCTCAAGTTTCATTCTTCTTATTCTTATTATTCTTTAGTTGTCTCATTATAAAGTAATAACATCAGTATTAAATATATATTGATATGTTATTATAAATATTAAACAACCTTATTTCACCTTCTATCCATCCTACAGAAAATGAAATCATCGTGCCTACGTACGTACAGAATACAGTCTCCACGCCGTGGTGTAATCTTTTTTCGACCACCACCTTACTTGGATGGGTATAATGGTGTAAATAAATAACTATATATGATTATTTTAAAGTTATATTTATTCTGAAATATTATACACACACTTCAATACAATTCCACGATCATGGGAATGATATCATCGCTCGTGCGTATGTACGGACTACCGTCTCCACGACGCGATGTGATTCATTCTCCATGTTAACCATTTATGAATGATTATAAAGTATATATAATGAATAATAATGAAATATATGACATAATAATTATACTGTATTTATGTATATCTATATGTATGTCATCCACTTAATTCCATTCAATTCAATAAGGAAACGAAAACAGCGTTCATGTGTATGTACGGCCTACCGTCTCCATGAACGGTGTATTTCATTCCATTTATCGATCTATCATATATATATATGTATATGCTGAATATATATTATATATAAATCATGTTTTACATTCTGGAATTATTTAAATCAGTATATAAGAAATAATATCAAGAACAAAAAGTCAAAACAGGTACGATAAATGAAACGGTTTTACCCAAAATGATGCTTTAACATGGAATTTACAATAGAACGGGTAATATAAAGTCATAAGTGAACCATATATGATATCATAACAATGAATATGATTATGTAATAAGTAAATTGCATTATTTAAATCAGTATACTAGAGGTTCAGATACATATGAAGCATATCAGATATAAGGTAAGGCATAACTATTCCAATCTCGCTCTTATCCGAGATAGTTTATTCATTAGTATTTACTGGGGTTTTTGTTATCATCCATGCCCATGTTTTCTAAAAATGTTTTCATGTATGATTAGTGGCATTTTTACCCATTTTTTAATTTTACCACAAGTTATGAAAGGAATCTTACTTTTGTTTACCACATGACGAACTTTTTGACTTTTCCAACAAAAGTATGAGGAGAATGTTATTTTTAACTTATACAGCGTGAAAGGATTTTTACGATTTCATAACGCCTAATTTTCATGAAGATTCCTATACAATATTGCATGATTATTTTCAAAAAAAACCCTTTTCTTTTAAAATTTCATGGCATTTTGTGAAAATAAAATGATTTTGAAGAATAAAGGATATTTTCCTCAAATATTCGTTTCAAGTGTTTTATCAAAACTATTTTCCATATAAAATGACATTATTTAATATGTTTATGTTTTAAGTATAATGTCTCCATTATTTACATGGTTTTATTATTCTTATGATGAAATGATATCCATTTTTTTATATGGATTATATTATGATGGCATGATTTTTAAGAATCCCATTCTATTAGATGGGTTATGCTATGATGTATGATTTATGATTTTGTGGCACAAGAAAGAATGATTTCATTATGAGATGGGTGGGACCTATATCTCCCTCCAATTGATTGGGCAAATATTTTTATCTCATGAGATAGACATGGCTGGAATGGTAAGTTAATCTAGTTTAGTAATACAGGACTGGAACGAGGAGTGAACTCGATTCAGAAAGGGACTTTGTCCACTAAGATGGTCTTGGCAGCAATTCCTTTGCTACTATGGAAATCATATCATGTGCTTAATGGTTTCCAAAATCACATGTTTTATTCCCATGCTATTTTATCATTATTAATGTTTCTTTATGATCTATGCCTTATGTACTGCCATGTTTTATGTCATTGCCAAATATTTTGATGTTTAAACATTATGTTCATGTTTTTAAGTTCAAATGTATATGATTTGTTTTATTCTATCCATGCTTACCATTACTGAGCATTTGAGATCTCCCTTTATATGTTTTCTTTTCCCCAGGATTTAAAGAAAGGTTTTAGGTAGGAAAAACAAAAGGGGAAGATCTTTATGGGAGATGTTTAAGATCTTTCACCACAATTAGAAGATTACGTTCAGAGTTTCCAAAGACACTAAACTATTACGGTCCTTGTGTTTCTGTTTTTGTTATGTATTAAGTATTCCGCAAAAGTAATGTAATGTCCATGTACATAAAGATTCGGGTCTCTACAACCACCACCATCACCACATAGTGAAGCTCATAGTTTTGTTTATGGCGTTTTCATCACCTCGACCTGTACTAGATAATGGTATCAATATTGACGTTGAGCACGCAAGGTACCAATGAACAGGGTAGGCAAGAAAACTCATCCAACCGCCCGAGGCTGGACATGGAAAGCACGTGGAATACCCCACATGTCTTTTCCCCTCTTGGAAGGAGAGTAATCCCCAAAAATAGGCACTCTACCAAACCCACTGGTGGCACCTCAAGCAAAAAGGTGGTCAAGCATAAAATCCCCACTGGAAAAACCAAAACCTGCTCTGACACTCCACTGCACAACCCTTCCATGAATGCACATGTCAGAGGGACTCATCCATCGAACCTCAATACTATCTGCTTTGGGTGGTACTGACTCTCCCTCATGTTTTTGATCGCATCACAAAAATGCATCTCAATGGGGAAAGAACCCCTCTTTCCCATGAATTCAAAGCTACGTCGAACAACACCAACACAGGGTTACATAGACGCCCTACGTCACCCTCGGTGACCCCTCGAACAAGGAGTTAGAAGAAAAGAGTACCTCACGCAGCGTCTAACAAGTTCTACTGAGATAAGTATAAAAATACACAGATCATACCTCTTATCATCTCATGCATTGCTGGATTTTAGACATCCATAGCACACAGCCGCCCGCGGCCCCGTCCGTCAGCTCCCTAAGCCTGACATGGGCCTCCTAGTGGTGGTGGAAGGACCTCAAAACGTCGTTCACCAAGCATAGTTCTTCCTATTCTTCTGCCAACACTGCCTCCCTGGGGACCACCCTATCCCCACCTAGGAGTTCTCTGATCACGAAAATGCCTCTGTCGTGGTGGTGCATCTACCAACTATCTGGAAAACTTCGCACATTTGGTTGAGTATTCTCACACCACGTGACCTCGCACATCACAAACATAACACTAGTCCTCCCTGTCTATCTCGGTGCTCTACACTGTCCCCAACCATGTTCCTGAGTCTCATCAAGGGGAGACTTCCGGCATCGAGGCCCTACCAATTGACGTCCCTCTGACAGAAATTTCTCTGTCACCAGTGCCTATTCTAGCACCCTGTGATGGGTGAGGATGTACAAGGGCACTATGCTGGCACGGATCTCCTCTACAGAGACCTCTCTCAAACTTCTGTGCTCGAAAGATTCCATCATGGACCACATCCAAAGAGTACCGAGTAAGGTATGTGAACCTAGTCGTGTACTCAGCCACTTCCATCACTCCCCTCTAAAGCTCCAGCAGCTCCGGAAACCATATAAAGCGTAAGAAGGAGGGGTAGTACTCCTCACGAAATAGATTCTAGAAGTCATACCATGAGAGTAACAACTCATCATGCATCTGAGTAACCCTGGCTCTACTACACCAAACTGCATGGTGGAAAAAATATTGGCTATCAAATCCACCATCTAACCTATCAGTGTCCGAACTAGCCTGAAGAGGTGAACCACCGACTCTTGCCAACCCTTCACTGTCTGAGGGTATGGCTCACCATGGAACCTCAATGGTCTCTGAGGATAGAACTCATGTAGTGTGCCTAGCCTGTGCTCGTCATCAGCCTCCACTGTCGGTACTATCTACTACTCCACAAGTGGAGGTGTTACTTCCTGTCCTCCTAGAGAAAGGGTAATCATATGATGGATCTTGAACTGAGGCTGCATCGCTCACAGAGTCGTCGTCAAGAACTGGATCTAGTATCATGGCTGGGTACCATCGCAGAGACATCCTGAATCTGATCAAGGAGTACCGCGGTAAAATGAGAATATATATATCAAAAACGATGGGGAGCTGACTCAAGAAGGACAGTCAAAGAATCAATCCTATATGATTCATGAACCAAATTCCCTGCAACAAGTGTCTTAGTGTGGCGAGTCGACAAGAGGGTTATCGGGGTCCTGGTGAATGGATACCTCGGCCTCCACACCATCACTGGACTCCCTAGCCTGAGAGCCACTCTCGAGACACGTTGAAACTATTACCCCAAAACTGAACCAATTCCTTTTTAGGGATGTCTGAACAACTCCCCAAGGAATGAACCACCTATAATACCACTTTTTCACGACCCGAACCTACCAGTCTCGAGCCGCAACTACCACAGGCCCGCCTCTATAGTCCAGGGGCTGGAGACAACCGTCTAAGGCGTAACGATCTTGGGGAGGCCTTCGCCTAAGTACCTGTACACATACACACAACCTACTCGATGCAGAAGTGAAGAGTAAAAAAACCAAAGAACAATAAACTATAACCCAACCACTGTCATGCATCAACTTCTAAATAGTACAAGTGAAGTGCTGAAAAGTACTGATAAGATAACTGATTAGAAAAAGGGGCAAAATACACGCCCAACTAGAAAAGTGTCACAACCCGGAAACAGGTAAACGAAAGTAAATAGCTGGTGAGTATCACACCTGAAAACACTAATACGTCCACTGAACATAGCCCAAGCTCTTATATCCTCTATGCTCCTCCGTAGTCTTGATCGACCTATCTGTCATCTACAAGGGCACACCAAGTTCAGGCAAAGCCCAAACAATGTTGAGTATAAAGATACTCATTAGGATGCCCTGAAAGCTCTAGGGATCAACAAAGGAGGTACTAAAATGGTGAGTAGTAGATAGAACAAAGAATAGTGTAAGAGTAAAATAGAGAGACTATAGCTTAACACAACAAGAGAAAGAAAGAAGGCTCATCCAACAAAGAGGACCTAGACACGGAAAGCACGTGGCATACCCTGCGTGTCTTCTCCCTTCCTACCAGGAGAGTAACTAAACCCAAGGAGTGGGAAAAAAAGTAGGTTGTATATGTATTCTCAACAAGAAACCCGAATGAGTGTGTAAGGGGATCTCTATCTCCAATCTCAGCCCATGAAAAGTCGCCAAAAATTCAAAGTATATCCATCACTGAGGCCCAATAGTGATGCATGCCAAAACTGCCTCATCGTTGAACCATACATCCAAGGGTCCCATTCCAGAAATCACGGAGAAAAGTCACTGACTAGCCCCATAGAAAGGCCTGAGTCTGAAAGAAGTCATCGGGTAACCCACTGCCCAGCCCTACTGAAGGGTAAACCCCAAGTGGTCGTCAGGTAACCCACTGCCCAGCCCCAATAGAGGGTAAACCCTAAGGTGAATGGGTAACCCACTACCTAGCCCTACTGGAGGGTAAACCCTAAGGTCAAAGGGTAACCCACTACCTAGCCCTGCTGTAGGGTAAACCCTAAGGTCAACGGATAACCGACTGCCCATCCCCACTAGAGGGTAAACCCTAAGGTCAACAGGTAACCCACTACCAAGCCCCGCTGGAGGGTAAACCCTAAGGTCAATGGGTAACCCACTGCCCAGCCCCGCTGGAGGGTAAACCCTAAGGTCAACGGGTAACCCACTGCCCATCCTCACTAGAGGGTATACCCTAAGGTCAACAGGTAACGCACAGCCCAGCCCCGCTGGAGGGTAAACCCTAAGGTCAACGGGTAACCCACTGCCCAACCCCGTTGGAGGGTAAACCCTAAGCTCAACGGGTAACTCACTGCCCAGCCCTGCTGGAGGGTAAACCCAAAACTTGTCTGATAGCTCCCCACTGCCCATGCCATCACTGGGTGTCACTAACAACGCTACCATGCGTAGGTTTGGAGTTCATCAAAGGAACCTCTGACTGATGACCTTTCATGATTCCACATTTAATGAGATCTTGAAAGAGGCTCTGCTCGCCCAAACAGATTACACCATTGTAATCCTCACGAAAAAACACGTGAGATAGACTATTTACTCGATGGAAACGAGCTCCCGGTGAAAAAGTTATTCAACACCGCTTTATGCCATATGGAATCTCGTGGGACCCACACCTCGGTTCCGAAAGAGGTCCGGAAAACTGCGCCATCGTGTTGATCTCAGAAAAACACACCAAAAAAACTACTCATACGCCCAAAACAGATGTCTGGTGAAAATGTAGAAGTATACTACACACAGCTTAAAAGACGGCTCCTGGGGCCCAGCCCTCAACTCCGTCTTCAATGCCTAGAACCACCCTGGTAAACTTCGCCTCGATGCCAGGGTCACAACTCCACTGATGGTGCCTAAAACAGAATCTAGATGTAGAAGTTGCAACTCCCAACGTTATGCAAACGGGGCCCTGTGGGGCACACACCTCGACCCTGAAACATGTCACGCAGATCATACCATTGTGTTCAATGCAGATAACCATGTGTCATAGGCTATTCCTTTTCCATGAATGGACTTATGAAGCATGAGTCATAAAAATGCAACATACGTCCGAAAGCCGCCTCGTGGGGCCCACGCCTCGGGCCCGAATTTAGGCAGGCGGATTGCGTCATCACAATCCCCTCGGAAGAACACTCAGAAACGAGTACTCAAACACCCCAAATGGGTGTCAGGTGAAAAGGTGGCCTTTCACCGTAAAACGCGAGAACCAGGCCCTATGGGGCCCACACCTTGTCTCTAACCCGAACGCTTCGGAAAGCATCTCTAAAAGTCAGCACGAGGACTAGGGTCACACTGCCGCTGATGGCACGTCAATCGGACATCCCTAACAGGAGTTAGGTCTGACCCAAATTAATTAATTAATTAATTAATCGCATTAAGTTTTTCATTCCACCAAGCAACGAAACCAAACCTCAAGGGTTCTGAACCAACTTTGGAGGGACTGTCTCAACTCAAGGGCCACAGTGCCTCTGACGGCATGTCAAACGGACATCCCGCTCGTGAATACATCTATTGTAAACTTTTATAATAATTTAATATTATTAAATTAAAGTGTTTCGGGTCACCTGTCTTCGGGCGCAGAACCCAAAAACCACAAAACTATACTTAAAAAAGTCTTTCTCGAAGATATGGACCCACAACCAAAGACGGTGCATTAAACAGACGCTTCATTTAAGAGATACAGCCCCTTGATCGCAAGGGGACCAATCGGGCCAGTTCACCCCGACCGGCCCAGTTCGAACAGCCGGCCCGTGGCCCAGCCCCAGGTCCATCCCGACTCTCCGCAGCCCACTCCAGCAACACCGGACTCGCCTCAGGTCTGTTTCTCCAAATCAGACCGGCCCGTGGCTGGTCTTCTCTGCGTCGTGCCAGTAGGAACCATGAAATACGAGTCCTTTTTCGCTGCTCCCCCCCCCCCCCCCCCCCGAGGCGCTGACCTCGGGGCTCCTCCCCTAACAGCGCTGGGTCCGACGCCGTCATCGTCGTCCTGCAGAGCGCATCGTCGTAGCACCTCCACCCAATGCCACCTTGGCTCCCCGCTCCGCCACACCGGTGGCCGCCTCGGCTCCCCGCTTCACCACGCCGGTCGCCGCCTTGGCTCCCCGCTTCCCCACGCCGGTCGCCGCCTTGGCTTGGCTCCTCCCTGAGCTACTTCATCAGCGCCACCCACAACCGATGCCACCACCTTGTCCGAACAACCGACCACACCCACTACCTGACACCCGACCTTCGGCCACCACCCTTGCCGAATCCGGGGCTTCCAACGAACGCTGCCACCACTCCGGTGGCCCGATTTCAAATTCGAATAAATATTCTAAATCCTTGGGTTGAGGCCTTCGCAGTGCCTTCCCCCAATCAATGATCCAACAAATATTTGAGTGTCTGAATATTGGGACGAAGAACGTCCAAGAACTAAAAATTAAAAATGGGGCTCGGGCATTGGCTGTGTTCGTTCGGCCATCTCCCCAAGTCTAAAATTGTAGAATTCAAACAATGGAATTTACGAAAACCCATGAAATCAATGAAGGTGAGAAAATTAATCAGAAATCCTACCTTGAATCGGTCGTGTGTCATTGGTGGCATGTCCACGACACTCCTTCTTCGATCCGCCAAGGTTCCAGTGATGGTCGATCCTCGATTCGGTGAAGAACGGCAAAGAGTTCCGAAGAAAAAGAGAGAGAGAGAGAAAGAGAGAGAGAGAGAGAGAGAGAATGGAAAATTTATGGATTTCCCTTAAATCCACCACTTAAGTAAATTTATAAACTCCCTGACACTCTGTCGATGGGCATGGATTCTGAAACCTCCACGCTCGCTTATTTTATATCACGCCTAGAAAAAACAACCCATTTCGAACTCAATAGAAGTCTCGGATTTATATTCTGAGGCATCATTCGAAAGTTATTTGAAAAGAACGCTAGTGATAAAAATCACTAAGTCATTATTTTAAAATGACAATTTTTCCCCTAGGTGACATCTCTCACAGCAGGCCCGTGCCCGAAACCTTTACACCTCGCCTAGGGTAAACAGCACGCTTCTTACGCAATTGTGCCCTCAAATTTCTGATCTGATCTACCATTTAGGGGGAAACACAACCCCTCCATGTTTATAGTATAAAAACACTTAATATTTTTATAAAATTTATTCCAGGCACACCGGGCCTCGGAATTTCACGTTGTCTCAGGCCGTAGCTCTGGAAATATATGTAGAAATATTCCAAAGTCTTTTAGGGAAAAAACTGGTTCTCTACAAGTTTAAATGTTCTTTTTATGGTTTTCCTTATAAATTTATGTTTTCCCCTATTCTAAATCTTGGTTTTCCTTTTGTGGTTAGAACTTATGGATATATTTTGTTTTGGATTGTACTCCTATGCAGATGGTTTGATCTTGCAGATATGATGAATTGTGGTTTGGTTTGTTCCTTGGTTTTTAGTTTCTCTCAATGGGGTCCCCTTTTGGTGGGGGGTTTTGGTCTATGTGGGGAGTTCATGGGCTAGTCTATGATGGGTTTCCCAATTGAGTCTGTGTTGGTTGGTTTAATATTTTCAGTTCTTAATGGTGGAGAGACTCACCATGGATCCTGTTGGGGTTTCTTTTGGTGTTGGTCAGTACAGGTTGGTTTCTAATAGTGGGAAGTCCATTCCAATCTCCCATGTTGGTAATCTGGTTTAGTTTTCTATGTTTTATTATCAGTCAGAGGTTTTTTTGGAGTTGTCTTATTTCAATTTCCTTTCATTATAGGTAAACGTTTGGATTTTAGGAGTACTTATAATGGTTTTGTTGGATCCAAGATTGTAGAAGTGTTAGTTTGGGTTTTTCATTGTATTTCAAAAATTTGTTTGGTTTCATTAGTTAGTTTTGGGTTATTGGTGTGAGTATCATTTTGGTGGTGGTTGACATTCTTTTTGTTTTGAGGAATTAGGTCATGCGAGTATGTGAGTATTTTTCTTTAATCGGTCAACTATAGGTGTTATGTCTTTATAGGGGAAAAAGTGTAATAGTGGGGAGGTTTTTCACACCCAAATTTTTATTTTCATCCTTTTTCCCAACTTATCATTTGTCTCTTGGTTTTTATCATGATTTTTGGGTGTTCTGGATTTAAATTTTGAGTTATCGAAGTTTTTGGTAGTATTTGGCCTTATTCATGGTTAGTGTGAAAGTTTTGGTGAGGAAATGGAATGGTGGATAATTTGGTTCACCCCTAGTGTCACTTCTCTATGGTGTTTGATTGATTTATGGATTATCTTCTTAAGTTTAAATAGTTATAGGGTTTAATGGGTGATATTTGGGGGCCTTTATCTAGGTCACATGGATAAGGTGAATGGTTAGTTTAACCATGCATCCTAAGTGTGCACAGGTTTCATGGTTAAGGTGCATAGTTAAACTAACCATGTATCCTAAGTGTGCAGCCCATGAAACACTAGACAGTGGGGAATTTCACAGTTTTTAAACGGTTTGTTAAACCATGTGATCTAACCATAAAATCCACTTAGGAAAGGGTATTTTCAGATTTTCTTATTCTTTTGAAGTGGTCTTTCTTCCCTTGTCAACCTTATTTGAACCCTAGAAACAAGAAACAGAACATGGTGGTTTTTGGGTCCTCTAAGCCCCTCAAAGTGGGATTCAAGGTGGTTTCTTAGTGATTATTTTCCTGGACTAAATGATAGGGATCCTCTCTCTTTATCCTTTATTTTTCTTCCATCTTCCCTTTTTTATCTAACCATAGTGACCATTTTTTGAAGATTTGGGTAACTAGGGTGGTGAAAAATTGGGGGGTTTATTTCTTTGGGTTCCTTGTGGATTTTATTGCTTCTTAGAACCTTTGTAGAGTCATTTTGGTTTGGCATTGTGGAAGTGCATGTGATTTTATGTAGGTTTCCCTTTTCACTTTCCCTTTAAATTTAATATTTATTAGTTTCTTACTTGTCACACCTTCCTTATATGTTAAATAGTGATGTGTGATCTTTGGAATAATTATTTGATGTGAAATGAGGTGGTTTTCGTAATTGTTTTGAAGTATATAGCATTTTTTTTGTTATGTGATACGCACCAAGTGCTTGTTAAAATGACCAAATGGATATTTCAAGTGGAATATGGTTCTCAAATCATTTATTGGATTTGTAAATTAATTTTTGACATCTAAAATGGTGTATTGGATTAATAAAATGAATTTATAAATGGTTTGGACATGAAATTAGTGTGTGTTTGGTTCTTTGAAAATTGGTTGACTTGTGATGATGATGTGTGGCTCATTTGACATCTTTTTGAAAAAAAATTATCTTGAAAACACTCCATGGATAATCATCTTGGCTTGGTTATGTTGAATATTGTGGGATAAAATACTGAGAGTCTCCATTGTGTTTAGATATTTTAAAGGCAAGAGATTTTTCCTTGGGTATCTTGAGGGTGATTTATTGTGTGAGTTTCTTATATATGATATATGTGAATGTGATTAGATGCTCAGTTGGAATTATTGGATCACACCCACTTTAATTTACTGTTTACATGGGAACCTGGAATATCTAGAGTATTTTTTGTGAACGGTTGTTGCACTATCTTAGGATTACACTCTGTCTAGCAACCCATACTAGGGAATTTGTTTGTTTCATTTTTTTACTATGGGATAGTTCCCCTCAGCCAGAACAGCTAGGGTGAAATCAAGAGTTTGGGTGGAATTTGATTTCATAAGGTGAGTCATGCCTTTGGGATGAGTCAAGGTGTATAGTATGTTTTAAATTATTACAATAAGCTTCTAGGTTCTCCCATGTTCTTTGAATTTTAGTTTTATGTGGAGGATGTTTGAGATGCTTGATTGGTTGGTTACTCTTTCTTTCTATTTTCCATTTCCCTTGTTTCAACATTTCTTTTTCCTCATTTTATGGTGTATCTCTTTGATAAAAGTGATAAAGTGGTTTTAAAATGTTTATAGATAGTGATTTTGAAAAAAAATTATACTTCCTCGCTCTTTATCCCTCTTTCTTTAAAATATTAAAGCTTCCTTATTGGAAAAGAAAATGTTCAAAATAAAAATGGTAATGGACCATGTTTTCTTTTAAAGAAAAAAATGTGTGGAAAAGACTAGTTTTATATATTTTATTTCAAAATTAAAATTGATTTTGATTTTATTTAAAGGGAGTGAACTAGGAATATATTTTTAAGGCATTCCTACTGAGTTCTAATACTCACATCTATAGTTCTTTCTTGTTTTTATCTTGTGGTGCAGGTTCTGTCTTGGTTTTGATTGTCATGGTTGATGTTTAATTTTGGTATCAGAGAGTGAACCTCGGGGTCACATAGAGACTTTGTGGTTGGAAAGTTCAATTTGGGTTTTCTTGTTTGGATTTGGATGCATTTTCAGATTTTGTATAAATGAAGTTCAGTTTTTGAATTTTTTATTTATTTTATTCAGGATACTCTATTTGTTTCTATTGTTTTATTTTTTTTATTGGGTGAAATCATTCCATTGGTTTCTCTATTGATGCATAGACACTAACTTCTAGCCTTATGGGATTGGTAATTCCTCTCATTCCTTATCGCGGATTGGCTTAGTTGACCGGTTCGGGGTCGACCCAGGTTGGTTCGTGACAAGGTCTTTAATAGAAGATGTATATATCTTAACCAAGATATTTTAATTTTATTTCTTATTATACTTCCTCTAAACATGTTTTATCCATTAAAACATGATGAATCTAGAATTATAAATATATTTATATGTTATTTTGATGATTCCACAACTATTTACCATATCTTCTCAATCAAATGGGAAATGAAAGTATCTCTAATGTGTACGTGTGGACTACCACCTCCACAAGGTGATACAATTTATTTTCCTCCACCAAAATTCATGGTTTATTATTATGATATATTTAATTATTATATATTATATTTATTTTAAAATAATTATTATATAAATATGATCCTATATTTACCTTTCTTTTATTCAATCCATTAAAAAAGGAAATGTCACTTGTGCACAAGTATGGGCTACGATCTCCACGTAGTGATGTAATTAAATTAACATAAACTATTTTTATGAATGGTTATAAATAAGTATATAATTATAATGTATGATTCTAATATAATTATAAACATTCTATATATGAATTAACTATGATCAAATTTTAAAAACCACAACCGCTAAATCAAAACATACATGAAAAATGAAGTAGTTAACACTCGGAATGATGATGATAATAATGAAAGAATTTTAATGAATAAGAGATAAGATGTTATAAGTAAAATATTTTTGGAATTATAGGTATTAATATGGTTTTGTTATATAAGTTTAGAAAATCTAAATTTATTATACAGGAGGTTAGTGCACTTAGGAAGAAAGTTGGACTTGAGGGAAGAGTTTCTCATTTCACTATTGTTTCCTTGAGACATATGTCATATTCACCGATTATTATTTTAATTTGGTGTATATACTTATCATTTAATATTTTATATCTTGAATTAATTTTTATTCATGGTATTTAATGTTTTATATGAAATTATTCCTTTCATGTGGGCTATTATTCAAAAATAATAAATATTGTAAGGGTTTTATGTTATAATCTCATTTTTACTGGGATTATTTATGATTAATATTTTTTTATGATAAAATTAAATGATATATCTCTCCCAAATATTATACGCTTTATTCTAATATGTTTATTTCTATAGATTACATGTTTTCATTTATTTTTCCCTTATTTAATTAATAAATATACTAAAAATATTTTTCAAGGAAAATTGGATTTATTTATATTTTTAATCGGGAATATTTTCATCCATGTCCATATTTTATTTAAAATGTTGAAGGATATATTTTTAATATTATCCAAATATTTTTCATATTAATTCTTACCCATGTTTTACTTTATATAAAAATGATTTAAATGAATCCTCCTTACATTTTCAGAATGAGGTACTTTTGACTTTTTACTGAAATTGTGAAAGGGTTTTTTATTAAATTACACCACATAAAAGTATTTAACTAGAACTATAAATACTCTTTTATTTGAATATTTCTTTATAATTTTCCTTGTTTATTTTCAAATAAAATTTTTTAATTAAAATTTTTATTAATTTTTATTTTTAAAGTAATTGAATTCAAAATAAAATGGGTACTTTCCTCAAGAAATGTTATACTAATATTTCAAATGTATTTTTCATTTATAACAACATAATTTGATATTTTTAATGAATTAATAAGGATATGTTCCAATTTTACCATTTTAATTATTTCTCTTCAAGGTTTATAATTATGATGATGAAATGTTTATGAAACATGAATCCCTTCCATGTGCTATGATTTGATTATATGGCGATTTTTTATGATCTTATGGCACACATATGTATGGTTTTCATTATGTGAATGGTGGTATTTGAATTATAATAACTTATAATGCATTGGGTATAGATGTTTATCTCATGAAATAATAGGGACATGAATGGGGAGTCGACCCAATTCAGTAAGAGTCTCTTTCTAATAAGATAGTCTTGGGAGTGAACCTCAACTACAGAAATGATGAAATGAAGAGTGAACTCAATCCACTATAATATTTGTTATAGTGAGAATTGACTAAGTAAATTATTTTCTACACTCATGTGCATGACCAAATCTTATTTCTTATGATTATGATATTTTCTCAAGGATTTTGATTAATTGATGTAGATTCTAAACTCTTATGACCTGTGTATTTTGATTGATAAAACTTTATATCATGTTTTATTATTATGATCTATGAATTGATGGGAAATATTTTCTATTATTACACTTATGTTGTCAAACCCTTATTCTGATCTTAATATCACTTATGATCATTTATTGATAGCTCTTATGTTTACCTTTACTGATCATTTTAGATAAACCTTTATTATATTTACCTTACCCATTTTACTGAGAAAGGTTTTAAGTATGTTTTGTATAATAAGGGTTATAGTTGTGAAGAACATAATGGGAAATGTTGTTGATCATTTATATACTAGTAATTTATGTATCTAAATTTCCAAATATAGTAAACCTTTGAAGTTATAGAATCGATCGTAATGATATATAATGAATGGTTCTATTAATAAAATGTTCTATTTGTGTATGAAAAGTTTGGATCACTATAGTTTATATCAAAAAAAAATTAGTTACTTTTATAAAATTGGATGAGCAATCTTTAGTGAGAACCATTAGAATAATCCTATGTATATGAGAATATTTTATTTTATGGTAAAGAAATGTGTGTGGATTTACAAATAAAATACATACCTATCTAGATACTACAAGTGGATATATTTTAGAATAGATGTATCTAGGGGTAATAATCCATAAAATAATTTGTTGCATATATCTAGGGAATAATTTTTTTGCATGGTGAATGAGACCTTACTGTGCACCTGGTTTAACACTCCTAGGGGGTATGATTAGATTAATTTTCATTTTATTTAATAGTCATTATGAAGTATCTAAATATTTAATGGTTGTAGAGAACCTAGGATAAATCTAAGGTATCATATATTGAAAATAATATTCCATGATTCATACATTCTATAAATTATTTTCATGAATACATGATTTACCACTATGATTATGTTTTCTAATACTATAAATTTTGGTTTTAGTCAATGATTAGAACTTGAAGGAACCATGTTAAAACTTAATTTTATGGAAAATTAAATGAATTTACTCATAAGAAACTTGATGTTATGAGGGATAGAATGAAAACATTACTATTATTCTTATGTAACTTTCTCAATACCTGAATCATGTTGAGATTCCAAATGAGTAAAGGATGGATAATATGTTGTTGAGTCCTTCATGAAGAAAAATCCATATTCTTTTAGTGGGACTTTTTATCTAATAATTACTAAGGAATGGATTAGTACAATTGAAAATATATGTTTCACTATCCAGTGCATGGAACATGAAAAGGTTATCTTAGTCATTTATCATTTGGAAAGTTAATTAGATCAATGGGGGACTCTTATAAATAATACAATGAAATGGGAATAAATTGAATCCATAGTGGGATGAGTTTAGAATATTATTTTTCAAAAAGTACTTTCCCTGTATTCTTCCTAGGATGGTGGATAAGAAATTACTTGATATTAAGAGGAAGGATAATGAATTTGATGGTACCTATGAGGAAAATTTTTCAAGACTTACATGGTATGATTATGGTATTATTATTGGATTGGGAAATAATATTGATTAATTATTGAATGTATTAAAACCAAATCTATGAAGGGAATTGACCATAAGAATCTTTAATAGCTATAAATAAATCTATTGATATGCTATCAAAGTGGAAATGGAGATTGGAGTCACCCATAAATCTCATGGATTTGATATGAAAAAAACTATAGAATTCAAATAAAATTCTAATAAAAATCTATAGATGGAAGAAGATAGGTTTTCATTTATTCCATAAGTTTGGATTGATTCATGTAAGAAATTTTCTTAATGGTATTGGAAAAAAAGTAAGTGTGTGAAATAATTTCACCGCCCAATTGAATGTTTCAGTAATATGAAAAAGATAGAAAATGATACAAATGGTGAGAAATATTCACAGAATGCACCAATCACACTCCAATGTTATAGTTTCAAGGATTGAGGACATTATTTTATCCAGTTCTCAAATATGAGGGTTAATAATCATGATATACATTAGTAACCTTTTAAGCATGTATACAAAGGGAAATATCATGTGATCACTATTGATGATGTGGGGTTAGATAATTAAGTGGAGAAAGATACCTTTACCAACCACTCTAGAAATAATATTGTATTATTAGATTCTAGTTTTACCCAATATTTTATATCTGAATATTTTTATAAGTGTATCACATTTCCACCTCAATTATTAGATTTTTAAATAACATTAAAAAAATCTAATGGTATGATGATCTCATCTCAAGTTTATAAATCTTACCCAAGTGAAGTTTGTGGTAATATGCTACATGAAAATATTGTTATTCTTCCCCTAGATGAATTTGATGTAATTTTTGGAATGGAATGGATTTATTTGTATAAATACAATATAAATTATCAAGGAATGGAATTTTCATTTTATATTCTGAACCAAACTATGGTTGTCTATCAGTGCGAGGATAAATATGAACTTCCAATGGAAATTACAACTATTTAATGGGTCCTAATTCTTATTAAAATGGTGTATTTATCTAATATGGTTTTATAGAAACTAGAAATCCAATATGTTCCTATTTTATGGGAGTTTTTTGATATATTTGTAGAAGATTTAACTATTCTTCCTATGAATTGTGAAGTTCAGTTTTCAATAAAAATCATACCCGATGTTACACCAATTTCAAAGACTCCATATAAAATATCCTTGATTGAGTTGTAGGAATTGATCAAGAATCTACAGGATAATATTGATATAGGATTTAATTGTCCAAGTGTGTCACCAAGAGTTTCACTTATAATTTTTTTTGCAATGAAATATATAAAAATGGTGATTTTCATTAATTATTGGAAACATAACTTGAACATGATCAAGAATAAGTACCCTTTTCCCATATTGATGACTTGTTTGATTAATTATGAGGAGATAAATATTTTTTACAATATTTACCTTTAATCTAGATATTTTAATTTGAGGGAAACAAGTGAATACATACCCAATATATCCTTCTATTCAAGGTATAGACATTTTGAATTTATAATGATGACATTAGTCTTACTAATTCCACCTCTATCATTTTGGATTTAATGAATGGAATATTTATATATTACCTTGGTCAGTTTTTGGTAGTATTTGTATATGATATTAAAAAATGTTACAATATAAAGGAAGAGAATGAATATAACTTAAGGATTTTATTGAAGACCCTAAGGAATGATATGTTATTGGAAAAATTTACAAAGTGTTAATTTTTTCTATATAAAGTTTAATTTCATGGTTAAATAATCTAAAGAGAATAAATATTGGTGGATATATAAAAAAATCTATTTAACATTATCCTAGTCCAACAATTATGATGGATATACGTATTTTTATTTTATTGGATGGATATTATTGGGGAAATTTTAAGGATTCATCATGAATATCTAATCCACTAACCAAGTTAACTTAGAAGATTGGTAAGCTCCTTTGGAATAATGAATGTGAAGAAAATTTTAAGGAGCTAAAGAGAAGATTAGTTAGTACACTTTTGGTCACATTACCCAGTAGTGTAGAATAGTTTGTGATTGATAGTGATGCATCAAAAAACCATATAGGTTGTGGTCTTATTAAAAATGATATGTTGATAGCTTATGTGTCATTCCAATTGAACATTCATGAGAAAAAATTCCAAAATCTTGATTTGGAGTTAGCAGTGGTAATCTTGGAATTAATGATCTGGAGGAAGTATATTTACAGATAAATGTGTGACATAAATTTTTATCATAAATGTTAAAAATATATATTCACAAAAAAAGAGTTTAATATCCTCTATAGAATATGGTGGGATTTTTTTAATGATTATGATACCTAAATACATTACCACCCTAGGAATGTGAAAACATTGGATGATGATTTGAGCCAAAAGGATCATGTCAGCTTATCTATGATGAGGATAATAATAGATTTAATATTTATGGATTTTAAAAGAATGGACCTTGAAATCTTGAATGAAGGTGATAAATATTATTTTACTCACATGAGTGTTTAACCATCTATCCATGTGAAGATTAAAGTGGTACAAAAAAGAGGATTTGGAGCTACAAAGGAAGACAAGAAATGTTCTTGAGTTCAACCTTGATTGTGATGAAATTATAACGTTTGGGAAATAATTATGTGTCTCTTTAATACTATACATGATGAAGGAAATGTTGGAATAAGCTCATAAATAATTATTCTTAATTTATCCTAAAAATACAAAGACGTATAAAGATCAGAAAGAGTTTCTCTTGTGGGAAAACATGAAGAGATATATTGTAGAGTATGTATCTCGATGCTTGGTATGTTATAAATTTAAGAATGAGAGATATAATTCAAAAAGTATGTAATAACCATCATCCATACTAGAATATAAATGGAGAAACATGACCATAAATTTAATTGTCAAACTCCCCACGAAATCTAAAGGCCAAAATTCTATTTTTTTATAGTTAATCACCATATGAATTAAACATGATTCATATCTATTAGAAAATATTTATCTCTTGATAAAATTTCCATGATATCCATTAAGGAAGTGGTAGGGTTTCATGGAGTACCACATTCAACTATATCTAATCTGGATCTAATATTTACCTCGAAGTTCTATAAAATTCATCAGTATGTTTTGGATACAATGTTGTGTTTCAGTACTGCCAATAATCCTTAGATGGATTCTTAGTATGAGAGAACCATTAAAACCCTATAGGATAGGTTTATATGTATTTATCTATATTTAAAAGGTGTTTGGGATCAACACCTTCCTCTAGTAGATTTTTCATACAATAATAGATTTCACACTACATTCATATTACTCCTTATGAATCACTATATTGAAAGAATTTTAGAACTCTAACATATTGGGATGAAGTTTGAAACATATATAGCTAAGTAAATGGTATATAATGTTATATCCATTCATCATCACATCTTGGTAGCTCAAATTAGATATAATATTTATGTATATAATTGTCAGTGAGATATCCAATTTGAAGTTAGTAAGATGTTTTCCATATTAATGTACCCAGGGAAGATGGTTACGATATTCAGAAATAATGGAAGATTGATTTCAATATATACTAGTCCTTTCAAGATTTTTGATCAAATTGGGATGGTTTATTATTTATTGGCACTCCCATCAAACCTATCTTGAGTTCAAAAGGTGTTCAAATTATCTCTTCTGAGGAACTACATACCTAATCCTTCACGTAAATCAAAATCATAGGTTATACCGATTTACCAAAATATTTCTTATTAATATCAACCAATATAAATATCATATCATAGAGATAAATTTCTTTAGAACAAGACTACTCACTTACTTAAAGTTCTTTGGAGGAATCAAAAATTTTAGAAAACCTACATGGGAACATAGTGATGTATTGAAGCAGAGATATCCTAATTAGTTTGTATTAGAGTTATATAATTTCAAGGGTAAACTTAATTTTAATTGGATATAATGTAACACCCTAATATTTTATATGTTTTAACTTTGAAATAAACTTGAGGTATTTGATACATTTCCTTTAACGCATACTTGAGTCTATATGAACCATGATATATTAAACTATTATAACCTATCCATTAAATTGTTAGGTATGAATAATAATAACCACATTATTAAAATTATTTAGAAAAGTTTTAAATAGTTAAAATTTATTCAAAATAAATAAGTACTCAATTTTCAGAAATGCCATTTTATGCTTTAAAAATTTGTTTTCTTCAATAATAGTTTTTATCACATTTTTCTGTGAAAACATTATAATTAATTTTTACCATTTCTAGAAATTATAGTTATGGAAATTAATATAATTTTTTAAACTATCATTTTAATATTATCTCAGGGTAAATTATTAGGATTTTTCTAAATATTGTTATTTTTTCAGTGAAAAGTGAAAAATATCAATTTTTGTTTAAACTATCATTTTCAAGTAGAAGTAACATTATTTTTTGAATATTATTTCAATTTAAATAAATTAAAATTTAATTAAAAATAATAAAATTAATTATATATTAATATTTATTATACTTAACTTTTTTATAAGTTAATATTTTGGATTATAAACACATTTTTTCTAAAAATTGTTTTTATGCGCACAATGGGTTTTATAATAATAACTTAAATTAATGTCTATTTATTAATTTTTTTTAATTAAATTTTTAGATTATATATACATTATAATATTTTAACATTCCTTTTATGGTTTTTTAAGGTAAGTAATGGATGAAAATTAATTTTTAATATTGAAATATCTTTTTTTCAAAATCGGGTTTTCATTGTGGTTTTTTGTGCTTATTTAAAATTAAATTCTACTAATTATAGAAATATAATTTGGTAAAATTGGTTCCATATTTTTAATAATCATAATTAATTTAATTTAATAGGTTTAACTTATTTTTTTCCTAATAAATAATAAAAATAGTAAAATTTTGATATTACGTTTATGGTTTAAATGAGTTTATCAGGGGTTAAACCAATATATAAGGGTAGTATTTTCTCCCAAACATGTTTAATTATTAATTTTTGAAGATATTTCAACATTATAATGTATTATATTTTAATAATTGTCCATTTTTATCCACTTTCCCATGTAAATGACCTTATATCATTTAAATATTTTAAGAAATTTATTGTGTGTCCCTCCCATCACTTATAAAAGGGATCCTCTTATCCTCATTTATTCACACCATTTGATCCTTAAGTATTATCCAATACCTTATCTAAAACTTTACTATATTAATTACTTTCATCATATATATTATTATTTTCTCCTAATACCATTCCTATAAGGATTAAGGTGTAAGCCAAAGTAGGTCTCTCAAAGAAAATGTATAGATATTAACCAAGATCTTTCAATTTTATTTATTCTAATACTTCCTATAAAAATGTTGCATACATAAAAAAAATATGATTGATATAGTATCATAAATATACTTAGATTTATTATGATGATTTAACAAAAATTAATCACCTCTTCTCATTCAAATGGGAGATGAAAGTATCGCTCATGCGTACGTATCGACTACGGCCTCCACAGAGAGATATGATTCATTTTAACACACCATAATTAATGGTCACTTATTATGATATATTTAATATTTATATATATGATATTTATATATTATATTTATGTTATAATAATTATTCTTAAAATTTTAGTTAATATTTTCCTTTCTTTCATTCCATCCATTGAAAAATGGAAACATCACTCCTGGGAATGTACGGACTATCATCTCCAAATAGTGATGTAATTAATTTTTCATCACCAGATTTTATGAATGATTATAAATAACTATATAATTAATATATATTATAATTATATCATGATTAAAATTATATATATTAGTTAACCATGATCAAAGTTCAAGGACCATAATTTCCGAACCAAAACATATATGAAAAATGAAACATTTAACACTTGAAATTATGATGATAATGAAATATTATTAATGAATGGGTGATAATATTTTATAATTAAATCATGTATCATATTATAGGTATAATATGGTTCTATTATATAAGTATAATAATTTAAAATTTATTATATAGGAGGTTAGATCACTTATGAAGCAAGATGGACCTGAGGTAAGGGTTTCCTGTCTCACTTTTGTTTACATGAGACATATGACATATTCACCACATATTTCCTAAACTTTGTGTCTATACTACCCATTTGATATTTTATATCATGAGGGGTCTATGATTCAAAAGTAACCAAATTTATAAGTGTTTTATGTTTCAATTCCATTTTTACCAGGATTGTTTATGATGAAGATTTTAATATGATATAATTATATGATATATATCTACCAAATATTATTTATTTTGTTATCTTGTATATTTTCCATAGATTACATTTTTTCATTTATTTTTTCCATCTTTAAATACTTAGGAGACCAAAATAATTTTTTAAGGAAAACTAACTTTATTTCTCTATTATGTCGAGAATATTTTCATACATGTCCATATTTTCTTTAAAATTATTTCAAGAATGTTTTTAATATTATAAAAAGATTTATTAAATTCATTTTTTCATGTTTCAATTTATTAAAAAAAAATTAATGGAATCTTATTATTGTTTTCTAAACCAGTTACTTTACACTTTTTACTAAAAATTTAAAAGGAGTTTTTGTTTTAATGTACACCACAAGAAAGAATTTACCTACCACCCTGAATACTCTATTATTTGGAGATCACTTTATATGTTTCATTGATTATTTTCAAATAGATTTTTTCCTTAAAATTTTTTATATTTTTATATTTTAAACGACTGATTTCAAAATTAAATGTGTATTTTCTTCAAGAAATATTCTAGTGATGTTTAAAATGTATTTTCATCTATAATATAATCCTTTTATTTTTATTATGATTTAATGGGGATATTATTCAGTACTAACTTATTTATTATTTCTTTGGATTTTTTATAATTGTGATTATGAAATTTTTAGGAAACTAATATCCTTTCTATGGGTTATGATTCAATGATATGATGAATGATATATGATCATATGGCTCAAGTATGTATGGTTTTCATTATATTATAGGTGGTCCTAGAATTATATTGACATATAATTCATTGGGTAAGTATGGATATCTCATGAGATAATAATTAATGTAATGGATAATGAACCCATATAGGTAAGTAAATTTTTCCAATAAGATACTCCTAGGAGTGAACCTTGACTAAGGAAATAATGGGATGGGGAGTGAACCCAATTAATTATGATAGTCTTGGAAGTTAGCCTTGAATAAGGAAATAGTTTTCTATAATTATGTTCATGAAACAAACATATGTCTTATTATTATAATATTTTCGCATTGCTTGTGATTTATTAGTAATGATTACACACTCTTATGTCTTATGTATTTTGATTGAAAAAAATAATTGTCATGTTTCATGATTCGGGTCTATGAATCAATGGATATGATTTTTAATTATTAATCTCATGATCTCAGACTCTTATTCTTATATTATTAAAACTTATGATCAATGATTGATATCTATTATTTTTACCCTTACTAAGCATTTTTTCTCACCCTGTCTTATGTATCCCTTCCCCAGGTTATGGAAAAATGTTTTAAGTATGTTATGTCTAAGAAGGATTATAATTATGAAGAACTTAATTAGAAATGATATATATAATTTATATACTATTTTTTTATGTATCTTTGTTTCTAAATACACTAAAACTTTTCAATTATTTCATAGATTTTATTGATATGTAATGAATGTTTCTACTAATAAGATATTGTATTTATGTATGAAAACTTTTGGGTCACCAAAATATCATATTATATGATTGATAATGGGAATTATCATTTATAATCTAATATTGATATAATAACCTATTATAATTGTTTTAGTAAAGTTTTAGTTATATTTCATAATATTCCCTCTAAGGTTAATATAGAAGAATTCTCTATTTTTATAAAACTTGACGTTCAATAATATCTTATGATATCTCATTTAATGTATTTTAAAATAGAATAAAATCATGTTTTTTATGTATATTATACCATATAATTTTTAGTAATAATAAAATTTGAGTAAGAAATTTATATGTAACTCTTCATATCACACACTATGATATTTCCCCAAACACCTTACAATAATAAGTTTCGTTGAGAAATCGGTAGGAAGAAAATTTGATTCATTGATGAACGTGGATATGATACTAATGTAGGATTTTGGAACTCTATGAAATGAACTTCAAAGAGGAAGGAATCCTAGAAATATCTTTATCTATCATTAATGGTATCAAAATGTTAAAAAATGAACATAAATACAGGCATACCTTCACTATTTTAATAATTATCTCTTTCATATGTAATAGAGTGATGGAGTTTACTTGGAAGGGATAACCAAGAAGTAGTATTAAAAATATTACTTCCTCTATGGTAATTACACTAGACTTGGTTCCTCATTCATAATGAGAGGATCAATTTTAATCAATTGTGTTTTATCACCTTCCTTAAAAAATATGAATGAAGAACCAGAGAATAAGAGATGTCTGACTATGTAATGTGAATATCACAAGTATGTCTAACAAATGGATCTTATCCCTTTCTATATCCTCCCTTAATTCAATGAAGGGATTCAAGTATTATCTTAAAAACTAATGGAAACCATTTTTCATTATGATAATTCATATCCCCTTTGATATTTTATAGTTTCAACATTTTAAATTATTATCATGTTATAAATAAATCTATGTCATTTTTTCATAACTAATGAAAAATGTGGGATAGTAGGCATGTTCCCTGCACTAAAATTTATAATCCCATTATATGTTGAGAAAATGCAGTATATATATATAAAGAGTATTCATATAACAATACATATGTGATAATGAATTATCAAGCTTCTCTATAAGGATACATGTTCAGAAATGTATTATCAAGCCTAATATGTATCATATGCATATCACTAACTATGATATAGTGGATATATTATAATATTATATCCAACATTTTACTAAAAATTCAACACTAATGATTTGGAAATGAACATATGTCCATGTGGTGCCCGCAACTCAAGTTGTGTAATTAATTGTTAGGTTGGGTTTATGTGATGATTTTCAAATAGAGATCTCTCCTTACTTATTTCAATGGATACTTTCTGTTTTGTGTATTTTAAAACATATGTTGCATAATATTTGATGGAATATTGATTCAATTTAGTTTTTTAACATTAAATTTTTTATACAAGAGGTGTGACTAATTTATAGGTAAGATAAACTCAATTATATAATTTTAACACCCCAATAATTTTTATTTTTTCTCCTTTGAAATAAAACTTGTGGTATATAATAGATTTCCTTACATGAAACCCTTAGTATATATGAACCACGATATAGTGAACTATTATAAACAAGTAGTTAGATGTGTAGGTATTAATAGTAATAATAAATTTATGAAAAATACATTTAAAGGTTTTTATTAATTCAAAGGTATTTATTAATTCATAATAAATTAGTACTCAATTTTCAATAGTCATTTTACGCTTCAAAAATATGTTTTCTTTAAAAATGGTTTTTGTTTAAATTTTTTCAAATGAATATTATAATTAATTTATACCATTTTTATAAATTTTATTACATGAATTTAATATAATTTTAAAAATCTTCATTTCGATATTATATTAGGGTGAATTTTTAGGATTTTTCTGAAAAGATTTATTTTTTCAGTGAATAGTGAAATACTAATTTTTATAAAAAAATGTCATTTATTTTTCAGTAATTTCCCAATTATATTTTTATTTTGATATTAAATTATCATAAGTATAATTTAATTATAAATAATCTATTTAATTATATATTAATCATCATTATACTAGGTTTTGGTATAATTTAATTCTCTGGACTTAAAAACATTTTTCTAAAAAACTGTTTTTATGCTTACAATGTGTTTTTTTATTATTAGATTAATTTATTATATATTGATTAATTTTTAGAATAAAATTTATATATTTTATATTCAATATAATATTTTAACATTCATTTTATGGTTTTACATGGTAAGTAATGGAAGTAAATTAAGTGTTACATTTAAAAATTCATTTTTCAAATATGGGTTTTTGTTGCAGTTTGCACACTTAATTATAATTAAATCCTACAACTTAAAGAAATTGAATCTAGTAAAATATATTCCATATTTTTAATCATATTAATTAATATAAATTAATATGTTCAACTTAACTTTTTTTCAAATTGAATAGTAAAAATAGTATAAAAAAAATATCACGGTTAATGTTAAAATGGGTTTACTGAGGGGTTATATCATGAGATAAGGGTAGTATTTTCACAAAAACCTATAAAATTAATATTGGTTTAATATATTTCAACCTTATATTATCCTAACTTTTAATACCTATCTATTTTGATACACTTTCCCATAAAATTGACCTTAGATCATTGAAATATTTTAAGAAATTCCATGTGTGTGTGTCTCCCTTCGCTTATAAAAGGGAACCCCTTATCCTCCATTATTAAAAACATTTGAGCCTTATATCTCAGAATATTCTTTAAAAACTTCATAAAATCATTCAACTAATCCTATATTTTTTTATTCTCTTAATACCAGTTCTTCAAGGCTTAAGGAGTAAGTTAAAGGAGGTCTCTCAAAGAAGAGGTATATATCATAACCAAGCTCTTTCAATTTTATTTCTTCTTCTACTTCCTATAAACATTATGTATCCATAAAAGAATGATTAATTTAGTATAAAAAATATAATTATATTTTATTATTATGATATAATATCCATTTTCCACCTCTTCTCAATCCATTGGGATATGAAAGTATCACTCGTGTGTACATATGAACTATCACTTCCACATAGTGATACGACTCATTTTACACCACCATAATTCAAGGACTCTTATTATGATAGATTTACTATTAATATATAATATTTATGTTATAATAAATATTATTTAAATATGAATTAATTTTTACCCTTATTTCACAATGTCCATCAAAAAATGAAAATTTTAGTCATGTGTACATACGGACTATCATCTTCACGTAGTGATGTAATTCATTTTTTCATCACCACAATATATGAATTTCTATAAATAAGTATATAATGAATATTGATTAGTCACTAAATTAGGCCAATATTCATTATTAATTTATATAATATTCATGTGATTTATTATTCATAAAAACCATTTTAGTGCATTTTACACTTTGAACATCATTTCATATTATGATTGTAATTCCTTCTTAAAATGCACTATTATGTGGTACATTTTTTATCATCATTTAAGGTACCTAATGATTCATCTGATTTTAAGGAATGTAATTATCTATCTCTCAATTTGAAATTTTGGGAAATTTATCTACACTTCAATATGAACATGTTTCATTCAGGGATCAATGGATAATTCATGGAAGAAGATGGGGATATTTTGTGATGAAAGGAAACAATTCTGGAGAAGTCAGATTAGACACCAGCCCACTGATGAGACCGTGGGACCCAACATACAGGCCCAATGAATCCCAAATTTCATGCGATGCTAGAAGTCATATATAGGAACAAATCATTATTCAGGATAAAGTGCTGATTCGGTCTCCATTGTGATCATTTAGGCGGCCCAAGTTAGATATAAAAATCGGGGCCAGATTCTATGGCCCAGAAAAACAGACCACTAATATAATCATATCTCCTAATCTAAAACTCCAAATGGGCCCAAATTTACAGGAAGTTAGAGGACATCCGGGGATCCATTTTCTAATTCTATGTCCCACTCTGATTCGGCCATCTATAAGGTCTTAAAAGTGCGTCTGTTCGGTGGAAGCAAGCTGGCTGCCACCTCGGGTCAGGGGTGGAAAAGTCGCCTCTCCCTTACTTTCCACCACCCTAGGCCTACCATATTCAAGTGGGATATTTTTTACTGTTGTAGGCTCGACCCAAGGCTCCCAAAATTCCTATTTAAGGTAGTGTTGGTGAAGGAGTTATTAATCTTTGGTGCTTTGTTCAATTGTAATGTTATGCTGCAATTTTGTTGTCTCAAATTTGTCTTTCACATGTAAGTTGTTCAATTCACTTTAGTTTATTAATAAAAGTTCTTCTTCAACTCTTATTATGTTATTCTTCATCTCACTTTGATATCGTTGCCTCAAAGTTTGAATTTATTCACATCAAATCTTGTGAAATTTTTCACACAATGGTGGAGTGATCATTTTATTTTTGTTGTTTTCTTTACTTCTCCCTTTCCTCCCTCATGAGTCTACTTTCCGCTTCCATTGAAACCATGGGATCAATGGAAGGCTAACCCACTTATGGTTTGATCCAAGGGAGTAGCAAGGGGCTGTATTGGATGTTATTTATCACACCATTAATGTATAATCACTTCTTTAATTGAGATTTTTATTTGATGATTTTTAAACTCCATCGTCCTTGATGAATTTAAGGCCACACAATTCATGTGCTAATACAAACATTTACCTTGAAGTTCTCAAAAATTTGATCCTTCAAGTGTATAGGTGATTAGTATTAAAGGGTGTAGGAATTAAACCAGTGAGTGATGATGTTGTTTTATCTTCTTAAATGAATCCATCTCAAATATAAGAAATTGAAATCATTGAAAAGGAAATACGTCCAATCCACCCCAAGTGATAACCTAGGATCAACTCATTCTTTTAAATTGAATTCACTTAAATATTTTAGATATCTTTCAAATCCATCTAAAATCAATCCAATTTGGCCACTTCATAGCCAAAAACAATCTATAGAATGTACGTGTCTTTAGGTTACTTCTTAGGTCTCTGAGGATTCGATAACCCAAGCTTGACTACAAGGACCATTATACCTTCATATCTTGGGTAAATTTGAGCGTGAATCAAATTTTGGTGCCATTTCCGGGGACCTAAGTAAGTTTTCTTAGACACTAGAATTATTTTCTCACCCCACTTTTCTATTCTCATCCCCTATTTCACTCCTATAGAAATCAATTTTGAACATGCCCAAACATGGGAAACCTATCCCTACTTTGATCACCCAACCCCATGTGTGATGTACAATGACCATCCTAATTTCTACATGTGGTATCATCAACAACCTAATGAACCACATTGTTTTTACCCCTATTATCCACAAAACATCCCAACATATAATGAGTTTCAATCCCCACAAATCCAATCTGAACACCCTCCTGTGCAATTCCAACAACTTAATTATCCACCTAGAATAGACCATCTGTTTCAACCCCTTTTCCATCATAATCCACATCCATTACTTGAAAAAAAATCAAAAAATGGAGATAATTAATTTTGAGTTTTCATCATTGAGGTTAGAACTACAAATCATTAAAAATTATGAGAAACTCATCCCTACACAAATTGTCCCTTACATAACCTTATGTGAAGTGTCTAGTTTCCCACAAACCTCTCATGAATTTCTTGAAGAACCAAAATTTGTATTTGGGATAGATTAAGAAGATCAAGGAATTGTTGATAGGTGTTTAAATCAATAGGAAACTTATTTTTTGTATTCACATGAGGAGAATTTGACATCATGGATTGAGTTTCCTGAATATTACTCCTTTGATTCTTGAGAACAAAAAATTACTGAACCATTGAGAGAAATTACAAACTTTGAGTTCATAAAAAAATTTAACACTGATATTTCCAATTTTTTAGTTTAATCTTCTTTTCAAAAGGAACTAATTTTGTTGAGAAATTTGGAAAATGAAACTGATTTGGATTCAAAATATCAACCTGTGTTTGAATGTACTATCCCACCTGAGCTCAAAATTATTGTCCTTCATTCCATGATCAAGTATCCCTTCATAGGATATTACCATGAACTTTTAGTTCGAATTCATTCTTCTCTTGAAACCAAAAAAGTTGGAATGATCATTGATGTCTTTGGAAAAACTACAGTGGAAAATAGATCAACCATTTAAAATATTCCTTGGATTTTCCCACTCATTGTAGAACATATGTTTGTACATGACACAAATTATAAACATAAAATCAATATAAAACTAGTAGAAGTGGTGAAACATGTGTTCCTTAAAATGTTTAAAGTTGGTATTGGGTAAGTTAGGAGTGTTCAAGTCAGGATAACGATGTTAAACAAAGCGCTTCATGGGAGGCAACCCATAGTTTTCAAGATTCCTATCATTTTATTTTTTTAATCAACTTTATATTTTAAATAGGATTAATTAATCATTTTGATATTTAATAAAAATAATTAGACTATTGACATGTTCTTCTTATGAGTATGTATGGGTATGAAAGGGGAGCATCGTATTCATCCGTGTCACGCGGTGTGATCCTGGAGTAATACCTTACCCAAAAATTTAAAAGAAGACAATGTATCATTAGTTTGATTTAAAAAAACAAAAAAAACAAAAAAAAAACAGGGAAATCCATAAAAATAATGATACTTGGAATTCAATAAGTCATTGTGTTGTTTGTTTTGTCTGGTTTGTTTTTCTTTGTATGGTTCATGGACTATTTTCGGTGATACATGTTCAATCAAGGAGGTTCCTACATCTCCTAAGAGATCAAAGGACTAATTTGGAGTAGCAATAATTTCAACTTCAACCACCAGGTGACTTCATTCCATGATCCTCATTTTCAATTTCCTTTTTTTATCTTTCATTCTTTACCTCTACCCCCTTTTAAATTTTCTTTTTTAAACACTGGGGACAGTGTTATTTTAAGTTGGAGGGTGAAGATATAATGAAAAATGCTTTTGTGTCAAAAAAAAATGAATGATTTGAAGAAGAAAAAATGTGTAAATGGAAGGAAAAATTCCTTTAACTTGGACATGGTAATACACAATGCACACTTTGAAACTAAATATCAAATAATTTAGCATGCCCTGATTCTAATTTTAATCCTTGTATAATTTCATGAGCATAGATTTTGGAAAGTGTGGTTGTCCAATGTGATATTTCATCTTTTATATTTTCATCCAAAACAAATATCACAATGCATGTCCTTTGGATAGTGTGGAATTACTTTGAGTTCCTGGGGTCCCCCAAATAAATAGCATAGGTTTGGTGATAATTTTAGTTTAATTTTAGTATTCAAAAAAAATTGTGTGTAGAGCAATAAAATGACCTAATGCCTGGCTTTCGGCACTTGGGGATCGTGACTCCATAGTTGTATAGCCCAGAGTTAGTAATTTTATCTCTATTTTTGGTAATTTGAATTTGTTTTTGACTGAGTTAAATCGAGATGATGCCCGAGTATGTGGGCTTTACTTGGTGCCGTAAGGTCTTTGAGCCTGGGAGTCATCGGCAAAGTCTCGCTACAATGGTTGACGCTTTTGAGTGCAACTTCAATTACCATGGAAAAATTGAAAAAAAACCAAAAAACAAAAAACAAATACAATAAAAAAATGAATATTCATCTTAATATTGAAATTTTATTCCACCTAGAACTTCCATCATTTCCCCCCTTGAATAAAAATCAACCCCCATGTCTATTGTGATGCACAACACATCCTCATACTTAATTGATATTGGATGAAATATGACAATGAATTTGAACAAAGGAATGGGAATGGGATTGGGATATGCTTATGAAACTATTTTGTATTAAAATATTTTTATGGGTTTCATGATTTTTTGGTATAAGGGTTTTTTGGTGATCATTGTGTATTAAAATGTTTTTGGAAAAGGGAATTCGAATTTCATATTTTTGAGATATATTTTGCTCGGGACTAGTAAAACTCAAGTTGGGTTGTGTGATTAGCCACTAAATGAGGCTAATATTCATTATTAATTTATATAATATTCATGTCATTTATTATTCATAAACACCATTTTAGTTCATTTTACACTTTGAACATCATTTCATATTATGAATGTAATTCCTTCTTAAAATGCTCTATTATGTGGTACATTTTTTAACATCATTTAAAGTACCCAATGATTCATCTGATTTTAAGGAATGTAATTATTCATATTTCAATTTAATATTTTTGGAAATTTATCTACACTTTAATATGAACATGTTTCATTTAGTTATCAATGGATAATTCATGGAAGAAGATGGGGATATTTTGTGATGAAAGGAAACAATTCTGGAGAATTCAGATTGGAAACCATCCCACTGATGAGACTGCGGAACCCAACATACAGGACCAATGAATCCCAAATTTCTTAGGATGATATAATCCATATATAGGAACAAATATTTCTTCAGGATCCAGGGATATGTAGGCCTCAATTGTGGTAATTTAGGCCTCCCAAGTTAGAGATAAAATTCTGGGCCAGATTCTGCGGCCCAGAAAAATAGCCCACTAATATAATCATATCTCAGAATATACAACTCTAAATGGGCCCAAATTTTACAGGAGGTTACAGTAAATCAGGATATCCGTTTTATACTTCAATGTCCCACTCTGATTCGGCCATATAGAATTTCTTAAAAGCGCATCTGTTCGGTGGAAGAAAGTTGGTTGCCACCTCGGGTCAAGGGTGGAAAAGTCTCATCTCCCTTACTTTCAACCACCCTAGGCCTACCATATTCAAGTGGGATATTTTTTACTGTTGGAGGCTCTACCCAAGGCTCCCAAAATTCCTATTTAAGTCAGTGGTGGTTAAGGAGTTATTAATCATTGTTGCTTTGTTCAATTGTAATGTTATGATGCAATTTTGTTGTCTCAAATTTGTCTTTCACATGTAAGTTATTCAATTCACTTTAGTTTCTTAATAAAAGTTCTTCTTCTACTCTTATTATGTTGTTCTTCATCTCACTTTGATACCGTTTCCTCAATGTGTGAATTTATTCACACCAAATCTTGTAAAATTTTTCACACAACGGTGGAGTGATCATTTTATTTTTGTTGTTTTCTTTACTTCTCCATTTCCTCCCTCATGAGTCTACTTTCCGCTTCCATTGAAACCATGGGATCAATGGAGGGATAACCCACTTATGGGTTGATCCAAGGGAGTAGCAAGGGGCTAGATTGTATGTTACTTATCACACCATTAATGTATAATCACTTCTTTAATTGAGATTTTTATTTGATGATTTTTAACTCCATCGTCCTTGTTGAATTTAAGACCACACACTTCATGTGATAATACAAACATTTACCTTGAAGTGCTCAAAACATTGATCCTTCAAGTTTATAGGTGATTAGTACTAAAGGGTGTATGAATTAAACCAGTAAGTGATGATGTTGTTTTATCTTCTTAAATGAATCCATCTCAAATATAAGAAATTGAAATCATTTAAAAGGAAATACGTCCAATCCGCCCCAACTGATAACCTAGGATCAACTCATTCTTTTAAATTGAATTCACTTAAATCTGTTAGATATCTTTCAAACCCGTCTAAAATCAATCCAATTTGGCCACTTCATATCCAAAACAATCTATAGAATGTACGTGTCTTTAGGATACTTCTTAGGTATCTGAGGATTCGATAACCCAAGCTAGACTACAAGGACCGTTCTACCTTCATATCTTGGGTAAATTTGAGCGTGAATAAAATTTTAGCGCCATTGTCAGGGAACTAAGTAAGTTATCTTAGACACTCTCATTCTTTTCTCACCCCACTTTTCTATTCTCATCCCCTATTTCACTCCTATAGAAATAAATTTTGAACAAGCCCAAACATGGGAAACCTATCCCTACTTTGATCACCCAACCCCATGTGTGATGTACAATGACCGTCCTAATTTCTACATGTGGGATCATCAACAACATAATGAACCACATTGTTTTTACCCCTATGATTCACAAAACATCCCAAAATATAATGAGTTTCAATCCCCACAAAGCCAATCTGAACACCCTCTTGTGAAATTCCAACAACTTAATTATCCACCTAGAATAGACCATTTGTCTCAACCCCTTTTACATCCTAATCCACATACATTACTTGAAAAAATTGTGTCAACAAATGGAGATAATGAATTTTGAGGTTTCATCATTGAGGTTAGAACTACAAAGCATTAAAAATTATGAGCAACTCATCCCTATACAAACTGTCCCTTCCATAACCTTATGTGAAGTGTCTAGTTTCCCACAAACCTCTCATGAATTTGTTGAAGATCAAAAATTTGTATTTGGGATAGATTAATAAGATCAAGGAATTGTTGATAGGTGTTTAAATCAAGAGGAAACTGATTTTTTGTATTCACAAGAGGATAATTTCACATCATGGATTGAGTGTCCTAAATATCACTCCTTTGATTCTTCAGAACAAAAAATTACTGAACCATTGGGAGAAATTACAAACATTGAGTCCATAAAATTTTTGAACACTAATCTTTCCAATTTTTTGGTTGAATCTTCTATTCAAAAAAATCCAATTTTTTTGAGAAATTTGGAAAATGAAACTGATTTGGATTCTAAATATCAACCTGTGTTTGAATGTACTATCCAACCTGAGCTCAAAATTATTGTCCTTCCTTCCATATTCAAGTATCTCTTCATAGGATATAACCATGAACTTTTAGTTGAAATTCATTCTTCTCTTGAAACCAAAAAAAGTTGGAATGACCATTGATGTCTTTGGAAAAACTACAGTGGAAACTAGATCAACCATTTCAAATATTCCTTGGATTTTCCCTATCATTGTAGAACATAGGTTTTTACATGACACAAATTATAAATAGAAAATCAATATAAAACTAGTATAAGTGGTGAAAAATGTGTTCCTTAAAATGTTTAAAGTTGGTATTGGGTAAGTTAGGGGTGTTCATGTCAGGATAACGACATTAAACAAAGCGCTTCATGGGAGGAAACCCATGGTTTTCAAGTTTCCTATCATTTTGTTTTTTTAATCAACTTTATATTTTAAGTAGGATTAATTAATTATTTTGATATTTAATAAAAAATATTAGACTATTGGCATGTTTTCTTATGAGTATGGATGGGTATGAAAGGGGATCATCGTATTCATCTGTGTCACGCGGTGTGATCCCTGAGTAATACCTTACCCAGAAATTTAAAAGAAGACAATGTATCATTAGTTTGATTTAAAAAAACAAAAAAAAAACAGGGAAAACCATAAAAATAATGATACTTGGAGTTCAATAAGCTATTATGTTGTCTGTTTTGTCTGGTCTGTTCTTCTTTGTATGGTTCAGGGACTATTTTCGGTGATACATATTCAATCAAGGAGGTGCCTACATCCCCTAAGAGATCAAAGGACTAATTTGGAGTAGCAAGAATTTAAAATTCAACCACCAGGTGACATCATTCCATGATCCTCATTTTCAATTTCCTTTTTTAACTTTCTTTCTTTACCTATACCCCTTTCTAAATTTTCTTTTTTAAACACTGGGACAGTGTTATTTTAAGTTGGGGGAAAAGATAAAATAAAAAATGCTTTGTGTCAAAAAAATGAATGATTTGAAGAAGAAAAAAATGTGTAAATGGAAGGAAAAATTCCTTTAACTTTGAACATGGTAATACACATTGCACACTTTGAAACTGAATATCAAATAATTTAGCATGCCTTGATTCTGATTTTAATCCTTGTATAATTTCATGAGCATAGATTTTGGAAAGTGTGGTTGTCCAATGTGATATTTCATCGTTTATATTTTCATCCAAAAAAAAGATCGCAATGCACGTCCTTTGGATATTGGGGAATTAGTTTGAGTTCATGGGGTCCCCAAAATAAATAGCATAGGTTTGGTGATCATTTTAGTTTAATTTGATTATTCAAAAAAAAAATTGCGCGTAGAGCAATAAAATGACCTAATGCGTGGCTTTCGGCACTTGGGGATCGTGACTCCAGAGTTGTATGGCCCAGAGTTAGTAATTTTATCTCTATTTTTGGTAATTTGAATTTTTTTTGACTGAGTTAACCCGAGATGATGCCTGAGTATGTGGGCTTCACTTGGTGCCCTAAGGTCTTTGAGCCTGGGAGTCATCGGCAAAGTCTCGCTACAGGGGTTGACTCTTTTGAGTGCAACTTCAATTACCGTGGAAAAATTGCAAAAAAAAACAAAAAAAAAAAAAAAAATAATACAATAAAAAAAATAAATACTCATATTAATATTGAAATGTGATTCCACCTAGCACTTCCATCATTTCCCCCTTGAATAAAAATGAACCCTCATGTCTATTGTGATGCACAACACATCCTCATACTTAATTGATATTCGATGAAATATGGTAATGAATTTGAACAAAGGAATGGGCTTGGGATTGGGATCTACTTATGAAACTATTTTGTATTAAAATATTTTTATGGGTTTCATGACTTTTTGGTATAAGGGTTTTTGGTGATCATTGTATATTAAAATGTTTTTGGAAAAGGGAATTCGAATTTCATATTGTTGAAATATATTTTGCTCGGGACTAGAAAAACTCAAGTTGGGGGTGTGATTAGCCACTAAATGATGCTAATATTCATTATTAATTTATATAATATTCATTTCATTTATTAGTCATAAACACCATTTTAGTGCATTTTACACTTTGAACATCATTTCATATTATGATTGTAATTCCTTCTTAAAATGCACTATTATGTGGTACATTTTTGAACATCATTTAAAGTACCCAATGATTCATCTGATTTTAATGAATGTATTTATCCATCTTAAAATTTGATATTTTTGGAAATTTATCAACACTTTAATATTAACATTTTTCATTCAGGGAGCAATTAATAATTCATGGAAGAAGATGGAGATATTTTGTGATGAAAGGAAACAATTCTGGAGAAGTAATATTGGACACCATCCCACTGATGAGACTGTGGGACCCAACATACAGGTCCAATGAATCCAAAATTTCATGGGATTCTAGAATCCATATATCAAAACAAATCATACTTCAGGATCCAGTGCTAATTCGGCCTCCATTGTGGTCATTTATGCGGCCGATGTTGGAGATAAAATTCTAGGCCAGATTCTGCGGCCCAGAAAAACAGCCCACTAATATAATCATATCTCCGAATATACAACTCCAAATGAGCCCATATTTTACATGAGGTTAGAGGACATCAGGGTATCCATTTTCTACTTATATTTCCCACTCTGATTCGTCCATATAGAAGGCCTTACAAGTGCGTCTGTTCGGTGGAAGCAAGTTTGCTGCCACCTTGTGTCAAGGGTGGAAAAGTTTAATCTCCCTTACTTTCCACCACCCTAGGCCTACCATATTCAGGTGGGATCTTTTTTGATGTTGGAGTCTCGACCCAAGGCTCCCAAAAATTCCTATTTATGGTAGTGGTGGTGAAGGAGTTATTAATCTTTGGTGCTTTGTTCAATTGTAATGTTATGCTACAATTTTGTTATTTCAAATTTGTCTTTCACATGTAAGTTGTTCAATTCACTTTAGTTTCTTAATAAAAGTACTTCTTATACTCTTATTCTGTTGTTCCTAATCTCACTTTGATACCGTTGGCTCAAGGTGTGAATTTATTCACACCAAATCTTGTGAAATTTTTCACACAACGGTGGAGTGATCATTTTATTTTTGTTGTTTTCTTTACTTCTCCATTTCCTCCCTCATGAGTCTACTTTCCACTTCCATTGAAACCATGAGATCAATGGAGGTATAACCCACTTATGGTTTGATCCTAGGGAGTAGAAAGGGGTTGTATTGGATGTTATTTATCACACCATTAATCTATAATCACTTCTTTAATTGAGATTTTTATTTGATGATTTTTAAACTCCATCGTCCTTGTTGAATTTAAGGCCACACACTTCATGTGCTAATACGAACATTTACCTTGAAGTGCTCAAAACATTGATCCTTCAAGTGTGTAGGTGATTAGTATTAAAGGGTGTAGGAATTAAACCAGTAAGTGATGATGTTGTTTTATCTTCTTAAATGAATCCATCTCAAATATAAGAAATTGAAATCATTGAAAAGGAAATACGTCCAATCCACCACAAGTGATAACCTAGGATAAACTCATTCTTTTAAATTGAATTAACTTAAATATATTAGATATCTTTCAAACCCATCTAAAATCAATCCAATTTGGCCACTTAATATTCAAAAACAATCTATAGAATGTACGTGTCTTTGGGTTACTTCTTAGGTCTCTAAGGATTCGATAAACCAAGCTAGACTACAAGGACCGTTCTACCTTCATATCTTGGGTAAATTTGAGCGTGAATCAAATATATATTATATTTATATAATTATTAAAATTATTTATATGAATTAACCATGATCATTTTTGTAACATCTTAACCTTAATCACCCCTAAGACGGTTGTTGGACTAGTGTGTCACATGGCCTCAAGCACGCATCCCCGTAAGCTAGAGTCTTCCGACTAGTAGTTAGGGTCTCAAGAGGTGATATTTGGAGACTATACCCTCATATCATAGTAGAACAGTGGTATATCCAAGGTTATATATCATAAAAGAGAGGAATTAGTGATAAAATAACGTTATAGAGGTGAAAGAATAATATAAAATGAATAATAAACAATGGCCAACACCAAAACACAATAGATGATTTCATGTCCAAATGATGATACATATTTTATAACAACATACATTAAAAATGATACAATATATATTAAAATAAATGAATAAATAAAATAATCCTAAATCCCCAAGGTCGATCTCTACGAGTATCCTAAGCTACTATAATAAATAATGCTTCTAATAGTGTTAAAACCCGCCTTTAAGAGCGATAAAAAAGAGATGTTAATCTCTAAGAAGATAAAGGGGGGTACCCTTTATCAGTGCTAAACATAGCGCTGATAAAGGTGGGCTTTTATCAGTTCTTGCTTAGCGCTGATAAAGGTGGGCCTTTATTAGTGCATTTTTTGCACTGATAAAGGTAGTATTTATCAGCACTAATAAATAGCACTGATAAATGGATAATATATTAGTGCTAAAAATAGCACTTATAAATACTACCTTTATCAGTTCTATTTTGAGTGCTAATATATTATCCATTTATCAGTGCTAAATTAGCATGGATAAAGGCCAAATTTCTTGTGCAAACCCAAAACCTACACATCACTTTCACACATGAGACAACACCTGCACACACAGCACAAACAACACCTACAAACAAATCACAAAAAAACAAAAAGGATATATACATTTACTTGAAATCATGAATACAAAACAACACACTGCTATATACATTTCAAACAATGTTTAATTAGGTTACAATTACAATTATCCAACAAACAGTTAAAAAAATTAATGTTTCATCCTTTTTTCATCCATGATCCGCTCTAAAAAATTGTCATCCAGGGTATTAGTTTCCGAACAAAGCATTTGAACTCAGGAAAAAGATTTCACCTATATAAGAAAACAAATATTATGTTAGTGATACAATAATTAAATAAATTAAACATTAATATGAAATAATACATTAATAAAATTTCAATTGTTACTTGTTACAAAATTTACATGTCCCTATTTCCTTGGATTAAATTAATATTTTAGAAGAGGCTCAACATGATTCATTGACTTATAAAAATTGTTTTGTATTTCTTAGTTTTAGAGAGGGCCTGATGAGAACCAACACAATTAGATATGCCATGATCATACTAGTTCACTTTTCTTTTTCTCTCCTAGTTCTTTAGTGTGATTACCCAAACCCCCCCCCCCCTCCCCTCCCCGAGACAGCCCCCTGGACAGCCCCCTCCCTACCATTGGACAGCCCCCCCCCCTCCCACCACACCACCTACAACCCCTATCCTTCCTACTGGACAACCCCCCTGCAGCCCCCTCCCTACCCCTGGACACCCCCCCTCCCACCACTCCACCTGAATCCCCCCTCCCTCCTCCTGGACAACCCCCCCTCCCTCCTCCTGGACAACCCCCCCCCCCCCCCCCCCCTCCCACCCCTTACAGCCCCTCCCTTTCCCTGGACAGCCCCTTCCCACCTCCTAGAACCCCCCGCCCTCCTGGCCACCCCCTCCCTCCCCTCCCCTAGAAAACCCTCTCTCTACCACTAGACAGCCCCCCTAAAGCCCCCTCCCTCCCACCACTCCACCTGAAACCCCCCTCCATCCCCCTGGACAACCCCCTCCCTCCCCTTACAGCCCCTCTCCCTTTCCCTGGACAGCCCCCTTCCCACCTCTTGGACAGCCCCCCCCCCCCCTCCTCTCCTGGACACCCCCACCTCCCCTACCAGACACCCTCTCTTTCCTGGACAACCCCCCTCCATCCCCTCCCTGAGACAACCCCCTAGACATCCCCCTCTATACCCCTGGACACCCCCCTCCCCTTGAATCCCCCCTCCCTCCCACCACTCCACCTGCAACCCCCCTCCCTCCTCCTGGACAACCCCTCGTCCCTCCCCTTATAGCCTCCTCCCTTTCCCTAGACAGCCCCCTTCCCACCCCCTGGATAGCCCCCTCCCCTCCTGGACACCCCCCCCCCCCTCCGGAACACCCCCCCCCCACTCCCGGACACCCCCTCCTTCCTGGAAAACCCCCCTCCCTCCCCTCCCCGAGACAACCCCCCTGGACAGAACAAAAACATATTGTTCTGCAAATCTATAGTGAACTTGAACCAGCAAAAACCAAATGATAACTTTGGACAATGAAATAAAATCAACTGTAAATCTATCAATGACAATAGTAACAATAATAATAATAGATTTTAGTGTGTATGACCAAATGAACATATTGTCATAAAAAACTTTTCTATTACAAAAAGTGGAAGAAACCCTTGAAATTTTCAGAATTAAGCCATTGTATCCAAAATGAAAGCTCTCACATTGCACCAGCAGTGGTGGGATCAAGAGGATTGTAGGTGGGAACATGAGTTGACGGAGCAAGATGAATACTAAAAACACACCACTATCATGCTGTGCAGCATGGAGAAAGTGCCTCAGCAAGAGGGGGAGTGACTTACATTGGCGATGAGAATGACTGAGATGTAGGAAAAGGAAGACGATCGGTTGATGTTGGCTACGGAGGAGACTGACACGTTCTGACGGAGGCGGAAATAGGGAGATGAATGGGAGAGATGTGATCGGGATTCCGATCACATCTTTGGCAGAAAATGTGACTGAAACTAAGAAAGAGGAGCCATCTACACTTTTTTTCCACAGGACCAAATGTGGCAGTCGGAAAGTCTGGTGAAACATGAAAAGCACGTGTCTGGACTCGAAGAAAATGCGACAGACAATGCTCTGTCAACAGTTATCATGGAGGATATAGCACAGAGGTGAGAACAACATGGAGAACACGATCACAGTCGCATGCGATGGGAACCAAGTTCCCCAAGGAACTTAAAAAAAATTCAATGGAAGGGAACTGAGGAGATGGGACACATGAGTGGAAACATGCGAGAACTTAGCCATAAAAATGTTTTCACTGCCATTCAGACCACAGCTGATTATTAATCAGTGCTGTTTAATTCAGTGGTACCATCTGACGTTCTTATTCGGGGGGAAAACCCCATTCATGGAACCACACCATCACTCTTGAGACAGTGAACTATAATAGCATCTTATTTTAAGCACCGAGGTGAAAATTTTGGAAAAAAACCCGGCACCGAATGCATGGCTTCTATAGCCTATATTTGAGTGAATTACAGTCTTATCTTTTTGGGATTTTAGTCATGTCATTAATGGGCTAAATGAAGGTATTAAAGTCTATTTAAAGGCAACATGGTGATCTTATTAAAGCTCAAAACAGTCTTTTATCATGTTTTCCGATCTACCTCAACACTCTGGTTAACATTAATGCCCCCCCTCCCTACCCCTGGACAGCACCCCCCTCCCTCCCCTTGTATACCCCTCCCTTTCCCTGGACAGCCCCCTTCCCACCTCCTAGACACCCCCCCCCCCCACTCCTCTCCTGGACAGCCCCCTCCCCTCATAGACAACCCCCTCCCTCCCCTCCCCATGACATCCCCCCTAGACAGCCCCTTCTCTACCCCAGGACACTACGGGAAAAATGGGTATTTGCGACGGGTTATTTGCGACGGGGATAAATCTCGTCGCAAATAGTCTCGTTAGAAATTTATTTGCGACGGGCAAATTCCCCCGTCGCAAATAAGTAGTTATTTGCGACGGGGTAAGCTAACTCGTCGCAAAAGGTCTGGCGCGAAATGCGCGCCAAATCGCGGGAAAGTTATTTGCGACGGGGGGTTACCACCCGTCGCAAATAACCGGCGGCGGTAAAAGATATTTGTGACGGGGAAAGCTCTCCGTCGCGAAAGGTTATTTGCGGGAAAGTTATTTGCGACGGGCGGTTACCGCCCATCGCAAATAACCTGCGGCGGTAAAAAACATTTGCGACGGGAATATACCCCAATCGCAAATAGATTGTCGGCAGGTTATTATTTGTGACGGGTCCCGTCGCAAATAACTATTTAACCGTTGACCGTGATAAATGCGGGCTAAGGTATTTGCGACGGGACACCCGTCACAAATGGTCCCGTCGCAAATAAGCTAACCCCCCATCCGTTTTTTTCCATTCATTCTCAAACTCAATCTTCTACTTCTCTGAAAATCTATTTTTAGAGTTTAGACTTTCTTAAGTTTAATTTTTATTTCCAGAGTTGATATTGAAGTCTGCAACAACGATCAGAGATCAACCTCAGATCAATTTTAAAGGTATTTATGTTCATTTTAATTTAATATTTATTTTAAATTTTTTATTAGTTTTAATTATTCTTAATTAGTTGTAATTTAATTATGTTTAGATTGTTTTGTTACTTAATAAATTTAAATTATTAGTATTCATTATTCATAGTTAATGGTAATTAGGAATAATTAGTAATAATTACCAATAATTAAGAATAAATAAAAATAATTAGTAATAAATACCAATAATTCGGAATAATTAGTAATAATTACCAACAATTACCAGTAATTAGTAATAATTAGTAATAATTAACAATAATTAGTAATAATTTCCAATAATTAGTAATAAATAGTAATAATTAGTAATAATTACCAATAATTAGGAATAATTAGTAATAATTACCAATAATTAGTTATAATTAGTAATAATTACCAATAATTAGCAATAATTAATAATAATTACCAATAATTCGTTATAATTACCAATAATTACCAATAATTAGTAATAATTACCAATAATTATCCATAATTAGTAATAATTACCAATAATTACCAATAATTACCAATAATTAGTAATAATTTACTAATTACCAATAATTATCCATAAATAGTAATAATTACCCATAATTACCAATAATTACCAATAATTAGTAATAATTGGTAATAATAAGTAATAATTACCAATAATTCGTAATAATTAGAAATAATTAAAAATAATTACCAATAACTAGTAATAATTAATAATAATTACCAATAATTAGTAATAATTAGTAATAATTACCAATAATTAGTAATAATTAGTAATAATTACCAATAATTAGTAATAATTACCAATAATTACCAATAATTACTATTAATTACCAATAATTATCCATAATTAGTAATAATTTCCAATAATTACCAATAATTAGTAATAATTGGTAATAATTATCCCTAATTACCAATAATTAGTAATAATTATCACTAATTACCAATAATTAGTAATAATTAGAAATAATTACCAATAATTAGTAATAATTACTAATAATAACCAATAATTAGTAATAATTAGTAATAATTACCAATAATTAGTAATAATTAGTAATAATTACCAATAATTACCAATAATTACCAATAATTAGTAATAATTAGTAATAATTATCAATAATTAGTAATAATTACCAATAATTAGTAATAATTAGTAATAATTACCAATAATTAGTAATAATTAGTAATAATTACCAATAATTAGTAATAATTAGTAATAATTATCAATAATTACCATTCATTAGTAATAATTATCAATAATTACCATTAGTTAGAAATAATTACCAATAATTACCATTAGTTAGTAATAATTACCAATAATTACCAATAATTACCAATAATTAACAGTAATTAGTAATAATTACCAATATTTAGTTATAATTATCAATAATTACTAATAATTACTAATAATTACCAGTAATTACCAATAATTACCATTAATTAGTAATAATTACCAATAATTACCAATAATTACTAATAATTGGTAATAATTACCAATAATTACCCATAATAACCAGTAATTAGTAATAATTACAAATATTTAGTAATAATTATCAATAATTACTACTAATTACTAATAATTACCAGTAATTACCAATAATTATTAATCATTAGTAATAATTCATAATAATTAGTAATAATTATTAATAATTAGTAATAATTAGTAATAATTACGAATAATTAGTAATAATTACCAATAATTACCAATAATTACCAATAATTACCCATAATTACCAATAATTAGTAATAATTAGTAATAATTAGTAATAATTAGTTATAATTATTAATAATTAGTAATAATTTGTAATAATTTGTAATAATTTGTAATAATTAGTAATAATTACCAAAAATTAGTAATAATTAACAATAATTACCAATAACTAGTAATAATTACTAATAATTAATAATAATTACCAATAATTTGTAATAATTACCAATAATTACCAATAATTAGTAATAATTAACAATAATTATCCATAATTAGTAATAATTACCAATAATTACCAATAATTAGTAATAATTAGTAATAATTAGTAATAATTAGTAATAATTAGTAATAATTAGTATTAATTAGTAATAATTAGTAATAATTACCAATAATTAGTAATAATTACCAATAATTACCCATAATTACCAATAATTAGTAATAATTAGTAATAATTAGTAATAATTTGTTATAATTATTAATAATTAATAATAATTTGTAATAATTTGTAATAATTTGTAATAATTAGTAATGATTACCAAAAATTAGTAATAATTAACAATATTTATTAATAATTATCAATAATTACTAATAATTACTAATAATTACCAGTAATTACCAATAATTATTAGTAATTAGCAATAATTAGTAATAATTAGTAATAATTAGTAATAATTGGTAATAATTAGTAATAATTACCAATAATTATCAATAATTACTAATAATTACTAATAATTACCAGTAATTACCAATAATTATTAGTAATTAGCAATAATTAGTAATAATTAGTAATAATTAGTAATAATTGGTAATAATTAGTAATAATTACCAATAATTAGTAATAATTACCAATATTTAGTAATAATTATCAATAATTACTAATAATTACTAATAATTACCAGTAATTACCAATAATTATCAATAATTAGTAATAATTAGTAATAATTAGTAATAATTAGTTATAATTATTAATAATTAGTAATAATTTGTAATAATTAGTAATTATTTGTAATAATTAGTAATAATTACCAAAAATTAATAATAATTAACAATAATTACCAATAACTAGTAATAATTACTAATAATTACCAATAATTACCAATAATTATCAATAATTACCAATAATTATTAATAATTAGTAATAATTAGTAATAATTAGTAATAATTAGTAATAATTAGTAATAATTACCAATAATTAGTAATAATTACCAATAATTAGTAATAATTTCCAATAATTACCAATAATTAGTAATATTTCCCATAATTACTGATAATTAGTAGTAATTACCAATAATTATCAATAATTACCAATAATTACCAATAATTACCAATAATTACCAATAATTAGTAATAATTAGTAATATTTACCAATAATTAGGAATAATTACCAATAATTAGGAATAATTACCAATAATTAGGAATAATTACCAATAATTAGGAATAATTGCCAATAATTAGGAATAATAAAAATATTACATTATTTGTATATTTTATTATTAATATTAAAATAATATAATTTTCTATATTATATACAATTCTCCGTTCATCTATTTGTTTTCTGTCTCCACATGTAATATTTGCATTCTTTTTCAAAATTATCAACCTACTCACCAATGGAGAGGTGAAAGTGAATGCAAATATTACATGTGGAGACAGAATGTTAAACACACAGATGAAAGGATAATTGTATATAATATAGAAAATTATATTATTTTAATATTAATAATAAAATATACTAATAATGTAATAATGTTATTATTATATAATTAATATTTATGAAAAAATAATATTAGTATTATTAAAATAATAAAAAAATTATATAATATTAAAATTATCAATATTTGTAACAGGTTTTGCTTTATTCTCAACATATTCAATTCTTAAGGGTCAATTTTTAGGTCTATCTCAATAAAAAGTTTGTGTCAGTCGTGTCTGATGTAGACTATAATTATCCTTGCTTAAGTGTTTTTTCTAACAAATTATTCAAAACCAGTAATGCTTTTATATTTTATAGGAAAATATGGAACAACGAGGTCGTCAACAGTCATTATTTGATGACCGCATATGGATAAATCAACGTAGAAATCCAAATGGTTCTGGTTTAAATCCAGTATATACAGAGGATGTGGAGAATTTTTTATCATTTGCGGCATCAAATCCAGAATTTTTTTCAGAAGGCAAAATAAAATTCCATTGTAGAAAATGTGCATTGAGAACATTTGACACATTTGACAAAGTGGGGGTACATCTCTTGCGTTTTGGTTTTCAACCAGATTATGTTTTTTGGTATCAACACGGTGAACGCAGTTCCAGAGTAGGTGATACCAACTTGATTCCGGATCCATCCCGGTTTCAAGATTTATTACATGATGTTGCAGGTTCATCTGTTCAACATATAGAAACTCTGGCTGATGTAGCTTCAGATCCTGAGTTGGCACCGTCTGAATTTTATGAGTTGTTGAGGTCTGCTGAGGATGCATTATATCCTGGCTGCAAGATGAGTAAATTAGAAGCAGTTGAAAAATTTATGGCTATCAAATCAGATAACTAAATGTCAAACACCTGTTTTGACCATATATTTGCTTTTCTTAAAACACTGTTACCCGAAGGAAATGTTTTGCCTGCAAATTACTATGAGAGTAAGAGGCTGGTTCGAAATTTGGGACATACTTTTTAGAAGATTCATGCATGTTCAAATGACTGCATTTTATATTCTGGGGAAAATGAGTCGTTGGATAGTTGTCCCACATGTGGGCAACTGAGATATAAATAAGGGAAACATGGGAAGTTTGGTTTGATTCCTGTAAAATAGTTGAGATATTTTCTGCTTACATCTAGACTTCAACGTTTATTCATTTCTAAGAATATAGTGACAATGATGTCATGACATAAAGTGAATATTTCAACCGATAAAAGCTTGAATCATCCAGCCGATGGTGATTCATGGAAACATTTTGATAGAGTGGATCCATTCTTTTCTTTAGAAGCTAGAAATGTTCGACTGGGCCTTTCCACTGATGGTTTCTGTCCGTTCGGATCTTATGGTAGTCAATATTCATGTTGGCCTGTTTTTTTAACTCCGTACAATTTACCTCCATGGATGTTGATGAAGGAGCCATATATCTTTTTGAATTTACTAATTCTAGGACATCCGAATAATAATATTGATGTTTATTTGAAACCATTGATTGATGAATTAAGTTTATTGTGGAGTACTGGTGTCATTACATTTGATGTTGCTACGAAACAGAATTTCATACTGAGAGCAGCATTGATGTGGACAATTAGTGACTTCCCAGCTTATGGGATGTTATCTGGCTGGAGTACACATGGTCAGAAATCATGTCCTTACTGTATGGGAGAGAACAAAGCATTTTTGCTCATTCATGGAAAGAAACCTTGTTATTTTGACTGTCATCACAGATTTCTTCCAGCTGATCATCCTTTTCGCAGAAACAGATCTCATTTCAGAAAAGGAACAATTGAAAGGGATGGACCTCCAAAAATGCTATTTGGTTCGGAGTTAAAATCAGTTGTATTTTCATTAACTCCCATCACTTTTGGTCCCACAATAAACCAACAGAAAATTTCTGGTTTTGGGAAAGAACACAATTGGATTAAACGTAGAATATTTTGGGATTTTCCATATTGTTCTGATTTGTTAGTCCGCCACATGTTGGATTTCATGCATATTGAGAAGAACTATTTTGATAATTTGTTTCATACAGTTTTGGATACGCCAGGAAAGAGCAAAGACAATGTAAATGCATGTTTAGATCTTGCCCAAATTTGCAGGCGTCTAGAACTGGAACTGTTTGAGAATGTCAGAACAGAAAGGTTACTGAAACCAAAAGTAGCTTATACATTGTCTAAAGAGAACTGTTTATTATTTTGTTAGTGGATTTCAGATTTGAGACTTCCAGATGGTTGTGCTTCCAATTTGGGTAGATGTGTAAATAATGGTCATATTACTGGATTAAAAAGTCATGATTGTCATGTTATAATGGAAAGACTTCTACCCATTGGATTAAGAGGTCTGTTGAATTCTGTGATTTGGGATTCCATAACAGACATGTCTCATTTTTTTCGGGAAATTTGTGCGGCTACAGCAGATTATGATGCTCTATACAAACTTGAAGAAGATGTTGTTGTAATTATATATAAACTGGAAAAAATATTTCCGTCGTCTTTCTTCGACTCAATGGAACATTTGATGTTACATTTTCCATATGAATCCAAATGTGGAGGACCAGTATAGTTTCGATGGATGTACCCATTTGAAAGATGCATGCAAAAATTGAAAAGAAAAGTACGTAACAAAGCATCTGTTGAAGGATCTATTGCAGAAGCTTATTTTCAAGAGGAAATATCTTTTTTCTGCTCCCATTATTTTGAATCTGATTATCCTTCAAAACACAACCGAATGGGGCAGAATGAGAGGAATATTGATGAAATCGACAATCAATTATCTGTTTTTAACCATCCAGAGCTTGGTTTTGGTGGAGTTTATGAACGCTGGCTTTCAGATGATGAACATCACAGAGCTCATACATATGTTCTGATCAACTATGAAGAGATGACATCAGTTGTACTGTAAGTGTTTATATCACTTATTCTATCATTTATGTTACATTAAATAACTTTGTTTTTTATAGGTTGTATGATAATCATATCAAGAAACAAATTCCACAAATTACAGCAGCTGCTCTCGAAGAACGCTGACAGAAAAATTTCTCTCAGTGGTTTCAAAAACGGGTAACATAAATTCTTTATCTTTTAGAAACTCATTCAATATATAGTTTACTATATTGATAATTATTTCACAAATTTTCAGGTGTCTTGACATGCTGATAAAATTGACAAACGGCTGTGTATATTGAGTAACTCACCTTCCAAACTTGTTAAAACTTATAATTCATATGTGGTGAATGGATTTCGATTTCACACACATGCATATGTGGAATCAAAAAAAACAATGAATAGTGGAGTTAGCTTGAGAGGATCTCATCATCGAGAAAATGAAGTTGACTTTTATGGCATACTTGATGAAATCATTGAACTCTGTTATCTTGGACAACATTACATAACCATGTTCAAATGTCGGTGGTTGGATACAGAGAGAGGCGTGCGTGTTCATCCGACTCATGGAATCATCGATATTAAATGTAAAATTGTTCTCGCAGTAAATGAACCATTATTATTGGCTCAACAGGCACATCAAGTTTATTACGCAAAGTACTGTGCTACATCAAGAGACTTGACTGATTGGTGGAGTATAATAAATATCAAAATTCAAGAAAATCAGTTTAGTCAAAGTGAATGTGCTTTCACTAATGTGCAAAGAATTGAAGTTTTTTAAGAGAGTACTCAAAATCAATCTTTTTTACAAAGACACATGAGTATCGATGGCGACACCCCACATTTAAGAGTCGGTGATGACGATGATGTTAATGATGTCACATATGAATTTGAAATGGTAAGAGATGAAGCAACTAGAACTCGAATGGATATCGATGATGTTGAGGAGGAATATGAAGATGACATTGACATATATGAAGATGATGATGAAGATGAACACTGATAGAATTCCATGGTAGTTATATACAATCATAACTAATATATATGTATATATAATAGTAATTATCAATTATTTTCTAACAACATTTACATTTTCTGTTTCAGATGGATGACGAGACATTTCGTGAGTTGGCGGATGTTGACCTTCCTTTCGATGCAGATGAGTTGCTGGAAGATGACCCTCAGCCTGTAGGTGCTCCAAGGAGTACGCGGAGGGGGCGCGGTCTTGCACGATTGATGATTCCTGACCCCGTCCCCGAGCGACGTCCACGTCTTGGGTTTGATCCACGCACACGGAAGTGTGATAACCTGTGTGATAACCTATGGATTTGACTAAGATTTCATTAATCTATTCACATAATAAATGTTTATTATTTTTACAGTTTTTCGCATATAGCAGTCGGACAGGGCAGCACTATTTTCCGTAACTATTTCTCTCAGCCTTGGACCACATGGGAGCAGATTCTCATTGATGTGCAGCAGGCCATGTTCGGCCATTGGTTGGTACGTACGTAAAAAAATAATTTTTATTTTGAAAATTATTTCATTTCTAACTTGATATTTTGATTTATTTTTAGGGTTTATGGTATCCGATCAAGGATACCATCTGTGATGCCATCCATGAGGCATGGGAGGTGGCCATGCGTGATCGCTTTCGTCAGTTTTTGCACAATTTAAGAAAAGCTGCCACGAAGAAAGCAGGTGTGTCAAATTTTGACGAGTCATGTAAAACACACCGACCAGAGTACATTTCATCCCATGTATGGGATGGATTATGTGCGCACTGGTTGAGTGAGGCCTTTCATAGGAGATCATCGGTGGGGAGGCAGAATCGGGGGAGACAGGAGGTGACTCATCGAGCTGGGAGTCGTATTTTCAGTACTCATAGACAGCATCTGGTACGTAAATTATTTATAAATATTTTATATAACTATAAATATTAACAGTTTATTTTTTATTCTTATAGGCTATCGATCACCCCGATATTATGGAGTACGACGTATATTGGCAGATGTATAGTGATCCTGCTACTGGGGAGCTCAGAGGTGATCGTCAGCGTCACATCGTGGTCAGTATTATTTGTTTTCAAGTTTAAAAATTAACTGCATATAATATATTCACAATTTTAATTTTAAATTGCAACTACAGGAGTCATATGAGGCCGCAGCGTCACAGACCTGGCCTGAGAGTCAGGCCGAGTCATCAGATCAGACCGCTGGTCGTCAGTTTGATGAGGCGACATGGATGCAGGCCACCCAGTATGCCTTCGAGAAGGGCCGGGTAGTTGGTATCAGTTCTCGACTGAATCCTGGAGATTATTATGGCAGTGTTGCGATGTCCGCATCCAGCTCGAGAGGAGCTCGTGTATCTTCTTCTGCTACACAGTATGAGGATCAGTTGCGATCTTAGACTGCAATGATAGAGAGTCTCCGACAGGAGCAGGAGCAGATGCGTCAGCAGCAGCAGTAGCATGAGGAGGAGCGTCGACGCTAGCAGCAGCTGTATGAGGAGCAGATGAGTCGGTGGCAGCAGCAGCAGTAGGAGCAGATGGAGTACATGCACCGACTCACTCATGCTTTAGGGATGGAGTTTCCCCCACCAGCATCTGCAGATCCCCCCCTCCCCCCCTCCCCCCTCCTTCAGATTAGAGTTTGTTTTTATGTTATAAAGTTTGTTAAATCAAAATATGAATTTTTTTCTATTCGTAGTTTCTATCTCATTATAAAATATTAATAATATTATATTTTGAAATAAAAATATTAATATGAATAATAATATTATTTATATTTTATAATATTAAATTTTATATATATATTAAAATTTTATAATATTATTATTTTATTATTTTTTTTTTTGTAATATTAGAATTATTTTAATATTTGAATGTAAAATAATTCTTATTATTTTTATATTAATTAAAATAATTTACTAATATTATTTTTATTTATGAATTATAATTCTAATATTATTATATTAATTAAAATCATTTATTAATATTCTATTATTTTTTATTTTTGAATTATAATTCTATTGTTATTATATTAATTAAAATAATTTATTAATAATTTATTATTTTTATTTTTGAATTATAATTCTATTATTATATTAATTAAAATCATTTATTAATATTTTTTTATTTTTGAATTATAATTGGATTATTATTATATTAATTAAAATAATTTATTAATATTTTTTTAAAAAAATTATTTGCGATGGGATATTATGCCCATCGCAAATAGTAATATTATTATATTCATTAAAATAATTTATTAATATTTTTTAAATTTTTTTTAAAAAATACTAATTGCGACGGGCCCGTCGCAATTATTATTTTAAAAGGTTTTCACAAATATACGGACTAATATTTGCGACGGGAAGGATCGTCGTCGCAAATAATACTTTTAGCGACGGGCCCGTCGCAAATAATTGTTGTTGTGACGCCGTTTTCCGCGACAGGCTTTTTGCGACGGGATCCCGACGCAAATGACCCATCGCAAATGCCATAATTTCCAGTAGTGGGACATCCCCCCCTCCCCTTGTATCCCCCTCCCTCCCACCACTCCACCTGCAACCCCCCTCCCTCCTCCTGGATAACCCCCCTCCCTACCCTTGCAGCCCCCTCCCTTTCCCTTAACAACCCCCTATCCACCCCCTGGACAGCCCCTCCCCTCCTGGACACCCCCCTCCCCTCCTGGACACCCCCCCCCTCCACTCCCGAACACCCCCTCCTTCCTGGACACCCCCTCCATCCTAGTTATTTGGTGTAAACCCATTAATAACCTTCTTTATCAAACTATATTTTTATCATCTATTTGATAATGGAATAAATATTATTCATACATCATCATTCAATAATATGAATTATAAAATCATATATATTTTGAAGAGATACAGTTCAACAAATCAAGGAAAAACACCAAAAAAAATATATTGGAGGAATAGGAACGAAATTTCACATAAATAAAATGTGAGAAAGGTAAATGATGCATATGTTGGGTCATTATAACATTAAATAAGATATATTGGGCCTCAAATTGAACTGGAATATAATTCATGGTCCTTTTCATGGGCTTGGAATTGGTTTGGTTGGTTGGAACTTTTGATGCCTCACTACGGACCCACTTCAGGCTACTCTATAAGTGATCTACCCATTGTATATTATCAGTATTGAATGGAATTGAATGGATCTTTTTCTAGACACCCCCTCCCTTCTGGACATACCCCCTCCCTCCCCTCCTGGACACCCAACTCATGGACACCCCCTGGACACCCCCTCCCTTTTGGACACCCCCACTCCTAGACACCCCCTGGATAGCCCCCCCCCCCCTCCTGGACACCCCCACCAACCCTCACACTTGGAAACCCCCTCCCTCCTGGACAAACCCCCTCCTGGACACCCCCCCACTCCTGGACACCCCCTCCCTCCTGGACATCCACGACCCACATCTATGGGAAACTAAAATTAGAAAATTGAAAATCCCAGATATTGGTTCCCATCAAGCTTTTAAGATGCTTGTGAGTGGACTGAATGACTATACATTGGTCGACCTCCACACTATCGACCAGTGTAGTCCAATGAGTTATGCTTTACTAGAAAGACAAATCATTTCTAAAACCATTCTTCATAACCTAAGGATATAAAACATAATAAAGGGTGATCATATATGCTCAGTAAGTGTAAACAAGGGAGATATCAATGATCATATATGGATAACATTAGTAGGAATTCACCTTCATCCTATTTGTGTACAATCTTCCATCAGGTATGCTGCCCATTCGTTTCTAAACACATCTATATCATCTTTTGAATATGAGTTTTTGCGACAGTCATGGTAGTATAGAAAACATATAAATACACAAAGCATTAATAAATATTTCAAATGAACTCGTAATTATTTTCAAAAATACCTCGTCTGGAATGCTAGTTTGTTGGTGAAATATGATCTATTTCATAAATTTACCAACATAATAACTATATTCCTTTCTGTTTTTTGGACACTACAGAAACATCAACAAAAATAAGTAATTTGTTTTGATATGTTTTTGGATAGTGAAATGTTATTATATATACCAGGATAATTTTCAAGTTGTAGATCTTATAGACGTTCTTATCCTTAGGCCTTGGATTCATTCCATGCAGTAGACAATATTGATGCACTGCCCGATCATAATAAAATCCTCATTAAAAGATAACATAAATTATATAACTAGATGTTTAGTTTTAAAATGTTGGATCTAGTGTATTACAAATTAAAAAATGCCATCATGCGTGTTCTGTTTGTTGGATATCCATGCATTGAATCCAGAAAATAAATCTTTGGAGTATCCAAATTGACTGCAATCAGCATCCAATGCTGCCTAAAAATACAAAAAGGAATAAGTAAAGAAAGAAATGAAAATATAGTTGATATGATTAAATTGTAGAGTTTTACCCCTGCATCATTGGTATTAAAAAGAGTTTGTCATCTGTAATTTTGTTTTCAAATGATTTGAGCAGGGATGACATTATTGCAGCCTCTTTATCAGAATCTATTTCGTCTTTTGAAGAGGTGGTGTGAGGACTAACGAGTCCAAATTTCTGTTGATGGGGAAATCCCTTCAATTGTTTTTCATATATAAGCTTGCGAAAAATATAAAATGTATTTAGTCATAATTATCCGAGTATATCAACTTTTGTAAAATCAAATCATGAAAACATACCTCATGTATACATTTATACCTGAGGCGCCTAGCCATTCATACTTGAGGATTTCATTTACATTTTCAGCACTAATGAAATTTGATGCTTCCTCTCTGTACATATTTTTTTCAAAATCTACTGTGTGAGCATTGTCATCTATCAACTTTGTATCCACATGATCCTGCAATGATATTAACTGTGGATATAGAACGGGTGGGGTGAAGGTGCTCTCAGTAGACCGTTTCAATCGGTTGGTTGATCATTGAGGTAGTTTTGATCTGATATTTCATTTCACCCCCTTCTCTTTATCATTCTATAATAACATTCATGGGTTCAAACCTTTCTTCATTAAATTTTAAAGGTCTAGCTTGACAAATAAATTGGAAATGGATACCTCATTGTCGACATGTTTTTTTACAAGAATTGTTGGACATGCGATGAATGTTCCAACATCTTGTTCAACCGTATGAATTTATTCATCATCATTTGGAATAGGTATCTCAGCACTCAGCTCATTAGCTACGCTAATTGACACTCTAAAATGATCTGTTGGAAGTTTTCTGTTGTGTAGCATGTCGTTCTGTGTATTGAACACCGTAGCCCTCGCTACAAGGTGATAGGTGGGAGTTGATAGATATAAATCACAGTCATTTTTACCCTGTAAAATATTATTACGAGAAAGTTATCAGTGTCTATGTGAATCAAATTTCACATAAACAATTATTAAAACATTTTTTACCTTAGCTAAGTCAGGTTTTTTAGGGGAATGGCTCGCCTCAAAGCTGGTGGGGGTGGGGTGGGATCGTCACGCACGGGTTGTTGTTGAGTTTTTTATTCTCTTTGCCTCTCCCCCATCAAACTTGCTATCATATGTCTCTGTTATTGTAATTCTTCTTGAAAAATATCTAATTTTATTGCATATTTTCCATTTTTTCATTTTTATCCTCCTCTTGTTTTTTTTAAATATGTTCAGGGTGTCACCCTAAAAGCCACACCTCTGATGCGGCCATACTGTTCTGGCTGCTGAAAGTATGTCTGCATCTTGTATGGGTGTTGTTGATTCTTGTGACTATGTTAGATAGAAAATATAGAAAAATAAGTAGTCATTGTAATGTAATAGAGATTTAAAGCAAATAAAATTTATATTATGTCATACTTAAACATGTTTCCCAAACTTTTTGTGTGTTTTCATCTATCAGTATCCCCTCTTTATTTACACGAGCCTCCTTCCATAGCACATGGAGTGGGGTGAATATGGATTTCGATTTTGATTCATCAATCTCCATATAAACAGAGAAACATGGTTATAGTGTTTTTATTTCACATACAAGTAGTATGGTATATTTAAAAGACGTACCAATTTTTTTCTCAAGTGAAGTGTACCCCATCCTTGCTTTACGGTAAGGGTACACTAGTTATGTTGTGCATTTTTTATTTTCAGCACTCTGTTGTTGTTTCATAAATAAAAAACTGTCAATAAAAGTGATGAATACAAGAAACGTCAAACAATGTATTACCCCACACAATGTACCTGAAAAGTTTTCTCCCCACGAAATTTTCTAAACGCATCCCACGCTCCTTGGGATATCAAGTGTGCATAAAGAAGAGGTGGGTGTGGCTTGATTTTCCCTTCAACATCATTAAGATGATATTTCGTTACAATTGTGCGGAAAACTCTATGAATCCTTCCTGAAAATCCTAATACATATTCCTTGTGCGAGGCATATACTATAAATTCACTCTTCAATGGATGATGATGAGTAAGTCAATGTTTTGGTATTTTATTTTATTTTAATAAATTAAAAAAATGATATCATAATGTTTTCGTAATATCTTCCCACATTAGTTTCTTAATCCCAGTGAGAACATGGTGCCATGACTGTAAATAAATCGGCATGGGTTGCAGAGTGATGATTCCAATGTAGCTACTAAAGATGGCTCTGTTGGGGTTAACATGTTGTCCTTGCTTATTCCATCCCACCTCAAATTTGATGCCTTTTGCTTTTTCCTTAAGGATTTTGGTTAACATTATCAAACTACGGCGCTCTTGATTTTTTTTTTGCGCTTTTAGGGTTTTATTTCCTAGCAATTTCTAAGAAGTATCATCAATATGTTCCTCCGAAGCACTAGCATCGGCACTGGAACCAGCTACAACCGGTTGAGAATCCTGTTGTACCTCAGCACTGGGACCAGTAACAACAGGTTGAGAAAACTGTTGTACCTCAGCATTGGGACCAGCAACAATAGGTTGAGAAACATTTTGTTTCTCTACACTAGGACCACCAAAAGCTGGTTGAGAAACCTGTTGTTGCTCTGCACTAGGACCACCAATAGCTGGTTGAGAGACCTTTTGTGCCTCAAGATTTGGCGCATCAGCAGGTGTAGAAGTCATTATCTGCAGAAGTGGTTTAACATTTAATTTAGATTACATAAAAGCGTCAGCGAACAGATAATAAAATAACGTAACACAATGTATATTACAATAAACAAATAACCTGATTATTGTACTCTCTTTTTTTTAAGTCTCAAGAGATTTTACTCCCCTATCGACTATTTAAATCCCTTCATTGTGGTCTCCTCTAACATACAAAATGCCGTCTACATTGGGACCGTAGTGAAATGATTGTGAAGTCCCTATAAAAGGGTCATCCTCCATTGAAATTTCATCTGACCCTTTAGTTGTTTTGGTCGATAACAGAACAATTGACCAATTTCAGTTTGCGGGTTCTGGAACATAAAATACTTGTACTTCCTGTGATGCCATTATAAATGGTTCATCTTTCTCCCCTTCCTTACTGAAATCAACTTTCACGAATCTTAATTCATCTATTTTAACAGAACTCCTATTATCAACCCACTTATATTGAAAAATTGGCACTTTGAATTTCGTATAATCCAACTCCCATATTTTTTTGTTGATGCTAAAGTATGACATATTCACATAAATTGGATTTCTGTCCTTAGCACCGAAAACATGCATCACCTCATCCACAAGGGTAACCCCACTGTTTTTCATGGTACTGTCTCCATCATGTTCATTAGTATAGAATGTATAACCATTAACTGCATAAGCATTGTAAGATAATACATACACACTTGCTCCTCCGGCTAGCCATCAAAGTTGTTCTGAAATTGAGTCTATATTTTCATCTAACTTCTTAAAAATATGGTCCCAAAACCATTCTATAAACTGTAGATTATGTGTATCTGATATCCATTTTTCAGCCCTAAAAGGATTCAAACACCTAAGAATTTATTTGTAGGTTTGAACATATGGGTCAACCTCGAAACTGTTATAAAAAATGTAATGGTGAGCCTACTCCCGATCTGTTATATTGATTGTGACAACCTCTCATCCAAAAATTCCTTCACCCTCAAGCCGCTCAGTGTGACGATATTTCGGTAGGCCAACGTTTTCCACACCAGGCAGGTATTCGGTACAAAATTCAACGGATTCCTCAACAATATATTTCTCCGCAATACAACCCTCTGGACAACTTCGATTTTTGACATACCCTTTCCAAATCTTCATATACCGTTAAATGGGGTACATCCATCTATAATGTACAGAACCACATATTCAAATCTCTCTCACTAAATGAACCATCAAATGAACCATCATATCGAAAAATGTCAGCGGGAAGAATATTTCCAATTCACACAATATGACGTCAACTTCTCTTTCCATAGTTGGAAATTTCTCTAGGTCTATAACTTTTCTACATATAGATTTGAAGAAGAAACAGAGATTCATTAATGTATGGCAGACATTCTTGGAAAAAATGCAACGTAAAGCTATAGGAATTATATTTTTCATCAAAACATGACAGTCATGTGATTTCAGACCCTCTAATTTTAAATCTTTCATTGACACGATGTTCTTGATATTTGATGAATACCCCTCTAGAACCTTTACATCATTAAAGAAGTTGAAAAACTAATATCTCTCCTACCTCGAAAGAGTGTAAGCAGTAGGAGGAAGAAATGTTCATTTTTCACCCTTCACTGGTGCTAACTCTTCTCATGTTCCCATCTCAACCATGTCCAATCTAGCCTTAATTCCATCCTTTGTTTTTTCAGGTGTATTTAGCAACGTTTCGATGACACTATCACATACATTTATTTCAACATGCATAACATCAATAAAATGTATGACATACAGAAAATTCCAGTATGGTAATTCAAAAAAAACTGATCACTTTTTCCAACCAATTTTTTGTAAGGTTTTTCGAAAAGGGTTTACCAAAAGTAGTGTCCAAATCTTTTACTTTATCAAACAATTGATCACCTGTTAGTGGGGATGGTGTTGTATGTTCTTCTGAAATTTCGTCGAATGATGTCGTCCCAGATCGGTACTTATGTCGTCAGGGTATAAATCTGTGATGTCCTAGAAACACGGTTTTCGATGAATGTTTCATCCAAATTGACTGTGTACCTTGTTCTCAAACAAGACACCCTTGAGTTCTTTTAATGCTATATCCTAAAACATTTCCATAAGAAAGAAAGTCATTTATCGTCCCGTACATCATGGATTTCAAATTGAAATTTTTATTTTTGTAAGAATCATACAATGTAACACCGGAATCCCATAATATTTTCAAATCCTCAATCAATGGATCCAAATAAACATCAATATCATTACCCGGTTGTTTTGGTCCTGATATAAGCATAGATAACAAGATGTATTTTCGTTTCATGCATAACCACGGTGGTAAGTTATAATTTACCAACATAACCAGCTATGTACTATGGCTGCTGGTTTAAAAACCCAAAGGATTCACCCCATCTGTAGATAACACCAGACGAAGGTTTCTCGGCTCATTTCCAAATTTAGGATACTTGTGATCAATTCTCTTCCACTAAGGATAGTCTGTCGGGTGACATAGTTTCCCATCTTTAATTATTATATTTTCATGCCATGTCAATTTTCTTGTAGTCTCCTCACTTCCGTATAGGCGCCTAAACCTTGGAATGATTGGAAAGTACCATACAACTTTCATAATAATAGAATCGCCTTTCCTGTATTGAGAAGAACCACATTTTGGGCATTCTTTAAGTGATTTGTGGTCCTTGCGAGACAATATACAGTCATTCGGGTAGGCGTGTATTCTTTCAGAGATCGTACCCATCGATCGTAGAATTTTTTTGGAATCGTATGTTCGGATTGGGAGTTCATTATCTTCTGGGAGCATATCATTCAGGAGAGCAATTAGTTCCTTAAAACTGGCGTCACTCCACCTGTTGCCTGCTTTCAAATTATACAGCTTTAGTACGGCTTACAATGCTATATATTTAGTGCAACCAACATACAATGGAATTTTTGAACAACTCATTATCTTCTCAAACAATTTTGGGAAATCATGAAGTTTATCTTCAACTGTCCTTGTCATTTCCTCAATACAATCTCCATCATCATTCACATCTGTAATCACATCCTCCATACTATCATCTTCACTGTTCACACTTGTAATCATATCAGATGATCCATAAAATGTCGTGTTATTCTAACCACTACCTACATTCATTTTTTCCTCGTGTTTATTAAAACATGTATAAATTCGATCTATTCCATGACAGATCAGGTGTTGTTCCAACTCCTCTGGACTAATTTGTCTTGAATAACAACAGCGTAAAAATGGACATAAGATTTGAGAAGGTTCGCATGCATGATCTTCTGCAAACTTGATAAACTCTTTCACGCCATCTTCGTACTCTTTTGTCAACCGATTGACATTCATCCATTCTTTATTAATATTCATCATCTTTATGGATTTGATCTCAAACTAGCCTAATATTATGTTTTAATTAATCAATTAACATTGTTTGGGTTTTATAAAAAAATCATGGTACAAATGCCTCTACAATGAACCATCATTGGATACAATTTAACTGTTACTCTAACCTCACTAACTCTATGTCCACAAATTTCATCTCCAAACTATAAAATATAAAAATAAACACATCACATGTGGTTATAAAGGCATACAGGTGTGATTGTAAACATAACCAGTAGGATGCCCTCAAAAAAACAATGTAATGATATAATTGCCTACTCATACATGAAATAGAGGAACCTACCCCAAAACATGTGAAAGTACTTGAACTCTATCTATATACGGGGGACTGTGACATGTCTTTTGTATATCTCCATGGTGTACCTAAAACCTATACATGGAGGACTCTTCAACGAAACATGGGGGAGTACCATACTCCATATTTTCTCCAAACATCTCACTTGTCACTTGTCAACTATCAAGCAGAGTGAGGATAATTAAAATATCCAAACCACATTGTGTGCAATTTCCAATGATTGAGGGAATCAAACTATTGTGATCTACATGAGAAGATATTTATAATGGGATACTCATACATAAAATACTATCTTCTAAGTGAAAAATAAATAATCATAATGAAAATAACATAGCAAACAATTTGTTCAATGGATACACAATGTGTAGGGTTCTCAGTCGAGGTTGGTTGTATACTACCATTTCTAAACTCATGTGAAATCCATATACATGGTGTGTCCAGTAGGGTGAACATCGTGTATAGATAAGATACCTGATTTAATCTGACATATATCAAATTAATTCCAAGTTAGTCTTACAAAGACTGCATGATTCCTTTAAAAATAAATGACATATAGAACAACTTGAGCTAAATGTGTGTACTTTAGATACATACTGAGTCACCTCACCAGCTATGCATCACATTTTTGTGGAATACACGGTTTGTAGTCTTTACATGACCACTAGGGGTGTATAGTATATACACAGCAAGTTTCTATGGTATCTATACATGGTGTGAGTGAAGTAAAACACATATCATGTGGTTCTAAAATTTTTTCATGGCATGTACATTGTTTCATGCTGAAGTATATGTCTTGGAGATACATTGTGTTTGACCTAGGTTCACATTACATGTAACATTTAAAATGAAACTTATTCCAAGTTTGAGTCAGAAGACGATTCATGTGGTGTAAATTTTGTAGATAAATGTTGTGTGGAATTAAAATATATATGAAATCCATGTATGGTGAAGCATGTTCCATTTAACAAGACTACATACCATGTATTTTAAAAGTATATAGAATCTGAAAAACATCATCTTCACACCATCAAGTGTCTCATTGAGTCCTCTAGAATTGGTTTTCTAGGATTCAGTGGAATTGCACCTGTAATAAAGTGGTGGTGCCATTGAAATGGGTAAATTTTGGATTGATATTAAATGGTGGAAGAACAAAAACATGGAAAAAATGGCATATCAATCATGAAAACAACCGCAACACCATAAAAAACACAATCGTCCTCACATTTGCAACACCATACAAACCAAACAATCACAATTACAGATTTTACAAAGCATCCCTTATTAAATTTTGTTTGATAATTCAGGGGTTATCACAAATGTTTTATCATCCTGGGACGTTCATTCATAAGTTAAGTATACGTAAATTACCAATTTTTATATTCAAATGTTCAACAGGAACCAACCAACATGCAATTCATTTAGTGCACAAACAAGGACCACCAACGGCCACGATTTTCTACGAGGAGTTTAGCCCATACATTTCACATTATAACCATCAATATCAAACAGTAATAACATGTTAACAAGAGGAAACCAATGATTAATAGGAGAAAACTCACCGTGAAGGTGTCGTTCAGCACATGGTAGTGGTGTGTTCGTGGAAGAGGAGAGGCGCACAGAAGAGGAGATTTCCAATTGAAAAGAAAACATAAAATAGCATAAACCCATGAGAATAAAATAATCTAAAACTGAATACACCATTTTCCACATCCCAAAAACCCCTAGAACCCACTAAAAAATTATGTGTGATATCTTTCTCATTATATTTTCCTTTTTGTATTTTACTGGTGAAAACAATGGATTAAAAACTATATTGACTAAATAAAGGGTTCTTTATGTGATAAAAAATTCATGAACTCAATTCACCCTCTCTTGATTCTTTGTGGTACTCTTCTTGAACCAAAATCGTTATCCATATGGAAATTTATGACCATTTTTGGATCACTTCAGGCACAAAATACCTTTTTCGACACACTAGGGATGCCTATGCATCCATTTCATAAAGATCCTATACATACACCACTACGGATCATTATAAACTAGGATCTAATTGACATACCATTATAATTCAGTTGAAAATAATTCCACCAAACATTTACATTGAAAAACTATATATAAGTTATTGATGACACTTTAAACAGCTGAACCTCCCATCAAAAATCATTTAGAAACATTTAATAACATGTCATGTGATTCCTACATTCTAACCATGATACATGTTGATAGGCCTATTTCCAATGGAGAATGAGAAAGTTGAAATAATTACATCTAAGGTAAATACCAAGTATTTAGTAAACATAACAACAATAATATCTCAAACCATAAAATAATAATCTTTTACGCTAGTAACTAGGAATTACTATAAGAAAGGTGATTAGTGTACAATCAAATCAAGATGGACCTTGAAGATGAAGAAGCTATGGAAGAGGAAACCACGGAGGAGGCAGTGGCGGTGGAGGCAGTGGCGGCGGAGGCAGCAGCGGCAGAGGAGGATGACGGTCGCAGTGGAGGAGGAAAATCCAGCAGCGACAGCGGAGGAAGAGGAGGAGAAGGAGGAGAAGGAGGAGGATGAGGAGGAGGAGGAGGAGGAGGAGGAGGAGAGGTCGCGGCAGAAGAGGGTCCTGGTTTAGCTTCCGCGAAAGCTTGTTCACATGCGTGAGAGGAGGTCTTGTTATGGTTATTAAATAAAAACCATTGGAAACTTTATCAGTGCTCATTAAAAGCACTGATAAAGGTATGTTTTATCAGCACCTTTATTTTAGCACTGATAAAACTTAACTTTATCAGCACTTTTAACGAGTTCTTATAAAGGTTCTAGTGGTTTTTATTTAATAATTTATTTATATTCTTATATATTTATTTAAAATGGCATATAAGATAAATATATATCTATTTATTAATAATTATAACAATAAAGAGTATATATTTATAAATATTGGTATATAATTGTAAATCTATACAAAAGACATTATTTTAGATTATAAATGTTATAATTTTATATAAATTAAAAATAAAAACCTTTATCAGTGCTAAACAAAGTGCTGATAAAGGGTACACATTTATCAGCACTAAAAAAGGGTTGATAATGGTGTACACTTTATCAGCACTTTTTTAGCACTGATAAAGGGTAGATTTATCAGCGCTTTTAACTAGTGATGATAAAGACATACCCCTTTATCAGAAAATTATATTTATCACTGATAAAGGGAAGCACTTCCCTTGCCCTGTTTTGTGGTAGTGAGGTACAAGAAAAATAACAAAAGATGATTCGGTGGTCCTAGAAACATAAGGTCTACTTGGTTACCCCAACAAATGGAGGTCTGAATATGGTGTGTGATATAAATCCCAGTAGGTTACCACCCATGGTGTCTAAAACTAAATCTAGTTCATGTATGAAATCAAAGCAATGACGGTATAAAGAATAATAAATAATACAAAAATAAATAAATAACAGCTCGCTCAGGTTACTAAAGGACACCTGGTGGCTCTACCTGCTTCATTTAATAGCTGAAATAATATTTCTTACTAGTAACTATATATATAGTAGTAATCATATATATATATATATAGTTTAGTTATATATTTCATCCACCTATATGAACCATGTGTGTGCCGACGCCTAATGTCCATGTTCCTGGAATACCGGTTACTAGCTGGACCAGGGTGTAACTTAGACATCCATAACCAATTTAAATGATCCTATAAGATAAAGAAATATGGTACATTACCTACATCCTAATAAGGTGAGATATGTCATGCTACAACACTCAGTATGGAGAGTGAGCCTCCATGGAAACACTCTAATCATGGAACACGGAGCATAAAGCCCATCGCCCATATAGTATCACTGGTGTGAGATGACATACTCAACACTTGATGTAAGGGAGTGTGATTATCCACCATGTTCAACACTCCTTACCATCTTCCATGGCCTATGTCAAGGTGTAATCATTTATAATATAATGAATGAGGTAAAACCACTCATCCAACTTATTTATCAAGCCTATATAGAGGATTCATTATATTTATAATACAATCCATGAGAAAATACCTCTCATTATTTTCATTTAAATAAATCATTATAGTCAAAGTTATCATGATTATATCAATTTATATAATCTTTTCTTATTTAATTATAGCAAGAGACTTTGTGGTACCACCCAATTCAATTCAATTTCAATTAAACCATTTAATACAATCAAGGAATGAAATCCTTCATGAATCATGCCATTCAATATAATAAATACATTCCATTTGAATAAAAAAATGTGAAAAATTAATTATAAAGATCAAGGATCCACTTAAAAGGTTCGCTTGTCATTTAGGAAAATACCTATATGGGTAATTCTATTTATAGTTTGGGCTAATACATACACTTAAAAGGTGAATTGGTCCCACTTAACATTTATAGACTAAGATAAATTCATTTTAAAACATCAATAAATACCATGTATCAAACATTCCATATATCTAAAAATACCAAAGGCATAGGTAATCACCAAATCCATAAACCAAACCTGATATAAATAACTGATCACTAATTTTTAATTTGGAAGACAACGGACCTCATTCGATGGGTTTTATTATTAGAACATCAAATTGTTTAAAAAACAATTCATTGAGAATAATTAAACATCCCATATGACCAACATAACTCAATTCATCAAAGGGGAATTTAAGAAAGCCACTAAATAAGGAAAAACAAATACAAGGGGTTCAAATCGAATTTAGTAGGTTCCATTATCACTTATAAAAGTTAATACAAGGGGAAATTCCATTTATAGTCTAAGAAAAATTCTTAGAATCATTCCATCCTTTTAATAATTTAATTAAAAAAAGTGAAACATAATATGGCCTACCTAAGGGGTGTTCGTGATTGAGGTTAACACCCTTGAATTACTAAAAAATAAACAGGGGTAACATAATGTGCAACGATCAATTTAATTTTAAGTAACCCATTTAAAAGTAATGCATGGAAAATGTAGGTTTTCAGTGCTATGATTCAATTTATAAAATGATGGAAACTAAAGGAAAAATTCATATACCACCTACCTTAGGCTTAGTAAAAATCACTCATCCAATACCAAGTTCTAATTTGATCTAGTTTGGAATAAATATATGAAATTGAGACACTCCATGAAAATAGAAAAAAAGATATTGAACCTTGATAACTTGGTCAAGAGAAGATTACATTAAGAATGACTAAAAATGAATCGAGATCTTATTAAGATAAATCTTTAAAGACTGATGGTGCTCGAATCGAATTATATAAAAAAGATATATTTGTATGCCTAGATTAGGGTTGAAGAGGAAGCCATGGTGCCAAGGTGGAGAGCTCATGTGGGTGGAGGAGGGTAAAGGAAATAAAGAATAAACTTAAAACTTAATTAAGAAAAAAATGGTAAATTTACCATAAAAATGGGGTCACATGAATTGGATACACGGTTTGGCCAAACCATGTGTCAACTATGTAGCACCAATTCCTTAAGAAACAACCTTGCATTTTTTGGCCAACATAATTACCCTAATCATGTGTGAACCATGTGATGAATAGTGTGAGGGTAATACATATGTGGCACTACCCTTGTGGGATGGTTTCACAGTTTGGGTAAATCATGCACAGCCTATGTGGGACACTTTTTCTCCATTACTGTAGATTTATGGTTTTCTGGTGAGGGTCGTACTGTTTTAAAAAAACTATGCACCCTATTCAGAGAAACCAAACCTTTGATTTCAAGGCCCCAACACTCTTGAAACTCAATGAAAAATTCTAGGGACCTATCGAGCATTAACCCAAGTCCAAAAACAACACATTTAAGTGTACCAAATCTCATAATTATATTCCAAATCATGGTTCGAAGAACATACCATCTAGTAAATTCCAAAATTTAAAATTCCCTTGGATTTTCACCTTGTCTCTAAAACACGGTTCATTACATCCTACCCACCTTAGATCTTATTTTCCCTGAGAAGCCTTCTAGAACAAAGAACACCTCACCCAACCTACAATGGTCATGAAGTTTCATTCAAATGGTTTTGTTGCGTTTCCAAATACCCAATGTACCTTCAAGAATGTACTCAAGAATACAGTGCTTAAGATGCCAAAACCTACAAAAATGATTTATTCCCAACTAAATCATTGAAATAGATCTTATTTGATCCCATTTATCAATATAAATGATTACATCATCATCTCATTAATCATATAAAAAAGGTTCTCCCCACATTAGGCTTTAACATCATAAGGGTCCAATTCAAAACCATGGAACAATCCACCGTCGAAATTGCCTACCAAGCACACCCCTAATCATTCTAGAAACTCTCCGAGTGATATTTCTTTAATTGGAAAAAAACCCAATTACATATAAGGTCATATCCGGGGCCACATTGGAATTAAATATCCAATTCCCAGTGGACCTAAGCAAAATGTTCAGGCAAGCTTCCCTTGAAAGGAACTGATGACCCTTACACCACACTCTCCTCAACCTAGATACATGTTTTAAAATGGTTCCATCAGACGGTACCCATTGAACAAGGAGAAAATAGGTTGACCCACTATGGCTTACTTATCTCAAAAATGCTTGTCTTAGAAGGACAAAAATTTTACAACCAAAAATGAAATTCCTTCCTATAAGTCATCCTACAATCATAACAAGCATGCTCACTAAAGACCATACCTGACTTATGTTGACGTTCCTTCACTAAACAATCAAGTGACCATTAAAAATTGTCATGCCTCAGTACGAATAAGGGTGTGACCCTAATCCAGACCACTAGAATCATCACCCTTTAAACACCACCTATGATCCTAACTATAAGTCTAGGATAACCTTAGATTCACTAAATGGTAGTTCAAGGAACTAACCCAAGTTAGTCCAACTCTATTTTTATAAGTGATATTTCGTCACAAAGCCAAGATGTTCACATCAGATCATTGACTGAGCCCATGGTAGCATCCACCTGGAATTCAAGTCAAAGGAAATGGTTGGTGTCCAAGATTCCATCCAAGGAATTCCTACATGGGTACTCCAAGCCACTATAGACTAACCATGACTTGTTAAGAACCACACGTCAAGCATACAACACTGAGAAAACTACCCCACCAATCCCAATGACTTTTAGAAATTTTTCACAACTTAAGACCGTTGCTATCATAGTTTATTAAGGATGATGTAAAGATAGGGGAAATTATCATCTCTTTCAAAAGAGTACAATAAGAGGAGTCCAATGAAATCAAAAGGAGAATAGTTGAACCACTAATAGTTGACTCCTCAAAATAATATCAGCTTCACCTGCTGATAGATTTCCATTAACTAATCACAAGACTTCACCACCTGAGGCACCTCGTAATTGTTAAAGATTAAACCATCAAAGTCCATCCAATACTGATGGTGTTTCTAGTGGTTTCATAGACCTCCAACCATGTTAACTTTGTGCTACCAAGAAATAAATGACAAGATTTAAAACTTGAAATCCTCATGGAAATTTAAGAAAGACAGACCATTTCTAAGTGGTCCTCTTTAGTTGTGTTCCTTTTACTTGGAAGTAAATGTTTTTCACTAGAACTAACATGATGCTACCAACCTTAATAGTATTCTATTTGTCAAAAGAAATGGATAAACTAGCCGCTAAAAAGTACGCTAGATCAAAACAACTTAGACGTCGATGTGTGTCACTCCTCTAAGACATGATCACCACATCCGAAAATCTGAAGGAAGTAAAAACCAACCTGACTAGTGTGTCAAAATACCTGATTCTTTTTGGAAATTCATACTGATCATTAAAATTAACTTGGTTCCCTTAGAACTCATAGGTCACTTTACTACAAAGATGACCTTGGAACGTACTAAATAGCACATGGCTCAACGATTTCACCGAACACAACTAGTTTGTTACAATATTTAAAAACTCTAGAGGTACCATGTATATCAATGCATACTACCCAAAGATTTTAGAAGCAAGATGACACACCCTCGATACTAACCATAGTATTATCATCCCTATGAAATCAATTATCAGATATCCTGTGCCAAAAACTAGATCAAAAGCACGTTATCTCATACAACTATAAAACAGACTAATGACCACCAGAGTCTTACAAGGAAATAGAAAAGGTTCATTCGACCTATAAAATGAAATACCATGCCCTAGGGATGTCTAAAAATCTGAACCGGTCATTACTCAATGCTCATTACCATAACAAGGCCAAGGAAAACAATGACCACCCATCAGAAAAAGGGTGTCATTTAGAAGTTAAGCAACCTACTAAGTACAAAGACACCCAAATGGTACCATAAGATAAAAATATCATAGCATTATCAAGGCATTTAAGATATAAGGGTGATACCAACAATGAGTTATCACCTCACAACAATATAAATGACAACCCTATCACTAGTTCATGCTAACAAAAGTCACTAGGCTAAAGAGATGATTATTTAAGCCATTACTAAAAAAGAATAAGTCCTAAAGAAAATTATTACAATTCTATTTCAAGGAAAATAAAAGTAATGTATAATCTAACCTTACATGAGGGTTTAAAAAAAGAACACCACCTAAGGTTTAATTTTCAAGTCAATTAAATTGGTTCAAATTCAAACATTAAACATTTTAATTATTTTAAACAAAAAATAAAGTACCAATTATAAAACAAAACACTTAGTACATTTTTTCAATAATTCCATAAGTAAAAATAGGGAAGTTATATCAAACATACTTTTTAAGATATAAAAGGTAAGGTGGATTATGAGGGTCTCGATAAGCCACCCAGGTTCAATAGAATGCAACCCAATAGTAGTTTCTTAATTATTAATATTTCATAACACCCATAGCAGGTTATCTCATAAGAAACATTCCACAACTAACCAAATTGGGTACAGTTTTACATTTAGGTAGTTAACCAAGCCATTTTAGATGAAAAAAACATCTTTTTGATTTTAACCATTTCATATTACAACATGGTTATTTATTATAACTCAGTTATATGGGTGGCCATCTACCAATTCAAAAATCACCCATGCACTTTACAAGTTTGAATTTGGATCCCATATAATCAAAACCAACTCACTTTAGCATTTTAACTCATGAATATTATTACATTTCTAACAAAAGTATCTAATCATAAACAAATATAAAAGATGGTTTGGGTATACAAGTTACCTTTTCCCAAGTTTAAAGTGACCATACACCTTATAATTGAAAACTCATTCATGTTTAATCGCAACCAATAATCTTAGCCCATGAAACCATTTACATATATCTAAATAAAAAAATAATGTTATTGTAAGATGTAAATACATAGGAACACGATATAAACAAAAAATCATGATGGATAGGAAGAACATGCTAAATAAACAGGCAACATGGAATATAATAACCAAATCATGTCATCCAAGCTGGTTGGATAAAGAAAACAAGAGCATCTCATTACATTTAACAAGCATGCTAATGAATTAAATAAATAGGTACTAATCTAATAATGTTATTAAAATACCAAACATGGCACATAATAAGAATGATAATAAAAAACAAAGGCATGGATTAGTATTCAAGCCACACAACCAAATCATCAATCAATCTAAAAATACAACTAAATGGCATAGAATATGAATGGCATGTGAATTTCAAGGTGCATAATATGATGCATTAAATATTTCATCCTTTTCATACCAGGACAAGGGTAAAATATGAGAATCTCATAAATAAATAAATAAGTAGTGGAAAGTACACCAATCACTCAACATCAAATCATAATCAACTTTAATATAGAACAGCACAAAAAAATACCATCCCTAGACACTTGGTATTTTCTCCATGGGTGGGGTGATCAGTCCCAGAAATAGTTATTTACCAAGTGCTGACACATTCCTAGTCTCTGGTATACCATCCCAAAATACTAAGATAAAGGAAAAATAATGCTATGATACTGCTTTATAACATCCTTTCTTGAATCACCATTAAGACAGTGGCCAGACCGGTGGGTCACATGGCCTCAATCACGCCTCCATGTACACATGAGGCTATTCACTAGTAGTGATGGTCTCAAGAATTGATAGTGGGGATACTATACAATCATATCAGAGTAACACAACAGTATTACAAAAGGTATATAGTATAAAATAGTGGAAGTAGTGATAAAATAAAGACATGGAAATAGAATAAATATATATATTGAATAATAAAAAATGGAAAATGTAAATACACAAAAAATAAATGCATGTCCAGATGATGATACATAATCTAAAAAATAGAAATATAGCATGATACAAGATATAGTACTATATATGAATAAAGAAAAAAACTAAAAGCCCCAAGGGTAATCTCAATGAGAATCCCAATATCCAGCTCGAACCTGGGCTCCAAACTCCTAGGTATAAGAAAAATAGCACAAGAAGAATCCCTCATCCTATTAAAATAAGGTCTACTTGGGTACCCCATTACAATGGAGGCCCAAGTAGGGTGTGACATATAAATCCCAGTATGTTACCATCCATTGTGTCTATAACTATATCCATTCCATGTATGAAATTATTGTAGTGCAGGTATAAATAATAATAAACAATTCTGAAATTAAAAAAAACAACATCTCACTCATGTTCCAAAAGGACACCAGACGGCTCTAACTGCTTCAATTCGTAGCCAGAATAAGATGTTTGACTATTAAATATATATATATATATTAGTAATTATATATATATATTCGTTATATATTTCATCCACCTATAAGAACCATGTGTGTATCAAAGCATAATGTCCATATACCTAGAATACTAGTTGCTGGGTAGATTATGTTGTAACTCAGGCACCCATAACTAGTCTAAAAGAACCTATAAGCTTAAAAATAGGGTAAATACCCTATATCCTACTAGAGTGAGATACTAAATGCTACAACACTCAGTATGGAGAGTAAACGTCTATGGAAACACTCTAATCCTGGAACATGGAATGTAAATTCGATCGCCCATATAGTATCACTAGTGTGAGATGACATACTCAACACTATATCTAATTGAGTGTGATTATCCAACATGGTCAACACCCCATACCATCATCTGTAGCCTATGTCATGGTGTAATCATTTATAATATAAGGCATGAGGCAAAACCTCCCCTGTAACATATTTATCAATACAATATAAAGGCATAATTATATTTAAAATACACGACGTGAGGAAATACCTATCATGATTTTCATTTAAATAACCCTTTATAATCAACAGAATCACAATTATATCAATTCATATAAGTTATTCTTATTTAACTATAAAATGAGGCATGGTTGTACCACCCAATTCAATTCCATTTCAATTAAACCATTTAATATAATCAATTCATGAAATCCATCATGAAAAATGTCATTCAATATAATCAATACATTCCATTTAAATAAAAAAACTTTATAATTCAATTACAAAGATCAAAGAGGCACTTAAAAGGTGATCTTTTCATTTAGGAAAATATCTACATGGGTAATTCCCTTTACAGGTCAGGCCAATACATACACTTAAAAGGTGCATTAGTCTCACTTAACATATATAGATGGAGTGAAATTAATTTTATAAATTCAATAAATACCATGTCACAAAAAATTTATATATATCTAATAATACCAGATTCATAGGTAATCACCAAATCCATAAACCAAGCATGATATAAATAACCAATCCCCACTTTGTAATTTGAAAGACAACACACCTCATTCGAGGGGTTTTATTATAAAAAACATCACATTGGTTATAAAACAATTCATTTAGTATAATTAAACATCCCATCCAACAATCATAACTCAATTCATCAAAGAGGCATTTAATAAATCCAATAACTAGTCAAAATAAATATGAGGGTTTCAAATGGCATTTAGAAGGTTCCATCATCACTAAGACAAGTTCAAACAAGAATAAATTCCATATATAGTATAATTTGAATGCTTAGAATAATTCTATCCTTTTAATAATTTAATTAAAAAATAGAAACATAAGCCATCACACCCAAGGGGTATCCACAATTAGGGTCGACACCCTCGAATTACTAAACAATAATAAATGGGTGCAATAAAAGGTTAAATGATCAATTTAATATGAAGAGACCCTTTTAAATGTAATATGTGGAGAAGGATACTATGTGGTGAAATAATGTTATTTATAAAATGGTAGAAACTCAAGAAAAAGTGACACGCCACCTACCTTAGGCTTAGTACATATCAATCGTCCAATACCAAGCTCTTATTTGATCTGATTTGAAAGAAATCTAAGAAACAAAGATCCACCCGAAAAATGGGGAAAAGATATTACACCAAGATAACTTGTTAGAGAGAGGATTAAATTAACAATGATTCAAAAGAAATTAAGATCTTAATGAGAGGAGTCTATAGAGACCAATGGCTCTCAAATTGGATGATGTATGGAGGATATATCTCTATTCCTAGATTATGATTGAGGAGGAAGCCGAGGTGCCAAGGGGGAGAGATCATGTGGGTGGAGGAGGAGAAAGTAAATAAAGAATAAAATTAAAACATAATTAAAGGAAAAAATGGTAAATTTACCCTATAACTAGGTTGTATTTTTTTCCACAGGGTTTGGCCAAACCGTGTGGCACCCGTGTGACACCCATTCCTTAATAAACTAGCTCAGATGATTTGGCCCACATGGTTACCCTAACCATGCGCCAACTGTATGATGAATAATGAAATGGTACTGCATAAATGGAACTACCAATTTGGTATGGATTCATCATTTAGGTTAACCATTTGGGTCACTTCTGCTCTCTTGCTACAGCTGCACAATTTTCTACTGAGGGTCGCACAATTTGAGAAAAATTCGGTGCCCTATTCAGAGCACCCAAACCTTTGATTTCTGTACCCCGACACTACTTAAACTCAACAAGACATCCAAAGGACCTATAAATCCTTTACCTAAGTATAAAACACATTGAAGAGTCTCAAATGTCATAATTACATTCATAATCCCGGTTCAAAGAACTACCCATGTGGTAAATTATAATAGTTAAAATTATCTTGTATTTTCACCATGGATAGAAAACATGGGTTGTTACAAATGTAGCGACCCAACCCCAATAATCTGAGAGCCTATTTCTACTACCATTACAGTGGATTTATTATAATGAATCAAATCCCAAAGTATCGAAGAGTTTATTATTCTCAGTAAACCAGATACATACATGAGCCTTATATTACAAATGAATATGCTAATTACATCATAATTTTTTTATTTCTTAGATAACTTTATTCCATCTAGAATATCCTTGAATATATTTCTTAGTATACTTCTTGGTTTCCTAGGGAAGGTAAATAAAATAAGGGTGATCTCAAATTATTAGTAATGGTTAAGTAAAGTGGAAGAAATAATGAATCAATGAGAAGAATCAATATGGAATGGTAATAAATGATCATGCATACCATATTATCAACTAACTAAGTAGATAAATAATATATAAAGGCAGTAAAAGAAAACACATTCCATTAAAATAACTAAATAAGTCTTAATCAATATAGAAAGAAAAATAACTGAAACACGTGTTATTTAATCAATGAACTAAGAATGAAATGAATTCATAGATAATGTCAAATAAAAAATATCATGGATAATAATAAAAGAATCTAAATAAAGTCAATTCTTAATTATTAGACACCATGTTTCCTATTTACATGGTACCCTTACCATCAATACCTTTCAAAATACAGTTTAAAACATACTGTGTGAAAAATCCCTTATCTTAGGTTAGCCAACTGATTCGTCCCATGAGAATACTGATGCATCGAAGAGCTATATATAAGTGGGCCTAACTCGTGATGTACCTATCCAAATAATTCCTCAAATCACAACTAGAAATTTTACCTACGTCTACGGTTTGGAACTATGGCCATAGTCCCTATAATTGTGTCAACAACCTTTTGCCACATTTTTCATTAACAATGGTGGCTATCGTCATGGGTGTAGGGGAATCCTACCACCACAGTTTTAACTGTGGCCATATGAGCCTATTTCCATGGTTTAATAGTGGCCGTAATCCCCTAACACCATGGTTTTAACCGTGGCCATAGGCACCTATTACCACTGTTAAAACCATGGATTTTCTAATCTGTGACCATGATTAAACCATGTCAATAGGCACCTATGACCATGCTTAAAACCGTGGTTGTATCCTCCTTATATCCATTGTTAAAACTATGGTCGTAGGCTCCTTTTATCTGAAAAAAACTGCAACCTACACAAACCTTTAGTATACAAATACACCATACACATAAACCAACAAAAAATTCCAAAAACCATTATAGCATCTCATTTCCCCCCAAAAAAATAAACAAGTAATACATATAAAATTGAAATTTTATAAACAATGAAAACAAAATGATAGATATAGAAACTGTCAATAATGTCATTCCAAAATGTCATCTGAATCCTCATCATCATCATTACTGATATCAACAGTATCAATGTGTGAACCACAAAAAATAGAACCATCATCACCATAAATAACAACTTTATCCTCTCCACCATCAGCAACATCTTCAGCCCTCCCACCATCAGTAGCATCTTCATCCTCTCCACCAGCATCTTCAGCTACACAATCATTTCCATCCTCAAACATTGAGGGAAAACTCAATAAACATCCATCCACTATTTTTTCACTCTCTGGAATAATTGAAGAGCATATAGCTTATATAAAATTGAATAATATTTCATTTTCTTTTTTCCATGCCTTTTGAGAATCTTATCTAAATCATTGCTATGATGCCTTAATGGAAGCATGTAATTGTTCTTCGGTAACCATTCCTGTAATATTTCTATAAGATTCAATACCTGATGACCAATATTTAGATGGCATGAATTTCTTTCTGGGTTTACAAAGAACTCTTCCACTTTGATTATCGCCAAGAACCTAATGTAAATAATCATTTAGTCCAAATTTGTCTGGTTCCTTTTCCATTAGAGATTGAAGAGAATCCTATAAAAGGGCATTATCATTTTATTAGATAATTTAAAAATATAAGTGCAACAATATGTCCATTTAAATGTTCATATGTGTTATGAGTAAAATGTCTAAAAAGGAAAAACCAAATATCTCAACTCACATAATGGAAAATTTAGTTTTATATAATGTAAATTGTTTAACCATTAATAAATATAAAAAACATTGAACTTAGAAAATATTAAACAATCATATAGGCAAGAAATACTAATAACCATTAACTCTCACACAACTAGTAGAATCCAAACCTACCTCAATGCATTATCCAGATCTACACTTGTGGAACCTCTATGGAAATATGAATTTCTACACTATTGGTACCATTATATTATGGGATAACTTATCCACCAAAGTATAACTAATCCAACATGGAATATCTTACCAACTAAGTGAAAAGTTCCATATCTGGATATAACAACACTAAGTGGGGGGTGAATCAGTGTGGAATAAACTATTGAATTTTTTTTCCCATTTATTAATGCAACAATTATTTACTGATTAGATTTATATTTCTCACTTTTAACTTGTGTTTGGTTAGTGTGAATGAAGATGTGAAATTGATTTGAAACACAAGAGAAAAGCAGTATTATTGATGAGATTAACCTTCTTATGGATGACTACATCCTTGTTGTATGGTGGTTTTTATCAAACACACACATCTTAATTCTTATCATTAATGATTGAGATTTCTTTCCCATTATACACCATGTTAGGATTGTAACACCTTGAAGAAAGATCACATGTGTTGACTTGAGTCTCTCCAAGACAATAATAATTTTTCTTTTCTTCTCTTACAAAAATCATATGGGTTTCCTAGATATTTTTATGTCTTCTTTGGTATTTCAATATATGTTAGGATGGATACTTCTATTTTTGTTTTTTTTTTCATAATAAATTATAGTATTCCAATCTCGATCCTTTTTCAAACTCAATTATGTCAAAATACTATGTTTTTTAAAAAAATTGGTAAATTTTTTTATATTATATTCATGGAATCATATACATACAGTTTCCAGCTAATTCACATCAAAATATTTAAACCAAGACATGTGACTTCCTCTTTCCCATGAGCACACAAACATTTTTGTTCCAATAATCTATGCTTGTGTCATATTTTCTTCTTCACAAAATAATAGTTGGTCACACTATAGGAAGATTCCCTTCTTGCAACCTAGGTTATGAAATCTCGGTTTCTTTGGAAAAATCACAAGAATGTGACTGATCATTTAATCATGAAATGAAATTAAGTTATTTTAGTTATTAAAAATTATTAAATCTAATGCTTCATTGAACATTTCAAAATTTTCCTCCATGAAACCTGGATATGTCACATGTACATTCTCCTTCTCTATAAGAATAATATTATGTATGTGGTTGTTTCATCATGAACTCATGAGGGTTTGATAGATCCTATATTCACACTAATGAATTCATAGAACTGAACATATTTCTAAAATTCAATACATGAAATATCAACTAGATGATATGTATTTTAGAAAAAAATTATTTCTATTAAATGATTCATATCATTAACTTAGCTCGTGTAATCTCATTTTATAGTTTATTTTCACTATTTTTATCCTAAGTTTTATATTTCACCATGTTTCCTCATAATATCTTTAATTAAAATTCCTCATAATGGATACTCAATAATTTTAGTAATTTTTTCATTATTTTAATCATCATACAAGTTTACATCGAGGATGGTAGATAGACTAAGAAACCATTGTATAGCTTTTGAGTGAATCTATCACTCAAAAAGTACAATCCTCAATCATATAAGGTGATTAAATTCCAAGTGAATTTTGAAAGGATCTCCTTGTTAAACATTCTAAGATCCTTAATACCCAATCCAACCATGTCAACTAGTTTGGTGTAATATTTCAAAGCCTTGGAGACAAACTTCTTCTCAATAATGCATCCAGTCCAAATAAATTTTCTAATTTTGTCTTATTGGGTTTTTGATAATACAGGTGGACCATTTATAAATGGAGAAGGCATGAAAAAACATTGAAGCGATGACAGAATTTACTAGGTAGAACCTTCCAGATTGGGACATGCATTTCCCTTTACTACTAGACAATTAACTCGTGATTTTATCTAGGATTCTCTCTAGGTTTCATTTTCTAGCCTTCCCCTAGAAAAGAGGGAAACCAAGGTAAAGGAAGGGTAAGGATCCTATTTTCACACCAAGAGACTATAGTTATGTTTATATTTATATAGTTTTAACTTGGTGATGGTTACGAATTTGTATCCCCTTCACCATATCGATGACATGTTTTGTAGGATCAAAGTTTTTCTCTAAGATTGATCTAAGGTCTTGATATCTTCAATTGATAGTGAGTCCTTTTATATTCTTTATACTACTTTTAAGAGTTGGTATAACTTATATTAGTATCTTAGGATGCTATTTGGGTTTACAAATAAAATAGTAGTGGTTATTTACATATTTGACAGTCTAAATATTCCTTAAACCTCCATAGAGAAACATGATTATATGATAAGTATAAAAGAAATGATAAGGTTCCTTAAACACTATTCTAGATTAAATGGATTTCAGATGTCCTTCTTAAACCTTATCAAGAATTGATCTTATTAAATTATCATGAGGTATACTAAATAGAGTAGTAGATAATGTATTTTCCTATATAATACCATAGAAACAAGTGATATAATTGAATCAAGCATTCTCATTACCTATGAGGAAAACACAACTCATATAATTTTCAGGGAATGAAACCGCATACTAAAAGATAAAAATTTAAAAACATTCTTACAATTTTTTCCTGTGTTTCTAGATTGAAAACAGTTCCATATTTCTTTTTCCTACTAGAAAAAAATAATAATGATTGGGGAATACGTCCTTTGATATTTAATGCCCATTTATATATGAAAATTGAACATAAATCAATGAAAAAATAAATTTATATTCAATGATAAATCATATATTACCTGTGACAGTTCATGATCTGGTAGTGTAGTTCACCCCAGAGTATGATTATATATCATGATTCCATTATTTCTTATGTTTATTTCAAATGAATCCTATTAGTAAAAAAAAATAAACTAGACTTTAAACAAGTAAAAAGGGATAAAAAATCATCATTTCAACTTAACAATTCAATAAGTTCAAGACATAACTGAAATAACCAAGTCTGAAAAATAAAAATGAACATAATCAAATCTAATAAAATCATCCACTATAGAAATATAATATTAGTGAAAAAAATAAATTTATAAAGAACATTAAGATTTTAAATTACCATGAAATAGGAATAACTCTAATATGAAATTAATTATTTGTATTGTGAAATTGGGAATTCAATGAAAATCGGTTCATTTTCAAGAGGAGTACCTCTTCTTTTTTTCCATCTAACATATAGGTCATACTTATAGGCCCACCACATCTCCCCCAGTTCCATTAACCTATCTCTCTTAGTGTGGATACTATCCGAGAAGTTATAGAAAAGCTAAATATTCAACCAAATTTATCAATAATACTTTATAAATAAATTTCAAAGTAATTTTAAAAAATATAATACCCAAATTTCCTCCCAAGTATTTTATTTTATTTATTTCCCAACTTTTCTCCACTCGATTACTTGAACTGGGAAAATATTGCTATGTTTTCTGACTGTCCCCATGAAAATCTACAATTCTTTACCATTTTCTTCAATAATTTTCATTTCCTCGTTATATCAAACCATAATTTGTGTGTGTCTATTCCACACTTGATGCATATTTTTATGACGACAACTTTTAGTATAAGATGATAATGAAACAAGAAACAAATATTGTATACAAATATATAACTGTGATTTAATAAAAAATTATTAATTTCATTACTTTTTAATCATTTACCAGTAGCACTATTTGTTGTTGCTCGATCTTTCACACTATACTGGGGGGAAACAACTTGAGAAGTGTCCTCCTTAGTAGACTGTGGATGTTGAGGTTGGGTAAGAGGGTACGGGTATACAGGGGGCATAACCAATGAAGGTGTTCCCTCCATAGTAGAATGTAGATGTGGAGGTTGGGTAGTAAGGTATGGGTATACAGGGGAATAATCAATGGAGGTGTACCCTATAGAGATGAAGGTGGATAAGGGTAAAAAGGTTAATGGATAGAAGAAGATAGACTACCCTGCACGGTAGGAGGAGGAAATTGATAAAAAGGATGACCAACCATGTATGGATAAGGCATATAAGTGGGGTAAATATGGGAGGAAACCATCCTAGTGATTGCAGAGCCTGGGAATGTGAGGTGGTACATGTAGGGGGGTTGCATGTAGGGTCAGTCCTATACTTCGGAGTGCCTGAACCATCTTCATTGAATGAAAGTTTCATCCTAGATGATTCATGTTCACAGTAAATATGATTTGTATAAATTTTATACATTATCAATAAATAAATAAGGGACTCACCGGTAGAATCATATTTGTCAGGCCAACTTCTCTAAGTCAATGATCGTTTTCCTCCATTTTTTTCTCTGAACCTCCTCGTAAGACGATAATTTTTAAATGTCAAAAGTAATGTGAAAATTTTAAAAATATAACAAATCATTAAATAACTATAATTATTCCAAGAAAATTCACATTATTTTTCAAAACATTACATATTCAATTAAGTTTTTTTTCATTATGTTGTTTACTCGCTAAATGAAAACATTACAAAACAAAAGAAGATGTTACTTTAAACGTTTAAAAAAACATGCACCAGGTAAGAATAATATAATCTAAATACTTTGAAACATGTAACACTAGGCATTCATTGTAATAATTTCTGGTTCACAATCCATTCTCACAATTTAATCATCTGTATCATCAAATGATACATTTGAGTGAATACCGACTAGTTCATCCAAAACATCACCATCATCCAATCATTCATCAAAAATATGTATGGGAATAACATCAATAATAAAACAAAATTTCAGTTTTAAAGGTTCATTTACATAAAATACTTGTCTATCTTATGATGCAAGAATATAAGGCTCATCTGCTCATAATTGACGTTTAATATCAATCACTCTAAAACCGAAAATATTTATATACAAGACTTTTTGTGTCATTTTATCAAACCACTTTCATTTCATCATGGAAAAATGACAATGCACATAGTAATCTAATAAAAATATTCTCTCAACAACCCCATAATATGACATATTTTTTTATCGAGGTTGTTTGTCTATTGCACTAGCATAACAATCTGTTGTAGTTCTTATCATGAAACTATCATGCTGTGTTTCCATATTTTTTTCACAACTATTTATAATGAATTTAAAACCATTGAAAACCATTGATTTACAATCATAAACTACATTGTTTGGACCAAATAAAAATTCCCTTATTTCAGCAGATACCTCATCAATCAGTAAAATTTGGACCTGAAATATATCGACAACGAATATTGAACAACTACCAACGATTTAGTAATGTATAAAAAATAATTTGTTACTTTTGACTTCAACCAAGAAGGAAATTCTTTGTTTTTTAATTGCTCTCGCCTCTTAATATATAAAGAGTGATGTGATCTTTTTATAATTTCCCTATGTTCTCTACAAATATAAAAATTTAATTATATCAGGAACTATGAAAAGATACACAAAAAATATATATTTATAATTTTACTTACTTGATGTAATCTTCAACCATGCCCCAGTTAAATAATACCATACAATAAGTGAGTTCCCACTCATCCCTAATCAAAGTACACAACCTGTATGATCAAAATAACCCCCCCCCCCCATTTGGGGAAGTGACAGAAATGTTGGCTCAATGGGATCATAATGCTCATCTTCATTTCTCATAGGCTGATTAGATCTTGTGGTGACATTAGTAAAATACATTGAACAAAAATATATGCATTCCTATGCTAAATAACCTTTCACAATAGATCCTTCCAAATTATTCTTATTTCTCACATAATATTTCAATTTAAACATCATTATTTATATTGTATATTTCTAGAGACTAGAAACGGGACCACCAAAAATAACTTATGTTGGAAGATACATGGTCAGTTGTAACATACATGTAAAAAATGATGGGGGAAAATTTTCTCCAATTCGTAAAGAATGATCGGTGCATATTTCGGTAGTTTTCTCACAACACTTTTTTTCAATATTTTCACACAATGATCTTGATAAATGTGACATAATCTAATCACAGTGACCCTAAAATTAAGTGATAATAAATGTCAAATGGAAATAGGAATCAATTCATGCAATAAGGCATGGTAGTCATGGGTTTTTAGGTATTTTAGTTTCATATATAGTGTATTCACTCATTTATAAATGTTACTTGAATAACCATATGTAACCTTTAAACTTTCCATGAATTGAAGAAAATGTTCTCTCTCTCTCTATTTTTTCATCGAAAAACAAGAAAAAGGGACTTTCCACTAATTCTGACCAATTTACTCAGGATAAAGTCTTGGTTTTATACCCCAATCCATTAAATCACGACGTGAGTGCAAATCATCTTTTGTATTTCCCTTTACATTTAAAAGAGTTACAAGTAACATTTCACAAACATTTTTCTCAATATGCATTGCATCCAAGAAATGATTTAGCAAATTTAATGAACAATAAAGCAGCTCATAGAATATACTTTTCTTTCTCTAATTATTTTTGGAATTAAAAGTAACATCCTTTCTCTTGTTAGAATTTAATTAACCCTTTCCAAGAACAAAATTAAAACTTTCATGTTCTTTAAGGATATCACCCCCTACATTTGTTGAGCTATTTCATCGATCACTATGGAATTATCAAACTATCTTCTATTTTTCCTATATGGATGATCCATTTATAAAAACCATCAATTCCCTATGAAACTAAAAGTTCATTGAAAATTTAGTCTCCAAGAACGTGAATTTTTCATTAATATAGTGAAGGATAATCTCCCCTCAGTACTCCAACCAGACATCATTCCATATGCAAGGAAATCATTTATTTTCCATAATAATGTTTCATGGCATATAAAGTAATCCTTTCTAAATGCATCATATGTCAACACCCCAACGGTCCAAATCTACTTCAACTCATCTATTAATGGTTGAAAATATATGTCGATATCATTTCCAAGTTCATTGGGTCTAGAAATAAATATACTCATGATAGTAACTAGATTTTTCATACAAATTCATGACATAAAATTATAAATATGAATGAAAACAGGAAAAGTACTATGTGTAGTATGAATCTACTAAAATTGGTTGAAACCATCTCATGACAAACCCAATCTAACATTCTGTGGGTTGTTTGAAAAATTAGGATGTAACCTATCAAATGTTTTCCATTCTAACCCATCATCAGGACGAACTATATCATCATTATCCTTATTTCTTTCATCTTCATGCCATCTCATATTCTTATCAATTTGTTATGAAATAAAAAGTTTCTGAAGTCTGGGAATCAATGGAAAGTGCCCCATCACTTTCCTTGGTACATGGGATTGAGTTCCATATTTAGTAGTCTTCCATCTCAATGTACCACATTTTTTCACTCGTTTAAATCAACATTATCCTTCTAGAATAGACAACAATCTTTAGGGTATGTGTGGATTTTAGAACTTGAAAATCAAAATTTTTTAACCAAATTTGTTCCCATATAATAATTTTCAGGAATATATGCATAATCAGGTAGAAATTCCTTAAAAATGGTAATTAGATATTCAATCATAGTAATAATATATCCATACATTGTTTCCCCATAATATAGGTGCATTAAAAACTCTAGTTTGGTCATTTTTTCACAATACTGGTATACTTGGGTATTCGCATCTTCTAACAACTTTCTAACACGCTCAACATCATCATTCTAATCATTATATGATAATTTTGTTCCCATATTCATTACCTCTTCCACTTCTCTACATGAAGTGTTATCTTGAGAAGAAAATGGAAACTGATCAGAAATTAAATTTTTCATTCTAATCCTTTCAACTGAATCAATTTCATTCTCGATTTTAACTTTTTCTCCATTGTGATACGAAACATGATATACTTTTTGAAAACTTGTCTTAGTGATGTGGTATCTTACTTCCTCACATGTTAACTTTGGTCTTCTAATGCAATCAAAACATGGGAATCAAATCAATCCACCATCTGAACCATTCTTGAATGCAAAATCCAAAAAATATTCCAACTCCTTCTGAAACTCATTAGTGATCTGATCAACATTATACATCTAACTTCTATCCATTCTAATATGAATTAACAAAATATTAGTAAAATTGTTGATTAAAAAATAACAACATTGAAACTCATTCATACTTAAGAAAAGTAGTATATGGACTCATTCATAGGCTTCTATTCCTTACATGCTTCTCGAGAAACATAAGTAAATGATCAAACATAATGCATCATCGGTAACATTATCATTTATTAAAGTATATGATATATTTATATAATAATCATATAATAACTAGACTCATATCCACTAATTAATATTTATTTCATGTTAAGATAATACATAATGAAATTTCTTACTATTAATTATTACAGCATGATAGATCAACCTTGGGTTCCTAGAAAGTTACCAAATTTCTAGATATTCGTAAATACGTACAAAGGGTGTCATTATTAGATACTTATATAGTGGAAAAGTATTTAAATGTTGGATTTGTGTGTAATGCATCATATTATAATGATACAATTAGAGTAGAACATGGGGTTTATATATTAAGGATGGTTTTTCTAAGAATATTGGGTTGTAATACATTTATAAGAGAGGGGCTAGTGTGAAAGGAGGGGGAGGAGCTGGGTAGGGGGAAGGGGGTGGGGAAGGGCCGAGAAAGTGGGAGGGGTTGGGCAGGGGGAGGGGAAGGGGAGGAGCTGGGAAGGGGGAGGGGGTTGGTGGTGGAGGGGGGTTGGGTAGGGGGAGGGTAGGGCTAGGCAGGGGGAGGGTGGGGCTGGGTAGGGGTGAGGAGGCTGGTGGGGTGGAGGGGGAGGGCTGGGTAGGGGGAGGGGAGTGGGAGGAGCTAGGTAGGGGGAGAGGGCTGGTGGGGGGGAGGGGTTACATCACGAAAGAGGCAGGGAAAGGGGAAGGGGTTCGATCATGACAGATGTAGGGAAAGGGGAAGGTGGAAGGGGTTCGATCGTGAGAGGTAGGGTCCGATCACGAGAGAGGAGAAAAGTTTATTTGGAGTGTTTCGAGATGAGTTGAGGTGAATTGAATAAGTTCTATTTTTTATTAAAGATATCTATAAATTATATTTGGAAGATAAAATTTGGTGAAGTCCTGAATATTTTAGAACTACTTATGGGAATCTCATAAAACTTATAAAGTTTTTTCAAGTCTTTTTTTGATTTCATAAACTGTGGCGGTAGATGTGTGGCAGTAGGAGAACTAGATAAAATATATTAAGTTTTAGTCTGTTCTTTCAATAAATTCATAGATCTAGGATAGATAGGTAGAAACAAACAAAATATTTACCCAAGAAATGCATGGAGCTATCTACCCATGCGCACTACCCCCCCCCCCCCCACACCCCTACCCCCAACCCCCTTCACCCACTTCCCACAACCCCCTTCACCCAACTGCCCCCCCCCCACACCACCCACTCACCCACACTTTCACCCCCACTCCCTCCCCCTCCACCCTTCACCCCAACTCCCCCTCCCCCCACTTTCACCACCACTCCCCCCCCACCCGTCACCCCAACTCTCTTGAACCCCCCCCCCTTCACCCCCACCACCACCACCTTCCCCCTACTTCCCACCCCCATGTTCCCCCACCTGCAAACCCTCACCCCCACTGCCCCCTCCCTCACCCCCACTGCCCCCCCCCCCACACACCAACCCCCAACTTGTGCCCCCCACCTACGCCCCCCCCCCCCACTTGTCCCCCCCACCTACACCCCCCCACCTGCACGCCCCCCCTCACCCCCACTGCTCCCCCCACCCCAACTCCTTTGAACTCCCCCCCCCCAACTTTCACCACCACTACCCCCCCCCACCCTTCACCCCAAATCCCTTGAACCACCCCCACCCCCACCCCCACTACCCACCCTCCCACCTGCACACTACCCCCCCCCCCCACCACTTTCACCACCACTCCAACCCCCCCCCCACCCTTCACCCCAACTCCCTTGACCCCCCCCCCCCACCACCACTTTCACCACCACTCCAACCCCCCCCCACCCTTCAACCCAACTCCCTTGACCCCCCCCCCCCCCACCCCCTTCACCCCCACTGCCCCCCCCCCCCACCTGCACACTACCCCCCCCCCCCCACTGCCCCCACCTTCCCCTCCCACCCTTCACCCCAACTCTTTTGACTCCCCCCCAACTACCCCAACTACTTTAACCCCCCCCCCCCATTTCACCCCCAATGCCCCCCCCCCCTAATTTCACCCCCACTCCCCCCCCCAACCCCTCTCACCCCAACTCCCATAACCCCCCCCCCCCCCCCCCCCGCACACTCCCCCCCCCCCCCCCCCGCCCTTCCACAACCAAGGTTATTTCATTCATGAATATTTATATGAAATATTAAATTCATTCAATATATAGAGGAGAGAAAATAGGAATAATTTCAAGATTTAATAAGGATGAATCCATGATCATGTCACTGTATTATTCATGTATTCATCCAGGCATAATTGTTTTAAGGCATGCATCATGGATTGATAAACGATGAAGATCACATTATTTCTATATGTCCGCATGATATTATTACATACAGTTATCAGATAGTTATGAAGATATATAGTGGTAAATTCTATATCTTGTAATTTAGGGATACTTGAATCCAAAATATTCATGTGGTTTAGTGAATGCTAAAAAATAAGAAATTGGTGTTTCTATATTTGATATATATTCATTCAGTTCTAAATAGAGACATGTGAAAGTTTGAAACTATTATTCAAGCTATAATAATTTATATGAACTATGTAAAAGAGTTATAAGACCCAAAACAAATGGCTATAAAGATATGGAGTGGGAAATTCTAGATCCATTAATTCAGGGAGATTTGAATTGAAATTATTCATGTGGTTTAATACATGCTAAAAAAGAAGAAATTGGTGCTGCTATATTTGATATATATTCAAGAAGATCTAAATATAGACAAATGGAATATTGACATTATTATTAAAGAGAGAAGAATTTCTATACACTATTTAAAAGATTAATAAGACCCAACATAGTTTCGATTCTGAGGTACCACTATGTGTCAAAGTTAAAAAGAAGAGGAATATCTAGTTCTCTTTTTGTTAAAAAAGAAGAGAAAAAAGTGTGAAGAGGTAGAAGAATAAGCAACCAAGTAGTTCATGAAGTTTATTAGAAGAAGATATTCGTGCCCCTAGTTCATACATGAAATAAGAAGAGAGATGAAGAGTTATGTGTATTTTAGTTTATATGGGACGGAATATAAGAAAGAAGTTATAGAATATCATTTTGATACTATTAATAAGAAGAGATTTTATATAGTGATATGTTTGAAAATAAAATAAGTGAATTGTTATTGTGAAATGGAATAAGAAGAAGAAAGGAGTAGTACATGAATAATAAGGAAGTATTATAAATTGGTGTAACAATATCTTGTTGTTACCCTTATATTTATTTTAAAGGTATGAGATGTACCTGAGTGTTGGAAACACCAAATAAGTGTGTATTATACACACTTTGTACTATCATGATACTATAGTTTAAAGAATATAGGGATTTGCTAATGGGTTTTGTGACCTCAGGTGTTACCAGATCACACTAATGATTAGACTTATCATATTGAGAGGTGAACCTTATAAATTAATATGCCACTTATGTGTGTTTTTTTATTATGATATAAGAAATAATAGAGTAAAGAGAGGATAAAATAACCACTCACTTAATAGTGATATAGATAAAAATAAAAGAGATAAAATTTTAAAAGTAAAAAAAATGTAATTAAAAGTCACCAACATTAATTCAACCCCCACTCAATGTAGTTCATATCCCAATCAGTCCCCTTTGGTTGGTATTAGAGAAAAATTCACCTATGATTGGATTCTCTTGATTTGAAGTTGTTCTATTTTAAATATAAGAAGGTTTTATTCTTAATATATAATGAATTTTAATTTTAGTAAAGATTTATCTATCTTAAATTCGAATTATATTTCTACCAAGACTAAGCTAAAGAGGAGAAAACAACATAAAAAAGGATGGAGAAGTTATCTATCTTGAAAATAGAATAATAAAGATTAGTTTGTATATTATAGGATACTAAATAAGTTATACCTATATTATAAGGTGAAGAAAGAGTGGTTGAGATAACTACCAAGGTGTTGGACAGTCTAACAACCTCTATTGATTCAAGGGATCCATGTGAAAATGAGGTAAGTGAATATTATTTCTCAATCTATCCCAAAGAAGATACAAGAATAATTTGGAGTGATTATACATTTTCTGATTCACAAGATATATATTTTGTAACATTAAAAGATATATTTTATTATTTTCTCAAAGAAATTATTGCTTTTATTTGTGAAATTTTTGAAATTCAGTAGGAAGAGATCACTCAGTTTAAAGGTGTGGAAAATAATTTAGAGAAATATGTAAGATAAAGAGGTCTAACTTGCATAAATATCTCTAAAAAGTTAATTTCAAAGAATATATAAATTATAATCTTACAAAAATATACTCCAAATTTGAAGAAAAGTGGCTCAAAACCTTCCATGAAAAGGATGATCTCATTGAAGAATTTGAGAATAAATTTGATGAATTTTAAGAAGATATTTCCACCAAGAATACTCAAATTAATGTCTAGGACAAAAGAATAAAGGATTATGACACTTTGTTAAATGAGAAGATAAAAAACTCATGATGAAGAAGTTAGAAGAAGGAGAAAAGACTATGAAAATAAAGTGTAATTAATTAAAGACCCAAATGATTCTCTCAATATGAAGTGTCTAGAATTGAAAAAAAAGCTGGCCAATATAGAAATGACACATATTGAGTTTTCATAGTTTAAAATGAAAGAATATACTACCACAAATTTTTATAATGAATACACTAGTGTTTAATGGCTTCCATTATATTGAAATAAGATCATTGTGTCATCTAATGGTAATTCTCAAGTAAACCTAAATACAAACGTGTCATCCATACCTTAATGTAATACTTTTTCTAAATCTATTTTCAAAGAAAGTGAAGGTTTGAAAATAAAATATATAAAATTATGGGTGAATTAAAATGAAGATAATATTTAAACCATGTTTATAGTGTATAGAGGAATGAGTGTGGAATCTTGTTCTATAATAAGAACCCAACTAATGATAAAATAATCCCAAAAACAACATGCTCTAAAATATGGAAATTCTAAACAACATGTTGTAAAGAATAGAAGATTAAGGTTTTTTGTAAAATGATGTAATTGTAACCAGTTTGGGAATTTTACATTTTATTTTTTGTATAATCCATCAATACTTGAATCACAAAGGAAGAAAATTTCAAGGGGGTCAGGCTAGAGGAAAAGAAACATCCATATTTTGAAAAAAATTATCTACATCAATCAGATTTGGAAATCTTGAATAAATATATGATGTTTTAAATGGTTGTGGTCACATAAGTTATGTATGTTCATATAAAACTTCTAAAATTCTGTAAATTTCATAAATACAAATTTTATTACACAAAACACTTAGAAACAAATTAATAATTCCAAAATAGTAAATAGAAACATAATAATTATAGAATAGTAAATAGATAATAGAATAGTAACCAGATTAACCATGAATATCAAAATACCAGATTAATAATGAGAATGAGAATGAAATATAAACCATGAAATTCCATTGAATAATAGTTTATAGGATACCATTCAACAAACAGGAGCCTCAAAACAGATGACAATAAACACAAACTCCTCTGTTAAACACCTCCTGCAATTGAAAACTCCTGAATCAGAATGAATACTGTAAACAATATTCAAAGAAGCCACAAAACATGATCCACAAAATAGAAATACAAACAAAATGAATACTGTAAAATAGGAGCTAGAAAACACAAACTCCTCTCGCAAATGAAAATAGAATGAGTACTGAAAAATCCTCCTGTAAATAGAATGGAGCTATAAAATAGGTTAAAAATACTGAAAATAGAAGCAATAATTCAAATAGGAGCCAAAAAATAGAATGAAGTAAAATGGTTCAGCCAACGCACCAAATGGAGGAGTAATTCCTGAAGAAGGGTATGGAGGAGGGGAGGAATACTTCGGTTTATGCACTGAATGGAGGAGGAACACCCGAAGAAGGGTATGGAGGAATGGAGGAATGAGAGAGCGATGGAGGAACCCTAAATGAAGACATGGGTGAGTGAAGAAGGAACCATGAATGGAGAAGACGCAAATAGAGAAATTGCACTGTGAATGAAGGAACCACGGTGAGGGATGGAGGAACCGAAGATGGTGAGGATGAACGAGAAAGAATTCGTCGGTCAGGTGACAGTTAGATGAAATCGGGAAGGAAGAGGAGAAGGGTTTCTAGGGAGAGAGGGATAGAGAGAGAGGAAATCCATGGGGGAGGGTTAATTTCCATGGGTATATCTCATCTAAATCCACCATTTTATAATAATTGTGGCGGTATCATAATTTGTAGCCATAATTTTTTTAAACCGTGGCTATATAAGTGTGTATATATCTTTAATTTCTAGTAGTGAATATTTAATAGTAGATTTAGTTCATGAAAAATGTTCCTTATCAAATATTTTTATGGAGTAAAGAATACATATTTATCAATATTTCTCCAGATAATCAAATAACTTTAAAAAAAATTCCATATGTAAAAAGGTATACAGTTTAGTAAATGAACATATCCATGATAAATGATATGGATAATTAGAGGACATTTTAATGTCTAATAATCTCAATAAAGTGAATATTTCAAGGGGATTACAAAAATTAATCAAGGAAGTGAATTTCAATACTATCCATAAAAAAATAAATCATAGACCATACAGAGGAAGAATAAGGATGGTATCAATACAACATATCCCAAGTGAAGTAAAAATAAAGGGTTTTTTTCATTGATTAATGGAAATACTATAAAATTTTATTTTAAAACATTCTGGAGGAAAATATAATTTTCATTTTGAAAAAAAAATTGAAACTAATTTTATTTGAAAATAAATTTGAAAAATACATTTTATTTAAAAAAATTAAACTTTTAAACATGAAAATTAAGCTTTAAATAATTGATGATGGTAATTTCATACATTCTATAGAAGGTAAAAAGAACATTCCTTTTTCAAGGTAAAAATTTTAGAAAAGTTCCTTGTTCGGAAAGTGATAATAATATTCCTTTGAAATTTTTTTTAAAAGAAATAAATGGAAAAAAATTATTTAATTAATATTTTTAAAAGTTTAAAAAAAATTGAAAACCTTTTTAGAAGAAAATGGTTTTTAAAAGAAAATAGCTTCTCCAAGTAAAGAGAGAAATGAAATTGGGTTTTCTTAAAATCATTTTAAAAAACATTTTAAGAACCAAAGAGTGGTAAGATGGTAATATTACTTGAAAAAAGTTAATTAATAAATTTGGAAGAATAAAATTAAAATTTTTATTAAATAATGATAAAATAATTTCTTTTAATTGAAATTCAACAGTAAATAATCCTGAACAAAGTGAGATTGAGAGGTAAACGCTTTAAAAGACCTTAACATTGAAGTGAGAATAAATCAATGAATACATTATGTGTGTCAACTTTAAATCCACATACAACAAGTGTAAATACAAAAATTAATAGTAAAAATTTATTACATTCATAATCTTAGAATATTAATTATGATGAAGAATTAATATAAACCAATGAAAAGGAATTAGGTTATGAAATTATTTACCAATTAGTAACTTTTAATTAAAATAACTTTATAAGAAATAATTGAAATTGAAAATAAAAATACCATGATGATAAAATAATTCAAGATATAATATAAAAATGGGTATAATATACACCACACAATAGAATTAAGTGGTGCATATGACATTTATCTCGGAAATGTAAAAACTGAAATGAAAATCCCTTCACTTGCGTTTCCTTTTTGGGTGAATATCATTTAACCTACTATATAATATTTTTAACAATTTAACTGAATTATAACATAACCATACTCATAATATCATATATTATCTTCCTATAATACCATATTACCTATTCTTTAAAAATCTTTCATTATTTTCACTATTTCGAGTGTTAATTGCCTAGTTTTTCGAGTATGTTTTGAAAAGTTACTTGTTGTTCCTATTAATTAGATTAAGATTTCATCAAATATAGAATTTAACCCATGATATAAATATCTAATATATAAAATATATATGTATTTATAATAATCCGTCATATTTGGAGATAAGAAATGAAATGCGTCATTCATAGAGACAGTAGGTCGTACAAATACATGAACGCTACATAAATTTCTTTGTCATATTTAATAGAATGAAAACTAAATGATATATATATATATATATTATAATTACATTATCATTTTTATTCCATATATGTCACATATTTTTATTAAAATCTTCCTTTATATGTTACATGTATAGTGTGAATTAGTTACATCGCTTTGAGTAGGTGGTATTCCACACTTCAACAAACAAATTTTATCACATTTATACAAAATCTAAGGAATTTATGTATGTGTTATATGAGAATTAAATAAGTATAAATATAAAATAAATATCAGATATATCATATATAAACTGGTTTTCTATCATAAGTCCCAAACATGATAGGTGGTAATTGGAAAATGAATGACATCGTTTCGTGAGGTGGTAGTTCACCGTACACAAAAATGGTAAGTTCATTAACCATTTTATGGAAGTGTGTGCAGGTGTAGATATAACCCTTAACATAAAAACATAAAATTATATTTATTTTATTTATTTTATTATATAATAATTATATAATCATTATATAAAAATAATTTAATGGGTGGATAAGTAAAGGAAACAAAAGTGATCGTTGAATATTGCTACCTTTTATTCAGGTAACTCCTTTTGGTTTAAACCAAAAGACTTTATTAAATTATATTATGCCCAAATTAAGGATTCAAAGATGAGGGGAGGTAATTTTTTATCTTATTTGAGTATTTTTTTGTGAGACAAATGACTTTATAGGTGTGAAAAATGGGAGGGGTTAATTCCTTTTTATAATTGAGGAGGAGTGGCATTCTTTTAAATTTTTTAAAAGGGAATCCCATCCACATTTTTTCCATCTAATTTGGATCCAGTATTGAAAACAATTAGATAATATGGAGTATAGGGTATATATATGGACATATAATGGATTTTTATGAGTTTCTACGTCATTTTAGGCTTTAAGTTTAAGGTTTAGTCCTTTATTAATATAATTTTTCTTCTAATCACTTTAATTAATTTTAGTCACTTCCACTGATATTTTTGGAAAAAAACATAGTTTAACTTATTATAAATCATTAATTATTATAATTCCAAATATTTTATCAATTTTTAAAATTTCAAATCACAAAAAGTGGTATAAATTAATTTAAATTTAATCCCACAGACAGGACGACAAAGTAGGTTTTTAATGTAAAATGTTCAAAAGTTGGGAATGTTTTTATATTAATTTAAAAGTTAAATTGATTAAAATTACTTAAATTGGATTAATGTATTTATAATTTATCTAATGTGAATTTAAAACTAATTTAAAATAAAATTTATCCCTATAAATAAATTATATGAAAAAATAGTTTTGTATTAAAATTCAATATTTCTCATTATTCATCAAAAATAGAACCTCATAAAAACATACCAAAAATTTAACCTAAAATAAATTTTATGTTTTTATTTAAAAAATTAATATTATTTAGTCTTATTAAATTTTTAAAAGTTCCAAAAATTTTATTTAAAATTGGTTCTCCATTAAAAGGCGTTAAAACTATCTTTAGATAAATAAAGGTTTTATGAATAAAATTGGGTTTGTTCTTATCTTATGCATATAAAATATATTGGGTGAATATAAAAAATATTTTATTAAATATATAACATATATATTTAATTAATTTCATTCACTAATAGTAATTAATTAAATTTATTATGAAAAAATTCCTCTGTGAGCATAAAAATAGGAATACTTCATTTATATTCAGTTGGTTTGTATTTTCATTTCTAATTAATTGGAAACATATGAATTAATTTTATTTCATTATAAACCATGTATTTTTATATTTTAGTTAATACAATTCATAACCACTAATTTAATAGATAAGATATGTCTTATTATATTAAATAATAATATTTTAATAATATATTGTTTTTTGGTAAAACATGGTCTTGCATGTAAAGAAAGTCATAAAAAAACTCATTATTGCATGTGACGTAAGTTAACTTGGTATTCCATACATTTCAAGCAATATAATATAATAAATTTATTTAAAATATTAAATATACCATAAATTCTAGAGAAGTTATATTTCATTCTACATTGGGTGTTGCGTGTCATACACACTATTAAATAAAAGTTATATTTTAGAATTTTCAAGGTGTTATATTATCCCCACCTTAAAAAAATTGTGTCTTTTCAATTTAAACAAAGTCTTGGTAATAAATTTTTTTATATTTAATATGTTGAAATCTCACATCGTGAGAAGGGTTCGTAAAACATCATCTAGAAAAGAGAGAATGGGAAGTATAAAGTTCACATGGAATAACATATAACTTGGTTTCTATGTAGGAGAACATTAGTGATAACTGAAAATAGAGGAAAAGTGTAAATATTTATAGGGATTGATTTATTTAATTGATCACAAAAAATAGAATGATAAATAAAATTTTTAGGTCCTCAAAGCCATAAATTTGTGATGATTTTAAATACCATTGATTCATCAATAATTAAGGTATTTAGATAGAATTTTTTTTCTTGATCAGTTTCCTAATGTTGAGTAATTATTTTACTACCTAAGAATATAAGGAAACATACTTACTTGATATGTTTAAATTTAATATGAATAATTCCATAATTTGGTTGTGCCTTGATAAAATTAAAATTCATCCCTTACTCCATGGAATGGATATCCTAGAATGAACCTTTTATTTATTTATTAAGCACCTAAATTTACTTTTTACATGTCGTAAGATTGATAAAACAATATTTACATTTTTATATAACTATTTTCCAAAACTAATATGGTTAATAAATTATTCTATAAACCTCAAAAGTGATACTACTAGTTTATTATTAACATTTTTTCGTCCAATTTTTTAACTAAAAAAATTACATATTAACTAGGACATCGTGTTGGAAAATGGTAGGTGAAAAACCCTTATTGTCCTTCAGTCATGGGTTCAAGACCCACCACATTTCCAAATGCAATGGGTTTTCACCCTTCATTTGAATTATCCTTTTTATAAACTATATTAAAATAATTCCTATGAAATTATGAAAAATGTAATGGACATCCTTAAAATAAGGTTAATCACTAAATATCCTTTTAACTAATGTTTTCAATATACCCTTAATACATAAATACTTCATCCATTTTAATTTAACATAGGTCATTCCTTGGTCTATGGTTTAACCTAGGTCATTCATTATCATTATCTATTCAAATCCTTTATTATGGTTTGTAAAGGAAATGTTAATTATCCTAAGCATATCTATCATGAGTGTCAAAACAAGTGTGCATTAAGGATCATTTTCATTTACCAGGTTACGCTCAAGTCAGGCCTGACACACCTTTTCATAGTTTTTACCCCTAGGTATATCTATTCCAGAACCATATAATATCTAATTTACTAAAATTCTAGTATTTTTTTCTATATTTATCCTCAAATCCTACCTTAGTGTTATCTTCCTTAATATATGTTTTCTAAATCTAGTTTTCAAGGTTTTTATTAAAATTTATTTGATACCAAATTTAGCGACCCATACCAAATAATCCCAAAGATGGTTTCTTCTACATTTAAATTATCATGATTATAAGGAATCAAATCTCGAAGTACTGAAGGTGTTAGTATTCTTGGTAAACTAGAAACATACATGAGTCTTATATTATAAATGAATACACTAATTACATCATAAATTTTTTTCTTGGATAACATTACTTCATCTAGCATTTCCTTTCATATCTTTCTTAGTATACTTATTAGGTTCCTAGAGTGTGAGCTAAAATGCTCGGTAAGGTTAAAATACTGGGTAAGAAATAATGAATCAATGAGAAAAATCAATATGGAAAGGTAATAACTAAACACATATGAAATATGATTAACAAATTGCATGGATAAAAAATATGGAAAGGTAATAACTAGTAACCCATTCCATTCAAATAACTAGATAAGGCATAATCAATATGGAAATGAAAATAACAAAAACACATTCTATTTAATCAATTAACTGAGAATGAAATGCATCCATATATAATTTCAAATAAAAAATCTCATGGATAATAATAACTGAATTTAAATTAATTTAATGCTTAATTATTGGATGTTATGTTTCCTAGGTATATGGTACCTTTACCATAAAGACCTTTCACGAGATAGTTTACAACATAATGGGTGAAAACCCCATTAGCTTAGGATAGCTAACTGATTCACCCCATGAGACTACTGATGCATCGTGGGGCTATCTATAACAGGGACCCAGCCATGTTGTACCTATCCAAATCATTTCTCATATATCTAATAATAGATTTAATTCATGAATAATGTGACTTATCAAATAATTGTATTCATTAAATAATACAGATTTATCAATATTTCCCAAGATAATCAAATAAATCCCAAATTAATTGCTATATGTAATACTGGTATACAGATTAGGAAATGAACATATTCTTGATAAATGATATTTATAATTAGGAAAAAATTAACATACAATAATCTCATGAAAGCGAATATACAAAGGGGATTACAAAAATGAATCAAGGAAGTGAATTTCAAGTTTTTCCTTATCCAAATAAATCTTAAACCATCTAGAGGAAGAATAAGTATGGTATCAATACATGATATCCCAAATGGATTAAAAATAAAGGGTTGTTGTCGATGAAGGGAAATATTATAAAATATCTTTTAAAAACATTCTTGAGGAAAATATCCTTTTCATTTTGAAAATCATTTTTAAAATAATTTTATTTGAAAATTGATTTGAAAAAAAATATTTAAAAAAATTAACCTTTTAAACATGAAAATTAAGCTTCAAATAAATGATAGAGGAAATTTATTACATGTTGTACAAGGTAAAATGAAGATTTCTTTTTCAAGGTAAAAATGTTAAAAAAGTGACTTGTTCAGAAAGTTATAAGAAGATTCATTTGAAAACATTTTTAAAATACCAAAAGGGTAAAAATTTATTTAAAAAGTCATTTGAAAATGTTAAAACATTTTTTTAAACCTTTTCATAAAATAGGGTTTTTAGAAGAAAACGGGTTCTTTGACTAAATAGATAAATAAAGTCGAGTATCCTTGAAATTATTTTCTAAAACATTTTGAGAACCATAGAGTTGTAAAATGGTATTATTACATAAAAAATACATGAATAACTAGAGGATAATAAATTTTAAGGGTTTATTAAATAATTATCAAATAATTTCTTTTAATTTAAATTCAAGTGTATGTAATCTTGAAAAAAATGATATTGTTACGTAAACCCTTGAAAAGACCATAACGTTGAAGTGAGAGATAATTAATGAATAGATTATGTGTGTAAACTAGAAATACACATGAAAAAATTGGAAATAAAAGATTAGATTGTAAAAATTTATTACACACATAATCTTATAAAATTAATGACAATGATGAAGTAATATAACATAATGAAAAGGAATCGGGTTAGGAAATTCTTTACCACTTGGTAACTTTTAATTCAAATCCCCTTAGAATAAATAATTCAAATTGAAACTCAAAATACCATGAATATAAAATAATTTGTGATATAATATATCAAAATGTGTAGTATATACACCACAAAAAATAATTAAGTGGTGGATATGACATTTATCTCACAAATGTAAAAAGTGAGATGAAAATCCCTTACCTTGCATTTCCTTTTGGGGTGAACATCCTTTAACCTCCTGTATAATATTTTTAAGAATGTATCTAACAGATAATATAACCATAATCATAATATCATATATTATCTTAATATAATATCTTATTACCCATTTATTAATAATATATCATTATTTTTACTATTTATTGTGATAATTACCTAGTTTTCGAGTATGTTTTAACTTGTTACTTATTGTTACAATTAATTAGATCATGATTTAACCGTATAAAAAATTTAAACATTGATTTAAATATCATATATATATAGTATATATGTATTTATAATATTCCATAATATTTGGATATAAGAAACGAAATTCACCGTTTATGGAGACAGTAAGCCATACATACGCATGAACGATACTTCCATTTCTTTGACATATTTAAAAGACTGAAAAGTAAATGAGATATGTGTGTGTGTGTGTGAATATTATAATTACATTATCATTTTTATTTCATATATTTCAAATATTTTTATTAATATCATCCTTTATATGTTCCATTTATAGTGTGAACGAGTCCCATTACTTTGAGGTGGCGGTAGTCCGCACTTCTACAAACAATGTTATCGCATTTACACAAAATGGAAATCATTGAGGTATGTGTTATATAAAAATTAAATAAGTATTAATACAATGTAAATATCATGTATATAATATATAAAAATTGTTTCCATCATAATTCCCAACCATGAGAGGTGGTAAAGGAAAAATAAACAACATTGTTTTATGAGGCGGTAGTTCTCTATATGCACAAACTGTAAGTTCAATACCCATTTGATGGAAGTGTGTATAGGTACAGGTAGAAACCTAAACAGTAATTTATATCCGTATATTTATGATACTGATGTCATTATATAATCATTATATAAAAATAATTTAAGGGGTGTATAAGAAAATGAAACAAAAGTGATCGTTGCAGAACGTTACCTATTATTCAGGTAACTCCTTTTGGTTCACACCAAAATAATTCCTTGGATTTAATTATGAAAAAATTGAGTATTATAGGATGATTTCAGGTATGTTTTGATCCTATTTGGGTAGATTTTTGGTGATCCAAATGGCTTTATATGTGTGAATAAGTCGAAGGGGAGAGTTTCTTTTTATAGTGGAGGAGTAGTGGCATTCTTATAGATTTTTGAAAAAGGAAATTACACCCACGTTTTCCCATGTAAATTGGCTCAAATAATTAACCAAATTTTATAAAAGGTAGTATCGGGTCTAAATATTTCCATAAATTGTCTTTTGGACAAGTTTCTAGGTCATTTTGGGCCTTAAGTTTAAGGTTTAGTCCTTTTGTAAACTAATTTTTCTCTTAATCACTGTAATTGATTTTAACCACTTTCACTAATATTTTTGGTAAAAATTACTTTCAACTTATTATAAATTAGAAATTATTATTATTCCAAATATGAAATCCATTTTTTCCAAATTATAATCACATAAGTGGCAGAAATTAATTTATATTTAATCCCTAAGATGGGACAACAAAGCGGGTTTTAAAGAAAAATGTTCAAAAGTTTTCTAGGTTTTTATATTCAATTTCAATATGAAATTGATTAAAATTTCATAAATATGATTAATTTATGTATAATTTATCTAATTTTATATTAAAACCAAATAAAAATATAATTTAATCCTATAAATAAATTAGATGAAAAAGCAGTTTTGAGTTAGAATTCAGTATTTTTCACTATTCATCAAGAAATGAAACCTCATAGAAACATACCCAAAATTCAACCCAACATAAATTTGATGTCTTTATTTAAAAAATAAGTTTATTTTTACATATAAAATTTATAAAATTCCCAAAAATTGGATTTAAAATATGTTCTCCCTTAAAAGGCGGTAAAACTATCTTTAGAAAAATATAGGTTTTTACGTATAAAATTGTGTTTATTCTTATTTTATTTCAATAAAATATATTGGATGAATATAAAAAATATTTTATAGAATATATAAAATATTTATTTAAATAATATAACTCACTAATAATAGTTAATTTAATTTGTTATAATAAAACAGACTTGTGGGCATAAATATAAGAATATTCATTTATATTCAATTGGTTTATATTTTCATTTCTAATTAATTGGTAACCTATGAATTCATTATATTTTTTATAAACCATATATTTTAATATGTTAGTTAGTAATTTTCAAAATATCTAATTTAACGGGTAGGGTAAATCTTATTATTTTAAATAATAATAATTTAATAATATATTTTTGCTCAGTAAAACTCGTTCTTACCTGTAATGCAAGTCATCGAAGAAACTCGTTATTGTATGTAATGAGAGCTAACTCAGTATTTCATGAATTTCAAGCTATAGAATATATTTAAAATATTTAATATATTAAATTTATTTAAAATATTAAATATACCATAATGTCTCAATAAGTTATATTTCTTTCTACATTTAATGTTGTGTGTCATACACATTATCGAATAAAATTTGCACTTTTTTGAATTTTTTGAGTGTTACAATCAAAGTGAAAGGAATATAACTGTAAAACAAAAATATACATGAAAAACAAAGTAGTTAGCATATGAAATGATGATGATAATAAAATATTATAAATAAATTGGTGATAATATGTTATAATTAAAACATTTATGGTATTATAGGTATTATTATGGTTTTGGTATATAATTATAATAAATTTAATTTATCATACAGGAGGGTATATCACTTATGAATAAATATGGACATGAGTTTAGGGTTTTATGTTACAATCCCATTTTTACCAAGATTTTTTTTCTTAAATGTTATGATTATGAAATTTTATGATCTATCTCTCCCAAATATTACGTATTTTATCATTATATGGTTATTAACAGAGATTCGTTTTCTTTTTCCTTTCATTTTCCTTTAATTATGTACTCAATAGACAAAAAAATATATTTAAGGAAAACTAAACATGTTTTTCCCTTTATTCAAGAATATTTTCTTCCATATCCATATTTTCATTAGAATTTTTTTTATTATTCTAAAAAAAATTAAATTCATTTTTTACTATATTTTAATTTCCTTACTATGTTTTAAAAGGAACCTCCTTATTTTTTTCCAAATGTGGTACTTCTGACATTTTGCAGACAATGTGAAAGGAATTTTTTATTTTAATATACACCACATTAATTTTTTTCACCATCATCATGGATACTTTTTTATTTGAATATTCTGTTATAATTTTTCTTTCTTATTCTAAAAACTAAATTATTTTCCTTAATATTTTATAATTTTTTAGATTCTAAATAAGTGATTTCAAATAAAAATGGTATTTTCCAAAAGAAATGTTCTAGTTATATTTTAAATGTATTTTTATCTATAAATAAATCCTTTGAGACTTTTTATGATTTATTGGGGATGTTATCCAATTTTACCATCTTTATTATTTCTCTATATGGTTTGTGATTATGATGATGAAATATTAATAAAACTTGTATCCACTTTGTAACGTCTCGACCCAGGTCACCACTAATCTAGTGACCGGACCGGTCGCCACATGACCTCAAACATGTCTCCCCGTATGACAGACGTTGCCGACTAGCAGCGAGGGTCTAAGGATAGTCAGTGGGGAGACAATACCCTTTTGTCATAGTTGCACAGCGGTATATCAGTGTGGATAACAAACAATAGTGGAAGTAGTAACTCATAAATGAAAAACAGCGGAAGACAAATAAAACTCATCTTATAAAAGTGTCCAACGCCAAATTATACAATAGATGCATGCATGACATGCTAAAGATACAAAAGTAGAAAACAGTGAACAAAACAGCATGCTTTACATTCCAATGCAGAAATAAATAAACAATGACTCAAAGCCCCAAGGGAGATCTTCTCGAGCATCCCGAGCCTCCACTCGGTCCTCTACTCCTAACTCCCAAGTAAATGAAAACAACATAGTCCTGCAACAAAGTAGAATCTACTCGGGTACCCAGTGCAATGGCGTCCCAAGTAGGGTGTGAGATATAAATCTTAGTAGGCCGGGACCACCAATGTCTACCCCGAATCCAGACATCTAATAATTAATTTAAAACACGTGAAGGCATGCATAAATTAATGTAAGCAGTAACAAGTAACTATATACTCAAGTACCTGTTTCAGCCCTCAGCTGGTGTCTGAACCTGCACCATTCATTTGTCATGCATACTCAACAATCACTACATAATCATTTTCCATTTATCAATTACTCAAATCTTATTATGAAAGTATTGATATTAGGCCTACGTCTGACATCCCTCTTATAAGACACTCACCAAAGATGTCTCTAAAGATCATCTAAGTAATCAAGTAAAGACCAAATCCAAGCTTGTTCTTTGGCTTGGATAACACGTCATAAGTTATTCAATTTAATCTTTTATATACTATGTCTAAGACCATCCACTAAAATAGTTAATCACTCCTGGTTCCATCCACTAACAGTGGTTCACCCAATTCATTAATAAGTCTAAACCCTTTTCTCAAAATCAATTCACATATCATCATGTCACAACAGCCTTCATTAACCATTAAACTCATTTCATGCAGGAACAATTGGACCCACAATCCAATGTTAATTAATGGGTGTACAACATCATGTCTAGCACCCTCATGAGTATTCGTAGCATCAGTACATGTCTCACAACCCATGGGTATTTGGAGCATCATTCCATGTACCATAAAAGAATATTTTCTTGCAAGCTGGGTGTAGAACGCCATGTCTAGAACCCCATGAGTATTTTGGAGCATCAGTCCCTATCTCACAACCCATTTATCAATCATACATATACATCTATCATTGGTGTAGAACATCATGTCTAACACCCACTCAGTATTTGGAGCATCATTCCCTGTCTCACAAACCATTCATCAATCAAACTTATCTATTTATCATTGGTGTAGAATACCATGTCTAACACCACAAAACAAATCAGTTAATTAATTCAAAAATTAATTAACAACACAAATCTCTCTCTAGATAAGTTAAAAAATAATTAACCATTCAACATATCATTAATTAATAATTAATTGACAATTAATTATTCTTATCAAGACAACTGAATAATTAACTCAGCACTTAATTATCCAAATTCTTTAACAAGTCTCAACCCGTCCATTAAAACAATGGTTCGTCCAAGATTTTATCAATCTAAAATCACACCATAATCATCTCAAAACATGCAGAACAAATCCATGATATTTAGTGACCATCTCACACAACATATCATATCTCTAAACAACACCATCGAAGACAACTTAAGGCATGGAAAACTAAAACGCATCAAAAGGTACTCCTGGCCAACAATCGTAACAAACAATCAATACACAATCTTAACTTAATGTTTGAAAATTAATTAATTAAAAAATTAATTAATTAAATCATATCTATTTAACCAGTCATCAATTAGTTAACTATTTACCATTTAACATCTAAAAATTAATCCATCCATTAATTATTACCAGTTTCCAAATTATTTTCGGAACATGTCAAATATTCAATATTCCCAATAATCAGTAATGGCCAAAACTCATTCCAACTCATGACTTGAAAATTAATTCTATAATTAATTATCCTTATACTCAATCTCCCTGTTCCAATCATTTAACTATTTAATCATATCACTTTAACCAAGTTATCCAAACATCTTAAACTCAACACAAGTTCAAGTCCTCACTTATCTCATGTGGCAAGAACTAATAAATAACATCAAAAGTGTCATTCATCAACATATCAAAATCAAGGAAATTCACGTTCTCAATTTATTTAAAGAATCTATAATTCTTAAATAAATTGTTAAATATTTGGGACCCTACCTTGGGTTTTGACGGAAACCGCAACGAATGAAGAACCCTCGAGAGAAACGGGTTGATTCTTCAAGAACCCACCTTAGATAACTTCTCCTCAAGAAACCAAGACCAAAACTCATCATACTTGTCATCCACACACTTAGATTTACCCATAATGGGCGTAGATCTATAAAACCATGAGAATAGGAGATCTAGATCTAAGCAGATCCAAGAAACTGAACAAGAATGAAGAAGAACATCTACCTACCTCAAGAAACCAACTTTGATTCGCCAAGAGAAGCCTTCATATCACCTCCAAAATGATAGGAGAACCTTATCTAACCTAAGGAGAAGCAAAATCCCGAGTTATGGCCGCTTAGGAGGAAAAACAATCCATCTAAAGGAAAAAAACGAGTGAGATAAACAATTTAAGGATCTCGTTTAAGTGCCCTCATCGATAGTTCACACAGTTTGACAAACTGTGCACTAACCATGTGTTAACTACTACCTCGTCCACCCTTCTCGCACAACCTCATCATACAGTATCACCTAACCGTGCACCAACCGTGCGAGAGCTACTACCTCAAAAACTCCACTACGCATGGTTTGGCCGCAGGATTAGATAAATCATGCACCGCCCGTGCGACTTCCCCTTTACCTCAAAACTTCTATCAAAGTTCAAAAAACAACATCTTTAGGTGTTCCAACACTCGGAAGAAAATTCTAGAGCTCGGTTTAAAAAGAACAACCCATTGATAAACCGAAAAAGGATTTCAAGAATATTCGTAAATATAACCCAGTTCAAAAACACAGGATCTTACATTATACCCACCTTAAAAACTTCTCGTCCTCGAGAATCCATTGGGAACCACTTTAAAAACAACCGACCTACCAATGTCATTTAATCTTGTTAGAACTGATGTGTTGCAAACCCAACACCAAACACACCTTTAACCCTTCTCAAACATGATGGATAAGCCTTTTTAACTAGATCCAAAGATTAATCTAAAGCTTATACATCGAAACAGATCTTCTTAGGTCATTAGAATGACCTTGTCAACATAAAAGGTTGAACCTCGATCAAACAATGGAACAAGTTTCTCATGCTTCACTCAAGGACATCACGGACCCAAAAGCCACATTTTTCTTTTATCTGACGACGTGCCTTTAAAACTATTCCAAAACCATCTGCCAGTATAATGAATTCCTTACCCAACATCTGGTAAAAAAATTTCAAGTCAAGCCATCACAAGGCTATTTTAAAAACAACCATGCCCAAACACGAAAAATGAAGTAGCCCAAAGAAACCACGCATCCTGCATACTCCCCAGATAACAAATACTCCTTAATCCCAACAACATTTAAACTATAGCGTGGAATAAGACCAACGCTATCTTAGTTTCTACATGATATGTTCATGATAGGGGACATGCTCATCATGTTCAGAAGAGCGCACTAAGAGAAAACTGAGGTCATGAAGAAGATTAGTCAAACCATTACTGGAAAACTCTGTTCTAAAAGATCGTCATCACCTGCCAACACATTCATCGTGAACTAAGTGGAAATACCCACCGTAGTATTTCCCATGACGTCTCAAGAAAAAATCAGCCGCTCACCAGCCTGCTAGATTAATAACAAGATCGACATGTCACACACCCAGGTCTTTCGAAAACCATTCCATGTATTGAAATGAAACTGATTCTTTAATGCTCAAGTTACTCTACATGGAGTTGACCCGAGACCATACTCAACAATATAAAAGACTTATTACGGAGTCATTTTGCCTCATACGACCATTTTCTTGGCTGATTCCATAACCAGTCATCCATTACTAAGAAGAAAGGGTCAAACGACCAACAAAGCAGCCGACCATGCCCAAGGCACTTCTAACCAGCTAACAAAGAGCATTACTCAATTCTCAAGCCCACAACAAGGTCAAGAAACACATCACCACCCGTTCAAACAAGGGTGTCATAGAAAACTGGAAGTCCTGCCAGGGACAAAGACACCCAACAACTCCAAAATAGTGAGAATATTCATAGTTCTTGCAAGGCATTTAAGTTATGAGGGTGCTACCGACCGCAGGTACACCCCTTACAAAGAAAAAGTGTCAACCCTAAACCGGATCACTTCAAACAAGTTAGTAGGCTCAAAAGCCGAACATAAGGCCATTTCTAAGGATAAAAACACCTACGGAAAGTACTCATGCTTCCCTTCCAAGGAAACTCAAGATATGTTCGAACTACCCTTTACATGAGGGTTTTAAACAGTGGACACCACAAAAGGTTCCATTTCCATGCCTCTTATATTTAATCACTTTTAATATTTAATCGTCAAATGATTTAATCAAAATAGCATAGTACCATTTTCAAAACGCCCGAAGGAAAAATAGGCAAGTTTCATAAAAATACCTTTTTAAAACATTTAAGTTAGTTGACATCTCGTAATTTTCTGGAAACTTATCAAAATAAATTACTTTTAAGAAGATAAGGCGACCTACGAGGATCCCATTTTAACCAACATGGGTTCTCTAAATGTAACCCAATAGAAAACACATGGGTATTAAAATTTTAAACACCAAAAAGGGTTATCTCATAAAAAAACTCCCCAACTGACCTAATTGGGCCCAGTTTCATTTTGGAAGCTAGCCATTTGATTTTAGATCAACATTAAACATCTTTCACATTTAAAAACATTTCACAAGGAATCAAGACATCACATTTAAAATGAGTCATCATTTACTAATTCATGAAGCTCCCATACACTCCATGGATTGAAGATTGGCTCTCATTAATCGATAACAATGTCAATTCAGAAATTAACATGATCAACGTAACGGTCCAAATTATATGGGTGGACACCTACCAATCGATAATGTGATCATAAACCTTATCGCTGGATTTTGGCTCCCATTTAACACAATCAACATTTATTTAAAATTTTATCTTTAGCACCCCTTTCACATATCAAAACTTCTCTAACATGTTTGTGTAAGTAGTAACACAACAACATGTTATAACAGAGAATCATGTAACAACAACAAAACATGCTAATAACCTAGGCAGTACGGAATATAATCACTCAAGCATGTCAAATCTATCATTGTAACATCCTATCTAGAGAGTCATGATAAAGCAGATCAAACATGGAATTTCACCCAATGAACACAATCCAAATTAGCAGGCATCCTACTAATGCAACTACATGGAATGTTATATGCATGACATGTTAATATCTAAGTTCCTAAGATGATGCATGTACAAAACATCCTTTCCATATTAGGCCAAGAAAATTATTCTTTTCAAAATTCTCAAAATCAATAAACAGCGGAAAATACATCATTCACTCAAGGTGAAATCATATCAACTGTAACCTATAATAGTACAAACATAAATTACCATCCCTGGCCACTTGGTCATTTCCCATACATTAGGTGATCAGTCCCAAGCACGGCCATTAACCCAAGCGCCGACACATTCCTAGTCTCCTGTCTACCAACCCCAAAATAGTAAGACAAAGGAAAAGAAAGAAACCTAAACCTCTGTTACCAATTTGTAACGTCCCGACCCAGGTCACCACAAATCTGGTGGTCAGACCGGTCACCACATGACCTCAAGTGTGTCTCCCCATACTCCAGAGGTTGTCGACTAGAAGTGATGGTCTAAGTATAGTCAATGGGGAGACTATACCCTCTTGTCAGAGTTTCACAGTGGTATATCAGTGTGGATAACAAACAATAGCGGAAGTAGTAACTCATAAATGAAAAACAGCGGAAGATAAATAAGACTCATTTTTTAAAAGTGGCCAATGCTAAATTATACATCAGATGCATGTACGACATGCTAAAGATAAAAAAGTAGAAAACAATGAACAAAATAGCATGCTTTACATTCCAATGAAAAAATAAATAAATAATGACTCAAAGCCCTAAGGGAGATCTCCTCGAGCATCTCGATCCTCTGCTCGGTCCTCTGCTCCTAACTCCAAAGTAAATGCAAACAACATAGTCATACAACCAAATAGAATCTACTCGGGTACCCAGTACAATGGCGGCCTGAGTAGGGTGTGAGATATAAATCTTAGTAGGTCGGGACCACCGGTGTCTACCCCAAATCTAGACATTTAATAAATAATTTAAAACACGTGAAGGCATGCATAAAATAAAGTAATTAGTACAATGTAACTATATACTCAAGTACCTGCTTCATCCCTCAGCTGGTGTCTGAACCTGCACCATTCATTTGTCATGCATACTCAACAATCATTACATAATAATTTTCCATTTATCAATCACTCAAATCTTATTATGAATGTCTTGAGATTCGTCATATGCCCGAAATCCCCTGTATAAGTCACTCTCTAAAGATGTCTCTAAAGACCATCTAAGTAATCAAGTAAAGACCAAATCCAAGCTTGTGCTTTGGATTGGATAACGTGTCATAAGTTATTCAATTTAATCTTTCATATACTATGTATAAGACCATCCACTAAAATAGTGATTTGATCCTGGGTCCATCCACTGACAGTGGTTCACCCAATTCATTAATAAGTATAAACCCTTTCTCATAATCAATTCACAAATCGTCATGTCACAACAGCCTTCATTAACCATTAAACTCATTTCATGCATGAACAATTAGACCCACAGTCCAATGTTAATTAATGGGTGTAGAACATCATTTCTAGCACCCTCGTGAGTATTCGGATCATCATTCCATGTCTCACAACCCATGGGTATTTGGAGCATCAGTCCCTATCCCATAAAAGAATATTCGCTTGCAATATGGGTATAGAACGTCATGTCTAGCACCCCGTGAGTATTTGGAGCATCATTCCTTGTCTCACAACCCATTTATCAATCATACATATACATCTATCATTGGTGTAGAACATCATGTCTAACACCCTATGAGTATTTGGAGCATCATTCCCTATCTCAAAACCCATTCATCAATCAAACATATATATTTATCATTGGTGTAGAATACCATGTCTAACACCACAAAACCAATCCTTTAATTAGTTCAATAATTAATTAACAACACAAATCGCTCTTCAAATAAGTCAACAAATAATTAACCATTCAACATAAAATTAATTAATAATTAATTAAAAATTAATTATTCTTAGCAATCCAACTGAATAATTAACTCAACACTTAATTATCCAAATTCTTAAACAAGTCTAAAATTGTCCATTCAAACAATGGTTCGTCTAAAACTTTAACAATCTAAAAGCACACCATAATCATCTCAAAAAATGTTGAACAAAGCCAAGATATTTAGTGACCATATCACACAACATATCATATCTCTAAACAAGTTCTTCCAAGACAACTTAAGGCGTGGAAAACTAAAATGCATCAAAAGGTACTCCTGGCTAACAATCGTAACAAACAATCAATACACAATCTTAACTTAATGTTTGAAAATTAATTAATTAAACAATTAATTAATTAAATAATATCTATTAAACTAATCATCAATTAGTTAACCATTTACCATTTAACATGTATTAATTAATCCATCCATTAATTATTACCAGTTTCCAAATTATCTTCCGAACATGTCAAATATTCAATATTCCCAATAAACATTAATGGCCACTAACTCATTCCAAATCATGACTTGATAATTAATTCTACAATTAATTATCCTTATACTCAATCTCCCCGTTCAAATCATTTAACTGTTTAATCATATCACTTTAACCAAGTTATCCAAACATCTTAAACTCAACACAAGTTCAAGTCCTCACTTATCTCATGTGGGCGGAACTAATCAATAACATCAAAAGTGTCATTCATCGACATATCAAAATCAAGGAAATTCACATTCTCAATTTATTTAAGGAATCTATAATTCTTAAATAAAGAGTTAAATATTTGGGACCCTACCTAGGGTTTTGATGGAAACTGCAACGAACGAAGGACCCTTAAGATAAATGGGATGATTCTTCAAGAACCCGCCTTAGATAAATTCTCCTCAAGAAACAAAGAACAAATATCATCATACTTTTCATCCACACACTTAGATTTACCCATAATGGGAATAGATATAATAAACCATGACAATAGGTGATGTAGATCTAAGCAGATTTAAGAAACCGAACAAGAACGAAGAAGAACATCTACCTACCTCAAGAAACCGGCTTCGATTCACCAAGAGAAGCCTTCGGATCGCCTCCAAAATGATGGGAGAACCTTATCTAACCTAAGGAGAATCAAAATCCCGAGTTATGGATGCTTATGAGGAAAAACGAACCATCTAAAGGGAAAAATGAGTGAGATCCACAATTTAAGGATATCTTTTAAGTGCCTGCACAGTTAGTTCGCACGGTTTGACAAACCGTGTGCTAACCGTGCATTAGCCACTACCTCAGCCACCCTTCTTGCATGACCTCATCGCACAGTCTCACGTAACCATGCACCAACCATGCGGGAGCTACTACCTCAAATCTCATCTATGCATGGTTTGGTCGCACGGGTAGATAAATTGTGCACCGCCCGTGTGGATTCCCCTTTACATCAAAACATCTATCAAAGTTTGAAAAATGACATCTTTAGGTGTTCCAACACTCAGAATAAAATTTTGGAGCTCGTTTTAAAAAGAACGAACCATTGATAAATCAAAAAAGAATTTCAGGAATATTCGTAACTACAACCCGGTTCAAAAACACGGGATCTTACACCTTTTCCATGGATTACACTTTGATGATATGTTGAATGTTTTATGATCTTATGTCACATATATGTATAGTTTTCAATATGTGATGGGTGGGTTTGTAATTGTATATCCCTCCAATGAATTGGGTAAATAAGGATATCTCATGAGATAATAAGGATTGGAATGGGTAGTGAACTCATTTCATTAAGGGAATCTGTCTAATAAGATAGTCTTGGGAGTGAACCTTGATTAAGGAAATGATAGAATAGGGAGTAAACCCAATCTACTATGACAGTCTTGGAAGTTATCCTTGACTAGGGAAATGATTTTATATACTTATTTTAATTCCAAAGATATATTTATTATTTTTATGATATGTTTCCATGACTCTTGATTTATTATTGATGATTCTGCACTCTTTTCATCATATGCCATTTGTTTGAGAAAACCTCTCTGCATGTTTCATGATTAAATATTTTTGAATGATTGGGTATCAATATTGTAAGTCTTGATCATGTTATTATATTGTTATAATTATCTTATTCTCACTTATGATCATTGATTGATATCTATTATATTTAACCTTACTAAGAATATGATCTCACCCTTTCTTACATTTCCCTTCCCCATACTATAAAAAAAAGTTTTAAGTATGATTTCTATAAGAAGGGTACTCATGGTGAAGAACTTAATTGGAAATGGTGTAGATATTTTATGTACCGGTTGTTTACATTTATAAGTTTCCAAATACTAAACCTCTATGGTACTTAATAGTGTATTAATTTAAAATGTATTGAATATTTATCTAAAGTGACATAATAGTTATGTATAAAAATTATGTCATTATAATAATTATTTACTATATTTTATTAATGATTTTTTTTTGTATCATTACTTTTGTAATGATTTATTTGGTATGTATGCATCGATTGTGTACATACATTTTGGGAGTATATATTACTCATGAGGAAGGATAGGTTACAAAATCTAGGAGTGACAAGTGATTCACTTCATACATTTTCTTAGTTGATTCTTATTTTCATTTTTCTCAAGTATAATATATTTTTTTTTATATTATTATTTTTTATTTCATGATAAAGAAATTTTTTGTGGTGTTATTATAGTTCACATAGATCCACAATATTCCAAATGACTTAAATATTTATGTTCATTTACTGCTTTATTTTTCTTTTTTCATTAATTATAAATGTTTTTATCATCATTTCTAATCATGTGAGACCAAAATATACTCATTATAAATCAAATTTTTTGTAAATTTTAAATATAATAAAATTTATTAACTTCATGATTTATAAAACATTAAAATAAATAGTTATCTCATAAACCATTGTATATATATTCTCTTATGTGACAAAAAAATTACCCTATAATAATTTTTTTAGCAACCCCAAATCTAATAACCCAGAGTCGATGATTAATTTATTACAATGGTATAAGATACAAGGGATCACAACATAAAGGATCAATAAGTTTATTAGTCTTGGGAAACTATATGCATACTTGATTTATATATTACAATGGAAAAACAAAAAAAATGCATGAAAAAATTTATTTCATACTTGAATTTTATTCAAAGATTCATTCTTCATATCCAGGGGAAAGGAGAACATAAAAAATGGTCATCTTGAATACTTAGTAAGGATTATATATAATGAAATTTATCATGGGTAAATAAAGGATAATCAATATAGTAGAGTTAATAATAAAAATACCTATCATTCGATCAAAAAAATGAGTTTAAATTACATCTATAGCTAATATCATTATAGAAATAACATGGATAATGGAAAGTGAATTCTCAATAAGGGAAATGCATAATTATGTACATTCCTGATCTTACCATCGAGGCCTCAACCAAGATATCAGGATTCTTACCATCAAGGTCTCGAATAAGATATCATGCATATTATCAAGGCCATTAAACCAAGTCATCTTACTTAAATAGGTATGGAATATACCAAATACTCAACTATTATGACATGATATCACAACCTAGGCCTATATATCATGCCAAATAATTTTATATCATGAGACTCATTGATGCATCAATGAGCTATCTATGACCATGCCACAACTTTCACTTTCACATCCTATAAATTCTTCATATATTGAATGATCAATATAATTCATTCTAAAAATTACTTATAAATCAACAATTATTCATATTGAATTTAGAATATAGAACATTGACATATACACAGTGAATAAAATAAATTTATTAATAATATATCATCAACTAAATCAATATATAAAAATGGTATATGGTTAATACAATATCAAAGTAGTAGAAATGATACTAAATAAATCATTAAAACAAAAAAATATGGAAATAAAAGATAAAAATAATATCCATTGAATAATGGAGAGTAATAGAGAACAAGGACACAAAAAAATTGAATTATCAAAAAATATATTTTAATCAATAAATCAGTAAAGGATGAAATAATACCATCAATTCATCAAAAATAAAGGTTTTATAGTAAAACCTAGCCTCTAAAAAATATAAATTATAATATAATCAAACTATTAAAAATATCATCCTTGTAACTTTATATGAGAATGAAGTTTTAAATCACTTTCATAATTCTTCTCATTACTTTAAGAAAATAATACCCTTTTTAGTGTATTTAAAAACAAATAAATCCCTTAATATTGAGAAAAATATTTTTTTTGAAAAGAACCATGGAATATTAAAAAGAAATATTCTAAGAAAATAACAGTCATGAAAGTTGTAAAAAAATTCATGTCATATATATTAAAATTGAACATTTTTTCACACTTTTTTAAAAAGTCAAAAAAAACAATAAAAAAATAAAACTTTTAAAAAAATTTCTTTTAAAAAAAATAAATAAATAAACAGGTAGTGTAAATAAACTTTTTAAAAATAATTCATGTATAGCTAAAAACATATATTAAACTATTTTAAAAATGTGTATATAAGTTAAAGATAATGATTCTAGTCTAAAAATAAGAGATACATTTGGTATTATTTAAATGTAACTTACTTATTAAATTGATTATATGAAACATCAATATATCCACAATAAATGAAATAACTTTATTAATAATATTACTTCAATGAAAACCATATATTTACATGGTATATGGTTAATAAAATATCATAGTATAAATGAAACTGAATACATCCATGATACTAAAAAAATGTAAAAGAAGGAGAAATAAAATGTAAAATGAGTAATGGAGAGTGATAGAGAACATGATAATAATGAAGTCAATGATCACACAATAATTTTTAATCCATAAATTAGTAAAGGATGAAATAAGACCCTAAATTCATCATAAATTAAGATTTTATAGTAAAACCAAGTCTTTTAGAAATATAAATTAAAATAAAATCAAAATACTAAAAAAATCTATACAACTTTTTATAAGAATGATGTTATAAATATCTTTCAAAATTATTCCCATTCCTATAAAATATAATACCATTTTGATTTGGTATTTTAAAAAATAATAAACTCTCAGAATATGGAGAAAAATATTTTCTTTTAAATAACCATGGAAACTTATAAATAAATATTTTTAGTATAGAATGGTAATGATGGTGAGAAATGTTTTTCATGTCATATATGTTACAAGAGAACATTTTCTCATAGTTTTATAAAAATAAAAAATGAATTGTTTTGAAAACATTTAAAAATATTACTTTTAAAACTTTTTAAATAAATTCAATGTTATTATGAATGAAATTTTTAGAAACATTTTAGTTATAGGTAAAAACGTTTATAAAACAATTTGAAGAACTTGGATGTGGATGATAAATATTCCCAACCGAAAATAAAAAAAAATAAGGTTCATATTCTTTACATGTAACTTACTTTTTGACTTTTGATACAATAAGAGAAGAAATAGAAAATAAACATGTAAACCCAAAATAAAAAAAGAGAAAAATAAAATTTATTGGGTTTCAGATATTGAGATATTATAATTTTCCCAAATGAAATCTTAATATAAACAATCCCGAATTAAAATGAGATTGTTACAAAAATAACTTACTTTTTTTTAACTTTTGAATAAAAAAGCATAAAATAGATAAATTGAGTAAAAAAATTGAATACCATGAATAAATAGGATTAATTATATAAAATTTAAAAGTTTAAGTATATATATCATGTAAAATAAATATGGTTCCTAATGTAAATCTTGTCTCATTGAAGTGGAAATGAGATGAAATTTCACTTACCTCAAGTCCAAATTTATTAATATACACTCTTAAAATCTTATATAATAAATTTATATTTATTATAAATCTATAAAAAAAGACATATTTATAGATATAATAACATTTTTATATCACTTATAACATTTTATTACCCTTTTACTAACAATTTTTTATTAGCATTGTCATCTGAGGTGTTAACTCTTTTGGATTTCATGTATATTTTAGTTTAGTAGTTTTAGTCCTTAAATAATGGTCATAATCTCATCATATCAATAATATTTATAATTTAATAATTATAAATTTTATACATTAAATACAATTTTATAATCAACCATTAAAGGGGGCGTGAAAAATGATTTGCATCACTTCATAGAGGTGGTAGTCCGCATGTACTTACGAATGACGCTTCCACTTTTTTAAAGATAGAACCGTAGAAAGCTAAATAATAATTAAAATTTATAGAATAACTATTATATCATTTATATCTTATATATTAATTAAATCTATCCTTATTATGATCCATATAAATAATAAATGAAAAAATCTCATTGCTTCATGGAGGTGATGGTCCACACGTACGCATAATAAATGTTATCATCTTCAAAAAGATGGAATGGTATGAAGGTAAGTAATATATAATCTTTAAATAAACATTATAATCTCATAAATATAATATATATTCATTTTATTCATCATTATATCCATCTATTAGAGGTGGTGATGGAAAATGGACCACATCTCTACATGGAGACGGTATTTTGATGTATACCTGAGAAAATGTTTCATTTTACTTTAGATAGAACAAGAGGTTAATGAGGGAAATTACATAATTATAATAACATTTAATTATATGTAAGATACTAATATTACTATATCATCTTGGTAAAGACAAAATTTAAGTAGTTAGAAAAATAAATAAAATGAAAGAACTCGATTAAGAGTTATACCTCTTCTTTGGAAATCCCCCTTTGACATACACATTAAACCTTATTAGGATGGTCTTAGGGGAATAATAGATGATCTATAAAGTGTATAAGTAATAAAGGAAGATATTTTTTTCAGTTATTTTCTGATATAAGTGTTCAAATTTTAGGAATAATAGTAGAGAGGTGTCCCCTTTTATAAGTGAGGTGGGTGGAAATCTTATAAATACATGAAATATTAATATATAATATTTGTATAACTCATGTAAAATGGATAAAAAGTGAAATATAATTGAATAAAATGATTCCAAGGTAGAAATAGGATCAACCAATAGAATTTAGAGAAGATTAAGTTGAATTTTAAATCTTATCTTTTGGATTAACCCCCTCATTAACCCCTTTAACCTTAACTATTATAACAAATTATTCACCCTTTATGAGTCATAAAAGTGATTTTTAAAATTTCATGTGGCACATAAACTAAAAATAAATTATATAATCAACAATTTAAGACCAATGTGAGTCAATATAATATTTTTATAATTTTATAATTATTTTAAAAAAATTAAACATTAAATTTCTTTTAAGGACATTTTCAGGACAATTCACATATCTTCACCGTAAATACATAAATATAACAATTAAATTAGATTATAAACTATTTTAAAACAATTATACATTATAATTATCCAATAAATCCATTTTCATCCACATTTCATCCAAAATATGTTACTTATAATGTTTTAAAAATCATTTATTTGGTTTTTTTACTACTTGTACAAGCATTGCATCAGTGTTAGGTAATTGTTCATGGAAATTATAATATCTATAAAAATTAAAAATAAATTGAAATAATAAAAATAATTTATTAATATTCCAAATAACCATTTATATCTTCTTTTTATCCCTATGACAATATATTATAGATATTAAAAGTAAGAGAGTTGTGTTTTGTAATATTTCTTAACTTAAAATAATATAAAGGTTATAATAAATGGTAAATGGAAAAAAATTACATATTTTAGATTTCAGGATTTGTGTGGTTGAATTAATCTCATAAAATGAAATAAATTAAAGTGTTGTGTTGATTTTGAGACCTTATCTCATAGTTTTATTCTTAATTAACCAATTTTATCCATTGATCATAATTCTTTTTTTATTCCAAAATCCCTAAAGATTGGGAAGGTCTAAATTGTTGGAGGACTGAATCATATCTACTAATAACAAGGTTATAATAACTTGGAAAATAAACCATACAATTATAAGGAATAATTATTTCACCAGTGTCCCCCTTACTATCTAGGATGTTAGGCATCATGTTCCCCTCCCTCCAAGTGTGACTTACCTCCATGCTACGATCAATGGGGAGATTTCCTTTCCTAATGATATAGAAAATATACCAAGGAAATTTCGTGATATACTTGAGGAATTAAATGATAATATTGGAATATGATTCCACCACTCCAATTATAATGTTTTAAATCCTACACCGAGAGATTACATTATACAGAGCTCTTTCCTTCACCCCAAAGGAATTTCCCTCACCATAAAATGTTCTGAAACCAAGGATAATTGAGACTATGTCCTATAGAAAGAGAAACCCCCCCCCCCCCCACTCATAACACCATGAATGTAGTAACCATAAACATTTAGTTTTATACCTGCACTGGGTGGATTTTACTTAACCCACCACCCATGTCCCACCCTACCAAAACCTTATATTAAAACTAAATCTCCTATATTTAAACCCCATATTGCGGCATTGGCCCTACCATCTGGAAAGAGAACAACAAGTTCTACCACTAGAGAAAACACATGAACCTAATTGAACTTAATAAAAAAACCACCTTCCCAAATGATATTCTATACCTTCTAAAGCATCCATGTCACTATAGAAAACACCATGGAATGATAATTTTCTTACCTCATTGATACTCCACAATGAACCAAGATTCCTCTCTATAAAGAAATTACTAGTCACTAAATGATGAGAACCCTTATGAAGCATGCCCATTCTCCATTAAAGAAAAAAATTCCAAGCTGACCCCATTTTAGGAACCTCACAGCACGAGCAACACAATGCCAAGTAGATACCCTTCTTTTAAATAATATCTTTAGTGATGATAACCTTGTTCAAAAATCTATAGAAAAGTAATGTTTTCTTTATAGGGATATCTTTGTAGCATAACCTCCTCACCCAATCCTCATACTCCTACACTAGAAGCACTAAAGAAATAAACTTCCTCATACTAAAAATACTCACGGTAAAATCCTTGAAAACACACATATCGGGTTCATCCACTAGATAGATACTAGCATAAAGGGTATTCTTCCCATCATTTAAAATGGGATTTATTAGATCTGGATGCATAATCTCCTTCTTGAAAGAGATATCTAAAAATAAACATCCAAGGAAGAAAAAAATATGTCCAGCCCATTTTTCCATCTAAAACATGATATCTCCCCATCCAATAATCCAGTGTGCTTTGTCTTTTAGTGACTCAAAGATTTATACCATGAAGTAATCCAAGATCAAAAACCCTCCAGTACTCTCCACACATCATCCCTAATCCTCCCTATAATTATCTTCCATAAACCATTCCCATAGATACTTTCATTAATTATGTCTCATGAAATCTTTACTTGCATGCCTTTCATGGTCTCCATCACACTTATCCAATAAACACCACCTTTAGTAATCAGTTTCACCATCCTTTTCCAAGAATCCCAATGGAACTTCCCCTATATTTGATTATCCCAGATGAAGGCATTAATTATTTTCTCAATTTTATAAATTGTACATTTGGGCACCTTGATGACTAAAAACATGTGAAAATCCATTCCCATAAGAATACTATTAAATAATATGATTCTTCCCCTGAATGAGAGAAGTAAACTCTTCCAATTACAAAAATGAATTCTGAGCCTATTGAAAATACTCTTAAAGTGCACTTTTTTATTCTACCATCGGGTATGTGAGATCCTAATTACTCCATTGGAAGATTTCTTCTTTGAATGTTAAGTCGATCCTGGATATCTTTACTGTGATTAGTTGAGAAACGTTTATAAATATAGATACTGCTTTTTTCTTGGTTCTCCCGCTACCCAATCCAGTTTTTATAAGTCAAAATAATATTCCTAGAGCAATAAATGGATCTATTCCTTCAATTTATGAATAAAAATATATCATCAGCACAAATGAGGTGTGAAATAATGATGATCCTAGCCCTATTTCTGAAAGAGAGAATATCCCCCCTCCCAATATCACATTTTATATTCCTAATGAGATCCTCCTATGAAAAAATAAATGGATTGGGTCACATTGGGTCTAATTTTCATAATCCATGAACCAATTTGAATAAGTCAAAAAATCCTCCCATAAAAAAATCGATATCCATAGAGAATCATAGCACCTAAACCCAAGATCACAGACCCACTCGGTGAAGCCAACTTGTCTCATTACCATGGTTATAAACATTTACCATGGTTACTCTTGATTATGACTAAAAATGAAATTGACATATTTAAAAAATTTGAACATAATTAATTTAAATATTAAATTATTTTTTAAATATTAAACTGTGATAATTGGAATAAATTTATTTTAAAATAAATAGGAAAATCATCAAAAAAATCTATAAAATTTTGTTTTATTCTTAAAAAATAACTTATACCAAAATATAATATAATATTGATTTATATATAATTAATTAGATAATATTTAACAAAATAGAACTTATATTAATTTTAAAAAAATCCAAAATATCATGTTACTTTTAAATTAATTGATTTAATGAAAATAATTGACAGTTTTTCAAAAAAATGGTATTTTCACTATTCACTCAAAAATCAATCCTATAAGAAAAATTCAAAAAAAAAACCTTAAGGTGATTTTGAGATATTGATATAAAAAATTATATTAATTTTGTAAAATAAAATTTTCTAAAAGTAACATAAATTAATTCTATTTACCAATGTATAAAATGCTTAAAACCCATTTTTAAAAGAAAAGTATTTTTAAAGCATAAAATCAATTTATTATTATTATTTTCCTAATAAAAACAATTAGATAAATGTTAAATTTATCAATTGAATTAAATTTTTTTATTAAGTAGAAAATATCTTATATATACTTTATGATTTGGATATTCTTATTCATACTTTCCAACCCAATAGATAGGTTATAACTATCATATTTAAATAATATTATTTCATGTTCTATTGAAGCTCAGGGTTGGGTGTGGTCTATGCTATCAAAAATAGTTTTATTTTAAAAGAAAATAAAAACTAACATCTTGAGGTATTATAATTTGTATCTTATATAATCTATATTTTTTAATGAAGTTAATAAAATTTGATATTTAAAATTTTGAATAAGATGCTACTTTTTATCTTTAGTGAATTAAGATGCATTATTTTTTCAATCAACATAGACAAGTTGATTTTATTTATAGTTTTAATATATTTATTAAAAAAAATTATAATATGGATAGAGTTTATTTCCTATGTTAAATTCCTCTCAAATTATTTGAAGACATAACATAGTTTAATCTTATTATACTTAAGAGCCACATTTTTTAATGAAAATTCTTATGAATCTATAACTAATTCCACTTAGGTAAAATTAAAACCACTTATAATGAATAATTATTTAGTGGATAAACTATATAAAAAAGTGAGATTTTATTCCCTTATTATGTATACTATAACTATAACTTAGGCTCACACTTATGAGTTCAATAAAAAATTTACTTGGTTTGGATAATACTGATAAAAGGGTGGGGGATTAAGATCAATATATAATCCTATTGACTTATTTTGATAATTAATTTAATACCTTATAGGATACTATTATTTATGAAAAATAAAATAACTCTAGATGAAGTCAAATTTACATTTTTTTCTATGGGTTTTCAAAATAAAAATGGTATATTGTGGATTTGGGGGGGTTGAGGCTCTGGTGAAAAATTTGGGGGGTTCAAGATGCAGTTATAGAGATAAAAAACTCTCCCTAGACACTCTCTACTAGGGTTTCTTGGTGGCTCCATGTTGGGTGTGAGGTCAGCACGCTAGTTCTCTAGATTTGTCTTCCCCCTTTACTCCTTTCTTCTGATCTCGTCCTCTCTTAGTGATTTCTTCCTAGGGTGTTTCTCTATTATTGTTGTTTTAGCTGTGGTTTTCATATAGTCGTGGCTTTATCAGTTGGGTTAGCAGCTTAGTTGTGGATACACTTCTCCATTGAGGTGTTTTCCAATTATCGATGATCTGGAATCTAGTTCCTTAGTTTCTATCCTAGTTGAACTGCAGTGGTGGTTTTATATAATATTTGGGATGTGCGATAAGATTTTTCATCAGTGTCCTAAAATGAAATTCCTCTACTAGATTCAATTAGTGTTGTGGGTGTCCTCATTTTTTTATTTATGATTACGATTAATTGTGGGTTTGAGTATCATAAATCTTTGTTTGGTTGGTTTTTCGGTGCGGTCATGAATCATTGTTGAGGTCCCAACTTCTTATAATATTCCCTAGCCTTATCTTTCTACTGATACTCTCCTAGTCGGTCTGGATAGGTGGTTTGCAAAAATCTATGGTATATTATCTTGAGTAGTCATTGGGGTTCAAGACAACTTCTGACTTTTGGCTCTAATGGTGTCTGTGTGATGTTGTCATCTATGGTTTCTCAGGTGATGTTTTTTCAGATGTTTTGTATATTCCTTCGGTGATGTTCCACCGGTGTTTTCTAAAATGGTGAGTGAAGATGATTTTTGGTGATATTGAATGTGTTATGTGATATTGGATTGAATCGACGGTGGGATTTGCTCTTGTGGACACTCACTAATAGATGTTTCCTATGAAAATCGAGGTGAATCGCAACTCGAGGTGACCCGACATTCATAATAAATTGTGGATCAAGGAAGTGATTATATTAGTAGTTTAATTTTGAATTTTTAATTAGTATTCTTGTCTTTGGATTGGTTACAAATAAACCAAAAATTAGTTTTTTTAATCAAATTAAATGAGAATTTTCAGTTAGAATAATGTGATTGAGGGACTAAATATTAATTTAAGAAAATATGAAAGAAGAAAAAGGAGATATAATAGTCATAATGGGAAAATTTATTCTATTTATATTGTAAAAAACCTAGTTATAAACTTGGTTTATTAAAATAGATTTTATAAAGTAACATGTCCTTTTGTGAAGATAATGTTTTTGGTTAATCAAAATGAATAGGGTTTAGTAGATCCAAATTTAAACAAAGTATCCCCTTTATTATGTTCTCTCTATTTTATGGGGGTTCCCTAGAACTTCCACTCATATTGTATCATATTATTTTTTAACTTTTATTAATTATTATTATATAAATACTTGGATCTACAATTTTTAAAAATAAACCTGTTATTTTTCAAATTTTTAAAAATTAGAATATTTATGTTGAGAATCAATATAGAAGAATGTTTAATAAATTAAGAAACTATAATGGGTTACAATATTTATTCATCGAGTTTATATAAATTTTTAAATCTAATGGAAATTTTAAGCATAAAACTATTAAGGATACTACTAAACTAAATAGAGTAATTGAAAGGATGGGCAAAAACATACTTCAGTGAGTGAAAAGTATGTTACCATTTTTTACCTTTATCAGATAATTTTTGGATAAATATTCTAATATGGAAGTGTGTGTGTGTGTGTGCCTGTATTAATTTCTTTGGGGTACAGTTATAAGTAATCACACACACACACCTCACACATAGGCTGGAAAGGCAGGCCATAGCCCCCCAAGGGATATCCCACCTATCAAGACATATTTATTTAATATATGTCATGTAATCCTGGTGGGAATGAATCTCATTACATGAAACATAGTCTATTGGTCATGAAATCCAATTACATGGCCCTAAGGCCTATAATTTTGACCCAAATTCCCATCGGTTAATAGTGATGCTATAGTACTCACTACAGTGTTGTAGTTGTTATAGTTCTTTCTACAGTTCCCACCACCACTACAGTGTCATCATTTCTATAGTTTCATCATTTCTATAATGCTACTATAGTATCACTATAGTGCTGCTATAGTACCTGCACTCTATGGGTTTTGAACCCCAAACCTCGATGTATTATTACAGGGTGTTTACCACTAAGTCAAACACCAACAACAAACATGTGTAAGGGTAACACTCTCCTCCCACTGGGGGGGCCCACCAGGACCAGATTTTGTCGTATGTTCCCTAGCTAGGAAATGGATTTTAATTACCCTATTCATAATATACACAGTGTCTGATCCTGGTAGGACTCGAGCCTGGGTCGGTTCCTACTAAGAACAAGGGGTATAACCTGTAGTTACCAATCAATCCTAGTCCAATTCCCATGGAAATTTACTTTATAAATATGTTTTTAGATTATGTCAATGTTTTTAAAATAATAATAGAATTATGGAATAAAAAACCTCCCTTTAATTATCACTTTAGATTTTTTAGGTACATTGTGTATGTACATTATAATTCTAATAAGATTGAATTATGATTCCTTATATGTATCTTAATTTCTTATCTAAATTTCATAAAAGGATATAAAGTATGGATAGATATGACAAGGTATCAAAATTCAAAATCAATTATGATGTTACAATTCTTGAATCAAGCTTACCAAGGTTTAAACCTACTAGTGATGATAATCATTTTACACACAAACCTAAGGGTGATAAAGCAGATTTAAAACATCAATATTTTAAATAAATGAGATCATCCAATAGTAGGTAAACACTATATCCCTTGACAATTTTCCAATGAAAATCCTATTATTTTATCGTTATAACAGAAATAGTATAAATTTGTACTTATAAGTAAAAAATTAAAAAATTTGAATTTGAATTTGATAAAATTTAAAATATTTCTAAGTTTATAAGTTAAAATATATCTTATCATTAATTTTATATATATTTTTAGAAATAATTTATTTTTTTATCAATAGTGGAAATATTAATTTTATAATTAATGTCACTTTTATAACACTATCATGATATAATAATGAATTGAATGTTTTGAAACCTTTTTTAGACCAAATATATATATAATAAGTAGTATTATTCATTTAAAAATATAATGTTAAACTTATGAATCTCTATTTTAAATTTTGAAAATCTAAGTGATTTTTCTATTTAAATAAAAACTATTTTATGTTCTTTTATTTTTATTGAGTAATTTTAAGGTAAAATTTAGTTTTATCTTGCTTTTAAATTAAAATAATTATCCTTTAATTTAATATAATCCATTTAATTCCTTGGGAATCTATATTATACTTTATTTTTGTTTAAAATCATTTTTAATCATTAAAATATACATTTTTCTAAAAATGTTTTTTTATTGTGTTTTGGGAACTTATTTTTAAAGTTATTTTTAAAAAATATATATATTGGATATTAGAAAATTTATTCTAGATTTGTGATCACAATATTATAATTTAGTAATTATTTCAATCTCATTTTTTTCAAAATTAATAGTAACTATGGTAAGAATTTATCTCAACTGTAAGGGTTATAAAGGGGTTAATAAGAGAGTTAAGCTAAGAAATAATATTTAAATTATCAAAAAACACGTGATTAAATTTGATTGGTTGATTATATTTCAACCATAACCTTATTATATTTGAAAAGGTGTCAATTTTTATCCACTTTACTTGAGTAAGATATATATTATATAATAAAATTTCAGGTATTTACAACTTTTCTAACCACCTAACTTATAAATGAGAACCTCCTCTCATTTTTTCTTTACACTTATTTTGCACCTTATATCAAACAAAATCTGAAAAAATCCATCTCTAGAACAATTTTTAACAACTTATAGGTATTTTTTTCACTAAAAGAAAAATATTATATGGCTTAAGGTTGAATCTAGAACAAGTTTTCCATGGAATAAATATATGATCTTACCAATATTTCTCAAGATTCATTCTTATTAAACCTTATAAAAATATACTATAACCATATTAAAATAAATATATCATTATATTTACTTTATGAGAAGTTTTTAAGTAAATTTTATAACCATTTTCTATCTTATTTCCTTCCTATGGAAAAACAAAACATCACTGGTACGTACTTATGGACTATCATCTTCACGTTGTGATGTAATTCATTTTTCCTCAATGCCTCGCATGGATGGTTATAAATATTTAATTAATGAATATATATGACATTTAACAAATAATAATTATTATTATATAAATATAATATATCATTTATCTTCTTACCTTTCCATCATTTAGAAAATGATAACATCGCTCATGGGTACATTTGGACTACCACCTCCTCGAAGCAATGTGATTCATTTTTTATTTCTTCCCTACATATCCAGTCGTAAGGATGGATTAAATTATTAAATATTATATTTTTATTATTATCTTTATTATATAAATTACAAATTTATATAATTTATTTCGTTTTTATCTATTAGAAAACTAAAAACATTGTTTAGATGTACATACAGACGACCATCTCCCTGAAACAATGTATTTCATTTTTCTTGACTATTTTTAATGGATGGTGATAAAAATATATTGATTTTATAAAAATAATAATTATATAAATTTTTAGATTCCTAATATGATAAAACCATGACCAAATTTCATGGATCTAAACCATCAAACCTAAGTATGTATATAAAATGGAATGATTAACACCAAAATATTGATTTTAGCAAAAAATTATTATTAATAAATGGGTAATAAGATATTTTAAATGAATATTATATAGTAAGATAAATAAAAAATGGTTCTTATATATATTTATAATAATTATAAATTTATTATACAGGGGACTAGAGCATGTTCGACCAAGTAGAAGTTCATGATAAGGGTCTATTATACAATCTCATTTTTATTTTGAATTTTTATGGTAAATTTTCCATTGGGAAGATTATATTTTATATATTAACTAAAACCCATATATTTTCTTATCCTATGGTTATTTATGGTATTTTCAAGTATTCTTTCCATTTTACCTTTTTTTATACTGAGAACTATTAAAATAAAATTTAAAAAAATCAGCATTATTTCTCCTTTTTGGTCTAAACTCTTTCTCTTCCATATCCATAATAATTATTTTACTCAAATTATTTTATTATTTATAACTAAATGATTTATTAAGGTTCATATAAGTTAAATTTTACTTTATATTCATTTTTTTAAAAGGATTCATTTAAATGGTTTTCCATACAGGTTATTTTGGACTTTTTACAAAAGAGGGAAAAGAATGCTTTTTTAACATTTAAAGCTTAGATACATTTTCCCACCGTCATAGTAATTATTCATTATCTATCATCCTTTATAAGTTTCCATAGTTTTACAATGAAAATCATATTTCCAAAATTCTGAAATTTTTAGTTTTAATATTTTTTTAAAAGTATGGGATATTTCTTCTTGTTTTCAATGCGCCTTTTTAATGTCTTTATAATGGTTTTTCATCTATGCAAACATATTTTAAAGATTATTATGAATCACAAGAGATATAATCTAATATTATCATCCACCTTATTTATATGGATGTATTATGATCATTTTGTTCTCTTTTTTAACTGATGAAAATGTTAACATTTTGTATGCTAGTTTTCAAATGTAGATATTTATATTGATTATGTATTATATTGTTTAGTCACTCTTTTTATATAATTAATTCATTATAATTATTGATTAATGGTTGGGTCCTAATATTATATATCCCCTCGATGCATTGGTGGGTCTCATGAGAAAAACTAACTTGGGTATTTGGAATATGAATTGCCTTTTTATGTGATATTTCTTTACATGTGGAATTGAAGGTAAGATTATGATGTATTTAATTTTTTATTTTATCATTATAAAACTAGTTATTTATTATCCATGTGATTATTTTTATTATTATTTAATCCATGGATATATTCTCAATTCATGATATTGGTTATATGGCATATTTGATTATTTTTTATCTCTACCATATTATTCATGTTTTCTTTATTATATGAAAAATTGTGGTGTACTCTTTACCTTACTGAGAATATAATCTCACACTTTATTATTTTTTACATTCCCTAGGGTACCAAGTTGTGAATTCAATTTATTTTATGGATATACTAGAGGAAATAATAATGTTTTCACTATAATTTTAATTTTAATTTTATGTTTTCAAATGTAATGTAAGAAACAGTTTGTATCTAGTCCCCTAAGACTACTAAAATATTTGATCCCATGGTATGTAATCTCCTATATTTTTTGAAAATGTAGTAAGGTAACTACCAACACTAGTTTACTAGAGTTATGTTGTTACAATTCCTATTATAGAAAGTTAGGTATGACCCTTAGGAACTAGATTTAGTTGAACATATTATAACATAATGAGTGTGTTATAATAAGATCTTAATATATTCAAGAAACTATAGTAGAATATTTTACTTACATTGGAATAATATTTTATGATTCAATAATCATAATTTTATGATCTATTATATCATATGTCATTATTTAGAAATGGTGTTTGGTGGGACGAAAGGAAATTGTAAAAAAATTGTAACCTATGTAAGTATTCCCCTTGTGATTAGGTTAATGAAGTCAATGAGACTAGTACTAGAGATGAGCATATTATAACTATATTGGGTCATTTGACGTGGGTTATGACTAATAATATCACTCATATGGATCAACCTACTAATCCCCAATATGGTACAAAAATGTAACACTAATTCCTCTAATAAAAACCTCTATCATTTAATAGGATTATTAATCCATTTCTATCTGATAAATGGATAAAGTCCCTAGAGATGATATTTCTCACTTTGGTAAGTGGTGAAAGATAAAATTTTATCATGGTAGTTTATCATTTTAAAGGAAATGGTGATCAATGTTGGTCATTGATAAAGAACACTAAAAAGGTTTAGGACTTACATGGTATGGAATGAAATAATGTTAAGCATATATTATTCAAAAAAATAATTTCCTCATGAATAAAGAGATGATATGGAAATAAAATTCTGGAATCTCTAAAAAAATAAGGGGAAATTTTATTGAATTTGAATCAAAATTTACCAGGTTATAAACTCATGTAGTGGATTATGTGCATAATCTAAGAAGTGATATTTATTACTCCTCTGATGAGATAAAACCTAACCTTGAAGGGGAATTATTCTCTCAAAAAAATTAAATATATGAGGATATAGTATCAAGTTCTATTAATAAAGAGAAATAATTCTCTAAGTCATATGATTTTTAGGGAAATTAAGAAAAGAATTGTGTAGTTGAGAACTCTGTAAAAAATGTGGAAATGGGGGTGAAGGGAAGGCTGTAATTTCAAACATTTAATAGTTTTGGGAATAAATTACCAATAACATTATTGAAGAGAATGGGATTTTTTTTCAAGTGTGGAGAGAAAGTTTTTATGTCCTATTAATGAATGAGAAATAAAGAAGTTGATAATTTATAATGCTTCAACTATAAGGATATGGGGTACTATTCAAATGAATACCCCAATCATAAAGGGAATTTATCTCATAAAATGAAAATAAGGAAAGGCTAATATTATGTGATCATCATAGCTAAGGTTTAATTTCTAAAAGATGTTATAGTTGGTACTTTGATCATAAACATAAAGGTATAAAAAAATTTATTCAATTCCAGATCTAATCACTCTTTTAAATATTTTATGTTTTCTTAGAACATCAAATAATACCCTAACACTCTAAGGAAAGAGTTTTCAATTAGGAAACCTATTGGGAATATTTTTTAAACAAGGATATATTTATTTTTTTATATTCAAATGCATATATATTCCCTATTAATAGACTTTATTAATATACCTATGATTGATTTTTGAAATAATCATTGGTATGGATTGGGTTTCAAAATCATAATTAAATAATTTAGTGTCTAGGGAAGAAGATTAATATTTATAAAGGTGGAATAGAATCCTTTGTTATAAAGGGGAATATATAATTATTTTAATCTTTTAGGGATCTACATCCAGGTGATCACCCTAATGAAATTATGGGAGAATAGAAATAGAAAACATTGTATATGGATAAGGAAGACATCCTAGGAATATAGTATGTTCCTAATGTATAAGAATACATTGATGTATTTTTAAAAAGATTATTGGGGAAGCCACTAGGGTGTGAAGTTGAGTTTTATATTAAACTCATACATAATAAAAAACTTATATCCAAGACGCTATATAGAATCAAAACAATTTAATTGGTAGATTTTAAGAAACAATTGAATTAGTTGTGTGAAAAGGGATTAATATTCCCTATTGTTCTTACTTGGGGATACCATGTCCTATTTTTGAAAAATAATGGTGGTTCTATGAGGTTATGCATCAATTATAGGGTGATAAATTTTAATATTATAAATAATAAGTATCATTTTCACCACATTGATAACTTATTTGATCAAATTTTTGGAGCTAAATTTTTTTCAAAGATTGATCTTCTCTCTGGTTAACACCAATTAATAGTTAATGATAATGATATAACAATGACATCATTTCATAATATTTATGGACATTAGGAATTTTTATTAATTCCATTCATATTGACTAATTCACCTTCTACTTTTATGGAACTGATTAATAGATTATTCAAAGATTTTAATAATAAATCCATGGTGGTTTCCATTGATGATATCCTAATATAATATAAAATCCATAAAGTGCATGATATTCATTTTATAATAATTCTTAAGACTCTCAATAAAAAGAAATTATATAAGAAATTCAACATGTCTGAATTTTGTCTATGGGAATTTTCTTTTCATGGCTATATTTTCCCCAAGTATGGAATATGTTTTCATTCTTTAAATAAAATGGTAGTTAAATAATGGCCCAAATAAATTAATAGAAATGAGATACATAGTTTCCTTGGATTAGTATGTTACTATAGGTATTTTTTTTTCAAAAATTGTCTTTATCGGTCAACCTATTAACTATGTTGGAATATAAAGGAGATAAATTCTCATGTTCTAGTGAATGTGATGAAATATTTGAAGTGGTAAAGGGGATCTTATTTAATTCAATGGTATTTACTTTACTATTAGGAATGGAAGGGTTTGTAATATATAGTGATTCGTTGAAGAAATGACTAGTTTGTGTCCTTTTGTATAATTATAGATTACTTTCTTATATATCAAGGAAATTGAATATCCCTGAAGAGAACTATCAAACTCATGATCTTAAGTTGGTAGTGCCAAAAAGCCTATACCCGAGTGGTAGAGGCTCATTCTTGGAATCCAAGAGACCTAGGATCAAATCTGGTAGAGGTGAATTTCTGGGTTACTGTAAAAGTACTATAATAGTTATTATAGCAAATACTATTTGGCATTGTAGCATATATCAATATTCATCTGATTTGGGACTTCGAGACACCATTTTGGGTCTACAGGTCTTAGGGACTTTAGGCCACCAAATACCTTCAGGCCACAGGGATTTTATACTGTAAGGGCCATCGGGCCACCAATGGCCTTCGGGCCATAGGGCTTTCAGGCCATAGAAAATACCAAGAATCATACCACATAGAAGCAGGCCTAGATAAGGTTTTGGAGAAAAATAATAGCAAACACTAGAGTAGATAGAATCAGATTCGAAGAATGAGAGGGTATGTAAACTAACATTAGGACTAGGCATCGTGCAGCTCTGCATGGGGAAATTCTAATCGATCATCCAAGCGAGGTGGGAGCTAGGCTTCTTTAAGATTCAGATGTTGGGGAGGGTTTTTTCATGTTTTTCAAGGTCTTGGGCCTTTAAGGTCATGTATTGTGTCATGTATCAGCCATGTGCCTTGGGCCTACAGGTCATGTAAGGGTTCCCCTTCAACCCTTAAAAGGGGGATTATCCAGAATAAATAAATAAAATAAGGGTGTTGGTCCATTCGGGTTGATTTAGTAGCTATAATATTTTCCTTAAATATATGTATGCACTATATTTATGGTGAAAATGAAACATTTATATTGACCACAAAATTTTTAACTGCATATTCTCTCAGACATAACTCAACTTGTGTAAATGAAGATAGTTATAAATACTAAAGTACTATTATTTATTGATACAATACCACCATGGGAAGGAAAATAAGGTGGTTAATTCATTGAGTAGGAGGGACTATGGAGTTCTAACTATAATCGATAATTAACAAGGATCCTATTTTTAGGTGTTTAGTAAAGTTGGATATGAAAAATTTTATTAAAGGGGAAACATCATTCCTTTTAAAATAATTTGTTAAACCTTATTTACTGTAAAAAATAAAGAATTCCTAGTGGGATGATATGTTTTTAAAAGAGAGATTAAAGTAGTGAATGATTTTGAATTTTTATACTTTATCTATAAATATGGAATGTTGAATCTTGGGAAGAGGTTATGTGATTTATCCTTACCGAATCAGAAGAGGGATCTATTATATGATGAAAATAGCTCAAATTACTCTATACACCCTAGTAGCATAGATATGTAAACGTATTTAAGAGAATATTTATGGTGGGATGGTATAAAGAGAGAAATTATATACTATTGTTCTAGATACTTGGTGTTCTAGTATGTAAAGGCTGAAAGAAAACAACCTAAGGGATTCATGAAACCTCAGCCTATACCAATATGGAAATAAGACAATATTATAATGCACTTTATCACCATACTTATGAAGTCTCCTAGAAATAATGATGTTATATGAGTAATTTATGATCACCTTTCCAATTATACAAATTTCCTAATAATAAGTGAAGGTATAACTCTTGAGTTATTTACCCAAAACTATATTAAGGAATTGATGAGTCATCATGGTACATACCTATAAATTATATCGGATTGTACCCCATAGTTCACATCAAAATTTTATAAGATTCATAAAAAGGAACTCAATACTAAGATACACTTGATAATTTCCTATCATCCACAAACTGATAAGTAGTCTGAAAGGGATATTAAGACACTACAAGACATGTTGATATTATTATCACTTAACTTTCAAGGTATGTGGGATTAGTATATACCTATATATGGATTTTCATACAATAATACATTTTTTTCAAGAATCTAGATGACACCATATGAATCATTATGCTGGAATAGATTTCATACTCCAACTTGTTGGGATAATTTTGGGTAATAATGATAGTATGATTTGAACTCATTGAAGTGACATTTGTTAAATTATAAGATATTAAAAATCATATCAAAGATGATCCAAGAATAAAACAAATGTTGATAATTAGAGGAAGGACAAGGAATTTCAATTAGGGTATCATGTCTTCTTAAAGGTTTCTCCATGGATGGTAGTTATAAGATTTAGTAAAAAGTGTAAGTTAATCCCTAGGTACATTGGACCTTTTGGAAATTGTTTTGATAATTAGAGATGTGACTTACTGATTGGTCTTGCCACCCTGTCACACCATTACCATGGTTTTTATTTTAATTTTATTATTTACTTGAATATTGGTTCTTTTGGGTGAGGTTTGGGTCAAGTTCCCAATGAGAATTTTTGAGTTTTGGAGGTTTTGGGTGAGTTTTGGCCCTTTAAATGGTTTTTGTGCATGGTTTCAGGGTTAACCATGTGACCTATTAAGGATGAGGGGGTTTCTAGTTCAATTTTTTCTTGTATAGTTTGACTTTCATGGCTTGATAATGTTTTTTCCAATCCTTGTGAGGCCATGGAGTAAGTGTGATTCTTGTTTTTTGTGTTAGGGACATAGCACACGTCTTGCGTATGGTTATAGGGAAATGTATAGAAAACATGGAAAGTGGATCTGAAATTTGATAGATCCATTTTTAATAGTTGGTACCCAATTTCCCAAACTATATAGACAAATGGGGTGGGTTTCCTCCTTCTTCAATAGGGTGCACATGGTTGGCGCACAGTTCGGAAAACCATGCTGCCAAATTGTGTGTCCAGTATAGTTTCTTGAAAACTTAAAATTATCATCTTTACCCTCTTATTTTTTAACCCCAAATTGGGTTACTCTTCCCTTCATCAACCTAGGAGAACCAGGGGGCACCCGAAAACCCTCCTACCATGATTTCCTTCCATCATTGGAGCTCTTTTAAGGTTCCTAAGCTGAGTTTCTCTTTGTTTTTTGGTCAATTTTATCCTATTCTTATCTTTCTATCGTGGTTCTTGGTTTTTTCTTAGATTGGTTATATTTTTTACAAACCCTAAAGGCTAGGTTTGATGTGTATATTTTCTTCCTTCAATTCTATGGTGTTTGGATTGTCTCTTGGGGAATGTTCTTACTTATTTATAGGTTTCATCTCATCCACGTGTTGTTGATGTAGGTGTTTATATCTATATGAATTTCAAAGCATGTATTTGAATGCTTGATATTTCCTAAATGATTTTTAGAGGTTATATTCATTATTTTTATATGTCAATATAATTTTTTTGGAAATTTATTATTTAAAATTTTATTTAAATTTGTTTTCAAAATATTGACCTAACAATGCCTATATGTATATGCATGAAAGATGTTTGATAAAATTACATTGGGTCTTCAAAGGGTAAATTGGGTGATTTGAATTATGTTTGGACTTGGTTATGATTTGTTAGTATGGTTTCCCTTATGAAATGAATTTGGTGTGTGGGTTTTGGTGACTTTCATGGTATGGTGCTTATGTTTGGACTCTTTTGTTGGGTTTTAAGGCTCTTTGGGATACTTGAAATGAAACCTTTGGTATTTTGTGTCTTTACATGGATTTTCCATTGGATTTGATCATATCCATGTGTTAATGGTGTTCACAAATGGATAGAAACACAAATTATAATAGATTTATTTAAAAATTATTCCCTTGAACCCTAGATTACAAAAGAACCCTTTCCCTTATCCTTATTCTTTTTTTATCCCTTCTCCTCTCAAATGACTCTTCTAAAACCCCTATGTGTTATAAATGGTTTCCTGGTTTTAAAATGTGGTTTCAAATGTTGCCTTCAATGATCTTCCTATTTGGAACTTTGGAAAGTGTTTTGGTAATTAAATGAGATAAAAGACGATTTGGAACCTTTAACATTAAATAACATGTACACATTGGAATTGGAAGTTGTTTTGGAAATGGGTTTGGATTTGAAATGTGTATGCTCGGTTGGTATTTCACAATGGTTTGGAAAATGGTTTTAAATCTCATATGAAATGAAGGTCTGGTTGGAACTTGTGTATGACTTGATGTGTGATGGTAACCTCTCTGGTGTACCTTATGAGGAGAGGGTCATCTCATAGGTGGTGTTAGTGTTTGGGCTATGTAAGCATGGTGGGTGTGGATTTTAGTTGAGCCACGTGTGTGAGGACCTCCCCATTCACCATGTACTATTATAATGGGAAACTTGGGTTACATCTAGAGGGTTGAGTGATGGTTTCTTATCAACCCTGAATATACAGGTTGGTACCCCTAGGATTTCTGAGAGGCTAGGTGGGACATTCCACTAGATTGGATAGTTTAGAGAATCTAGTTGTTTACTGAATATGGAGTTTCACCATACACTGATAGGTGAGTATGAATTGAGTACATCTAGGGATTTCTTCTTAATAGGTTTAAGAAATTCCCATAAATACTATCAGTATGTTTTTTTACTTTTATTCACTTAGTTTACCTGATTTTCTAGTCTCTTCCTGCTCATATTGTTTTTTTTTATTTTCAGCATAAATGCTTTATCCTTTGGTTTGGGTTCCTTCTTTTTGAATTGGGTTTTAAAAATAGTTTTTCTAAAAATTGGAAATATTTTTTGAAAATTTAATGTTTTGTTGGATCTTAAAAATAATAAAACTATATTTTCATTAATGTATTTAAAACTAGTGTTTATGGACTGTTTCTAGTAAGGAAATTCATGGACTCTGTCGTGTTTTCCTACTGATTTGTTTATGCTCACACTCAACTTGTTCCACTTAGTATCGATAGACCTAATTTTTTTTTAGGTTTAGGTTTCTTGTTTAGGTTTGGTGTAGGTTGGTTTTTGGATGGAGGTTACCAAGAGCTTATGTGGAGATTGTATTGGTTCTATTTGGGTTTTGGGTGTGGTTTGTTTTAGTTTTCTTCTGATTTTAGTTATGTTTTAGATTTGTTTGTATTTATTGATGCTTAGTTATTTTTTGTTCACATTGTGTACTCTATTTTGGTTATCTGATCCTAGCTTTTTTTTGGGATAAATCATTGCCACTGTGATATATTTGATCTCGGTGCTAGTCTCCATCCCGGGAGGATCAGGAATGCCTCTTGAACCTTGTCGTGGGTCAAGTCGGGTATTATATTGGATAGTAGCCTTGAATGGTTTATGAAAAAATGGTATTAAATAATCCCTTTGTTATTTGGTGCATCAGGTGATTTTATATTAGGACTGTCAAAACATGAGGGGTAGGTACGGGAAGAGCATCGTGAACTCTTACTCATCTTAAGCCTCGATTTTCTAAGGGTGGTCCAAGATTTGAGTCTTTGTTTTGGTTTTCATATGTGTAGATAGGGAATAACAATATAAGCGAGTCATTTTTGTATGTTGGGCTTACTTAAAGTAGTGATCCATGTGGATTATTCATACATGGTTCAATGTATTTATAGTGGTTGGTGATCACTTTGGGAATGATCCACTAAACAATGTTATCGGGTTTTGTATCATCACTAGTTTCCCATTCTAGTAATTTAGTGTGAGTTGTGTTTTTTTCATTCAGTGTGGGTTGATTTTGAAATGGGAAATGGTTTTTGAAAAAAAATCAAAAGAAAAATGTTTTCGAGGTTTGGTTTTGTTTTTAAAGTGGGATTTGGTGTTTTTGATTGAATTTGTAAGTGAGATTGGAATTTTAGAAAATGGACTTGGAATAAATTGGATCTAGAATTTGGAAGTAAGATTTTGTTTTTGAAAAATAAATCTAGGTTTTATTTGTGATGTTTGGTTTATGAGTTGGGTGTTTTTATTTGGTATGTTCTCTTTTGATTTTAGTTTTTTTTATATTGATTTGGTTGTTTTGTTTTATGAAATTTAGATTATGCCTCCCAAAAAGGTCCAAAAGTTTTCCAGTGGGTCTCGTTTAGTTGTTGGCCCTGCCTAGACTCCCAATGAAGTGGTAAAGTCTAGTTACTCTTAGTTTTTTCTTGTTTAACATGGTGATAGATGTTTTTTAGAGGCTTCAGAGTGGATTGAGGAAGTCAAAGGTATTTTTAGGTCATTGGGATCTATTAAAGCTATGAGAGTGTGTGTCATTATGGGATCATTTTGTGGTCTGACTTTGGGTCAGTGGAAAGTGATCATCCCATCATCGCTATAAGTTAGGATGAAATGGGAGGTATTTTACACCACTTTTATCCAATGGTTTATACCTAAGGAGGTAATGGAGAAGAAATTGGTAGATTTGTTGGGTATTCAGTAAGGTCAGTCGATGGTGAAGGTCGATATCGACCAGTTTAAAGAGATGATTTCATTTTTTGTGGAGGTAGCATTAGAGGATTAGTTAAAGGTTACTATATTTCTTTGGGTCCTTGGTCTGGAGATCAAAGAGTGGGATCTATCATCTGGGTAGATTCAGTAAGGGATTTTGGTTTAAGAATATTTTATAACTAAGATGGTTTATGGGGTACAGTTAGTGGAAGTTGGTTCTGGTGAAGGTTCCCCATCTGTTGAGTGGTGTATGTCATAGAAACTTGTTCTTAAGGGGTATTCCTTATCAGTTCCAGCTTCTCGTTATTTAGACCATTTTATCATGTGTTTCTAGTTTGGTCAGTTTGATCATTTGAATACATATTGTCTAAAACCTCTAAAAAATCAATTATGTAACTACTTGGGTCATCTAGAAAAGTTATGTACGCGAAGTGGCCAGAAGAGGAAGTCTGAGGTAGAGGTTTTCATCTCCTGACTATGGGCCAATAGATGATTGAAGACATCAAGTCTCTAGCTGTAGGCCCTAGAGTGAAGCTCTTCACACTTTCAATAATCATAGGGGGTGTGAGGAACCTTAGTTCTTCTCTTGTCTCCACCATTAGTTCGCAGATAGTTAAAAACTTCTGCTTGAATTTTCTTTATCATTGTAAATTTGTGAAAGGATTTGTGGCCTATCATTATTATATGTTTCTTTTTTCAAGAAAAGGTTTGAAGGTTTTTTTCTTTTGTAGGTTCGGTTGTGGTGTTTTTTTAATGTGAATCTTGAGATGTTTTTCCCTCTTATGAAGTTATCCCTTTTTGGATCAGATTTTGTTTCAGTTGTGATCATTTTTGGGATGTTTGTATCTTGAGGAAAAGATATATCATGGGTTAATTAATTGTTTGGTTAATGTTCCTTCCATGGTATTTCTCTTATGTAGAGGGTTTTGGCCTCAGGTTAGGAGTAATCAGTGGTTCTGTTGGTTGGTTTTGTGTGGGTACTTCCTCATTCCGGTAGTGGTGTTAGCTGGTTCCTTATGGTGAGGAGAACCCTTATTTATTTCCCCATGGTTCACCTTCTTGTAGTTCCTTTTAGAGCTATTAAAGTGTGAATTGTGATGTGATAGGTCACATCGAGGTTCATAGTCTCATTCCATTTTGTTTAGTTTTGAGTTTGAGTTTTCGTTCTCATTTGGCTTTGTGGCATTATAGGGGTAGAAAGTTTTTGTGGTGGGGAGAATTATCATACCCCAATCATAGTTTTTATTTTAATTTTATTATTTTAATTAATATTGGTTATTTTGGGTGAGGTTTGGGTCGAGTTCCTGGTGATTTTTTTGAGTTTTTAAGGGTTTGGGTGAGTTTTGGCCTTGTATACAGTTTATGTGCATGGTTTCAGGGTTAACTTTGTGACCAATTAAGGATGAAGGTGTTTCTAGTTCAGTTTGTTCTTGCACAGTTTGACTTAAATAGCTTGATCATAGTTTTTTCCAAACTTTGTGGGCACAAGGAGTAACTGTGGGGATCATTTTTTATGTCAAGTACATAGAACATGGATTTCTCATAGTTATAGGGAACCGTGTGGAAATAATTTGAGGTGTCTCTACAAATTAATAGATCCATTTTACATGGTTGTTTCATAGTTTCCCAAATAATATGGCCTAACCATGTGGGTTTCCTCTTTCTCTAGTAGGGTGAACACGGTTAGTGCACGTTTTGGAAAATCATGCAGCCAAACTGTGCGGCATGTTCAGATTTTTAAAAACATGAAATTGTCTTCATTACCCTCTTATGTTTTAATCCCAAATATGGATAAGATTTCATTGTTAAACCTAGGAACACTAAGGGGATATTGAAAACCATTTTCCCTTTCTCTCCTTCCATCATTGGAGCTCCTCTATGGTTCATAAGGGGAGTTTCTCTTAGTTTTTGATTCTTTTTATCCTCTTATTCTATTTATATTTTGGTTCTTGTTTCTTTTTTGTCTTGGTTATATTTTGGAAAACCCTATATGCTAGGTTTTATTTGTATCTCATGTTCCTTGAATTATAGGGTTTCATATTGTCTATTGGGGAATGTTCTTCCTTCTTCTGAGGTTTAGTCTCATCTGAACATCATTAAGGTAGGTGTTTCTATCCATTTATTTTCTAAATCATGTCTCTAAATGGTTGAGCTTTCCTAAATGATTTATAAATGTGATATTCATTCTTTTTATGTGTTAGTATAATTTATTTTGGAATTTTATTGTTGGAAATTTTCTATAAATTGGTTTTTAAAAGGGATTCCCTAGATATGCCTATATGTATATGCATGTAAGGTGTTTAACAAAATGGCATTGAGTCTTTAAATAGGAAATTGGGAGGTTTGAATTGTGTTTGGAACAAGTTATGCTTTTTTAGTATGGTTTCCCTTGTGAAATGAATTTGGTGTGTCGGTTTTGGTGTCTTTCATGGTTTGGTGCTTATGTGTGGACTCTTGAGTTGGGTTATAAGGCTCTTTGTGATTCTTAAAATGAAACATTAGGTATTTTATGACTTTACATGGATGTTCCATTGGATGTGGGAATATACATGTGTAAATAGGGTGCATAAAAGGATAGGAACAAAAATAATAATGGCTTTCTTTAAAAAATCCCTTGAACCCTAGATTTCAAAAAACACTTTCCCTTCTAGTTCTTCTTTTTGTTCGCCCTTATCTTCTCAAATGGATCATCTAAAACCCCTATGTGTTCTAAATGATTTCTTTGATTCAAAATTATCTCAAAATTTGGTTTCAAATGTGTCCTTCAATTCTTGGATTGTTTGGAACTTTGAAAAGTGGCTTGGTGACTGAATGAGATAAAGGCCCATTTGTAACGTTTCATGTTAAATAGTGTTTAAACCTTGGAATTTATAAGTTGTTTTTGAAATGAATTTATGTTATAAATGTCTAGGATTAGTTGGTATTTCATAATGGTTAGGAAAATGGTTTGAAATATCATGTGACATAAAGTCCCAGTTGACACTTGGGTATGACTTTATGTGTGATGGACACCCCTATGGTGGACCCTTTGAGGAGAGGGTCATCTCATAGATGGTGTCAGTGTCTGGTATTGGAAAGCATGGTGGGTGTTGGTTTCAGTTGAGCCACGCATGTGAGGAACTCTCCATTCACTACTACTATTATCATGGGTTTCTTGGGTAGCATATAGAGGGTCGAGTGATGGTTTCTTATCGACCCCAATTATACAGGTTGGTAACCCTTAGATTTACTAAGAGGCTGGGTGGGACGTACCACTAGATTGTATAGTTTAGAGAATCTAGTTGGTTATTAACTATGGAGTTGCACCACACACTAGTAGGTGATTTCGAACCAAGTACATCTAGGGATTACTTCTAGAGATGTTTAGGAAATTCACATGAATACTATCTGTATGTTCTGTATTACTTTTCTTCACTTAGTTTTCTTAATTTTCTAATATTTTTATTCTCGTACAGTTTCTTTATTTTTAGAATATATTTTTTATCATCTGGTTTGGGTTCCTTCTTTTGGTATTGGGTTTAAAAAAAAAATTCCATAAAATTGAAAATCTATTTGGAAAATGTAAATTTTTTTTATCTCTTTAAAATGATAAAAAAAACTATTTTAATTAATTTATGTCAAACTAGTGTTTGTGGACTATTTATTTAAAGGAAATGCATGGAATCTATGGTGTTTTCCTTCTAATATTTTTATTCCCACGTCATACTTTTTCCTCTTGGGTTTGGTACACCAGAGTTATTTTATAGGTTCAGATTTCTTTTTCAGGTTGCCTTTGGTGTAGGATAGTTTGCGGTTGGAGGTGACCAATAGGTTGCATGGAGATCGTGTTGGTTATAGTTTGGTTTTAGTTATGGTTTGTTTTAGTTTTTTTTTGTTTTATTTTTATTCTATATTTCTTATATTTAATGATGCTTAGTTAATTTTGGTTATTTAATCCTAGATGTTTTTGGGATAAATCATTCCCACTATGATATTTTTGATATCTAGCACTAGTCACCATCTTTTAAGTATCGATAATGCCTCTCAAACCTTATCTTAGGTCGGGTCGGGTGTTGGGTTGGACGACAGCCCAACCTGGTTCGGGACACACCCAACTTATCTATAGTACATGGCATCTTCTATGTTTCATTATTGAGGAAATACATGCTGGATCCAATTCATATAATCACGTGCATAGGAATATACTTGGAACCTAACTTATTATATAATGAATATACTTTCAAAATTCTTGACACTAGATAGAAAGTGTTTCGGAATCATAAAACATGACTGGTGAATGTAATTTAGAGAAATCACTAACTAGAGGAGAAAACATGGGATCCTAAAGAAGTAATGAGGAAGTATTACCCAAATTTATTTAAGAAATAAAATATATCAAAATTTTAAAGATGAGACTATTTAATGGGGTGATAATGTAAGAATATAGATCATCTTATAGTTGGTAAACACTACATCCCTAAATTATTACCCAATGCACATCCAATTATTTTACCATTATGACAGAAATAGTTCATAGTTATATTTAAAAGTAAAATTTATAAATTTCATAATATTAATTTTATAAAATGGACATCATTTTTTAGTTTGTAAGATTGAATTTATCTTATGGTGAATTTTTGGTATTTTTCCAAAATTGTTGATTTCTCTTTGAATAGTGAAAAATACTGATTTTACAAATAATGTCACTTTTATAACATTAACATGACATAAGAATGAATTAAAAGTTTATGAAACTTTTTTTAGATAAAATATATATTAAATAAGGACTATAATTTATTTTAAAATATAATTTTTAACTTATAAATTTATATTTTACATTTTTAACAACTAAGTATTTTTCTGTTCAAATAAAAAATGTTTTTGGTTTTTTTCTTTTAATTAAGTAATTTAAAGGTAACATTAGATTTTGGTTTGGTTTTAAAGTCAAATAAGTATCCTTTATTTAATTTAATCCAACTAATTTCATGGTAACCAATATAATACTTTATTTTCTTGTAAAATCATTTTTAAGGTAAAAACAGACATTTTTCTAAAAAACATTTTTTTGTTGCATTTAGCAAACTTGTATTAAAAGTAATTTTTACCAATTATAGAAATTGAATATAAAAAAATGGATTCCATATTTGGAATCATAATTTTATAATTTATTAATTATTATAATTTCATTTTTGGTCATAATGAATATTATCCATGGTAAAAGATTATCACTACAGTGAGGATTAAAAAGGTGTTAATTATGGGGTTAAGAAAAGAGATAAGGTTTAAATTATTGCAAAATAGTTCATTAAATTTTATTTATTCATTTTATTTTGACCATAAACTTATTATATTCTAAACTATGATAATTTTGAGCCACTTGAGTTGAGTAATAAATATATTATATAATAATGTTTCAAGTATTTACAAGTTATTCAACCACCTCACTTATAAAATGGAACCTCCTATCCTCTCTTATTAACACTTATTGAGCATATTATCTTGAAAAACCTCTACCAAAATCCCTCCATGGATATCTATTTCTCAACCAAGATGTTTTGGTCTCACTAAAATACCAATCCTATAGGGATTAAGTTGTGATTCAAAAGAGGTTTCCCAAAGAATAGGTACATATTCTTATCATGCTTTTTTTTAAGGTTGGGGTCGATGCCTCAATTTATTATTAAAGAAAAGACCTCTTTAGATGGTAGAAAGAGACCCAATACATATCCCTAAGGCCCAAGGCCAAGTGGCCTGAATACAAGGCTTGAAAGCCCATTTTTTGGCTCAAAGGACCCTCTGTGAACAATACTGCTACAGTAACCCGCGCAACTACAGTACCTGCCGCCACTACAGTATCCTGCAAAAGTTCCTCTGCCGCTACAGTTCTGCCACCGCTACAATTCCACCACTGCTATAGTGTCTTCTACAGTGCCCCGCTATAGTGCCCTACTACAGTAACCTGGAAATTCATCCCTAATCGGATTTGAACCCAGGTCTTTTGGATGACAAGCAGAAGAATGTACCACTTGGGTACAGGCTCATTGGCATAAAGACGTGTTGTCGGTTTAGAGGGTATTGAAGCGGCCTTACCCCACCCCCTGTCGCACGTCCCCAGCTTGGCCCAAGGTGGCCAACCTTGGGCTTGGGCCAGTTCCCACGGAGTCGAGGGGACGAGAGGATCGCTGGCGTATGGTGCACATTGCCTTTGCGAGAACTCGAACCCAGAACCTCAGCGACGGGATGCCACCGCCTTGAACTAACTCACCCAGCCCCCGTGGGAAAAACGTGTTGTCAGTTTAGAGGGTATTGATGAGGACTTACCCCACTCCCTGTCGCACATCCCCAGCTAGGCCCAAGGTGGCCAACCTTGGGCTTGGGCTAGTTCCCACATAGTCGAGGGGACGAGAGGATCGCTGGCATATGGTGCACGTTGCCTTTGTGAAGACTCGAACCCGGAACCTCAACGACAGGATGCCACCACCTTGAACCAACTCACCCAACCCTCGTGGGAAAATGTGTTGTCGGTTTAGAGGGTATTGAGGCGGCCTTACCCCACCCCCTATTGCACGTCCCCAGCTAGGCCCAAAGTGGCCAACCTTGGGCTTGGGCCAGTTCCCACAGAGTCGAGGGGACAAGAGGATCGCTGGTGTATGGTGCACGTTGCCTTTACGAGGACTCGAACCCGGAACCTCAACAACGGGACGCCACCACCTTGAACCAACTCACCCAGCCCCCGCGGGAAAACGTGTTCTCGGTTTAGAGGGTATTGAGGCGGCCTTACCCCACCCCTAGTCGCACGTCCCCAGCTAGGCCCAAGGTGGCCAACCATGGGCTTGGGCCAGTTCCCACAGAGTCGAGGGGACAAGAGGATCGTTGGCATATGGTGCATGTTACCTTTGCATGGAATCGAACCTAGAACCTCAATGACGGGATGCCACCACCTTGAACCAACACACCCAGCCCCCGCGGGCTATATTCTTATCATGCATTTTCAATTTCCTTTCATATTAAACCTTCTCCATATATTATATAAAAATATTAACATAATTACATAATTATATTTACTATGCTGTGATGTTTTTTTGTTAATGGTACAACCATTTTCTATCTCAATTTCATCCTATGGAAAATGGAAACATCACTTGTGCGTACGTACGGACTATCATCTCTATATAGTGATAAAATTTGTTTTCTCTCACCACATCACATGGATAATTATAAAATGGAATTAATTAATATATTTAATTTTAAAAAAAAATTATTATTATTGAAATATATTATTTCATCTACCTTCTTACCCTTCCATATGTTGGAAAATGATAGTATCTTTCATGGGTATGTGTAGACTACCACATCCATGAAGCGATGTGATTTGTTTTTCATTTTCTACCTACATGGATCATAATAAGGATGGATTTAATGATTAAATATTATATTTATAATATTATTATTATTTAAAATTAATCCTTTATATGATTTAGTTTATTCTCATCCATTAGAAAAATGAAAATGTTACTCATGCGTATGTATGGAATATCATCTTCATGAAATGATGTATTTCGTTTTCCAAGACCAATTTTAATGGATGTTTATAAAATTATATTATATATATAAAAATTATAATTATAACATTTTTAATATTCTTTATATGATTAAACCACGACCAATATTAAATGATCAATGTCATCAAACCAAAACATGTATGAAAAATGGAATGGTTAACACTCGAATATTGATTTTAACAACAAATTATTAATAAATGGGTGAGAAGAAATTATAAATGAATAGTATATAGTTAGATAAATCCAAATATATTTTTTTATATATTTATAATAAGTATGAATTTATTATATAAGGATATTATATCATGTCTGACCAATAGGAAGTCTGAGGTGAGGGTTTATTTTATAATCTCATTTTTATTCAAGATTATTTATGTTTAAATTTAAATTGGGGGAATTATATGTTATTTCACTAATAAATCTCAAATATTTCGTTATCCTTATTATATTTATGGGTTTTTCAAGTATTTTTTCCATTTTATATTTTTTGGGTACTTAGAACCATTAAAAGTTTATATGAAAAACAAACCTTGTTTATCCTTTTTGGTCAAGAATATTTGTATTGTATGTCCATATTATCTATTTTATTGTAAGTATGTCATTATATATAATAAAATTATTTATTAAGGTCAATTTTATTTAACTTATAATTTCTATTCAAATTTTTAAAGTGAATATTTTTAACGCTTTTCTGTACAAGTCATTTTTTAATTTTTACAAAAGTGGGAAAAGAATCATTTTTTAACATTTATCGCATGATTTAATTTTCACACCATCATGGAAGTTATTTTTTATCAATAATAAATTAACATTTTACATTTTTTTTAAAGAAAATATTATTCCAATTAGTTTTTAATTTTTAGATTTAAAATATTTTTAAAAAAATTATCATATTTCTTCTTGTTTTCAAAGTGACTTTCTAATGTATTTATAAATGTTATTTTCATCAATGTCAAAATATTTTACATATTTTTACGTTTCACCTAGGATACACTCTAATAATATTATCCACCTTATTTATCTGGATAGCTTATTATAATTGTTTTTTCTTATTTATAGGTGAAATTATTTACATTCCATATGCTTGTCTTCAAATATGGATATGTATATTGATTATGTATTATATTTTTTATTCAATATTTTCATCTGATGAATGAATTTGAATTATTAAGTGATGGTTGGATCTCAATATTAGATATCCCCTCAATTCATTGGTATGTATCATGAGATAAACTTGCTTGGGTATTTGATGTATGACTTACCGTTTTATGTATGATGTCTTGGAACAAGGCCTTGATGGTAATATTATGTTATTTGTTATTATGGATTTTATCATTATAAAACTAGTTATTTTTTATCCATGTGATTATATATATTGTAATTTCATCTATTGATATATTCCCCTTTTATAATATTATTTATATGGTATATTTTATTATTACTCATTTCCTCCATATTATTCTTGTTTTATTAATTTTATGATAGATTATGTTGTACTTTTTATCTTACTGGTAATCTAATATCATAATTTATTATTTTTTCATTTAACCAAGAAATCAAGATGTTAAATTTTAGTTATTTTAGGGATATAATATTATAAATAATAATTTTATCATGGGAACTTTAAGTTTTATTTCATGTTTTCAGATATAATGTGAGAATCATGTATGTATCTAGTCTCTCAAGACTACTAAACTATTCAATCTCGTCAGATGTGATCTCTTGTGTTTTATACCAATGTAGTAATGTAAAAAAATATGTTTTTTCCATGTATTATTTTATAATATTATATGTATTATTATCAAAGCTAAGGGTTTAGAGAGAGTAAGATTTTGAGGCCCAGTGATCCCGTAATTAATTTTTCAAATATATTAAATATTTTTAATATAACGTGTGCACATTTTTTCTAAAAAATTGGAACAAATATTAAATAGAGGATTGGTTTATAAATATTAGGCCATTATTGAGTTCAAAGTGTGGGTTTTACATTAGTCATGATGTAACCTTGGATCATTTTGAATATTCTGGTTGGGTGCTGTCATGGGTGAAAGTTTAAATAAATTAATTGATTAAAATAATTTATTAAATTAAATTTTCAAGACCTGAATTTTCCTATAAATATTGGGATATATGGAAAAATAAGGTTTATATGCACAACCCTGGAGCTATTGGAGAGAGTATTGGAGGATCATTCTTAGGAAAACAACAACTGGATTGTTGATCGACGATCGGTGTGCAATAGAATTTGAGAATCTCACCAAAGACAATGACATGGATTCATTATTCATCATTGATCGATATATATCAAGGAAGTAAATTTGTTTTATGTTGAATTATCCCCATTCAATTATTTCTATGATTAACGTGAATCAATTATATAATGAATTTTTTTTGGATCCAGTGTATTTCCAGTACGAGTTATATTTTTCTAGGATTGGGGATGTTTATTGTTGATTATATTATATCTATTTGTTTATCATTATAACAGAAATAAATTGAGGCCATCACTAACATTTGATGAGTTCCATTCCTCATGTTGTGTTTTTTTCATTTCTTCCCTTGTTCTTTGTTCATCGTGGGAAGTTCAATGGGACTGTGGTTTGACGAATACCCAGAAATCAATCATTGCGCACTTATTTCTTGGCATGATGAATTGATACCACATATCCAATTTTGGATAGAAGATGATATAAATATATGATTATGGATCAGTATAGGGTATATTTATTCATGTGTTCATTGATGGGCGGTGACCAGGAGACATAATGGATGGTTTTCTCATGCTTTTTGAATGGTTGGATTCTGGTGAGTGGTGACAGTGAGGCTCAACTAGACCAGATTAGTGATCTTAGGGTGTGATCGGTGGAGAAACTGGAGGTGATTTAAGTGTAGGTATATATGGATTAGTAACCCCTAATTCTAGATAATTTTAGGTTACATGGTGTTTAATCTGAGAATACACACCGTGTGGGACCCACTGTGCATCATCAGGGTTTCCATACAGAGATAAGAACGGAATACCATGTGACATATGTCACACACCATGAGCCCCTTTTCTGACAAGCTCGGCGTGTATAGTCGGTACACACCCAGGATCCCAAGTATTTTTACATACCATGTGGGCATGCCACATGTTCTATACAGCCTAGAAGATGGATCATCATGTACGAGGGGTACACAACTAGGAGACCTTGTGTAAAAACAGACCATTTTTGAGGGTTACACACCATGTACTTGGACATGGACATGGACACAGGAATGAGTTGTGTTATATGGGTAAAAACCAATGCTGTAGTGACATGCCATGTGCTAAAATTACGCATCGTGTACTTCTTAAAATATGGCTTGGAGATAAAATATTATTTATCTTAGACAAGTTTTTTTATGGTATGTTCCCTTGACTCTTTACTTGAGGGTTGTTATGGAATCGTATCCTGTGTATAGGATGGTGATCCCCTTTAAGGAACTTTAGTCTCAGATAGAGTTTTTGTAATCCTTCCATGCGGCCCGAAGTGGTATCCTCTATCATCATCATTTCCCAAGGTGGGGTTCTTAGTATCATCATGACCAATAATACATGGGAATTAATCCCCTACTTAGTGGGTTAATCCAGACTGGGTTGTGGTATACCCTGTGGCCTTGGGTGTGATCACCATATTTGTATCATTCTCTTCATACTTCCAACGTGTTCTTATTATGGTGTGAACTAGAGGGCATAACATCTCAGATGGAAACCACCAGTTGTATCTGACTCATAGAGTGTGTTCTTTTAGACTAGTATTATATGGAACCTTCAAGCAAGAATCCTAGGATAACTTTATAGTTTTTTCCTTAACTTGGAATTTTGTATCTATTAAGAGTATGTATAGATATTATTATTATGTATTTTGTTGACATACCCCTTTGATGATTTGACTATTATTGTTTATTCTATATACTTAGTGATTTTAGGGTTTCCTACTAGGTATGGTTATAATAACCCTTGCAAGGGATTTTCCCACACATTTCATGTCTTATATAGATGACCGACCTTTTAATGGAGTCCTAGAGGGACTAGGAATAGGTGGAGATTAGTGAGCCAGATAGATCGAGGTGTATTCTGATGGTTTAATTTATAGCAGTCCTCTCGTACTTCATAGGTTGGACTTGTTTTTTATTTCTTTTGGTGGAATTGTATCTTTCCATTTCCTTCTAGTAATTTTTTTATACTCTAATGGAGGTATATTATATGTATTCATGACTTTTTATATATTATTTTACATTTTAACATTTTATGGGCTTGGAGATGTGGGTGTGTGTACAATTACATTAGGATAAGGCCTCCCATGTGTGTGATATGCCTACTTAGCACTAGTCTCTATCCCCTGGACAGTTGGAGGAAGGCTCGGGGTAGTCGCAATTCGGACCCTATTGGGTCAGTTCATGATAGAGTGGAATTATAGGAGTTGATTATACCTTAGGACTGAAGTCTATGATATTTTTTTTGGGTTTCATAGAAATAATGTTAAGTGTTTCGAGTTCGTCTCTTTGGTTAGGGATAGCAATGTCACTATGGCAGCCAACGTATCCATACACTAGGAATCTAATCACATTACTTCCAACTCAATACATATAGACATTGGTTTTAAGGAAACAAATTGGCACAAGAATCATATAGGAATGAGTTTTGGTATCCATGTACTTCTTGAGTCAACTCTCCAGATATAATCATTGTCCATGGTACATCTTGTCTATCATAGGATGTATCCAGGATTTTTTCTAGCTAGGATTTAGAAGTAGGATCATAAGGATGATCCCCTCAGTGATGATTCTTTAATATAAGGACATGTTCAAGAGGTGTTACCTCTAAGTGGTGCACCAGTTTTACCACCACCTTTCAAGAAGAAGATGGTACCAGTAGTACCAGCAGATGAGATGAAAAGGTTGAGCGTGTGTCATCAATTTTAATGATACTAACTTCTCAAGTTAAATGGTAATCTAGACCCACAAGAGACTGAGGATTGTCTTGAGGTAGTGACATGATTATTTTGTCATGTTGGGACACCTATAGACCATATAGTGGTCCTAGAAGAGATCATTCTCTATGGATCTACAAGATGATGGTGGGTATTAGTGACTTAATCGTACAATTAGGTAACTCTTGAATGGTTAGATTTTGAGCACCTTTTATAGAGGAGTTTTCTCCACCTACATTGATATTTATACGCATCTAGAATCATTTGGAGCTTTAGCACAATAGTATGATTATGGATGAGTATTCATCGAGGTTCACCAAACTCTATTAGTACTTCTTGGATATGGTATGTGATCAGTTATTTTAGGATCATACCTTCTAGTGAGGACTAGGAATAGACATCCAAGCCAGTGTGATACCTCTATGTATTTTTACCTATGATGGGGTGTAGGAGAATTCTTTAGTGGTTGAGAGTTTCCTAGCTGATCAGACATAGGTAGTTGGTTCTAGTAGTGGGAATATAGGTGATCAGAATTTGGTGTAAGGGAGTCGATGACACATAGGGACCTAGACATGTGATATGTTTTAGCAGGTGATCCTAGGACAAAGAGTATATGGTTCTTGGATCACAGGATGGATCTAGTCATCCGAGGGAGAGGTGGTTCTAGTCTTGTGGTGGTAGGGGACACCTCAAATGGGATTTTCTGACCTGTTTCATAGATGGTAGAGATACACTCACTAGGCCACCTAGAAAAAGGAAATGGAAGGATCTGGTAGTTATGTAGGATGGTAGATATGGTATAGGAGCTAGGATAAAAACTGTAGGTTGTATAAATTTTGACTTGTTACCCCCACCACCCCGAGGTGGTCCCTTCCATGCTCAAGGAGCTGATGATTAGAGGTGAGGGTAGATATAGGTGGTCAAGGATTATGACCTAGAGGCTCCATGGATGATACGAGGTATGATTTATATCTTTTATACCTTAACTACAGTACTGATAAACATAGGTATGAGTCTTTTTCTTAACACTTCTTTGGTATGAAACTTAGATATTATGGTTGAGCCTTTGGCTCAACCCTCATGCTTGGAGACTCCTACTAGAGGTGACTCAGTGATCACACAATACTACTGATGATGTGACCTCGCTCTTGGAGGAAAAAAGATTCTTTTAGGATCTTTTTCTAGTATCGATAAGGTCTTACGATGTTATCTTAGGTATGGACTGGTTATCTATATTTTATTCCCAGATAGACTATTTTAGGAGGAGGATGTTGTGTGTCCACAGTGATGGGATGAGGTTTTCCTTTATGGTTGAAAAGGAAACCCAGGAAGATTAGGATAGACTCATGTATAGTAGGGTCAAGTCGATTACACACCAATTGGAAAACATAACTCTTGGTGTATTAGATGATATGATTTCTCAATTTCCTGTAGTGATGGTGGAGTACAAGGACATATTTCTTGAGGAAATTATAAGTTTACCTCCCAACTGGGAGATATAATTTTTCATTAAACTACACACTAATATGGCTCTGGTATATGCACCAGTATATCAGATCGATCCCATAGAGCTTCATGAGTTGAGGGTACAATCAGAGGACTTGTAGAGGAAGATATTTATCATTCCCATTGTTTCACCCTGGACATCCCTAGTGTAATTTTACAAGAATTTATATGAGATATTGATTTTGTGTGTGGATTAACATTATCTAAAGCAGGTGGTCATAAAGAACAAGTTTCCACTTATGAGGATTGATGAAATGTTGGATCAGTTGAGAGAGTCATGATAGTTCTCAAAGTTTGACCTCAGATAAGGCTATCAGCAGCTATGAGTACAGGATGAGGATATACTGAAGATGACATTAAAATGTCGTTATTGTCACTATGAGTACTTGTTGATGTCATTCAGCATGAATAATTCCTGATTAATGTTCATGGGATTCATGAAATGGATATTTCATCCCTTTTTAGACTGTTTTGAGGTACTCTTCATTGAAAATATCCTTGTGTACTCGTTGTTCAAGGGTGAGTGTGTGAGACACTTGAGAATGGTCTTATACATACTATGAGAGAATCAGATTTATGTAAATCTCTCAAATTTATAGTTCTAGATTCAGGGGGTCTACTTTCTGTGACATGTTATCTCAGTAGACAGTGTTGAATTGGGGCCAGAAAAGGTCAAGGTAGTGTTGGTGTGGGATCCACCCAAGAGTATTATGGAGGTGCAGAGCTTCCTTGGGTTGGAAAGATATTATTGGTTATTTATACCATATTTATCTAGGATATCATCTCCCTTGACATCTTTGACCTAAAAGTGGAATCCTTTTATGTGGACAGATAGGTTCCATCTTGCTTTCTAAGAGTTAAGGTAGAGATTGATGAGTGCTCCCATATTGATATTTATAGAGGAGGGTGTCGAGTATGTAGTATTATATGATGCATTAGGGACTGGGCGTGGTTTTGTCTCAATATAGAGGAATATGGTGATTTTATATGGTTTATTTTAGTTGAGGCCACATGAGTGGAACTACGCAACCTGTGATATTGATCAAGAAGAAGTAGTCATCGCACTCAAGATGTGTTGAAACTACCTTATGGGGGTGTATTATTTCATCTATTATAACAACAAGAGTATCAATTATATCTTTTATCAGAAGGATCATAAATTGAGATAGAGGATATGGCTAGAGTTCCTCTAGGATTATGACTTTAAAATTATCTATTCTCTTGGGAAGGGGAATGAGGTAGTATATGCTCTTAGTGGGAGATCTTATTTATAGATACTAAGAGTAGAGTCAGAGAAATTAGACTCATTATAGTTATCCTTTGTGGATGGGGATAGAGTTTATTATCTCCAGCCAATGGTTGTTACCCCTCTTCTTTTATAGTGAGTTAAGGAGGTACAACTTAGAGATACCGATTGTGAAACCATACATACTTAGATATCCATTGGGTGTTCTTATGATTGATTTTAAAAATTTGGGGATCATGTAATCCTTTTCAGAGGATGAAAGATGGTATCAGTGATGTTTCAGGAGGAGTTTATGATAGAGATTCATATATCTCCCTTGTAGTTACATCTTGATGTGGTGAAGATGTACCAGGACCTTCAACATTAGTTTTGGTGGCCAAGTATGAATAAGGGATTCGTAGTGTTTGTCTCTTGATTTTTTACTTTTTGGAAAGTGAAGTTAGAGCACTAGGTTCCAATAGATTTATCTTGAACCCTTGAGGTTCCAGAGTTGATGTGGGATGGGATTTCTATGTACTTTTTTATGGGGTTACCACAGACATCTAGAGGAAATGATGTTATCTAGGTGATTATAGACCGACTCACCAAGTCATCCCACTTATTAACTATCCTATAGTAGAGTTCAATAGAGATATTAGGATGAATTTATGTGTAGGAAATAGTATAACTCTATGGTATTCCCTTGAAGATCATTTCTGACTATTATTCTCATTTCACATATCAGATATGGAAGGAATTGGAAGTGGCCTTTGGGACTCAGTTGCATTTGAGCTCAGCACTTCACCGCCATACTGATGGAAAGACTGAGAGGACCATTTAGATCTTAAAGGAAATTTTGTGGGATTTCATGTTGAACTTTTTCCATAGTTAGGAGGATCACCTACCATTGTTGTATTTTTCATATAAAAATAGCTATCATTCCACCATCATTATTGCACCGTTTGAGGCCTTGTATGAGTGATCCTACATGTCACCACTATATAAAAATGACCTAGGAGATCCAACACTTATGGGCATAGAGTTAGTGAGAGACACTATTAATAAGGTATAGATCATCCGACATTGGATGAGTACTACACATATCCATTTGAAGTCCTATTTGGACCAATGAAGAGGCCTTTGGAGTTATAGGTTAGAGACCATGTGTTCCTAAGGTTCTCACCTCGATGTGGGTTGTAGAGATTTGTTCCATGTAGAAAACTATCTCTGAGATTTATTGTCACTTTCCATATAGTGGGTAGATTTGGCAAGGTTGTGTGCTGCTTAGCTTTACTACTATAGTTAGACTAGGTACACAATGTATTCCACATGTTTCAACTGATGAGGTATGTGAATGACCCGTCGCATGTTATCGACTGGGATGAGATGGACGTCAAGGATGAGGATAATTTTTCTGAGTACCTAGTAGATATTGGGGATCAGTACGATAGGACCCTCTATGGGTGATCTATTCTTTTAGTTCATGTATTTTGGTAGCATGGGAATCTTCAGTATAGTACCTGTGAGTGGGAGACCCAGATGCATGCTCAGTAACCACATCTCTTTGTACTGCCATTTTTTTTTTGTATTTTTATTATATAAATCCCCAAGGTGGGGAGAATGTAAAAACACCTATTTTTTCATGTATTACTTTAGAATATTATTTGTATTATTATCAGAGGTAGGAATAAAGATGGTATGATATTCTGAAGCCTAGGGAGCCTACAATTAATTTTTTAAATATACTAAATCTATTTAATATAACACATTCATAGTTTTCATGAAAAGTGTAATAAATCTTAAATAGAGGATCATATTTGAAATATGAGGACATCATTGAGTTCATAGCATGTGTTTTACCCTAGTACTAAATTAACCTTGGAGTGTGTCACATGTTCGGGTTGGGAATGGTCGTGGGTGAATGTTTAAATAAATTAATTGATTAAAATAATTTATTTAAATAAATTTTCATGACCTGAAGTTTCCTATAAATATATGGATATTAGGAAATATCAAGGTTATCCATATAACCCTGTATCCATTAGAGAGATCATTTGAGGGTCGTTCTTGGGAAAACAATAATGGGAACTTGTATTGACGATCAGTGTGCAATGGAATTTGAGTATCTTTCCAACGACAATGATGTGGATTCATTCATCATCATCGATCGATCCATATCAAGGTAGGATGTTTGTTTTATGTGGATTTATCCATATTTTATTATTTATATGATGAATGTGAATCAATCAACTAATTAATTGATTCATAGATTGTGTGTATTATAGGTATGGGTTAGATTTATACTGGATTGGGGATGTTCATTTTTTATCATATTATATATATTAATTTTTCATTCTAATATAAATGAATCAATGACAACACGAACACTTTATGAAGTCCTTTACTCATGTTTTGGTTTGTGTATTTCATCTCCCATTATTCATTCATCACAGGTAGTTCCTATATCTTTTGGTTCAACGAATACCCAAGAATCAATCATTGTTCACCTATTTCTAGTGAAATTGATTGATAACACATATCCGATTTTGGATTGATGATGAGATCGAGCTATGATGATGGATTGGGATTGGATTAGAGTTCTTCACATAGGTCATGATATTCGGAAACTGGGAGATGTGAAAAATGATTTTCCCATCCCTTTTGTATGGTTGGATTCTAGTGAGCGGTGATGGTAAGGATTTATCATAAAAGATCCACAATATTTGGGTGAGATCGGTGGTGAAACTAGATTTGATGGTAGTGCAGGAATAAATGAAATAGGAACCTCAGATTCTAGATAATTTCAGGTTACATGTTGTGTAATTTGGTACAACACACTATGAGCATGTGAAACTTCACGTATAATATCATTTCCTCTGTCCTAAACAACAGACGTAGCACTCATCTACCTCAATGGATCTATCTTGAGAAGCATGGATTTGTTAAACAAAGATCCATCCAAGGGGATATCGCATTGTCTTAGGAGATCATCGATGGTATTAATACTAAATTCCTTGGTTCTAATATGGTAGTTAAGTTGGACATGGATATGTCCTATGAAAGGGTGGAGTGGGATTTTATAATCAAGGTCTTGATAGGTATGGGCTTATCTGCTTGGGTTGTTGACCTGCTCTTTCCAGTGTTTCAGTTCATCCTAGATGGTTGTCCACTTCATGGGTAAAAACTAAGGGTTTTTTCAAGGAAGTTCATGGGATGAGGCATGGGATACTTTATCCTCGAGTCTCTTTGTTCTCTATCAATATGTCCTAAGCCACCTCATCAATTGGGCTATTAAACAGGGATCCATCAGTCCCTATCAATGTATCTCTAGTCCATGCAACATATCTCATTTGATTTTTGTGGATTATTCTATTTTCTTTATGAATACAGGCATGTGATCTGTTAGTGGGTTTAACAAAATCCTTTAATATTATTTCCAATATATAGGATAGGTTGTTAATTATAATAAGAGAATATTCTATGTCCTGAAGCATTGTATGGAAATTATGGTGGCTTCTTTGAGAAGGAGGCTTGGTATGCGACATGGTTCTTTTCCTAAAGAGTATCTCGGAGCCCTGGTTTCCCCTAGTCGGATGTGAATTATTCACTTCAACCACATAATTGGGAAAATTACTAGAAGAATACTTAACTAGAAGAATTTATTTCTATCATTTGGAGGTATAATAACCTTGGAAAATAGTGTCCTAACTTCTATTCCATTCCATGCACTCTCAGCCTCCAAGGTTTCAAAGGGATTGATTTCTAAGCTCGAATATATTCTTTCTACTTTCATATGGGATGTTCATGAAGAGGGGATGAAACACTGGGTATCATGGAATAGGATTCCAAGGCCAATTCAGAAGGGTGGCATTGGATTCAAGAGCATTTTTGACATGTTTCATGGAATACGGGCGAATTTGGCTTGGGAAGTTATCAAGGCCCGCACTCTATGGGGTAGTTTCATGGCCACTCGGATCAGTGGAGGGGAAATGGATCCAATGAACATCAGACATCAATACGGTTGGTTGCTTCCTCTCACATTCAAGACCTTAAACCTCATGCCAGATGGATTGTGGGGGCTGGATGTTGAAAGTGGGTGCCCTAGACCCAACTTGTTTTGTACTTTGATTACCGCTACATGTATTCAGTTTGTTATAATATATGTGTTTATCTTTCCATAATAGTGTAGATACTTCTGCATCCACTTTGTTTATGGAAATTTCCTTAGATTACTTGTCACATCAAAGGGTTATAGTAGATCCAAGGCTATAATGAGAACCCTAAGATGCCATGACAGTAATCTTAAAGTAACATCCTATGGTCCGGTTACATCATTCTGAAAGGACATAGATGATGTGTGACCATCAGGTGTTGTGGGATCATAATCATTGATACTTCTTCTCATGAATTTCACACTTGATGATATCTAGTAGTTGAGATCATTAGGACAGACCCGCATAATAGGAACACCACATTTTTTAGGTGCCATTGGTCTTTACTATCTACGACCATGTGTAATGGTCTTTAGACTTGAGATCATTGTCAATGGATGTCTTTTAATTATGTACATTTGATGCAAGGAGAAAACCATGGCGACAAACTCCTGGTGAGGTAGTTTGTATCAGGTACGTCATTAATGGCATGACATTGGTTGAATGATTGAGAAAGGATTTGTTGCTTCCGAGTTCAAGAAGAGATATCTCGGGCCTGGTTGATTAGGATGGTTGCACCTTCATTAAAACCATGGTCATCGTAGTGGAAGGTAAGACCATATGGACAAATCAACAAACAAAATAAAGTAAAATAAAGAATGATGACACTAGTATGCATTATTCTTTATTAAGATATCTATGACGAGGATATTATATTACACAGACCATGTTCGTAGGAAGGCATCCATTTCTTTGACATTGCCTTATCTCTATTGAGGCCTCAATGGGTTTCTAGACCCCACCCTAGGTCGGTGGATATTATTCACTCCTATTAAGGTAAGGTCCTAGAGGGTTACACACAATAGCGCCTTCAGAATCTGCCCTATTCTAGGAATAACAATATAGAACTTGGTGGGCCCCGCCAAAGGGTCCTAGCACTATCCAAGTTCTATGAATCACCAAAGAATAAAGAAATTCATTAATTATTCAAGTTTAGAATAATTTTTTGGTTTTATTTATAAGATGTATTTACAAGTTATATGATAACTATAAGTATTAATATTATTCGAATGGATTTTAATATCCTAGGTTCCTTTAATATTATCAGGAGGTATGAGTCGAGTTAAAGACTCAAATTTATCATGTAATATATTTATATATTACAAGTAAGTGATAAATTATAAATGTTATTTATGGCATAAATTTATTTTACATAAATAATTATTTATAACACTTATATAGCAGAAATCTATTACACGGGGGACGGGAATCCATACCGTGTGTTTTAAACACTCCCTATATAAGTGAGAGAGAGGCTCTCCCATATTAACTATTCAGGTGTTATGATTGAGAGCTTCTCTATACTACTGGAATCTAGTGAGATAGTCTCTCAAGTGGAGGAAGATCTTCAAGTTCATCCATCTCGGATTGAAGCTTCTTACCTTGCAGTGATCGTCGATGTGCTGAAGTGAGCGTTGAAGATCCGCGCTAGCATCGAGATCTCGACGAACGGTGCGCGAGTAGATTCGAGAGGCATGTATGGATGATCTAGAGGGCTTCGACGTTGGATTCTTAGAGCAACGATCGTCGGAGTCCTACGGCAGACTTGCACATGTAAATTCTGAACTAGGTACATGTTCAGTTTATTTTTGTGCTCTATTTAAACCTTGAAAGATCCTCAGACCAAACTAGGACAAGATCACTAGAGTTGACAAGGTTCTTTCAATCCCGTGATGCAAAAAAAATTTCAATTCCTGGCTCATCAGCTTCCGCTACACCATCCCGGTACCCAACAGTGGTATCAAAGGGAGCGCAAGGTTTTTCTGAGTATACAAAATTAAGATGCATTAAATTTAAGTGCGGTGTGTTAAAACGGTTCTTTCAGATCCAACTGCATGTCATTTCATTTTTAAATGATCAATCTATGATCATTTAAAAAATTTAATTGGATCGACGTCGTGGTTTATTTTTCATTCATTTGATGTTAATCTTAATCATTATTAAGATAAAATTAAATGTAATATTTTATTATTATAAAATATAATATAATATTTTACTATAAAATATTTTCCAAAAAAGGGGTGTGGAAAATATTTTTCACAAAGTCTTAAAAAAACGGGGGAGGGGAGACCAAGACCCCATTTTGGGGTCTTCCTGTTTTTTTTTATTTAAAAAAAAGGGAGACTAAGACCCTATTTTGGGGTCTTCTACCTTTTATTTAAAAAAAGGTGGTGGCATATTTTGTCTAAAGAGAAATTAAAAAAAATAGATAAGACCCAAAAGGGACTTATCCTTCACACGGAGCACTAGGAGGCGGCTCCCCTTGAGGGAGAAACCCTAGCCCCGCTAGACCTCCTCCTGAGTCGCGCTGGACCTCCTCCCGCTGGACTGTCGCGCCGCTCCCACCCTGGTCGTGGTCACGTTGCGGTCATGCCGCGGTCACGCCGCGGTCACGCCCTGGTCATGTCGCAGTCACTCCGTGGTTAAGCTGTGGTAAGGTCGTAATTGGCCCTGCTTCAGGATGACACCCCACAACAGTTCGCAATCCTGCCAGACTCCCTGGCTAGAGGTAACCCTGCTTTAAATTATTTTTAATTAATTTAGTTTTTTAAATTAAATTAATTAGAATTAATTTTGGGGTTTAAATTATTTTAATCTGAAATATTAATTTAATTTAATATTAACATTAAATTAATGGTTTAATTTAATTTTTAGAATTCAAATTAAATTAAACAAATGGAACTGATAAATAAATTATTTGAATTTAATCAAATTCATTTAATTTATTAGAACACCCTCACACTTTAAATTTATTGCAATTTAATTTTCTTGCGCATATTTTACCCTGACTGGTCTGGAGGAAGCGACTGAACTGTGTATGTCTGGTTTTTATTTATTTATTTAATTATTATTCAATGCGTGCGATGTTTGTAATAATTAATTAGATAAATGATGGTCTACGAATCATCCTTTTAATTTCAAATATGTATAAGGTCCTGTGTATCCAATGCACATGATGTATTTTGTACCCCTAGACCCCCTCGCCTGCATGCGAGTATATTTGTAATTAAATGATGATCCGAGATGCAGACCCCGCCAAGACGAGGTGGTAAACTAGACGGGATCCAAGCGCATTACACTGGGCAAGCTGTGACGTGAGTCAAGACATGACTTAGGTATGGATTCCCCTAGGTCAAGATTGATCCGTTATGGATCGATATTTATAGAATGCTCAAGACCAGTCGGATTACATGATTTACTTTATGCATAGTTTATTATTTTATGAATCTGCATGATTATTGCGTGATCATAGAATAGTAAACAAGATAAAATGCATAAAGATGTAACGAATTATATTCTATTGCATGTTCAGTTGTGAGCACGACAACCCAGTTTGAACATAATAAATAGAAAAGGATTATATTCTTCAATAAATATAAAAATCCCTCAAAGATATATTAAGTCTAGACGCCTTTCATTTCTCACATCTAAACAAAATTGGCTGTTTGAGGTTCTCATCAGCCATAGTTGAGAGTGCCTCTTACTACCAGGGCATTTTCATGAGAGAAATGGGTCAACTTAACTAAAGTTAGTAGTCAAGGATTAAACTTAGCTAACTTGCTATCACTTTAGAGGCAAGATGTTGAGGGAATCAAGTTCAGATTCCAAAAGTTGGGACTTTACTCAATAACACAAGGAACCACAAGAACAAGTGGTTGGCCAGTCTAGTGCCTACCATGAAACCCTCGAAGTAGTGGCATAGCCCTAGCTTGTAGACTACGAGGGAGGTTTCGAGGATCCTTTCTACTAGAATACTCAAGCGATGCGGTATTCTGAATATAATAGTGAGGGCTATTAAGGTTTGCTAAAATAGTGGGAGACATTAAAATGATATAATAATTTATTAATCATAAATGTCAAAAGGTAATCAAGAAAAAGTACTGACTGCTAAATTTTTATCTGATGTAGATTCAAAATGGAAATCACCATCACCACAAGTACTTTATCACCTTGATTGATCTTGGATAAAGAAAATATCCTAACTGGAAATAACTTCTAGGAGTGGTACAAGCGCTTTGACATAGTACCACACTAATAAATGAAGTTATATGTGCTGGAATCCCCAATTTCTGTTGAGCCTCCTCAGGGAGAAAGTAAGGTGGAAAAAGATAAATGGAGAAAGCATGTAGATGATGAACTTGATGTACAATGCATCATGTTGTCATCCATGTCCATCCAATTAAAAAAAATGCATGAGGATGAGGATTCCTATAAGATTCTTTCACATCTCCAAGAACTATATGAGGAGAGGGACAAGAAAGAAAGGTATGAGATCTCAAGTGCTCTTTATAAGTCCATGATAGAAGAAGGGAACCAATTCGGTCCTCACGTACTCAAGATGATTGGGTATATTGAGAGGCTTGAAGACCTTGGGTTCAAATTGAACCAAAAACTAGAAGTGGATCTCATTATTTCCTCTTTACCATCAAGCTTCTTGACTTTTATTGTCAATTATAATATGAATGATATGAAAAAGTCACTCCCAGACCTTTTGGAATTAGTTCTCCAAGCTGATAAGGATATGAAAAATACCAATTCATATCTCCTTATAGTGAACAAAAAAACAAGGGCAAGGAAAAGGGGTTTAAGGCCAAGTCAAGGCCTAAGAAACCAATGCATCATCCTAAAAAGAAGCCAAAGATTCAGAGGCAAAGTAATGAAGAGGAAGTTGTCTGTATTGGATGTGGAATGAAAGGCCACTGGAAGAAGAATTGTAGAGCTAGGAAGAAGAAGCAAGCTGATGCTTCTAATTCAGGTATTTTTGTCATTGAATGCAGTCTATCTTTATCTACAAGTTGGGTATTAGATACGGCATGTGGATCACACATTTGTATTCATATATAGGAACCAAGTAGGTTCAAGAAGTTTGAAAAAGGTCAAGTGGATCTCCAAGCTGCAAATGGTGCAAGTCTGGCAGCCTTGGCAGTGGGAGACTATCACTTAACCTTGCCAACTGGTTCGGTTCTAATTTTAAAAAATTTATATTATGTACCTTCTGTTACCAGAAACATTATCTCTATGTCAACTCTAGACACTATGGGTTTTTATTTCAAGTTTGGAAATAAATTTTGTCTCTTTTATAGGGATAACATATGTTATGGTATGGAACATCTTAACAATGGTTTATATATGCTGGAACTAGAGAACTCATTAATGGCAATGAATGAAAAAAACAGCCAACATGACTCAAATAAAACCTGCATATGGAACTTTACGCTTGGTCTTGTAAATGAGAAGTGATTACAAAGATTGTATCAAGACTGGTATCTAGACTCGGTATAGTTATAACCCATAGATGTATGTCAAGCTTGTTTACAAGGAAATATGACCAAAGCACCTTTATTAGGAAAGGGAGAAAGAGCCAATGTAGTGCTGGAATTAATACATACTGATGTATGTGGTCCATTTCTAGTAGAGGCAAGGGGTGGTTTTCTATACTTCATTACTTTTACCAATGACTATAGTAGGTATGGATATATCTACTTAATGCGGTATAAGTCAGATTCCTTTCATATATTTAAGGAATACCAAAATGAAGTAGAAAACCAACTTGGTAAGAATATAAAATCACTTCTCTCAGACCAAGGTGGAGAATATCTTAACCAAGCTTTCATTGATCACTTGAAGGAGTGTGGGATAGTATCCCAACTCACTCCTTGTACACGACAATGGAATGGTGTTAGTGAAAGTAGGAATAGAACCTTTCTTGACATGGTCAGATCAATGATGAGTCATGCAACTCTTCCATTATCCTTTTTGGGGATACGCCTTGTAGATAGCATCATATAACCTTAACCGAGTACCAATGAAAGCTTCAGATGGTATTCCATATTAGTTATGGTATAGGAAGAAACCCAACCTGACACACATTCATGGATGGGGGTGTGAGGCATTTTTCAAGACTTTACCAAGTGAAAAATTTGCATCCAGAAGCACTAAGTGCATCTTTATAGGTTATCATAAGGAAACTAGAGGATACTACCTATATAAACCATTATATAGAAAAGTCATTGTGGCAAGATACACCACATTTCTAGAAAGGTAACACATTTATATTGGAAATAGTGGGATCAAGATTGACTTCGATGAATTTAATGCTCCAGATGCACAAGAGTTGGTAGAGGAACAATCTCCACCAAAACAAGTGGAAGAAGAAGTTGTTCCTAAGACACAGATACTATGTAGGTCTACACAAGAGGTTAGAGAACCCGAGCGTTATGGTTTTCTTATCACTGAGTCAGGTGACACATTAGTCCTTCAGGATGATGAACCTCTAACCTACAAGGAAGCAGTATAAGGCAAAGAAGCTGCTAAATGGAAAGAAGCCATGAATTCTGAGATGGATTCCATGCACCAAAATCAAGTTTGGATTTTGGTAGACCCTCCAACTGATGTAAATCCCATTGGATGCAAATGGGTATTCAAGAAGAAGATGGAAATGGATAGTGAGGTCAATACCTTTAAATCAAGATTGGTTGCAAAGGGTTTTAGACAATGTCAAGGTATTGAATATGTTGAAACCTTCTCACCAGTAGCAATGCTTAAATCAATCAAAATATTTCTTGTAATAGAAGCCTTTGATGATTATAAAATTTGGAATATGGATGTCAAAAATGCTTTTATAAATGGGAAGCTAGTTGAAGACTTCTATATGACTCCACCCAAAGAGTTTGTCAATTCAAAGAATTCCAATAAAGTATGAAAGCTGTAGAGATCCATTTATGGATTGAAGCAGTCATCAAGATCATGGAATGTTCATTTTGATGAGGCCATAAGAGATTTTGGTTTTGTCAAAAATGAAAGCGATCCTTGTGTCTATAAAAATGTTGAAGGGAATTCCATCGTTTTCCTAGTATTATATGTTGGTGACATATTAATTATGGGAAACGAGGTTCAAGTCTTACAGTCAGTTAAGACTTGGTTAAATGAATGCTTCTACATGAAATACTTAGGTGAAGCAGCCTACATTCTAGGGATCAAGATCTCTCGAGACAGATCTCGAAGGGTTCTTGGGCTAAGTCAAAGTACATATATTGACAAGGTACTCAAGAGGTATAGTATAGAATAATCCAAGAGAGGAATGTTTCCTGTGTCGCATGGTGTAAATATCTCTAAGAAAATGTGTCCATAAACACTGGAGGATATTGACAGAATGATTAGAGTCCCTTATGCTTCGACAGTGGGTTATATCATGTATTCCATTCTATGTACTAGGTTTGATGTCACCTTTACTTTAAGCATGGTGGGTATATATCAAGCCAATCCAGGAGAGCTGCATTGGACAGCTATTAAAACTATCCTAAAGTACTTGAGGTGTACTGAGGATATGTTCCTAGTGTATGGAGGAGATGAGGAACTAGTTTTTAGGGGATACACTGATGCTAGTTTCTAGACATATCATGATGATATGAAATCATAGTCAGGCTACATCTTTTTCCTGAATGGTGGTGTAGTGAGCTGAATAAGCTCAAAGCAATTTGTGGTTGCTGATTCTATGGCAGAGTCTAAATATATTGTAGCTTCTGATGCAGCAAAGGAAGTATTCAAGATATGAAACTTTATCTAAGACATTGGTGTTGTACCTAGTAGTGCAGACCATGTACCAGTATATTGTGATAATAATGCTGCAGTGGTGCTTGCCAAGGAGCCCAGGTCTCACTAGAGAACAAAGCATATTCTTCAGAAGTTTCATCTCTTGAGGGATTTTACTCAAATAGGTGAAGTGGCAGTTAGAAGAGTATCCACAAAGGACAATGTGGAAGACCCCCTGACTAAATCAATTTCTCGGCAGAAGAATGATTCACATGTGAGAGCTAGTGGATTGAAACCTGTTAGCAGTTGGCTCTAGTGAAAGTGGGAGTGTTGAAAGTGGATACCCTATACCCAACTTGTTTTGTAATTTGATTATATCTACATATATTAATTTTGTTATAATACATGTGTTTATCTTTCCATAATAGTGTAGATATGTCTGCATCCACTTTGTTTGTGGCAATGTCCTTAGATTACTTGTCGCATCAAAGGGTTATAGTAGATCTCAGGTTATATTGAGAACCTTGAGATTCCATGATAGTAATCTTATAGTAATGTCCTATGGTCCAGTTTCATTATTCTGAAAGGACACAGATGATGTGTGACCATCAGGTGTTGGGGGATCATAAGCATTGAGACTTCTTCTCATGAAGTTCGAACTTGATGATCTCTAGTAGTTGAGATCATGAGGACAGACCTGCATAATAGGAACACCACATGTTTTAGGTGTCATTGGGCGTTCCTATCTACAGACATGTGCAATGGTCTTTATAATTGATATTATTTTTAATGGATGTCTTTTAATTACGTACATTTTATGCAAGGTGAAAACCATGGCGACAAAGTCGTGGCAAGGTAGTTTGTATCGGGTATGTCATTAATGGCATGGAATTGATTGAATGATCGAGAAAGGATTTGTCACTTCTAAGTTTAGGAAGAGATATCTCAGGCCCGTTTGATTAGGATGTTTACACCTTCATTAAATCCATGGCCATGGTAGTGGAAGGTAAGACCATCCGGAAAAATCAACAAACAAAATAAATCAAAATAAAGAATGATGACACTTGTATGAATTCTTCTTTATTGAGATATTGATGATGCAGAGATTATATTACACGGACCGTGTTCATAGGAAGGAAGTTGTTGCTTTGACTTTGCCTTATCTCTATAGGGGCCTCTATGGGTTGCTAGACCCCGATCTAGGTCAGTGGATATTATTCACTGCTATTGAGGCAAGGGCCTAGAGGGTCACACACAATAGCACCTTGAGAATCTACCATATTCTAGGAATAGGAATATAGAACTTGGTGGGCCCCGCCAACGGGTCCGAGCACTATCCAAGTTATATGGATCACCAAAGAATAAATAAATTCATTAATTATTCAAGTTTAGAATAATTCGTTGAATTTATTTATAACATTTATTTACAATTTATATAGTAAATACAAGTATTAATATTATTTGAATTGATTTTAATATCCTAGGTTCGTTTAATACTAGAAGGAGGAATGAGTTGAGTTAAAGACCCAAATTTTTCACGTAATATATTTATATATTACAAGTAAGTGATAAATTATAAATATTATTTATGGAATAATTTTATTTGTCATAAATAATTATTTATAACACTTATAAAGCAGACATCTATTACATGGGGGTCGGGAATCCATGCTGCATATTTTAAACACTCCCTGTATAAGTGAGAGGGAGGATCTCCCATGTTAAATATTCATGTGTTAAGATTGAGAGCTTCTCTATCCTCCTAGAATCTAGAGAGAGAGTCTCTCGAGCAAAAGAAGATCTTCAAGTTCATCCACCTAGGATTGAAGATTCTTCCCTTATGGTGATCATCGTTGCACTGAAGTGAGCATCGAAGATCCGTGCTAGCACTTGGATCTCAACGAACAGTGTGTGAGTAGATTCGAGAGGCATGTGTGGACGATCTAGAGGGCTTCGACGTCAGAGTCTTCGAGAAATGATCGTTGGCGTCCTACGACAGACTTGCACACGTCAATTTTGAACTAGGTACATGTTCAGTTTATTTTTGTGCTCTGTTTAAACCTTGCGAGATCCTCAGACCAAACTGGGACAAGATCACTGGAGTTGATAAGGTTATGTCACTCCGGTGATGCAGAAAATTTTAAATTCCTGTCCCACCAGCTTCCACTGCGCTATCCCGGTACCCAACACTGGCTACATACCATTTTGGCACCATAACTAGGTTTGTGCTACTCTCGGTTTCCCTAGATACCCGGTCACTCACATCACCTTTAAGTAGGTGAGTATATACCTGGAGTTTATCAGTGTTTTGTATGGCCTTTGATATGATTGACCTCTCGAATGACCCGGATAGATGTTTCTTTATTGAATCATCTTTAGGTAGCTTATATTATAAGGATTATAGGAGGTTTTCTACTACTGTGGCCCAATAGGAATCTTAGGGCTCAGTATTATTGGTTAAACAAGTCGCTACAAAAATCAACTTTCTCCTTTAGCAAATCAAGAATAGGTCACTACCTACGGATGAGAATGTGAAACATTCAGGTATTTGTGTGACCTCTCACTACTTGTGTAGCAGGGTATCTAGGGAGGAGAGCTTGGCCCACCTATTATTTAGTAGTGACTAGGAGTTTCAGGTGTAGAGGGCCTTCAGAGACTTCATGGGATTTTCTGTTGAGGCTTTGAGGGACCCTCCCTTTCTCGATCGTTGGTTTCATGGTGCTGGGAATAGTGGTTCAAAGATTAATTCTTGTGCCATTATTCTTGACTCTTGGTGCTGGTGTATTTCGATGGCTTGGAATAAAGATATGCATGAGGGGATTAAGTGCACTGGTAGGTCCTTGGTGGCTAAGACCAGGTTTCTTCTCCTTAATATTTTTCTCTCATGCAGCAAATGGTGTGAGGCCCCCTCTCTCAGATCTCTTCAGACAGGCTCTCCTGATCTTTTCTCTACAACCCTCAGCCATTGGGTTAGATGGTTTCCTAATTTGATTGGTTTGAAGGTCAACTTTGATGTATCATGTTCTATGAATGACATGAAAGGCAGCGGTGTGGTCTGGGATCTCAAGGGGCACATTATCCTTTCTTTTAATACCAACTTTGGTAGAGGTCACTCCATCATGGTCAAGGCTATAACAATGCTTATGGGTATCTATATTTGTATGCACCGGAGTATTAATATTTCTGACATCGAGACTAACTCTCTCATCCTTGATGACTCTATTTGTGGTAAGAGGAATATCCCCTGGTCTTTAACTTATGTCCTGAGAAGGTTTAGGAATCTCATCAGCGATGGAACTGTCTTTTTACACACTTGGAGGGAGGGTAACAACGTTTCTGATCATCTTGCCTCTATGTTGGTGCAAGATATTAGTGTTTTTATTCCCACGGATGTGCATTATTTCCCAATTTAAGGGAATAACTTGATTTGAGGGGATGCTCTAGGTATGCATCACTTTAGGCCTCTGTAGTTTTCCCTTTCATGTAGACTTCCTTTTCTTGTTTTTGGACTTATTATTTTGTGATATTCTTTTTTGAATAAATAAATAAATGATGATGATGATGATGACATCTTTCTACACTTGTCGCATGTTGTATTCCCTTTTTCTAACCAGGTCAGTGTGTTCAGAAGATACTTTCCTAGGATCTGAAGTATTATTACACACTATGTGGTCATGACACACATAGTGTAAAACTTAGAGTGAATAGCAGGTACGCACCCAAGAGACCACATGGCCCCACATGCCATTTTTTGTGGGACACATGCTATATACTCAAACACGGAAATGGACATGAGCATGGGTTGTGTTACACAGGTCGAACCCAGTGTTGAAGGGGCCCATTGTGTCCTAACAGTACACACTGTGTACTTATTCAAAGATGACTTGGATCCCTTGTCCTCTTCAGGTTGAAAAGGTTTTGTTAGGATGCATTCCCTTGATTCTTTCCCTGAGGGTTGTTAAGGAATCATGCCATGTGTATAGGATGTTGATCCCCTCTGTAGAACTTCAGTCTTGAATAGAGTTTTTGGAATCCTTAAGGCCTGGATTGAGATCATCTATCATGATTATTTCCCAATGGGTGGTTCTTGGTATCATCGTGACCATCACTATGTGGATGTCAATCCCCTACTTAGCAGGTTAATCCAGATTGGGTTGTTGGTAAAACCCATGTAATTGGGTGTGATCCCCATCGATGTATCGTTCTTGTCATAGTTCTAGAATGTGATTCATATGGAAACACCTAATTAGAACGTCATCTCTGATGGATTCCATCAGTGCTATATAACTGATAGAGTGTGTTCTCCTGAATGAGTGTTATATGGAACCTTAGAGAAGGAATCCAAGGTTTTATTTATGGTTGTGACCTTTGTTAATGTGCACCAATTATCAGTATATCAATATATTCTTATTATATATGTTGTTGAAATATCCTTGTGACAAACAGACTATTATTCTTGATGATATATGCTTAGTGATTTCAGGGTGTCATACTAGGTATGCTTATACTCACCCTTGAATGGGCTTCTCCTACATGTGTCATGTCTTATACAGATGAATGACATTTTCATGCAGTCCTAGAGGGACTAGGACCAGTCAGATCTTAGTGATCCAGACAGACCGAGGTGTGTTTTAGTGGTTGCATTTACAATAGACATCTCCTAATTCAAATGTTTGTCTTGTTTTTTATTTATTTTAGTGGGATTGTATTTGTCCCTTTCTTTCCAATACTTTGTTTCCATACTCTGAATGTGGGATATTATATGTATTCATTCATAATTATCAATTGTTTTACATTTCAGCATTGTATGGGCTTGGAGATGTGTGAGTATATGCAAGTACATTAGGCTAAGGCCTCCCATTTGTGTGATATACCTACTCGGTGCTGGTCGCAAACCCCTGGCCTATTGGAGGTGAGGTTGGGGTAGTTGTAGTTTGGGCCCCATTGGGTTGGGTTGTGACAAGTAAGGTGACCACCATCTCTAGGTTACTAGAGTCGGGGTCTTACAATATGAGTCACAAAATGATACTGGATAACTACCTTTATATCATGAAGAGGAGTATAAATCTAAAATAAAGTTATATATATAGGGTTTATATAGGGTTACTAATTACTAGATTACAATAGATTGATTTATCCACATCAACATGGCTGAAATTTCTTTCTAACATGGATGAAGAGATGAGTTCATTGTTAAAATAATAACTCCATTTATATCTTTAATAAATATAATGATGCTAAAGTTACAGTATATAAGTGTACATATTTGAAAAAGAAAGGAAACATCAATGAAATGAAAATTAGTTTCAAATCTAGGCTTGTTTCTAAGGGTTTCTTTCAACGAGAAGGAATTGATCATGTTGATTTTTTTCTTATGCTGTGAAACATTCTTCTATTAGGTTATTTCTATCATTTTCTATTTTTATTATTTTCCTTAAGAGAAACTTGATGTTAAAATAGTTTAACTTTATGGTGAGTTAGGGAAGAAAATTATATGAATCCTCCCAAGGTTTATAGAAATAAATTTAAAATAAATCATATTTGTTTACAGAATAATTCACTATATGGTTTAAAATAGTATTCTCAATAGTGGTATAATAAATTTAATTCATTTATACTGATAAATAGTTTTACCCATAGTAAATATGATTCTTGTGTTTATTTTAAATCCTTCTAGCATGAAATAAACTATCTTCGAAAATATATTAATGATATGCCAATCATTTATAAAAACATGAGTTTGATCAATCCTATGAAACTCCAACTCAAATCTATTTTTGAAATAGTGGATCTGAGTAATGAATAACAAATACCTACCATGGAAATTTTTAGAGATAGGAAGAATAAAATTTTATATCTACACTATGGGAAAACCGTTATTTACGACAGGCTATTTGCGATGGGGTAGGGTCTCGTCATAAATTGTTTGTCGAGAGGTACTATTTGCGATGGGACCTTATTCCCATCGCAAATAATTAGTTATTTGTGATGGGAACAGTTCTCTCGTCGCAAAAGGTTTGGTACGCGAAGGGCACTAAACCACGAGAAGGGTATTTGCAACTGGCAGTTACAGCCATCGTAAATACCCTTCTATGGTTTTTAGTAATTACAACGAGATTTATCTCCCATTGAAAATAGTATTATTCGCAACAGGGCCCGTCGCATCTAATATTATTCGGGACAAGATTTATCTATCATCGCAAATAATATGTCAGTAGGTAGGTATTTGCGATGGGACCTATCACAAATAATCTAACCTATATATACCTCATCTGATTTTCTCTCACTTCAGAACTCTTTCAACTCCACTCTCACTCTCTACTCTCATTTTTTTCTGTTAAATTTTTTCAAAGTTTAAAATTTTACATCGGGGCAATTTTCAAGACATGCATCGTATGAAAGATTCTATTTTAAGGTGTTTATCTATTACTTTTATTTTTTAGTTACTTCATTTTATTTTATATTAGTTATAATTATTGTTATTTAGCGGCAATTCAATTAAATTAGAATTAGATAGTTTTGCTTTTCATTATTTAATTTTAAAAATATTTTGTTTCATTAAGATTTAATTTTTTATTTAAAAGTAAATCGTATTAATTTGTAATAATTTGGTTAACTATCATTAATTAATAATAATTACATGTAATTAGTATTAAATATTATTAATTATTAGTAATTAGTATTGATTATTATTAACTAGTGTTAATAAGAAAAAATTAATAATAATTTGTAATAATTTGTAATAATTAGTAGTAATTAGTAATAATTAGCAGTAATTAGTATTAATTAGAGGAAATTAGTAATAATTAATAATAATTTGCATTAATTAGTAAAAATTAGTGGTAATTAGTAAAAAAGAAATAAATATTTATAAATAGAAATAAATGCTAGTAAATAGTAATAATTGGTTATAATTAGTAATAAATTGTGTAATTACAAATAATTAGTAATAATTAGAAATTATTTGTAATAATTAGTAATAATTATTAATAATTAGTGGAGATAGTGATAAATAGTAATAAATAGTAATAATTAGTATTAAATAGTAATAATTAGTAAAAATTAGTAAATTAGTAATAATTAGTAATAAATAGTAATAAATAGCAATAAATAGCATAATTAGTAATAATTAGTAATAAATAGTTGTAATTAGTAATAAATAGTAATAAATATTAATAATTAGTAATAATTAGTAATAAATAGTAATAAATAGTAATAATTGGTAATAATTAGTAATAATTAGTAATAATTAGTAATAAATAATAATAATTAGTAATGATTAGTAATAAATAGTAGTAATTAGAAATAATTAGTAATAAATAGAGGCAATTAGTAATAATTACTAATAAATAGCTATAATTAGTAATAAATAGGAATAAATAGGAATAAATACTAATAAATATTAATAATTAGTAATAATTAGTAATAAATATTTATAAACCATAATAAATACTAATAATTAGTAATAATTAGTAATAATTAGTAATAATTAGTAATAATTATTAGTAATTAGTAATAATTAGTAATAATTATTAATAATTAGTAATAATTAGTAATAATTATTAATAATTAGTAATAATTATTAATAATTAGTAATAATTATTAATAATTAGTAATAATTAGTAATAAATAGTAATAATTTGTAATAAATAGTAAAAACCATTAATAAATAGTAATAATTAGTAATAAATAGTCATAAATAGAAATAAATATTAGTAAATGTGAATAATTAATAATAATTAGTAATAATTAGTAATAATTAGTAATAAATAGTAATAAATATTAATAATTAGTAATAATTAGTAATAATTAGTAATAATTAGTAATAATTAGTAATAATTAGAAATAAATAGCAATAAATACTGGTAATTAATAATAATTAGCAATAAATTGTGGTAAATAGACATAATTAATAATAAAAAGTGGTAATTAGAAATAAATAGTAGTAATTAATCATAAATAGCGTTAATTAGTCATAATTAGTAATAATTAGTCATAATTAGTAATAATTAGAAATAAATAGAAATAATTAGAAATAATTAGCGATAATTAGTGGTAATTAGACATAATTAGAGGCAATTAGAAATAATTAGTGCTAATCAAGAAATAATTTGTAGTAATTAGAAATAATTAGCTGTAATTAAAAATAATTAGCAATAATTAGTAATAATTTGCGGTAATTGTTACAGTTGGTGCCCTAGAAACCAACTTCTTTGTACTTTATGATAAACCTATTTTCATTGGATGAATCTTAATAAACTCTTTATCACATCATGATTATTTATATGTGTGACATAGTATGTGATAAAGTCTTAAGAATAGTTGTCGCACTAAAAGGTTATAGTGGATCCCTACTATGAAGAGAACCCGGAAGTACCATGACACTATTCTTGAATATATGTTTTATGGCTGGATGATATCATTCGAAGGGACACAAATGATACAGACTATCAAGGGTGGGGAATCATGAAACTTTAAGGCACCTTCTCATGGTGTGAATCCTTGGTAATATCCAGGAGGATATTATGAGAAAAAGACTCGCCTGTAGGAAATCCACATTCATAAGTTACATTGGATGTTCCTATCTACGGATGTGTTTATTGGACCTTAGATTTTAAGATTATTATTAATGGGTATTATGACTCATTCACTTAGATGTATTGATTAAAACGGTGACAAAATATGTTCGCGGCAAGGTATGATATGTTGGATGTGTCACGAGTAATACTGAATTAATAAATAATGTGAGAAAGTATTTGTCACTTCTACATAAGAAGATATCTCAGTCCCTTTTATGTGAATGATATAGACTAACTAAATCCTTAGCAATGGTGTTCTCTAGGAAATTTCAATTCTTGGAAGTCAAAAAATGAGAAATCGAGCACATGGATTGATGGAACCTGCATGCAACCCGCTTGATTGGAGATATCAGGACCAAGGGATTATATTATATAATAAATGTTTGAATGATAAGACATGTCATTGAAACATAAAATTATTTCTCTTGGTTTCCTTGACCCAATGCTAGATAGTAATCTTAGACTTTAGGCAATCTCACCTAATGCTAATGAGAAAAGATTTCTAGAGGGTCACACACTATGTGTAGCCTATATCTCAGTTAAATAATTTATTTATTTAACAAGTTGAATAAATATTATTCCCAGTTGTGGATAAATAATTATTCAAGTATGTCTGATTTCATTTATTTCGTCTCTAGTTATTTGAGATAATATATTGCGGATGGAATACTTATTTATCATCGAATAATGAAGTTATATTTATTTAATAAATAAATAGTCATTATTCAAGGCCTGGTAAATGTTTTGGAGGATTGGCAGACCAAGTTATAGGTCCAGTGAGAGATAATATTAAATAATATTTGATTAAATAATATTTAAATATAACATGTAAGTTTATCACATGTTATGGAAATAATAACATTGATATTATTATTTGACATGGGTTTTCAAATAGAATAATAAATTGAGTAACAAAACTTGTGCTAATTATTTATTATTAACTGGTGAATTAAATTCCCAGTTATATTATTATTATGTAAATTAACCAAGGGGTCATTCCCCTGGTTAACTAATCGTTTTGTACACAACATCCTTAGAGAAAATCTCTCGAGCCTAAAGAACTCTTCCCTCTCCAATAATGCTCTCAAGAATGAGAGATATCCTCATCCACAAAATCAAGGAGAATGCTTTGGAAGCGATTCTCAAGGTGATCAAAGGTGGACATCACAAGCACAAGGATCTTCCAGGCTATCACCCAGAGACTCCTTCAGAGACGTTTGTAGATACGTGGATCACGTGTGGATCACTACTAGAGGAATCCTATCCTTGTATTATACATCACAACAAACCTAGACCTCAAAAACGTATTTGAATGCATCAATGAAGAAATAATCACCTTGGAGGTAATTCTTTAATTTAATTTAATTAATTATAAACAAAATATGTCAATCCTCTCTTCTTGGTTCTAGGTTCTCTCCTTTGTCTTTTATCTTTGATTCACTTCCATGGATACTAGTATTTATCATCGTATTAATCCCGGATTAATCATCGATCATGACAATTTTCAAAGTTGGATATACCCCATCCTGCACTTCTACTGTGCCCAAAACCTACAAGTGGTATCAAAGGGGTCATATTTTCATTTATAATTATTTAAATAATATTTAGACTTTTTAGGCTTTAATAATTTAGTTTTTCAATTTATGTTTAATCGTTCTTGTAATCTAAATCTTGATATTTCTTCCTCCCTTATCGTTTCTCGCATATTTAACAAAAATGAATAATTTTATGATTAAAATTAAATAAATTATCTCATAAAGATTCATTGATGATTTTTTCAAGGTAACACAATAGTAAACGCCGTGTATTCAGAATTAAAAAGTGTGTAATCTTTCACACATGATTTGTAATCCAGATTACATACTATGTAGTTGTGTTCAAACATGATCAGAGTAATTTGAAAATTACTCAAGTTGTGTGCATTAATGAGATGTGGTGTAGTTAATTATTACACCATGTGTTGACCAAGATAGAATAGACCACAGTCATCTAGACTACAGACTGTGTGGCCCATTGGAAACGGTGTGTAGTCCCTTTGGGTCTGGGTTAAGTCATGTATCCCATACACAGCTTTCCCGGCTAGTGACTGTGTAACGTAGAGGGCGTGTGGCCCACTAGACATGTTGTGTACTCCAAAGATTTCCAAATTAAACCTCACATGTCATTTCCCCAGGAATGTAATTCGAATGGATAGTGAGGATGGTATACACCAAGTAGTCGGATCTACACACCATTTACTATTTCCAGATTACGCAGATTTAAAAATTTATTATTATATTATGTAAACCCTTGAGACATGTACCTTCTTGTGGGAGTAAAGCTTGGACACAACATGAGATAGGTGTTTAATATATATATATATATGTGTGTGTGTGTGTGTGTAGGTGTGTTTGTGTGTGTGTGTTTAATTAACATATATTTAATGTTCAAAGATTGGCACATCATGTATGAGTTGTATTGCAATTATAATTATGTGTTCATGATAGATGTCACAAAGAATATAAGGTATACAAGTATAAATACATGTTGTGTAGTTTTGGAAGGGTATTCATCAGGTTTCCTCCAAGGTACAATTTTTGTACAAAGTTATGGATGATAATCTCAAGAAAATTCAGAAAACTATTAAGATAAAAATGATTTATTAATTAAAGATAATGATTAATCAATTAGAGAATAATTTATCTTAATAATAACGATTAAAGAATTTAATTCTAGTTTTATTAAATTCATAATTCATTGCATGTATGTGGATTATCATGAGCAACACTAGACTTTTGTATGTGATTGGTTCCCTTTTAATTTATTTATTAAATTAAAATTATTAGCCTACATGCCTCTCCTTATTAATATATTGGGAATGTGTGCCCATGGTTTCTTTTAATTAAACCCCCTTTTACCCCTCACCTATGTGTGAGTTAAAATCATATATAATGGATGGATCTCCCAAGATAGTGGAGGCAGTTCAAGTTAGGATTTGAGGCGAAACCAATCCAATGAGATACAAAGGTGGACTGGTGGAAAACTGTAAACATGAACCTTAAATAGTTCAAGGTGTCTCTCCCCTAGGTCAGGGTTATTTTATCAACCACTAGATAAAATAACCAATAGTAAAGATCATGATCATACCCTTTTTTTATTTCTACCAGTTGTATGGTTATTCATTATGGATTTTTGATGCAATCACATAATTAATGAACTAACAAGCATACAAGATAGAACTAAAATAAAATGGCTTATGCATAAATATTATCTATACAATGGTAATCACTTAAGTATATCCCAATTAATATTAACGATCATGTGAAAAGTTAATATATGGAAATTTACAAATAAAGGATAAAATTCCTTAATTAAATATTAAGTTTTTATAGCCTTCCTTTACTTATTTTAGAATCAAACCATATTTCAAAGTGCTTGACCAACCCTATTTGTGGTGCTTTCAATTATCGAGGAATTATAATTTGAGATTTTGGGTTGACTTAACTTATATTAAATCAAGGGTTGACTTCCCTAGTAGGACTTGGTGTAACTAAGAGTAAAAGTTTTAGGAAATCCAAAATTAAGGATTTTAGGATTGGGGAGTCCACTCAACAGATCAAGGAACTATGAGTTAATGTAGTTGGCATTTGGAATGCCTACCTAAAACCTTTAAAGTTGCTTGATCAACCCTACTTGGGTTAATATAAAGGTAAATATGGATCCTTACCACTAGAATGTCCAAGAATAAGATATTCCAAATCAAATGGTGATGGCTATTGGGTTTTGAAAAAATACTGTGAGACTAATAAATATTAATTTATTTATTTTTCTATATTTATCAAGATAAAGTACTAAATCTATGTTAATCTTAATTTGTAAAAACAAAAATCAAAATGAAATCAAACATATTATTGTGATCCATACTCAAGAAGGAAAACCTTCCCATTGGCACTAATTTTTAAGAGTGGAAAATGAAACTTCGGGTTATCCTTATCCATAAAAGGAAACTTTATATGCTGGAAGAGCCTTTGCCAGTTGCTCTTGGAAATGAGGTGATTTATGAGTAACTCTTTGTGTATGAGAAACATTTGAATTATGCTACAGATATTCAGTGTATCATGCTATCATCTACGACCAATGAGCTCTTAAAGCAACAGGAGGAAATGGATGTTTATTGCCTGATGTCTCATCTTCGGTATCTCTATCAAGAGAAGGCAAGATAGGAGAGGTATGAGATCTCCAAATCTTTGTTCACTACTAATCTTGGAGATTTTGTGCCAGCTAGACCACATGTATTCAAGATTATTGGCCACATTGAGCATTAGGACATCTTAGGGATTAAATTCCTAGATGAGTTTCATACAGATCTCATAATATCATTGATTCCTAAGACCTTCTCTAGTTTTATTGTGAATTATAATATGAACAATAATTAGAAGAGTCTATTAGAGCTTTGTAACCTGATTCATCAAGTTGATAAGGAAATGGGGCATGAAAATCAAGTCATCCTTATAGTGAATAGGAAGAGTAAGTAAAAGGAAAGGGGCCTAATATTTATAAAAAATTTAAAGCCTTTGAACACCGTCTGACCAAGAAGAAGAAGATCCATAGGCAAGGAAAGGAAAAGGAGGTAGTATGATTTTCATGTGGAAAGTCAGGCCACTGGAATAGGTACTGCACCTAGAGGCAAGGGGAATCCAAAGGTGTGTTCGTTATTAAGTGAAATATTTTCATTTCTACACATTCAGTATTAGATACAACTTGTGGTGATCACATATTTATTCAAATGTAGGAACCAAGTAGATTTTAGGAAATTTCTAGAGGAGAGGTGGATCTGTGAGCTGCCAATGGTGTGAGGCTAGCTACTCCTTCCATTGGTGACTACCACCTCACATTGCTGATGGGAATGATTTTGGTTTTACATGGATGTTATTATGTACCTAGTGTTACCAAGAACATAATTTACGTATCAAGTTTAGATACAGATGGATTTATTTTCATGTTCAGAAATAATTTTTGTTACATTTATAAGGAAAACTTATTTTATAGTATGGAACGTTTAAATAATAGTCTGTATGTATTAAATTATGAGAACCAAGTGTTGGAAATTGATAATGAACCAAGTTCACATGACTCATACATCACCCAGATGTGGCATCACTATCTCGGTTATGTAAATGAGAATTTTTTGACAAAGATCTATCAAGATGGTTATTTGGACTCTTCTGATCTAAAACCACTTGATAGATATCATGCATGTTACAAGGTAAAATGACCAAACCACCATTTGGTTGATAGGGTTAAAAGTCCACATAGGTTCTAGTATTGGTACACACTAATGTATGTGAACCATTTCTCGTAGAAGCTAGAGGTGGATATTCTTACTTCATTACTTTTACTGATGACTTGAGCAGATATGGCTATGTCTACTTAAAGAGGTATGAGTCTGAGTCCTTTGAGAAATTCAAGTAGTTCAGTAATGAAGTAGAGAATCATCTTGGTAATAAGATAAAGAATTTTCAATCGGGTCAAGGTGGAGAATATCTTAACCAAGAGTTCATTGACCTTTTATGGGATTCTGGGATTCTATCTCAACTCACTCCACCTTATACACCATAGTATATTGGTGTTAGAGAAAGAAGGAATCGTACCTTGTTGGATATGGTAAGGTCGATGATTAGTCATGTATATCTTCCATTATCCTTTTGTGGGTATGAATTTCAAACTACGGCATATACATTAAACCAAGTACCAACTAAGGCGGAAAATGGGATTCCCTTTGAGCTACATAGTGGAAATAAACCCACTTTGTCGCATACACGTGTATGGGGATGTGAGGTGTTTGTTAATTATTTCTCAGGAAACAAACTGGCACCCCGGGGCACAAAGTGTATCTTTATAGGGTATCCTAAGAAAACAAAGGGATACTACCTATACAACTACTTAGACAAGAAAGTGATTATTTCCATACACGTTGTCTTTCTTGAGAAGGAGAAAATTCTCAAAAAGGATAGTGGGAGAAAGATTAAATTTTATGAATTTGATGCTCAATATACATAGAAGTTGGTATAGGAACAAGTTCCTTAGGTCCCTGTGGAAGAGTTATTTCCTGAAACACAAGTACTATATAGGAGCATAAGAAAGGTAAGGTAACCATAGAGATATGGATTCCTTGTCATTGAGGATGATGACTCATTATTTTTGGACAATGATGAAGCTATATCCTATAAGAAATCAGTAGAGATATCAGAAGCTACAAGATGGATAGAATCTATGAATTATGAGATGGATTCGATGTATCATAACCAAGTTTGGGTTCTAGTCGATGCACTAGTTTATGTAAATATTGTTGGTGGTAATGGGTATTCAAGAAGAAATTGGATATGGAAGGTCAAGTTAGTACCTATAAAGAAAGGCTAGTGGCTAAAGGTTTTAAACAACATCAAGGAATTGACTATAATGAAACCTTTTCTCCAGTTTCCATGTTTAAATCCGTAAGAATTATACTTTCCATAGCAGCTTTCCATGACTATGAGATTTGGAATATGGATTTCAAAACTACTTTCCTTAACGGGAACCTTCAGGAAGATGTCTATTTAACACAACCAGAAGGGTTTTTCCTGTCAGGTGATGCTAAAAGGGCATTCAAGTTGAAGAGATCCATTTATGGATTAAATAAAGAATTCAGTTCATGAAACATTCGATTCGATGAAGCCATAATAGAATTTGGTTTCATTAAGAATGAATGTGAGCCATGTGTTTACAAGTAGTTTAATGGGAATGCAGTCATTATCCTAGTAGTGTATGATGAAGAAATGTAGCTTATTGGAAACAACATACTGGTATTATAGTTAGTCAAGGAATGGTTGAACAAGTGCTTCTTCATGAAGGACTTAGGAAAATAAGCCTACATTATAGGGATTAAGATCATTTGGGATAGATCCAAGAGGCTTCTTGGAATAAGACAAAGTACATACATTGGCCAAATACTAAAGAAATTTAGTATGGAACAATCCAAGAGTGGATTAGTTCAAGTGTCACATGGTATACATCATTCCAAGAAAATGTATCCCCAAACACAACATGAGAAAGGTAGGATGAGTAATATTCCATATTCTTCAACGATATGATCTATAATGTATGCCATGTTATGTACTAGAATTGAAGTTGCCTATGCACTGAGCATGGTAGGTAGATATCAAGAAGATCCAGGATAACAGCATTAGATTACTGTCAAGACTATCCTTAAGTATCTGAGAAGAACTGAGGATATGTTCCTGGTATACGGAGGAAACGAGGATCTTGTCATCAGATGGTATGTTGATTCTGGTTTTTAGTCATATAAAAATGATCTGAAGTCACAATCAATATATATTTTCTGTCTCAATGGAGGATTTGTGATATTGAAGAGTTCAAAGTCACCAGTAGTCGTTGATTCTATAGTGGAGTTTGAATATATAGTGGCTTCTTATGCATCCAAGGAAGCCATATAGATTCAAAACTTTGTCTAGGAGCTTGAAGTGGTACCTAGTAGTAAGGATCCCATTACATTGTATTGTGATAATACTATAGTGGTTCCTCTTGCAAAGGAGACAAGGTCACATTAATGGGAAAAGAACATACTCCAAAAGTATCACCTCTTGATGGATTTATATCAAAGGGGTGACATTGCAATGAGTAGACTATCCATGAAAGATAATGTGGTGAACCCCTTAACTAAAGGCCTATCTCAGCAGAAGCATGAATATCATGTGAGAGCTAGCGGACTGAAGGTTTTTAGCAGTTGGATATAGTGAAAGTGGGAGTCTGTTGGAGTTGGTTCCCTAGAAACAAACTTCTTTTTACTTTATGATAAACATGTATTAATTGGATTAATATTAATAAACTATTTATCACATCATGATTGTTCTTCTATGTAACATAGTCTATGATAATGTCCTAAGAATATCACTCACACTAAAAGGTCATAGAAGATCCCTGCTATGATGAGAACCCATAAGTACCATGACACTATTATTGAATATATATTCTATGGCCGAATGATATCATTTGAAGGGAAAAAAATAAAATAGGCTATTAGGGGTGGGGACTCATGAAATGTTGAGGCACCTTCTCATGGTGTGCGCCCTTGGTATTATCCAAGAGAATATTATGAGAACAAGACTTTCCGGTAGAAAATCCACATTCATAAGTGTCATTGGATGTTCCTATCTGTGGGCGTGTGTATTGTTCTTTATAATTTAAGATTATTATTAATTGTTATTATACCTCATGCACTTAGATGTATTATCAAAAACTAGGATGACAGATGTTCACAGTGAGGTAGGATATGTTGGGTGTGTCACGAGTAATACTGCATTAATGAATAATGCAAGAAAGGATTTGTCACTTCTATATAAGTAGATATATTAAGCCCTTTGATGGAAATGATATAGCCTAACTAAATCCATGGCCATGGTGTCCTCTAGACAAGTTAAATTTTGGGAAGTCACTGAATGATAAATCGATCACATGGGTTGATGGAACTTGCATACAACCTTCTTGATTGGAGATATCAGGACAAAGGGATTATATTACCCTGTAAATGTTCGTATGAGGAGACATGTCATTATGAATCCAACTTCTTTGTCTTGGGTGCCTTGACCCATTTATATATAGTAATCTTGGACTTTAGGTAAGCCCGCCTAATGCTAATGAGAAAGAGGCCTAGAGGGTCACACACTAAGTGCAGCTAGTATATTAGTTAAATAATTTATTTTTTTAACTATTTGAATAAATATTATTCCTAGTTGTGGTTTAATAATTATACAAGTATAGATGATCACATTTATTTCATCTCTATTTATTCGAGAGGATATATTGCAGATGGAATATTTATTTATCGATGAATAATGTAGTTATATTTATTTAATAAATAAATAGTCATTATTCAAGGTCTGGTAAATATTAAGGAGGATTGGCGGACAAATTTATAGGTCCTGTGAGAAAAATATAAAATATTATTATTTTTAAATAATATTTAAATATAACAAGCAAGTTAGTAACATGTCATGGAAGTAACATCATTGATATTCACTATTAGAAGTGAAGGTTATACCAAAGGTTCTAAACCATTGGTATAGGCTGGAAAATCGTTGGTATAGCCTATACCAACGGTTTTCCAAATCGTAGGGAAGTTAGCCATGACGAAATCCCTATACCAACGATTTGATCTAAACCATTGGCATAGGCCACTATATGTATTGATTTACCAACAGTTGTAGGATGACCATTGCTATATGTTTGTATAGAATTTTTACCAACGGTTTCATTGAAACGGTTGGTATATATTGAAGACTAAACACTATACCAACGGTTTTAAAACCGTTTGGATAGTTTTAAAATTTTTCTCAAAGTATACCAATGGTTTAAAACTTTTGGTATTGTGTATTCCTAGAACTATTGCACAGCAGCCCCTCCAGTAGCCCCTCCAGTATATACCTGCATAAAAAATAGCACAAAAAGCACATACAAATAAACTTAAAACAGCATAAAAAACACCTGTAATAGCACAAAAACACATAAAACCATCAAACTCTTCCAACCATGTCATGTAATACAATTCCCTATTTCAATCTTCATATAAAAACAATCTTCCAGTAGAGTTTAATAATAGTTTCAATAACTCAAACATTATTTACACCCATTTCAATCTTCATATCATAACCACTCTTCCAGTAGTAATTCACCTCACCCCTGCACAACCCCCCCAACCAGCACAACCCCCCACCTCCCCATAAAATTCTAATAGGTAGAATAGTCTGAGAAATACTTATTAGAGTTGAATAAGAGTTTGAAATTGGATCAAATCCCATTTTTTCTGATCCTAGATTTGGGTATGTAATGATTTGTGATGAATTTTGCATTGAACTTGTATTATTTATAATATATGGTGAAAAGGTATTTTCTTAGGAGTCTCATCACTTATGACCCCATGAGTGAAACTACCCAACTCATGAAAAATATTTTGCAACTATCATTGATGAGTGTAAATTTTAGAGACACCACCTCTTTCATTAGAGACATGTTATATATACAAATTGAATGTCATAGTAATATAATTTATTTTAATGTGAACTAAATCGTTTTCAGATGTGTTGGATAAAATACATGTAAATGTTCAAATTTGAAATGGAATATGTTATTTGTAAGGGAAATGTCAGTTTTGATGCACTAAGAAGGAAGATGAAGGAGGTAGGGGTGTTAATGTTAGATATTGGGTTAATGGTAATGGCTTTGTTGGTAGACTCAATAGTGGTAATAACATAGTATACTTGGGTATTGGTTTTTATACGCACAGTGATCATGTCCAAATTGGTTGAATAAGTGGATGTTGAACATGTGTATGATCCAGAGTGTGTTGTGATGCATAGAAGGTTGAAAAAAATAGTCCCCTTCCAGGATGGGTTATAGTCATACATGGTGTACTACTGGTTAATGAAAGGGCGCCACTTCTTTATTCCATGATTAAAATAATTGATGAGACCCTCTCATGCTTAATAGTGATAATAAAAGTGATGACACATAATATCCTCAAAAAAATTGGATCCAACTGAATCCTTCCCCAAATACCCTATTTAACCCAACCATCCTTCCATAGGACTTTGACAAGTGGTAGTATATTCCCTCGCTAAACTTTCTTGATGTTTTGAAATAAAACCCCTCAATTTTTGAAATTGTTAGGTTTTTTAGGATCATAATAAGATCTTTTGACAACGAAAGAACACCCAAATATGATCTATCCTCAAACAAAAGGAAAATTTATAGAAAATAAAAAATTTCTGAAAATTGATTTTACCTTGGAGTTGTTTTCTTCTTCCTAAATCTAAAGAGAAAGTTTGATGATGCATACTATGAAACTAAATTTGAAAATGGGGTATGGAAACTGACCCATGGTTCCATGGTCGTTACAAAAGGAGTAAAGTATGGAACTCTTTACTTGATATAAAATTCAGGAAGAACTGGAATGATCAGAATTTCAACTTAGGATGGTATAGAATAATGGAACTGTAAGTTTATTGACCTTAGTGAGAATAATATCAATGTTCTTAAGGCTATAAACACTAAATGGTACAAGTATGGTGCGATCTATTTATCAGAGTAGGATTCCACAACATCATTCCTCATATTGAGGCGAGGTTGACTCGTACACGTAAAAAATGACCAATGTATCATTGTCCCAAAGTATCAACACAATCCAAATATGTTTGGTTAGTTTTCCATATGTCAGTTGTTGTTTTCACTTAAAATGTTGTTCATTTTAAAAAAAGTGAGACACTTAGAGTGATACTGGCCACACCATGCCTCGGATGGAGGCAGGGTTGACTCGTAAATGTCACAAATGACACATGTAATGTTTTCCAAAAGTAATAATACAATCTAAAAGCATTTGGTCACTTTTCTATATGAAAGTTATTGTTTTTACTTAAAATTATGTCCATTTCAAATAAAAGAGAGACACTTTGAGTGATACCGGCCACACCATGCCCTGGATTCAGGTGGGGTTGACTTTTACACATCACAAATGACTCATGAATAATTTTCATAAAGTATAAACAGAATCTGAATGCATTTGGTTGGTTTTCTGTATGCCAGTTGTTGTTTTCACTTAAAATGTTTTCCATTTCAAATAAAGGTCAGACACTTTGAGTGGTTTCGGCCACATCGTACCTCGGATTGAGGCGAGTTTGACTCGTACACATCACATACAACCCATGGATCATTTTTCTAAAGTATCAACATAATCCGAATACATTTGGTCAGTTTTCCATATGCCAGTTGTTTTTACTTAAAATGATGTCCATTTTAAACAAAAGAGAGATAGTTAGAGTGATATCGGCCACACCGTGCCTCAGATTGAAGCAATGTTGACTCCTACATGTCAAATATGACCCATGGATCATTTTCCTAAAGTTTCAATAGAATCTGAATGCGTTTTGTCAGTTTTTCATATTTCAGTTGTTGTTTTCACTTAAAATGATGTCCATTTTAAACAAAAAAGAGACACTTTGAGTGGTGTTGGCCACAGCACGCCTTGTATTGAGGCGGGGTTGACTCTTACATGTCACATATTACCCATAGATCATTTTACTAAATTTTCAATAGAATCTGAATGCATTTAGTTGGTTTTCCGTATGTCAATTGTTGTTTTCACTTAAAATGATGTTCATTTTAAACAAAAGAGAGACACTTTGAGTGGTTTCGGCCACACAGCGCTTCATATTGTGGTAGGGTTGACTAGTACACGTCACATATGACCCATGGATCATTTTCCTAAAGTTTCAACAGAATCCAAATGCATTTGGTCGGTTTTCCGATTGTCAGTTGTTGTTTTCACTTAAAATGATGTCCATTTAAAAAAAAGTGATACATTTTGAGTGTTGTCAGCCACAATGCACCTTGGATTGTGGTAGGGTTGACTCATACACATCACAAATGACCCATGTATCGTTTTCCTAATGTATCAATACAATCCGAATGCGTTTGGTCAGTTTTCCGTATGCCAGTTGTTGTTTTCATTTAAAATCTTATCCATTTCAAATAAAAGTGAGACAGTTTGAGTGGTGTCGGCCACACCGGCCCTAAGATTGAGGTGGAGTTGACTCTTAAATGTCACATATGACCCATGGATCGTTTTCCTAAAGTTTAAATAGAATATGAATGCCTTTGGTCAGTTTTCCGTATGTCAGTTGTTATATTCACTTAAAATGATGTCCTTTTGAAACAAAAGAGAGACACTTTGAGTGGTGTCGGCCACACCGTGCCTCGAATTGAGGTGGGGTTGACTTATACATGTCAAAAATGACCCATGTATCGTTTTCTTAAAGTATAAACACAATCCTAATCCGTTTGGTCAGTTTTTTGTATGCTAGTTTTTTTACTTAAAAGTGTATCCATTTTAAAAAAAATAAAGACACTTGGAGTGGTACTGGCCACACCGTGCCTCGTATTAAGGCGGGGTTGACTCATACATTTCAAAAATGACCCATGGATCCTTTTACTAAGGTATAAATATAATCTTAATGCGTTTGGTCAGTTTTTCGTTTGTCAGTTGTTGTTTTCACTAAAAATGTTGTCCATTTCAAAGAAAAGTGAGACACTTTGAGTGGTGTCAGTCACACTGCACCTCGGATTGAGGTAGAGTTGACTCGTACATGTAAAAAATGACCCATGTATTGTTTTCCTAAAGTTTCAACAGAATATTAATGCATTTAGTCGGTAATCTGTATGTCAGTTGTTGTTTTCACTTAAAATGATGTCCATTTTAAACAAAAGAGAGACATTTTTGAGTGGTTTCGGCCACACTGCACCTCGGATTGAGGTGGGGTTGACTCTTACATGTCAAAAATGACCCATGGATCATTTTCCTAAATTATAAACACAATCGGAATGCGTTTGGTTGGTTTTCTGTATGCCAGTTGTTGTTTTCAATTAAAATCATGTCCATTTCAAATTAAAGTGAGACAGTTTGAGTGGTGTCGGCCACACCGGCCCTCGTATTGAGGCGGGTTTGACTCTTATATGTCACATATGACACATGTATATTTTTCCTAAAGTTTTAATAGAATATGAATTCCTTTGTTTGGTTTTCCATATGTATGTTGTTGTATTCACTTAAAATGATGTCATTTTGAAACAAAAGAGAGACACTTTGGGTAGTGCTGGCCACACCACACCTCGGATTGAGGCAAGGTTGACTCTTACACGTCAAAAATGACCCATGGATCATTTTACTAAAGTATCAACACAATCCGAATGTGTTTGGTCGGTTTTCCATATGCTAGTTGTTTTTACTTAAAAGAGTATCCATTTTAAACAAAAGAAAGACACTTTGAGTGGTACCGACCACATTGTGCCTCAGATTGAGGCGGGGTTGACTCGTACACGTCAAAAACGACCCATGGATACTTTTACTAAAGTATTAATAGAATATGAATGTGTTTGGTCAGTTTTTCATATTCCAGTTGTTGTTTTCGCTTAAAATGTTGTCCATTTCAAAGAAAAGTGAGGCACTTTGAGTTGTGTCGGCTACACTGCACCACAGATTGAGGCGAGGTTGACTCGTACATGTCAAAAATGACCCATGGATTTATGTAAAAAAGTTTCAACAGAATCTAAATGCCTTTTTGTTGGGTTTCTGTATGCTAGTTGTTGTTTTCACTTAAAATGTTGTCCATTTTAAACAAAAGAGAGACACTTTGAGTGTTGTCGGCCACACTGCACCTCAGATTGAGGTGGGGTTGACTTTTACACATCCAAAATGACCCATGTATTGTTTTACTAAAGTATAAACATAATATAAATGTGTTTGGTTGGTTTTCCATATGCTAGTTGTTGTTTTCACTTAAAATGTTGTCCATTTCAAATAAAAGTGAGACACTTCAAGTGATATCAGCCACACCATGCCTCGGATTGAGGCGGGGTTGACTCGTACATGTCAAAAATGACCCATGGATCGTTTTTCTAAAGTATCCATAGAATCCGATTGTGTTTGGTTAGTTTTCCATATATCAGTTGTTGTTTTCACTTAAAATGTTGTCCATTTCAAATAAAAGTGAAACACTTTGAGTGGTATCGGCCACACCATGCCTCGGATTGAGGTGGTGTTGACTTCTACACGTCAAAAATGACTCATGGATCATTGCGATAAAGTATCAACACAATCCTAATCCATTTGGTTGGTTTTCCATATGTCAGTTGTTGTTTTCATTTAAAATGTTGCCCATTTCAAATAAAAGTGAGACACTTTGAGTGGTACCGGCCACACCGTGCCTCGGTTTCAGGTAGGGTTATCTTGTACACGTCACTTGGGCGTTTTGAGTGCCGTCAAGTGAGGATTGAAGATCCGGGTGATTATAATCCTCTCCTTGCTTCCTCTTTTCGATTTGGGTTTCCACTCTTCTCTTATCTTCTTCTGAAGCTCTAAAACCCTCTTTTCTGTTGGGATTTACGGTGAATCTTGAAGAGATATTAGATTGGCATCCGAGGTCTAGGGAGGAGGGTTGGGGGCTATCCGGGGGGCTGTCTGAGGGGTTGTCCGGGGTCCAAGGAGGGGGGTGGGGGCTGTCCGGGGGGCTGTCCCAGGTCCAGGGAGGAGGGTGGTGGGGCTATCTAGGGTCCAAGATGGAGGGTGGGTAATCTATCTAAAACTCTATCTAGGTATCATACATTAAATTGCAATAGGACTACAAACCTCCATGGGGTATCGTCCTGGAGTAGGGCCAAATCACGACATTACCACGATGTGACCGCGGCGTCACAGCAGCGTGACTGCGGTGTGTTGGTCTGGTCCAGTGACATTCGTGGGGCAGGATCTTCCAGCCAGGAGCGAAGGGAGCGGGAGGAGGCGAGGCAACATTCCTATTGTCACCTCCCTCCTCATTAACTATGGGTGAGTAATGTATCTAAAACTCTATTTAGGTGTCAAACATCGAATTCTGATAGGACTACGAACCGTCGTGGGGTGTCATCCTAGAGCAGGGCCAAATCACGGCATTACTGCAGCGTGACCACAGCGTGACCACAGCGTGACCGCGACGTGTTGTCCTGGTCCAACAATATTCATGGGGAATCATCTTTTGGCCAGGAGCGAAGGGGTCAGGAGGAGGTGGGGAAACATTTCGGTCGTCGCCTCCCCCCCCCCATTAACTATGGGTGGGTAATGTATATAAAACTCTATCTAGGTATCATACATCGAATTCCGATAGGACTGTGAACCACCGAGGGGTTTCTTCCTGGAGCAGGGACAAATCACGGCATTATCGTGGGGTGACCATGGCGTGACCACGACATGTTGGCCCGGTCTAGCAACATCTGCGAGGCAGCATCTTCCAACCAGGAGCGAAGGGAGCGGGAGGAAGCGGGGCAACATTTCGGTCGTCGCCTCCCTCCCCATTAACTATGGATGGGTAATGTATCTAAAAATCTATCTAGGTATCATACATCAAATTCCGACAGGACTGCGAATTGTCGCGGGGTGTCGTCCTGGAGCAAGGCCAAATCACAGTGTGACCGTGGTGTGACCGCGGTGTTGTAACGCCCGAGACTTTTATGAGAAAAATTTTGTTTTTATAAATCATCAAAGGAATCTTTTACTACACACAAAACTATCTTGAATTTCTTTACACGCAACTGCGGCCTTCCTCGATAGCTTCTGTCGTACGCAATACCGAGTTTCAGTAAACAATGATATGCTATTAAAATATTATTAAAACTAGCCGTTATGAATAGTAATAACCACTTTTTGAAATTTTATTTTTCAAAATGGAGTTCATTTTTGGATTCGGAATATCGAAATTAGCCTAGGGTGAAATTTTGGTATTTTTCTGAAAATTTTCAATTTTTGATGAATAGTGAAACCACTAAGTGGTAGTTAAAAAAACTGAATTTTTCATAAAACTTAATTTTACCGCTTCTGTGAGTGGAATTTCGAAAATCCGAGAGACACGGTTAATATCAAGGACTAAAATGTGGTTCAATGAGATGAAAATAATTTTTGGTGAATAGTAACTTTTTACTTTTATTTACCACGGTTAAAAGTAAATAGGGTAATTAAGGGTAAAAATGATATTATTATTACCCTTACACATGTCCTAATTCTATTGGACAAGTTTAATTCGACCAAAAACAACCTTAGGAATAAAATATAACCAATTAGGCCCACTTGGATTAGATTATGACATTTATTATTAATTTATTTAAAGAAGGGTTAAATAGTTAAAATCAATGTTTAATAAGTAAATCATTTTTAATATGGGGTTATACATAAGATAAATTCAGATATAAATATTCATTAGAATGCTAAAAATATTTCCAACATAATGGTATTTTATTTGTAATTTTTAGACATTAAATAATTTAATTTATTTCTGACACAAAGATGATACAGTAATTATCTTATTAATGAAATATTGACATAATTAATGTTATAAACACCAAAATAAATGTAATTTGAGACTTTTTATGAATTAAACTAATTTTATAGGTTAATATGACATGTTATTATTGATTTAAGTAACTTGGTTCTAACTAATCATTCTGTTATGAGTTTCACAAAAATCAATTACTAAATAGTGTCAAAATTGACATAAAATAGTTTTTAAAACAAATATTATATTACTAATTGTTATTTTATTTCTAAAAATCTAAGGTTCGGCCAAATGACTTAGATAAGGCTATATATATTAATAATAAAAAACTTGGGGTTCATTTGGCTTGATATAGTAAGTTTATTAACCTTATAGTGTAAGAAAACAAGAAGACACGGTAAAAGTTAAATTATCTAACTTAAAGATAAATCTAAATGATAAGGTTAAAATTGATACCTAAACTTTTCTAAATTCTATTTGATGAGAGTATTTCGACCCATACCCACCTTAGCTTCAAAATATATCAATTTGGAGCTATTTAAAACCGAACTTGACTTTATAATAAAATAATATTTTTAGTTTTCCCAAAGGATCCCCTCTCCTCCCTTATAAAAGGGCACCTCCTCCCCCTCTTCCTCACACCACATTGAGCCTTCAATCTCGGCCAAACCCTGACAATTACTCCTCTCCACTTCCCTAGAAACATCCTATAGGTCCTGGTCTTCTTCAAAGACCAATTTTAGTGCCCTAAAAGAAGGTCTCAAAGAAGCACTTCAAAGAAGAGGTAATGTTCGTTACCGATTATTTCATCTTTATTTCTTCTTCCACTTCTTCTTCTTTAGTTTTTTTATTATGAAGTAATAAAATCAGTATAACTCATATACTGATATGTTATTATAAGTATGAAACAACCCTATTTCACCATCTATCCACCCTACGGAAAAAGAAATCACCGCGCGTGCGTACGTACAGAATACCGTCTCCACGCCGTGGTGTAATCTATTTTCGACCACCACCTTACTTGGATGGGTATAATGGTGTAAATAATGACTATATATGACTATTATAAAGTGATAATGATTCTGAAATAGTATACATACACTCCAATACAATTCCACGATCATAGGAACGATATCATCACTCGTGCGTACGTACGGAATACCATCTCCACGATGTGATGCGACTCGTTCTACATGATCTTCATTTCATAATGATTATATAAATGAATTGAATGAATAAATATGATATATATTACAATAATACCAGTCTGTAAATGAGTTATCTATAACCTAAAGAGAGGAATAAGAATTTATTCGACAAGACACGCATAAGAACAAAAAGTTATAAACACCCGAATAACAAGTAGCAATGAAATATTACTACTAAGAAGCTAGGAATATGACCATATATGATATCATAAAAATAAGTATGATTCTGGAATAAGTCAATAACATTATTTAAATCATTATATAGGAGGTTCGGAAACTTACGAAGCAAAACGGACCTAAGGTAAGGGAAATATCACAATCTCATTTTTATCCGAGATTGTTTATACTTTGGAATTTATTGGGGTGTATTTTATCATCCACATCCATGTTTCCTCAATATGTAATATTTATATCCTTCTACAATAGTTTATATCCAATTTTACCCTTCTGTGAGTTTTTAGTAAAAGATATGAAAGGAATCTTGTGTCGTTTTTCGTACGAGGTACTTTTTGACTTTTCCGACAAAAGTACGAGAAGAATGTTTTTTTTAACTTATACGGCATGAATGTATTTTTAAAACATTATTTCCAAGAAGCCTAATTTACAAGTTTTCAATTTTATTTTTAATCAAATTATTTTAGTTTAAAATTGTATGACATGTTAAGAAAGGAAAAAAAAATTTGAAGAAGAAAGGATATTTTCCTCAAGAATGGAGTTCAAGTGTTTTATCAAAATTATTTTCCATATAAGACAATAAAGGGTTCCGTTTTTATCCCTATTATTACATTGATTTGATTATGTTGTGATGGAATTATTTTGATCAATTCTTTTATCTTATATCAATTTTTTTATGATGTCATGATGTTTAAGATTCCCATTTGTATTACATGGGTTATGCAATGATGTATGATTTATGATTTTGTGGCACACATAAGAATAGTATCATTATGAGATGGTTGGGACCTATATCTCCCTCCAATGCATTGGTTAAATATTTTATATCTCATGAGATAGACATGGCTGGAACGGTAGGTTATACCGGTTCAGTGAAACAGGACTGAAACGAGGAGTGAACTCAGTTCAGAAATGGACTTTGTCCACTAAGATAGTCTTGGAAATGAGTCTTGATAATAAGAAATGATTCTATATGATTATGTGTGTATGCCACAATGTTTCATGTTTTAAGTTATGATTATTGGGATCACATTTCACTACTATGATTTATCCCATGTTATGAAATTATGATCTATTTTCCAGGTTAAGATTTCCAAAATTTATGTGCTTATGTATATGATGTGATTGATATTTCTTTTGTTTACCCTTACTGAGCATTTGAGCTCACCCTTTTGTATGTTTTATTTCCCCAGGTCAGGTAGAAGGTTATTAAGTAAGATATGCCAAAAGGGACTATATATATGATGAAATAAATGGGAGACAGTGTAGACGTTTTATGAACCAGTTGTTTATGTTTCCCAGTTTCTAAAGAAACTATACCTATACGGTCCTTTCATGGTTTTGTTATATGTTGTAATAAGTATGCTTCAATTTTGAAGTATTAATAATGTATGTAAAGTATGGGTCGTTATAGTTGGTATCAGAGGAAAGGTATAGTCAACCTTTGGAAACTAGGATGTGAAAACCTTAGTAAGAACCCTAAGGATAATTCTAAGCATAGAAAACAATCTTAGTGTTTTAGAAATGGCCATGAATAACCTAGGATAAGACCTTAAGTGTGAAATATTATTCTTGATTATGTGGTTTTCCTATTATAATTAGTTTTGCTCACACTATTATTCTTGGTTTTAGTCAATGGCTGGAACCCGAAGGAATCGTGTTAATGCGGAATGCGACGGGCAATGCAATGATTGTCCCTCTGAGCAACCAAACATTATGGGAGCTGGAATGAAAAATATTGTACCCATGATCACACAACTTTCTCAAGCTATGAATCATGCTGGACTTCCAAACGAGCAAAGGAAGGAGCAACATTCTGTTGAATCCTTCATGAGTCAGCGTCCACCTTCTTTCAGCGGGTCTACTGATCCATTAGTTGCTGAAAAATGGATTAGTACTACTGAAAAGATATTTTCAGTTCTTCAATGTTCTGAACATGATAAAGTCATCCTAGCAGTGTATTGTTTGGAAGGAGATGCTGATCAATGGTGGAATCTTATTAAGAATACGAGGCAAAGGGATGAAATTGAGTCCATGGAATGGGACGAGTTCAAGAACTTATTTTTCAATAAGTACTTCCCTCGTATTCTCCGAACAAAGATGGAGAAAGATTTTCTTGAACTGAAGAAAAGGATGATGAATCTGTTGGTACCTATGAAGAAAATTTTACAAGACTTGCAAGGTACGCTTCTGGTATTATTATCCAACCTGAGAGTAAGATCGATCGATTATTTAGTGGCTTAAAACCAAGTCTTCGAAGGGCCTTAGCCATAAGGTACTTCAATAGCTACGAGGAAATCGTTTGATGTGCTCTCAAAGTTGAGATGGGGATTAGAGTAACCCATCAGTCATATGGGTTTGATAAGAAGAGGAAAATGGAATTCAAAGGAAAATCTAAAGAGCACACTGAAAAGAAGATGAGCTTTCCCTTATTCTCAAAGTGTGGAAAGAAACATGGAGGGAGTTTTCTTAAAGGTACAAGTAAATGTTTCAAATGTGGAAAGGAAGGTCATCGGGCATTTGAATGCCGCGATGATGGGAAGAAGATATCTAATGATGAAAACAAAGGAATGGATACACAGAATGAACCTACTACACTTCAATGTTTCAAGTGCAAGGAGATGGGACATTATGCCAATAAATTCCCTAATCCAAGGGTTGATGATGATGGTCGACGTCAACAAACTCTTAAGGCTAAAGACAAAGGAAAGTCACATGCAATTTCTATCAGCGATGTGGAGTACGATAACGATGTGGTGAAAGGTACACTTACCATCCACTCTAAAGTAGAAAATGTTTTATTTGATTTTGGATCCACCCACTCTTTTATTTCTAAAGAATTTTCTAAGGGTATCACCATATTACCTCAACAATTAGATGTTGAGTTAGCTGTGACAACACCTAATGGCACAACAGTCGCATCAAAAGTTTATAATTCTTCTCCGATCGAAGTTTGTGGGAAAGTGCTTCCTGCAAATCTTGTGATCCTTCCTATAGTGGAATTTTATGTGATTCATGGCATGGATTGGCTTTCTTTATATGGATCTCATATCAATTTCCAAAGAAGGGAAGTCACATTTCATATTCCAGATCAATCTATGATCGTCTATCGATGCAAGGATGAACATAACCTTCCAGTGGAAATTTCTTCCATCTTATGGGTCTTGATTCCACTAAATGAAGGTTATTTATCTCAAATGGTTGGTGAGAAACTCACGATTAATAATATTCCCATTTTACGGGAGTTTGATGATGTCTTTCCGGAGGAATTACCGGGTCTTCCACCAAATCATGAAGTTGAATTCTCAATAGAACTCGTACCGAGTGCTTTGCCTATTTCAAAGACACCTTATAGAATGGCCCTAATTGAGTTGTAGGAATTGAAGAAGCAACTCCAAGAGAATCTTGATAAGGGATTCATACGCCCTAGTGCGTCACCTTGGGGAGAACCTGTTCTATTTGTTAAGAATAAAGATGGATCAATGAGACTCTGCATTGATTATCGAGAACTCAACAAGATCACTATCAAGAACCAATATCCTCTCCCACGCATTGATGACTTATTTGACCAACTACGCCGAGCTCAATACTTTTCCAAGATTGATCTTCGTTCAGGGTATCATCAATTAAGGGTCAAAAGGGAGGATATACCAAAGACGGCTTTCCGTACAAGGTATGGACACTATGAATTTATAGTGATTCCATTTGGTCTTACTAATGCCCCTGCTATCTTCATGGATCTGATGAATAGAGTCTTTAGAGACTATCTTGATCAATTTGTGGTAGTCTTTATAGATGATATTCTTGTCTATTCAAAGAGAAAGGAATAACATGAAGATCACTTGATAATTATATTGAAGACCCTGAGAAAGGAGAAGCTTTATGCCAAATTTACCAAGTGTGAATTTTGGCTTCAAAAAGTTTCATTTTTGGGTCACATAATCTCAAAAGAGGGGATATATGTGGATCCAGCAAAAACAGAGGTAATCAAAAGATGGTCGAGACCAACAACAGTAACTGAGATCCGAAGTTTTCTTGGTTTGGCTGGATATTATCGACGTTTTGTGAAAGATTTTTCACGATTATCTAATCCACTCACCAAGTTGACTCGGAAAGGAGTTATGTTTGTTTGGACGGAGGAATGTGAAGAGAATTTGAAGGATTTGAACAGAAGGTTATCCAGCGCACCTGTGCTCACACTTCCTTGTAGTGGAGAAAGATTTGTGATCTATAGTGATGCATCCAAGAAGGGATTGGGGTGTGTTCTTATGAAAAATTATATGGTGATAGCTTATGCCTCACGACAGTTGAAAATCCATGAGAAAAATTACCCAACACATGATTTGGAGTTAGCTGCGATAATCTTTGCATTAAAGATTTGGAGGCATTATCTTTATGGAGAAAGGTGTGACATTTATACTAATCATAAAAGTTTAAAGTATATTTTCACACAAAAGGAGCTGAATATGCGTCAAAGAAGATGGTTGGAGATGATTAAGGATTATGACTGCTCAATCCATTACCACCCTGGGAAAGCAAACAAGGTGGCATATGCATTAAGTCGACAAGACCATGCCAGTTTATCCATGATGAGGATCACAAAAGATGCAATATTTATGGATTTACAAAGGATGGATCTTGGATTTATAATTAAAGGGAAAAAATATTATCTTTCTCAAATGAATTTTCAACAATCTATACATGTGAAGATTAAAGAGTCACATAAAGAAGATTTCGAGTTACAAAAGAAGGTGAGAAATGTTCTTGAATTCAACCTTGATTGTAATGGGATAATAAAGTTCAGGAATTGGGTTTGTGTTCCTCCCATCCCGAAATTAAAGAAGGAGCTGCTGGATGAGGCTCATAGTTCTTCATTCTCTATTCATCCTGGAAGCACGAAGATGTATAGGGACCTGAAAGAGTACTTCTGGTGGGATGGCATGAAAAGAGATGTTGCTGAATATGTCTCTCAATGCTTGGTTTGTCAGCAAGTTAAAGCTGAGAGACAGAAGTCTAAGGGGATGTTACAACCATTACCCATACTCGAATGGAAATGGGAAAACATCACTATGGACTTTGTCACAGGACTTCCTAAAACACCCAAAGGCAATAATGCTATCTGGGTCATAGTTGATCGTCTTACCAAGTCTGCACACTTCATTTCTATTAGAGAGGATTTCTCTCTGGATCAGCTTTCCAAGATATATGTAAATGAAGTGTTAAGATTGCATGGAGTACCACTTTCTATTATATCTGATCGGGATCTGAGATTTACCTCGAAGTTCTGGCGAAGTCTTCAGCATACTCTGGATACAGAGTTTATTTTCAGCACTGCTTATCATCCTCAGACAGACGGTCAGTCTGAGAGAAAAATTCAAACCCTAGAAGATATGCTGAGAGCTTGATTTATGTATTTTAAAGGTGGTTGGGATCAACAACTACCTTTTGTGGAATTTTCTTATAATAATAGCTTTCACTCCAGTATTCAGATGGCTACTTATGAAGCTCTCTATGGAAAGAAATGCAGGACTCCAACTTGCTGGGATAAAGTTGGGGAAAGAAATCTATTAGGACCTGATCTCGTTCATGAAATGGCAGAAAAGGTCAGATCTATTCAACAACACCTAAGAGCATCTCAGAGTCAACAGAAAAGTTATGCCGACAACCGAAGAAAAGACCTAGAGTTTAAGGTGGGTGATAAAGTGTTCTTACAAATATCTCCCTGGAAGAGAGTCATGATATTTGGGAAGAAGGGGAAGTTGAGCCCTAGATATATCGGTCCTTTCAAAATACTGGATCGTGTCGGGAAGGTAGCTTACCGATTGGCGCTTCCACCGAATCTCTCTCAAGTACACGATGTGTTCCATGTATCTCTCCTGAGAAAGTACATACCTGATCCTTCACATGTACTCAGCTCAGAAGTTGTACCGCTGGAGCAAGATCTTTCTTATGAAGAACAGCCGATAGAGATTCTGGATCGTAGCGAAAAAATTCCTACGAAACAAGACCACTCGCTTGGTGAAAGTTTTATGGAGGAACCACCAATTAGAAGAAGCTACATGGGAGCTTGAGGATATGATGAGGGAGAGGTATCCTCATTTGTTTGTGACAAAGTGACGAATTTCGAGGGCGAAATTCATTTTAAGGGGGGTAGAATGTAACGCCCGAGACTTTTATGAGAAATATTTTGTTTTTATAAATCATCAAATGAATCTTTTACTACACACAACACTAGCTTGGCTTGCTTTACACGCAACCGCGGCCTTCCTCAATAGCTTGTGTCATATGCAATACCGAGTTTCAGTAAACAATGATATGCTATTAAAATATTATTAAAACTAGCAGTTATGAATAGTAATAACCACTTTTTGAAATTTTATTTTTCAAAATGGACTTCATTTTTGGATTCGGAATATCGAAATTAGCCTAGGGTGAAATTTTGGTATTTTTCTGAAAATTTTCAATTTTTGATGAATAGTGAAACCACTAAGTGGTAGTTAAAAAAACCGAATTTTTCATAAAACTTAATTTTACCGCTTCTGTGAGTGGAATTTCGAAAATCTGAGAGACACGGTTAATATCAAGGACTAAAATGTGGTTCAATGAGATGAAAATAATTTTTGGTGAATAGTAACTTTTTACTTTTATTTACCACGGTTAAAAGTAAATAGGGTGATTAAGGGTAAAAATGATATTATTCTTACCCTAACACATGTCCTCATTCTATTGTACAAGTTTAATTCGACCAAAAACAACCTTAGGAATAAAATATAACCATTTAGGCCCACTTGGATTAGATTAGGACATTTATTATTAATTTATTTAAAGAAGGGTTAAATAGTTAAAATCAATGTTTAATAAGTAAATCATTTTTAATATGGGGTTATACATAAGATAATTCGGCTATAAATATTCATTAGAAAGCTAAAAAGATTTATTACATAATGGTATTTTATTTGTAATTTTTAGACATTAAATAATTTAATTTATTTCTGACACAAAGATGATGCAGTAATTATCTTATTAATGAAATATTGACATAATTAATGTTATAAACACCAAATTAAATGTAATTTGAGACTTTTTATGAATTCCACTAATTTTATAGGTTAATATGACATTTTAGTATTTATTTAAGTAACTTGGTTCGAAATAATCTGTAAAGACCCGTAAAATTCAAGGGAAATTTTTTCTTAATTTTCTTTCGAATTTTACAAGAGCGCGGTTTCTGACGGCACCTGATTCCGAGGCCCGGAGTGCCCGGAATTAATTTCCGAAGTTTGGCTCGGGTACGTTCAGTGAACGAACGAGCGGGATTTCCTAACTTTTGATCCAGTGCTCGGAATTGAAATCTGAGGACACCGATGAACTCGTAGCGCCGATATTCGCTTAAGGAGACCTTTACCGAAGTTGCGTTTGCCTAGGAGGAGATGTTTAATTTTCTGGATGAAATGAAGAGTAAAATAAATTTGTTATACAATATTTATTTTATTTATCTTCTTAAGTGGTTATATCCTAAGTGTGGAAGTTGGGGTGGAATCACAAGTTCCTAACTAACCAAGTGAGGATTAAGGTGAGGTGGGGCCCACACGAGCCCCAACCCTTCACCTTCCCCTTAACTCTCTTCTACCCCCTTAAACTCCCTTGCACTTAATGTGCCAAAACCCCTCAATTTCCCTAACTCCCCTCTCTCCCTCTTAAAGGCTTGACAACTTAACTTTTAATTAATTATACAACTCATGTATAATTAATAAGTGAGTTTAATTTTGAGTTTTTGAAATTCAAACTCTTGAATTCCAAAGGTTGGGTTGTGTTAATAAATTAAGTGTAAGCTTGATTTATTTTTGGGTTAGTTCCTTTGTTACTTGAGAGGATTGGGAGAATCGTTGAGAGACTTGAAGATCTTCTTCGTCTTCGACGAAGAACGTGAAGAACGGTTCTTCTCCAACAAAGAACATCGATCCCACGACCATCGAGACTCGGCGTCCCAGATTCTTCCGTCTTCATCTTCCTCCTCGACAAGGGAGAAGTCGCCGATCGTGGTAATCATCGCCAACGACAACGTACCTCTCTTCTTCGTCTTATGCGACAAGTGAAGAGACGTCGTTCCCTCCTCGGACGCACCCCGACGTCCACGGAATCTACGTCCGACGCCGCGACGCCTTCCTCCGCGATAACCGACGTGTGACGTCAATTTTCAAGGTAGGGGGTTTGTCCTTTTTTAAATTACGTGTTTTCATTCCCTCGAACATGAAAGAATAATCTGTTGGGCGTAGTTCCAAATTTTATTAAAAATTGTGAAACTTTCATTGTTGTGTTTATACGATTGGCCAACTGATATCGTTATAACGGGAGGAGACCGGACCGCACGAACACGGCCGATTCTCCTCCCCCTTCTATTCTTTCGTGTTAATTTAGCGGAGACAGCGCGGTGTCGTCGCAACCGCGCAGGAAGAAAAGAATTAATGGCCGGAGCGAGCTGCGACGAAGAAACGCGGTGCCGACGCACCGCGTCGTTGTTTACGAAAGAGACCGCGGCCGGAGACGGGCCACGGCGGAACAAGGAGGCGACCGGCGGCCAGCCGGGCCGCCGGCGCCGGAGATCATGAAGGGCCGCGGCGGAGCAGCCAGGGGCGCCGGCCTCGCCGGCGCCGGAGAACAGGAAGGCCGCGGCGGAGCAGCCAGAAGGCGGCCGGCCTCGCCGGCCGCCGGAGATCGGGGAAGAGCCGCGGCTACGGCCGCGGCGGAGAAGAAGAAGGCGGCCGGCCGCGCCGGCCGCCGGTTTGGTTATCAGGCGGGACCCGCGGGTCCCGCGTGAGAAAGAAACGGCCGACCGAGATCCGAAAAAAGGGGGGGTTTACCCCCCCCCCCCCCCCCCCCCCCGCGTGCGGCACATGTGCGGCCCCCTGGCCGCGCCGCCACCGGCCGGGCCGGGTCCAGCGGACCGGGTCGGTCCGACCCGGTTCGGGTCAGACCAGGGGGGGTCGGGCCGGGTCGGCCCGGACCCGGACCCCCCGTTTTCGAGATGACTTCGGTCTTTTGGCCATAACTTGAGCCACGGACCTCCGATCGATGAACCGTCTGCGGCAACGCGATCCTTGGATCGAGACGGTCGTTTCGGTATACTATACTCAAGGCGCACCTTCTTTTTCGGGAGCCTACGTGGTTAAAACTCCGTAGTTAAGCGTGTTTGGCTTAGTGTAGTGATCAGGATGGGTGACCTCCTGAGAAGTTTTCCAGGGTGGGTGTGAGACGGAAAGGCTGATATCTTTCAGACTGGACGTCCGATTGACGAACCGTCAGCGGCGATGCGATCCTTGGATCGAGACGGTCGTTTCGGTTTATCGCACTCAAGGTTTTGGATTACTTTGAGTTCGGCCGGGTTGGTTCGTTCACGAAACCAACCGGGCCTTCGGAGCGGAAACGCTCATATCTTGAGCTACGGACGTCCGATCGACGTGCCGTCAGCTTTGTTGTGTTCCTCTTAGTGAGACGGATCTTTTGGAATAATCCGCCCGAGGTTTGGACGCAGGTGGAGTACGGTCGGGTTGGTTTTGCCTTAAAAACCAACCGGGCCCCGGGGACGAAAATGCCAATAACTCTCAGACCGGGCATCCGATTGACGCGCCGTCTGTTGCGTTGAGTTCCTGTTGACGATACGGAACTTTTGGATACATCAACTCTGGACTTTGTGACAGTTGATGTATCAGCCTCTCGGCTCGTGAAGCGGACCCTCCGAACGAGCTTGCTGTGTGCGGGAACCCTAGTGCTGGCTGCGACTGTTACTGTGACTGCTACTGCTACTATTGCTACTGTGACTGCGACGACGACAGTACAGAGATCCTGTGTGGATTCGACGACGACGACTACAGCACTCAGCGATCCTACGTGGATCAGTGCTACAGGTCCTGTGTGGGCCCGATCCTGTGTGGGTCCGATCCTGTGTGGGTCCTTGCGCTCAGCGGTCCTGTGTGAACCAGCGCCTACAGGTCCTGTGTGGGCCCGATCCTGTGTGGGTCTTTGCGGGGGTTAGTTACCTATCGATCCTTCGTGGGTCCGACGACTTAGATGGATCAGTGATCATCTTTATCGTCCTTTGAAGAAGTATACCTGTGTGAGCTGAATCCTGTTGCTTTCCTGTGTGGATTGTGTTGTGCAATCCTGTGTGGATTACGTTTTGCTTTCCTGTGTGGAATACGTTTACTTTCCTGTGTGGACTGAGTTGTACTTGGTCTCGGAGGTTGGAGCGTATTTGAAATTGATGACTTAGGTATATGTATGGGAATATACCTAAGCAGTATCGGTTGTTACTTCGTGATTGTACCTTTCTTCATGGTTTATCCTTTGTGGATTTGAGAGACCTTCAGGGGTCTCGGGGTCCCTACTGAGTAGCTTATACTCACCCCTGCACGGGCTTTGCCCGCACTACGTTGTGTTGGTTGCAGACGACGGACAGCGTTGACCTTAGCTGAGGCTTGCAGAGCGGGACGGTACCCGGAGGTGGACCACTGGGCGGGACGTGCACGGAGCGGACGGCGAGACCTGTGGAGCAGAGGAGCTATCTGTACCCACCCTTCAGGTGGGATTTCTAGTGGACATCTCGGTGTAGCGGCATTTACTTTTCAGTTGTTGTTTTCCCTTTCGAGATTGTACTTTACTTTCAGTTTGGGTTTGTATACTGGCCCATTTACTTTTCCGCACTTTCAGTTGTACTCTGCTTTTGTTTAGTGTTTACTTTCCGCTTGCTTACTCTGTGGTGTTTGTTTATTTTCAAAGGCAATGCCTTCCCTTTTTACCGGGATTTACGCCTTGGTGCTAGTCGCCAGCCCCTGGCCTATGGAAGGCGGGCTTGGGGTAGTCACGGCACGGACCCCGAGGGCGGGTCGTGACAAATTGGTATCAGAGGAGTTCGGTTCTACCGCGAACTCTGGTCTTTTCTATGTGAAGCAATAATGTTTAGCGTATTGAGTGTGGTTATCAGTCCAGGGAGTCCAGTGTTGGTGCGGCGGCCGACATATCCGTACACCAGGACCCTGACTTCTGATTTCCGACTTAATGCACGAAAACATTGATTGCGTGTGTGTTTCAAAGTTTTCTCTGTGATTTCTTTGTGTCAGCTCACCAGGTATACTGTTTGACCGTGGCGCACCTGTTTCCTTTCAGGATGGCCCCACGACGGTAGCCAGCTAGGGTTCCGAGAGTCGAGCGTGACGGCAGCCCACCGAGCGACGAGGCCTCGGTGCAGGGCCCTTTGTCAGCAGTGGCACCGGCGGTAGAACTACCCGCCGAGCCCCCGATGCTTCCAGCGCCAGCCGCTGACGATGCACGTCGCCTCAGCGCACTGCATGAGTTTCAGCGCCAGCGACCACCCAGGTTTCACGGGGAGACGGATCCCCAGGCAGCAGAGGAATGGCTTGAGGCAGTGGTACGTGTGTTTAGGCTAGTGAGGACGCCAGCAGACTTCATGGTGATCTTTGCTGCCAGCCTCCTTCAGGCAGCAGCAGGCAGGTGGTGGAGCCACTTGTTTCAGTTCTGCGATGGGATGACCTTCGCATGGGAAGACTTCGAGACCTTCTTCAGGGTGGAGTTTGTGCCAGTAGCTCTACACCCCGAGCGTGTACAGGAGCTTCTGCCTTTGCCGCGTGTTTTTCGATCAGTAGACGAGTCATCTGTGGGCAGTAGACAGATGATGCAGAGGTCCAGGAGGACCAGACTAGCAGTTGGACGATCTCGGGTTTTAGGACCGGTGGTGCGGGGCACCCGAGGTGGGGTCAGAGCCAGGCGTGCCAGAAACGGACAATGTTACTCCTATGGCGGGAAGGGTCACCTGGCACGCGACTGTCCGACTCCTCGTACGATTGATCAGCGGGTGTTAGAGGAGCCACTGAGACAGAAGCAGCGGCGAGTGCTTGAGCAACAACCGAGTAGTGGACAAGGCAGTAGAGCTCCGAGAGCAGGTGGACAGGAGCAGAAATAGTGGATACATCCTTTGTACTTCTGGTTCCTTGTTTCTTTTGTGTAACGTCTTGTTTTATGAGCTGCAATAATAAAAGGCGCATACCTTTGTGATATTTTCGTTCCTGTCCTCTTTTGTGATGTTACTAAGAGGTTCCAGTTTTGGCTGTTGACTTGACCCTCACTTGTGAGACATCTACTGGAGGAGACCCAGTTACCACACACTGATGCCGAGAGTGTGACTCAACCCTTGGAGGCGAGAGTAACAGTTGAATCTCTTAGTAGTAGCGTCGAGGCCTTACGACGTCATCCTTGGTATGGATTAGTATCATCCATGTTAGGATTGACTGTTTTAGGCGAAGAATGTGGTTCATCCAGGGGATGAGACCAGATTTCTCTTATCGGCAAAGAAGAAATCTTGCAGCTCCTGTGGGACCTAAGATGGTCCAGGTCATCCAGGGGCGGATGAGTACAGCTCAGAGCCGGCAGAAGTCTTATGCTAACAGGAAGCGGAGGCCACTGGAGTTCGAGGGTGGCGACCACGTCTTCTTGCGGGTCTCACCTCGACGTGGTATTCGGAGATTTGGCCGAGGCGGCAAGTTATCTCCGCGCTTCATCGGACCCTTCCAGGTCCTTAGCAGGATTGGTGAGGTGGCTTATCGCCTGGCTCTACCACCTCAGTTGCACCGGGTGCACGATATCTTCCACGTGTCTCAGCTGAGGAGAGACGTGCACGACCCGACGCACATCATTGACCATGGGGAGCTTGACGTTGACGATGGGGCGACTTTTACGGAGGTCCCGGTGGAGATAGAGGATCGACAGGAGCGGGTCCTACGTGGGCGATCGATTCCTCTTGTGCGCATCAGATGGAAGCACGGGAACCTCCAGGAAAGCACATGGGAGCGGGAGGCTCAGATGCGTGATCAGTACCCTCATTTGTTTCCCTAGTTTTGATGTATCTTTACGGGGACGTAAAGCCCTGAGGTGGGAGTAATGTAAAGACCCGTAAAATTCAAGGGAAATTTTTTCTTAATTTTCTTTGGAATTTTACAAGAGCGCGGTTTCTGACGGCACCTGATTCCGAGGCCCGGAGCGCCCGGAATTAATTTCCGAAGTTTGGCTCGGGTACGTTCAGTGAACGAACGAGCGGGATTTCCTAACTTTTGATCCGGTGCTCGGAATTGAAATCTGAGGACACCGATGAACTCGTAGCGCCGATATTCGCTTAAGGAGACCTTTACCGAAGTTACGTTTGCCTAGGAGGAGATGTTTAATTTTCTGGATAAAATGAAGAGTAAAATAAATTTGTTATACAATATTTATTTTATTTATCTTCTTAAGTGGTTATATCCTAAGTGTGGAAGTTGGGGTGGAATCACAAGTTCCTAACTAACCAAGTGAGGATTAAGGTGAGGTGGGGCCCACACGAGCCCCAACCCTTCACCTTCCCCTTAACTCTCTTCAACCCCCTTAAACTCCCTTGCACTTAATGTGCCAAAACCCCTCAATTTCCCTAACTCCCCTCTCTCCCTCTTAAAGGCTTGACAACTTAACTTTTAATTAATTATACAACTCATGTATAATTAATAAGTGAGTTTAATTTTGAGTTTTTGAAATTCAAACTCTTGAATTCCAAAGGTTGGGTTGTGTTAATAAATTAAGTGTAAGCTTGATTTATTTTTGGGTTAGTTCCTTTGTTACTTGAGAGGATTGGGAGAATCGTTGAGAGACTTGAAGATCTTCTTCGTCTTCGACGAAGAACGTGAAGAACGGTTCTTCTCCGACAAAGAACATCGATCCCACGACCATCGAGACTCGGCGTCCCAGATTCTTCCGTCTTCATCTTCCTCCTCGACAAGGGAGAAGTCGCCGACCGTGGTAATCATCACCAACGACAACGTACCTCTCTTCTTCGTCTTAAGCAACAAGTGAAGAGACGTCGTTCCCTCCTCGGACGCACCCCGACGTCCACGGAATCTACGTCCGACGCCGCGACGCCTTCCTCCGCGATAACCGACGTGTGACGTCAATTTTCAAGGTAGGGGGTTTGTCCTTTTATAAATTACGTGTTTTCATTCCCTCGAACATGAAAGAATAATCTGTTGGGCGTAGTTCCAAATTTTATTAAAAATTGTGAAACTTTCATTGTTGTGTTTATACGATTGGCCAACTGATATCGTTATAACGGGAGGAGACCGGACCGCACGAACACGGCCGATTCTCCTCCCCCTTCTATTCTTTCGTGTTAATTTAGCGGAGACAGCGCGGTGTCGTCGCAACCGCGCAGGAAGAAAAGAATTAATGGCCGGAGCGAGCTGCGACGAAGAAACGCGGTGCCGACGCACCGCGTCGTTGTTTACGAAAGAGACCGCGGCCGGAGACGGGCCGCGGCGGAACAAGGAGGCGACCGGCGGCCAGCCGGGCCGCCGGCGCCGGAGATCATGAAGGGCCGCGGCGGAGCAGCCAGGGGCGCCGGCCTCGCCGGCGCCGGAGAACAGGAAGGCCGCGGCGGAGCAGCCAGAAGGCGGCCGGCCTCGCCGGCCGCCGGAGATCGGGGAAGAGCCGCGGCTACGGCCGCGGCGGAGAAGAAGAAGGCGGCCGACCGCGCCGGCCGCCGGTTTGGTTAGCAGGCGGGACCCGCGGGTCCCGCGTGAGAAAGAAACGGCCGGCCTTAGGCCGGCCGAGATCCGAAAAAAGGGGGGGTTTACCCCCCCCCCCCCCCCCCCCCCCCCGCGTGCGGCACATGCGCGGCCCCCTGGCCGCGCCGCCACCGGCCGGGCCGGGTCCAGCGGACCGGGTCGGTCCGACCCGGTTCGGGTCGGATCCGAATCGGGTCGACCCGGTTCGGGTCAGACCAGGGGGGGTCGGGCCGGGTCGGCCCGGACCCGGACCCCCCGTTTTCGAGACGACTTCGGTCTTTTGGCCATAACTTGAGCCACGGACCTCCGATCGATGAACCGTCTGCGGGAACGCGATCCTTGGATCGAGACGGTCGTTTCGGTATACTATACTCAAGGCGCACCTTCTTTTTCGGGAGCCTACGTGGTTAAAACTCCGTAGTTAAGCATGCTTGGCTTAGTGTAGTGATCAGGATGGGTGACCTCCTGGGAAGTTTTCCAGGGTGGGTGTGAGACGGAAAGGCTGATATCTTTCAGACTGGACGTCCGATTGACGAACCGTCAGCGGCGATGCGATCCTTGGATCGAGATGGTCGTTTCGGTTTATCGCACTCAAGGTTTCGGATTACTTTGAGTTCGGCCGGGTTGGTTCGTTCACGAAACCAACCGGGCCTTCGGAGCGGAAACGCTCATATCTTGAGCTACGGACGTCCGATCGACGTGCCGTCAGCTTTGTTGTGTTCCTCTTAGTGAGACGGATCTTTTGGCATAATCCGCCCGAGGTTTGGACGCAGGTGGAGTACGATCGGGTTGGTTTTGCCTTAAAAACCAACCGGGCCCCGGGGACGAAAATGCCAATAACTCTCAGACCGGGCGTCCGATTGACGCGCCGTCTGTTGCGTTGAGTTCCTGTTGACGATACGGAACTTTTGGATACATCAACTCTGGACTTTGTGACAGTTGATGTATCAGCCTCTCGGCTCGTGAAGCGGACCCTCCGAACGAGCTTGCTGTGTGCAGGAACCCTAGTGTTGGCTGCGACTGTTACTGTGACTGCTACTGCTACTATTGCTACTGTGATTGCGACGACGACAGTACAGAGATCCGGTGTGGATTCGACGACGACGACTACAGCACTCAGCGATCCTACGTGGATCAGTGCTACAGGTCCAGTGTGGGCCCGATCCTATGTGGGTCCGATCCTGTGTGGGTCCTTGCGCTCAGCGGTCCTGTGTGAACCAGCGCCTACAGGTCCTGTGTGGGCCCGATCCTGTGTGGGTCTTTGCGGGGGTTAGTTACCTATCGATCCTTCGTGGGTCCGACGACTTAGATGGATCAGTGATCATCTTTATCGTCCTTTGAAGAAGTATACCTGTGTGAGCTGAATCCTGTTGCTTTCCTGTGTGGATTGTGTTGTGCAATCCTGTGTGGATTACGTTTTGCTTTCCTGTGTGGAATACGTTTAATTTCCTGTGTGGACTGAGTTGTACTTGGGCTCGGAGGTTGGAGCGTATTTGAAATTGATGACTTAGGTATATGTATGGGCATATACCTAAGTAGTATCGGTTGTTACTTCGTGATTGTACCTTTCTTCATGGTTTATCCTTTGTGGATTTGAGAGACCATCAGGGGTCTCGGGGTCCCTACTGAGTAGCTTATACTCACCCCTGCATGGGCTTTACCCGCACTACGTTGTGTTGGTTGCAGACGACGGACAGCGTTGACCTTAGCTGAGGCTTGCAGAGCGGGACGGTACCCGGAGGTGGACCACTGGGCGGGACGTGCACGGAGCGGACGGCGGGACCTGTGGAGCAGAGGAGCTATCTGTACCCACCCTTCAGGTGGGATTTCCAGTGGACATCTCGGTGTAGCGGCATTTACTTTTCAGTTGCTGTTTTCCCTTTCGAGATTGTACTTTACTTTCAGTTTGGGTTTGTATACTGGCCCATTTACTTTTCCACACTTTCAGTTGTACTCTGCTTTTGTTTAGTGTTTACTTTCCGCTTGCTTACTCTGTGGTGTTTGTTTATTTTCAAAGGCAATGCCTTCCCTTTTTACCGGGATTTACGCCTTGGTGCTAGTCGCCAGCCCCTGGCCTATGGAAGGCGGGCTTGGGGTAGTCACGGCACGGACCCCGAGGGCGGGTCGTGACATAATCATTCTGTTATGATTTTCACAAAAATCAATTACTAAATAGTGTCAAAATTGACATAAAATAGTTTTTAAAACAAATATTATATTACTAATTGTTATTTTATTCCTAAAAATATAAGGTTCGGCCAAATGACCTAGATAAGGCTATATATATTAATAATAAACAACATGGGGTTCGTTTGGCTTGATATAGTAAGTTTATTAACCTTATAGTGTAAGAAAACAAGAAGACACGGTAAAAGTTAAATTATCTAACTTAAAGATAAATCTAAATGATAAGGTTAAAATTGATACCTAAACTTGTCTAAATTCTATTGGATGATATTATTTCGACCCATCCCCACCTTATCTTAGAAATATATCAATTTGGAGCTATTTAAAACCGAACTTGACTTTATAATAAAATAATATTTTTAGTTTTCCCAAAGGAGCCCCTCTCCTCCCTTATAAAAGGGCACCTCCTCCCCCTCTTCCTCACACTACATTGAGCCTTCAAGCTCGGCCAAATCCTGCCAATTACTCCTCTCCACTTCCCTAGAGACATCCTAGAGGTCCTGGTCTTCTTCAAAGACCAATTTTAGTGCCCTGAAAGTAGGTCTCAAAGAAGCACTTCAAAGAAGAGGTAATGTCCGTTACCGATTCTTTCATCTTTATTTCTTCTTCCACTTCTTCTTATTTAGTTGTTTCATTATGAAGTAATAACATCAGTATCACTCATATACTGATATTTTATTATAAGTAGGAAACAACCCTATTTCACCATCTATCCATCCTACGGAAAAAGAAATCACCGCGCGTGCGTACGTACGGAATACCGTCTCTACGCCGTGGTGTAATCTATTTTCAACCACCACCTTACTTGGATGGGTATAATGGTGTAAATAATGACTATATATGACTATTATAAAGTGATACTGATTCTGAAATAGTATACATACACTCCAATACAATTCCACGATCATAGGAACGATATCATCACTCGTGCGTACGTACGGAATACCATCTCCACGATGTGATGCGACTCGTTCTACATGATATTCATTTCATAATGATTATATAAATTAATTTAATGAAGGAATATGATATATATTACACTAATACCATTCTGGAAATTAGTTACCTATAACCTAAAGAGAATAATAAGAATTTATTCGACAAGACACGCATAAGAACAAAAAGTTATAAACACCCGAATAACAAGTAGCAATGAAATATTACTACTAAAAAGCTAAGAATATGACCATATATGATATCATAAAAATAAGTATTATTCTGGAATAAGTCAATAACATTATTTAAATCATTATACAGGAGGTTCGGACACTTACGAAGCAAAACGGACCTAAGGTGAGGGAAATATCACTATCTCATTTTTATCCATGATTGCTTATACTTTGGAATTTATTGGGGTGTATTTTATCATCCACAAACATGTTTCCTCAATATGTAATATTTATATCCTTCTACAATAGTTTATATCCAATTTTACCCTTCGGTGAGTTTTTATTAAAAGATATGAAAGGAATCTTTTGTCGTTTTTTGTACGAGGTACTTTTTGACTTTTCCGACAAAAGTACGCGAAGAATGTTTTTTTAACTTATACGACATGAATGGATTTTTAAAACATTATTTCCAAGAAGCCTCCTTTACAAGTTTTCAATTTTATTTTTAATCAATTTCTTTTAGTTTAAAATTTTATGACATGTTAAGAAAGGAAAAAAAAATTTTGAAGAAGAAAAGATATTTTCCTCAAGAATGGAGTTCAAGTGTTTTATCAAAATTATTTTCCATCTAAGACAATAAAGGGTTCTGTTTTTATCCCTATTATTACATTGATTTTATTATGTTGTGATGGAATTATTTTTATGAATTCTTTTATCTTATATGAATTGTTTTATGATGTCATGATGTTTAAGATTCCCATTTGTATTACATGGGTTATGCAGTGATGTATGATTTATGATTTTGTGGCACACATAAGAATGGTATCATTATGAGATGGGTGGGACCTATATCTCCCTCCAATGCATTGTGTAAAGATTTTATATCTCATGAGATAGACATGGATGGAATGGTAGGTTATACCGGTTTAGTGAAATAGGACTGAAACGAGGAGTGAACTCGGTTCAGAAATGGACTTTGTCCACTAAGATAGTCTTGGAAATGAGTCTTGAATAATAAGAAATGATTCTATATGATTATGTGTGTATGCCACAAAGTTTCATGTTTTAAGTTATGATTATTGGGATCACATTTCACTACTATGATTTATCCCATGTTATGAAATTATGATCTCTTTTGCAGGTTAATATTTCCAAAAGTTATGTGCTTATGTATATGATGTGATTGATATTTCTTTTGTTTACCCTTACTGAGAATTTGAGCTCACCCTTTTGTATGTTTTCTTTCCCCAGGTCAGGAAGAAGGTTATTAATTAAGATATGACAAAAGGGACTATAGATATGATGAAATAAATGGGAGACAGTGTAGACCTTTTATGAACCAGTTGTTTATGTTTCCCAGTTTCTAAAGAAACTATACCTATATGGTCCTTTCGTGGTTTTGTTATATGTTGTAATAAGTATGCTTCAATTTTGAAGTATTAACAATTTATGTAAAGTATGGGTCATTATAGGTGTGACCGCGGCATGACCACAGCATGTTGGGCCAGTCCAATGACATCCACAGGGAAGCATCTTCCATCCAGGATTCCAAATAAATCCTATGTAGTTGTCCTTCACATTATAGAAACTGATCTTATGTATTAAAAAACATACTCTTGATTCAGGACTGTGGCATGATAAAGATATATATTTTATATTCATTTTTTTAAAGTGGTACGAGGTAGTATAAACTACTAATTGAGAGTCAAATTATGCAGGTGTATTACTTATCAATGGTATATGAATTTCTTGGAACTCTCATAATAAAACATTAGTCACCTTGAGAACAATAGAATTTGAGTATGTTTTAACATCTCAGGATGCAACAAAAATCTTATGGGATAATTCATATATGTAAAAAATTAGGTGTGCATCGAGACCAGGAAAACACCCCAAACAGTGTTAAGATGAAGCTTATAGTGGGGAGAACCATATGTCTGATAGGTGTTAAACAATGACACCATCAGTGTTTTTAGATATATAGGTTCGGTTAAACACCATAAGGGGTGGACAAGAGGCCAATAAAACACCTGAAACGGGTTTAACCATAAGATAAGGTCACAACAGACATGATAGAACAAATCAACTATTAAATATGTTATAACAAGGTATCGTTGGAAGGTTGTAGTGAGCGGCACAATGACACAACTTCTAAATGGAAATGAAACGACAGAAAAGAATCATACTCCCTAAAATATCACTATGAGTTTTTGCAGACAGCGCACCTCCGTTGAAGGGGTTTTATTATAAAAACATGACTTTATTTATCAAATGAAACAATTATATTAAAGAACACTTATTCAATATATTCAATTCAATATAATTAAGAAAAATTAAGAAAGAAGCTAAATTCAATTTAAAGTATTCTTAAATTAAAGAGGCTACGAGAGGGACTCTACCTCAAGGTGGAACCAAGCCGTCCATTTCTGCTCTTGAATCTTTCTAACTAAAAGCTTCTACTCCTCCACTGGGTATATGAATCTTCACACACATTCAAGGACACCTATCCCCTATGCACACACCTGCATGGCCATGATCATGTGCAAGGGGATCCTTGCACATATGCTTATATACATATATCAGTCTCCACTCACCTGCATATGCATTTATATATATATATATATATATACATGGGAACACCTAGACCCATACATGCATAATCACTTCCATGGGTGACTATACACGTAACAGGGGAACCCACATACATATACTTACTTACATATGCACACGAAGGTGAGTTTCCCTTGACTTGGAAACTCAAAACCAATGATCAGGGATCAACACAATACACAAAGGATATTAAGAACCTTAAAACACATTAAGGACGGTACATAACCAGTGAGAAACCAACCAATGGCATTAAAGCCTTACCTAGATTGGCAGCGGAGAACCAAATCCACCCGAACCAACACAAAATGATCCAATGCCCTAACGAAAACATATTATGGAGTAAAAAAAACTAAAGCCCCAAATACATGAGGTGCGAGACAAGTAGTAACCATAGAATCTTACCTTGGATCAAAGTCGGTGGACTGAATCAATCTAAACTCCTTCTGGAACCCTTCGCAGAAATAACTACCCTCTGTCCATATAAATCAGTCAAAGATCTAAGTGACCAATTCAATAAAGAAAATAAAATAAAAACTAAACTAGAACATACATGTCTCCTATGACTATACATGTCACCGCCCAACATATAAGTACCATAGTGCCCCATGGGTCAAATCATGTTCCTGCAAGAAAAGGGGAAACATATCAATGTTTCAAAATGATACTATCAAATAGTACATTCCTATTAATTAACAATTAATCTTCCTATTAATGGTATATAATCAATTTGGACTGAGTTTCAACTTAGTTTGGTTTTTTTCAATAAAAGGGATGAGGTCTTATTATTCTTGGTTTTTATGTTTACACATGAGATATTTATTTAAAAATGATGCATGTATTTGGTTTTTATTCTTGGAATGTAGGGTTCAGTTGACATTTATGCACTTTAATATGATTGATTTCACTAAAGATGAGTATTTAGATCAAGTAAAATATTACTAAGAGGATTGGGCCTTCTAGTGATTGGTGTGGCAATTGTACATCTAGAGTTTGATGAGGAAATAATTATGAGGATGGATTGGAATCTTGGTAGGTTCTTAGAGTGGGATGGTCCCTCTGAGTATATAAAATGTATTATGAAAGGTTTTACTCCATTTAAAGATTCAAGAGTTCAACTAAATAGATGAAGGATGATATTCTAGTGTTGGTATTGAGTATTGTCGGACATATTGGCATTATAATGCAAAGATGCTTGGTGTGATTTAGCTTAGGATGGAACCTGGTTAGTGGGGATGGGTTATAATACATGATTTTGATGAGGTTCTTGACTGGATTATTGAGAATATAATGTAGATGGGTTTGATATGGTGTGCTTTTGTGACTAGGACAATAATAAGGTGAATAATCCTCTTTGTCTAGTTGGATGATGAGATGTGCATCGAGGCATGGGATAATCCTCAAGAGATGAGTCTAGACTATGTGACTGAGAGTATAAACTAGTATAGGTTTGATAGGATTGAGTGAGTTGCCAACCCATGCGAGGATGATATGATGTATGGAGACACTTGGAGACACTTGGGGTTATTTATACTATCTCATGGAGACACTTGGGGTTATTTCATGACTCCAACATACTCTAGAAATGTTCCGACGCAATGTTTTAGAAAAACAATTCCATCTCAGGGAAGACCCCAAGGATCCTCTATCTTCTAATGTTTCCTCACACTCACACCTCATGGTATTACAATATACAAGTGATCTACATCAACTAGTCAGGATAGCATCACTACCCTCTGTCTGTAGAAACAAGTAAAATACCTAAGTGGCCAATGCGATAAAGAAAATAAAATAAAAACTAAACAAAAACATATCTGTATACTATGACTATACATGTCACCGCCCAATATATAATAACCACACCTCCCCATGGGTAAAATCATGTTCCTACAAGCAAGGGGGAAACAATTCCATTTAATAATATCTTCATTTTTCATTATGTTCTTTATATAGCACGTTGTTGGAAACACCATACTAGTACACTTCGCTATTGAATATGCACCTATGCTATATTATTTGAGTTGAAGATTGTTCACATAACCCTCTTCACTATTGAAAGAACCTCAGAGGGACCACAATCAATGTTTAGTAGTTGATCCTACTCTTGAACCTGGTTGGGCACCAGTCCATGAACCAGATGGTCTACTTGGTCATGAGGGTGTAAACCATTTCATTATACTACAATAAGAATAAAGGTGTGGGTATCTTTTCTACCAGCAATGGGAATTTCTCAAGGTTTGAGTGACAATCGACTTCAGTTCCTAAGTTAATGGCCCCTTAACTATCCGTAGATGTCAAGGGGTGTCTCTCGTGGGTGTCTTGTGGTGTGTAGTGTCTATCTATGATTTTTGTGGTGCTTCCGTATTGTGGGAATGTGTATTGCATGGTCAGCTTAATAAATACATTAGTCAATTGGAAAATACACCCATAGTCAATAGAGATATACCCACTTTTGATAAAGAATACCATCCAAATAACCAACTCATAAATCCGAGACCAACATTTTACTTTACCAATTCCAATTACATAATATATACAGCACCAACTTATGTTTTATGAACCAATCAATTAAAGGGAAATAAACTCCCCACAATAACCCATAAAATCTCATATAGCATCACTCACCTCTAATTAACCCACATCATTGCACATCTTAATTATGATACAACCTCATCACATATATATCATGAGTAAAAAACAAAATCCAACAGAGTATAAGATCTAATAGGAGTCTATAGAGGAAAATATGAGGTTTTTAAAAAATCATGAACTTTTTATTGAATGAACTGTTCGAATGAATGGAATACAACCTTTGAATCTAACCCTACAATTCTGGAAGACTCTATTTTGAAAAAATTTACAATTTACCCAATAATTCACCACACCATGAGTTGGTTACTACCCAAAACTCTAGAAAATGAATCATTAATATGAATGGTTATCCTAACTATGAACCTAATAATGCATTCCTTGTTGCCTACTTTTTTTAAAAAGAAGACTAATTATTACCTGGAAGTACCCATCAAAAACCTTGGCGGGAGGAGAGGGAGCTGAGAGAGGGGGACATGCCATGGGGTGTTCGGCCATGGGGGGTCTCGCGCGCGACTGGAGAGGGGGTCGAGGGACGTTGAAGGAGGTGATTGAGCCAAGAGGGGAGGGGGTGTCTCCAAGAGAGGGAGACGAGAGGGGAGGGGGGGAACGTCACCGGGAGCCTAGAGGGGAGGGGGACATCATCATTAGAGAAGGAGCTGAGAGGGTAAGGGGAACATCGCTAGAGGAGAGGGAGGGGAGCCGGGAGGCGGAGGCGGAGGTTGGGAGGCGGAGGCGGAGGCCAGGAGGCGGAGACGGAGGCCGAGAGGAGGTTGAGTTCGGGGAGGGGAGGAGTGCGTGGGGATGAAATGTCATGAGGGAGCCCTAAATTGGGAATATTTTTTTCCAACGGTTAATAAAACCCATGGGTAATAGTTTTCTTTCCCAACGGTTTTCTTAAACCGTTGGGAAAACCCAACATATAACAGCCTATTCCAATGTTTTACTAGAACCGTTGGTATAGGTTCTTTTTTCCGATGGGTTTTCTAAACCATTGGTAACAAAGTGTTGGTATAGGCTTGATTTCTAGTAGTGATTATTATTTTACATGGGGTTTCACATGGAATAATAAATTAAGTAACAACACTTGTGCTAATTATTTATTATTACCTGGTGAATTAAATTCTTTGTTATGTTATTATTCTCTAAATTATCAAAGGGATCATTCCACTAGCTAACCAATCATATTGTGTGAAAAAATACATGGAGAAAAGCTATCGAGCCTAAATAAATCTTCCCTCTCCAAGAACTCTCTCAATAATGAGAGAGATCCTCCTCCACTAGATCAAGGATAATCCTTTGTAATCGATTCTCAAGGCGATCTAAGGCGGACATCCGAAGCACATGGATCTTCCACGCTAGCACACAGATACTCCTTCGACAACGTACTAAGATATGTGGAGCATGTTTGGATCACCTATAGAGGAATCATATCCATGGATTCTATATTGAAATGAACATGCACCTTAGACCCCTATTCGAATGCATCAACAAAGAAAGAATCACCTTGGAGGTAATTATTTAATTAAATTAAATTAATTATAAAAAAAATATGTTGATCCTCTATTCTCAATTATAGGTTCTATTCTTTTACTTTTATCTTCAATTCAATTCCATGTATACTAGAATTTATCATCGTATTGATCCTAGATTAATCATCAATCATGGTACTTTGAAAAGTTGGCTACACCCCATCATACGCTTCTACTGCACCTAGAACCTATAGTAATTAGAAATAATTAACAAAAATTAGCAATAATTAGTGGTATTTAGTAATAATTAGTGTCAATTAGTAATAAATAGTAATAAATATTAATAAATATTAACAAATAGTATTAAATATTAATAATTATTAATAATTAGTATTAATTACTAGTAAATATAAATAAATTGTATGATCCAAGATTTTTCTTAACATATGTTTTTGTTTATGTTTTAGTTTAAGTCCTTTATTTTTGTTAAATAGGTCTTTCCCAAGTTCATGAGAAGGATTGATGGTGTTCTTGTGGTTTCGAGCATGAAAGTGGGAGAAAAATGAATTTTCGGTCATGTTGCATAGTTTTCACATGGTTAGTGAAAACTGTGCAGAGCATCCCAAGTAACCGTGCAGCCTTAGAAAGAGGCTTGTGCACGGTTACCACACGGTTAAGCTAACCATGATGAATTCCTAGGAAACCGTATGAAGGGGTGATTTTGGGACAGTATCTTTTGGATGGTATGAACATGGTTTGGAAAACCGTGTGGGTAAACCATGCAACCCATCCATGTTGGAAAATTTACAAAAAATCCATCCTGAGATTTTTAACCCCAAATCCGTATTTTCCTCCTCTCTTCCCCTTTCCACCCTAGGTATGAACATGGATGACCCGATCTTCTAAGATGTGATTCTCCTTTAACCCTAGGCCATTTGGAGCATCATTGGTTGCGGATCGAAGCCACTGATAATTCTAATCTCACCCTTGATTTCTCTTCTCGATTAGGGTTTGCATCTTTCCCCCATATCCTTATAAAGCTCTAAATCCCTATTGTCTCAGAGAGATCTAGGTTGAGTCTTCAAGGATTGGTGGAATTAGGATCTAAGGCTTTGATTGAGGGATCTTTCATCAATGGATTCAAGGTAGGTGGTCTATAAATATTATCCCATATTTTTTTATAGTTTTGTGCATGTGCGTTGAGATCTTTTCTCTCTCTCTTGTTGTGAAATTGTTTCGTTGAGTAAGATTTGGTGATTTTGGTGTTTAAATGATGATTTGGACCCCTCAAATTCCCTGTGGGATGTGTTGAGGAAGGATATAACATTTTAGGGCCACCCATGGGGTGCACCGACATTCCCAAACCTAGGAATTGACAAATTCAAGGGTGGAGTTAACACATGATAACATGAATCCCTTATTGAAAATGGTAATATGGTTAGTTGAGTTGAATATAGAATAGTGGTAGTTGTACCTAGGTTGATGATGGATTAAGGGGTTGTTTGGTAAGGTTTAGTAATGAGTTAATTAAGTTAAATGTGATTGTTTCAAAGGGGTTATGAATTCTGTTGAGATGCATAAAAGAATTAGTATATATGAAATGATGTGTTTTCTAAATTGGAAATGGCTTTTGAATTTAAGGGCATGTAAATGGGTTGTATAAGGGAATTGATATATATTGAACAGGATAGTACATGGGAATTATGGGGTATACCTAATGGGATGAATGTAATAAAGTGGTTTTGTTATGTGATATAAGAATTGCACTTGAAAAAAATAAGCAGTAAAATGATTAAAAAATTATAAATGATTTTAATGGGATAATGTATGGTAATTGGTGAATATCGGATAATGTATGGGAGTTTTAGAATGTGTCAATGGGTTATGGAACAATATTATTTACCATCTTGATTGTTAAGGATTATGATTATTGTATGTAATGTTTGTGTTCGGTTGTGATATGGTTTGTGTGTGGTGAATGGATTGATAAGCATGGGCATACGGCTTAGTGGTGGGATAAAGGACTGATGCTCCTCCCACACGTAGGGTTGGACTGATTCTCTAACCTACCTAGGAATGCACATGTTGGGGAGTTGGACTGATTCTTTATGCCCCTAATGGTTGTATTCAATTAAAATACATGGATTGAGGCTCTAAGGTAAGTGTGGTGATCACTTGATATGATCATCCCTAGTGATATAGGGACTTAACTTATTCTGTTATGAAACATGATATATTCCATGAACCTTGCATGAATGATGTGAATTCCTAACTTATGAAATTAGTGATTGATGATGAACTACTAATAAAAGAGACATAATGAATTGGCACCTTGGTTAGTAATATCTAAGTAAATATTAATGACCAGTGGCCCCTGAATTGTCTTTCCATTACTTTCCATTCATTTATAATTTCATTCACTATCTATCAGAATATATATTTTGTAGACACTATTGGTGGTGTCCTACTGAGTTTTACTAACATCCTTCTCGGGCCTCCATTGGAAACCTAAGTAGAATTCATACTTGCAAGTCATGAAAATGGAAAGGGCCCTATACTAGAGAGTTGAGTTTGACATGGGACATGCATGGATGAGATTCCAGACTTGGTTTAGAACTATTTTGTGGATTCAATTGTTGTTTTTATTTTGGGATTTTTTTCACTTGGCATTTTAGCATGACATGATATATTTACTATTTCTTATAGATTGTACTCAGTTGGGAGGTGTTTTACTAAGCATGTTATTGGTTGTTTCCTATTGTTTCCACTATTTATATTGTGTTCTGTTGTATATTACTCTATTAAAGAGTTTATAGTCTCCCCATGTGACCTATTAGACCCTCACTGATATTCAAAAATCTCTAGAATACGAGGAGGTGCACTTGAGGTCATGTAACGACCCAGCTCGGGGCACCGATTTAGTGGAACCTAGGTCGGGGATGTTACAAAGTGGTATCAAAGTAGTTATTTTTTCTTTCTTATTATTTTGGGATGGTAGACAGGAGATTAAGAATGTGTCAGGCCTTGGTAATGAGCTCATTCCAAGGAGTAGCTAACCCAAATACAATGGAAAACCCAAGTCACCTAGGTCAGGAATTATTGTTCTTATTGTGTGTTGTTATATTTGATGATATTTCACCATTGGGTGATGCACATGTTGTGTGATGTGATAGTTTTATTATATTTTTCTGGTGGACATAATGGCATGAGGTTGCGCATTCATGCATCATTCTAGGAACCTATGTAAATAAGTGACATGCATCATGATGGGCACACACGGTATGGGTGTGCGAGGTATAGAGAGTAAAATTAATTTTATTTCCTTTAAAATTTAAATAAAATGGTGTCTAATAATGGTGATTAAGGTGGGTAAATGAAAGTAATATAAATAAATAGTAATGAATAGTCTGTATAAAGAAGTGGTATGCCCAGATTAAAATTCAAGTGGTGATAAATTGTAAATATTGAATGGTGTCTAAGAGAGAAGGATCTGCATAGTTATGGTAAAATGATTAAGTAATTTTGCCTTATGAAAGGTGTAAATGTGTTAAAATAATTATTGTAACATTTTGGGAAAATAGATTTTAAAATTTGAATGTCTAGGTTCAAAATGGTGAGGTTAAATTATGAAGGATTTGTAATGGTGGAACTTTGGTGTGAACCAGGTAATGTTTATTTCTTTTGTAGTCAATTTGACCCTTTTTATGGTGTTTTGGGTAGTAATAGTTCCCTAGTTGTATACCTTGGATAATATTTGTGAGGCCTTTTGGTTATGATATGAAGTAGGAGTTGTTCTTATGGCACCCTCGGTAGGTTGTGTCCTTTGTGTCATGAGGTGTTGTTTGGTAATGTGAGTGTGGAAACTCTCGTGGGTCGTGACCACATAGAGTGTAGGCTGAACCTTAAGAATGGTGTCTGGGTTTTGGTGAACTTTTTATAAGGGACCTTAAAAGTTGTGTTTTGAATCCCAGATAGGGTGTTTGGCCTATATTGATGATGTATGTGTGTGATTTCCTTTGATACAAAACCTAGATTAAATGTTCATTGGTTTGCTAAGCACACTGTGTATCGGAATGGGGGTGAGAGTTCCATTCATGAGCATTGTTTTGTTCATATCTAGATGTCTATGGTTGGATAGAGGACTAATGGATTTTGTTTATCATGAATTCAGTTGGGAATATGATATCATTCGACCTCCAAGGTGACCTATGAGAGAGGATAGATGGGATTTCTAGTACTTTTGGGAGTGTTCCATATAGGTGGATGTTTGGGATTTGACAGTGGAACACAGAAGATGTCTTTTAGTGTGTGTTTGGCCTAAAGTGATATTGAAAGGATTTATAGTAGTTGGGGCGACTCAAGTTGTGGTTATGTGCTAACAGTTTTAGGAAAATAAAGGGTAACATCATGGGAGTCTAGACTAGTGGTGCAGGTTCCTTGGAATATAAAGTGTGTGAGATGCTTCATAGGTGAAATTAAAGAATAATGAGTACCATCTAGCTTTGGTGAATGGTATATTTGTACTGTGGTACTTCATAGGGGAACTTAAGTGCTGGTAGTAGGTTGTAAGGCTTGTTTCGAAGGGTTATATCACAATAATTTCTGAACCATCTATTTGGATAATGATTAATGGAAACCTTGATGTTGTTCTTAGTGGTAGAAACAAGGGTGACTGAAGATACGTTAGATTCTTTTTTCCTGAAGGTGACACCGAGGTGAGGTTGTTCGCATGGATGAGTTTATTGTGAGAATGGTTGGGTTGTTGGGTGATGTTTTGAGAATGTATTAGGGATGAGGAGGCTGACTAACCAAGAGGCATGATTTGGGTAAGTGATCAGACATTGGTCTATGCTCAGGTGATGGTGACTTGTGGGGATTAAAGTCAGTTAAGTGTGGCCACAAGAAAGTGAGAACTTAAAGGCCCTGTCTAGATGTGGATATGCACTGGTAAGGCATGATTTCTTTTAGGATGAGCATATTTTGTTCTCTGCAGAACCAATGTGTGAAGCATGGATATGCGAGAGACAGTTGGTTAGATTGGTGTGGTCTATCATTGTGTTGGTTGATGCTCTTCAGTGTCATTCTGGAAGATATCAAGTGTCTTTGTGGTAGTAGCGTCAAAGGAAAATTGGTTCACGGAAGCTTGGGAATGGTCATGCAGTGGTGGAAAGTTTTGGTCGGAAACCATGCCTGACTAGTGATGGTTAGGTGCTATTGGGATGTGATGAGATGTGTGTCATATGGAATCCCTAGATCTAGGAAGGCCATTGTGTCCCATAGTGGAGGTTACATAATTAATGGATAATATGGATGTGGTTTCCTTCAACAACTTCTTAGTGTACCTCATCTAGTGATGATCATTCCCAACATCTTGACATCATCCCGGTTATGTTGAGAAGCTCTGGATTTTTTCCAAGAGACTTGAAGTTTTTTTGGTTGGTTGAGGTACATCATAGATTTTACACTCATGGGAGCGGTATATGTGGAACTGGATGATGGGATGTACACCCTCTATGGTTTAGGTTGAGGTCCTCAGGATGGAAAAAATGTTGAAGAATGTAGTGGGTGATGTTTACGGTGGTCGGGAACGGGCCTTACGTGACATTCATTATCTGGTTTTAGAAAAATCTATACATCCATGTTTATGTTTTGGGGTTCATCTTGTGATCGATTATGAGTCATGGTGGTTGGAATCTCTCATGGAAATCAATGGTAAAAACACTCCTAAGGTGTGGGTGATAAATTGGTCCTATATATGGAGATTAGAATGTTGAATTGATGTAGTGACACCAGGATGTTGATGAGGGACCCAAGGGGTGCACGTTAGGTCTCTCAGTGTGTCTAGATGGGTCGTGATTATGATATATGATTGAGCCAAGTAATGGCATTGGTCTTAGGGTAGTTCTAAATGAATTTGAGAAGCTTGTGTTAAGCCATTAATAAGGGTGGAAAGATGTGGAAAAAGTCATGGAAAAAGTAGTTTGGTTATATAATCCAATGAATATTGGGAGTAGATTGGGGTAAGTGTATTTGGTGCTCTGGGTCTATCCATTTGGGTGATTCCTAACACATTATGATGAACGAGAATGGGTGTGGTGAGAGTGATCCACCTCCGGTTTAACATCATATTGAAAAGTTCCATGTGGAACTGAGGTCATAATTGAGTGAGTTTAGGTTAATATTAGTCCTTTAATGGATGGTGTGGTAAAGTCCTCCTGGATAGTTTCAATGGTGATTATGGATGCCAATTAATGGTAATGTTCCTATAGACACTCAAGTGAGGTGAGTTTGGACACATCAGGTGATGAGGAAGTTGAGTTGAGATTATAGTGGTTTTTCTTCAATAGTGGGGGTGAAAAAAAAAATAAGATGGTGGATAGAACCATAAGTTACAAGTGGTTGTCTGATGATTTGATCAAAGTTTTGTGTTGGAGGAACTAGAGTGATCACTATTTGGGTGAGTGACCCTGATGGTGAGCGTTGGCCTGAATTCGAAGGGTTGAGTTCCCTGGGAGTTTTGGTTGTGTTTGGATGTACAGTTATGGAATGGGATCACTAAAATATGAATGGTTGATCGATGTAAGTCAAGAAATGTGATTGGAAGGATCGTTTTTTTCTTCGGGTGATATTATGTTTTTTCACCACTAGAGTTTTGAAAATATAGGAAAATAACTCGAAGTGATTCGGGTCATGAGTTATGAAGAGAATCAGACCATAGAGTTGTCGAATGGTTCCCCCAGGAGTATATGATGTTTTTTATGAAGTTTTTGTGTGTTTTTAATCAATAATTGTACCCTAAGTTTTCCCTATGAAGTTCTAGTGGTTGATGTATGATTGTAGTTGATGCCTTCTTTAAGGATCATCTGGTTTATGTTGTGGATTGTGGTGATGGATTATTGCAGGGAAAGACTATGCCCTTGGTTAGAATTTATGGTAATATTTTCATCTTAAAAAAGAAACATGGAAAAAGAGGGGGATTTATAGGTAGTTCTAGTCACTTACTCTCTTGGTTGCAGGAGCTCAGTGATGCTTGGGAGCACAGCTCCAGGACGACCTGTTATAAGGTGGGGAGGTTGTAAGATCCCATATTTTCCTTAAGGTGTGTTTTTTATTATGTTTAATTTTAAGCCCTTTATTTTGATCAAATAAGTCTTTCCCAAGTTCAAGAGAAGGATCGGGGTTGTTTCTTAGGATCAGAGCATGAAATTGGTAGAAAAATGAATTTTTGGGCATGTTGCATGGTTTGTGCACGGTTAGTGAAAACCGTACGGAGCATCCCAGGTAACCATGTAGCCATGGACAACAGATTTCAAACAATTAATCTAAATTTTAGAAATTACAAGGAAATTGAGTGAAAGGGTGATTTTGGGATAGTATCTCTTTCACAGTTTGTGAAAGGGTTTGGAAAACTGTGCGGGTAAACTGTGCAGCCCATTAAAGTTGGAAAATTTACAAAAAATCCATCTTGGGATTTTTAACCGCAACTTAGTATTTTCCTCATCTCTTCCTCTTGATACCCTAGCGACGAACTTGGATCACCCAATCATTCAATATGTGATTTTCCTTTTATCCTAGGTCATTTGAAGCATCATTGGTTGCAGATCGAAGCCCCGGGTAAGTCTAATATCCCCCTTGCTTCCTCTTCTTGATTTGGGTTTGTATCTTTCTTCCATCTCCTTCTAAATATCTAAAAGCCTATTTTTTTGGTGAGATATGGGTTGATACATCAAGTTTTATTGGAATTGGGATCTAAGGCTTTGATTTAGGGAGTGTTAATCAATGGATTAAAGGTAGGTGGTCTACAAGTATTATCCCATAGTTTTGTTATAGTTTCGTGCATGTGCGTTGAGATCTTCTCCCTCCCTGGTTGTGAAATTGTTTACTTGAGTAATATTCGGTGATTCGAGTGTCTAAATGATTAGTTAGACCCATCACAGTCCCCTTGGGATGTGTCTAGGAAGGATATAATGTTTTAGAGCCACCCATGGGGTGCACCGACATTCCTAAACCTATGAATTGATAAAGTCAATGGTGGAGTTGACACGTGATAACATTAATCCCTTGTGGAAAATTATAATATGGTTAGTTGAGTTGAATATGGAATATTGGTAGTCGTACCTAGGTTGATGATGGCTTAAGGGGTTTCTTGGAATGGCTTATTAATGAGTTAATTGGGTTAAATGAGATTGTGTCAAAGGGGTTATGAATTATGTTGAGATGACCAAAAGAATTAGTATATATGAAATGATGTGCATAAAAAATTGGAAATGTCTTGAAAATTGAAGGTCATGTAAATGAGTTTCATAAGGGAACTTATATATATTTAATGGCTTATTACATGGGAATTATGGGGTATATCTAATGGGTTGATTTTAATAAAGTGGTTTTGTTATGTGATATAATAATTGAACTTGAAATGTATAATCTGTAAAATGATTGAGAAATGATAAATTGTTTAAATGGGATAATGTATAGTAATTGATGAATATTGGATAATGTATGGGATTTGTTTAATGTGTTAATGGGTTATGAAACAATATAATTTACCACATTGATTGTTATGGATTATTATTTTTGTATGTAATGGTTGTGTTTGGTTGTGATGTGGTTTGTGTGTGGTGAATGGATGGATAAGCATGTGAAAATGGCTTGGTGGTGGGATAAAGGACTGATGCTCCTCCCACACGTAGGGTTGGATTGATTCTCTAACCTACCCAGGAATGCACGGGTTGGGGAGTTGGACTAATGCTATATGCCCCCAATGGTTGTATTCAATGAAAATACTTGGAATGAGGCTCCAAGGTAAGTGTGGTGATCACTAGATATGATCATCCATAGTGAGATAGGGACATAACTTGTTCTCTTATGAAACATGATATATTCCAGGAACCCTGTGTAAATTATGTGAATTCATAACTTATGAACTTCGTGATTGATGATGAACTAGTAATGAAATATACATAATTAATTGGAACCTTGTTTAGTAATAGCTAATTATAGATTGATGACAAGTGGCCCCTGAATTGTTTTTCCCTTACTTTCCATTCATTTATACTTGCATGCACTATTATTCAGACTAGATATTTTGTAGGCACCGTTTGTGGTGGCCTACTGAGTTGTACTCACACTCTGCTCGAGCCTCTGTTAAGAACCTAATCACATTTCATACTTTCAGGTCGGGACAAGGGAAAGATCCCTATACTAGGGAGTTGATTTTGACATGGGATATGCATGGATGAGTTTCCATACTTGGGTCAAGACCATTTTTGGGATTCTGTTGTTGTCTTTATTTTGGAGTTTTGTTCACTTGGCATTGTAGCATGACATGACATATTTACTATTTCTTATGGATTGTACCCAGTTGAGAGGTGTTTAACTATGCATGTCATTGGTTGTTTCCTATTGTTTCAGTTATTTATATTGTGTTCTATTGTAGCTTACTCTGGTAAAGAGGGTATAGTCTCCCCCTATGACATATTAGACCCTCACTGCTAGTCAGAAACCTATGGTGTATGCGGAGGCGCCCTTGAGGTCATGTGATGACCCGGCTCGGGGCATCGATTTAGTGGCACCCGGTTCGGGGACGTTACATAAATAGTAATAAATACTGATAAATAGTTATAAATAGAGGTAATTTGGAATAATTAGTAATAAATTGTAATAATTAGTAATAAATTGTAATAATTAGTAATAAATTGTAATTATTAGGAATAATTTGTCATAATTTTTGGTAATTAGTGGTAATTGGTTAAAATTAGTAGTAAATAAAATAATTAGCATTAATTAGAACTAATTATAAATAATTACTAATAATTAGAAATATTTAGGAATAATTAGAATTAATTACTAATAATTAAAAATACTTCGGAATAATTAATAATTTTTTTCATTTTTTGGGTCGTCTTTTTCTTATATCAAATTATTTATAAATAAAAATAATTATTTTATATTTTTTAGATAAATATGGAAGAAGGAAGTCGACAATAGTCATTAGATGATCACGCTTGGATAAATCAGCGCAAGAAATCAAATGGTTTTGGTATAAATCCTATATATATTGAGGGTTTTGAAACTTTATTATCATTTGCATAATCAAAACTAGATTGTTTTTCAAAAGGGACAATTAAGTGTCCATATAAAAAATGTGGTCTGAGGATGTTTGACAAATTTGATAATGTTGGGGGTCATTTATTGCATTTTAGTTTTTGAACAGATTATGTTTTTGGTATCATCATGGTGAACGCAGTTCCAGATAAGATACTAATAATTTGGTTCCAAATCAATCACAGTTTCGAAATTTACTACATGATGTGGTAGGCCCATATTTTCAACAAACTAAAACTCAGGATGGTATTGATTTAACTCTTGAGTTGAAACCATATCAATTTTATGATCTGTTGAGGTCTGCTAAGGATTCCTTATATCTTGGTTACAAGATATGAAAATTTGAAGTGGCTGTAAAATTTATAGCTATTAAATCAGATAATGGAATTTCAAATAGTTATTTTGATCAGATATTCTATTTGTTTAAAACACTGTTACCTAGAAGAAATGTGTTTCCTAGAAATTTCTATGGGAGAAAAAGGCTCGTTTGTAATTTGGGTCTTGGTTATCATAATATTCATGTATTTTCAAATGATTGAATCTTATATTATAGTGAAAATGATTCATTGGACAGTTGTCCTATATGTGGACAATCAAGGTATAAAGAGGCTCACCTAGGGAAGTTTTGATTGATTCTTGTAAAATAGTTGAGGTATTTCCCACTTACACCTAGATTTCAGCATTTATTTATGTCTCAGAGAAGAGAGATATTGTTTTAATTCCACAAAACCAATATTTCAATTGGTAAAAGATTAAATCATCCCTCTAATAGTTATTTATGGAAACATTTTGACCAAGTACATATATCTTTTTCTTCAGAAGCTCAAAACGTGGGATTGGGTCTTTCTACTGACGGTTTTTTTCATTTGGTTCTTACGATAGTCAATATTTTTGTTGGACTATGTTTATAACTCCGTACAATTTACCTTCTTGGATGTTGATGAAGGATCCATATGTATTTTTGACCTTATTAATTACTAGAAATCTGAAAATTAAAATTGATTTTTATTTGAATCCATTGATTGATGAGTTAAATTTATTGCGGAGTAATGGTTTCAATACATATAATGTTTCTGCGAAACAAAATTACCTACAGAAAGAGGTATTGATGTTGAAAATTAGTGAATTACTAGCATATGGAATGTTATTTCGCTAGAGTACATATGGTCCAAAATTGTGTTTGTACTATATGAGTGGCATAAAAGCATTTATTCTCTTCAATGTAATAAACCCTTTTCTTCGACTATCATTGCAGATTCCTTCCAACTGATCACCATTTTCAGTGGAACAAATATCATTTCAAAAAAGGAATAATTGAAAGAGATGGACCCACAAAAATGATCCTAGTTATACAATTAAAATCATTTCTCTCTTCATTACCTCTCATTACATTTGGATCAACTATAAACCAATAGAATATTGATGGCTTTGGGAAAGAACACAATTGGATATAATGGAAATTTTTTGAGATCTACTATATTGGTCTGATTTTTTGGTCTGTCACATGTTGAATTTCATGAATATTGAGAATAACTATTATGATAATATATTTTATATAGTTTTAGATAAACTAGGTAAGACCAAATATAAATCAATGGAATAATTATATCTTTCCCAAATTTACAGGAGACCAGAACTTGAACTGTTTGAAAATGTCATATCATAGAAATTAATGAAGACAAAATTAGATTATACACTTTCCAAATAAAATCGATTATTATTTTTTCATTGGATTTCATATTTGAGAGTTCCATATGGTTATGCCTCCAATTTGGGAAGATATGTAAGAAATGGTCATATTACCAGATTAAAATTTCATGATTGTCATGTTATGATGGAAATACTTATACCTATTGTATTAAGAGGTTTGTTGAATTATATGATTTCGTATGTACTAACATACATATGATATCTTCTCTGAGACATTTGTGCAGTGACGACAGACTATAATGCACTAAGCAGACTACAAGAAGATTTTGATTTAATTTTATGTAAATTGGAAAAAAATTCCCATTGACTTTCTTTAACTTAATGGAAATTTTGATATTACTTTTTCTGTATGAAGAAAAATAAGGAGGACTGGTACAGTTTCAATGGATGTACCCATTCGAGAGATACATGAAAAAATTGAATAAAAAAGTATGTAAAGAAGCATCAGTTGAAGGATAAATTGTAGAAGCTTATTTATAGGAAGAAATTTCTTTTTTATTCTCTCATTATTTTCAATCTAAATATCCCTCAAAACAAAAACACATGGTCTATAAATATTTAAATGTTGATGAAAAAATGAAAAATCAATTATTAGTTTTTAATCATCCTGAACTTGACTTCGGTGGAGTTTATAAACAATGGATTTTAGATGATGAACATCACCGCGCTCATACATATTTTCTGCTCAACTGTGAAAAAATGACAGCATTTGTACCATGAGGGAGTCTATCACTTATTCTATAATATTTGTTATAGTAAATTAATATTATTTTATTTATAGTTTATATGATAATCATATCAATAAGTAGCTTCCACAAATTACAACAACTGCATTAGAAGAACGTTCAAAAAATAATTTTTCCTATTGGTTTCAAAAATTGGTAACATAAATTATTTATGGTTTGACATATGAAATCAATTTATTAATTTCTATATTGATAATTATTTTACAATTTTTAGGCATCTCAACATGCTGATAAAATTGATAATTGATTTTGTGTATTGAGTAGTCCACCATCCAAAATGGTTAAATCCTATAATGCATATGTGGTTAATGGTTTTTGATTTCATACACATGCATATGGGGAATCAAAAAAACAATGAATAGTTGTGTTTTCTTGAAAGGATTTCAACATAGAGAAATTGAAGTTGAATTTTATGGCATATTGGAAGAAATTATTGAACTATGTTATCTGAGACAAAATTACATAGTAATGTTTAAATGTCATTGGTTGGATACGAAGAGAGGCCTACATGTTCATCTAAGCCATCGAATCATTGAAATTAAATATAAAATCCTTCTTACAGAAAATGAACTATTGTTATTGGCTCATCAGGCACATCAAATTTATTATGAAAATTATTGTGCTACTTCAAGAGAGTTGGTTGATTTGTGGAGCATTATAAAAATAAAATCTTAGGAAAATCAATTTATTCAAAAAAAATGTGGTTCTGCTAAATTGCAAGAAATTGAAATTTTCAAGAGACTACTCTAAATCCATGTTTTCCATGAAGAGACATGAATATCAATGATGACACCCCACAGTTAAGGGTCGATGGTTACAATAATTTTATTGATGTAGAAAATGAATTTGAAATGATAAGAGATGATGAAACCGAAACTCCTATGGAAATTGATGATACTAAGGAGGAATATGAAGATATTGATGTTGTCATATATAAAGATCGGGATGAAGTTGAAGATTTATACAGTTAAATTATGGTTATAATAATATATAATATATATCTTTATATAATAGTTGTTTTCAACTATTTACTAAAAATAGTAATTTTGTGTTTCATATGGACTTAGATCCATTTCATGAGTTGGAGGGTGATGATCTGCCTAGTGATGAGCAGGATGTTCGGTCATCTGATCCTCAAACTGTTGGCGGTGTAGTGAGGACTCAAAGGGGTCATGGTCTTACGAGATTGATGATTATGGATCCTATCACTGAGTGACATCCATGTCTTGGATTTGATCCATGCATGCAGTGATATGTTTAATTTTTTATTTTAGTTAGTTTTCATTAATTATCATTAATTTATTTATATACTAATTAATTTATTATGTGTTATTTTTTTCACATATTTTCGTATATAGCTATTGGAAAGGGGAGTGATATCTTGTGAAATTATTTTTCTAGAGCATAGGTTACATGGGATCATATTCCCAAAGATGTTCAGCACCGCATGTTCAATCATTGGATGGTATGTAAATAAAAAATATTTATTTTGAAACTTATTTTATAAATAAACTGATAGTATTAATTGTTTGTAGGGTTTATGGTATCATATCGATGAGAGAATGTGTGACACTATCTGTAAGGCATGAGAGCACTATATATGTGATCATTGTCTTCAGTTTTTTCACGATTTGATGAGAAAACAATGAGGAAAGTGGGAGTCAGAGAGTTTGATGAGTCTTATTGTGCCCACTGACCTGATTACATTTCATCTTAGGTTTGGGATGGATTTGTTTCACATTGTATTAGTGGTCAATTTCAGAGGAGAACATCTGTAGGTCAACAAAACTAGGGGAGATAGGAGGTGACACATCAAGGTGGTAGTCATACATTCAGTACGCATAGGGAACATATGGTAAGTACCTTTTTATAATTAATTTATATAAATTTAAATGTAAACTGTTTATTTTATATTCATATAGGCAGCCTAATAGCCCAATATTATGGATTTAAATGTTTATAGGAGTATGTATAATGATCTTATCACTATATATATTAGTGGTGATCACCAATGTCAAATTAAAGTCAGTATAATTTCTTTTTGAGTTGTAAAATTAACTGAAAATAATATTTTAACTATTTTAATTTTAAATTGAAATTTAAGGAGTCATATGAGGCTGCAATGTCTTAGATATAGAATAAGAGTTAGGCTGAGATCGAGGATCAGACCAGTGAAGCAAGATTTGATGAGGCAGCATGGATGCAAGTGACCTAGTATGCCTTCAAGAATGGTCGAGTTATTGGTATCGTCTCTCGATTGATGCCAAGAAGATATTATGGTACCATTACGATATCAGTGTGCATCTTGAGAAGATCTCATAAAGATTCCTCATCATATGTTGCACAGTATCAGGAGTAGTTGTGAGCTCAGGGTGAGCTTATAGAGAGTATTCATAAGGGGTAGAAAGAGCTTTGTTGACAGTAGAAGCAGTAGGAAGAAGAGATGTGTCGATGATAGCAGCAGCAGTACGAGCAGAAGATGGAGTACATATGATGTCTAACTCATGGTTTAGGTATGAAGTTCCCTCCATCATCTCTTACAGCGCCTCCATCTCCTCCAAAAGACCCTCTCACTCAGTGATGTATTTACTTTTTATAATAAAACATTTAAATGTAATTTTTTTAATAATATTATATATTTACAATTCTATATAGCGCATTTTTATATTATTATGAATATTGTGTTTTTTATTATTTTATTATTTATTTTTTCATTTATTATTTTATTACTTTATAATTAATTTAATTTTTTATTATTTTTATTATTTTATTATTTTTATTTTTATTATTATCATTTTTATATTTTTTTGAATATTGAAGTTTTTATTATTTTATAATTTTTCATTATTTTATTAATATTATTATTATTAATTTTCTTAATATTATTTTATTCATATTAATAATAATAATAATATTATTATTATTATTATATTATTATTATTATTATTATTTTTTTATATTAATATTATTTATATTATTATTATTATTTAATATTATTATAATTATTATTATTATTATTATTTTATATATCATTTATTTTTATTTTTATTTTTATTTTTAAAAAAAACTTTGCGACGGGCCCATCGCAAATAACCATTTGTGAGGGGGCCTTCACAACAGAGTTTTTAAAAAAATTGGAGAAACTATTTACAACGGGGTCCCATCACAAATGACCCATCACAAATAACTCAACTTTTAGTAGTGTTATCCCAACATTCATATATCAAATAGGTTCTAGAAAGATATTTATTTGATAAATACAAACCTATTAGTATTCCTTTATTCCAATACTTTATGTTTTATCTTTTACAACCACCTAGTATTGAATTATCAATTTCTTATTTGGTTAGAATTTCTAATACTCGTGTAATAGAAGTATTATGTATGTCGTAATTTTCTCAAGGTTGGACATTACATTTTTTTATTTGTAATTTGAATAGGTTTATGAAAAATATAACAATTCCTCATTTACATGAATTGAAATGTCTACTTTGATATATTCCAATATCAATTTATTTATGTTTATTTTATGGTAAGAATGTTAATTCTGAGAATGATGCAGTAGGTTATATTGACTCTGATTATGCTATTAATATGGGCAGATGTAAATCTATTACTATTTACATTTTTGCTACATGTGATGGTCAAGTTTATTAAAAATTTAGTATAAAGTATACTATTAATTTAACCACTATTGAGTTTGGATATATTACCATAATAGAATCTATTAAATAATAAATTTGGTTGAAATTTTAAATTATTAAACTTTCTTTGAATCCATTCAATATTTATTTATTCTATGATAGCTATTCCATTTTATATTTTTCTATGAATCATATTTCTTGACATGACCTGACGCACCAAGACCCCACCTGAGCTAGCTATAAGCAGAGTGTGACACCCTAATATTACCCCCAATAGGCTAGGAGTTAGATTATATCACCAAGAGTGCATAACATACATGGGAGGCCTTATCCTATAACAAATTGCAATATAAATGCATATCTGATATACACTAAAAGAAAATAACACCACTAGATAAATATATTACAACTAAGTGTAAAAAATGTGAGAATGAGACATTAATTCCAAGTAAAAGCCCATATATCCAAAATCTATAAAGGGAAAACACATTTTCATAAGACAAAATCCATGGGGTACAACTAGATCTAAGTCTAGGAATACACCTCTTCTCTATAGGGTCTCTTGGAAAAGACTTTGTCTGCAACATTTTTCATTATGAACCATCATCATCTACTATAAAATATATCCTTTAACTCTAATAGCTCCACATCTACCAAAGTTATTTTTTAACTATGAAATATTTTCATAAACTCAACATGTGTGGGAATGAAGCCTATGTAGGTGTGAATATAAACATACCCAATAGGATGAAGATAAAAAATAAAGTAAAGATAATCCAATAAGTTAACAAAAACCCAGAATAAAGGAAAAATATTAGGTATCTAAAAGGAAATATATATGGTCTAATGTAAAGACAACCATTGGAAATGAAAGAAACAAATATCCATAGATCATCTTCATGATGTATCATATCGCACAAGCAATTAGTGATACCTAGGGTAGGAAAAGTCCAACAATACCCAAAGTTGATAGTCTGATTGCAAGAAATAATTGAAATGAATTCACAAAGGCTACTAGTATCCCAAATGAATCTATATGATGATATTTTTTAAGTCCTGTAACTCTTGATCTACTTGTATTACATAACTTACATGCTACCCCTTTGTAACTATAGAGGGGGTTTGCGCCTCATCGAGGTATTTGTGTATCGATCGATGGAATATCTAACCCACATGGAGTGATTTTCCCTAACATATAGGGGAGTACTAATTCCATTGATATAATGATTATCATTAACAAATTAGGGAGTAATAACTCCACTGATAGAGGACCCTACCCTAACATATGGGTGTACCTAAACTCCATCGTTATATGGCTGACCACACCCTATCATATATATGTCACCAAGGGAGTACCCAAAACCAAAAATGTGGAAGACCATTCACAGACACATAGGGGAGTGTAGTCTCTAAATATACTCCAAACATCTCACCCACCACCTATTATCACTCCATAAAATCTAAGATCTTTGAATTGTCTAAATCACAATGTGAACAACATATAATAACTAAGGGAAATGTATTGTTGTACACTATGTGATAAAATACTTAGAATGGATTAATCACACATCAAAAATTATCATACAAGTGTAAAATCATGACGAATACTATATTTTTCCCAATAAACAACATTTCCAATGGGGTACATGATTCATAGGGATCTTAAGAAAGGGTCGTTGTGTACTATTATAGCTCAACTCATGTAAAATCCACATGCATGAAATGATCAGTTAGGTACACAGAATATATTGATAATAGGTACATGATTTATACTAATATATGATGAATTAATTCAATTTTATCCTTATATATACTACAAAAAATATGATATAGGAAGTTGGTGTCATGTAGATCTGTACATGATTCCTCTATGCAATAATCAACACGTGAGTCCATGTGGGCTCTTAGAATGTTTCATCGGTACATGCCAATCCACTCAACCCAATGTACATAGTGTGTATGATTTTTATAAACTTCATATGGGTTATATCTTATTGTATTGTCATGTATTTTGTTTCACATTAAAGTGTGGGTCTTTAGATACATATTGTGTGAGCCCAGGTTACATGGTGTGTAACATTTTAAATTTTATGTATCTCATGTGTGGGTCACATGATGAGTCTCAAAACACATTTTTTAGAGATACTTACTATGTGAAATTAAATACCATGAGGAAAATATGGGTGGTAAAGTATAGTAAATGGTACCTTAGACAACACATCATGTAGATGAAAAAATACAGAAACTCAAAAACTTCATCTTCATTTCATAGACATCATTTTCACCTTTGTTAATATTTTTCCTCCATTTTTGGCCAAAACTATCATCCTCATATCCTCCAACATGCCACGTCGATTTAATATCTTTCCAACCATTTTCATCTAATCCATCCCCATATAACTATTTTTCAAATCACACTCAGAACTTTCCATCATCACCATCATGCGCCTAAACCCATGAACTCTTTGGTTGTCCCCCTTTGTAATATTATATAATTACCATAAAACTCAAATGTGAAGAATAATATAATAATTTATATATTTTTGTTTAGATGAATACCTATCCATACAAGGAAAGGCTTTCATTTAGGTTCATCAAAGATCATGAGTATGAGACAAAATTACTATTCATGGGGAAAAAGTTTTTCAATGGGTTATAATTATTTGAACTATAATTTATTCCAAAAATAAAAAAGTACCAAATAATAATTTTATGAAACATAATATTATTTTAAATAATCTTCAAAAAGAACAAAAAACTTTAGATAAATAATCCATATAAATTTATTGAAATAAAAATTTATGGAAAACATTGAGGCTTCATCTCTATCTTGTCCCATGCTAGCAAAAAATTATTTAAAAAAATTAACTAGCATGATCATAGGATAAATATAATCAAGTTTAAAATATTTTTTTTCTTATTACATTAAGAAAATAATTTAATTCGTCTATTTAGTTTTATTTTTATTAAAAGCCTCATTTCTTCCAAAAATTAAAAATCCTTTAATAATTAGAGTTACAATAAAAATATATAATTGGGTCAAAATAAAAGAATTAATTTCACAATGCTTGAGAAAAAAAAGAATAATTTATTTAGTTATTATTATTTTTTCTCAACTTATGATTATAATTTTTCATCTCATATAAACAGGTTTATCATATAAAAATTTCTTCTAGGAAAAAATAATTTTAAGGGGAAAATAATTTTCTTTAACCCCCACCAAAAATAATTTTTATAGAAAGCCAATAAATTAGATTTCACCCATTTAAAATACTTATCATTTTTTACTTCATAAATAATCCTTGATTAATTTCCATCAAATATTTTTTAATTAATGATTTTTGAAATCCTTCATGATTTTTATTTATTTCATGATCGTAGAATTTATAGGTGAATCAATAATGAGAAGAAGGAGATCAAATCATAAAACATAATCATGGAAATTAAATCAATAATAAGTATTACCTTGATAGTGAATTTCCAATGATTGATGATCACATCACATTCCTTGGTCATTGTTTTCACCACCTCCAAGAATAATGTGAAGAAGCTGATGAAATTTTTCTTCATTATGTGAATAGAGAGAGAGATCTCACTAAGGTTTTATTATACCAAAGGAGAGTATAGAAAGGGGGTAGGAATTAATTTAAAACTTCTTGATGGTATAATTCTATGAATTTTAGAGGGTAATAAATTGTTTCCTTCCATAAACTCTCTTAATAAACCACCATAAATCCCACTTTAATCTCCCTATATAAAGACATATAGTAAATCCTTCATAAAGGCCAAACCATGGAAATAATGTTAGGTTTTAGAATTTTCCATTCCACATCATCACCACCCCAGCATGTAACCACCATGTCACAAAGACATGAAACACCAAATTAATTTCACAAAAATAATAAGAATAATAATAATTTATTTTTATTTAATTTAAAAATGTGAAAATACATGGCCACAGGGTTTAAATATATGATTTGAAAATTATACCTCTCCTAAGAAAAAACCCCACATCACATGCACAACCATGGTGTCGAAATTTCCTCCCGGGACTCTATTTAGGAGTTATGAAATATTATCACTTGTGGGATTAATATTTTTTATTTAATAAATATTAAATATAATCAAAAAATAAAACTAGAAAAATTCATCCCAATGACAATTACCATATTCTGAGTAAAACAAAATCATCATAAAATTCATCTGAGGTCAACCAATGGGTAAATATAACATTTTACAATCATTAATAGACTCGACCCATGAAACTCAATAATAAATTAAGTCCCACTTATGAAAAATCTAGGTTTCTACATCCTCCCAAACTTTAATCTTTTTCATCTTTGAAAAGAAAACAAATCGAGTAGTTAATCGGAAGATCATTAAATAACGATTCAAGGAACACAACCTACCATATCCATAAAAAATTCACCCTTAGAGGTCCATACCCTAAGAAGACCTAGGACACAACTACATGAAGAAATATCCTCCACCTTTATATAAGAATCATTTTTCCCAAGCCTATCCCAACAAGGCCTTATAAAAAGGTCTAAGCTCAGATCATGTTTTTTTTTCAAGATTCCACATCAAAGGCCTCTATAAACATATTTAATCTATCCACATATCCCAAATTAAACAGAAACCCACAACCATCATCCTTAACAAGTTTCATAATTAAGGTCACCCTCAAAGAGAGTGTCATGATCCCCACCTTTGATGAGAAATGAAACACTATAAGCGATAACACAAAACTGCACCTATAATTCCCTATAATCCACTATCCAATGTTTAATAACACTTAGTTTGGTTACATTTTATTTTATGATAAAGTCACTAAAAACACACCAAGACATAGTGTTGAATACCTCAAACTACCATGAAAAAACCTAAAGCATGTTTGTGACTCAATCCATGAAAAAATAAAATAGAAAATCTTGTTGATTTATAATACCCTACTTTGTTGGATACATACCCCAAACTAAAACCTTCTAAACTCAAGTGAGTATAACCATAACCCTTGGAGAAACATCCTTCATTACATAACTAAATTTTCCACACAAGAGACACTGGTTCTATACTACCACCAATTCTCCAAACCTACCAGGGAGCTATATTTATCAACTACTCATCGCCACCCAATATGAGTCTTTGTAATATATCATTATTAAATCCCAAATAAATCTGGAATACTCCTTAAATTTATGGTAATGTCTTAGGAGAGCTATATATAAATACCATATTGCACATGATCCCGAACTCATCATCCATATAGGGTCTCTCATATTCATAGAGATGTGAGGACTATTATAACTAGTGAAAAATACAGAACCTTTCCATGGAATCCAACCACACTGAGGATAGCTTCTCAAATCTCTACAATGCCCACTAATCATGAAATATCTTGTTATGGGTGTTAGCTACTTCCACATCATTGCACCACTTTGACCACATAATTTGTTACATCCTTGAGATTAATTTATATGAATCACTACACCACTTTCACATATATCATTCTTGAAAGGCTAGACTTACCAAACCCAAAACACACACCTTGAGGGTTTGAAACACCATTAGTGTTCTCAAAGAATCTCAATAACAACCTCCAAATGCCTGATATTTTCACCCTAGGTTTTATTTTAAATAATTATTAAATTAATGATGTCCACTAAAAATAATCCAAGGGTCTTGCATTCACTACAATTCATTCATTAATTCTAAAAACATAATTTTTTAGCATTTCCCAATGATGCCTCAAATTCTACCCATAGAGAATAATTCTCATAAAACTATAGATGTTACCAAACAAATATAATCTCAGTCTCTATGAACCACTAGTTGGGAGGGTCTCATAGAGCCCACACAAAACCTTCCTCAAACAAGTCTAACCAATTCATAATATTTGATAAATAGTAAAAATATCTATACTACCTCTGAAGACATTCAATATAGGAACAAAATACTCAATGATGGTAGCCTTATGATATCATCCAGGATAACATTCTCGAGTTCGAAAACATCTATAGTAACCACTCCACTATAGATTTCATAGATTGGTATATTAATCTCTCAAACCAGTGGGTGATTGGTAGTAATTCTATAAATTCACTTATTTATTATAGAGAAAACTATAATCTCTTAGTACTCATTAACAAAGGATAACCACCTTCAGGGGGATTCTCTGGATAAAAGAGTCTTGATATGAGCTCTATTTGAATCACTTTCCCTCAAACAATAATATTGGAATGTTAAAAATGGATCAAGACAACATTTATTGGAATTATTTCCTATTAATAAAATATAAATCATACATCCATATATATCGGTTATTTCCTACTCTGACTCATCTACAATAAACAATTGTCATGTAATGAACCACCAACTCTCAATGCATGGAGAGTACAATGAGTCATTACTAGGCCTGAAGCAACATCCCCAAGACGCCAAAGGCTGGAAATAAATGCTGAAGGGTTTAAAATACAAGTGGGGGAAGATTTACCCTTAAAGAAATAAACCAATAAACCTACCAACCATAACCGAACATTCACTATATGATGCATGAACAGACGAAAGACAAATCAACAACTTCATGTATCTCACAACCACATCAAAGTAAGAAATAGTGGAAGAATAACCAAGTATCAAAGTACATAGTAGATAAACCACACATGACTCTCCAAAGACCTCAAGAATCCATGATCTGCTAGCTCTAAGCTCCAAAATCTCTAAACAGCCCAAACATCACAAGGTAGTGCTAAACAGGTGTGAAGCATTACCATTTCCTTTGTCCCGAAAGATAAAATCTGCAAAAGCACCAAAGTGCCAAAGAAGGGGTGAGTATAAAACTCAGTAGGTTTTCCACAATTAATTCCCAAATCACACCACTAGGATAGAAGAGTAAGAAATAATTATATAAAATAGTTTATATAAAACAATTTCTAAAAAATATTTTGTAACTAAATATAAACAAGTTTCCAAAACCATTCATTACCAATGCATACAAGTGCAACTGAAACCAATTTTTCCCATCAAGATATTTTTCTAGAAAAATAACTAAACAATATTTACAACCATTCCAAAATATCCCTTTATCGTCATACCCAACCATTCCTCAAACCCATCTAACCAACCACGCATGCTACATTATGAGAATTCCATACTCATGAGAGGTTTCTCATCTATCTACCAAGTCGTCACAAGGTAATTGTTTCCCATGTACCATTAAACCTTTGGCACTGAGCACAAGGTCATATTTCAACCAAGCCCTGTGTATGAAATTCCCATGGGCCATTAAACCATTGGCACGAAGCACAATGTCATATTTCAACCAAACCCCATATATGAAACATGAACACACACCACATATTCCCAACGATCATGCCAAAACAACCCTTTCAATAAAAACACCTTTTTATTGAAAAACATTTCCATCAAAACCATTTCAATGCCAAACCATTTCAATTCCAAACCATTTTAATAAAACTCAATTTTTATTGACACCCATTTCTATTGAAAATATATTTTACATCAACCATTTATAAATTCTAGAAAATCCATAATTTAAAAGCATCATTTTAAATTCATGAAACTAAACCCCCTTTTTCACAACTATTCACCAAGATCATGCAATTTCAAAAAAAGCATAAATCATCCCAAATGAATATTTTTCCATGCATTTAACAATCAATTAAACAATTTAAATCTAAACCAATCAATTCTAGCAATAGTATTTGAGATATAATCCTTCTAACTTAAAGTTTTTGATGAAAACCACAATGAACGAAGAACGCTCAAGAAAATCGGGTCGATTCCCCAGGAAACCACCTTAGATCTCTTCTCCTAACAAGACTAAGACCAAATCTCATCATATTTGGAATCCACCCACCTAGATATACCCATAACGGGTGTAGATCTATGAAACTGAAAGAAGTGAAGAAGTGGATTTAAGTAGATCTAAGGAAGCAAACAAGAACAAAGAAGAACGGACACATACCACAAGAATCCGGCTTCGATTCACCAAGGGAAGCCTTCAGATCACCTCTGGAATGATGGGAGAACCTTATTTGTCCTAAGGAGGAGAAAAATATCGATTTATGGCCGCTTAAGTGGAAAAAAGAGCCACTTAGAGGTAAAAACGTGTGAGATCCACTTTTTTAGGATCTCACTTAAGAGCTCGCATGATTAGTTCACACGGTTAGACAAATCGTGCGCTAACCGTGCACTAGACACTGCCTTGGAAGACCCTTGAACGGACCCCTCACATGGTCTCCTAAACCATTCTCCAACTATGCAGGATCCACTACCTCAAAAGTGCCTACTACGCACAGTTAGACAAATCATACGCCTCTCATGTGACTTCCAACTCACCCCAAAAACACCTCCAAAGTTCTCCCAAATCTCCCAACCATCACCCTTAAAATTTATAACAATGAAAATCATTAGGGGTTACATACCAGAAACCTGAGGTACTACAATCTCCCCACCATTGGTCTTTCTATCCTCGGAAAGTAGAAGATCTGCACCCAACCGAAAGAGTTCTGGCCACTGCTCTTTCATTTTCTTCTCACATTCCCAAATCTCTTCCTGAATCTGACCATGCTGCCATAAAACCCGCATTAGACTGATTATTTTTCCCTAAAAGACTTTATCTTTCCTATCCACAATCCACACCGGGATATATACCAGTGATTCATCCGGTTCTAGCTCAACGTGATCCCATCTGATCACATGGTCCGGATCAGGGTGATACTTTTTCAACTGGGATACATGGAACACATTATGAACCAAACTAAACTGTGGTGGTAATGCCAACTAATATTCCACCTCTCCAACCCCTTACAGTATCTCAAAAGGGCCAATGTATCTAGGATATAACTTTCCCTACTTCCCGAAATGACTGATTCCATGCCTTGGAGAGATCCTAAATAAGACATGATCACCCACAACGAACTACAACGGTCTTTGACGGTGATCTGCATAAGATTTATGACGACTCTGAGCCATATCCATCCTCTTTCTAATAAAATGGATCTTCTCTGTTGTTTCTTGGATAAGGCTTGTCCCGACTGGTGAAGTTTCACCCTTTTCCACCCAACATAGTGGAGAACGATAAGGACGCCCATACAATGCTTCAAACGGGTCCATACGTATCGAGGCTTGATAGTGGTTATTGTATGAGAACTCCACTAAGGGTATATGCTCCTCCCATGAGCCACTAAAATCCATTACACAAGACCACAACATGTATTCCAATTTTTTTATTGTCCGCTCAGATTTCCCATCCATCTGAGGATGATACGTCATGCTCATAGTCAAATGAGTCCCAAGGGCTTGATGTAATGATTTCCAAAAACGAGATGTGAAACTCAGATCTCTATCTGAGACTATTGAAAATGGTACACCATTACTCTTTACCACTTCTCAGATATAGATTTTTAAGATATCCTCCACCATATGAGTTTCACGAATAGGGATGAAATGGGCCGACTTGGTTAGATGATCCACTATCACCAAAATGGCATCGTGTTTCTGAGTTGTTCTTGGAAGACCTATAATAAAATACATTGATATCTAATCCCATTTTGACACTAGGATGGGAAAATATTGTAACATACCATCTGGTCTCTGATGCTCTACTTTAAACTGCTGAAAAGTTAAGCACCGCGAGACGAACGCATCCACCTTCCCTTTCATGCCACTCCACCAAAATTGCGCGTTCAATGCTTTATACATATTATGTGTACCTGGATGTACATCCCATATTGAATGGTGGTAAGAATGCAGGAGTTGTTCCGGAAAACCCATACGTACAACCATCAGATCTCTAAAACACAAAACTGAAGCCCCATCATCTTTCCATCCCTCAATGGTCTCCCCACCATTAAGTTTTGAACTTACAACCAGACATTCTGCATCAGATGTTTGTGCCTCTTTGATAATTTTTAATAAATCAGGAATAAGTGTAGCTAAAAAGAAAAATGCAACATTACCTTGGTCTTCACATTCCACATGCATGTTGTCTAAGACCGACATCAACTACCATTCATCTGAAGCTTCTTTCACCAACTGAGCATATGAATTTCTACTCAATGCATCTTCCACCAAAGTTCCTTTCCCTGGTGTGTACATCAATTCAAAGTCAAACATTTGGAGATACTCCATCCATCTCCTTTTCCTTATATTCAAATATCGCTATGAGAAAATTTGTTTCAAGCTTTTGTGATCTGTAAACATAGTAAATTTCTCACCAAAGAGATAATGTATCCATGTTTTCAAAGCATATATGACTACAGCTAACTCCAAATCATGTGTTGGGTAATTCTTCTCATGCACCCTCAACTACCTCGAACCATAAGAACCACGTGATCTCTTTTCATGAGAATATAGCCCAACCCTGATCCCGAAGCATCATAATACACCACATACCCCTGTCCTGATTCTGGAAAGATCAAGATAGGTGTTGATGTAAGCTGAACTTTTAGTTCCTAGAAAGACTTCTAACATTCCTCCATCCATTGGAATGGAGCATTCTTATTTTTCATAGCTATAATTGTTGAAGCTAGTTGCGATAAATCATGCACAAATCATCGGTAGTAACCATCTAGACCAAGAAAACTTCATATCTTGAACACATTATTCGGTGGTTTCCAAGAGATAATGGCTTCTATCTTTTCAGGATCAATATAAACACATTTCTCATAAATTACATGGCCAATTAAATGTACTTCCTGTATCCAAAAAATCAAACTTTGATAATTTGGAATACAAATGATGATCTCTTAAGATTTGTAACATTGTTTCCAGGTGCACCTCATGATCATCCCTTGTCTTTGAATAGACCAAAATGTCGTCCACAAACACCACAACAAAAGAATCCAGATATTGTTGAAATATCTGATTCATCAATTCTATGAAGACTACTGGTTCATTCGTTAGGCTAAAAGGCATGACTACATATTCATAGTGGCCATATCTACTTATGAAAGCTCTCTTTGAAATATCCTCTTTCCGAACTCTCAATTGGTGATATCCTGATCGCAAGTCAATCTTGGAGAACCAATGATCTCCCCTTAATTGATTGAATAGATCATCAATTTGTGGAAGTGGATATCTATTCTTTATCGTAACATGGTTAATATTACGATAATCAACACACAACTGAAGTGTTCCATCTGCCTTCTTCACGAACAAAACAGGCGTTGTCCATGGAGACATAATTGGTCGAATGAAACCCTTTCTTTCCATCTCCTCTAACTTCACTTTCAATTCCCGTAACTCTATTGGTTCCATCCTATAAGATAGAAGGGAAATAGGACTAGTCCCCGGAAGGAGATAAATCGTAAAATCCACTTCCCTTAGAGGTGGTAACCCTAAGAAGCTCTTGGGAAAGACATCTGGAAATTCATCCACAACTACTGGAAAACTAATTTCCTCGATCTCTTCCATTGATGCCAAAGTCAAAACTGCCAATTGGTAAGATATTGTTCCCACCATTGGTGCCAACAAGCTCTTTTCACCCTTCTTTAAAATCCTCTCTCCTCTAAAGAGATGTTTGATGTCGTCCTCAGTTATGAAACTAATTGTTCTCCTATAACAGTCGATTTGAGCCTTGAATGTTGTCATCCAATCCATACCCAAGATTACATCATAGAAAACCATATCCAACATCAAGAATTTCCATTTTATCTTAGCTCCATCAAATGTTATAGTGCATTCTCTACACACAAAGGCTTGACATTCTCTTTCACCAAGAGGAGTTTTCAGTTTCAAAACAGAAGGAATCATTTCCAGTTTTAAACATAGAAAGTCAAAAACACGAGAAGAAATGAAGTAATGTGATGCACCAATATCGAAAAACACTTTCACAAAGGTAGAATTCAAAATAATCATACCTCTCACTATAGATGGTCTAGCCTGATCATCGACAATCATCTGCTCAGCTCCATACAATTGCTTATTCACTATATTATTCTCCTTGTTTCCTTGATGAGGTTGCCATGGTTGAGGATTCATGGAATTTATAGAATCACCATGGATTTCTCTGCTCTGCTGACAAGACTGATTCTGCTATCCTCATCCAGTCAAAGCATACGATGCTTGCGACAGCTGAGAAGTATCTCGAGCACCTGACTTTGGAGCACAACGACAATAGTGCTGAAGATGTCCCATCTTGTTACACTTATGACATGCTCTGGGTTGTGCCATACGATCTCGCTTTATGTGTTCAAGTGAACCACATTAGAAACAACCTACTTTGCTCTGGGGTCGTGGAGGAAGGTTTACTATTCCAACCATTTGGTTATGATTTCCACTTGCACCTTGGAAAAAGGTGTCCCTTTTCCTCTTGTTCCCAGCGTTTGAGTTCCCATCATTTGAGTTCCCACCGTTTCCTATAGGTATCATCATGCCTCCTCCCATAGATCTTGAGATATCACATTCAGCTACAATCGCTCTATTCACCATCTCTGTATATTCTATAATACAAATTATTGTAATCTTTGATCGAATCTCCTGTCATAGCCCTGATTCGAAGATGTGTGCATTCAAAGAGGAACTTTTCGCAAATTCTAGTGAAAAGAAAACTAAGTTCATGAACTTAGCTGCATACTCTGTGACAGAGAGACTCTATTGTTTTAGGCTAAAGAATTCCATCATTTTCTAGATGTTGAACGTGTGAGGATAGAATTGTTTGTTGAACAATTCCTCAAAATCCTCCCATGTAATCCTTCATCCAATTTAGTCTGCACCTCTAACTCCCACCACTAACATGCAAGATCCTCGAGCATATACATTTCCAGTTTGACCTTTAGCTCTACCAATGTGTCGATGAAGTCGAAGATATTATTCATCCAACATAGCCACACCTCCGCCTTCTCAGGTTCAGAATCACCCCAGAAATTAGGTGGATCCTGCTTCATGAACTAGATGGTATGCTCCACATGTTGTAGCCCATTCCTCTGGTTTCCTATGTCCATATCTTAAAAATCTTGGTCAATACTCTGAACTTGCTCTTGGTTCACACGTGGTTCAGGTGCAACCACATTATCCGCAGATTCTTCGGGTTGGTTTCGACAATGCCTACCAGGTTCCATTTTCTAAACTAACAACAAACCCTATTAATCTCACTCTCTAGCAACTGTTGGCTTAGCATTTCAAATTATATCACATCAATTATCGCAACATTTTTTTCCAAAACATCATTTTTCCCATGTTCAACTATTTTTGAAAACACATCACACGTGTTTGAAAATTAAACCATTTTAAAAATACAATAAGCAATCGCTTTTTCACAATCTTTTATTTGAAAACCAATTCCATTATTTTTCAAAATTTAACACTTTTTTTACAACATGAATCATTCCTTGAAATGATGTATGCACTCCTAGTGGGAAGTCATTCCTCTATAATTCATGTCATGATCGTCTCATTGGCTAAACCCATGACAATGAGATTTCAAAATCCTAGAAGTGTCTCCAAACACTTATTTACCCAACCCCCAAGTAACTTGAAGTTCAGAATAAAGGGGTTAGATACGTCCTTTTATGCTATAAATTTCAAGTTCTAACAATCATACTCCTTTCTATGATTCCCACCCAAGGAAAAGACAATAAGGAATTTCATATCCAAAACTAGGAACATCGATGACTAATTATTAGGCAAGGACTGAACAAGCTGATACCATTTTTAATGACCCGTCAATTCTCATTGTCTTGAGAGTACAACGAGTCATTATTAGGCCTTAAGCGACATCCCCAAGATGCCAAAGGATGGAAATAAATGTCGAAGGGTTTGAAATACAAGTGGGGGACGATTTACCCTTAAAGAAATAAACCAATAAACTGACCAACCATAACCAAACATTCACTATATGATGCATGAACAAATGAAAGACAACTCAACAAATTCATGTATCTCACAACCAAATCAAAGTAAGCAACAACGGAAGAATAACCAAGTATCGAAGTACACGGTAGATAAACCACATAGGACTCTCCAAATACTTCTAGACTCCATGCTCCACTAGCTCCAAGCTCCAAAATCGTCGAATAACCCAAACATCATGAGGTAGTTCTAAACACATGTGAAACATTACCTTTTTCCTTGTCCCAGAAGATAGCATCTGCAAAATCACTAAAGTGAAAAAGCAGGGGTGAGTATAAAACTCAGTAGGTTTTCCCCAATGACTTCCCTACTCACGACACTAGGATAGAAGAGTTAAAAACAATTATATAAAACATTTTATATAAAATAATTTCTCAAAATTATCTTATAACTAAATATAAATAAGTTTCCAAAACCATTCATTACCAATGAATACTAGTGAAATTGAAACCAATTTTTTCCATCAAGATATTTTTCTAGAAAAATAACTAAACAATCTTTACAACCATTCCAAAATATCCCTTTATCAGTAAACCCAATCATTCGTCAAACCCATGCAACCAACCATGAATGCTACATTATGAGAGTTCCATACTCATGAGTGGTTTCTCATCGATCTACCAAGTCGTCACAAGGTAATTGTTTCCCATTTTCCATTAACCCTTTGGCATCGAGCACAAGGTCATATTTCAACCAAGACCCGTGTATGAAATTCCCATGTTCCATTAAACCTTTGGCACTGAGAACAAGGTCATATTTCAACCCAGCCCTATATATGCAACATGAACACACACCAAATATTCCCAATGATCATGCCAAAACAACCCTTTCAATAAAAAAACCTTTTTATTGAAAACCATTTCCGTCAAAATAATTTCAATGCCAAACCATTTCAATAAAACTCCATTTTTATTGAAAACCGTTTCTATTGAAAATATATTTTTCATCAACCATTTATAAATTCTAGAAATTCCATAATTTAAAATCATCATTTTAAATTCATGAAACTAAACCCCCTTTTGCACAACTATTCACCAAGATCATGCAATTTCACAAAAACCATAAATCATCACAAATGAATGTTTTTCTATGAATTTCACAATAAATAACCAATTTGAATCTGATCCAAAAAATTCTATCAAGAGGAGTTGAGAGAGAATACTCTTACCTTAAAGGTTTTAATGAAAACGACAATAAAAAAAGAACGCTCAAGAAAACTGAGTCGATTCTCTAGTAACCCACCTTATATCTCTTATCCTAACAAGACTGAGACCAAATATCATCATATTTGTCATCCAAACACCCCATATCTACCCATAACGGGCATAGATCTAAGAAAACAAAAGAAGAAGAGAAGTATATTTAAGTTGATCTAAGGAACTAAACAAGAACGAAGAAGAACGATCACACACCACAGAAATCAGGATTCAATTCTCCAAGGGAAGCCTTAAGATCGCCTATAGAATGATGGGAGAACCTTTTTTGGCCTAAGGTAGAGCAAAATTCCAAGTTATGGCCACTTAAGAGGAAAAAAGAGCCACTTAGGGGTAAAAACATGTGAGATCCACTTTTTTAGGATATCACTTAAGTGCCTACATGGTTAGTTCGCACAGTTAGAAAAACTGTGTGCTAACCGTGCATTAGTCGCTGCCTCAGCAGACCCTCACATGGCCCCCTCGCACAGTCTCCCAAACCGTGATCCAACCATGCGGGATCTGCTACCTCAAAAGTGCCTACTATGCATGGTTAGACAAACTGTGCGCCTCTTGTGTGACTTCCAACTCACCCCAAAAACACCTCCAATGTTCTACCAAATCTCCCAACCATCACCCTTAAACTTTATAAAAATGAAAAGCATTAAGGGTTACATATCAAAAACCCAAGGTACTACAATATCTCTTTGGCTTTAGATATTGATGGGTATGTAACTCTCCCAACTCTCCCTTATTGTCTATTCCTTGGGTGGGAATAATAGAAAGGACTAGGATTGTTGAAACATGAAATGTATAGCATAAAAGGACTTAGCTAACCCTTTTATGTTGATCTTCAAATTACCAGGGAGTTGGGAAAATAAGTGTTTGGAGACACTTCTAGGATTTTGAAATCTCATTGTCATGGGTTTAGCCAATGAGATGAGCATGACATGCATTATAGAGGAATGACTTCCCACTTGGAGGGCATACATCATTTATAGGAATTATTCATGTTGTAAAAAAAGTGTTAAATTTTGAAAAAGAATGGAATTGGTTTTCAAATGAAAGATTGTGAAAAAGTGAATGATTATCGCAATTTGAAAATGGTTTAATTTTCAAAAGTGTGTGATGTGTTTTCAAAAATAGTTGAACATGGAAAAAAGGATTTTTGGGAAAACAATTTTGTGATAGTCGATGTGATAGAATTTAAAATTCTAATAAAAAGTTGATAGAGAGAGAGATTAATGGAGTTTATTTTAGTTTAGAAAATGGAACTCGTAAGCGTCGTCGAAAACAACTCGAAGAAGCTACGGAGAATGTGGTTGAACCTGAACCACGTGTGAACCAAGAGCTGGTTCAGAGTATTGTCCAAGCTTTTCAAGCTATGGACACAGGGAACTAGAGGAATGAGCCACGACAAGTGGATCATACCATCCAGTTCATGAAGTATAATCCACCTAATTTCTGGGGTGATTCCAAACCCGAGAAGGCGGAGGTGTGGCTATGTAGGATGAATCGTATCTTCAACTTCATCAGCACACCAGTAGATCTAAAGGAAAAACTGGTGACATATATGCTTGAGGATCCTGCACATCAGTGGTGGGATTTAGTGGTGTAGGATAAATTGGATGAAGGACTTACATGGGATGACTTTGAGGAATTGTTAAACAAACAATTCTATCCTCACGCGTTCAAGATCCAAAAAATGATAGACTTCTTCAGCCTAAAACAAGAGAGTCTCTCTTTCACAAAGTATGCTTGTAATTTCATGAACTTAGTATGCTTTGCACCAAAAGTTTCAGCAAGTTCCTCTTTGATTGCATGCATCTTCTAATCGGGGCTACGATGGGTGATTCGATCAAAGATTGTAGTACTTTGTATTAAAGACTACACAGAGATGGTGAACAGAGTGACTATGGTTGAATGTGATATCTCGGGATCTAAGGGAGGAGGCATGAAGATACCTATAGGAAATGGTGGGAACTCAACCACTGGGAACAAGAGGAAAAGGGAAACCTATTTCCAAGGTGAAAGTGGAAATCGGAACCAGATGGTTGGATCAGTAAACCTTCCTCCACGACCCCAGAGCAAAGCAGGTTGTTTTCAATGTGGTTCTCTTGACCACATAAAGTGAGATTGTACATTACAACCCAGATCATGTCATAATTGTAACAAGATGGTACATATTCAATGCTATTGTTGTAGTGCTCCAAGGTCAGGTGCTCAAGACACTTCTCAGTTGTCCCGAGCATCGTATGCTTCGACTGGACGAGGACAGTAGAATCAGTCTCATCAATAGAGTAGAGTTAGCCATGGTGATTCTAGAAATACCATGACTCCTCAACCAGTTCAACCCCAGTAAGGAAACAAGGAGAACATTATAGTGAAGAAGCAATTGTATGGAGATGAGCAGATGATTTTCGATGATCAGGTTGGACCATCTATAGTGAAAGTTATGATTCTTTTGAATTCTACCATTGTGTAAGTGTTTTTTGATACTGATGCATCAAATTCCATCATTAATTCTCATTTTGTTGACTTTCTATGTTTAAAACTGGAAATGATGCCTTCTATTTTGAAACTGCAAACTCCTCTTGGTGAAAGAGAATGTCAAGCCTTTGTGTGTAGAGCATGTGCTATAACGTTTGATGGAGCTGAGCTAAAATGGGACTTCTCGATATTTTATATGGATGTCTATGATGTAATCTCGGGTATGGATTGGCTGACAACGTTCAAGGCTCAAATTGACTGTTATAGGAGAACAGTTGGTTTCATGACTGAGGACAACATCGAGCATCTCTTTAGTGGAGAGAGGATTATAAAGAAGGTTGAAAAGAGCTTGTTGGAACCAATGGTGTGAATGATCTCTTACCAATCGGAAGCGTTGACTTTGGAATCAATGGAAGTGATCGAGGAAATTAGTTTTCCAGCTATTGTGGATCAATTTCCTGATGTCTTTCCCAATAACTTCCCAGGGTTACCACCTCTAAGGGAAGTGGAGTTTATGATTGATCTCCTTGCGGGGACCAGTACTATTTCCCTTCCATATTATAGGATGGAACCAAAAAAGTTACCGAAATTGAAAGTGTAGTTAGAGGAGCTAGAAAGCAAGGGTTTCATTCAACCAAGTATGTCTCCATGGGGAGCACTAGTTTTGTTCGTAAAGGAAGAAGATGGAACTCTTCAGTTGTGTGTGGATTATCGTAAGCTTAACCAAGTTATGATAAAGAACAGATATGCACTTCCATGCATTAATGATCTGTTCGATCAATTAACAGGATCGCAGTGGTTCTCCAAGATTCACTTGTGATCAGGATATCACCAATTGAGAGTTCAGAAAGAGGATATTCCAAAGGCAGCTTTCAAAATTAGATATGGCCACTATGAATATGTATTCATTCCTTTCGGCCTAATGAATACACAAGTAGTCTTCACGGCATTGATGAATTGAACATTTCAACAATATCTGGATTCTTTTATTGTGGTTTTTGTGGATTACATTTTGGTCTATTAAAGGAAAAGGTATGATCATGAGGTGCACCTGGAAACAGTGTTACAAATCTTGAGAGATCATCGTTTGTATGAAAAATAATCAAAGTGTGATTTTTAGATGTAGGAAGTATGTTTCCATGGCCATGTCATTTCTAAGAAAGGAATTTTTGTTGATCCTAAAAAGATAGAAGTTGTTATCTCTTGGCAACCACTGAAGAATGTATTCGAGATACGAAGTCTTCTTGGTCTAGCTGGTTACTAATGGCGCTTTGTGCAAGATTTCTCATGACTAGCTTCACCAATGAAAACTCTGACAAAGAATAATGCTCCATTCCAATGGAAGGAGGAATGTTAGAAGTCTTTCTAGGAACTGAAAGTTTGGATTACATCAGCACCTATCTTGATATTTCTAGAATCAGGACAGGGGTATGTGGTGTTTTGTGATGCTTCGGGATCAGGGTTGGGCTGTTTTCTCATGAAAATAGATCACGTGGTTTCTTATGGTTTAAGGTAGTTGAGGGTGCATGAGAATAATTACCCAACACATGATTTGTAGTTAGCTTTAGTCATCCATGCTTTGAAAACATGGAGACATTATCTCTTTAGTGAGAAATTTACTGTGTTTACGGATCACAAAAGATTGAAAAAAAATTCTCACAGCGAGATTTGAATATGAGGAAAAGGATATGGATGAAGTATCTCCAAATGTATGAATTTGACTTGATGTACAAACCAGGGAAAGGAAATTCTATGGAAGATGCATTGAGTAGAAATTCATATGCTTGGTTGGTGAAAGAAGCTTCATATGAATGGTAGTTGATGTCTGTCTTAGACAACATGCATATGGAATGTGAAGACTAAGGTGATGTTGCAGTGTTCTTTTTAGATACACTTGTTCCTGATTTAGTAAAAATGATCAAATAGCCACAAACATCTGATGCAGAATTTCTGATTGTAAGTTCAAAACTCAAGGGAGGGGTGACCATCGAGGGCTAAAAACTTGAGGGGGTTCAGTTTTCTGTTTCAGAGATTGGATGGTTGTACCTATGGTTTTTTAGGAACAACTCCTTCATGATTACCACCATTCAATATGGGTTGTACATCCAAGTACACAGAATATGTATAAGGCATTGAAGGCGTAGTTTTGGTGGAGTGGCATGAAAAGGAAGGTGGTCAAGTTCATCTCGCGGTTCTTAACTTGTTAGCAGTTTAAAGAAGATCATCATAGACCAGTTTGTATGTTAAAATCTTTGCCTATCCTAGTGTGGAAATGGGATCAGATATAAATGTATTTGGTTACAGGTCTTCCAAGAATGGTTCAGAAACACGATGCCATTTGGGTGATAGTGGATCGTCTAACCAAGTCGGCTCATTTCATCCCAATTCGTGAAACTCATACAGTGGAGGTTCTTTCAAAAATCTATATCTGAGAAGTGTTAAATAGGCATGGTGTACCTATGTCAATAGTCTTAGATAGATATCTGAGGTTCACATCTTGTTTCTGGAAATCATTACAGTAATCCCTTAGGACTCAGTTAACTATGAGCATGGTGTATCAACCTCAGACTGATGGGCAATCTGAGCGGATGATACAAACGTTGGAAGACATGTTGCGGGATTGTGTAATGGATTTTGGTGGCTCATGGGAGGATAATATACCCTTAGTGGAGTTCTCATACAATAATATCTATCAAGCCTCGATACACATGGCTCCATTTGAATCATTGTACGGGTGTCCTTGTCATTCTCCACTATATTGGGTGGAAACGGGTGAAACTTTACTAGTTGGGCCAATACTTTTCCAAGAAACAATAGAGAAGATCTAGTTGATTAGAAAGATGATGGAGATGGCTCAGAGTCGTCAGAAATCATATGCAGATCACCGTCGAAGACCGTTGTCATTCATTGTGGGTAATCATGTCTTCTTGAGGATCGGTCCAAGGCTTGGACATCATTGTTTTTGGAAGTAGGTCAAGTTATCTCCTAGATAAATTATCCCTTTTGAGATACTGTAATGGTTTGGAGAGGTTCCATATAGGTTGGCGTTACCACCATGGTTTATTTCGGTTCATAATGTGTTCCATGTATCCCAGTTTAAAAAGTATCACCGTGATCCTGACAGTGTGATGAGATGGGATCACGTTGAGCTAGAACGGGATGCATCACTGGTACATATCCTAGTGTGGATTGTGGATAGGGAAGATAAATTCTTTTGGGGAAAAATAATTGGTCTAGTGTGGGTTTTATGGAAGCATGGTCAGATTCAGTAAGATATTTGGGAACGTGAGAAGGAAATGAAAGAGCAGTGGCCAGAACTCTTTTAGTTGGGTGAGGGTTTTCTACTTTCTGAGGACGAAAACACCAATGGTGGGGAGAATTTAGTATCTATGGTTTCTATTATGTAACCCTTAATGATTTTCATTGTTATAAAGTTTAAGGTTGATTGTTGGGAGAGTTGGGAGAACTTTGGAGGTTCTTTTGGGGTGAGTTTGAAGTCGCACGAGCGGCACACGGTTTGTCTAACTGTGTGTAGTAGGCACTTTTGAGGAAGTGAATCCCACATGATTGGAGCATGGTTCGGGAGACCATGCGAGGGGGGTTTGAGAGGGTATACTGAGATAGTGGCTAATGCATGGTTAGCACACAGTTTGTCTAACCGTGCGAACTAACCATGTGGACACTTAAGTGAGATCCTAAAAAAGTGGATCTCACACATTTTTACCTCTAAGTGGATTGTTTTTCCTCTTAAGAAGCCATAACTCAGGATTTTTCACCTCCTTAGGCCAAATAAGGTTCTCACATCATTCCGAAGGTGATCTGAAGGCTTCCCTTAGCGAATCAAAGCCGGATTCTTGTGTTATGTGATCGTTCTTCCTTGTTCTTGTTCGGTTCCTTATATCTACTTAAATATAATTCTCCTCTTATTTCATTTTCTTAGATCTATGCATGTTATGGGTAGATATAGGTGTGTGGATTCCAAATATGTTTATATTTGTTTTTGGTCTTGTTAGGATAAGATATCTAAGGTGGGTTCCTGGATAATCGACCTGGTTTTCTTGAGCGTTCTTCGTTCATTGTGGTTTTTGTCAAAACCTTTAAGGTAGGAGGATTCTCTCTCAACTCCTCTTGATAGAATTGTTTCAATTAGATTCAAATTGGTTTATTTATTTTGAAATTCATGGAAAAAATTTCATTTGTAATGATTTAGGGTTTTTGTAGAATTGTGTGATCTTGGTGAATAGTTGTGCAAAAGGGGGTTTAGTTTCATTAATTTAAAATGATGATTTTAAATTAGGGATTTTATGGAATTTCTAAATGGTTGATGAAAAATATATTTTCAATAGAAATGGTTTTAAATAAAAATTGAGTTTCATTGAAATGGTTTGGAATTTAAATGGTTTGGCATTGAAATGGTTTTGAAGGAAATGGTTTTCAATAAAAAGGTGTTTTTATTGAAAGGGTTGTTTTGGCATGATCGTTGGGAATATGTGGTGTGTGTTCATGTTGCATATACAGGTCTTGCTTGAAATATTAACTTTTACTCATTTCCAAAGGTTTAATGGCACATGGGAATTTCATACATGGGGCTTGGTTGAAATATGACCTTATGCTCGATTCCAAAGGGTTAATGGCACTTGGGAAACAATTACTTTGTGAGGACTTGGTATATCGATGAGAAATAGCTTATGAGTATGGAACTGTCATAACGTAGCATGCATGGTTGGTTGCATGGGTTTGAGGAATGGTTGGGTATGCTGATAAAGGGATATTTTGGAATGGTTTTAAAGGTTGTTTAGTTATTTTTCTGGAAAAATATATTGATGGGAAAAATTGGTTTCAATTTTACTTGTATGCATTGGTAATGAATGGTTTTGGAAACTTGTTTATATTTAGTTATAAACTATTTTTGAGAAATTTTTTTATATAAACTATTTTATATAATTGTTTATAACTCTTCTATCCTAGTGGTGTGAGTAGGGAAGTCATTGGGGAAACCCTACTGAGTTTTATACTCACCCATGCTTTGGCACTTTGGTACTTTTGCAGATGCTATCTTCTGGGACAAGGGGAAAGGTAATGTTTCACACGTGTTTAGAACTACCTAGTGATGTTTGGGAAGTTTGGAGATTTTGGAGCTTGGATCTAGTGTATAATTTTAGTACCTGTGATTTTTGGTATGTAACCCTTAATTCTTTTCATTGTTGTAAAGTTTAAGGGTGATGGTTGGGAGAGTTGGGAGAACTTTGTAGGTGTTTTGGGGTGAGTTTGAATTCGCACAAGAGGAGAATTGTTTGTCTAACCATGTGTAGTAGGCACTTTTGAGGAAGTGTCTCCCACATAGTTAGAGCACGGTTCTGGAGACCGTGCGATGGGTCCATGTGATGGTCTGCTGAGGTAGTGGTTAATGCACGGTTAGCACACAATTTGTCTAACTGTGCGAACTAATCGTGCGGGCACTTAAGTGAGATCCTAAAAAAGTGGATCTCAAATGTTTTTACCTCTAAGTGGATCATTTTTCCTCTTAAGTAACCATAACTCAGTATTTGGCTCCTCCTTAGGCCAAATAAGGTTCTCCCATTATTCTGGAGGTGATCTGAAGGCTTCCCTTGGTGAATCAAAGCCGGATTCTTGTGGTATGTGATCATTCTTATTCGGTTCCTTAGATCTACTTAAATATACTTCTCATATTCTTTTGGTTTCTTAGATCTACACCTTTTATGGGTATATCTAGGTGTGAGTATTCCAAATATGATGAGATTTTGTCTCGTTCTTATTAAGAGAAGAGATCTAAGGCGGGTTCCTGGAGAATCGACCCGGTTTTCTTGAGTGTTCTTCATTCGTTGTGGTTTTCGTCAAAACCTTTAAGGTAGGAGGCTTCTCTCTCAACTCCTCTTGATACAATTGTTTGTCTTAGATTAAAATTGTTTTATTTATTGTGAAATTCATGGAAAAATATTCATTTGTGATGATTTATGGTTTTTTTAAATTGCGTGATCTTGGTGAATAGTTGTGAAAAGGGGGGTTTAGTTTCATGAATTTAAAATGATGATTTTAAATTATAGATTTTCTGGAATTGATAAATGGTTGATGAAAAAGATACTTTCAATAAAAATGGTTTTCAATAAAAATTTATTTTTATTGAAATGGTTTGGAATTGAAATGGTTTGGCATCGAAATGGTTTTGATGGAAATAGTTTTCAATAAAAAGGTGTTTTTATTGAAAGGGTTATTTTTGGCATGATCATTGGGAATATGTGGTGTGTGTTCATGTTGCATATACGTGTCTTGCTTGGAATATGACCTTGTGCTTGGTGACAAAGGTTTAATGGCACATGGGAATTTCATACATGGGGATTGGTTGAAATATGACCTTGTGCTCGGTGACAAAGGGTTAATGGCACATGGGAAACAATTACCTCGTGACGACATGGTAGATTGATGAGAAACCACTCTTGAGTATGGAATTGTCATAATGTAGCATGAATGGTTGGTTTCATGGGTTTGAGTAATGGTTGTGTATGCTGATAAAGGGATATTTTGGAATGGTTGTAAAGATTGTTTAGTTATTTTTCTGGAAAATATCTAGATGGGAAAAATTGGTTTCAATTGCACTTGTATGCATTGGTAATGAATGGTTTTATAAACTTGTTTATATTTAGTTATAAATTGTTTTTGAGAAATTTTTTTAAATAAACTCTTGAATATAATTATTGATAACTCTTCTATCCTAGTGGTGTGAGTAGGGAAGTCATTGGGGAAAACCTACTGAGTTTTATACTCACCCTTTATTTGGACAAGGGCAATGGTAATGTTTCACACGTGTTTAGCACTACCTCGTGATTTTTGGGATGTTTGGAGATTTTTGATCTTGGAGCTAGTGAAGCATGGAGTTTTGAGTTCTTTGGAGAGTCATGTGTGGTTTATCTACTGTGTACTTTGATACTTGGTTATTCTTATGTTGTTGCTTACTTTGATGTGGTTGTGAGATACATGAAGTTGTTGAGTTGTCTTTAATTTTTTCATGCATCATATAGTGAATGTTTGGTTATGGTTGGTAGGTTTATTGGTTTATTTATTTAGGGGTAAATCATCCCCCACTTGTATTTGAAACCCTTCGGCATTTATTTCCAGCCTTTGGCATCTTGGGGATTTCTCTTAAAGCTTTGTAATGACCCATAAATTATCATTGGCTTGAAATTACAACGAGCCATTACTAGGCCTTAAGCGACATCCCCAAGACGCCAAAGTCTGGCAATAAATGCCGAAGGATTTCAAATAAAAGTGGGGGACAATTTACCCTTAAATAAATAAACCAATAAACCTACCAACCATAACCAAACAATCACTATATGATGCACGAACAAACGAAAGACAACTCAATGACTTCATGTATCTCACAACCACATCAAAGTAAGAAACAACAGAAGAATAACCAAGTATCAAAGTACACAGTAGATAAACCACACAGGACTCTCCAAATACCTAAAGACTCCATGCTTCAGTATCTCCAAGCCCCAAAATCTTTGAACAGCCCAAACATCACGAGGTAGTGCTAAACACATGTGAAACATTTCCATTTCCCATGTCCTGGAAGATAGCATATGAAAAAGCACCAAAGTGCCAAATCAGGGGTGATTATAAAACTCAGTAGGTTTTCCCCAATTACTTCCCTACTCACACCACTTGGATAGAAGAGTTAGAAACAATTATATAAAATAGTTTATATAAAACAATTTCTCAAAAACGTTTTATAACTAAATATAAACAAGATTCCAAAACCATTCATTACCAATGCATACAAGTGCAATTGAAACCAATTTTTCCCATCAAGATATTTTTCTAGAAAAATAACTAAACAATATTTACAACCATTCTAAAATATCCCTTTATTGGCATACCCAACCATTCCTCAAACCCATGAAACCAACCATGCATGCTACATTATGACAGTTCCATACTCATGATCAGTTTATCATTGATCTACCAATTCATCACAAGGTAATTGTTTCTCATGTTCCATTAACCCTTTGGCACCGAGCACAAGGTCATATTTCAACCAAGGCAATGCCATCACACCTAAGGTTGGGTTCCTCATCTGATACAAATATAAAAATTGGGCCCCACTGATAGCATAGACACCCTACCATAACGTTTCTGTTAGGTTATGGACATCCAGGCACCACCAGTTTCCCCACAGACATGTGTTCCCCTACCTGGGGCCCACCCATGTTGTAACGACCCAAACATTTATGAATAAAATTCCCCTTTTTGATTTAATTTAATGTCTTATAGATATAGAAAACACAAAAACTTATTTTTTTTATTATATCCAATTGGATTTAAATGATCATTAAGTATATTTACCATTGATAATATAGTCATTGAATAATGATAACATTACTAGTGTAAATATAGGGTTTTAATGAATCTATTTTTCATAGACAAAGGAAGTGATGACCTCAAACAGTAGGATCGTACCCTATAAATCCCATTTATCATATATTCTAAGGGGGATAACATTTTTGGGTTTTTTCCTACACCAAGTCCAAGCTGAGATCCAATAACTTAAGCAAGAGGAAATTTTTTTTATGAGAGAAGTTAAAGCTCCTAGAGATCATGGCCCAAACCATGTTCATCGAATGACCCCATGAAATCACTGCCATCACACGCCTTACTCTTAGGGAATATGCTGGTGTAATAAAGTGATATGTATCAAGACACTAGTAATAGGAATATTTACATTATTTTTGTATAAAATAATGAATGTACTTTCATCCTATTATTGTTACTTTGTAAATTATTTTTAAAGTACAAATAGTATTTTTGGTAAATTAAGAAATATATTTAAATGAATTAATGATTTTTTGAAAGAAATAAAATTTTAATAAAATATTATTATTAAAATAATTTTTTTAAAATATAAATGAACATATTTTTTTAATTCAAATGTAATTTTTATTAGGGTTTGAAAACTGTTATTGACAAAAAACCGTCATTTTCATCAAATATCGATTTTTATTTTAAAAGTGAAAAATCAAATATTTATAAAATTATTTGGATAAAATGGATATCATTTTTGGAATCAGGATGTTGAAATTATCCAACATTTAATTATTCATAATTTTCTGAGACAGTCAAATTTTTGGGAAAAAATTAAATACTGTATAAATATATGGTGTGTTTTATGACATCATAATAGCCCAAAAGTGATGTAATAAATACTATAAAATGTATACTCAACCGAATATATGTTTTTAATTTAAAATAATATTATTTTAATTTTATTTTAGTTATATTATAAATTCTTAGTGATTCCTCCAAGACTTATAAAATATTTTAAGATTTTAAACTCATTTCTTTGAAAGTGTTAATCATCTCCACATAAGAAAGAGAAATATTTTATTATATTAGTTCCTTATAATTATAAAATAATTTATTTTACTTCCATTTTCTTGAAACCATGGGATGATTTTTGGTTTTGAATATTTTATTATTTAGGGTCCAAAACCAAAATAATAAAGAGATCCCCTTCCTATGTAAACCCACCCAAGATAAAATTTATCTTCAATAAAACTCCTTGAATCCCATAAAAATTATACCCTATACTCCATATAGTCCTCCCAATTTTCCCTCAAGCTCCCAAGAATCCACTCCTAATCCTTTGGATTCACACACCCAAATAAGGGATTCTCTCTCTCCACTTTTTGTCAAACACTTCATTTCTGATATTCCCTTTTTGATTTCCATTTGCTTGAGTTGGAATACATTCTTACATATACCCATCACTTTCCATTTTATGTTTAAATTATGGGACCCCTTTTCACTCTCATTTAACCCTCTTATGAACCCTTATGTACACCCGTTACTATGCAAAAATTCTGTAAGGAATATTCCACCCTCTTTTTTTATCAAGCATTCCTTTTATGTTATGTATTATAATTTCCTTTTTCCTATGTTGGTATATGTTCTAAAATATCCATCTTATGTTAAATTTTATGTATAAATGATTAGATACCCCTTTCTCTCTCATCAACCCATTTTAGGAATTTCTATATGACGTTGTTATGCTGCTGAAATTGCACCCTGATTTTCCATGCCAAAATCATTGTATAGTGAATACCATACCCATTTATATATAAATGGTATTAAACTTTATTCACATATAATTATTGATTGGGGACTTAAATTTATGTATTACAAATTCCTTAATCTTGGAAAAAATTATGATTTTGAATGAATCCATGTTATATGATCTATGTGTCACACTTAAGCATGAGAATGAAATTGTTATGAAGGGTGTTCCCAGATAGTTCTCCAATGCATTGGGTAATGGTTAGCATCATGATACATAATGTTGGGATAGGGGATTTACCTGATTCCTTTATGGGACTTTTTCCACCATGGATTATTTCTGGATTTATCCTTGATCTATCTATGATGCGGTGTTTTAAGTTGTTGCCGCATTTTCCATGTTATGATTATCATGATATGACATGCCTTATTATTAATGTTCTTTTTATGCTCCATTGATATGCCTATTGTCTAAAATTTATTTTATTCCTCATATTATGTTGTGTTTATTCCCTTACTAGGATTTATATCTCACCCCTTTCTTATGTATGTCCTTAGGTTATCCCATGAAATGTTAAGTGAGAAAGAATGTTTTGGTCATGTCAAAGAAGTTTTCAATAAAGATGTTTCTTTTCAAGTTTTAATTTGTTATGTAATGTACCTGATTTCCCAAATACACTAGACCTGTCAATATTCTAAGTTTTATTAAGTGAAATTTTATGTAATAAATCATAATTAAAAATGAAATAAAGATCATGGTTGTTATAGTTGGTATCATAGGATAGGTTTAGTTATTTTTTGGATTAGGATTATAAAACCCTAGTGAAAAACCTTAGGGATAAGACTAAGTGTAATAAAACATCCTTGCATTTTTGTGAGTATAGAGTAAGTGGTTTGTCAATAAAATACTTCCCTATTAGGATCCTATAAGTGTACATGGTTTGGGAACAAATTTACCTAGGAGTAACAACTATGATAAGGTGTTCTGGGCCTAACTCGGGGTAACCTAGTATATGGAAATATGCCTTACTGTGCACCTAGTTTTACAATCTCGTGGGATATTCTTTGGTAAATTCATAAGATCAGTACAAGCCATTATTAAGAGAACATAAAAAATGACCTTAAGAATATATGTTAAGAATTAGATCATGTATAACATATATTAAAGCCTAGAAACTCATAAATTAAAGAGATAAATTTAATTTATATGTTATCCCTTTAATTTCATTGGATTCCCCTTTATATGTTTAATAGTTTAAAATAATAATCCATAAGTATATGTTGGATATAGAAGAACTAGGATCAAAAAGTGAAAGGTAGGGTTATAGTCTATATTTATATGTATTCCTTTATATCACAAAAGTTTAGTAGAACTATTCAAACACCACCACAAATCATGGAAGTGGAGATTTCGGTGAAAATGAAAAATGGGGAAATTATTACATCCCATGTATATAACTCCTCCCCTATCACAATTTTTTGATTGAACTTCCTGGTGAAACTTGTCATACTTCTCTTAGAGTAATTTGATGAAATTCTAGGCCTGGATTAGCATTCCCTATATAGAGCCAACATAAATTACTATGAGAGGGAAATCACTCTTCAAATAGAGAATCAACCCCTGATTCTATACATGTTCAAGGAGGAGGAGTAATCTTCTTTAGAACCATCATCTCAAGCATGGATATTATTTCCATATGATAAATCATATCTAGCTCAAATTATTGAGTCTAAGGAACAAACCATCCTTGAATACATGCCTATTGTGAGGGAATTTGCTGATACGTTTTCGGAGGAATTGTATAGAATTCCTCCTAGCTGAGAGGTCAAATTTTCAATCGATCTTATACTTTGGTCTTTTCCAATATCCAAGACTCTATATAGGATGGCTGTTGTTGAACTTGAGAAACTAAATAAACAACTACAGGAGAATCTAGATAAACGGTTTATATATCCAAGTGCTTCACTATGGGGTGCATCAGTCCACTTCGTAAAGAAAAAGGATGGGTCAATGAACCTTTCCATTGGTTATTGTGATCTCAAAAAGATCATGATAAGGAACAAGTATCCTTTTCCATGGATTGATGGCTTGTTCGGTCATCTATGTGGAGAAAAATACTTCTCCAAGTTGGATCTTTGATTAGGATATTACCAAGTTAGGGTGAAGAAATAGGTTATCTCAAGACTACTTTTCGTATAAGGTGTAGGAACTATGAGTTCATAATGATTCCATTCAGACTCACCAATGATCTAGGAATCTTCAGGGACTTCATGAATAGAGTATTTAAATATTATTTTGAAAAAAATCATGGTAGTATTTATAGATGATATTCTAATATATTCCAAAACCAAGGAGGACCATGAGGAGCATCTGAGCACTATGCTAAAGACCTTACAAAAGGAGAATCTCTGTGAAAAGTACATCAAGTGTGAGTTGTGGTTTAAGGAAGTCTCATTTTTTGGGTATACCACCACATTAAATGGGATATTTTTGGATCCTTCAATGAAAAAATAAATTTAAGGATGGTCAAGGCCAACATCTATGATAGATATCGGTAGTTTTCTTGGGTTATCTGGATATTATCACAGATTTGTGAATTTCTCATGATTGACGAACTATCTTACCAAGATAAATCGGAATGGAGTCGAAATTTCTTGGAATGATGAATGTAAAGAAAGCTTCATGGAGTTGAAAAGTAGGCTTATCATTGACCATGTGCTCACACTACCCAAAAGTGGGGATATTTTCATAATTTTTAGTGATGCTTCAAATAAGGGCTTGGGATTTTTGTTGATGTAAAATGGCATAGTCATAGCCTACGCCTCAATGCAGTTGAAAATTCATGAGAAAAACTATCTCATGCATGATCTAGAGTAGGTAGTTGTGATCATTGCATTGAAAATATGGTATCATTATATCTTTTGGAGAATTGTGAAATATATACGAACCATAAAAGTCTCAAATATATATTCACATAAAAAGAGAAAAATAGGCACCAAAAAATATGGTTAGAGATTATCAAGGATTACAACTTCTAAATCCACTACCATCCTAGGAAAGTTAACAAGGTGGAAGATTCTCTATGTAGAAAGGACCCAGAAATTGTATTATTGATGAGAATTGAGAAGAATCTAATCTTCTTATATTTTAAGAATACTGACATGGGAATCATAAATAAAGGAATATCATCAATCCTTTCACAAATGATTACTCAACCAACTCTTTTAGAAAGGTTAAAGGATGCTCAAAAATATGATGTGGGAATTTAGAAGAATGTGGAAACTATAATAAAAGGGAAATACTTAGAGTTCAATTTTAATGAATAAGGAATTGTGAGATTTGGGTTAAGACTATGTGTTCCATTAAATCCTGAGTTAAAGAAAGAACTTGTGGATGATGTACATAGTTTTACTTTCTCCATTCACCCAGGAAACACAAATATGTACCGAGATCTCCAAGAACACTATTAGTGGGATAAAATGAATAAGTAGATCACATAATATACATCAAAGTTCCTAGTATGTCAACAAGTGATGGCTGAAAGGAATAATTCTAATGGGATGATTCAACCATTACCCATACAAACATGGAAATGGGAAAACATCACCATGGACTTTGTCATCAGACTTCCAAAGACATCTAAGGGAAACAATTCTATCTAGGTTGTTGTGGATAGTCTTACAAAGATTTCACACTTCATTGTGATTCGATAGGATTTCTCGCTAGATCAACTAGTATGGATATACATCAGATAAGTGGTAAGGGTGCATGGATTACCACTATCGATTGTGTCTGATCGAGATCCAATATTCACCTATACATTTTGGAAAAGTCTCCAGCATGCTCTAAACACTGAGATGAACTTTATTCTGTCTTATCGCCCTCAAAATGACGGCCAATATGATTGTACTATCTAAACACTTGAGGTTATTTTTAGATCTTTCTCAATGGACTTCAAAGGCAGATGGGACCACCATCTTCCTTTGGAGGAGTTCTCTTATAAAAATAGTTTCCACTCGAGCATCCAAATGGACCCCTATGAATCCCTTTATGGGAAGAGGTGAAAAACACTAGAATATTGGGATGAATTTGGGGAACTAAAACTTTTAGGTCTTGAAATGGTATAAGAAATAATAGAGAAGGTTAAGACCATCTAGTAGCACATAAAAACTGCTCAGATTTGATAAAAGATCTATGTTGACAATCATAAATGAGCACTAGAGTTTTATTTTGTAGATGTGGTATTCCTCGTCATATCTCCATGGAAGAGAGTGATGAGATTTTGGAATAAGGGAAAGGTTATTCCAAGGTACATCGGCCCTTTTGAGATCCTTAATCATATCAGAGTAGTGGTCTATCAATTAGCACTCCCATCGAACCTATCTCAAGTATATGATGTATTATAAGTATCCCTCTTAAGAAATTACATACCATACCCATCACATGTACTCAATCTAGAGGTGGTATCATTAGATAATGACCTTTCCTATGAAGATAAGCAGGTGAAGATCTTAGATCATAGAGAAAAAGTTCTACAAAATAAGACAATTCCCCTCATCAAAGTGTTGTGGAGAAACCAAAAGTTTGAATTAAGAAATGTGGGAACCATAGGAGGTGATGAAGCAGAGTTACCCTCATCTATTTTAGTGTGGGAAAAAGGACATTTTGAGGGAAATTTTCTAAGGGGGGAATATAGTAATGACCCAAACATTTATGAATAAAATTTACCTTTTTGATATAATTAAACATCTTATGGATAAAGAAAACACATGCACTTGTTTTGTTGTATTATATCCAATTGGTTTTAAATGACTATTAAGTATCCTTACCGTTGATAATATAGCCATTGAACAATGATCACATTACTAGTATCATTATTGGTTTTTAAAGAATCCATTTTTTATAGAAAAAGGAAGTGATGGCCTCAACTAGTAGAATTGTACCCTATGAAGCCCATTTATCAGAGATTTCACAGGAGATAGCATTTCTAGGTTTTTTTCTAGACCAATCCCATGATGATATCCAACAACTTAAGTATGATAAAAATCGTTTATGGTAGAATTTCAAACTCCTCGAAATCATGGCCCAAACCATGTTCACCGAACGGCCCCATGAAAGCCCCACCATTTCACACCTTACTCTTAGGTCATATTCTGGTGTAATAAATGGATATGTAGCAAGTCCCTAGAAATATGAATATGTACACTATTTTTGTATAAAATAATGAATATATTTTCATCCTATTATTTTTACTTTGTAAATGATTTTTAAAGTAAAAATGGTATTTTTGGTTAATTAAGAAATATATTTTGATGAATTAATAAATTTTTTAAATAAATAAAATTTTAATAAAATATTATTATTAAATTAATTTTTTTTAAATATAAATTATCATATACTTTTTTTCTGTCAAATCTAATTTTTATTAGGGTTCGGAAACTTTTATTGACAAAACCCCGTAATTTTCAATAAATGTCAGTTTTTATTTTAAAAGTAAAAATTTACATATTTATAAAATTATTTGGATAAAATTGATATAATTTTTTAAATCATAATGTAAAAATTATCCAATTTTAAATTTTTCATAATTTTCTGAGACAGTCAAATTTTTGGGTAAAAATTTAATACCGTATAAATATATTGTGTGTTTTATGACTTCATAATAGCCCAATAGTGATGTAATAAAAGGTATAATAAACCAAATATATGTTTTTACATTTAAATAATTTTATTTTTATTTTATTTTATTTATTTTATAAATCCTTATTGAATCCTCCAAAACTTATAAAGTATTTTAAAATTTTAAAATTATTTCTTTGAAAGTGTGACTCCCCACCATAAAATAAAGGGAAATATTTTCTTATATTCGGACCTTGGCCTCATAAAATAATTTATTCTACTTCCCTTTTCCAGAAACCATGGGCAAAAACCATGGGATTTTTTGTGGTTTTTAATATTTTATTATGTAGTGTCCAAAACCAAAATAATAAATAAATCTCCCTCATTTTTTATATGAACCCTCCCAAGATCTCATTTATCTTCACTAAAACTCCTTTAAGATTTGAAAAACACTTACATATACTCCCTAGATCCCTCCCAATGATTCCCCCATCTCCCAAGAATCCTCTCCTGATCCTTTGGAGTCACACATCCAAGTAAGGGATTCTCTCTATCCTCTTTTTATCAAGCACTTAATTTATGATATGCCCTTTTGATTTAAATTCGGTTATGTTGGGATACATTCTTACCCACCCCCCTTACTTTCCATTTTATGTTTAAATTATGTGATTCTATTTCACTCTCATTTATCCCTCTTATGAACTCTTATGTACACCTTTTACTATGCAAAAATTCCGTAAGGAATCTTCCACCCTCTTTTTTTATCAAGCATTCATTTTATGTTATGTCTTATAATTTAATTTTTCCTATGTTGGTATATGTTATTAAATATCCCTCTTACTTTCCATTTCATTTATAAATGATGAGAGACCCCTTTCTCTCTCATAAACCCATTTTATGAATTTCTATATAACTTCGTTATGCTGTTGAAATTGATCCAAGATTTTCCATGCCAAAATTATCATGTAGTGAATACCATACCAATTTCTCTATCAAGGGTATTCACCTTTATGAAAATATACTTATTTATTGGGGAAATAAATGTATTTATTCCACATTCCTTTATCATAGAATAAATTATGATTTTGAATAAATCCATGTAATATGATCTATGTGGCACACTTAAGCCTGAGAATGAAATTGTTATGAAGGGTGCGCCTTGATAGTTATTAAATACATTGGGTAATGGTTAGTATCATGATACATCAATTTAGGATAGGGGATTTACCTATTTCCTTTATGGGACTTTGTCTGGCATGTGGTCTTGGTGGATTTAGACTTGATCTATTTATGATGTAGCATTTTAAGTCGTTTCCATATTTTCCATGTTATGATTATCATGTTATAGCATGCCTTATTATTCATGTTATTTTTATTCTATATTGATATGCTTGTTATTTAAAATGCATTGGATTCCTCATGTTATACATTTATTATTCCCTTACTGGGATTTATAGCTTACCCTTTTCTTATTTATGTCCTCAGGTTATCCCATGAAGTGTTAAGTACGAAGGAACGTTTTAGTCATGTCAAATAAGTTTTCAATAAAGATTTTTCTTTTCATGTTTTAAGTTGTTATGTAATGTACCTAATTTCAAAAAGACACTAGAAATATCAATCTTATGAGTTTTATTAAGTGAAATTTTATGTAATAAATTATGATTAAAAATGAAATAAAGAGTAGGGTTGTTATAAATGTGTCCAAATGGGTAATCTGATTAATGACTATACCCATAGGCCAAAACTTGTTCTTTTAGTGTGATTTTTCCTCAATCACACACACCCTGGGAAACTTCCCAAGAGGTCACCCATCTAAATAACTACTCTAGGACAATAATTTTTAATTATAGAGTTATAATCAGGTAGGCTCCCAAAAATAAAGTGTCACCTTGTTAACATAAGTTATATCATTTAGTCTTTTTAAGAATTTATCATTCTTGAGTGTTACACTATTCATATAAGTAGGAACTTCCATATGCACTATAAGTAAGATCATACCTAAGAATATACGGTAGAGTATATTACCTCTACTCATGAAGTTGGGATACCTTATAATCAATAATTGATTTTATACCTCATCACTCAATTGAAATAGGCTCAATCACTGGTATAGGAATTTCATGTCCCTATTTTTAAATAATAGTCAGTTATCTAGTGGTTGTATCTTATACTATATAGAAGGGACCCATGGTTATTAGAATATTTTTGGGTGAGCTAACACATGAAATATATGAATAATTATGAATATCTATTGAATGGTGTATACATCAACTCACCTGTACTTTGAAAAAAAATCCTTGGAGTTTTAGTTTATCTAACAAGTTATCAGAATGCTACAAAAAGGATATGTCAGTTTTCATACCTATGCTAGTATCCCTAATATGATAACTGAACACAATACCCCCTTATAATTTTTTCCTTAATTCAATAATTAAACCTCATTGTAAAACTATCTCTAAATTCTTTTCCTAAGACAAAAATTGATCAGAAACCATTGTGATATGACTCAACCTATTAAGCCCCCACCTAGGCCAGTTGTAAGCTGAGAGTTCCACCCCAAGCCCACCCCTAAAAGGATTCGGGTTGGATACTAGTACCATAAAGGAATAAAATACATAGGATTACTTAGACTACAACAACCTAAAACATAAATGAATCTCTAAATATACAATAAAATAAAATAACACCAACTGATAGATATATAACAAATGAACTATAAAAATGTTAGCATAAGACATCAATGCCAAGTAAAATTGCATATAGGAAAAATCTAGAAAGGGGAAATATATTTTCAGGAGATAAAAAACATTGGGTATAACTATATCTAAGTATAGAATGAAACCTTCTCTCTATAGGGTCTCTTGTAATGACTTCATCTACAACTATCTCCACTATGAACCTCCATCATCTACTAAGAAACAACTCCTCTAACTCTACTAGCTCCACATCCACTAATTTTGTCCCCAAACCATGCAACATTTTTATATATGTAACACTTGTGAGCATGAATCCCATTTTAGGGTGATCATAAATATACCCGGTAGAATACCCCCAAAACATAAAGTAATGATAATCTAATAATTCAACTCAAACCCAGGAGGGAATAATAGAAGGTATCCCAAAGAAACTAGATACGATCTAATTTAATGAAAATATTGGGAAATAAATGGAAACAAAACTTCATAGTTGGGCTCTATAAAGGATCATATCACATAATAAAACAATGATACCAAGGTTAGAATAAGTCCCACAATGCCCAAAGTTGATAATCTGATGCCATGTCATAAATGGTAGGTAGTCAGAAAGGCTACTGGTGTCCAAAAATAATCTATATTTTGATATATGATAAGTCCCATGACTCATGATCGATTAAACATTCAAAACTTATATGTTATCTCTCTAAAAGTGAAGTGGGATATTGTGCCTCATTGTGGTATGTTTGTATCGACCGACGGTGTAATTGAACCATATGGAGGATCATGCTCTGACATACAAGGGAGTATTAACTCCACCATTAAAGTACTACACCCAAACATACAAGTAGGTACTAAATCCACTGATGGAGGACCCTACCTCAATATATGGGGGAGTAAATATACTCCATCATCATATGGAGGATCATTACCTACCATGTATATGTCTCCAAGGAGTGCCCAAACCCCCATATATAGAGGACCACATCCCAACACATAGGTGAGTTCAAGATCAATATCTAATAAAAAAAATTCACCATCCTCTTATCATTTATCTAGTAGATCTAAAATCACCAAACTACCCAACTATATTGAGAAAAGATTCCAATGACCAAAGGAAATGTATTATTTTACTCTATGTGAGAAAATAATTTGAATAAACTAATAATACATCTAATACTATCATCTATATGAGATATCATGATTAATACTATAATTGGTCCAATAAACGATAATTATAATGGGGTATATGACATGTAAGGCTCTTTTTCAAGGCTGGTAATGTAATGTCGCAGCTCAACTCATTTGAAATACACATACACAATGTATCCAATAGGGTACCTGACATGTATAGATAAGGGGTACATGTTTTAATATGATTTATTCTAAAGTAATTCTAAATTATTCTTACATAGAATACATATCATGTGATATGGTAAGTAAATAACATGTAGCAATATACACAGAGTCACCACAGAATACTCGGTGTGTGAGTCCATAAGGGATCTTGGTATTTACAACCTATACACATGGAGTCTCCCATCCTGATGTACAATGTGTTAGTAATTCTCATAAATTCTATGTGGAATATAGATCATTGACTTTTCAGTTATGCAGCTATAGTCCAAATTAAACGATCTTGATATACATGGCATGTGACCCGATCTCACATGGATGGTAACTTTTAAAAATGTCATGTACACCAAGACTAAGTCTCGCAGCGTGTCTTATGATGAGAGTTTTAGAGATACATTTCATGTGGAATTAAAAAAAATGTGGATACTATCAGTGGAGAAGTGCATGGAATGTTCTCTGAGACTACACATTGTGTAGATTGAAAATATCTAGAAACTTCATCTTCACTCTATTTACACCTTTTTCGCCTCTATTACTATTCATGCATCCACTGTAGATTGAAATGATCATACTCAGAGCCACCAACACACCTCACCAAGTTAATCTGTGTACAACTATTTCCATATAATCCATCATCATTGACCCATTCATCAAATCATACCCAAAACTCACTTGTTCATCAATATCATGTGCCTGGATTAGTGAGCTCTCTAGGTTTCCTCTATTATAACATTATGGAATCACTAAAAAATCAAATACTAATAATGGTATAATAATCAAGATAGTGGTATCTGAAGTAATACCCAACCACATATGGATGGGATCTCATTCGTGTTCATCAAAGAATTGGAGTATGGTACAATATTAGAATTATCTATTCATGTTGAGACAATTCCTCAATGGGTTATTATTATTAAAATTGTGATTTATCCCAAAAAATTAATTACAAAATAATAATTTTTTGAAGATAATTATTATTTTAAATAATCATCATAATGAATAAAGTATGTTTTAGAAATAATCCAAGTTAAATTATTGAAACAAAAATTCATGGAAAACATAGAGGTTTTATCCATATGCTTTCCCCAAGCTAGAAATAATATATTTTAAAAAATTAACAATTGTGATTAAAGGTGAAATATAATAAAGGTAAAAATATTATTTTATTAATGCTTTGATAAAATAATATAATTCAATTATTTAATTTCATTTCCTTTAAAATGATTATTATTACCATGAAATAAAAAACCTTAAATAATCAGCGTTTTGTAACACATATATAATTGGGTCAGGATGAAAGTATTTTTTATCTTTCCTAAAGTTAAAATGAATAATTTATTTAATTATTATTATTTTTCTAAATATATGATTATAATTTTTTATTTTGTATAAAAATGTTTTCCATAGAAAAATTTCTTTCTAGAATAAATAATTTTAAAAGGTAAAATTATTTTCTTTGACCACCACAAAAAAATATTATTGTAGAAAACAAATAAATTAGATTTTCACCCATTTAAAATACTCATGAGTTTTTTCATGGAAAATAAACCTTGATTAAATTACATTTTAATATTTTATAATTAATCATATTTGAAATCCATCTTATTTTTTACTCATTTCGTCACTATAGAAGTTTTAAGTGATTCGATCATGAGAGGAAGAAGGTCGAAACATGGAACATAAAAAAGGAAATTAATGTAATAAGAATTCCTACCATGATGAAGTGTTTCAGATGCTTGATGATAAAATAACATTCCTAGATCATCTTTCTCACCACCACCATGAATAACTTGATGAACTTGTGCTTAATTTTGAGAAAAAAAGAGATGGATTTCTCTAAAGTTTTCTTCCAATAATAGAGAGGAGAGAATTGTAAGAAATTCCTTTCAAAATTCATGATAGTGGAATTCCATGAATTAAAGAGGGGAATAAATTATATCCTTCCCTAAACACCCATCATAAATCCCCATAACTCTAACTTTAATCTCCCCCACATAAACACAATAATAAAATCCATTTATAATCGCACAAACATGCTAATAATTTTAGGTTTTAGAATTATACATGCCACATTATCACCAGTATGGAATATGGCCACCACATCACCAAGACATGAAATCACCAAATAATTTCACATAATAAATAAAAATAATAATTTGTTTTTATTTAATTTTAAATCACAAAAATAAATGATGCTCAGATTAAAACATATGAAATATAAACTATACCTCTCCTAGGAAAAATCCCTCATTTATGACACAACTACGGTGTCATAATTTTGATGCAGGGCTATATTTAGGAGTTATGAAATTTTATCACTCAAAGGATTAAAATTTATTTATTAAATAAATATTAAATAACACAAAGAATTGAAACAATCTTAGAATATCACTAAAATTAAACCCAAGTGTATTTTCTACGTTCTAAGTAAAAAACAACCATCAAAAAATTATTCCAAGGTTAACCATTAGGGAAAATTTACCATTTTAATCTATTTAAGGGACCTAACCCATGAAACTCAGAAATAAATTAAGTATTTCTTATGAAAAATATGGGTTGTTTCATCCTACCCACCTTTATACCTTTTCATCATTGAAAAGAAAAAAACATGATTTTTTAATCATAATTCCATTAAACAACCACCCACAGAACACACCTTACCATCCCACATACAAAATTTACCTAGAGATACAGGCCCTAATTGGACCAGAAACACAACTACTTAGGGAAACACTCTTTACCTCAGCATGGGAATAGTATAGATCAATAGTTTCTCATCAAGAACTTAGGAAAAGGTATAAACTTTCATCATAAAACTTATTCCAAGATTCCACATCAAATACCTCTCCAACCATAGGTCATATATCCACATAGCACAAAGAGAACCAAAACCAACAACCATCATCCTTATAAAGGATCATAATTAAGGGAACTATCAGGAAGAGAATAATACTCCCCACATTTAATGAGAAACATAATCCCACAATCAATAAAACATAACCATACATCTTATTCACTATAGGCACACATTCACTTTTGAAGATCACCTGGTTGGGTTACAGCCACTCTACATGAAAGAGACTAATGAGAACACCAATATTTAGAATCTAATTCCTCAAAAATAAATCCAATAACATAAAGATTTTTAGTGACCTAATCCACCACGATTTGAAGTGGACAGCCCTAATCATTCTGATAACCCTACTTTTTCAGATCAATAACCCAAAATAACACATGCCAAACTTAAGAAATTGTTAACACAATCCTTAAATAAACATCCTTTAATGCATATCTAAAATTTCCAAACAATGGAAACCAATGATCTTATATCACTAAATAATTATACCCATTATAGAAACTTAGTTATCAACTGACCATCACCACCCAAGATGAGTTTTTGAAACATATCTCCATTCAATCATGAAACAAGCTGGTGTACTCCCCACCTTTAAGGGAATGTATCTAGAGAACTATTTGTGAATACCAAATTCCACATGGTCTTAAACTCAAGCTTCCATATATGGTCTCTCACATTAATATATATGTCAAGATCATTATAATCAGTGAAAAAAATTAACCTCTTCTATAGAATCCAACCACACTAAGGTTTTCTACTCAAATATCTGTAAGACCCATTAAGCATAAAAACTAATTATAGGGGCATAGGATACCACCATATTATTGTGATAATTTGACCACCTAAGTCATTATGGATTCAAACTTAATGTAGATGAATCTAAAATATCATCTTGAATATCTTGCTAAAAATTAAGGACTTCCCAAACCATGAATTCACACCTCCGGGGTTTTCCACATTGTTGTTGTTCTCAAAGGTGGTAAAAAATAACCTCAAAATGAAAAAGATGGTTATCCTAAATTTTAGTTAAAATGAGGGTGGAATAATTTATGGACACTAAAAAATACAAAAGTATTATATTCACTATATATTTTTCATTACTACTGATAACATTATTAGGATTTTTAGAATGTCCTAATGGATCCTCAAACACCGCCCGTGGAGCATCAATATAATGGAGATTTTACCGACTATACCTAAGCTCGGTCTCTAGAAAAAACTATTAGGAAGGTCACATAGATTAAAATGAAAACATTACTCTAATATATCTTCTAATTACACATAAATTCCAAAATCTAATCATGGAAATCCAATAACTGCTAAAAAATTGGTATGTCCTTTGAAGTTTATCAATATAGGCACTAAATACTCAATGATGGAAACCCAGGGATATCATCTAGGGTAATATTCTTCAATTAAATAACCACTTTTATAACTAATCCACCATAGGTAACATAAATTTAAATTATAATAAAACCAAATTATGTGTAATTAGAATAAATAATACAAATGATCTTCCTCATGGGATAGAAATTCATGCTCGTAGCAGCCATGAAAAAAGTATAACCACCATCAATAAGAGTCTTCGACTATAAGGATATATCTGGGGGATCTACTGGAATCAACAACCCATTAATAAAAAAATGTAAGTGGAAATGGTTTAATCTAGCATTGATTAGCATAATTGTATATTAATAAAACACTAATCATACATCCAACCATATTAGTTACCACCTGCTCTAAGTCATCCTCCATATAAAACCATCCAGAATATTATTATATTAACTTTAGGTCAAATTGGGATTAATTGAAGGTGGAAGTTGGATATATAATATTGTATCATCTATCTCCAGTTATTTAAATATAGTCAATCCACTATTAAAACTACCTCTCTTGAATATTTTAGATACTTCAAAAGTGCAATTCCTAATTGAATAATTTCCCTTACTATAGAGATATATCCATGGAACCACTATGTAATTACACTAAAAATAACTATTCTATTCTGAAAATGGGGTTTATTATAACATCCCAACCCTAACCATTGTCTTGGAAAGAGATAAGGTTTCACTAAACTTAAGTGATATCCCCCAAACACCAAAGTATAGGAATAAATTCCAAGGGAGTAATAAATTGTTGGGGGTGATTTACCATTTTGAAAAAACACATCTTATCAAGAAATTAAAAAAATAACCAAACCAAAAATATATGATTCAAAAAATATAAACAACATAACTCAAAAATATTTCCAAAAACGAAAAAATATTAGAGTATCAGTGATAGGTGAATCAAGAAATCCAACCATAAAATAAAATAAATCCTAATGCATAAACACTGATGTCAAATCACTCCAATGACCCCCTAATAAAATATCCAATATCTAACCACCCTCCCAAGAATGTATCAGCATGATGCTCCATTAGAGAAACAAGAGACTTTTCCTTTAATTGTGTCATGAAGAAAAATGACTTCATACACACCAAGGTACATATGAAGGGGGTGAGTAATAAAACTAGTTGGAAATACCCAAGAGACATCCCAACTCATGAAATTAGTATAAGAACAAGTTATCTCATAGTTCAAAATACATGTAAAAAATTCGAGATGAAAACCAAATTAGTTTATCGAATGAACATAATTAATTTAAACAATAAAACCATTAAATTTATCCACATGGTATACCCAATTCCACATCACACACACACACACATTAATTTAACTAATTAGGAGTAGTCCAAAATAAAAATAAGAATCATATACTACCATTGAAGTCACTAGTTGGATATGAATCTAAGGTACAATGATGGAATTGACCCCTTATATGAACCCAACAAGGAATATTCTGATGTAATATGAACTCACACAATACTATATGTATGCCAAGGTATCACACCAGTTAATTTAGTAAAATATATTAATCTTATAAAACATCTAATCAAGTATCTTTCATTAATTAAACCAAATCCACAATTTAATACCATATATCAAAAAAGGGGTTTTTCCAAAAAATGTTCAAAATCATTTTTTCTGATTCATAAACCGAAAGGGTTTTCCAAAATAAATCATTCCAAATTTCCCTTGAAAATATAGGAAAATCATTTTAGAACAACTAATCCTTAAATTTCTAGAATAAGTGTAGAAAATAGAGAATCCACCTACCTCACAACAGAACTTTCTTGAAATGATGAATTTATTCACAGTTTCCTAGATCCAAGCCTTATTCACCTTTCCTTCAATAAATCCTAAATAAGATTTATCAAAACATGAAAGATCAAATAGATTCATGCATAATAACCCTGATCTAAGTTTATGTTCTATAACACCCTAAGTTTTTATGAATTATTTCTTTTTGAACATATTAGATTTCTTTGATATTTTTCACTGCACGCAACACCGAGTTTAGCTTGTGTTACATGCAATAGTTGGTTTTAACAAACCATGATATATTATAAATATTATTATTTACACATGAAAATTATAACCAAAAAGTTAAAATTGGTGATATGAATAGTAACAAATATTTTTAAAATATTTTTTATGTTTTTTTATATAATAAAACATATTTATAAAAAATCATTTTTTAAGTCTTTATATGTTTTGATACTATTTTTTCTAAAAAAATATTTAATTTTACGAATAATAATAAATTTAAGTCATGACACTTCTAGAAAATTAATCTGATAAAATAAAATTCAATTTTAAAAAATCATTTCAAAATTAACTTTGGGTGAATTTTTGAGGTTTTTTCTAAAAATATTAATTTTTTGATGAAAAGTGAAAAATACTGGTTTTTATCGAAAACTAACTTTTTATTTAAAGAATTTATAAGGTTAATTTTTGTTTTAAAATTAATTTAAAAGTAAAATTACTTTAATTATATGTCAATTCATCTATTTTGGTTAATTAGAATCATTTTCATAATTAAATTTTATATAAAAACTTTTTAAACTTTTGAACATTTTCTCTTTAGAAAACTCTTTTATCATCATGTCAAGAGGTTTAATATTATAATTCAAAGTTACCAAAGTGGTAATTAATATCATGAATTTATTTATTCTCATAATATTTTATGTTTCATTTAATTTTATTCCTCTATGGGTCTTACAATTCAAAGTTACCAAAGTGGTAAAGATTTTATGTCACAATCTCATCGTTTATCGGTATTGTTTAAGATTATGTTTTCGATCATAGAATCTAATGATCCATATCCCAAGAAACTAATGAATTTTATTATCCTATATTTATTTCATGATAAAACATGTTTTCCTTTATTTTTTTCTCTTTATGTTCTTAATGGTTCAAAATAATTTTTTTAAGAAAAACCATCTTTATTTCTCACTTTGATCAAAAACCAGTTTTTCTTCCAAAAATCATGTTTTATAAAAAAAATCAAAAATGTTTTTAAAATAATTCAAATTATTTATTAAATGTATTTTTAACTATGTTTTTAATTTTTATTAAAAAATTTTGAAAAAAAATATTCATGTTGTTTTCTAAATAATGCCCATTTATATTTTACCAAAAATGTGAAAAGAATATTTAATTTTACATGCACAGGATGAATATAATTTTCTACCTTCACAACCAATCATTTGTTTTAAGCTTTCATTATAATATTCCAATTTTATTTTCAATGAAAAGGATTCTGAAATTTTTTTTATGTTTTAAAAAAATTTCTTTAAAGTGGAAAATATATTTTCCTCAAGAAATGATTTAAATGATTTTTAGAGCTTAATTTATAAGTTTTCAAGTTTTTTTTAAAAGAAAATGATTTTCATATTATTTTTTGAATTTTTATTTTAAAAAATTTATTTTCAAAGAATGGTTTTTTTCCTCAAGAAATTTTTCCAGTGATATTTCAAAATCATTTTCTATCTAAGATGACATCATTTGATGTAACTTATGCTTTACTAGGGATATCATCCAAGGATACCATTCTTATTATTTCTATAGATGGTTTTTTAATGATGAAAAGATCTTTACAAAACTTTTTTCTCTTCTACAAGTTATACTAGGATAAAATGCTTATAAAAACCACTTCTTTTCATGGGTAATGAAAGGATAAAATGATGAAATGATTATGAAACATGTTTCTTTTCCACAGGTTATGATGTGATGAATTTTTTATGAAACCCATTTCATTTCATGGGTTATGATATTATGAATGTTTTATGATCTTATAGAACACATACATATGATTTTAATTATATGATGGGCGGGACCTATATCTACCTCTAATTCATTGGGTAAATATTTATATCTCATGATATAGATAATACTAGAATATATAGAGAACTAGGTTCAGTAAGGAAATTTGTCTTCTATGATGGTCTTAGGAGTGAACCTTAACTACGATGATGGTTTGAGGAGTTAAGACTTTCCACTATGATAACCTTTGAAGTGAGTATTTACTAATATGGAAATTATTTTCTATAATTATATGTATTCCACACTTATATGTCTTTTTCCAATGTTATGATCTCATGGTTCATGTTATTTGATTTCCTTATGATTTATTTACTATTAATTACCAATTCTTTTTCCATGACTCAAGATTATGATCTTTGATTTGTGGGGTATGTTTTTAAAATATTAGTCTCATGTTCTCATACCCTTATGATCATGTTATAATTATGTATCTCACTTATTTACCCTTGATTAGAATCTGAGCTCACCCTTTCTTATATTTCTTTTACCTGGGTTATGAAGAAATGTATTTTGTATGATATGTATAATAAGGATTCTAGTTATGAATAACATAATGGGAGTTGATGTAGTTCACATATGAACTGCTTTTTTATGTTTTTGTGTTTCCAAAGGCACTATACCTTTATGATACTCAAGTGTGTGTTTGTATAATGTAATGAATTTTCATCAAAAAATGATGTAATATAAATGTATGAAAATCCTGGGTCATAATATGTTTCAATGGAAATGATCATATCTAGAAAATTAAGAAGAACGAGTATCTTACCTTTTATTTTCAAAGTCCAATACTTGATGAATCATTAAAATCATTCTTCAAGGGTTAAGGATCACTAAAAAATTACCTAGAGGAACCCTATAAATAAATATCTTGGTTTATATAATAAATAATGAGATATTTCAAGTGAAAAATATGATAAAAATAAAAATTTTGGGTGTTATTAATGTTGTTTCATGGTTAGGTATCATGGTTTAACAAACCATGTGCCAACCTTTCCAGATTATTTAGTCCAAAAAATTCTCAGATCATGCATTTTTTCACATGGTTTGGCCAAAATGTATGCTAATCATGAACCTACCTTATAACTACCATATTCCCTTGAAAAGTCTCCTAGATAATTTACATGGTATCCCTTTACCATCCTCAAATAGTGCACCCATAAAAATATTTCCAAAACATATTAAAGCCATCCTAAAACTCCCAGTACTCAACCCAGACATTATATAACTTGAAAATACATAATAAAATGGTGATGTTACTCAAACTAGGGGTGTTATATGTATTACAATTAGAAAATATCAACCATCAAAATATCATTTTAGGTCTTCAGTATAGCCATGGGATATATGGGAGGTACATCCTAAATCCTAAATATCATATCAGAGGCTCTTCTCAAACACTTGAGAGCTCCTATGAATGAATTTTTAATTGGTCTTAATAAGTTCTTTATCCACATACCCTGAGAATAATCTTGAACCTCAATCATGGTATGATATTATCATTGTCGGTTTGAACAAACATCAACTGATAATTTTTTTCACTATGAAGGGTAAATCAAACACAAAAATAAATAAATAGTTTAATGATGTCCAAACTATGTGGTGATATAAATCTTAGACTCCAACCAATCATCTACCATTAAAAAATCAAGATCACCTCAAAATAACATGCGGCATATATCACTAGAGAACACATAGAACATCAATACTATAGTTAGTATAATTCATCTTATTGATAACTATAATCTTCTATAAAAGTAATATTGGCACTAAGAATAGATGGTAGGGTGAATTTCAAAGTTTTCATAATCGTATTGTAGAAATTATGTAGTAGTATACCTATTCACCTGATTTGGGATTTCAGGTGATAGATTTGGATCTACGGACCACAGGGCCTTTGGTTTATCAATGGAATTTAGACCAAAATTCCTCTAATACATCATAAATATATTTTCCTTGGGACATATGTCCTTAATTTCAACACTAGTGGGAAAAGGTGAGGTGATAGGGACTAGCAGAATGGATCGATGCAATAGGAAGGCAATATGTACAGGAAATACATGCAGGCACTACCGAGTGGGTGTCCTTGATAAGAGTGAGAGGACTACTGATGCTTATTATTTATCCTTCTATCCTTATGGAACACTAATGTGGGATGTATTTTCACCCTATCATCGGACTACATACACTTGGGATTGGTCAAAAAATGTGGAACAATAGGCAGGTGATGTAAGTGAGGGCCACACGGGCATCATCAGGTGGGAGGCTCAAAATAGAGATAGGTGTGTTGAAACATGTCATATATCCCTCCTCCAACACCATGGAAAAAGAGGTTCCCTACAATGATGTGTTAGTATAGAATGATGAAATGGTCCATGGTAGGGGAAACACAAATTTCACACTGGGATCATGGTGTGAAGATTACTTATAAGGGCATTGTGGCGTATGACTAGTGACATGGAATGATACAGAACGCTCACTCAGGGCCTTAGTTCTATGTATATGGATTTGGGATATTGGGTATCTGTGACATTTTGTAATGGGAATATGGTCAACTGGGCCTTTAGGTCATGTAAGGTTTACCTCTCATCGCAATTAAAAAGAGGGATTTCTTTCCAAATAAAAATGGGATCTATACTCTAACTTATTAAAAACTATGAATATATGATGGATTATATACCCTATAATTATAGGTATAGGATAACTCACAATCACTATTTGAATTGATAACTCATAACTCAACTAATAGAGGCTCAAACACTAGTATGGTCACATCATAGTTCTATCTTTGAATAAGAGATGGTTCTCATTAGGTAGCACCTTATACTAGAAATGATAGATTTGCAGCTCTTAGAACATATCTAGGTGAGAAGAAATTATAAATACATGAAATATCATTATTATCCACCAAATTATTCATACACAAACTCCCTTATAACCCAAAAATTATTCCTTAGGGTTATGAGTTGACTCATATGTTATTAGAGTCCTAGTGAAAGGATATGTTGTCTGTTTCACCAGAACTGTTCTCCCTGGTCTGATAACCAGACTCAATGATCTTATAACATAGAATCCCTAATTACCAAACCAAACTTAATAGGAAAAATAACTCCAAATTTCAACCCTAAGACTAAAATATCTTTGATATCATTATGATATAGACTAACCCACCAAGACCCCACCTGGGTTGGTGGTAAGCTGAGTGTGCCACTCTAAGCCCACCCCTAAAGGTTAGGGGATGGAAAATAGAACCAATAATACATAAAATGTATGGGAGGCCTTAAACTATAATAAACTATAATATGAATTCATTCAATAGAATCCAATAACACCAGTATATAGATATATAACAACTAAAATGTAGACAATATAAGCATGTAGAACTAATTCCAAGTATAAATCCACCTATCCAAAATGTAGAAAGATGGAAAAAAATATGTAGAAAAAATGAGCACTAGGTATAAATAGATCTAGGTATGACATAACACCTCATATCTAGAAAAGGATACATCTATTACTATCTCCATTATGAACCATCATCGTACATTATGAAAAAACTCCTCAAATTACACTAGCTCTATGTCTGCCAATGTCATTTCACAAATGTGAAATATCTATATAGTCAAAACATGTGTGGGAATGAATCTTGTTTAGGGGTGAGTATAAACATACCTAATAGTATTCCCCAAAAACAAAAAATAAATATAATCCAATAATTCAACTCAAACCTGAGACCAAGGAATAAAAAAACATATCCCAAAGGAACTAACTATGCTTTAATATCAAGACAACCATGATAAAGAAAATAAACTAATATTTATAGCTCATCTTCATAAAGGATTGTATCTCATAAGTAACTAGTTATTCTTATGGTATTTTAATCCTTAAAATACTCAAAGTCCATTGTTTGACTACAAGATTTAACTGGAAGATAGCCATAAAGGCCTATAGCATCCTAAAGGAATCTATATATTGATATGTCATAAGTTTCATGACTCCAGATCTACTAGACTACCTTAACTTCCATGATACCTATATGAAACTATAGTGGGGGACCACACCTCATTGAGTTATGTGTGTATTGACTAAGGGTGTACCTGACCCATGTGGAGGATCATTCCCCAAAATATAAAGGAGTAATAACTCAATTTATGGAAGGATCATCCCAATATATAGGGGATTATCGAATTCATTAATGGATTAACCTTTCATAAAATATGGGGAGTACCTAAACTCCATTTTCATGTAGGTGATTTCACCCTATCATGTATATTTCGACTAGGTAGTACCCAAAACCCCATATTTGGAGGATGGAACCCCAACTCATAAGGGAGTACCAACACCATATCTAATATCAAACATATATCCCACCACTTATCATCTCTCTAATGAAGCTAATATTCTCGAACTATCCAAACCATAATGTGAACAACTTCTAATGACCAAAAGAAATGTATTATTATTATCTATATGGTAAAGTAATTAGAATGAACGACTCATATATCCAAGACTATTATCAGGGTGATAAATCATAAATAATGTTATAATTATCCCAATACATGACATTTCCAATGGGATACATGATGTGTAGGGAACTCAAGAAATAATGGTTGTGTACGTTGTATCTCAACTTGTGTAAAATCTATATACACAGTGTGTCCAAAAGTATACACTACATGTATGGATAATGGGTACATGATTTAATCTAATGTATGCTGAAGTAATTTCAAATTACCCTTACATAGACTAAATGACATGTGATATGGGAAGTACATGATTTGTATACCTATATATGGAAACTGTACAGAATACTAAGAGTGTGATCCCAAGAATAATATGGGAATGTATAGCTAGTACACTCCAAGCCGCCTGACCTGATGTTCATGGTGTGTATAATAGTCATACACATCTTGTGGGTTCCATCTTGTTGTTTGATCATGTATGTAGTTACATTTTGAAGTACACAGCCTCAAGATACATGGACTATAACCTAGGGTCACACATCATGTAATGTTTAAAATGTTAGGTACGTTGAGTATGGGTCACATGAAAAGTCTCATGATGTGAATTTTGGTGATACATGTTATGTGGTAGTAAAGACCATGTAAAAACTATAGGTGGTGAAGAATATATTGTGTAACCTAAGACTATATTCCATGTAGTCTCAAAATATCCATAAACTTAGAAAATTTATATTTAGATTGTGAACACCACCACCACCTCTATTATTAGCCACACATACCCTCTCTAACAAAATCATCACCCTCTAAGCCTCCAACACATATCACTATGTTAATCTACATACAACTATTATTATCTAATCTGTATTCATCCAACGATTCTTCAAACCACACCCAAAACTCACTGCATCACTGTCGTTATGTGCCTGAACCCATCAACTCTCTATTTATCCTCTATTGTAATATTTTTCAATCACCATAAAACTCAAACAAAAATAATAGGAGAATAATCAATATTGTAGTGACTAGAGGAATATCTGACCACCTAAGGACATGCTCACATTTGGTTTCATTGAAGAACTCAAGTATGATGCAATATTATAATTTTTCTATCCATGGGAAAATAGTTTCTCAATAGGTTATTATTATTAAAACTATACTCTATTAAATAAAGAAATAAATTACCCAATAATAATTTTATTAAATATAATTATTATTTAAAATAATTTTCAACAAGATCAAACCATGTTAGGGAAAAAATGAAGGAAAATATTGAAAAAAATCATGGAAAACATGGAGTCTTCACCCCGCGCTCGCCCCATGCTAGAAATAAAATATTTAAAGAAATTAACTAGAAAGATCAGAGGAGAAATATAATCAAATTAAAAATATTATTTTATTTATACATTAAGAAAATAATATAAATTTATTATTTAATCTAATTTCCTTTAAAAATATCACTCTTTATAGGAAATAAAAATCATCAAATAATTGAATTCGAACAACAAATATATAATTCTATCAATACAAAAGTATTTTTTTCTCATTACTTGAGATGAAAAGAATAATTTAAAATTATTATTATGTTTATCAATTTCTAATTATAATTTTTCATCTCATGTAATCATGTTCTTCATAGGAAAACTTATTTTGGGAATAAAGTATATTATAATGGAAAATAATTTTCTTTAACTACCACCAGAAACCATTTTCATAGAAAACCAATAAATCATATTTTCACCCATTTAAAATACTCATGCTTTTTTCCTTGAAAATTTATCATTGATTGAATTACCATAGAATTTTCAATAATTGATCATATTTTAAATCCTTCATTATTTTTATTTATTTATTCATTGTATCAATTTTAATTGATTTGATCGTGAGAGGAAGGGGATTGAATTACACAACATAAATGAGGTGATTATGATAATAAGTAGTCTTACCTCAATGGTTAGTTACTAAAACTTGATAATCAAAACACATTCCCCGCTCATCATTGTCGCCACCACTATGAATAATTTAAAGAACTCAATAAACTTGTTCTTTATTGTGTGAAAAGAGAGAGGGATATGTCTAAGGTTTTATTTCACCAATGGATAGGGGATAAATGGAGGTTAATTCCTTTCAAAATTACCAATGATAGAATTGTATGAATTAAAAAGGGGAAGTAATTACTTCCTTCCATAAACTCCCATCATAAAACCCCATAACTCTCCCTTTAATCTCACCCATATAAACATAATAATCAAATACCTTTATAATGGAAAAAAAGTCAATAAAATTAGGTTCTAGAAATATCCATGACACATCATTTTCATTATGTCATATAGATTCCACATCACTAATACATGACACTACCACATTAATTCACAGAAAAAAAAATAAAAATAAATTATTTATATATTATTTTATTTTAAAGAATGTAAATACATGGTCCTGAGGTTCAAATACATTTCATGAAAATTATACCTCTTATGGGATAAAAACATCATTCCAAACACAAACATGTTGTTATAATTTAAATTTAGGGATCTGTTTAGGAGTTATGAAAATTTTCTCCCATGAGATTGAAATTTATTTATTTAATAAATATTAATTAACACTAAGAATGTACAAATATCTTGTAATCTCACTAAAATTCAACCTAGTGGTAATTACCACACTCTAAGTACTACAAAACCATAATAAAATTCATCAAAATTTAGCTACTAGGGTAAATGTACCATTTTACGCTATTTAAGGGACTCGACTCATGCAATTAAAAAACAAATTAAGTCTCAATTATGAAAAATATGGGTAGTTATATTTTTCATGGTCTATATAAACACATTTATGTTTAGTTATATTTTATTAGATACATTATTTAATCCTAGATAGTTTGTGTGTGTAATATATATATGAATGATAACATAGTTAATAGTATGATAAAAGATAATCCTTTGTCTAAATTTAGACATTATTTAAGGATTTTGAACATGTACCAAGTTCATTTACATAGGTTGTAGTAACACAATAAAAATTTCATAGTTTATAAATTTGTATATTCATATTGTAGATTTGTGAAAATAGGTTTCCAAATTTTCTTAAAAATTCAATTTTTGTGTTTTATTTGTTATATAGCTTCATCACTTCACCATAATGAACACAATTATTTGTTATATAATTCCTTGAAATTTCCATGAAAAAATCATTAAGTTAATTTTTATTAGTAATATATATTTTATGGACTATTTTGGGATATTTTCTCCATGGTATTTCCTCCTTATATTACTTGTCTAAATTAACTAGTAAACCACTCTATAATATTGGTTCACCTTTCTATTTGGGATTCACATTGATCATATCTTATGGGATTAACTCATTTTATGATCCATTCTTTATATACAAAATTATTAATAGCTATTGATTTAATTAATATAATTTCCCAAATTTATCTATTACATATGTTTTAGGTATGTTTATTTTTTGTTTTGCATCAATAGATCCATGTGTTGTCCTAATGACTAATAATCTACTTTTGTATATCCCTACTCAAGAATTAAAGAGTTACATTTACAATTATTCTACTCAACCTGTACCATAAGATTTTTTTTAATATGTGAGTGTAGAATCCATTTATGTTTAACTATCCTAAAACCTCTTCCCTATAAATGATTTCTATGCTTATTCAGGTGTTGGGGTGTCTATGTGATTACATTCTGCTCATTTGAGAGAAAATGATTAAGAAGGAATAGAGAGAGTAATGAATCCTTTCAAGACCTCAAGCTTTTAGGGTTGTTTTGTTCATGAGTATATGTTTGCTTACTTATTCTAGTGTATAAAATCTATTTTATGATTTGAAAACTGAATATATAAGGTGATTCAGTGAAATACCAATTCATTAGAGGTGTTTCACTTTTAATCCATTCCATTGGAGGTATAACATGGTGTTTGGTAATTTGAACTTACTTATGTATGTGCTTAGAATCATTTATTATTAATTATATTATATATTTAAATATATAATGATATATTTAGTATGTTTACATTTAGTGATTTCATACATTTTTGGATTATATGTTTTATCTTCAAACTAAGATTGATCACTAGTTATAATGAAATAAAAACTCCAATTTAGATATCTTTTTTGGTTGATTCTTTTTTTTTCTTTTTTGTAATACATATTGTATGTTATTTTTCTTATATAATAAATAAACTTGAATGTGATATTTTATCTATGTATGTTATTCCCAAATGGGTTTAATCACATAAATACATATTTTAATTTACTGATATCTTTATATTTTTTCATTAATTGTAAAAAATTTATCATCATTTTGATTCATTTGATACTATTTTTTATGATATGTAAATAAAATTTGTTATTTGTTTTGAATAATAATTATTTTATTAATTGTGTTATTTTTATAACATTAAAATAAATAGTGAATCCATGGTTATTTCATGTATATGATCTTCTATGACTAACAGATTCCCTCACAACAAAACAATGAGATTAAAGGCCAACACACCTTTACAACTTGATCAACTACACTAAATAAGAAAGTAAAATAATTACCATACAAAATAGAGGCCTAATTTGAAACCAAAATAACTATATATGTTAAAATATAAGGGGTATTTATTGCATGAACCCTCAAATTATACCCAAATTCCAATACAAAATAACCAAAAAATTAAAAAACTATTAAAAAATACAAAACCAAGAGTCTCAAACAACCAAATTGAAAATAATGTGGACTAAGATAACGGAAGATATTCTTTATATGCATAGAAATGAAAAAAAAATCCATCAATTTTTAATGTTTTTTCTTTTTTATTTATGTTTTCTTTTTATAACAAAGGAAGGGTAAGGTGGTACATATAATTGGGGAGTTATAAAAGACTTATTAGAATAGATTCTCATAGATGAATCATTAAAAGTGAAGTGTACATGGATGGTATAAGATATAACACCCCAACTCTAATCATCCATAGTTAGTGGTCATTTATTATATAATGAAAATTATATATGATTACTCACATGATCTAAAATTTGGTATGTTTAGGAGTATATATACATATTTAAGAATTATATCATTAAATATAGATATATGAATAACAAAAATATTTTAATAATTAATTATTCAATCATGATATCCATATATTAATTCATACATAATAATTATCTTGGAATCTTAGGAAACATGGAAACAAATGAAATTAGTGATCCCAAATACTCAATAAGTGTGTATCAATTAAGATACATATACATTAATGGATAATCAAGAAAAATATAATATGGAATGAATAAATCCTAATTCTATATGAATGATAACAAATATTATAACATTATTATAGAGTATAAAATTATATATATCAGGAACTTATAGTAAAGGATTTGTTCTAAGAAAACATATTTATAACGAAAATACATTCATAATACAATATCTTAAATATTATATACAACCTACCAATATGTTTAGTGGAAGTATAATTATGGGATCTATCCATAAATTACTCAGTAAAAATATAAAAAATCATGTCTATATAATGGCCTACAAATACATTCTATAGTGTTAAATATTTAATGACTTAAAAATAATTGGAATAATGTTTTAAATGGCCCATTTAGAGGTATATCAGCCACTAAGGGGTGAATCTATAGTCACTACCCTATTTCAAATTTTCTCTCATAAAACTAGTTTTTTATTTAGACTGGTCTATATTTATAGTTAAAGTTACATCATACAACACTACTCTTTTTAATCATTCATACTAGTATAAAATAAAATACAAAAAAATCAAATGCTAGAATTTTTACAATATTCACTAAATAATCTGAGTGAATAATACTTGGTGAGGAGTGACTGATATATAAATTCTCACAATATTTTATTCTTATAGGTTAGATTCCCTTGGATCAAGGGGTAGCCTTAAAATCTATTTATAAATTGTGTTCCTTCCTTGAAACTTAAAATCCATCTATAAATCACTATTAAAAAATGATAATGAAATAATGGAAAGATACCAATGAATATCGTCATGTTTATTCCATGATTAAAACTTTCTCATTATGGGTGTCTTAAAATTTTACACACCTGTCTTCATAAAAATTGATGGTTGTAGACTCTTCATTTTTAAATTTAGTAGAAAAAATAGTGTATATGAGAGATTTAATTGATAAAACATAATGTTGGAATTTATATCACAACACATAAAAAATGTAACATCCTCTACTTATTATTTTTTTCATAGATAAATAATCAAGTTAATTGAAAAAATATATCCTCAAGGATTCTTCAACAATATATGCATTTAATCTTTACAACATATGTGAACATCCCTAACAACTCCCTCTTCACAAGTGTATGAAGGCACTCATTGTGTAGAACACTTTATCAATACTTTTTCAATAATAATTGAGGATTATTAATTATACTCTATTAGTTTTAGAGTCATAAAACATCATGGTAAGGTAACATTTAGTCAAAATAGGGACTAGTGTATATACCAAACAAATCAACTTGTATGCCTTTTATTTTTGTGTGAATGGATCTTTAAAATTATCTTAGATTACTTTTTCAAATGTCTTTTCTAACATATATTATATCTCAATTAATTTCTTATTCCTTCCCTTCTTAATTCCATAAATACAAGTAATAAAAATGATATATATATATCTTGTTCCAAAATTTTAATAAAAAATTTATCTAATCTTCAAGTCATGGGTCAAATATTTTTCCTAATTATTTTAATCTTTAGTAGGTGTCCAAAATATAGATAAAAATAAATTATTTATTTTCACTTCAAGATAAAACTAATTTGAATTATAATAATAAACTCTGATAAAATATATCATGTTGGGAGATAAGTTGTCACTTGTGGTATTTTCTGTATAGCAACAGTATTTTGGCCAAAAAAATTGATGTATAGATTAAACTAATTTGATTCAAAATTATTATAAAGAATGAATATATTATTTGGATAACTAAACAACCCATAAAATATGACCTAAAAAGATTATAATTTTTCTATAAATTGTATGAATAGAAATTTTTAGGATTCACGACATTTTCTACATACCTATAACTAAGAATAAAACATCATAAAACTATTTTATATCTCCTTTTAGGCATATAAATTTTTATTTATAAAAAAAATATTATAGGAAAATAGGTTTCAATATACTAAAATTTATGTTTAATTTTCTATCCTCTTCATTTTGGACTATTTATAACTATAATATTTATATAACAATATCTTTTGGAAGAAACATCATATTTCAATTATTCAACTTAGGTTGGAAATATTACTTCAGTGGATAAAAATATCTAGTTTTATAATAAACCTAGATTATCAATATTAATCATAATATATCCAATATAATATATGTTATGTGTTCTTTACTTGGTATATTGATCATTATTATTCTTAACACACCATGATGTGGTGTATCCTCATGAAAATATTTTATTGTTTATGAATATCCATCATGTATAGATTCTTATTGAGTATGTAATGCATTGAATCTCATAAAAATAAGTCATCCTCCCACCATATATACCTACTATCTTATTTATAAAGAAATCTTATTTTACTTCAATTAATGTCAACACATTAAGAGATACAGGTTAATACCTCATGTTCATATTCTTATACATTTGAATTAATCAGAAAATTAAATGTATAATAACTAAGATTATTCAATTGAATCATTTCAACATTAATTATAAAAAATATTGTCAGTGTGTTTTTGTATAGCCTATTTATTTCCCTTTAATATAATGTGAAACTTCATATTTTTGTGAACTTCTCCTTGTAGAAATGTGCACCATCTTCAAGAGACATTATTTAAGAATATTTATAGATTGTACATAACTCTCATGTGTATACTATATTATGATACAACTAACTCCTCATATTCATCCATATTCAATCTAAATATCCAATGATAAACTATAGTAAACTTCTCATCATAGAGATGCAATCATATGTATATTATTAGTATAAAATAAATATGACTAATACCAAAACCAATCCATTATCATCTCTAAGATATTCAATCATATTGTTAATAGAAAACATCTTGAAGCATTTTTTGTCATGAACCAACCCAGGTCGACCCAACTCGTCACCCAATATAGCTTGTAACAAGTCCTCAAACATGCCTCCGTGTATGCTAGAGGATGTTGACTAGTAGTGAGGGACTAAAATGATATAGTGAGTAGAAAATTACCTTAGATCATAGTGCAATAATAGCATAAATAAACTACACATATTCATATCCATGAACATAAATGTTTGCATAAATAAATAAATAATCAAAATGACCATAATAAATGGAATGTTTCATACATACTAAATGAAAAAATATATAGACACTGTTCACCCACTAGGCCAACCACATATAGAATAAAATAAAAGATAATAAATACACAAGTCTCAACTACTACTCTAAGATGAACCACATACTCAGTCTCCAAGATGGATGAACAGCTCAAGCATGAACCTCAGACTCCACATGAGCAACTCTACTTGAACATGCAACATTGGGCCTCCACCCGATCCACCTCACCATGCACAACCTGAAATCAAACATAAGTTTTGCACATACACTGATGTGCATGTGTTGGGGGTAAGAAACAAATATCAATAGTTTGCCCCCAAATGTAGTCCTAACATCTGTTGTCAAAAAATGTACATGAAACACGTGTTATGTCCAGCCTAACCAAACATGACTAATAGAATAAAAGATAAAAAAAGATAGAAAGGAAACAAAAATTTATAAACAAAAGGAAAACAAAAAACCTCAGGTTCTAGACTGACACCCATATGTAAAACTACCCTTACTCTAGCCCCAACCATAGTAATTGTGAAACATAGCCCATGAAACCACAACATCAAGCGCCTTCACCTGATCAAGAAGGAGCTCCAAAGTCCAAATCAAGTACAGGAACACATGCCAAGACCTAGGATTTTATCCTAGGTGTCAAAACACTGATCACATCTACTAGGAACTGGGACTCCAAGGGTATGATATGAACTAGTAGTATGGAATCCCTGTCAACCTCAGGGTACACTACCATGTCCAAAAGTACGGTAAGAGTAACTAGTCAAAAAAACCTATTAGTGCATCACTGGGCTACCATAATAGGCCCAAAACACATATAAACCATGCTCTTAGAGCATAATAGCCTCTATGGTCCACTAACCCTAGCTAGGGAAAAAATATAAACTAGCGCGGCTACACTCATCTAGAACATCCATTAGCTCCCTATCCTTGCCTCATAGAAACTAGACAAATAGTTGAGAAGAGAAATAGAATCAATATCATGGAATTATTATGGTATTATAATATCCTAAAGGTCTCATATACCATCCAATCCTAAATAGGAACAGCCTCAAACTTCCAATCCATAGCTCAAAACCTATGGTTGGCTAATACCTTCACACTCCAACCAAAACCACTAAACCAGCACCGCCACCTCACAGGCCAACTAACAATGGGAAGCCACCCCAGTTACCAGAACCTCATCACAATAGGAAACCTAACAAGGGGCTCCTTCAGTAAACCATATATCAGGTAGGATACCCTACAAGGGTTCCTCCAGCAAAACCAAACATTTTCCCAATCCCTCTCAGAGGAACCATTGTTGTACTCCTAGCTCAAACACATAGAACACCCCACCCAAAAGGGATACCTCAATCAATGCCTCACCTAGAAATTAATTCCCTAGAATAGGTCCCTTAGACCTATCTCAAACTCTAATAAACATTACCAAGTTATACCTGACATCCAACAATGTCGAACCACCCACAAGTCTCCTACCATTCCCAACCCCAGGAAACCAAACTATAACTCAAACAACTGAAATGATGATCTCATTCAAGAAGTCACTCGATTACACCTCCCATAATATATCCAAATAACCTCAGGAAAATTCACCTATAATCCTAAAGTAAATGTAATAAATAATTTCACACCCTCTCATCATCCTCACAATACACAACCCAACCCCCATAAGGATTTTAAAACTACAAACTCAAAGGAATCCTCCAGAAAACCCAAAATAGTACAAAATACCATCCAAAAATATTCTAAATTATGAAAGGATTTGACCACTATAATCTACATGGAAAACACTTATATTATACTACTCACAATTCCAATTCTAACTCTAAGGTAGAAAGATATCTAAAACCCCTTTGTTGGAAAAGTACATGATGTGTACTTCTGAGTAAATGACATCTACTCTCAATGCTACACCTGGACATGTACTTCTATATGGACAAAGTAGACATGGGGTTAAGTTGTGTACTAGTACATGGCTAGGGAATACATGGGTTCTAGTCATATACTACTACACGGGGTGTATTCTCGAGTATATGGACACATGGACATGTCCTACTAAACGACGTGTACTCCCAAGTACATGGAGTGTAGTTTCCACATGCTCGCACATGAGTCTGAGCCCAGTTGGTGAGGACTCGGAAAGTGCATCCAAGAGAACTGATATCAAATATGGGTAGAAGAATATTTCTGGGGTACTGTAGTAGTATTTTAGTAGGTAATTTTTGGTATAGTAGAATCCATAACTATCCATTTTTTTGGGCCTTTGGGTCATCGGTTTGGTCCTTGAGTCCTTCAAGGCCTTCGGGTCACCCAAGGCCTTCTGGCCAATCAGGATTTCGGGACACTTCAAGGCCTTCGGGCCACCATAAGGCCTTTGAGCCACCTAAAGGCCTTTGATCCACCTGAATATGTAGATGTACCGTACATATTACAAGTAAAAAGGATCCATATGAGGATTCAGAGTAGTCACATTCACCATAGCAAAGCTAACCAGACTTGGAAGATTGAGAGGGTATGGCATTGCCACCAGTACTGGGCATGTGCAGCTCTATATAGGATAGCTAGTTGAATATCCATGTGAAGGTGGAGAGCTGACATCACAACATTTTCTTGGGAGGGGCAGTTCCAAGTTATCTTATTTATGTTGATTTCCTAAGACCTACAAGTCATGTAATGTCACTTAATCCTTTGGGGCTTGTAAGGGTTCCCCCTCATCCCTTGAAAGGATGATTATCAAAAAGTCAATAAAAATTGAAGGAATTTGGGCCATTCAGGTAGTCTTTAAATTCCTATAAACCCATGTACTCATCTACATGGCCAAGTACCATTGCACGGGGTGTACCTTGGGTACATAGTGTGTACTTACTGAACTCCAACTACCCATGTACATGACCACATAGAAACATACTACAAAACAGAATGTACTTAAATTACACTATGTTTACTTATAAAAACTTAATCTTACCTAAATATGAATAACACACTACATGTTTTCATCATACCACACACTGTGTTATTGGGATTTCCTAAACAAAAATCCCTCTAAATACCTCAAAACGCCTTGATTCACCTGAAAATCACCAAATCAACCCTCTAAGGGTCCCCAATGACCTAAAAACAATATCAAAACCTAGAAAAACTAATATATAGGAATTTTTAGTGAAAATTTTAAAAAGGTCCTACCTAGGAATGGAAAACACTAAAACTTCTATCTAATTCTCATTCTGCAGCACCTGCATGATGATCTGACGCGACCCGAGCTCCGTAGTGGCACCACCTTCTCCCAATCCCTCTTATCTCCCTCTATTATCCCTCTCTTATCTCTCAGACAAAGAAAGACCTAATGGGGATAATCATACATGACTCGCCAGGTAGGAGAAAATAGGAAAAAATTAAAAAAGAAGAAAAAAAAAGAAAAAAAAAAGAAAAGGAAGAGAGAGAAGAAAATGGGGCCCAACCCGTACCTAGTTCCTAACTTGAGGTTATTCCCTACCTAGGAAAAACCCATCATTATAAACTCAAATACAAATTCATAATTCATATTCAAAACTCTAAAAATAATATATCACCAAATGGTCATGTGTGAATAAAATATATTTAATTAATTAAATTTTAAATATTCGGTCAAAATTCAAACACCTTAGAATTCCACTAAACTCATTTACTAAGATTAAAACCCTATTATGGGACCAATAGAGTGGTTAAAAAATATCTAAGATCTTATGATAGGTTTAATTACCATTTTGACCCTCAAAATCCACTTGAGAGTAAAAAATAAAATTTTACCTATTTTTCTTAAACTACCACGATGCAGTTTATGAAATTTTTGGGTTCTGTTTATTGAAAAATTAGATGGATAATAATCCTAAATATTAAAGGTTTCAAGGATAATTGGTTCCAAGAACTATGGAATTTTTTTGAATAATTTTAGGAAGTTTTTTCTATATAACATAGATCATGTCACAACATAATGTATCATATCATAACCAAAACATTATTGGATTTTAGTATTCTAGAGTTAATAGGTCATTTTACCTATAAAGAAGGAAGCAACACAGTAATATATATATATATATATGATTAGAATTTTAGATCATATGTAGAGGTCACACTAAAATAGGTACCCTAAGGTATTTTGGTGTTGTACTATTAAGAACTAGAATAAAAATCAAATCATGAAGAGTTCTTATAAAATTGGAAGGGTTTTCTTATGTGGTGAATTGGATACCTTGGAATTATAGTGTTCTACTATAAAATTAATATTGTTCTATGAAGTGTTTTTTTCGTTGTGGTGTGTTGGTCAAATATATTTTCCTAAAATATCATCACAATATGAATATTAGAGTCTGAGATGTGATTCTTGATGGTAAAGGGAATTATGCTAAAACACATGTCATTATGTTGTAGTGACATTAAAATTGTAAAAATTATGATTTTTAATTTTTGGGTGAAGAAAGGAATTTCATAATGACACAATGATTTATACCACAACATAGATAAGTTGGTTAGATTTCACAAAATTAAAAACTCCTATATTTTGGGGATATTTTCAAACAAAAATTAATTAAATTTAACTTCGATTTGAAGACCCATTTTAATCAAATTTTCACTTCAATATCAAGGTAATTAAGTTATTAATAATATAAGAAACTTGGTAATTATCTGAAGATAAAATAAATATCATTCTCTATGAAAATGGAATTAGTATCATGGATCAGTACAATTAGAATTAAATATCATTATTGGAAGAGAGGGAGAGAGAGAGAGAGATAGAGAAGATAGAATATAGAAGTAGATCCATTAGTATATATGAATAGATATAATATAAACATAACATAAATGATAAATCAATCTCACTATTTAAATAATATTTCAAACAAAAAGGTGAAAAACCAAAGACATAAAGGTTTAGTGTCTTAGAGATAAGATACACAAGCATATTAATTTACTAAAATTGTGAACATTTATCTATAATCATAAGCCTCTATAACCTTTCATAAATATCTCACATGATACAATCATCTTCATAACCTCGGAATTAAAACATAAGAAAGGGGTGGGATCAAATGCTTAGTAAGGTAAAAACATATCATAAAGTGATAGATTATAAACATGAAGGAATACATTACAAATATGTAAATATCTTAATAAGATATCATAATCCTATATATGATAATCATAAAACATGATAAATAAATTTAAGACCATAACTAGAATATTAAGGATGTGTAAAAGTTGTGACTTAGATTAAAATAGATATCAATAACCATGAACATTTGAGAAAGACATAAAATTATGGAATGCATTAAAAATACATTATAGTTAAGAAAGCATTCCATAACTTGATAAAAAATTGAAAATGTTTCATAATCATATACATGGAATTTCTTGCCATTGTGAATCTAGTTACCCACCAACTTGTTCGCTCGTAAAATTTTGAGTATATCTAAATAGAATCACACTCACCCTTTATGAACCTAGCTATTTTCTAACATGTTAAAATAAAATTTATATCCATTGATGTATAATAATTTAAACATTTCATTATATAGATATATAGGTCTAACCCATTCCATAATCCATATAGTTTTTTTCAACTTGAAAATCAAACATTCATCATCTCATAAAGAATTCATGGAAAAGAATGGGTTTCTTAAACCTTTAAAAAACATCATATATCATGAACTTAATAAATAATGAGATATAAATAATCTATTTTTCAAAAAGGAATAATATAATAGTAATATATATAAGTTTATGAAAACATCACTTTATGAATGATAAACATCAGAGGGTAAATAGATGCAAAAATATAGAAGTTTTCACCAAACCATTTAAAACGTTGAAGTGAAAATTACATTCAAAAATATATTTGTGAAGGGAAAGATGGTAATTTGGAAAACTTTAATATAAATAGCTCCCAAATAAAATTTCATTTAAAACACATAATGTTTATCAAAAAGAATAAGTTAAAATACTTTGAAAACTTTTACTTTCAAAAGAATATTTAATAAATGAGACTTGAAAAGATCATAAAATCTACAAAAAGGGAAGTGAAAATACTATGAAATATTTTACTTTAAAAAAAATATTTAATCATAAAAATTTGAAAATTACATAACATTTATCTAATGAAATTTTAGATTTTATAATAAAACTTTTTATTTTTAAAGGATGGAAAACCTTCTAAACATTTTGAAATAACCTTATTAAAAACCTACATCATTAAAAAGGATAAAGAATCATTTTATTTAAAATTAAATAAGGGGAATAAAAGGATTATTGGAGAATAAAATATTTTGAGTTTTCACTAAGGAAATAGGAACATTTTTTGTAAGTAAAAATATGTACATGGATGAAAAATACATTAAAATTAGTTAGTATTATTCTTAACAAAAAATACAATTTAACAAAGAATTAAAATAATAGAGGAAGAAAATTTTATTTTAAAACATTATTTCCCTATAAAATAAAGTGGAAATAAATTATAAAATCATAATAGGTTATAATTTATCAATAATTAAATATAATATACAAATATGAGTGATTATGACCCAAGGAATATAATTAATTCGTGAAACCCCTGTACAACAGTAGTAATTTTTGAATCAAAAGTCATTAAAATCACGAAAACCATATGGTTCTATAAATACCATGGATTAAATCATTTATCATGTCAAAATAAATTTTTTTCACTATATGCATCATAGAAATAAGAAATTGGTTCAAAACATTAAAACATTTCTCAATAAAGAGAAGTTGTGATGAAAACCCTTACAACCTTTGTATCTTTTGAATCAAAACCCCAAGAGAGAATGAACATGGAATAAAAAATTGAAAATAATTAAATATAACTAGATCATAATAAAAATTTAAAATTGGTAGTATTTACACCAAATAAAATGAATCATGGTTTATATCATAAACATGTCTTAAGGTATTTGAATTTGAGATAAAGAAGCCCTTATGAATATCACAATCTTTGATGTAATAATAATTTTTAAAGGAATTAATTTTAAAATTTGTAAATATAGATAAATTAAAGTGTAAATAAAATTTTATACAATCATAGGATAGAAAAATTCAACTTATAAAAATTGGGTTCAAAAATAACCATTATAACTCAAAGAAAGGAAAATTAGTTAAGAAAAACCTCATACCATGTTTTCACACTTAGTCGCATGTGCTCTGAAATTTTATATATAAAATATAACTATATGAATAAATTATTTTATAAACATGTTTATACCTAAAAATATTTACAATTTTAATTTATAATAATTATTTATACGTATATTAGTTGTTTTTATTCTTATTTTCCCATATCAGGTGTTTAATATTTTCTTTTTTTGTAGTAGTTTCATAGGATCAGTGTTGGTATTTGTACTTATTCCAAATATTATAATTAAAATTTAATTTATTATAATTTATTTTAATAATTCTAATTATTTATTGACTTTAAATTTCAATCCATGAGTACTTAATTCATTATCCTAGAATATGAAATTGACAATGAACATTTTTTCGGTGATTAGCAACCTACGATGGGTGTTTTCTTAATTAATGAGTTAAATATTAATGTATCCTTTTCAGAAGAAAAAAATATTTATGTATTAATGTCATATTTTATCGTAAATTAAGTTTTAATATTCATCTATGATATAATTTTATATCATTATTCAAGTAGGCGGTCAAAATGACCTAATCTTGAACAAGATATAAGTCAATTGGGGGATATGGATAAGGAGGGGTTTTTTACATAATATAATTATAAAAGAATCATAATAATGTTTTTTTATATTTTTCTATTTTTAACCATATTTTAAGATGTTTGGGAAAATAATGAAAAACTAATAGAAGAATAAAGAAATGATTCTTCGTAGAGGCGGTGGTCCGCACAACACACAGTTAATTTTTTTATTACTCATTGAATAAGAGGGGTGTGAGTGGATAATAAGTGATAATTTAAGAATATAAAATAAATTATATAAATCTTATTTATTAACCAATAAAATCATTAGGATTATCCATGATAATTGGTGATGAAAAATCAAAAAAATTTCTTTGTGGAGGTGGTAATCAACACACACACACTAAAGATGATTCTTATTTTTTTAGTAGATGGAAGAGAATAAATAATGTTTGTAACATTATTATAATAACATATAAAAATAAATATTATGTTTATTTTGTTATTATACTATTTTTATGGTTGGTTTATAATGGAAATAATAATAAATAAATGTTAAGAAATATGTGATACCTACGTTGAGACCTTGAACTTCCTCTTGATTAAGGACTTAGATTTGGGGGAATTAGGTAATTTAAATGACTTCAAGGAGTAGATATTTCAGTAGGGTTTCAAATTAATTTCTAAATTGGAGTATAGTATTGAAAGGGTGTATGTGATACCCCTTTTATAAGTGATGAATAGGTATTTTTCCTCGGAAAAAATGATGAGTAAGGGGTAAGAATGGAAAGGTATGAAAATTAGGTGATTTGGGTGAGGGAGGGTTGATAATACATGTTGGTAAAACTTTAAAACATAAAAAAAATCTATAAGTTATAAAGTTCATGTTAATTTATGAAAATTTGAGCTTCCTTAGATTAGTCATTTAAACACTTATTACTCTTGATTAAATATTAGTCATGTGAATTATTTTATTACTAAAAATATAAGTATACCCTTATTACAAAATTTTGATATGATAAATCCAAATTCTGGTTGAATTTATCCGAATTCAATTTTTAATATAAGAAAATTAACATTTAATTAAAAACATATGATGTGTTGAAAAAATATTTTTTTCCTTGAAAAAATTTGTATTAATCGTTTAGTGTTCTTAGTATTATTTAAAATTAATTAAACATTAAATGATTGTTAATTAATTAGTATATATTTTTAAACATTATATTATATATTTAATTTAAAATTGATTCATTTAAATTTAAAAATTCACAATATTTAGAAAATTAATATTCTTTAAAAAATAATCATTTTTCCATGGTAACTAATATTTGTCCAAGGTAACTTAATATTTATGTTTAAATATAGAATGGACCTTATTATAGAATTTGGACCCACTGATTTTAAATTTAAAATCCATTTCATTTGATTAAATTGATAAAAACTAATTTTAAAATACTAATGTCTAATGTATTTAAAAAAATTTGAGAAAATATTGATTATATTTTAAAATATCAGATATAGGTTTGTAATTAAAAAATGATTTTTTAAAATATATAATGTTACTTAAAGGACATATATTTTTTCAAGAAAATGATTTATTAATTTTTAGGTTATTCTTATATCCAAGTGATGTTACAAATGCCACGATGTTTTCAAAAATGATATTTTTCACTGTTCAACTAAAAATAATTTATTTTAGAACAATTATAAAAATTTATCTAAGCTAATATTACCATGATAAATCCAAAAATGGTGTTAATTTTTTAAAATTCAAATCCTAAAATTGATAAATTTAAATTTAAAATAAAATCATAAAATATCATAAAAACATTTTTTATAGGGAATCATTTTTTTTGTATATTAACTACTCTTCTAAAATTAGTTATAATCATAAATATATAAAACTTGAAAAAATAACCATTTTATATAATAAATTTTAATCATAAAAAGATATTTTATTAGTTTCTTAGTTGTACTAATTGAGTTCAATGTTTAAGGTGAATTTTTTTTGTTCTTTTATGTACATTCATTTATATATATTTCATAATTCTATTACCACTATTTATACCATTTAATTATAAGGATACCTTATGTCGATCTATAATAGTTTGGTTTTTGATGTTTCATATAGAGAAAACCATAGAACATGATATTTATTTAAGTAGAGAAACATGGGTCATTATATTCCTCCCCCTTTAAATAAATTTTTTCTACATAATTTAATTATCATTTACTTGTCTAAATATCTAAATGTGGAAAAAATATTATCATGACACAATATATTATATCTAATGAGATATTATCCTTAATATCATAGGAAAGACTATAAAACACTTATCTTACCTAACCATTTTAAGGAAATGTATCTCATAACTAGGTATTAAGGCCCATGTTAAGGATTTTGTTTTATTTATAGATATTTGTGGTTGGACTTTCACTAATAAATGGCCATAGTTGATTTAAAAATTGTTTTACCTATTATATAAATTAATGTGGAGTAAAATTATAGATATCCATTTTATTTTCAAAATTGACTCATTTTTTTAGAGGAGGATATTATGATTTGTACAAATTTTATTTCCAAAAACAAAATAAACATACCACTAAATGTATCCCTTAAAATAAAATCATTGAGTGTGGTGAATTGATGTTCTTAGTCTCCATCCTAGATCTAATATGGTTTATAGAACCAAAATACATGTGCTAATTCATGGTGGAGGGTAGTTGAACACATGATTACCAATATCCTCTTCATTTATAGTCATTGAATATGTTATTACTTTCTGTATGGTTCTAGGAGGTTCTGGATTCCTACCATCATCAGAAATCATTGGATTGTGAAAATTACTTGTTTAATTCATGAGTTCTATATACATAAGACATTGAACTATTAGTGGTTCCCTTTCATGTGTTCTATCTTCTTTACACATGTTAACTAAACACTTAATTTTTTCTCAATAGTTTTATGCGTGATGGCCTCATATACCATAAGTAAAGTATCTTTCATCCACCTTGATTTAATTATCTTGATGATTATTACCACAATTTTTATATATAGGTGGTTAAATATCCTTTTTTCATCATATTCATTGACTAAATTTTCATGAGTCTACATCCTTATCTTCTTTGGTGTATTTAGGATTTCAACTATAGTTACATTTTTAATCATGTTTTGTGATAGTTGGTTTGGATTAATAAAAAAATTTCTCAGTATATCTCTTGTTATAATTCATTAATTATTAAGTTAGTTATCAAATTATCCTTCACGTCCAAGGTTAACTTGATTCCTTCTGGTTCTAGCCATCACTAAAACCCAAACGGGGTTAATGTGAGTAGTGAACAATTATCATTATAAGAAAAGTATACTAGATAACCAAATGGAAATTTAAACTTGAGATTTATCACTTTATATTACCATCATTCTAGCCTATAGTTATATTAGTTCAAGCTATATCACTTTTCTAAACCAATATCATTCACATTTTAACCTATATCATTCTTAGATCAACTTATATCATACTTGGTTCAACCTATATCATTCGATATTCTTCCTAGTTTACCTTAAGTCGGGTTCTCTTATATTTCTCAACCTATTCCCTCAATGTGACTAGAAAATAAATCCTTCATATAAGTTCATAAATAGAATATGATTAACCAAAGCATGTCCACTTGGAGTGTCAAACCAGGTGTGTAGTTAGGCCTATTTTGTAATGCCTAGAGATTTTTTGATATATTTTTTTCAAATAAATTTAATATTTTTTGATATTTTTAATTATATTTGACACTAATTTTAGCTTAACTTATATGAAATACTGATTTTTACTTTCATTACAAGAAATATCGATTTTAGCTGGCGTTATAGAAAACATTGTGTTTAAATGAAATGTGACATACTACTAAAATATTATTATTTAATATGAAATTTATCACCTAGACATTGGAATGGTTAGTATGAATATTATTAACAAAATTGTAAAAATATATGCTTTACACATGTGTATAAAATTAATTATTTTCTGACCAATTAGTTAGAAATAAAATAAGAACTGTTTGGAAATAAAGGAAAACTTTTTATTAAAATATATTTTTATCAATAAATTAAACAAATCACTTTTAGTGAATGATTTAAATTAAATTTATATATTATATATTCAATAAAAAAATTAACATTCATCTTATTTGATTTCTATACAAGATATGAGAATAAATCCAATTTTACACTTAAAACCTGTATTTTTCTAAAAAACAGTTTTTTCACCTTTTGTGATAGTATTTTAAAATTATTTTTTTACAAGTTTAGAAAATTAATTTGAAAATAAATTAAATTTTTTAATCACCATTCCAAAATTTTCTTGGGGTGAATTTTTTTGAATTTTCTGAAAAGATAATGTTTTCAATGAATAGTGAAAAATACAGGTTCTTATTAAGAATTTCATTTCTTTTAAGCATTTAAAAACATAAAAATTATTTTAATATAATTTTAAGAGTATAATTTATTCAATTATATATCTATTAATATAATTTAGTTCATTTTAATCGATTATATGTTTAATTTTTATGTAAAAAACTTTTAAAATATTTGAAATTTTCTCTTTGGAAAACTGTTTTTTCATTGTATCGGAGGGATTGATTTTAAATTAAAATTTTCCAATTATGTGAATGTAATTTATAAAAATGGATTCCATATTTGGAATAATCTTAATTTATATTATATAATAATTTCAAATAAATTTTTTACCATAATGAATAGTAAAAATAGTAAAAATTAATTGTTGCGGTTAAGGTTAAAACGGGTTAACTGGGGGGTAAACTAAAAGGATAAGGGGTAAAATCACCAATAAAAATTTTAAACACACATTGGATGGATATATTTAGATATTATAACCTATAAGGTTTTATAATGTCTAATTTTTAATTTTTATGGCATATAAAATATGTGGGTACACCGTTTTCTTTTCAAAAATTACAAGTGTGCCACTCACCTCAATTATAAAAAGCCACCCCCTATCCTCTTATCTTCACACTTAAAAAACTAATTTATTAATATGATCCCTAACATGAACTATCCTAGGTACCATGGTAACCTGATAACCGATCTATTCTTGATATACCTTGAAGGGTGTTCCTGATTCCCACAGGTTGGCGACTAGCACCTGGAATCATACAAAAATGAAAGTGGGGATGAATTTTCCATAAAATTTATGGAAGAAAGATAAAAATTAGTATGTATACAAAAGAAACTCCATTTGGTGATGTTTAATATAATTCAAACAGGTATAAACATCCCAAAGTACTACAGCAAAGTACCAGTAAAATATGATAGATAAACAAGCCTAAGTCCCAACAAACGTAACTCTCCAAGTCAACAGATCAATATCTAGAACCACCTCCAAGTGGTGCTTTACCCATACTTGAACCTAGAAGGAGAAAATCTATAAACACCTGAAGGATCAGGTAGGGTGTGAGCTAAATCTAAGTAGGTTCTCATCAAGGATTCCATAACAAGATTACAATATCAAATTAACCAAATAAAGTGATTTCAATTTTCAAATAAATAGTTTTGGAATTTAAAAATCGTTTTTAAACAAATCATGATTTATATTTCAAAAGATGTAAATACTTTAGTAATTCATGATTCTCAATTAAATGGATGTAAATACTTTCACAAATGGTTATTTACACAAATGTATTAAATAAACCCTTTTATATAAAATAGTTTATTTAAATCATAAGGCATGTAAAATAGAATGAAACAATGTCATACATTTATATCTTATATATAAATAGGTGAGAAACATGGTAATCTTCCAAGAGGTATGATAGTTATAGGTTATGTCATCCTCACACGCTCATGTGATAAACCGCAATGTGTACACATGTCCCTTTAAAATAGAAAGACATAGACCATCCATGTCCCCATAGGGAAGTAAGATGTGTTGGCCAATATTTTGTTAGTGTTGTAAATAATCAATTCATTATTAGGGAAATTTCAACCTAGTGTGTTTGTCCCAATAACTCACTAAATACCTAGTATTTCATGTTCTCTAGTACAATTCAATGATGGTCAATTTATTTTAAGCAACCTTAAAATATAACTAAGTCTCATTCTCCCATTTCAAAAATGCCAATTTCAATTTAAAAACAAAAAAGGGGTTTTAATCAAAAACATGTATTTTTCAAGATAAAACCCTAATGTTTCTATCAAAACCATTTCTAACCCATTTTTTAAAAATAGTAATTTGAAATAAATTCATTATTAAATTTCACAATTCACTTTCACAATTAAATTCAACAATTTAATTTCAAACAATTTCCATCAATTTCACAACAAACCCCCAATTCAATAGAATTGTATTTTTTCATAATTTTTTCATAAAAACCATTCCAAAATATAAATTAAACAATTTAAATTTTTATAATTTCCATAAATTAACCCCAATTCAATGTAATTGGGGGTTTTCCAATTTCATGCCAAAATCCCACTTTAAAACCCTAATTCATTGGAATTGGGTTTTTCCAACAAACCAATTGTAAGAAACCCAATTTAAATTTAAGAAATTTCATTAATATAAAATAATTGAAATTAAATAAATAAATTTAGGGACAAAAAAAATTGAACATCATGATAGAACCACATGCCTTGGGATCAACGGTTCTTGTAATGCCAAACCCCAATCAGGATTCGACAATGAAGAATGACGTTCATGGAATCCGGGAAATGAGGATCAAACCTAGGTTTAAGATCCCAAAACAAAGGGTATTATATCCAAAAATAAACATGAGTATACATGGAACCCTAGGGATGAGAATAAAGATAGTGGTAGATAGATATTGGGGTGAGGAAACTAATTAGGATGATATCGAACAATGTTCCTCAATCTTTGAATCGCTTTTGGGAGGGATCTAAGGGGCCAAGAACTGCTCTTGAGAGAACCTGAGGAAGAAGAAAATGTATGGGGTTCTTCTAGGTCCATATGGAACCTAAAATGGGGGTTTTGGAAATTTAAAATTAGATTTTTAGATTAAATAAATATCATGCATGGTTTGTTGGGAAAATCTAGACAGTTTAACAAATGTGCGCCTATTTTAAATGGGTTGCACAGTTTATCCTAAGAGGGTGCATGGCTTGAATAATAGTGAAAAATACATGAAAAGTACCACTAACTTTTTTTTAAAGGTTTTCTCTGAGAGTTCACATGGTTTGGGAAAACTATGCACCAACCGTTCACTAGCCCAGAATGTTTTAAAACTTTAAAAATTTCAACCCGAAATAACCCCAAATGAAACCCAACCAAAGCTTAGTAAAAATAGGTGTTTAGGAATAATTGAAAAAAGTAATAGGATGTTACAATCTATACAAAAATAAATTCCTTAATTACATATTATCATCCTATAAGAATTATTTTTTTCATAAGTCCAACTAAGGAAGGATTTTGGTGCAAACCAAAAGAAATTATCTGAAGAAAAGGTAGAGCCCCTAACCAAGTATTTTATTTTATTTCTCTCTTCACATCATTTTATTTATTATTAAACTATGATGATATAATAACAGTGTTATATTAAATATACTAATATTTTATTATGTTAATTTAATAACCTAAATCCATTGTTTCTCTATTAAATGGGATATGAAATAATCATTCGTGTGTACAGAGGACTACCGCCTCGCAAACCGATGTTATTCATTTTCCATCACCACCTATCAGATAAGGATATAATGATGAATTTAATTTCTATATATGATATTTATAATATTATTATACCTCTATAATTATAATACTACATTTACCTTCTTACCTCTAAACCTATTGGAAAACAACAACATCGCTTGTGTGTACGTCAGACTGCCACCTCGCGAACCGATGTGATGTGTTTTTCATTTTTCTTTAACTTGGATGGTAATAAGGATAGATTAAATGAATAAATATGATATTATTATTACAATTATACTTATATAGTTATGATATTACAAATACCTATTTTACTTTCTATTTTGTGGGGGATACGACAACTTCGTTCGTGTGTATGATGAATTATCACCTTGTGAAGCGATGTCATTCATTCAAAAATTACATTGAAGTTAATAAGGATGGGTTTAATTAAAATATAATAAATATATATATATGACATAAAAATGATTTTTTAATGGTAATATGTTATTTACCCTTCTTTATTTCAATCCATCAATAAAATTTAAACATCATTCATGCATACGTACGGCCTACTGTCTCCATGACCAGTGTATTTCATTTTATATCTCTAACTTTTATGGAAAACTCTAAATAAATTTATAATTAATATATATATAATATCTATATAATGTATAATATTATGTATACTGTTTAACAATGATCAAATTAAGAGCACCAAAAAAGAAAAAATAAAAACATACATAAAAAATAAAGTATTTATTACCCGAAACATGATTTTAACAAGGAATTGTTGATAAAAGGGTAATAAAAGGTCATAAGTAAATAATATATTGTATGATACATATAATAATTTTCCTATAATAGATTTATAATAAACTTATATTTATTATACAATATTTTCAAATATGTACAAAAAAATTATACTTAAGGTAAGGGATTTTCATCTCACTTGTATAAACATGAGATGCCTTCCATATTCACCACCTATTTATTTTATGTGGTGTATATAATTCCCATGAATTTATTTTATGATTATTTTCCAAAAAATTATAAGGTGTTACATATCAATCTATGTATCTCTATTTTATCTGTTTTATAGTTAAAAATTTAACAAATAGGTAAGGGATTTTCATCTCAATTTTCCTTCTTTGAGACATATGTTGTATTATGCACCCATATTATTTTATGAGGTGTATATTCTGTCCCTTTGACATGTTTTATCATGAATATTCTTCTGTTTTTGATATATATTATGTTTCATTAAATTTTATGCTTACATGTATCTTACGATTCAATGTCACCAAAATGGTAATGGTTTTATGATACAATCTCATCATTTATCATGATTGTTTATGTTTATACGTCGTATGATAAAATAATATGATCAATATCTCAAGTAAACATGTCAATTTTATTCACCTTTGATTATTTCGTGAGAATATACATTTTACCTTCATTTTCTTCTCTTTATATACTCAATATTTAAAGTAATTTATTTAAGAAAAAACGTTTTTGTTTCTCTCCTTGATCGAAAAACTATTTTTCTTCCAAAACCATTTTTAAAAAAAAATTGAAAAATATTTTTTAAAATTATCCAAATGATTTGTTAAATAAATTTTTGACCATGTTTTATTTTTTAAAAACTATTTTGAAAAGACTCTTCATGTTATTTTCCAAACAATATCCATTTGGATTTTTCAAAAAATGTTAAATGAATCTTTGTTTTAAAGTGTACAGCATGAATGGTATTTTCTACCATCTTGACGACTCATTGTATTAAATATTCATTTATAATTTTCCAAGTTTATTTTCAAATAAAATTATTTTTAACATGTTTAATATTTTAAAAATTATTTTCAATGTGGAAAGTATATTTTCCTTGATAAATGTTTTAAATGATTTTTAAAGCTTCCATTATAAGTTTAAAAGTTTATTTCAAAGAAAATTATTTCCAAAGTGTTGTATGAATGTTTTAGTTTTAAAAAATTATTTTCAATGAAAAGTTATTTTCATCAAGAAATGTTCCAAGAATCTTTTCAAAATAAATTTCCATCTAATATGACATCCTTTGATGTTACTTTTTCTTCACTCGGTATATGATTCAAGGATACCATTCTTATTATTTCTCTTAATGGTTTATGTTTATGATGAAAATAAGTTTATAAAACCTATTTTTTCATGGTTTATATCACGGTAAAATTATTGTGAAATCAAATTCTTTTTCTACGGGTTATGCTATGATGAAATGATGAAATTTATATGAAACCCATTTCATTTCAATGGGTTATTCTATTATGTAATGCTTATAAAACCCATTTCTTTTCATGGGTTCCGATATGAAAAATTTTTTATGATCTTGTGGTGCACATATGTATGATTTTAATTATAAAGACTCGGCCTTAAAACTTAATTAATCTTGAATTAAATGAATAATTCACATTGAAGATCTTTTTAGGTTTAGAGTTTTAGAGAATTAGGACATAACTATTACATCTCAAAGATTACAAGGTAGACACATCTACTAAGTTTCCATTTTTTTCACAAAATATAAACTCTTGAACAAAAGAGTCATGTCTAGTTCCATGTTTTAGACATCATGACATTTCCTTGATCCCATCGTTGACCGTATTCCACTTTAAGTCATGTGGAAAACATTTCAAAAACTTGGGATGAGCATAAAAAGATCATTAAGGTATATAAAAATATGTAATGAAAAAATTAGTACATGTATACATAAGAATCAATTAAATCATACTTTACTCATAAAACAAAAGCACTTTAACATACCTCATCAATTCATGAATAACTCATATAAATCATAAGACATAAAGGTAACTTGAGGCATTCATAACATTCTTACGTAGGGAGTAACCCTCATGGTTAAGTTTAGAATACCCATCACAGTATATTCCCTAAATATATTTTGATAAACCTTAGTGTTTAACCCCTTCTCGTTACCCAATGCATTGGAGGGCTATCTCGGGCTCACCCGCCCTTAGTTTATCACGAAACCACCCTATTTCATAAACATTGCTCAAGAACCATAACATAATCATAACACTTAAAACATGCATAAAATAAACATAAAATTTCCACATTTCAATCACAAGAGATCTCATCATGATATTATCATAAATAAAAACATCTAATAAAATCATTAAAACTCTATGAGAGAAAAATACCTTTATACTTTGAAAATATTGAAAGAAGACATTTAAAAGAGATTTTAGAATCAAAGTGTCCCATACCACTTCGAAACTTTTTAAAGGGTTTTAAAACATTCATGTCCATATAAATAAATCCTTAAAACCATTTTTAAAACATGGACATGGATGATAAATGTTTAAAATAATAAATCTTTAAAACCATTTAAAACAATGTTTTAATAAAAGAGTCCTTTTCCATTTTGAACATTTAAATTATAAGTCACATGAAAGCAGACCATTTTCAAAACCTTTAAATGACTTTAGTATATACATAATATGGATATGGAAAGTCAAACGGGCTGTATATACACTTTATAAAAGAATAAAAGTGTATATCATTAAGAAATGTCTCAATGAGAAGAAATTGAGATGTAATCCCAATCAAGGATCATTCCATTAGAGCAAGGATAAGGAAATGACATAATTATGTGTGAAAAATATAAATACACTAAATATAAGTGGATACTCAGTGTAAAACAACCAGATTTAATACACACATATTCATAGCACGACATAATCAAGAAGTAGAGGTTTAGCCCAAAGAATTGAAATTGGGTTAAGAAGTTCCCTTACAGAAATTCGACAGCCTAACGGGGTCACTTTAAAATTCAGAAAACGTGTTGATGAGACAAAAAGGGTATCTCATCACTTGGAAATAAATTTTACATCAATAAGGATATACAATAACATATCCCAACATAATAAGATGTAAATTAAAAGACCGAACAAAAGAAGTCTTTTAAAAAGAGGAGGGTGAGAGGTTCCCTTACCGACTTGGGTAACTTTTGAAACGTACACCCCATGAAAGAAGTACTATACAACATTGATGTAAATAATCATAAACTAAATTATATTACATATATATTATAATAATGGGCATTACATACACCACACAAAGGAAATTGTGGAAAATGTAACATAAATCCCACAGGAATAAAAGTGAGATGAAAAATCCTTTACGAAAACTCGCCAGCCTAACGATGCCACTTAAAATATCCAAAAATGGATTTATGAGATCAAATAGGGTATCTCATAATATGAACATATAAATTAAAGAATTAGTAATATAAAAGAACATCCCCAAACATAAGAAAGATGATCTTAAAAGAAATGACATAAAGGAGAGTACTTAAAAAGAAAGAGAGAGGTAGGATCCCTTACCTCGTGTCCGACTTGACTCGATCGTTCTTTAATCTCATGAATAATAAACTAGAGTTAATTTATACTTTCTTAAGAAACTTTTTTAAGTTCATTATTCCTTTTATATCATTTATTACCATTTTATTAACATTATGTAATTATTTAAGTTAATTATGGTCGTTTTGTCGATCATTGGTACTTGAGTCAAAAATAAAGTTCTTATAATTACAAGTTGGTCATGTGGTAAAATATCCATTATATATAGAATTATATTAATTATTTAGATATCATATATATCATATATATCAATTAAATACTTGAATTTATAATATTTCATAAAATTTAGCGGTAAGAAATGAAATGCACAGTTCATGGAGATGGTAAGCCGTACGTACGCATGAACGCTACTTTCATTTCTATTTAGTATTTAATGAAATTAAAACTAAATGAGATATATATATATATATATATTATAATTATAATATAATATATATGTTATATAGGTCACATAATTACATTAATTTTATTCTTTATACATTCTATGTATTGCATGAACGAGTCACATCACTTGAGGGGGCGGTAGTCCACACTTCCTCAAATGAAATTATAGCATTTTCACAACATACAAAGAATAAAGTTATGTTTTAAATGTAAAATACATAATATTAGAGAGGAAATAAATATAATATATATCATAAATAAATATATTTCCATCATAATGGCCACCATGATAGGTGGTAGGAGAAGATAGAATAATCATCGCTTCATGAGGCAGTAATTCGCCATCCACAGAAACGGTATCTTCTTTAACCATTAGACAGAGGTGTGTGTAAGTGTAGCTCTAATCCTTCTCATAACAACATCCTAGTATATTTAAGATACTGGTGTTGTTACAAAAGAAAGGAATAAAAATATTTTAGGGGTTGTAGAAGCAAAATAAAACAAAAGAACATAAGAGATGACATTACCTTTAAATCTCGTAACTCCCTTTGGTTTGAACAAAAAGGTTTTCTTGAAGAGATTTCTGCCTAAGGTAAGGCTTCTAGAATGAAGAGATGGATGTGGAGAGATAAAATTATCAGATTTTGGTCAATACAAAGGCTTGAGAGATGTGGGTAAGGGGGTAGAGGTGGGGGCCTTTTATAAGAGGGAGGAGAGGCACTCTTGGAATGTCTTGAAAAGTTACTTTATTATAAAATGATGTTCGGATATTAAAGGTACAAAAATTATATATTTAGAGGATAAGGTGATAAGGGTTCTAAATCCACCCATCCAACAGGTTTCTGACAAGTTTAAGTCTTAGATTTTACATTATCTTCTCATTTTATTTAAATCGTTCATTAATGAGGTAATCATTGCATCATCATGGTGTCATAAATAAATTTATTTATTTAATGTCTAAAAATTATAAAAAAATATCATGATGTAGGAAATATTTTTATATTTCTAATTAATATTTATAGTCAAAAATATTACTTGTATAACCCCATGTAAAAATTGTTTTAGTAAAACAATACATGTTTGTGACATTTTTATTTTAACTTTAAATAAAAAGTTATTAATGTCATTTTCCTACCAAAGTGGCTCCATGGGATCCCCAAGTTGACCCATGGATTTTATTGGTCGACCATGACTCATCCAATAATGGTAGGACATGTGTCAAGGTCATTTCAAATTATTATAACATTATCTTTACCTTAAATTACACTAATTACCTTTAATCGCAATTAATAAAACTTAAAAGTTACTATTCACCAAAAAATTATTTTAATCCCATTGAACCAAATTTTAAATCCTAATGAAAACCATGTATGTCATATTTTTAAAATTCAAATCACAGAAGTGGTAAATTTCATTTAAACGAAAAATCGGTTTTTTAACTACTACTTAGTGGTTTCACTATTCATCAAAAATTGAAGTTTTTCAGAAAAATACCAAAAATTCACCCTATGCTATATTTGATATTCCGAATTCAAAAATGATGTCTATTTTAAAAAATTCAAAACATATAATTTGCATTAATTAATTTAATAATTAATTCCCGCTGTCAAAACAAATAGCGTGTTTTTAAGAAACAATATCTATTAAAAGATTGACACTAGTTTAAGTCCAATTTCAAAGTGAAATTAATTCCAATGACCACCATTGGATTAAATGGTAAAAATATATTCTAATTTCACTTTAAAACCAATTCAAAAGAAGATCTAATCATATAAATAAATTAGATTAAAAATAGTTTTTGAATTAAAATACAACATTTTTCACTTATTCATTAAAAATGGACTTTATCAAAAAAAATAACAAAAACCTAAACAATGTAAATTTTGATATCCCGATTATAAAGAAGGATTTTATTTGGTCCAATAAAACATATAAAATTGTCAAAAAGTGTATTTAAAAAGGGTTTTCCATCAAAAGGCGGTTAATCGACCTTTTAAAGAATATTAGAATATTTACACTTAAAATTGGATTCATTCGCATTTTAAGCCTCTAAAATTTATTGTATAAAATTAAAAATATTTGACAAACATATATAGTCATTTTTTACTTAGTTATGTTCATTCCTGCCATTAAAACGGCTAGGCATTAACCACTATTTAAAATAATATTATTTTATTATTAGAGTGCAACGTAAGATTTCCAAGAAACTCGTTGTTGCGTATTGGGTACGCCATCGAGCATAGAGTTCCCTTTAAATTAATATTAACATTTTATTAAAAAATATGGATAAATATAAAAATGTCATATTCTTTATTTACCTGGGGTGTTACATCCTTCCCCCCTTTTGGGAATTACATCCTCGCAGTTTTAAAATTGGGCTCGGAAACTTCATTGAAAGTACCACATCAGAACAAGAGTCGGTAAAACTATCACTTTAAAATAAATAAAGTGAAGTACAAAGGTCACACGATTTAACCCATACTAGGATTCCATGAAAACATGGGTATGGAAGAAAAAACAAAGGGTCATGTTCTGATGGAGAGTGATAGAAAACATGTTTAAGAGAAAGTTAACCACCAGAAAATCACAAACTTGTGATGGGTTAAACGGTATTTGATTCCCCAGTAGGAAAAGTTAACAGACAACATTTTAGTTTTAAGTTACTTTTCATTAAGGAATTTATTTATGATCTTAACTAAATCATAAGGAAACATACTGACTTGTCATGTTGACTTTCAACTTTTACTAGATTTCTTACACAAACTCATATTTTCTCCAAAAGACAAGTATTTAAGAAGACTTGTTCACATTAAGAGTACTGTAATAAACTTATTGAGAATCACCTAATCCAAAAAAGAGAACTATATATTTCCCATGTCTTTATACCTTAACCAAAACCAAAACCAAAAAGGTTAGTACAAGATCAGATAATACCCAAAAAGGATAATCCTTTATAAAAAAATATATTCTTAATCTCCAAAATTTTTCAAACAATACCCAAAGTTCAACAAAGACCATTCAATAAACATATATCCATAAAATTATTCAAAGTAATCATAACTAAGATTGAAACCCAAATCTCTGAAGGATTTAATCACATAGTCTTCCAAGATAAACCTTAACATCTATCTCCAATCATCAGTTACTCTTAAAGTCTCATACTAAAAAGTAATTAACCTAATCACATATCCCCCATGATAGGTTAATAATTTCCATAGATAACCCAAAATAAACTTATTCTAGATTTATAAGATCATATAACTAAAAATAATTATTCAAACTAACAAAGGACTTCACGTAGTCCAGTGGTAGGCGATAAATACCAGTCGCACTTTGGTTATGGGTTCGATTCCCGTAGCTACGTCCGATGCGAAGGTTGTCACACGGTCTACGTGTTTTACTTTTTCCAAAACTACATAATTCTTATAACATTCCCAAAAAAGTGATAAAATCTTCAAAAATAACCATAACATAATTTAACCTCAAGTTTATCTCATGCCTTTCATATTCCATCATATCATATAGTAACCCATAATTACCTCAAAAGTAAGGATCATATAAACCCTAATGGTTACCTTTATAATTATTACCTGAACTTCCACATCGAGTTGGTTCTCTCGTACATGATGCATTAGAGAACTCACCAAGGTTCAAGTGGTTGATCGTGACTCCTGATAGTTGGTTTAGAATAACCATGAGATTTCTCATTGAATCCCCCATTTCATCTAGTCTCTTAATCAGAGAACCACCACAGTTTCCTTTAAACCCATTTTCACTTTGGTTCCTCCTAGATCCATCCATTTACAAAAACCAAAAAGGCCAGTGTGAGTATATGAACAAAATCATCATGTACTAAAGAGGAAGATAAACACTAAGATATAATTATCCAAGTTATCTCAAACTCATTCCAACTTTCATAAATAACGACTCTATATAATATAATAACCATTGTGGTTATACACAACTTGTAACTTATGTTTAAACAACACTCTAACCTCTAAAGTTATCTAAACCGACCTTTGATACCAACTATAAATACCCAGCCTTAAACCTTAATTAATCTTAAATTAAATGAATAATTCACATTGAGGATCTTTTTCGATTTAGAGTTTTAGAGAATTAGGACATAACTATTACATCTCAAAGATTACAAGGTAGACACATCTACTCAGTTTCCATTTTTTTTACAAAATATAAACTCTTGAACAAAAGAGTCATGTCTAGTTCCATGTTTTAGATATCATGACATTTCCTTGATCCCATCGTTGATCGTATTCCACTTTAAGTCATGTGGAAAACATTTCAAAAACATGGGATGAGTATAAAAATCTCAGTAAGGTATATAAAAATATAGAATTAAAACATTAGTCCATGTATAAATAAGAATCAATGAAATCATACTTTACTCATAAAACATAATCACTTTAACATACCTCATCAATTCATGAATAACTCATAGAAATCATAATACATAAAGGTAACTTGAGGCATTCATAACATTCTTACGTACGGATTAACCCTCATGGTTAAGTTTGGAATAAACATCACAGTATATTCCCTAAATCTCTTCGGATAAACCTTAGAATTTAAACCCTTCGCATTACCCAATGCATTGGAGAGCTATCTTGGGCTCACCCGCCCTTAGTTTTATCACGGAACCACCCAATTTCATAAACATTTCCCAAGAACCATAACATAATCATAACACTTAAAACATGCATAAAAGAAACATAAAATTTCCACATTTCAATCACAAGAGATCTCATCGTGATATTATCATAAATAAAAACATCTAATAAAATCATTAAAATTCTATGAGAGAAAAATCTCTTTATACTTAGAAAATATTGAGAGAAGACATTTAAAAGAGATTTTAGAATCAAAGTGTCCCATACCACTTCGAAACTTTTGAAAGGGTTTTAAAACATTCATGTCCAAATAAATAAATCCTTAAAACCATTTCTAAAACATGGACATGGATGATAAATGTTTAAAATAATAAATCTTTAAAACCATTTAAAACAATGTTTTAATAAAAGAGTCCTTTTCCATTTTAAACATTTAAATTATAAGCCACATGAAAGCAGACCATTTTCAAAACCTTTAAACGACTTTAGTATAGACATAATATGGATATGGAAAGTCAAAGGGGCTGTATATACACTTTATAAAAGAATAAAAGTGTATATCATTAAGAAATGTCTCAATGAGAAGAAATTGAGATGTAATCTCAATCAAGGATCATGCCATTAGAGCAAGGATAAAGAAATGACATAATTATGTGTGAAAAATATAAATACACTAAATATAAGTAGATACTCAGTGTAAAACAATCAGATGTCATCCACACATATTCATAGCACTACATAATCAAGAATTAGATGTTTAGCCCAAAGAATTGAAATTAGGTTAAGAAGTTCCCTTATTACAGAAATTCGACAGCCTAACGACATCACTTTAAAATTCATAAAATGAGTTGATGAGACAAAAAGGGTATCTCATCACTTGAAAATAAATTTTACATCAATAAGGATATAGAAGAACATATCCCAACATAATAAGATGTAAATTAAAATACCTAACAAAATAAGTCTTTTAAAAAGAGGAGGGTGAGAGATTCCCTTACCGACTTGGGTAACTTTCAAAACGTACACCCCATGAAAGAAGGACTATACAAAATTGATGTAAATAATCATAAACGAAAGTATATTACACAGATATTAGAATAATGGGCAGTACATACACCACACAAAGAAAATTGTGGCAAATTTAGCATAAATCCCACAGGAATAAAAGTGAGATGAAAAATCCTTTACGAAAACTTGCCAGCCTAACGACGCCACTTAAAACTTCCAAAAATGGATTTATGAGATCAAATAGGGTCTCTCATAATATGAACATAAAAATTAAATAATTAGTAATATAAAATAACATCCCCAAACATAATAAATATGATCTTAAAAGAAATGACATAAAGGAGAGTACTTAAAAAGAAAGAGAGAGATAGGATCCCTTACCTCGTGTCTGACTTGACTCGATCGTTCTTTAATCTCCTGAATAATAAAAAAGAGTTAATTTGTACTTTCTTAAGAAACTTTTTTAAGTTCATTATTCCTTTTATATAATTTATTACCATTTTATGAACATTATTTAATTATTTAAGTTAATAACGGTCATTTTTTCGATCATTGGTACTTGATTCAAAATAAACTTCTTATAATTACAAGTTGTTCATGTGGTAAAATATCCATTATACCCAGAATTATATTCGTGATTTAGATATCATATATATCATATATATCTGGTAAATAATTGAATTTATACTATTACATAACATTTAGAGGTAAGAAATGAAATGCACCGTTCATGGAGACGGTAAGTCGTACGTACGCATGAACGCTACTTTCATTTCTATTTTGTATTTAATTAAATTAAAACTAAATGATATATATATATATATATATATATATATATATATATTATAATTCCAGTATAATATATATGTTATATAGGTCACATAATTTCATTAATTTCATTCTTTATACATTCCATGTATTTCATGAACGAGTCACATCACTTGAGGGGGCGGTAGTCCACACTTCCTCAAATGAAATTATCGCATTTTCACAACATGAAAAGAATAAAGGTATGTTTTAAATATAAAATACATAAGCTTAGAGAGGAAATAAATATAATATATATCATAAATAAATATATTTCCATCATAATGGACACCATGAGAGGTGGTAGGAGAAGATATAACAATCATCGTTTCGTGAGGCAGTAATTCGCCATCCACTGAAACAGTATCTTCTTTAACCATTAGATGGAGGTGTGTGTAAGTGTAGCTAGAATAATTCTCATAAAAACATCCTAGTATATTGAAGATACTGTTTTTGTTACAAAATAAAGGAATAAAAAGAGTTTAGGGGGTTGGAGAAGCAAAATAAATCAAAAGAACATAAGAGAGGACATTACCTTTAAATCGGGTAACTCCTTTTGGTTTGAACAAAAAGGGTTTCATGAAGAGATTTCTGCCTAATGTAAGGCTTCTAGGATTAATATAGGGATTTTTAGAGATAAAATTAGCATATTTTGGTCGAGCCAAAGGCTTGAGAGGTGTGGGTAAGGGGTTAGAGTTGGGGGCCTTTTAAAAGAGGGAGGAGGGGCACTCTTGGAATGTCTTGAAAAGTTACTTTATTATAAAATTATTTTCAGATATTAAAGGTCCCACAATTATATATTTCGAGGATAAGGTGATAAGGGTTCTAAATACAAACATCCAATAGGTTTTCGACAAGTTTAAGTCTTATATTTTACCTTATCTTCTCATTTTATTTAAATCGTTCATCAATGAGGTAATCACTGCATCATCATGGTGTCATAGGTAAATTTATTTATTTAATGTATAAAAATTATAAAAAAAAATATCATGATGTAGGAAATATTTTTATATTTATAATGAATATTTATAGTCAAAAATATGACTTGTATAACCCCATGTAAAAATTGTTTTAGTAAAACAATACATGTTTGTGACATTTTTATTTTAACTTTAAATAAAAAGTTATTAATGTCATTTTCCTACCAAAGTGGCTCCATGGGGTCCCAAAGTTGACCCATGGATTGTATTGGTCGGCCATGACACATAAAATATGGGTAGTACATGTTTCAAGGTCATTTAATATTATTATAACATTATCTTTACCTTAAATTACACTAATTACCTTTAATCGCGATTAATAAAACTTAAAAGTTACTATTCACAAAAAAATTATTTTAATCCCATTGAACCACATTTTACATATTAATGACAACCATGTATGTTGGATTTTTGAAATTCAAATCACAGAAGTGGTAAAGTTTCATTTAAAGGAAAAATCAGTATTTAACTACTACTTAGTGGTTTCACTATTCATCAAAAATTGAAGTTTTTCAAAAAAATACCAAAAATTCACCCTAAGCTATATTTGATATTATGAATTCAAAAATGATGTCTATTTTAAAAAATTCAAAACATATAAGTTGCATTAATTAATTTAATAATGAATTCCCACTGTCAAAACAAATAGCGTGTTTTTAAGAAACAATATCTATTAAAAGATTAACACTAGTTTAAGTCCAATTTCAAAGTGAAATTAATTACAATGACCACCATTGGATTAAATGGTAAAAATATATTCTAATTGAACTTTAAAACCAATTAAAAAGATGATCTAATCATATAAATAAATTATATTAAAAAGAGGTTTTGAATTAAAATACAACATTTTTCACTTATTCATTAAAAATGGACTTTATCAAAAAAAAATAACAAAAACCTACACAATGTAAATTTTGATATCTTGATTCTAAAGACGGATTTTATTTGGTCCAATATAACATATAAAATTTTCAACAAGTGGATTTAAAAAGGGTTCACCATCAAAAGGCGGTTAATCAACCTTTTAAAGAATATTAGAATATTTACGCTTAAAATTGGATTCAATCGCATTTTAAGCCTCTAACATTTATTGGATAAAAGTAAAAATATTTGACAAACATATATAATCATTTTTTAGTTAGTTCTGTTCATTCTCACCATTACAACGGTTAGGTGTTAACTACCATTTAAAATAATATTATTTTATTATTAGAGTGCAACATAAGATTTCCAAGAAACTCATTGTTGCGTATTGGGTACGCCATTGAGCATAGCATTCCCTTTAAATTAATATTAACATTTTATTCACAAATATTGATAAATATAAAAATGTCATATTCTTTATTTACCTGGGGTGTTACATTAATTATGTGATGAGTGGGAACTATATCTCCCTCCAATGCATTGGTTAATGATTTAAATATCATGAGATAAACGCCACTTGAATAGGAAGTGATTCAAGATCAGTAAGGGAATTTTTTCATAATGATAGTATTGGGAGTGAACCTTGAATACTATGATGGCTTGGGGAGTGAACCCATTCCACTATGATAGCCTTGGAAATAAACCTTGAATACAAATTAAATGATGTATTATTCTTATGTGTATTCCACAAATATATGTCTTATTCCAATATTATTTTCTCATGGTTCGTGTACTTTTATTTTCTTATGATTCATGTCTTATGAAATTCCAATCTTTATTCCATGACTCAATATTATGATCTTTAATATGTAGGTTATATTTGTCAAATGTTATTCTCATGTTCTCATACACTTATTCTCATGTTACACTTATATATTTCCCTTGTTTACCCTTACTTATCATCTAATCTCACTCTTTCTTATGTTTCCTTTCCCTAGGTTATGAAGAAAGGTTTTAAGTAGGTAATTTCTAAGAAGATTACTATGTGAGAATATATTTATGGGAGATATTGAATATATTTCAATAAATAAAAAGATTTTTTGTCTAGTATCCAATGGAACTATACCTTTATGATCCTTAAGAGTGTGTTTGTGTAATATAATGAATATTCATCTAAATATATGTAATATATATATATATATGAGAATTTTGGATCTTTACATTTGGTATCAAAGGATAAGTTTAGTTATCCTTTGGAATCTAGGATGAGAAAACTACAGTGATATACCTTGGGATATTTCTAAGGATATTTCTACAAATGACATTTGAAAGTAAATAAGTGTTAAGGAATAATATGACGAAGCCTGGTTAATAGTGTATTAATAAAGTACAATGATTGAAGTGTTTACATATTGGAATTAAAGAATTATGTTATATGAATCATGAAATATATAAGGACTATTTAGTGTAATATTTTTCATTAAGTATTTTCAATAATATGTCGAGTATTTCTAATTACATAGAAAAGTGATTTAATTTGTGGAAAAACAATAGATTAAGGGAATATAACCCTAATATGTTCCTGATGTTGAGAAAATATTGTTTATTTTGTATAAATAGATGATTTATATGGATAAATTAAATTGGATAGCATTTATTACCTTTTAATTGATTAATGATTTGATGATAATCATTTTATGTTATCATTGATAGAGAATAAAACTTTTTTGGATTTATGTAATATATTAAATAATCTATGATTTTAATTAAGGAATGAGGAAAGAGTTAATTTTTGAAAGTAGGTATTTTTTTAATTAATGTTTTATAGTAATTAAATATATTACCATGTTTTAGGATAATATATGATCAATGTATTCACATATTCAGTATCTGATATTAAGAGCTAATTCATGTTGTTTGGGGTATTAATAATAAGTTAGTTTTGTAAATTTAGTGGCCTTAATTCTATATTTTTAGTTTTTAATTTTTTCCAAACATGGAGGAGCCTTAAGGTTAACTATTCATGGAATAGATTAAGTTGAACTTTGGATGTTATTGGATAACTTGTGATAAAAATTATTTTTTTAATAATAACTTGATAATGAAGGAATGACTTGTCTTTCTTATATGGATCTTATGATCCACTAGTGATTTAGGCATAAAAAATCAATCTTCATTTATTAAAGTAAGATATGAAGTGGAAATTGATTGAAGCACAACTAAATGATGAGATCGTGCTTATGAAATGGAATGAAATCAAGTAAGTATATCTTTATGTGAAAATTCCCAAACTTTAAGAAAAGGATATTAAAATAGAATGCTTCCCTATTACTATCATTTATGATGATATCAATGATCTTTTTCACACCATTTTCGTTTATGGATTTGTGGTTGTTTATTTTCACATGATCATTTACTTTCTTATGATCAATGATCTATTTCACTTTCAATCATTATTTGGACATTATGTTTTTCTTCCATTTCCAAATATTTAATTCTCATATATGTTCTCTTATTTGGAAACCAAGTATGTGTTTTTTTAGATGACCATCACACATACCATTCTCTCTTTTCAAGAGGAATTTTTAGTAACACTTTTTATGATATGAGTTTCCCGTAAAGGGATTTTCAAATATTAAACCATTTTTTACCGATCACAAGTTCAGATTGTGAAGGCACAATTTATTTAAGGGGGTAGAATGTAACACCCTAATATTTTTTGAAATGTTTTTTTAAAATAAATTTATCATTTTTAATATTTTCTATTACATGCAACACCAAGTTTATCTTTTTTGCACATAACACTTATTTTGCCTTATGTTACATGCAATACTGAGTTTATCTTGTGTTACACACAACATAAAGTTTAAATGAAACATGACATACTATTAAAATATTATTATTTAATATGAAAGTTATCCCCTAGCTACTAGAATGGTAGGTATGAATAAGATTAACTAAATTATTAAAATATATTCTTTACACATTCAAATAAAATGAATTATTTCATGACCAATTAATTAGAAATGAAAATAAGAACCATTTTAAAATAAAGTAAATCTTTTTCTGAAAAACTATTTTGATCAATAAATTAAAAAAACTCAATTTTGGTGAATTATTTTAATGAAATTTATATATTATATAATAAATAAAATTTTTAAAATTAATATTATGTTTTTTATATACAATATACAATAATAAATCCAATTTTATGCTTAAAACGATATTTAAAAAAACTGTTTTGTCGCCTTTTACGCACTTATTTTAAAATTAATTTTTTCCAAATTTAGAAAATTCATTTGAAAAAATAAAATTAATTTTTAAAATCATCATTTAAAAATTATATTAGTTTTAATTTTTGATAATTTTCTTAAAAGATAAATTTTTTATGAATAGTAAAAAATTCTGGTTTTTATTAAGAATTATCATTTATTTTAAAGAATTTAAAAAATTATAAGTTATTTTAATATGGTTTAAAAATTAAAATTATTAAAATTATATATCAATTAATCCAATTTAGATCATTTTAATCAATTCCATATTTAATTTTGATATAAAAACTTTTAAATCTTTTGAAACTTTTCCCTTTGGAAAACTGCTTTTTCATCACATCTGTGAGATTAATTTTAAATTAAAATTTTCCACTTCTGTGAATTTAATTTGAAAAAATGGATTCCATATTTTTAAATATATTAATTTATATCATATAATAATTGCAACTTAATTTTTTACCATAATGAATAGTGAAAACAATAAAAATTAATTATTATGGTTAAGGTTAAAATGGGTTAATCAGGGGGGTTAAACTAAAAAACATAAGGGGTAAAATCAGCTAGAAAATTTTCCAAAACCCATTTTTTGTAAATATTTACACCTTATAACCTCTAATTTTTTATAATTTACAATTTTATATCCTTCTGGAATTTGAAAAACATAGGTACACCTTTTTATTTTAAAAAAATACAAGTATGCCACTCACCTCACTTACAAAAAGGTACATGCTCTCTTCTCCTATTGACACTTCAAAAACCAATTTATTATGACAATAAACTTCAAAATAACTTCCTTTATTCTATTATATCATCCTATAATCCTTATTTTGGTCATAAATCCAACCTAGGAATGATTTTGGTGCAAAACAAAAGAAGTTTTCCAAAGACTAGGTAATGCCCCTAACTCTTTGTTTTATTTTATTTCTCCCTCCACCTCATTAAATTATTATTAAAAAATTATGATATAATAACATAATTATATTACATATAATTATATGTTATTATGTTAATTTATTAACATAAATCCATTTACTCTTCCATCGAATGAGATATGAAATCATATTTCATGTGTACGGAGGACTACCGCCTAGCGAACTAATGCTATTAATTTTACATAACCACCTTTTGTGAATGAATATAATGATAGATTTAATATTTATATATGATATTTATGATATTATTATACTAATTTAATTATAATACCACATATACCTTCTTATCTCCAAACCCATTGGAAAGTAATAGTGTCGATCGTGTGTATGGTGGACTACCACCTCGTGAACCGATGTGATGTATTTTACATTTTTATTTTAATTGTATGGTAATAAGGATATATTAAATGAATAAATAACATATTTTTAATATAATTTTAATTCTGGAATTATTATATCACATGTACCTTCTTACTTTTCATTTTGTGGGGGATATGATAATGTTGTTCGTGTGTATGGCGGACTACCGTCTCGCGAAGCGATACGATTTGTTCACACTTTACATGTAAGGTAATAAGGATGGTTTTAATGAAAATATGTGATATATATATATATATAATAAAAATTATTCTAGTATGGTAATATATTATTTACCTTTATTTATTTTAATCCATTTAGAAAATGTATGTAGTGTTCATGCATACGTATGGTCTATCATCTCCTTGAACGGTGTAGTTCATTTTATATCACTAACTTTTATAGACTACTATAAATAAATATACACTGAATATATAATATATTTATATAATGATTAAATTTATTGATATTATGGAACCAATATCAAATTAATAGGACCAAAAAATAACAAATCAAAACATACATGAAAAACATAGCAGTTATTACCCAAAACGTGATTTAAACAAGGAATTGTTGATAAATGGGTAATAAAATATTTTAAGTAAATAATATATTATATGATACATATGATTATATTTATTTAATATATTTATAATAAAATTATATTTATTATACAGGAGGTTCAAACATGTACGAAAGAATTTGAGAATTAAGGTATGGGATTTATGTCTCACTTTTATATTCATGACATACATGTCATATTCACCACATAATTATTTTATGTGGTGTATATAATTCTCATGAATATATTTTATGATTATTATAATGAAAATTATGAGGATTTAAATGTCCATTTTAGTATCTCTATTTCATGGGGTTTACAGTTTGAAAGTTACCAAATCGATAAGGGATTTTCATCTAAATTTACCTTCTTTGAGACATATATTGTGTTGTGTACCTACTTTATGAGGTGTATATACTACCCCTTTGATGTTTTATATCATAAATATCATTATATTCATTATATATATTAAGTTTTATTTAATTTTATTCTTTCATAGGTCTTACAATTCAATGTTACCAAAGTGGTAATGGTTTTATGATACAATCTCATTGTTTATTAGGATTGTTTATGTTTATACTTCCAATGATAAAATATTATGATCTATATCTCAAATAAACACATAAATTTTATTATCCTATAGTTATGTATTTATAATAAATATTTTCCCTTCATTTTCCTCTCTTTATGTACTCAATAATTTAATGTAATGTTTTTAAGAAATATCATCTTTATTTCTCTCTTCGGTTGAAAACCCACTTTTCTTCCAAAACCATGTTTTATAAAAATGTTTTCAAATTTTTTTTAATATTCTAAAAATAATTTATTAAATAAATTTTTATCCATGTTTTATTTTTCCACAATAACATTTTTAAAGTAATATTCATGTTGTATTTCAAAAAATTATCATTTATCTTTTACTGAAAATGTGAAAGGAATCCTTATTTTAAAGTGTATATAATGAACTGTATTATCTGCCATCATGGCCAATAATTTTTTAAAATATTACTTTATAAGTTTCCAAGGTTATTTTCAATGAAAATTATTTTAAAAAATATATGTTTTAAAATTTATTTTCAAAGTGGAAAGGATATTTTACTCTATAAATTTTTTAAATTGTTTTTATATCTTCCTTTATAAGTTTTAAAGTTTATTTTCAAAGAAAATTATTTCCAAAATATTTTATACATGTTTTAGTTTTAAAAAGTGATTTTCAGAGAAAATTTATTTTCCTCAAGAAATTTTCCAAATGTCTTTTCAAAATCATTTTTCATATAAAATGACATCCTTTTTTGTTAATTTTTCTTTTATAGGGATATGATCTAACGATACCATTCTTATTCTCTCTCTTAATGGTTTATGTTTATGTTGATAATAATTTTATGAGACCTGTTTCTTTTACATATGTTATACCATGATAAAATTCCTATGAAACCCGCTATTTTTTCCACGGGTTATACCATGATGAAATAATTAAATGTATATGAAACCCATTTCATTTCAATGGGTTATGATATGATGTAATTATTATGTAACCCTTTTCTTTTCATGGGGTCTGATATGATAAATTTTTTATGATCTTGTGGCCCAAGTATGTATGATTTTCATTATGTGATGGGTGAGACCTAAATCTTTATCTATTTCATTAGTTAAACATTAAAATCTCAAGAGATAAATAGGACTGGAATGTGGATTGAACCCAATTTAGTAAGGTACTTTGTCCACTATGATAATCTTGGGAGTGAACCTTGATTACTAATATAGTTTGGGAGTGAACTCGCCGCACTATGATATCCTTGGAAATGAGCCTTTACTACTAAGGAAATGATGTTTTATGCTTATGTGTATACGAAAAATCTATGTCTTATGCTAATTTTATGTTCTCATAGTTCATATTCATTTATTTCCTTATGATTCATATCTTATAAACTACCAATATTTTTTGTAATGACTCAAGATTATAATATTTTATATGAAATTTATGGTTTTGAAATGTTATGATCATGTTCTCATACCCTTATTCTCATGTTATGATTATGTATCTTCCTTATTTACCCTTATTGATCATATGAGCTCACCCTTTATAATGTTTCCTTCCCCCAAGTTATGAATAAAGGTTTTTTATTGGGTATTTATAATAAGATTACAATTTGGGAAGATCTTTATGGGAGATGTTGAAGATATTCCTAGAAATAAAAATATTTTTGGTCTAGTCTCCAAAGGAACTATACAGTTATGATCCTCAGAAGTATATTTGTGTAATGTAATGAATATTTATCTAAAAATATGTAATATATATGTATGATAAGTTTTGGTATTTATATATTTTTTGTGCACCAGGTGAAGATTGAGTTAAGGCCCAACACACCCTTTTGGGGTTATTATTCCTAGGTACATCTATGTTAGAGCCTGAATCCATGTATTGTATCCATTCAAGGATTTATTTAGAGAGAAAATCATCTACCCAAGATAATATTTCAAGATATAATCCTATATATGTATCATCTCTAGGTTCTTCATTATTTTTATCTATCCCTAACACCAAATTTAACTAAAATAATCTCCAAAAATAAAAAAACCATTTTCTTATACCAACAGAAGTGACCTAATTTAAACATGACACAAATTATATAGTAATATCATGATTTAAATAATACATCTCACAAAAATTCTCATATCCCAAATAATTAAAGGTTTGGTATCTTAGATATTATATATGTAAATATCTTAATTAAATACACTTATGAACATTTATATATAATCATGATCCTCTAGACCCTTTCCTACATATCTCACATGATATAATATTATTCATAACCTAGATAATAGAAACATAAGAGAGGGATGGGATCAGATTCTCGGTAAAGTAAAAACATATCATAATGTGTTAGATCATAAACATGAAGTAGTGCATGAGAAAGGCTTAAATATATTAATAATAGATCATAATACCATATATTATAATCATAAAACATAATAAATAAACATAATATCGTAACTAGAACATTAAGTATGTGTAAAAGTTATTAATTGGATCAAAATACATATTAATAACCAAAAACATGTGATCATGACATAAAATTATAGAGTAAATTAAAAATACAGCATAATCATGAAAACATGGAAAAACTTGATAAAAATTTGAAAATATGGAAAAATAATAAACATAGGATTTCTTATCATTGTGGACATAGATACCCACTAACCTATTAACTCATAAAATTGTGTGTAGAACTAAATTCCATCAAACTCACCCTTTGCGAACCTAGATAATTTCAAGTTAAGGATCACGACTCTGATCTTTCCTTCCCTCTTCACTAATGGAATAGGGAATTTTTGTGTCGCTGCCTCCCCTCCTTGACCTGTCTCAGTCGGGGAGGGGAGATGAAGCTTCTCCTTTACACTCTATCCCTTCCCATTTCCCCTTTTTCTCCCCTTTCACTAATCCATCCCCCTCCCTATTTTCCCTCTAATCAAAATAAGCCCTAAATTCCAATCCTATACAAATGGAATTCTCACCGTACCTATTTCTCCTCTTGAGTTCATGGAAGCTTCAGCTTTATTGGATCTCACTTTGGTAGCCCGATTCAGAAATAATCGTCCCTCTATTGATGTGTTCGACTTATATGCGTTCTCTTCTTGGAATTTTCAGTAATGAGTGATTGTTGGCCTTTTATATATGAGACACATACAAATATGTTTATAAAAGGAATAAGACCTATTTTATGCTTGGTATTTTTCTCTACACTCTATGGAGGGATTTAGGTTTCCCACTTTCAGTGGAATTTTGACTTTTATCTGAGGCATGACCCTCCGACCACAGCACTTTGGATATCCCTACCTGGACTTCCTTTGTTATTATAGAACCCAACAATCCTCCGGTTGATAGGAAATATATTAGGTTTCTACCTCTATTCGGATTCCCACACCAAGTCCATTTTCCATCCATTCATTCCTATGATCTATGTTCAAGCTGATAGATCAAAAGTCCCACTAGAATCTACCACCATTGAGATTGAGGGACAGGTCTGCTGGCATCATAAGGTATGTTACAATTCTTAGATCCCTTACTATCATGGTTGTTATCATTTAACTCATGAAGATTCCAAATGATGTCGAAGCTTCTCTAGTTTCTTCTAGATTTCTCCTCCCCATATTATAGAGGTTGTCACAGTCACATTATGCATGGCCATAGAGTTTAATCAATAAGATACAGTAGAGGACATTGTTGGACTGCAATGCAAAGTGGTTACCAGTAAAACCACATTAGGGGAAGATCAGGGTATAACTGATCCATTGGATTCTATTCAGTGTGAGGCTATAAGGTTGAGTGAAAAAACAAAGGTGGAAAAGGTGTTTACTCGATTGAAATAGGACCTAGTTGTATTCATTTAGTTACAAGATCTGGGTGCTAATGAGGAGAAGATCAATTAACATCCTGGTTGTATGGGTATTGAACAGAATGGCTCAGTCGGTACTCTTCCAATTGAGAAGGACAATTCCTTAATTTCTCTAGGGGCCCCTCGAATTGATTCCACTATGGTTGACAATAGTGTATAGGCCTAGCCATCTGGAAATTCATTTTAGGGAGGGTCTTTGTTCGATGCTACAAAATCAAAAATAGGAAAAGGGAGACTGGATGAAGTGAGTGTTTTGGGGCCCTTGGACCCAAACACTCTCATTACAAAATCATCATCTTATATGAAGGCTATGTGTGTGGGTAAGAATACTTCCTTAGAGGCTAAAGTGGGAAAGGTGAAGTCTTTGAGCAAGCAGAGCCCCCTCAAATAAGGCTTGGTGGTTAAGATGGGCTACTGTTTTGAAGGTCTGGATGTTCAAGAAGAAACATTGGCTCAAGAGGAGGATAATTTAGGTGAAGATAGTTATATCTAATTCTCAGTGGATAGTTTGGAATGAATTCAAGGTAAATTTCTTCACATCCCTAGAAGGAAGAAATGTTAGAAAGTAAATCGAGACTCAGGGAAATGTATTATGGTCAAAGGGAAAACCCCAAAGAGATGAAAATATTATTCACACTTTCCTAAACTAAAGGAAACTAGTTCAGTTAAGAAGGGTGTAAATAAGGAAAGAAAATCATTACAAAATGGGGAAAGTGGAGAAAAAAGGGGTAAAATATGAATGGTGAAAGAAGAGGAAGGGGAGTGTTTGGAGATCATCCACCATTCAAAGGAAGAAATGCATGCAAAAGTTATCTGGTTCAACATCTCAAAAGTGGATATTGAAAAAATATATTAAAGAAGGTTGTGATTTGATGCCAATGATGAGAAAGAGGCACAGTTAGACAAACAAGACTGAATCCTAGCCTAGGTCTTCAACCAATGAAAAATCAACTTAGAGGAATTCATACAGACAATGGATAGAATGGCTACCCACCTTGAAGAGCTTATCAGTGAGGATTTAGATACCCAGGTTAGTACTTTTCACTGGGAATTATATATAGTATCTGATTCAAATAATCTTAGTCTTTTGTTTAATAAATTTTTTATATCTTTCAAAAAGTAGTGGAATATATATTTTTTGAACAATGGTTTCCCACTTTTCCTTAAAGTGGCTTAATAAAAATTTATATTTGGTAGTGAACCTAGATACTTTCTAACCTATTCATGTAACATTTCTATCTCATGAGATATAATCCTTTTCCCAATTCATTAGAGGTAGATATTGGTCTCACCCATCTCATAATCCATACATTTTAATTCTACTTGAAAATAAAACATTCATCATCTCATAAAGAACCTAAGGAAAAAATAATGGGTTTCCTAAACCTTTAAAAAACATCACATATCATGAAATGAAGAAATCATATGATATCAAAAATCTCATTTTAAAAAATAAATTATATCGTAATAACATATATATGGGGTGAAAAAAAATCAATTCATGAATGATAAACCTTGGAGGGTAAATAGATGCGAAAAGAACAAAAGTTTTCACCAAACTATTTAAAACATTAAAGTATAAATTAATTTCAAAATAAAATGATAAGGGAAATTGAATAATTTTGAAAAAATTAATATAAATAGTTCCTAAATAAAATATTCTTGAAAATAAATAAATTTTATCAAAAAATTTAAGTTAAAATACCCTTAAAGATTATACTTTAAAAATAATTTTTAATAAAGGAGACTTGAAAAAACAAAAAGTATTAAAAAAAGGGAAGTGAAAATACTTTGAAAAATTTTACTTTTAAAATAATATTTAATAATGGAACCCTGAAAATAACATAAAATTTATCAAAGGAAATAGTATAGTGGATGATAAAAAAAATTATTTTAAAAGGATGGAAACCCCTTTTAAATATTTTGAAATAACCTTATTGAAACCCCACATAATTATGAAGGATAAAGAAACCATTGGTTTAAAATTAAATACAGGGAATAAAAGGATTATTGGAGTATAAACCAGTTTTATTTTCTACTAGGGAAAGGATAACATTATTAGGAAGTAAAAATAAATACATGGAAGAAAATTCCATTAAAATTAATGGGAATTATTCTTAACAAATGTGAATTTTTGATGAAGCATTAAAATAATCAAGGAAGAATAATTTTATTTGAAACATTATTTCCTCAAAAAAGAATGTGGAAATACATTATAAAATTATAATAGGTTATAATAGATTAATCATGAAATATGATAGAAAAATATGAGTGATTATGACCCAAGGAAGAAAATTGAGTCATGAAAACCCGTTATAGTTTTAGTAATTTTGAATCAAAAGTCATTGGAAATTTGAAAACCATATGTTTATATAAATCCCATTGATTAAATCATGTAGTATTTCAAAATACATTATTTGGTAGTATATAGACTTTAGAAATAAGAAATTGGTGAAAAACATTAAAACATCTCTCAATAAATAGAATTTGAGACATAAAACCTTACATCCTTTGTATATTTTGAATTAAAACCCCAAGAGAGAATGAACATGGAAAAAAATATTGGACATCTTGAAATATAATTAAATAATGATGCAAAATTAAAATGGTGTTGTATTAAAACCATATAAAATGAAACATGGTGTATACCATAAACTTGTCTCAAGGGATTCAAATTTGAGACAAATAATTCCTTATGAATATCACAATATTTTATGTAATGATACATTAGAAATTAATTCATAGTAACAAGGATATTATAATTAAATTCATAATAATAGATTTCAATCATAACCATTATAACTCAAAGAAAGGAAATGAGTTATGAAAAAACCCTTACCTTGTTTCCCTTCTTAATTGAATGCACTTTGACCTCCTATATAGAAAACATAAATATCTTAATATACTATTTTATAACCATATCAATACCTAACACTATTTATAATTTTCATTTATAATCATTATCTATATGTATATTAGTTGGTTTTTTCTTATATTCCCATATCGGGTGTTTAATGTTTTCACCATTTGTAGTAGTTTCATATGAGAGATGTTAGTGTTAAATATTATTCCAAAATTCATAATTAAAATTTCATTAATTTTAATGAAATATATGACTTATAATTATTTATAATGTTTAAATTTACTTTTATGAATAATTTAGTCTTTATCCTTAAAGGTGAAATTGACAACAAACATTTTTTCAGTGATTTTCAACCTAAAATGGTGTTTTCTTAATTAATGAGTTAAATATTGATGTATCATTTACATAAAAAATAATAATTAAGTTTTTATAATCATCCATGAGATGATTTAAAATAATTGTTCAAGTAGGTGGTCAAACTAACCAAATCTTGAATATTCTTTAACTTGATTGGTGAGTATGGTTGAGGAGGTGTTTATTTTTACATAATATAATTATAATAAAATAATAATGATATTATTTTTATATTATTATTATGGTCAGCTGGATTTTATGTTTTTTGGTTAAATAATGAAAAACTAAAATAAAAATGATAAAATGATTCTTCATGGAGGTGGAAGTCCACACAACGTAGGATTAAAGTTTGTGTTGCTCATCCAATGATAGGGGTGGAGATAATAAATAATGGTATTACCATTTTTATAAAAACATATCAAAACACAAATTATTATGAATTTGTTATTATAATATGGTAATTGTTGTTTTTTAAATTAAATAATAAGAAATAAATTTTAAGAAAGATATGATATATATGTTGTGACCTTGAATTTCCTCTTGATGAAGGCCTTAGATATGAGGGAATTAGGATAATTTTTGGTAACCAAGGGAATTAGAGTGTGTAAATGAATTAAAAACAAGGATATTTGGGTAGGGTTTCAATGAAATTTCTAAATATAATTGTATTATTGAAATGGTGGAAGTGATCCCTCTTTTATAAGTGAGGAATAGGGACTTTTCCAAGGAAAATAATGTTAATTACCGGGTAATAATGTAAAGGAATAAAATTGAGGTGAGTTAGGTGATGGAAGGTTGGTAAGACATGTAGGTAAGTCTTTAAAGCCAAAAAAATATATAATGTCATAAATTCATGTTAATTTAGTAAAATTTGAGCCACCTTAGATTAATCAATTAAAAACTTAATACTCTTGATTAAATATTAATAATATCAATTATTTTATTTCTAAAAATATAAGTAAAACATTTTTACAAAATTTTCATGGGAATAATATTAATTTGGTCTCTATTTATCCTAATTAAATTTATAAATATTAGAAAACTAACTTTTTAAACAAAACATATAATGTGTTGAAAAACTATTTTTTTCTCGAAAAATGTCGTTTTAATCCTTAAGTGATCTTATTATTATTTAAAAGTGATTAACAATTAAATGAGTGTTATTTAATTTTTATATATGTTTAGAAAACATATTATCACCCTGATTTGAAATTTATTCATTTAATTTTAGAAATACACAATATTTAGAAATTTATTATTCTTTGAAAAATAATTATTTTACCAAGGTAACTAATATTTACCCAACATAACTTAATATTTATGCCTAAAAATAAATTGGACCTTGTTAAATAATTTGAACCCACTTATTTTATATTTAAAATAAATTTCATTTGATTCAATTGATAAAAAATAATTTTAAAATATTAATGTATAACGTATTTAAAACAATTTTTGAGAAAATATTGTTTATTATTTAAAATATCAAATATAGGTTTGTAATTCTAAAATTATGTTTTAAAATATATAATGTTACATGAAATATATATATTTGGTCAATAAAATTTTTTCTTAAGTTTTAAGTTATTCTTATATCCAAGTGATGTTACAAAAGCCATGGTTTTTTCAGAAACGGTAGTTTTCACTATTCACCTAAAAATCAATTATTTTATAAAAATTCAAAAAAAAATATCTTAAGATAATATGACCATTATAAATACAAAAAAATTGTTAATTTTTTTAAATTAACATCCTAAAATTGATAAATTTATCTTTAAAATAAGAGCATAAAATATCATGAAAACATTTTTTTATGGAATCAATTTTTTGTATATTAAATAATCTTCTAAATTCAGTGCTAATAATAAATATATCAAACTTGAAAAAAATGAATTTTATAAAATAAATTTTAATAATAAAAAGGTCTTTTATTAGATTGTTAGCTATACTAATTGAGTTTAATTTTTAAGGTGAATTTTATTTTGGTTTTTTCTTGTATATATATATATATACATACATATATATGTGTGTGTGTGTGTGTTTCATAATTCTGTTACCACTATTTATACCAGCTAATTCTATAGCTACCTTATGTTAGTTTATATTGGTTTGTTGTTTGGAGTTTCATGTGGATAAAACCATAGAACGTGGTATTTATTTAAGGACAAAAACTCAGGTCATTACATTATATCATTAGAGGTTCATTAAGATTCATTATGAACATAAAGGATGATCTATTTTATACACCATCATTGGTGTAATATAAATTCTTGTTAAAGGAGAATCAATAAAACACTTGGAGGTGTATTTTGTTCTCTCTGAGTGAGGAGAGTAGTGATATTTTAACATTATGAGGGTTTTAAACATAGAGGGTTATTATGGCCACTCTGAAATTGTAATAAATAGGTAGTTCACTAAGTAAATTTGGTATATTAAAACATCATCATTGTATTCTCCTTGGAAATATCCCAATGCAGGTGGAACAAGTAAAAAATCACATGTGTCTCTCTTTGTTTTCTTTATCACTTTCATATTTCATCATCAGGTAGTGGTGTTCTTATTAGTCCTGGAGAAATATTTTTGGTGAGGGTAATTTCAAATCAACATACTCTGATTCACCCTCCCCCACCCCCCTCTCAAGGTATATTTCTTATATAGTATCAAAAAGTGTTATTTGAGAGGAATGTTTACAGTGATGGGGTTCTCTCTTATAAGCCTTGGTTGTAGTCATCAACCAAAAAGCTATTATGATTTTCAATGAAAAAAAATCAATTATGGAATAATCAGATGAAATGTTAATTCTAATCATTTGGAGTTAATGTTTATACATATTCCATAAATTAAATTTTGGTTAATACAAAAAGTTGATCTTTATTAGAAAGGAACCTAAAGTAGATGGGTACTTACGTAAAATTAATCAATGTGTTAGTGGGAGTTTTATCCAACACAATCTACATTATGGTGATTTCATGAAAATCCTCACATGATATATGAGAAAAATTACTCAACATCTATGAAGGTTATTCCAAGATACATGAAACTAAATTATAGGTTCTTTAAAATAATTATGATGGTTTAAAGATTCACCCAAATGAACCCATTGATTCATTTTTTGATTAAGTGAACATGACTATGGAGGAAATGTGTGGACTTGTTGAAACCTTCGATGATATCAAGATAGTGAAGACTATTCTGAGAAAATTACCACTATAGCTTAATATAAAGGTCTTAGTGTTTGAATAAAAAGATCTAAAGTAGGTTACATTTGATAGTATTTATAACACTATCATTATTTTTGAGATAAGGAATAATGAAAATAAATTTATGGAAAAGGATAATTCTTAGAAATTAGCATTCAATGCATTGAAGAATCTCTCAATGGAAGAAGATATTGAAGATAATAAAATTGATGAATTCATGTTTTTCCTTTCCTCAAAATTGAAAAGTGGAAAAAGGAAAATTAAAATTTAATCTTCCACTCACTTGTTTTCGATGTGAAAATGTTGGAAACCTTACTGTAAAGTGTCTAAATATGTTCTAAGATGATGATAAAGATGAAGTTCAGGTGAATAAATCATTAAAATGTATGAAAAAAAATATTTCATAGTATAAATTCTTTAAAAAGGAGAACTTTCTTTCACTAGGTCTTTATCTTTACAGATATGGAGATGTAAGAAATAATATAATATAAGGACCTCAATGAAAAAATCCTTATGGATATCATTTACAAATTAAAAATGTAGAATATTAATGATGAAGATGTTTAAGTTATGGGTAGATTTGAACTCAACATTGAGTTGGCGGATTCACTCAAATAAATTGATGTTTAAAGGGACAAAACAAATAAGTAAAATGATGTGGTTCATGATTCCAAACTCTATATGCAGAAATAAGAAGAGTAAAAATCCTAATTGAAGGTAGATATTAAACATATAAAATCTTAAAATTCATAGGACACATAGAATATGGTTGAATTAAATCTCAAAGTTGAGTAATAAGATCAGATTATTAATATTTTCACTGATTTAGTGAAATATCAAGTTAAAAGGATTGAATATCCCAATGTGAATCCATTGAGATGTAGTGAAAGATTTAATATTAGGAGATACTCGTGAATCTTTAAATAATATTGGGAAGTAGGATTGTTTGGGATATGAAAAAGGCATTGGAGAAATAATAAGATTTAATTGGGTGGTTAGAGTAATTCCTATAAAATAAATTCTTCAACAATAAAGGAAAATACATGGTGGGGATTGAAAAAAATAAAAATATAACTATGGTTGATTCTAGGACACAAGTTCCCATTCCTTGAAGAAATTTTTATTTGAGTAACTCTCAAAAACATCTCAAAAGGACACCAATGGATTGGTGAAGAAATATAAGAATAAACCATAAACAAGGTGTCATTATTATTGAAATATGGGATATAAAAAATAAATTTATCCCTTAGAAAACATACACTTCAAGAAATAAGATAAAAAAATACATATGAGATTATTTTCATACACTTAGTATGTTATTAACCACTATTAGTTTTTATGGGAAGTTTATAAACACAAATTCATGAATTTTCAATCATGAATGTGAATGAGTGTACCAATGTAGACCTGGAGATGAGATTCTTAGCAACTAAAAGTGTCAACATGTGATATGAAAATGAAAAATCTATTTTCATCCTTATAATATGAATTTGATCAATCATACCCAGTGTAGGAATAAATGTATTCACTATAAAAATAGGTTAAGCAATGGACTTTGATCAAAAATGGAAGAGATAAGAAATATAATGTACCAAATATTGTGTTGAAATCAATAGACCAAACTGGAGTGTGGATCCTTTATAGTAGATACACTTCCCATATAATAGGAAATTAAGATCATATCATGGTGATTAAGTATGAAAAATAAGTTTTCATTCAATTTGAAAGTGATTAATGGTTTTAAATAATTATCTCTAATAAATTCATAATTTTAGGGGACATGAGATGTATAGATGTCTTGGTAGGCTACGTAATTGGTCATAACTTTATAGTGTGATATAATTATGTGACTCGAGGAATGTAATCAATTTTACCAAGAATAATTTCATTTTTAATGGAATATATGGTGCAATTTTTATACAAGGGGAGCTCATAGAAGGGAAATATCTGCCACATTAGTGGAGAAAAATACATGTCTTTTTTCTAAGGAGGATAAAAATAGATTGTGACACAAAAGTCTTAGAAACTTGATTCAAAATTCCTTGGAATAATTAATGAAGAATATATAAGTTCTTCATGTCCCTGGAATTTCACATAATCATACTCACACATGTGATTATTTTAAAAAGTGAAATATCATCTAAAAGTCATATAATATAAAGGATAATAATTTAACAAAGCTCATTGAGTTCGTTTAGGTTGATGTTTGTGGGATTATATAACCTTAAAAACTGATTTGAATAGGTTTTATGCCTTATTTATTGATGATTTTAGAAATATGGATTATTTGATAGTGATCACTCACAAATCTGAAATTTTTAATTGCATTAAATGATATTGAAGAGTGGAAGAGAAGATGCACAAGCTGAAAATTAAACAAATTTAGACTGATAATGTAATGGGGTTTTCTAATATCCATGTAAATGAATATCTTCAAAATAATGGGATAAGGAACTATGTTTCGACTATAAGGAATGTTCAAAAAAAATGGTGTAGTTGATAAAAGGAACCATATCATTAATAACATGGATCAAACATTTCTAATCAATAAAGCCTTACTAGAGAAATATTATAAGGAAGGGGTATTAAAATTATTCTATATCAATGGTCAATATTTTTTGGGTGAAGAAAAGACTTCATATGAAATTTGGTATGAGAAGAATAATAAAATTATTTAATTTTTAATTTTCACAAGTAAAATCTTTATTCTTAATGGATAAAAACCACTGAAATTTTGAATCTCATGGAAATGAAGTAATATTTATCGTCTACTCATATAAGAGAAAGGTGTTCAAATATTTCAATAAAATTATTGGAAGAATCATTGAAATATAATATGTCATTGTTGTAGAAAATCTTCATAATTATCAAATCAATGAGAAAAGTTTAGAGGAAATAAAATCTAGAGTGATTGTATTAGGTGACACACAATGAAATATGGATGATTTTTTTAAAAGTTCATTGATGATAAGGATAATGAATCAATATCAAAAACTATGAATAAATCAAGGATCATGGAAGAAATCAATGTAGATAACATTTTTGATGATTAGAAAAATTTAATGTAAATAAGGAGAATGAATTATCTACAAAAAACATTATTATCTCAAGTAGAGACAAAGAATTTTGAGGAGGCTGGTAAGGATGATAATTAGGTCAACTCTATGCATGAAGAGTATAACCAAATCAAGAAGAATAAAATTTAATAAAAAACTTTGAGGTCAGAGGACAAAAACATTATTGGGACCAAATGTGTTTTTCATAACAAAATCAATGAACATGGAAAAGTAGTTTTGAACAAGTCATATCTAGTCAAGGGGTATTCCGAGATTAATAGAATCAGTATATATCATGTATATACTCTCATGGATTGGTTGGAAACAATTCAATTATTTTTATCTGTAGTAGTTTAATAGGGATTCAAGGAGATACAAATGGATATAAAATTAGTAATCCTTAATGGATTCATTGAGGAGGGTGTATAAATAGAATAACTAGATAGTTTTTCATTCATTAAGATGAAAGAAAATTCTATTGGTTATAGAAGACATTGTATTGGCTAAATAAAACACCAAGATCTTAGTAATCTAAGTTGGATCAACACTTAAGAAATTTTGGATTCCAAAAATGTGGAGTTGATAATAGTATTTACATAAAAAATTCAATTATAAAAGGATAATCATGCTTATTTTTTGTTTATGGCCTAATATTTAGAGGATCTGATGATGAATAATGCAAGAATTTTTCATATTTCATAAGATGAAAGTTTGAGATGTAAATGAATAGTGATTTGACATTTTTCATTGGTTAATAGGTAGTGTCACAAAGGAATAGAATATTTATTTATAAATCAAAATATTCTAATGTGGTGCTAAAAAGGTTTGTAATGAAGAATTCTAAGTTGATGAAAACACAGATTCCTACCCAGGTGAACTTTTCAAGGGATGAATGTGGAAAAGATTTCAATGTGATGTAATATAAGAAAATGAGTGGTAAATTATTATACCTTACAAAAACATGGCCTGACATTATGTTTTATACTTTTCAAGTTTCATGATACCAAAGAAATCCATTTTCAAGTAATAAAGATAGTATTATGGTTTTTTAAAGGAATGGATTCAATTTTTTTATCATAAAACATTACAGTAAGATCATTTTGATTTATGAATATTTATTGGTCCAGTTCAATGAATGATAGGAAGTCAAAATAGGGTATATTATTTCATCTTGAAGGTTTTTGTATCTAATCAAGAAGAAAAATAACATCACATTGAGCACTACAAAAGTTTAATACATTAAAGACACTCAAGATTATACCTAAATTATATGGATAAATAAAAAAATTAAATATATTAGAGTGATTTTATATTTATTATTGTAATAAAGTGTTATAACTTGAGTATTATTAAGCATAGAAAAAATATTTTCCATTACCCAAGGACAAAGCATATCAAGATCAAATATCACTTCATCCAGGAGAAATTAAAGTAAGGGATAGTAAAGTTAGAGTATGTGTCTAAAAAAACAAGTTGTAGAAATCATGAAAAAGTTATTACCCATGTATGGTTTTGAGAAACATCAGTCGACTCTTGTATTCTAACTTTCTCCATCCACTTAAAAGGTTTGGATAATAAACCCACACTTCCCTAAAGATATTTTTTCCATTTATATGACCAAAATGTTGTATCATCAATAAGTGGATCATAGAAAAGTATGATATTTATCATGGAAGGGTTATTTTAGTTTATAATCCTATATTATAAACTTTCAAAGAATTTATATTTGGGTTTGTTGAAAAAGGGAGAGAAAAGTCCCTAAATTAGAATGAAATTTCTAAAGGAGAGTTTCTAGAGTTCTTCTCTCTAATTATTGACAAATGGGGAGTTATACCATGTTATCAAAAGTAGAAAAGGTGTTATTTTATAGGTTTTTAGGGGATAGTATATGGATTATTATTCAAGGGGAGTTTATTAAATAGTATTTTTCATGAATTTTCTTGGTAAAATATCATTTTTTGTAAACATAAAATTAGTTATTATTTTTTTATAATTCGTGGAATCAAATAGCATAAGGATCAATAAAGTGTCTTCTTGAAAAAAAATCATGTGGGATTATATTAAATGATAAGTGACTTATTGATTATGTTGTCATATGGGGGCTAGTATTATTGGTGAAGTGGTTATTGAAGCATGATTTTTTGTTAAAGGTTTGTTGAAGGTTTATTAACAAACCCAAAGGGGGGATTATTAGAAAAAATACTCTTTAAGTATTTTTGGGTTAGTTTCATTGAAAATAAAGAAAGATAATATTTATAATGTTTTAAGGTTTCATTGATAATTGGTGCCATGGCGGTTGGAAGTTTTTGGAATAATTTTAAGGATTTATGTCTATATAATAGAGATCACACCACAATATGGTATGTCACACCAAAACAGAATCATTGTAATATTTTATTATTTTGAAGTTAACAGTTCAGTTTCATAATGATGAATGAAACCATTTCATAAAAAATATATATATAATTAGAATTTTTACTCACAAGTAGAGTTCATATTATAATAAGTACCACATATTATTTCAGTGATACACTATCTAAATATGTAATAGAAATCACATCATGAAGGTTTCGCCTATGTTATGAAGGGTTATCCAATATGGTGAAGTGAAGAACCTGATATTCTATTATTCTACTATAAAATGACTATTTCACCCTGAATATGGTTTATTTCATGGTGTGTTGGTCAAATATGTTTTCCAAATATATCATTGTATTGTGAATATATGAGTCTAATCCATGATTCTCAAAGGTAATGGGCATTATGTCATAATACATGTCCTCATTCTGTGGTGATTTAAAAATTGTAGGAACCTTAATTTTGAGTTTTTTGTAGAGGAATTCATTGCATCATGACATAATGGGTCCTTCCATAACATGACCTAGTTAGAAAGATTTCCCATAATTCAAAGTTCTTGTCCTTTTGGAATTTTGTGAGGATTAAATTATGTAAATTTGAATCAGATTTGAAGATCCATTTTGTCTGAGTTTTTTCATATATATCAAGGAAATTTAGTGGTTAATAATAGGGTAAACTTTTTTATTCTCTAAAGATGGAAGAGATATATTTCTATACAAAAAGGGAAGGAGGATCTCATATCATTATAGTAAAAATTATATATCTTTATTGGAAGATAAAAATATAGAGAAAATAGAAAGAGATCTAGGATTCTATTTCACTAAAGGTTCATGAGGATTCATTGGGTGACTGAAGGGGGATCTAATTATTACACCACTATTAGTGTAGTTGATAAAACATTATTTTTTTGAATATTTTATTGATAATAAATGACATAATTTCCTCACATTGTGCTAAATATATTAATTTATGAAATATTTGGGATATTCATTTGAAAATTTGATGAAAATTCCAGTTTTACACTTTTAAAATTCACTGTAGTATTTCGCACATAAATATTTTAATATGACTTATTTGAAATTAAAATTTGTTAGCAGTGTTCCTAAATTAATATTCTACAACTTTTATTCAGGACACTAGAGCTAAACAGTGCATTTGGGTGGAGTAAATGGTCCATTAAGTCAATGGTGGGTAGGACTCACCAGAATGGACATGGGTTCTATATTTGGGCCATGAATTCTTCATTCGTGCTTAGATTAGACCAAAATATTGAGAGGAGCTCTAGAATTCAATTTCTCATAAATAAAATTTCTGGAAGGAGAGCTGATTCACGTGTTTTTGGGGTCAAATGGGTAGTTCTAGTTGGATTAAAATATTTGGCCGAATTTTCCTGTTCACACATGAAACCACTTGTAACCTAGCATCCCCTCCACTATATAAATTAGTGTTTCTCTCATTTGGAGGGGTTGTTATGTGAATTAGGAGATCATAGGTAGAGTATAATTGGTTTCACCAAAATTATCCAACCATTGTAAGAGGGGTAGCTCTTGAAGCAAGGATCCCCTCATCGAAGCCTTCTTCTATGCATCATGTTGTAATGCTTTCATTTGTGTAATAAACTTCTTTGTTCTTCTTTTATTTCTTCACTTTTCTTCTGTTTTGTTAAAATTTATTCTTCTCTTAATCTTCCTAATTGGTTTGTAATCAAGAGTGGAGACGATATTGGGTTCTACCCTTTCAATCCTCTGCTCATGCAAAACGTCTCCACGATGACCACACCGCCCATGGAAGAGTAGTTTTCTATGGATGGATCTATCTTCTAACCTCTTAAATTAATTATTTTGAATCATTGAGATATTTTAATTCAAATAATATTATCCATTAATTTTGTTCTTAAATTATAAGAAACTAATAAAGTAATTTAACAATTAACACAAAAACACACGAGGTCGAGGTTTTGTTTAAATTGTGAGAGGGAAAATTAATCGGTAATACAAGACCACATGGGATAAGTTTGTAGAGTTCAAATATATTACCTAAACACAATTAATACCCATTCTCCATAATGGAAATGTTCCTTAATTTACCATTGAATATAAGCTAACCTTAGAACATAAATCAAAGTAGGGTGCTGCGATTGCATGTTCCGAAGTTAGCCTAGGGTTAAATTCACTTCATCTTTGTGGTAAAGTTAATTATCGTAGGGTTTTGGATTTAACAAATTAAGGGATAATAATTAAGTTAATGTTAATTTAAATGATAAGGATAAATAATTGAGTGAATAGGGAGAGTTAGATCAATTACGCCATTTAAATATTGTCTAAAAAACATCTTCTTGTTGTGTATTTTTAATCGAACTTCATTTCAAAAATAAAAACAAAAAAATGAAATCTTCTTCCAGTAAACTTATTCTAGTTTTATAAATGAAAAACAACCCCCCCCCATCATTACAAGTGGTGTTTTTATTCTCTTTTAATTTATTTTTATAATACCTTTAAGAAGTTTTTATAATTTGCTTCCTCCTTTGAGAGACGACATTGGTCAGCTACTCTGTTGTACCTAAGTAACCTAAAACCGATCATCATTTGAAAGTGCCCACGACAGTGCCTTTTAAATTCACATCGTTTCCGGGTAGGCAAGTAATTATTTCAACCAATTAGAGGTATTTATTTTATTTTACATTTTATTCACTTCTTCTCTTCTGTCTTCCTTATTTACCTAATCTGAATTTTTTTCCCTTCTTCTTTTATTTTCTTCTTCTTATTTTTGGACCATCAATTCAAACTTATCATTTTTATTTTACTATGTTCCACTTTCCTTCATTTCATTTTTATTTTATTTATGACATGAAATAATCCCGAAGATCTCTTAGATCTTGACCGTAAAAATGAATGGAGCCTTAGGGCTCGAATCAGAAATTCTCAGTATACATGAAGTTTCAACATTCGAACAGTTGGAGAATTTCTCCACTCCAAGAACATTGAAATTGGAAATAATTCTAATTATAACATAAAACAAGAACCAATGTCTGAAAATAATAGAAATGAACTTAATAGAACTATTCGACAATTGGTTGCACCTAATATTAACTATCAACCAAATTGTATTGCATACCCGAATCTTGAATCGGACTTTGAACAAAAATCTGGGATAATTCATCTTCTTCCAAAATTTCATGGCCTATCTGGTGAGGATCCCAAGAAACATTTAAAATAATTTGATGTGGTTTGATCAAACCTTAAACCCAAAAATGATTCTTAAGATCAAATAAAACTAAGATCATTCTCATTCTCACTTGATAGAGCTGTGAAAGATTGGATGTATTATTTACAACCTGAAGATGTAACTTGTTAGAACGATTTGAAACGTCTTTTCTTATAGAGATTTTTTCCAGATTCAAAGACCACATCCATTCGAAAGGAGATCTCAGGGATCAAGAATTCCCAATGGGAGTCAATGTATGAGTACTGGGAGTGATTAAAGAAGTTGTGTGGAAGATTCCCACATCACCAAATCAGTGAGAAACTCCTCATCCAATACTTCTACGAAGTAATCACACCTATGGAGAGAAGCATGGTGGATGCTGCAGCTGGAGGAGCATTGGTGGACAAGACACCAGTAGTTTCACGTGTTTTGATCAACAAAATGTCCCAAAACTCCCAACAATTTGGAGATCGAGGTAGACCACATGTCAAGGGAGTACATTAGGTAAGTCCATATTCTCTTGAAAGTCATTTGATTGATACCAATTTGGAAGAATTGACAACTATGTTGAGAAATATTTCTTTGGCTCAAAAGAAATACCAACCCCCTCCTTCAAGTCCTTGTGGCATTTTTACTAAGACAAGCCACCCAAATGACTGTTTCCCCCAACTACAAGAAATAGAAGACTGTGTAGCAGTGTTTTCAGGGAAACCATATCAGCAGCAACAAAAACCATATACCTAAAAAAATCTTGATTCCTTTACAACAGTATACACCCATGGGTGGAAAGATCAATCGGACATGAGGTATGTCTTTGGACAACAACAATGGCCCCCTTTTGAACAAAACTTCTAGTAACCTTCACCTTACCAACAGGGTTTCCAACAACCCCAAAGGCGATTTGAAGCTCAAGCATCATCAAGCCAGAAACAAGGGAATCCCCCACCCAAGGTAGATTCTAACACTGATGCCTTTTGAAGAAAATTGTTCTTAATCAACAGAATGAGCAGAAGATTCAAGGTTCAGAGCTGAGGGAGTTGAAGACTCAAATGATCCAGATTTCCACTGCCCTCCATGAACTGGTAAGTAAGAATTCTGGAAATCTACCTTCCCAACCAACTCCAAATCCCAAGGGGAATGTTAGTGTCATCACATTGAGAAGTGGGAAGAAATGAAAGATGCATCTATACCTACCATTCCACTGGGATTCACCTCAACTCTAGAAAAGCCCCATTCCACACCAACTGATGAGAAATTGAAGGAGAAATAAAAAGGTAAGAAAAATATTGATTATGTTCCTCCTAAAACCCTTCCATTTCCAAACAGAGTTGTAAAAACCAAAATATGGATGAAGAAGTAATGAAAAAGTTGGTTTTGGACACATTCAAGCGTGTGGAGATTAACATTCATCTACTTGAATCCATCAAGAAAATCCCAAGGTATGTGAAATTCTTAAAATAACTTTGTAACAATTGAAGAGGGCTCAAGGAAAATGAGAGGATCAATCTTGGAAGGAATGTTTCAGCACTCATTACACCAACTCTAGCAATTATAAAAAAGTTTAAGGATCCAGGGACATTCACCATACCATGCACCATAGGGGAGTTACACTTTTCTGATGCTCTTTGTGATTTGGAAGCTTCCATAAATGTGATGCCTCACTCTATATTCTCTTCTTTGCAGGTTGGTGAGCTGAAACCGACGAGAGTAGTAGTGCAGTTGGTGAATATATCTACAACATATCCAGTGGGAGTCCTTGAGAATGTACTGTCCAGGTAAGAGACATGATCTTTCTAGCAGATTTCTACATGCTTAACATGGAAGATGATCAGGTAAGTTCTCATGCTCCCATTATCTTAGGTAGACCCTTCCTCAAAACTTCAAAAACTATCATAAATATCAATTAGGGTACAAGTTACAAGGAATTTGGGGATGAATTTGGGATATTTAATATTATGGACTCCATGAATTACCCCTCATAGAACCATTCTACATTTTTTATCTCCCATTTTGAACCACCAAATAAAAACCCCATGGAATTTGATTGTCCTATGCTTAGGGAGGTTATGAGTATTGATTATAGTTTTATGTCTAAGAGTACTTCCACACCTATTTCTAATTCACAAGACTCTCTTAGATTTTATTTTGAAATGGAATCATATTCTGATCATTTGAACTCTGATTACGACATGGCTATTGAGTATGCTGATGGATTTGATGGTTTATTCTCTAATTGTGATGATTTATATTCTGATACTGATGATCTTTGTGCACATATTTCAGTTCCTTCAATGTATCCATCCATACACCACCCCCCTTCATTGGAGCTCAATCCCTTTCTACCAAATATAAAATACTCATACTTGTTGAGTGGCGAGAGATTACCTATTATAATTGATAATAATCTTCCTTTTGAACATGAACAAAAACTTTTGAATCTTTTGAGTGAGAACATTAAGGCAATTGGGTGGACCTTGGCTGACATATCAAGTATTATCCCCTCCATTTTCATGCATATGATTCTTTTGTATGATGGGGCTAAACTAGTGAGGCAACCAAAAAGGAGACTCAATCCAACCCTTTTTGGAAGTTGTTAAAAAAAGAGGTTGAAAAATTGCTCGAGGCAGGTATAGTCTATCACATTTCAGATTCCCAGTGGGTGAGTCCAATTCAGGTTGTACCTAAGAAAAATGGTGTTACTGTTGTTAAAAATGAGAAAAATTAGTTAGTTCCAATGAGGGTGCAAAACATCTGGCGTGTGTGTATTGATTATAGGAAACTAAATCAGTTCACTCGCAAAGACCATTTCCCCCTCCCATTTATTGATCATATGCTTGAGAGACTAGCTGGGAAAACACACTACTGTTTCTTAGATGTATTTTCTGGATATTTTCAGGTTCTATTTCTCTGGAGGATTAAGAGAAGACAACATTCACTTGTCCATTCGATACATTTTCCTACCGAAGGATGCCATTTGGACTTTGAAACACCCTGGGTACCTTCCAGAGATGCATGGTGAGTATTTTTTCTAATTTTATTGAGACCTTCATGGAGGTATTTGTGGATGATTTTACAGTGTATAGGTCTTAATTTGATGATTTTATCTCTATTTTGGGAAAGGTGTTGAATCATTGTATTGAGAAGAATCTGGTCTTGAACTTTGAAAAGTGTCATTTTATGGTAGAGCATGGCATTTTCATAGGGCATGTAGTGTCAAAACATGGGATAGAGGTTGATAGATCTAAGATAGACATTATTTTATCCTTACCATATCCTTCATGTGTGTGTGATGTTAGATCTTTCCTAGGGCATGCAGGATTTTATCGGCGCTTCATCAAAGATTTTAGTAAGATTGCTCTTCCTATATTGTGATTACTTCAAAAGGATTCTGATTTTGTGTTTGATGATTCTTGTAGGAATTCCTTTGTAGAGATAAAGAAGTGTCTGACCACTCCACCGATCATACATCCCCCACGGTGGGAGATTTCTTTTGAGCTTATGTGTAATGCCTCCAACTTCGCAGTTGGAGTTGTCCTATCTCAGAGGGTGGAGGGACATTCACATGTGATTGCCTATGCATCGAGGACACTGGATTCAGCCCAATAAAACTACATAACCACGGAAAAGGAGTTTCTTGCTGTTATATTTGCTTTAGATAAATTTCTTTCATATTTATTGGGCTCTAAAGTAGTTGTTTTTTCTGACCATGCAGCTCTGAGGTACCTCTTGAAGAAGCCAGACGCAAAGCCCAGGCTAATCCAATGGATTCTCCTTCTTTGGGAATTTGACAATGAGATAAGCAAAAAAAGGGGTCAGAAAACATGTTGGCGGACCACATGAATAGGCTTACTCACACACTAGAGGATGACACCTTGGACCATGTGCCACTTCGGGACACTTTCCTTGATGAGCATATTTATTCCATCTCAAGTATGCATCCTTGGTATGCAGATTTTATGAACTACCTAGTTGCATCTGAAATCCTTGAAAATTTAAAGAAACATCAATTCCAAAATTTAAAGAGTGAGTCTAGATTTTATGTGTGGGATGATCCCTACTTATGGAACATGTGTAGTGACCAAGTTATAAGGAGGTGTGTTCCTGATCATGAGTTTGAGTCTATTCTGCAATTCTATTATACACTTGATTATAGTGGACACTTTGGACCCCAAAGGATAGTTAGGAAAGTTTTAGACTCTGTATTATATTGTCCTAGCTTATTCCATGATGCCCATGTGTTTTTTAAGTCATTCTCATGTTTCCAACACATGGGAAACATTTCTAGGAGACACGAGATGTCCCAACAACCCATACTATTCATTGAAATTTTTTATGTATAGGGCATCGATTTTATCAGTCCTTTTTCTAGTTCATTTGGTTTACTATATATTTTGTTTTGTGTTGATTATGTGATCAAATGGGTGGAGGCTAAGGCCACTAGGACTGATGATTCTCATCTTGTTGTGGACTTTGTCAAAGAACATATTTTTTGGAGGTTTGGAGTACTGAAGGCCATCATCAGTGACCAAGGGACACACTTCTGCAATCAGAATATTTCTTCCCTCATTTGAAAGTATGGGTGACACACAAAACATCAACACCATACCACCCCCAAAAAAATGGCCAGGCAAAGATTTCAAATAGTGAGTTGAAACAAATTTTGGAGAAAATCATGTAGCCAAATAGGAAATATTAGAGAACCACTTGGAAGATTCATTGTGGGCTTATAGGACAGCATACAAGACACCCATTTGTATGTCCCCATTTCATATTTTCTTTGGTAAAGTGTGTAATCTCCCCGTGGAAGTTGAGCATCGGGCTTATTGGTCTATAAATAAATGCAACATGGATTTGGACCAAATTGGAATCCAAAGGAAGCTGCAAATTCAAGAGATTGAGGAGATTCAATTTTCTTCATATGGTAACTCAATGCTCTAGAAGGAAAGATCAAAAGCAGAGCATGAAAAAATGATCCAACAAAGGGAGTTTCAAGTTAGAGAGAAAGTCATGCTCTATAGTTCACGACTGAAGTTGATGCCTAGAAAGTTGCATTCCAGATGGTTAGGTCCTTATGTTGTGACTAATTTTTTTCTTTATGGTGCAATGGATATCACACAAGAGGACACTGGAAGGATATTTACAAAAAATGGGAAACATTTGAAGAAATTCATTGAGGTACTTCCTACTGATGCAGTGAATTTCATCACACTGCATGCCCCCATCATCACTTGAGCATATCAGGCTATTCCTAACCCTTTCACTTTTATATTATTTTTCCTATTTAAAATTATGCATTTCATGTCCATATATCATCTCATGGGTTCACATTGAGGACAATGAAATATTTTAATTGTGGGGGAGGGAACCTTTTAGTTTAGTAATTTCAATTGTTTTCCTGTTTTTCAATGATTTAAAAAAACAAAAAAAATGTGTGTTTTTCAAATTTTGTTTGTTTATTTTTCAATTTTTTGTGTGTTTTTGAAACTTTTGAGCTGAAATGATTCTCATCACCATTTTGAAATCCATATAAATAATTTAAACAATCTATCCTATGAAACCAAGCTTAAATGAATGCTAAAAATGACTTTGTTTCAAGTTCAAATATTTAGTAATTTCATGAAATGTACACTGAATTTTGAATCCCATGACACAGCTCACTGTCATTATATTTGAAATCACTTTCCTGTGAGGATTATGAACCATTATTTTCATATTCTTTACATTTAACTCACTTATTGAGAGAACCAAAACATGCTTAATTTAACCAGAATTTGATTTATTCCTTTCAAAACTTGAGGGTTTAAGGTACTTGTGTTTTAAATGATTGAGGAATTTATTTGGTATTAAAGACCCTATTTCAAAGAATCCGTTTTTATAATGGCCTACCTTGAACATTTAATCCCTTTATCCCTTATAATCCATGAACATCCTATTAGGTTAGCCGCATTATAAGTCAATTTTCCCTATCGAACCAACTCTTGAAGTGAAATTGCATAATCTAGCTGAACTTAAGTGAGGGGGAAGCTGTCATGTGTTGTGCTACAACATTCTGTGATATTTTGGGTGGAAAATTAAGTTTTTTAGAGATGTGTTTGCTTCTGAAGAAAATCATCATATTAAAAGTTGTGCCTTTTCTGGATCTTTCATGATAAGTGAATTTGTGCCTTTCTGGAGCTTCTAATATAGAGAGAAAGTTTTTCCTATCTGGAGCTTTCAAGAAAATAATGTTTGAGAAGATTGACATTTTTATAGCTGAAATGTTGAATGGTGTGCACATTCCTTTATTTTTCATGATGATGAACATAAATCAATTCTATGAGGATTGATGAGGAGACCATATTTAAGTGAAAATTAGATTAATGCAATTTTTCTTCAAAAAGAGTCAAACCCCCCTCATTCAGCCTCAGAATTTTTCACATCTTAATCCTACCAACCGAAAGCCACAGAACAACCCTGAAAAGTCCTCATGATAAACATATGTCCTTGAATCATATTGGGGGGTGATGTGAAAATTCATCAAGCCTATGGTGACCCTTGTATGAGTTTGTATGAGAAAGATATTGCTAAAAAATTGACATTTGTGTGATGAGAGAAAATTCTAGTGAGGTAAGTATTTTGTGCATGGGAGGATAAATGAAGTGGAAATATATTGGATGATATAAATTTAGAACTTCAAATAATGTTTTTTTTATGAGGCATGATATCTTTTGTTTCTTGGTCTGTAATTGTTGGATCTCAAGGATATGTGTTTTAAAATATGTTTTGATTCGATATTGATGTTTACTTGATATGAGGTTTTGCCCAGGAGTGCAAAAGGGTGAGTGTGGGGGAGTTGATAAAACGCTATTTTTTTGAATATTTTATTGATAATCAATGACATAATTTTCTCACATTTTTCAAAATATATTCTTGTATGAAATATTTGGGATTAGATCATTCATTTGAAAATTTGATGAAAATTCTAGTTTTACCCTTTTAAAATGCACAATAGTATTTGGCACATAAATATTTTAATATGAATTATTTGAAGTTAAATTTTTTAACATTTTTTCTAACTTAATTTTCTACAAATTTTATTCAGGACACTAGATCTAAAGAGTGCATTTGGATAAAGTAAATGGGCCATTAAGTCAATGGTGGGATGGACTCGCCAGAATGGACATGGGTTCTGTATTTGGGCCATAACTTCTGCATCCTTACTTGTATTAGGACCAAATTTTGAGATGATCTCTAGGATTCAATTTCTCACAAATAATCTTCCAAGAAGGAGAGTTGATTCACGCGTTTTGTGGTCAAATTGGCAGTACAAATTAGATTAAAATATTTGGCTGAATTTCCCCATTCACACTTGAAACCACTTGTAACCTAGACTCCCCTCCACTCTATAAATTAGTGTTTTTGTCATTTGGAGTAATTGGGACATAAATTAGAAGATTGTAGGAAGAATATAATTGGTTTCACCAAAATTATCCAACCATTGTAAGAGGGGTAGCTCTTGAAGCAAGGACCCCCTCATTGAAGCCTTCTTCTCTCCATCATGTTGTAAGGTTTTAATTTGTGTAATAAACTTCTTTGTTATTCTTTTATTTATTATATTTTCTTTTGTTTTGTTAAAATTTATTCTTCTATTAATCTTTATAATTGGTTTGTGATCAATAGTGGAGATGATATTGGGTTCTACCCTTTCAATCCTTTTCTCATGCAAAACGTCTCCACGATGACCACACCGCCCATGGAAGAGTAGTTTTCTAGTGATCGATCTATCTTCTACCCTCTTAATTTAATTATTTTGAATCATTGAGATAATGTAATTAAAATAATATTATCCATTAATTGTGTTCTTAAATTACAAGAAACTAAGAAATCAATTGAACAATTAACACAAAAACACGTGAGGTCGAGCTTTTGTTTAAATTGTGAGAGCGCAAACTTAATCGAAAATACAAGACCACACGGGATAAGTTTGTAGAGTCCAAATATATTACCTAAACACAATTCATCCTCATTATCAAGAATGGAAATGTGCCTTAATTTACCACTGACTATAATCTAACCTTAGAACATCAATCAAAGTAGGGTGCTGCGATTTCATGTTCTGAAGTTAGCATAGGGTTAAATTCACTTCATCTTTGTGGTAAAGTTAATTCTCATAGGGTTATGGATTTAAAAAATTAAGGGATCATAATTAAGTGAATGTAAATTTAAATTATAATGATAAATAATTGAGTGAAGAGTTTGAATTAGATCGATTACGCCTTTAAAATATTGTCTAAAAAACATCTTCTTGTTGTGTATTTTTAATCAAACTTCATTTCAAAAATAAAAACAAAAAAAATGAAATGTCCTTCTAGAAAACTTCTTCTAGTTTTATAAATGATAAAAAAAAACCCCCATCCTTACAATTAGTGTTTTTTCTCTTTTATTTTATTTTTATAATACCTTTAATAATTTGTTATAATTTTCTTCCTCCTTTGAGAGATGACATTGGTCAGCTACTCTCTTGCACCTAAATAAGCCGAAATCGAACATCATTTGAAAGGGCCCATGATAGCACCTTTCAAATTGGAACCATTTTCGGGGAGGAAAGTAATTATTTCAACCAATTAGAGGTATTTATTTTATTTTACATTTTATTCACTTTTTCTCTTCTTTCTTCCTTCCTTACCCAATCTGAATTTTTTTTCCTTCTTATTTTATTTTCTTCTTCTTCTTTTTGGACCATCAATTCAAACTTCTCATTTTTTTACTATGGTCCACTTTCCTTCATTTAATTTTTATTTTATTTATGACATGAACTAATCCTGAATATCTCTTAGATCTTGACCCTCATATTGAACGCAGCCTTATGGATCAAATTATACATTCTCAGTCTACGGGAAGTTTCAATATTCAAACAGTTGGAGATTTTATCCACTCCAAGAACATTGAAATTGGAAATACTTCTAACTCCAACATAAAACAAGAAACAACGGCTAAAAATAATTTAAATGAACTTAATAGAACTATTAGAAAATTGGTTGCACCTGATGTCAATTATCAACCAAATTGTATTGCATACCCAAATCTCGAATCGGACTTTGAACTAAAATCTGGGTTAATTCATCTTCTTCCAAAATTTCATGGCCTCTCTGGTGAGGATCCTAATAAAAATTTAAAATAATTTAATGTGGTTTGATCAACCATTAAACCCAGAAATGTTTCTGAAGATCAAATCAAACTAAGATCATTCCCATTCTCACTTGATGGATCTACGAAAGATTGGATTTATTATTTACAACCTGAAGATGTAACTTGTTGGAACGATTTCAAACGTATTTTCTTGCAGAGATTTTTTCCAGTTTCAAGGACCACATCCATTTGAAAAGAGATCTCAGGGATCAAGAATGCCCAAGGGAATTCAATGTATGAGTACTGGTAGGGATTCAAGAAGTTGTGTGCAAGCTTCCCACATCACCAAATTAGTGTGAAACTCCTCATCCAATACTTCTACGAAGGACTCACACCTATGGAGAGGAGCATGGTGGATGTTTCAGCTAGAGAAGCAATGGTGGAAAAGACACCAGTAGGTGCACGTGCATTGATCGACAAAATGGCCCAAAACTCCCAACAATTTGGCGATTGAGGTAGACCACATGTCAAGGGAGTACTTCAGGTAAGTCCATATTCTCTTGAAAGTAATTTGATTGATACCAAGTTGGAATAATTGACAACTACGGTGAGACAGATTGTTTTGGCTCAAAAGAAATCCTAACCCCCTCCTTCAAGGCCTTGTGGCATTTGTACTAAGACAAGCCACCCAACTGACTGTTTCCCCCAACTAGAAGAAACAAAAGACTATGTAGCAGTGTTTCCAGGGAGACCATATCAGCAGATAAAACAATCATATCCCTAAAATAAGCTTGATTCCTTTGCACCATTATACACCCATGGGTGGAAAGATCAATCGGAAATGAGATATGGATCTGGACAACAACAAAGGCCCCCTTTTCAACAAAACTTCCAGCAACCTCCACCTTACCAACAAGGTTTCCAACAACCCCAAAGGTGATTTGAAGCTCAAGCATCATTAATCCAGGAACAAGGGAATCCCCCACAAAAGGTAGATTCTAACTTTGATGACTTTTTGAAGCAAATTTTTCTTAATCAAAATAATGAGCGGAAGAGTCAAGGTTTGGAGCTGAGGGTGTTGAAGACTCAAATGAGCCAGATTTCCACTGCCCTCCATGAACTGGTAAGTAAGAATTATGGAAATATACCTTCCCAACCTACTCCAAATCCCAGGGGGAATTTTAGTTCCATCACATTGATAAGTGGGAAGAAATGAATGATACATCTATACCTACTATTCCATCGGGATTCACCTCAACTCTAGAAAATCCCAATTCCACACCAACTGATGAGAAATCCAAGGAGAAATACAAAGGTAAAAAAATATTGATGATGTTCCTCCTAAAACCCTTCCATTTCCAAATAGAGTTGTCCAAACCAAAAAGATGGCTAAATAAGAAATGAAAAAGGATGTTTTGGACACATTCAAGCATATGGCGATCAGCATTCCTCTACTTGAAGTCATCAAGAAAATCCCAAGGTATGTGAAATTATTAAAAGAACTTTGTACCAATCAAAGAGGGCTCGTGGGAAATGAGAGGATCAATCTTGGAAGGAATGTTTCAGAACTCATTACACCAACTTTAGAAATTATAACAAAGTGTAAGGATCCAGGGACATTCACCATACCATGAACCATAGGGGAGTTGCACTTTTATGATGCTCTTTTTGATTTGGGAGATTCCATAAATGTGATGCCTCACTCAGTATTCTCTTATTTGCAGGTTGGTGAGATGAAACCGATGAGAGTCGTGGTGCAGTTGGTGAATAGAGCTACAACATATCCAGTGGGATTCCTTGAGGATGTACTTGTCTGGGTAAGAGACGTGATCTTTCCAGCAGATTTCTATTTGCTTAACATGGAAGATGATCAGGTAAGTTCTCATGCTCTCGTTATCTTAGGTAGACCCTTCCTCAAAACTACAAAAAAATATCATAAATGTCAATGAGGGTACACTTTCCATGGAATTTAGGGATGGAGTTGTGATATTTAATGTTATGGACTCCATGAAGTACCCCTCATAGGACTATTCTGCATTTTTTATCTCCCATTTTGAACACCAAATAAAAACCACATGGAATTTGATTGTCCTATTATTAGGGAGATTATTAGTATTGGTTCTATTTTGATGTCTAAGAGTACTTCCACGCCTATTTCTAATGCACAAGACTCTCTTAGATTTGATTTTGAAATGGAATCATATTCTGATAATTTGAACTCTGATTATGACATGGATATTGAGTATGCTAATGGATTTTATGCTTTATTCTCTGATTGTAATGATTTCTATTCTGATACTGATTCTCTTTGTGCACATATTTCAGTTCCTTAAATGTCTCCATCCATACACCACCCCCCTTCATTATATCACAATCCATTGCCACTAAATATAAAATACTCATACTTTTTGAGTGGCGAGATATTACCTGTTATAATTGCTAATAATATTCCTTTTAAACTTGAAGAAAAACTTTTGAATCTTTTGAGGGATAACATTAAGGCAATTGGGTGGACCTTGGCTAACATATCAGGTATTAGCCCCTCCATTTTCATGCATAGGATTATTTTGGATGATGGGGATAAACCAGTGAGGCAACCACAAAGGAGACTCAATCCAACCCTTATGGAAGTTGTTAAAAAAGAGGTTGAAAAATTGCTCGAGGTAGGTATAATCTATCCCATTTCATATTCCCAGTGTTTGAGTCCTATTCAGGTTATTCCTAAGAAAAATGGTGTTACTGTTGTTAAAAATGAGAAAGATGAGTTTGTTCCAATGGGGGTGAAAAAAAGTTGGCATGTGTTTATTGATTATAGGAAACTAAATCAGTCCACTCGCAAAGACCATTTCCCCCTCCCATTTATTGATCAGATGCTTGAGATACTAGCTGGGAAAGCACACTACTATTTCTTGGATGGATTTTATGGATATTTTCAGGTTCCTATTTCTTCGGAGGATCAAGAGAAGACAACATTCACTTGTCTATTCGGTACGTTTGCCTACCGAAGGATGCCATTTAGACTTTTCAACTCCCCAATTACCTTCCAGATATGCATGGTGATTATTTTTTATGATTTTATTAATACCTTCATTGAGGTATTTATGGATGATTTTTAAGTGTATGGGTCTTAATTTGATTATTGTATCTCTAGTTTGGGAAAGGTGTTGAATCGTTGTATTGAGAAGAATCTGGTCTTGAACTTTGAAAAGTGTCATTTTATGGTAGATCATGGCATATTCTTAGGGAATGTACTATCAAAACATGAATTAGAGGTTCATAGATCTATGATAGACATTATTTCATCCTTAACATATCCTTCATGTGTTTGTGATGTTAGATATTTCCTAGGGAATGTAGGATTTTATCGGTGCTTTATCAAATATTTTAGTAAGATTTCTCTTACTATGTCGCGATTACTTCAAAAGGATTATGATTTTGTGTTTGATGATTCTTGTAGTACTTCCTTTGTATAGCTAAAGAGGTGTCTGACCACTCCACCGATCATATGGCCCCCATAGTGGGAGATTCCTTTTGAGCTTATGTGTAACGCCTCCAACTTTGCAGTTGGAGCTATCTTATCTCAGATGGTGGAGGGACATTCACATGTGATTGCCTATACATCAAGGACACTGTATTTAGCCCAATCAAACTACACAACCACGAAAAAGGAGTTTCTTGCTGTTATATTTTCTTTAGATAAATTTCTTTCATATTTATTAGACTCTAAAGTAGTTGTTTTTTCTGACCATGCAACTCTGAGGTACCTCTTGAAGAAGCCAGACACAAAACCCAGGCTAATCTGATGGATTCTCCTTCTTCAGGAATTTGACATTGAGATAAAGGAAAAAAAGGGGTCAGAAAACATGGTGTCGGACCACATGAGTAGGCTTACTCACACACTAGAGGATGACACCGTGGACCAGGTACCACTTCAGGACACTTTCCTCGATGAGCATCTTTATTCCATCTCAGGTATGCATCCTTGGTATGTAGATTTTGTGAACTACCTTGTTGCATCCGAAATCCCTACAAATTTAAAGAAACATCAATTCCAAAAGTTAAAGAGTGAGTCTAGATTTTATGTGTGGGATGATACCTACTTATGGAGCATGTGTAGTGACCAAGTTATTAGGATTTGTGTTCCTGATCATGAGTTTGAGTATATTCTACAATTTTGTCATACAATTGCTTATGGTGGACACTTTGGACCCCAACAGATAGCTAGGAAAGTTTTGGACTCTGGATAATATTTTCCTAGCTTATTTCATGATGCTCATTTGTTTTGTAAGTCGTGCTCATGTTTCCAACACACGGGAAACATTTCTAGGAGACAAGACATTCCCCAACAACCCATACTATTATGTGAAATTTTTTATGTATGGGGATTTGATTTTATGGGTCCTTTTCCTAGTTCATTTTTTTCTTATATATTTTGGTTTTCGTTGATTATGTGAGAAAATGGGTGGAGGATAAGGCCACCAGGACTAATGATTCTCATGTTATTGTGGACTTTGTAAAAGAACAAATTTTTTCAGGTTTGGAGTACCGAAGGCCATCATCAGTGACCAAGGGACACACTTCTACAATCGGAATCTTTCTTCCATCCTTCAAAAGTATGGGGTGATGCACAAAACATCAACACCATACCACCCCCAAACAAATGGGCAGGCTGAGGTTTCAAATCGTGAGTTGAAACAAATTTTGGAGAAAACCGTGCAGCCAAATAGGAAAGATTAGAGCAAGCACTTGGATGATATATTGAGGTCTTATAGGACATCATACAAGACACCCATTGGTATGTCCCCATTTCGGATTGTTTTTGGGAAATCATGTCATCTCCCTATGGAAGTTGAGCATCGGGCTTATTGGGCTATAAAGAAATGCAACATGGATTTGGCCTAAGATGGAATCCAAAGGAAGATAAAAATTCAAGAGCTTGAGGGTATTAGATTGTATTCATATGGGAACTCAATTCTCTACAATGAAAGACCAAAATTATCACATGACAAAATGATCCAACAAAGGGAGTTTCAAGTTGGAGAGAAATTCTTGCTCTATAGTTCACGACGGAAGTTGATGCCTGGTAAGTTGTGTTCCAGATGGTTAGGTCCTTATGTTGTGACTAATGTTTTTCCTTATAGTGTAGTGGATATCGTACAAGAGGACACTGGAAGGAGCTTTATAGTCAATGGGAAAAATTTGAAGAAATACATTGAGGGTCTTCATACAGATGCAGTGAATTTCATCACACTGCATGACCCTATCATCACTTGAGCATATCAGGTTGTTCCTAACCCTTTCACTTTTATATTATTGGTCCTATTTAAAATTCTGCATTTCATTTGCATATATCATCTCATGGGTTCACATTGAGGACAATGAAATATTTTAAGTGTGGTGGAGGGAACCTTTTAGTTTAGTAATTTCAATTGTTTTCCTTTTTTCAATGATTTAAAAAAACAAAACAAAAATGTGTGTTTTTCAAATTTTGTGTGTTTATTTTTCAATTTTTTGTGTGTTTTTGAAACTTTTGAGCTGAAATGATTCTCATAACCATTTTTAAATCCATATCAATAAGTGAAACAATCTATCCCATGAAACCGAGCCTAAATAAATGCTGAAAATGACTTTGTTTCAAGTTCAAATATTTAGTAATTTCATGAAAAGTACACTAAATTTTTAATCCCGTGACACATCTCACTGTCATTATATTTGAAATCACTTTCCTGTGAGGATTCTGAACCATTATTTTCATACTATTTACATTTAACTCACTTCTTGAGAGAACCAAACCATGCTTGATTTAACCAGAATTTGATTTATTCCTGTCAAAACTTGAGGGTTTGAGGTACTTATTTTTTAAATGATTGAGGCATTTTTTTGGTATTAAAGCCCCTATTTCAAAGAATCGTTTTTTATAATGGCCTACCTTGAACATTTAATCCTTTTAGCCCTTAGAAACCATGAACATCCTATTAGGTTAGCCGCATTACAAGCCAATTTTCCCTATCCAACCAACTTTTGAGGTGAAATTGCATAATCTAGTTGAACATGAGTGTGGGGGAAGCTGTCATGTGTTGTGCTACCACATTCTGTGATATTTTGGGTGGAAAATTAAGTTCTGAAGAGATGTTTTTTCTGCTGAAGAAAATCATCATATTGAAAGTTGTGCCTTTTTTGGAGATTTCATGATAATTGAAGTTGTGCCTTTCTGGAGCTTCTAATAGAGAGACAAAGTTGTGCTTATCTGGAGCTTTCAAGAAAATCATGTTTGAGAAGATTGACATTTTTACTACTAAAATGTTGGATGGTGTGCACATTCCTTTATTTTTCATGATGATGAACATGAATCGATGCTATGAGGATTGATGAGGAGACCATAATTAAGTAAAAATTAGATTAATGCAATATTTCTTCAAAAAGAGTCAAGCCCCCCTCATTCAGCCTCAAAATTTTTCACATCTTAATCCTACCAACCAAAAGACACAGAACAACCCTGAAAATTACTCATGATAAACATATGTCCTTGACTCATATTGGGTGGTGATGTAGAAATTTATCAAGCCTATGGTGACCCTTGTATGAGTTTGGATGATAAAGACATTGCTAAAAAATGACATTTGTGTGATAAGAGAAAATTCTAGTGAGGTAAGTGTTTTGTGAATGGGAGGATAAATGAAGTGGAAATATATTTAATGGTATAAATGTATAACTTGAAATAATGTTTTTTATGAGGCGTGATAACTTTTGTTTCCTTGTGTGTAATTGTTGGATCTCAATGATATATGTTTTAAAATTTGTTTTGATTTGATATTGATGTTTACTTGATATGAGGTTTTTCCCAGGAGTTAAAAAGGGTAAGTGTGGGTTAGTTAATAATAAATGACATAATTTCCTCAAATTGTGCTAAATATATTCATTTATGAAATATTTGGGATTAGATCATTCATTTGAAAATTTGATAAAAATTCATGTTTTACCCTTTTAAAATGCATTGTAGCATTTCGCACATAAATATTTTAATATTACTTATTTAAGCTTAAATATTTTTAAAAGTGTTCCTAACTTAATTTTTTTCAACTTTTATTCATGACACTAGAGAAAAAGAGTGCATTTGGATGGAGTAAATGGGCCATTATATCAATGGTGGGCCGGACTCGCCAGAATGGACATGGGTTTTGTATTTGGGCCATAACTTCTTCATTAGTGATTGGATTGGACCCAAAGTTTTTTAGGATCTCGATTATTCAATTTCTCACAAATCATCCTTCAATAAGGAGAGTTGATTGACGCGTTTTGGTGGTCAAATGGGGGTGCAAGTTGGATTAAAATATTTATCCAAATTTCCCCATTCACGCTTGAAACCACTTGTAACCTAGCCTCCCATACACTCTATAAATTAGTGTTTTTGTCATTTGGATGGAGTTGGGACGTAAATTATGAGATTGGAGGTAGAATATAATTGGTTTCACCCAAATTCTCCAACCATTGTAAGAGGGGTAGCTCTTGAATCAAGGATCCCCTCATCGAAGCCTTCTTCTCTCCATCATGTTGTAAGGTTTTCATTTGTGTAATAATCTTCTTTGTTCTTCTTTTATTTCTTCTCTTTTATTATGTTTTGTTCAAATTTCCTCTTCTCTTAATCTTATTAATTGGGTTGGAATCAATAGTGGAGACGAGATTGAGTTCTACCCTTTCAATCCTTTGCTCATGAAAAACGTCTCCACGATGACCACACCACCCATGGAAGAGTAGTTTTCAAGTGATCGATCTATCTTCTACCCTCTTCATTTAATTATTTTGAATTATTGAGATACTTTAATTCAAATAATATTATAAATTAATTGTGTTCTTAAATTATAAGAAACTAAGAAATCAATTGAATAATTAACACAAAAACACGCGAGGTCGAGCTTTTGTTTAAATTGTGAGAGTGCAAACTTAATCGGACATAGAAGACCACATGGGATAAGTTTGTAGAGTTAAAATATATTCCCTAAACACAATTAATCCTCATTCTAAAGAATGGAAATGTGCCTTAATTTACCACTGACTATAATCTAACCTTATAATATCAATCAAAGCAGGGTGTTGCGATTGCATGTTCCAAAGTTAGCCTAGGGTTAAATTCACTTCATCTTTGTGGTAAAGTTAATTCTCGTAGGGTTAGGAATTTAAAAAATTAAGGGATCATAATTAAGTGAATGTTAATATAATTGATAATGATAAATAATTGAGTTAATAGGTAGAGTTAGATCGATTACACCTTTAAAATATTGTCTAAAAAACATCTTCTTGTTGTGTATTTTTAATTGAACTTCATTTCAAAAATAAAAACAAAAAAAATGAAATATTCTTCCAGAAAACTTCTTCTAGTTTTATAAATGATAAAAAACCACCCATCATTAAAAGTAGTGTTTTTTTCTCTTTTATTTTATTTGTAGAATATCTTTAAGAAGTTGTTATAATTTTCTTCCTCCTTTGAGAGACGACATTGGTCAGCTACTATGTTGCACCTAAGTAACCTGAAACCGAACATCATTTGAAAGCGCCCATGACAGCGCCATTAAAATTAGCACCTTTTCTAGGGAGGAAAGTAATTATTTTAACCAATTAGATGTATTTATTTTATTTTACATTTTATTCACTTCTTCTCTTCTTTCTTCCTTCTTTACCCAATCTGAATTTTTTTCCCTTCTTTTATTTTCTTCTACTTCTTTTTGGACCATCAATTCAAACTTCTCATTTTTTTACTATGGTCCACTTTCCTTCATTTCATTTTTATTTGATTTATGACACGAACTAATCCCAAAGATCTCTTAGATCTTGACCCTGATATTGAACGCAGCCTTAGGGATCGAATCAGACATTCTCATTCTATAGGAAGATTTAACATTCAAACAGTTGGATAATTTCTCCACTCCAAGAACATTGAAATTGGAAATACTTATAATTCCAACATAAAACAAGAACCAATGGATAAAACTAATGGAAATGAACTTAATAGAACTATTCGAGAATTGTTTGTACCTGATATTAACTATCAACCAAATTGTATTGCATACTCGAATATCGAATCGGACTTTGAACTAAAATCTGGGTTAATTCATCTTATTAAAAAATTTCATGGCCTCTCTGGTGAGGATCCTAATAAACATTTAAAAGAATTTAATGTTGTTTTCTCAACCATTAAACTCAGAAATGTTTTTGAAGATAAAATCAAACTAAGAGAATTCCCATTCTCACTTGATGGAGCTGCGAATTATTGGATTTATTATTTACAACCTGAAGATGTAACTTGTTGGAACGATTTAAAACGTCTTTTCTTGAAAATATTTTTTCCAACTTCAAGGAACACATCCATTTGAAAGGAGAACTCGGGGATCAAGAATTCACAAGGGGAGTCGATGTATGAGTACTGGGAGGGATTCAAGAAGTTGTGTGCAAGCTTCCCACATCACCAAATCAGTGATAAACTCCTCATCCAATACTTATATGAAGTACTCACACCTATGGAGAGGATCATGGTGGATAATGTAGCTGGAGGAGCATTGGTGGACAAGACAATAGTAGGTGCATGTGCATTGTTCAGAAAAATGGCCCAAAACTCCCAAAAATTCGGCGATCGAGGTAGACCACATGTTAGGGGAGTACATCAGGTATGTCCATATTCTCTTGAAAGTCATTTGATTGATACCAAGTTGGAATAATTGAAAAATATGGTGAGATAGATTGCTTTGGCTCAAAATACATCCCAACCCCCTCCTTCAAGGCCTTGTGGCATTTGTACTGAGACAAGCCACCCAACTGACTGTTGCCCCGAACTATAAGAAACAGAAGACTATGTAGCAGTGTTTCCAGGGAGACCATATCAGCAGCAACAACAACCATATCCCTAAAATAATCTTGATTACTTTTCACCAGTATACACCCATGGGTGGGAAGATCAATCGGACATGAGGTATGGCTCTGGACAACAACAAAGGCACCCTTTTCAACAAAACTTATAGAAACCTCCACCTTACCAATAAGGTTTCTAACAACCTTAAAGGCGATTTAAAGCTCAAGAATCATCAAGCCAGCAACAAGTAAATTCCCCACCAAAGGAATATTCTAACGCTGATGACCTTTTGAGGAAAGTTTTTCTTAATCAATAGAATGATCGGAAGAGTCAAGGTTCAGAGCTAAGCGAGTTGAAGACTCAAATGAGCTAGATTTCTACTTCCCTCCATGAACTGGTAAGTAAGAATTCAGAAAATCTACCTTCCTATCCTACTCCAAATCCCAAGCGTAATGTTAGTTCCATCACATTGATAAGTGGGAAGAAATTAATGATTCATTTGTACCTACCATTCCACCAGGATTCACCTCAACTATAAAAAATCCCCATTCCACACCAACTGATGAGAAATCCAAGGAGAAAGACAAAGTTAAGAAAAATATTGATGATGTTCCTCCTAAAACCATTCCATTTCCAAACAGAGTTTTAAAAACCAAAAAGATGGCTGAATAAGCAATGAAAAATGAGGTTTTGGACAAATTCAAGCGTGTGGAGATCAACATTACTCTACTTGAAGCCATCAATCAAATCCCAAGGTATGTGAAATTATTAAAAGAACTTTGTACCAATCGAAGAGGGCTTAAGGTAAATGAGAGGATCAATCTTGGAAGGAATGTTTCAAAACTCATTACACCAACTCTAGTAATTATAACAAAGTGTAAGGATCCAGGGACATTCACTATACCATGCACCATAGGGGAGTTTCACTTTTATGATTCTCTTTGTGATTTAGAAGCTTCATAAATGTGATACCTCGCTCTGTATTCTCTTCTTTGCAGGTTGGTGAGCAGAAACCGATGAGAGTAGTGGTTCAGTTGGTGAATGGAGCTTCAACATATTCAGTGGGAGTCCTTGAGGATGTACTTGTCCGGGTAAGATACATGATCTTTCCAGCATATTTCTACGTGCTTAACATGGTAGATGATCAAATAAGTTCTCATGCTCTCATTATATTAGGTAGACCCTTCCTCAAAACTGAAAAAACTATCATAAATGTCAATGAGGGTACACGTTCCATAGAATTTGGGGATGAAGTTGTGATATTTAATGTTATGGACTCCATAAAGTACCCCCCGTAGGACCATTCTGCATTTTTTATCTCCCATTTTGAACCACCAAATAAAAACCCCATGGAATTTGATTGTCCTATGCTTAGGGAGATTATGAGTATTGGTTCTAGTTTGATGTCAAAGAGTACTTCCATGCCTATTTGTAATAAACAAGACTCTCTTAGATTTGATTTTGAAATGGATTCATATTCAGATCATTTGAACTCTGATTATGACATGTCTATTGAGTATGCTGATGGATTTGATGCTTTATTCTCTGATTGGGATGATTTATATTCTGATACTGATGCTCTTTGTGCACATATTTCTATTCCTTCAATGTCTCCATCCATACACCACCCCCTTCATTGGAGCTCAATCCATTGCCACCAAATATAAAATTCTCATGTTTGTTGAGTGGCGAGAGATTACCTGTTATAATTGCTAATAATATTCCTTTTGAACATGAAGACAAACTTTTGAATCTTTTGAGGGAGAACATTAAGGAAATTGGGTGGACCTTGGCTAACATATCAGGTATTATCCCCTCTATTTGCATGCATAGGATTATTTTGGATGATGGGGATAAACTAGTGAGGCAACCACAAAGGAGGCTCAATCCAACCCTTATGGAAGTTTTTAAAAAAGAGGTTGAAAAATTTCTCGAGGTAGGTATAATCTATCCCATTTCAGATTCCCAGTGGGTGAGTCCTATTCAGGTTGTGCCTAAGAAAAGTGGTGTTACTATAGTTAAAAATGAGAAAGATGAGTTAGTTCCAATGAGGGTGCAAAAAAGTTGGCGTGTGCATATTGATTATAGGAAACTAAATTAGTCCACTCGCAAAGACCATTTCCCCCTCCCATTTATTGATCATATGCTTGAGCTACTAACTGAGAAAACAAACTACTATTTATTGGATGGATTTTCTGGATATTTTCAGGTTCCCATTTCTCCGGAGGATCAAGAGAAGACAACATTCACTTGTTTATTCTGTACGTTTTCCTACCTAAGGATGCCATTTGGACTTTGCAACGCCCCAGGTACCTTCTAGAGATGCATGGTGAGTATTTTTTCTGATTTTATTGAGACCTTAATGGAGGTATTTATGGATGATTTTACAATGTATGGGTCTTCATTTGATGATTGTATCTCTAGTTTGGGAAAGGTGTTGAATTTTTGTGTTGAAAATAATCTGGTCTTGAACTTTGAAAAGTGTCATTTTATGGTAGAGCATGGCATTGTCTTAGGGAATGTAGCATCAAAACATGGTTTATAGGTTGATAGATCTAAGATAGACATTATTTCATCCTTAACATATCCTTCGTGTGTGTGTGATGTTAGATATTTCTCAGGGAATTCAGGATTTTATCAGCGCTTCATCAAATATTTTAGTAAGATTGCTCTTCCTATGTCACGATTACTTCAAAAGGATTATGATTTTGTGTTTGATGATTCTTGAAGGACTTCCTTTGTAGAGATAAAGAAGTGTCTAACCACTCCACCGATCATACGGCCCCCACAGTGGGAGATTCCTTTTGATCTTATGCATAACGCCTCCAACTTCGCAGTTGGAGCTGTCTTATCTCAAAGGGTAGAGGGACGTTCACATGTGATTGCATATGCATCAAGGACACTGGATTTATCCCAATAAAACTACACAACCACGGAAAATGAGTTTCTTGCTGTTATATTTTATTTCATATTTATTAGGATCAAAATTAGTTGTTTTTTCTAACTATGCAGCTCTGAGGTACCTCTTGAAGAAGCCAGACACAAAGCCCAGGCTAATCCGATGGATTCTCCTTCTTTAGGAATTTGACATTGAGATAAAGGAAAAAAAGGGGTCAGAAAACATGGTGGCAGACCACATGAGTAGGCTTACTCATACATTATAGGATGACACCTTGGACCAGGTACCACTTCGGGACACTTTCCTCGATGATCATCTTTATTCCATCTCAGGTATGCATCCTTGGTATGCGGATTTTGTGAACTACCTTATTGCATCCAAAATCCCTGCAAATTTAAAGAAACATCAAGTCCAAAAGTTAAATAGTGAGTCTAGATTTTATGTGTGGGATGATCCCTACTTATGGAGCATGTGTAGTGACCAAGTTATTAGGAGTTGTGTTCTGATCATGAGTTTGAGTCTATTCTGCAATTTTGTCATACACTTCTTTTGGTGGAAGCTTTGGACCCCAACAGAAATCTAGGAAAGTTTTGGACTCTGGATTATATTGGCCTAGCTTATTCCATGATTCCCATGTATTTTTTAAGTCATGCTCATGATGCCAACAGATTGGAAAAATTTCTAGGAGACATGAGATTCCCCAACAACCCATACTATTATGTGAAATTTTTTATGTATGGGGCATCGATTTTATGGGTCCTTTTCCTAGTTCATTTTTTTCCTATATATTTTGGTTGTCATTGATTATGTGAGAAAATGGGTGGAGGCTAAGGCCACCAGGACTGATGATTCTCATGTTGTTGTGGACTTTGTCAAAGCATAGATTTTTTGCAGGTTTGGAGTACCAAAGGCCATCATCAGTGACCAAGGGACACACTTCTACAATAGGAATATTTCCTCCCTCCTTCAGAAGTATGGGGTGACACAAAAAACATCAACACCATACCACCCCCAAACAAATGGGCAGGTTGAGGTTTCAAATTGTGAGTTGAAACAAATTTTGGATAAAACCATGCAGCCAAATATGAAATATTGGAGCAAGTTCTTGGATGATGCATTGTGGGCTTATAGGACATCATACAAGACACCCATTGGTATTTCCCCATTTCAGATTGTTTTTGGGAAAGCATGTCATCTCCTCGTGGAAGATGAGCATCGGGCTTATTGGGCTATAAAGAAATCCAACATGGATTTGGCCCAAGATGGAATCCAAAGGAAGCTACAAATTCAAGAGCTTGAGGAGATTCGATTTTCTTCATATGGGAACTCAATGCTCTACAAGGAAAGACCAAAAGTAGCACATGACAAAATTACCCAACAAATGGAGTTTCAAGTTAGAGAGAAAGTCTTGCTCTATAGTTCATGACGGAAGTTAATGACTGGTAAGTTGTGTTCCAAACGGTTAGGTCCTTATGTTGTCACTAATGTTTTTCCTTATGGTGCAGTGGATATCGCACAAGAGGACCCTGGAAGGAGCTTTACAGTCAATGGGAAATGTTTGAATAAATACATTGAGGTACTTCCTACTGATGTAGTGAATTTCATCACACTGCATGACCCCATCATCACTTTAGCATATCAGGTTGTTTCTAACCCTTTCACTTTTATATTATTTGTCCTATTTAAAATTTTGCATTTCATGTGCATATATCATCTCATGGGTTCACATTGAGGACAATGAAATATTGTAAGTGTGGTGGAGGGAACCTTTTAGTTTAGTAATTTCAATTGTTTTTCTGTTATTCAATGATTTAAAAAAACAAAACAAAAATGTGTGTTTTTCAAATTTTGTGTGTTTATTTTTCAATTTTTTGTTTGTTTTTGAAACTTTTGAGCTGAAATGAATCTCATAACCATTTTTAAATCCATATCAATAAGTGAAACAATCTATCCCATGAAACCAATCCTAAATGAATGCTGAAAATGACTTTGTTTCAAGTTCAAATATTTAGTAATTTCATGAAAAGTACACTAAATTTTGAATCCCATGACACATCTCACTGTAATTATATTTGAAATCACTTTCCTGTGAGGATTATGTACCATTATTTTCATATTCTTTACATTTACCTCACTTCTTAAGAGAACCAAACCATGCTTGATTTAACCAGAATTTGATTCATTCCTGTCAAAACTTGAGGGTTTTAAGTACTTATTTTTTAAATGAGTGAGGCATTTGTTTGGTATTAAAGCCCATATTTCAAAGAATCGTTTTTTATAATGGCCTACCTTGAACATTTAATCCTTTTATCCGTTAGAAGCCATGATAATACTGTTAGGTTAGCTGCATTACAAGCCAATTTTCCCTATCCAACCAAATCTTGAAGTGAAATTGCATAATCTAGTTGAACTTAAGTATGGGGGAAGCTATCATGTGTTATGATACCACATTCTGTGATATTTTGGGTGGAAAATTAAGTTCTAAAGAGATGTATTTTCTACTAAAGAAAATAATCATATTGAAAGTTGTGCTTTTTTTGGAGCTTTCATGATAAGTGAAGTTGTGCCTTTCTATAGCTTCTAATAGAGAGAGAAAGTTGTGCATATCTGAAGCTTTCAAGAAAATCATGTTTGAGAAGATTGAAATTTTATTGCTAAAATGTTGGATGGTGTGCACATTACTTTATTTTTCATGATGATGAACATGAATAAATGCTATGAGGATTGATGAGGAGGCCATATTTAAGTAAAAATTAGATTAATGCAATTTTTCTTCAAAAAGAGTCAAGCCCCCCTCATTCAGCCTTAGAATTTTTCACATATTAATCCTACCAACCGAAAGCCACAGAATAAACCTGAAGATTCCTCATGATAAACATATTTCCTTGACTCATATTGGGTGGTGATGTAGAAATTTATCAAGCCTATGGTGACCCTTGTATGAGTTTGGATGATAAATACATTGCTAAAAAATTGACATTTGTGTGATAAGAGAAAATTCTAGTGAGGTAAGTGTTTTGTGTATGGGAGGATAAATGAAGTGGAAATATATTGAATGATATAAATGGATAACTTTAAATAGTGTTTTTTATGATGCATGATATCTTTTGTTTCTTTGTGTGTAATTGTTGGATCTCAAAGATATGTGTTTTAAAATTTGTTTTGATTTGATATTGATGTTTACTTGATATGAGGTTTTTCCCAGGAGTGAAAAAGGGTAAGTGTGGGGGAGTTGATAAAACAATATTTTGTTTAATATTTTATTGATAATAAATGACATAATTTCCTCACATTGTTCTAAATATATTCATTTTTGAAATATTTGGGATTAGATCATTTATTTGAAAATTTGATAAAAAATCCAGTTTTACCCTTTTAAAATGCACTATAGAATTTCGCACATAAATATTTTAATATTACTTATTTGGTCTTAAACTTTGTTAAAAGTGTTCCTAACTTAGTTTTATACGACTTTTATTCATGACACTAGAGCTAAAAAGTGCATTTGGATGAAGTAAATGGGCCATTAAGTCAATAGTGGGCTGGACTCGCCAAAATGGACATGGGTTCTATATTTGGGCCCTAACATCTTCATCCGTTCTTTTATTGGACCCAAAGTTTTCGAGGAGCTAGATTATTCAATTTATCACAAATCATCATTCTATAAGGATATCTTATTCACTCGTTTTGATGGTCAAATGGGCGATGAAAGTTGGATTAAAATATTTAGATGAATTCCCCCATTCACACTTGAAACCACGTGTAACCTAGCCTCCCCTCCACTCTATAAATTAGTGTTTTTGTCATTTTTAGGGGTTTTGACGTGAATTAGAAGATTATAGGAAGATTATAATTGGTTTCACCAAAATTATCCAACCATTGTAAGAGGGGTAGCTCTTGAAGCAAGGATCCCCTCATCGAAGCCTTCTTCTCTCCATCATGTTGTAATTCTTTCATTTGTGTAATAAACTTCTTTGTTATTCTTTTATTTCTTATCTTTTCTTCTATTTTGTTCAAATTTATTCTTCTATTAATCTTCATAATTGTGTTGGAATCAATAGTGGATACTATATTTGGTTCTACCCTTTCAATCATTTTCTCATGAAAAACATCTCCACGATGACCACACCACCCATGTAAGAGTTGTTTTCTAGTGATCGATCTATCTTCTTCCCTATTCATTTAATTATTTTGAATCATTGATATAATATAATTCACATAATATGATCCATTAATTGTTTTATTAAATTATAATAAACTAAGAAAGAAATTGAACAATTAACACAAAAACGCGTGAGGTCGAGGTTTTGTTTAAATTGTGAGAGTGCAAACTTAATCGGTAATACAAGACCACACCAGATAAGTTTGTAGAGTTAAAATATATTCCCTAAACACAATTCATCCTCATTCTACAGAATGGAAATTTTCTTAATTTACCACTAACTATAAGCTAACCTTAGAACATCAATCAAAGCAGGGTGCTACGATTGCATGTTCCGAAGTTAGCCTAGGGTTAAATTCACTTCATCTTTGTGGTAAAGTTAATTCTTGTAGGGTTTAGGATTTAAAAAATTAAGGGATCATAATTAATTGAATGTTAATTTAAATGATAATGATAAATAACTGAGTTAATAGGTAGAGTTAAATTGATTACACCTTTTAAATATTGTCTAAAAAACATCTTTTTATTGTGTATTTTTAATCGAACTTCATTTCAAAATTAAAAACAAAAAAAATCCAATCTTCTTCTAGCAAACTCCTTTTAGTTTTATAAATGATAAACAACCCTCCATCCTTACAAGTATTGTTTTTTTTATCTTTTATTTTATTTTTAGAATACCTTTAAGAAGTTTTTATAATTTGCTTCCTCCTTTGAGAGACGACTTTGGTTAGCCACTCTATTGCACCTAAGTAACTCGAAACCGAACATCATTTGAAAGCGCCCACGACAGTGCCTTTCAGTAATCTATATTTTTTCATAGAAGATTAAAGGAACTAAATTTTGAAGCATTGTGTTATTTTTAAGTGAGTATAGAAGTGATATTTCCACACTATTATGGTTGTAAAACTAGAGGGTCAATATGGACACTCTAAAATTATAGCCAACATGTAACGTGCTTGGTGAATTTGGAACATCAAAACATCGCCATTTTATGTTCCTTGGATATATTTCATTTATTTACTACAACCCTACTCCATCATGAGGGAGATAATTTCTCTTACTAATCACAGAATAAAATTATTATAGAGGGATATTCCAAATAAGCATACCTTAATTCACCCTCTCCCCCCCCTATGTAGGATTATATTCCTTGTATGGGTCCAACGCATACTCAAGTACCTTGTTCAATTTTTTCACCCCACTTTTTATCTTTTTAATGGAATCTCCACTTGTGTCTGTATATTCAATACAAAAATCCTTAAATTGAATTTTAAGTGATCTCAATCAACATAAATGACTCATTTATATGCATGTGAGTCTTTGTTTAAGCTCATGATTCACCTAAAATAAAACCATTTTGAATAAAATGAATTTCAATAGTGTATATACCATACAATTATATTGAATAACTTAGGTAGATTTCAATTTATCTCATTCATAATCAATGTATGGAATTTATGACCATACTAAAATAGGAGGATATTATTACCATGTCACCTAATTGGGTAACATGTTTAAGTAATCTCTATTCCTTGGTTTATGATTAATCATATAGGTAATAAAAAATTTATTTTTTTCTTCTCATATAATTATATACTCCTTTGATTCTTCCTCACATGTGCTATCTAAGGAGTCGTAAAATTGTGGTGTTCTCCTTCTTCCCAAGACATGTGGTTATCTTCTTCATGATTCCCATAGTATATGAGTCATAATTTATATCATCCTAATCATAACCATGGTAAATAATTTATTAATATTATCATAATATATATCATATTCTCCTTATTAATCCTCCATAAGCTATGATTTCCTTGTCAACCTTAATAAAAAAATCTAACATAGAATACATGGGAATTCCAATCTCCCCCTTTAGATTTGTTATTAATGTGTTATCACCATGAAACATAAATTTCTATATAATACTCATAAAATCACTTAATATGATTTTAGTATCATAAATTTATAAACTCCCCTTCACTTAAATATCCCCTTTAAAATATCAATGTGAAAATCCTTATTTTATATTTAAATTCAAATTTGAATTTATGTGACATTTTCTCTCCCGCATTAAAAATATAATGCAATGAAAATAGGAGGGAAGTGGATTAGGATGATACCTTATTATTATAGAGGATGCATCATTTAAATATAAATTCCCAACCATACTTTCTCATGTAGAATATTAATAAATAAATTTCCATCATTTGTAATGAATCAATTTACTCTTTAAATTTTATTTTTCACATCATTTAATTTTCATGATAGAAAGTATTGAAAATAAATATGATTTTATGAATGAATGGTATTATGGTTACAATGATCCACTTTCATGTAGATGTTTCTCATACCATTAGTAATCTTAAATAATCATTTTTCTACTTTTTATCAGTTTGATTCCATGTTTTTGAAGCATTTTATGGGACATTAATATACCAAATTTAAGTAAAAGAGAGATTAAAAACCATAAAAAAGATTAGGTATGAGAGATATGATAAAATTAAATGAAAAATATAAAAAAAATGTGTACATTTTTTCCTGTTGAATCTTCTACAATGGTGATATTGATTGAGATTCCTTAGTGGCAATCAAAGAACTCATATCTCCAAAGGTATCCACTAACTAAGATGGAATCATGGAATGAATCAGTAAGACCCGTTATTTTTTAAATGGTGTGATATAACTACCTATAAGGATAAAAAAAGTGCAGAGAATTAAAGATAAATTTGGTTTATTATAGAATTATTACATATTCAAAAATATATCTATGAACTTCTTTTAAATGCAACTCCTTCATTTAATGAAGGGGCCTATTTAAATCTATCTATTTCATATGTTATTAAATGGATAAATATTTATATATTATTGAAATTATTACAATGTACCATCATTTATTTAAATTATTATTAAACTTCCTTCAAAACTAAACTATACAAACATCATGACATGATGGTTATAATTTCCCAGCCTAGATCACTCCAAAATGTAATCGGGCCAGACTGCAACGTGACCTTAGGCATACCACCCAAAAATTTAGAGTATACTGACTAGAATAAACTATATAAGGAGGTACCATGGGGAGGCTATGTCCCTTGTACCATAGTAAACAATAGCAATAAATAACAAACATCATACACATTAGAGTACATAGAATATCAAATAAACTGAACATGCTATAATGAAATAAAATGAAACATACAACTCAAACGGTCATTATCAAAAAATAAATTATTGATATTGACCACCCACAAATCCAATTATACATACGTGATAAATAAAATGATAAAATATATGAGTATATTCTCTATATTTGACCCATACCTTATCATGATCACCATCTTTCTTGCTCATACATGATGATCCTAATCTCGAGCCACATCCAAATATATTCTTGTAATAACCATGCGTGAGTTTCTTGAGTACACAAATGAAATTTCATCTTGATTAGGGTGTGAGTAAAAAACTAAATAGGGTTCTACTAACACGATCTCATACATAACCAGAAATGTTTTGATATGTTCATGTGATATACTCATCTATAAACAATAAATAAACTATAGTAAATAAATAAATCATCATTGATACTCAGGTCCAGGACCCTAATCGACCATACATTATTTAGCCAATGTCATAGTGTCGATGATCACGTCACATTATCATGAAAACCATATAAATATTGTATCATAGGGTGTAACCAAGAAATTCATTTTTCTTAGGCTCAAATGTCCAATAACTCATCTTGAACATCTCAATAGCCAGATACTAGGAATCCTAGGAATCTATAAAAAATCCAAGTGTAATGAATGTATCGAATCCAATTATTGGTCATCCTAGGTATTCATGACCAAATTCTTCCTCCACATCACCATGCCAAATGGTTGGATCTTAGTTATCCTAGGCATCCTGATCTAGAACATGTAATATCATCAGGTTTAATATGACAGATCCTTGGGATGACCTATGCATATCATAATGATGATGATGATGATTATTATTATTATTATTATTATTATTATTATTATTATTATTATTATTATTATTATTATTATTATTATTATTGAAACCCCCAAGCCTGAACATTTGGATCCTATACATTCTAGACATCCTAGGGACCCTTGGAATCCAAGGCATCCCATACATTCCTAAGGTCAAATCTCAATATCCAGTGCATTCATCATGAGGCTCAATAGTCATATCCCATGATACACACTGGTCATCTACAAATATGTTATCATTTATAATTCATATCACATAATATCATATGAGGCACAATATTCTAATCCCAAGAAACACCTTTAGGTATCCACAACATCACTATCACACCACATAAATCCCATAGGTCAGGTCCAAAGAAGTATTTATTGGTATACATAGCTACATAAAAATATATAATTGAAATAATAAATATAAGATATGGGTTGGATGAATTTCTAAACACATCGCCATTTTCCACAGCCCCATGGGCTCACATGTTCTGTGTGGTTTCTAAGATAACACCTGATACCATCTATACCCATACCCACATGCACCCTTCCAGGGTTGGTCTATCACTGGACACCTACTTGGGTCCCATATAAAATTTCCATAAAAATGCATCCTAATTTTTTTCCTTTATCTCAGTCAAGTCACTTGGGTCATAACCCGTCACATGGAGGACATCATGGTCCTCAGAGATTTCATAACATAGCATGGCCTCATGGGCCTCATGGGTATACCTCATAGGAAACCCACTGAAGAGATGGATTAAATCACATATAAAACTCCATGTTCACTCAAGTTAGGTCACTCACCCAACCCATGGTCATGCTATGACCCACTAGGGCCAATCATTACTAGTCATTGCCTTCCTCTATAAGGAAGGTCCAAGGGAACCTACACTAGGACCTATAAACTAAGGTTCGCTTCATTTTATTTCATTTAACCCCTATTAATGGGTCTCAAAAATATAGGTTATTAAATATTCAAGGCCTCATACATTTATGTTTTAAACATAATACCAATTCACAAGGCCCATTGTGGACATGGAACTTGGATCTATTCAGGGCATATCATTTTAATTTACAAATTAATTAATCATTAAACAATTAAAACTAAATATTAAAATTATTCAAATGGTGATGTTACACATAAAAATAACCATAAACATTGAATAAAACATAGGTAGTGTATTGAGTACTACCTACCTTTAATGAATCCTTCCCCATTTATTTCTATGGTTCATCGGCTCTACCAAGGACCATCTAAGCTCAACCAAGTCAGACGATGTTCATTCCATGTCTGCATCACCACCTGATCCCCTAGATCATGTCAAAAATTAAAAACATAAACAATTGATTAAATTTAGAATTTATAATTAATAAATAAATTTAAACCAAATTGGAATAACCACCCAAAACCTCACTATGTCATCACGTTGCACCGAAACTTAAGCTAACGGCCTATGGGAGGTTTGCAGAAATCCCCCAACACTAACACAATTCAAACCCCTAATACATGTCATCAAAAAATAATAATTTAATATAATTTAATTTAAAAACCTTAATAAATTTTGAAATGCAATATACTATTTATGGAATTATGAACAGTAGGAGGAGGATGTTGTCTTAGGACATATTTTTCCTAGGCTACATGGAATCCCACTCACATTCGGTTAATTCCACCATGATCTAGTGGAATTGTCTTTAAATACCTTGCTAAAATTGGAATATATATAAGGAATAATAAAAATAGGATGGGCAAAAAATAAATGAAAAAATATACCTTTGATCTCCATTCAAAATCTTCCAAAATCATTCCCCATAAAGGGGGTCCATAGAGATAAAAGGGAGGGGTGGATTAGATGAATGGGCCCCATAATACCCCCTTACTTCCTTAAAACTATATGGGATAGATGGTAAATTTATTAGCCTTCCCCTCATTAAGAAACACCTAGTCTCCCTCCTTCTAGTTGGTACTGCGCCATCGGCTAGCCAGTGGAACCTACAGTGGTATCATGACCACTACTGTCCCCACCAGCAAGCTAGGATGCCTCCAATATCCAACCAAGATTTTTCATCACTAATTGGACCTCATTCCCCATCTAAAATACCTCCTTTGAGAGGTCTTAACCTTCATAATTAAATTCTAAATCATTGTTTAAAATTTATTGCATCCACTAATTGAAGATCTAAAATTCCCTCAGGTATTTTCACACCCGTATATACATGGGAACTATTAAGTACCCACTATAACACTTCGCATCCCTAATAATCCTCATTGAGAAATACATCATCAATATCAACCAAATCTTGTCTCTAATTCTCATCTAGATGTTTTTGTTCCAACCTTTAATGACCAAACACACTTATAAAGTGAAACCACTAATTCAAGATGCTCAAACCATCAAAAGTCAAGACAACACTCATAACAATTACCAAAAAAAATACGATGCTTTCCCAATCCCATCCATCCCAAGATATGATCATGTTATCATTCAAATATTCATTCTTCCTATGGTTCTCTCCAACATGCTTCTTAAATCATAACTTCTAATTCCAATGCTTTGGTTCTCCCATCCATTGGAATTTCCCATTGGAACTCCATACCCACATTCCAATGCCATGCCCGGTATAGTTCCTAACTCACTATACTAGAGAACATGTGAAAACACTAGTTAAACATCAGTATCCATCCTATATAGTAAATTATATGTCAGATTGTACATGCCTCCATCACCCATGCACAACATGAGCATGTCAAATTTCCCAAAAATCCCTGACCAATTAAAAAAACACACCTATTGTATCTAAAATGAATAACCTAATGTAGTTTCAGGATCTACATATCTAATTACCTATAAAACTATTGGTCATACATCCTTCATCCAACCCATCTTGAAAATGCTTGGATTCAGTCACTAACACATCACCAATTCCCATATCATGATATCTTAATACCCAAAGGCATCCCATGATTTTCCAAGAATTCCCATTAAATTGTGTGCATGTATTCTAGTGTAATTTCATGGTTGAGTCCTCAACCATAAAAACCCATCTTTATTCCCATCTATAAGAATCAACACACCTCTAATTAAAACACATTCATTTCACTTTACCCCATTTTTATCTCAATGCCAACACTTGGTCTTAGTCCTCCATCGCCTATAATTTCCCATATGGAATTCCATGATTAATCCATACATGTATTGAATTTATTGAACTTTTATAACCAATTTCCATCATGAATGCTCCATAGTCAACTCCACACACCCGCAAAACTTACATTAGAAGTTTCATAAATCTGTGAATGACATTGTGAATCCCACTATAGGAGTTTAATTTTCATTGCTTAACTTTATAAAAACTCAAACACCATGACCCATGCCCTATCCATCCCCAAACATGATGATTGTATGTGGCTAAACCTTCTCATGCTTGAGTGTTACCACAAAATCAATTGTTGTCTTCTCCTAAATCATAATAAGGGGCATGCTCTAAAATATTAAATGGTTTACTACTCACCATATAGATCTACTTAAATCACTCCTTGAGTGCAAAATCACTAGGTTCCATTGTTAAACACATGTACTTATCCTCCTGAGCCATGCTCACCTCATCCTAGGAAATAATTTCCTTTAAAAACTCCTAGATCAACCATGTCACCACACCCAACTCATTTCCAACATATCCTATGCCATAAAGGGAAATTTAAAAATCCTTATCTGATCCCCAATCCATCATACTCATAAGCATTGCAAAAAAACTTCTCAACCCATAGATCACACATGTCCATTAACCAATTCACAATTTAATAGGAATTGGGCTTACTAGAACACACTACTTGATTTGATCTGAAAATGAATGGTTGTATGATCCCATACCACCCAATCACCAGAACCCAACTTACAATCTCATATTCTCATCAAACTAGATTAACCATGCTCCATAGAATTTCAACTCATCAAGATAAGAGCATCCTAGATTCTCTTATCCAAAGGCCTGACATCCTAACCATGACAAGGTCAAACATATGATTAACTTTCATCGGGCACCATTCTAAGTCAGAAGTATCCACCTGTACACCCATTATGCTTAGAATCACATCAAATAACTATAACTCAAGGTTCCTCCCCTAAGAAACCTAAGGCATCTCTATTCCTACATTGTATACTTGATAGCACCTCTATGCATCGATCTAATATCTTGAATTACCTAACTATGATTCTTACCTCAAAGGAACCAACAATACTGGTAAAATCCCTCTCAATGGTTTACCTTAATCAATGTAAGGTTCTGACTCACTAAACACTAATTCATATCTCTATGTCTCTATGTACTCTGACCTAGCCCATAAACCATGTCTCGCTAGGGTCATAACTCATTGGAAACATCATAAGTTTCCCATCGATAACCATATGGACTCTCATGTTTCAATTACCTCTCAAGGGTCCCATATACACAATGGTATTACATGACAACCCAATATTTTACCAAGGAATTTATTCTCACCAAGAATACATACACGAGTTTTCTCCCTCAAGAATCACAATATTAGTCTGGTCCCCCACAGCATCATCTGAGATGATATGTGTCAAGGAACCATAGTCATGAGGTTTTTTTAGATGCAATATCATTCCAAGATATATGGGAATACATCATATAGGTTGTTATTGGAACTTTAAATAACTAAACCTATGAAAAACTCACCCTCACAGGATGTACCTCTGAGGAATAAATTACCCTTACCGACCCCTCAAGGTCACCCCTTTCCCCCTACTAAAGGGACTATATCACCATCACTATCATAGTTCATCTCACCATATGATCCATGAGACCTACCACTAGAATAAAATAAATATATAAAATTAATCAAACCAAGTAGAATGTCACTAAGTACTTATATAGTAAAAAATAATATGAGGAATTCCTGAAAATTTAAATAACTGAGCCTTCATATTCAGTATAAATAATCACACGAGCAAGCCTATATCATTTTAATCCTATATTCCCAATATGATGCATGATATTCATCTTACCTCTACATGACAAGAGTCAAAATTCCACTAAATGGATTCTTTCCAATGAGACATGATCCAAAAATCAAGTATTTCATAATCCAAAAATCCCAAACCTCGTGTGTGTTATGTTAGGTGAAAATCACAATAACCATAATAGTGAAAGACAATAACATCAATCCCATACCCATGGTAACCTAGATTCTACCAAAAAATGTGTTTTTGATGTACTAATACAAATTCTATAATATGATTTGATGCATTACTATGCCTCCATTCTACCATCTCCAAAATAGTAATACAAAACTAAAAAAATTATTTGATAACTCTTTGTAACACCAAGGAATGGATCACTTTGAACAATATCCAGACCAGACCTATACGTGACCTCAGGTGCACCTCCCCAAATTCTAGAGGTTTTTGGCTGCTAGTAGGGGTCTAAGGAAGTACTGTGGGGAGGATTTACCCCCTATAGAAGAGTAAGAATCCGTATTAAATAACTAAACATCATACACATCAGAGTGTGTATAAAAATAAATAATCCAAACATACTATAATGAAATTAAATCCAACATATAATTAAAATAGTCGTGCTTAGAGAATAGAGTGCTAACACAAACTACCCACTAGGTTGATCATATATACAAGATAAATAAAATGATAAAATACATAAGGCTCATCTCTATCTCTGATATATACATATTCCTCATCACCAGATCTTATCCAAGTTGTCCTAATCGACCATACTAATCCTGATCTTGGCCATCAACCCAAATTGTGCCTATAATAACCATGTGATAGTTATTTGGGTGTCTAAATGAAATGGAAGTTCAAGGAGTTCATGAGTAAAAAATCCATTCAGGCACCACCAATGTGATCTTGTATATAAACATCAATTTTGTGATATTTACATGTGATATTCTAAGCTATAAACAATAAATAAACCGTATTAAATAAATAAATCATTTTTTATCCTCTGGTCTAGTACCTTGATCGACCATACTTTCTTTGGATAATGTTTTCGTATCTTTGAGAACATTATGACATAATTCTAACAATATAAATATTTTATTCTATGGTGTAACCTAGAAATTAATACTACTCAGTATCAAATGGCTAATAACTCATTATTAATAGATCAACAACCAAATCCTAGGAATCCTCAGAATATCCCTAAACTACAAGTTTAATGAATGTCTCAAAGATAATTCTCAGGCATCTCGGGTAGTCTCTAACCAAATTCATCCACTAAATAACTATTCCAAATAGCTAGATCCCAAGCATCTTAGGAATCCTAATCAAGAACACGTAATATCATCAGGCTCAACTGGTCAGATCCTAGGGATGGCCTAGACATCTCATAATGATGATGATGATGATTATTATTATTATTATTATTATTATTATTATTATTATCACAATCCCCAAACTTGAATGGTTAGATCCTAGACATGTAAGGCATCTTAGGGATCTTTGTTTTCTAGGAATCCCATATAAACCCAAGTTTGAATCCCAGTGTCCCAATAATTCTTCATGAGGCTCAATAGTAATATCCCAAGATATACACCAGGAATCCATGATTACGTCACCATATCCTTGTTGTATCATACAGTAACACATAAGGCTCAAAATCCAAATCCTTGGAAGCACTTATGGGAATCCACAAATCATTATCACAAAAAATCAGGCCCATAGGATGGGTCCTATAAATTAAGTTTGGGTATCTATATCTACATCAAAAATATCCAGGTGAAAGCATAAATATAAGATAGGGTTTTTTGAATTCTTAAACCCTTCACCACTATATATAGCCTCGTGGCCTCACATGTTTGGTGTGGGTTATAAGGTGACACCTGAAACCATCTCTACCCAAACCCACATTCACTCTCTCAGGGTCGGTCAATCACTAGGCATGTACATGATCCCCCTAAATAACATCCTAGGAGAGGCACCATGTTTGGGGTCCTCTATCTCAGTCAAGACACTCGGGTCATAACCTATCACATGAAGGACATCACGACCCTCAGTAATTTCATAATATATCATGACATCTTAAGCCTCAAGGGTATACCTCATAGGAAACCAACTGAAGAGATAGCCTAAATCTCATCTCGAAATCCATATTCACTCAAGTTCATTCACTCACCCAACCCATGGTCATGTTCTGGCCCACTAGTTCCAACAAGTACTAGTCATCACCTTCCTCTACATGGAAGTTCCAAGGGAACCAGTACTAGGGACTCTAAACTAAGTTTCACTCTATATTATTACAATTAACCCTTCTCAAAGTGTATCAACAATCCAAGGTAGTCAATAGTCGATACATCAGTCATCGATGTCTGAGGAATAAAACCATTTCACAATGTCTAACATGGCCTTGGCACTTGGTTCCATTCAAGGTATATCACTTTAATTAACAAATTAATAAGTCCTTAAACAATTCAAACTAAATAGTTCGATTTCCCTGGTGATACATGACAAGAACAATAAATAGGACATAAATAATAGGTTGTTTATCTAGTACCACCTATCTTTAAAGAATATTTCCCCAATTATTTACAAGTTTTTATAGCTCTAACGAGGCCCTTCTAAGCTTGACCAAGCCCGATGATGTCCATTCCAAACCTACATCAGAACCTGAGCCCCTAGATTATTCCAACAATGAAAAAACAAAATTTGATTAAATTTAAAATTGAAAATTAATAAATAATTTTAAACCAAATTGGAATAACCACCCAAAACCTCTCTACATTGTTATACTGCATCAGAACCAAAGCCAACGTCATGTGGGAAGTCCATAATGAACCCTCGACGCCAACACAAACCAAACCCCTAACATGTGTCACCAAAACCAATGACAATTAAATTTAATTTAATTTAAAAATGTTAAAAAAAATTAAAAATGTTGTATACCATTTATGGAATTATAAACTAAAGTAGGAAAATATTATCTCAGGACATCCTCTTCCTAGGATGCATGAACTCCCTCTCGTATTCAGCCGATTTCACCATGATCTAGTGGAATCAGCTAAAAATACCTATCCAAAATATGAATAAATATAGGGGCTAATAAGATTATGAATAATGTAACAATAAACTATCAAAAATTAATTTTATCATCATTCTTAATCTACCAAAACCATTCCCCTTGAATGGGGGTCCATTGAGAGAAAAGGGTGGGGTGGCCCAACTAAATGCCCCCATGCCCCCTTCCTTACTCAAAAAAATAAGGGGTAAGATAGTAAAATTACTAGCCTCCCCTTTAATAAAAACACCCAAACTTCCATCGTCTAACTGGTGGAACCTGCAGTGGTAACTTGTCCACTACCATTCCCATTGACTAGTCGGCGGGATAGTGTCATCCAACCAGTGATTGTTGTATTTTTCACTACAGCAGCCTGGCCACCCTAGGCTTCTATAGAAATACACTTTAACCTTATCTTTACAAATTTAACCTCACTCCCCATCCAAAATAACTCCTTTGATGGGTCTTATCCTTTTGGAATTCAATTCGGAATAGTGGTTCAAAATTCAGTCTATCCACTAATTGAAAAACTCAAATTCTATTGTGAATTTTCACACCCATATAGATGTAGAAACGATAATGTGTCTAAATATAAATAAAACATGGTAGTAAATGTATAAATTTTTTTGGAATGATTTCTAGTATCATGAACAATATGAAAATATATCAACAGCCATGTCATAACATAAACCATAGAATAGTGACTTTCACCATGCCATGATTTATGATTTATTTCATATATCTAATGATATCCCAATTCTATTAAACCCTTTCAAAATTTATATAAAACTTAAAAACTCATTAGTAATCCATCCAAACTCTTTTAGATATTATTACCATAAAAACTCTATCAAATTTTTGATAAGTGCATTATACCAAAATTAAATCTTATTTCATGGTCTACTCTGTGACATTATGGGCCTATGTAGAATTAATAGAAATTATAAATTACATAATCTATAATTATAATAAAAGAGTGACCTAAAACAAAAAATCATTGTTACTCAAGTTACAGAGGGGTCTAGCATAATATCAATCAAACACACTCATATTTCCATATTAACATGTCTACCATAAAATGTATCATTATACATCATATGCATAATTATATAGTCTATTTTTCTAAGATATTTAATAACCACTAGACATGGAAAATATAAATCTAGTATATTTAATCTCATAAATTCTCAATTATCTAAAATAGACTGACTAGATTGAATGAATAAATTACATATTTTTATCTAAATAGTTAAGCACATCACATGTTAGTCAACTAAGAAAAGAAAATCATTTCCTCGGTTTAATTAAAATTATGGCCCATATGTTATAGTTTTCATAAAAAATGAGAAATCTCATCTTATTTAAACTCAACTATAAGGTGATGTATTTCTAGGTCCATCCCTTTTTATTTTCCTAGGGCTTTGTGATGTCTTAAGGGAGTTTAGAGGTATTATGGAATCTAGAGAGGATTTATTTTCCTTTCATAAGGTCACCACTCCATATCAGTGGGTGTGGTTCTGGCTGTTTTGATTGTCTTGGAGGTATGATAATGGTGTGTGCCATTTTAGATGAGTTTTTTGTAAGGGGTGTGTGTGTTTTAGTTTCTTATGTGGTTTTAAGAGAACCTCAAGGATTGAAATGGATTGGGTGACTATTTATCAAGTAATTTCACCTAAAGAGCTCACCTATTAGAAACTATAAGCACACCATTCCATAGGTTGATGGAATTTTGAATACTATTGTTGGAGCTGGGGTGAACCAAGGGTAGTTAAACACCCATGGTGGTCACATTTTTTCCTTAGGGTGTCCACCTATATGAAATGACCATGCTAAAAATGCATGGGGATCCCATTTTGATGATATTGGTGGGTGAATAGGTTCACCTATTTGAAATGGGCATGTAAAAATAATCAAGTTGAGGGGTGTGGTGAATATTCAAGGTGGATATCAAAGAGGCACTAAGTTTCATGTGGGTGAGGGGAAATAGTGAGTGAGGCCTCACCACACCGTAGTTATTGGGTGTTTTTGAAGGAACCTAGGGTTCATCAGAAGTGTGAAAGAGGTGTAATTTAAAATTTTCGGTTTGGATTTATATTAAAAATACTTAATACACAAAACCACTTACCCATATCTCTTTAAGGATCATGTTTAATTTAATTTAATCATGAAAATAAAATCAAACAAAATCGTAAATGTTGCCTCATTCATTTGAAGTCACTGGTTTGATTCAGTCTTCATTAATGTGTTATGGTAGAAATACGTAAAACTAGGAATCCTTTAGATCATCCACATGTGCTCCAATATTATAGGATTTTCTATCTACATTTCTCAAGTGATATCATGGGAAGTTTAATATATTTACAACATCCATTTGATCACCTGAAGAATGCGGACTCGATCGAGAAAGCAGGATTGATCCGACCTTTTTCTTCCTTTAGAATCTCTTTTTAAGAACTTGAGAGGATATTAGAGGATACATTATCTCACTAAATTGGTTAAAATGGTGGATCTAATAATTAAAGATTCCAAAATTATCTTTTATACTTAGGTTGTACTTTCCAAAATTTCACTTTGGTCCCTGTAAAGTAATAACCTTCATTTTAGACCTTTGTGAATATGTATGACTTAATAAACTTTTCAAAAATATCACAAATATTTTATCACTTTCTAGTAACAATATAAAATTTTATGTGATAAAATATAAACCATTAAATCAGCCCATAAGGTCTCTAAATAATTTAACGAACCATGAATATCTTATGTTCATTCAAAAACAATATTTTCTCATGTTCACTTTTATGATTAAACAACTTGTTAATACATTGAGAAATAAATTCAATTATTATTATTCTAAACATTAATAATATAATTGAATTAGTTTTATTTGAAATATTTCAAACTTGGGACTTCACCGTCCCCCACACATGGGGCCAACTTTGTCCTAAACTCCTATTCATTAGAATATGTGGAACTTGTGGATACACTTAGTGTGTGACCCTCTAGGTTTTTATCTCAATAGCAGTGAGTACAACCCATAGATCAAGAGAAGAGTCTAGGAACCCATCAGAACCCCTAATAAGATAAGTAATTTCATATCTATTACTTCCTCTTATGAACACTTATTGTGTAATATATTATATTTGTCTCACAATATCTCATAAAGCGGTATTCATTCTTGTTTCATCATCCTTTTGTTGATTTATATATTTCATGACCTTACTAGATGGAATTACCTTCTTATACCGTTTCCATGGTTTTATGAAGGTACTAAATTCCTGATCAATTTATCCCCACGATATATCTCTTCCTCAACTCGAAATAGAAAAATTATATCTTTATAATTCAACCAATGGCATACCACCAATGATGCACCCAACACAAACTAACTCATCGCAATTTAATTATCATGGTTTTTCCTTGCATCAAAGTACGTGATCAAATGGAACACACTGATAATGATCTCAAGTCTGAAGACCAATACACATGTTCATAGATAATAATAACCAATGATACCTAAAACATGTGGTGTTCCTATTGGTGGGTCTATCCTCATGATCTCACAACTAAAGATCACCAAGTGAGAACTTCATGAGAAGAAGTATCAATTCTTATGATCCCATAGCACCTGATAGTAAAAATCATATGTTTCTTATCAGTATGATGTATCTAGACCATAAAACATAAGTTTAATATTACTATCATAGTTTCTCGAGGTTATCATTATAGATGGGAACTATTATAACCTTTTGATATGACATGTAATCTAAGTAAATTAACATGTAAATAGTGGGTTTAGAAATATAAACACTATTATGGTAATAATAAATACATGTATATATCAAACTATATACATATGATGGTAATCAAAAGTGTTGTTAATTTTGGGTCTAGGGAACCCACTATTACAACAGTTTTGGGGTGAAATGGTTAAGTAATTTGTCCTATTATATGGTGGTTATCTGTAGTAGTGGTCTATAGGGCCTAAAATCAATTAACCATGTCTTAGTGTAAGGTTTAGTTCTGATAAAGACTTTTAAAATGGTTTTTAAAATGCATGTAAATCATGAGTTCAAATTCTTGAATTCTGGATCTTCTCTTTGATTAGAGACACCATGAGCATAGTTTGATCTATTATATCATGGTGGAGGATATTAAAACCTCATTTATAAATAGAGGTTAAGCTACCCCTTGGTTTAATTTTCCATATTTTCCCTTTTAGTCCTATTCAAACCCTTTACCTTTCAATGCTCTCAAGTCATCTTCTTGAGATTCTAAACCTTTTGGATCATCGGATTGAAGTTTCTTAGATTTATTTACTCTCTTCTCCTTGATGTTCCTTATTATTATTTGTATGAATGTTCATTTTTTTTGGATTTCCTTGGTTTTTGTATGAGTTTCAAGAAAGTATTGATGGTAGGTTGATGTACTTTAACTCTGGTGGTGTTTCCATTGGTGGTGGTTGATCCTAGATCATCTTTTCTTTCTCAAAGATTATTGAACTTCTAAACAATTTTTTTGGATTAAATACATTCTCATTTATTTTTTTTTTAATTTTGATTTTATCATTTTTTTAGTTCTTTGGGTGATTTTTATGAATTCACATAAGAAGATAAATAATTTAGGAATATGGAAAATAGAAAGGGGAAGTGATGTTCTTGAGTTTTATATAAATTCTTATGTTATTCCATGTGTTATTATTTTTGGTATATATTTGTTAATATAATTCATGAATAACTAAGAAATAATATTATGATAAAATAGATATATAATATAAGGGTAAGGGTGTGGTGTGAAAATTATATACTATGATAACTGAATCCACTGTTAATTGAATAATTGTTACATTTTTTCCTAACGATGTGAGACCCCTTATAGATGTGATTCTTTACTATGAAATCATTTATTGTTTTTTTGTTTAAACACTAAAATCGCCTCTCATAATTTAATGATAATTAAAATTTATAATAAAATATGTTATTTTCATAATATGTTCTGAAGTGATGTTTGTATTGTAACTTATATTGTATATGCTTGGAAATATAATGGTTTTAATTATTGTGCTAGTGTGGTTGGGATATATATTATGTGTGTTATTGGGAGTATGTGTGATGTATCTATGGATAAAATATATTATAGTAGTGGTGAAGTGGTTGGTTGATGAATAAAGGGGATGGTTGTGTGGTTATATTCAGGTGATGTGGGTCTTATTAGTGATGATTTATGGTATGGGGTGGAATGGAATAATATTTGAAAACTAGAATGGGTTGGAATTAAATAGATGTACGTTGTAATTAAAATTTAAATAATCAAAATGAATAGGTAACATATGGGAATAATAAATATGGGTGTTTTATTGTTATTGTAATGTCATTAAATATTGGAAAAGGTTAACACAATGAACTTAATTTTGTTGGTAAATAGTAAACATAGAAATATATTATTAAAAGAACAAATGGGAAATAGTGGCTAGATTTTGTGGTCATTTTGTGTTAATGATTAGGTTTGAGTCATATATTAATAATGGTATTAATGGATAGTGTGTGATATAATTTTTTAGTGTAAATTAGTGGTTTCGAGTGATAATTGTGGTTTGTGGTGGTGTTTCTTATCATGAACCCATAGAATGGGTTTGTGTGAGACTATCTACTCATGTATTTTTCTTATGATTTTAATACTCACCTCAACCAAGTTGGATAACCTTACCGATGCCCAAACATTTTGGGTTTTGGATTTTTTTTTTCCTCAACATCTAGGTTAGTGAGAGAAGATGGTCGTCTACCCCCTCTTCCCCACTCTTCCATCAATAGTATTATGTGGAACAACTGGTGGATAAACTTAGTGGTGATGTTATTTAGTGGGATTCATGCATGGTATGAGGAGGGAATGAGGTTGATTTCCTTCATGTTAATAAAACCATACTAATATGGACTTATAATGTGATAAATATGGATATGATGAGGTTTTTATGTGTGGTTGGGATGATTGTCATGGGTTAAGAGTTTGGTTCACCCATTATGATGTGGATAATGATATGAAAGGAATGGGAACACATGAAGTCAGACGTTTGGGAGTGAGAGTGAAAAAATATTGGGGAAGAGGTTAAGGGTAACTATTATTATATTATTAGGATATTATGTTCTTATATTGTCTAAGATACTTTTTTAGTGAACCTTATAGATGGTTGGAATGGGTAGTTGACCTTGTAAGTGCTTGTTGATTCTACTACTTGTTCCCTGGATCATTAGTAATCTATTTTCACATTTTCACAGGAGGTATGAAGGAGGATAATACTAATTATACATGTTATGATCACACTAATATATATATATACTATTTTTCATGAGATCAAGAGGTATTTGGTGATCAATATGTATCATACTATATTTTAGTAGAGAGTTGTTGTTGGTTTTTCTACCTAGGAGTTTTTTGGTACTTTAATTATTTTAGAGACCACTTGTATTTCTTTTCATACATCATGGGATTTTACTGTTATTATATCTTGGTTTATTTTATATTATGTGGTTTTTATTGGTGTATTCCATCTTAAACCTTTTATTTAACTTCATATATTAATGGTAATGCCTCCCATTGGGTGTTTTATACACTCAGTTCTAGTCGCCAACTTGTGTCTTATTGGAGGTGGGATTCATGGGTCACTCTTTCTCTTCATTGTTGGCCCTATAGGGGTAATAGTGGATGGGGGTCATTAAAGAGTGGTATCAGAGTCAATGGTTTAGAGATATTATGGATCATAGTGAATAGGCATTGGTGAGGTCTTCATGGGTTTATAGGTAAAAAACATCAATTGAACTTAGTACATGATGTATGCTAGAGAGACCAGATAGGACATGGGATTTTATGGCCCCCCATAATTTAATGCAAGGACCTTAAACTTTCCAAACAAACTAAGTGAAGTGATACTTATTATAAGGTAGATACCTGGGAGAGGTATATGCATTATGATTGGTTGTTCTTGTGTTTGTGTTTTAATGAGGGTGATTTTTGGAAAAATGAAATGAATCTAAATAGATGAATTTTATTAAATCAATTCATACCATTGAGATTAAGAGTTTCTAATTTCTTATAGACATGTTGTCTAGTCATTATCCTTATGTGGTGCAGGTTGATGAGGTTTGGTAGGATGATCTAGTTAACTGTCAGAGGATCAACCCAACTGAGGAGGTTGAGTTGTAGTATAGGACGTTGCATGATTTTTAGTATCATGGCTTAATGAAGAATGAGGGGAGTGTATCTGATTCAAAGATAGAACACTGGTTGTAGGAGTTATATATTACATTTAGTTTTATCAATTCCTAGATTGAGTATTGGGTTCTTCTATCCATTATTTAGATAAGAAGAGCAGCACATCAATGGCGGATGTTGTATCTCAGAGTGCAGAAGGGATCAAATGTATCCTGGGCCAATTTCTAGGAGTTATGTTCATATTTTTTGTCTTTAGAGATGATTTAAGTGAAGAATAAGGAGTTTCTCTACCTCTAGAAGGAATTTATAAGGGTGTGAGAGTTTGGGATTAGGTTTAATTACTTACTTAACTTTTCCCCTTACCACTTTCCTGATGAGGAGTCCAGAACAAAGCACCTTGAGGAGGCATTCTGAACAGCTATCAGATATATGGTCACTTAGTTTATATTTCTTATGTACTTAGATGTTTATAATAAGGATAAGTTGATCGAGGGTATTCATTATTAGGGAGGATTTTATAGATCATTGAGGGGAATAGCTTCATATGAAGGGTCTCGAATATCAGGACAATTGAGGTTCTAGCTGATAGGGAGTTGATCTTGGTGCTCTACTTCTTGATTTTCTAGAGCCAGTAGTTCCTACACATCTACTAGTAGCCTCTCACTTGTGTGATTTAGTTTCATAGTCCATGTAAATTGGTATAGGTAGTTCCTATCCATCTAGTGGAGTCAATTTGGTATGGGTAGTCAGTTTTTGTATCCACCTAAACAGTAGTATCCTTAGAGGCAGTTTCAGAAATTATATCAATTTTCATATCTTAAACAACTATGGTAGTAGTATTATATTCCTCAAATAAGTGATGGTGTAGGTAGGGGTTATCTTTGTGATGTACCTCACCCCCATAGACCCATAGTGGATTGTGGCTATTAAGGTGTACATCAATAGGTTCAGAGAGACTAAGGAGTTGGCATGGATTGTTACACGTTATCAAAGTGCCAATACATGATGGTCCAAATATAATTTGTGTTATGATTTTACTTCCACTTATATTGGTTTATTAATTGTTTGATTTGGGAATATCTCACTTCTTATCACCATCCTTAGTTTTTGTTTTGGTATGAAAGGTAAATAGGCTTCCAATACCCCTAGTGTTAACTAAAATAGTTGAAGTTTAGTCGATTTTTTTTCATATGTGTTGGGAATACGAACTAATTTTAGGGAAACATCAGTCATTTGAGTATTTATTCCAACTACAGATACAAAAATATGATGTAATTATTATCATGGATTGGTTTTGTCCTATATGTGTAGCTATATATTTCTTTCTAAGGAGTATTGTATTCTATGGTGTGGAGGGTCGGTGCGTGTTTTTTTTCTATATAGAAAGGTTATAAAATAGTTCATAGGTGTTTGAATCTATTATTTTTCATAGCTAAAAAATTGACCCTAAAATAAGTAGGGGATTAAGAAGTGGAGTTTCCTAAGGTCTTTGATGGGTATTTGAATGTTTTCCCCAAAGAAGTTTTGAAATTACCCTCTCAACATGACATCAAGTTTGGGATAGAATTAAAACCAAGTTCTTCAATGATTTTTATGGATTTGTATCAAATAAATCCTTATAAACTTGGGAACTAAGGATATATGTCAATGGTTTGACATGTAAGGGATTAATCTAACCTAGTGTATCTTTTTTAGGTGCTCTAGTGTTGTTATACAAGAAGGGATATGATGGTTTGAGTCTATGTTCGGATCACTTATGGTTAAACTAGGTGTTAATCGATAATAGTTATCCTCTTCATAGGATAGATGAATTATTGTAACACCCCAAGGTTTTCTAAAAATAAATTGAAATGCTTGAAATTTTCCTTAAGGTAGATATTTATAAGTATCCTTTAAACATAATTTTATTTCTTCTATGTTTTGAATTTCAAGAAATTGTCATCTATAATTGTGTTCAGTATGTTATTTAGAGTCTGATGAAACCAACTTGTTTTTTTGTGAATAGTAACATACCCTTATGAATAGTAATATTAATAGTAATATGACCCTAATGAATAGTAAATTTTATTATTATTTTATTTTCTTAAGGCTAGAAGATAATAACATCTTGGTAAATTTTTCATTGTGATAAAGAAGTAGTTGTAGAATTAGAACTGTTAATTTTTGAATTAAGTATGATTTTATTTAAAAATAAAATTAATAATATTTAGAAAATTATTTTTCAAAAATGTACTTCATTTTTTTATTCTACATGTCGAAAAATGGTTAGGGAAAATTTTTGGGATTTTTTTCTGAAATTCAAGAATTTTTTATGAATAGTAAAATACAATAAAATACGATAAAATACGATAAATGGTAAATACATGATTTAATGCATCGTAGGTGATTCAAGGATGATTTAAGACCACTTGGTTCGAACTCACATTCCATTATTACTATTTAGGGTCACTTTCATTGAGATTATTCATAGTCTTGATAAAAATATTATAATAATGATTAAAATAATCTAAAATACCTCACCTCCTCCACTACAAATACCACCCTCACTCCCCTCTTCCTCCCACACCTCTAAAGCCTTGAGAATTGTCTAATTTATACCAAATTCCCTCCCCAATATTTTTCCACACGTCCTAGAGCTTCTGGTCTCACCAAAAGACCAAAATTAAAGCCCTTAAGAAGGATCTCAAGGAGAAGAGATCAAGAGGTAAACAACCTCTTTTATTTTCTTTCTTTTCTTTTATTTTATGTTATTATCTTCCATTACTTTTGTATTTTGTTGGGATATTTAATTAAATATTCCCACTTAATGTCCATATTATGTATTAATGATGATATATTCCCTTCCTCTCATCGATCTTGTTTTTATGAAATTTTGAGAGACGTCGTTAGGCTGCCGAATTTTCATGAGAAATTTCTCAAGTTTTCTTTTATTTCATGATTCCTTTTTCTTATTTCCTAACCCCTCTTATCCATGATGAATTAAATATAAAGAATCATGTATACTATGGATTTTATCATGTTTATGGAAAATTCCTCATCAATATTCTTCTCATCTCCCACTTATTTAAGGAATAAAAACATTGTTCGTGATGTGTCGAATTACCGACATCGTGGACGATGTAACTTCAATTTCCATTAATTCTTCCAAGTCTGGTCATTAAACCATTTATATGGCTGAACCATGTTATAATATATGTTTTATGACTCACCCATTGTTCTGGAATTCTTTTGTACCCATGGTTCTAATTTATAATACAAAACAAGGTTGTTATTATCAAATAACCACTAAAATGATCTAAACGAATATCATTAATGTTCTAACTTATGAATCATCCTCATGTAAGAATTAAAAATGATGAATGAAATGATTTATGTTACTAGATATATGTAAATACTACTCTATTCCAATTCTTGAGTTTCACTTCAAATCGACAAGAATGTCCACCATGAACCAATCATAAAAATCATTTAAAGAATTCACCCAAAAAGAGTGCAAAGGGAAAAATACTAACAATTAAGGGTGAAATGATGTTATGAAATGATCATATGAGATTTTATAAACATGAAAATGTTTCTATAAAATATTAATAACACTTTTTTAACCATTATACAGGAGGTTTAAACATTTTGGAAGTAGAAAAAACCCAAGGTAAGGGAATTCTTAACCCGATTTCCATTCTTTGGGTTAACTTTATAATTCATTATTTATGTGCTATTTAAATTGTTTGTGTGATGGGTTCTGTTTATATTATGTTTTATTATGTATATTTACAGTATATATACACACTACATCCACTATTTTAAGTCTCTCCTCAATTGTATGATTTTTATAAGGGGATTTTCTTTAAAAATCCTCTTTTTAAATTCGGTTTTACGATGTTCCGAAGTAATGTTTTTATGGAATTATTCATGTTGTATGATTATGTTTTGGTTCTTGGAAATTATTTATGATTAATGGTGGGACCTATATTTCCCTCCAATTAATTGGGTATGATTATGTTGGAGTTCGTCTGTATGGTTACTCCAAGTGTAACTATGATGGTTACACAAAGTAAGGTAGTCGTGAGGGTTACAAATTATAAGGTAGCCAAGAATGGTTACAAGATTATGTAAGTAATGCCTCAAGATACCTTTATCATTATATTTATGTTCTCATGTTTTGTGTGTATTTTGTGTAAATATCATGTTAAACAACGTAAGTATATATGGGTGACAAGCATGTCTTTTGAAAATGTTTTCATAAGTTACGAGTATTCATGGACTAATGTGCTCTTTCCTTCTTTTTCATACCTTACTGAGCTTTTAGGCTCATCCCAAGTTTTTAAATGATTTTCCACAGGTTAATGGATGTTTAATATAGGGAATGAAGACATGTTAAATGTTGAATAATTGTCAAGGAGTCTTGTTTTAAGTTTTAATGTTTTATATTTTGAAAAAAAATAGAAACTATTTTTATGGTATCCACTCTGTAATAATGTGTAATGTTATGAATGTATTATGTCCCAATTATCTAAAGCTATAAACTTTAAAATATTCTCAATTTAAAAGGAATTTTTTTCTTTATTGAGTTCAATATTATGTATGTAATAATGTTGGGTCCTTATAGTTGGTATCAAAGGATGGTTTAGATAACTTTAGGGGATAGGGTGATGTTAATAGAATTCCATAAATGATTTTCACTCTATGTTTAATTTGAAATGTTATAGCATTTAAAGATTACCATTCTGCTTTATCTAAGACATTTTTGTTCAGAATGGTTGTTCGTAGAAGGAACAGGGATGCTGAAGAGGAGAGGCACTAACAGAATGACATCCTTCCAGAACTACAGCCCGGAATGGTAGGGATTGGAACTGAGAAGTTTGTGACAGTAATGGCTCAGCTAACGCAGACAATAAATGGTGGTGGAATCCATGCAAGAGGACCAATAGAGGTACCACAACGGAACATGATAGTAGTGGGAAATTTTATGAGACAACATCCTCCTACATTCAATGGATCTTCTGACCCAGTAGCAGCTAAAGGATGGATCAAAGCCCTTGAAAAGATATTCGATGTAATGGGATGTTTTGAAAATCAAAAGGTAAGTCTTTCCATTTATTGTTTTTAAGGGGAAGTTGATCAATGGTGGTCAATGGTAAGTAATATCAGGGGTAGAGAGGATTTTGATGCCTTATATTGGGATGAATTTAAAAGTCTTTTCCTTGAAAAATATTTTCCTAAGGTGGTGCGACTTAGAATGGAGAAGAAATTACTTGAATTGAAATAGAAAGAGGAAGACTCAGTGGTTGTGTATGAAGATAACTTCACCCGACTGGTGAGGTATGCTCCAAATCTTATTCTAGATCTTGATAGAAAAATCAACCTCTTTTACTTAGGATTGAAGCCAAGGTATCGAAGGGCATTGTCCTCCCGTGAATTCAAAAGTTATGAGAAACTTGACCGATGTGCTGAGAGGGTAGAGATGGAGTTTGATGATGATCAGGTTCATTTTGGAAACAAAGAGAATAAGAGGTCCAGTTGGCAAGAAATGGGTAAGAATCAACCAAAGAAATTTGATGGTAAGAGAATACAATTTCCAGTTTGCGAAAAGTGTGGCAAGAAACACCCTGGGGAATGTCTTATTAAAACTAGGAAGTGTTTTAAATGTGGTAAGTTTGGACATATGGCCCGAGATTGTAATGAAAATGATCCAAAGACTAATCCTGATAAGCAGACTGTAAAGTGTTTTAAATGTGGTGAAATGGGTCATTATGAAAATGTCTGCCCAAAGAGAGATCCAAATGATGCAAAGAAGCCAGACTACAAGCAGAAAGGTGTAGTGAGATCCTTTGTGACTACGTCAGCAGATGTCGGGCCATCCAATGAAGCTGTATCAGGTAATTTGTTTGTTCACTCATATTTTTCTAAAGTTTTGTTTGATAGGGGGTCTACACATTCCTTCATCTCTCAGAAATTCTCTGGTAAATTGGAAATATCACCTCAACAAATGAGACCCGAACTTGTTGTTAAAACACCAGGGGGGATGTTATAGTAAGGAGGAATTATAAGAATCTTTCTATTGTGGTATGTGGAAAGACATTACCTGCGAACCTTGTTGGTTTACCCTTAGTTGAGCTTGATGTTATTCTGGGGATGGACTGGATTTTTGATTATCATGCTAAGATTGATTATAGAGCTAAATAAGTTGTTTTTCAAGAGTTTCAGTTTGTATACAATAATGAACCCATACAATTGATAACATATCAGGAAGCTGAGAAACTATTAAAAGATGGAAATGAAAGTTATCTTGCTCATATTGTTGAAAACAAGGGAACTATTCAAATTAATGATGTTCCAGTGGTAAAAGAATACCCTGATGTTTTTCTTGATGAGTTACCTGGTGTCATACCTGATCGAGAAGTCAAATTAACAATTCACTTAGTTCCTAATGCTAATACAATTTCAAAACCCCCATATTGTATGGCTCCAATATAACTTCTTTAATTGAAAAATTAGTTTTGGGATTTGCTTGAAAAATGCTTCATTCGTCCTAGCACTTCACCATGGGGAGCCCCTATTTTTTTTGTTAAGAAGAAAGATAGTTCCATGATACTTTGCATTAATTATAGAGCTTTGAATAACATCATTGTTAAAAACAAGTATCCTTTGCCTCATATTGATGACATTTTTTATCAGCTCCAGGGAGCTCAGTATTTCTCCAAGATTGACTTGAGATCCGGATACCATCAGTTGAAGGTGAAGGAGGATGACATCCTGAAAACAGCCTTTCATACTAGATATGGGCATTATGAATTTGTTGTTATTCTGTTTGGATTAACTAATGCACTTTTTGTATTCATGAATCTTATGAATAAATTATTTCATGAGTTCTTGGATATGTTTTTGGTTGTATTTATTGATGAAATTATGGTATTTTTTAAAAATAAGGAGGAGCATGAAAAACATCTAAGGGTTGTTTTGAAAACTTTAAAAGAAAAGAAACTATATGGAAAATTTAGCAACTGTGATTTTTGGTTGCAACAGATTTCTTTTCTTGAGCACATTGTAAATAAGGATGGAATAATAGTTGATCCTGCCAAAAAAAAGTAGTTGATGAATGTACAAGACCCACAAATGTTACAGAGATTCGTATTTTTCTGGGCTTAGCAAGTTATTACCGACGGTTTGCTAAGAACTTTTCACGGTTATCTAGCCCGATAACTAAGTTAACATGGAAAGGGGTTAAATTTGTTTGGATAGAATAATGTGATGTTTATTTTTAGGAACTGAAGAAGAGATTGGTGAATGCTCCAGTTTTGGCCTTACCTTCCTAAAATGGTGAGTTTTTCATCTACAGTGATGCTTATTTGAAGGGACTTGGTTGTGTTTTGATGCAGAATGATCAGGTAATTTCCTATGCTTCAAGACAACTTAAACCTCATGAGCTAAATTATCCCACACATGATTTTGAATTGGCAGCTGTGGTTTTTGCTTTGAAAATTTGGAGGCATCATCTATACGGAACCAAATGCCAAATATATACTGACCATAAAAGTATAAAGTGTATATTCACTCAGAAGGAATTAAACATGAGGTAGAGAATATGGATAGAACTGATAAAGGATTATTACTGCACGATCAATTACCATCCTGGAAAAGAAAACAAAGTAGCGGATTCCTTAAGTCGGAAACATCATGCATCATTAACCATGTTACGTTTGGAACATGATCCCTTGATAAATGATTTGATGAATTTTGGCTTAGAAGTTGTAGGGGCAGGGAATACCTCTGTTTTGTTTCAGGTTTCAGTGCAGTCTTCATTGTCAGACAGAATTAAGAAAGCGCAGAAGGAAGACTGTGAGCTACAAAAAAAGGTAGAATTGGTTAAAATGGGTAAGTTTCCGAAATTTAATCTTGATAAAGATTGTGTTTTAAGATTTGGTAAAAGGTTGTGTGTGCATTGTGTTTCTCAGTTGAAGAAAGAATTGTTGTGCGAAGCTCATAGTTCTCCATTTTCTGTTCATCCTGGCAGTACTAAGATGTACAGAGACCTTCAGGAGTATTATTGGTGGGATGGAATGAAAAGAGATATTGTTGATTTTACCATGAGATGTTTGACATGTCAATAGGTTAAAGCAGAGTGATAGTTACTAAAGGAGATTCTTCAGCCTTTTCCAGTGCCAGAGTGGAAATGGGAGAATGTATCCATGGACTTTGTGGTGGGACTACCAAAGACTTCTCGAGGTAACAATGTGATTTGGGTTATTGTTGATCGGCTAACAAATTCTGCACATTTTCTTTTTATTCGAGATACAATGTATTTGGATCATATTTCTCGATTGTACCTCAAGGAGATTTTCAGGTTACATGGAGTTCCTCTTTCAATTGTGTCTGACTGAGATCCCAGGTTCACTTCTAAATTTTGGAAGGGACTTCAGAATTCATTGGGAATAGAGTTGAATTTCAGTATATATTTTCATCCTCAATCAGATGGGAAGTCAGAACGAACAATTCAAACTTTGGAGGATATGATTTGAGCTTGTTCAATGGACTATCAAGGAAGTTGGGATCAGCATCTTTCATTAGTTGAGTTTTCTTATAATAACTGTTTTCATTCTAGTATTCAGATGGCACCTTTTGAGGCCTTGTATGGGAAGCGGTGTCGGACTCCTATGTTTTGGGATGAAGTCGTTGAAAGAAAGTTGATGAGGCCAGAATTAGTAGAAGAAGTGGCTGAAAAAGTGAGGATGATCCAGTAGCACATGATGACAACTCAGAGAAGGCAGAAAAGTTATGCAGATAACAGAAGGAAAGACTTCTCTTTCGAGGTAGGTGACCATGTTTTCCTTAAAGTCTCTCCTTGGAAAAGTGTGATGCATTTCGGTAAGAAAGGAAAGCTATGTTCATGGTTCATCGGTCCTTTTTAAATCTTGGAGAAATTTGGAACAGTTGCATACTGCGTAGCTTTGCCTCCGAGTTTGTTTCAGGTACACAATTTTTTTCATGTTTCTATGTTGAGAAAGTATGTGCCAGATTCATCACATGTCTTGAGCCCGAAAGCAGTTCAGTTGGAAGAGAACCCTTCTTATGAAGAGAAACCGGTTCAGATTCTTGATCGAAGAGAACAGGTATTATGGAATAATGCAATCTACCAGGTAAATGTTTTGTAGAGAAACCACATGGTTGAAGAAGCAACATGGGAGTCTGAAAATGCAATGAGGGAAAAATACCCTCAGTTGTTTAATAAGTAAATAAAATTGTGAGAATGCAATTTCAAGAAGGTGGGGATAATGTAACACCCCAAGTTTTTCTAAAAATAAATTTAAATTCTTGAAATTTTGTTTAAGGTAGATATTTATAAGTATCCTTTAAACATAATTTTATTTCTTCTATGTTTTGAATTTCAATAAACTGTCATCTACAATTGTGTTCAGTATATTATTTAGAGTCTGATGAAACCAACTTGTTTTTTTTTTGCGAATAGTAACATACCCTTAAGAATAGTAATATGAATAGTAATATGACCCTAATGAATAGTAAATTTTATTATTATTTTATTTTCTTAAGACTAGAATATAATAAAATCTTGGTTAATTTTTCATTGTGATAAAGAAGTAGTTGTAGAATTAGAACTGTTAATTTTTGAATTAAGTATGATTTTATTTAAAAATCAAATTAATAATATTTAGAAAATTATTTTTCAAAAATGGACTTCATTTTTTTATTCTACACGTCGAAAAATAGTTAGGGTAAATTTTTGGGATTTTTTTTCTGAAATTCAAGAATTTTTTATGAATAGTAAAATACGATAAAATACGATAAATGCTAAATACATGATTTACTGCATCATAGGTGATTCAAGGATGATGTAAGCCCACTTGGTTTGAAATCACATGCCATTATTACTATTTAGTGTCACTTTCATTGAGATTATTCATATTATTGATAAAAATATTATAATAATGATTAAAATAATCTAAAATACCTCCCCTCCTCCACTATAAATACCACCATCACTCCCCTCTTCCTCCCACACCTCTCAAGCCTTGAGAATTGTCTAATTTCTGAAAAATTACCTCCTCAATATTCTTCCACACGTTTTAGATCTACTGGTCTCACCAAAAGACCAAAATCAAAGCCCTTAAGAAGGATCTCAAGGAGAAGAGATCAAGAGGTAAACAACCTCTTTTATTTTCTTTCTTTTCTTTTATTTTATGTTATTATCTTCCATTCCTTTTGGATTGTGTTGGGATATTTCATTAAATATTCTCAATTACTGTCCATATTATGTATGAATGATGATATATTCTTTTCCTCTCATCAATCTTGTTTTTATGAAATTTTGAGAGATGTCGTTAGGCTGCCGAATTTTCGTGAGAAATTTCTCAAGTTTTCTTTTATTTCATGATTCCTTTTTCTTATATCCCCACCCCTCTTATCCAAGAGGAATGAAATCTAAAGAATCATGTATATTCTTTATTTTCTCATGTTGATGGAAAATTACTCATCAATATTCTTCCCATCTCCCACTTATTTAAGGAATAAAAACATTGTTCGTGATGTGTCGAATTACCGATATTGTGGACGATGTAACTTCAATTTCCATTAATTCTTCCAAGTCTGGTCATGAAACCATTTATATGGTTTAACCATGTTATAATATATGTTTTATGACTCACCCATGGTTCTTTAATTCTTTTGTACTCATGGTTCAAATTTATAAGACAAAACAAGGTTGTTATTATCAAATAACCACTAAAATGATCTAAACGAACATCATTAATGTTCTAACTTATGAATCATCCTCATGTAAGAATTAAAAATTATTAATGGAATAATTTATGTTACTGTATATATGTAAATACTACTCCATTCCAATTCTGGAGTTTCACTTCAAATCGACAAGAATGTCCACCATGAACCAGTCATAGAAATCATGTAAAGAATTCACCCAAAAAGAGTGCAAAGGGAAAAATAATAACAATTAAGGGTGAAATGATGTTATGAAATGATCATATGAGATGTTATAAACATGAACATGTTTCTATAAAATATTAATAACACTCTTTTAACCATTATAAATGAGGTTTAAACAATTTGTAAGTAGGAAAAACCCAAGGTAAGGGAATTCTTAACCCGATTTCCATTCTTTGGGTTAACTTTCTACTTCATTATTTATGTGATATTTAAATTGTTTGTGTGATGGGTTATATTTATATTATGTTTTATTATGTGTATTTAAAGTATATATACACACTCCATCCACTCTTTTAAGTCTCTCCTCAATTGTACGATTTTTATAAGGGGATTTTCTTTAAAAATCCTCTTTTTAAATTCGGTTTTACGATGTTCCAAAGTAATGTTTATATGGAATTATTCATGTTGTATGATTATGTTTTGGTTCTTGGGAATTATTTATGATGAATGGTGGGACCTATATTTCCCTCCAATTCATTGGGTATGATTATGTTGGAGGTCGTCCGTATGGTTACTCCAATTGTAACTACGATGGTTACACAAAGTAAGGTAGCCGTGAGGGTTACAAATTATAAGGTAGCCAAGAATGGTTACAAGATTATGTAAGTAATGCCCCAAGATACCTTTATGATTATATTTATGTTCTCATGTTTTGTGTGAATTTTTTTTAAATCTCATGTTACACAAAGTAAGTATATATGGGTGACAAGCATGTCTTTTGAAAATGTTTTCATATGTTACGAGTATTCATGGACTAATGTGCTCTTTCCTTCTTTTTCATACCTTACTGAGCTTTTGTGCTCATCCCAAGTTTTTAAATGAATTTCCACAGGTTAATGGATGTGTAATACAAGGAATTAAGACATGTTAAATGTTTAATAATTGTCAAGGAGTCTTTTTTTAAGTTTTAATGTTTTATATTTTGAAAAAAAAATGGAAACTGTTTTTATGGTATCCACTCTATAATAATGTGTAATGTTATGAATGTATTATGTCCCAATTATCTAAATCTCTAAACTTGAAAATATCCTCGATTTAAAATGAAGTTTTTTCTTGATTAATTTCAATATTATTTATGTAATAAGGCCGGGTCCTTATAATTATTTTATTAGACAAGGGGATATTGTTGGTTTTTTAAGATCAATATGCACTCTAGGTATCATCAATAAGGGTTAAGGAGGAGGAAATTTTAATAACCACTTTTTTTGTGTCTATATGGGTACTTTAAGTTTGTTTTAATATTATTTGGTGTCACAAACTCACACATTTTGTTAATGGAACTCATGAACACTATGTTCCATGAGTTCCTAGACCAGATTTTAGTCATGTTCATTGATGAAATTCTTATATACTTGAAGTTGGAAGAGGAGAATTTAGAATTCATAAGATCTATTTTCTGGGATCTTTTACACCACAAGATCTATGAAAATGATTCCAAATTGAATTTTTGGATGTGGTAGGTATAATTACTTGAATATGTAGTGTCTCATTGAGGGGTGGTGGTGGATCCCTTAAAGGTTGAGGTGATTATTTCTTGGAAAAAACCTAAAAACAAGGAAGAGGTATGTAGCTTCCTAGGTTTGAGAATATATTATTGGAGGTTCATGGATAAATTATCATGATTCTCATTCTCATTTAAAATATTATCTAGAAAATACTAGGCTTTCGTATGGAATAATCAGGGTTATGAGGATTTTGACTACCTAAATAAGAAGGCAATAAATTCTCATATTCTATGGATACCAAAGGAAGGAGTGATATTTGAGGTCTTCTATAATTCTTCCCATATAGGTTCAGTATATCCTCTAATGTATCATAGGGTGGTGATCTTCTATGGTTCTAGGTAGTTATTTCTCCATGAGCTTAATTATACCGTATATGAAATTGATTTAGTAGTTGTGGTTTCTAATTTGAATTTGTGGTGACATTACCTTACTAGAGAGTGTATTTTGGTCTTAAAGGGTTATAAAAACTTGAGGTAATTATTCTCTAAGTGGGATCCATACCTATTTCTACAGTAGTGGATAGAGTTTCTTTAGGAAAATGAATTTGATATCTCCTACTCCCTAGGGAAAAGAAATGTGGTTGTTGATGTGCTGAGAAAAAAATCATGGCAATACATTGTCTGGGAATATGAGGATACTTAGATAGGATATGAGATATAATATTTATATACCTTGGTGAATGGGAGGTTGATGGAAGTGGGTGTTTTTATTATATGGTAGTGTAATTATCCTTATTTATATAGGTGAAGGAGTCTTAGTGGGGGACTTAAAAGTGAAGGTGATGAAATACCATGATACTCATAGTGACACATTGGAGGGTTGTTTAGATGATGAGAAGTATCTTATGGTTTTCTAAGGTAGGTTGTGAATTTCATAATAAATTTGAGAGGAGGCCCTTCATGAGTTCTATGGATCACCTCTAGTGCATCCTATTTATCTAATATGTATCATGATTTGAGGAGGCAAGTTTAGTGGCTTGGGATGAAGAGGTCATTAATGGAGTTTGTATCATAGGGATTTATCTACCATTAGGTAAAGGAAAAGTGTTGAGTTATAGGAGGTTTGTTTCAATTACTAATTTCCTTGAGTGGAAGTGGATGGACATATCAATAAACTTTTTCACTATATTTCCACAAGCCCAAGGAGGGTATGATGTTATTTGGGTGACCATGGACTGACTGAAAAATTCATCCCATTTCCAGATGATTAAGGAATCAGGTGTCATATATGCTCTATTAAGGTGGTATGTGAACAAGACAGTGAGACTCCATGGGGTATTAAGAACCATCATTTTGGATAGGGATATTATTATTACCTAAATTATTGAGGGTAGTATTTATTGTATTTTTAGATCTAATTTACACCTTATCATGGTATTCACATGAAAATAGATGGGAAGATTGATCAGACTATCTAGACCTTGAAAGATTTGTTGGAGGTTTGTTTCTTGTATTTTTTAGAGTCCTAGATGAATCGGTTTCTTTATTGGATTTCACTTACAATAACCATAAACATGTCTCTTTTGAATATTTTTATGGGTGACCTTATCAATCCCCATTATTCTAGACTGAGATTAGAGAGATTTTTGTCCTTGGACTAGATGTTTTTCATAGAAAGATTAAGAAGGTCTAGGTGATTTGAGAACGAATGAAGGTAGCATAGGACCGTTGTAAGTCCTACACTAATTAGAGTAGGAGACCCTTGGAGTTTCAAGTTAGGGTTCATATATTCCAAAAGGTATATTCTTGTCATGAATAGTGAAGGTTCATTCATATGAGTAATGTTTCTCCTTGATTTTTTTTAAATTTCACAGTGTTTGAACTTGTTAGATCCATTTTTTATCAATTATCACTTCCCCCATAGATGATATGGATACATGATTTCTTTCATGTGTCGCATATTTTCTAGTATCTTCATGATAATATATATGTAATTTGTTGGATAAATATGGACATTTAGGAAGATTTAACCTTTGAGGAGTGTCCTATTAAGATCCCTGATCATTAGGATAAGAAGTTGTGTGGAAATTGTATACCCTCGATTCATGTCTAGTGGTGTAACAATATATTGGAGTGTATATGGGAGTGAGAATCATAAATAAAATATTAATATCTTGATTTATTTTTATGTTTGATCCTTAGTTGAAATTAATTGTTTGAACCTTTCTTATTTTATGAGATTATAGATGTTATTACATGTTTATTTTCTCTTTCCTCATGTTGTGTTGGTGGTGTTTTGATCTAGCGATGTCTGTGAGAGGTATCACATAGTATGGTTGTTCAGACCCCTTTCTTTTACTTCCATGTTTTTGTTTTAAATTCCTAAGGATGAGAATTGTTTGAGAGGTATCTGATGTAAAATATTGGATCTCAGGTTCCTCCCTTTGTGTTTTATTAGTACTTGGAGCTGCCATGATCAAGTTCAAATGGGTTAAAAAGGCTATAGATAATTTCATGGTTGTTTATATGGTCACCACATTATAGAAGTGGTTATGGTGATGGTCGTTTTCAATGCCTTGGATCTATGAGCATGGGGTAGGCTATTTTGGTTGACTATTTTTAAAGGGGTGAGCGTTTTGGAGTTTCTAAGGTGGTATTGGGTGAACCATGGGGATTGAAATGGATTTAGAGACCATTTTGTAAGGCATTTTACAAAAATAGATAAACTTTTGGGAATTAGAATCACCCCATGTCATAGGTTTTGGGAATTATGAGTATCCCTTTTGGATCTAGGGTGCACCACGAGCAATGAAACACTCATGGTGGTCACCTTTTTTCCTTAGGGTGTCCATCTTTATGAAATGGCCACACTAAAAATTCTTGGGGATCCCATTTAAATGGGAATAGTGATTATATAGGTTTAACTATTTTAAATAGGCATGTTTAAATTCTCATTTCAAGGGGTATAGTGGCGAGTCAAGGGGTATTTTTCAAGATGTTGAGTTTCATGTGGGGGAGGGGGAATAGTGAGTGAGTCATCGCCATATTGTAGTGCTTGATCATGGTGAGGTGAAACATAAAAGGAATTTTTCCAAAATTATGGTGTCCAGGATGAGTGTTTATTAATAGGTCCTAAATTCCATTCACCACACTATAGTGTAAGTCACGGTGTTGGTCAAGACTTTAAAAAAATTAAAATGCGTGGAAATCAGGGGTTAAAACACTTGAGTTCTAAATATCCTCTTTGACTGGAGGCACCACAGGTGTATTGATATCCACTATAATGTGGTGGAGGTTATGCGACCTCCTATATAAATAGATATAGGCTATAATTGAAATGTAAATTCTTGGAAAGAATGAGTAACATATCGGAATATTAAATATCAGTGTTGGATTTTGGGTGGTTTGTCATTAAATATGGGAAATTTTTGTCATAATGAACTTAATGTGGTTGGTAAATGGTAAACTTGGAAATCGAATAATAAATTAATGAATGGAAAACTATGTTTGGTTGGTGTGTCTATTTTGAGTGGTAGTGTGTGGTTTTGTTGTGTATTAGTAATGGAAGCAATGGATGATGCGTGGTAGAAGTTGTTTGTGGAATGTGGTGGTGTCGTAGTGATAATTGTGGTCCATAGTAATGTTGTTTATCATAAAACCATGGGATGGGCTTCCATGTGACTATCTATTCATGTATTATTATTATGATTTCTATTGGGAAAAATCCATCGATGTGTCCTCTTGGTATGATTTGGGTGTGATTGTGTTTGTTGACAAAGCCATATGACCATGAATGAGTATGGTTGGTGTTTTCTAGAAGTAGGTTTTTAAGGTGGCGTAGTTTCCCAGTGTTTGCCAATTTTTTGGGCCTCAAAATCAGGAATTTGTGTTTGGAAATGTGAGGATTTATTCATAGGACTAAATGGTGTGAAGAGGGGAGAACGGAATCAGAAAACGAAGAGAAAACAGAACCTAGGACATGGATCATGTACATGTCTGAGAAGAGTACGTAGTCGCGTACCAGGCAGTGAGACCGATACGTGGGAGCGGTTCGTGAAACCGAAAATAGTTCATGGTAGAAGGTATTGCGGTATGTGGATGGATTTTCATTAGTGGAGGAGATTGACCACGTAGGATAAAAGGTAGTACATGGGCCACGTATGAAAAATGGTTCATAGGATGTCTTGTGGTTCGTGATGGTAGGAGGATCGGTATGCAGTGGAGGCTATACCGAATCAAAGATTTGGTAAATCTTGGATTAGCGAAGATTGTGGATATATTTTCCTATATAATAATCATTAATCCCACCAATTATTAGGGAGACTGAATATTATTAGAGAGTATCTTTTTTCTCTAGGATTCCAGAAAAGTCCGAAGGAAGTTCGCGAGGGAGAATTCTACGAAAGTTGAAGTGGTTCGCACGAAAGAAATTTTGCCAAAGGTTTTTGCGGTGAACTATAACCCGCATAGGATACGGTACATGGAGGAAGAAGGCATGGTATGTAGGTGATTTCTAAAAGTAGTCCATGAATAGAGAAAAGTTCATGGAAATAGGTTTATTCATGGAGGAGGTTCGTGGAGTCAGTATGCAGAGACGGTACGCGATATAGAAGGTCGAGACAGCCTGTGGACGAAGGGAGGTTCCCAGAAGCGGAAGCAGTATGCGGAGGAGGTGTCCCGCATACCATACCCAGTACACAATACAGAGTGGAACAAGTTGGTTCACAATTTTCACAAGGAAGCTTGCAAGAGCTTCAAATTAGGTTGCAAAATTATTTTCCGGTGCCTAGCAGTACTCAGGAAGATGGAATTCATTTATGGTTGAAAAAGGAACTTGAATAGAGCATCTACCTAAAGTTGAGGTTACAGGAATTCATAAAAATGAAGGAACCTACATGTCCATAAACTATGTTTGACCTACACATCCATAAACTATGAGTGGATTCCTTTTCAAGATCAGTGAGCGAAGGAAGAGGAAGACGGTGATCCTTTCCACCGATAGTGAGCTAGAGAAAGAAGCATAGGGAGTGACCCTTGGGAATGTAGTGATCATACCCTAAACCTTGTAAAGGCAGTGAACCTGGGCATAGAATATCTAGCCCGAACTTTGTACTCATTATTGGTAGTGATCCTTAGTGAATTTGGAACATCGGCACATCATCGTTGTATGCTCCTTAGATGTAGCCTAGTGAGGGTGAACCAAGTAAAAATCATTGTGTCTTGTGCATGATTTCACATATCTTCATATATTTCTAACCAGAGGAAGGGAGAAGTGAGTTTTTTTTAACAATGAAACAAGATCCAAAGGGGAAGAAGTTTCAATCTATCATACCCTGATTCACCCCCCCCCCCTCAGGGTATTCGACCTTGTGGACCAAAAAATTGTTAGAACCATGATTGTATTTTCATAAATTGGAGTATGTTTTTTGTTTTCTGTCAATCCTCAGTGGATGTTCAGAATATGTGCTGACAAAGTGATCTTATAGTTCAAGCAGATAACAGTATTGAAGGTGACACCGTTTTCCAGTGTTTTCCAAATTTCTGTACCTCAAAATTGACAAATGGAGAAAAGTGTTTTTGACAAAGTGACTTTCGTGCCGATTACTTGGAAGCTTGGAAACTTGAACTCCATATGTTTTTCAAGATCAGAACATCAAAATATGTTAAAGGAAGAAGGGGTGCCCAAGTTTTGAGTTTGGTCGCACAAGTGACTAGCGCGGTAGTGACTAGGGCGGCTGGACTTGCATGCCGATGCACAGGATGTCCATAATGCCTATAAATAGTGGACCACCCCTCCTCTTTTGGAGAGAAGTTCGAGACTTAGAGAAATTCAGAGCTCCCGTTGCGCAAGTGTAGTGGTCTCACAAGTGGTTGTGTGGTCACGTAAGTAGAAGTTGCGTGATTGTGGTTTGTTGCGCATCCAAGGTGGTTTGGATGAGAAAGGGTGTGAGTCGCCCAAGTTTTGAGTTGGAGAAGGAGGTGTCGCACATGTGGTTTGGTGACACTTGCATGGAAGGATTAGAAGAAGTGCGACAGTTGATAGTTGCGCGCCAAAATCAGTTTGGGCGTAAGAGGGTGTGAGTCGCGCAAGTTTGAAGTTGAAGAAGTGAGTGTCGTGCAAGTGGTAGAGGTGAACTTGTGTGCCATTATTGAAACTTGTGTGCTGGCTTGGAGAAGCGTTCCAGGTGTGGTTGAAGCACGCCAGTCTTTTTGGAGCTGCACGAAAGCTGTAAGATTGCCTGATAGCTTCAGTACAAAGTGAGATTCATCTACGGGCGGAAGTTGGAATTCAACAGAGCATCTACATACAATAGAGGATGTATTCTTTAGTGATGATGAAGAGACCTTCACGTCTATAAACTGAGTGGGACTTCACCAAAGGCAGTGATCCAGGGGGATTCAATGGGAGTGACCTGAGGGACGCAGTAGGCTATCCCTGAACAGTTGTAAAGGCAGTGAGCCTGGGATAGAGTGACTGTTCTTGAACCTTTTTAATCCACAACGAGTGAAGAATAGTGGAATTTGGTATGACCGACAACCTGTCGGCATATTATCATTGGACATAACCCTTTGTGGTGAACCAAGTAAAAAGTGTTATGTCATCTCTTTGCATGTGAATGTTTTATTTATTCTCATATCCATCATACAGGTTAAACTAGTTTATACCAACGTGGGAACAATATCCGTCAGTTTAAAAGAAAAATTTGACACCCTGATTCACCCCTCCCCTCTTAGGATGTCTCGGGGTCCTTCAAGTGGTATCAGAGGGAGGTTACTGGTGTTTTATCTGTTTTATACTGCCATAGAAAATTCATCCAGTGTTAGGGGAGTTCCCCTCTTTGATGGAAGTAATTTTCAGATTTGGAAGAATAGAATGAGATCTCATCTAAGATCCCATGGAATGGATGTTCTATTTTCCACTATACAAGGTATACATGTTACTGATTCAACAGGGTTGGCTATGACAAATGCAGATAGAAAAATTCTTGATACAGATGCTAAAGCACAGAATTCTCTCACCGCAGCACTTTCTGATCAGATCTATCTAAAAGTGATGAGTTTCACCTCATCAAAGTCCATGTGGGATAAACTTGAAAATATTTATGAAGGATATAGAAAAGTAAAGGAGGTGAAACTACAATTCCTGCACAATAGGTTTGATGATCTGAAGATGCATCCTGATGAGAATGCAGATTCCTTCTTCAATTGTATTACTGAAGTGGTTGGAGCAATTCGGGGTCTAGGTGAAGAAATCAAATACGTAGACATTGTGAATAAAATATTAAGAAGACTTCCACCCCTTTACAATGAAAAGGTTTTAGCCCTTGAGGAAAGATATCTTTCCAAACTTTCTCTGGTTGATCTACTGAGCAGCCCAGTGGCATATGAAATGAGGGTCAAACCAGAAGATACTACGACTCGAGTGAGTAAGGAAATGGCATTCAAAGCCATTGAGAAACTGAAAATCTCAAAAGATAGTAGTGGTGAAGATGATGAGGAAAAATAAATTCTTTCTCTCATTGCAAAGAAGTTACAGAAGGGAAAAGGTAAATTCAAAGGGAAGTTACCTCTATCTTGCTTTCATTGTGGCAAAGTTGGTCACACTGCCTCTCAGTGTTCAAGAAAGATTGATGATGAGAATAGAGATTATGAAAGCATTGAGAAGCCTCACAAAAGGTTTTTCAAAATGAGAGACTTAAAATCAATAAATAAAGTACCAAAGAAGAGTTTTGTATGTAAAGAGGAAGATGATGATAATGAATTCTGTGATGAAGAAGAACCAGAATTTAAAACTGGGAACCACGCTTCCATGATGGCCACTGTTGAAAAATCAGAAGATATTGGTGGAGAAAATCAGTTGAAAACTAGTGTAGATCTCGAGTTGGAACTTAAGGATGCTGTTATTAAGCTTAATATTAAGTGTAATAGTTGCAATAAGTGGAAATCAATTGTATAAGAATCAACCGAATATGTTGATCAACTTGAAGCTGAAATTGAACGACTGGAAGAATTGGTGAAAGTGCAGTCTAAAATACTTGAAAGAAATGATGATGTAGTGGATCTGAAGCTAAGAATTGAAGAGAAGGCAAAGGTCATCAATGACCTCACCTCCAGACTAGATGAAAAGTCCAAGACTGCTGACCGTCTTGAGGAGGAAGTTGTTACTATTAGGAGTAAACTTGAAAAATATTCAATTTCAAAAGAATCAAGGAAGAAAATACAGTTTGGAAGGTTCTCAGATGCTGAGCTGTTGGATAGAGAAAAACGTGGCTCTAATGGATTTGAAAATATTTTAAATGATCAAAGACATGCCTGCATGGGAAATAGTGGAATTGGTTGTGAGGCAGAGCCGTCATATGCTGCAAATAAAGGTAGCCAACATAAAGGCAAGCTGAAAGTGGGTGATGTGGAAAAGTCATCTAAAGTGCTGAAACAGAAACCCCCAATTCAACTTGAAAGAAGAAAAGAATATTATCCTCTAGTCTCCTTGAAAAATGTTCCCTCAAAATATTATCCCACCGAAGAAGGAATGAGGATGAACAGAAGTGAGAAGAAATTTCCTCTCATGAAGTGTCAGTTCTGTGGATATTTAGGCCATACCATGTCTTATTGTGAAGTGGCAAGAATCTATATAAATGGTGAAGATATGGGAGTTCAATTAATGAGAACAAATTCATATCCTAATTCTTTTAGAAGAAACAATTTCTATGGATATTGTTTTTTTTGTTCTAACTTTAGTCATAAGGATGTTAATTTCAGGCAGAAAAGGGACATGGACACCCCATACCAGAGTTCGAGACAAGTAAAATCTCATCAACAAGATAGTATTGCTCTTTCAAACAGTTTTTCTCCTCTCGAAGAAGACTTCTACTATGAAGAACCAATGTACACACATGAGACAATTTAAAGGCCATCAGTTCTCTATACTCAATCCAATGTCTCATGGAAAGAAAGGAAGAAAATTGAGAAATCCAACCTTGCAGAGGTGGTCCTCAAAGATACAAAAATAAATAGTACCTGGATTCTAGATAGCGGTTGTTCATCTCATATGACAGGTAATTATAGCCTATTAACGGATATCAAAAGGAAGTTTGATGGTACAATGAAATTTGGTAATGATGGAGCTCTAAAAATCAAAGGCAGTGGAAGTACTAAATTATCTAATGGAGAGCTAAAGAAGACTGAAGTCCTTTATGTAGATGTCCTATGTCATAATATACTCATCGTGAGTCAACTCTGTGACTCGGGACTTATAGTTACTTTTAATCAGAAAGGCTGCATTATCAAGGGAAAGACGGTCAATTCACTTATGAAGGGATGCAGAATAGAAGGCAACTTGTATCAGGTTGATAGTAAAGAAAATTTTTGTTACATGACTATTGAAGAAGAAAATAATTTGTGGCATCAGAGACTGGGATACATCAATCAACAAGACATGGATAAAATATCAAAATTGAGTATTTTCATGGACATTCCCAACCTGAAGCGTGAGCGTGAAAAGTCTTGTGATGATTTCATTCATGGGAAGCTGGTCTGCAGTTCCTATCAGCCAAAGAAGAAAAGGGAATCTCATATTCTTTATCTAATTCATACATATGTATTCGGGCTGATAAATGTTGTCGGAACTCATGGAGAAAGATAATTTTTCCTTTTCATTGATGATTATAGTAGAATGGCATGTGTAATGGTCATTCACAGGAAACGACAAGTGCTTGACTGCATGAAAACATATCAGTGAATCGCCGAGAATGATACTGGATGAACAATCAAAGTGTTGCGATCTGACAATGGAGGGTAATACACTTTCATTGAATTTGAAAATTACCTGGAGAAGCATGGGATACAACATGAGGTAGCTATTGTGAGAACTCCATAAAAAATGGAGTTGTTGAACGTAGTAATCAATAGGTGAACAACATGGCACGAACTATGCTGATTGAGATTCGTATTCCACAACATTAATGGAAAGAGGTTGTTCAAGATACAATGTATATTCAAAATTGAACAAGACTTTATATGGGTGAGATGAAGACACCATATGAATTGTGGCATGGAAGGAAGCCCTCTTTGAAATACTTTAATGTTTTTGGAAGTAAATGATTCATCAGAAACAAATAATGAAATCAAGGGAAGTATGGTGACAATGCAGATGAAGGAATTTTCCTTGGATACTCAATGAACATCAAAGCCTACAAGTGTTTCAACAAGTGATTAGGAAGGATCGTGGAAAGCAGTGATGTTAAGATCATTGAAGAGAAAACCACAAATTATTCACGGATTTCATATGCTGATGTGATAGAAAGTGAGGAATAAAATGAACATGGAGTAAATATAAATACAAGAATAGAGGAAGGTGGAAAAAACACTTAGCAATCACATCATGATGTTGACTCAGAAGAAGAATCTGAAGAGGAAACCTTGGCTGGAGAGAATGCAACTGAACCTCACATGAGAAATTGAAGAGCTAAGATTGATCCATCTAACATAATTGGGGACAGGAGTGCACCCACACAGACAAGGAGGATTAGGAATAACATCCAATCTGCATTTTTGTCAGTTGTGGAGCCATCCTCGTTTGAAGAAGCTGCAAAGGATGAATCATGGGTGATTTCCATGAATGAATAGTTAGATCATATTGACAAGAATCAGACATGGGATCTTGTCCAGAGACCCGAAGGTCACAATGTGATTGGTACAAAATGGATCTTCAAGAACAAGTTTGATAAACATGGAAGTGTTATTAGAAACAAGGAACGACTGGTATGTAAAGGATACTCCTAGATTTAAGGTGTTGATGTTGATGAAACCTTTTCTCTAGTGTCCAGACTAGAGTCAATCAGGATTTTACTTGCCATGGAACTCCAAAGAGGATATAAAGTATGTCAAATGGATGTCAAGACAGCATTCTTGAATAGTGTACTTGAAGAAGAAGTATACATTGAGCAACCGGTGGGATTTCTTCTTGGTACTGATGAAACAAAGGTCTGAAAACTAAATAAATATCTATATGGTCTGAAGCAGGCACCATGAGCATGGTATTCCTGACTGGACTCTTATCTCAATAAGCTATAATTCAAAAGAGTTGGAGTAGATCATAATCTATATGTGAAGAATTCTCCAAAAGATCAGTTCATGGTTCTAGTCTACGCTGATGAAATTATATTTTGTGGTAGCAGGCAGAAATCAGTGGATGAATTTTCCAATCACATGAAATCAGAATTTGAAATGTCTATGATTGGAGAGCTCACATATTTCTTGGGGCTAATGGTGACTCAAAATAAATATTACACTTTCATTTCTCAGGAAAGGTATACGAGAGAGCTGCTGAAGAAGTTTAATATGCAAGACTCCAAACCAATGTCATCTCTGATTGTAGATGGAACCAAACTTGGAAAGCATGAGGATGGGACCTCTGTAGATCACACAATGTATAGGAGAATTATTGGAAGCTTACTATACCTGATAGCGACACATCCAGATATTTTCTTTGCAACATTTCTAGCGGCCCGCTTTCAGAGTAATCCAAAGGAGGAACATATGGTGGCAGTAAAAAAATCATGAGGTACATTCAACGTACTCATAACTTTGGGTTATACTTTTCTGGAGGTAGGGATAGTGAATTATCAACGTTTTCTGATGTTGACTGGGATGGAGATGTAGTTAACAAAAATTCTACCAGTGGTGGACCATTCTATATTGAAAATAAATGTGTTGGCTGGTTGAGCAAGAAATAAGAAAGTACTTCTCTTAGTACTGCTGAAGCTGAGTATATCTCTGCCACAAAGGCATACACTCAACTGCTATGGATGAAGCAACAACTAATAGATATTGGTGATGAGATGAAGAAACCAATGGTAATTTACTGTGATAACAAGAGCACAATTGATCTTATGAAGAATCATGTTCATCATTCTCGTACAAAACATATTGAAATCAGGTATCACTTTATCAAAGAAAAAGTTGAGCAAGGCATGATTAGAATGGATCACGTGGGAACTGATGAGAAAGTGGCGAATATCCTAACCAAATCACTGTCAGCAGTTTTGTTTGAGAAGCATCGGTTGAACCTTAGTGTTCAGCCACCTCCCAGTGTATAAGGAGGTTACGAAAAACCCCTCTCCCCATTTATGTTAACTTTTTTTAATATTTTTGTGGATATGATGCATGTTTATGGGGGAGATACTATCCAAGGGGTGTATTGAGATGTTCAATGAGAAAATACCGATCTTTGGGTTTATTGCCAATGGGGGAGAAGGAATAAATTCAGGACATGTTTGGTATCACGATGAGAATTCGGTGATAGGATAAGAATGAATTCTTTGGACATGTAATGCTTCTAGGAAAATTTAAGAGAATTGCTTGGGCGTCATTGAGAAATTCCAAAACACGGGATCCCAATTAATTCTTCCCCTCTTTTTTTCTACACCGAGCATTTCTCACATAGACTTAGAGTGTTGGCTGAGTTGATTCTTGTGTTTTTGGTTTGCACGTGTCTGGTACTCTATTGAATTTATTTACTGATTTCCAACAAACCAAAAGGGGGAGATTGTTGGAACCATGATTGTATTTGCATAAATTGGAGTATGTTTTGTGTTTTTTGTCAATCCTCAGTGGATATTCAGAATATGTGTCATCAAAGTGATCTTATAGTTCAAGAAGATAATAGTATTGAAGGTGACACCGTTTTCCAGTGTTTGCCAAATTTCTCGACCTCAAAATTGAAAAATGGAGAAAAGTGTTTTTGATAAAGGGACTTTTGCTTCGATTACTTGGAGGCTTGGAAACTTTCACTCCAAATGTTTTTCAAGATCAGAACATCAAAATATGGCAAAGGAAGAAGGGGTTCCCACGTTTTGAGTTTGGTCGTGCAAGTGACTAGCACGGCAGTGACTAGGGCGGCTGGACTTGCGTGCCGAGAGGAGACTTGTGCGACGACACGCAGGGTGTCCAAAATGCCTACAAATAGTGGACCACCCCTCATCTTTTTTAGAGAAGTTCGAGACTTAGAGAAATTTAGAGCTCCCGTCGCGCAGGTGTAGTGGTTGCGCAAGTGGTTGTGTGGTCGCGCAAGTAGAAGTTGCGCGACTGTGGTTTGCTGCGTGTCCAAGGTGGTTTGGGCGAGAAAGGGTGTCAGTTGCCCAAGTTTGGATTTTTCAAAGGAGGTTTCGTGAAGATGGTTTGGTGAAACTTACGCGCTAGGATTTGAATAAGCGCGACAGTTGATAGTTGCGTGCCAAAATTGGTTTGGGCGCAAGAGGATGTGAGTCATGCAAGTTTGAAGTTAAAGAAGTGAGTGTCGCGCAAGTGGTAGAGGTGAACTTGTGCACCATTCTTGAAACTTGCACGTCGTCTTGGAGAAGTGCGCCAGGTGTGGTTAAAGCACTCCAGTCTTTTTAGAGCTGCGCAAAAGATGGAAGATTTCCTGATACCTTCGGTACAAAGTGAGATTCATCTACGGGCGGAAGTTGTACTTCAATAGAGCATCTACATACAACAGAGGATGTATTCTTTAGTGATGATGAAGAGACCTTCACGTCTATAAACTGAGTGGGACTTCACCAAAGGTAGTGATCCAGGGGGAGTCAATGGGAGTGACCTGAGGGATGCAGTAGGATATCCCTGAACAGTTTTAAAGGCTGTGAGTCTGGGACAGAGTGACTGTTCTCAAACCTTTGTAATCCACAACGAGTGAAGAATAGTGGAATTTGGTATGAACAACAACCTGTCGGCATATTCTCCTTAGACATAGACCTTTGTTTTGAACCAAGTAAAAAGTGTTATGTCATCTATTTGCATGTTAATGTTTTATTTATTCTCATATCCATCATACAGGTTAAACTAGTTTCTACCAACGTGGGAACAAGATCCGTCAGTTTAAAAGAAAAAGTTGACACCCTGATTCACCCCTCCCCTCTCAGGGTGTCTCGGGGTCCTTCAAAAATTTCTATACGAACCCCACCTAAGTCGAATAATATTACCAAAACCCAAAGTTTTTGGTTTTGGGTGTTTTCCCCAAAATCTAGGTTGGTTATTGGGGCAGATAGATACACCCTCTTCTCCGCTCTTCCTTCAATAATAGTACATGGAATAGTTGATGGATATACCTAGTGGTGATTTTATTTAGTGGTAGTCATGCATGGTAGGAGGAGGGTATGAAGTTTATTCCCTTTATGTTCATGATACCCTACTAATATAAACATATGTTATGATAGATATTGATGTTATGAGGTTGTGATATGTGGTTGAGATGATTGGAACATGTTAAGAGCTATGATTTCTCATTATGATGAGGATGATGATATGGAAGGAATGGGAACACATGATGTTAGCTATTGGGGTGTAAGAGTAAAAAACTAGTGGGTCTGTGGTTTTGGGGCACTTATTATTATATTATTATGATATATGTTCTTATATTATGTGTGATACTTGGTGATTTATCCTTTATGAGGATTGGGATGGGTAGTTGACCTTTTTGGTGCTTATTGGTTTTACTAATTGTCCACTGGAATATCAGTATGCTCTTCTCACATTTTCATGAGAGGTCCTAAGTAGGATCCTACTAAGTATACATGTTATTATCACCCTGATATATATATAAACTATTTTTCAGGTGATTATGAGGGGTTTTGTGACCGAGCTAGATGTACTAGCCTATAGTGGAAAGAGTTGTTGGTAATTCTTCCTAGGATTCTTTTTAGCATGATTTTTTTTGAAGACTATTTATATTTAATTTCATGTATTTTTATATTTTATTATTATTGGATTTTGGTTTATTTTATATAATTTAGTGTTAATTGGTGTATTTTTTATTATCTATTTCCCTTAACTTCATATATTTAGGGTAATGCCTTTCATTGTGTGTTTTATAGCCTCGGTGCTAGTCTCCAACCCATGGACTATTGGAGGTGGGATTCATGGTTCAATATTTCCATTTATTTCTAGCCTATAATGGTTTCTAGTGGAGGGGGTCATGAAATAATGGTATCAAAACTAATATTGAAGAGATAGTATGCGACTGTGGAATATTCACTAGTCGAGAATGCATGGATTAGTGTGGAAACAACATCAATTGAACTTAATACATGATTTAAACTATTCATATTATCTATTAAAAGGGATTTTAAGGACCTTCATATTACCATACCTTCTAATTGAAGTAATTTTTTTTACAGGATAGAGACCTAAGAGAGGTACATCATCATGCATGGTTGTGCTTGCATTTGAAATGGGGTGATTTTTGGGAAAAAATGAAATGAATCAAAATAAAATAATTTGATTGGATCAATTATATACCATCAAGAATAAATTTTATCCTTTATTATATAGTTTTTAGTTTTTCATCACCCCCATGTGGTGTGGATTGGTAAATTTTGAAAGGATGACCTTGTTGACCATCAAAGGGTCAACCCAGTTAAGGATGATGAGTTGTGGTAGGGGAAATTGTGAACTTTCCAGAATCATAGTTTAGAAATGTGTGAGGGGAGTGTCTTTGATTTTGATATGGAACACTGGTTAGAGGAGCTATATATTGTTTTTAGTTTGATCTATGCCCAAGTTTAGTATTGGGTCCTATTGGAAGTTATTCATATGAGAGGAGAATCACTTCAGTGGTGGAAATTTTATCTTAGAGCGTGTAAGAAATAAAATGTATCATTTATTTATTACTAGAAGGAGTTCCATTTAGACTTGTTATCTTTGAAAATTAGGGAAGAAAAAAAGTAAGAGTTTCTCTCCCTCCAATAGGGAAGCATGAGGGTGAGAGAGTTTGGGATTAGGTTTAAGGCCCTTCTTCAATTTTCCCTTGACCTATTTTCTAATAAGGATTCTGTAGAATGGCTCTTTGAGGATACATTATTCTCAGTTATCAGATATGTCGTCACTCCACTTAAATTTCTTATATACATGTAGTTGTAGAAGAATTTTTAGGAGTTTTTTAGGATATATTATCAGGGAGGATAGCATAGCTATTTGATAGGATAGGCATTATATGAAGGGTCTTTTATGTTATAAAAGTTTTGGTTCAGGTCGATATAGGGTTAGTCTAAGTGATCTAATTTTCAGTTTTCAAAAGATATCATTTATCATGAATATATTCAGAGCATCCTGCTTATTTTATTCAATTAAAGAGTCCATTTCCATCAGAAGAGGTAGTGTCCATCCATTTAGGGAAGTCGATTTGGTATGGGTATTCGGTTTCTATATCTAACTTTGTAGTATCTTCCTTATAGTCATTCCAGTACTTGAGGATTACAACACATCTTTAACATTTATGGAAGAAATATTATGTTCCTTCAAGGGTTGATGGATCTTTTAGGGGTTATCCTCATGATTTCTCTCACCCTAAGGGACCCATATCAAAGTGTAACCAAAAATGAGGATGTCAACATGTCTAGAAAGTTTGAGGAGTGGAGAATGGTCAGTTTCATTCCACTGGAGTTCCAATTCTACAGGGGATATATATCATTAAAGGTATTATTTTATTATCATCTACATTAGTTTATTCCTTGTTTGATTCTAGATCATCACACTTCTTCATATTTCATACCCTATTTTTTATGGTGGGATTAAAGGTGAAGAGGCTTCTCATTCCCCTAGTGTTGACTACGCTGGTCAAAGGCCAGTCAAGTTTATTTTATATGGTTTGGTCTATGAAGGGATATTAGGGTATCATTAGTCATATAAGGATTTATTCCTACTAAATATGAAACTATATGATGTCATTATCAACATAGAATTTTTTTGTTTTTTATATGTATTTATATATTACTTCCACAGGAGGATTCTATTTTATAGTGTGGAGGGACAACGTGTCATGTTTTCTAGTGAAGGTGATCATCGAATAGGTCATAAGTTTTTGAAGCTTCTATTTTCACATTTTGAAGCCTTGATCTTGAAATCAGTGGGGGGTCAGGTAATGGATTTTCCTAAGGTTATTGAGAAGTATCCATACATTTTCCTAGATGAAGTTGTGACCCTACCTCTTTTATGTAACATTAATTTTGGGATAGCATTTAAACCAAGCACTTCACTGATTTCAATGTATTTTTAATCGATGGTACATTCTAATCCATAGTAAATGAGGATCCAAGTTGATTATTTGATGCAGAAAGGATTCATCTACCACATTGTATCTTCTTAGGGTGTTGCGATATTATTTTCCAAGAAGGTAGGTGGTGTTTTTAGGTTGTTTGTGGATTAATGATGGATGGACCATGTGATGATTAAGAATAATTTTCCAAATTTGAGGATATATACATTTTTGATTAGTTTAGGGGATCTAATTGGATTTTTAAGATTGATCTATAATCCAAGTGTCATTATATAAGTATTGAGGAGGAGTAAATATCAAATACCACTTTTCAGTGTCGATATAGGCCCTTTGTGTTCATGGTCATTCTCTTCGGTTTCATGAATGTGCCTGTTGTGTTCATGGTATGTATAAATTTTGTTTTCTATGAGTTCCTAGATAAGTTTGTGGTCATGTTCATCGAAAACATTCTTGTATACTTGAAGTCAAAAGAGGATAATTTGGAATATCTAAGTGATATTTTATAGACTCTTAAACACTGCTAGATCTATGGTAATTATTTCAAATACTATTTTTGGATATGTTTGTTTCACTTACTTGAACATGTGGTGTCTCGGTGAGGGTTGGCAGTGGATCCCTTTAAATTTGAGGTGGTTATTTCATGAGTAGAACCCAAGAACATAGAATAGGTCTATAGATTTCTGGGTTAGGAAGGCTATTATCGGAGTTTAATGGCTAAATTATCATGAATCATGGCCTCATTGATAGCCTTGACTAAGAAGAACCATGCTTTATTATGGAAAGATTAGTGTTAGGTGGAATTAAACTACCTGAATAAGTAGTTGATCAGTGCTCCCATTATCTACTTTCCAAAGGAATGAGTGATTTTTTGGGTCTTCTATGATTATTCTCATCTGGGTTTAGGATGTGTTATAATGCATTAGAGGGTGTGATATTTTTTTGGTTCTATGAAGTTACATCCCCATGAGTGTAACTATTCCACCCATGACCTTGAGTTAGTATTTATGGTTTTCTATTTGAAGTTTTGATGACATTACCTCATTGGATGTCACTTTTTAGTCTTCACGGATCATAAGAGATTAAGGTATGAATTCTCTCAGTGAGACCCAAAAATACATCGATGGCGGTGGATGGAGTTTCTATAGGATTATACCTTTGAGATATCATATACCCAATGTAAATGAAATGTGGTTTTCGATGCCCTAATCCAAAACTTTTAGGGATAAATTTGTGAATCTAAGGATAATTGGAGAGGAAGGGGAGAGAAAATATATACACCTTGGTGAAAAGGTGGCTGGTGCTAAAGTGTGTTTGTATCAAATTTTATTGGAATCATACTTATTGAAAAAGGTGTAGAAGTCTCGGTGGGGATAGCCAAAGGTGGAGGTGATGTGAGACTGTGTTACTCACAGTGACGCCCTGAAGGGTTGGTCATAGGATGAATATAATCAGATATTGTTCTAGGGGAGGTTGTTTGTTCTATCATATATGTGATGGGTGGGCCTTAATGAGTTATCTATCTCACCTCTAGTAGTTCATTAAGGTGTCTCCAAGATATATCATTCTTTTAGGAGGAAAGTTTGGTGTATTTTAATGATGAGATAAAAATTCAAGTTTTTATCACTATGCTTGATCTACCATTAGGTAAAGGAATATCATTGAGTTCTAAGAGGTTTTTTTCAGTTTTTGGATTTCCCTGAGTGGAAGTGGGAGGAAATATCGATGAACTTTTTCACTAGGTTTCCATGGTCCTAAGGAGGGTTTGATTCTATTTGGGTGATTGTGGTATGGCTAAAAAATTTGTCCCATTTTTTTGAGATTCATGAATTGATTTTTTTAGATACTCTAGATATTTTGTATGTGGATGAGGTAGTTCCACTCTATAAAGACCTAATTAACATCATTTCTAATAGGGATCTTTAATTTACCTCACAAATATAGAGTGTTCTTCGGTGTGATTTCATATCTAAGTTATGATTAGCATATCCTTCCACCCACAAACTGATAGTTAGAATAATCATACTATATAAACCTTGGAAGATATATTGTGGGATTTTATCTTGGATTTTAGTAGGTCCAAGGTAAATCACTTTTTGTTGGTAGAGTTTTCTTACAAAAATAGCTACCACTCTTCCATCGGCATGGATACTTTTGAGTCTTGGTACATTATACCTTTTCAATCCCTATTATGTTGGATTGAGATTTGATATACAACTATACTTGGACCATGTGTAGTGAAAATAATGATCGATAAGGCCCAAGTGGTTAAAGAGTATATAAAGGTAAAACATGATCATCAAAAGTCTAATATGTGATTCCCCATCTCAAATAACTCAACCCATGTCAATGGGATTCCATATGACCTTATTCACACATCCTAATATTCAATAGGTTGTAAACAAGTGATTAGGGCCTAAGAAATTCTATGGGGAGACTATATCCTCAATAACATATACAAAATTAAATTCAGAAATAATGGGAGTAATATTCTGAGTAGACAGTGGAACTAAAACATGGAAGGAATATCAACATCAATATCCACATATTCTATAACAAATGAAATAAAATAGCATGTAGATTAATTAAAAGAGATCACCACATTTGATTGATATATATACAATAACAAAAGGTAGAATAAATAAATATTAATATCTATAAATAATCTTAGATTTTGTCCCAACATCACATTGACCAACCTGCTCCTCCTGTATAACTATCCTAAGTAGGTCCCTTCCCCTCATCTGAATCCATATCCAAAAGAATCAGCACATGAATTGAGATTCCCATGTAGGGTGTGAGTATAAACCTAGTAGGAAACTAAAAATTCATACTTAGAATAAGTGAAGTAGTCATATAAAAGTGTTTTTGATTATAGAAAATAAATACATGAAAAAAAATACAACCTATCAAGTCATCATGTACTAAATAGGCCACCAGAAACCCTATACCTACCAACATTATCTCATTGAAAAATTTAATATCTGTCAAAAACTCAAATAAAAGGAAACACACCATTCATTCCCTTTCATAAGGTCACATCCTTGTCAATTACCCAAACCTATCCCTTCATACACAAGGAGTTCATTTCAATCACACCAACCCATCCCTACCTACTTAGGGGTGTCATTTCAATCACACTAACCCATCCCCAAAAACTATGAGTAGGTCGCAGTCATGTCATGCCAACCCATTCTTATGAAATTTGGGAAGGTCACAGTTAATCACACTAACACATACCTATAGAATATAAGTTGTTCATAGTCAATCACACCGACCAATCCATGTGGACTTTGTGGATGTCACAATAATAAATCAGAAAAAACATCAACATGCACCAAATCCACACAATCAGGGAAACTCTCCCAACCATAACCTAGCCCAACTCCTTACTCATGTTGACCATAATCATAATAATGGGACTAAACTATCTCACTCATAGTCATCCTTACAGTACACATTAAGCTATGTTATATCACTCATGAATAGACCTCATCATTACAAGAACCAAAACATCACCATACCACCTCATTCTAGTCCTTTACGAACCCAAACGACATTTTCCAGACCCAAACACCCAAGAATAAAGCCATGTCATTATAACTGGTATAAGGATATCATTCATCAATTTCAAGGTAAACAAATGGCGATTCACTACCCAAACCACTATGTTATTTATCTTATCCACACTAGCCTCAACTGATCTCAAACACCTCATTCCAATCCCATTTACCTAAGCATACATCCCTACCCTCATACCCAGTACAAGGCTCATGTTCATCATTTTCAAGGAACACAACTCATACTCCCCCTGTAAGGGACAAACTACACTGATAAGCTCCTCACAGGATTACACTAACATCAAAAAAGAGGTCTCTCTAGGCTACACACCGCTGCAATAAAATTATGGCACATGATTTCATACATATTTCATAACATGGAAAGAACTTCCTACCTCAAACATGATGGAGATAAACCACCAATAATTTCCACTAAATTCAATACAAACATATTTAATCACTAAAAATTATCCAAGAAACTCAAAAATTATGTTTTACATGATAGAAACTAAGAAATAGAGGAAAAAGGAAAGGATTTAGGTCATAATGGGGTTATACTTACTGAGAAGAATCAATCGCAACCAACAGTGCTTCCAATGGTGAATAAATGAGGTTAGAGGAGATGAAAACACCAAAATGGGATATCCACAAACCAAAATCCCATAAGGGGTTAGGGGAGAAGATAGGGAAGGTAGAATAGGGGTTTCAGGTGAAATTATGGCCTTAGACATTTAAAAAAACTACCCTGAATTCTTTCATGTAATGAAACATTATTTTATGACATGTATGTATTGAGGAAAAACCATCAGGGATTCTTCTTGTAAGACTCATGATGTGAACCATAGGGTCACGTCATTAACTTATTCTACTATATTTCACCAATTTTATCATTGGATCTTCTTCCAAATTTTGACCCTAGAACCTCTTCCAACCCCTCCAATGACTCAAACTAAACAATATACACCTATTTAAGGAAAATATAATGTGTAACATGCCTCAAAATTCAAGGTTCATTAAAAAATAACTCTCTAAATTCTTCTCATATTTGAGAAAAATCTATTTGGGTCTCATTCAAACAACTGGCCTCTAGGCCCAAACATTCGGCTTCCACTCTCATGTTACTCTTTGGATACTTTTATACAACCCAACACTTGATATAGAGTTACTAACTTTCATCATATCCCTTTAATCAATTCATTACATAAAAATACATTAAACTTCCTCAAAATAAGCATTTTCGTCCAACTCGTAATTTTTCAATAACAACCCCACATACAGGGTCATTCTCATACCCCAAAGACATAGCACTAGCTTCTCTTACTTCCCCAAGAATTGATTCCCCAAATGACACCTTTACTACACTTCATCACATGATTCACCTCTAAATCACATGATGAATCATGGTTACCTCATGAATCACATCACAGATCATGTTTCACCCCCATGAATCACTTTTCAAGTGCACTAGCTACAAATGAATTCCTACCTAATATCCCAAGCCTTGATCCAATGTTCATTGTCACCAATTCACACTTGGCCACGTCTGACTAATACCCTTAAATAGGAATCTCTCATTTATCAATGAAAATTAAGGGTGTAATTTGGGCCCGGGCCTAGCATGAAAAAAAATGGGTTGCTGGCCACTATTTGGGCCAGGCCTGGTCAGCTCGAACATTCCCATGAGGCGGCCCGAGCCCGGCCTCGGGCCGGGCCAGGCTTTTTTGAGTCGTACCATGGTGGGCCTTTATTATTTTAAAAATGATTATTTGTTTTAAAACTTGTTTTAAATGTTTTTATTTAAACATTTTTTTAAAATTTATTTAAAAAAATTACATTTATTTTTAAACGGATGTTTTTTGTAAAAATGTTTATTTTATTTTTTATTAACATTTTACAGTGGGTGGATATGTTTTTTTTTTCTAAATTGATTTATTTATTATGAATCTATATATATTATTTGCAAATTGTAAAAAAATTAATGAGGGGTTTTGGGGGGTGCACAATAGTGGGTGAGTTTAAAGCCTTGTTATTTAAATGTATTTTTAACATTTATTTAAAACATTTTTTTACATTTAATTTTTTTTAACTTATTTATAATTTTTTAAGCATTTTTTTAATTTTTTTATTTAAAATTTTTTATTTAGACCATTTTTTAACATCTGTTTAAAACGTTTTTTTACATTTTTTATTGATTAATTTAAAACAATTTTTAATTTTTTTAAATGCATGCTATTTACAAGTATTTTTTTAAAACATTTAACATTTTTCATATTTTAACGTAAAAAATATTTTTTAAGTGTTTGTTTTAAAAAAATTAATTTAAGTGTTTGTTTTAAAAACTTTTTTTAAACATTTGTTTAAAACATTTTTATTTAAACCCTTTTTTAAACTATTTTTTAACACTTGTTTAAAATGTTTTTACATTTATTTTTAGACATTAAATTTAAAACATTTTTTTGAACACATGTTTTTTAAATGTATTTTTTTTTAACATTTAAAATATTTTATGTAAAAACATTTTTTTATTAGCATTTTACAGTGGGTAGATTTTTTATTTTTTTCTAAATATATTTATATATGTCTATGAATTTATATATATTATGTGCAAATTGAAAAAAAAAAAAATTAAGGATTGGGGGTGTGCAGCAATGGTTAGTGGGTTTAAATCGTTGTTATTTAAATGTTTTTTATAATTTATTTAAAATGTTTTTTTACATTTATTTTTTTTAATTTATTTATGAAAATTATTTTAAGCATTTTTTTAATTTAAAACATTTTTTTAAACGATTTTTAATTTTTTTTATAGGGTAGGACCGGCCCTGCCTGATCCTATTCGAGTCGAGTCAAAATTACATCCTTAGGGGGTGCATAGTAGTGGGTGAGTTAATTTTTTTCTAAATAGATTTATATATGTATATATAGTATATATACATATATGCAAGTTTCATCATATTTAAAAAATAATAATGAGGTTGGGGGTGTATGAACATCATTGGGTGAGTAGTTTTTTTTTGTTAATATATAATAAGTTATTTTATATATATATATATATAATATGAGAAAATTGTAAAAAATAATTAGGGGTTGGGGGGTACGCCGCAGTGGGTGGGTTAATTTTTTTCAAAATAGATTTATATATAATATATGAAGTTGCAACATATTTAAAAAAAATTAATGAGATTGGGGATGTGCACGAACATCATTAGGTGAGTGTGTTATTTTTCTGTTAATATAAAATAAGTTATTATATATATAATATTAAATCATTGACACACACACACACACACATATATATATATTATTAATGGATTTTTAAAAGCCACACTAAATTGATATATATTATTAATAGCTTTATATATATATATTATTAATGGATTTGTTTATATATATATATATTATCATATCATTGATATATATATATTATTAATGGATTTGTTTATATATATATAATATGCAAGTTTCATCATATTTAAAAAAAATTAATGAGGTTGGGGGGTGTGTGCGAACATCATTGGGTGAGTGTGTTATTTTTTTAATATATAATAAGTTGTTATATATATATAATGTTAAATTATTGATATGTGTGTGTGTGTGTGTAATATAAGAAAATTGTAAAAATAATAATTAGGGGTTGGGGGGCACTGTAGTGGGTGGTTAATTTTTTCTAAATAGATTTATAAATGTATAGTATATATAATAAATGCAAGTTGCAACATACTTAAAAAATTAATGAGGTTATGGGACGTTCACGAACATCATTAGGTGAGTGTGCTATTTTTTTATTAATATAAAACAAGTTATTATATATATATATAATATTAAATCATTGATATATATATATATATATTAATAGCTTTGTTTATATATATATTATATTAGATCATTTATATATATATATATATATATATATTATTAATGGATTTTTAAAAACCACACTTAATTGATATATATTATTAATGGATTTGTTTATATATATACATTATTATATATATATATAATTATATATCATTGTATATATATATACACGCACACATTATAATTATATGTATATATATACACATTATTAAATATATAATATATAATATATTTATTATATATTATTTTTTGTTAATATATAATGATATATATGTATACATATATATAAATTCTGGTGATAATATAATAGGCGCACCGCCTAGACCAGTTGGTCCAGGTGAAGCCTTGGAAGCTTGAGGTAGGGGGATCGAATCTTCTTACCAGCAGTTTCCCTTTAAATCTTGGATAGGCCCAGTCCCGACCCAATGAACCTATAGCCTAGGCCTGACCTGGCCCAACGCAAGCTTTGCCGGGCCGGGCCGCTCGGGCTTCCGGGCTGGGCATGTCGGGCTGTCGGGCCAAAATTAAACCCCTAATGAAAATTCATGTCACTCTTGACATGCACTGAGTAAATTTTTTCACCACAAATCCATAGGCATGAACCTACCTCCATGTTATCTGGACACCAAAACCCATGATGAATGCTAACACTTCATAAAAAAACTCACATTTCCTAACCCCAATGGGTTTAACTCAAGGTACACATCCTCTCTCTCCAATACATGACTCTATAACTCCACCTATTATAGCCCCACATATTCCTTCCAACAACTGCCAAACTCACTAATTGCTTCTACTTGTGTCACTAAACCACCAATCATGGAATATTTTTTGGAACCAAATGAAAATTAGCAAGATTATATCCAACCTCATCATCACACAACTTGATGTTGATCTTCAACATTTCTACATAAGGGTCATCAGGATTCCACTATGACACTTTGATAAAACCTTGTTGCTTAGGTTCATAATTTTATGAGGTATGATATCTTTTACCACCATCCCAAACAACCTCAACCCAAGTCACTCATCCCAGGTCTCACAACTCCAATGTCTTAACATCCCTTATATAATTTGACTGATCCTTAGTTTTCATTTCTAACAAAAAGCCCGGAATAACTCACAATACACAATAAACCTTATCTAAATGTTCAACCTAAACCATCACATTAGCTCCCAATTTCTAACCTATAGTTTCCAAGGACTAAAAATTCCAAATCACAATCCATCCAAGAGACACCAAAAAGCCACATCATTGTATGATCCTACTTCAGATAATACCTTCTCCTTACCCCAATCATCAACTTACAATACCATGTCACACTGAGGCTCTACATTCAATTTATAAACCACCACCAAAACTTCTACCCTTATACTGATCCAAACTATTCAACCATGGATTTATTGATGATCAACACATATGTATCACGTTCCTACATAAAACTAGAACAAGTCATATAGAAACCAAAAATTACTCTACCACTTTATTCTATGAAAACACACCATGATGAGATTTGAAGATCCACAGCATGCCCTCTCCCATGTTAATTCACTAAGGCACTACCCATTAGTGACACTTCCAACCACACCCAATGATATTGAAGCAACTTCCTGTTGATATTTCATGACAATGGTAATCTTCCAACTGAAGTCCATTCTCTAATGATCCTTCCAAAAACCCAAGGTTCCTTTAACCTTTTAACACATAGCCTCAAAGGTGTTTCAATTTTATTCTCCAATCATTCCACCTATAATCAAACCTCAAGACCATATTGTGTTGCATGGTATCAACCACTCCAAGGAACAATAGTAGCTCCATCTCACTCTAAGGCTCAATATGGTTTTCTAGACTGAAACCAAAAGATAAAAATTCCATTATACCCAAACCTAGGATTTCAATGTATCCATTGTGAATCACCCAATGAGTTCACACTCCATGAAACTGAGGCATCACCTGACAATTCTAGATGCATGATCCCATAACAACCAAGAATATCCACCTAAGGTCTCCATAACCTAGGTCACACACTAACATGTACCTAACACCAAAACATATCACTCTCTTTTCACTCAATGAAAGGATAAAAACCCACTTGAACATATGTCAAGGATTTTGAAGCCTGACTTTCCCACTAACTAATAAAAGACCAATGGCTAACAAGTGAAACCACTATCCTAAACTAATATTATCCCAAATCTCACACCTAGATCCATATCTTAATAGTCCAAATAGAACCACTAAATGAACCATCTAACTCATGGGTTTCTACCCAAAACAACACCCCACTAGCCCAACCACTATAGGGTTCACATCTAGATCAGTGGATCACATAGCCACCTACCTCCCATATCCCCTCTCTACTCAATATAAATATATCCAAATATTCATCATGAGGTAACATCACATAACAACCTACCCCTTTAGAGGTTTTATTACTAACTAAACTCTAAGAAAAACTATCCAACCACCTTTGATCCCATCCCCTAAAGGTAGGATATTCTCTAAACCACATAAAATATATTTAAAAAACAACATAAAGTATGTCACTAAATCCATATCCATAGAATGAAAAATTAATTAGGGGATCAAAGGGGTCACACAAATACCATAAAACCCAGTTTAAAAGTTCCAAATAGGCCTCACTAAAATCCTATATCGATACATCGATCCATTTTTACCTTTTTAAATTTTGTTTCAAACCGATTATTTAGAAAAATCATTTGTAGAAACATATTTAAATCATTTAAATAAAAAACCCCCATTTTTCATTTGAAACCCCTTTGAGAAATAAACATATTTTTTCACACAAAAAAAACCATAAAAACCATTTCTTCACCAAAATCATGGCCTAAATTAGGCCAAATACTATTAAAACACAAATTTCCATTTAAAACCCCATTTGAATATTTTCACAATCACTTATTGTTCAAAAATACCATTAACACTATACAAAATAGAAAAACATTTAACACTTTTTATATAAAGTGAATTTTACTTTTAAAAAAATACCTGAAAAGATCAAGAAATAGTTGGAATGTCAAAGAAGGAATAACAAAAAATATACTTATTTTATACTAAATTCTTGATTCCATATATTCCAAAAATGAAAGTAAGTCACAGTCTCATATACATAACAAAATCACAGTATGCTCAAGTTAAGTTAATTAAATGTCAACAATAATGTATTTGGGAAAACACTAAATATATTTTTTCTAGAATTTAATTAATTTAAACCACTATTAATCATAGGAAAATAATCATATGACATGTGAACCTACGTGCCTATCCAATATTAATAAACAAACCCACTCTTGATAATCAGGATAAGAGAAAATCCCATAAATCATAAATACCAAAATCATGTATATGAATCAAGGTGAAATATTTCAACAGTAAAAGTACAAACCAAAATATCAACCCCCCCACTAGAATCATATACTTTCCTTGTACGTGGGTTAGTGAATCCTATGAATGATTTCTATACCAACTATCAACAATGCCTTATCTTCTATCTACCTTGCCACAAATTATCAAAAAAAAGAAAAGGGGATTTGATACCATTTTTGTATGCATCATCTTGGATCACCCAACAAAATACTAGGGTATTCCACATGAATTCATGTGAACATCCCCATATGAAAGATATTTCTGACTAGTGGTGAGGGACTAAGAGGCACTATAGTGTGACTATGCCCTTTCTAATAGATAAACAATTAGAGTACACAATAATAGCAACAATAATCAAATTAAACAAAAATAATAATTTTTATAAGAAATATCATTATCAATAACCACATATTATATAATATATGATATAAAATATCCCATACATTGAGTCAAAGATATCCCCACATGTGACATATCAATATTCAATAAAAAAAGGAAAAAATTAATAAAGGAATCTCTATAAATGATCACAGAGTCTATCCTAGCATCTCCTCGACCAACCTAATCCTCCTATAAAACTTCAATAAGTAGGGCCCTTTATATCATCTAAATCCCTAACTCAAAGAGTCTACATAAGAATCATAATTCTCATGTAGGTTGTGATTATAAACCCAGTAGAACACCACTAATTTGTCCTTATTATAAGTGCAAAAATCATACAAAAGTTTATATGATGATGAAAAAAATCCATAAACAAACATACAACCCATCAAGTCATCATGAGATAACTAGGATTCTATGAACCCCGTCCCTACTCGCTTCATCTAATTTCCCGAAGGAATTTCTGTTAGAAACTCAAATAAAAGGCAATACAAGACCCATGAATTATCACAATGTCATGACCTCATCAAGAACCCTGACCCATGCCTACATACTTAGGGGGGTTTCATAAATCACAAAAACCCATACCTACCCACTCAAGGAAGTCATATTGATCACATCAACCCATCCACACAAACTCTATGGAGGTGAAATTCCTGTCAAACTAACCCATCCTTATAAATTCTAGGTAGGTCATAGTCAATCACACCGACCCAGCCTCACAGACTCTAGGGAGGTCACATTCAATCGCACTGAACCATCCCCACGGACTCTGGGGAGGTTATAAAAAGAATCAATCACAATCATAAACATATACAAAAGTCACACAAGTAAGGTAAACTTTCCCAACCAAAACCTGGTCTGATGCCTCACTCATGATGTTCATCATCATCACAATGAGATTGAACCATGTCACTCATGGTCAACCTCATAACACACATTAATCTATTTCATATCACTCGTGACTAGAAAAAATCACTAAAAGAACCCAAACATCATAATACCACCTCATTATAGTCCTTTGGAAACCTAAATGATACTTTCTATGCCCAAACACCCAAACAGACATCTCTATCATTATCATTGTTAAAAGGTCCCTGTTAATCAATTTCAAGTTTAATAACCAAATGGATTCACTAACCAAACCCTTATATCATTTAACTTGGTCATTCTAACCGCAATGATCCTAAATAGCTCATTCCAATCCCATTTACCTAAGTTGACAGCCCTACCTGTATACCAAGTAAAAGGATCACATTCATCTTTTCAAAGGAACACAACCTGTACTCCCCCTATAAGGTACTAAATACACTAATACGGAACTCATCCACACACTTTCACATCAAAACTAGATATATCACAGGGCTACACACACACCCGCATACAAATAATGGTATACAAGTTCATACAAATTCTATAACATGGTAAGGAATTATGACCATATGTATAATGGATATGAACTTCCAAGAATCACCCCTGATTCAAGAAAAACACATTTAATCTATAAAAAACATCAAATACATTTATAAATTAGGGTTTACAAAATAGAAAATAAAAAACATATTAAGAATGATAGTATTTAGGGAATAATGGGGTTAGACTTATCAAGAGGAATCAATCACAACCAATGGTACTTACAACAATGAAGAAGTGGGATAAAAGGAGTAAAAATATCCAAAAGGAGATCTAAAAGAACTAAAATCATGTAAGGGGTTAGATTAGAAGATATAGAAGGTAAAATAGGGGATCTAAGTGAAATTAGAGCCTTTCACACTTAAAAATATTCACATTAGCCTTTCATAGCGTGAAACCATGTTTCACCATGTAATTTTCAAGGTAGCACCCCCATGGGGATTCTATCCCCATGATTCATGGTGTGAACCATAGTGTCATGTTGTGAACCTATTCTACAGTAGTTCCCCAACTTCAACCTTAGGTCTTCTTCCAAATCTCAACCCCTGAACCTCTTTTGACCCCACCAATGAAACAACCTCGACAAAATACACCTATTTTAGGGAAAATATAACATGTAACATGCCTCAAAATTCAAGTATAATTATACTATATTTATTATAGTAAGATAACCTTAGAGTTTCATGTTAGGTATCATGTGTTCTTGAAGGTATCTCCTCATCCAGGGTAGTGAAGGATAGTTCATGAGAGTAATATTTCTCCCAAATTTGTTAGAAATTTCAAGGTATTCGGTCATGTTTGAGCTTCTTCATATTGGCTAGAACTTACCCCAAAGGATGATATGGATATAAGATTTCTTTCATGTTTTATAGATTTATAGGTATCTTCATGATGATTTTCAAATCGTTGATTAGGGTAAGATGTATGTTTAGGATAATGCAACCTTTTAGGAGCATCATATTGAGATCCAAGGCCATTAGGAGAAGGTGTTTTGTGGGAATGTTATCCCCTTGGTTTTTGTATAGTAGAATCATGGTTTATTTGATAAGTGTACTTGAGAGTGGGATTTGCAGATGCGATCTCAATATCCTAAGTTGTTTTGATGTTTGGTCCTTTGTTGAAATGATTTGTTTGAACTTCTATTGTTTTATAACATGATGGATTTTATTACATGTTTATGTGATATTAACCCATGTTATGTTTGTGGTATTATTTTCTAGAAATATACTTTATAGGTATCTTGTGGGTTGGTTGTTTGAACACCATTTATTTCCTTCTCAGGTTTGGTTTAAAAATTTTATAGGATGATTATTTTTTGAGAGGTATATAATATAAGGGATCAGGTATTTGAGTCCCTTAATTTATGTTTTACCAGGTCTTGGATTCATTATAATAGAGTTCATAGGTGTTATGGAGGCTATATAGGAGTTCTTGGTCATTTATATGGTCAAAAAGTTGTAGTAGTGGGCATGGTTTTGGCTTTTTTGAGAGACTTAGAGCTATGAGCATAGGTTATACCATTTTTTCAATCATTTTATAATGGGTGAGTGTTTTGGAGTTTATTTTATGGTGGTGGGTAGACTATGAGAAGTGAAATAGATTATAAGATAATTTTCTAAGTAATTTCTCCTAAATATTTCACCTTTTGGAAATGGGAAGCACCCCACACCGTAGGTCGAGGATGTTTGTTTTGGATATGGGGTGTACCATGGGGATTTAAACACTAATGGTGGTCACTATTTTCCCTTAGGGTGTCCACCTATGTGAAATGTACATGCTAAAAATAATCAGGGATCTTATTTTGATAGAAGTGGTGAGAAGATAGGTTCACCTGTGTGAAATGATCACAGCAAAATGCTTAGGCTGAGGGGCATGGTGGAGAATCAAGGTGAAAATCGAAGAGATGTTGAGTTTCATGTGGGGGGTGAAATTAAAATAAAGGCCTCAACAAATTACAGTACTTGGGTGTGGTGAGGTGAAATATAAAATTACTTTGTCTTACACCATGGTGGCTATCCATAGTAGTTTTCTAGAGGGTTGAAACATCATGCACCATATCATAGTGAAAGGTGTGGTTCTAGTCAATAATTTAAAAAATAGATATAAAAGGTTCAAACACTTGAATTATTGATCTCCAATTTGACTAGAGTCACCACTGGCATAGTTTGGTCCACTACACGGGGGTTGGAGACTATTCAAACCTCCTCTATATATAGAGGATCGGTTATCCCTTGGTTCAATTTTCTATATTTTCTCATTGATCCCTAGTTATACCCTTTCTATCTCACCACTCTCAAGTCATATTCTTAAGATTCTAAACCTTTTTGGATCATCGAATCTATGTATATTAGATTGAGGTACTCTCTTCTTCTCTTCCCCTTGATTTTACTTGTTCTTATTCTTTCTAGATGTTTATTTTGGTAGAGTTTCGCTATTTTGGATAAGTTTAGAGTAAGTATTGATTGTGGGTTTTTGTGCTTAGGCTCTAATTGTGTTTTCTTCTATATTGGTTAATCCTTGATCATCCATTCCTACTCTAAGAACTTTTAACTTCTAATCAAGGTAGGGGATTCATAAAGTTATCCTTTATTTTGGTGAAAAAAATTGCATGATTTTTTTTCTTTGGGTGATTAGTATAAATTCACATAAGAAGATAAATAAGTTATAAAAGTGTAAAATATAAATGGGAAGTGTTGTGCATGTGTTTTAAGTAAATTATTGTGTTCTTCCATGTGTTATTACTACTATTATATGTTTAATAATGTATAGAATGAATAACTAAGAAATAATATAATGATAAAAGAGATATAAAATATAAGGGAAGGGGGTGTTCTATAAACCTTATATAATGTGATAACCAAATCCACCACAAATTGAATAATTTCTTCTTTTTTCCTAAGGATATGATCCCCCTTGCTATTGTGATTGTTTACTATAAAATCCTTACTTGTTGATATGTTTAAACACATGAATTACCTCTCATAATTGAATGATAATTAAATATGGTAATAAAATGGGTTTTTTGCATAATATTTTCTGAATTTATGTTTTTGTTGGACCTTATATTGTATATACTGAGAAAGATAGTGGTTTTAATTGGTGTAAAATTGTGGATGTGATATGTGGTGTGTGTGTTTATGGGAGTATGCGTGATGTATATATGGCTATAATTTTTTGTGGTGGTGGTTAAGTGGTTGGTTGAGGAAGGAAGGGGATAGTTTCATGGTTATAGCTGGGTGATGTGGGAAATAATAGTAAATCTTGATGGTATGGGATGGAATTGAATGAATAAATCTTAAAACTAGAATGGGATGGAATTAAATATATGAAGTCTATAAGTGAAATGTAAATTCATGTAATAAATGGGTAATATATGGGAATAATAAACATGGGTGTTGTCTTGTGATTGGTTTTTCATTAAATATGGCATGTGGTTAACACAATTGACTTAAAGTGATTGGTACATGGTAAACCCAAAAATGTCTTAATTAATGAATGAATGGTAAGTTGTGGCTAGTTTTTGGGGGTCATTTTTGTGAAATTGTGTGGTTAAGTTATGGATTAGTAATAGAATAAATGGATGGTGTGTGGTAGAATTTGTTATTGGAAAGTATCATAGTTGTAGTGATGATTGTGGGTTGTGGTGGTGTTTCTTATCATGTACCCATAGGATGGGTTTTCTGTGACTGTCTATTCTTGTATTTTTTCTTTTGATTTCAATATGAACCCCACCCAAGTAAGATAACCTTACTAAAACCCAAATTTTTTGGGTTCTAGGTGTTTTACCCAATATCTAGGATGGTGAGGGAGTATGGTTGTCTATCCCTCTTCCCTACTCTTCCTTGATATGCAATACATGTAATAGTTGGTGGGGATACATAGTAGTGATTTTATTCAGTGTGGGTTGTGCATGGTAGGGTAAGGGCATTAGTTTTATGCCATTCACATTCATGATACCCTACTACTATGGACTTATGATGTGATAGATAGGGATGTGATGAGGTTGTGATTTTTGTTTGGGATTATTAGATCATGTTGAGAGTTGAGAAAGTCTGTTGTGATGAGGATGATGATACCAAAGGAATATGAGGACATGGAATCAAACATTGTGGTGTGAGTGTGTAAAACTAGTGGGAAGGTGGTTTTAGGGAACCTATTATTGTATTGTTCTAATATTATGTTCTTATGTTTTATTTGATACTTGGTGAGTGATCCTTGGTGAGTTTGGGAATGGGTGTTTGACCTTTTAGGTTCTTTTTGGTTCTACTACTTGTTCACTAGATCATTAGTATACTCTTCTCACATTTCCATGAGAGGTTCTAAGGAGTATCCTATTGAGTATACATGTTATTCTCACCCCTGATATATATATAGTATTTTTCAAGTGATCAAGTGGTCTTTGGTGATTGGGTTGGACTATATTTTCTTGGAGTGGAGAGTTTTTGTTTCTGTTTCTAACTAGGAGTATTTTGGTACTTTATTTTTCTAGATATTTCATATATTTAATTTCATTAATTGTGGGATTTTATTACTATTAGATCTTGGCTTGTTTTATATGATGTGGTGTTGATTAGTATATTCCATCTTATCCCTTGTCCTTAACTTCATATATTGAGGGTAATGCCTCTCCTTGTGTGTTTTATACCCTTGGGGATAGTTGATAAACCATGGATTATTGGAGGCAGGCTTTGGGGGTCACTCATATTATTCATTACCATCCCAGGAGGGTACCAATAGAGGGGAGTTGTGACATAAAATAACAACATTCTTAGGTATATACCCAACCACCCTTAATTACCACAAACACAAGGTTGAATAAAGAAAATTATCAATGTGTGAAGGTTCACATGATAAGTATTTTTCAACCTCGGGTAATGGGGATTCATATAAGGCATAAAACCATATATATATAGATGGATGAATGAAATTCAATATAATATACTTCTATGGGTTATTCTAGATAATAAGACTTTACTTATTATCTCATGTGTCTACTTTGTATCATAGATGGTATTATACTCATGTTAATCTTAATATATCACTACAATCCATAATACTTCATACTTATCGATAATTAGGGACAAATCAAAGTCATTAATTAAGGGGTTTTTATTATCACACTATTTATGTAAAACACATAACACATATAAATGAATAATAAATATATATTTACTTTATTATAAAACCATTATACATTTACATCAACAATGAAAATTATATACAGCCTCTTGGGTATCTAATACCTAGAGAATTTACACAACTCTTGTGATTTTTATATGTTAATGGATATGTCAATGGACCCCTATATTTTACTTTATATACACTTAATAGATATTTATATTACCCCTCCCAATAATTTATCAAATTAGATGGTATTTTCAAAATATGTGTATGGTATTTTAGTGAGATTAGGGATCCTTATCCTAAGAAATAACTATATAATTATCACATTATAGATCGATTTCTTCAAAAAAATTAGGAACCACTCCAAGTTCAATGATGAACTTATTGATCTAAACTTATTCCTTCATATAATCTAATTCAAGGATGTACTAAACCTCTTTTTTTTATCCCTCCATGGCGGGTTTCTTGAAACTCTTCCAACTGATAGTTTCACTATTGAGGTAAAACATGAAAATAGATTGAGATCCCATGTCATCATTATTTGTTTTTAATCTATAATTCATGTAATTCCTTATAATGAGTTCTTCATCACCTCCAAAGGCCAAGAATAAATCCTAAGTTCATCTCAAGTACTCAATGATATTATTTATAGTGATCCAATAACTCTCATTAGAATTGGATTGGTACATACTAGTTATTATCAAAACATCGAAGTCATTGGATTGAGTACACAACATGGAATACATGATAGATCTTATACAAGACCCATAAAATGTCATATCCATGTTTCTCCTTTATAACTATTCATAAGAATAATGAGGATTTATTGTAATTATTCCATGAAACACTAGTTAGACCCCTTTCTAGAGTTATTAATGCTAAACCTATTTACCTATTTACTAATATAATTTTTGTGAATCAATTTAATTATCCTTTTAATTATATCTCTATATATATTAATACCCATTATATAGGATGCTTCACTCATGTATTGATTTAATAATCACATTTTCAACCATTACTTTATAGAATAAAAAGTTGGGATATCATTTTGATGAGTAATATTCCATCCACATACATCATGATAAATACCATAACACTCCCACTAACCAACTTTTATATAATAGAATCATCTACATTATTGATGAAATCAAACTATTTGATTGCAGTATAAAATAATATATTCTAACTCCAAGAATATTAATTCAATTCAAAAATGGATATTTGAAATTTTCATACCTTAGAAACATTATTTAGAACTTAAATAAATTTGGGATATATCATATACACATCCTCAAATAAATTATATTTAAAGAAATTAGTTTTTACATCTATTTAATATATCTCAAAATCATAATGATTTTTTACTCCAAGAAAAATATGAATATACTTTATTATAAAAAATAGTAAAAATAACTCTTCATATCCAATATTATGAATTTTTATACCCCTTTTCCATCAATATATATTTATAGGTACACACTCTACCGTCCATGTTAGTTTTCTTATGGAAAACCCACTTATACCCTATGGGTATCACTCCTATTTTTTTGGTTTTGAACTTATTTAAATTCCACTTTTATCCCACTAATACCTTTATTTATATGTTCCTTCTCAATGAATGTAACAAATCAACCCAACAACACTTTTTGTTCAAATAGATTATAAGAATTATATCTAATAGTTTTATTGAAATAACCAACAAAAATCACTTTTTTTTATTTAGCATCAAGTTTGTTAGAATAAAAATTTTGTATAAATTCATCACAATCCCAAATAATTAAAAAATAAAAAATGTGATACCTCTCAACACTTACCCCAAATGGTGTATTTATGAAAGCTTTAAATGAAATTAATTTATATAGTAATCTTTTAATTTCCAGAGCATATCCTTAAAATTATATAAAAAGGTCTCACTAACTCATCATTGAACAAACCATGTCCAAAAGGGTACAATTCGTTTTCTTAGGGGCACCATTTTACTATGGTGTTTCAGAAGGAGTGAATTGGGAAAAAATTACACAATATCTCAAATGATTATTTAATTTTGGATTAAGTATTTAACACCTCGATCTAATTAGATAATATTAATACTTTTTCTAGTTTAATTCTATGATTCATTTTTAAAATATTTAAAAAATTAATGGTTTTAATCTTGTTTCTCATAAGAGAAATGTAATCATGATAAATGTATTCATCAATAAAGGTTATGAAATATCTATACCCACCACATGATTATATACTCAATGGTATATATACATCACTATGTATTAGTTTCAATAGTACACAATCCCTTTCATTTTTTCTAATAAAAGTTTTTTAAATTTTTCTAAATAAACATGATTATCAATTGTCAAATGATTCATAATTGAATTATTTCAATAATCTATATTTGTGGAGTCTTTAGATACGTTTTTCATTTATATTATTATATAGAGAAATCCAAACATAAGTGGTGTTATAATCAATAAGGTAGATTCACTTATCTTGAATTTTATTGATTATATTTTCCAAATCATGAATGTATACACCATTCATTGTATTATTAATATTATAAAACATTTTATTCATGTATATGGAACAATTATTATTCTTGATTACAAATGAAAATAAATTTTTATCCAAATATGATGTATAAATATAATTTATACTTATAGATTAAACATAATAATAATTTTCCAATACTAGAATTAATCAAATTGATAAACATAGATCACAAGTGCCTAATTTTAATTCATAAAATATTTCCCCATTACCCACTTTACTTCTTTATTTATCAATTATATCTTATTTTTGAGTTTTTTTTATTAATACAAATGTGTGATGCACACCTGGTATCCAAAAAACATGATTCAAAATTAGAAAAATTTATTTATATAGCATTCACATAATTATTATACAAATTATTCTCCTTGAGAACAATTATAAACCTTAGATACTAATCTATTAAACTATAGATTCAAACTATAATAGATCTCAACATAAATTTCATGATGTATTTCATTATCTACAATAAGACATATCATTGGATTAGTATTGTGTTTTATAACATTTAAATAAGAAACTTTATTGAATGTACTCTTACTAAAATGATACCTCCATATATCATTATCATTTTTTATCCAAGATACAAATTTTAAAAAGTGTTGAGTCTTCTATGGAATTCTATCATCACTTATATATCTAGGAAGACAGTCATGAAAATCATACCATATTGGATTTTAGGATATTTGAGTGGATAACCCTTACAAAATCCATCATATGGATAAACTCAACTCTATTCATTTGGTATCCAAAATTATAGGGTTTACTATATAATTATAACCCAAATATCACATTTGTACATGGTTATAAAACTCTTAGGGTTATCTACATCCACCACTCCTTACAGAATAAAATCTATAGAAACCTTGCTTTGGAAGAACCTATCTACTTGGATGGTCAAGTTCTTGACTTTTTTTTTACTTTAGAAGTAATCTCACGTATAGTATTGTTAGGTATCTCTTAGTCTCTCCATTTATATATGCATATTATATACATCATATATAACAAATACATCACATATAATCTTTATATCACATGAAATTGCAATATGTATTCATGCTTCTAATGATTTATTTTTTAATCTTATTCCTTCAAACAAATTAATATGTTCCAAACATATTAATGTATAAAACCATATTGATCTCATGATTTGTGTTACTTACCGAAAAATAAAAGTAAATTATTTTTACATGTATCCAAATGTGTCATATGTATAATATACATGAATACCTTTCATATATTGGTTTAGAATCATATGAAACCAAACTCTACACAATTGAAAACATGGTGTGATGGGTAGATAACCCCCACTTTTCTAGACATGTACTAAGATCCTATATTAATAGAAATTCTGAACCAAAGTCTCATTATCCATAGATCAATGCTCAATTGATCCCTAAATTCTAATATTTTGTGAGAGTGGGTGCCCAAGACCCAACTTGAATGTGTACTTTGATCACAATTTCATGTATATTGCTTGATATATACATTTATTTCACTTACCATGATATTAATATTACTTTTTCCTGTACTATATATATGGTAATGTCCTTAGATTACATGTCATATCAAAAGGCTATATTAGTTCCTAGCTATAATGATAACTTCAAGATATGATGACAGTAATCTTAAAAATATGTCATGTGGTCTTAATACAAGATACTAATGGGACAAATAATGTTTGACTATCAAATATTATGGGATAATAAGTATTGAAACTCATTCTCATGAAGTTATCACTTGGTTATCTCTATAATATGAGATCATGAGTAAAGATTTGTTAATAGGAATGTCATATGTTTTGGGTGTCATTGGTTATTCCTATCTAAGAACATGTGTATTGGTCTCTTGACTTGATATCATTGTAATTATATATCATTAATATATTATTTTGATACATGATTAAAATAATAATCATTTATGGTTTTGGTGAGGTAGCTTGTATCTGGTACGTCATTACTATTATGATATGTATTGAATGATCAAGACATTATTTATCACTTTCTATGATATGAAGTAGATATGTCAAGCCTTATTAACTTGGATTGTAGTACCTTATTTTTCCACGGTCATTGATTTAATGAAGGTAATAAAATTCAAGTTAATAAGGCTTGGTATATATACTTCATATTATAGAAAGTGATAAATAATGTCTTGATCATTCAATAAATATAATAATAGTAATGATGTACCTGATACAAGCTACCTCACCAAAACCATAAATGATTATTATTTTAATCATGTATCAAAATAATATATTAATGATATATAATTACAATGATATCAAGTCAAGAGACCAATACACATGTTCTTAGATAGGAATAACCAATGACACCCAAAACATATGACATTCCTATTAACAAATCTTTCCTCATGATCTCCAATTATAGAGATAACCAAGTGATAACTTCATGAGAATAAGTTTAAATACTTATGATCCCATAACAGTTGATAGTAAAACATTATTTGTCCCATTAGTATCTTATACTCGGACCACATGACATATTTTTAAGATTACTGTCATGGTATCTAGAAGTTATCATTATAGCTAGGAACTAATATAGCCTTTTGATATTGTCACGACCCGTCCTCGGGGCCCGTGCTGTGACTACCCCAAGCCTGCCTTCCATAGGCCAGGGGCTGACAACTAGCACCAAAGGCGTAAATCCCGATAACTGGGAAGGCATTTCCTTTATAAAAGTAACAAAACACCACAGAGTACAAGCGGAAGTAAAACACTAAGTACAAAAAGGAAGTGCTGAAAAGTAAATGGGCCAGAATACAAACTCAATCGAAAGTACAGCTACAACTGAAAGTAAGTACAATAGAAAAGACAAAAGCTGGAAGAAGATAGAAGAAGCTCCTGGGTCGTCCTCCTCAGATCCTACCTGAAGGGTAGGTACAGATAGCGCAGCTCCTGAATCGTCCACCACGGATCATACCTGAAAGGTAGGTACAGATAGCCTCGACAGCGCTCTTTCCTGTCAACCTCCTCCGAGTATCGCCTCTTCATGAAGTCCACCACCGGATATTGTCTCGTCGTGAGGTCCACCTCCGAGTACCATCCAGTCTTCGAACACTCGGCCTCTGTCTGCGCTACCTGTCGTCTACAACCAACACAACGAGGTGCGGGCATAGCCCGTATAGGGGTGAGTATAACGATACTTAGTAGGGACCCTGAGACCCTCATGGTCTCACTAAATCCAACAAGGATAACCACAAAGAAGATCTTAACAGATAAACTATACTTAGGTATATTCCCATACATATACCCAAGTTATCAAATAACCCATCTCAATCATGAGGAAACACAAAGATTATAGACTCATCTCAACCAGGATTTTATTCATGATGTCGAAACCATGGCTGGTGGATAACTCCCCATCCGTTGAGTATAGAGGGCTTTCCGCTACAACCAAGCACGCCGAACTCCTCCTCTGTCGAGTCCAGAGGGTCGTCCGCTACAACCAAGCGCACCGAACTCCTACTCTGTCAAGTTCAGAGGGCCTGCCGCTACAACCAAGCGCGTCGGACTCCTTGGACTGCTGTAGTACTCCACCTGTCGAGTACTGTGGGCCTGCTACTACAACCAAGCGCTTCCCACCATGGGTCTGCTGCTACAACCAAGCGCTCCCCCTCATAGGTTCCAGAGGTACTCCTTCTGTTGAGTACTGCGGGTCTGCCACTACAACCAAGCGCTCCTCCGTCGTGGGTCTGCCGCTACAACCAAGCGCTCCCCCTCATAGCCTCCAGAGGTACTCCTTTTGTTGAGTACCGCAGGTCTGCCTCTACTACCAATCGCTCCTCCGCCGTGGGTCTACCTCTACAACCAAGCGCTCCCCACTGGGCTATCTGAAACACACCGAGTCGATAGATCAGCAGTCGTCAAGTCTCAACCAGCTACTAGGTCTTTGCACTCTACTAGCTCGTCACTGGGAGGGTCCACTCCAAGAGCTAATGGTTGATACTCCAAGTATCACTAAGTTCTATGAAGAAGTATCTCAAAGGACCACCTCTTCATAGGGGTCTCAACACAACAAATGGCGCGTCAGTCGGACGCCCGGTCTGTGAGTTACTAGCCTTTTCGTCCCAGGGGCCCGGTTGGTTTCGTGTGCGAACCAACCCGGCCGTATCTAGACTGTACCACGAACTCTCATAGGGTATGCTCATAGAGACCGTTTCTCAATGTGATCACCAATGCTGCTGACGGTTCGTCAAACGGACGTCCAGTCTAAAAGTTATCATCTTTTTCTATTCTAGGGGCCCGATTGGATTTCGGGTACAATCCAACCCGACCATTATCCAACTACATCCAAAACTTAGGAGAATCATGCCAAAAGTTCCATCTCATCAATAGGAATTCAACAAAGTCGATGTCACGTCAATCAAACGTCCGGAGCTCAAGTTATAAGCGTTTCCGCTCCGAGGGCCTGGTTGGTTTCGTGTACGAACCAACCCGGCCAAACCCAAAGTACTCTGAAACCTTGAGTGTAATATACTGAAAATACTATCTCGATCCAAGGATCGCTACAAAACTGACGGTGCATCGATCGGAGGTCTGCAGCTCAAGTTATGGGCGACGGACCGAAACAGGTTCGGTATTAAGGGGTTCGGGCCCGGTCCGACCCGGCCCGATACCCCTAGGGTCGGCCCGAACCGCGTCGACCCGAACCGGGTCCGGGTCCGGCCCGCTTGGGCGCGGCCTGGCCTGGCTGGCGCGGCCCGGCCTGGCCTGGGCGTGGCCCGGTCTGGCGGACCGGCGAGGGCAGCCGGCCCGGCGCGCGGCGCGCTGACCAGGGGCTCGGCCGAACGACCGAGCCGTTCGGATGCGGGGGGAGCTGCCCCCGCGTGAAGAAACTGCGGCCCCTTAATGGGGTAGCTCATCTGGCCAGCCGGGGGTTTGTAACCCCCAGCTTTTTCCTTGTCCGGTCTGCACGCCCCGGCCGGCCGGCTGTTGCCGCCATGGGACCGGCAAGGCCGGTCCCACTGCTCCGACGCCGGCGGCCCGGTCCCGGCCGCCGGTTCCCCTGCTCCGCCGCGGCCTTGGTTCGTCCGGCGTAGCACTATGGTGTCGCGCCCCTCCGTCGCGGCCCCTCTCCCGTCGCGGTGCTTTAGTGGTCCTCTAGCGCGGCGCGACGGCGCCGCGTCTTTGGTTCATCTTCTACGGCGTGGCGCAACGGCACCGTGGATTAGTTTGTTTCCAACGGCGCGGTGCGGTGGCGCCGCGCTTCTCCGCCCTTCCTTTAACAATTTCTGTGCGGTGCTTCGGCACCGCGTTGCCTTGCTCGTGCCACATTAATATCAACAACCAAAAAGGGGAGGAGTGTCGGTCGTGTTCGTGCGGTCCGACCTCCTCCCGTTATTACGATAACAGACGGTTCAATTTTAAAGGAAGAAAACGACGGAAGTATTCACGAAATAAACCCCTACCTCAGCGTTGTCGTCGAACGAGAGTTCGTCGAGGAATTAACCATCGCGGAAGAGGAGGATCGTCGCGGAAGAAAGCTTCACGGAAGCAATGTCGTTGGCGTTAGGTGATCGCCAAGGAAGGTGTCTCTCACCATTGTCCGTTGTCGGAGGTCGACGTTCTTCGTCGGTGGCAGGGCGTTCTTCGTCGAAGAACGAAGAATCCTCAAGACTTTTCCTTTTCTCCCAAAGGCTCCCACAACCAGAATTCCAACAAAAATAAAATAAGAGTCGTCTTATTTTATTAACGCACATGCCAACGTTTGAATTTCAAAAGAAACGAAACGAACAATTAATTCAAAGAATTAATTGTAACGATTAAACCGCCCAAATTAATGAGGCGTTTCTTAACCAGAATAAACGCACGGTTGACTTCATTAAAAAGGGGGGGTGCTGGTGCGTTACTTAGAAGGAAGGAAACGGTGGGGCTCGTGCGGGCCCCACCTCACAAATATCCTACCAAGTGGGTAGGATATTGTGGGTTCCACCTTATCCGCTTAACTTTGGTTAAGCCGCTTTAAGTAAAATAAAATAAATTGTCACACCACTTTATTTTATTTCTTAACTTAACCCCCAAAATTAAAAACCACACCCGAGAAAACGCAACTCCGGAAAAGGTGTTTCTAAGAAATTACCGGTGTTGTGGTTCCATCGGTTCCCTCAGAATTCGATTCTGAGGGTTCAAAATTTAGGAAAACCCCGCTCGTTCGTTCACTGAACGTACCCGAGCTAAACTTCGGAAAACGATTCCGGGCACACTGGGCCTCGGAATTAGGTGTCGTCAGAAACTACGTTCTTGTAAAATCTAAAAGAAAATTAAGAAAAAATTTCCCTTGAATTTTACGGGTCTTTAAATTACTCCCACCTCATGGATTTATGTCCCCATAAAGCTATAATACAAACTAGGGAAACAAAAGCAGTACTGAGCACGCATTTAAGCCTTCCGCTCCCATGCGCTCACCTGGAGGTTCCCGTACTGCCAGTGAAAGCGCACCTGAGGAATCGACCCATCCTCGTAGGTCCCGCTCCTATCGTTCCTCAATCCCCACTAGAACCTCTGTGAGGTTCACCGCATCACCCAAGTCCAGCTCCTCGTGGTCGATGAAAAGTGAAGGGTCGAGCTCGTATCTCCTCAGTTGAGATACCTGGAAGTCATCGTGCACCTGGTGCAACTGAGGTGGGTGGGTCAAGCGGTAAACCACCTCGCCTACCCTGTTGAGGACCTAGAAAGGTCCTTTGAACCTCGGAGATAACTTGTCTCCTTGGCCACATCTCCATAACTCACGTCGAGGTGAGACCCGTAGGGAAACATGGTCACCATCCTCGAACTCTAGTGGTCTCTGCCCTCCGTCAGCACAAGACTTTTTCCAGCTCTGAGCTATCCTCATCTGCTCTTGGATGACTTGGACCTTTCTGGTCCTACAAGAGCTGCTGAGATTTCTTTCTTGCCGATAAGAGAAATCTAGTCTCATCCCCTGGATGAACCATGTTCTTCGCCTAATACAGTAAATCCCGACATTGATGATACTAATCCATACCAAGGATGATGTCGTAAGGCCTTGATGCTACTACCAAGAGATCCAACCGTTACTCTCACCTCCAAGGGTTGAGTCACACTATCGGCATCAGTGTGTGGTCACTGGGTCTCCTCTAGTAGGTATCTCAAAGTGAGGGTCAAGTCAATGGTTTTTAAACCGTAACCTCTTAGTAAAAACATAGATAGAGGATAGGAAGGTAAACACCACAATAAAGGTGTCTTTTATTATTGCAGCTCAAAGTACAAAGACACAAAGCATCAAAAAACAAACATCAACAGAGCTAGAAGCAATATGAACAAAAGTCTCCAGGTCTGGAGCTAGTTCCGCTCCTATCCATCTGCTCCCGGAGCTCCATGATCGTAGGCCTCAGCTGCCTGCAGCTGAGCTCTCCCATGTCCACTTGTTCCCTGCAGTCGGGGTGGACCTCCTGGTGGTGGTGGTGGCAACACCTCAAAGCGTCGTCCACCTCCAGCTGCAGGGCCAGCTCCCCTGCCACGGTCTCTTTCTCCATGTGGTCTGCCTCGATCGAACCTTTGCCTCTGCCCGGGAGGTCCTTCGTTCATCTGCTGGTCATCTGTATGGCGGGTCGGACAGTCACAAGCCATGTGACCAACCCCGCCGTAGGAGTAACACTGTCTGTGCATGGTAAGTCGTTCTCCACCCCGGGTGCCTCGCACAAACGATTCTGTGTCATGCAGTCGACCACCTGTAGTTCTAGTCCCCTTGGACCTCTGCGTCATCTGTCTAATGCCTGCTGCAGAAGACTCTGTCGCATGCCGGTGAGTGGTGGGTCCTACTGCTGGAGACTGCTCAGCAAGGAAACTCTCCACTAAGAGGGCTCGCTCCAACACCCATGTCTGTGTCGGAATGCTGTGAGAAACAACTGAAGCTCTGATCTCTCGCCTGAGCCCCTTCTCGAAGGTTCGGGCCCTGAAGAATGGGTCACATACCATGTCCATGGAATAGCGCAAGAGATCGGTAAACCTCGCCGCGTACTGGGCTACTGTCATACTGCCCTTCCGCAGCTGTAGCAGCTCCTGGATGCGCACCGCTCGGAGGGTGGCTGGGACGAACTCTGAGCGAAAAAGGCTCTCAAAGTCCATCCAAAGGAGAGATGTCTCGTCGTGCACCTGGAGCATAAATCTCCACCATCTGCCTACTTCCGCGTGTAGGAGGCTCGCTGCAAAGACAACCATAAGGTCAGCTGGTGTCCCTACCAAACGGAAAACTCGTACAACAGCCTCCAGCCAATCCTCAGCTTCCTAAGGGTCCGTCTCCCCACGGAACCTGGGCGGTCGCTGACGCTGAAACTCGTGCAATGCACTAAGGCGACGTGCACCGTTAGCGGCTGGGGATGGTAGCATCGGTGGCTCAGCGGGTAGAGGTACCGCTGGTGCCTCTGCTGTCAAAGGGCCCTGTACTGAGGCCTCGTCGCTCGGTGGGCTGTCGTCACACACAACTCTCGGAACCCTAGCTGGCTACCGTCGTGGGGCCATCCTGAAAAAAGATAGGTGCTCCACGGTCAGAAAAGTATACCTGGTGAGCTGACACAAGTAATCACAAAGAAAACTTGAAACACACATGCAATAAATGTTTTCGTGCATTAAGTCGGATATCAGAAGTTAGGGTCCTGGTGTACGGATACGTCAGCTGCCGCACTAACACTGGAATCCCTAGACTGATAACCACACTCAATACTCTCAACACTATTGCTTCACATATAAAAAATATCATAGTCCTGAGTTCTGCGGTTGAATCAAACTCCTCTGATACCAATTTTTCACAACCCGTCCTCAGGGATCGTGTCGTGACTGCCCCAAGCCCGCCTTCCATAGGCCAGGGGCTGGCGACTAGCACCAAAGGCGTAAATCATGATAACTGGGAAGGCATTTCCTTTATAAAAGTAACAAAACACCACAGAGTACAAGCAGAAGTAAAACACTAAGTACAAAAAGGAAGTGCTGAAAAGTAAATGGGCCAGAATACAAACCCAATCAAAAGTACAGCTACAACTGAAAGTAAGTACAACAGAAAAGACAAAATCTGGAAGAAGATAGAAGCAGCTCCTGGTTCGTCCTCCTCGAATCCTACCTGAAGTTTAGGTACAGATAGCGCAGCTCCTGAATTGTCCACCACTGATCCTAACTGAAGGATAGGTACAGATATCCTTGATAGCACTCTCGCCCATCAACCTCCTCTGAGTGTCGCCTCGTCGTGAAGTCCACCACCGGATACTGTCTCATCGTGAGGTCCACCTCCGGGTACCTTCCAGTCTTCGAACACTCGGCCTCTGTCTACGCTGCCCGTCGACTGCAACCAAAACAACGAGGTGCGGGCATAGCCCATATAGGGGTGAGTATAATGATACTCAGTAGGGACCCCGAGACCCTCAAGGTCTCACTAAATCCAATAAGGATAACCACAAAGAATATCTCAACAGATAACCTCTAATTAGGTATATGCCCATACATATACACAAGTTATCAAATAACCCATCTCAATCATGAGGAAACACAAAGATTATAGACTCAGCTCAACCAAGATTTTATTCATGATGTCGAAACCACGGTTGCTGGAGAAATCCTCATCCGTCGAGTGCAGAGGGCCTGCCGCTACAACCAAGCACGCCGAACTCGTCCTCTGTCGAGTTCATAGGGCCTTTGGCTACAACCAAGCACGCCGAACTCCTCCTCTGTCGAGTTCAGAGGGCCTGCCACTACAACCAAGCATGTCGGACTCCTTGGACTGCTGTAGTACTCCACCTGTCGAGTATTGTGGGCCTGCTGCTACAACCAAGCGCTTCCCACCATGGGTCTGCTGCTACAACCAAGCGCTCCACCTCATAGGTTTCAGAGGTACTCCTTCTGTTGAGTACCGCGGGTCTGCCGCTACAACCAAGCGCTCCTCCGCCGTGGGTCTGCCGCTACAACCAAGCGCTCCCCCTCATAGCCTCCAGAGGTACTCCTTCTATTGAGTACCATGAGTCTGCCGCTACTGCCAAGCACTCCTCTACCATGGGTCTACCTCTACAACCAAGCGCTCCCCACTGGGCTATCTGAAACACACCGAGTCGATAGATCAGCAGTCGTCAAGTCTCAGCCAGCTACTAGGTCTTTGCACTCTGCTAGCTCGTCACCAGGAGGGTCCGCTCCACGAGCTACTGGTCGATACTCCAAGTATCATGAAGTTCCATGAAGAAGTATCTCAAAGGACCGCCTCATAATAGGGGTCTCAACGCAATAGACGGCGCGTCAGTCGGACGCCCGGTCTGTGAGTTACTAGCCTTTTCGTCCTAGGGGCCCGGTTGGTTTCATGTGCGAACCAACCCGGCCGTATCTCGACTATACCCCGAACTCTCATAGTTTATGCTCATAGATATCATTTCTCAATGTGATCACCAACGCCGCTGACGGTTCGTCAAACGGACGTCCGGTGTGAAAGTTATCAGCTTTTTATGTTCTAGGGGCCCGGTTGGATTTCGGGTACAATCCAACCTGGTCATTATCCAACTGCATCCAAAAATCAGGATAATCATGCAAAAATCTACATCTCATCAAGATGAATTCAACAAAGTTGACGGCACTTCAATTGGACTTCCGGAGCTCAAGTTATAAGTGTTTCCGCTCCGAGGGCCCGGTTGGTTTTGTGTACGAACCAACCTGGCTGAACCCAAAGTACTCCGAAACCTTGAGTGTAATATACAAAAACGACTGTCTCGATCCAAGTATCGTTACTCAACTGACGGTGCATCGATCGGAGGTCTTCAGCTCAAGTTATGGGCGATGGACCGAAAGAGGTTCGGTATTAAGGGGTTCGGGCCCGGCCCGATACCCCCAGGGTCAGCCCGAACCAGGTCGACCCGAACCGGGTCCGGGTCCGGCCCGCTTGGGCATAGCTCAGCCCAGTTGGTTCGGCCCGGCCCAGCCTGGGCGCGGCCCGGCCCGACTAGGCATGGTCCGGCCTGGCGGCCCGGTCTGGCGGACCGGCCAGGGCAGCCGGCCTGGCGCGCGACGCACTGGCGTGCTGGCCAGGGGCTTGGCCGAACGGCCGAGCCGTTCGGATGCGGGGGGCACTGCCCCCACGTGAAGAAACTGTGGCCCCTTAATGGGGCCGCTCAGCTGGATGGAAGGGGGTTTGTAACCCCCGGCTTTTTCCTTGTCCGGTCGGCCCGCCCCGGCCGGCCGGCTGTTGCCGCCACGGGACCGGCAAGGCCGGTCCCCCTGCTCTGACACTGGCGGCCCGGTACCAGCCGCCGGTTCCCCTGCTCCGCCGCGGTCTCACTCCGGCCGCGGTGCTTTAGTGGTCCTCCAGTGCGGCGCGACGGCACCACGTCTTTGGTTCGTCTTCTACAGCGCGGCGCGACGGCACCGCAGATTAGTTTGTTTCCAACGGCGCGGTGCGGCGGCGCCGCGCTTCTCCGCCCTTCCTTTAACAATTTCCGCGCGATGCTTTGGCACCGCGTTTCCTTGCTCGTGCCGCATCAATATCAACAACCAAAACGGGGAGGAGTGTCGGCCGTGTTCGTGCGGTCTGACCTCCTCCCGTTATTATGATAACAGGCGGTTCAATTTGAAAGGAAGAAAACGACGGAAGTATTCACGAAATAAACCCCTACCTCAACATTGTCGTCGAACGAGAGTTCGTCACAGAATTAACTGTCACGGAAGAAGAGGATCGTCATGAAAGAAAGTGTCATGGAACGAATGTTGTTGGCATTAGGTGATCTACGAGGAAGGCGTCTCTCACCGTTGTCCGCCGTCAGAGGTCGGCGTTCTTCATCGGCAGCAGGGCGTTCTTCGCGTTCTTCGTTGAAGAACAAAGAATCCTCAAGACTTCTCCTTTTCTCCCAAAGTCTCCCACAATCAGAATTCCAACAAAAGTAAAATAAGAGTCGTCTTATTTTATTAACGCACATGCCAACGTTTGAATTTCAAAAGAAACAAAACGAACAATTAATTCAAAGAATTAATTGTAATGATTAAACCGCCCAAATTAATGAGGCGTTTCTTAACCAGAATAAACGCACGGTTGACTTCATTAAAAAGGGGGGGTGAGGGTGCGTTACATAGAAGGAAAGAAACGGTGGGGCTCATGCGAGACCCACCTCACAAATATCCTACCAAGTGGGTAGGATATTGTGGGTTCCACCTTATCCGCTTAACTTAGGTAAAGCCACTTTAAGTAAAATAAAATAAATTGTCACACCACATTATTTTATTCCTTAACTTAACCCCAAAAATTAAAAACCACACCCTAGCTAACGCAACTCCAGAAAAGTTGTTTCTAAGCAATTACCGGCGTTGCGGTTCCATCGGTGCCCTCAGAATTCGATTTCGTGCACCGGTTCAAAATTTAGGAAAAACCCGCTCGTTCGTTCACTGAACGTACCCGAGCTAAACTTCGGAAAAAGATTCCGGGCACACTGGGGCTCAGAATTAGGTGCTGTCAGAAACTGCGTTCTTGTAAAATCCAAAAGAAAATTAAGAAAAAATTTCCCTTGAATTTTACGAGTCTTTACAAATATGACATGTAATCTAAGGACATTACCATATATATAGTACATGAAAAGGTAATATTAATATCATGGTAAGTGAAATAAATGTATATGTCAAGCAATATACATGAAATTGTGATCAAAGTACACATTCAAGTTTGGTCTTGGGCACGCACTCTCACAAAATAATATAATTTAGGGATAAATTGAGCATTGATCTATGGATAATGAGACTTTGGTTCAGAATTTCTGTTAATATAGGAGCTTAGTCCATGTCTAGAAAAGTGGGGGTTATCTACCCATCACACCATGTTTTGACTTGTATAGAATTTGGTTTCATATGATTCTAAACCAATATATGAAAGGTACTCATGTATATTATACATATGACACATTTGGATACATGTAAAAATAATTTACTTTTATTTTTGGGTAAGTAACACAAATAATGAGATCAATATGGTTTTATACATTAATATGTTTGGAACATATTAATTTTTTTGAAGGAATAAGATTAAAAAATAAATCATTAGAAGCATGACTACATATTGAAATTTCATGTGATATAAATATTATATGTGATGTATTTTTTATATATGATGTATATAATATGCATATATAAATGGAGAGACTAAGAAAGACCTAAAAATACTATATTTGAGATTACTTCTAAAGTTAAAAATGTTAAGAACTTGATCATCCAAGTAGATAGGTTCTTCCAAAGCAAGGTTTCTATAGATTTTATTCTGTAAGGAGTGGTGGATGTAGATAACCCTAAGAGTTTTATAACCATGTCCAAATGTGATATTTGGGTTATAATTAGATGGTAAAACCTATAATTTTGGATACCATATGAATAGATTTGAGTTTATCCATATGATGGAAATATCCTAAAATCCAATATAGTATGATTTTCATGATTGTCTTCCTAGATATATAAGTGATGATAGAATTCCATAGAAGACTCAACACTTTTTAAAAATTGTATCTTGGATAAAAAATGATAATGATATATGGAGGCATCATTTTAGTAAGAGTACATTCAATAAAATTTCTTATTTAAATGGTATAAAACACAATACTAACACAATGATATGTCTTATTGTAGATAATGGAATACATCATTAAAATTATGTTGAGATCTATTATAGGTTGAATCTATAGTTTAATATATTAGTATCTAAGGTTGATAATTGTTCTCAAGGAGAATAATTTGTTTAATAATAATGTGAATGATATATAAATAAATTTTTCTAATTCTGAATCATGGTTTTTGGATACCAGGTGCGCATCACACATTTGTATTAATAAACAAAACTAAAAAATAAGATATAATTGATAAAGAAAAAAGTAAAGTGGGTAATGAGGAAATATTTTATGAATTAAAAGTTGGCACTTATGATCTAAGTTTATCCATTTGATTAATTCTAGTATTGGAAAATTATTATTATGTTTAATATATAAGTATAAATTAGATTTATACATCATATTTGGATAAAAATTTATTTTCATTTGTGATTAAGAATAATAATTGTTCCATATACATGAATAAAATGTTTTATAATATTAATAATACAATGAATGGTGTATACATTCATGATTTGGAAAATATAGTCAATAAAATTCAAGATAAGTGAATCTACCTTATTGATTATAACACCACTTATGTTTGGATTTCTCTATATAATCATTGAAGTGATAAATGTATCTAAAGACTCCATAAATATAGATTATTGGAATCATTCAATTATGAATAATTTTACAATTGATAATCTTTTTTATTTAGAAAAATTAAAAAAAATTATTAGAAAAAATGAAAGGGATTGTGTACTATTGAAACTAATACATAGTGATGTATATATACCATTGAGTACATAAGCATGTGGTGGGTATAGATATTTCATAGCCTTTGCTGATGAATTCATTTATCATGATTATATTTCTCTTATGAGACACAAGATTAAAACCTTTAATTTTTTAAATATTTTAAAAATGAATCATAGAATTAAACTATAAAAATTATTAATATTATCTAATTAGATCGAGGTGTTAAATACTTAATCCAAAATTAACTAATCATTTGATAGATTGTGTAATTTTTTCCCAAGTCACTCCTTCTGAAACACCATAGTAAAGTGGTGCGCCTAAGAAAACGAATTGTACCTTTTTGGACATGGTTTGTTCAATGATGAGTTAGTGAGACCTTTATATATAATTTTAAGGATATGCTCTAGAAACTAAAATATTCCTATATAAATGAATTTCATTTAAATATTTCATAAATACACCATTTTGGGTAAGTATTGAGAGGTATCACATTTTTTCTTTTCTAATTATTTGGGATTGTGATGAATTTATACCAAATTTGTATTCTAACAAACTTGATGCTAAATCAAAGAAAAAGTGATTTTTGTTGGTTATTTAGATAAAACTATTAGATATAATTTTTATAATCCTTCTTAACAAAAAGTTTTGTTGGGTTGATTTGTTACATTCATTGAGAAGGAACATATAAATAAAGGTATTAGTGGGATAAAAGCGGAATTTAAATAAGTTCAAAACCAAAAAAAAATATGAGTGATACCCGTAGGGTATAAGTGGGTTTTCCATAAGAAAACTAACCTGGATGGTAGAGTGTCTACCTATAAATATATATTGGTGGAAAAGGGGTATAAAAATTCAAAATATTGGATATGAAGAGTTATTTTTACTATTTTTTCAAATATCCATTTATGAATTGAATTGATATTCTTGGAGTTAGAATATATTATTTTATACTACAATCAAATATTTTGCTTTCATCAATAATATAGATGATTCTATTATATACAAGTAGGTTAGTGAGAGTGTTATGGTATTTATCATGATGTATGTGGATGGAATATTACTCATCAAAATGATATCCCAACTTTTTATTCTATAAAGTAATGGTTGAAAAAGTGATTATTAAATCAATACATGAGTGAAGCATCCTATATAATGGGTATGAATATCTATAGAGATAGAATTAAAAGGATAATTAAATTGATTCAAAAAAATTATATTAGTAAATTGGTAAATAGGTTTAGCATGAAGAGATCTAGGAAGGGGTTTAACTAGTGTTTCATGGCATAATTACTATAAATCCTCATTATTCTTATGAATAGTTATAAAGTAGAAACATGGATATGATATTTTATGGGTCTTATATAAGATCTATCATGTATTCCATGTTGTGTACTCAATTCAATGACTTCGATGTTTTGATAATAACTAGTATGTACCAATCCAATTCTAGTGAGAGTTATTAGATCACTATAAAGAATATCATTGAGTACTTGAGGTGAACTAAGGATTTATTATTGGTATTTGGAGCTGATTAAGAACTCATTATAAGGAATTACATGAATTATAGATTAAAAACAAACAATGATGACATTGGATCTCAATCTATTTTCATGTTTTACCTCAATAGTGAAACTATCAGTTGGAAGTGTTTCAAGAAACCCACCATGCAGGGATCAATAAAAGAGGTTGAGTACATCCTTGAATTATATTCTGTGAAGGAATAAGTTTAGATCAATAAGTTCATCATTGAAATTGGATTGGTTCCTAAATGTTTTGAAGAAATCGATCTATAATGTGATAATTATATAGTTATTTCTTAGGATAAGGATCCCCAATCTCACTAAAAGACCAAACACATCTTTTGAAAATACCATCTAATTTGATAAATTATTGAGAGGGGTAATATAAATATCTATTAAGTGTATATAAAGTAAAATATAGAGGTCCATTGACATATCCATTAACATATAAAAATCACAAGAGTTGTGCAAATTCTCTAGGTATTAGATACACAAGAGGCTGTATATAATTTTTATTGTTGATGTAAATGTATAATGGTTTTATAATAAAGTAAATATCTATTTATTATTCATTTATATGTGTTATGTGTTTTACATAAATAGTGTGATGATAAAAACCCCTTAATTAATGACTTTGATTTGTCCCTAATTATCGATAAGTATGAATTATTATGGATTGTAGTGATATATTAAGATTAACATGAGTATAATACCATCTATGATAAAACGTAGACACATGATATAATAAGTAAAGTATTATTATCTAGAATAAACCATCTAAGTATATTATATTTAATTTCATTCATCCATCGATATATATATGGTTTTATGCCTTATATGAATCCCCATTACCCGAGGTTAAAAAATACTTATCATGTGAACCCTCACACATTGATAATTTTCTTTAGTCAACCTTGTGTTTGTGGTAATTAAGGGTGTTTGGGTATATACCTAAGAATGTTGTTATTTTATGTCACAAATCTCCTCTATTGGTACCCTCCTGGGATGATAATGAATAAAATGAGTGACCCCCAAATCCTGCCTCCAATAATCCAGGGGTTATCAACTTTCCCCAAGGGTATAAAACACACAAGGAGAGGCATTACCCTCAATATATGAAGTTAAGGAAAAGGGATAAGATGGAATCTACCAATCAACACCACATCATATAAAACAAACCAAGATCTAATAGCAATAAAATCCCATAATGAATGAAATTAAATATATGAAATATCTAGAAACATAAAGTACCAAAATACTCCTAGTTAGAAACACCAAAAAAACTCTCCGCTCCAAGAAAATATAGTCCAACCCAATCACCAAATACCACTTGATCACTTGAAAAATACTGTATATATATTAGGGTGATAATAACATGTATACTCAGTAGGATATTCCTTAGAACCTCTCATGAAAATGTGAGAAGAGTATACTAATGCTCCAGTGAACAAGTAGTAGAACCAAAAAGAACCTAAAAGGTCAAATACCCATTCCCAACCTCACCAAGGATCACTCACCAAGTATCAAACAAAACATAAGAACATAATATCATAATAATACAATCATATGTTCCCCACAACCACCTTCCCACTAGTTTTACACACTCACACCACAATGTTTGATTACATGCCCTCATATTCCTTCTATATCATCATCCTCATCACAATAGGCATTCTCAACTCTCAAAATGATCCAATAATCCCAAACATAAATCACAACCTCATCAAATCTCTATCTATCACATCATAAGTCCATAGTACTAGGGTATCATGAATTTTAATGGCATAAAACTCATGCCCTTCCCTTACCATGCACAACCCACACTAAATAACATCACCACTGTGTATCACCACCAACTATTCAATGTACTACATCTGAAAGAAGAGTAGAGAAGAGGGGTAGACAACCATCCTCCCTCATCATCCTAGATATTGGGGAAAACACCTGGAACCCAAAACCTTTGGGTGTTAGTAAGGTTATCTGACTTGGGTGGGGTTCATGTTGAAATCAAAATAAAAATACAAGAATAGACAGTCACAAAAAAAACCATCCTGTGGGTACATGATAAGAAACACCACCACAACCCACAATCATCACTACAACTATGATACTTTATAATAACAAATGCTACCACACACCATCCATTTATTCTATTACTAATCCATAACTTAACTACACAATTTCACAAAAATGACCCCCAACAACTAGCCACAACTTACCATTCATTCATTAATTAAGACATTTTTGGGTTTACCATGTACCAATCACTTTAATTCAGTTGTGTTAACCACTTTCCATATTTAATGAAAAACCAATCACAAGACAACACCCATGTTTATTATTCCCATATATTACCCATTTATTCCAAGAATTTATATTTTACTTATAGCCTTCATCTATTTAATTCCATCCCATTCTAGTTTTAAGATTTATTTATTCAATTCCATCCCATACCATCAAGCATTACTATTAGTTCCCACATCTCCCAGTTATAACCATGCAACTAGCTCATTCCTTCCTCAACCAACCACTTAAACACCACCACAACAAATTATAGCCATATCTACATCACACATACTCCCATAAACACACACACCACATATAACATCCACAATTTTACACCAATGATAACCACTATCTTTCTAGGTATATACAATATAAGGTCCAACAAAAACATAAATTTAGAAAATATTATGCAAAAAACCCATTTTATTACCAGATTTAATTATCATTCAATTGTGAGAGGTAATTAAAGTGTTTAAACATAGCAACAAGTAAGAATTTTATAGTAATATTTATTATATTAATTTTAACATAAATACACCTAACAATTTCATCTCTCTTAGCTAATTTTATTTCCCATTTGATTGGGTGTTTTTAAACTTATAATTTAATCCTTAAATTTTATATTATATCCATTTGATAATTAATTTATATATCATAAAATTTTATATAAACAATGATAGTTCACTTTCAGTATTGTAATCCATTGATTCTTCGTAGGTAGTTGAACATTCAACTTGGGAATTTCACATGATTGATTGTTTTTTTCTTGATCAATATCCTATAATTCAGTATAATTTTATTTCATCAAACTTATATTAAATTCATTTGATGCTTCACTTATAATATTGAATATTTCCTTGGGTATTTCATTGAGGAATTATTAAAAAATAGTGGTTGATTAATCATCTATAACGACCCAGAACTGTATCAATGAAATTTCCCTTATTATGTTTATTTCATATAGTATAGGTCACATAAAATCACTTAGAGAACATAATACAAACATCATAACTAAATAATGAATGAAATAATAGGTATTTTTAGAAATTAAGGAACCTATACCGATGAAATAGTAATTTGACCTTAAGAATAGTAATATGACCCTTATGAATAGTAAATCAACCGAATGAATATTAACCTCACCCATGTTTGTATAAATAAATTTTTGGCATCTTATAAATTAAATTATGATATAATTATATCATAGTAAAATTAAATAAATATTTTCAAAATTATTAATTAAGTGTCGGTATTTTTGTAACTCATAAATATTTAATTATAATTTTATAATTAATATAATTATTTAAAATAAAATTAACTTCCATAAAATAGATTCATAAATTAATATTTTTATTTCTTATTATTATTGGATAATTTTGTGAGACCATAGTTAATTTTTTAAAGTGTTATAAAAACAGTTATAATATTAAAATCGGCATTTTTTGAGTAAATGATGATTTTATTTAAAAATTAATTTTCTCATATTTATAAAATTATTTTAATAAAATGGAGTTAATTTTTTAATTCTACACATTGAAAAATGTTTAGGGTGAATTTTTTGGATTTTTCTAAAATGCTTGAATTTTTTGTGAATTGTAAAATACAATAATTTAGGATAAATGCTAAATACATGAATTTTGGAGTCATAGATGATGTATGTATGATTTAATAACCCTTGGTTATAAATCACATGAACTTATTACTGTATTTAGTCACAATAACCAACACTATTTCTTATCTTGAACAAAATAATTAGATAATGAGAAATCACCCCTCTCCTCCACTATAAATTCCACCTCTTCTCCTCACACCTTCCAAGCTTTGAGACTTGTAAAATTTCTGCCCAATTATCTTCTCAAGACCCTTCCCCATGTCCAAGACCATATGGTCTCACCAAAAGGCCAAAACCATGGGCTTTAAGGGGGTTCTCAAGGAGAGAAATTCAAGAGGTAAACATCCTCTTTATTTTATTTTATTTCTTTTTAAGTTCTTTTCTTTTATTATTCTCTCCTCACCTCCCCTTATACAAATAAAATAAAAATTCTAGTGCCTTAAATTTATTTTATATTTATTGTGCTAATGTAATAATCCATCATCAATCCCCTTCTCCTCTCCCTTTTATTCTAAATATGGAAATGTTGTCCGTGAGGTGTTGCTTCATCGCCTTCAAGGATGAAAAGTTTTCATTTTCCTTCACCGTCTTCAAGGCTATTCATTAAAACATTTTAAATGTTGAAAAATATTTTAAAATTTATATTATAACCATTTTTATTTTCTATATGTAACATATTTACATAATACTAAACGATAAAAAAATGATTTCGTTATGATCAATAACCGACATAATAATCTAAACGATTATCCCAAAATGTATTATCTAATGACTCATCCTCACACCATATAACAAAATGATATATAACCATTTACACTTATAAATTTTCATTAATAACATATAATTCCAATTTTGGATAATTATACCCATTTTACATACTCCATTACTTATAAATAAGAGAGCCAATCATGAAAACCAAGGAAACAACTCTCCCGGGCAATAAAATTGTATCTTATAACTCACCAAAAAGACTATAAATGAACTTAATAAAATTATAATAAATAAAATACATGTATATAATGTTATTATTTAATTAATTAATGGATTTTATTTCATTATCTAGGATTTTAAGGTTCAATTCATAACACATTCAGACATAAGGTAAGGGTTTTCTTCCCGAACCTCCATTTTCATTCGGTTTATGATTTCCTCTATACACAAATGTAATTATTCATTATTTTTATATAATTATTATAAATTATGTGTATATGTCCCAAACACATATATTTATATTATTTCATATTTCTTTTATGTGATAATACATGTTTTATAAGGTTCCATTCTCAACTCTTCCCGATACACAAGTCCAATTAAAGGGAACATCTCAATTTCTTACCCATTTTAAAGTAACATATATAATATATTTAAAGAAACCATTATTTTTCTAAAATCAATAATTTTGTCATGAAAAACTATTTAGTTCATTTCTGGTTTTATATAAAGATATTTTCAAAATAAACCTTTTTTTCAAAGTAAAAATAGTATTTCTCTCAAGAATTACTTGATGGATTTATAAGAGTATTTTCATCTAATGGGTTTGATATTTTATGATATCATATACCATATTTTATTGAATAGTTTATGATTAGTTTGAATGTGGATTTTATATCTTTATATCATTCACCATATTACTCTGAATGATTAGTGATTATGTTTACTAATTGGGGAAAGTTATTTACATTTCATATGTTGGTTTCAATATGAATGTATATGTTGATTATGTTTCACCCCTTTCATATGAGGAATGAATTGGGATTAGTAAGTGTTAGGTGGGGGCTACTATATCCCCTCAGTGCATTAATAGTTCTCATGAGAAAAAACTAGTTTGGGTATGGACTAACGTCTTACCCGATTATGTATGTTGTCTTGGTCGAAGCTTTGACGGTATATTTATGGTGTCCCGCATTATGAATTCCCTAATTATGAGATTAGTATTTGATATTACATGTGATTATTCAACTAGTAGAATATCCATGGGTAAGTATCATTTTCATGTGATGGTATTATTTATTTATTTTTTATTCCTTACATATTATGCTCAAGTTTTTGTTTTAATAGCAAGTGTTTTTAGTTATTCACCTTGCCTTATGGTTTATTTTTAGCTTCTGCTGAATTCTTACCCTTACTGAGCATCAGAGCTCAACCTTTTCTTATTTTTATTTTCCCCAGAATGCCAATAAGAATTTTATGAATGAAATTAAAAGATAATCTAGAGGAATAAGAGTTTTTTCAAAGGAGTCTCTATAATATATTTTCATTTCAAGTTGTAATGTTGAACTTATGTAGGTATCTTGTTTTAAAAAGCTACTAAAATCTTCGGTCCTTTGGGATGTTTCTTCCTTGTTTATATGACAATGTAATAATGTAAGGCATTATCTCCAGGCTATTGGGGTTGGGGTCCCTATAGTTTGTATCAGAGGAAGTTTAGTAGAAACCTTGGAAACTATATTTAAAAAGCACAGATTAGAGAACATAGTCCTAAGATAGAATTTGGGGATAAGAATAGAAGAACATCCAAGAATTTTGGTAAGGTAGAGATTATGTGTATATTCCTAGAAATACATCCCTATCTAGATACTGTAAGTGTACATGGTTCTGGAACAAATTTACCTAGAAGTAACAAATTTTATAAGGTGTCCTGGGCTTGACTCAAGGTAACCCGGTATACGACAATGGGTATTACTATGTACCTAGTTTGAAACTCCCAAGGGATATGATTAGGATATGTCACATTTTCTTTAAAAATAATTATGAAGGATTTAGAATTAAATATTTCCCCAAAGAAACCATGTTTATGATTATGAGATTAGTGATTCATATAATTTCAATTAATGTTAAGTTTTTTTCTAGTATTGAGATTATACATTATGTTTCGTAACCTAATCTAGTGTATGCCATTATTTATAAATGGTGCCTAGTGTAAGTAATGGAAGGTGTATTAATTCACGTATCTTATGTAGGTATTTCCCTCCTATGCAAGATAATGATGGCGGTATTGGATCTGTAAATGGTGCTAAGAAACTTATAACTATACTGGGATAGCTGACTTGGGTTATGAAAAATAACCTTACCCGTATGGGGTATCCTAATCCAAAACATGGAGTAGAAATGTTATATCTCTTTATGTGAAAGTAGTCTCCATCATCTAATGGAACTAAAAAACCATTTGTAGCAGAGCAGTGGATAAGTTCCTTAGAGAATATATTTCTTTCTTTGGGATGTAACAAAAGGGAGAAGGTTGTTATGGAAATTTATCATCTTTCGGGAGATGCAGATCAATGGTGGTCATTGATTCAAAACATCAAGGAGGATTAAGAAATATAAAACATGGAATGTGGATAATTTAAAGAACTTTTCTTAGAAAAATACTTTCCTCGTGAGCAGTGAGAGAATATGGAAAGGCAGTTTCTGAATCTGAGGCAAAAAGATGATAAGAATGTTGAAAAGTATGAAGCTAACTTCATAAGGTTAGAAAGGAATTTTTTGGACTATATATTTAACCCAAGTAGTAATATTGATTGATTATTTGATGTTTTAAAATAATTCCTTCAATGGGAACTGTTCTGTCAAACTTTATCATCATAAGAAGATATAGTCTCATGTGTTATCAAGATAGAAAAGAATTATCTAAGTATTATGAATTTAAAGTAAAGAAATAGAATAAGAGGGTTGTTTAATACTCTGAAAAAGGAAATAAGGAAATGGGGAAGAAGGTAGGATTTGACTTTCCACCCTATAGTAATTGTGGGAAGAAACACCCTGGTACTTTCCTGAAGGGAATGGGAGTCTGTTATAAGTGTGAAAAAAAAGGCCACCAAACCTGTGATTGCAAGGTAAAGAAAGAATATATCAATTTTCAATGTTATAATTGTAAAGATATGGGAAATTATTCACATTAATTCCCTATAAATCAAGGATATCTTCCCCATATAAGGCCAAGGGAGCAAGTCCAATATTATACGATCATAACTACTAAGGTTGAAGTTCCTAATGATGTGGTGGCAGGTACTTTAATAATTTCCTCAAACTTAGACAATGATTTATTTGATTCTAGATAATTGAATTATTTTATATCTTCCCAGTTTTCCAAGAAAATTAGATATTTTCAATTTTATTTAATAAAGGAGTTTTTAGTCAAAACTCCTAATAGAAGTATCATTGTAACAAAGATGTGTTGATGTGTCCCCTTTATGACACATAAACATGATTTAGTTACTAAAATTATCATCATATCCATGACTGATTTTGATATATTACTCAGTATGAATTAGATTTCAAATTATGATGTGAAAATCTATTTCAAGAATAAGGAAGTTACAATTTTTGAGAATGATATAGAGTCCATTACCTTTAGATCAGAAACCTCACCATCTAATTCTTATCTAGATCCACCCCCAATAGCTCTAATAAATTAAATTATTAGGGAGGAATAGAAAACATCATCTATGGATAAGGTAATAAATCTTAAAATTTAAGATGTACCAATTGGACAAGAATACATTGATGTATTTATAGAGGATTTACCTAGATATCCTCTAGAGAAGGAAGTTGAGTTCTCTATTGATTTAACTACTGGTTCAAGATCTATATCAAAGACTCCTTATAGAATGGACACTATGGAATTAGTATAACTAAATAAAAAACTATAGGAATTGAGCTATAAAGGATTTATTCGCCCTAGTGTTTCTCTATGAGGATCACGTGTTCTCTTTGTCAAGAAGAAAGATGGATTCATGAGGTTGTGAATTGATTATAGAGAAATAAATGTTATTAAAATAAATAACAAGTATCCCCTACTTCACATTGATGATTTATTTGATCAAATTCATGGAGCTAAATACTTTTCAAAGATTGAACTTCGATTTGGATATCATCAATTGCATGTGATAAAGGAAGATAATCCAAAGATATAATTTTGAACCAGGTATGGACATTAAAAGTTTACAGTAATTACATTTGGACTGACTAATGCACCCTTTATTTTCATGTATCTAATAAATAGAGTGTTCAAGGAATATCTTGATAACTTTTTTGTGATATTTATTGATGATATCTTGATATAATACAAGAGCTATGAAGACTATGAGAATCACTTGAAGATTGTTTTAAAGACTCTTAGAAGAAATGAATTATATGGGAAGTTTAGAACGTGTGAATTTTGGCTTCAAAAAGTTTCTTTATTAACCATATTGTATATAAAGATGGAATATTAGTTGATCCTGCAAAGAAAAAGTCATTTTAGGAATGGGCTACACCAACAAACATAATCAAGGTACGTAGTTTTATTAGTTTAGTAGGTTATTATCGGTGTCTCATTCATAACTTCGCCCAATTAGATAACTCGTTAACCAAGATTACTTTTAAAGTGGTTAAGTTCATATGGATAAAAGAATGTGAAGAATTTTTTGAATAATTAAAGAGGATATTGGTGAATTCTCCGATCCTGACTCTACCATCAGGAAATGGTGAGTTTGTGATTTATAGTGATGAATCAAAGAAAGTTCTTGGTTGTGTCCTTATATAGAATGAAAGAGTTATTGCTTATGAATCAAGGTAGTTAAAAACTCATGAACATAACTATCCAAATCATGATCTTGAGTTATCAGTTGTAATCATTACTCTAAAGATATAGAGACATTATCTCTATGGATAAAGATGTGAGATATATACATATCACAATAGATTGAAATATATCTTCTCATATAAATAACTCAGTATGAGGAAAAGGTGATGGATCAAGCTACTCAAGGATTATGATTGTTCAATACACTATCACCTAGGGAAGTCAAATAAGGTAGCAGATGATTTGAGTAGAAAGGATCATGGAGTTCTGAACAAAATGAGGACTGAAAAAGATCTTTTGTATATGGATCTAGTAGATATGGATATGAGAATTATCAAGGAAGCCAAAACATCATTACTTTTTCAACTGGTTTCCCAACCATCTTTATTCGAAATAATTAAAAGTTCTCAGTGTGATGATGAGAATATTCAAAAGAAAATTAAAGTTGTGAATGATGGGAAGTTTCTAGACTTCGTGTGTGAGGATGGAATTCTGAAATTTGGGAGGAGGTTATGTCTTCCCTCTATACCCAAGCTAAAAAGGGAGTTATTGGAAGATTCCCATAGTTCGAATTTCTTTATACACCTTGGTATCATTAAGATGTATATATATTTGAAGGAACATTTCTAGTGGGATAACATGAAGCGGGAAATTGCTGATTATGTATCAAGATGTTTAGTCTATCAACAAGTAAAGGCTGAAAGACAACATCCTAGATGATTTATGCAACCTATAACTATTACTACATAATGGGATGACATAACTATGTATTTTTTCATTGTATTACCAAAATATCTAATAAATAATGATGCAATATGGGTAATTTTTTTATCTACTAACAAAATTTCACATTTCCTCGCAATAAGGGAGGATTTTCCACTAGGGTGCCTTGCATGGATATATATTAATGAAGTTGTAATACTTCATAGATAATCTCTCTCAATTTTTTCTGGTCTTGATCCACATTTTACATCAAAATTATATAAAACTCTTTATAAATATTTGGATACTAATATTCATTTGAGTAAAGCTTATCACCCTCAAAATGACAGACAGTCAGAAAGGACAATCCAAACTTTAGAAGACATGTTGAGATCATGCTCGCTGGATTTTAAAGGTATGTGAGATCAATATTTACCTTTAGTATAGTTTTTCTACAACAATGGTTTCCATTATAGTATTCAAATGGAACCATATAAAGCATTGTACGGAAATAGATTTCATACACCAACATGTTGGGATGAAGTTGGTGAAAGGAAGCTTGTAGGTCCATAGCTTGAGGATGAAACAACAGTGAAGGTAAAGACTATTCAAAACCATATCAAATCATCTCAAATTAGGAAAAGGATCTATGTCTATAATCAAAGGAAGGATTTGAAATTTCAAGTGGGAGATCACATTTTCTTGAAAGTATCTCCATGGAAGGGTGTTGTAAGATTTAGGAAGAAAGGGAAATTGAGCCCTAGGTACATTGGTCCTTTTGAAATTCTAGAGATAATTAGAGCTTTGTCTTATCATTTTGTGATGCCACATATAATTTTTAAAGTACACAATGTGTTTCACGTCTCATTGTTAAGAAAGTACATGCCAGACCCAACACATGTACTCACTTCTGAAGGAATATAATTGGAACCTAACTAATCTTATTGTGAAGAGCCTATCTGGATTCTAGACACTAAAGAACCGGTGTTGAGGAGTTGGATGAATCATCTGGTAAAGGTAATTTGGAAAAATAATAAAATTGAATAGGTGATTTGGGAGCATGAGGATCTTATGATGAAGAACTACCCAAATATTTTTGTGGGGTGACAATCTGGAAATTTTGAGGGTGAAATTTTTTATAGGAGGGGAGAATGTAATGACACGGAACTTTATCAATGAAATTTCCCTTCTTATGTTTATTTCATATAGTATATATCACATAAAATAACTTATAGAACATAATACAAACATAATAAATGAAGAATGAATGAAATAAGAGGTATTTCTAGAAGTTAAGGAACCTAACCAATGAAATAGTAACTTGACCTTAGGAATAGTAATATGACCTTTATGAATAGTAAATCGGTCAAATGAATAGTAACATCACCCATGTTTGTATAAATAAAATTTAATAATATTATAAATCAAAGTATGATATAATTATATCATAGTAAAAGTAAATAAATATTTTAAAAATTATTAATTAAGTGTCAGTATTTTTGTAAGTCATAAATATTTAATTATAATTTTATAATTAATATAATGATTTAAAAGAAAATTTATTTTCATAAAATAGATTTATACATTAATATTTTTATGTCTTATTATTATAGGATAATTTAATGAGACCTTAGTTAATTTTTGAAAGTGTCATAAAAACAATTATAATATTAAAATCTATATTTTTTTAGTAAATTGTGATTTTATTTAAAAATTAAATTTATCATATTTATAGAATTATTTTAATAAAATGGAGTTCATTTTTTAATTTTAAATGTTGAAAAATGGTTAGGGTGAATTTTTTTAATTTTTCTAAAATACTTGAATTTTTGTGAATAGTGAAATATGATAATTTAGGATAAATGATAAATACATAAATTATGGAGTCATAGATGATGTATGGATGATTTAAGAACCCTTGGTTTGTACTATCATGCACTTATTACTATATTTAGACACAAGAATCAACACAATTTCTTGTCTTGACCAAAATAATAAAATAATGAATAAAATAATGAGAAATCACCCCTCTCCTACACTATAAATACCACCCCTTCTCCTCACACCTTCCAAGCTTGGATACTTGTCCAATTTATGCCTAATTATTTTAAAAAGCCCCTTACCCACATCCAAAACCTTTTGGTCTCACCAAAATACCAAAACCAAGGGCCTTAAGGGGGTTCTCAAGGAGAGGAATTCAAGAGGTAAACATCCTCTTTATTTTCTTTTATTTCTTTTCAAGTTCTTTTATTTTATTACTATCTCCTAACCTCACCTCATCCAAATAGAATTAAAACTCTAGTACCTTAAATGTACTATAATTTTATTATTCTAATGGAATAATCCATCATCAAACCCCTTCTCCTCTTCCTTTTATTCTAAATATGGAAACATCGTCTGTGGGGTGTTGTTTCATCACTTTCAAGGATAACAAGTTTTTATTTTCCTTCATCGTCTTCAATTCTAATCACAAAACAATTTTAATGGTTGAAAAAGATTTTAAAATTTATATTATAACCCTTTTTATGTTCTGTATGTAACATATTTACATAATACTAAATGATAAAACAAAATGAGTTTGTTATGATCAATAATCGTCGTAATAATCTAAACGATTATCACAAAAATGAATTATCTAATAATTCATCCTAAAAACATATAAACAAATGATATATATAAAAATTTACACTTATTTATATTCATAAATAATATATAATTCCAATTATGGAAAATTATACCCATTTTACATAAACTCCATTACTTATAAATAGGTGAAGAAATCATAAAAACCAAGGAAATGAATGCTCCCGAGTAATAAAATTGTATCTTATAACTCATAAAAAACCATAAATGAACATAATAAAAGATAATAAATCAAATACATGTAGATAAGGTTCTAAATTAATTAATTAATGGATTTAATTTGATTATCTAGGACGTTAAGGTCAAGTGCAGAACACATTCGGACATAAGGTAAGGGTTTTCTTCCTGAACCCCCATTTTCATTCAGGTTGTGCTTTCCTCTATACACAAATGTAATTATTAATTATTTTTATATCATTCTTCTAAATTATGTGTATATGTCCCAAAAACATATATTTATATCATTTCATCTTTCATTTATGGGATAATACGTGTTTTATAAGGTTCTCTTCTCAACCCTTCCTGACACGCAAGCTCGATTAAAGGGAACATCTTGATTTCTTACCCATTATAAAGTACCATCTGTAATATTTTTTAAGAAACCATTATTTTTATAAAATCGATAATTTTTTCATGAAAAACTATCTTAGTTAATTTTTGGTTTTATAAAAATATTTTCCCAAAATAACTCTTCTTTTCAAAGTAAAAGGAGTATTTCTATCAAGAATTCCTCAATGATTTTATAAGAGTATTTTCATATATTGGGATTAATATTTTATGATATCATCTAAAATATTTTATCCAATGTTTTATGATTATTTTGACTGTGGATTTTCTATATTGATACCATTCACCATATTACTCTGAATGGTTAGTGATTATGTTTACTGATTGGGGAAAGTTATTTACATTTCATATGTTAGTTTCAATATGAATGTATATGTTGATTATGTTTCACCCCTTTCATATGAGGAATTCATTGGACTTAGTAAGTGTAATATGGGGCCCACTATATCCCCTTGGTGCATCAGTGGGTCACATGTGATAAACTAGTTTGGGTATGGGCTAACGTCTTACCCGATTATGTATGGTGTCTTGGATGAAGCCTTGACAATATGTTTATGATGTCCCGAATTATGCATTCCCTTGTTATGATATTATTATTTGATATTCCATGTTATTATTAGACTAGTATAATATCTATGGTTAAGTATCATTTTCATTTTATGGTGTTATTTATTCATTTTTCATCCCTATCATATTATGTGCAAGCTTTTGTTTCAATAGAAAGTGTTTTTAGTTATTCACTTTTCCTTATGGTCTATTTTTAGCTTCCACTGAATTCTTACCCTTAATGAGTATCAGAGCTCGCCCCTTTCTTATTTTTATTTTCCCTAGGATACTAAGAATAATTTTATGAATGATATTAAAAGATAATATAGAAGAATAAGATTATTTCCAAAGGATTATATGTGATGTATTTTAATTTCAAGTTGTAATGTTGAACTTATGTAGGTATCTTGTTTTCAAAATCTTCTAAACTATTCAGTCCTTCAGGATGTGTCTTCCTTATTTATATTCCAATGTATTAATGTAAGGCACCGGCTCAGGGCTATTGGAGTGAAGGTCTCTACATCATCCAAGTCTATGAATAAACTATTATCACAACTAATGATTGTTTCTTCTTAAGGGAATTATACACATGAGGACTTGATTTCCACTTCTTCATGATTTTATAATGTATTAGTTTAGGTACCCTTTTCCATGTCTTTTATGGTCAGTGGCTAATTAATCAATTTAATTCTGTTTATACAACTTCAAATATTTCTTTATTATAATCTATGAATGCATAAACTTTTTCTTTCTTGAGTAACAACTTCTACAATTCCTTATCCTCTTTGTTCTTATTTTTTTCATTGTATTATGGAAAAGGATTTTCACATTTACCTTAGATTTAATTCTATAATATATTATTGATGGTTAATTGAAACAACACTTTATATTAAAAAAAATAGGTGGTAAAAATATATAAAATGAAATAAATACAAACCAGTTATAATATTTCTTTAATATATAATAGGTGATGACATCGAATGGAAAAAAATTGTCAAAGAATTAGAATTCTCAAATATTCCTTAGGATAAAAAGTAATTTTGATATTGAATGGGATCAAACTCAAAGTGAAAAAATGAAATAGAGATGAAAATATTAAAAATTTATTAAAATAATTTAACATGAATGGATAAAAAATGAATCCACACTCAATAAAAACTATAAAATATCCATGTGAGTTAAATAAACAAGTTATTTAGGACTCTAGTATTAATTATAAGTCCTCTTTGGAAGCATATTAACCACTAAGAGTGGGGTGAATCAATAACGACTGAATTATTTAAATTTTTATATATTTAAAATATTCTTCTATTCATATCAAGCCTTATTTATAGTTAAGGTTGCATCACTAAAAATATATCTTTTTAATCACTCATAATAGTGTGGAAGGAAATAGAAAATAGAGAGCACACACTGAAATTTTAACAAGGTTCAATGGATCTTGTGAGTGTCTAGTCCTTGGTTGGGATTGGTTTGTCCTACTTCTCATGGTATTTAATTTTTATTACTTTAAGACCCTTAGATCAGATAGATGGCCTTGAAGTATATTTAAAACTTTTTCACTGTTAGGTCCACTAGGTTAGATACCCTGAGAGGGGGGTGAATCAGGGTATGAAAAATTAAAAAAACTACCCCTATTGATCTTGTCTCACTATTAATAAAGACTCTCTTCTCTCTATTTCCTGCAGCAAAATATAAACAAAGACTAAAGAATGCACAGGACACAGCAATTTTTACTTGGTTGACTCTCACTGAGCTACGTCCAAGGAACATACACTGACGATGTGCCGATGTACCAAATCCACTAAAAGCGAACTGCTATTTACAAAGTTCGGGATATATCACTTTTATTCCTAGGCTCACTACCTTTACAATGTTTAGGGTCAACTCACTGCTTTCCCAAGGGTCACTCTCTGTCTCTCTCTCTCTGGCTCACTGCCGGTGGAGAGGATCACCTTCTTCCTCTTCCTTTTCTCATTGCTCTGGAAAGGATCCACTCACAGTTTATAGACCTATAGGTCTCTTCATTATCACTAATGAATGCATCCTTTGTTGTCTGTAGATGCTCTGTTGAAGTCCAACTTTAACCCGTAGATGAATCTCACTTTGCACCGAAGGTATCAGGCAATCTTCCAGCTTTTACGTAGCCATGAATCACTATCGTGCTTCAACCATACCTGGTTCCATTCTCCAAGCCGGCGTTCAAGTCTCAGTGCACAAGTTCACCTCAACCACTTACGCGACTCTAGCTTCTTCAACTCCAAACTTGCACGACTCACACCCTTTTACGCCCAAACCAATTTTGGCACGCAACCATCAACTGTCGCGCTTCTTCAAAACCTGGTGTGAAAGTGTCACCAAACCACTTGCGTGACACCCCCTTCTTCAACTCAAAACTTGGGTGACTCCCTTCCTTTCTCACCCAAACCACTTTGGACGTGCAATAATCAACTGGCGCGCAACTTCTACTTGCGCGACCACACCACCACTTGCGCGACCACCACACCTACGCGACGGGAGCTATGATTTTCTCTAAGTGATGAACTCACACCAAATGAGGAGTGGTAGACCTCTATTTATAGTCATTTGGACACCCTTCACGACGGCGTGCAAGTCTCCTCTCGGCGCGCAAGTCTCGGCACACAAGTCTCTGTCGTGCAAGTCACTTGCACGACCAACCCTAAAACTTGGGCACCCCTTTTCCCTTTTCCATATTTTGATGTTATGATCTTGAAAAACATATGGAGTGAAAGTTTCCTCTCCTTCAAGGCAATGGCGCACAAGTCCCTTTTCCAAAACCACTTTTCTCCATTTGTCGATTTTCAGGCTCAAAATTTTGGCAAACACTGGAAAACGGCGCCACCTTGTATCTGCTCTTTTTGTACCGCCTCCAAATCAACCATTCTTTTCTCGAAGTTCTTGAATAAAACATGGATCATTAACCACATCCCTTGAACTCGACATGCCACCATAAAATCTCCTTTGTCAACAAATTTGTATGTCATGGTTTTCTTTGTCAACAATCACAACACAGATGTCCACTTTGTCAACAAACACAATCACCTCAAAAATTCTTCAATGATACCTTGAGGGATTTTTGCCCAACATTAACCTTCCTTGAAACTTACAATTAATAAATAAAATCACTATATAAAAACAATAATAATAATTAAGTATTGGAAATATACCAATGAAACTCCTTGTGTCAATGAAATAGTGAAAAATTATTTTTTATGAGTGTATTAAAGTTAAAAACTCTCTTCTTAAAAATCCTTGATGCCTATAAACTTATGGTATTTGAATTAAACAAAAACAAAAATGTATCAAATAACTCCAATGTATATACCTCAATGATGGAATTTATGTCACAACACATTCATTAACTCTCCTCTTATTATTATTTTTTATGTGTAAATAAATCATCAATATGAGTGGCACATTATCCCTTAAGTATTGTTCAATAATATACACATTTAATCATGATTTCAAATGTGATAATCCCCAATATCTTCCTCTTAAAAAGTGTATAAATTTACTCATTCTATATAACACTTTATCAAGCCTTTTTCAACACCCTTTGATGGTTATTTATTATAATCTAGTGGATATATTGGTATAAAAAAACATATCCATGTGGAATTAAATCAAAAAATTGAGTATTATACATACCCAACATAGTATTATTTCTTCATATTATTTTTGTGTAAATGGATCATCAACAATAACATAGAATCATACTTAAACTCTCATGGATGACCTATGGAATCTCTAAATTAATTTCATATCCATTTCCTTCTTAAATTCATGTATGAAAGTAAGATCGAAGGTAAAGATATATTAGACTCACATCTGAATAGAAAAAACTATATAATATTCATGTCATGAGTAAAATATATTTCCCTTATTTTTTAATCTTTATTATGTGGCTAGTTTATATAGAAAACATATTGTATTCATCATCTCAGTCGACAAAAACAAGCAGTGAGTATAATAATGAAGCCCATGTAAAATATATCAAGTTCTGAGATGATTTTTCTTCTTATTGTATTTTATGGGAAAGTATAATATTTTTTCCATAATGATTCAAAATTCTATAAAAATATAAATCTTTATTTTTATGAAAAAAAAATTCCATAGAACATATCTTCTATAAACTAAACTTTTTTATTGTAATATTTAATGAATAGATTTTTATAATTATCATAAAAAAATTTGTATACCTTCAACTGAGATGAAAATTTATATAGTTTTTTTACACGTACTTTAAGATATAAAAAAATATTGATAAAACTGCATCACGATAAGATAGTTTTCAATCCAAAGAAATATATTTCCTATGTTCTATCCTCTTTATATAAAACAATTTATGACTAGGAGATTCATGGGGTGATATCTTTTGACTCAAACCATGGATTTAGTTTATTCAAATTGGGTTGGAAATATTACTTGAGTGGATAAAAATATAAATACATATAGTAAAAATAAATATTCTATCTTGAGGATCATATATCCAATAGAACACTTTTTTATTCTATCTTCGACATGGTTTATCCTCATGAAAATATTTACTTACTAAGGCATTACCATCATGTGTTTATTCTTATTGATTATGTAATATATTGTATTTTATGTACATAATTCCTCCTTCCATCTATATTCACCTATTGTTTTCTTTCTCTGAAAATTTTTTATATCAAGTTAAAAACTATTCAAGATAAATGATTATATTCTCCCATGTATACAATACTGTATTAATGTTAATTAAATAATCAGATTATAAAATTAAATTTTTATTTACCTCTGTAATTACATCTATCCTCAAGAAATTGTAGTGCTACAACATCTCCCATCATATGGGCCACCACCTATGAGAGAAAATTGGGTTAATAACCTAAACCATCTCCATATATGATGTAAATACATCAAATTATTTAGATCACTCTCTATATAAAGATCCAATACTCGATCTATCGCTAAAATAAATAGAATACCATCAGGCCACAAGGCTCTTAAATTGATAGAGACCACAAAATTGTGCCATTAAAGAAGATTTTATGAATCATCGAAACATAATATCAAGGAAAATTTCCCACTTTTCATCGAGTTCGTACTATGGAGTAATATTTTTATCTTATTCTATTTATTGATAATGGATTGCACTCTCTATAATTTTCCATTTCCTCTAAAAACATGAGTTTCTCCACTTCCTAAGGGATAGCTCTAGTTAGTGGCATCACATTTTCTCTAATTATATTATTTTATCTCAACTAGATTCAACTCATCAATATATGCATGAGAATACCTCATGTTCATGTGCTTCTCCATTTTACATCATCATGTAATACAATGTATAATAATTAAGAATATTAAAAATAATTATCCCAACTTCATTTATGAAAAAATAGTGCCTCTATGTTTCAGTGTTCCCTCTTCATTTCCATGAATATCATGTGAAGTTACATATGTGTACACATATCAACTTGTACCAATGTTAAACATTATCAAGATCCATTCATTAATAATATTTATAGAGTATAGATTACAATCATGTATAGACTATGTTATACTTTAACCAACTCATCATATTTATCCATCTTTGATTAAAATATTCAATGATAAACTATAGTAATATTATAATCATGTGGATGATATCCCATGAGTATTATTCATATAAAATAATCATTTACACTACCAAAACAACTCCTTTATTATTTATATAATCATTGATCGTACTCTAATACGTTGATCAATGTTGACACTCCACTTAATGTCATTATCATGGAAAACACATTATAGTACATAGATTTAATCCAAACTATAAGGGTCCATATTTCTAAGATACCTCCCTTTGAATATTCTTGGGTATTAGGAATATTAAGATGGATTTTAGAGGTGTTATAGAGGTGATAGTTGGGTTTCTATCCATCTAGAGTGTAACTGTGTTTTGTAATCTTTCTCATTTGGATGTTGTGGCTATAGAGGCCATCAATTTTGGGATATTGGGTGCACTATGGGATCTTAATCACTCTTTGTGGTCACTATTTTTATTCTTTTTTCAATGGTGCTAGTCATTTCGGTTGGTCGTTTTCAGGTCATGAGTTTGGAGTTGGTCATGGAGGATTCTTTGGCGTAGTGAGGTGGCCATGGTGGTGTTGGTGCACCATAGGGTCCGAAATTCCCATGGTGGAGGGAGTTTTTCCTTGAAAACTTCCATGTGTAAAATGGGGATGTGCTTCATGCTATGGTAGAGGCCATGTTTCCACATGAATCTTGGAGACTTCACTTCCTTAAAAGGGTTTAGGACCACACCCAGGGATATGTTCATGTTGAGTGGTGTGGTTTTTGGAATGTTTACTGGTGCTAAATGGGGACCACTAAAATTCCCATATCAGTGGTTGTGATGGGAGTTTGAGGAGATTCATCTAGTCAAGCAATGAGGAAGCGGAAATGGTGAGAGAAGCCTCATCATTTCATGGTTTAGGGTTTGGTGATTTGAAACGGTTAGTGATTCCCCTTTACACCATAGTGAGAGGTTGTAGTGGCTTCTTGGGGGGTGAAATGGCATCTTCTATGCTATGATACATGGTGTGGTGCCTATCAAAGGTGTTTAATGTAGTTTTACAGACCTCTGAGTCTTGGGGGTTCAGGAGATTTCAAATGATGGGAATATTATATCTCCTTTAACCATGGGGCACCACGGTCTTGGTTGAAGACACCACATCATAGTGGAGGTTGGTTGATCCTTCTCTATAAATATGGGTAAAATCACCCTTATTTTGAATTTGTATCTCTCCCTTTAATCCCTAGTCTTCCCTTATCTCTATCATTGTTATCCAATTACTTCTCTTTAGATTTTAAACCTATTGGTTATTTGAGGTCAAACTATCTTGAATCAAGGTACTCTCTCTCTCTCTCTTCCATGTACCCTCCTCTTCCTTGTCCCTTTCCTCCCATAGGCTTGTTATGATAAGATTTATTTGGTTTTGATCGATATTCTATTATGTCTTTATGGTGGTTTTTTGTGTTTAGTTTTTAGTGTGCTTTCCTTTTAATTTGGTGGTAATTGATCCTTGATTCTCCCATTTCTTAGTGGTGATCCCTTGAAGCTTTGTATCAAGGTAGGTAATTCATGTATTATCATTATTTTATATATATAAGTGTGGTATTAAAATGATTAAGATCCTTAAAGTAATGGTGGAATCAACCTAATGAGTATAATGATTTATAAATCAAAGGAAGAATGAATTATAGAATGGTATGTAGTGATAGAATGTTGTTTATGATATGATTGGACACCTATTGATATTTTCTAGATAGTGTACAATTGGTTGATGTGATTCTTTTTGTTCCTTGGAAGGGATGATATGCTTGAAATTTTATAAACAATATAAATATGGTAATATGAATTGTATAATGAAAAATTATTATCATATGAGTTATTATTCTTCCATGAAAGCTATTAAGCATGAAAGTATTTCTTGAAGCATGTTTACGATAAGTTTATAGTTATTACTAGAAGATGATATTTGTTTTCTTATTGTTTAAACCTATGCATAATGAATCAATTAATTCAATATGGTAATGAAAAGAGTGTTTTCTATAATTAAAGTGTTTGGGGTTGTTGTGAGACAAACTTTATTCTTATTCCTTGTGTGTTATGCTTATGTTATTTATATTATGGACTTGGTTTCCCCTTGAGTTTATTAAGCTGAAAATATGTCTTATTTACATGTATATATAATCAAGGATGGTGGATACTTACCATGATTTTATGTGTGGTATTTGTTAATGGGTTGGAATAGATAACACAGGTTGAGAGTGAGGCTTTCCTATTTGTTGAATTGTTATGATGGGATTGTTGATGGGTTCCTTGGTTCAGGTTGCGAGTAGAGATTTTCATGTGTTTTTTTAATTTTATTATTGGTTTCTTGAGGTTTGGTAGTTATGATTTCTAGTTCCCTACTACAGTTCGCTTATGCACCATGATTGCTTCTTTGTTGTGGTATTTTAGATTGAGTCCTAGAATACCCATATTATGGAATGGTAAATGAATTGATAATTAAATCATGGGATGGGTGATGATGTTGGTCGTGTTGAATAAATGAACCCATGGTATAGTTGAATGGATACTCCATGAGCATGGGATTGAAATCTAGATATTGAAATGTGAATTATAAAAGTATGTTGTCTAGTGATGAAATGAAATTATTAAATTGTAATTTATGATGGGGTTGATGAATGAGTGGTAATTGTTAATTACTAAATGAGAATTATTGGTGATTTTGGATCTTAATTCTTGTGTTCAAACGTGAAATATAGTTTCTAGACCTTAGCGTTGGCAACCAGGTATCTTGTGGGACAATATATGCGGATTGAGTCTAAGTCTTGGTAATTTCCCTTAGCATGGTTGTGCATGATATACCCATATATTTTATGATTTCACATTCTCCATCACCTGAGTTAGGTGTTAAACCGATGACCAAATATTTTAGGTTCTAGGTGTTTTCTCTAATATCCATGTTGGTGAGGGAACGGATGGCCAACTTCTCCCTCTTCACTAATCTCTATTTATATGTATCATAATGTGTAGTCATATCTGATTTTGATGTCTTGAGGTATAGGGTACGTGACTATATGGGTTGTGATGGATCTCATATTTACCATACATGTGTGTGAGGGGGGCTATAGTAACTTGATTTTATAGCACATACATGTATTTTAGTTGTAGTAGTTATGGTCTCCTATAGGTGTACATGTGTGAGCTATTGTGGATTAAGGTTTAGTAAATGATACACAGGTTGTAGTGGATTTTGGACTCTCTACTTGGTTACGGGATGTGATGATGATGAGGTTGTGATGAGCTACATGGGATACAATATGAGATGATTATATGGTTGTAATATGTATGCACAGGGTGTAGGATAACTTATGGAAGGTATTATAGCACAGGATGTTCGGTGTTGGGGAATGAGAGTGACAAATGAGTGTGGAAGTGGATACGAGGTACCTTTATTATATATATGCCTATGATATGTATATGATTACTTCTATGCATTACTTGGTGATAGATCTTTAATGAGGATGGGATAAACTATTTTTCAGGTCTTTAGGAGCTATTTATTTATCGAGATGGGTGTTACTAACACATGGAGTTATTTAGGATCTATTGGAGCTTCATGGTAACTTCCTAGGATTTGTTTTCATATTTTTAGTTTTTTCTACTTATATGACATTATAGTCATGTATTGGGATGATTTATCTATTATTTATGTTAGGGAGTTGATTAGGGGATCTCATCTTATCTTTTATCCCAAAATTTATATATTGAGGGCAATGCCTCCCATTTGTATCCATTTTATACTCATAGTAGTGGTATCCAACTCATGAACTATTTGGGGTTATCCCCATATTCAATGTCGTTTCAGGAGGGGTACCAATAGAGGGGGGTCATGCCAAAGTGGTATCAGAACTGATGGTTTGAGAGATAGGGTGGATTTTGGGGATAGGTACTTATTAGGATATCATGGGTTTTTAGGGTAATAGTATCAGCTAGACTTAGTACACGATGAAAGCAAGGGAGACCGGCTAGGACATAATATTTTAGCACCCATGTGATTTGATACAAATAAATTTAAGTTTTCTATATTTACTAAGTGAAGTGGTGTTATTTGTAGGGTAGAGACCTATGTAAGGATCATGCATCCTAATTTTCTATGCCTATATTTTAATTGGTTATAAAATGGTAATTAGGTTTAACCTTAACTAATTAACCTTAAATATCCCATATTCTAGTTTTAGGGAGTCCCTGATGTTTTTTCTTTGACAGAAATATCTCTAGGTCGATGTCCCCATAAGGGTTGTGTCGATGATGTTTAGTAAGATGTACAAGAATATCTTTATATATTTTAGATCGATTATAAATATTATTTTAAGAATACACTCCTAGAGTTTCAGTGCTAATGTTTGTAGAATTATGAGGGTTGTGTTTCATATCAAGAGACCAAGTCTTGGTTTAAGGAGGTGGATATTTCCTTCAATCCAATCTATTATTGGATGGAGCATTGGGTTTCATTAGATGTTACTATATTATGTGTGGAAGCTTGGTGGTGATGGTTCTTATTCCTTATGGATTAAAGGGTGTTATATATTTTGTGTGAAAGGTTTTGTGATCAATTTTAAGCCTAGTTTATTTCTTTGACCATGAAGGTGGGATTTTGGCAGGATATTTTTACTCTTCGCTAGGAGAATTCTAATGTATGTAAGTTTAGTATCTGGTATAAGAACCTATTGTGTTATTATTTGAACCTTATTCCATATGATGAGGATAGGGAGAGGCATTTTGAGAATGATTTTCATTTATAGATCCAACATCAAGTCACCATATTCATGTTGTTATCATATCTTGAGGTGTTGGTGAAGGGAGAGGTTATGGTGAGTATATTGGCTAGGATAGGATCATATTAAGAGGGGAGTATCCAGGAATCTCTATGGGGTAGAGATATAGAAATACATTCTTAGTTTCCTGGTCAATATAAGATTCAAATAGTGAGGAGTTTGTTATATCCTTCTTCATCCCATTTCACCGAAGCTAGTAGTTCTCGGACCCCTATCATCAGATCGAGAAAGGTTTTTTATTCTTGTAGAGGTTTTGGCCATGAAAATATTGAGTCCCTAACTTTACTTGGAAGACAACATGGGTATGGAATCCCTATTAAGGCTCAGACATTAGAGTAGTATCCTCTGAGGAAGAAATAGCAATAAGGTGTTCTCGCTTTTGAACAGTAGAGAGGGGATAGTGTGGGAAAAGTAAGCCTGGTGATGCTCCTAATACTCAAGGTAATCAAGTAGACCACATCCATAAAGGTGGTATCCATCAGATAAAATGATGTTATGGAGCCAAATGTGGTCATATTCATACCTTAGAGCTGTTATTTTTAGATGATTCAGATGTCATGCGAGGTATTATAAACATGTATTCTATATGGGTGTGTGCTTTATTTTATTCAAGATTTATGCACTTCTTCATTGAACTCGTCCTATTCCATGCTTTATAAATTGAGGTGGAGAGACTTCTGGTTCCCTTAGCATTGACTACATTATTTGGAGGTCAGATGGATTGTATGATGTGTGTAGATATTGTGAGTTAATTCTATGGCAACATCTATCTTGGGGACATTTTCTATGTTTGCAGACACATCCATAAAACATCATTCGCAACATGGAATGGTTTTATTTTGTGTGGACTATTATTTATTTCTTTAGGATTTTTATTATATTCTATTATTATGATAGATATCATGTTGTGTTTGTCAGTGAGTGAGACCCTCGAATGGGTTGAAGGATTTTTGAGTCTCCATCTTCCTTTATGGTCGAGTTGATGTTGATTTCAGTAGAGAATCAATCGGTGGTGTTTCCTAGGGTTATAGAATAATACCCTAATGTATTTTTAGGATAGGTTGTAATGATTCGCCCTTGATGGGAGATCAATTTTAGGATAGAGTTACAGCCGAGAGTTTCTCTATTATTGATGTCCAAATATAAGATAGAACCTTCTAAGTTGCGGGAGCTATGATTTAAAATTGATAATATTTTTTAGTAAGGTTTTATTTTTCCTAGTGTATTGTCTTAGGGAGCTATAGTTCTATTTTTTAAGAAATAATATGGTAGTTTTAATATTTCTATTGATTATTTTCACTTGAATCAGGTGACAATGAAGAATGGTTATCCTCTTTTACGGATTGATGGTCTATTCAATCAACTGAAGGGAGTTACCTAGTTCTCAAAGATCAATTTATAGTTAGGATATAATCATATGTAAGGGAATTATATGGATATTTCAATGAATTATTTCATATGTTTCTATAATAATTATGAGTTTTTTATAATGTTGTTTAGTGTTATGCACTATAACACCCCAAAATTCTACAGTATGAATATTGTATTCGATAGCGTGTATGACATGTGACACCAAGAGCATAAGGGAATATAATACCTTGATACCTTAAAATATATTTACTATTTTAAATATATTCTATATATTCTATATTTGTTAATTCACACAACACCGAGTTAGCATGCGGTATACGCAAGAGAAACATTCTTCGATGGCTTGCGTTATACGCAATACCGAGTTTTATCAAATAATAATATATCATTAAAATATTATACAATGAGATATAACCTAGATGTTAAATTAGTAGTTATGAATAGTATTAACTAAATTATGAAAATTTATTGTTTACACATATATAAAATGAATCCATTGGTTACAAGTTACTTAGAAATGAATATGGAAACCAATAGAATATAAATAAAAATGTTATTATGATCATAAAGATGTTATAACCTAATAAATTAAATTAATTACAATTATTGAGTGATATTAATATTATATATGTATTATATATTAAATCAAATATTTTTTATATTCATCCAATAAATTTTATAGGCTTAAGATAAAAACAACCCTAATTTTATGCATAAAATACTAAATTTTTATTAAGGTATTTTTACCATCTTTTAGTGGAAAATAAATTTTAAATACAATTATAGAACCTTTTATAAATTTAATATTTCAAAATAAACTTCATATTTGGAAGTGAAATGTAAAAAATTATGTTAGGGTAAATTTTCTGTATCTTTCTGTGAAGTTTCATTTTTTAATGAATAATGAAAAATACCGATTTTTAGTTCAAAAAAAATTCATATGATTTATTTATAAGGTTAAATTATGTTTTAGATTGGTTTTAAATTTAAATTAGATCATATTTTTATCAATTAATCCAATTTAGGTCATTTTAATCAATTTCACTTTGAAATTGACTATAAAAACATAGCAAACTTTTGGACGTTTTTACCTTAAAACCCCACATTATCGTCCCGTCTGTGGGAATAAATTTAAATTAATTTCTACCACTTATATGATTTGAATTTTAAAAATTTATTAAATATTTTTAATAATCATAATTTATAATGTCTAATAATATCAACTTTTTTTGACCAAAAATATTAGTGAAAGTGATTAAAATTAATTACAACAATTATGGTTAAATTAAGCTTAATCGGGGACTAATCCTTAAACTCAAGGATCAAAACGACCTTTAAACTTGTCCAAAATCTATTTTATGGACATATTTCAACACTATAATCTCTTTAATATAATTTTTTCCATTATTGGATCCACTTGCAACATGAAAAACGTGGGGAGAATTCCTTTGTCAAAATATTACAAGAGTGTCACTCCACTATAAAAGGTCATCACTTATCCTCATTCCTCACAACTCTCAAGCCATTTAAGTTCAGACAAGATCTACCCAAATATATTCCCAAAATCCCTCCCCTGAACCTTAAATCCTCCCTTTGGGAATAAATCCTTCCAATGAATCCCTTTGGTATAAAGCAAAGTGAGTTACTTGGTTTTAAGGTAATGTTTTCCAATGATCTCTTTTCTTTCATTTGCTTCTATGCTCCTTATACTATTCTAATTCTTTGATTAAATAACAACACTAATATCCTAAATATACTAGGATGTTTTTTATGTTATTATTTCTACCTACACTTACACACACCTCCATCTAATTGGTAACAAACATATTGTTTCTGTGTATGGCGGACCATTGCCTCATGAAATGATGATTGTTCATTTTTTCTTTACCACCTCTCATGGTGTCAATTATGATGGTAACTCTATTTATATATGATATATATGATATTCATAATATATTTATTCTTCTTTAATCCTTTTATAACACATACCTCTATACATTCGATTTTGTGTAAATACGATAACATTGATTGTGGAAGTGTGGACTACTGTCCCCTCAATGCGATGTGATTCATTCATGTTATACATGGAATGTATAAAGGATGGTTTTAATAAACCTATGTAAAATATATAACATAGATATTATACTGTAATTATAATATACATATATCATTTAATTTTAATTCTTTTAATACAACAAATAAATTAAAGTAGCGTTCGTGTGTACGTACGGCCTATCGTCTCCATGAACGATGCATTTCATTTCTTATTTCAAAACTTTATAGATTATTATAAATAAATATATACTGAATATATATGATAATTAAGTCATGGTTTTCATTCTAGAGATTATTAAATCATTATCTAATTAATAGTAACAATAATTGATAAGTCAAAAACATACTTGAGAAAACTGGGAAATTAACACCTAAAATAGTTAAAATAATGAAAGTGTTAACAAGAAGGTAATAAAATATTATAATAAGTTAATATATGATATTATAAACATGAGTATGGTTCTTTTATAAATTAGTAACATGTTTTAAACCACTATACATGAGTATAAAGGTCACACAACAAAAGTAATGTTAATGTAAGGAATTTCGTCTCAATTTACATTCTATTGAGACTTATTTGTTATTATGCACCAACTCACTTTTATATAGTGTATATACTTCCCTTTGACACATAATATCATGAATATATTTTTTCTCATGATATTCTAAGTTTCATTTAATTTCATACCTTCAAGGGGATTATGATTTAAATTTTTCAAAGTGGTATGGGATACTTTGGAATGTTTAAAGATTATTCTCCTCAAGAATGTTCTTAATTATTATCTTTACAATCTCACTTCCTTTTTTAATTGTTAAATTTATCTTGAAACAATCATTTTACTGTAATCATTTTTCATTGGAAATTTCCTTTAATATCCATATTTTCATATTATGTATATTATTATTTCTTAAACCATATATCATTTTACATATGATGTTTACTTTGACAGTTATTTGATTACCTAGGGGATTATTGACAAATTTGTATCTTTTATTCAATATTTATATTTGATAAGGCATATTTTCTATTGATTAAATTGATTATTCTATATGAGGAATTATTTGTACATTCAATGATGGGTGGATCCTAGACTTTATATAGCTCCTCGATACATCGATGGGTTCTCATGAGATGATTAAGTTGGCCAAATTAAACAAGTTTCTAAGTATAGTTTTAAACTGTCTGGAGGATGGAACTTGATAGTATAGGTCCTCATGTGCCTAAGACATGATGTCCAATAATTAATCATTTCCTTCATAGATATTTCATTTATTATTCATCCATGTTATTTTTCATCGACATATCTATGGATACATTTAATTTTTAGTTCATCAATTAAATGGAATGTATTTTAATTTCTTACCCTTCCATGTTGAATTTTCCTTATCTAGTTATTTGAATGCAATGTGTTAATAGTTATTTACCTTTTCATGTTGGTTTATTTCCATTGATTCATTGTTATTTCTGCTTTAATTACCCTTTTTGAGAATTTGAGTTCACCCTTATTATGTTTCCTTTCCCCGGGTTATGGAGAAGAAATATTTGAATAATATTTCAAGGATAAAATTTATTTTCTTTTTTTTATGTATTATGTGTGTAATTCCTAATTACCAATATATTATGAGTATCATGTATGTAATATGGCTTTCCAAGACTGCTAAAATAAATGGTCCTTTGAGATTTGATTCCTTGTAATCATGTCAATGTAATAAAATAATACACCGACTCTAGGCTTTTGGGGTTGGGGTGTTATAAGAACTCCAGCTATGTTCATAGGACTAATGAATTTTATGCTCTGAAAATTTCTGGATCAGTTCATAGTGGTGTTTATTGATGACATATTGATGTATTTTGTGTTTGAGGAGGATCATGCAGATTATCTGCAAGCTATTTTGAGAGTTATTCAGTGTCATCATCTATTTAGGAAGCTATTGAAGTGTTAGTTTTGGGCCTGTGAGGTTCATTTCTTGGGACTTATTATGTCTCATTATGGAGTATTCATGGATCCTTTGAAGATTAATGTGGTTTTTTCTTTGGTAATCCCCAATAATGTTGCAGAGGTGCGGAGTTTCATTGGTTTTGTAGGTTATTATAGGAGGTTCATACCCAACTTTTCTCAAATTGTGAATCATCTGATAGCTTTGACTAGAAAGGATTAGGATTTTTCATGGACTGACCAATGTCAGACTACTTTTGAGTATTTGAAGGGGAATTTGGTGAGTGCTCCAATTCTACATTTTCCTATGGTAGGTTTTTCATTTGAGGTTTATTGTGACACTTCATCTCTTATCTTGGGTTGCATTATGATATAATAGAGAGTGTGTTAGAGTTTGTGGCCTAGAACCAACTACTTTGTACTTTATTCATTAATAAATTCCTTATCACATATTGATTGTTCTTCTGTGTAAAAATGCATGTCATAATGTCCTAAGAATAATTGTTTCATTAAAGGGTCATAGCGGATCCCTACTATGATGAGAACTAGGAAGTGTCATAACACTGTTCTTGAATATATGTTTTATGTCCGGATGATGTTATTTGAGGGACACAAATAATACAAGCCATTAGGGGTGAGGACTCATAAAACTTTGAGGCATCTTCTCATGGTGTACGCTCTTGGTAATATCCAAGAGGATATTATGAGAACGAGACCCGCCAGTAGGAAATCCACATTTCATAGTGTCAGTGGATGTTCCTATCTGCGGACGTGTGCATTGGTCCTTAGACTTTAAGATTATTATTAATGGGTATTAAAACTCGTGCACTTAGATGTATTGACGAAAACTGTGATGACACATTGTTCGCAGCGAGGTAGGATATGTTGGGTGCATCATGAGTAATACTGCATTAATAGATAATGCGAGAAAGGATTTTTCCCTTCTATTCCATAACGGAAGTAGATATCTCAGGACCTTTTATGGAATTGATATAGCCTAAATAAATCCATGTCCATGGTAAGGAATGGGTGAGTTTAATTTTGTAAAGTCAAAGAAAGAATAATCGAGCACATGGGTTGATAGCACTAGCATGAAACCCACTTGATTCGAGATATCGAGACAAAGGGATTACATTACATGGTAAGAGTTCGTAGGAGGTGACACGTCATTGTGGCATTAACTTATTTCTCTATGGGTGCCTTGGCATGTTTCTAGACACTAACCTTGGACTTTAGGCAAGCTTCGCCTAATGCCACTGAGAAATAGGCCTAGAGGGTCATGCACTAATTGTGTCCAAGTATATCAGTTAAATATTAATTTAACAAGTCGAATAAAGATTATTCATGATTGTGTTTTAATGGTTATTCAAGGATGTATGATCGCATTTATTTTGGAACTAGTTATTCGAGAGAATATATTGTGGAAGAAATAATATATTTATTAGCAGGTAATTCAGTGGTATTTATTTGAGAAATAAATAGCCATTATTCAAGGTCTAATAAATGTGGTGGAGGAAATAAACAAAATGGAAAAAAAAGGTACACACTGTGTATATTAATATACATACTGTGTAATTTTTCTAGGGATTTTTGAGAAATAATATTATTTATTTAATTAAATAATATTATGTGTAATTCGCTGGGTGCATGTCAAGTAATAATAATAGTCAATTATTATTATTAGACATGGGGTCTTACTAAGAACTAAATTAAATGAATAAATGCTTTCGAGTAATTAATTCATTTTATTATTCTAAGTAATTAAAATCCCAATTATATAATTCTCATTAGCCTAGCCATTTTTGGTGGTTGTGCACAATGGATCTAGAGAAATCTCTCAAGCTAAGATAGAATTCCTTTCTTTCAAGAACACTCTCAATCTACGAGAGATATCCTCCTCCACCGGATCAAGGAGAGCGCTTTGCAAGTGGCTCTCAAGGTGATCGAAGGTGGACATCGCAAGCGAAGGCTCTTCCCTACTAGTACCCGGAGATCCCTTCAGCGACATCCAGAGATATGTGGAGCATGTGTGGATCACCGCTATAGGAAGCCTAAACTTGGATTCTACGATGCAACGACGGATCACATCGGATCGTGACCGGAAACATCAACAGAGAGAATTCCATCAAGGTGATTCTTGTCTTTTAATTAAATTAATTATAAAAAACATATGATAATCCTCTCTATAGTTCCGGGACTCCCTTAATTTATTTTCTTCTTCGTTCTATTCTGAAGATCTGGTGTTTTATTATTGTGAAGGATCTCAGATTGATCACTGTTAACGGAAAAATTAAATTTGGGTACACCCACCAATGCACTTCCGCCATGCTCAGAACCTACAAGTGGTATCAGGGCAGTCATATTGTTGATTATAATTATTTAGTTTTTCATTGGTGATTTACGCATTTAATAATTTAGTTGTTTCAATTCAAGTTAATCGTTCTATAAATCCGAATCTCAATATCTATTCCTCCTCTTTCATTTCTCGTTCACCTTACAGAAATGATTTTTTCTTTTAATTTTGATTAAAATAAAACAAAAGATCTCATCCGGAGGTGACAAAGCTTCTTGTCCATACAACACCAGAACATACAGTGTGTATTTTGAAGTATATGTCGTGTAGTATAGGTTCCATGCATCGGGATAGTCCGCCAAACCAGGCCGTGTCATTGGATTCTATTTAAGTCTTTAAGACTCTATGTGTTGACCAGGAATAGGTGGCACATGGTTTCTAGATTACACATCGTGTGGGCTACTGAACACGGTGTGTAGTCCCTTCGGGTTAGGGTTGGACCATGTACCCCATACACGGCTTGCCTGGCTGGAAACTGTGTAACGCGGATGCTACACGGTGTGTGTCGCACTGAACACGTCGTGTACTTCGAAGATTTTTTAAGTACATATACACGCCATGTCCCCGGGCATGTACTTCGGGTGGATGGTGAACAAAAGTACACAACATTTAGTCGGAACTACGCATTGGGTACTCATCCAAATTACGCAGATTTATTAAAATTTATTATTATATTATACAAACCATTGAGACGTGTACCATAGTGTGGGCGTAAAGATGAGGCACAACACATGATAGGTGTTTTATATATGTTTGTTTAATTTAACATCTGTGTAATGTTCATTTCTACTCATTGGGTAGTTATGAACAGGAATTCACCAGGTTGCCTCCAAGGTACAAGTTACGTACAAAGATAATTTTAAATGAACTTATTTGTTTAAAATTATGATGGATGAGAATCTCAAGGAAATTCAGAAAAAGGGTTTAAGATAAAAGGATTGATTAATTAAAGATAATTAATTGATTCAATCATGATTTATCTTAAACAAGAATGATTAAAGAATTGAATGCTAGTTTTATTTATGCATAAATATTGTTGCATGTATGCATGGTCATGAGCTAGACCAAGACCTTTGTATGTGAATGGTTTATTTTAATTTATTTATTTAAATTAAATTTGTTGGCCTGCGATCCTTCTCCTCATTAACATGTAGGGCCTACGTGCCCAAGGTTTCTTTTATGTAAAACTCTGTTTTACCCCTCACCCGCGAGTGAGATAAAAGAATATGTAATGGATGGAGCTCCCAATCTAGGATCCAAGGTGAAACCAATCCAAGGAGATACAAAGGTGGATAGGTGAAAAGTTGTAAACACAAACCCAAAAGGTTCAAGGTGTTTCTCCCCTAGGTCTTGGGTTAGTTTATCAACCACTAGATAAACTAACCAATAGAACAAGCTCCTGATCATACCATTTATTTTATTTCTACCAGTTACATGGTTTATTTATTGTGGGTATGTTTTCATGATCACACAATTAATGAATTAAACAAGCATACAAGATGGAACTAAAATAAGACCAGCTTATGCATAAATATTATCATAGACATGGTTAATCACTTAAGTATATCCTACTTAATATTAACAAGCATGTAATCAAAGATAATAAAATGAAAATTTATATTTAAGGATAAAATCCTTCAAAGAAAATATTAAGTTGGTATAGCCTTCCATAATCTTAGTTAGAATCGAACCATAGTTCAAAGTGTTTGACCAACCCCAGTTGGGGTGCTTTCAATTATCAGTGAATTATAATTCAAGGTTTTGGGTTGACTTGACTTGGTTCACATCAAGGGTTGACTTCCATAGTAGGACTTGGTGTGACCAAGAGGTAAATATTGAGGAAATCCAAAATAAAAGGATTTCAGGATTGGGGAGTCCACTCAGCGGATCAAGGACTTGTGAGTTAATGCAGTTGGCATTTGGAATGCCTACCTAAAACCCTTCAAGTTGCTTGACCAACCCTAGTTGGGGTAATTTGAAGGGAAATATGGATCCTTGCCACTAGAATATTCAGGCAATAGAATATTCCAAAGTTAATGGTGAGGGGTATTAGATTTAGATAAAATAGTGGGAGACTAATAAATATTAAATTATTTATTTGTCTCGGTTTTATCATGATTAAGTACTAAAACTTTGCTCATCTTAATTTGTAGAAACAGCAAGAAAAATTACTTCAAACATATCATTGCGAACCATACTTGAGAAGGAAAACCTTCTCACTGGCATCAATTTCCAGGAATGGTAGAGGCGTTTACATGTCATCCTTCGCCACGAGAAAAAATTGTATGTGCTGGAGGATCCTATTCCATTTTCACCTAGAAAAGAGGTCAGTGATGAGGAACTATCTCTCTATATGAAACATATGGATGATGCCACATATGTCCAATGTTTCATGCTATCGACCATTTCTAATGATATCTTGAAGAAACATGAAAACATGTACGCGTATAGCATGATGTCTCGCCTTAAGGATATCTATCAAGAGAAGGCGAGATATGAGAGATATGATATCTCCAATGCTTTGTTTACAACTAATCTTGGAGTGTCTGCTCCATTTGGGAATCATGTAGTCAAGATTATTGGCTACATTGAACACCTGGACATCTTAGGGATTAAGTTCCCAGATAAGTTGCGTACATATCTCATCCTATCATCACTGCCCAAGACCTTCTCTAGCTTTATTGTCAACTATAACTTGAGAAACAATGAGAAGATTATATCGGAACTTCTGGCCTTAATTTTCCAGGTAGATAAAGACATGGGGCGTGACAAACCCGTAGTCATTATGGTGAATAAGAAAAGGAAGGACAAGTCAAAGGGGCCAATGATTCATAAACAGTCTAAAGCCCCTGAGCACCATCCCTCCAAGAAGGTGAAGATCCAGAGGCAGGGAAAGGAACGGGAGGCGGTATGTTTTTCATGTGGCAAGCCAAGCCACTAGAAGAGGAATTGCACCCAAAAGGATGGGGACGCTAAAGGTGTGTTCGTTATTGAGTGTAATCTTTCCATTTCTACACATTGGGTATTAGATACAGCTTGTGGGGCTCACATCTGTATTCAAATGCAGGAACCAAGTAGATTTAGAAATATTTCTAGAGGAGAGGTGGATCTTTGAGTTTTCAATGGCATGAGGCTGGCTGCATTAGCCATTGGAAATTACCATCTCTCATTGCCAACTGGGATAATTTTGGTTTTACATAACTGTTCTTATGTTCCTAGTGTTACCAAGAATATAATTTTTGTATCATTTTTGGATATGGATGGATTTATTTTCAAGTTTTGAAATAAGGGTTGTTTCTTTTATAAGAACAACATATGTTATGGTATGGAGCATTTAAATAATAGTTTGTATGTATTAAATTACGAAAACAAAGTGTTGGAAATCGATAACGAAACAAACTCACATGACTCATACATCACCCAGTTGTGGCATCACCGTCTCGGTCATGTAAACGAGAAGAGCTTTCCAAAGCTCTGCCAAGATGGTTATTTAGACTCTACTGAGCTAAAACCACTTGATAGATGTCATGCTTGTTTAAAAGGTAAAATTACTAAGCTTCCTTTCAGTGGATAGGGTGAAAGGGCCATAGAGCTTCTAGGATTGGTGCACACGGATGTGTGTGGACCATTTCCAGTAGAAGCTATAGGTGGATATTCTTACATCATTACTTGTACTGATGATTTGAGTAGATATGGCTATGTCTACTTAATGAGGTATAAGTCAAAGTCCTTAGATAAATTTAAGGAATTTAAGAATGAATTAGAGAATCATCTTGGTAAGAAGATAAAGAAACTTCAATCGGATCGAGGTGAAGAATATCTGAACCAAGAGTTCATCGATCTTCTATGAGAGTCTGGGATTCTATCTCAGCTCACTCCTCCTTATACACCACAGTGGAATGGTGTTAATGAAAGGAGGAACTGCAACTTGTTGGACATGGTGAGGTCTATGATGAGTCATGCAGATCTTCCATTATCCTTTTGGGGGTATGCATTACAAACTACAACATACACATTAAACCGAGTACCAACTAAGGCGTCAAATGGAATTCCCTCCGAGTTATGTAATGGAAAGAAACCCATTTTGTCGCACACACGTGTATGGGGATGTGAGGCATTTGTTAAGGCCTTATCAGGCAACAAACTAGCATCCCAAGGCATGAGGTGTATCTTTATAGGATATCCCAAGGAAACGAAAGGATATTACCTATATAACCCTTCAGAAAAGAAAATAATTATCGCCAGACAAGTCGTCTTTCTTGAGAGGGATCACATCCTCAAAAAGGATAGCGGGAGAAAGATTGACTTTGATGAAGTTGATGCTCAAGATACACAGGAGTTGGTATAGGAACAAGTTCCACAAGTCCCCATATAAGAGGTTCTAGAAACACAAGTACTGCGTAGGAGCTCAAGAGATGTAAGGGAACCAGAGAGATTTGGTTTCCTAGTCATCGAGGATGGTGAATCATTATTCACTACTACAAACACGGCCTTTATCAGCGCTAAAAATGGCCTTTATCAGCTCTAGAAAAGTGCTGATAAAGCCAGCGTAGATAAAGGGGGGGCCCTTTATCAGCGCTCCGAAAAGCGCTGATATAGGACCCCTTTATCAGCGCTAAAAAAAAGCGCTGATAAAAGTACCCCTTTATCAGCGCTTTTTTTAGCACTGATAAAGGGGTCCTATATCAGCGCTTCCTTTATCAGTGCTTTCGTTTTAGCACTGATAAAGGACCCTTTTATCAGCGCTTTTAAAAAAGCGCTGATAAAAGTTAAAAAAAATTAAAAAATACTGCCAATCGGGGGGGCTTTTATAGCGCTTGAACCCCCCCCCCCCCTTTTACAGTGCTTTTTATCCCCTATACAACACCCCACGCACCCCACGCACCCCCCTCCACCCTTTAACAGTGCTTTCTCCAATATTCCTCATGCGCGTGCACCCCTGCCTCCACCAGGATTTGAACTCGAGACCTCCCCCCTACGCGCCTAAGCCCTTACCACTACTCTATTTTGATTTTCTTTCGAATTCATGATATCTCTATATATATATATTTATATATTTAGTTATATTTATTCGTATAGTAATATATATTTATATTAATATATATATATAGTTATATTATAATATATATAGTAATATTAATATATATATATAGTGGTATTAATATATATCTATATCTATATATATATATATTTAGTTATATTTATTCGTATAGTAATATATATTTATATTAATATATATATATAGTTATATTAACATATATATAGTTATATTAACATATATATAGTTATATTAACATATATATAGTTATATTAACATATATATAGTTATATGAATATATATTTATATAGTTATATTAATATATATATAGTGATATTAATATATATATTTATGGTGATATTAATATATATATATATATAGTAATACTAATATATATATATGTAGTTATATTAATATATATATAGTTATTAGATTAATATATATATAGTTAGATTAATATATATATATATATAGTTAGATTAATATATATATATATAGTTAGATTAATATATAGGTATATAAATATTCATATATTGGTATTTTAAATAAAATGGATATTAGTTATTATTTAGATAAAGCTAATATATTTTATATGTAAATATGTTTAATTATTTATTTAAAAATTTTAATTTTTAGGTGCGAATATATAAAAAATATGTACATATAGTTATATATTTGATTATAAATAGCAGTTCATTATAAAAAAGGATGAAATTTCAAAGACATAATATCAATATGAATGTAATACCTTGGAATAAATTCATTCCCCGCCAAGAAAATCCAATAATACCCCCTTAAACGAGTTTGAAAATCCACAAAATGTTAAAAAATCTGGGTACCCCGACAAAAAACTCAGTTTTGGAGGACTTCTGGGCCTCTTTCGGCCTCGAAAAACGCTTGACTGGGGTCCCCCCAAATCATAGGGATGTAGAGCTCGTCGCAGGCTTCGATTTGATATGTGGTAGAGCTCAAACGGACACCCGGATCAAAAGTTATGGCCGTTTGAAGTTTGAGTTGCGTTTTCAACATATTTTGGGTCTTTTTTTAATTTTTTTTAATTTTTTTAGTCCTCAAATTGTTATTAAATGACTATTACTCCATAATGATTATCAAATTATTAATTAAAAATATTTTTTTAATTTTTTAAGAAGTCATTTTCACTAAATATCTTATATATTAAGTATAATAAGTGTAAATGTACATTTATACTTATCTAAAATATATTTAAAAATTATATATTATATTTATATAAAAATATAACTATATTTATATATTAATATATTAATATATTTTTTAAAAAAAATTTGAAGCCGACCCTTTATCAGCGCTAAAAAAAGCGCTGATAAAGGCCCCCCTTTATCAGCGCTGCTAAACAAGCGCTGATAAAGGGGGGTGCTGCGAAAAACTATTTTTGTGGTAGTGATTGTTGGAAAATGATGAACGTCTCTCCTACAAGGAAGCAATATAAATCTCAGAAGATGCAAGATGGCTAGAAGTTATAAATTCTGAGATGGATTCCATGTATCATAACCAAGTTTGGTTTCTAGTTGATGAGCCAATTGATGTAAATCATGTTGGATGCAAATTGGTATTCAAGATAAATTTGGACATAGAAGGTCAAGTTAGCACCTATAAAGCAAGGATAGTGGCTAAAGGATTCAGACAGCGTCAAGGAATTGACTATGACGAAACCTTCTTGCCAGTTTCCATGTTTAAATCCATAAGAATCATACTTGCCATAACAGCTTACCATGACTACGAAATTTGGCAGATGGATGTCAAAATAGCATTCCTTAATGGGAACCTTAAGGAAGATGTCTATATGACACAACCAGAAGGGTTTGTGACACCAGGTGAAGCCAAACAGGTTTGAAAGTTGCAGAAATCTATTTATGGATTAAAGAAAGTATCCAGGTCATGGAACATTCGATTTGATGAAGCCATAAAGGAATTTGGTTTCATTAAGAGTGAATGTGAGCCATGTGTTTATAAGAAGTTTAATAGGAATGTGGTCATTATCCTAGTAGTATATGTTGATAACATATTACTTATTGGAAACGATGTACCGGTCTTACAATCAGTTAAGGACTGGTTGAACAAGTGTTTCTCCATGAAGGAATTAGGTGAAGCAGCCTACATTCTAGGGATCAAGATCATTCATGATAGATCTAAGAGGTTTCTTGGACTAAGTCAGGGTACATACATTGACCAGATATTAAAGAGATTTAGTATGGAACAATCCAAGATGGGATTGGTTCCATTGTCACATGGACTACATCTTTCTAATAGAATGTGTCCTCATACACAATAGGGGAAAGATAGGATGAGTAAGATCTCATATGCTCTGGCTATAGGATCCATCATGTATGCAATGTTATGTACTAGGATTGATGTTTCCTATGCACTGAGCATGGTAGGTAGATATCAAGCAGATCCAAGAGAACAGCATTGGATTGTTGTTAATATTATCATTAAGTATCTAAGAAGAACTAAAGATATGTTCCCGGTGTATGGAGGAGACGAGGAGCTTGTCGTCAGACTGTATGATGATGCTGGTTTTCAGGCAGATCAGAATGATCTAAAGTCGCAATCAGGATATGTTTTCTGTCTCAACAGAGGAGATGTAAGTTGGAAGAGTTCAAAGCAGTCGGTTGTCGCTGATTCTACAGTGGACTCTGAATATATAGCGGCTTCTGATGCAACCAAGGAAGCTGTCTGGATTCGGAACTTTGTCCAAGATCTTAATGTGGTGCCTAGCAGTAAAGATCCTATCACATTGTATTGTGATAATACTACAGTGGTGGCTCTTGAAAAAGAACCAAGGTCGCATCAACAGGCAAAGCACATTCTCTGAAAGTATCACCTCTTGAGGGATTTCTATCAAAGGGGTGAAGTTGTAGTGAGCAGAGTTTCTACAGAAGAGAGCATGAAGGACCCCATGATTAAAGGTTTATCTCAGCAGAAGCATTAATATCATGTGAGAGCTAGCGGGTTAAAGGTTGTTAGTAGTTCACTCTAGTCCAGGTGGGAGTCTATTGGAGTTGGTGGCCTAGAACCAACTACTTTGTACTTAATTCATTAATAAATACCCTATCACATCTTGATTGTTCTTCTGCGTAACAATGCATGTGATAATTTCCTAAGGGTAGTTGTTGCATTAAAGGGTCATAGCGGATCCCTGCTATGATGAGAACCTGAAAGTGTCATAACACTGTTCTTGAATATATGTTATATGGCAAGATTATGTTATTTGAGGGACAAAAATAATACAGGTCATTAGGTGTGAGGACTCATAAAACTTTGAGGCATCTTCTCATGGTGTGCGCCCTTGGTAATATCCGGGAGGATGTTATGAGAACGAGACCCGCCAGTAGGAAATCCACATTTCATAGTGTAATTGGATGTTCTTATCTGCGGATGTGTGTATTGGTCCTTAAACTTTAAGATTATTATTAATGGGTATTACAACTCACGCATTTAGATGTATTGACGAAAACTGTGATGACACACTATTCGCAACAAGGTGGGATATGTTGGGTGTGTCGTGAGTAATACTACATTAATAGATAATGAGAGAAAGGATTTGTTCCTTCTATTTCATAATGGAAGTAGATATCTTAGGCCCTTTGATGGAATTGATATAGCCTAAATAAATCCATGTCCATGGTAAGGAATGAGTGAGTTCAGTTCTGGAAATTCAAAGAAAGAATAATCGAGCACATGGGTTGATGGAACTATCATGAAACCCGTTTGATTCGAGATATCAAGACAAAGGGATTACATTACACAGTAAGCGTTCGTAGGAGGTGACACATCATTTCGGCGTTAACTTCTTTCTCTATGGGTGCCTTGGCGTGTTGCTAGACGCTAACCTTGGACTTAAGGCAGGATCTGCCTAATACCATTGAAAAAGAGACCTAGAGGGTCGCACACTAAGTGTGTCCAAGTATCTCAGTTAAATATTAATTTAACAAGTTGAATAAAGATTATTCTCGATTTTGGTTTAATTATTATTCAAGGATTCCTGGTCGCATTTATTTCAACATTAGTTATTCGAGAGAATGTATTATGGGTGAAATAATATATTTATTAGCAAGTAATGCAGTGATATTTATTTGAGAAATAAATATCCATTATTCAAGAACTAATAAATGTGGCGGAGGAAATAAAGAAAGTGGAAAAACAAAAGTACACGTTGTGCATATTAATATACACACCGTGTAATTTTTCTAGGGATTTGTGAGAAATAATATTATTTATTTAATTAAATAATATTAGGTGTAATTTGTTGGGTGCATGTCAAGTGACAATAATAGTCAACTGTTATTATTAGACATGGGGTCTTAATAAGAATTAAATGAAATGAATAAATGCTTTCGGGTAATTAATTCATTTTATTATTCTAAGTAATTAAAATCTCAATTATATAATTCTCATTAGCCTATCCATTTTTTGTGGTTGTGCACAACGGATCTAGAGAAAGCTCTCAAGCCAAGAGAGAATTCTTTTCTTCTAAGAACACTCTCAAGCTACGAGAGAGATCATCCTCCATTGGATCAAGGATAGCGCTTTGCAAGTGGCTCTCAAGGCGATCGAAGGCGGACATCGCAAGCAAAGAATCTTTCACGCTAGCACCCGGAGATCCCTTCAATGACGTATAGAGATACGTGGAGCACGTATGGATCATCACTAGAGGAATCCTACACTTGGATTCTACGACGCAACAGATCACATCAGATCGTAACCGAAAACATCAACGTAGAGAGAATTCCATCAAGGTAATTCTTTTCTTTTAATTAAATTAATTATAACCAACATATGATGATTCTATCTATGGTCATGGTACTCCCTTCCTTTCTTTTTTTCTTCATTCTATTTTGAAGATCCGACATTTTATTATCATGACGGATCTCAGATTGATCATTGTTAATGGAAAAATTAAAGTTGGGTACACCCACCAACGCACTTATGTTGCGCTCGAAACCTACAGAGAGGTTATCTCCTATGGTTCTCAGTAGTTACAGAATCATGAATGTAACTATACTCCCCATTATATTGATTTGGTAGCATTTTTGTTTTATATTAATTTGGGGTGGCATTACCTTATTGATGAATATTTTTTAGTCTTCAAGGATCACAAGAGTTTGAGGTATATCTTCCCCCGGTGCAATTTGAATTTGTGACAATGATGGTGGATGAAATTCTTACAGGATTATGACTTTGATAATTCTTATACCCTGAGGAAAGGGAATTTGGGGGATAATTATTTGTGTAGGAAGTCCTATAGAGATATTGTGCATGAGTCGATGATTCTTGGAAAGTGATGGAGGATATCTTCATGATGCACCTTGATATGATATCTTTTTATGGTATAGGGTGTCTTTATCAGATAATAGTGTGGTATTTCTTAGTTTAGTAGGTGGTGGAGTCTCGGTTGGGGGATTCTGAGGTGGAGGTTTGGAGTGATCGGGTTGTTTGTGGTGATTCCCCTAAGTTATTGTCTAAGTATGGTTAGCATTAGGTATTATTTTAGGGGGGTCTCTCTGTTCCTTCACTGATGGTTGATGTGGTTCTCTATGAGTTTCGTAGTTCTCTTTTGGTGGTAAATCATGGTGTGATGAAGATGTATCATGCTCTAAGAGTTTAGTTTTTTTTTCTGGGATGAAGAGATTAGTTGCAGAATTCATGTCACAATGTTTAGTTTTCCATAAGGTGAAGGTTGAGCATTATGTACTTGGTGGGTTGATTCAGTCGCTCAATATTCCCTAATGAAAGTGGGAGGACATCTTCATGGACTTTATCACCAATTTTCCTCGAGCCCAGGGTGGATTTCATGTTATATGGGTGATCATGGGATGCTTGATGAAGTCAGCTCACATCTTAGAAATTAAGGAGTGGATCTCAATGGATTTTCAATATTTGGAGGAGGTGGTGAGTCTTCATGGGGTTCCAAAGATAATCATCTCTAATTGTGATCCTAGTTTTACCTATGGGGTTTAGATATGTATCTGGTGTGCTTTTAGCTTCATCCATAAATGAATGGTTAGATAGAATGGGTTATCCAGACTTTGGAAGACATGTTTCACACATGTTTTCTGGATTTTGGAAGTTTGTGGGTGACACACTTACCCTTGGTGGAATTCTCTTATAATAATAGTTATCACTCTACCATCGGTATGTCCTTGTTCTAAGCGTTGTATGACTAAAATTTTCAATCTTCATTATGTTGGACCGAGGTTGGAGAGTCTATTGTCCTCAGACCAAAGTTTGTACATACTGTGATAGAGAAGGTATAGGTGATCCATGGGAGAATGAAGGCAGTACAAGATCATCAAAAGTCTTAAGATGGACATTTGAGGAGGCCTATAGAGTTTGATGTTGGAGATCATGTGTTTTTAAAGGTATCTCCTCGTTGTGGGTGTAAAAATTTTTGTCATGGAAGTAAGTTTTCTCCCTGATTTGTTGGAAATTTCAAGGTGCTGACACGTATTGGAGCTATTACATATCAATTCATTTTCCCCTATAGATGGATCGGATATATGATGTTTTTCATGTATCGTAACTTTTTTAGTATCTTCATGATTACTCACATGTCATTAACTAGGTTGAGCTTGAGGTTGAAGACAATAAAACATTAGAAGAACAGACCATTTAGATTCATGAACATTAAGAGAAGGTGTTGTATGGGTGTGTTATTCCTCTTGTTCGTTTCCTATGGTGGCATAATGTATTAGAGGAGAGTACTTAAGAGTGTGAGTTGAAGATGCATCCTTAGTATCCCAAGTTGTTCAATGTTTGATCCCTTTTATTGAGAAGATATGTATGACCCTATTTATTTATGAGAAGGTTAAGGATATTGCATGATAATGCACTCTTGCCTTGTGAAGTGCTGGCGGTGTTCCATTCTAGTGAAATCCATGAGAGGTATCTCGTGGGGTGGTTGTTTTGATCCCTCTTTCTCTTTCCTTCTTGGGTTTTATTTTAATTCTCAAGGGTGATAATTTTTTGAGAAGTATCCAATGTAAGGGCTCAATTTTTTGAGATTCATACCTTTGTGTATTCATAGGGCCTATGAGTGTTAGAGGGTTCAGAGGTGTTTAGGATATGATAGTTGGGTTTCTAACCATCCAAAGGGTCACCACACTGTGGCGTCCTTCATGGTAGTGGTTGTGGTGATTCTCGTTTGGGTGTTGTGGTCATGGTGGCCAAGCGTTTTGATATCCTAGGTGCACCATGGTGTCCTAAATGCCTATGGTGGTCATTGTTTTGGTGTTTTAGCTGGAGTATTTGGTTTTTTTGGATGGTCATTTTAGAGTTTCAGTTGTGGATTTGGTCGTGGAGGAGTCTTGTGCGTAGTGAGGCGGTCGTGGTGGTTTTGGTGCACCACAAGGTCTGAAACTCCTATGGTGGAGGGCGTTTTTCCTAGAAAACTATCCTATGTAAAACAGGGAAGGGATCCATGCCATGGTGGAGGGCGTTATACCACATGAATCCTGGAGGATTCCTTTCCATCAAGAGTGTAAGACCACACCCAAGGTTGTGGCTATTTTGAGGATCATGGCATCTGAAACGTTTACCTATGGGAAGCAAGGACCTTTGAAACACCTAGGTTGATGGGTGTGGTGGGAGGTCAAGGTGAGGCATCTAGCAGAGCAAGGAGGAAGTGAAAATATTGAGTGAGGCCTCACCAAACCATGCTTTTGTGTGTGGTGAGTTGAAACAGTGAGTGGTTCTCCTATGAACCCATGGTGAGAGGCCATAGTGGCTACCTGGGGGTGAAATGGTGTCTTCCATGCCATGATGTATAGCATGGTGATAGTCAAAGATGTTTAATGTGGTTTTCAAAATGCACGAGGCTCGAGGGTTCAAGCCATTCCAAATGGTCGAAAACTCGGATCTCCTTTGACTGAGGAGAACTATGACCATAGTTAAGGACACCATTATGTGGTGGAGGCCAATCAATACTTTTCTATAAATAGGGGGTTTGGTCCCCCTTGGTTTGACGTTTTTTCACTCCCTTCAAACCCTAGTTAGCCCTTGGTTCTCTCAGTGCTCTCCAATCACTTCTCTTGAGAGTTTAAACCTCTCCTTCCCTCCCTCTCTCTCTCTCTCCCTCCTTACTATCCTACTCTTCCACATTCCTTTCCTCCCAGAGGCTTGTTTTTTTGAGGTTTATTTGGTTTAAGTTGATATTTGAGCATGGCCTGGTGGTATTTTTTTGTGGTTAAGTTTCAGTGTGGTTTCCTTCAAATTTGGAAATGGTTAATCCTCAATTCTCCCATTTCAAAGAGATAGTTCCTTGAAGCTTCATATCAAGGTAATGGATTCATGAATTCTCCTTATTTTATGTGTATTTGTGGGACTAACATGTTGTAGATCCTTTGTGTAGTGGTGGAATCAACCTAATGAAGATAATAATTTGAAAATGTGAGGAAAAATGAAATATGGATTGGCATGGAGTGATCACATGTGGTTTATGTTATGATTGGATGCCTCTTGATATTTGGTAGATAGTGTACAATTGATTGTTGTGACACTTATTATTCCTTTGCATGGATGATATGCTTGAAATTGGATAAACATTGTGAATGTGGTAAGATGTAGTGGATAATGAAAAGGTTTTATCATGTCAATTATTATTCTTCCTTCAAATCTATTAAGCGTGAAATTATTGCTTGAAGCATGTTGATGATTGATTTATAGTTATTGCTAGTTGATATTTGGTTTCTTGTTGTTGAAACATATATATAATGAATCAGTTAATTCAAGATAGTAATGAAAAGGTTTTTGCTGGAATTAAAGTGTTTGGGGGTTGTTGTGAGCACAAACTTGTTGTTATTCCATGTTTGTTAAGCTTGTATGCTTGATGCCATGGTCTTTGTTTCCCGTTGAGTTTTTTCACTACAAAAAATAAATCATTTGTTGTGTTTTGTTTTTGTTTTTTTACTAGGGCTAAATTTTAATTTAGCTTCATTTTTTAACTACGTTTTAAAATGTGGCTAATTTTTAATTTAGTTGTGTTTTCATAAAAATGTAGTTATTTTAGCCATGTTTTAAAACGTCGTTAATTTTTAATTTAGTCGTGTTTCATTTATCCGTTTTTTTAGCCTCATTTTAAAACATCTTTAATTTAAATTTAACCATATTTTAAAAACAGGACCATATAAAATAAGAATTTTAAAGGTATTTATTTTATACACACACACACACACATATATATATATATATATATAAACAGACACTCATGGATACATACATACATATATACATACATATACAAACTTAAAAACACGCATATATTAGTTATAATTGATTGATAATAACTAAAAAATGTTTGTTGTTATAACACACATGCGTAGATAAATAAATAAATAAATATATTATTCTATATAGGGAATATATAAATTTATAAGCATATTAAAATATATATAAACATATTACATATATTACATATATAATTGTACTATATAGCAATAAAAATAAATGTTATTTATATAAAATCAATATAAGCATACATACATATAAACACACAAACACAAAAGTTAAAACATAATTATAATTAATTATTAATAACTAAATAAATGATTATTAATATATATAAGTATATTTATATTAATTTATATACATTCATGTTAATTTATATATATATATATAATAACATATATATTAATTTCTATATAAATATATAATAAAATGTATATTAATTTAAACAGGTATATATAAATAGTAAATTATAATAGCATATATATTAATATATAATAACATATATATTAATTTATATATAAATATATAATAACCTACATTAACACATGTATGTAACATATAATAACATATATTTTAATATATATATATATATATCACCACACCGGTGATGGTGGGGTGGTTTGGGTTTGGGGGGTAAGGTGCAAGTCACGTGGTTAAGTCCCCAAACTTGCATGTTTGTTGTGGTTTTATTTCCTTGCGTTGTGTTTCACGGTGATGAATGTAATCGACCTTATATATATTGATTTATTTATTGATTTATTTATTGATTGATTTATTTATTTATTTATTTATAGTTCTACCAATATATATATATATATATATAGTAACACATAAAGATGACAAGAAGAACGCTCATATGCAGTGGTTTGTGTGTTCTACTTTAACTTGAATGTCGCGGGATCAAATCTTGTGGACGTTTTTATTCTTATAATTAGGTGGTCTGATGTGCGATGGGTTGGGTAGTACTGGGAGGAATATCAAGGGAAGAAACGGCAGAACAAAAAAAATGAAATCTGGCATTTAAAAAAAACAGAAAATGTGTTTACCAGAGTTTCATAGAAAACATAGAAAATTATATGCTATTAACCACATTTAAAACCATGATTAAAGTATAGTGATTTACCGACACCCTGTTTCTATGTTCTACTTTAACTCGAATGTCGTAGGATCAAATCCTGTGGATGGTTTTATTCTAGTAATTAGGTGGGGTAGGGTTTGGCAGTAATGATGTCTATCAAAGTGGGTGCATGTGACATGGGGCGGGGTGGTCTAACGGGCGGTGGGTTGAGTGGTAGTGGTAGGAATATCATGGGAAGAAATGGAAGAACAAAAAATGAAATGTGAAATTTTTAAAATTAAAAAAAAAAACAAAAAATGTGTTTACCCAAGTTTCATAGAAAACATGGGAAATCATATGCTATTTATCCACATTTAAAAATGTGATTAAAGTATAGTGATTTATTGATACCCTATTTGTCTGTTATGTTTTAACTGGAATGTCACGAAATCAAATCTTATAGACGATTTTGTTCTCGTAATTAGGCGAGGTGGGATTTGGGTGGTAATGTTGTTTGCCAGGGTGGGTGCATGTGTTGCAGGGTGAGAGTGGTCAGATGGGTGATGGGTCGGGTGGTAGTGGGAGGAATATCAGGGGAATAAATGGAAAAACAAAAATAATGAAATCTGAAATTTTTAAAATCAAAAAATGTGTTTACCCATGTTTCATAGAAAACATGAGAAATTATATGTTATTTATCTACATTTAAAAATGAGATTAAATTATGTGATTTACTGGCACCTTATTTGCCTTTTTTTTTACAAAACCTAGATAATCAATTTAGCGATGTTTATAAACATGACCAATGTCGAATTGAAACGCAGGCAATTTTTTTTTTTGTAGTCGTGCTAAAAATATGTCTAGTTTCCATGCATATATGCTCTAGGATGGTAGAGCCTTGCTATTATTTGATGTGTGGGATTTGGTATGGGGTTGGAATAGATGGCATGGGTTGAGAGTCAGGATTACCTATTTATTGGAAGGTTATGATGGGGTTGTTGATGGGTTTCTTAGTTCGAGTTGAGAAAGGGGATTGCCCAATGTGTTTGTTGTTTGATGACTAGTTTGTTTGAGGTTTGGTTGAGATTTCCAACACCCTATTGTAGTGGTCTTATGCATCATGAGTGCATCTTCATGGTGGTATTTCAAGTTGAGTCCTAAAATACCTGAATTATAGAATAGTAAATGAATTATAATGAACTCATGGGATGGGTGTTGATGTTGGTAATGTTGACTAAAAGAAACCATGGGATGGTTGGATAGAGGCTCTGTGATCATGGGATGGAAATATGGAAATTGAAATGTGAATTATAAATGTATGTTGGCTAGTGATGAAATGAAATGATTAAACCAGAATTGATGATGGGGTTAATGAATGATTGGTAATTTCTAATTACCAAATAAGAATGACTAATGATGATCTTGATGCTTGTGTGCATACATGAAATCTGGTTCCTAGACCTTAGCGGTGGCAGTCAGGTGTCGTGTGAGACAATAATTGTAGATTGAGTCTTAAGGATAGGTGGTTTCCCTTAGTATAGTTGTTTGTGATATATCCTTATATTTTATGATTTTATGTGCTCCACCACCTGAGTCGAGCGAGCATCCAACGCCCAAATGTTTTGGGTTTTGGGTGTTTTCCCCAACATCCAAGTTGGTGAGAGAACAAATGACTGACTTCTCCCTCTTCCTTGCTCTCCCTTCAGACATAGCATAATGTGTAGGCATATCTAGGTTGGGATGGCTTGATGTACAGGGTATGTGTCTACATGGGATGTAATGGATCTCAATTTTACCATACATGTGTGTGTGCGGGCTGTAGAAGCTTAAGATTATAACACATGCATGTATTTTGATTGTAGTGGCTTGAGGTATAGTGCATGATACTCGGGTTGTAGTGGCATTCAGACTCTACTTGGTTATGGGATGTGATGATGAGGTTGTGATGAGCTACATGGCATGCAGAATAAGATGATGATATGGTTGTGATATGTATTCATAGGGTGTAGGATGATTTATAGAAGGGATTATATCACAAGATGTTCGACATTGGAGCGTGATAGCGATAAACCAGTGGGGAAATGGATGTGGGGAACCTTTCTTATGTATATGATTCTGATGTGGATAAGCTTATTTATATGTGTTACTTTGTGAGCGAGTCTTAGTGAGGATGGGATGTAATTTTACCTACTTACGTAATGAATTGGTTTTATTTGTTCATTCACTAGAATTTAGTGTGCTTCTTTTACATTTTCATGAGGTTTTGGAGAGGATTCTACTGAGTATGCATGTATGTTCACCCTATTTATATAAATCATTTTTAAGTCTTCAGTACCTAGTTGGGTGATCAAGTAGAGCGTTACTAGCTTGTGGAGTTGTTCAGAAGCTATTGGAGCTCAGTGATCGCTACCTAAACTTTATTTTGGTATTTTCAGTTGTTTTCGCTTGTGATTATCGCTCAAATTTACCCAAGAGAAGAAGGTAAGACGGTCCTTGTAGTTTAGCTTGGGTTATCGAATCCACAGAGACCTAAGAAGAAACCTATAGACACATACATTCTATGGACTGTTTTCGGCTATGAAGTGGCCAACTTGGATTGATTTTGGATGGGTTTTAAAGATATCTAACAGATTTAAGTGAATTCAATTTAAAATAATGAGTTGATCTTAGGTTATTGCTCGGGGTGGATTGGACGTATTTTCTTTTTAATGATTTCAATTTCTTAAATTTGAGATGGGTTCATTTAAGGAGATAAAACAATATCATCACTTACTGGTTTAATGCCTACACCCTTTAATACTAATCACCTATACACTTGAAGGATCAAAGTTTTGAGCACTTCAAGGTAAAGGTTCGTATTAGTACTTGAAGTGTGTGGCCTTAAATTCAACAAGGACGATCGAGTTTAAAAATCATCAAATAAAAATCCCAATTAAAGAAGTGATTATACATTAATTAGGTGATAAATAACATCCAATCCAGCCCCTTTCTACTCCCTTGGATCAACCCATAAGTGGGTTAGCCCTCCATTGATCTCATGGTTTCAATGGAAGCGGAAAGTAGACTCATGAGGGAGGAAATGGAGAAGTAAAGAAAACAACAAAAATAAAATGATCACTCCACCGTTGTGTGAATAATTTCACAAGAGTTGGTGTGAATAAATTAACACCTTGATCCAACGGTATCAAAGTGATATGAAGAACAACAGAATAAGATTATAAGAAGAACTTTTATTAAGAAACTAAAGTGAATTGAACAACTTACATGTGAAAGACAAATTTGAGGCAACAAAAATGCAGCATAACATTACAATTGAACAAAAGCATCCAAAAATTCAAAACTCCTTCACCACCACTGCCTTAAATAGTCATTTTGGGAGCCTTGGGTCGAGCCTCCAACAGTACAAGTCATCCCACTTGAGTATGGTAGGCCTAGGGTGGTGGAAAGTTTGTGGAAAGTTGATTTTTCCACCCTTGACCCGAGGTGGCAGCCAGCTTTCCTTCACCGAACAGACGCGTCTGTAAGACCTTCTAGATGGCCGAATCAGAGTGTACCATAGAAGAAGAAAATGGAGCTCCGTATGTCTTCTAACCGCCTGTAAAATTTGGGCCCATTTGGAGTTGTGGAGTCCGAGATATGATCAAAGTAGTGGGCTGTTTTTCTGGTCCGCAGAATCTGGCCCAGAATTTTATCTCTAACTTGGGCTGCCTAAATGACCAACATGGAGACCGAATTAGCATTAACTCCTGAAGAGTTATTTGTTCCTATACATGTCTTCTATCATCCCACGAAATTTGGGATTAATTGGGCCTGTATGTTGGGCCCCACAGTCTCATCAGTGGGATGATTTCCAATCTGCCTTCTCCAGAATTGCTTCCTTTCATTTCCAAATATCTCCATCATCCTCCATGAATTCTCCATTGATACCTGAATGAAAAATGTTCAAATTTAAGTGTAGATAAAGTTCCCAAAATATCAAATTAAAAAATTGATAATTACATTCATTATAATCAGATGACTCATTGGGCCTAAATTGGTGTATATTAGGCATGAAGTGCACAAATGATGAGAATGAATGTTCATAATGAAAATGCACTAACTCAGGCCCATAAGATCAAAAATGAACATTTAATACCATTAAAATGTAATTAAAATATATGTATTTATTGGATAATCACACCCCCCAACTTGAGATTTGCTAGTCCCGAGCAAAATATATCTCAACAATATGAAATTCGAATTCCCTTTTCCAAAAAAATTTTAATACACAATGATCACCAAAAAAACCTTATACCAAACAATCATGAAACCTCTCAAAATATTTTAATACAAGATAGTTTCATAAGCAGATCTCAATCCCAAGCTCATTCCTTTGTTCAAATTCATTGTCATATTTCATCCAATATCATTTAAGTATGAGGATGTGTTGTGCATCACAATAGACATGGGGGTTCATCTTTATTCAAGGGGGAAATTACGGAAGCGCTAGGTGGAATCACATTTCAATATTAAGATGAGTATTCATTTTTTTTGTATAATTTTTTTTTTTGTTTTTTTTTTGTTGTTTTTTTTTTTGCAATTTTGCCATGGTAATTGAAATTGCACTCAAAAGAGTCAACCCCTGTAGCGAGACTTTGCCGATGACTCCCACGCTCAAAGACCTTAGGGCACCAAGTGAAGCCTACATACTCGGGCATAATCTCGAGTTAACTCAGTCAAAAACAAATTCAAATTACCAAAAATAGAGATAAAATTACTAACTCTGGGCCAGAAAACTATGGAGTCATGATCCCCAAGTGCCGAAAGCCACACATTAGGTCATTTCATTGCTCTACGCGCATTTTTTTTAATTTTTTTTTTTTGAATACTCATATTAAACTAAAATGATCACCAAACCTATGTTATTTATTTAGGGGACCCCATGAACTCAAACTAATACCCCACTATCCAAAGTACGTGCATTGTGATCTTTTTTTTTATTTGGATGAAAATATAAACGATGAAATATCACATTGGACAGTTACACTTTCCAAAATCTATGCTCATGAAATTATACAAGGATTAAAATCAGAATCAGGGAATGCTAAATTATTTGATATTCAGTTTCAAAGTGTGCAATGTGTATTACCATGTTCAAAGTTAAAGGAATTTTTCCTTCCATTTACACATTTTTATTCAAATCATTCAATTTTTTTTTTTGGACACAAAATCAGTTTTTTATTTTATCTCCCCCCCCAACTTAAAATAACACTGTCCCCAGTGTTTAAAGAAAAGAAAATTTATAAGGGGGTAGAGGTAGAGAATGGATGTTCAAAAAGGAAATTGAAACTGAGGATCATGGAATGAAATCACCTGGTGGTTGAAGCTGAAGTTCTTACTGCTCCAAATTAGTCCTTTGATCTCTTGGGGGATGTAGGCACCTCCTTGATTGAACATGTATCACCCAAAATAGTACCTAAACAAAAAGAAGAACAAACCAGACAAAACAAACAACACAACGACTTATTTAATTCCAAGTATCATCATTTTTATGGTTTTTCCTGTTTTTTTTTATTTATTTATTTAAATCAAACTAATGATACATTGTCTTCTTTTTAATTTTCTGGGTAAGGTATTACTCAGGGATGACACCGCGTGACACGGATGAATACGATGCTCCCCTTTCATACCCATCCATACTCATAATAGAAGAACAGGTCAATAGTCCTTTTTTTAAATGTAAAAATGATTAATTAATCCTATTTAAAATATAAAGTTTATTAAAACAAACAAAAAAAATGATAAGAAACTTAAAAACCATGGGTTGCCTCCCATACAGCGCTTTGTTTAACGTCGTTAGCCCGACATGGACCCTAAATCTATCAATTTTTTTCTTGTTCATAGGTTGGCTCAGTTAACTCAACCTCTATTTCCTGTTTATTGAATGATTCAATGAATGGTTTTAACCTTTGACCATTGACCTTGAAAATGTAACCACTTGTGGGATCTTGAATCTCTACTGCCCCATGGGGGAATACATGATGCACTATGAAAGGTCCTGACCATCTAGACCTTAACTTTCCTGGGTGTAAATGAAGTTTTGAACTATACAAGAGCACAAGTTTTCCCGGTTCAAAATGTTTGACCTTGATATTACTAGATTGGTAGGCTTGAACTCTATCTTTATTGATCCTTGAATTTTCATAAGCCCCCATCCTTATTTCCTCCAGTTCATTGAGATCTAATTTCCTTTTTGTTCCGGCCAATGAGAGGTCATAATCCATTTTCTTAATTGCCCAAAAGGCCTTATGTTCAATCTCCACTGGCAAATGGCATGCTTTACCATAAACCAACCTATATGGGGACATTCCTAAAATGGTTTTATATGCAGTTCTATAGGCCCAAAGAGCATCTAAGAGTTTCTCAGACCAATCTTTCCTAGAGGGGTTGACAGTTTTTTCAAGAATTTTCTTAATCTCCCTATTCGCTAACTCAGCTTGACCATTGGTTTGAGGATGGTATGCAATGGACACTTTATGAGAAATACCATACTTAGACATGAGTGAAGAGAATGGGCGGTTGCAGAAATGGGTTCCTCGATCACTGATTATAGCCCTAGGAATTCCAAATCTTGAAAATATGTTCTCTTTTAGAAATCGAATCACAACTTGATGATCATTGGACTTAGTGGGAATGGCCCCAACCCATTTTGAGACATAATCAACAGCTAAGAGTATGTAGAGGTATCCCCGAGAGTTTGGGAAGGGACCCATGAAGTCAATTCCCCAATAGACAAATATTTCAACCACTAAGATGGGAGTGAGTGGCATTTGATTCCTTTTTGTGATGGACCCTACTTGTTGACACCTAGGACAGCTTTGACAAAATGTGTAGGAGTCCCTTGAGAGGGTGGGCCAGAAAAGACCACATTGAAGAATCTTAGCAGATGTTTTCTTAGAGGAAAAGTGACCTCCACATGCCTCATTGTGACAGAATTTAAGGATAGACTCTTGTTCAGATTCTGGAACACACCTCCTAATGACTTGATCAGGGCAGAACTTATAGAGGTATGGATCATCAAACACATAGTGTCTAACATCAGAAAGGAATTTCCTTCGAGCTTGAGTCCCTAAGAATTTTGGAATGACTCTTGTAACTAAGAAATTGGCTATGTCGGCATACCAAGGGCAGTCACTCACAGAGTATAAGTGTTCATCAGGAAATGAACCAGACACAGAAAGGTGATTGGAGTTATCTTTGAATTCCATTCTAGAGAGGTGATCAGCTACAACATTTTCAACAACCTTTTTATCCTTGATTGTGAGGTCAAATTCTTGTAAGAGAAGGACCCACCTAATCAGTCTAGCCTTAACATCTTGTTTTTGGAAGAGGTATTTTAGTGCAGAATGGTCAGTGAACACAGTGATGGGTGATCCTAAGAGGTGGGACCTAAACTTCTCTAAGGCAAACACAATAGAAAGTAACTCCTTTTCAGTGGTGGTGTAGTTGATTTGGGAATCATTTAAGGATTTTCTTGCATAAGCAATGACATAAGGAGTTTTATCACAACGTTGTCCTAACACAGCTCCAACAGCAAAGTCACTGGCATCACACATAAGTTCAAAAGGAAGGTTCCAATTTGGAGATTTCATAATGGGAGGAGAGGTGAGAGAGGATTTGAGGGTTGAGAATGAACCCTCACAGCTTTCTGTCCAAACAAATGGAGCATCCTTTACTAAGAGAGCACAAAGGGGACGGGATATTGAACTAAAGTCCTTGATGAATCTTCTATAGAAACCAGCATGTCCTAAGAAAGACCTCACTTCCTTGACAGTTTTGGGTGATGGAAGGTGACGAATGATGTCAACCTTTGCTTTATCAACTTCAATCCCCCTACTCGAGACCAGATGGCCTAGAACAAGTCCCTCTTTAACCATGAAATGGCATTTTTCCCAGTTTAAGACCAGATTCTTTTCTTCACATCTTGACAATACTCTCTCAACATTCTGCAGACATCCTTCAAAAGTATCCCCAAACACAGAGAAGTCATCCATGAAGACCTCTAGAAAATCCCCTACCATGTCTGAGAAGATTCCCATCATGCACCGCTGGAAGGTTCCAAGGTCATTGCATAACCCGAAGGGCATGCGTTTGAAGGCAAAGGTACCGAAAGGACATGTGAATGTAGTCTTCCCTTGATCCTCTAGGGAGACCTCAATTTGATTGTACCCCGAGTACCCATCTAAGAAACAGTAGAAGGCATGACCTGCCACTCTCTCAAGGACTTGGTCAATGAATGGTAAGGGGAAATGGTCCTTCTTGGTGAATGAGTTTAGTTTCCTATAGTCAATGCAGACCCTCCATCCACTACTCACCCTTGTTGGAAGAATCTCTCCATCCTCATTGGTTATCACTGTGAGTCCAGCCTTTTTTGGAACCACTTGGATTGGGCTCACCCATTCACTCTCAGCTATGGGATATATGATACCAGCTTTCAACAATTTCAGAAGTTCTTTCCTTACTACCTCCGTGAGATTAGGATTGAGTAGCCGTTGAGGTTGATGACATGGCTTTGAATCAGATTCCAGAAAAATCCTATGAGTCCCAACAAGTGGGCTAATCCCAGGAATATCAGAAAGGGTCCAACCAATGGATTTCTTATGCTTCCTAAGGACATCTAGAAGCATCCTCTCATGATTGGATTCAAGAGAAGAAGAAATGACAATAGGATGTGTTTGATTGTCCCCTAGGAAAGCATACTTGAGTGTAGCAGGAAGTTCCTTCAATTCAAGATCAGGTTGGTTCAGAATTTCAGCAGAAGATTGGGACATTGGATCAAGATCAATTTCTTTTTTAGAGTTTCAGATAGGATTGATTCCCCACATATAGAATTTTCAGCTACTAGATTGGCTTGATCAGCTTTAGGGAAGGATTTTGGAGTGGTCTTCAGGAAAGTGGTTTCTTGAAAGGTTTCACTGATTGTTGGACCTAAGAATTCATCATAAGAGCAATTTGAAAATGATTCAATCCAAGGAGATAAACTTCCTTCATATGAACAAAGGAAATCAATCTCATCCTGACTTAAACATTCATCAAATATTCCTTGATGTTCCATGGATTCATTATCAATTCTTCCTATCATGCTTACTTCATGAATGTCCTCGTCATCCCCTATTTGTGAGCTTGCATTATAGATGTTCAAGTCTAGACTCATGTTCCCAAAGGTGATGGTCATGTTCCCATTTCGGACTCGGATAACAGAGTTGATTGTTGCAAGAAAAGGACGGCCAAGGATGATTGGGGTTTGTTCCTTATTTCCTAAGTTTGGATGGTTGTCAAGGACAATGAAATCAGCAGGTTAGATGAAGTTTTCAACCTTTACCAGAACGTCCTTTAAAATCCCCTTTGGAACCCTAATGCTACGATCAGCAAGTTGAAGTGTGACAGATGTGGGTTGGAGTTCTTCTAGTCTTAACTGGCAGTACACAGCATATGGGATGAGATTGACACTAGCACCTAGGTCACACAAGGCCTTGACAAATTTGCTTTATCCTAGTTCAACATTGGTGTAAGGGCAACCTGGGTCTTTCAACTTAGGAGGAATGGTCCCTTGAATGGTGGTACTCACATTAGCAGCCAAAAGGACTTGGTTTTTATGTGAAAATTTTCTTTTAAAAGTGCACAAGTCCTTAAGGTACTTTGAGTAGGCATGTATGGTTTGGATTACATCGAGAAGGGGTATGTTCAACTTGACTTGTGAAAAGATTTCCCTCAACGTTTCACTCAGTTCAGGCTTGGGTTTCCCCCTCATGCGTTGAGGAAATGGTGCAGGTTGTGGGGTTGTTTGTTGAAGAGTTGTTTCCTTCACATTGTTATCAGTTTCCTCAGTTTGATCTTGTGGTTCATTTGAATTTTCATCCAAGTTTGAATCTTCGGGTGGGTTCTGAATTAATTGTTCAGGTTTCTCAATTGATTTCCCACTTCTTAAAACAGTCACAGCCTTTAGTTGTTCATGAGTTGTTTGAGCACAACTTGACTCTCCCCTTGAAGTTGAGGATGGCACCGCCTGAGTAGGCATGGGTGCCTTTCCAGTTTTGATGGTTTGAAGTTCTTGTTTTAGGGAAGATACCTCCGAGTTCATCCTCTCCATTTGTTTGCACAATTGTTCTAGTAGGCTTTGTGGAACAGTTTGGGTGGGTGCTTGAGTAGGTTGGTTTATCCCAGGGGAATATTTTGGAGGTGGGATGGTTTGTTGAAAATGGACCGGTGGTTGTTGGTATTGGATAGGTTGGGTTTGGAACTGGTTATGGGTTTGGTAGTTCTGATGGGGGTAAGGATTTTGTCCCTGTGGTTGGCTAGGTTGTTGGTTATCTTTCCAGCGGAAGCCTGGGTGGTCGTTATACCTTGGGTTGAAGGTGTTTTGGTATTGAGGCTTTTGAAAGTTCAAAGCATTTACTTCCGCTGGGGGTCCTCCTAAGAGAACATCCTTGATGGATGGAATGGTTGGGCAGTTGTTTGTCTTATGGTCATGTTTGTCACAAATTGTGCAAACAGGGTCAACAGTTTGGATTTCATGGACTTTCCTAAGGTCTATCTCTTCAACCTTCCTAGAGAGTGCTGCGAGTTTAGCCCTAAGGATTTCCTCTTCTCTAAGTGTATGAATTCCAGTAGTTCTTTGTGGCTTTTCAGAATAAGGTGAAGTTCCTCATGTTTGGTTTTGTTCAGAAAGTCTTTCTAGATACTCGTAAGCATCATTTGGGGCTTTGTTTTTAAAGGTTTCATTACACATCATGTCAATGAATTGTTTGTTCCCCGGACCCAACCCTTCATAGAAAAATCTCACTTGTTCAGGAATAGAAAAACCATGGTGTGGAACCATGTTTAGAGTGTCTTTGAACCTCTCCCATGTTTCATAGAATGACTCTCCCTCTTTTTCAAAAAAGTTTTGGATACTCTTTTTAAGTACAATTGTTTTGTGGTGGGGAAAGTATTTTTTTGTAGAATTCTCTTTGTAGTTGGTCCCAAGAGTTGATGGATGATGGTCTCAAATTGTTTAGCCAATTTTTAGCTTGATCCTTTAAAGAAAAAGGAAATAGCCTCATCTTAGCAGATTCTAGTTGATGTGGGGGACACATGGTTTCTACAATGTCATTGAACTCCTTAATGTGCAGGTATGGCATCTCGGACTCCATTCCATGGAATGTGAGAAGGTGGTTTAGGACATGGGGTTTAAATATGTAGTTGGCATCTCCTAGGGAATTGTGTCTAATGCATGAGGGGGCATTGGTCCAGGAATGTGTGAGGTAGTCATTCATGGTTTGATCAATTGCATTCCCCAAGTTTGGGGCTGCCTCATTTGGGTTTCCATTTTGGTTCCCACCCGGGTTTATGAGTTGGTTTCTTTGAAGACCTTCCATTGAAATTGGCTCAATTTTTGACTCGGGGGTGATAGAAAGATTGGGATCTAATGGAATTAGTTCCCTTGGTGTACTTGACTCCCCAACCCCAGGACTATCCACCCTAACAAGACGGTTTGATTGATCGCGGGTGTAGGCGGACATGCGCCAAAAGAAAAAAAAACGAGAAAGGGACAAGATAAGAGAATTTGGATGAGAAAAGAAGAAATGGGGGAGAATAGAATGGGTGCTTAGATGACTTATTTGGGTCCCCGGCAACGGCGCCAAAATTTGATTCTCGCTCAAATTTACCCAAGAGAAGAAGGTAAGACGGTCCTTGTAGTTTAGCTTGGGTTATCGAATCCACAGAGACCTAAGAAGAAACCTATAGACACATACATTCTATGGACTGTTTTCGGCTATGAAGTGGCCAACTTGGATTGATTTTGGATGGGTTTTAAAGATATCTAACAGATTTAAGTGAATTCAATTTAAAATAATGAGTTGATCCTAGGTTATTGCTCGGGGTGGATTGGACGTATTTTCTTTTTAATGATTTCAATTTCTTAAATTTGAGATGGGTTCATTTAAGGAGATAAAACAATATCATCACTTACTGGTTTAATGTCTACACTCTTTAATACTAATCACCTATACACTTGAAGGATCAAAGTTTTGAGCACTTCAAGGTAAAGGTTCGTATTAGTACTTGAAGTGTGTGGCCTTAAATTCAACAAGGACGATCGAGTTTAAAAATCATCAAATAAAAATCCCAATTAAAGAAGTGATTATACATTATTTAGGTGATAAATAACATCCAATCCAGCCCCTTTCTACTCCCTTGGATCAACCCATAAGTGGGTTAGACCTCCATTGATCTCATGGTTTCAATGGAAGCGGAAAGTAGACTCATGAGGGAGGAAATGGAGAAGTAAAGAAAACAACAAAAATAAAATGATTACTCCACCGTTGTGTGAATAATTTCACAAGAGTTGGTGTGAATAAATTAACACTTTGATCCAACGGTATCAAAGTGATATGAAGAACAACAGAATAAGAGTAGAAGAAGAACTTTTATTAAGAAACTAAAGTGAATTGAACAACTTACATGTGAAAGACAAATTTGAGGCAACAAAAATGCAACATAACATTACAATTGAACAAAAGCATCCAAAAATTCCAAACTCTTTCACCACCACTGCCTTAAATAGGCATTTTGGGAGCCTTGGGTCGAGCCTCCAACAGTACAAGTCATCCCACTTGAGTATGGTAGGCCTAGGGTGGTGGAAAGTTTGTGGAAAGTTGATTTTTCCACCCTTGACCCGAGGTGGCAGCCAGCTTTCCTTCACCGAACAGACGCGTCTGTAAGACCTTCTAGATGGCCGAATCAGAGTGGGCCATAGAAGAAGAAAATGGAGCTCCGGATGTCTTCTAACCGCCTGTAAAATTTGGGCCCATTTGGAGTTGTGGAGTCCGAGATATGATCAAAGTAGTGAGCTGTTTTTCTGGGCCGCAGAATCTGGCCCAGAATTTTATCTCTAACTTGGGCCGCCTAAATGACCAACATGGAGGCCGAATTAGCATTAACTCCTGAAGAGTTATTTGTTCCTATAAATGTCTTCTAGAATCCCATGAAATTTGGGATTAATTGGGCCTGTATGTTGGGCCCCACAGTCTCATCAGTGGGATGATGTCCAATCTGCCTTCTCCAGAATTGCTTCCTTTCATTTCCAAATATCTCCATCATCCTCCATGAATTCTCCATTGATACCTGAATGAAAAATGTTCACATTTAAGTGTAGATAAAGTTCCCAAAATACCAAATTAAAAAATTGATAATTACATTCCTTATAATTAGATGACTCATTGGGCCTAAATTGGTGTATATTAGGCATGAAGTGCACAAATGATGAGAATGAATGTTCATAATGAAAATGCATTAACTCAGGCCCATAAGATCAAAAATGAACATTTAATACCATTAAAATGTAATTAAAATATATGTATTTATTGGATAATCAGCTTGTATGACATTACATTCATATATTGGGATGGTTTATCTATTATTTATTCTACGGATTTGATCGGTGGATTTTATCTTCTCTCTTATCCTAAAATTTATATATTGAGGGCAATGTCTCCCATTTATATGCATTTAATACCATTGGTGTTGGTCGCCTACCTATGTCCTATTGGAGGCGGGCATCGAGGGTCATCTCTGTCTTAACTGTCGGCCCAAGAAGGATACCAGTGGAGGCTAGGTTGTGGAATAAACACACTTAAATGGAACTCCAAGTGCGATCAATCAACCTTAATGCATCACATATGTATGTGTGACTTTGTTTAAGCTTATGACACACCTAAAAGAAAACTCAAGTCAAATAAAATGATTTTCAATAGAGTATAGTGACTTTACTATGATATTGAATAACTTAAGAAGCATTCACTTCATTTCATTCATCATCAATGGATGGTACCTATAGCCTACTCCAAGATAGGAGGATCTCATCACCAGATTAGATGATTGGTTTTATGAATATCCATTCCTCGATGTATGAGAAATCATACAAATCATGAAAACACCATTTGTCTATTATAATGGAATTAGATACTCCTTTGATTCTTCCTTACTCATAATTATCTAAGATGTTAACATCCACAATTTTTTCCTTTTTCTCATGACATGTAGTCATCATCTTCATGATGCTCACGATATACGAGTCATCATCTTAATCGTCTTCTAATGGTCTTGGGAAAACCTTTATCAGAATGATCATAATATAGATCATCATATCCTTCCTCAATGTTTATAAGTTTGGATTAAAAACAAATCCAATATTGAACGCACTAGGTCATTCTATAAAATAATGAATGACTTACAAAGTTAACTTGTAAGGAATCAATGAATGTATGGAAGGGTAATTGATTCCCCCATCAATGAAATGGAATGTATTTATTGATACATACACTTCAATAAAATGTACTTCACTATTTTCACTGTGTTTCACATTTTTACAAAAAAAAATCCATTGAGATTTCAAAATGTTGATTAAAATTTTTTAAATTATTTTTTCAAATTAAACTTATAGTTATAATAAAGTTAACTTTTAAATATGAACATTACATATCATAAAAATGGAATATTTAGGATAAAAACAAATATTATCAAAAGAGCATACATATAAATACCACCTTGGTTACTAGATACATAACACCTTATTGCACATGAATATGATCTAAGTTTAATGTGGGGATAGTGGTACTTTCATGTCGTTGTTCAATCAACATGGACCTTGTAGTGATTTTCACTGGTGTGAACCTCTCCCGCATATGATTTTGCTCGAGTTGTACATATTAGAGTTTGATTGGGATTGGTATAGAAAAAAACCCTAGTGATGCTAATTATTTCCCAAGATTGGATGGATGAACTTAAAGTGGGACATTTTTACTACTCAAGGTCAAGTTCCCCCCTTCTATACAAATTAAATGTGAGATGTTCTAATATGCCACCTTATAATGATAACCTTACCAATGGTTAAATACCTTATACATTCCAACAATCAAGTAATGATTATTTCCCCTCTTCAATTTCTATAAACCCTCCCACAAATATTATTGAAAATCACACTTCCTTATCTCATACTAAATTTTATTTCATGTCTTGTAGTTTTTCTTAACCATACATCTCAATCAAGTTTTTTACTAAGGGACTACAATATAAGAAAATTATAGCTTCTAATTATAAAATTTATTTTTATTTATTTTCTTTTTATATTTTTATCAATAATGATGAATGTATAACAATGATTTTTACTACATTAAAGAAAGTGTTTGTTTAGTTATGTCACTAAAGTATCATACTATGCTTCATATTTATTTATTTATGAGTGATTTTTTTGTCCATGCATCACCCACCCCCGCCCAATGTTGGCATTTAAATGATATCTCGATCCTAAAATAAAGGTGGATACTTATTCTTCATTACTTCCTCATGTTCTCATGTTATTTCTTGAAAGACGTGGAAGACTCATGTACTTTGGGGTGGTTGGGAGACATGTATAACCAACATCTTATAGGTTCTATCAATTATAATATTTGAAAAGGCCCAACGTAACTTGGGCTTACCTTCCATTATATCAAACCTCATAACTCCCTTATAGGGTAGTATCTTCAAGAAGACAATATTGCCACACTTAAAAACCAAATCATTTTTCAAGTTATTGACATATTTTTTTTGTCTGATTTATGTTGTTTTGATATGCGTCTAGATGGATTATACTTTATCTTTTATATCTTCAACAATATCTAGACCTAATAATTTTTTCTACAGTTTAATCCCTATAGGTTGTAGTTCGGCATGTTTTCTCATACCGAGCATTAGAATGATCAATTTGTATATTTGAGTAGTAAATATTATTGAATACAATTTACTTCAAAGGTGAGCGTTGGTACTAGATTACTTGGAGGTCAGGTGAGCAATTCATTAACATATCCTTCAATGTTTGGATGGTCCTTTTAGACTTCCAATTCAATCGAGGATAATAGGTGATGCTATGCTTTATAATAATTACTATCTATTTGTTATTTTTTATTATTTAATTATATAGATTTTAAGTTGTTTTTATTACTTAAACTAAAACACCACGTACCATTCAATCGGGAGATAAATTCTACCATCACCACCCTTTTATTCTTCTCACCACCCTATCAATAACAGAAACAAAAATCTCCTCCTTCGAAGGTCCAATAATCCACTCAGCTCAGTACGTCTTTCCAAAGGCACGCCTCCACTAAAAGACATTTCGGATTTATGAAAGTTCACCCTTTTAGCCATAAGCATTAACGTAGCAATTAATAATCTTAGCAATCACAATGCACTGCCCCCAAGTAGCTCTTGAGAATAGAAGACTATCATCCGCAAAGAATAAGTGTGTACCTTGGGGTCGGTCCCCTTGTACTTGTCGTTGCACCATGGATTAGGTTTCTTGAACCTGCATATGAGAGCATTCTGGAAAACACATCAGCAACAAGGAGAAACAAGCAAAGGGAAATAAGGTCACCTTGGCGCAAGCCTCTGAATGGCTTAATTGGCCGAGAAAGTGTCTCCATTAATGTTAATAACATATGAGACAGATGTAATGCATTTCATCATAACATTGATCCAGATTTCATGGAAATCCATTGGCTGCATAACGGCTTCAAGAAAGCCCCATTCAACCCTGTCATATGCCTTCATCATGTCCAACTTCAATGCCATTACAACCTTTTTAAAGACCGATCGCACCTTCATTGAATGAAAAATCTCATGGGCAGCAATTGCGTTATCTATGATAAGACATTTTGGCACAAACACGCTTTGCTCCTCTGAAATAATATGCGGCAAAATATTTCTAAGCCTGTTAGCTAAGACTTTCAAAAAGATATTGTAAATAACATTGCATAAGCTGATAGGCCTGAAATCCTTAACTGGAATGGGGTTAGGAACTTTGGGAATCGAAGTGATAAGAGTATTGTTGAACTGATCCAACCCGATTCTATCCCTCCAAAAATCATTCATCAGGCAAATAATCAAGTCCCGAAATCTCTTAAACAAAACCACATGAAATCCATATGAGCCCGGAGCCTTAGTTGGGTGCATTTGATTACGCGCATCAAGAACCTCCTTACCTGAAATATCATCAGGAACAAGAATACAGCACCAAAGAAACAGTGTAAGAATTACTTTGTTCGGACATTAACAACCTTTCATAAAAATAAGTTACAACTGTCTTAATATCAGCCGATCCATGGACCCAGATTCCATTATCTCGTTGCAGTTCAAAAAAAAAATTCTTCTTCACCGGTTGCTGGCTCTTTGATGAAAATAAGCATTGTTTTGATCACCCTCTTTTAACATGAGACTCCCGGTCGTCGAACCGCCGGGAAACCGCACAGGTCGGGCCGGTCGTCGGAGCGCCGGGAAACCGCACTGACGGGCCGGTCGTCGAAGTGCCGAGAAATCCGCAAGAGGAGGTCGGCGATGGGATGCGGTGATTCCGCAGGAGACGCCGGGCAGGGAGGCGGCTGCCGGGAGACGGCTGCCGGGAGACGGCAGGAGATGCCGGCGACAGGAGGCGGGGACTCCGCAGGAGGGGCCGGTCAGGAGGCAAGACAGCAAGAGGCAGCGCTGGAAGCCGCCGGAGAGCCGCTGGAAAGCAGGAGATGGGACGGCCGCTGCCGCAAAGAGGCGAAGGAGGGATCTGCCGGAAGAGGAGCCACAGGGCCGCGGACGGGAGGAGCCGCGGGAGGACAGAACATGGGGAGAAGGCCGGCAGAGACCAAGCTGGCGGGGAAGGAGTTGAGGCACGGGAGAGAAGGAGATCCAGCAGGGGGGGTGGGTGCACGCAGAGGAGGCAGCGGGAGGGAGCCACCGAAGGTCGCCTGGACGAGGGCGCCGGGAACCCACGCTGGATCGCGAGCGGGAGAGGAGGGCCGTCAGGAAGGGGAGCCGCGCCGGGAGAGGAGGGGCCGCCGGGAAGGGAAGCCGCACCTCCCGGCGGCCCTCCCTCCCGGCGGTCCCTCTCTCTCGGCGGTCTTTCTGGATCTCGTAACTGACGGCGCGGTTCCCCTCCGGATCGGCTCCCATCCTCCATGCTCGCGCCTCCCGTCCAGATCTGGTGCGCCAGCCCAGACGACCCCCTTCCCGGCGGCCTTTCCTCCCTTCCCCAGCCCCCGCTCCCAACGCGGCTCCCGGCGGCCCTCTATCCAGGCGCGGCTCCCCTTCTCGGCGGCCCCTCCTCTCTCGGCGCGGCTCCCCTTCCTGACGGCCCTCCTCTCCCGCTCGCGATCCAGCGTGGGTTCCTGGCGCCCTCGTCCAGGCGACCTCCGGTGGCTCCCTCCCGCTGCCTCCTCTGCGTGCGCTCACCCCCCCTGCTGGATCTCCTTCTCTCCCGCGCCTCAACTCCTTCCCCGCCAGCTTGGTCTTTGTCGGCCTTCTCCCCATGTTCTGTCCTCCCGCGGCTCCTCCCGTCCGCGGCCCTGTGGCTCCTCTTCCAGCAGATCCCTCCTTCGCCTCTTTGCGGCAGCGGCCGTCCCGTCTCCCGCTTTCCAACGGCTCTCCGGCGGCTTCCAGCGCTGTCTCCTGCTGTCTTGCCTCCTCACCGGCCCCTCCTGCGGAGTCCCCGCCTCCTGTCGCCGGCATCTCCTGCCGTCTCCCGGCAGCCGCCTCCCTGCCCGGCGTCTCATGCGGAATCACCGCATCCCATCGCCGGCCTCCTCTTGCGGATTTCTCGGCACTTCGACGACCGGCCCGCCAGTGCGTTTTCTCGGCGCTCCGACGACCGGCCCGACCAGTGCGGTTTCCTGGTGGTTCGACAACCGGCCCGCCAATGCGGTTTCCCAGCGCTCCGACGACCGGCCCGCCCGTGCGGTTTCCCGACGCTCCGACGACCGGCCCGCCCGTGCAGTTTCCCGGCGCTCCAATGACCGGCTCTGCCAGTGCAGACTTCCCGACGCTCTGTCGTTCAGCCCCACCTCTGCGGATTTCCGAACGCATCGTTGGCGCATCCTTTTCAGCATCATTCATCCATCATCCTGAGGGGAAGCTGCGATCGTGAGGAGGAGCCGCAACCTTGCAGCTTATCTTTTACTCTGTTTTGCTTTGTTTTGTAATCAAGCTTGGTATGTCCAACTTGAGGGGGAGTGTTTGCAGCCTGTTGGTTGCTTTGTTTTTTCGTTATGTATCCAAGCTAGGTACACCTAGTTTGAGGGGGAGTGTTGGAGTCTGTATCCCACATCGGACTTGTGGTCCGATGTGGAGTTTATCATTCATTATAAAAGAACGCCTCCTCCTCACTTCGAGGTAAGGAGGCAAGGGGGTTTCCTCATTCTACACTTCTCTAAATAAGAAATGAGTCCAGCTATTGAGTCATCCATAGCGCCCCTAAAGCATATTTGCAATCTCTTCTCAATATCCTTGATCTTTCCATCAATATTATGCAATGATGGGATGCCAGAGGAGGAAGATGAGAAATGCTGTAAGAAGGGTATAGATTCTGCTAATTCATAAAACCCAGGAAACGATCCAGCCTTCTCTGCAATTATGGTGCAACCATTCCTCTCCCGAAACAGAGTAAACCTATTCACCTTAAAACCAGGATCTGAAAGGCCGCAATCCGACACAGCCTCTTGGAATGCCAACATGGAACCCAAGCTTCTAATGGGCCCACCCTTCTTCTCAGAAGAGTACATGATCTCATTTAGATCCCCACCCATGTGCGCCACCTTTCGCACTGTGCAAGCCAACCATATAGTCCAACAAAACTCCATTCAGCAAGATTTCTAACCATCACAGATGCCGCAACATGGTTCTGCGAAAACAGCCTAACGGTCAGACTAACATCCTCCCCCCAGAGAAGACACAGCCCACTTGCACCACCAACCCTCCCGAAAGGAAGAGCATTCTAGAATCCCAGTTTATTTTTAAGGTGATCACTGCCCTTGCAATCTGACAAAGTTTCGGACAGGAAAACAATGTCGCAGCATAATGTGGTGCTCCAATCATGTAGCATGCGACCTGTACAAAAGTTGCTAAGGCCCCGACAGTTCCAACACGATATTTCCATGGCTCTGGGCAGGTTTAGCTGATAACCAACATAAGATGACCCAAGCCACCACAAAAAGACAGCCCATCCCACCAAATGCAAATGCGCCTGATGAACCAGGTCCTATGCAATGAAACCAGATCCCCCCAAGAGAGTTACAGATGAAGCAGATTCGCCTAATTGCAGATTCGCCAAAAAAAAAAAGATTTGCCACGAACAAGCCACTACAGATGAAATCCACAGTCGAAAAAACAATCCAATTCAATCCACCCTAATGACGGTGATTGACCAAAATCCCCAGATGAACCAGATTCGCAAAGAAAACAATCCTAATCTGAAATCCCGACAAAATCGGCCAAACGAGAAAGTCAGAATAACCCGAAGAAGCTGATCTGACGAGAGAGCCAGACGAACCCGAAAAATCAGACGAACCCGATCATACAAGAGCACCGATCCAACGAATCCAACCGATGAAGCTAATCCGACGAAACCGATAAAACGAAGCCTGCGAACCAACCAATGAAGCCAATCGACGAAGCCGGGATATCGAAGCCGAGGAGACGTAACTAACGAGCCGATTCAAAAAAAAAAAAAAACAGGACAACCGATCCACCATAAGGCGGATGAAACCATGAAACCCCTGGTAAGACTCTCACGGAAGAGAAAAGAAAACTCTCACGACGGAAAGACTTTTTGCTTTGGTTTTTATACTTAGGTATCAAGCAGGCGAAACGCGGTGGGGGAACCTCCTGTCTGCGGACTTGGGGCGGCAGACCCCAATTGGCCTTCGAGTCCATATATTATGTACGAAAAATGAAACTGATTGGGTGGCTTATCCCTTTGAAAATATGATCTTATTTTTCGGTCTGTTTATTTTGTGTGTGTTTTAATGTAATTATACCTCTAAACAATTATAATAATTATCAAACAGCAGACCAACTCCATCTTGATCTCCTCAAAAATTAATCAATATCAAAGGTTCCTATGTAACATTTAATCAACAAGTTGTATATTCATTCACCGTAGCTACAAAATAGTTGGACGAGAGTAAGTACAAGTTGATTTGAGCGAAGCGTGACTAAATTATGCAAGAGTTCTTCACGGGTAAATTTTCAAGAGAGTTATGTAATGGATGGTTCGAGAATTACATGTGTGATGCAAAATATTAATTTGTTAGTTGTGTAAGAGTTTCTCACAAGATTTTTAAACATGATTAATGTGTGAATTTTGAGGCAAAATTTGTTCACGGGTGTGTTTTTTTTCTAATTAAAGGGGCTAGGTCGTGTTTATTTTGATAAATGGGGTGGCGAAACGCCATTTGAATTGACGGGTGTGTTATTTTTTAATCAAAGGGGGTTAGGTCGTATTTATTTTGAGAAATGGGGTGGCGAAGTGTCACTTGAAGTGGCGTTTTAGGGTCTCCCAAATCACATGCCTCAACCCCCCCTCCACTTTACTATTTTATATATAATTATAAATCAACAAATATTAATAAATAAATATAATATATTTATATTTATATTTATATATATAATTAAATATTTATAATTAAATTTGTAAATATATATTTAGAATTTATTATCTCTTTAAAAATATTTTAAATTTATTTATAAATATATATATATTCATAACTATATAAATATAGATTTATAAATATAATTACAAGTAATTTCATATTTTTAAATATATATTTATATATAGTTATAATTATATATATATAACAAAATTAAATTTAAAATTATTAGTTGTTTAAATGTATATTAAATTTTATAATTATATCAATGTATTTTAAATTTATATACAAATATATTTTAAATGTATATATAAATATATAATCATAATAATTATATAATTATAAATATTTATTTATAGAAATAGATTTATAATTATATGATTATAAATATATTAATTATTTATATATATATATATATAATTATAATTATAATATGTAAAAAAATATCTATATTTATTTATATAATTTTTTATATTTATGTATATTTATTTATAATTATTTATATATATCAAAATTTAAAAACTATGTATATTTATTTACATATTTTATTTTTTAAAAACTTATATATATTTATTTATAATTACAAATATATAATTATATATATATATATATCAAAATTAAAAATTTATGTACATTTATTTATATAATTATGAATAAAAAATTATATATTTAAATAATTATAAAATTATAAATAATTCAAAAATTATAGTTATAAATATTTGTTTCTAAATAAATTTAAAATATATTTATATAATTATATTTATCCATGATTATATTTATATTTATATTTATTTATATAAATAATGAATATGTTTATAATTATATAATTATAAATATGTTTATAATCATATAATTATTAATATATTTATAATCATATAATTATTAATATATTTCTATAAATAAATATTTATAATTATATAATTATTACATTTATATATTTATAATTCTAAATAAATATACATAATTTTTTAATTTTGATATATATATATATATATATATAATTCTAAATGAATATACATAATTATTTTAAAATTTTAAAAAAATATGTATATTTATTTACATAATTTTGTATATTTATGTATACTAAGAAAATCCAGGCACCGAGCGTACCAAGACCTAAAAATTTATTAATAAAAATAAAAGTACAACAAAAATAGAACATATGGCACACGGAGTACCATCAATACATTAAAGTGTCAAAACCGAACGAAATGATCCCAACCAAAAATACATTGACCCGTAATTTATCAGCCCAAGGGGCCAATTTCACATTGCAGTTAGTAGATTGCCAAACAACTGGTCTGGTCCTCCCAAACCCATGAACTACTCAATCCAGCCTGTTGATGGTACCATGCACCCCTATAGTCATCATAGCCCCTGAGGATATCACCACCTTTTTCGGTCGTTGCCAACTTCGCTCCTTCATCAAGATCTTCGCCAATCACGTGGTCCGCACCAAACACACCGTCGTGGTCATCAGCCATCGCAAATCCCACAACATGCTCCTTGCGACTCACACACGTCTCAATCAACAGCCTAGTAACGCAGGTCACCGCTACACCTCTCATCCCGAGGTATTCATCGGATTCCTACGCGCCAAGGTCATCATCGATAGTGTCGTCGTCGTGCTCCCTACAGTTCATCGTCGCATGTACCAGATCTTAGGAGGTCGTCGGGATCCCACACCAGACTCAGACAACGATTCGGGATCACTCCATCATGATGCCGCTGCGTCTGAAACGCAGGTCACGACCTTGTTTTCCGAGGTATTCGCTTCTTATCCCTGAGGTCTCTGCCTCACATCTTGTGGTCGTCATTGATTCCCTGTGCGCCTAGGGCTTCACCGGCAGTCTGTCGCCGACGTGCTCCTTGCAAAACAGAAAGCCATTGTCGTTGTCGGGTCTCCGTCGCCACCATCACAGACATGCCACCATCCTGCCAATTGTTGCCGCCAATGCTCCAAGAACCCAGAATCGTTGATCCGTCCCATCATCCCGAGGGCAAGGTCGCATGTGGTCAGCCTGTGCTTGACCACCGCCACCACCAGCCGCATCCAACCTCCATCCTCGTCGTTGAGCGGAACAAGTCCTTTGCATGCATCGGGACACCAATGGCGAAGCAATGGTCATAGACCAGCACCTCGCCACCCGTGCAACAAAGCATTACCGAAGGCCCCCCAGAATGAGAACCTCTTCACCGATTACGCCCTGTTGATCCTCACCAAGTGCTCTCTCTTCCAGATTCAATCTGATGGCGCTTGAGGCCACAAAGTGCAAACATATCAAAGTGGTTAACAATGTTATCTCCATAGATCTTGGTTGAGTTTACGTAGCAAACCCCATGAGAAACTAGAGAGAGATTCCATTGTTGAGAGATAAACTCTCCATCAAAGTATCCTATATTTATATATATTTATTTATAATTATATAAATATTTTTAAAAAATTTACGTATACCGAAAAGTTTAAGTATCAAACGTGTCTGACCCTAAAAATTATTAAATAAAATAAAAGCACATCAAGCACACAGAGTGTGACATATAAACTGTCACCAAAACATGGAAGTGGTCAACTCACCACTCAGAACAAAAAAAAAAGTTACAAAACCCAAAAAAACCACGAAGACTCGCATCAAACAACCCAACGACCCAAAAACACCATCATTGTCAAAAGCAACCATGATCTGACCGACAAAAGCCAACCACGAAAATCTCACACACCCGACTGCATCAATGAAGCTCACCAACATCACTCCACCCAAAGTCATCAACTAGATCATTCGCACCGAGGACGTTATCGTGCCCATTAGCATCATCGTTCACGCAATCAAGATCCTCGATGATCATCGTCGGAGTTGTCAGTGACAACATGTCATCAGTGGGAGATGCTCACTATCGACGTCTCATACCATCGACAACCTGTGGTGCACGAAATCATCGCCCCAATAGTGTCTCATATCATTGCAGGTCCCCCGTAGCTGTCATCCCATATCAAAGTGGTCAAAAAATAGCCCAAAAACAAGCAGAAAGACCCAAATGAATCAGTCCTACACCGGCCCAGGAGGTCAGTCGAACCCTCCTAAAAACACGCTCCAGCCACCCCATCAAAGGTCATCATCACCAGTTGTCCCCAGCCGATCACATTCCGAGGTCGCACCCGCGACCCAAGGTCATCTCCCACATTCTGATCACCATCAACTGACGCTCGAGATGGTCCCCGACCCGATTTGGAAAATCTTCGTCGTGATGCAATCATCTGTTCGCTGCCAGCTCAGCCGTCGTCGAACGACTCCCAAAGCCCAAGCACCACTGTTGTGCTCAAGGACACTCTGTATCCCATCATCCATGGCGAGTCCATTGTCGACACCTTGCTCCCGTCGTTGGGTGATGTCACCATCCGAAACCCAGCACTGCAAACCTTTGTCTGCCGCCGACATTCGGAGCGACCACTGGGATCCCAGAGAAGTCAGCGCACACCCCTTTCACCAGCACCCGAACACGATCCATGTCACCGGCCCCAACGACTCACCACTACCGAGGTTCCAAGCCCACTTCACTGAACAAAACCTCCTATGCCAATCCTATCGTCGAAGCGGGACACCAATCAACAATTGTGCAATATTTGGGTCCTCCGTCAATCCCACATCATCACCGACAACATAGTCACTGTTGGGGTTACCCCCGACACCCCACAACCCTTTGCTACCACCCACCACCTTGGCACCAACATCAACAACAACATGAAAGGTTCTGTCGCAACCCACCTTCATCAAGGCTCCATCGTCTGCCGCCATCATCGAGGCAGCTTCACAAGCAACCACCAATGAGGGGCACTCCTTACCCTCAACCAACCCAACATGGCAGCGACCTCTGCCACATGCAGCAAATAGCTCAAAATGCCCAAAAATCTCATCCTGAATAACTCCTCTTGGAAGGAGGGGCAACACAATACTTTGATTACCTAGACAATCCCCAACAAATTGTAGAGCGAGTGACTCTCATTTTTTAAGAGATGAACTCTTCATCCCATCATATATATATATCAAAATTAAAAAATTATGTACATTTATTTATATAATTATGAATAAAAAATATATATATTTAAAAAGTTAAAAAATTGAAAATAATTAAAAAATTACAGTTATAAATATTAATTTATAAATAAATTTAAAATAAATTTATATAACTATATATATTTATAATTATAATTATAATTATATTTATTTATATATATATATATAAATAATGAATATATTTATATTTATATAATTATAAATATATTTATAATCATATAATTCTCAATCTATTTCTATAAATATATATTTATAATCATATAATCATTATAAATATATATTTATAATTCTAAATAAATATACATAATTATTTATAAATAAATATACACAATTTTTTAATTTTCATATATATATATATAATTATATATTTATAATTCTAAATATATATATATATAATTATATTAAAATTTTAAAAACTATGTATATTTATTTATATAATTTTGTATATTTATTTATATTTATTTATAATTATCTATATATATCAAAATTTAAAAACTATGTATATTTATTTACATATTAATGTATATTTATTCATAATTATATAAATATTTTTTAAAAATCTATATATTTTTATTTATAATTATAGATATATAATTATATATATATATATATCAAAATTTAAAAATTATGCAAATTTATTTATATAATTATGAATAAAAAATTATATTAGAAAATTATAGTTATAAATATTTATTTATAAATAAATTTTAAATATATTTATATAATTATATAAATAAGTCTTGATGGGTGGGCTATCCCTTGGAGGGGCTACGACCTGCCTTTGGCCTGTGTGTGTGGTGTGTGTGTGTGTGTTTGAATGTATTTGTGCCCCCAAAACACCTAATATATATATATATAATAAATATATTTATAATTATATAATTATAAATATATTTCTATAAATAAATATTTATAATTATATAAATATTATAATTATATATTTATAATTCTAAATAAATATACATAATTATTTATAAATAAATATACATATTTTTTTTAATTTTGATATATATATATAATTATATATTTATAATTCTAAATAAATATACATAATTAATTTAAAATTTAATTTTTTTTTTGTATATTTTTTTTTATTATTTTGCATATTTATTTATAATTATATATATATATATATATATCAAAATTAAAAAACTATGCATATTTATTTACACACACACACACACACATATATATAATTACATAAATATTTTTAAAAAATTTATGTATATTTATTTATAATTATAAATATATAATTATATATATATATATCAAAATTAAAAAATCATGTACATTTATTTATATAATTATGAATAAAAAATTATATATTTAAATAACTATAAAATTATAAATAATTAGAAAATTATAGTTATAAATATTTATTTATAAATAAATTTAAAATAAAATTATAAAATTATATTTATTTATATAAATAAATATATATATATATATATATATAATGAACATATTTATAATTATATAATTATAAATATATTTTTATATATATTTATTTATAACTATATATAAATATATATTTAAAAATATGTAATTATTTGTAATTATATTTATAAATATATTTATAATTACATTATTATAAATGTACATTTATAAATCTATATTTATATAATTATAAATATATATTTATTTATAAATAAATTTAAAATATTTTTAAATAGATAATAAATTCTAAATATATATTTATAAATTTAATTATAAATATTTAATTATAATTATAAATATAAATATATTTATTTATTTATTAATATTTGTTTATATATAATTATATATATAATATTAAAGTGGTGGGGGGTGGATGGGGCGTGGGATTTGGGAGACCCTAAAACGTCACTTCAAGTGGCGTTTTGGAAAAATAATCAAAGCTCCATTTGGAGTGTCGTTTTGGGTTTAACCCCCAAACGCCACTTCAAATGGCACCTCGCCACCCCATTTCCTAAAATAAATATGACCTATCCCCCTTTAATTAAAAAAAATCCCATGGGAAAATTTTGTTGAATTTGGATGTATGTTATTTGTAATCAAATTAAATTTATATGTATTCTTTTTGGTTCGTGGTTATTTATGCATATTGCATGATTTATGTGCATCTATTTTTTCATGTAAAATTCAATTCATCATTTCTTAATTTACAGTTTTGAATTTGCGGGTTTTTCTTACCTCATAGCGAGATCATGTTGCGTAAGGGTAGTTCACCAATTGTATAAGGGCAGGTCACCCGCTGTGTAAATCCCCCATAAGGGTAATCTCTATCTTGGTAAGGGTAATGTATGTTTGTGTAAGGGTAATAGTTGCCCGCATAAGGCTAATCTCTGACTTGTTTAAGGGTGAGCCTTTGGACCGCGTAAGGGTAATTGCTGGCTCACATAAGGGTAATACTAGTTCGCATGAGGGTAAGTCTCTGGCTTTTATAAGGGTAAGCCTCCAACTTGTGTAAGGGTAAGCCAATCCGTGTTACTTTTTGGCGGAAAATCACATGATGTCGTGTGGTCATCCCAATTGTGTCTCGGTTAATAGCTGAACCATCTCTTGCATATGGATCGTCCACATAGTTCACATCCTGCTTTTGTCATCTAACTCGGTGCTGATGCCTCATCTGCTATCATGATTGCACCTCGGGGCTCGTCGTTAGTATCCAGTGTCTTGTGTTGTGAGTTTCCGATTCTTGCTGAAGAGAAAGATAAAGAGCGGTTCATAGTAGAGATCTCGTCCAAGGTTCTTGAGGTCCACTGAAGAAGATCATCTTCATTGTCACCGAACCTGGTTTAGGGTTTCGCTGGAGAGCGGTGGAGGTCTTTGACCTTCGTTGCGGGATGAGATCACTAAAGGTTTTGAGTGAAGCGGAAGTGCCTTGGTAGGTAAATAACCATAAAGGTTTTTTCAATTCAATAAATCATTCACAATATTGTACATGACGTGAAAACTATGACCAATGAATTTTTTTCCATTGAATATTGTCATAAGAGAACCTGAAACCCAAAGAAGATCTATGCACATTAAATTTGTAATTAATTTATTTATGATTTAAAGAAAAAGTTACCTAATTAAGGAACTTTCTGTTGGGGTTCAACCCACACATGGGTGTTTCCATTATTTTAGATATGATGTATCTTTTAGATTTGAAGATATATTTTTTTGGAAATTCAAGATTCTTCCACTGTGTATCTTCCATCATGAGATTCAGGTGATATCTCATGATATCTTTTTTTGAGATATTTTCAGATTTCCTTTTCAATCAAGATATGTGGAATATGGGAGCCTATTAAAGGGGAAACAATGAATCAAGGAAGGATTGGGTGGTGCGCGACAACCCAAGGAGAGCAGATACTTGGGTGACTGTTTTCTAGGGCGTGGGCAGCAGTGAGCAGCGACAAATCAGGTTGTGCAATGAGGTGCTGCAATGATGCTTCGAGTTTGATTTTGATCTTCGAAGGGTGACGTATTGTCACGAACTATTATCAGAGAGGTGATGAAGGCATATCAGGGTGTGGTTTTTCAAAAAGGTTTTTATGCTGTATTTGCGATTCAAGTTTTGAGTTTAACATGGATTTCTGTACTCTTTGATTCATAGTGAATTTTTCTCGGAGTTTCCCCGTGGTTTTTTAATCCTCCGCATGGGAGGGTTTTTCCATGTTAAAAAAAAATCCTGTGTGTTGATTTATTTATTCTGCTCATATCGCTTCCATATTTCGACGGGTTTCTCACGACATTTTTTAGCAAGCAATTTTCGGCCCGGATTCAGGATTCTCCCCAAAAAGTGGTATCAAAGGAGGTTATCCATGTCTTCTTACTTATTGATATGGGGGATTCACGCCGTGGGATTTCTGCTCACATTGAACTGTTCAATGGGAAAAATGATCACGTCGTGGGATTTCTGCTCACATTGAACTATTCAATGGGTAAAATGATTTTACACTTTGGCAGCAAAGAGTTAAAAATATTTTGGTCCGTGAGAAGATAGCGAAGGAATTGAAGAAAAAATCAGAGAAGCCGGAGACGATGAGTGATGATGATTGGCAGGATATGCGGGAGTTGGCGACAAGCACGATTCAGATGTATTTGGGTGATAATACACTGCGGGAAGTGATGAATCTGATAGATCCGGAGGAGATCTGGGTGAAGCTTGAAAGCAGGTATAAATCAAAATCCCTCACAAATCGTTTATATTTGAAGAAATGGTTGTATCGTTTGCGAATGCCGGAGAATAGAGATTTAGGTAACCATCTGGACGAGTTCACCAAACTTCTGACGGAGCTATCCTCAGTGGCGGTCAAGATTGATGATAAAGGTAACGCGATACCTGTTGAAATGGAAGAAGAAGACAAGGCTTTGCTTCTTTTGGATTCGTTGCCTGATTCATATGATAATCTCGTCACCACACTGTTGTTTGGGAAGGATACACTGAAGTTGGATGATGTGATTTCATCGTTGTTGATAAACGAGACTCGACGAAAGACCAATGATGGTGAATCTTCAGGTAATGGTGGTACTCTGGCTGTGGCATATGGATGCGGTAGTCAGAGAGGTCGGTCAAAGACAATAATAAAGGTCAAGTGCTACTTTTTCAACAAGGAGGGTCATGTACAGAGACACTGCTATGAATTGAAAAATCTTAAGAAGGAAAAGAAGGCGTACAACACCGATTCTGAGGATACCGTGTAAGTCTTGTTCAGGGTGAGGGTGATTTACTTTTAGTTGACATTGATTGTCGCAGGTCAGATTTGTACACCAAATGGGTGGTTGATTCAGCAGCATCATACAATATTTCACCAAATAAGGGACTATTTTATTCATATAAAGAAGGAGACTTTGGTAGATTGAAGATGGGAAATGGAGATTATGCTGATTTCATTGGTGTTGGTGATATTTGTATCACTACGAATGAAGGTTGTACACTGACATTGAAGGATGTGTGACATGTGCCAGGTATTCGCCATAATTTGTTATCTGCTAGTGCTCTTGATACTGATGGATTCAGGAGTTCATTTGGTGGTGGAAGATGGACTTTTTCCAGAGGATCGATGGTTTATGCACGAGGAAAAATGGATGACATGCTTTACAAGACAGATGTAAAGGCGTACGGTGATGTGATGAATCCAGTTGTGAAGAGGACTTCGTCAGATTTGTGGCACAGGCGATCATCGTGCATGAGTCGAAGACCGTCGACTAAGTTGATGAAGGTTTGGAAGCCGAAGCATGTCATGGCAGGTGTTTCAGATCTTACACCTAATTATTTTTCTTCAGAGAGTGACACTATTGAAGAAATAATGGAAATCAAAGATCGAGTTGATGCGCTGAGAGTTTTTGATAGCTCAAAGGATGTTGAGAAGAGGGAGCAAGGAATTCATGCAGGTGCTCCAGATTATGTGGCGATCACAATTATGGGGGAGCCGGATATTGTTGATTCTGGTATTAGCGGTGCAGACATAAGTATGGAGAAGACTTCAACATTTGGATTTCTTTTGTAGGGGGAGATTTCAGGTTTCCATCAGAGATGCAAAAGAGGGATGTCATATTTTCTGCAGAGGATGGTGGTTGGTGCGATACCAACCGGTTTTCTTTCCAACTGAGTTTGTTGGATGCGATCTCCTTCTTCGATGGGCGGAAGGGGGAGATTGTTGGGGTTCATCCTACACATGGGTGTTTCCATTATTTTAGATATGATGTATCTTTTAGATTTGAAGATATTTTTTTTTTGGAAATTCAAGATTCTTCCACTGTGTATTTGCCATCATGAGATTCAGGTGATATCTCATGATTTCTTTTTTTGAGATATTTTCAGATTTCCTTTTCAATCAAGATATGTGGCATATGGGAGCCTATTAAAGGGGAAACAACGAATCAAGGAAGGATTGGGTGGTGCGCGACAACCTAAGGAGAGCAGATACTTGGGTGACTGTTTTCTAGGGCGTGGGCAGCAGCGAGCAGCGGCAAATCAGGTTGTGCAATGAGGTACTGCAACGACGCCGCGAGTTCGATTTTGATCTCTGAAGGGTGACATATTGTCACGGACTATTATCAGAGAGGCGACGGAGGCATATCAGGGTGTGTTTTTTCACACAGGTTTTTATGCTGTATTTGCGATTCAAGTTTCGGGTTTAACTTGGATTTTTGCACTCTCTGATTCATATTTAATTTTTCTCGGACTTGCCCCGTGGTTTTTTAGTCCTTTTCATGGGAGGGTTTTTCCACGTTAAAAAAAATCCCGTGTGTTGATTTATTTATTCTGCTCATATCGCTTCCATATTTCGACGGGTTTCTCACGACATTTTTTAGCAAGCAATTTTCAGCCCGGATTCGGGATTCTCCCCAACACTTTCTTCATAGATGATGTTGATCGTATGCGACCCTTTTTCATATTACCTTTGTTGATCTGTAAGGATCTAACAACTCATTTGGCAACTCCCATTTGAGAGGAAAAGAAAAGAATCAGGGCGATTGAAACCTATATCTTTTGTTTGGCGAGGATAAAAGAAAAGAGAGAAACCAAAGTCATGGAAATGGGAAGAAACGCATTTCTCTCCCATCATCGATTTTTTTAGATTTCAAATCGTTCCAAAATCGAGACGATTCCGACGGGAATCCTCCGCCCCATGAAAATATTTTTTTGATTTCCCATTTTATCCCTCTATGTCTATATAAATATCTAACCATTTATTTCTTCACACTACCACATCATTCCCCTTCAACTCAACATCGTTTGGTTACTCCGCAAATACAGCTGTCCTCTGCTGATATTTGCGGCATCGTTCTTCTTTATATTTGCGGCGCCATTCTCCTTCATGTTTTTCATCATAATCAGGTGAATAATATCAATCAATTATTTAATTAAATATTAATATTAATATAATTTGTTGAATATGACCGACCATTTATATTAATATAAGAAATTTATAAAAGAAATATTATATTATTATTTAATATATAATATTAATATTGTAAAGATATTTTTATAAATAATAGTAAATAAAATGAAATACATTATAGGGGAGCAAAATATTTTTTTGTATGAAATTTCAGTTATTGATTTTCAATAGGTTGAACACTATTATTTTTTAAATTATCAATTATGTGTTAGATAAATTAATTATCAAAAAAAAAAAACAAATATTATATTGTAATTTTTATGAAATGATTTGATTAGTATATATGTTTATACATGTTAAATGGTGATTGGAATCATGAAAAGTGATATATTAATAGTATAAATAATGATATTGGATTTATATAGTTTACAACAGATTATACAAATTTATTATTAGGTTATATTATAAAATTTATGATTTATACAAATAAGTAAAAATATTAATAGTTTATATAAATAATTTATTACTAATTTTGAATTAATAAATATTCTGAATTAATAATTTTGAATTAATAACTGTTTTGAATTAGTAATTATTTTGAATTAATAATTTTAAATTAATAATCCTGAATTAATAATAATTTTGAATTTATGATTTTGATTACCTTGAATTAATATTTTTGAATTAATAAATTATATAATTAATTTTGATTATCTCTAATTAATTTTTAATTTTTTTAAATTTTTTATTAATATATGTTCGTAGTTTAATGTTTACCTAAATTTGGTGACATGAAAAATAATGATTAATTAAAATAAAAATTATTGTTTTTTAATTTGTTATAAAAAATGTAATAAAAATACTTTTTTTAAAAGGTTATTTGTGTCATTTAACATAAATTGTTGATATTAAGAAGGCATGGTGGTAGGTGTGGTGTATGTGGGATCTAATATATGATTTTTTTGGATATTGGGAAAATATGTCTTTTAATCCTGTGTGTATGTGTTATTTTTTAACAAGGTTATTGATTTCATTTTCACCTAAACAATTTATTTTCTTTTCTTTTAAAAATTGTCACCAAACATGAGGGAGAGAAATGGTAATCATTTCTTTTCTTTTACTAAATTTCACATCCAAACAAAATGGAGAGAAATCAAAATCATTTCTTTTATTTTCTTTTCTTTTATGAATTGGGGAATCATTTATTTTCTTTTACTAAGACATATCCAAACATAAGCTAAGTGTAGAATCCCAATAGTGATGATCTGTACGTGCTTCTTTGACCTCTAAACAACGTTGATTTATTTTATGGAGCTATCACGGTGAATCAATCATCTTGTGTTGTCCATCTTTATTGCTTTAAAATCTTTCAGACTTGAAATAGTTCTTCTAGTTCTTGATAAAATTAGGAGAATAATTCGAGAGAGGCCCGTTGTGCACAACGATTCTCTATTCTCGATTAACCTTACACAATATACATAATCATCTATTTATAAAGTTAGAGTTTAGGTTAAAATATTATTTAATTATATTCCAACCCTTAAATAATATAATAATTCTTAACAAACCTCATGCTAAATAATAATAATAATAATAATAATAATAATAATATCATTCCATGGAGTCTGTTAAATCGTGAAATTGATAAATATTATTTTATCGGCTTGTAAATTAATATTTATCATCAGATACGATCTTGGTTCGCTCAAACTCCTCAACATTTATTAAATACCCAAATAAACATTTTATTCATAAATAAATATTTTTATCCAAAACCAACACATAAATATTTATTAAACATTAATAAAATAAATAAATATATTTTATTCATAATCTGGTGAATAAATATTTATTTAATTTATACGATCAATAAAACTTGAATAAAATTATTCCTTGATCTTGAAAATAATATTTATCCCATTAATTAAATTCAAATAAAATCTAATCAAAATCAATAGAAATGCTTAGTGTGTGGCCCTATAAGATTCTTTCTCATTGACATTAGGTGAGTTTACCTAAAGTTTAGGATTACTATCTAGCTACGGGTTAAGAAACCCAACAGAAAGAACTTAATGACACAACATCGAAAACCACATATGAATGCTCACCGTGTAATATAACCTCTTTGTCACAATATCTCATCAAGCAGGTTGCACATCTATTTCATCAACCTATATGCTTGATACATATTTATTTGACTATCTAAAATAAACACATCGTTACTCTACGATCATTGAATCTAATGTGACAGTTCTATTTCAATCAAAGGGTTGAGAAATCAACTTCTATAAATATGGAAGTGATAAATCATTCCTTGATTTATCCATTAATAACATGTCATTCATGACACACCCAATGTACCACACTTCTCATGAACATATAACGTCACAATTTTGGTCAGTAAATCTAAGTACGTGAGTCACAACTTGTATTAATGATAATATCAAAGTCTAATGACCGTTACACACACCCATAGATAGGAATATTTGATGATACCAAAGCATGTAAAATTCATACTGATGGGTTTGTTCTCATAATATCTATTCTTAGATACCATCAAGTGTGAATTTCACGAGAATAATTCTTATCCTCTTACGATTAATCACACTTGACAGTCTATATACTACATACCCTATCATTATATGTTATCCGATCATAAAACTATATTTATTGATATCATCATGACACTTCAAGGTTCTCATCATAGTGGAGATCTGTTATGACCTTATCAATGAGATATATATCCTGGGACATTATTACATCATATTCATATAGAATAATGGATAATATGAAACAATATGTTTTATTAATATTCAATTTTTTGAATATACATGTAATCAAAGTACAAAAAATTGGTTCTAGAACACCAACTCCAAAAAACTCCCACTTGGAATGGAGCCACTGACCTATGATTTTCAGTCCATTAGATCTCACATGATAGTCATGTTTCTTCCGAGTTAATACTTTAGTCAAGGATTCCACCACATTGTCATTCATGAAGATTTTGCTCACTACAACTTTATCTCTTTGAGAAAAATCCCTCAAGAGATGATACTTTTGAAGCACGTGCTTCATCCACTGACGTGACATTGACTCTTTTGCAAGAGCCACAACTAAAATATTATCATAATAGAGTGTGATGATATATTTACTGCTAGGCACCATGTTAATATCTTGAACGAAGTTATGTATCCAAAATGATTCCTTAGCTACCTCATAAGCCATAATATACTTGGACTCTACTATAGAATATACAACCACAACCAACTTTGAGCTCTTCCAGCTCACAACACTTACATTCAGAGTGAAGATGTATCCTGTCTGCAATTTTAGATTGTCTTGATCTATTTGTAAATCAGCATCTACATATCCTCTATAAACTAGGAACACATCTTTAGTATGCCTCATATGCTTAAGGATAGTCTTGATTTCCATCTAATGGCAGTCACCTGGGTCAACTTGATATCTTATTATCACACTTAAGGCATATACGACATCTAGCCTAGTACATAACATAACATATATGATAGAACCAATCGCTGATGCATGTGAAATCATTTCCATCCTCTATATTTTCTCATGCTTTTGAGGGAACATTTTTTTGGAAAGTTGAATTCCATATGACATTGGAAACAATTCCCTCTTGGATTGTTTCATACTAAATATCTTCAATATCTTGTCAATATATATACCTTGACTTAGGCCAAGCAGGCTCTTGGATCTATCATAATGGATCTTGATCCCAAGAATATATGATTCCTTGCATAATTCCTTTATGGAGAAGTATTTGTTTAACTGGGATTTAACAAACTATAAGACTAGTATTTCGTTTCTAATAAGTAACATGTCATCATTATATAATATCAAGAAAACAACTGTGCTCCCACTAAACCACTTGTAGACACAATAATCACATTCATTATTTATGAAACCAAATTCCATTATAGATTCATCAAACTAGATTTTTGATGACCTAGATGCTTGATTTAATCCATAAATGGATATTTTCAACTTTTATACCCTGTTAGTATCCTTTGGAGTCAAAAACCCTTTAGGTTGTGTCATATAAACATCTTCTTGAAGTTTCCCGTTAAGGAAGGATGTTTTGAAAACCATTTTCCAAATCTCATAGTCATGGAAAAATTCAATGAAAAGTAGATTTCTAATGGATTTTATCATTTCAAATGGTTAAAGGGTTTTATCATGGTGTATTACTTGATGTTTTTTGAACTCTTTTGCAACCATTCATGCCTTATAGGTACTGAATTGTCCATCCATGTACAATTTTTTTTATTGAATATCCATTTACAACCAACGATCTTTATATCCACTAGAGCGTCTACCAAAATCTATACTTGGTTTTGGTATATGAAATCCATTTCATAATTCATGTATTCATTCCACTTGAAAATATCTATGTCACTTAATACTTCCTTATAGGTTATGGGTCATTATTATCAACTAATAATGAGTCACTATCCTTGGTGACTAGAAAACCATATCATTCAGGTTCACTAACATCTCTTGTACTCTTACACAACACTTGTGTCTCTGAAACTTCTTATTCCACGAGGATTTATGAAATCAATTCCTGTGACAACTCTTGTGTACCTTAAGTTTGGAATTCACCAAATTCTATCTCACTCCCACTATCTATTTTAGAGATGTTCTCCCTCCCAAGGAATATGGTGCATCTTTACACCATTACCTTTTTGTCTGAGGGTTCGTATATGTAATATACCCTTGTTTATTTGCGGTATCATATAAAGGTACATTTTGTGCCTTAGGGTGAAATTTTGTTACCTAAATAGGCCTTAACATATGCTTCACAACCCCACACATTTAAGTATGACAACATGAGTTTCTTTCCATTCCATAATTGATATTACCATCTACCTATTTATTTAGAAATTGGTTTAGTATTTGTGTTTTTGTTTGCAAGGTGTATCCCTAAAAGGATAATGGAAGACTCACATGAATCATCATTGATCTCACCATGATCAATAGGGTGTGGTTCCTCCTTTCACTTACACTATTCCATTGAGGTGTATAAAGAGTAGTGAGTTGAGATAAAATCCCAAACTCCCATAAGTAATCAATGAAGTCTTGATTAAGATATTATCCACCATGGTCCGAGTAGAGTTTCTTAATATTCTTACCAAGATGGTTCTCTATTTATTTCTTGGATTACTTGAATATCCTAAAGGAATCCAACTTATAACTCATTAAGTAGACATTTTCATATCTACTAAAATCATCATTAAAAGTTATGAAGTATGAGTTCCCACCCCTTACTTCAATTGTAAATGGGACACACACATCATTATAAACTAATTCAAGAATCCATTTATCCCTTTCACCTTTTCCACTGAATTAGTTTTTGATCATTTTCCTTTAAAACATGTGTGACATAAACTAAGTGGTTTTAGGTCAAAAGAATCTAAATATCAATCTTTGTGTAATTTTGCCAAATGTTTTTTGTTTACATGACCTGGATGGTGATGATATAGTTGGGTGTGGTATGAGTCATGTGAAGTAGTTTTGTTATCGATTTTCATTACTTGATTTGTATAATTCAACACATAAAGACCATTATTTAAATTTTCCTTACCATAAAAATATATATTTATAAAAGAAGCAAAATTTATCCCTGAACTTGAAAATAAATTCATCTTTATCAAGTCTAGATACAAAAACAATGTTTTTGGTAACATATGGCACAAAATAAAAATCCTTTGAAACCAAGATCATTTCTATCGACAATGCGATGTTGTAGTCCCCAATAGCCACAAAAGCTAGTTTGGATCCATTGGATGCTCATATATCTACCTACCCCCTTTTTAATATTTCTAAATCTATTTGATTCCTATATTTGAATACATATTTGAGGACCATAAGTTGTATCTAATATCCAATTTATAGAAATAGATAAATTGCACTTGATAAAAAAGCATCCAAATATTCCCCTTGATTCTTTGGTTGGGTACATTTTTTCTTCCAGTGTCCTTTATTTCCACATTTGAAATAGATAATATAATTCTTCCTAGCTTTCATTTTAATATTTATCTTCTTGGAAGGACATTGCGAAGAAGATTTAGGCTTAGATATCTTCTCTTGGACTCTTTTTTTATTATTCATAAGTACATAAGGATTCTTTTGCTTCATCTCCTTATAAAATTGGAAAAGAAGAGTGACTATATATAGAATATACCTCTATATGTTTTTCATATTAAAATTTAAAACAAAGCTGGAGAATCTCTGAGGGAGTGATGCAAGAATGAGATCAGTGCATAGTTCACTAGGGAGTTTAAACCCCATAACCTTTAAGCACTCAATATATCCAATAATTTTGACTATGTGAGGCCCAAATGACACACCTTCTCCAAGATTACTCTAAAATAGTACCTTAGATATCTCAAATAGTTCTTGTCTTTATCTCTCCTAGTAATGACCACGAAGATGCTCGATCATGCTATAAACATCCATGTTTTTATGAGACATTATGAGTTCACTAGACATGGATGATGGCATTAAACACTGAATGTTGACCATGTCACTCATGTGTTTATAATATACATAGAACTCTTTATCACTCTCCTTATTAGTAGGAAGATCAGGTAATGAGGATTCTAGCATGTATGATTTTTTTTCATGGTACAATACAACATGAAGGTTCCTGAACCAAACCTAGAAGTTATTTCCAGTAAGGATATGGTATTTATCTAATATTGGACACATGAATAATTTGGATGATGAAATTTACATTATTTTATAATTAAAAAAAGCAGATTGTTAGTACTTTTCTTAACAGGGCCTCTAAGCGGCATCCTATCCTCACCTTCTCTCCGCTAGGGTTCGCTAGTGGTTCCTCGGCGGGGGAGACTGGTGCGTCTGGCCTCATATTCCCCCTTTTCCCATCCTCCTTCTAGTCTTGGCCTCACATGGTGATTTTTTCTGGGCAGTGGTTTTCCTATGTTTCTATTTCAAGTGTTTTTCTCGCTCGGTAGCGGCTTCGTAGGTAGGAGTTGGCGATCCAGTCGCGGTTGTGCCTCTCTATTGAAACCCTGGTCAGATACATTCACTGCTCTGGCCTCTGGATCCTGTGTGGGTCTCCTAGTTAGTACACGGAGGTGGATGCTCGGAGGATTTGGGATTTATAGGTCGTCTAGTTGATGATGTTCCAGAAGGTGCATCTTTTTCTGGGCTCAATCCGAGATGCGGTCTTCTTTGAATGGTTGTTGTGTGTGGTTTTTGGCGTGCTCCCTTCTCCGCTGGCGATGGTTTCGTTGGCTCGGGATGGGTCTGGTGTTCACTTCTCCATTGAAGCCTTTTCCGAACCCTTCGCTGCTCTGGCTTCATGCTCCCTTCACCGCTCTCCTAGTCGGTCAACCGTGTTGGTTTCTAGGAAGCTCTGGGAAGTGCGTTCGTTCGGACTTGGTGTCCCAGAAGGCAACCCTAGCTCCTGTCCTGTGAAGTCAAGGATTTCAGTGGTTGAAGATGCGGATGGTTTTTTGTTTTATGGTCTATTCTTCCATCGTGATTTGAGGTTCGTCCTGGTGTTTTGATGGTTTCTTCTTCTTCGGCGTGTGGTTTTTGGATGAAGGTGTCAGGTTTGGGGAGATGGCGACGTATTCCTGTGGTCGAGTCTCGAAGGTTCTGGCATCAACGATCGAGGGAGATGTGTACAGATAGGGCTGTTGCGCAGCACGTGATGGTGTGATGGTTTTTTGTACGAGGCATCATGATGCTGTGTGTTTTCCGAGGTGATGGTCTGGGTTGGGTTATTGCTTTGGCGCTGCGGTCAAAGTGCGGTCCAGGTGGTTTTCGCTCCCATTGCAGTGGGTGGATTTTGTTTTGAATTTTGAAATTGGGATGTTTCACGACATTTTGTGTGATTTGGACTTTATGGATATTCTGAGCGGGTTTTGACAACTTTGGCCACGATACACTGGATTGTGGTCTTTTTGGATTTTGATTGTGCAAGCTACCAGTCTCTTCAGAAGAGGTTTGAGCGCATAAACCATTCACCTTCGCATAACTATTCGGATTGGAAATTTTGAGAGGGTATTACTATTGTCATCAGTATTTGGCTCATGTATCTATGCGCAGGAAAGTTAGCTGAGTGGTCATGCGATGGTGGAGGTTTGACATACGATCTAAACGCTGGGAAGGGGCAGTTCTTGTTGTCTTGAGTTGGGATGACTTCTTTTATGGTTTTTATTTGGATGAAATTTCTTGGGTTCACACTTATCCTTTAAAAGTGTAATTTTGAAAATAAAAAAAAGGATTTGGCTTAGTACTTTTCTTTATTACAAATTATGTGAGACATAATAATATTATTAATTTTATTAAGTCTCCCACTATTTTATCAAGTCCCAAAAGACCACACCATTGGACTCAAAATTTCTAATTGCTAGGAAATTCTAGTGGAAAGATCCATATTACCCTTCAGATAACCCCAATGAGGGTTGGTAAAGCTACTTGAAGGTATTTAGGTTGGAATGTATTTTTCAATTATGGGCTTGCAGCTCCTTGATTTGTTGAGTGGACTCTCCAATCCTAAAATCCTGACTTGTATTTCCTCAATACTTTCCTCAAAGTTACACCAAGTCTAGAGAGGGATATTTATCTTGATTTAAGATGGTTAATTCAACCCATAACCTTTATAAGAACTTCATGATAAAATTAAGTGTCCCAATGAGGGTTGGTCAGATACTTAGTTCTATGGATTTCATTCCTAATCAAGTAATGGAATACCAAGTATGACTTAATATTTAGTTGATGTATTTTTTTATTATGTGTAAAATTATTTTGTTTCATCTTTTACACATATTATTAATATTAATTGGATTTTTCTTTAGTGATTAACCATGTTTAGATAAAAAAATTACGCACAACCCATTTATTTATATTCCATATTTTCACATTAGTATATTTATTTATGTGATCAAAACCTTACATCCATAAAAAAAATAATTTATAAGACAAAAATAAATAAATAAATAAAAGACCCAATCATGAGATTTTTTTCAATGGTTAACTTATTGAACAAACACTAAATCAACCCATGACCTAGGGGAAGACTCCTTGTGCTGGTCTTTGCATGAGTTACATCATTACACCTATCCACCTGAGTATCACTTGAGTTGACATCATCTTAGTTCCATCTTGAACTACCTCAATGTTCCTTGGGATACTCTATTTATTATATGTATTTATCACTCACATGAAAGTGAGGAGAACCAGAGTATTAGTTAAGGGGAATTATATAAATCACCTTGGACACATAGGTCCTAAATAATAAATAAGGGAGGGATGAATCAAATGGAATCATATTTAATTAAATAATTAAATAATTGAAAAACCATGTAATAAATTAAATTAAATAACAGAAAAACAAACACAGGTCTTGGTCAATCTCATGATCAGTTACATACATGCAACGCTTACAAAAAAGTACACTGGCTAACATTAATTTCTATTCATTCTTTATTATTAAGATAAACATGATCATATTAATTAATTAATTCCCTTTTATCTTAATGACCATCTGAATTATTTTGGAGATACCCATCATAAATTCATTCATGTAAAATAAGTGTAAAAACCTATAATTACATATGATTACAATAAATTAATTGAGCACTTAATAATTATTTGAAACCATTATTAAATTTTCAAACACAACAAGTACCAATCAATATATTAAGGTTTTAATGATGTAATTAGAAATTTAATGTAATTTAATTCCATCCTTTATTGGGAGACTACACGACATGTACTTACAAGTTACACGTCGTGTACCTCAATTTCCATATACCTGAGATACACACCTAGGGATTTGGCATGTACCTCGACCGGACTATAAAAAGTATACTAGGTAGCCACACATTGTTTATCACTCTTTACATGTGTCCACATAGCCCACTAAAGGACTCAACATATTATTCAGATACAGGATCAAACAATGTGTACTCTAGCTACACACTATGTGTTCTACTAACCGTGTGTCTTCTTGACTCATCGAATGGATTAATGCATACTTTGGATGCATTAAATAATGAACTACACACTATGTACACTAAATATACATTGTGTATGTCATGATTTCTCCAAGATGTCAGTCGCATGCAGCATTTATCATGTATTTGACCACACATTTTGTGAAAATTTCACCACTGAATCATATAGATTACATGATGTGTATGCCAACTACACACCGTATAATCTAATAAGTCATGTGCCAGACTAGCCAAACCTACATGTGGTGTGCAATAAATTCACCACATGTAATTACTTCTTATTGCACCATGTATCCCACGACACGACCATATGGAGTGCACATGGGTACAAGGCGTGTACTCCGGCTACATGCTATGTAATGTAGTCTTACCTACCAAAATTCTTAGCACTTATCGATGGAATCTTTGGTCATTTTTCATCTATTATTAACTATTTTAAGAAAGTCAAATCCCGAATGATGATAATTAATATGAAAAAAGTATGTTAATTAAAATCGGATTAAGAAAAAATAATTCTTGAAATGAAAATGTAACCACTATTATGCATATAGATCAATAATCAAATAAATAATTATAACTTTAAAACATGACTCCTATAATACCACTTGAAGGTTTTGGGCATAAAAGAAGTTCCTTGGTGGGTGGATAACCATAAAGGTTTTGTTGATTCAGTGGATCATTAATAATATTGTACATGATGTGAACACCATGAACAATGGAAATTTTCCATCGAATATTGACATAAGAGAACTCGAAACCCAGAGAGGATATTTTCATGTTAAATTTATAATTAATTTATTTTTGATCGGAAGAAAAGTTTACCTCATTAAGTAAATTTCTTCATAGATGACGTTGATCATCCAAAAACCATTTTCTGTATTTCTTTTACTACACTGTAATGATCCAAGTGTAGAATCTCTTTAGCGGTGATCCAAACGTGCTTTTTTGACCTGCAAACAATACTGATTGATTTCTGGGTACTAGCATAGTGAATCAATCATCTTACATTGTTTGTGTAACACCCTGAGTCTTAAAAAAAAATTGAAATGCATAAAACTTTGTTTTAAGTATATATTTATAACTAGCCTTTAAACATAATTTCTCCACTTTTATGTTTTGAATTTCAAAAAATGGTCATCTACAATTGTGTTCAGTAAGCTATTTAGAGTCTGATAGAAACAACTTATTTTTTACTGAATAGTAACATACCCTTATGAATAGAGATATGAATAGTAATATGAAACTTATAAATAGTAAATCATATTATTATTTTATTTTATTAAGTATATAATATAACGAGATGTTGATTAATTTTTCAAGGTGTTAAAAAATGAGTTATAGATTTAAAATTTTTATTTTTGAATAAATTATGATTTTATTTAAAAATTAAATTAATAATATTTAGAAAATTATTTTCCAAAAATGGAGTTAATTTTTGAATTCTAAACTTTGAGAAATGGTTAGGGTGAATTTTTGGAATTTTTTTGAAATTCTAGAATTTTTTATGAATAGTAAAATACGATAAAATGCAATAAATGATAAATACTTGATTTACTGCATCATAGGTGATGCAAGGCTGATATAAGACCACTTGGTTCGAACTAACATGCCATTATTACTATTTGGGTTCACATGAATTAATAATATTCATAGTCTCGAGAAAAAATATTATAATAATGATTAAAATAATGTAAAATATCTTCTCTCCTCCACTATAAATACCACCCTCATTTCCCTCTTCCTCCCACACCTATAAAGCCTTGAGACATACCTAAGTTCTACCCAATACTCCTACAAAGTATCTTCCCCACTTCTTAGAGGTGCTGGTCTCACCAAAAGGCCAAAACCAACGGCCTTAAGAAGGATCTCAAGGAGAAGAGATCAAGAGGTAAACATCCTCTTTTGTTTTCTTTCTTTTCTTTTCATTTTCTTTTTCTATTATTCTTATTTCATCACATACCCTTACCCAATAGGAATGAATGATCCAATATCTTACATATTATTTATTTCATCATGTTTATGGAATACTCACCATTATATTTCTTCTCCTCTCCCACTTATTCAAGAAATTAAAACACCATCCGTGATGTATTGATTTACCGACATCATGGACGATGTGATTTCAATTTCATTTACTTTATTTAATACTGGTCATGAAACAATTTTTATAGTTTAAAAAGATTATAATTTATGTATTATATCTTATATAAGGTCCTGGAATCATTTTTCACACATTTTATTAATTTATAAACAAAATGAGTTCTTTACGACCGAAGAATCGCCAAAATAACCTAAACAAATATCAATAATGTTTTAACTCATGAATCATCCTCATGATAGAATTAAAAATGATAAATGGTATGATTTATGGTTATGGAAATATTTAAATAACTCTTCATTCCAATTATGATTTTTCACTTCGAATCGGTAAGAATATCCATCATGAACCGATCATGAAAATCGTGTAAAGAACGCACCCAAAACAATGCAAGGAACAAAACACTAGCAATTAAAGGGTGAAATGATGTAATAAAATGATCTTATAAGGTATTATAAATATGGATATTTTTCTTTAATATATTAATAACACTATTTTAACCATTATATAGGATGTTTAAATGATTTTAAAGTAAGAAAAACCCGTGGTAAGAGAATTCTTAACCCGATTTCCATTCTTTGGGTTAACATTCTACTTCATTATTTACGCGGTATTAAAATTGTTTGTGTGATGAAATTTGTTTATATTATGATGAATTATGTATATTTATAGTGTATATAAATATTACATCCACTATATTAAGTCTCACTTCAATTATATGATATTTGTAAATGGATTTTCTTTTTAAATTTTCTTTTTAAATTCTGTTTTACAAAATCCCAAAGTAATGCTTTTATGAAATTTTTCATGTTGTATGATTATGTTATGGTTATTAGGAATTATTTATGATGAATTTTGGGCCCAATATTTCCATCCAATTAATTGGGTATGTGTAAGTTGGAGGTCGGCCATATGGTTACTCCAAGTTTAACTACGATTGTTACACAAATCGTAAGGTAGCAGCGAGGGTTACAACACTCTTAAGAAGCACTTTCTATCCATGAACTTAAAAGATAATGTGCTTGAGGATATCTATTCTTATAGGATATATTATGGTTCAAAATGACATGTGTGAAAAAAAATATCTTCAAGAGGATGAAATAAATCAATAATGAGACGTCACTCTACTTAAGAAATTTTGTAAGAATCAATGCACAAACTCAATGTGTTGACCAATAATATCTTAAAAAAATATCAAAATTGTTTGATCCTTCAAAATGAAACAAAAAAATCCATTAAGGAGAAATTTTTATCCATGAAATTAAATGATAATGTGCTTGAGGATAACTATTCTTAGAGGATTAATTCTGGTGCTACATGAAATGCGTGCAACAAAAAAAATCTATCTTCAAGAGGATGGGATCAATCACTAATGAGACATATCTCTACATGAGAAAATCTATAAGCATCAATGAAAAAACTCAATGTGTTGACCAATGATATATTTGAAAAATATAAATATATTTTAATCCCTAAAAATTAAAAAACAATACTCTTGAGGATCACTTTTCAACCATGACCTTCAAATATAATGTGCTTGAGCATAACTCTTCCAAGAGGATCAGTTATGGTGATACATGACAAGTATGTAATAAAAAATTACTCTTTAAGAGGATTGATAAATCACTAATGGGACATATCTATAGATGATAAACTCTATAAGAACCAATTCATAAAGGAAGGGTGTATTCAATATCAAGTTTATCATTGGAAAAACTCATATTCTAAATAATATCTTGTATGTTCCCAAATTTCATAAGAATTTAGTTTTGGGAAGATTATTGATCAGGCTTGGGTTCAATATTGTATTTGATGTAGATAACTTTGTTCTGTACAAGGGTGATATCTTCATTGGAAAGTGGATTCTATATGTTGTATTATTTAAATTAAATACAAATTTTGTTTCAGATTATTTTCCAGAGTCTTTTGATTTATGACATAATCATTTATGAAACATAAATTATAAGAAAATGTATGAAATTAAAAAAAGGATTATTACATAAAAAGGATAAAAATGATCATAAATGTATTTCTTGTATGTAAAATAACATAGTTTGGAAACCATTTTATACTATAGAAAGGAAAAATAATTTGTTAGAATTAACACACAGTGATGTATATAATTTTTGTACTACACCACCCGTAGGTAATAAAAAGAAAATTGTAACTTTAATTGATTATTTTTCTAGATTTTTCCATGTCTATATTTTACATGTCAAGGATGAAGTCATAAATAAATTTATTATCTATAAAAATGAAGTTGAAAACCAATATGACCTTATAATTAAATGCCTCAGATCTTTCCAGTGAAGAGAATATGATATTCCTTCATTTTTTGAATTTCAAGGGACCATACATGATGTGAAAGCTCCATATACACCTCAAAAAAAATTGTGTAGTTGAGAGAAATAATAGATCAATAATGGAAATGGTTAATTACATGATGTCTATCACTAGTCTCTCATAAGGATATCAGGGAGAAAAATTATTAACTATGTGTCAAATATTAAATTAGGTTCACATAAAGGGGAAGTTTATGACTACATATGAATTATGTAAGTATAGAAAAATAAACCCTAATTATTCAAAGTTCTGGGATTGTCATGTAATTATAAGTTTTCCTAAACCTAAGATGGAAACAATAGGTAAAAGAGGTATTGATTTCACATTTTGAGGATATATGGAGAATTATAAAGCTTACAGATTCATGATTGTAGAATATAATGGTTTAATAGTTGTTAATATATTTATTAAATCAGGAGATGTTATTTTTGATGAATCAAGGTTTACCACTTCATCCAAGAAAGTCTAAATTTAGGAATCTGGATCAAAAAAAATATCATCTTAAGAAGATATGGTTGAGGAGGTTCATAAAAGAAAACAACCTCAGATACCTGTCACTACCCTCCCCCACTAAGAACCCATAATTGAATTTTAGTGAATATAACACCATGATATTTTGTGAATTTTTTGAATTAATTTAATCTTTTTGATATTTTTCATTTCACACAACACTTAATATAGCTTTTGTTATATGAAAGCACTAGATTAAACTTGCATTATACGCACCACCAAGTTAATATTTCACTACATGAAATACTTAGATTATCCAACGGTACACGCAACTCTATGTTTGGATTTTTTTAAATACAATGCTGAGTTATTTCAATAGCTTTCATTACACACAAAACCGAGTTTTATCAAATTACAATATACTATTAATAATGTCATTAAAAAATTATTATAGTTACCACCTAGCCATTGAAATGGAAATTATAAATAATATTAACTAAATTATTAAAATATAATTCAAAAATGTATATAAAATTAATCATTTGGTTAAAAATTATCTAGAAATTAAAGTAAGATCTATTTGAGAATAAAGAAATTCCTTTTCTAAAAGAACCATATTTTTATGTAAAAACACCATTTTATCTAAATAAATTAAAGAAACCACTTTTTATGAATGTTTTTAATAAAATTTATATATTTCATATTCAATAGAATTTTTTACACTCATCCAATAGATTTTATAGGGATAAGTTAAGAATAAATCCATTTTTATGAATAAAAAGATGTATTTTTTAAAAGGGTAATTTTACCACCTTTTAATGGAGAACCCATTTAAAATATAAATTTTGATACTTTTATAATTTTTACATGTAAAAATAAACTTCATTTTTGAAAATTTAATATAAAAATTTACTTCGGTTGAACTTTTGGTATTTTTCTGAGAAGTTTCATGTTTTGATGAATAGTAAAGATATTGAATTTTAATTAAAAACTGTTTTTTTCTAACTTATTTATATAGTTAAATTATATTTTGAATTGGTTTTAAAGTATAATTAGTACAAATTTACATAAATTAATCCAATTCAGGTCATTTTAAACATTTTAACATTGAAATTGGTATAAAAATATTTCAAACTTTTGGACTTCTCCACTTTAAAAACCCGTCATCTCATCCCGTTTGTGGGATTAATTTGAAATTAATTTTTTTCCACTTATATGATTATAATTTTAAAAAATGGATTCTATATTATTAATCATAAGGGAAAAATTTGGCAAATATGTACCTTTTATTTTTGGACAATATGAATAGTAACCTTAGTAATTTTTATTTCCACGGTTAAGGGTAAATCAGGTAATTAAGGGTAAAAATAATATTATAAATATTATAAAACTACCATAAAACTTATCCAAATGTTATTGTATGAATTTAATTAGACACTTAACACCTAATTTTAAAACTTTTAATTATTTAATGGATAATTTTCCATGAAAATGACTTAGATATTATTCAAATCAAAGAGAGTGACAAAATGTCACACTCTTACTTTTAATAAGTATAATATTTTTAGCATGGAGTTAAATAAAATATATGATTGAATATATGTATTATTATGAAATATAAAATGTTTATAAACATCATGTAAATTTATTTTTAATTTTTAGCAACAAAATAATTATCATAAATAATTACATAATGATGATGCATTAATTATTCAGTTAATGAAACAATCAATTAAATGATATTAGAAATATTAAAAGAAATATAATTTGACTTAATTGAGGTTATAAATGAATTTTAGAAGTGAATATGACATTTTATGTGTGTATTATCTTCCTGTATTTATTTTCTTAAAGTCAATGTAATGAATAGTGTCAAAATTGACACTAATGATAATTTATGCAAATAATAATTTATTAAATTATTTATAAGTAATAAAAATATTAAATAAGGACACAGGGGTGATATATGTTCTAAAATATCATAAATTTTCTATTTATGGTACAATTTACACTTTATATGTAAAAATTTCTTCCTCTTAATGTTGAAAGATTTGTTACCATAGTTAAAATTAAAATGGATTAACTAAGGGTTAATCAAAATAATAAGGTTTGAAATAACACAAAAACCTGTCTAAAATATATTGGTTGATTATATTACAAAATTATAATATATTATATTAGAATAAATGGATTTTTTAGGTATTTTTATTGATACTGAATTTATTATAAATTAATCTTTTGAGAAATTCCAAAAGTGCCCCTCACCTCAATTATAAAAGAGAACCTCTTCTTCTCCTCTATTCACACTTTAGAACCCATTTGGTTTGAAAAAACCATATTATAATCTAATAAAAAATTCCCTCCCTTCATACTTGAATCATTCCTTTGGATATAAATCCAACCAAGTAAGTCCTTTCGAGTAAATCAAAAGGAGATACCTGAAGAAGAAGCAACATTCATCAACAAACTTTTTTGTTTTATTTCTTCCGTAAACCCATTAAATTATTTTTATTTCATGTCTATATAATAACCTAAGTATAATAAATATACTTATATTTTTTTATATCAAGGTTTATACTGTAAAGACCTGGAAATTCCATGGATTTTTTTTCTTAAACACATGGGAATTTTACAAGTCCGTAGTTTCTGACGACGCTTGATTCCGAGGCCCGGTGTGCCCAAAATCAATTTTTGAAGTTTTGTTCGGGTACATTCAGTAAAATTATGAGCGAGATTTTATATCTTTTGAACCGGTGCTTGGAACTGAAATCCGAGGGCACCTTTGAACTCATAGTGTCAGTAATTGCTTAGTGAGACCTTCACCGTAGTTGCGTTCTGACGAGAATGGAAGTTATTTTTTGGGGTTTTTAATTAAATTAAATAAAAATAAAGTGTTAATTTATTTTTATTTATGGCGGTTTAATCCTCCAAGGGGAGGTTGGAGGTGGGGGCCACGACACCCTAACCTCCCATGGGAGGTTATGGTGGTGGGGCCCATCCGCGCATAACCTCCCTTGGGAGGATATCTTTGGTGGGGCCCACATGAGCCTTAAACCCCCCTTTTAACTCCCCATTTATGTGGGATGTAAACTCTTCACCTTCCCCCATTATTAATGTGCCAACTACCTCACAATTAATTAATTAAACCCTTGCAATTAATTATTTGAATCCTTTTGAATTCATGCCAACCATTAAAATAAGGGATAAGCTATTATTTTATTTTGGTTGGCATAATATTTTTTCTGAGAATTAAAAAGAGGAGGAGTTCTTGGAGAACTACATCTTCCAACGAAGAATGACCCCTTTCCACTGAAGAATGATGAGCACCATATTTGATCTTCAACCGGGCCAAAAGAGAAGGATCCGACCGTGAAGAACGCCGACGATGCTTCTTCCTCGAATGCTTTCCGACGTCGACAAATCGATGTCCGCTTTTCCTCTTCTTCCACCATTAAAGATCATCATACGAGGTAGGGGAATTTGAGTTATTTTATGTATGAGAAATACCCTCCTTTCCCCTTCCTATGTTGTGCTCCTTATTGACGATTGATATCATCTTAACGAGGAGGGATCAGACCCCACAAACACGGCCCGACCCTCCCCCTTTGATGTTCTCCTTTGTTGTTGATGATGGCGGCACAACACTACCGCGAAGGAACCGGTGACGCAAGGCCGCCGGGTCTCCAAGAAGGCGCGACACCACTGTGCCGCATGGAAGGAGAGATGCAACCACAACGGGTTGCGGCGGAGGCCCGCAGCGCCGTCGCGCCGCGCGGAGGCCAACAGAGGGCCGCAGCCAGGGCGGACCGCGGCGCTGTCACGCCGCACCAGTGGTGCAAAATCGCAGCTAGGGTGGGCTATGACAAAGGGGCGTGGCGCTGTCGCACCGTGCTGGAGGGAGGAACCGGCTGGCTGAGCGGCCATCCGGACAAGGGAGGACCCCTTGGGTCCTACGGGTTACCTGAACCAGCACCTAGCACCGGTTCTAAGCGGAAGGTAGAGGGGTGAACCCCCCCCCCCCCCCCCCCCCCCACGTGCGGCCAGCCACCCGGGCCGCCGGCCAGCCAGCCACCCGGGATGCCCGCCAGCCGGGCCACCAGGCTGTCGGGCCGGGCCGCCCCCATACCGGGCCGCCCATCCGAGCCGAGCCCCCTTCGGGCTGGACCACTCGGGCCGTGCCATCCTTTCAGGCCGGTTCCTTAGATCGAGTTAGACCCGTGGACCGGGTCGGACCTCGGTCCAGACCCGGATTGGGCCGGGTCAGTCCAACTGGGTTGGACCGGACCCAGACCCGCTATGGCCAATTTACACCTTTTCACCCATATCTCGGGTTATGGGTGTCCGATCGACAAACCATTTGCAGCGAAGGAAATATCAGAGTGAGATGGTTCTATTGGAATACCCCACTTGAGGTTTGGATACAGTTGGAGTACGGTTGGGTTGGTTTGAACCTAAAAACCAACCGGGCCCCTGAAACGGAAATGCCAATAACTCACAGACTGGGCGTCCGGTTGACGCACCATCTGTCGCATTGGAACCCTTAAGACATGGCGGTCCTTTGGGTTACTATTTTTTGGAGTTTAGTGGTGGTCTATGTACAACCGATATCTCGAGGGTAGATTCTACGGAACTCATGCGCACCGGGTGCGAGGAATCCAGTTGCTGATAGCGAGGCAGAGGTTGGAGACAGATCATACAGAGGTCAGTGCTCAACGATCCTATACGGGTCAGCACATACCAATCCTGTGTGGGTCAGATCCTATGTGGGTCAGCGCTCAGCGATCCTGTGAGGGTCAACGCATACTGATCCTATGTGGGTCAGATCCTGTGTGGGTCATTCCGGGGCTTAGTACCTATCGATCCTGTGTGGGTCAGACTCCGTATGGTTAGAAGCAGTGTCTCTTGACAGAATAAGATGATTTAGCTTCATGACTAATCATCTGTACATCTATACTTCACTAAAATCCTAGTTTGATGTGAGTCAATGACTTTTGTGTTTTCCTCATGATTGAGATGAGTTACTAAATAACTTAGGTATATGTATGGGCATATACCTAAGTAAGGGTTATCTTTTGATTCCATACTTTGTGGTTATCCTTGTTAGATTTTGTGAGACCTTGAGGTTCTCGGGGTCCCTATTGAGTATCGTTATACTCACCCCTACACGGGCTATACCCGCACCTCGTTGTGTTGGTTACAGATGACGGACAACGCTGATCGGGACAGAGGGTAGCAAAACTGGATGGTACCCGGAGGTGGACCACTCGACGATATGTACACGGAGTGGACGGACGAACTTGGGGTGCTGAGGAGGCCATCTGTACCCACCCTTTAGGTGGGAATTCTGGAGAATGACCCAGTAGCTTCTTTACTTCTTTTCTTCAGTTGTACTAGCTTTTCAGTTGTATTGTACTTTACTGTTGGGCTTGTATTTCCGGCCCCTTTACTTTCAACACACTCTTTTGTATACAATTTTACTTAGTGTTTTACTTCCAGTTGCGTACTCTGTTGTGTTTTTTTACTGTTATAAAGGAAATGCCTTCCCAGTTTAGGGATTTACGCCTTTAGTACTAGTCTCCAGCCCTTGGCCTATGGAAGGAGGGATTGGGGTAGTCACGATACAGGCCCCGGGGGACGGGTCGTGACAAATTGGTATCAGAGGAGTCGGTTCTATCGCAGAACTTAGGACACTGATTTTTCTTTTCTTTGAAGCAATAGTGTTAAGGGTACTGAGTGTAGTTTTTAGTTCAGGGAGTCTAGTATTGGTGCAGCGGCCGATGTATCCATACACCAGGACCATGACTACTGATCTCCGACTCAGTGCACGAAAACACTGATTGCGTGCGTGTCTTTAAAAGTTTCCTTAAGTCATCTCAACCAGGTCAGCTCACCAGGTATAAAATTTTGACTGTGTCGCATCTGTTTCCTTTAAGGATGCCTCCCCACAAATGAATAGTTACAACCCCGAGAGTCATACGCTCTGACAGTCTACCGAGTGACGAGGCCTCAGTGCAGGGCCCTTTACTAGAGGAGGCACCAACGATACCACTTTCCGTTGGGACACCGATGCCACCATCCCCAACAATAGAGAGTGCATTCTTCTTGAGTGCGTTTCACGAGTTCCAGTGCGAGAGGCCACCCAGGTTCAGGGGAGTGATGGACCCACAAGCGGTTGAGAATTGGATGGAGGCTGTGGTGAGAGTTTTCAGTATGGTAGGGACACCAACAGACCTCATGGTGATCCTTACTGTGAGTCTCCTTCAGGAAGTAGCAGGTAGATGGTGGAGCCTGATGCTTCAGGTCCATGACAAGGAGATACTTCTATGGATAGACTTTGAGAGCCTGTTCCGGGAAGAGTTTGTACCATCTACCCTTCGTGTGGTGCGGATAGATGAGCTACTTCATCTGTAGCAGGGTAGCATGACAATAGCACAATACTCGGAAAGGTTCACCAACCTATCTCGTTACTCCACAGATATGGTGCGAGACCCATTCTTCAGGGACCAGACCTTCGAGAAGGGGATCAGGTGAGAGATCAGAGCCTCTATGATCTCCCTAAACATCCCGACATAGGCAGGGGTGTTAGAGAGAGCCCTCATAGTAGATATTTTCCTTACTGAGCAGTCACCAGTAGCGAGACCCAAAACTAGTCGACATGCAGCGGAGTCTTCTACAGCTGGTAGTAGATAGATAACGCAGAGGTCCAAGAGGACCATACTCACAGATAGTCGACCGCAGGACTCAGGATCAGTTGTGCAGGTAACACAGAGTAGAGACTTATATGCTAGGAGAAGACAATGCTAATCATACGGCGAGCAGGGTCACATGATGCGTGACTGTCCGAACCTCCGTACAGACGATCAACAGTCAGTTGAGGGACCTCCCAAGCAGAGGCAGAGGTTCGATCGAGGCAGTCTATAGGGTGCAAGCGGACGTGGTAGAGGAGTTGGTCGAGCAGCTGGCAGTGGACAACATTTCGAGGTATTTCCACCACCACCACCAAGAGTTCCACCCTGATCGTAGGGAGCAGGTGGACAGGGGAGAGCTCAATTTCAGGAAGCCGAGGCTTACGACCATGGAACTCCGGAGATGATTCGAGATACGATCTGTGTCAAATCCACCTTAGCTGCAGTTCTTATAGACACAGGTTACAATCATTCTTTCATAACCACTACCCTCATTCGAAGCTCAGAGATTCCAACGGAGCCGTTGGCTCGATCCTTATGGCTAGAGACTCATACGGGAGTAGACTCGATGATTACGCACTGGTTCCGGTAGTGTGAGATTACTCTAGGAGGTGAGATATTCAGCTGGGATCTTCTCATAGCGGTGTTGAGGCCTTACGACGTCATCTTGGGTATGGACTGGTTATCTATAGTCCATGCTCAGATTGACTGTATTAGGCGCAAAGTGTGGTGTGTCCGCACGGATGGGACTAGGTTTACCTTCACCGGTAAGAAGGGAACCTTTGCAGTACAAGACAAACTTACTCAGAGGAGGGTGCATCCGATCACTCATCAATTGGCCTGCCTTACCCTCAGAGTAGTAGATGTGGAGAGTCTGAGCTATCCTGTAGTGGTGGATCAGTACGCGAATGTTTTCCCTGACGATATTCCAGGACTACCTCCTCACATAGAGGTGGACTTCTACATTGACATGTACCCCAGGACGACACCAATATCTACTCCAGCATATCGGATGGCTCCCACCGAGCTTCGTGAGCTGCGAGTACAGTTGGAGGACTTGCAGGGGAAGAGATTCATTCGACTCAGTGTTTCTCCCTGGGCAGCTTCGATTCTATTCTCCAAGAAGGCGAATGGGAGCTTGAGGCTTTGTGTTGACTACCGTCGCCTAAACCAGGTGACCATGAAGAACAAGTACCCACTTCTGAGGATTTATGACCTCTTTGATCATCTCAAGGGAGCACGATGGTTCTCAAAGATAGACCTCAAATCAGGCTATCACCAGCTCAGAGTTCGAGACAAGGATGTGCAGAAGACGACCTTCAGGTGTCGGTATGACTACTATGAGTTCTTGGTTATTCCCTTTAGTGTAACCAATGCTCCAGCAGTGTTCATGTGTCTCATGAACATGATATTCTAGACATACCTCAATCTCTTTGTCGTAATCTTCATCGATGACATTATGATCTATTCGACTACTGAGGAGGAGCATGCCTACCATTTGAAGCTAGTACTGGACACACTCTGAGAGCACCAGCTTTATGGTAAGCTCTCGAAGTTCCAGTTTTTGATTCGAGAGGTTCACTTCTTGGGACATGTCATCTCAGAGGCTGGAGTTGCAGTGGATCTAGTGAAGATTGAGGCGGTACTTGCTTGGGATCCACCCAGGACTGTGACGGAGGTATGAAATTTCCTGGTCTTGGATGGATACTACCGGAGGTTCGTTCCAGACTTCTCCAAAGTTACAGCACCACTTTCAGCCTTGAAAAAGAATGGGAAACCCTTCGTGTGGTCAGAGAGATTCCAACAGATCTTTCAGGAGCTGAGGTAGAGGCTGACTAGTTCCCCCATCTTGAGGCTTCCAGAGGAGGGTGTAGGGTATGTAGTCTATTACGATACATTAGGGACCGGACTCGGGTGCGTCTTGATTCAGGAGAGAGCTATGATCGCGTATGGTTCTCAAAAGATGAGATAACATGAGAATAACTACGCTACCCATGAATTGGAGTTAGTAGCAGTGGTCTTCTCCTTGAAGATGTGGTGGCACTATCTGATGGGTGAGTATTTTACAGTCTACTCTGATCACAAGAGTCTCAGGTATATCTTCTCGTAGAAGGAATTGAACCTGAGATAACGGTGTTGGCTTGAGTTCCTCCAGGACTATGACTTTGAGATAACCTATACTCCTAGGAAGGGGAACGTTGTAGCAGATTATCTCAGCAGGAGATCAGGAATTCAGCTGCTAGGAGAGGCGACAGAGAAGCTGTCTTCCTTATAGATATCCTTTGTGGATAGGGATAGAGAAGCCTATCTACAGTCTCTTACAGTTACTCCTCCACTTCTTCAGTGAGTCAGGGAGGCGCAGTGAGGGGACGCTGACTATGAGACACGATGTGCTCAGATATCCACAGGGCAGGCACCTGATGGATTTTTTGAAGGTGGTGAGCACGTTATCCTCTTTAGAGGACGTACCATGGTACCAGTAGCACTTCAGAAGTGTTGAGGGAGTTCCACACTTCTCCTCTTTCGGTACATCTAGGAGTGGTGGAGATGTACCAGGACCTTCGACGACAACAATGGTGGCCAGGTATGAAGAAGGTAGTAGTAGAGTTTGTCTCACGATACCTCACTTGTCAGCAAGTGAAGGCGGAGCAATAGGTACCAGTAGGCTTGGTTCATCCCATAGAGGTCCCAGAGTAGAAGTGGGATGGGATATCCATAGAATTCGTGACAGGTCTTCCACATACATCCAAGAGTCACGATTCGATATGGGTGATCGTTGACCGACTCACAAAGTCGTCCCACTTCCTACCGATCAAAGAGTAGGGCTCAGTATAGAGCTTGGTATGCCTCTATGTGTAGGAGATTGTGCGTTTTCATGGAGTAACTTCTTCTATTGTCTCTGACCGTGATGCACGGTTTACTTCCCGGCTATGGAAGGGGTTGTAGGAGGCTTTTGGGACATAGCTTTGCTTGAGCACCACCTTCTATCCTCAGACGGATGGTCAGACCAAGCAGACCATTCAGACCCTCGAGGACATGCTCTGCGGATGTGTCCTCGACTTTAGTCACAGCTGGGAGGATCAATTACCATTGGTAGAGTTTTTCTACAACAACATCTATCACTCCACCATCAGTATGACACCTTTTGAGGCCTTGTATGGTCGACCTTGTAGATCGCCACTGTGTTGGACATACCCAGGGGAGTCAACACTAGTGGGACCAAAGATGGTACGCGCTACCATGGAGAAGGTGCAGATCATCCAGGAGCGGATGAAGACTACACATAGCAGGCAGAAGTCGTATGGTGACAGGAGATAGAGACCTCTGGAGTTCAAGGATGATGACCACATATTTCTTCGGGTCTCACCTCGACGAGGTCTACGAAGATTTGACTGAGGCGGAAAGTTATCTCTGCGATTCATCGGATTTTTCCAGGTCCTCAGTAGAGTAGGCGAGGTGGCTTACCGCCTAGCTCTTCCACCTCAGTTGCACCTGGTGCACGACATCTTCCACATGTCTCAGCTGAGGAGATATGTGCATGACCCTTCTCACATCATTGACAATGGAGAGCTGGACATCGATGATGGGGTGACTTTCACAGAGGTTCCAGTGGATATTGAGGATCGAAAGTAGTGGGTCCTACATGGATGGTAAATACCTCTGGTGCACATTCACTGGCAGCATGAGAACCTTTAGGAGAGCACATGAGAGTGGGAGGCTTAGATTCATGCTCAGTACCGCCATTTGTTTTCTTAGTGTGATTTGTAGCTTACGGGGACGTAAATCCCTGAGGTGGGTAGAATATAAAGACCTGGAAATTCTATGGAATTTTTTTCTTAAATACATGAGAATTTTACGAGTTCGCAGTTTCTGACGGCGCTTGATTCCGAGGCCCGGTGTGCCCAGAATCAATTTCTAAAGTTTTTTTCGGGTACGTTCAGTAAACGTACGAGCGGGATTTTATATCTTTTGAACTAGTGCTCAGAACTAAAATATGAGGGCACCGTTGAACTCACAGCATCGGTAATTTCATAGTGAGACCTTCACCATAGTTGCATTCTGACGACAATGGAAGTTAGTTTTTGGGGGTTTTAATTAAATTAAATAAAAATAATGTTTTATTTTATTTTTATTTGTGGCGGTTTAATCCTCCAAGGGGAGGTTGGAGGTGGGGTCTACGACACCCTAACCTCCCATGGGAGGTTATGGTGGTGGGGCCCACCAGCGCATAACCTTCTTTGGGAGGATATCTTTGGTGGGTCCCACACGAGCCTTAAACCCCCTTTTAACTCCCCATTTATATGGGATGTTAAATCTTCACCTTACCCCATTATTAATGTTTCAAATCCCTCACAATTAATTAATTAAACCCTTGCAATTAATTATTTGAATCCTTTTGAATTCATGCCAACCATTAAAATAATGGATAAGCTATTATTTTATTTTGGTTGGCATAATCTTTTGTTGGGAGAATTAAGGAGAGGAGGAGTTCTTGGAGAACTACATCTTCCAATGAAGAAAGCCCCCTTTAAACCGAAGAACGATGAGCACCATCTTTGATCTTCGACCAAGCCAAAAGAGAAGGAGCTGACCGCAAAGAACACCGACGATGCTTCTTCCCCGGACGCTTTCCGACATCGACGAATCGACGTCTGCTTTTCCTCTCCTTCCACCATCAACGATCATCATATGAGGTAGGGGGATTTGAGTTATATTATGTATGAGATATACCCTCCTTTCCTCGTCATATGTTGCGCTCCTTGTTGTCGATTGATATCATCTTAATGAGGAGGGCTCAGACCGCACGAACACGGCCCGACCCTCCCCCTTTGATGTTCTCCTTTGTTGTCGACGGTGGCGGCGCAACACTACCGGGAAGGAACTGGAGACGCAAGGCCGCTGGGTCACCAAGAGGGGGAGGCACCACCGTGCCGTGCAGAAGGAGAGCCGCGGCCACGACGGGCCACAACGGAGGCACGCTACACCGTCGCGCTGCGCGGAGGCCAGTAGAGGTCTGCAGCCAGGGCGGGCCGCGGCGGAGGGGCGCGGTGCCATCTCGCCACGCCGGAGGGCGAAACCGGCTGGCCGAGTGGCCAGACGGACAAGGTGGGACCCCTTGGGTCCTACGGGTTACCTGAACTAGCACCTAGTGCCGGTTCTGAGTGGAAGGTAGGGGGTGTAACCCCCCCCCCCACGCGCGGTCAGCCAGGCCGCCTGGCCTGCTAGCCGGCCGGTCACCTAGGCCCCCCAGCTAGCCGGCCACGCGGGTCGCCAGCTGGTCGGCCACGTAGGCTTCCAGCCAGCCATCCGACCATGAGGGCCACTAGCCAGCCGGGCCTCCGAGCCGCCGGGCCGCCGGGCCGTTGGGCCGGGCCACCCCCAGGCCTGGCCGCCCATCCGGGCTGGGCCCCATTCAGGCCAAACCACTCAGGCCGGACCGTCCTTTCAGGCCTCTTCCTCGGACCGGGTCAGACCCGTGGACCGGGTTGAACCCCGGTCTAGACCCGGATCGGGCCGGGTTAGTCCAACTGGGTTGGACCGGACCCAGACCCGCTACGGAAAGTTTATACCTTTTCGCCCATATCTCGGGATACGGGTGTCTGATCGACGAACCGTTTGCGGCGACGGAAATCTCAGAGCGAGAAGGTTCTATTGGAATACCCCAATTGAGGTTTGGACATAGTTGGAGTACGGTCAGGTTGGTTTGAACCTAAAAACCAACCGGGCCCCTGGAACGGAAATGCCAATAACTCACAGACCGAGCGTCCGGTTGACGCACCGTCTGTCACGTTGGAACCCTTACGACATGGAGGTCCTTTGGGTTACTAATTTATGGAGTTTAGTGGGGGTAGAGGTATGACCGATATCTCGAGGGTAGATTCTACGGAACTCGAGCGTACTGGGTGTGAGGAATCTAGTTGCTGATAGTGAGGTGAAGGTTGGAGACAAATCATACGGAGGTCAGCGCTCAACGATCCTGTGTGGGTCAGCGCATACCGATCTTGTGTGGGTTAGATCCTGTGTGGATCAGCGCTCAGTGATCCTGTGAGGGTCATAGCATACCGATCCTGTGTGGGTCAGATCATGTGTGGTTCATTGCGGGGGTTAGTACCTATCGATCCTGTGTGGGTCAGACTCCGTATGGTCAGAAGCAGTGCCTCTTGATAGAATAAGATGACCTAGCTTCGCGACTAATCATCTGTACATCTATACTTCACTGAAATCCTGGTTTGAGCTGAGTCAATGACTTTTGTGTTTTCCTCATGATTGAGATGAGTTACTAAATAACTTAGGTATATGTATGGGCATATACCTAAGTAAGGGTTATCCATTGATTTCATACTTTGTGGTTATCCTTGTTGGATTTTGTGAGACCTTGAGGGTATCGGGATCCATACTGAGTATCATTATACTCACCCCTGCACGGGCTATACCCGCACCTCATTGTGTTGGTTGCAGACGATGGACAATGCTGATCGGGACAGAGGGTAGCAGAACTAGATGGTACCCGGAGGTGGACCACTCGGCGAGACGTACACGGAGCGGACAGACGGACTTGGGGTGCCGAGGAGGCCATATGTACCCACCCTTTAGGTGGGAATTCCATAGGACGACCCAGTAGCTACTTTACTTCTTTTCTTCAGTTGTACTTGCTTTTCAGTTGTATTGTACTTTACTATTGTGCTTGTATTTCTGGCCCCTTTACTTTCAACACACTCTTTTGTATACAGTTTTACTTAGTGTTTTACTTCTTGTTGCGTACTCTGCTGTGTTTGTTTACTGTTATAAAGGCAATGCCTTCCCAGTTTAGGGATTTACACCTTTGGTGATAGTCTCCATCCCCTGGCCTATGGAAGGCGGACTTGGGGTAGTCACGATATGGGCCCCAGGGGACGGGTCATGACATATACCTACACCCACACACACTTCTATCAAATGTGATACATAATCGTTATTCGTGTGTACGATAGACTACCACCTCACGAACTGATGTCGTTATTTCTTCTATTACCACATTTCATGGTTGGAAATAATGATTGATTTAAATTTTATATATGATATACATTATTTTTATGATTTTATTATGATTTTTTAATTTATATGTCATGTATACCTTTATGTTTTCTATTTTTTGGGAATACGATAACGTCGTTCATGTGTACGATGGACTACCACCTCGTGAAGCAATGTGAATTATTCACGCTTCACATTGAATGAATTAAGGAAGAGTTTAATAAAAATTTATGATATATATAACATAAAAATTATTATTTAATGATAATATTTCATATAATTTTCTTTATTTTAATCTGACAAGAAAATAAAAACAACGTTCACGCGTACGTACAACCAACTGTCTACATGAACAATGTATTTTATTTTCTAACACTAAATTTTATGAATCACCATAAATACATATATTATGAATATATATGATATTAATTTCATATTTATAAGTCTTTATATGATTAAATTATGATCTAATTAAGAGTACCAATAATAATAAGTCAAAACATGTATGAAAAATAAAGCGGTTATTGCCCGAAACATAACTTTAACATGGAATTATTAATAAACGAGTAATATAAAGACATAATTAAATAATATATTGTATTATATATATTAATATTATTTTTTTATATTTATAATAAAGTTATATTTATTATACATGATTTTTTAACATTTATGAAGGAAGTCAAGACTTAAGGTAAGAGGATTTCTAGTATCACTTTTATTTCTGCCAGACTTATGCCACATTCACCACTCATTTATTTTGTGTGGTGTATATAGTGAACATTAATGTAATATATGATACTTATCCTTAAATTTATGGGTATTTACATATCCATTTTATGATATATATTTCATGGGGTTTATGGTTCAAAAGTTACCAAATTGGTAAGGTAATTTTGTCTCATTTTGCCTCCTTTGAGACACAAGTTATATAATGCACCTATATTATTTTATGAGATTTATATAATTACCTTTGACATATTTTATCATGAATATAATTATTTTCAAGATATTTTAAGCTTCATGTAATTTTATTCTCTCTTCATTCAGAAATTTGTGTTCCTTCAAAACAATGTTTTCTAAAATGTTTTAAAAGTGTTTCAAATAATATTTTAAGTATTTTAAAGAAAAAAGATTTAAAATATGATTAAAATGGTTTTAAGGATTATTTTATAAGTTTAAAAGGATATTTTAAATTAAAAATATTTGATAAATGTTTTCTTCAAAGTGTAAAGGATATTTTCATCAATAAATGTTTTAAAAAGATCTTTCAAAATTATTTTCCATCTAAGATGACATCCATTGGTGTTACTAATGCCTTACTGAGGATATGATCCAAGAATACCATTCATATTTTATCCAATGATGGTTTATTTTTTCATTTAATGATTTGTATGAATCCCATTACTTTTCAATGAGATATTCTATAATTAAATGTTTATGAAAACCATTTATTTTCCTGATTTCTGATGTGATGAACAATTTAAAATCTTGTGGCACATATATGTATGATTTCATTATTTGAATGGTGGTACCTATATTTCCCTCCAATTCATTGGGTAATTATAAATGTTATATGATCTCAAAGGGTAAATGAGAGGTCATCCTAAGCCTGTAATAAGAGGGTACACGGGAGGCCATCCTATGACCGTAACAAGAGGGTATATGGGAGGTCATCCTAAGCCCGCAAAAAGATGGTACATAGTAGGTCATCAAAATACCATAACAATAGGGTACACATGAGGTCATCCTAAACCCATAATAATAGGGTATATAGGTGGTCATCCTAAGCCTGAAACTAGAAGGTACATGGGAGGTCATCCCAAGCCCGAAGTAGGTACACTGGTGATTATCCCAAGCCTAACATACTATGAATTTCTTAACAGGTATCATTAACATAAGATATTCTAAGATTATGTGTGTGCCAAAAATTCCATGTCTTATTCCTATGTTATGATTTCATGGATTATACTCTTGATTTACTTATGATTCATGTCTTATGAACTTCCAATATTTATGTCATGACTCGTGAATATGATCTTTGATATGTAGGGTATGATCTTCAAATATCATGATTATGTTCTCATACCCTTATGTTCATGTTATGCTTAAGTATATCCCTTTTTTACCCTTACCGAGCATCTGAGATCACCCTTTATTGTGTTTTCTTTTCCACAGGTTATAAAGAAAGTTTTTAGTTATGGGCACTAAAGGGGAATATATTTGTGGGAAACATTAAAGAGATTTCAATAGACTAGAAGTTTATGTTCCAAGTTTCCAAAGGCACTAAACTAATATGGTATTTGGGTGTGTGTTTGTGTAATGTATAAAATATTCCACAAAAATGATGCAATATCCATGTATGAAAATCCTAGGTCGTTATAGTTGGTATCAGATCAAAGGATTAGTCAACCTTTGAAAAATAGGACGAGAAAACTTTAGTGATACCCTTAGGGATATTTCTAAGGATATATCTAGGGATGTATCTAATTATAATCCTAAGGTGTCATATATTTAAAAGTAGGTATCAAGATTTAGGCACCCATTAAGAAATTTTTCATGATTATGTGTTTTTATTCTATGATAAGTATTGCCCACACTATGCTTTCTAGCCATATTCAATAGTGGGAACTAGAAGGAAAAGGGATAATATTGAATGTTTCATATGTGTAAAGTATGGGTATTATAAAAATTAATATCCTAAGTGGAAATATCATGAAGAGAGTCAGGAAGGTGGTACAAGTATTGGTTATAATACTGAAGATAAAGAGTCTGCAAACAACATGTGATAGGTATGAGATGTTCTAATAATATTTTTTACATTAAACATAAGAAGAATGATTATATTTAGGTTGAGAAACCTTAAGGCATGATTCATATTTCATATTCTAGGAAATAATAATATGATGAAGCTGGAGTATTGGTTTAAGAATAAATTTGGATGATTGGAGTGTATATATTTTGGAATTCAAAGATTATGTTATATGAATAATGAAATATATAAGTATTTTCAGTATAAAATTTTCATTAAGGATTGAAAAGGATATATTGAATGGTTCCAAAGACTTAGAAAAGTGATTTAATGGAAAGTTTATATTCATGGGAAACACAAGATTAAGGGAAATATAACCCTTAATATGTTCTTAATGTCGAGATAATGATATTTGGATAAAGATATATTGGATCTGAATAAGAAAATTGGATGATACTGATTACCTTGGAACTAATTAAGGATTTTTTTTGGAAAAGTGGTTTATGCTATCACAGATTGAGTTTATGACATTTTTAGACTTAATGAATATATCTAATAATCATTAAACAAATAAATAATGCTTGTTTTCAATAAGTATTTATGGTAATTACCATGTTTCAATAGAATACATGATGAAGGTATTCAAATGTTTGGTATGCGGAAAATAATAGATACTTTATGATATATGGGGTATCAACAATAAGATGTTTTTGAGAAATTTAGTGACCTTATTTCTAATGTTTTGGACTTTCATATTTTATAAGGGTTATAAGGTTAACCATTTATAGAATGGTTTATGTTAAACTTTGGATGAGGTTTTATAGATTAAAGTATTATCTCTATATTTGAGGATTTATACATATTGGATACTTTTGGCTAACCTTTTTCTGTGATAAATATAGATGGAATGGCCTATCATTCTATTTATGGATCTCATGATTTTCTAACACTTCAGGAATAGCTAATTCACCTTTATTTAATGTAATAAGAGATGAAGTGGAAATTGATCAAAGAACAATAAAGGGTGAGGTTTTCTTGAAACCATGTAAGTATATATTCTCATAAAAAATATTAAAATTTAGGAAAAAGGGTTGTGAAATAAAATGTTGTAATGTTATAATCATTTTTGATGCTATTAATGATCTTTTTAAGCCTCTTTGGGTTATGAATTTGTGATCATTAAATCTCTCCTAACCATGTTCTCTATCACTCTCTATCAAAAATTGATTGTTAGATTTCTCTTCCATGTCCATGTTTTCACTTTCCATATATGTTCTCTATCACTCTCTATCACTCTCTATCATAACCTGATAAAGGCCTGGTCGTGTGCACCTCACAGCTGCAACGAGTCCAGATTCTACCTACATATATAGACATATAACTATCACATGAAACTGGACCCCCCTTTGGCATCAATTTGGGTGAGTTTCCCTAATCTTCCTCTTCCTTTTCAGAATCCATCAATTATTAGGATGGTGGGTAATCTCGTTGGAAGGTTTCTATGTCCTAATAGTCATACCAAGGCAGTGTGTCACCTAGTCAACCCAAGAATGTGTATCAAGATCGATGTTTCACAATAACCCCTGGATTTAATTTGGATTACCATTGGGGAGGAATACCGCTATAGGAAACAAGTAGTGTATGAAACTTGGGTGGATTTTTTTTTCTGCCTACAAGTGATTAGGCCACTCGGTGGAGGACTGCTGATGTGGGTTGAGGCAACATGGGGTTGGGGCTAGTGGTGTGGATGGGTCCTAGGGCCATGGGAAAGGGGGTGTGCAGATTGCTGAGGTAGCTCATGGTGAACCTCAAGCGGGGAAAACTCTTTATAGAAGCTAGATGCGGATTTGGGAGGAAAGGGTAAGGGTCATGAAAGAGGATTCATACCTGGTCTGGATGTGCGACATAAAGAACCTGTACAAGGAGGTGCTATATCCAAACACAACAAATAGCTGGGGTCCTCTCGTTTGGATCCACAAGAGGGTGGGGGGTTGGCAGGCCTTGGGTTGACCGCTAATGCAGGAGTGGGTCTACCATTCTCTGCATCTAAGAGCCCAAGTAATGGAACTAAAGTTGCTACTCATAAGGTTACAATGGAAGTAGATAATGCAGAAAGAGATATGGAGTTTAACCGGAACTCAAAGGTCCAAAACGCAAGGGTATCTACTAATAGTGAAGGCAGTAAGGGGTGGGTGAAGGCAAAACGTGGGTTGAGATTGGAAATATCTAATTATAATGTCAAAGTTTGCAACAATTTTCAGTGTCTTAAAGTTGATGACACAAGACTTGACTTGGAGGGGGGTAGGTCTTGGGAGTGTGCTAATAAGGAGGTCTCAGGCACACAACTTTAGGATGTTGCATTGAAGGAGGTTCATGAGGAGAATATTGATGGAGAGGTTATTATTTATAACTCACAGGATGTTTTTCCCATTGCGGATGTTCAACCGGTCAATGAGTTTAAAGAGACTAATGATGTGGTTAAGGAGTTGGAAGGTGTTTTGGTCATGCCCTCTATAAAAGGGCAGAAGGGGAGTCATAATGAGAGAAAGGATTACTCCTTCTTGACTCCTCCTATGGAGACATGGTCATCAAAGAAATTGAAAGACAAAAAAGTGGAAAAACGTGACAAGTCATGTTTTGTACTCAAACAATCCTTGGATTTGCTAATGATCTCAGAATAAGAAACATTGAAACACGTTTTGTATCTCAATGAAAATAAATAAGAAGCCACTAAAGTGATGGAGCGACCACTAAGGATGACTCTCAATGAGGAACAATATGCCTGGATAGATAGGAAATACTCGATATTATTTGGGGGTTTCAATAATGGGAAGATCAGTCTTGAGGAGTATATCTAGTCCTAGGACAAGTTGACCATATGATTAGAAGATATTCTTACAGATGCACCTACCTCTCAGATCTCATCTTTGTCCTGAAAATTATTTAGGGAAACAGACTCGGGTAATATCAAGTTAATATTTAATGAATTTGGTTAAGTTAGCGGTTTTGGTTGGCTTGGCTGTAAGGAATGGTTGTATGTTTTGTGTCTGCTTCTGGATTTCCTTTTTGTTTAGTGTTGTTGTGACGTTTGGTGCTTCGTGTCCAGCAATCTACTTGGATCTGCTTCATAAGAGGATCAAAGCATGAAGTCTTCACCAGTGCTGGCCTTTTGTATTTGGATTCTTGAGAGGTTATGGCTTCGCCATCAGTTCTATGCTTGTGAACTTCTGTACGTGACTGCTTACTAAAGGGTCTTGCTTTGGTGAAGACTCGTCGTCATGGAGTAGCTGCTAAGGAGGGGAAAATCCTATAGTTTGTTCTAGTTTTTCCCCACATGGGTTGTTTTTCTGCTTTCATGAGGGACTTCATGGTTTCTCACTTTTACCTTAAAAGTGTTTTTATAATAAAAAAGTAATTTTCAGTCAATTTAATCTTTTTGAAATTTTTCATTTCACACAACACTAAATATAGCTTTTGTTATATGAAATCACTAGGTTTGGCTTGCATTATACGCACTACCAAGTTAATTTTGTGCTACACGCAACACTTAGATTAGTTTGTGGTATAATAAACACTATATTTGGATTTTTTTACACACAAAATTGAGTTATTTTGATATCTTGTGTTATATGAAAGACTGAGTTTTACCAAATTACAATATACTATTAATAATGTCATTAAAAAATTATTATAGTTACCACCCTGCCATTGAAATGGAAATTACAATTAATATTAACTAAAATTTTAAAATATGATTCAAACATGTATATAAAATGAATCCTTTGGTCATCGATTATCTAGAAATTAAAGTAATAACTATTTGAAAATAAAGAAATTCCTTTTCTAAGAAAACTATTTTTCTATGAAAAAACACCATTTTATCTCAATAAATTAAACAAACCAATTTTGATGATTTTTTTTAATAAAATTTATATATTAAATATTTAATCAATTTTTTTGACACTCATCTAATATATTTTATAGGCATAAGATAAGAATAAATCCAATTTTTATGAATAAAAAGATGCATTTTCAAAACGGTAATTTTACCTCCTTTTAATAATGAACCCATTTTAAATCTAAATTTTGAAACTTTTTATAATTTTTATATGAAAAAATAAACTTAAATTTTGAAAGAGTAATATAAAAATTTACTTTGGGTGAACTTTTTCTATTTTTCTGAGAAGTTTTATGTTTTGATGAATAGTGAAAAATACTGATTTTTAATTGAAAACTGCTTTTTCATCCAACTTATTTATATAGTTAAATTATATATTGAATTGGTTTTAAAGTGTAATTAGTAAAATTTTACATCAATTAATCCAATTTATTAAATTTGAACCATTTTCAAATTGAAATTGGATATAAAAATATTTCAAACTTTTGGACTTTTCCACTTTAAAAACCCGTCATCTCATCCCGTCTGTGGGATTAATTTGAAATTAATTTTTTCCACTTATGTGATTATAATTTTGAAAAATAGATTCCATATTAGTAATAATAAGGTACAAATTTATTAAATATGTTCCTTTTTATTTTTGTACAATATAAATAGTAACTTTAGTATTTTTTATTACCACGGTTAATGGTAAATCAGGTAATTAAGGGTAAAAATAATATAATAAATATTATAAAACTACCATAAAAAATTTCAAAATGTTATTGGATTAATTTAATTAGACACTTAAAACCTATTTTTAGAAACTTAATTATTTAATAGACATTTTTTTATGAAAATGACTTAGATATTTTTAAAATCAAAGAGAGTGACAAAATGTCACACTCTTACTTTTAATAAGTATAATATTTTTAATATGAAGTTAAATAGAAGATATGCTCAACTATATGTATTATTATGAAATATAACAGGTTTATATAAACTATTTAAATTTATTTATAAATTTTATTTAAGAAATAAGTATCATAAATAATTACGCAATTATGAAGCAATAATTATTTAGTTAATGAAACAATGAATTAAATGACATTTTAAATATTAAAATAAATATAATTTTACTTAATTGAGTTTCTAAATAAATTTTAGAAGTGAATATGAAATTTTATGTTTTTATTAAATGGTTTTGTTCGAAGTTATCTTGCAGTATTGATTTTCTTAAAGTCACTGTAATGAATAGTGTCAAAATTGACATTAATGATAATCCATGCAAATAATAATTTATTAAAATATTTAAAAATAATAAAAATATTAAATAGGGACAAGGGGATGATATATAATATAAAATATCATAAATTTACTATTTATGGTACAATTTAAACTTTATATGTTAAAATTAAATATTCTTAATATTGAAAAATTTGTTACCATAGTTAAAATTAAAATGTCTTAACTAAGGGTTAATCAAAATGATAAGGTTTAAAATAACACCAAAACTTTTCTGAAATATATTAGTTAATTAGATTAAAACATTATAATATATTATATTCTAATAAATTAAATTTTTTAGGTTTTTTTATTGATACTTAATTTATTATAAATTAATCTTTTGATAAATTTCAAAAGTGCCCCTCACCTTAATTATAAAAGGAAACCTCTTATTATCTTTTATTCACAATTAAGAATCTATTTTTTCAGCCAAAACATGTTATAATATAATAAAAAATTACCTCCCTTCATCATAGAATCCTTACTTTGGGAATAAATTTAACCAAGTAAGTCCTTTTGTGCAAATCAAAAGGAGATACCCGAAGTAGAGGTAACGTTCATCAACAAACATTTTTGTTTTATTCATTCCTCAACCCCTTAAATTATTTTTATTTAATGTTTATTTAATAAAATAAGTATAATAAATATACTTACATGTTTTTATATCAAGTTTTATACCTACACTCACACAAACTTCCATCAAATGGGGTACACAATCATCCTTCATGTGTACAACAAACTATCGCCTCGTGAACCGATGTCGTTCTTTCTTCCATTACCTCCTTTCATGGTTGGTAATAATGATGTATTTATATTATATATTATATATATATATATCTTATTTTTATGATTTTATTATTATTATATAATTTTTAAGTCACACATACCTTCATGCTTTCCATTTTATGGGAATATGATAACGTTGTTCGTTTATACGGTGAACTACCACCTCGTGAAGTGACATGATTCATTCATGATTTACATGAAATGTATTAAGGATGGTTTTTATAAAAATATTCAATATATATGAAATAGAAATTATTCTATAATGATAATATATCATATAATTTTATTTCTTTCAATCTAACAAGAAAATGAAAACAACATTCATGCGTACGTACGACCTATTGTCTCCATGAATGATGTATTTTATTTTCTAAATCTAAATTTTATGAATCACAATAAATACATATATGATGAATATATATGATATTTATGTCATATTTATAATTATATATATTATGAAATCATTATCTAATTAATAGGACCAAGAATAATAAGTCAAAACATGTATGAAAAACGAAGCAGTTATTACCAAAAACATAACTTTAACAAGGAATTGTTAATAAGTGATAAATATAAAGAAATAATTAAATAATATATGGTATTATATATATGAATATTATTATTTGGTATATTTATAATAAATTTATATTTACTATAAAATATTTTTTTTATGTTTACGAAGGATGTCAAGACTTAGGGTAAGGGTATTTCTAGTCTCACTTTTATTTCTACAAGACTTATGCCATATTCACCACTCATTTATTTTGTGTGGTTTATATATTGAAAATTAATTTAATATATGATAATTATATTAAAATTTATTTTTATTTACATATCCATTTTATTATCTCTCTTTCATGGGGTTTACAGTTCAAAAGTTACCAAATCGGTATGGTAATTTAGTCTCATTTTTCCTTCTTTGAGAAACATGTTATATAATGAACCTATATTCTTTAATGAGGTGTATATATTTACCATTTACATGTTTTATAATTAATATAATTATTTTCATGATATTTTACGCTTCATGTAACATTATTATCTCTTTGTTTGGAAATTTGTGTTCCTTCAAAACAATGTTTTCTAAAAATGTTTTAAAAGTGTTTTAAATGATATTTTAATAATTTTCAAGAAAATAGATTTAAAAGATGTTTAAAATGGTTTAAAGGATTAATTTATATTTTTTCAAGGTTATTTTCAATAAAAAGGTTTTAATTTTTTTTTATAAATAGGAAATGATATTTTCCTCAAGAAATGTTTTAAAAAATATTTCAAAATTAGTTTCCATCTATGATGACATTTGTTGGTGTTACTCATGAATTATTGGGGATATGATCCAAGGATACCATTAATATTTTATCCATTGAATGGTTTATGATTTTATGGAATGATTTATATTAATCCCATTACTTTTCAATGAGATATTCTATAATTAAATTTTTACAAAAACCATTTCTTTTCCTGACTTTTGATGTGATGAAAAATTTAAAATATTTTGGTACATATATGTATTATTTAATTATGTGGTGGGTGGTACCTATATCTCCATCCAATGTGTTGGTTAATGATAAATTTTCTATGATATCAAATGGTAAACAGGTGGTTATCCTAATCTCACAACAAGAGGGTACACAGGAGGTCATCCTATGCCCGAAATAAGAGGGTACACGAGAGACCATACTAATCTATAAAAAAGAGGGTACATAGGTGGTCATCCTAGGCCCATAAAAATAGGGTACACAGGAGTTCATTTTAAACCCACAACAATAGGGTACATGGGAGGTCATCCTAAGCCTGAAACTAAAAGGTACATGGGCGGTCATTCCAAGCCCGAAGTAGGTACACATGTGATTATATCATACTATTAATGTTTTGATAGGTATCATTAACATAAGATATTATAATATTATGTGTACAGTAATAAGGTACCTTGAAACCACTTCCCCACTAGTTTTTGAATCTCATTCCTCAATGTCAAACATCATATTCTTCCAATCCATTTCACGGTCATGCCACAACACATCATGTCTCATATCAAAATCCATACCTCATACCACATGACACATAAATAGCTTAATGTCCAGTATAGTATGGTGACATGAACATGAAGAAAATCAACCTTATTCCATAATCCTACCATAAAAAAACCCCACCATATATTATCATGTCATCAATACCCTATAAGGTCTACCAGTACATCATGTACCTCCCTATCCATACCACACAGGGTCTTCCAGTATACCATGTACCACTAGTCACAACAATACCCCATATGGGTTTACAATACATCAAGTACCTCTAGACACACCAATACTCCATAGGGTCTTCCATTACATCAAGTACCTTTATGAGGATCCTATCATGGGGATTATATCAAATAGTATTTTAAAACCAAGTAATGTAGTAAAATAGTGGGACTCAGGTTGTCTCTAGAGAGGAGGGCGTTTTGAAAATGTTTAACTCTATTTATTTTATGGGTTCAATGCATGTGAAGAATTTGATTTAATAGGTTTTAAACTCAATTTTTAGAAAAAGTGGATTAACCTTGTATATCCCCCCACTTACCTATTAAATCATGATTCAATTTTACTCTCCTTATTTCTCTCTAATCAAATGAAACCTTAACCAATTTCCCTACATTAGTGATTTAATCTTGAATGGGAAAGTATAATAACCATTTTCTATTATATTTTATAGCCAAGTGATTGGATACCTCATCTCACTCCTGGATCAATCCAATTATCACCATTGTAGGTAATTAAGAAGTTCTCAGTGGAATATGTGTACAAAACTAATAATGAGAGAAGAAAAACTTAAATGCATAGGACAATGGAAATCTCCAAAAATATAGGAACTGAAAAAATTCCATAAAAATAAGTAGAAGTGAATTTAACATTGAATAACTAAATTCATTAACAGGGGTATGAGGAGATTCTCTTTGGATTAACCACTAAGGTTATAATACACAATCACTAGAGATTACATCAAAATGAAATAAATAAATAAATGAAAGAAATTCAATATTAACATCTTAATCAACAGATAAAAAAAAACCCTACCTATTTTAGTGAACAATCATGTTCTTATATAAGTGGTCCAGGGTTCATCATGCAGTTCGACATCTTTATCTCTCATGTGAACAACGTGAACTTATATTCTTCTTTTCTTAATTATATTACCTTAAAATTATTCTTTAAAGTTGGTTCCCAAATCCCTCTTCTTCAATAACTACCAAATGTTAAATTTGAGGATTTAGATTATTCAGTTGGGGTCATAAATATTCCAATCTTGGCTCATATCCATGATCTTCTCCTTCTCCTTATTTAGCTTGATGTATGATGGTTGTGTGGAGGCATGTGAGTGTTCTTTTCTAATTTGGTATGACTAATGGAATAGAAATAAAATTTTAGGTCAATCCCTACTTATTTTGGGATTTTTTAGTTTGAAATCCATATATCCTAAATTTTTACAAATTCCTGAAGTCATATAGTGAAAGGAGTCCTTTTCATATGACTTTGAAGTCATATGATCCTAAAGTCTCATATTGGAGACTTTGAAGTCTTATATCAAACAATTCATACAGAATGGACAAAGTCATATAAAATGATGAATTCATATGATCTAGGGAAATTATGATGCTAAACTTTAAATTATGATCATAAAGTATGATGATGAAGTAGTATACTCAATTACAAGACTGCTAAAGTTTGACGGCAAAGTCATACACATGGAAGAAAATTCATACGAAAAATTCATATGAAATCCAAGGAAAGTTATAGGATGTCTTCACAGTAATATGAAATAAATCTGATGTTATACATTTTTTAGATAGTTAAATCCTTATGATATTACTAAATTCATATGATCTACTCTTGAATTTTTCATTTTATAACCTGTAATTATGGAAATCATTTGAATCAGTGTAGGATTTTTTCAAAGTGATATCAAGAATGATTTAAAAAATAAAAAATCATAATTTATAAACTTCATACAATGAAATGTATGAATAAAAAAAATCAATATATAACTTCATAATTAATCCACTGATTGAATAAACCCTTAAAAATCAAGAATTGATCCAATAACAATTTAGATCTAGGTTTGAAAAAGTATAAAAAAATGAAATATTTTCCTATGATCTATACCGGTTAGGGTGTTATTTATTAATGAAAAATAGTTTGAAAATTTTAAAATGTTTTATCTATTACACCCCCAATAATACAATGAATTCAACTAAAAAAGACTATTTTTCCTAGCTAAAAACACATTGACCAATAAAGAAATAAGACAAAGATTCATCCATTATTTTAAAATTGTCTTGCCTAATATATGAGTAAAATCCACTACATAACTTAACTTTAAGAAAAATTTCTAGCTACAATAGTTAATGCATAATATGTTTAAGTGACATTAAAATTTTAACAAGGGGTACTTTCGATTATCCCTCTTTACCAGGTTCCTTATACCCAAGTTACACTTTATAATTCCTTGATACAATACAAATGAAATTATTTTAAGTCAATATCCCCCTTCTTTATTTGGTCTCAACATCCCCCTCACCTAAATCCATTAATTTTTTATAAGTATGAACTCATTTACTTTTTCCAAGCTATGATTTTTGTAAATAAATTATTAGATGTACAATGAATTTTTTTACTCATACATCAAATGCCTAACTATCTTAAAAATTCACGTGGGATCTAAATTTACCATTTTAATTCAGTTTTAAAGGAATCATATAAATTTATTTTGAGTTAGATACCTGTGGTGTTCTTTTTCAAGAAGTCCAATTTATGTAGGTTTGAGTTCAATAATTAAGTTTCCTCATATTTAAATTTTGATTCCACCAATTTTTTTTCTTCCTATTTCTAAAACATGAATTCCCATGAAAAAAATGAATAATATCACCCATCAATCATCCATTTTTAGAAACTTAAAAATTAGTGAAATATTTCAAAACTATAATGGAATTCATCCCTAATTAGGAAAAATTTTAAATTTAATTTTTCCCAACCTAAAATAACTCTAAAAATTTATAATAGAAAAAAATAGCATGCATAAATTCAAAATAGATTTAATAAAAACTATTTACATTCTAATTTATTTTTTAATCTCCACCACACTTATCTTAGACATCAGTTTCAGTGAATTTCAACATAAAATTTTTAATGTGAAATATACTTAAAAGGTTAGTATCCAAACTAACATGAAGGAAAGAAACAACCTAATGGTCTTTACTCATAAGCACTAGGGAAGAGTTTTTACTCCTCCACTAGTTCCTTAAAAAAATCTTCATGAAATTTATTTAGTTTTTTTCCATTCAATTTAAATGGTTTCTATGATCCAAATCATTTGGCTTCAAATACAAAAAATGTGAAGATATTAGTCACTACAAAATTTCATGTCTACTTGGAATAAATCTTACCAAGAATGATATTCATTTGAGAGGAAAATGGTAGTAATTTTCACCAATTTGTAAGTTTTTTATTTAGATTAATTTATCATGGAAAGATATAGAATTATATTTTTATAATGGGGAATTTTTTATACCTCCCTTCTCATCTCATCTAGTACCATCATTCAAAGATTAATTTGTTCTCCAACCTTACTGAATTCCAAATTTACCTTATTTATATCCCAGTAGGCTTTGTGTTACATATCAAGAGGAAAGTGTCCATTTTTTCCTTAAATATTTCTATAAGGGTAAATACCTAGTGGTATTTTGAAAGTAGTTATGTATACCCAAAGTGAATCCTCTAATTTATTGTTCAAATCCTTTCAGTTGGGTTGCACTATCCTTTCCAAAATACTCTTTATTTCCTAGTTAAAGACATAAACCTTCCCATTTGTTTGGGGATGGTAGGTAGTAGAGGTATTATAGTGCACCCCATATTTATTCATGTGGGATTCCATATTCTTAATTAAAAAATGTGTTCCTTGATCACTGATTAAGGATCAGGTCAATCCAAACCTATAAAAAATGTTTGAACTTAGAAACTCAATAACAACTCTTACGTCATCATTTTGGGTTACTTTTTCTTTAATCCATTTGGAAACATAATTCAATGCTAAATAGATATAGGAAATTACAAAGGAGAAAGGAAATGGACCCATGAAATATAACTCCCATACATAAAATATTTCATATAAAATCAATGGATATTGGTTAATTTTCTAGAGATTATAAATCCATCTAGTAAATTGAAAGTTTTTACATGCTTTAAAAAAATCACGTGAGTCTCCATTGGACAAAAAACCCAGCCTTTAACACATTTTTGTCCATTCTTTGATTTCCAAAGTGGCCTCTACAATCAATTATATGATAAAATGATAGCATAAATTTTACCTCCTCCCCTAAGATACATCTCCTAATCACTGGGTCACTATAAATCTTCCATAAATAAGGATCCTCCCAAATAAAGTATTTTGATTTAGATTTCAGCTTAAGAGTTTTATTCTTAGAAAATAACGGGTACCTTTGATGTGACCAAAAATTTTATAGGTTAGTGTACCAGGGTAACTTAGTGATTTTATATAACCATTTACCTATCAAGTAATTATTCAAATCTTCCTTAGTTGGTTTTTCTACCTTAGTAGTGTGACACAACCTGATCATATGATCTACAACCAAATTATTGAATCCCTTATTTTATTTGATCTCTAAGTTAAATTATTATAGTAGTAACATCTATATCACTGATATAATATTAAGATCAACCTTATTTATCAAGTATATGAGGGTTTCCTGATCAGAGTAAATAGTTACTTTACTTCATAGAAAATATGAATAATTTTTTTATAAAGCAACAATAATATGAAAAAAATTCATTCTCTATTGTTTTATAGTTGGTTTGGGTTATTTCAAAAGTCTTTTAAGTGTAATATAACACATGTGTGCGCCCATAAATCTTTTAGGACAACGCTACTTCTACTTACTTATTAGAGGCATCACATAATACTTCAAAAAGTTCATTCTAGGATGGTGGATAGATCATAGAGGTTGTAGTCAGACTCCCTTTAATTCCCTCAAAGGCTATCATGAATGATTCATCAAATAAAAAAGCAGTTTTCTTCTTGAGTAGGTTAGTTAGGGGAAATTCAATTTTTTATTGTCTTTATTAAATCTTCTATAAACTCTAGAATGACCTAAAAAAGATATAATATTCTTCATAGTGGTGGGGTAAGGTAGTTTAGAAATGATGTAAACCTTGTCCTTATATACTTCAATACTATACTTAGAAATTATGGGGTCTAACATATTTTCTTTTTCTACCATGAAATGATATTTTTCAAATATTAAAACCAATTTCTTCTCAATGTATTTATATTTAAAAAATAATATATATTTAAGATATATTTCAAAGCATATTCCATAATAAGTAAGATCATCAAAAAATACCTTCAAGAGGATCTATATCAGATCCAACAAATATTTACCATACAATGTTGAAAAGTATATGGGGCCTTGCATAACCCAAAAGGAATCTTTTAGTAAGAAAATTTACTGAAGGGATAGAAAAATGTGGGGTTTTCTTGTTCTTTTAGAGCTAAGAGAACCTGAAAATAGCATGAAAATCCATCAAGGAAGCAATAATGTCTCTTTTTAGCTAATATTTCTAATAATTGATCCAAAAAGGGATTGGAAAATGGTCTTTTCTTATCACGTGAATTTATTTCCTATAATAAATTCAGACCCTCCAATTGTTCTAAATCATAATGGGAACTAACTCATTATATTAATTTTACACACTAGTGAATCCAGTCCTTTTTGGGTAAATTTTAATGGGATTCGTCCATTGGGAGTCTAAAATGGGGCATATAATTCCATCTTCGAACAATTTTTTAATTTCCCAATTCATAACTTCCATAAGGTTCGATTTGAGCCTTCTTTAGGGATTCCTCATAGGTTTAGAATCACTTTCTAGGAGAATATGGAATGAAAAAATTGTGGGACTAATGTCTAGGATGTAACCTAATGCCTAGGATGTCACATAATTCCAAGATATAGACCTAATTTTTTGTTTAATAACATCTAATTATTGGTGTTCTTGGTTAGGTGTCAATTGTTTTGAAATTATAAATGGTAGTTTTTTATTTTCTTTTAGAAAATAATATTTAAGATTATAGGGTAGAAACTTCAGTTCCATTATAGGGGGTGTTTTAAATATGTTTTTAACTCAATGTCTTCCATGTTTGTGAGAAACATATACATAGTAGAAATATCAGCCACCGATTTGAGTTATTCATTAAAATAACTTTCATCCAGTTCCTTAAACTATTCACCACACAAAAATAATTCTAGATCTAACTCATTTTAAAAAATTTAATCTAACGATTCTCCTAATTTTATTATTTATCTAAAATTTTAATCCCTTCCTTAGAATAATAATTAATTTTAGCATGAGATAATGTAAAAATAGACTCTACATCTTGAGGGTATTTCATTGAATCTAAGATTATTAAATTCATAGTTTCTTCCCCAAAATCCTTGTAAAGTGTTACTAAATTAACATTTATTATGGTTTTAGTAATTTTAAGAAATTTTATATCTAAAATGACTGGGTGAATGGATTGTACCAATTTATTCTTCCATCTTTAATATGTAAAAATCAGTTGTGAATAATAGTCCTTTCACTCTTACTAGGACATCTTCTAAAACTCCTACTGGGTAAACAGTGGTTTAGTTGGCTAGTTTTACAACCACTCTAGTTGTATTGAGTTATCTTAGATATAAGGAAGATTAAACTAAATAAGGCACGAAATTAATCAATTCCGACAAATCGCACAATAAATTTGTAAAAGTAATCTCTCCTATGGTTCAAGTGATAGTGAATGTACATGGGTCTTGGAATTTCTTAGGTAGTTGGGGGGTTATTAGAGAATAAAAATTTCTACCTAAACTTACCTTCTCATCTTCTTGCAATTTCCATTTCTTTGTACATATATCATTGGGAAACCTTTCATACTTGGGGATTTGGTGAATGAACACTAGTAAAGGGATATTGATCTCCACTCTCTTGAATAATTCCAACACCTCTTGTTGCAAGGTTTCTTTATTAGTCATCTTGGGTGGGTTCATTCTTATAGGTAAAGGAGATTGGGGTTGATGTATCTATTCCACCTTGGACTTTCCCTTATATTTATTCACTATTTTCATCTTTAAAACTACTTACTTTTCTTGTTTCTTCTCAAGAAAAATTATTCCTTGGGATATCCAGGTCTAGATCTAGCTCCTAGTGTTGGTTCTTCACTGGTTGTCACTTCCCTTCCACTTTTTAAATATATAGAACTAAAATTTCTCTTGGAGTTGGGAGTATATTTTACAAGGAGTTTACCAAATCCTTGATTTAACAAAGTTATTAAGGGTGGAATTGATTTGTCCAAACTACCCTTCCACATCCTTCAACTCCAATCCATGGGTTGTGAGGGTGGATTATTGGTTGTTTTGAGACTCCAATTTCCATCTCAATAGGTCCTTAATTGAAAGTTCTTGGTTATTATCTCATTGGTACAATATTAATGGAATAGGACATACCACTAGATGGAAAAATCAATGTAAGGGGAATGGAAGGCAGATGCAAAGTAGGAATAGCTCGGGAGATGGTGCTCCCTTGTGCTAAAACTATAGTAAAAAGGGACACCTCAAGAAATAATTTAATGATCATAGGATTAAATCAAGAATATATGCCTTAATAAATGAATCTTGGAATATATCAATTAAATATATGAGTGGATTTATTTTAAGTGTTGTTACATGATTTGAGAAATGGGTGATTAACTTTAGAGATTTATTTCATGCTATGTCTGAGAGAGGGGGTATAAAAAATTATACTACTGGGAGGCCGGTAAAACTACATATTATTGATACAAACTCTCTCAATATTATAGGGAAAATTTATATTTTTATCCTGATGATGAAAAATAGAATGTCAAAGTTGAAGGATGTGAAGCATATTCTAGGCCTATAGAAGAATCTAATTTCCATCGGGCAACTCAATAACACTGGTTTCTATACAATATTAACAGATGGTGCATGGAAGATTTCATGTAGAGATATGGTTATTAGAATAAGAGTAATGGAATGGATGCTCTACCTGATTGGTTTATCAAAAAGATCAATGGATGCTAGATAAATAACTTCATTTATGTTATGTCATGACAATCTTGACCATCTCAGTGAGAAGGGGATGAAAACACTTAATGCTAAAGGATTACTAATGGTAGATTGAAATTAGTATTTAATGTGTGATGATTGAGTATTTGGTAAGTATTATAAGGTTCCCTTCTCAATATAAGGAAAAATTACAAAGAATCAAAAGTTAGATCTGGTATACATGGATGAATAGGAATCAAAACTGGTGCATTCTCATGGAGGGTCACTATTCTTTGTGATTTTCATTGATGGTTCCATAAAAAAAGTGTTGGTTTAATTTATAAGGAAAAATTATGAGATGTTTGAAAATTTCATCAGATGGAGGGATATGGTGGATAAAGAGACCATAAAAATATTGAAGTGCTTATGGTAAAATAATCGTGTAGAGTACAAAAGCTAGGAGTTCTAGAGGTTTTGGTGGCTTAAGGGAATTCATTTTAATAAGGCCATTCTAAAGAATCTATAACATAAGGGAGTTTTAGAGAGTATGGACAAGATATTGGTGGAGAAGGGAAGAAGTATGCAAATTCACATGGGGTTCCCCAAAATGTTTTGTTCGGAACCTATGAATTGTGAAACATACTTGGTCAACCAAAGTCCATATTCTCCAATTGGAAAATAAATTTTGTATAATTGTTGGTCTATAAGGAAGGTATATTTCAACCACATAAAAGTATTTTAATCAATCAACTATGTTCACATTGATTCCAAATAATGATACAGTCTAGATGCCAAGTCTTGAGCATGCTAGTTTTCTGGTGATGAAAAAAAATAGTTTAAAATTTGACTAAGGGATAATGACTCTCAGAAAGTCATTAGAATTAGAAATGAGATCTTTAATGAAGAGAATACATGGAATGATTTGAACAAGGAAGTAAATTTAAATGGAAGAAAAGTATCATTATAAGACAAGTCTTAGCTAGATGGACATGTTCTAAAGAATCCAGTGAGTACATTAGGATCAGAAGCACCAGACCATCTAGTGGACTTGCTAGAAGTAGGAATTCAAATTTTGAAAGTGCTTCCCATAACCGATACACTAGATAGTTTAAGGATTAAATAACAAGCACCAGAAGTTCATACTATGGAAGTTTTACTACTAAAAATATCCTACCCATTGTAACAATTTTAGAGGTAAATAATGGAGAGATGTCTAGTGCAAAGGCATGATAACAATTTTCACTATATATTTTTAATGAACGATAGAGAGCCTGAGAGCCCAGAAGAGGTGAGAAGTTTGAAGGATCCTAAATAGTGAGATTTTTCCAAGAAGGATGAACTACCTATACTCTATGTGTCTAGAACATGTTAGGTTATGGATAAACCCATTGGAAAAAAAAGTTATTAAAAAATGGATTTATTAGGTGAAGGAAGAGGAAGAAGGTAAATAGAGGTACAAGTCCATGCTAATTGTGAATAGATTTTAATAAATTTAATGTGATACCCTCATGTAACTATTTATTTATTTTATTTAGTTATTTTAAGTTTCCCCAGTTATTTTGATGTTTTTTGGGTGTTTCTTGAGGTTTTGAGTAGTAGTAGGATGGGTTTTTAGTAGGTCACATTGTAGCCTAAAGGGACCACGCCATAGCCTTCCACCTTACCTTTGTGAATTTTCAATGTTGAATGGTAGTTGTGCCATGGAGAATGGTCTATTCCATGGTGGGGTATATGTAAGGGTCAAGGAGGATGTCCATATAGTAACGAGTGAGGTTTTCACTATGGTGGGTGTTGCATAAGGTTGAGGGGGAAATAAATACACCTTAGGGAATTGAGTTGCAGTACAAAGATCAATAGGGTGGGATCTTGTTCCATGTAGCATGGGAAATACTATGGAGTATTTGGATTTTCATGTGAGGTATTACCCTTGATAAGTAAGAGGATATGGTATAGGGAATGGGTTATGTCATAGGGGGTCAGTCAGGAGGACTGCATGTTGTATCATGGTGGGTTGTACCATTACAAATATGGGGGACTGGATGGAAATGTATTTTCCCAATGGATATCCTAAACACTATAATTGGAATGAACTTACCAAGTATTTCCATCCACCAGATGACCAAACTAGTCTATGACATACCCAAATAACATTCTCAATTACCTCAAGCTAGAAACTAGTGTCAGAGTATTAGAACATAATCAATTGGGCATGATTTCACCCTTAGTATAAAAACAACCACATCTAAAATAAATAAATAAATATGGGTAAGAACAAAATAAATAAAAGGATGCATACAACTACATAATAAATTAAACAATAAAAATGACATACATAACTAAATAAACATTAATATATAAGAAACAATAATTAGAAAAGATGAATAAGAACCCATGATATAGGTTAATTCATAATCATCCCAAAAAGAAAAAAAATGAAAAACCAAACCAAACCACTACCATATATGTGTAACCCACAAACATACTTCACATTGAAAGACAGCCATCCTATACAACCTGAACACCCTACACAAGGAAGACCAAGCCAATGAACTTGAAATAAATCCATGAGAGTTGTATACACCATATGGTGTATGCATGGTGTGAGAGAAACATAGATCTCTAGGTAATCATCATAAAGTTCATGAAATTTATTTACAATTGAAAATATATTTATTATAGTTTTAAATACAATAATAAAATAGGGTTTTCATTAACAATTGTACCAAAACAAGCATCACATTTCACCCATTTCATAAAATCCCACCTATTTGTTTTAAATGAAAACAATCACTTAGGAAACCATTTATTGAGAATCAACCCCTTTTTTTTATCAAAACACCCATTTAAATAAACCTTTTAAATTACATTATAAAAATTCCATTTTAAACACTTTTAAATAAATTTGAAATGAAAACTAGCTAATAACATAAATTATAATAAATCACTATGGCATCGTATCTCAAATAAAAAATGACACATGATGTTCTAATGCCAATAATGACAGGGAACAAAAATTAGTGAAAGTTAACTAAGAATAATAATGAAGTAAACATGATAAATTCCTAAACTTCTCATCAGGTGACCCCATAAATACTTGGTTCGAAACCATATTTAGGCCTAAAAATGAATTTCTTATGTTTATAACCAACCTGACTATGCTCAACTAGCCTCACCAGTGGCACAACCCCTATAATCTATGACTCCATAGGGGATATATTATATCTCATCCAAACTAGATATAAATTTCTCTCATACCTTAATAATATTCCTAGGATCCCCATATATGTTAATAAGAGGATGTGAGAAATCATATCCATTAAGAAACCAAAAGAATTAAATTTTATCTCACCTCCTATTACCTCACAATAAATAACCCCTTACATATATCATCACATTAAAATAAATATAACATTCCCCTCATGCCATAGTTTATATATTAATGAATAAACAACACCCCCTTGGAGGTCAAAATTTGATAATGGGATAAAGAGGTTCACATACACACACACCATTTAGAAACCATGTAAAAGTGAAAAACATGGCTTTCCTTAAAAAGGACTTGGAATTCCAGGTCATATTTATTAATTTGGAATCCAATTTCAAACCTATATTTAAAAATAAAATTTTTAAAATCCTTTTACTAATAATTTTCAATAAACCATTCACTTAAAACTATTTGGAATTTAAATAAACAATAAACTCACTTTTTAATTAAAATACCATAACTCAAAACATCATTACTCAATTGAATTATTGACCCAAATGGGGTTAAATCATTTCCAAGAATCATATTTTAACTAAAATAATTCATTAAACATTTTATTAATACTTGAAATTTCAAGTACCACTTGAAATCCCAAGTAAAACCTTTATGCCAATTGAAAATATACCTTGAAATCATTTTCAACTTCAACCGAGCTATCACATATAAAATTTATTTAACAAATAATAAATTTGAAATGATTAAGAACTAAATGATATTAAAATTTAAGGATACACATGATAACCCCTACCTCAATTCAATGACAATTGATATGGAAGTCATCACCTACAATAACAAATGCTCAAACAAGCCTCAATAGATCCTTCATAATCCATAAATAACAACCCCCCCAAAAAAACCTCGAACCCGAAAACCAATCCCAAAATCCCCTAGGGTTATAGAGTGAGAGAAAAATATAAGGGGAAGGGAATTGGGGGAATAAAGAAGGGATAACCAAATAAAGTAGGGAGGATTTCCTTGATAAATTGAAGGGAGGAGGCTTGGAAGTTCTTAAATTTTCTGAAGGAGAGAGTAGGAGCATACTTGGGGGGATCCTAGGACAATAAACATAAGGGGTGTGGGAATAAAAGGAGATTAAACCCCTTAAATTGACTTATGGTAAGTTTTGAAAACAAAATTATAATTTTGGGTAACTCACACAGTTAGGCTACATGGTTTGATAAACCTTACGCCAACTGTGTGTGAGCCATTGGAAAGAAAAAAATCCTTTGAATTGTATGAATTAATAGTTTAATAATTATGTTAAAACTATGATAAACAACTCTATTAAACTATACATCCATATCACATGATTTTACCACAATTTTCCTAAGTGTGTGAAAATAGTGTACTAGGGAAATCTTGTGATAATGTGAGACACAAATTTTCAACTTTGAGTCATACAAGTCGCATTCTATACATGAAGGTTAAACCATATATGTTAAAAATTAACTAGAAAATTTCCCATATAAGGGTACTTACATGGTTTCTTTTAAACTGTGCACCCCAAATTGTGCACAAAACAAAATTTTCTATAAAAAATTCATGCCTAAAAATTATGAAATATTAAATCACACCAAAAATTAATTAAAATAATACAAAATAAAAATTTCTATAGTGACACGAGGTGTGATAGACTCCCCACCATGAAACTTTTTGCCCCCAAAAATTCATTAAAAGAAAAATAAGTACCCAAGATCAAGTCAAAGGCACACCCCATGGAATGAGGTGAGTTGGACAGTAAAATGGATAAGGAGAACCAAGGGATGGAAACCACTAAACTCTAATAATCGATTCCATAAAAATCATAAGAAATATCCAAGAGTAGTACTAAATTACCACTAATCATGAGTCTATGTGGGACATATATTAAGTATAGATGTCCCCAAAATTTATAAATTATCTAAATGGTGTAAAAAATTGTGGAAACCACCCAGAGACATCAACCCTGATAAAAAATGTCCAAAATTTTCTCAAGAATCACCAAAATCCAACAACCATGAGTAATCACCAAGGGGAAAACCCTAAATACCAAGGAAAGCACATCCTAAAAAAAATAAAAATCTATAAAAAAGTCCATCACTAACCTCAAAAAATACATCTCACCATAAATCCAAAAAGAAAAACTCATGAGCATGCCCCAAAAAAGAGACAACATGGGCACTAGACCTAGGTCACTATACTCTGTACGTAAACAAGGACCTTAAATCCAGAACACCAACCCATAGAGAATACAAAACAGCTAGCACCATCGAGTTCTTGATGAACTGAAGGCAATACCTATCCTAGTTACAAAAACACTAACCTAAAGATCACTCACACTCAAATATTCAAGAAACTGACCTTAAAATGATCACAAACCAAGAAAACAATGGGAACTATAAAAGAAGACAACCAAAAATAGTAAGGAATTTATAAGATCCTAAAACTTGATAATATTCACAAAACCTAGAAGGCCTACACAATAGCCTATAATCCAAAACCATAAATAAAAGAAAAACCAAGGAATCCTTGATATAAAACAAAAATAAGTTTCCTGAAGTCCCTAAACCAAACTGATTCTACCAAAAAGGAATTCTCAATACTTTCCAAAAAAACACCACTCCATCAGAGCCTAGATTACCACATAGTGAAGGAAAATAACCCAAGAAGTCCTAACATATTTAAACCCTGGATCCACCACTCTAATCAGATTCTGGGTAGATCCACCAATGAGGAGGACTTCACTTAGGAGAAAATAAAAACACCATATCTTCATTAAGGAATTTTTAAGAGGCATATAATAACTAACATGAAGCACAATCCTAGCTGATCACACTCCACAAACAAATCAAGTGGTTCCACAAATGAAGGGACAAATAAAAAGTACCCATTTACCAAAACAACCATGTTTTAAAAATTCCCACATTCAAAAACCCATGTTCCTTAAAATAAAATCCCCTTTAAAATTTCATCCCATTTTAAACTCCTAAATGAATCACATTTCAAAATTAAAGAATCTTATAATATTTCTTAAAAACTCATTTATGATTAAGCATTTACAAAGTTCATTTACTACAAAAACCCTTTTTTCCTCCCAAAACATATTTAAAACTCCACTTTAAAATAAGTCACCTCTAAAAAACTCTAAATAGTTAATTTTAAAACATCCCATTTTGAAATTCATATTTTTTTCAAAAATCCCTCTTTTAAGTGAAAACAAATTTTCACTCAAAATAAATCCTTTAACCTCATTTTAAAATAAAATAAATTTCAAATAATTTAACTCAACTCAAATTCAAAAAAAAATCAAAATAATAAACCATCAAACATACTTAAATGACTATTCTAAAATGATCTTTAAAGATATTTTTTTTATAAATTTCTTATTTCCCATCCAAAAACCATTTTCTAATCACATAATACAAAGTACTTAAGGAAGAAAACCAAGAATCCAAGAAAAATACTCAATTAAACCACATTAAATCACATGAATAACTTAAATTCCTTAAGAAAACCCCCTTCTTAACCCTGTCACCAATGGTAAACACTGATGGAATCAATCTAAAAAGAGAAGAAAAATAGAAAATCCAAAGAAGAAATAGCACTATACATGGTTTGGACCCATGGTATGGTAAACTATTCACCAAACATGTGATAGGATTTATAATGGTTGTAAAACCATTCCACATGGGAACCACATAGTTTACCAGACCATTAATACTAGCCATGAAACCTTGGTTAGTTCACCACTTTCACCTATAAAACACAAAATGAACCCAAAAATCATTCACTTTCTCCTCATTAACCAAGATATCATCTCAATATAAAAAAATCCGTCAAAGATATCCAAAATAAAATCCAAAATCCAGACTCAAATCACAAAAACCCATGAAAATTGAGGTTCTATGTGGAGAAGAACTGGCCAAGCACTTTCCCAAACCTTCACCCGAGTCTCGATTATATTCCTAGTATCTAGATTACCCATAAACACCTCAAATAACAACAGGGAATGCTATGATAAAATTTTATCATGAACCAACCCAAGAATTCCATCCACTGAAAGATCAAACTGGTTCAGGACATACAGGGGTTGAATTCCTATTACTCATGGGATAGAAGCTAATTTTAGGGTCTCAGAGCATAATCCATAGGAACTATTTCACCCTTAATATACAAAAAACCACATATAGAATAAATAATCCAATTAGATTAAGCAAAAAAATGAGACATAAAACTACATAATAAGATAAAAAAGAAACAAAAAATACATATATGATGAAACATTAACATATAAGAATAAATAACTAATCAATTTTTAAAAATAATTGGGGCTATAGGCCGACACATAAACACCCAAAAAAGAAAAATAAAATAAAATCCCAAGACAAACTGGTACCATCTCCACATGAATCATGGTCACACTCTACATCCCAATCTATCCATAATGTATAACCTAGACACCCCACACAAGGAAGACCAAGCCAAGGCACCAGAAAGAAATCCATGAGAGATGCATACATTATATGGTGTGCACAGGATGTGAGTGAAATTAATATCAGTAGGTAAGCACCACATAGTTCATGTAATTTTCTTAAAATTGAAAATATATTTATGATAGTTTGAAATAAAATAAGAAAATATGTTTTTTATATACATGCGTACCAAATAAAACATCACATTCCACTCATTTAAGAAAATACCACTTATTTATTTTAAATGAAAACAATCACTTAGGAAACTATTTATCAGGACCTGATCCCTTTTTATTAAAACAATCATTTAAAACCAAATTTGAAGTTAATTTATAATTTTTTTAAACACATTGAAATCATTTTAAAATGAAAACTAGATAAAAAGATAAACAAAAATAAATTAGTAAGGCATAATATATCAAATAAAAAATGATACACAATTCCCCAATTCCAATAAAGATAGGGAATATAAAGTAATGGAAGTTCCCTAAGAAGTATCATGAAGTAAACGTGGGAAATTCCTAAATATCTCATAAAGAAATCCTTTATGTACCAAGTTTGTAACCATCTACAAGTCTATTGATGAAGTTATTAAGTCTATAACTATCCCAAATTATCTCATCTAGACTCACTGATGGAACAAACCCTATAGTCTCTGACATTATAGGAGATCTAGTCTATATTACATCCCTCAATAATATTCCTAGGATGCCTATGTAGGCCAATCAGAGGAGGTGAGAAATTTCATGCATTAATAAACCAAAAGTATTAAATCTAATATCACCCTATATACACTCATAATAAATAACCCCTTAAATATATCATCACATTAAAATAAATATTTCAAAATCCTTAGTCCAAAATTCACATATCAAGGAATTAAAAACATACCCCCTTAGGGACCACAATTCTATAAGGGGTTCAAGAGGATCTCACACGCACAAAAACCATTTAGAAACTATATAAAAGTGTCAAAAATGACTTTACTTAAAAAGGACTTGGAATTCCAAGCCATATTTAGCAAATTGAAATCATATTTCAAACCTATATTTAAAAATAAAACTTTAGAAATCATTTTTCTAATCATTTTTCCTAAATAATTCACTCTAAACTATTTGAAAATCAAATAAAGAATCAACACATCTTTCTTTAAAATACCCAAAAAAATAAAAACACCATTTCTCAATTGAATTCATGACCTGAATGAGATTAAATAATTTTCATTAAAAACATTTTAGCTAAAATAATTCATTGATCATTTAATTAATACTTTTAATTACAAGTACCAATTGAAATTACAAGTAAAAACTTCATACCAATTGAAAATATACCATGAAATCAATATGAAATTCAACTGATCTATCACATATAAAATTGATTTAACAAATAAGACATTTTAAACGATCAAGCACACAATGATATTCCAATTTAAGGAAACACAAAAAAACCTACCTCATTTAAATGGAAATCAAGATGGAAGTCATTTCTTATAATGAAAAATAACCAAAAAAAGCCTCAAGTGATTCTAAAAAATCCATAGACAATAAAAACCCTAAGAAAAAAACACCCCAAACCCTAAAACTAATCCTAATACCCCATAGGGTTCATGGTAGAGGTATAAATCAAATGATAAGGGAAGAAGGGGGATAAGGAAGAGAAACCAAATAAAAGATGGAGGATTACCATGAGGTATTGAAGGAAGGAGGTTTAGAAGGCCTTAAAATCACAAAAGGTGTGAGTAGGTTCCTCCTTGAAGGGAACCTAGGACAAATCACATGGGGGGGGGGTTGAAACCCCTTAAATCAACTTAGGGGAAATTTTTGAAAAGAAAAATAATATTTCTAGGTAAATTAAACAGTTAGACCATAAGGTTTTTCAAACTATGCGTTAACCATGCATGGGTTATTGGAAAGACAAACCACCTTCTAATGATTTGGATTCATGGTTTACTAACCATGCACCAACCATGGAAAAAAACTCTGATAAACTATAGATACATATAGAAGGGTTTTCATTACAATTTAAAGTATGTTTTATTGGAAACTCTTGTGGAAAAGTGAGCCACATGATTTCTACTTGGAGTCATAAAAACCGTACACTACTTGTGTAGGTCAAGCCATGCACCTGAAAAATTAATTGGAAACTTCTTTTCATAAGGTTACCCATATTATATATTATAAATCATTCACCCCAAACTGTAGGCGGAATGAAGTTTCAAGAAAAACAAAAAATCAAGCATGAAACTTATGAAATTTTAAATATCTAAAAAAATTAATTAAAAAAATAAAAAAATAAAAAAATATATAGTGACATGGGGTGTGATATAAGTCCTATGGGTTATTCCATATAGGTTCCTAGGTAGGGGGAACTACATCATAGTGGTTGGGGACATGCTGTACCTAGTATACACAGTTATTTAAAAGTAATTTTATGATTTTCCCATATTGATTCTTATTTTTTTATCCCCATTTCATTTATTTCCCATTCAACTGAACACAAGGTAGAACCTATGGTCTTCTCTTTACCTTACTCCTTTAATCCCAATTTATTTCTCTTCAATTTCAAGTAAATATTTCAAATTAAATTCCTCCTCTTCCCATATTCTTCTTTATATTTTCTAATCCATTCACCCTTGATTCATTTACTCCGAGAACCATAATCACTATACATGTTGGAATTACACCCTGAGATGAATCTAACCTAGTGGATTTAGTTTTTTGGTGTTCATGATGGGTTTTCATGGCTTGGTTTGAAGTTATCCATTGAAATAGACATGTTGTGACTTTTTGTGAAGGACTTATATTTTATTTGAGGTAAGTATTTTTGTGAATTTACTTTATTTGATATGATATTGAATTCTTGGAGTTTTATAACCTCTATTTTGATGAATTAAATCCATATGGTTTAATCATAATAAATTTCATAAATGTTTGATTTTTTCTTTCTCTTGTCATAAATCATGTTTTAAGGATTTTCTAGTTTTCAAGGTGGTGTTTGTGTGTCTATTTTTTGATAAAATTATTATGATATATGTTTTAAAATAAAAGATAAGATTAAATGTGTTTGAAATTGTTTGGATCACATATGCGGTGAAAACAAGGTTTTCATTTGAATTTATTAAAATGAGTGAAAGGTGTTTGGTTTCCCTAAAGTTTTTAAATGGAAAATTATTTTCATTTTGAATGGTTTCAAATATTATTTTTAATAGTTAGTTTTAGAGAAATCCTTAAAGAAGTGATTTTATTTATGAAAACGTGACTCGGTAACCCAATGTGATTTTGGTGAGTCTCATTTAACACTTTTAGAGATGTTGGTTTAAAATCACATGAGACCCTCAATGGAGCCTTTTATTTATTTATTATAATTTATTTGTATTATTCCTCAGGGGGGATATTGTATACCATTTTTATTAATGATTATTCATGTAAAAGGGGTTGTTTTTTGTGAGGGTGTTGGAGGTGTGGTTTGAGATTTATTTACTGTTCTTTATTATTGATCATGTGGTTTTTTGTTTATACGACTTTATTTAAATTTGTTAGTCTGAGTAGGATGTAAAGTGGGGAGTGAGTTTTATTTTAATAATTAAAGTAAATAATGTGGTAAAATTAATTGATAACTAATATTTAAAGAGTAATCATAGTGAAAAATAAACGAAACAGAAAGATGAATAAATTGAAAAAATACAAGATGGTAAAATAGTTTAATTAATACTCAATATAAGTTCCTATACACCCTACCCTTAAAGGTTTAAGGGTTACATTATACCTTGGATTTAATGGTAGTTAAGATATTTAAAGAAAATTTCTTTTTATTTGGTTTCAGTAAGAAACCCAATTCAAATGAATAAACATTTTCTTTTAAATGATAATAACATGAAACCAAAAAACACATAATGTTTTATGGAGAAAGTACGAAACCTAAAAAATATCACTTTGGTGGTAGTGAGAACATAATAAGAATAAAAAATAGGAGAGATTTTTTAAAAACAAACCCCTTATACCACACTCTCAATTCTATCAGAAATATTGAAATAGAAAAATGAGATAAATAGATAAAAATAAATGAGGTGAAAAAAATTACAATTGGAATGAACAAATAGAGATCATATGAATCCAAAATGGTAACTATAAGTTTCTGTCACACCCGATTTTTTTTTCTTTTCATGTCATGGTTTTGATCTGGTTCATTGAAAATCCCAATCCTTTTATTGGGTTTCGGGTGAGATTAATTTTTAGTTTTGAACTACAATATATGTCTAATAAATCTAATTTGGGTTCCCCATTTCTTTTTTAGGAGTTTTTGGAGAAATGGTGGTTATTTCATGATTTGGGCCAACCGTGAGCCCATTTCCAGTTTTAAAAACCAATTTTTTTTCTTTTATAACTCCTTTGTTTTTCAAATTTTTTCACCAATTAAACTTCATAAATTTTATCCGCTGAAATATTCAAACCACCATATCCTTTTTGACCCCTTAATAATTCAAAATCATGGTGAATTTGGGTTACTTATTTAGGTAATGGGCCAGCCCATGGGCCCATTTCCAGTTTTAAAAAAATAATTTGTTTATTTTATATATTTTTCATTTTTTTATTATTTTTAGGTTATTAAACCTATCACTCTAATCCAAAATACCTATACTCACACTCATTATCGATTTTACCTATTTGGAGATCATGAAAATCGCGTATTTGGGCGAAAGTTCTCAGGTTTCCTCAAATTGTCCAGAATTGAGAAGGTAAATTATTTCATCCATAAATCATTCCATTCGTACTCTTTTTCCCAAAAATATTCTTTACCTAGTTATTAAAGACCTTAGGAGACTCTCAAAGAAGTTTAAAGCCATTCCCGTTTCTCTATGGGTGCATATCTAATGGAAGAAGAAGTGTTTTCAAGTTGAAGAGGTGAGATTCCTTCTCCTTTCTCCGCCCTCTTCTTCCTCCTTTAATTATTTCTTGGTTTTATAATCTAAAATAGTCATTATAGACCTAGGGTTCTATTATACTATGGTTTTTATGGGGTTTTTGTTCATTTGAGACTGGTCGTCATAGGTTTAGGGTTTTTAAACCCTCAGATTGTGATATTGGGTGTGCGTTTCTATTACCCCAAGAATTTGAGGCAGGATATCCCTTTCAAATGCCTTTATCATTTAAGTTTCATCATTTTATTATTTTTAACATCTGATATATATGTTTATTATTGTTTTCCATCCTTTGGATAATTTTCTTGGTGTGAAAAATGGTTGTGGAAGCCTTGTTTTGTGAAAGGTAGAGTTGTTTTGTCATAAAAGTGCACACCAAGTGTTTGTTTAAATGTTCCACTATCTTTTTCAACTATTTTATGAATTTTAAACCCTGTTTTATGGTATTTTGAACATGTTACAGTATCTCTAATAAAATATTGATTGAAATTGGTGTTTTATTCCTTGTCAAGTTCTTAAAATAAATTGTTATTTTTAAAAAGGGCATGTCATGTGTTCGATAAATTGCCCGGTTGGCTTTTATGTGTGCTGTGTGATTTAAAAATTATTATTTTTAGATTTATAAATGAATTGGAAGAATTATAAATGGTATTTTTGTGTCCTTATATTGATTTTTAATTGGTATTTGTTTTTACAAACAAATGGGTTTTGGTTTACAAAATGTTTTGGCCCGAGTTGTTGGAAAATGGCCCGTTTCACATCCTTATGAAAATAGTTGTGTTTTGAATATCTAACCAGAGTGTTTTAAGGGATTTATGATTGTTGTTTTCCACTTTAAATGGTTTTTATACACCTCCTTAATAAAATTGAAATTCATACCTTCATCAAATGTTAGTTTTGATAAAGTATTAAAGGCATGTTTGGCATTTTTTTTGTAAAAATGGTTTCCATATGTATTTCATGTCCTATCTTTTGGGGCCATTTTACAGTCCATTAAAGTGATTTATTAAATGGTTTTGGGGCTGAAAAATCTATTTTGTTATGTTATTTATGGGTTTCTGGCCTTAAAATATAATTTTTGAATGTATTTTATGTGCAAGTCCTCATTATACTCCTTGAAATTATTTTACGAAACATTTTAGTGGTTTATTGATTTGTGAAAGAAATGTGAAGCATGTTTGTGTGTTTATGGTTTGGTAATGTAATTTTTATGTAAAAATTGTATTTGATAATATGTGTAACTTTATTGAGCACTAAAGGGAATCCCGTGTATCTAGGTGGGTGGATGTGTACTAGTATGCTAGTGATCTCGTGGGGTTTGGCCCCTGTTTCACGTAGAAAGTTTGAAGATGACAAAACTAACTAAACTATGATGATGATGATGTTGGGGGAATACTAGGTTATGGTTATTCTCCCTACTAGTGGCTCGTGTTCACGAGAACAGATATTTATTATGGTTATTTTCACCGAGATACGAGGTACCTGGGGCTCACAACTAACTAGTACCTAGGGGTGTTTCCGTGAGTTGTGCTCATTGGCTATTTTGTACTCACCGTCGGCATACGGTGTTTTTGGTTGATGAATTAATAAGTGTGTGTTATTTGTTTAAAAGTGTAAATTATTTAAATCATCCCTCTTGAAAACTATTTTCGTTTTGAAGTTTCACCTATTTGAAAATTGTTACTAGCATTCTTGTTTATAAAACATGCAAGTTTTTGTCTGGTAATTTTTTTATAGAATGAGAACTCATTTGGAAAACATACCTTTATATTTGTATTTAAAACTTAAAATTTATGTTTATTTTATTTTAAATGATGTGCTTTGGTAATAGAATATCGGGCTAACCTACTGAGTTTTAATACTCACGCCTATTGTCTTCTTTTGTTTTTAACCCTTGTGCAGGTTTCAGATTGAGTTCAATCACCATGGAAGACATGTGATCATTATGTTAGAGAGTGAACCGTAGGGTAACATGAAGTTAGTTGGTTATCAGGTTTTTTCAGTTGAGTTGTTGGTTTAGTTCTACTTTCAGTTTCTTGTACAAATAATGTTCAGTTCAGTTTTTATATAAATGTATTTTTGGCTGTCCATTTCTTTCCGTTGTTTGTTTGATTGTTTATATATGGGAGAAATCATTCCATTGTGTACTATATTGATGACCTTGGTTCTTATATCCATCCCAGGAGGATTAGGAACGCCTCTCGGGACTTGTCGCGGGCTGACCCTTATGACCGGTTCAGGGTTGACTCGGGCTGGTTCGTGAAAAAATGGTATCAAAGGAGGTCGACTCTTAGAAAACCTTTTTTTAGATAACCCTTTTTATTTTAGGGATGTCAAGTTAGATGGAGTAGGTTTTTTGGGACTTTATGGGTAAGTGCGGGAAGAGAATTGTGAACTATTGCTCGTTCTGATCCTTGAGTTTCCAGAGGATGTCCGATTTTATTAGTTTCCTTTGTTCTTGTTGATTGTTTGCTATTGGGATACGACAAGGGGAGTCTGACTAATGGACTTTGTGATCTCACAGGGCCTGTAAAGCCATGTGGGTCTGGGGTATGGTTCTAATAAGTCTCTCTATGTTGGTGTTGTGTTTGACATATGACCGCTAACCATATGGTCAAGTCACCCATCGACACTAGTTCCCTTTTGTGGGTTTCTTGGACCTTTCTTTAATTCTAATTTTTTATTTTGAAAATACTTATGTGAGAATTATGGAAATGGGTTTTAAAGGAAGTATTGGATTTTGAAAAGGGGAAAAGGGGTTTTCAAAAATTAAATATAAGAATGGTTTTGGAAGGTTTTGTTTTTTTAACAATTTTTTGGGAGGAAGTGGAAATGATTTAACAGGATTGGATTTTACCTATTCTAAACTTGTGGTTTGTTGAAATAAAAGGTTTTGAAAGTGTGAATAATTTTAAAGTAATTCTGAAACATTGTTTTAAATGAGGTGTTTTGGAATGTTGAAAAGTGTTTGAATATGATGAATTGGTTTTGGAAATTTGGTTTTAAGCGGCTAGTGTTTTTCTAGAAAGGGGTTTTGGCCTTTGTGGTTGTCGGATTATGAAAATAGACCTTGATGGTTTTTTTAAAATGGGAAAGGGATATTTAGAATAGAATTTCTATTTTTGGAAGTTCTATTAAATTAAATGGATTGTTTTTTTAATTAAATGGTTCTTGATTAAGTGTGGATTGTCTTGTGAAATTTGAAAATGGTTTTTGATTTAGTGGTTAATGTGCCTTTGGAAGGTACACGATTATTTTTGTAGTGATGATGTTTTGTTTTTGCATTCAGTGTTTTCATGGGTTCTCACTTGAAAGGTTTTATGGATATATGAAAGAATGGATGGTATGGCATGGTGTTTGAGTGCCCAGGGTGTCACGTAAATGTTCATGTGAGTGAGACTTGATAAAACACCATTGGTGAATGTGAAAATCCACCAAGTTAGTTTATTTGTTTTTCAAAAGTGTTTTGAGCTGAAAAATTGTGGTATTTGTTATGAATCGACGATTATGTGGATGGTTTATCCTATGTCTTATAAGTTTTTTATATTCAGCATGCTTCCTTATGATCTAAAAGTCACACTCTTGTTGCATCTTGAGATGGGATCTTGTTGGTGGTTTGGTTTTGGGTTTATGTTTAGTGGGTTTCTAAATATGTGTTGGACGTTGTGATGTGGCCACAAATGGTTCTCTATTGGCATGATTTACAGTTTTTCAACCTAATTATTTGTTTCAAATGTTAAATCCACTTATTAGAATGATACCTCAGACCATTTTTTGAAATAGAGAGATGTTTGGGCTTTATTTAAAGTGTCTTCCCTTTATGGTGATTCTCTTGGTTGTAGTAGTTGTTCTCGATGATGTTTAGTGGGTATTTTTTTTGTCCCTTGTTCATTTTGATCCCCGTTCAGAGTGAGGGAAAATAGTCTTGTGTATCTCCATGTTCTTGTTTGGATAAAAATGTGTTTTTGAGGAAGAGAGTTTCATGGTGTCTCTTGATCTGTTGTTTCTTCTTGGGAGTGTTATGTGGTACTATGTGGAACTAAGGGATGGATTACAAGTTGGGGATTATCAAGGCCTGACTGTGAGTCAAGAGATGCTTCATCCATCAGAGCTCCAGCCATAGGTTTTAGAGTGAAGCTGGCACGTAGTCGGGAGTCCTAGGATTGTGGGTAGTATTGCAAAGATCATACCTCTACCATTTCAGTGAGGTAGTAACTTTGTTTCTTTTGTGGTTTAAATGGACCAATAATTAGGTCCCCTTACCTCCCCTCCATAATTGGTTGGGGTTTGGATCCATGAAGAGATTTTTGGCCCAGTTCTTTCCGCCTCCATTCGAGAATGGGTGGCTTAAATGTTCATGTTGTGCTCGTCTCAACTTGTGTTGGAATGTTGTTGCAGGAGAGTTTTGGTGGGCTTGTGTGAGTGAGGCCCGATTCTAGATCATGTTGAATTACTGTTTGTTCATTTCAATTTGGGTTCTATTGGTGGGGAGACCTAGCACGGGTCTCATTGATTTTTCCTACTAAGAAATTATCTAGTGCTAGTTTTTTTTATGGTGGCGAGTCCATCCCGTAATCTACTAGAATCTTTGGTTTTCATGAGTTCTCTTTGGTTTGGGTGATTATTGGGTTCATTGGTAGAAGGACCAACAACCAGGTTCTTGGTTTGGTTGTGGAGGTAGTGACTCGATCTTTCAGTTGATTCTCAAGAAGTGGTTGAGATTTGGTGTTTTGGTTGAGGTAAGAGGATTAAGTTACATTAATGGTTAATGGTGTGTCATTGGATTAGAATGCTGGACCATATTTATAAATAATACTTAGGTTTTGATCACTCAGCTGGAATGTGCTATGTCTTTCTGGGGGCAGAAAGCTTTAATGGTGGGGAGAATTGTCACACCTAGTTTTTTTTCTTTTCACATCATGGTTTTGATCTGGTTCATTGAAAATCCCAATCCTTTTATTGGGTGTTGGGTGATATTAATTTTGAGTTTTTAACTACCATATATGTCTAATCACCCAAATTTGGGTTCCCCATTGCTTTTTAGGAGTTTTTTGAGAAAGGGTGGTTATTTCATGATTTGGGCCAACAGTGAGCCCATTTCCAGTTTTAAAAAACAATTTTTTTTATTTTATAACTCCTTTTTTTTAAAGATTTTTCACCCATTAAACTTCATAAATTTCCTCCACTAACATATTAAAACCACCATATCCTTTTTTACCCCTTAAGAATTCAAAATCATGGTGAATTTGGGTTACTTATTTAGGTAATGGGCCAGCCCATGGGCCCATTTCCAGTTTTAAAAAAATAATTTTTTATTTTATATATTTTTCATTTTTTAATATTTTTAGGTTATTCCACCTCCCAATAGAATCCAAAATACCTATCCTCACCCTCATTATCAATTTTACCTCTTTGGAGCTCATGTGAATCTCATATTTGGGCAAAAGTTCTCAGGTTTCCTCAAATTTTCCAGAATTGAGAAGGTAAATTATTTCATCCATAAATCATTCCATTCGTACTATTTTTCCCACAAATATTATTTCCCTGGTTCTTCAAGAAGTTAGGAGACTCTAGAAGAAGTTTCAATCCATTAACGTTTCTCTATGGGTGCATATCAATGGAAGACGAAGAGTTTTCTAGTTGAAGAGGTGAGATTCCTTCTCCTTTATCCTCCATCTTCTTCCTCCTTTCATTATTTCTTGGTTTTATAATCTCCACTAGTCATGATCGACCTAGGGTTATGTTATCCTATGATTTTTTGATGGAGTTTTTGTTTATTTTGGGTCTATTATTCATAGGTTTAGGGTTTATAAACCCCCAGATGGTGATATTGGGTGTGTGTTTCAATTATGCCAAGAATTTGAGGTAGGATATCCCTTGAACATGCCTTTATCATTTAAGTTTCATCATTTTATTATTTTTAACATCTGATATATATGTTTATTATTGTTTTTTATCCTTTGTATAATTTTCTTGGTGTAAAATATGGTTGTGGATGCCTTGTTTTGTGAAAGGTAGAGTTATTTTGTCATAAAAGTGCACACCAAGTGTTTGTTTAAATGTTCTGCTATCTTTTGCAACTATTTTGTGAGGTTTAAAACCTAGTTTATGGAATTTTGAACATTTTACAGTATTTATAATAAAATATGGAATGAAATTGGTGTTTTATTCCTTGTCAAGTTCTTAAAATAAATTATTTTGTTTAAAAAGGGCATGTAATGTGTTCGGTAAATTGCCCGGTTGGATTTTATGTGTGATGTATGATTTAAAAATTATTTGTTTGGATTTATAAATGAATTGTAAGAATTATAAATGTTATTTTTGGGTACTTATATGGATTTACAATTTTTATTTGGTTTTAAAAACAAATGGGTTTTGGTTTACAACATGTTTTGGCCGGAGTTGTTGGAAAATGGCCCGTTTCACATCCTTATGAAAATAGTTATGTTTTGAATATGTAACCTGAGTGTTTTAAGGTATTTATGAATGTGGTTTTCGTATTTAAATGGTGTGTATACACCTCCTTAATAAAATTTAAATTCATACCTTCATCAAATGTTAGTTTTGAGAAAGGCTTAAAGGCCTATTTGGCATTTTTTTGTAAAAATGGTTTCCATCTGTATTTCATGTTCTATCTTTTGGGGCCATTTTACGGTCCATGATAGTGATTTATTAAATGGTTTTGGGGCTTCAAAATATGGTTTTTTATGTTATTGATGGGTTTCTGGCCTTAAAAGAGATTTTTTGAATGTATTTTATTTTCAAGGCCTCGTTATACTCCTTGAAATTATTTTACGAAACATTTTAGTGGTTTATTAATTTGTGAAAGAAATGTGAAGCATGTTTATGGGATGTTTGTGTGTTTATGGTTTGGTAATGTAATTTTGATGTGGAAAGTGTATTTTATAATATGTGTAACTTGATTGAGCACTAAAGGTATTCCCGGGTATCTAGGTGGGCGGATGTGTACTAGTATGCTAGTGATCCCGTGGGGTTTGACCCCTGTTTCACGTAGAAAGTTTGACGATGACAAAATTAACTAAACTGTGATGATGATGATATTGAGGTAACACTATGTTATGGGTATGCTCCCTACTAGTGGCTCATGTGCACGAGAACAAATATTTATTATGGTTACTTTCACCAAGATACGAGGTACCTGGGGCTCACAACTAACTAGTGCCTAGGGGTGTTCCCATTAGTTGTTCTCATTGGATATTTTGTACTCACCATAGGCATAAAATATGTTTGGTTGATGAATTGTTCAGTGTGTGTTATTTATTTAAAAGTGTAAATTATTTAAATCATCCCTCTTGAAAACTATTTTCATTTTGAAGTTTCACCTATATGAAAATTGTTACTAGAATTCTTGTTTATAAAACATGCAAGTTTTTGTTTGGTAATTTTTTTATAGCATGGGACCTCATTTAGAAAACATACCTTTATATTTGTATTTAAAACTTGAAATTGATGTTTATTTTATTTTAAATTATGTGATTTGGGAATAGAATATCAGGCTAACCTACTGAGTTTTAATAGTCACACCTATAGTCTTATTTTGTTTTTAGACCTTTTGCAGGTTTCAGCTTGAGTTCGATCGCCATGGGAGACATGTGATCATTATGTTGGAGAGTGACCAGAAATGTCACATGGAGTTAGTTGGTTATTAGGTTTGGTCAGTTGAGTTGTTGGTTTATTTTTACTTTCAGTTTCTTGTACAAATAATGTTTAGTTTAGTTTTTATATAAATGTATTTTGGGCTATCAATTTCTTTCCATTGTTTGTTTGATTATTTATATATGGGAGAAATCATTCCCTTGTGTACTATATTGATTCCCTTGGTGCTTGTCTCCATCCCAGGAGGATCGGGAACACCTCTCGGGACTTGTCATGGGCTGGGCCTTGTGACTGGTTCAGGGTCGACTCAGGCTGGTTCATGACAGTTTCAAAGATTTATTAGGGGTTTATTTTTATCCTTAAGATGCACCATGGTATATTTGGGTGTTTTAGGAGTCTAAAATAGAAGTTGGGAGGTGTGATAGGTTAAATAGGACAAGACATAATGAATTGTTTAATTTTCTAGAAAAGGGACACCGACTGGACGCCAGACTCCAATGGCTAGCCGATTCATGGGTCAGTTGGTGAGGTTCATTGGCTAACTGGGGAGGTAGGGTAGTGATCAGGTCCACTACCTAGTACACCAGTTAGCCAATGGTCCACCACTAGGTAGCTGTTGGGATTCGAAGATTCCATGTGAATTTTTTCCCACCAACTGGTTAGTGGTTTGGCTCTGTCTAGTCAGTGGGTTTTCCCAATGAGGGCCTCCAAAATGGTCCTCCAAGAATTTCTTGAACCCTTTTATTAATCATTCGAATTTCTAATTTGATATCTAATCATAATAACTAAAATATAGTGAAATTAAATGGTTAGAAAAATAAATGGTGTTTTTTATCATTAAAACATATAAGAGAGTGAGATGTATAAAAATATCCCCCTTTTTGATGAACACACATAGGAAATAAAAATGTACACTAGGAAGTTAAAATCAAAAGTCAAGATTCATTTCAAAAAAATATATCCAAGATAATTACAATATAAATTACTCTATTTCATAATGAAATTTAAAATAGTGGATGAAATAATTTTCAATACCCAAAAATTTAAAAGGAGATCAAAACAATTGAAGTTAAAAACACAAGATTAAATTAAAAGGATAATTTAAAAAGACTAAAGTAAATTAAAATGTTAAAAGGACTTGAATAAGTGAAATAAAATTAAAACAAATAAATTTTATAAGGATTTGAAAAAATAAAACAATATTATTCAATCCTTTGAACCTTTATTTAAATTATATCATTTATACTTTTCACCCCCATTTAGATCATAAAAAAATATAGATAATGTATATAGGCCATAAAAAATAAATATATAACATATTATCTCCATTTAAAAAAGGAACAAGTTACATGGTTTATTTATGATGTTTTTCAATGTAAATACAAACTCTCTCTATCAAAAAATAATAAGAAATAAACACATGATATAAAATGAAATATTTAAATAATAACTAAATTGTATACCCCTTAAAATGTGAAATCCCTCTTTGTAAAAATGTTAAAAACCAAGATCCATGAAAACATGTAAAATTATTTTCTATTAAAGATAAAGGGGTTTGAAAATAACTAAGAGATGAATAAACTTTAAGCTTTCCTAAGTCAAATGTAAGTGTTATAAGTGACCCATAACTAACTCCACCTTAATAAAATGAAAACATTCTAAAGAAAAGGGGCTTCATGAAAATATCATCTAATTGAATATTTTTCCTATTAAATTATAACTTGATATATACTTTTTGAAAGTAATATATCAAAAAGTGGTGCCTAAGATAAATGTTCTTATTGAACTAGTGTTGAATGATAATCCTAGAAATACTAACTACACTAGTGTTATCACACTTAATAAGTACATGATCAAATGTAAGACTATAATCCAAGAGAGTGTTTTTGTCTAAATAATTTGCGTGTAATAAATCCTTGAAACTATATATTATACTTTTACTATATAAATAGAAAATATGTTTTTATTATTACTACTCAAAAATACTATGAATTTTCCAAGTTGGTGATAAGTCTCACTTGTAATTTTCCCATCTAATTGGAATAAACGTGAATCATCATCTGAAAAAATTGTAAGTTAAAATGAAGTATCTTTTTGATAAAATAAACCGATATTTTTATAACCTTTTAAATATTTGAAAATTATTTTGTTATATTTTAAATGATATTATTTAGGATTGTCTTTAAAATGATAACAAACCCAAATAACAATAATTATGTCTAGTTTATTTGCGATAAGGTTAAGAAGACTCCCAGTCACACCTCTATAAAGCATGTTGTCAACCGATTTAGGGGTTTCATTCAATGTTAGATTATAAGAAGTGATCATAGGTGTAATTATTACCTTTACTTAATCCATGCTAAAATGTTTTAATAGTTCATTAGTGAATTTTCCTTGGATTAGAAAAATACCATCCTTATTTTGATAAATTTAAAAACCATGAATAATTTTTAATTCTCCCATAAAATTCACCTCAAATTATTTTCTCATTAAATACAAAAACTCATTACCAAGTGATTATTTTAAAAAAATGAAAACTATTTCATCAAAATATATTTTAACAATTAATAAACCATTTGAAATACATTTTATAAAAAAAATTAAATCACATTTCCTCATTTTAAAAATCATTTTCTAAGAGGTATTTAGTAAACTGCTCATACCAAGATCATGGGAATTTTTTAGACCATAAAGAGACATGATTAACTTAAAAAAATGGTATGGATATTTTGAATCTTCAAAATTAGGAGGATTAAATTCTGTTTAACATAATTTAATTGAATAAATTATCCAACACATAATTATTTAATTAAATTCTCTCAATAAAATTTAATTAAATAAACCCCCATTTTTCATCAAATAATTAAATTCATCTTAAACTTTAATTTAATTAGATAAAACAAAAACTTCACATTTAACACATCATTTAATTAAGTTACTTTCCAACCAAATTTAATTAAATAAATTTTCCAACTCATTATTATTTAATCAAATTATCTCAATACAATTTAATTAAATAAAACCCCAACACCTCATTAATCATCATTTAATTAAATTCATTCCAACTGAATTTAATTAAATAATTTATTTAATTCATGTTATTTAATTACATTCTCTAAACATAATTTAATTAAATTAAAAACTCTAACTCATAAAAAATATTTAGTTAAATTCTCTCAACCTCAATTTAACTAAATAATAATACCCATTTCTCAATGACTAATTAAATTATTCTAAACCTTGAATTTAATTAAATAAAACCTCCATTTCACATTAATTAATTAAATTCCTCTTTACCTTGAATTTAATTAAAAGAAACCTCAACTCCTCATTTACACATCATTTAAATCTAACTATTTAATATTCATCTTCTTTGATAACCCCCGACTTCTCTTTGCATTTGGCACGCGTGTATATTTCTTGCAGATGGCGTCGGGTGGGCGTCATCGAAAGAGGGATGGATGTGATGACATACATCATTCAACTGTTGGTCCTCATTGGATTTATGGGTTCTTTATTTGTTTCTGCACGTGTTTTTAGTCTGGTATGTACTGCATCAGGTTGACAATGCAGTGATTCCTCGCTTGCATCGTCAGGTGGGTGGCTCGTAAGAGAGATAGGTGTGCTGGAATCTATAGTCCAGTCCTCTCCTTCATTTAGATGTTGGAGTGAGGAGTGCCTTTACTTGAGTGTGTTACTAGCATGACACATTTCTTGACAAGGGGGGTAGTGCATCATCCTTGACTATTTTCGCAGTTGCAGGTTCTGACAGGGGAAAAAAAGAAATTTTGGCTGGTTATTTTTTGATATCTTTCTCTTTTTTGGTGTTTGGGTCCTTCTAAGGATTTTGTGCCCGGTTGGTTTTCTTGTTTTCACTTGGTCATTATAATGGGTTCCTCCTTTCCCTAGTCTTCTAAAGGAGATCTTTTTCCGTTTATTTAAAGGGTTCTACCCCGCAACTCTTAAAAAAAAATTAAATCCCTCTTAAACTAAAATTTAATTAAATAAAACCCTATATTAAAATCATTTAATTAAATTAATTTTAGTCCAAAATTTAATTAAATAAATTAACACGAAACATAAAACTGGGTAAGATGCACTATTTGACTTGCACGGTATGGCAGATCGTGTGCAGACCGTACGTCCACTACTAGACACCCATTTTAATATGCATAACTGAACCACACAGTTTGATTAACCATGCGCAGCCTGTACGTACACCTCTACCGGGCCTAGTGCTCCCGAAACCCATCTAAACATTCGGGGAACTCCTTGAGCCTTTACCCAAGCCCAATATAAACATGTTTAAAAGATCCCAACTAGCGAAACTTCACCCAAAAGATTGGTTTTAAAACCGACCCATCGTTACAATGAAAAAGTTCAAAAACTTTTGTGTTTTAACTTGGTTAAAAAAACATGAGACTTTACAATATAACCACCTTAAAAACATCTCATCCCTGAGAAGCCATCGGGAACTACTACAACATCAACCAACCCACCAAGGTCATGAAATCTCATTTGAATGATCGCATTGCGTTCCTAAACACCCAACACAACCTTAAACATTTTATAACCCCAAGACACAACTCTTTCATTGAAAGACATCACCGACCCATGAAACCCATACCCATTGTAAATGCAACCAATCAATTCCTACTCAAGAATCCATTTAAATATCAAAAAATTTCTAGTATGTTATCATAAGTAGTAACACAACAACATGCTATAACATAGAAGCATGTCACAACAAAACAACATGATAATAATAGAGGCAACATGGAATATAATCATCTAAACATGCTATACAATAAGGCATGATAAATCCAATCAAAACATGACATTGCACCCAAGTCATAGAATCAAAATTAGCAGGCATCCTATTAATGAACTACATGGCATGTGATATGCATGTAATTAGAATCATTAAGTGTCTAAGATAATACATGTAATTCAATTTCCATGCTATATCAGGCCAAGGGAAATTTTCAAAATTCTTAAAATCAATAAGCAGTGGAAAATACACCAGTCACTCAAGGTGAAATCATATCAATTGTAATCTCAAGCAGTATAAACATCAATTCCCATCCCTGGACACTTGGTCATTTCTTGTACATGGAGTGATCAATCCCAAGCACAACTATTAACCGAGTTACAACACTTTCCTAGTCTCCTTTATACCAACCCAAAACATAAAGATAAAGGAAAAATAAAGAAAACTGACCCCTCTGATACCACTTTGTAACGTTCCGACCTGGATTATCCTTGAATCGATAGCTGGACTAATCATCACATGACCTCAAGTGCATCCCCCCGTACTCCAGAGGCTACTGACTAGTAGCAAGAGTCTATGGGTAGTCATTGGGGAGACTATACCGTCATATTCAGAGTGAATAGTCAAAATAGATAATAAACTCAGACAACAACAGAAGCATATGTAAAACAAGAATCAATTGAATAATCAAAATATCCAATGCTAGTTTATACAATGCATGCATGTCACAGTGATACATATCTGAAATCAGTAAACAAAAAAAAATTATTTACATTCCAATATAGAAATAAAGAAAAGACTCAAATCACTGAGGGCGATCTCCATGAGCATCCAGAGATCCTGCTCAGTCATTTTATCCTAACTACCAAGTATAAGTAACCGCCACAAGCAAAGGTCCATAGTCCTGCAAACAAGAAAGTCTACTCGGGTACCCCAATGCAATGATGGTCCAAATATGGTTTAATATATACATCTTAGTAGACTGGGAAAATTGGTTGTCTAGCTCAATCTAGAAAAGGAAATATAACAAAAAGTGTGCAGATATAACAAGGAAATAACAGAACTGAATAAATAACCAACAACCCATCAAGGTTCTAAAGGGACACCTGACGACAATACCTACTTTGGCTAGTAGTAGGAATAAGATTCTATATAATAATCATACAATCATATTTATCAAGTATAAATAACTTTCAACACTTTACTAATTATTCACTATTTAATAATTTATTATCTCTAAGGTTCCCATGGTTGCTCCTACCTCAATACTAACTTCGGCTCATGCCATAATTCTAATCATTTTTAACCTTTCTTTGTTTAATCACATTTATCTTAGGTTTTAACCACATCTCTTATTTATTTCATAATTCATTATTTTCATTCATTGGGTGTTAAACTCCATGTCAAACACCCCAATTCTCATTCGGTGTAGATCGCCATGTCTAACACCCCAAATCCAGTTCATTTATTTATCATTGGTGTAGAACACCATGTCTAACACCCCAAAATCCCATCAATGCAGAAAGCCATGTCTAACACCTAAAATACCATTTATCATTATTTATCATTGGTGTATAACTCCATGTCTAACACCCAAAAAAATCAAAAATACATATAGATCTATCAGCGGTGTAGATCGCCATGTCTAACACCCAAAATCCCATTGGTGAATAATTCCATGTCTAACACCAAAAATACCATTCATTTATTTATATAATTGGTGTAGAACATGACTGAGTTGTCATGAAACATCAAATTTATTATGTTTTTAAGTTTTATTTATAGTCTAGGGAAGACCCCAGGTTGTCTCTCAAGGAGAATTGATAGGTTTAGAGTATGCGTTTTTAATAAAAAGTACTAAAAATGGGGGTGATTTTGAAAACAATTTTAAGAAAATAACTTGATTTAAAGAGATTAATAATTGATAGATAAAGGTGATGATTTAAGAATTATTATAGAAATGGATCCTTGTGATTTAAATACACACATTTCAAGTTTATTATTCTTAGAGTTTCATTAAGGTTTGGAGTAATTCTTTGGTTGAAATTAATTGGAATCCCAATTAATTCCTAAGCCTTTATTTCATTGCTTGAAGAACAAAACATTGACATAACAATCATATTGTCAAGGTCCAGAACTTATGCATGGAATAATAGCTTCCAAATCAGATTTAAATCTCAAGTAAGTGGGTAAGAAAATGATTCTTGTGTTGTCCAATCGGAATAACACAAGTCACACACTTAAAACCTCACACCGACCGGTTAGAAATTAAGATAAAATCAATCACATGCATCAAAAAAAGTATTCAAATAATAAATAATTTAATATACATGGAAAGAAATGTTTTAACACCCAAATAACTCCAAAATAGTAGCTAATATATGTGTAGAAACTCCCTTAACATGTGTGTAGTTCCCTCACAACGAACGCCCACCGTTTAGCTTGACATCGGGAGGAGGATGAAACTCGGGTGGAACTCCTTCTTCATGCTTGACCCACCTATTATGATAGGGGCCTCTAGAAATTATAGGATTAAGAGGAGAATACTCTAGGAATCCAAAATGGTATATCTTTTTCTCCTGGATGAACTTTCAAATGAGGAGTCGAAGTTTCCATTTTATAGGCAAAGTGGAAGGTGGTTTTGGGCACAAAGATTGTGTAAAACCACTTGGACCATGGTTTTAAACCACATTAAAGTATAATATTTATTTGGAAAAAACTATAAACATGTTTCCCCACCTATTAAATGTCTCCACTGAATTTTTGTAATTATTTGGACAACTAGATCCCAAGATATGGACAGATTACAACACACCACTTTTGACTTCGTGCAGATTCAGTGTACTGGAAAGATCAGATTAGTTGGGAAACCAGATGGACTAATGAGTATTGGGTTCCTTTATATGAAATTTAGAACAATGAATTTTGGACCATAACCCAAAATTTAATTCCATTTTAATGCACAAACCAGTATCAGTGTTCGTTTTAGTAAACTGGTTTGCTTAATCCTGCGCTGCTTGGCCCATTTTTCTTGAACTCCATCACGGGCCCTCCAAATCACCTCCACCTTCAATGAAATTTTTAAAAAAAGTAACATTTACATTTTTGACAGTTATAAACACAAAATAATTTAATCTAATATGAAGTTAAATTTGTTATTATATTTGGAATTTACAATACAAATTTAGTTTAAAACAGTTGTGTATGGGTGAAAATGAAACAGTGAATTACATTGCAATCATACCCCCACAACTAAACATTTGAACTCCTGGGAAAAGTAACATTTTTAGAAATTATGCATGTATATATTTATAACTTCATAAATATTTAAAATTCAATGAAAATTTAATTCCTGATAGAAATGTGATCCAAGAAAAAATCACACTGAGGAGTTATTCTCAGTGATCAAACAAAAAGATGTCTCAAAAATTGTATCTGCAAAAAATTCAAGGAGTTGAATGATAAAAATTTGAGAAAATAGTTTGAAAGATAACCATTTCACTAATTCTCCACATGTGTGTGTGACAACTATTTCATGCTATTCATTCCACTTTCTATTGAGTAAATATAAGTTATTTTAAAAATTGTCTACTTATATGATCCTTTCGACTGAACCCGCCCTATATCCTTCGCAATAAAATTCCAAGACCCACTCACTTAATAATTACCAGAAGTCAAACCATAATCTCCCGAACTAGATATCCCCATATGTTTCACATTTCATCACTGTTGGAACCACTTTGTGTATAAGGTTGTATTTGTTGTCAATAGTTGTCAATGAAGATCAAAATGAAGGAGATCCTGAAGTACTCCGATGAAGTGGAGGAATGGTAAGTCCGGCGATTTCTGTACTGATCATAAGTTCAAAGAACATGTGTCAAAGGTGACACATTATTTAAAACAATGAATAATGTGAGGTGTAATCCATCTGAGGATGATTAAAGAAGAATGGGGTTTTTGATGAAGACCATGCAATTCCTCATTATTGTATGAGAACCATGGGTTTTGATGAAGACCATGCAATTACCCATTATTGCATGAGAACCATGGTATTTGATGAATACCATGCAATTAATCATGATTTCATGAGAACCATGCAAGAGACTTCTTGAAGAATTGAATCATATGCTTTGCATGAAGTAGATAATGATGGCTGAAGAGGAAGACAATATGCAGGGGATTGGACTTCTGAGATGGTCATACGGAGATTGAAATTATGAGATGGCCATGCACATCACATTGTATCAAAATATGATGATTCTAAAGATGTTCCTTCAAAGAATACATATCACGATAATGGAGTTTGTGATGACAGCAGAAGAGTTGCTGAAGGATTCAGATCACCGAGAAGAAGTGTTTTTGAGGTGATTGTTCTTGTTGACAAAGCAAACAAACAACATAAAATTTTTTTGACAAAGAGGATTTCATGATGGAATGTCGAGTTCAAGAGCTGAGGTCAACGATCCATGTTTGACTCAAGAACGTGACAAAAGGAATGGAGGATTTGGAGGCGGTAAAAAAAGAGCAGATACAAGGTGGCGCCGTTTTCCAGTGTTTGCCAAATTTCATGGCCTCAAAATCAACAAATGAAGAAAAGTGATTTTGGCAAAGGGACTTGTGCGCCGTATACTTAAAGGAGAGGAAACTTGCGTGCCACATGTTTTTGAGGATCAGAACATCAAAATATAGCAAAGGGATAAGGGTCGCGCAAGTGTTGGTTAGGTCGCGCAAGTGGACTTGCGTGCCGGATGCCTAGGAGGATTGGAACTTGCGCGCCTATTGTTTTCCAAGAACAGAACTTCAAAATATGGATAAGGAAAGAAGGTCGCACAAGTATTCGTTGGGTCGCGTAAGTGAGTTGTGTGACAGAGGCTAGGGGAGATGAGCTGCATGCCGAGACTTGTGCACCAAGGAGAGACTTGCATGCCACCGCGCAGGGGGTCCAGTTTGCCTATAAATAGAGGACCACCCCTCCTCATTTCTTACGTAGTTCAACACTTAGAAAAATCAAAGCTCCCATCGCGCAGGTGTGGAAGTCGCGCAAGTATTGTGTGTGTGGTCACGCAGGTGGACTTGCGCACCAATATTTGAAGTTGAGCGCCGTTTGTTGGTTGCGCGCCCAAGGCGGTTTGGGTGAGAAAGGAAGTGAGTCGCGCAGGTTAAGAGTTGAGGAAGACAGTGTCACATAGGTGGTTTGGTGAGACCTGCGTGCCAGTTTGGACCTGCGTGCCGAAGACTTGCGTGTCATATTGAGACTTACGCACCGGGCTTGGAGAAGCATGCCAGGTATTGCTGAAGCCCGCCGGTCTATTTGGAGCTGCACGAAATCTGGGAGATTACCCGATACATTCAGTGAAAAGTGAGATTGAAGAAGAAATCTAAATGATACATGAATGATCTCATGCATACATGGTGAACTGATTTTGATGATGACAAGTAAACTGAGCCTCATTTATTGAGAAATCACATAAGTGATTGTGATTCAGGCAAACGAAGACAAGGGGATCTAGTGCATTCAGTGATTGCACTAAAGAAGAAGGATTGAACAAAAAAGAGAATCAACTTTGAACCCTGATGCAAGTAAAGTCTCATGCTGAACAGGAGACAAAGAACTTTAATGCACATCTATTGAAGAGACCTTCACGTCTATAAACTGAGCGGGACTTCACCAACGATAGTGAGCCAGGGGGAGTCAACGGGAGTGACCTGAGGGACGCAGTGAGCTATCCCTAAACTTTTGTAAAGGCAGTGATCCTGGGAAAAAGTGACTGTACCTAAACATTTGTAATCTATAGCTAGTAAACCATAGTGTATTTTGGTACAACTGAAAACCTGTCGGCGTATGCTCCTTGGACATAGCCCTTAGTGGTGAACCAAGTAAAAATAGCTGTGTCATCTCTCTACATGTGAATGTTTCATTACTGGTCATATCCATCATACATGTTTAACGGGTTCCTACCAACGTGGGAACAAGATCAAAAACTTTAAGAAGAAAAAGTTGACACCCTGATTCACCCCTCCCCTCTCAGGGTGTCCCGGGGTCCTACAATCGCTTCCCTCATTTTTTTTTCAAAAGTTGCACTTGGAACAAATCTCACACTCTTCTCTCAACCCATGATTGATCTCCTCACGAAACTAATTGTAATAGTTATAATAAGATAAAAGGTTGATGAAGGGTGGGTTTTGACCTACACAATGTACAACCTTTTTTTGAGGGTGTACAACAATCGAATAATAGGTACACACACATAGGTCAATCTAGTACAGTAATGAAATAGATCAGATAATGAATGAACGTATGGAAAAATGATTTTAGAAATTAGAGAAAAATAAACCTAACTTATATTTACCTTTTATTATGTATAAATTTTAACACTTCATGGTTGGGTGAAAAGTTGTGTGGAGAAATTAAGTGACACAAATTTCCCGTAAACTATTCACAATTAGGGCACCATTTTTCTCAAAGGTTTCAAAATGATACAACCATTTATATCATCAAAAAAGAACCAATTTCAATAGAAATCCACACCAAAATATTGAATTCTTTCTAAAATGCACATTTCATAAAAAAAAAATGAATGCTAAATCAACATAAAATACCGAAATTCCTCATGCATTTTCAATAACTTCCATGATTAAACAGGCATCATTTTCCATGATAAAGTGGGTATAAAAAAAGTAATATTATGGAAAAAAGGTGAGGGGGAGGGAAGGGGGAAAGTAAAAATACAATTCAGCAAGATAAAAAGAAAAAAGAATAAGAAAGATGATGAAAATTCCAAACTAACCCAAGAATATACCCACCCCCACACCTAAAGTGTGCAGTTTCCTCACTATAATAAAATAGAATGTGGGAAGTATGGATAAAACCTGGTGAGTTTCATTCATAGATTGATTCTTGAACATGGAGTTCCTCCATTGGGGACTCCAGAATGGATTCATGGAAGTGCTTTAGATGCTGCCTATTGATAGTGAAGGTTTTCTTGGTTTCATCATTTTGAACCTGGAAAACACCAAATGGAGAGACGTTAGTAATAGTGTATGGTCCAAACTAGTGGGAATAAATCTTACCTGGATGCAACTTTAGCCTTTCATTATAGAGGAGGACCTTCTTCCAAATTTGGAACTGATGATGAAGGATGAGACAGTTGTGGGCAGCCTTGGTTCTCTCCTTATAAATCTCAGAGTTCTCATATTCATCTCTTCTCATTTCCTCCATCTTCTGAATCCACAACTTCCTTTGAGAACATTCACCAGAAGGATTAGAATTGAATTGTTTGATGGCCTAGTAGGCCCAGTGCTCAATCTCAATAGAGACGTGACAACTCTTTACAAACACTAGTCGATATGGTGACATACTAATGGGGGGTTTTGAAAGCAGTACGGTAAGCCCATAATGAATCATCGAGCCTAAGACTCCAATATTTTCTATTAGGTTGAACCATTTTTTCAATCATCTATTTTACCTCCCTATTTGACACCTCAACTTAACCATTGGTCTGTGGGTGATATGTATTAGACACTCTATGCCCGACCCCATACCAACTCAAAATAGATTGCATTGTTCAGTTGTAGAAATGAGAACCCTAGTCACTGATGATGAATCGAGGTAAGCCAAATCTATAAAAAAAATTGGGTTCTCAAAAATTCCACAACTGCCTTAGAATCATCAGTCCTTGTAGCTCATGCCTCTACCCATTTTGACACATAATCTACTACTAAAAGAATGTACATGTTCCCAAATGAATTGGGGAATGGTCCTATAAAGTCAATTCCCCAAACATCGAAAATGTCATGGAAGATAAAGGGTTATTGTGGCATCTAATTTATTTTAGAGACATTCCCCATTCTTTGACAAAGAGGACAAGATTTACAGATGTCATGGGCATCCTGAAACAATGTGGTCCAAAAGAGACCAGAATCGAGGACCTTGCAAGTAGTCTGTTGGGGACCAAAGTGGCCCCCACAAGTAAGAGTGTGAAAAAACCTAAGGAAAGACTGAAACTTGCTATCGGGAACACAACGCCTGAGGACTTGATCACTACAGGTGCGCCGAAGGTAGGGATCATCCCAAATGCACCAACGAGACTCCTGTTTTAGATAGTCAGCCTGGTTTTTATTGAAATCAGTAGGAATACAATATTCTACCAAATAATTTACAATTTCAGTATACCAAGGAATAAAATCTTGCACTCGGTACAGTTTCTCATCAGGAAACATGTCATTTATGGGAATATAGGGGGATGAGTCAATGTCTGAGGATGGGTGAATCTTAATGATATGGTCAGCCACCACATTCTCTAATCATTTTTTATCTCTAATTTCTAAATTGAATTCCTGAAGGAGGAGCATCCAAAAAATGATACATGGTTTGGCTTCAGGTTTCTTAAGGAGATATCGAAGGGCTGCATGGTCTGACAAAACAATGACTTTGGACGCTATAAGATAGAAACGGAATTTATCCAAGGAAAACACAATGGAAAGAAATTATTTTTCAGTTGTGGTGTAGTTTTCTTGGACAAGGTCCAGTGTACATGAGGCATAGGCAATGGAATGTGGAGTTCGATCGAACCTTTATGATAAGACTGCCCCAACTGTATAGTTAGAGGCGTCACACATGAGCTCAAATGGTAAATCCCACTGAAGTGGTTGGATTACCGGGGGTTACATGAGACTCAATTTTAACTTATTAAAATATTCCTCACATTATTTATCAAAAAAAAATTCTTTTTATTTTTGGAGTAATTGGGAGAGGGGGAGTGAAATTTTACTAAAGTCACGAATGAAATGATGGTAAAATCCAGCATGACCTAGGAAAGACCACACATAAAATACATTTTTGGGGAATTGTAGGGAAGAAATGACATCCAATTTTGATTTATCTACTTGGATACCATCCCCAGAAATTACATGTCCCAATACTATACCTTGTCGCACCATGAAATGGAATTTCTCATAATTTAATACGAGATTATTTTCAATAAAACGATGTAGGAATGAATTAATACTACTCAAAAATTCATCAAAAGAGGAGCCATAAACAATGAAATAATCCATGACTACCTCCATGAAATTATCTAGGTAATCTGAAAAAATACTAACCATGCATCACTAGAAAGTACCTGGAGCATTGCACAAACCAAATGGAATCCTCCTATATGCAAATGTGCCAAAGGGGAAAGTGAAGGTCATCTTTTCCTAGTTCTCAGGGGCAATATGAATCTAAAAGTATCTAGAATACCCATCAAGGAAACAGTAGTGGGACTTACCCGCTAGCCTCTCTAGCATTTGGTCAATGAATGGTAAAGGGAAATGGTCATTTCTAGTGTGTTGGTTTAGTCGATGACAGTTTATAGAGACATGCTAACTATTATACACACGAGTTGGAACCAATTCATTATTTTTATTTTTAATTACCATTAGGCCAATTTTTTAGGAAATAATTGAACAAGACTGACCCATTGGCTGTTAGATATGGTGTAAATGATTCCAGTAGCCAATAATTTTGTTACCTCCTTTTTCACAACTTCTAGGAGGTTTGGGTTCAGTCGACGTTGTGCCTGCCTCACTGGTTTATCATCATCATTTAATAAAATATTATGTGTAAAAAATGATGGGATAATACCAGGAATTTCCACAAGTGTCCATCCTAATGCTTGTTTATACTCTCTCAAAAGTTCAAGTAGTCGTAATTCATGATTAGAAGGGAGTGAACTAGCAATGATGATGGGAAACTTGTTTCCATTCTCAAGATATAGATATTTTAAATCTTGAGGTAGTTGTTTTATTTCCAATTTAGGTAGATTTTGGATTGATGGGAGTGTGTGTGAAAGTGAGAGGTCACTAATCTCATATAACTACTCAATGGTATCATACTTAAATGAGGAATGCGATTTTACAAGCTTATCAGTATCATTTATGGTCATTGGATCCTCAATGTTCAAGAAATTATCAATTAATAAACATGCATGGAACTTTTCTAGACTACTACAACAATCAATGCATGATTCATTACCAAGAAATTCAATCAAGGTTGAAAACTCAGAAAGGGATTAGGGGAATGAAAAGAAGTGTTTTAAGCGGAAGGGAGTACATCAATTGAATTTACAGAGAGAGAGGAATGTTCTTCTAAGGGGTGATTCATGACATAAAGAATGTTGAAATGGAATATGTCACCACCAAACTCCATAGATAATATACCATTATGGACATTAATTATGGTTTTGGTGGTTTTCAAGAAGGGTATCCCCAATATAACCAGGGCATGTCCTTTCATCCCATTATCTTCCATTTTAAGCCCATAAAAATCAGCAAAGAAAATTAAAAATTTCACCCTAAAAAAAACATCCTCTAACACACCAGAAGGGTGTGCGGTACTCTGGTTATCTAGTTTAACAACAATTCCAGTGGGCTTCAGTTCCCCAACCTACAATTAAGAGTAAATGGAGTGAGGCATAACATTTATAAAAGCACCTAAATCAAGAATATCATTGGAAAATGAATACTCCCCTATGGTGCATGGAATCGAGAATGTCCCAGGATCGTTGCACTTGGTGGGAAGTGATAGCTCTATTAATTATGATACGTTCCTCCCCAATATCACCTTTTCATCTCCATGAAGTCGTCTTCGGTGTGTACACATCTTCTTCATAAACTTGGCATATCTTGGAATTTGATTCATGACATCAATCAAAGGAATGTTCACCTGTACTTTTTTAAAAGTTTCCAATATTTTATTATCAAGTTTAGTTTCCTTTGTTTTATTGGTTGGGTGGACCTTTGGGGAAATAGAATAGGAATGGTTGGGATAGGAGAATCATCGACATACACACTATTTCCTTTGGAAATTCTTCTCTCAGGATAATGATTTTCTTCTCTTGGACTATTTTTAGTAGTTAGGATGGTGGTTTCCTCAGGAGTGGATGAATCTAATGGAGGGTTCATTTGGGTTTTAAGTTGTTTACCACTCCTAAGGGTGATAGAACTAACATTTCCCTTATCCCTAGGTTTAAATATTGGTTGAGAGGGTAGTTTACCCAACCCATGACTTTGAATTTACCCCACTGAGTTAGCTAGTTGGCCTAATTAGGTTTTAGGTCTTTTATGGAAGCTTGGGTGGTTTGTTGGAATTAGAGATTTTTTGAATCCATTTGTTTCATCATATATTCTAGGTTAGGCTTGGGTTTGGGAGGGGGAGTTGGAAAGGCCTTTGGGGTGGTTGAGGATTTCTAGGTGGTGGTAGTAGATGACTACTCTGCCCTTAATGGTTCCATGGTTGATGATTCTAGTTTGAATACCCCCTTGCCTATAAGATTAGTTTTCTTTCCACCTAGGGTTAGATGGATAATATGGTTCTTTCCTAAAGTATTTTTTATAGGGGCGTCCTAATAATATTTACTCACAACTCTTAGAAGTTTGTCTCAATTGGGGGCATTGGTCGGAATAATGGGTGTCAAAAGAGTAGATTCCATAACGGATGGGAGGAGGAGATTGAGATTTCCCTTGGGAGTGAGTGAGTTTTCATAAAAAGGTACTTACCTCTTCAAACTTTGTGTCCAACTTATTCTCAAATTCAGTACTTTTCACCTCATGGACACCTCAAATGGGTACATTGGACCTTGAACCAAATTGTTTAGTGTTTTATGCCATGTTATCAATCAGGGTTCTTGCAGCTATTGAGGTTTTATCTACTAACGCACCACCTGTAGCAGCATCAATCATGTTACAATCAATTGGAATTAAACCCTCATAAAAATACCGTATTAAAAGTTTACCGCTTATTTGGTGGTATGGACAACTTGAACATAACATTTTAAAGCGTTCCCAATATTTATGTAATGTTTACACTTGTGTTTGAATTACACCACATATTTCTTTCCTTATAGTTGCAGTTTGAGAGGCTGGGAAATATTTTTCAAGAAAAATGCATTTCATGTATACCCAGCCTCTAATTAGCAAATTAACATAGTAAAGCCAGTCTTTTACAATGTCTTCTAATGAAAATGGGAATGATCTGAGCTTTACTTATTCTCCATCCACATTTGTAGGTTTTAATGTAAAACACATAGTATGAAATTCTTTTAAGTGTTTATGTGGATCTTCTCCAGGAAGTCCATGGAATCTTGGTAATAAATGAATTAGACCCGATTTTAGTTCAAAATTGGGTGCCTCGCCTTGAATTTGAATGTAAGTGGGTTGTATATCAACATCAGGAGAGGTTATTTCTTTTAATTTCTGGTTATTTTCAGCCATGTTATGCAATTTTATTTCAGTTTTGATGTTGGAATAGGAAGGATCAAGAAGAGTGTCGATGTTTTGTGTGTCCTCATTCGAAGGGTTCTCTTATGTCTCTCGGTGTCGCTGACGTAGGATCCTCTCTGGTTCAGGTTCAAAAGGAGGTAAATATCCCAGATTATAACATGTCAGGAACCAAACCTACACAACAAATAGATAATAACACAAAAGGATTGAAAAGGTAAATAAATATTCACAAAATTTATAAATATCTTATAAAAACACGCACTAAAAACCGAAGTGCTCCCCAGCAACGACACCAAAATTTGACCACGTTGTCATGACACGTAAAATTGATTATGTTTTTAAGGTTGATTTATAGTCTAGGGAAGACCCTATTTTGTTTCTAAAGGAGTGTTGATAGGCTTAGAGTATGCATTTTTAATAATAAATTACTAAAAATGGGGGTGATTTTGAAAACAATTTTAAGAAAATAAATTGATTTAAAGAGCTTAATAGTTGATAGATAAAGGTTCTGGTTTTATAATTATGAGATAAAGGGGTTATTTTAATTTCACTACAAACATTTCAAGTTCACTGTTCTTAGAGATTCATTTAGGTTTGGAGTAATTTTTTGGTTGAAATTAATTAGAATCCCGATTAATTCCTAATCCTTTATTTCATTGCTTAAAGAACCAAACCTTGACATAACAATCGTATTGTCAAGGTCTAGAACTTATGCATGGAATAAGAGATTCAAAATAAGATTTAAATCTCAATTAAGTGGTTAAGAAAAAGATTCTTGTGTTTTCCAATTGGAACAACACAATTCATGCACTCAAAACCTCACACCGATCAGTTGGAAATTAAGAGAAAATCAATCACATGCATCAAAACAAGTATTCAAATGATAAATAATTTAAGATACATGAAAAGAAATGTTTTAAAACCCAAATAAATCGAAACCATTAGCTAATATATGTGTTATAAATCCCTTGACATGTGTGTAGTTCCCTCACAACGAACACCCACCGTTTAGCTCGACATCAGGAGGAGGACGAAGCTCGGGTGGAACTCCTTCTTCATGATTATTACTCCTATTATGATAGGGAACTCCAGAACTTCTAGGATGAAGAGGATAATACTATAGGACTCCAAAATATCAGATATTTTTCCCTCCTGACCTAACTTGAAAATGAGGAGCCCAAGCTTCCTTTTTATAGGTAAAGTAAAAGGTGGTTTTGGGCATACAAATTGTTTAAAACCACTTGGACCATGGTTTTGGACCACTTGAAAGTCTAATATCACTTTGGACAAAACTAGAAACTTGTTAATACACCTATTAACTACATCTAATAAAATATTAGTATAATTTGGAAAACTATATCCTGAGATATGGACAGATCAAAACACACCACTTTTGACTTTGTGTAGATTCGGTGTGCTGGATAGATCAGGTCGATTGGGCCACCAGATGGACAAATGAGTCTTGGGTTCCTTCAGATGAAATGTATCCCAATTAATTTTGGAACAATACACAAAATTTAATCCCATTTTAATGCAATAAACAATATAAGTGTTTGGTTTAGTAAACTGGTTTTCTTGATCATGCGTAGCTTGTCCCATTTTTTTGAACTCCATCACGGGCCCTCCAAATCACCTCCACCTTCAATAAAATTATTAAAACAAGTAATATTTCCCTTTTTAACAGTGATAAACACAAAATAATTTAATATAACATAAATTGAAATTTTTTATTATATTTGGAATTTACAATACAAATTCAGTTTAAAATAGTGGTGTAAGTGTGAAAATGAAACAATGAATCGTAGTGCGATCAGAATGCCATGTTTAACACCCCAAATACCATACATTAATTAATTCATAAATTAATTAATCAATTATTTTAATTAGTTTAAAAACTAATTAAAAAAATTAATTTACCATCAATTAATTCTACAATTAATTAACCATTCAACATCTAAAAAGGCAATAATTAATTATTCTTAACCCCAATCAAGTCAACTAGATAATTAAATCAACTAATTATCTTAATTAATTGACCGAAAACATGATTAATTCACAAAATTAATTATCCTTATTACCTTACTAATCAAATTTATTAGTTAAATATACCAAATCTATTAGTTAACCCAACAATTAACTAAGTATATGAATCCATTAATTAATCTAAAAATTAATTAATCTACTATAAAAATCACATTCCATAATTAAATTTTTCAGAAACAATTATCTAATATAAATAAAAAATCATCATAATTAATCTCATAATTAATTATCTTGAACAACATCAAGGCACATAATTAATTCTCTATTAATTGTCTCAATTCAACCCAAATGAAATATCAAAATTAATCTCCCAATTAATTATCTCAACTAGGAAAATCAATATCTTGTAATTAATCCCCCGATTAATTACATATTATAAAATATAAAAATGTAAAATAAATTCTAGATTAATTATATCAATTAGATAATTCAATATTTATAATAAATCCCCTGATTAATTATCTATATTCCAATCACAAAGCACATAATTAATTGAAAAATTAATTATATCAACTTATCATGATCAAAATTCATAATTAATCCCCTGATTAATTATCTATATTTAAATCTCAAGGCATGTAATTGATCCACCATTAATTATATTAACTTATCTAATTAAAACCTCATAATTAGTTTCCCGATTAATTATCTCAACTTATCCCACCCAATACTCATAAATTCCAATTAACCCAAGCGCATCAACATAAAAAGGGAAGAAATAGAAAATCACATGACTACAAGATAAACTAACATATCCATCTAAACATTATGTTTTTAGCTTGAAGTAATCACACCTCCATTGGAGGGGTTTTATTATAAAAACGTGATTATGTAATCTATAAAATCATTTAATACCAATAAACCATTAATTCAGCATTTAGAGTCAAACTTATCAATAATAATAATTAAATAAATTTTGTGTTTTATTAACTAAGAAAAGTTTAGGACCCTACCTCAAGGAATTGTCCAAGACAACACTTTCTAACTTAAACCACAATCTACCCATGTACACACACCTCCAAAAAAGCATGCACACACTCCTAATTCATCACCGCAGCTAATAACAATTAACCTACACTCATAAATAGTGTGTTAGAGACCAAAACACACCCAAATAATTAACTGAAACACATTTAAACCAAAATCACATTATTTAAGGGGTGAAAAACCCATTAACAGGTATTGAGCCTTACCCGACTTTGACGGTAGTGAACTGAATCGAGACGAACCACCACACCTTCAGTGGCGGTTGTCAAAATATGGACCAATGGGTCTCAAGATATATTTTGCACCACCTAGAATTGGAAGAGAAGAAGAAACTGAATCAAACCCTCGATTAGGGTTTCAAATGAACAGAGATTGGGCGACAGAGAGCCAAAATGACTGATGTGAATAACAAAACTCATGCAGAAATACTCACCTCATTGAGATGAATATGATTCATGAAGACATCGAAAGGAGATGACCACATGAAGAGGAGTTGGAGGACGAGGGGGGGGGGGGGGGTGTGCCTCACATAGGCAGAGCCAAGGGGAGGGGATCACGCCTCACCTGCTGTGCGCCTCTCCCTCCTTTGGTCTCTCTCAAATCAATTAAAACCCTTATTTTAATTATATGAATTGATATAATAATAATAATAAACACTAGGACATTATTATTATTATCCATTAATTAACTCTCCTCTTAGATAAACCCCAACACCCCATTTACACCTCATTTAAAACCATTGAATTAAATTCTCTACCACTGAATTAATTAAATAAAAAATCCTTACAATATTTAATTAAATTCCCTTAAATGAATTTAATTAATATAACTCCAACTCATCATTACTTAATTAAATTATCTCAACCGAATTTAATTAAATAAAACCCCATTTTCACAACAATTTATTAAATTCTCTCAAACTTCACTTTAATTAAAATAAAACCCATGGTTTTCCTCAAATAATTAAATTAAAATTAACCTTGAATTTAATTAAAAAACCCCCATTCCACAACATTTAATTAAATTTCATTTAACGCAATTTAATTAGATAAAACTCTCTATCTCATCTCATTTAATTAAATCCATCAATCTCAATTTAATTAAATAAAAACACCATAATAATACACATTAATATTATAGTGTTTTTATTTAATTAAATTGAGGTTGATGAATTTAATTAAATTAAGTGAGATAGAGATTTTTATTTAATTAAATTGAGTTAAATGGAATTTAATTTAATGTTGCGAAATGATGTTTTTTAATTAAATTCAAGGTTAAGTTAAATTTAATGATTTGATACGAAACATGAGTTTTATTTTAATTAAAGTGAAGGTTGAGAGAATTTAATAAATTTTTGTGAAATGAGGGTTTTATCTAATTAAATTCAGTTGAGTGAATTTTATTAAATTACGATGAGTTGGAGTTGTATTAATTAAAATTGTTGAAGGGAATTTAATTAAATGAGGTAAGAAGTTTTTATTTAATTAAATATGTGGGAGAGAATTTAATTAAATGGCGTTAAATGAGGTGTAAATGGGGTGGTGGGGTTTATCTAAGAGGAGTGTTAATTAATGGATAATAATAATAATATCATAGGGATTATTATTATTATTATTATATTAATTATTATAATTAAAATAAGGGTTTTAATTGATTTGAGAGAGAGCAAAGGTGGGAGAGGCGTACAACAAGTAAGGTGAGATCCTCTCCCCTCGGCTCTCCCTATGTGAGGCACACCACCCCCTCCTCCAGCTCCTCTTCACGTGGCCTTCTCCATTTGATGTCTTCACGAATCATGTCTGTATTAGTGAGGTGATTCCATATGCATGAGTTTCATTATTTGCATTGGATATTTTCTATCTCCATCACCCAATCTCTGTTCGATCAAAACCCTAATTGAGGATTTGATTCAGTTCTTCTTCACTTCCAATTCTAGGTGGTTCAGAAGATGTCTTGGGACCCTTTGGTCCATATTTCGATAATATCTGTTAAAGGTATGGAGGTTCGTCTTGATTCGATTCACCATCGTCAAAGCAGGGTAAGGCTCAATACCCATTAGTGGGGTTTTCACCCCTTAAATAAGGTGATTGTGGTTTAAATGTGTTGTAGTTAATTATTTGGGTGTACGTTGGTCTCCTCTACACTATTTATGAGTGCCGGTTAATTTTTTTTAGGTGTAGTAATGAATTCTGAGTGCGTGCACGCTTTTATGGAGGTGTGTGTGCGTGGGAAGATTGCATTTTAAGTTATAAAGTGTTGGATCAGCCAATTCCTTTAGATAGGGTCCTCAAATTTTCTTAGTTAATAAAACACAATATTTGTTTAATTATTATTATTGATAGGTTTGACTATAAATGCTGAATTAATGGTTTATTGGTATAAAATGATTTGATAGATTATAGAATCATGTTTTTATAATAAAACCCCTCCAATGAAGGTGTGATGCCTTCAAGATAAAAACATAATGTTTAGATGGATATGTTCATTTAGCTTGCTATTATGTGATTTTCTATTTATGCCCTTTTTATGTTGACGCACTTGGGTTAAGTGGAATTTATGAGTATTGGGCCCGATAAGTTGAGATAATTAATCGGGGAATTAATTATGAGGTTTTAATTGGATAAGTTAATATAATTAAGGGTGGATCAATTACATGCCTTGAGATTGAAATATAGATAATTAATGAGGGGATTAATTATGAATTTTGAGCAGGATAATTTGAGATAATTAATTTGTGAATTAATTATGTGCTTTGATATTGGAATATAGATAATTAATCAGGGGATTAATTATAATATATTTAATTGGATAATTGAGATAATTAATTGATAATTAATTGTATACTTTGAGATTTTAAAATAGGTAATTAATTAGGGGATTAATTATAAGATATTTATTTGCCTAGTTGAGATAATTAATTGGGAGATTAATTGTGATATGTCATTTGGGTTGAATTGAGATAATTAATGGTAAATTAATTATGTGCCTTGATGTTTTTCAAGATAATTAATTGTGAGATTAATTATGGTGAGTTAATATTTAGATTGGATAACTATTTCTAGAAAAACTAATTATGGAATGTGATTTGTATAGTAGATTAATTAATTTATGGATTAATTAATGGATTCATGTACTTAGTTAATTGTTGGGTTAACTAATAGATTTTTTATATTTAACTAATTGATTGGATTAGTAAGGGAATAAGTATAATTAATTTAGTGAATTAATTATCATGTTTTAAGTCAAGGAATTAAGATAATTCATTGAGTTAATTATCTAGTTGACTTGATTGGGGTTAATAATAATTAATTATTTCCTTTTTAGATGTTGAATGGTTAATTAATTGTAGAATTAATTGATGGGAAATTGATTTTGTTAATTATTTGTCGAACTAATTAACATAATTGATTAATTAATTTATGAATTAATTAATGTATGGGATTTGGGGTGTTAGACATGGCGTTCTACACCAATAATATAAATAAATGACTGGGATTTTGGGTGTTAGACATAACATTCTTCACCAATGGTATTTTGGGTGTTAGACATGGCGATCTACACCGTTGATAGATCTCTCTGTATTGTTGAGTTTTTGGGGTATTAGACATGGTGTTCTACCCTAATGATAAATAATGATAAATGGGATTTTAGGTGTTAGACATGGCGTTCTGCATCGATGGGATTTTGGGGTGTTAGACATGACATTCTATGAAAATGATAAATAAATGAACCAGATTTAGGGTGTTAGATATGGAGATCTACACCGAATGAGAATTGAGGTGTTTGAAATGGCATTCAACACCAAATAAATAACAATAATGAATTATGAAATAAATGAGAGATGTGGGTCAAACATGAGTTAAATGTGATTAAACAAATAAAGGTTAAGAATTATTAGAATTCCGACAGGAGCCGAAGTTAGTATTGAGGCAGGAGCAACCATAAGAACCTTAGAGGTAATAAATGATTAAATAGTGAATAATTGATAAAATGTTAAAAGGTATTTATGCTTGATAAATATGATTGTATGATTCTTGTGTAGACTCTTATTCTAGATACAAGACAAAGTAGGTATCGTCATTGGGTGTCCCTTTGGAACCTGGATGGATTGTTGGTTATTTATTCAGTTATGTTATTGCCTTGTTATATCTGCACACTGTTTTTTATATTGTATTGTCTAGATTGAGCTAGACAAATGGTGGTATCGGCCTACTGATATATATGTATCACACCCTATTCGGGCCGCCATTACACTGAGGTACCTGAGTAGACTTTCTTGTTTGTAGGATTGTGGACCTTTTATTGTGGTGGTTACTTATACTTGGGAGTTAGGAGTAAAGGACCGAGTAGGAGCTCAGGATGCTCGTGGAGATCGCCCTTGGGTATTTGAGTCTTTTCTTTATTTTTTTATTGTAATGTAAAGCATGTTGCTTTGTTTACTACTTTCCGATATGTATCACCATGATGTGCTTGAATTTTATAAACAGGAATTGGCCATTTTCATTATTCATTTGATTATTTTTTTACATATGGTTTTGCTATTGTCTGAGTTTATTATCTATTTCTAATGTGAAATCTAAATATGAGGGTATATTCTCCCCACTGACTATCCATAGACCCTCACTACTATTTGGTATCCTCTGGAATACAGGGAGACACGTTTGAGGTCATGTGATGATTGGTCTAGCTATTGGTTCAAGGGTAAGCCAGGTCGGGATGTTATAGAGGTTGTTCAAAAAAATACAACAAAACCATTCAAAAAATAACTTTTAACATGCATTTTAAAATTCTTAAAATTTAAGTGGGAGGAAAATGAAAATAAGATTCTAATAAGCTTAAGACATGCAATAGGTGAAAATACTATAAGACAAATAGAAGATAGTGGTGGTTTATTTTATGTTTAGTGGTGGTTTTAATTACCTTTAAAAGGTTTTATGATGGTTTTTTAAAACCAAAATGAAATGGACAATCATTAAATATTTAACTATGTTTTTATTTTTTCATTATGGTTTCATTTTTCATAGATAAAATTTATTTTTAGAGGTAGTCTGATTTTAATTATCAGTGGTTTTTCTGATTATCAATGGTTTGAACCTGCTCTAAATATAGAAATTTAACATATTATATAGTGGTTAAATCCACCTCTATTTTATTCATGGTAGTTAAAACTTCTTATAGTTATGAAGTTTCAGAAACAATGGAATTTATTTCCACTTTGTCCATAAAAAACTAGTACACAAAAAATATATGCAAAAAATTGGAAACCAATAAAATATAACAAAAATAGTAACTTTCATACATAAATAAACATTATATTACATATAATATAACAATATCAAATTAAATCATTGTTTAAAAAATATCAAATTTCAAAAAATTTAAACATAAATATGATTCCTAGATACTCTACTTAGATGCATTCCCCTAAACCTCCATTATTCAATTATGTTGCTTCCCATCATATTCTTCCCCAATTCCCAACTCTGGTGCCTATATTTAAAGTAGTTAACCATACACCAATAATGATAATATTCAATGAATAATAAATTAAATATAATTCAAATGATATATGATTTGATCTAAATTCATTTTAAGTAATGGAACAATAATGAAGAATTGGTAGCAATGTGCTTGCCCAGAATTATCATAACATACAATAGCCTTAGTTAAGTTGGAAGATATATGACATGTTATGGTATGGAAAACCAGTATTGTATTATTGTAACATAAAATATCCTCAATTGAGTTAGAAATACTATAACTTTTTTACTATATATTTTTCTATAAACATATATAATTCATTAAATCTAATCTCTTCATTTAAGATTAGATCTAAAATATCCTCAAACACCAAGTCAACCTTTCCACATCAGTTACTTGTTATGGTAACCATCTCAACCAATAATTATAGCCATGATAATAATTTGATCAATGGTCAAACTCTATTCACAAACATAAAATTTAGATATTGAAACTATAATTTTATTATAATTAATTAATTTAAATTTTAACATTATTTCAATTATATTAATAAGAAACACACTCTACCTCATAAAATATTATTAATTATAATCATTTTATTATACATGATTGAAAGTATAAAAATAAACTAAGTAGTTGATTTAAAATATTTGATATTGAAATAAAATTTTCATTTTAACATCACACACACAACTTTATGTTCCCTTTAGTCAACATTCTAATATTTATCATTCCTAACCATATATTGTTTAACACTGGATAATGATTGATTTAAATCTCCTTGGTATAAACAATCCTTTATTTGAATCTTATATAAACATAAATCTATCAAGTCAAAAATATAAATCATTTCCTCAACTTATTTCAGTTTCATAGACTCTAAAAATAATCTTAAATAGAAATTTTTATATCAATGAAAAATATATAATTTTATAAAAATTCATCATTATTCTAATAATAGAAATGGTGTTCTAGATAAATTATTGACTTTGGAACCACTAGTTCAGGTACCATTTTTATCACAACCTATATTTATACTATTGATTTCAAGTGTAGCATAAATATAAGATATTAAAAGTAATTTTATAAAGAATTATACAAGTGAGAAACTTCTCACTATATTCTATATCGATCAAGAAACACTAAATAAATAAACTAATTAATGTTAAGATAATTTAGTGTGGTTTGGAAAATTCCATACACCCTCCATGAAAAACTATATTCAATTAGAATACTCAATGATACAAAGAATTATCTATCTTATTTTATTAATCTATTATATAGTTTATAATAATGGTAAATGAAATTTCACAAGCTGAAACAATACTACATGTTATCATAATTATCATGAGATTATGATGTGGATTAATTTAATTATTGAAGACCTATTTTTATGGGAGATACTAAAGAAATATTTAAAGTCATTTGAATTAGAATATTTACTGAATAAAAAAATAACTACTAAAGTGAAGAATATAAGTGTACATTTATGAAATTTACCACTCTTTCACCCTTAATGAGTGTTTCCATTTCTTTAGGAATACTTCCATTCATCTTCTGAAACAAAACAACTAATTCAATCTCCAATGAAAAGTCCTGATAATTACGTGTCTTGTCTAATTCCTTGAAACCATCATTAGAATTCATAATTGTACATGAAATCATATTAGGATAAGATAAAATAATATTAAAAAAGTATACAAGGTATGTGATTAATTGTACCTTATGCCATAGAGGTATAATGAGAACTTTATAACATAGAGTGGGTATTTCCACTAAACTTCTTTTGATATAGAATACCTAAAAAAATTCCTTGAATTTATTAATATAAAAAATAGTCCTTTAATTTATGAATATAAAAAACATTTCTTACATTTTTTAATATAAAAAAACAACTTACAAATTCTATTCCTAGTTGGTCATGTTTTTTTTAGGTTTCATTTTTAACATTATTTCTTTTTCTTCTATTCCTTCTTCTTCATTTTCACTATCCTTCATAATAATAAATTTTTTCATATCATTAGGTAAAAAAAATTTAGTCTATTGTTGTCGATGGGGTTTACGATCAAAAATCACTTCACCTTTATCACTCATATCATACATGTATTTCGAATTCATGTGGAAAAAATATTCCACCTATTATACACTCTATTATAAACACAATATACCATTTTTTATTAGGAATCTATAATATATGGATCATGTTCTTCCCACTCACTAGTATTAATCAACCAAGATAAATTGGCATAAGTAAATTGTAATAAATCTATCTATATAACCCTATTGATATTAACCCTCTTACATTTAAATAACACAACTAAAAAATTCCCATGATAATTTAACTTTATAATATCAACCAACATTCCATTGTAACATTGATATGAAACTATAAACATGCCACTATTTTTTGTTTTCAAACCATTATCATGATCAATAATACGAAACTTGAAACCACCAATATTGTAATCATTGAATCTCTTAGCATGATTCAAAGGAACTTAAGATAAAAACTTTAAATATTTGGATAGTTAATAATTATTATTATTATCATTAATTAACTATACAAGTTGATATAATTTTTTTAAATAATTTAGATAATTTTAAAAATATTCAAATAATGTATTTGATTAATAACTTACATGATGTGCAAACCATTCAATAATTTCTTTAGTAACAAATTTTGTTATCTCTCTCTCATTTTGAGTTTATCTCTTAAGATGTATTTTATTTGTGTACTTAATTATTCAACATAGTGATCAATAATATCAATATTGAGAAACACATATTTGTGTGTTTGTCTTAACTTCATATCATTCAAGGAAAATGAAGATAATTTTCTAACATATTGACCTAAAGTTGGAAACATTGATGACTCATTATTAGCTTGAAATTGACTTGGATTATCATCAAAACATCCCACTTGATTGAATCTTATCTCCATATAATCCAAATACCTTGAAAAAAATTCTAGATACTCTTCATCAAGGTAACCTTCTACAATATAACCTTATGGATGAGCTTTATTTTTCACATAGGACTTCAAATGACCAAGATACCAAAGGATAAAAGGTGAGAAATTAATAAATAAAGATTATAAATATTAACTAAGAAAATTATAATTTTTTAATGGAAACAATATTAAAATAAAATAACTCTCTATGAATACAACCATCGATAATGTATGGGACGTTTAATTTTAGCTTATTTGAAAAAATACACTGTGAGATGAATAATCAAAACCAAAAATGATGGTTTAAAGAACATATGTAAATGAAATAGTGCTCATAAAATTCTTTACTAATGTTTATCCAATTCATTGGGGTTTAATGTCTTCTTACAAAGATATCTAAATAATGTGTGAAAGTTAATTAGAATAGTGGATATTTTTTTAGGTAAAAAATTATGAATTACTAAAGGTATCTAGTTATGAATCAATACACGTGAGTCTTGAATTTTTAATCCCTATATCTTATAGATATTCAAATCAAAACATCTTGAAATATTACTATAATATCCATTAAAAACTTTCACATTTGTTAATCTTTGAAGGAAAACATCTTTCTAATGATTTTTATTTCAAAAATAGCTACCATATACTTCCCATTCTCATTTTTTCATTGATCACATTTTATATTGATTGCTTATAAGTCCTTATTATAATTTAGATGATCCTTTAATTTTACCTTCCGATTAAACAATGTAAATAACACATTATCACAAAAATTCTTCTCAATGTTCATAATTTCAAAATTATGACATAAAAAATTAAATTCCCAATATGGAATTTCAAAAAATATGATCTTTTCTTCCATTTTTTCTCCAATTATAATTTATGGTGTTCTAAATATTTTTCACTTTCATTAATCTAAAAATATTTTCCAAACTCTATACAAAAATATGATAATTATTCCAAGATCTATGATCTCAATAATAATTTTGGTGGAATCCTTAAATCAGTTTTTCCAATGAAATGTGACTTGTCAAACCAAAATCTATGAGATTTATCAAGTAAGCAATGATGACACATGAAGCACCACTTTCTACTATAAGGTATCCATTGAGACTCAAAATAAAATTTACAAATTAGATAATCCAATCTAGTGTGTATGTTCTATCCAGACAAATTTCCTAGTCCAGGAAAGTCACTAATGGTCCATATAATGGAAACATGAATTTTGAGCATATTTGTGGTGGATGCATATTATTTTTATACCCTGTTATTACATAACTCCCATAATTCATGAATAATAAGATGAATGTAGACATCAATGTCATTCATAGGCATCTTATTTATAGGAATAATCATTGATATGATGAATGAAACCTATTGCATACACATATAAGGAGTAAGATTATAATGGATCAAAATAACTGGAAAAATGTTATAACTGATACTTAAAGTGTGAAAATGATTTAATCCATTAGATTCTAATCCTAAGAATACATTTCTTAGATTATAATATAAATATAGATGTAATTAAGTGAAGGTATTCTATGATTTTGAATCTCTTGTATGTCTTATAAACTCATCCTTATTATTATAAATATCATGACACTTCATTTGTTTAGTGGGTTTAAATGTAATAAAAAAAAAATTTAAACTAAAATTTTAATATAAAGTAACATAAAATCTTTGCAACAATTTTCTTTTTTTTTCTTTTTGGCAGTACGCAGATTCAAACAAACATCATTATTTATTTATTTTCATATAAAAGTGAAACATCATGTTCAATTTTATCTATTTAATTTTTTTTCCAATAAAGCATACAATTATTAGTACATGTGTGTATATTCATATAATTGAGTCCAAGATTTATAATAATCTTCTCTATCTCATAAAATGATATAGGGATCTTAGCCTCAACAAATGCATCACACAACAATTCCAATATCTTAGAAATTTTATTAATCTTAATTCCACATAAATATTTTATGTGGTAAAACTTTAACAAAAAATAATTTTTTTAATATTTGAAACATTTTTTATACATTTCCTAATTTATATTTGTAACTAATTTAGAAAAATCATTTGTTTACTTGATTGAGTTTTCCCTTGTATTAGTCTCCTCATCTTATTCCATTACTGTGTTATTATCTTGATTGGGATTTCCTACAGTTCTGAAATCATAATTAATAGTTGGAAGATAAAAAACTAAATAAATTGATGTATTAAATTATTTATGTTGTTACCATACCATTTCTAAAAATCATTTATCATGTTTTGGAATTTCAGTATACACTCTTGGGGAATTTAATTGTTCATTTTGACTATATGCATAACTGGTACAATTTTCTATAACTTTTGATTCTCCAAGAAAAATACAACAAACATAACAAGGAAGAAATTATTTAAATATAAATTTCTCAAATAATTCATCTCTCTTAAACCATCATATGAATTTTTAATTAGGAAATGGAAATTTTATTCTTCCATCCACAGATCGATTTTCAAATGAAAAATCCAAAAAAATTTCGAACTCACAACATACTGATATGTGTTATATGGTAAGGTTATACAACTTTTATCCATATGTACATGACTTACTAATCTTTCAAATATAACATATAACTATATTATTATATATAAAAACAAAATACATTTAATTTCAAAAAGGAATACAATTGTAATTTTACAAATTAGGATAAACATATTAAGACACATAATTTATCTGTTCACAATAAATTATATTTATAAATTTATATTAAAATATTATATGACCACTTAAAAATTAAATCAATATATTTTTATAATTAATACACACAACTTATACCCAAAACACCCTTTCACGATTTATTTCACCATTTATAATAATATTCCACACTATAAAATAACCAAATAACACTAAAAAATAATTCAATCATACATAAATTTGTTATTTATTCTTTTAATAACGTTAACATCAATTTCATGAAGTATTTCACCATTTACCCAATTAAAAATATTTTTTACATGTAATTTAACTTTCATTTCCTTAAAATGTTTTTATATATAATGTTTATCACTTATCAATTCATGTAAAATCATTCTCAATCAATTGAACTCGATTCCAAAATCATTAAATTTACACTAAAAATTAAAACATAAGAGAAGTTCACATTTTTTTATAAAATCATCAAAATAAATATCAGAGAATCTAAGAGGTTGCCTATCTTAAACAATAAAAAACATCAACACCAATAATAGATCTAAAATTACCCCTCAAACATAAATAATTAATAAATCTATTAAACTACAAGCATTGAAAGAGAATTAGAAAATTTAAATTACTAAACCTAACTCTATTTCAAAATTATACCCCAAAATAGAGCACAAAATAAACAACATGTGATTAGGGATAAAATAATATGAAAGAGATTTCCCAAAATCATAGATAGGGTCTAATTCGGTAGGGGAAGAGAGGGAATCAAAGAGGGGGATCCGACATCAAAGCCAAGAGGGAAGCTGGCCTGGTGTCGAGAGATATCGAGGGGGAGGTCGAGAGGGGGTCTGGTGTCAATAAGCATCAAGGGGGAGGACTAGGGGGGTTATATGTTGAGATATGGTGGGGGGGGGGGGTTGAGGTAGGACCTATAAACTCAAACCTACGTCGATCACTTGTGGGGGGATACTGAGGCCGAGAGGCTCAGACCAGCAATAAACGATAGTGAGGGGGTGGTTGAGGCCAATAGGGTTTCTAGTGTGTGTGTGTGTGGGTGGGTGGGGGGAAAAATGTTTTTTAAATATAGTGGTGTATTTAAAGAAAACATTCACTAAATACTTTTTAAAATTATACACAAGCATTTTTATACAAAACTATAGTTAAATATCGATGCTCATTGTGGGTGGGGGTATAGTTTTTTCATTTAACCACTTCTAAAAACCACAAAAATTTACTACATTTCTTATAGTGAAAGGTCTCACCATAATTAATGCCTTCTTCTTGACTATATCCTTTAACTACAAGCCTATATTTGTTATGAGTGATGTTACCTTGCTTATCTAACGTGTTCCTAAAAACCCATTTGGTATCAATAATGGAATGATTGTTGAGTATTTTAATATGAGTAAACAAATTTCTCCTTGTAAATTGGTTCAACTTTTATTACATTTAAAGTACCATATTTTCATTGTTAATGGAATAAAAAATATTTATGGTCTATTTGTGTGAAACAAAAGCATGATGTTCAACCTCATTTAAAACTGGTATTCTAGTGTGTGTACCAGCTTGAAAATCATCAATAAAATTTTCTTAAGGATGTCATTTAACTTCACCCATGCCTTGGTTAAAGGGATAGATAATGGTTATTCCTTAACATCAGTTTCTTTATAAGTAGGTGGTTTATTTAATGTCAAATTATTTAGGTCAACCTTAAAATCATCAATTTGGGGATGAGGTTTAAGAAAATTCTCAAAAAATTTGTTATAATTTGATTATTCTATGGTATTTTTCCTTTTATTAAAGATTTAGTATTCTTTACTTGAGTTAGAGAATATATAAAAAATACTTTCATTGGATTTGGGTCAAATTTTCTCTTTTTTTATTTTGTGTTAAGATTATAGTAAAATTACACCCAAACACCTCAAAATAGACAAATTTTAGATTTTTTTCCTTTCCAAAGATCATTGGGGGTCTTCTTAAGGATGGTTTTTATGAGAACACATCCCAAGGTATAATAATAGGTATTTACCTCCTCAACCCAAAAATATTGTGGGAGTTTAAATTCATTTAGGTGAGTTCTTGAAATCACTTTTATATTTCATTTCCATCTCTTAACATCCCTATTTTGTTGGGGAATCCTAGGATAATAATAAGAATTATTATAACCTTGTGGATCATAAAGTTCATAAAAACCTTATTATATAACTCTCCCCAATAATCACTCATAATTGATATTGTAATGGCCGAAACCTCTCCAGTCCATTACTTTTCTGAAATTTGGTGTTTGAGGTGTTCTGGGAAGTCAAGGTGACTTATCCCCAACACTTTTCCAAATTTCTAGTTCTGTAAAAAGTGTTTCTAGTTTTTTAACTAGTACTATAGGTGATACATTTGTACTATTGGTGAGTCATTTGAACTCTCAGTTTTAGCATTTCATTTTAAAATATCGGTGTCAGCATGTCATTTTGAACTGTCGATGTCGACATGTCATTTTGAACTGTCGGTGTTAGCGTGTAATTTTTCAATATCGGTGTTAGCATGTCATTTTGAACTATCGGTGTCGGCATGTCATTTTGAACTATCAATGTCAATGTGACATTTGTGAATAGTGTTTCTAGCTTCCTATAGTTTCACCCCTTTGACGTTTTCTTTGACGTAAAACACGTTCAAAGCCATGTTTTAAGGTATTTAAGGCTGATTCAAATCCCATAAATCCTATCATAATTTTTCCTAAGGGTACTAGTGCCTTTACTCAGTCAAACCTCATAGTGTTGATGAGATCCACTTTAATGGAAAATCTAAAACTGTATATAAATCATTGCTCCGTTTAGATTTTCAAAAGGTTGAGATATATTATGCCTTGTTCTTCCTTATCCTTTCTCTCGGTGTGAGGAACCCCAAGAATTTATTCCCATATGAGTGATGTGATTGAACCATAATCCTTGGATAATTCCCCCTTGAAGTTTCTTCCTGCTCCATGCACACCCTCTATTTTGGTGCAAGAAGCAAGTGTCGATCCATAATCGATAGAAGGTATGATATACCTCCGTTATTGTGTTTTCTTCGATCCTTCTTATCCCATTTCTACTTTCCATGTTATGGAATGTGATATCCATGTTTTTAATGGAGCTTTCTTAAGTGTCAGTTGGTGCAGTCTTGCCGTGGAATCCTCAGGTGGATGCAGTTGTTGCGGGGAGAGGTGATCGTGATTAGTTGTGTTGGAGTATTCATAAAGAATGTCAAGAAATTTTTGAGGTAGGGGATTCATGTCTTCTCTATTATTTTACATGCAACTATAGAGTTATCAAGTTTTATCTCACTATATCACAATGGAATTGACATAATAAATATTTTAATTGGATAAATAAATTGGTATCGATTGTATGTTATTGCCTCTTATTTTTTCTTGATAGTGTGATATCTATGCTTGCTTTGTTTAGCATGTCATTCTTGAAGGAAATTGGTAAAGAACATAAACTGGGATTAATTGTAAATTATTTGTCCAAAGATAAAGAGGCATGTAAATGAATCCGGTTGTTGCTATTGTAAATTCATGACAATCAAATTGATTCAGTAAGCATGTTTAATTAATTTGTGATAGCTATGAAAACTTTCTATTTAGGTTTCCCATAATTGTAACCTACTAATAATGAATCGGATAATTCAAGATGGATTAAATATCCATTTTATTGATAAAAGTTAATGCCTTTTAGGGTTCTAAGTCACCCTCTTTCTTATAAGGCTGAATGCCTTCTGCTTTGGAGCTGTGAGAGATCGTTGCGTGTGAATGAAAAATTAATTATTTAGGGCCAAGAGCCTAGTTGCTTTTTTATTTCATGCTGCTTGTGATGTGTTATGATCCTGGATGGATGTTGTGAGATGTGGGGTTAGGGAGCCCCAGTGGTTGTTCCAGTAGTTGATTCCTAGAGTGGCGAGGTGCATCGGTTTATGCATGTGGGTTTCGAGGAGGTCACCAGGGATAATGAAATGGGTTGGATGTGAATATTGAATTCTTTTTGAATATTTTTGGTTGTTTATATAATTTAATTTACCCACTTCTTAAGGTATCTGGTCTTGCTTACCCTCATTCCAAAAGAGGAAAATACATGTAGGGTATGCCATGTGCTTTCTGTGTTTAGCTTCTCAAGGATGGATGGGTCTACACACTTGCTATAGGCGGAAAATACTCGACGGGTACTTCACCTACTCACCATGTTGATCCCCCTATGTTTGGTATCTTATAATGTTTTTCTATAATACCTAGGAATATGGGAAAGTAATAATGCTCTTAATAAATGATTTAATAAATGATGTTAACCCATGGGGTTGGAGATTGTTAGGATGCAATGCTAAGGTAATATTTCTGAGAAGTTGTAGACTTGGTTTGGTTATTCCATGAGGGCATGGAAATTTGGTTTGATGATAATGAAATGTAATGTGGAATTCATAATTGTTAATTAATGGTTAAATAATTAATTAATGTAAAGTGAAATTGATAAAAATGCACAATTAACTTAATATATCTCTTTAAATGGTTATATGATTATAGGATATCTAGTCTTAGCAGTGCCATCTAGGAGTCCGAGAGACATTAGCTACAATTGATTCTAAGACTAGGTTTTTACCATAGTGTGGTTGTGAGCTATATTATATTCTATAATTTTTTTATTTATATACACTACTACACCATGTTGGTTATGGAAACTGACACCCTAAGGATTTTGAGCCCTAAGGGGGGGGGGGTGTTTTCCCCAACATTCCGATGGGAGTATGGATAGATGAATACCCACTTTGGCCCTGCTCTCTTCTCTTGGTAGTTACATATACTGGTATACATGACGGTTAGTTTTCCCCATATATGTTTGTAGAGAGATGTAATGGCTTGTTGTTATTCACACACATATATTCTGGATATAGTTTCCTATGGACTACTATAGGTGTAACATGTATATGATGTGATGGATTGAGGACCCTTACTCGACGTATGAGCTGTTATGGATTGAGGTATAATTCCCGACATATGATACACATTATGAGAGCTATGGTGTCTCCCAGAAAATACTCGGTTACTTTAGTTACGTGGACGTAGTGTTTATGTTGCATGAGGTTCATGTTGTGGTGCTACGCACATGTGTCTGCGGGCAAGCCTTTTTGGAGAGATATGCTTAGGATGTGTGACGTTGGGGTAAAGTGGAAAACCAATGGGTAAGTGATAGCGAGTTACCCTTGATATTATTTATTATATTATATACTCTTGTATGCGATACTTGGTGAGATTAGCCATGGTGAGGCTATGAACATAGTATAACTGTTTAGGTGATGATTTAGTTTCACTTGTTGTTCACTGTGCTTTAGCATACTTTATTTACTTTTGCATGAGAGGTTTAGGGGAGGATCCTACTGAGTATACTATTATACTCACCCTACATATATATAAATGTTTTTTCAGGTCACTTGGAGTAGGTTGGAGATCGAGCTGGTTACTACTAGCTTGGGGTTTCATGAGCTGTTCAGGCTTCGTGGTCGCTACTGTTTTACTTTCTTTTGGTACTTACAATTTTCCCTTCCAGTTTTAATAGTTATTTCATGACATTACATATGTGTAATTGGGATTTCTTATATATTGTAGTCTGAGTTGGAGTTGGTCAGTGTCTGTCTTATCTCTCTCTTTCACATGTGTTATCTTAGAGGCTAATTCCTTCCATTTGTGTGTTACTATACCCTCAGTGCTAGTTTCCAACCCAGGGCCTACTAGAGGAGGGAATCAGGGGTCACTATCTCTCTCCTCTCATTGATGAACCAGGAGGGGTACAATTTGTCGTGAGGGGGTCATGAAAGATATAATCTTATATACTTTTTCATTTTTGAACTTCTTGGTACATTTAATAATTAATTTATAAGACTCTTTTTATGATCCAATAAATAAAACCAAGTAAATATTATATAATCATTAACAATTAAAAATGTATAATATTTACCTGCTATACTTGCAACTTGGGTTGGTCCAAATAAACGAAGATAAAAAAGATCAAGGACCTTAGAGGAGGAAGATTACCTTTTAGATTTAAGGAATATTTGTTACTTACCATGTTTGAAAGGGTCACACACAATGTCATTTTTGGAGTGAAATTTAGGAAAATCATGTACTAGTTAATTTTGATTGAGTTTAAAAAGTGTGTGAGTAATAAAATGACCAAATCATCTATGTCATATCCATGAATCACTATCTTGTGAACTTAGATAATTAATATATTGGTTAGGATGATATTTTAAATCAATAACATAAACATTTTGAAATTAAGAGGATGAAAATAAAATATTTCCATTGGAGTCAAAAACATTTCAAACCTCATTTTCAAAAGAAAATTTAAACTCACTATCACTCAATTGGATAATAATAATAAAATTATGTTTTAAACCATCAACATATAAAACATATTTAATAATGGTATAATTTAAAAACCAATATTACCAATACCAATGATCTTAATCCTTGAATTATCACCAAAGGTGACATGGACCTCATCAAGCTTTTCAAGATGGCTGAACCCAGATTAGTCATTATACATGTGTCTCAAGCATTGTTATACATATACCATGTAGCTCCTTGGTATTTTCTCTTAATATATATTTACTGAAATATAATCAAGATACTAAAGCCTTTGGTACCCAAATAAATTTGGGATTTTTAATATTAGCTAAAATTATAATAAATCTATTTTTGACTAGGAATACTTTTTAATATTTTAAAGAATAATTTTGAAGTTAGGCGTTGAGTCAGCATCGGAATTCGGGACCTAGGGAGGCTCCTTATTGATATAATAAAAATATTAAATATATTATATCATTCACATGCAGTTTTTATAAAATAATGGGATTGCACCTGAATGGAGTCTCAGATGGAAAATATGAGTCCTCCATTCAATCCAAAATATATTTTTTCCCCTTAGTGTGATATAAAGTTTGTGTGAATTGAGTGTTTGGATTAAGAGCAATCATGGGAAGATAAATAAATAAATAAATAAATTTATTTATTTATTTATTGTTAAATAAATGGAACAAAACATAATCTACACTATTTAATACTTCTTATGGAAAATACCTAGGATTATCCACATTACCCTAGGTATTATAGAGACGTTATTGGGAGGAGATTTCTTGGATGGAAGAAAACATATCATGGTGTATCCATTATTTTTCCAGGAGTTCATGGATATCTCCATCAACATAGTTGTAGAACTGTTATTTATCAATGATCAATCTAAACTCAAGGTAGGGATTTTTTTTGATTAATATTGTTTTGTTATCCAATGTTGAACATGAATTAATTAACCTAATAAGAATTGATTTTCAGATCAATGGTTTATTAAAATTGATGTTTGTATCTTACTAGAATTAGGAATTAATATTTATTTGTTGATCCCAATTTATTATTGTATATTCATCATTCCCCTTTTCAATGAACATAATACAATCCAAATAATGGATGATGTTTGTTCTCACTATTAGTGTTTTGTTCTTTTCTCCCCACATTCTTCGTGCATTCATCATTGACATTTAGTTTGGCTAGTAAATTGAAAAATACCCAAGGAATTATCATTGTACATTAAATATTTGGTGAAATGGATCATTTCTAGAGGTATTAATTTGGGGTTGAGGGAATAATAAAAGTGTGATAACGATGAATGATGATTCATTTATGGATCATAGGTGTCCAGTTCATGAGTTTGGAATTTTGATGATGCGGAGTGAAGGTGGATGATTCCCGAGTGAATAAGTGGATAGAATCTATCCAACGATGATAGTCGGGCTTAGTTAATCCAATATCTATGTTTATCAGTGGATTTGGTGGTGGAATTGTAGGTAGAAAAGGTTCCAGCATAACTGTATTGAAAACCAGTGGGTTCTAGAAAAAACCAACATACATGGTGTGTAGTCTAAAGTACACAAGTCATGTAGTCCCATTACTACTATGGCTAAGATTTTAGAAAAATAAAATATTACATATCATGTGGGACCTACCACATATCGTATAACCTGTTCCTAGTGAATCAATATGAACCCTTGGGGTACATGAGAATGGAAATGGCTAGGTACATAGGAATGACTATAATACATAGGAATGACCTGGTACTCAGAAACGACTAGGGTACCTACACACAAACAGGTACACATGCACAACCAGAGTACATGAGTATATCTTAGTACTCAAACATGGACAGGGTACCCATACATGACTAGGTACATGGGCATGAAAAAATCACACAGGCATAATCCATAGTATATGTGAACATTCTGGATTATACAGATATACCCATGGTATCCAATACACACTGTGTATACCCCTATACATGACATGTACTTTTTCCAAGGTAGTTTGAGGCCCTCATTATATTCAGTATGAACCAGTATCTCTAGGTTGTGTCACCATGGTTCATCCCCATCAGGGTACAATGATGCATCATGTCCTAAGTATAGGATTTGATCCCTTCTTTAGGATAAATCTTAGATAGAGTTAAAGTATCCCTTATTATGGTTAGGGTATGATCCTCTATCACTTTTCTTATTCCCTAGGTTGGTTTAGGAATATTATTACTGACTATCAGGGAATGATATTCCCATCCTATTGGGTTATCCTAGTTAGGTTTAGGAATCCCCCATAGGCCATGGGTGAGATCCCCTATCTGTGTATTTAAATCTTCTGAGTTACAGTGTGTACAACTTCATGGTGAGGACCAATGATCATGAACATTCAAATGAGCACCATCAGTGTTATCAAACTTGTGGAATGAATTCTCCTATGTGTTTGATATTCATACTCAGTGTTGGTCTCCATCCCTTGACCTATTGAATATGGGATTGGGGTGTCACATTTGACTTGTTACTATCTAGGAGATCCCTAGTGGGTTGGGTCATGATAGAGTGGTATCATAGGGGTTTTTTATTAGGACTAGAGTTTATTGATGCTCTAGCTATGAGGCCTGGTTGGGAACTAGGTAAATAATGTTAAAGTGTTTCAAGTTTGGCTATTAGGTTAGGGAATAAATTTTTGGTGCAGAAACCAATGTATCTATTCACTAGAACTCTGATAACCTTCTTATTTACTTAGTACATGCAGGAACTGGTTTCAGGGAAAAAATTTATACATACATCATATAGGAATGGGTTATGGTTTCCATATCCTTTTTAAATCAGCTCCCCAGATATGCTCTTTGACCATGGTGTTTATTTTCTATTTCAGGATTCCACCATGATGATAGCTAGCTTGGATCCCATAGTAGGATTGTTAGGATGGTCTACCTAGTGATGAGGATTCGGTAAAAGGTCTTGTTCAGGAGGTGGTGCCTTTATGTGTTTTTCCAACCTTACCACCATCCATTGAACATAATCCTGTATTGAAAGTACTAGATTAGGATGTACATAGGATGAGATCACTTTATTATTTTCAAAGATAGGAAGTTGAGGACTGTCTTGAGGTAGTTACATGAGTATTCTACCTAGTTAGGACACCTCCAAATCAGATAGTGGTCCTAGTGGTGAGCCTCCTTCATGGATCCATTGGGCGATGGTGAAATCTGGTGAACTATATTTGTTACAAGTTTTCTCTCACTTGGATTAAGTTTGAGCATCTATTCACAAATGAGTTATATCTATCCATGTTGTGAGATGTATGCATCTAGGAGTTTTTGGAGATTTAGTAGGGAAGCATGTCTTTGGAAGAGTATTCATTGAGGTTAACTAACCTCTTATGATACTCCATACATATAGTTTGAGATATGTTGTTTCAAGAATGGACCTTCAAGTATGACCTCTGTAGGGATATTCAGGATGGTGTGATATCTCTTTTTATTCCCACTTATGCTGGATTTCTCGAGTGAGATTTGGTCTTGGAGAGTTTATTTTCAGAGCAGTCACTAATGGTTAGTGCTGGTACTAGGAACTATGGAGTGAAGAATTAGGAAACTAGAAGATGAAATAAAAATCAGTGTTCCAAACATATGAATCAATTATAGAGATAGTCTCAGGACTAAGGTTATATAGTTCAGGGCTTATAAGATGGTTCTTCTCATATGAGAGAGAGGAAGTGTTTCTCCTGTGACAGGTGGGTAAATATAAAACAGGATTTTCTGACCCACTAGGCGGCTGATAGGGAGACATTTGATGGAATGAATCAGAAAAGGAAATGACTAGAGCAGAGAGGTCTATATGGAGGGGGATGTTTTTAGGGGTGCTGAGAGATCAGTAGGAGGTGGTCGATAGTTTTATCAGTTACGGACACCACCCCTAAGTAGTCCATGCTAGGCTCAGTAAGCTAGTGGTCAGAGATGAGGGTAGTTGTAGGCTTTGGGGCTTATAACCCATAGGCTCCAGAGACCATAAAAGGTAAGATCTATGTTTTATCTACATTATCTACATTATTGATAAACATAGAAACAAAACATTCCTTTCTTTCCACACCCCTTGTTCAAGATATAGAGATTCCAGTTAAGCCTTTGGCTCTACCATTATGCTTGGAGACTCCTAATGGAAGGGATTCAATGATCACACACTTCTACTGATAGTGTAACCTAACTATTGTAGGAGATATCTTACTTTAGGATCTCTTCATGATGACAATGAGGATTTATGACATGATTATAGGTATGGGCTATCTCTCTATATTAAATGCATAAAATGACTATTTTAGGTAGAGGATGTGGTGTGTCTATGTTGACGGGATGAGTTTCTTATTCTTTGATGAGAAAAAATTCCAAGAAGAGAAAGATATACTCATGCATAGGAGTATGCAACCGATTACTCATCAGTTAGATAATATGAACCAAGGAGCAGTGGATGTTAGGAGTTACTAGTTTCCTTCATTGGTGGAAGAATATGAGGATTTCATCCTTGAGGATGTTTTGGGCTTACCACCCAACCGAGAGATATAATTTTATATATACTTTCAAAAAAGAATCTCCTTGATATTTGCATTAGCATATTGGATGGATCCTATAGATATTCATGAGGTAAACATGTAGTTGGAGGAGTTATAGATTAAGGTCTTTGTCAGAATTAGTGTTTCCCCATTGGTAACCCTAGTGTAGTTCACCAAGAATCAAGATAGGAGATTGAGGTTGTGTGTGGATTAACATAACCTAAATTAGGTGATTGTAAAGAATAACTATCCACTACTAAGAAATGGTGGCCTCTTTATCCAGTTGAGAGAGAAAGATGATTCTTAAAGATTGACCTTAGGTCAGGCTATCACCAGATCTAAGTTCAGGATGAGGATATACAAAATATTGAATTTTTATTTCACTATGGTCACTATGAGTACTTGGTGGTTCCCTTAGACATAATGAACAACACATAAATGTTCATGGTACTAACAAACTAGATATTTCATCCCTTTTTAGATCGGTTTGTGATAGTCTTCATCAATGACATTCTAGTGTACTCAGCATCATAGGATGAACATATGATACACTTTTGGATGGTCCTTAAAATACTATGAGGGCACCATTTTTATGGTAATATATCAAATTGTTAGTTCTATATTTGAGAGGTCGACTTTCGGTGACATTTCATCTTAGAATAGGGAGCAGCAATGGACCCAAAAAAGTTTGAGTCATTGAAAGCATGGGATATACCTAAGAGTGTGACTGGTGTATGAAGATTCCTTAGGTTGGCAAGATACTATAGGAGATTCATAGCCAATTTCTATAAGATTATGGAACTATTTACCACTTCGACCTGAAATAGAAAACCTTTCATATGGATTAAGAGGCACCAGTAGGATTTTCAGGAGTTATGATAGAGGCTGAAGAGTGACCCCATCTTGAGACTTCTAAAAGAGGGTGTTGAGAATGTAGTGTTTTGTGATTCTTATAGAACTAGTCTTGGATGTGTTTGGATTCAGAGGTAGGACATGATTTTATATGGGCCCCGATAGTTTAAATCACATGAGTATAACTACACAATCCATGATATTGAGATGGAAGTAGTGGTCTTCACCCTAAAGAAGTGGCAAAACTATCTTATGGGTGAGTCATTTATCATCTATTTCTACTATAAGAGCTTAAAGTGTATATTTTCACAAAAGGATCTCAACTTGAGATAGTGGTGATGGATATAGTTCTTCCAGGATTATGACTTCGAGATAGTATATAATCTTGAGAAGGTGAATGTGGTAATAGATGCTATTAGCATGAGATCTTGTTTTCAGCTATTTATTGAGGCATCAAAGATTTTTTCCTCATTAAAATTGTCTTTAGTAGATGAGGATGGTATATCTTACCTTCAGTCGATGGTTGTTACCTCTATTATTCTATAACATATCAGGGATTCTCATATTGGAGATACCAATTATGAGACCTTGTGTGTATATATATCCACTATATGTTCTCCTGATGGATTTTATGAAGGAGGGGATAACATCATCATTTTTTGAGTATGGACCATGGTACTAGTAATACTGTGGGAGGATGTTTTGTAGGAGTTTCATACGTTCCTCTTAGTGGTGAATCCAAGAGTGTAGAAGATGTACCAGGACCTTAGATGCCAATTCTAGTGTCCAAGGATGAATAAGTGTGTAGTGGAGTTTGTATTTTGATGCCTCACTTGTCAGTAGGTGAAGGATGAGCACCAAGTTTGAGTGGGTTTAGCGCAGCCCATTGAGGTGCTGGAGTGGAAGTGGGATGGTATCTTTGTATACTTCATGAAGGGTCTTACATGATTTTCTAGAGGACATGATATAATATTGGTAATTATAGACTAAATCACCATGTATTCCCACTTCTTATCCATCCAAGAGAAGAGTTTAATAGAGATAATGACATACCTTTACATATAGGAGATATTCTAGCTTCACAGAGTTCCCTAAATAATATTAATAACTTTAGACCATGATTCCCACTTCTCATCACAATTATAAATATGATTACATAAGTCCTTTTGGAATTTGTTTCTTTTGAGTATGGAATTTCACCCCCAGATAGATATCTAGATTGAGTAAACCATTCAGGTTATGGAGGATATTCTTTGGGATTTCATGTTAGGTTCTAGCCATATTTGGGATGATCAACTTCCCTTGGTGGAGTTTTTGTATAAATACAATTATCAATCCATCATCAGTATGGAATCATTTGATTTTTGTGGAACTATGTTGTTGTTTTATTATATTTTTTACTTTTATTTCATTAATGTTATGGTGCCCTTTTATTGTATTTACTCACTTTTAGTTTGGTATGTTTTGTTAAAACATTTTCAAAATTGGATTTGAAAGGGGTGTTTTAAAAAGGAAAGGTCTTACCTTATGTTAAGGTTTTAAATAAAAATTGAAACATGATAAAGTTTGGTTTTGCATTGAAAAAATGTTAATGATCCTTTATAAATTGTTTTAAAATAACTATTTCTCACCGGATGGTTCTATAATTGTTTTCTTCAAAAAATTTCTATTTTGGTGATTTAATAGTGTTTTGATAAAAGGTTTCTATCCTGATATTCTATTTTGAAATAAATGGGGATGTTTCAAAAAGTGATTTATATCATGTTATTGGGTTTTGGTATATTTTCATTTGAAAAACTATTTTATATCTACAATTCAAATTATCATTAATGAAATGTATTTTTTAAGATAATGGAACAAACACTTTGGTTAAATCCTACTGGGTGCATTTTTTCTCACATCTTATACACACCAATGGGTGTATACAACTCTCATGTCATATTTCAATTACCCAATATCATTTTCCTCTAGCTGTTATTTGGTTGGTTCTTTAATGGATGTTGTGGGGTGTGGATAATGGCCATGGGGTCACATAGAGATAATTTTTAGTGGTTTGAATTATTTTTGTTTTATTTTTTGGATGTTATATATTTTCCATGTTGGATAGACCTTTATTTTAGTTTCATGTGATGACTATTTCCCTATTTTATTCAGTTATGGCATGATACTATTTTTTAGTTTTTTTCACATGTTTCATTATACTCTATTTGGATGTTTCATTTTTATTGGAACTACTTATTTTTGTGCATGGGATTTCGATATATGGATGGGTCATGTTAGAATTTTGGGTGGAATCTGTGTTCAGTTTATTTAGATTTTGAGGGTGAAATCATTCTTGTAAAAATAGTTTTGATACCCTAGAAATAGTTTCCAGTATGAGGCAATCAATAATGAACCATGGGCCTTGTAGAAGGTCGAGTATGGTGACAGGTCTATTTATCCTGATCCGGTTCATTACAAAATGGCTTTAGAGCGACCTCTTGATATTTGGGGTATATATTTGTAGTATGAAGACTAGGATAATCATCGAAACTTAGGATCTATTTTATGAGTAAGTTCTTGATCAACACCTTTCATGATGAAACTTGGTTTTCCATGGGTCTTTAGGATTTCATCTTAGATTTTGATTCTAGTTTTGAATATTTTAATAGTGTTGTAATCTTGATGGATTTATATAAGATACAGTGGGGGTATAATTATATTTTTTTATGAAATTATAATGGTGGAAGAGTTTCATCATTATCTCACATATCATGTAAAACCATGTAGACCCCATTTAATTGGTCCCAAATAATTCTCATAGGCTACTATCTAATTAACACATGGTCCACCAAACCATGTGACCAAGTTGTGTGAAACTCTACATACCGCTTAGAATTTTTTAAAACTATATTGGTTTCTAGAACCTAAGGTAGTTTCCACTAGTGGTAGATGGACTAATTAGGGGTTTTTATGATTTTATGATAACATTGGAATAGATTTTATTTTGTGTGACAAGTTATATTTTTCCATGAGACCTTTTTTATGCCTTTGTGACATGTTGTGTGTGCGTTTTTAATATTTTTATTTTAAAAGATCATTTTTTTGCGTGAAAATAATTTTATGAAATGGTTTTATAGTTAAAATAAATTTTGATAGTGGATGTGTAAAGGAATTTGACTCTCTTGAAGTGATTTTTCAGGAGTGGTTAGTTTTAAAAACAAGATTAGAAAATGTTTCTTTTCAAAATGAGAGTGTATTTTATAGATTTTTTTGAAATGGAATTGTGTTTATTTTAAGGGTTTGGTTTTATAATGGAACCCATGGAATGTTTATAAAATAATATAAAACCTTATGAAATTCAAGAAGGATTCTATTTTAAATAAGTTGGTAGTTTTCAAAGTTGTTGTAATTGTTTTGGAAATTTATTGTAGAGATAATGGAATAATAATCCATCGAATGTGTTTTTTCATTGGTTCCTAAACAAATAGTAATGTTTTAAAACATGTATGATTTCAATTTTTTTTAATTCTTTAAAATGTGAAATTTAAAAAGAAATCATTTTATATTGTGATCTTCTTTTGGTGATTTAGGTTTAATCCATTGGTTTTAAATGAGATGTTTTGGAAATGTGGTGTGTAGATGATTTGGATTCATGATTTAGGTGAAATTGATGTACCTCCCAAAAATTCTCAATTGAAAGTATAAAGTTGATCTCTTAGGATGAGATTTGACCATATTTTTTTTGGTTTTTGACTCTACCCAGACATTAAATGGAGTTGTGGAGCTATATTCATTCTCATTCTAAAATTCTATAAAGCATTATTTTCTCTTGATTCAATAGAGTAGTTGAATATGTTCACTTGATGAGGGGTATATTCTTGGAGTCATGTTTCTTCTTATGGGTTGAAGCCTTTGATGAAACCTATTTTTGGGATGACCCATAATTTTGAGAATTTATTTTGTGTTTATTGTGGAATTATTATATTTTTCCCTTATGGATAGTAGTGAATATTTTTTTTAGAATCCTTTATTTCCTAGGTTGTGTTTTCTTAAGATGTGTTGGCACTTGATATTGGTTATGGTGGGATTAGAGTCTCAGTGGGTTAAATAAGAGGGGGGCTTAGGTTTATGATTTAGTATCTAGGATGGGTGTTCCATTAGTTTAGTAGAGCACATTTTAGTGCTAGATTTAAATTTTGTGGGTTCTCCATGAGATGTTGTTCTAGGATTGAGGTCATATATTACACTTATTGAATATTTTGAATTCATTCAGGAACCCATGTTTTTTATTCAAGATTCATGTTGTGGATTTCTTTCCCTTTTCTCATGTAGAGATATGTTTTATGGGTTTTGGATGGATACGATCTTATGAATTTTTCAACATTTTTATGCGTTTTTTTCCTTTGACTGGTAGATCAACTTTTTTAGGAAATTTTTTTGTGTTAAGTTAAAAGATAACATTTCTTTTAGTATTTTATAAAGATTCAATACTTTTGGTGATATTTCTTAGAGACATGTGTCTCTCTTTATCTCAACATTGAAAATGAATTCTAAATGGCGGGGATACCTATAATAAGTATCTATTATTCTAAGATCATGTATCTCTATACTTAAAGTGGGTTGTTCTTAGTGAAATTCAATGATGTTGTGGAGTTTTTCTATTTCTTTTGGAGATTTTTTTCTATTACTAGTGGTTACTTTCCTTTGTACCTCTCTATTTGATTTCCCACACACCCATCTCTAGTCATCAAATGTCTGGTGACCCTCTTTCTATTGTGTTTAACCTTTAATGAGGACTTTTTAGGGTCATAAAGTGGTATGGTAGGGAGAATTATCACACCCCTATGTCAATTTTTATTTATTTATTATAATGATACCCAATTTTCCAGATGTTTAATGGGTGTTTCGGGAGGTTTTAGGGAGTTTTAGACTAAGTCTGAAATGGTCCACACATTATCCTGGAGAGAACACGCCCAGCCGACCACCTCATCTTTATGCATTTTCAAGGGTGAAGAGTAGATACAACACGGTGTAGGGGTTGGTGTGTGGTGGGTGTTTTATAGGGGTGTTTCATAAGGTTTAGGGAGGAAGGCTACACCACAGTGGGTGATGGTTGTGCCGTGGTGGGTGCTGTAAAAGGTTAAAGGGAAACAACTATTTCTCAATGGATTAGGCTATAATGTGTAGTTTAGTCCGGTGTAATCTTGTGCCGTAGAGAGTGGGATATATCATGGAGGATTAAAATTTACTAATGGGGGCTTCCACTAGGGAATCAGGAGGCTAAAACATAGGGTAAAGGGATACTCTATAGGAGTTCAGTCAAGAGGACTCCATGTCATAGCATGGATGGATATGTCATAGTAGCTCTAGGGGCTTAGGTGTAGTGGGTATATCATGGAGAGACCCTCCATGCTACAACCCTATGGGATACACTATATAAGTTCCCAGGGAAGGTTTGTTGCATCATGGTGGCTAGGGAAATGTTGAATCTTAGTCTACCTAGTTATTTTTAAAAGTGATTTTACACTTTTCCCCTATTTATTCTTAGTTGTTTGAACACCTTTATTTCCTCTCCCATTCAATCAAACATGGGGCGTGGACTAGGATTTTATTACCTCCTTCATCCTTTTATCCAAAGCCATTTATTTTTTATTTTAGGTGGATATTTGAAAGTAAATCCCTCCTATGTTCTTGTTCTTTTTTTTATTTTCCTTTTTTCCTCTATTCCTCCTCAATTTCTTTTTTAGGGAATCCATATTACTGTGTGGGGTGGAATTAAGGAAAGAGATAAATATAACTAATGGGTTTTTGTTTTTTAGGGTTCATGAGGGACTTTCCTTTATTAGTTTTATATTCTCCATCAATGAAAACATGTGACTGCTTATTTCAATGGATTTACACTTGATTTAAAGTAGGTTTTTTATGAATTCCATTTATTTTTCATTTAATTGAATTTTTGGTGTTTTCTAACCCCTAATTTGATGAACTAAATCTATATACTTTAATATTATAAAATTTGAAAAATCTTTAAAGTGGTATTTCTCTTGGTATAAAGTAATTTTTATGTGTTTTATAGTTTTCAAAGTGGTTTTTGTTAGAAAAGTGTGATAAATTTCCCATGAGGCATGATTTATAATAAAAGTGAAGTTTAAAAGTTTTTGACCATATTTAGGTCAAGTATAGGGTGAAAATGCTATTTTTATTTGAATTTTTTGAAATATTTGAAAGTGGTTTGGTTTTATAATTTTTTTTAAATGGAAAATGAGTTGTGTTTTTAATAGTTTCAATTATGGATTTCAATGATTGGTTTTAAGAAATCCCTAAATATTTAATTTTAAATGAGTAAAGTTTACTCAGTATCCCATCATGATTTTGATGAGGTCATTTGTAACTTTTAAATATGTTGTTTTAAAATCACATGAGATCATCAATAGATCCCCCTTTTTATCTATCATACTTTATTTTCATTATGCATAGAGGGATATATGGTATACCATTTTTATTGATGCATATTCATGTGAAAAAGGGGTTTTTTCATGTGAGGGAATTGGAGGTTATGTTTTTGATTTATTTACTATGATTTATTATTGATCATGTGATTTTATTTTCTCAACTCCATCTGACATATCATGGGAAGCCTGAGTAGATAATTAGAAAGCTTGAATGTGTGTTACACTAGAATAGTGTGCATAGTTCCCTAGGATAAATTCAACCTCCTGGGGGTTGTATTGTAATCATTATAACCTGTAAGAGGAAACCAAATTAGTGGATAGGGATATAATAGGTCTTAGAGAGTGATTATGGAAACCAATTATAATACTGCTTCATGTTAAAGCCTAGAAATTTAGCCATGATTTCAAATACCATTGGGGATTATTTAGGGGATCCCATTCTAATCTTGTTGTATCCCCTAACTAGTTTGATTTGTGTGTAACCATGTCATAGTTTTATTTTCTTGTTTACTTTTATTTCATTTATTTTATGGTGAAATTTTATTGTATTTCCTATCTTGTGGCTTGGTATGTTTTGTTAAACCAATTTAAAAAGTGGATTTTAAAGGGGTGTCTTCAAAAGGAATGGTTTTACCTTGTTTAAAGGTTTTGAATAAAAGTTAAAATGAGTAAAAGTTTTGGTTTTTCAATGTTTAAGTATAAATTCTCCTTTATAAATGGTTTTAAAATGGATATTTTTTATTAGAGGGTTTGATTATTTTTTTTCCAAAAATGGTCCTATTCCAGTGATTTTAGAGTGTTTTAATTGAAGGCATTCACCCCTTCTATCTATTTATAAAGGAGGGGGGATGTTTTATAAAAATTATTTATGGTATGTTATTGGGTTTTGGTATATATTTATGTAAAAAACTATTTTATATATTTAATTCAAACTACCATTAATGAAATTCATTTTTTTGGGGAATGATAAAATCTCTTTAGTGAAATACCAATGTACATGATTTTACTCACACCATGTATACACCAATAGGTGCATGAAGATATCATGTATTTTTCTAGGTTTTTAGGATAATTTTCTTCTGGTACTTATTGGGTTTTTCCGTCAATGGACATTATGGGAAGTGAAGAGTGACTATAGGATCACATAGAATTGTTTGTAGTGGTTTGAGTTATTTTATTTTATTTTTTTGATATTCTTTATTAGAAGTGTTGGATATATATATATTTTAGTTTCATGTGATTATGATTATATTCTTTTTTAGTTATAGAATTATGTGTTTTTTAATTTTTTTTAATTCATCTACTATGTTATACTATGTTTAGATGTTTCATTTTTTGAAACTATTTACTTTTGTGCATAAGTGTTTGACATACGGTTGGGTCATGTTGGATTGTTGGGTATAATTTGTGTTGTATTTATTAATATTACAAGGGTGAAATCATTAATGATTGACTAATTTTTATACCCTACCACTAGTTTCTAGGTCAAGGTAATTAAGAATAGGTCTGAAGTCTTATGGAGGGAATAGTTAGGTGATGGATCTAGTTAACCTAGGATGGTTCATTACAAAATGGATATCAAGGAACCTTCTTGATATTTGGGGTGTGTCTTGGTGGTATAGAGATAGAACCATAATCGAAACTTTGGAGTTATATTATGAGTAGGTGATCGATCCCCACCTTCTGTGTGAAACTTGAGTTTCCATTGGTCATCGGGGCTGTGTCTTGAATTTTGATATTGGTTTTGATTATTTTGACAATTTTGTGATCCTAATTTTGTTATATCATATACTATGGGATTTAATTGAGTTTTAGGATGAAATTATATGGGATTTAGAGTTTCATCATTAGGTCACATGGTCTAGAAATCCACGTGGATCCCAAGAACTCAGTACTAGAAAAATTCCAGAGGTTGTAGTCTGATGGGCACATGGTCTGCCAAACCATGTGGCCAAGTCATGCATAGCTTTACATCTTAATTAAAAAGGTTTTTCAGACCAATTTTGGTTTCCATACCATAATGTAGTTTTTTATTTTGTTATATGAACTAAATATGGTTTCTATGATGTTTTTATGATGTCAAAATAGATTTTTTAGGTGTTTAACGTTATGTTTTGGATTAAGGCCTTTTGTTATGCCTTTGTGACATGTAGTGTGTGTGTTTTTTATTTTTTATTTTTTAAATAAATCATTGTGTGTGAAAATTATTTTATTAAATGGTTTTATGATTATAATCTATTTTGATGATAGATGTATAAATTATTTTTACTCTCTTGAAGTGAGTTTTGAAGAGTAGTTAGTTTTAAAAATAATATGGGGAAAGTTTATTTTTGAAATGGGAGTGGATTTTTATAGAAATGTTTTTAAATGGAAATGAATTTTATAAAAAGTTTTAGTTTAATAATGGAACCCATGGAATCTTTCAAAAATAAATAAAAAATCTTATGAAATTTTAGTGGGATTTTATTTGAAAGAAGTTTATGGTTTTGAAATTTGATGTAAATGTTTTGAAATTTCCCAATATGAAGGATGAATCTTTAAGCTATAGAATAATTTTTTTGTTTCCCAAATCAAGTTAAATGTTTAAAAACATTAATTCTTTCATGAAATGATATTTTTGGGATTATTTGAAATGTATTAGTTTTAAAGAAATTATTTTTTAGTGTTATATACTTTCGGTGTTTTGGGTTTAATCAGTTGGTTTTAAATGGGGTGTTATTTTGGAAGTGTGGGGTATGGATGAGTTGGATTCACGCTTCACGTGATATTGATATTCCTCACAAAACTATCTCTATGTAAAGTAGATATTCAATATATTAGGATGGTCTTTAGGTGTATTTTTTTTCAATTGTTGACTTCTCCTAAATTCTAGATGGAGTGGTGGAGCCAAGTTTCTCCAAGTTATAAGGTTTTTAAAACCATTATTATTCACCTGGGTCAATGGATCAGTTGAATCCAATCACTTGATGAGGGTAGATTCTTAGAGTGTTTTTGATTCTTATGAGGTGAATCCATGGGTTTAACCTGGTTTTTGGGTGAATAATTGTTTTGGTAATTAATTTGTTATGTATTAGAGAATTCATGGATTGTTACCTTATAGCGAATGTTAGTTTTTTTGCATGCCTCATTTCCTGGGTTGTGTTTTCTTAGGACATTTTAGAACTTTATGTTGGTTGTTCTAGGATTAGAAACTAAATGGGTCAAACAAGTGGGACCATTAGGTCTATTCTTAGGTATCTAGGATGGTTTTTTAATTAGTGTAGTGGTGCCATATTTCGATTTTTTGGGTTTTCTATGAGATTGTGTTCCAATATTGAGGATTTAGATTAACCTTATTAAGTGTTGTGATATAGGTATAGAACCCATATTGTTAATTTAATAGGAATACTGTTGAATTTTTTCCTTTCCTTGTGTTTGGATATGGTTAATGGTTTTATGGATGTTTTTATGATTGAATGTGTGTGTTTTTCCTTTGGTAGGTTGATCGGGTTTCATAGGCGATTGTTTATAGTAAGTGGAAAGATATATATTTTTTGTTATTTTATGGATATATGATAATTTTTGTGATATATTTATTATAGTTGTGTGTATATATTTATCTCACTACTTCATATAAATTATAAATGGCGGGGATACCTATGATATGTCCCCATTCTTTTGAGATCGTGTATCTCACTATCGTGAGTGGGTTGTTCTTGGATACATTTTTGATACTGTGGATTAAAAATGTTATTATAAAAGAGTTTTTATTTAATAATGGTTAATTTAATTAGGACCACTCTAGTTTATCCCCCATATACCCACCTCTAGTTGTGAGATTTCTGGTGACCTTATTTCTATTGTGTTCAATTTTTACCGAGGACTTTCTAGGGGTAAAACATGGAATAGTGGGGATGGTTATGACACCCCATGTAATTATTTATTTATTCATTAATTTTTTAGTTATTTTAATGTTCCCAAACTTTCTCAATTATTTTCAAGTGTTTCAAGAGGTTTTAGGGAGTTATAGGTTGGGTCTGTAGTAGGACATGTTGTAGCACTGAGGGCCACATTCTAGACTACCAGCTTGAATTTTTTGAATTATAAAGTGAAAATGGTAGTTTTTTACATGGATAAAGGGATATATCATGGTGGGTAATACATAGGGGTGTTTTTTATGGGTTAGGGATGAATTCTATATCATATCGAGAAAGGGTTTCATTGTGGTGGGTGCTATGTATAGGTCAAGGGAAAAAAACTACACCATAAAAGATTAGGTTGTTTCATAGAGTTTAGTCATGTGTGATATTATGTTGTGGAGTGTGAGATACATATTGGAGGGTCCAAATTTCCTAATTAGGGATTCCCATTAGGATGTGGGATGTTATGGTGTAGTTCAGGGGCTACACTATAGGGGTTTAGTCAGGAGGAATCCACAATGTATCATTGAGGGATATGCTACAATGACTCAAGGATAATGGCTCTACCCTGAGGAGATCCTCTAAATCACAAGCCTATGGGTTACATTGAAAATGTTCTTAGTGATGGGGTACTATGACATGGTATTTAGGGACATGTTTCATCTCAAACTGCTCAGTTTTTTAAAGTAATTTTACTCTTTTACCCTTATCAATTCTTACTTATTTGGCTTCCTTTATTTCCTTTCCCATTTGGATGAACATGGGGAATAGCCTAGGGTTTTATCTCCTCCTTCATCATTTTATCCAAAACCATTTATCTTAAATTTCAAGTGGATATTTCAAGTTAAATCACTCCTCTTCCCTTATTATTACTTTCTTATCCTCTTTCCCTCCACCCCCTCAATTTCTTTTCTCTCAATAACCCTAATCACTGTGTGGGTAAAAATTAAGGATTAGGATGAATCCAACCAAGGTTATTTGGCTGTTTAGTATTCATTAGGTATTTTAATTTCCCAATTTGATGTTCTCTATTAAATAAAACATTGTGTGGCATTTAGCGAGGGATTTATACTTGATTTGAGGTAAGTGTTTATGTTCATTCCATTTATTTGACATTACATTAAGAATTTGGCGTCTTTAAACCCTAGTTTGATGAATTAAATCTATATGATTTATCCATAATGAATTTCATAAATGTTTTAAGTATTAATTATCTTGGAATAATTTTTTTTAATGTTTTTCAAGTTTTTAAAGTGGTTTTTATATTCAAAATGTTTAATAAAATGTATTTGAGGCATATTTTAAAATAAAAGAAAAGTTTAAAGGTGTTTGACCATGTTTAGGTCACTGATGGGGTGAAAATGTTTTTTTTATTTGAATTATTTGAAATTATTGATATGGGTATGATTTCTATAATGGTTTTAAATAGAAAACTATTTTTTCTTTTAATGGATTAAAATATTCCTTTCAATGATTGGTTTTAGTAAATCCTTAAAGAAGTGATTTTAAATGTGGAAATGTGACTTAAAATACCAATGTGATTTTGATTAGGCACATTTTTCACTTTTATATATGTTGTTTTAAAATCATGTGATACCCTTAATAGAGACCATTTTCTTCCCTATCATACTTTATTTTTATTTTTCCCAGATGGGATATGTTGTATCAATTTTATTGATGCTTATGAATGTGAAAAATGGTTGTTTCATGCAAGGGAGATGGAGGTGAGGTGTGAAATTTATTTAATTTGCTTCATTATTGATTATATGACATACTATTTTCTCACCTATGTTTGACTTATCATGGTAACCCTAAGTATCTATGTAGAATATTTGGTTATGTGTTACACTAACTTTGTGTGCACACAATCACTAGTACCCTAGGAGAGTCGTTACCTCCTAGGGGGTTTTATTATAACCATTATAACCCAAAAGGGGAAACTAAATGAATGGATATGGATAAAATTGGTCCCATAGAGTCTTTCCAAAAACCAGATCCAGTACGGTTTCATATTAGATCCTAGAGAGTTTCTAATGATTTCTAGTTCCATAAAGGATTATTTATGGGATCTCATTCTACTTTTTCTACACCCCCTAGCTCATTTAATTTGTGTGGATCCATGGTGTGGTTTTATTTTATTGTTTAAATTTATTTCATTTATGTTAATGTTCCATTTGATTGTATTTCATCTATTATAATTTGATATGTTTTGTTAAACTAGTCTAAAAAGTGGATTTAAAATGGGTGTTTTTAAAAGGAAAGGTTTTGACTTGTGTGTGGGTTTTAAATAAAAGTTGAAACATGGTAAAGTTTTATTTTTTCATTGAAAAAATTTAAATTCCCCTTTCTAAATTATTTTATAATATCTATTTATTACTAGAGGGTTTTACTATTTTTTCTTAAAAATGGTCCTCTTCTAGTGATTTAAAAGTGTTTTGATAAAAGGTTTCAGTCCAACTATTCTACTTATAAAGGAAGGGTTAATTTTGTAAAATAAATTTATAGAATGTTATTGGGTTTTATAATATCTAAATTCAAAAATCTTCATTCAATTTTTAATTCAAACTAGAATTAATGAAATTTATTTTATGATGGAATGGCATAAACTCTTTTGGTGAAATCCTACCAGTCATAGTTTTTGTCACAAACTACATACACCAATGGGTGTGTTAAACTATAATATATTATTTTAGTTTCCTTTTATTATTTTCTTATAGACATTGTTTGGTTGGTCCATTGATGGATATTATGCAATGTGGAGAGTGACCAGAGGGTCAAATAGACACATTTTTAAGCGATTTGATTTTTTTATTCTAGGGTTTCTCTATATTGACCATGTTAGTTAGACCATTATTTTAGTTTCATGTGATAATGATTTAATTTTTTAAAATTATATAATGATGTGGTTTTTGAGTTATTTTTATTTCATCTTATACATTATACTCTATTTGGATGTTTCTTTTTTATTGAAACTATTTATTTTTTTGCATGGGTGTCTGATATATAGATGGCTAATACTAGATTTTTGGGTGGAATTTTTGTTGTGTTTATTCATAATTCAAGGGTTAAATCATTCACACTTGACTATTTTGATTACCCAGCAATTGATTCCTACCTGAGTGATTGAGAACATGCTTCAGGGCTTATAGTGGGCTGGGTTGGGTGACAAGTCAGGTCAACCATGGTTGGTTCAATACAAAATGGTATCAAAGTTCCCTCCTGATATTTTGGGTGTATTTTGGTAGTATGTAGACTAGGAACATTATTTTAACTCAGGAGTTAGATTATGAGTAAGCTATTACCCCCACTTTCTATGATGAAACTTGAGTTTTCCTGGGTTGTCAGGGTTTTTTCTTGGTGTTTCATTCCAGTTTTGATTATTTTATCTGTTTTTTAATCCACATAGATTTATATCAGATACTACGGGCTTTCATTGAGTTTTGGGATGAAATTATAAGGGTTATAAAGTTTCATCATTAGCTCACCCAGTCTAGAAAACCATGTGGATCCCTTGAAACTAGTGCTGAGAACTTCTCATAGGATGTTGTTTTATTGGAACATGGTCAGCCAAACCATGTTACTAAGTTATTCACAACTCTACATCTCGCTTGGATTGTTTATTATAACCTATTTTGGTTTCCATCCCCTAAGGTGGTTTCAACTTGTGGGATATAGTCTAAAGAATTTTTTATGATGTTTTTATGATGTTTTAATGGATTGTTTTTTTTGTTTCATGTTTTGTTTTGGCTTAAGGAATTTTATTATTCCTTCATGACAGGTTGTGTGTGAATTTGTTATAATTTTTTTTGAAGATAGATCTGTTTGTGAAAAAAATTTATGAATTTTTTATGGTTAAAATATGTTTTGATATGGGTTTTTAATGGATTTTGACTCTCTTGAAGTGGTTTTTCAAGAGTGGTTAATTTAAAAAATAATAAAATGGGGAAATTTTTATTTTTTTAATGGGATTGGGATTTTATAGATTTCTTTGAAATATAAATGTGTTTCAAGGAAGGTTTTAGTTTTATAATAGAACCTAAAAAATATTTCAAAAATAAAGTAGAACCTTATGAAATTCTAGTTCGATTTTATTTTAAAGAAGTTAGTGATTTTTAAAACTGATGTAAATGTTTTGAAAATTTCTTAGTACGAAGGATGGATCTTTAAGATACAAAATGAGTTTCCTGTTTATATCCAAAATAAATTGAAATGTTTAAAAACATTTTTTCTTTCATGAAATGAGTTTTTGGGATTATTTGAAATGTGGAATTTTTTAATTAAGTACTTTTCAGTGTGATTTAATTTTTGTGTTTTGGGTTTAATCCATTGGTTTTAAATGGGTTTTTTTGGAAATATGGGGAATTGATGAGTTAGATTCATGCTTCATGTGATATTGATATTCCACCCAAAAATTTATCAATGGAAAGTTGAAATTCAATCTCTTAGGATGGTCTTTGGGTGAATTATTTTCCAAACATGGATTTTTCCCAAACTCTAAATAGAGTAGAGGATTTGAGTTCCCCTTATTTTCAGGTTTGTTGAAGCATGGTTGTTTTCTTGGGATAATGGAGTATTTAAATATGGTTACTTGATTATGGATATATTCTTAGAGTTTTTTGATTCTTAGGAGATGGAGCCTTGGGTGTAACCTAGTTTTGGGGTGATCGATTGATTTGAGAATTTATTTGGTAAGTATTGAGGAATTCACAATTATTCCCTTATGGACTGTAGTGAATGTTATTTTTTAGTGTGATTCATTTCCAAGGTTGTGTTTTTTTGGGATGTGTTGGAACTTATGTTGGTTGTTCTGGGATTTCACTCTTTGTGGATTGAACATGGGATAACCTTGGGTCTATGCTCGGGTATCTAGTATGGGTGTGGCATTAGTGAAGTGGAGAACATGTTAGTGATAGACTTTGATTTTTTGGTTTTAGATGATATGGTGTTCCAGGATTTATGTAACATCCCACCCCTTCTAATTGTCTTGAGTGGGCGTGGAGACGTTACTTGGCCTTAAGCGACATCCCCAAGATACCAAAGGATGAAAATAAATTCCTAAGGGCTTCAATACTTGTGGGGGACGATTTACCTATAAGAATAAAATAACTAACCAGAAAATCCAAAAAAAACACTATATGTTGTATGATACAATAAAAGAAAACTTAAAATTTCATTTATTAAAATCATACTAAATTAAAGTACCACAACAAAAGATTACAATATCAAAGTAAACAGAGGAATACAAACTAATAAAACTGCAAGACAACCGAAAGACTCCAAGCTCCACAAGATCCATGCTCTAACTTCACCAAACATCCCAAGTATCAAAAAGTAGTGCTAAAGACATGTGATACTTTACATTTTCCGATTTCCCAGTAGATGAAATCTACAAAAGCACTAAAGTTCCAAAGTAGGGGTGAGTACTAAAACTCAATAGGGTTTTCCATTGACTTTCCCTACTCATGCCACTAGGATAGAAAAGATAAAAACATTTATATAAAAAGGTTTATATAAAAAAAATTTCTAAAATAGTTTATAACTAAATATAAAAAAGTTCTATTTCAACCATTTTTCCAAAAAAATCCATTTTTCAATGAAAGTAACCAAAAAATGATTTTAAAACCATTGCACAAGTTCCCTTTGGCATAACCATTCCATTTATCATATCCACACCAATAACCATGAATGCATTGTTATGACAGTTCCATACTCATGAGAGGTCACTCATAGATATACCAAGTTATCACAAGGTAATTATATCCCATGTGCCATTACACCTTTGTCACAAAGAACAAGGTCATATTTTAACCAAGCCTCATAAATGCATTATGAATGAACACACTAAGTATGCCCAAAAAACATGCCAATACAAACATGCAAAAAAAATTCTAATAAAAAACCTTTTTATTGAAAACATTTTCCAAACAATCCATTTAAAAAATATATGAAATCTATTTTTTAAAATCAAAATTTTAAAATCAAGAAACCAAAGCACTTTGCACAACAAGTCACCACAATTCCGCAATTTCACCAAAAACCATAAATTGTCACTAAAGATGATTTATATCATACTTTAAACTAAAATTTCACAATCAATTTCAATCAATTAAATAAATTTGAAACTAATCAAATTAGTTCAAGAAAGATGAGTCAAGAGTGAAGCGACCTACCTCTAGATTTTGGGTGAAAATGATAAAAAATATAAAAAACATCACAAAACTGGGTTGTAATATCCACAAAACCTCCTTAGATCTATTACCATATCATAAAACAAAAAAAATATAAAAATATTTTGAATACACAACCTTATATCTACCCACATAAGTTGTATATCTAAGAAACTGAGAGAGATGGTGAAGTATATCTAAGAAAAACATCAAGAACGATGAAGAACGAAGCCTTACCACAAGAATCGAGCTTCAACACACCCAAGAATGGCTCCGAATCACTTTCAATTCGATGGAAGAACCTTCATTGACCTTTGATGGAGAGAAATACCTAGTTAGTTCCACAAGGGAGAAAAAAAGAGTGGGTTAAAGGGAAAAATGAGTGAGATCCACTTTTTAAGGAAGTGGTTTCTTTCCGATCATGGTTTAGTCACACGGTTAGACAAATTGTGCGCTAAACATGTGCCAACCACTACCTTAAGGAAAACCATTGCATGGTCAAGTTTCACAGTCTCCAAACCATACTTCAACCATGAGGAATCCACTACCTCAAGAAGAAAAAATACACTTTTCAAAGTGCACGGTTTCTACTAGGCAGCCTTATGGTTTGGAAAAACTGTGTTCCGACCATGCACCTTATCTTTTTCCCATATCTCACAGTGTATGGTTTACTTCATGTGTTTCATAGTTTCCACAAACCATTCACCACCTGTGAACCTGTATAAAATCCCAAAAAACCCTCCAAAATTTCTCCAAACTCTCCCAAAATTCACCCTTATACTTTATATACTTAAAAAACAAAAATAAAGGGTTACATACCAGAAATCGAGGGTGCTATAATTGAGGTCCTAGATTACCATTATTGAGTGTTGCGATCTGGTTCAGGAACCAATGTTATTTCTTAAAGATGCATGTTATCAATTTTTTCCCTTACCTTTTGTTTAGATATGGTTTATTGGTTTGTATATGGATCTATTCTTATGGATGTTTCAAAGTTTGTAAGGGTAAAAAAATTTTATTTGAGAGGTAGATCGAGTTTCATAGGCAGTTGTTTATGTTAAGTAGAAATATATCAATTTTTTTGTATGTTGTGGAGATTCAACCCTTTTGGGGATTCTTTTCTTAGACATATGTATCTATATTTATCTAACCACCTCATATGAATTCTAAATGGTGTGGAGACCTATTATAAGTCTCAATTATTATAATCTTTTATATCTCTCTATCACGAGTGGGTAGTTCATAGAGACATTTAGTTATGTTGTGGAGTTATTCTGTTGTTTTTGGGACTTGTTCTATTATTGGTGGTTCCTTTCCTTAGGACCACTCTAGTTGATTCACCACCACCCAATTCTAGTGGTGAAATGTTTGGTGACTCTATTTTCATTGGGTTTAACTTTTATTGATGAATTTCTATGGGAAGAATGTGGTATGGTGGGGAGAATTGTGACATCCCCATGTTACTTTTTATTTATTTTTTTAAATGTTTCATTTATTTATTTTAAGATTAAATAGTGTTCATAATATTTTCTAGGTGTTTTAATCGGTTTTGGGGAGTTGTAGGATGGTTTTATAGTAGGATACACCATAGTTAAGAGGGTCCATGATACAACCTTCCACCTTGAATTTGTGAATTTTCAAGGGAAATAGGTGGATGTTTTGTGGATAAGGGGCTGTGATGTGGTGGGTAGTACATAGGGGTGTTGTATAAGGATCTGAGAGTAATTCCACATCACAGTGGGAAAGGGTTTGGATTTTGTGGGTTCTACGTAAGTCTTAGGCAAAGTGACTATTCCATAGAGATTATGCTGATATATGGATTTTAGTTGGGCAGGTTTTTTCACTATATAGATTAGGCTATTCCATGGAGGTTCCATATTTTCTAGTGAGGGTTTACCACCATGAAGTGGGAAGATATGATATAGGGAAGGGGATATGTCATAGGGGCTTATTCGAGAGGACTGCACATTGTAGTGTTGAAGGTTGTGCTGAAATATCTCAAGGGGAGTGAGAGTAGTGGATATTATCTAGGGATTACCTCCACACTGAATCCATATGGGATATTCCACTAAGATTCCTAGGTAGGGGGAATTACATAGTGGTAGTTGGGGCCACCCCACAATCCAGTATCACCATATTTTTTTAAAGTGATTTTACACTTTTCCCATATTGATTCTTACTTCTTTAGACTCCTTTATTTATTCTCCCATTCATCCAAATGTAGGGTGTGAACTAGGGTATTCTCTCCTCCTTCCTCAATTGATCCTAAGAAATTCCTCTTAGATTTTATTTGTTTTTTTCAAGATAAATCACTCATATTTCTTTGTTCTTCCTTTATTATCACGTTTTCCTCCATCCACCAATAATTTATTTTCTTTTAGGAATCCTAATCACTATGAAAAATAGAATTAGGGATCAGTATGAATCTAAACAAAATAATTTAGTTGTATTGGGTTTGTGAGGGAATTTCCTTTCCTGGTTTGATGTTCACCATCAAAGGGAACATATTGAGGATTTTGTGAGTGATTTACACTTTATTTGAGGTAGGTGTTTTTGTGAATTACATTTATTTGATATTCCATTGAATTATTAGAGTTTTCTAATCACTAGTTTGATGAATTAAATCTAAATTATTTATCCACAATAAATTTTATAAATATTTTAAGTGGTTCTATGCTTGGTATAAAGTAAATTTTAAGGATTTTCTAGTTTTTAATGTGTTGTTTTTATTATTAGTATTTGATAAAATTTATGTGAGGTTCGTTTTATAAGAAAAGTGAGGTTTAAAGGTGTTTGACCTTGTTTGGGTCATGGATGGGGTGAACATGTGGGTTTTCATTGATTTATTTGAAATGGGTGAAATGGGTTTGATTTCCCCAATGGTTTTAAATTGAATAGTAGTTGTGTTTTGGATAGTTTCAAATATTAATTTCAATGGTTGGTCTTAAATAATCCTTAAATAGTTGGTTTTAAATGTGGAAAGGTGACTTGGTTCACTATGGTGAATTTTATGAGGTCTATTTGGAAATATTAGAGATTTTGTTTTAAAAACACATACCTTCAATAGATCCCCTTTTTTATCTATTATAAATTATTTTCAATGTTCCTCAAGGGGGATATGGTGTACTATTTTTATTGATACTTATTCATATGAAAAATGCTTGTTTCTTTGTGGGTGTTGGAGGTGAGGTGTGAGAATTATTTACTTTATGTTATTAATAGTCATGTGACTTATTTTTTTCTTTCCTCCATTTGAAATATAATGGGAAGAATGGGTATCTAAGTAGAAAATTTGGATTCATGTTACACTATAATTCTGTACACTCACTCGTTAGATCCCTAAGAGAGTTTCACCCTACATTGGATTTGTATTGTAATTGGTATAACCCATAAGGGGAATCTAAATTAGTGGACAAGGAGACACTAGGGAGTAGAGAGTGATTACAAAAACTAAGTCCAATACCATTTCTTATTAAAGTCTATCAATTTACCCATAATTTATAGTTCCTTTGAGGATTATTTTGGGGATCTCATTATATACTTGTTGCATCTCTTATCCAATTTTATTTGTGGAACAACATGGTGTGGTTGTATTAGATTATTTACTTTTATTTCATTGATATTATAGTTATTTTATATTTTATTTCCACTATTTTGGTTTGGTATGTTTTATTAAATCATTTTCAAAATTGGATTTTAAGGGGGGGGGAGGGTTCAAAAGTAAAGGTTTTTCATTGTGTGTGAATTTTAAGGAAAATTTTAAACATGGTAAAGTTTTGGTTTTACTCTATAAAAAAGTAAATTATTATTTCTAAATGGTTTTAAAATGAAGATTTTTTACAAGTGGATTATACCCTTACTTTCTCCAGGAAGGTTCCTATTCTGATGATTTAAAAGTGTTTTGATAAAAGGTTTTGGTCCCACCCTTCTCTTTCTAAGGGATTAGGGGATTTTATAAAAGTGATTTATGGAATGTTATTTAGGTTTTGAATATCTTTATATGAAAACCTATTTTCTATATGTAATTTAAACTAACATTAATAAAATGTATTTTTTGAGTGAATGGCACAAAATATTTGGTGAAATCCTACTGTTCATGATTTTTTACACCCTACATACACTAATGGGTGTATATAGAACTCATGTATTATTTCAGGTTCTTGGGCTCATTAAATTCAGAATATTTTTTTTTATGGTCCATTGATAGATGTTTTGTGATGTATATAGTGACTAGGGGTTATATGAATATGATTTTTTATTGTTTGAGTTGTTTTTTCTTTGTTTTTTAGATTTTCTATATCAAATGTATTGGCCAAAACTTTCTTTTAGTTTCATGTAATGATGATTAACATATTTTATTTAGTGATGTAATGATGTGATTTTTGAGTTTTTTATTTTATATAATGTGTTATATTCTATTTAGATGATTCATTTTGATTTAAACTATTTTTTTTGTGCATGGGAATATGGCATAAAGATAGTTCATACAATTTTTTTGGGTGGAATTCGTGTTGTGTATATTTGGATCATGAGGTTAAAATCATTAAAACTTTAATTTTTTTGATACCCTAGAACTTTTTTACAACACAAAGAAATCAATAACATGCCTCAGGACTTTTGGTAGACTAGGTTGGTTTATGGGTCTGGTTGACGGGGTAGTTTATTATACGAAATGTGTAGATTTCTCAGAAATATTTTCACTGGTTTTAAATCACACAACTATCCAAATGGTGTTAAGTTTGGTTGAATCTAAAGGAATTCATTAGGATAAGGTGTTTGTGAAGAAAAAATTTCTATAGGGGGACTTAGATGAAGAAATTTTCATAGAGAAGATGGATATTTTCAAGGATCAATATGAATAGGTACTTCTGTATAAGCTCAAACAAATCCCTTATAGATTGAATAAATAACCATAGTGTTGAAATATGATGTTCAATAATTTCATGTAGTGGTATAAGTTTTTATAGAGTAATAATAATCATTTATATGATCATAATGAGTTTGGTGATGGGATTTTTTATCCTACTTCTCTATGTTGATGATATTCTTATATCAAGTTCATTGAAGTAAAGAATCGATGAGATAAAGGCCGAGTTATCTGAAAGTTTTGAGATAAAAGACCTTTCTTTATAGAAGTGTATTTTTGGGATGAGTATCTCTAGACACCTAAGTTTTTGTACCTTATACCTAACTCAAGTTAACTACATTAGATGTATATTAGAGCACTTTGGAATGATGAAGGAAAATCTAGTTTTCACACCCCAGAATACACAATTTAATCTTAGTAAAGAGAAATCATAATGGAAAAAATATGAGGTTGAGTTCATGGAGATTGTTCAATATGCATCACCCATAAAAATCATAATGTATTCCATGAATTTCAATAATTTATACATTGGATGAGCAGTAGGAGTCATCACTAGGTTTATATTGAACCCCGAAAAAGAGAACTATGAGGTTGAGATGTGGTTTATCCAGTATTTGAAGGGTTCTAATAGCATGGAACTTTTCATTAGAATATACAATCCTTTTAAAGATATTTCAAACTCAAATTTCATAGGAGACTGAGACCCATGGAATATCACCTCTGGTTATGTTTTTAATTTTTTCAGAACAACAATGAGTTGGATAACATTATTCAGTCAGTGATTTCACTATCAATAATGAAATAATTTTACATATATTTGATAGATGTAGGGAAGGAGTTAGGTTGGATAAAGGGGTTTTGGAGGATATTATAGGAAGAAAAAAAGTTGGGATATTGTTTTGAAACCCAAATAGAGTGACTCACTTGGATGGAAATATAAAGTTTCATTATTAGAAGAAGAAAATTTAACTGAAGTACAACCTATTCTAGAAGATATTTGAATATGGAGTATAAAACCTATTAAATATATAATTTTTTCATAATATTATAGACATATTGATGAATATGGTTTCCAAAGAAGTCTTGGGGAAGTGTTGCGCCTCAATTGGACTTGGGTATCTAGTCACTATAGTTGGGAAACTATGTAACTTGTTATATTAATTTAAAGAAAAGAATTATATGGTAGATTAGGGAATAAATAATCATGATGAAAACTTGAAAATAATCTCAAGTGGGATATTTTTGGGAGTGTGAACTTTATTTGTCGGTGGAGGAAATTAAGACCACCAGAAGGAGGAAAAATATAGAAGCCTTAATTATAATGAATAGATAGGAGATAGAGTGGTATTTACTAGCATTAGTTCACTAAATTTTTAAGAAGTTGATAGTTAAAGGATTAATCTACATAGAACACTAGAAAATCAAATCACCGATAGATATGCTATACTTTATATCAATTGAATTCATCTAATAACAAACATTGCATGGGTGTAAAAACCCATGTCATGAAATTGATAGGATATTTGAATTTTTATTCTGGATACATATAAGGATTAAAAAGGTTATTTTTACATAGAAAACACTCTTATAAATATTTTCTAACTATTTTGTTTGTTTTGGAATAGGGTATTTATCCTAAGGATGAAATTTGTGAGATTCTAATATGGTTTATTTTTTTAGAATATAAAAAATATTTATTAAATAAATATTAATTATTCCATGAACTAAAATTGTAATATATTTTTAAAAGAGTATCATATTGAAATTTTGAATCTATGGTTGAGTCTTTATTTAGGGTTTTACCTATTTAAGGTACAAAACCATCGTTGTCACTAGGGTTGGGCCTGGCCCCTTTTTTATTTTTTTATTTTAATTTTCTTTTATTTTTTACTTTTTTTTCTTTACTCCCCTATAGATTCTCATGTACATGAATCCATCCTTTTTTTGAATGGTTGAGAGAGATAATAGGTATAGAAATAGGTAGATAAAGATGATAATTTCATTAGTGGATTTTGATTAGACCTAGATTGAGGTGTTATAATTGTGAAACATGGATCCAAGATCAAATCTATATTGTTTTCCATTAAGGTTTTCCATTTATTTTGTTTTTTACTGATCTTTAAAAATATTAGTTGTTTTTAATTTTTAAATCCTTATATGGACTATTGGGATGGCCCTAGAGACTATCAAGTTATGATTAAGGGTATAATGAGGGTTTCAGGAGCTTCATAAGGGATTTCAATTTGGGAAACCCTTCTACACACTGTGTAGTTTATATAAAACATTCCACGTGTTATTTTTTTTTGTGAGAGGTGGAAGATGAGACTAGAAAACATGTATTCTCTATGGAAATGCCATGTAGGGTGACTCAGGGTGTGGTTGAGTACTCAGGTAGACACCTCGTGTGGGAGTGCATAGTCATGTAGGGAATATGGCCAGAACCTGAGTAAGGAAGATGGAAAAAGTCCATGTGAGGAACATGTATAGGTACCCTGAGTGGGTTAGATTCCATTTAGGGCTTTTACACACCATTTATTTTAGAAAAACATGATAGGTATGGTAGTGGTACCTGATTAGGGTAGGGAACTGAGGGTACACAATGTATACTCAAATAAACATTCCATGTATTATTCCCTTTTAGGGGTTTTGGATGTTTTCCCACTCTAGATATAGAAATATACTCAATAGGAGTCCATTCTGAGTATTTTTACACATATAATGAAATGGTGGAACCCATTGGGTATGTTGAGGACTTTTAAGAGGTGATTTTTGAGTGAGTAAGATATGATGGAGAGGATTCTCCCCAAGATGACCAATTCAGAGGTCTCTTGTGGGATATATTATATGAGGACCAGGTGAGGGTTGGGAGAATTATGAGAGTAATTGTAATGGGATCACAATATTTATTATAATAAGGGATAATCACTGGTTAGTCAGATTTATTTGTGACCCTAGTAGATAAATAGTTTGAGTGCGTGAGGACTAACCTATGATGACTGAGGATATGAGATGGTATTTTTACATCTCTATAAATTTATTCATGTGAGGATTACCCTTTGAGGTCGATAAGGCTATGATGTGATGGTGGTAAAAATGAGGGATGTTATTCCTTCTGAATGATGGGTGTTGTCCTGAGATATGATAATGTGATAGGGGTGACCATGTGGGGCGTTCTATCTATGATGGGGACTAGGGGACACTGAGGGGTGCCCCAATGATACTTTGAACCCAAAGAGTGTCCATTTTAGAAATGGTTAGTGATGATTATTGGTGTCACCTTAGAACCTGAATCAAACGAATGAGCCTATTGTGGATATAACTAGGACACATTGAATACTAAGGAGGATGAATTCAGTTTTAGAATGGGTTTGGGAAGGTGGAAAACCCATTAAGATGTGTATTATGTGATGATTGGGGTGGGACATACTACCCACCAAGATTTATTAGTATAAAGTTTGGGATTCCTTGGATTCACTCCTTGTATTTTTAGGGTGGGATTCATAGTTCATCAATATGGTTTTCATTTTTAAATGTCTTAGATACATTCCTTGTATTCAGATCATAGGTTTCTAGGTTGTAATTCCTCGGATACACTCCTTAGATTTGGAACATGTGTATTTGAGTTGTAATTTGTTGGACATATTCCTTGGATTCAGCTTATAAGTATTTGAGTTGAAATGCCTTATACATTCTCCTTGGATTAAGATTAAGGGAAATTTGGTTGGAATTCATTATAGATGCTCCATGTATTTGTCCCATATGTATTGAATAATATTTCCTAGGGATTACTCCAAGGAATCATCCATGGGATCAGTATTGGTATTCATATTTCTATAATGTGCTCAAAGACACTCTAACACTAGTTGAAATAGGTTTGGTTCAATCTCAGGTGTTATTCAGGACCCAAGGATCGAAAATGATTTTTTTTATTTTAGTTTAGTTATTACTCACCTAGTATTTCCACATCATGTGTGCATATAGTTTTTTATGAAAAAAATGATAGATACACCATTGGGGGTGGCCTATTGAGATTTTATTTCTCACCCCCTGTATAAGAACTTCGATGCATGTATAGACCTTGTGTATTATTTTAGGGTTCATCATGATATTTTTAGTGTATTGGGTAGAGTATAAATGTTTTTGTGTTGCATGATCAAGCTAGAATAGCTCAAAAAGGATTTTAGAGACTAGGATTTTGGTATGAATAAGGAATGTAAGTAGATCCTTGTGTACATTTATTTTCCCTTTTTTGTTTATCTTGTATATTTAATCATCCCTATGGGTGATCATTTGTTGTGTTCTAGAATGACTATGAGTTTGTTTGACTACTTTCTCTGACATTTCATTGATATAACATGATTATATTTTAGTTATTTATCTTTCATACTCTGATTTTTATGGATGTGTATGTGTTTGGTTTATTTTCAATTTCTATTGTGCACTCTGATATGGGGGTATAATTACCCCACAATACTACCCTAGACCCTCACTACTAGTTGGTAGGAATTATAATATTGGGAGGTGAACCTGAGGTCCCAGTGACTACTCCTCCGATCTGGACATTACTCAATGGCCACAAATTAGGGGAGAAGGTTATATAGCGGTATCATAGATTTATTGTGATTGATATCACATAGAGTATTAGAGTTGTATTTTGTTTTACTATTTTGGGAGATAGTAGATAGATATTAGGTATGTGTATGAGATTATGATGGATATCATATTGGTTCATCAATAATACCTTTTCAATTAGTAATTCCAAGTTATTAGGGATATGGGATTTCTATTCTTGGTTTTTAGTGTCACAATCATATGATTTTCACCTAGCACAATTCACTTATATTTTTATAGTTATGATTTATGATTTTTAAAATCTTGGCTTGATGGAAAGTGACTGTGTTCAAGTATCATGTTTGGAACATAGGATTCACATGAAATTCATGTGCTGCTTAGGATTGGTATTCTTAATGATTGAGGGTTCATCTATTTAAATATTCAACAAAAAATTATACAATGTTTTCCCATATAACTTATTGGTGAAATTATACTCAGTTGTACTACAATATATTTTTATTTTAATTATAATTCCTATGGATCTATGGTGATATTCTCAATGATGATAACTATACAATCCCTCATTATAAGGGATCTATAGTAACCTATAAAGGTCAATATAAGTACTTGGTCCTTGGGTGATTCTGTAAATGGTTCTAGATAAAATGAAATAGGTTTGGTTACTTAACGTTTCAACAAAAACCTATATGGTATATAGCTTCTTGGTGGAATTCCACTTAACCAAAGTGAATGATAATGGGGTACTCAAAATATATCATGGTGGGGAGATGTTGTTAGACATATATGTTTAGAGACAAGAAGGTGGTATTTTAGGGGATGAATCTCGTATGTGGAGGCCTAATGAGGTTTATCATGAGATTGTGACTCTAAAGGTGGTAGTACTATATGAAGTTTCTTGTTGAGAATCAATAACCTTGAGTAGGAAGATGAGTTAGTATGTGATGTTGGATATGGATACATGTAGATGAGACCCTAGAGTTGTTGTGTTGGAATGTGAGTTTCTAGGTGAAATTTGAGATAGGAGCAGAGGTGTGACCCATGAACTATGATCTACATGTGATATGACCATTGGTTTAGGTGGGAGATCCTAGATATTTTGAGATAGGGCTAAGGAGATAAGTGAGATGGGTACTATAGATTAAATTATATGAGATGATTATGAGGGTATCCTAATAGATATGTTATACTAGGTTTGTGAATTAATTAGAAATGATAATCATGGGTAAATTATTTTATTTATGATATAGGTACATGTGTTTTGAAACCAGGTATATGGTATAGGAGCGGAGATTCATTGGGATGCATGATAAAAAGAACTGAAGGTGATTTTGGTATCAAATTCTAGTTTATAGGGTGGGACTAGTAGGATGCCTAGACTTGTGTGTTTTGGATGAATTTATGTGGGGAATAGTAGTAGAGTGTGGTAGACTCTTATAATTTTAGAATGACACTCAGATGGTGGGTTATCATGCTAAAAAATATGGAATGGGTGAGCTTCTTGATTTTAAAGAGGAGTTCCAAGGGTTCTTCTAGCTTGATTATTTTGACATATGAGTGGCATGGTCAGATGAGTATGTCAATTTTTGGTTTTATGAGAACACATGTGTGCTCAAGATGGGTTTATAAGTCGGACTCACTTGAAATAGCACATGGAACTGGTATTTTTGTATGGTTTAATGATTTATGAATCATGGGATCACGAGTCAAGTTTTGTGATTGGGCAGTTCTAGAGTGTACACCCATTGATTTAGGATGAGATCAAGGTGGCACACAATGGTTATGTGTGGTTCTGTTGAGTTTTAAGGACTGATGGGTTTGATAGAGTGCCTACGGGAAGGGTGGATTAGGGTTTTTATTTGAATTATGAGTGTCTCCTCTATGGAGACGATAACATGATAAATGATATGGTGTTAGGAGTTGACATAATATATGAGATTTTCTTAAGAGTAGAGACATGTGTGCGATGATGGAACCTGTTAAGGTTTCACTTGAGGGGAGGTGTAAGTAAATCCATATGGTGGGGAGTCCGACATTGTCCATTGGAGGTTATAACCCTCATTATGGATTTAAATTTAGGAGTTTATGAGTATATATTTCCTGGTGAGATAAGAATGGGTATAAATTGATATTTCATATTAGTAATCATATAATATTTGGATGACGATGACCATTAATTATGTTCAGTAATGAGAAGATCCTAGGCTATGGAGGTGTGACCCATGTGGGTAGGGTCATGGGTGTAATAGGTTTAGTCATTGGATGGTCAATATGGAACTAGGATGTCAGTGAGTAAGTAAATATGATTTTATCTAGTCCCATATTGAATACCATATTTGAGATTTGGAGTTGGAATTGGATAGAGTATATGCATTGGAATCAGGTTTGATATGGTATTTATGTGAAGTGAGTGTGTTTATGGAATACTAAAATTGTGTTTCGATATGAAATTATAATGGTGGTGAGCACTGTGGATTAGAATTATAACCAATGAGATGAATCTTATGGTGGGTAGAATGATAAGACTATATATTAATCAATTTATGAAACCATGGAGCCACATTATAGATGGATATCGATGGAGAACCATCTCAATGATTTGGTAATGATGAAAAGATAGTGGCTCATGTTTTGATAAGTGGGGTGCCTTATGTTTGAATATTTTTCCATGGAATATTGGTTGTATTTATAGAGTATACATGATGTGTTAATGATGTATGGTTTTCTTTGATGGGGTGAATTTTTTGGATAAGGGATATTGGGCCTTCTCAAGGGTGAGAAGTTTTATGGCGGGAAGGTTGTAAAGCTCTATGTCATGAAAATGAGAGGATATTTGAATTCTGATTTTGGATATGTATGAGGTGTAAAAAGGTCATTTCCCCCTTTTTCGTAGTCTTAGAAATGTTTTTTACTGCTTCATTGGTTACAAAATGGTGGTTTTACCCAAGGGATAGAATTTGGAGATATTTCAAGTCAATTGAATTTTTGGAATTTATTATTATTTATTAAATAAATATTAATCAATTAGTGAAATGAATATTAATATATTTTTAATAGAGTCTCAAATTTAAATTTTGACTCTGTGATTGAGTCTAAAATTGGGAGTTTTACCTATACATGGTATAAACCCATCTTGGGAACTGGTGTCGAGCTCATCCACCTTTTTTTTCTTTTTTATTTTTATATTATTTTTTATTTTTAATTTTCTTTCATCCCATTTTTATTATCACATAAACAAACCCCCTTCTATTTATCATGTGATTGAGATAGAGAAGAGGGGGGGGGGGGGGGGTAAAGATGGAGAGTTAGAGGAGATCACCACCAGGGGAGTCTGATCAAACCAGGATTGAGGTACAATGGTAGAAGAGCATGGATATGAGCTTGAATCTATGGTATTTTTCATTGATGTATGCCGTTTATTTTATTTTTCACGTGTCCACCATAGATTAATTTTTTTAACATTTTAAATCCTTATATGGAATGTTGGGTTGTCCCTAGAGGCTGTCATATGATTATTTAGTGTGAAATGAGGGTTTTAGGATCTTTATAGGGGATTTCCATTTGGGAAAATCGTTTACACAGTGTGTAGTTCAGAGAAAACCAGTCATATGTTCTTCATTTTGGGAAAGAGGTGTAATATAAGACTTCATTACATATAGTCCCTCTAAAAATACTATGTTGGGTGACCTAGGTGTGGCTGAGTACTCATCCAGACACCCTATGTGGGGACATAAGGCCATGTAGTGTACATAGTCATACCCCGAGTGAAGAATAAAACCATAGGTCATGTGGAATACTTGTCCACATGCTATTGGAGTCTTATGAACATGTATCCTAAGTGGTTAAAATTCCGTGAAGGTCTATTACACACTATGTATTTGGGAAATACATTCTAGGTATGGCAGAGGTATATTCCCACGATACGTAATTGAGGGTACATGTCATGTACTTATAGGCACACATCATGTATTATTCCCTTTAAGGGATTTTGGATGTTTTTATACCCTGAATTTGGAATTTGACTCAAGATGATTCCATTCTGAGTATTTTTCTGTATAAAATGTGATGGTGAAACCTGTTGGGAATGTTGATGACTTTAAAGAGGCGACTCATGGAGATAAAGATATGACAGAGAGGATTCTTCCTAATACGATTAGTTAATAAGTATCCTATGGGGGATGTGATATGAGACCTCAGCGAGGGTTGGGATATTTATGAGAGTTCTTGTCATAATATAACCATGGTCCTTGAGATATGATAGCATGGGATGGTCCCTGATTAGCCGGACTAAGTTGTGACCTGAGCATATGGATGATTTGGGTGCCTAAGGACCGACCTAGGATATTTGAGGACATAATACATGATTCTACAATCTCTCTAGATTGATACCTATGAGGCTTACCCTATTAGGTCAATGATCCCATTATTAAATAAGAGTAATGATGAAGTAATACATGCTATTTGAGTGAGGAGCATTGGGATTAGAGATGAGAACATGATATGGGTGCCTATGTGGGGTGTCCTAACTATGGTGAAACCTAGGGGACCCTGATGGATTCCCTAAAGATATTTTGACCCTAGAGAGGGTGAATATGATAAATAGTATTTATGATTGTACGTGTTTCCTTAAAACTTTAATCAACAGTTTAATCATGTTATGGCTATAATGATGACAAGTCGAGCACTGGGGAGGCCGACCTTGGTTGTAGGATGGGTTCGGGATGGTGGTCAGCTTGTTGAGATCCATATTATGAGATGATTGGGGTGGGTAATACTACCCACCATATATATTTATATAGTTTGGAATTCCTTGGATACATTCCATGTATCAATATGGTGGGATATATGGTCCAATGATATGATTTTCAGGTTGGAATTCCTTAAATACATGATGTGGATTTGGCTCATAGGTTTCTGCATTGGAATTCCTTGGATATTCTCCTTGGGATTGGATTGAAAATTTATAGGTTTTAATGCCTTAAATATGATCCTTACATTCAGCTCATGCTTTTCTAGGTTGTAATGCATTGGATACACTCCTTGGATTCAACTCACATGTATTTGAGTTGGGTTTCCTTTGAAATATTCCTTAGATTAAGATCATAAGCATTTGAGTTGGAATGCTTTGGATGCTGATTAGCCACTAAAATAGGATAATATTAATTGTTAATATTTTAATATTCATGTGTTTAAAAGTCCATAAACATCAGTTTTAGTGCACTTTATAAATTTAACTTTATTTCTTATCACAAGTACAATTCATGTTGAAAGTGAAAATTTGGGCCCAATCAATCATCTATTTGTGGAATTAATTTATTTAATTTTTTTAATTTGATATTTTGGGATATTATTTATCACTTTATTTAGAACATTTTATCTTATAGGATTAATGGATTAATTTCAAGGTATGATGAAGATTTTTGGGCATGAATGTAGAATTTTTTTGGACAAAGCATAATGGGCCTAAGGCCCATAAAAAAAGTGGGGCCCACAATCCAAGCCTAATGAAGCTCAAATATTAAAAAATTAAATATAAAAATATGGGTATCATTTAATTCAACTATTTTCGGAGTTAATTATGAATTTTTCATGGAGATAAAGGGAGACCAAGTTGACATTTAAATGGTGGGCCGAATTTGAACACCCATAATGTCATCCCACTGGATCAAGCATAACTTCCAAAATACTAGTAAAATTTTCCTAAAATATTTACAGATATTAAAGGATACATGTACAGATATATTTTACTTCTAGGTCCCCTTCATATTTGGCCATATTTAGTTAAAAATTCACAAATCAATAGGGGAATGAATCTGGATGATTTTCCTGGTTAACTTTGAAATGTAAAATTTCCCTTGATTTTCTCACCCTCCTTTTGACTCTCTAAATTAATAGGGAAGGAATGTATTTATGGTGGGTATACCTAAGGCTCCAAATATTCCTATATAAGGATCTTGTGGTGAAGGGAATTAGGATCCATGTTTTTCCTTTCTATCGATGTTTTTTACTTTCAATTGTAATTTACCACTTTCATTTTGTAATCGCATCATCAATTTATCTCATGTAAGTTTTTCATTCACAATAGTTTATTAATAAAAGTTCTTATTTATATCATATTATCTTATTATTTTTAATATCACATTGCTACTGTTGAATCAAGGTGTGAACTTATTCACACCAGCACTTGTGAATTTTATCACACAACGGTGGAGTGATCATAATTAGGTTTTTATTATTCTTCTTTTTCAATTACACCCTCATGACTCTACTACCCTCTTCCATTGATATAATAACATAAATAGAGGGATAAAATCTTATGGGTTAATCCAAGGGAGTATCAAGGTTATGGATTGAATTTTATTTCATGTACTCAATATTTAAATATTTTCATTATTTTAATATTTCCATTTGATGAGTTACATTCTTCTTCATATTTTACCACTTTAACGATGACAAATTTTGAGTGATAGTATGATATAATTTGTTGGAGTGATATTAAATGTGATCCTCTAAGTGAATTGGTTATTAGCCTTGTAATTGTGTAGGGATTAAATTGTTGAATGATTTTTGTGAATTATCTCATTGTTTGGATAGATCTTGAATAAATGATATGAAATTTTCTAAGAAAAGAAATTCATCAAATACACCCTGAGAAAAAACATTAGATCAACCCAACAAAAATAATTATTTTAATTAAATTAATTATGTGTTTTTTGGGTTATTTAAATTAAATAATTAGTTATTCAACTAATATAAACACCCAAGCTGTCTACTTTATAGATAATCCATCCATAAGATCATAGTGTCTATAGGATTCTTCTTCGGTCCCAGTGGATTCGATAACCCAAGATGTACTAAAAACAACCACTTACACCATATAAATTGGTTAAATTTGGGCGCAACCAAATTTTGGAACTGTTTTCAGGGACCAAGTAAGTCACCTTAGAACCACTTTTTATTCTACCACATTTCTCTTTTCTCATCCCTTTTCTCTTATCTTTTCCCATTTCTGTTTTTCTAGGTCCCAAAAATCTCAAATCCAAATTTCCAAATACATCTAATGGAGTATCATCAACAATATCCACTAATAAACTCAGGATGGAATCAAATAGTAAATCCACATTGGGAATCCCTTCACATAGATAATTTCATTGATCAAAACATGAATGATTACTCCAAACTCGATAACATGTACAATATTTGAGATGATGAACATTTAAAGGAAACATTTCCAGACCTCTTAAGAATGGTAGAAGAGATCAATATTATGTAAGTACATGATGTACAAAATCCTATACAAACTAATCCCCAAAAACATCTTGAACAATTGTGTGATCAAATGGAGATAATGAATTCTTAGGTTTCATCTTTGAGGTTAGAATTAAAAAACATTAAAACTTATAAAGAACCCATCTCAACACTGAATATCCTATACATAACCTTATGCGATGTTTCTAGTTTCCCATAAACCTATAATTAATTTATTGAAAAACCAAACTTACTATTTGGGGTATCTGAAGAGGATCAATTAATTAATGAAGAGTCTTTAAATTAATAGAAAAATTATTTTCTACATTCACAAGAGGTAAACTTAGCATCATGGATTGAGTGACCTCAATATTTCTCCAATAATGATTTTATAGAAAAACCAATCACTAAAAAATTGGGAGTAATAAAAAACTTTGAGTCCATACCCATTCTTGAAACCAATCTATATAACTTTTTTATTGAATCTTATGATCATAAAGAACCAATTTTTCTAAGCAATTTTGAAATGAAACTGGATTCCTTTCAAATTCCCCACCTATTTATAGAAGTGTTAGACAACCCTAGGTTGAATTAAAGGTCCATACATAGTATATAAAATATGATGTCATAGGGTATAATCAAAACCATTTTGTCATCATTTCATTATCTCTTGAAGATAATAAATAAAAAATTGTTCTTGATGTCTTAGGCAATACAACAGAAGTTACCAGGTCAAACATTTTTGAAATTCCTTGGAAATTCACTCTCATTGTTCAACATGGGATTACAAATGAAATAAATTATAGAAAAAAATAATCAATATCAATCATTTAGAAGTTTATAATAATGAGGTATATAAAATGATGAAAGTTGGTATTGGATAAATTGGGGGTCCAGTCAAGCTAAATACCTTAAAATAAGCGCTTTCTGGGAGGCAACCCATCTTCTGTATTTTTTTTTGTTTTTGTTTTTTTGTTTTTTTTCAAGGGAACCCCTTGTGGTTTCCAATGTGATTTAATGTATATTTTATTTAATATTAAGGTTTTGATGCATTTTTTTATTTCAAAATAAAACCCCTACCTTAAAAAGTTAAAACTCATCCATCAAACATCCCCGAGGAGTCTACATGTGATGTGAAGCCAAAGTAATAAATTTATTATTGATGGGTCATAAACTAAAAACCCTATGTTTTTATTCCATGGTTAAATTTCAAATCATATCTCCCCTCTTTGTTCCCAAATTTTTTCCCTCTCTTCTCTTCTCTTTCAAAACTGAGGTCAGTTTCATTCTAAGTTGGGGGGAGTGAAAATCAGGGACTTTGAAAAAAAATTGGGCTTTTATGATAAAAAAAATTAAAAATAAATTCAATACATTATCCTTGAATTCATTAATGTACACTTTGAAACCTGAAAAATGAATTTCAAATGATTTTAATGCCTTGATTATGATTTTAATGCATGTTTAAGTTCATGAGCATAGTTTTTGGAAAGTGTGGTTGTTCGATATGATTTTCAACATTAAAATTTTCATACTTTTAATCAAAATTAAACAATGCACATCCATTGGATTTTGGGTGTAATTTTTAGTTCTTGGGAACCTTTTATCATAGCATAGAGTTCTGGGCCACTTTTATTTTAATTTGAATATCCCATTTTTTTAAAATAACGACCACATAGAGCAAAATTTTGTCCAAATCTGTGGTGTTCAAAACTTAGGGATCACGAATCCATAGTTTTATTTCCTAGATTTAGGATTTATATCTTTGTTTTAGATCATTTAATTGAAAATATGTGTGGTGTACAACACTTGGGGATCATGACTCCATAGTTTTATTTCCCAGAGTTAGTATTTTCATATCTATTGTGGTTCAAAAAAAAAGAAAAAAAAGAAAAAAAATCAAAATAAAAAAATTGGATACTCATCTTAATATTTAATGTGATTCCCACCTAGATCTTCCATTTTTCCTCTTGAATAAGAAAACAGGCCCCATGTCTTTTGTGATGCACAACACATCATCATGCTAAATTGAAATTAGATGAAATGTGGAAATGAATTTGAACAAAGGAATGGGATTCGGCTTAGGATATGCTTGTGAACCTATCTTGTGTGAATTTTTTTTGATATGTTTCATGATTGTTTGGAATGATATATTTTGGTGATCATTTTTTGTTAAAATATTTTTGAAAAAAGTAATTCAATTTCATATTTTTGAGATACTTTTTGCTTGGGAATAGAAAAACTCAGGTTGGGGGGTGTGATTAGACCCTGAAATAAGATAATATTAATTGTTAATATTTTAATATTCATGTGTTTCAAAGTACATATACAACAATTTTAGTGAATTTTATAAATTGAACTTCATTTCTCATCACAAGTGCAATTCATGTTTAAAGTGAAAATTTGGGCCCAATCAATCATCTATTTATGGAATTCATTTATTTAATTTTTTGAATTTTATATTTTTTAATATTATTGATCACTTTATTTGGAACATTTTTTCTTTTAGTATCAATGGATTAATCTCAAGGGATGATGAATATTTTTTGGCATGAATGCATAATTTTTTTGGACAAAACATAATGGGCCTAAGACACATAAAACAAAAATGGCCCCCACAATACAAGTCCAATGAAGGTAAAATATTAAATGAAGATAGATAAAAATATGGGGATAATTTCATTAAACTATGGCTGGAGATAATTCTGATTTTTTCATAGAGACTAAGGGATCCCAAGTTGACATTTAAATGATGGGCCAGATTTGAATGCCCATAAAGTCATCTCACTAGATCAAGAATAACTTCCAAAAGGATTGTCCAATTTTCCTGAAATTTTTACAAATGTTAAATGATAAATGGAAAAAGATATTTTCCATCTATTACCCCTATGGATTTGGCATATTCAGTTACAAATTTACATATCAACAAGGGGGATGAATTTGAACGATTTTCCTAGTCAACTTTGAAACATCAAATTTCCCTTGATTTTCCAACCCACCTTTTGACTCTCTAAATTAATGGGGAAGGAATGTATTTATGGTTGGTATACCTAAGGCTCCAAATATTCCTATATAAGTATCTTGTGGTAAATAAAATTAGGGTCCATGTTTTTCCTTTCTATCGATGTTTTTTACTTTTAATTGTAATTTCCCACTTTCATTTTGTAATCGCATCGTCAATTTTTATCATGTAAGTTTTTCATTAAATATAATTTATTAATAAAATTTCTTCTTCATATTATCTTATTTTATTATTTTCAATATGAAGTTGATACCATTGAATCAAGGTGTGAACTTATTCACACCAGCACTTTTGAATTTTATCACACAACAGTGGAGTGACCATAATTCAATTTTTCTTCTTATTTTTCAATTCCACCTTCATGAGTCTACTACCCACTTACATTGATATAATAAAATAAATGGAGGTATAACCTCTTATGGTTTTATCCAAGGGATTATCAAGGTTATGTATTGAATGTTATTTCATGTACTTAATATTTAAATATTTTCATTATTTTAAGATTTCCATTTCATGAGTTACATTCTTCTTCATCTTCACCCACTTTAACAATGAAATATTTTGAGTTCTAGTACGATCTAATTACTTGGAGTGATCATGAATGTGATCCTCTAAGTGAATTGGTTATTAGACTTGGAATTGTGTAGGGATTAAATTTTTGAATGATTTTTTAGAATTATCTTATTGTTTGGATACATCTTGAATAATCAATATGAAATTTTCCAAAAAAAGAAATTCATCCAATCCACCTCGGGAAAAAACCTAGGATCAACTCATCAACATTAATTATTTTAACTCAAGTCATTATGTGTTTTTATGCTCTTTAAATTAAATCATTAGTTATTAAACTAAAATCAACACCCAAGTTGGCTACTTCATACCCAATCCATCCATAAAATCATAGTGTATATAGGTTTCTTATTCAGTACCTATAGATTTGATAACTCAAGCTATACTAAAAATGACCGATTACACCATATAACTTGGTTAAATCTTGGCACAACCAGATGTACTCATTGGATTTATCTCATAGAAATATGGGTTGGAATGCATTGGAAACTCTCCTTGGATTTGGTCCATATACATTGAACATGATTTTTCGTGGCTTTCTCCTAGGAATTATCCATGGAATTGATATTGGTTGTCACGATTCTCTGACATGCTCAAAGACACTCTAGTACTAGAAAAAGAAGGTTTGGTTTTATCCTCAGTGTTACATAGAACCCAAGGATTGATAATGATTTATTTAATTATTTTTGTTACATTATTACTTTGTTAGGTTAAACTTATCATGTGTGCCTACACTTGTTTATAGTAGGAGATTATAGGTACAACGTTAGGGGTGGAATAATGGGAATTTATTTCTCACCCATTTCATAGGTACTTTGGTGCATGTGCAAACCATATCTCTAATTTCAATATTAAGCAAGGGATGTGAGGTGGATTGGGAATATTCCCATTGTTTTTGTGTTTCATGATTCAGTTGGAGAATCCTGACTGGAATTTTAGAGGCTAGAATTGAGGTATATCTCATGGAAGGTATTAGATCCTTATATATATTTATTTTCCATTTTTTGTTTATATTTTGTATGTTATTATCCCTGTGGGTGATCAGATGTGGTGTTTTGGTATGATCATGAGTCTGTTTGAAAACTTTCTTACACCCCGAATGGCTCGGAGGCCTTATACTTTTATTCATTTTGAATAATCCCCCTTTTAAGGGTTTAAGGGGAACCATTAAATGTCCTGTAGGCTTCATGACATTACATGACCTAAAGGTCTAGAGTAAATCATCTAGACTATAACTACTTGTAAATTCTCCTCCCCAGTGTCTATATCATGATGTCAGCTCTCTAACTTCGCATGGCTGTTCGACTAGGCTTCCCATGCATGCACAGGCCGGTCCTAATGGAAATTTCCATGCCCTCTCATTATTCCAAATATTTTATCTCTACTCTGGTGAATGTTTCTTTCTCTGAATCCTCATCTGGAGCCTTCTCCTTATAGAGTTTTCCTGGTCCATTAAAGAACAATTTCTTGTGGCCCAAAGTCCTTAAGGTTTCCTGACAGCCTTGAGGTGTCCCAAAGACCTTTATGTGGCCCTAAGACCTTAAGGTGGCCCAAAATACTTACTGAAACGAAGGCCTTGGGCGGAAAGAAGGACTTGAAGGACCCTAGGATCAAACTGGTGGCCCGAAATCCCAAATAGATGAATAGTTATAGCTACCATAGTACCAAACAGTACCTTCTATAGTTCCTACTATAGTACTACTATAGTAACCTAGAAATATTTCTCTACCTGGATTTGATCTTGGGTATCTTGGATTCACTTTCCAAGTCCTCACCAATAGGGATGGGGTTCTTGTTCAACTTTCTTACACATTTCATTGATATAACATGCTTCTTTTTTAGTTATTTATCTTTCATACTATGATAATTTTGGATGTGTATGTGTTTGGTTTATTGTATATCACTATTGTTCACTCTAAATATGGGGGTATAGTCTCCCCACCATACTACCCTAGACCTCCATTTCTAGTTGGAATACTTTAGAATATGGCGTGGTGCATCTAAGGTCCCAATGACTACTACTTTGGTCCAAGCACCAATCAATGACCATAACCCAAGAGAGGATGTTACAACTGGTATTGCTAGTTGAGGTCGTGAGAGCCCTTGGATATATAGAGGCTTATCCAAGAAGGTTATATAAGGTGAATGGTTACTTGATAAGATCGGTTGACGATGGTGATAAGAAGCACCATCTAGGTTACTTAATTTGAATAATTTTTAATCACTTTTTGATAGATTATCATGTAGACTAAGAATTGTAATCATTTTAGTTCCTTGAATATATTAATGAAGCATTCACCCTTAGGTTATGGAACAAGCCTAAACCACATAATCGTTTTTTTCTTGTGCCTTTGGTTTTGTCTTTTAATTGTTTCAATTGGTAGTCTTTTTGGTGTTCTTCCAGTGGTCTTAAGTTTTGGTGTTGTGTCTTGGGTTTGGTTTTCTTCCATGTTCTAGTCACTGTAGTGTGGAGTTCATTATAGGTATTTTTCTTCCATGCATTAAGTTTGGGTGAGTATCTTTTGGTGTGTTTACCAAAAGGTGGTTGTGGACCCAATAAACACCATTTATTTTTATAAAATTTTTATCATAAAAAATGCGTAGTATAAGGAATTTTTTAAACAAAAGTAAAATTTCAGTTATTTTTAAAAATTTCTCATCATAAGTGATGATTGGTATAAATAGTTTTCAAGTGTTTTTAAACACTAATAGAATAATAATTTAAATAATTATAAAAATATACTTGTTTAATAATAAATCTAAAATCCACCTAAGAATCACTTATTATTAGTCATAAAAGAATAAGTGTTTTCAAATAGGATATAAAAGAAACTTTAAAATGGGAGATTAATAATGGTGTGTCCAAAAAATTATTATTAAAACCATAGAATAGTTTGGATTATCCTTATAACCAGTGCATTTATTCCTCTATAGATTTAATGACTCCATCTTGAAAAAAATGTATGGCACCTGATTAAAATTCAAATAAAAAGATCACTGTAGTTAGAGAGAATAAGAAACACCGTCATTTTCATTTTTAATATTTAAAAAATATTTAATTCTATGTACCTTAATTTTTACATTTTAAAAAATGGATATACACATGGATGATACATATAAAAAAGTATAAATGATGTTACAAATAGGATCAAAAGATTCTTTTATTTACCAAGAATCCCACAGTTGGAAATTTTCTTCTAAATATTATAAAATCATGGATTTGGTATTTTTTTTATTTTCTCAATTATCCATGGTTATTAGTTAGATAAAAGGACAACTCAATAAAAAATAAATTTTTTTACTCAACAATTTCCTTTAAAGAAATAGGATTATATATTTTAAAAGCAATTTTATTTCAATTTTTATAAGAATGAGTTCATTGAAACATAAAACACTTTCTAAAACCAAATGAATCCTTAAAAAATTTTATTTAACTTTTCAAAACATTTTCCAAAATATTTTATAATAAATTTTTGTAAAATGAAGATAATAATGTTTTTCAAAACCAAATGAAATCAAAATATCCATATGTGTCTCCTTCATGTGATAATAAGGCTAATGAGAATAAAAATACCTTTATGTGGATGTAATTTCTTCTATCAACTGGGATCTAATAAGATATTATAGAAATGATGATTGAAGATGAATCAAGAAGAGTTTATTAACTTATATTTGAGAACATATATTGTATATAATAGTTGGTAGTTCCATCTATTTGTGAAAAGTTGAACACAATTTCATACGGGAATAAGGTTTTCAAAACAAAAATAAGCACTAAATAATATTTTTATGAATTAAAAACATCAAGTAACTAATAAAAAAGATAAGGGATGGAAATTATTACCATTTTGTAATTCAAAAACATCACCTGCTATTTTCAGTGACAAAATAGGTGCACAACCCACTATTTGAACAAGAACACTGCCTTAAATGAGAAAAAAATGAGGTCTTAAAAACCAAATGCATCCAAATATTCACTAAATGGATATTAGAAATAGAAAACACCTAGATTTAAGAGTAATAAAATACTTATCAAGGATTAGATTATATTAGTTAAATATTTATAATATTTTAGAAAAAACTCTCACTAGCTCAAATATTATATTGAATGGATTAGAATGAAAGTAAATCATATATAGATGGGTGTTTGGAACTTACATATAAGGTTTTATAATTACATAATATGGTGTAGAATCTTGAACAACTGATAAAACCATTTTGCATCTTATATAAGTGTCTTCTTCATTTTGACATCTACATATTCTCTAAAATTCATTGCCTTGATTTTTTTGAATTAATGGAAACCACTCCCTACACCTTCCCTTAAAGAATTATAGTATCCAATAGAAACTTTTTTCTCTCCTTAAAATATTAAAATAGATGTCCCTAAGGTCCTAAAAAATTTATATAGAGATATTTACAATAATTAATTAAAAAATGTGAAAAAATCACAAAACACAAACGACTAAAGTTATTTTTCATTCCATAAAAATTAAATTTCCAACTAAAATATTTAAATCAATGAATAAAAATAACCAATTATAATTTACCAGTGGTGGGTAGTGTTTACAATTTAGGAAGAAACACATAATGGAGATAATGATATGCATAGGATAAAACATTCATTTACATCTTTTAGCTGAACTTTTGAATACAAAGAAGTATGTGAAATTGTTCTTCTTGTTTGAACCCTTTAATGTTGATAAAAATTAATGTTATAAAAATAAAATTACTTCCTCATACTAGGATAATATTTTTGAGATACATCCTCATCACTTGAAATAACAGAATCTAATTCTTCCTCATGACTAGTATTACTATTATCAGCATCCTTATCAAACTTGTTAATAAAAAATTTATTATTCTGATCAACTTCCTTATCAACCTGAGTATGTTTATCTTACTTGGCCTTTTCAATAACCATCACACCAATAGAATAAAATATTATTAATTTTTCTTTATTAAAACACCTATATCATATTTATTTTTAAGCATAGCTAAGAAAAATTCCATCTTCACCTGTCTACTCAAACTTTCCAAGGTTTCCACCTTTCTTATTTTTGATGCATGGACTCCCAAAAAATATTAAGTGTTTAAAATTGGATTTTTATCATATAAAAATTCATATGGAGTATTGTATGAACTTGGTCAATAGAAAAATTGATTTTGAATATACATAGTATTACTCATGGATTTCCTCAAATAGTAATGAGAGAGACCATGTTCAAGTAACATAGTTCTCCCAATTTCAACCAGACTTATATTATTTCTTTTAGAAACCCCATTTTTTTGAGGAGTGTATGGTAAATTGAACTCATTCATAATTCCATTATTCTTAAGATAACTTTTAAATTCTTCATTTTTTTACTCACCACCATTATAATTTCTCAACTTCTTCACTGGATACTCACATTCCTTCTAATCTTTCCTCCTAAAACATTTAAACATTTTAAAATCATCTAAATTATGTTTCATATACATTGCACAAGTAATAAGAGTAAATTCATCAATGAAAGTGATGAATTAATTATCTCTATTTTTTTATTTTTTTTCTCATTAGCCCAAAAATATCATAATAGATAAGTTCCAGGGGATGTTTTGAACAAATCTCAACTTTCTTATGCACTGAATTTTTAATTTTTCCCTTCAGACAAATAGTACAAACCCAATATCTTCTTCTTGACATATCAGGAATACCATAGACATTGTCTTGATTGGATAACTAGATCATGTTTCTTTGACACGTTCTCCCAAATATTTTACTCCACAACTGATTCTCTTCCACCATACCCAAGTAATAAGAGTTTTTTATTTCACTAACTTGAAATAATTTTCCTTTTGTACATTATCCTATTGTAAAAATCCTTCCATCTTCTTCACTTTTCACAAAAAAGCCATATTTTCTAAAAATAATTTTTTTCCTTCATCACAAAGTTATGAAACAATTAGAAAGTTTTGTTTCATCCCATCAACATACAAAGCTTTATTAGACTTAAACTTTTCTTTCCCAATGATGGATATCCAATTGCGTTAATTTTGAGTGACTCATTATTTCCAAATGTCATCATTACTTCTTTAAAGTCTTTTATATTCTTCAATAAATTTAAATATCATATCATATGAGAAGAACACCTACTATCCAAGATCCAAGGTAGTTATAATTTTATAGTTGTAAGTGTGGTTTCTACAATAAGAGCCTTTTCTTTTCCTTAACTTTTCTTTACCTTCAACTTCTAATAATTATTAAGAAATTTTTTTGTACCAGTAACAAAACAAGACATAATTTTGAAAGGAGTCTAGATTGTTCACATCTTTCAAAAATAGTTTCCAAATAATGGAATATATTTTCAAATTTCACATCAACCTTCTTAAGTTTCTTGAAAACATCCTTCTTAGAGTTCTTCCTTTGAGGGGATTGACTTCCCCTCAAATCTTTTCTTCTGAAATTTGTGGAATAGTTGTAATGTTATTGGTTGAACCAATAAATATTTTCTAGGTGTCTAAATCCTCCAAAATACCAGCAGTATCCATAGAAAGAATATTTTCCTTTAAAACTTCCATACTCATCAGAGTTATGAAAATTTTTCTTAGAAACCTTATTATATTTCTTTTGTTGACTACTAACATTTTTATTATCAACTAGATTCTTCTTTTCTAGATCGGTTCTCATTTAAATCTTATCAGAACCAGAAGTAATAGAAACTTTTTCAAACTAATAATTTTTAGAAACTTCTGACTTCATGACTTTGTAGGTCTTGTCCACAAACATAACCTTCCCATATTTCTTTTCTTCAAAAACATTTCCATCTTTCTTCTTCTCAAAACAAATCCAGCTTTCTTCTTAACCTTTTAATTTAACTTTTATTGATCCTTCTTAGGTTAACCCTTATAAGAACTTTCACTAACTTTCTAAGATAGAGTTTTTGAAATTTTTATCCCTCTGTTCTTCCTTATAAAATTTTTATTGGATAATTTCCATCTCTTCTTATTTTTCCTTCAAATTAACTTCCAAATATTCATTATGATTATTTTCTTTCTCAATAGATTTATTCAAAGCATAAATCTCTTTCATCATCTTGACTTTTTCATGAAGAAAACGTTCTTGATATGATAAATTTTCATTCTTTAGCTTGCTAATTTCTTTTTCAAGACTCCCAATCTTCCTCATACATTCTTTTAGTTCTTTTTTTAAGATGAAATTATAATTCACTTTCTTCTTCTTTAGAACTAATGCTTCTAAATTCTTCATTATTCACTATTGAAATAAAATTATTATCACCAGCATGCTCAATAGATTTTTCAGATTCAAGTTCTTTGTCTTCTTAATCATCGTCTTTCGATAAGAAAATTCTTCTTTTGGATTTGGAAAACTTCTTATATTTACCTGTGGAAAAAGAATTTTCCTTATCACCATGTTTCTTCCACAAACTTCTTGGCCTTATTTATTCTTCATCACTATATTCTTATTTATTTATTTAAGAAAAATTATCTACAAAGTCCCCAAAGGATCCACATTAAAAACACTTCAATGGAAGTTTCCCTTTGTATTTACCAGTACCTCTTCTCACATTTTTAGAAAACAAGGATAAAATTTCATTAAGATTTTTACATACCTCATTTTCATATTCATAGTCAGCAACATCATCTTCCTTAGGAACCTTTTAAAACTTTTATTTCTTTGTGAATTTAAAATAAATTTCTCTATCATCTTTTTTTATCCCTTAATAACTTTCTCCCTTTTCATTTCATAGGTAATGAGAGTACTATACAGATCATATAGAGTTAATTTGTATGGATATCTATCTTACAACGAAGATAATTTGGCATCAAAATTTTCAGAAATAATTCTCAAGATATTTTCAAAAACTATAGAATCATCCAAATTTTTTCCAAGAAATCTAATAGTGCTGACAATGTCATTCAACCTGGTAAATAAGTCCCTAATAGATTCATACTCACCCATTTTCAGATCTTCGTACTTCAACCTCTAGATTTTTATTTTTTCCTTCTTGACTTTTGTATTTCCTTCATAAATGTTTTTTAACTTATCCCATATACCTTTGGTAGTGAAAACACTCTTCACTCTTTAAAACTCATTTTCAGAAAGTGATGACAGTAAAGAATTTTTATCTCCTCCATCATTCTCAATAATCTTTTTATCGACAGGTGTAAGAGGAACCTTTTCCTAAATAGGAGTAAATACATCTTTTATAACTTCAAGAGAATCATTCCCAAAAGACATAAGATAAAAAACCATTCTATCTTTCCAGATATGATAGTTATTTCTATCAAAGATCGAAATCCCCTTACTGTTCACACAATTTAGATTCTTTGTCACAACTTCTCTTAAAGAATTCAACAAAGAGTAAATTAAGGGAACCTTTTCTCTGATTGCACTTGTAATTTCAAAGTCAAGATTTTTGTATCACCGAAAGGGGGAGGGGTGAATCAATGATATATTTTTATTTTATATTTCCTTACTTTTGAAACAACCTTCACCTCCTATTACATATTTTTTTCTCTTCTGAAAAAAAATCAAGCACACTTCCACAAGAACATGAGAATTTACAAGGTTCACTACTCAATAAGAGTAGCTAAGTACTTGGAATGTTTTGGAAGTAATCCAATACCACAAAATCCACTAGAAAAAAAATCCTTTTATGTGGAATACAATGTGTAGGATATTCCCTTATACTCTTGTAGCACTATGATCAATACAATAGTGCATGTGTTACAAATAGAATGAAATGATGAAATACAATTTTTGTAACAAACATGTTATGGTACTTCTTGATAAACATTTACAAATATGATCTTTCAAAATAGTTCTTCACTTTCTTACCCAGAAGTTGGCAAGAAATTCTTGGACTTCATAAAAATACTCAGTCCAATTTTCCATTCCGATTACCAAGTCCAGTTGATTAATACAGAAATATAACTCTATCAAAATACCACTTGAACAATTCTTAATTTATTCTTCTTCTTTATATAAATCCCAATATGATTTTTTAGTCTGATCTGGAAACTCTAAATATGTTCTTCTTCCTTCTTCTTCTTCTGTCCGGCTAACTTCTTCAAGAAAAAAAAATCTGGAAAATTCTTCTTGCTAAAATTTCACAGATTATAACTCCTCTTTCATGAGAAAAATCAAGTTACAAAATACACAAAGTATTCTCATCCTTTTATAGACATACCAAAATGCTTTAAGTGGGATTTTAAAAAGGTTTTCCCACTTTACCAAATTTCCCAAATCTTCAATCTTCCTTAAATATTGGATATTTCTTTGAATTGTTTAGTGCCTTTAATTTACCATCAATTTCATACCTATTTTTGACTTCTTCAATGCTTCAGACTTCTTAAGAAATCTCCAATCTAAATCTGATTCTCCGTTATAATTTCCCAATAGGATTTATTCATTACGACGTTCCATACCACTTGAATATATGAAGAAATAGACTGCTTCAATCTTCTTAGAAAATTTTAGTCCAATCCCAATTCTAATTTTCCATTACTATTTATTCATTATGATGATGACATTTGGTTACTCTAATTTTCTTAACCCACTTACAAATAAATTAGAACTTAAGACATCCCATTATGTTGCTCTGTACTAAAATTGAAAACCAATCTATTCATCCTGATTTCTTCATTATGATAAAGATAACATATTCTTTAATACGATGGATCTTGACTCAAATGTAAATAAAAACTCTTGAAAGCAAAATAATTGTTCTTCTTTTCATTCATGACCCTCTTGATAAGGAAATTATTCTTTCTCTTAACCCACTCGAAAAAGAAACCAACAATTCATCTTGATGGGAAATGGTTGACTACATTATTGATTGATCTCTGATTCGATTTTTTATTGGTCTCAACAACTTAATTTCTTTTTTTCCTTTTCATTGGTCTGAAAAATTCCCAATATAAACAATCTTGAATCTGATTGATTGGTGGCACTCCAAATCCAATGGACCAGTTCTAGCATCTTCATCTTCAGAAACTTCTCTAAATACAGTACCAATGAACATCAAACACTTAACTTCTTTCTCTTTTCTGATTGAAAAAATCATAAAATTATTACTTCAAAGATTTAAATCTTTTGGATTTTGGTCTAACTAAAAAGCATATTCAGTTTCTCTCATTATAATCAACCTTATCAACCTTCAAACAAAACTATGTCGGGTGATCTCATTCTGATGATCTGAGACCTTAAACCGTCAGTAACAAAATTCTTTCACTAAATTCTTCTTGTAAGAATGAATTCCTTCATGAATTTGATTATGTTGAATATTATCTCCAACATTGTCTGACTTATAATGGAAATTATTATAACTTACTATTCATCAAACAACATCTTTCTTTCTTACTCAACCTGAATATGATTTTCCTGAATACGATTAGCCTGAATATAATTGGCAGTACCTTTTCTACCCCTTTATTTCATTAATATTGCATCACATGTTTTAAAACTTACTTATGATTTGTGAGAAATAAAAAATAGAAAAGCATCATCAAATTTCTATCAGATCCATGCTAAATCTGATTCTCTTCCTCATTACAATCAAAACCTCATTCCAGACCCAGGGTGAGTCCGATGAGCATTTTCTTCCAGAAAAAATCTCTTCCAAATACGGTGGACTTTCTTAAGTATTGTGAGTTCGATTATCTGAATACGATTTTTGAGTCTGATCACCAGATTTACAAAGTGAGGTGATTTTATTTCCTTGATAAAAAAAGAAAATACTTTCAACATAACCTTCTTTTAGCTTCTGGAAACACTATCTTTTCAACTTGGTCCCAACAGTCCTAAAAATGGACAAGATTCTGATACCATAACTTCATAAACACTTTCATTGAAGTAGTTGATGGGATAACTATCTCCACCTCCTTGTACATTCGTCCAAAAGCACATACAAGTTCTTCGAGATCTTTTCTTCCTTCATTACTAAAAGTGTTCCCTTCAAATTTCTCATCACTCCATTCTTGGTTTGAGTCTTTCATTCGATGCCATCAAATTTTCCTAAAGACAATATGTTCTTTTTCATGCCCTTCACATGGGGTACTCCTTGGATGGTGTGAACAATAACATCATGCATCTTCAATTTTACGGTACTAATTCAAACAATATTTAGGGTGTGATCATTGCCCATACACACAAGTCCTTCAGAAATAGGTTTATACTGATCAAACCATTCTTGTCGAGATTTCATGAGCCATGTTGCTCCCGAATCAATTATTCAAGCATTGTTGAGATGATTCCTACTTCAAGCAGTCATCATCGCTTCACTGACAAGTGCATCTCCAAACACTATGCCCAAATTAGTGTTTAACAACGGTTTAAACCTTCACTAAATCATTCTGTGACGGTTTTGGAAAACCGTGTCTAAATTAGGTGTTGATAATCAAATAACGACGGTTTTTCAAAACCACCAGAGAATGATTTAGCAGTGGTTTTTAATGGTGGTTTAAACCCCTCTAAAACATTTTGCAATATTTTTTTTATTTTTTTACTATTTTTATTATTTTATTATTATTATTTATTTATTTTATTTATTTTATTTATTATTTATTATTAATTAATTAATTAACTAATTAATATTATTAATTATTAATTACTATTCATTATTTATTATTAATTAATTAATTAATTAATTTACTTATTTATTTATTTACTTATTTATTTGTTTATTTATTTACTTATTTATTTATTTAGTTATTACTATATATTACCAAGCACATGCACATGCCCATGTCCATGCAAATGCCAATGTCCATGCACATGCTCATGCATATGTCCACATATAGAAATTCTACTTTAGGTTCTTCGGTAGGCTTTTCATGAGGTGAATAAATAGAATTTAATATACTTAAATATATATTAATTGAAAAAACAAATAATACATAACAAATAGATACAAACTAAATAATTATTAATCAATAATTATTAATCAATAATGATTAATCAATAATGATTAATCAATGATCAATAATTCTTAATAAATAATTAATAATTAGTAATCAATAATTAATAATTAATTAATAATTAATAAATAATAATTATTAATATTCAATAATTTCTAATTACTTATTACTAATAAATAAATAAAACATAAATGAATAATAAATAAAAATATATATAATATGGTAATAAATGGTAAATAATAAATAGTAAATAATAAATAATAAATAATAAATAGTAAATAGTAAATAGTAAATAGTAAATAGTAAATAGTAAATAATAAATAATGAATAATGAATAATAAATAATAAATAATAAATAATAAATAATAAATAATAAATAATAATAATAAATATTAAATACATAATATATAATATATAATATATAATAGATAATAGATAATAGATAATAGATAATATATAATATATAACATATAATATACAATATTTAATATATAATATATAACATATAATATACAATATATAATATACAATATAAAATATAAAATATATAATATATAATAGAAAAGTAATGTATAAATAATAAATCAATTAAAAAATAAATTAATATATGATAAATAAATAATAAATAAATAAATAATAGATAATAAATAATTGATAATAAATTATGAATAAATAAATAATAAATATATAATAAATATATAATAAATAAATAATTAATAATACAATAATAAAATAATAAATAATAAATAATTAATTTATAAACAATAAAAAAATAATGAATAAATAAAAAAAATAAATTAGAAATAATTAATAAAATAAAAAATAAAAAATAAAAAATAAAAAATAAAAAATAAAAAATAAAAAATAAAAAATAAATAAAAAATAAATAAGACATTAAAATTAAATTAATAATAAAATGATAATATATGAAAAATAAATTAATTACTAATGTATACACAATAACTAAATAAATAATAAATAATAAATAATAAATAAATGAATAATAAACAAATAAATAATGTATAAATAATAAAATAATAAAATACTAAAATAATAATGTAAAATTACTAAATAAAAGATAAATAATTAATAATAAATAATAAATAAAAAATAAAACATAAAAAATAAATAAAAAATAAATAAGATATTAATAATAAATTAATAATAAAATGATAATATATGAAAAATAAATTAATTACTAATGTATAAACAATAACTAAATAAATAATAAATAATAAATAACAAATAAATGAATAATAAACAAATAAATAATGTATAAATAATAAAATAATAAAATTCTAAAATAATAATGTAAAATTTCTAAATAAAAGATAAATAATAAATAATAAATAATAAATAAAAAATAAAAAATAAAAAATAAAAAATAAAAAATAAAAAATAAAAAATAATAAATAATAAACAAAAAACAAAAAACAAAAAACAAAAAATAAAAAATAAAACATAAAAGATAAAAAATAAAAGATAAAAAATAAAATATAAAAAATAAAAAATCATATATAATAATTGATAAAAAATAAAAAATAAAAAATAGTTAATAATTAATAAATAAATATTAAATAGTTATTTAAACACACATTTATATTACATAAATATATATAAACACACTCAAATGTATTCAAAAGGTTCAGGAGGGAGGCTCGCCTACTAAAAAATTTATTAGAAAAGAGAAAGTGATTAGAAGATAAAAAAAGATGGTTTGGGATAAATGAAGGAAAACCCTCATCCATATGAAAAGAAAAACAACAAACTAAGGACAAAATCAGACTTGGTCAGGATTCTCATCATCATCAATAGTGTCCCACTCTGACTATGAGTTCCTTTGATTGAAAAGAATGGAGTATTTTTCATCAAGATTTTCCTGCTCTGGGGTGAGTTGGCGACCACATCCTCGACCACAACCACGTCCATGACCCCTAGTGTAATACTTAGAAGCATCTGGATCCATCTCGTTTGGAAGTGCATCCTCCTTCATAGCATCCCATTCAGTGCGACCATGCCCTCTTCCATGATTTTTTGGATGACGTCCTTGTCTCTAAGTCTTAGATTGCTTCCAGGTCCCTTCCAGTTCATCATACCTGACTTCTGACTTGTCATTTTTCTTTAGAACCTGGTTAAACACCACATTATCAGAATCCTATAACGATTTCATATTATTTAATTCATATGCATCTCTAGGATCCTGGCGATCCACCTAAGTAATGAATTTACCACCTTCCAAAGGCCTTGCCAACAAGTCAGATGTTTCCACTAGACCTTGACTGGTTCTCTTAACCAAGTAATCAACTCTTTGTTTTCCTTTCCAACTGTGGGAAAAAATAATTTTCTCTTGCATACCTTGTTCATCAGCCATATGTTGTGAAACATCTTCAATTCCATCCTGCTCATCATTAAGTGAATCAAATAGATTAATACTTTCTAAATCCATTGGATTCTAAATAGAAACTTTAACTGGATCAGATTTAGAACTAGTTCTCCTTGAGATCCTCTGAAATCCTTCACTGTCTATAAGAACAATTTTCTTGATCAAAGTACTAGGGGATGAGGACCTTTCTCATGCATGAAAATCTCATCAGAATCAATGGCCATGATGTTTTCCCCTCAATGAACTCCAATCTTTCCACCAAAGGTGAATCCAAAGTAGAGTCATGAAAAATCCTACTAATCTTATGGGAATCCTAGACCCTCACACTGACTTCACCAGAATTCAGATCATCATCAACAACTAACACTGACCAACACTTCTTCAAAGTAGAACACTGTATAGGAGATGGAAAATGAGACATTTCAACCCCTGTTTGTACATGCATACCAACAGTCTGTCCACTAGAAAGGTCCTAATCAAGTCCTTCAACATTCTGTACTCACATTCCACAGGCAGACTATCCATTTTGAACCTCTCACCCTGCATTATCTAGAATATGGTCATACCCTCTAGCAAGGGCAACATACATTATCCTAGAACTAGCCAGTGTGTCTGCAAGCACATGGGACAATTCCCCCGCCATAGTAGCAACCTCAATAGCAGTAGTATGAGGTGTCCTATCTGTTGGAATTGTTTTTGTGACTGCTGCAGCATAATCAGAGTGCTGAGTTCCATCCATAATAATAGGTTCATGGCCCGTTGATACACCCTGCATTTCATGGGTAGGAGCAGTCTTTCCATCAGAAGTAGGAACAAGGATGCCACACCTCTATCCATGTTTATGCCTTACCCCATCCTGATGAGTCTTCCATCTTCTATAGTTCTGTATATCATGATTTATTACTCGATAGTACTTAAATAATCAAGGTACTTTCTTATATTCAATATGAAATTCTATCTCATAATGATCTAAAGACAGAAAGACTTTATCAATTAAGACTGATCCCAACTAAACTTCTAGAAGGAACCGAGAATAATGCCCGAATCGACCAGATTCAGTTTCCCTATTCAACTTAATTAGAATTCTAATTTCTAACGCGATATCATATTGTTTTTTGGGTTCCAAATAACCCATATTAAACCATAAACTCTTACCCACTCTTTTAGAGAGGTGTTCACCACTCCCAGCAGGTTGAAATAACTATACCAATCCCTTAGATGCAAAGTCCCTCGCTTGAGATTGAGCAATCCATAAACCCAAGCCCTTGCCTTCAGATCTTCTGAGGGGAAGAAAATATAGAAGAAACCATGCTCAATGAAGATACGCTTCCATCTCTTGAAACCCCAAATCACCAAAATCCTCACAAAAATCTCCTCATACTTCCATTATTTTGATCCCTTAGACAAAAAGATATGCAGAAAAATGGAATGTTTACCAATTTTGATACGTTTGGAGACCACATCTAGATCTTCCTTCACATGAAAGATATTCCATTTCCTTCAGAGACCTTCAGTGGTGGAACCCTTGTAGAGTGAGAAAGGTCATAATTCAAAGGGGAAGACCTCCCAAGTAGCATAAGCAACATTCAATACTCCCAATCTTAAACCAGCAGCTCTATGAGAATCAAATCATCCCTTCTCAAGAAAAGATTCCACAAATTAATGAAGAGTCAAGATAGCCATGAGAAACCCTTAATCACCATTGAATGGTAGAGAGAGAATCTCTCACAAACAAACCATATTTTTCATCAAAATTAGATATATAATTGTATATTAATATAAATATATATATAAATAGAAGTAAATATAAATATCTCTATATATATATTTACACATATATGATATAAAAATATATAAAAAAAATATTTATAAATATTTACAAATGAATATAAATATACACAAATATTCATAAATTCATATAAATAGATATATATAATTGATAATAAATTACCAAAAGAGGAGAAAACACAATAATTCCAACACCATAAAATCAATAGGGATGTAAATTAGTGGAATAAAATCATAAATGAAATAAAAATAATATAAAGATACTTTTAAATGAAGATGAAATCTCATCAAATGTGTATGATATATATATACTTAAATTTATTTAAATATATTATATATTAATATTTATTTACATATATTAGAATATAAATATAAATATATATATGTTCATCAATACACAGGCATATGAATATATAAACATTATTTATATATGTGTTTATATATATGTTCATATAGATTTTACTATAAATTCATTTATATACTATATTTAATTATAATGATATATTTATATAAAAATATATTTATATATTATTTATACACACAGATATTTACACATATATGTATTTATTTACATATATTAGAATATACACATAAATATAATTTTTTTTATTGACACACATTTATATATTAATATTACTTGTATTGGTATATATATACATATTAATGAATTTTTATAAGGTAAATAAAGTTGATCATTATTTATTTTAAATTAAATGAATAATAAATATTTAATTTGATATGGTTAATATGATTAAAAATACATTTCTATGTAAATATGTATTTATAAAAGTGATTTATTATAATTAAATATAAGAAAATATGCATATATTTAATTATAAATAAAACTAAATTGTGAAAAATGATAAAATATTAAAATAATACTATCAATATGAAAGTAATACTTGGTAATAAATTCAATCCCCACTAAAAAGGGAAAAAAGACCCCCTTAAACGAGACTGACATTACATCTAATGTTAAAAAATTGGGATATCCTGACTAAAAAATCAGTTTTGGAGGCCTTTAGGGCCTCTTTTGACCTCAAAAAAACATTTTTTGGGCCCCCCTAATCATCATGGCATAGATCTTGTCACATGTTTTGATTTGATATCTGGTAGAGCTCAAACAGACACCCGGATCAAATGTTATGGTAGTTTGAAATTCGAGTTCGATTTACACCTTTTATTGAAACTATAATAAAATTTATTCTTTTAATTATTAAAAAAATTTAAATATAATGTGGTTTTAGTTCATTTCATGAGCTTCTATTTGACTTGTTTTGGAGCTAAAATGGACTCTCAGATTAGAATTTATGATCATTTGATGCTGAAGTCTAATTTTCAACTTATTAAATATTTTTTTAACTTTTGAATTATTATTAAATAATAATTATAAATATTTATTAATTAAAACATAATAATTAATTAAAATTATAAATAATAAAATATATATTATAGTAATTAATAATTAATATATTTATTTTTATCATTTTTTCCTTTAATTTAGCGGCGGTTTTTTCAAAACCACATCTTTTTCGCATAGGTTTTTAAAAAAGCACCCCTATTTCCTAGAGATTTTTTTAAAAACCACTACTAAAAATAAATTTATTTTTTTGGAAAATATTTAAATATATATATTTAAAAAACATTTAGTGGCAGTTTTTATAAACCCCGTTAAAAATCCCTGCTAATTTTTTTCCTAAAAAAAATTTAATAGTGGTTTTGAAAACCTCTGTGAAAAAAACACTACTAAATCAGTTTTTTCTTGTAGTGAGAATTAATCACCACATTTTTATGTCAGGATCTATTTCCTCCATCCTTAGGTCTCCCAGTCCCAACACATAGGCCCTTCTAGGGTTCCATCCTAAAACCCATGGGTGATTGGAGGTATTGCCCATCCAAGATTATATGTGAACCATCATCATTTATGGAAACCGATGTGGGATTGGGTTTGTACCAAAAAAATATCCCCTCAATCCAAAGACCACATCAGTTTCCAAAAATGATCATGGCTCACATATAATCTTGGATGGGAAATTTCTCCAATCACCTATGGGTTTTAGGATAGAACCCCAAAAGGGCCTTTGTGTTGGGCTTGGGAGACCTAAGGCTGGAGGAAATCGATACTGGAAAGTGGTATCATAGGAATGAGGTTTTGAATTGGGGAAATTCTAGACCAAAAACATTTCCAAATTATGGAAAATATGAGATCAAAAAATTCAATGGAAATAATATTTCATTGTGGAAAATGAAGATGCAAGCGGTGTTGTGGAAAGATAATTGCCTACAGGCTATTAGAGAGAAAAAATGGGTGTGAAGAAGGAGAAATAGAATGAAATGGATGGGAATTATATTTACAAAATCCATTTGGATTTGGAATATGGGGTTATATCAAGCATTGTAGATAAGAATATGAGAAAATAAATTTGAGATACTCTGACAAAGCTGTACGAGGCAAAGTTACTCCAAAACAAAATTTTCATGAATAGAAAATTATAAAATCTTTGATTGGAGGAGTCATCATCAGTGACTGACCACATAAACACCCTCAATACGATTTTTTTAGCTTACAGTATTGGGATATAAAATTGTGGATGTTTAACATGTGGAGATTCTACTCCAAAGTTTTCCAAATTCGTATGATCAATTTATCATCAACCTCACTAATAATATCCTAATGGATATGTTTCCCTTCAACGATGTTGTAGCTATGGTTCATGAAGAATAAATTTGGTGCAAGAAAAAAGAAGACATACATGTAACTTCACACTAAGTGGAAGCCCTGTCAATGGAAATAGGAAGAATGATGGAGCGTGGTTCCAGTGGGAGCTAGAATCATGGCAGCTCCAAATCAAGGAGTAAGAAGAAAAACATAAAATGTTACAATTGCGGTAAGAGGGAAAATGTCATCAAATATTGTTGGAATAAGAAGGGTGGTGATAATAAATCTTAAAGAAATGTGGCAAGTATATCTAGAAATGGGGACATACTAGTCAGTGACGCGACAATGAATACTGAAGGAAGACAACATCTTGACGATGCATGGATTATTGACTCAGGAGCAACATGGAACATGACATCTAGATGGGAATGGTTTTACCAATATGAAACTATCCTGGAAAGACTTTTGTACATGGGGAATGATCATACATTGAAGATAGTTGTAGTCAGAACCATCAAACTAAAGATGCATGATAATATAATCTAAACTATCCAAGGAGTACGCCATGTGGAGGGTCTCAAGAAGAAAATTTTTTCTTTAGGAAAATTTGATGATATTAGATGAAATATTTTCACTAATAAAGAGATGATGAATATTGTGAAGGGATTTATTATGGTTATTAAGGTAGAGAAGATCTCAAAGAACCTATATGTGCTTATGGGTGAAATGTACAAGGAAGTGGAGATAGTTGTCGCATCAACTACCTTGAAGGAATAGTTGATGATGTTATGGCATATGAAGCTTGGCCATATGTCTAAATGAGGCCCAAATATTCTTAGAGATTAGAATTTTTTTTCCTGGTATTATGAAGGTATCCTTTCCATTTTTTAAGAATTGTGTTTTGAGTAAGAAAAATAGGTTGAATTTTGGAACATCAATGATAAGGAGCAAGGAGATCTTGGAGTTGATTCATTCAGATGTTTGGAAAGCACCAGTTGTGTCCCTAAGAGAAGAAAGGTACTTTTTATATTTCATTGATGACTATTTTAGTAGATTTTGGGTGTTTCTAATCGAGGAAATTAGATGTATTTGAATTCCTCAAAACATTCAAAGCACAAAAGGAGCTTGAATCTGAAAAGAAGATCAAGTGTTTGAGGGCTGACAATAGTGGAGAATATACAAGAAAGAAGTTTGATTATTTTTATCAATAATAAGGAATAAAGAGGAAGTTCATGGTGTCATACACTCCTCAGTAGAATGGAGTGGTAGAGAAGATTAATAGAACCTTGTTGGACAGAAAAAGGGCGATGCTAAAGATTGCATGAGTTACCGTGATGTTCTGGGAAGAAGCAGTAAATACCTCCAGCCATGTGATCAATCAATCACCTTCAGTGGAAATTGATATGAAGACACTGATGGAGATGTGGACGAGTAAACCCACTAATTATTCTCAATTGAATACTTTTGGAAGTCCTGTATATGAACTGTTTCATGACCAGGAAAGATCAAAGTTGGAGTCAAGATCCAGGGAATGTATCTTCTTGGGATACACTGATGGTGTGAAGGGGTATCATTTATGGGATCCCACTTCCCAAAAACTTATCATTAGTAGAGATATCATCTTTTCTGAAGACAAAGTGAAAATAATGATTGATAAAGACACATAGAAAGAGATTATAGAAACTAAAAAAGTCGAGGTGAAGGACGAAATAAAGGAATAACTAGTTTCCTATGAGGTGTTACTAAAGCATGATGATCATGTACCAGATGATCCTGGACTACGATGGTAAAATCAAGATAAAATAGCACCAATATGGCACTCAAATTATGTCACTGAGAGCAATGTTTCATATTGCTTATTGATAGAAGATGAAGATCCATCATCTCTTTTGGAGGTGACCCAGAGTCCAGATATATCTTCATGGATAACGGTGATGTAGGAGGAACTTGAATCCCTACACAAGAACATGCCTTGGGATCTTGTTCCATTACCTCACGGAAGAAAGGCCATTGGGAAAAAATGTGTCTACAAGATCAAGAGGGATAAAATAGGTTAAATCCTTCTATTTTCCCATGGTTTTCCCCTTTAATTTGGGGGTTTTCCACATTACATTTGGTGTTCTTTTAATTCCGCACTTTTTAAATTTATTTCTATCTTGCAATTACTGATGAATTGATTAGACAATTGTTTACAATCATAACAAGCGTTATCAAAGAATATTCTCAAAAAGAAGGTATCAATTTCAATGAAATATTTTCTCATGTTGTTAGACTGATGACTATTCAAGTAGTTATGGAGATTTGTGTTGCATACACTCTATATCTAGAGTAGTTAGATGTGAAAACAACTTTTCTCCATGGTGATCTTGATGAATAAATATATATAATCCAACCATAAGCTTTTGATAAAGAAGGTAAAGATAACTTGGTTTTCAGGTTGAAAAAATCTCTATACGGTCTGAAATAGGCACCGAGGTGTTGGTACAAGAGATTTGATTCCTCTATCATGATCCTTGGATACAAAAGACTTAATTAAAATCCTTGTGCATATTTTAAGGGTCTATATGGTAATTATTTTATCATTCTACTATTTAATTTGGATGACATGTTGGTTTCATGCCCCAACAATGATCAAATCCAGGAGACGAAGGTATAATTGGCTAGGGAGTTTGATATGAAGGACTTGGGACCCACAAACAAGATTGTTGGGATGAAAATTTACCAAGAAAAGAATAATGGAAATATTTGGCTATCATAGAAGAATTATTTGAGTAAAGACTTTAAATGATTCAACATGAAAGAATATAAGCCAATTTCTACCTCTCTTCCCATTAATTCCAAGTTATCCTCCATGATGAGTCCTAACAGTGAAGTAGAGAGGATGGAAATGTCTTGAGTTCCATATGCATCAGAAGTGGGGAGTCTAATGTTCTCCATGGTTTGTATTAGACCATAATTTTTACATGCAATGGGAGAAGTTAGTCAGTACATGGAGAATCCAAGATGGGAGCATTGGAGTATAGTGAAGAGGATCCTGAGATACATTAAGGAAACCTCAGATATTGCATTATATTTTGGAGGATCAGATTTCACCATTAGAGGATATGTTGATTCATATTTTTCAAGTGATTATGACCAGAGAAAATCCACTACTGGTTATGTGTTTACTCTTGTAGGAGGAGCTGTGAGTTGGATTTAAAAGTTACAGTTAGTTGTGTCTTTATCCACAATGGAGGCGGAGTACATGGAAGCTACACAAGCATGGAAAGAGGCGATTTGGATGAAAAGGTTTTTGTAGGAGATCAGGAACAAAAAAGATCATATTTCATTGTTTTTTGATAGTCAAAGTGCCTTGTACATTGCAAGGAATCCATATTTTCATTACAAGATGAATCACATTGGCATAAAATATCATTTTGTTTGAGATGTGGTGGAAGAAGGGAGTGTGGAAATGCAGAAAATTCACACTAAAGAAAATCTAGTAGATTTTCTGACAAAGGCAATTGGTTCTGATTAGTTTAGATAGTGTAGATCCTTGAGAAGCCTTGTAGAGACATGAGCAGTAGGTTTGGAAGATAGAAAGGATGTGTGGAGACGTTATTGGATCTTAATCAAATCTTTAAGTGGGAGATATGTTGGAAGATTTTATGGATAGAGGAAATATTAATGATGTTCACCACATTCATTTGGACATATTGTGGTGACATGTCATGGTTACACCCTACCATTGATTACCCATTTAATTTTTTAATATAAATTTAATAGAGGGGAGGCCAAAGGAGGGTGAAGGTAGGATATAAAAGGGGATATACTCCACTAATTTTTATCATCGGATTCAGAAGCAACACATCTTCATCCTTGAGTACAGTATTTTGTGATGTATTTCTCCATATTTTCAAAAGAGAATTTATTTTGTGTTTTCTCATTATAATTGAGAGAGAGAGAGAGAGTTTGTACCCACATTTTAACATAATGAAATCCTTCAATTTTCTAGTGGTTTTTACCCCTTTCATTTGGTGGTTTTTTCATGTTACATCTAGTGTTATTTTAATTACTCAATTTTTTACTTTATTTCTATCTCAAAATTATCATTGAATTGATTGGCCAATTTTTTACAATCCTAAAATTCTATTCATCTTATATTTATAGCTCCTAATGGAACCATGATCCATCATCACATCTTCCATTATTTCTTCAATTTCTAGTTGGAAATTATCCTTTTATAGTATTGTTTGTATCTTCATTTTCCACAACAAACAATTATTCTTGTTGAATTTTTTAATCTCAAATTTTTTTCGAACTGGACACTCCATCAGTCTAGAATCTCCTCCATTTCACAATAGTGTATTTAATAATCTGAATTAACTTTTTATGATGTGAAAGATCAACCATTGGTGTAATCATAGAGTATACTCAAATTGATGAGAATTATTGATATCAAAAAAACATTAACAGCACCAAGCTAAAACCTTACTCTGATACCAGATCCCTTATCCATATAAGATGATGGTGTCCAACCAAGAAAAATAATTGAGGAATCTGAGGTCCTGACACAATCGATTGAAATCAAATGAATGAGATCGAAGTAAGCACAAGCCTCACTAAGACCAAATTTGAATTTGGATACCGAGATCAAGAATTTTTTTCCATAGTTATTCAAGTACCTAATGAAGAGGATGATTCATTCATGAAAACCATTAGAGATGTACACACTATTTAAACATAGTCACACCACTAATGAATATGTTCTGGCCAATGATAATGTTTATAACAGATTCTAAGCTATAAGAAGATGATATACTGGGATTGAATTTCGAACAAAGCTAAGATAAAAGTTACTATGATAAACCAGGTGTGTTCAGTGAAGAGTCAAGCTCAACTGAACAAGAACAACAGCCAACTGAAGTTATTATCAAGCTTGAAGAATTGACTAAGAATGAATATCTAATAGATCCATGATCGAGTGTAAGAATGATGAAAACTAAATTTATTATTGGTTTTGTTTTTAATTATAGGTTGGGTGAAGAACTAAAGGTCCTTAGACCCCCCCCAATGACGCGACCATAGTTTTGTAGAAGGGTGTTCATGAGTATGAAGTTCCAGATGTCTATGATCCGAATCTGGCTTGATGATGAATTTGGGTATCTTGTTGACTAAATTTCTTTGATAGAAGCACTATTCCATGATATTTTTCCAGTGAATTTGAAGATTAAAAAAGAAGATTCAAGTGCCATATGATCAAAGCTGAGAAAGTTAAGCTTCCGTAAATCAGTTTTTGAATAAGTTATGCTTGAAGATCTCATCAATCAATTTGATTTTAGAGGAATTAAAGACCTGTGATAATTGGTGTTACCTAGGTAATTTAAATATGTTTATGATTCCTTAACACTCCAAACATTTTGAATATAAGGTAATTTTAAGATATACACTAGGTTCCCGGTGAAACGACTCTATGAAGTTTCATTTTGTTATTGAAGTTTCCCAACCAATGAGGACCACATTAGGAATCAAACTCTAATTAATGAAGAAGGAATACTATGTAAATGGTAGGGCCACTCTCAAGGTTAGTGATCCTAAGGGGTCAATGCATCATTCTATTTTCTACATAATGGTTGGTAAAGATTTGAGTTTTTCACTTTAAATAAATATTGTGTTTTATGGTTTGATCCACATGCAAAATCAAACAATAAAACAAAATAGACCCTCATAATAAAATTTTAGAATTAGTTGGTATAAGTAGTAGTAATGGAATTATGAAATATATATAAATGAATATATATAAATATATAAGAACAAAAAAAGATTTCCTTAAACATCGAACTCAATTAATACATCCGAGAAACAAAAAAAAATCTTTTTATTCTTAAAATTTATTTTATAAAATGGATTTTTTCATGTTTGATGTATTGTTTATTAACACTAATTTTAAGAGAATAGTTAATATACCAAAAAAATGATTCCCTATAAAAAGTTGTTTTTCATGATATTTTATGATTTTATTTTGAAGTTAAATTTATTGATTTTATGATGCGAATTTGATAAAATTAACATTGTTTTTGGATTTATCATCATCATAATAGCTTAAGATGAATTTTTTAAATTTCTCTAAGTTCATTTTTTTAGAAGGCTGGGGCTGAAGCCTCATTTTATTATTAAATCAATGCAAAGACCTCTTTTAACTGGGTAGAGGGAGACCCATTACATAGCCCAAAGGCCCAGTGGGCATGTATCCCATTATATATCATGCATACACAAATATTTTGCCCAATGCCCATTCTTTGAATAGTAACCCGCCTGTTATAGTACCCGCACAGTACCGTCACTGCTACAGTACCTTGCTGCCACTACAGTACCGCCATTGCTACAGTACCACTACAGTACTGCTATTGTGCCTACACCCAATGGGTTTTGAACCCCAATTTTTCATATAGGATTATGGGGTGCTTACCACTAATCCAAACCCCAACTATAATTTCTCTAGGTTAATTGATTTTTTGGTGAATAATGAACAATATAATTTTTGAAGATACAATTGATTTTGTAACATCACATGGATATAAGAATATCCTATAACTTATGAGACCCTTTTCTTGACTAAATATAGGTATTTTTAGAAACATTATATATTTTTAAAAAATATGCTTGAAATAAAATCCTATATTTTATGTTTTAAAACATAAAATATATTTTCTCAAAAATTGTTTTAAATACATTATACGTTGGTATTTTAGAATAAGTTTTTATCAACTAATTCAAATGAAATGGATTTTAAATTTAAAATAAATGGGTCCAAATTATCTAATAAGGGCCACATTTTTTTAGAAATAAACATTAATTTACCATGGATAAATACTAGTTATCCTAGTAAAATGATTATTTTTCAAAGAATAATAAATTTCTAAATATTTTGTATTTTTAAAATTAAATGAAGATTTTTTAAATTAAAGATCCAATATAATGTTTAAACATATATAAAAATTAACAAAAACTCATTTAATGGTTAATAAATGTTAAATTATATTAAGAATACTTAATGATTAAAATGACATTTTTCTATAAAAATAGTTTTTTAACACATTATATGTTTTTATTAAAAATTTAATTTTATCATATTTAGAAATTAATTATGATAAATGGATCTCAAATTAATATTAATCATGTAATTTTTTTTAAATAAGTGTCTACTTATATTTTTAGTAATAAAATAATTGACATGAATAATATTTAATTAAGAGTAATAAGTGTTTAAATGAAAAATCTAAGTTGGATCAAATTTTACTAAATTAACTTAAATGATATACCTTATATAAAATATTTATTAGGTTGTAAAGTCTTAAATTAATGTCTTACCAAACTTCCATGACCTTACTCACCTAACTTTTGTGTCTTTCCATTCTTACCACTTACCATTATTTTTTAGGGGAAAGCCCCTCTTTCTCACCTATAAAAGGGGGATCACTTATGCCCTTTAAATAACTTACTCCAATTATGAAATTTCCTTGAAATCCTACCCAAGTTTACTCTATTTGAAGTTATTGACAAATCCTCATGAAATTGTTCACCATAAATTATCCTAATTCCCTCAAATATAAGGCCTTCATCAAGAGGAAGTTTAAGGTCTTAATGTAGGTGTCACATCATTCTTAACGTTTCTTTCTTATTCTTTTATTTCCAAACCAACCATAACCATAGTATAATAATAGAATAATACTAATTATCATCTTGATATGCTTTCATAATAATATTAAAACCATTATTTATTCTATTCCGTCTACTAAGAAAAAACAAGAATTGTTGTTAGTGTGTGTATATGGATTATCGCCTCCACAAAGAGACACTTTCAGTTTTTTTCACTACCTCTCATAGATGATATTAATGATGGTATTGGTGAATAAATATTATTTATATAATTTATTTATGATTCTTAAATGATCACCTACTACCCACCTTCACCCCTCTCATTCATTGAGTAATGGAAACTCTAGTCTTGTGTTGTGGAGACTATCATCTCCATGAATAATCATTTTTTAATTTTTTATTCTTTTTTTTTCATTATTTATCTAAAAATATTAACAATTGGTTTAAAATAATTAAAATATAAAAATAATATCATTCTTATTTTTTCATAATGATATTATGTAAAAAAACACCTCCTTAGCCATACTCACCAATCAAGTTAAAGCATGTTCAAGATTGGGTCAGTTTGACCACTTACGTGAATAATGATGTGAAATTATATTAGGGATGATTATAAAAAATTAATTTATAGTATAATATTACATAAATATTTAATTTATTATTTATTTGTTTCTTTAAATTATACTTCAATATTTAACTCATAAATTAAGGAAACACCCATCGTAGGTTGAAAATCACTGAAAAAATGTTCATTGTCAATTTCAACTTCTAGGATAAATAATAAAGAACCCATGAAAGGAAATTTAAACTACATAAAAAAATATAATTCATAAATTACATTAAAATTAATTAAATTTTAATGATGAACTTTGGAATAAGAATTAACACTGACACTGCTCCTATGAAACTATTACAAACAGTAAAAACTGTAAACACATGATGTGGGAAAATATAAAAAAAACTAACCAATATACATATAAGAAATAATTATAAATGAAAATTAAAAATATTTTTAGGTATAAATATAGTTATAAAATAGTATATTAAGATAATTTTTTTTTGTTTTACATGTGGTTAGAGAGATTTTGACTAATCAAGAAAAAAAAGGTAATGTTTTTTTGTCTCAAATTTGAATCCCTTAAGACATGTTTATGCTATACACCATGTTTCATTTTCAATGGTGAAAATAATATGTTGTTTTAATTTTTTATCATGATTTAATTATATTTAATAATGGTAAATGTTGTTTTCTATTCTCATTATCTTTTGGGTTTTTTAGTTAGAAGATACAAAGGTTGTAATGGTTTTTTGTCTCAACTTCTCTTTATTGAGACATCTTTTCATGTTTTTCACTAATTAATTATTTCCATAGTGTATATACTACCCAAGAATTTATTTTTACATAATACATGATTTAATATATGGGATATATAAAACCATATTATTTTCAATCATACAATTACTTTTGATTATAAAATTACTAAATTCGTAAGGAGTTTTCGTGACTTAATTCTCTTCTCAGGGACATAATCACTCATATTTTCCCATTATCTTTCAAGATTTATATATTCTAACCTATGATTATTTAAAAATTTATTTAAAACTTATTTCTTTGGAAAATTATGTTTCTCACCTACCTCTTATTTCTTAATTATTTTAACATTTTGATAAAATTCATTTTTGTTATGAATAATTCTCATTACTTTTAATATATTTTTCTTTCATGTCCATATTTTTAATTCCCACCAATTTTATACTTTACTTAGTGGTAAATAAAAATATTTTTATCTTAAATGACCCATTTTCCCCTTATTTTATCTTAAATCAAAAAAATTCTTTATCCTTTGTAACATTGTGGGTTTTCAAAATGTTCAAAAGGTTTTTTCAACCTTTGAGAATAATTTTTTTATCATAACATCCATATTTTATTTTAATAAAATTTATCTATTTTTCTAATTTTATATCATTAAAGATTATTTCTAAAAGTAAATGTTATCAAATTAATTTCACTTCCCCTTTTTGAAAATGTCATGTCTTTTCAATTCTTCATTATTAAATATTCTTTTAAAAGTAATGTTTTTAAATTATTTTCACTTATAATTTTTGAAACCTTATGTATTTTCAAGGATCATTTATTTATAACTTTTTATAATATTGTTTTTATAATTTATTCACTTTACATTGTCAATTTTTTTAAATCATTTTAAACTTTATATTTTAAAGCAATGTTTAAAAAGGTTTTGCGAAACTTCTTCATTTTCACTTTAATTTTTCATCCAAGGTTTATCTCCCATGAAGTGATGTTTTGATTATCATCTATATGTTATTATATTATGAATAATTTTGGGAAATTAGATTCTAATATCCTATGATTTATTATGTTCATGTTATGTGATAAGTTTAAGAACCCCATTATTTTTCCATGAGTCATTTAAGTTATGATGATGATTGTTTTTAAGTGGTATACAAATGTATGGATGATAATGGGTGGGGTACTATATCTCTCTTGAATAAATTGGTTTAATTTTATATCTCATGATATAGTTAGACACGGAAATAATGAGTTTGTTCACGCATGGTCATGATGTGTTTTCTCACATTTTCAGGCATTGAAATAAAGAGTTTTTTCATATAGGCATGGGAATAATGGGTTTTCTCACATAGGTTTTACTATTATTATAGTTGTTCCACAATTCCAATCTGTTTACCAAGTTATGTTAAATTTTCCAGATGCATTTCATTTTCTTGAAATACAATGTTTTCAAGATTATGCCTTATATTTTTAAAGTATTGTGCATTTTTATATCATGGTCACGTGTTTTAGGATTATTGATATGTGTTTTGAGCTATGTAATATCTTCTATTCTTCATTATTAAACTTCTTTATGATATTATTATTATTATTATCACACACAGTCTTATGATCTCTTATTAAGATATTCATATATTCCTCATATTCTCAGTCATGTTTATGATCTAATACTTTATGATATATCTTTCCCATTTCTGAGAGTTTGAACTCATACCTTTCTTATATTTCAATATATCTTGTTATGAATATGGTTATATCACGTGAGATGTGTAGGAAATGGAGCATAGGATCACAATTATGAAGAAAAGTTTGCGAGTGTTATAAAATAAGATATTTATGTAGGTAATATCTAAGATATTAAACCTTTTGGTCCTTGGATTATGCGATTGTTGTGAGATGTATTATTTAAATCATGAGATTATTGTACTATTTATGTTAAGTTTAGTTTGGGTCACTATATTTGGTATCAAATGAGGTTAGTTATTTTTGGAGATTATTTCAGTTATCTTTGGGATTATTTTATAGAACCTTAGTGAAAACACTAGATATGAGTCTAAGTATATGATAATACCATAAAATATTAGTAAAGTATTTAGTAGATATTTTTCCCTAGAAATAAATCCATGTATGGATAATACATGTTTATGTGGTTATGGTACATATTAACCTAGGAATAATAATCCTAAAAAAGATTGGTTAATAATTGAATCAATTATCACTTTGATTCATAATGAGTGGGCCTAAGACTATATAAATGGTTTGAAACTCCTAGGGGACATGATTTATTTGATCATGTGATCATTATGAACCACTATAAAGTACTGATTTCCTAGTTAGTTTGAGGGATTAAGTTTAGAAATTTAATATAACCCAACTGACATTAACCTAGGTCAAACTAATATCGTTATATGTTGAACTATGGGAACTATAGTAAAATTTGATAATGTAAATGAACAATAATTTTTAATGCTGAATTCCTTTTATGATTTTGATAATTCCCTCATATTGTGAATATTTTTGTAGTCATGTAAAACCATTTTGGTTCTAATGATGGTTGGAACCAGAAATAATCAAGTTAACCTTGGGTGTAAAGGAAAATGGAATTATCATCTCCACAATCAGCCCATTAGAATGAGATATAGACTATAAAATTTAGTTATTATGCCAACACAACTATCAAAAAGCGTGATTAACAATGTAACCATAGTTTAAATCCTAAGTGCATGAAGAGAAGGATGATGGATCATTAAAATAAAGGCAATGAAGATGATGAAATAAAGGATATACAACCACTTATATGTCAAAAATGTGGGAATAATCATCAAGGGAATTTCTTCAAGGGGACCAGTAGATGTTTTAATTATGGTAAAGGAGGACATTGAGTATCAAAAGATTTAGGGAAAATGATGAGTTCAGTTAACATGAGGAAATAAGATAGAACTCATACTAGGGAACCACTAATGATTCAATAACTTATGTACGAAGAACTCAATAATTATCCAAGTGAATACCCTAATCTAATGATTATTGAGTATAGTAGGAATCCAAAACCTCCTAGATCCAAGGATTATGGAAGAACCTATACAATGACTATCGATGAAGAGGATGGTGGTAATTGGGTGTTCACTTACCCTATAACTTGAATTAGTGGGTGTATTTTAGTTTATCAACCCTATTTTATCTAGGATACTTTATAATAACATCAATTCACCACCCTCAATGATTTTTATTTTAAGTAAAACTTTTAGTGGTATTATTATTATGTTTATAGAAATAAAAATTGCGCAAATCATAATATCTAACTCTAAAAATTTACTTAATTTTCAAAATAGAATGTATATCTTCACTTTGAATCAATATTAAATTCAATAATAGGTGATTTTTTTTAAATCAACTGTGACCATTTATTAGTGCAAGTTCAACTATGAATTATTTATTAAGAAAACTGAATCCTTTACATGGGCCTTAATACCTAGTTATGATATAAATTTACATCAAATGGTCTGGGAAAATAAATGTTTTCTAGTCATACTATGATATTAAGGATCATATATTGAGGCGTGTCAATATTTTCACCACCTTTATCTATTACTACAAGTAAATGATAATTAAATTGTGAGGACACAATTTATTTAAGTTGGGTAGAATTTAACGACACACATTTTTCTCCTTAAAATATTGTGTTTTTTGGTTTTCTCCACACGAAACAACAAAAACCAAACCAATATAGAAAAAAATAATATATCTATAGAATTAAATGGTATAAATAGTGGTAATAGAATTATGAAATATATATAAATTAATATATATTTATAAAATAATAAAACAAAATAAAAGTTTATATAAACATCAAACTTAATTAGTACACCTAATCAATAAATAAAATATATTTTCAAACATAAAATTTATTCTATAAAATGGATATTTTTTTTTCAATTTTTATATAGTTATGATTAGCAATAATTTTAGAAGAATAGTTAATATACCAGAAAAAATGATTCCCTATGAAAAACTGTTTTTCATGATATTTTAGGATTTTATTTGAAAGTTAAATTTATCAATTTTAGGGTGTGTTTTTTATAAAATTAACATAATTTTTGGATTAATCATGGTTATATTAGTTTAAGATGAATTTTTGGAATTTTTCTAAAATAATTGATTTTTAGGTGAATGGTGAAAAATACTGTTTTTGAGAATACAATGGATTTTGGTAACATCACTTGGATATAAGAATATCCTAAAACATAGGAACAAATTTTCTTTACCAAATATATTTCTTTTAAGTAATATATTTTTTGAAATATCATGTTTGAATTACAAACCTATATTTGATATTTTAAAATATAGGTAGTTTTTTCTCAAAATTTATTTTAAATACATTATAAATTAGCATTTAAAAATTATTTTTTATCAATTGAATCAAATTAAATACATTATAATTTAAAATAAGTGTATCCAAATTATCCAATAAGTTCCAATTTATTTTTAGGAATAATTATTAAGTTACTTTTGGTATATATTAGTTACCCAAGTAAAATGACTATTTTTAAAAGAATAATACCTTTACAAATATTTTTTATTTTCAAAATCAATTAACACTCATTTAATTGGTAATAAATTTTAAATAAGATTAAGAAAACTTAATTATTAAAACAATATTTTTCTACAAAAACAGTTTTTCAACATATTATTTGTTTTGATTTAAAAGATAATTGTATCAAATTAAGAAAATTAATTTGGTTAAATTGAGACCAAATTAAAATTCATCAAGTCAAAATTTTGTAATAGGAGTATACTTATATTTTTAGTAATAAAATAATTAACCCGATTAATATTTAATTAAGAGTAATAAGTGTTTAAATGACTAATATAAAGCGGCTTGAATTTTCCTAAATTAACATGACCTTTAGAACTTATAGAAAATATTTTTTAGGTTTTAAAGCCTTACTTAAAAGTCTTTCCAACCTAACCTATCCCAACTCACCTAAATTTCTTTCCTTTCCATTCTTACCCCTCACTTACCATTATTTTCCATGGAAAATTACTTCTTCCTCACTTATAAAAGGGGGATCACATCCATCCTTTCAATACTCCACTACTATTTAGAAATTTCATTAAAACACTACCCATATTTACTATAATTTATGTCTTATACACTATTTAGTTCCCCATTTCAATATATATTATCCTAATTCCCTCAAATCTAAGGCCTTCATCAAGAGGAATTTCAAAGTCTCAACGTAGGTATCACCTATCTCTTAACATTTATTTCTTATTCCTTCCGTTATAAACCAACCATAACCATAGTATAATAATAAAATCATCATAATAAATGTGTTTATAGTTTATTATAATAATGTTACAACCATTATTTATTCTCTTCCATCTATTAAAAATATACAAGAATCAACGTTATTGTTTGTGTTCGGATTACTGCCTCCATGAAGTGTTTCTTTTCATTTTTCATCACAAACTCTTATGGATGGTATTAATAATGTAATTGGTGAATAAATATGACATATATAATTTATTTATGGTTTTTAAATGATCACTTACTATCCTCCTCTAACCCTCTCATTCATTGGGTAACTAAAATGCTAATCGTGTGTTGTACGGAGTACCACCTCCATGAAGAATTGTTTTTTTGTTTTTATTTTAATTTTTTATTATTTATAAAAATATATTAAAATATAGTTAAATATAATAAAAATATCCAAATAATATCATTATAATTTATTTATAATGATATTATGTTAAAAAACAACTTCTTAAACATACTCACTAATCGAGTTAAAGTATGTTTAAGATTGGGTCGGTTTGGCCACCTACATAAATAGTGATACAAAATTATATCATGGGTAATTATGAAATATTAATTTATTATATAATATGACATAAACATATAAATAATTATTTTTTTGGTTCTATAAAATATACACCAATATTTAACTCATTAATTAAGAAAACACCCTTTGTAAGTTGAAAATCACTGAAAAAAATATTCGTTGTCGATTTCATATTCTAGGATAAAGACTAAAGTACTAATGAAAGGAAATTTAAACTAAATTTTAAGGTCTTATATCCATGTGGATTGACCCTTTTCATGTTCCTGAGTTTTACAGATCTTAGAGGAGTCTCAGAGGAAGTCTGGCGGAGTTCGGGTGTTGAGAACTGGGAGTAGGGAACTTTCACTAAATGAAAGTGGGTTTCACAATGTGTAGAATAATTTCATAATTTGAAAGTGGGAGTCACGTTGTGTAATATTTTGGGGTTTAAAAAATAAAATAAATGCAAGAGGTGATGATTTTTTCGGCAGAAACCGACCTCAAGGCATTACATGACATGAAAGGGGATTACACGTCATGTAATCCCCTGATGCTGTAATGTTTTCTGTTTTTTACAAATTCTTAAGTTGTAAAACCCTATATCTATAGCTTCCCTCCCTCTCATCCTAAGAAACCAGGTAGTCCCATACTTGGTGTTTTTGAGATCCCTTTGACATGAATCATTCTTGGGTTTTCATATTTGATCTGTGGTGACCTATCTTGATCCAAGGTGCATTTTTCCTTCATTTTCTACCAGTTTCTACCAGTTTGATATCCTTTTCCTCCCATTATTCTCTTCATAATATGGATTTTTTTTACCCATGTTTCTAATGAGATTTATCTCAATTTTTTTGATTCAGTGGTGTCGTAGCATCCTCGGATGGATGCTGATCTTACGGGAGGTGTGATCAGAGATTCATTATGTGGTCTATTCTTGTGAAAAGAATGTCAATGACCTTTTTAGGTAGGGGATTCATTAATTATCTATTTATTTATTTGAAATTTTATAATTAACATGATTTATCCCCTTAGATCACAATGTAATTTACCTAATTAAATACTTTAACTGGATTAAAGAATTAACATCAATCACATAGTGATGTTGCTGCCTTATATCGTGATCACAGTTTGCCTCTTGATTTTCTAGATAGTGTGATATCTATGCCTTTATTAGTTTAGAATTTTGTTCTTGGTGGAAATTGGTAGAGAATGTAATTCTAGAATTAATTAATTATTAATTAGCTAAAATATTAAAGAGGCATGTTTAATGAGTATGCTTGTTATTTTGGTAAATTTGATGACAATAAAATTGATGCAAGTATTAATGTTTTATTTAAATTGGTTAATGAACTTGAATCATGATGGTTATTATTGAAAAATTAATTAAAGGCATGTTAAATTAATTATTTAATTAATTGGTGATAGCTGTGATAGCTTGATGATTAGTTTTCCCATAGTTGAAACCTATGATAATGAATTAGTTAATTCAATATGGAATAAGAACTGGTTGTGTGATAAAATATAATGCCTTTTTAGGGATTGAGTTTCTTTATTACTTGTAAAGACCAAGTTCCATGTGTTTTAGAGCCATGATGGATCATTGTGTGTGAATGTTGGATGCCTTTATTTGGGGTCAAGAGCCCATTTCTATATTTGTTTCTTACTACTTGTGATGTGAAGTGAGCCTTAGATGGATGATCCTAGAGAGTTGTTGTTGTATATGGGGTAGGGAGGCCCAGATGTGATGTGATCCTAGGATGGATGATCCTAGAGGGATGTTGTGGTATGAGGGGTAGGGAGGCCTAGTTTTTTTGGTATCAGTAGATTCCTGGTGTAGCAATATGCATTGGTATATGCATTTGGATGTTAGGGAGGACATTAGAAATGACAAAACATGTTGAATATGGGATTACTCGTTGTTATGAAATCTTGATTCTTGTTGAATCTATTTTTTGGTTGGTGGATAGGTTTTTTGTTTATCTTATTTACTTTCCCCATTTCTTAAGATAGACATATGTGTTTGGTTACTCTGTTTCCATGGGAGATGAAGATGCACGAGGTATGCCGCGTTCTTTCTGTGTTTAAATCCTAATGATTGTATGGGTTTACTCTTCTATTATAGGTGCTGAAGACTCGATGGGTAGTTTATCTACTCATCATGTTGAGATCCTTGTTTTTAGGGATATTATAATTTTTTCCCAGAGAACCTGGTGAAATGGAAAGTAATGATGTTAATAAATGAATAAATGTTTAACCATGTGGTTAGAGATTGCTGTGATGCAATGCTTAGGTTGTAATTATAAGAAGCTAGGGACTTGATTTTATTATACCTAGAGGGAATGGATATTTTTTGTGATACTAATGAAATGTAATTTAAAAAATATTAATGGTTAATTAATGGTTAAGAATTAATTAACATAAAGGAAAATTGATGAAAAAGAATAAGATAATTTAATGTAGTTATTTAAATGGTTTTGTGATTATAGGATATTTGGTTTTAGAAGTGGTAGCTGAGAGTCTGAGAGATGTTAGCTGCAGTTGTGTCTAATACTAGGATATTCCCTTAGTATTTTTGTGAGCTATATTATATCATGTACTTTTTTTTGTGTCTATATTCTACTCCACCCTATTGGTTGGGGTAACTAACACCCTAGGGATTCAGATCCCTAGGGGGTGTTTCCCCAACATCCCAGTGGGAGAATGGACGGCTGACGACCCCCTTTGTCCCTGCTCTCTTCTCTTGGTAGTTACTTTTGCTAGTATTAATAGAGGTTAGTTTTACCCACATATTCATGAAGAGGAATGTAATTGCTTGTCATTATTTCTAACACATTTATTCTAGAAATAGTTTCCTAAGGACTTCTATAGGTATAACGTGTATCAGTTATGATAGCTTGAGGATCCTTACTTGGTGTATGGACTGTGATGGCTTAAGGTATAATACCCAACATATGATACATGTTATTCAAGCTATGGTGGATCCTAGAAACTACCTAGTTACTTTTTGTTATGTGGACGTGGTGGTGTGTTGCAGGAGGTGCATGTTGAAGTCCTTTAACTAGGTGTTTGTGGGCTAGCCTTTTTGGAGAGAGATGCTCAGGACATACGACATTTGGGTAGAGTGTAAAACTAGTGGGGAATCTATAGTCTTTGACATTATTTATTATATTATATGATCTTATCTATGATACTTGGTTAGAGTATCCATGGTGAGGCTGGGAACTTAGTATACCTATTTAGGTGACGAGTTAGTTTCACTTGTTGTTCACTGTGCTTTAGCATGTTTTCTTTATCTTTTTCATAAGAGGATCTGGGGAGGATCCTACTGAGTATACTATTATAATAAACCTAAGTATATATAAATTGTTTTCAGGTTATTTGGAGTAGGTTGGAGATCAGGCTGGTTAATACTAACTTGGGATTTTACAGAAGATTTTTGGGCTTTATGGTCATTGTCATCTTTACTTTATTTTGGTACTTATAGTTTTCCCTTTCAGTTGTAGTAGTTATTAAATGAAATTACATTTTTTTACTTCGATTTTCTTTTATATTATAGTCTGAGCAGGAGTTGGTTGGTGTCTATCTTATCTCTCTCTTCAACATGTGTTTCTCTTAGAGGGTAATTCCTACCATCTTCATGTTTATTGTACCCTCGGTTCTAGTCGACAACCTGGGGCTTACTGGAGATGGGACTCAGGGGTCACTATCTCTCTTCTCCCATTTCTAGCCTTGTATGGGTACACTTTTTTGGGTAGGGGGTCCTGGTAGAGTGGTATCAAAGCTCTAGTTGAGGGATATGATGGAGTTTGGAGTTTAAAATAGGTGAGGTTTCATGGGTTGGTAGGGAAATGATGTCAGCTAAGTTTAAAAGGCATTGTAAACATGGAATACTGGCTGAGACATAGGTATTTATCCCCCCCCCCCATGATTTGAGGAATGTACCTTTAATCTTACAAAGAATACTAAATGAGGTGATACTAGTTACAGGGTAGAGATGTAGGAAAGGATCATGCATCATTCTTCTTTGCACTTCTATTTGAATGGGTAGAACTTAGGATATGTTAACCTAAAAATAATAAAAGAAAACAATCAATTAAATATTAAAGTCTTCCATATTCTTGGTTTAGGAGCTCTGATTATTTTTTCTTTTACAAGTATGGATCTAAGTCTACATCCTCATCAGTTTCACGTAGAATATTTTCAGCAGGTTGTGCCAGCAGATCACTGTAGGGTAGAGGTTGACAATGACGACACTTAGAGGTGGACACTCTGAGAGTTTCAGTGCCAGAGTCTGCAGGGGTATGAGGGATCCATTTCAGATGCAGCATGAAAGACTGGTTAGAGGAGGTTGAGATAGATTTCAATTATATCTGTTATTAGAAGAAACACTGATTATTGTTGGCATTGACGATGCTGCATGGGGTAACAAGATAGTGGTGGTTATTGTTCCTCAAGGATATTAAGGAGTCGATAGTATCATGGGAGGAGTTTTGAGACCAGTTCAGAGACGATTTTATTTCTTTTACCGTGAAGGCGACCAATTTTTAAGAGTTGTTTACCCTTTGATAGGGTAGATTTGGTGTGTGAGAGTTTGGAATCTATTTTAGGAACCTTTTTCAATATTCTTCAGACCTATTTCCAGATGATGAGGCCAAGGAGAGGCATTTTGAGGAGGCTTTTCATCTATAGATCCGGCACTAGGTCACTTAGTTTATCCTGACGATGTATCTCAAGGTGCTGGAAAGATAAGATGTCATCAAGAGGATGTTATCTAGATCCAGATCATCACAAGAGGGGGGTTTTCAGGATTCTTCATGAAGAAGAGTTATGGTCTAGGGTTCCCAGTTGTCAGGATAGAAGAGATTTAGATGAACTATGGGTAGGTCCCATTCCTCAATGTCTCTTTTCTACAGGGGTGGAGGCTCTCATAACTATTATAAGGGATCAAACACATGTTTTTCTTGTGGATGTCGAGGTCATCCGTGGTGAGAGTGCCCAAACTTTCTGAGAATTTAGTGTGCCCAAGTTGTTTCGCTTCAGGTTCCTCTGTTGAGGAAGTTCCGACCGAGGTAGTAGTAGTAGGTTTCTCTAGTTTGGGATCAACAAAGAGCATATGAGGTAGGAGGAGGATATCCCTAGGATTCTCCCCACCCTCATAGAGTAGACCATGACTATAAAGGTGGTCATCGGCATGGTCAGACGAGTCATGGAGCAGGTCATAGTCAACTTCATGCTTTAGCATTGCCAACTCAAAGTGAGCCTAACAGCATTCGAGGTACCCTTTTCAAGTTTTCTACTTTGGTTCATTCTTTGTTTGATCCAGGAGTGATGAACTCCTTCATATCAAATGCCCTTGTCCATGCTTTGGGATTTGAGGTAGAGAGTCTTTCAGTTCCCTTAGTGTTGACTATGCCAGTTGGAGGTCGAGCTAACTTGTTTGAATTATGTAGAAAATGTGAGCTAGTGCTAGGGTAACACCACTCTTGGGGAGATTTACTATGTTTAATGATTTAACCATATGAAATCATCCTAGGAATTTATTTGTTGTACTCGATGTGGGATATTGTGGATTTCTTTAGGAGGTAGGTTGTGTTCGTTGATGTTGATGGAGAGACACTAGTGTTTGTTGGCGAGTGAGACCCTCAGATGGGTTATAGGTATGTTCCATCCTTATCATCCTGGATGGATGAAATGATTCTAAGTTCACCAGAGGTTTAATAGTTTGTGTTTCCTAGGGTCTTACAAGAGTAACTTGATGTATTTCTAGAGGAGGTTGTAGCGTTACCCCCTCGATGAGAGATTGAGTTTGGGATCAAACTACATCCAGACGTGTCTCCTATATCAATGTCTCTATATAGGATAGTTAATTATAAGTTTATAGAGATTCATATACAACTTGATGGTATGTTATGATTTGGTTTTGTTTGTACAAGCGTGTCACCGTGGGGTGCACCAGTTTTGTTTGTAAAGAAGGCTGACGACAGTTTGTAGTTGTGTATCTATTATCGTCTCTTGAACCAAATGATAGTGAAGAACTGCTATCCATTTCCATGGATTTATTATTTATTTGATCAAATGAAGGGTGAAAGTTGGTTCTTGAAGATTGATTTGTGTCAGGATATCATCATATGTGAGTAAAGGATGAAGATATTTTGAAGACTACTTTCTGTTGCCATCATGGGCATTATGAGTTTGTTGTGATGTCGTCCGGTGTGATGAATGATCCAGCTATGTTCATGGGGTTAATGAATGCTGTGTTCCATGAGTTCCTAGATAATTTCATGGTGGTTCTAATCAACAAAATCTTTATGTACTCCATGTCCGAAGATGAGCATGCCTAACATCTGTGTGCCATTTTGGGAGTTCTTTATCGTTAACAGCTGTTTGGGAAGTTTCCAAAGTGTGAGTTTTGGGTTCCAGAAGTTAATTTATTGGATATTGTTTTATAACAACATGGAGTATCTATGGATCCATCTAAGAAATAAATAGTTGTGTCTCAGGAATCCCCCAAGATAGTGGTAGATGTGTGAAGTTTCCTTGGTCTTGTAGGCTATTATAGGAGGTTAGTAGCCAATTTCTCTCAGGTGAATACTCCTCCAACAACATTTAAAAGAAAGTATTAAATATTATTTTTTAATAATATGTTTCAAAAAACTTTTTTAATTTATAAATGAGATGTTATTTAGTGCTCCAGTTATTTTTCTACTAGCAAAAAGAGTTCCTTTAGAGGTTTTCTGTGATGTTTTGTGTCTTGGGTTAGGCTGTGTTCTGATATAATAGAGATTTATCATTTCTTATGGGTATCTATAGTTATGTACGAATGAGTGTAACTATGCCACCCATGATCTTGAGTTTTTGGAAATGGTGTTTTCCTTGAAGTTGTGGAGACATTACCTCATCAGAGACCATTTTGTGGTATTCACCAATCATAAGATCCCGAGGTATGTTTTATCCCAACATGAATTGAACTTGAATCAGTGTTAGTGTATGGAGTTCTTATATGATTATGACATAAAGATATCATAAATACCTATAAAGGGTAATGTCATGCCTGATGCGTAGAGCAGGAAGTCACACAGTGGTGCAATGTGGGAATCAAGCGATTCATATAGAGTGATGGAAGAACTTTTAGCATTGCATCTAGTTTTGGGAGTTGTCAGGGGGGTTGTATTTTAAAGATGAATGTGTAGTCATATATAGTTAATCAGGTGAAAAAATCTCAATTGGGGGATCTTGAGGTGGAGGTATGGAGAGACCGAGTTATTTGTGGAGAGGCCCCTGATGGTTGGTCTGAAGATAAACAACACCAAGTGTTATTTCAGGTAAGGATTTTCATTCCCTTATTGATTCATGATATGGTTTTAAGAGAGTTCCATAGTTCACCTTTGGTGTTACATCTTGGCGTGAAAAATATATACTGGGATTTGAGAGGACAATTTTGGTGTCCTGGGTTGAAGTGTGTAGCTGCAGAGTTTGTGCCTCGATGTTTGGTCTACTAGAAGGAGAAGGTTGAGCACCGTGCTCCTTGTGGTTTTTTCCAGCCATTAGATGTTCCTCAGTGGAAGTGGGATGAAATCTTGATGGACTTTTTTACTTGTTTACCCATATCTCTAGGAGGCTATGACTCTATATGGGTGGTATTGGATCATTTGAAAAAATTGGCCCACTTTATAGCAATTAAGGAGTTGATCTCAGTGGAAGTTTTGTCAAGGCAGTATGTAGAGGAGGTGGTGAGACTATATGGATTCCTGAGGATAATATTTTTTGTTTGAGATCCTCATTTTACCTACATGGTGTGGAGATATCTCTATCATGCTTTTGGTTCTCAACTATGTCTTAGCACTTATTTTAATCCGTAAATGGACAATCAGATAGAGTAGACTATCCACACTCTTGAAGACATATTGTTCTCTTGTTTCCTAGATTTTGGAGGTTTGTTGAAGAGGAACTTTACCTTGGTAGAGTTATCTTAAAACAATATTTTTCACTCTACCATTGGTATGGATCCATTTTAAGCCTTGTATGGCTGAACTTTCTGTTACCCATTATGATGTACTCGGGTTGGAGCATCAGCAATTCTTGGGATGAAACTGCTATAGAATATGATAGAGATGGTTTAGGTGATTTATGATAGGATGAAGGTAGAATAGGATTATAATAAATCCTATGCCGATCATAGGAGAAGACCTATGGAGTTCGATGTTGGGGATCATGTGTTTCTTAAGGTGACTCCCCATCATGGGAAGTGAAGGTTTGGTAAGGGTAGTAAGATTTCTCCCTGGTTTTTTGGGCCCTTTAAGGTGTTGGATCATGTTGGAGCCATGGCGTATTAGATATTACTTCCCCCGTAGATGAGTCAGATACACAATGTTTTTCACGTGTCGCAGCTTTGTCGTTATCTTCATGAATACTGCCAAGTCATCGATTGGGGAAAGATCAATGTTGATATTTATATGACCTTTGAGGAGTGGCCTATAGAGATCCAATACCACCATGAGAAGGTGTTGTGTGAGTTTTCTATACCCTTGGTTCGTGTCTTGTGGTGTAATAATGGCATGGAGAAAATTACCTGGGAGCGTGAGTCACAGATATGTGCTTATTACCTCGATCTATTTGATATTTATCTCTTCTCTTTTAATGTTGATCATTTTATGGTTTTATACATTTTCTGGTTTTGAGATGGATTTCTATTTTTCTTATTGTGGAATTATCTCTCTTTAGAGGTATCTCCCCCAGGATAGTGTTTTGGAGCTGGTTGTGGTTGTTGCATGATTTTTTCTTGTTCCTCTAGTGAGGTGGTGAGCTCCTATAGTGACAAGATCCTTGAGAGGTATCTCATGGGGTGGTTGTTCAGATGAACCCTTCCAGTTTCCTCTCTAGGTTGGTTTTGGATTCTTAAGGATGAGACTGTTTTGATTAATAACTGATGTAAGGGACCAAATCCACATGGATTGACCCTTTGCATGTTCCTGAGGCTTGTGGAGCTCGGAGGAGGCTCGAAGAAAGTCTAGAGGAGTTTGGGTGCTGAGAACTGGGAGCAGGGAACTTTCACAGTGTGAAAGTGGGTTTCATGCGGTGTAGAATAATTTCATGATGTGAAAGTGGGAGTCACATTGTGTAATATTCTAGGATTCAAAAAATAAAATAAATTGAATATATTATGAGTTTTTCAGTGGAAAATGACCTCGAGACATTACATGATGTGAAAGGGGATTACACGTCATGTAATCCCTCGATGATATGACATTTTAAGTGTTTTTTTCAGCCAATCAGGTTGTCAAACTCTACGGAAAAAGATTCCCTCTCTCTCATCCCATGTGAACCAACAATTCCCTCCTCGGTGTTTTAGAGATCCCTTCAATGGGAATTGATCTCAGCTTTTCATCTTCAATATGTGGTGACCCGTCTTGATCCAAGGTGTGTTTTTCCTTTGTTTTTATCAGTTTCTCCCAGTTTGATCTTTTTTTCCTACCATTTTTCTCATTGTGATATGGAGTTTGCTTACCCATGTTTCTAATGGGGTTTCTCTCAATTTTTTTTTGACACGGTGGTGCCTTAGAATCCCAAGATGGATGCCGATCTTGTGGGAGGGGTGATCAGAGATCCATTGTGTGGTCTATTCTCATGAGAGGAATGTCGATGATCTTTTGAGGTATGGGATTCATTGATTCCTTATTTATTTATGTTCAATCATAGAGTTAGGATGATTTATCCCCTTGGATATCAATGTAATTGACCTAATTAAATACATTAACCAAATTAAAATATTGGTATCGATAGCATTGCGACATTACTGCTTTATACCATGATCACAGTTTGCCTCTTGATTTTATAAATATTATGATATCTATGACTTGATTGATTTAGCATGTTTTTATTTACATAAATTGGTAAAGAACGTAAATATATAATTAATTAATGATTAATTGGCTAAAATATTAAAAAGGCATGTTTAATGAATCTGTTTGTTGTTGTTGTAAATTTGACGATAATCAAATTGATGCAAGTATGCATGTTTAATTAAACTGGTTAATGAACCCAATGCATGATGATTCTTATTGAAAAAGTAATTAAATGTATATTAAATTAAATGTTTAATTAATTGGTGATAACTAAGATAGATTTTTTATTAGGTTGCCTATAGTCAAAACCTATGATATTGAATTGGTTAATTAAAGATGGAATAAGAACTATTTGTGTGATAAAAGATAATGACTTTGTAGGGAATGAGTTTCCCACTTAATTATAAATTCCAAGTGCCTTATGTTTTGGAGCCGTGAGAGCTCATTGTGTGTGAAGGATGGATGTCTTTCTTGGGTCCTAGAGCCTGTTGCTATGTTCTTTTCATACTGCTTGTGATGTGACATGAGCCTGGGATAGATGATCCTAGAGGACTATTGTTTTATGTGGGGTAGGGAGGCCCGAATGTGACATGAGCCTAGGATGGCTAAGCTTGGGGGCTATTGTGGTATGAGGAGCAAGGGGGCCTAGTTTTTGTGGCAGTATTTGATTACTGGAGTGGCAAGATGCATCAGTATATGTATGTGGATGTTGGGGAGGAAATCAGATATGATAGAACGAGTTGAAGTTGGGCTTACCCATTGTTATGAAATCTAGATTCTTGTTGAATCTATTATTTGGATCAAAACCAGGTTGTTTGTTTATCTTCTTTCCTTTACCCATTGTTTTAGGCATACAAATGGTTTTGGTTACTCTCTTTCCATAGGATGTGAATACGTGAAGGGTATACCATGTTCTTTCCATGTTTATCTCATTGTGGTTAGATGAGTTTACTCTTCTTATATAGGTGGCAATGACTTAATGGGTAGTTGATCTACTCACCGTGTTGAGACACTTGTGCTTGGGGGGCTTAGAATGTTTTCCTAGAGCACCTAGTGATATGGATAGTAATGTTGTTAATAAATGAATAAATTTTTAACCCATGGTGTTGTATCTTGTTGGGACGCAATGATGAGGTTGTAATTTTGAGAAGTCATGGACCCAGTTTTCTTATGCCTAGAGGGAATGGATCTTTGTTTTGATGCTAATGAAATGCATTGTGGGAAATATTAATGGTTAATAATTAATTAACATAAAGGGAAAATTATGAAAACGAATAAGATAATTTAATGTATCTCTATAAATGTTTGTGTTCTTATATGATATCTGGTCTTAGCAGTGGAATCCGGGAGTTTGAGAGACATTATCTATAGTTGTGTCTGAGACTAGGATATGACATTAGTGTAATTTTGAGCTATATTATATCATGTATTTTTTGTGTTTATATATTATACTCCACCCTTTTGGTTAGAGAAACTGACACCTTGGGGATTCATAGCCCTGGGGGGTGTTTTCCCCAACATCCTGGTGGGAGGATGGATAGTTAACTACCTCCTTTGGTCCCACTCTCTTCTCTTGGTAGTTACTTTTTCTAGTATGCACAATGGTTAGTTTTACCCAAATATGTGTGTAGAGTACTGTAATGGATTGTGGTTATTTCACACACATATATTATGGAAATAGTTTCCTAAAGACTTCTATAGGTATAATGTGTATAGGATGTGATGGCTTGAGGATCCTTAATCGGTGTATGGGTTGTGATGTATTGATGTATAATACCTGACATATGATCTATGTTATGAAAGCTATGGTGTCTCCTTGAAACTACCTAGTTACTTTTGGTTATGTAAACATGGTGGTGTGTTGCATGAGGTTCATGTTTTGATGCTTCACCCAGGTGTCTGTGGGCTAGCCTTTTTGGAGAGAGACGCTTATGATGTGTGATGTTGGGGTAGAGCGGAAAACCAGTAGGAAAGTGGTAGTGGGATACCCTTGACATTATTTATTATATTATATGCTCTTTTTTGAAATACTTGGTGAGAGTATCCATGGTGAGGATGAGAACTTATTATACCTATTTAGGTTATGAGTTAGTTTCACTAGTTGTTCACTGTGATTTAGCATTCTTTCTTTACCTTTTGCATGAGAGGCTACGAGGTGAATCCTACTGAGTATACTATTATAATCACCATACGTATATATAAACTGTTTTTAGGTTAAATGGTACAAGTTGGAGATCAGTTTGGGTACTCTAGCTTGGGGTTTTACAGGAGTTGTTTGGGATTCGAGGTCTCTGTTGTATTTACTTTATTTTGGTACTTTCATTTTTCCATTTCAGTTGTAGTAGTTCTTGAATGAAATTACATTTGTGTACTTGGATTTTCTTTTATATTATATTTTGAGAAGGATTTTTTGGTTTATATCTTATCTCTCTATTTCACATATGTTTTTCTTAAAGGGTAATTCCTCCCATATTCATGTTTATTATACCCTCGGTGCTAGTCAACAACCCAGGTCCAACTGGAGGTGGGACCCGGGGGTCACTATCTCTCTTCTACCACTCCCAACCCAGGAGGTGTACACTTTATAGGGAGGGGGTCATGAAATAAATAAATAATTATAATTCATCCATTACATAAACATTAATGAACTTTGAATTATTAAATTTTAAAGAATAATTAATGCCAACATTTCTCCTACAAAACTACTACAAATGGTGAAATTGTAAACACCCAATGTGGGAAAATAGGAAAAAACTAAATAATATACATATAGATTATAATTATAAATGAATATTATAAATATTTATTGGTATGGATATGGTTATAAAATAGTATATTAATATAGTTATGTTTATTGTACTATATATTAGAGAGCTTTCCACTAAATGGAGAAACAAGGTAAGGGTTTCTTTGTCTCAAATTATAATCCCTAGAGACATGTTTATTCTATGCACTAGGTTTCATTTTATATGGTTTAAATACTTCCACATTTTAATTTTTTATCATGGTTTCATTATATTTCATAATGTATAATGTTTTTCCATGCTCATTATCTCTTTGAGTTTTGATTTAAAAGATACAAAGGTTGTAAGGGTTTTTTCATCTCAACTTATCTTGATTGATATATGTTTTAATTTTTTGCACCAATTTATTATTTCTATGGTGTATATACTACCCAATAATGTATTTTTATATAATAAATTATTAATTCCATTGTATTTATAGATCCCAAGATTTCAATGACTTTTGATTCAAAAAATATTAAATCTATAAGGGGTTTCATGACTCAATTATCTTCCTTGGTTCATAATCACTCATTTTTATCTATTATATTTTAATATTGTTCTATTATAACCTATGGTGATTTTATAATGTATTTCCACCTTATTTTATAGGGAAATCATATTTTAAACCAAATTCTTATTCCTTGATGATTTTAATGTTTTGGTAAAATGAATTTTATTAAGAATAATTCTTATCACTTTTAATGGATTTTTCTTCCATGTACATATTTTTACATCCCACAAATTTTGTCCTTTCCCTAGTGGGGAAAAATTGTTTTTATCTAAAATTATCATTTTATTCCCCTTATTTAATTTTAAATAAAAAGTTTCTTTATCCTTATTAATGATGTGGATTTTCAAAATGTTCAAAAGGTTTTTCCATCCATTCAAAATAAGAAGATTTATCATCCACTCTACATTTTATTTTAATAAAATTTCTGCATTTTTCCAAGTTTCCATTATTAAAGATTATTTTTAAAATTAAATTTTATCAAATTATTTTCAATTCCTCTCTTTGAAAAGTTTATGTCTTTTTCATGTCTTTATGATTAAATATTATTTTAAAATTAATGTTTTAAAGTATTTTAAATTCTCATTTTTGAAACCTTATTTCATTTCAAAGATTATTTAATTAGAAATGTTTATAATATGTTTTTAAAGAAATATTATCTTTCCATTATCAAAAATGTTTTTTTGAAATTAATTTACAAGTTATCTTTTATAATAATGTTTTAAAAGGTTTTGTAAAAAATTTTGTATTTTCAATTAAATTTTTCCTCCAAGGTTTATCTCCCATGAATTCATGTTTTGATCATACTCTATATGTTATTATGTAATGAATACTTCTATGAAATGAGATTTTGATATCCTATGATTTCTTATATTCATGTTATGTGATAATTTTAAGAAACCCATTATTTTTATATGGGTTATTTAATTTATGATCATGATTATTTTTAAGTGGAACATATATGTATGGATGATAATGGGTGGTATCCTATATCACCCTCCAATTCATTAGTTTATGTTTATATATCATGAAATATCCTGTTGTGGACATAATGAGTTTGTTCATACAAGCATGGGCGTGATGGGTTTGCTCATATTTTTAGGCGTGTAAATATTGAATTTGTTCACATAGTCATGGGAATAATGGGTTTTCTCACATATGTTTTCCTATTCTTATGGTTATGTCTCACTTATAAGTTATTCACCGATTTATGCTAAATTTTCAATATGCATTTAATTTCCTTGAAATTCCATGTTTTCAAGATTATGCCTTGTTTTTTAATGTATTCTATATTTTTATATTACACTCACATTTTTTTATGATTATTGATATATATTTTGAGCCATGTCATATATTTTATGATTCATTAATGATATTTTTATAATCATATGATTATCATGAATGGTATTATGATCTCTTATTAATATATTTAAATATTCCTCGTATTCCCCTTTATATTTATGATCTAATACTTTATGATATGTAATTACCCTTACTGAGAATTTGATCTCACCCATGTCTTATATTTTCACCCCTAGGTTATAAATATGGTTATATCATGTTAGTTATTAGGTAAATGGACTCAAGGAGTGAAAATATGGGGTAAGGTTTGCGAGTTTTATAAAATAATATATTTATCTAGCTAATATCTAGGATACTAAACCTTTACGTCATTGGATTATGTGACTATTGTGAGATATATTATTTAAATCATGATTTTGTTTTACTATTTATTTTATGTTTAACATGGGTCACTATATGGTCAGTTTTGAGTTTTATGAGATATGGAAAGGTGAAACAAAGTTATTTTAATTAGGAATTCAAATTAAATGTGCGAGTGACCTAAAATTCTCAATTGGAAATTTAAAATTGAGGTAGATTCTAGAATATTATAAAAATAAATAGTAATATTCAAGAATATTAAACCTTGTAGGTAATAATTTCATCCTAATCCAAGAACACATGAATCTATTGTAATTTACTATGATAGTTTAGCTAATCTCACTTGGGATTTCACTTGAAGCAGATGGATATTTCTTGGGAGCATTCCATGTGGATGTAGTTTCCTGTTAGATTTTATTATCACCATTTTTCTATTTAATTAGAAAATAAGTAGATTGATTGGGGTATATAATTCCTCATTCATGGACACATTATAAAAATATTGGACATAAGTTCCCATTCATTAATAGAAGGAACTATCTCTTTTTCCTCTTATTCTCTAATTCTCTCTTCTGTAATTTCAAGATTCTAATTGTAATTATATGTTGATTTTTCCCTCTCCCTATGTGTTATATGATCTCAAAATTCTCGTGACATAGGATAATATATGAGTCTAGTTATATGGAGTGATGCTCAATTCTTCCTGGATGTCTGATCATTATACTGATCATAATTTTTCTTCTTTATTCTTGGTAAAAAAAATTATGGTGAATGTGCATATAAGATGTCATTATATCTTAGAGGAAGTGTTTTCCACTATTTACCCTTTGATATTTCCCCCTTACTCTCCTATATTACTTGAATAAGTGTTTATGATTGGTTATGTGATTTATGATATCATTAATATCACTTTGTCCTGGAATATATTCTTGGATGGAGTAGTCTAATTAAGTGATTCCTTAACTTTTGGGAGATCTCTCATGCATCGTAAGTCATTTTATTTATGTATGTTCAGTGTTTTGGGTGATAGAGGTGTGTGGTTGATAAAATTTACCATTCACTAAGTGAGTTTGAATTTTTATGGTATAATACTTCAAAATATCCATAATTAGTAGTTTAGGATTGGATCAACCAATATTTGGACTTGTTCTAGCTAACTATATGTTCTTTTTTTATTTATTCTATTTTCTTTTTTTCTCATGTTCTCATTTAAAATGTTCTTGTAAAATAATATTTCTATAAATATTTCATTTTTATTTTTACTTCTTTCAAAATAGATAAAAAAAGATTTTAGGAGAATCACTAGGACAAACAACACCGATTCCTTGTGACTGGCCTTGTGGTTAACCATTACGCAATATTTTTTTGGAGATAATAAATGTATCTCTGAATAATTTAAAAATGAGGGTGTGTTACTATTAGTGAAAATAGTTCTTCATAATCCATTTAATCTTCTTAATTATAGTCATTAATAACTATTCTCTCCTTATTTGAAACAATTCTTCCATTCTCTTCATGCTTATTTTAGAAGATCTACTTTACTTCTATAAATAGAATATATTTATGGTACTAAACTAGGGTCTATAATTTATTTAATTTTAATTGATCAAGCTCTATTTTCATAGAAACTATACAACTCTCATCACCCAAGGCATCATATACCATTATTGGTTTGAATTTAGATAATAATTCAAGATGATCACATTTATTTCCTAAGAAAATTTGAGTTCTAACTGGTTCATCTATAACACTAATGATATTATCAAAAGACGGATTCCTTAAGACCATATGATTTCTAAATAAAAAAATAATGTTTTCCCTCATCTTTTGGTTAATAAAAATCTTCTAGACTAACTTCTGGTGTCCTAGATTCCATTATTATATCTTCTAGAATGTTAATTTCAGATGGACCAGATTCAATTTCCAAAATTAAAATAGAGGTATTTTCTAAAAGAAAATTAGGATTGGTCTCATAATATATATGTTTTAACTTCAAAAAGGACCATTCTCATCAAATTTCACATGAAACATTTCTTCAATAGGATGTTTTCTTCTATTTAATACACAATATTCCTTACTAGTGATTGATTAACCAATAAAAATACCTGCATCAATATTCTGATAAAATTTATGCAAATTATCTTTAGTATTCATGATGAATAATTTATATATAAAAATGTTTAAGTAAAAAAGTTTTGGATTCATTCTATTTCACAATTCAAAAGGTGGTTTATTTATAATCAGGTGAAGTAAAACTTGATTTATAGTATAACAAGTTATACTAAAATCTTCCACCCAAAAATAATTAGCAATAAAATATCCACATGAAAAAGTTCAATAAATTTCTTGAAGGGTTCAATTCCATATTATAACTACACCATTTTATTATGGATTTCGTAGTGTTTTTAAATTGTGAGTAATTCCATGTTCACTATAAAAATTCTCAAAATATGAATTTAAAAATTTTCCACCATGGTTTCTCTAGATATTAACTACAAGTAGGTTTTCCATGTTCTGAACAAGATCATAAAACCTTTTAAAATATAAGAGTGCATTAGATTTAAGTTATACAAATTATACCCAAGTATAACTAATATAATAATCAACTAATAAATACACAAAGCATTTTGCTTCAATAATTCAAGTTTTTATAGCACTGAAAATATCCATGTGCACTCATTGTAATGGTTCTGTAGTTTATATTTCTCTAGTAGGTTTAAATATCAACTTGTGTTGTTTCCCACATTGGCAAGGATCACAAAATTTTTAAGAATTGAATATAAGTTTTGGTAAATACTTAACTAATCCTTTACTAGAAATTTTATCTAAGTTTCAAAATTTACAATATCCTAAACTTCTATGAAAAATCCAAGAATTATAATCAATAAAACTAATGAAAGGTATGTTCTAGTAACTAAGGTCTTCTAATTCAATTGAGTAAATGTTATCATGCCTATCACAAGATAAAATGTGAACTCCTTACACACTTTTAATGGTACATTTATCATTACTAAATTTCATGGAGTATCTTTCATATCATAGTTTAATAATTCTAATGAGTTTGTACATAAGTCCTAAAATATAAAGAATATTACATATTGTGGTCTTAGTGAGAAATGAAATGTCACTAATTTTTACTATCCCCCCTACTTATTGTCTCTAAAATTAACACATCTACTCTCCACATTTTGTATGTTTTAGAAGTTAGGTTTGTTACTTTTCATGAATCAAGAACAAACGTTGTCCATGTAACATTTGTTTTTTTTGTTGGTACTCATCATTATTTCATGGAATTATCAATGTTAAAGGTGTGATTCCTAATATTTATTGTGTATATAAATTTTAATAAACAATAATTTAGTAACCCACATCTATCCAACCTTATAGTTTTGAAAAACTACCAATTCTATATAAACATAATCTATTTGAGTTCTAAAGAATTAAACAATTTTTAAAGACCAATGTTTCCTCCAGTGACCTCCTCTATGACTTTGGTACCAGAAGGTGTACTTTCTATAATGAAATAATTTGAATTGAGATGTTAATTTCTATAAGTAAAACCTATTCCAAAAGATGTATGATTAGGCTTAAACTATCTTAATATCTTGTAAAATTTCTCCCTACCATAAGTAAAATTAGATAAAAAGATTATTTATACTACTAACTTAATAATTTAGTTTTAAAACTAAGTTCTGATCATTATTAGTTAAAACTGAGATAGATTTAGAATCTAGCTTAGAAGTAAGATTAAAAATTATATCATTTCAATTAGAAAGACTTGAATTATCCAAATCATTTTCTTTCATTAAATTTTTATTTTTATTCTCTAAATAAGTCACATATCTATCAATTTATTCAAATGATTGAGAATCATACTCACTTTCATCATCCCTAGAAAAATAAAATACATAATATAAAGATAAATTGGTAAGAGAACCTATTATTACCTTTCCCATGATTTTTTTTATTTCATAATGATTTAAAAAAACCAGTGATCTTCTTGTTGTTATATTTATCTAATCCACTATTATCATCTAATGGTGGATCTTCTCTAGTTCTCCATGCATTTTTTATAGCTCTAAATTATTTTATTCTTTTTCTCTTTAAAACACTCTTAGATTACTCCTTATTTTTAAAATGAAGGTAGTTATGAATGATGTGACCTAGATTTTTTCACTCATGCAAAATCATATCTGAGTCATATGCTATTCTTCCATTATTTTTATTTATATCCTTTCAATTATCTTTCTAGAATTCCTTCTTTCCATAAATCCAATTCATCTATCTCGCATGTTATGTAACTTATCCATCAATAAAATCCAAATAGATACTACTTGAAAGTTTTTTTAAACTCATATAATTATATGTGTTAGGTTTATTAGTGCTTAAAATAAAAGTAAGAACTCTAGAAGTTAAAGAAAATGAAAGCCTATTTTTCTTTCTTTCCTTCTCAGTGTCTCTTTTCAACAGGCTTTCATACCGCGTCAAGTATCCAATCAAGTTATCTAGATTATGAATAGTAAGATGATTTGTATCATCTATTATTGTCTTATTGGATTCAAAATCTTTTGAAATAATTCCTATTATCTTCTACAAGATTTTTTCTCCCATTATTTCATTATCACCATGTGATTTCATCCCATTAACTACCATTATAAATCACTAGTTCATTTAAACAACTGATTCTCTGGGTAAAAAATCAAATGATTGATAATAATCTTTGAGCATCATTATTATGATTTCCAATAATTTCAATGTAATAAAATATTTAATTTCAAGATTCCTTCAAATTTCATTTTCTATTTCACAAGATTATATTTGAATATACATATTCCTAGTCATTGAATACAACAAAGTGTAATGAACTATATCGTTAGATTGATATTCCATATTTTCCTCTCTATTAAACTAAGAAATTTCTATCTTTATAATTTTTTAATTCCTGTTCATCATCTAATAATTATCAACTCCAATTTTGTTGAAAAATTTCTTTATATGATCACTCCATTACTTATATTCAACTTCATCAAAGATCAGTTTGGTACATATTAATATTATCCAATGTTCTAATTAGTTGTGTACCAAACATAAACAACAAAAGATATTCTATTCTACACATTAATTTAAAAAAAAAGTGATAATCTCTCATACTAAGAGTTTTTCTATATATAATGAAATATAACATATTAAATATGGGGTTAATTATATTCGAAAAGAAAACATCCCACTCATAAAGTAAGTTGATTAGAATTTATATTTTTTGGTCAAATCAGAGTAATATAAAATTAAATAATTTAAAAAAAATTGATCAAAAGTTTACAAACCAAACTGATACATATAAACAAATCATTCATAAATTAATATAGTAAGTTAAAAAAAATTCACGGAGTTCCATATTACAATATGAATGCTCTGAAATAGAAATTTATTTCCAAATAATTCCAATCAAAGGAATTATTCTCTTTTATCCCAATGAATTAGGATCTTTGATAGCCTAAATCAAGGTATCCATGTCCCAACTAGAAACTTCTATACTTTTTATTATAAAAAGGTATCTAGTTTCAGTCAAGGAACTTATTAAAAAAATGAAGACATTAGGTAACCCTATACTTGATATCCTCTTTGGTCATATGATTGATAATAGTAATTCCAACACATGACTTCCTTAAACATACATTTTTATAAGATACCAATTTACTATCCCCAGAAAATATTTGATCACATAGTATCAAAAAATCAGATTATAATAGGAACTTCAAGTTTTTTAATGAAAACATCACAATGGATTCTCTAAGAAAACACTAGAAAAAAATTACAATTGGAAGTGATCAAGGAAATGAGATGATATAGACTCTAACATGATTTTAAATGAATTTTTATCTTGTTTAAATATTAATTTCCTCTAATTCATCAATACAATTTATAAGTATCATTGCAAAAAACTTAAATGGAAATATTACAATATCTTCATGTTTGGTTAAAATGACATTGGAATCAATAATAACAACTATAACTTTTGATGGAAGCAATTAATCATAAATTCATAATTGCGTGGAAATTAGGTAGTTCATTTAAATTCACTGAAACATAGAATCATATGTTAAGTATTCATATGAACAAAACTTCCAAAATACTAAAATTAACTCATCAATAAAATGAAGTGTATTGTGATTTTTAAAATAAAGGATATAGAAAATTCATTTGACTCAAAAAATGTTATCTCAAATTTACCAATGAGGCTCATGTTTTAGAAAATATCTTTTTTTATTGAAATAAATGGTAATTAAATAATTTTCTAAATAATTTAGAATTTATTCATACCATGTAAAATTATTTTTCACTCAGTATAATTTTTTTTATCATGAAACATATCCTTAATTTTAATGCATGAAGATGAGTCAGTGTTTTAGGATGGAAGTATCCAACTGATATGGTAAGCCACCATATTATCCACTCCTTTCTTATACTTGAATTATAAATTTAATTCTTGAAGGTATTGTACCCATCAAACGAGATGTTATTTGGATTCTAATTTCTTAAGGAGATAACATATGGATACATTGTAAATATACACAATAAATTTAAACCCTAATATATATGATCATAATTTATCCATGGAAAAAAATTAAAATAAATTATTTTTTAGTTGGGGTGTGTTTTTCCTAGGAAGGTTCTAGTGTGTGTGAGGAATATGCAATGACACATGAAACTCTATAAATATGTTGTGATAATACTATTACAACTACATAGCTGGAAGGTCACACATGAGTTCAAATGGTAAATCCTACTGAGGTGGTCGAATTATTAAGGGTAATATGAGAATCCATTTAAATTTATTAAAATAATCCCAATTTTTTTATTAAAAAAATTCATTATAATTTTGGAGTATCTAGTAGAGGGTAAGTGTAATCTTTCTAAATCCATGAATGAAATTTTCATAAAATATCACGTGTATTAGAAAATACCATACATCCCACACATTATAGAGGAAATGAAGGGAAGAAATAACACCCTCTGTTGATTTATCTACTTGGATACCATCCCTAAAAATGACATGTCCATGAAATATCATTTTTCATACCACAAAATAAAATTTCTTGCAATTTAATATAAGATTATTTTAATTTTAATGACAAAGTAAAACACTTAGAATACTCCAGAACTCATTAAGAGATGACCCAATGATACAAAAATCATCCATGACTACTTAGGTAATCTAAAAAATATTAAACATGTATACCTAAAAAATACCCAGAACAATAAAAATACCTAAATTCAAATTCCTATATTCAAATATTCTAAAGGGGTAAGTTAAGGTTTTATTTTATTATTACTCTATGAAAACATGGATTTGAAAATATCCAAAATAACATTTGATGAAATAGTAAGATACTTACCCACTAAACTCTCTAGAATATAGTTAATGAATAGTATTAAGAAAAGGTCCATCCTAATGTATTCGTTTAATAAAAATTAGTCTATATAGTCACATAAATAATTTTAAACATGGGTTGATACCTATTTATTATTTTTAATTTTAATGATATTTGTCTTAGTTTTCTTGGGAACTACTTTCACTGGACTGCATCATTGGCTATTATATATAAGATAAATTATTCCAGTTTCCAATAAATTGGTTACCACATTTTAATGACATAAAGAAGGTTTTAGTTCAATATTCATCATGTATCCATCACCATTTTAGCCTCAATGTTTAGAAAAATATGATACATTGGAATTGATGGTATAATTATAGGAATGTCAAAAAATTTCCATACCAAATATTTTTTACACTCCTAAAAAAGGTTAATCAATCACAAATTATTCATTGGTGATATTGAACTATCAATGATGATGGAAAACTTATTGTCATTACCAATATATACATATTCTAAATTTGGATATAATCATTTTAATTCCAATTCAGAAGGATTTTTTGTTGATGGAAAGGAATAAGAAAGTGGGAGTTCTATAATATCATGTCACTACTCAATGGTCACATCCCCAGATATGAAATAAGAATTTACAATATGAGAAAAAATATCAATATTCATTTGATTCTCGATGCATATGAAATCATAAATTAATAAACATGCATGATACTTTTCCAACCTATTAAAACATACAACACATGAATAATTACCTATAATGTCTATAAATGATGAAAACTAGGAAAGGGGATCTGGGGAAAAATTTAAGTGTTTATGGGAATAGAGATTGTATTAATAAAATTAACTGACTATAAGGAATGTTATTATAAGAGATTATTCTTATCATCAAGGATGTTAAAGTGGAAAATATCTTTAAAAAATACATAGATAATTATCCATTATATAAATTAGCTACATTATTGGAATTTTTTAAAAATTTATCCACAAAATAATTAGTTCATACCCATTCATCCCATCATATTTCATTTTTTAGCATATAAAATCAGTAGGAAAAATTAAATTCTTGACCCTCGCAAGAACATCATCTAACACATCAATAGGGTGTGTGATAATTCAATTCAAAAATTGAATGGTTATTATTATCTACTTTAGATTATTATCTTGATAAGAATAGAAAATAGAGTATTTAATCACATTTATAAAGGCACCCAAATAAATAATGGCATTGGAGAAAAAATAATTACCTATGGTATACAGAATCAAGGATATTCTATGATCCTTGTATTTAGTGGGAAGTGATGGTTTGATTAATATATAAATTTTATTCCCTAAGATCATAGTTTCATACCCTAAAATACACCATTATTGGGTACACATATCCTTCAAGAACTTGACATTTCAAGGATTCTTCTTCATAATATCAATCAACATAATGTTAACCTATACTTATTTAAAAGCATCCATGAATTTTTTATCAAGATCGTATCATTTTGGTTTTCTAGTTTGGATGTCCCTTTGTGGAAATGGTTGAGGGGTGACTGGGATGTGGGGATCATCAACATATACTACCCCTATTTTAGTGGGACTCCTCTATAGGAAATACTTTTTATCATTTGGATTTTTTTGGATGGTTGGATTGGGGGTTTCCTTGATAGGGGATGACTCTAATAATCAGGTTAATGAGATTTTAATTTATGTACGACTCTGAGGGGTAATTTTACTAACATTTACCTTATCCCTTGGGTTAATTAGAGACTAAAAAAGAATTTTACATGATATTTAACTTTGTATTTACTATACCGTGTTAGAAATTTATCTTAATTGTGTTTTTAGGTATCTTATGGAAGGTTGTGTTGTTTTTTGGAATTATATATAATTTTCTATCCTTTGTTCTATTAGGTATTACTAACTAGTATTGGGATTTGGAGGGGGTTTTGGAATTACGTTTGTAGTGGTTAATGATTCTTGGGTGGTGGTGGTGGATGACTACCCTATCTCAATGGATACCAAAACTATTATGCATGGATAAAATCCACCCTTTCCAAAAGGCATGATTTCCTTCCATCCAAAATTAAAAGGCTGATAAAATTATTTCTTAAAGGTTTGTTGGTATGGTTCACCTATAAATATTTCCTCATAACTCTTAGAAGGGCCACATAATTTAGGGTATCAATTGAAATATTGTATACTATTAAAATGATTACCAAAATGTATTAGTGGTGGATACTAGGATTTCCCATCAAAAATTGAAATTTTTTAAATAAGGGCACTAACCTATAGAAACTTCATATCCAATTTATTTTTTAAATCAGAGATCTTCACCTCATGGAATCCTTTGAAGGGAACATTGGACCTCGAACCAAAATACAGAGTGCACATTGTTATGTTTTTAACAATAATCCTCATCAACACCATAGTCTTATCTTCTAGGTAATCACTTAAAACTACATCAATCATACTAAAATCCATTAATATTATTAAATTATAAAAATATTATATTTGTATTTAAACACTAATTTGGTTCAGTGTAAATCTTGCACATAATATTTTGAAGTTCCCTAGTATTCATGAAGTGTTTCCCCATGAGAATTTCTTATTCTAAAATTTTATTTTATTATTATTTCAGTTTATGAGGATGAAATATATTTGGATAAAAAGTGATGTTTTATGTTATCTTAGCCTCTAACTGAGTTTATTACATAAAAAATCTATTCCTTTATAGTTTCTTATATAGAAAATAAAAAATATTCTAATTTAATAATATTTCCATTCATACCCATAGGATTAAAATTCAAGTATATATTATGGAATTTCTTATTTATTAATTTTTGAATACTCCCTTTGAATAAAATAAAAGATTGTTAAAGTAGTAAATTTCATAAACTAGAATCAGGAAAAAGAAACTTAAATCTTCAAATTAATATCCATGGTTGTTGCGGTCTCCATATACTTAATTTTCTTTTTAGGAAAGAACTCATGCGGCAACCAAAGTTGTGGTAGCTTATGAGGTAATTTGGACTATAGCTTGTAAATCACATCAAGATACATTATATTTTTAATTTGATATGAAATAGTATTCTTTATAATTAAAAAATGAACCTTGAACAAGTTTATATATTAAGAAAACTAATCATAAATAAATAAAATAATGGGAGAATAATTATAAATACCATATTGAGTTTACTGAATGAAGAACCAATGCAATAAAGATGGAAATCAGAGTATATCTAAAATTAATAAAGGATGTTTAAAACATATATATCACCATTTAAAAAAGTTAAATAGGGCATTATAAATTTTAGGTGGTGATTTAAAAGTTAAAATTTATGTTGTGAAAAAAATTGAAATATCAATTTTGTATGATCTGAAATTTTATTTTTAACATCTGTTTTTCAAAAAAAATGTTAAAACCCATAAAAAGGTTTTGACATTGGTTTTTCAAAAAAATTATAAAATTAATTTTTATAACATTATATTTTTTAAAATCGATGTTAAAACCCCCTCAAAAAGAGTTTTAAGGTTAATTTTTAAAAAACTGATGTTAAAACTCTTCAGGGGAAGGGTTTTAATGTTAAATATAGAAATAATTGATGTTAAAACCTTGATTTGAATTCTATTTTTGTACTATTGTCTCTTAATATTAATCATTCAAGAACAAATTCACTCCCTTATTAGTTATCCCAGCTATAGGGTTTAAACATCATGAGAAGATTCCATAAAATATCCAATAATACTTAGCTAATCTAAGGAAACTATGGATCTCCATTACAGATGTTGATATGAGAAATTCCTTAATCACCCCTTTATTATAAGTATGCATAGATATACATTTACTAGTGATAACATGCCCCAAGAATGTTACTTTCTTTATCTAGAACTCACATTTACTATACTTCACATTTAACCTCTCTTTTTTCAAATTCTTCAGCACAGTACTCAAATGCACCTCATGTTACTCCTTTATTTTGGAGTAGATAATAATATTATCTATAAATACCACAAAAAAACTTATGAGGTAGACAGAGCATTAGTGAGTTCAAGCAACATCACTGTGAACTCATAATGTCAATACCTTATTTGAAAAGTGGTATTGGGAATATACTCATTCTTCACCTTTAGTTGATAATATATTGATGGAAGGTCTAATTTAGAGAATTACTGGGATTCATGTAACTAAATGAATAAGTCACAAATCCATGGAAGGGGATAGTTGTTCTTTATCATGATCTTTTTGAGTTCATTATAATCAATTAAATGACTCATTGACCCATCATTATTCTTGAAAAGGAGGATTGATTCACCCCATGGTGAATCACTTGGGCATATAAATCTTTATCTAGATTATTTTGTAGTTTCTTATTTAGTTATTCCAGATCAATAGTAGATATTATCACACCCATGAACTCATTTTTATTTTTTTACATGTTATTTCATTCTATACTTCTTCTAGCCTTAATTTATGAATTTTTTCTTGAAAATGGTGAAATTTGGGAAAAACAAGTGTTGTCACATTATTGGAACATGGTTAAGACTAACTTTAAGAAAAACTATAAGACACCTCTAACATGTTACTAGAGTAATTTTTTATAGTTTTTGCATGGTTTATAAACCATGTGGTCTAAATATACAACTACACAAGTGAGGCCAGATATTTCTGCATGGTTTTCCTAAAGTTTGGAAAATTGTGTGGCTAAAACATGTGTCCTACCCAAGAATTTCAAATGGTTAATTTCCTCTTTTTCACATAACTTATTTTTAACCCTCTTTCCCCCCAAAATCACCCCATTTTACTTCCAAACCCTCTTTAATTCACAAATATATTTCCCTCTCCCTTGGGACTTGATTTCAAGTGATAATTATCCCAAAACATCAAGGTAAAAACCTAAAAATCATCTCATTTATTATCCTTTAGGTCCCTTATCTCCTCTTTCTAGGTTTTCTCTTTTCCCCAAAGCCTTGGTATCCTAAGTTTCTTGATATAAAACTTTTAAGGTAAGGGTTTTGGTGTTTTTTAGTAGTTCTTTCTTCTCTATGATCCCATTTTTTGTTGAGAGTGGGTTTCCATGGAAGTCAATTAGATTCCACAAGTATGGATTGATATTGGTAGGTGGTTTGGTATTCCATTTTTAGTTTGTATAAATATTCTTTATATTTCTAAAAAAGTTAGTAACTTATTATGGTATTATATGATGTTTTATAAAAGTAATTATAGATCTTTCATTAAGTGTGTGTCTCTCATTTGTTTACATATGAAATGTGCTTGTTTTATTTTCAAAAGTGGATTTTCTTGTGAATGGTTGATGCGAATTCATGGTGATTGGGTAGCATGGTAAAAATAAAAATTATGAGAACCTTGGAAACTCCATAGGGGAACCTAAGTGGGATGGTCTACCTTACACTAGAATGGATAGTGAAGTATAGTATTCTTTCATTGGCCAATCACGTGTTTCTATTATTTTATACTAGACTATAGAGAAGTAAGACCTAGGTGACACTAACCTTGGTAACTATAGAATTATATCCCCTGAGAATGATTTACATTTCCTTTAAGATTTCACTTTTTTTATTTATATCCTTTAACAACTTATACCTTGCTACTTGTTTGCACTAAAATAGAACCTAGTTACTTTATTTATTATGTTCAAACTAGCTTGTTTAGTTTTTTATAACACATGTTGGATATGGAACACCAGGTAGAATCCTATCTGGAAATTTTCTCACACCATTCACACACAACTATGTGTATGAAGATTTTTTTCTATTATAGGGAGAAACAAGAAACCACTAAGAGGTGTTGGCTTACCTCACTATATTTTAGGTTCATGAGGTGGTATAGTTTGGGTTGGGGCCATGTGTCTTGCAGAGATGGGTGCATGTCCGTTTTTTCATATTTGGGTATTTTTTTTAACAATTTTCATTTATATAGTAGTGACCTAGTGGGTATCCTCTTGTATATTTTACTTAATTTTTTTTATGTTTGTTCACTTACCTAGATGGTTACTTTACTTATGTCCTGATGTTCTGTATGATTTATTTTTATCTCATTTATTATGTCACGACCCGTCCTCGGGGCCCATGTCGTGACTACCCTAAGCCCGCCTTCCATAGGCCAGGGGCTGGAGACTAGCACCAAAGGCGTAAATCCTGATAATTGGGAAGGCATTGCCTTTATAAAAGTAAAAAAACACCACAGAGTACAAGCGGAAGTAAAACACTAAGTAAAACTAAAAAAATCTGTGCTGAAAGTAAAGGGTCTGGAAATACAAGCCCAACTGTAAAGTACAAGTAAAAAGATAAAATAGCCGGAAGGTGACAAGAAGCTCCTGGATTGTCCACCAAGGATCCTACCTGAAGGGTAGGTACAGATAACGTAACTCCTAGATCATCCACCACGGATCCTACCTGAATGGTAGGTACAGATAGACTCCACAACGCTCTTGCCCGTCAACCTCCTCCGAGTGTCGTCTCGTCGTGAAGTCCACCACCGGATACTGTCACTTCGTGAGGTACACCTCTGGGTACCGTCCAGTCCTCGAACACTCGGCCTCTGTCTGCGCTGCCCGTCGTCTGCAACCAACACAACGAGGTGCGGGCATAGCCCATGCAGAGGTGAGTATAACGACTCAGTAGGGACCCCGAGACCCTCAAGGTCTCACTAAATCCAACAAGGATAACCACAAAGAAGATCTCAACATATAACCTCTACTTAGGTATATGCCCATACATATACCCAAGTTATCAAGTAACCCATCTCAATCATGAGGAAACACAAAGATTATGAAATCAACGGATAACCACTACCCAGGTATATACCCATACATATACCTAAGTTATCAAGTGAACCATCTCAATCATGAGGTAAACACAAAGGTCATAGACTCAGCTCAAACCAGGATTTTCATTATCGAAACCGTAACTGCTGAAGAGCCCTGTCTCTGTCGAGTACAGTGATCCTTTTAGGACTCCGAGGTGCTGCTCACTAACCTAAGACTGCTGAGGTACTCCACATGTCGAGTACCATGGCTCAGCCACCCAAACACAGTAGTGCTTCCCGCCGGGGTATGCCACCCAAACACAGTAGTGCACACCCCCTAATAGCCTGCAGAGGTACTCTCCGGACGAGTACCATGGGTCTGCACCCAAACAAATTAGTGCTCCGTCCACCATGGGTCTGAACCCAAACAAAGTAGTGCTCCGTCCACTGGGCTAGTCGACTCACTCCAAGTCAAGTTGGTCAAGCAGTCATCAGGTCTCAGCCGGCTACACGGTCTCCGTACTCCATACTCTCATCTCTAGGAGGGTCCGCTCCATGAGCTACTGGTTGATACTCCATGTATCACAAAGTCCCACGAAGAAGTATCTCAAAGGACCTCCTCGTCATAGGGGTCTCAACACAATAGACGGTGCGTCAATCGGACGCCCGGTCTGTGAGTTATTAGCCTTTTCGTCCTAGGGGCCTGGTTGGTTTCGTGTACGAACCAACCCGACCGTATCTCAACTGTACCCCAAACTCTCATAGGGTATACTCTTAGGGACCGTATCTCAACGTGATCACCAACGCCGCTGATGGTTCGTTAAACGGACGTCCAGTCTGAAAGTTATCAGCTTTTCCGTTCCAGGGGCCCGATTGGATTTCGGGTACAATCCAACCTGGCCTTACTCCAACTGTGTCCAAACCTCAGGTGAAGTATGCCAAAAGAACTGTCTCATCAAGAGGAATCCAACAAAGTCGACGACACGTCAATCAGACGTCCGGAGCTCAAGTTATAGCAGGTCGAAGATTTAATAATAATATTAAATCTATTATTTTCCGAGCGCTTCGGGTACCCAATCCAAAAACCCGAAAAAGATATCCAATATTGGACTCAGAAATTCCATCTCGAAGTCAGGGTCGCACTGCCACTTACGGTTCATGAAACTGTGGTCACACGAAGAAGATACCGTCAAAATACGGTTTTCCCAATGAAAATAATAATAACATTATTATATTATTATTATTTTGAATTTAATTTAATACTTTAAGCTCTCACACCCAATTCCACGCACCACCAAAAAAAAATAAAACCGCCCCCTTGTTTCCAAGCCAATCATTCCCCCCTCTTTGATTACCCCTTTTATTTATTTCTTTTATTATTTATCAACTTAATATCTCATTCTCTCTCCAATCTACCACATTATTCACGTTCCTTCTCCTCCAATTTTCACGCTGCCCTCACGTACTGGGAACGCTACACCTCTTCCTCACACACGACCTGCTTCTGGCCAGCCGCACTGCTACGCCTCCAGTCTGCTGCACCTTCGTTCTAACCCCAACAATTATGACGATCGCAGATTCTTGATCCTCAGATCGAGATCTCCGCGTCCTTATGTCGCGCTCAACGAAACATCGAGTTTCCAGCGTGCTTAATTATTTGACGAAGAAGAAAACATGAAGAATGCGTGGACCATGAATAAGAAAGGAACTCGGTTTAAGTGCGGATCGATAGCCATGTTAGTTTGGCCATTGTTTTTGAGAATCAAGAACATGGGGGATTGGCAATTAAATATTTATCATGCTTCAAAAATCTCAAACTCAGGATAAACAAGAAGAAAATTAATTCAATCAATTGTTTATCGATCCATGAATTAATGAATTTAATTAGCGTTCAGCATGAGAAATTAAACTGGGGTAAGGAATCCAGAAAGATAAATCCTACAAATAAACACTCAAGCTCAAGGGTATAAACCATATAAATGAGCAATATACAATATTCCCCTACCTCGCAAAGACGTCGCATGTCGTCAAACCGCGGAAGACGAACGTCACTGTGGTCGGACTTCACGGAAGAATGGTGTCGATTCCATTGACGTCGAAGTAAGATTTGACGTTGGGACTTCACGTTATTTTTCGGAGGAAGAACACATCTCTTTGTAATCCTCCAGAGGTTTCCCATTGAAATATTTTCTATCGTAAATATTACAAAAGACTTCTCCCATTTAAAGAAGTGTCATGAAACACAAAATAATTCAAATTGTGATGTACCAATTTAATTAATGAAACCATTAATTTAATTATGTTGACAAACTTAATTAGAGGAATATGGAGAGATCTCATTAATAGAGGAGTTGAGGAGTTAACAAATTAATTAAAAAGGGGGTTTAAGTGGGGGTTTAAGAGTGGTTATGGGGAGATGAAAGGTTGGGGATCGTGTGGGCCCCACCTTCTAAATATCCACACAAGGGTTGGTAGGTGGTTGTGGTCCCACCCTTAACTCCCCTTTGTAGAATTTAACCACCTGAGATATAAATAGAATTGTACACACCAATTTTATTTATTTTAAACTAATTCCCCAAAAATTAATTCTCAAGCCGCTTAAAATGCAACTGCAGTAAAGGTCCCCTTAAGCAATAACCGGTGCTACGAGTTCATCGGTGCCCTCGAATTTCAATTCTGAGTACTGGTTCAAAAGATAGGAAAACCCACACGTACGTTTACTGAACGTACCCGAAAAAAAGTTCGGAAAATTATCATCAGTCACCCTAGACCCGCACCGGTTAAGGTCAGGCTCTGCCTAAGTGAAACAAGCCCAACGAATCCAACGGTACTCTTGGATTTTCAATCCGAGTTACCGTTTAAAAGATACGAATTTTACAATAAAATAATTTTCATTTAATTATTTTATTTGCAGCCAAAAATTAACTTTTTATGGTGGCCCGTGCCGGCCAAAGTAAGTATCTGGTTAAATAAACCATGCCCTCACGAGTTCAGCGGTTGTCTCAGATTTTTAATCCGAGCTACCGTTTGTGAGTTATAAGCATTTGAAAAATAAAACAATTTATTTAATTATTTTATTTACGGTTATGCCATTTTTGGAATTTCTCACAAGAGGCCCTCGCCGACTAAACTTAAGTCGCGCCTAGGGTAAACCCACCATCCTGAGCGCAACGGTGCCCTGCGATTTCTGATCCGAGTAACCTTTTAAGAGTTATTACACTTTTTTCAGTAAAACTTCTTACGCGCGTTAATTGAAGCTTAACAAAACTTCAAAAAATTATTCCAGGCACACCAGGCCTCGGAATCATGTGCCGTCAGAAACTGCGTACTCGTAAAATTCCAAAGCAATTATGAAAATAAAAATTCCTTGAAATTTATGGGTCTTTACATTACTCCCACTTCAGGGCTTTATGTCCCCGTAAAGCTATAACACAAACTAGGGAAACAAAAGTGGTACTGAGCACTCATCTGAGCCTTCCGCTCTCATGTGCTCTCCTGGAGGTTCCCATGCTGCCAGTGAAAACACACTTGAGGAATCGACCGTTCACATAGGACCTGCTCCTGTCGATCTTAGGTCTCCACTGGAACCTTCGTGCATGTCGCCCTGTCATCGACGTCCAACTCCCTGAGGTCGATGATGTGTGAAGGATCATGCACGTATCTCCTCAGCTGAGGTACGTGGAAGATTTCATGCACCCAGTGCAACTGAGGTGGAAAGGTGAAGTGGTAAACCACCTCGCCTACCCTGCTGGGGACCTAGAAAGATCCGTTGAACCTCGTAGATATCTCTCCGCCTCTGCTACATCTCCGTAAACCTCGTCGAGGTGAGACCCGTATAAGAACGTGACCGCCATCCTTGAACTCTATAGGTCTCCATTTCCTAATTAGAACTGAAACTCAAAATCCTGTTGCCATGAGGGTAAGGCTGGCCGACCCAAGAATGATCGGCTACACCCTCCCATGTACGAGTTTATCCTGTGCTGCATGGGGTTTCCTTTTTGCCGACCAAGGAAAACCCATCCTGACGTTTACCTAATACCGTCAATTTGAGTATGAGTAGTGATTGCCCAATCCAAACTCAAACTAACGTCGTAAGGCCTCGAAGCTGCCACCAAGAGGTCCCAACCGAGACTCTCACCTCAAGGGTCCGATCACACTGTCGGCATAAGTGTGACTATCGAGTCTCCTCCCAAAGGTATCTCCAGACGTGAGGGTCAAGTCAACGGCTTAACCGGAAACTCTAGGTCCGAGACTAGATTCATGGAAGGAAGGGATGATTCGTATCGATGTATGTGGCTACATCAGCTAGTATAAGACAAAGTCCGCACTTCGAATCATCCTTAGAGCCCTTTCGGTCGTACTCCTTGACCGCATGCAGCTACTCTTTTCCCCTGCCCTCCAGCTCCCTGAGCCTAGAGGGGACAAAAAAGGCGGGTGGTTGTAACATGTTGAAATGTAGACCACATCATGCTGCTCTCCTAGGCCTTCCTCCACGTCTAATGCTCTGAAGATTTATCTGTCCTTAAAATTTCCTCTTCTTAAAACATTCGCACGCCCAAGTCTCTGAGACTGGCTCCAGCTCGCTGCGTTCCAACTTCTAACATTCTCTAGTTTTATTCGTTCATCCAAAGAACATTCAACCTCAAGGTTCTCTCTATCACCCTAACGTGAGTAGGAATGCATAGAGGAAAAAATTTATGGCTCGAATCGTATTCATCGAGTACCCGGAATATTCGGTACGCCTCGATGAATTCTCAGCTACTGACACGTCGTCCTGCTGAAGCTGTATAAGCTCTAGAAAACTCTCAACCACCTCCTCAAGCCAGTCCTCAGCCACCTGTGAGTCAGGTTCTCCTCGGAACTTGAGGGTATCTAATGTTAGAACACGTGTAAGGCAGGAAGCTTACATGTGTCACCTACCGGTACCTCCGGTTGTAACTTCTGACCAATAGGTAGTGATGTATAGATGACACACTACCCGAAGGCACTATCTCAGGCATCGGTCCACTTACCGAAGCCTCATCACTATGCGGACTATCCTCGTGGTCATTCACTGGAAAACACTAGTGTCCAAGTCCACCATCCACTCTACTGATGTCTCAGCTAGGCGGAAAACTCTAGCAATCACCTCCAGCCAGTGCTCTGCTGTCTGGAAATCTGCCTCGCCTCGTATCCTTGGAGGCCGCTGCTGCTAGAACTCGTGAAATGTGCTCTGCCAACGTGCACAGTTCGCTAGTTTAGCTGGTGGAATCTACTACCCAACAGGTGGTGGTGCTGCTGGTACACCACCCGAGGGTGCCAACATTGTAAAAAGGGACCCGCACCGGAGCCTCGTCGCTCGGTGGGCCGTCATCATGTACTATCTCAGAACTCCAACTGACTGTCTGCATGGAGACATCCTGAACAGATATGACACGGTAAAACGATTTATACCAGGTGAGCTGACCTGGTTTGAGCTGACTTTAAAACTCTTGGAAACACACACACAATCAGTGTTTTCGTGCACAAAGTCAGAAATTAGTATTCAGGGTCCTGGTGTATGGGTACGTCAGCCGCCGCACCAACACTGGACTCCCTGTACTGAAAACCACACTCGGTACCCTTAACACTATTGATTCATAGAAAGGGAATATCAGAGTTATAAGTTCTGCGGTAGAACCGACTCCTCTGATACCAATTTGTCATGACCCGTCCTCGGGGCCTGTGTTGTGACTACCCCAAGCCCACCTTCCATAGGCCAGGGGCTGGCGACTGGCACCAAAGGCGTAAATCCCGATAACTGGGAAGACATTGCCTTTATAAAAGTAAACAAAACACCATAGAGTACAAGCGAAAGTAAAACACTAAGTAAAACTAAAACAAGTTGTGCTGAAAGTAAAGGGTCCGGAAATACAAGACCAACTGTAAAGTACAAGGAAAAAGATAAAATAGCCGGAAGGTGACAAGCAACTCCTAGATCATCCAACAAGGATCCTACCTGAAGGGTAGGTACAGATAGCACAACTCCTGGATCGTCCACCACGGATCCTGCCTGAAGGGTAGGTACAAATAGCCCCCACAATGCTCTCACCCGTCAACCTCCTCCGAGTGTCATCTCGTCGTGAATTCCACCACCGGATACTGTCTCGTCGTGAGGTCCACCTCCGGGAGCCGTCCATTCCTCATACACTCAGCCTCTATCTGCGCTGCCCGTCGTCTACAACCAACACAACGAGGTGCGAGCATAGCCCGTGTAGGGGTGAGTATAACGATACTCAGTAGGGACCCCGAGACCCTCAAGGTCTCTCTAAATCCAACAAGGATAACCACAAAGAATATCTCAACAGATAACCTCTACTTAGGTATATTCCCATACATATACCCAAGTTATCAAGTAACCCATCTCAATCATGAGGAAACACAAAGATTATGAAATCAATGGATAACCACTACCCAGGTATATACCCATATATATACATAAGTTATCAAGTGACCCATCTCAATCATGAGGTAAACACAAAGGTCATAGACTCAGCTCAAACCGGGATTTTCATTATCAAAACCATAACTGATGAAGAGCCCCATCTCTGTCGAGTACAGTGATCCTGTCACGACTCCGAGGTACTACTCAATAACCTAAGACTGCTAAGGTACTCCTCCTATCGAGTACCTCGGGTCAGCCACCCAAACACAGTAGTGCTTCCCATCGGGGTATGCCACCCAAACACAACAGTGCACACCCCCTAATAGCTTGCAGAGGTACTCTCCGGACAAGTACCGTGGGTCTGCACCCAAACAAAGTAGTGCTCCATCCGCCATGGCTCTGCACCCAAACAAAGTAGTGCTCCATCCACTGGGCTAGTCGACTCACTCCAAGTCGAGTCGGTCAAGCAGTCATCAGGTCTCAGTCGGCTACACGGTCTACGTACTCCGTACGCTCATCTTCGGGAGGGTCTGATCCACAAGCTATTGTTCGATACTCCATGTATCACAAAGTCCCACGAAGAAGTATATCAAAGGACCGACTCGTCATAGGGGTATCAACACAACAGACGACGCGTCAATCGGATGCCCGGTCTGTGAGTTATTAGCCTTTTCGTCACAGGGGCCCAGTTGGTTTCGTGTACGAACCAACCCGACCGTATCTCAAGTATACCCCAAACTCTCATAGGGTATACTCTTAGGGACCGTTTCTCAACGTGATCACCAACGCCACTGACGGTTTGTCAAACGGACGTCCGGTCTGAAAGTTATCATCTTTTCCGTTCCAGGGCCCCGGTTGGATTTCGGGTACAATCCAACCCGGCCTTACTCCAACTACGTCCAAACCTCAGGTTAAGTATGCCAAAATAATTGTCTCTTCAAGAGGAATCCAACAAAGTCGACGACACGTCAATCGGATGTCTGGAGCTCAAGTTATAGCAGGTCGAAGATTTAATAATAATATTAAATCTATTATTTTCCGAGCGCTTTAGGTACCCGATCCAAAAACCTGAAAAAGATATCCAATATTAGACTCATAAATTCTGTCTCGAAGTTAGGGTCGCACTGCCCCTGACGGTTCATGAAACCGTGGTCGCACGAAGAAGATACCGTCAAAATATGGTTTTCCCAATGAAAATAATAATAACATTATTATATTATTATTATTTTGAATTTAATTTAATACTTTAAGCTCTCACACCCAATTCCACGCACCACCAAAAAAAAAATAAAACCACCCCCCCTTGTTTCCAATACAATCACACCCCCCTCTTTGATTACCCCTTTTATTTATTTCTTTTATTATTTATCAACTTAATATCTCATTCTCTCTCCAATATACCACATTATTCACATTCCCTTCTCCTCCAATTTTTACGCTTCCCTCACGTACTAGGAACGCTGCACCTCCGCCTCACACACGACTTGTTTCGGGCCTGCCGCGCTGCTACGCCTCCAGTCCACTACACCTTCGTTCTAACCCCAACAATTATGACGATCGCAGATTCTTGATCCTCGGATCGAGATCTCCGCGTCCGTATGTCGCGCTCAACGAAACATCGAGTTTCCAGCGTGCTTAATTATTTGACGAAGAAGAACACACAAAGAATGCGCGGACCATGAATAATAAAGGAACTCAGTTTAAGTGTGGATCGATAGCCGTGTTAGTTTGGCCATTTTTTTTGAGAATCAAGAACATGGGGGATTGGAAATTAAATATTTATCATGCTTCAAAAATCTCAAACTCAGGATAAACAAGAAGAAAATTAATTCAATCAATTGTTTATAGATCTGTGAATTAATGAATTTAATTCGCGTTCATCATGAGAAATTAAACAGGGGTAAGGAATCCACAAAGATAAATCCTACAAATAAACGCTCAAGCTCTAGGGTATAAACCATATAAATGAGCAATATACAATATTCCCATACCTCGCAAAGACGTCGCATGTCGTCAAACCGCAGAAGACGAACGTCACTGTGGTCGGACGTCGCGGAAGAATGGTGTCGATTCCGTTGATGTCGGAGGAAGAGTCATCGTCGGGACTTCACGTTCTTTGTCAGAGGAAGAACACATTTCTTTCTAATCCTCCAGAGGTTTCCCATCCAAATATTTTCTATCGCAAATATTACAAAAGACTTCTCCCATTTAAAGAAGTGTCATGCAACACAAAATAATTCAAATTGTGATGTACCAATTTAATTAATGAAACCATTAATTTAATTATGTTGACAAACTTAATTAGAGGAATATGGAGAGATCTCATTAATAGGGGAGTTGAGGAGTTAACAAATTAATTAAAAAGGGGGTTTAAGGGGGGGTTTAAGAGTGGTTATGGGGAGATGAAAGGTTGGGGATCGTGTGGGCCCCACCTTCTAAATATCCACACAAGGGTAGTTAGGTGGTTGTGGTCCCACCCTTAACTCCCCTTTTTATAATTTAACCACCTCAGATATAAATAAAATTGTACACACTAATTTTATTTATTTTAAACTAATTCCCCAAAAATTAATTCTCAAACCGCTTAAAACGCAACTGCGGTAAAGGTCCCCTTAAGCAATAACCGGTGCTGCGAGTTAATCGGTGCCCTCAGATTTCAATTCCGAGTACCGGTTCAAAATATATGAAAACCCACACGTACGTTTACTGGACGTACCCGAAAAAAAAGTTCGGAAAATTATCATGAGTCACCCTAGACCCACGCCGGTCAAGGTCAGGCTCTGCCTAAGTGAAACACGCCCCAATGAATCCAACGGTACTATCAGATTTTCAATCCAAGTTACCGTTTAAAAGATACTAATTTTACAATAAAATAATTGTCATTTAATTATTTTATTTGCGGCAAAAAATTAACTTTTTCTGGTGGTCCGCGCCGGCCAAAGTAAGTATCTGGTTAAATAAACCATGCCCTCACGAGTTCAGTGGTTGTCTCGGATTTTTAATCCAAGCTACCATTTGTGAGTTATAAGCATTTGAAAAATAAAATAATTTATTTAATTATTTTATTTACGGTTATTCCATTTTTGGAATTTCTCACAGGAGTCGCTTGCCGACTAAACTTAAGTCGTGCCTAGGGTAAACCCGCCATCTTGAGCGCAACGGTGCTCTCAGATTTTTGATCCGAGTAACCGTTTAAGAGTTATTACACTTTTTTAGTAAAACTTCTTACGCACATTAATTTAAGCTTAACAAAACTTCATAAAATTATTCCGGGCACACCGGGCCTCGGAATCAGGTGCCGTTAGAAACTTCGTACTCGTAAAATTCCAAAGAAATTATGAAAAAAAATTCCTTGAAATTTCCTGGTCTTTACATATTATCTTATGTGATGCCTCTATATTTATTGGGAAAGTAGTTCCCAAGTTTTTTGTCCAAGATTCCTAGGAAGTTTTTCAATCCCATGGGGATTGAGAATTACCTTTGGATCATCACATGTCAGCCCCATCACCTAGTTCATGGGTTTCTTGGAGTTAGATCATAGAAAATAGTACCAAAGCCCAGTTTTGTGGTTTATGATAAATGGGGTATTCTATTAGAATGGGGTTATGATGTTTTGGACTCAAGGATAGTGGGTGAGAAGGGGCGTCTGAACAACACTCTTAGTTCCCTACCTTGAGTTATCAGTGGATGTTGGGAATGAGGTTCTGAATTTAATCAATCCTCTGAATGGGATAACTGCATGGGTTGCAGACTATGTGTTTGGATAGACCATATAAAGGATGTGAATCCTTATATTTTCCTTTATTTATTTATTTATTATTTTTTTACTTTTTTAAATATTTTTTTGGATTTAGTTTATGATTTTGGTTCTTTGTTTTTATGGGTTTTCCTTTTATTTGATTTTTGTAGTGTTATGCCTCCTTAAAGGACCTCTAGCTAACCCCTGAGAGGGGGCATCAATTGATTTTCCATAAGGAAACCCCCCTTTTTATTAAATCTTCCTAGAGGTAGTGGTAATGGATGTTTTATCCTTGGACTAGGGAGTGGTTATGGGCCCCACTCAAGTTAAATAGGTAGGCTCAAATTTGGATAAATAATATAAATTACTTCTACACAAGACTCCTTTTAAAGGGGAAACAATCCTTAGGAATCTAAGAAATGGTAGGAAATGATGGAGAGGATACTTGAGTTCTTGTAAATTACAGAACTCTTGAAGGTGAATTATGCTACCTTCATGCTTGAAGGTCCTATTAGGAAATGATAGGATTTGAATTTTCAAGTTTATAAGTATGATAATATCGAATGGAAGGACTTAAAGGTGACCTTTTCCTAATATTTTAACCTTGATACTATGGTATTGGAAAAGTCCAAGGAGTTTCTAAGACTTAAATGGGGTGATTAGACTATCATGGAGTAAGATGGTATCTTTTAAAATGGTGGTAGTAGAGAATGATAGGTTGAAAGATTAGAGGTTTTAAATGGGCCTTTGACTAGATATTCGATCATAGGTTTTCCTTCTCAAGCTCCCCACTTATGCCGAGGTGGTGGACCAAGCCCTTATAGTAAATATTGATCAATATGGTATGTCAGTTATGTTTGGAAATTCTAATATGTAGAGAGGTAGTGAAGATGCGTCGTCTAAAAAGAAGAGGAATTGGGATATGTTGAGAAAAACTAGTGGTAAGAGTTTTCAACCTCCACCCAACCAGCCACTTCAGTCTCTCTTAGAAGTAGAGTCCCTAATTTTCACTAGTGTGGAAGTCCAGGTCATCTTAAGACTTAATATCTAAAATCACTAAGTAATTTCATCGATGTCAATTTATGGGGAACCTCTATATATAGGTTATACAGGGTTAATGTTTTAGTGAAAAGTCGAGTATATTCCTCAGTTTCAAGAGGATCTCATGAACAGTATGTACATCCTAATATGGGTGGATCTTACTCTTAGTTTCATGGAGGAAAAGGTGGATCTTCTCATGTGAAGAGTTAGTTGAGGGAGGAACATTAGACTAGTGTTTAGACTCAAACTTAGGTAGAGTGTCAACAACTTCATGCAGTGCACTAGGATATTTCCAAGTCTGAGGAAAGGCTAACCACATTGAGAGGTATGATTATTATAAAATCATTTATGGAAGTTTCTTTATTTGACACTAGGGCCTCTCACTCATTTGTTTCTACTCAAACTTCTGATACGTTTATCCTCCCAATGGAACCTATGCCTAATGTTATGGAAATATCAACTTCTATGGGAAATAAAAAGGATTATGGTCTATGGTGTCCCTCCTACATCATCACCCAATTCAAGATTAAGATATCATGGGATTTAATTATCTTATAAATGAATCCCTTTGGAATTATCTTAGGGATAAATTGGTCTATGAATTTAAAGACTCATATAAAATACTATTATAGAAGGGTGGATTTTGTAACCCATGATAGGAGTAAATTTACCTCCCCATGAGAATAGGATCCTTGATCGAGATGAGTGAGACCTCCACTTCTTGAAGTGGGTGGACTCTTATGTCATTTTTATTCTTTTTAGTGGGATATAAAAAAGTAAATTCTAGGAGTTTGTTACCTCTTGTGGTTGTTAGTTTCTAGGAAGTTTTTCCAGAGGAATTCTTGTGGATTCTACTGGAGTGAGGTGTTGATTTCTCTATTAACTTGGTTCTGGGAACACAACTTATTTCCCTTTCAAATTACCACATGGATCTATCTAAATTAAGTGATCTAAAAATTTAGCTAGATGATTTAGAATCTGAGGGGTTTATATTCTCAACTGTGTCTCCTTGGGTGGTACCAGTGATGTTTTCAAAAAAAGGCTTATGATACGTTCTGACTATATATTGATTACAGAACACTAAATTAGGTTATGATAAAAAATAAGTATCCCATGACTTGTAATAATGATCTTTTTTATTAGTTTAAGGGGTTTAGTGGTTTTATAAGATTGAACTTCGATAAGAGTACCACCATCTCTGGGTAAGAGAAGATAAAATTAATATAATGTCATTTTGAAGAAGGTATGGGCACTATGAATATCATGTTATGTTGTTGGGTTTGACCAATTCCATGATAGTCTTCATGGATTTCATGAATCATATGTTCCACTGATATATTCACCAGTTTGTGATGGTGTTTATGGATAAAATATTGGTTTATTCAAAGTCCAAGTAAGAGAATGGAAAATATTTGATAATTGTTCTCGGAATTCTTCAAGACCACCGAATTTATGCCAAGTTGCTTAAATGTTACTAATGGATCAAGGAAGTGGAATTATAAAGTCATTTTATATTCAAATAAGGTATTTTAGTTGATCCATAAAATTTTAAAGTCAATATGTCTTGGGAGGATCCTAAGAATGAATTTGAAATTAGGAGCTTCTTGGTATTGTCATATTACTACTAACGATTTATTGGGGGGTTTTCCAAGCTCACTTCACCTTTGAAATATATAACTAGGAATATAGTAAATTTTTCTTGGAATTATGTATTTCAAGATTCATTTTATGAATTTAAGAAGTATTTGACTCCAACACTAGTCTTGATACTTCCTAAAGCTGATCAGGGCTACTAGGTTTATTGTGACACTTCAGGTGTGGCTTTGGGTTGTGTGTTAATATAGGGAAATCACATTGTAGATTATGGATCTCATAGGATCCAAACACATGAGAGGAATTATCCCACACACAACCTAGTGTTTTTCACGATCATGCACACAATGAAATTTTGGTATAATTACCTATTTTGTGAGAATTTTATAGTGTTTATTGATCACAAAAGTTTTGTCTATTTATTATCATGAAAATACCTAAACCTTAGTTAGCATAACCAGATAAAATACCTTCATATTTTTAAAATTGATATTACATATACACTGAGTAAAGGTAATTTGGTTTCCAATTATTTGAGAAGAAAGGTGTTATATTAGTCTATTGGGTAATCTAGTAAGGAATGGAAATGCATCATCCTTATGGAAGAGAAACATTTGGAGGTAAGGGAGGGGGATAACATCCTATTTTTGGGTAGAATTCATTTTACTTCATCCCTTATCGATATTTTTTCCCATGAGTAGCTAGAAGATAGTGAATTATAGTGATTTAGGGAATTATTTTATTGTAGAGAGACCCCCAGGGAATGGTCTCTTTCTTATGGAGGCTCCCTTTGTTTTAGAGGTAAAATTGTTATACCCTCTTCCATTTGAAAAGATATTATATAGTAATTTCATCATTCCCAGTGTATTTTCCACCTCGACACAACCAAGAGTACTATAATATGAATCCACATGTTTGGTGGCTAGGCATGAGGATTAATATAAATGATTTGGTATCTCAATCCTACACTTGTTAACAAATAAAGGCTGAGAAGTAATGTACTTAAGTCCTAATTTAGAACTTTCCCATTTTAACTTGTAAGTGGGATGAGGTTTCCATGGATTTTATCATCAGATTACCAAAAACCCATCATGGGAGAAAAGTTATCTATATCATGGTCAACCTGTTAATGAAATATTTCTAGATTATATAGTTTAAAGAGTCAATGAAGGATGTGGACCTTGTAAAATTGTATGTGCAAGAGATCATGAGGCTTCATATAATTCCATACTCCATTGTATCATATCAGGACCTTCACTTCACTATTAGATTTTATAAGGGCCTCTAAGCCATTTTAAGTTGAGTACATCTTACCACCCCCAAATAGATGAGAAGATGTAGTGGGCTAATCAGATAATGGAAGATGTACTATAAGTATTTATCCTTGACTTTGGTGGTTTATGGGACTCCCATCTAAGACTATTTTAGACTACCTACAACAATAGCTACCGATATTCTATTAAGATAATCTTGTTCAATGATCTTTATGGGTGATTATGCCTCTCTCATTTATGTTTTATAGAGGTGGGTGAATACTATATAATGATTCCTATCCTGGTCTAAGAGAAAATATAAAAGATACATATGATTTATAAGTGTTTAGTAATTTCCTAGAGTCTTATTCTGATAATCATCATCACTCTTTGTAATTTGTGATGGGAAACTAAGTGTTTCTAAGAGTATCTCTCCATTTGGACCATCAGAGGATGGGAAAGTAGGGAAAGTTCACCATTAGATATGTTTTTCCTTTCAAGATCACTAAGTGGGTGGGAGAGTTGTCATATGTGTTGGGTTTTCCTACTTTTATAACAATAATCCACAATGTTTTCCATGTTTCTCAGTTGAATAAATATCAACCTCACCCATCTCATGTTGTTAATTGGGAAGATCTTGACTTAGAGCTAGAGGTCTCTATTACTAAGTAGCCTATTCAAATCATTGACTCCTAAGATAAAGTGATTCATAGGAAGTCCATATGATTTTTTCAGGTGTTGTGGTCACACATATTGGATTCACATGAAACATGGGAGAGAGAATCTCATAAGAAGGAGAAATGGATTTCTTTATTTCAAGATCAAGAATTGGGTTGGATTATTGGGGGAAAAGTGAGATTTTTGGGATAACTTTCACACCCATAACCTCATTTTCAAGTATTTTATGTGTTATTTTATTCTATTTTTCTTATATCCTTAATTTTGGGTCTTTTTCTTGAAAATAGTGAAATTTGGAAAAAACATGAGTTATCAAATAGTTGGAACACGTTTTCTATTAACCATGAATCAAACCACGTGCCACATCTAAAATTTTATTAGAGATATTTTTCATGGTTATCACATAATTTATAAACTATGTTATACAATTATGAAACTTCTAGGTGAAGCCAAATAGGCCCACATTATTTGTGCACAGTTTGGAAAACTGTGCAGCCTACCTAAGAGTTTAAAAGGGTGAATTTTATATTTTAACCTCAATTTTTAACACTATTTTACCCTTACTCATCCCATTTGACTTCTAGTCCCTATTTTGTTCCCAAGTTTGTCTCCCTCTACCTTATAAGTGATTCCAAGTAAACCTCATCCCAAATATTCAAGTTAAACACCCAAAAATCGTATCTTATCTTATTATTTAGGTCCCTCCTCACATATTTCTTGGTTTTCTATTTTCCTTATTGCCTTGGAAGCCTAGGGTTATTGCTAGATGTTTTTTAAGGAATTGTTTTTGGTGTTTTTTAGTTGTTATTACTTATCAAGGATACTTTTTTGTGTTGTTGGTGGTGATCCATTAATGGTGATTTTTTTTCATTGATTTAACTTAATATTGGTAGGTGGTTCTGTATGACTTCCTTTGTTAGTTTTTCTGAATATGATTTCCATTTATAAAAATGAATTTTTAGTAATTTATTATGGTATTATATGATGTTTTATAGAATAATTTTTGGTGATTTCATGATGGGTGCGTCTCTTGGGTATTTATATATGAAATATTCTGATTTTATTTTCAAAAGTGGATTTTATTATGAACGGTTGATGAAAATTCATGGTGAGCAGGTAGCGTGGTTAAAATAAAATTCACAAGAAACTTAGAAACCAGGTAAATGAACCTATGTGGGATGGTATTTCTTATACTACCATGGTTAGTGAAGTATGTTATTCCTTACATTATCCAATGGGGTGTTACTATTCTTTTCTACTAGACTCTATGAAGTAAGAAATAGGTGGAACTAACATTGGTAAATGTAGAATGACATCTCATGAGAATGTTTTATATTTCCTTTAAAGTTTTACTTGTATTTCTTTATCTCCTTTAATATCTTATACATTATTACTTTTTTCACTAAAATAGAACTTTTTTACTCTCTTTATTATGTTAAAACTAGTATGTTTAGATTTTTATAACACAAGTTAGATATGGAACACCAGGTGGGATCCTATCGGGTGATTTTATCACACCCTTAACATGACCTTGGGTGTATGAAGATCTTATTTTGTCTAATGCATGAAAAAATAAAATACCACTGGGAGGTTGTGGGTGTGATCACTAGTTTTTCCAGGTTCATGGAGGTGGAATGGTGTTGGGTTGGTGCCATGTTTCATTAGGTGATGGTTAGAAATACTTTTTTACCTTTTTGTCTATTTATTATCAATTTTCATGTATATTGTAGTGACTTAGTGTCTTCCCTTCTGTAGATAATGTTTCATTCATTTATGTCTATTCACTTACCCTACTAGCTACTATAATTATGTCATAATGTTATGAATGGTTTCATTTTATCGTTTTTTTAATCTTATATAATTATTCATTATTTTTTAAGAAAAAAAATCCCAAGTGGTGTGTTTCAGAATCCTATGAACTTGTGCTATCCTGTGGGGATTTGTAATTCCCTTCAGGTCATCATGGACAGGCCTTAAAAATCGGTTCCTGGGTGTATCGAAGCTAGGTTTTGACAGCTGTTCTATATCAAGTCTTGTATATTGGAAGATATATGGGTGTATGTTTTTTTGATAACTTAACCACTTTGTCTAGAGGAATTCTAGGAAACTTCTTAGGAAATGCATCAAAATATTATCACACAATGAACATGTCATCAAGGATGGACCTTTCCTCTATATTAATAATTTGAGATAGATTTTCTTTCTCATAAGGAAATAATATCCATGATTGAGATAAAGTTTGTAAAGTATATTCTTCCTCCTCCTTTCACTTGTATAAATTTCGGGGATTATTTGGGATATGAAACGTGATTTCCTTGTCCAATAATTTTATGTTATCTCTATATAAATTCAACTAATAAATGCCCAATATAGCATTTAATTCCACTAAAGTGAGTATTAAAATTTTTTCTGGTTGATTTATCCTACAAATATTGACCAAGGAGGAGTTATACACATAAGATGAAATAATATCTGCTTTTTTTGTTTTCACTAAAAACCCAAACCCCATGTTTTGATGTGGTGTTTGAATTGTTCTAATAAACTCATATGATATTAAAGAATGTATAGAACCAAAATAAAATAGTGAATTGACTATTATTGAAGGAATAACCAGTGTACTTATCTCTACTTTATTGTTAGGATCCACCTCAGCAGTTGTGACAACATATTATCATGCTTTATCTCTACGCCTTAGAGTTTGTTACCATTAGTTATCTTTGAAAATCCTTGGTATAGAGAACTGTTTTTCATAATGTCTATATTCCTTATAGTTAAAACATTGGACCATAAACTGAGAATTTATTGAAACCTTTTTTTCTTCCATCTCATTAGTATGATTCTTCATCTACCTCTAGAATTCATTAGCTTTATTCCCCTCATTTTCACTCTTGAATTATCTCATTATTCCCTTGAGGAAATTTTAGGGATTCTTCTTCCCAAAATTTTGATAAGTAGGAGGTTGAATTTTATTTCCTCTCCGAGATTTATCTTTTTCTACCCAAGAATTAAACTCAATTATATGTTTCTTATCTATATTTATATGATACCATAGAGAATATCTAATATATATTTTGGCATTAAGTTCACAATATATAATTTGTAATGTGTGAGGTAGATATTAATTGAAAAATATTTTCTTGTATCCTTCTCTCTCCATTGATTTAATTTCTTCCTTGGGATTTTTATTCTTGATTAGTGTCTACCACTGATCAGCTTCTCACTCTAAGAGATAAATATCTAGTATGTATTTATTTTACTCAAATCATTTGAGTAAAGAGAATATATTCTCAATGGATTTAATACATTTTTACCTGATTATATGATCATAATATCCACTAAAATTCAAAGGCCATTGTTGCATAAAAGAATCATCCATGACTTTCTATTTCTTAGGAGAGGGAGGTGGCTTCATATGATTCAAGTTATTATTCATAACTTGAGTTATTTGGTCAATTAATTTCAAGATTTTCATGACTCCCTATCCTATTAATTTAGTCATCTTGTTCATTAAATCATCACATTGACTATTACATTGGTTGTTGGAATGATTCCTCATATTTCATGACATTAACTAAAATAAAATAAATAATTTGGGGTTATAGTATTCAAAATAATAAGTATATAAAATGGAAACTATGTAATTATAATTAATAACTTATAAATGATATATATATACAATATATTATGAATTTAAAGGTTTTAATTAAGGTTATCCATGGTCTATTTCTTATTAATTTATCTAATATAAAATTACATTCAAATCATTCATAATGGTTTATAAAGAGAATATGAATTATTAGAATCATATCCCCCAAGAGTTTCTAGATAGTTGTGTTGTCTTAGTCCCACTCTAACAATTCACTAAGTGAATATTTAGTTGACATTCAACCAACCTTTTCTAGGGTGATTTTCCCTAGGTGCATATATTTCACATCCACATCCACTTTTCAGTATCTTGATTGGGATTTAATTTCTAGGAAACCACACATTGTATACTCTAATAAAACTGTAGATTCATTTCCTTAAAATTATCTCCAGGGTTTTATATAATTTTTTTATTCCCAATTCAAAAAAATAACCAAACCTTTCTTTGATACCAAATAAAAAATCCCATATTTCTAATACTTTTTATTTAATTATTTTTAATATAAATATCCATATAATATAATCCTATGAATCTAAAGTCCTAGTGTCTCTAGAAAATTAGACACATAAACCATTAAATTAAAAATATAAATAAAAATACATCATTATTTAAAATATCCACAATATACTCTTAGAATCCTTTGATATCCTAATATTGTATAGGATAACCTAGGTATATACATAAGAAATGGGTGAGTTATAAATCCTAATAAGGGATCAATCAAATTAATAATGTTATATATGAGAAAAAAGGAATACCATGATGACATAAATAAGAATAATATCAAAGATTCATGTCATGTAAAACATGATATCATGAGATCATGGCCTAAAATGAATTTGGAAAAAATATAAAACATGAAATCATAAACATAATTCAAGGATCACCACCAAGACATCATAACATAATATGTTATGATAACCACTCATACACTATACATGGTATATCATGAGATGAAAACATTACCCAATTCATTGGAGTTCTATTAGGTAACACCCTTCATATGTAAAACTTTACATGTGCCACATATATCATAGAACATAAAAATGTATTTCATAATTTCAATATAACTATTATGTAATATGGGGTTTTAAAATGTAATTTTATAATAAATAATGGATATTTATATCTAGGTGAATACCCATGAATGAAAATAGGGTTGGGTATTCACAAATTTTTTTTTGGCATTGAAAATAAAGATATAATTTTCGAATCATAATGGGTATGCATAAAAGTTTATGGAATGAATTACTTAGATGAAAATATAGTATCACATATTTTTAGGTTCATTTGAATAGTAAAGTAATTTTCATAAACAGAAGACAAAATAATTCATTTAGAATCAAAATTATTATTACAAAAGAAGTACTTCAATGGAAAAAGGAGAGAGATAATCTTTTTCCTTAAGTGGTTAATTATTAAAGCTTAGGAGGAGATCTTTAAAACCTCAAAAAATCCTTGGGATGAATCTTGAGAGATAAAATGAGAATAAAATAATGCTCAACTGCTTTGGAGTCATGAGTAATGGGATAATGGATGGGTATTTATAGAAAAAGAAAGGCAATTCTTTATTAATTTCTAAACTTAGGCCTTGGACATCTAGTTAATAAAAATTAAAAACCATCAACCTTCACCTATTTTTTACCCATGGTATTTTCCAAGGGGGTGGTTTTTAATATTTTAATATCTAAAGGACTGAACTTAATAATATTTTGGAGTTTTAATGGATTCTGTTTCACCAATAATTATTTTTAAAACCTTTAAAAAATACTTTATGTTTTTCAATATTCATTATATGTTTGAAAAATAAATCTTATCACTTTCAAATAACTTGAATAATACTATTTTTGGTTTATAAATACCTTTATAGTATTATCATATCACTTTTATGTCATTATGATTTCATAATTCATATAGTATTTTTTTTAAGTAAAAACTCTATTATCTCAAAAAATCATGAAAAATAAATATTGGATAATTTTGATGTGCTGATTTCAAAAATGACATTTATTTTGTCATAATAATTTTATAAATATGAACATTTTAATTTTAAAAAATTATTATTTATCAAAATATGAAATCTTTTAGGACACACTCAAATTTCTAACCATTATAAAAATTACTTGATAAATCATAAAATTATATTATCATTTATAATAAAAAATAGTGTTATGTAAGACCATTTCAAGGGAATAAATTTTATTTCAAATTCATGAATCTATCATAGATGTTTATTCTGATTGTAGACATATATTTTCCAAAAATGAAATTTTTTTCTTTGTATCCAAAAATAAATTTATCATATTCATCTTATATTCATGTATATTTAAAATGACAACAAAAATGGGATTGAATTAACTACTATTTAATTTCTAATAATAAAAATTGCAACATTAAATTATTGAGGTCTACATGCATAACCCCTTATTACACCAGAATATGTCATAAAGGTTAGGTGTGTGATTGTAGTACTTTTATTGGGTGGTTCGGTAAACATTGAATAGATGGTGACTTCTATAAACATGAACTTCTCCCGTAATGTATTCTGCTCAAGTCTTATTTATTGAATCTCATATTGGTCTTGCTCAATGGTGAACCCTAGTGATGTTATCTTCCTATGAAGCACTGATAAATGAGCTTCATAATGTATGATTATACTTATTGATGCCATCTATTCTTAATTATATATCAATTAGAATTTATTATTACCCATAATATATATTAATCTTCAAGGAAAATTTATAGTAGCTATATTACCAATGGTTATAATGTTCAACAGTCATATTATGGATTTAATTTATAATAGTAATAAAAAATTATTATTTATTTTCATTATGTGGTGCATGAGTTCTATATTATACTAAATTACTAAATAGTACATATATTCCTTAAGAAGATAAATTTCACTTGTAAATTTCTAGGTTCTTACAAAAATATTGGTAGCACCGCAACCTATATGGAAGTTGAGAGAAATTATAGATAAAAAAATACATCATACCATAAAATGGAATATTTTTCCTTGAATAATTTTTTTTAGGATTCAAACTATGTTTATTATGTGTAATTTTGGTGATGGTATGGTGGTTAATTTAATATCTACTAACTACGAATTCTAAATTCAATGGTGGAAATTATCTGGAATCAAATCTAAAGGCTAGATTTGAATTAAAAGTATTTAATGGTTGTTTGAATTTAAAATTTGAAATTAAAAAATCCTCTATTTTAGAGGATATGGTGTGTAGGAAAGAAAACAATCACACAAAGAATATAATTGGATAAGAGTGAAGATCATAGAGAATAAAGTGTCATTGAATACCTAGATTAGAGAAGATAAATTTGAAAGACTGAATTATATTGAATATTAGGCTTATAAAAAAGGTTTTTTGTGTATACTATTAAAGATATGAAATAGAAGAGAATTATAGAGAACACCCTTTCTACTTAGTTTTTATTTATTTGTCTAAAATATTGTAAGATTGACTTCCATGTTATTTTTATATTTTTATCCCTATTGCAATTAGTGCATGTAAGAGAGGAAAAATCCAAGGAACTTGGTCAAGAAGTGATATCTTCCTAAATATTGTAATCAAATACTAGTGAAGTAGTGTTTAACTGAGAATATCAACACATTATCAATATGTTCTCCTTGGTGTATCCTTTTACACGTGAACCAAGTAAAAACTATGCGTCCATTTTCTTTAATATTTGTATATGGTTATACTTTTAAGATATATTCAAGTTTTGTTTTCCAATGTGAATACACATACCAATTAATATAAAGAAAATGAGAAAGTTTTAAGTTAACTTAATTGATCCCCCTTAGAGTGTATAGTGGGACCAATGCACAACATGGTAGATAATACATAGTATACATCTTGGTCTAAAGGGGAAACAAAGAAATATAAGATTAGATTCTCAGTAACGGTTAGTGTATCAAAGAATCCATACATATATGAATGTATAATAATGACATACATAATTTATAAATCATAAATAATTAGATAATTTCATATAAAATATGATATATAAAATAATATAAAAATACATTGAAAAATATTATACATAATAATAATGCAGTCAATGACTTGAGAAAAGAAAATAAAAATATGAAGTAAGGATACTACCATTAACCTATATTAATTGTCTCATGAGACCAACCATTTAATTGAGAGGATGTACAATTCTTGGACCCACTCATAACTTTTTATGACGTAAAACATTATATTTAGATAATTTCTTAAAAATAACTTTTATTTCATTTAATAATCAATAACATAAAAATACATGATGTAATATTCAATAATGAAGAAATTATAAAAGTTAACCCATCTAGAATCAAAAAATGAAAAATTGGGTTAATGGTTTCCTTATTTAATGAAATAAACTTTATTTTAACTAAATAGACTTAAATAAAATGGAATATATGGTATTAATTATATATATAACTTGATAACCATGCATTAAATGAATCATTGATTTCTCAAAGGATCATATATAGATTATCAATGTGAAAATAAAAAATAATTCCTCAATGAGAAGGAATATGTATTCACACACACACACTCACACACACAGAGATATATATATATATAGAAATCCTTTAAGATAGTTTCTTTAGTTTAGTAAGTTAGATAAAAAGGTTTCACTTCTTTCCAATACTAAGAATACTCCTAAAGGTTCTGGTAAGGGTTACACTAGGTATACATGACATCACATTTTTATAGAGTTTCACATTAGAATTTCTATAATAACTATTCCATAATTATGTCAAAATAAAATAATATGGATGATACAACCAAAATAAAAAAATATGAAAAAAAATTAAAAAAAAACTTTCATAAAAGAAGAGAGAGAGAACATTAACCTTTCATCACTTACTAATTTTAGAACCAACCCTTTGAGAGTTCCAAAATTATAAAAATTGAGGAGAGATAAAAAGAAAAGATATTTTTAGAGGAATAAAAATATGAATTATTATTATTTTGGATAAATAATATAAAAATTTGTGTATTTATAAGTGTTTTGAGTGGTATTTTTTGAAAAAATATATTTGAATAAATTACTATATCATTATCTGAAGTTCTTGACTTCACTCTTTAGTAATCTAATTTATACATAAGTGTACTAAAATAATGTTTAGAGCTAAAATTAATCCAATGTAACTAAGTGGGATAGATCTTTGTCATGTTTACCTAGTAGGTGATGTCTAATATATTATATTCTACCACATTTCACAATTTTTCATAATATTTGACTTTTTCATGAAAAATTAAATATTTTATCTCATATATAATTTCAAAATCATGGCTATAAATTTTTTATTTTTTATAATTATTCAAAATTTATCTTTTAACAAAGGATGTTATATTTCATAAAAAATATAATATTTAGGCGCATTACATTTATTATCAAAATAACATATACATAAATACCATATTGGATACTATATGCACAACCCACTATTACTTGCTCATATTTTAAAAGGGTAAGGTAAGAAATTGTGATAATTTTATGTGGTGATTTGGGTAGCATGTACATTGTATTTATTTCAACTATATTGAACTTCTACCACAAATTATTACACTTTTCTCATATATATAGGGATGTGCATGGTCAAATAAAATCCATTAAGGAAACCAATTTCAACTGATTAATTAAAAAAACAACATCATAAGTGAATTTTTGAACCAAACAAGGATTAATATGGAATATATATAAACCAAAATATTTATTTTATATATATTAAAACCTATTTATATCAGTTAAAACCTATTTTGATTGGTTAAAACTAGTTTATATTGGTTAAGGAAACATGAAAAAATTACATGATACAAAAGTGATTCATAAAAAATAATGATAAAACACTAAACTTTTATAATAAATAGTTATAAAATAATGAAAAGATAATGATAAAATAAATAGTAGAGAGAGAATATCTTTGAAAAATGATAAATTCTATTAAAATGAAGGAAATAGTTTGAAAACAAAATCCACTAACATGGAAAATTTTAAAGAGTTTTAATAATTTAAGGGGAAACATTCAATCTAGTTAAATGATTTATATTAACTTAATTATCACATTTGTTCATAAAATTTTATTATTTTGTAAAATAAATAATGATTTATGTTATATTCAAATTTTATCATAAATAGTGAATAATCACTTCCACTTTCATCAATGATTTATATATTTATTAAATTATTTTTTTTTGGTTAAAAATGGTTAAGAATGGTTAAGTTTACCAAAATTTAATCAAATCAAGAATCCTAAATATATAATATTCATCAAATGACATAAACGAGTAAACCAATTTAAAACCTAATTTTACTAGTTTAAATAATTTTAGGTATGTGATATTAAGTTGGTTAATTTAATCTTACACACCCATATATATTTGTTTAAGTTCCATTTAGGCTTAGTACATGGATAAACCTAGTGATACAACCACATTACCAAGAATAAAAAAAATTATCTAAAAACCTTTTACCCTCTTCATTTCATATAAATCCTCCTAACAATATTCTAAAAAACACATTAACCTTGGTTTTACATTTATTTGTAAAAATTTTATTCCATGAATTATGTTATTTTTTATAAATATAATGTATCTTATATCCATGTTATTTTAGGGTATATTAGTTATAATAATTCTATCTCATAACCATGAAATTTATTTGTATTCATTATTTTCTTATATTTTTAGAAGTAATGATGAACATATATCTTTAAATTTTTATTATATTATAATAAATAAATAAAATATTTTTTACAATCTGTATAGTGGTATTACATGCATTATATATAATAATTTATTAATGATTTATTTTTGTGTTCATATAGAATTAAAGGTCGGATTAAGAACCTATGAAAAAGGGGAATCTCACTTAAGATCCTTCCAATTGAAGTGGATGGAATGGTTTACTAAATTTCAGTAGATCAAGTTGGGGGTCTAGAATTGTATCATTCATGGTGAGGGTATATGAAAACTCTTCAATTAAAGTAAAATAACTATATCTATATTGACTTGTTCCATTGGGTGCTGATAAAACCTAGGGATATCAAATTCCAATGGAGTGAAACCTAGAAAATTTTTAAAATGGTGAAATCAAATAAAGATAGAGTTATTTTTAGTATATCATAAGAGTTAAATATAAGGAATTATATAGATATAGGTGGATGAAAAAGTACATGTAATGTGTTTCTAGGTGTTTGGTAAGAAATTGAGATTTTGAGAGGTGGTTGCATATGCCACTGAGTACCCAGTATGGTAACACTAGGTACTTATTGAGGTGACTAGTGATACTAGACCATGGGTATGGTCACTTTGAGGCTAGTAATCTATAATTAGATCCCTATTGATCCACCAAGTTTTTAGTACAAAAACATTGTGTAATTGGTGGTGCATTATCCCTTTTTTTAATTGGGATAAAATGGGAATTTGGCAGATTTTAAAATTAAAACCCCACTCATGTTTTTTTGTTAAAGGTAGATCATAGAGTAGGAGACATAAATTACCCTACCTTCTTCTTCCCTCATTGATCCTCCTTAGATACTTGGTAATCTATTATTGATAATTGGACAATTATTAGTGCTTCCCCGTATCTTCTTCCCCACAGTGTCCTCCATCCTATTATCCATTAATTTCTTATGTTTTAGTTAAGGATTTTATCTCAGATTTCACCAGATCAGGGTGAAATTATTTTTATTCAATGGGGATTTTGTATATAGTAGTTATAGGAGGTTAGGAGTGGACGATTTCACACAATTTATCACCATTTTAGATAAGGTAACTGACCTAGTAAATTTCTTTATTGATTTTGGAAAAATGAAATGAAATTAATGGTTAAATGGGTTATATAAATTGGCTCTTTAACTCATAGAAAGATCAGGGGTCCATTGTGATTCATTTTCACCTCATTTATAATTATTTTGGTGTTGTTGAACCTCTTGGGTATTATTATATGGTTTATATTAGTTTTGAGGTTTTAATTGGAAATAAATTTCTTATGTAACTATAAGTACTTTGAAGTGATATGTGTTTGATGGTGTTAAGGGATAATAGTATGATCTATAAGATATAAATAGAGGTGTAAATGTGTTATGTTTCATTTACTCATTAAATATATTGATCAATTATCTTGTGTTGTCTTTCCTTATAGTTATTTTATGCTTTTTTTATGATATTATTATTATAGAAAACATGTTTTTATGACATTGTATGACTTTATACATTGGGATTAACTTTTGTTTTCCTTAATAGTAATCAAAGGATAACATAGCATTGGTTAAATAACTCATTTTGGTGCCTTAGTTAAATGAGAGTTGATGAAAAATATTATGGATTGAAAGGAGGTTTGAATAATACTTTTCATGGTTTTATAAAGTTAAAATTTTTGACCATTAAAATATATTTTAAATTATAATTATTTGGAATGTGATTTCAAAGGAAAAAAGTGATTTTAAATGAATAGTTCTAAAATTATATTTCAAAACAAATTTTATTATCTTCAAAATGATGGTTTCATTGGTTTTTAGAAAAGGGACTTGGGTGGGTAAATATGACATTATATACCTTTTAAATTATTTATAGAATAATAATTTGACTCATGTTTCATGTAAAGGAAAGTGGACCTATATTGAGAAATAGTTTTCTACGATCATCCTCCTATGGGAGATTCCTTATTTTCAATGTATCTATGCTTTTATGTCCTCCATTTATTAATAAATTCATAGTGTAAGTTCCATATATATATTATTTCATGTGATACTTTCTAATAAACCTTACCTTTGGAGATGGGTTAGTTAGAATAAGTTGGATTTTCTGATGAGCCCCTAGAGGTCTATCACACCCTAACCTTTATTTTCTTATTATTATTTTTTCTCTCATTTATTTTAGTCATATTTCTGGATTTCCTTGAATTTTTATTGTTTTTTCTATTTTTTGGAGAACCATAGGTTAAGCTGAAGGAGGCCATTCTATGGTGGTCCTTGGTGTACTATGGTAAAATGTTGTAAGTGGGACTACACTGTGGAGATTTCATCATGATGGTTTGGGGCTCTGGGGCCTCAGTTCTTCCCCAAGGAGGTCCTCTATGTCATTTTCCTAGAGGTGATTCTATAAATTTCCTTAGAGTGGGGAGTTTCATCGTAGTGGATGGGTATATTCCATAAAGTGTTGATGTCTATATTTTATTTTTTCTTAAATTCTAGATTCTCTTCTCCCCCAATTTAAACACTTTGGTTGTATCCTTCTCCCCTCATTCATCCCTCTTGACTACCAATAAAACCTTCCCTCATTTATCCCACAAATCCTTGTTTCTTTATGGAATTTATTCATGTTTTGGTGGTGATTTTCAAGGTAAATCCATATAAGTCTCCTTATCCACCTTTTTTATTTCTTCTCCTCCTTATTCTTTCCCTAGTTTGGTCTCAGTGAACTGGGGTTTCATTCTACTCAAATTTAAATTAGGTATTCTTATGATTTCAGGTTCCTCTTGGTCATTCAAGGTTCTTATTTCCTTACCATGGCGGATTAACACCATTTTTAATGGAAGCAACATTATTGAGGTTTGTCTCTCTATGTTTGAACCTTTAAAATCAAAACTATGATTTATTATTAGATTTTAACACATGTTTTAAATTTTTTAAAAATTGTACTAAGTATATATAATAAGTTTCTATAAATAAAGATCATTTTTTATGAAAATTCATTAAATGTGAAAGGATATCCTTTTTTGAGACATAAATCTATTTTTTATATCCCATGAACACCAAGTGTCTAATTAAATAATTTAATGGGTATTTCAAGAAAACGTACTTAAACTAATGAGATGTTTGTTTTTAAAACTATTTGAATGGGTTTTATTTTAAAATAAGGGTATACATGGGATCTTTAAAATTATTTATATAGTCCTGAATTATTTAGTTTCTTAATGATGTTTATATATTGTTTTCAAAGGTACTTTTATAACTAGTTTTTTTAAGAAAATTTCAAAGGCTCGGTTGAGATTCATATATGAAAGAGGTTGACAAGAAGTGATTTCAAAATGGACGACTCTTAGTCCATCTTTTAGAGGTGTTCCAGAAATGTCTGTAATCGAGTCAATAACTCTATGAGCGAATGGATCGGTATGAGGAAAATGGAAATATTTGTACAATATACAGGGTTCGATAAGAAATTGCACGATCAAGGGTGTTGTAATCTTTGTAGTAGCGGTCCTTATATATCGTATTAACAATCGAAATATGGTAAAGAAAAAATATATATTTGAGAGGGCTTATTCCTACTATACCTATGAATTCCATTGGACCCAGAAATGATACATTAGAAGAATATTTTGGGTTTTCTAATAATATCCATAGGTTGATTATTTAGACTTGAACCAGAGACCTCGCCCGTGAAGTAAATCATCACACCTATGGTCAAGAATCAATCGATTCCTTTTCGAGAGTGATTCCTCCTTCCCGAACACAGCATACAACTCTATCCTTGTACTGCGCTCTCTAAGTGTGCTCCCCCTTCTCTTACTCAAGTATCTGTGAAATAAGTCCAATGATGAGAAGAGAAAGAAGGCATAACCTTAAGATACCCTCCTATCCCAACCCTAGACACTCAAAGATCCTTTTTCAAACCTGCTATCTTCGAGTCTATAAAATCATGTGTTATGCAGTGTATAGGTGTGGACCCTATCTATGGAGGATAGTGTTTATGCATAAATAAAAATATCACACACTATATGGGATTGAACGCACACCATGTGATTCAGTGATAGAGACTCGGTATGTACCCTAGGGGTACAAAGGCATGAGCACAACCAGAGTACACGGGAATGAATTGTTTCTCTGACATGACCAGAGTACCCGAATACATCTAGATACACAGGAATTTTTTGGGTACACGGGCACATGATATAGTAAATGGGAATAGTTCTAGGAACACTGGAAGATATGGGGAAAACATGAAATTTTATGTACTCCCAGTATGGACTATATACTTTCTCTAAGGTAGTTTAAGGCCCTCTTTCTCTTTAGTGTGGACCAGTATCTCTAGGGTTTATTCCCATGGTATGTTCCCATGAGGGTGAATTCCCATATTTTTTCTCCATTAGGGTGTATTAAGGCATCATTTCCTAATTATAAGATGTGATATACTCTATTGAATTAGTCTCAGATAGAGTTTTTGGAATCCCTCTATGTAGCCCTAGGTGGGATCATTTATCATATCTTCTTCCCTAGGCGGGGTTTTAGGAATTAGTGTGACCAACACACCCAGTCATTTGATCCCCTTCATAGATGGTTATTCTATATAGGGTCTAGTATACCCCATAGTCCCTAAGATATATCCCCTATTTGTGTATCGATCTCTTCTAAGTTTCAGGGCATACTTCTTCATGGAGAGTCCTGATGAGAAAAACCTCTAAAATGAGAACTGTAATTGTTATCAACATCATGGATGAGTTCCCCTAGATGATTTCTTTTTGAAACCTCGAGCATGATATTAATATGGTAGTGCAGTTGCGACCTTACCTAGAGTCTTTATGTCTATCTGGATTATATATGGACAAGTATTATTATGTATCCTCTTCTGATTGACATGAATTTGTGATAATGAGATGACTACTATTTTGATGCCTTATATTTGGTGATTTTTAAGTGTCATACTGGGTATAGTTATACTCACCCCTACATGGGCTCTTTCCACACATTTCATGTCTTATGTAGATAAAAATATATCTGATAGGGTCCTAGGTGGACCATGAGAAGATGAAGCATAGTTGATCTAGAAAGAACATGGTTCATATCAGGTGTTACATTTGACATCAGTCACCTTATTCTACTAGGTTGGAATCCTTTTACAGTTTTGGTGGGATTATATTTGGCCCTTTATGATTTATAATACTTTTATCATACTCTGATTATGGGGTATAGATGTATTAATGCATTGGGTATCACTTTTATTTTATCTTTTATCATGGTGTTGACACATTAGAGATGTGTGAATGCATACAGGTACCTTAGGCTAAGGCCTCCCATATTTTTGTTATGATTACTTGACACTTTTCTCTAGACCTTAGCCTATTGGATGTGGGCTTGGGGTGTCACATTAGGATAATCATCATCTAGGAAGGCCCTGGTGAGTTAGTTCCTGACAAAGTGGTTTCAGAGGAGTTTCATCCTAGGATTGGAGTTTGAAGATTATCTAGCTATTAGGTTGGTCTGGAATTAGGGAAATAATGTTAAAGTGTTTCTAGTTTTTCTCTTAGTCCAAGGAATCCATTATTAGTGTGGTGGATGATTAATCCATTAACTATGACTCTAGAACCTTCTTGTTAACTCAGTACATGTAGACAATGGTTATAGGGAAAAAATTGGTTCATGCATCATATAGGAATGGGTTTTGGTTTACATGTACTTTTTGTGTTAGATCCCCAAATATATTCTTGATCATGGTACATCTTATCTATTTTAGGATGCCTCCATGATGAATTCCTGCCAGGATTTCATAGCTAGACCATGAGGATGATTTACCTAGTGATGAGGATTTGATTCAGGGAATTTTTTGGGAGGTAGTACCTTTGGGTGGGTTTCTAGTCATTCCACTACTCATCGATTAGTTGGTTATAATATTAGTATTAGTCGATGAGGCACATAGGTTGAGTTCACTTCACGAGTTTCAGTGATATAAACCCCTTGGATTTTGGGGTGATCCAGACCCCCTGGCATCTGAGGACTATCATGAGGCAATTATGTGTGTTTTACACATTGTTAGGACAACTCCATATCAAATTATGGTTCTAATGGAGATCATTATACATGGATCTATAGGGATATGATGGATTCTAGTGACTCTTTCATAGACATAGTTCAATCGAATTTTCAGAGAGGATTTATCCCCAGCTACATTGTGAGCAGTGTGTATCCAAGAGCATCTTTGAATTCAGTAAGTTAGCATAACTGTGGAAGAGTATTCATTGAGGTTCACCAGCCTCTTGCGATACTCTATAGATTTGGTTTGAGATTTTTTCTTCTGAGAATATACTTTTGAGTATAGTCTCCAAAGAGATATCTGTTATGGTGTGTTATCTCTTTTTATTTCCACTTATACTGAAGTGATCGAGTGAGATTTGGTGGTGGAGAGATTCTTGGCAGAGAAATCACTGATAGTTGGTACTAGTGGTGGGCATCCTGGACCTAATACTTCAGTAGCTATTAGCTAATGGAAGACACTGGGATCTAGGTGTTCAAGACACTTTATAGGATGGTATAATGATAAAAGGTCTATGGTTTAGGGATCTCAATATGGTTCTATTAATCTGAGGGAGAGGTGATGTTACTCTTGAAATGGTAGAGGACATATCACATGGGATTGTCTAACCCGCCATATAGTTGACAGAGAGACGTTTGATGGAACACCTGGGAAGAGACAAAGACTAGATCAAGGGGGTCTACATGGTGGTAGATACAGAATAGGAATAGGGAGAGAATCTATAGGTGGGAAACATCTTGACCTATTACCACCACTACCCCAAGGTGGTCCATGCCAGGCTTAGGGAGGGGTATTCAGAGATGAGGGAAATTTCAAGTAGTAGATACCTACAACCCAGAGGATCTAGGTATGATTATAAATATTATTTATTTCTTATCTAATTTATCTATAGTACTTATAGACATAGGCACAATCCATTTTTTTCTTTATAGTTCCTTTATTTGAGACCTAGATATTCCAATTGAGCCTTTAGCTCAACCATTATGTTTGGAGACTCCTATTGGAAGAGATTTAGAGATCACAAACTTCTTCCTATAGTATAACCTAACTCTTGGATGAGAGAACATGCTTTTGGATCTTTTTTTAGAAGTGATGAAGAATTATGAAATTATAATAGGTAAAGAATAATTATACATAGTCCATGCACATGTTTATTACTTCAGACAGAGGATGTAGTGTGTCCACATAGATGGGATGAGGTTTCTATTGTTAGTGAGAAGGAAACCAAAATAGAGTAGGATGGGCTCATAAATAAGAGGATACAACTAATTACTCACTGGTTGGATAATATTACCCTTGTATTAGTAGATTCTATGATCTTTCATCTTCATATAGTGGTGGAAGAGTATGAGGACTTCTTCCCCAATTATATGATGGGCTTGCCTCCCTGCCAAGGGATATAATTATACATAGTCTTACACATAGATACTTCCTTAATATCTACACCAGCATATAAATTGGATTATGTAGAGATTTATGATATGAAGGTGTAGTCAGAGGTTTTTCATTGAAAGGGATTTCTCAGACCCAATGTGTCACCCTGGGTAGCCCTAGCTTTGTTCGCCAATATGGAAGACAAGAGATTGAGGTTGTGTGTGGATTATCATCACCTAAACTTAGTGACCATGAAGAATAAATATCTACTATAGAGGATTGATGACTATTTCAACCAGATGAATGGGGTGAGATGTTTCTAGAAGATTGACCTCAGATCAAGTTACCCCCAACCCCGAGTTTGGGATGAGGACATATCAAAGATGTAATTATGATGTCACTATGGTCGCTTTGAGTACTTGGTGATTCATTTAAGTGTGATGATTCCCCCAAAAGTGTTCATGGGACTCACAAACTAGATATTTTAGACCATATTAGATTAGTTCATGGTAGTCTTCATCAATGACATCTTGGTGTACTCATCATCCAAGGAGGATAACACAAGACATTTGAGGATGATCCTAGATACAATCTTAGGGAACCATATTTATGGGAAGCTCTCAAAATGTCAATTTTTTATTTGAGAGTTCCAATTATTGAGACATGTTATCTCAGAAGTGGGAGTAGTAGTGGACCCATTAAAGGTTGAGATAGTTCTAGATTTGGATCCACCCAAGAGTGTGATTGAGGTATGGATCTTCCTTGGGTTGGTAGGATACAATCAGAGATTTGTTCCTGATTAATCCAAGATCGAGACACCCTTTAATCCTTTGACCTGAAAGGGTTATCCTTTTGTGTGGAAGAAGAGTTGGCAGTAGGATTTTCAAGAGTTTTGGAAGAGGTTTACAAGTAATATCTATCTTAAGACTGATAGAGGAGGGTATTGAGTACGCAGTGTTCTGTAATTCCTCAATAACTTGACTTGGTTATGTTATGATGCAGAGATAGAAAGTGATCACCTATGGGTCCTAGAAATTGAGACCGCATGAAAAGAACTATGTGACCCATGATCTGGAGCTGACAGTGGTGGTCTTCTCCCTAAAGATGCAGTGACACTATCTTATGGTTAAGAGGTTTATCATCTATTCTGACTAAAAGAGTCTCAAGTATATCTTTTCATAGAGGGATATCAACTAGATACAGAGGATGTGGATTGAGTTCCTCTAGTATTATGACTTTAGGATATTTTATACTCACAAGAAGGGAAAGTCGGTGGAATATGATCTCTATAGGAGGTTTTGTTTGAAATTATTGGGTGAGGTGTCAAAGTAGTTGGCCTCATTGCAATTTTCTCTAGTGGATGAGGATGGTGTAGATTAACTCTAGTAAATGTTTATTACCCCTTCACTTATACAACATTTTAGGGAGTCTCATATTAGAGATATCGAATATGAGACCTTAAATTTTTATATATACGTTGGACATTACCCTAATGGATTTTATGAATGTGGGGAGCATGTCATCCTTTTCCAAGGATATATCATGGTACCAATGATGTTTTGGGAGGAAGTTTTGAGGGTGTTTCATAAAACCCCCTTAATGGTACATACAACATTTTTAAAGATATACTAGGAACTTTGGCATCAATTTTGGTAGCTGGGAATAAAGAAGTGTGTAGTAGAGTTTGTTTCTCAATGCCACACTTTTCAATAGGTGAAGGCTAAACACCAAGTTCTAGCAGTTTTTTTCCCAACCCCTTGAGGTGTCAAAGTGGAAGTGGGATGGTATATCTATAGACTTTTTGATACGATTATAATGATTATCTCAAGGAAACAATGATATCTAGGTGATTTTGGGATGAATCACCATGTCAGACCACTTCCCAGCCATCCGAGAGAAGATTTCAGTAGAGAGATTGAGATGTCTTTACATTCAGTAGATAGTACAATTTAATAGGGTTCCCTCAATGATCATTCTAGACCATGATACTTGCTTCACATCATGATTATGGAGAGGATTGAACATAACAATTAACCCCTATATTGACTGCCAAAAAGAGAATAACATTCATGTTCTAAAGGATATGATACAGACTTGTATGTTATACTTTGTATGTAGTTGGGAGGATCACCTATCCTCAGTGGAGTTTGAGTAAAATAATATATACCATTCCACCATCATTATAAAATTTTTCCAAGTCCTTATATAAAGACCTTAAAGGTCACCATTGTTCTAGACTAACCCAGGAGAGTCTGCACTCATGGGGCCAGAGTTGGTGTGGGTGAAAACAGAGAAGGTGAAGATAATCCAAGAGAAGATTAAAAATACCCAAATCCATCATAATTATTATAAAAAATAAAAAATTAGGCCTTTGGATTTCAATGAGGGAGACTATGTGTTCTTGAAGGTCTCACCTTGGTGAGGATTTTAGAGATTTTAATGGGGTGGAAAGTTATCTCTGAGGTTCATCATTCCTTTTTAGATATTGTATAGGGATAGTGAGGTAGGATACCACTTGGTGCTACTACCATATTTAGATCAGGTACATGATGTATTCCATGTTTCACAAATAAGGAGGTATGTGCATAAACCATTGCATGTTATTAACTGTGGAGAGATGGACATAAAGGATGGAAATAACTTTTCATATTACCCATTATAGATCAAATATTGGAAATATAATATCCTTTATGGGATAGATATTCTCTTGGTTTTTGTTTAGTGCTAGCATGATAATCTTTAGAAGACCACCTGGAAGCAGGAGAACGATATGCGAGCTCAGTACCCTTATCTTTTTGAGTAGGCCTTTTTATTTTTGGAAGAAAATACCTAAGATGGGGAGAATTTAATGAATCTGTTTTTTTTCCTTTTAAATCTTTTGACTATTTTAAATAATATTTTTAATGTTAGGCATTGAGTCATAGCATGATTCTAGGGCTCGGGGAGGTTCAGTTTTGATATAATAAAAATATTATATAACACGTGCAAATTTTTTCTAAAATAATGGAATAACTCCCAAATAGAGTCTCAGATGAGAAATTGTATACCTCCATTAAATTTTAAATGTGGGTTTTGCTTTCGGTGAAACATAACCTTTGTCAACATCAGGTCTTTTTTTTAAATGGAAGTAATGGGTGCAAATGATAAAATAAATTATTTTATTTATATATTTGTTTCTTAATCATAGTGACTCAATATCTAGCTAGACCCAAGAAAATCTATATTTCAAAAAATTTATTTGGATGATCCTAGGAAACTATAGCTCCCACCTTTGTTAGGTCAATTAGTAATTCTGTATCTGCGATAATATGACCCAGGAAGTGAATATTTTCTATCTAGAAGTATCACTTTTTGAGATTAGCATATAACTGATTCTATCTCAGTGTATCAAAAATGATGTCAAGATGTTTTTCATAGTAGTGTAAATTGTGAGAATACACCAAGATATCATCCACAAAAACCTCAAAAAATGAATCCAGATAAGGATGGAAAACTCAATTCATCAGTGCCATGAAAATTGGTAGCATGTTCAAGAGACTAAATGGAATAACCAAAAACTCTTATAGTCTATACCTACTACAAAAATTTGTGTGAGGTATGTCTACTAGTTAAACATGAACCTAATGGTATCCAAGTATCAAATCAACTTTCGAGAACACCCGAGCTCCTTGGAGATGATAAACAAGGTTATCTATCTATGAAAAAGGATACTATTTTTTTAATATCATCTGGATTAGTTTCTGATAATCCACACAAATACTAAGGTTACCATCCACCTTTTTGTGAAAATTACCAAAAAATCCCATGGATAAGTATTGGTTCAAATAAACTGCTTTTCCTCTATGTACTCTAGCTACCTCTTTAGCTCTATAAACTCCATAGTAACCATACTGTAAAAAGTATTGGATATAAGTATAGACCCTAAAACTAGCTCAATGGAGAACTTTAACTCTCTCTCAATAGGTAAACTAGAAAATTATTCTAGGAAGGTATACCTAAAATGATCAACCATTGGAGGGAATTACACCTGATGTTCTCCCTGATCATCCAGATAAAAACTAGAAATCTAGGATATCATCCCACCCATGACATGATGTTGTGGTCCATTTTGGATCTCCTGGAAATCCCATTAACCCTTGTGAATATAAACTCTACCATTTGGTGATGTGAAAGTCACCCTCTGGTTATAGAAATCAAAAAAGTCTCGATAATAAACTAAATAGTCCATCTAGAGTATGATGTAAAACCCTATCATCTCGATAAAAAAAGATTCCATATGAGGTTACACTTACTAATATCAAGGGGTCACTCCCTTCACTGACTTACATCTTCTGTTCTGATCCCCAACAGGGTTTCAAGCATCATAACACCATTAGAAAACTAATTCATAAGCCCAAGCCTGTCCAAAAAAGGAAAAGGTATGAAACTATGTGATGTACCTGTGTCAGAAAGAATAGATACAAGATTAGTGGAAAACAAGACTGTACCTCTTACCATAGATGGTCTAGAACCCTTCTCCTTTGGGGTAGGCTGTGCAGAATATATATGGCATATATCTCGGCCCTATGACAAAACCTCACTACTCAGAGTAGGGCCACTCTTCTATATTTTTACAATCGGTGTCTCGATACCACATTCCTAACCACTAACACCTTGACCTAGACAACCAGTACTGCTCCAACTCCCTTCCTGATGTGGAGGGGTGAAATCTACTCTCAAAATCGGTGTCAGATTTTACTCCTTACCACTCACTACTAGAGGGAAGGTCCTGTAGAAATGGTACACATGGGCCATCCCTCCACAAGATCAGAACTCGACTAGGTTGAGATTACATTGATTCCTCATATGTCCCTATATCTCACAATAATGATAGAAAACTAAGTTACCATTACTCCCCTCCTGACTGGTACTCATCTCACATAAATCCTCAAAACACGCTTCCTACCACTAGAAATCAAACTACTAGGTCGAGAGACTATACTGCTCTACTCTACGCCTCCAAATTTCCTCAGTTTTCTCTTTATAATTAGAACCTTATTTATTTTCTCAATAATCATTTTCAACCTGAACACATTGACCTGAGATCATACATCAAGTCAAAGACCTTCCTCGAAGTGTCTCTCCCTTGATATCTCATAAGCAAGGTATTTTGGTGTAAAACATTATAGCTCTGTAAAGTGTGTTGAATGCTCCATAACCATCATAGTTCCCTAATCTAGACGCATGAACTCACTAGCCCTCTGTGCCCTCATGGTCTCAGGGTAAAAGTAGTTATAAATCATCCGAAACCATATATAATAGCCTATCATACTGGTTTAAAACATCCCACCATATCTTCTCTACTCCCTAAAGCATATATGTTGTGAGCTTCAATCTCCTCTCAAGAGGTTTTTCTATATGATCAAATATTAACAAATTATTCTCAAGGAATAAATCATTAGCCTTTGGACCACCATACTTAGAAAAATTTGTAGGATGGTACTACAGGAACACACGTGTCAGCTTATCTATAAATAAGAAAGGATACGGTTCTCCTTGAAAAGTTTGTATAAAGTGAAAAAACCCCTCTTGAAATTTTTCCTCAGCACCTATGTTCGGTAAAACTATTGTTGTTGTAGATGGTACTATAGGAGGATCCACCAGTAGCCCATACCCCACCACCTACAAAGCTTGGTTGTCACTACCTTCCTGGCGTACAACTTGAGTTCATGAAAACAAAGGGGGAGAAGTTGGAAGTTAAGGAATTTAATGGGGTATTTCTGAAGTTAAGTGGATGAAACTATGTGAGTTTTTTATGATTTAGTTAATCGGTATAATTTCATTCATAAATCAAAGTGCATCTGAGGGGGATAAGTGGAAAAAAATATTTGGGGTTGAATATTTAGGAATGGAAAGAAAAATTTTCCAAACATTTATTGTATACCTCATGGTGGTGTAAGTTATAAGAAATTTACAGAGAGATTAATACTTTTATTTATTTCATTTGGATTGAATCTTATTGTATTTTTGTCTTGTTTTTCATGTTTTGTTATTATTAAAAAGGGGGTGTCTCTTGAGTCATTTTCCTAAAACGAGTTCTTCTAGATCCTTTTTTTTATAAATCAAAACATACATATTGTTTAAATGTAGTTATTTGAAGTTATATTATTTTTGTTTTTATGAATACATAACTTCCAAAATTACTTAGTTATGATGAGATGAAGTTTTACCAAGTAATTTTTAGAACATTGTGAATACACATTAATTACATCAAACATAAGTTTTAGTTGATTATGATTTTGTTTCAACCATACTTAAATAAGTAAATAAAGTTTTTTATATGATATTTTATAAATTTAGACCTCGGATTTGAGGGAAAAAATTAATATAGATACTGACTTATGATGAATTGATTACATTTGAGAGTTATACATTACCTCAATACTAGAGAGATATAGTTTTCATTGTTTTTTAGTGGGAACTTAGAGCTTCCTTGTTTGAGGGGTTTCCTTTGAAATATATATAAGTATTTTAATTGTAATTTATTTCTTTTGATTCTATGTGTTCAAATAGATTCTGAGGATAGGAATATATATCATCTAAATTGGTTGTTCTATGATGTATGGGGAATGAATTTATTCTAATCAGGTTTATCGAAAGAAGCTTAGGGATAGATCTATAACTACTAATGTTTTTATATGAAGTTATAGGGTTTGAAACTTATACCTTTCAATACAATTGATTGAAAATGTTCCAAGTTTATGGAACATATATCCCTTAGATTTGGGTATTGATCCTCCAACCACTTTGGATTAAAATGTAAGGGTTTATTTGATTGGAACTAGTTGATATCCTTTATAATATTATTCTGAGGAGTTGTTATATTTTCATCTAAAACTTTGTGGTTTTTTTACTTGAGTTTTTCATATTTATTACTAGATTTCTTATCTTGGTTAAGTTTTAACTTTCAATATTTTAATTTCATATTCTTTTATTTTTCATTATACTTTTGATATATTCAGATTTTTTAACTTCTGGATAGTTTACCTTATTAAGTGGGAGAAAATTTTAAGTTCATTTTATACTTCAATTCACCCCTTTTGAAGCTACCATACTAAGAAAAAAATAAGTTAAATATAACTTATAATAATTAAATCACATTTTTAATCCATTTAAATCATTAAGATCATGATATAGATATTAAAATACAATAAAAATATTGGGTAGTTGATTTGTATTTGTGGTGTGGGCCCAAATCCCACTATATAACACGACATGATCTATATGATTTGATAGAATGTCGATGTTTCATACGATGTTTATTTTCAAAAAATTAATAATAAAAAATAATTATATAATTATATATATATTGATGGTAATATTTTTGAATTTTTTCATATTTGTTTGAGGGGAAATTTAGTCATTTTAAATATTTTATGTGTTAGGATTGGTGATCACCCTATGTAAGAAACAAATCTGAGGGCACTTCTAAGACAATTTTCATGATTATATTTCAATGGTACCCTCTACAGAGCAGTTTTGTGCTCTTAAGAATATGAAACCATTAAAATATATTTTAGGTGTGAGTATGCGCATAAAAAAATTACGAATTTATGTTACGATCATGATGCACAAGGATATTTCAATTGGGCCCTTAAACTTAAGTAGAAATGCAATGAATCGTATCAATTAACAATTCAATATGATATAAGGATTTAAGGATATTATTCATAATGAAAAATGGTGATATAAAATTATCAACTAATATACAACAAGTAATTGATTATTAAAAAATAAAGATAATTAATGTAGAGTAAAAATATAATCAATAAAACAAAAACTTCATTATACCTATATTAATGTTATAGTCTTCCAATGGGTATGAATTAAGACATATATAGTGATGATTTTGACTTTAATGTATTGATAGTGTGTGATAACAGATGATAAAATTTAGTGTGAGACCTATCATCATAAATTATGCTATAATGTGATGGTGTGAATTATGATACACTACAACAAAAACAGTTTTTCGCAGCGCCCCCCTTTATCAGCGCTAACGAAAAAGCGCTGATAAAGGGACCCCCCTTTATCAACGCTTTTGTTAGCCCTGATAAAGGGCCCCCCTTTATCAGCGCTTGCTTAGTAGCTCTGATAAAGGGGGGCGTTTATCAGCGCTTTTTTTAGTGCTGATAAAGGGCCGGCTTCAAAAAAAAAAATTAAAAATATATTAATATATTAATATATAAATATAGTTATATTGTTATATAAATATAATATATAATTTTTAAATATATTTAGATAAGTATAAATGTACATTTACACTTATTATACTTAATATTTAAGATATTTAGTGAAAATGACTTCTTAAAAAATTAAAAAAATATTATTTATTAATATTTCGATAATAATTATGGATTAATAGTCATTTAATTACAATTTGAGGACTAAAAAAATTAAAAAAAATTAAAAAAAGATCCAAAATATGTTGAAAACGCAACTCAAACTTCAAACGGCCATAACTTTTGATCCGGGTGTCCGTTTGAGATCTACCACATATCAAATCGAAGCCTGCAATGAGATCTATGTCGCTATAATTGGGGGGAGCCCCAGTAAATCGTTTTTCGAGGCCAAAAGAGGCCCAAAAGGCCTCCAAAACTGAGTTTTTTGTCGGGGTACCCGAATTTTTTAACATTTTGTGGATTTTCAAACTCGTTTAAGGGGGTATTATTGGCTTTTCTTGGTGGGGACTGAATTTATTCCAAGGTATTACATTCATATTGATATTATGACTTTGAAATTTCATCCTTTTTTATAATGAACTGCTATTTATAATCAAATATATAACTATATGTACATATTTTTTATATATTTGCACATAAAAATTAATTTTTTAAATAAATAATTAAACATATTTACATATAAAATATATTACCTTTATCTAATAATAAATAATATCCATTTTATTTAAAATACCAATATTTGAATATTTATATACCTATATATTAATCTAACTATATATATATATATTAATCTAACTATATATATATTAATCTAATAACTATATATATATTAATATAACTACATATATATATATTAGTATTACTATAAATATATATATTAATATCACCATAAATATATATATTAATATAACTATATAAATATATATTCATATAACTATATATATGTTAATATAACTATATATATGTTAATATAACTATATATATGTTAATATAACTATATATATATTAATATAAATATATATTACTGTACGAATAAATATAACTAAATAAATATATATATATAGATATAGATATATATTAATACCACTATATATATATATATATATTAATATTACTATATATATTATAATATAACTATATATATATATTATAATATAACTATATATATATATTAATATAAATATATATTACTATAAGAATAAATATAACTAAATATATAAATATATATATATAGAGATATCATGAATTGGAAAGCAAATCAAAATAGAGTAGTGGTAAGGGCTTAGGCGCGCAGGGGGGAGGTCTCGAGTTCAAATCCTCGTGGAGGCAGGGGTGCGCGCGCATGGGGAATATTGGAGCAAGCGCTGTTAAAGGGTGGAGGGGGGTGCGTGGGGTGCATGGGGTGTTGTATAGGGGCCGAAAAGCACTATAAAAGGTGGGGTTCAAGAGCTATAAAGCCCCCCGATTGGCAGTATTTTTTATTTTTTTTTAAATTTTTTTAAATTTTTTAATTTTTTTTAACTTTTATGAGCGCTTTTTTAAAAGCGCTGATAAAAGGGTCCTTTATCAGTGCTAAAATGAGAGTGCTGATAAAGGAAGCGCTGATAAAGGGGACCCCCCCCCCCTTTATCTACGCTGGCTTTATCAGCGCTTTTCTAGCGCTGATAAAGGCCATTTTTAGCGCTGATAAAGGCCGTGTTTGTAGTAGTGATATTCATTCTTTTTATTGATTTATATTATCCGATCATTGTATAAATGGAGTGTAGTTATTTAGGAGACTCGTAATTACTTAAAAGTTGTTATATAACCATGATGAGATGTTTGAATTGCTTATGATACTAGTCTAGCATGTCGTTGACTAACGTTTTTGAATATATAGGATTGAACTAGAGATTTATACTCTTCAAGACATCATTTCTATGGTGATGTGGATTACATGTGACGATTACATGTATATGGTTCTCTATATAGGTGATTCATTGGAAGGGTGTAGTAATTTGATTACTAGAATGAGTAACTTGACCTTATGAAAGTTATGAGTTATAAATAAATGATGATATGAATAGTTGTGTGGGCTATTTGACTTGGCTCATTGTATAGTTTCATGGAATATTAGAGCTAGTTTATTGAATAATAATTGGGACTAATGTTTGATATACTGATTATTTTATAGTACTTATACAATGGGAGTACCATTCTCTAGGTTTACAACCACCAGAGTCTCCCAAATTCTATCCAATAATCAGTTCATCTATGGAAACTGAATTACCATATGTCCACCACATGTTGTTGTCTTGGAGGTTAGCTTTGAATTATTCTTATGTCATGTTTTTTTGTTTCCACATTTCCTATATCTTCATGATATTGTGATAACATTTTATTTATATTATTCTCCCATGTGATTACTCATGAGAATTATCTTTTATGATATCATATTATACCACTGACTCTGACATTATGTTTCCTTATCATGTTTATTCCCTTATTGAGTTTTTTATCTCACCCCTTTTTCCTATGTATTCCTTAGTTTATCCCATGAAGTTTGAAGATATAAAAAGGATTTATGATATCATTATGAATATTAAAATAAAGATGATTTATTTTTCATATTGATGTTTTACATAACTAGTCTTCCAAAGAAACTAGGTATTTTCGATACTTGTTTTGTATTAATGGGTATTTATGTTAAAAATCATGTAATAATATATATAAAAAGGAACGAGTTGCTATTTTTGGTATCAGAGTTTGGTTTATTTATTTTGTTGGATTAGGACTAGAATAATTTAGTTACAACCATAGGAATAAGTCTAAGTATATAAAAATATCCTGGAATTTTGGTGAAGTATAGAGTGAGTGGTTTCCAAGAAATTACATCCCTATCTGTATACTATAAGTGGATGTGTCTCAATATTAGTTTTATTTAAGGGTAATAGAGCAAAAAATGTCACATTGGGAATTGACATGATCATCACATGGTTCATGGAAAAAATTCCTTACCACACCCCTTGTTTGACACTCTAGGGGATATTCTTTGACAAACTCACAAACTCTTTATGAACTGTTATGGAGGACTTGAATGTATTGTTAGGTTAGAAAAACTAATAGGAAATATTAACATGAATAACCTAGATTTAAACCTTGAGACTCATAATTTAAGATATTCTTATCATTTATAAGTTATTGCTTCTAAATTTATAAGTTTCCCTTTTGTATGTCAATGTATTCTCATCTTGTTTTTTTCTTCTTATTTAGTTACAGTTTGGAAATAGAAGAAATTGTGCCAACGACCATCATGATTGGAAATATGATGATTTCCCCAATGATATGTATAACCTTATAGGAGTAGGATCTTTTAACTTCATGGACGTATTGTCCCAATCATATAAAGTTATGAATAATAAATTGAATCATGTGTAACACCCTCCTCCTCCTCCTAAGAAAGAGCAAGTTGCAGTTGAGTATTTTATGTGATAAATGCCTCCAATATTTAGTGGATCTTTCGATCCCCTCACTAAAGAATAAAATATTAACTCCATTGAGAATATATTATATATTCTCCAATGCTCATAGAAATAGAAAGTTATGCTATCTTTTTATCACATTGAGGGGAAATCTGATCAGTGGTGGAAACTGATCAAGAACACAAAGTCTAAAGAGGATATTTATTCCATGGAATGGGAATACTTAAAGAAAATATTTTTCAATAAAAAAATTCCATGAAATATATCTTAAAATTGATAGGGATTTCTTTAGGCTAAAGTAAAAGGAAGATTATTCTATAGGGGTGTATGATCCAAACTTAACAAGGCTTTCATGATATGCATTTGTCTTATTTATTAACCCTGAAAGTAAGGTGGACCACTTCTTTAGTGGATTAAAGACAATCCTAAAAAAAACTTTGATGATTAATGACTTTGATAGTTAAAAAAATATTTTTCATTATTCCCTCAAGGTTGAGATAGATATTGGATACTCTCAATGATCTCATGGACCTATAGATAAAAAGAATAAAATAGAGTTTTCTTCAAAAGGATCAATGGATAAATCTTATGGATAAAAGAAAACTAAACATCCCACTTGTAAAAAGTTTGAGAAGAATCATTATAGAAATTTTCTGAATGGAACTGGGAGATAATTTAGCTGCAAAAAAGGGATATCAGGTTAATTAGTGTTGAAGGGAAATGAATAAGCCTTCTAACATAAAAGATTAAATGATGTTTTATATCAAAACTCATCCTACAATACACTGTTTCAACTACAAGGAACACATGAATTATTCAAGACATTTCCTTAATCCATGGGTTGTTGTAGAAAATAAATGAAAAAAACCTCTAACACCTACAAATTAAATAAGTGAATATGATATCACTACTACTGAGGTGGATCCTAACAATGATGTGGTGATAGTTATGTTGGTTATTAATTCAAGAATTGTGAACACAATTTTTTATTCTGGTTTAACACATTCTTTCACATCATATAAGTTTAGTAGAACTATTTAAACACCACCTCAAAACATGTGGGTTGTGCAATCTGTGAGAATAAAAAATGGAGCAAATGTTTCATCCCAAGTATATAACTCCTCCCCAGTCATTTTTTATGAACCAAATAATTTAGAAAATATCATATTTCTTTATTTTGTGGTGTTTGATTCTATATCAGGTATGGATTGGATATGCTTATATAAATCCAATATCAATTGTTGATAGAGGGAGAGAACTCTTCACATCCCAAGTTATTCTCTAATTCTGTATAAGTTTTAGGTGGAGGATGAATCTCCCCTGGAATATTCTACCCAAGTGTGGATATTATTACCTTAAGATAGTGCATATGTAGCACAAATTACTAAGAAAAAGAAAATAATAATGCTTTAATATATTCCCATTATAAGGGATTATAATTATATATTCCTTGAAAAGTAATTATAAGAGAATATAGAAAAGTGTTTTATAAATCTAAGTGCTTCACTATGGGGTACACTGGTCCTATTCATTAACAAGAAGGATGGGTTAATGCACCTCTACATTGATTATCAAGAACTCAATAAAATCATGATAAAGAATAATTATTCACTTCCATGTATAGATGAATATTTTTATTAACTACACGGGCCCTAGTATTTCTCTAAGGTGGACCTTCGGATGAGATATCACCAATTAAAGGTGAAGAAGAAAGGTATTCCCAAAATTGTCTTCCAAATAAGGTATAAACAAAATGAGTTTATAGTTATGACTTTCAGACTCAATAAAACTCTAGAAATATTTATGGATATAATAAATAGAGTATTTTGATATTACCTCAACAAATTTGTGGTAGTCTTTATAGATGATATTATGATATACTCTAAAATCAAGGAGGATAATGAGAAGTATTTGAATACTATGATAAAGAATTTTTGGAAAGATAATATATAAGAAAAATATAGTAAATTTGAGTTCTAGATAAAGGAATTATATTTATTGGGGCATATTATCACCAGCAAAGGGATATCTATGGACCCTTCTAGGATAAATGAAATTGAGGAGTGGCATGGACCAACATATGTAATAGAGATCTGTAGTTTCCTAGTTCTATCTAGATATTACTAATGATTTGTGAGAAACTTATCATGGTTTTCAAACACATTAACCAAGATAACTTAAAATGGGTTAAATTTTGTATAGATTAGTGAGTTTGAAGATATAATTAAAGAGTTGAAAAATAGGCTTATCAATTCACTAGTCCCCACAATTCCCTTAAGTGGGGAAATTTTTGTGGTATATAGCGATGCTTCAAATAAGGTCTTTGGATGATTACTAATGAAAAATGACAAAGTTATATCCTACACCTCAAGACATTTGAAAGTCCATGAACATAACTATACAATGCAAGATTTAGAGTTAGATGTAGTGATATTTGTGTTCAAAATATAGAGACATTACCTCTCTGAGGGGGAGTGTGAAATATATACAGATCATAAGAGATTAATATATATATTCAAACATAAGGAGCTTAATATTCACCAATTAATATGGTTATAACTGATAAAGGATTATAACTGCTCAATCCATTACTATCATGGGAAAGCAAAAAAAAATGTAAGATGCTCTAAGTATGAATGATCCAAAAACTTTATCACTGATGATAATTAAAAAGGATCCAATATTCTTAGATGTTAAAAGGATGATAATTCTAATAGTGTAATAAGGAACATCATCATTCCTTTTTATAATTATTTCTCAACCATCCCTTCTAGACAAGATAAAGGATTATCAAAGAAATGATATGGAAATTCAAAAGAAGATGGAAGTTATAAGAAAAGGGAAACCCTTGGAGTTAAAAATTGATGAATTAGGATTTGTAATATTTTTTCACAACTATACGTACCAAAAAATCCTAATATAAATAAATATTTGTTGAATGATGCACATAGCTCGACCTTCTCCATCCACCCAGGGAGCATGAAGTTGTATTAAGATCTCCAAGAGTACTATTGGTGGGACAATATAAAGAACGAGATGGTAGAATATATGAGAAAACCTAGATAATGATAGAATAATTTTTTTAGTAATATGAATTCGATAGTTATATTCATTATAAAAATATTAAGTAATTTTTTTAAATCAAAAAGGAAATAGTTTTAATTAAACTCTTTACTTATAAGTTTTTAATTAAAAGTTTAATTTCTAAATTATATATTTTTAATTTTAAAAAATTAATATCATTTTTAAAATCATAATATCAAAATTAACTTAGGGTGAATTTTTTTTCATTTTTTAGAAAATATTGATTTTTCAGTTAATAGTGAAAAATGCCATTTTTTTTAAAAAATTTCATTTTTTTTAATAAATTAATTAATTTTAATGTCCCATTATGTTTTGAATATTATTTAAATTAATATAAGTATTATTTAGTTATATTTAACCCATTTAATTACTTTTTAATCAAATTTATATTGTATTTTAGTATAAGTTTATTTTTGGCTGTAAAAATGGGATTTTTTTTGAAAATTGTTTTAAAGTTCACAATGTTTATCTATTTTATTTAATTTAAAAAACCTAATTAGGAATGATTTAAATGAAATTTATAGATTATAAACTAATAAATATTAATTTAAATTCATATAAATATTATTACTAGTCATAGATTTAATAGAAAATCATCTTTTTCATGAAAAATACACTTCTTGAAAAATCATTTTTTCATCGCGTCTATAGGTTAAATTTTAAATTGAATTTTACCACTTATGTGCATTGAATTAGATAAAATTCATTCCATATTTGGAATAATAATAATTTATATTATCTAATAAGTTTAACTTAATTTTTACCATAATTAATAGTGAAAATAGTAACAAATTAATTATCACCGTTAAGGTAAAAACAGATTTACTGGGTGGTTAAACTAAAATGATAAGGGTTAAAATGACATAAAAATTATCTAAAATATATTGGATAACCATATTTAGACCATATAATGTGTAATTATATATAATGGTCTATTTTTTATCCTTTTGTAATGTGAAAAATATGGTTACACCTTTTTGTTTTCAAAAATTTTGAGTGTGCCACTCACCACAATTATAAAATGTCACCCCCAATCCTCTCCTATTAAAACCTTCGAAGCCTTTTTTATCAATCAAGAAATACCAAAATGCCTTAATTAATTCTCTACCCATTTCATATAATCATTTTCTTTATCATAAATCCATACTATGAAGTATTCTAGCTCTAAACTAAGGAGGTTTTCCAAAGAAGAGGAAGATAAAGAACGAGCATGAAAAATTGAACTCAATGTAAGAGACTTCATCTCAATTTACTTTAATTGAGTCATATTTTTATTTTATACACCTATATAATTTTATTATCTATATATATGCCCCCTTTTACATGTTATATCATTATTTTTTATATTTTCATGATATTTAAAGTTTTTTTAATCTTATTCTTTCATGGGGATTGCGATTCAAATATTTCCAAAGTGGTAAAGGAATTTTCTTTAATAAAATTATATTTTAAAGTTTTACTTATAAATCCATATTTCTTCAATGTACATGTTTTTTAAATTATTTTATTGATGTAATTATATTGAAATTATAGTATTATAAAAGAATTTTTTTTCATTATTTCAAAGTTTTTCAAAAAAGAAAACTTTTTTGAAATGTTTGACTTTATTTATAGATGACAAAATAAATGTTATATTTTAACATATATTGTGACAAAAAAATTTACCATCACCATAACCATTATTTTATGTTTCTATTCCTTTGAAATATTTCACATTTTCTTCAAATAAAAACCCATTTTCTAGTATTTTGGTATTGAAAATGTTTTTCTAAAATAAAAGGGTATTTTGTTATTGAGAATGGGTTATTAAAAGAAAAAGTGTATTTTGATATATTAAAGTGATTTTCATACAAGTTTAAAAGAGTTTTTAAAATTTTTTATTATGAAAACATGAAAGCATAAAATGTTTTATTCATGATATGGTACTTGAGCATTATATTATAATTGGGTGCACCCACATAGTGTCGGGTGAGCCTGATATAACTTATATGATGGGTGCGTCTAGATTGAACTGGGTGAGCCCGATATATCTTATATGATAGGTGTTCCCATATAACATCATGTGAGATTAATATATCTTATGCAATGAGTGTGCCTAGATAACGTTGTGTGAGCCTAATATAGCTTATATGATGGGTGCACACAAATATCACTAAGTGATCCCGATATAGCTTATATGATGGGTGTGCCCAGATAACACTCCAATGCATTGGGTAATATTCCTTGTATTGATAGGAAATAAATATGGAGTTACCAGATGTTTTACCCTATTTATTTAATTGGGCTCTAGTTATTTCTGACATGAGTTTAAAATGGTTTATAAATGTGACGCTCTAAGTTGAAAAAAAGGTTTTTGATTTTATTTCTATGGGTTTTAATGATTTTCTTTGAGAAAAAGTCTTCGTTTTTTTCTTATTGAAATAATTTATTTAATTATCTCAAATAACATTGAGATAATGGTAATAATTTCATGGGTCTTAATGTTTTTCACTAGAATAATGGTTTTATTTCTTTTTAAAACACCATAATAGGAAATTTTATGCTTAGCATATGTATTAAAATATTTTTCATAAGATTTAAGGATGGGTAAGGGAAAGAAAGAATTCAAGTTGAAAGTCATGGAGATTTTTCATGAAAAGAAATCATTTTTTATCTTAAATTTTTTATATTATGGGAAAAATGGATAATAATCAGAAGTATCCACTTTATATTATATAGTTTGGTTATGTATGAGTTATCACCTAATTATCTAAAACTCTAAACCTAAAAAGTTCCTCAAATATAGAGAATGGATCCTTCACTTAAAACTCAATATTATGTAATGTTTAATATCAGGTCCTTATAATTAGTTTCAAAGGAAATATTTAGATAAATTTAGAGGTTATAATAATCTTAATAGCATTTCATTGAAATATTTTACTTTGTGGTTAAGTTAAAATTATATATAATTTTAATATTACCATATTGCTTCATCTAAATTATGTTTGTTCAAAATGGTTTTCCATAGAGGAAACATGGAAGCTATAGTAGAAAGGCATCAAGAGGGAAATATCCTTCCAAATTAGAATTTAGAGATGGTTTTAATTTGAACTGAGTAGTTTGTTACTACGATGGATCAGTTGACACTAGCCATAAATAGTGGTTGTATTCATGCTAGTGATCATCAAGATATTATATGGAGAATCATGATGATAGTGGATCATTTCATGAGAAAAAATCCCCCATCATTTAGTGGATCATTTGACCTTGTGGTATTTGAAGGATGGATCAATGTAGTATATAATATATTTAGAGTCATGGGGTATTCTGAATGCCAAAAGGTAACTCTTTTTGTTTTTAATTTTGAAGATGAAGTTTATCGATGGTGATATTTGGTTAAGAATACCAAATAGAAAGATGATATTGATTAAATTTAATGGGACACATTCAAGAATATTTTTCTTGGGAAATTTTTTCCTAAGGTTATTTGGATATGGATGGAGAAACAATTTTTTGAATTGAGGCAAAAAGATGAATCTTTTGTAGATTCATTTGAAGAAAACTTCACAACATTTTCTAGGTCTATGCCAAATTTTATTCAGGAAACTGATAGTAAAATTAACATATTTTACTTAGGGTTGAAACCAAGTTTATGAAGAGATTTGGCCATATCAGAATTTAAAATTTATGAGAATGTATTTTATTGTGCTAAGAAAATTGATATGGTGTTTTCTGAGACTTTTGTTCCATGAGATGAAAACAGTAATAAAATGTCAATGTTGAAGGAAACCGAGAAGCAACCAGCTCAAAAGTATGGTGTTAATCCCCAAAAATGTTCCAAGTGTGGTAAATAAAATTTAATGGAATGTTTAATAGGATTTGGAAAGTGTTTCCAATTTGGTCATTTTGGTCACATGGATCATGACTGTAAATAAAAGAGTCCTTAATAATCAAATAATGGGGTAACTGATATCCATATAATGGTGAGGTGTTTTAGTTGCAATGAGTTTGATAATTATAATTACTTGTGTCTGAGGTTAGTTTCACAGGATGGGAATCATCAGGATAAAAACATAAAGGTATAGCAAAGTCTTTTTCTACTACTAGAATTGATGTTGGGCCATCAAATAAAGTGGTGAAAACTCTATGGAGCTTATTATTTTTCAAAGATTGATCTAATTCATAGGTACCATAAATTGAAGATTAAGAAGGATAAAATTATAAAGATATCATTTTAGACTAGATATGGGCATTAGGAGTATTTGGTTATTCCCTTTGGGTTGTCTCATGAACCTACTACATTTATGGACCTTATGAATAGATTTTTCCTTGAATTCTTGGATAAGTTTTTGGTTATGTTTATAGATGATATTTTTCTATATTATAAAAGTTTTGAGGAATATAAAAGACACATAAGTATTTTTTATTAAGATTTAATTAGCACACATAATAAATTTTCCTGAAAAAGTGGAATAACTCTTAAACGGTTACTCAGATCAGAAATCTAAGGGCACCGTTGCACTCAGGATTGCAGGTTTACCCTATCTACGACTTAAGTTTAGTCGGCACGAGCCTCCTATGAGAAAACCTAAAAATGGAATAATCATAAATAAAATAATTAAATAAGTTATTTTATTTTTCAAATTCTTATAACTCACAAATGGTAACTTAGATTAAAAATATGATACCACCGCTAAACTCATGAGGGTATGCTCTCTTTAGGAAGATACTAACATTGGCCAGCGCGGTCCACCCGTGAAAGTTTGTTTTTGGCCGTAAATAAAATAATTAAGTGACAATTATTTTATTGTAAAATCCATAACTTGTAAACGGTAACTCGGATTGGAAATCTAAGAGTACAATTGGGTTCTTTGGGGAGTTTTTCACTTAGGCATAGCCTAACCTCGACCGGCGTGAGTCGAGGGTGACTGTTAATAATTTCCCGAACTTTTTTTCTGGTATGTTCAGTAAACACGCGAGCGGCATTTTGTTACTTTTGAACTGATGCTCAGAATTGAAATATGAGGACACCATTGAACTCACAACACTGATATTCTCTTAAGGAGACCTTCTCCTCGACCTCTGTAGGTCGAGGGTGGAAATTAGTTTTCAGACTTTTCATGGGAGAAAATAAAATAAACATGTTTTTTTTTAAAATTGAAACCTCTCATTTGAAACATGAAGGTGGGGACCACACGAAGGTGGTCGGGCATTTAATTTTGGGCACTAAATGCCCGGTTACACAAAATGTGTAACCAAATTCCTCTTTAATTAATATGATTCATTAATTCGGAATTAATGAATCAACTTTAACTCTTGGATTTCTCCAAATTAAATGTGCCAACTTAATTTAATTAATGTACAAACTTTAATTAAATTATTTCTTAAGATTATTTATTTTGGAACCTCACCTCTTATGGGAAAAGAGATTGGAAAAGGAGGGGAGATATTTGGAGAGTTGGAAAGTTCTTTCTCCATCAAAGGAGATCCTCCAATGAAGAATGACTTCCAGAATCGAAGAATGAGGAACCGACCTTGGAGCGTCTTGCGGGGGTGATGAATGCCGAAGTCAATCTTCAACGACTTCATCTTCTTCCTCACGCCACCTCCATCGTAAAATCAAGGTAGGGGTTTTAATTTGATTAAGACTAAATCTATTTTTTATCAATTATTCATATTTTGGTTTCACAACGATGATGGACAAACTAACATTGCCATGGTCCCATGCATATACCTTACCTCTTATCTTTTGATTCTCCACGCGTTCTTCGTGGGTTCTTCAATTCCGAATATTTAATGATGCTGGAAACACAATATTTTGTTGAGCGCGACATATGGACACAGATCACTCAACCCAAGGATCGCGAATATGCAATCATTTTATTTTTCGGGTTTGGAATGAAGCCACAATGGATCATAGAAGAAGGTGGCGGCCGACACCCGACCGACCGCGAGGAATGAAGGGTGGATCACATCTGTGCTGCTAGATGATGAGGAAACCATGGGCCGTTAGCCGCGGTGGGGAAGGTTGGAAGCCAACATCCAGCCGGCCGCGTGGTGGAATGGCGACATGTGTCTGCGTCGCTGGAGTAGGAGGCTGTGGTCGTTTGGCTGTGGTGGAGGCCGAAGGGTGGCCGACACCCGGCCAACCACAGAGGAGAAGCGGCGCGCGACCACTCCACTGGGAGGAGGACCAGCAGGCTGTTGTGGTTCGGCAGGACCTGCTTGGGTCCAACGGTGACTTGGTAGCGCCTAGAGGCGCTACCCCTTTGCAGTTCTGAACAGAAGGGGGTCTGCTCCCCCTTTGGCACCAGCTCGGGTGGACCACGTCCAGTGCGGGCGGGGCCAACCCCTTCACGGACCGGGATGGACCACAGCCTAGCGGTCTGGGCCCACCATAGCCCAGGCCAACTGGGCCAGACCTGAATCGGTCTGGGTCAGTCCGACTGGGTCGGACCAGGCCTGGGCCCATCTGAACCCAGTTTCGCCTTTTTGGCCGTAACTTGAGAACCGGACGTCCGTTTGATGAACCGTCTGTGGAAATAGAATCCTTGGATCAAGACGGTCCCTTTGGTAAAATACACTTGAGTTTTTTATAAAGTTGTAGTACGACCAGGTTGGATCAAACCCCAAATCCAACCGAGCTCTTGGAGCAGAAATGCTAATAACTTACACACTGGGCGTCCGATTAACACACCGTCTATTGCGTTGGGTCCCTTATGACGTGATGGACCATTGGGATACTTATTCATGGAACTTTGTGGATGTTTAGGTATGACCGATGGCTTGAGGAGTGGTTCTCCCAAGCGCACTACGTAAGTAACCCTGTGACTGGATGAGACTTGACGACTGATGACCATTTCAAATCAGAGTAACTCTACAGGCCCAGTGGGGAGCACTTTTGTGTGACGCGGAAGACCCACAGTGGGGAGAACCTCTATGTGACATGGCATACCCATATTACTTGACAGGAGGAGTACCTCATTAGGCCACGAGGGGGAACGCCTCTGTGTGACGCGGCAGACCCATGCTGGGGAGTGCCTCTGTGTGACGTGGCAGACCCACAGTACTCGATAGGAGGAGTGCCTCAACAGTACAAGGTTAGTGCGAAGCACATCTGTGTGATGAAGTAGGACCACTTTACTCATTAGAGGATGAGTTCTCTAGTAGTTTAGGTGTTCGATGTTGTGACTGGGAATGTTATTTGTTCCTAGGCCTAGAGAACCTGTGGCTGACTATCAGCTTTCATAGCGATCCTGTGTGGGTCAGCATCATAATCCTATTTCTTAGAGTTGAATACTTGGTTTGAGCTAAGTATTATATATTCATAGTGTACCTATGTGGTAATTTATCTTTATGGTGATACCTGTGTGGTACTCTACCTTTATGGTATTACCTGTGTGGTATTCTTCCCTCCTGCATGAGGTGGGTGTATTCTGATAACTTAGGTATATGTATGGGCATATACCTAAGTAGGGTTGATTGTTGTTTCTATGTTTTTTGGTTTATAATTTGTGGATTTGAGATACCTTCGGGGGTATCAGGGTCCCTACTAAGTATTGTTATACTCACCCCTGCACGGGCTATGCCCGTACCTTGTTGTGTCTGGTGTAGACGATGGACAACACTGACTGAGGACGAGGGTACCTGGATTGGAGACTACTCAGGAGTGGACCTTTGATGAGGTGATCTACAGAGATGATTATTTGAGAGCTGTACCTACCCTATAGGTAGGATCCTTGGTGGGTGTTCATAGGAGTTGTACTTAGTTTTACTTGTACTTTCTATTTTTTCTTATACTTTCTAATTGGGCCTGTATTCTGACCCCTTTACTTTCTGTACACACCTTGTTTACTATATAGTTTAATTTGTTCTTGTATCTGGCTGTGTGCTTGGTTTGTGTGAGTTTACAGTTTATAAAGTCAATTCCTTCCCATTTTAGGGAATATGCCTTTCGGTGCTTATCATCATCCCCTGGCCTATTGAAGGTGGGCTTGGGGTAGTCACGACACGGGCCCCAGGGGACAGGTCATGACATATATGGAGTAAATTGTGAAATATATATTAATCATAAAGGTTCAAAGTATATATTTACTTATAAGAGTATGATTATTTGATTCAGAAAAATAATGCTATATTAACCATGTTATATTTGGGACAAGACCCTTTAGTTAATGATTTGATGCATTTTGGGATAGAAGTTGTGGATTTAGGGACATCCTCTTTTTTGTTTCATTTTTCAGTGCAATCAAATTTGTCAAAAAAAATTAAGCATGCTCATAAGTAAGATTATGATTTATAAGAAAAGGTATAATCTATTAAGAAGGGTAATTTTCTTGAGTTTAATGTTTACGAGGGAGGTATTATCATGTTTGGAAAAAAATTATGTGTTCCTTATGATTTATAATTAAAGAGAGAGTTGTTCAGTGAAGCACATAGTTCCCTATTTTCTATTCATCCTGGAAGGACTAAGATGTACTAAGACCTTTGGGAGTATTATTGGTGGGATGTTTTAAAAAGATATATTGCTAAATTTACCATGAAATGTTTGATTTTTTAGTAGATTAAAGTAGAATGAAAATTATTAAAGGGAATGATTCAACCTTTGATAATGCCGAAGTGGAAATGGGAAGATATATCAATGGATTTCATAGTGGGATTTATGAAAACATCATGAGGTAATGATGTGATTTGGGTTATTATTGATTGATTAAATAAATATGCATATTTCCTTCCCATTAGAGATACTAAATATTTGGGCCAAATTTATTGACTATATCTAAGGGTGATATTTAGGTTACATAGATTTCCAATCTTTATTGAATTATACCATGATCTCAGGTTCATGTCTAATTTTTAGAAATTAATTTAGAAATATTTAGGTTTAGAATTAAATTTCAGTACATCTTTTCATCTGCAATATGATGGACACACAGAGAAAAAAATTTACACCATGGAAGATATTCTTTATTATTGTTTAATGGATTTCAAGGGAAGTTGGGATCATCATATTTACTTGGTTGAGTTTTCTTATAACAATATTTTTCATTATAATATACATATAGCATCTTTTGGGGAATTATATGGATAGTGGTATCGTAAGGTGGATTTTTGGGATAAAGTAAGAGAAGGAAGTTGATGGGAGCAGAGTTGGTAGCAAAAATGCTTGAGAAGGTTCAGTTAATTCAACAACATATAAGGACAGCTTAGAGTAGGTAGAAATTTTATGTGGATAACCAGAGGAAATATCTTCCTTTCAATGCAGGTGATCATGTTTTTCTTTAAGTATCTCTATGGAAAAGTGTTATGAATTTTGGTAAAAATGGAAAAATAATTATATGGTTCATTAGACCATATGAAATCCAAGATAAATTTGGATCATTTTCCTACTGAGTGTCTTTGAAAATAAGTTTATCCTAGGTATATAATGTATTTAATGTTTCAATGTTATGGAAATATGTGCTAGATTCATCTCATATTTTGAGCCCTCAAGTAGTTCAGTTAGAAGAGAACCTTACTTATGAGGACTATCTTGTTTAGATTCATGTCCATATAGAGCAAGTGTTTTTTTAATAATGTGAATCACTAGGTTAATGTTGTATGGAAAAAATATATGGTTTAAGAGGCAACATGGGAATTTGAAAATGCTATAAAGGAAAGATATATCCACTAGATTAATATGGAATAAAATTAGAAGGAAGTGTTTTACAAAAATGGTGGAAGAATTTAAAAACAAAATAAATGATAAAATAAATCATTTTCATGTTTATGAATATTAATTAAATAGTTTTATTTATTATAAAAATATTAAGTAATTTTTTTTAAATAAAAAAGGAAATAGTTTTAATTAAAATATTTTCTTATAAGATTTTGTTTAAAAATTTAATTTATAAAATATAGAATTTGAATTTTAAAAAATTAATATAATTTTTTAAATAATCATATCAAAATAAAAAAAGGGTTAAATTTTAATATTTTTCAAAAAATATTGATTTTTTCAGTGAATAGTGAAAATAATGATTTTTTGTAAAAAAGAAATTTAATTTTAATAAATTATGTAATTTTAAATTATCATTAATTTTTTAATATGATTTAAAGTAACATGCGTATTTTTTTGTTATATTTAATCCAATTAATTACTTTTTAATAAACTTTATATTTTATTTTTATATAAGTTTATCTTTGCGTTTAAAAATGATATTTTTCTGAAAACTCTTTTAAAATGAATAATGTTTCTCCATTTAAATTAATTAAAATAACCCTATTTAGGAATGAATTAAATTAAATTTATATATTATATATTAATAAATATTAATTTAAATTCATATAATGATTATTAATGGTCATAGAGTGAATATAAAATCATCTTTTTCTTAAAAAATACAATTCTTGAAAACCCACTTTTTCATCGCATCTACAGGTTTAATTTTAAATTTAATCTTTCCAATTATAGGAATTGAATTTGGTAAAATGAATTCCACATTTAGAATCATCATAATTTATATTATCGGATAATTTCAACTTAATTTTTTACCATAATGAATAGTGAAAATAAAAAAAAATTAATTACCATGATTATGGTAAAAATTGATATACTGGGGGTTAAACTAAAAAGATAAGGGATAAAATAACCTAAAAACTTTTCTAAAATCTATTTTATGGCCATATTTCGACCTTATAATGTCTAATTATTGATAATGGTCTATTTTGGAGCCTTTTTTAATTTTAAGAACGTGGGTACACCTTTTTATTTTCAAAAATTACAAGTGTGTCACTGACCTCACTTATAAAATGTCACCCTCTCTCCTCACCTCTTCACACCTTCAAATACCTTTGGATTGAAGAATACCTTCCCAAACCCCTTACTTACGATAATCCTTTTTTTGATCATAAATATATCATAATAAGTATTTTTTTGCTAACCTAAGGATGGTGTATGAAGAATAGGAAGATAAAGAACAAATGTAACAAATCGAACTCGAGGTAAGAGACTTCATCTCAATTTCATTTTTTGATGAATATTTTGATGTTATGCACCTATATTATTTTATGAGTTCTATATACATCCCCTTTGACATTTTATATCATTAATTTATTTATTCTCATGACATTTAAAGTTTTGTTTAATGTTATTCTTTCATGGGTCTTACGATTCAAATATTTGCAAAGTGGTAATGGAAATTTTATTAAAAAAAATACTCTTTTAAAGTTTTTCTTCTAACTCTATTTTTATTCCTTGTCCATCTTTTGAAGATGATTTTATAAATGTAATTATATGGGCATGAGAGTTTTATAAGGGACATTTTTTGTCTTTATTTCAAAAAAATTCAAAAAAGGAATCTTTTTATGGAATGTTTGACTTTCCTTACAAATGTCAAAAATGAATGTTCTATTTTAATGTATATAGAGACAATAATTTTTCCAAAAACTAAAAAAATTATTTTAAGTTTTTATTACTTTACAATATTTCTTATTTTATTCAAATAAAATTTCTCTTTCCCTTTTTTAGTATTTTGGTATTGAAAATGGTTTTTTAAAAGAAAAGGGTATTTTGATATCTAAAAGTTATTTTCATAAGAGTTTAAAGAGTTTCTCAAAATTTTTATACTAAAAAAGTGAAATCAAGTTTTTTTATTCATGATAGGGTAATTGAGAATTATATAATAAATGGGTGCTCATAAATAACATTAGGTGAGCCCGATATATCTTATATAATGGGTGTTCCCAAATAACGTCGAGTGAGCCTAATATAGATTATATGATGGGTGTGCCAAGATAGTGTCAGGTGAGCCCGATATAGCTTATAAAATGGGTGTTCTAAGATAGTGATCTAATGAATTAGGTAATGTTCCTTATATTAATAGGCAAGGAGGGAGTTACCAGAGGGTTTGTCCTATGGATTTAACTAGGATTCATTTATTTATGACATGAGTTTAAAACAGGTTATGAATGTGATGTTATAAGTTTCCAAAAAGGGTTTTTATTTTCTCACTATGGGTTTTAATGATTTTTTTTATAAAATAAAAGTTTTTTTTTGTTTTTCATGTTGAAATGATTTATTTAATTCTCTCAAATAACATTGATATAAAGGTAAAAATTTCATGGGTTTTCATGTTTTTCACTAGACTAATGGTTCTATTTCCTTTTAAAACCCTTTACTGGGTAATTTTATTCTCACCCTATATTTTAAAAAAAATCACAAGATTTAAGTATGGGTAAGGGAAAGTAATAATTTAAGTTGAAAATTTTGAAGACTTTTCATGAAAAGGAATCATGTTTTATCTTTAAATTTGTATTTCAAAGAAAAAATGGATATTAATAAGAAGTTTCTACTCTTTATTATATGGGTTTGTTATGTATGAGTTATGAACTAATTATCTAAGACTCTAAACCTAAAAGGATCCTAAAATGTAGAGAATGAATTCTTGACTTAAAACTCAAGATTATATAATGTTTAAAATGTGGTTTTTATAATACACATAAAAAAGTTTGGTATGTCAGCAAGTAAAGGATGAAAGGTAAAATTCCAAGGGGATGATGAAACCATTACCCATAACTATATGGAAAAGGGAAAAAATCACCATCAAATTTTTCACTATTCTTCCAAAGATGTCAAGAGGAAATAATTCCATATCGGTTGTGGTGGATCCTCTTGCAACAGTTACTCACTTCATTAAAATATGAGAGGAATTCTCACTCAACCAACATTCAAGGATATATATCTGAGAGGTAGTGAGGCTGCATGCAACACCACTATTGATTTTATCTTTTTAAGTTATGGTATTAACCTCTAAGTTTTGGAAGAGACTCCAAAATTCTCTAAATACTGAGTTGGACTTCAGTATGAATTATCTCCCCCAAACTAATGGCCAATCTGAGTAGACTATTTAGACAATGGAATACATGGTGATAACATGATCTATGGACTTCAAAGGATAATGATATTGACATCTTCCTCTGGTCGAGTTATCATACAACAATAGCATTGACTCAAGAATCCAAATAGCTCCTTATGAATTCATTTATGGGAATAGATATATAATACCTGCATGGTGGGATGAAGTTTGTGAACAAAAAATTTTGAAACCTGAAATGGTTGATAAAATATTAGAAAAGTTCAACACCATTCAATAACACATCAGGACTACTTAGAGTTGATGAAAGAGATATACTGATAATCATTGATGGGACCTAGAGTTTGACATTAGGGATAAATTGTTTATCCACATATCTCTATGGAATAGTCATGAGATTTGGGAATAAGGGAAATTTAATCTATAGGTACATCAACTCCTTTGAGATTCATGATCTCATTAGAACTATAGATTATCGATTAGCACTCCCACCAACCCTTTCCCAAGTACATGATGTATTCAATGTATACATCTTAAGTAAGTACATACCACATCCCTCACATGTACTTAATTCTAATATGGTACAGTTGAAAAATGATATATCTTATAAGGAGCATCCAGTAAAGATCTTGGATAGTATAGATAAAGTTCTATATAACAAGATAACTCACCTGGCCAAAGTACTTTGGCAGGACCATAAATACAGAGTGGAAACTTGGGAACCAAAGGAAGTCATGAATAAGAAGTATCCTAACCTATTTTCACTATAGTATGTAATATTATATTTTAAGGGATAAATTCATTAAGGGGATAATAATGTTATACCCATAAATTTTAAGAAGAAAACTATATTTTATTTCGTATATGACATGCAACACCAAGCCTAAAAGAACCATGATTATTTAAATATGATCATAAAAACCTAGCTGTTAAATTAATGGGTATAAATCATATTAACTTATTTATTAAATATATATGAATTTCCTACTCGATATAAATATATTTATAAATTATTAGGAAATATGCACTCAATTTTTAAAAAATACATTTTATTATTCAAAAAATAAATTTTCTACAAAAATGATTTTTATTGATTTTTATGAGAAAATATTTTAATTAATTTCTAGAAATTTTAAAATATTTATTTGATAAAATTAACTTTATTTTTGAAATATTCAAATTAAAATTAACTTAAGGTAAAATTTTGTGACTTTTCTAAAATAATTGATTTTTCAGTAAATTGTGAAAATTATCAATTTTTCAAATACTATAATTTATTTTAATTAAATAAAGTAGTTTAAATTTCCTATTATATTTTAGATTTTATATTAAAGTTTCATATAAACCATTTTATTTATAATAATCTAACTAATTTCTTTTTAATTATTAGTTTTCATTATTTTAATATAAGTTTATTTTTTTTTCTTAAAAACACGATTTTCTGAAGAAAAAAAATTTAAGTGCATAAAGTTTATACATTTAATTAATTAAAATATTCCCTAATAAATAAATAATTAAATTATACTTAGAGATTATATATCCTTTTATATGAATTTAAATTCCTATAATGATGACAATTAGTCATGTATTTAATGTAATATTATCTTATGCTTTAAAAATGCATTTCTTGAAAACCCGTTTTTTCAACACGTTTTGTGGGTTTATTTTTTAAATTTAATTTCACCAATTCTATAAATTTAATCTGATAAAATTTATTCCATATTTTAAATCATCATAATTAATATTATTTAATCATATTAGGCTAGTTTTTTTATCATAATGAATTGTAAAAACAGTAAACAATAATTACTACGGTTAAGGTCAAAATGGGTTTACCGATGGTTAATCTAAAAGATAAGGGCTAAAATGTCCTACAAACTAGATTAAACCCCATTAGTTGGTTTTATTTTTAACTTAAAATTATAATTTTTTAATATTATCTTTTTTTGATCCATTTTTCAAGAAAGTGACCTGACATTATTTTAAAACTTTGAAAATTTAGAGGCGTACCCCCCCACTTATAAATGGGAACCCCCTATTATATTTTCATCACACTTAAAAATTATTTTGGTTTGTACAATACCTACCCAAATCCCTTTATTAATTTCCTTACTATAAAGACCTAACCCTAGTTTCCTGGAGTCAGTGCCTTAATTCATTACATTGGAATGATTTCAAGAAAGTCATATCCCAAAGGAATGAATAGTTTAGTAGTTTTGGAAAACAAAATACATACATAAGTTTAATATTACAACTTGAAAGTAAATACAATATAGAAATTATTTTGAGAATGTCCATAAATCCAAGGTTATCCCTGCATGTCATTTATAATATACCTGTTCATGTCCTAGAAAAATGAAACATAAGAAATAGGTGAGCTTAGATTCTCAGTAATGGTAAGAAATATAGCAGAAGATATCATAAATATAAACATTAGGCATGGTGAATAACTAAAAACACATGACTTTAAAAATAATCTTGAACACATTATGGAAGGATTAAGAGCTGAATAAATAATGCCACAATAAAGTATAATCATGTGTATTATACTAGTAGAATAACCACATGAACTTTTAATTACTGGTTTCATAATGAGGGAATGCATAGTGGCAGACATCATAACCATACTGTCAAGGCCTCATTCCAAGACCATAAATAACCATTTTGTCAAGGCCTCGTGCCCAGACCGTAGTTTGTCTCATGATACATACCGATGCATTGAGGGGATATATCAGGACCCACATTTCACTAAGTCCAATGCATTACTCATATGAATGGGGATAAATATAAACAACATATACATTCATATCGAAACTAACATATGAAATGTAAATAACTTTCCCCGAACATTATGCATAAACACTAACCATTCAGAGTAAATTGGTGAATGGTTTTAAGATATCACATCTACAGAAAAACTAATCAGAAACCATTAAATTAAATATGGTATATGATATCATATAATATTAATCCCAATAATACATAAGAACCAATAATAGTGTTGAAATAGATGAATATACTCTTATAAAATCATTGAGTAATTCTTGAGATAAATACTCTTTTACTTTAAATAGAAGAGTTATTTTGGAAAAATATTTATATAAAAATATAAGTTAATTAAGATAATATTTTAATAATAAAATTAGTTATTTTAAAAAGATAATGGTTTCTAAAAAAATATTATAGAGTTCCCTTTAAAATAGGTAATAATTTGAGAAATTCCCTTCAATCAGGATTGTTTTTTGGGAAGCATTTTTGAAATATCCTTTTAAAACATATAACTATAAATAAATTAAAGTAGGATTATAGTTGGTACAAATATATATAACATTAAAAAAGAATTTATGAGGATTACATATGAATAAATAATAATTTAATTGAGGTAAGTAGAGAATAAGAGTAACCTGAATGAAAATGGAGGTTCGGGTAGAAAACCCTTACCTTAAGTCTGATGGTGTTCTTCACTTGATCTTAGTGTCTTGGATAAAAAAATTAAATTCATTAATTAATATTTCCAAAAGATTTTTTTATTTAATTGTTTTAGTATAGCCTTATTGAGTTCAATCATGGAATAGTTTATGTGTTTAAGAGATTCAATTTTATTGTTTGGGAGCATTTTCTTCCTTAGTATTCATGAACGGTTTACTTATATACATGTAAGGATAAACTTGTAAGATGAGAATTGTTGTCCATAATGTAAGTTTTATTTAATTTTTTAACATACATAAGATTACATGGTTAAAAAATTCATTTGGTTATTGGGAGTGAAGATGGATCATTATATAAAACATTAATGATAATTGTTTGAGTTAACTGGCAGTTTTTGATTGTAACGAACTCATATAAATTAATATCATGTGTAAAAAATGAATCCAAAACCTTAAATAAGTTATAATATATATATATTATAGTCTGGTTCAACCATAAAAATGGTTTCCTGACCATAATTGAATATGATAATAGAAATTGAAAACCCATCGTCCTTGAATGCGATAAATTAACACATCTCGGATGGTATTTTCATTTTTTGTATAAAAGGAGGGGAAAGGAGATATGATGATGAATTATTCCATTAGAATAAAAAAATTAAAGTATATGTAAGGTATTGGAGTTATCATACCTTTTGTATGAGGGGATTTGAGGAGAGAAAAATGAAATAAAAAAATATGAAAGAAAAAGATAAGTTGAGGAATCCCTTACGAAAATTCAGCAGCCTGACGACATCGCATAAAAATTCCTAAAACATGTTGATGAGATAAAAAAAGGCATCTATAATAATTTTTACATAATAATAATATTAATGGGGATATGTAATGACATATCCCATCATAATAAAACTGAAATTAAAAATAATAACATAAAAGGAGTGCTTGAAAAACAGAAGAGTGGTGGATTGTCTTACCTTGTAGAGTAACTCCTAAAACTTGAAGGTTGGAATATTGGGGGATTGATGAAATATTGGGAGGAATCCTAGAGAGGTAAAAATACCAAATATTAAAGGATTATGAATTTTTAATGAAATAAAAAAAATTAATTGGTGGTTATTTATATTAAAAGAGATGGAGTTTTTTTTATTAGTTTCCAAGGACATGTCATTAGTGGTATTTGAAAAACCATGGGCTTTCCCAGGGTATTTTCCCATGGTATTATCCACTTGGGACACTTCATATAATATTTTAATTTACACAAGTCTACCAGAATTTTATATTAATTATGACATCAGTATGATGTCATTAAACATACTGAAAACTCAAAACTATATTTTTACTATTCATGGAAAAATAAAGTATTTTATAAAATTATCATAAATTCAGAGTAACCGAATATTGATGTTCTGAATTCAAAAATGAACTCCATTTTTTGAAAATAATTTTCTAAATATGATTAGTTTAATTTTTAAATAAAATCATAATTTATTCAAAAAATAATAATTTTAAAACTATAATTCATTTTATATCACCTTGAAAAATTAATCAAGATCTCATTATATTATAACCTTAAGACAATAAAATAATAATAAAATTTACTATTCATAAGGGTCATATTAATATTCATAAGGGTATGTTACTATTAAAAAGGATCTAAGTTGATCCTATCAGGCTCTAAATATCTTACTAATCACAACTGTGTATGATAGTTTTTTGAAATTCAAATCACAGAAGTGGAAAAATTATATCTAACGACTAGGTTATAACTATCTCCATTAAATAAAAAAGTGTTTGTTTCATATAGAATTAGTGTTGAATTTATTCAATAATAAATTTATTTGTGAAATCTTGTGGTGTTACATTCTTCCCCCCCTTACAAAAATTTTGTCCTCAAAATTACCAGAATGTTACCTCATAAAAATATTAGGGTGGGTCTTAATCATAATTTCCTTAGGATCCCACTTTGCCTATTCAATTTTATGATTTTTACAAAATACCTTTACCAGCTGAGTTGTCCGATTACTCAATGCATGTTCTTCAATTTCCATAATCTGGGTAGTCTCTTCACAGTAAGATAAGTCTAGTTCCAATTCCATACCTTCAGAAGTGAGGACATGCATTGGTTCTAGTATATACTTTTTCAATAATGAGACACGAAACACATTGTGTACCTTATAAAGTCTAGGAAGAATATCCAAATGATATGAAATAACTCTAATTCTCTCTAGGATTTGAAAAGGTCTAATTTACCTAGAGCTGAGTTCCTATTTCTTTCCAAATATTATAACACCCTTCCATGGAGATACTGTCAAGAAAACATGTTCTCTCTCTTGAAATTACAAATCCTTCCTTAGATTATCATCATAGATATTTTTACTACTTTTAGATGATTTTATATGGGTTTGAATATTATTTACCTTTGCTGTTGTTTCCTCCACAAGCTCTGGGAGCACAAGCTTCCTTTCACCAACTTTATCCCAACATGTTGGTGTATAACATCTCTTTCTATACAATGATTCATATGGTTCCATTTGAATAAAGGAATGGAAACTATTATTTTAGGAAAAATCCACCAAGGGTAAATACTAATCCCACATATCTTTAAATTTGAGCGAGCATGATCTCAACATGTCTTCTAAAGTTTGTATCGTCCTTTCTGATTGCCCATCAGTTTGGTGGTGATAAGTCGTACTCAAACAAAGCTCGGTGTCTAAAGATTTTTGAATATTTTTTTGGAATTTATATGTGAATTGAGGATCATGATCAAACACTACTGAAATAGGTGCTCTATAAAGCCTTACAATTTCATTGATATAGAGTCGTTCAAGGCGCTCCAGTGGAAAATCCTCCCTTATAGCGAGGAAATGTGTAGATTTCGTAAGTCGATCAAAAATTACCCATATTGTGTCATTCTTTCTTGGAGTTTTGGGTAATCCAGTGAAAAAATCCATGGTGATGTCATCCCATTTCCATGTATGAATAGTTAGAGGTTACATGACTCCTTTATGATGTTGTTTTTTGGCCTTCACTTGTTGACACACTAAACATCTTGATACATAATCAAGAATTTCTCACTTCATGTTGTTCCACCATAAATGTTCCTTCAAATCTCTATACATTTTAGTACTGCTAGGGTGTATAGAGAGATTTGAGCTATGGGAATCATCCAATAACTCCCTTTTTAGCTCAGTTATATAGGTAACATGTAGCCTCTTCCCAAATTTCATAATTCTATCTTTACACATAAAGTTATCCAACTTCCCATGTTTAACAACATTAATTTTCTTTTGAAGGTTCTCATCACCAGTATGAGTTCTTTTAATCCTTTCTAATAAAGATAGTTGGGAAACCAATTGAAAAGTAATGATGTTTCACCTTCTTTGATAATTCCCACATCCATCTTTACTAGATTCATAAAAATAAGATACATTTCAATCCTCATTTTGTTTAGGGATTCACGATCCTTCCTGCTTAATGCATCAGCCACCATATTTTCCTTTCCCAAGTAGTAGTGTATGGAACAATCATAATTCTTGAGTAGCTCGATCCATCGAATTTACCTCATGTTGATTTATTTATGTGAGAATATATATTTTAAACTCTTGTGATCTTTATATATCTCACACCTTTCACCATAGAGATAATGTCTCCATATCTTCAGAGAAACAATTATTGATTCTAACTCAAGATCATGAGTTGGATAGTTTTGTTCATGAAATTTTAACTGCCTTGATTCATATGAAATAACTATATCATTATTCATTAGTATACAACCAAGTCATTTCTTCAATGCATCACTATAGATTACAAATCCACCATTTCCCGATGGTAGAGTCAAGATTAGAGCATTAACTAACCTCTTCTTAGATTATTAAAAACATTATTCACATTCTTTTGTCTATACAAAATTAACTCCTTTATAAGTAATCTTGGTAAACAGATTGGATAAATAGGTGAAGTTCTGAACGAAATGCCAATAATAACCTACTAAACCAATAAAACTATATACCTAAGTTATGTTCATTGGAGTAGGACATTCCTGGAAAGCCTTTGTCTTCGTAGGATCAACTAAGATTCCGTCCTTAGAGACAATGTGGAGAAGAAAAGTAAATGACTGAATCCAAAATTTGTACTTTCTAAACTTCCCATATAATCCATTTCTTCTAAGAGTATTCATAATAATGAGCAAGTTATTCTAATGATATTCATAGCTTATGGATTATACCAAGATATCATTAATAAATACAATAATAAATTTATAAATATATTCCTTGAAAACTATATTCATTAGATCCATGAAAACATAGGGTGCATTAGTTAGTCCAAAAGGCATTACTGTAAACTCCTAATGCCTATAACTAGTTTGAAATGTTGTCTTTGGAATATCTTCCTTCCTCACTCTCAACAGATGATATCCATATCAAAGTTTAATCTTCGAAAAATATTGGGCTCCATGAAGCTAATTAAATAAATAATTAATGCAATGTAGGGGATAATAGTTTTTTATTTTTATAGCATTGATCTCCCTGTAGTTAATGCACAACCTCATAGATCCATCTTTCTTCTTAACAAAAATAAAAGGGGCTCCCCATGGAGAGACACTAGGGTGAATAAATCCTTTATCACTCAATTCCTTTAGTTGATCCTTTAGTTCTACTAATTCCATAGTGGAAATTCTATAAGGAGTCTTTTATATAGGTATTGAACCCAAAATTAAATCAATTGAGAACTCAACTTTGTGATCTGGAGGATATCCAGTTAAATCCTCTATAAAAACATCAATATATTCTTACAAAATAGGTATATCTTTGATTTGAACATTTCTTTCCCCACTCATGGGTATTGAGTTCTCATTATCCCCAAGAATTTAATTCAGTAGTGCTACTGAGGGTGGATCTAGATGAGAATTAGATGGTGATATTTCTTCCCTAAAGATAATGTATTCCACATCATCCTAAAAAATTGTAACTTTCTCCTTAAAGTGTTTTTATAATAAAAAAGTAATTTTCAGTCAGTCAATCATGGGAATGATAATAAAATCAATAGATAAATCATGTTTAAATGCTATAATGGGGACTTATTGACACATATTTGTTGCAATGATACTTCCCCTACTAAAAACTCCCTTATTAAATAAAATTGGAAATATCTATTTTTCTTAGAAAGCCGGGAAGATATGAAAGAATGCAATGATCAAAAATCAAATAAATAATTGGCTAAAATTGAGGAAAAAATTAAATTACCTTCCACCACATAAATAGGAACTTCAATATTAGTAGTTTTGATCGCATAAGCTTGGAATTTCTCCCTTATAATCCTTTGGGGAACGTTTCCTTGATTCCTAGGACAATCATTTGCACAATTTCCCCTCTCCTTGCAATTGTATCATTGAAAATTGGTATATTCTTTCTTCCCCTTACAATCCCAGGATAAGTGGCCTTTTTCTCCACACTTGTAACCAAAACCCATACCATTCAGGAAAGTACTAGGGTGTATCTTAACACAATTATCACAGGGTGGAAGGTTAACTCTTCCCTTATTCCCAATTTTCTCATTTCCTTTTCTAGAGTTTTCAGTAGCCCTCTTCTTCTCTAGCTTTCCCTTAAAATCATAAGACATAGAGAAATCCTATTCTGTTTTGATAGCACATGAGACCATATCTTCATATGATGAGAAAATTTGGGAGACTAGATCCATTTGGAGGAATGGTTTTAAACAATAAAATAATCAATCAGTCTTGCTCCTTGGATTACATATGTAGTCCACGACATGTCTTTCTAATCTTGTGAAGTTAGCTTCATAATTTTTAAAATTCTCATCCTCTTTTTGCCAAAGATTTAGAAACTGCCTTTACATATCTACTTTTTGTTCATGAGGGAAGTATTTATTTAAGAATATATCCTTAAAATCTCTCTATTCCATTTATTCTATTTCTTCCTCCTCCATTTTGTTTTGAATTAAAGACCACCACTAATCGACATATCCTGATAGACGATAAACCTCCATGACAACCTTCTCTCTTTAGTTACATCCCAAAGTGAGAAATATCTTCTCTAATGAACTTATCCCTTGATCGTATATGAATTTTTATTTAGTCCCATTAAATAATGGAGGTTATTGTCACATAAAGCGTTCTAACATTGCTCCTCCACATTGTGGATCTGGATTCTCCATATGGGTAAGGTTATTATTCATAACCTGAGTCAGCTGTCCCAATATAATTGTAAGTTACTCAACACCAGTTTTAGAACCATAGCCAACATTATTACCTTGAATTTTAGGGAAATACCTACATGGGATACACACGTTCATGTGGTTTCCATTCCATCCACTAGGCACCATTTCTAAATAATGTCATACACTAGATTAGGTAATGAATCATAATGTATAATCTTAATGTAGAAAAATACTCAGCATAAATTGAAATCATATATGTAGCTAATCTCATAATCATAAACATGGTTTCTTGGAGGAAAAATTTAAATTTAAATCCTTCATAATTGATTGTAAAGAAAATGTGAATTATCCTAACCATATCCATTAGGAGTTTCAAACCAGGTGCGTAGTAAGGCATGTTGTTGTGTATAAGGATACCCTAGGTCAAGCCTGAAACTTCTTGTGGTAGTTATTAATCCTAGATACATTTGTGCCAGAACCACATCCACTTGTAGTATCCAGGCATTGATGTATTTTTATAGAAAGATCCACATAATCTATTACTTACTAAAATTCCAAGATGTTCTTGTATGTTTATCCTCAAAGTCTATATTAGGTTTCTGTTTCCTAATATATATTTTCTAAATCTAGTTTCCACGTTTTCTACTAAACTTCCTTTGATACTAATTGTAAAGACCTGACCCCAGTTCCCTAGAGTGGGTGCCTTAATTCATTACATTAGCATGATTTTAAGAAATTCTTATCCTGAAGGAATGAATAGTTTAGTAGTTTTGGAAAACCAGATGCATACATAATTTCAATGTTACAACTTGAAAGGAAATACAATATAGAAATTCCTTTGACAAAATACATAACTCCTAGGTTATCTCTGCATGTCATTTATAATACACCTCTTCATGTACTGGGAAAATGAAACATAAGAAAGGGGTGAGAACAAATACTTAGTAAAGGTAAGAAATACCGTGGAAGATATCATGAACATAAACATTAGGCATGGTGAATAACTAAAAACACATGCCTTTAAAAATAAACTTGAACACATTATGGCAGGATTAAGAGATAAATAAACGATGCCATAATAAAGCATAATCATGGGTATTCTACTAGTCGAATAACCACATGAAATTTCAATTACTATTTTCTTAATGATGGAATGCATAATTCTAGACATCATAACCATACTATCAAGGCCTCATTCCAAGACCATAAATAACCATTTTTTCAAGGCCTTGTTCCAAGACCATAGTTTGTCTCATGAGACCTACCGATGCATAAAGGGGATATAGTAGGACCCACCCCTCACTTACTAAGTCCTATTTATTCTTCATATGAACAGGGATAAACATAAACAACATATACATTCATATTGAAACTAACATATGAAATGTAAAAAAACTTTTCCCAAACATTAAGCATAAACACTAACCATTAACAGTAAATTGGTGAATGGTTTTAAGACAGAACATCCACATTCAAACTAATCATAAACCATTCAATTAATATGGTAGATGATATAATAAAATATTAATCCCAATAATACAAAAGAACCAATAAGAGTGTTGAAATAGATGAAGATACTCTTATAAAATCATCGAGTAATTCTTGAGATAAATACTCTTTTACTTTGAAAATATGATTTATTTTGGAAAAATATTAGTATAAAAATATAATTGAAGTAAGATGGTATTTTTATAATAATATTATCAATTTTATAAATATAATGGTTGCTAAAAAAATATTATAAATTGCCTTTGAACATAGGCAATAATTTGAGAAATTCCCTTGAATATGGCTTGTATTTCAGGAAGAATTTTTTATATATCCTTTTAAGAAATATAACTCACCATAAATGAAAGTAGGATTATGGTTTATAAAAATATATAGAACATTAAAACATAATTTATGAGTATCACATATGAATAAATAATAATTTAATTGAGGTAAGTATAGAATAATAGTAACCCGAATGAAAATGGAGGTTTGGGTAGAAAACCCTTACCTAAAGTCTGGTGGTGTTCTTCACTTGATCATAGTGTCCTGGATAACCAAATTAAATTCATTAATTAATATTAATATAAAATATTCATTATTTAATTTATTTATTATATACTTATTAAGTTCATTTATTTCCTTCTTGATGGGTTTAAGATGTTCAATTTTATTGTTTGGGAGTATTTTCTTCCTTGGTATTCATGATCGGTTTACTTATATACATGTAAGGATAAAAATGTATAATTAGAATGGTTTTCCATAATAGAAGTTTTATTTTATTTTTTAACATTCAGAAGATTACATGGTTATAAAATTAATTTGGTTATTGGGAGTGAAGATGAATCATTATATAAAACTTTAATGATAATTGGTTGGGTTAATTGGAATTTTTTTATCACAACGAACTCATATAAATTAATATCGTGTGAAAAAAAAGATTCTATAACCTTAAATAAGTTATAATACTTATATTATAGTATTTTTTAACCATAAAAATGGTTTCATGGCCATAATTGAAGATGGTAATGGAAATTGAAAACCTGTCATCCTTGAATGAAATAAATTAACACATCTCGAACGATGTTTTCATTTTTTGTATAAAAGGAGAGGAAATGAGAGATTATGATGAATTATTACATTATAATAAAAAAATGCAGTATATGTAAGGTACTTAAGTTATCATAACTTTTGGATGAGGGAATTTTAGGAGATAAAAAGAAAATAAATCAACCTGAAAGAAAATGATAAGTTTAGAAATCCCTTATGAAAATTTGGTAGCCTAACATCGTCACTTAAAAGTTCATAAAACATGTTTTTGAGAGAAAAAAGGGGGTATATAATCTTTTTTACATAATATGTACAGTAATGTGGATATTTAATGACATGTTCCATCATAATCCAATTGAAATTGAAAAGAATAATATGAAAGGAGTGCTTGAAAAAGAGAAGGGTGGTAGATTGCCTTACCTTATAAAGTAACTCCTAAAACTTGAAATTTGTAAACTTTGGGGATTGAGGACACCTTTAGAGGACTCCTAGAGAGGTAAAACTACCATATATTCAAGGATAATGAATTTTTAATTAAATAAAATGAAGTAATGGGTGGGTATTTATAGTAAAAGAGAAGGAGTTTTTTATTAATTTCCAAGGACACCTCATTAGTGGTATTTGCAAAACCATGGGCTTGCCCATGATATTTGCACATGGTATTGGCCACTTGGGTCACATCATATAATATTTTAATGTAAAAAAGTCTACCAGTATTTTATATTAATTATTAAATAATTATTATGTCATTAAACATACCGAAAACTCAAAAATGTATTTTTACTATTCATAAAAACTAAAGTATTTTATAAAATTCTCATAAATTCAGTATAACCTAATAATGATGTTATGAATTCAAAAATTAAATCCATTTTTCAAAAATAATTTACTAAATATTATTAATTTAATTTTTAAATAAAATCATAATTTATTCGAGAAATAACAATTTTAAAACTATAATTCATTTTATATCACCTTTAAAAATTAATCAAGATCTCATTATCTTATAACCTTAAGATAATAAAATAATAATATGATTTAATATTCATAAGGGTAATATTAATATTAATACTACTATTCATAAGGGTATGTTAATATTCACAAAAAAATGTAAGTTGATCCAATCAAACTCTAAATATCTTATTGATCACAACTGTGTATGACAGTTTTTTGAAATTCAAATCATAGAAGCAGAAAAATTACATCTAATGTCCAGGTTATAACTATCACCTTTAAATAAAAAATTGTTTGTTTCACATAGAATTAGTTTTTAATGTATTATATAATAAATTTATTTTTACAGCCTTGTACTGTTACACTTACCACATCCTATAAGCTCTATTTTGATTAAAAACCCCTCCAAGGAAGGAGTTTGTGCAAACCTAAAGAGGTTGTCTGAAGAAGATGTATCATTCATAAATTATAATTTTTGTTTCATTTATTGATCCACATTATTAAATATTATTAAAACATGATGATATAATATTATAATTATGTCCTATATAATTATATATAATTATGTTATTGTAATAACACACATCCACCTCCTCTTCCATCAATTGGGAAACGAAACTGTCATTTGTGTGTACGATAGACTATCGCTTTGCGAACCGATGTAATTTGTTCTTCATCATCACCTATCATGCCTATTTATGATGATTTATTTAATGTATATATGTTATATTAATGAAATATTTATCATTATAGAAAATTAATATATCATATATTTCTTAAATTTCCATTCATTAATAGATGATAACATCATTCTTACACATATGTGGATTATCATCTCCATGAAGTGATGTGATCCACTTTTCATTACCACATCACATAGATGGTATATATAAGTGTATTTAAATAAATAATATTATATTTATGAAATAATGGTAATTCTATAAATATAAAATAACACTAACCCTCTTTCCATCATGATCGTTGAAAAATGGAAACCTTACTCATGTGTATGTACGCCCTACTGTCTCCATGATTGTAACATAGATCATTTTTCATAACCACAATTCATAGAGGATTTTAAAATTATAATTTATGTATAAAAATGATAATTATTTCATGATTAATATTATTTAGATAATGAAATAATAATATATTTGACCTTAGTCAACTTACCAATGTGATGATGGACATATAATCCAAATATCACAAAAAACGTCTGAAATGAACCTAAATGATTAAGTAATTGAATATAACATGATAGTAAATAAAATAGAATAAATAATAAAACTTTTAAAAGGTCCTTAATAATTTAAATAATTTTTAAAAAAAATTATTATTCAGTACGATAAAGAATGTGCGTGATGAGTCAGACTCAAGGTAAGAGATCTCTCTAAACCACACTTTTCTTTGGGTTATGACCATTATTTATATAACTCAATTTATATATCTATTTAATATTGTGTAACGATTCTAAATTATTTATATATTACTCTCAATTTTATACCCATCTTATTCTCCCTTCCTTTTATGGGGCATGCATTCTTTTTGATCATTTCTCAAATTCATTCTTTAAGAAAACTCTTTTGATTATGATATGAGGTAAGATTTTGCAACTCGTTTTCTATATATGTGTAACTCTTATATTTATTCCTTATTATTGATTTATTTTTTGTGGAACACATAGTCATGAACATTTTATGATGGGTGTTTCCAGATAGTGATCCAATGCATTGGGTAAATAGTTTGTCTCGTGAGATGTTATTTATGGGATTAGAGAGTAAACCTAATCCACTATGAGACTCTTTACCCCATGTGATAAAGAAGGAGATATTTTAAAATGCATATATAGCTCAACATTCTATATCCATCCTAGTAACACCAAGATGTACTGAGATCTCTAAGAATACTTATGGTGGGATAACATGATGAAGGAGATTTCAGAATATATCTCAAGGTTCTTGGTATGTCTGTAAGTTAAAGAAGAGCAACAAAATTCCAAAGGGATGATTCAACCATTTCCTATACCCATGTGTAAATAGGAGAATGTCACAATGTAATTTTTCATGGGTCTCCCAAAGACATCCAAGGGAAATAATGCAATATGGGTTGTGGTTGACCGACTCACAAAGACTGCCTATTTTATCGCTATTTGAGAAGATATATTTCTTGAAAAACTTGCAAAGATATAGGTTAAGGAAGTGGTGATACTTTATGGTGTTTCACTCTCGATTATCTATAACCGTGATCCAAGGTTCACATATAAATTTGGGAGGATTCTTCAACATTCTTTGAGTACTGAATTTAATTTTAGTATGACCTATCACCCCCAAACTGATAGCCACTTTAAAAGAACAATTCAGATGTTTGAAGATATAATGAGATATTGCTCTCTAGAATTTAAAGTTGGATAGGATCAACATCTCCCATTGGTTTAGTTATCATATAACAATACCTTCCACTCATGTATTTAGATGGCTCCATATGAATCTTTGTATAGAAAGAGATGTAGAACTCCAACCTATTAAGATGAAGATGGAAGAAGAAAGATACTTAGACCCAATCTTGAGCAAGAGATAATAGAGAAGGTTCAAGTCATCTAGAAACATATCAAATCTTATTAGGGTTAGAAAAAGAGCTATGTTGACAGCCGTAGAAGAGACTTGGAGTTCGATGTTGGAGATAAAGTATTCCTTTGAATATCACCATGGAAGAGAGTCATGCGGTTTGGAAAGAAAGGGAAGCTAATGCCAAGGTACATTGGCCCTTTTGAGATCCTTGACCATATAGGAGCCGTGGCCTATTAGCTTTCACTTCCACCAAATACGGATCAATTCCATGATGTGTTTCACGTATCACTCTTGAGGAATTACATACCAGATCCCTCACATATAGTAAACTTAGAGGTGATATAGCTGGAAGATGATCTCTCTTATGAGGAGCATCCAGTAAAGATTCTGGATAGGAGAGATAAGGTCCTACGCAACATGACAACCCATATTGTTAAATTGTTGTGGAGGAACCATAAGTTTTAAGAAGCTACTTAGGAACTAGAAGAGGCGATGAAGGAGAAGTAACCTCACCTATTTGTGTAAAATGAAATTTTGAGGGTAAAATTTCTTAAGCGGGGAAGAATTTAATGACCCAAAGTTTTATCAGTGGAATTACATTCTTATAATTATGCCTTATAGTACAATAACATTAGGAATCACAATGAAATATCATGATACTAAATACTATGTGACCATTAAACATAATTTTTCCACTACTATGTTTTGAATTTTGAAAATCTAACTTACACGGTTGTGTTTAGAGTGATTTTTGGAGTCTAATGAAACAAACAAAAAAATTTTGAATAGTAACCTACCCTTATGAATAGTAACCTGGCCTCATGAATAGTAATATGACCCTTATGAATAATAAATCATCCAAAATAATAGTAACCTCACCCATGAATGATTAAATAAAATTTAGGCATCTTATAAGTGATAATATGACCACAGTAAAAGAATTGGTATTTTTGTAAGTCATAAATAATTTAAAAGAAAATTTATTTTATAAAAATGTGTTCATAAATTAACAATTCTATGACTTCTGGTTTTAAGATAATTTTATATGAACTTATGTAATTTTTGAAAGCATTATAAAATCAGTTTTAATTTTAAAATATGTATTTTTCAAGTAAATTATGATTTTAATTAAAAATTAAATTAATCATATTTAGAAAACTATTTTTAGAAAAAGTGGAGTTCATTTTTTGATTCTACATGTCAAAAAATGGTTAGGGTGAATTTTTGAGATTTTTCTAAAATACTTGAATTTTTTTGAATAGTAAAATACATTAATTTACCCTATAAATACATTATAATTTTAATCCACTATTCCTAAAATCATGAGTGATGTAAGCACCCAAATATTGAACTCAAATGACCTATTTTCTATTTTTTTCATGGAATCATCACTATTTCTTATCCTGGTGAAAATTAATAAACTAATGATTAAAATATTAAGAAAACCCCTCTCCCCTCCATTATAAATACCACCCTCACACCCTCATTACTTCACACCTATAAAGTTTCAAGCCTTGTCTAAAATATGCCTAAACATATTCTCTATCCCCTCCCCCAAATCCAAGAGCTTTTGGTCTCATCAAAAGACCTAGCCTAGGTTCCTTAAGGAGGATTCAAGAGGTAATTCCTCTCTCTCTTTTCTTTCAACTTCCTTTCAAATTTCATTTCTTTCCTTCACTTATCCTCAACTTCTCTTATCAAAATTTCATGATAACTCCAGTATGATTGATATAATTGTATGATATTATGTTAATGTAATATTATTCATTATACACCTACCTCCCACTATTTTTAATAAAAAAGAAATTGTTGCTCGTGATGTGATAATTTACCTACATCATGGGCGATGCACTTCCATTTTCCATCAACACCTTCATGGTTGTAAATAAAACCAAATAATTATCGAAAATCGATTTTAAATTGTATGTTTTATCCCCCTTTTTTTGGAACTAACTTATTTACATGACACTAAGTGATAAAATAAAACAAGTTCATTGTGATCGAAAACGCCCCAAAATTAACCAAAAATGATCATCATTAAATTTTATCTAATGATTCATCCTCATGGTACATAAAATAATTCATTATAATATCATCTTTGGAATGTCACTAATATTATATATTAACAAATCTGGAAGTACAACCACATTTTAAATGAACATCCATTCATGAATACAAGTGAATCATTCAAGAAAATTATAAAAATGAAAATTCTTGAAAAATGAATTTAAACTCTATAACTCATCCAAAGGACCATTAAAACCTTAATTAAACTATAATTAACCATGTTAATTTATAAAAGGGTTTGTAATTGTTAATTAATTAATCTAATGTTGTTATACAGGACATTAAAGCGAAGAAAGCATTTGGATACAAGGTAAGGGGAAATTCTCAAACCCAACTCTATTTCATTGGGTTTTCCCTATTCAACCCATTTTCAGTATGGATATGCCTCAAAAATAATTTACTCATAATTATATTACCTTTTCTGGGATATACATGTTCTATAATTGATTTTATGAAAAACCCAATGTTTTCTAAAAGAACTCTTCTTTAAAATAAACATACCCTTTTTACTTCTTGAATATTGTTTCACTCTTCACTCAAGGTTAATGGTTTGATGTTAAGAATTGTATTCCATATTTCTTTTGGGAACCAAATTTTTCTGAATTTATGATGTGAAGCCCATTTCTTTCCATGGTTTATTTTATGTTCACATTTGAAATATTTTCAATGTGGCATGTATGATAATGTAAATGTTATGATGAGATGGGTGCGCCCAGAATTATATAGCGCAATATGAATGTTTGAATGTGAAGGGTGCACCCAAAATTATACAATTCTCCAATGAATTGGGTAAAGTGACGAATCTCATGATTTAAAGTGAAATTATGTGTGAACATGATGCTATATTTGTTCACAAATATGTGTGGTATTTGACCACTAAGACATGGTGTTTCATTTTTTGCATTTCCACATTTCAAGTCTTTTATTAATGATTCCTCTCATGTTCATGTTACTTTTACTATGTTATGATTATGATCACCTATTGTTATATTGTTCATTTATATCCTCTTACTGGTCTTTTAGCTCACCCCTTTTTGATGTATATCTTCAGGTGACTACATGTACTAAGGAGAGTTCAAGAGACAATAAGAAGCTAAAGAAGAAGGAATTAAATAAATGTTTATGATTGATGTTGTAAATGTTATGTTTGGTCCTAGTTTTCCCAAGACACTAAACCTCTTGATACTCATGGTGTAATACTATTTTTTTTATCTTTATAATTATTTAATAGTAATTTAAGAAAAGTCTGGGTCAATATAGTATGTATCATAGGAAAGGTTTAGTTGATTTGGGAATTAGTATTAGTGAACCCTATAGAAAACCTCTCGTATGAGACTAAGTAAAAATATGAACACAAGAAGATTTACATAGGGATCCCATAAGTTATGATTTTAGTGAAAATTATACAAATGAATAAGTTATTTATTCATGACTTGTTGACTTATGATTTGTTCTAACCTTTTCTATTTTATAAAATGGTGGGAACCAGGAGAAACCGTGCCAATATCCCGTGTGAGGGACAATGAAACGTTATCCTGAATGAAATCCCCAACGCTTTAGGAGTTGGAGTTCAAAACTTCATGGCGATGCTTACCCAACTATCTCAGGTTTTTAATAATAACCTGAATAATGAGGAACATCCTCCTTCACCAAAGAGGGAGCAGCTAACTATCGAGTGTTTTATGTGGCAACGACCACCGAAGTTTAGTGGATATTCTGATCCACTAGTTACAGAACAGTGGGTCAAATCCATGGAGAAGGTTACACTAGACATTTATCATCTAGATGGAGGGGCTGATCAATGGTGGGCATTGATTAAGAACACCAAGCCAAGATATGGAATGAGAAGACTTTAAGATCATGTTTCTTAACAAGTATTTCCCATGAACTCTTCATACAAAGATGGAGATAGAATTCATAGAGATCAACAAAAAGGAATGAGAATATGTCACAATCTATGAAGTGATTTTCAAAAGGATTGAAAGGTACGCTTTGGGTTTTGTTATCAACAATGATAACAAAATTGATAGATTCGTTAGTGGATTAAAACCACACCTTCAGAAGTCTCTTGTAATTCAAGACTTTGGGAGTTATTAATAAGTTATTTGGTGTTCCATCAAAGTGGTGATGGAGTTTGGAGAATGGTCCCATGGATATGGTGATAAGAAATGAAATATGGAGTTTCAAGATGGAGGATCTAATGATAAAGGTGGGAATAAAACTCAATGACCCACATGCCAAAAGTGTGGGAAGTTGCATCATGGGAACTGCCTCAAAGGGATGGGGAAATGCTTAAAATGTGAGAAAGAATGACACCATGCTCAAGAGTGTCAAAAATACATGAGAAGGAAGGATAATGTAGTGGAATAAATGGGAGCCCCATCCACAGTTCAATGCTAAAACTATAGCGAGCAAGGGAACTATTCAAGCTAGTGTACTAAACCTCGAGTCCTCAAAGGTAATTAGCATCATAAACCACCCAATACAAAGGAAAAAGGGAAGGCTTATTCCATCACTACTGAAAAAGTGGATCAAGATAATGAATTTGTACAAGGTACACTTCCTATTCACTCAAGAATGGAAAAAGTCTTATTTGATTCTAGTTCTACGCATTCCTTTATATCTTGAAAGTTTTCTAGAACTATAGAATCAAAGCTTCAAAACCTTAAAGTAGAGATATATTTAAAAACACAAAGTGGTTAAATCATTGCAACCCAAGTGTTTGACTCTTCTTCTCTTGGCAAATGCGGGAAGATTCTTACCGATAGCTGGGTACTACCAACATTTTGTGAGAAATTTCTCACGATTTTCAAGCCTGCTAACTAAGTTAACAAGGAAAGGGGTAAAGTATGTATGGACAAAAGAATGTGAGGGAAGCTTCAAGGAGCTAAAGATAAGGCTGATCAATGCACCTATACTCACACTACTGGAAATTGGAGAAAGTTTTGTGATATACATCAATGCTTCAAAGAAATTATTGGGTTGTGTACTCATGAAAAATGATAATGTGGTAGTCTATGCCTCGTGACAGTTGAAGATCCATGAGAAGAACTACCTGACACATGATCTAGAACTGGTAGCCATGATTTTTTCCTTGAAAATATGGTGGCACTACCTTTATGGTGAGAGGTGTGACATATATACTGACCACAATATCCTAAAGTATATATTCACACAAAAGGATCTCAATATGCATCAAAGGATATGGTTAGAGATAATCAAGGACTACATTTTCTTTATTCACTACCATCCTGGAAAGGAGAACAAGGTAGTTGATGCTCTAAGTTGAAAATAACCTACTACTCTATCCATGTTATGGATTGAGAAAGACCCTATCTTCTTGGATATTCAAAGGATGGATTTGGAAATCATAAGGGAAGGGGATACATCATACCTTTCCCAAATCATTTTGCAACCATCTATCCAAGAGAGGATTAAGGAGGCACAAAGGTATGATCTGGAGTTACAAAATAAGGGGAATGTAGTAAAGGATGGGAAGCTGCAAGAGTTCCATATCGATGATGATGGTGTGATTCGTTTTGGAACATGAATTTGTGTGCCTTCATCACCCAGGATAAAGGAGCTATTGGAAAATACACATATCCCAACATTATTTATCCATCCTGGTAACACCAAGATGTACTGATATCTCTGAGAATACTTCTGGTGGGATAACATGAAGAAAGTGACTTCGGAATATATATCAAGGTTCTTGGTATGCCAGAAAGTTAAAGAAGAGAAAAAAAAAGTCCAAAGGGATGATGCAACCATTGCTATACCCATATGGAAATAGGATAATGTCACGATGGACTTTATCATGGGTATCCTAAAGACGTCCAAGGGAAATAATGTGATATGGGTTGTGGTTGACCGACTCACAGAGACTGCCCATTTTATCATTATTCGGGAAGATATCTTTCTTTAACAACTTACAATGATATATATGAAGGAATTGGTGAGACTGTATGGTGTTCTACTCTTGATTATCTATGACCATGATCCATGGTTAACATCTAAATTAGGGAGGAGTCCTCAACATGCTTTGAGTACTAAATTTAATTTCAGCACGACCTATCACCCCCAAACTGATAGCCAATCTGAAAGAACTATTCAAATGATTTAAGATATGCTAAGATACTTCTCTCTAGAATTTAAAGGTGGATGGTATCATCATCTCCCATTAGTTTAGTTCTCATAAAAAAATATCTTCCACTTGAGTATTCAGATGGTTCCATATGAAGCTTTGTATGAAAATCAATGTAGAACTCCAACCTATTGAGATGAAGTTAGAGAAAAAAAGCTAGTTGGATCAAATATTTTGATAAAGATAATAGATAAGTTTAATGTCATCTAGAAACATATCAAATCTTCTTAGAGTCGGCAAAAGAGACATGATGACAACTGTCGAAGGGACATGGAGTTAAATGTTGGAGATAAAGTCTTCCTTTGAATATCACAATGGAAGAGAGTCATGAAATTTGGAAAGAAAGGGAAGGTAAGCCCAAGGTACATTGGTCGCTTTGAGATCCTTGACCGTATAGGAGCCATGTCCTATCAGATTTCACTTCCACAAAATATGGATCAAGTTCATGATGTGTTTCACGTATCACACCTAAGGAATTACATACCAGATCCCTCACATGTACTGAACTCAGAGGTGGTGCAGCTGGAAGATGATATCTCTTATGAGAAGCAGCTAGTATAGATTCTAGACAGGAGAGATAAGGTCATACACAACAAGGAAACCCATAATGTTAAAGTGTTGTGGAGGAACCATAATTTTGAAGAAGATAGTTGGGAACTGGAAGATGCGATGAAGGAGAATTACCCTCACCTGTTTGTGTAAAATGAAATTTCGAGGGCAAAATTTCATAACAGGGGAAGAATGTAATGACCCAAAGTTTTATCAATGTAATTACCTTCTTATAATTATGCCTTATAGTACAATCACATTAGGAATCACAATGACATATCATGATACTAAATACTATGTGAGCATTAAACATAATCTTTCCACTTCTATGTTTTAAATTTTGAAAATCTAACATACACGGTTGTGTGTAGGGTGATTTTTGGAGTCTAACGAAACAAACATAATTTTTGGTGAATAGTAACCTACCCTTATGAATAGTAACCTACCATCATGAATAGTAATATGACCCTTATGAATAATAAATTGTCTAAAATAATAGTAACCTCACCCATGAATGATTAAATAAAATTTAGGCGCCTTATAAGTGATAATATGACCATAGTAAAAGTATTGGTATTTTTGTAAGTAATAAATAATTTAAAAAAAAATTATTTTCCAAAAATGTGTTCATAAATTAACAATTCTATGACTTCTGGTTTTAAGATATTTTTATAAGAACTTATGTAATTTTTTAAATCATTATAAAATCAGTTTTAATTTTAAAATTTTACGTTTTCAATAAATTATGATTTTAATTAAAAATTAAATTATTCATATTTAGAAAATTATTTTTGAAAAAATGGAGATCATTTTTTGATTCTACATGTCAAAAAATGGTTAGGGTGAATTTTTTATATTTTTATGAAATACTTGAATTTTCAGTGAATAGTAAAATACATTAATTTACCCTATAAATACATTACAATTTAAATCTACTATTCATGACTTCATGAGTGATATAAGCACCAAAATTTAGAACTTTCATTCTCTATTTACTATTTTTGGTTATGGAATCATCACTATTTCTTATCTTGGTGTAAATTAATAATCTAATGATTAAAATATTAAGAAAACCCCTCTCCCCTCCATTATAAATACCACCCCTCACACCCTCAATACTTCACACCTATCAAGCTTCAATACTTGTCTAAAATCTACCCAAACATCTTCTCTGTCCCCTCCCCCACATCCAAGAGATTTTTTTCTCATCGAAATACCAATCATAGGTTTTTTAAGGAGGATCTCAAGAGGATGATTCAAGAGGTAATTCCTCTCTCTCTTTTCTTTCAATTTCCTTTCAAATTTCATTTCTTTTCTTCCCTTATCCTGAACTTATCTTATCCAAATTTCATGATAACTCCATTATTATGGATATACTAGTATGATATCATGTTAATGGAAGATTATTCATTATACTCCTCCCTCCCACTCTTTGTTAATAAAAAATAAATTGTTGCCCATGATGTGATAATTTACCTACATCATGGGTGATGCACTTCCATTTTCCTTCAACGCCATCAAGTCAGTAAATAAAACCATAAAATTGTTTAAAATAGATTATAAATTTTGTGTTTTAACCCCTTTTATTTTCTGAAACTAACTTATTTACCTTACACTAAGTGATAAAATAAAACAAGTTCGTTGTGATCGAAAAACCACCCGAATTAACCAAAAATAATCATCATTAAATATTATCTAATGATTCATCATCATGGTACATAAACTATTCATTATAAGATAATTTATATATTTTTAATGTCACTAATATTATATATTAACAAATCTAGATGTACAACCAAATTTTAAATGAACTTCCATTCATGAATACAAGTGAACCGTTCAAGAAAATTATAAAAACAAACATTCCCGAACAACAAATTTAAACTCTATAACTCATCCAAAGGTCCATAAAAGAAATTAATGAAAATATAATGAACCATGTTCATGTATAAAAGTTTATTTAATTGTTAATTAATTAATATAATGTGGTTATACAGGTCATTAAAGTGACAAAATCATTCAGATACAAGTTAAGGGGAAATTCTCGAACCCAACTCTCTTTATTTGGGTTTCCCTTATTCAACCCACTTTCAGTATGGATATGCCTTAAAAATAATTTAATCATAATTATATTACCTTTTATAGGATATAAAAGTTCTCTAATTGATTTTATTAAAAACCCAATGTTTTCCAAAAGAACTCTTTTTTCAAATAAACACACCCTTTTTTACTTATTGAATATTGTTTCACTCTTCACTCAAGGTGAATGGTTCCATGTCAATAATGATATTCCATATTTCTTTTAGTAACCAAATTATTATGAATGTATGATGTGAAACCCATTTCTTTTCATGGGTTATTTTATATTCAATTTTGAAATATTTTCAATGTGGCATGCATGATAATGTAAATGTTATAATGAGACAGGTGCGCCCAGAATTATATAGTTCAATATGAATGTTTGAATGTGATGGGTGCACCTGGAATTATACAGCGCTCCAATGCATTGGGTAAAGTGATGAATCTCGTGAGTTAAAGTGAAATGATTCTGTGGACATGACGCTATATTTGTACACAATTGTGTGTGGTAGTTGACTACTAAGACATGATGTTTCATTTTTATGCATAGCCACATTTCACGTCTTTTGTTAATGATTCCTATCATGTTCATGATCCATTGCCTATGTTATGATTGTTCTCAAACATTGTAATATTGTTCATGTCAATCCTCTTATTGTTCTTTTAGCTCACCCCTTTTTGATGTTTATCCTCAGGTGACTACGCGCACAAAGGAGAGTTCAAGAGCCAATAAGAAGCTAGAGAAGAAGGAGTTAAATAAATGTTTATACTTGATATTGTAAATGTTATGTTTGGTCCTAGTTTTCCCAAGACACTAAAACTATGGATCCTCATGGTGTAATACTATTATGTTTTTTCTCTTTATAATGATGTAATAGTAATGTAAGAAAAGGCTGGCTCACTATATTGAATATGGTCACATGAAGAAAGTGGGGAGAAAAGAATAAACAAAAAAGTGAGGATCAAATATCAACCATTGTTTAGGTTTACCTTTTCTAAATTATGGGGAAAGTTATGAATGCACAAAATAAGGAATAATCCATGAAGAAACGTCAATTCCTATTTCTAGGAAGATAATCAAACAACCATAATCAACCACTGATCCACAAATCAATATTTTTTGGTTAATTGATTCACATTCAACCTGGGATAACAAAATAGGAATAATCTAAATAAAACAAATTCCCTACCTCAAGATTAGTTTGATCATTGATGAATAATATTTTTGCATCACTGTCGTTGGCAAGATCTATGAGATTTGTTGGCACACCGATTACTAAATCATGATCTGTTGGCATTTTTCCAAGAAATCTCCTCCAAATGATCCTCTATAAATCCCTAGATTTATGCAGCTAACCCTAGGTATTTTCCATAATATGGATTTTATATCATGGGATTAGGCCATGATGATTAAACAAAAAAATAATTTCATTTATTTTTTTTATCATTCTCACCCGCAACTACAATTTAATAAAACACCCAATGCCAATAAAGGTTATATATTTCCTGGGGTAAAATCCAAATTTCAGATTTAATGGAAGTCTTAGTTTTCTAAATCAAGACTACATTTGGTAGTTATTCTATTATTTTAGAAAACAAATGTCCATGATATAATATTTTTATTATTTTTATTATATCAAAACCGAGAATCCTTGGGTCTCAAAATCTCATGCTGACTTAGCTCCTGGATTTGAAAATATTATTTAAAATATTCCAAATCATTATAAAGAAAAAATAGAGTCATTACAAAAAAAATTACAAGTGTGGTATAGGAAATTTCACATAGTATTATAATATAAAAGGAAATTATATGTGTCAGAGTTCCCACTACCTAATCAACCCCCTTAGGAAGCAAGTGGTGATGAGAAATATACTTACAGGAGACTCATTAATGACACGTTTTATGTTTATATCACATTTTTATCATCAATTTCCAAAGAGTTGAAAATGAAACATGAGTAAATGGATGGTTATACCATGTTATCTCATATATGAGAAGTCTATGAGTAGAAATTGAAGCAAGAAATCAATGATATTATAATCACACTGATCATGTATAGGTTGAAACATATAACTTAATTTGTTCCCCATGTACTCAGGATGACAGAGTGCATTAATAGACTAGAAGAATTGGGATTCATGTCGAATTAATAAATTTCAATTTATCTCATTATCTCATCCTTACCACCCAATTTATCCAGTTTCATTGAGAATTATAAAACGAATAGTATATAAAAACCACTTTGATATCTTTTGAGATTGGTTCTCTAAGAAGATGATAATTTAAACAAAGATAAATTTTTAATTCTTAAGGTGAATAATAAGAAGAAAAAAAAAGAAAAAATAATAATTATAAGTAGAAAAACCAAATTAACTTTCACAATTTCCTTCAAAGAAACCAAATATAAAGAGGGAGAGAATTAAACATGAGGATATTTTCTTTTCATGTGGAAAGATAGGTCACTGGAAGAGAAATTGAAATGACTTGAAGAAGAAGAAATCACAAGCTTCTACTTCATGTATATTCATCATTAAATTAAATATTTCATGTATATTATTTGGTAATCATATACAATATGTCTTTACATATTTGTTTATAAATATAGAAATCAGGGAATTCAAGAAACTTTACTAGAAATCAAGGTGTGTTCTCCAAGAAGATAAGAAAGGATGATTCCTGCATCAGTGGAGAGAAGCACCTGATTTTTATTACCAAGTGAATGGATCTTGTGATATTATAATTGTGTGTTGAATAATACTAGAACATTTTGTTTTGAATGTTGTTTATGGTATTTCATGCAAAATTAATAGTTTAATAGTACATGAATCATCATTAATAAATAATGGATATAAAATGTAAAAATCACACCTAGTATTGGAAAGATAAATATTTTTTAAATAAAAATTTAAGCAGTTTTAAATCATATACCTAGTATAGTATTACACTATTTAGAGATAAGAACCTTAGATACTATCTACACACCTACTTATCAAGTATTAGATATAAAAACCTTTATAAATAAAGGATTTCCCAAAATCTTCCTAAATTAGTTCATCAAGATAGTGTAGACTATTTCAAGTATAATTTCTAGGTAAATTCATATACTTTATGAGATTCCTTTAACTAGATTAAGGTATTTAAAAGTGGTGATAGGAATATACTTGGTAAAGTTATTGGATCCTCTGGGCAGGATTATCGAAGTTCATCTTAACCAAGTATTCATTGATCATTTAAATATAGAGTGGATTAATTATTAAACTTTATACACATCAGAGCTATAATATAAGTAAAAGGATGATCAATGGTGATTATTATAAGTCATGAAAAATATTCAATTATCTTTTTGATAAATGCTTCACAAATAACAGTTTTCACCCATAACCAAATATAATGAAAAATGGATATCATATGAGTTTTTACATAGAAAAATCATATGAAGTAAATCAATTATTTCATAAAATCATATTTTCTTGATGAAAATAGTTTGTTAAGGCTAAGTCAGTATACAAACTTTCATCAGGAAATAAAAAAATCACATCTCATGTAATTACCTAATATTTATTTTTCACACTTCGTGAATCCCTAAGATAGAAACATGCTATACAAGATATGGACTATATTTATATAAAATGGTTCATGTATCTATTTGATATAGTGGGAGAAATACTGACTTGGGTTAATTTAATGAAAAATATTCACAAATAGTTGGCATAGAAAAAATTTCCACAAGAGCTTGTGGAAAGAAAATGTTTCGTAAACACATAACTATGTAGTGAAGATAAAACCAAAGTGATATGGTTTTATCATCATCAATTAAAGGTGATATATTATTCAAATAGAATAATTAAATTTATATTATATAATGAAGTATTAAATAAAAATAAACTTTATTACACAAGTTTATATGAATTAAAAAAAATCCATGTACCAAAATTAGTTTAGCATTTTAGTGACTTCTCTAATTGATATAAATCCATTGGTGGGTATTCATGAGAAACAGTACATGGATGTTATAATCATGGTACCAATAAAACTTTATTTGTTATACCAAGTCATTATTCTTAAATCCATTACAATTTTACTTATTATAACAAATTTCTTTTATCATTATATTGGGAATTGGATGTCAATAACACCTTTCAGAGATGGTGTCTATATGAAATATACATAAAGGGTTTGTGACACTATCAAAGCCAATATTGAATGAAATTTATAGAGTTACATTTATGGATTAATGTAAGAATTATGATCATAGAATATATTTTTGGAACAAAATCATTCCATGTTTCTAGAAGTGGTTTGTGGAAACAACATTTTTTTCTAAGTAAATATGTTTTCAACGTATATAAAATGGTTTTTTAGTCTTTCAGTTAGTTAAGACTATAATAAAAGTAACTCTAAAAATATTATCTTAAATTAGAAACCTAATTTCTAGGTAATAATATCTACTATGGTATATATAAGGGTTTCCTAGACCAATTCAAAAAATATATATTGATAAGGTATTGAAATACCAATTGGAACAATTTGAGAGAGAATTGTTTTCAATGTCACATGGCATAAATCTCACTAATAATACATGTATGAGACATAAGAGGAGATTAAAATAGTAACTAGAACTCCAAAAGTTTCATTAGTGCATCCATCACATATATCATTCCATATATTAGATGAGATATCCAAAAAGTAATTGGGAAAGTACAAGGGATATCTACCTAGTGATTAGATATAATGGAACACTAGTTTTGAGGGGGGAAACTAGTATTCCACAAGATCAATATGATATAATTTCACAATTTGGGTGAGGAAATGAGAAAGAGAATCTGATTCAACATAGTGGTATCTATATATAAAAATAACATGAATTTGTGGCTTCTAATTTAGCTAAAAAACTTAAAATACACAAATATTTGTTCCAATTCTTGTAATTGTACCAAAAGTACTAATCAATATGTCAAGATTATGATAGAGGGAAAAGAGATAATACTTGGGGATATCATCTCATGGTAGGTTTTACTCAAGGAGGTGAAGTCATAGAAAACAAAAAATACATGCCTGAAAAAGTAGTGGGTCCAATGACATAACTTAGTAGAAAGCATGATCTTCTCAGGTGAGAGAAAAAATATTGATCGTTAGTAAGTTGGATCAAGTGAAAGTGAGATTATTGTAAAAATGGGTTTACTAGACCCAACTTGAAAAGTAATTTTTTATTACGAAATCATGTATATATAGTTATGCATGATGAATACTTACCATAATAGTGTTTACACTTCTGTATCCACTATTTAAATGGTAATGTCCTTATATTATTTTTCATATCAAAAGGTTAAATTAGTTCTCAACTATAATGAGAACCTCAAGATACTATGAAATTAATATTAAATATATTTCATATAGTCTAGATAAATCATACTAACTAGAAAAATATGAAGTCTTCCTATCAGGTGTTGGAGGCTCATAAGCATTGAGACTTTCTCATGAAGTTATCGCTTAGTGATCTCAAGTAGAGGAGATTGTGAGGTCTGCCCCGCCAGTAGGCACACCAAATGTTTCAGGTGTCATTGGTTGTTCCTATTTAAAAGTACATGTATTAGTATCATGACTTGAGATCATTATCAATGTGTACCACTTAATCACGTACTTTTATTTAATATTAAAACCATGACATTTATGTTGTGGTGAGGTACCTTGCATTGGGTGTGTCATTGATGGTATGACATTTTTTGAATGTTCCTGAGAGTTTTTATAACTTTTGATATATTGGGAAGTCTTGGGCCCATTTTACTAGGGTGGTAGTACCTTTATTAAATCCATGTACATGGTTATTAAAGGAAATTCTATCTAGTAAGGTCATGAATAAATAAAGTAAGAAAAGATGATGATATGAAGTGTGTGTCCTGCTTTATGAGATATCACAAGACAAAGATATTATATTACATGATGTGTGTTCGTAGGAGTTTTTTGTTTCTATGAATAAATTGTATCTCCTTAGGGACCTTGATGGGTTTATATACTCTACTCCTAGTATGTTATTATAACTCACTTCTATCAATATAATGTCTTAGAGGGTCACACACTAAGCATATTCAAAATCTTGACCAATTCTTGATAATTGAAGGTTAGGATATGGTGGGACCTAAAATGGTGGTTGGGTAAGATCCATGTTTATACAATTGAAAAGTAAATAAATAAATTCAATATTATTTGAGTCTTTAATAATAAACATTGAATTTATTTACTTATTATATTCAAAAGTTATTCATTGAATACAATATAAAAATATTTTTCAAAAAAATATTTAATATTTAATATTCAAGGTTCATTTAATATTTATGGGAGAAGCAAGTCGAATTAATGACTTTAATTTGATCACATAATATATTTTATGTGTTAAAAGTATGTGATATAATATCCACAACATTTTTGGAAAGTTTTAAGTGTCATTTGTTTTGTTTTTGGGTACATTTAAAGGGTTAACTTCCATAAGTACCTAAATAAAATTTAGGGAAGTTATAACCAAAGAATATAAGAATTTTATGACCTGGAATGGGATAGCGAACGATTTTATAGAATTATATCTCCCCTACACCTCCCTATAAATTCAAAGAGAGAGAAAGTGAAGGTAATATCAAAGATCATTCAATCCAAGTTATAGTATTTTTAGTTTGATCTTTTCTGATCCTAATGATGTCGAAGAGACTTCAATTCTCCATGATAGTAACCAAATTTCATAGAAATATGTTCAATCAAGCTTCTAGATCACATGTGGATGATCTATAGGGTTCTGGGTTTAGTTCCTTTGAGTGAAGATCATCAATGATGAGAGAAATTTATTTCCGATCGAAATCGGGTGAGGTACAATTTCAATATTATTTTTCATTATTTATTCTTAATGATTAATTATTTTACATACAAACCATCGATTATTATGATTTGAGGTATATCATATTTGATGTTTTTACATAAATCTAGACCCAAAAATTTGAAAATACCATTTTTACACTTTTACAAAGCCCTGAGATCCTTTATTTTCACTATTCTTGGATTTTCTAGTGGAAAGACACCTCTTATAGTGACTGAAACCAAGATTGTGATTTATGGAATACCTATAAACACATGTTTAATACATTCCATTAAAATATAAAAATATTTAGAGGGGAAATGTATAGGTTTCTTCCCCATTGGAACTTCCATGAAATTCCACTAGAACTTTCAGTTCTCTTATTCTTGGGTTTTATACTAGGAAGACGCCTTAAGGGATGATTGAAATTTACAATGAAATTTTTGGAATCCAAAAAAACAATTTACACTAAAATTTTGCAGGCTTGAGATGGGAAATGGATAGATTTATTCTTTACTAGAAATTACATGAAATTAAACTAGAACCTCTAGGCCTCATACTCTTGAAAGTTCTAGTGGGAATTCACCTCAAGGGATGACTAAAAGTTCCATTGAAATATTTGAATCTCTACCAACACTTTCTAATGAAATTTTATAGGCTTGTGAGGGTAAATGGATAGGTTTATGACCCATAATAACTTCCATGAAATTACATTGGAACTTCCAATAGAACTTTCTGTCCACCTATTCTTGGAAGTTCCAATGGGAAACCATGTCAAGGGATGACTTAAAGTTCCACTAAAATTTATGGAATCCCCACTAATACTTTCCACTAATTTTTTTCAAGATTGTGAGAGGTAAGGGATAGGTTGATTCCACAAAATAACTTCCATGAAATTCCATTAGAACTTTAAGTGGAACTTTTATTCCTCCTATTCTTGAAAGTTCCAGAGGGAATCCACTTGAAAGGATGACTAAAATTTATACTGAAATTTTTGGAATCCCCACCAACAATTTCCATTGAAATTTTTAAGGCTTGATAGGGGAAATGGATAAATTTATTCCCCACTGGAACTTCCATGAAATTCCACTATAACTTCATGTGTAACTTCCAATACTCCTATTATTGAAAGTTTAAGTAGTAATCCACCTCAAGGGATGACTGAAAGTTATATTAAAATTTATAGAATCCCCACCAACACTTTCCACTAAAATTTTACAAGATTAAGAGGGGTAATCGATAGGTTTCATATGATGGTATCAGGGCACGCAGTAGAAGATGGATCAAGGAATTAAAAAAAATCATAAGAAATCACAATATCCACATTATCACTAGACAATCAAATCCTAGTACGAATATCTGAGATCCCATGTGATTTTTTTAATCACAAAAATTAATCGAATAATTTCCTCATTCGATCTAAAGTCATGTTTTTCAACTATTTGTCATAAAAGACTATTTCTAAAAGTAATAGAAGCTAGATCCCACTATAACATCCAAAAACACTTAAAAAGTTTGCAGGAGTGTCAATCATTGAGTTTAAAGTGTTATCATAATGATCTAACAATTCCTTTTATTTCTTGATGATCACAACCGCATCAATCCATAGATCTGTGAAGTTGACCTTTAATAAAAGGTTTGTATCAAGAAACTATCTCTATAGGATGTAGGAAGAGGAGATAATGTCTCTCAAAATTAAAATATAAATAGTGAATCTCATGAGAACCTCCTCTTCTTTATATAGTGAGGTCCATAATATCCATAAATGGCTCCTCGATGCCTGAATATTTATTACCTACTAAATAAACCATAAATGATGTGTTATGACCCACTAAATATGACATAAATGTAATTTATATTTTTATCACTTACTTATAATATAATAAATTTATTTTATGATAAAAAATAATCCATAAAATTGACTCATTATTCCCATAATTATTAAACAAATCTTGAATATTAAAATAATATTCATTCGTATAATATTTTCCATGTATTTACTTTAATAATTATAAATAATTTTAATCAATAAATTCAAAAAAATTATTTTAAACATGAATAATATGAATTTATTTATTTCTTGGTCATTGTATATAATTGGAAATTACTTTAACCCTAGTGGTGGGTCCCACCATATCCTAATCTCTTGTTCATCAGAATAAGGAAGGCTTTTGAATAAGCTAAGTGTGTGACCCTCTATGCCTTTATCTCGATAGTTTTGAATGTTACTCGCAAACTAGGAGTGGAGTCTAGAAACCCATTAAGGCCCCTAAAGAGATAAGGTATATTCATAGAAATGAAAACCTTTCCTAAGAAAACATGTGGTGTAATATAATCTCTTTGTCTCATGATATCTCATAAAGAAGGATGCACGCTTTGTATCATAACACTTTCTTGATTTATTGTTTGTTGACCTTACCAGATGAAATTAACTTCTTCTACCATAACTATGGATTTAGTGAAGGTGATACATCTTGATCAAATAGCCCTGAGATATCACTTCCTTTCATAAGTGAAAAAATTATCTTTATTATTCAATCAATATCAAACTACCAATGACACACCTGACATAAGATACCTTGCTATGACTTCAATGCCATAGTTTTTTCCTTGCATATAAGTAAAAAAAATAAATTTGTATATATTCATAATAATCTAGGCTATTACTCATGTTCATAGATTGGAACAAAAAGTGACACATGAAACAAGTGGTGTTTCTATTGACGGGTTATTTCTCATGATCTCATCTACTCGAGATTGCCAAGGGTGAACTTCATGATAAGAAGTCTTAATGATCATGATCCCCCAGCACCTGATAGTAAAACATAATATGTGTCCTATAAGTATGATGTATCTAGACCATAGGAAATAAGTTAAATATTATTTTCATAATATCTTAAAGCTATCATTATATCCTGAGAACCTGTAAGATCCTGTCTTTTTTAGGTACATCCCTCTTTGAGTTTTTCATTTGAGGCTTGGTGGTTGAGTCTTATTCAGATATGGAGATCCATTGTTGGGTAAAATTAACTATGGTTTGAGGATTTTTTTTAATTAATGTAGTCAAGTTATAAACGTGTTAAATTGGATTATGAGGGTTTTACAAGAGTTTGGATGGATTCGGAGGTAATTTGGGCCATCTCTGTGGAAACAGGGCTTGAAACTATCTATGGTAAATTTACATGTTTTATACATCTTAAAGGATGTGTAACAGTTCCATTTAACAAACCATGAACGTGGTTTATGATTTGAAAGTAATTCACGCCATGAATCCATTAAATTTCATGTAATGCTTGAGTAGGGTTAAATTAACTCGAGAGGATGTGTTTTTTTTTCACATTGATTAAATCAAGAAATAAACTTATTGTAATTATTAAACCTCATGTAAGTCACAGACCAATAATTTTTAGGTGTGTTGTGTATTTTATATTTCCTCATTTCTTAAGTTCATCTTTTCCTCTCTCAACCTAGAATGGATTCCATGCGATCTTGGATCCTTTCCATCCCTTACATAAATCCCTAGTGAGTCATTCTATTTAGATTTCCCCTTATCTACCTTTGTTCTCCATCCATTTAGGTGTAATATCTTGACCTTGGCCATTTTTGGTTTTTATCATGATTGATTATGATCTAGGATTCTTCTTGCGATCATCCACTCCTTCATTATTTGGAGAATATTGATGGAATCATTGGTTGATCATTAGTTAAAGGTAGGGGTCTAAACCTTAACCCTATGGTATATTTAACTACAAAGTCTGTTAAATATTGTGATAGTGCCAACATTATTTTTACCTAAAATAATTAAATGATGAATTGGATTATTCCTTGGAATCCCTTTGGATTCAATTGTTATTAACCTGGCCTATGGCCACCATTCGGGTGAGTAAACCCTTGATTATAAATGAGTTGACTAATGGATTAAAGCATGTTTAGCATGATATAAATTTTTGGGGATTGATTGATATATATTCACCTTGTCTTGGCTTGATTATTGAAATGACTGGAATGTTGTTGGTTTATTACCAAATGATAAACATTATGGGTAATTGAAAGATAAATGGTAATTTTAAAAAATTAACCATTAAGCCTTATGATTTTATATTGTGATATCCTTATTTCTATTCCCAATGATTCATGTTTTGATGCTTATATAGTTGGATATTCCCATCGAAACTTGCTGAAATGCTTATATACTAGGCTTGTCTCTGATACATGCCGAAATTCTTATATACCATGCTTGGCCCAGTGAAACTTGATGAAATGATTATATATCAGTCTTGGCCCTAATACATGATAAAATGATTATATAACTAGATCATCCTTGATTCATGGATTAAATTCTTATATAGCAGGTTTGACCCTGTTTTGTGTGATTTATACCATGGATATATGGTTATGGTTGGTATGGTCTGGTGACATTCTCAGAGACATTCCGGTATGGCATTGAAGAAAGTTATGATTTAATATCAAAATATGGTTAAGGTTGGAATGGTCAGGAGACATGCTCATAGATATTCCTATGTGGTGCCATATAGGTTGACTTGGAATTAATTTAATTGTTTAATTAATTAATACACTTTTTTATTTCATTATTACATGAACTTATTATCATATTGGTCATGTTTACATGGTGGTGTCGACCTAATGAGTTATAATCACACCCTATTTGGGACAATTTTTGGTAACTGAGTAGATTACATGGATACGTGATTGGGTAAGGGTGAGGGAACTTGTTGTTCAGTATTGATTACTGGATGGAATGAAGTTTTGAGATGGGACCAACATAGGGCTCAGGACCAGGGAATTTTGAGCCTTTATTTTAGTTTGTTAGTGTTTTATTTATATTACTTATAGCATGGAATTTAGTTACATTTCAAACCATCATTAAATTATTCCTTTATTATTTATTGGATTATTCATTTGGATTTTATTGTTTTTTTTCATTGTATTTTATTGTTTCCATTATTTCTACTACTCTGATATTTATTGTTATATGATTATTCCATTATTTTTTAACTTATAAACCAGGGTTTATAGTATCCCCACTATACTTATCACACCCCCTATGTTATTCGACAGCCTCTAGTATATGGGGAGGTATGCTTGAGGTCCTATAACCAACCCATTTTGGCCACATGAGAGAGTGTCAGATCAGGGTATGTTACAAAGTGGTATCAAAGGACCAGGTTTCTTTTCTTTTTATTTATTATTTAGGAAAGGTAGAAAGGAGACTATGATGTATCGAGACTTGGTAATGAGCTTTTTCATGGGAATATCTCACCCATGTAAAAGGGAAAATCTACGTTCCCAAAGATGGGATTACTTCTTATATTGTTCACTTATTATAGTTAATGTTATTTCACCTTGGGTGATTCACATGTTGTGTGAGGTTATTATTTTTTGATGTTATTATTTCTTGAGATTTCCACTTATGGCATGGTATGACATGATATGAGTATTCATGCAACATGATAGGCATGTAGATATATTTATTGAAATGCATTTTTCATGATAGGGACATATTTATAGTATGTGATATATGATTTCTTGTTTGAACTGTGATATTTGATACCTATTATACCAACTAAATGGACTGAAATAAATTGATATTTCATTCTAAAACAATTGTAGGCCATTTTTATAGATACCATGAGTCAGTGTTTCTCTATTTTTTTCAATTATTGAGGTTGACCCTGTTGTTATAGATAGTGTTCCAAGGAGTGTGTTTATCTTTTAGAGAAAATTCCTCAACATCATCATTGAGTTTAGTGTCAAAAGAGTAGAAATAATCATGCTCCTAACATAGATAAACCACATATTCATATATATCATGAGGATTAGATGTATGTTTATCATTGAGATAGATTCTTGAGGGTCATGAGATCCATGGAAAGAGAGATTTTTCATACCATTCCTTCAATGTCTGAGCTGATGAGAGAGTTCTAGTTGTGACATCTTCCTACATTCACTAGGTAGGAAGGACTATAAGCATCTAAGTTCTAGATTGATTCATTATAGACAATATTTAAGAATCTTGATAACCCCACGGATAGGAGGTTGAATCTTGCTGCATATATAATCTGTGGACCATCCAAGCATTGGTAGGACATTCTAGAGAAAACTAGGCAGAAAGATGAGCTATCTTGGAAGGAATTTAAGATGAAGTTCCTGGGCCATTTCTATCCCAATAAGTTGAAGGATGAGAAGTCTTGTGAGTTAATGAACCTGAAATAGGAGGGAATGTCAGTGATAGAAGAAACTGAACATTTCACCAACATGTAATGTTTTACACAATATTTGGCAGCTTCTAGATATCTAGGGTGAGATGTTTTCAGGATAGTCTTCACTGTGATATCATGTCGTAGGTGAACATGTTCTGTCTGAGTATTTTTGAAAATGTGATGAATCAAGCACCCATCACATAAGGGAATATGATAGAGGCCCAGAGTAGTGTCCTAGATATTTTTTCAGTCTGAACTAGGAACTCTTCTTCTAGTGAAAAGAATCATCACTATTATAGTTTTCACCAAGGAAAAATAGGAAGAGTAGTCAGGGTAGTGGGAATCCATATCAGGATCATGTTTTTTTTGTAGTTCTATTGGTGTGGAAATATGGGTCACAAATGACCTTAGTATCTGTACCCCAAATTGTAGTATCGTGCTTTCAGCTGGATGGACCACCTATAGAGTTTTTGTAGGGGAATAGGGTAGAAAAGTAGTTGTAGGTGATCAGGATAGGTACTAGAGTCTGAGAAGAACTCAATTTTTTTTCATTTTATAGGTATATGGAGTTCCATAGAACGTTATGATCAAAGTAGGGGATGTGGTACCCCAGTTCAGGAATGGAAATACCAGTCAGAGGGAATAAATCATGGGAGTCAGGATAGAGCCCGGGTTAGAGGGGCTGGTCAACTACACATTATAAAGACTACCCTGGCTATTGTGGATGCAAGACCGTCTACTTTTAGAGGTATGATTATTATATCATTTACCCTTGATTGTGTTTTTTTGATACGGGGTAATTGCATTCATTTTTATCCCCTATTTTTTTAAATGGTTTGGGATTTTATGTGAAGAGATTAAATAGAATTTTAACCATTGACACACCATTTGGAGTTTAGTTGAAGAATATAAAATGTTTCAAGTCATGTTCTCTAGAGATTGATAGTTATAATTTCTTTTGGGAGCCGTTTGTGTTGGAAATGATAGGTTTCAATTTGATTCTTTGTATGGATTTTCATGTTTTATACCGAGCTCATATTGACTATTAACAAAGTATATTTACCTTCATATCTCTAGAAGAATGCAGGTATTCTCACTATTGTGAGTGGAATCTTCATGTTGGTCATGCAGGACCAATTCAACGAATATTAGATTGTCTCATGGCTCAGATAATCGGTCTTGATCTAGATGATGGTGGAATGCAGTAGGATTATTTTCCTATAATGGTAGACCATTTTCAATATGTTTTTCTTGATGATTTATAAAACTTACCTCCCAAGTGAGATATTGGGTTTACAGTCAATTTGGTGTGAGGAGAAGAGTTAGTTTCTATCCCACCTTATAGAATGGTGCCAACAAAGATTCAGGAGTTGAAAGTTCAGGGTGAATATTTGGAAGCTAAAGGTTTCATATGGCCTAGTACATCTCCTTGGGGTTCTCCAGTTCACTTCTCTAATAAGGCTGATGGGACTTCATGCTTATGTATGGATTATAAGATATTGAACCAGATGATGATAAAAAACTGATATCCTATTTTGTGCATTGATGATCTCTTCAGTCAATTGAGAGGTGCTAATATCTTCTCTAAGATCGATTTGAGATCTGGATACCACCAGTTGAGGTTTAGGAAATTATACATACCTTGTAATTCTTTTAGGAGATGTTATGGATTGTATGACTTCATAGTGATGTCGTTTAGTTTGACCAATGCATTGGAAGTATTCATGTCCTTGATGAATTAGATCTTTCATCCTTTTATAGATCAGTTTGTGGTGGTTTTTTTCGACAACATCATAGTGTAATCATAGTCAGTAGATAATCATTCCCAACATCTTATCATCATATTGAATTAATTGAGATAACATCATATTTATTCCAATCTAACCAAATATAGTTTCTGGATTGATAAAGTGCACTTATTGGTCCTTTTCATCTCAAGGGTATGGGTGTTAGTGGACCCATAGAAAGTTGCAGTCGTGGTATCTTGGGAGAATCCCTAGAATGTATTCAAAATTCAATGTTTTATTAGTTTATCTAGTTATTATTGGTTCTTTATCCAGGACTTCACCCATTTGGTAGAACTGATGTAATGGATGGCAAAAAAGAGAGTGATGTTTGTTTGGTCAGATGCTTGTGATATAGATTTTTAGGAGCTGAAAGGAAGGTGAACCTTAGCACCTATCATCACTTTACCTATGTCGGGTAAAGCATATACCATGTACTATGATGGATCTGGATTTGGACTCAAATCATTTCTAATTTAGTAGGATCAAATGGTTTCTTATGGCTCTAGAAAACTGATACCACATGAGAGGAATTACCCTACTCATGATTTTGAGTTTTCTACAGTGGTACATTCCCTGAGATGCTAGAGGCATTATCTCATGGGTGAGTGATTTTTGGTATACACGGACCGCAAGAACCTAAAGTACATATTTTATCAGTGGTACATGAACCTTTTGAAGAGGAGGTGGGTTAAGTACCTATATCCTTTAGACTTCAATTTTTCTTATACACTAGTAAGGGTAAACATATTTATTGATTTATTGAGCCGGAAGACACATATAGTGGTAGTGTAGGAGTATTTCTAAGAGTGGAAGATGATGTAACTCTTTTTAGACATGAATATAGATATTTAGGAGTCTTAGGGACGAGTATCTATGACTTCAACATCTATTATACCTATGCTTTTGGATCGGATCAGGACCAACTAATTATCTTATCTGAAAATCTTAGTTTTGAGAGATAACTTATATGGTGGGGGGACACTATTGGGATGGTCTCTTGGAAGTGGATATTCTATTATTTTCCATGGACAAGTATGGTTTCCTATGGTCTTACATGAGGTGATGATGGGATTGTTTCATGATTCTAGATGTTAACTACATCCTAGTTTGACAAAGATGTATTATGATCTCTATATACAATATTGTTGGTCAGGGATAAAGATGGAGGCAGTGAGATTCATGGTGATATGTTTAAATTTTCATCAGTTAAAATCTGAGCATTAGAGGCCAACTAGTATTTTTTAGCCTTTAACCATTCTTGAGTGGAAATGGGATGATTTCACTATGGATTTTTTGACATGATTACCCTAGACAACCCATGGGAACGATGCTGTATGGGTGATTGTGGATAGAATAATGAAGGTAGCCCACTTTTTTCCTATTATAGAGACCTTCATAGTTTATGATCTGGGTATTATTTATGTGCGTGAGGTATTTTTGCTTCATGGTGTTCCTAACACTATCCTTTCAAACATATATCCTCGTTTTTACATCGTGATTCTAGAAGGGTCTCCAGTAGACTCTAGGATCATAGGTTATTTTGAGTACAACCTATTATCCTCAAAATGAAATTCAATATGAGTGGAATATTTAGGTTTTAGAGGATATTCTATGATCCAGTGTTTTGTATTTTTTTGGTTCAGGGGATACGCATATGGAATTCGTTGAGTTTTCATACAATAATAGCTTACAGTAATCAATCCAGATGGAACCTTTTAGTATTTTTATGAAAGTATGTGATTTTATCCTCTTTTTTGGTTGGAGGAATGTGATTAAACACTTGTTGTACCTATTCTCATATAGGATATATTTTAAAAGGTTTAGTTGATCAGGAGGCAGTTGGTAACAATGTAGAGAATGTAGAAATCTTATGCTAACCATCTCAGAAAACCACTAGAGTTCAAGGTTGGTCATCATGTTTTCTTATGGGTTTCACCTAGGTTGGGGAAATTTAATATTTGGAATCAAGGAAATCTAGATCCCAAGTTTGTTGGACCGTTTGAGATGGTTTATATAGTCAATCCATTGCCATGTTGATTAGCCCTTCCATAGCTCTACAGTTCCATGCACGACATGTTTCACGTGTCATAACTTTGGAGATATTATCCAGGACCTTATCATGTGATATACATAGAAAATATTGATCTTAGTGTTGATGCATTATTTAAGGAGAATCAAATACAAATTGTGTAACATAGTGAGAAGTGTCTCCAAGGTAGGGTGATTCCTTTGGTTTGAGTGTAGTGGTAATATGGGAGAGTTCAGAAGGAGACCTGAGAGAGGGAGTATGATATGATAGCACAATGGAAAAACTTATTCATTGAGGCCCCATAGTGATTATTAGATCCACTCTGGGATAAGCTATTATATGGTGGGGGTGGTTGTAAGATCCCATCTTATTCTAAGTATGAACCTCTTTGATTTTTTTTTATTTGATCCTTGGTGTTTGAGTCTTGTTCGGATATAGAGATCCATTTTTTTGGAAAAATGTACTAAATTTAAGGGATTTATGTTTTTTAGATTAATTTATTCTATGTATAAACATGTAAAATTGGATTATGAGGGTTTTCTAAGAGTTTGGATGGGTTTATAGCTCATTTGGGAAATCTCTATAGAAATAGGGATAGAAATTGTCTGTAGGAAATTAACACACCATGTACATCTTACATGATGTGTAACAGTTCCTAAGAAAAAATTTTGAACCTAGTTTATGACATTAAAGGAATATACATTGTGAATATATTATAAATCTTGAAATGTTTGAGCAATGTTAAAATTAACTTGAGGCAATGTGTTTTTCAACATATTGCTTAAATTAAGAAATACATTCCATGTATGTCATATACCTAGTGGTTTTAAGTGTGTCATGCATTTGATATTTCCTCATTAATTAGTTAAATCTTTCCTTTCTTGACCTAGGATGTATTCCAGGTGATCTTAGAGCCTTTCTACCCCTTCTGAATGTACTGTTTAAGAAAATCAATCCTGGGTGAGTCATTCTGTATAGCTTTTCCCTTATCTCCCTTTGTTCTTTGACTATTTTGGTGTAATATCTTAACCTTGGTCATCGTTCATTTTGATCTTGATTGATTATGATCTAATATCATTCTTTCAATCATCTTCACCTTAATTATTGTTAGTGAATCCTTCTGGAATCATTGGTTGATTGTTAGTTAAAGGTAGGGGTCTAAAACTTAGCCTTATGGCCTATTTAATTGCAAAGTATGTGAAATATTTTAATATCACCAACATGAATTATGTCTAAATTAATTAAATGATGAATTTTATTATTCATTGGAATCCATTTGGATTCAATTTTTGTTGAACTAGATTATGTCTACAATTCAGGTGAGCGAACCCTTGATTATAAATGAGTTGACTAATGTATTAAAGTATTTTTTGCATGACATGAGTTTTCGGTGATTTTTTGGTATAGATTCTCCTTGGCTTGGATTGATTATTGAAATGAATCGAATGCTATTGGTTTATAACCAAATAATAAATGAAATGTGAAATTGGAAGATAAATGATAATTTTCATAATTATCCATTGAGTCTTACTATATGATATTGTGACATCCTTACTTATATGCCCAGTGATTCATACTGTAATGCTTATATAGAGGGTTATGCCCAGTGCCGCATTATAAAATGATTATATACTGGGCTTGGCCCTGATACATGATGAAATGATTATATTCTAGGCTTGGTCTAGTGACACATGTTGAAATTATTATATATATATATATATATATATATATATATATATCTTGTTATTGATATGTGTTTAAATTCTTAATATACTAGGCTCGACGTTGATTCATTGCTGAAATTATTATATGGAAAGTTTGTCCTAGTTTTCTGTGATATATACCATGAATATATGGTTATTGTTGGCATGGTTAGGAGAAATGCTCATAGTCCTTCTAGAATGGTGTCAAACTAGGTTATTTACTATGTTTATATGGTTATGGTTCTCATGGTCAAGAGACATTCTCATGCATATTCTTACATGGTGCCAAAATAGGTTGATGTGGTATTAATTTAATTATTTAATTAATTAATAAACCTATTTATAGCATTATTTCATGAACTTATTATCAGATTGGTTATGTTAAGACACTGTGGTGTTGACCTACTAAGTTATACTCACACCCTATTTGGGCCTCCATTTGGTACTTGAGTAGATTACATGGATGTAGTATTGGATAAGGGTAATGGACCTTGCTTTTGATTATTGATTACTAGATAGACTGGAGTTTGGATATGAGATCGACATGGGACTCAGGACTGGGGAATGTTGAGTCTTTATTTGATTCTATTAGACTTTTATTTGTATTAATTATAGCATTATATTTAGTTACATTTCATCCTATCATTACATTATTCCTTTATTATTTATTGCATTATTCAGTTGGATTTTATTATTTGTTTTTATGCTATATTATATTGTTTCCATTATTTCAACTATTCTAATATTTATTTTTATATGATTATTACACTATTTTTTAACTCTATAACTATGGGTATATTCTCCTTACTATACTTATCACACCCCCACTACTAGTTGGAAACCTCTATCATATGGGGAGGTGCGTTTGAGGTCTTGTAACCAACCCGTTTCATCAACGTGACAGAATACCGGATCAAGGGACATTAAAAAACTACTATTAAATTTTTATATGACAAATAATATAAGGAAATTACCATGTAAATAGTGGATATATAGATATCAACATTATTATGGTAAGTTCACATCATGTTGAAATCATTATATACTTGATATGGTAATCAAAAAGCACTACTAAAGTTGGGTCTAGGGAACCCACTTTTACAACACTCCCACTTGCACTAGAGACAAATTGATAATTATCCTTGTAGAACTCACATAATAAGATCATTATTCTACTAAATTTTGTCTTTATTCATTGGTTTTTCCATAAATACAATGTGTGGCTACTCTGTTATATGCGACTTCACCTACTTGAGTAATAATTATCAATAGATGATATACCCAAGTGTATTCCTTTTATCCATAGTAAAAAACTTTACATCTTGGCTAGTAAAAGTATTAGGATTATCATAATTTATATTATGATAAAACTTTACATACTAGGTTCAGTTACATGAGATATAACAAATAAGTGCATATTTTTTACTGCTTCCTAAGTTGTATTAGAAGACACAATGCACTTAGTATTTTGTAGATATAACTACCAAAGGGTTGAATGAGATTATATTTCTCATCACCTTATCTTAAATATAATATTGGATCATATTTATATAAAGTAAGAAAAGTATGTTTCCCACTTAAACTAGTGTCCCTTCCTCTCCAAGTACCAGTAACATATATCTTGTATTCTCTTAGGTATAATTATATTGTTTTGACTACTTCCCATGTAGTTATCCTAGATATAACTGATATTTTCTTACCATAAAGTATATGTTTGAAATATAATTTCATATACATAGTATGTCATATGTGATTCATTCATCATATAAGTGTACAGAATTCTACTCACCACATTAATCTCCTCATATGTCCCATACATGTCTTCTTGGAGAGATTTATACCATGTGACATTGGTAACAATTATCTCTTTAATTGTTCCAACTTATATTTTTTATTACATTTTCAGTATATGTACTTTGACTTGGTCTAAGAAACCCATTACATCTACCTTAGTGGATATTTTTCCCTAAAACTTAGATTTATACTTTAATACAATCTCTAGAGAGTTACTTTCATTGTGGTATTAACTAAATGTAAGACCAGTAGTTTTTTTCCATATGTTATCAAACATATATTTTATTTGAAAACGGTGGTCCTTCCACTAACCTCTTATAGACATATGGAATAAATTCATTCTAAATGAATATTTTATGATCTTTTTGCTTACTTCAATATAAAATTAGATTTTAGTAACTTTCACCTCTCATTGGAATTCTATGGTATCACAAACCCTTTCTTGTTGTGTAATATAGTCACCTTTCATGATTGGTGGTCTAAACATCCAATGTTCAATATAATGATCATAGATAGTAGTTATGAAAAGTAAAGTTCTAATGGATTTAGGAATGATGACTTGGAATAAACAATTGAGCCTTATTGGTTATACTCTTATACCACCCATGTAATGTTTCTCTAGAATACCACTACAATGTCAAGATTTGAAACATCCAAAATACTGAGAACCTATACTTTGATTCATGTAACCCATTATTGTATTTTAATTAAACATGTAAATATTATCTATTTTCCATATACTAAATACTTGTTGGATTAATTATTCTCAATGAATAAAGTATCATCCACAATGATGAATATAAAACCATCACCATTGCTTCATCCTTCATACGCAATATGTTTCTCTAAAACATTATTTTCCACATGCTATTGTGGACCATGTTCCTAGTCCAACTAGTTGTGCAATTTTTAGCTTTGACTTTACCAAGTAAATCTTACTCCCACTATCTAAAATAGATATGTGCAACCTTTTATAGAAATATAGTTTATCACTTGACTATAACTTTTTTATCATAAGGGTTTTAGTAATATCCTTATAAACCTATAATATAGTTACTTTAGATTCACATTGTGTTCTTATTCCTGAAAATTTGTGTTGGAAAAAATCCCTCAAGTTAACATTGCAGTGTTTCTGAGTTGATTCTGTTTGCTGAAAAAGTAGGTTTTCATGGTTAGTTGTGGATTTCTATAGAGATTATTTACAATTTATGTTGAAAAATATCCAAGATAAAAGAATAGATTCCTTAGAAGCGATTAAAAAGATTTGTATACAAGGTGGCACCATTTCCCAATATTTTCCAAATTTTTGGGGTCCAAAATTTGAAGGATAGCTCAATAATCATGAAAGTTTTATTTTCTTGAATGCCTCATAAAAATATGGTAAAGGCATGAGTTTCATAAAGACTGGGTTTTGCGAAAGGGGTTTCATGAAGGTGAGGATTAGCATGAATGGGCATTGAAAATGCGTAAAGGGATGACGTTAAATCTCTATGACTATGAGAAAATTCTCTAATGGGAAATTTCCCTAGTGCTTCGTGAAAATAGGGATCTTTTCAAGAGACATTAGAGATATTATCAAAAAGTACATGATGAGGATGGAAGCTTCTAGAATGGGAGGCAACGCCTATAAATAGGCCGCTACCCTCTCATTTGAAGTAGAGTAAGCCTTAAAAAAATCCAAGGACTCTAATTTGGAAAAGGTGATTCATGAAGGTTATTCTTTCAAAATGTTCATGAATAAAAGAATTTTTCTAAGGATGTGAAATATAACCGAAATTTTTAACCATCACAAAAGTATTGAAGTTTTTTAAGGCTATAAAAATAAAATAAGAATTTTTGAGCTTTGCAAAGGATATGTGAGCTTTTTAAAAGTGTATGATCATTGAAAAAGGATGTCACTTCACAAAGGCTGATTGAGATTTATGAAAGAGGCGAGCTTTGAGAAAGTTGTGGGCTTCATGAAGGTAGTATATACTTGTGAAGAATTGGGAAGTTTCACGAAGGTAGTGAGCATCGTGAACGTATTTAAAAGGTATAACCCAGTAAAACTATGGTAAAGTGATATTCATCAAGTAGATGGAAGTATAACTTCAATGGATCATCTACCTACAACTGAGTATGTATTCCTTATTTATAATTAAGGTACCAACATATCCATAAAATGTGTGTGAATCCTTTCCATACTAGTGAGAAAAGGAAGAGGAAGAAGGTGATCCTTTCAATCGGTAGTGATCCATAGAAGGAATGATTGAGGGAGTGACCCTTTAGAATAATTGAACTATCCATAAACATTATAAATGTAGTAATAATGTGTATAGAAGTGTTCTATCCTGAACCTTGAATTTGGAAGTGATCCATATTGGATTAGGTACATTGGCACATTGACATTGTATGATCCTTAGATATAGCCTAGTGAGTATGAACTAAGTAAAAATCTGTGTTTCCTTGTGCTTTCTCTCCTTATTTACTTTCAATGCATCATCATCAAATAAATAAATAAAGAATAAGATCAACATAAACAATTAATATAAAATAATTTGAACCATATAATAAAGAGTCAATATCCAGTGGGGTAGGTATAATTTTAAAAATAATATCTCTACCCTAATTCAACACCCCCCCTCAAGGTATCTAAGCCCCTTTTGGGCCTAAAAATTGGTATCATAGAGATTGGATTCATTTCTTAGATTTTTTTTCTTTGAATTGATTCATTTGATTACTGGAATTCATATTTTAGTCAGCTCTTATCTCATTATGCCATGGAAAAAGTAAGGACTTCAAAGAAGAAGTAAAAGCCTAGTGGAATTCCTCAATGTGGAACTATCTGTGGAAATAGTGTGATTTAGTTGAAGGAAACCAACAATGTATCAAACGGTGAGACTATTTATTCATTCAATGATACTAGAGAAATGAATGAAGAACCTAACATGCCAAGGGATGTTGGAACTATTGATGATGAATAAATTCCAAGAAGGCTAGTAATAGATGTTATTGACATGAAAAAAGAATTAAATAATAAATTAAATGAGGAAAATAAGACTCAAGATATTCATATCCAAGTATTGGAAATTTAGTTCAACAAGATAAAAGGTTTAAAAAAGTATTATTGATGTGGCTATTTATCTGAGGGGAAAGAATGATTCACAAGATGAAGAACTACAAAATATGTCTACAAATGTAGAAAAAATCAAAGATGATGATAAGGGAAAGAATATAAACTCAAAAGAAATTCAGAATCTGAAATCTAGAAATGATAATCTTTCTACACAACTATCTTAACTTGTTCAAGAGAAAGGCTACAATAAAAGAATGCATGTTGTAATGATTCAGTTGCTTAGAAAAATTCTAAAATAAAGTAGCAAGATCACATGATAGATGAGATCTCCTAAGAATTGGAAGATGATATAACTAATGGGAAGACTCTCATAAGAGAACATAATGATCAACTTTAATCTAGGGACAATAAGATTCAACAATTGGGAGAATATCTAGAATCATTCAAGAAAGAAGTGGGGAAATATAATTCCAATGGAATCCCGAATTTAAGGATGCTTTGTATTTACTATTTATAAATCCTTCAAATGGTAATAATGAAATGAAAACTAAATATTCTATTTTAGAGGATAAACATGGAAGGATTATATCATCCCAAATTCTATTTAGTTTGGGAAAATATGGTATTGGATATGAAAAATCATCTCTCATGAATGAGATAAAAAGAGTTGTGAACAATTCCAAAAATAGAAAAAAATAATGTAGGTGATGGAAACAAACCTAAAAAGACTTGCAAAAATTGATGATAACATGTGTGATTTCTATGGAATGTATGGTCATATTTCAATTTTCTATTTTGAATATTTGAAATATATTTCATATTGTGAAGATAGAAATATTTCCAAATATGAAAATAAGAAGAATATTCTTGAAAAGTATGAAAGTAACGTCTCTTAGAGGAAATTATTCATCTGATGTTATTATTGTGAAAGGGAGACACCATGAGTATGTTTCAAGAAGCCCGAGATCTCAATGTTAGAAGAAGAATAACTCTAGATGCATCAACATAGGAGCTGAGAAATGATGAAATAATTTATGTTTTTAATGAAATATGATTTATATGTTCTAATCATAGGAATTTGGAAAGATATTGCATCTTGAAGAAAGTAGGTAAGGAAAAGGAACTCGAATGGAGATTCCAAAATCCAGTGGTGTATAACGAGAAATCATATACTAGAATAAAAAATGTTAAATCAAAAAATAGGTTTAAAGACTCAGAGGAAACACAAGGAGATCAATAAAAGGTATATCAATGGCCTCCTTTATTACACTCACAATATCTCTCTTGTAAATAATGTGAATAAACCTCGAAGAAAAAGGGAGGAGCTACTCTATTTGTGAGTAAGAAGAATGTATGTTCAGTGAAGGACCCACCACCAAAAAGAAATAGTGTGGTGACTCAAATAAATAATAAAATAAAAATTAATAAAGAATGTATTGATAAACTCGCATGTGATGACATGAGGAGAGAAGTGAAGGCAAAAGAAATATCCCTCTAATAAAGGAATAAGCAAGAGTAGACGACCAGTGGAGAGATTTCATCTCAGAGAAAGAATCATGAAAATGGAATTTTGGTGGAGCATTAAAGAAGGAAATTTATACTAGTGGGTTTAAACTAAAAAATTTTAAAAGATATCAAGCCTATATAATCTTCATATTAAAAGAATACTAATCATGTGGGTAAATAATTTTGAGTTATATGGCCAGATCGGTTAAATTTTGTTGGGAAAATGGAACAAGCAGAAAAATAATAGATTTCTTTACAAGAAATTATCAAAGTATTAGTCCATAAGGATAAACTAAAATCCTCCTCTTGAGGATTACATATTTTCCCCTATCCCTATGTGTTTAAAATATATTAACTAATGTTTAATTGTTTTAGGTTTTATAGGAGATACAATCCAAGGGAAAGTTTCATCAAAAGATTCAAAGTGGTGATGTGATGTGCACTATAATGTCAACTGATTCAAATCAGTACAATCACAAATTATAATATATTTTAAATATCAATGGATGAGAATTGTATAATAATTCAAGTAGTAATGAGGATTCACAATGATTATAATCATGAATTGATAGTTTATTTTGTCTCACATCAATAAGACCGATTGGGGGAGAAGTATAAATATTCATTTATTTCATGATTATCTATTTTTTTCTAACAATATCATATCAACTGACTATTTTTAGGATACCAAGAATTTGTGAGATAATATTAACAGTGTTTTCAAAAAATTGGTCTCCCCATTTGGAAGAGTAATTCAATCATATGAAATCAGCTCAAAAATTGGTATTAATAATTTATCTCATTCCAATGATGGAGGATTTCTGGGAGACTTTTTCAAGACCCATAGATATGAATGTCATCAAGACCAAATGGCCCTTCCATGAAAAGTTTAATGAAGATGATACAATGATTTAAAACAAATCATATCTTGTGTGAAAAGAGTACTCTAGGAGTGAGGGTATATATGTTGATGAAATATTTTCACCAATTGCAAGGCAAGAGAAAATCAAATTATTCTTGGCCATAGAAGTGAAAAAAAAGTTCGAAGTTTTATAGATGGACATAAAGTCATCATTTTTGAATGGGGTTCTGGAAGAAGTGTATCTCAAGAAACTAGATAATTTTCTCATTCATTAATATGATAATAGAGTTTGTTGGATGAGAAAGTCACTATATGATTTGAAGCAAGAACCAAGAGCATGGTATTCAATACTAGATCAGTTTTTGAAGAAGCTTGGTTTTTATCGTCTTTAATGATAGTAGTCAAAGGATGATGTTGTTGGTGTATGTAGAAGACATGTTTTTTTTTTGAATTGGATGAAGCGTAGTGTAGACAATTCACCGAATTCTTGAAAACTGGGTTCAAAATTTCAATGATCAGTGAATTAACCTTTTTTCCTTGGTTTATAGGTGACACAAGGAAGGAATGACACATTTATTTCACAATATAAATATGAAAAGAAGGTTATGAGAATATTTGGAATGGATAATTTCAAGGAGATGATGGCTCTGGTATCTACCCAGATGAAACTATCCTACTATAATGAAGGAAAATTCATTAATGTTATAGAATATAGGTAGATTATTGAAAGTATGTTGTACTTAACAAAAACATAATTGGATATTATTTTTTTCACATTCCAATTAGAACAATATCAAATAAATCACAAGTAAATCCACTAACTTACAGTAAAAAAATATTTGGTATATTAAGGGGATGGTGGATTTCATTTTTCTATACAATGAAAAATATCATCAAGAGTTATTAAGCTATACAGATTCATATTGGACTAGTTAATCAAATGATATAAAATCAACATCCGGTGGTTTATTCTATCTTGGTGGTTTGTTTTTTGACTAATAAGGAAACAATATTTCATTTCATTGAGCACCATAGAATCTGAATATATTATGTCTAGTCAATCTTGCACACATTTATTGTGGATGAAGCAACTGATTGATGATATGGGAGTTCAAGTGAAGTCTCCGATCGAAATCCATTATAACAATTTAAGCACTATAAATCTTAGAAAAAATATATTCCATAACTCATGGATGAAGAAAAATGAAATCAAGTATCATTTTATCAAGGATAAGGTGGAGTATTAGCTTGTGAAGTTGGAGTATGTGCCTACAGAACTATAGGTTGTGGAAATTCTGATGAAGGTCTTACCCAAAGTAGTGTTTGAAAGACATCGACTTGATCTTGGAGTTTACTCAACTTCCCACACTTAAAAATTTTGGATGTGGGACCCCCTGTCCCCGAGGTATGATGTGTTTCCCCTAATATACTAATCAATGTACTTTATCCTATAGAAGAACACAAAGGAGTGACCTCCGGGTTCATTGACAAAGGGGGGAAGTTGTGTCTATAAAAAGAGAATAAAATTTCTTAATAAATATATTATGATAAGTTTATAGGGGAAGTAGAAAATAAGGTGGAGTTTTAAATTTGAATATTCTTAAAATGATTGATCAAAGGTTATATATCCTGAAAAATGTGGTTTGTGATGAAAGAAATTGAGTGGTTTTGGAATGAAGTGATTCTTTGATGAACTTTACATGCCACTCTAGTTTCTCATGCTGATCATGGATCATGTGGGCCTAGAGTGTGTGTTGGGTAAAATATTTGATCTCTATCTAAATTTCAAGAAGTGAATATTGTTATAATATGGAATAATCTTTAACATCATATCAAAATGTAAAGAGATGTCAACAAACCCAAAGCTGGATATTATTGGGAAAAAATCTCTCAAGGTAAGATTGCAGTGTTTTTTAGTTTATTGTGTTTGTTGAAAAACTATGTTTCCATGGTTAGTTGTAGAGTTCCAAATAGATTTTTCACAAGGTTATTTTGACAAAGATCCAAGACAAAAGAAAGGATGCCTTAGAAGTGGTACAAAATTTGTGTATATAAGGTGGCACTATTTCCCGGTGTTTACCAAATTTTTGGTGTCCAAATTTTTGAGAACCTCGTACACCTGGTTTTATTCAAATTCAAATGAAGAAATATGTTATGGATTAATATTACTTTGATGGTTTCTAAAATTTCTCTATAAAGGATTTCATTTTCTATATGATATGAACGTATGATGTGATTTCACTTACAACTGAACAATGCAATAAATAGAAAAACATTTATCATGTCTTAATTAGTTTTAATCTATGCATTAATTGTTTATTATATTATTTGATCGTGATCACATGCATACTCACAAAAAAATAATATACAGTTCATAAATTAAATAAATAGTGAAACTGATCTTGATCATTTGATATTGGTTGATCCATTTACACTCAATGGATCAACCGTGACCCTAGGGGTAAAATACCTAAGTCATCTCTAACTCATATCACATCTTGTACCCTGATCCAATGTATCACTTCATCATTTGGATTACAGCCTCATCTTGGTATGGTTCACATCTTCATTCATCTTCTTCATAATATGAAAATACTCACACATATATGAGATGATCTTTGGAGTGTGTAATATAGATAAATAACTTTTATCCATGTGCGTAGACCTTTATACATATAATGAAAAAGGAAAAAAAATATGAAAACCATTTAAAATAAATTAATCATTAAACATTTCATAGAATTTCAATAATTAATTAAATAAATTAAATTCCAAACATGCAATGGTGGGTATTTTCTTAAGATCAATCGAGCAGGTCCTGACCCGACCTGGCCCCAATCAAGATGACCATCTTGGTGGTAGGTTGGATGGTGGGGATGGAGGCGCATGATTCTCGGGCATGGATGGTGGGTCCTTCCGACATGGAGTCTTGGAAAATGAGATGTCGTGGCTACGCAAATGAGATGTCGTGGCAAGGGTATGGATGACGGTGGGGAAAACTCATGTTGCGGAAGGACGCGACTAGTGAGGCTGCAGACAAAGGGGAAGAGGCCTGGGTTTTCATGGGCAGGCTATAGGAAAGGAGGAAAGCTGAGACCTAGCTGTAGTGAAAATCGGATGTGAGGGGAATTGACAGTGGTGGTCTGGTAGTAATAGAGGAGGGAGCATGAATGGGGGAGATGACACTAGGGAAAGTGGTTGAATCTGGGGCCAGTGCGATGGTGGTGGGTTGTGGCTAATAGGAGGATAAAATATTTTTTTATATTATTATTATGCATGATACAGTGAAACCCCCCCCCCCCATAAACATTATTGTATTTTTTTCTGTTGTTAGCACATCAACCATCCACCCCTTGGCCATTTAAAATTATTATTTTTGGGGTGGTTTGTCTGTGTTTGTCAGCCACCACCCCTTCATTGTTTTTTATCAAAATTTTCACTCCCTGTAAAATTAGGATTTTGATAAAATATAAATCAATAAATTTAATTTATTTATTTATTTTTCACATGATTGTGGAAATCCCTCTAGTTGAAAACCACTATTCTTGTCACCGGAATCAGTTGGAAAATGGGGTTTCACTGGAAATTTTCATTGGTGTCCTGTTACAGATAAAAATAACCACACACACAAGCACTCACACACACACGCACACACACACACTCTCTCTCTCATACACACAAACATAGATATATATACAATTAAACTCACAATAAACACTGATACTAATACGATCTTAAAACATTGAATGGTATTAAATTAGTCATCCAATGTCATGTTGAATTGTTGTATACGGTGATGAGACCTTTGTAATTATATCTACATTAATTTAATACAAATTTAATTTTTATTTATCTTAAACCATCACATGATCCCTTGGATACCAATTGAAGGTACCAGGGTGCGCAACAAAAGTAGATGGGTCGGCCATTTTAAAATTTTCACTAGTGATCAATGTATCTACATCATCTCCAGTGAAGAACATCCTAGTACAAAGCCTCGAGGATCCCACATGAAGTTTTTAAGAATAAAAATAAGTTAAATAATTGTCGCATTTGATCTCAATTCTCATTTGTAATTTTTTTATCATTATAGATCGTTGCTCCAAAGAATCAAATCCAGATCACTTTAGATCATCCACACATGATTTTAAAGTCTATGGGTGCATCAAACATCAAATTTTGGGTTCAGAACCATGATATACATTGATGTCTCTAAGATCATCATTGCATTGATCCATCAATCTATGAGGTTGATCTTCAATTGAAGCCTTTGATCAAGACCTTCTCTCTCTAGGATGAAATAAAAGGAGAGAGAGCCTCCCAAAATCATAGGATGAATAGTTCCTTTCATGAGATCCTCCTCTTTATATAGCAAGGTGCAGAATACCTGAAAATGGATCCCTGACCCCCCGAATATTCATTACCTAATAAATAAACCATAAAAAGCATGTTATGACCAACTAATTACATCATAAATTCCATTTAAAATTTTATCACTCACCACTACTAGAAATTTACGCTATAGACACGGTTTAGAACCGTGGCTATAGGCCCAAAAATCGTGGCTATAGGTTATAGACACGGTTTCATAAACTGTCGCTGGTATTGGCGTGGCTATAGGTCAGAGCCTATAGCCACGGTTTGAAACCGTTGCTATATCCCTATAGCCACGGTTTCAAACCATGGCTATAGGCTCCAACCTATAGATGCAAATAAAGGCCACGGTTACCGTGACTAAATCCCTATAGCCACGGTTTTAAAAAGTGGCTATAGGCCTTTCCACTGCATAAAAAAAGAACCAGCACGGTTCATCGTGCTGGCTGTTGGGAGGACACTACCAACTCCCCCCCTCCCCCCACCCATAGCTCCCCCACCCTGCACCAGCACCCCCCACCCCCTGCTCCTACACACCTTCCCTACCCCACCCCCTACACCTTACACCCCACCCCCCTGCCCCCTCCTCATTGCACACCCCCCTTCCCACCCTGCACCAGCACCCCCCACCCCCTGCTCCTGCACACCTCCCACAACATTCAATTTGAAAACCTGAAGCAACATGTAAATAGAACATGTAACCTAAAATTAATAAAACAATCTGTAAACCAATCTTGCATACCTTAAAAACAAACATGGAAGCCTTTGAAAACTTTGAAAATAGTCTATAAAACCCACAAACCTGTAATCTTATAACCTAGAAACAAACTATAAACATGGAAAACTATAAAACAATCATGCATACCTTAAAAAAATAATACCTGTAAAAAAATCTGTAAAACATGAAAAACATTGAAAAAAAATAATACCTTCATCCTAAAAACAATAATACCTTCATGGAAAACTTGTAATATTATAACCTGTAAAATTACAACCTGTAAAACAATCTGTAAACCCCTAAAACAATCCAAACCTAGAAACTAAAACCCACAAACCTAAAAACATCGAAAATTAGTAAACCTATAAAACAATCTGTAAACCTGTAAACCAGTAAAACAATCTGTAAACCTGTAAACCAATCACTACTGAAAATTGTACATATCACAAACTGTTGGGATAATATCCCAACGGTTTGGGAAACCATTTCCATGTGCAGCGTTGCAGTAGCCTTTTACCAACAGTTTTATAGGAACTGTTGGCATATGTCTGTCTACACATACCCTATTCCAATGGTTCCAATAAAACCGTTGGAATATGTTTTAAGCAACGGTTTAGTAAAATCGTTGCAGTAGAGTCACTTTTACATGCCTTTACCAACAGTTTTTCAAACCGTTGGTATATCACAGCCTGCCCTCTAACGATCACAACTGCCTTCCAGAACCAGTATACCGATCACAGCTGCCCTCACTGATTCCAGAACCAGTACTGCTTGATTCCATCACCAGTACTGCCCTGTAAAATAACAAAGCACCCAATAAAAAAAGTAACAAACATGTATACTGGTATCTTATTCTTAATACATGGAGAATATGGAGTAAAAGATCTTACATTTTCCCATTTTAGTAGCAGTCTTCAGAATTATAAGAGACACATTTTCAATGTCAAGAATTCAATACATTACCTCAACCTTATAAAAATAGGAGTCATTCCTGCTCCTTGAACTGTACTAATCACAGTTTGGATCAAAAACTACATCCCCCATGACCGAACAAGCTGGACCATCTACAATTACCTACAATGGAGCATTTCCTCTACAATGCAGCCTCCAACAGCCTCCAACAGCCTGCAATGCAGCCTCCAACAGCCTCCAACAGCCTCCAACAGCCTGCAATGCAGCCTCCAACAGCCTCCAACAGCCTCCAATGCAGCCTCCAATAGCCTGCAATGCAGCCTCCAACAGCCTCCAACAGCCTTCCCTCTATACAATACAACGTACAGAATTCAAACCTGAAATTGAAATTACATTGCAGACAATAAAATGTACATAATTCAAAGCTACAATTTCAATGTGACCCCTTTACATTTCAATTAGGTTCAATTTCCATTTATTAGTTTCATAAGAATATTTTAATTCACATAACAATTGTGACAATTCAGATTCACATACCTAATAAGCCTAATTACCATTTCACATTTCATTATATCATTTTATTCCATCATTCCATTATGCCAACTGCATGATAGAGAACATCCTAAAGGAAATCTCACCATGGTCAAAACAAAACCCAAGACCCACAAACCTAACAACCAAAACCCACAAACCTAACAACCAAAAAACCAAAAAATTAGTAATATGTAAATGTGTAATGCACAAACTATCAACTTATAACTTCCAAACCTGCTAGGTTAAAAGACTTCAAACCATGAAACCTATAAACATGCAACCAGAAAACTTAAAAAAATGCAAACATTCAAATACAAAAGTAGAAAAAAAAATCATTCTCTTGAAAATAAAAAAACACAAGACCTATAAAATAAATAAAATAGTAACAATCTATATACATGTGTGGGAAATGAGCATAAAATTAAGTTGTTCACTAAAAATAATTACTTTAATATATCCCATAATATGTTGGGTTAGTGAATATAAAGTAAAATAAATAAAATTGTAACAATCTATATACAGATAACAAGAGTGGTCCACCAAGTGCTAACAATGTCACAATGATACGAAAATAAGCTCCAATAAATTGGTTGTTTGAAACATTCCTAATAGCATCAGTAAAAGCAAGAAAAGATTAAAGACTTTTCACTAAGGATGCTCAGAATTCATACAAATTAAATAAGTGAAATCTGATTAATTACATGGTAACAAAAGCACGGTCCACCCCCCCTACTGGACCCCCCTAGACAGCAGCCCCCCTGAACAGCCCCCCCCCCCCCCCCGGACAGAAGCCCCCCTACTAGACCCCCCTGGACAGCCCCCTGTTGGACAACAGCCCCCATGTTGGACCCCCCTAGACAGCAGCCCCCACCCCCTGGATAGCACCCCCCCCCCCAGACAGCCCCCCCTGGACAGAAGCCCTCCCCGGACAGAACCCCCCCCCCCCCCCCTGCTGGAGCCCCCTGGACAGACCCCCTTGCTGGACAGCATCCCCCACCCTGCTGGACCCCCTGGATAGCCCCCCTGCTGGACAGCAGCCCCCCCCCCTGCTGGAGCCCCCTGGACAGCCCCCCCTACTGGACAGCATCCCCCCTGCTGAAGATTTTTATGTTGAATGTACAATTTTTTTTTTGAAATAACTGGTTAAACTAATATGTGCGTAGTGGAGATGTAACGGATATTCTAAAATAAAAAATCTGTTTGAAACATGATGAAATAATAAAAAATTATCCAACATCAGTGATGCAACTAATTTGTAAAGATACAAAGATCCAAAATGAGTCACTAATCCCCTTTACATGATGGTGTATTTCTCTAAATTGTAGTGTGACTCCACCCTGTGACCCTGTATGTAGGATCAAGAACATCCCAACACAGTTAATGTTTACTAATGATTCATCACCCATTCTCATTCTAAAGCAGTTTTAATGCTCTAATCATATGTGAAAATTTTAAATTTTCATCAAAACAAATAACATATAAATGAACATACTATTCAAATAATAACTAATAGTTGTAGAAGTTTCTAAGACATTATCACAATATTAGTAAAAATTAATTTTTTATGAAATGGAATAATGATTTATTTGTACCATTGAGAAATCAAATATATGATGTAATGTACTATTCAAATAATAACTAATAGTAATGAACATTGAAACTGGAACACTGTAATTGTGAATGTCAACATAATGGAGATAGTTTGGAAACCAATCAAATATAAAAAAATCTATACAGAGAAAAAAAATTGTGAAAAGAAGGGTGTGTGAGGTTACACAAGCTACAGTATATGAAATGATAATCACATTGTACCTTCCACGATGGTGTATTTCTACAAAATCCAGTGTTACTCCACCATGTCCCCTTGTGTGCTGGATCGAAACATTTCATTAATATTGATTATATTGAATATATTGAATGCATAAATTAGTGGTACAAAATATTGCAATAAAAGTGGATTAAATATAGAGACAGTTAAAATAGTAGAAAACATAAATGATAATCAAATTGTACCTTTGTACTGATGTTCATCCGACACATTGAACAATATCTATACATAATAATTGAAAAATTAGAAATATAATGTATAAAATTAGAATAAATAATAAATCAAATAAACTGTATCATATTCAATAAGTCAAAACAACTAAACCATAACCAAGGAAAATCTGACAATAAAGAAGACAATAAATTGAAACCAATAAATCATACTAAATTCAAATTAGAGGAGGCTAACGATCTGTAAAAAAAACCACCTGCACACCCCCCTGCCCCCCAACCTGCACATCCCTCCCCCCAGAAACCCCCCTCTCCCTGCCCCCTACCCCCACCTGCACACCCCTCCCCTGCACCCCCTCCCCCTACCCCCCACCTGCACCCCCCCCCCCCACCTGCACACACCCCTCCCCCTGCCCCCAGCACACCCCCTACCCCCCCCCCCCACCTGCACACCCCCTCTCCCTGACCTCAGCCCCCTGCCCCCCCCCCCCCACCTGCACACACCCCTCCCCCTACCCCCTGCCCCCTACCCCCCCACCTGCACACCCCTCCCCCCAGCACCCCCCCTGCCCCCTGCCCTCACCTGCACACCCCCCTCCCCTACCCCCAGCACACCCCCTGCCCCCCCACCTGCCCCCCACCTGCACACCCCTCCCCCCAGTGACATACTGAAAAATATTCATGTCGGTTCCAACATCCATTACACATGTATTTAAACTGCATGGAAAGGAAAACATCCTAGTCACACAACAAAAAAACTGCACTACAAGTATGTCCCCACTTAATGATGTTAAAATGTGAAAGATAACACCCATCATAATTTCTTATATAGGACCACAACATCCTGACCTTGGTCAACAAGAGTATGATGCTCTTCCATCATCTTTTAGGCCCCTCAACCCATAAATCAAACATCATGTCATGAGTGCTTCTGGTTTTAGAAAACCTTTCATGACCATTAGAAAAGGACACCTATCATTATGAGACCCATTATTTTTCTATACATGAATGAATACGGATCCTGAATATTTTTTTAGAAGAAGGTGGTGACATTAATTGGTATCCCAATTCATGCCCCAAATGGAATTTATTAATATCAAAATGTGAACAGTACAAGAACGAGGTGTAAATAGCTTACACCAATAGGGAAATCAAAGAGGTACATGAAAATATCAATAAAACCATACCAAAAACTTGAAGTCGGCCATCAAGATCATTCTGGAAGGAATCCATCCTCCTCATCCTTCACGAAATATGAATTTGGAATTTCAGTTTTACAAAGCATCCGACAGAGGAAGTAGGCACCACAATGAAAGAATCATGACCAGTCCAAGCCTGCCATGTCCTCCCCTGTAGTGATCTATGAACTAACATAAAACAAAGAAAAAATAGAGATCAGACCTTTTAGATGAAAAGCCATTATGTAGGATGCATTCTTAACAGTTCCAGCTGGATATTGAACAATGGACAATAGCAGCATTAAAAACCAAGTCAGAGTGAAAGCATTCCAGTCCAGCAAAAAACATAGAGAATTCTATAAGGGCCTTATCTTGAAGCAGAATAACTGAGATTCCATAAATCCAATTCAAATACATAATAATAACAGCTTACCAAATCAAAACAGAAGATACTTCTAGATGCAGAAAAACTAGGACAAGACCAGGCAGAAGACCATTCTATCATCAAGACATGTTAAGCAGAGAAGGTCCTTCAATAGATATAATTTGAACTATCAAGCAGATACCAATCTGATCACCCAAAATATTCAATAGGTGCAGTATGAACCTTGAAATACATCCCTCATGGGGAGGAAAATAGGAATCATGCAGTCAGCTTCACCCATTAGATCTAATGAAAAACAGGGAAGTGAGTTTCAGACCTACACTTTCTTCAAAACATGCCTCAATAGGGAGAAATCATTCTGGATTCCAGCAGAAATTCAACACAGTAAATCCTCAGTGCTTTGTTCAATACCTGAAGTCAATAATGAGACTCATGCACGCAGTGTAGAGTCCAGGTAGATAGATAAAGAAAAGACAACATTCAGTCTGTAAAGAACCAAACCAGACCAGCAGAGAACCAAATCACAAAACCATAAACTTTCAGAAAAACAATCAAACTGAGCAGAAAAGTAGACATCCTAAAAAGGCCTTTAACCCAGATAAAATTTGACAAAATCGAAATAAATAAGAAAAAGTGAAGTCACATAAAGTATACAACCATGGGTCATGTAAGGATAATAATGATAAATCATAATTCAGGCATCTGGAGAAGTTAAAGTTAAACTGAACCTCCTTTTAAATATACCTTGTTTAACCTTAAGGTAGGTCTCCGCAGATATTTCCCCACATTGGAATTTCTGGTAAGAAATTTTCCTTTGTTGTTCATTTTGAGCATCAATCCAGTTCCATCAGTTGGTAAGGTTTGAAAAGAAGATGAGGACTATAAAAAGGATAAGAGGGTATGTGTTATCTTAGGCTATCCTTCCCGACCATCTTCTTCTGAGGCTTCAGATGTAGGATCAATCATGTGCCATCAGTTTGGAATGTTTGAGAATTTGCGATGATAATTTCCAACCCCACCTAAACCTTTCCATAATTGTGAACTAATGGGGAATTTTTAGTGGTTATATAATGTTAGAGACTCATACCAGAGTGGTTTGGGTTCCACAACCTCTAGGGGAATGATGACCCAGTCAGAACCATCAAGGGAAGAAGCTTCTCGATTGAGAATTCATGGCGGTAGGGCTATATCTAATACTAGACATAGTTAGCTTAAGGTAGATCTAAAGGTTAGTAGTCATTCTCATTCCCAATAAGATATGGTAAATATTAATGATATTGATCAAAATAGTAGTGTAATCAGATGCATGGAATGTGATAGTTTGATGTACTACTCTTAAGGTATAATATATTATTGTAGGATTGTTTCATACTAGTGAATCTAACTCCATTATTTCTTACTTTATTCGGGATTTTTTGAAATTTATGATTGATATCATCCCTTATGAGATGTATTTACTAAACTTTCTCAATAAGGAGAAGGATCAGGGTTTCAAGTGTCCGTCCTACACTATCACTCTTTCAAGGGTCAATCTGGAATGGGATTTCCTAGTTCTAGAAATAAACCTTTTTGATGTAATCCTCAATATGGATTGGAGGATATGTTCTAAGCAGGAAGACCTTGAAATAAAATAGAGGAATGGTCATGTTTTCAAGAAATTATAATATCTAAATAAAAAATACACCATGCCCACTAGGTTGAAAATTTGACAAGGTAATCATGGGAAAAATGAATTCTCTTCATGATGGGAATGAAATTTTTATTCCCCATTCTATATCAAATATTCATAAATAGAAAAGGAGAAAAAAATTACCAAGTCATATATTATATAACTGGGAGGCCTGAGAATAATCCAAATTCATATCCTTATCACATGAAAAACTGTAGCGGATAGATTAGTATAGAATATCTTGTCAGTGAGAATTCATTAGGGTTTCTCAAGAAAAATATATTGAGATTTAAGCATTCAAATACAAAAATTCTATTTTAATTTCTATTATGAAATGGATTGGTATCATTAATGATCTATGAAACATTAGATCAAATAATTATAATGTACATCATAAATAAAATAAATCTAGACAAAGATATGAAATGATTAGAACATTAATTTATTGATAATGTTCATGAAAAAAGGATTAATTAACACAATCTAGAGACTCTATGAGGATTCCATAGAATGCTTTTGTGATTAGACTATAGTGAGTGTTAATCTACTTAATTTTTCATGTCATAGAGAGACAAACATGAAGCGTCAATTGAAGAAACTCATTCAAGAACATGGCCATGAAACACACCATCCTATGTCTTAAGGAACTCGTCATACATTACCAATCCAAAAATAAAATTTACATCAAAAGTGAGTCTCAATATCAGTATCATCATAATCATGATAACCCTCATCCACACCTCCTATAGAAACACCATCACCACCTCTCACACCACCAACATCATCATCGGCATTTGTATCCGAACCGGCCCCAGCACTGGGTCCAACACTAGGTCCGACTCTGGCTCCGACAGAAGAATCTACATTAGCAGAATGCATCGACATAAAAAAGGCATCAACCATTGGAGCTGATTCTGGTGGAAGTGTAGAAGAAAGGGCAGACATAAATTTCATCATATTTGCAGTTATCGCCTATTCTGATTTTTGACTTGCTTCTTTGATTGCGGCATTCATTTGTTCCACTGTGACAAAACCAGAACCGGTACTCGAAGAAACGTTAGTAGACCAGTATCGAGATGGTACAATCTTCTTCCCAGGTTGACAACACACTCTACCCTAATGCTCATCTCCTAATACCTGATGTAGATGATCATTTGGGCCCAAATTATCAGGTTATTTTTCTGCCAATGCCTTTAAAGCATTCTGTTTATTGATATATAACATAAATTAAAATGATAAAATAATATAAGGAATTAAATTCAGTAAAAATCAAATAAATTGAAATAAACTTACAATAGCCTTCTCGGTGTCTGTATTTGGCACAGTACCATCTTTCTTTTTCCGGTATGTACAAAACAAAGTTGAGCAAGGAACGCGACCGTCGATATTTGATGCCTTTTTCTGGAAAAAAACAAAGAAATAAATCAAAATTGAAAGTTAAAAAAATTACACTAAACAAAGCTAAATATTTTAAATGTTAAATTACCTGCATCTGCTCATGATCTGGTAATGAAGTGTGTCCGCGATTATAAATGTGTTTCATTGCACTCTTGTTTGTTTTATTTCTGTTTGATGTATCCTATAAACAAATAATTATATAAATTCATTAACATAAATAAAAAAAGTAATTTAAAATCATTTTAAAATAAATAAATGAATATATATATAAATTTAACAAACACCTTAAATGTTGGACTCTTCCAGTAGCTGATCATCTCTTTATATTGTGATATTGGGCAATCTTGAATTACCGGTACTTCTTCAAGTTCTGTACCAACTCACTTTTTCCAACCAAGATACAAATCATACTTCCAGGCTCGCCACATTTCACCTAAATCCATTATCCTTGCAGTCTTTACATTTTGTCCATCAGGAAAATTATATCGAAGCTGAAATGGACAAAATATTTGTTAAGAAAATATTATAAATTTATATATATATATATATATATATAAGATGATTAACATTACTTACCCAAATATCTTCCCAAGATATGTCCTTTATTTGTTGTCCAACTGCCTTCCAACTTATCGGTTGAACCGGAATGATATTGGTTGATCCATTTACACTCAATGGATCAACCGTGGTGCTAGGGGTAAAATACTTAAGTCATCTCTAACTCATATCATAGCTTATACCCTGATCCAATGTATCACTTCATCATTTGGATTACAACCAAATCTTGGTATGGTTCACATCTTCATTCATATTCTTCATAATATGAAAATACTCACACATATATGAGACGATCTTGGGAGTGTGTAATATAGATAAATAAATTTTATCCATGTGTGTAGACCTTTATACATATAATGAAAAAGGAAAAAAAATATGAAAACCATTTAAAATAAATTAATCATTAAACATTGAATGGAATTTCAATAATTTATTAAATAAATTAAATTCCAAACATGCATTGGTTGGTCTTTTCTTAAGATCAGTTGGCACGCAAATTAATTGCATAATAAAAATTAAATTTCCATAAGTTTATGTTGAGGGAATTATTGAATTAAAATAATTCTTTTAAATCTTAATTCGAATAAAATGATGATTGATCCCAATATGTTATTATTATTGTTTTTATTATAATATATGTATTACAAAATTTTAACTTAATTTAATATATATATATATATATCATTTTGTTCTCGGGGCCTTTGTTAGACCCAAACAGGGCCTCGCGGGTCGAGACCCGACCTGGCCCTAGTCAAGACGACCATCTTGGTGGGGATGGAGGCGCATGATGTTCAGGCATGGATGGTGGGTCCTGGCGACATGGAGGCTGAGCAAATGAGATGTCGTGGCTGGGGAAAGAGAACACAAACAAGGGAAACAACTTAGGATCGGGTCACACGGCTAGCCGACCACGACATAATAAGGTGGCGCACAGAGGGTGGGGTTGTCTGGAGCTGGCTGGAGTTGAAAGGCAAGGGTATGGATGGCGGTGGGGAAATCTCATGTTGTGGAAGGACACGACTAGTGAGGCTGTAGACAAAGGGGAAGAGGCCTGGGTTTTCGCAGGCAGGCTATAGGAAATGAGGAAATCTGAGAGCTAGCTGTAGTGAAAATCAGATGTGAGGGGGATTGACAGTGGTGGCCTGGTAGTATTAGAGGAGGGAGCATGAATGGGGAAGATGACATTAGGGAAATTGGTTGAATCCGGGGCCAGTGCCACGGTGGTGGGATGTGGATGATAGGAGGATAAAATATTTTTTTATATTATTATTATGCATGATACAGTGCAGCCCCCCACCCCCCCAATAAACATTACTGTGTTTTTTTCTGCTGTTAGCACATCAACCATCCGCCCCTTATCCATTTAAAATTATTATTTTTGGGGTGGTTTGTCTTCATTTGTCACCCACCACCCCCTTCATTGTTTTTTATCAAAATTTTCATTTCCTGTAAAATTAGGATTTTGATAAAATATAAATCAATAAATTTAATTTATTTATTTATTTTTCACATGATTGTGGAAATCCCTCTAGTTGAAAACCACTATTCTTGTCACCGAAATCAGTCGGAAAATGGGGTTTCACCGGAAATTGTCACTGGTGTCCTGTTAAAGATAAAAATAACCACACACACACACACACACTCTCTCTCTCTCATACACACAAACAGAGATATATATACAATTAAACTCACAAGAAACACCGATACTAATACAATCTTAAAACATTGAATGGTCTTAAATTAGTCATCCAATGTCATATTGAATTGTTGTATAGGGTGATGGGACCTTCGAAATTCTATCTACATTAATTTAATAAAAATTTAATTTTTATTTATCTTAAACCATCACATGATCCCTCTGATACCAATTGAAGGTACTGGGGTGTGCAATAGAAGTAGATGGGTCGGTCATTTTAAAATTTTCACTGGTGATCAATGTATCTACATCATCTCTAGTGAAGAACATCCTAGTGCAAAGCCTCGAGGATCCCACATGATGTTTTTAATAATAAAAATAAGTTAATGAATTGTCACATTTGATCTCAATTATCATTTGTAATTTTTTTATCATTGTAGATCGTTGCTCAAAAGAATCAAATCCAGATCCCTCTAGATCATCCACACATGATTTTAAAGTCTATGGGTGCATCCAACATCAAATTTTGGGTTCTAGAACCATGATATCCATTGATGTCTCTACGATCATCATTTCATTGATCCATCGATCTGTGAGGTTGATCTTCAATTGAAGCCTTTGATCAATACCTTCTCTCTATAGGATGCAATAAAAGGAGAGTGAGCCTCCCAAAATCATAGGATGAATAGTTCCTTTCATGAGATCCTCCTCTTTATATAGAAAGGTGCAGAATACCTGAAAATGGATCCCTGGCCCATCGAATATTCATTACCTAATAAATAAACCATAAAAAGCATGTTATGACCAACTCATTACATCATAAATTCTATTTAAAATTTTATAACTTACTTTTAATATAATAAATATATCATGTGATAAAAAATGATCCATTAACTTGACTTTTTATTCCTATAAATATTAAATGAACACTTAATATTAAAATAATAATCGTTCATATAATATTTTTCCATGTATTTACTTTGATACTTGTAAATACTTTTAATAAATAAATTCAATACCAATTATTCTAAACTTGAATAACATGAATTTATTTATTCCTTGGTGATCATATATACTTTGAAATCACTTAGACCCTAGTGGTGGGGCTCACCATGTCCTAATATCATGTTCATTGGAATAGGGATGACTTTTGAATACGTTAAGTGTGAGACCCTCTAGGCCCTTATCTTGATAGTAGTGAATGTTATTCATAAACTATGATTGAATTCTAGAAACCCATCAATCCCCCTAAAGAGATAAGGTATAGGAATAGAAACAACAAACTTTCCTATGAACACATGTCTTGTAATATAACATCTTTGTCTCATGATATATCATAAAGTATGATGCACACTATGTGTCATCATCCTTTCTTGCTTTATTGCTCATTGAACTTATTGGATGAACATACCTTCTTCTACCATGACCATGGATTTAGTGAAGGTAATAACATCCTAATCAACTATGCATGAGATATCACTTCCTTTCGAAAGTGAAAAATTTTATCTTGATCATTCAATCAATGTCATACAACCAATGACACACCAAATGTAAGCTACCTCGCTATGACTTCAATGCCAGAGTTTTTTTCTTACATCAAAGTAAATGATAAAATAGTATAAAATGATAATAATATCAATATTAGAGACCGTTACACATTTTTTTGGATAGGAACAACCAATGAAACCTAAAACATATAGTATTCCTATTATCAGTTCATCCCTCGTGATCTCATCTACTCAAGATCACCAAGTGTGAACTTCATTAGAAGAAGTCTCAATACTTATGATCCCCCAACACCTAACAATAAAACATCATTTGTGTCCCATAATTATAATGTTTCTATACCATAGGACATATATTTAATATTAATTTCAGAATATCTTTGGGTTCTCATTATTGTTTGGGAACTGCTATAACCTTTCGATATGATAAATAATCTAAGAACATTATCTTGTAAATAGTGGGTGTATAAATATCAACACTATTATGGTAAGTGTACATCATGCATAACTCACTTTATACATGATATAGTAATAAAACATTACTTCACAAGTTGGGTCTAGTGCACCCATTTCTACAACAGATTCCCCACTAGAACTTGTATACAATTCCACATGAACTTCTGGCCCTCTAATTCTTAGAAGTTCCAGTGGGAATCCATCTCAAGGGATGAATGAAAGTTTCACTGAAATTTATAGAATCCCCATGATCATTTTTCACTAAAATTTTGTAGGATTTAGAGTGTAAATAGATAGGTTTTCTTCCCCATAAGAAATTCCATGAAATTATAATGTAACTTCTAGTGGAACTTCTAGTCTTCCTATTCTTAGATGTTCTAGTGGGAATCCACCTCAAGGGATGACTGAAAGTTCCACTAAAATTTCTAGAATACCCATCAACACTTTGTATTGAAATTTTTTAGGCTTGAGAGGGGAAATTGATTGGTTTATTCTCATTGGAACTTTTATAATATTCCACTGGAACTTCGAATCCTATTATTCTTAGAAGTTGTAGTGGGAATCCACCTCATGGTATGAATGAAAGTTCCACTAAAATTTGTGGAATCCCCACCATCACTTTTTATTGAAATGTTTCTAGCTTGATAGGGGCTATTGATATGTTTCTTCCCCACTAGAAATTCCAGGAAATTCCACTATAACTTTTAGTGGAACTTCAAGTCCTCTTATTCTTGGAAGTTCTAATGCGATGAAAACTCAAGGGATGACTGAAAGATATATAAAAATTTATGAAATCCACACCAATACTTTCAACTGAAATTTTACAGGCATGAGAGGGGAAACTGATATATTGATTCCCCATTGTAACTACTATGAAATTCAAATGGAACTTCTATTCTTACTATTCTCATTTTAGGAATTTCCACTAACATTTTCTATATTCAATTTTCAGGTGTACATTTTAGATCAAAAATGACAACCTTACAATGATTTATACAAAAAACTCAACCAAATTTGAAAGAGGATCATACAAATTCATTACAAGACATTTCTTTTTGGAATATGTTTAAGATTTTATATCTAATAATGTCTCAACATCAGATTGTAAGAAATATGATAGCTCGGTTTTCTATGTTCTCAATAGGTATGATCCATCAACAGATTCATTCCAAATATGTAGTGTGAAAGAAAAGTCTTGTGATGGTGATATTAGAAGGATATTTGAGATTACCAGGTGAAACTAAATAAGTAACTACTTTTCATTAAAACCTATGAAGGCAAATTTATATATTTGTATATTTTTATACAGTGTAATATTTATTAGGAAAATATTAATAAAAAAAGAAATTAGAAAAACTATTGTGGTGGATAAACTAGATGACCACATTGACACAACATCACTACTTTTTTGTAAACATGTGATACTATTTTATTTACAACCACAGGAAATTATTTAAGTTGGGGTTTTATCAAATTCATGGATAGTTTGATAGACATATGAACTATAAAGTGGTCTCGCACAATACACCAACAACTGGTGAATTCTGTCAAATTATTTCATAAACACCATTCTAAGCTTTCAGGGCCCATTGTTTCATTTATTGTATAGTTTGAAATTTGATTTCTATTATATCTAAAAGAAATATAAATATATATTTTATTCCAAAAATATTGGTACTGTGAAATCAATGGACTAATAAAAGAAAATGAGAATAGTGTAAAATCCACCTTTTATAAAATGGAGTTTGGTAGATTTGGATGAAGTTGTCAAGAAGAAACTCAAGGGTTAACAAGTTCAAGCTAGTGGGGTAAGTCTTCAAATTTCAATATTATTTTAATGAATCCCTTAACAATCATGATTATGTAAAATAGATACCCAAAGCTGGTAAACATGAAGATGTTACATAATAAACAATATCCACTATGGGATGTGGTGTAGCATTCAAGAGGCTATAAAGGATGATAAAGACAAACTATAAGTATTTGAAGGCGAAAAATGAAATTTTGAAAATAAAACTAGAGAAGATGGAATTAAATATGAGGAAAAAGGATAAAAAAATTAAAAATTTGAAGTATTTTATATCTAGAAATAGCAACAAAGAGGAAAGTGGAATGAATCCTGAAATGGAAGGAGCTCGTAACAAATAAAAGAACCAGTTGATGAGCATCGTTGTAATGGATGAAAAAAATAAGGGCATGTGAATGTCAAACACCCAACTATGAAGATATATTTATATTTATAGTCAAAGAATAAAGTAAGATAGAACATCCAAAGGAAAAAAGGATCATGGAAAATAAAACTAGGAACTCAGCTATTGAAGAATGTCAACCAACCAACCACAAAGATGATGAAGTTAAAAAAAGTAAGGAAGAAGGTCAAGAATAGTGCACACCTCCCACAACCACCAACATAGATGAAAATACGAGACCAAGAACTCACTAAACAATATAAATAATTAGAAATTTAAAATCAAGAATAAGAAAATAAAATAAGTTGGACTCAGTTTTTTTATAAAACCAGAATAAGAAGAAGAACATAAGTAGTAGTGCAATCGAAATCAACAGAATAGATAGATGAGATGAAAAAAACTATCAATATAACAAGTATTTTAGGGAAACCATAAAATAGATGGGATATTACTAGTTAGTTTTTCATAACAAAATGGGTGATACAAAGTCCGCAATTCTTGAAATAATACTTTGAGCATCTTCATTAGATTATAGATTTGGATCCTACTTGATATGTTGTTAGGACCAAATTGAATGAACACCCTTAATTTAAAATGTTCTATTAAATTCCCCTTCACAATAAAATATTTCTTATACAAAAGATTTATTTCTATGAATATCTCTAGAATTATGGAAACAAGTTCCATTCATTTGTAATGGATGAAATTTTCTCTCTTCTGAACAAAGCAATGACGAGTAGCGGGGTAAGTTAACCAATATTATTGTAAACTAATATCTCATTAGTGTCACATACTCTACTCATTTCCAATGATATTACATAATATATTCATATAATTAAATAATAAAAAAATTGTCAAATGGGGAGGAGAGCTGTATTTTTATTAGATAAATCGATATTTATTACCAATACTTCCATAGTGAGTATACTATTGTCTAAATTATTTAAGTTATAAATTTAATTATTCATAGTTATTCTAACTTTATTAATATTTTTAGGGAATAATTTTATAGAAAAATAAATTTTTTTAGAGGTGTTGATAAAGAAACCAGTTCAAGATGTGCTCCAGTTAAATGGAAATTTTTTCATCCCCATAAACACCACAAATGTACATTAGACATTGCTAATTTTTAATATAGAGAGAAAATATTTCATCCACTACTACTTGATACAACCTCATGTGGGTAGTGGTATACACGATATTTGTCATAAGGATACATTATTAATGGTATATTTTATCTTGTTTTACATGAGATCCATTTTTAAATTAACCAATTGAGATAATTAAATATATACAACTTTACACACTTGACAAAAGAATTTATTAAAGAAACCATCAAGAAATTTATCCCTAATTACTTGGAAAATATTTCCCCCACATTCATTATGGAAGGTAACACTTAATAGGGTGATAAAATATTGTACTGCGCAATAATAGTTTGTTATCTTATGGAGATTATAACAATAGATCAAACATATAACAAGAATCGAGACCAAGAAGAAGTTGATGGACTAAGAATTTATATAACACACAACTTTCTTGTTGTCCCTACTAATATATGGTCATAAAAATATTTTAAAATCATGAGTTTCCTATTTGATTTAGTGCCACCAAAATCTAGATAAATAAAAAACAACCATGTTTTATGGGTGTGAGATGTAAGTGGAATAGAACATGTTGTCTAGTTCTTATAAATGATCAATTTTTTTGGTATTGTAGAAGTAGATTAATTTTAAAAGAAAATTTAATGAAAAAAATTTGAAAATATAAGTGGTCTAAAATATCAATTTGGATGCATTACAATTTCAAATGGAACATTTTTTCTAGTTCTCTTAGCAGGGTTCAAACATCAACAAAACATGTTTTCTTAGAATTATTCAATTTTTATGTATGGTATTAGTAATTTGGAACATTATGATAGTATAAATGCTCTCAAATATCAATTCTGGTGATTTTGAGTCAAAATTATTTTTTTATGTATAAAATTATCATATTAGACACATTCATACAAACTGCAATTCCAAAAATAGGTTTTATGAAAAAAACTACAGTTTATTAAAATAGATTCTCAATGAATTGTAATTCAAAGTAGCCTATAAATGATTCGGTGGATGAATTGAAATTAAAAACATCCTATAAATGGTTCATCAAAATTGATGATCGATTCATTACAATTAATTACAATAGAACATTTTTTCTGGTTCTATCGATGGTGTTCAAACATTAGTGAAGGTTTCTCTTCAAAATGAAATTCATCATAAATTAAATTCATCATAAAATGATATCAAATACCATATTAATAGTAGAATAATACTCAGAAAAATAAAATGCACTATAAAATCAAATCATTTTATCATCATTGCACTGGACATGTTCTTATTTTAATTCAGTTGTGTCCACTTTTTCCCTCTAGTTTCTAAAATTATTTTAATTCTATCACACTCTTTATTGTTTTTTTTCCTTAAAAAAGAAATATTTATTAAATTTTTGGAATAACTATCAATACCAACCACCCTATACATTGATGTATTTATATTATTTAACTCTTTTGTAAAATTACTAAAATTAGATAAGGTAATTTTGTAACCCTTATCTATCACATAAGTAACGGTAATCAACTTCATTCCCATTCATTATAATTCTTTAAAATGTTTTTCTATAAATGAATTTCTATCAGCTTTTACATCAATAAAATTTCTTTTGAACATTAGAATATTTTTAGAAGTTTGGGTCCACCTCCCAAAAATATATTTTTCAGGTACCAATATCCCATCAAGATAATAAAAAAAATAAAACATGAAAATAAATATACCTAAAAAACTCAAATTTTTGATAATAACATCTGAAAACTTCATTTAAGGCTTTATATGATACACATAAATGATCTTCACAAACAATGATTCCAATGAAAACTAAATATAACTTCACTTTCATTACATGATTTTAAAAAACAAGTACCAATCATTTGATATTCGTGTTAAAGTAAATCAAATATATTAGGTTTATACCTGATAGAAAAATGTCACATCAATTCATGTGATAGCCCTGTGGAGCATCGTTAATTCCCTACGCGTCTATGCAAAAACAATTTTATAAAAACTCAAACTATGCTACTCAATTAATTAAAACGTAGTATTAGTATCATATCAATATTGATCCATAGAGATAGTGATTTAGTTTTATTAGGTTTTCAGAATATTTAATTTTATTAAATTGTATAAAGAGGTGAAGAAAAATATTTTTTTAATTGATTTGAAGAAAGAATAATGAAAACGAAGCAGATTGATTGATTGGTTTGTAAAAAAAATTGAAAATCAAGCCAGGGTTTTGTAATTTCAGGGTTTGAGATAAATTATATTTAATAAAATATGTTGATTAATTCATGATTTGTGCAAAATTTGAGATGATTAAAATCCAATGGTCATGGAATCCCCTCTTTGATGCGGCAATACACTATTTCCCTTAGTCTTATAATTTAGGATTTCGTTGAATCAAGTTTTTCTTGATACGATTTTTAAACTTGGTTTCCCCTAAAGTTGAAAATGGTCATGCCTTCCTTAGGGTTTTTAGTTGCACAATTTTAAATATCCTTTTTTAATTCAATTATCAATGTTCAGGATAGAAGTAAAATAAACGGATTGGAATATGAAGAATAAATTTCAGCAAACCAAACTCATGAATAAAATAAAATAAATCAATCCAACAACACATTACCCCTTTAATTATATTACCCTAGAACATAGTGAGTTTAAACCCTAATCCTAGTGATGAGATAATAAGAGTTAAGGAGAAAATAAAAATAAATCATAAAGAAAAGGGGGATGATCTCAGGGAGTGCGGAATATCTCGCTCCAAGATTTGGTCTGTAGCTGATTGGGATATGAATGCCTCCAACAACAGTAGCATGGACCTCCTTTTATAGGCTCTATATGGTCTCTAGAATTAATGAATTCCATAATGTAATTGTTCAACGGTGGTCCAGGGTGGGTACCATGAAAAATATTTGGTCAAAAAATAAATATTTGGTGAATCTGGGTGAAAAAATATCATCTGGGAAATTACACCATGTGTGACTGGGTTACACCACATGTAAATTTACGAGATGTTTTTATTTTCTTCATGATTTTTCCTTTTCACCACATGCACCGATATATGTTGTGTAATGATTACACGACATGTAATTCCATTTTTTTACTCTGGAAGCCTCATTTTTCCTCGGTTCTTTAGTTTTATGCCCCAGAAGTGCTCCATGAACATCCTTAAAAATTCGGTGTCATGACGCTTCTCTTTATTTGTGGAATAGAGTGTATTTTAGCTGCAAAATTCACTCTTTTTGTTACTTTTACAAGAATCATTGTATCCTGTCATAAAAACATAAAACAAGTAAAATTTTCCAACATTGGTAATAATTATCAATTAAATACATAAATTAATACATTAAAAAAACCATAAAATTTATGAATGAAATATGAATATCAGCATGGTAAGGGTAAATATTACAAAGAAACTTATCTTGTATCTCAAATTCATCTTTTTTTCTCAATATTGATTTTTTTCAAAAATCACTCAAATTTATTAAATAAATATACTATACTTAACTATTGATGAACATAATTTGTAAGTATTCCATTAAAACGTTCACTTAATTAAGTGGTCTGAATACCCAATTTTAAAGAATCTTTCAAAAATCAATGCACCCATTTATCTCACAACATGAATAAATCATATAAAAACTATGATTTCTTATCCCCTTATTCTACTCTGAGGGAAACCCACTCCTAATCAAACTGATGTGTATAATTTTAGAGGAACATAAACTTCTTATATCTAGTTAGAAAACTAGATCCATCTTTCATCCAATTATCTAAATGTTTAATTCCATTTTTATCAAGTTACACTTATAAATTTAGTGTCAAGTTCTAACTAAAACTTTAGAAATTTATTTTCCCATTGTTACATCCTAATCAATTAATATAGTTTGAGGTCACTATGTGATTCACCTGAATTTTTTTTTAAAACGTCCAATAAAAGAAACTCACGGTTTCATTATATAACAAAGTTTTCTAAAAAAATATCACAATGATGATTGAGGCTCAAAAAGTCACATAAGGGTCTATACTCTTTATTAGTGCTAAAATTGGTGTCAAAATAATAACATCTCCAAATAACTCATAATATTTCTTAATTTTGTCATCAAAGAAACCATTTAGAATTTTGGCAGTTAAGTAAAACTACGTAGTATAGAAAAATGATGGATTGTCCTGAATTTTCCTTTAAAGGAGTTATAAAATACAACATACATCACCATGAACCGATTCCCTTTATTTTTTAGACCTTAAAAATTCAACTAACTCACATGCATCTACCCAATAACATCTTGACCTCTTGTAATAACTTTTGTCAATGAGAAATAATCATTTAGTTTAATGCGTGTTAAATCATTCACACCTAACTCAGATTCTTGTAATTATGATATTTTTATTTGGCACCTCATCATATGAATTGATTTAGGATTTTTCAAGGGATGATTATTCCCTTCAAAAAATACATGTCATTCATATTTCCCACAAGACAGCAAACAAACCCCCATTCAATTAATAAAACATGTACATGTCTATATGTGAGAAAATTTCACCATGTTATCATGATTTTAAACCTTCCTATGACCTTATATTCTAAATGAATAGAGGCATGATGTAATTATTGATTCATCCTTTCTCCTTTTATTTGATTATTTTCAGCATATAATGAACCCATTTATTCGCCCATACATAATATAGAAACACTGTGCATCCTCAAGTGATTTGAACTTCATCCCTACAACTAGTTTAATAGATGACGATCCAACGTCAACATCATCAGTATTGGAATAACTAACAACATAGAAACTTTATTTCAAGGAAGGTACAATATGGTTTTCATTGAAGTTATAAAACCCTTCTGTTAGTAATGTGAAATGGGAAAGGTAGGGCAGGGTGGGCCAAGCTTGTATGGGTTTGATCCCATGTGCGTTTGCTCGTAAAACCCCATATATAAAAAAAATTCAATCCATCGTCACCCTACATAAGCCCATGGTTATCCCTCAGTCTTGACCACATTTTAAAAAATACATATTATTTATAATCATTTCAATATTTTATTTTTTTTCTCATTCTCGATGGTAGTTGTGGGGAGAAGTATAGATCTACCATAATTATAGTTTTAAGGGATATGGTGGATAATTTTTCAATGGGTTGATGGTGTCATGTGGAGATGTTGATGTGGTGGTGAAATGTTGTGATGTAAAGTAGTTAAGTGATTAGTAGGGGGTTATGAATGATGATGTTGGTTGTGTGGTGATGTGAATGGCTGAACCTATGAATGAATAGTGACTCTCTAGGTAGAAACTAGTTTTATAAGAGACAATTAGGGTTCTCATGAGGTCCTTTCTTATTTTATTAATAAAAAAATAAAAAAAATTATAACAATAATAAATTGACCAAAAAATATATTATGATTATAATAACTCTTTTAGAATTGAAACCATGTGAAAGGGAGATGGGTTCCATTTTTAGAGAGGTGGGATGACACACCATGTGAATATGGTTAATAATTACTATATAATTATAATAATATCATATTAAAATAATAAATATAGACCTATTTAAAATTCACATGTGAATGAATGGTGAATTAGGATGACCATTACGGTGAGAAATCATATTTCATGGGTAATCATGGGTTTTTATTAAAAAAAGAAATATTAAAGACGCATATATTGTAAAAATAATAATTTTTAAAATTAGGCCTGTGAGTAATTGAACACCCATGAGGCCTCAACACAAATTAGCCTACACCCATGCGGGCTCAACCTGTATTGGCACATTCTCTTAACAATCAAAATTTTTAAGACCTCCCCACCCTGTATATTCCCCATATCTGTGAAGGTTTCAGGCCTTAGTACCATTTTTCATTACTAATTTTAGTAAAACTTTTAGTGGAAGTTCCAGTGAAAATTTTTGTGGAAGTTTCAGTGAAAATTCTAGTGAAAGTTCCAATGAAACTTCCAATGAAAGTTTCACCACATGTTTTAGAATAAAACAAAAAAAAATTGGATTTAGATATGATATGTTTTCAAAATATATTAATAATAAATGAAAATATAAAATATATGTATTATATTTGTTACATAATTTTTATAAATATAATATCTATATTTTTTTTTAAATATAATATAGTTTACTACATAAAAATATATATACAATCTAAATAAAAATGTAGATAATATTAATATATTTAGGAAAATAAATATTTATGATTATAAAAAATAGAATTATTTTTATGAGATTATAACAAAAACTAAATATATAATAAATCCAAATATAAAATATATTTCATATATTATTTATAAAATATTTATAAATAAAGTTTATAAATCCTTTCATTGAAAGTTCTAGTGGAAGTTCTAGTAAAAGTTTCAATGTAAAATCTATTCAAAGTTTCGGGCAAGTTCTTTTCAAATTTCCACTAAAAATTCAAATGAAGTTCAGTGGAAGTTTCAATGGAAGTTCCAGTGGAAATTCCATTATTAGTTTCAGTGAAACTCTAAATTTATAAAAAATTAACTTATAAAATATATTTAATATTTTGAAAAATATATTTATAAATAATATTTATAAATCCTTTTAGTAGAAGTTTCAGTGAAATTTTTGGTGCAAGTTCCAGTAAAAGTTTCCAAAAATTTCTAGTCAAAGTCCCACTAAAACATCCGCTGAAAGTTCCAATGAAGTTTATCGGAAGCTTCAGAGGAAGTTCTGGTGTAAGTTCTAGTTGAATTTCTAGTGAAACTTTTAGTGAAACTTCCACTAAAACTTCTGATGAATGTTTCATCAACAAAATTTGTATATATAAAATTATATAACTAAAAAATACTTACTATATATTAATAAAAATTATATTTATAAAATATTTATAATAAATAAAATTATATAAAAAATATTTATTACATTATTTTTATAAATATTATATCTTTTTTTTTAAAATAATATAATTTACTATATAAAAATTTATATACTATATGAATAAAAATGTAAATGAATTTTATATATTAAGAAAAATAAATATTTATAAATATAAAAAATATAAATATTTTTATAAAAATATAACTAAAACTAAATTTATAATAAATAAACTTATATAATATATTTAATATATTTATTACAAAATATTTATAAATATCATTTATAAATCCTTTTAGAGAAACTGTCAGTAGAATTTACACTAAAAGATTTAGTAAGAGTTCCAATGAAAGTCATGGTGCAAGTTCCGATCAGAATTTCAAGTAAGTTCCAATCAAAGTTGAACTGAAAATCCCACTAAAACATATAATGGAGTTTAGTGAATGTTTTACTCTATGTTCCAATGTAAGTTCTACTGAAAATTTCAGTGAAAATTCTAATGAAACTTCCATAAAAAGTTTTGATGAAAGTTTCAGAATATAGAAAAAAGTATATTAACAAAATTATTTAACTAAAAAAATACTTACTATATATTAATAAAAATTATATTTATAATTATATTTATAATAAAATAAAATATATAAAATATGTATTATATTTTTTACATAATTTTTATAAATATAATATCTATAATTTTTTAAAAATATAAAATAATTTACTAAATAAAAATGTATATACTATATGAATAAAAATGAAAATATGATTTTTATATTTAGGAAAATAAATATTTATAAATAGAAAAAATAGAAATATTTTTATGAAATTATAACTAAAGTTAAATTTATAATAAATGAACTTATAAAATATATTTAATATATTTTTTAGAAATCCATTATAAAAATAATTACATTTTCAGTGAAATTTTTAGTGAAATATTTAGTTTCATTAAAAGTTTCAGTGTAAGTTTCAGTGAATATTTGACTAAAATTTTCAATGAATATTTCAGTGGAAGTTTAATGAAATTTTTTCATGAAAATTTTGACATAAGACTCAACGTCAATTTCATTTATTTATTTCAGTCTAAGTTTTATAGAATCTTTCTAAAAGATTTATTGAAACCTTTTGTAAAAAATCCATTGAATATCATCACTTCACTAAAAATCAGCATACTTCAGTGGTAATAAAACATTTCAAGTTTAACCATAAATATAATATGTGCAGTACAAAAATCCATTTAAACATGAAAAACTTCAAATAATAATCTCAAATACCTACATCTATGGGCATTATAAGTAGAACTAAATTTTTTATAGACACCAAGAATCTACTGCACATACCTCTCTAGAACATCAACATTCCCAAATCAAAGTCCACAATTTCTCACATCCCATCTGAAAAATATTTCATAATCGACTATTGTGTCACAACCAGAAATCAAAAATTCACTCCAGTAGACTACGAGTTATTTCCCCTAATAAGCGGTAATCGAAAGTGCCCTTCGATAATCAAAAATTCCCTAAACAATCACAACATAGCCCTATGAAACTTACATCCAACAACTAAAAAAATAACTATGAAATTTCTAACCAACCAACATAAAAAAATCACAACCATTCATACCTTTCATTTTCCATGAGACCAAAATGACCTCTAGCGAACCAACATATTCATATCCCCCACCTGTAAAAATTACAATGTGTCAACATCCAAGTCATTCACTACATATTCCTATAAAACATGGAATTGGAAGTGATAAAAATTTCCTCTGATGGTTTTTTTAATCATGGTCCTCCTCTTTATGTCATGGAATCTCAATTTCCACTCAAACACCAAAATTTCCAGTGGAACTACCTAAAAAGGTGTAGTATATGATCCATAGCATGGATAGGATTCTATTTTGTGTCTTGAATCTCTATCTTATTAGTTGTTAAAGCTCTCTATTAAACCCATTAAATGAATTAAAAAATTAAAATAATGTGGATTAAGAATGAATAATTCGTAGGCACGTCTATATAGGAAAGGAAAAACTTATCACGTGTCAATGTACACACTCATACAAGAAAGGGATAAACATATTGTAATGTTTTGGATATTTTATATTAGTAAATCTAGACCCATTTATGGTGTTGAGGGTTCCACTATAAGCTAGGTAAAAAGACTTGAGAGTTAGTCTAGACTCGGGGGATTAAATTAAATTCTTTTAATGGTGGGATTAGTATATTTTTAAAGGTTTTTGCTATATTTTCAGCATTATTGGGTGTTCATTAATTCTGGATATATTCTTGTCATGATTAGATAATCATGTGTGATGTGTAAAAGTATAATCCTGATGCATAAGGGTCTTCATGTGTTAAAGTAACTCTATAGAGAGTTGGAAAAAATGGATAATTCATTCGTAAGATTAATAGAGTGACTTATATACATAAGAGTAAATTTTCAGAAAATGGAATATGTAAGAGTAACCTCATATGTAAAGGTATGAAATTTGGAAAAGTATTGGAGTCACTCTGTGGTATGTAAGAGTTAATTATTAGCATGTAATAGTATTTTTATGAAAAATGGGATATATAGTGGTAATTAACTAAATATGTAAGGGTCGTTAGGAAGTGAAATTTGGTTAAGTATTTGGAGTTCCTTAAGATACATAAGGGTAAATTTTAAATACATAAATTCATGGGTTTCATTAGATCAACATATGAGCATAGTAGTAGAAAAAACCCAGATATGTGCTTGATTTATTCTTCAAAAAATCAACATGAAATGTTAATAAAGAAAATAAACATTATGTGTAACTAGATAACAAAAAGTAAAATATTAAATTTTCAATGGCGTATGAATTATGAGGATTTCCTAAGAATTAGAGGAAATTCTCTCGACTCTGAGAGGATTACTCTTCCTATTGGATCCTGGTTCACAACATGGGAATTCTCATATGAATAAATGGGTTCTATTTCCTTCATAGTTAATTGATGAACAATGTTATGGGAGAATAGAGTTTTGTTGAGCTCACATGCAATTAGTTGTCCATAATAGGGGGAATATTCATTTATATAGTTTTCCTTGACGTTCTTCATTTAATGAAGAGCGTCAACTATATCCAACATATCATCATACGTTACTTCCCATTGGAATTATTTGTTGAACTCTTTCAATGAATGAAAGTTGTAAATGAACCATCTCATTATTTCATGACTAAAGAAACCATGTGGGAGTAAGTTGGTCATGCTAGTCGTAATAATATGGACTACATTGGGTGTAACATAGTCTTGGTTTCAACTTAAGCATATATTGGAAACATATCCTTGAGCTCTTGTCCAGGGATAGGATAGGTAAAATATATCCAACCATATGCATGTACCAATTCCTTTTTAGGATTGAGCTTAAGGATGTGTTGGCGATGTATCATTGAGATCTTACTTAAGGATATATTGGTTGAAACATATCCTTAATATATATTCTTTATATGAAAATATATTTTAGTACACTTCCAATAATATCCATCTTACACTAAAATCCATAAAGAATTTATGTAAAGAATTAGAACTCTTTCTTAATCCATCCAAACTCTTTTAGATATGGTTTTTTCAAAATATTTTTATTTTGGAAAAAGAACTTTTTTGAAATCATAATATTTATCTAAAGTCCTAAATATGTGACCTTTCAGGTCTCTTTAGCAATGAAAACAAAAATGAAATCCCTATTTCAAAAATGTAAGTAAAGAGAGGACACTAACAAAGGATCAGTGGTACTTGAGTTTTTAAGGGGTCTAATGTGATCTCAATCAAACATATTCACAACTCATACAAACATTTTCACCATGATATGTATCATATAAATCATATTTACACCTATATAATCCATTTTTTCATGAAATTTAGTGACTACTATACATGAAACATGCCAATTTAGTATAGGTCAACTCATCTTTTCTTGATTCTTTAAAGAAGACTAACCATATCGATGAATACATGACATTTAATTCATATAATATATGAGTAAATCATCCAATTAGTTCAACACATAACATGTGACTCAAATAAGAATAGTCATGAATTTCCACAATCTAATTCAATCAAGGGCCTAATGTCTTTACTCATCATACATGTGGACAAATATCATCTTGGTTGTGCTCCAATCAACGACATGATTAGTAGTATACCCAACCACCCCCTGATTAGCTAAGTAACTTTTAACTTTCATAAGTATGGTATAAAAGTATGAAGGATCACATTCTAGGTATCTTTCTAACCTCAAGTAAGAAGGATTTATAATAAACATACACCCCTAAGTATATCGATGAGCGTATGACATTTAATGAGATATATTTTGGAAGTTCAATACAAGAAGTAAGTCTCTACATATTACCTCATGAATATATTATTTGTATTTCATATACAAAAAATTTTCAATGAGTACAAGATTCTATTCATTCTAATCTTTTCATATCATCATAACCCATAATACTTTGTGATGATCATCGATTAAGGATGTTGGCGCCCAAATTCTCCCTGCTTGAGGAGCGAACAAAGTCATCATCGGTGTAGAGTTAATTAGAACTCAAAAGAGACTTAAATCCATAAAAACCATACCAAATGGCTCATTTTGCAAAGACCTCCACAAGGCCTTCCTTCCTTTGCAATCAGAGTGTTTAGGACAGACCCTGTGTGAGTCCAACAGATCTCATTGCCTCCGTTACATCACACGTTCTACACATCCCACTCCATGATGGTCACCTCGGTGATCTTCTCCGTGTCATGAAGGATCCTATGTGATTCTGATGCATTCTAATAGAGCCATTCCTTTCCCCAGTGTCACTCATCTCCATAGCCATCTTTATGATAGTCCCATTGACAGACCCCTTTGTGAGTTTAGCGAAGTCTGACGCTGTTCCTTTTTCTTCATGGCATCACTCTTCTCTGTAGTGAGATCTTTTATCCCCACTGACCTTCTTTTCCTATAAATAGAGGGCTCACCCCCCCCCCCCTCAAACCACTATTACTTCATCCTTTCAACTTCCAATATCCTATTTCAAAAAGACCTTCGCGAAACCAACAGATGGATTGCCACTTGTGCGATGAACCTCCCCATGTTCTTCATGGCCTCCACCTATAGTGGGGAGGCCTTCATGAGGGAATATGAACTTCTCAATGGAGGGATCCCCTTCGGGGTTATCAAGTCTTCGCGAAGCGTAGAGACTTCACTAGGCACTCTCCAAATAAATATTTGTTTTCTAAGGTAAAGATATTCTCCATTAAAGGCTTCCCTTTGTGAAGATCCTTTCATTTATGAAGACCCTTCTCTTCGCGAAGAACCCAAGCTTTGAGAATTCCCTCTCTGCGAGGCCTTATACTTTGTAAACCCCTCTCCAGTATAGCCCATCAGGATTTCATGAAGTGATTTCAAGGTTCCCCAAGTAATACTTCATGTTGTGTTTCCCTGCCTCAGGGTTCTTCACAGAAGCATGATAATGGCTATTGCTTTTTTTTCATAGCCACGCTATCGTGAACCCCCCCAATGGATCACTCCACAACCCTGTTAACCAACAGCATTGCTGGTGCCTTACCTTCACTGAGGGTAAAAGTGTGCCAATTATGTAAGTCCAAGGGGTGAGGAGAAAATCCTCTTCGTTCCATCTACAAGATGTTAAACTGCCAAATAACCCCACATCCACAACACATTATGTTAAACAGTGACCATCTCATGAGGGGGAGGTTCTAGAGGACCAAGGAGGGGATGGGAACCAATGCCCTCTCACTCCTCCTCTCCCTCTAAGCTTTTTTCCATGAACACCTTAGGCTTCCCTCATTGAGTAAGTCCCAATATTATTTTCATGGGCTACTAAATTGGCATAAGCCCCACTCCACTCCCTATGAACGTACCTTTCACAACGTGTTTGTTAGGTCTTTTTTGCCTCTTGTTTCTCACACTGATCATGAATCACATGGGATTAGAATAATAATCGACCATGAAATCCTCTATTGGATACCTTGGCATGTAATCCCCATGCCCCTCTGGACTGAAATATGTGAACTTTGATCCTTTCCCCTTTCAAGAAAGGTATGTAGGAAGCCTCCCTGAGGTTCAATCCCATCACCCATCAGTCCCGACTACTTCACATTAATTTAGACTCATCCCACATGATGTTAAATTGTACCCCCCTTTCGTCCCACATGACATTAAACTATATTCTCAAACTATGTGGGTTCTAATCCCTATCTCCAAGATAGGTTACATAGGAAGACTCCCTGAGGATCAACCCCAAACACTGGTAAACTTTGATTTCCCCTTTTTAGGGACCCACATCCTTGTTCTGCCCCTTAGTGGTGTCAAACCAGTTCCTAGGAAGTTAACAATGTGTAATCCCCGTACTCAATCCATGCTCCTCCAACCAAGAGTTTCCATCTTGCGATGGGTTTCTAAGCATGCGTAAGCTCCAGCATGTCCCTGGGTTTCTGTCATTTGTGTACACTCTGATTCTATAATCCATCCTAAACTACATGGAATTTGATATTTGCCTCTTTTTTGAGCAAGGTACATAGGAATCCTCAATGAGGTTCAATCCCATTTCCCATGTCTCATCATGATCTCTCCCTCGAGCCTTTGTTTTTTGGTAAGATCAAGCCTTAACCCAAAGGTTCTGCTCCCTTCAGGTCCCATCCATGAATCCATTATTTCAAGTTGCCTCCCCAACTAACTCATCGCTCCATCCCAAAACTATGTAGACTTTGATTCCCCACTATAGGGATGTATAGGAAACCTATCTGAGGTTCAATCCCAATATTGCCACCTTCACACCAGTTCTTAGTTCCAACCCAATTCACTTAACCCTTTGACACTTCATCCATATTCATCCTGGTTTTTATCCAAGCTACCACATCTTTGTGAAATCATGACATTTATATGGTCCTCTAACCATGCATAATCTCCAACATGATCCTGGGTCATTTTACTTCATGTACACCCAGATTCTATTCCCCCACCCTCTCAAACTACATTGGTTTTGATCTCTATCTTCTAGACAGGGTACGTAGGAATCATCTTCGAGGTTCAATCCTAGACAATTGTAAACCTTGGTGTCCCCTTTGTGTAGAACCATACTTCTTCATGATCCACCCTTAGTGGTGTCCGAATCATCCTTCACGGTGTGAAACTTTACCATTTTTGGGACACACCATCCTAGGTCTGCCCTAATTGGGTGTTCTAATCTATATATCTAATAAAATTTCAAGGTGCTCCCTCATAAGGATGTACCCACCTGATCCACTCCCATTAGTGTTACGATCAGTCTGATCCATCTCTATTGGGCACTAAACTCACATCATACCCCATGATAAACATGGGAAGCTGACGAAAATCTCAGATACATTCCTCCAACATATAATTCCCTATATTCTACATGGGATTCCTTAGGATTCCATACCCTCAAGAATCCCTCTAATAAAAGAGAATCTAGGTGTACCAGCGTTTTAGCATCCAGACACACTAGTGATTCCCCAATGTGACTACTCTCTTGACCGAAGGTTGCTTCCCTGAATTGACCCCTTGGAATGTCCTGACAAAAGCAGTGTAATTAATCATCATCCACAAAGATATGGAACTGGGAAGAGTTTCATGAACAACATATTAATCTTTAAGGGAGACCCAGACTAGGCGACAAATTATGAGGAGGAATCCACAGGAGAGGACAACATCCCATCATCCCATTTCATTCAAGGAGAAAACTTCCCTCAATAAGGTGATGGATGTCACCTGCCTTTGGAAAGTGAGAATGTGGGGCAACAATTAGTGCATCCTCATAGACAGCGTTCACCCCAGTGAAAGCGTCAAAAATAGAAATGGTGAAACTAACATGAAATTATTCTCCTAAATATGGGGATTAATAGTGTTCAGGGAATCAGCAGATGAGCATGTCACCAGATCTAGTTATTCGATGCCAGGAACCACCAAGAAAATAGTGGGCCTAATGTGAAACTCACTAGAATTTTGGGCAGTTAATTTTTAGGCTTCCCAGTTTACGACGTTGTCAACATGGATCTTTCTATCTAGCCATGGAAGATTGAACATCTCTGGGGCATTGGGAATCTTTTTTACTACTGTCTGTACTGATGGTTGAATCTTATTAATTTGTAGGACCCAAGATACAACTACAGGAAACTTATCACCTGTAACGACCCAATCTTTTTGAGTAGTATATTAACTTACTCTTATTGATTTAATAAGATGTTAATGGTTAATGCAGAAAGAGGATTCGATGGCTTCATCCAGTAGACTCAACCCTTATGAAGCCCACTTATCAGAGCTTGGGAAGGAGGTAGCATCTGTGGGCTTTGCTTTGGACCAAGCCCAAGCCGAGCTCCAGCGTGTCAAGCTTGAACGAAAACGCTTGCAGGAGAAGTTCAAGTTAGTGGAGATTGCTACTAGGGCAATGTTATCTGAGACTCCCTCAGATTCTCTCACCATATCACACCTTACACTTAGGTCTTATGCCAGTGTTATAAGGGGCTATGTGATGAGACCCTAGTTTCCTTGTGTAATCCTCTCGGGTGAATAAATTGAGATTTCTTCCTTTAGTGATGTTTGTGAAATTCCAAATGCCTAGATAATTTTAGAAGGTATTTTATTGATGAATTTTGAAAAAGGGATATTTTAAAATATTTATGTAAACCCTAAATAACTAATGATGTGTAATGATTTTCAAAAAAAATGATCTTCTACAAAAGTGTTCATTAAGGAATTTGGAGTCTAATAAGATCAACTTAATTTTTGATGAATAGTAAATTATGAATAGTGATTTTACGCTTAGGATTAGTAATGTGACCAAATGGATTAGTAATTTTCACTTAAAGAAAGTTTTAATATAATTTAGACACCTTGGTTAAGTAATGTGATTCAATAAAATGGGTAAATAACGGTTTCATAAATTATTAATCAAGTATTAGTTTTTTCGGATGAATAGTGTTTTTTAATTAAAAATTTAATTAAAAATAATTAGAAAATTATTTTTATAAAAATGACTTTATTTTTGAACTCAGAGCATCGATATTATGTTAAGGTAATTTTTGGGGATTTTTCTGAAAAAAATGAATTTTCGATGAATAGTGTTTTTATTTAAAAATTAAATTAAAAATATTTAGAAAAATATTTTTATAAAATGGATTTCATTTTTGAAATCAGAGCATTGATATTTGGTTAAGGTGAAATTTTGGGATTATTCTGAGAAAGTTGAATTTTCAGTGAATAGTAAAAATACCGTTTTAGGGTTTCGGTATGTTTAATGACATCATAATGATGTCATGATGATGTCATGAGATCTTTTGAGGGTTGGCCGGCCAAGGGTGATGAATAATTGTTTTGGGGGCCCCATGTGGCCTAACTCCATGATAAATTCCAAGGGAGATCACATGGGTTTGAGAAAAGCACATGTGAGGTGTCCTTTGGCCATTAATGCTTTGTCCCCTCACTTTCCCTATAAATACCCACCCTTTCCTCCCTTAGTTTTCACTCCCAACTCTTCCCCAACGAAGTTCTGGTCTTCTTACCTTCCAAAGAGTCCTCCCAAGGTGCCCCCAAGCCCTCAAGGTCCAATCCTTTGAGTTTCAAGAGTCACGTTTTAAGGTAAGGGATCCGACCCCTCTCTTTCTTTTCATGTAATCTCTTTTATGTCATTCCTATTATGCTCCTTGTTTTTATGTGAGAGGATGTTCTTTTATATTCCTCTTACTGCCCTTTCACGTTTATATGATGAGAGATCCCCTCTTACTCTCATCATTTCGTTTTATGAATGTTTAAGTGACGCCGTTAGGCTGCCGAATGTTTAAGTGATTCTTTCACCCTTCTCATTTTTCAAGTTCGATTTTCATGTCAAGTCTTTCAAGTTCCTTTTTATTATGTTGGGGTATGATCTCTATATCAATCATACTGATCTCTTATGATCATATGATGAGGGACCCTTTTTGATCTTGTCAAATCATTTTCTTTTGAAGTTAAGTGACGCCGTAAGGCTGCCGAATTTTCATAAGAGAAATCTAATCTTTTTCCTTCCATGTTTTTCATTTCAAATGGTATGTCCCTAAAATTTCGTTACCATGTCCATATGTCCTTCTTATTCTTTCACCCTACTGTTTTATGGATCATTTATGAGTGGTTGACCCATGTCCCCTCTCATTTCAACGTTTTCTAAAACCCCGAAACTTAGCCGTTATGCTGCAGAATTTTCCCCTCAAAATGCCTCTCTCTTTTCTCAAAAATTATTTTATGTTATAAAGTGAATACTCAAAGCTCTTATTTCTACAAAGGTATTCACATATATATCAAAATGTTCCATTTTAAATTCTGGGATTTACATACATGAGACCCGCTTTCCCTTTCCGTGGGTTTAAAGTGACGTAAAGATCATGTCTTTAAAGCAGTTTTTAAAACGTTATGATTATGAAATGAAACCCATTTATTTTATGCTATGTGGGTTATTTATGAAATGTTTGATGATGATATATGTGGCTCACATGGTAATAAAGGCAAATTTAAGGGTGCGCCCTGATAGCGCTCCAATGCATTGGGTAATGATGTAACCACTAGAGATTACAATTTTCACGATACCTTGGTGAATAACCTTGGTAATTTTCAAATGACACCTTGGGGATGGACCTTGGTGATATGTTCATGATTGTCTATGTTAAATGATGTAGCCACATCTTCAAGTTATGAAAAATGTTATTTTTATTATGAAATGCCTCATGATTTCTTCCTCATGCCTTAAAGTTCTTTTCATGTCCTTATTGAAGTATCTCATGTTCACATGTAAAATGTTCCTCTTGTTTCCCTTACTGGGCCTTCTGCTCACCCTTTCTTTTGATGTATGTCCCCAGGTTATGAGATGCATAATGAACATAGGATGAACTAAAGTAGAAGCCTTTCAAGTGTTTAAGAAGAATGTTTTGTGTTTTTTTATGTATTTTGTTCCTGGTTTCCAAGACACTAGACCTTAACGATCCTCAGATTTGTGTAATGTAATGAAAGTTTATGTTATAAAAAGGCGGGATGCTATATCACCTCCCTCCCACAGATGTAGGGGTTGGGGAAATTCCAATACGGCAGTCCCACATGGCTTCATATCTTCTACGATGACTCCTATGACAACAACTACTTGGTGCCCATGCCCCATCTCACCCTCTGAATTTATTCAAAGGAGGGTGATCGATACACTTGTTCAACGATATGAACAGAAGGGGGTCATCTCAATGAGGGATATGGCCCATCAATTTTTGGAGGCTTTTGTGCCCTACCAACGTTTTCACTGCCAAGGGTCGCATAGAGAGTCACTACTCCCCACTCCAACCTTAAATCATTTCGGGAGCCTCTCCCCAAAATTCTCTTTTGACTCACTCCTTTACACGGATGAAGTAAGGGGCGTCTGAGTCCTCCCAGCTGTGACCTCAGCCATGGGACCGCTAAGGAGGTCTCCCACCAGGCCATGATAGTGTTGTCATCTAGTCTTATAGACTGAGGAGCAGGTGATCCATACCCCTACAGAGGCATCCTAGATCGACTTACCTGACATCAGCACCGGGCGCAAGCTTAAGAAGATGTCCACTAGGGGTCATTATCCTCTATGGCTTCAGTGGCCCGATCCACCACTGATGTGTGTTATTAGCTCCCTATTACTAAAGATTAGGGGAATCACTATGCCCGATCGGGATTGAGATCCCTGATGCCCCCTTGGTGGGCTGGGTCAACTTTTCTAGTCGTCGGATCAAATAGTAGCCATCGTGGGTTGACCCTTGGCGAGGAAATTCAGTACGGAGACCCTCCCTATACCGTCTCCAACCAGAGTGGAGGTCCTCCCCACTCCCATGTTCAATATGGAGGTCCTCCACATACTACCATCATCACTCCAGGTGGAGGTCATCCCCATCTTGTTGACCCTGAAATGAAGGTCCTCATTGTTTCCCTAGTCTTAGGTATGGTGTTCCCCCCCATATTTCAGGCTATCAATGTGAAGGTCCTCCTCACATGGTCACCAATACAAGTATAGGCCCTCCCCGCTCCAGCATTACCAACAGAAGAGGTCATCCCCATGTTCCATTCGATATATTTATAGGTGATCCTCATACCACATCTCATCAAAGTAGAGGCCCTCCCCATGTCAAAGATCTACCCTAATCTGAAGAACCATCCTAGGGTAGGAGTTCAGTTCGGCACTGCTAGAGGAAGAACCCTGAGAAACCTCGGATCTCGATCAGGCTCATCTACTTTTCAGAATCTGAATCATAGTGAGATTCACTGATGGATCCCTCACCTCAATCCTCTGTGTCAGGGGATGGGGTAGGAAATATGTGTATCATCCTTTTCCTCCTGTAAAGTGAGATGCATTGGATCCATAAATCCCTTTGCAGATACATATAAGAGGAGGAATATTTGGGTCCTTTTCAGGGTCTTATTGTGCAATCATCCCTATCATCACTAGGATCATTATCTACCTCGACAATAGATCGTGGAGAATTGTTCTGGGAACCAGTCGACAACGAGAACCAGCCTGATCCACTTCCAATGACTCCCCCCCCCCCATGAATGAAGTGGTGGTCAGTACCCCATCCTATAAGGATGTAGTAATGTGGCCAGAGCATTCTCTAGAAGACAGCCCAAGATGTAGCAGTTTGTCAGCTCACGCACCATACTCTCCACCGACCAATATACCACTACAACGGCCCACATCAATGGAGTTACCGGTCCCTCAACCACCCAAAGTTGACGAATGGGTCAACCAAGGGCTAGATCCCGAGTTAGATATGAGATGTTTTTGCAACATTCTCGCAGTGGACCATTTCCCTAAGATGTTTTGGCTGATTGAAATAGTAAGATTCAATATTTCCGAGTCCCTCGCCCAAGAAGAGGTTATGTGCTTCTACTGAACCTTAGGGAAAATTCATTTATATCTCTATAATCGATGGTTAGCTTACCCAAAAATCTAGGAACACTTTGACGATATTGTCCAGCTGTGTCTCCTAGTTGAGTTGGCCGCACTCCCTATTGCTCAGCACCCTGCATCACTCGGTCATCATCAAACCCTCTAGCAATGATGCGTTTAGGGATTTACAATGCTCGATAGAGTTATTAAGGAGGCTTCCCCACATGTCCAAATCCATGGATGGGGGCAGTATGCTGCCCTACATTTCTGTCCTATCCTACGCCAACTTGGTTCACCCAATGATATCGAGGATATTCCTTTAGGATTCATCACAGTAAACATGGTTGTTCATAAGATATACCAAGAGGGGGGCATCGACATAGGTCCTGGAGAAGATGAATATCCCTTTGGAGCATCACAATACCCGACAGACCTTTTTGGTGTCCACACTCGCCAACAAAGAACTTTTATTGGCCTTCCTACACCTTCTGAGTCATTGCCTTTCAGTCGAGACCCTAGAAAGGGTAAGAAGCACACTGGGATTTTCAAGCCTTCTAATATGTATGGTTCAATGCATAAGACCGAATAGGATGATCCTGAAAAGGAAGCGTTGCGTAAACAACTCACTGAACAGAGAAGGATGGTTGATAAGATCCTTGCCGACCACACTATGGAACGACAACCAGATTATGGTAATCCTTGGCAAGGGAAGTAGGGGAAGGAATAGATTCCCCCCAATGAGGTTCCTCCTGGTGATATCAACAACCCTACCCATCTAGATCTGGTAGAGACTGGATTCTATATAAAGAGATCATGGTAAGAATCGTTGAACTCACCCAATCTACATGACAACCATCCTTAAGACCTGGCCTAGGTTCCACTAGTTTCTCTTCGAGTTCTACTGATCACTCTACAGGTTCCTCTAGTGGCCCCTCAGGTCATCCCACTAGCTTCTCCATATCCAATCAGCCAATTTACCATGTTGAAGAACCTACCAATGAATTGATGGTTATAGACCCTCATCAAGATAGGAATCCTCATTAAGATGATATGATGGATACTCTTATTTCTCACCTTGAGGCTCTTGAGACTTGACAGGTGGAAATCTAGCTTTATGGTAAGCCATATCCAGCATGGGTGGATGATATGCCAGAACCCTTGGATTTAGGAAATCCTACTTTCTCCCATTTCAATGGGATGGGTGATCCATTGCATCATCTGGACCACTTTATTTCTAGGTGTGGACCCATGCTGGGAACTCTAGCACGGTAGGAGGCTGCTAAGCTCTGGTGTTTCATACAGACACTAAAAGGTCCCATATTTGTCAGGTACAACCAACTACCCATAGGGTCTATAGATGGTTGGGAAGACCTTTGCTGGAAGTTTCTTTACAAGTTCAGTTCCACCACCCACAAGACTAGCATCGTCGACCTCTTCAAGTGCAAGAAAAGGCCAGATGAGTGAGTCACTGACTTTTTTGCTAGGTGGAAGGGCCTCACATATTCCCTAGATATGTTACTAACTCAAGATAAGCTACTAATGATGTGCACATGGAATTTGAATACTTAATTGGTCCCTTATCTCATCACTCAGAACTTCCCAGGTGGATTCCGGGATTTATCTGAGAAAGCTCAATGCCTAGAAGAAACCTTGCAGCAAGCTAAGTAGGAGTGCCTCTTGCCTCCCAAAAATCCTATGAGAAGAGCCACCAAGGATGATACCACTGATGTTTCACAAATAGAGTCCCCTAGGTAGCTAGAATTATTACCGTAAAATCCACCTTCACAGCCTCATCGAGGACCACCACCTCAGGCGTAGCCTTCATCTCAGTAGTGCCCACCTCAAAATCAGTAGGCACCCCCACATAATGTACCACCATCGCCTAGGTGAGATAATTAGGTTCCACCTCCTCATCGGGCTCCTCTAGCCCCTCGTTATGGCCAGGCTCCCAAATACCCTTTCCTGGATTAGAGAAATCGGTCTTACGCATTCAACAATGCCTAGGTTCCCAACTATTTTTGGAGCACCACAGAATAGGGGATTATATGATTTATAGAATATAGGAGACCCTAATAAGTAGATCACATTGATCACCCAAAATACTACCCCTATAACCAATTTCTTGGACACACCCTCAAGTATTGTTTTGTGTTCAAAGACTGACTTCAGGACCAAGTTGATAACAACATAGTCAGATTTGGTTTGGCCCTGGCACAGGTGGCATGTGTGTTTATAAAGTCTGACAGTGACAGTGAGGGTGAATGACATCACATCTATAGCCACAGGTCTTAGAAGTATAATGAACTAATGTCATGAAAGGAAGTTTTTCATGCCCATTGTATTATCCATTCCCATTTGAACCAGCTTGAGACTTCTGAAGTCATTATGCTACCTTCAATAACTACTTCTGCATAGACATCTCAGCCTTTGTCCACTCATGAGAGCAAGAATCAATGGTAAAAGGGGAATCAAAGCCCCCTAGAGGTACCAAATCCATCTCTTACTCTTAGAGATTTAATTCCATCATATATAGGGATTATCCCTAGAATATGCCCAACAATGGAGGATTCTTCATTCGATGGACAGGAGTATGCCTCGATGAATATTGTCGAGCTGGTGGACCCCTACATGGTTCCTGACAATGAGGAGCATTATGTGGACCCTCCAAATGTCCCTAGTCAATGTCAGTATCAATGGAACTGTGAATATGTGAAACATTAGAGTGTGTCTTCCAATGATTTCGATCAAGTAGTTCATGCCACTGAGACTAGACAACAGGCTCGGTGCATGACTCAACATGCGCAGTCCTCTCACCCTATTTCGTCAGATTCTCCTTTTCCACTATTTGTGCTACTTGACTAGGCAGATCTGTCATGACTACATACAGCTGAGGCCAGACCACAGTCATCTGTCCATCCCATAGTATATATTTTTCATGGTTCTACTAGTGAGCAGTGGGACATCCCCAGCACTAGTCATAATCTGCTGGTTCGACTAGCAGTGCTCGTCATACCCCCTTCCATAGAGCAACCTACTCCTGGAATACATGTGCACTTAGAGCGAAATTATGATATTCTCAAGAACCTTTCGAGCATTCCTACAAGGCTCTCAATCCTTGAGGCTCTCTACATGTCCATGGATATGCGTTAATCCCTTGTATAGGATTTAAATATCCCCCTCCAGTTTGAAATAGAGGTAGAAACCAAAGAAGCCTTCTAGGCTGAAACATGAGAATATGTAGAATTTCAGGCCATCATCTCATTCTCATGATAAGATGAAGTTTTTTCCATATAGGGTCACATATTCCCATTGTACATCACTAGTTAGTTCAATGATGTAGAATTCTTCCACTGTCTAATTGACACGGGTTCTAGGATCAATATCATCCCTACCCAGATGCTCCAAAAATTGGGACTATCCAAAGTGAATCTAAGTCCTTCCAATTTGAAGATATAGGGTTATGACAGGACAAATAAGACTCCAGTTGTAAGAGTCTACTTGAAGACCCAATTCGATGGTTTGATTACCAACATGGAGTTCATGGTCGTCTTGTATGACACCACCAAAAATGCATTAATGGGTAGACCTTGGCTCCATCTGCATGAAGTAGTCCCCTATTCATATCAAAAATGCCTAAAGTACTCCCTTAATGGTCGAGTAAGCATGCCCTAAGATGATGTTTCCCCCTTTGTCTCTTTCGAATCCCACTACCTGGATGATGACTATTACAGGAGCAAAGACAAGCATGTTTAGGCCAATGAGGTTGATCACACTACCACTACAGCCGACCAATGGGCAGACTTAGATGATGCCTTCATCCTCCCAATTCACTAATTAGAAGCCATGAACCTAGAATTGGGATAGTTCTTTGTCATCTCTGGGACAGGTGAAAAACATGTTCCCAGGTATAAGTAATTCAAGAAGATCACTTTGTACTCCTACAAGAATCAGGATCGAGTGATCCCATAACCCCTTACCCCTATAAGGTATCGTGATGTTCACCCCATGGAAATAGCAATACATCATACTTGTTTGTTTTTCCAGGACGAGTTGAACCAACTCAAGATGACGCACCACTACTACTTTAACATTGTCAATCATGTCCCTTTGGGTAAAATTCCTGATGGAATCATATTGACAACTTTTGTTGCCATGGTTTTTGTAGCGCAGGAGTCCCTCAATGAGGATTCCACCACCACTCAGGTCAGCACCATCATTCCTTCAGGATCTACCGACTATCCTCTCACCATGGATGAAGAAGATGATTTGGAAGATTCCCCTCCCTCATTTGAAAAATTCATCTCCATCACCATTTATGAGTTGTTACAACTGAACCTTGGCACCAAGGAAAATTCAAAACCAACACTAGTCAGCATAGCCATGTCTGTAGAAGAGCAACAGAAGTATGTAGATTTCTTGAAACAGTATTGAGATATATTCTTATAGAGATATGGAAATATTCTAGGACTAGATACTCAGATTTCTATCCACCACCTCAGTCTTTCGATAAACCATCACGAGTTCAAAAAATCTCCCAAGAAGATGTACCCCTATCACAGTGTCATGGTCAAGGCCGAAGTTGATAATATCATCAAATCCAACTTCATCCAGGAATTACAGTACCCTAGATAGTTGGACAACATCATTCCTATCAGGAAGAAGAACATAAATATCAGAGTTTGCATCGAATTTCGGGATCTCAACTGCCACTATCTGAAGGATGACTTTCCCCTTCTTACGACAGAGCTATTGATCAATGCTACTGCTGGGTTCCAAGATCTCTCCTTCATGAATGGGTTTTCCAGATATAATAAAATATGAATGGACCTTGAGGATGAATAATCCACCACCTTTAGAGAACCACGAGGTACTTTCTATTATCAAGTAATGCCTTTCGGTGTGAAGAATATAGGTTCCACCTATCAGTGTGCCATGTACCACATATTTAAGATGATTCTTAGGAAATTGGTGGATTACTACATAGATGATCTGGTGGTCAAATCCCTCTAGTGTCAGGACCATCTCAGAGACCTTAAGAAATTGTTCATCTTTCTTCGATCCTACCATCTGAAGATGAACCCCTTGAATTGTGCCTTTTTGGTTACCTTTAGAAAGTTCCTTATCTTTGTCTTCAGATATAGAGTCATCAAGATCGATCCAGATAATATTAAGGCAATTAGTCAAATTCCTCCTCTAAGCAACCTTTGGGAGCTCTAAGGTTTTTAAATCCACTTAGCCTATATATGTTGATTCATTGTGAATTTGGCTGGAAAGTGTAATACGTTTTGTCTGATCATGAAGAAAGGTGATGACTACCAGTGGGATGAATAATGTCATACCACCTTTGAGGTGATCACGAAGTACCTTCTACAACTGTCGGTTCTGATGCCACCCATTTCTAGAAATCCACCATTCCTTTATGTTACCACCCTCAAATGATCCCTCAGTTCCCTTCTCACTTAGAAGAACAAAAAGGGGGTGGATAATAGTTTATACTATCTCAGTCACATGCTCCTCGATATAGAGACCAGGTATTCCTATATCGATAAGATATTCCTTGAGCTAGTATTCACAGTCCAAAAGTTGTGACATTACCTACGGCACCATTAGATACAACTGGTGTCACGTGTAGACCTACAAAAGTACATTCTAAACCGACCCATACTAATAGGTCATCTTGCTTGGTGGGCAGTAATCCTTTAGCAGTTTGATATCATGTTCATTTCACAAAAATATATTAAAGTTCAGGCACTAGCATACTTCCTTTCCGCCCATCCATCCCCCACAGAATAGTCTTTGGATATTGGATTCCCAGATGAGGCCATCCTCTCAGTGGATCAAATTGTTCCATGTTGGAATATTCACTTTGATGGTGCTTCTCAAAGACCTACTGGAATAAGACTCAATGATCCTAGACTTAATAGAGTAGGTCTAGGTATTGTCTTCACCACGCCTACACAGGTTGTCCTTCCCTATTCATTCATGTTGTCAGAAGGATACACTAAGAATAAGGTAGAGTATTAGGCTCTCATCACTAGTCTTGAGTTGGCCCTCGAGATTTATGTTCCCTATTTTCATGTGAAAGTAGACTTTGAGCTAGTCATCAAGCAGTTAAACAGTGACTATGTTTTCAAGAAGCTAGAGCTCATCCCCCTATTAGAGCGCACTCTCCAAATGATGGCCTAGTTCCCTTCCCCACCAAAGCTCATGCATGTTCATCAGTCACAGAATGATCGAGCTGATGCCTTGGATAACCTTGTCGCATCTCTTGTAGAGCCTAACTAGGATGACCTCATTATCCATGTAGTGCACTGAAGAGTCATCATTCCTGTAACTCTGGATGATGATGATAGCCCACAGGTAAGCCATCTTACCGCTGGTTCATCCAAATTGAGACCTCTAGGTCCCCCTATTGTAGCGGAAGATACCCCTGATTGGATTAATCCCTTTGTTGAGTACCTCCAACACAGTAATCTCCTAATAGAATGAGCCAAACATGAGAGGATTCATCGGTGTGCAGTACAGTTCACCCTTCAGAGTGGTCCCAACCTCAATAAGATCCTCTATAGGTGTGGGTTCAATGGGATTCTCCACCGTTGCATCCAAGGAAGTGAGATTCACTAGGTTATACAGAAATTTCATGCTAGTTCATGCAGATCTCATCGGGAAAGGTCAAAACAATCTCATCAGATCTGAAGGTTGGGGTAATTTTGTCCCACCATGGTTCGTGACTGTATCGAGTTCACCAAGAGGTTCCATGCATTCCATATCCATGTCAATTTTGTGCATTAGCCGCCTGCACCTCTCCATAATACCAAGTACTCTTAGCCCTTTGTAGTCTAGGGACTCGATGTTGTGGGACCTGATCCACCAGCAATAGATTTCCACTATAGATTCATTCTGACCACCATGGATTTCTTTTCCAAGTGGGTAGAGGTGATCCCACTCAAGGAAGTCAAGGAATGTTCCATCATTGATTTCATGAGCTCCAATATCATCCACCGATTCGGAGTTCCTCATGCTATCCTCATCGATAACAGTACCAATTTCTGAGCAGTTGAGATGAAGAAATTGTACACCAAGTGCAGTATCTATTCCAACCACACTTCTCACTATTATACACAAGAAAATGGGTATATTGAGGCATTCAACATAAGCCTCTCTAACATTCTACAAAAGATAGTTGGTCAGAACAAGAAAAATTGTCCAGACAAACTCCCCAATGCACTCTAGGCTTACCGGATGATGAATCATAATTCCACCTAGGTGACCCCATATTCCATGGTGTATGGAATAGAGGTAGCCCTCCCCATTGAGATTCAGTTACCGTCACTCCGCACAACTGTCTATGATCAGCAGGAACTAGATAAAGTAGCCGAAATCCATATGGATGAACTAGAATCTCTTGACAAGAATAGGCTTTGTGCCTTGCATAATCTAGAGAGACATCAAAATAAGATAGCCATAACTTTTGAAAAGAAGGTTCATCTCTAATCCTTCCTTCAACGTGACACTGTGTTGGCCTTGAGAACACCAATGATACCTGATAGTAATCCACAAAATCTGGATCCCAAATGGGAGAGACTTTATATCATTCACTAGGTTTACCCCAATGACGCATACTCCCTAGTCACCATGGATGGTGAGCATATTAATCTTCCCACCAATTCCAAATTCCTCAATCATTACTTCGCATGAGTGACCCTATACTCATCCTACATGATGTTAAACTGTAGGTGGAAAACACACCTCATAGTCCGAGCTCTATGACCCTAAACTAAGATCTCTTTCGTCCAAACCATATGATGTTAAACTATAATGCCTCATCCCATATGACTTTAAACTATTTTGTCTTTTCCGAAAAATGTTAAAGTTCATGAGAGGGTCTTTTCATACAACCTTAAACTGTGACACTATCGTCTTTGCCGCACGATGAAAAAATGGCACCGCATTGTGGTGTCCTCGCTTGAGAGGGCATCATGTTTGGTATAGGTCATCCACCATGCTATTTTTCAAGTCCTACATAAGGTTTGATTCCTATTTCAATGATCAGATTCTCTAATATAGTTTGTTTTCTCCAAAAATACACACCCACACTAAAGAACAAATAAGATCCATAAATTTCCTCTTCTTTCAGTGCATAGGCTAGAACTGCATGAAAATGCACTTCAAAACTATGTGTGTCTTTATTCCCGCCCTTGTAGGATAGATAGGAATTCCCGGGAACTTCGCCTTGGGTCTAACCCTAGGTCCCTCAACCTTTTTTGTCCCCTTGACCTGAGATTCCCATTTAGGATTGTGCATAGTGTGGTGTGGACTTTTCCTATCCTCATTCACGCCGATCTTGCTTTATCATGCCACATGCATTCCCTTCAGAATATCATTCTCCCCAACATCCTTACTATATAATGCTAAACTACACAACACTTTGAGAACTATGTATGGCTTGATTCCCATCCTCATGGGATACATAGGAATTCCCAGACATTTCATCTTTGGGTCCATCCCCAAGCTCTATAAATCATCTCTTTTGCTCGGCCTCTTGGTCTTAATTCTTCTAGGATTCCATGGTGTGGCATGAGGCCTATTTGGTCCTCATTCACATTGGTTTTATAATAGCCACTCCATGTACTTCCTACTTAGGGGTTTCCCCTTCCTCTAATGTCCTTACCGCATGATGATAAAATACACGACACTTCAAGAAATATGTATGGCTTGATTCCCATCCTCATGGGATATGTAGGAATTCCCATACATTTTTTCTTCGAGTACATCCCTAGTATTTTTCTTCCTTATGGCCTCTCCTTTGGATTTAAACTTTTATTGGGATTTCATGGTGTGATGTGGGATTCTATTTCCCATATTCCATTCTGGTTTGTTTCACCACGCCATGCACATCCCCTTCAGGACATTACTTTCCATTTATCTATTGTCCTCAACGCATGGCGTTAAACTGCACAACATCTCAAGAACTATGTGCAGATTGATTCTCATCCTCATGAGATATGTAGGAACACCTAAACATTTTGTTCTCAAGTCCCTCCCTAGGTTTCACATATATTTTTCTTCTCTTCGGCCCTCCTAGTCCTTATATTTATTTGAGAATTGCACATATTGTGGTGTGGAATTTCATTGTACTCATTCACATCATATTTTCAATGGAGTAACCATATTCCCTTATCTTAGGAGAAACCCCCATCACCTTTTTACTTAATACATAACACTAAACTATAGGACACTTTGAGAACTATGTACATCTTGATTCTCATTCTTATGGGATACGTAGGAACACCTGAACATTTTTTTCAGGTCCATCCCCAAGTTCCCCATTTTTGGTCTTATGGCCTAAGATTCCCGTCAGGAGCGCATTGTGTGGTGTGGACTTTCATTGTCATTATTCACTTCATATTTTCAATAACCACACCATGTTCCCACATTTGGGATACCTCTATCCCTTATCATCCTCACTGCACAACATTAAATGGAACGACATATTAAGAAATATGTATGGATTGATTACCACCGTTATGGGATATGTAGGAATGCACATACATTTTTTGTCTTAGGGTCCAGCCCTAGGTACCACAAATCCTACCTCCTTTCCAGCACCTTGGCCCAGACTCTATTGGAATCACATGGTGTGGTGTGGAATTATTTGGTCCTCATTCGCATCTGGTTTATAATAGTCGCACCTTGTACTTCCCTTCAAGGATCTCTCGTCCATCACTTTCATTCTTATCGCATGACATTAAACTGCACGACACTTCAGAACTACGTATGGATTGATTTGCATCCTCCTAGGATATGTAGGAATTCCCAAACATTTTTTCTTTGGGTCCAGCCCCAAGTTTATCAACCCATTTCCCCCTTTCCTCCATTCATATCTGTGAGTCATCTGCTTTTAACTAGACCCCTCTACCCTTTTTATGCCTCATCAATGCGCTTAGATGCACTGTGGTTTAGGAAATAGAATGTTAGATTCTGCATGAACATGCTTTCATTCTATTTTCATGATTCATGTTTCCCTTTATTTAGGCTTCCATCATCTTTCACATCTGAAAGGACCCCTGAATGGTTTGAATTCTCAGACTTATGGCTCACCTACCATTTCGGGCCATCATCTTAGAAGATTTCGAACAACATTTTCAAAATGGTTCTGCATTTCAAATACGGTCAGCGGCCGACCCTCAGGTGTTTTTTCCCAGTTTAGATCACATGATATGGATACTGTGCTTCGAATACAGTCAACAGTTATCCTCCATCGTTATTCCATCCTCATTATTCCCTAAATTTTGGTCTCATGATTCACAACCCTCTCCACTTCATCATGTTCAAGTGGAACTCCAACTCCCTCGGTGCTATCTCTCTATCCACCTTTACGTGTTGTGAGGACAAATCAGTGTCATGGGGTCATCCTTGACTCCACACCATTTCCCCCCAACTATGTGTACCATGTGTTGTAAATATCTTCTCCTCCATTGTTTCCCACATCGAGCATAGCTCACGTGGGCTTAGGGATTTGGTCAAGGTTTATTCTCGCTTGGAAGAATCTCACTTCCCTATGGTCTGAGATCTATGACTATAAACTAAGATCTCATACATCCTTATTGTATAACGTTAAAGTAAATATTCCTCATCTAGGTTGTGTAATGATAAATTACCCATCCATATGATGTATTCACTCGAGAAGATGTTTCCCCTTTTCGGTATTGGTCACCTTCTATACCACCTTTAATAACTACATGTGGCTTGATTTCCATCCTGATGAGATATGTAGTGATACCCAAACTTTTTTTTGTGGTCCAGCTGCATCACCATCAACCCTCTCTCACATACCATATTGGGTCAACGTTTTGGAAGAAATCAGATTAAATTTCGAGATAGGCCTGGTGTTTTCGAATTCAGTTAGCGGTCGACCCTCTTTTATTTGTCCCCATTTTAGGCCAATGTGATGTAGATTCTATGTTATGAACATGGTTAGAAGTTATCCTCTACCATAATTCTACTCTCACTATTCTCTAAATTTTGGGTATTTTGATTCACATTTTCTCATTCCCCTTTGTTCAGGTTGATTCCAATTCCCCAGGGGTAATCCCTCTCATACACTAGAGTACATTGGGAAAGGTGTTTTGGATATTATGAGATACCTATTCTCGAGTCAAAACATATCTCTTATATAAAAAACTCTAGGTGGTCTCTCAGACCCCGAATATTCATTAGTTGAAGGATTATATCATATCTGAAGCGATCAATTGTGTGGTTATCCCTTGTTTCTTGCACCGAGCATGAACCATGTAGGCTTAGGTATTGATCACTAGTTGTTTCATAAGTGTGATCGAGATGCGATAATCGGTGCACATAATATATATTTCCATGAATGAAGAGTAAATAAAAAAATATTATGTTTCAGTATGGATAAAGAATGACCCCTATGGGTATAATCCCTTGATGGAATGATCCAATTCTACCACTTTCATGTGCATGTCTTCTAGGGATTCTTGTCGTCTCTTGATCTCCTCCTCTTCATCAGAAACCTTGAGGTGAAAATTCTCATCTCTACACTACATTCTATCCCGATCAACTTGGATTCCTGCCACTTCATGGTTTTCCAGAGTCAATTGTTCTTGGGACTCTACCAATTTGGCCTTCAGATGCTTAACCAATCCTATTTACTCTGTGATGAATCTAAAGTGATCACCTAGTTTCTCATCAAGGTGTTGGATCACCTGATCAACTTTTTTAAGCCTATGGATGCTCTTAGATTCATTTTTAACATCATGTTCTTGGTTTCTCTCCCACATCTTTTCAGCAAGGTAATCTTGAATTAGTATGTGTGGATGTCATGCATCCGCCCCTCTGGCGCATAGATCATGTAGCCATATGTGGAGTGATCCCATCTGAATGATCCACTCATACTTGGAAACCTCTTTGATGAAGTTCTTTATCAACATCAATTCATGACGTTGGGTCTTATTGTTGATCTTGATTACATCAGAGTTGGGTTCATCTAGCTCTAGGGGATCAGTAGGCTCATATTCAGAGAATGCATCTAGGAGCTCAGTAGTAGAATCTCCTTCAGACACTACATCTAAAGAATTGGACTTCGATTCTCCATATTGACCTTCATCCCTTGGCTCCACCTCAATGATCTCAACCCGACCAGCTATGAAATTCGCCCCTCCAGTGGCATCACTTGCCACTTTTGGTTGCCTATAAGAAACTATATCCCCGGTCATCACGGGCACTTGATTCCATATAGACCAAAATCCCTCCCTAGAGAGGAGCCTCAGAACTTTCAGCCATTCATACCAACAACATGTGTACCATCCTGAAAACTGTGTGGGTATGGGCTGTGTTAGCCAATTTGATTGATTAAGCAACAGGTACAGCTTTGAAGATTCAGAATTACCCTGGTCAACCACTTGATCTCACCTTAGGCATGTCATAACCATGATTCCAGTGAAAGGCCCTCTGTATTTGATTGTGATCTTTAAAGATTCGAGGTAGGCCAACCCTGCTCCCCCAACACTGCTAGATTCTACAACCATTATCTCTCCTATTGCAGGTCTTGGTGTTTGGTTCTCTATGCCTATCACGCCTTCGTCCCCATCATTTGGGGTGGTTGGTTCAAGATTCTCCTACACAGATAGGTTTCAACTGAGAAACCAATATAAGGTAAGAAGGGTAATGGCACAACGAAGAGGAGTTGGAATTCACTTTTAGAGCTACAACAAACACACCCAAGGAAGTTCCCTCCAAGGCCACTATTTTTCCTTCTTCCGGAGAGGCTCCCTTGGAAGTTACCTATTCCATGTTTTGATGGAAATCTTCCTTACTGACTTTTCCCCCCAAGATTTTTCTTCATGACCAGGCAAAGGAAAATTATATTCCAGTTGATCCACCATTAGTTCTAGAGGGGTATTCTTGTTCAATAGCACCCTTACCTGGTTCATCATTGGTTGCATGTCACCAAAGGAGTGTATTACATCCTACAGTTCCATTACAAACTTTCTTCCCTTGGATGGGGTAGCACTGAAGCCTCCTTTTCAAATCCAAGTTCTCCCAATGCTATCCCATGCTTATTCAAGTTCTTTCACAGGTCGTTGACACTGAGATACCATTTTCTATTTCCCCAATCTTTCTAGGCCTCCAGAAAGATAGCATCAAAATGAATCATTACCGGACATAGTTTCCCCAGAACCTAAGGGGGAATCTTGCGAAATCCTTTAGACAATTAAACTCTCTCGTGTCCCCCCAGACATAGCCACTGAGCCTGGCACTATCACCTCCCTCTCTTCACCTCTATCCATCACTGGTCCAGGGTCTGCTGATTTGTGGCCTTCTGCCCCTACTGCTATAGCCTTGTCACCTTGACTCACATTGAAACCACCTTCTTGTCATCCCCCATCATCACTTTCCAATGTCAAGATGTAGAGAACACTACATTTTTTGCCAATATAGTTAGTCACTTTAGCATCTCACCATGGGTAGGCGGCCTCCCATCTCTATGCATAATCATGAGCTAATATGAATGTAGCATTGGATGGAGGGAACTCATTCCACATCTTCCCATCTTACCTTTTAATCATCATCCAAATTTGTCGCATCATGCATGGGTGGTTCTCATGGCGCGCATTTGAGTACACCTATGGGGTCAGCCTCTGCATGCACTTCAATTGTCGTGTGAACCAGTGTAAGGTATATTGTTCACATATAGGTTCTTAGACTACTCATAACACCAACACACCAATGTATAAAGATAGAATATATGACCAATTCTCTATAGTATCTGTGTCGTTGTTATTATATGCTCGGATTGGCAAAGGGAATGAGCAGAAGATGAATTGTTCTTCCCACCCCATCTTACCCAGCATGGCCACTGCGTCCATCTTCAATGCGGAACTCCCTGTAATATTCATAATTTATGACTAAGAATGTATCCTAGGTGGAGTGATTGGGTTAAGATATTTATATCCCCCCAAGTGTGCTGCAATCCAGCTATACAGAAATTAGAATAGTCCGCACACCTGCAACAACCCCTTTCCCTCACTAATGTTCCAGAGTAGATGTTATAACTTTTCCAGCACCAGTATGCCTAGGTTGATGCATTAACCACCATGCATTTGAGATACCGTGATGAATGTACTTAGTCTCTCCCCATGTGGGCATCTCTGACTGGTAGAATCCACCCACAGATCAATGCAAAGATGAATCTGGCCAGCCTGTCTATTGGACGCTACTTATTCTGGACATTGTAACCCCACATTTTCCACTAGCTATCATCCATGATCCAACAGTATGAACCTTATTTTCCCCATTGATGTCCTTGTGGACATGCAGGATGCCTTTCTGGTAGTGTTTCTTACTCGAGATGGAAGTTCATAAAATAGCAGAACCACCACTTAAAGTGGATGTCTTGGGTGTTCTACTTATCCTCATATGTACTTGGTACTAGCTTCAATAATTCTCTTGCCAAAGGTGGCATCTTCTCCACATCCTCCCAGATGTTCATGGTGAGGAGGAACTCATCATACATCTTTCCCAGGATTGGGATTCTGAAAATTTGATGAAGGTCCCAGAGGTTGATTCCAACCTCCACATAATGTAGGTGGAAAGTATTGGTATCCAATGAACACCGGCTTAACAGTTCTGGGATGAACTCCTTCGGTTGAGAAACACTAAATTGGGAGGCCCAGGCAGCTTCATATATGTCTACCCACCTTAGTACATTCTTGAACTCTTTATATGATGCACATGCCCTATAGGCCCATGCCCACTCATTAGTGAAGTTTCCACCCTGGCACAGATCCCAGCTCTTGATCCACCCCTTTTTCGGATTCCCGATCCCTGCCTTTATAATTGTCTTATATAGATGTGGATACATCTCCTTCGTAAATGTCTTGTCATCGATGTTGTTGACATGATTTTAGAGGCAATGTGTATTGACTGGGGTATGATCTTTTCCAACATGGCTGTCTACATCTCTATACCATTGATATTTCTTCTGGGTCCTCCTAAACCAGTAAGCTGGCTTATCTTTTCTAGTTTCTGGGATGGAGACTTCATCTCGAAAACTAAATCCGTACAATGGAAGATGCTTGAAAATTGGTCATTCCTTCTGTTCCCCCGTCAGTTTCTCTATCACAGATTAATGATCGAAATTTTTGTGAATATACTCTCTTATTTTGATGTTGTTTTCCATGGAATACCTCTGAGAAGCATCAGCATGAACCTCTCGTGCAACCTCCTGAGTAGCCATCAACCCGAAGACTTAGGGAATTTTTCTGGTCGTGGCACAAAGTTTGTTAACTAATATATTTTTCGAAGACTGTTTGCGAAGACATTTTTCAAAGAAACCACCCTTCATAAAGTAGCCTTGACTTTGTCCTACATCACAAAGGAAGTAGAAGATAGTGATGCACCGGTTCACTACAAAGAATTTGCGGAGCACCAGGCCAAGAACTCTAGTTCATAGAGTCATGTTTGCAGAGAGGATTGCTTCATAAAGATAGAGAAATGGCATAGTCATTCATGAAGATACAGATGCAGAAAAAAACTATGTCCTGTTATTTATAGGTACAGTCAGTGCCAGCTTCATGGAAAACCTCGGCCACTCTTCACAACGCCACTCTACAGGGGCCACTTTTTTATTCTGATTCGTGATCACCTCTATGAAACGACTTCATGATCCTCCATTTTTTCGATCCTCCTAGTATCTTCAGTGACTTACCCTCAGAATCTGACCCTATTTTCCTTCAGCTCCAATTCTTAGGGGGCATTTGTTCATGCCAAAATTCTCCCCACTTGAGGAGTGACCAAATTTATCACTGGTACAAATTTAATTGGCACTCAAAAGGGCCTTAAATCCATAAAAAACATCCTAAAGGGATCATTTCTTGAAGACCTCCACAAGGTTGTCCCGCCTTCATGATCAGAGCATTCGGAATGGAACCTGTGTGAGTCTGACAGATCCCAACACCTCTACGGTGTCACATGTTCTCTGTGGACCTCTCCATGATGGTCTCCTTGGTGATCTTCTCAGCAGCACGACATACCCTCTGTGATTCGGATTCATTCTGACAGATCCCTTCCTTTTCACGGCGTCACTCATCTCTGCGGCCAGCTCTGCGATCATCCCGTTGACGGAACCCTCTGCGAGTCCAGCGAAGTTCGACAGTATTACTTTTTCTTTGTAGCATCACTCCTCTCTATGGAGAGATCTTCTATCCCATTTGAAATAATTTTCCTATAAATTGATGGCCCACCCCCCCCCCCTCAAACCACTGTTAGTCCACCCTTTTAACTTCTGAGCTCCCATTTTGCAAAGACCTTCACGGAACCAACATATGGATTTCCAAAGGTACTTGGCCTCTGCGAGACAAACCTCTCCATGTTTTCATGGCCTCCACCTATGGTGGGTATACCCTTCATGAAGGAATATGAACTTTTCAAAGGAGGGATCCCCTTCTGGGTTCTCGAGGCTTTGCAAACCATAGAGCATTCGCAAGTCACTCTCTAAATAAAGAGTTGTTTGCCAAGTTGAAGCTATAGTCCATTAAAGGCTTCCCTTTATGAATATCATTTCCTTCATGAAGACCCTTCTCTTTGTGAAGAACCTGAGTTTCATGAATCCCCTCATGATTCTTCTCATAGGAATTCTAATGGATATTGCTTCTTTGCATAGCCATGCTAAAGTGGACCCCCAAATGGATCACTCCAAAACCCCGTTAACCAACGATGTTGTTGGTGCCTTCCCTTCACTGAAGGTTAAAGTGCGCTAGTTATGTAAGTCCTATAGGTGAGGAGAAAATCCTCATCATCCAAGGTGCAAGACGCACTACAACAAAACAGGCATTTCACGACGGTTTTTTCGCGGCGGTTTTAAAAACCACCACGAAATAGCTTTCGGGCTGGTATTTCGCGGCGGTTTTTAAAACCGCCATGAAATGTGTAAAAAAATTAATTTTATTTTAATTTTAATTTTATTTTTTTGAGGATTAGCGGCGGTTTTTTAAAAAACCACCATGAAATAGCGGTGGTTTGGGTAAAACCGCCGCGAAATGAAATGAAAAAAATAAAAAAAAATATGAGAAACCGCGAAATCACTAAAACAACCATAACTTTTGATCAGGGCGTCCGTTAGAGCACCACGACCAGTCAAATCGAAGCCTATAAAGAGATCAAGAAGCATGTATAATTAAAACCATGAGACAGTCTAAGGTGTGGAAGATATAAGAGTTGTAAGAAAGTTGAAAAAAGTTCTCCGACTTCAAACGGCCATAACATTCGCTCTGGGTGTCTGTTTGGGCTCTACCACATATCAAATTAAAGCCAACGAAGAGAGATACACACTTGATTGACAAAAAAGATTATATTGTGTTTTTCGACCCCAAAAACCACTCTGAAGGCCTCCCAAACCCTGTTTCCGTCACTGGTGTCCCGTCGAACTTGTCTTCAAACAAACCTAACTTTCGATCCGCGTGTCAGTTCAGACTCATCCGCCTACTAGATCATAGGTCGTTCCATAATCTTCGGTTTGACTGGTCGTGACGCCCATATGGACTCCTGGATCATAAGTTATGGCCTTTTTAGTGGGTATCGGGTTTGTTATGTTTTTCGATGCCTTGTTTCTAGCACCCGTTCCCCGTCAGCTTTTTTTTAAACAGTCGTAACTTCCGATCTGTCGGTCCATTTGGTCTCTTTCACCTATTTGCTCGAAGATTGTTTTAGGATCTTTGATTTGACTAGTCGCGGATCTGGAACGGACTCTCGGATCATAAGTTATCTCCGTTAATGTGAGTCCAATGTTTTTGTCACTTTATGACCGTTTTGACGGGTTTTAACGGTTGCTCCATTTATTACTGTTTATTTGGGTTTCCATGACTTGATATCTTTAAGAATGGTTTTTCTGTGGGTTATTATGATGATTGTGTTGAATTCTTAAGTGGTTTTCTAGAGTTTTCATGAGTTTTCATGCTTTCTTATTCTTTCTAATGCCTCATTCTTCATGCTTCTCCATCCGTTTTCATGCGTTTTCATGATTTTTCATCCCTTATCACGTCTTTTCATACTTTTTCATGTGTTTCATTTATTATTTATTATTTATTATTTATTATTTATTATTTATTATTTATTATTTATTATTTATAATATACTATAATTTATTTATTATCTATTATTTGTTACTAGTTATTTATTATTTATTATTTATATCCATTTATTATTTATTATTTATATTTATTTATTATTTATTATATATTATTTATTATTTATTATTTATTATCAATAATAATAAAATAATAATAATAATATTATTATTTTTTAAAAAAAGGTTGGGGCCGAAGCCTCATTTTTATTATTGAAACAAAGCAAAGACCTCTTTAACTGGGTAGAGGGAGACCCATTACATAGCCCGAAGGCCCAGTGGGCATTTAGCCCATTATTATTATTTATTATTTATTATTATTATTATTTATTATTTATTTATTATTTATTATTTATTATTTATTATTTATTATTTATTATTTATTATTTATTATTTATTATTTGTTATTTAAATTTATTACTTGTTTATTATTATTTATTATTTGTTTATTATTATTTATTGTTTATTATTTATTGTTTATTATTTATTATTATTTATTTTTATTCTTTATTCCTTATTATTATTTATTATTTATTATTTATTATTTATTATTTATTATTTATTATTTATTATTTATTATTTATTATTTATTATTTATTATTTTTATTTATTATCTATTATTATTTATTATTTATTTATTATTTATTATTTATTATTTATTATTTAGTATTTATTATTTATTATTTATTATTTATTATTTATTATTTATTATTTATTATTATTTATTATTTATTATTTATTATTATTATTATTATTATTTATTATTTATTATTTATTATTTATACTTATTATTTGTTTATTATAATTTATTATTTGTTTATTATTATTTATTGTTTATTATTTATTTTAATTATTTATTCTTTATTATTATTTATTATTATTTATTTATTATTTATTATTTATTATTTATTATTTATTATTTATTATTTATTATTTATTATTATTTATTATTTATTATTTATTTATTATTTATTATTTATTATTTATTATTTATTATTTATTATTTATTATTTATTATTATTTATTTATTGTTTATTGTTTATTATTTATTATTTATTATTTATTATTTATTATTTATTATTTATTATTTATTATTTATTATTTATTATTTATTATTTATTATTAAATATTTTTATTATTTATTCTTTATTCTTTATTATTATTTATTATTTATTATTTATTATTTATTATTTATTATTATTTATTTATTATTTATTATTTATTATTTATTATTTATTATTTATTATTTATTATTTATTATTTATTATTTATTATTTATTATTTATATTTATTATTTGTTTATTATTATTTATTATTTGTTTATTATTATTTATTATTTATTATTTGTTTTTATTATTTATTATTTATTATTATTTATTATTATTATTTATTATTTATTATTATTTATTTATTATTTATTATTTATTATTTATTATTTATTATTTATTTTTTATTACTTATTATTTATTTTTTATTTTTTATTACTTATTATTTATTATTTATTATTTATTATTTATTATTTATTATTTATTATTTATTATTTATTATTTATTATTTATTATTTATTATTTATTATTTATTATTTATTATTTATTATTTGTTTATTATTATTTATTATTTGTTTATTATTATTTATTATTTGTTTATTATTATTTATTATTTGTTTATTATTATTTATTATTTATTTATTATTATTTATTATTTATTATTATTTAATACTTATTATTATTTATTATTTATTATTTATTATTATTTATTATTATTATTTATTCTTTATTATTATTTATTATTTATTATTTATTATTTATTATTGTTTATTTTTTATTATTTCTTATTTATTATTATTTATCATTTATTATTTATTATTTATTATTTATTATTTATTATTTATTATTTATTATTTATTATTTATTATTTATTATTTATTATTTATTATTTATTATTTATTATTTATTATTTATTATTTGTTTATTATTATTTATTATTATTTATTATTATTATTATTATTATTTATTATTTGTTTATTATTATTTATTATTATTTATTATTATTATTATTTATTATATCTATTAGTTATGTATTATTTGTTTTTTCAATTAATATATATAAGTATGTTAAATTCTTTTTATTAACCACATGGCGAGCTTGCTGGAGTGGTAAAGTCTTTGGAAAATATGCAAGAGGTTAGGGGTTCAAATCTCACCAAACGTAGTATTTCTTTATATTGTATGGGCATGTGTATTTGGATGTGCATGAGATGTGCATGCATGGATAAATAAAGTAAATAAAGTAATACGAAATAAATAAAATAAATATGAAATAAATAAATAAAGTAAATAAATAAATAAAAAAATAAATATGAAATAAAATAAATAAAATAAAATAAATATGAAATAAAATAAATAAATAAAATAAATACGAAATAAATAAAATAAAAAAAAAATACAAAATAAAATAAATAAAATAAATATGAAATAAAATAAATAAATAAAATAAAATAAATAAAATAAATAAAATAAAATAAAATAAATAAATAAATAAATAAAATAAATAAATAAATAATTAATTAATTAATTAAAATAATTAAAAAATAATTAAAAAATAATTAAAAAAATAAAAAATAATAATAATAATAAAACCACCGCTAAAAAACCGCCGCATAAACGTTCTGCGACGGTTTTGAAAACCGCTGCGAATAGTTTCCCGACACACGATTTTGCGGCGGTTTTTCAAAACCGCCGCCAATCTATTTCACGGCGGTTTAAACAGCCGCGAAACGTAAAATCAAACCGCCACTAAATGCCTTTTTTTTCCGTAGTGATGTTAAACTTCCAAGAAACCCCACGTCCTCAACACATGGTGTTAAACTATGACCACCACATGAGGGATGGGTTCAAGAGGACCAAGGAGTGGATGGGCTCCAGCGCCCTCTCACTCCTCCTCTCCCTCTGATCTTTGTCACCATGCGCACCTCAGGATTTCCTCCAAGAGTAAGTCCCAATCTTCTTTTCATGGTTCTCTAACTAGGTATAAGCCCCTATCCACTCCTCATGGACACACCTTTCGTGTCATGATCATTAGGTATTTTTTGCCTCTTATTTCTCACACCGAGCATGACTCACATGGTCTTAGAGTAAGCATCGACCATGACATCCTCTATGGTCCACCTTAGCATGTAATCCTCATTCCCCTCTTGACTGAACTAAGTGAACTTTGATCCTTTCCCCTTTCAAGCAAGGTACATAGGAATCCTCCCCGAGGTTCAATCCCATCACCCATCAGTCTCGACCACTTCATTTTGGTTAACCCTCATCTCGCATGACGTTAAACTATACTCCCCCTTCATCCCACATGATGTTAAACTATATTCTCAAACTACATGGGTTTTGATCTCTTTCTCCAAGATAGGGTATGTTGGAAGCCTCTTTGAGGTTCAACCCCAAGCACTGGTAAACTTCGGTGTCCCCTTTGTAGGAATCCACATCCTTGGTCCACCCCTTAGTGGTGTCAAACCACTTCCCGGGAAGCTAACAATGCATAATCCCCATACTCAATCCATGATCCTCCAACAAAGAGTTTCCCTCTATCAATGGAATCCTAACCACATGTAATCCCCAACATGTCCTTGAGTTTTTGTCCTTTGTGTACACCTCGATTAAATGATCCATCCTAAACTATCTGGACTTTGATCATTGCCTCTTTTTTTGAGAAAGGTACGTAGGAAGACTCCCTAAGGTTCAACACCATTTCCTGTGTCCCATCTTGATCTCTTACTTGATCCTTTGTGTTTCGGGAAGATCATTCCTTAACCCTGAGGTTCTACTTCCTTCGGGTCACATCCATGCATCCATTCTCCTGAGCCTCCTCCCTAAGTGACTCATCCCTCCATCACAGAACTATGTATAATTTGAATCCTTTCCACATGGATATGTCAGAAACCTCTTTAAGGTTCAATCCCAACACTGCCACCTTCACACCGGTTCTTGGTTCCATCCCCATTCACTTCACCCTTCAACACTTCATCCATATTCATCCTTATTTTTACCTAGGCCGCCACATCCTAGTGAAATCATGCCATTCATATGGGCCTCTAACCATGCATAATCCCCAGTATGCTCTCGGGTTATTGTCCTTCGTGTACACCCTAATTCCATTCCCCCACCCTCTTGAAATATGTGGTTTTTGATCTCTGTATTCTAGACAGGGTACATAGGAAGCCTCTTCGAGGTTCAATCCCAGCCAATGGTAAACCTTGATGTCCCCTTTGTGTGGAACCATCCTTCTCCCTATTCCACCATCAGTGGTGTCTGGATTAGCCTTCACAGTGTGAAACCTTCCCCTTTGTGGAACACGCCATCCTGGTTTTATCCTAATAGGGAATTCTGATCCATCCATCCAGCAAGTTTCTAGGTGCTCCCTCCTAGGGATGTACCCACCTGATCTACTCCCATCAGTGTTCCGATCAGTCTGATCTATCTCTACTATATGCTAAACTCACGGAATACCCCGTTATAAACATGGGAAGATGAGGAAAACCTCGGAGACATGCCTCCATCATATAATTCTCCTCTTTTGATGTGGGATGCCTCAAGGTTCTTCACCCTTGAGAATCCCTTTAATAAGGGAAAATCCAGGTGTACCTGTGTTTCAGCATCCAGACATGCCAGTGATTCCCCTACACGACTACTCTCCTGACCAAAGGTTGCTACCTTGACTTGACCCCTTGGAATGTCCTGATAAAAGCAGTGTAATTAACTGGTATTCACAAAGATATGGCATTGGGAACAGTTTCACAAACACCATCTTAATATTTAAGGAAGACCTGGACTAGACAATGAATTATGAGGATGAATCTATAGAAGGAGAGGCTAACATCCCATCATCACATTTTGATCAAGGAGAAAACTTCCCTTAAGAAGGCGATAGATGCCACCCACCTTTGGAAAGTGGGAATACGGGGCAATAATCATCACGTCCTCACAAACAACACATGCCCCGACAAAAGTGTCGGAAAAAAAGGATAACTCAAAGTCATAGGGGATATTATCATTTGATCATTCATGTAAAATAAATTTAATCACATATTAATGAATAAAAATAAGATATTTCCTTTATTATAAAATTATGATACATTTACAACCATTACAACAAATCTCTCATGTGTCTAACGCCAAGAGATTCTACATGACCCTCATGTTGTTGTTATGGTAATGGTTTCATCAATGACTTTTCCACATTATCCTATGTATCTTCCCTATATATCTTTATATCGCTGCTCTCAATGATCTCTAAAATGTGATGGTATTTTTGAAGTATGTGATTGGTTCTTTTGAGAGACCAGAGTTCCTTATCCTTAGTAAAAGATCCTTTTTTTTCATAGTAAATCTCGATTTTTTTCTCATGTTTAGATACACTTCTTGATCCAAACAGCTTCCTTCATAGTATATAATAAATAAATGTAATATAACTATACCATTGAGTCTTATATAGTATAATATTTCAAACTCTTCCAACTGATAGATCCACTATTTAGGATAAACAATAAACTAGATTGATATTCCATATCATACTTATTGGATTAGAAACTAGAATTTGTGTAACCTTTTATATAGATCTCATCCTCTCCTCAAAATACAAATAATATATAATTAGTCCATCTCAAGTAATTCATAATGTTATTTATATAAATACTATAAATATCACTAGGATTGGATTGGTATCTACTGGTTTTTCTTAAAACACAAGAGACATCAGGTTGAGTGCATAATATAACATACATGGTAAATCCTATGTATATTCATAAGGAATTATATCCATCCTTTCTAACTATTTTAAAGGATCACGAATCTTTATAAGATTTTTGCCATGAAATGCTGGTAAATACCCCTTCTTGGAGTTCTTAATGATAAACTTATTTATCACTTTACCAATATATGTATTTTAAATTAGTCCAATCAACCTCCTAGATCTATCTCTATATATTTTCATACCCAGTATGTAGGCTGTTTCACCCATGTTTTTCATTGAGGATAACTTTCCCAACCAAATCTTCACAAAGTGAAGTGTCAATATTTCATTTCTAATATATAGTATGTTATCTACATATAATATTATAAATACCCCAACACTCCCACTAATTCACTTATATATACAGGAATCATCCTAATTTTTTATAAAACCAAAATATTTGATTGTATCATCAAACTGGATATTCCAACTCTGAGATGCATGCTTCAATACATGAATGGACCATTGCATCTTTCATACCTTAGCAACCTCATTTGTAACTTCAAAACCTTTTGGTTATGTTATATAAACATCCTTGAATAAATTATAATTAAGAAAATTATTTTTATATCTATTTAATATATCTCAAATCAAAATATATTATTATGGAAATAAAAACCCAAATGGAATTTATCATCACTATAGGTGAAAAGGTTTCTTCATAGTCAATACCATGATTTTATTTGTAACCTTTTTCCATCGAGTGATATTTATAGGTAAAGACTCTACCATCCATATTAGATTTATTGTTCAAACCCCACTTTCATCCAATGGGTCTTACCCCTTCAGGTGTATCCACCAAGTTCCAAACTTGGTTAGCGTACATGGAGTCCATTTCAAATTCCATGGCTTTTAACCATTTCTAATAATCAAAACTATTGATGGAATCAGGGTAGGAATTTATTCCAACTTCTATGAATGTTAATTCATAATCATTTTATATGATAAATCTATATCTCTTGGGTTGCTAATGAATCCTACAAAAACTTATAGATTCTTCTGAAACTTGAGTCAGTTCTTCTTCCAAGACTCTTTATAGATCTGGTTTAACCTCCATCTTAGGAACACTTCATATTTTCTTGTCTTGAACTACTCCAAGTTTTTCTTTCCTTCCACTAAATCCCTTACTAATGTGTTTATTTTCAAAGAAAGAAAAATTTTGTGTTGCAAATATTATGTGTTTGAAATTATTCTAGAAATAATATACCCTTGTTTCCTTAGGATAACCAATAAATAATCATTTATCATGCTTAGGGATTATCTTATCAAAATTAAATCATTATATAAATTTTTTTCAACCACATATCTTCATAAAAGAAAAACTAGAACATTTTCCATACCATATATCCTATTTTATGATTGATTTAGATAGAATGTGGTATATTAAGAATGCATTAGTCTCCAAATAATACCCCCATAAATAAATAGTAAGGTCACACTGATCCATCATCATTAAAACCATATCCAACAAGGTATGATTCCTCCTCCAAGACACACCATTTTGTTGTGGTGTTCTAGGAGGAGTGATTTTTGGAATAATTCTATAATCTCTCAAATGATCAATGAATTCTTGACTCAAGTATTCACTACCCCAATATGATCAGAGAGTCTTAATAATTTTTCCCATTTGATGTTATAGTTAATTAAAAAACTATTTAAACTTTTAAAATGTTTCATACTTTTGTTTCATCAGAAACACATATCCATACCAATTGAAGTCGTCAGTAAAAGTAATGAAGTTCCTAAAACTAGAACTTTCTTGTGTATTAATTGCTTCATATACAACACTATGTATGAGATCCAATATTCCACTTTCCCTTTCACATTTTACACTAAAATTTTATTTATTTACCTTTCCAAATAAATAAGATTCATGATTCTGAAATGATTCATAATCAGTTGAGTCTAATAATCCATCTCTAGTGAGTATCTGAACATGTTTTTCATTTATATGTCCAAGGAAAATGTACCAAAGGTAGTTGGGACAAGAATCAACCCTGAACAAATTATTATGAATTCTATAAATAATATTAACCATATCTAGAATTTAAAAAACATTTATTATATTCCCAATTTCATAAAATGTTTCATTCCTATATATAGAAAAAAAATTATTAATAGATAATGAAAATATCTTCTTGTCCAAATAAGATACATAAATAAAATTCTAGTTTACGGTGGGAAAAAATAATAATTTTCCAATTCTAGAATTAATCCACTTGATAAAGTTAGATAATATGTGTTGACTTCTAATGTAGTATCTTTTTCTCCATTGCTAATAGGAAGACCTACTTCACCCTTCTTTAATTACCTTCTATATTTAAATCTCTATTTTTCAGTACAAAAATGTGATTCACACCTGGTATCCAATACCCCAGATTTAGAGTTAGTTAAATTGACCTCTATAACATTAACAATTAGATACTTAAAAAGATTCATTTTGAGAACACTTCTCAACCTTAGATACCAATATTGAACTGTTTTATAGGTTATACTTATAAGGGATCTCAATATGATTTCCATGAAGTAATTAATAACCTATAATAGAGACATTTATATGGGTGAGTATCATGTATTTTATATTTTCATCAAGTAATTTAAATTAAAGTACTCCCACTAAAAATTATGACCCCAAACATTATATCTATTCCGTGATCCAAGATCCATATTTCAATTAATAATGAGTTTGTTTGGGTGTTAATATCATCACTTGGTTATTTAGGTAGGGAATTATCCCAATCATAACAGTTATGATTCTTGTATAGTTGAGTGGGTAACTCATTACCCAATCAATCATATGGATAAACCCAGCTCTATTCCTCTCGTATCCTTCCTCAGGGTTTTCTGACTAAGTGTAACCTAAAGAAAATTCTAAATAAAAGGCCCTAACCATTAGGGTATCTTTATAAATTTATTTCCATACATAAAATAATCTAGGGTCACTTGGATAAGGAAAAAACTACCTGGTTGGATGATTGAGGTCTTGAAAAGTGATTCTTTAGAAGGAATATCACACTTATTATTTTATAGAGTTTTTTTAAAAATACTCACCATTCTAATATATATAACATGCACATTAAACCTATTTCATTTCAAGAAACCTACATTTTCTCATGTATTTATTCCTTTTTGAATGAATGATTCTAATGATTTAGTTTTTTAATACATATTCCATCTACCAAATTAATTTTTTTCTCCACATTAATCTGTAACCCTTTACATAACCCAAAATTTTATGTTTCTCACACAAAAATATAATCCATGTATATTCATACATATCTAAATGAATATCATGCATAATGTACATGAAATTTTCATGTAAAGGGATAGATTTATATAAAACTGACAAAATCCACATGAGTAAACTTGGGGTGACAAATAGTCAACCACTCACCATTCTAGAACAAGGAATAAGACTCCAGTTCAGTGGGTAATCTAACCCAATGCCCCTATAATTGGGGAGACTTTAGTCAAGTGATAATTCAGTTCATGATATCTCTAACACTTGATATGCACAAACTGCATTCAACAATTATTCTCAAGATCATAGATCTAAAAACAAATTGAGGTCAAAGAGAATGAAAACTAAATCTTATTAATTCATAACTAGAATGAAATGTAAGGCTCTATTTCCTAAAATAAATTTATCACATAAAATTTTCATACACAATATTCACAATTCTTAAAAAATTTATTAAACATGAATATTAAAAGAAGTTTAAAAAATAAATAAACATTTTTTTATTTTCCAAAACATGATATACAAATATGAACTCTTTATATTTAATTTATACTTGTAAAAAAATATTTTTAAAATTCATAATACTTATAATTTATAAAAAAATTATAAACTATAAGAAAAATAGACTGAATAGAATAATTTAACTAATTTCATTTTAAACTTCCACTTGACAATATGTTTAGGCTAATGTATTTTCAAGTTATTACCTAATACTAAATTGTCTCAAAACATAGTTTCATGTTAGGGTATCACACATCATATTACATTGACACTCAATGTAATATTAAGTAGAAACCTCATAATACATTGACACACAATGTATCATTAAGTAACTCAAAAAATGATACTCTATTTATATTGGTATGGATGCAGGCTACATTAATAGTTAACATATGCTATGACCAAACTCCTTATTTAGTTAACTATTTAATGTAATATTGAGTTTATAATGATTATTACATTATGTTAATAACGTAATGTTGTGTTCTAACACATGATGTGTTTCCCCACAATATATCCTCAGGTGTTTCTTGATATTACATTGATGCTCAACATAGTCTCAAAAGGGATCACCTTAGGTTACATTGTTATTCAACATAACCACAAGTAGGGAACTTAATGTTACATTGTTATAGAATGTAAAATTAAGAGTATATTATCTAGTTTCATTTCATAAACATGTTATTAATTTAAAATAATGAAATAAACTTATTTATTCCCTAAAGAACCTAGATCTAATACCACTAATGGGTTTTTTTGGTTCATAATATGAACATGGAAGTGGAAGAAAACTCATATTTTCTATTGATCTATGCTCAATAGAATAAATATATAATATAAATTAATAACATAAATATAATTCATACCAGATAATAGAAATATATATCGTGTATCTTTAATGGATCACACTTGATTGGTACTACCTAAGCAGTAGATGAAATCCTCCTACATCTAAGGGGGTTACACTATCCTTTGGATCCCAATTATTAATTTTTATAATTCCCATATGCATGTTGAGGGTTCTAGCACCTTCACTGTGAAGTAATGAACAATGATATAGTATAATACAATTTCGATGGTCTCCCATGCAATTTGTAATCCAAAATAAGAGGGATCATATCTCTTTATATAGATATCCTTGATACTCTTCATTTAATGAAGATAGTCAGCTATATACAACATATTAGTATATGTTAATTCCCATTGGATTTATTCATTAAACTCTTTTAATGAAGGAAATCCATAAATGAATCAACCCTTTGGTTCATAATCAATGAAATAGTATGCGAGTAAGGTGGTAGTACTAGCTGTAAGAATAAAAAATACGTTGGGTGGAATGTGGTCTTAGGTTTGAGCTTAAGGATACATTGGTAGCATATCCTGAGATCTTGCTTAAGGATACATTGGTGACAACATATCTAGACATAAATCATATGCATATACCAACATATTCATAGGTATGAGCTTAAGTATATGTTGGAGACATATCCTTGAGTTATTTCCATAGTATATGTTGGCAGTAACATATCCTTAAGCTTTATGTATCACTTGCATATATATTTTAGTGCACTTCTTGAAGGAACCTGGGGTGTAGTGGAATCATGAAAAATACACAATTAAAAATTTATGGGTTTCAATTCATATTAAAAACACTGAATCCACAAAACCCCTTGCCTGCATTTCTCTAAGGACTGAATGAAATTCAATTTAAGCACAAAAAATAAAATCAAATGAAATCATAAATGGTTCATTATTCATTTGAAATCACTGATTTGATTTGCTCGCTGTTTGTGTGTCATGGATTAAAGTAAAAACATTATTCATCCTCTAGATCATTCAAATGTTCACCATATCTCTTAGATCATATATCTATGATTCCAAAGTGCTAAAGTGGGAAATCAAATAGATTTATGTTGTCCCATCGATCATGTGAAGAATGAAAACTCGGTCAAGAATGTGGGATTGATAAGACCACGTTCTTTCTTCAAAATACATCTCTAAGAGATTGATAGGAGATTAGAGGAGAGATTCTATCTCCAAATTAGTTCAAATGGTTTATCTCACTATTCAAGAGGATAAAATGAGGTTTTATACCTAGGCTATACTTTCCAAAATTTCACTTTGGTCCCTGGAAAGTAATAACCTTCATTTTAGACACTTGTGCACACTTATGATTAATTAAACTTTTCATAAATTTCATGAATTTTTTATCACTCACTTATAACACTTTAACATGCTAAGTGATAAAATATGAATCATTACTCACACCATAAGCTCCCAAATAATTTAATGAACCTTCAACATGTTATGATCTTTTGAAAAATTATATTTTCTCATATTCACTTTTATAATAAAACAAATTGTGAAAACCTTGAGAAATAAATTCAATCATCATTATTATAAACTTGAATAATATAATTGAATTATTTTTCATAGTGATCAATCACACTCGTACATTCACCATCACTTTTATGTGGGTCCCACTTCATCATAAACTACATTATTATATTGATAGAAATGAGCCCAACCCACAGACCAATAGTGGAGTATAATAGCCCACCATTTAATGTAAGGACATAAGGAATGTCATAGCTATAACTAGATCCTACAAACATGTTCTATATAATATAATCTCTTTGTCTCGTGATATCTCATAAATCAGGATGCACATATGTGTCATCATCCATTTGATGATTTATATATTTCATGACATTACTGGATGAACTTAACTTATTGTAGCATGTTTATGAATTTAATGAAGGTACTACCATCCTGGTCAACCTGGGCCCATGAGATATCACTTCCTCAACTTAAAGGTGAAAAATTCTATCTTGATCATTCAACCAATGTCATACCACCAAAGATTCACCCAACATAAGTTACCTCTCCACAGCTTCAATGTCATGGTTTTTGTCTTGAATCAAAGTATGTGATAAAATGGTACACATTGATAATGATCACAAGTCAAGAGACCAATAAAAATGTTCATAAATAGGAAAAAATGGTGACACCTAAAATATGTGGTGTTCCTATTAGTGGATCAATCATAATGATCTCATCTACTTGAGATCACCAAGAGTGAACTTCATTAAAAGAAGTCTCAATGATTCAACACCAAATAGTTAGGTGTCATGTATTCCTCATCTTTATGATGTATCTATACCACATGACATATGATTAATATTATTATCATAGTATCTCCAGGTTCTCATTATAGTTGGGAACTATTATAAACTTTTTATATGATATGTAATCTAAGGAAATTACTGAATAAATAGTGGATGAAGAAGAATAAACTCTATTATAATAAGAATAAACACATTTATATATCAAATTGTATACATCTAATGGAAATCAAAGTATATAAAAGAGTTGGGTCTAGGGAACCCACTCAAAACACTCCCAGTTTCACTAGAGCCAACTGTTAATAATTCTCAACTTTCTAGTTATCACATGAGTATCATGATTCTACTGAGATATGGATTTATTCAAAGGGTCCACCACATTATCCTTCATGGCTACTCTATTAACCGAGAATTAACCTATCTAAGTAAAGTCCATCAAGAGATAAAACTTTAAAAGTATATGTTTTGTCCTTGAGTGTGACCTGGGCTCCTTGTAAAGAACTACTGCTATAGTATTTCATGGTATAATGTAATATGGTCTGCACCAGTAGGTACAATTCCAAGATCAGAAACAAATCTTTGTATCCAAAATACTATCTTAGATACATCAGAAGCTACTATATACTCAGATTTTTCTATAGAATCAGCAACCATTGACTACTTCAAGATCCTCTAGCTCACTACAGCACCATTCAGTCAAAATAAATAACCTGATTATGATTTCTGATCATCATGATCTATCTAGAATCTAATATTATTTTATCCCCTAATAACTAGCTCCTCATCTCCTCCATACACGAGGAACATATCCTTTATACATCTCAAGTACTTTAGGATAGTTTTTACATTTTTCTAATAGATTTTCTTGATATCTACCCACCATACTTAAATAAAAGGCAACATCAAACCTATTACATAACATGAAATACATGAAAGATCCCATTTCTAAATCATAAGGGATTCCACTTCAATATCTTCTTATGTTTGTGGGAATATATTATTGGAGTGATTAATTCCATGTGACACTAGAAACAATCCTCTCTTTGATTGTTCCATATTATACCTTTTGAGTACCTTGTCAATATATGTACTTTGATTTATCCCAACCATCATCTGAGATCTATCTCAATATATCTTGATCATTAGAATATAGGTTTTTTCACTAATATGTTTCATAGAGAAACATTAATTTAACCTAGTCTTCACTAACTGTAAGTCTTTCACTTTATCTCCCTTTAATGATATGTCATAAACATATAAAACTAGGAAAATGATGTCTCTTCCACTAACCTTTTTATAGATGCATGGAACTCTTTAATTATTAATGAAACCAAAATTATATTTTGGCCTCATAAAAATAAATATTCCATTATTGTGATGTATGCTTCAATCCATAAATGTATCTCTATATCTTGCACACATTTTTGGCACTCTTTGACATAATAAACACTCCAGGTTGCGTCATATTGAAATCTTCAACTAACATTCCATTTAGAAAATTAGTTTTTACATCCATTTTCCAAATTTCATAATCATGAAAGACTGTTATTCCAAGTAATATTCTGATGGATTTTAGCATAGCGACTAGAGAAAAGGTTTCATCATAGTTGATGCCTTGATGTTTCCTAAAACCCCTTGCTACTAGTTGTGCCTTATAGGTTCTCACTTGACTATCCATGTCCAAAATTTTCTTAAATAACCATTTACACCCTGTAGGTTTTACATCAGCTGGTGGTTCTACCAAAATCCAAACTTGATTTTGCTACATAGACTCCATTTTAGAATGCATGGATTCTTTCCATTTAACATCATACTTTCCATTTACTGCTTACGTGTAGGTTAGAGGTTAATCATTCTCGATGAGTAATGTGTCACCTAACTCTATGATAAGAAAACCATATCTCTCTAGTTCTCTAACCTCTCTAGTAGACCTTTGCAGTACTTATGTCTCGAGAATATCTTCCTCTCTTATTTTATCTTGTGGAGATTTTTCTCATACCAACTCTTGTGAATCTGGAGCATCAACTTCATCTAAGTCAATATTTTCCCACTATATCCATTGGAAATGCGTTCCCCTTATATAAATGTAGCATATAATTCAACAATCACCTTTCTATATGAAGGGTTATATAGGTAATATCCTTTAGTCTCCTTAGGATAACCTATAAAGATTTACGTCATTCTCTGAGATATTAATTTCACACTAGGTATAGTCTTGAAAAAAAATTTGTATCCCTATACATGTATATGTGAGAGATTAGGTTTCTTTCCATATCATAACTCATATGGAATATCATCCGCTACATTATTTGGTATTCCTTTTAGTGTATATTTCATAGTCTATATTGTGTATCCCTAAAAGGATAATGGTAGAGCTCCAAGACTCATCATTGATCTAACCATGCCAAGTAGGGTCTAATTACTCCTTTCACTAACACCATTTCATTGAGGTGTATAAATATTGAGTTTGGAAACTATCCCACATTCCTATAGATGACTGATAAAAACATGGTTAAGATATTTTCCGCCATGGTATAAGTGGGTTTTCTTAATCTTCTTACAAAATTAATTCTATACTTCGTTATGATATTCCTTAAACATGCTAAAGGAATCTAAATTATACCTCATTAAGTGGATATATCCGTATCTACTATAGTCATCAGTAAAAGTACTGAAGTAAGAAAAACCACCATTTACCACTACTAGAAATAGACCGCATACATCTATATGAACCAATTATAATGGTTTATCGGATCATTCTCCTTTCCCACCAAAAGGTGCTTTGGTCATTTTACCTTATAATGAAATATGGCATGCATCCAAAGGTTTTTACTCAATGGAGTATAAAAACCTTTCTTAATGGATTTTTATTAAATGTTTATCATTTTCTTGACCTATCCTGAGGTTCCATAGGTGGGTAGGATATGAGTCATTCAGACTAAAATTTTCATTGATATCCAAAACTTGAGTTTTTTAGTTAAATTATATATAAACCATTGTTGAGATGTGTCATACCATGATATATGTTATCCTTATACATAAGATAAAATTTATTTCTAAACATGAAATAAAATATTATTATTTCTAAAGTCAACACTGAGATTATTTTTCTGGTAACATATGATACATAATAATAATTATTCAGTACAAGATTAATTCCACAAGCTAAAGTAAGATGATAATCGCCCATTGATAATGTTGTTAGTCTCACACCATTTTCTTCTCAGATATCTACTTATACTTTTAAAATTGTCTTGAATCTAATTGGTTCCTATTTTTGATTATAAATGTGTAAGTCACATGCAATATCCAATACCCAACTTGTATAAATTGATAAATTATATTCAATGAAAAATATACCTGGAGTAGAAGCATCAACTTGCTTCTTCTTCCCAGCTGTGCAATTTTTATTCCAATGGCATTTATTGATATATGAAAAGAAGACTTACTCCTTCTCATTACTCTCCATTTATATTTTTTGATTCTTGTAAGGGAAGTGAATTAGTTTCTTTGAATTAGACTTATCCTTTTACACTTAATCCTTGTCTTTCCTCCTTTAGTTCACCATAAGGACCGAAGAGGTACAATTCTTCATATCTTTATCTTCATGGTGAACTAAATATAATAAATCTAGAAGTAACTTATTCATGTTATTAATATTATAATTAAAAAGAAAATTCAAGAATCTATGTGGTAAATAGGCAAGAATTAGATTAGTTTCTAGTTATTGGTTTAGTTTGTACTCAAGGGACTCAAGTCTCTCAATGTACCTGATCATATTGAGTACATGTGGTCCTTCCTGATTCCATTATATTAACCTACATCTATATAGATCACTCAATATATCATATCATTTTTTTTGATATCTCTCCAAGTATAACTCTAGGACATAAGTCATCATTTTGAAAGAATCTTTGTCTCCATGCATTTTCTACAACTCAATGGACATAGATGACAATATAAAGCATTGGACATCAAGTGCAGCATCCATATGCATATTTTATTTATATTTATCTATATTTCTTGATCCCTGGGGAGACTTGGAAGGATTTGAGGACTCCATCACATAAATATTCCTCTCTTGGCATAATATTATATATAACCTCATGTACTACTCCTAAAAGTTATGCCTAGTCATGATATTTTATTTATCTAATAATAATCGTAGAGAAATTGAGTTTGTGGTGGCTTCTATTTGATATACAACAAGTAAATTTATAATATTATTAATTTATCTTGATTACCAATAGATATTTTTAAATTATTAATATTAAATGTCTCTCACTATTTTATCAAAACCCAGTAGCCCTCAAATACTAGATTTAGAATACTCAGTCACATGAGAATTCTAGTGGCAAGGATCCTTAAGCCTAAATTTATAGCCTAATATATGAAATTCCCAATACTCTAAGATTATAATGTAGGATTTTAAATTTATAACCACATTAACTCACAGATCCTTAATTTTTTGAGTGGATTCCCATCTCTTATAAAATATTACCTTGAAATTCTCAATGTTTTTCCACTAAAGTTAAAACAAGCTAGCTATGTCTACTCTTTTTTTGCCAAATTTAGTTATGTCAGCCCACAAATATCAAAATAACTCCCCAGTAGTAAGAGGTGCCCTCAACTAGATATAATGATCACCTTGAACAATCATTTGTGTCTAAATTCAAGTGATGGGAGGTATTTAATGACTTAATATTTTATTTGAGGGATTTGATAATTCAATCTTAGTAAATGAAATAGTTTTTCTATTTGACATGATTTTTCTATGTGATTTTATTCACAATTTAATAATGCTTTTAAATAGAAAATAGACACCACACATTTTCATTTTATCTATACATTGTTGTTTATTATTATATTATATGATCACACATAATAAACACACATTCAAAAAATAATAAACCATGCATATGATAAAATAAATAAATAATGATTTGATCATGATTCATTAACTATTGGTCAATCCATCGAATGAAAAATAGATTAACTAAGACCCTAGGGAAAATTTTTAAGTCAATATCAGACTTTAATTATAGTGCCCTCAACTTTGGTGAACTTCACTTGTTTGGTTTATGCTGGCTCTAAACTCAAACCACTTTTCCACGATCTCCTCTAATATTTAAAATTTATACTCACACACAGGTGAGGGGAGATCAGGGTATGAAAATACATTTTATCACTTAAATTTTGATACATAAACCCTTATGAAAATTAAAAAAGGGATATATTATATGCAGATCATCAAAATAATATAATTATTACATTTTAAAAATTAAATAAAATAATTGATTTAAATAAAAAATAAAATAGACATACACAATTCATTCATGGATCATGATCAATAAATATGAAATTATATTACATAATAAAAGTTAAATTTTCTAAAATTCAACTTGAGAGTATTTTTAATGCTTTAACTTTCATTAAAAAGGTTAATTAATTATTAATACATCCCACAACACCCAAAATAATTTTATTAAATTCCATACCATTAAATTTAATTTCTAAAATTGTTTCATAATTTTTTGAGTCTTTTTGGACCTAAAGAAGATCCATGGATATTAATCTAGGGATTGTGACAGGGTGAACGGATCGAGCAAGTTGGAACTGGACTAACCCGATCCGAACCAAGTCTAATTGGGGCATTTGTTTAAGGGAATATATATACAATATATAAATATATAATATTATAATATATATTTTATAATATATATATATAATATAAATATTATCAAAACAATCACTCTCCCCATAAATTAGGAGAGCCAACAAGTCCACACAAAAAAATGGGGTGTGGAGCCCTTTGTTTTTTTTTTAAATTATCCATATCCTTCCATTTCGAAGAATGTGTGTGTGTGTGTGTGTCCGTGTGTATTTGATTTTGGTTTAAGAATTAAGATTTCACAATAATTTTTTATTGAAAATAGACTACCCAGTTGGATTCTAGTATCTCCATCAAATAAACAACATGATCTGACTAAAAAAATCATCACACTAGTATCCATTAAAGTGAAATAAAATTTAAACCTATAAATCCCATCACAATTTATATGCAAAACTTATCAATATTTGATTGACCATATATTATAGATAAGAAATCATATATATGTGCCTTCAATTTTGTTGGGACCATATAGAATCCCTCTTTCTGAATCATATAAAATTTAATTTAAATTTTAGAGTTTTCATCTTTAATAATTCCATGTTTTCTATAATACAAATTGAAGGAACTCAGAGCGCATCTAAAGAATGAAAAATATGAAATTTAAAATTTTCATGGTTGTATTCATGTTTAAAACTCTAAATTTACAAAACCCCTTTCTGATATTTCTCTAAGGATCGTGTGAAATTCAATTTAAGCATGAAAAATAAAATTGAATGAAACCGTAAATGGTACCTTGTTTGTTTGAAATTGTCGATTTGATTCGCTCACTATTGAAGTGTAATGGCTCAAAGGTGCTAAGCTAGTCATCCTATAGATCATACATACATGAACTAGAATTCTTGGATCACCAATCAATGATTCTAAGTTTCTAGCATGGAAAAATGAATAGATTTACAACGTCCCTTCGATTGTGTGAATAACATGGACTCGGTTGAGAAAGAAAGATCGATATGACCTTGTGCTTTATTTGAAATCTTTCTCTAAGAGTTTGAGAGAAGATGATATGATATATTATCACTCTAAATTCATCCAAATGGTGGACATCACAATTCAAGAGGCTAAAATGCGCTTTCATACCTAGGTTATACTTTCCAAAGTTTCACTTTGGTCCCTTGAAAGTAATAAAATTCATTTTAGATACTTGTGCACAATTATGAATTAATTAAAACTGTTATAAATGTAAAAAATATTTTATCACTAACTTTTAACAATTTAACATGTTGCGTGATAAAATATGAACCATTAACTTGGCCTATAAGATCCCAGATAATTTAATTAACCTTGAACATGTTATGTTCATTTAAAAAATTATATTTTCTTATATTCACTTTTACGATCAAACAACTTGTGAATATATTTGGTAATAAATTAAATCATAATTATTATAAACATTAATATTATAATTGAATTATTTTTACTATGATCGATCACACTCAGACATTCAAATTCCCCTGCACATGGGGCCCTCTTTATCATAAACTCTAATTCATAAAAATTTGTGGAACTTATGGATACACTTAGTGTGTGGCCCTCTAGGTCCATATATATATAGTATAAAGTCTAAACCATAGACCAAGAGTGGAGTCTATCAACTCATATAAACCCCTAAGTAGATAAGGAGTTCCATATCCAAGACTACCTCATATGAAAATGTTCTGTATAATATAATCTATTTGTCCCACGATATCTCATAAAGAAGGATGCACACTTGTGTCATCATCCTTTTGATGCTTTATATATTTCATGGCCTCACTAGATGGACTTAATTTCCTATAACATGGACATGGATTTAATGAAGGTACTACCATCCTAATCATCCTAGTCCCATGAGATATTTTTCCTCAACCTAGAAGTGAAAAATTCAATCTTGATCATTAAAAAAATTCCATACCACCAAATACACACCCAATACAAGCTAACTCACTGTAACTTCAATGTCATGGTTTTTTCTTTGCATTAAAGTTCGTAATCAAATGGTGTACATTGATAATGATCTCAAGTCAAGATACCAATACACATGTTAATAGATAAGAACAACCAATGACACCTAAAGTATGTGGTGTTCCTACTGGTGGGTTAATCCTCATAATCTCATCTACTTGAGATCACCAATTGATAAATTCATTAGAAAAAGTCTCAATGATTATGAACCCCAACACCTGATAGTTAGACATCATCATTTTCATATCAGTATTATGTATCTCAACGAAAGGACATTTGTTTAAGATTATTATCATAGTATATCATGGTTCTCAATATAGTTGGTAACTATTATAGCCTTTTGATACGACATGTAATCTAAGGGAGTTACCATATAAACAGTGGATATATAAGTATCAACACTATTATGTTAAGAATAAACATTTGGATATATCAAACTGTATACATGTAATGGTAGTCAAAGTATATAAAGGATTTGGTTCTAGGTCACCCACTCACAACACTTCCAACATAAAGTCCATTTGATACATAAGGGTCATGAAAATGGTAAAGCATGGGAGTTCCCTGTGATGTATAAGGGCCATTTCCCTAATACATAATTTTTATTTATATGACTATGTTAAATACACAAGGGTATACTGGGGGGTCTATACATAATTTTCCCATACGTAAGTGTCATGATACGTAAGGGTTATATATTTCCTAGTGTTTTCCAAAATTTCAATATGATGACCCTTTTTATATTTTTTCTCAAAATATTAAAAATGATATATTTTAAGTATAAAGGGATAAAATATTTCTATTTCATATAGAATATCATGGGTGTGCCTGTTTTTTTTTCTCTCATTATTCTTTTTATCTTATGGTGATATTTTCATCGATTCTTTCCAAATCATTATCTCAGTTTTTTTATAGAGTATTCATGAGTGATTATAGTTGCCCCTAGGTGTTTTTTTCCTCAATGTTTCTCAATTTTATAATTATTGTATCCTAAATTGAGTTCTTTGTTGGATTATTATATTTCTTTTGATTGGAGATGGATTGGTTGGAGTTCTTTAACAATAGGAATTCTACTAACTCTAGGTATGTAGTTCCTAGCTATCTCATGTGATATAAATGTGTTTATACATTGTGTAATAGATGAGCATGTGTAGGGTTATTTGAGTGACCAAGAACAGAACCACTTGGGATTTATGTTATTTTTATGAGATATATGGGGGTAGGCTCATGTGGAAAATGTAGCGCCCCAAACATTTTATGGTATGTTTCTCTTAAATACACTCTATTCATTAGGTAGCCTATATTTCAAGGATCATTGAGACCCTTTGGAACAAAACATGGTTACTTATAGGATATAGGCATAACTTAGCCACTAAACTTAAATTTACCAGCTCTGTGATTTGAATTTTGAAAATCTGACATACATGGTTGTGTTAAGGGTGATATTTAGAGTTAGATAGAATTAACATAATTTTAGGTGAATAGTAACCTATCCTTAGGAATAGTAACTTACCATTATGACTAGTAATATGACTCTTATGAATGGTATCCACACCCTTGAGTGTATAAATGAATTTAGACACCCTAAAGATAAAGATGAATATTCTAAGTGTTTATATATTTCAATTAAATAATGATTTAATTAAATATTTAATTAATCATATTTAGAAAATTATTTTTGAAAAATGGACTTCATTTTTGGATTCTACATGTCGAAAAATGGTTAAGGTGAATTTTTGGGATTTTTCTGAAATACTTGAATTTTGGGTGAATAGTAAAATACATTAATTTACCGTATAAATACATTATAATTTAAATTAACTATTACTAGCATCATGAGTGATGTAAGCACCCAAAATCTCGAAATCACATGCATATATTACTATTATTTGTCATGGAATACTCACTATTTCTTGTCTTGAGAGGAAATAATAAATTAAGGATTATAATATTAAGAAAACTCCTCTCTCCTCCACTATAAAACCCCCCTCTCACCCCACCTTCCATTCACTCCTATCAAGTCTTGTGCCTTCTCCAAATTCTGTCAAAATACATTCCCAAACTCCTCCCCCACGTCCAAAAAGCTTTGGCCTCATAAAAAGTCCAAAACCTCTCCCCTTAAGAGGTTCTCAAAGGAGGAAGTCTCAAGAGGTAAATTCCTCTTTCAAATCCCTTCTTTTCTTTTAAGTTCTTTTATTTTTGTGTATTTTCTCACCTCCCTTCACCAAAATAGTATGATAAATCCATTAAAATACATGTACTCGAATTTTTTCAAGCTAATTGAATATATTCCATTATATTCTCTCCTTTCCCCACTTTTATTTGAAAGAAATGAAAGCACTGTTTGAGATGTGCTAATTTAGCACATTCAAGGACAACGGTTTATCGATTTCTATTATAATCTTTAATTATGGTCAGTAAACCATTTGTGTTATGGTTGAACCAGATTATTATGTAATATATCCTATTTTTAGTTTTGTAATACTTTTGTACACATGTTATTAAGTTATAAAGTAAAAAATGTTCATCGTAATCAAACCCACCGATTAACCAAAACAGTTATCACTAAGGTTATATATATATAAATTCGACTTCAATCTAAATAACCCAAATTAAATTTAAAACCATGTAATCTCCTGGATTTTCACTAATAGTTTATAACTTCATTTCTCGACAACCAAATCCATCTTATATATTTATCCTAACTTGAATATAAGTGAACCAATCATTTAAAACCAAGTAAACAAACGATCCTGAACAATGAAATTGAACCTTATAACCAATCAAAAAGGCCTAGAATGAACTAAAAAGGATTATAATAAATCATTTACATATAAAAGAGGTTATGTAATTATGAATTAATAATCCTAATTTTTCTATTCAGGTCTTTAATAACAAGTCAAGAACACCTTCAAGAATAAGGTAAGAGATCCTCTCTCTCACTTTTATTCAAGAATCCACCCTATCTTGTGTGATTTTGTTTTTAATTTATAATGATGGGGAATGTTTTCTACACTCCACCATACTGCCCTTTTAAAATATAAATAATGTGATACCCTTTTACCTCTCATTAAGACCTTGAAATAACACTTGTTACCGTGCCAAAATTTTTGTAAGAGGTTTTCTCATCTCACCTACAATTCTATGGGATTTTCATTGTTCACCTCTTATTTATTATATGTGGTATAGGTGTACTGACATTTGACATATTTTATCATGGTTCTAATTATATTAATTGTATTTTGTGACTCTTTTGGTGGTTATTAACTTTTTTCATATGACTCAATTGAATACAACACAGTAACAAGCTTTGTCTCAATTTTCATTTCATTGTGACTTGCTTAGTAATTGTGCACCTACTCTTTCTTATGTGGTGTACCTACTGCCCATTTGAGATCACTTTTCAAGTAAAATTATATTCCATTTAAATATCCATATTCTCATATCATCTATATAATTATTTTCTAAGTCGTATACTATTTTACATATGGTATTTATTTTGAATGTTGTTTTGACTGTGGAAATGTTGATGAATCTGTATCCTCTATTCTATACGGATAATGTAAATACATAATGATCTTGTATTGAATCTATTTATAAAGAATTATTTGGATGTAGAGGTGGGTGGGTCCCACTAAAACCCCTCTATGCATCAGTAGGTCTCATCAGACAAAATAGTTTGGTGACAGACCCTTCGAGTTTGTTTCCAAAAATCAGATGGGTCTCTACCCATAGAACTAAACCATTTTTATGATATTATGGTTCATGTGCCAGAAACATGACATCCAATTAATAAGAATTCTCTTTATTCATTATCAGTTATTATTATTAACCATTAGGTTTTCACTATGACAAAACCTATGGATGTAGTTTCATTCTCAGTTTATTAATGGCATTAGTTGTTCATTTATTCACTATGCCATTTTGATTATGTCAGATTGATTATGATTCAATTATTATTGTACTCATGCTTCCGCTATTTGTAACCCTTACTGAGCGTTTGAGCTCACCCCTTTCATTGTTTACCTTCAACAGGTTATGAAGAGGAGGTCATTTATTGAGTGCTTGTGGATGCAGTTTTTGTTTTTCCTTAAGTATTGTATCTTGTAACCTTATCCAATGTAATTTATGTTAAATCAATGTATCTAGTTTCTTCAAGACTACTAAACTGATCGTTCCTTCGCGATTTTCATTCCTTCTAACCATGCCAATATCTCAAGTAATGCACCGGCTCCTGTCTAGAGGGGTCGGGGTGTTACAGTTGGTATCATAGGAAGTTTAGTAGGAAACTTGGAAACTAGAGTAGGTAATATATAGTAGGGAACAAAGCCCTAAGGTATTATTTGAGGATAAAATTACAAGAACATCCTGATATTTTGTTAAGTAATAGATTATATGGATCTTTCAAGAAACACATCCCTGTCTGGATATGAGCGGGTAGAGGCGGCTTTGGCACAGATGTATCTAAGGGTAAAACCTGAAAACACCGCTTTGAGCTAGACTCGAACGAGAAATGGTGCACAACAATGGGCCTTTCTTCACTCTTGGTTACAACACTCCCGGGGGATATGCTTAGGATAATTCATATTTTATTTACAAGCCATTATGAAGGGGTTTAATGTAAATTTTACCTCAGAGAAACCATGTTTATAAGATTATCTATGCATAGAAATTAAATATATGTTGAGTGATTTTCTATTTAAGATTCATAAAATAATCTATTTTATCCCATTATTTAGAAATGGAATATAATGGAAGAAGGGGAATAAATACTCGTTGGCAAGGTAGGGATCTCCCTTCTGAGCAAGTCAACATAGTCAATGTTGGAGAAGATCAGATCATGACTATATTGGGAAAACTTGCTCAAGTTGTAACGAATAACCATTCCACACCTGTGTTGGATCATTTCATATGGAAGAATCCCCCATCTTTCAGTGGGACTACTAATCCAGTGGTAGCTGAGTAGTGGATCAAGTCACTGGAAAAAATATTCATGGCATTAAGATGCAATGAAAATGAGAAGTTGGTGCTGGCAGTATATTGTCTCAAGGGTGACGCTGACCAATGGTGGTCCCTGATATAGAATACCATGGAGGAAGAAGAAATAGAATATATGGAGTGGAGGATTTTTAAGGGAATATTCTTCGAAAAATATTTCCCTCGTGAGCAATGAACTGAAATGAAAAGGAAATTCTTTAGCTTAAAACAAAGGGAATAAGACAGTGTTACATAGTATGATGCTACTTTCACAAGGATGGCCAGGTATGTCGTAGATCACATACGTGACTCAGCAGAAAAGATTGATCATTTCTTTAAAGGTATTAAGCTAAGTCTTCAGAGGGAACTGGATTCTCAAACATTTTCATCATATGATGGAATTGTATCAAGTTCCATCAAAATAGAGAGGGAATTTTCTAGATCAAATATTTTTAAAGGAAACCAAGATAAGAAGCGGTACTTGGATAAAAAAGGAAAAGGAGAAGCACCAAATAAGAGCAAGGGAACGAATAGTTTCCCATTATGTGAGAACTGTGGAAGGAATCATCTCGGAAAATTCTTGAAAGGCATGGGAGTCTGCTATAACTGTAGAGAAAAGGGTCATCGATCCGATGAATGCAAGGGGAAGAAAAAAATCAATGATATTCAATGCTTCAATTGTAGAGAGATGGGACACTATGCAAATGAGTTTCCTAAACGCCAAGGAAACATGACTCAGAAAAGGCCAAGAGAGCAAGGGAGAGATTAAGCAATTACAACTATGGAGGTCAAAGTTTCTAATGATGTGGCGCCAGGTACTTTAATTGTTTCCTCAAACTTAACCAACACCTTATTTGATTCTGGATCATCGCATTCATTTATTTCTTCTCAGTTTTCCAAGAAAATTAGATATGTCCAATTTGATTTAATAAAGGAGTTGTCAGTAAAAACTCTCGGGGGATGTATCATTGCAACAAAGTCATGTCGACTAGTCCCCCTCTAGTCACCAAAACGTGATTTAGTTTCTAACCATGTCATCATACCAATGACTGAATTTGATATAATTCTCGGCATGGATTGGATGTCGAATTATCATGCGAAGATTTATTGTAAGAATAAGAAAGTTACAATTTTTGAGAATGGTGTAGAATCCCTTGTCTTTAGGGCAGAAACATCGCCACCTGATTCTTATCGAGAACCACCCCCAGTAGCTCTACTAAATTCAATACTTGGAGAGGAAGATAAACCAACATCTATGGGTGAGGAAATAAATCATCAAATTTAAGACGTGCACATAGTGCATGAGTACATTGATATATTTCCAGAGGATTTACCTGGACATCCTCCAGATAGGGAAGTTGAGTTCTCTATTGATTTAATTCCTGGTGCAAGACCTATATCAAAGACCCCATATAGAATGGCCACAGTGGAGCTAGTGGAGATAAAGAAACAACTAGAATAGTTTAGTGAAAAAGGATTTATTTGACCTAGTGTTTCTCCATGGGGATCCCCAGTCTTGTTTGTAAAGAAGAAAGATGGATCCATGAGGCTATGCATTGATTATAGAGAAATCAATGTTATTACAATAAAGAATAAGTATACTCTACCTCAGATTGATGATTTATTTGACCAACTTCATGGAGCTCAATACTTTTCAAAGATTGACCTTCAGTCTGGATATCATCAGCTGCGTGTGAGGAAGGAAGATATTCCTAAGACAACATTTCGAACCAGGTATGAGCATTATGAGTTTACGGTGATTCCATTTGGACTGACTAATGCACCCTCTATTTTCATGGATTTAATGAATTTAGTTTTCAAGGAATATCTTGATAACTTTGTTGTGGTGTTCATCGATGATATCCTGGTATACTCAAAAAGCTATGAAGACCATGAGAATCACTTGAGGATTATTCTGGAAACTCTTATAAGAAATGAATTATATGGGAAGTTTAGAAAGTGAAAATTCTGGCTTCAATTAGTTTATTTTCTAGGCCATATTGTCTCTAAGGATAGAATCCTAGTTGATCCTATGAAGACAAAGGCAATCCAAGATTGTCCCACGCCAACAAACATAACCGAGGTACGTAGTTTTATTGGCTTATCAGGTTACTACTGGCGTTTCGTTCAGAATTTTGCCCGAGTGGCTAACCCGCTAACCAAGCTCACATGAAAAGGAGTTAAGTTTTTCTGGAAAAAAGAGTGTACATAATGCTTCAAATAATTGAAAAGAAGATTGGTCAATGCTCCAATTTTGACTCTTCCATATGGAAGTGATGGATTTGTGATATACGGCGATGCATCAAATAATGGGCTGGGTTGTGTCCTTATGAAAAATGATAAAGTTATTACTTATGCATCAAGATAGTTAAAGACTCATGAGAAAAATTATCCAACTCATGATCTTGAGCTAGCAGCCATAATCTTTGCTCTGAAAATATGGAGGCATTATCTCTACGGAGCGAGATGTGAGATCTATACAGACCACAAGAGTTTGAAATACATTTTCACACAAAAAGAACTCAACATGAGGCAAAGAAGATATCTTGAGTTACTAAAAGATTACGATTTTTCAATACACTACCACCCAGGAAAGGCGAATAAGGTGGCAGATGCATTAAGTAGGAAAGATCATGGCCTTCTGACTCAAATGAGGATCGAAAGAGATCCTATATTCATGGATCTAATGAAGATGGATATGGGAATTACTAAGGAAGGGGAAACATATTTTCTATTTCAAATGATTGCTAAAACATATTTATTAGAGAAAATAAAAATCTCTCAATCTGATGATGAGAATCTGTACAAGAAAATTATTGCTGTCAAGGATGGAAGACTGGATGACTTCGTGTATGAAGAAGGAGTTCTGAATTTTGGGAAGAGTTTATGCATTCCATCAGTACCTGAGCTAAAAAGGGAACTATTAGATGATTCCCATAGCTCAAATTTCTATATACACCCAGGTAGCACCAAGATGTACAAAGATCTGAAGAAATATTTCTGGTGGGATAATATGAAGCGGGAAATTTCTGACTACGTGTCAAGGTGTCTAGTTTGTCAACAAGTGAAGGTAGAGAGACAACATCCCAAAGGAGTGATGCAACCTCTACCTATTCCTATGTGGAAGTGGGATAATATTATGATGTATTTTATCATCAGACTACCGAGGACACCTATAAGGAATGATGCAATATGGGTAATTGTTGATTGTTTCAAAAAATCAACACATTTCCTTCCTATACGAGAGGATTTTCCACTCGAGTGCCTGTAAAGACTGTATATTAATGTATTTTTAAGACATCATGGTGCACCTCTATCAATTGTATCCGATCGAGATCCCCGGTTTACATCAAAGTTCCGGAAAAGTCTCCAGAAAGATTTGAATACTGAAATTTGTATGATTACTGCTTATCATCCCCAAACCGATGGACAGTCTGAAAGGACTATTCAAACATTAGAAGACATGATGAGGTCATTCTCTCTTGAATTCCAAGGTATGTGGGATCAATACTTACCTTTGGTGGAATTTTCCTGCAACAATAGTTTCCATTCTAGTATTCAAATGGCTCTGTATGAAGCATTATATGGAAAGAGGTGTCGAACTCCAACTTGTTGGGACAAAGTTTGTGAGAGGAAACTTATTGGCCCAAAATTTTTTGAAGAGACCAAGAAAAAGGTGAAGAAAATTCAAGCCCATATTAAGGCATCCCAAAGTAGGCAGAAGAGTTATGCTGACAATCGGAGAAAGGATTTGGAATTCTAGGTGGGAGATCATGTCTTTCTAAAAGTATCTCCATGGAAGGGTGTCCTAAGGTTCGGTAAGAAAGGGAAACTGAGCCCCAGGTACATCGGGCCATTTGAAATTCTGGAAATAATTGGAGTTGTAGATTACCGTCTAGTGATGCCGCAAAATCTCTCTAGAGTTCATGATGTGTTCCACATGTCATTGTTAAAGAAATACATGCCAAACCCAACGCATGTTCTCACATATGAAGAAATCGAACTCGAACCTGATTTTTCATATTGTGAAAAGCCTATTGGGGTTCTTGACACAAGGGAACATGTATTGAGAAATTGGACAACTCGGCTAGTGAAGGTTCTTTGGAGAAACTAGAATATGGAGGAAGAAACATGGGAACCAGAGGATGTTATGGAAAAAAATCACCCACATATTTTTGGTGGACTTTATATATAAAAATTTCAAGGATGAAATTTCCGAAGGAGGGAATAATTTAGCACCCCAAACATTTTATGGTATGTTTCTCTTAAATACACTCTATTCATTAGCTGGCCTATATTTCATAGATCACTATGCCCCTTTGGAACAAAACATTGTTACTTATAGGAGATAGCCATAACTTAGCCACTAAACTTAAATTTACTAGCTCTGTGATTTGAATTTTGAAAATCTGACATACATGGTTGTGTTCAGGGTGATATTTAGAGTCTGATAGAATCAACATAATTTTCGGTGAATAGTAACCTACCCTTATGAATAGTAACCTACCCTTAGTAATACTAACTTACCCTTATGAGTATTAATATGACTCTTATGAATGGTATACATACCCTTGAGTGTATAAAGGAATTTAGACACCCTAAAGATGAAGATGAATATTCTAAGTGTTTATATATTTCAATTAAATAATGATTTAAATAAATATTTAATTAATCATATTTAGAAAATTATTTTTGAAAAATGGAATTCATTTTTGGATTCTACATGTTGAAAAATGGTTAAGGTGAATTTTTGGGATTTTTCTGAAATACTTGAATTTTGGGTGAATAGTAAAATACATTAATTTACCGTATAAATACATTATAATTTAAATTAACTATTCCTAGCATCATGAGTGATGTAAGCACCCAAAATCTCGAAATCACATGCATATATTACTATTATTGGTCATGTAATACTCAATATTTCTTTTCATGAGAGGAAATAATAAATTAAGGATTATAATATTAAGAAAACTCCTCTCTCCTCCACTATAAAACCACCCTCTCACCCCCCCCCTCCATTCACTCCTCTCAAGCCTTATTCCTTCTCAAAATTCTGTCCAAATACCATCCCAACCTCCTACCCCATTTCTATCAAGATTTGGTCTCATAAAAATACCAAAACCTCTCCCCTTAAGAGGTTCTCAAAGGAGGAAGTCTCAAGAGGTCAATTCCTCTTTCAAATCCCTTCTTTTCTTTTAAGTTCTTTTATTTTTGTGTCTTTTCTCACCTCCCTTCACCAAAATAGTATGATAAATCCAGTAACATACATGTACTATAATTTTTTCATGATAATTGTATATATTCCATTATCTTCTCTCCTTTCCCCACTTTTATTTGAAAGAAATGAAAGCACCGTTTGAGATGTGCTAATTTAGCACATTTAAGGACAACAGTTTATCGATTTCTATTATAATCTTTAATTCTGGTCAGGAAACCATTTGTGTTATGGTTGAACCAGATTATTATGTAATATATCCTATTTTTAGTTCTGTAATACTTTTTTACACATGGTATTAAGTTATAAAGAAAAAAATGTTCATTGTAATCAAACCCACCGATTAACCAAAACAGTTATCACTAAGGTTATATATATATAAATTTGACTTCAATATAAGTAACCCAAATTAAATTTAAAACCATGAAATCTCCTGAATGTTCACTAATAGTTTATAAATTCATTTCTGTACAACCACATCCATCTTATATATTTATCTGAACTTGAATATAAGTGAACCAATCATTTAAAACCAAGTAAACAAACGAGCCCGAACAATGAAATTGAACCTTATAACCAATAAAAAAGTCCTAGAATGAACTAAAAAGGATTATAATAGATCATTTACATATAAAAGAGGTTCTTGAATTATGAATTAATAATCCTAATTTTTTTATTCATGTCTTTAATAACAATTCAAGAACACCTTCAAGCATAAGGTAAGGGATCCTCTCTATCACTTTTATTCAAGAATCCACCCAATCTTGTGTGCTTTTTTTTAATTTATAATGATGGAGAATGTTTTATCCACTCCCCCATACTTCCCTTTTGAAATATAAATAATGGGATACCCTTTTACCTCTCATTAAGACCTTGCAATAACACTCGTTACCGTGCCAAAATGTTTGTAAGAGGTTTTCTCATCTCACATTCAATTCTGTGGGATTTTCATTATTCACCTCTTATTTATTATATGTGGTATATGTTTACTGCCATTTGACATATGTTATCAGTGTTATCATTATATTCATTGTATTTTATGACTCTTTTGGTGGTTATTAACTTTTTTCATATGACTCAATTGAATACAACACGGTAACAAGCTTTGTCTCAATTTTCATTTCATTGCGACTTTCTTAGTAATTTTGTACCTACTCTTTCTTATGTGGTGTAACTACTGAACATTTGAGATCACTTTTCAATTGAAATTATATTTAATTTAAATATCCATATTCTCATAACATGGATATAGTTATTGTCTAAGTCGTATACCATTTTACATACGGTATTTATTTTGAATGTTGTTTTGACTGTGGAAATGTTGATGAATCTGTATCCTCTATTATATACGGATAATGTAAATATATAGTGCTCTTATATTGAATCTATTTATAAATAATGATTTTGATGTATAGGTGTGTGGGTCCCACTACAACCCCTCGATGCATTGGTAGGTCTCATGAGACAAAATAGTTTGGCGACAGACCCTTTGAGTTTGTTTCCAAAAATCAGATGGATTTCTACCCACAGAACTAAACCATTTTTACGGTATTATGGTTCATGTTACAGATACATGAAATCCAATTAATAATCATTCTCTTTATTCATTATCAGTTATTATTATTATCCATTAGGTTTTCACTATGACAAAACCTATGGATGCAGTTTCATTCTCAGTTTATTAATGGAATTAGTTATTCATTTATTCACTAGGCCATTTTGATTATGTCAGATTGATTATGATTAACTTATTATTTTACTCATGCTTCCACTATTTGTAACCCTTAATGAGCATTTTATCTCACCCCTTTCATTGTTTACCTTCAACAGGTTATGAAGAGGAGGTCATTTATTGAGTGCTTGTGGATGCAGATTTTGTTTTTCATTATGTATTGTATATTGTAACCTTATCCAATGTAATTTATGTTAAATAAATGTATCTAGTTTTTTAAAGACTACTAAAATGATCGTTCCTTTAGGATTTTCATTCCTTCTAACCATGCCAATATCACAAGTAATGCACCGGCTCCTGTCTAGAGGTGTCGGGGTGTTACAGAAAATGAAGGGTTTGACTTAGTATGGATAGGTGTACTTTTTTATTTGGTTCAAGGGTTTTTTGGAAATGAAATATTTTATTGTCAATAGGTGATTCATGAGATGATATGGTTGATATGATTTTTTAATAAAATTATGGTTGTAACTTGTGTGACTGTGGGTGATTTTGATCACAAGGGGTGGGAGACGTAGTTCATCGGTGTGATGTGGATGGTGTTAACCATTGTCACATGTAATGATAGAGGAATTTTTAGGTGTAACTTAGGGATTGGTTATTTTCAATCACTATGGAGATGAGATTGTTGGGTTTGTTTGCACATAGGACATGAACCATGAGTGAGTTTTGACCACTCATTGATGGCGGTATTCTTTGTAGTTGTGCATAATAGGGATTATGGTGTTAGTCACCATTATGGAATAGGAATACATTATAGTATTCCAAAATTAGTGGTGTGTGATATCAATGTATGGGGGCATTATTCTTTCTATATATGGGTAATATATTAAGGAAAATGACCCAAACTTAATAAAGGAATGGTGTGGTCATGTCTTGGGTTTATCGGGCTACTGAAATGATAGTGGGTAAATAGTTTGGAAGATAGCGGGTCTTGTGAAATGGTTTGTAGATATATCATTGGGGGCATCATGGTTGAAATTTGAGAGTGGTACCATATGACACAAAACTAGTTGGAAGGATAAGGGAAATTTCAGGATGAAAAATCATGAAAGCATCATTCCACTTCAGCATGGGCTTAAGCAGGTAAAGGGTCACTTGGGGTTGGATGGGCATGAGTGGATCAAATTATGTGGTGTGTTTTAGATGTTTTTCATTATTATTTTCATACACTAGTATTAATATGGGTGTTATCTAGGGACACTATTGGTGGTGTCGTACTATGTTCATACTCATAGCCTATATGGACCCTTTGGTAAATGTGAAAAATTTATGTCTCATGGTACATGTAAGGGTAATGGTTCATCATCTAGATCCTAGTGAAGATGGTGCATAAGATAGACCTTATTTTTTGTAGATAGGATGATTGGTTCATCAGTTTTGGGCGGGTAGTTTATATTGGATACTTGTATTGTAAATATGTGATTAGCCTATGGGAAATCCTGATTATTTTTTAATAAATAGCATGACAATGTAGATTTACATTTTTCTTATTATATGTATGCTCAAACTTTTTGTTTTCATTATTTAAAGATGTTTTCATTTTTGTATTTTAAATTTTATTATTTTTATAATGGTATAGTTTGTCCATTATCACTCCACAAACCCTCACTGCTAGTTGTAATCCTTTAGCATTCAGGGATTCATACCTAAGTTCTAGTGACACTTTGATATAGTGATTGTAGAGTGATTTGATTTGGGATGTTGCAATGTTTTATCAAATAATTTTTGTTACAAATTTATACTAAAGTGAGTCATATTTTTTATTTGGGTTGTGGTAGGATAGAGACTTAGGAAATTTGTTCTGACACATTTAGAATAGAACTAGGGATGGATGTTATGTTGTGTTCCATAGCACAAGTATGGGATCAAGTCCATGTTACTAGGGAATTGGAATTTATGTATTGGTTTTTATGGTTACAGTTGAGTTATTTTATTTGGATAAATAACTATTTGATGTTATTGGTTCCATCTCGAACTCTTAGACCCAATAGGAAAGAGGTGGTACACATGCATCATCTTAAGCACATGGGAATCACACGACATGCACATGATGATTTTTATTAATATTTTGGTTTTATAATGTAAAGGGATTAAACTATTTTAAGTGTCAAAAATAACCAATATGGTGTTTTCCTATATAGCTTCTTGGTGGAATTATACTCAGTCAACCATACTATGTGGCCCTTGGTGTGAATTAGTATATGATTCTGCATGTGTATGTTGTGTGTGGTACTTAACCCTGATATGGGTAGGTGGGGTCATGTGGTCGGATGGTATGGGACTAGGATGATATAGGGATGTGTAAGGGCTGATGGTTCACATCATCGGTTATAACTTTATCTAGTTAGGATGTCTGTATTATTATATCTATATTGATCATGGTATTTGGTTCTTAGTGAGATGTCACATAGATAGCCTCCCTTGGAGCATTAAAAGGATAGATATATGGTGTTACCAATGCATGCATTGAATGAGTCCCTTGAAGGTGTAGGTGATCAAGGTCCATAAATAGTGGTTTTGAGGTAGTCAGTTAATCCATAGTGGCATGAGGAGCTAGGGAAGTGATTGGATGAGCATCTCAGAGCAAGCCTAATGTGGGTTATACATAGCATTGACTTGGAGCTCATTTTCCATGTATTATCCAACATGATAGTTCAAGTCAATGCATCCACCTTTATTATAGGGATAGGGTGGACCCTAACTAGTGGAATAATATATTGAGTTAGTATAAAAAAATTATCACATCAATATTCTACCAAGGTGGAGGGTGAATTCAGCAATGTATATGGTCAATGGAATGATGAAATGTTGGTGGGATGTATAGGTGTAGGAAGGTGTACATGAAGGGATGAAATGTAAATATTTCAAGGTGTAATTATTCGAGCAGTTCTTTACCAATACGTTGAGTGTAGATAAATCCCATGAGTTTATTCTCTTGGTGCAGGAGATACTTTAGTCATCAATTATTCCATGAAGCTCAAAAACTTTTTGGGGTTTGTACCGACATTGGTGGGATATGAGATGACCAAGGTGGGGAGATTTGTGGATAGTTTATGACATGATATCAAGATGCATGTAAATATCTTTAGGTTAAACTCATTTTATAAGGCTATGAGATAGGTAGTGGAAAAGGGAATACTTAGTTAAAAAGTGGTGTCAGGTGAGACAGGTATTGGGGATCCAGGTAGCCAGAAGGGAGGATGTGAGAAGACCTAGCAGAGCAATAGGAAAATAGGTTTGATGCCACAATCCCTCCCCCAAAGTTACCCCAATTGAGAATACAATGAGATAAGGTAGATAATGATGTATGAAGCCTTCCTCCAATGGACCAGGGGTTGGTTACAAGCACTGAGGTTATGTCATTCACACAAGTGGAAGTCATTAACCTCTAAGAAGAACACGAGGAAAGAGAGATAATATAAAACCATCATAAAACTCCTAATCAAGATAAAATAAAAATCCTAAATACATTAATGAAATGTTATAAAATTCGAAATTAATACAAGGTAAATTAAAAGTACCAAAAGAAAATCCTCGAAATCAACCTTGGAGCCTAAACAGCTCCTGAACAGCTCCATGAGTTGGTAACATCCATCCAGATAACCAACCAACTCCTGTGGTCCTAAAAGAAATCTTATATATACATTGGGTGATGAAAAAATGTATAATTAGTAGGGTTCTCCTCATAGGTACCCCTCTTGGGAAAATAATGAGATAAGGTAGATAATTTCATATAAAGACTTCCTCTAATGGGTCACAGGTTGGTGAAAAGCACTAAGGTTATGTTATACACACAAATGGGAGTCATTACCCTCTAAGAAGAACATGAGGAAAGAGAGATAAGATAAAACCATCATAAAACTCCTGATCAAGATAAAATAAAAGATCTTAAATACATTCATGAAATTTTATACAGACCGAAATAACTGCAAGGTAAATTACAAGTACCAAAATAAAATCCTCGGTATCGACCTTGGAGCCTAAACAGCTCCTGAACAACTCTATGAGCTAGTAACATCTAGCCAAATAACCAACCAACTCCTATGGTCCTAAAAAATATTATATATACATAGGCTGAGAATAACATGAATACTTAGTAGGGTTCCCCTCAGATCATTGTATACAAAAGATAAAGAAATCATATTAAATCATAGTGAAAAAAAGTGAAACTAACTCATCACCTAAGTTGGTATGCTAAGTTCCCAACCTCACCATAGTTCTCTCATCTAGTATCACATACAGGTAATAATATAATATCAAATATATATCAAATAAGTTACCCCTAGACCACTTCCCCATTGGTTTACCACTCTTCCCCAATGTCTCATGTCCTAATCCATCTCTCTCCAAAGTTATGTCTACCCAAAGACACTTCGAAAATGGTATCATATCATCAAACTTGCGGATCAAAACATCTCATCATCACCACATATCATTCACCCCTTTCATTACATCATCCATTCATGTAGATAGTAACCGAGTAGTTTCTATGAGGAACTACAACCCAAACATCGTGTATTATACCTCAATCCATCATAGCCTATACAAATAATATCTATAACAATCCTTAGGGTATTATATCTAGAGATAAATTTGTGTGAAATAACTAAAATACATTATATCCCTCTACACATATATATGGAGAAGATAATCACTATGAATACCAATATATAAAACTATCAGGAGAAGAGAGTGGGTCAAGAGGGGGTAGTTGTTCATATTTTCCCCACCAACCTGAATGTTGGGGAAAACACCCACATAGAGTCCAATGGGTGTTAGTTTCCCTATAGAAATGAGTGGGATATCATATGAAATATCATGACATAGGAATATAAAAATAGATCACAACTACACTATGGGAAACAACCCAACCTTAGACCCAACTATAGTTATCATCTCTCGGACACTTGACCGCCACTACTAAGGACTAGATATCTTATAAGCACACAAACATTAAAAAAGACTCTGTTTAAAGTGGGTGCCCTAGACCCAACTTGTTTTGTACTTTGATTGCCACTACATGTATTCAGTTTGTTATAATACATGTGTTTATCTTGCCATAATAGTGTAGATACTTCTGCATCCACTTTGTTTATAGAAATGTCCTTAGATTACCTGTCGCATCAAAGGGTTATATTAGATACCAGGCTATAATGAGAACCCTAAGATTCCATGACAGTAGTCTTAAAGTAAAGTTCTAGGGTCCAGTTACATCATTCTGAAAGGACACAGATGATGTGTGACCATCAGGTGCTGGGGGCTAATAAGCATTGAGACTTCTTCTCATGAAGTTTGCACTTTATGATCACTAGTAGTTGAGATCATGAGGATAATACCGCATAATAGGAACACCACATGTTTTAGGTGTCATTGGTCATTACTATCTACGAACATGTGTAATGATCTTTAGAATTGAGATCATTGTTAATGGATCTCATTTAATTATGTACATTTGATTCAAGGAAAAAACCATGGAGACAAAGTTGTGGCAAGGTAGTTTGTATCGGGTATGACATTAATGGAATGAAATTGATTGAATGGTCAAGAAAGAATTTGTCGCTTCCGAGTTCAGGAAGAGATATCTCGGGCCTGGTTGATTAGGATGGTTTCACCTTCAATAAATCCATGGCCATGGTAGTGGAAGGTAAGACTATCCAGACAAATAAACAAACAAAATAAAGAAAAATAAAGAATTATGACACTAGTATGCATTCTTCTTTATTGAGATATCAATGATGAAGAGATTATATTACACGGACCATGTTCATAGGAAGGTATTAGTTGATTTGACTTTGCCTTATCTCTATAGGGGTCTCGATGGATTGCTAGACCCCACTCTAGGTTGGTGGATATTATTCACTGCTATTGAGGTAAGGGCCTATAGGGTCACACACAATAGTGCCTTGAGAATCTGCCCTATTCTGGGAATAGGAATTTAGAACTTAGTGGGCCCCTCCAAAGGGTCCGAGCACTATCCAAGTTCTATGAATCACCAAAAAATAAATAAATTCATTAATTATTCAAGTTTAGATTAATTCATTGAATTTATTTATAACATGTATTTACAAGTTATATAGTAAATACAAGTATTAATATTATTTGAATGGATTTTAATATCCTAGGTTCATTTAATATTAGCAAGAGGAATGAGTTGAGTTAAAGACTCAAATTTATCATGTAATATATTTATATATTACAAGTAAGTGATAAATTATAAATATTACTTATAGAATAATTTAATTTTTCATAAATAATTATTTATAACACTTATATAGCAGATGCCTATTACACGGGGGCCGGGAATCCATACCGCATGTTTTAAACACTACCTATATAAGTGAGAGAGAGGATCTCCCATGGATACTGTTCATGTGTTAATATTTAGAGCTTCTCTCCCCTCCTGGAATCTAGAGAGAGAGAGTCTCTCAAGCGAAGGAAGATCTTCAAGTTCATCCTTCTCAGATTGAAGCTTCTTCATTTGTGGTGATCGTCGCTGCGCTTATCTGATTGTCGAAGATCCACGCTAGCACCCGGATCTTGATGAACAGTGCGCGAGCAGATTCATAAGGTGTGTGTGGACGATCTAGAGGGATTTGATGTCGGAGTCTTCGAGCAACTATCACTGACATCCTACGGCAGACTTGCACACACTAATTCCGAACAAGGTATATGTTCATTTTAATTTCCATGCTCTGTTTAAACCTTGCGAGATCCTCAGAAAAAACCAAGAAAAGATCACCGGAGTTGACTGGGTTATGTCACTCCGGTGAAGCAGAAAATTTTAAATTCTCGGCCCCTACCGAAGCCGGACCGCCTGGCCGCGCCGCCCCCGAACCCTGGTCGCGCCGCTCCTAAACCCCGACCGGACAGAGCATACCAGTCCCCTTCCCACCTGCCCGTGCTGCCCCGGACTATTCCAGACTGAACCGCACCAGCCGCCGCCAGTCCCGGCCACACCGGTCCAGGCCGTGTCGGACCGGGATGTCGCCTCGCTGGCTCACCGGAGCGGCGGGCTACCGGCCATGTGGCTGTCCGGTTTGATTCCCAGCCTCCTCCCACTTTTTCAGTCTTCACCAGAAGTTGTTGCTACCGCGGGAGTCACTGGACCAAGAAGTCACACCATGGTCATGCCGCATTCACACCGTGGTAATGTTGTAATTGGCCCTACTCCAGGACGACACCCTATGGCGGTTCTCAGTCCTTCCAGACTCCCCATCTAGAGGTAACTCCACTTTAAATTAGTTTTAATTAATTTAGTTTTTTTAAATTAAATTAATTAGAGTTAATTTGGGGTTTAAATTATTTTTATCCAAAATATTAACTTAATTTAAGTTTAGAGTTAAATTAATGGTTTAATTTAATTTTTGGAATTAAAATTAAATTAAAAAAATGGAACCGATAAAATAAATTATCTGAATTTAATCAAATTCATTTAATTTATTATAACACCCTCACATTATTTAAATTTATTGCAATTGAATTTTCTTTTCCATATTTTACCCTGACTAGTATTGAGCAAGTGACTGAACTGTGTATGTCTGGTATTTATTTATTTATTTATTCAATGTGTGTGATGATTGTAATAATTAATTAGATAAATAACGGTCTATGAATCGCCTCTTTTAATTAAAATATGTATAAGGGTATGCGTGTCCATTGAACGAGATATAATTTGTACCCCTAGACCCCCTCGCCTGCGTGCGAGTACATTTGTAATTAAATGATGATTCAAGATGTAGACCCCGCCAAGACGAGGCAGTAAACCAGACAGGAGCCAAGCACTTTGCACCAGGCAAGCTGCGACATGATTCAAGTCAGGACTCAGGTATGGATGCCCCTAGGTCAAGATTGATCTGTTATGGATTGATCTTTAGAGAATGCTCAAGACCAGTCGGATTGCATGATTTACTTTATGCATAGTTTATTATTTTATGCGTCTTCATGATTATTGCGTGATCACATAGAATAGTAAACAAGATATAGTGCATAAATATGTGGCGAATTATATTCTATTTCATGTTCAGTTGTGAGCATGACAACCCAGTTTGAACATAATAAATAGAAAAGGATTATATTCCTCAACAAATATTAAAAATACCTCAAAGATATATTAATTCTAAAAGCCTTCCATTTCTCACATATAAACAAAACCAGCTATTTGGGTGCTCGTCAGCCTTATTTGAGAGTGCATCTTACTACCGGGGTGTTTTCATGAGAGAAATGGGCCAACTTAACTTAAGTGAGTGGTCAAGGATTAGACTTAGCTAAATTTATATCACTTTAGAGGTAAGATGTTGAGGGAATCAAGTTCAGATTCTAAAATTTGGGACTTTACTCAACAACACAAGGAACCGCAAAAACAATTGGTTGTCCAGTCTAGTGACTACCTTGAAACACTCCAAGTAGTGGCATAGCCCTAGATTGTAGACTACCAGGGAGGTTTCGAGGATACTTTCCACTAGAATTCTCCAGCGATAGAGTATTATGAATCTAATAGTGAGGGGTATTAAGGTTCTCTAAAATAGTGGGAGACATTAAAATAATATAATAATTTATTAATAATAAATGTCAAATGATAATCAAGACAAAGTAATAACTGCTAAATGTTTATCTGATGTAGATTCAAAATGGAAATCCCCAACACCACAAGTACTTTATCACTGCGATCGATCTTGGATAAAGAAAATATCCTGACCATCCATAACTTCCAGGAGTGGTACATGCGCTTGTGCATAGTACTACACCAAGAAAGGAAGTTATATGTGCTGGAATCCCTAATTCCTGCTGATCCTCCTCAAGGAGAAAGTAAGGCAGAAAAAGATAAATGGAGAAAGCATATAGATGATGCAGTTGATGTACAATGAATCATGTTGTCATCCATGTCTAGCCAATTGAAAAAAATGCATGAGGATGAGGATGCCTACAAGACACTTTCACATCTCCAAGAACTTTATGAGGAGAGGTCCAGGCAAGAAAGGTATGAGATCTCAAGTGCACTTTATAAGTTCAGGCTAGCAGAAGGGCATCAAGCCGGTTCTCATGTACTCAAGATGATTGGGTATACTAAGAGGCTTCAATCCCTTGGGTTCAAACTAAACCAAGAACTACTAGTGGATCTCATTCTTTCCTCTTTACCATCAATCTTCTTGACTTTTATTGTCAATTATAATATGAATGATATGACAAAGTCACTCCCGGACCTTTTGTCTTTAGTTCTCCAAGATGATAAGGATATGAAAAATGTTGGAGTTGGTGGTCTAGAACCAACTACTTTGTAATTTATTCATTAAATAAAATCCTTATCACATATTGATTGTTCTTCTGCGTGACATGTCATGTGATAATGTCCTAAGGACAACTGTTGCATTAAAGGGTCGTAGCGGATCCCTGTTATGATGAGAACCCGGAAGTGCCATAACACTGTTCTTGAATGTATGTTCTATGGCCGGATGATATTATTTGAGGGACACAAATAATACAGGTCATTAGGGGTGAGGACTCATAAAACTTTGAGGCACCTTCTCATGGTGTGCGCCCTTGGTAATATTCAGGAGGATATTATGAGAACGAGACCCGCCAGTAGGAAATCCACATTTCATAGTGTCATTGGATGTTCCTATCTACGGACGTGTGTATTGATCCTTAGACTTTAAGATTATTATTAATGGGTATTACAACTCGCGCACTTAGATGTATTGAGGAAAACTGTGACGACACACTATTCGCAGCGAGGTAGGATACGTTGGGTGCGTCACGAGTAATACCGCATTAATAGATAATGCGAGAAAGGATTTGTCCCTTCCGTTCCATAACGGAAGTAGATATCTCAGGCCCTTTGATGGAATTGATATAGCCTAAATAAATCCATGGCCATGGTAAGGTATGGGCAAGTTCAATTCCGGGAAGTCAAAGAAAGAATAATCAAGCACATGGGTTGATGGCACTAGCATGAAACCCGATTTATTGGAGATATCGAGACAAAGGGATTATATTACACGGTAAGCGTTCGTAGGAGGTAACACGTCATTGCGGCATTAAATTCTTTCTCTATGGCTGCCTTGGTGTGTTTCTAGATGCTAACCTTGGACTTTAGGCAGGCTCAGCCTAATGCCACTGAGAAATAGGCCTAGAGGTTCACACACTAGGTGTGTCCATGTATCTCAGTTAAATATTAATTTAACAAGTTAAATAAATATTATTCCCGACTGTGGTTTAATAATTATTTAAAGATGTCTGATCGCATTTATTTTGACACTAGTTATTCGAGAGAATATATTGTGGACGAAATAATATATTTATTAGCGAGTAATGCAGTTAAATTTATTTAAGAAATAAATAGTCATTACTCAAGGTCTAATAAATGTGGTGGAGAAAAAATGGAAAATAAAAGTACATGCCGTGTATGTTAAATATACACTCCGTGTAGTTTTATGGAAAAAAAGTACACACCGTGTATTAATTATTACACGCCGTGTAGTTTTTCCAGTTGGGATTTTGAGGATTTAATATTATTTTATTAAATTATATTTATTATAATCAGCGTGGGTGCAGGTCAAGGAATTAATAATTCGACATGGGGGGGGGGGTTTCAATAAGAGTTAATGAAATAAATAAAACGCGTAACGCGTTTATTTATTATCATAACTCTATTAACCTCAAACATGATTATAAATATCCTCACAACCCCAACATTTTGAAGAGCCATTGTTGTGCACAACGGATTTGGAAATACTCTCAATCCAAGAGAGAATTCCCTTTCCGCCAAGAACGCCCTCAAGTTACGAGAGCAAGATCCTCCACCGGATCAAGGCGGTCGAAGGCGGACATCGCAAGAGAAGGTTCTTCTGTGCTAGCACCCGGAGATCTCTTCGGCGACGTCCAGAGATACGTGACACACGTGTGGATCACCACTAGAGGAATCCTACACATGGATTCTACGACGCAACGACGGATCACCGAATCGTGACCGGACACATCAACGAAGAAATAATTCCAACGAGGTAATTATTATGCATTAATTAAATTAATTATAATCAACATATGATGATCCTCATCAAGGGTTCTGGGACTCTTCTTTTCTTTTCTTTCTTTGTTCTATTATGAAGATTCGGCGTTTTATATCGTGACGGATCTCAGATTGAACATTGTTTAACCAAAAATTAAGTTGGGAAAACCCACCAACGCGCTTCTGCTGCGCCCGAAACCTTCAAGTGGTATCAGAGCGGTCATATCATTGGTTATAATTATTTAGTTTTTCGTTGGTGATTTACGCATTTAATAATTTAGTTATTTCAATTCATGTTTAATCGTTCTGGAAATCTGAATCTCGAGATCTGTTCCTCCTCCCTCATTTCTCGTTCACCTCACAGAAACGGTTTTTTTCTTTTAATTTTGATTAAAATAAAATAGAGGAACTCATCCGGAGGAGCCAAACGTTTCTGGCCATATAACACCAGAATACACGTCATGTATTCGGAAGTAAACGCCATGTAGTCTAGGTTCAATGCATTGACTGATCCGCCAAATCAGGTCGTGTATTGGATTCCTTCTAAGAATTTAAGACACCGTGTGTTGACCAGAAACAGGTGGCACACGGTTTCTAGAATACACGCTGTGTGGTCTAATGAACATGGCGTGTAGTCCCTTCGGGTTAGGGTTGGGTCGTGTACTCCGTACACGGCCTGCCCAGCTGGAAACCGTGTAACGCGGAAACTACACGGCGTGTGTCCCACTGTACACGCCGTGTACTCCGAAAATTTCCGAAGTACATTAACACGCCTTATCCCCGGGCGTGTACTTCGGATAGACGGTGAAGAAAAAGTACACGCCGTGTAGTCGGAACTACACGCCGTGTACTCACCCAAATTCTGCCGATTTATTAAAATTTATTATTATATTATACAATCCCTTGAGACGTGTACCATGGTGCAGACGTAAAGCTGAGGCACAACACGTGATAGGTGTTTTATATATATATGTTTAATTTAAAATCTGCGTAATAAATGGGAATTCACTGGGTTTCCTCCAAGGTACAAGTTACGTACAAGGATAATTTTAAATGAATTTATTTGTTTAAAATTATGATGGATGAGAATCTCAAGGAAATTCAGAAAAAGGGATTTAAGATAAAAGGATTGATTAATTAAAGATAATTAATTGATTCGAGCGTGATTTATCTTAAACAAGAATGATTAAAGAATTGAATGCTAGTTTTATTTATGCGTAAATATCGTTGCATGTATGGATGATCATGAGCTAGACCAAGACCATTGTATGTGAATGGTTTCTTTTAATTTATTTATTTAAATTAAATTTGTTGGCCTGTGAGCCATCTCCTCATTAATATGTAGGGATTGCGCGCCCAAGGATTCTTTTATGTAAAAACCCCTTTTTTCCCCCTCACCTGCGTGTGAGATAAATGCATATATAATTGATGGAGCTCCCAAGCTAGTGGAGGCGGCTCAAGTCAGGAGCCAAGGTGAAACCAATCCAAGGAGATACAAAGGTGGACAGGTGGAAAGATGTAAACACGAACCCGAAAGGTTCAAGGTGTTTCTCCCCTAGGTCTTGGGTTAGTTTATCAACCGATAGATAAACTAACCAATAGAAAAGCTCATGATCATACCATTTATTTTATTTCTGTCAGTTGCATGGTTTATTTATTGTGGGTGTGTTGTCACGATCACACAATTAATGAATTAAACGAGCATGCAAGATGGAACTAAAATAAAATTGGCTTATACGTAAATATTATTTTAGACATTGTTAATCACTTAAGTATATCCCACTTAATATTAACAAGCATGTAATCAAAGATAATAAAATGGCATTTTACGTATAAGGATAAAATCCCTCAAAATAAATATTAAGTCGGCATAGCCTTCCATAATCTTGGTTAGAATCGAACCATAGTTCAAAGTGCTTGACCAACCCTAGTTGGGGTGCTTTCAATTATCAGGGAATTATAATTCAAGGTTTTGGGTTGACTTGACTTGGTTCACATCAAGGGTTGACTACCACAGCAGGAATTGGTGTGACCAAGAGGCAAAGGTTGAGCAAATCCAAAAAGGATTTCAGGATTGGGGAGTCCACTCAGCGGATCAAGGAACTGCAAGTTAATGCAGTTGGAATTTGGAATGCCTACCTAAAACCCTTCAAGTTGCTTGACCAACCCTAGTTGGGGTAATGAGAAGGGCAATATGGATCCTTTCCACTAGAATATTCACGCAATAGAATATTCCAAAGTCAATGGTGAGGGCTATTGGATTTCGATAAAATAGTGGGAGACTAATAAGTATTAATTTATTTATTTGTATCAATTTTTATAATAAAGTACTAAACCTTTGCTCATCTTAAATTGTAGAAATGGAAAGAAAATGACTTCAAACATATCATTGCGCACCATACTCGAAAAATAAAACCTTCTCACCGGCACCAATTTCCAAGAGTGGCAGAGGCGTTTACGCATCATCCTTCGCCATGAAAGGAAATTATATGTGCTGGAAGAGCCTATTCCAGTTGTGCCTGGGAAAGAGGCTAGTGATGAGGAATTATCTCTCTACATGAAACACATGGATGATGCCACATATGTACAGTGTTTCATGCTATCGGCCATGTCTAATGAGCTCTTGAAGCAACATGAAAACATGGATGTGTATAGCATGATGTCTCACCTTAAAGATCTCTACCAAGAGAAGGCGAGACAGGAGAGGTATGAGATCTCCAATTATTTGTTTACCACGAAGCTTGGAGAGTCTGCGCCAGCTGGGCCTCATGTGGTCAAGCTTATTGGCTACATTGAATGCTTGGAAATCTTATGGATTAAATTCCCAGATGAGTTGCATACAGATCTCATCCTATCATCATTTCCCAAGACCTTCTCTAGATTCATTGTTAACTATAACATGAGCGGCAATGAGAAGAGTCTATTGGAGCTTCTGACCTTTATTCACCAGGTAGATAAGGACATGGGGCGTGACAAACCCGAGGTCCTTATAGTGAACAAGAAAAGGAAGGACAAGGAAAAGGGGCCAAAGACTTATAAACGGTCTGAAGCCCCCGAGCACCGTCCCTCCAAGAAGGGGAAGATCCAGAGGCAGGGCAAGGAACGGAAAGCAGTGTGTTTTTCATGTGGCAAGCAGGGCCACTGGAAGAGGAACTGCACCCAGAAGCATGGGGACGCTAAAGGTGCATTCGTTATCGAGTGCAATCTTTCTATTTCTACACATTGGGTATTAGATACAGCTTGTGGGGCTCACAACTGTATTCAAATGCAGGAACCAAGTAGATTTAGAAAGATCGCCAGAGGAGAGGTGGATCTTCGAGCTGCCAATGGCGCAAGGCTGGCTGCATTGTATATTGGCGACTATCACCTCTCATTGCCAACTGGCATGATTTTGGTTTTACAAAACTGTTATTTTGTGCCTAATGTTACCAAGAAAATAATTTCTGTATCTTGTTTGGATATGGATGGATTTATTTTCACGTTTGGAAATAAGGGTTGTCTCTTTTATAAGAACAACATATGTTATGGTATGGCACATTTGAATAATGGTTTGTATGTATTAAATTATGAAAACCAAGTGTTGGAAATCGATAAAGAAACAAACTCACATGACTCATACATCACCCAGTTATGGCATCACCGCCTTGGTCATGTGAACGAGAAGCGCTTGACAAAGCTCTGCCAAGATGGCTATTTAGACTCTACTGAGCTAAAACCACTTGATAGATGTCACGCTTGTTTACAAGGAAAAATGAACAAGCCGCCTTTTGTTGGACAAGGTGAAAGGGCCACAGAACTTCTAGGATTGGTACACACAGATGTGTGTGGACCATTTCCAGTAGAATCTAGAGGTGGATATTCTTACTTTATTACTTTTACTGATGATTTGAGTAGATATGGCTATGTCTACTTGATGAGGTATAAGTCAGAGTCCTTAGAGAAATTTAAGGAATTCAAGAATGAAGTAGAGAATCAACTTGGTAAGAAGATAAAGAAGCTTCGATCGGATCGAAGTGGAGAATATCTGAACCAAGAGTTCATCGATCTTCTATTTGAGTCTGGGATTCTATATCAGCTCACTCCTCCTTATACACCATAGTGGAATGGTGTTAGTGAAAGGAGTAACTGCACCTTGTTGGACATGGTGAGGTCGATGATGAGTCATGCAGATCTTCTATTATCCTTTTGGGGATATGCATTACAAACTGCAGCATACACATTAAACTGAGTACCAACTAAGGAGGAAAATGGAATTCCATTCGAGTTATGGAATGGAAGGAAATTCACTTTGTCGCACACACGTGTATGGGGATGCGAGGCGTTTATTAAGGCCTTCTCAGGCAACAAACTAGCACCCCGGGGCACGAAGTGTATCTTTATAGGATATCCCAAGGAAACAAAAGGATATTACCTATATAACCCCCAAGACAAGAAAGTGACTGTCTCCAGACAAGCCGTCTTTCTTGAGAGGGAGCACATCCTCAAGAAGGATAGTGGGAGCAAGATTGAATTCGACGAAGTTGATGTTCAAGATACACAGGAGTTGGTACAGGAAAAAGTTCCACAGGTCCCCGTGGAAGAGGTTCTAGAAACACAAGTACTGCGTAGGAGCTCAAGAGAGGTAAGGGAACCAGAGAGATTTGGTTTCCTAGTCACCGATGATGGTGAATAATTATTGTTGGACAATGATGAACCTCTCTCCTACAAGGAAGCAGTAGAAATATCAGAAGCAGCAAGATGGCTAGAAGATATGAATTTTGAGATGGATTCCATGTATCATAACGTAGTTTGGGTTCTGGTCGATGAGCCAGTTGATGTAAAGACTGTTGGATGCAAATGGGTATTCAAAAGAAAGCTGGACATGGAAGGTCAAGTTAGCACCTATAAATCAAGGCTAGTGGCTAAAGGATTCAGACAGCGTCAAGGAATTGACTATGATGAAACCTTCTCGCCAGTTTCCATGTTTAAATCCATAAGAATCATACTTGCCATATCAGCTTACCATGACTACGAGATTTGGCAGATGGATGTCAAAACAGCATTCCTTAACGGGAACCTTCAGGAAGATGTCTATATGACACAACCAGAAGGGTTTTTGACAATAGGTGAAGCCAAACGGGTTTGCAAGTTGAAGAAATCCATTTATGGATTGAAGCAAGCATCCAGGTCATGGAACATTCTATTTGATGAAGACATAAAGGAATTTGGTTTCATTAAGAACGAATGTGAGCCATGTGTTTATAAGCGGTTTAATGTGAATACGGTCGTCATCCTAGTGGTATATGTTGATGACATATTGCTTATTGGAAATGACATTCCATCCTTACAGTCAGTTAAGGACTAGTTGAACAAGTGTTTCTCCATGAAGGACTTAGGAGAAGCAGCCTACATTCTAGGGATCAAGATCATTCGTGATAGATCCAAGAGGCTGCTTGGACTAAGTCAGGGTACATACATTGACCAGATACTAAAGAGATTTAGTATGGAAAAATCCAAGAGGGGATTGGTTCCAGTGTCACATGGATTACATATTTCTAAGAAAATGTGTCCCCAGACACAACAGGAGAAAGATAGGATGAGCAAGATCTCATACGCTTCGGCTATAGGATCCATCATGTATGCCATGTTATGTACCAGGATTGATGTTGCCTATGCAATGAGCATGGTAGGCAGATATCAAGAAGATCCAGGAGAACAGCATTGGACTGTTGTTAAGACTATCCTTAAGTATCTGAGAAGAACTAAGGATATGTTCCTGGTGTATGGAGGAGATGAGGAGCTTGTCATCAGAGGGTATGTTGATGTTGGTTTTCAAACAGATCAGAATGATCTGAAATCGCAATCTGGATATGTTTTATGTCTCAATGGAGGAGCTGTGAGCTGGAAGAGTTCAAAGCAGCCAGTTGTCGCCGATTCTACAGTGGCTTCCGAGTATATAGCGGCTTCTAATGCAGCCAAAGAAGCCGTTTGGATTTGGAACTTTGTCCAGGAGCTTGATGTGGTGCCTAGCAGTAAAGATTCCATTACATTGTATTGTGATAATACTACAGCGGTGGCTCTTGCAAAAGAACCAAGGTCACATCAATGGACAAAGCACATACTCCGGAAGTATCACCTCTTGAGGGATTTCTATCAAAGGGGTGAAGTTGCAGTGAGCAGAGTGTCCACGGAAGAGAATGTGGCGGACCCCATGACTAAAGGCCTATCTCAGCAGAAGAATGAATATCATGTGAGAGCTAGCGGGTTAAAGGTTGTTAGCAGTTGGCTCTAGTCCAAGTGGGATTCTATTGGAGTTGGTGGTCTAGAACCAACTACTTTGTACTTTATTCATTAAATAAAAGCCTTATCACATCTTGATTGTTCTTCTGCGCGACATGTCATGTGATAATGTCCTAAGGACAGCTGTTGCATTAAAGGGTCGTAGCAGATCCCTGCTATGATGAGAACCCGGAAGTGCCATAACACTATTCTTGAATGTATGTTCTATGGCCGGATGATATTATTTTAGGGACACAAATAATACAGGTCATTAGGGGTGAGGACTCATAAAACTTTGAGGCACCTTCTCATGGTGTGCGCCCTTGGTAATATCCAAGAGGATATTATGAGAACGAGACCCGCCAGTAGGAAATACACATTTCATAGTGTCATTGGATGTTCCTATCTACGAACATGTGTATTGATCCTTAGACTTTAAGATTATTATTAATGGGTATTACAACTCGCGCACTTAGATGTATTAACGAAAACTGTGACAACACACTGTTCGCAGCGAGGTAGGATACGTTGGGTGTGTCACGAGTAATACCGTATTAATAGATAATGCGAGAAAAGATTTGTCCCTTCCGTTCCATAATGGAAGTAGATATCTCAGGCCCTTTGATGGAATTGATATAGCCTAAATAAATCCATGGCCATGGTAAGGTATGGGCAAGTTCAATTCCGGGAAGTCAAAGAAAGAATAATCAAGCACATGGGTTGATGGCACTAGCTTGCAACCTTCCTGATTGGAGATATCGAGACAAAGGGATTATATTACATGGTAAGCGTTCGTAGAAGGTAACACGTCATTGCGGCGTTAACTTCTTTCTCTATGGGTGCCTTGGCGTGTTGCTAGACGCTAACCTTGGACTTTAGGTAGGCTCAGCCTAATGCCACTGAGAAAGAGGCCTAGAGGGTCACACACTAAGTGTGTCCATGTATCTCAGTTAAATATTAATTTAACAAGTTAAATAAATATTATTCCCGACTGTGGTTTAATAATTATTTAAGAATGTCTGATCACATTTATTTTGACACTAGTTATTCGAGAGAATATATTGTGGACGAAATAATATATTTATTAGCAAGTAATGCAGTTAAATTTATTTAAGAAATAAATAGTCATTACTCAAGGTCTAATAAATGTGGTGGAGAAAAAATGGAAAATAAAATTACACGTCGTGTATATTAAATATACACGCCGTGTAGTTTTATGGAAAACAAGTACACGCCGTGTATTAATTATTACACGCCGTGTAGTTTTTCTAGTTAGGATTTTGAGGATTTAATATTATTTTATTAAATGATATTTATTATAATCAGCGTGGGTGCATGTCAAGGAATTAATAATTCGACATGGGGGGGTTTTCAATAAGAGTTAATGAAATAAATAAAACGTGTAACGCGTTTATTTATTGTCATAACTCTATTAACCTAAAACATGATTATAAATATCCTCACAACCCCAACATTTTGAAGAGCCATTGTTGTGCACAACGGATTTGGAAATACTCTCAAGCCAAGAGAGAATTCCCTTTCCACCAAGAACGACCTCAAGTTACGAGAGCAAGATCCTCCACCGGATCAAGGCTGTCGAAGGCAGACATCGCAAGCGAAGGTTCTTCCGCGCTAGCACCCAGAGATCTCTTCGACGACGTCCGGAGATACGTGACACACGTGTGGATCACCGCTAGAGGAATCCTACACTTGGATTCTACGACACAATGACATATCACCGAATCGTGACCGGACACATCAACGAAGAAAGAATTCCAACGAGGTAATTATTATACATTAATTAAATTAATTATAATCAACATATGATGATCCTCCTCAAGGGTTCCGGGACTCTTCTTTTCTTTTCGTTCTTAATTCTATTCCGAAGATTCAGTTTTTTATATCGTGAAGAATCTCGGATTGAACATTTTTTAACGAAAAATTAAGTTGGGAAAACCCACCAACGCGCTTCCGCTGCGCCCGGAACCTTCAAAAAATACAAATTCATTTGTCCTTATGGTGAACAAGAAAAACAAGGGCAAGGCGAAGGGGTATAAGGCCAAGTCAAGGCCAAAGACACCAATGCATCATCCTGCAAAGAAGCCAAAGATTATAGGAAAAGTAATGAGGAGGAAGATGTCTACTTTGGATGTGGCAAGAAAGGCCACTGGAAGAAGAATTATAGAGCTGGGAAGAAGAAGAAAGTTGATGCTTCTACTTTAGGTATTTTTGTCATTGAATGAAATCTATCTTTATCTACAAGTTGGGTATTGGATAGGGCATGTGGCTCACACATTTTTATTCATATACAAGAACCAATTAGGTTCAAGAATATTGCAAAAGGTCAAGTGGATCTCTAAGCTGCAAATTGTGCAAGTCTGGCAGCCTTGGCAGTGGGATACTATCACTTAACCTTGTCAACTGGTTTGGTTCTAGTTTTTAACAATTGATATTATATACCTTCTATTACCAGAAACATTATCTTGTGTCAAGTCTAGAAACTATGGGTTTTTATTTCAAGTTTGGAAATAAATTTTTTCTCTTTTATAGGGATAACATATGTTATGGTATGGCACATCTTAACAATGGTTTATATATGATGGAACTAGAAAAATAAGTAATGGAAATCAATGACAAAAACATCCAACCTGACTCAAATAACACCCGCCTATGGAACTTCAGACTTGGTCATGTAAATGAGAAGCGATTAAAAAGATTTCATCAAGAAGGGTATCTAGACTAGGTACAGTTAGAACCCTTAGATGTATGTCAAGCTTGTTTACAAGGAAAGATGACCAAATCACCTTTCTCAGGGAAGGGATAAAGAGCCAATGTCGTGATGGAATTAATACATACTGATGTATGTGGTCCATTTCCATTAAATGCAAGGGGTGGTTTTCTATACTTCATTACTTTTACCGATGACTATAGTAGATATGGCTATATCTACTTAATGAGTTATAAGACATATTCCTTTTAGATTTTTAAGGAATACCAAAATGAAGTAGAAAACCAACTTGGTAAGAAGATAAAAGAACTTCACTCAGACAAAGGTGGATAATATCTTAACCAAGCATTCATTGATCACTTGAAGGAGTGTGGGATAGTATCCCAAATCACTCCTCCTTATACACCACAATGGAATGATTTTAGTGAAAGTCAGAATAGGACCTTGCTTGACATGGTCAGATCAATGATGAGTCATGCAACCCTTCCATTATCCTTTTGGGGATACACCTTGCAGACAGTAGCATATACCCTTAACTGAGTACTAACTAAATCTGAATATGGGATTCCATATCAGTTATGGTATGGAAAGAAACCCAACTTGACACACATGCGTGTATGGGGGTGCGAGGCATTTGTTGAGACTCTACCAAGTGACAAATTATCATCCAGAAGCACCAAGTTCATCTTTATAGGTATCCTAAGGAAACTAGAGGAAACTACCTATATAACCATTTAGATAGAAAATTCATTGTGGCAAGATATGCCACATTTCTAGAAAGGGAACATATTTCTATTGTAAATAGTGGGAATAAGATTGATTTCGATGAAGTTAATGCTCCAGATGCACAAGAGTTGGTAGAGGAACAATCTACACAAGAAAAAGTGGAAGAAGAAGTTATTCTTGAGACACAGATACTACATAGGTCTATGTGAGAGGTTAGAGAACTAAAGCGTTATGGTTTTCTTGTCACCAAGTTAGGTTACACATTAGTCCTTTAGGATGATGAACCTCTAACCTACAAGGAAGCAGTAGAAGGCAAAGAAGTTGCTAAATGGAAAGAATCCATGAATTCTGAGATGGAGTCCATGTACCAAAATAAAGTTTGGATTTTGGTAGACCCTCTAACTGATGTAAAGCCCATTGGATGCAAATGGGTATTCAAGAAGAAGCTGGATATGGATGGTGAGGTTAATACCTTTAAAGCAAGATTGGTTGCAAAGGGTTTCATGCAACGTCAAGGCATTGACTATGATGAAACTTTCTCCCTAGTAGCAATTATTAAATCCATTAGGATATTTCATGCAATAGAAGCCTTTCATGATTATGAAATTTGGTAAATGGATGTAAAAACTACTTTTCTAAATGGGAAGTTGGTTGAAGACATCTATATGACTCAACCCGAAGGGTTTGTCAAGTCAAAAAATGCCAATAAAGTATGCAAGATGCAGAGATAAATTTATGGATTGAAGCAGGCATCAAGATCATGGAATATTCATTTTGATGAGGCCATAAGAAATTTTGGTTTTATCAAAAATGAAAGCGAGCCTTGTGTCTATAAAAAGGTTGAAGGGAATTCCATTGTTTTCCTAGTATTATATGTTGATGATATATTAATTATGGGAAACGAGGTGCAAGTCTTACAGTCAGTTAAGACTTGGTTAAATGAAGGTTTCTCCATGAAAGACTTAGGTGAAGCAGCCTACATTCTAGGGATCAAGATCTATCAAGATAGATCTCAAAGTCTTCTTGGGCTAAGTCAAAGTACATATATTGACAAGGTACTTAAAAGGTATAGTATGGAACAATCCAAGAGAGGATTGTTACCTGTGTCACATGGAGTAAATCTCTCCAAGAAAATGTGTCTACAAACATATGAGGAGATTGACAGAATGAGTAGAGTCCCTTATGCTTAAGAAGTGGGTTATATCATGTATGACATGCTATGTACTAGGTTTGATGTCGCCTTTGCTTTAAGCATGGTAGGTAGATATCAATCCAATCTAGGAGAGTTGTATTGGACAGCTGTTAAAACTATCCTAAAGTGCTTGAGGTGTGATAAGGATATGTTCCTAGTGTATGTAAGAGATGGGGAACTAGTTGTGAGGGAATACACTGATGCTAGTTTCCAGACAGATCATGTTGATATGAAATCGCAGTCGGGCTACATCTTTTTCTGGAATGGTGGTGTAGTGAGCAGGAGAAGCTCGAAGCAAGCTGTGGTTGTGGATTCTATAGCAGAATCCGAATATATTGCATCTTCTGATGCAGCAAAGGAAGAAGTCTGGATATGCACCTTTATCTCAGACATTGGTGTTGTACCTAGCAGTTCAGACCTTTTACCAGTATATTGTGATAATACTGCTATAGTGGTGCTTTCTAAGGAGCCTAGGTCTCACCAAAGAACAAACAATATTCTTCAAAAGTTTCATCTCTTGAGGGATTTTACTCAAAGAGGTGAAGTGATAGTTAGAAGAGTAGCCATAGAGGACAACCTGGCATAACCCCTGACTAAAGCCATTTCTCAGGAGAAGCATGATTCACATGTGAGAGCTAGCAGATTGAAACTTGTTAGCAGTTGGCTCCAGTGCAAGTGGGAGTGTTGAAAGTGGGTGCCCTAGACCCAACTTGTTTTGTAATTTGATTGCCTCTACATGTATTCAGTTTTTTATAATACATGTGTTTATCTTTTCATAATAGTGTAGATACTTCTTCATCCACTTTTTTTATGGCAATGTCCTTAGATTACCTGTTGCATCATAGGTTTATAGTAGATCCTAGGCTATAATGAGAACCATGAGATGCCATGACAGTAGTCTTAAAGTAATTTCCTATGGTCTAGTTACATAATTCTGAAAGGACATAGATGATGTGTGACCATCAGGTGCTGGGGGCTCATAATCATTGAGACTTCTTCTCATGAAGTTCACACTTGATGATCTCTAGTAGTTGAGATCATGAGGATAGACTCGCATAATAGGAACACCACATGTTTTAGGCATCATTGGTCGTTCCTATCTATGAACATGTGTAATGATCTTTAGACTTGAGAACATTGTCAATGGATGTCATTTAATTACGTACATTTGATGCAAGGTGAAAACCATGTCAACAAAGTCATGGAGAGGTAGTTTGTATTGGGTACACCATTAATGGAATGGAATTGATTGAATGGTCAAGAAAGGATTTGTCGCTTCCGAGTTCAGGAAGAGATATCTCAAACCAGGTTCATTAAGATGGTTGCAACTTCAATAAATCCATGGAGATGGTAGTGGAAGGTAAGACCATCTGGACAAATCAACAAACAAAATAAAGCAAAATAAATAATGATAACACTAGTATGCATTCTGCTTTATTGAGATATTGATGATGAAGAGATTATATTACACGGACCATGTTCGTAGGAAGGCAGTAGTTGCTTTGACTTTGCCTTATCTCTATAGGGGCCTCAATGGGTTGTTAGACCCCGCTCTAGGTCAGTGGATATTATTCACTTCTATTGAGGTAAGGGCCTAGAGGGTCACACACGATATAGCCTTGAGAATATTCCCTATTCTGGGAATAGGAATTTAGAACTTAGTGGGCCCCTCCAAAGGGTCCGAGCACTATCCAAGTTATATGGATCACCAAAAAATAAATAAATTCATTAATTATTCAAGTTTAGAACAATTCATTGAATTTATTTATAACATGTATTTACAAGTTATATAGTAAATACAAGTATTAATATTATTCGAATGGATTTTAATATCCTAGGTTCGTTTAATATTAGTAGGAGGAATGAGTCGAGTTAAAGACTCAAATTTATCATGTAATATATTTATATATTACAAGTAAGTGATAAATTATAAATATTATTTATGGAATAATTTAATTTGTCATAAATAATTATTTATAACACTTGTATAGCAGATGTCTATTACACGGGGGCTAGGAATCCATACCACATGTTTTAAACACTCCCTATATAAGTGAGAGAGAGGCTCTCCCATGGATACTATTCATGTTTCTAGATTGAGAGCTTCTCTCCCCTCCTGGAATATAGAGAGAGAGTCTCTCAAGCGAAGGAAGATCTTCAAGTTCATCCTTCTCGGATTGAAGCTTCTTCCTTTGCGGTGATCGTCGTTGTGCTGAAGTGATCATCGAAGATATGCGCTAGCACCCGGATCTTGATGGATGGTGCACGAGAAGATTCATAAGGCATGTGTGGATGATCTAGAGGGATTCGATGTCAGAGTCTTAGAGCAACGACTGTCGGCGTCCTGCGGTGGAATTGCACAAGCTAATTTCGAACAAGGTACATGTTTAGTTTAATTTCCATGCTCTGTTTAAACCTTGCGAGATCCTCAGACCAAACCGGTACAAGATCACTAGAGTTGATAGGGTTATGGCACTCCAGTGAAGCATAAAATTTTAAATTCCCGGCCCACCAGCTTCCACCGCGCCATCTCGGTACCCAACAGACTCTCATTTAATTCTTTCCTATAAACATTACATAGTTACGTTAATTAATTCATTAGACCATAATTAATGTTATACCATTTCTACTTTATATTAATTATCAACTGAAGTCCATGATCTCTAAACATAATCCAATCAATCTCACATTTCCTCAAGATTTATCATCAGCATTCCACTCAAGAACTAACCCCATTGGTTAAAATGTATTATTATTATTTTTCACTCCATAATTCCAAATACTCTAGGACTCATCCTAAACTACTAAAAAGATGCATAGACCAAGAACAAAAAACTGTGTCAAATAGTATAGAAAAGAAAGGAGAAACAATAAACACAACCATCCAACCTCTAAAATAGATTCACTATCAAGAAAGAATCCCATATTTCATCACACCAATAATTGGAAATCCTAGATTCAACCTATTCCATCTTTCCTAGTGTTATCCCTAACACTTCCATCCAAATCACCATGCATCCTACTATCACTAGTGCCAACTATGGGCACAAACCCAGGCCTCCCTAACTAATCTTTTTAAACCATTATCCATCCCAAGCTCACATCACATTGCATAGAAAGGCTCCTCATCCATATGAATCACACAAGGAAGCAAGAAAAAAATTCATCAAGGCATATGGGCCTAAAACTAAGGCATCTAGTCTTCACAAGTAAATAGGCACACTCTACCCAAAATAATTGTTTTTATCAAACAACCAATTCATTTCCATTTTTAAATAATCAATTCATTTATCATAGGTTACAATCATAGGCAATCCAATGAATCAACTATTAATAGATACAAGAAATTTAGACACTCTTTCAAGCATAACATCCAATTTTATCATACTATAAGGAAGAACATTTTAAAATTAAAGATGCATCTTTTTTTAGCCATAAATAATTTACCATATTTACATTCTTTATCCAATTACAACACAAAAATCCTACTAAACCATAGCATAGACATAGATATCACACTATCTAGCATAATAGTAGTCAAACGGTTATCATGGTGGAAACAAATGTGATCAATATAACCAAAACCAAAAAAAATTATTTAATCTATTTTAATATTCATTAAGTTCAATTACACCATTACTCAAAGAGATAAATCATGATAACATTATGATTTCACCTACAAAAGGAGAAAAAACAAATATCATACCTTTCTAGGAATCTCCCAAACACGTTACACTAAAAATAAGTAATGAGAAGGTTATGATATAGTCACCTAGATGTCACAAAGAAAAGGGATTTAACAACCTTTAAATTTTATAGAGAAGAAGTAAAACCAAGGAGAAACAAGATACTACCTCAAGAAAGACACATTGCTGTATAAAAATCAGAGTGTGAACCAAACTGTTAAACACTCCTAAAACAAAAACAGGGTGGCTCCCATGGATGAAAATGAATATTTAAGGTTCAAGAAAAAAAGTATGATTCATATAGAATTAAATGAATGAAAAATATTTGTTTTATAGTTAAATATAAAAGACCATAATAATTTATATATTTTAGGTCAACAATAATTAAACATTAATATAAATATCATTTAATTCATGTGGAAGAACCACATTAAATGCTTTATAATTTTAAGAAATAAATATTATAAATATCCTCTTTCAAATAGACTTTAATTTACCTTATTTATAGATTTAAAAACCATGATTATGATAAAAATTCATATTTACAAAATTATAGAAAAAATTAGAAATTTTGAAAAAAATTGGACCGAGAGACCAACTTGCTACCATGAGACCAACCTGCTATTATGAGACTAACCTGCTACCATAAGGCAGAACTATCGTCATGAGACCAACCTGATATAGTGAGATGAAGTTTCTACCATGATCCCACCTACTACTATGATCTAATATTCTACCATGAGACTAACCTGATACTATGAGCCCTCCTACTACTGTGAGGTCAACCTATTACCATGAACCCACTTACTACCATGAGCCAGTCTACTACTATGATCCAACATGCTACCATGTGACCAACGTACTACCATGAAACCAATAAGCTACTATGATCCCACCTTCTACAGTGATCTAACCAGCTACCATGAGACTAAGACCAAAATTGAAAATTTTAGGTAAAAGAAGACTCCATACACCCCCTTGACACCTATAGGACTATGTAAAACACAAAGTAAATGTTTTTAAGAACCATGGAATTACATAATATACCTATCAAAAAATTATCATCCTCGAGTATTAAAACATAACCAGAAAGAAAAAGGAAAATGTGGTGCATATAATCACCCATGATATACCTCTTAGTGATCTCGCTATATCAAGGACACAACCACTCAAGGAAGGTACAAAATAGATAACCATGAGAAATCATCAACTGGAGTAAAGAGTCCATCTTACCATAACTAGATCAAAATTATTATACTTAGAGAAAAAAAAGCACAAAACCACATAAGAATATACTAGGGGGGAGATACCTCTCAAACAGGGGAAAATCCATAAATAAGAAACCAAGGAAGAGAGATCGATATCATAATCTAGAAAAAGATCAACATCAACAAAACAACATTATAAATAAAGATCAAGAAACAAATATCTTGGGATATTGAGTGTGTATCTACGAATTACATTACCAAGTGCTCTCCTCTATGTCACTATGATACCAAAGGACACATACTAAGGGAATGGAACACCCATGAAACATATTATCCTGGTGGTCCTAGATCTCCACAAGATACTCCTCAAAGGTTTCATCATCATCAACATCGATCTCTCTACAATTTATGACATGATAATCTTCATGAAGATTATGGCGAAGATGTGACACATGTAAGACATCATGAATCTGAATCATCTACAAGTGAAGTTCTATCAGATATTCCATGGATCCAACATGATATAACACCTCAAAAGACCCAATAAACTAGGGAGAAATCTTAGTCCTATGTCCAAACTTTCCCTTCACACAATTAGGAGTCACCTTCAGGAACATATGATATCTAACACAAAATACATAGGTCTCCTCCTATAGTTATCATAGAACTTATAATGATCATCCACTACCTTTATCCTCTCATGAATCACTTAAACCATCCATGTCATTCTCTACACTAGTTCCAACCTGAGAATTGTGGACACTTCGACCCCAGTCTATCATAATGAAGAATGGAAAGGTACGCTATATAAATATTCAAATGGTGTCATACCAATAGTGGAGTTAAAACTATTATTTTAATAAAACATGAACAAAGTTATGTGACTCATCCACAAAACTCTAAAATCTAGGACACAAGATCATAATATGACTTCAAGAGTCTAGATGTTCTGCTCTATCTAACCATCTGTTTGCAGATCAAAAGCATTTCTAAGGCACAACTGAGAACTAAAATCATATTGGAGACCTCTCCACAACTTGTATGTAAAATTAGGAACATGATCAGATATGATCATCCTCAGGACTCTGTGAAGCCTCATCACTTCTTCCAGATACTACCTCAAAAAAACCTCCACTAAGGTCGACTCCTTGATCGCTAAGAATTGGGTCAATTTTCAAGAATCCCACTTGTAGCACCCCAAACACTTCATGGTATGTTTCTCTTAAATACATTCATGTTATAGCCTATATTTCATGAATCACTGAGCCTATAGGGAACAAAACATGGTTACTTATAGGATATATCCATAACCAATACATTAAACTTAAATTTTTCAACTCTGTGATTTGAATTTTAAAAATTTTACATACACGGTTGGGTTCAAGATGATATTTAGAGTCTGATAGAATTAACTTAATTTTTAGTTAATAGTAACCTACCCTTATGAATAGTAACCAACCCTTATGAATAGTAACTTACCCTTATGAATATTAATATGACTCTTATGAATGGTATCCATGACCTTGAATGTATAAATGAATTTAGGCACCTTAAGAATAAAGATGAATATTTTAAGTGTTTAGATTTTTCGATTAAATAATTATTTTAATTAAATATTTAATTAATCATATCTAGAAAATTATTTCTAAAAAATGGACTTCATTTTTGGATTCTACACGTCGAAAAATGGTAGGGGTGAATTTTTTGGATTTTTCTGAAATACTTGAATTTTTTATGAATAGTAAAATCTGATAGTTCACAATAAATGCTAAATAATGGATTAATTGAGTCATTGATGATGATCTGTTGATGTAAGCCCAATTTATTCGAAGTCACATTCATATATTACTGTTCTTGGTCATTGAATACTCACTATTGGTTGTATTGAGAGGAAATAATAAATTAATGATTATAATATTAAGAAAACTCCTCCCCCTCCACTATATAAACCACCCCTCACCCCCTCTTCCTCCCACACCACTCAAGCTTCAAGACTTGCCAAAATTCCGCCAAATACTCTTCCTAAGGCCTCTCCCCACGTCCAAGACCTTCTGGTCTCACCAAAAGGCCAAAAACAAAGGCCTTAAGGAGATTCTCAAGGAGGAGTACTCAAGAGGTGAACCTTCCTTCTCTTTTCTTTCAATTTCTTTTACAAAGTTCCATTCTTTTGTTATACCTTCTCACCTCCCCTCATTCAAATTCCATGATAATTCCATTACATTACATGTACTATATTTTAATTTTTCTAATGAAATATTTCATCATAATCTCTCTTTTCCCCTCCTTTTATACAGTAAATGCAAACACCGTCCGAGATGTGTAAATTTATCACAGTCAAGGAAGACGGGTGTTCAATTTGATTTAATATCGTCAATACCAGTCATGAAACCTTTTCAATGGTTTAGCCAGGTCATAATATATGTATTTTATCTTGATTAATATTATGTAATCTTTACTCGTTCATAATATGGAATAATAATACATAACAAGTATATTGCGCACAAAAGTGCCAAGCCCAATCCAAGCATTTATTTTAACTCATCGAATGAGTATTCCTCATGGTATATAACCAGAATCATTATAAGAAACTTTATATCTATTTAATGTCATTAATAATTCATATTAAAAATTCTGGATGTATTAACCACATTTCAAATGAAATTCCATTAATGAATACAAGTAAACAAATCATGAAACCAAGTAAGAAAATGCTTCTAAAACAATAAAATTGAATCTCTTAAACCCATCAAAAAGGCCATTAATGAACTTAATAAGGTTATACCATATCAATTAAATGTTTATCAGGTTATGTAATTATTAACACTACTAGAAATCATGGCTTCTGCGCCTGCAAGCAATAGCCACCGCTTTTGGCGGTCACAAAAGGTGGTATTAGCGACCGCCATGGAGGTCGCTAATTCCATCAAAAATCTGGCAGGATTTTTCCCGATTACAGTCATCTTCTTCACAGGTTTCTTGTTACAGCATGCCATCACCACCCCCAACCACCTCTGTCGTCACCCACATCACCACGGGTGACCTCCAAACAACCCTCGAAGTCCATTTTTGTACCTAATAGGTCCTTGCATCGTTGTGGCACCTCCCCACGACATCCGCCAATGTAGCTTCTTCCTTCTGACCACCGTGTATCCGCCATGGAAGAAGACCGAAGTTTTTGGGGTCCCTACCCTTCACCCCTGTTTCTCTTTATTTAATCAACAACAAGCCACACACAAAGCAGCTGTTTTCATGGGGGAGTTTTAGCGGCCGCTATTGAGCTTCACTGATGAAGCAACTGCGACCGTCAAAAGCGGTCACTGAGCGGCCACTAAAGGCCTTTAGCAACCACTTTTGGAGGTCTGTAAAAGATGTTATTATATTAGTGTAATTAATGTAGCTAAATTTTATTATTCAGGTCATTAAGAACAAACAAGAACACCTTCGAGTGTAAGGTAAGGGATCCTCTCTCTCACTTTTGTTCAAGAATCTCCCCTATGTTGTGCTCTTTTAATTTTAATTCCTAATGATCAGGTATGTTTTCTCACCTCCCCCATACTGACCTTGTGACATATAAATAATTGAATACCCCTTTACCTCTTATTAATCCCTCACAATAACACTCGTTACCATGCTGAAATGTTTGTAAGGGGTTTCTCATCTCACTTTTAATTCTGTGAGATTTCAATTGTTCACCACTTATTTCTTGCATGTGTTATATGTGTACTTACATTTGATATATAATAACATTATTCTCTTTATATTCATGTTATTCAATTGTTCATTTGAGGGTTATTAAGTTCTGGTCATTTGATTTGACCGATGAAATTGTGGTAAGAGACTTTGTCTCAACTACTATTTTGTTGTGACTAACTTTATGTGGTGTACCTAATAATCCTTATGTGGTGTACCAACAGCCCATTTGAGATCACTTTTAATTTGAAATTATATTTTTATTAAATATCCATAATCTCATATCATGGATATGTTTTTTGTCTAAACCGTATACCATTTTACATGCGTTGTTTATTTGGAAAGTTATTTTAATTATGGAAATATTGATGAATCTGTATACTCTACTCTATACGGATATTGAAAAGGAATATTACTATTGTATTGAATCAATGTATAAATAATTATTTGGACATGAATTGGTGTGTGGGTCCCACTATAGCCCCTCGATGCATCATTAGGTCTCATGAGACAAATCAGTTTGGAGACAAACCCTTCGAGTTTGTTTCCAAAAATCAAATGGGTTTCTACCCATAAAACTAAATTGTTTTAACGTTATTATGGTTTCATGTGACAGATAAATGACATCCAATTAATAAGAATTCTCTTTATTCATTATTATTTATTATTATTATCCATGAGTTTTTAACTATGACAAAATATATGGATGCAGTTTCATTCTCAGTTTATTAATGGAATTAGTTATTCATTTATTCACTATGCCATATTGATTGTGATAGATTGATTTTGATTCACTTATTATTTTATTCATTCTTATACTATTTTTAACCCTTAATGAGCATTTGAGCTCACCCCTTTCATTGTTTACCTTCAACAGGTGATGAAGAGAAGGTCATTTATTGAGTTCGTGTGGTTGCAGTTTTTAGTTTTGTTATGTATTGTATCTTGTAACCTTTTTCAATGTAATTTGTATTACATCTATGTATCTAGTTTCTTCAATACTACTAAACTGATGGTTCCTTTGGGATTTTCATTCCTTCTAACCATTATAATATCACAATTAATTCACCGGCTCTAGCCTAGAGGGGTCGGGGTGTTACAGTTGGTATAAAAGGAAGTTTAGTAGGAAACTTGGAAACTAGAGTAGGAGATATATAGTAGGGAACAAAGCCCTCCAAATCATTTTTTTCATTTTCAAAAATAAACCACTTTTTGGGAGAGTGGGAACCTTACAAACACCTCAAACAAGATTCAAACACATCCATCTAGAAAAACAAGATCATGAAAAGGCACAATCAAAAGTGGAAATTCAAATTCAAAAAATGAAAACTCAAACCACGGGCAAAACAAGCCACCCGAAAAACCCAAAATGAGAGAACCCACGTCACCGTCTCCACCATCATCACCTCACTGAACTTATAGAATTTTCACCATCACTGCCTTCATAATGTCTCATCACCATCAAAACGTCATCAAAATCTCGTCACTGTCGGCTACACTTCGTCACCACGAGCACCGAACCCCATCATCATCACCGACTGATCGCTGTCGAGGATCCGATGACCGGAACATACACAGATGAGTCATCACCATCAACCTCCTAGATCTATATGCTCGAACTCACATCCTAAGGAACTGAGAAGACCTCCACCCGCATCCGCCTCAGAGAGGGTGGTGATGTCCTGGATCAAGAGCAGAGGATTGAGCAGACAGTTCCAGGACAGAACGCTAGCGAGACCCACTGGAATCCTTCATCATTGAGACGTCAGCCATCAGACATCCAATCCCATCACAACCCCATCGTTTCTTTAGATAAAATCTCCATAGAGCCCTTCCACCAAAGTCTTTCATTGTTGTCTCAATATTTTCATCGTCTCCTCCTTTAACCGAGTCCCAAAACCAGTAAAAAAACCATTTCAGTGTCACTCCACCTTCACCGTCACCATTAACACCAGCAATGAGCACCACCGAGAACAATCAACGACACCAGAAGACGAATTCCAAATATCCAAAACATCACTAAATGCTTTTAATAAGAAACAAAAATAAGAAATGACATGATACCACCGATGAAAATAAACCACCATCCAGAAGGAAAACAAAAAAAGAAACCCATAACCCTGGAAACACCCTGAAGAAGGGCCGAGAATGAGACCCTAAATAAGGACAGGGATAAAACCCTAAAAGGAAATTCGAAAACTGCAAACTGTATGGCCCAAAATCTTGTGTACCCATCGCTCCACCTCCGACCTGGAGAGTAGCGGTGGAACCCTAGATCAGAGCAGGTTTGGGCGGCCGAGAATGAGATGCCGACTCCAGTAGTGGTTGTAAACCCAACAACCACCGAACCACGATCCCAAAGCCTCTAGGTTAACTCCATATCATCCCCGACTCAGAGAGGCACGGATGAACCTGAGACCAGATCAAGTAAAGTCGACAGAGGGCGTCCAGAACACATGCCTTCACCGGAAGAACAATAACAACCATAGAAACTAGTGCAAAACAATGGGCCTTTCTGTACTCTTAGTTACAACACTCCTCAGGGATATTCTTAGGATAATTCAAATTTTCTTTACAATCCATTATAAAGGAGTTTAATTTAGATTTTTCTTCAGATAAACCATGTTTATAAGATTATCTATTCATATAATTTCAATCTATGTCGAGTTCTTTTCTGTTTGAGATTCATAAACTAATAGAGTGTATCCCATTATTTATAAATGGTGTCTAACAGAAGAAGGGGAATCAATACTCATGGGAAAGGTAGGGATCTCTTTACTGAGAAAGTCAACACAGTCAATGTTGGAGCAGATCAGATCATTACCATATTGGGACAACTTACTCAGGTTGTAACGAATAACCATTCCACACCTATGTTGGATCGTTTTATTTGGCAGAAGCCCCCATATTTTGGTGAGACTACTAACCCAGTGGTTGCTGAGCAATGGATCAAGTCCCTTGAAAATATATTCATGGAATTAAGATGCAATGTAAATGAAAAGGTATTACTGGAAGTATATTGTCTCAAGGGTGACATTGATCAATGGCGGTCCTTGATTCAGAATACCACGGAGGAAGAAGAAATAGAAGATATGGAATGGAGGAATTTTAAGGAAATATTCTTTGAAAAATATTTCCCTCGTGAGAAACAAACTGAATTGAAGAGGAAATCCATTAGCTTAAAACAAAGGGAAGAAGACAGTTTTGTAGAGTATGAGGATAATTTCACATGTATGGCCAGGTATTCCTTAGATTACGTACATGACTCGGCAGACAAGATTGATCATTTCTTTGAGGGTCTTAAGCCAAGTCTTCAAAGGTAACTGACTTCTCAATCATTTTCATCATATGATGAAATTGTATCAAGTTCCATCAAAACAAAGAGGTAATTTTCTAGATCAAATCTTTACAAAGGAAATCAAGATAAGAAGCAGTACTTTGATAACAAATGAAAAAGGATAAGCATAAAATAAGAGCAAGGGAACAAAGCTATTCCCATTATGTGATAACTATGGAAAGAATCATCTCGGTAAATGTTTGAAAGGAATGGGAGTCTACTATAATTGTGGAGAAAAGGGTCATCGATCTGATGAATGAAACGAGAAGAAACAATTCAATAATATTCAATACTACAATTGCAGAGAGATGGGACACTATGAAAATGAGTGTCCTAAGCACCAAGGAAACTTGACTCAGAAAAGGCCAAGAGAGAAAGGGAGAGCATATGAGATTACAAACGCAGAGGTTGAAGTTCCTAATGACGTGGTGGAAGGTAATTTAATTTTTTCCTCAAACTTAGCTGACAATTAATTTGATTCTGGATCGTCGTATTCAATTATATCTTCCCAGTTTTCCAAGAAAATTAGATATGTCCAATTTGATTTAACAAAGGATTTGTCAGTCAAAACTCCTAGGGGATGTATCATTGAAACAAAGTCATGTCGACTAGTCCCCCTCCAGACACCGAAACATTATTTAGTTGCTAACCTTATCATCATACCAATGACTAAATTTGATATAATTCTCAGTATGGATTGGCTGTCAAATTATGATGTGAAGATTTATTGTAAGAAGAAGGAAGTTAAATTTTTTGAAAATGGGGTAGAATCCCTTGTCTTTAGGGAAGAAACTTTTCCACCTGATTCTTATCTAGAACCACCCCCAGTAGCTCTACTGAATGCAATAATTGGAGAGGAAGATAAACCAATATCTATGGGTGAGGAAAGAAATCTTAAAATTGAATATGTGCACATAGTGCAAGAGTACATTGATGTATTTCCAAATGATTTACCCGGACATCCTTCAGAGTGGGAAGTTGAGTTCTCTATTGATTTAATTCCTGATGCAAGACCTATATCAAAGACTCCCTATAGAATGGACACTATGGAATTAGTAGATCTAAATAAAAAACTAGAGTATTTGAGTGAAAAAGGATTTATTCGACCTAGTGTTTCTCCATGGGGATCCCTTGTCCTCTTTTTCAAGAAGAAAGATGGATCCATGAGGATTTGCATTGATTACAGGGAAATCAATACTATTACAATAAATAATAAGTATCCTCTACCCCAGATTGATGATTTATTTGATCAGCTTCATGGATATCAATACTTTTAGAAGATTGACCTTCGATCCAGATATCATCAGTTGTGTGTGAGGAAGGAAGATGTTCCTAAGACAATATTTCAGACCAGGTATGGGCATTACGAGTTTACAGTGATGCCTTTTGGACTGACAAATTCACCCTCTGATTTCATGGATTTAATGAATAGAGTTTTCAAGGAATATCTTGATAACTTTGTTGTGGTATTCATCGATGATATCCTCGTATACTCAAAAAGCTATGAAGACCATGAGAATCACTTGCGGGTTATTCTTAGAACTCTTAGAAGAAATAAATTATATGGGAAGTTTAGCAAGTGTGAATTCTAGATTCAATGAGTTTCTTTTCTAGGACATATTGTCTCTAAGGATGGAATCCTATTTGATCCTATGAAGACAAAGGCAATCCAAGATTGGCCCATGCAAACAAACATAAATGAGGTATATAGTTTTATTGGCTTAGCAGGTTACTATTGGCGTTTCGTTCAGAATTTTTCCCGACTGGGTAACTCTCTAACCAAGCTCACACGTAAAAGAGTTAAGTTTGTGTGTACAAAAGAATGTATAGAATTCTTCGAAGAATTGAAAATAAGATTGGTCAATGCTCCAATTTTAAATCTTTCATTTGGAAGTGGTGGATTTGTAATATACAGCGATGCATCAAAGAATGGACTTGGTTGCGTCCTTATGCAAAATGATAATTTTATTGATTATGCATCAAGACAGTTGAAGACTTATGAGCAAAATTATCCAACTCATGATCCTGATTTAGCATCCGTAATATTTCCTATGAAAATATGGAGAAATTATCTCTATAGAGAAAGATGTGAGATTTATATGGATCACAAGAGTTTGAAATACATTTTCACACAAAAAGAACACAACATGAGGCAAAGGATATGGCTCGAGTTACTCAAAGATTATGATTGTTCAATACACTACCACCCAGGAAAGGCGAATAAGGTGGAAGATCCATTAAGTAGAAAGGATCATGGACTTCAGAATCAAATGAGGATTGAGAGAGATCCAATATTTTTGGATCTACTAAAGATGGATATGGGAATTGTTAAGTAAGGGGAAACATCTTTTCTATTTCAAATGATTTCCAAACCATCTTTGTTAGAGAAGATAAAAATCTTTCAATTTGATGATGAGAATCTACAAAAGAAAATTATTGTTGTTAAGGATGGGAGACTGGAAAACTTCGTGCATGAAAAAGGAGTTCTGAAATTTGGGAAGAGGTTATGCATTCCATCAGTACCTAAGATAAAAAGGGAACTATTAGACAATTCTCATAGATCAATTTTCTCTATACACCTGGGTAGCACCAAGATGTATAGAGATCTGAAGGAATATTTTTGGTGGGATAATATGAAGCGGGAAATTTCTGACTACGTGTCAAGGTGTCTAGTTTGTCAACAAGTGAAGGTGGAAAGACAACATCCCAAAGGAGTGATGCAACCTCTACCTATTCCTATGTGTAAGTGGGATAAAATTACGATGGATTTTGTCACCGGACTACCGAGGACACCTAGAAGGAATGATTCAATATGGGTAATTTTTGATTGTCTCACAATATCAGCACATTTCCTTCCAATAAGAGAGGATTTACCACTTGAGCACCTGGTGAGACTTTATATTAATGAAGTTTCACTACTACAAAAATGGGCAAGGGAAGCGTCACCTTATATCAGCGCTAAGAAAAAACTACTGATAAAGAAACCCTATATCAGCGCTAAAATTTTAGCACTAATAAAGGGATTCATTATCAGCGATTTTCTAGCACTGATATAGGGAATCATTATCAGCACTAGAAAAGCGCTAATAAAGATACCCTATTTCAGAGTTAAAATTTCAGTGCTGATACAGGGGTTCTTTATATGCGTTTTTCTAGCGCTGATAAAGAGTCCCTCTATCAGCGCTATAAAATCACTGATAAAGAATCCCTTTATCAGCGCTAAAATTTTAGCGCTGATACAGGGTAACCTTTATCAGTGCTAAAAAGGTGCTGATAAAAAGACCCTTTATCAGTGCTAAAATGTTAGCGCTGATATAGGAAGGATTTATCAGCACTTTTTTGGCACTGATAAAGAGGACCATTATCAGCGCTAATAAAAGCGCTGATAAAACTATAGTCCCTTTTTTTATAAATTTGGTCGCACAGTGCCCTCATTTTATCATGACCTAAAGCTCTCACGGTACTGGAACCCTACGACTCCCCTCCGCTGCCCACTGAGCTTCGCATTACCAGACCTCCACCACCCTCGAGCTTCTTGTTGTCGGACCTCCACTGCCCGCTAAGCTTCGCATTGCCGGACCTTCGCTGCCCTCGAGCTTCGCGTTGCCGGACCTCCGTCGCCCGCTGAGCTTCGCATTTCCGGACCTCCACCTCCCTCCAGCTTCGCATTTCTGGACCTCTTCCACCCCTGATCTTCGCATGTCGGACCTCCGCCTCCCTTGATCTTCGCATTATCGGACCTCTGCTGCCCTCGATCTTCGCATTGCCGGACTAGGTGTGCAATGTTTTTTTGGTCCCCTGTTACACATACTCTTCTATAATTATGAGGTCCTATGTTTAAGTATTACTACATCATGAAGTTGAGTTTGTGAAATTTTTCAGTGAAGGTTTAACAACCTTGGTTTTCTGCCACCACATGTCGGAACGCACCTAGATGGAGTGCATCCGTGAGTGAGAGAAAAACTTGTTTTCATTGATGGAAGTGTTGAGGTAGTTCAATGAGTGAGCTGAGCCAATGATATATAATTTTTTAGTCTCTTGACATCCCATGATATTAAATGGGAATCAATCCTTATTTAGTTCTTCAACATGGTGCGGTAAGTGATCGGTATCAGAAAGAGGGAGCCCTCTCGGTTGAAGGATAAATTCATTTCAAAGTTTTATATCATACAATAGGGACATGGACCGTGTTTTTGAACTTCATTCAATGAGAACATTGGACACACATTTTAATATCTTGTGATTAGGATTATGATAATTCATTTTAAGGTTGAATATATTTTACCAAAATGTCACATGGTTTCATATCATGAAACTAGAACATATAGTGAGGATGAGGTGAATTTTCCATCTATAGAGTCCTTACACCATGTAAAATATGGGTAGAGGATGAAAAAGGTTTAAGTTCATGATTCATGGACCAAAGGTGGTGTGTCTCAGAATTTTTGGCGTGTCATGCAAGAATAACGTCCTGATGTGAGAAGGGGCTTGTGGCGGCTCAACACCACACGAAACAACATATAACTAGGATTTTGGATTTTTAGTTCAAATCCATATATCTCAGACTAAAGGGATTTTTTATTCATGTAAAATATCTCTTGAGAAACCTAGTATTGGTGGAAAGATTGATATGCTCATCATCAATAGCGATCAATGAGTTTACACTATTAGAGTGAAGTTTATGAAAAATTTAAGGTCTTTCCCACTTGGATTCTAGTGTCACTAGATTCCTCCTAGGTATAATCAATTCCCTTAGATCCGACACCATATCAACTTAAAGTAAGGAATGAAGGATAACCTTTTTCTTTAAGGAAAACACCACCAGGTTCTGATGCATTTCTAGGCCATCCAATGCTTGAACCCTATTTTCTTCGAGGGGTTCCCCCCTTCTTTCTTTCATGCTATCTAAGTGACTTTTTCTGGTAGTGCACTTGTATATAATTATTCCCAGACCACCAAGATTTCTAGCCTTTACACCCCTACCTCCATCTCTGTCCTTCTCCCTCACTGAGGTTACTGACTACTTCTCTATAGTGTCCAGGCCCCTTCCTAGTAGTGTTTGTTCTATCTCCCTTGGCTCTGAGCCTGTCATCCATCTCCAAATACTTGTTGATCTAGAGAGAACTCCCTCACCAGCCCCCAAGTTTCATTACCCATCCTTCCCCCTCCCCTTTGGATCCTCATCTCCCACTCATATGAAGCTTACCAACCATAAGGGATTATGAACATGTTCAAAATCCAGGGAACTCAATGAGTGATCATCCTCCCACTTCAATAAGGATACTAGCTCTTGATCCAATGCCATAGACATGTCCTACCCATCATTATTATCTTCATATGTAATGCTCATGGTCTTAGTGCCCATGTTAAATCAGACTTCCTCACCATAGAAATCAAAATTCATAATTTCATTGTTGTTGTTGTCAAATAACACAAAAAACCCTATAATAATCATAGAATTCTCCTCGAAGATTAAGTTTCATGTATTTCTACACTCTGACCCCTCCAACAGAAACAAATGGGTATTTTTTTCACAATAAATATGTTGTTGAGACTGTTCTAGATTTCAAACAATTCATCACTACCAAGGTGTCCAACGGTGACACCTCCTTCCTTATGACTTTTGTTTTTGGAAGCTATGACCCTCTTCAAAGGGAATCTCTATGGATTGAACAAAATAACTTTGATAACGGACACCATCCAATGTTTTTTGGGGGTGAATTTAATGTCATTTCCAACCCAAAGGAAAGAAAAGGTAGAATCCCATTCCATAGGAAGGCTATCATGGATTTTGTTCAGTTTATGGATGGGAAGGGCCTCATTGATCTCAGCTTCTCAGGTGATAGTTTCACCTGGTGCAACAACTTCAGGGGCCATCACCGCTTGTGGAGTCTATTGGATAGGTGTCTATACAACATGAAAGCCACTAACCTATTCTCAAATACCATTTTTTTCCATCTTGCTTGAGGTATTTTGAACCACTCCCCCCTCTTGGTTTCCATTTCTTCTTGGCATGATCATCAGGAATGGTTTCACTCCCACCAACAGTGGGTTAACATCCTTAGGTACCAGGACATGGTTTTTGAAATATGGAATGAACCCTTGTAGTAGTATCGGGCCACCTTCAACCTCAGTGACCTGAACTCGAACCTCGATAGGTGTGTGTTCGCCCCTTCCTCCTCAGGAACCTTCACCACCTGGGACTAATGTCGCATATGGTCTCCTTCAGAGTATTCTGATAGATGGAATGATACCTTGGGTTTATTGGATTATTAACACCAGTTTGAGATTTATGTGTGACTATATACTTATTATATTTTCTTATTATTTCTTACACACCACCACTTGAGTTGAGTAACCTGATTGAAATCCATATTGATACTTTGCTTCTGTTGTGGATATGGTTTTTTATGTGTTTGTGACATGTGTATGTGTGGATATATGGGTATTTAGGCATGATGATATTGAATGTATGGTATAGAACTAGGAGTGGTAGATGTATCATTCTTGATTATTCTTGTGTTTGGACTGGGGTGATTTGAGGAAACTATAATGAGTCTAAATTAATTATATTTAATGAAGATGAATAAATACTAATGGTTACCCTCTATTAATCTCAATTTTTACAAGGAAGTGGTTCTATTATACTGTATTTGGAAGTCTTGTTTTCTGTACTTGAACCATAAATACTAATATTTGAGATTGAAATAGGATGAAGATGAATAAATATTGGATGGATGCTAATCGTTTGATAATAGAGTACGAGAACTGAGTGAAAGAGTTCATCACGTTTGCAAAGGATCATGCAAAGGATCCTTCTAAAATCCTTTGTACGTGTTTACGTTGTTGTTATTCTAGACTACTTACTCTAGAGGAGTTGGAATAACATTTGATATGTCATGGAATAGATCAGAGTTATAAATGTTGGAATAAACACGGAGAAAAGGCGAATGTAGCTACTGGATGGGATAAAACTACATTTTATGGATCATCAGATATGAATAAAAATATGGATAATAAAGAAGACCATATGGAGGATGTGATTACAGATGTCAATTATGACGAAGATCGTATTGAGGAAATGACAAAGACAATTCAAGATGAACTCCGTGATTGCCCAAAATTGTTTGAGAAGTTAAAGAGTTGTGAAAAGATGTCATTTTATACTGGTTGCACTAAGTATACAACATTGTTAGCGGTATTGAAGTTGTATAAATTCAAATCAGGCAACAGATGGAGTGATTTCAGTTTTATGGAACTACTTGCTCTCTTAAATGACATGCTCCCTTAAGATAATGAGCTCCCAAGCTGGACATATGAATCTAAACGAATGCTACACTCGATGGGTATAATTTCTGAAAGAATACATGCTTTCCCAAAAGACTGTATATTGTTTCTCAAGGAGAAAAAATCACTTACAGAATGCCGTGGTGCTTCTCAATACAAGAAATATGAATCCAATCCTACAAAAGTTGTATGGTACTTTCCAATCATTCTAAGGTTTAGGTGTTTATATGGAAGTGAAGAAACTATAAGAAAATTTTCATGGCATGTAGATAAAAGAAATAAAGATGGGAAATTATGTCATCCGAATGACTCTCCTCAATGGAAGAAAATTGATCTTGAGTATCCTGAATTTGGAAAAGAGCTGAGAAACCTTTGTCTTACGTTATCTACAGATAGTGTAAATCCTTTTGGTTTTCAAACCAACACCCATAGTACATGGTCTGTTATGTTGGTAAATTATAACTTTCCACCCTGGTTATGCATGAAGCGGAAATTCATCATGTTATCTATGCTTATATCAGGACCAAAACAACCAGGTAATGATATTGATGTTTATTTGGATCCTTTGATCGAGGATTTGAAGTTATTGTGGGATTCAGGTGTTATGTTGTATGATGATTATAAAAGTGAATACTTCACGTTAAGAGCAATGTTGTATGGGACAATAAATGATTTCCCTGCTTATGAAAATTTTTCAGGCTATAGCATTAAAGAAACTCAAGGGTGTCCCATGTGCGAAGAAGATACAGAATCAATTAGGTTGAAACATTCATCAAAATATGTTTTTCTAGGACATCGTAGATTTCTACCTCATCGGCATAAGTACCGATCTTGTATGAAATCATTCAATGTAAGTTCAGAACAATGCACAACAACATCTCCACTAATAGGTGATCAGCTATTTGAGAAAGTAAAAGATGTGAACACTGTTTTTGGTAAACCATTTTCGAAAAACCTTATGAAAATCAGTTGGAAAAAGAGATCAGTTTTTTTTGAATTATCATACTACAATTGTTTGTACGTCAGACATTTTCTTGATGTGATGCATGTGGAAAAAAATGTATGTGATAGTGTTATCGAAATATTTCTAAATGAACCTGGAAAAAAAGGATGGAATTAAGGCAAGGTTGGACATGGTTGACATGGGAATGTGAGAAGAGTTGTCTCCCTTGAAGGGTGAAAATCGAATGTTTCTTCCACCAGCTGCTTATACTCTTTCTAGGGAGGAGAGATACCCGTTTTGTAACTTATTCAATGATGTAAAGGTTCCAGAGGGGTATTCATCAAATATCAAGAACATTGTGTCAATGAATGATTTGAAGTTAAAAGGTTTGAAATCACATGACTGTCATGTTTTGATGTAAGATCTAATTTCTATAGATTTACGTTGCATTTTTTCCAAGAATGTACGTCATACGTTAACCAAACTTTTTTTCTTTTTCAAAGCTATATGTAGAAAAGTTTTAGACCCAGCAAAATTTCCAGCTATGGAAAAAGAAATTGTCCTCAAATTATTTGAATTAGAAATGTTCTTCCTGCCAACATTCTTTGATATGATGGTTCATTTGATGATTCAATTGGTGAGAGAGATTCGACTTTGTGGTCCTGTGCACTATAGATGGATATATCCTATTGAATGGTATATGAATATTTTGAAAGGGTATGTCAAAAATTGAAGTCGGACAGAGGGTTTTATAGTGGAGCGATATATTGTTGACGAAGCCATTGAATTTTGTACTGAATACCCATATGATGTGGAAAGCATTGGTCTCCCGAAATCTCATCACACTGGACACATTGAGGGTGAGGGAATTTCTGGAAGAGATGTTGTGACAATCTGCATTACCGATCAGGATCAGGCCCACCTTTATGTTTTGCATAATAGTTGGGAGGTTTCTTCATATATTGAAACTCAAAAAGAAATTCATAGGCAATTGAATCCATCAAGGGATGAAAATGGTTATCAAATACACATAATCACCAGTTTATAGGATGGTTTTAGGACCATACTTTTAAGCAGTTGGATGAAAATATGAATTCAATTTCATAATTACTTCAATGGATAGCTGCTGAACCAAGTTTGTATGTATTATCTTACAATGGTTATGTAATTAATGGTTATACATTCTATACAAATGAACAAGATGAAGATAGTACCATGAAAAATAGTGGAGTTACACTAGTGGCTGAAGCGATGCATGTTTCTGGTAGTAAGGACATAAATCCAATTTATGCAAATATGTCATACTTTGGCATTATCAAATTAATATGGGAGTTGGATTATACGACATTAAAATTACCGATTTCTCAATGAAAATGGGTTGATAACAACAGTGGTGTTAAAATAGATGAATGGGGATTTGTGAAAGTTGATTTTAGTAAAGAGGGTTACAAAGACGAACATTTTATAATGGAATCACAAGCAGTATAAGTTTTTTATGTTCCATATCCCGCAAACCAAAAGTGTTCGATTGTTCTATTAGCATCCAAAACTACTGATGGTTCTGATGAAAATTCAGCTGAGGATGATCCTTTCATTGGTACGTCGCAATCATTTCAGATCGTTCCCAATGTAGATGATGTTTTGTATGTTAGAGGAGACCACAATGAAGGGATTTAGATAATTGATAGAGGTGTCAAATCCCTTCAGCCTTTGAAAAAAAGAAAGAGAGTTCAATAAACATGTTATATTTTGTTTGTAATATAGATCTTGTTATCTCATGTTATTATCTTATCATTACTGAATTTATGTAATCTAAATTAAATATTCAACCACTTTTGTAGATAATGACTTCTGCACATTATGGTGCTCCTAACCTTGAGGCTAAATAAGTCTCTCAAGCTGTTGTTGCGGCTGCTGTTGCGGCTGCTGCTGCTCCTGGTGCTCCTGCTGCTGCTCCTACTGCTCCTGCTGCTGCTCCTACTGCTGCGGCTCCTATGGCTCCTGCTGCTCCTAGTGTTGAGTTCCAACAACCATCAACACATGTCATTGATACCAATTCAGATGAACATATAGATGATGTTGATATCGATGAAATGTTCGGGAATAATGGATCGACGTTGCAGAAAACACAGGTGCGTTGTAGTTTGAAGGTGTTAGCCAAAGTTCTTAAGGCGAAAAGCAAAGGCATCAAATTTGACGTCGGATGGAATGCACAAGGCCAATATGTGAATCCCAACAAGGATATGTTTAGTAGTTACATTGGAGTTGTCACTCGGAAACGCGTGCCGATTGACATAGATTCATGGCACCATGTTGCGTCCGGGCTGAAGGCTGTGATCTGGGAAGAAATTACAGTAACATTATGAATTTATTTCTTTAATTTACTATAAAATAAAATAATTAAACAATGTCTTACTCTTATCAATCTCTTGCAGAATACATTTATAGTATATGATTCACACAAGGATTATGTACTAAGGATTTCAGGAAGGATTCATAGAGGTTTTTGCACTATTTTAACAAGATGTCACATGAAAGATTCCAAAGGTAAAATAAAACTGCACCCACCCACTGTATACGCTCACCTGATATCCCAAGAAGCATGAGATGCATTTATTGGCTGCCGTGGGGATGAGAAGTTTTAGGTACATTGTTGGTGATAATATGTTGTTTTAGGATACGTGTATTCATCACTTTGATTGTCAATATTTCATTTATGAAACATCAACTCTATAAATAAAATAAGGAACGTGCATTAAAACCAACATACCCCTATCGTAAAGAAAGGATGGGGAACGCTTCACTAGAAAAAAAATGGTACATATTTTAAATTTATAGTAATATTGTTAGGTTCCAAAAAAAACATCATAATCATCTTTCTATGTTTATATTTATATTGATGAGTCTAAAACCAAATACACTTCCATCCCACGTCATGTGCTTTGGAAGGAGGCATGTGTGAATAAGGAAGGGAAGATAGCAGATGAGAACACACAAAAAGTGTGGGAAATTTGTGTAAGTATGACACGATGATAAAAATATTTGTTTTAAATTGCTATTACATAAAAATAATTAGTTATTTTCCTATATCTGAAAGTCACAGGAATCAGATACTCTTGTAGTGGATGCATACCTATTATCGACAGATTTGAAGCAGCTAGAAAAATACAGTCGTGTTAGGGGTGCAGGGTTTGGGGTGACACCCCGAGTATATTTTGAGAAGAAGAAAAAATGGATGATAGAGATGAAAAATTGAAACAAATGAGAGAGAAACTAGCAACCCTTGAAGAACAATTGCAATGGTAGGGAGAGTTGATAGAAACTTTTATGGGTGGGAAGCAAGGAGAAGACACGACTTAGGAACAACCAGTGCGTGAAGATCCCTCCCCACCCCCCACCAGCTTTGAGGCAAGCCATTCTCCTCAAAGAGCTCTCTTAGCCGTGGTAGTCAATATTCTAATAATTGTTCCCATGAAATGTGAATTAGACAAACACTGATACTTTTCCTGTACCGATCTTCTACAGGGTGATAATGATTGTGATTTATATCTATCAACACCCACCTATCGCCTTGTAGCGACGGCTACAGTGTTCAACATCCTAGATGAAGCGCTTCATAATAGAACACTTCCGAAAGATCATCTGAAAGTGACAATTACTGTAGCTCATGATCCAAATGCAGAGCTACCTATTCCACGTGATGATGATGATATTCATATGGTCGAAAAGGCTATCAGGAAATTCATTGCATGGCTGTCACAACTTGTAAGAGTACATACGGCTAAAGAGGTATTTATTTCCTTTTTTTCAAGCTAAACCTTTAACAATTAATGAAAAAAGGGTCTAAACCAATGAATGTTATTATAGACAGAGAAAGGGAAGGGGGTGAAAAACGTCGGCTCAAAACCATCTAAAGGATCGACCAACCGATCCCAAGGATCCACTGAAAGCACAACAACACCACCTATTCTCTATCCACATTTACTAGTGTTGAAGAGTCATGTGGATTCGAAGCTAAGAGGTGGTATTAGTCATATAGTGGTTTTCAAATAGAATATATACGGTGTGGAAAGTCCAGATTTCGTTGCTGCTGAAAATGTAAATGAGATCCTTGAAAACAGTTGGCTAGGCATCACAATTGAAAATATATATATGAGGTACGTTTCTGTGAATTGATTTTCTAAAATCTGATCTAATGTGAAAATTATGACTATATGCATTTTATATTGTAGAAAGATGTATATATGAAAAACAGTTGAAGGAATTTTCCCATGAGCCAAAATTTGGACTCGTTAGTCCTCATACCACATCATCACATCTAACGAAAATAGATCCATCAAAAAAGAATGAAATAGTGAATGACTTGCAGAAAACATTTGAAAGCAAGATTACAAATGACAGACTCTTCTTAATACCAACCATGCAGGGGTAACACTCTACGATTAAATCGTATCAATTATATTTTGACTTCTTTTATTACTTATTCCTTTTTGTGTTTTTAGGAAACATTAGATGATAATTGAGGTGAACTTGGATACTCCAAATATTTATTTTCTAGATTCAAATCAAAGATATCCATCAAACAGACCACACATGACGGAGTTTGTGAATATGAAAGACACTACATCCTACGTTTTAGGTCTAAACATCAAGTAATATAATTTATATTATCTTTTACTAAGGATTCTGTTATGATAGGTTGGTGTATCATTATCGTCTAAAAAGGAATTAGGACAGGAGCTAAGCATAAGGAGGCGAGCATGTACTATGTCTGGACAAATATCAGGGTATATATAATAAAATTTCACTATCCAAACACATCTCAACACAAGTTACTTATTCTTCTAATGATCATTTTTTTTGCAGTGTCCAAAACAAAAAAACGATAATGATTGTGGTTATTATATTTGTAAATTTATGAAAGATATCGTTTTTCATCAACAAACAAGCATCCCTAAAGAGGTATTTTCAAAAACAACTACTAGTTCGTTTAATTTATTTATTAATTATTTATTTTTATATTTTGAATTACTACTCTGACTGCCGAAAATCCTCATACTCGCAAGACGATATGAATATTTTCAGAAATTAGTGGGACACATACCTGTTGACCAATTGTACACAAATAACATGAAGATCTGACTTGGGGACGTGTACAAGTGGCGGTCATTTTTGAGAGGGGTTTAGGGGATCAAAAGATGACACATTATTGTATGTAAATGTTCGTAGAAATATTGTAATTGTTATTAAATAAAACATCCTTTCTCAAATGAGTAAATTTCCCATTTTAACAGATGATATGCACCAATAACATTCAAGAATGATGAACCACTCAAAGGGTCTCTCTTTTGTTTAAAATGTACATATTTTTAAGTTAAAACAACAACCAACCTATAGAAATCTGAATAAACACATTCAGATTGTGTTTATCATTTAATAGAATGATCCACGGGTGCGTTGGGGACATTCATGAGTTATCCCTGCCTCAATCCGAGGCATGGTGTGGTCGATACCACTCAAAGGGTCTCTCTTTTGTTTAAAATGGACAATTTTTTAAGTGAAAACAACAACTGACCTACGTAAATCTGACCAAACGCATTCAGATTGTGTTGATCCTTTAAGATAATGATCCAAAGGTGAATTGGGGACATGCACGAGTCATCCCCGCCTCAATCTGAGGCACGGTGTGGCCGGTACCACTCAAAGGGTCTATCTTTTGTTTAAAATGGACACAATTTTAAGTGAAAACAACAACTGACCTATGGAAATCCGACCAAACGCATTCGGATTGTATTGATACTTTATGAGAATGATCCACGGGTCATTTATTAGGTTTACAAGTAATACCTGCCTCAATCTGAGGCACGGTGTGGCCGGTACGACTCAAAGGGTCTCACTTTTGTTTAAAATGGACAAATTTTTAAGTGAAAACAACAACTGACCTATGGAAATTGGACCAAACACATTTGGATTGTGTTGATACTTTAGGATAATGATCCAAAGGTCCTTTTTGACATTTATGAGTCATCCCCACCTCAATTAGAGGTACGGTGTGGCCGGTACCACTCAAAGGGTCTCTCTTCTGTTTAAAATGGACAAATTTTTAAGTGAAAACAACAACTGACCTACGGAAATCTGACCAAATGCATTCATATTGTATTTATTCTCTAGGAGAACAATCCAAGGGTCCTTTGTGACGTGAATGAGTCATCCCTGCCTTAATCTGAGGTATATTGTGTCCATTACCACTCAAAGAGTCTCTCTTTTCTTTAAAATGGACACAATTTTAAGTGAAAACAACAACTGACCTACGGAAATATGACCAAACGCATTCGGATTGTGTTTATCCTTTAAGATAACAATCCAAAAGTACGTTAGGGATGTTTATGAGTCAACCCTACCTCAATCAGAGGCACGGTGTGGCCGGTACCACTCAAAGGGTCTCTCTTTTGTTTAAAATAGATAGATTTTTAAGTGAAAACAACAACTGACCTACGTAAATCTGACCAAATTCATTAGAATTATGTTTATACTTTAAGAGAACAATCCACCGGTGTGTTGGGGACATGAAAGAGTCATCCCCGCCTCAATACGAGGCACAATGTGGCCAGTACCACTCAAATGGTCTCTCTTTTGTTTAAAATGGACAAAATTTTTAAGTGAAAACAACAACTGACCTACGGAAATCCGACCAAACGCATTCGTATTGTGTTTATAATTTAATATAATGATCCAAAGGTGCGTTGGGGACATGTACGAGTCATCCTCGCCTCAATCCGAGGCACGGTATGTCCGGTACCACTCAAAGGGTCTCTCTTCTATTTAAAATGGACAAATTTTTAAGTGAAAACAACAAATGACCTACAGAAATCTGACCAAACGCATTCAGATTGTGTTGATCCTTTAAGATAATGATACACAGGTGAGTTGGGGATGTGTATGAGTCAACCCCGGCTCAATCCAAGGCACGGTGTGGCTGGTACCACTCAAAGGGTCTCTCTTTTTTTTTAAATGGACAGATTTTTAAGTGAAAACAACAACTGACCCACGGAAATCTGACCAAACGCATTATGAATGTGTTTATCCTTTAATATAACAATCCAAGAGTGAGTTGGGGATGTTCAAGAGTCATCCTTGACTCAATCAGAGTCACGGTGTGGCCGATACCACTCAAAGGGTATCTCTTTTGTTTAAAATGGACACAATTTTAAGTGAAAAAAACAACTGACCTACAAAAATCTGACCAAACACATTCAGATTGTATTTATCCTTTAGGATAACGATCCATGGGTACTTTTTGAAGTGTACGAGTAATCCCCACCTAAATTTGAGGCATGGTGTGGACTGTACGACTCAAACGGTCTCACTTTTGTTTAAAATGGAAAATTTTTTAAGTGAAAACAACAACTGACCTATGGAAATATGACCAAACGCATTCGTACTGTGTTAATACTTTAGTAGAATGATACACGGGTCCTTTGTGATGTTTATAAGTCATTCCTATCTCAATCTGAGGCATAGTGTGGCTGGTACCACTCAAAGGGTCTCTCTTCTGTTTAAAATGGACAAATTTTTAAGTGAAAACAATAACTGACCAACATAAATCTGAATAAATGCATTTGGATTGTATTAATCCTCTAGGAAAATGATCAAAATTTCCTTTATGATGTGCAAGAGTCACCCCCGCCTCAATCTGAGGCACGGTGTGGCCGGTACCACTCAAAGGGTCTCTCTTTTTTTTAAAATGGACACAATTTAAAGTGAAAACAACAACTAACCTACATAAATCCAACCAAACACATTCATATTGTGTTTATCCTTTAAGAGAATGATCCACAGGTGTGTTGGGTATGTGTACGAGTCTTCCCCACCACAATCCGAGGCACGGTGTGGCCGGTACCACTCAAAGGGTCTCTCTTCTGTTTAAAATGGACTAATTTTTAAGTGAAAACAATAACTGACCTATGGAAATCCGAACAAACGCATTCTTATTGTCTTGATCCTTTAAGAGAACAATCCACAGGTGCCTTGGGGACATGTACAAGTCAACCCCACCTCAATCTGAGGCACAGTGTGGCTGATACCACTCAAAGGGTCTCTCTTTTGTTTAAAATGGACAGATTTTTAAGTGAAAACAACAACTGACCTACAGAAATCCGACCAAACGCATTCGTATGGTGTTGATCCTTTAAGAGAAAAATCCACAGGTGCATTGGGTATGTGCACGAGTCATATCCACCTCAATTCAAGACACGTTGTGGCCGATACCACTCAAAGGATCTCTCTTTTGTTTAAAATGGACACAATTTTAAGTGAAAACAACTGACCTACGGAAATCCAACCAAATGTATTCGTATTGTACTGATCCTTTAGTAGAACGATCCATGAGTCTTTTTTGACATGTATGAGTAATCCTCTCCTCAATCTGAGGCATGGTGCTGCCGGTACGACTCAAAGGGTCTCACTTTTGTTTAAAATGGACAAATTTTTAAGTGAAAACAACAACTGACCTACGGAAATCTGACAAAACGCATTCGGATTGTGTTGATCCCTTAGTATAACATTCCATGGGTCCTTTGTGACATGTAAAAGTCATCCTTGCCTCAATACGAGGCACGTTGTGGCCGGTACCACTCAAAGGGTCTCTCTTCTATTTAAAATGGAAAAATTTTTAAGTGAAAACAACAACTAACCAACGGAAATCTGACCAAACGAATTAGGATTGTATTGATACTATAGGATAACGATACAATGGTATTTTGTGATGTGAAAGATTCATCCTCGCCTCAATATGAGGCACGGTGTGGCCGTTACCACTCAAAGGGTCTCTCTTTTCTTTAAAATGGACACAATTTTAAGTGAAAACAGAAACTAAGCTATAAAAATCTGAACAAATGCATTCATATTGTGTTGATAATTTAAGATAAAGATAAAAGGGTGCATTGGGGATGTGTACCAGTCATCCCCACCTCAATCCGAGGCACGGTGTGGCTGGTACCACTCAAAGGGTCTCTCTTCTGTTTAAAATGGATAAATTTTTAAGTGAAAACAACAACTGACCTAAGGAAATCTGACCAAACGCATTCAGATTGTCTTGATCCTTTAAGATAATGATACAAGAGTCCTTTGTGACGTGTAAGATTCATCCCCACTTCAATAAGAGGCACGGTGTGGCCGGTATCACTCAAAGGGTCTCTCTTTTGATTAAAATGGCCAATTTTTAAGTGAAAACAATAACTGACCTACGTAAATCTGACCAAATGCATTCAGATTGTATTGTTACTTTAGGAGAACGATCCACGGGTCCTTTGTGACATGTACGAGTCATCCCCGCATCAATCTATGGCACGGTGTGGCCGATATCACTCAAAGGGTCTCCCTTTTGTTTAAAATGGACACAATTTTAAGTGAAAACAACAACTGACCTATAGAAATCCTACCAAATGCATTTGGATTGTATTGATCCTTTAGTAGAATGATACACGGGTCCTTTTTGATATGTACAAGTCATTCCAGCCTCAATCTGAGGCACGGTGTGTCCGATACCACTCAAAGGGTCTCTCTTTTGTTTAAATTGGACACAATTTTAAGTGAAAACAAAAACTGACCTACGGAATTACGACCAAACACATTAAGTTGTCTTGATCCTTCATGAGAACGATAAATGGGTCCTTTTTGACATGTAATAGTTATCCCTTCCTCAATCTGAGGCATGGTGTGGCTGGTACCAATCAAAGGGTCTCTCTTTTGTTTAAAATGGACAAATTTTTAAGTGAAAACAACAACTGACCTACGGAAATTCGACCAAATGCATTATTATTGTCCTGAAAATTTAGAATAACGATCCATGGGTGTGTTGGGGATGTGTATGAGTCATCCCCACCTCAATCTGAGGCACGGTGTGTACGGTACCACTCAAAGGGTCTCTCTTTTGTTTAAAATGGACAAATTTTTAAGTGAAAACAACAACTGACCTACATAAATCCAAACAAACACATTTGGATTATGTTTATCCTTTAAGATAACGATCAAAGTGTGCATTGGGGACATGTATGAGTCATCCCTGCCTCAATCTGAGGCACGGTGTGACCGACATCACTCAAAGGGTCTCTCTTTTCTTTAAAATGGACAAAAATTTAAGTGAAAACAACAACTGACCTACGAAAATCTGACAAAAAGCATTCAGATTGTATTGATACTTTAGGAGAACGATCCACGGGTCCTTTGTGATGTGTAACGATTCATCCCTTCCTCCATCTGAGGGACGGTGTGGCTGGTATCACTCAAAGAGTCTCTCTTTTGTTTAAAATGGACACAATTTTAAGTGAAAACAACAACTGACCTATTGAAATATGACCAAACGCATTAGGATTGTATTAATCCTTTTGGATAACAATCCTTGGGTCCTTTGTGACATGTACGAGTCATCCCTACCTCAATATAAGGCACAGTGTGGCCGGTACCACTCAAAGGGTTTCTCTTTTGTTTAAATTGGACACAATTTTAAGTGAAAACAAAAACTAACCTACGTAATTCTGACCAAAAGCATTAGGATTGTCTTGATCTTTCATGAGAACGATCCATGGGTCCTTTTTGACATTTAATAATTATCCTTTCCTCAATATGAGTCACGGTGTGGCCGGTACCACTCAAAGGGTCTCTCTTTTGTTTAAAATGGACAAATTTTTAAGTGAAAACAACAAATGACCTATGGAAATCTAACCAAATGCATTCGGATTTTCTTTATCCTTTATGATAACGATCCAAGGGTGTGTTGGGGACGTGTATGAGTCATCCCCACCTCAATACGAGGCACGGTGTGGCCGGTACCACTCAAAGGGTCTCTCTTTTGTTTAAAATGGACAAATTTTTAAGTGAAAACAACAACTGACCTATAGAATTCTGACCAAACGCATTTGGATTGTGTTTATCCTTTAAGATAACTATAAAAGGGTAAATTGGGGACATTTAAGAGTCATCCCTGCCTCAATCTGAGGCATGGTGTTACCGGTATCACTCAAAGGGTCTCTCTTTTGTTTAAAATGGACAAAAATTTAAGTGAAAACAACAACTGACCTACGGAAATCCGACCAAATGCATTCGGATTGTATTGATCCTTTAGGAGAATGATCCATGAGTCCTTTGTGACATGTATGAGTCATCCCCGCCTCAATCTAAGGCACGGTGTGGCTGATATCACTCAAAGAGTCTCTCTTTTGTTTAAAATGGACACAATTTTATGTGAAAACAACAACTGACCTACGGAAATCTAACCAAAATCATTCGAATTGTATTGATCCTTTAGGAGAATGATCCAAGAGTCATTTTTGATGTGTACGAGTCATCTCCGCCTCAATCCGAGGCATGGTGTGGCAGGTACCACTCAAAGGGTCTCTCTTTTGTTTAAATTGGACAAAATTTTAAGTGAAAACAACAATTGACCTACATAAATCTGACCAATCACATTCAGATTGACTTGATCCTTTATGAGAACGATACATGGGTCCTTTTTGATGTGTAAGAGTCAACTCCACTAACCCCCTAGAATACCCCCACCCCCTGGAAACCAACCCACCCCCTGGGCACCCCCACCCCCTAGAAATCCCCCTCGACCCCTTGGACACCCCACCCCCCTGGACACGCCCATGGACAGCCCCCCCCCCCAGACACCCCCACCCAACTGGACAACCACCACCCCCCTAGACGACACCCCCACCCCTCCTTGACACCACCCCACCACCTGCATACCCCCAACCCCCTGAACACCCCCACCCATGGACGGCCACCCCCACCCTCCCAGACACCATCCCACCCCCCTTGGACAGCCCCACCAACCCCCTAGACCCCCCCAGACATCCCCCCACCCCCTAGAAATCCCCCCCCCCCCGACAAACTGGACACAAACCGACCCCCCATGGACACCCCATAGACAGCCCCCCCCCCCACCCCACCCCACCTGGACACCCCCCTCCTTGGACACCACCCCACCCCCCCTTACATATCCTTACCAACACCCTGGACCCCCCCCCCCACCCCCTGGACACCCCCACCCCCTTGGACACCCCGATCCCCCCGGAATCCCCCATCCCACCCTCCTGGACACCACCCCACCCCCCTTGGACAGCCCCACCAACCCCCCGAACCCCCCCCCCCCCCCCCGAACACCCCACCCACCCCCTGGAAAGCACCCCCAACACCCTGGACACCATCCCACCCCCATGGACAGCCCCCCCCCCCCCCCCCCCTCACCTGGACACCCCCCCTCCTAGACACCACACCACCACCTAGACACCCCCACCCCCTGGACACCACCACCCTCCTTGGACAGCCCCCCAACCTCATGGACCGCCTCGCACCCCCTGGACACCCCCATCCCCCCAGACACCCCTACCCCCCCTTGGACAGCCACCCGAAACTCCTGAACAAACCCTCAGCCCCTTGAATTATGAATATAATTCTTTATGTATTTAATTAACTTATGAATTATTTGTTAATGGTGTATGGGTATACTTGGTATAATTAGATTATGATTTATGTGTTAATTTTGTATAGGTATACTTATTGAGATGCTGAATTATTTGCAGGTGCTGTTTGGGTGTGCTGCTGTAGAATTTTTTTTTACAGTAGACAGGGAATTTATCAGCGCTAATAGAGTGCTGATAAAGGAAGCCTTTATCAGTACTCTTTTAGCACTGATAAACTGATCCTTTATCAGCACTTTTTTAGCACTGATAAAGCCCATTTTGAGCGCTGATAAAGCCCTTTTTTGTAGTAATGTTTTAAGGCTTCATGGTGAACCTATATTGATTGTGTCTGATCGAGATCCCCGGTTTACATCAAAATTTTGGAAAAGTCTCCAGAAGGCTTTGAATACTGATCTCCGTATGAGTATTGCTTATCACCCCCAAACTGACAGACAATCTGAAAGGACTATTCAAACTTTATAAGATATGATGAGGTAATTCTATCTTCACTTCCAAGGTATGTGGGATCAATACTAGCCTCTGGTGGAATTTTCTTACAACAATAGTTTCCATTCTAGTATTCAAATGGCTCCATATGAAGCATTATATGGAAAAAGATTTCAAAATCCAACTTGTTGGGATGAAGTTGGTGAGAGGAAACTTATAGGTACAGAACTTGTTGAAGAGACCACAACAAAGGTGAAGATAATCCAAGCTCATTTTAAAGCATCCCAAAGTAGGCAGAAGAGTTATGCTAACAACTGGTGGAAGGATTTGGAATTCCAAGAAGGAGATCATGTATTTCTGAAAGTATCTCCATGGAAGGGAATCTTAAGGTTTGGTAAGAAAGGGAAACCGAGCCCTAGGTACATCGGACCATTTGAGATTCTGGAAAGAATCGGAGCTGTAGCTTACCGATTAGCAGTGTCTCCAAGTCTCTCCAAAGTCTATGATTTGTTCCATGTATCATTTTTGAAGAAATACATGCCAGATCCAACACATGTACTTACCTATGAAGAAATTGAACTGGAACCTGATTTGTCATACTGTGAAAAGCTTATTGGGATTCTTGACATAAGGGAGAAGGTATTGAGAAATCGGACAACTAGCCTAGTAAAGATTATTTGGAAAAACTAGAATATGGAAGAAGAAACATGGGAACCAGAGGATTTCATGAAAAATAACCACCCACATCTTTTTGGTGGGCTTCATACATAAAATTTTGAGGATGAAATTTCAGAAGGAGTGAATAATGTATCACCCCAAACACTTCATGGTATGTTTCTCTTAAATACATTCTATTTATAGCCTATATTTAATGAATCACTAAGCCTATATGGAACAAAACATGGTTAATTATAGGAGATATCCATAACTTAGCCATTAAACTTAAATTTTCCAACTCTGTGATTTGAATTTTAAAAATATGACATATACGGTTGTGTTTAAGATGATATTTAGAGTCTTATAGAATTAACTTAATTTTCGGTGAATATTAACCTACCCTTATAAATATTAATATGACTCTTCTGAATGGTATCCATTCCCTTGAATGTATAAATGAATTTAGGCACCTTAAGAATGAAGATGAATATTTTAAGTGTATATTTTTCGATTAAATAATTATTTTAATTAAATATTTAATTAATCATATTTAGAAAATTATTTTTGAAAAATGGACTTTATTTTTGGATTCTACATGTCAAAAAATGGCAGGGGTGAATTTTTGGGATTTTTCTAAAATACTTGATTTTTTTATAAATAGTAAAATCCGATAATTCACAATAAATGCTAAATAATGGATTAATTGAGTCATTGATGATGATATGCTGATGTAAGCCCAATTAGTTTGAAGTCACATGCATATATTACTATTCTTGGTCATTTAATACTCACTATTGGTTGTCTTGAGAGGAAATAATAAATTAATGATTATAATATTAAGAAAACTCCTCTCCCCTCCACAATATAAACCACCCCTCACCCCCTCTTCCTCCCACACCACTCAAGCTTCAAGACTTGCCTAAATTATGCCAAATACTCTTCCAAAGCCCTATCTCCACGTCTAAGACCATCTGGTCCCACCAAAATTTAAAAAACAAAGGCCTTAAGGATATTCTCAAGGAGGAGTACTCAAGAGATGAACCTTCCTTCTCTTTTCTTTCAATTTCTTTTACAAAGTTAGATTCTTTTGTTGTCCCTTCTCACCTCCCACCATCAAAATGCCATGATAATTCCAGTACCTTACATGTATGAGATTTTTATTCTTTTAATGGAATATTTCATCATAATCACTCTTTTTCCTCTCCTTTTATACAATAAATGCAAACACCGTCCGAGATGTGTAAATTTGTCACACTCAAGGAAGACGAGTTTTCAATTTGCATTAATATCTTCAATACTGGTCATGAAACCTTTTAAATGGTTGAACCAGGTCATAATATATGTATTTTATCTTGATTAATGTTCTTTAATCTTTACACGTTCATAATATTGAATAATAATACAAAACAAGTATATTGTGCACAAAACCGCCAAGCCAAATCCAAGCGTTTATTTTAACTCATCGAATGAGTCATCCTCATGGTATATAACCAGAATCATTATAAGAACATTTAAATCTATTTAATGTCACTAATAATTTACATTAAAAAAAATTATGTATTAACTACATTTCAAATGAACTTCCTTTAATGAATACAAGTAAACAAATCATGAAACCAAGTAAGAAAATGCTTCTAAAACAATAAAATTGAGTCTATTAAACCCATCGAAAAGGCCATTAATGAACTTAATAAGGTTATAGAATATCAATTACATGTTTATGAGGTTATGGAATTATTAATTAATGTAGCTAAATTTTATTATTCATGTCGTTAATAACAAACAAGAAAACCTTCGAGCGTAAGGTAAGGGATCCTCTCTCTCACTTTTGTTCAAGAATCTCCCCTATATTGTGCTATTTTACTTTTAATTCCTAATTATGGGGTATGTTTTCACACCTCCCCCATACTTCCCTTGTCACATATAAATAATGTAATACCTCTTTACCTCTCATTAAGCACTCGCAATAACACTCGTTACCATGCAAAAAATGTTTGTAAGGGGTTTCTCATCTAACTTTTAATTCTGTGAGATTTCAATTGTTCACCATTTATTTATTGCATGTGGTATATGTGTACTTCCATTTGATATATAATAACATTATCCTATTTATATTCATGTTATTAAATGGTTCATTTTAGGGTTATTAAGTTCTGTTCATTTGATTCGACCGATTACATTTTGGTAAGAGACTTTGTCTCAACTACTATTTTGTTGTGACTAACTTTGTGTGGTGCACCTAATAATCCTTATGTGGTGTACCTACTGACCATTTTATATCAATTTTCATTTGAAATTATGTTTTTATTAAATATCCATAATCTCATATCATGGATATGTTTGTTGACTAAATTGTATACCATTTTACATATGGTGTTTATTTGGAAAGTTATTTTAATTATGGAAATATTGATGAATCTGTATACTCGACTCTATACGGATATTGAAAAGGAATATTTATCTTGTATTGAATCAATGAATAAATAATTATTTGGACATTCAATGGCAGTTGGGGCCCTCTATAGACCCTCGATGCATCGGTAGGTCTCATGAGACAAATTAGTTTGGCGACAAACCCTTGGAGTTTGTTTCCAAAAATAAGATGGGTTTCTACCCATAGAACTAAACCGTTTTAATAGTATTATGGTTTCATGTTCCAGATACATGAAGTCCAATTAATAATCATTATCTTTATTAATTAACAGTTATTATTATTATCTATGAGGTTTTCACTATGACAAAATCTATGGATGCATTTTCATTCTCAGTTTATTAATGGAATTTGTTATTCATTTATTCACTATGCCATATTGATTATGTTAGATTGATTATGATTCACTTATTATTTTAATCATGATTCCACTATTTGTAACCCTTAATGAGCATTTTATCTCACCCCTTCCATTGTTTACCTTCAACAGGTGATGAAGAGAAGGTCATTTATTGAGTTTGCGTGGTTGCAGTTTTTAGTTTTGTTATGTATTATATCTTGTAACCTTTTCAATGTAATTTGTGTTAAATATATGAATATAGTTTCTTCAAGACTACTAAAATGATCATTCCTTTTGGATTTTCATTCCTTCTAACCATGCAAATATCACAAGTAATGCACCGGCTCCAGCCTAGAGGGTTCGGGGTGTTACAGTTGGTATCAAAGGAAGTTTAGTAGGAAACTTGGAAACTAGAGTAGGAGATATATAGTAGAGAACAAAGCCCAAATGTAGTATTTAAGGATAAATGTACAATAATGTCCTGGTATTTTGGTAAGGAATATATTATGTGAATATTTATACCAAATACATCCCTTTCTGGATATGAGCAGGTAGAGGTGGCTTTGGCACAAATGTATCTAGGGGTAAAACCCAAAAAAAAACTGCTTTGAGCTAGACTCGAACAGAAACTGGTGCACAACAACGGGCCTTGATGCACTCTTGGTTAAGACACACCCGAGGGATATGCTTAGGATAATTAATATTTTCTTTACAAGCCATTATGAAGGAGTTTAATGAAGATTTTTACTTAGAGAAACCATGTTTATAAGATTAGATATTCATAGAATTGCAATCTATGTTGAGTGATTTTCTGTTTGAGATTCATAAACTAATCGAGTGTATCCCATTATTTAGAAATGGAATATAATGGAAGAAGGGTAATCAATACTCGTGGGAAAGGTAGGGATCTCCCTACTGAGAAAGTCAACACAGTCAATGTTGGAGCAGATCAGATCATGACCATATTGGGACAACTTAATCAGGTTGTAATGAATAACTATTCCACACCTCATTTCATGTGGCAGAAGCCCCCATCTTTTGGTGGGACTACTAACCCGGTGGTTGCTGAGAAATAGATCTAGTCCCTTGAAAATATATTCATGGCATTAAGATGTAATGAAAATGAAAAGGTAGTACTAGCAGTATATTGTCTCAAGGGTGACGCTGATCAATGGTGGTCCTTGATTTAGAATACCACGGAGGAATAAGAAATATAAGATATAGAATGGAGGACTTTTAAGGAAATATTCTTCGAAAAATATTTCCCTCGTGAGCAACGAACTGAAATGAAGAGGAAATTCCATAGCTTAAAACAAAGGGAAGAAGACAGTGTTGTAGAGTATGAGGCTACTTTCACAAGGTTGGCCAGGTATGCCATAGATTACGTACGTGACTTGGAAGACAAGATTGATCATTTCTTTGAAGGTCTTAAGCTAAGTATTCTAAGGGAACATGCTTCTCAATAATTTTCATCATATGATGAAATTGTATCAAGTGACATCAAAACAGAGAGGGAATTCGATAGATCAAATCTTTTCAAATGAAACCAAGATAAGAAGCAGTACTCTGATAACAAAGGAAAAGGAGAAGAAAAAAAAGAAGAGCAAGGGAACAAAGTTATTCCCATTATGTGAGAACTATGGAAAGAATCATCTCGGGAAATGTTTGAAAGGCATGGGAGTCTGCTATAACTGCAGAGAAAAGGGTCATCGATCTGATGAATGCAAGGGGAAGAAACAATTCAATGATATTAAATACTACAATTGCAGAGAGATGATACACTATGCAAATGAGTGTCCTAATATCCAAGGAAACTTGACTTAGAAAAGGCCAAGAGATCAAGGGATAGCCTATGTGATTACAACCACGGAGGTTAAAGTTCCTAATGATGTGGTGGCAGATACTTTAATTATTTCCTCAAACTTAGCCAACACTTTATTTTATTATGGATCATCACATTAATTTATATCTTCTCTGTTTTCCAAGAAAATTAGATATGTCCAATTTGATTTAATAAAGGAGTTGTCAGTCAAAACTCCCAGGGGATGTATCATTGCAACAAAGTCATGTCGACTAGTCCCCCTCCAAACACCAAAACGTGCTTTAGTTTTTAACCTTATCATCATACCAATGACTAAATTTGATATAATTATCAGTATGGATTGGATATCAAATTATGATGCGAAGATGTATTGTAAGAAGAAGGAAGTTACAATTTTTGAAAATGGGGTATAATCCCTTGTCTTTAGGGAAGAAACTTCGCCACATGTTTCTTATCTAGAACCACCCTCAGTAGCTCTACTGAATGAAATAATTGGAGAGGAAGATAAACCAATATCTATGGGCAAGGAAAGAAATCGTCAAATTGAAGATGTGCACATAGTGCAACAGTACATTGAGGTATTTATAGAGGATTTACCTGGACATCCTCCAGAGCAGGAAGTTGAGTTCTCTATTGATTTAATTCCTAATGCAAGACCTATATCAAAGACTCCCTATAGAATGAACATTGTGGAATTAGTAGAGCTAAAGAAACAACTAGAGGATTTGAGTGAAAAAATATTTATTCGACCTAGTGTTTCTCCATGGGGAGCCCTTGTCCTATTTGTCAAGAAGAAAGATTGATCCATGAGGATTTGCATTGATTACAGGGAAATCAATGCTATTACAATAAATAATAAGTATCCTCTGACCCAGATTGATGATTTATTTGATCAACTTCATGGAGCTCAATACTTTTTGAATATTAACCTTCGATCTGGATATCATCAGTTGCGTGTGAGGAAGGAAGATGTTCCTAAAACAACATTTCAGACCAGGTATGAGCATTATGAGTTTACAGTGATGCCTTTTGGACTGACAAATGCACCCACTATTTTCATGGATTTAATGAATATATTTTTCAAGGAATATATTGATAACTTTGTTTTGGTATTCATCGATGATATCCTCGTATACTCAAATAGATATGAAGACCATGAGAATCACTTGTGGGTTATTCTAAGAACTCTTAGAAGAAATAAATTATATGGGAAGTTTAGCAAGTGCGAATTCTATCTTAAATCATTTTCTTTTCTAGGCCATATTGTCTCTAAATATGGAATCCTAGTTGATATTGTGAATACAAAAGAAATCCAAGATTGGCCCACGCCAAAAAACATAACTAAGGTACGCAGTTTTATTGACTTAGCAGGTTACTATCGGTGTTTTGTTCATAATTTTTCCTGACTGGCTAACTCGCTAACCAAGATCACATGTAAAGGAGTTAAGTTTTTGTAGAAAAAAGAATATATAGAATTATTCAAAGAATTGAAAAGAAGATTGGTCAATGATCCAATTTTGAATCTTCCATCTAGAAGTGGTGGATTTGTAATATACAGTGATACTTCAAAGAATGGACTGGGTTGTGTCCTTATGAAAAATGATAAAGTTATTGCTTATGCATCAAGAAAGTTTAAGACTCATGAGAAAAATTATCCAACTCATGATATTGAGTTTGCATATGTAATATTTGCTCTGAAAATATGGAGACATTATCTCTACGAAGAAAGATGTGAGATTTATACGGACCACAAGAGTTTGAAATACATTTTCACACAAAAAGAACTCAACATGAGGCAAAGGATATGGCTCGAGTTACTCAAAGATTACAATTGTTCAATACACTACCACCCAGGAAAGGCGAATAAGGTGGAAGATGCATTAAGTAAGAAGGATCATGGACTTCTAACTCAAATGAGGATTGAGAGAGATCCTATATTTTTGGATCTACTAAAGATGGATATGGGAATTGTTAGGGAAGGGGAAACAAATTTTCTCTTTCAAATGATTTTCAAACAATATTTTTTAGAGAAGATAAAAATCTCTCAATCTGATGATGAGAATCTGCACAAGAAAATTATTGCTGTTAAGGATGGGAGATTCGAAAACTTCGTGTACGAAGAAGGAGTTCTGAAATTTGGGAAGAGGTTATGCATTCCATCAGTACCAGAGCTAAAAAGGGAACTATTAGATGATGTTCATAGCTCAAATTTCTCTATATATGCGGGTAGCACCAAGATGTATAGAGATCTGAAGGAATATTTTTTGTGGGATAATATGAAGTGGGAAATTTCTGACTACGTGTTAAGGTGTCTAGTTTTTCAACAAGTGAAGGTGGAGAGACAACATCCCAAAGGAGTGATGTAACCTCTACCTATTCCTATGTGGAAGTGGGATAAAATTATGATGGATTTTGTCACTGGACTACCAAGGACACCTAGAAGGAATGATGCAATATGGGTAATTGTTGATCTTCTCACAAAATTAGCACATTTCCTTCCAATAATAGAGGATTTACCACTTGAGAGCCTAACAAGACTTTATATTAATGAAGTTGTAAGACTTAATGGTACACCTCTATCGATTGTTTCCAATCTAGATCCTCGATTTACATAAAAATTCTAGAAAAGTCTCCAGAAGGATTTGAATACTGAGCTCCATATGAGTACTGCTTATCACCCCCAAACCGACGGACAATCTGAAAGGACTATTCAAACTCTAGAAGATATATTGAGGTCATGCTCTCTTGACTTCTAAGGTATGTGGGATCAATACTAGCCTCTAGTGGAATTTTCTTACAATAATAGTTTCCATTCTAGTATTCAAATGGCTCCATATGAAGCATTATATGGAAAGAGATTTCGAATTCCAACTTGTTGGGATGAAGTTGGTGAGAGGAAACTTATAGGTCCAGAACTTATTGAAGAGACCAAAACAAAGGTGAAGACAATCCAAGCTCATATTAAATCATCCCAAAGTAGGAAAAAGATTTATGCTGACAACCGAAGGAAGGATTTGGACTTCCAAATGGGAGATCATGTATTTTTTAAAGTATCTCCATGGAAGGGTGTCTTGAGGTTTGGTAAGAAAGGGAAACTGAGCCTTAGGTACATCGGACCATTTGAAATCCTGGAAAGAATCGGAGTTTTAGCTTTCTAATTAGCAATGCCTCCAAGTATCTCCAAAGTCCATGATGTGTTCCATGTATCATTGTTGAAGAAATACATTCCAGACCTAACGCATGTACTTACCTATGAAGAAATTGAACTGGAACCTGATTTGTCATACTGTGAAAATCCTATTGGTATTCTTGACACAAGGGAGAAGGTATTGCGAAATCGGACAACTCGTCTAGTAAAGGTTCTCTGGAAAAACCAGAATATGGAGGAAGCAACATGGGAACCAGAGGATTTCATGAAAAATAACCACCCACATCTTTTTGGTGGGCTTCATACATAAAATTTTGAGGACAAAATTTCCAAAGGAGGGAATAATGTATCACCCCAAACACTTCATGGTATGTTTCTCTTAAATACATTCTAGTTATAACATATATTTCATGAATCACTGAGCCTATATGGAAGAAAACATGGTTACTTATAGGAGATATCCATAACCTAGTCATTAAACTTAAATTTTCCAACTCTACGATTTGAATTTTAAAAATCTGACATACACGGTCATATTCAAGATGATATTTAGAGTCTGATAGAATTAACTTAATTTTGAGTGAATAGTAACATAACCTTATGAATATTAAACTACCCTTATGAATATTAAATTACCCTTATGAATAGTAATATGACTCTTATGAATTGTATCCATGCCCTTGAATGTATAAATGAATTTAGGTACCTTAAGAATGAAGATAAATATTTTAAGTGTATATTTTTCGATTAAATAATTATTTTAATTAAATATTTAATTAATCATATTTAGAAAATTATTTTTGAAAAATGGACTTCATTTTTGGATTCTAAACGTTGAAAAATGTTAGGGGTTAATTTTTTGGATTTTTCTGAAATAGTTGATTTTTTTATGAATAGTAAAATCCGATAATTCACAATAAATGCTAAATAATGGATTAATTGAGTCATTGATGATGATATACTGATTTAAGCCCAATTGGTTAGAATTAACATGAATATATTACTGTTATTTTTCATTGAATACTCACTATTGGTTTTCTTGAGAGGAAATAATAAATTAATGATTATAATATTAAGAAAACTCCTCTCCCCTCCACTATATAAACCACCCCTCACCCCCTCTTCCTCCCACACCACTCAAGCTTCAATACTTGCCTAAATTCTACCAAATACTCTTCCTAAGCCCTCTCCCCATGTCCAAGACTTTATGGTATCACCAAAAGGCCAAAAACAAAGGCCTTAAGGAGATTCTCAAGGAGGAGTACTCAAGAGGTGAACCTTCCTTCTCTTTTCTTTCAATTTCTTTTACAAAGTTCCATTATTTTGTTGTCCATTATCACCTACCATCATCCAAATGCCATGATAATTCCATTAAATTAAATTTACTGGATTTTCATTGTGCTAATGGAATATTTCATCATAATCTCTCTTTTTCCCCTCCTTTTATACAATAAATGCAAACACCGTCCGAGATGTGTAAATTTATCACACTCAAGGAAGACAAGTTTTCAATTTACATTACTATATTCAATACTTGTCATGAAACCTTTTAAATTGTTTAAAAAGGTAATAATATATGTATTTTATCTTGATTAATGTTCTGTAATCTTTACACGTTCATAATATGGAATAATAATACAAAACAAGTATATTGTGCACAAAACCGCCAAGCCAAATCCAAGTGTTTATTTTAACTCATCGAATGAGTCATCCTCATGGTATATAAACAGAATAATTATAAGAAAATTTAAATATACTTAATGTCACTAATAATTTATATAAAAAATTATGGATGTATTAACCACATTTCAAATGAACTTCCATTAATGAATACAAGTAAAAAAATCATGAAACCAAGTAAGAAAAAGCTTCTAAAACAATAAAATTGAATCTCTTAAACCCATCAAAAATAACATTAATGAACTTAATAAGTTTATAACATATAAATTAAATGTTTATTAGGTTTGTAATTATTAATTAATTTATCTAAATTTGATTATTCAGGTCGTTAAGAACAAATAAGAACACCTTCGAGCGTAAGGTAACGGATCCTCTCTCTCACTTTTGTTCAAGAATCTCCCCTATGTTGTGCTCTTTTAATTTTAATTCCTAATGATGGGTTATGTTTTATCACCTCCCCCATACTTCCCTTTTGACATATAAATAATGGAATACTCCTTTACCTCTCATTAAGACCTCGCAATAACACTCGTTACCATGTAAAAAATGTTTGTAAGGGGTTTCTCATCTCACTTTTAATTCTCTGAGATTTCAATTATTCACCACATATGTCTTGCATGTGGTATATGTGTACTTACATTTGATATATAATAATATGATTCTATTTATATTCATGTTATTCAATGGTTCATTTGAGGGTTATTAAGTTCTGGTCATTTGATTCGACCGATTACATTGTGGTAAGAGACTTTGTCTCAACTATTATTTTATTGTGACTAACTTTGTGTGGTGCACCTAATAATCCTTATGTGGTGTACCTAATGCCCATTTGAGATCACTTTTAATTTTAAATTATATTTTTTTTAAATATCCATAATCTCATATCATGGATATGTTTGTTGTCTAAACCGTATACCATTTTACATACGGTGTTTATTTGGAAAGTTATTTTAATTATGGAAATATTGATGAATCTGTATACTGTACTCTATACAGATATTGAAAAGGCATATTACTCTTGTATTGAATCAATTTATAAATAATTATTTGGACATGCAGTGGTGGTTAGGTCCTGCTATATCCCTTCTAAGAATCAGTAGGTCTCATGAGACAAATCAGTTTGGCAACAAACCCTTCGAGTTTGTTTCCAAAAATAAGACGGGTTTCTACCCATATAACTAAATCGTTTTAATGGTATTATGGTTTCATGTGACAGATACATGACATACAATTAATAATCATTCTTTGTATTCATTATCAGTTATTATTATTATCCATGAGGTTTTCACTGTGACAAAATCTATGGATGCAGTTTCATTCTCAGTTTATTAATGGAATTAGTTATAAATTTATTCACTATTCCATATTCATTATATTAGATTGATTGCAATTAACTTATTATTTTACTCATGCTTCCACTCTTTTTAACCCTTACTGAGCGTTTGAGCTCACCCCTTTCATTTTTTACCTTCATCGGGTGATGAAGAGAAGGTCATTTATTGAGTTCGTTTGATTGTAGTTTTTAGTTTTGTTAGGTATTGTATCTTGTAACCTTTTTCAATGTAATTTGTGTTACATATATGTATCTAGTTTCTTCAAGACTACTAAACTGATCGTTCCTTTAGGATTTTCATTCCTTATAACCATGCCAATATCACAAGTAATGCACCAACTCCAGCCTAGAGGGGTCGGGGTGTTACACCACTATTACCAATATAGTATCAAAGCCTCCCGAATCTCATGGTAAAGTATTAATGAATTCAATCAAAATTTATTCCCAATTATAATGAGGAACATCTAAATACTGGAGAAAACCACCAGGAATATAGTGTTCAGCCTTCACCTTCTGACCAACTAAGCATCTAGACACAAACTCTTCAACTGAACACTTCAATCTAACCCACCAAAATTGACCTCTAAAGTCATGGTATATCTTTTTTGTTCTAAGATGTGCTGCTAAGGGTGATATGTGAAACCCATGGTGAACTAGCTCGTGAATCATTAAAGGAATGAAAATAATTACCTAAAAAACACTTAGTGATGATCATCCTTAGATTACGTATTAGGGGAATTACCACAGGAAACTCGGTCTTGATAGACCTCCACCTTTAAATCCCCCAGCTAGGATTCCTTTACCTATTTCACTAATGATGACTGAAATGTCATCTAAAAAATGAATCCTCCCCCACCAACCTCTATAATATTTAGATGCGTCATAGAGAGCTCTTTTTAACACACTCTAAGAAAATCTATACTCACACACTTCATCATTTCACAACTTCCATCTTAGCACATCAGCTACAACATCGCCCTTTCCTGGGGTATCTAAAATCTCAAAGTCATAATCCTACAGTAATTTCATACACATAACTAACTCAAGTTCAGGTCATTCTAGAGAATAAATACCTTAGTCTATTATGTTTGATCAAAACCCTAAAGCACTCACTGATGCGGTAGTATCACCACAACTTTGGGGAAACCACGACCACTTCCAACTTGATATTATGGGTGAAATAGTTATTTTCATAGGGACATAACTAAGGAGACCCATAAGAAACAAATAATATTTATTGCATCAATACACTACACAATCCATGATGTTAAGTGTCATAGAAAACCTCAAACTGAACTCCCATTTATGGAAAATGAAGAAATATGGAATAGAATAACTTATCCTTGAGATACTCTAAATTTTCCTAACACTGGTCAATCCACAAGAACATATGATCCTTTCTAGACAATAATATTATAGGTGTCTCAATCCAAGAAAAGTTGGGTGCAAACCTCTTATAGTAGCATGTAAGAATAAGGAAACTCTGCACCTCTACAATAGTCTTGGGGGATTCCCAAGAAATGATCACCTAAATATTCAAAGGATCCACCAATACCCCATGTTGGGAAATTAAATTCACCAAAAAAAACTTCACAAGCCCATAACTCAAACTTTTACAGCTTCTAGAATAGCTATAGATGATAAAGAACTCCCAAAAATTCTCACAAATTATTTATGTGATCCTCCTTATACACAGAGTACACCAGGATTTCATCGATGGAAATCACAATAAACTAATCTCATAACTCTTAGAACATTATTTTCATTAAACTCATGAACACAAAATTCATCACATAGAATGGAATCACAAAGAACTCATAATGCTCATAATGACATCAGAAATGAGGTCTTTAAATATCCTCATCCTTCACCTGCATTTTATAATATCCTGGTCATAGATCGATCTTCAAGATCCAACTATCTCCTTTCACCTGATTTAATAAATCATTAATATAAGAAATATGATATTGATTCTTCATTTTAACTAGATTCAAGTGATGATAATCGATACACAAACACAAATTTTCATCGTCCTTATTTATGAACAAAATTGGTGCACCCCAAGGTGACATACTCAACCAAACAAAACCCACTACAAAATATCATCACTCTAAACTCACAACTCCTGCAACTAATAAGGTTTCATCCTATACAGAGACATCAAGATCATAGAAGTGATCATCTACAGCTATGTCTCAAACTTGATCTACCATCAAGGGGGTAACACCACCACCTCATTAGGAAAACATCAGGTTACTCTTACACAACCTTAGAAATCACTATTAGTTGAACCTTCAACAAGCTCAACATCAACTTAACCATAAAGTAATACAAGTATGAAACACGCATCTAACCTATCTAAGGGTATCTATTTCCAACAAACAAGACAGAATCTATGTTGGCATCATAAAACAAAATATTCCTCTTTAATAAATCCATTATATCCTATAAAAAATACATCTAATTTATGCTGAGGATGAATTAATATGCATATATCTTCAAACATAGGAAGTATCCCCAAGAGTGGTGATTCCCTAGTACTAGCTCATAGTCTCAACATACTTCATACAGATAATATTGACATAAAAATAGTGTAGTCAGTGGAAAGGTCACTAGAAGCCTCTCCACCTCAAGTCCTAAAGTATGGACGGGGTAAGATGGTATGAAGGAGTGTTTAGCTCCTAAATCAAAAAGGTTATGCACCTAAGTAAAAAAACAAGCAAAGTGTACCTTTAATGATGTCTTACTTAACTAGCATTGGAAACTAGAGAGAATAAAACTATCCATGACCTCTATAACCCCAATGAAGACCTCCTCCATGGTCACACTCTACTCTATGGGGATAAGAAGCATCACATGGTTGTCCTATTCCTACCTCATCTTCCCTCTACTGATCCAAAGCTAGAGAACCCTATTACTGTTACCTTAATTGAAACTTCCACAATAGTGGAACCTAAAGAAAAACACCTTATAAACATTTCCAATTTATAAATTTCAATCTCTCTCACTACTGATGATCATGACCTCTATAATAAAAATAACCATATAATCCCTTTGTAGTGTATTGAGAGCTTCCATCTCTGGAGAAACGAGATGATTCATGTTGGGACCTACCCTCAGCTGTCTGAAAACTCTTCTGTCCAGGAAACTGGGAATCCCAAACCATAACTCTACTACATGGAGAATCCTAATGACTCCCCTCTTATGATGATATAGTCTTGGACAACATCCTTTCAATGATATCTTTTCTCACCAACACCTTGAGATATGTCAGTAGCATAAACAAGGTGACCTGACACTGGATCTCTGGATGTAAGGACTCCTCTAATTTTCTTTACATGACATCCTAATATAGTAATAGGTATGAATCATATCAAATAAGGGTCTTGAAATGGATTCCAAACTCCCACACATTGGAACTCCACTTTCAGAGGGTAAGCAATACCCAACAACTAACTGTATTCATAATGGAAGAATGAAAATTAGCTTAAAACTAATCTTGATCCTTCTCACATGAAATATATTAATCCTCACGATCCTTGAGTAATAATAATCACTAATGAATATCTACTATATGTATCATATACACTACCAATGAAACTCAATTCTCCTTCTAAGCATAGATCAAACTGAAGGTTATCACTACCTCCTCCAACTAGTCCTCTATCACTGAGTCTGAACCAGAGCCCTCATACTTTTGCAGAGATTTTCAATAAAAATCATTTATTTTTCTCTTATAAGTTTCATCATCATGTACCTCTACTCTATGGAGATCTATTGGAACATCACGCTAAACATATTCAGCACAAACTTGATGAGGGAGTCGACCTGGATCCATACCTTCAAAAGAAAAAATAGTTAGGGAATCCTAAACCTGGAATATGGAATATTTAAGATTAATTATTTAATATTATTATTTAAGGTTCAAACTAATCCTAAGGTCTACTTATTTTAAACATAGGTGAAAATAAGTATGATGCATGATCCTTTCCTATGTCTCTACCCTAAAACAAGTATCACTTCACTTAGTCATACCAGTAAACTTAAAGATCCCCACATCAGCTCACTAGGGGATATAAATATATATGTATTAGATAGTCTCCCTTGTTTACATTGCATACTAAACTCAACTGACACCATTTCCATACTAACCCATATATTCCTCACCAATTCCAACCTCTAAACTCTATCATATCCTTCAAACTGAACCTTTGATACCAGTATACCATACCCCCTAACCCCAAAGGTACATCTCCTTGAACAGTAATGAGAGAATGAAAATAATGACACTCAAAGCCTGCCTCCAATTGGAAAAGGGTTGGAGACAAGCACTGAGGGTATATCATACACACAAATGGGAGGCATTATCCTCTATAAAAAACATGATGAAAGGGAGATATGATATAATCACTATAAAACTATAGCTCAAGATTAAAAGAAATATCCCAAATATATGAATGAAATTTCATATAAAAAGAAGCAAAAACTAGGTAAACTAAAAGTATTAAAATAAAATCCTCAGTAGAGACCTCAATGCCAAAATAGATCATGAACAACTCCATTAGATAATAATGTCCATCCCGATCACCAACCAACTTCTATGATCCTAAAAAATAGTTTATATATACATAGGGTGAACATGAATGTATACTTAGTAAGATCCTCCCTGGAGACTCTTGTGCTAAAGATAAATAAGGCATACTAAATCTCATTGAACAACAAGTGAAACTAACTCATCACCTAAGAAGGCATGATAAGTTCTCATCCTTATTATGTCTTTATAACCAAACATCGCAAACAAGTAATAAAATAATACCCAACATATATCAAAGAAAGCACCCTACTGCCACTTCCCAAATGTTTTCCTCTTTACCCCAACATCGCACGTCCGGATCTATCTCCCTCCAAAATTAAGCCTTCCTAAAGACACCTTGTAAAATATATCATATCACACATCTCATGAATCATAGCATCTCATCATAACCACATATCATTCACCCTATGAATCACATCATCCATATATCCAAATAATAACTGAGTAGTTTTGGGGAGTCACTATAGACTATACATCATGTATTATACCTCAATCCATCACAAACCATACCCAACATACCTATAATAATCCTTAGAATACTATGTCTAGAGATGATTTTTTTTTGAAATAACCACAAGACATTATAGCCCTCTATAAACATTATGGTAAATATAACCACTATTCAAACCAACACAAAAAACTACTAGGAGAAGAGAGAGGGGAAATAAGGGGTATTCAACTATCCATTCCTCACAAACCTAGATTTTGGGGAAAACACCCTCCTGGAGTCCACTAGGTTTCAGTAACCCTACTAACATGGATGGGGAAGATTATGAAATCAAATAACATAGGAATATACTTACAACACATAACTACACTATGGGAAATAACCTATCCCTAAACCCAACTGCAATTATAGTCTCTCAGACACTTTTTTTCCACTGCTAAGGACTATATATCTTATAAGTACACAAACATAAAAAAATACTCTCATTTAATTAATTCCTTTAAACATTACATAGTTACATTAATTAATTAATTATCCATTAATTAATGTTATAGCATTTCTACTTTACATTAATTATCAACTGACATCCATTCCCTCGAGGAATAATCCAAATAATCTCATAGTTCCTCAAGATTATCACAACATTCCACTCAAGAACCTACCCCTAGGTTAAAATGTTTTATTATTCATTTTTATTCCATAAATCCATGTACATTGGGATTCATCCTAAACTACCAAAAAGATGCATAGACGAAACACAAATAGTTTCATTAAATGGTGGGGAAAGGAAAGAAGAAACAAGTAACCCAACCATATGAACTTTAAAATAGATTCATTATCAAGAAATCATCTCATATTTCATCACATAAACAATGGGAAAGCTCAGCTTCAACCCATTCCAACATTCCTGGTGCCATCCCCATTATCACCATGCATATCACCATATATCCCTCCACCAGCAGTGCCAATTGCTACCACAAACCTGGGCCTCCCTGCATAATATTTTCAAACCATCATCCATCATAGGATCACATCATGTCATATAAAAAGGATACTTATCAAGATCAATCACAAAATCTAACAAGAAAACAACAAATTCAATAAGGTATTTGGGCCTTAAAACTATGACATCCTACCTTCATAATAAAATGGGCATGTTCATCACAAAATAACTGTTTTATTAAAAAACAAATTCATTACCATATTGAATGAACAGATTCATTTATCATAGGTTAAAACCACATGAAACCTAAGTAATCATCTATCAACAACTACAAAACATTTAAACATTCTTTCAAGTGTAACTTCTAGTTTCATCAAAATATAAGGAAGAATATTTTCCAATTAAACATTCCTATTTATTATTTAGCCATAAATTATTTACCAATGTTATATTCTTTATCCAATTCCAACACAACATACATGATAAACCACATAATAGACATAGATATCACACTATCTATCATAATAAGAGGAAAATCGTTATCACGGTGGAAACATATTCAATCACTACAACCAAAACCAAAATCAATTCTTTAATCTATTTTAATCTTTATTAAGGTCAACTCCACCATTACACAAAAAGATAAATCATGATAACTTTATGATTGCACATAACATAGGAGAAATAATGAATCCATTTTAATCCTAGGAATCTCCCAAACTTGTTGCACCAAAAATAGGGAAAAGATGTTGATGTAGCCACATATATGTTCCAAAGATAAGGGCTTTAACTATTTCAAAAGTTAGTAACCTGGACCCAACTTAAACAATACTTTTTTATTACAGTATCATGTATATAATGATTTATTAATGATTTATAATTATTATAATACTGTGAATATTTCTATGTACACTATTTACTTGGTAATATCCTTAGATTATTTTTCATATCAATAGGTTATAGCAGTTCCCAACTACAATGAGAACCTCAAGATACTATCACAATGATCTTAAACGTATGTTTTATGGTCTAGATATATTATGCTAACTATACATGGATGATGTCTGACTATCAAGCATTGGGGGATCATAAAAATTGAGACTTCCTCTCATTATGTTCACACTTGGTGATCTTGAGTAGATAAAATCATTAGGAATGACCCACCAATAGGAACACCGCATGTTTTAGTTTTTGTTGGTAGTTCCTATTTATGAGCACGTTTATTAGTCTCTTGACTTGATATTATTATCATTGTATACCATTTTATTATGTACTTTGATGAAAGAAGAAAACTATGAAATTTATTTCATGGTGAGATAGCTTGAATTGGGTGTGTCATTAGTGGTATGGAATTGATTGAATAATCAAGATAGCATTTATCAATTCTGAAAGGAAGTAATGTCCCAAGCCTAATTGATCAGGATGGTAGTACCTTCACCAAATCCAAGGACATGGTAGAAAAATTTAATTACATCTAGTAAATTCAATGAACAATAAATCAAGAAAGGATGGTGACACAAAGCGTGCATCTTGATTTATAATATATCCTGAGACAAAGATATTTTATTACATGGTGTGTGTTTGTAGGAGGTTTTCATTTCCATTGATATACCTTAACTCCTTAGGGGACTTGATGGGTTGCTAGATTTTGCTTCTAGTCTATGACTAGTATTCACTACTATCAAGATAAGGTCCTAGAGTATCACACACTTATAGTATTCAAAAGTTTAGCCTATTCTAATGAATAAGAGTATTAGAAAAGGTGGGACCCACCATGAGGTCTAGGAGATGTCTTAGTTTAAACGATCTCCACAAAATAAATAAATTCATATTATTCAAGTTTAGAATAATTGGTATTGAATTTATTTATTAAAATTTATTCACAATATTTTATGTGAATTCATGGGAAAATATTTAAAAAATGAAAATTATTTTAATATTCAAGCTTCAATTAATATTTGCAGGGATAAAGAGTTGATTTAATGACTCGTTTTTATCACATAATATATTTATTATATTACAAGTAATGATAAAAATGTTAATGATGTTTACAAAATAGCTAATTAGTCATAACATGTTGTTTACAACTTATTTAGTTGTTAATAAATGTTTGGGGGATAGGGATTCATTCTCGGATATTTCACTCCTCGCTATATAAGTAAGAGAAGGCTCTAATTTCAAGTAGTATTCACTAAAAGAATTTAATAGCCTCTATCTCGTGTCTCTTATATCTTATAGAGAGAATTTCTGAATCCAAGCCTTTAATCCAAGTTCTTATTTACAAATCAAAGGATTGGAAGAGCGGTGACTTTTAGGATGTCGAAGGCTTTATAGAATCTCTATTCTTGCACCTAGATAATGACTATCGACATTCTTATAGTCTTTAGAAGTGTGTGTGGATGATCTAGAGGGACACAACTCTGATTCCTTCAAGAAAAGGTCACTGGTGATGATTGGTTATTGAAAAATCCTTTAAATAAATTGAGGTAATTTTTTGATTTTATTTTTTTCTTATATCAATTCACTTGATATCCCTAACCTTTCATTTTAGGATATTTATAGCTGGAGATGATGTAGTTATGTTGATCTCGTGATAAAATTTTAAATCTCTAGCCCATATTCTTATATTGTTCACCCTAGTACCTTAAATTAGTATCAAAGGGATCACATGAATGTTTAAGAGAATTAAAAATTAAATTTTCATTAAATTATAGTAGAGGGTGTCACAATGGTTCTACTATAGTGAACCATACTTTGATCTAATCTCAAACGACCAATTTATAGCCATCTGAAGTTTTAATTTAGATAAAATTCTTTGATTTTTTGGGTTAAAAATGAAGAACATATGTGTGTTTGTGTGTGTACTATTTTACTTAGAATTGGTCATAAGTGATTTTTCGGTTGAAACCCTAGCTATCTGGTGAACCCCTGAACTTTAATCAAGTTTCAGGGGCCAAAATATTATTTTATAACTAGTCATTTTCCTACATAATTGTGGAATATCAATTTAAATTATTTTCACAAGAAAAAAGAGGGTAGGCTTAGAAAAAAAGAAAGAAGACAAAAAAAATAATTATAAGGGGTGGAACTAGGTCCATCCAAACAAAAAGAAGGAAACAAATTAAAAAATGATTCCAGGGGGGTTGTGTTGGACAAGACAGAAGAGGAAAAATATATATTTTTGTAAAAAGGGGGTATATGAGATTCCCACATGATAAAATTGGACCCCAAATTAATTTGGGGTGTTTACACAACCACCCAAAATGCTGATGACACTTTTTTTAAATGTTTTATTTTAAAAAAAACATGGGGTGGATGAGCAGACCCTTCTTCTCTTCTTTGGCCACACCCCACATAGTGCATGGGGAACCTATTTTCATCTGACCTGATAGCCTAGATGGGTCGCTATTGCCCACTTGGCCCATTATGAGCCCAAAAATAGGTCCATAACCCCTTTAGGGGTTTTCCGAACCACCTGGGACCAATTAATTTAAAATAAAAAATATGGATTTTTTTCTGAATGCATTAAAAAACTGTTTGGGATAGTATGATAATTATTTTATGAATTAAAATTTGATAAAATTATTTTAATTCATTTAAATTTCCCTTGAGTAGAATTTCCTGAAAAATTAATTTTATATTTCATGTATATTTCCTACCGAATAATCTTGACCATCAACCGACTAATGTATATCTAGAATTTAATTTATTTATTTAATTATTTCAATTACAATGCAATGAAAGTAATAATAAATTTATTTTTAATGGTTTTTGCATCTTCTTTCCCAAAATTATATTTATAAGGGTTTACACATACATTAGAATTATTCTTCATGTATTTTATGTCTTCCTGATTCATTATGTATAATGTTGAGGATGTTATTAGACGTGGACCATGAAAAGACAAGGCAATATTATAGAAAATACATGGATATGTTGGAAAGGGGTGTGATATGAAACACAAGTATAACACGAATCACGTATTCAACCCCTAGGGTCATGATTGATCTATTTATATTCAATGGATCAACTGATAGTAAATGATCAAGATCAATCACATTATTTATTTAATCTATAAATTGTTTACTATTGTTTTTTGAATATAAAAGTTTATGTGGTCACATAAAATAATAAAATAAATTCATAGATTCATATGTGATAAATTTTTTCTATTTAATGAATAGTTTTGAGTGTGATAACTATGGGAATATTAAATAAAAAATTATTTAATTCATCAAGATATAATAAAAACCCTTAAAGATATATTAATTTGCAATTCCTTCTATCATTTGAATTTGAACAAAACTAGGTTTACGAGATGCATTTCAACCCTATTTTAGGGTGTCTCTTATTACTGGAGAATCCTTATGAAAGAAATGGGTCAACTAAATTAAATATGGAAACAAATAAGTATACATAAATAGCTTATTGAATCTTTAAAGGCAGTTTTAAGTAAATCAAGGTTACAATTCTTAGAATATGGGACTTCACTCAACATCTCAAGGAACCATGATTCAATTCAATTAGCTAGTCAAATACCTTGAAACTATATAAGTAGTGGTGTAGCCATATATTGGACAATGAGGAGTGGTTTTAATGATCCTTTCAACTAAAATACTCTAGTGATTGGGTATTCTAAATTTAGTAGTGATGGATAATGGATTTTGATAAAATATTGGGATATATCAAATGATTTAATAAATCAACAATGACTAATCGGTAACCAAGAAAAAGTATTAATATTCTTAAATTTTACTTTGAAGAAGAATGGATAGAAATACCACAAGTCCACTATGATTAATTCCAAAAAAATAACATGACCTAACTAGAACCAATTTCCAAGTGCTTTATCAAAGTACTATTAAATTAATGAAAAATATATGTACCAAAGTCCTCACTACCTGTTAAAACACCTCAAGAAGAGAGGGTGAGAAATTTTCTTATAAGAGACACATGTATGATGAATTTGATGTTTAATTCATATTTATATCATCAATGACTAATGTGTTGTGAAAAAAATCATCAGCACATGAATGTTTTTACATGTTATCTCATCTTTGAGAAGTCTATGAGGAGAAAGTGAAGTGAGATGTGAATGATATGATGATTACACTAAATACGTGTAAATTGAAACATGGATCATGATCTTTCAACACATCCCATTATAATATCTTTATAACCCTATTTATATATATTAATTTTGGATTATAAAACAAATGTTATAGATAAAATGTTTCATTTCCTTTTGGGTAAGGTTCTCCAAGAAAATAAGAACCTTGTGATATTTTAATCTAAAATTCTTATGGTGATCAAGTAGAAATACAAAGTGAAAAAGTGCAATAGAAAGTTTAATACAAAGGGAACCTCTTAAAATTACTTCAAAGAAAATAGGTTGATCATTAAACATGAGGCTATTTTCTACGCATGTCATGAGATAAGTCTATGGAAAACAAAATGTAATCTATTGAAGCATAAGTTAGCAAAGTATTCCACTTAGTGTATATTTATCATTGTATATAATGTTTCTATCATAATTCTTGGTTATTGAATATAATATTCTTAAAACATATGTGTATTTAAATATATTAACCAAGTAACAAAAGAAATATTACAATAATTAAGGTTAATTCTCCAAGTGGACGAGAAAGGGTGATTCCTAAGTGTTGAGAAGTACACAACTTATGATTTATAAGTTTAATGGTTCTAGTTAAACTTTTATTAAGTATTATCAAAAAAATTATCTATCTCGCATGTCCTTTTTAAATAAGGATACATTATTCCATGTAGTAATGAATTTTGTTTATGGTGTCTAATACTCAACTAATAGTTCATTAATTCTTGAGCCATTGGAAATAACTGATGAATATAAAATATAATGCTCAATTATACTCTGAAATGGAAAGATAATTTTTTTCTATTAAAACAAATTAATTGTGGTGGATATACCCAATATGGTTTTTAGACTCTTTGGAGTTAAAAACCTTCAGTATTATCAACACATTTACTTATCTAGTTTGGTACAAAGAAACCTTTCGAAATAAAGGTAACCCATAAAGATTTTGTAATTAGTTCTTCTTGAGAGAGTGAAATATTTGATAGTAAATCTAGAGGTAAATATACTTCATAATATTCCTTTAATAGTTTTAAGTAATTTAAAATTGAAGTATGTAACATTCATGGTTAGAAGATATGAGTTTCTTCAGGCTCATGTGTCGAATAATATCATGACCAAGTATTCGTCGTTCATGAAAATGTAGAGTGGATTTATTCTTAAAATCACATTTCCTTATATACATTATAGATATGATGTTATTAAGAAGGATCAATGATTATTATTACATGAAAACATTTATAATTAAAATTTAACATGGAGTAATTCATAAACACAAATTTCCTTAAACACATCATATTCATGATGTTAATAAAAGGAGTATCAATGATGAGACTCATTTTTATTGCAATATATTCCAATATTTTTCAATAAATAATTCATAAATATCAACATTATACCATAAAAATATGTCAACTATAATGACCAATGGATATCATATGAGTTATAGTATAAAATTAATCCATTATCTCATAATAACATTTGTTTATATGTAAAGAGTTTGTTAAGGATATAAACAAACTTGCATCAAGAAAAAAAAATGTGCATCTAAAGTAATTATCCTAAAGGTCTCTGAGGATATTGTAGAAATACCTGATATGGAAAAGTGAGTGATAAACTATATTTCTATAAAAGTGTGAACATATCTAATTGACATAGTGAGAGAAATATTGACTTGGGTTAAGTCAAGGTTGGAGATGCACAAATGATTGTCATAAGAGTAATTTCCATAATATCTTGTGGAGAAGGAATGTTCCAGAGACACATACTATGTAGGAAGATGAAACTATAGTGGTGGTTTTATATTCATCACAGTGGGTGATACATTATTCATTGAGAGTAATCAATCCTATTAGTAAGAAGTAAATGGAAATAAGATAATATTTACAAGTTCAATAAAAATTCAATAAAGGATTCCATGTATCAAAGTATTATTGTTAATTTTTTTGAATGTTTCAAATCTTGATATTGTGATTGTATTGAAGAGAAAAAATACATGGATGTTCAATTTTTGACAAATGATCCATGATTAATTGTTGAAAGTTCTAAAAAAATTTGTATACACATACTCTATGGTGAAACATTTGTATCAATTATCATGATAAATTTGTTTGAATTATTCTTTTCATAGATACTTTGTATAATCATTATATTTGGATTTGAATTTCAAGACCACCTTTCTTATAAAGTGCCTATATGATAAAACTAGAAAGATTTGGCGGCACCACAAAATTCCAATAAGTGATTGCAAGTTACTGAAATCCAATTTTGTATTTAATTAGGCAAAAAATCATAGAATATTCATTTGGAATTAATTTTCACCGTTGGTATACAAGAAGTTAGTAGGAAAGTTGTTGTTTTTTCAAGTAAAATATGATAATCACATATGGAAAAATATTATTACTCTTACAGTTAATTAAGACTAGATTTAAAGTAAATCACCCAAGATTAACATAAAGCCACAACATAAGTTTTATGGAATAAGATATACTGAGGTAGATCTAATGGGTTTCTTAGACCAAGTCAAAATACATATACTAACAAGGTATTGAAAAATGAAAGTTAGAAAAATTATAGAGAGAATCATTTCCAATGTAACATAAAATAAATCTCTACAAGAAGACATGTATGATACATGGAATGAGTTTTAAGTGGTGATTATAACTCCATAAACACTAATAATGGATTTATCACATATTCTAATCTATGTATAAGATATGATATTGCTAATATTTACTTTATGATAGTAAAATATTAGTTAAATCTAGGAGAACTACATGGGAAGTATTCAGAACTATCCAATTGTACTTGAGAGAGTACAAGGGATATGCTCCTAGTATTTGGAGAGGAAGGGAAACTAGTTATAAGAGGATATAAACTAGTATTCCTTTGGATCAATATGATCTAATATCAAATTCAGAATAATTTAAATATAAAGAGAATCTCATTCAATCCAATGGTAACCATATCTATAAATATTGAGTGTGTTATAGATTTTGAGAAAACTAAAGAAGCAGTGTAAAATATGAAATGATTTGTTCCATTTCATGTAATATCACCTAGTAAGTAATGGTTTATCATAATATAAATTATGATAATTCTACTATTGGTACTAACCTTGATGTGAAGTTTTGACAATGGAAAAAAGAAATATACTTAGGGATATCATCTCTTGAGAAGTCTTACTAAACTAGGGGAATTCATAGATAATAGAGTAGTCACACAAAAGATACATGGCAAGCCCAATGACAAGATTCATTTCTCAGCAGAATCATGATATCATCATGTGATATTTAATAGGTTGATCATTTGAAAGTTGGCTTAGGTTTAGGTGGGGGTATTGTAAAAGTGGGTTCCCTAGACCCAACTTGAACATTTCTTTTTTATTACTATATAATGTATACAGTGAGTTATGCATGATGTATACTTACTATAATAATGTTTATATTTATATGTCCACTATTTACTTGGTAATGTTCTTAGATTACATTTCATATCAATAGGTTATAATGACTCCCAGCTATAATGAGAACCTCGAGATACTATAACAATGATCTTAAAAATATATTTTATGGTCTTGATACATCATTCTGATTAGAAATAGATGATGTCAGATTATCAGGTGTTGGGTGATCATAAGCATCGACACTTCTTCTCATGATGTTTTCACTTGGTGATCTCTAGTAGATGAGATCATGATAATTGAACCTCTAATAGGAAAACTGTGTGTTTTAGGTGTCATTGGTAGTTACTATTTAAGAGAACATGTATTGGGGTCTTGAATTGATATTATTATTAGTTTATACCATTTTATTACATGCTTTGATATAAGATAAAAACCATGACATTTATATCGTAGTGAGGTAGCTTGTGTTGGGTGAATCATTGGTGGTATAGAATTAACTGAATGATTAAAATATATTTTTTCATATCTAAAATGAAGTGATTTATAGGGAAAATTTGATCAAGATGGTATTACCTTCACCAAATCCATGGTCATGGTAGAAGAAGGTAAGTTTTTCCAGTAAGTTCAATGAAAAATAAAGCAATAAAGGATGATGACACAAAGTGTGCATCCTGCTCTATGGTATATCATGATACAAAGATATTATTTTACACAACGTGTATTTTTAAGAGGTTTTCATTGCTATGAATATACCATAACTCCTTTGGGGCCTTGATGGGTTGCTAGAATCTCTTTCTGGTCTGTGAATAGTATTCACTACTATCAATATAAGGTCCTAGAGGTTCACACACTTAGATCATTTTAAAGCTTGACCTATTCTAATGAATAAGAGTATAAGACATAGTGGGCCCCACTATAGGGTCTGGGAGATGTCTGAGTTTGAATGATCTCTATGAAATAAATAAATTCATATTATTTGAGTTTAGAATAATTATTATTTATTTTATTTATTAAAAATTATTCATAATATTTTAAGTGAATAATGTGAAAATATTTAACGAATGAATATTATTTTAATACTCAACGTTCATTTAACATTTATGAGAATAAAAAGTTGAGTTAATGAATCACTTTTATCACATAATATATTTTTTATATTACATAGTTAATTGGTAATAACATGTTTACTATGACTTATTTAGTGGGTAATAAATTTTTGGGGGTTGGGTAACCATTTCTAGGTATTTCATACCTCACTATATAAGTAAGAGGAGGATATCATTTCAAGTATTATTCACTACATGAATTTGAGATCATTTCTCTCATCTCTCCATCATCCTTGAGAGTTAAGCACCTGATCTAAGCCTTTGATCCAAGTTCTTCTTCATGGATCAAAGGATCGGTGTAGTGGTGATCTTCGGGGTGCCTAAGGCTTTGTTAAATATCTACAGTAGCACTGAGATATCAATGATCGACCTTCCAGTAGTATTTTGAAGAATGTATGGATGATATAGAGGGATTCAAATTTAGTTCTTTTGAGAAATGATTGATGGTGATGAGTTATTTCCAAACACACCTTAAAATCTGTCAAGGTAATTGTTCGATTTTATTTTGTTGTTAAATCAATTCATGTGAGATCTGTGGCCTTTTGTATTGGTCTACGCATCACTGGATATGACGTATTTATGTTGATCTGGTGATAAAATTTTAAATCCCCATCCCATATTCTTCTCCTTCGTGACCTAATACCTTCATTAAAAACCTTTAACTTTTCTATAGAAGAATGAAAACCAAGGGAAAAAATCTCCTACCACAAGTTTGGATCACTGCTATAGAAAAAATAGAGTGTGAACCAAACTATTGAACATGCCCAAAATAGGAATAGGGTGGTTCCTGTTGATGTATATGAATATTCAAGGGTCAAAAACAAATATTTGGTTCATATGGACTCGTAGAAAGTAAGAAAATATTCATATGATGGAAAGATATTTATTTTATAGTTAAGGATATGTGTCCATTAGGATTTACAGGTTATAGGTCAAATATTAATTAAACATTAATGTGAATCTTATTTAATTCACAAAAAATATCCATATTAAAATATTCATAGTTTTAAGAAATTTTGATTATAACATTACTCTTATAAATGGACTTTAATTTCCCTTATTTGAGGGTTTAAAACCATATTTATGACAAAAATACATATTTACAACATTCTGTGAAAAATTGGAAATTTTGAAAAACAAACTGTACCGTGAGACCAACCTACAACCATGAGACCAACCTACTATAATAAGACCAACCTACTATCATGAGACCAACTTACTTTTGTGAGAAAAACTTACACTATGAGACCAACCTACTACCATGAGACCAACCTGCTACCGTGATCCCACCTACTACTATGAGACCAGCTTGCTACTGTGAGCCCATTTGCTACCATGATCCAACTTACTACCCTGAGACTAACATGTTACTATGATCCCACCTACTACCATGAGACCAACCTACTATCAGGACACCAACATACTATCATGATACCAACCTACTATTGTGATACCAATATTCTACCATGAGACCAACCAACTACTACGATCCCACCTACTACCCTGATCCATCCATCTACTGTGAGCCCACCTGTTACCATGAGACCAAGACCAAAATTGATAATTTCATGGAAAAGAAGACCCCATACACCATCTTGAAACCTCAAATCCTATAGAAACCTCAAAGTAAATGTTTTTAGTAACAAGGTAATTAAATTTAATGATCCTAATCTACAGTGGGTCATCAGTGAAGTGTTTTCAGTGTGAGAATAGATGGAATGTTCGAGTCTACTGTGATAAACCATCAAAGGAGTGTAGATCATGAATCCAGATAGTGCATTCGGATAAATTTTATTTTATGACCAAGAAAATATTTAGGGTTCCTGGATCAAGACAAATTTAGGCATTTGAGGTGGGACTAGGAGCAGTATTGGGAGCCGCAAGTCAGGATATGGTACCACGTACAAATCTAGGTGATGGACAGGATACCCAGTAGTGGGGATAGTGTCCAGTAGTGAGTTTGACTCTATTGGGAGGATTATTTTTGGGTATTCAGTCTCCAAGTCAACTACACATGGTTGAGTCAGCATACTTAGAACAGGTTAGGGAGCCATCGATAATCAGAGGTACGCCATGAGCATGTTGGGTTTTCTTTTTCATGATGGATTTCGGTGCACATTGTGCATATATGATAAACGAAAAAAATATATGTTGGTTGGGTTTTTTGAATTAGATATAATGTGTGTTAGTGGTGGGATGAATTAGAATTAGGTATAATTTTTTCATCGAATAATGATGTGTGAAATTTCTCGGTGGATCTAGTGTAGACACCTGGAAGGTGAATTGGGTGTTTCTAATTCTTTTACCAAATTCCAAATTAAACCCATAATATATATACCCCCTTAGATATTTGAACCCCTACATCATATTAGGTTGTGAATAGATATTTTTATCTCTACCTATTCATATAAACCACATACAATCAAGGAAATAAATAAATTATGTTACAAGTATTTTGATAAGGGTCAACCCTAATGTAGGAAATCTACTCCTTTCTATGATTAGTTTTTAACCAAGTCATATATTTTACACTAAAATTGTAACACTAAATTATATTGATCTGGGGTAGTTTACATACTAACCCACTATTACCATATTACATAAGTGAATCTTCACTATAGAATGTAAGTGAAGAGGTATTTATACTGCATCCCATAGTCTTCAGTCTCCTGATTGCTCTTTAAAAACTCTTTCCACATTGTGAAGTAGATCACCACTAAGAAAAGGATTTCACTATATCTACAAATTTGGATCTGATTCTTCTCAAAAAATTCCTTGAATGCCTCTAAATCTTCAAGAAAATTCTCATGCAACTCAGTCTCTATTACACTACAAAACTCCCAGTTATTATTCAAGAACTTCTTGTTGGATTTAATCAAATAAAAATTTAAGGAACTATACTTCTCCATCATTATCATTTATTTATTTATTGAAAAAGGGATGCGAGGTTACAAACAAAGTAAAAGACCTAAGGAGGTCGGAAGTAGTGCAACCCGAGGGCATCCCCTCTGATCAAATTAACCCCCTCAGTCTTCAAGAGATTCAAGTTATAGAAACATGACACACTAGAACCTGGAATATAAAGAGATGAAAAATGATCATCTACCTTATTTCCCTCATGCCATGTGTGTCTCAAAAAAGTTCTATTGTAAATAATTCTACGACACTTCCTGACTGTGTAAATAATGGACCAAGGGGTGAGACCAAGACCTTGCAAAGAGTTGAGGAGCAATAGAGAATCAATTTCAGCCTTAGAAATGTCAATACACCCTTTCCAATAGATATTGAGGCCTAAAAGAAATGTGAGATCCTCTGCCTGAAGGGAGGTGTCACTGCCGAAGTAAGTTGTGAATGCAAGGATAACGTCCCCCCTAGAGTCGCAGACGACCCCTCCACCATGCATGATACCTACTATGTAGGATCCATAAATATTAAGCTTTATCCCTGAGGGTGGTAGCTTCCAACAGACACATTGGCACCTCAACGGGTGATCCGGATAAGTGCCATCCATTTGCAGCATATGAAGAGAAGGGGCCTCCCTCCAGTGATCAAGAAACCTGACCAGGTCGAGCAAGAGACTGCGATTTCTAGAGATGATGGCCCTCCCTAATTAGCAGCTTCCCTCATATCTAACTTTATTCCTAGAATTCCAAAGACACCAACAGTCCTCATGAAAAATGGTAGTCCTCGCTAGCCTCTCCACCCCCTTGGTGCCCAATCTAGGAAACCATTAGACAAGGAAAGAGTCAGTCGGTGAGGGCGGGGAGGATAAGGCAGTGAACTGGCCAAAGAAAGACCATACTTCCCAAGCCCAGTCTCCCTCAAAGAAAAGATGGGTAGAACTCTCCTCTTGATGGTTGATACAGCAGGTACACCGAGACACTAGAGGGATACCACATTTCCTAATATTTTCATCAGTTGGCACAACATTCTTTCTGATCCTCCAGGTGAGAAAATTTTACTTCATAGGAATGAACTTGAGCCAAAGTGTCCCATACCGATCCTCCCCCTGCGGCTACGGGAATAGAACACAACGACAATCCTTGGTGGAAAAGGACCCCGAACAGGAGGGGGGAAAATACACCTATTAGACTCCGTTGAGGTATCAATAAGGTGATGAAATACTTACTGGTCTTTTTCTAACACCGCCTTAATGAAGGGTGGATATTTTCTTGCTTCTACGAATGAGATATCATGAACTGGGCAGCTCGGGAAACCCAGCACCATGCCAACCGAATTCGCATTCCAGAAGGGCACGTTCCCTTCCCCGATGATCAAGAGGATGTGAGGTTGGATATCCATAAAGAGATACCACAACATGGATAATAAAGGATACAAGTGATCTTATTCCATTGAAAAACTATCCACATTATAGTTGCACAAAGTCTTACCCCAAAGAGTGTGACACTCGTGGATCTCCCAGGAAAACTTGGCATGCATGTAGGTCATAGAATCATCAAGTATGTAGGCTTCTCCATTTTCCCCCAAGAAACCCAAAACTTTTTCCCTTCAGCACGAGCATCCCAAATAAATCTAGAAAGAACCTTGTCAATTTTCAAAATGACACCCTTTGGTACCTTAACCGAGGAGAGGGCATGGACTGGAGTGGCGAGAAGAACACTATTAACCAAGTCTATATGGACCCCAAATGAATGGTATCTGTTTTTCTAGTTGAGGACATTATTAGTGATCCTGGTAACCATGTGGTCAAAGTCATGAATATGAAGCCTTATTGAAGAGATTCGTGCGCCCAAGTAATTGATTGGAATTCTCCCAATATGCATGTATAGGAGATTACGAATGAAAACAGTCCTCCTTTGGGAGCATCTTTTGGAAATGAACAGGCAACTTTTGGATTTGTTAATGACCTTCCCACTCCAATGGAAGTATTCCTCCAAGACCATGATAATTCCATGAATGGACCTCTAGTTAGAATTCAAGAAGACCAAGGTAGCATCGGGAAACATGAGGAGGGAGATAGACGGGTTGTTCCACTTCCTTATATAAGGTATCAACACTCCATTGTTCATGATTTGGTTAAGCAAGTGGCTAAGAATATCCTAGGTGAGGATAAAAATGGTAGGGGAGAGAGGGTCACCCTACCATAAACCCTGGGAAGCATTGAAGAAACCATGAGACTTACCCATGAAGTGGACTACCAACCAAGAGGAGTTAAAGTAGCAGAAAATGAGATCAACCACCTAGGTAGATAATCCCATACCTGATAACACTTTGTTGATGAAGCTCTATTCCACATGATCAAAGGCCATATTCATGTCCAATTTTATGGCTAGATTATATTCATGGTTCTTGGTGTTTAGGACCCTAGCCATCTCATTAGCCAACGCAATCACCCCCTGAATTGAGTGTCCCTTCACGAAACCATGTTTCTCCATGGAGAATCACCGTGACAAGTGTATTGAAAGTCTCGCATAGATAAGTATTTCAAGGATTTTTTCAGGAAATCTAGAAATGATAACTAGCTAATAATTATGAATGGAGGAGGGGTTCTTGGTCTTGGGGAGGAGGACTAGGGAAGAAGCACCAACCACCCTTAGAAAACTACCACCTATGGAGGTGGAAAAATACCCTTTGACAATCTCTGAGGAATCTCTATAGAAAGATCCCAGAAAGCCATCTGGACCTAGAGGATTATCCTCTCTAAGTCTCATGGAAGCATCATGAATTTCAAACTCTTACATAATAACCCACATCCACTCATTGTCCTAGGGGAGACTTGGTTCAAGATGACCCCTAGGAAACCTACATCACCACCTGGGTATCCCTCAATCATACGAGGATTTTGACCATCAAGTAGGTCCTTGAAGAATGCATGTGAAGGAATACCCACCACATCCCTTTCATTTGAATACAAAACATCCTCCATCAAAATTTTGTAATGCACTCGACGTGACCTCTCCTTGATATAGTCATGGAAGAATGCAATGCTCATGTCTCCTTGTTCAAGCCAACAGATGCACGAATTATCCCTCACTGCATGTTCCTGATGCATAATCATATCAGCCAACATTTCTTTCTTCAAGGAGAGATCCTCAAACTCTCGGTCATCCTAGGTTTCCTCAATAATAGCCTCCATTTATTCCACATCCTTTTGAATTGCAATAATATCTTAGTCGCATGGTGGAATTTTTTTTCCCACTCCTGGAGTCGGCCTCTAAGTCTCCTCGGTTTGGAATGAAGAGAAATCCATGGAATCCCCTGGGTGGACTCCCTCCAGGTGTCCTGGACAATTTTCTTATAACTAGGTTGGCTTGTCCAGTGTTGTTAGAATATGAACGTGTCTTGTATTGTCTGGTTCTTTTCAAGCTTGACAAGGAGTGGGGAATGGTCCAAAATGCCACGAACCAGATTCTTGACGATGGTGTTGGGAAACATGGAAATGGACTTCATATTAGCAAGGCATCAGTCCAAACATATCCAAGACTGGAAATCCCCATGCTGGTTATTTCACCAGGTGAACCGAATGCCTAAGAACCCAAGGTCCATCATACCTTTGTCTACTATGAATTGGAAAAACTCTCTAGTGGAAGACCTGGGGAAGGGCTCTCTACCTTTTTTCTCCTCTAGGTCCTCAATAACATTGAAATCACCTCCAAGAAACTAGGGGTGACTTTCAAGATCGAAACCATTGAGGTCTCTCTATAAGGTCTCCCTATGTTGGTGGTTGCATCTCCTATAAATAAAGAAAATAAAAAAGACTCATTCTGTACATGTGTCCCCTTTTTATTTTTTGATCTTTATCAATCTCCATAAAGAGAAATATTTTTGGAGTTGCATACAGGCAAACAAATCACATACACCTAGTAATTTCTCAATAATCACCATATCTTTTCTTTTTCTCAACTATTTCCACTCGTAAAATTACTGTAATAATATTTCTTTTTATTTATCATTATTTTCATAGTCTCATCTAAATACATATTTATTTATTTCAATAGTATCAATAGTTTCTTCTTCTCAAAAATATACCACCATAAATATAAATTTAATTCATTCATTCAAGGATGTATAAAATCATATGGTGGCACTATTCGCAATGTGTAATATTTCCCTTAGGTCATGAGAGCTTCAATAAAAATAATTACATACTTCAACTTGAGTCTGTACACACCAGCTAGCAACCCAGCCTCATCTTCTTCTCATTTCATAAGAATCACTAATCCATTTGTGATATTTTATCTACTACAACACAACACTATCATGTTTACAATTGATTTCTAGATTTACTTAAAATGTAATTTCTTAATTTTAGAATAATTATTTTCTTAGAAATTAATCTCATCTTTGATCTCCTTTATCTCATCTTGAAGATTGGATTCTTGAATAGTCTACTTTCTCCACAAAAAATGGTGATATTTAAATAATTTAATGTCAATATCAACACCATAAAGTTTAATTCTTCACTTAGATCACTAATATTGAATTTCGAATATTATTATTTGAAATTGATAAAAATAATGGAATAGTGATCACCTCTCTTTCATCTCATTTCACATTTCTCAAAAACAAATCTTGAATAATGGCTTAACCAATCATCATGATATTTTTAACATGAAATAACAACTTCATCATCATCAAATATAATTCCATTCTTCACAATATAAATTTTGGAAGCTATATATTTCACCTTAAGTACCCTCAGAATTTATCCAAGGGCTAACTCATATGAAGATACCTATGACTAGTATAGTGTTGAAAATGAATTGTATAAAATATTTCATGGATCATACACAAGTCCAGATGACTTGTACATTGGTCACAATTATTTTTACATAGGTCATAATGACTTTTACATGGCTTCATATGACTCATACAAAGTTCATCAAATGAGTGAATGAATTATACACATATTCTGATTCACTCATACACATAGTCAGAAATGAATCATATGTAGTTTATCATATGAGTGAATGACTCCTAATCAATATGTGGAAATGAATCTTATTCACTTTTACTTTACTCATAGATTACTCATATTAAAATCTAGATTTATCCAATTTTTCAGTTTTAGTTTCAAAATTATAGAACTCTTTAATTAAGATCAAAGGCATTTAAAGTCTTCTCAGGCCTTCTTAATCACTTGTAACTCCTCCATATTTTTTCCATCGTCCTTTATAGCATTTAAATACTCAATTATTATTATTTTAATAAACCTAAATATTGAACTCCTCATGTATTAATCATGTTTTAATGATCACAAATCCTATTCAGTCTATAAACCATGTTAACTCTATGTACTCTATCTCACATCGAATGTAAAATTGCTTAGTAAAAGCTATCCAAAGCTCTTAAGTGTTATACACTTAGTTTAGTTACTATACACTATTTTTTGATTCAATTTATAATGATTTCTCTGACAAATGATTAAGTTTTATTCATTTCATAAATACCACTACTTAAGTCTGAATACAGATATTTGCCTAAGTCTGAGACACCATGACCATGAGACACCGTGAACAGACACCGTGACATCCAGACACTATGAACCAGACATCGTGACATCCATACACTGTGACATCCAGATACCATCAACCAAACACCATGACATCCAGACACAGTGACATCCAGACACTGTGAACAAGCAACACACTGTGACTGGGACACACCGTTAATAAGACACCGTGACACCAAGACACTATGACCAATCCAGACACCGTGTGAAAGAGACATCATTTCCATGACATATTATGACATCGTTTCCTAATATGTTTTGTCATCTTTCAATTTAATATCTAATAGTCATATTTGAAAATTTTAATGCACTGACATAATTAATGTTTCTTTTGTAGACATGTCCTTGACATTACGAGGTGCGAGGTGCAAAATACATGTAACCTTTCAGCTCAAACACATGAACTCCAAGATAAAAGAGTAATGCGGCCCAGAACCAAGTGTGAGAGCAATTTCATGATACTGAAAAGAAAAATAATCTAGAGGTAATGAGCACTACAAAAGAATACACTTAGAGAATTGTCTCATGCAACTCGACACTACTGAAGAACACACGAAGCATACTGGAATCCTAGAATTGAGAACATCTTCACACTGTCAAACCTGACGAAGAACACAAGCTGGATTTGTCTGACTTGCGACACTCTATTTTACATATGAGGACTTGATTTCTGGATCTGCTTCATCTCAAGAAGTCCAGAGCTGCAAAGACTAACACTTAGAGCACTTCTAAACCTATCTCAATATTTCTTCTCTATTGTGTATCATTTTATTAAATTTCGATCAGAGTGTGTATCTGTATTAAAACACACTTTGTCTCCTGCATTAAACTAAAGGATACAAGATATCCTTACTCAAACATCCTTTTTACTCTTGTGTATACCCACAGATAAGTGTGGAAGAGGTCCCTGTGTGGCCTGAACAGTCATGTGTACTATTGTTAACCCCGATATAGGGTGTGGATCAAGTTTATTTATATAAACTTCTTGGTGGTAGGTGATCACCAAGTGGAGTGGATTTGGTCTCAACTTGAGACTGAACCACTTGTTTCATATCCGTTGTGCTGCTTAATTCAGTCTTCTCTATTTTACTTCTTTACTGTATAATTCAGAAATCTCTAAATTCACTTTGATAGTTACTCTTGGAAAGAAGTCATAATTGTCTTGTCTTAGTAGAATAGCTTCAAAATAAATCTTAATAACTAATCTTAAGATTACTAAGAACTAATTAATCTTCTAATAATTCAATTAAATAGTCAAAATTTTATAGCAGTATAACCTTGATTAACTGGGCTATATTTAACCTTTTGGGGAAACCTTTTAGATATACTTTTTAACCAGAATTTTTTATAGATACTCAATTCACCCCCCTCTTGAGTAATCTACTCCGACCAACATTTGGTATCAGAGGGAAGGTTTATTAAGACTTTTTTTAACCTTTTTTAACTGTGATCGTAGTTGTACTTTGAAGATCTGTAAATTTTTGTTAATTCTAAATTTCTAGCTCTTTCAAAGTATTTATGTATTATGGATAATATATTAGAATGTGCTTCAACCAACATACTACCATTCTTTAATGGAACCAACTATGCTCAATGGAAAATTAAAATGAAAATGCATTTAGATAGTATGGGTTTTGAGATTTCGGTCTTCCATTATAGATGAATATAAGATTCCTGTTACTGATAGAATCACATGGGATGAACCTATCAAAACTACCTACAATAACAATTGTAAAGCTATGAATTATTTATACTGATCCCTAGGAGATGAAGAATTCAATAGAATTTCTACCTGTAAAACTGCCCATGAAATTTGGGATACCATGTCTGTCTCACATGAAGGAACATCTAGTGTAAAATAAATGAGACTTAATAATTATACTATTAAATATGATAACTTTAAAATGAAACCTGATGAGCCTATCTCTGACATGTATCTTAGGTTAAATGAGATTGTCAACACAATGATTTCTCTTGGAAGAGAAGTCAGTACCAAGGAACAGATCATGAGAATTATCAGATGTCTGCCTGACAGATGGAGAGGAACCTCTATCTCTATTAGAGAATAATGTGACATCATCAAGATACCCATAAAAGAAATCATTGGGAAACTAATGATGTATGAAGAGGAATTGAAAATTAACAAGGAAGAGGAGGATGAACCAAAGAGGAAGTCTGCTGCATTCAAGACCACCACCTCTAAACACAAAGACAAAGGTAAATTGGAAGCTTCTTTATAAAGTTCTAGTAGTGAACAATCATCACCTGACAGTGATGAGGATATGGCTCAATTAGCCAAAATATTCAAGAAATTTTACAAGAATAATAACTTTTTACAAAAGCTTAACTTCAAGGGAAAATATGACCAAAAAGGAAATTGGAAGAAGGATTGGAAAAGAAGTGACAAGACTGATGAGATTTTATGCTATGAATATAAGCACAAAGAACATATCAAGGCTGACTTCCCAAAGCTCAAGTACAATAGGAGATATGAGGAAAAGGAAAGGAAGTATAAAAAGGAAATGAAAGTAACCTGGAGTGCTTCTGAGGACAGTTCAATCGACTCAATAAACATCACATGATGAACAGGCAAACAAAGACAATATGTGTTTTATGAAAAACACATCTGAGGTAACAATGGAATCTGCTGTACATAATTCATACTATTTTGGATATGAGAGTGAATCTGAAAATATGAATAATGAAGAAATGTTTTAATACTGTAACATGCTTGAAGAAACATGAAATGAACTAAAAGAAAAATATAAATCATTGAAGAAATAGTATGCTCTCATTGTGATTGTTAAATCTGAACTCACAACTGAAAAGGAGAAAAATGATCAATTGCTCAAAAAGAACAACGAATTAAAAATTTCTAATGAGAAATTAAAGAATGGCCTAGAAAAGTTTACCAATGGGAAAAATACCCTTACTGAAATTCTAGGAAAACAAATTTCCCCTAAATACAACATTGGCATTGGTTATCAACCTGGAAAAAGAATTCTTGGTAGAACAAATTTTGTTTCTAAATCTAGGACATATAGTTTTACTCCCAGTTCTGGACACAAATCAACTAATTCAATTCAAGATACAAATTCTACTGTTTCAAGTTTTTCTAGACCAAATAGAGTTTATTTTTCAAATACTTCACTTAATTCTTATAGGAAACCTATGATGCAGGTATGGGTCCCTAAAGCACTTATTACTAATATTACTAGACCCAAACAAGTATGGGTAACAAAATCTATTTTTTCTTAATCATTTTGTAGGAAATCATCTTAAAGAGTTCCTGTAAAAGTTTATGGTACTTGGACAGTGGAAGTTCAAGACACATGAAAGTAGACTACTCATGCTTCAAGAATCTAATAAAAATAGATGGAGTACGTGTCACATTTGGTGACAATGCCAAAGGAAAGATCATTGGCCTCAGCCAAATCGATAACTCTAACTCAGTTTTAATTTCTCAGTACTGTTTTTTGATGGATTAAAATATAATCTTCTTAGTATCTGACAATTATGTGAAGATTGATTTCATGTTAGATTTGAAAATGATGCTTGCAATGTCTTTAATTCTAAAAAAGTATTAGTATTTTCTGCATTAAGAAATGAAAAAGTTTACTCTATTAACTTAGACTCCTTAGCTTCTGAAAATGCTTTATGCTTAAGTGTATTTAATAAAGAGTCTTGGATCTAGAATAGGAGACTAGGAATCTCTAATATTCACTCCCTTAGAACACTAAATAGAAAAATCTTAGTTAAAGACTTACCCAAACTTGAGTTTCTAAATGACAAAGTGTGTAATCCCTATCAAAAGGAAAAACAACATAACATTTACTTCAAACCAAAGAAAGAAGTATCAACTTCTCAACCTCTCGAACTGGTTCACATGGATTTAGTTGGACCATATAGAGTTTCTAGTTTAAATGGGAAGAAATATGTTTATGTTCTTTTAGATGACTTTTCTAGATATACTTGGACCTTCTTTATGGATCACAAAAGTGAAGCCTTCTCTTATTTTACTAAATATGCCAAGTATGTGGAAAATCTGAGATGATTTAGAATTAAATCCTTAAGAAGTGATCATGGTTGTGAGTTTGAAAAACAAGAGTTTGAATCCTTTTTCTCACAAAATGGTTATAGTCATAATTTCTCTACCCCTAGAACACCTCAACAAAATGGAGTTGTAGAAAGAAGAAATATAACCCTACAAGAGATTGAAGAACAATGCTAGTGAATATAACCTGACTATTTATTTTTGGGTTGAAGCTATCAATATAGCGTGCTACATAATCAATAGAGTGTTAATCAGACTCATTCTTAAAATAACTTCTTATGAGTTATGTAACAATAGAAAACCCAAGGCTAACTACTTCAAAGTTTTTGGTTGAAAATTCTATATTCTTAATACTTAGGATGATCTTGACAAATTTGCATCCAATAGTGATGAAGGTATCTTTTTAGGATATTCCATATCCAGTAAATCCTATAGAGTGTTCAATAAAAGAACTAAATGTGTGGAAGAATCTATCCAAGTCAAATTTGATGAAACATATCCACATAAGCCTAAAAACATTCTAGATAACTTGGAGGATGATGTATCAAATCTGAATATTAATCCAAAATCCTCAAACCATTCTGTGAAAGATGCTATGAAAACTTCCAGTTTTGGAAATTCCTTAGGCTCAAGTCATAATGAACCTAAACCTATTGATGAATCAGAAATCACTAGTCCCTCCTTTTCTAGAGCTGTTAGAACTATTAAGAACCATCCTTTAGATGCTATTGTAGGAGACCTGGACAAAAGAACTCAAACTAGACCTTCTCTTAAAAATAAGGTTGAACATCAAGTCTTCTTGTCACAACTTGAACCTAAAAACATTAATGATGTAATCAATGATGAATTTAGGGTTATGGCTATGTAAGAAGAACTTAATCAGTTTGAAAGGAACAAATTTTGGAAACTTGTTGAAAGACCTAAGGATACATTCACCATAGGCACTAAATGGGTTTTTAGAAATAAGGTAGATGAGGTTGGTAACATAGTTAGAAACAAGGCTAGATTAGTTGAACAAGGCTATAGTCAAGAAGAAGGAATTGACTATGAGGAGACCTTTGCACCAGTAGCTAGACTTGAAGCCATCAGAATATTTCTTGCTTATGCTGTACATCTGAATTTCAAACTATATCAAATGGATGTTAAGAGTGCATTCTTAAATGGGTATATAGTTGGGGATGTCTTTGTTGAACAACCCCCAGGTTTTACAAACCCCCATTTTCCAAATCATATTTTTAAATTATCAAAATCTTTATATGGTTTAAAACAAGCTCCAAGAGCTTTGTATGATCGGTTGAGTACTTTTCTTATTTCCAAAGGTTTCAAATAAGGAATATCTGATCCTACCCTTTTTATAAAATGAATTTCAAATGATTTTTTAGTTGTTCAAATCTATGTAGATGACATTATCTTTGGATCTTCAAGAAATTATTTATGTGTTGATTTTCCTAAAATGATGCAAAATGAATTTGAAATGAGTTTAATGGGTGAACTAAAATTCTTTCTCAGATTTCAAATCTTTCAAAATAATGATGGTATTATTTTAACTCAAAGTAAATATACTAGAGATATTATAAAACATTTTGGATTGGATAGAACTAAAAGTAGTGACACTCCAATGAGTACCACTTGTAAGTTGGATATTGATGAAGATGGAAAATCTGTTGATCAAACCACTTATAGAGGAATGATTGGAAGTTTACTCTACTTAACTGCTAGTAGACCTAACATTATGTTTATTGTGTGTATGTGTGCTCGTTTTCAAGTGAATCCTAAGGAATCTCATTTAAATGTTGTAAAGAGAATTTTCAAATACCTCAAGCATACACCTAATCTAGGATTATTCTATCCTAGATGGAAATCATTTGAACTAGTTAGTTACTATGATGTTGACTTCGGTGGATGTAAGTTAGATAGAAAAATCACCTCTGAAACATGTCAGTTTTTAGGCAAGTCACTAGTATCATGGTGTAATAAGAAACAAAATTATGTTGCATTATATACTGCAGAAGCTGAATACATAGCTGCTGGCAGTTACTATGCACAAATCTTGTGGATGAAACACACATTACTAGATTATGGATATCAATTCAGGAATGTACCTATAAATTGTGACAACACAAGTGCTATTAACATCTCAAAAAATCTTGTTTCACATTCTAGGACAAAGCATATTGATGTAAGACATCACTTTTTGAGATATCATTATCAAAAGGGTGATATCACTCTAGAATTCATTGGTACTGAGTATAAGCTTGCTGATATATTTACCAAAACATTAAATTCTGAAAGAATAGAATACATCATACATGAATTAGGCATGATAAATATTAAGTAATTGTCTTACTATTTTATATCTTATTGTTTCATGTTTACGGTCTCACTGTAATGCTCATTCACTGTCTCTCCATGAAGTTTGTTTACTATCTCACTGTAAAGTTCATGTTCACTGTCTCACCATAAAGACTCATTATGGTCTCACCGTGAAGACTCTTTATGATTTTTATTTACAAATTAAAAACTATATTGTGGTAATTATTCATTTAACCTCTTTATTTTTCCCACATTGTTACTTTTGCGACGTTTGGTATTCCTAAATGATAAAATAAAGGAAGTATCACTTGTCCTTCACTTGATATCTCTTATATTCATCAATTTGAAACCCTTATTGAATCCTTCAACCCTTCTCTCTCTTGAACCCTCGGTGAATGCCCAAGATGAAACGCCCTTCATCGTTGACTCCTGAGAAACATAGCTCAAAGAAGAAGACAATCGCTCCCAAGATAACACATGAAGGTCACCTAAATCCAAATCTAGTGAATCGAGTTATAGTTCCTGAGAAAGAGATTTTCCCCAAATGGTTGTTGTCGAGTAAGTCTCTGGTTTTAATATTTTTAAAAGAGAAAGGCTGGTTAGAATGGTTTTCAAAGGAAGATAGACCTATCTACCCTAAGTTAGTGGCTCAATTTTATCAGTATGTTTAGTTCTCCTTTGATTCTGAAGATGGGTATGTTGTGAGAAGCTAGATAAATTGCCAGAAATGATCATTATCTTTGAGTTTATGGGATGCATGCCTTAGGATACCTCATGAAGGTATCTGTGAGGATTATTAGAGAGGACCTCCACCTTCTAGTTAATTATTTGTTTTAGAAGATGATTTAAAAAGATTAACTGGAAATGGCACCAAGAGGAGAGCCATAACTGCTGAACTAGATGACAAATCAAGACTTTTGTATAAGTTTATACAAAATCGGATTATCCCTAGAAAATGTGATTTTGCTGTACTGAAATATCAGGATGTGTTTCTGATTCATCTTATAAAAAATGGGCATAATATCAACCTTTGTAAGTATATCATACACCATATGTGTGAGCTGATCAAAACCACATATAAGTCAACCTCCCTGTTTTATTCTCGGCTTATCTCAGCCATGCTTCATGCCAAAGGTATGGTTGGACCTAATGGGGAAGTTATCAAGGATTGTGAGTACTGCCTTTCAAAAGTCATTATCAAAAGGATGAAAATAAATTGGAATCCTTGGAAAAAGGCATGGGTGGAAGACAATGATAGAATTTATGAAAAATTAAATCCAGTAGAACATCCCTCAAGACCAAGAGATATTTCTGATCCTATTTTGGAACCATATGAGGTTGTTGAGTATTCTGAAGAAGAAGAAGAAGAAGAGGTTTTTGTGCCTCCTAGGGAAACTGTTTCTCATAAGGAAGACAATCCTCATGTTCCTCATGTTGTGAGTGAAAAAGAAGTCCCTGCTTCTAAGGATGTTGTCAATCTGAAAGATCAACCCGTGGTTAAAACAGAATCTGTTGTCAAAGAAACTAAGAATAATTCTATGGAAGAATCTATAGAAGAATAATTACATGTTATGCAAGAAGTTGATCTTGAAGAACTCGCAGTGGAACAATATGTTCCTGAAGTCATTCCTTTGGCTAAGGAAAGGATGGAGCTATCCTTTCAGCTGGCTAGGAAAGAAATGGGTGAGGAACTAAGAGATGAATTTTTGGTATTAGATCAATAACATAAGCTTCTCAGTCTTGAGAAGGATGCAACTATTGAGGGGGAGAAAACCCCAAATCTAGAATCTTTTGAAGTACCAAACCTGATTGATTCCATCCTTGTAGACACTAGGTATAAGTTCCCCTGTTTTTATGATGTGGATGACTCTTAGAAAGTCTCAGTAAAAGGCCTTGAACTTTCTACTATGTTCTAATTGAAATCTGTCTCTAATATTTCCCCTAAAAAGGAACCTGAGCCTGTATCAGTCCCCATCTCTAAACCTTCATCAGAACAACCATCCTTGGTGAGTAAAGATGATCTGAAAGATTTTGGATCTACCCTTTTGGCTGGAGTTGAAAAACTCTTGAATTCCCAACCTGCTCTTGTAACACATATAAGTGAGAAATATGCCTCACTACTGTTGGAAAATGTAATTTGGAAGATACAACCCAAAATGATTCATGATATTCATGAAGTCAGAGTTGAAAATAGACTACTTAGTGATGAAGTGAATACCATAAGAGGTATGATTGAAGAAATTTAGAAAGAGATGCATCCGATATTAGAGCTTGATTCTCATCTGGTAGAACCTATTGTTCCTCAAACCCCACAAAATGTTGTCTCTCAGATTCAACTTCATTTAGTTTCCTTAGCTGAAAAGGTCACAGAAAGAAACAAACAGATTGTGAAAGAAATGCGAGAGCTTGTTGTTAATCTTAACAAGATCACTAATGAGTATACGGGGTGCCTTTAAAAATTTCTAAACCAACTAAAATCTCTTACCTCAGTTGTCAATGCTTCTAAGTCATCTGGACAATCATCTCAACCTTCACTGAATAGTGATCTGCTCAGAACAGTGATCAAAGAAGAACTTTAGACTGTGCTTAGTGGTTTTAATAAATATTCTCTATATGAAGTTATCAAGAATAGTGACATAGTTCTTGATCTGGTCCAAATCCATTCAAAAATTGCTAATGATGCTCAACAAGAAATTTCCAAGAAAGTGGATTTCTACTTCAACTAAATCTTCTCAAAGACTAACATGACCAATCATTTTAAATATCTTGTAGAAAATATGAGGATTCCTCATGTTACTCAAGATTTCAAGACTCAAGTCCAAAAGGTCACATAGTTCACTCATTTTTTGGATAAGTTTATGGAAAACAAGTATGACTTTGAGAAATCTATTCAGTATGGTGTAGAGATAATTGTGGATTTTATCAAGCTTCTAAGGCCCTATCTTCATATACAAAGTACAACCATTTTTGTTCCTACAGCTGCAACTCTATGACTTGGTTTTCCTACATTAACATTTTCTCTAGCCTACACTTCCATGTCTGTCATTCAGGCACTGATTCAGATCAGGCCTGTGATTCTTGATCAACAACTGCCTCGATCTTCTACTACATCTACTCTGGCTCCCTTGGTCTTTGAAGGACTTCCTTTACCTTCTCTATCAACCAGCTCACTCCTTTCTTCTACCTCAACTTCTTCTCCTATGGCTTCCTCTTCTGCTGCTACTGCTAAAGGCAAAGAGAAGACTATCTAGTGAAGAAGGTTAGTGCTTAATCTATTTTGATGGAAATCTGGTTTACTTTGTTTTACTTTTTGTAATTCCCATCTTTTCTTAACTGATACATTATACACTTTTCTTGTCTCTTTTGTCTTTCTTTTTCCTGATATATTTTGATAATCCTAAAAGGGGGAGAAAAATATGGGCAAAATATATGGGCCAAATATATGGGAGAAATATAAGAAAAAATATATAGGAGAAGAGAACACTCACTCTATATATGTTATATGCACATTCGAACCATGTTGTTAGAACAAATATACACTCTAAATATACATGGTTTTTGATCATCAAAAAGGGGTAGATTATTGGAATCATCATGTATTAATCATGTTTTAATGATCACAAATCCTATTCAGTCTATAAACCATGTTAACTCTATGTACTCTATCTCACATCGAATGTACAGTTGCTTAGTAAAATCTATCCAAGGATCTTAAGTGATATACACTCAGTTTGGTTACTATAAACTATCTTTTCATCCACTTTATAATGATTTCTCTAACAAATGATTAAGTTTAATTCATTTCATAAATACCACTGCTTAAGTCTGAATACAGATATTTTCCTAATTCTGAGACACCGTGACCATGGGACACCATGAACAAACACCGTGACATCCAGACACCATGAACCAGACACCGTGACATCCAGACATCATGACATCCAGACACCCTGAACCAGACACCGTGACATCCAGACACCATGACATCCAGACACCGTGAACAAGAAAGACATCGTGATCGCGAGACACCATGAACAAGACACCGTGACACCAAGACACCATGACCAAATTCAGTAACCTTTAAGCTATGTGCCATGGTGATGGATTATTGTCACGACCCCTCCCACCAAAGATGCCCCTCCTGAACTGGCAATAGTGAAAGGGAGATAATGACCCCCGAGTCCCGCCTCCAGTAGGCCCCGGGGTGGCGACTAACACCAAGGGTATGATTTTTCACAAATATGGGAGGCATTACCCTTTTTATTATTTAGGATCGGGAAATAGGACAAGTCAACAACCAAAAAAGAAAAGAACAAGTATATATAAATAAACCCAACCCAATCCCACATGCATGTTTAAACAATTTTATAACAAGGCACAAGTACAAGAATTCTCAAAGTACAATACCAAAAGAAAACAAGAGTACAACAACCGCAACAACTCCAACTGTCCGACTAGTAGGGTCCCGCATGGCCCTGGTAGTCCTCTTGGAAACCTGAAAGTAAACGTAGGGTGAGAATACAAGTATACTCAGTAGGGAAACCTAAATCTCTCGTGCACAAGTGGGGAGACATTCTAATGTCCCGTGAGAACAACAGAAGAAACCTAGCAAGGAAATCTATCCACCCAACCTCACCAGCCACACTCACCAAAAATACAATCACAACAGGTAGTAGTATATAAGAAACAAGATTATTGGGTACCCCGCACCATTTCCCTTTAATTAGCTGCTCTTCCTAATGGTGAACGCCCTGGCGCTGCCACACTCTCCCCGCCTGCACACACCTGGGCCTCACAAACCACACATCCCGCCCGCACACACCTGGGCCTCACAACCACGTATCCCGCCCACACACACCTGGGCCTCACAACAACGTATCCCACCCACACACACCTGGGCCTCACAACCACGTATCTCGCCCGCACACACCTGGGCCTCACAACCACGTATCCTGCCTGCACACACCTGGGCCTCACAACCACGTATCCCGTCTGCACACACCTGGGCCTCATCCTGAAGATTCTTGGGAAACAGTAGAACCTGCCTGAAGAGACTTGGGAAAAAACCACCCCAATCAAAACCTACCCGAAGATTCTTAGGTGTAAGGTCGCCTCAATCCATCACATCCTAGGGGAGAAGGAGAAGGAAGGAGCTAGTAACTAAGGAAAAAACACTCTCTCCCATGAAATGGGAGTGTTCGACACTGAGTGCTCAACATGGGTGGGGTGCGTCAAAACACAAAGATACAGATATATATATATAAACCAAACACTCAGCCCAACCTATGGATTATAAACAGAGAAACTGAGCATGTTCCTCGGCACTGCTACTACGAAGCAAGCATACAACAAACAAACCCAACCCCATTAAGGTTTTCATGTTTCAATAGAATCAGTTTATTAGTTCCTTAACTATTGGGAAACTATCCATAACTAAACACAATGATCATTCATAAAACATATCCCTGCCATCCACAAATCAAGTTAGAAAAACACAAGCAACACAACCAAGTCCTTCTTATTAACCAACCAACCCCATTAACTATTATTCCCATTCCACAATCATTCCCCACAATTCATTAACTTTTCAACTTTTATTAATCACAACCCATAGTTCACTCACATTCAAACTCATCCCTGCAGCCCTGCTACCAACCACCATAACCTCAAAACACCCCCATCACATTCCACGTTACCAAGCCAACACCCACATGTTCATTATTCCATTTTTGTTTAACCGGGGTGATCACACAAGGTTTCCAGATTTTAAACAGCCAACTTTACGTGATTAACCAAATTCTACATTCCACAAGGTTCCATCCACAAAAACGGTCTAAAAAGATAGGGAAACATTTAATTGTGCAAGAAAAGGCCCCCAACGACCGTGATTTTCAGTAGGCATAAGCCTATTCATTTTACAACATAACAATAGGATAAACAAATATAAACATCACAACTTCCCCATCCCCGTTCTTTAACCAGTTATTATATTTATTTAAAGGTTCAACTATTTATCATGAAAACAAGAGGATACCCACCCCACATGATGCACAATTTATAGAGACAAAGGTAAGATCCCTACCTCAATAGGTTCTGATCGCAACGCTCCCCCGGATCAAATTTAGAAGACGTCCGTCAGCGTCAGTCACTTCCGTTGAGTCCCGATAAAACCTCCTCAGGTGGAATTTGGAAATTAAAGGCCAAAGGAAAGACAACGGATCCAAGCTAGTAAGTTCCGCCTCGTCGTTATGATCCCGTGGCCACTGACGGATCGTAAATCGGAGCTTGGATGAAGAAGTTATGGAAGAAAGAGTCTTCGAGTATCTTGGGAGAACTCTACTCAGAGGAAAGGAGAGGAGATGGGTGAGTTGAAAGGAGGAGGGGACCCCTCCTTTTATAGGCGAGAAAAGAAAAAGTACACAGCGTGTACTTTATGTTACATGGAGTGTACTCGGTTATTTTACACGGTCTCCACGCGGCTTCCAACATGGCTCCACGGCCGTTGACTGGTCAATACACGGTTTGAGGGTAACGCATACGCGGGGAAGGACTACACGGCGTGTAGTTTGGGCACACGGCGTGTACCCATTTATTTCACACGGCAAGGACATGGCCTTCAACACGGCACGTGGCTGTTGACTGGTAACACGTACGTGGGGAAGGACTACATGGTGTGTAGTACTGGACACACGGCGTGTACCCACTTATTTCACACAGCTCCAACACAGGGTATACCCGGAAAGGGGGTACACGGCGTGTACTCAAACTACATGGAGTGTAGTTTCAAAATTCTAGAAAGTGTGGGAAAAGTCCATTTTACCCTCCAAAACACTTTGTGGCCTTCTTTTTGACAAAGGAATGGGCCGGAGAGGTCCGGGACATTACATCAGATACCTCTTAAAACATTCTCGTCCCCGAGAATTCAAAAACTAACCCAGAGGAAACCCAAAAAGATACCTCTTAGGGTTCTCATTATAACAGGAACCCAAACAACAACCCTAATCATATGTGTTAGGAATTCCTTCTCCTATGTCAAGATATTATCCGCTTTAGGCAGCACTGACTCGCTTGCACAGGTTTAATCGCATCCTCATTAATGCGTCTCGATTAAGAATTGGGTCGTCCCACTTTCATACATTAGGATTTTTCAACTTGCACTACCCCTAACACCGTACAACCCACACATTGCCTGAACACGTGGTTTGGGGAAAAATTCCTTCTTCTATGTCGAGATATTATCCTCTTTAGGCGGCATTGACTCGGCCGCACGGGTTCAATCGCATCCTCATTAATGCGTCTCGATTAAGGGTCAGGTTTTTTCCTTTCCCCACACATCCGGACATGTTACACATTACCAGGGAACAAGGAAACAAAAGGTCTCACAACCGACAAGCCAATAATTCCATATATCAAAGTTACAGAGTACAACATCAACACAAAGCTCAGAAGAACAAGGGAAAACACAAGTCAAAACAACTCCAGGTACTGAGCGTGCATCTGGGTCTCCCGCTCCCAAGTTCTCTCCTCGTGGCCGCCATGCCTCCACAACACACGAACCAACGAAATGGTTCGTCCACAGAGCACCTTCTCTTTACGATCCTCGATTATGACTGTTTGTTCCTCGAAGGTCGCGTCGTCTCCCATATCTAACTCTCCCCAGTCGATAACGTGGGAGTCGTCGTGTAAGTACCGACGAAGCTGGGAGACATGGAAGACGTCATGAAGCTTCTCCAACTGAGGTGGCAGGGCCAGCTGATATGCCACCTCGCCGACTCACCTCAGCACCTCAAAAGGTCCGATGAACCTAGGTGAGATCTTGATCCCTTTTCAAAACCTTCGCTGCCCCCGTCGAGGGGAAACCTTCAAGAACACATGATCTCCCACCTAGAACTCCAAGGGCCTCCTCCGACGATCAGCATAAGACTTCTGTCAGTCCTGAGCCGCTTTCATCCTCTCACGTAAAAGCTGGACTTTCTCCGTGGTGCTCTGCACTACCTCTGGCCCAAGATCACCTGTCTCACCAACCTCTGCCCAGCAAATGGGTGAACGACACGGTATTCCATACAAAGACTCAAATGGTGCCATGCCAATATTAGAGTGGAAGCTGTTGTTGTAGGCTAACTCTACTAAAGGCAAGTGTCGTACCCACAATCCTCCAAAATCCAGAACGCATGCTCGCAACATGTCCTCCAGCGTCTGGATAGTCCGCTCTATCTTCCCATCGGTCTGGGGGTGGAAAGCAGTGCTAAAGCATAGCTGGGTGCCAAAATCATGCTGTAACCCCCTCCAGACTCATGAGGTAAACCGATTATCCCGATCTAAGATGATGGTCTTTGGAACTCCATGTAAATGCACCACCTTGTCTACGTACCTCTGTGCTAAGGTACTCACCGGGACCGAATCATTAATTGCTAAGAAGTGGGCTGATTTCGTCAGTCGATCCACCACTACCCAGATAGCATCATAACCACCCTGAGCTCTGGGTAGTCCTATGACGAAGTCCATTGAGATGTCATCCCACCTCCACTCGGAGACATCTAAAGGATGCAACAACCCACTGGGAACACGGTGTTCAGCCTTCACTTGATGACACACTAGGCATTTAGCCACAAACTCCGCCATTACCCGTTTCACCCTGGGCCACCAAAACTGTTCCCTCAGGCCTCGGTACATTTTTGAAACTCCTAGATGTACCTCCAAAGCTGAGATATGGAACTCATTGAGAACTCCCTCACGCATTGTCTCCGGAACAAACAACCTTCCATGGAAAATCATCTGATGTCGGCTGTCCTCTAACCATCCTTCTAGAGCATTCCCCTAATAAACATGATCTCGCATCACTTCCACCTCAGAGTCCCCCCACTGAGACTCTTCCACCTACTGCAACAAGGAGGACTGCACCGTCAACTGAAACAAACATCCTCTAGAACCTTCTACCCTGGCATCCAAGTGCAAGGCAACCAACTCTCCCATCGCCTTCCAAGCATCAGTGGATTCCTGAACCACTTCCTTATGCGACTTCCTGCTTAGGGCATCAGCCAAAACATTTCCCTTACCTTCACTGTAAGAGATCTCAAAGTCATAGTCTTGGAGAAACTCGACCCATCTCCACTACCGCAGGTTCAGGTCACGCTGGGAGAAGATATAACGCAGGCTCTTGTGATCTGAGAAGACCACAAAGCGCTCCCTAAAGAGGTAATGTCACCACAACTTCAGTGAAAACACTACTGTTGCAAGCTCTAAGTCATGGGTGTCATAGTTACACTCGTGAGGGCGTAACTGCCTAGACCCATAACAGATCACTCCCTTCTTCTACATCAGCATGCACCCCAGACCAAGGCCAGAAGCATCACAAAACACCTCATACAACAACCCTTCCTCTGGAAACCTGAGTACGGGAGCACTGACCAACTTCTCCTTCAGGTAGTCGAAAGTCTTCTGGCATTGCTTGCTCCATAGGAAGACCTGGTTCTTCCTAGTCAAAGCTGTAAATGGAGTAGCAACTCGAGAGAAGTCTGAAACGAACCTCCGATAGTAACCTGCTAACCCCAGAAAACTACGAACTTCTGACACGCTCTTGGGTGATTCCCAAGAAACAACTGCCTCCACCTTTGACGGGTCCACTGACACTCCATGATGAGACACCACATGCCCAATTAAGTGTACTTCTTACGTCAAGAACTTACACTTCGATAATTTCCCGTAAAGATAGTGGTGTCAAAGGACTTCCAAGACTGCCCTGAGATGCTCAATGTGCTCCTCCTCTGATCTTGAGTAGATCATCATGTCATCGATAAACAAAACGACGAACCGGTCCAGAAAATCTTGGAAGACAAAGTTCATAAGTCCCATGGACATAGCCGGTGCATTTGTAACTCCAAACGGCATCACTACAAACTCAAAGTGCCCATACCTACACCTGAAAGCCGTCTTCGAGATGTCACTATCCTTTACCCTCAGCTGATGATATCCAGATCGTAGATCAATCTTGGAAAACCAACCTTCTCCCCTCAGTTGGTCGAAGAGATCATCTATCCTTGGAAGGGGGTAGCGGTTCTTGACCGTTACCTGGTTCAACCTTCGGTAGTCTATTCATAGCCTGAGACCACCATCTGCCTTCTTCACAAACAAAACTGGAGCACCCCATGGCAATATGCTGGGTCGAACAAAACCCTTCTCTATCAGATCGTCAATCTAAATCCTCAACTCCCGCAACTCCGAAGGTGCCATCCGATAAGGGGCCATCGAAATCGGACGGGCACCAGGCTGTAAGTCTATCCTGAACTCAACATCACGTCAGGGGGGTAGAGTCACAACCTCCTCAGGAAAAACATCGAGGAACTCCCCAACAACCTCTAGGACATCCATTATCTATGTATCAACTGGAACCACTGATAACCCTCCTAACAAGGAAAGGAGAGGCTCCAGACGCCGGCTTCCCACCTGATAGCTCCTCTCGCTAACAAAAGCTACATGCTGCCCGTCCACGTTGGAGAACACGACTCTTCTCCAGAAGCAGTCAATAACGGCACTAACAGAAAACAACTAGTCGATGCCTAGGATGACATCGTATGGTTGTATCTATAACAGAAGAAGGTCCCCACTAGATCGATGTGGTCCCAACGTCAGCCCACATACCCGGAAAACACAAGATACGCTGGTCTGGACTCCAACTGGTGTACTTATCACCAGTGGTACGGATAGTCTCTCTACGTCTAGTCCCAAAGCATGGTCTAGACCAGGTGCAAAAAAGGAGTGTGAATCTCCCGAATCGAACAAAGCAGAAAAAAGAGTGTTGAACAAAAAAATTGTACCTCACACCACCTCTGGTCCTGCTGGAGCTGTCAACTCTGTTGCGTGCAACTGTCCACGCCCAGCTCCTCTACCTCTCTGATGTCGTCCACCTCCCCGACCACACCCTGGTCGAGGTCCCTGAGGGGCACCCTGAGGTCGGCCTCCTCCCGCAAAGTCTGCCCTCGGAGGAGCATGGTCCTGCTGCTGCTGGAAGGGCCTCATCGGCAACTGGTGCTGATGAGGTGGGCGCTGAACCTGCCCACCTCCACCGTACTAAGCTTGGGTCGGGCACCGACTCTGAATGTGCCTGAAACCTCCACAAGAAAAACACTTCGGTCCTGGGCTCGTGAAAAAGGGACGAGGACCCGAAGATCTGAACTGGAAGTGCTGGGGCTTGCTCCCCACTGGCCTGAACCTGAAGGTCCCGTCATAGGAGACCAGCTGCTGACTGCCTTCCCCTTCGACGAGCCTGGTTGGATCCCCTCTCGGGGTGCACCTCCCAGCAAGTGAATCCTCTCTACAACCTCTGACTTCTTTTGTACCGCCATGTACGTCGGAAGGGTGAAGGGGGTGACAGCGTACTAGAGCGAAGGACGAAGTGCCTCCTCCAAAAATCTTGCCTGAGACTCCTCATCCGGAAAGAGATCAGGAGAAAAGCGCAGGAGATCCTTGAAATTGATCCCCAGCTCTCGTACTGACATACTCCCCTGTTGAAGGGAGAGTAACTCCTGCTGCTTCTCTGCCTTGATCATGGAAGAAAGAAATTCCTCTCGGAATTCCTTCTCAAAGTTAGCCCATGGAACCTATGCCTTTATCCTCTCTCCGAGGTAGAGCGTCCACCACTGTCGCATTGCACCTCTCAGCTGACTGACTACTAGGGGAACCCAGTACTCCCTTGGAGCAAGAATCAAGGTAAAAGTGATCCCTAGCTCTTCAAGCCACCCCTCCGTCTCCGTATCTGAAGTACTACCCTCGCACTTCTTGAGGGTATACCGTTGAAAAGAATGGAGAGTCTTCCTCCACTGGCTATCTTCCTCCTCTAGGTCAATCCTCAACTGATCGACCGCCTGAATCTGCTGGGCCTCAGCCGTCTGAGCCACCCGGGGACGACGTCTAGGTTCCATAGCTATATGGTAAGCAAAGATCTCCTAAGCCCAAGTAGTAAGGAAATTTATCAAGGTTTTATTTTATTATTTTCATTTCAATTTCTTTCCAAGAACACCCAAATCAAGTAAAAAATAATCATGATGATGCATGTACCTTCCCTAGGGTCTCTACCCTGCAATCAATGTAGTCTCACTTGGTCGTTCGGTAGGCTCAGAGTCCTTGCATTAGATCAAGGGGGGCCCTAAAATATCGTGTCCTAGCTGGTCTTCCCTGGTCTATGTCACGCACCAAGATTAACTAACAATGTTTCCCTAACATCCCATGCAATCCTCACTATGACTAACTCCAGAATCCATCCTATCTCTCAACCATCAGCCTCTGATACCATTCTGTCATGACCCCCTCCCACCAAAGATGCCCCTCCTGAGCTGGCAATGGTGAAAGGGAGATAATGACCCCTGAGTCCCGCCTCCAGTAGGCCATGGGGTGGCGACTAGCACCAAGGGTATGAGTTTTCACAAATATGGGAGGCATTACCCTTTTTATTATTTAGGATCGGGAAATAGGACAAGTCAAAAACCAAAAACGAAAAGAAAAAGTGTATATAAATAAACCCAACCCAATCCCACATGCATGTTTAAACAATTTTATAACAAGGTACAAGTACAAGAAAGCTCAGAGTACAATACCAAAAGAAAACAAGAGTACAGAAACCGCAACAACTCCAACTGTCCGACTAGTAGAGTCCAGCACGGCCTTGGTAGTCCTCCTGGAAACCTGAAAGTAAACGTAGGGTGAGAATACAAGTATACTCAGTGGGGAAACCTGAATCTCTCGTGCACAAGTGGGGAGACATTCTAATGTCCCGTGAGAACAACAGAAGAAACCTAGAAAGGAAATCTATCCACCCAACCTCACCAGCCACACTCACCAAAAACACAATCACAACAGGTAGTAGTATATAAGAAACAAGAGTATTGGGTACCATGCACCATTTACCTTTAATTAGCTACTCTTCCTAATGGTGAATGTCCTGGTGCTTCCACACTCTCCCCGCCCGCACACACCTGGGCTCACAAACCACACATCCCGCCCGCACACACCTGGGCCTCACAACCACGTATCCTGCCTGCACACACCTGGGCCTCACAACCACGTATCCCGCCCGCACACAACTGGGCCTCACAACCACGTATCCCACCCGCACACAACTGGGCCTCACAACCATGTATCCCGCCCGCACACACCTGGGCCTCACAACCACGTATCCCGACTGCACACACCCGGGCCTCACAACCACGTATCCCGTCTGCACACACCTGGGCCTCATCCCAAAGATTCTTGGGAAACAGCAGAACCTGCCCGAAGAGTCTTGGGCTAAAACCACCCCAATCAAAACCTACCCGAAGAGTCTTAGGTGTAAGGTCGCCTTAAGCCATCATAGCCTAGGAGAGAAGAAGTAGGAAGGAGCTAGTAACTAAGGGAAAAACACTCTCTCCCATGAAATGGGAGTGTTCGGCACTGAGTTCTAAACATGGGCGGAGTGCATCAAAACACAAAGATACAGATATATATATATAAACCAAACACTCATCCCAACCTATGGCTTCTAAACAGAGAAACTGAGCATGTTCCTCGGCACTGCTACCATGAAGCATGCATACAACAAACAACCCTAACCCCATTTAGGTCTTCATGTTTCAACAGAATCAGTTTATTAGTTCCTTCACTACTGGGAAACTATCCATAACTAACCACAACGATCATTCGTAAAACATATCCCTTCCATCCACAAATCAAGTTAGGAAAACACAAGCAACACAACCAAGTCCTTCTTATTAACCAACCAACCCCATTAACTATTATTCCCATTCCACAATCATGCCCCACCATTCATTAACTTTTCCACTTTTATTAATCACAACCCATAGTTCGCTCACATTCAAACCCATCCCTGAAGCCCTGCTTCCAACCACCAAAACCACAAAACACCCCCATAACATGCCACGTTACCAAGCCAACACCCACATGTTCATTATTCCATTTTTGTTTAACCGGGGTGATCACACAAGGGTTCTAGATTTTAAATAGCCAACTTTACGTGATTAACGAAATTCCACATTCCACAAGGTTCCATCCACAAAAACGGTCTAAAAAGATAGGGAAACATTTAATTGTGCAAGAAAAGGCCCCCAAAGACCGTGATTTTCAGTAGGCATAAGCCTATTCATTTTAAAACATAACAATAGGATAAAGAAAGATAAACATCACAACTTCCCCATCCCCGTTCTTTAACCAGCTATTATCTTTATTTAAAGGTTCAACTGTTTCTCATGAAAACAAGAGGATACCCACCCTGCATGATGCACAATTTATAGAGACGAAGGTAAGATCCCTACCTCAACAGGTTCTGATCGCACCGCTCCCCCGGATCAACTTTAGAAGATGTATGTCGGCGTCCATCACTTCCGTCGAGTCCTGGAAAAACCTCCTCGGGTGGAATTCGGAAAGTAAAGGTCGAAGGAAAGACAACGGATCCAACCTCGGAAGTTTCGCCTCGTCGTAACGATCCCATGTCCACTGACGGATCGTAAATCGGAGCTCGGACGAAGAAGTTATGGAAGAAAGAGCCTTCGAGTGTCTTGGGAGAACTCTGCTCATAGGAAAGGAGAGGAGAGGGGTGAGTTGAAAAGGAAGAGGGGATCCCTCCTTTTATAGGCGAGAAAAGAAAAAGTACACAGCATATACTTTATGGTACACGGTGTGTACTCGTTTATTTTACACGGTCTCCACGTGGCTTCCAACACGGCTCCGCGGCCATTGACTGGTCAATACACGGTTTTAGGGTAACGCATACGCGGGGAAGGACTACACGACCTGTAGTTTGGGCACACGGCGTGTACCCATTTATTTCACACGGAAAGGACACGGCCTTCAACACGGCACACAGTCGTTGACTGGTAACGCGTACGCGGGGAAGGACTACACGGTGTGTAGTACTGGACACATGGCGTGTACCCACTTATTTCACATGGCAAAGACACAACTCCAACACAGGGTATACCCGGAAAGGGGGTACATGGCGTGTACTCAAACTACACGGCGTGTAGTTTCAAAATTCTGGAAAGTGTGGGAAAAGTCCATTTTACCCTCCAGAACACTTCGTGGCCTTCTTTTTGACAAAGGAATGGGCTAGAGAGGTCCGGGCCATTACAATTATGCATAATTTAGATAGTTATTCTTTAAACTTTGAACATATTTTATACTTTATAAATATAGTTATAAAAGCTTTAAATTAAATTCTAGTTCAATAAGCTTCACTCTCATCTTCTCCAATTATTGTAAAGTGTTCTAGACAACATTACTCCAAACTTAAACACATGAATTTGACATGAGGATCCTAAATCATCTATTTTTAGGAGATTCCCACAAAGAAAAATTTCCTTTTCCATTTATTATTGAAATCCTTTCATTATCTCATTTGGGTGGATTCTTCCTCTATCACCCAAGATCTCCTACAAATATATTTACATGCTCATTAACAACTAATACAATCACAATCTAATAGATACTTTAATCTCCCACTTTAGATTTTTTTTCAATACTTTGAAATTCCAAATACCATAAATGCATGTCAATATTTCCTTAGTGATTACCTTTTTCTCTCCCCCTCATTAACAATAAATATAATGTAGGTAGGATCTCTAACCCTTATTGTTACCATGAGTGTAATGGAAAGTCTTATCTTATCTTAAATTGCTTTGATTCTAAAAACTATATTCTCTATACTTTTTTCTCCCATTTATTGAGTTATTCAGTCAATTTTCAAAAAATAAGGGTGGAACCGCATTTTCTCTTATAAATTTGTCATCAAACAATAAACTCTAAGTCTACTTGGACTAAATCAGTCTAGAAAAAAATATTAGTTAATTTAGACAAAAAAATTTGTCCATAATTAGACAACTATGTGATACCATCTCAATATTTCACTTTTCTAGGGGCTTCACAAACTAATTTAAAATAATTTATATAAACCTAAAAACAATATCAATAAAAACATTATAAACTTTCAAGTACAAGTTCATTTCCCCCATTTTGTTAGATGGTCACTCCCCCTTGATAACCATATTCAATACAAGCTAAAATAGTGATGGTAAAGTGAAAATCATTCCTCATACTTCAAATTTATAGGGGTTTTCCAAATTTATAGATTTATCAAGAAAGAAAAAATCTCTAGGAGATTTCTCTTAAAAGTTAATTCCCCCTCATGGGATGTAGTCTATTCTTCACCATAGTATTTTATTCTTCAAGAAATATACTCTAAGATTTTTTATACCAGTTAATGTTTGATACCAATTTGGATATTTCATATAATGTGTGGTAAAGAGATAACTTAAAACTAAGTGAAATTTTTCATTATAGATTGTTCTTATAGATTTAAAAAAATCACAATATATTTTATTTATCTTATTTCATGCTTCACCTTCAATTACCTCTTCCATGATGTTCAGCCGCCAAAAAATGGGAACAAGGTGGCTCTTCATAGACTCCTTAGTCAGAGAAATAGGGTTACGACTTGGATATAAACCCAAAAACATATTTCTTTGTAGATATAAATTGTATGAAACTCTTCATGCTTTCAATCCCTTTAACTTTTAAAATATTGTCTTCTTTGGGAAACATGGTTTTCCTTTTCTTTTCAACTTTCTTTTTAGATGAATTCGACTACTTAGATTTAGAAAATAGACAAATTCTATTATTTATAACTTGATTCATCTTCTTATCCTCTTGAAACTGGGTTGTCTATATTTTCAAACACTACTTTGAAGTATGGTCAACCATCTTCTTGGGTGTTTATTTTTTTATAGCAACAATACTTTTAGAACTATAAGTAACTTATGTTTTCCCTTGGGATTTCAATGACTTCTCTTATTATGGAATCCATGTTATGCACTTGGTTACTATGTGTTCAACTTTATTTTACCTTCCACAAACCTCTACAATATCCTTTTGGTCATCATTTTTATACAATCTCTAATGAAATTTTTATTCTTCATCTCAGATGTTAACAACTAAACCAATCATATTATCTCTTTTTTGTATTGATTCTTTTCTTGTTGTTTCATATTACTCCCATATTTATTGAAATTAATGGCTATATTATAGTGGTACATGATGTGAAATTTTCTACCATAATAGAAGCATCCTTTTTATATTATTATGACATCCATCTCAAATTTCTTTTTTGTAACCTTATGAGCACTTAGTTCAACAATATTCTTCTATTTGATTCTTAAGGAAGAATTTTCAACATTTTTCACCTGCTTATTTCTCTTTTGTGGTCTCCATTTATAATTAGTATAGGGGTTGTACAATTTTGGAATATACAAGAACTTATCATAACTATGAACACTTTCATTTTAGTACTCATAGAAATAAAAAATATATTCAAAGATAGATTCTTCTTTTTCGGTGATGTCTGCTTATTTCCAGAAAATTTCTTAAGAGTTTAACCTTTGATTATGATTTATTTAGGCCTTTTTTAACTTCTATTTAATAAAATTTTGTGTTATAAATAAATTTACCTATACCCAAACTTCCAAAAATACTAGAATATAACAAATAATCTTCTTATTTTGTCTTTAGTAGTGATCTGCCTAGATTTTCCATCTTGTTCACCTTACTATTTTGGGATAAAACCCTACTCTTTTGGGATTAGTTTAATGATATTCTATTCTTGGAAATTATTACCTCCAACTTTGACACATTGGTGGTTTTACTATTATTTTTCTCCCACCACATTTTTCTAAATTTTTACTTTGTCCTTGCACTATTTTTCAAAAACAAATTCAGTGAAAACCGATTTTTTAAGACTGTGGGATACATTTTTATATGATCTGCTTATGGGTTACTAAAGAAATTTTTCCAAAATATTATTTCCACATGTCTGGGTCTTCTTAAAATAAATACTTCATTAATATTTTAGTGTGGAATAACTTCTCTTTTAATCTTTTTTTGAAATTTTTAGGTTTAACCTTTTCTATATTTTTCAGTTTGATTTCTATCTCAAGACACTTTAGGCTGAGGATATTCTTATCAGCTTAAATTAAGATAAATCAATATTCCCATTATTTTTTTATCTTACTATTATATAATTCATGTAGATTTTTTCTTTCTTGAAATTTATTATCTATCCCATTCACTCTTTTGGATTTAATCTCCAATTGATAATTCTTGACTCTCATAATAGAATTATGTGATTCTTCCAAAGAATTGATCTTCTATTCACTAATTTTGTTAGTCGTGACTTTCTCATCAATATTGTATAGCAAGTTTTCTTTAAACATTGAGAATTTTTTCCTATTGATTTGTATGGATTTCTCCTTAACTTTTATCTCTTTGATGAGAGAGTTTCATTTTTTCAATTGACATACCAATGCTTTTTTCATTGCTTTAGTGTATTACATCATCTATGACTTCTCATCATATAAATCCTAGTTAAACTCATAGAGATAAGTAAAAAAATCACAATGTATTTTATTCATGTATTCCATAACCTAAAAGTGTATGTCTTCAATAAATTTAACAAGTATATTCCCTTTATTCTAATCATAGATTGAACTTGCATCGCCATAGGAATTATTTTCAATAGTTCTATCTAAACAAATAGAACTCTGATTACCCTCAAATAGTGATTGATCCTATTTAAATTTTTAATTATTTATCAAATTATTTTCATCTTTATTTTTCCTATATCTCAAGATCTTGGATGAAACCTCTAATTCAGTATAAATAGGAATAGAAACAGATTATTTCATCTCAGGCTCTTCTATTTAAAATCTTCACTTCGTATATTCTTGTAAAAACAACTAGGCAAGAAAATTATAGATCCAATTTAAGGGAATATTATGATCTAATACCAATTGAAAAGTATCATTGGATCTGGTGCAGACACTTGAGAGGGGGGTGAATAAGGTGTTTCTAATTCTTTTTTCAAATTCTAAATTAAACTTATAAACTATACCCACTATTTCATTTAAACTTTTATAAAGAATTAGGATATAAATAGATCTTTTTATCACAACCTAATCACATACACCACATGTAATGAAAGAAAGAAATAAATTATGCCATAGGTGTTTTTACAAAAAAAATCCCTGATGTGGGAAACATACTCCTTTATCTGATCATATTTTCACTGAGCCATAAATTTTACACTATAATATTAGCACCAAATTATAATGGTTCTAGGTAGTTGTAGTCTTAACCTATTCTCACCATATTTCATAGGTAATTCTTCACTATATAATTTAATTGAATATATCTTTATACTACATCCCAAAGTCTTTAGTCTCCTAGCTATGCTTGTAAACTTCCTTCTACCTTTTGAAGTAGATATCCACTAAACATGGGATGTCACTGAAACCAAAAATTTGTACCATCTTCTTATCAAAAAAGTATTCAAATGCCTCTGAATATTTAAGAACAATTTCATGCAACACAGTCTCTATTACATTTGTAGACTCTTAATTCTTATTCAGAAACTTCTCACTAGATTTACTCAACTTAGAATCCAATGAACTCAACTAATAAAAAATGATCTGTAGAACTCCATGCATGTCTGCCTTTCTCTCAACCTTATTCTCTTTTCCTCTTCTCAAAATTTTATAATAATGGATGTCACAGGAACTCATATGCGAACCAACTTATTTTTCTTCTCCATTTTATCTTATTATTCTTCAATACCCAAATGGTATATTTTTTTATCACATGATCAATTTCCCTTATTATTCTTCCTTGAGATATATCTTGATTCTCTCAATATTCTAGTATACAGTACAACCCTCTCTTTCTTCTCTTCTATTTTATTCTCCCTCTTCAATGCACCATTCTATAAGGCATACCCTTTTTTTATTTTTAAGTCTCACTCAATTTCCATAAAAAAAAATATTTCAAGAGTTATGTTCAAGAAAACAAGCTTTATGCATTGTTTCTACATGATCTCCATATCTTTTCATTTTCTCAACTGTTGTATCTGGTAAAAATAATGGATTAACCTTTTTATTTCTAATTATTTTCATATTATCAACCAAATATATCTCTATTTTTTTTATATAGCTCAAGATTTTATTCTTATGAAAAATATAAAACTATAAATTATCATTTAAATCATTAATTCAAGGATGTATAAAATCATACAACAATAGTATTTATGGTGTGTTATCTTTCCATTATGGCATGAAAAACAGTACTAACTTCAGTTTGAGATTTTACACACCTTCTAGAAACCCAACCTCATATTTATCTCATTTAACAAGAATCACACATCCATTTGTGATTCTTAATCTATTACATCACACTACAAGAATCATCACAGTTAATTTCTAGATTTACATAATATGGAATTTCCTCATTTTAGACTCATTATTTTTTCAAAAATTCATCTCAATTTTGATCTCCTTTATCTAAGATTTAAGATTAGCTTCTTGAACAATCATATTGAATCACAATAAATTTTTTGATATTTAAATCATTGAAGATCGACATCAACACCATCATATTTAATTCTCCATTTTGATCACCAATATTAAATTTCAAATATTCTCATTTAAAATTCATAAAATAATAGAACAATGATCTCCTCTCTTTATTCTCATTTAGTCTTTCTTAAAACAAGTTTGAATCATGGAATAACCAAGATTCATTATGTTTTAAACATGAAATAATAACTTCAACATCAGCAAATATAATTCCCTTCTTTGGGATATAAATTCTAGAAACTCTATATTTGTCCTTCAATATTCTCAGAATTTCTCTAAGGGGTGACTCATATACAATTCTATGTGACTAATATATTGTTTAAAATGACTCATACGAAATCCTAAACACTCGTACATAGGTCTAGATGACTCATCTTTAGGTCACAATGACTCATACATAGGTCATTATTACTCATACACAAAGCCATCTGACTTGTATGAAGTTCATTGTATGAGTGAATAACTAATACATAGATTCTGAATCACACATACACAGAGACATAAATTACTCAGACATTCCTCCCTAAGGACTAGTATATAGTTTATTATATGAGTGAATAACTCATACACGACATATTGAAGTGACTCATACACACTTTACCTTTACTAAGAGATGACTCATATGTAAATCTAGATAAGGAAAACTTTTTAGTCGCAACTTCAAAATTCCAAAATCCATTAATTAATCTCAAATTCACTTCAATTAATATCATACCTTCTTCATCACTTCAAAATACCTTATACTAAATTCAAATAATTCTAGGAATTATCATAATAATTATAAACTCCTCTAGCTTATTTCTATGGTCCTTTACAGTATTTAAGTACCCCATTTTGATTATTTCAATAAACCTCACTACCTTATAATTTTAGCCTTCACTTAATCCTTTTCAACCCTTAATCCAAGTGTTCTCACTAATTTAAATTACCTTCAATCTAAGTAACACAATGATTTATTCTTCAAAATTCATCTAGATATTCTTCAAACTTTGAATCCATTTTAGTATTTTTAAATATAGATATACAAGCTATCCAGTATATTCTAGTTTATCCATCTTCACTCTCAAATTATATAATTCTTGTAAAACATTGTATATATCACTACTCTAAATTTCAACACTTTTATTTTAAATGAGTATCAATTCATCAATCAACTAATTTTAGAGGTTGATCACAAAAAAGAACTTCCTTTACCATTTATTATGGAAGTACCTTCATTATCTCCTTTACGTGGATTCTTACTCTATCACCTTAGATATTCAATACATATATATTAAAATTATCATTGATAAAAAAATACAATCACAATAAAATGGTAACATTAATGAGTAATGATGATAATTGGTGATTGGTGGCTATGAGTGGATAACCAATGCATGTGGAATTTGGAATAATGGAAAAATATGATATCATAGTTGTGTTAAGTAATTTGATTGAATTAAGATCTTATAGGTGATTTATATAGTGGGGAGTCCCTATGGAAGGTATTAGACTATTTGGACATGGGTATTTGGGGTGATCGGAAAATAGATGGATGCATTCAGCATTGTCTTGGTGATATAAATGCAGTGAGTGTGAAGCTTGGATTTTGGTAAAAGTTGGTTAGTGTGTGGCCTATGATAGCTCAAGGACAAGTTATCATATTATGGATAGGTTATAATGTCCTAAGTATTTGGGATTGGTAATTTAGGTTGGATCATGGATTTACTGTGTGAATTCGGGCCCAATTGAGCTGTCGAGGTTGTCAGTATAGGTCGAGGAACGAGTCTTGGGAGTTGGCTCAGGCTAGGGGGATTAAATTATTGTGAAATTATATTATTGGTGTAATTTGGTAAATTTTTTAATGTTGTTAGTGTATTTTGGGGGTGATTGGATATTAATTGGGAGTATTATGTATTTGGGATGAATTTTGGACATATTTTTGAGTTGTAGTGAATTTTTTGGAATTTTGGAAAACTTATGTATATACGGGAAACCCTATGTGATGTGTAAAAGTAAATTTTGGATGCGTAATATTCTTAAGAATAAGGGTATTAGTATGTGAAAGTAACTCTATGGGGAGTTGGAAAAATTGGAAAAGTCATATGTAAGGGAAAATTTGGAGTGACCTTGTATACGTGATAATAAATCTGCGACAAAGGGAATATGTAAGAGTAACCCCGTATGTAATTGTCATAAATTTGGTAAAGTGTTGGAGTCACCCTATGGTATGTAAGAATAAATTATTGGTATGTAAGATTATTTTTCCAATAAAGGGGATACATAAGGGTAATTCCCTATATATGTAAGGGTACTTGGGTATTGAAATTTGGATAAGTGTTGGGAGTTCCCTGAGATGCGCAAGGATAAATTTTCAATACATTAATATCATTTGATATATAAGGTTCATGAAAATTTCAAAGTATGGGAGTTATCTATGACATGTTAGGGTTATTTACCTAATATGTATGGGTAATTACTATGACTAAGGGAGATATGTAAGGGTCATCAAGGGGGATATATGTAAAGTTCATGATATTTAAGTGTTAGGGATTTCCCAGTGTTTGTTAAAAATTCAGTATGATGAACCTTTCTCAGATTTTTTCTAAAATGTTAATTATTGATTTATTTAAGTATAAAAGGGGGAAATAATTCCATTTCAACTATAATATTGTAGGTGTGCCCTAATTTTTTATTCTCTAATTTTTTTTCTTCATCTTAAGGTGATATCTTCATTGATTCTTGTCAGATCTTTATGTCAATTTTTGTAGAGAGTAGTCACAGGCAAGGATAACTATCCCTAGGTGGTTATTGTTGGTTTCTCTCAAAATTTATCTATTTTATGTTTACTATTACCTAAATTAGGGGGTTTTAAGATTATCATGTTTATACTTATTAGATCTAGGTCAAAGTTCTTCTATGATTGGGATCCAGATAACTCTGGGTATGTAGTCTCTAGTTATCCCCTATGTTATACATATATCTATGCATTGTTAATTAGATGAGTGTGGTTAGGGTCATGTGGGAAACCTATAACAGAACCACTAGGGGTGTCCATTGTTTATAAGATATACCTAGGGGTAGTCTTAAGTTTAAAATGAAGGGTTTGACTTGGTATGGCTAGGTGTGATTTTTTATTTGGTTCAAGGGTTTTTTGGGCATGATTCGATGTGTTATAAAGAGGAAATTCCTAAAATGAGATGGTCTATATGATTTGTTTAGAATTTTATGGGTATATCCTATGAGATTATGGGTGCTGTTGATCACCAGTGATGGGGAGACATGGTTTTTCAGTGTGATGTGAATGGTGTTGACCATTATTGCGGGTGGTGATGGAGGTTCATCAAGGTGTGGCCTTAGAGATTAGTGATTTTTTACCATTATGGTACTATATCTGTTGGGGTCGTGTGCACAAAAGATAGGTCCCATGAGGGGGTTTTAACTAATCATTATTTGTGGTATCCTCTATAGTTGTGAGGCATAAGGATGATGGTGTTGACCATTATTATGGAGGAGGTATACACTGTAGTTTTCCATGGTTTGTGGTGTTTTAGACCACTATATGGGAGAATGATACTTGTCATATATGTGGAATATATTGGGAAATGATCCATAATTAGTAAAGGATGGTTGAAGTCATGCCTTGGGTTTATCAAGATATTCATTCGATATTTAGTAAATGGTTTGGAAGACAATGGGTCTTGTGATACAGTTTGAAGATGTGTCATTGGGGTATCATGGTTGACATGAGATAGTGGTTCCATATAATGAGAAAATGGTTGGAAGGGTGAGGGCACTTCTAGTATGATAAATTGTGGATGCATCATTTCACTCCATCAATGATCGAGTTAGGTAAAGGATCACTCGGGGCTTGTTGGGAATGAGTGTAGAAAGTTTTGTGGTGTGTTTTAGATTTCATTTATTATGGTTTTCATACACTGATATTAATATGGATGTTATCTAGGGACACCATTGGTGGTGTCCTATTGAGCTTATACTCACACCCTTCATAAGACCTCTAGGACATGTGTAGACTTTATGTCTCATGGTACAGGTAAGGGTAAATTTTCATCATCTAAAGCATAATGAAGTTGGGACTGCAGATGGTTCATGAGTTGGACCTTGTGGTTTTATAGATGGGCTGAGTGGTTCCTCAATGTTCGACTCGTATTTTATCTTAGATACTTTTATTATACATATGTGATCAGCCTATAGGTGATCCTGATTATTCTTGTATGACTAGAATGGCATTGTAGATGTTCATTTTTCATATTATATGTATTTTTAAACTTTTTATTGTCAGTATTTAAATATTATTCTTTTTCTATCATGTAAATGTTATTATTTATTTTTAGGGTTTAGTATCCCCACTATCACCCCACTAACCCTCACTACAAGTAGGCATCCTTTGGATTTTGTGGAGGTGCATCTAAGGTCTAGTGGAACTCTGGTATGATGACTGTAGAGTGATATAGTTTGGGACATTACACATATCATGTTCCAACATGCACAACTATAGAGGGAAGGAGTGAAACTAATCAAGTTAATAGGCACCCCCATATAGTTCTTCATGGACACCTTGGTTAGGAATTATTTCTCAAGGACCTATTTAAATAGTTTATAAAAATATTCCATTATCATTCACATGCTTAAAACTTTTTAATAGAATACACACATCACACGCATACATAGTAGACATTTTAATGAAATATTTATGTGATAGATCATGTCTATATAGATTGATATCCACCATAATCCATAACTTAAAAATATTCATAACAATCCATGACCAAAAATATACTAAAACATTCCCATTCCTACAACATTCCCATATCATGTGTATACATGAAAATAGTAACAATAAACTACATAATCAACCCACCAACATAATATCATAATAGCACACCAATTATATCATGGAATATAACCATTTCATTTAATCACTATAATAGTTCTAAGAAAAATATTTTTAAAAGAAAAATCCATTTTTCTCTAATGTCCCATGTCATCTCATTTAGTTATCCAAATAAACCATGGAAAGTGCGTTAGAGAGAAGGTGTTAGCCTCCCCCAATGGTTCATATCTCAAACACTAAATATTATTCCCGATCTAGGTAAATGAAAAACCATTACATTATAAGGAACTTTATCAATGGTGATAAGTTCTTTAAAAATCACGTTCACCCTTTCCATACTTTAACTCCCAAGGTAAGCCCTCTTCAACAAACAAAAACTCAATCTACTCTCACTAGGTCACACTCAACTGAGAACATGGACACACGAAATATTTCCTTAGAAACCTCACTCAAGGATAAAATTTAACTTACAAATGGTCTCATTTTTTACAAAGGCTCCTCAAACTAACGTAGCCAATACCCAAGGATAACTCATTACTTTATATGGAATGTCAAACATCTCTCCATTAGGCCTTTAAAGGAAATATAAGACTCAATTAATGTTTAGATACCCTTTGTGGGTTCCATTTCAAATTATAGCGAATGATTCAACTTTGAAATAACATATGAACATTACTAAAATCAAGATGCACCACAAGTTGGGAATACACCATGAACCCAAAGAGCCTTATTCAACCACACACAAACACCCCATGGATTAATGGTCCAGTTCCAGGTCATACATACCCACACTCACCATTATACCATCCATTAAATAATATATAAGTCATGATAAGTTTCAAGGAACCATCTTCCCTATATTATTAGGAGAAAATTAATCCATTATTATAGGTTGAATCTCTCTTGATCAACTGAAAAGAAATAAAAAACCCCCAAATGTTGGGATTTTAAATGGAATGGTAATGAAAGGAGAAAAAACATGTAATGAACCAACACGATCCACCATCTGAACTAGCCCACCACATACCCAAGGAGAATCCCAGATCCCACCGGGATGACGAAAAGCATCAAGGGTATTAAGCATAGCCTATGGGGGAAGTTTCACCCTCAAGAAACCAAACATAAACAACCAAACATGGAATAATGATAGAGACAAAGATAAATTCCAACAAAACACTTACATCAAATAAGAATCTAATGCAGAGATAAAAGGCTATAATGAAAGCTAAAAGAAAAAGAAAATAGAGTGCCAAATAGGAAAAAACAAAACTTGAACCAACTGGTTCAATGAAACTGAAGGACTGATCACCATCTCAGTGTAACTCATAACTCACCACCATGATCCCAACAACCAACCTCTTCCTAAGGAAGACGACATTGGATCAAACCCAGAAGAAAAACCTGAAGTAACCTATATAATACATGAAGACAAAATTCCCACCAATTTGAGTATATAAGGTGTGAGTAGAAGGTAGTAGGATACCACCATGAGTCAGTTTCATTCCTTTTATAAAATAAACCAAAACTAATAGTTTTAAAGGAATTAAAATAAATATGTTTTCATTTTCATTTTCATGATATAGAAACAGAAAAAATATGGACCATGAGCTTTCTCAACGCACACCATTTTTAAAACACAACATAAAGAGGTTCTACCAAAACCCATTCCAGTTTCAAGTGCCAAACATTTCTCTTTAAAACACCACACTTTTGAAAATAAACCCACAAATGGTTTAAAATTTTCACAATCATTTTCCAAACAAGGACTTAATTTTGGAAACCAATTTACCCCTTTTCCTTTAAAATATTTTTCACACCCAACTCAAAGGTAAGAAAGGAAACAAGGGAAACAATAAAGAAAACATAACCATTAAAGGTCACAAAAATGATAATAAACATATGGAACAAAACTAGTCATTATCAAGACTAAACCATAAGAGGATAAACACATCAAGAAATTCCATCCAAGAAATAAGAAACACACATTCCAATATATAAAAAAAAGGGAATAACATATGAAACATAGCATGAGGCAGCACCATAGAGACTAAAGGGACAACACATGGCACGTATAGGTGGACCTACTGCTGGCAGGTTAATGGTCACACATATGTCAACCGAATCACTCTAACCAGTCTCCTCAGTGATAATCCTACTAGTTAGTTATTACGTACATATAGGGGGGACTAGCCAGTGTGTAAATCTCAACTATCCAAACACATTCCCAACACTTCTCTCTTAGTATACTTGGCCTCCCCATGGAATAACTATAGGAGGTGGGCCATGAACAAACAATTTCATCACATGAAAATAAAAATCACAAGGTCTAACACTAAAAACACATCCTTCCTACCTCCCACAATACCCTAAAAAAGATCCCAAGTCCATAACACACCATGAAACAAATCATAAATCATCCATCACATGGATATGAATAATTATCATCAACAAAACAAGGTGGGTCAATAAGGGAACAATAAAAATCAATCAATCAACACATCATAAAACTTAAATTGGGACTTTATATTATCAAATATATAATATATATTTGGAAATCCATTTCCAAAAAAAATTTGGAATCCAAACACAGTTCCAAATAAATCATAATCATCAACAATAACAATCAAAAATCTGAGGGAAGAACCATTCCATTTTAAAAAACAAAAACACCCCGTTTTAAATTAATAAAACCACTTAAAACAAAAAAGGAAACCCACTTTGAAAATCAAATTTGGATTAAAACTCAATGAACAAGTGTTTTTATTATGGAAAAACATCTTTTTTTATTTTATCAAACATGTAGAATGCGAAAAACACCCATTTCAACAAAGCACTATTAAACCAAAAAATTCTCATCATCATTCCAAATGAAAACCATGGTAATTTGTGGGGAAAAACATTCATAAATAAGACCTAGATAAGATACATTATAATTAGCTAGTTTGAAAATTAATTTAGAAATCCAATCACTCATGGAACTCTTTAATAAAATTCAATGAAATGGAAACACCTACCTCATGTGGTGAGTTTATGTTGCCTTTAAAGAAATCCATCTGAATGGAACTCATAGGATGTCTCACAACCATTACAAAAAAAATCCCCAATTTACCACCAACCCTAACCAATAAAATTAGCCAACATGGCCACTAGGGTTAGAGGATCTTGTGAAAAGATAGGAACCAAGAGAAAGAGAATAGAGGATCTCATATCTATTGAATTGGGTGAAGAATCACCAGGAAACCACCTTGAATCCACTTAGAGTAGGTTGAAGAAGGAGAGAGAACCCCTTGATAGGTGTTTGGGTCATGAGGTTTAAATGAGGGAGTATTAGGGTGAAAGCCTCAATTAAAAAGAATTTTATAAGAAAAAAATTCTCCAAATTGGGTAGGTGGCATGGTTTTCTTTCATGGTTTTCCAAAACATGCGTAGAATAGGTGTCTACCACTACCCCAAACCCTATGGGATACATAGTTACCTCATATAATTTACCTAACCTTGTGTAGACCATTCACTCCCATCTATCCTCCACTACAAGGGTCACATAGTTTCTAATACATTGTTTCCAAATCATGCTCCTTAACCATTCACCTTTGGAAACCCCTCAAAAACTCAAAACGAATCAACCCAAAACACCCAAAACCCAAGGGGGTAAATGACTGCATGATTACTACCAAGAAATTGACACCTCAAGGTGTCACAAACTTCACACCATTCCACTTTCTTACCCCAAAAAGTCCTTGAAAACTTCGTACAAGTAGAAATTCCATAACTACCTCCCCTCTAACAAGGACATTATTACTAAACATCTTCCAAAACCTTGAAACCAAAGACATGAGGCAGGGATAACCCATTCTATGGGATAACCATAGTGGAAATATTTATAATTTACCAAGTGAAAATGCACTAGGAGTCTTACAAATCCAACACATTGCTAAATGATAATGAAGAGACAGCAAAGGATGACATTGGGATAGCCACTCTTATGGTCCTTTTTGAAATTGGGAATTTCAAGATATCCACAAATGCTCTTAATATCCTCTTGGATACCAAAACTAGATCATAGGATAAAAAATAACACCTTTGGACATTCAATGTCACCAGATCCGAACAATAGCACATCCCAAAAAATGGAATCTTAAAGGATCACTCCCTATGAATAAGAAAAACATGCACTGAGATATGGAATAGGTCTCCTAGCCATTTATAATTCCTCTATAATGGTGAAGGTTTATCTAGGAACACCTAAAAGGAAATATCATCACCAAAGAGGCATGATTCCACTAACCATGAAAACCGGTCTAAAACACCAAAAGATATTACATCCTCGAGAATAACCAAGAGGTTACTAGACCCAATCACAAAGAAAAGACACCTAAGAAATAAGAGGGACATCAAACAAGAATATTCCACAACAAATAATGGTAGGGTTTCATACATGGGTCATGAAACTATATAGAAGATAAAGAGGGTTAAGCTCATGAATCACCCATTCATTGAGAACCTAAAGAAAAAACTCTACATAGTAGATCCCATGGTCTACCCAGAAACCAACCACTTATCCCCATAACCACATCCCACACCCAAGGTATCCCCAAACCATCCTTCAAACAAAGCTCCACAAAAATCCAAAAAAAATCTAATGTCTTATGAACATCTCAAGATATACTAAAATAAGTTCAAAATCATTTCATTCATTATACATAAAGTAACTTTTTATAAAAAATATGGGATAAGTACCAAACCCAAGAGAAAAATTGTAAAATAGGATGTTCCCAAAGAAATGATTAGATTCTAACTCTCCCATGGAAGTGACAGTGCATAACACCATCTAGATTTGATCTAGGTAAAATAATTTTTATTTTGAGGCCTGATCATCTCATAAAACCTCTAAATGTGGTCAGGGCAGCCACACAGATGATAGGTCTTTAGAGCTGATATACAAGAAGATAAAATGTTCTTGGACCTCCCACACTAGAAACACACAACTGGACTCCTATTTACTGAGATGATAATTATGAGTTTTGAAGATGACTTCCCATCACCGCAACCTCCCTTCTTACCCTTCTCATTATCCAAATCATCTTTACTAGAACCAGTGGGAATTGAAGAATCTTTCATCACAGGTTTCCCTATTATGATTTCCTCAATAATAGAGGCCTTATAAAATAATTCCATATAAGTAGTCATACCCAACTGAAGCACTGAAAAATGAAGATCTGGACGAAGGCCCCTATAAAATTACCATGCCTCTTTGAATATCTAGTATAAAACTATAGAGATAAAGGCACTAAGCTAATAAAATATTCATCATAGTCTTTCACTGACTGATCTCCCTGGAGGATACTCAAAAACTTAATTTCCTTCTTGACTCTCACATTTTCTAGATAAAACCAATGGATGAAGAAAGTCTTGAAATATCCTCAATAGAGATTCTATAATATTTGGGTATTAAGGATGAACTTGCAAAACTCTAAACCCAATCCTTTGAATAAAGGGATGGTTCTCTTCATGCTAGATACTTTTAGAGATCACACCAAGTTGAAAATATATTAAACCTTTGCTAGCCACTTAATCACCTCATGGTATCCTTGATCACCACAAAATAATGGGGGATACTGGTTAAAAAAATCTCATGCATGATCCACAATCTAATAATAACATGGATCTACCACTCCCTCATGTGTCTAGGAAAAGTCAGAGACCAGAAAAAAAACTCTTGGATCACTAAGACATCTACATAAGGCATTCCCATATTGTTTTTCCAACTCTTTATTGGAGGAATAATTCTAAAACATCCAAAAAAAACAAAAAAACCATAAACCAAAACAATTTTAAAATTAATCTTAAATATGATAACCACAACAATACAAACCAAAAAAATTAGAAAAATCACCTCAAAATTCCACATAAGGGAACCAAATCTCAAATAAACCAAGCCAAGGTTACAAAAACCCTCTTTCAAAATATTACCCAAAACCTTTGGAGTCTCTTCACACCACACACCCAAAGTGTTTTAAAACTAACACAGCCCCAAAACCACTTCCATTTCTCAAATTACATGCATTGAGGTTAAAAAAATTCATAAAAACACCCCAAATCACCCAAAACATTGTTTTTTTTCAAAAAATACCAACAAAAAAATCATTAAAACATGATTTTAGTACTTTATTTATAAAACTTTACAACTAAGAAACTCCACTAAAACAACGATAAATTAACACCATCAACCAAAAAAGGAGATAAAATAAAAAATGGGTGAAAAAAATAAAATTTCAAAAATTTATCCACTACACACAGTATGGACACAATTTTTCAGACTGTGTGCCACCCATGTGAGTGCCACTGGAAGTTATCCAGAATAGTCCACACAACATGCACAAATTTTGAAATATCTTTCACTTTAACAATGTTCCCTCTGAATCCCTTCCAATTTCACTCCAAAAAAAGTAATTTACCAGGACATATCCCAAAATCTTCTTACAACTCACAGTAACTACACTTCACACCAAAATACCTCAATAAAAAGACACCATAACTTCAAAAATTCAAAATAATACTCCCAAACACCCATGGAAACTCAAGATATGACACGAAGAAGAGTAGGTCATGCACTTCCTCAAGAAACCTAGGGATTTGATACCATTTTTTAATGAACCAACTCAAGCTACTATCTTAACCAGAACTCGAACTGGCCTGCCACATACTCGAGGATAACCCCCAATCATATCGAGATGATGATAAGAATTAGGGGTTTAAAACATAGATAGTGGGTATGGTTTCACCCTAAAGAAGTCAAAAAAACGCCAAACATGGAAAAATTATAAATAGATAAATATTAATTACAAAAAAATACTTACATCAAATAAGAATATAATATAGAGCTACAAGTCCACAACAGAAGCTAAAAGAAAATAAAATGGAAGACTAAAGAGGCCACTTCAAAAATCAATCCAACTGGTTCCATGAAACTAAAGGATCGATCACCATCTACATGTGACTCACAAGTCACCACCATGATCCCAACAACCAACCGCTTCCTGAGTAAGATGACACTGGATGAAACCCAGATGAAAAACCTGAAGGAACCTACACATGACATAAAGACTACATAAACACCAACATGAGTATATAGGGTGTGAGATAAATCTAGTAGGATACCACCATGAGTTTGTTTCATTCCTTTTATAAAAGAAACCAAAACTTCATGTTTGAATGTAATGTAAATAAATAGGTTTTTATTTCCATTTACATGATATAGAAACAAAAAAAAATATGGATAATGCACTTTCTAAAATAACAATATTTGTAAAACATACCATAAAGAGGTTTTACCAAAAACCATGTCAGTTTAAAGTGCCAAAAATTTCTTTTTATAACATCTCACTTTTGATAATAAACCTACACATGGTTTAAACATTTCAAAATAATTTCCCAACCAAGAATGTCATTTGGGAAACCAATTTACCCCCTTTTACTTTAAAATATTTTTCACACCCAAATAAAAGGTAATAAATGAAATAAGGGAAACAATAAATAATATAAAACCATAGAGGGTCACAAAAATGATAATAAATGGATGGAAAAAAATTAGTCAACATCAAGACTAAACCATAAGAGGATAAACACATCAGGCAAGTTCATCCAAGAAATAAGCAACACACATGAAAATATATACAAAAAAAGGTATAACATATGATAAATAGAATGAAGCATCACCATAATGACTAACAAGTAAGCACTCGAGACATACAAGTGGACCTATCATCGGTAGGTTAATGGTCACACATCCATCAACTGAATCACTCTAACCAATCTCCTCAGTGATAATCCCACTACCAAGTGTTATGTAAAACTAGGAGGGACTAACCAGTGAGTAAATCTAAACCAGTCAAACACATTCACAACACTTCCTACTTAGTAGTTGTAGAGACACGAAGCTTGACATACATGGAAATTAAATTACTTTTGCGGAATACTTAATACATAAGAAAAAAATACACACAAGGACCATAATAGTTTAGTGTCTTTGGAAACTTGGAATAAAATCTTCTAATCGTGGTGAAAGATCTTCAACATCTCCCAATAAAGATCTTCCCTTTTTTTATTACCTAAAACCTTTCTTTATATCCTGGGGAAAAGAAAACATAAAAGGGGTGAGCTCAAATTCCCAATAAGGGTAAACATAGAGAACATAAAACAATCCATAAACATTTGAATGCAAAAACTTGAACATAAAATCTAGACATCAAAATCTTGAGCAAAGACATGAATCATGGAAGTACGTAAGGCATATATCATAAGGGAACATCAATCATGATAAAATAGCATGGGAATAAAACATGTAATTGTGTCAACCATTAAGCACATGATATGATTTCTATAGTAGCCAAGGCATTGCTTCCAAGACCATCTTAGTGGACAAAGTCCCTTTATGAATCGAGTTCACTCCTCATTTAAGTCCTGTATTACTGAACCGGTTTTACTTGCCGTTCCAGCCATGTCTATCTCATGAGATATAAATCTTTACCCAATGCATTGGAGGGAGATATAGGTCCCACCCATCTCATAATTAAATCATTCTTACTTGTTCCACAAAATAAACTTAAAACATTCATCATAACCCAAAGAATAAAATGGGTTTCATAAACATCATCCCATCATTTCATAATACATATAAAACAAATGGACATTTCATCATAAGAAAAGTGAACCATGTAAATTATATAGAAATTAAACTTAAAACATACACATATGAAATAATTTCATCTTAGATGGAAAATGGTTTTGATAAAACATTTGAAATGAATTCTAGAGGAAAATATCCTTTCTTCTTCAAAATCAATTTCTTTTCACAAAACATCATGCTATTTTAAAAGAAAGATATTTTGTTGAAAATAGTCATGAAATCTTTTGAAGGAAGATTCATAAAAATAAGGCTTTATAAAACCATAAAAATCCATTCGTGCCGTATAAGTTAAAAAAGACATTCTTCTCGTACTTTTTCCGGAAAAGTCAAAAAAGTACCTTGTAACGTAAACAAAAGAAAGATTCCTTATATACCATGTAGTAAAAGTCAAAAATGGGTAAAAAGGAATTTAAACATACATGAAAACACTTTTATAAAACATGGACATGGATGATAGAAATAACCCCAGTAAATACTTATGAATAAGAAATCTCGGATAAAAATGAGATTTGCAAAATTACCCTTACCTTAGGTCCGATATGCTTCGTACGTATCCGAACCTCCTCTTATTTGAAGCGCCTATTTGAGACCTCCTCTTAGGGAATTAAATTGGTCTTTTAAGAATACCAGAACCTCTAGGATGTTTTTATGGAAGTGGAGAAGAGAATTTGGCAGGGTTTGGCCGATCTTGAAGGCTCAATGTGGTGTGAGGAAGAGAGGGAGGAGGTGCCCTTTTATAAGGGAGGAGAGGGGCACCTTTGGAAAAACTAAAAATATTATTTTATTATAAAGCCAAATTCAGTTTTAAATAGCTCCAAATTGATTTATTTCGAATCTAAGGTGGGGATGGGTTGAAATAATCTCATCCAATAGAATTTAGATAAGTTTAGGTTCCTATTTTAACCTTATCATTTATATTTGACTTTAAGTTAGATAATTTTACTTTTACCGTGTCTTTTTGTATTCTTACACTATAAGGTTAATAAACTTACTATAAGAAGCCAAACGAACCCCAAGTTGTTTATTATTAATATATATAACCTTATCTAAGTCATTTGGCCGAACCTTATATTTTTAGGGAAAAAATAACAATTAATAATATAATATTTGTTTTAAAAACTATTTTATGTCAATTTTGACACTATTTAGTAATTGATTTTTTTGAAAATCATAACAGAATGATTAGTTCAAACAAAGTTAATTAAATCAACACTAAAATTTCATATTAACCTATAAAATTAGTGGAATTCATAAAAAGTCTCAAATTACATTTATTTGGGTATTTATAACATCAATTATGTCAATATTTCATTAATAAGATAATTACTGCATCATATTTGTGTCATAAATAAATTAAATTATTTAATGTCTAAAAATTACAAATAAAATACCATTATGTAGGAAATATTCTTATCTTTCTAATAAATATTTATAGTCGAATTTACCATATGTATAACCCTATATTAAAAATTATTTACTTATTAAACTTTGATTTTAACTATGTTAACCCTTCTTTAAATAAATTAATAATAAATGTCCTAATCTAATCCAAGTGGGCCTAAATGGTCATATTTTATTCCTAAGGTTGTTTTTGGTCGAATTACACTTATCTGATAGAATTAGGACATGTGTTAGGGTAATAATAATATCATTTTTACCCTTAATTACCCTATTTACTTTTAACCGTGGTAAAAAAAAGTAAAAAGTTACTATTCACCAAAAATTATTTTCATCTCATTGAACCACATTTTACTTACTGACATCAACCGTGTCTCTCGGATTTTTGAAATTCCACTCACAGAAGCGGTAAAATTAAGTTTTATGAAAAATTCATTTTTTTAACTACCACTTAGTGGTTTCACTATTCATCAAAAAATGAAAGTTTCCAGAAAAATACCAAAAATTAGGCCTAATCTATATTTGATATTATGAACTCAAAAATGATGTCTATTTTACCAAATTCAAAACATATCAGTTTCATTAATTAATTTAAAAAAATTAATTCCCGTCGTCAAAACAAATAGCGTGTTCTTAAGAGATAATAACTATCAAAAGATTGACACTTGTTTATGTCTGGTTTAAATGTGAAATTACATCCAATGACCAAAATTGTATTAAATTGTAAAAATATATTCTAAATATACTTTAAAACCACTAAAATTAATAATTTATCACTATTAATTATTTCGATTAAAAAGGTTGTTTTTAATTAAAAATTAGTAATTTTCACTATTCATCAGAAAATGAAAGTTATCCGAAAAGTACCAAAATTTCACCCTAAGCTAATTTCGATATTTCGAATCCAAAAATGAAGTCCATTTTCAAAAATAAAATTTACAAAATTTCAAAAAGTGGTTATTACTATTCATAACGGCTAGTTTTAATAATATTTTAATAGCATATCGTTGTTTAGTGAAACTCGGTATTGCGTACTACACACGCTATCGAGGAAGGTCGCGATTACGTGTAATGAAAGTCAAGTAAAGGATGTGTGTTGTGCAAGCTCCTTTTGGTGTAGCGTACAACACAAGACATTAATGAAATTAAAAAGAATATTTTTCATAAAATCTCGGGGTGTTACAGTAGTCTTGGTCTCCCCATAGAATAACTATAGTAGGTGGACCATGAATAAACAATTTCATCAAATGAAAATAACAAGCCCCAAGGGCTAACACTAAAAAATCATCCTTCCCACCTCCCACACTACGTTAAAAAAGATCCCCAATCCATAAAACACCTTGAAACAAATCATAAATCATCCATCACATGGATAAGCATAATTATCATCAAAAAAACAAGGGGTTCAATAAAGGAATAATACTAATAAATCAATAAACACCTCATAAAATTCCATCTGAGCCTTTATCTTATCACATATAAAATATAAATTTGGAAATCCCTTCATAAAAAATTTGGAATCCAAACAAAATTTCAAATAAATCATAATCATAAAAAATCACAATAAAAAATACAAGGGAAACTCAATTCCATTTTATAAAACAACACCACCCCTTTTTAAATAAATTAAACCCCTTAAACCAAAAAATGGAACCCACTTTTCAAATAAAATTTGGCTTAAAACACAATGAACAAGTGATTTTCTTATGGAAAAACATCTTTGGAATTTTATCAAACATGTAGAATGTGTAAACCACCCATTTCAAAAAAAGTACCATTTTACCACAAAATTTCCATCATTATACCAAATGAAAACCATGGTAAGTTATGGGAAAACTTTCATAAATCAAACCTAGATAACCTACATCATAATTATATAGTTTGAAAATAAATTTATAAATCCAAGTACTCATGGAACTCTTAAATAAAATGAAATGAAATGGAAACACCTACCTCATGTGGTGAATTCATGTTGCCTACGATGAAATCCATCAGAATAGAACTCCTAAGATGGATCACAACCATTACAAACCAAAATACCCAATTTACCACCAACCCTAACCAAAAAATCAGAAAACATTGCCACTAGGGTTAGAGGTAAATATAATGAGGCATTCAATGGAAGTCGGTGGGTCGAGGATTTATAATTTTTCACTAGAGATCGACATAAAAATTTCATCACCATCAAAGAATTTCCCTGATATAATCATGAGGATCACGTGTGAATGAGTCTAAACACAAAAATTAAACTGTAGATACCTAGTTGGATCTAAATACATGCTCAACATCTTCTTATCGACGGTGATCACTGCTTGAAGGATCCAAAACAAAATCCGTATAGATCATCCACACATGCTTCAAAAATCTATGAGAGCATCCATTGTCAAATTTTAGGTGCTAGAATGGAGATCCGGCAATGCCTTGGATGTTCTAACAATCACCACATAGACGTACCTTCAATGCATAAGGGATAACTTGATCTGATCACATGGATTGAGAGATTCTCTCTCTATAAAGTGGGAGAGGAGAGAGAGTCTCTCAAGAGCTCACGGTGAATAGTCATAGGTGAGATCCTCTCTCCTCCTATTTATAGTTTGTTATGAAATTACCTAGAAAAGGTTCACTGGCCCCTAAATATTTAACACACTATATAAACAATATATTATGACTACTATGTTGATTCATAAATATCATTTATATTTTTAACACTTTATTTTAATATAATAAATATATCATGTGATAAAACCTAATCCATTAACTCGACTCATCATTCCAATATATATTAAATGAACCTTGAATATTTTAAACTAATATTCGTTCGTATAATATTTTCCATGTATTTACTTTAAAACCTATAAATACATTTAAAAATTAAATTCAATGATAATTATTCTTAACTTAAATAATATGAATTTATTTATTCCTCCGATGATAGTACACCCCTGGACAAATCTCTGACCCCGGTGGTGGGGCCCATCATGTCCTATATACTTATTCACCAGAATATGGAGGATTCTTGAATACACTATTGTGTATGACCCTCTAGGCCTTTATCTTGATAGCAGTGAATAGTGTTTATAGACTAAGTGTGGAATCTAGAAACCCATCATGGACTCTAAAGAGATAAGGAATAGTCATAGAAATGAAAACCAACCTACGAACACACACGGTGTAATATAACCTCTTTGTCTTTAGATAACTCATAAATCAGGAATCACGCATGCATCATCATCATTTTTTTATTATTATTTATTGATCTAACTGGACAGATTTACCTTCGACTACCATGTCCATGGATTTATATTGGTACTACCATCTTGATCAACCTAACTCGAGATATATTACTTCCTCAACTTGGAAGAAACAAAATATATCTTGATCATTCAACCAATGTCATACAACCAATGATGCATCCAACACAAGCTACCTTGCCATGATTTCATTATCATGGTTTTTTCCTGGCATTAAAGTATCCAATAAAATAGTACACATTGATAACAGTCTCAAGTAAAGATACCAATACACATTTACATAGATAGGAACAACCAATGAAATTTGAAACATATAGTGTTCCTGTTGGAGAGTATGTCCTCTGGATCTTAACTAATATAGATCACCAAGTGCAAAATTCATGATAAGAAGTCTCAATGTTTATGAGCTCCCATCACCTGACAGTCAAACATCTACTTTGTCTGGTCGGTATGATGTATCCAGACCATAGTATATATGGTTAAGATTATTTTCATAGTATCTCGGGGCTCTCATTATAGTCTGGTATCTACTATAACCTTTCAACATGACAAATAATATATAGACATTACCATTTAAATAGTGGATGCAAAAATGTCTACACTATAATGGTAATAATATATCATGCATATCTAACTATATACATGAAATGGTAATCAAAAGTACCAATAAAGTTGGGTCTAGGGAACCCACTTTTACAACAAGAGGTGTTGAAAGTGGTGCCATGGACCCAACTTATGTATGTACTTTGATTAACATTACATGTATACATTTTGATATATACATGTGTTTACCTTACCATAATAGTGTAAATACCCCAACATCCACTATATTTATGATAATTTCCTTATATTACATTTCATATAAAAAGGTTATAGCAGTTCCTAGGATATAATGAGAACCTAGAGATACCATAATAGTAATCTTAAACATATTTCCTATGGTCCGGATACATCATAATGATAGGATAAAGATAATATGAAACCATCTGGTGTTGGGGGATCATAATAATTGAGACTTATTTTCATGAATATTGCACTTGGTGATCTCAAGTAGATGAGATCACGAGGAAAGACCCGTCAATAGGAACACCACATGTTTCAGGTGTCATTGGTTGTTCCTATCTATGAACATTTTAATTGATCTCCTGACTTAATATCATTATAAATGTGTACTATTTGATTGCATAATTTGGTGCAAAGAAAAAATCATGAAATTGAAGTCATGGTGAGGTAGATTTTTTTGGGTGCATCATTAGTGGTATAGAATTGGTTGAATGATAAAGATGTAATTTGTCACTTTTGAGTTGAAGAAGTGATATCTTAAGCCTAATTGATCAGGATGGTAATACCTTTATTAAATCCATGGTTATGGTAAAATAAGGTAGGTTCATCTAGTTATATCAATGAATAATAAAGAAATCATGGATGATGACACAATTTATGCATCCCACTTTATGAGATATCATGAGACAAAGAGATTATATTACACTTCATGGGTTTATAGGAAGGTTTTCATTGCTATAACTAGTCCTTATCTCATTAGGGGCCTTGATGGGTTACAAGACTCCACTCTTGGAATATAAATGGTATTCACTTCTATCAAGATAAGTGCTTAGAGGGTCACACTCAATATCATATTCAAGTTTCTTCCATATTCATATGAATAGGAGAATATGACATGGTGGACCCCACCACATGATTTGAGATATGTCTGAGAATAATCGATCACCAAAAAATAAATAAATTCATTATTATTTGAATATAAAATAATTGGAGTTGAATTTATTTATTAAAATTATTCATAATGTATTAAGTGAATACATGGGAAAACATTATACAAATGAATATTGTTTTAATATTCAAGATTCGTTTAATATTTACAAGAATTATGAGTTGAGTTGATGATTATGTTTTATCGCGTAATATATACACTATATATTACAAGAAGGTTATAAAATATAAATTATGTTTATGATGTAATTAGTTCATCATATCGTATCATTTAGGTCTTATTTAGTGGGTGTTACTTATACGGGGGCTGGGAACCCTCTTCCGATAATAAATTTCCACTATATAAGAAACAGGTTTCTCTTTTCTGTGGGACTATTCATACCCACGAATTTGAGGGCTCCTCTCTCCTTCTTCCCACATAAAAGAGAGAGAAAGCCTCCTTCCAAGTGTTTGGTCCAAGAACACCTTCATGTATCGAAGGAACAGAATAGTGGTGATTGTTGCGACATCGAAGGATTCATCGAAGCTCCGCACTAGCACCTAGAATTCTATGATATGCGTTTTCATGGGATCTTGAAGTGTGTATGGACAATATAAAGGTGTTTGGACTTAGATCCTTCATGTAATGATCACTGGAGATGAGTTTCAGTTGAACACATTGTTGATTCTAACGAGGTAATCATTCGTTTATATTTTATGCTTAATAAATTCATGTGAAATCTTCAGACCTTTACTGGGACTCAGATCGCCAAAGATGATGAAGTTTCATCACTCTAACAATGAAAAATTTTAAATACCTATCCCACCAGCTTCTATTGAATGCTCTGATGCCAAAAATTGGTATCAAAGGGGTCACTTGAATTTTATGAGTTAAGAAAAAAAGTAGGTGGGAGGATTCACAGGTAATTGAAAAAAAAACTATTTTTATACTAAAAAAAGGGGTAGATTTCATAGGAAGCCACCTATTCCCATCCTGGCTAGCTCCCAGACAACAGTCGTTATTGTCATCCATTTTTCCCTACAGCACCTAGTCACGCCGCCGTCATCTGGTTCCCATGACAATGCCACCCGCCGGTGGTCACCCTGTCATCGTCGCCTCATCGGTTGACCAACCAGCCATAGCTGCTGCTCCTCATCCCTACCAAGCACATTGTCCCATTGTGTCTCCCTCCCGACTGGACTCCCAATTTTCATCACTACCAGATGTACCGGCATGTAAACAAAGACCTCATATGACATTCATTCTCCCTGTATGCACACCCCGCTGGTGGCTTTGGCCGCATTCGGCCCTCTCGAGCGAGCCCCCCCCCCCCCCCATCCAATGTAGAAACCTCTTCCCCGATTGGGATCCCTATCATCATCCCATCATGTCTACCCGGCCTGGAACGGTTCAAGGTGGGTATTCCCGACTTGAAACACCCTTCATGGGTTTTTCTTACCCTAAACAGCCCTTTATGGGTCTACCCAATCCGGTACATCCCTGGGCATGTTCATCTCGACCCACAATAGGGTCTGGGTGGGTTTTGAGGCCCGTGAAAATATTTTAATATATCAAAAATATTAATTGAAATTTTTGGATTTAAAAACCAATAATAATTTTAATATTTGAGAATTAATTTATTTTTTGGAATCAAAAAATTAATTTAATTTTGGGACTGAACAAAAATAAATTATTTGAATTAAAATAATTCATTAATTTATTTAAATGCACTTGACATTAAATTTATTGAAATTTAATTTTTAGCGCACATTTATTTTACCTGTTGATTGGTCTTACGTATTGGCCAAACTTGCATGTCTGGGTTTAAATTTATTTAATTAATTATTACAATTTTGTGTAATGATTATAATATTTAATTAGTTTTTCAATGGCTTTTGTGTCGTCTTTTTTGTTTTAATACATATAAGGGTTTGTACCTCCATAATTTTTTCTGTATGTATATTATGCTTCCTGAAACCCAATCGCATGCATGTGAATATGTTTGTACTATTGATTATGTTGTTATAAGACGTGGACCATGCCAAGAAGTGGTACTATCCTAGACGAGTTGTGAAAACATTGGACCGGGGGTGAGTTGCGATATGATTCAAGTCCCAACCCAGGTATTATACCCCTAGGTCATGGTTGATCCATTGAGTTTAAATGGATCAAACAATATTATATGTTCAAGATCGGTCGGCTAGTTTATTTAATTTATTCATTATTTATTATTTTATAAATATTCATGTTTTTGGGAACACATAAAATAATAAACAAATAATTCATAAAAACACAATACAATGTTTTTCTATTAACGCATGTTAAGTTGTGAAGGTGGAAACATAGAATGAATATTTTATATAAAATGATTACATTCTTTGAGAAATAATAAAAACCCTCAATGTAATATTAGGTCATGAATGTCTTTCATCATTTACATTTGAACAAAATCAGGTGTATGGGGTGATCGTAATCCCTAGTTGAGAGTGACTCCTACTACTAGGGAGTTATTATGTAAATGATGAGTTTACTTAACTAGATATAGTCACAGAGAAGTATTAATAGCTATATTTCTATCACTATAGAGGAAAATAGTTATGGGAATCAAGGTTATGATTCTAAGAAGCTTTGAATTTACGCAATAGTTCAAGGAACTGCAAGTCAATGTAGTTGGTCAGTCTAATGCTTACCTTGAAAATATCCAAGTAGTGGTGTAGCTATAGCTTAGACTATTATGGGATGTTTCAAGGATCCTTATCACTTGAATACTCAAGTGATAGAGTATTTCGAATCAAGTATTTAGGGATGCTAGGCTTCGATAAAATAGTAAGAGGTGTTTAATGATTTAATTAATTAATCAATAATGTCTAAAAGGTAATCAAGATAAATTAATAACTGCTAAATTTATTTATTATAGACAAGATGGAAATCATCAATACCACTGGTTCATTATCACTATGATCAATTCTAGATAAAGAAAATATTTTTACCATCCATAACTTCCAAGAGTCGTACTGGTGCTTGTGCATAGTACTACTCCAAGTGAGGAAGCTTTATGCGATAATTTCCGCACTCCCTATAGAGCTCCCTCAGGTAGCAAGAAAGGAAGATAAAGACAAATATAAGGATCATGAAGATGATGCACTGGATTTATAATGATCTCATTATTGCCTCCTTAATACAGAGATTTTTGACTTTCATTATTAATTACAATATGAATAACATGAAGAATTATCTCACATACCTATTGGATTTCATTCTCCAATATGATAAGGATATGAAGAATAAAAAATCTCCAGTCCTTATGGTGAATAAGAGGATGAAGGGTAAGGGGTCTAAGGCTAAGCCCAAGCCGAAGACACATATACACCATCTTTCCAAAAATACAAAGATACGGAGGGAGGCAAATGAGAAGGAGGTTGTTTTATTTTAATGTGTAAATAAAGTCCATGAGAATAAGAATTAAAAAGTTGTAAAGAATAATCAAGGCAACGCTTTTGCTTCAGGTGTTTTTTCCATTGAATGCAATCTGTCTTTATCTACAAGTTGGGTATTTGATACATCATGTGGGTCAAAATTTTGTATTCACATATAGGAACCAAGTAGATTCAAGAATATTTTAAAGGGAGAGGTGAATTTCTGAGCTACAAATAGTGTGAGACTAGCAACCTTGGCAGTGGGAAATTATCATCAGACCTTTGTGTTCCACCATTTTTGAATAGTATCATAACATCATTATTTTTTATATGTCACCTGGTATTATTTATATCAAATTACCTTTTTATGTATGTTTACTTCCTTTGTTTCCATTATTACTTCTTCTTATGGTTTATGTATATATTTCACTATTGTGATCCACTATGATTATGAGGTTATAGTCTCTCCACCATACAATAATTTACCATCATTTCTAGTTAGAAACCTCTAGTATATAGGGAAAAGCGCTTGAGCTCATGTTACCAACTAGGTTCAGTTACTTATAAGTGATCCATGTCCAAGATGTTACATGTTGTTGTCAATGCGTTGGGTTTAAAATCACAAGGAGATGTAGTTTGGGAGTCTTTTAATGTTTGTAAAGGGATGGAGGAGATTGCAACAATGCATCTTGATGTGGGGAAGAGCATTGGACGAGTTTGTCTTAATTAGATGATCATGGATTCATCCTTGATGCATTGGGTGGAGGATTTATAGTGGGTATACTTTTAGGTAGAGGTGATGTGTGGTTGTATTGGCCATGATGATGCCCCTGATGGATGGTCGGGGATGGTTAGAACTAGGTGTTATTTTAGGGAAGGTTTTTTGTTCCATTGGGAGTGTGTGAGGAAGTTTTTTGTGAGTTTCATGGATCACCTTTAGCAGTGAAATCTAGTGTGACAAATGTGTATCATGGATTGAGGAGGTAGCTTGGGTGATCGGGGATGAAACAGTCAATGATAGAGTTTGTGGTGAGGTGTCTTGTTTATCAGCAGTTGAAAGTGGAAAACCATGTTCTTGGAGGTTTGTTACAATCCTTGGATGTTACCATCTGGAAATTGGAAGACATCTCAATGGATTTCATCATTGGGTTACCCTGGGCTTAGGGAGGTTGTGTTATAGTTTGGGTGATAGTGGACCGACTAACTAAGACATCTCATTTGCAGGTGATCCACGAATTGAGTGTCGTGGATGTATTGTCAAGGCAGTATGTGGATGATGTGGTTAGGATTCATGGGGTACTAAGGACCATCATTTATGATCAGGATCCTCATTTACCTCATAGATCTGGAGGGGATTAAAACATGTTGTTGGATCTCAGTTGCGTCTTAGCACTACTTCCCACCATCAAAAAGAGGGGAAAACATAGAAAATTATCCAAACGCTGGAGGATATGTTACAATCTTTCATCCTGCACTTTGGTGGATCATGGTTAAGGAACCTAGATATGGTCGAGTTTGCATACAACAATAGATATCACTCATCTATTATCATGGATTCATTTTAGGTATTGTATGGATGGTCGTTTCATTCCCCATCATGCTAGATGAAAGTTGGGGAGTCAGCAATCCTTGGTCCTGATGTGGTGCAAAGCATGACTGAGAAGATCCAGTTAGTATTAGAGAGGATGAGAGTGGTGAAGGATTATTAGAAGGCCTATTTTTATCATAGGTGGAGGCCCTTGGAGTTTGAGTTTAAATACCATGTGTTCCTGAGAGTCTCTACTCGATGTGGGAAATAGAGGTTTGGAATGGGAGTAAGATTTTTCCCCAATTTGTTGGGCCTTTTGAGGTGTTGGAGAATGTTGGTGTGGTAGCATATCAGTTGGCACTTCCACTATGACTAGCGATGATCTAAGATGTCTTCCACATATCTCGTCTTCTTTGATATCTTCATGATGACTCATATGTCTTTGATTGGGGAGAGTTGGATATCGAGGACGATGCCACATTCGTGGAGCGACCAGTAGATATTCAGGGTCTTCAAGAGAAGATGATGCATGGGTGAACCATTCCCTTGGTTTGTGTGTTGTGGAGGCATGGTGGTCTGGAGGATAGTACTTGGGAGTGATAGGCACAAATGCATTCCTAGTAACAAAAGTTATTTTGAGCATTTCCCTATTCCTTTTTTCTATTGATGTGTTGTTTAGATCTTTTTATTTTATGAGATGTGTTTTGGTTTAATGTTGTGATGTGTATTAAAGATTATGACATATGAAATGGGAAAACATGATTCCAAATCAAGATATGTAATACTTTTACACGATTAAAACCATGTGGGAGATTCATTTCCGCCCAAAGTGGATAATATCTTGACATGGAAAATGGGATTCCTTGATTTTTGTGCTTGGGATAGTTGTTTGTATAGGCCATGGAAATCATTAGTTTTGGATATGTGGAGGTTGAGATGGTTGTGCTGATGGTTGTGTGTAAATGAGGTGGATTGTGGTATGTTCCATGTGATGTGGTGTTGTGCCCGGTGAGATGTGGTGATGTGGTTGTGCGGTATGTTTTTTGGGTGTTTCAGTTTGGCATGTTTGGATGGTGGTAGTGTTAAGGTATAACTGGAACACTAAGAGGTATCTTATGGGGTGGTTGTTTAGGCCCCTTTCTTTTATTTGGGTTTGGTTTTTATTCTCAAGGTAAATAATCATTTGAGATGTATCTAATGTAATGGACTATGCCTTCCCGACCTATTACTTTGTCAGTTTGGGTGTTAGAGGTGTTTTTTAGGAGGCTCATAGAGGTTCTGAGGAGGTTGGAGATGCAAAAAAACTATTTTGGGTTTTCACATCGTAAAAGGGTGATTTATGATTTAAGTGTTTGGTTTACAACTTATGTGGCCGTCTAGTTTACAACTTATGTTTAGCAGGGAGTATAGTTTGAAACAGGTTTACATTGTAAAATAGAAGTTTATAGAATAAATATTTTTTGTGGAAAAAGGGGTTTATGGCCTAAGAGTTGGTTTTATGGGTTGTAATATATGGGTCTGTGGAATTTATGGAATAAACTTTTAATTTATGCCATGAATCAGGTGATTCTCACCCTATATATAACGTGAAGACTTGGACAAACCCTACCATTAAGCCTTCTCTTCTCTCATTTGGTGTATGAAACCAAGGTGATTTTAAGAGACCTTCCCTCCCATATTCCCTTGCCTTGATCCTTAGGATCATTTGGTTGATCTTTCTAAATCGGTGGTGAGTTATTCTCTCTATCCTCATGTTTTCCTTCTGTTTTTATTATGGGGATTCACTACAGTGTTTTTGTTTTGGTTTGGGGTATGTTTGGATTGTGTTTTGATTACCCCTTGGTGTGGTTCAAGTTGATCTAAGGTTTACTTGTGTGCTTATGGTTTTCGAGCTGATTCTTCTTCACCCTGTGGTGCGCAGCGAGATTAGAAATATTTCTTAAGGTAAGGGATCCTTGTTCTCTCCCTTTATATATTTTATTTGTAGGTATTTCATTTTTTTCATTTCCTTTGGGTGGATATTAAGGGTTTTATTAATGAATATAAATAATTTGAATAGTATAAAATTTATTTATATGGGGAGTGAACGCATGTTTTACTACTTTCGATGTTATTGTTGATGATTTTATGTCATGTTGTTATCTTTCTGAAAATAAAGTTTGTTGGGAGCCCTATTTTCTCTGTAGATGATATGTTTTGAGAACTATGTTATGTTTTTCTGTGATCACCCCTTGAATAAAAGTATAAAGAACATAAATTTGGATAATAAATTTTTTTTCCATGGAAACATGGTTTGTGTGATAATATGCATGCTAAGTAAACAAGTAATGTGATGAAATCCCTTGAATAAATGTGGAAGTCAGTATTTTTTTTATTGTGTATGCTTGTGATTATTTTGTTTCCCTACATGTTTTGGGTTTTTGTGTGGTGATGGATGTGACCAGATGGATTGTGTGATGTGGGGTTGTGATGTAGTGGTTGGTTGGCATGGATGTAATGTGGTCAGTTGTGTGGTTGTGGTGCGTGATGGTGATGATGTGTGGCGATGTTGTGTCATGTGGTAGTGTTGTGAGATGAGGTTGTATTATGTGTTGGTTGAGTAATGTGTTTGTCGTGGTGAGATTTATTTTTTGATGTGGTGTGGTGGCGATGGTTGATGTGGCGTGGTGGAAACAATTGATTTGAGTTGGACTAGTTGTGGTGTGGTGTGTTTGTGTTAGTTGCCTGATTATCCATGGAATGAATTGTAATGTTGAATAAAATGAATAAACGAATGGGTTAATAAATGAATAAAATAATGGGATGTGTAATTTTGAAATAAATGGATTATTAATGGGAGTCTATGGAAACTCATTAAATCTAGCAAGTGGTATGACCTGTAATTGAAAGTGGGCATGTGCATCTTTGTGTGGTGGTTTTGTGGTGTGATTAATTAGTAGAAACAATGGTTATGGTGGTTAATGTGTGGTGTGGTGGTGTTGGTGTGGTTTGAACTAGTGAATTCATTGTGAACCCATAGGTTGGGTATTGTGTGACATTATATATATCATGTATTTTTTGTTATTTCTATATGCTCCCCACTCGAGCTTGATAACCATACCAATTATTAGTGGTTCTGGATTCTGAGTGTTTTCTCTAATATCTGGGATGGCGGTGATATGGATGGCTAGATACCCCCTCTTCCCCACTCTTCCTTCAGTAGTGATGGCCAGGTGTATTCGAGTAATATGTGGTGTGATGGACCAGGTGTATTCAGGGGAGATAGAGTGATGAGGCAATGATATGATGTGATGGACTAGGTGTCTTTGGGTAGGATGTGATGTGATGTGATATGTAGTGGGGTCATGTGTGGTAGGAACATGTCTTGATTTTGATGTCCTTTTCATTCATTTTACCCTACTGCTATGGTTATGTGATGAGTTCAGGTGTGATGGAACTGGTGTCTTTGGGTGAGATGAGATGTGAGGTAATGATACATGATGCTAGACCTTGTGAGGGTGGAGTAGGTAGAGATGCATCCTGACCCACATCAAAGATATTTTGCGATATATGATATGTATGTAAGATATGGGATCATAGGACATTTGATGTTGGGGTGTGAGAGTAGAAATCAGTGGGGATGCGGCAATGGAGCACCTTTCTTTGTAATGATCTCGATGTTATATTACTATATTGGATGCATGATTTAGTGAGTGAGCCATGAAGAGGTTGGTATTGGTTACTTGACTAGTTTAGGTGTTTTTTGGTTCTTTTATTTGTTTACTGGAGCATTATAATGCTCTTTTCACATGTGCACTTGAGACCTTTGGTATGATCCTACTGAGTATATTTCTATGCTCAGCCTATGTATATAAACTATTTTTCAGGTTTCCAATAGGACTTCAGGGACCGAGGTGGACATTACTGACTTGTTTTAGAGTTTCTATTGAGTTTCTGTTATAGGAATTATCTTTTAGTATTCTAATTTAATACTTTTATTTGTATCTTTTGACATTGTACATGCATTGTGGGATGGTTCTGGGTTTAATTTTATATTATATGATGGAGTTTCTTGGTGGTTGTGTATCTTATCTCCTTATACTATTTTATATTATAGGTTTATGCCTCCCATATGTGATATTTTTTATACCCTTAGTATTTTTTTCCAACTCAGGGCCTACTAGAGGTGGGACTCTGGGGGTCATTATCTCTCTTCCTTCATTGCGATATCTTTAGAGGGATGGGGTCGTGACACGAATTCTCAAGGATATGATTTAAGCATGCATTCTTGATTTTGGTGGTTCTTGGGAGAAACATATTTCTCTAGTCAAAATTTCTTATAACAAAATTTATCTATCTTTGATTAAAATGGATCTTTTTGAGGCTCTGTATGGGCGACCATGTTGATCTCTTCTCTATTGGTCGGAGTTGGGTGAGTGCTCCTTGTTGGGGCCAAGCAATATTTTGAAGATGACATAAAAGGTAAAATTAATTTGAATGAGGTTAATAATAGATTTAATCCATTATAAATCTTATGTTAATCAACAACATCATTCATTGGAGTTTTTGGTAGTTGGTCGAGTGTTTCTGGTGGTGTCTCCCAGGTTGGAACACTATAAGTTGGGGAGACAGGGTAAGTTGGCTTCGTGGTATGTCAGACCATTTAAAGCCATGGAGTGCCTCAAGAAGGTGGAATATCGGTTAGCTTTACCACCTAGGTTAACATCTATTCATAATTTCTTCCATGTCTCCTAGTTTAATAAATACCATTTGGACATGTCCCATGTGATTGAATGGGAGGATCTTTATATATAGCTCGATACCTCTATTGTTGAGAAATATGTTAATATATTTGATCATCATAATAAGGTGTTGTGTGGTGATTTGATTACCTTATTTCATGTGTTATGATAGTGTGTTCAGGATAGGAATGAGACATGGGAGCATGAAGTGCTGGTGAGGGAGAAATGGCCTCACATTTTCACAGATTCAGAACCTTAAGGATTTTTTGGGGGAAGAAAGTATAATGGTGGGGAGAATTGTGACAATCATCAAGTCAGCAATATGTATTTATTTGAGTTTTATTTATTATTTAATTGATTCTTGGATTTTTTAGAAGTTAACGGTGGGCAAGCTAAAGTTTTGGAGAAACATCCTGGTGCACATGGTTAGTGCACAGTTTGTAGTAATTGTACACCTGACCATGCGAGAGGGGTGTTTGGGGGGGGGGGCAGTGTGGTTTCACATGGTTTACACACTATTTCTATAACCACATAGACTATCAAATAAAAACATAAAACTATTTTTGTGTCATGACCTGTCCCTCGGGGCCCGTGCCGTGACTAACCCCAAGCCCACCTTCCATAGGCCAGGGGTTGGTGACTAACACCAGAAAGGTGTATCCCTAAAATGGGAAGTCATTTCCTTTAAACCTATACAAACACATAGTCCAAGAACACAAAAATATTAAACCATGAAGTAAAACTGTAGTAGTAAAAGTGTGTACTAAAAGTAAAGGGGCTAGAATACAAGCCCAACTAAAAGATACAATACAACAGAAAATAGAAAATAGCTCATGAGATTGTTCTCCACAGATCCTACCTGAAGGCTAGGTACAGCTCATCTCCACATCTCTCCACGTCAACCAGTGACCTCCGTGTACCGTCGGGTCTTGGCTCCTAAAGTCTCAGCTGAGCTGCTTGTCATCTGCACAAGACACAACAAGGTTTGGGCGAAGCCCGTGCAGGGGTGAGTATAACAATACCCAGTAGGGACCTCAAGACCCTCGAAGGTCTCTCAGAATTCCACAAATCATGATATCAACCACAAATCACAAATAAAAAGACTCAACTCAAACCAGGTATATAACTCAGAGTTTGGGAATAAAGATGATTAGTCTTAATCTATATCATTTTATTCCATTAGAAAGTTTCCACAACTAAACCATGAAGGAGTTTTTCCATTATCGATCCACATAGGGTCATATGTCACTAATCCATGACGGGCCACTCTAAGGCTGGTCCTTGTCAGGTCGCACACTGTTGATCCACACAAGTTCACTAGAATGTTGATCCACATAGGGTATCTATGATGTTGATCCACAGAGGGTTTCTAGAATGCTAATCCACACAGGGTCGCTATGATGATGATCCACACAGGGTCTCCATTATGTCGATCCACACAAGTTCGTTATGATGTTGATCTACACAGGGTCTCTATAATTTTAATCCAAACAGGGTCACTATGATGTTGGTCCACATAGGGTCTCTCTTCAATTGATAGCCAACCACAAGATTCTCCACACCCAGTGCGCTCAAGTTATTTAGTATCTACTCCTCAAGATATCGGTCATGCCTCAATTGCCACAGAATTCCAAAAAGGAGTAACCCAAAGTACCTCTATGTTGTAAGGGTCCCAACGCGATAGACAGTGTGTCAATCGGACGCCCGACCTGTGAGTTATAGGCATTTTAGTGCTGAGGGCCTGGTTGGATCCGGATTCAATCCAACCCAACCGTACTTCACTTTCTCCAAAACTCAATTGGGTAATCCCAAAAGAACCATCTCAATCCAAGGATTCCATCTCCATAGATGGTTCGTCAAACGGACGTCTGGTTTGTGAGATATGGCCTTTTAAACGTAACAGGGCCGAAAAGGGTCCGCGTTCGGTCCGACCCGGTCGGACCGACCCGACCCACCCCATCCTGGGCTGACATGACCCAGTTTGGGTCGACCTGGGTCTGACCCGGCCCGAGTTGGCTGGGTTGTGGGCTCAGCTCAGTGGGCTGCGGATAGGCCCATGGATGGAGCGGTCCGCCAACCGGGCGACCGCGTGGTGTCCCTCCCCCTTCCTGAATGGAAAAGCCGCTCGGGGTATTAAATCGGAGGTGCCACATGGAACCACCCTCTTGTTAGAGGGACCCCTGGGGTACGGGTCCCCTTCAACTCCACCGTAGCTTTGAATCTGCGGCCTCCTCATTGTGACGCACGACGGTGCACCACTTTCCACCAATGCGGTCGGCCAAGAGTCAGCTGCCCCTACTACCGTCGTGACTTGATTTCGTGGCTTCGCTCCATGTTGTGAGACGACGCGCTTCCAACTGCCACTATGGCCGACTGATTCCAGCCGCTGTCGTCGCCCGCTGGCACTGTTCGTCGGTCCCGCATCCGTGGATATTCCACAGGCCACCGGGTGAGCTTCGGTGGTCTGTTTTCCCTTCTAAACGCGCCTATGGGCCTCCCGAGTTTTTTTCGTCACTTCATGGATCCCGGATTCTAATTGTAGTTGAGTTCAAACTACACCCACGAAGAACCCAACAAAACCGAAGTGGCGGAGGGTCCAGGCCTTGTTCATTTGACCCGCGCCCTCCACGTTAGCATCATAACAAGAGGGTAGAAATTAATTCATCATAGATAAACTATAACCCTTTTAATACTTCCGTGATTCATCATTCTTTTCAAAAACAAGAAAAAAGAAACAATTCACTTGAATTTAAACAAAAAACCCCTACCTCGGAATCAGAGGTGACGTCGTGGTTGTGGAAGAAGAATCCACGCTTGAAGAAGCTATCGACCTTCATCAATCCCAGATCGATTCCTCCAACAACGTTATTAGAGCCTCCATTATTCATTGGTGGAAGATGTCGTGGTACTTCTCCAGAGGTTCCTCACATCCGTGTCAAAAACCCAAACCCGAGCCTCATTTAAATAGAGGGGGAAAGGTGATTAACGCAATGAGAGATTAATGAGGTTCACTAATGAATGAACCTCTTAATCTATCAACAGTGTGGTTACAAAAAAAGATTCAAGCCATTAAATGGATTGAAAACTCAGTGGTCCCACCACCACCGCTCAACTGTTGGTAGATTAATAAAATAAAAATTTTATGTCATTTTATTATTCTTTAAAATTTCCAAAAACTAACTTTTTCTCCTAACCGACTACGATCGAAGTTAATCCTCCCTTAAGAGAATCCTAGTGCTGTGAATTCAACGGTGCCCTTGGATTTTTAATATGAGCATCGGTTTAAAAGATAGAAAATACCACCCTCACATTTACATAACGTACCTTAAAAAAATTTCAAAAATCTATTTCGGGCACACCGGGCCTCAGAATCAAGCACCTTCAATTTTCACAGACTCGTAATAATCCCAAATAATTTAAAAATATATATATATATGGAATTTCTGGGTCTTTACATTCTCCCCACATTAGATATTTTCATCCCCAAAAGCTACAAAAAAACTAGGGGAACAAATGGGGGTACTAATCACATATCTGAGCCTCCCACTCCTAGGTGCTCTCCTGGAGGTTCCTATACTGCCAACAAACTCACACTAGAGGAATCAACCGCCCTCAAAGGATTCATTCTTGTCGATCCTCTATCTCCACCGGAAACTCTGCAAATGTCACCCCATCATTGATGTCCATCTCTCCCCAGCCAATAATGTGTGATGGATCATTCACTTACCTCCTCAGCTGTGACACATGGAAAACATTATGCACCTGGTGCATCTATGGGGGAAGATATAGACAATATGCCACCTCGCCTACTCTATTGAGGATCTAAAAAGGTATGATGAACCTCGGAGATAGATTTTCACCCCATCCAAACCTTTGTAATCCTTATCGAGGTGAGACCCATAGGAAGACATGGTCTCCCTCCTCAAACTCCAAGTGTATCTTTCTACTGTCAGCATAAGACTTCTGTCGGCTTTGTGCAGTCTTCATCCTCTCCTAGATGATCTGAACCTTCTCCATGGTATCCTGTACTAACTCTGGACCCATAAGTGTGTACTCCCCTGGGTATGTCCAGCATAGTGATGATCTGCAAGGTTTCCCATACAGGGCCTCAAATGGAGCCATGAAGACGGTGGAGTGATAACTGTTGTTGTAAGAAAACTCCACTAGTGGTAGGTGGTCCTCCCAACTGTGGACAAAGTCAAGGACACAAGAATGAAGCATGTCCCCGAGTGTCTGAATGGTCTGCTCCATCTGACCATCTGTCTGAGGATAGAATTTGGTGGTCAAGCGTAGCTGAGTCCTGAATGCCTCATATGATACCTTCCATAAATGGGATGTAAAAAGAGCATCTCAATCTGAGATGATCATCTATATAACCCCATGAAGTTGTATAATCTCATGTACGTATAGATGTCATAAGCTCTCTACTTATCCCTGCTCTTGGATGGGTAGGAAGTGGGCCAACTTGTTGAGTCGGTCAATGATCACCTAGATGTAATCATAGCCCTTGGGCGTACGTAGTAGCCCCATCACAAAGTCCATGGATATACCACCCCACTTTCACTCTGGTACCTCAAGTGTTTGAGATATGCCTGCTGGTACCTGATGCTCATTCTTCACTTGCTAAGAAGTGAGGCATTGTGAGACGAACTCTTCCACTGCTTTTTTCATCCTTGATCACCAGTACTGATGCCGGAGGTCATAGTACATCTTCGCCACTCCATGATGTACCTCAAAAGGGGGTGTATGGAACTCCCTCAACACCTCCTCTCGTAGCGTCACTGGCACTATAGTGAATTCTATGAAGAGGGTGACATGCTCTCCACCTTCAAAAAGTCTATCAGGAGCCTATCCTAAGGATATCTGAGCATGTAGGGCCTCATAGTCTATGTCCCCAAGTTGTGCCTCCATGACTTGCTAAAGGAGTGGGGGAGTAACTATCATATACTAGAGGTAAGTTTCTCCATCAATATCCACAAAGGATAACTGCAACGCGTCTAGCTACTCTGTCTCCTCACTCAGAAACTATAGACCAGACCTCCTGCTGAATGCGTCTGCTACTACGTTCCCCTTCCTATGAGTGTATACTATCTCAAATTTGTAGTCCTAGAGGAACTCTAGACATCGTTGTTGTATCAGGTTAAGTTCCTTTTGTGAGAAGATATGCTTGAGACTCTTGTGATTAGAGTAGACTGTAAAACGTTCACCCATCAAGTAGTGCTGCCACATCTTCAGCGCAAAGACCACTGTTTCTAACTCCAGGTCATGGGTATCATATTTCTTCTCATGTTGTCTCAATTTTCATGAGTCGTAGGCAATCACTTCTTGATCCTGCATCAGGACACAACCTAGTCCGGTCCTTGATGCATCGCAGTAGACGACATACCCAATGCCCTCTTCTGGTAGCCTCAATATGGGGGCACTCATCAGTCTCTGTCTATAGCATCCTGCCTCTTTATCACATAAACTTTCATTACATTTTACAAAACTGAGGATCTTTAAGGTTTAGTGTCTTGGAAACCAGGAACTTTAAACATGAAAACATAAAACATTCTTCTAAAACACTTGAAAGGATTCTCCTCATGTTCATCCTAGGTTCATTACTGCATCACATAACCTGGGAGCATACATCAAAAGAAAGGGTGAGAAAAAAGCCCAGTAAGGAAAACAAGAGAAACATTTTACATGTGAACTTGAGATACTTCAATAAGGTCATGAAAAAAGAACTTTAAGGCATGAGAATGAAATAAGGAGGCATATCATAATAAAAATCACATTTTTTATAACTTGAAAATGTGGCTACATCATTTAACATAGACAATCATGAACATATCACCAAGGTCCATCCCCAAGGTGTCATTTGAAAATTACCGAGGTTATTCACCAAGGTATCGTGAAAATTGTAATCTCTAGTGGTTACATCATTACCCAATGCATTGGAGCGCTATCAGGGCGCACCCTTAAATTTTCCTTTATTATCATGTGTTCCACATATATCATCATCAAAAATTTCATAAATAACCCATATATAATAAAATAAATGGGTTTCATTTCATAATCACAACGTTTTAAAAACTGCTTTAAAGACATGATCTTTACGTCACTTTAAAACCCACAGAAAAGGAAGGTGGGTCTCATGTATGTAAATCCCAGAATTTAAAATAGAACATTTTGGTATATATGTCAATACCGCTTTAGAAGGAAGATCTTTGAGTATTCACTTAATAATATAAAATAACTTTAGAAAAAGAGAGGGACATTTTGAGACGGAAATTCTGCAGCATAACGGCTATGTTACGAGGTTTTAGAAGACATTAAAAAGAGAGGGAAAATGGGTCAAACATTCATAAATGACCCATAAAATAGTAGATGGACATAATAAGAAGGATACATGATCATGGTAATGAAATTTCAAGGAAATACCATTTGAAATGAAAAACATGGAAGGAAGACAAAAATTAGATTTCTCTTATGAAAGTTCGGCAGCCTAACAACGTTACTTAAACTTCAACAAAAATGATTTGAAAAGATCAAATAGGGTCTCTCATCATGTGAAAATAAGAGTTAAGTATGATAGATATAGAGATAATGCCTCAACATAATTAAAAATGAACTTGAAAGACTTGACATGAAAGTAGAACTTTGAGAAGAATGAGAAAGGTGAAATAATCCCCTAAAAATTCGGCAGCCTAACGGCGCCACTTAAAACATCAAAATACTGAATTGAAGAGATCAAATGGGGTCTCTCATCATATGAACATAAGAGTCCAGTATGATAGGTATAGAGATCATACCCCAACATAAAAAAAAGGAACTTGAAGGAATTGACATGATAGTAGAACTTCAAAACGAGAAGGGTGAAGAACCACTTAAAAATTCGGCAGCCTAACGGCGCCACTTAAAACATCAAAATACTGAATTGAAGAGATCAAATGGGGTCTCTCATCATATGATCATAAAAGATCAGTATGATAAATTTAGAGATCATACCCCAACATAATAAAAAGGAACTTGAAATACTTTACATGAAATTAGATCTTGAAAAATGAGAAGGGAGAAAGAATCTGTTACAAAAATGTCGGCAGCCTAACGGCGCCACTTAAAACTTCATAAAACGAAATAATGAGAGTAAGAGGGGATCTCTCATTATATGTACATGAAAAGGGAAGTATGAGGAGTATAAAATAACATCCTCCAACATAAGAACATGGAGCATAAAAGGAATGACATAAAAGAGATTACTTGAAATGAAAGAGAGAGGTCGGATCCCTTACCTTAAAACATAACTCTTAAAACTCAAAGGTTGGGACCTTGAGGGCTTGGGGGCACCATGGGAGGACTCCTTGGGAGGTAATGAGACCATAACTTCATTGGGGGAGATTGGGGAGTCGAATGGATGAGAGGATGGCTTGGCATTTATAGGGAAAGTGAGGGGACAAGGCATTAATGGCAAAGGGACACCTCATTAGTGGTTTTGGCAAAACCATGGGCTTGCCCATGGTATTTTCCCATGGTATTGGCCACTTGGGACACCTCATACCTTATCTCACTATTCATAATTCGAACATATTGATTACAAACTTAATACATCATTTAATGATGTCATTAAACACCCGTAACTTAAAACTGTATTTTCACTATTCATCGAAAATTCAACTTTCTCAGAATAATCCCAAAATTTCACCTTAACAAAATATCAACGCTCTGATTACAAATATGAACTCCATTTTATAAAAATAATTTTCTAAATATTTTTAATTTAATTTTTAAATAAAAACACTATTCACCGAAAATTCATTTTTTTCAGAACAAACCCCAAAATTTACCATAGCATAATATCGGTGCTCTGAGTTCAAAAATGAAACCCGTTTTATAAAAATAATTATCTAAATATTTTTAATTAAATTTTTAATTGAAAAACACTATTCACCCGAAAAAAACTAATACTTGAATAATAATTTATGAAACTGTTATTTAACCATTTTATTGAATCACATTACTTAATCAAGGTGCCTAGATTATATTAATACTTTCTTTAAGTGAGATTACTAATCCATTTGGACACATTACTAATCCTAATCATAAAATCACTATTCATAATTTACTATTCATCAAAAATTAAGTTGATCTTATTAGACTCTAAATTTTGTACTGAACATAATTGTAGAAGACCATTTTTCGAAAATCATTACACATTTTTAATTATTTAAGGTTTACACAACCATTTTTAAAATATCTTTTTTCTAAAATTCATCAAAAATATTCATACTATATTTATACGGTCATTTGAAAATTCATAAACTTCATCATAAGAAGAAATCCCAATTTTTATTTAAAACAAAGGATTACACAAGGCAGTTACGGTCTCCTTACATAGCCCCTTATCACACCAGCATAGGACCTAAGTGTAAGGTGTGCTAAGGTGAGAGAATCCGAGGGAGGCTCGGCCAACATCGCACGAGTAGTAATTTCTATCAGTTTGAACTTCTCACGAAGGCGATCCCGTTCTAGCTTTATACGATGAAGTTCAGCTTGGGATTGGTCCAGAGCAAAGCCCAGTGGTGCTACCTCCTTCCCAAGTTCTGTTAGATGGGCTTCTATTGGTCCAAGACTACTGGGTGAGGCCATCAAATCTTCTTTCTATATTAATTAACCAAGATTACTTGTATTTAGAGACAATAATCAAAACATTTAGTTTCCAGTGGTCATATTGACCAATGGTCATATAACAGTCAAAAACCAACAGTATCATTTTAATTATACTCATGTTATCAAATGAAACATTTTTGTTGAGTATAAAAATAAAATAACACATAAAATTAGGAAACAAGATTTTTTCAAAATTTCGGGTTGTTACAATCTTCCCCTCTTAAGAAATTGCATCCTCGCAATTTTTTAAAATTATGTTTTGAAATTTCATTGAAAGTCCCACATCAGAAAAGGAGTCAGTAAAACTATTACTTTAAAATAAAGAAAGGGAAGTACAAAGGTCACCCGAGTTATCCCACACTAGGATTCCATGTAGGAAAACATGGACATGGAGGAGAAAACAAAGGGTCAAGTTTTGAGGGAGAGTGACAGAGAACATGATTAGGAGAAAGTTAACCATAAGAAAAACCCAAACTTATGATGTGTGTAAACGATCTTTGATTACCTAGTAGGAAACGTAAACAAACAACGTTTTTGTTTTACATTCCTTTTCATAATTTTGAGGAATTCATTTACAACATAGAACAAAAACATAAGGAAATATATCTACCTTCATGTAGAGTTTCACCCTTTAATAATTTTCTACCAAAACTAATCTTTTCTCCCAAACGATGAGCATTCAAAATTACTTGGTCTCATCAAAACACAAGAATCATCTTCTAGAGAATCACATAATCCACAAAAGATTAACTATCTATTTCTTCTATCTTTAAACATTATCCCAAAAACAGAAAGGGTAAGGTTAAACAACTCTTCAAAAAGGAAGAATCCCATAAGAATGGAAACTAATTTTAAATCTTCAATGTTCCATGGTAATACCCAAAGTTCATCATAGACCATCCCATAAATAACGGTCCTTAAAATTACTCAAAATAAACCAAACTAAGATTGAAACCCAAATACAAGAAGGATTTGATAACATAGTCTTCCAAAATAAACTTCATTGTTCATCTCCAAACAACATCAACCACTCATAACATCTTATAACAAAATTATCTAAACTAAACATATTTTACCCAAGATAGGTTAATAATTCCCATAAGTAACCTAAATTACTATAATTCCACCATAAATTCATCGATTCTTCAAAATATAAGTCAACCTTACTCCTTAATGAAAATACCGTAGTAATCTATTTACCTCGATCATATAGGGTCCCTAAAATAGTGAACGTATTCCAAAATAAAAATCATCTTTTAATCCCCTAATCACCTCTGTCATATTAATACGACAATCATCGCATTTCCTATCACATTGGTTTTTGGGACATGTTCTTCTATTTCCCGCCATTAACTAAGAAAAGAAACTATAATTAGGGCTTATTTACTTAGCTAATAATCATGAAAAGAAAACTTTAAGCATAAAAGGATAAACATGTAGAATAAAAGTATATCCTCACTTGTAATCCCCTAGGTTCCAATCTAGGTTATCCATGATCATATATTCTTATGTGAATCTTTATTTTGTTTTATCCTTGTTCCTTTAATAATGGTTCATACTAAGCTTATGAATTTACCAAAGCATATCCCCCGGGAGTGTCGTAACCAAGAGTGCAGCAAGGCCCGTTGTCGTGTACCAGTTCCCGTTCGAGTCTAGCTCAAAGCGGTGTTTTCAGGTTTTACCCCTATGTACATCTGTGCCAGAGCCACCTCTACCTGCTCGTATCCAGACATGGATGTATTTGCTTGGAAACCCCTTACTCAATACTCACCAAAATACCAGGAAGATTTCCTATATTTAAACTTTTCTATAGGGTTCTTCCTAGATTTTTCATATCCTAATTTCCACAAATAACTAAACCATCCTTTGATACCAACTATAGCATCCCGCCTCTTTATCACATAAACTTTCATTACATTTTACAAAACCGAGGATCTTTAAGGTTTAGTGTCTTGGAAACCAGGAACTTTAAACATGAAAACATAAAACATTCTTCTAAAACCCTTGAAAGTATTCTCCTCATGTTCATCCTAGGTTCATTACTACATCACATAACCTGGGAGCATACATCAAAAGAAAGGGTGAGCAAAAAGCCCAGTAAGGAAAACAAGAGAAACATTTTACATGTGAACTTGAGATACTTCAATAAGGTCATGAAAAAAGAACTTTAAGGCATGAGAATGAAATAAGGAGGCATATCATAATAAAAATCACATTTTTTATAACTTGAAAATGTGGCTACATCATTTAACATAGAAAATCATGAACATATCACCAAGGTCCATCCCCAAGGTGTCGTTTGAAAATTACCAAGGTTATTCACCAAGGTATCGTGAAAATTGTAATCTCTAGTGGCTACATCATTACCCAATGCATTGGAGCGCTATCAGGGCACACCCTTAAATTTGCCTTTATTATCATGTGAGCCACATATATCATCATCAAACATTTCATAAATAACCCATATAGCATAAACTAAATGGGTTTCATTTCATAATCACAACGTTTTAAAAACTGCTTTAAAGACATGATCTTTACGTCACTTTAAAACCCACAGAAAAGGAAGGTGGGTCTCATGTATGTAAATCCCAGAATTTAAAATAGAACATTTTGGTATATATTTGAATACCCCTTTAGAAGGAAGATCTTTGATTATTCACTTAATAATATAAAAGAACTTTAGAAAAAGAGAGGGACATTTTGAGACGGAAATTTTGCAGCATAACGGCTATGTTACGAGGTTTTAGAAGACATTAAAAAGAGAGGGAAAATGGGTCAAACATTCATAAATGACCCATAAAATAGTAGATGGACAGAATAAGAAGGATACATGATCATGGTAATGAAATTTCAAGGACATACCATTTGAAATGAAAAACATGGAAGGAAGACAAAAATTATATTTCTCTTATGAAAGTTCGGCAGCCTAACGACGTTACTTAAACTTCAACATAAATGATTTGAAAAGATCAAATAGGGTCTCTCATCATGTGAACATAAGAGTTCAGTATGATAGATATAGAGATAATGCCCCAACATAATTAAAAAGGAACTTGAAAGACTTGACATGAAAGTAGAACTTTGAAAAGAATGAGAAAGGTGAAAGAATCCCCTAAAAATTCGGCAGCCTAACGGCGCCACTTAAAACTTCAAAATACTGAATTGAAGAGATCAAATGGGGTCTCTCATCATATGAACATAAGAGTCCAGTATGATAGGTATAGAGATCATACCCCAACATAACAAAAAGAAACTTGAAGGAATTGACATGAAAGTAGAACTTCAAAACGAGAAGGGTGAAGAACCACTTAAAAATTCGGCAGCCTAACGGCGCCATTTAAAACATCAAAATACTGAATTGAAGAGATCAAATGGGGTCTCTCATCATATGATCATAAAATATCAGTATGATAAATTTAGATATCATACCCCAACATAATAAAAAGGAACTTGAAATACTTTACATGAAATTAGATCTTGAAAAATGAGAAGGGAGAAAGAATCTGTTACAAAAATGTCGGCAGCCTAACGGCGCCACTTAAAACTTCATAAAACGAAATAATGAGAGTAAGAGGGGATCTCTAATTATATGTATATGAAAAGGGCAGTAAGAGGAGTATAAAAGAACATCCTCCAACATAAGAACATGGAGCATAAAAGGAATGACATAAAAGAGATTACTTGAAATGAAAGAGAGAGGTCGGATCCCTTACCTTAAAACATAACTCTTAAAACTCAAAGGTTGGGACCTTGAGGGCTTGGGGCACCATGGGAGGACTCCTTGGGAGGTAATGAGACCATAACTTCGTTGGGGGAGAGTGGGGAGTCGAATGGATGAGAGGATGGCTTGGCTTTTATAGGGAAAGTGAGGGGACAAGGCATTAATGGCAAAGGGACACCTCATTAGTGGTTTTGGCAAAACCATGGGCTTGCCCATGGTATTTGCCCATGGTATTGGCCACTTGGGACACCTCATACCTTATCTCACTATTCATAATTCTTACATATTGATTACAAACTTAATACATCATTTAATGATGTCATTAAACACCCGTAACTTAAAAACTGTATTTTCACTATTCATCGAAAATTCAACTTTCTCAGAATAATCCCAAAATTTCACCTTAACCAAATATCAACGCTCTGATTACAAATATGAACTCCATTTTATAAAAATTATTTTCTAAATATTTTTAATTTAATTTTTAAATAAAAACACTATTCACCAAAAATTCATTTTTTTCAGAAAAAACCCCAAAAATTACCATAGCATAATATCGGTTCTCTGAGTTCAAAAATGAAACCCGTTTTATAAAAATAATTATCTAAATATTTTTAATTAAATTTTTAATTAAAAAAAACTATTCACCCAAAAAAACTAATACTTGAATAATAATTTATGAAACCGTTATTTAACCATTTTATTGAATCACATTACTTAATCAAGGTGCCTAGATTATATTAATACTTTCTTTAAGTGAGATTACTAATCCATTTGGACACATTACTAATCCTAATCATAAAATCACTATTCATAATTTATTATTCATCAAAAATTAAGTTGATCTTATTAGACTCTAAATTTCGTACTGAACATAATTGTAGAAGACTATTTTTCGAAACTCATTACACATTTTTAATTATTTAAGGTTTACACAACCATTTTTAAAATATCTTTTTTCTAAAATTCATCAAAAATATGCATACTATATTTATCCGGTCATTTGAAAATTCATAAACTTCATCATAAGAAGAAATCCCAATTTTTATTTAAAACAAAGGATTACACAAGGCAGTTACGGTCTCCTTACATAGCCCCTTATCACACCAGCATAGGACCTAAGTGTAAGGTGTGCTAAGGTGAGAGAATCTGAGGGAGGCTCGGCCAACATCGCACGAGTAGTAATTTCTATCAGTTTGAACTTCTCGCGAAGGCGATCCCGTTCTAGCTTTATACGATGAAGTTCAGCTTGGGATTGGTCCAGAGCAAAGCCCAGTGGTGCTACCTCCTTCCCAAGTTCTGTTAGATGGGCTTCGATTGGTCCAAGACTACTGGGTGAGGCCATCGAATCTTCTTTCTATATTAATTAACCAGGATTACTTGTATTTAGAGACAATAATAAAAACATTTAGTTTCCAGTGGTCATATTGACAAATGGTCATATAACAGTCAAAAACCAACAGTATCATTTTAATTATACTCATGTTATCAAATGAAACATTTTTGTTGAGTATAAAAATAAAATAACACATAAAATTAGGAAACAAGATTTATTCAAAATTCCGGGTTGTTACACTGCCTCAGCTCTTAAAAACTCTGTTGGCATCTCTTCATCCACACAAAGGGATATCCCTTCTTTTTCAAAGATGACAAGGTTGTCGCAACTCTAGAAAATTCAGGTACGAATATATGGTATTACCCAGCCAATCCTAGGAAACTTCACACCTCGGTCACACTCCTGGGTGGCTCCCAAGCAAGCACTACCTCTATCTTCGCCGGATCCACTGCAACTCCAGCCTCCGAGATAACATGCCCCAGGAAGTGGACTTCTTACATCCAAAACTGGCACTTCGAGAGATTACCTTCAATCTAGTAGTAAAAGTTTGAACTGAAAGTAAAGGGTCCAGAATACAAGCCCAAATGAAAGATACAATACAACAGAAAATATAAAATAGCTCCTGAGATCGTCTACCATGGATCCTACCTAAAGGGTAGGTATAGCTCGTCTCCATACCTCTCTATGCCAACCATTCACCTCTGTGTACCTCCTAGTCCTGGCTTCTAAAGTCTCAGTCGAGATGCTCATTGTCTACACAAGACACAAAAGGTACGGGCAAAGCCCATGTAGGGGTGAGTATAATAATACCTAGTAGGGACCCCAAGACCCCCTAAGGTCTCTCATAATTCCACAAAGGAATACCACAAATCATGATATCAATTAAAAATCCCAAATAAAAAGACTCAACTCAAACCAGGTATACAAATCAGAGTTCGAGAATAAAGATTATTAGTATTAAGCTATATCATTTTATTCCATTAAAAAGTTTCCACAACTAAACCAAGAAGGAGTTGTTCCATTGTCGATCCACACATGGTCATATGTTACTGATCCACGACGGGCCACTCTGAGGTCGGTCCTTGTCAGGTCGCACACTGCTGATCCACATAGGGTCGCTATAATGTTGATCCACAAAGGGTTTATATGATGTTGATCCACACAAGGTCACTAGAATACTGATCCACATAGGGTCACTATGATGCTGATCCACACAGGATCTATATGATGTTGATCCACACATGGTTGATATGATGTTGATCCACACAGGGTCACTATGATGTTGATCCACACAGGTTCTCTATGATGATGATCCACACAGGGTCACTATAATACTAATCCACACAGGGTTACTATTTAATTGACAGCCAACCATAGGTTTCTCCGCACCTGGTGCGCTCAAGTTTTGTAGTATCTGCACCTCAAGATATCATTTTTGTCTCAACTGGAACGAATTTCCACAAAGGAGTAACACAAAGGACCTCCATGTCTTAAGGGTCCCAACATGATAGATGGCACTGAGTATATCAAGATGTCGTCAATGAAAACCACCACAAATTGATTTAGGTAAGGCTATAAGATCATGTTCATGAGCCCCGTAAACACTTCAGAAGCATTTTTCACACTGAAGGGAATTACCAAGAACTCATAGTGGCCATACTAAAATCTTAAGGTTGTCTTCGGTACGTCCTCATCCCATACCCCGAGCTGATGAAAGCCTAATCGGAGGTCTATCCTTGAAAACCATTGAGCTCCCTTCAACTGGTTGAAGAGATCATCAATTCTTTGGAGTGGATACTTGTTCTTCATGGTCACCTAGTTCAGGTTCCGATAGTCCATGCAAAGCCTCAGACTCCCATCTGCCTTCTTGGCAAAAAAAATCAGGGATTCCCATGGAGAAACACTGGGCCTTATGAACCCCTTCCTCTTCAAGTCCTCCAACTGTACCTGCAAATCAAGAAGCTCTATAGGATCCATCCGATATGTTGGTGTAGATATCGGTTTCATCCTAGGGAACAGGTCGATATAGAAGTCTACCTCTCTACGATGAGGTAGTCCTGGAACATCATCAGGAAAGACATCAGTATACTAGTCCACCAGTACAGGATAACTCGGACTCTTCACGCCAACTTCTCCGAGGGTAAGGCTATCCAACTGATGTGTGATCAGATGCACCCTCCTTTAAGAAAGTCTATCCTATGCTTTAAAGGTTCCCTTCTCACTGGTGAAGGAAAACCTGGTACCATCCTCGCGGACACACCGCACTTTTCACCTAAAAAAATCAATCTAATCATGAACTGTGGATAACTAGTCCATACCCAAGATGACATCGTAAGGCCTCGACGCTGATACTAGGAGATCCCATCCAAAGCTCTCGCCTCCTAGAGTAATCCCACACTAACAGAAATAGTGTGTAATCATTGAATCCTCTCATGTAGGAGTCTTTAATCACAAGAATTAAGCCAATGGCTCTACCAGAATCTCTAAGCTCCGAACGAGAGTTGTGGAAATGAAAGAGTGACTAGAACCTGTGTCTATAAGTACTGCAGCTAGGGTGGAGTAGATACAGATCATACCTCGAATCATCTCTGGAGCACCATGATCATAGGTCTTAGCAACCTGAAGTTGTGCACATCTCTGTCCGCCTACTCCCTGAGGTCAGGGTGGACCACCTGGAGGTGGTGGTGGTAGAACCTCAAATCGCCACCCACCACCTACTGCATGGCCTGCTCCTTTTCCATGTCTTTCACCCTACAAACCTCCTCACTTGAATCTATTCCTCTACCTCGACGGTCCCTCGACCATCTATTGATCATTAGTATGGTGGGTCGGGTAGTTGTGATCCATGGGACCCTGCCCGCCTCATGTGAAGCGTAGTCTGCTCCTCTTCCGGCATGTTCTCCCTCGTGAGCTCTGCACCTCTGATCCTACATCCTGGGTACATCCTCCAGAAGGTCTGGCCTTCTTAGACCTCTGCATTATCTACCTACTGCTAGCTACAAATGACTAGGCTACCTATCATCTGGTGGTGTCACTCACCATCAGTTTCTGCTCAGCTAAGAATATCTCCACCAATAATGCTCACTCAATTACTCCAACCTGCATCGAGATATTGAGCAATATCATTGATGCTCTGATCTCCTGGTAGAGACCCTGCTCAAAGGTTTGGGCCCTGAAGAAAGGGTTTCGTACCATGTCGGTGGAGTAGCATGAGAGGTCAGTGAATATCACCGAGTACTAGGATACTATCAGGCTGCCTAGATGTAAGTATAGGAGCTCTTGAATATGCACATAACATAGAGTTTCTAGAAGGAAATTCACCCTGAAGAGGCTCTCAAAGTTCATCCAGGTGAGGGTCGTCTCATCGTGCAACTGGAGCATCAGGATCCACCATCTCCCTAATGTGCCTTGGAAGAGGCTAGTAGCTAGGATCACCATCTTCTCTATTGGTGTCTCAAACAAGAGAAAAACTTATGCTATAGCCTCCAGCTAATCCTCAGCTGTCTGGGGATCTGTCTCTCCTTGAAAACTCAGAGGCCTCTACTGTTGGAACTCGTGCAATGCACTTAGTCAGCATGCATCATCCTCTAGTGGGGATAGTGGCAAGAGCTTCCCAATGTGTATTGGTGTTGCTGGTGAACCACCCGAAGGTGCTATCGCTGTAAGAGGGTCTTGCACCGAAGCCTCATCGCTCGTTGGGCCATCATTGTGAACTCTCTCTGGAATCTTGGTTGGCTGTCTACGTAGAGGTATCCTAAAAAGAATCAGGTGCACCACAGTCAATAAGTTATACCTGGTGAGCTGACTCAAAAGAGATCAAAAGTAAAACATTTCCAAAACACACGCAATCAGTGTTTTCATTAACTGAGTTAGAAATAAGAATTTAGGGTCCTAGTGTATGGATACGTCGGTCGTCGCACCAAAACTGGACTCCCCAAACTAAAAACCACACTCAAAACACTTAACATTATTGCTCCATTGGAAAGATCAAAGTCCTAGTTCTTTTATAGAACCTACTCCTGTGATACCACTTTGTCACAACCCATCCTCAGGGGCCCATTCTGTGATTAACCCCAAGCCCACCTTCCATAGGCCAGGGGTTGGCGACTAGCACCAGAAAGGCATATCCCTAAAACGGGAAGGACTTTCCATTAAACCTGTACAAACACACAATCAAAGAAAACAACAAGATGCAACCACGAAGTAAAACTGCAGTAGTAAAAGTTTGAACTGAAAGTAAAGGGGCCAGAATACAAGCCCAAATGAAAGATACAATACAAAAGAAAATATAAAATAGCTCCTGAGATCGTCTACCATGGATCCTACCTAAAGGGTAGGTATAGCTCGTCTCCATACCTCTCTATGCCAACCATTCACCTCTGTGTACCTCCTAGTCCTGGCTTCTAAAGTCTCAGTCGAGATGCTCATTGTCTACACAAGACACAAAAGGTACGGGAAAAGCCCATGTAGGGGTGAGTATAATAATACCTAGTAGGGACCCCAAGACCCCCTAAGGTCTCTCATAATTCCACAAAGGAATACCACAAATCATGATATCAATTAAAAATCCCAAATAAAAAGACTCAACTCAAACCAGGTATACAAATCAGAGTTCGAGAATAAAGATTATTAGTATTAAGCTATATCATTTTATTCCATTAAAAAGTTTCCACAACTAAACCAAGAAGGAGTTGTTCCATTGTCGATCCACACATGGTTATATGTTACTGATCCACGACGGGCCACTCTGAGGCCGGTCCTTGTCAGGTCGCACACTGCTGATCCACATAGGGTCGCTATAATGTTGATCCACAAAGGGTTTATATGATGTTGATCCACACAAGGTCACTAGAATACTGATCCACATAGGGTCACTATGATGCTGATCCACACAGGATCTATATGATGTTGATCCACACATGGTTGATATGATGTTGATCCACACAGGGTCACTATGATGTTGATCCACACAGGTTCTCTATGATGATGATCCACACAGGGTCACTATAATACTGATCCACACAGGGTTACTATTTAATTAACAGCCAACCATAGGTTTCTCCGCACCTGGTGCGCTCAAGTTCTGTAGTATCTGCACCTCAAGATATCATTTTTGTCTCAACTGGAACGAATTTCCACAAAGGAGTAACACAAAGGACCTCCATGTCTTAAGGGTCCCAACATGATAGATGGCACATCAATCGGACGCCCGATATGTGAGTTATAGTCATTTTAGTGCCGAGAGCCAGATTGGATTCGGGTTCGATCCAACCCGGCCATACTCTAACTTTCTCCAAAACTCAGGTGGAGTATCTCAAAAGGAACGTCTCATTCCAAGGATTCTAGTTTTGTAGATGGTTCATCAAAAATACATCTGGTATGTGATATATAGCCTTTTAAGCGTAATCGGGCCGAAAAGGGTTGGGTTCGGTCCGACCCACCCCATCCTGGGCTGGCCCGAATGGGCTGGGCCGTGGGCTTGGACCACTAGGCCATGGACCGGCCCGATGGATAGCACATTCAGCCATTTGGGTGACCACGTGGAGTTTCTCACCCTTCTTGAATGGAAAAGTCATTCATAGTATTAAATCGGTGGCACCACGTGGCACCGCCCTCCTGTCAGTAGGACCCGCGGGGTGTGGGTCCCCTTCACCTCCATTGCGGCTTTGAAGTCATGGCCTCCTCGCCATGTCGCATGACATTGTGCCGCCTTCCACCAATGTGACCGGCTGAGAGATGGCTGCCCCTGCTGCCGTCGAGGCTCAATGTTGCGGCTCCCCTCCACAGCATGCGACGGGGCGCCGCCCGCTGCCACTGTGGCCGGCCGATGCCAGCTGCTTCTGACAGATCTTTTACAGGCCACCGGGTGAGCTCCGGTGGTCCATTTTTCCTTCTGAATGCTCCTACGAGCCTCCTGAGTTTCTATTGTCACTATGTGGCTCCCGGATTTGAATTATCATCGAGTTCAAACTACTCCCATGAAGAATGTGACAAAACCGAAGCGATGGAGGGTCCAAGCCTTATTTTTTTGGCCTACACCCTCTGCATGAGCATCATAACAATCAAGTAGTAATTAATTCATCGTAGATAAACTATAACCCATTAAATACTTACGTGATTTGTCATTATTTTCAAGAACGAGAAAAAGAAACAATTCACTTGAATTTAAACAAAAACCCCAACCTCGGAATCGGAGGTGACATCGTGGTGGTGGAAAAAGAATATATGCTTGAATAAGACATCAGCGTTCATCGATCCCAGATCGATTCCTCTAACAATGTCGTTAGAGCCTCTGTTAATCGTTGGTGGAAGATGTCGTGGTACTTCGCCAGAGGTTCCTCACAGCCGTGTCAAAAACCCAAACTCAAGCCTCATTTAAATAGAGGGGGAAAGGTGATTAACTCAATGAGAGATTAATGAGGTTCATTAATTAATGAACCTCTTAATCTCTCAATGATGTGGTTACAAAAACAAAGAGTCAAGCCATTAAATTGCTTGACAACTCAGCAGTCCCACCATTGCCGCTCAACCATTGGTAGAATAATAAAATAACAGTTTTATATCATTTTATAATTCTTTAAAAAGTCCAAAAAATAACTTTTTATCCTAACTGACTATGGTCAAAGTTAATCCTCCCTTAAGTGAATCTCAGCACTATGGATTTAATGGTGCCCTCATATTTTTAATCTGATCATTGGTTCAAAAGATATAAAACTTTGCATGTGCGTTTACTGAATGTACCTTAAAAAAAGTTCAAAAATCTATTCTGGGCACACCTGGTCTCGGAATCAAGCACTGTTAATTTTTGCAGACTCGTAATAATCCCAAATAATTTTTAAAAAAAAAATATATGGAATTTATGGGTCTTTACATTTTGTAAATGGGAGGTTACCTACATGGTTGGCGCACAATTTGGAAAATCATGCATCCAAATCGTGTGATCTACCAATATACTTAAAAATGAAAAATGACCAGAGTAACCATGTTAAGATTTAAACTCATTTCCACCCTTCTTCCTCTCACTCATCTGTCTCATTCCCTCCTTTCCATGGAAACTATTCCCCACTTGCCTCTTTTTTGTTCTCCCTTGATTCTTGGTCGATTTCTTCAAGGTGAGGCTCGATTTCTCATGGTTTCCTCCTCCACCCTTCTCCTCTTACCTTGTTCTTCCATTTCCATGGAGTCTAGAAACCTTATTTCTCTATGTGGGGCTAAACCTAGGGCTATATTTATGGATTCAATGAAATTTATTTATGGTTTAGTCTTTTTAGGATCATCTCTTCTCGTTCCTAATGATGCCTAGTGAAGGAGACATGTTTTTCTTAATTTTGAGGTAGGTGTCTCTACTAAATGGGTCTCTCCCATGGATTAAATGGTTTTACTGTGGTTAAATCTAATTAATTGTGTATGTTATGAGTTATTTAGGGATACTATATGATCATTCATGGTGACTCATGATGTGTGTTATATTTAAAATCATTTTTAAATGGATTTATTTAAAAATGGGCTATGTTCCCAACAAGTGCTTGATGAAATGTTTTAAAGAGGAAAATGGTTCCAAATGAATCTTTAAAGGGTATTTCAAATGGAATTTACATTGGATTTTATTTTTCCCTATTTATGTGATGATAATCATGGATTATGTTTATGTTGATTATTGAAAGAACATGTGAGACCTTGGGTGATTGGTAACCTAGATGGATGCAACCCTTAGTATAGATTTTGAACTAACTAGGGTTAATAGACTAGTTATATTGAGTGTGTCGATGGTATGGATTAGTTCCTTGAAGGGATGATTGAGATCTTGTGGATAGATGACTAGGTTCACCTATGTCGTCTAGAGTTATTAGGGCTATTCCTAGTTTCCTTAGAACCATAGGTCAATCCCATTATGTTTTTGTTTTGTTGCTTATTGCATATTGCATGATTGAGCTTATGATATCTTGTATGCCATGTTTCCCTCTATTTATTTTTACTAATGACTCATTCGTTGTGTTTTAGAACTTGGTCCAATTTTATAAAATTAAAGGGATTTATGGAAATTTTTTCAAATGAAAATGGATTTCAAACTAGAACTAATTGTATGCATGGTGGTAGAAATTTTATAGATTCATAGTGGTATCCTATTGGGTTTTGGTGTCTCACCCTACATATTTCATTATTCAAATGAAAACTTGTTTTTGAAATACATAATTAAAGGAAATGGAACCATGAATTTTGGTGACACTTCTTGAGATTCATCGTCCTTTCGTGTTCTAGTGATGTAAGTGGTTGTGGGTCATGAGGAGTGTTGGGCTCTCACGAGGCATTTTTGGTTCCTTGGTGTTTTGGGGTTATTTTTTATCAGACTTTGTATATTTTTTCATCTTGTATATGAATGTTTTTTATTACTCAGTTTATGATTATGGAATGTTTCATATGATTTATGGTTATTTTTATTATTGTTTATAATCTAGTTGTTTGTATTTATATTTTGAAACTCTTTCATTTAATGGAATATGTATCCAATCTCTAGATGGGTTATATCAAATTTATATGAGTAATTTGCATGTTGTTGATTTGGTCTCTGAGGGTGAAACTATTCCCAAATGGTCACATTGTGATACCCTAATGCTTTTTTCTAGCCTGCGATTATCAGTAACATTCTTTGGGCCTTGTGATGGGCTGGCTTGGGTGACGGGTCGAGTTTACCCGAACCAGTTCGTTACATGGGGGTCATACTCGATCTTGTTATCGGCTCATAAGGAGTCACTGTGAGGTTTCTTCATGATACATGGGGTATGTAACCTATATATGAATGTAATATTTTTGTGTGTGTAGGTTGGAGACTCTAGCAGTGGAGTGACAAGAAAATTGAGTAATTCTTTAAGAGATGCAATTTGTTTCTTTTATATTTTGTTTTTGGACATCTTGGTTAAAGTTTCCCTTGGATATTGTTATTTTGTCTAAAGTGTCCAGTGTCTTTCATTGTTCATTGTATATGTTATTACATTTTCACCTTTATATAGGACATTTCATTTGAGGATTATAGTTTGTAATACATGGATCAGTTTTGTTGTAATAGTGGGTTCCCTAGACCTAACTAAATGGTATTTTTTTATTACCATATCATATAAAAAATGAGTTATGAATGATGTATTCTTACAATAATAGTTTTTATATTTTTTCATCCACTATTTATATGGAAATTTCCTTAGATTACTTATTGTATCAAAAGGTTATAGAAATTACCAGGCTATAATGGGATCCTAGAGATACCATGATAGTAATCTTAAACATTTGTTTTATGGTCTAGATACATCATGTCGACTGGACAAGGATGATGTCTGGCCATCAGGTGTTGGGGGCTCATAAGCATTGAGACTTTTTCTCATGAAATTCATGCTTGGTGATCTCAAGTAGATGAGATCATGAGGACTGACCCATCAATAGGAACACCACAAGTTTCATGTGTCATTGATTTTTTCTATCTGCAAACACATGTAATTGTCTCCTAACTTGAGATTATTATCTTTATATTCCATATGATTACATACTTTGATGTAAGATTGGAATTATGAAATTTATTTTGTAGCGATGTAATTTTTGTTAGATGTGTCATTTCTGGTACGACATTGATTGAATAATAAAGATAGAATTTTTCACTTCTAAAAGGAAGTGATATCTCCATCCTAGTTGATTAGGATGGTAGTACCTTTACTAAATCCATGAAAATGATAGAAGAAGGTAAGTTTGACTAGTTATGTCAACAAACTATAAAGCAATAAAGGATGATGACACAAAATGTATTTCCTACTTTATGAGATATCATGAGACAAAGAGATTGTATTACATAGCATGTGTTCGAAAGAAATGTTTTCATTGATGTAACTTTTCATTATCTCCTTATGAGTCTTTATGGGTTACTAGACTCCTCTCCTAATCTATTAATAGTATTGACTACTATCGAGATAAGGGTCTATATGTCACACACTTAGAATATTCAAAAGTCTGATTTAATCTTATGAATAAGAGTATAGGACATGGTGGGACCCACCAAGGGGTCCAAGATATGTCCAATTACAAATGATCTCCAAGTAATAAATAAATTCATTATTATTTGAGTATATAATGATTGGATTTGAATTTATTTATTTAACTTATTTACAAGTATTAAAGTAAATACATGAAAAAATATTATACGAACAAATATAATTTCAATATTCAAGGTTCGTTTAATATTTTCTAGAACGGAAAATCGAGTTAATAGATTTATTTTATCACATAATATATTTATTATATTACAAGAAAGTGATAAAAATATAAATGATATTTATGACTTAGTAAAAAAATCATAAGATATTGTTTATGGATTATTTAATATGTAAAAACATATTCTGGGGTCATAGAGCCTTTTACGGATATTTTTGTACCTAGATATTTAAAGGAGGACACTCTTGAATGGGAACTATTCACTGTAAGTTTTGAGGGCCTATCTCTCCTCTCTCCCACTTCCTAGAGATAGAAGCTGATGATCCAAGAAACCGATCCAAGTTATTCTACACATATTAAAGGATTGTTGTAGTAGTGATCATCAGGACGTTGAAGGATATTCCTATAGACTTTCAAAACATGTGTGGATGATCTAAAGGGATTTGTATTTAGTCCCTTTGAGAAATTTTTATCAGTGACGAATGATTGAGGAATTTGACTTTATATCAAACAAGGTAATTGTTCATTTTATTTTTGTGCTTAAATATTTTATGTGGGATCCTCGAGCCTTCGTACCAGGTTTTGTATTGCCAGAGTTGATGTAGTTGCGTCAATCCAAAAATGAAAATTTTAAATCCCTGACTCATCTGCTTTTGTTGCATGCCCCGGTACCATCAATTTTTATCAGAGGGACCATGTGAATTTTTAAGACAAAAAAAGTTATGTTTTCATTAAATTCGTGAAGAGGCAGTATCATTGCCATAGAATGTGATTCAATCCTACATCGGACAGACAAGTTGCGATCATCTGAAGTCATGAATCAAATTAATATTAATATTACTAGTATAATGTTGAAGAACATATATATATTTTTATATGTTTTTTTGTACCCAGATGAGTCGATGTAAGAAATTTCCAGTGAAACCCCCTATTCCAGCCGGATTTTGGTGGCCAGAACCATCCTGGCAGGTGGCTCAATATTCCAAAAAATGTGTGGAATTTTTTTTGAAGGACTAAAATCATAGGCATTTCAAAACTTTAAAAAACCCATAAAGTATGGCATAGGGGTTCCTGGTTGTATACACACTAGGAAAAAAGAAAAACAAAAAAACATGGTTATCGATTAGTGCTACATGCACCCAAGTCGCACGCCTCCCTTCTTGATAGACCCTCCCACTAGAACACCCTCTCTTGGCCTCCCTAGGTACCCCTCTCGCCGGTCTCAGGCCAAGATTCCACCTTGACCTGCTTCCTCTGCATCGCCAGATCCAGAACGACAGCTATTCTGCTAACACACCCTCCCTCAACTGGCCTCTAGCTTGTGTCACTTGGCCAGATCATCATCATCCCCAATGCTCAGTCTACCGCCTCTCATCATCCAGGCCACCGCTCATGTTGTCCCCTTTAGCCAAATTTGGTGACTCCACCCACAGTCGGAACCTCCCCTCCCAGCAATGCTCCCACCGGCACCTCCCCTCCTTGCTACACTTTTATCAGCCTTTCCCACCAACCTCCCTACACCTCCCCTCATCCCCACATGTAGTGAACATGGTGCCTCTTGTCGGCCGATCTGCTACCAAGATGGGTCATCCTATGCCAGGATAGGGCAGGTTAGACCCTTACCTAACCTACTCTACCCATTATGCATCTAAACTAGGCCTGAAACCCCTTTTAGTGATTTTCTAGGCTACATAGGGCCCGAGAAAAATTTAATGATTTAAAAAATTAATTTAAAAAATGTTGGTATTTAAATTGAATTCAGTTTGGGACCACGTGGAATATATTAATTGAATTAAAAATAGAATGAAATATTTAAATTTATTTAATGTCATTGACATATTTTTATCAAAAATTTAATTTTTATTATGAATTTAATTTTCCAATCGACTAATCTTGAGCATCGACTAACCAATGTATCTCTGGAATTTAATTTATTTAATTATTTATTACAATCGCATGAGATGCATGTAATATTAAATTTATTTTGAAGATATGCACATTGTCTTTCTCTGCCTAGTATGTATAAGGGTATTCACATCCATTAATATAAATTTGTATGTATTTTTTAACTTTCCTGGGTGTGTATATTATGTCGATGACATTGTGAGATGTGGACCATGCCGAGATGATACAGTATTCCAGGTGATATGGGGATACGTTGGACCAGGATGTGAGCTGTAATATGATATATGACTCAGGTATTACACCCCTAGTTCATGGTTGATCCATTGAGTTTAAATGGATCAATGTCACGACCCGTCCCACGGGGCCCGTTCCGTGACTTCCCCAAGCCCACATCCTGAAGGTCAGGGGTTGGCGACTAACGTCGAAGGTGTCAAACTGCAAGTTGGAGGCATTTTATTGAGTACCTGTATGCACACACACACCCAACCAAGTCCCACACACTAAAAGGAAACAAATATCACTAAAACAAAGCTGAGTACAAGTACAACTAATACAAGTGGGCCAGAATACAAACCCAAAAAAAGAACTGAAAATAGAAAAGTACAAAAAGGAAACTATGATGGTCATCCACAGAAAACACCACCTGATCATGAGAGTAGTGTAGATTCTAGAATCCAAAGTAGAATGTCTCATCCACTCGATCCTACTAGGCCCCACCTGGTCCTAGGACACCAATTACACCATCGTAGCATCTGTCGGTCCTGTCTCCCTGAGCACCTTTGGGTCCTGGTCCACCGAAGTCTCTGTCGAAACGCTGATCGTCTGCACCAGACATAACACCTATGGGAAAAGCCCGTGCCGGGGTGAGTAACAAAATACTCAGTAGTGACCCCAAAATGAAAAGGAAAGACCATACATCAATCCTCAAAATGGAGCACGAAGAGAAAAACAACTCACACCAAGTATACATTTAGGGTGGTGATAGTAGAAACATCAGTCATATCATCGAACACCTTGGTTGTTAGAGAAAACCTCCTCTATCAAGTACAGCGGGCCTGCTAAGTCACACATAAGTGCTTCCCACTAACCCTGGACTGCTTAGGTACACCTTCTCATTGCGTACTGTGGGCTTGCAAAGTCACAAAGAAGTGATTTCCACAGATCTTGGACAACTGAGGTACTCATCCTCATTGCGTACTGTGGGCCTACAAAGTCACACAAAAGTGCTTCCCACCATGGGCTTGAAAAGTCACATAGAAGTGCCACTTACTGAGCTATAGTCGAGTCACACAGAGTCGAAAGTCAGCAGTCTTCAGGTCTCATCCAACTGCAGGGTTCCGTACATAGTGCACCTGGGAGAACCACTCCTCAAGCCATTTATCACATATAAAATTCCATGAAAGCCTCCTCAGGTCATGATAAAAGATCCGCCTCATCGAGAGGGTCCCAATGCCGCAAATGTCTCATTAATTGGATGTCTGGTTTGCAAGTTATTAGCCTTTTAGTGAACAGGGGTCGGTTGCGTCTGGGCCTGGTTCGACCCAACCAACCCGACCTAGGGGTCCCACATACCCCATTTTAATTCGATTGACTCGAACTAACCCAGTTTAGGTCTGGGTTGGTTTGGTCTGGCCTTGCTAGTGGGATAGGCCCAATGGGCCTCGCTGGACCCAGCCCAGTTTGGTCAAGGTTCCAGCCCGTCGGGTCTCCTGGAAACCCGGTCTAGTCTGACCTAACTCGAATAGTGTGGGTCCAGCCCACTGGTATAGGTCCGGCCCACCGGAATAGGTTCGGCCTGCTGGATGGGGCACAGCCTGCAAGCTTGAAGCCAAACCCACACGGTACGGGCCGGTGGTGCGTCGCCTGGCTAGGACGCATGGGGCCCTCCTTCTGCGGTTGCGTGACCGCGGCTCACTGAACCACCCGAATGGCCCTGACACAGGCCATCCCTCCATGTGGATCTAGGCGGTGCCACGTCTCCCCGCTGTAGCCACAGTGCTCCGACGAGCACACCACACCCTCTGCCCGCAGCCACCGGTAGATGTTCGGTGGACCACCGAACGCGTTCTGGTGGTCCGTTCTTTGCGCCTCCTACACCTGCACTCCTTGGGGAACATCTCCTTCACTGAAAAGGTCCCAAAATCATCTTGACGCCACTTTGAGGGTGCATCCACAAATAAAAAACACATCGTAGGTACTTGGACCTTTTTCGTGTTGGCCCGCACCCTCTGCATTAAAGGTTTTTAATCATGGGAGGTATGGGGATTTTAGTCCAATCAACAAATGATAATTTTAACCCCAGTTAAAGAAAATCCCAAAAAAAATTACCCTCCCACATAAACTCATGATTTTTTGATCAACTTTTTCTTGGGTTGATCCGCATTCATCATTTCTAGAATAAGAATGGGGAATAACCTGCACAAATTAAACCCCTGCCTCTTTAACGTTCATTGTTGCAGCATTACGTCCTCGAGGTTTCAAGATGTCAACGTCATTCGTCAGTTCCAGCTCTTTTCTTTGAGGTGCGTTGAAGATGTTTTACATCCTTCAGCATTTTTCATTATTCATTGGAGAGGAAGTTCATCAGAGGATTGTCAGAGAATCCTCACAGCTTAATTCCCCATTCCACTAACACATCAACCAAAATAAAAGGAAAACATGTCGCATCATTTCTGTTACATTGTGACGTTGTGTCGTTACACTGTTTCATTTATGAAACAGCATCATTGTTACATGTCATTAAAGTGTCATTAAGTTGTGAGTTAATGATCCATTAATGAGCCTTACCAATTCACCTCATCGTTGCACTGCAGCGTCACCATCCGCCGCTCAATAGATAAGAAAATAAAATAAAATAACTTTTTAAAGTTATTTTATTATTTTTTGAAAAGTCCAAAAATTAACTTTTCCATTCAGCCCTTTCTAGCCAAGGTTAAGTCCTTTCAAGGCTATCCCGATGTTCTGAATTCAATGGTGCCCTCAGATTTTTGATCTGAGCACCAGTTCAAAAGTTAGAAAAACCCGTTTGCACGTTTACTTAAATATACTTTAAAAAATTCAAAATTCCATTCTAGGCTCACCAGGCCTCGGAATCACGTGATTTCAAAGCGTGAGGTCTTAGAATAATTCCATATAATTTTCAAAAAATATATAACAAAATTTGGAGACATTACATTCTCCCCACCTTAGGGATTTACGTCCTCGAAATCCAAAATAGAAACTAATCAAACAGATAGGGGTACTAAGCACGAATCTGAGCCTCCTGCTCCCATGTGCTCTCCTAGAGATTCTTGTGCTACCACCGAACTCATACTAGAGGAATCAATCATCCACATTGGAACCTCTCTTGTTGATCCTCTATCTCTACTAGAAACTCTTCAAACATCTCCTCTTCGTCAATGTCCAGCTCACCCCAGTCGATGATGTGCAATGGATCATGCACATACCTCCTAATATGCAACACGTGGAAAACATCATGCACTCGGTTCATCTTTGGGGGAAGAGATAGGTGGTACACCACCTCTCCAACTCTACTGAAGATTTGAAAAGGTCTGATGAACCTCAGAGATAGCTTTCCGCCCCATCCAAATCTATGTATTCCTCGTCGGGGTGAGACCCAAAGGAATACATGATCACCCTCCTCAAACTCCAAGGGTCTATATCACCTATCATCATTAAACTTATTCCTGCTCTGTGTAGTCCTCATCCACTCTAGGATGATCGGCATCTTCTTGGTGGTAGCACGTACCAACTTTGGACCCATGAGTTTCGACTCCCCTTGGTCTGTCTAGCATAGGGGTGATCTATAAGGCCGCTCGTACAAGGCCTCAAATTATTTTATGCCAATGGTAGAGTGATAGTTGTTGTTGTATGAAAACTCCACCAGTGGAAAGTGGTCCTTCCTACTATGACCAAAATCCAGGACACAAGCATGTACCATGTCCTTCAAGGTCTATATGGTCTGCTCCATATGACCATCCATCTGGGGATGAAAAGCTGTGCTCAAGCACAGCTGTGTCCCGAACGCCTTCGGTAATCCCCTCCACAGCCGAGATGTAAAGTGATTGTAATGATCTGATATGATCATCGAAGGCACCCCATGAAGCCGCACTATCTTCTGGATGTAGAGGCATCCCAGTCCCTCTACCTATCCCTGCTCCCGAATGGGTAGGAAGTGAGCCGACTTGGTGATTCGGTCAACGATCACCCAGATAGAGTCGTGGCCCCTAGATGTGTGTGGTAACCCTGCCACAAATTCCATCGATATATCATCCCATTTCCACTCTGGTATATTGAGTAGTTGGGCCAAGCCTGCTAGAACCTGATGCTCAACCTTCACTTGCTGACAAGTGAGGAATCATGAAATGAACTTAGCCACCACTTTCTTCATCCCTGGCCACCAGTACTGACATCGGATGTCACAATACTTCTTCACCACTCCAGGATATACCGTCAAGGGGGTGTATGGAACTCCCTCAACACCTCCTCTCACAACATCACTAGAACTACGTTGTGCCCTTTAAAAAGGATGACGTGCTCCCCACCTATCAAAAATCCATCAGGAGTCCATCTTGAGAATAACTGAGCATGTCGGGCCTCATAGTCAATATCCACCAACTGTGCCTCCCTAACTCGTTGTAAGAGTGGGGGAGTAACAGTCATCGACTAAAAGTGGGCATCACTACCATCATCCATGAAGGATATCTGAATCATGGACAACTGCTATGTTACCTCACTCAATAGCTGCAAACTAGTCCTCCTACTGAGTGCGTCTGCCACCACGTTCCCCTTTCCATGAGTATAGACTATATCAAAGTCATAGTCCTGGAAGAACTCTAGCCATCATCTTTTTCTTAGTTTAGAACATTTTGGGGGAAGATATACCTGAGAATATTATGGTCGGAGTAAAATGTGAATTGTTCACCCATCAAGTAGTGCCGCCACATCTTCAAGACAAAGACCATTACTACTAACTTCAGGTCATGGGTTGCGTAGTTCTACTCATGTTGTATCAATTTTTGTGAGCCATAGGTGATCATTACTCTCTCCTTAACCAGGAAAAAACCCAGTCTAGTCCCTGATGTGTCGTAGTAAACTACATACTCAACACCTTCCTCTGGTAGTCTCAAGATGGGGCACTAGTCAGTCTCTACCTCAGCTCCTGGAAACTCTGTTGACATTTCTCCATCCACACGAAGGGATGTCCCTTCTGTGTCAAAGCTGATAAGGGTGCTTCTACTCTATAAAGTTTGGGCACAAACCTTTGATAGTAACCAGCCAACCCCAAGAAGCTCCGCACCTCAGTCACACTCATGGATGGCTCCCAAGCAAGCACTGCCTCTATCTTTACCGGATCCACTAAAACTCCAACCTCTAAGATGACGTGTCCCAAAAAGTGGAATTCCTAAATCCAAAACTAACACTTCGAGAGCATTCCATAAATATAGTGCTCTCGGAGTGTATTCAGGACTATCTATAGGTGTGTAGCATGCTCCTCCTATAACTCTGAGTACACCAAGATTTCATCAATGAAAACCAAAAAAAACTGGTCAAGGTAAGGCTGGAAGATCCTGTTCATGAGTCCCATGAACACTACTGGGGTGTTGTTCACACTAAAATGCATCACTAGGAACTCATAATGGTCGTACCAGCACCTGAAGGTTGTCTTCGGTAAATCCTCATCCCATACTCGGAGATGGTGATAGCCTGATCTGAGGTCTATCTTTGAGAACCACTCACCCCCTTCAGCTGGTTGAAGAGATCATCGATTCTTGGAAGTGGATACTTTTTTCTTCATGGTCACCTAGTTCAGGCGCCACAAGTCCATGCACAACCTCAAAATCCCATCTTCCTTCTTGGAAAAAAGCATCGGGGCTGCCCATGCTTAAACTATGGGACTTACAAACCCCTTCTCTTATAAGTCCTCCAGCTGTACCCTCAACTCACAAAGCTCCACAAGAGCCATCTGATATGTTGGTGTGACTATTTGTGTCATCCTGAGGTACTGGTCGATGCAAAAGTCTACCTCCCTACATGAAGGTAGTCCTAGAACATCCTTAAGAAAAACATCCTCATACTCATCCACCACTATAGGAAAGCTTGGACTCCTCTCAACCACTACACTAAGGGTGAGGCTAGCCAAATGGTGGGTGATCGGTTTCACCCTCCTCTGAGAAAATTGGTCTTATGATACAAGGGTTTCCTTATCACCGATGAAGGAAAACCTAATCCCATCTCCACAGACACACTGCACTGTACGCCTAAAACAGTTGATCTGAGCATGGACTGTGGATAACCAGTCCATACCAAGATGAAGTCGTAAGGCCTCGACACCGCTACTAGGAGATCTTAGCTAAAGCTCTTTCCTCCTAGAGTAATCTCACACTGTTAGAACTAGTGTGTAATCATTGAATCCCATTCCGTATAAGTCTCTAGTCATAAGGATCGAGCCAACAACTCCATCGAAATCTCTGAGCTCCAAACGAGAGTTGTGGAAAGGAAGGAGTGACTAGCACCTATGTCTATAAGAACTGCAGCTAGGGTTGAGAAGACAGAGATTGTACCTTGGATCATCTCTGGAGTGCCGTGGTCATAAGAATCCACTTCTTGAAGCTATGATCACCCCTATCTACCTACTCCCTGAGGTTGGGGTGGACCACCTGGGGGTGGTGGTGGTAACACCTCAAAATGTTTCCCACCTCCTGTTGTTAGACATGCTCCGCTACCACATCTACCACCCTATGGACCTCCTTGATCGAACTGATGCCTCTACCTCGGAAGACCCTCAAATGTATTCTAGTCATCTGTACGGTGGGTCGGGTAGTCACATGTCATGTGTCCCTGCCCACCGCACAAGAAGAAAATCCTGGTTCCCGAATGACTCCCTCTGGTATGGGAGCCCCACACTGCTGATCATGAGTCCTAGAGTCATCCTTTGAAAGACCTATCCCGTTTGGGCCCTCGCATCTGTTGTTTGCTGCCTGCTGAAGACTCTGCCACCTGGGGTCTGTTGGTAGCTCTAGTTGTGGGTGCCTGCTCTTCCAAGAAGTTATCTACCATAAGGGGTCGCTCCAGCACTCTAGATTGAGTAGGGATGTTGAGAGACAACACTGACACCTTGATCTCCCACCTGAGTCCCTGCTCAAAGGCTCAATCCATGAAGAAAGGGTCTCATACCATATCTATTGAGTAGCGAGATATCTCGATGAACCTCTCTGAGTACTCAGGCATGATCATGCTTCCCTGTTTTAGGTGAAGAAGATCCTGAATTCACATAGAGTACTAGTTCGTAGGGAAAAACTCCTCCTAGAAAAGCCGCTCGAAATCTACCTAGGTGAGGGTCGCCTCATCGTGTGTCTGGGTGGTCAAGCTCCACCATATCCCTACCGAGACCTACAGAAGTCTTGCTACTATGATCGCAACTTGTTCAAGCAGTGTCCTCACTAAGAGGAAGACCTGCATCACTGCCTCCATCCAATCCTCAGTGACCTGAGGATCTATCTCTCCCCTGAACCTGGGAGGTCTCTATATTTGAAACTCGTGTAGGGAACTGAGTATGCGCATGTCCTATGTGGGAACCTCCGGTAGTAGATGTTGACCATCAGGTGTTGGTAGCACTGGTGCACCACGTAGTGGGGAAATCTCTAGAACTGGTCCCTAAACGGATGCCTCTTCTCCAGGTGGGATGTCCTCACGACCTCGTATCAGGATCCTGGATGGTTGTTTATGTGGAGGCATATTGAGATAGATCGATATGTATAACGATCATAAGGTTATACATGGTGAGATGCCTATTATTCAAAAGAACATAAAGAGACATTTATGCAACCATTATTTTCATGTATAGATCTGAAAAGAAGAATTCAAGGTCCTGGTGTATGGATAGATCGGTTTCTGCACTAACACTAGACTTCTCAAATCTGAAATTCAAACTCACAACACTTAAAACTATTGCCCCAAAACAAAACAATAGACTCCCTGAGGCTCATTCTGTGAGTACCCCAAGCCCGCCTCCTGAAGGTCAGGGGCTGTCGACTAGCGCTTGAGGCGTCAACCGGCAAGTGGGAGGCATTGTCTTGAGTACTTGTACGCACACACACACCCAACCAAGTCCCACACACTAAAAGGAAATAAGTATCACTAAAAAAATCTAAGTACAAGTACAACTAATACAAGTGGTCCATAATACAAACCCAACAAAGGAACTAAAAATAGCAAAGTACAAAAAGGAAACTTTGATGGTCATCCGCGGAAAACCCTACCTGATCATGAGAGTAGTGTAGCTACTAGGAGCTGAAGTAGAATTTCCCACCCACCCAATCCTACTGAAACCTGCCTAGTCCTAGGCCACCAAGTCCACCATCGTAGCATTCTTCGGTCCTGTCTCCCTGAGCACCTCTGGGTCTCAATCCACCGAAGATTCTATCGAAATGCCGATCATCTGCACCATACACAACACATGAGGATGAAGCCTATGGAGGGGTGAGTAACAAAATGCTCAGTAGGGACCCCAAAATAAAAAGGAAAGACCACACAACAATCCTCTAAGTGAACCACAAAGTGCAAGATAGCTCACACCAGGTATACATTTAGGGTAGTGATAGTAGAAACATCAGTAACATCATCGAACACCTCGATTGCTGGAGAAATCCTCCTCTATTGAGTACATTGGTCCTGCCAAGTCACACAAAAGTGATTCCCATTAACCTTATAATTATTAGGTACACCTCCTCATCATGTACCGTGGGCCTTCAAAGTCACACAGAAGTGCTTCCCACTAATCTTATTCAACTGATGTACTCCTCCTCGTTGTGTACCATGGGTCTACAAAATCACACAAAAGTGATTCCCACCATGGGCCTGAAAAGTCACACAGAAGTGCTTCCCACTGGGCCATAGTCAATTCAAACAGAGTCTAAAGTCAACAGTCTTCAGGTCTCAGCCAACCACAGGGTTCCATATGTAGCGCTCCTGGGAGAACTAATCCTCAAGCCATTCGTTGTATCTCAACTTTCATGAAAGCCTCCTTAGGGAATGAAAAAAGATCTAGCTCGTCGAGATGGTTCAAACATCGCAAACTAATCATCAATTGGACGCCTGATTTTCAAGTTATTAGTGTTTTAGTAAACAGGGGCCAGTTGTGTCTGGGCTCGGTCTGACCCGGTCAGACTGACCCGGCTGGGGGTCCCACATACCCCAATTTAATTTGACCGACTCAACCTCACCCGGTTCAATTCAGGGTTGGTTCGGTCCGGCCTGGCCAGTGGGCCAGGCCCAATGGGCATTGCTGGACCCGGCCCGGTTTAAACGAGGGTCCAGACCATCGGGTCGCCTAGCGACCCTATCTAGTCTGATCCGGCCCGAACAGAGTGGGTCCGGCCTGGTGGTTGGGGCACAGCCCACCATCCTGAAGCCCGGCCCACACGGTACGGGCCGATGGTGTGTTGTCAAGATGGGACATGGTCGGCTGCCGTGTCCGGCCTTCGCTAGCTGCCGCATCCGGCCTCCGCTGGCCTCGCGGATGCACAGGGCCCTCCTGCCACGGTTGAGTGGCCATGGCTCGCTGAACCACCTGGATGGTTCGGACGTGGGTCATCCATCCACGCGGTGCCATGAGGGCACCGCGTCTCTCCTCTTCCACCACGGTGTGCCATCGAGCGTGCAACCACCTCCGCCCGCGTCTGCTAGCATATGTTCAATGGACCACCGAACGTGTTTTGGTGGTTCATTATTCATGCCGCCTGCGTCATCACTCTCTGGGGAATGTCCTCTTCACCTCAAAGATCCTGGAATCATCTTGTCGCCACTTTGAGGGTGTGGCCATAGAGAACGCACACGATGGAGGTGATCGGGCCTTGTTCGTGTCAACTCGCACCCTCCTCTTTAGAGGTTTATAATCATGGGAGGTCCATGGATTTCAGTCTAATCAAAAAATGATAATTTTAACCCTGTTTAAAGAAAATCCCAAAAAAAGTTACCCTTCTGCATAAACACACGATTCTCAGATCAACCTGTTTGTGGGTTGATCCGCATTCGTTGTTTCTAGAATAAGAACAGGGAAAAACTTTCACAAATTAAACCCCTTCCTCTTTTACGTTCATTGTCGCAGCATTACATCCTCAAGGTTTCAAGATGTAGACTTCGTTCATTGCTTCCAAATCTTTTCTTCAAGGTGCGTCAAATATGTTTGACATTTGTCAGCGTTTTTGTTCTTTGTTGGAGAGGAAGTTCATCAGAGGTTCGTCAGAGAATCCTCACAGTTTAATTCCACATTCCACCAATGCAACTACCAAAATAAAAAGGAAAACACATCGTAGAATGTTTGTTACACTGCGACATCAATTCGTTATGTTGTTTCATTTATGAAATAGCGTCATTGTTACACATCATTAAAGCATCTTTATATTGTGAGTTAACGAGCCATTAATGAGCCTCACCAATACGCCTTGTCATTTCACTACAGCGTCGATGTCCTCCACTCAATGGATGAGAAAAGAAAGTAAAATAACTTTTTTATGTTATTTTATTATTTTTTTGAAATGTCTGAAAATTAACTTTTTCATTCGGCCCTTGACGGCCAAAGTTAAGTCCTTTCTAGAAGAGTCCCAGTATTCTAAATTTAACAGTACCCTCAGATTTTCGATCCAAGAACCAGTTCAAAAGTTAGAAAAACCCACTCACACGTTTACTTAAGTGTACTTAGAAAAATTAAAAATTCTATTCTGGGCTCACCGGGCCTCAGAATCATGTGTCGTTAAAGCGTGAGGTCTCAGAATAATTCCATATAATTTAAAAAAAAGTACACAGAATTCCCGAGACATTACAATCAACCAATATAAAATACCCAAGATTAGTCACATTGTTTATTTAATTTATGAATTGTTTATTATTTTCGTGAATATGCAAGTATACACAAACACATAAAATAATAAACAAGTAATGCATAGATTAAAAAATAATAATAAATGATGAATGTTTTCTATTTAATGCATAGTCAAGTTGTGAGTGTGATCACATAGTACATTCATATCAAATATAAAATTATTTCATTCATTAATAAATAATGAAAACCCTCAAAATAATATTAATTCGTAATGTCTTCCATCATTTTAATTTGAACAAAACAAGATAGTATTGGGGAGTTCTTATGAAAGTTATGAGTTGACTTAACTAAATATGGAGTCAAAGAAGTATTCATAGAAAACTTGTTGAATCTTTAGAGGAAAAGACTTTAGTAAATCAAGTATACGATTTCTAAAAGTTGGGACTTCACTCAACAGTTCAAGGAGCTGCAAGTTAATGTGGTTGGCTAGTCAAGTTCCTACCTTAAAACTCTCTGAGTAGTGGAGTAGAAATAACTTGGACTATGAGTATAGGTTTTAGGGATCTTTACCACTATAATAATCTATCGAATAAGTATTCTAAATCTATTAGTGAGGGATACTAGGGTTTGATAAAATAGTGGGAGACATTTAAGGCTTTAATTAATTTGTAATTTCTAATCATAAACCAATAAAAAGTATTTATCTGCTGAAATTTTATTTTTTATAACAATAGTAAGTAATACCACAAGTTCACTGTGATTATTCCTAGATAAATAACATGTCATAGCTAGCACAAATTTCCATGTGTAGTACAGATGATGATGTAAAGTACTAAGATATAGTAAATTCTATGCGTCGAGGTCCCCACCACCTGTTAAGCCACCTTATGAATCAAGGGTGTGAAAGATGCTTACAGGAGTCTCATGTATGATACATTTGATGTTTTCATCATAATACTATCATCAATGTCCAATGAGTTGTGGAAACAACATTAGGACATGAATGGTTTCAAATGTTGTCTCATCTCTGAGAAGACTTCTATGAGAAAGTTAAGCGAAGTATTAATGAGGTAATGATTACACTAAATACGTGTAAATTGAAAGATAGATCATGATTTTTCAATACATACCTTTCCTATATCATTTTCACCCAAATACTCCAAATTGTTTTAGGATTACAAAACAGATAGTATAGGGAAATGATTCATTACTTTTTTGGTAAGGTTCACTGAGTTAGAAAGAACTTAAAGAAAGATTAATCATTAGTTCTTATGGTAAACAAGTTGAAAGACATAGTAAAAAAGGACAATGGTAAATGTGATGCCAAAGGAACCTTCACAACGTCCTTCAAAGAAAAGAGTTTGATCATCATTATGACAAAACCTTTCCTTTATTACTCTTTAATTCATGATTTATAACATAAAATAACACTTAGTACAACCCAAAAGATTGATAAGACTAGTGTATTTGGGAATTAGGTACATATCATATCAAATTGTTGCATGGATGAAACAAAATTATTGAAAACAACCTTAACATGCTTTAAATATTCCACTGCTCATTTAAAACTACACGAGATAACCTGGGAACATACATAAGAAGGGAGTGATCTATAAATCCCAATAAGGGAATAAAAAAATCTTGGAATATGGTAAATAAATACATGTGAGTCAAGATTCATAACAATGTAACATAAGATGTGAGATTCATAATCATGAACATTGAGGCATGGTATAACATGATTGCATAAAGGTAACATGGGAATGTTACAAAAACTTTAAATATGACATCATAAACATAAGTCAAAGTTAACCACCAAGACATCATAACATATTGTGCTTAGGATAACCTCTCATGCACCATACATGAAATCTCAAGAGAATAAAACATTACCCAATATATTGAAGTTCTATTGGGGTGCACCCATTCAAAATCATATCATGTATATGCATAAGTGGTCACATAGATCATATAACATAAGAATGTATTTCATCACTTTTACCTCCATGATTGAGGAGTCATGTTAAATACATGTATTTCCACAATAAAATAATTATAGGAACATATGGATGAATACCCTTTAGTATAAATTGGTAAGGGTATACACTTCACAAATGTTTGTTATGGAAAATCGAAGTGAAATTTTGGTAGCATAATGACAATACTTAAATATTTATAAAATTGTTTAATGAGATAGATAGGGGACCCAAATCAATTTTAATTAAAAAATAAAATATGATATAGATATAATAACATAATCTAACATTAACATTTTGGAATTAATAGGCATAATACAAGGAGATTTCTTGAATAAAAACATGGCAGGGAAAATCATAAGATAATTTTGGCAGCATAACAGGGGTATATAATGAATCATGGGAGGGATTAATGAGAGTGTAAGGGGTCACTAATCACTTTAAAATAATAATGGTGGTAATTGGTATGAGGAAAATCATATCTCATCAATAGGAATTGGAAGATAAAATGTGTTACATAAATAAAGTGCTTGAAAAAAAAGGAGAAAGAGATTATCTCTTACTAAATTTCGGTATAGTAACAGCTTTGGTAAAGGTTATAACGAGAAAGGATAAATGATATATCATTATAAGAAAATAAATTGTACAATAAATGGGAATTTATTAATCCTTGAAAACATAGTTAATTTAGATTCAAAAGGGTAAATACAAAGAAGAAGCTTGAATGGAAAAGAAGAGAAAAAGATCCCTTACCTTAAAGATTTGCATACTAAAACTTGAGGGTGGCGCCTTGAAACCTTGAGGGAACCTTGGAGAGTCTATTTGGGAGGGAAAACGACCTTAACTTCTCAGATTATGAATTTGGAGTGGAGAGGAATGGATAATGGGTGGTACTTATACTTGATGAGGGGTGGGTTTTTAATGATTAAATATTGATAATTTTATCATATAAGCCAACCACTCATTGGTAAATTGAATTCCAATGAATTTTATGGATAATTAATGAGTGGAGGAGTGTGTTTGAACATTAAAGGCCTTTAAAAACCGAATAAAATCTTCTATACAACCCAATAAATATGTATAATTCCAAAAATTAATTTTATTTCAAAAATCCATTTTTTGGTTAAAATAAAGTATAAATTTATAAATTAAAATTAATATTTACAAATTAATTTTTATACTTATTAAATTCAATGTTTATTGATATAAATTTTTCATAAAATTTCTAATCATGTTTTCATAATAATGATGTCATAAAATTTCAGTGCTTGTAAAACAGCAATTTTCACTATTTCAACAAAAAATCAACTTTTTCAAAAAATACCTAAAAATTTACCCTAAGCTAATTTTTATGTGTTGAGTCCAAAAATGAAATTTATTTCATCAAAATAATTCTCTAAGTATGAGAATTTTAACTTTTAAATAAATCATTATTTTAATGAAAATTAACAATTTGATAGAAAAATCAGCATTCTGACCATTAAAAAAATTATTTTAGGCTTAATTAAAATATATTATCATTTAAAAACACATTTTATAAGATTGTTTCATGAAATAAATTTTTACTTAAAACTTACACATTAATAATATTTTAATATAATATATTTATAGTCTCTAAAAATAATACAATTTTTCTTATTAAATAATCCCAACGATCATTTAATTGCATCGATGTAACCAATAACAATAATGATCAAATGTTTTATTGAATAATGGTCATAATATTTATCAAAAGTATTAGCTGACAAACATAAAATCTAATAATCATATTTCTCTATAAATACACCATCATTATTACTTGTCACCATTCACTTTGATTTGAAAAAAGTTTTAATATGGTTTCCAAAATGAATATTCTATTACTAACTCTTTTTTCCTCTATTATAGTGATATTCATGGGTGCAATGATTCTAGAGAATCGAAGAAGACCATATTTTTATATTGCACTTTATTTATCCTCTATTTGTCTCTCCATTGTTGTAATATTCTGAACTTTTCTGGAGTTGTCTCAGACTCATTTTTAGGTACTCTTCTATTCCTTTTTGGAGTACTTTTTGTTTGGGTTATTACTTGAGGTGTTCTTGGGTGAAATTTTGAGAAAAATTAAAGAAAAAGGGTTGTCCATGGTTGGCACACAGTTTGGGCCAACCATGCACCCCAGCCTAGTTAACTGTGTGGACCCAAATAGAGGGGTTTCACATGGCTGGTGTATGTTTGTCTAATTGTGTGCCCTCTTAAGAGAAATCGTGTACCCGTAAAATAATAGGTGAATAGTTAGGGAAAATGGTGTACCCTATCCCAGATAACCATGTGTGGGAATTAATTAATCCTGAAAAATTATTCTAAAATTCTTTGAACCACCGAAACTCGCCTATTTCAACCTCCATTCGACCATAGGTCCTCTTTCATGTTTTTAGAGCTCTCTAGAAGAATTACAAGCCCTCTCGACCACTGTTCTTCGCGAATCAAAGCCTATATCAAAGGTCCTCTCCTCAGTTCTTCTCTAGTGCTTCCCCTATTCATTCCACTTTCTCTCAGTGATGCAATCCACTATTATGGATAGATCTATATCAATTTGGTAATATATATATCTATGATTCTTTATATAGATATATATTTACATGATCTTGATTTCTTTAATCTTGATTTAGGGTTTTGATATTTATATCTAGATCTACATAATTGTGACACTTGATTTTTGGGGATTTCTGTTGGGTGATTATTCATTGGTGAATTGAGGTTGGTGGTATAATCTTCAATTCTCATAGTCCTGATTTTGATATGTGTATGAAAATTATAGAATTTCTAGCATTCTTTAGAAATTTGAATTCCTAAATTGGGTTAATTGATGTGGCCAATTAATTGATTGAAGTATTGTGGAAATGAATAATTAATTGGAGAATTAATTATGAGATTTAGGGGTTGTACAATTAGATAATTAATTAGGAAATTAATTATGAGATTTAGTGATTTTGATTTAGATAATTAATTATGAGATGTTGAATTAGTTGAATTGAGATAATTAATTTTGGGATTAATTATGTGATATTGATATTATAGATTGAGATAATTAATTGTGGAATTATTTATGAAGAATTGAGATTGAGAATGAGATAATTAATTATGGGATTAATTATGGGAATTGAGCTTGTGAATCTTGATTAATTAGTTGTTAAATCAATTAATGGGTTTGATGAATTAATTAAGGGTAATTATGTGATAAACTAATTGTTGAATTAGTAATGGAATTTATATGAATAATTAATTACTTAATTAATGTGTGTTTATGAATGGGAACATGATCATTCAATTATGAACTAAATAATAGGAAAATGATCATTCTAATGTGTTTTTATGAATGGGTTCATGGTCATTCAAGTATGAAGTAACGAATGGGAACATGGTCATTCTAATGTGTGTTTATGAGTGGGAACACGACCATTCTAGTAGTAATTAGAGAATGAGAACATGGTCATTATAATGTGTGATGTATAGATGATAACATGGGAATTCAAGTATGATTAAAGAATGGTAACAAAGGTACTCTGAGATATGACCTCACTTGGGGATACTTCGAGATCTAACATGAGACAAAGTAGGTATTGAGATATGATATCACCTTTGAATACTTTGGGATCTGTCATGATCCAAAGAAGGTATTAAGATATGATATTACCTAGGAACACTTAGAACTCTGACATGAGCCAAATATGGCATTTAACTATGGGTTTCCTCGAGAACCCATGAGTTAATGTGGTTAAGTAAAGAATAAATGATAATGTGATAATTGTTTACTTATGCATTAAACATATTTATTTATATATCTACATACAATATTATCTGACTGGATATTTTTTTAGACATTATTTTTGGTGGCCTATTGAGTTGTACTCACACTCTACTTCGGTTTCCTGATCGGTACCTGAATAGACTTTATTGTTATAGGATAGGTTAAGGGAAAAGGCCCTAGGATATATGGCTAATTTGGGGATAGAGCTTGGATGAGGGATCAGGACGTGGTTTAGGACCTGTAACACCCCAAGGTAATCTAAAAATAAATTGAAATGATTGAAATTTTGTTTAATGTAGATATTTATAAGTATCCTTTAAACATAATTTAAATGCTTCTATGTTTTGAATTTCGAAAAATGGTCATCTACAGTTGTGTTCAGTATGTTATTTGAAGTCTATTGGAACCAACTTGTTTTTTTGGTGAATAGTAACACACCCTTATGAATAGTAATATGAATAATAATATTACCCTAATGAATATTAAATTGTATTATTATTTTATTTTCTTAAGGCTTTAAGATAATGACATCTTGATTAATTTTTAAATGTGATATAAAAGCAGTTATAGTTTTTAAATTATTAATTTTTGAATTAAGTGTGATTTTATTTAAAAATTAAATTAAATATATTTAGAAAATTATTTTTAAAAAATGGACTTCATTTTTGAATTCTCCAAATTGATAAATGGTTAGGGTGAATTTTGGGGATTTTTCTGAAACAGTTGATTTTTCGGTGAATAGTAAAAAATACAGTTTTGAGTTTCGGTGTGTTGATGAAATCATTAATGATGTAGTAATGATGTAATAAATCTGTTCGACTTTTGTACAATAAAATAGGTTATGATTTCTCCCAAGTGTCTTATACCATGGGAAAATACCATGGGCAAGCACATGGTTTTGCAAATACCTCTAATGAGGTGTCCCTTGGAAATTATTAAAATAATCCATCACTTTTGCTAGAAATACCAACTCATTCCTTCATTAACTTCATTACAAATTCCTCATCAACGAAGCTCTGGCCTACTTAACTCCCTATTATCCCTCCCAATTTTTCCTCAAGCCCTCAAAGTCCCAACCTTCAAGTTCTAAGAGTTACTCTACGAGGTAGGAAATTCTCAATTTCTTTCTTTTTTCCATTCAAGTTCTCTTTTATGTGGTATAACTTTCAAGTTTCCATACCATGTTATTATTTACTTCTTATTATTGATCTATTATGTATTATGATTCATTTATAGATGGGTGACCCTTGTCCCATCTCTTTTTAATATTTTCTAAAACCATGTTGCATAGTCATTAGGCTGCCGAATTTTTGTAAGGGATTTCTCAATTATTCTTTTATTTTGAGTTCCTTTATTTTCTTATTCTTTATTAATATCTTCTTACCCAAGAGGCATGAAATATCCAGAAATCATGTATATTCAAGATGTTCTAATTTTAATGGAAAATTCATCATCATTATTCTTCTCCTCTCCCACTTATTCAAGGAATAAAAACATTGTCTGTGATGTGTCGAATTACCGACATCGTGGATGATGTGATTTCAATTTCCATTAATTCTTTCAAGTATGGTCATGACACCATTTATATGTTTGAACCAGGTTATAATATATTTATTATGTCTCATCCATGGTTCTGGAATTATTTTGTACTCATGGTTTTAATTTACAAGACAAAACGAGGTTGTTATTATCAAAGAACCACTAAAATGATCTAAACGAACATCATTAATGTTTTAACTTATGAATCATCCTCATATAAAAAATAAAAATGATAAATGGTATAAATTATGGTACTAGAAATATTTAAATACCTTTCCATTCCAATTCTGGAGTTTCACTTCCAATCGACAAGAACATCCATCGTGAACCAATCATGGAAATCATGTAAGGAACTCACCCAAAACAGTGCGAGGAACAAAATTCTAACAATTAAGGGGTGAAATGAGATTATGAAATGATCATATAAGATGTTATAAACATGAAAATGTTTCTGTAAAATACTAATAAAAATATTTAAACCATTATACAGGAAGTTTAAACAAGTTTGAAGTAAGACAAGCCTGAGGTAAGGGAATTCTTAACCCGATTTCCATCCTTTGGGTTAACCTTATTCTTCATTATTTATGTGGTATTTAAATTGTTTCTATAATGACTTCTTATTATAATATATTTAATTATGTATATTTACAGAGTATATATATATTCCATCCACTCTGTTAAGTCTCACTTCAATTATATGATATTTATAAGGGATTTTTCTTTTAAAATCCTCTTTTAAAATTCTATTTTACAAAATTCAAAAGCAATGTGTTTATGCTAATATTAATGTTGTATGATTATGTTCTAGATCTTGGGAATTGTTTATGATGAAGGGTGGGACCTATATTTCCATCTAATTCATTGGGTATGTGTAAGTTGGAGGTTGACCGTATGGTTACTCCAAGTGTAACTGTGATGGTTACACAAATAGTAAGGTAGTCGTGAGGGTTAAAAATTATAAGGTAGATGAGAGGGTTATAAGATTATGTAAGTAATGCCCCAAGATACCTTTATGGTTCTACTTATGTTCTTAGGTATTGTGTAAATATCATGTTTCACAAAGTAAGTATATATATATAGGTGATAAGTATGTCTTTTGAAAATGATTTCATACATTACAAGTATTCATGGACTAATGTGTTCTTTACTTCTTTTTATATCCCTTACTGAGTTTTTGTGCTCATCACAAGTTTTAAATGATTTTCACTGGTTAATGGATGTTTAATACAAATAAGTAATCCATGTTAAATGTTGAAGAATTATCAAGGAATCATGTTTTAAGTTTTAATGTTTTAAATTTTGAAAAAAATGGAAATTGTTTTTATGGTATCCACTCTGTAATAATGTGTAATTTTATGAATATATTATGTCCCAATTCTCTAAATCTCTAAACATGAAAATATCCTCAATGTAAAAAGAAGTTTTTTTTGACTAAATTCTAGATTATGTATTTAATAAGGCCGGGTCCTTATAGTTGGTATCATAGGATGGTTTAGATAACTTTAGGAGTTAGGATGATGTTAAAATAATACCATAGATGATTTTTACTCTCATTAATTTAAAATTTTATAGAATTTAAAGATTACCATGTTGCTCCATCTAAGATATGTTTGTTCAAAATGGTTGTCCGCATAAGGAACAGGGATACTGAAGAGGAGAGGCACCGACAGAATGACATCCTTCCCGATCTACAGCCCAAAATGGTAGGGATTGGAACCAAGCAGTTTGTGACAGTAATGGCTCAGCTAATGTAGGCAATAAATGGTGGTGGCATCTATGTAAGAGAAAAAATAGAGGTACCACAACAGAAAATGACAATAGTGGAACATTTTATGAGAAAAAACCCTCCTGCTTTCAATGGATCTTCTGACCCAGTAGCATATGAAGGATGGATCAAAGCCCTTGAAAATATATTACATGTTATGGGATGTTCAAACAATCAAAAGGTAAGTCTTTCCATTTATCGTTTTGAAGGTGAATTTGATCAGTGGTGGTCAATGGTAAGTAATATCTGGGGTAGAGAAGATTTTTATGTCTTATAGTGGGAGGAATTTAAAAGTCTTTTCCTTGAAAAATATTTTCCTAAGGTGGTGAGACTTAGGATGGAGAATCAATTCCTTGAATTAAAGAAAAAGGAGGAGGATTCAGTGGCTGTGTATGAAGCGAACTTCACCCGACTAGCGAGGTATGATCCAAATCTTATTATGGATCTTGATATCAAAATCAACCACTTTTACTCAGAACTGAAGCCAAGGTATCGAAGGGCTTTGGCCTCCCGTGAATTCAAAAGTTATGAGAAAAATTTTTCATATGCTGAGAGGGTAGAGATGGAGTTTACTGATGATCACATGCATTTTGGAAATAAGGAGAAGAAGAGTTCTAGGTGGTAATCGATGGGTAATAATCAACCAAAGAAATTTGATTGTAAGAAAATCCAGTTTCCAGATTTTGAAAAGTGTGGCAAGAAACACCCTCGGGAATGTCTTAGAAAAACTGGGAAGCATTTTAAATGTGGTAAGTTTGGACATATGGCCTGAGATTGCAATGAAAATGATCCTAAGACTAATCCTGATAAGCAAGCTGTAAAGTGTTTTAAATGTGGTGACATGGGTCATTATGAAAATGTCTGCCCAAAGAGAGATCTGAATGATTCAAAGAAGCCAGAATATAAGAAGAAAGGTGTAGTGAGATCCTTTGTGACTACGTCAACAGATGTCGGGCCATCCAATGAAGTTGTATCGGGTACTTTGTTTGTTCGATCAGATTTTTCTAAAGTTTTATTTGATATGGGGTCTACAAATTCCTTCATCTCTGAGAAATTTTTGAGTAAATTGGAAATATCACCTCAACAAATGAGACCTGAACTTGTTGTTAAAACACCAGGGGGAAATATTATAGAAAAGAGGAATTATAATAATATTTCTATTGTGGTCTGTGGAAAGACTTTACCTACAAACCTTTTTGGTTTACCCTTAGTCAAGTTTGATGTTATTCTGGGAATGGATTGGATTTCTGTTTATCATGTTAAGATTGAATGTAGAGCTAAAGAAGTTGTTTTTCAGAAAGAGTTTCAGTTTTTATACAAGAATGAACCCATACAATTGATAACATATCAGGAAGCTAAAAAACTTTTTAAATATGGAAATGAAAGTTATATTTCTCATATTGTTTAAAACAAGGGAACTGTTCAAATTGATGATGTGCCTATGGTAAATGAATACCTTGATGTTTTCCCTGATTAGTTACCTGGTTTCATACCTAATTGGGAAATAGAATTCACAATTGACTTAGTTCCTAATTCTAAGACAATTTCAAAACCCCCATATCATATGGCTCAAATAGAACTTCTTGAATTGAAAAATCATTTGTAGGATTTGCTTGATAAAGGCTTCATTCATCCTAGCACTTCACCATGTGGAGCTCCTATTTTGTTTGTTAAAAATAAAGATAGTTCCATGAGACTTTGCATTGATTATAGAGCATTGAATAACATCACTGTTAAAAACAAGTATCCTTTGCCTCATATAGATGACTTGTTTGATCAACTCTAGGGAGATCAGTACCTTTCTAATATTGAATTGACATCCAGATACCATCAGTTGAAGGTGAAGGAGGATGAAATCCCAAAAATAACCTTTCGTGCTAGGTATGGGCATTATGAATTTGTTGGTATACCCTTTGGGATAACTAATGCACCTGTTTTATTCATGAATCTTATGAATAGAGTATTTCATAAGTTCTTGGATAAGTTTTTAGTTGTATTTATTGATGACATTCTGGTATTTTATAAAAAAATAGGAGCATGAAAAACATCTAAGGGTTGTTTTACAAATCTTAAAAGAAAAGAAATTGTATGAAAAATTCAGAAAGTGTGATTTTTGGTTGAAACAGATTTCTTTTTTGGGGAAATTATAAATAAGTACGGAATAATAGTTGATCCTTCTAAAACAAAAGTGGTTGATGAATGACCAAGACCCAAAAATGATACATAGATTTGTAGTTTTCTTGGATTACCAGGTTATTACCGACGTTTTGTTAAGAACTTTTCTCAGTTATCTATCCCGATAACTAAGTTAACACGGAAAGGGGTTAATTTTTTTGGATAGAATAATGTGATGTTTGTTTTTAGTAACTGAATAAGAAATTGGTAAATGATCCAGTTTTGGCCTTGCCTTCCCGAAATAGTGATTTGTTATCTACAGTGATGCTTTGTTGAAGGGACTTGGTTGTGTTTTGATGCAGAATGATTAGGTAATTGCTTATGCTTCAATACAACTAAAACCCCATGAGTTAAATTATCCCACACATGATTTGGAATTGGAAGCTATGGTTTTTTCTTTGAAAATTTGGAGGCATCATTTATACAGAGCCAAATGTCAAATATATACTGACCATAAAAGTATGAAGTATATATTCACTCAGAAGGAATTAAACATGAGGCAGAGAAGATGGCTTGAACTGATAAAGGATTATGATTACACGATCAATTACCATCCTGGAAAAGAAAACAAATTGGTGGATGCCTTGAGTCAAAAACATCATGCATCATTAACCATGTTACGTTTGGAACATGGTCCCTTGATTAATGATTTGATGAATTTTGGCATGGAATTTTTTGGTGTAGGGAATACATATATTTTGTTTCAGGTTTCAGTGCAGTCTTCATTGTCAGATAGAATTAAGCGAGCACAGAAGGAAGACTATGACCTATATAAAAATGTAGAATTGGTTGAAATGGGTAAGCTTCCAGAATTTAACCTTGATAAAGTTTTTGTTTTAAGATTTGGAAAAAGGTTGTGTGTGCCCTGTGATTCTCAATTGAAGAAATATTTGTTGTGTGAAGCTCATAGTTCTCCATTTTCGGTTCATCCTGGTAGTACTAAGATGTATAGATACCTTCAGGGGTATTACTAGTGGGATGGAATGAAAAGGGATATTTCTGATTTTACCATGAAATGTTTGACATGTCAGCAGGTTAAAGCAGAGCGGCAGTTACCAAAGGGGGTGATTTAGCCTTTTCCAATGCCAGAGTGGAAGTGGGAGAATGTGTCCATGGACTATGTGGTGGGACTACCTAAGAAATCTCGATATAACAATGCAATTTGGGTTATTGTGGATCGATTGACAAAATATACACATTTTCTTTCTATTAAAGATACAATGTATTTGGATAATCTTTATCGATTGTACCTCAAGGAGATTGTCAGGTTATATGGAGTTCATCTTTCCATTGTATATGACCAGGATCCCAAGTGCACTTCTAACTTTTGGAAGGGACTTCATAAGTAATTGGGCATGGAGTTAAATTTCAATAAAAAAATTTATCCACAATCAGATGGGCAGTCAGAATGAACGATTCAAACTTTGGAGGATATGATTCGAGTTTGTTCAATGGACTATCAGGGAATTTGGGATCAACATCTTTGTTTAGTTGAGTTTTCTTATAATAACAGTTTTCATTCCAGTATACATATGGAACATTTTGAGGCTTTTAATGGAAAGTGGTGTTGGACTCCAGAGTTTTGGGATGAAGTCGGTGAAGTCACTACCACAAAACTGGGCAAGGCATGCACCTGCCTTTATCAGCGCTAACGGAAAAGCACTGATAAAGGGGCGGACCTTTATCAGCGCTTTTGTTAGCGCTGATAAAGGTTGTATTTATCAGCGCTTTTCATTTTAGCCCTGATAAATACATCCTTTATCAACGCTTTTTACTAGCGCTGATAAAAGCTCACACGGATTTGTTAAAAACCCACGGGTCCTCTTCCTCCTCCCTGCACCCGGTCAAGCTCTCGCGGAAGCCCTCCTATGCACTGCTGTCGCCGCCTCCTCCTCCTCCGCCGCGGTCGCCGCCTCCTCCTGCTCCTCCTCCTCTGGCCGCCGCCTCCTCCTCCGGCCGCCGCCTCCTCCTTCTCCTCCTCCTCTGGCCGCCGCCTCCTCCTCCTCCTCTACTCCTCCTCCTCCTCCTCCTCCTCCTCCTCCTCCTCCTCCTCCTCCTCCACTATAGCCTCATCCTCCTCCTCCTCCTAGTCCACTGCCTCATCCTCCTCCTCCACCGGCCCCTCCTCCTCCTCCTCCTCTGCCTACTCTACTGCCTCCTCCTCCACCGCGGTTTGAGAGGTGCCTCAAGTACTCAAGTGAGTCTCACAAGATTTATTTTAGTTTTATATGATGTTTTTTGGAGATTTTTCAAATGAAACATGGTTTTGTGTTCATATTTTTTGAGAAAAATGTAGAACCTTGATCATGAGGAGGTTTTCAGTCCTCTTTCTAAATCACATAGTTGACTTTCATGGTTAGTGAAGGTTAACCATGGAATATCTTAGAGGAAACCATGTGAGGTGGATTTTAGTTAGGGATTAACATACCATTTTTTCATGATTTCATACAAAACATGTGAAATTTTGTAGACTGAGGTAGTTCCAATTTACATAATTAATGCATAGTTTGGTAAACTATGTTGACCAAATATTTGAAGGGGTTTTCTTGTACAGTGCCACCACATTATTAATATATGGTTTGGAAAATTGTGTAGAACATTAAAATTATATTTTCATCTTTTTCCCTCTGAAATTCCAATAGGGGAAGCCCCCATTTCTCATCCTCCCTCTTATACAATGCCCAATCGACCCACCCCCTTATTCCTATTTGATTCCCATTTCCATGGGGAGTTTTTTAGTGGATTTATTCAACAATTATAAGTGATTTCACCATCTTCCTTACCATTTTATTCTTTATATTTAGTTTCTATTGATTTTTGATTTATCTAGATTAGGTTTTATGGGTGATTCAACTGGAGAACGGTGGTATCATATTGATTTGATGGGGGTGTTTTCCTACCTCATGTATAAAAGGCATCATGATGGTATCTGCAAGTCACCAATCATTATGAAGGATTTGTGTTTCCTTTTGTAGTTTTCATGGATATTGGATCAAATTATATAATGTTGTCTATGGATTTGGTTCTGATGGTTGGGTATTTTTTCTAAGATGGCACTAAGATCCCACATCAGATCTTATATGGATTTTTGGTCTTGGTTCTAAAATTAAAAGTCTACAAGATGAGTTTCTAGTGAATATAACTAGTTTAAATTGATTTGGATAATTAATTATAAATGTTATAATTTAATAATTTTGGTTTTTTGGAGAGAGGAAGGAGCTATATTGATGAGTTGATCTTGGGGTAGACATTGGACGAGGCTTAGCGAGCCTAGGAAAAGTTTTCAACTTGGAATTAAAATAGTAGAAACATATAAAATAGGTATGTGGTCCTGGTAATTTCTTTATGGATTTATAAATTCCTTAATGGGTGTTATTAGAGTGAGTGTGACTTAGATGACCTTGTTAGGGGGAACCCGGAGACCTCTTGGAATACATTCTGTGACTTTTATGTATTTTTTCCCATAGGCCACACATGGAACTAGTGATACATCAGAGCCCTTGGCCTTATTTAATTGAACCTAAAGTGTGTGAACATCCCCCTTGGGGATGTGACTACTTGGGTGGGTATAACTTTGTAAGGTTGTTGATAGGCTGGATGTGTAGACTGAACCAGAAAAAACCTATATATTGAAATGGGACATGAGCCATCTCTTTAGACTATTTATAGTATGGAATATTACCATGTAAATATTATGAGGCTATACCATGTAAGACACTGATAAATAATATGATGCTCTCATGCGATGAGTGTTTCACTACATCATGTGCTTCTGTTGGATGGTGACGTTGCAATGATGGTCTTCATTCTTAAAAGCTTATTGATCCAAACCTTTAATGGTTTTCCTTTATAAACATTGGTTTTAATGTATTAAGGTCTTTCTCAGGTTTCATTTCAGCCCTTCATTTTAAAATAACAACTGTATAACAGCATGAATAACATAACTCAAGTTGATAGAGAAGAAAATTTATGAAGGCATTGGATTCCCTTCGAGCCAGATGGATTAGTGTTGTCCCCATGGATAGTAAAACCCCTTTTGGAGATCATGGAATAGTTGATAATAGGTTGTTTGGATCATTCATTGCTTCTAGATATTTTTCCAGATTTTCCTTGGTGTTTTTGGTTTATACTTCTCTCAATCCCTATTGGTGTAAGTTCTTTTCACCTTGTGTTTGTACTTATACTCTTTTTTTTAATTGATTCCTTTGGGGCATGAATTAGGTGACCAACTCATGTCACCACTTTTATTAAAAAAATGACCTTGAGGTGGTATTTTATTGAAATGGAAAAAATTACATAGTAGTGAGGTCTATGATACTACTAATAGGGATGCCATTGATTTTGAGTAGTGATTATATTTGTTATGAAAAGTGGATAGGAGAGAGATTTCAGTCCTTATTGTGTATTTGGCATGTTTGGTTGAGTGTCCTACACAACTGGGGTTAAGTTGTTGGGAACAATTTTATACTAGTATGGATACTACTCAAGTTGTGATAATGGGATGGAGGTTTTCCAGGTTATTATCATATTCACCAGGGTGAGTTTATATCTAGGGTAATTATCAATGTATACTAGGGTGAAAGACCTCATGATTATTGTTATGGTTGGTATAGTCATCACAATGTTCTCAAATACACTTTGGCACTAGCCAAAGTTGGTATGGATGATCGAGGCTACGAAACTGAGGATCAATGATGATTTATTTATTTATTTTTTAGATATTATTTATTTATTCAGAGCATGAAACATGCACATATAACTAAAAATTAGAATTTATGAAACCACATTGGTGGTTCCCTACTGAGTACCCAAGAAATCCTCATGTATTGAAGGTCAGGTAGAATTGGGTCCTAGTGTTTCCAGATCGAGTTGGAGTAACTTTGATGGGTTTTAGAGATCTAGATGATGTGAGGCTTGGGGATTGTAGTGGTTCCCAATATATTTTTTATTTTGGTATTTATTTATTCCTTTATTTCCTTGAAGTGTCTTGTTTTTTATCTAAATTATACTCATATTCCTTCTACTTTAACCTATATACTTATCCTATGGATTTTAAATAGGATGAATATAAATAAAGAATGGATGAATGCCAATTGGTTGACAAAAGAGTATGAAGAAGGCGTGAAAGAATTTATCAAGTTTGAAAAAGATCATGCATGTGACTCTTCTCAAATCCTTTGTCCGTGTTTACGCTGTTGTTATTCAAAACAAATTATTCCAGATGAGTTGGAAGAACACTTGATCTGTCACGGAATAGATCAAAGTTATAAATGTTGGAATAAACACAGGGAAACAACGAATGTAGGTATTGACTGGGGTGACACTGTGTTTTATGGATCATATGATATGATTACAAACATGAACAATGAAGATGACCGTATGGAGGATGTGATTACAGATGTGAATGATGATGAAGATCGTATTGAGAAAATGACAAGGACCTTCTAAGATGAACTTCGTGATTGCCCAAAATTGTTTGAGAAGTTAAAAAGTTGTGCAAAGACTCCATTGTATGCTGGTTTCACTAAATATACAGCATTGTCAGCCGTACTGAAGCTGTATAATTTGAAAGCAGATAACGGGTGGAGTGACGACAGTTTTACGAAACTACTTGCCCTATTGAATGACATGCTCCCAGAATACAATGAGCTTCCGAGCCGAACATACGATGCCAAACGAATGCTACGCTCTATGGGTATGATCTATGAAAGAATACACGCATATCCGAATGACTGTATACTATTTCGCAAGGACCACAAATCACTTAAAGAATGCCCAAAGTGTGGTGCTTCTCGATACAAGAAAGATGAATCCAGTCCTACTAAAGTTGTATGGTACTTTCCAATCATTCCAAGGTTTAGACACCTATATGGAAGTGAGGAGACTGCAGAACAATTAACATGGCATGCAGATACAAGAATTAAAGATGGGATACTATGTCACCCGGCAGACTCTCCTCAGTGGAAGAGAATCTATCATGAGTATCCTGAATTTGGAAACGAGTCGAGAAACCTTCGTCTTGCGTTATCTACAGATGGAGTGAATCCTTTTGGTTTTCAAAGCAACAGTCACAGTACATGGCCGGTTATGTTGATAAATTATAACTTACCACCGTGGTTATGCATGAAACGAAAATACATCATGTTATCTATGCTTATATCAGGACCAAAACAACCGGGTAATGATATTGATGTTTATTTATATCCATTGATCGAAGATTTGAAATTATTGTGGGATTCAGGTGTTACATTGTATGGTGCTTACAGAAAGGAAGATTTCACTTTGAGAGTCATGTTGTATGGGACGATAAATGACTTCCCAGCTTATGGAAATTTGTCAGGATATAGCATTAAATGAACTCAAGGCTGTCCCATTTGCGAAGAAGGTACACAATCAATTAGGTTGAAACATTCATCGAAAACCGTGTTTCTAGGACATCGCAGATTTCTACCGCGACGACATAAGTACCGTTCTTGGAAGACATCATTCGATGGAAGTTCAGAAGAACGTACAACACCGTCTCCACTAACAGGTGATCAATTGTTTGAGAAAGTTAAAAATTTGGACACTACTTTTGGTAAACCGGCTTCGAAAAACCTTACGAAAATCGGTTGGAAAAAGAGATCATTTTTTTTTTGAATTACAATACTGGAATTGTCTGTATGTAAGACATTTTATTGATGTTATGCATGTAGAAAAAAATGTATTTGACAGTGTTATCAGCACGTTGCTAAATACATCTGGCAAAACAAAAGATGGAATTAAGGCTAGGTTGGACATGGTTGAGATGGGAATACGAGAAGAGTTGGCACCAGTAAAGGGTGAAAAATGAACATTTCTTCCTCCTACTGCTTACACTCTTTCCAGGCAGGAGAGATATCAGTTTTGCAACTTCTTGAATGACGTAAAGGTTCCAGAGGGGTATTCTTCAAATATCAGTAACCTTGTGTCAATGAGCAACTTGAAGTTAAAAGGTCTGAAATCACATGAATGTCATGTTTTGATACAAAATCTCATTCCAATTTCTTTACGTTGCATTTTTCCCAAGAATTTCCGCCATACATTAACAAAACTATGTTTCTTCTTCAAAGCTATATGCAGAAAATTTATAGACCCGGCGAAATTGCCGTTATATTATGAGAATTAGAAATGTTCTTCCCGCCTTCATTTTTTGATATGATGGTTCATTTGATGGTCCACTTGGTGAGAGAGATTCGACTATGTGGTCCTGTACATTACAGATGGATGTACCCCATTGAACGATATATGAATATTTTGAAAGGGTATGTCAAAAATCGAAGTCGGTCATAGGGTTGTATTGCAGAGCGATATATTGTTGAGGAAGCCGTTGAATTATGTACTGAATACTTGTCTGGTGTGGAAAGCATTGGCTTACTGAAATCTCATCACACTGGGTGGCTAGAGGGTGAAGGAATTTCTGGAAGAAAGGTTGTCACAATCAATATTACAGATCGGGAGCAGGCCCACCTTTATGTTTTGCATAACAGTTTGGACGTTGACCCATATGTTGAAATCCACAAAGAAATTCTTAGGCAATTGAATCCATCAAGGGCTGAAAATGGATATCAGATACACATAATCGACAGTTTATAGGATGGTTTGGGATCATATTTTTAAAAAGTCAGATGAAAATCCAAAGTCTATTTCGGAATGACTTTGATGGCTAGCCGGAGGACCAAGTGTGTATGCATTATCTTACAATGATTATGTAGTTAATGGTTATAAATTTTATACTAATGAACATGATGAAGACAGTACCATGCAGAATAGTGGGGTTACACTTGTGGATGAAGAGATGCATGTTTCCAGTGCTAAGGACAGAAATCCAATTTATGCGAATATGTCATACTTTGGCATCATCAAACAAATATGGGAGTTGGATTATACGGAATTTCAAGTTCCGATATTTCAATGCAAGTGGGCTGATAACAGGATTGGTGTTAAAATAGATGATTTGGGATTTGTGAAAGTTGATTTCAGTAAGGAAGGGGAGAAAGACGAACCATTTATAATGGCATCACAGGAAGTGCAAGTATTTTATGTTCCCAATCCCGCAAACCAAAACTGGTCAATTGTTCTGTTATCGACCAAAACAGCTGAAGGGTCAGATGAAAATTCAACGGAATATGACCCTTTCATTGGGATTTCACAATCATTTCGCAGTGGTCCCAATGTAGACGACGTTTTGTATGTCAGAGGAGACCACAATGAAGGGATATGGATAGTTGATAGAGGGGTCAAATCCCTTCAGCCTTTTAAAAAAAAGGGAGTTCAATAATCAGGTTATTGATTTTTATTGTAATATAGATTGTGTTACATTATGTTATTATCTGTTCGCTGCTGCTTTTATGTGATCTAACTTAAATTTTAAACCAGTTCTGTAGATAATGACTTCTTCACCTGCTGATGCACCCAATCCCGAGACACAACACATCTCTCAACCTGTTGCAGCTGGTCCCACTGCTGAGAGACAACAGGCCTCTCAACCTGTTGCAGCTGGTCCCACTGTTGACGTACAACAGGTCTCTCAACCTGTTGCAGCTGGTCCCACTGCTGAGAGACAATAGGTCTCTCAACCTGTTGCAGCTGGTCCCACTGCTGATGTACAATAGGTCTCTCAACCTGTTGCAGCTGGTGTCAGTGCCGAAGCTAGCGCTTCGGAGAAACATAATGATGATGCAGAAACTGAGGAAATGGTAGGCGATGAAACCTCAGCGACACAAAAAAAACAGGTGCGCCGTAGTTTGACAGTTTTAGCAAAAATACTTAAGGAAAAAGCAAAAGGCATCAAATATGAGGTGGGATGGAATAAGCTAGGCCAGCATGTAAACCCCAACAAAGCCATGTTTAGTAGCTACATTGGAATCGTCACTCGACAACGTGTGCCGATTGACGTAGAGTCGTGGCACCATGTTGTCAGCGGGTTGAAAACATTAATGTGGGAATAGATTACGGTAACATTACGATATCATCTATTTAATTTATTAAAATAAAATAAAATATTGAAATATTGACTAACCCTTCATCATCTCTTGCAGAGTGCATTTATAGTAGATGTTTCGCACAAAGAATATGTTTTCAGACTGGAAGGAAGGATTCAAAGAGGCTTTCACACCATTTTAACTAAAAATCATCTGAAAGATGCCGAAAGAAAAATCAAGCCGCACCCGCCTCCTCTTTATGCACACTTGATATCCCAAGGAACGTGGGATGCGTTTTGCAACCATCGTGCGGAAAAGAATTTTCAGGTACATTGTGTTTGGTTACACGTTGTGTAACGTTGCTTGTATTCATCACATTTATTGATAGGTTTTTATTTATGAAACAGCAACGGAGTGCTGAAAATAAAGAACTGGCAGCAAAACCAGCGTACCCCTATCGTAAAGCAAGGTTGGGGTACGCTTCAATTGAAAAACAATTGGTATGTATTTTAAAAGTACTGTAATAATTTTATGTGACATAAAACAACAATGTAACCATGTTTCTCTGTTTATATGCAGATTGATGAAGCAAAATCTAAAGTCAATTCCATTCCATGCCATGTGCTATGGAAGGAGACTCGTGTTAATAAAGAGGGGAAACTGATAGATGAAAACACACAAAAAGTGTGGGAAACATGTGTAAGTATGACATAATATAAACTTGTTTTTCTTTAAATCACTATTACATAACGATGCTTACTTATTTTTTCATATTTTCTATTTGACATAGTCATAGGAATCAACAACACCCACACCGGATGCAGACATACTTTCAACGGCCTTGAAACAGCCATAATAGTATGGTCGCGTCAAAGGTGTGGGTTTTGGGGTGTCACCCAAGACATATTTTAAGAAAAAAACAAGAGGATGAACAAACTAAAGAATTGCATGTAATGAGAGATAGAGTAACTACCCTTGAAGAACTAATCCAAACTTAGGGAGAGATGCTAAAGAGTTTGATGGAGGAGAGGTGAAGAGAACAAACAACTCAAGAACAACCCCCGTGAGAAGATCCACCCCTCACCAGCTTTGAGGCGAGCCATTCCCCTCAAAGACCTGACTTAACCGAGGTAATCAATGTTATAATATTCATTTTTTTGAGATGTGAATCACATAGACACTGATACCTTTCATTTAATGATATTCTGCAGGGTGAAAATGATTGTGATTTATATCTGTCAACTCCCACCCATCACCTTGTAGCGAGGGCTACGGTGTTCAATATTCAGAATGACACGCTACACTCCAGACCACTTCCAATAAGTCATTTCAAAGTGTCGATTAACGTATCTCATGAGCTGAGTGCCGAGCTACCCGTGCCAAATGACGATGACGACATTCATACGGTGGAAAAGCTATTGGAACATTCATTGCATGGCCGTCGAATCTTGTAAAAAAACACGTCGAGCAGGAGGTATTCATTTCCAGTTCATTTTTCAAGCATAACCTTTAACATTAAATTAGAAAATGGCTGAACCGATGAATGTTATTACAGAAGGATAAAATGTAGAAGCTAAAACGAAAGAGCATCTCCAAGATTGGATCAACCAACCGATCAAAACGATCTACTGAGATCGCGTTCACCCCGCCCGTTCTATATCCATATTTAATATCATTGCAAGCTCGTGTGGATACGAAAATTAAAGACAGAAAGATTCATACAATTGTTTGTGAAAAAGATATGTACGGAGAGGAAACAATAGATTTCGTTAGTGCAGACGTTGTTTTTGAGATCATCACATACGACTGGCTAGGTGCCTCAGTTATAAATGTATACATGAGGTATGTTTTCATGATTTGATTTTACAGAAGTTGATATACTTTGATAATTATGGATAAAAACATCTCATATTTTTCACAGGCGTATATATGAAAAACAATTGAAGGGATTTTCCCATGAATACAAATTTGGACTCGTTAGTCCTCACACCATTTCTACACAACGAACAGAAATAGATTCTAATTTTCAGGCTGAATTGATGTCAAATCTGCTCAGAACGTTTCAAAGAAGAATTACGACTGACAGGATCTTTTTAATACCAACGATGCAAGGGTAAAACTATACATTTTAATCATATCAATTATATTTTTATTTCTATCAGTACTTATTTCTTTTAGTGTTTTTAGGGAACATTGTATGCTCATTGCAGTCAATTTGGATACTCCAAAGATTTATTTTCTGGATTCACTGCATGGATATCCAATTAACCGACCACACATGATGGCGATTGTCAATTTTATAATACACTAGATCCAACATTTTAGAAATAAATATCTAGTTATATAATTTATATTATCTTTTAATGGGGATTTTGTTATGATAGGGCGGTGTATGAATATCGTCTAAAGGCTGGAATGAATCCAGGGCATAAGGACGACAATGCCCAAAAGATCTAAAAATGGAGAAGTATCTGGGTATATATAATTATATTTCACTATCCAAATACATATCAAAACAAATTAATTATTTTTCTCGATGTTTTTGCAGTGTCCAAAACAAACAAATGACAAGGACTGCGGTTATTATGTTTGTAAATTTATGAAATAGATCATATTTCATGAACAAACTAGCATCCCTGAAGAGGTATTTTTGAAAATAATTACTACTTTATTTAAAATAATTATTAATCCTTTGTGTATTTATATTTTTTCAGTACTACTATGACTGTCGCAAAAACTCTTATTCAGAAGATGATATAAATGTCTTTAGAAACGAATGGGCAGCGTACCTGATTGAAGAATGTAAACAAATATGACAATGAAGGTGAATTCCTAATACTTATGTTATCTTTATATGGTCATTGATATCTCCCTTTACACTTATTGAGAATCTATGATATCCCTTTCTTATGTTTCATATCCTTAGATTAGTGAATTCCTACTACTTAGTTTGAAAATGACATAAACTTTAGAAAACAACACCAATGACATACGGAAAACCAAGAAAACATGTTCGGATTGTTTTGATACTTTAGGACAATGATCCACGAGTCATTTTTGATGTGTACGAATCGACCTCACCTCAATCCGACGCATGGTGTGACCGGTATGGCTAAAAGTGTCTGATATCAGTTTCAAATTGAGATAAACTTTGGAAAACAGCACCAATGACATACGCCAAATAGAGAAAACGCGTTCGGATTGTTTTGATACTTTAGGAAAACGATCCACGAGTCATTTTTGACGTGTACAAATCGACCGCACCTCAATCCGACGCACGGTGTGACTGGTATGGCTAAAATTGTCTGATATCAGTTTGAAAATGACATAAACTTTGGAAAACAACAACAATGACACACGGCAAATTGAGAAAACGCCTTCAGATTGTTTTGATACTTTAGGACAACGATACACGAGTCATTTTTGACGTGTACAAATCGACTTCACCTCAATCTGATGCATGGTGTGACCGGTATGGATAAAATTGTCTGATATCAGTTTGAAAATGACATAAATTTTGGAAAACAACACCAATGACATATGCCAAACCGAGCAAACGCCTTCGGATTGTTTTGATACTTTAGGACAACGATCCACGAGTCATTTGTGATGTGTACGAATTGACCGCACCTCAATCCGACGCACGATGTGACCGATATGGATAAAAGTGTCTGATATCAGTTTCAAATTGAGATAAACTTTGGAAAACAACACCAATGACACACGGAAAACTGAGAAAACACGTTCGGATTGTTTTGATACTTTATTAAAACGATCCATGAGTCATTTTTGACGTGTACGAATTGACCGCACCTCAATCCGACGTATGGTGTGATCGGTATGGCTAAAAGTGTCGATATCAGTTTCAAATTGAGATAAACTTTGAAAAAAAACACAAATGACATACGGAAAACCGAGAAAACGCATTCGAATTGTTTTGATACTTTAGGACAACGATCCACGAGTAATTTTTGACGTGTACGAATCAACCGCACCTCAATCCGACGCACAGTGTGACTGGTATGGCTAAAATTGTCTGATATCATTTTGAAAATGACATAAATTTTGGAAAACAACACCAATGACATACGCCAAACCGAGCAAACGCCTTCGGGTTGTTTTTATACTTTAGGACAACGATCCAAGAGTCATTTTTGACGTGTACGAATCGACTGCACCTCAATCCGACGCACGGTGTGACCGGTATGGCTAAAAGTGTCTGATATCAGTTTCAAATTGAGATAAACTTTGGAAAACAACACCAATGACACACGGAAAACCGAGCAAATGCATTCGGATTGTTTTGAAACTTTAGGACAACGATCCAAGAGTCATTTGTGACGTGTATGAATCGACCGCACCTCAATCCGACGCACGGTGTGACCGGTATGGCTAAAATTTTCTGATATCAGTTTGAAAATGACATAAACTTTGGAAAACAACACCAATGACATACGCCAAACTGAGAAAACACGTTCGGATTGTTTTGATACTTTAGGAAAACAATCTACGACTCATTTTTGAAGTGTAATAATCGACCGCACCTCAATCCGACGCTCGGTGTGACCGGTATGGATAAAAGTGTCTGATATCAGTTTCAAATTGAGATAAACTTTGGAAAACAACACCAATGACATACGCCAAACCAAGAAAACGCATTCGGATTGTTTTGATACTTTAGGAAAACGATCCACGAGTCATTTGTGACATGTACGAATCGACCGCACCTCAATCTGACGCACGGTGTGACCGGTATGGCTAAAAGTGTCTGATAACAGTTTCAAATTGAGATAAACTTTGGAAAACAACACCAATGACATACTCCAAACTGAGAAAACGTGTTCGGATTGTTTTAATACTTTAGGACAACGATCTACGAGTCATTTGTGACGTTTACAAATTGACTGCACCTCAATCCGACACACGGTGTGACCGGTATAGCTAAAAGTGTCTGATATCAGTTTCAAATTGAGATAAACTTTGGAAAACAACACCAATGACATATGCCAAACCGATTAAACGCGTTCGGATTGTTTTGATACTTTAGGACAACGATCCACGAGTCATTTGTGACGTGTATGAATTCACCGCACCTCAATCCAACACACGGTGTGACCGGTATGGCTAAAATTGTCTGATATCAGTTTGAAAATGACATAAACTTTGGAAAACAACACCAATGACATACGCCAAACCGAGAAAACGCGTTCGGATTGTTTTTATACTTTAGAAAAATGATCCACGACTCATTTGTGAAGTGTAAGAATCGACCGCACCTCAATCCGACGCACGGTGTGACTGGTATGGCTAAAAGTGTCTGATATCAGTTTCAAATTGAGATAAACTTTGGAAAACAACACCAATGACATACGCCAAACTGAGCAAATGCATTCGGATTGTTTTGATACTTTAATACAACGATCCACGAGTTATTTTTGACTTGTAAGAATTGACCGCACCTCAATCCGATGCACAGTGTGACCGGTATGGCTAAAAGTGTCTGATATCAGTTTCAAATTGAGATAATCTTTGGAAAACAACACCAATGACATACGCCAAACTGATAAAATGCATTCGGATTGTTTTAATACTTTAGGAAAACGATCCATGAGTCATTTTTGACGTGTACGAATCGACCGCACCTCAATCTGACGCACGGTGTGACCGGTATGGCTAAAATTGTCTGATATCAGTTTGAAAATGACATAAACTTTGGAAAACAACACCAATGACATACGCCAAACCGAGCAAACGCGTTCGGATTGTTTTGATACTTTATTACAACGATCCACGAATCATTTGTGATGTATATGAATCGAATTCACCTCAATCCGATGCACGGTGTGACCGGTAAAGCTTTTCATTAGATAAAGAATCAGTATTTATTAAATGAGATAAATCAATCAAAAAAATATTGATTTTACATTATTCCCTTTCATTGTTATGAAAATGAAAACTTTTGAGTTTAAAATTTAATATTTTAGTTTCACATTTCCATATTAATGTATTCTTTCATATTACTGTTTTAATTTCTTTCATTATTGTATTACTAACATAATATTTGTTTTCTTATATAGGTGAATTTTTTTCCTTGAGTTCGGATGCTTTGTTCGACAACAAATACCATTGAGAGCGGATCACGGATATCAAAGGATGAAACATGAATGTTTATAACTATTGTTGAATAATTGTAAATGTAACCATGTAAAACAATGTTTGAAATGTATATAGCAATGCGTTTTTTTTTTGTATTCATGATGTTAAGTAAATGTATATACCGTTGTCAGTCAAAATATTGGGTGCGGGTGCTATGGTGTGCAGGTGTGCAGGTGTGCAGGTGTGCATGTGCTACTTTGTGCAGGTATTCTGGTGTGTAGGTTTGCAGGTACTGTTTTTTAGGTGCATGCGCTGGGGCCTTTATCAGCGCTTTTTTAGTGCTGATAAAGGACACCTTTAACAGCGCTAGAGGAGCGCTGATAAAGGGACCCTTTATCAGCACTCCGAGAAGCGCTGATATAGGTGACCTTTATCAGCGCTCCACGATGCGCTGATAAAGGACCCCTATATCAGCGCTTCTCGGAGCGCTCATAAAGGGGACCCCCCCCTATCTACGCCGGAATTAACAGCGCTTTTCTAGCACTGTTAATGCTGGTTTTTAGCGCTGATAAAGGGGCAGGTTGTAGTAGTGAGTAAAGTTGATGGGGCCAGAATTAGTAGAGGAAGTGGTTGAGAAAGTGAAGATCATCCAGCAGTACATGAGTACAACTCAGAGAAGGCATAAAAGTTATGCAAATAACATAAGGAAAGACTTCTCTTTCGAGATGGGTGACCATGTTTTCCTTAAAATATCTCCTTGGGAAAGTGTGATGTGTTTTGGTAAGAAATGAAAGCTAATTTTGTGGTTCATCGGTCCTTTTGAAATCCTGGAGAAAGTTGGACTAGTTGCATACCGAGTAGTTTTGCCTCTGAGTTTGTCTCAAGTACACAATATTTTTCATGTTTCGATGTTGAGGAAGTATGTACCAGATTCAACTCATGTTTTGATCCCAGAAGCAGTTCAGCTGGAGGAGAACCTTTCATATGAAGAGAAACCAGTTCAGATTCTTGATCGAATGGAACTGGTATTTCGGAATATGGTAATCCACCAGGTAAATGTTTTTTGGAGAAACCACATGGTTGAATAAGCAACATGGGAGTCTGAAAATGCTATGAGGGAAAGGTACCCTCACTTGTTTAATAAGTAAATAAAATTGCGGGGACGCAATTTCTAGAAGGTGGGGAAAATGTAACACCCTAAGGTTTTCTAAAAAAATTGAAATTCTTGAAATTTTGTTTAATGTAGATATTTATAAATATCCTTTAAACATAATTTTACTGCTTCTATGTTTTGAATTTCGAAAAATGGTCATCTACAATTGTGTTCAGTATGTTATTTGGAGTCTATTGGAACCAAATTGTTTTTTAGTGAATAGTAACATACACTTATGAATATTAATATGATCCTAATGAATATTGAATTGTATTATTATTTTATTTTCTTAAGGATTTAATATAATGAAATCTTGATTAATTTTTAAATGTGATATAAAAGCTGTTATAGTTTTTAAATTATTAATTTTTGAATTAAGTATGATTTTATTTAAAAATTAAATTAAAAATATTTAGAAAAATATTTTCAAAAAAATTGAATTCATTTTTGAATTATACACGTCGATAAATGGTTAGGTTGAATTTTGGGGATTTTTCTGAAACAGTAGATTTTTCAATGAATAGTAAAAAATACAGTTTTGAGTTTCGGTGTGTTAATGACATAATTACTGATGTAGTAATGATTTAATAAATCTGGTCGACTTTTGTACAGTAAAATAAGTTATGAGGTTTCCCAAGTGGCTTGTACTATGTGAAAATACCCTGGGCAAGCCCATGGTTTTTCAAATACCACTAATGAGGTGTCCCTTGGAAATTATTAAAATAATCCCTCACTTTTGCTATAAATACCAACCCATTACTCTATTAACTTCATTAAAAATTCCTCATCAACAAATATATGGTATCCTTACCTCCCTAGTATCCCTCCCAACGTTTCCTCAAGCCCCCATGGTCCCAACCTTCAAGTTCTAGGAGTTACTCTACAAGGTGATAAAATTCTCAATTTCTTTCTTTTTCCATTCAAGTTCTCTTTTATGTGGTATAACATTCAAGTTTCTATACCATGTTCTTATTTACTTATCATTATTTATCTATTTTGTATTATGATTCATTTATAGATGGGTTACCCTTGTCTCCTCTCTTTTTAATATTTTTTAAAACCATGTTGCACAGCCGTTAGGTTGCCAAATTTTTGTAAGGGATTTCTCAGTTATTCTTTTATTTTGAGTTCCTTTATTTTATTATTATTTCTTCATCTATTCTTAACCAAGAGGCATGAAATATCCATAAATAATGTATATTATGGATGTTCTCATGTTCATGTAAAATTCATCATCATTATTCTTCTTCTCTCTCGCTTATTCAAGGAATAAAAACATTGTTCGTGATGTGTCGAATTACCAATATCATGGATGATGTGATTTCAATTTCAATTAATTCTTTCAAGTATGGTCCTAAAACCATTTATATGGTTTAAATAGGTTATAATTTATGTATTATGTCTCATCCATGGTTCTGTAATTATTTTTTACTCATGGTTTTAATTTATAAGACAAAATGAGTTTGTTATTATCAAAGAACCACTAAAATGATCTAAAGGAACATCATTAATGTTTTAACTTATGGATCATCCTCATATAAAACATCAAAATGATAAATGGTATAAATTATAGTACTGGAAATATTTAAATACCTTTCTATTCCAATTCTGTAGTTTCACTTCCAATCGACAATAACATCCATCATGAACCAATCATGGAAATCATGTAAGGAACTCACCCAAATAGTACGAGGAACAAAATACTAACAATTAAGGGGTGAAATGAGGTTATGAAATGATCATATAAGATGTTATAAACATGAAAATATTTCTTTAAAATACTAATAACATTATTTTAACCATTATACAGGAATTTTATAGAATTTTGAAGTAAGACTCCTGAGGTAAGGGAATTCTTAACCCAATTTTCATCCTTTGGGTTAACCTTATTCTTCATTATTTATGTGGTATTTAAATTGTTTGTGTGATGAATTATGATTATAATATGTTTAATTATTTATATTTATAGAGTATATACATATTCCATCCACTCTATTAAGTATCACTTCAATTAAATGATATTTATAAGGGACTTTTCTTTTAAAATCCTCTTTTAAAATTCTGTTTTACAAAATTCAAAAGCAATGTGTTTATGATAATATTCATGTTGTATGATTATTTTCTGGATCTTGGGAATTGTTTATTATGAATTTTGGAACCTATATTTCCCTTCAATGCATTGGGTATGAGTAAGTTGGAGGTCGGTCGTATGTTTACTCCAAGTGTAACTGTGATGGTTACACAAATAGTAAGGTAGCCGTGAGGGTTACAAATTATAAGGTAGCCGAGAGGGTTACAAGATTATGTAAGCAATTCCCTAAGATAACTTTATGTTTCTACTTATGTTCTTAGGTATTGTGTAAATCTCATGTTTCACAAAGTAAGTATATATACACGTGATAAGTATGTCTTTTGAAAATGATTTCATATGTTACAAGTATTCATGGACTAATGTGTTATTCCCTTTTTTTTATATCCCTTACTGAGTTTTTGTGCTCATACCAAGTTTTAAATGATTTTCATAGGTTAATGGATGTGTAAGACAAATAAGTAAGCCATGTTAAATGTTGAATAATTGTCAAGGAATCATGTTTTAAGTTTTAATATTTTAAATTTTGAAAAAAAATGGAAAATTTTTTTATGGTATCCACTCTGTAACAATGTGTAATGTTATGAATGTATTATGTCCCAATTATCTAAATCTATAAACTTTAAAAGATACTCAATGTAAAAGGAATTGTTTTCTTGACTAAATTCAAGATTATCTATGTAATAAGGCCGGGTCTGTATAGGACCTGCTTGGGAGTTGTCGGTGTCTTTATTTTCGATTTTCATTTTAGACATTTGACACGTACATTAGCATGACATGTTTTCTTCTTTAGTTTGGATATTGTATCTATTTATTTTATTGTATTAAGATTGGTATTTTTTATGGTTATATATGTTTTCTCTATTTTTTATTATTTCCACTAGTGTATTACTCTGATAAAAGAGGGTATAGTCTCCCCATGATTGACTTATCGGACCCTCGCTGCTAGTTGACAGCCTCTAGCGTATGAGGAGGTGGGCTTGAGGTCATGTGACCGACCAGATCGGGGCACCGATGTGTGGAACCCAGTTTTGGATGTTACAAAGTGGTATCAAAGGAGTTTCCTTTTCTTTTTATTTTGTCTTACTATTTGGATAAAGGTAGACATGATACTAAGAAGAGTTGAGCCTTGGTAATTAGCTCGTGCATGGGAGTTGCAAACTCGTGTATGGGTGAAACCCAAGTACTCAAGGTGGGATTGTTGTTATTTTTGTGTTCTGCTATAGTTGAATATTATTTCACCTAGGGTGACACACTTATTGTGTGATGTGAAAATTGTTTTTGAAATTTTCTGAGAATTGACTCATGGCCTGGAATGGAACGGGATTTGAGTCTGCATGCATCATTCTAGGAACTCAGGATTATTTTGTGACATGCATCATTTTAGGCATGCATAGGAAAATAGTTTTTGGGTAAGTTGTTGAACTTAGACAATTTTTCCTTGCTTGTGGAATTGAATTGAAAATGGTGTCTAATGAAAATTGAAAATCGTGCCTAATATGAAATTTAAAGTGTTAAATGATGAAATAATGTGAATAATTGGGTGTCTAAATGAGAAATGTGATATGAGAATGAGAATTCTCTTAGATAACCAAGATCTAGGTGTAAGATGGTTAAGGGTAGTGATAGCGCCTTGATTTTGACCTCGTGGCGATGTTTGGGGAAAAAATTGTTGTGATTATTCCTCTTACGTATATGTGATAAATTTGTTTTATGAGTCCTAAGTCATGTGTTTGTAATTTTAGAGATATGTATCCATGAAGACACTTATTGAGAGGATGATAAGATGTTATGGCTAGTAATGCTCTACCAGCATTGGAACCTAAGGAACCTATAGTGTTGGGTGAGGAAGAAGGGGAACAGTTCTGAGAGAACTTCACGTGCTTAATGAAATTCATGGGAAGAGACCCAGGACGGGTTGAGAAGAGCATGTATAACCTAAAAAGAGAGTTTAAATTACAGAACCCTCCAACTTTTACTGAAGACGTTGGACATGAGGGAGTTTAGTTATGGGTTGAGTTCATCGAGATGATACCTGATCATTTAGAGACTCCTCATGAGAGGAGGGTCAATTTTTCTACATATATGTTGTGAGGATCAGCGAAGTGTTGGTGGGACATTTAGGCGTGAACTGGAAAGACTGATGATATGTTATGGAATAACTTCTTGGAGAGGTTCACTTCTATCCAGAGATGCTGAGGCAAGAAAGAGAATCATAGTTCATGCGGCTGACTCAGAGGAGCATATCTGTGATGGATTATGTTGGATGCTTTATAGACCTGTGGTGCTTTTCTATGGTGTTGGAATAAGATGACATAGCTATAGTGAGATGCTTTCAAGATGTACTTAAGTGCAAGATTAAGTCTAAAGTTAACCTCTTTTAGTTAAATAAGTTTTTTGAGGTGGTGAATTATGCTCTCATAGCTAAGGGGAACCTGAAGGAGGCTTCCATTTCTAGACATGTAGTTGCTACTGGATGATCAAAAGGTGTGAATTCCAAGAGCAGGAAGCACCATTATGGGAAATTTAGCTAGGGAAGTGGAAAGATGAGTGGTCAGAAAGGAGAGTCGATTGCACAGAGCCTTACTAGAGTGATCTGTCATCGTTGTGGTAGGTCGGGCCATTATTATATAAACTACCCCCAACAACCAGTAGATTTTTGGTCTTACGGTAATATGGGGATCCTATAGAAGTTCTGTAGGACACATCGATAGACGGTCAGTGAGGGTGCAGCTAGATAGAGTCAGAGTGTGGTAAGGGTATCTTTTACACCATATCAGTCTAGAAGCTAGAGTTCTACTGGCTGAGGTTGTAGAGATAGTGGATGTGGTGCTTCTAGGAAAGAGCACCCATATCAACAGAGTGGTGAAACTCAGGGGAGTCAGACTCCATCATAGGGAAGAGAGGCAGGACAACTATATGCAGTGAAAACTACAATTTTGGATAGTGAGGTTGGACCATCAACAGTGATAGGTAATATTCTTGTAGATTCTACATTAGCTAGTACCTTATTTGATATTGGTGTCTCTCATTCCATTATATCTATAAAACTTTTTAATGGTTTGAGCCTGGCAGTAGAGTTTGTGAGTGGGGTTATGACTATAGATACACCATTGGGAGTACAGTCTAGAGACATTTGTACATTCAAGGGATGTTCTCTTGAAGTTGGGGAGTATTGTTTTCTATGGGATCTCTATATCCTTAACATGTCAGGTTTTGACCTAATTATGGGTATGGTCTGGCTAGTTTCATATCGATCCCACATAGATTGTTACTGAAGGAGAGTGACTTTTACTTATCTTAATGGTGGCCATTATATTCATCATGGGGAGTGGGATATCCAAGAAGGACGAGCAGTGCCAATTACTCAGAAACTGGGAGAGCTCACAACCCAGATTGCTAGTTTATTACTGGATGATGGAGGTGTAAAGCATGATATCTTTCCAACAGTGGTGGAATAGTTTCAAGATGTTTTTCTTGAAAACTTCTCAATGTTTCAACCTAAGAGAGATGTGGAATTCACTATTTAACTCATGTTGGGGGCTAATCCAGTATCTATTCCACCATATAGAATGGCACTGATAGTGCTTCAAGAACTCAAGACTCAGTTGGAAGAGTTTGGGGATAAGGGATTTATCCATCCGAGTACTTTGCCATGGGGATCACCTGTGTTGTTTGAAAAGAATACCGGCGGTATTTTTCACTTGTGTGTCGATTATCAGAAGTTGAAAAAAATGATTATAAAGAACCAGTGTCCTCTTCTATGTATTGATGTTCTATTTGACTAGTTGAGTAGGGCTTGTGTGTTCTCGAATATTGACTTGAATCAGAGTATCATCAGCTATGATTTTGGACTTCTGATATACCGATGATTGATTTTATAAGAAGGCATGGCCTTTATGCATTCATCATAATTATTTTTGGGTTGACGAATGCTCTATGATTTTTTATGGACTTGATGAAAAAAATCTTTCATCCTTACCTAGATTAGTTTGTGGTAGTGTTTTTGGATGAAATCTTAGTGTACTCCAAGACTCATGACGGTCATAATCAATATCTTGACATCATCATGAGTACACTAAGAGAGCATTGGCTATATTCCAAGATATTTAAGTGTCAATTGTGGATTGATCAAGTGCACTTCTTGGGACATATCATCTTGAAGGAAGGTGTGTCAGTGGACCCAAAGAAGGTTCAGGTAGTGGTTTTTTGGGAGTATCCCAAGAACGTATTCGATATCCATATCTTTCTGGGATTAGTTGGATGTTATTGGATATTCATCTAGTACTTTTCCCATTTAGCAGCGCTACTTTTGGGCTTGACCAAAAAGGGTATAAAGTTTGATTTGTTGGAATCATGTGAGAAGACCTTCCAAGAGTTAAAGTGTCTAACATCAGTACCAATTTTGATCCTACCTGAGCCAGGTGAGGAGTATACAGTGTATTGTGACACTTCTAGGATCAGACTTGGAGCTGTGTTGATGTAGGGAGATCGAGTTGCAGCATATGGGTCTCGAAATCAGAGTCCACATGAACGAAACTACCATACGCATGACCTTGATCTAGCAGTAGTGGTTTATGGTCTGAAGTGTTAGTGACACTATATGTTGGGTGATAAGTTCACTGTGTATACAGATCACAAGAGCTTAAGGTATATCTTCTCACATTGAGATTTTAATCTCTGGTAGTGGAGATGGGTCGAGTATATGTAGTCGTTTGATTTTGAGCTAGCATATACTCTTGGGAAAGGAAACAGTGTTTCTAATGCTTTGAGTAGGAATACTCAGACTTTGGAAGTTCAGGAGTCTAGTTCTAAGTTGTAACACCCCAAGGTTTTCTAAAAATAAATGGAAATGCATGAAACTTTGTTTTAAGAAGATATTTATAACTATCCTTTTAAAATAATATTGCTACTTTAATGTTTTTAATTTCGAAAAATGGTCATCTACAATTGTGTTTAGTATGTTATTTGGAGTCTAATGGAACCAACTTGATTTTTGGTGAATAGTAGCATGCCATTATGAATAGTAATATGAATATTAATATGACCCTAATGAATATTAAATTGTATTAATATTTTATTTTCTTAAGGATTTAAGATAATGACATCTTGCTTAATTTTTCAATATGATATAAAAGTAGTTATAGAATTAAAATTGTTAATTTTTGAATTAAGTATGATTTTATTTAAAAATTAAATTAATAATATTTAGAAATTTATTTTTGAAAAATGGAGTTCATTTTTGAATTCTACACATCGAGAAATTATAAGGGTGAGTTTAAGGGAATTTTTTGAAATTCTAGAATTTTTTATGAATAATAAAATACGATAAAATACGATAAATGCTAAATACTTGATTTACTGCATCATAGGTGATGCAAGGTTGATGTAAGACCACTTGGTTTGAACTCACATGTAATTATTACTATTTGGGGTCACATGAATTATGATTATTCATAGTCTTGATCAAAAATATTATAATAATGATTAAAATAATGAAAAATACCTCCTCTCCTCCACTATAAATACCACCCTCATTTCCCTTTTCCTCCCACACCTCTCAAGCCTTGATCCTTACCTAATTTCTACCCAACAATCCTCCCAAGGCTCTTACCCATTTCCTAGAGCTTTTGGTATCACCAAAATTTCAAAACCAAAGGCCTTAAGAAGGATCTCAAGGAGAAGAGATCAAGAGGTAAACATCCTCTTTTGTTTTCTTTCTTTTCTTTCATTTTATGTTATTCTTTTTCATTTTCTTTGGATTATGTTGGGATATGTCATTCCATATCACCCTTACTTCCTTTATTATTTAATAGTGATGAGATACCCCATTTCTCTCATCAAACTATTTTATGAAATTTTAAGTGACGTTGTTAGGCTGCCAAATTTTCGTGAGAGATTTCTCAATTTTTCTTTTATTTTGAGTTCCTTTATTTTCTTTTTATTTCCTCAAAGCCTCTTATATAAGATTCATGAAAGCTACAAAATCATATATATTCATTATGTTCTCATGTTCATGTAAAATTCCTCATCAATCTTCTTCTCCTCTCCCACTTATTCAAGGAATTAAAACACCATCTGTGATGTGTCAATTTACCAACATCGTGTGTGATGTGATTTCAAATTATTTTACTTCCTTCAAGACTGGTTATGAAACCATTTTTATGGTTCAACCAGATTATAATTTATTTATTATAACTTATATAGGGTTCTGGAATCATTTTTCACACATGTTATTAATTTATGAAACAAAATGGGATCTTTACGATCGAAGAATCACCAAAATAACCTAAACAAATATCAATAATGTTTTAACTCATGAATCATCCTCATGTAAGAATTCAAAATGATAAGTGGTATAATTTATGGTAATGGAAATATGTAAATACCATTCCCTTTTAATTCTAGAGTTTCACTTCCAATTGACAAGAAGATCCATCATTAACCAATCATGGAAATCATGTGAAGAACACACCTAAAACAATGGAAGAAACAAAATACTAACAATTAAAGGGTGAAATGATGTTATAAAATGATCATATAAGATATTATAAATATGAATATGTTTATGTAAGATAATAATAACACTCTTTTAACCATTATACAGTAGGTTTAAACAATTTTTAAGTAAGACAAACCCGAGGTAAGGGAATTCTTAACCCGATTTCCATTTTTTGGGTTAACCTTCTACTTCATTATATATGTGGTATTAAAATTGTTTGTGTGATGGGTTTTGTTTATATTATGTTGAATTATGTGTATTTATAGTGTTTATACACATTCCATCCACTCTATTAAGTCTCACTTGAATTATATTATATTTCCAATGGGCTTTTCCTTAAAAATCCTTTTTTTAAACTCTGTTTTACAACATTCAAAAGCAATGTTTTTATGCAATTATTCATGTTGTATGATTGTGTTCTGGTTATTTTTAATTGATTATGATGAAGGGTGGGACATATATTTCCCTCCAATGCATTGGGTATATGTAAGTTGGAGGTCGGTCGTATGGTTACTCCAGGTGTAACTGTGATGGTTACACAAATTGTAATGTGGTCGTGATGGTTACAAATTATAAGGTAGCCGAGAGGGTTAAAAGATTATATAAGTAATGTCCCAAGATACATTTATGGTTATATTTATGTTCTTATGTTTTTTTGGTTCTTTTGGAAATATCATGTTTCACAAAGTAAGTATATATGGGTGACAAGTATGTCTTTTGAAAATGATTTCATACGTTACAAGTGCTCATGGACTAATGTGTTCTTTCCTTCTTCTTATATCCCTTACTGAGTTTTTTGTGATAATACCAAGTTTTTAAATGATTTTCATAGGATATAATAATGTGTAGGAAAATAAATGAATCCATGTTAAATGTTTGAATAATTTTCAAAGAAATCATGTTTTATTTGAAAAGTTTTTATTTTGGAAGATATGAGTATTGTTTTTATGGTAACCACTATATACTAATGTGTAATTTCATGAATGTGTTATGTCACTTTTCCCTAAAGATATAAACTTGAAAAAATCCTCAATGTAAAAGGTAGTGTTTTCTTAACTAAATTCAAGATTATGTATGTAATAAGGTTGGGTCCTTATAGTTGGTATCAGAGGATGGTTTAGATAACTTTAGGGGTTAGGATGATGTTAATGTATTACCATAAATGTTTTTTTTACTCTATGTTAAATTTGAAAATATATATAATTTAAATATTACCATGTTTATTCGACTATATATGTTTGATCACAATGGTTGTTCGTGGAAGAAATAGGGAAGTTGAAGAAGAGAGGCCCCGACAGAACGACATCCTTCCGAATCTGCATCCCAGAATGGTAGGGATTGGAACTGAGTAGTTTGTGACAGTAATGGATCAGATGATGAAGGTAATAAATGGTGGTAAATTCCCATGAAAGAGAACAATCATAGGTACCTCAATGGAACATGACGATAGTGGAACATTTTATGAGACAACACCCTCCTATTTTCAATGGATCTTCTGACCCTGTATCAACTGAAGGATGGATTAAAGCCCTTGAAAAGATATTCAATGTTATGGGATGTTCAGAAAATAAATAGGTAAGTCTATCCATTTATCATTTTTAAGGTGAAGTTGATCAGTGGTTGTCAATGTTAAGGAATATCAGGGATAGAGAGGATATTGATGCCTTAGAGTGGGATTAATTTAAAAGTATTTTCCTTGAAAAATATTTTCCTAAGGTGGTGTGACTTAGGATGGAGAAGAAATTACTTGAATTGAAGCAAAAGGAGGAAGATTCAATGGCTGTGTATGATGCGAACTTCACCCCAATGGCGAGGTATGCTCCAAATATTATTCTAGATCTTGATAGAAAAATCAACAACTTTTACTCAAGATTGAAGCCAAGGTATCGAAGGGTGTTGGCCTCCCATGAATTCAAAAGTTATGTGAAACTTGTCTGGGGTGATGAGGGGGTAGAGATGGAGTTTGCTAATAATCATGTGCACTTTGACAACAAAGAGAATAAGAGGACCAGATGACAAGTGATGGGTAAGAATAAACCAAATAAATATGATGGTAAGAAAATCTAGTTTCCAGTTTGTGAAAAGTGTGGCAAGAAACACCCTGGGGAATGTCTTACCAAAACTGGGAAGTGTTTTCGATGTGGTAAGTTTGGACATATGGCCTGAGATTGTAATGAAAATGATTCTAAGACTAATCCTAATAAGAAAAATGTTAAGTGTTTTAAATGTGGTGAGATGGGTCATTATGCAAATGTCTGTCTAAAGAGAGATCCAAATGATACAAAGAAGCCATACTATAAGCAGAAAGGTGTAGTGAGATCTTTTGAGACTACTTCAATAGATTTCGAGCCATCCAATGAAGTTGTATCAGGTAATTTGTTTATTTACTCATATTTTTCTAAAGTTTTGTTTGATACAGGGTTTACACATTCCTTCATATCTGAGAAATTTTCTGGTAAATTGGAAATATCACCTCAACAAATGATACTGGAAATTGTTGTTAAAACACTAGGGGGAAATATTATAGAAAAGATGAATTATATGTGGTCTGTATAAAGACTTTACCTGCAAACCTTGTTGTTTTACCCTTAATCTAGTTTAATGTTATTTTGGGAATGGATTGGCTTTCTATTTATCATAATAAGATTGACTGTAGAGCTAAATAAGTTTTTTTTTTAAATATTTTCAGATTGTATACAAGAAAGAACCCATAAAATTGATAACATATCGGGAAGCTGAGAAACTATTGAAAGATGGAAATGAAATTTATCTTAATCATATTGTTGAAAAAAAGGGAACTGTTCATATTAATGATATTCTAGTGGTAAATGAATACCTTGATGTTTTTTCTGATGAGGTACCCAGTGTCATACCTAATCGAAAATTCAAATTCACAATTGAATTAGTTGCTGATGCTAAGACAATTTCAAAAACCCCTTATCATATGGATCAAATAGAACTTCTTGAATTTAAAAATCAGTTGTAGGATTTTCTTGAAGGTTTCATTCTCCTAGAACTTCACCATGTGAAGCTCCTGTTTTGTTCATTAAAAAGAAATATGGTTCCATGAGACTTTACATTGATTATAGAGCTTTTAATAACATCACTATTAAAAACAAGTATCATTTGCCTCACATAGATGACTTTTTTTATCAGCTTCAGGGAGCTCAGTACTTTTCCAAGGTTGACTTGAGATATGGATACCATCAGCTAAAGGTGAAGGAGTTTGACATCTCAAAAATAGCCTTTCGTACTAGATATGGGCATTATGAATTTGTTGTTATGCCATTTGGTTTAACTAATTCACATGTTGTATTCATGAATCTTATGAATAGAATATTTCATTAATTCTGGGATAATTTTGATGTTGTGTTTATTGATGACATTTTGGTATTTTATAAGAGTAAAGGTGAGCATGAAAAATATCTAAGGGTTGTTTTAAAAACCTTAATGAAAAAGAAAATGTATGGAAAATTCAGAAAGTGTGATTTTTGGTTGCAACATATTTTTTTCTTGGAAACATTGTAAATAAGGATGGAATAAGAGTTGATCCTTCCAAAACAAAATTGGTTGATGAATGGCCAAGACCCACAAATGTTATAAAGATTCATAGTTTTCTTGGTTTGGTAGGTTATTACTGGCGTTGTTAAGAACTTTGCACGGTTATCTATCCTGATAACTAAGTTTACATGAAAAGGGGTTAAATTTATTTGGACAAAATAATGTGATGTTTGTTTTCAAGAGCTGAAGAAGAGATTGGTTAATGCTCTAGTTTTGGTATTTCCTTCCAAAAATGGTGAGTTTTTCATCTATAGTGATACTTCTTTTAAGGGACTTGGTTTTGTTTTGATGCAGAATGATTAGGTAATTCTTATGATTCAATACAACTTAAACCTCATGAGTTAAATTATCCCACACATGATTTGGAATTGGTAGATTTGGTTTTTGCTTTTAAAATTTGGAGGCATCATTTATACGGAGCCAAATGTCAAATATATACTGACCATAAAAGTTTAAAGTATATATTCACTCAAAAGGAATTAAACATGAGGCAGATAAGATGGCTTGAACTAATAAAGGATTATGATTTCCTTATCAATTATCATTTGGGAAAAGAAAAAAAGTGGCGGATGCCTTGAGTCGAAAACATCATGCATCATTAACCATGTTACATTTAGAAAATGATCCCTTGATTAATGATTTGATGAATTTTGGCTTGGAAATTGTTGGTGTAAGGAATACATCTGTTTTGTTTCAGGTTTCAGTGCAGTAATCGTTATCAAACAGAATCAAGAAAGCGTAGAAGGAAGACCATGAGCTATAGAAAAAGGTATAATTGGTTAAAATGGGTAAGTTTCCAGAATTTAACCTTGATAAAGATTGTGTTTTAAGATTTTGAAAAAGTTTGTGTGTTCCTTGTGATTCCCAGTTGAAGAAAGAATTATTGTGTGAAGCTCATAGTTCTCTATTTTCAGTTCATCCTGGTAGTACTAAGATGTACAAAGACCTTCGGGAGTATTATTGGTGGGACTGAATGAAAAGAGATATTACTGATTTTACTGTGAAATGTTTGACATGTCAACAGGTTAAAGCAGAGCGGTAGTTACCGAAGGGGATACTTTAGCCTTTTCCAATGCCAAAGTTGAAATGGGGGAATTTATCCATGGAATTTGTGGTAGGACTACCAAAGACTTCTCAAGGTAAAAATGTGATTAGGGTTATTATTGATCGGCTTAAAAAATATGCACATTTTCTTTCTATCCAAGATACAATTTCTTTTACTGTACCTCAAAGAGATTGTCAGGTTATATGGAGTTCCTATTTCCATTGTATCTAACCAGGATCCTTGGTTCACTTCTAACTTTTGGAAGGGAATTCATAAGTCATTGGGCACAAAGTTAAATTTCAGTACATCTTTTCTTCCTCAATTAGATGGGTAGTCAGAATGAACGATTCAAATATTGGAGGATATTCTTTGAGCTTATTCAATAGACTACCAAGAAATTTGGGATCAACATCTTCCTTCAGTTTAGTTTTCCTATAATAATAGTTTTCATTCTAGTATATGGATGGCACCATTTTAGTAATTCTATGGGAAGCAATGTAGGACTCTAGCGTTTTGGGATGAAGTCGGTGAAATAAATGGGGCCAGAGTTAGTAGAGGAAGTGGCTGAGAAAGTGAAGATGATCCAGCAGTACTTCAGGACAGCTCAGAGCAGGTAGAAAAGTTGTGTAGATAATAGAAGTAAAGAATACTCTTTTGAGGTATGTGACCATGTTTTCTTTAAAATATCTCCTTGGAAAAGTGTGATTCATTTTGGTAAGAAAGGAAAGCTAAGTCCGCGGTTCATCGGTCCTTTTGAAATATTGGAGAATGTTGGACTAGTTGCATACTGATTAGATTTTCCTCCGAGTTTGTCTTAGGTACACAATTTTTTTCATGTTTCTATGTTGATGAAGTATGTTCCAGATTCATAACATGTCTTGAGTCCAAAAGAAGTTCAGCTGGAAGAGAACCTTTCCTATGAAGAGAAACCAATTCATATTCTTGATCGACGGAAACAGGTATTACAGAATAAGGTAATCCAGCAGGTAAAGGTTTTGTGAAGAAACCACATGGTTGAAGAAGCAACATGGGAGTCTGAAAATGCTATGAGAGAAAGGCACCCGCACTTGTTCAATAAGTAAATAAAATTACGGCGATATAATTTTTAGAAGGCGGGGATAATGTAACACCCCAAGGTTTTCTAAAAATAAATGGAAATGCATGAAACATTTTTTTAAGTAGATATTTATAACTAGCCTTTAAAAACAATTTTTCCACTTTAATGTTTTGAATTTTGAAAAACGGTCATCTACAATTGTGTTCAGTATGTTATTTGGATTCTAATGGAACCAACTTGATTTTTGTTGAATAGTAACATACCCTTATAAACAGTAATATGAATAGTAATATGACACTAATGAATAGTAAATTATATTAATATTTTATTTTCTAAATGATTTAATATAATTACATCTTCGTTAATTTTTGAATGTGATATACAAGTAGTTATAGAATTAAAATTATTATTTTTTGAATTAAGTATGATTTTATTTTAAAATTAAATTAATAATATCTAGAAAATTATTTATAAAAAATGTAGTTTATTTTTGAATTCTACACGCCGAGAAATGGTAAGGGTGAATTTATGGGAATTTTCTGAAATTCTAGAACTTTTTATGAATAGTAAAATACAACAAAATACGATAAATGCTAAATACTTGATTTACTGCATCATAGGTGATGCAGGCTGATGTAAGACCACTTGGTTCAAACTCACATGTCATTATTACTATTTTGGGTCACATAAATTATGATTATTCATAGTCTTGAGAAAAAATATTATAATAATGATTACAATAATGAAAAATACCTCCTCTCTTAAACTATAAATACCACCCTCATTTCTCTCTTCCTCCCACACCTCTCAAGCCTTGATCCCTACCTAAGTTCTGCCCAACACTCCTCCCAAGGCTCTTACTCACTTCCTATAGTTTTTGGTGTCACCAAAAGGCCAAAACCAAAGGCCTTAATAAGGATCTCAAGGAGAAGAGATCAAGAGGTAAACGTCCTCTTTTGTTTTCTTTTTTTTCTTTCATTTTATGTTATTATATTTAATTTTATTTGGATTATGTTGGGATATGCCATTACATATCCCCCTTACTATCCATATTATATAAGAGTGATTATATACCCCCTTTCTCTCATAAAATTATTTTATGAAATTTTAAGTGACGTCGTTAGGCTGCTGAATTTTCGTGAGAGATTTCTCAATTTTTCTTTTATTTTGAGTTCCTGTATTTTCTTTTTCTTTCCTAGACTCATCTTATAAAAGAGTCATGAAAGCTCAATAATCATGTATATTCTGGATATTCTCATGTTCTTGGAAAATTCCTCATCAATATTCTTCTCCTCTCCCACTTATTCAAGGAATTAAAACACCGTCTGTGATGTGTCGATTTACCGACATCGTGGACGATGTGATTTCAAATTATTTTACTTCCTTTAAAACTAGTTATGAAACCTTTTTTATGGTTGAACCAGATTATAATTTATTTATTATAACTTATATAAGGTTTTGGAATCATTTTTCACACATGTTATTAATTTATGAAACAAAATGAGATCTTTACGATCGAAGAATCACCAAAATAACCTAAACAAATATCAATAATGTTTTAACTCATAAATCATCCTCATGTCAGAATTAAAAATGATAAATGGTATAATTTATGGTACTGGAAATTTTTAAATACCATTCCATTCCAATTATTTAGCTTCACTTCCAATTGACAAGAACATCCATCATGAACCAATCATGGAAATCATGTAAAGAACGCACCTGAAACAATGGAAGGAACAAAATACTAACAATTAAAGGGTAAAATAATGTTATAAAATGATCATATAAGATGTTATAAAGATGAATCTGTTTCTTTAAGATAATAAAAACACTCTTTTAACCATTATACAGGAGTTTTAAACAAGTTTGAAGTAATATAAACCCGAGGTAATGGAATTTTTAACCTGATTTCCATTCTTTGGGTTAACCTTCTACTTCGTTATTTATGTGGTATTAAAATTGTTTGTGTGATGGGTTTTGTTTATATTATGTTTAATTATGTGTATTTATAGTGTGTGTATATATTACATCCACTCTATTAAGTCTCGCTTTAATTATATGATATTTCCAAGGGGATTTTCCTTAAAAATCCTTTTTTACTCTATTTTACAACATTCAAAAGTAATGTTTTTATGCAATTATTCATGTTTTATGATTGTGTTTTGGTTTTTGGGAATTGTTTATGATGAAGTTCGGGACCTATATTTCCCTCCAATGCATTGGTTATGTGTAAGTTAGATATCGGTCGTATGGTTACTCCAGGTGTAACTGCGATGGTTACACAAATTGTAAGTTAGTCGTGATGGTTACAAATTATAAGGTAGCCAAGAGCATTACAAGATTATGTAAGTAATGCCCCAAGATACCTTTATGGTTATATTTATGTTCTTATGTTTTTTTGGTTCTTGTGTAAATCTCATGTTTCACAAAGTAAGTATATATGGGTGAAAAGTATGTCTTTTGAAAATGATTTCATACGTTACAATTTTTCATGGAATAATGTGTTATTTCCTTCTTATATTCCTTACTAAGATTTTTGTGCTCATCCCAAGTTTTTAAATGATTGTCACAAGTTATAAGGATGTGTAAGAAAATTAAGAAAGTCGTGTTAAATGTTTGAAGAATTTTCAAAGAAATCATGGTTTATTTGAAAGTTTTTATTTTGGAAGAAATGAGTATTGTTTTTATGGTAACCACTCTGTATTAATGTGTAATGTCATGAATGTGTTATGTCACTTTTCCCTAAATCTCTAAACTTGAAAAGATACTCAATGTAAATGGAATTTTTTTCTTGACTAAATTCAATATTTTGTATGTAATAAGGCCAGGTCCTTATATAAGTGGAAGATGATTACTTTGATGGCTGAGATGCATGGGGTGGTTCGGGAGAACCAATAACAGATGAGTCTAGTTTTGGTTTCAGTGGAGTCTACACTTTTGATATGGATCTGAGATAGATAGTATGAGGATTTGGAGTGTTTGACCTTAAGGTAAATCCTTAAAGGTTGGTAGTCACCTTCGGATTGGTTAATATATGAGGATGAGATCATCTACATCAGGAATCGGATTATTGTGCCTATGAGCATGTGAGAGGAGCTGATGCGGGAATTTCATACCTCAAAGTGGGTGGTATATCTAGGTATGAACAAAATGTACTATGACCTAAAACAATAGTTTTGATGGCCAGGCATGAAAATGGAGATATCAGGGTTTGTGACACAATCCTACATCTGTTAGCTGGTGAAGGCAGAGCATCAATGACCTGAAGGTTTTCTATAGTTGTTACCCATTCTGTAGTAGAAGTGGGATGACGTGACAATGGAATTTGTGGTGGGTCTCCCAAAGACACCAAGTAAGAATGACAATATCTAGGTTATTTTGGATCTAATGATGAAAGTAGCACATTTCTTGCCTATATGGGAGACTTTCTCAGTGGACCAGTTGGGATATTTGTATGTTCGGGAGATAGCCTATCAACATGAAGTGCCCCAAAATATAGTTTCATATCATGACTCACACTTCACTTCAAGCTTCTTGAAGGGATTGTAGAATGTGCTTGGTACACAAGTATTATTCAGTACAGTCTTCAACCCACAGACAGATGGTCAGTCAGAACATACTATACAAGTGCTTGAGGATATGTTGTGGGCGTGTGTTATTGACTTCGGCGGGTCTTAGGAGAAGCGCTTGGATTTAGTGAATTTTACCTCTAATAACAATTATCAGGAAACTATACAGATGGAACCATACAAGGATCTTTATGGTAGACCATTCAAATCACCACTATGTTGGATGGAGGTTGGTGAGTTAGAGTTGTTGGGACCAAGTCTCATGCAGGAGACATCGGAGCAGGCTCAGCTGGTTCGGAAATGTATGGCTACGGATCAGAGTAGGAATAAGTCATATGCTGACAAATAGATATGACCCCTAGAGTATACATAGGGTGATCATGTATTCCTTCAGATGTCACCTAGGTTGTGTCACCACAGGATATGGAAGCAGGGCAAGTTGGCTCCCAGGTTCGTTGGACCGTTTGAGGTAGTGGAGAGAATCGGGCTGGTGGCGTACCAATTGGTTCTTCCACAGAAATATAGTGTTATGCATGACGTTTTACATCTATCAAAACTACGACGGTATCACCCCAACCCTTCTCATGTAATCAATGTGGATGATGTTGATCTTGAGATAGATGTGTCCTTTGAGGATCATCTGATACATGTGTTGGATCACAGTGATAAAGTGTTGAGGGGAAATATTGTGCTGATAGTTCGAGTATTTTGGAAATATGGTCGTGTACAAGAGGAGACATTGGAAAGGAAAGCAGATATACAGACTCAGTGGCCCAATATTTTTATCTCAGAATCTTAGGGAATCTTGGAAGTTTATCTTGAGGATGAACTATTATAAGTTGAGGATATTGTAAGATCCTGACCTTTTCTGGAGTTGTCTCAGGCTTATTTTAAGGTACTCTTCTGTTCCTTTTTGGAGTACTTTTTGTTTGGGTTATGACTTGAGGTGTGTTTGGGTGAAATTTTGAGAAAAATGAAAGAAAAATGGATATGCACGGTTGGTTCACAGTTAGGGAAAACTATGCACCCCAGCCTAACTAACCGTGTGAACCCAAGTAGAGGGGATTCATATGACTGGAGCATGATTTGCCTAAATGTGTTCCCTCTTAGGAGTAACCATGAACCCCTAAAATAAAAAGGCATACGGTTGGTACACGGTTAGGGAAAACCTTGCGCCCCAACCCAACTAACCATGCACAAGAATTAATCAAGCCCGAAAATTTGTTCTAAAATTCCCCGAACCCCCAAAACTCACCTATTTCGACCCCCATTCAACCCTAGGTCCTCCTTCGTGTTTTTAAGATATCTAGATGAATTCCAAGCCCTTATAACCATAGTTCTTCACAAATTGAATCTCAGATCGAAGGTCTTCTCCTCTCCTAGTTAGTGAATCCTCTCTTGGTTCTTCTCTCATGCTTCCCCTATTCTTTTTTCTTTCATTCAGTGATGTAATCCACTGTTATGGATAAATATATATCAATTTGGGGAGATCTAGATCTATGATTCAAGATCTAGATCTTGATTTACATTATAAGACCCCAATATTTTATATTATGTATCTTTTTTAATTTAATTTTTTTGACAACATAGGCTTCACACAACACCAAGCTTAAATGAACAATGATATATAATTAAATATCATTATTTTAAAATGACCATTATAACCTAGCCATTAAATTGGTGGGAATGAATATTATTAATGAAATTTATATATTATATATTTAATGAAATGTTTTTACATTCATCTAAATTATTTTATAGTCATAAGAGAAGAATGAATCCAATGTTACACATTAAAAGACTATATTTTTTATAAACATAGTTTTACCACCTTTTAATGGAAAACTTGTTTTAAAACTAACTTTTAAAACATTTATAAATGATAGATAACAAAATAAACATTATTTTTTAAATTATAATATTGAAATTTACTTTGGTTAAAATTTTGGTATTTTTCTGATAAATTTCATTTTTAATAAATAGTAATGTGACTGTTGGAATAATAATGTGACTATTAGGAATAGTAATATGACCAATAGAATAGTACCTTTACCTATGAAATTTTAAATAAAATTTAGGTATCTAATAAATGAAAATATGGTATATTTATATCATTGAATAAGTAAATAAATGTTTTAAAAATGATAAATTGAGAGTTAGTATTTTTGTGAAATATAAATGTTTATTTACAATTTTATAATTAATTTAATGATTTTAAAAGAAAATTTATTTTCATAAAATAGAATCATAAATTAATATTTTTATTTCTTATGATTATAATATAATTTTATGAAACCCTAGTTAATTTTTCAAAGTGTTATAAAATCAGTTATAATTTTAAAACTGGTATTTTTTCTATAAATGATAATTTTAATTAAAAATTAAATTTATCATATAGAGAAAATTATTTTCATAAAATGGATTTTATTTTTTAATTCTACACATCAAAAAAATGGTTAGGATGAATTTTTAGGATTTTTCTAAAATGGTTAAATTTTGTAAATAGTTAAATATAGTAATTTACAGTATATATACATTATAAGTTAAATACATTATTCTTTGAGTCGTGGTTGATGTAAGTGCCATTGGTTCAAACTCACATGCACTAATTGCTATATTTAGTCCCAAGAATCATCATTATTTCTTGTCTTGAGATAAAATAATAAAATAATAAAGAAAATATTCAAAAAAAACTCATATCCTCTATTATAAATAACACTTCTCGCCACATCTTCTCCTCACAGAGCCTTGTCCAAATTCTGCTCAAATATATTCCCAATCCCCTACCCCATTTCCAAGAGCCTTTGGTATCAAAAAATACCAAAATTAATCCCCATAAATATGTTCTCAAGGAAGATAAAATCCATAGGTAAAAACATCTCTATTTTCTTTTAATTTCTTTTTAAGTTATTTTCTTTTCTTATTTTCTCCTCACCTCTGAATCCCAAAGTAACATAATATATACATTATATTATATATACTATAATTTTATTGTGTTGAGGGAATAATCCATCATAAATTCTCTTCCCTCTCCTTTTGTTCTAAAACTAAAAAACAGCGTTTGTGATGTGTTGATTTATCGCATTCAAGGACAAAGAGTTTTCAATTTTCATTAACACCTTCAAGGATGATCATAAAACCATTTTTATGGTTAAACCAAATCATAATATATGTATTATATCCTATGTATTGTTCTGAAACCATTATATATACATGATGTTAATTAATAAAACAAAACTAGTTTGTGATGATCGAAAAACCGCCAAAATAATCTAAAGGATCATCACTAACATTTTATCTAATGATTCATCCTCACTCCAAATAACTAAATGACTTATATAACCATTTAATATTCTGTATGTTAATTAATAAAATATAACTTTAATTCTGGATATATATTACAATTTTACATGAACTTTCATACTCATATACAAGTAAACTGATCATGAAAACCAAGGAAATGAACACTCTCGAACGATAAAATTTTATCTTATAACTCATCAAAAAGACCATAAATGAACTTAATAAAATTATAATAAATAAAATACATGTATAAAATGTTCTGAATTAAATTATTAATGAATCTAATTTCATTATCCAGGACTTTAAGGACAAGTGCATAATACTTTTGGACATAACATAAGCGTTTATTCCCAAACCTCCATTTTCCATTCGGGTTACGCTTTCTCTCTCTTACCCCAATTTATTTCATAATTATTTTTATATAATTCTTCTAAATTATATTTATATGTTTCAAACTCATATATACATATCATTTCATCTTTCTTTTAAGGTTAAATACATGTTTTACAAGGTTCCCTTCTCAATTCTTCCCGATAAGAAAACCCGGTTAAAGGGAACTTCCCAATTTCTTACCCATTTTCAAGTACCATCCATAATCTGCTTTAAGACACCATTATTTTTCTAAAATCACTAATTTTGTCATGAAAAATTATCTTACTTCATTTATGGTTTTATACAAACAATTATGACAAATACAAATGATTTTTCCAAAAGAACTCTTCTTTGCAAAGTAAAAGGGCTATTTCTCTCAAGAATTCATCAATGATTTTATTAGAGTATTTTCATCTATTTCAACACCTCTATTGAATTATATTAATTATTTATATTTAACTCTTATGATTATCATCTACTATATTTTATTAAATGGTTTCTGATTAGTTGGACTGTAGATGTGCTATCTTGACACCATTCACCATACTACCCAGAATGGTTATTGATTATGTTTATAGATTGGGGAAAGTTATTTAAATTTCATATGTATATATTGTTTATGTTTAACCTCATTAATATGATGAATGCATTTTACTTATTAAGTGATGGGTGGGGTCTGCTATATACCCTCGATGCATTGGTAGGTCTCATGAGACAAAACATAAATTGATTTTGGCCAAGGTCTTAACCATTTATTTTTAGGTGTCTTGGCCAAGGCCTCGATGGTATGTTTATGATGTCTGGAATATGCATTTACCACATTATGATTAGTAATTTATTAACCATGTGAATATTCACCTATTATAATATTCATGATTAAGCTTCATTCTCATGTGTTATGGAATTATTTATTCAACTTTTATTCTTGTCATATTATGCTCAAGTTTATGTTCTAATAGCGTGTGTTTTTAGTCATTCATCATGCCTTATTGTTTATATTATCTTTTGCTATATTATTTACCCTTAATATGCATATGATCTACCCCTTTCTTATGTATTATTTTTCCCTAGGATGCTAAGATGTGTATTATGAATGACTTGCAAGGATAAAATGGGATTTTATGGGTGTTTCTAATGGAATTGTTATGTTATATTTACTTTCAAATTGTAATGTAAAGTTCATGTATTTAATCTGGTTTCCAAAACTAATAAATTGATCTGTCCTTGTGGATTCGAGTCTTGTATCTATTCCAATGTATTAATGTAAGTAACTTTCTCTGGACTAATGGGGATGGGGGTTTTACTGTTGGTATCAGAGGAAGTTTAGTAGAAACCTTAGAAACTTGATTTAGAAAACATTGATTGAGGAAAAAACCCTAAGATAGACTTTGATCATAAGCATAGAAAAACATCCTAGAATTTTGTTAAGGTAGATATTATGTGGGTCTTCCTAGCAATACATCTCTATCTGAATACTACAAGTGGACGTAGTTCTGGCACAGGTGTACCTAGGGGAAACAACTCCAACAAGGTGTCCCGAGCCAGACTTAGGGTAACCTGGTACATGACAAAAGATCTTATTACACACCTCGTTTGACACTCCTGAGGGATATGCTTATGATAATTCACATTTTCTTTAAAAACCATTATGGAGTATTTAAAGGTAAATATGGCCCCAAAGAAACCATGTTTATGATTATGAGAGTAGCTATGCATAAATTTTCAATTTATGTTAAGTGTTTTTCTAGCTCGGAATTATACATTATGATTCATGATTTTATAAGCTAATCCAGTATATGTCATTATTTAGAAATGGCACCCGGAAGGAAATTTGGTTAAGAATAGATTGAATTTTCTAAGTATATTCTTTTAGTAAAATATTTATTCATTAAATTTTATTTTTAGTTTAAGAATAGCCTCGAAATGGAAGGATAAAGATCATGAAAAACTCTTCTCTCTCTTCCAGAGGATTTAATTTCAAGGATAATCCCAAAATCATGCTCAAATGATTTTAAAACCTTTAACAATATCCAAGCTACCTACAATCAAATGTACGAGGCATCTCACACCTCCAATATTCCCCATTTATTCTGAGGATTGTGGTTTATACATGAAAAAAAAATCCTATATTCTTATTTTTCCTACTATTCCAGGCATGGAAGGTATTATCAAGGTATTTTTGAATTCTTCACCCTAAATAAACCATACAAAGCACTCATCAATCTCAAAGGAGCTGTAGAAGAGGGACACCTCTGAGTATCTTACATGTATCAAATTTTAAATTTTTGTATCTTTGGAAGTATCAAGGATAGTTTTGAGACCTTTGAGGAAAACACAACAAGATTATTTTATAAAGGTCAGGTTCATGCGAATGTTCAAAAATTGTGTATTGAAAATAAAACTCTTCTAATTACTTATCAATGTCCTCATAATTTCAATCCAAACTACACAAGTTTCATTTTGAAAGAGGATATTGAGGACTTGGAGGATGCCCTGAGGTACCACTGGCATTCCTACGACCTTTATCTTCATGAGAGATGCCAACATTAAAGACTTGGATGAAGGTATGAGTTTTTGTTGACTAAAATTTTATGTTTTTAGTGATATAAATAAAATTATTCTGCGGAAATGAAGAACTTCAATGTTTGGACCATGAAAATCAATACTTAGAGTGTGAAATAATTTTAAGGGTAAGAAAAAATTTCTCGATGTACAACGATTCAACTATAAGGATATTGGGTACTATGAAAATGAATGTCCCTAGCATCAAGGAAATATAGCTCAGATCAAGGTCGAGCTTATGTTGTTACTACAGTTAAAGTGGAATAATTAATGCATTGTGTTTTTTGATTCAAGAATTAGGTTATGATATTCTAGTTATAAGAATCATGAGATATATAAGGATTGTACTACAATACTTCTTCTTTATGGATTTGGAAGCACACATGTTTTCATTAAGGTTTTAAGGTGATCAAGGTATTTATATATTTGGTATGTGGGATTAAGAGCTTCATTATTTAGGGAATCTTATGTTAAGTTGATTTTGGAACTTTAGTGACCTTCCTTATAAATGTTTGGTCATTGAACATGGACATACATGTTTTAGACAAGTCTTAAGATTAACTTCTTATGGAATGGATCAAGTTAAACTTTGGAAATTATTATTCATTAATAAAATATGATAACCTTCTTGGTTTTAGTAAACATTTAAAGGTCTAAATAATGATTTAAGGTACATATGATTCGTTAAAAGTACTTCAGCTGAGAAAAAAAATCATCTTGAACATTCATTTCTAGGTGTAAGGGATGAATTGAAAATAGCTCAAAGCACAACCAAAGGATGAGATTACACTTATGAAATGGAAATTAATCAAGTATGTTTATTTTCTCAAGTGTTGTTCTGAATATTAAAAGAATCACCCAACTCTAGGGAAAAGATTTTTCAACCAAAAAATGTTATCTGTTTACTTTACTTTCTGAGAAATCAATGGTCTTTTAACTGATCACAAATTTATAGCTTTGTTGTGGTTAACTTTCTAATGAAAATGTTCTCTATCACTCTCCATCAAAACTTGATGAATAGAATATTCTTCCATGACCATATTTTCACTTTTCACTAATGTTATCCTATTCGAATTTCTAGTTTTTTTGTGACCACTACAATTCTTTTTCCCTCTTATTAAGATGATATTTTATTAATCATATTTTCGATGTGGGTTTCCCACAAAGGAATTTTGAAGTATAAACCTTTTGATTTTTGAAGTGCAATTTCAAATTGAGAGGATGCAATTTATTTAAGTATGGGAGAATGTAACACCCCAAGAATTTATGGTATGTATCTTTTTATATTTAATTTCTTCAACAACATAGGTTTCACACAACACCATGCTTAAACGAACAATGATATATAATTAAATATCATTATTTTAAAATGATCGTTATAACCTAGCCATTAAATTAGCAGGAATGAATAGTATTAATGAAATTTATATATTATATATTTAATCAAATGTTTTTACATTCATCCAAATGATTTTATAGGCATAAGATAAGAATGAATCCAATATTACGCACTAAAAGGCTATATTTTTTCTAAACGCAGTTTTACTACCTTTTAAGGGAGAACTTGTTTTAAAACTAAATTTTGACACTTTTATAAATTATAGATGACAAAATAAATATTATTTTTGAAAGTGTAATATCAATATTTACTTTGGTTAAAATTTTGGTATTTTTCTGATAACTTTCATTTTTGATGAATACTAATGTGATCGTTGGAACAATAATGTACCCATTATGAATAGTAATATAACCAATAGAATAGTAACTTCACCTATGAAAGTGTAAATAAAATTTAGGTATATTATAAATGAAAATATGGGATATTTATATCATGGAATAAGTAAATAAATGTTTTAAAAATGATAAATTGAGTGTTGGTATTTTTGTGAAACATAAATGTTTATTTACAATTTTATAATTAATATAATGATTTTAAAAGAAATTTTATTTTCATAAAATAGAATCATAAATTAATATTTTGATGTCTTGTGATTATATTATAATTTTATGAGACCTTAGTTAATTTTTCAAAGTGTTATAAAATCAGTTATAATTTTAAAATTTGTATTTTTCGTGTAAATGATGATTTTAATTAAAAATTAAATTTATCATATTTAGAAAATTATTTTCTTAAAATAGAGTTCATTTTTGAATTATACATGTCGAAAAATGATTAGGGTTAATTTTTTGGATTTTTCAAAAATAGTTGAATTTTTGTGAATAGTGAAATACGGTAATTTATGATATATATACATTATAAGTTAAATACACAATTCCTTGAGTCATGGTTGATTTAAGAACCATTGGTTTGAAATAATATGCACTAATTAATGTATTTAGTCACAAGAATCGTCACTATTGCCTATCTTGATCCAAAATAATAAAATAATAAATAAAATATTCAAAAAAAACACTCCTCTCCTCCACAAATAATATCACTTGTCACCACATCTTCTCCTCACACCTATCAAGCTTTGAGAATTGTCCAAATTTTACTCAAATATCTTCCCAATACCCTCCCCCACTTCCAAGAGTCTTTGGTCTCAACAAAAGACCAAAACCAATTCCCTTAAGGAGGTTCTTAAGGAGGAGAAAATCAAGAGGTAAAAACCAGTCTCTTTTCTTTTAATTTCTTTTCAAGTTCTTTTCTTTTATTATTTTCTCTTCACCTCTCTATCCAAAAGTAACGTGATATCTTAATTATCTTCTATATACTATTATTGTGTTGAGATAATAATCCATCATTAATTCTCTTCCCTCTCCTTTTGTTCTAAAAATGAAACCATCATCTGTGATGTGTTGATTTATCGCATTCAAGGACGAAGAGTTTTCAATTTTCATTAACATATTCAAGGTTGGTCATAAAGAAATTTTTATAGTCAAAAAAAATTATAATATATGTATTACAGCCTATTTATTGTTCTAGAAACATTATATATACATGATGATAATTCATAAAACAAAACTAGTTTGTGAAGATAAAAAAACTTCCAAAATAATTTAAACGATTATCATTAACATCTTATATAATGATTCATCCTCACCCCAAATAACAAAATTACTTATATAACCATTTAATATTATGTATGTTTATTATTAAAATATAACTTCAATTCTAGATATCTATTCTCATTTTACATGAACTTCCATACTCATATACAAGTAAACTGGTCATGAAAAGTAGGGAAATGAATGCTCCTGAATGATAAAATTGTATCTTATAACTCAACAAAAAGACCATAAATGAACTTAAAAAAATTATAATAAATCAAATACATATAGAAGAGGTTTGAATTAAATTATAAATGAATCTAATTTCATTATTCAGGACTTTAAGGTCAAGTATAGAACACTTTTGGATATAAGGTAAGGGTTTATTCTTGAACCTCCATTTTCCATTTGGGTTACGATTTCTCTCTCTTTACCCCAATTTAATTATTTATTATTTTTATATAATTCTTATAAATTATGTATATATGTCTCAAACTCATATATCCAGATCAGTTCTTCATTATTTTAAGAATAAATACTTGTTTTACAAGGTTCCCTTCTCAATTCTTCCTGATAAGCAAACCCAATTAAAGGAAACTTCTTGATTTCTTACCCATTGTCAAGTACCATCCATAATCTATTTTAAGACACCATTATTTTTCTAAAATCACTAATTTTGTCATGAAAAAAACTATATTTGTTCATTTTTGGTTTTATACAAACAATTATGACAAATACAAATAATTTTTCCAAAAGAACTCTTCTTTGGAAAGTAAAGGGGATATTTATCTCAAGAATTCATTGATGATTTTATTAGAGTATTTTCATCTATTTCAAAACCTATATTGAATTATATGCTTTATTAAGATTGAACTCTTATGATTATCATCTACCATATTTTATTAAATGGTTTATGATAAATTTGATTGTAGATGTGCTATCTTGATATCATTCACCATACCACTCAGAATGGTTATTGATTAGATTTCTAGATTGGGAAAAGTAATTTAAATTTCATATGTATATGTTGTTTATGTTTAAACTCAATCTTATGAGGAATGCATTGGACTTAGTAAGTGATGTGTGGGGCCCGCTATAACCCCTCGATGCATCGGTAGGTCTCATGTGATAAAACAGAAATGGATTTTGGCTGAGGCCTTAACCATTTATTTTCAGGTGTCTTGGTCAAGGCCTTGATGATATGTTTATGATGTCTGGCATACGAATTCCCTCATTATTATTAGTAATTTATTATCCATATGAATATTCTACTAGTAGAATATTCATGGTTAAGCTTCATTCTCATGTGATTATTTTTATGGCATTATTTATTCAACTTTTATTATTGTCATGTTATGCTCAAGTTTATATTCTAATGACATGTGTTTTTAGTCATTCACCATACCTTATTGTTTATATTAGCATCTGCTATATTACTTACCCTTACTGAGCATCTGAGGTCACCCCTTTCTTATGTTTTATTTTTCCCTAGGATGCGAAGATGTATATTATGAATGACTTGCAGGGATAAACTAGGAGTTTATGGTTATTTCCAATGGAATTGTTATGTTGTATTTTCATTCAAGTTGTAATGTAAAGTTCATGTATATAATCTGGCATCCAAAACTACTAAATTGATCGGTCCTTGTGGATTCGAGTTTTGTATTTATTCCAATGTATTAATGTAAGGCACCGGCTCTGACTACTAGGGTCGGGGTCATTACATACATGATCTCGATTTCTTTAATCTTGATTTAGGGTTTTGAGATTCGGATCTAGATATATGTTGTTGTGCTGCTCAATTTTTTGGGATTTCTGTTGGGAAATTATTCATCAACAAATTGAGGTAAGTGGTCTAATATTTAATTCTCATAATCATGATTTTGATATGTGTATGAAAATTGTATAATTCCTAGCATTCTTTAGCAATTTGAATTCCTAAATTGGGTTAATTAATGTGGCTGATTGATTAATTGAAGTATTGTGGAAATAGATAATTAATTGGAGAAATAATTATGAGATTTATGGGTTGTCCAATTAGATAATTAATTGAGGGATTAATTATGAGATTTTGAGATTTTGATTTAGATAATTAATTGGGGAATTAATTATGAGATATAAAATTAGTTGAATTGAGATATTTAATTTTGGGATTAATTATGTGATATTGATATTATATATTTGAGGTAATTAATTATGGAATTAATTATGAAGAATTGATATTGAAAATGAGATAATTAATTGTGGGATTAATTATGGGAATTGAGTTTTTAAATCTTGATTAATTAGTTGTTAAATTAATTAATGGGTTTGATGACTTAATTAGTTGGTGAATTAATTAAGGGTAATCATGTGATAAACAAATTTTTGAATTAGTAATGGAATTTATGTGAATAATTAATTGTTGAATTAATGTGTGTTTATGAATGTGAAAAAGGTCATTCAAGTATGAAGTTTTGAATGGGAACATGTTCATTTTAATGTGTGTTTATGAATGGGAACATGGTTATTCAAGTATGAAGTAAAGAATGGGAACACGGTCATTATAACGTGTGTTTATGAATGGGAACATGATCATTCAAGTAGGAATTATAGAATGGGAACATGATCATTCTAATGTGTGATGTATGGATGGTAACATGGACATTTCAGTATGAATTAAAGAATGGTAACAAAGGTACTCCAAGATATGACCACACTTGGGGATACTTCGGGCTCCAGCATGAGACGAAGTGGGTATTGAGATATGATATCACCTTTGAATACTTCAGGCTCTGGCATGAGACAAAGAAGGTATTAAGATATGATATTTCCTAGGAACACTTCGGGCTTTGGCATGAATTGAATAAGGTATTAAGATATGATATTACCTTCAAACACTTTGGGCTCCGACATGAGCCGAAACTGGCGTTGAGGTACGAGTGTCCTCAGGAACCTAGGAGTTAATGTGGTTAAGTAAAGAATAAATGATAATGTGATAACTTTTTACTTATACATTGTACTTATTTATTTATATATATGCATACATTATTATCTAACTACATATTGTTTTAGACAGCATTGGTGGTGGCCTACTGAGTTGTACTCACACCCTACTCAGGCTGCTCAGTACCCGAATAGACTTTATTGTTGCAGTACAGTTTAAGGGAAAAGACCATGGGTTAGATGGCTAATTTGAGGATGGAGATGGATGAGGGAACCAGACGTGGTTCGGGACCCTCTTGGGAATTGTCGGTGTCTTTTTTTCAATTTTTATTTTAGACACTTGACACGTACATTAGCATGACATGTTTTCTTCTTTAGTTTGGATATTGTATCTCCTACTTTGATTGTCTTGAGATTGGTATTTTTTATGGTTATATATGTGCTTCCACTATTGTTTATTATTTACACTGGTGTGTTACTCTAATAAAATAGGATACAATCTTCCCATGATCGACTTATCATACCCTCACTGCTAGTTGGTAGCCTCTAACGTACGGGGAGACATGTTTGAGGTCATATGACTGACCGGCTTGGCGCACCGGTGTGTGGAACCCGGGTTGGGATGTTACAGTTGTAATATTTGGTATGATAATGGGTATTGTTTTAGACTGAATGTAATATTCTTAAATAATGAAATAATATGTTGTTTATTTCTAGTATGTGTTTTATTTCCCTTTACTATTCCTAGTTGTACTAGTTTATATCAACACATGATGTTCAAAGTTCTTATGAAATTTAAAAATATTTCCATATTATTCTATTATAAAACATAATAAAAAGTTATTGAGAGGAAATATATCCATTATTAAATGAAGAACATTTTTGGGTCGTTGCAATCATACAAGAGGTTATTTTCTTTGCATGTCATGAGATAAGACTATGGAAGTTTAAATGTTATGAATTGAATTATCAAGAAAGTAGTCACTTCTTCTTTAGGTATATTCATCAATTATAAATGATGTTTCTATTTTACTTCTTGGGTATTAAATACAATATTTCTATCACTTATGTGTATTTAATACAGTAATAAAATAACCATGTAAGAAAATTAATGTTACAAGAAGTAAGGTGAATTCACCAAACAGATGAGAAAAGGTGGTTCTTAAGTCAGTGGTGAGAAGTGCACAACTTCTAATTGTCATGTTTAATTATTCTAGTTGAACTTTTGTTAAGTATTACGAAAAAATTTATCTCACATGCTCATTGGACATAAGGATACATTATTCCATAAAGGAATGAATGTTGTTTGTGGTGTCTTATACTTAACTAATTGTTTGGTAGTACTTGAATTATTAGCAATAACTGTTGAATATAAAATGTAAGGCTCAGTTATACTTGGTTGTGGCAAGATAATTCTATATCTAGAAAACTAAAAGTATCTATTAAGGATATACCCATTATGGTATTTAGACTATGTGGAGCTAAAGACCCTAGGTATTATCAATATATATACTTATCTAGTTTTGAACAAAGAAACCTTTATAAATAAAGTTAATCCACAAATATTTTAGAATTTGTTTATGTAGGAACCGGGCGTGCAGCGGAAGCCCAAAACATGTGGGATTTTAAAAAAATTCCACCGAAGATCGATGTAATATTGTCGACATCAATGAAACGATGCTTGGTTAAAGCCGAGGATCACACGTGAAGATTTTTAAGCACAAAATTAAACCGTAAAATACCCAGTTTAGATCTGAAGTCGCGTATGATGTCTTCTAGTCATTGGAGATCACTACTCGAAGAATCTAAATCTGAATTCCTCTAGATCGTACACACGTTCTTCAAAAATCCATGGGAGCGCCGATCGTCAAATTCCGAGTGCTAGCACGGAGATCCGACGAACCCTTCGATGCTCCAATGATCACTGCATCGCTTCGCTGGTGATGCCTGAGAGAGAGCTTGATCTGAGCTCTTTGGATCCAGAGCATCTCTCTATAGAACACGGGAGAGAGGAGAGGAGAGACAACTCCCATGAATATTTCTTTGTGAAAGCCCCTCCTCCTCTATTTATAGTGTGTTATGTGTTTACCTAGAAATGTCAACCCGACCCCTGCATAATCAACACACTGTTAACGACATATTATGACTACTAAACTGAGTCATAAATATTATAATCATTTTCTTATAATTTATTAAATATATTACATGACAATAATTGAGTCCAAAACTTGACTCGTTGTTCCCATAAATATTAATTGAACCTTGAATATTTTTAATATTCGTCAACTAATATTTTTCGTGTATTTCCTTAAAACTCATAAATACATTAATAAATTAATTCAATACTCGTTATTCTAAACATGAATAATATGAATTTATTTATTGAATTGGTGATCGTTTTTTCATGGACAAATCCAAAACCTCAGTGGTAGGGCCCACCATGTCCAAATCTCCTATTCAACTGAATAGGGAAGGTTCTCGAATACGCTATTGTGTGTGACCCTATAGGCCTTTATCTTGATAGTAGTGAATATTATTCACAAACCAAGAGCAGGATCTAGCAACCCATCATGGCCCCTAAAGAGATAAGGATTGTCATAATAGTGACAACCAACCTATAAAAAAGCATTGTGTAATATAATCTCTTTGTCTGTAATATTTCATAAAGCAGGACGCACTCACGTGTCATTGCCCTATTATTGCTTTATTGTTTGTTGATCTAACTGGACAGATTTACCCTCGACTGCCATGGTCATGGTCTTATAAAGGTAGTGTCATCCTTATCAACATTATCATGACTTGTCCCCTGGGGACCATGCCGTGACAACCCCAAGCCCTCCTTCCATCCGCCAGGGGCTGGCGACTAGCACCAGAAAGGTGTATCCGTAAAACGGGAAGACATTGCCTTTTAACCTGTACAGACACATAGTCCAAGAACACAACAAGAAGCAACCATGAAGTAAACTGTTGTAGTAAAAGAGTGCTGAAAGTAAGGGGTCGGAATACAAGCCCAACTGAAAAGTACAAGTACAACTAAAAAGTACAAATACAACTGAAAAGTGAAAAATAGCTCTTGGATCGTCCACTAAGGATCCTACCAGAAGGGCAGGTACAACTCACGATCAGTAGTCGCTGCATCACGTCACGCCAAATGGTCCACCTCCGAGCACTGTCCAGTCCTGGCTCCCTCAGCCTCGATCAAGGTTATCTGTCGTCTGCACAAGACACAACAAGGAGCGGGCGTAGCCCGTGTAGGGGTGAGTATAACGATACTCAGTAAGGACCTCAAGACCCTCGTAGGTCTCCCAGATTTCCACAAAGGAAAACCACAAAGCAAGATCTCCATCTCAAGCACGAAGCGTTAGACATCAACTCTACTTAGGTATATTCCCATACATATACCTAAGTTATCAAGATATACTCATCTCATACATGAGGGAAGAAGACCACAAAGGTAACACCATGAAGGTAAAATTACCACACAGGTAACACCACAAAGATAGAAGTACCATACAGGTAACACCATGAAGACAACACCACGATGGTAGAAGTACCACTCAGGTAACACCACAAAGATAGAAGTATCACATAAGTAACACCACGAAGTAAACACTACGAAGGTAGATGTACCACATGGATAAGACTCATATCACAAACAGGTATAACTTAAGTACATAAATATAGATGATTAATCATAATCTAGATCATCTTATTCTGTTAAAATGCACTATTGCTGACCCACATAGGATCGATAGGTACTAACCCCCTCAGACCCACATAGGATCTGACCCACACAGGATCGGTATGCGTTGACCCACACAGGGTCACTGAGCACTGACCCACATAGGATCTGATAGAAGCTGCCCACACAGGATCAATAGATGTTGACCCACACAGGATCGACGTTCTTTCTTCACATTACAGTCTGACACAGGATTCCTCGCACCAGGTGCACTCAAGTTCCGTAGAATCTACCCCTCGACATATCGGTCTTACCTCGACTACCACTAAGATCCATAAAGGAGTAACCCAAAGGACCAACATGTCGTAAGGGTTCCAACGTGACAAACGGTGCGTCAATCGGATGCTCGGGCTGTGAGTTATAAGCATTTTAGTTCCGAGGGCCCAGTTGGATTTGGGTTTGATCCAACCCGGCCGTATTTAAAATTTCTCCAAAACTCAAGTGGATTATACCAAAAAGATCATCTTGATCCAAGGATCCCAGCACCATAGACGGTTCACCAAAGGGACGTCTGATTCTCAAGATATGACCCTTTAAGTGTTTCTGGGTCTGGTTGGGCCCAGGTCTGGTCCGACCCGGTCTGGACCGACCCGACCCAGTCTGGGCCGACCGGACCCGGTTTGGGTCGACCCGACCTGATACGGGTCCGACCTGGTTGGGCTGGGCCGCGGCGGGCTCGGCCCGCTGGGCTGCGGTCCATCCCGACCAGCAAGGGGGTGCGACCCGACCCGCAAAGGGCAGCCCGGCCCGCAAGGGGAGGCTCAGACCGCAAGGGATAGCCCGGCCTACAGGGGGGCATGGCCCACCGTTCCGGCCCACGGTGGGTTTTTCCCTAGCCGCCACCAGGGGAGTGACCCCTGGTTTTCCCGAACGGCTGTGAGGGTCGTTCGGTTTCTTCCGCAGCGGCGGCGCCACGTGGCACCGCCAAGTGGAATCCAGGACCCACTGGAGCGAGTTCTGCCTCCCTTCGTGGCCGGCCAATGATAGACGCCATCTCCAGTTGTGCGTAACGGCGTGATGCTCTTCCACTTGCGGTCAGACGGTGTGTTGGTCTCCTTCCTCAGTCTATCGCGGCTGACGAGCTACGGCGCGCTGGTCGCGGCACCCTCTCCTTCTGCAGCCGGCCAGTGTGTCGGTCACCTCCTCCGACCACCACGGATGACAAGCCGCAGCCAATTCCTTCGGCGACGCGGGTGTGCCACCTCCTCCCTCGCGGTCAGCTGGTGTCGGCCTCCGCCTTGGTCCTTGTCGGCGTCGGTCACCGGTACCGCCGTGCCGGCGGTCCTCCATAGAGAACGAAAGGGTAGCAAGGTAGCAGAGGGTCTGGACCAGGTTCGTTAGTCCTGCGCCCTCCATGTTATCTTGAAAATAACACAAGGGAGGAAAAAGGATTATACAACTCTTGAAATTAAAACTAAAAGTAAACCCTACCTCAAGAACGATAGAGAAACACCTGTGTTTGAGGAAGTGGATTGGTGTTCACCATCCCCCGCAACTAGCCTCCAACGACGTCGCTCTATCATCAATCTTTGGTTTGGGGTTTCGGTGCCACTTGTCACCGCTCGCTGGAACTGGCTTCGTCCTCCAAGGGTTTGGTGTCTCGGCACTTTTTCAGCACTTCGTTGCTTGGTGAAGCAGTGTTGATACCTCTCCTCAAGCTCTATATAAATAGGATATGGGGAGGGTAAGTAACGATGTTGGAAATTAATGGGGACTCATTAATTAGGAATCTTCTTAATTCCCCAACATTGTTGTTACTTAGGATTGAAAGGTCAAGCCATTTATTGTCTTGAAATGTCACTGGTCCCACGTTGCCGCTTGATTGATGGAGGAAAAAGAAAGAAAGTAAAATAAAAAAGTTATTTTATTTATTCTTTTAAAAAAGTCCCAAAATATAACTTTTTCTTCAGACCTACTGCGGTTGAAGTGAAGTCTCCCTTAAGAGAATCCTGGCATTGTGGATTCAATGGTGCCCTCATATTTTTAATATAAGCACCGGTTCAAAAGTTAGAAAATGTCGCTCGTGTGTTTACTGAACGTACCTAAAAAAGTTCAAAAATTCATTCCGGGCACACCGGGACTCGAAATCACGCGCCGTCAATTTTCACAGACTCATAATAATTCCATATAATTTAAAAACATACATGGAAAATCCAGGTCTTTACATTCTCCCCACCTTAGGGCTTTTCATCCCCAAAATCCACAACGTAGACTAAGAAAACAAATGGGGGTACTGAGCACAAATCTCGGCCTCCCGCTCCCAAGTTCTCTCCTAGAGGTTCTCGTGCTGCCAGCGAACACACACCAGAGGTATCGATTGCCCATGAAGGACTCGCTCCTGTCGATCCTCAATCTCCACTGGAACCTCTGTAAACATCGCCCCATCATCGAAGTCCATCTCACTATGGTCGATAATGTGAGATGGGTCATGCACTTATCTCCTCAATTGGGATACGTAGAAGATGTCATGCACCCTCTCCAACTGAGATGGAAGTGATAAGAGGTATGCCACCATGCCTATCCTCTGAAGTATCAGAAATGGTCCAATAAACCTTGGTAATAACTTGTCGCCTCGGCCAAATCTTTGTAAACCTTGTCGAGGTGAGACCCATATGAAGACATGGTCTCCCTCCTCGAACTCCAAAGGTCTCTTCCTCTTGTCAGTATAAGACTTTTTTCTGCTCTATGCAGTCTTCATCCACTACTGGATGATCTGTATCTTCTCAGTGGTTTCCCGTACCAACTCTAGACCCATAAGTGTTGACTCCCCTGGGTCCGTCCAGCATAGAGGTGATCTGAAAAGTTGACCGTATAGGGCCTCGAATGGTGATGTAACGTCCTGGATCCGGGTGCCACTCAACAGGTGCCCCGAACCTGGTTGGTCACATGACCTCAAGTGCATTTCCCCAAATGCCAGAGGCTGCCGACTAGCAATGAGGGCCCAGGTCTGAAAGTGGGGAAACTATGCCCTCATTTTTCAAAGTGTAGCGCAGTGGAATAATATAAAAATCATACAACAATAGAGGAAGCAATAAACCATACACATTTAAAATAAACAACTGTAGTAAAAGATAACCAACAGTTATATAGATAAAGATGCAACATGTCTCAAGTTCTAAGAAAACAGCCAGAACATGTTACACAACAATACAGTACAGTACAATACAGAGTACAGGAAAAAAAAAACAAAATATCCGGTAGCATCGCGAGCCTAAGCCCGGTCCCATGCTCCCCTACTCCTCAGCAGTAATCAAGTACCTATATAGGGACCCTTGCCCTTATCCACACCTGCAGAAATTTAATCTGTTTGGGCTGAAGACATGACTCAAACAGGGTGTGAGAAATAAATCCCAATAGGCATCCACCAAAGGCTCATGCCCAACTGTGTGAAAATATGTAACAATAGTATGCAGTAGTAAAATGAAATAAACTAAGCAGTACTCAAAAGTAACTAATTTTACCAGTTATATTTCCATTTTATTATTCATTTAATCATTCAATAAAAGGAAACCACCACAGTGAATTTTCTATGTAATAGTCAGTGTCCTCATACACGTAAACCCTTACCCTCAGATAATCAGAAACGTAACCCACAGGTAGTTTCCCACATGCATAAAAGATATTTCCCTTAGGCGTACAAAGTGTCGCCCTCGGGCATAGAGTCTATTACCCACAGGTATGGAAGAAGTTTCCCTCAGGCTAAAATAACCACTGCCCTCAGGCTAAAGTAAACACTGCCCTCAGGCTAAGCAAGTAACCGGGCCATTCCCAACATGTAAACAAGAAATTCACATTCAATTCCTCTCAAGGTAGTTCAATAAACATTATTACAATGGAATACCCTCAGGTATCCTGGCCAAATGGCTAAACAGAGGAACGCACCCCCGGGGTGGTCCTGGATCCAAGCAGCGATCCCAAACAGCAGTTTATTATCACATTTAATTACCTATACAATTCTAGGTATTCAAAACAGCCAAGGTCTCAACCACGACACCCCAACATTGGTTCGTTCCTCAATGGTACACAAAAATGCATAGAAATTGGAATTTAAACACTAATCCACCTACCTTAAACGCCCCTGAATGGTATACGCAAACGACGATCCTCAAATCTTCCTAGAACGATGTAGATCTAAGGTGAAATAAATCCCTGTTCAAACTCAAATAACTTTCCTTATATGAATAATTGGAAAGAACTACGCAATGAGGAGGAAGAACTCACCTGTGTGGTTCCAGGGAGATCGACGGTGCAAAAAATAGATTCCTGGTACTCGATCTGGAGCTCCTCGAAGGTCCAACCCTCTCTCCAGACTCCTCCTCTGGTTCTAAGCCAATCCTGTGAACAGGGTTGGCTACTGCCCATTTTAAGAGAAAAAAACAAACTACACGGCATGTACTTCTTAAGTAAACGGCGTGTACTTTTCATTTTTTAACTATTCCTTCAGCGGCTTCTGGCCAACGTGGCACTATTCATCTGTCGACATAAGTACATAGCATGTGAAACCTAAGTACATGGCGTGTACTGCCGCTCGGCTAGTGGCTGCTTCCACCGCCTTACTATTCACCTGCCGACTGACTACACGGCGTGTAAATACCCACTACACAGCGTGTAGTCAGTTTTTACACCCTTCGTCGCCAACATGGCTACACACCCTGTGTACTCATCCCACATGGCCAAAGTACACGGCATGTGGAAAAGTACACGGCGTGTAGTCCCAAAATTTAGGATTTTTCCCCATTTTCCTTATTTTCTCAAAAACACTTAAGGAAAAGAGAAAAGAAGAAACCTGTACCTCAAAAAAATAAGAACCGGGTTCTTACAAACTTCCCCCCTTAAAGCAGTTTGTCCTCGAATTGCCCTTCCAAGGGTGGCGAAGATAAAACTCAGAACAACTCTGGCCACTGAGCATGTACGTCGGTCTCCCGCTCCCAGGTTTTGTCCTGCACTCGACCATGCTGCCATAGCACCCGTACGAGAGGAACTGACTGGACTCGGAGAACCTTCATGCTTCTATCCACGATACGAATCGGATGCTCCTCAAAGGACGCATCTACCTCAAGCTCAACCACCTCGGGATGAAAGAGGTGAGACGGGTCTGAATGATAGCGACGCAACTGAGATGCATGGAAGACGTCGTGCATGGCTCGGTACCTCTACGATAACTGCAACCGATAGGCAACCATCCCGACTCTCTCCAGAATCTCAAATGGACCCACAAAACTCGGTGAAAGTTTACCCCGTCTCCTAATCCGCCTGTGTCCCAACCTCGGTATAACACGCAAGAAAACCTGATCCCCGACCTCGAACTCCAAGGGTCGTCTGCGGCGATCAGCATAAGATTTCTGACGAGACTGTGCGGTAGCCATCCGCTTCTGAATCAACTGGACTAGATCAGAAGTCTCTTGCACGAGACGTGGTCCTAGTAAAGCTGTCTCACCTACCTCTAACCAGCACAAGGGTGATCGGTATGGCCTACCATAAAAAGCCTCGTATGGTGTCATCTCAATAGTTTTCTGAAAACTGTTATTGTAGGCAAACTCGACTGGGAGTATATGTTTCTCCCAAGAGCCCCCAAAGTCTAGGATGCATGCACGCAGCATGTCCTCAAGAACCTGTATCGTACGCTCTGACTGGCCATCGGTCTGAGGTTGGTAAGCTGTGCTCAGAAGCACCTGTGTACCCAGTTACCTCTGAAAACTCTTCCAGAAACGAGACGTAAAACGGGAGTCCCGATCTGAAATGATAGAACGAGGGACCCCATGAAGACGTACGGCCTCTCGGATATACAAATTCCTGAGCTCATCAACACTGAAGGTCTCCTTGATCGGAAAAAAGTGATCTACCTTCATGATTCTGTCCACAAAAACCCACACGGCATCATTTCCTCGAGGTGACCTCGGCAATCCAGTCACGAAATCCATCGCGACATCATCCCATTTCCACTCTAGGATGGGTAACTTCTATAACAGTCCGGCTGGCCTCTGATGCTCTGCCTTCACCTGCTGACAGGTGGAACATCTAGTAACAAAACCAGTTATCTCCCTCTTCATACCCGGCCACCAGTACTGACGTCTCAAGTCATGGTACATCTTGGTAACTCCGGGATGAACTGCCCAAGCTAAAGCATAAAACTCCCGCATGAACTCCTCGTGTATATCTCCTGGAACCCATACTCGTCCATGGAAACATAGTACCTCATCATCGCCTATCATCCAACCAGGAGGAGGGTCCTCACTTTCCATCGACTCCTGTAGAACTAGGCCTTCTGAATCAGATAGTTGTCTCATCCTCACTCTATCCAGGAGGGTAGAAGTCACAGCTAAAGATGAAATATAGGTCTGCCCCTAACTATTGTGCACCTCCATATGCATCTCAGAGAACAAAGCCATAAGCTTCCACTCATCATTGGCCTCCTGCACAGCCTGTATTTGAGTCCTCCTGCTCAGTGCATTAGCTACCGCATTACCTTTACCAGGTGTATAGGAAAGCTCAAAATCAAAGGACTGAAGGTATTTGACCCATCTTCACTGCCTCAGATTCAAGTCACGCTGAGTAAGATATACTTGAGATTTTTGTGGTCTGTGAAAACCAAAAAATGCCCTCCCAAAAGATAATGTCTCCAACAGCGCAACGCATGAACAACTGCAGCCAACTTGAGGTCATGCATTGGGTAATTCCTCTCAATTGGCCTCAACTGCCGAGACCCATACGCAATAACTCGATCACCCTACATCAACACGGCTCCCATCCCAATACTAGATGTATCACAGTAAACTTTATAGCTCTTCCCTTACTCTGGAAGTATCAGGACTGGTGCTGATGTCAACCTTCCTTTCAGGTCCTGAAAGGTTGTCTCACAAGATTCCGACCAAACAAACTTCACACCCTTCTTAGTCAAACCCATCAACGGCACTGCTAAGTGGGAGAAGTCCTGTATGAAGTGTCTGTAGTAACCAGTCAGCCCAAAGAAACTTCATATCTCGAAATCATTCTTAGGCTGCTCCCAGGAAACTAATGCTCTCACCTTCTCTGGGTCTACTGAAACTCCTACCTATGAGATGATATGACCCAGGAAGTGAATCTGGTCCATCCAAAAGTGGAACTTTGAGAGCTTAGCATATATCTTATGCTCTCTCAGTGTACTCAGTATGATATCAAGATGGGTGGCATGGTCGTGTCGAGTGTGAGAGTACACTAAGATGTCGTCCATGAATACTACCACAAAAGAATCCAGATAAGAATGGAACACATGATTCATCAGATCCATGAAAACTGTTGGCGTGTTCGTGAGTCCGAACGGCATAACCAAGTACTCGTACAGACCATATCTACTCCAAAAGGCTATAAGTGGTATGTCTGATGGTCTCACGCATAGCTGATGATATCCTGATCTCATTTCAATCTTCAAGAACACTCGTGCTCCACAAAGTTGATCAAAAAGATCATCAATCCTCGGCAAGGGATATCGATTCTTGACCGTCAACTGGTTCATCTTCCGATAATCCACACAGAGTCTGAGGGTACTGTCTTCCTTCTTAGAAAACAAGACAGGAGAACCCCAAGGAGAAGTACTGGGTCAGATAAAACCCTTTGACTGTAACTCCTCTAACTGCCTCTTGAGCTCCTGTAACTCTGGTGTAGCTATCCTATAAGGAGGAATAGACACAGGTGCTGATCCTGGCACAAGCTCAACAGAGAAATCCTCCTCACGCTCTGGAGGTAGACCTGAAAAGTCGTCTAGGAAGACATCCCTGAAATGATCAACCACTGGAGGGAAATCCATCTGACAAGTCCCCTGATCATCCAGATATGAACTCGCAATCTGGGTTGTGACTCCACCTCGCCCATGATGCTCTGGTCCAGCTCGACTCGCCCGAACATCTCATTCACCTTTGTATAGAAACTCTCCACCCTATGGTGACGTGAAACTCACCCTACGATGATAGAAATCTAAAAAGGCTCGAAAGGGAACCAACCAGTCCATCCCAAGAATGACATCATAGCTCATCATCTCTAAGACATAGAGGTCTCATAGAAAGTGACACCCACCAACATCAAGGGGGAACTCCTTGCAATGACACACACATGTCGTTCTCATTCCCAACGGAGTGTCTAGCATCATAACATCAGAAGAAGAAGAAACACAGAGCCTGAGGCTCTCCACAATGGCTACAGATATGAAACTATGCGTAGTACCCGTATCAAAAAGTATCGAAGATAAGACAGAAGCTACTAGAATAGTACCTCTGACAGTAGAAGGTCCGGGATCCTGCTCCTGTTGGGTCTGTTGCACTGCATATGCCTACCCAGTGTCGCGGCCCTGCGACATAGCCTGGCTACCCTGAGTTGTCCCATCCTACTGCCTCTGAGATCCTAGTGTCTGGATACCATGGCCACGACCACCATCTCTGTCTGCACGCCCTGATGTATTCCAGTTTCCCGACTTGTAAGAAGCTGCTGGTCCTACTCCCGCACGCGGAGTCTGCACAGAACCCCTCTCACTATCCACTGGTGGAACCACCCTGCAAAATCGTTTCAGATGACCCATCTTGCCACAAGCTCGGCACTCCACTAGGTCTCGTGGACACTAAGGTCTCTTGTTCCCCTACTTACCACACTGGTAGCACATGACCTGGACACCTGGAACATTCTTCTGGATAGTACTGCCACCCTAAGAGAAGTCCATCTTTCTCTTCCTCTTGCCAGTAGAAATAGTACTAGAAACTGGTGTTGAACTGCCCTGGCCCACACCACTAGCTTCCCGCAGGTTTCTCTCTGTAATCAGCACCTGATTTATAATAGCATGTACTGAAGGCAACCTGAAAACATTCACCAGTGATCGGATGTCATATCGAAGACCATCCTCAAATCGTCTGGCTCTCAACGTCTCATCACCCACCAGAACGGGTGAAAAATGTTGAAGCTCGGTGAAGCAAGCAGAATAATCCATCACCGACATAGCGCCTTACTGCAGGTTTATGAACTCTCGAGCTCTATCTGGACTCAGCGTCTCTGGAAAGAAGAAGTCATAGAAGACTTCCTGAAAATCTTCTCACGCCATGTATTTGTGATGCTCTGACTGGGTGGTAACATCCCACCACCTCTTGGAGGAATCACACAACATATACATCGTGAGTTTGACCCTTCGCCCTGGAGGCATCTCAAGATGATCGAAAATAGTCTGCATAGACCCCAGCCAAGACTCCGCAGCCTGTGGTCCGCCATCCCCTGAGAACGTCGGCGGATGCTGATGCTGGAATATACGAGTCAGCTCAGTCATAGATGTGGCAGCCGGCAGTTCTCCCTGAAAGTTCTTCATGAACTACATGAAACCTTCACAGAACTGTGAATCTGCACCTGTGTTCGGTATAACGGTTGGTGCCGCATCTGGCTCTGCTGGAGGATCCACTGGTAGCCTATGACCCGCCATCTCTGGAGTATAATCGTTGCCGCTCTCCTGGAGAACAACACGTGGTCGTCTCGGCGGCATGACTCTACAAGGTCAAACGCACATCTTAGATCCAGATTATCAAAGACTGAAAATGAAGGGACCAAAAAGGGAACAGGAGGAAGAAGGCTTTTCAAGATTTGAAAAACAAGACTACACGGCGTGTATAATTACTACACGGCATGTACCTGAGTTTTCTTCCCCTACCTGGGTCCTTCTATACGGCTAAGCCACATGGATCCTGTTAAACAAAACTACACGGCGTGTATATAATATATATACAGCATGTAGGGTGTAAATTCCAACTACCCATGTTGTTTGTGACACGGCCAACTACTCGGCTTGATACTACACGGCTTGTTACACACGCACACGACGTGGACACTACTCTGTCTCCCATGCCACACGGTCAGGTCCACACGGTCTGTCACCGGTCAAGACTACACAGAGTGTCCCTCAGGCACACGGCGTGTACTGGATGAGCTCCGCTGACCCGTGTTGTTAGTTACACGGCTGGATACACAGCTCAAACTACGCGTGTTCTATATACACACAGCATGTACACGAAAGGATTACACTGACCCATGTTGTTAGTTACATGGCCAAATCCCAGGTCAGACTACACGTCGTGTTCCACAGTGGACACGGCGTGTATGTCTTAAGGTCTCCCCCGTCCATTTTGTTAATTACACGGGAAAACTCTGGGTCAACACTACACGGTGTGTACATTTGGTACACGGTGTGCTCTCCCCAAGCATTTCCCTTCCCCGTGTCCCTGCCCACACGGGAAGAGATTACACGGTGTGTACTTAGGGTACACAGCGTGTGCTCAAAAGGTTTTCTTTTCTTCCCAAATAGAAGAACACATGGCGTGTGTCCAAAGAACTACACGGCGTGTATCTGGGGTTTTCCGGACAGTAAGCCTCTGAAACTACTCCAGAACCTAGAAAATACTGAAAAACAACACCTAAGTGTCCAATTCCGATCCGTGAGGGCCCATACTCCCCGCGAATCAAAGCTCAACATCTTATATGTGTTATTACAAGATAAACAGTCAATGATCCACCAAATTCTGGTCAATGGGGGCCCATACTCCCCAAAAATCAAAGTTTTACATCCATTCTATCAACAAGATCATAAAAAAATACCCTATCACACAGTAGGTATTTATCAAACAGCTATCACAACAACATTTTTTTTTCGAGCACAAAAACTATCACAACAACATGCAATTTTTAATGCGCCTACATGGCATGGAACTATGCATGGCATGTGATTTCTAGTTTGTGCCTAAATGATGCATGAGATGGCATACCCTCATCTCATCAGGTTGCAACTAAATAGAACCCATGGATAAAATATAAATAGCACAATCACAAGTGCGTCACCCAACGGTGAAAATCAAATCAACTGTAAAATTTGCAAAATCATAAAAAATGAAAAAATAAGAGGTAGACTGGCTTTTCCCTATACACGGGTTAGCTACGCCCGGGCACAGCTTATTACCAATTACCTTTCCCGTCCTAGCCCTGAATAAGGCTCCAAATAGTAAGTCAAAGAAAAGAACCTCCTTTGATACCACTTTGTAATGTCTCGGATCCGGGTGCCACTCAACGGGTGCCCCGAACCAAGTTGGTCACATGACCTCAAACGCATTTCCCCAAACGCCAGAGGCTGCCGACTAGTAGCGAGCGCTCAGGTCTGATAGTGGGGAAACTATGCACTCATTTGTCAAAGTGTAGCATAGCAGAATAATATAAAAAGCATAAAACAACAGCGGAAGCAATAAACCATACACATTTAAAATAAAAAACTACAGTAAAAGATAACCAACAGTTATATAGATAAAGATGCAACATGTCTCAAGTTCTAAGAAAACAACCAGAACATGTTACACAACAATACAATACAGTACAATACATAGTACAGTAAAACAAAACAAAACAGCTGGTAGCATCGCGAGCCTAAGCCTGGTCCCATGCTCCCCTACTCCTCAGTAGTAATCAAGTACCTGTATAGGGACCCTTGTCCTTATCCACACCTGCAGAAATGTAATCTGTTTGGGCCGAAGACATGACCCAAACAGGGTGTGAGAAATAAATCCCAGTAGGCATCCACCAAAGGCTCGTGCCCAACTGTGTGAAAATATGCAACAACAGTGTGCAGTAGTAAAATGCAATAAACTAAGCAGTACTCAAAAGTAACTAACTTTACCAGTTATATTTCCATTTTATTATTCATTTAATCATTAAATAAAAGGAAACCACCATAGTGAATTTTCTATGTAATAGTCAGTGTCCTCAGACACGCAAACCCTTACCCTCAGGTAATCAGAAACGTAACTCACAGGTAGTTGCCCACAGGAATAACAGATATTTCCCTCAGGCGTACAAAGTGTCGCCCTCGGGCACAGAGTCTATTTCCCACAAGCACGAAAGAAGTCACCCTCAGGCTAAAATAACCACTACCCTCAGGCTAAAGGAAACACTTCCCTCAGGCTAAGCAAGTAACCGAACCATGCCCAACATGTAAACAAGAAATTCACATACAATTCCTCTCAAGGTAGTTCAATAAACATTATTACAATGGCATACCCTCAGGTCTCCTGGCCAAACGGCTAAACAGAGGAACGCACCCCCGGGGTGGTCCTGGATCCAAGAAGCGATCTCAAACAGTAGTTTATTATCACATTTAATTACCTATAAAATTCTAGGTATTCAAAACAGCCAAGGCCTCAGCCACACGACACCCCAACATGGTTTTGTTGCTCAACGGTACACAAAAACACACAACAGTTGGAATTTAAACACTAAGCCACCTACCTTAAACGCCCTGGAACGGTATACGCGAATGACGATCCTTGAATCGTCCTAGAACGACTTAGATCTGAGGTGAAATAAATCCTCGTTCAAACTCAAATAACTTCCCTTATAGGAAGAATTGGCAAGAACTACGTAAGGAGGAGGAAGAACTCACCTGTGCGGTTCCAGGGAGATCGACAGTGTAGAAAACGGATTTCTGGTACTCGATCTAGAGATCCTCAAAAGTCTGGCCCTCTCTCCTGACTCCTCCTCCAGTTCTAAGCCAATCCTGTGAACAGGGTTGGATACTGGCCATTTTAAGTGAAAAAACAAACTACACGGCATGTACTTCTAAAGTACACGGCGTGTACTTTTCATTTTTTAACTGTTCCTTCAGCGGCTTCTCGCTAGCGTGGCACTGTTCATATGTCGACATGAGTACACGGCTTGTGAAACCTAAGTACACGGTGTGTACTGCCGCTCGGCTGGCGGCTGCTTCCACCGCCTTACTATTCACCTGCCGACTGACTACACGGTGTGTAAATACCCACTACACGGCGTGTAGTCGGTTTTTACACCCTTCGTCGCCAACATGGCTACACACCCTGTGTACTCATCCCACACGGCCAAAGTACATGACGTGTGGAAAAGTACACGGCGTGTAGTCCCAAAATTTAAGATTTTTACCCATTTTCCTTATTTTCTCAAAAACACTCAAGGAAAAGAGAAAAGAAGAAACTCGTACCTCAAAAAAAATAAGAACCGGGTTCTTACAGGTGACATACTGATGGTGGAGTGATATTTTTTGTTGTATGTGAACTTAACCAAGGGAAAGTGATCCTCCCAACTACGGCCAAAAACTAGGACGCATGCACGAAGCATGTCCTACAACATCTGAATGGTCTGTTCTGTCAGACCATCCTTCTGAGGATGAAAGGCGGTACTCAAATGTAACTGAGTCCCGAACGGCTCCTATAATCCCTTCCACAACCGGGATGTAAATTGTGTGTCACGGTCAGAGAAGATCGTTGATGGCACCCCACAAAGTCACACAATCTCCTGAATGTAGAGGCATCCCAAGCCTGCTACTGATCCCTGCTCTTGAATAGGTAGGAAGTGGGCCGACTTGGTGAGTCGGTCAACGATCACCCAGATGGAATCATGTCCCCTAGACGTACGTGGAAGACCTGTCACAAAGTCCATGGAGATACCATCCCACTTCCACTCTGGAACCTCTAGTGGCTGCGCTAAGCCTACTGGAACCTGATGCGCAGCCTTCACTTGCTGAAAAGTGAGGCATCGTGAAACAAACTTGCCACTACTTTATTCATCTATGGCCACCAGTGCTGACACCAGAGGTCCTGGTACATCTTCGCCATACCAGGATGTACCACTAGAGGGGATGTATGGAAATCCCTCAACACCTCCTCACGTAGCACCACAGGTACCATGGTACGTCCTCTAAAGAGGATGACGTGCTCCCCACCTTCAAAAAATCCATCAGGTTCATGTCTTGAGGATATCTAATCAAATCGAGCCTCGCAGTTAGTGTCCCCAAGTTGTGCCTCCCTGACTCATTGAAAGAGTGGGGGAGTGACTGTCATAGACTGAAGGTAAGCTAGTCCATCTCTATCCACGAAGGATATCTGCATCGCGGCTAGCTGCTCTGTCACCTCACTCAGCAACTGCAGACCAGACCTCCTGCTGAGTGCATCTGCTACCACGTTCCCCTTCCCATGAGTATAGACTATCTCAAATTCATAGTCTTGGAGGAACTCTAGCCATCGTCATTGTCTCAGGTTCAGGTCCTTTTGAGAGAAGATATACCTGAGACTCTTGTGATCATAGTAGACTGTAAAATGTTCGTCCTTCAAGTAATGTCTCCACATCTTCAGGGCGAAGACCACTGCTGCTAACTCCAGGTCATCGGTAGCGTGGTTCTGCTCATGTTGTCTCAGTTGTCACAATCCATAAGCGATCACTGCTTGCTCCTGCATTAGGACACATCCAAGTTCGGTCCCTGATGCATCGCAGTAGACTACATACTCAATGCTGACAAGGGTTCCACAACTCTGGAAAAGTCAGGCACAAATCTCTGGTAGTATCCAGCCAACCCCAGTAAACTCTGCACCTCGGTCACACTCCTGGGTGGCTCCCAAGCAAGTACAACCTCTATCTTCACTAGATCCACTGTAACTCTAGCCTCTGAGATAATGTGTCCCAGAAAGTGGACCTCTCGTATCCATAACTGGCACTTCGAGAGCTTACCATAAATTTGGTGCTCTCAGAGTGTATCTAGAACTATCTGCAGATGATAGGAATGCTCCTCCTCTGATGCCGAGTATATCAAGATGTCATTGATGAAGACCACCACAAAGCAATCAAGGTATTACTGAAAGATCCTGTTCATAAGTCCCATGGACACTACTGGGGAATTGGTCATGCCGAATGGCATAACCAATAACTCATAGTGGCCATACCAATATCTGAAGGTCATCTTCTGCACATCCTCATCTCATACTTTGAGCTGATGATAGCCTGATCTAAGGTCTATCTTCGAAAACCAATGATATCCCTTCATCTAATCGAAAATATCATCAATCCTCATAGGTGGATACTTGTTCTTCACTGTAATGACCCGAAATTTTGAATAAATCTCGTTTCCTAATTTTGTGTGTTATTTTATTTTTATACTCAATAAAACTATTTCATTTAATAAAATGAGTATAATTAAAATGAGACTGTTGGGTTTTGACTATTATAAGACCGTTAGTCAGTATGACCTTTGGAAACTAAATTTTGCGATTATTGTCTCTAAATACAAGTGATCTTGGTTAATTAATATAGAAAGAATATTCGATGGCCCCATCCAGTAGTTTCGGGCCAATCGAATCCCATCTAACAGAACTTGGGAAGGAGGTAGCACCACTGGGCTTTGCTCTAGACCAAACTCAATCTGAACTTCATCGTGTGTAGCTAGAACGGAATCGCCTTCGTGAGAAGTTCAAACTAATAGAAATTACTACTCGTGCAATATTGGCCGAGAAGCCCTCAGATTCTCTCACCTTAGCACACCTTACACTTAGGTCCTATGCTGGGCTTTTAAGGGGCTATGTAACGAGACCATAGCTACTTTTTGTAATCCTTTGTTATAAATAAAATTGTGTTTTCTTCTTATGGTGAAGTTTGTGAGTTTTCAAATGTTCGAATGAATATAGGAATTATTTTATTGATGTATTTTGAAAAAAGGATATTTTAAAATATTTATGTAAACCTTAAATAATTAATGATGTGTAATGATTTTCAAAAAATGGTCTTCTGTAAATGTGTTCAGTAAGAAATTTAGATTCTAATAAGATCAACTTAATTTTTGATTAATAGTAAATTATGAATAGTGATTTTACGCTTAGGATTAGTAATGTGACCAAATGGATTAGTAATCTCACTTAAAGAAAGTATTAATATAATTTAGGCACCTTGATTAAGTAGCGTGATTCAATAAAATAGCTAAATAACTGTTTCATTAATTATTAGTCAAGAATTAGTTTTCTCGGGTGAATAGTGTTTTTTAATTAAAAATTAAATTAAAAATATTTAGAAAATTATTTTTATAAAATGGAGTTCATTTTTGAACTCAGAGCATCGATATTATGTTAAGGTAATTTTTGGGGATTTTTATGAGAAAAATAAATTTCAGTGAATAGTGTTTTTATTTAAAAATTAAACTAAAAATACTTAGAAAATTATTTTTATAAAATGGAGTTTATTTTTGAAATCAGAGCATTGATATTTGGTTAAGGTGAAATTTTGTGATTTTTCTGAGAATGTTGAATTTTCAGTGAATAGTGAAAATACAGTTTTTAAGTTACGGGTGTTTAATGACATCATTAAATGATGTATTAAGTATGTAATCAATATGGTCAACTTATGAATAGTAAGATAAGGTATGAGGTGTCCCAAGTGGCCGATACCAATGGAAAATACCATGGGCAAGCCCATGATTTTGCCAATACCACCAATAAGGTGTCCCTTGGCCATTAATGCATTGTCCCCTCACTTTCCCTATAAATACCAAGCCATTATCTCATCCTTTCGACTCCAAAATCATCCTCAACGAAGTTTTGGTCTCCTTACCTCCCAAGGAGTCCTCCCAAGGTTCCCACAAGCCCTCAAGGTCCCAACCTTTGAGTTTTAAGAGTTACGTTTTAAGGTAAGGGATCATACATGTCTCTTTCTTTCCAAGTACTCTCTTTTATGTCATTTCTTTTATACTCCATGTTCTTATGTTGGAGGATGTTCTTTTATATTCATCCTAATATCCTTTTCATGTTCATATGATGAGAGACCCCCCTCTTTCTCTCATCAATTCATTTTAAGAATGTTTAAGTGGCACCGTTAGGCTGCCGAATTTTTAAGGGATTCTTTCACCCTTCTCATTTTCAAGTTCTATTTTCATGTCAAGTCTTTCAAGTTCCTTTTTATTATGTTGGGGTATGATCTCTATATCAATCATGCTTATATTTTATGTTCATATGATGAGAGACCCTATTTGATCTCATCAATTCATTTTTTTGAAGTTTAAGTGACGCTATTAGGCTGCCGAATTTTCATAAGAGAAATCTTATTTTTGTCTTCCTTTCATGTTCTTCATTTCATATGGTATATCTTTCAAATTTCATTTCCATGTTCTTAAATCCTTTATATTCTGTCCCCCTACTATTTTATGGATAATTTATGAGTGGGTGACCCATGTCCCCTCTCTTTTCAATGTTTTCTAAAACCCCGTAACGTAGTTGTTATGCTGCAGAATTTTCGTCTCAAAATGTCTCTCTCTTTCTCTCAAATTATTTTATTTTATTAAGTGAATACTCAAAGCTCATTATTCTACAGGGGTATTCACATATATATCAAAATGTTCTATTTTAATTCTGGGATTCACATACATGAAACCCGCTTTCCTTTTTCATGGGTTTAAAGTGACATAAAGATCACGTCTTTAAAGCTGTTTTTAAAATGTGATGATTATGAAATGAAACCTATTTTTTTATGCTATATGGGCCGTTTATGAAATGATTAATGATGATATACGTGGATAAAATGATAATAAAGGCAAATTTAAGGGTGCGTCCTGATAGCACTCCAATGCATTGGGTAAATACTTAATCTTTAGAGATGACTCTTTTTACTGATACCTTGGTGAATAACCTTGGTAATTTTTAATGACACATTGGGGATGGACCTTGGTGAAACGGAAATGATTGTCTATGTTAAATGGTGTAGCCAAATATTCAAGTTATGAAACACGTTATTTTTATTATGATATGCCTCATGATTTCTTTCTCATGCCTTAAAGTTCTTTTCATGACTTTATTGATGTATCTCAAGTTCACATGTGAAATGTTTCCCTTGTTTCCCTTACTGGGCCTTCTGCTCACCCTTTCTTTTAATGTATGTCCCTCGGTTATGAGATGCAGAAATGAACCTAGGATGAACATAAGGAGAATACTTTCAAGTGTTTAAGAAGAATGTTTAATGTTTTCATGTTTTGAGTTCCTGGTTTCCAAGACACTAAACCTTAAAGATCCTTGGTTTTGTATAATGTAATGAAAGTTTACTTGATAAAAAGGCGGGATGTTATAGTTGGTATCAAAGGATGGTTTAGTTATTTGTGGAAATTAGGATATGAAAACTTTAGGAATAACCCTATAGAAAAGTTTAAATATATGAAATCTTCCTAGTATTTTAATGAGTATTGAGTAAGTGGTTTATCAAGCAAATACATCCATGTCTGGATACGAGCAGGTAGAGGTGGCTTTGGCACATATGTACATAGGGGTAAAACTCGAAAACACCGCTTTGAGCTAGACTCGAACGGGAACTGGTACATGACAACAGGTCTTGCTGCACTCTTGGTTACGACACTCCTGGGGGATATGCTTTGGTAAATTCATAAGATTAGTATGAACCATTATTAAAGGAACAATGATAAAATAAAGATTCACATAAGAATATATGATCATGGATAACCTAGATTGGAACCTAGGGGATCACAAGTTAGGGTATACTTTTCTTCTACAAGTTTATCCTTCTATTCTTTAAGTTTCCTTTTTATGATTATTGGCTAAGTATTTAAGCCCCCTAATTATACTTTCTTTTCTTAGTTAATGGCGGGAAATAAAAGAACATGTCCCAAAAATCAAAGTGATAGGAAATGTGAAGATTACCCTATTAATATGACAGAGATGACGAGAGATCAAGTTGAACATATTGTGATTATGCCAAACCAGCTAGCAAAAATCAGAATTAATAATTGGTACCTAGTAGAATGCCCAAATTCATCAAGGAAGAAGAAGACGAAGTCTCAAGGATGTTCATCTGATAAAGTTGATTAGGGGATTAAAAGATGATTATTATTTTGGAAGACGTTCACTATTTTGTAAACCCTATATGATCGAGGTAAATAGATTACTACGGTATTTTCTTTGAGGAGTAAAGGTTGACTTATATTTTGAAGAATAGATGAATTTAAGGTGAACTTATGGTAATATAGGTTACTTATGGAAATGATTAACCTATCTTGGGGAAAATATGTTTAGGTTAGTTACTTTTGTTATAAGATGTTAGGAGTGGTTGATGTTGTTTGGAGATGAATGATAAAGTTTATTTTGGAAGACTATGTTATCAAATCCTTCTTGTATTTGGGTTTCAATCTTAGTTTGGTTTATTTTTAAGAATTTTAAGGACAGTTATTTATAGAGAGTTCTATGATGAACTTTGGGTAGTACCGTGGAATTTTGAAGATTTAAAATTAGTTTCCCTTCCTATGAGGTTCTTTCTTTTTGAAGAGTTGTTTTATCTTACCCTTTCTATTTTTGGGATAATGTTTAAAGATAGAATAAATAGATGGTTAATCTTTTGTGGATTATGTGATTCTCTAGAAGATGATTCTTATGCTTTTGATGAGACCAAGTGTTTTTTTTAATGCTCATCATTTGGAGAAAAGATTAGTTTTGGTAGAAACTTATTAAGGGATGAAACTCTACTTGAAGGTAAATATATTTCCTTGTGTTTTTATTCTATGTAGTAAATGAATTCCTCAAAATTATGAAAAGGAACGTAAAAAAAAAATGTTGCCTGTTAACGTTTCCTACTGGGAAATCAAATACCATTTAACTCATCATAAGTTTGTGATTTTCTGGTTGTTAACTTTCTCCTAATCATGTTTTCTATAATTCTCCCTCAGAACGTGAACCATTGTTTTCTCTTCCATGTCCATGTTTTCCTACATGGAATCCTAGTATGGGTTAACTCGGGTGACCTTTGTACTTCCTTTTATTTCCTTTGAAGTAATAGTGTTACTGACTCTTTTCGGATGTGGGACATTCAATGAAATTTCCAAGCCCAATTTTAAAAATTGCGAGGACGCAATTTCTTAAGGGGGGAAGATTGTAACGACCCGAAATTTTGAATAAATCTTGTTTCCTAATTTTGTGTGTTATTTTATTTTTATACTCAATAAAACTGTTTCATTTAATAAAATGAGTATTATTAAAATGAGACTATTGGGTTTTGACTATTATATGACCGTTAGTCAGTATGACCTTTGAAAACTAAATGTTGTGATTATTGTCTCTAAATACAAGTGATCTTGGTTAATTAATATAGAAAGAAAATTCGATGGCCTCATCTAGTAGTCTCGGGCCAATCGAAGCCCATCTAACAGAACTTGGGAAGGAGGTAGCACCACTGGGCTTTTCTCTGGACCAAACCCAAGCTGAACTTCATCGTGTGAAGCTAGAACGGAATTGCTTTCATGAGAAGTTCAAACTGATAGAAATTACTACTCGTGCAATGTTGGCCGAGCAGCCCTCATATTCTCTCACCTTAGCACACCTTACACTTAGGTCCTATTCTGGGCTTATAAGGGTCAATGTAACGAGACCATAGCTACTTTGTGTAATCCTTTGTTATAAATAAAATTTTGTTTTCTTATTATGGTGAAGTTTGTGAGTTTTCAAATGTTCGAATGAATATAGGATTTATTTTATTGATGTATTTTGAAAAAAGGATATTTTAAAATATTTATGTAAACCTTAAATAATTAATGATGTGTAATGATTTTCAAAAAATGGTCTTCTGCATATGTGTTCAGTAATAAATTTAGAGTCTAATAAGATCAACTTAATTTTTGATGAATAGTAAATTATGAATAGTGATTTTACGCTTAGGATTAGTAATGTGACGAAATGGATTAGTAATCTCACTTAAATAAAGTATTAATATAATTTAGACACCTTGATTAAGTAGCGTGATTCAATAAAATAGGTAAATAACTATTTCACTAATTATTAGTCAAGTATTAGTTTTCTCGGGTGAATAGTGTTTTTTAATTAAAAATTAAATTAAAAATATTTAGAAAATTATTTTTATAAAATGGAGTTCATTTTTGAACTCAGAGCATCGATATTATGTTAAGGTAATTTTTGGGGATTTTTCTGAGAAAAATAAATTTTCAGTGAATAGTGTTTTTATTTAAAAATTAAATTAAAATTATTTAGAAAATTATTTTTATAAAATGGAGTTTATTTTTGAAATCAGAGCATTGATATTTGGTTAAGGTAAAATTTTGGGATTTTTCTAAGAATGTTGAATTTTCAGTGAATAGTGAAAATACAGTTTTTAAGTTACGGGTGTTTAATGATATCATTAAATGATGTATTAAGTATGTAATAAATATGGTCGACTTATGAATAGTAATATAAGGTATGAGGTGTCCCAAGTGTCCAATGCCATGGGAAAATACCATGGGAAAGCCCATGGTTTTGCCAATACCACCAATAAGGTGTCCCTTGGCCATTAATGCCTTGTCCCCTCACTTTCCCTATAAATACCAAGTCATTCTCTCATCCTTTTGACTCCAAAATTATCCTCAACGAAGTTCTGGTCTTCTTACCTCCCAAGGAGTCCTCCCAAGGTGCCCCCAAGGTCCCAACCTTTGAGTTTTAAGAGTTACGTTTTAAGGTAAGGGATCTTACCTCTCTCTTTCTTTCCAAGTACTCTCTTTTATGTCATTTCTTTTATGCTCCATGTTCTTATGTTGGAGGATGTTATTTTATATCCATCCTACTTTCATTTTTATGTTCATATGATGAGATAACCCCAATTTCTCCCATCAATTCATTTTAATAATGTTTAAGTGGCGCCGTTAGGCTGCCGAATTTTTAAGGGATTCTTTCACCCTTCTCATTTTCAAGTTCTATTTTCATGTCAAATCTTTCAAGTTCCTTTTTATTATGTTGGGGTATGATCTCTATATCTATCATACTGATATTTTATGTTCATATGATGAGAGACCCTATTTTATCTCGTCAATTCATTTTTTTGAAGTTTAAGTGACGATGTTAGGCTGCCGAATTTTCATAAGAGAAATCTTATTTTTTTTCTTCCTTTCATGTTCTTCATTTCATATGGTATATCTTTCAAATTTCATTACCATGTTCTTAAATCCTTTATATTTTGTCCCCCTACTTTTTTATGGATCATTTATGAGTGGGTGACCCATGTCCCCTCTCTTTTCAATGTTTTCTAAAACCCCGTAATGTAGTCGTTATGCTGCAGAATTTTCGTCTCAAAATGTCTCTCTCTTTCTCTCAAATTATTTTATTTTATTAAGTGAATACTCAAAGCTCATTCTTCTACAGGGTTATTCACATATATATAAAAATGTTCTATTTTAATTCTGGTATTTACATACATGAAAGCCTCTTTCCTTTTTCCGTGGGTTTAAAGTGACATAAAGATCACGTCTTTAAAGCTGTTTTTAAAATGTGATGACTATAAAATGAAACCTATTTTTTTATGCTATATGGGTCATTTATGAAATGATTGATGATGATATATGTGGCTCACATGATAATAAAGGCAAATTTAAGGGTGTGTCCTGATAGCGCTCCAATGCATTGGGAAAAGACTTAATCTCTAGAGATTACCATTTTTACTGATACCTTGGTGAATAACCTTGGTAATTTTTAATGACACTTTGTGGATGGACCTTGGTGAAACGGAAATGATTTTCTATGTTAAATGTTGTAGCCACATATTCAAGTTATGAAATACGTTATTTTTATTATGATATGCCTCATGATTTCTTTCTCATGCCTTAAAGTTCTTTTCATGAATTTATTGATGTATCTCATGTTCACATGTGAAATGTTTCCCTTGTTTCCCTTACTGAGCCTTCTGCTCACCCTTTCTTTTGATGTATGTCCCCCGGTTATGAGATGCAGTAATGAACCTAGGATGAACATAAGGAGAAACCTTTCAAGTGTTTAATAAGAATGTTTTATGTTTTCATGTTTTGAGTTCCTGGTTTCCAAGACACTAAACCTTAAAGATCCTTGGTTTTGTATAATGTAATGAAAGTTTATGTGATAAAAAGGCGGGATGTTATAGTTGGTATCAAAGTATGGTTTAGTTATTTGTGGAAATTATGATATGAAAACCTTAGGAAGAACCCTATTGAAAAGTTTAAATATATGAAATATTCCTAGTATTTTAATGAGTATTGAGTAAGTGGTTTATCAAGAAAATACATCCCTGTCTGGATACGAGCAGGTAGAGGTGGCTTTGGCACAGATTTACATAGGGGTAAAACCCGAAAACATCGCTTTGAGCTGGACTCGAACGGGAATTGGTACACGACAACGAGGCTTGTTGCACTCTTGGTTACGACACTCCTGGGGGATATGCTTTGGTAAATTCATAAGCTTAGTATGAACTATTATTAAAGGAACAAAGATAAAATAAAATAAAGATTCACATAAGAATATTTGATCATGGATAACCTAGATTGGAACCTAGGGGATCACAAGTTAGGGTATACTTTTCTTCTACGAGTTTATCCTTCTATGCTTTAAGTTTCCTTTTCATGATTATCGGCTAAGTATTTAAGCCCCCTAATTATACTTTCTTTTCTTAGTTAATGGAGGGAAATATAAGAACATGTCCCAACAATCAATGTGATAGGAAATGTGAAGATTGCCCTATTAATATGACAGAGATGACGAGAGATCAAGTTGAACATATTGTGATTATGCCAAACCAGCTAGCAAAAATTAGAATTAATAATTGGTACCTAGTAGAATGCCCAAATTCATCAAGGAAGAAGAATACAAAGTCTCAAGGATGTTCATCTGATAAAGTTGATTAGGTTATTAAAAGATGATTATTATTTTGGAAGACGTTCACTATTTTGGAAACCCTATATGATCGAGGTAAATAGATTACTACGGTATTTTCTTTGAGGAGTAAAGGTTGACTTATATTTTGAAGAATCGATGATTTTAAGGTGAACTTATGGTAATATAGGTTACTTATGGAAATGATTAACCTATCTTGGGGAAAATATGTTTAGGTTAGTTACTTTTGTTATAAGATGTTAGGAGTGGTTGATGTTGTTTGGAGATGAATGATAAAGTTTATTTTGGAAGACTATGTTATCAAATCCTTTTTGTATTTGGGTTTCAATCTTAGTTTGGTTTATTTTTAGGAATTTTAAGGATAGTTATTTATGGAGTGGTCTATGATGAACTTTGGGTAGTACTGTGGAATTTTGAAGATTTAAAAGTAGTTTCCCTTCTTATGAGGTTCTTTCTTTTTGAAGAGTTGTTTTATCTTACCCTTTCTGTTTTTGGGATAATGTTTAAAGATTGAAGAAATATATGGTTAATCTTTTGTGGATTATGTGATTCTCTAGAAGATGATTCTTGTGATTTTGATGAGACCAAGTGTTTTTTTAATGCTCATCGTTTGGAGAAAAGATTATTTTTGGTAGAAACTTATTAAGGTATGAAACTCTACTTGAAGGTAAATATATTTCCTTGTGTTTTTATTCTATTTAGTAAATGAATTCCTCAAAACTATGAAAAGGAACGTAAAACAAAAACATTGTCTGTTAATGTTTCCTACTGGGAAATCAAATACCATTTAACCCATCATAAGTTTGTGATTTTCTTGTTTTTAACTTTCTTCTAATCATGTTTTCTATCATTCTCCCTCAGAACGTGACCCTTTGTTTTCTCTTCCATGTCCATGTTTTCCTACATGGAATCATAGTATGGGTTAACTCGGGTGACCTTTGTACTTACTTTTATTTCTTTTGAAGTAATAGTGTTACTAACTCTTTTCTGACGTGGGACTTTCAATGAAATTTCCAAACCCAATTTTAAAAATTGCGAGGACGCAATTTCTTAAGGGGGGAAGATTGTAACGACCCGAAATTTTGAATAAATCTCGTTTCCTAATTTTGTGTGTTATTTTATTTTTATACTCAATAAAACTATTTCATTTAATAAAATGAGTATAATTAAAATGAGATTGTTGGGTTTTGAATATTATATGATCGTTAGTCAGTATGACCTTTGGAAACTAAATGTTGCGATTATTGTCTCTAAATACAAGTGATCTTGGTTAATTAATATAGAAAGAAGATTCGATGGCCTCATCCAGTAGTCTTGGGCTAATCGAAGCCCATCTAACAGAACTTGGGAAGGAGGTAGCACCACTGGGCTTTGCTCTGGACCAAACCCAAGCTGAACTTCATCGTGTGAAGCTAGAACGGAACTGCCTTCATGAGAAGTTCAAACTGATAGAAATTACTACTTGTGCAATGTTGGCCGAGCAGCCCTCAGATTCTCTCACCTTAGCACACCTTACACTTAGGTACTATGCTGGGCTTATAAGGGGCTACGTAACGAGACCATAGCTACTTTGCGTAATCCTTTGTTATAAATAAAATTGTGTTTTCTTCTTATGGTGAAGTTTTTGAGTTTTCAAATGTTCGAATGAATATAGGATTTATTTTATTGATGTATTTTGAAAAAAGGAAATTTTAAAATATTTATGTAAACCTTAAATAATTAATGATGTGTAATGATTTTCAAAAAATGGTCTTCTGCAAATGTGTTCAGTAAGAAATTTAAAGTCTAATAAGATCAACTTAATTTTTGATGAATAGTAAATTATGAATAGTGATTTTATGCGGATTAGTAATGTGACCAAATGGATTAGTAATCTCACTTAAAGAAAGTATTAATATAATTTAGGCACCTTGATTAAGTAGCGTGATTAAATAAAATAGGTAAATAACTGTTTCATTAATTATTAGTCAAGTATTAGTTTTCTCGGGTGAATAGTGTTTTTTAATTAAAAATTAAATTAAAATTATTTAGAAAATTATTTTTATAAAATGGAGTTCATTTTTGAACTCAGACCATCAATATTATGTTAAGGTAATTTTTGGGGATTTTTCTGAGAAAAATAAATTTTCAGTGAATAGTGTTTTTTATTTAAAAATTAAATTAAAAATATTTAGAAAATTATTTTTATAAAATGGAGTTTATTTTTGAAATCAGAGCATTGATATTTGGTTAAGGTGAAATTTTGGGATTTTTCTGAGAATGTTGAATTTTCGGTGAATAGTGAAAATACAGTTTTTAAGTTACGGGTGTTTAATGACATCATTAAATGATGTATTAAGTATGTAATAAATATGGTCGACTTATGAATAGTAAGATAAGGTATGAGGTGTCCCAAGTGGCCAATACCATGGAAAAATACCATGGGCAAGCCCATGGTTTTGCCAATACCACCAATAAGGTGTCCATTGGCCATTAATGTCTTGTCCCCTCACTTTCCCTATAAATACCAAGCCATTATCTCATCCTTTCGACTCCAAAATCATCCTCAACGAATTTATGGTCTCCTTACCTCCCAAGGAGTCCTCCTTAGGTGCCCCCAAGCCCCAAGGTCCCAACCTTTGAGTTTTAAGAGTTACGTTTTAAGGTAAGGGATCCTACCTCTCTCTTTCTTTCCAAGTACTCTTTTTTATGTCATTTCTTTTATGCTCCATGTTCTTATGTTGGAGGATGTTCTTTTATATTCATACTACTGTCCTTTTCATGTTCATATGATTATAGACCCCCTCTTTCTCTCATCAATTCATTTTAATAATGTTTAATTGGCGCCGTTAGGCTGCCGAATTTTTAAGGGATTCTTTCACCCTTCTCATTTTCAAGTTCTATTTTCATGTCAAGTCTTTCAAGTTTCTTTTTATTATGTTGGGGTATGATCTCTATATCTATCATACTGATATTTTATTTTCATATGATGAGAGACCCTATTTGATCTCGTCAATTCATTTTTTTGAAGTTTAAGTGACGTCGTTAGGTTGCCGAATTTTCATAAGAGAAATCTTATTTTTGTCTTTCTTTCATGTTATTCATCTCATATGGTATATCTTTAAAATTTCATTACCATGTTCTTAAATCCTTTATATTTTGTCCCCCTACTGTTTTATGGATCATTTATGAGTGGGTGACCCATGTCCCCTCTCTTTTCAATGTTTTCTAAAACCCTGTAACGTAGCCGTTATGCTGCAGAATTTTCGTCTCAAAATGTCTCTCTCTTTCTCTCAAATTATTTTATTTTATTAAGTGAATACTCAAAGCTCATTCTTCTACAGGGGTATTCACATATATATCAAAATGTTCTATTTTAATTCTGGGATTTACATACATGAAACCCGCTTCCCTTTTTCCGTGGGTTTAAAGTGACATAAAGATCACGTCTTTAAAGCTGTTTTTAAAATGTGATGACTATGAAATGAAACTCATTTATTTTATGTTATGTGGATCGTTTATGAAATTATTGATGATGATATATTTGGATCACATGATAATAAAGGAAAATTTAAGGGTGTGTCTTGATAGTGCTCCAATGTATTGGGTAAAGACTTAATCTCTAGAGATGACCATTTTTACTGATACCTTGGTGAATAACCTTGGTAATTTTTAATGACACCTTAGGGATGGACCTTGGTGAAACGGAAATGATTGTCTATGTTAAATGTTGTAGCCACGTATTCAAGTTATGAAACACGTTATTTTTATTATGATATTCCTCATGATTTCTTTCTCATGCCTTAAAGTTCTTTTCATGACTTTATTGATGTATCTTAAGTTCACATGTTAAATGTTTCCCTTGTTTCCCTTACTGGGCCTTCTGCTCACCCTTTCTTTTGATGTATGTCCCCCAGTTATGAGATGTAGTAATGAACCTAATATGAACATAAGGAGAATCCTTTAAAGTGTTTAAGAATAATTTTTTATGTTTTCATGTTTTGAGTTCCTGGTTTCCAAGACACTAAACCTTAAAGATCCTCGGTTTTGTATAATGTAATGAAAGTTTATGTGATAAAAAGGTGGGATGTTATATTCATGGTCACCTAGTTCAGGCACCGATAGTCCACACAGAGTCTCAAAATCCCATATGCCTTCTTGGAAAACAAAATCTGGGCTGCCTAAGGAGAAACATTGGGCCTTATGAACCCCTTCCTCTGTAAGTTCCCCAACTATACCCATAACTCACGAAGCTCCACGGGAGCCATCTGATATGCTAATGTAGATATCTATGTCATCCCAGGGTACAATTCGATGTAAAATTCTACCTCTCTACATGGAGGTAGTCCCAAAACATCATCAGGAAAGACATCGGCATACTGGTCCACCACTACAGGATAGCTCAGACTCGCAACCTCTACTGCTCGGAGGGTAAGGCTAGCCAACTGATGTGTGATCGGTTCCACCCTCCTTCGGGTAAATCCATATTATGCTGAAAAGGTTCCCTTCTCGTCAGTGAAGAAAAACCTGGTCTCATCCTCACAGACACGCCACACTTTGCGCCTAATACATTCAATCTGGGCATGGACTATGGATAACCAGTCCATACCCAAGATGTCGTTGTAAGGCCTTGACGCCGCTACTAGAAGATCTCAGCCGAAGCTCTTGCCTCCTAGAGTAAGTTAACACTATCGGCACCAGTGTGTAATCATCGAATCCTCTCCTATAGGATTCTCTAGCCGTAAGGATCGAGCCAACAGCTCCACCGAAATCTCTGAGCTCCGAACAAGGGTCGTCTGTGTCTATAAGTACTGCAGCTAAGGTGGAGTAGACACAGATCATACCTCGAATCATCTCCAGAGTGTCGTGGTCATAGGACTCAACTTCCTAAGGCTGAGCTCATCCCTGTCCACCTACTCCCTGTGGTCAGGGTGGTCCACCTGGAGGTGGTGGCGGTAGAACCTTGAATCGTCGTCCACCGCCTACTGCACAGCCAAATCCTCTGCCACGTCCGCCTGCTACCTGCGGACCACCCCGATCGAATCTTTGCCTCTTCCTTAGCGATCCCCTGACTGTCTGCTGGTCGTTCGTACATCGGGTCGGGCAGTCGCGTGCCATGTGTCCCTGCCCGCCGCACGAGTAGCACCGCCTGCTGTTAATCTTCCCTCCTCTATCTCGTGAGCCTCGCACCACCGACCCTGTATCCTGACGTCGTCCACCCAAAGGTCTGGCCCGCTTGGGTCCCTGCGTCATTCATCTACTGCTTGTTGCAGATTACTCTTCTACCTGACATCCGGTGGTGGATCTCGATGTCGGTGCCTACTCAGTTAGTAAGCTCTCCACCAAAAGTGCTCGCTCTAGCACCCCATCTTGCATCGGAATGCTTAGTGATATCATCGATACTCTGATCTCCCATCGGAGACCCTGCTCAAAATTCTGAGCCCTAAAGAAAGGGTCACATACCATGTCGGTGGAGTGGTGGGAGAGATAAGTGAACCTCGCCGAGTACTGGGCCATAGTCATGTTGGCCTACTGTAAGTGCAGCAGCTCCTGTATATGCAGAGAGCGTAAGGTCGCTGGGATGAACTCTACCCTGAAAAGGCTCTCAAAGTCTATCCAGATGAGGGTCACCTCATTGTGTATGTGGAGAATCAAGCTCCACCATCTCCCTGCTACTGCTTGAAAAATACTGGCAGCTAGGATCACCATAATGTCAGCTGGTGTCCCAACCAGGTGGAAAACTCTGACTACAGCCTCCAGCCAGTCCCCAGTCGCCTGCGGGTCCGTCTCTCCTTAGAACCTCGGAGGCCTCTGCCGCTGAAACGCGTGCAATGCGCTTAGTTGGCATGCACCCTCTACTAGTGGGGCTAGTGGCAACGGCTGCCAAATAGATAGTGGTGATGCTGGTACACCACCCAAAGGTGCTAATGTCGTAAGAGGGCCCAGCACCGAGGCCTCATCGCTCGGTGGGCCATCATCGTGTACTCTCTCAGGAATCCTGGATGGTTGTCTACATGGTGGCATCTTGAAATAAAACAGGTGTGCCACGGTCAATAATTTAAACCTGGTGAGCTGACTCGAAGAGATCATAAGAAAAACTCTTCAAAAACACATGCAATCACTGTTTTCGTGCATTGATTTGGAAATCAGAAGTCAGGGTCCTGGTGTATGGATACGTCAGTCGCCGCACTAACACTGGATTCCCCAAACTTAAATCCACACTCATAACACTTAACACTATTTTCACATAGAAAATATCAGAGTCCTAGTTCTTTGGTAGAACCGAATCCTCTGATACCACTTGGTCACGACCCGTCCCCTGGGGCCCATGCCGTGACTACCACAAGCCCGCCTTCCATAGGCCAGGGGCTGGAAACTAGCACCAGAAAGGTGTATCCCTAAAACATGAAGGCATTTTTTTAACCTGTACAGACACACAGTCCAAGAACACAACAAGAAGCAACCACAAAGTAAACTGCAGTATTAAAAGAGTGTTGAAAGTAAGTGGTTGGAATACAAGTCCAACTGAAAAGTACAAGTACAACTGAAAAGTACAAATACAACTAAAAAGTTAAAAATAACTCATGGATCATCCAATGAGGATCCTACAAGAAGGGCAGGTACAAATCGCAATCAGTAGTCCATGTGTCACGTCACGTCAAATGGTCCACCTCCAAGCACCATCCAGTCCTGGCTCCCTCAGCCTCGATCAATGTTGTCTGTCGTCTGCACAAGACACAACAAGGTGCGGGCATAGCCCATACAGGGGTGAGTATAATGATACTCAGTAGGGACCACGAGACCCCCGTAGGTCTCCCAGAGTTCCACAAAGAAAAACCACAAAGCAAGACCTCCATCTCAAGCATGAAGCGTTAGACATCAACTCTACTTAGGTATATGCCCATACATATACCTAAGTTATCAAGATATACTTATCTCATGCATGAGGGAAGAATACCACAAAGGTAACACCATGAAGGTAGAAGTACCGCACAGGTAACACCACAAAGATAGAAGTACCACATAGGTAACACCACGAAGACAACACCACAAAGGTAGAAGTACCACTCAGGTAACACCACAAAGATAGAAGTACCACACATGTAACACCATGAAGTCAACACCACGAAGGTAGATGTACCACACAGGTAAAAGACTCAGCTCACAAACAAGTATAACTTAAGTACAGAAATACAGATGATTAGTCATAATCTAGATCATCTTATTCTATTAAAATGCAGTGTTGCTGACCCACACAGGATCGACAGGTACTAACCCCCGCTGACCCACACAGGATCTGACCCACATAGGATCAGTATGCGCTGACCCACATAGGATCGTTGAGACCTGACCCACATAGGATCCGATATAATCTCACCCACACAGGATTGATAGATGTTGACCCACACAGGATCGATGTTCTTTCTTCACGTTACAGTCTACCACAGGATTCCTCGCACCCGGTGTGCTTGAGTTCCGTAGAATCTGCCCCTCGAGATATCGGTCGTACATCGACCACCACTAATATCCACAAAGGAGTAACCCAAAGGACCGCCATGTCATAAGAGTTCCAATGCCACAGATGGTGTGTCAATCAGATGCTCAGTCTGTGAGTTATAAGCATTTTAGTTCTGAGGGCCCGGTTGGATTCGGGTTTGATCCAACCTGGTCATACTTGAACTTTCTCCAAAACTTAAGTGTAGTATACCAAAAGGACCTTCTTGATCCAAGGTTCCCAATTCCATAGACGGTTCATCAAACGGACGTCTGGTTCTCAAGATATGACCCTTTAAGTGTTTCTGGGTCCGGTTAGGCTCAGGTCCGGTCCGACCCGGCTGGGATGGGTCGCGGCAGGCTTGGCCCATTAGGTTGTGGTCCGGCACGGCCCGCAAGGGGGGGAACAACCCGCCCGTCTGGCCCGCGGTGGGGTCCGCCCTAGCCGTCACCGAGGGAGTGGCCCCAAGTTTTCTCAAATAGCTGCGAGGGCCGTTCGGTTTCTTCCGCAGCAGTGGTGCCACGTGGCGCCGCCAGGTGGCACACAGGACCCGCTGGAGCGGGTCCTACCTCCTGTTGCAGTCGGTTGATGTCAGTTGCCGTCTCCTGCAGCGTGCGATGGTGCGTCGCTCCGCCACCCGCGGTCAGCCAGTGTGTCGGCCGCCTTCCTTGGTCCGCCGCGGATGACGAGTCATGGCTCGCATCCTCTGGTGGCGTGCCGGTCGCGCCGCTCTCTCCTTCGGTGGTCGGTCGGTGTGTCGGTCGCCTCCTCCGACTGCCGCGGATGACGAGCCACGGCCGGTTCCTCCAGCGGCGCGGGTGCGCCGACTCCTTCCTTGCGGTCGGCCGGTGTTGGTCGCCGCCTTGGTCCCTGTCGGCATCAGTCGCCGGTACCACCACGCCGGCAGTCTTCCACGGAGAAGGAAAGGGTAGCAAGGTAGCGGAGGGTCCGGGCCGGGTTCGTTAGGCCCACGCCCTCCGTGTTAGCTTGAAAACAACATGAGGGGGGGGAAGGATTCTACAACTCTTGAAATTAAAACCAAAAGTAACTCCTACCTCAAGAATGATGGAGAAACGCCCGCGTTTAAGGAAGTGGGTCGGTGTTCGTCATCCCCCACAACTAACCTTCAATGATGCCACTCGATCTTCGATCTTTGGTTCGGGGTTTCAGTGTCACTCATCACCACTCACCGGAACCGGATCCATCCTCCAAGGGTTTGGCGTCTGGGCACTTTGTCAGCACTTTGTTGCTTGGTGAAGCAGTGTTGATACCACTCCCCAAGCTCCATATAAATAGAAGATGGGGAGGGTAAGTAATGACGTTGGAAATTAATGGGGGCTCATTAATTAGGAACCTTCCTAATTCCCCAACGTTTTTGTTACTTAGGATTGAAAGGTCAAGCCATTTATTGGGTTGACACGTCGCTGGTCCCACGTTGTCGCTTGTCCGTTGGAGGAACAATAAAGAAAGTAAAATAACAAAGTTATTTTATTTATTATTTTAAAAAAAGTATCAAAATCTAACTTTTTCTCCAGACCTACTGCGGTTGAAGTGAAGCTTCCCTTAATTGAATCTCGGTGTTGTGGATTCAATGGTGCCCTCGGATTTTTAATCTGAGCACCAGTTCAAAAGTTAGAAAATTTCACTCGCGCGTTCACTGAACGGACCTAAAAAAATTCATAAATTCATTCCGGGCACACTGGGCCTCGGAATCACGCGCCGTCAATTTTCACAGACTTGTAATAATTCCATATAATTTAAAAAAAATACATGGAAAATCCGGATCTTTACAAACATGGCCTGAGATATATTACTTCCATAACCCGGAAGCGGCAAATCCTTTATTGACCATTCAACCAATGTCATGCCACCAATGACGCACCCAACACAAACTACCTTGTCACGACTTCATTGTCACGTCTTTCATTAAAGTACGCAATCAAATGACATACATTGGTAATGATCTCAAGTCAGGAGACCATTACACATGATCATAGATAGGAACATACAATGACACCTGAAACATGAGGTTTTCCTATTAGCGGGTCTGTCCTCATGATTTCACTACTAGAGATCACCAAGTGAGAACTTCATGAGAAGAAGTCCCGGTCCTTATAATCCCCCAGAACCTGATATTCAAACATCTAATGTGTCCAATCGGTAAGATGTATCTAGACCATAGAACATATATTTAAGATTAATGTCATAGTATCTCGAGGTTCTCATAATAGCCTGAGATCTGCTATAACCTATCGATATGGCAATTAATCTTTGGAAATTACCATTTCAATAGTGGACGCAGAAAAGTCTACACTATAATGGTAAGATGACATCATGTATAGCTAACTGTATACACGATATATTAATCTAAATGCATTGAATAGTTGGGTCTAGGGCACCCACTATTTCAACATTTTAGATATAAAACATGAACTATTCTAAGGTTAATATAGATGTAACCTTATATACTTCATAATATTTAGTTTCAAGGAATGTAAAAGTGAAGCGCAGGATATGCATGGTTAGAAGATATGACAATCTTCAGCCTCGTGTGTCAAAGAATATCTTAACCAAGAATTCATCGATCAATAAAATGTAGCGTGGAGTAATTCATAAATGCACATTTCCTCATACACATCAAAGTTATGATGTAAGTAGAGAAGATTGATGATGAGTCTTGCATGCAAACATTGATCATTAAAATGTAGTGTGGTATAATGCTAAATTCACATTTTCTTATACACATTAGAGTCATGATGAAAGTAAAAAAGAGCATCAATGTTGAAACTAATATGCATTGCAGAAAATTCAATTATTTTTCAAAACATCTTCTCAAATAGCGTCATTATCCCATAACAATATGCCAACTATTATGAAAAATGGATATATCATGAGTTATAGTATGGTATAAATCCATCATGTCATAATATCATGTGTTTAGATGCAAACAGTTTGTTAAGGATATAAACAAACTTGCATCAAGAAAAACACAAATTGCATCTCTGTTATTATCCTAAAGTTTCCTGAGGATATTATATAAATCCCTATGATAGAAAAGTTATAGTCAATTAATATACTATATTTTTATAAAAGGGTGAAAATATCTATTTGAGATTGTGGGAACAAGATTGGCTTCGATTTAGTCAATGTTGAAGATGCACGAGTGGTTGGCGAAGGAACTACTTCCACAAAAACTTATGGAAAAGGAATGTTCTAGAGACACATACTGCATAGAAAAAATAAAACCATAGTTGTGGTTTTATATTCACCGTGTTTGGTGATACTTTATTCATTAAGAATAATGAATCCTACAAGCAGTATATGGAAATTAGCTAATATTAACAAGGCCGGTTGAAATTCAATAATGGATTCCATGTATAGAAGTACATGTGTATAGTATTTTGAATGTTTCAAATCTTGATATTGTGGTGGTCTTCAAGAGTAACATTACATGGGTGGTACAAGAGTAGTACTAATAAATCTTGATTGGTTATACCAAGTCATCGTGTCTAAATCTATTAGAACTCTATTTTTCATGGATAGTTTCTATTATCATTATATTGAGAATTGGATTCCCCTAGGTCCTAGCCTAGTGGAAAAGGTCCATGTGGGGTGTTAGGGAGGTCTCGGGTTCGAGTCTCCCCAGCTTCCTGCATATGTCTTTTTGTATGTTTCTTTGTAGTTTTGTAGTTCCTCTTCGCTGGCCATTTGTAATATATTGAGTGTTGGTTTTCAAGACCGCCAATCTTGGAAGGTGTCTATACGACGCAACCGGAAAGGGTTGGTGGCACCATAAAATGCCAATAAGGGGTGAAAGTTATTGAAATATACTTTTGGATTTAAGTAAGCAATAAGTTCATAGAATATTCATTTGGAATGGATTTTTTCCATGTGTCCATAAGAGGTTAGTGGGAGTGTCATAGTTTTCCAAGGAAAATATGTTTAATAACATATGGAAAACAACCATTGGTCTGATAGTTAGTTAAGACTAGAATGAAAGAAACACTACATAGATTAACTTAAAGTGGAAATATAAGTTTTAGGGAATGAGATCTACTGAGGTAGATCTGATGGGTTTCTTAGACCATGTCAAAAGTACATATACTGTCAAGGTATTGAAAAATACAAGTTGGAACAATTTGATAGAGAATTGTTACCAATGTCACATGGTATAAATATCTCCAAGAAGATATGTATGAGACATAGAAGGAGATTAATGTGGTGAGTAGAATTACATACACTTCTGTGATGGATCAATCACATATGTCATGTTATGTACAAGATGTGATATTGCCAACATATATTTTATGGTAGGAAAATATCAGTTGTATCCAGAAAAACTGCATGGGGAGTAGTCAGAACTACCCGATTGTACTTGAGAGAGTATAATAGATATGTTCATGGTACTTGGAGAGAAATGGATACAAGTTATAAGGAAACACAAAAACTATTCTTCCTTTAGATCAATATGGTCTAATATCATAGTTAGGATAAGGTAATAAGAAAGATAATCTCATTCAAGTTAGTGGTAGACATATTTACAAATACCGAGTGTGTTGCTGTTTATGATGTAGCTGAAGAAGTTGTGTAAAATATACAATGATTTGTTCTAGTGCTTGGAAACATGCCTAGTAAGTAAAGTTTTATCATCATATAAATTATGATAATTCTACTACTGGTACTATCCAAGATGTCAAGTTTTGACAGTGGATAAAAAGTAATATACTAGGCGATATCATCTCTTAAGCAGTCTTACTCAAAGTATTGAAGTTGTATAAAGAATAATAGCCACATAATGGAGATGTGGCAGGTCCAACGGCTAAAGCCACAACTCAACGGAAGCATGATCTTACCATGTGAGAGCTAACAAGAATAGTTAGCAAGTTGGCTCTAGTTCAAGTGGGAGTATTTCAATAGTGGGTGCCCTATACCCAACTAAATAGTATTTATTGATTACCATATCATGTATACAATGGATTGTACATGATGTTTTTTACCATAATAGTGTTGATATTTCTACATACACTATTTATATGGTAATTTCCTTAGATTACTTATCGTATCAAAAGGTTATAATAGTTATTAGGCTATAATGAGAACCTAGAGATTCCATGATAGTAATCTTAAACATATGTTCTATGGTCTAGATACATCATGTTGACTAGAGAAAAATGATGTTTGGCCATCAGGTGTTGGGACTCATAAGCATTGAGACCTCTTCTCATGAAGTTCACACTTAGTGATTGATAAAACACATTTTTATTGAATATTTTATTGATAATAAATGATAACATTTCCTCACATTGTATTAAATATGTTTATTTATAAAATATTCAGGATTAGATCATTCATTTAAAAATTTGATGAAAATTCCAGTTTTACCTTTTATAGTGCACTGTAACATTTCAGAGATAAATATTTTTATATTTACTATTTGAATGTGAAATTTTGTAACTGTGTTCCTGAATTGATGGTATAAAACTTTTGTTCAGGATATTGGAGCTAAATCTTTTATTTGGTTGGACTAAATGGACCATGAAGGCAAAGATGGGATGGACCCGCCAGATTGGACATCAGTTCTGTATTTGGGCCATAACTTCTTCATTAGTGCTTGGATTAGGCCCAAATTTTGAGAGGATATCTCCAACCTAATTGTGCACAAATCATTATTCTAGAAGAACAGCTGGTTTATGCATTTTGGAGGTCAAATGGGCATTGCAAGTTGGATTAAAATATTTGGCTGAGATTCCACATTCACATTTGAAACCACTTTAAACCTAGCCTCCCCTCCACTCTATAAATTAGTGTTTTTCACATTTGGAGGGGTTGGGACGAGAATTGGGAATTTGAGAGAAGAGGAGAAGTGGATCCACTCCAATTATTCAAACATTTTAATAAGGGTAGCTCTTGAAGCAAGGATCCCTTCGACGAAGTCTTCTTCTTATTCTTCTTCTTGTAATACTTTTGTTTGTGTAATAAACTCATTAGTTCTTTATTAATTTCTTCTATTTTCCTCGGTTTTGTTCATTAATCTTCCTCTTTATTCTTCCTCTTTGGGATGGAATTCAAGAGTGGAAATGAGATTGGGTTATACCCTTTCTAAACACTTGTGAAAGAAAAACATTTCTAGGATGACTACACTGCCCATGGAAGCGTAGTTATTTTTAGTAATCGATCTACCTCTAACCTTCTTCATTCATTTATTTTGAATCAATGAGATACTATAATTCACTTAATATTATCTATTATGTAACGCCCCGACCCCAGAATCTTGGAGCTGATTCATTATTTTAATAAATTGACATGATTACAAGGAATCAAGTCCCGAAATACTGATTAGTTTAGTAGCCTTAGAAGCACTAAATACATACATAAGTTTTACATTACATCATGAAATAAAAACAAAAACATTGTGTACCCTTTGAAAACTCTTATATCCCTTAGCCTATTCCTGCAGGTTAATCGTAATATACTTCTTTGCATCCTGGGAAAAATAAAATATAAGAAATGGGTGAGCTCAGATGCTAAGTAAGGATAACAATATAGCAGAAACTGTCATAAATAAGAATAAACATTTAAGGAAATGTATATGACAAAAACACAAGCCTTTTAAACTTAAAATTCAGCATAATATGGCAAAGATAAATCAAATAATGTCATTTACTTATTCACATGGATATTCTACTAGTCGAATAATCACATGTAATATCAATATCCAATTTCATAATGATGGAATGCATAATGCCAGACTTTATAACCACATAGTCAAGGCCTTGTGCCAATACTACAAATAATATTTTATCAAGGCCTTATGCCAAAACACTAGTTTGTCTCATGAGACCTACTGATGCATCGAGGAGCTATAGTGGGCTCCACCTGTCACTTACTAAGTCCAATGCATTTCTCATATGAAAAGGTTGAAACATAACATAAACATTCGTATTCAAACTAGCATACGAAATGTTAATACTTTAACCATAAACCATGAATGGTATAAAAATAACACATCCACAGTCAAACATATCACAAAACCTTCAATGTCATTTGGAAGATTGTATCATAATGAATCAACTTTAAAGAAACGTAAAATCCAATGAAGGATGTTGATATAGATGAGAATAATCATTAGAAACATTTGAGATAAATATCACCTTTTTCTTGAAAACATTTAAAAGTCTCGCTATTTATCAAGAAGCTGTTTAAAATAGATTTTTGAATCAAAGTATCCCATACCACTTTGAAACTTTTAAAAGGAATTTAAATTTCAAAACATTTATGTCCATATAAATAAAACCTTAAAATCATTTTTAAAACATAGACATTAATGAGAAAGATTTAGAAAAATAAATATTTAAAACATTTAAAACAATATTTTAGTTAAAGAGTTCCTAACCAAATAAGAGACACTTGACTACAAGTAATTGAGGAATAACATTAATCAAAACATTATAATATCATGAGAATAAAGGGATTCATGATATAATATGTCAAAGGACATTATATACATCATATAAAAGTGAATTGGTGCATAACGACAAAGAGGTCTCAAAGGAATGTAAATTGAGACGAAATGCCTTATAAAGACCGTATCCTTAGATTAAGGATGAATCAATGAAATAATTATGTGTGACAAATATAAATACACTCAATATAATTGGATATTTAGTGTAAATCAATCAGATTACATTCACACATATTCTTGTAAAACCAAAACCAATGACTTGGATGTTTAACTCAATGAATGGAAATTGAGTTAAGATTACCCTTAAAAAGTTCATATCAATGGAATGTGAATTTATCAATGGAGTGATTATGTGTATCAAAGATATATACACAGAAAGGGGAGTGTAAATTACTACATAAATAATAAATAGTGATTCCACACATAATCTTGGAGTAAAAAAAATCAATGAACTCTGTGTAAAGCCCAATGAGTGGAATTTGAAATTTGAAATTCCCAAACCGATTTGGTAACTTACGAAACATACACCCCATGAAAGAATTATCTTAAAATGAAGATGTAAATACCCATAAATTAAAGTATATTACACAAAGAATACAATCATGGTGAGTACATACACCACACAAAAAGAAATAGTAGCAAAAGAGCATGAATCTCATGAGAATAAGAAGTTAGATGAAAACCCCTTACCTTATATTTTTCCTTGGTCAAGGGTATGTTAACCTTCTGTATAATAGTTAAATCATTGTTATTAAATTATACAAGAACTATATACATAAATATGATATCATATATGATCTTCTAATATTGCTTTGTTAATAATATTTTAGTAGTATCATTGTTTCGGGTGTTAATTGATTCTTTTTCATTTATATGTTTCGTTACGCAAGTCATGTTTGTTATGGATAGGATGTATTTGATTCATATCCAAAAAGATATTATGTTATTAAATATTATTTTTAATAATCAAATGAAATTTATTCTTTAATGATTACGATGGGAAATGAATCTCATCGCGTTCGTGGATACGGTAATCCGTACGTACGCACGAAAGCTACTTCCATTTTTTTATTTTAAAAGGAAAGAAAATCAAATGATACATAGGTATATTATTATTCCAGTATAATATAATATTTTATATATGTTATGTAAGTTCATTAACACCATCCTTTATACGTTCCATGTATGGTATGAACGAGTCATATCACTTTGAGGGGTGGCAGTCCGCACATCCTCAAATGAAATTATCGTATATATACAACATGAAAAGAATAAGGGTATGCTATAAAATAGAATTACAGAAGCTTATAGATAAAATAAATATCATATATAATTACCACTTTTTGAACGGCTAGTTTGGTAAGTCGTGGTGTGCTCAAACTCGGTGTTGCGTGTAGTGAAAACAATTGAATTACTTTAAAGAAAATAACTTACTATGAAATATTGGGGTGTTACATTCTTCCCCCCTTTTAGAAATTGTGTCTTTGCAATTTTTAAAATTGGACTTGGGAACTCCATTGAAAGTCCTACATCGGAAAAAGAGTCAATAAAACTATCAATTTAAAAGAAAGATATGTACAAAGGTCACCTGATATAACCCATACTAGAATTCCATGTAGGAAAACATGGATATGGAAGATAAACTAATTCTCAAGTTCTGATGGAGAGTGATAGAAAATATGATCAGGAGAAAGTTAACAACAAGAAAATCACAAACTTTTGATGGGATAAACGGACATTAGTTTCCCAGTAGGAAAAGTAAACGGACAATGTTTTTTTGTTTTAAGTTCCATTTCATAAAGTTGAGGAATTTATTTATGAGATTGACTAAGAACATAAAGAGATATACTTACTTTTTAAGTAGAGTTTCATCCTTTAATAAATTTCTACCACTAACTCATATTTTTTCAAACGATGAGTATTCAAGATGACTTGGTCACACCTCAAGCGCTAGAATCAGCTTCAAGAGAATCACATGATCCACAAAGGATAAACTATATATTTACCTTGTATTTAGAGATTAACCAAAACCAAAATGGTTAGTACAATATCATATGATCCCTAAAAAGGATAATCCTTTAGACAAAGAAATACTAATATTAATTTCAAAAATTAAACCAACAATACCCAAAGTTTAATAAATATCATTCAATAAACAATTGTCCTTAAAATCCTTCAATATAATCCAAACTAATATTGAAACCCAAAACTTCAAAGAATTTGATTACATAGTCTTCCACGTTAAATTGTATCTCCAAATAATATCGACTACTCTTAAAGTCGCATACTTAAAAGTAATTAATCTAATCACATATTCTCTATGATAGGTTAATCATTTCCATAAATAACCCAAATATCTATAAATACACAATAAAAACATAGATAAAAATCCACCATTAATCCTCAAATGAAATCTCATAGTATTCTAATTTCCTTAGGCATATAGTTTTCCCAACAGAGCGAACATCTTCCAAAATAACATTTATCACTTAATCACCAAATCATTTTCCTATCCATTTGATAAGACATAAGATCTCAAATCAACTTATTATTGATCAATAAAATCATTTAACTAAAAAGAATTAGTCACACTAACAAGGGACTTCACATAGTCCAGTGGTAGGCGATAAATTCCAATCGCACTCTGGTTGTGGGTTCGATTCCCGCAGCTTTGTCCGACACGACGGGTTGTCACACAGTCTGCATGTTGTCCTTTTTCAAAAACTATATTTTATAATATTCCCAAAATGAGATAAATTCCTCAAAATAACCATAACATAATTTCACCACAAATGTTATCTCGTACCTTGCATTTTCATCCCAAATTTTAATAATTGTAATTGCCTCAAATTCAAGGATCATATAAACCCAAATGGTTATTTATAACTATATCAACAACAGAAAAGATAATTCTTCCTAAAATAGCATTTTCACATAACAAACTACAGGGTTACACATACAAGAGAAAAGTCTTCCAAAGTAATCTCATCAACAAAGAGCACTAATACTTTTAAACATTTCAACATCCATTTATTTCCACATAGGTTCTTCCTTGACCAAGAGGTTATCCTATATAATAGGGTATTCACTCGGGTAATGTCCAGGTCCCCTACATTTACAGAAAATGACTGTAAATGGATTCTTGGGATCATTTTTATTTTCTTCCATGGTACTCTTCATTTTTCCTCTACAATTCTTTACTTTGTGTCCTTCTTTACCACACATAAAGCATTTCTTTGTTCCATTGAGACACTTACCTAGGTGTCTCCTTTCACATTTCCTGCATCATGGAAATTGAGTTTTCTTTTCTCCATGGTCTCCACTGCTGGAGCTCTTATCATTCATCGCCTTTCTCTTCTTTGTTGAGTCCGAGAGTTGGTTAATATATATGTTGTTGATCATATTTTTGGAAAAGTGATTCGGCATGAACACGATATCTTTTACGCCTATCATCATTCTATTTCGTTGCTCATTTCCACCAGCGTGCCCACCTTGTACATCATGTTCAATGTTACTATGACTTCCTTGGAATCCAGCCATTGACTAACACAAGAAAGCATAGTGTGAGTCATAAAATCATTTAGAGAATATCATAACACCTTATTTTCAATCTGAAATACCTTAGAATTTACTAAGGTTATTTATTATCATCTTTTATTAAAATACGTCAAATCGGTTTGTAAAGAAAACGTGAATTATCCTAAGCATATCCCCCAGGAGTGTCATAATGAAGAGTGCAGCAAGGCCTGTTGTCGTGTACCAGGATACCCCGGGCCAAGCTCGAAACTCCTTGTCAGAGTTTTCACTCCTAGGTACATCTGTGTCAGAGTCGCCTCTACCTGCTCGTATCCAGACAATGATGTATTTCTTGGAAAACCAACATAATATTTACATTACCAAAAATTTTGGATGTTCTTATATACTAATCTTCAATGTCTATCTTAGGGTAGTGTTTCCAAATCAGAGTTTTTTCTAAATCTAGCTTCCAAGGTTTGTACAAAACTTCATCTGATACCAACTGTAAAGCCCTGACCCCAGAAGCCCGGAGCCAGTGCATTATTTTAATACATTGGCATTATTACAAGGAATCAAGTCCCGAAAGACCGATCAGTTTAGTAGCCTTTGAAGTACTGGATACATACATAAGTTTTGCATTATATCATGAAATAAAAAAACAACATTGTTTCCCCTTTGAAAACTCTTATATCCCTTAGCATATTTCTGCTGGTTAATAGTAATATACTTCTTTGCATCCTGGGAAAATAAAACATAAGAAATGGGTGAGCTCACATGCTTAGTAAGGATAACAATATAGCAGATACTATCATAAATAAGAATAAACATTTAAGGCAATGTATATGACTAGAACACAAGCCTTTTAAACTTAAACTTCAACATAATATGGCAAAGGTAAATCAAATAATGTCATTTACTTATTCACATGGATATTCTACTAGTCGAATAATCACATGTAATATCAATAGCCAATTTCATAATGATGGAATGCATAATGCCAGACTTCATAACCACATAGTCAAGGCCTTGTTTCAAAACTACAAATAAGATTTTGTCAAGGCCTTGTGTCAAGATACTAGTTTGTCTCATGAGGCCTACCGATGCATCGAGGAGCTATAGTAGGCTCCACCCGTCACTTACTAAGTCCAATGTATTCCTCATATGAAAAGGTTGAAACATAACATAAACATTCATATTAAAACTAGCATACGAAATGTTAGAACTTTAACCATAAACCATGAATGGTATAAAAATAACACATCCTCAGTCAAAAATATAACAAAACCTTCAATACCATTTGGAAGATAGTATCATAATGAATCAACTTTAAACAAACGTAAAATCCAATGAAGAATGTTGACATAGATGAAAATAATCATTAGAACCATTTGAGAGAAATATCTCCTTTTTCTTGAAAACATTTAAAAGTCTCACTATTTATCAAAAAACCCTTTAAAATGGATATTTGAATCAAAGTGTCTCATACCACTTTGAAACTTTTAAAAGGAATTTAAATTTCAAAACATTTATGTCCATATAAATAAAACCTTAAAACCATTTTTAAAACATGGACATTAATGAGAAAGATTTAGAAGAATAAATATTTAAAACATTTAAAATAATATTTTAGATGAAGAGTTCCTAACCAAATAAGAGACACTTGAATACAAGTAATTGAGGAATAACATTAATCAAAACATTATAATATCATGAGAATAAATAGATTCATGATATAATATGTCAAAGTACAGTATATACACCATATAAAAGTGAATTGGTGCATAACGACAAAGAGGTCTCAAAGGAATGTCAATTGAGACGGAATGCCTTATAAAGACCGTATCCTTAGATTAAGGATGAATCAATGAAATAATTATGTGTGACAAATATAAATACACTCAATATAATTGGATATTCAGTGTAAATCAATCATATTACATTCACACGTATTCTTATAAAAACAAACCCAATAACTTGGATGTTTAACTCAATGAATGGAAATTGAGTTAAGATTACCCTTAAAAAGTTCATATCAATGGAATGTGAATTTATCAATGGAGTGATTATGTGTATCAAAAGTATATCCACAGAAAGGGGAGTGGAAATTACTATATAAATAATAAATAGTGATTCCACACATAATCTTGGAGTAAAAAAATCAATGAAGTATGCATAAAGCCCCATGAGTGGAAATTGAAATTTGAAATTCACATACTGATTTGGTAACTTACGAAACATACACCCCATGAAGGAATTATATTACAATGAAGATGTAAATACCCATAAATTAAAGTATATTACACAAATAATATAATCATGTGCGGTACATACACCACACAAAAGGAAATAGTGGCAATATAGCATGAAACTCACGAGAATAAGAAGTGAGATGAAAACCCCTTACCTTGTACTTTTCCTTGGTCGAGGGTACGTTAACCTGCTGTATAATAGTTAAATCATTGTTATTAAATCATACAATAAATACATATATAAATATGATATCATATATGATCTTATAATATTACTTTGTTAATAATATTTTAGTAGTATCATTGTTTTGGGTGTTAATTGATTCGTTTTCATTTATATGTTTTGTTACGTAAGTCATGTTTGTTATGGATATGATGTATTTGATTTATATCCAAAAAGATATTTTGTTATTAAATATTATTTTTAATAATCAAATGAAAATTATTCTTAAATGGTTACGATGGGGAATGAATCACATCGCATTCGTGGAGACAGTAATCCGAACGTACGCACGAACGCTACTTCCATTTTTTTTATTTTAAAAGGAAAGAAAACCAAATGATACATAGGTATATTATTATTCCAGTATAATATAATATTTTATATATGTTATGTAAGTTCGTTAACATCATCCTTTATACGTTCCATGTTTGGTATGAACGAGTCATATCACTTTGAGGGGGTGGTAGTCCACACTTCCTCAAATGAAATTATTGTATATATACAAATGAAAAGAATAAGGGTATGCTATAAAATAGAATTACAGAAGCTTATAGATAAAATAAATATCATAAATATCATATATAATTACAGTGTCATCATAATGGTCACCATAAGAGGTGGTAGTAGAAGATTGAACAATTATTGTTTCGTGAGGCAGTAGTTCGTCATCCACAGAAATATTATGTTCTATACTCATTAGATGGAGGTGTATGTAAGTGTAGTTCAAATACTTATCATAAAAACAACCTAGTATATTGAGGATACTGGTGTTGTTATAAAATAAAGGAATAAAAAGATTTTAGGGAGTTGGAGAAGTAAAATAAAAGAAAAGAACTTAAGAGGAGATGTTACCTTTAAATTGAGTAACTCTCTTTGGTTTGAACCAAAAGGCTTCCTTGAAATGTCTTCTGCCTAAGGTAAGGCTTCTAAGAGGAAGAGAGGGATGTAAGGATCTTATATGGGCAGAGTTTGGACGGGCTAAGGGGCTTGAGAGGTGTGAGAGATGGGTTAGAAGTGAGGGCTTTTTATAAGGGGAGGAGGGGATCTTTAGGAAAGTTTGAAAATATTATTTTATTATATAATGATTTCTGATTTCTAAAGGTCCAAAACTCATTAAAGTCAAATATAAGGTGACTCGTGTTCAAAATAAAATCATCCAATAATAATTTGATAGGTTTTGGATATTATTTTAATTTTTATAATCTTATTTATTTAAATCATTTATTATTGAGGTACACTTTGCATCATTATTGTGTCATAAATAATTTTATTTATTTGATGTCTAAAAATTATAAAAAAAACTACCATAATGTAGAAAAATCTTTTTAGATTTAAAATGAATATTTATAGTCAAAAAGATAACTTATATAACCCCATGTAAAAAAAATTTTACTAAAAGATATATGGTTATGTCATTTTTGTCTTCACTTTAAAATAATTAATATAAAGTGTCTTTATCACTCTCAAGTGGCTCTATGGGGTCCCAAAATCGACTCAAGGATGTCCATGGTCGGATATGTATCAATCAATAGGAATAGGACACAAGTTAGGGTAATTTAATATTATTATAATATTATTTTTTTACCCTTATTTACCGGACTTACCCCTTTAACCATGGTAAATAAAATATTTACTGAAATAAATATTCATAATGTCTAAAAATAAAAGTTACATATTTACACAATTTGGACGTCCTGATTCCAAATATGGAATCCATTTTTTCAAATTCAAAACATAGAAGTGGTATAAATTAATTTAAAATTAATTCATGTTGTCAAAACAAAGAGCGCGTTTTTAAAAAATAATAACTATCAAAAGATTGGTACTTGTTTGTATCCAATTTTAAAGTGAAATTACTTCCAATAACCAACAATAGATTAAATGGTAAAAATATAATCTAATTATACTTAAAACTAATTCAAAAGTATAATTTAACACTATAAATTATTTTAATTAAAAAAAGTTGTTTTCAATTAAAATTTAGTATTTTTCATTATTCATCAAAATATGAAAGTTATCAAAAAAACACCAAAATTTTATCCAAACTAAATTTGTATGTCCCGATTCTAAAGAAGATGTTTATTTTGACAAATTGATTATAAAAAAGTGTAAAATATTGTATTTAAAAAGGGTTCTCCATTAAAATGAGGTAAAATTTCATTTTTTGAAAAATACTTCTTTTATCTGAAAAATTGAATTTGTTCTTATATTATGTCTAAAAAACACATAATATGGATTCTAAAATTATACGGAGTATATAAAATTTAAAATTCAATTAATACTATCCATAACCACTTTTTGAATGGCTAGTTTGGTAAGTCGTGGTGCGGTCAAACTCGGTGTTGCATGTAGCGCAAGATATTGAATTACTTTAAAGAAAATAACTTACTATGAAATCTTGAGGTGTTACATTCTTTCCTCCTTTTGCAAATTGCATCCTCGCAATTTTTAAAATTGGGCTTGGGAACTTCATTGAAAGTCCCACATCGGAAAAAGAGTCAATAAAACTATCAATTTAAAAGAAAGAAAGATAAGTACAAAGGTCACCCAAGATAACCCATACTAGAATTCCATGAAGGAAAACAATGATATGGAAGATAAACTAAGTGTCAAGTTCTGATGGAGAGTGATAGAAAGCATGATCAGGAGAAAGTTAACAACAAGAAAACTACAAACTTGTGATGGGATAAACAGTCATTAGTTTCCCAGTTGGAAAAGTGAACGGACAACGTTTTTTTGTTTTAAGTTCCATTTCATAAAGTTGACAAATTTATTTATGAGATTGACTAAGAACATAAAAAAATATACTTACTTTTTAAGTAGACTTTCATCCTTTAATAAATTTCTACCACTAACTCATCTTTTTTTCAAACGATAAGTATTCAAGATGATTTGGTCACACCTGAAGTGCTAGAATCAACTTCTATAGAATCACATGATCCATAAAGGATAAACTATATATTTACCTTGTCTTTAGAGATTAACCAAAACCAAAATGGTTAGTACAATATCAGATGATCCCTAAAAAGGATAATCCTTTAGAGAAAGAAATACTAATCTTAATTTCTAAAATTAAACCAACAATACCCAAAGTTTAATAAATACTATTCAATAAACAATTGTCCTTAAAATCCTTTAATATAATCCAAACTAATATTGAAACCCAAAACTTAGAAGAATTTGATTACATAGTCTTCCACGTTAAATTGTATCTCCAAATAACATCGACTACTCTTAAAGTCACATACTTACAAGTAATTAACCTAATCAGATATTCTCTATGATAGGTTAATCATTTCAATAAATAACCCAAATCACTATAAATCCACAATAAAAACATAGATAAAAATCCACCATTACTGCTCAAATGAAATATCATAGTATTCTATTTTCCTTAGGCATACAGTGTTCCCAACAGAGCAAACCTCTTCCAAAATAACATTTATCACCTAATTACCAAATCATTTTCCTATCCATTTGATAAGACATAAGATCCCAAATCAACTTATTAATGATCAATATAATCATTTAACTAAAAATAATTAGTCACACTAACAAGGGACTTCACATAGTCCAGTGGTAGGCAATAAATCCCAATCGCACTCGGGTTGTGGGTTCGATTCCCGCAGCTTTGTCCGACGCGATGGGTTGTCATACGGTCTGCATGTTATCCTTTTTCAAAAACTATATTTTATAACATTCCCAAAATGAGATAAATTCCTCAAAATAACCATAACATAATTTCACCACAAATGTTATCTCATACCTCGCATTTTCATCCCAAAATTTAATAACTTGTAATTGGCTCAAATTCAAGGATCATATAAACCCAAATGGTTATTTATAACTATATCAACAATAGAAAAGATAATTCTTCCTAAAATAGAATTTTCACAAAACAAACTACAGGGTTACACATACAAGAGAAAAGTCTTCCAAAGTAATCTCATCAACAAAGAGCACTAATACTTTTAAACATTTCACTATCCATTTATTTCCACATAGGTTCTTCCTTGACCAAGAAGTTATCCTATAGAATAGGACATCCACTCGGGTAATGCACAGGTCCTCTGTATTTATGGAAAATTACTATAAATGGATTCTTGGGATCATTTTTATTTTCTTCCATAGTACTCTTCATTTTTCCTCTGCAATTATTTACTTTATGTCCTTCTTTCCCACACATAAAGCATTTCTTTATTCCATTGAGACACTTCCCTAGGTGTCTCCTTCCACATTTCCTGCATGATGTAAATTGAGCTTTCTTTTCTCCACGGTCTCCACTGCTGGAGCTCTTATCATTCATCGCATTTCTCTTCTTTGTTGAGTCAGAGAGTTGGTTAATATATATGTTGTTGATCATATTTTTGGAAAAGTGATTCAGCATGAACACGATATCTTTTACGCCTATCATCATTCTATTGCATTGCTCATTTCCACCAGCGTGCCCACCTTGTACATCATGTTCAATGTTACTATGACTTCCTTGGAATCCAGTCATTGACTAACACAAGAAAGCATAGTGTGAGTCATAAAATCATTTAGAGAATATCATAACACCTTATTTTCAATCTGAAATGCCTTAGAATTTACTAAGGTTATTTATTATCTTTTATTAAAATACTTCAAATCGGTTTGTAAAGAAAACGTGAATTATCCTAAGCATATCCCACGGGAGTTTCATAACGAAGAGTGCAGCAAGGCCCGTTGTCGTGTACCAGGATACCCCGGGCCAAGCTCGAAACTCCTTGTCAGAGTTTTCACTCCTAGGTACATCTGTTCCAGAGTCGCCTCTACCTGCTCGTATCTAGACAGGGATGTATTTCTTGGAAAGCCCACATAATAATTACATTACCAAAATTTTTTGATGTTCTTCTATACTAATCTTCAATGTCTATCTTAGGGTAGTGTTTCAAAATCAGAGTTTTTTCTAAATCTAGCTTCCATGGTTTGTACAAAACTTCATCTGATACCAACTGTAACGCCCCGACCCCAGAAGCCCGAAGCCAGTGCATTATTTTAATACATTGGCATGATTACAAGGAATCAAGTCCCGAAAGACCGATCAGTTTAGTATCCTTTGAAGTAATGGATACATACATAAGTTTTCCATTACATCATGAAATAAAAAAACAACATTGTGTCCCCTTTGAAAACTCTTATATCCCTTAGCCTATTCCTGCAGGTTAATCGTAATATACTTCTTTGCATCCTGGGAAAAATAAAACATAAGAAAAGGGTGAGCTCAGATGCTCAATAAGGATAACAATATAGCAGAATCTGTCATAAATAAGAATAAACATTTAAGGCAATGTATATGACAAGAATACAAGCCTTTTAAACTTAAACTTCAGCATAATATGGAAAAGATAAATCAAATAATGTCATTTACTTATTCACATGGATATTCTACTAGTCGAATAACCACATGTAATATTAATATCCAATTTCATAAAGATGGAATTCATAATTCCAGACTTCATAACCACATATTCAAGGCCTTATGCCAATACTACAAATAAGATTTTGTCAAGGCCTTGTGCCAAGACACTAGTTTGTCTCATGAGGCCTGTCGATGCCTCGAGGAGCTATAGCGGGCTCCATACGTCACTTACTAAGTCCAATGCATTCCTCATATGAAAAGATTGAAACATAACATAAACATTCATATTAAAACTAGCATATGAAATGTCAGTACTTTAACCATAAACCATGAATGGTATAAAAATAACGCATCCACGGTCAAACATATCACAAAAACCATTTCGAAGATTGTATCATAATGAATCAACTTTAAACCAACGTAAAATCCAATGAAGAATGTTGACATAGATGAAAATAATCATTAGAACCATTTGAGAGAAATATCCCTTTTTTTCTTAAAAACATTTAAAAGTCTCACTATTTATCAAAAAGCCCTTTAAATGGATTTTTGAATCAAAGTGTCTCATACCACTTTGAAACTTTTAAAAGGAATTTAAATTTCAAAACATTTATGTCTATATAAATAAAACCTTAAAACCATTTTTAAAACATGGACATTAATGAGAAAGATTTAGAAGAATAAATATTTAAAACATTTAAAATAATATTTTAGTTAAAGAGTTCTTAACCAAATAAGAGACGCTTGAATACAAGTAATAGAGGAATAACATTAATCAAAACATTATAATATCATGAGAATAAATGGATTCATGATATAATATGTCAAAGGACAGTATATACACCATATAAAATTGAATTGGAGCATAACGACAAAGAGGTCTCAAAGGAATGTAAATTGAGACAGAATGCCTTATAAAGACCGTATCCTTAGATTAAGGATGAATCAATGAAATAATTATGTGTGACAAATATAAATACACTCAATATAATTGGATATTTAGTGTAAATCAATTAGATTACATTCACACATATTCTTGTAAAAAAAACCAATGACTTGGATGTTTAACTCAATGAATGGAAATTGAGTTAAGATTACCCTCAAAAAGTTTATATCAATGGAATGTGAATTTATCAATGGAGTGATTATGTGTATCAAAAGTATATCCACAGAAAGGGGAGTGGAAATTACTACATAAATAATAAATAGTGATTCCACATATAATCTTGGATTAAAAAATCAATGAAGTATGTGTAAAGCCCAATGAATGGAAATTGAATTTTGAAATTCTCATACTGATTTGGTAACTTAGGAAACATACACCCCATGAAAGAAGTATCTTACAATGAAGATGTAAATACCCATAAATTAAAGTATATTACACAGAGAATACAATCATGGGTAGTACATATACCACACAAAAAGAAATAGTGTCAATATAGCTTGAATCTCACGAGAATAAGAAGTGAGATGAAAACCCCTTACCTTGTATTTTTCCATGGTCGAGGGTACGTTAAGCTCCTGTATAATAGTTAAATCATTGTTATTAAATCATACAAGAACTAAATAAATAAATATGATATAATATGTGATCTTCCAATATTGCTTTGTTAATAATATTTTAGTAGTATCATTTTTTCGGGTGTTAATTGATTCATTTTCATTTATATGTTTCATTACGTAAGTCATGTTTGTTATGGATATGATGTATTTGATTTATATCCAAAAAGATATTATGTTATTAAATATTATTTTTAATAATCAAATGAAAATTATTCTTAAATGGTTACAATGGGGAATGAATCTCATCGCGTTCGTGGAGACGGTAATCCGTACGTACGCACGAACGCTACTTCCATTTTTTTATTTTAAAAGGAATGAAAAGCAAATGATACATAGGTATATTATTATTCCAGTATAATATAATATTTTATATATGTTATTTAAGTTCATTAACACCATCCTTTTTACGTTCCATGTATGGTATGAACGAGTCATATCACTTTAAGGGGGTGGTAGTCCGCACTTCCTCAAATGAAATTATTGTATATATACAAATGAAAGGAATAAGGGTATGCTATAAAATAGAATTACAGAAGCTTATAGATAAAATAAATATCATAAATATCATATATAATTACAGTGTCATCATAATGGCCATCATAATAGTTCGTAGTAGAAGATTGAACAATCATCGTTTTGTGAGGCAGTAGTTCGTCATCCACAGAAACATTATGTTTTATACCCATTAGATGGAGGTGTGTGTAAGTGTAGTTCAAATACTTCTCATAACGACAACCTAGTATATTGAGGATACTGGTGTTGTTATAAAAGAAAGGAATAAAGCGGTTTTAGTGGGTTGGAGAAGTAAAATAAAAGAAAATAACTTAAGAGGAGATGTTACATTTAAATCGAGTAACTCCCTTTGGTTTGAACCAAAAGACTTCCTTGAAGTGTCTTCTGCCTAAGGTAAGGCTTTTAAGAGGAAGAGAGGGATGTAAGGATCTTAGTTGGGCAGAGTTTGGACGAGCCAAGGGGCTTAAGAGCTGTGAGAGATGGGTTAGAAGTGAGGGATTTTTATAAGGCGGGGCTCTTTAGGAAAGTTTGAAAATATTATTTTATTATATAAGGATTTTCGGTTTCTAAAGGTCCAAAACTCATTAAAGTCGAAGATAAGGTGACTCATGTTCGAAATAAAATCATCCAATAAGAATTTGATAGGTTTTGGATATTTTTTTAATTTTTATAATCTTATTTATTTAAATCATTTATTATTGAGGTAAACACTGCATCATTATTGTGTCATAAATAATTTTATTTATTTTATCTCTAAAAAATATAAAATAACTATCATGATTTAGGAAATCGTTTTAGCTTTCAAATGAATATTTATAGTCGAAAAGATAACTTATATAACCCCATGTAAAAATTGTTTTACTAAAAGATATATGGTTATGTCATTTTTGTCTTCACTTTAAAATAATTAATATAAAGTGTCATTATCACTCTCAAGTGGCTCCATGGGGTCCCAAAATTGACCTAAGGATATCCATGGTCGGATATGTATCAACTAATAGGAATAGGACACATGTTAGGGTAGTTTAATATTATTATAATATTATTTTTTTACCCTTATTTACTGGATTTACCCCTTTAACCACGGTAAATAAAATATTTACTGAAGTAAATATTCATAATTTCTAAAAATAAAAGTTACCTATTTACACAATTTGGACCTCCTGATTCCAAATATGGAATCCATTTTTTCAAATTCAAAACACAGAAGTGGCAGAAATTAATTTAAAATTAATTCCCGTTGTCAAAATAAAGAGCGTGTTTTTAAGAAATAATAACTATCAAAAGATTGGCACTTGTTTGTGTCCAATTTCAAAGTGAAATTACTTCCAATGACCAACATTAGATTAAATGGTAAAAATATAATCTAATTATACTTCAAAACCATTCAAAAGTATAATTTAACACTATAAATTATTTTAATTAAAAAAGTTGTTTTCAATTAAAATTTAGTATTTTTCACTATTCATCAAAATATGAAAGTTATCAGAAAAACACCAAAATTTTATCCAAAATAAATTTGTATGTCCCAATTCTAAAGAAGAAGTTTATTTTTTCAAATTGAATATAAAAAAAGTGTCAAATATTGTATTTAAAAAGGGTTCGCCATTAAAACGCGGTAAAATTGCATTTTTTGAAAAATACTTCTTTTATCTGAAAAATTGAATTTGTTCTTATATTATGTCTAAAAAAACACATAATGTGGATTCTAAAATTATATGGAGTATATAAAATTCAAAATTCAGTTAATACTATTCATAACCGCTTTTTGAACGGCTAGGTTGGTAAGTCGTGGTGTGCTCAAATTTGGTATTGCGTGTAGCGCAAGTTATTGAATTACTTTAAAGAAAATAACTTACTATGAAATCTTGGGGTGTTACATATTAATTAATTTTTTAAATTATAATAAACTAAGTAAACAATTGAACAATTATTACAAAAATACGCGAGGTCGAGAATTTGTATAAATTGTGAGAGCGCAAACTTAATCGGTAAAACAAGACCACGCGGGATAAATTTGTAGAGTTCAAATATAATCTCTAAGCTCAATTCATCCTCATTTTCCAGAATGGACATGTTCCTTAATTTACCACCGGCCATAATCTAGATTTAGAACATTAATCAAAGTAGGGTGTCGTGATTGCATGTTTCAAAGCTAGCTTAGGGTTTAATTAATTTCATCTTGGTGGTTAAGTTAATTCTCGTAGGGTTCAGGGGTTAACAAATTAAGGGATCATAATGAAGTGGATATTGATTTAAATGATAATGATAAATAATTGAATGAAGAGGTAGATTTAGATCGATTACGCCTTTTAAATATTTTCTAAAAAAACATCTTCTTGTTGTGTCATTTTAGTCGAACATCATTTCAAAAATAAAAACAAAAAAAATACAATCTTCTTCCAGCAAACTTCTTCTAGATTTATAAACGATAAAAAACCACATCCTTTTAATTAGTATTCTTAATTCCTTTTATTTTATTTCAAAATATCTTTAATATGTTGTTAAATTTACTTCCTCTTTTGAGAGATGACCTTGGTCAGCTACTCTACTGCACCTAAGTACCCAAAAACTATTAATCATTTGAGGTCTCTCATGACAGTGCCTTTCAAATTGGCGTCATTACTGGGGAGATAAGTAATTATTTCAACCAATTAGAGGTATTTATTTTATTTTACATTTTATTCTCTTCTTCTCTTTTTTCTTCCTTCTTTACCCAATCTGAATTTTTTTTCATCTTCTTTTATTTTCATCTTCTTTTTTTTGGACCATCAACTCAACTTATCATTTTTATTTTACTATGGTCCACTTTCCTTCTTTTCATTTTTATTTAATTTATGACATGAACTAATCCCGATGATCTTTTAGATCTTGACCCTAAGATTGAACGTAGCCTTTGGGCTCGAATCAGACATTCTCAGTCTACGGGAAGTTTCAGCATTCAACCAGTTGGAGAATTCCTCCACTCTCAGAACATTAAAATTGGAAGCAATTCAAATTCAACCATAAAACAAGAACCAATGGCTGGAAATAATGGAAATAAACTTAATAGAACCATTCGAGAATTGGCTGCACCTGATATTAATTATCAACCAAATTGCATTGCATACCCAAATCTCAAATCAGACTTTGAACTAAAATCTGGATTAATTCACCTGCTTTCAAAATTTCATGGCCTCTCTGGTGAGGATCCCAATAAACAACTTAAGAATTTAATATGGTTTTCTCAACCATGAAACTAAGAAATGTATCTGAAGATCAAATCAAACTAAGAGCATTCCCATTTTCACTTGATGGAGCTGCAAAAAACTAGATGTATTATTTACAACCTGAAGATGTAACTTGTTGGAACAATTTGAAACGTCTTTTCTTATAGAGAGTTTTTCTAGCATCAATGACCACATCCATTTGAAAGGAGATCTTGGGGATCAAGGAAGCCCAAGGGGAGTCAATGTATGAGTACTGGAAGTGATTCAAGAAGTTGTGTGCAAGCTGCTCACATCACCAAATCAGTGAGCAACTCCTCATTCAATACTTTTATGAAGGACTCACACCTATGGAGAGAAGCATGGTAGATGTCACAATTGTAGGAGCATTAGTGGACAAAACACCAGCAGTTGCACGTGTGTTGATCGACAAGATGACACAAAACTCTCAACAATTTGGCAATCGAGGTGCACCACATGTCAGGGAAGTACATCAGGTAAGTTCTTCTCTTGGGAGTCATTTAATTGATACCAAGTTGGAATAATTGACCACTATGGTGAGGTAGATTGTTTTGGCTCAAAAGACATCTTAACCCCCTCCTTCAAGGCCTTGTGGCATTTGCACTGAAACAAGCCACCCAACTGACCGTTGCCCCCAACTGCAAGAAATAGAAGATTGTGCAGCAGTGTTTCCTAGGAGACCATATTAGCAGCAGCAACAGCCACATCCCCAAAAGAAGTTTGATTCCTTTTCACCAGCATACAACCAATGGTGGAAGGATCAATCGGACATGAGGTATGCCTCTGGACAACAACAAAGGCCCCCCTTTCAAAAAAACTTCCAGTAGCCTCCACCTTTCCAGCAGGATTTCCAACAACCCCAAAGGAGATTTGAAACTCAAGCATCAACAAGACAACAACAAGGGAATCCCCCATCCAAAGTAGATTCTAACACTGATGACCTTTTGAAGCAAATTGTTCTTAATCAAAAGAATGAGCTGAAGAGTCAAGGTTCGGAGTTGAGCGAGTTAAAGACACAAATGAGCCAGATTGTCACTGCCCTCTATGAACTGGTATGTAAGAACTCTAGAAATCTTCCTTCTCAACCTACTCCAAATCCCAAGGGGAATGTTAGTGTCGTCACATTGAGAAGTGGGAAGAAAATGAATGATACATTTATACCTACCATTCCACCGGGATTCACCTCAAATCCAAAGAAGCCTCATTCCATATCAATTGAAGAGAAACCAAAGGAGAAAGAAAAAGGTAAGAAAAAGATTGATGATGTTCCTCCTAAACCTCTTCCCTTTCCAAACAGGGTTGTACAAACCAAGAAGATGACTGACGAGACAATACAAAAAGAGGTTTTGGACACATTCAAGCGTGTGGAGATCAACATCCATCTACTTGAATCTATCAAGAAAATCTCAAGGTATGCAAAATTCTTAAAAGAACTTTGTACCAATTGAAGAGGGCTCAAGGGAAATGAGAGAATCAATCTTGGAAGGAATGTGTCAGCACTCATTACACCAACTCTAGCAATGCCAACAAAATGCAAGGATCCCAGGACATTCATCATCCCATGCACCATGGGGGATTTACACTTTTCTGATGCACTTTGTGATTTAGGAGATTCTATAAATGTAATGTCACACTCTGTATTCTCTTCTTTGCAGGTTGGTGAGTTGAAGTCGACAAGAGTAGTGGTGTAGTTAGAAAATAGAGGTACAGCATATCCAGTAGGAGTCCTTGAGGATGTACTTGTCCGGGTAAGAGACATGATCTTTCCAGCAGATTTCTACATGCTTAACATGGAGGATGATCAGGTAAGTTCTCATGCTCTCATTATCTTAGGTAGGACCTTCCTCAAAACTACAAAAACTATCATAAATGTCAATGAGGGTACACTTTCCATGGAGTTTGGAGATCAAGTTGTGATATGTAATGTTATGGACTCCATGAAGTACCCCTCAGAGAACCATTCTACTTTTGTTATCTCCCATTTTGAACCACCAAATAAAAAACTCATGGAATTTGATTGTCCTGTGCTTAGGGAGATTTTTAGTATTGTTTCAAGTTTGATGTCTAAGAGTACTTCCACACCTGTTTCTAATGCACAAAACTCTCTTAGATTTCATGTTCAAATGGATTCATATTCTGATTTTGATCATGTGAACTCTGATTATGACTTGGTTGTTGAGTATACTGATGGATTTGATGTTTTATTCTCTGATTTTGATGATTTCTATTCCGATACTCATGCTCTTTGTGCACATATTTCAGTTCCTTCAATTTCTTCATCCATACATCACCCCCCTTCATTGGAACTCAAGCCATTGACACCTAATCTCAAATACTCATACTTGTTAAGTGGTGAGAGATTATCTGTTATAATTGCTAATAATCTTCCTTTTGAACATGAAGAAAAGATTTTGAATCTTTTGAGGGAGAACATCAGGGCAATCGGGTGGATCTTGGCTGACATATCAGGTATTAGCCCCTCCATTTGCATGCATAGGATTCTTTTGGAGGATGGGGCTAAACCGGTTAGGTAGCCACAAAGGAGACTCAATCCAACCCTTCTGGAAGTTGTTAAAAAAGAGGTTGAAAATTTGCTCAAGGCGGGTATAATTTATCCCATTTCAGATTCCTAGTGGGTGAGTCCTATTCAGGTTGTGCCTAAGAAAAGTGGTGTTACTGTTATTAAAAATGAGAAAGATGGGTTAATTCCAATGAGGGTACAAAACAGTTGACGTGTGTGTATTAATTATAGGAAACTAAATCAATATACTCGCAAGGATCATTTCTCCCTTCCATTTATTGATCAGATGCTTGAGAGACTAGTTGGGAAGACACATTATTGTTTCTTGGATGGATTTTTTGGATATTTTCAGGTTCCTGTTGCTCTAAAGGATCAAGAGAATACAATATTCACTTGTCCATTCAGTACGTTTGCCTACCAGAGGATGCCATTTGGACTTTGCAATGCCCCAGGTACCTTCTAGAGATGCATGGTGAGTATTTTTTCTGATTTTATTGAGACCTGCATAGAGGTATTTATGGATGATTTTACAGTGTATGGGTCTTCATTTGATGATTGTATCTCTAGTTTGGGGAAGGTTTTGAATCGTTGTATTGAGAAGAATTTGGTCTTAAACTTTGAAAAGTTTCATTTCATGGTAGAGCATGGGATTGTCTTAGGGCATGTAGTGTCAAAACATGGGATAGAGGTTGATAGATCTAAGGTAGATATCATTTCATCCTTACCCTATCCTTCATGTGTGTGTGATATTAGATCTTTCCTAAGGCATGCAGGATTTTATCGGTGTTTCATCAAATATTTTAGTAAGATTGCTCTTCCTATGTCATGATTACTTCAAAAGGATTCTGATTTTGTGTTTGATGATTCTTACAGGACTTCCTTTGATGAGCTAAAGAAGTGTTTGACCACTCCACCTATCATACAGCCCCCACGGTGGGAGATTCCTTTTGAGTTTATGTGTGATGCCTTCAACTTCGCAGTTGGTGTTGTCTTATCTCAGAGGGTGGAGGGACGTTCACATGTGATTGCATATGCATCGAGGACACTGGATTCAGCCCAATCAAACTACACAACCACAGAAAATGAGCTTTTTGTCGTCATATTTGCTTTAGATAAATTCCGTTCATATTTATTAGGTTCTAAAGTAGTTGTTTTTCTGACCATGCAGCTCTGATGTACCTCTTAAAGAAGCCAGATGCAAAGCCCGGGCTAATCCGATGGATGCTCCTTCAAGAATTTGATATTGAGATAAAGGACAAGAAGGGGTCGGAAAACTTGGTGGCGGACCACATGAGTAGGCTTACTCACACACTAGAGGATGACACCTTGGATCAGGTACCACTTCGAGACACTTTCCCTGATGAGCATCTTTATGTCATCTCAGGTACGCATCCTTGGTATGCAGATTTAGTTAACTATCTTGTTGCCTCTGAAATCCTTGCAAATTTAAAGAAACATTAAGTCCAAAAATTAAAGAGTGAGTCAAGATTTTATGTTTGGGATGATTCATACCTATGGCGCATATGTAGTGACCAAGTTATTAGGAGGTGTGTTTCTGATCATGAGTTTGAGTCTATTTTACATTTTTGTCATACACTTGCTTGTGGTGGACACTTTGAACCCCAACGGACAGCTGGGAATGTAACATCCCGTTACTGTTTTAGGTATTCCTAAACCTTATTATGTTAAATTGTTATTATGTTAGTTGGTTAAAAATGGTTTATCAGTAAAAAGTTGTGTTTTTGTTAAAACACGTCGCAAAATAGTAAAATGCCGAATTAATGCTCCAGAAAATTCAATTAAATATTTTCTATGTTAAACGTTGTGTAAGTATGAGTTTTTGAGGTATGCAAAGTCTCAAAGAGTACGGAATAAAAATATTAAATTTATTATTTTAAGCATGAGCAATTTATTCAAAATAATTGAATAACTCCAAAACGGTCCGTCGTATGAGAAATATGAGCATACTGTTATGTTCGAAATATAGTGTTCACCTTAGGAGGGGTATAACATTCGAAGGCGCTGGACATTTGGATGTATCGCTCGTGAGATAAAGTTTTTAAATAATATTTAATATATTACTTATTAAAAATTAAATCTCCCAAACAGTGCGTCGTATGGGAAATCTGAGACCAGTGATGGGTCCGGAATGAGGGGTTTACCCTAAAGGAGGTAAAATATTTATTCACATCAGGCGTTTGGATGCCTCGCTCGCAAAAACAACACTTTATTTTAATTAATTATTTATTCTGAGTTTTCATTAAAAAATAATTTATATCTCTCACACCGCTTATCGTTTGAGAAATCTGAGACCACATTTGGATCCGGAACGAGGTGTTTACCTTAGACAGGTATTACTTTCATTCGCAACAGATGTTTGTAGTCATTTAATTTTTATATCAAATAATTAAAATATTAATTATATAAAAACGGGATTTACTATTCATCTTCCCTGTCAACGTTTTTCCACCATTTTTAATGCCCGAAGGTTTTAAAACCTTCATTTATATCCCGTTTTAACCGTTTTAAATTAAACATGTATTAATGGAGTGATTTAAAACACTCCTTTGCAGATTAAACATAAAATAATCTGGTGTTCATAAATTGGGATGAAAACGGATGGGTGCTAGTTTTTCTATTAGTCGAACAACCAAGTTTCAATCATGAGATGAGTTTTTCTTAATCCGAGTGTTCTTAAACTTCTATGCTCACAATCAGAGAGGTATCGATAATCTTGATCGGTGTTGGCGTGAAAAGTTTCTCTCCCCATTCTACTTGTGCGCAACATCCACGTTTCCTATTATTATTTTTATTTTGTTTTTTTTTTCTTCTCTCTTTTCACAATTCACTATTTAAGAAAAAAACAAATGATTCAAGTAAAAATGATAATTCAAAAAAAATAGCATATGATAATGTTAATTGCATTATCAAAAGATAATCATAAAATAAATTATCAAACGATTTTTATCAAAGATTATCAAAGGGTATTTGTTTAAAAAAACATTATCTTGGATAATTTTATTCAATTTAACAAAAGATAATTATCATAATTGTCAAAGGTTAATTTTCTCAAATTATCAATGATATTCCCATTAGATTATCAAATGATAATTTTAAATAAAATTATCAAAGGATAACCCATAAAAATTATTATCGAAAGATAATTGTGGTGTATTATTAAAGTTATTTGTAAGGTTTTATAAAGAAATATTTTATAGAGATTCTCATGGATAATTGTAAAGATTAATAAAATGATAATTACATTAAATTATCAAGGGTAATATTAAAAAAATATATACCAGAAGATAATTATGTCAAATTGTCGGACAATAATTATGGAGAATCAACAAATGATAATGACTTTTTGGTGAAAGGATAAATATAAATAATTATCAAATGATAATTACAATGAATAATTATGAGATAAACATGAGATTGCCAAATGATAATTATTTAAAGAATTTATCAAAGGATAATTATTTAAATTATATATGAATAATTATAAAGGACTACCACATGTATTATCATTTTATTTATAATATCGAATGTGGTTTATAATTATTCTGAGGAAAATATTATGAACATATGCTTTGATATAAAATGATAATTTGTGATTTTATCAAAGAGATTGGATGTATCATCGAATGTGATAATAAAAATGATAGTTTGAGAATTATCAAGGAGAGAGAAGTTATCACCACATGTAATATTTTAATCCATAATTGGAAAATTATTCAGGAGAGAGAAATTATCATCACATGTGATATTTTATTTTCTTTTGAAGCAAAATAATTGGTATTGGTTCTAGGAACCCTTGACAAACGTCGAACTTTGGTGCGTTGACACTTATGATAATACAGTCACAAGGAGGGGTATTGAACCACTCATGGTGGTTTATCATTGTCGCTGACATCAACAACCTTGAGGTAGGTGGTTCCGTTCTGATTAGCCAAATTGATTATCCTTCTATTGCTTGATTTATTTCAATTGTTGATTTAAATTCAATTGCTCAAATTTGCTTTCAATTAAATTGAGAAAAAGTCGATTCCAATGAATCGAGGTATTTGAAGTGGTTTTGGCATGAAAAATTTGGAAAACCCTCCAATTCCATTGATTTGGGTGTGTTTATGGAAATTTGCTGATTTAAATTGTTTAATTTAAATTGTGGATTTGATGGAAATAATTTCAATTAAATTGTTGGATTTAATTGTGGAAATAAATTGTGTGATGATGGAATTGGTTTTGAATGGATTTCAAACTGGTGAAAATGGCTTAAAATGATTTGATAGAAACCCAATGGTTTTATCTTATGGAAAGGCGTGTTTTTGAATAAAACCTGTTTTGATTTTAAATGGAAAGGAATTGACATTTTTGAAATGGAAGAATGGGATTGATCGTATTTTAAGTAGTCTTAAAATAGTTCGCTCATCGTATAAGAGCACATGCAAGCCTTAGGTAGTTAGTGAGTTATTTGGATACACTCTACACTAAGACAATGTTCTAAAACATACTTGTGGCAGGTCACATCCCCGACAGGTTGGTGACAAATCTCCTTTGGCCAGTGTCATAGGGACGTGTGTATACACATTTTGCTGAGTTCACATAGAGAGTGTGGAATCCAATAATTGGTTAATACTATCATACCTTTTGACAGATGACCATGTTGCTCGCTTGTTTATTTATATTTGAGATATAAATATGTCAATGCTTTTCAAATGCTTTACATGTCTGCTGAATTTATATAAACTGTTTTATATAAATGTTTTACTTAAGCCATTATTTTAGAAATATTCCATCATTTGTAAAATCATTGCTTAAAAATATTTATTTCCATCACTTGAAAATGAATATCATGTTTTGTTTAAATATGATTTTGGATTTCCAAACCTGTTTACTTTAAAAATGAAAGTTTTTCTTTGGATAATCTATATTTTGCATCTATTATGGAATCTTTGGTGGTATCCTACTTGGCTTAGGCTCACACCCTACTTTTGCCTTCGGGTGTTTGTAGACTTTCTTCTTCCAGGTTCGAGCAAAGGGAAGGATTCGCTTGGAGGTTGATCCATCTGTTGAGTTTTGGTCTTGGTGAGTTGTGTCTTTAGGGACTTTGGGGTTATTTTTCCCATTTTAGTACTTGGGTTGTATTACTTTGAGTTTTCATGCCATGTTGTATTCTGTCACATCACTCTCATTGAAGTTTCTTTTGTTATGCATACTGCTTTGTTTCCTTTTGGTTCCGCATTCTTATGGAAAAAATCGTTCTCACTTGTATGTTGTACGATGTCAGGTGCTAGTCACCGACCTGTGGGGATCGAGAATGCCCTTCGGGCTATGTCAGGGCCGACTCGGTTATCGGGTTACCAGGGTACCCAGGTTGGTTCGTGACAGGGAAAGTCTTAGACTCTGGATTATATTGGCCTAGCTTATTCCATGATGCTCATGTGTTTTGTAAGTCATGCTTTTGTTGCTAACACACTGGGAACATTTCTAGGAGACATGAGATTCCCCAACAACCCATACTATTCTGTGATATTTTTAATGTATGGGGCATCGATTTTATGGGTCCTTTTTCTCAGTTCCTTTGGTTTTTTGTATATTTTGGTTGTTGTTGATTATGTGAGTAAATGAGTGGAGACTAAGGTCATCAGGACTGATGATTCTCATGTTGTAGTGGACTTTTTCAAGACACAGATTTTTTGTAGGTTTGGAGTACCAAAGGCCATCATCAGTGACCAAGGGATACACTTCTGCAATCGGAATTTGGCTTCCCTCCTTCGGAAGTATGGGGTGACACACAAAACATCAACACCATACCACCCTCAAACAAATGGTCAGACTGAGGTTTCAAATCGTGAGTTGAAACAAATTTTGGAGAAAATCGTGCAACCGAATAGGAAGGATTGGACCAAGCGCTTGGATGATGTGTTATGGGATTATAGGACAACATACAAGACACTCATTGGTATGTCCCCATTTCGGATTGTTTTTGGGAAAGCTTGTCATCTACCTGTGGATGTTGAGCATCGGGCTTATTGGGCTATAAAGAAATGCAACATGGACTTGGCCCAAGCTGGAATTCAGTGAAAGCTACAAATTCAAGGGCTTGAGAAGATTCGATTATCTTCATATGAGAACTCAAGGCTCTACAAGAAAAAATCCAAAGCAACTCATGACAAAATGATCCAGAAAAGGGAATTTCATGTTGGAGAGAAAGTCCTCTACAGTTCACGACTAAAGTTGATGCTCAGTAAGTTGCATTCTAGATGGTTGGGTCTTTATATTGTATCTAATTTTTTTTCTTATGGTGCAGTGGAGATCGCACAAGAGGACATTGGAAGGAGCTTTACAGTCAACGGGCAACGTTTGAAGAAATACATTGAGGGACTTCCAAGTGATGCAGTGGATTTCATCACACTGCATGACCCCATCATCACTTGAGCATATCAGGCTATTCCTAACCCTTTCACTTTTATATTCTTTTTCCTAATTAAAATTATACATTTCATGTGCATATATCATCTCATATGTTCACATTGAGGACAATGCAATATTTTAAGTGTGGGGGAGGGGACAACATTTTGGGGTAGATATTTAGGATTTTCATTTGTGTGTTTTATATGTATTTTCTATTAATTTTTTGGTTAAAATTTTCAAAAAAACAAAACAAAAAAAATCAATAAAAAATAAACAAATATATCATGTAACATTCTCATGTGGAACATATGGAAAATGCATGTTTTCAAAATTCATTGGTAGAAATATAAGCATGAGTAATATTTCATCATCAAGGGTTGACTTTTATAAAAAAATGAAGTCATCGATGATATGATTGGTTGTGTCATAATAAAACCTTTTAGATTATGACACCATTCTTTGTGATTTTTGTTCATGGTAAATTGTGTCATTGATTTATCCACACATCTTTCACACAATCATGACTTGTGAGTTTATCTTACCTAATTGAATGTATATTCAGGGTAAGTAATTCTTTTCAGCTTATAACATGGTTTTTCCATACATTTGTTTCTCTTCCGATTGTTTCCATCACTGTATCAAATTGACCTATGCGTGTGCACCTAATATTTGACTGTTGTACGCCCTCTAAAAAATCAAAAAAAATCAAAAAATCAAAAAAAAAATCAATAGAGGGGAGTGAAGAAATGTACAACATGTGGGGATATTTAGGTCGGGAGCTCATGGTTTGACTTCTGGAAATGCTTAAATAAGTGGGTTTTGGAATTTGATTGGAAAGGATGTTGAATAGGTTCGATGGAATATAATCAAGTAAGAAGAAAAGTTTTTATTGACCTGAATATACTAGATAAAGGGTGGAGAGACAAGCTTGTAATGGTTGGCACACACACGTGGAGAATTAGTGGCATGGTAGACCCATGACTTGTTTCGCTATGATTAGTGTTATAAATCTCACTGGATTTTGTTTTGACACAATTTATGAGATAATAATTTTAAAATTTATTAACATTGACTCTTGATGGGATTCTTACTTTGCATGTATTTGCACTATGGATTGAGAAATTTGAATATGCATATCTTGTCACAATTTTTTCAAATACATGATATGAGGTTTTTCCCAGGAGTGCAAAAGGGTAAGTGTGGGGGGTTGATAAAACACATTTTTATTGAATATTTTATTGATAATAAATGATAAAATTTCCTCACATTGTGTTAAATATGTTTATTTATAAAATATTTGGGATTAGATCATTCATTTGAAAATTTGATGGAAATTCCAGTTTTACCCTTTATAGTGCATTGTAGCATTTCAGAGATAAATATTTTTATATTTATTATTTGAACTTGAAATTTTGTAACTATGTTCATGACTTAATGGGATACAACTTTTGTTCAGGACATTGGAGCTAAATTTTTCATTTGGTTGGACTAAATGGACCATGAAGGCAAAGGCGGGCTGGACCCGCCAAATTGGACATCAATTCTGTGTTTGGGTCATAAATTCTTCATCTGTGCTTGGATTAGGCCCAAATTTTGAGAGGCTCTTTCCAACCTAATTGTGCACAAATCATTCTTCTGGAAGAACAGTTGGTTCACGCGTTTTAGAGGTCAAATGGACGGTGCAAGTTGGATTAAAATATTTGGCCAAGATTCCTCATTCACACTTGAAACCTCTTTAAACCTAGCCTCCCCTCCACTCTATAAATTAGTGTTTTTCTCATTTGGAGGGGTTGGGACGTGCATTGGGAAGTTGAGGGCAGAGGAGAAGTGGATCCACTCCAATTCTCCAACCATTTCAATAAGGGTAGCTCTTGAAGAAAGGATCCCTTCGACGAAGTCTTCTTCCTCTTTTTCGTGTTGTAATACTTTTGTTTGTGTAATAAACTCCTTAGTTCTTCTTTAATTTCTTCTGTTTTCCTCTATTTTGTTCATTTATCTTCCTCGTTATTCTTCCTCTTTGGGCTGGAATTCAAGAGTGGAAATGAGATTGGGTTATACCCTTTCTAAACTCTTGTAAAAGCAAAACGTTTCTACGATAACTACACCGCCCATGGAAGCGTAGTTCTTTTTAGTAATCGATCTACCTCTAACCTTTTTCATTCATTTATTTTGAATCAATGAGCTATTGTAATTCACTTAATATGATCTATGAATTGAGTTTTTAAATTATAAGAAACTAAGTAAGCAATTGAACAATTAACACAAAAACACGCGAGGTCGAGAATTTGTGTAAATTGTGAGTGCAAACTTAATCGGTAAAACAAGACCACGCGGGATAAATTTGTAGAGTTCAAATATAATCCCTAAGATCAATTCATCCTCATTTTCCAGAATGGGCATGTGTCTTAATTTACCACTAACCATAAGCTAGATTTAGAACATTAATCAAAGCAGGGTGACGTGATTGCATGTTTCAAAGCTAGCCTATGGTTTAATTAATTTCATCTTGGTGGTTGAGTTAATTCTCGTAGGATTCGGGGGTTAACAAATTAAGGGATCATAATGAAGTGGCTATTGATTTAAATGATAATGATAAATAATTGAATGAAGAGGTAGAGTTAGATCGATTACGCCTTTTAAATATTTTCTAAAAAAACATCTTCTTGTTGTGTCATTTTAGTCGAACATCATTTCAAAAACAAAAAACAAAAAAAAATTACAATCTTTTTTCAGCAAACTTCTTCTAGATTTATAAACGATAAAAAACATCCTTTTAATTAGTATTCTTAATTCCTTTTATTTTATTTTCAAAATACCTTTAATATGTTGTTAAATTTACTTCCTCCTTTGAGAGACGACCTTGGTCAGCCACTCTGCTACACCTAAGTACCCAAAAACCACTAATCATTTGAGGGTGCCCACGACAACGCATTTCAGTGATCTTGAGTAAATGAGATCATGAAGACTGATCTTCCAATATGAACACCACATGTTTCAGGTGTCATTGGTTGTTTCTATCTGCAAACACGTGTAAGTCTCCTTACTAGAGATTATAATCAGTGTGTACCATTTGATTATGTACTTTGATGCAAGATGAAAACTATGGCATTGATGTTGTAACGAGGTAGCTTGCGTTGGGTGCATCATTGGTGGTATGACATTGATTGAATAATCAGGATAGAATTTTTTTCTTTTGAAAGGAAGTGATATCCCGGACTTTGTTGATTAGGATGGTACTACCTTTATTAAATCCATAGTCATGGTAAAAGAAGGTAAGTCCATCCATTTATTTCAATGAACTATGAAGTAAGAGAGGATGATGACATAAAGTATTCGTCCTCCTTTATGAGATATCGTAAGACAAATAGATTATATTGCACGGTGTGTGTTCATAGGAAAGGTTATCATTGGTATAGCTTTTTTTATCTTCTGAGGGGTCTTGATGGGTTGTAAGACTCCACTCATAGTCTTTGAATAATATTTACTGCTATCAAAATAAGTTTCTAGAGGGTCACACACCTGGTGTATTCAAAAGTTTGACATATTCTTATGAATATGAGTATAGGACATGGTGTGCCCCACCATGAGGTTCGAAAGATATCCAAGTATAAACAATCGCCAAGTGATAAATAAATTCATTACTATTCGAGTATAGAATAATTGGAGTTGAATTTATTTATTTTATGTATTTACAAGTATTAAAGTAAATATACATGAAAAAATATTATACGAACGAATCTTATTTTAATATTTAAGGTTCGTTTAATATTTGCGGGAACGACGAGTCCAGTTAATGGCTCTCTTTTATCACGTAATATATTTATTATATTACAAGAAAGTGATAAAAATATAAATGATATTTATGACTTAGTAAAACAGTCATAAGATATCGTTTATGCCTTATTTAGTAGGTAAAAACATATTCGGGGGTCGAGAATCCTTTTCCGGGTATTTTTGTTCCTCACTATTTAAAGGAGGATGAGGCTCTCACGTGAGAACTATTCACTGCAAGTTTTGAGAGCTTTTCTCTCCTCTTCTGCTTCCTAGAGAGAGAAGCTGATGATCCGAGCAACTGGTCCAAGTTCTTCATGGATCGAAGGATCGTTGCAGTAGTGATTGATGGGACGTCGAAGGCTTCATCGAATCTTCACGCTAGCACCCAGAATTTGACGAACAGTGTTCCCGCGGATTTTCAAAGCACGTGTGGATGATCTAGAGGGATCCGGTTTTGATTTCTTCAAGCAACGATCATTGATGATGAACAGTTGATGAATGCGGCTTCAGATTAGACGAGGTAATTATTCGTTTTATTTTTTGTACTTAAATCATACATGTGGGTTCCTCAGGCCTTCGTACAGAGCTGCATATCATCAAAGTCGATGTACTTAGGTCGATCCGACAATGAAAATTTTAAATATCTGGCACATCTTCTTCCATTGCGCATCCTGGTACTTTAAGGTTTTATGTTTTGTTGAGATCATGACAGGTTCACTTATGTTCGTTCATAGTAAACGCAACAGAAAGGAAGAATCGATTTAACAAAGATGAAAGAAACAGAAAAAGAAACGCAGGAAAGTAAAGAATGCAGTTGATTTACATGGTTCAGGCCTTTGGTCCTACTCCACGGCAATAACACCACCACAGATATTTATTAATATACAAAAGAAAACAAAGCACATACAAACAGAGAAGACAGAGAAAAGAAACCACTCACGTGAACCATAAAACTATCAGAGAACAGGGACCTCGTCACCCCAAGAGCTAGTGATGAATCCTAGCTCGGAGATAGCAATGTACTCCCCCAAACTGGACAGACTCACACACGCAACCCCGAGTATCAGACCAAAAAAGAAAAGGAACATACAACACAAAAGTCGAACAAAGAAAAAAGTGAAAGATCACAAAACCAGAAATATCAAAGGAGAAACAGCTCTGCTAGGGTCGGAAGTTCTTGAATCTGAAGCGGTCCACACGGAGCTCGCGAGTCCCAAGCACTCTACCATAGGAGGTCACCGGAACGAGAAGGCACAACGTCGTGGAAGTGGCGGATGTCTTCTCTCTAGAACGGAGCTAGGGAAGAACCAAGAAGAACCGTGAGTCGAAGCTCTCGTCTCGACGATTGAACGACGAAGAAATAAAGGTGAGCAGGCGGCAAGGCAATGACCTAACAGGCATTGCGAGCGAGGCGGGACGCATGGATGGTCGAAAACGAGTGGAAGAATTACAATGGTCACGCTGGTACAACTAAACGCAGGATATCCAGGACACGCAGCAGGCATAGAGCAAGCGGGAAACTGCGGATAGGATCACCGAGAAACACAAACAGCGCATGCAGGAACCGTCGGATGGAAGCTGGTCAATGGCTAACAGAGCATGGCAGAAGTAGATCGCCAGGGTGGCAAATTAGGGCGAAGGGGGCCAGCAAAACAAAAGGGTCGAGCGAGCAGCTCAACAAGAAGCGCCCATCGCCCACGCCCGGAGCCCGGCACCAAAGAAGGCCCACACAGAGGCTCGATAACATAGAAGCCCAAAGAGAACAAATTTTGAATAATAAAAATAAATCCAACATTTTTGCATGGGAAAATAAAACTATATTTTAATTTTGAAAACCAAAAAATAAAAAATCTCCACCTTTTCCAAATTAAAATAAAAACAAACATTGATGGTGTTCTTGCAATCCCTAACTAGCCTACGGTGGTTCATACAAATTTTGTTTAACAGAAAATAAACCTAAGTCTACTGAATCTGCCCAACACGGATCCTCTTAGTGTGTTCCACAGTGGCACACGGACTGCCCGAACCTACCCTTCTATTGCTTAACAAAATTATTAAACATGCTCAGAAGTTAAACTAAGCAGCGGTATTAAACATAATAGCTTACCAACATTACCTTCGGCTCCATTGATGCCCCGGACTCCCAAGAATGTAGAGACCTAAAAAATGAGAAAAAAACCTTCCTCAGGGGTAAAAAATAGTGGATAATGAAAACAAAACAAAGCTCATAACATAATGTCATACAAACAAAGCAATAGAAAACAACATATAGCAACCACAAACCAAGAAGCTGACAGGAAACTCTCCACCTAAGCTTGAACAGCTTAGACCAGCCCACACAAAACTCTCTCTCCCAACCGGGTTCCCCCACAAAGACAAGTAGGATCATAGAAGAGAAACAACAAAGAACCTATGTCTAGTTCTAACGAAGGGGTTGCTAAACGGGAATTAAAGAACTTCTACAGTGTCATGCCTGGGGCATACCACATGGACTAGGTCATACTGTCTCTATTTTTCAAGTCCAGATAGTACCTTTTTATGTGGTCGGTCTTGTCGCACTCAAAACATCGAAAATTCTTAAACCAATTCTTGTCATTCCTACCATTATTTTGCATGGGACCCTTAGTATACATCAATTGAGATTATTCACTCTTAACTCTGTTAAGTTCTTCCTTCAAACCATGTGTTTGAAGATCGTGAGGCAACACCGCAGACTTTACTTCTTCTAAGGTAATTCAATCCCTACCATACTCTTTAACGAATTAAAAGAATCATCAAGAGAAGTTAAAAGAATTAAAGTTTGGTCTTCATCTTTAACCTCTATGTCTATATTATCTAAATCCAGAAGAACTTTATTAAACTCATCAATATGAATGATACGGAAATGTCGGGAGTCGCAACGACAAAACAACGATTCAAAGAAGAGTAAAATGGGGAAAAAAGAAACACTCGGGACACAAAGATTTACGTGGTTCGGGAATAATCTTTGCGTCCACGGAGAGGCATAATTTCACTATTGATTCAGGAGCACAATTTTACAAGCAGTTTCAGGGTTCTCAAAAACACTAACTAAACCCTAGCCTGAAATGGACTACAAAAGGAGGAAGACGATCCACTGTTCCACCAACCGCACAGGAAGTCTGCATTGCTACAGTGAAAGGTGGTTACCCTAGTCAAAAGTGCTACAGTGGTTGGCGGTTGGAAGTCCAAGGAGCTACAGTACTGTTGACTCTAAAGTCCGGTCTGCTACATTGTTTTGTCGGTATCGGTCGGTCGGCTCTGTTACAGTGGTCAGAGATGCTATAGTGTCACGACCCCCTCCCACCAAGGATGCCCCTCCTGAGCTGGCAATGGTGAAAGGGAGATAATAACCCCCGAGTCCCGCCTCCAGTAGGCCCCGGGGTGGCGACTAGCACCAAGGGTATGAGTTTTCACAAGTATGGGAGGCATTACCCTTTTTATTATTTAGGATCGGGAAATATGACAAGTCAACCACCAAAAAGGAAAAGAACATGTGTATATAAATAAACTCAAACCAAGCCCACATGCATGTTTAAACAATTTTATAACAAGGTGCAAGTACAAGAAAGCTCAAAGTACAATACCAAAAGAAACAAGAGTACAACAACAGCAACAACTCCAACTGTCCGACTAGTAGGGTCCCGCACGGCCCTAGTAGTCCTCCTGGAAACCTGAAAGTAAACGTAGGGTGAGCATACAAGTATACTCAATAGGGAAACCTAAAGCTCTCGTGCACAAGTGGGGAGACATCCTAATGTCCCGTGAGAACAACAGAAGAAACCTAGCAAGGAATTCTATCCACCCAACCTCACCAGCCACACTCACCAAAACACAAGCACAACAGGTAGTAGTATATAAGAAACAAGAGTATTGGGTACCCTGCACCATTTCCCTTTGGTTAACTTCTCTTCCTAACGGCGAACGTCCTGACGCTGCCACACTCTCCCCGCCCGCACACACCTGGGCCTCACAACCACGTATCCCGCCCGCACACACCTGGGCCTCACAACCGCGTATCCCGCCCGCACACACCTGGGCCTCACAACCACGTATCCCGCCCGCACACACCTGGGCCTCACAACCACGTATCCCGCCCGCACACACTTGGGCCTCACAACCACGTATCCCGCCTGCACACACCTGGGCCTCATCCCGAAGATTCTTGGGAAACAGTAGAACCTGCCCGAAGAGTCTTGGGCTAAAGCCACCCCAATCGAAACCTCCCTGAAGAGTCTTAGGTGTAAGGTCGCCTCAAGCCATCACAGCCTAGGGGAGAAGGAGCAGGAAGGAGCTAGTAACTAAGGGAAAAACACCCTCTCCCATGAAATGGGAGTGTTCGGCACTAAGTGCTCAACATGGGTGGGGTGCGATAAAACACAAAAGATACAAATATATATATATATACCAACCACACAGCCCAACCTATGGCTTCTAAACAAAGAAACGGAGCACGTGCCTCGGCACTGCTACTACGAAGCATGCATACAACAAACAACCTCAACCCCATTTAGGTTATCACGTTTCAGCAGAATTAATTTATTTAGTTCCTTAACTACTGGGCAACTATCCACAACCAACCACATCAATTGTTCGTAAAGCATATCTCTGCCATCCACAAATCAAGTTAGGAAAACACAAGCAACACAACCAAGCCCTTCTTATTAACCAAACAGCCCCATTGTTTATTAATCTCGTTTCATTACCACGCCCCACCATTCATTAACTCTTCCTCTTTTATTATTTATTATTCACAACCCAAAGTCCGTTCATATTTAAACCCATCCCTGCAGCCCCGCTGCCAACTGCCACAACCACAACTGCATCGAAACCCGTACATCATTATCCCTTTAATACCACTTATTGCAGCCCCGTTGCCCGTTACTAACATAACGTTCACACCAACCCACAACCAAGCCAACCGCAGCCCCGCTGCTCACCCAAACCACAACAACCCACAAAACACCCTCATCACATGCCACGTATCCAAACCAACACCCACATGTTCATTATTCCATTTTTGTTTAACCAGAGTGATCACACAAGGGTTCCAGATTTTAAACAGCCAACTTTACGTGATTAACCAATTTCCACATTCCACAAAGTTCCATCCACAAAAATGGTCTAGAAAGATAGGGCAACATTTAATTGCGCAAGCAAAGGACCCCAACGACTGTTATTTTCAGTAGGCATAAGCCTATTCAATTCACAACATAATATCACGGGATATAAAGTAACAGCAATCTCAAACTTCCCAACCCCGTTCTTTAACCATTTATTATCTTCATTTAATGGTTCAACTGTTTCTCATGAAAACAAGATGATACCCACCCTGCATGATGCAAAAATTAGAGAGACGAAGGTAAGATCCCTACCTCAACAGGTTCTGATCACAGCGCTCCCCCGGATCAACTTTAGAAGACGTCCGTCGGCGTCTGTCACTTCTGTCGGGTCCCGGCAAAACCTCCTCGGGTGGAAGTCGGAAAGTAAAGGCCGAAGGAAAGACAACGGACCCAGGCTCGGAATTTCCGCCTCGTCGTTACGATCCCGTGGGTGCTGACGGATCGTAAATTGGAGCTCGGACGAAGAAGTTATGGAAGAAAAGGAGCCTTCGAGTCTCTTGGGAGAGCTCTGCTCAGAGGAAAGGGGAGGAGAGGAGTGAATTGAAAGGAGGAGGGGACCCCTCCTTTTATAGGCGAGAAAAGGAAAAGTACACGGCGTGTACTTCATGGTACACGGCATGTACTCGGTTATTTTACATGGTCTCCACGCGGCTTCCAACACGGTTCTGCGGCCATTGACTGGTCAACACACGGTTTGAGGGTAACGCATATGCGGGGAAGGACTACACGGCGTGTAGTTTGGACACACGGCGTGTATCCATTTATTGCACACGGCAAGGACACAGCTCCAACACGGCACACGGTTGTTGACTGGTAACGCGTACGCGGGGAAGGACTACACGGCGTGTAGTATTGGACACACGACGTGCACCCATTATTCCACACAACAAGGACACGGCCTTCAACACGGGGTATACCCGACAAGGTGGTACACGGCGTGTAGTTACACTACACGGCGTATACTCATTTACTTCACATGGCAAGGACACGGCCTGCGACACGGGGTATACCCGAAAAGGGGGTACACGGCGTGTACTCAAACTACACGGCGTGTAGTTTCAAAATTCTGGAAAGCATGGGAAAAGTCCATTTTACCCTCCAAAACACTTCTTGACCTTCTTTTTAACAAAGGAATGGGCCGGAGAGGTCCAGGCCATTACATCAGATACCTCTTAAAACATTCTCGTCCCTGAGAATTCAAAAACCAACCCAGAGGAAACCCAACAAGATACCTCTTAGGGTTCTCGTTATAACAGGAACCCAACCAACAACCCTAATCATATGTGTTAGGAATTCCTTCCCCTATGTCGAGATATTATCCGCTTTAGGCGGCACTGAATCGCCTGCACGGGTTTAATCGCATCCTCATTAATATGTCTCGATTAAGAATTGGGTCTTCCCACTTTTATACATTAGGATTTTTTTCAACTCGCACTACCCCCAACATCACACAACCAACACACTGCCCGAACACGTGGGTTTGGGAAATTCCTTCTCCTATGTCGAGATATTATCCGTTTTAGGCGGCACTGACTCACCCGCACGGGTTCAATCGCATCCGCATTAATGCGTCTCGATTAAGGGTCAGGTTTTTCCCTTTCCGACACATCCGGACATGTTACACATTACCAGGGAACAAGGAAACAAAAAGGTCTCACAACTAACAAGCCAAGCATTCCATATATCAAGGGTACAGAGTACAACATCAACACAAAGCTCAGAAGAACAAGGGAAAACACAAGTCAAAACAACTCCGGGTACTGAGCGTGCATCTGGGTCTCCTGCTCCCAAGTGCTCTCCTTGAGGCCGTTATGCCTCCACAACACACGAACCAAGGGAATGGTTCGTCCGCGGAGCACCTTCTCTTTACGATCCTCGATTCTGACTGGTCGTTGCTCGAAGGTCGCGCCGTCTCCCATATCTAACTCTCCCCAGTCGATAACGTGGGAGTCGTCGTGTAAATACCGACGAAGCTGGGAGATGTGGAAGACGTCATGAACCTTCTCTAACTGAGGTGGTAGGGCTAGCTGATATGCCACCTCGCCGACTCGCCTCAGCACCTCAAAAGGTCCGATGAACCTAGGTGAGAGCTTGCTCCCTTTCCCAAACCTCCGCTGCCCCCGTCGAGGGGAAACCTTCAAGAACACATGATCTCCCACCTCGAACTCCAAGGGCCTCCTCTGACGATTAGCATAAGACTCCTGTCGGTCCTGAGCTGCTTTCATCCTCTCGCGAACAAGCTGGACTTTCTCTGTGGTGCTATGCACTACCTCTGGCCCAAGAGCACCTGTCTCACCAACCTCTGGCCAGCAAATGGGTGAACGACATGGTCTCTCATACAAAGCCTCATACAGTGCCATGCCAATAGTAGAGTGGAAGCTGTTGTTGTAGGCAAACTCTACTAAAGGCAAGTGTCATACCCATGATCCTCCGAAATCCAGAACGCATGCTCGCAGCATGTCCTCCAATGTCTGGATAGTTCGCTCCGTCTGCCCATCGGTCTGGGGGTGGAAAGCAGTGCTAAGGCGTAGCTGGGTGCCAAAAGCATGTTGTAACCCCCTCCAGACTCGTGAGATAAACCGAGTATCCCGATCTGAGACGATAGTCTTCGGGACTCCATGCAATCGCACAACCTCGTCTACATACCTCTGTGCTAAGGTACTCACCGGGCCCGACTCCTTAATTGCTAAGAAGTGAGCCGATTTCGTTAGTCGATCCACCACCACCCAGATAGCATCATAACCACCCTGAGATCTGGGTAGTCCTGTGACGAAGTCCATTGAGATGTCATCCCACTTCCACTCGGGGACATCTAAAGGATGCAACAAACCATCGGGAACATGGTGTTCAGCCTTCACTTGCTGACACACTAGGCATTTAGCCACAAACTCCGCCACTGCCCGTTTCACCTCGGGCCACCAAAACTGTTACCTCAGGCCTTGGTACATTTTTGAAACTCCTGGATGTACCGCCAAGGCTGAGTTGTGGAACTCACGGATAACTCCCTCACGCGTCGCCTCCGGAACAAACAACCTTCCATAGAAAAGCATCTGATGTCGGTTGTCCTCTGACCATCCTTCTGGAGCGTTCCCCTGATCGACACGATCTCGCATCACTTCCGCCTCGGAGTCCCCCCACTGAGACTCTTCCACCTGCTGCAACAAGGAGGACTGCACCGTCATCTGAAACAAACAGCCTCTAACACCTTCTACCCTAGCATACAAGTGCAAGGCAGACAGCTCTCCCATCGCCTTCCAAGCATCAGTGGATTCCCGAACTACTTCCTGATGCGACTTCCTGCTCAGGGCATCAGCGACAGCATTGCCCTTACCTTCAGTATAAGAGATCTCAAAGTCATAGTCTTGGAGAAACTCGACCCATCTCCGCTGCCGTAAGTTCATGTCATGCTGGGAGAAGATATAACGCAGGCTCTTGTGATCCGAGAAGACCACAAAGCGCTCCCCAAAGAGGTAATGTCGCCACAACTTCAGTGTGAACACTACTGCTGCAAGCTCCAGGTCATGGGTGGCATAGTTACGCTCGTGAGGGCGTAACTGCCTAGACCCATAACAGATTACTCCCTTCTTCTGCATCAGCACGCACCCCAGACCAAGGCCAGAAGCATCACAAAACACCTCATACAACAACCCTTCCTCTGGCAACCTGAGTACGGGAGCACTGACCAACTTCTCCTTCAGGTAGTCGAAAGCTTCCTGGCACTGCTCGCTCCATAGGAAGACCTGGTTCTTCCTCGTCAAAGCTGTCAATGGAGTAGCAACTCGAGAGAAGTCCGAAACGAACCTGCGATAGTAACCTGTCAACCCCAGGAAACTACGAACTTCTGCCACGCTCTTGGGTGCCGCTGATGTTATTAATATTTTCACAACTTATTATATTCCCCCTTTACTTATTTTATATGAAATGTGCATAATTTGTGTGAAATATTAATGTTTTAATATTAAGTATAATATTTGAGCATTTTTAGAAGTAGTCAAATTGAGTCAGTTTAATGTTTTAATTATAACTATCACTATACTGATCCAAATTGTGTGGTTCTTGTTTTGTAGGATTCTACGTTCAATATACAACATTTCATTAGAAGGAACCATGATCCAATTCTTCCATTTGAAGGGTCATATGGTCCTCACAAACAAGACCAAAGAATCTGTGAACAAACTGGACCATCCTTGAAGTTTGATTTACTGGGTTCAATCGAGAAGTCCAAAGACCTTCAATCTCCACCATAATTCGGGGGACACTACATTGCATCTTGGATAAAAATTGCATGGCCCAAATCCAAGTACAAGGGGCCCAAATAAACCTTTGAAGTCCAGCCCACCATTCTGGCCGAGAATTAAAATCAGTATAGTATGCATGACATATCTCCTGATGTAAGCATCCAATCGAGCTGAGATTTTGCAGTGTGAAAGAAGAGATATAGGCGGCCGACTTTGTTGAAGAAGTCATTCAAATTTGAAGGCAGATTCCTGTTCAAAAATCCATTCACATTTTGGCCATCGAAAAAGAATGGATAGAAATGGACAGTTTACCTTTGTTTAATCAACCGGCCATAACTTTGTCTCCAATTGTCCAAATGCCTCCAAATTTTGAGAGTAGTCGGCCAACATTATTGTCTACAACTTTGAAGAAGGATTTATTTGAAGATTCGGCTGTCTGTATAGCTCAATTGGCGAAGCAAGTGGAGGGACAGATTGGGAATGCAAACAGTCCACTCCTTGGGCTATAAATACTCTCCCCTTCTCTCCTTGAGAGGGGTTGGCATTTCAGGAGAGAGGAGATCATATTGGCACGACCAAAGCTTTGCCAAAGGCTTGGGAGGACCTGCCAAACTCAAGTTTTCACTTGAGAGACCTTTCCTCCTCTCTTTCTTTTCACTTACTTTTGTGTTCTTCATTTTTGTAATCTTGTAATTCCCTTTCTTTGTAATTCTGTTTTAATGCAAGTTACTTCTTCAATATCTCTTATTCTCTTCCACCTTCTGTATTTTAATATTAATGTTCTTAAAATAGTTTAAATTCAGTTCAATCCCCTTCCCTTCTTAAGCTTCCTCATTCAATCGAAATTCCATTTTTGATTCTTAAATTATTTCGTGTGTGTGTTCGGCACACTACTCTTATCTTGTCCCTTTCTTTTTCTTCTCTTTATAATTCATCACCATAAACATATATTACCAGATTATTAAACATCCAAATGGCTGAGTAAATCTCTCATTGGGGTGAGTTATAATTTGGGGATGTTAATTGATTGAGAGTTTTGCTCGATGAGTATTCTTTAAATTAATATTGTGTATGTTAAACTTAATATGTCATGGATTAATGATATGTTTTGTTTAACAAGTGGTTTCCATGGATTATTGGAACCATAAATACACTACCATAAATAAGTTTTGATTGAGATTAGAACCCTAAGTTAAGTTAAGGCTTGGATTAAAGCCTTCACACTTAGGAATTCCAATCAACGTCAACTTATGACATGGGTGTTAATTTAATGCAATACAAAGTAAGGCTCAAGGATATCACATGCTTAACTCCCCAATGATGAACTCACCCCAATATTTATCAATTTGGTAAATCAAACATCATCCATAAATCATTTCAATTAAGCTCTGCAAACAAACCCCCCTAATCAAAATACAATCAACTAAAAACAATCGACTATTACGAAGTACCATCACCGAGGATTCGACCCGAGTGCTGCTATACACATTAGCAGAGCACCAGAACTTTGACCGGTCGATAGGCGACAATCGGCCGTGCGTTTCAAATGGCGCCGTTGCCGGGGATGGTGCTTTAAGTAGTCATTAGTTTCTGGTTATTGTCAAGAAAACACAAAAAAAAACAAATTTTTAAAAAAAAAATTGAAAAAAAAACACAAAGAAAAACCCGTCTTCTCATAAAAATCATAAACTGAAAAAATACAAAGAAAAACCCGTCTTCCTCTTTCTTCCAAAATCTCTCTGAATGCCCCGTAGCCTTCCAAACAATCCCTCGGATTTGTTTGACCCTGAAATTGAGCGAACACTTCGCCAACTTAGGAGGAACATAAGAGATACTCAAATAATTCAAGAACCAGTCATTGCCCTACCAATTGAATTAGATATGGCCAATCCTAGGGAACAAACATTGAAAGAACTTGCTGCCCCTGATATGAATTACCAACCTCTTGGTATTCAATATCCAAACATTGAAGCTGACTTCGAACTCAAATCGGGTTTGATTCATCTTCTACCTCATTTTCACGGGCTAGCCGGTGAGGATCCTCATCTCCACCTCAAAGAGTTCCAAGTGGTCTGCTCAACCATGAAACCTCAAGGGGTTTCTGAAGAACAAATCAAGCTTAGAGCTTTCCCCTTTTCCCTAGCGGATTCTGCCAAGTCTTGGCTCTACTACCTCCCACCTGGTTCCATAAACTCATGGGTTGACATGAAGAGACTTTTCCTTGAGAAGTTCTTTCCCGCTTCCCGAACAGCTTCTATCCGAAAGGAAATAAGCGGCATCCGTCAATTCCCTAATGAATCACTCCATGAGTATTGGGAGAGGTTCAAAAAGCTTGTGGCAACTTGTCCACACCATCAAATCCCTGACCAACTCCTGATCCAATACTTCTATGAGGGGTTATTGGCTATGGAGCGAACTCTCATTGATGCCGCAAGTGGCGGTGCTCTTGTTGACAAAACTCCTGCAGCTGCAAGAGATCTCATAAGTAACATGGCTGCAAACACGCAGCAATTCCATACTCGAGCACATGCTCAAGTGAAACAAGCCCAAGATAATCAATCCATAGAGCCCAACAAGATGACTGAGTGGATGAGTGAACTTACAGGTCTTGTGCGTCAACTAGCGGTGGCTACCAAAGCCCCAACCTCATCTTCTCCACAGTCACTATTCCCTGGACCTATCAAGAATTGTGGAATCTGCAACTCTCCATCTCATCCGACTGACACATGTCCACAACTTCAAGATGATCCATCTGATTCATCTAGTCCAATGGAGCTCAATGCGGCATATGCTCAGCGAAACTTCAACCCTCAACAATCAGGTCAGTTTATTAGAAACTTCAACCAACCCCACTCTGAGCCCTTCTCTTCTACCTTTAACCCACCTCTGAGGTATGGTAATCCCATTTCTCATCCTCCGCAGTTCCCTCCTCAAAACCCAAACCAGTTTCAATACAGTCAAGGTGTTGGTAACTTCCAACAACCTTATCCTTTTGTTCCTCAACCCCAAAGGAACAATCCTCCTCCTGGATTCCACTATCCTAACGAGCCTTCCCAATTCCCCACCCAATACAATCGCTTTCCCAAGAACCAAAATCAAGGCCAACCCAATTTGGGACATGCCTCTTCTTCTAAACAACCATGGGAAAGTGCTGTAGAGGATCTTGCTTCCTTCACCCGTTCTAGCCTAAAGAACATTGAAACCCAAATAGGTCAACTTGCATCCCACCTTAGCCAGCAACAACCATCCAATTCATCCCAACTCCCAGCTCAACCATTACCCAACCCCAAGGGTAATGTAAGTGCAATTGCACTTAGATCAGGAAAGCAACTTGCTATGCCTCAAGATAAATCCTCAAACCCCCCTTTCGATGTTGATCTAGAAAATGAAAAGAACAAAAAGCTGGAAAAGGAACTTGAATCCACTCCTTCACCTTCTTCCATTCCACTTAGGAACCCAATTCCTTTTCCTCAAGCCATCTCCAAGCCTAAGAAGTCCTTTGAACCTGATCCGGAAATGCTTGACATGTTTAGACGTGTTGAAGTGAACATCCCCCTCTTAGATGCCATCAAACAAATCTCTAAGTATGCCAAGTTTCTTAAGGAATTGTGCACCCATAAGAGGCAACTTAGGAACATTGAAAATGTTTCAACTCAACAGTCCATTCCCATGAAGTGCAAAGATCCAGGGACCTTCACGGTTCCATGTCAAATAGGGAGTTCCAACTTTGATGATGCACTCATAGACCTTGGAGCCTCAATAAATGTCATGCCCAAATCCATTTTCTCCAACCTTGGTCTAGGTCCCTTGCACCCAACAGGTATTGTCATTCAATTAGCCAATCGAAGCACTGCCAGTCCTGAGGGGATAATTGAGGATGTTCTTGTTCGGGTCAATGATCTTATCTTCCCAGCTGATTTCTATGTCCTTGACATGGAAGGTGAGACGACCTCTTCTCGATCTCCCCTAATTCTAGGAAGACCATTCCTCATGACTGCGAGAACCAAGATTGATGTCCACTCAGGCATCTTATCCATGGAATTCGGTGACCAACTGGTCAAGTTCAACATTTTCCAAGCCATGCGATATCCATCTGAGGATCACTCTGCATTCTCAATCCATGCTTTTGAGGACACTTCTAAGATTCAATCGAACCCCAATCCACCATGTTCTTCATGTTCTAATGATAAAGGATCTTGTGAAATCTGCACCATGATTAACAAAGTCATAAATGGTGAAGTTGATGTGGACCTCTCATTCATAGACTCCATCAATCTAGAGGAACTTGAAAACTCTCTTGAATCCCACATCAACTCTGATCTCTACTGCTCCACCTTGGACAGTGTTGAGGAAAATGATCCAAACCCATCTAGAATCCCTTCTCCTACTCCTAACTTGTCTAGCTCTCCAATCAAGGCTGAAACTGATCTAAAACCACTTCCTTCACACCTCAAGTATGCATTCCTTTTCCATGATCCCTCCTACCCTGTCATTATCTCTGCTGCACTTTCTGAAACTGAGGAGTCCCAACTTGTTCAAGTGTTAGAGGAAAACAAAAATGCCTTAGGTTGGACCCTAGATGATATTCCAGGAATCAACCCTTCCCTTTGCATGCATCACATCCATCTAGAGGAATCATCCAAACCAATTAGGCAACCTCAAAGAAGACTCAATCCACTCATACTTGAGGTAGTTAGGGAAGAGATTACCAAGCTTCTTAAAGCTGGTATTATCTACCCAATTTCTGATAGTGAATGGGTTAGTCCAATTCAAGTCGTTCCTAAGAAGGGCGGGATAACAGTTGTCACAAATGAACATGGAGAAGTGGTCACAACTCGGGTGAAAAACAAATGGCGTGTGTGCATCGATTATCGCAAATTGAATGCTGAAACACGAAAAGATCACTACCCACTTCCTTTCCTTGACCAAATGCTTGAGAGATTGGCCGGAAAGTCACACTATTGCTTTCTTGATGGTTACACCGGCTACTTCCAAATTCCAATCGCACCTCAAGACCAAGAAAAGACCACATTCACTTGCCCCTTTGGAACCTATGCCTATAGGCGAATGCCTTTTGGCCTTTGTAATGCTCCTGCAACATTCCAGCGGTGTATGATGAGTATTTTTTCTGAATTCATTGAGAATTGCATGGAGGTCTTCATGGATGACTTTACCATTTATGGCGAGTCATTTGAATCTTGCTTACATTCACTCTCTTTGGTCCTTCAAAAGTGTGTCAAGTGCAACCTTGTGCTGAATTTTGAAAAATGTCACTTCATGGTTTCAAATGGGATTGTTCTAGGGCACATAATTTCTCAAGAGGGTATCCAAGTTGATCCAGCCAAAATTGAGGTGATCCAATCACTTCCAGAACCCAAATCAGTTCGAGACATTCGGTCCTTCCTTGGTCATGCCGGTTTCTATCGGCGATTCATTCAGAACTTCAGCAAGATTTCCCTCCCACTCACTCGTTTACTTCAAAATGATGTCACATTCAATTTTGATGAGGCTTGCAAGAGAGCCTTCATTGAACTCAAATCTGCTCTCACATCTGCTCCAATAATCCAACCCCCAGATTGGTCCTTACCATTTGAATTGATGTGTGATGCTTCTGATAGGGCCATTGGGGCTGTTCTTGGTCAAAGAAGAGAAAACATTCCTCATGTCATCTTTTATGCCTCAAAAACATTGGATGAAACTCAATCACACTACACTGTGACTGAAAAAGAACTTTTAGCTGTGGTTTTTGCCTTGGATAAATTCCGGCCCTATCTCTTAGGTGCCAAAATCATCATCTTCACGGACCACTCAGCATTAAAGTTCTTACTTAAGAAAAGTGATTCCAAACCAAGGCTAATAAGATGGATTTTAATGCTCCAAGAGTTTGACCTTGTGATAAAAGATAAACCTGGAAAAGAAAACCCTGTGGCTGATCACCTGAGTAGAATTTCTAATTCTTCTCATTCTGAAATAATTGATCCTGAATTTCCAACTGAACACCTCTCATCTCTCACTCCAAAGTTACCATGGTATGCCCCAATTGTCAATTACTTGGTTTCTGGTGTTTTCCCTGAATATTTTTCAAAAGAACAAAAAGAAAAGATGAAAAGTGATTCAAAGCATTATTTTTGGGAAGATAATAAACTTTGGAAAACTGGGGCTGACATGGTAATTAGGAGATGTGTTGATGAAACTGAACAATCCTCCATCTTGGAATTCTGCCACTCAATGCCTGGAGGTGGCCACTTTGGACCACAAAGGACTTCTCGAAAGGTCCTAGATTCTGGATTCTTTTGGCCTTCACTCTTCAAGGACTCACACGAGTTTTGTCAATCATGTCCCACTTGCCAAAAGTTTGGCACAATTTCCAAAAGAAACGAAATGCCTCAAAAGCCATTAATCTTCTGTGAGCTTTTCGATGTTTGGGGCATCGATTTCATGGGACCTTTTCCCCCTTCCAATGGATTATCCTACATTCTCCTTGCTGTTGACTATGTTTCTAGGTGGGTCGAGGCCAAACCCACTAGGAAAGATGATGCTCAAACTGTGATTGAGTTCCTCAAAACCCATATCTTCCATCGATTCGGAACACCACGTGCTTTGATAAGTGACTTAGGAACTCATTTCTGTAATAGAACCATGGAGTCACTTTTGAAAAAGAATGGGGTTGTACATAAAACATTCACTGCATATCACCCTCAAACAAATGGAATGGCTGAACTTTCTAATAGAGAAGTGAAAAGAGTGCTTGAAAGAATTGTTAAGCCCACAAGAAAAGACTGGACCGATAGACTTGGTGAAGCACTTTGGGCCTATCGAACAGCCTATAAGACACCCATTGGGATGTCTCCATTTAGGCTAGTCTTTGGTAAAGCCTGTCATTTACCAGTTGAAATCCAACATAAGTCATTTTGGGCTGTCAAAACATGTAATTTTGATTGTGAAAAATCTGGTGAAGAAAGATTGTTGCAGTTGACTGAATTGGAGGAGCTTCGACTCGATTCGTATGAGAACTCCATTCTCTACAAAGAAAAGGCAAAGTCACTCCATGACAAGTACATTCTTCGAAAGGTATTTCATGAAGGTGAAAAGGTAATGCTCTTCAATTCTCGATTTCGACTTCACCCAGGTAAGCTCAATTCTCGTTGGGATGGACCTTTTATTATTACTAATGTTTACCCATTTGGTGCAGTGCAAGTCGAAGACCCTTCTTCAAAAAGAACATTCACGGTAAATGGACACCGGTTAAAGCATCACCATGAGAGGCCATTCACTTCAGGTTCCACATCGACTTCCATTGACCCACCACTAGATGGAAATGGCGACCCACCAAATCCAAACCAGGGGGCACCTCTTTCCCTTTAACTCTCTCTCTATCTCTTCCTCTCTCTACCTCTTTCTTCTTCTTCCTCTCTCTTTCATTTTGTTACCACTTTATTCATCAAACCCTTTCTTTTTATCTTTCTTGTGTGGGTGTGTATTTTAAAAAAAACCTTAAAAACTAAAAAAAAACAAAAAACACAATTACTTAAAAAAATTACAAAAAAAGAGTCATGCTTACTCACCATCTAGTTTTGAAATTTTGTCCAACCATTTTGGGGAGTCAAAAGGCTTGTTTTAAACTCAAATATATTGAATTTTTATCTCAAACTTGGGTAAACAATTTTGTGTCAATAACAAACATTTTGAATGAACAATTTTTGGTGGAAAATGATTCTCCCCTACCGTGAGGAATAACATTAGCCTTCATGCCAAGGTCATCTATGGCCATCTTTTTCATTGTGTTTCTTCACCACTGATTGTGAGTCTTGCGTTTGTGGACCTTCGAGCTGAATTTCCATCTTTTGTGTGCATTAATATGATAGAGGCATTTTCTAAGCCACATGAGAATCAGAATAGCCAAATAGCCTCCCGTTACCCTTACATTGATCCTACTTTTGAAAGCCCCTTTGAGCCTATGAAACCCTTTCTTTTGATAGCCACATTACAAGCCTAATACCTTGTCCCACCCAACATCTTCATGGATTTTCATTGTACAATTTATTGAAATTTAAGTGTGGGGGGAATGGACTTCATTTTTGGGCGTACTTTCATTGATTTCCAATGTGTCATCATATGCTTGAGGGCAAGCTTCCATTCAAGTGTGGGGGAGAGGTTGTAATTCTGTGAGCTTTGGGTTGTATATGTGTAATTGTCATTTGTACAAAAGTCATTGAAAAGTGTTCAAAAAAAAAAAAAATTATGAAAAAAAATGAAAAATAAAAAAAAAAGAAATGGGTTGTGTCTTGGGTGGGTCAAAAATCATTCATCATCAACCTTTGATCATGTTATAACTACTAAAATTAGTTCCATGAGGAGATCAAGCATGGTTTGGGAGATGACTGTGAGACTTGTTTCAAGCACAACTTTCGAAAGAAAAAAAAAGAGCAAAAAAAAAAGAAAAAAAAGAACACTTGACTCATCTTGTATTGTGTCATTATTGGAAGTCTTCCATGTTGTACATATTCCATCATCTCAACCTATTCCATTTTCTATCTCCCTCACTTTTCATTCATCACACATTCATTCCCTTGTAAATATGTGTTTCTATTTCCTTTCAAATCAAATTTCAAAAAAAAATGTGCATTGATTTTTCCATGTTCGTGTTTTTAACCCCTCTTTTCCTTTGGACATTATATACCTACCGTCTCATAGCCACTGAAAAACCCCTTAAAAGACCTCTTGATTATTGTACACATTAGATTTGGGAATGGAAGCTGAGAGCTCTTACAAACTCTTGATTTTCACTTTTTGTTGGTGAATGAGTGAACCTCCTAAAATACATTTTTATCATCTTGAGAGGAGTAAGTTTGGAGTGCCTACATTTTCCAATTCAAACCTTGAACATGAAAAAATGAATTGTTTATGATGCATTATTGTGAACCAAATTTGTGATGGAATTCAATATGGATGAGTGAAATAGTCTAAACCTCCCCTGATTGGAGAAAACAAAATTTTAATATTTGTTGGTGAGTGAAAATGATTTTGTCATGTTTTTATATTTGTTGCACATGAGGACACGCGCAAATCTAAGTGTGGGGGAGTTGATGTTATTAATATTTTCACAACTTATTATATTCCCCCTTTACTTATTTTATATGAAATGTGCATAATTTGTGTGAAATATTAATGTTTTAATATTAAGTATAATATTTGAGCATTTTTAGAAGTAGTCAAATTGAGTCAGTTTAATGTTTTAATTATAACTATCACTATACTGATCCAAATTGTGTGGTTCTTGTTTTGTAGGATTCTACGTTCAATATACAACATTTCATTAGAAGGAACCATGATCCAATTCTTCCATTTGAAGGGTCATATGGTCCTCACAAACAAGACCAAAGAATCTGTGAACAAACTGGACCATCCTTGAAGTTTGATTTACTGGGTTCAATCGAGAAGTCCAAAGACCTTCAATCTCCACCATAATTCGGGGGACACTACATTGCATCTTGGATAAAAATTGCATGGCCCAAATCCAAGTACAAGGGGCCCAAATAAACCTTTGAAGTCCAGCCCACCATTCTGGCCGAGAATTAAAATCAGTATAGTATGCATGACATATCTCCTGATGTAAGCATCCAATCGAGCTGAGATTTTGCAGTGTGAAAGAAGAGATATAGTCGGCCGACTTTGTTGAAGAAGTCATTCAAATTTGAAGGCAGATTCCTGTTCAAAAATCCATTCACATTTTGGCCATCGAAAAAGAATGGATAGAAATGGACAGTTTACCTTTGTTTAATCAACCGGCCATAACTTTGTCTCCAATTGTCCAAATGCCTCCAAATTTTGAGAGTAGTCGGCCAACATTATTGTCTACAACTTTGAAGAAGGATTTATTTGAAGATTCGGCTGTCTGTATAGCTCAATTGGCGAAGCAAGTGGAGGGACAGATTGGGAATGCAAACAGTCCACTCCTTGGGCTATAAATACTCTCCCCTTCTCTCCTTGAGAGGGGTTGGCATTTCAGGAGAGAGGAGATCATATTGGCACGACCAAAGCTTTGCCAAAGGCTTGGGAGGACCTGCCAAACTCAAGTTTTCACTTGAGAGACCTTTCCTCCTCTCTTTCTTTTCACTTACTTTTGTGTTCTTCATTTTTGTAATCTTGTAATTCCCTTTCTTTGTAATTCTGTTTTAATGCAAGTTACTTCTTCAATATCTCTTATTCTCTTCCACCTTCTGTATTTTAATATTAATGTTCTTAAAATAGTTTAAATTCAGTTCAATCCCCTTCCCTTCTTAAGCTTCCTCATTCAATCGAAATTCCATTTTTGATTCTTAAATTATTTCGTGTGTGTGTTCGGCACACTACTCTTATCTTGTCCCTTTCTTTTTCTTCTCTTTATAATTCATCACCATAAACATATATTACCAGATTATTAAACATCCAAATGGCTGAGTAAATCTCTCATTGGGGTGAGTTATAATTTGGGGATGTTAATTGATTGAGAGTTTTGCTCGATGAGTATTCTTTAAATTAATATTGTGTATGTTAAACTTAATATGTCATGGATTAATGATATGTTTTGTTTAACAAGTGGTTTCCATGGATTATTGGAACCATAAATACACTACCATAAATAAGTTTTGATTGAGATTAGAACCCTAAGTTAAGTTAAGGCTTGGATTAAAGCCTTCACACTTAGGAATTCCAATCAACGTCAACTTATGACATGGGTGTTAATTTAATGCAATACAAAGTAAGGCTCAAGGATATCACATGCTTAACTCCCCAATGATGAACTCACCCCAATATTTATCAATTTGGTAAATCAAACATCATCCATAAATCATTTCAATTAAGCTCTGCAAACAAACCCCCCTAATCAAAATACAATCAACTAAAAACAATCGACTATTACGAAGTACCATCACCGAGGATTCGACCCGAGTGCTGCTATACACATTAGCAGAGCACCAGAACTTTGACCGGTCGATAGGCGACAATCGGCCGTGCGTTTCAGCCGCCCAAGAAACAACTGCCTCCACCTTCGACGGGTACACTGACACTCCATGCTGAGACACTACGTGCCCAAGGAAGTGTACTTCTTGTGTCAAGAACTTACACTTCGACAATTTCCCGTAAAGCTGGTGGTGTCGAAGGACTTCCAAGATTGCCCTGAGATGCTCAACGTGCTCCTCCTCTGATCTTGGGTAGATCAGGATGTCATCGATAAACACAACGACGAAACGGTCCAGAAACTCCCGGAAGACAAAGTTCATAAGTCCCATGAACACAGCCGGTGCATTCGTAACTCCAAACGGCATCATCACAAACTCGAAGTGCCCATACCTGCACCTGAAAGCCGTCTTCGAGATGTCACTGTCCTTTACCCTCAGCTGATGATATCCAGATCGTAGATCAATCTTGGAAAACCAACCTGCTCCCCTCAGTTGGTCGAAGAGATCATCTATCCTTGGGAGGGGGTAACGGTTCTTGACCGTTACCTGGTTCAACCTTCGGTAGTCTATGCATAGCCTGAGACCACCATCTGCCTTCTTCACGAACAAAACTGGAGCACCCCATGGCGATATGTTGGGTCGAACAAAACCCTTCTCCATCAGATCGTCAATCTGAATCCGCAACTCCCGCAACTCCGAAGGTGCCATCCGATAAGGGGTCATCGAAATCGGACGGGCACCAGGTTGTAAGTCTATCCCGAACTCAACGTCACGTCGGGGGGTAGAGTCACAACCTCCTCAGGAAAAACATCGAGGAACTCCCCAACAACCTCCGGGACATCCATCATCTCTGTATCAGCTGGAACCACTGATAGCCCACCTAACAAGAAAAGGAGAGGCTCCACACGCCAGCTTCTCACTTGATAGCTCCTCTCGCCAACAAAAGCTACACGCTGCCCATTCACGTTGGAGAACACGACTCTTCTCTGAAAGCAGTCGATAATGGCACTAACGGAAAACAATCAATCGATGCCTAGGATGACATCGTATGGCTGCATATGTAACAGAAGAAGGTCCCCACTAGATTGATGTGGTCCCAACGTCAGCCCACATCCCCGGAAAACACAAGATACGCTGGTCTGGCCTCCAACTGGTGTACTCAGCACCAGTGGTACGGAAATTCTCTCTACGTCTAGTCCCAAAGCATGGGTTAGACCAGGTGCAACAAAGGAGTGCGAAGCTCCCGAATCGAACAAAGCAGAAACAAGAGTGTTGAACAAACAAATCGTACATCGCACCACCTCTGGTCCTACCGGAGCTGCCAACTCTGCTGCGTGCAACTGTCCACGCCCAGCTCCTCTGTCTCTCTGATGTCGACTAGGTGCCATAGCGGTACGGTAAACAGAGAACGCCTAAGCCCAAGTAGTAAGGAAATTTCTCAGGGTTTCATTTTATCATTTTATTTCAATTTCTTTCCCAGAACACCCAAATCAAGTAAAACACAATCATGATGATGCATGTACCTTCCCTAGGGTCTCTACCCTGCAATCAATGTAGTCTCACTTGGTCGTTCGGTAGGCTCAGAGTCCTTGCATCGGATCACGGGGGGCCCTAAAATCCTGTGTCCTAGCCGGTCTTCCCTGACCTATGTCACGCACCAAGATTAACTAACACTGTTGCTCTACCATCCCATGCAATCCTCACTGTGCCTAACTCCAGACTTCATCCCATCTCTCAACCATCACCTCTGATATCATTCTGTCACGACCCTCTCCCACCAAGGATGCCCCTCCTGAGCTGGCAATGGTAAAAGGGAGATAATGACCCCCGAGTCCCGCCTCCAGTAGGCCCCGGGGTGGCAACTAGCACCAAGGGTATGAGTTTTCACAAGTATGGGAGGCATTACCCTTTTTATTATTTAGGATCGGGAAATAGGACAAGTCAACCACCAAAAAGGAAAAGAACAAGTGTATATAAATAAACCCAAACCAAGCCCACATGCATGTTTAAACAATTTTATAACAAGGTGCAAGTACAAGAAAGCTCAAAGTACAATACCAAAAGAAACAAGAGTACAGCAACAACAACAACAACTTCAACTGTCCGACTAGTAGGGTCCCGCACGGCCCTGGTAGTCCTCCTGGAAACCTGAAAGTAAACGTAGGGTGAGCATACAAGTATACTCAGTAGGGAAACCTAAAGCTCTCGTGCACAAGTGGGGAGACATCCTAATGTCCCGTGAGAACAACAGAAGAAACCTAGCAAGGAATTCTATCCACCCAACCTCACCAGCCGCACTCACCAAAACACAAGCACAACAGGTAGTAGTATATAAGAAACAAGAGTATTGGGTACCCCGCACCATTTCTCTTTGGTTAGCTGCTCTTCCTAACGGCGAACGTCCTGACACTGCCACACTCTCCCCGCCCGCACACACCTGGGCCTCACAACCACGTATCCCGCCCGCACACACCTGGGCCTCACAACCACGTATCCCACCCGCACACACCTGGGCCTCACAACCACGTATCCCGCCCGCACACACCTGGGCCTCACAACCACGTATCCTGCCCGCACACACCTAGGCCTCACAACCACGTATCCCGCCCGCACACATCTGGGGCTCATCCCGAAGATTCTTGGGAAACAGTAGAACCTGGCCGAAGAGTCTTGGGCTAAAGCCACCCCAATCAAAACCTCCCCGGAGAGTCTTAGGTGTAAGGTCGCCTCAAGCCATCACAGCCTAGGGGAGAAGGAGCAGGAAGGAGCTATTAACTAAGGGAAAAACACCCTCTCCCATGAAATGGGAGTGTTCGGCACTAAGTGCTCAACATGGGTGGAGTGCGATAAAACACAAAAGATACAAATATATATATATATACCAACCACACAGCCCAACCTATGGCTTCTAAACAGAGAAACTGAGCACGTGCCTCGGCACTGCTACTACGAAGCATGCATACAACAAACAACCTCAACCTCATTTAGGTTTTCACGTTTCAGCAGAATTAATTTATTTAGTTCCTTAACTACTGGGCAACTATCCACAACCAACCACATCAATCGTTCGTAAAGCATATCCCTGTCATCCACAAATCAAGTTAGGAAAACACAAGCAACACAACCAAGCCCTTCTTATTAACCAAACAGCCTCATTGATTATTAATCTCGTTTCATTACCACGCTCCACCATTCATTAACTCTTCCGCTTTTATTATTTATTATTCACAACCCAAAGTCCGTTCACATTTAAACTCATCCCTACAGCCCCGCTACCAACTGCCACAACCACAACTGCATCGAAACTCGTACATCATTATCCCTTTAATACAACTTATTGCAGCCCCGTTGCCCGTTACTAACATAACGTTCACACCAACCCACAACCAAGCCAACCGCAGCCCCGCTGCTCACCCAAACCACAACAACCCGCAAAACACCCTCATCACATGCCACGTATCCAAACCAACACCCACATGTTCATTATTCCATTTTTGTTTAACCAGGGTGATCACACAAGGGTTCCAGATTTTAAACAGTCAACTTTAGGTGATTAACCAATTTCCACATTCCACAAAATTTCATCCACAAAAACGGTCTAGAAAGATAGGGCAACATTTTATTGCGCAAGCAAAGGCCCCCAACGACCGTGATTTCAGTAGGCATAAGCCTATTCAATTCACAACATAATATCACAGGATATAAAGTAACAGCAATCTCAAACTTCTCAACCCCGTTCTTTAACCAGTTATTATCTTCATTTAATGGTTCAACTGTTTCTCGTGAAAACAAGATGATACCCACCCCGCATGATGCAAAAATTAGAAAGACGAAGGTAAGATCCCTACCTCAACAGGTTCTGATCACAGCGCTCCCCCGGATCAACTTTAGAAGACGTCCGTCGGTGTCCGTCACTTCTATCGGGTCCCAGCAAAACCTCCTCGGGTGGAAGTCGGAAAGTAAAGGCCGAAGGAAAGACAACGGACCCAGGCTCGAAAGTTCCGTCTCGTCGTTACGATCCCGTGGCTGCTGACGGATCGTAAATCGGAGCTCGGACGAAGAAGTTATGGAAGAAAATGAGTCTTCGAGTCTCTTGGGAGAGCTCTGCTCAGAGGAAATGGGAGGAGAGGAGTGAATTGAAAGGAGGGGCCCCCTCCTTTTATAGGCGAGAAAAGGAAAAGTACACGGCGTGTACTCGGTTATTTTACACAGTCTCCACGCGGCTTCCAACACGGTTCTGCGGCTATTGACTAGTCAACACGCGGTTTGAGGGTAACGCATACGCGGGGAAGGACTACACGGCGTGTAGTTTGGACACACGGCGTGTATCCATTTATTGCACACGGCAAGGACACGGCTCCAACACGGCACACGATCGTTGACTGGTAACGCGTACGCAGGGAAGGACTACACGACATGTAGTATTGGACACACGGCGTGCACCCATTATTCCACACAGCAAGGACACGACCTTCAACACGGGTATACCCGGCAAGGTGGTACACGGCGTGTACTCATTTACTTCACATGGCGAGGACACGGCCTGCGACACGGGTTGCATTTGAAACTCCAGACTTTGGGTTACCATAAAAGAAAAAACACTGACTGATTACAAGATAAAGTGTCTACATACAAAAGATGCCCACAACAAAACTGAACATCACAAACAGAACAACACCTCCAACAAACAATCAACACAGCCCTACGAAGTGGGCAGAGGCGGCGTGAGCAGCGGGAAGACATAATCGGGACAATCGGTTCTATTCCCAGCAAGCGAGTAATACGCCAGTATGTGAGCTGGCTGCTCCACCACCAACCCCTCCCCAACCACATTGTGCCTCGGCTGGATCACCTCGATGTTCCAAAACGGTCGCGCCATGGCCAAGATGTCACACCCCGACTCCGACGCCTTGTACCCCTGCACCCAAATGTACCTCAGAGACGTCAACTGCTTCACTGCAATCGCCAGCGCACGCTCGCTGAAGCAGCAGCCCCGCATCTCCAGCTTCTGCAGCCTAGGGCAACCCCTGGAGAGCTCCACCAGCCCCTCATCCGAGTCCCCAGCCGGCCCCAGCAGCATCCACCTCACGTTCCGGCTGTATCGCCCAATATAGCCCAGCCCAACATCGGTCAGGCCACCCGGGCGGAGGTACAGCGCAAAACGGCGGAGCCTCGGGCAGCCAATCAGTAGGGCACGGACGCCATCATCGACCGGCAGGTCAGAGACTCGTTCTTGGAGATCAAGGAGGACGATGCGAAAGTCGCAAAGGTTCTTGGAGTGGGCGCCGAAAGTTTCTAAGGCTGTGTTTGTTATGTTGGCCACATAAACGGCGAGATATTCAAGTTCCAAGCAGCTTTGGGCCAGAGAGGTCAAGCCTCTATGGGATACCACGTCCTCCTGCTCGTCGTCGCCTCTTTCGATCCGAAGCCGCCTTAGTTTTTTGCAGCATTGAGCAAGAACTTCAACTCCCCGGTCTCCGATTACATTTCTCACCTGTGAAATTTCGAAAAATTCAGAGTGATCACATGTTAGGTTGTGTTGGGTTTTGGAAACATTTTATGTTTTTATTTTTCAAAAATGTATTAGAAAGTGTTTCGGATATTATATAAAAATAAAAACAATAAAGTATTTCTCGTTTTCCTGGAAATATGAAAACCATTTTTTTTATTTTTTTCAAAAACATCCCCGTTCCATTTCCATTTTCCAACAAATATTTCTCACTCGCAAAATTGAATACATTTCTAATACATTTTCAAGCTTCCCTTTTTCAAAAATATATTAGAAAATCTATTGGGTTATTAAGTGGAAAACACTTGTTAGAAAATGAAAATGAAAATATTAGATCTTCAGAAAACGAGTATATTTTCAGAAAAAAAGAAAAGGCTCCAATACGTTACTTCAATACATGTTTCCTTCCAATTTCCAGACCATTTTCTAAAATATCTTCTAATACTTATTGGAAAAATGAAAACTTGGTTGCATTTGGTGAAGGAAAACATTTCCTATTTACATTTTCTAAAAATATATTATAAAATTGTAAGAAATTATTTTGGAAAGTAAAAAAAACAGGAAAGTATGTGATTTAGCTTCTCTAACATCTTCATTTTCTATGAAACATGAAAATAACTTTGCTTTAATTTTATAAATATATCTCAATTTCATTTTCTAAAATGCGTTTTAAATTAAAATAATCCAACACATTTTCAAATAAAGTTTTAGGAAAGGAAAACAAGAAACATTTTTGAAAACCAAACACAAACTTACATTTCCAGCCTCCAATGTAACTACTTGTAATATGAACCTGGGCTGCATCACTAGAATGAAGGCAGAAACAGCGCTGACCAGTGTGTGGACTCGGTCAGGGTCCTAGGGTGCTGGGGGGCTGCTGCTGTGAAGCATACCTGGGGCTGGGGGCTGGTTAATTTCTTTTTCTTTTTCTTTTTTTTTTGGGGGGGGGTGTAATTACTGACAGGGACAGTATTGTAAATATATGGATAGATAGTTGGGGATGGCAGTAGTGGGAAGGGGTTAATAAATAGGGGCTGTGAGAGTGGGTGAGGGGAATGGATATTTTTTATTGTATTTCTCCTCCAGCAGATTTGGGAGCTCTCAGCCTTGGCCCTTGGAAAGTGACAGCCCTGGGGAGTTCTCCATTCTTTCTTCTTCTTTTACTGCTTTTGTTGTAGCTGGGTTGGCTACTGCTAATAGTAATCACTGTTTTTCTCTCTCTCGCTCCATATTCCAATCAAATTGGTGTTTTCATTGAGAGATTTTAGTGAGAGATTTTTTATCGATGAGAGAAAGACATTGAAGGATTGAGATGCGGATGCAGTTCAGTGCTGCATAAAATGGAGATGAGAGTGGTGACGATGGAGACGGCAATGGAACAGATGTTGCAAGCTCAGGAACGGTTGGAGACGGGAGGAGCTGAAACTCTACAACAGACAGAACAACAACAAGACCTGGAGAAATCCTAACGAGGCAGATGCACAAGCATTCGAAAATGTTCAGAGAGCACTCGATCCGGCAGGACAAACCTGAATGGAAGAGGGACAAAAAGACAGAGACACAAGTTTTGAGAACTATTCAATCAGAACAGGAAAAGAACGGTGCGGAGCAAACTGAGTCAAAACCAGATCATTCCGACAAGATAGATACCGATCCAAACTCTAGTAAAATCGGGCGGAATTTTGTAGTTGAGAACTTGGTTCAAAATCTCATTCGGTCAGCGATACGAATGTTAGAGAGGACGCGTTGCGATCTGATCTCGGTGCCTTGGCCATGCATGTTGGACTGCCGACTTTTTCTGGTAATGATCCAATAGTTTGGATCGCATGAGCCATGATTCACAAGACTCGTCACCATTTGCGAGTGCCTACCGCGCAGTTGTGCATGGAAGGTTTGATGCAGCATTGAATGCTTTCTCTGTTGATGCAACAACCAAAGCTGGATTGGGAGGAGCTAAAAGTGGAGCGCCTTGGCTGTGCTTTGGGTCTGTACTAGAGAACGAAGCTTTGCATACACAGGTACCAGCTACCTCTTCTGATCAACAACCTCTTCCTCTTCCTTGGAAACCTTGATCTGCCGTGGAGTCGAGAGCGGCAGATCCGCTCCTTGAACAAGAGTGGCGAGGGCAAGTGTCCCACTGCCAGATGGTTCTGCAGGAGACTTCCGTAGATTTCTCAGGGCAACAGGCAAATTCTGGACTGTTGCCACCTGCTCCGCCGCAGCATGAGCTGCTCCAGTCAGTGTCAACGCCAGCGCAAGCTCTTGCTGGGCTGTCTGTTCCACAACGTTCTTCCAATACTTTGAAACCTCTGTTGCCGGAGGTTCTTCTGGTACAGTCGGAGCAAGTTGAGGACTTCCATCCTGGATGGCAAAGGGACGACAAGGATGTGCAGTTGGTGTTGGAGTCGGTGCCATAGAACCAACTTCTGTGTACTTTATGATAACTTGTATTAAATATTAATAATCTCCTTATCATATCATGGTTCTTCCGGGTAACATAGTATGTGATAATGTCATAAGAGTAGTTGCCGTCCTGAAAAATCATTGCAGTTCTCCGCTATGATGAGAACTCATAAGTGTCGCAACAGGATTCTTAAAACATATGTTTTATAACTGGATGAAATCATTTGAGGGACATAAATGATACACGGTATCAGGGGTGGATACTCATAAAACTTTGAGGCACCTTCTCATGATATACGCTCATGATAATATTCAGTGTTAGGATGTTACGAGAACGCGACCTGCTAGTAATAAATTCACATTTATATGTGTCAATGAATCTTCATAGCTGCGGACGTGTGTATTGCTCTTTAAACTTAAAGATTATTATTAATAAATATTATAAGTCGCATACTTTGATGTGTTGACGAAAATCAGGACAACATATACGTTGGGTGCGTCACGAGCAATATTTCATTAATGAATAATGCGAGAAATAATTTGTCTCTTCTGTTCTTTAACGAAAGTTAGATATCTCAGATCCTTTGATGGAAATGATATAACCTAAATAAATTCATGAATATGGTGTTTTGTGGGCAAATTCGATTTCCGAAAAATCAAAGAAATAGACATCGGGCACATAGGTTGATGACACCAGCATGCAACCAGTTTGATTAAAGATATTACGATAAAGAAATTATATTACACAGTAAGCGTCCATATGAGATAATATGTGGTTGCGGTATTAGTTTCTTTCTCTATGAGTGTTGTGGCGTGTCGTTAGATGTTAACCTTGGACTTTGGGCTATTTCGCCTAATGTCACTGAGAAAGAGGCATAGAGGGTCGCACGCTAAGTGTATCCAGAGTCTCAGTTAAATAATATATTATTATTTATTATTTAACAAGTTGAATAAATATTATTCTGGCATGTGGTTTAATAATTATTCATGTTTGATTGATCACATATATTTCGTCACCAATATTTATTTATTTATTGACGAATAATACAGTGATATTTATTTATTAAATAAATAGTCATCATTCAAGACCTGATAAATATTATGGATGAATGACAGACCAAGTTTAATGGTCCGGTGAGATTTAATATATATTGAATTTTATTTGAATAAATAATATTTAATTTAATCCGCAGAGATTATGGAAATAATAAGGGCGTATGTGCAATTATTATTTTCTAATCCTAGCGATATATAAACATAATTATATTATTTTCTTAATCGAGTCAATTCATTTGTGTTGTGCACAACGAGATCCGGAAAGAATCCTCTCAAATCCCTAGAGAGCTCCCTCTCCAAGAACGGAGGACGATCCTCCTCCACCACTCTAGTCTAGAGAGATTGAAGAGAACCCTTCCATGAAGCAATTCTCGGGGCGATCAAAGCCAAAGGACGCAAACGTTAGGATCTGTCGTGCTAGCACCCGAAGATTCCTACGGCGACGTTCGGAGGTTCGTGGGACACATGTTGTAATGACCCGCCAATTCTCATTGGCTTGAAAATGCAACGAGTCATTACTGGGCCTTAAGCGACATCCCCAAGACGCCAAAGGCTGGCAATAAATGCCGAAGGGTTTCAAATACAATTGGGGGACGATTTACCCTATAAGAAAATAAACCTATCCATTAACCATTAACTATATGATGCATGAACAAGTGAAGACCAACAAACAACTTCATTTATAATAAACCACATCCAAGTACACAACAGCGACAGACCAACCAAACATCAAAGTACACAGCGGAAAGAAAACAACACAAGACTCCCAACAGACACCACGACTCAGTGGTCCACAAGCTCCAAGCTCCACAGCATCTCTCAAACATCACCACAAGCCACTAGTAATGAGATGTTTTACCTTTACCTGTGTCTCGGAATACAACATCTGCAAAAGCACCAAAGTGTCAAAGCAGGGGTGAGTATAAAACTCAGTAGGTTTTCCCCAATGACTTCCCTACTCACGCCACTAGGATAGAAGAGTTAGCCACATTTATATAAAAAACAGTTTACATAAAGCATTTTCACCAAAGCAGTTTACAACAAACTATAAACTAGTTTTCCAAAACCATCCATGTGCAAAAGTATCAAAGTGCAATTAAAACCGGCTTTTCCAACACGTTATTTTTCCAGAAAAATAACCAAACAAATTTCCAAGCCATTTCACAAACATCCCGTTTTGGCATACCCAACCATTTCACAAACCCGTGAAATCAACCATGCATGCAACCCGGACCTCCCTATACTCGCGAGTGGTGAGTTATCCTTCCACTAAGTCGTCACTTAGTGAACTACCTTGACGGGGGTACTTCACGACCTTATCCGTCCCAACCTTTTGATGGGGGGACTTCTCGCCCTTATCCATCCCAATGCATATGAACACACACCACAACTCATGCAAGTCCATGCCCAAAACCAAGTGTGTTCAAAACCTTTCAACCATTTCAATAAAACTCCCTTCTTATTGAAAACCCAAATCCATCAAAATCATTTCACTCACAAACCATTTCAATAAAACACCCATTTTATTGAAATCCCATTTCTCATCAAACCAATTACAAATTCAGCAATTTCATAATTTAAAATCAACATTTTAAATTTAAATAGCCAAATCACTTTGCACAACAATTCACCAAGATTTCACAATTTCATCAAACCATAAATCATCCCTAAAGAAGATTTATTCCATGCTTTTCACAAACAATACCATTCAAATAACCAATTTGAAACTAAGCCAACCAATTCTAGCAAGAGGAGTCGAGAGTGAAGCCACCTACCTCAAAAAAAGGGCGAAACCAAGCAACGGACGAAGAACGCTCAAGGACGCCGGGTCAAAACTCCAAGAATCCTCCTTAGATCTCTCCTCCTAACACAACCAAGACCAAATCTTGTCATATTTGGCATCCACACCCTTAGATCTACCCATAACGGGCGTAGATCTAAGAAAACGAGAGAAGAGGAGAAGTAGATCTAAGTAGATCTAAGAAACCATCAAGAACGATCACATACCTTAAGAATCCGGCTTTGATTCGCCAACAGAACCCTTCGAATCGCCTCCGGAACGCCTGGGAGAAGTCCTCCAATCTTCAAGAGAGAGTAATCCCGAGTTAGGGCCGCTTAGGGGCTTTAAACAAGGCAACTAAAGGCAAAACGAGTTAGATCCACAATTTTAGGATCTAACTTTAAATGATTGCACGGTTAGTCCGCACGGTTTGAGAAACCGTGCGCTAACCGTGCATTAGCTTCTGCCTCGCCCATCCTTCACACACGGCCTCATCGCACGGTTTGTCCAAACCGTGCACACACCGTGCGCTCTCTTCTGTCCAAGAGACCACCACCTGCACGGCTTCCGCACGGTTTGGCAAACCGTGCGCAGCCCGTGCGTCCCCACATTTTGCCACTTTCCGCTATAAGTCTCCCAAACATTCCTCAAACATCTCCCATGAACTTTATGCACTTAAAAAGCATAAAACAAGGGTTACTTACCAGAAACCGGGGGTACTACATTCTCCCCACCATTGACCTTTCCGTCCTCAGAAAGTAGAAAACCATCGCTTGCCTGAAAGAGTTCTGGCCACTGCTCTTTCATTTCTTTCTCGCGTTCCCAAGTTTCCTCTTATATCTGACCATGTTGCCACAAAACCCGCACTAGACCGATGTTTTTTCCACGCAAGACTTTATCCTGCCTATCCACAATCTGCACCGGGATATGTACCAAGGAAGCATCCGGCTCTAGGTCAACGTGATCCCATCTGATCACATGGTCAGGATCAAGCTGATACTTCTTCAACTGAGACACATGGAACACATTATGCACTGCACTGAACCGTGGTGGTAATGTCAACCGATATGCCACCTCTCCAACCCGTTCCAGTATCTCAAAAGGGCCTATGTAACGAGGAGATAATTTGTCCTGCTTCCCAAAACGACGATGTCCAAGTCTTGGAGAGATCCTCAAGAAGACATGATCACCCACAACGAACGCCAACGATCTGCGGCGGTGATCTGCATAAGATTTCTGACGACTTTGAGTCGTCTCCATCCTCTTTCTAATCAACTGGATCTTCTCTATTGTTTCTTGGACAAGGCTCGGCCCGACTAGTGAAGTCTCACCAGTTTCTACCCAGCATAGTGGAGATCGACAAGGGCGCCCATACAATGCTTCGAATGGAGCCATACGTATCGAGGCTTGATAGCTGTTATTGTATGAGAACTCCACTAAGGGTATATGCTCCTCCCATGAGCCACCAAAATCCATTACACAAGCCCGCAACATGTCTTCCAACGTTTGTATCGTCCGCTCAGATTGCCCATCTGTTTGAGGATGATACGCCGTACTCATCGTCAACTGAGTCCCTAGGGCTTGCTGTAATGATTTCCAGAAACGAGATGTGAACCTCGCGTCTCTGTCTGAGACTATAGACCGTCATGTCTCTCTACCACTTCCCGGATATAGATTTTTGAAAGATCTTCCACCGTATGAGTTTCACGAATCGGAATGAAATGGGCCGACTTGGTTAGACGATCCACTATCACCCAGATGGCATCGTGTTTCCGGACCGTTTTTAGAAGACCTGTAACAAAATCCATTGCTATCTACTCCCATTTCCACACTGGGATAGGTAAGGACTGTAACATACCAGCTGGTCTCTGATGCTTCGCTTTAACCTGCTGACAAGTTAAGCATCGCGAGAGGAACTCGGTCACCTTCCTTTTCATGCCGCTCCACCAAAATTACGTCTTCAACGCCTTGTACATCTTTTGTGTACCCGAATGTACAGCCCATCGGGAATGGTGGTAAGCATGAAGGAGTTGTTTCTGAGCAGTTAAAGGTACAACTATCCGATCTCGAAACCGCAGAACTGAACTTCCATCCAGCTTCCATCCCTCAATGGTCTCCCCACCATTGAGTTTTGAACTCATTGCAACACAGTCGAGATCGGATGCCTGTGCCTCCTTTACTCTCTCCACCAAATCAGGAACAAGCATAGCTGAAAAGAAAACCGCGACATCACCTCGGTTTTCACATTCCACATGCATGTCGGCTAAGACCGACATCAACTGTCATTCGTCTGAAGCTTCTTTCGCCAACTGAGCATACGAATTTCTGCTTAATGCATCGGCCACCGAATTGCCCTTACCCGGTGTATACATCAAGTCAAAGTCGAACATTTGAAGATACTCCATTCATCTTCTCTGCCTCAGATTCAAATTTCGTTGTGAGAAAATGTGTTTCAAGCTTTTGTGATCCGTAAACACAGTAAATTTCTCACCAAAGAGATAATGTCTCCATGTCTTCAAAGCATGGACGACTGCAGCCAACTCCAAGTCATGTGTTGGGTAATTCTTCTCATGCACCCTCAACTGCCTTGACCCATAAGCAACAACATGGTCTTCTTGCATGAGAACACAACCCAACCCTGATCCTGAAGCATCACAATACACCACATACCTCTGTCCTGATTCTGGCAAGATCAAGATGGGTGCTGATGTAAGACGGGCTTTCAACTCTTGAAAAGATCTTTGACATTCCTCAGTCCATTGAAATGCACTGTTCTTCTTTGTCAATGTTGTCATAGGCGAAGCTAGTCGTGAGAAGTCACGCACAAAGCGTCGATAATAACCAGCTAGACCAAGAAAACTGTGTATCTCAAAGACATTCCTCGGTGGTTGCCAAGAAAGAACAGCTTCTATCTTTTTTGGGTCCACTGAAACACCTTTCTCAGAAACAACATGGCCCAAAAAGCGTACCTCCTGAGAAGTGTCACGTGCACCCGACCTCGGAGTATTTCTACAGTAGCGTTGTAGATGCCCCATTTGCTTGCAATTGTGACATTGTCTAGGTTGCGTCGTACACTCTCGCTTTATGTGATCAGTCGAGCCACATTGAAAGCAATCTGCTTTACTCTGGGGTCGTGGAGGAAGGTTGACTGATCCCGCCGTCTGGTTCTGATTCGCACTCCCACCTTGGAAGTAGGTGTCCCTCTTCCGCTTGTTCCCAACATTAGAGTTCTCACCCATTCCCGTGGGTATCATCATGCCTCCTCCTATCGATCCCGAGATGTCGCGTTCAGCAACCGTTGCTCTGTTCACCATCTCTGTATAATCCGTAATACAGAGCACCGCAATCTTCGATCGAATCTCCTGCCTTAACCCCAATTCAAAGATGTGTGCCTTCAAAGAAGCACTTGCCGCAACCTCTGGTGCAAAACGGACTAAATTCATAAACTTAGCTGCATACTCTGTGACAGAGAGGCTCTCCTGTTTCAAGCTGAAAAAGTTCGTCGTTTTCTGGATCTTGAATGTGTGAGGATAGAATTGTTTGTTAAACAATTCTTCAAAATCCTCCCAACTCAGGCCTTGATCCACCTAGCCTGCACCACCAGCTCCCACCACTATCGTGCAAGATCCTCCAACATATACGTTGCCAGCTTTACTTTCAGCTCTACTGGTATGCCGATGAAATTGAATATACGATTCATCCTACTTAGCCACACCTCCGCCTTTTCTGGTTCCGAATCACCCCGAAAGATGGGTGGGTTTTGCTTCCGGAACTGGACGGAATGATCTACATGCCTTGACTCATCCCTCCGATTCCCCGTGTCCACAGCCTGGAACACTTGAACGATACTCTGAACCAGCTCTTGGTTCACACGTGGTTCAGGTGCAACCACATTCTCCGCAGCTTCTTCGGGTTGGTTTCGACGACGCCTACCGGGTGCCATTTTCTAAAGCAACAACAAACTTCGTCAATCTCACTCTCTAGCAACTATTGGCTTAGGATTTCAAATTCTATCACATCAACTATCACAACATTGTTCTCAAACAACATTTTTACATGTTCAACCATTTTCGAAAACATTCAACATACTTTTTGAAAATCAATACATTTTCAAAATACACCCAAATACCCTGTTTTCAAAGTCTTTCGGTTGCAAACAATTTCTGCATTTTTCAAAAAAAATTGGCACTTTTCACAAAATTCTTGCTCATTCCTTACAATGAGATATGCAATCCTAGTGGGAAGTCATTCCTCTACAATGCATGTCATGCTTATCTCATTGGCTAAACCCATGACAATGAGATTTCCAACATCCTAGAAGTGTATCCAAAACACTTATGTACCCAACACCCTGGTAACTTGAAGTTCAGCATAAACGGGTTAGCTACGTCCTTTTATGCTATACCTTTCAAGTTCCGACAATCCTACTCCTGTCTAAGATTTTAACCCAAGGAATAGACAAGAAGGAATTTCAACTTCAAGACCAAGAACATCGATGACTACTTGTTTGGCAAGGACCGAACAAGCTGATACCATTTGTAATGACCCGCCAATTCTCATTGGCTTGAGAGTGCAACGAGTCATTACTGGGCCTTAAGCGACATCCCCAAGACGCCAAAAGCTGGCAATAAATGCCGAAGGGTTTCAAATACAATTGGGGGACGATTTACCCTATAAGAAAATAAACATATCCATTAACCATTAACTATATGATGCATGAACAAGTGAAGACCAACAAACAACTTCATTTATAATAAACCACATCCAAGTACACAACGGCGGAAGACCAACCAAACATCAAAGTACACAGCGGAAAGAAAACAACACAAGACTCCCAACAGACACCACGACTCAGTGGTCCACAAGCTCCAAGCTCCACAGCATCTCCCAAACATCACCACAAGCCACTAGTAATGAGATGTTTTACCTTTACCTGTGTCTCGGAAAACAACATCTGCAAAAGCACCAAAGTGTCAAAGCAGGGGTGAGTATAAAACTCAGTAGGTTTTCCCCAATGACTTCCCTACTCACGCCACTAGGATAGAAGAGTTAGCCACATTTATATAAAAAACAGTTTACATAAAGCATTTTCACCAAAGCAGTTTACAACAAACTATAAACTAGTTTTCCAAAACCATCCATGTGCAAAAGTATCAAAGTGCAATTAAAACCGGCTTTTCCAACACGTTATTTTTCCAGAAAAATAACCAAACAAATTTCCAAGCCATTTCACAAACATCCTGTTTTGGCATACCCAACCATTTCACAAACCCGTGAAATCAACCATGCATGCAACCCTGGCCTCCCTATACTCGCGAGTGGTAAGTTATCCTTCCACTAAGTCGTCACTTAGTGAACTACCTTGACGGGGGTACTTCACGACCTTATCTGTCCCAACCTTTTGATGGGGGGACTTCTCGCCCTTATCCATCCCAATGCATATGAACACACACCACAACCCATGCAAGTTCATGCCCAAAACCAAGTGTGTTCAAAACCATTCAACCATTTCAATAAAACTCTCTTCTTATTGAAAACCCAAATCCATCAAAATCATTTCACTCACAAACCATTTCAATAAAACACCCCTTTTATTGAAATCTCGTTTCTCATCAAACCAATTACAAATTCAGCAATTTCATAATTTAAAATCAACATTTTAAATTCAAATAGCCAAATCACTTTGCACAACAATTCATCAAGATTTCACAATTTCATTCAACCATAAATCATCCCTAAAGAAGATTTATTCCATGTTTTTCACAAACAATACCATTCAAATAACCAATTTGAAACTAAGCCAACCAATTCTAGCAAGAGGAGTCGAGAGTGAAGCCACCTACCTCAAAAAAAGGGCGAAACCAAGCAACGGACGAAGAACGCTCAAGGACGCCGGGTCAAAACTCCAAGAATCCTCCTTAGATCTCTCCTCCTAACACAACCAAGACCAAATCTTGTCATATTTGGCATCCACACCCTTAGATCTACCCATAACGGACGTAGATCTAAGAAAACGAGAGAAGAGGAGAAGTAGATCTAAGTAGATCTAAGAAACCATCAAGAACGATCACATACCTTAAGAATCCGGCTTCGATTCGCCAAGAGAACCCTTCGAATCGCCTCTGGAACGCCTGGGAGAAGTCCTCCAACCTTCAAGGGAGAGTAATCCCGAGTTAGGGCCGCTTAGGGGCTTTAAACAAGGCAATTAAAGGCAAAACGAGTTAGATCCACAATTTTAGGATCTAACTTTAAGTGACCGCACGGTTAGTTCGCATGGTTTGAGAAACCGTGCGCTAACCATGCGTTAGCTTCTGCCTCGGTCATCCTTCACACACGGCCTCATCGCACGGTTTGCCCAAACCGTGCGCACACCGTGCGCTCTCTTCTGTCCAAGAGACCACCACCTGCACGGCTTCCGCACGGTTTGGCAAACCGTGCGCAGCTCGTGCGTCCCCACATTTTGCCCTTTTCCGCTATAAAAGTCTCTCAAACTTCCCTCAAACATCTCCCATGAACTTTATGCACTTAAAAAGCATAAAACAAGGGTTACTTACCAGAAACCGGGGGTACTACACATGTGGATCACCGCTGAAGTGAATCTACTCTTGATTACTACAACACAACGATAGTACAACGTAGAGACGTTGCCAGATCCATCAACAAAGAAATAATTTCTCATAAGATAATTCTTTAATTGCTTAAATTAATTATAAATAATATATGATGATCTTGTAATTTGGTTTTTGTAAGAACTTGGTTCTTCTTTGAGGTACGGTTCTTTAGTTTTCCGTCAATTTTCAGTTTAATTGCTTAAATATGGCTTAATGTGTGTGTTCGTTGGGGTCACGGAGGTCTCTAGGGCATCTGGGGCTGGTTCGAAGCTTGGACCCAAGGTTTGGGTGTTTTTAGCCTGGCGTACGGTTAGTATAAACCATGCGGGGCAGACCGCACGGTTTGACTAAACCGTGCGAGGCTGGACAGTGGGGGCTTACAGGTCGCACGGTATGGGTAAACAGTGCGAGAGGAGTCACACGGCCGTGCGGCCATGTCTGCATTTTTAGCAAACTTTGGCAGAGGGTTTTAGCACGGTTTGCACACGGTTTATAAATCATGCAGAGTAAATGTGCGCTATGCCCCACGCCTACAAGAAGTCGTGCACAGTTTCCGCACGATTTGACAAATCGTGCGAGACCTGATGTGTATGATTTTTAATAATTTTAAATTAAATTAAAAATCCTTTTTAAACCTATTTTGAGGTCTTGCTTCAAACGCACAGCAGATCTCCCTTAAAAGCTCTCAACTTCGACTAAGCTTGGATTTCAGATCTACTCTCCGTCCGGAGTCCGATTCAAACACGGTTCGTCCCCTTGGATCCGTAACGGTAAGGCCTTAATTCCTTTTTAGCCGTTCTCCGTTCTTATGGGAATCGGTTGCGCTATTTGAAGTTAGGCTCATATGCCCTAATTTCACGTTCGTCATCCGTTCTTCATATTTCTTCCAAACTGGGACGAATCAGAGCTTGATATTGGATGAGCTATCAAGCACGAGCCTAAGGTAGGTGGTCTCGTGCCTTTCGCTGAATGTCAAGCTGTTTATATATGTCGGGGTGTCGCGCGCCCATTTTTCGGGCGTCGCCTTAATTGAAATTGAACCCTATTACTGTCTGTTGTGTTTTAGATAATTGAATAGGCATGTTTATGCATGTTACAGGTTGTAATAAGAACCACCCCATGTGTGAGTTGCCTCAAATGGCCCTTTATGGCTTTATGCCTTGGACACCCCCTTGAGGTGTGCCTTCATCCCTTTCATGGATTGTTAAAAATGGAATTTGTTATACATGGAATTGCAATGTTGTTAAATTGTAATTGAGTTGGTTAAAGGGTTGGGGATGGTTGACTTGCCCCTTGACCCATATTTGTCATTGCTTGTCTTGAATTGCCTTGCCCATGTGAGTAAATTAGAGGCTATGACTTGAATTGATGCAATTGAATTGAATTGCACTAATTAATGCTTTGTCCATGTGAGTCATATTATAATTAAGGTATGTGATAGCTCGATAGGCTTATTAGGCTTGTTATATTAAAAATAGCCATGTTAGTATTTGAATGGACCTTGAGTTACTAGCCCATGTGAGCTATGTTGAGACCATGCTATGTAATGAATTGATTAAGCATGGAAAGCTCGTTATCATAATATGCTCACGTGAGTTAAATGATGTTTAAGTCATGTATTAGTTTGTTATGCATGTGATGCTTGTTATATGAATTATCCCCATGTGAGTTAAATGAAGTTTAAGCCATGTATTAGTTTGTTATGCATGTGATGCTTGTTATATGAATTATGCCCACGTGAGTAAATGAAAGGCCAAGCCCTTAAGGTTGGTCCTTGCTTGAGTCACCCTTTTGAGGTGAGATATATTGAATGCCTTTGGTTTTGACCTTGGCATGTTAAATGAATTGGTTAAATGATAAATAGCCTTGGGTGATACATGAATTCAAATTAGAATGTCATGGATGGATTCATGTGACAATTAGCCTTTATACCTTGAGTGATACATGGATTCACCTTAGAATGTCATGGACGGACTCAATGGTTAATGTGATATTTTCAAGAGTGATACATGGATCCAAATGAGAGATGTTATGGATGGACTCGTTGAGACTGGATTTATATGGCGAGTAATACTTGGAATCCAAATGGATTGCCAAGGACGTACTCAAAGGGCATTGATTATATGTCATGAGTGGTACTTGGGGCTTCCTTAAAAGACTGCCAAGGACGGACTCGTATGACATGGACTTTATGCCACGTCTAGGGCGATACATGGGTTCATGAAAGGTTCGCCATGGACGGGCTCATAGGGTGTTGGTTAATTACACCTAGAGTGATACTTGAATTCCAACTTAGGAATGTCAAGAACGGACTCAGGTTCTATATGAATTAAATGAATGAAATGAATTGTATGAAGCGTCTCCAAGCCAAAACACAAGCTTGGGTCGGTCTTGACTCGTACTGCTTAGATGGCTTTCTGAAGCAAATGTTGTGGTTCCAGCTATATGGGGGATGTCGGGCTTGAGCCGAATCTCAAGACTTATAAATTTCAATGTAATTGAAATGGTAAATGGATAATAAATGAAAACCAGTGCATGTAGCATGTTTACTTTTGAGTTCTTCCTTACTGCTTTTCTTATTGCACACTGTCTGTTATATATATTCACTGACTGGAATTTAGTCTCACACCATGTTTGGGTCATGTTTTTGGACCTAAATAGATTATATGATTGCAGGTGTCGATAAGGAAAAGCGCTCTCCTACAGGTACTTGATATGCTGCTTAGGAGCAGAAAAGCATGGGACCAAGCTGAGTCATGCAATGCTACTGGGATTATTTTGACATTTTTGTACTTTTGCTATATGGAATGTACATCTACCTTGTATTCCTGTTTTGACTATTTTATTAGAAACATGTGACATGTATCATCATCTTGTATATGATACAACTTCTGGTTGATTTATACTATCAGTCTTCCGCTGTTTACTTCTGCTATCTGTTGTATGGTTTACTGCTTCCGCTACTTGTATCTATTATTGATATTCCATTGTGCTACATTCTGGCAATGAGGGCATAGTCTCCCCACTGCCACACCTAGACCCTCGCTGCTAGTCGGCGGCCTCTGGTGTTTGGAAAGATGCGCTTGAGTCCATGTGACCCACCGGGCTCAGAGCACCGTTAAGTGGCATCCGGATTTGGGACGTTACAGTTCTGATGTTTATCTATTGTCGATATTTTTTTATTCAATTCTATTGATCACGGCAATTATCGTCGTGTAAATCTTGGATTAATAATAAATCACGATAAAAAATCAAAGTTGGGCATGTCCCATCCGCCACTTCCACTGCGCCCAAAACCTACAGTTGGAGAGATTGTACAGTGTTGTGTGTTACCAGGAATCAAATACGTTACTAGTAGTCACTAAAACAGGGCGTTAGTTGAAAGTTAATGCAGAGGGAACAAGTCCTTGTGCAGTAGTTACCCTATGGCTTGGCAAGTCTTGAGGGGTGAGAACACACTGCAACCAAAGTTTCTAGCAATGTGCGTCACTGGGATGCTCCAAAAAAAATTGATATTACGGTTGATGAATTGCTAGAGTCTATTGGTGATAATGAGCTGTCTCCATGGTGCCTTGATGGAAATTCAATTCCATTAACATAAACAAATTTCATCCAACTGGTGACAGCATCAAGGCTTGTTCCTTCACGTTTACCCATTTGGAATATTCAGCCAATGGGAGGAACCACTGCTGCACAAAGCAGTGGACAATTGATCAAGTGGGTGGTGGGCTGCGTTCAGGCTGTTTATGCAAGCATCATTGGTGATCTGTGGACCGCTTCCAACATTTTCACCTTGAGGACAAGGTGGATTTTCAAGAGGGCGGAAATGATAAAAATGTGGGCCGCATCACTAGGATGAAGGCGCAGTAACAGTGCTGGCCAGTGTGTGGACTAAGCCAGGGTCCTAGGGTGCTGGGGGGTAGCTGCTGTGAAGCATACTGTGGGCGGGGGGTTGGTTTTGTAGGGTGGGGGGGGGAGTAATTACTGTCATGGGCAGTATTGCAAATATATAGATAGATAGTTGGGGCTGGCAGTAGTACGAAGGGGTTAATAAATAGGGGCCCTGAGAGTGGGTGAGGGGTACGGATATTTTTTATTGTCTTTCTGCTCCAGCAGATTTGGGAGGTCTCAGCCTTCGCCCTTAGGAAACGACAGCCCTGGGGAGTACTCCATTCTTTCTTCTTCTTCAACAGTTTTTCTGCTGTAACTAGGTTAGCTACTGCTAATAGGAATCACTGGTTTTCTCTATCTCACTCCACGTTCCTATCAACTTGTGTCAACTCTACTTCTAAGATACAAAACTCAACCATACAGTATTCTTTGTATGATGCTTCTAAAATGCAAAGAAATCAAGGTTAGAACTCAGACATCAATATCACAGCCCAACTTTTCTAAATTAAAATCATTTGACTTGTGAAAAAAAGGGTTTTCTAAAAAAAAATTTAGGATGGATATAGAGATAAATGAGGATGATGATGCAAACAAAATAAATGAAAGAAGATAAAGAAAATAAATAAATAAAAACAGTGAGGATTGCTACACATTTACCTCGAGCGCTTCTAAATTGGGGCATCTCTGAATCAACATGCAATGATCTTCGGTGTTGAGAAATGCATAAAGGAGATCCAACCTCTTCAGCTGGGCTGCAAAAGGAAACACTATGTGCACTTCATAACTCCTCATCAAGGACAGACCCAAGCAGCATATGCCTGGGGGGAACTTTATGGCATTGTACATTTCCACTGGCTGCATATAAGAACCACCGCGAAACTCTCTTAGGGCAGTTGCGGCTTTAAAGAAACCAGCAAGATCTGATATTTCAGTGTCACAAATCTTCAAAGAGACTAAGGCGTGACAGTTTCTAGCTATAAGCTCAAGATCTTGGTAATTGATTTGAACAAGTTCGGTCACATAAAAATCCAGTGTCTCGAGGACTGTGTTATTTAGAGCAAGTTCATGAAGCCATTCGCCATTTTTCTCATCAATTTCACTCTCTTCCAGATACAATGTAGTCAGCCTCCTGTGAAGCATAAACAAGATCATAAGGAAAAAAAAGTTGACCAAAAGAAGCTTCCTTGCTTTGAAACATAATGATAAGCAATATGAAAGAGGAAATGCTTTATCAACTCTTCTGTTGATGCTAGGAGCACAAAAGAGAAAGCAGATGGCAATCAAAGGTAGAACTATTAAGAATTCCGGCATTCCATAGTTAAATCATTGGGATTCCTGTTAGATTGCGCTGTTAATAAAGATGGATTTTTTTTCCCGGAAGAATGACTTTCTCAAATTAAGATCCATCATTCAACACTCGGCACCTCAGTGCATCTAGAAAACATGATGTAGAGGCATTCTACCGCAAAATCATCAAATCTGCAGAGATTACATGAACTTTGGCCAAGAAGCTAACCATTAACAACAATAATTTCACCTGTTCTTGAATAGAAACTGAACAAACTTGCTATATATGTAAGATCAGAGGCATCAAGGAGAAAATAAAAGACCACGGGAAGTAGAATCACCCAGAAATTATTGGTTACAATAAAAAACAAAGGGGTGGCCCAAACATGCTTTACAATGTTATAATAAATGTAAAAGAACAAATTTATCAAAAATTAACTAAAGAATTCCATTTTCTACTTCGTCTTCTTCTTCCACCACTTTGACAGTACCCAATTGTGTAAAACTGAATTTAACATGAACCCGTAATTTTATGGATTTCAAACATTCTGATAACCGATAGGAAATGGAAGGTTTTGCAGGCTTTGGGTCTGCAGAAAATTTAATGTCATCATCTATACATGTTAGTGTGATGAGAAATCGTAAATCGAAATTAAAATTATGATAAAAAACTCCAATAATAAGATTTTCCTTCCACGTAGGACACATCCCATTTCAATTTTAATGCATGAGTCCCTTCAGACTAATAATTTCCTACAGAATTCTTAAACATGCATTTGATTGTGTTTCAATCAGACATAAACTTTCCAATACCAGGAATTTATTAAGAGGAAAATTGGAAATATTTTCTTTGAAAAGATCAATTACTTAAAAACAAACACCAAAACAATCAACAACAAATAACAGGATATAGAACAAAATAACCAGGAAAGCAACTGAAATGGGCTAAAAGGGCTTCATGAAACCCCCAGATGAGAACATTAAGAACAAACAAACGTCATTCTCCATCGATTAACCAGCCTTCTTAGATTGATACCTGCAGAGCTGAGCAATACGAAGAAGGCCATCAGTGGAAAACCCACCACATTTATCAAGTTTAAGGGCCTGCAGGGTTTCTCCTCTAGCTTGAGCAAGAAGTTCCAAGTCAGAGTCTTCCACAATCATACGCCTGAAGTGAAGTGACTTCAAGCAACTGAAAAATTGTGCAATCTCCTGAACCCAAGGTGTAACATACCCTCCCCAATTCTTGGGTATCAGATCAAACATGGCCGCCCGCGGTTTCCCCTTGAGCTTCAGAGATTCGAGGTGGATAAACCTTTTCCTGAGATGCCGGGGGCTGGTACTGTAACAAAGTGCGATCGTGACGTGCTTCCGCGTCCGGGAGTCGACCACGTACCATCGACGGCACACCAGTGACACCGCGTCACGGTCGCGGGGATCGTGAATATAGTTCAGCACGAACTCAAGCACCAGATCGGAAAAACAACCTCCCCAGCGATTCCTAATCCCGTTTCGTCCTTCCATTATCCCCCAAAACTCAGTGAAAAATATAAGACAGAGAATCGTCAGGGGAGGGGGGAATCGATAACAAAGATCGAAGGAAGATCAAGACAAACTCAAGAGCTTGGAATCATGATATCTCACTCACGCACAATTCGTCTGAACATCACAGGGCGCCCCAACCAAGCATTGAAATTTCAGTAGGAAAGAGTGCGAATCGATACGAAACTCTCAATGACAACAAAAAAGGACGCACCGGGTGGAAACACTTTCGAATCTGATCTACACGGGAGCTTCGAACACGAACACCCCACACTAACACGAAAGAAGGAAAGAAATTGCGAAAGGAAAGGGAACGCATCAGTGGGAGCTGAAAGCATCTGCGCCCACAAAAGTTTGGTTCCCCTGAGAGCGCCGATCGAGAAGCGACAGTGACTGCAGCCTACACCGGGAGGTGTTCACTCCGATTATGTAAGGGGGAGCTCACAACCAACGGTGGGGATTAGAGGGAGTGATAACCAGACGGTGACCGTTGAATCAGTTTGCAGGGAGAGAAAGAGGGGGAAGCAGAATTACCCTGAAACCGCGACCCCATAACCATCCTCGGCCGTCTCTCTCTCTCCTTCCCTCGGTGCATGAAAACAGAAATATCGAATTGAAAATTAAATTATATATATATATATCAGAGTGTGGGCGCGATGGTGTGTTTTATCCTCTGTTCCCTATTTATAGGATGGTTCGATGATGTGCAGAGATTTTAACACATGTTCATTTTTACTGATACCACCATCGTATTGAAGTGATTTGTTGGAATGCATTTTAGTCACGTGGAAAATGAGGCGTGCGAAATGAGGCATCACGCGACAGGGATTTGGCATTTTCGTTCAGTTTCGCCAGGCGAGCTCTGAAGGATTGCAGGCAAGGTGTGAGGGATTGCGGCATTTTCAGTGGATTTCGTGGGGATTGCGCAACAGTTTGGCATTTTTAGTGGGTTTTGTCGCAGTGGGTTTCGTCATGACACAGTTTGGCATTTTCGTTCGTTGGGTTTCACCGGACGAGCTCTGAATGATCGCGAACAAGGTCTGAGGGATTGAGGCATTTTCAATAGGTTTCGTTGTGATTGCGCGACGGTTTGGTATTTTCAGTGGGTTTCGTCGCAATGCGAATCATCGAAGTCGTGACACAGTTTGAAGTTTGCATTTTGGTTCTGCTTATAATGGATACGGATGAAGGTATTACAGATTATATTTGAAATATTTTTACTATTAGTTTTTTTATAAATCTAGAATTAGTTTCTATCCATGATTGTATGTTGAATCATGTGAAGGTATTGGAGATTATATTTGAAGTTTGTTTATTGTTACTTTTGTGGTAAATCTATCCAAGTCCGAATGTTGGATTTTGCAGTGGATATTTTACTGAAATAAATATACAGTTTTGTTGCAGTGCAGAAGTTCCACTTGTTATTGCAGTGGAAGTTCCACTGAAACTTCCAGTAAACCTTCCACTGGAACCTGTAGTGGAAAATAAATTCAATTTCAAATTGTTTATACAATTTCAAATGCTAAATTAAATCATTTTTATAAAAATTATGTAACAAATTCAATTCATATTTTTTATAATTATATTTAATAATAATATATTTATAAAAAGTTTCACCGGAAGTTCCACTTGTATTATTTTCCCAATTATGTAATTTTTATTTTCGGGTTTTTTCAAATAGTTTATACATTTGCGAATGTTAAATTAAACCATCTTTATAAAAATTAAGTATTTCATAAGAATATATTTATTAAAGTTTAATTTTTATTAATATATTCCTTAGTTTTAGAAATATATATTTTTGTTCTAGTATGGAACTTCCACTGAAAAATATATTTAATATATCTTATAAATTTTTATTTATAATTTCAAAAATATAATTTTACTTTATATATATGTAAATAATTATTTTCCTAATTATATAATATCGAGTTACATTTTTATTTATATAGTTTATACATTTTCAAACGAATTAAATCCTATTTTAAAATTAATGTACTTTGCTTGAACTTAAGTTTTTTTGTTGCGAGTTCTTCCAATGCTGATGATGTTGATGTTGTAGCAGCTTCTATTAAACCAGTTGTGGGGATGGCGTTCAAATCACTTTGATGATGCACAATGTTTTTATGTCACGTATGAGAGAGTAAATGAGTTCAGTGTACGTCGACAATACTCTAATAAAAGGAGAAAAGATAAATCAATTGTCATATCAAGCCTTTATGCATGTAACAAAGGTCATAGGAAGGTTGACAAACGTGATAACATGGTGAAATTTCTTCGGGATGAGACACGTACAGGTTGTCTTTCTTGAATGGGGGTTAGTTTATTGTCTTCTGAACAATATTTATGTACTGTATTTGTTGAAGAGCATAATCATCCCTTGCACAGTTTTGAATCAATTCATACAACGAGGTCCCAAAGAAAATAACAGAAGCACAAGCAGCTGAGTTAGATGTGAATGTTTCAGTAGGTATTAAACCAAATGATTCTTTCTCCTTAGCGACAACTATTACAGGGGGTCGAGATGTTATTGGGTACACGCATGTTGATCAGTTGAATTTTTTAAGGTTTGAATGAGAAAGAGAACTGCTTCATGGTGATGCATGTTGCATGTTAGAGTACCTAGAAAGACAGTCAGGACAATCCATCATTTGTGTATACTATGTAATTTAACATGAATGGGAAAATTAGTAATATTTTCTAGGTTGATCCATAAATAAAGACAGATTATGAGTTGTTTGGAGATGATGTTGTTTTTTATATCACTTTCAGCACTAATAGAGAGAATAGACCCCTAGGTGTCTCCATGGGGTTCAATCATCATCAGGAGATTGTTGTTTTTGGGGTAGTTTTGTTATATGATGAAATTGCGACTTCGTTTTCTTGATTGTTTCAAAAAAATTACAGGTGCATCACGTGAAGTGACCTCAAACTATATTTATTGATCAGGATGTGACAATGGTAAAATCCATTTCTGAAGTTTTAGTGGGAACTCAACATTACCTTTGTTCGTGGCATTTGATGCAAAATTGCATTAAGCGTTTAGGTAATTGGATGAAAGATGGATATAGTTTTCTAACTAGATTTAAGAAGTGTATGTTCCAATAGCATGATGCAAATCAGTTTGATCAGGAGTGGGCTTCCCTTAGAGAAAAATATGGGGATGAAAAATCACAGTGGTTAGATGATGTATTCGTGTTGCGAGAAAAGTGAGTGCATTGATTTTTGAAAGATGCTTTAATATTGGGTATTCACAACACTAAATTAAGTGAAAGTTTTAATGGATTTCTTAAAGATTATGTTCATCACAAGTTAAGTGTTGTTGATTTCTTTAAGCAGTTTGAGCGATTGTAGGAAAAAATCGATATCACGAAACAAAGGAAGAATTTGAGATGCGGGAGAAGTTGGCTTGCAATCTTTACCGTTACCATTCATTGATGTGCCAAGTTTCTACTAGATATACACCCAAGTTATTTGATTTATTTTAACATGAATATCAAATGATTGGTGTTTATTTTTTGATATCGTGTATTGAAATCGGAGTTCAATTCATTTATGTTATTAGAACGGTTGGCTGTGAAGATCAATTCTACATATCATATGAAGCTTTCAATGAAGTTGTTGAATGTTCTTGTTGAAAGTTTGAGTCGATTGGGTATATTTTTTGTCATGTTTTAAAAATTTATGATCAGATTGATGTGAGATCAATACCTGAAAAATATATTTTCGGGAGGTGGACCCAATTGGCTAGAAATATTGTGATGTTCGAAGGAGCTTTTGTTGAAGTAAATGCTGATAGAAAATCAGTTGCAGTAAAACATTACAAATATTTAACATGAATGTGAATGAATTTGATTACTGTATCTTGTGAGAAAAATGTGGGTTATGACACTACCTTCTCTAATTTCATTAATTTTTCAAAAGAGTTGACTACCGTAGATACATCATCAGATAGAGTTACTGGTCATGATAGTTCAAAAAAAAATTTAAGAAAGACTTCTTTTAAAAGGAAACCAAACATGATAGGGGGAGATAGAATCCAAATCTTTTTAGACAATGGCTACCGAAAGGGGACACACTTAAATAAAAATAAGAAGAAGTCTACTGTTATGATGATGGTATGATTTCATTTTATGATGCATTTCATTTATAAGAACATACTTCTACTGGTAATGTGTCATCTACTATCATTTTTCTTTGCACGTAAGGAATTGTAGAGCAAGTAAGATCATATTTTGGTGTCGCAACTATAAAAATAGTTTTAAATGTACCTTTTTAGCAGTATTTTTTTCTATAAGCATTGTAATTGTGTTGTTTTTTTTGTTGCAATGAGAACTGTGAACCAATTTAGAACTTCAACTTTAGAGGTAGACTGGCATAACATTGGAAGAGGTCGAGAGGTGTAGACAACATTGGATGAAAATTGTTTTTTTGGGTTGAATTGTGACCATGTACAAGCTATTTTAAATTGTAATGACTGCATTGAAGCATTTATAGGCTATAAGAATTCATAGTCTACTTTCAGTTGTAATGGATTGGGATACCATTTCAAGAAACTGTAAATGTGTTGTATGAAAATATGTTGTATGAAAATGTGAAAGTGACAACAATGAAGATCGTATTTGTTGTATTAAAAATGTGAACATAAAAATTCTTATAAATAATATTAAATATCAGAACATGGAAAATCCATGGCTACTTTTGAATCCATGTTCGTCTTAATGCTGAAACACAATAGAATAAAAAATTTGATATAAAATAAGGGAAACTAAGCTTGGGGATAATTTTGAAGAGGTTTATTTTTTTTAAATATCATGGATTCAAATAAGGGAAACTGTAAATGTGATACATTATTGGCATCCCCCAAACCACTTCCAAACAACCCACTAAAATTACCAAAACCAAATAATTCCCCTCAGAAGCACATAATATTCACTTGAATATTATATAAAATCAAAATAATACCTATATAAAACAAATATAACATCAATATCAGTATTTAAATATCAATATTGAATTTGGTAAATCATCAATACAATGACATTGAAGTAGTAAAATAGAAATATAGTATCCAATAGTATAATATTGATGAAATATCCATCAACCAACAACCTAAACAATTATGAACATACAATCACTAATAATGAAATATCAATACCAATAAAAAAACCACCATTAGTATCTATTTACAACCTACAATAGAAACTCTATGATCATATGTCTATGGAAGATTGAAAACTCATCATTGAAACAAAACCCCCCAATGAAACAATTCCATTCCACATACAAGAATCAAAATCTACCATAGAAACTAAAACAGACATTATTGAACATCCATTTAACCAAAACCACCAAACCAAAAAACATCTACCACGCCAAGAAGGTTTTCTAATATTAATGATATGACCATATAAGAGTTAGATTCAATAACAATTTCTGAAATACCATGCAATGTAATGAAATTGAAATCAAACAAAATATTTATGACCTCAACAGAAGCATATCAATCATTAAAGAAAACTAGATTCATAAAAACAGACAATAAAAAACTTATATCATCACATGAAATAATTGCAAAGTCATTTCCATCACCACCCAAAATAAGAAACAACCATAAAATTGGGATGTATAAATGTTTAACAACCTAACAACATTCAAATCCAGTTTCTAGTAACAACCATAAAACTGGGCTGTATAAATTTTTAAGAACCTCAGAATCTTTTTAATTTCATTTTGATGTCACAACCATAAAATCGGGCTATTTAAATGCTTATGTCGATGTCGGTGGCACTATTTCCAATAGGAAACTCCTTTTAAATGATGTTTTTGTCCAGTTGTTTACAGGGTCAGTAAGGAAGTAATGCGCCATATAAAGCTGCAGGTCTAAATTTCATCTTGTGCTAGCTTCTTATTATACGCTTGACCAGTTTCTAACTTCTCTATTATATAGAAAACTATTATTACACATTCCAAGGTTGCATCTCCCTGTTGAGGAGTATCTTCCGCCAGGAATGGTAGTGTAGAAGCAGTCTTGTCCAAGTATTCAGGGAACCATTTATTGATTATTTTTTTGATAAATGCTTTCTGTAAGTTGTACAAATTTTATTGATTCAGGTGGTTTATATTAAAATAGATTTCATGTCGAAGAGGAAAAAATTTACCATTTCTAAAGAATCATTCTGATAATAATCATCTCCAACACCACCCATCTGAGGCTACATGGAGTTATAGGGGATGGAATATTTTCTCTAAATATCAAAAATGAGCAATGTCCAATGCATATTTGCTATGTTTATGGGGATGAAAACTTTTTCATTTAACTATATTTCATCCTTTACTAGTTTCTATACCAACATCTCTATTAACTTTTGGTTTTTCCAAGATATTATGCCCTATAAAAATGAATAAATTTAGACAAACTATTAATTACTATATTTACAACTTAAAGAATATAGAGAATATTACACTCACCATGACATCACTTGTTATCAATATTGATTTATCTAGGAATATTCTAGTTGTATTCCCCATTTCACACTTCTTTTTTATAATCTAACCATAAGCATCTATAACCTGATATCATTAAAAAGGAATAGAGGATGTCACACTAATTGAATATTAGTTTACAGTAAGTTTGGTTAACTTAAATACTCACCCTACTATTTGTCATGGTTTTGTTGAAAAGATAAAAAATATCATCCATTGCTACTGAATATAAATTTTTCTCAAGATTCTCATAGTATTTTTTTGGAGTCTCTGTCTCTTCTATGAATCATATTTTGGTATAACTTCCAACCCGATAAGAACCCTTTTATGTTGTGTTTTCTTTGAATCATTGGCTACATCGATGGTTTTTTCCAGCTTAGCTAGATCTTCTACTATTTTTTTCCAGTTTTTATTACTCTTCTTATTGTATTTTGGGTTTCATTTAGATATGTTGAATCCAATTTCTTTTGTTTTCTTACTCTTGATTTCACATTTCTAATCATTGATCGAGTTCGGCGAGTTTCTGTTTCCGATTATTCTTCTTGGCTGCTTTCATGGAGAGGTGTGGTTTTTTCAGCATCTTCTTGCACATGATTTACATCCTCCCAAATCCCAACTTCATTGGTACATTCTATTTGGTTTTCCTCCATTAGAAAAGGGTTTATTTCCTTATGTTCTTCTGGGATTTTATTAGGTATAGGTGTGGTTTTTTAATAGGTTGTTTCATGTGTTCTGCCTCCTACATCTTAGCTTCATTGGTACCTACTATCCGGTTTTCCTCCTTTACAGAAGGGATCATTTTCTATCCAGAAATGATAGATTATATTCCACTTGACTCTTTTTTGGGGTTGCCACTTATCAATAGATTATTTTTTGATTTTTTCAACCTTTTCCCTAAATTTTTCTTCCATTTTCTGTAGTTTTCTTTTCAAGGTTGAATTTTATTTCTCAAGACCTTTTATTTTTTCATCCTTGTCATCCACCTTTTCCTACTAGGAAACACCAACTTCCTTACTAGTTATTTTCTCCTCAGTAATTTCTTCTTGTTTTTGTATCTATAATAATCTTCTTTTTTTACATACCCATGGTTTAAGAAAATCATTAAATTTAGACTGAAATTGGGATACTTACCTCACTAGCTACAAGTTTTTGAATCTTTAGTTATTTATAGCAGTATCAAAATCTGACAAGATCCATTTTTTGAAAGGTGGATTGCTAGCTTGTTTATTTCCTTTCACTATTTTTCTTTCCTCACAATACCAATACTACAATAATAACAACCCTATAAAGAATAAATTATACATAGAAGTGAAAATAAATATTAATCCATACCAATAATGCGATAATAGCCCCTGTAATCATTACCCGCTGCTTGTGAAATTCTTTAATAGATCTCATAAATTATTGGTGTATTGCACGAGACTACTTTAGTGTTCTCATGTATCTCAAACTATCCGCAAAATTGATGAAACCTCATCTCAAGTAAGCACCTATAATAGGGAAAATACAATATCACATGTGTATAAACATAAAAGTGTTGTTGTGTCAACACGATCAACTTCTTCATTTCCCATTATAGCTTCCAAAAGAGCTATTTTGATTTCTTTTTGTGTCAACAACTTAACACATGTTTTAAATATCCTTATATACAACAAGCCCTTGGTTGGCTTGAAAGAGTAGGATTACTCCATTTCAGTTTCACCTTTTGTTATTCCAAATATCCTTTGGAAATCAACTTCAGAGAAATGTATTTCCACTCCACCAAATCGAAAAGAATTTGTTGAGATAACGTAGTTATCCAATACATAAAAAACAGAACTGTCTGATTTCTTACAGTCTGATGCTGATATAATATTGGATAGAAATTCTTGAAACATATTCCAAAAAGGACTATTCCACAATGAATTTTTATTTCATTCTTTCAATTTTGGTTTTATTTCTTATATAACTCTTTATAAAGATTTCACATTGGACCTAAAATGCACACCTGAAAATTGAAAGTAAGAACTTTACTTATAAATCATAAAACTTACAATAGGACTAGAAATAATAGAACAATTATGTGTTGAATCCTGTAAAAATTTCACTACAATATATAAAATAATGGAATTATTGGGGGCATCCACAAATTACAGTATAGGTTTGAAAGGTAGAATAAAATTGGAACTTCTAGTGGAAACTCCACTGGAAGTCCTGTAGGAAAGAACACAACACCCTACTGAAAAGGAATGTAAGTTCCAGTGGAAACTCTAGTGGGAGTTCCAATGGAACCTATAGTGGGAGTTCCAGTGGAAGTTACAGTGGAACCTCTAGTGGAAGTTTCAGTGTGAAGGATCGACACAAAATTCACTTCTGAATCCTGTAAAAATGTCACTATTTTTTTTGGGATTCCATAAATTACACTGTATGTTTGGAAGGTATAATATGACTAAAATTTCCACTAGAACTTCTATTGTAACTTCCAATGGAAGCTCCATTGGAAGTTCCAGTGGAAGCTCCAATGGAAGTTACACTGGGAAATAACAACATGAATTTTTTACTTAAGGTATCTTTGAACTATAATTAGGTAGAATAGGTTCCATTTGGAGTTTGATTAGAACCTCCAGTGGAACCTCCAGTGGAAGTTCTAGTGTGAAAGAACGACACAAAATTCATTTTTGAATCCTATAAAAATTTCACTATGAATATTTTTTTGGGGATTCCACAAATTACACCACATGTTTGGAAGGTAGAATATGACTGCAAGTTCCAATGGAAGTTAGACTAGGAAATAACAACACAAATTTTTACTTAAGGTAGCTTTACACTATAATTAGGTAGAATAGGTTTTAGTGAAAGTTCTAGTGTGAAAGAATGACATGACATTCACTTTTGAATCCTAAAAAAATTTCACTACTAATATTTTTTTGGGATTATACAAATTACACTACAGGTTTGGAAGGTAGAATATTACTAGAAGTTCTACTATAACTTCTAGTGGAAGCTCCACCAGAACTTCTAGTGGGAAAAAACAACACAAATTTTTTCATTAGGTAGATTTACACTATAATTAGGTAGAATAGTTTCCAGTGAATCGAGTGGAACCCTTGGTAGAGGTTCCAGTGGAAGGTCCACAGGAAATTCTAGTGGAACCTCTAGTGGAAGTTCCAGTGGAAGTTCTAGTGGGGAACAATATAACAATTCTTTGTCAACCCTGCAAAAAATACAATACAATATATAACATGTTTGTTTTCAGATTCCACAAATTACAGTGGAACCTCTAGTGGAACTCCCAATAGAACTTTCATGAGTACAGTTGAAAAATAGTTTCTTTTTCCTCTGTTTTCATGGGTTGCAGTGAATTCAAAATAGGGGAATTGAAATTTTTTGAATTGGAAAATTATAGACATACAACATTTATATAAAACTACTCATAAGAAAGATGTATTAAAAAGGAATGGTAACAACAAAATATTTAGTTTTTCCAAAATGGAATAGAGATTTTCCAATACATATTTCAGTATAAATAGATAATCTACGCCGCCTTCTTTAGCCATTGGTGCATGTTTTGTATAAAAAAGAGTGTTGGGGACTGATACTAAACACTACTAAAGTTGGGGAAGTTATCAGAGAAGAAGAATCACACCTTTGTATTGGAGAAGACTTGGGGATAATGTGATACTACGTTTGGTGGAGTCACCACCACCACCGAAGTAATTGGACTCACCGAAGTTGTCATTGAAGTTAGCTAGATTCATTATTGTCACCGCAATGCTGAATTCATAGTTGTCACCGCAGTCGCTGCAGCTAAAGCTCGATCTGTCTCAGGGATTTGATTTGCCTCACAAAAGGGAAAACCCATCTATGAATTGAAATGTGAGGAATGACATAAAGAAACGATCTGGTGGATGAAAATATAATAGAACACGTGTCCTTATCCCAGGGGTGTACTGGAATATCTAGTTAAAGGGTTAACTGGAGAGGATGTTGGTCCCGTGACGCTGCCCCTGACAGTCCTCCTCAGCAAATGAGCATTAACCATGGTGTACCCAAATAAATGATAGGTATAGGGATTCCCACATGAGCTACATGGTGCAGTTCCATTTGGAAGCCTCCTTTGCATTCCTGGGTGACTTAATACAATTGATTATTTTCGTTTCTTGCTGTAATAATTTGATTTAAGATGTCGATGCCCATTTGTCTGATCCCTCGATGACAATTGGCAGTGGAAGGATTTTTTTTATTTCAATGGAAATTTTTAAAATAGGGCATATACCTAAAAATTACAGATTTCATCATCTCAATTAATCACATGAAATTTAATTTGTGTGGTGGTATTTTGACCCATGGCCACCCAACATTTACACAGATTCCCTAAAATACCCTCATTTCAAGTGCCCCACCCACAACCCCTAGCTAAACCCAAATTCATCATCTCTCTTGTCAATTTTTTATTTTCCACTGATGATCTTTGATCTAATATATTTTTTTTCAAATTATATTGAAATTTCAATCCATCATCATCAATGCGATCATTACATTGATGTGAATAATTGTAGACACATATATGATACATTATTTTAAATTTAATTTTTTCATATACAGGTATAGACTTGCACTATAAATTTATGATATTTTTTTAGAACTATTACTGGTTATTTGTTTATACAAAAAAAAAATACATTAAAAAATAACATATAGATATTTTTTTAGAAAATTAATGAGTATATGCGTCTATACATATATTTACTCAAGTATGTACATTCACACACACACACACACAGACATATATATTAACAATTACAACATACATATATTACTATAATTATTTACAAATACACACACACACACACACATATATATATATATATATAAGTACATCAAACTATATGTATGTACATGTATTTACCCATGCAAGTATAAAATTATTTATATGTAAATAAAAAAATACATACACATTTACATACATATATCACATTAATATATGTATATATACATAAAAATCTATATAATTATACATACAACATAAATTTTATTGTATAAAATTTAGAATGTATTTTTTATACACTTTAAGTAGTAATTAAATTTTTTATACCAACATATCAATAGATATATCTAAAAAACTCTGATAATACGCACACACACATATATATAAATCAATGAATATGTGTGTGTATATATATATAATTCCTATATAATTACATACACACAATGTAAATATATATATATATATATATATATAATAAATGCTATATATAGTGTATACAACAAACACTTTAAAATACACTTATAAATATTTATATTTGTATATACTTATAAAGACGTATGATTGTAAATAATAAAACACATATATTTATATATATGCATGTTTATATCTATGTGTATGTATGTACATGTAATAATATTTAGATGTATGTATGCACATGTATTAAAATATCCTTATAAATACTTATATTTATATATACTAATAAAAACTATTTATCAAACTCATATATAGAAACCATTGAATATATATATATACACAAACATACATACAAACACACATACATACATCTATACATACAAATTAATATATCCATATAAATACATAGTTAAAAATATATCTTTAAGCACAAGTACATATGTATGTACATATAGGAATCTATATTAATATAAGCACATGAATACATATATACATATACAGAGGTATATACAAAAATATTAATTTAATTATTTACATGAATACAAATTTATTAATATAATTATTTACAACAATACATATACATAGTTACATACAAAAATAAGTACATGTATGCATTCATACACACATATATATAACTATACACAAATCTCCAATAGGTGATCTCTCATGGGAGATTCATACTATAAATCTCCATTGGGAAATCTCCCATGGGAGATTCATACTACAAATCAACTGGTTGTGCCCAAATTTACCCTACAGGTATGCGGTCGTTGTAGTACAGGTAGGGGTCGAATCCACATGGACCAAAGAAGGAACCTAAAGACACTATGATCTTGGAAGGATTTGGCTATGAAGTGGCCAACTATTCAGATTGAATTGATTTGAATAACTACTGATTTAATCTAAAGAAAATAAATTAAAACATACAATTACTTAGTCTAAAAAAAGTTGAAAATAAATTAAAACATACAATAAGAGTTGATTCTAAGTTGTTACTAGGGTTAGATTGGATGCATTTATTTTCTTATAACATTCGTTTCACTAATTCAAGATGTATCCAAAAAATGATATAATTCCTCAACATCATTCACCAATTTAATCCCTACACAATTCCAAGGCTAATCACCAATGCACTTAGAGGATCAATTTAATGATCACTACAAGGAATTGGATAGTACTAGCACTTGAAATGTGTCATTGTTAAAGTTGGCGAAGACGAAGAAGAAAATAAATCATCAAACAGAAATATTAAAATAATGAAATGATTACAGAAATTAAGATCATAAAATAACATCCAATCTGCCCCATGCAACTCCCTAGGACCAACCCATAAGGTTTTATCCCTCCATTGATTCTAGGATCTCAAAGGAAGCGGAAAGTAGACTCATAGGGGCGGAATTGAAGAAGCAAAAACAACAACAACAAAAATGATCACTCCACCGTTGTGTGATAAATTTCACAATTTCTGGTGTGAATAAATTCACACATTAAAGCAAAAGTATCAAAGTGATAATAAGAAGAAAATAAAAAGAGTAAATTAAGAACTTTTATTAAGAACTAATGTGATTCAAACAACTTACATGAGAATGAAGAACGATTACAACATCAAATGGAAAACATAAAATTATAATGAAATAAAGCACCCAAGATCCCTAAATCCTCCACCACTACTGAATTAAATAAAAAAATGAAGCCTTGGCCGAGCCCCCAACATCCCATGTGCCTTTAATTAATTGTTTTGTGGAAATGTGGGTGGAACATTAATGTAGAGAGACTTTTCCACTTCTTGCCCCGAAGTTGCATCCATCTTGCATCCACCGGAAATAAGAGACTAAAAGACCTTCTATAAGGCCTAATTTGAGTGGTCCCTATAAGACTTAAATGAATCCCCGGATGTAACCTAACATTATGTAAAATTTCATCCCAAAATAATAATCAGTTCGCAAGATATGATATAAATAGTGGGCTATTTTTCTGGGCCGTAGAATCTGGTCCAGAATTGAATCTTCAACTTGGGCCGCCTTAATCACCCCATTTAGGACGAATTAGCACTGGAATCAGAATGATTATTTGTTCATATATATGTATTATATCTTCACATTAATTTTGGGATTCATTGGGCCTGTATTGTGGGCCCCACTTTCCCATCAGTGAGATGATATCCAATCTGCCTTCTCCAGAATTGTTTCCTTTCATCGCCAAATATCCCCATCATCCTTTATGAATCCTCCATTGATCCCTGAATGAAAAATGTTAATATTTATGTTTATATCCATTTAACAAAATATCAAATTAAAATATGGATAATTAAATTCTTTAAAATCAGATGAAACATTGGGCCTAAATTGGTACATATTAGGCATGAAGTGCACAAATGATGAGAATGAATGTTCAAAATTAAAATCCACTAACTCAGGATCATAAGATCAAAAATGAACATTTAATACCCTTAAAATGTAATCAAAATATGTGTTTTTATTGGCTAATCATCAGCACTGGGAAATCTCCCATGGGAGATTCTCAGTGCTCATTAGCGCTGGGAAATATCCACCAGGTGATTTGCACATTCTTATATTTATATATTAAATTTGTAAACAATTTCATTAATATATATACGTGCATTCATAACCGTGGGTACTTATATTTATATGTATATATGTTTTTTATGTATATTTTTGTATAAAATTATATATATGTACGAATGCATGTATATAATATTATGAATATACTTATATATATATATATTTGTAAATAATTATATTAATATATATTCACACATTCATGTATGTATATATTGATATTTATATGTATGTATGATTGTATGTATATATATGTATGTATGATAATATTTAGATGCATGTGTGTACATGAATTAAAATATACCTAAAAAAATTTATTGTTGTATGTCATGACCCGTCCCAATGGGGCATGTGCCGTGATTACCCCAAGCCCGCCTCTAATAGGACAGTGGCTGGCGATCAGTGCCAAGTAGGCATATCCCACACATGGGAGGCCTTAGCATAATAAACACACACACACACACACAAACACATCTCTAAGTCCATACAATGCTGAAATTTAAAACAACTGATAACCATGAATTCATACATCTAGAATCCCACCACCATAGTACGATAACAAGTACTAGAAAGAAAAGGCCCAAATACAAGCCCACCATGAAGAAAATGAAAACAAGTACAACCTGTAGAATGAGCGAGGACTGTTGTCAAGGTAGTCGTAGGAACCCACCTCGGTATGTCTAGCTTACTAAGCTTCACCCAGTCTTGGTCCCTCTATGACTCCATCAAAAGGTTAGTCGTATGCATAAGACACAACACGTGTGGGAAAAGACCATGCAGAGGTGAGTACAAAAATACCCAGCAGGACACCTCGAAACCACTAAGCATATAACATCAATAATAATAATCAACCCATCACAGGTATATGTCAACAATATATATAACAAGAATATCCAGATAAAATCAAGATAGATACATAAACTCAAGATAAAGTCACAACCATAATTTCATCCTAGGATTCCTGCTCGAAGGTTCCACATAGAACTCATCTGAGAGAACACACTGCACGAGTTAGATATCACTGATAGAGTCCGTCTGAGATGTCATGCTCATCAGGTCTCATCATAAGAAGTACATGATGGAAGTCTAAAGAGAATGATACATGGATGGGGATCACACCCAAGGAAATGGGATATACTAATAACCCAATTTGGATTAATCCACTAAGTAGGAGATTGACGCTTGCATAGTGTTGGTCATGACGATACCAAGAACCCCACCTAGAGACACTACCATAGTTAAACCCTTTAACAGTGCACAAAAAGGGATTTAACAGTGCTAAAAAATATTATTGTTCTTAGAACCATTAAAGGGAGGGCCCCTTTATCAGCACTAGAAATAACGTTGAGAAAGACCCTACTATTGCAGTGTGCTGTTTGAATAATAACACACTATAGCAAATAAACCTGTATGAAAATACATCTGTATGTAAATTCATAATTTAATTGACATAAAATTTACATCACAAATACAAAAAAACACTATTATATACATTTTAAACAATGTTTTGTATAATTACACTTTCAATTAGTATCCACAAACATTTAAAAACATCAATGCTTCATCATATTTGGCACCCGTGACCCCCTCTCAAAAAAGCCCAACCATGGTATCAGTTTCCAAACAAACCACCCCAACCCGAGAAAAAGAATCCACCTGTATAAGCAAATAAATATTATGTTATTAATATTATAAAGAAATAAATTAAACATAAATATGAAAGAATACATTAATAAAATGTCAATTTTAAATAAAAGGACACACTTAGAGTCATACTTCTCACACAATGAGTTAGATTGATGTTTGGATAATTCCTATGTGTCAAAAATGACGGATGGATTGTTTTCCTAAAGTATTGAAACAATTTGAATACATTTTCTTGGTTTTGAGTATGTCACTTTTCTTTTTTACTAAAATTTCATTTTAAACTACAAACACACAACTTGAGTCATACCGGTCACATTGTGTGTATTTTTGATGTGAGACTAATTCATACACGTCATAAATGACTTTTGAATCATTGTCCTAAATTATTAAGACAATTTGAGTTCATTTTCTCAGTTTTTAGTGAGTGACACACATTTTGAACTAAAATGTCAATTTTAGATTGATAATGGACACTTTGAATCATACCGGGCACACCGTGTATCAGATTGAGGTACGACTAATTTCTACACATTACAAATGACTTATGGATCATTGTATTAAAGTATAAAACAATAAAAATGTGTTTTCTCATTTTTGAGTATGTCGCTTGTATTTTTTTACTAAAATGTCAATTTAAAATAAAAAGACACACTTGGAGTCATACTGGTCACACCATCTGTTGGTTTGAGGTGAAGTTAATTCCTACACATCATAAATAACTTGTGAATCATTATAATAAATCATCAAAACAATCTAAATGTGTTTTCTTGGTTTTGAGTATGTCACTTGTGTTTTTTACTAAAATTTCATTTTAAACTAAAAACACACACTTTGGGTTATACCAATCACATTATGTGTTAGTTTGATATGAGAATAATTTTTAAATATCAAAAATTACTTATGAATCATTGTCCTAAATTATCAAGATAATCAGAGTTCATTTGTTTTGTTTTTAGTGAGTGAAACATGTTTTGAACTAATATGTCAATTTTAAATTAATAACGGACACTTTGAGTCATACTAGGAACATGGTGTATCAGATTGAGGTAAGAATGAATCCTACACATTAAAAATGACTTATGGATCATTTTATTAAAGTATTAAAACAATTAGAATGTGTTTTATTGGTCTTGAGTATGTCACTTGTCCTTTTTACCAAAATTAATGTCAATTTTAAATAAAAAGACACACTTGGAGTCATACTGGTCACACCATTCATCAGATTATGGTGTGATTGATTCCTACATGTCAAAAATGACTTATGGATCATTTTTCCAAAGTATAAAAATAATCTGAATGTGTTTTCTCAGTTTTGAGTATGCCACTTGTTCTTTTTATTAAAATTAATGACAATTTTAAATAAAAAGACACACTTGGAGTCATACTTGTCACACCGTGTGTCAGATTATGGTGCATATGATTCCTAAATATCATAAATGACTTATGGATCATTTTAATAAATTATAAAAATAATATGAATTTTTTTTCTTAGTTTTGAGTATGTCACTTGTGTTTTTTATAAAATGACATTTCAAAATGGAAACACACACTTTGAGTCATACTGGTCACATAGTGTGTAATTTTGATGTGAGAATAATTTCTACATGTCATAAATGACTTATTAATTACTATAATAAATTATAAAGACAATCAGAGTGTGTTTTTTTAGTTTTCAATGAGTGACACACTTTTTGAACTAAAATGTCAATTTTAAATTGATAACGCACACTTTGAGTCATACCAGTCACACCGTGCATTAGATTGGGGTGAGGTTGATTCCTATACATCAAAAATGACTTATTGATCATTTTTATAAAGTATAAAACAACCTGAATGTGTTTTATTAGTTTTGAGTACGTCACTTTTCCTTTTTACTAAAATTAATGTCAATTTTAAACAAAAAAGACACACTTGGATTCATACCGGTCACACCGTGCATTGGATTGAGGTGAGACTAATTCCTAAATGTCACATATGAATTATGGATACTTTTACTAAAGTATAAATACAATATGAAAGTGTTTTATTGGTTTTTATTATGTCACTTGTTTTTTTTACTAAAATTTAATTTCAAACTAGAAACACATACTCTGAATCATACTGGTCACATTGTGTATCAGTTTGATGTGAGACTAATTCCTACACATAAAAAATGACTCATGAATAATTTTAATAAATTATAAAGACAATAAAATCACTTTTTCTTATTTTTTAGTGAGTAACATACTTTTTGAACTAAAATGTCAATTTTAAACTAATAACGGGTACTTTGAGTCATACCAGGAACACTGTGTATCATATTGACGTGAGACTGATTTCTATACATCAAAAATGAATTATAGATCATTTTAATAAATTATAAAAACTATATGAATTTATTTTCTTGGTTTTGAGTATGTCTGTTGTCTTTTTTACTGAAATTAATGCCAATTTTAAATAAAAAGACACACTTGGAGTCATACTGGTCACATCGTGCATCGAATTAAGGTGAGGATGATTCCTACATGTAAAAAATGACTTATGAATCATTTTACTAATATATAAAAATAATAAGAATGAATTTTATTGGTTTTGAGTATGTCACTTGTGTTTTTTACTAAAATTAATGTCAATTTTAAATAAAAAGACACACTTATAGTCATATCGGTCACACAATGTGTCCGATTGAGTTGAAGCTAATTACTACACATTTAAAATGACTTATGGATCATTTACATAAATTATAAAAACAATTATAATGTATTTACTTAGTTTTGAGTATGTAATGTGTGTTTTGAACTAAAATTTAAACTATAAACAAAAAACACACAATTCGAGTCATACCGAGCACACTGTGTATCAGATTGAGGTGTGGATGATTGAGTATGTGATGTGTGTTTTTCTTTTTTACTTTCTAAAACAAGACAAAAAAGAGATAACTATTCCATTTGGATGGAAGAGGAAACCCCATGTTGCTTGAAGTGCCTCATCCAAAAGCAACATGTTCTATCTTTTTTAGATTCCTGCAGATAGTTGAAAGAAAAATATGACTTACCAAAAAGAATCCATCTATATAAGAAAATATTTTTTATGTTAGTAATACTATGGATAAATAAATTAAACATAAATATGAAACAATACACTAATAAAATGTCAATTTTAAACTGAAACCACACAATTTGAGTCATATCAGGTACATCGTGTATCAGATTGAGGTATGATTGATTCCACTATATCTTTTTATCCTACAGTTCCTGATCATAGTACATGAGTGAATCATTCTTGTTGATGATGTTATTTCTTCATGATCTCTATGAAAATTAATAAAATAAGTATTAGATAAATATGATGAGGAAATTAACCAAAAAAAGTAGATAAAATTATGAGAAAATCAACTAAATAAGTTGTAGGAAGTCACATCTTCATGATATATGTGTACATTATGACACCAGGTATAATTCCAAGTCATTTATAAAAAAAATTATTTTTTCTTATGAAAATTATGACATATTAAAGTCATGATAGTACTAGAAAAATATAAATACGCAAAGGATTCATTAATATTTTAAATGAAATTGTAATTATCTTTGAAAATACCTCTTTAGCGATGCTAGTTTGTTGATGGTATATGACATATATCATAATTTTTCAAACATAATAACCATAATATTTTCCATTGATTTGTTTTAGAAATTGTAGAAACATTTATAAAAATAAGTAATTTGTTTTGATATGAGTTTTGATAGTGAAATCTTATTATATATACCCTAATACTTATCCACTTGTAGAAGTTAACAAGATCATTGTACGCATGGATTGTCCCCATGTCATGATTTTTATGATATTTAAACATCTCCATATCATAACAGAATTCTCATTAAAACATAATATAAAATATATAACTTTAAGTTTAGTTCTAAAATATTGGATGTAGTGTATTACAAATTGACAAACATCATCACGTGTGGTTGGTTTGTTGGGTATCCATGTAGTGAATCTTGAAAATAAATATTTGAAGTATCCAAATTGACCAAAATGAGTAACCAATGTTGCCTAAAAAACAAAAAGGAATAATTAATTAAAGGAATGAAAATATATTTGATATAATTAAATTGTAGATTTTTAACCCTACATCATTGGTAATAATAAGTGTCTGTAATCTGTAAGTTTTCTTTCAAATGATGTGGCTAGTTTTACCACTATTTCATCAATTCAATCTGAATCCAATGAGGGTAGTTATGTAGAAGTTTAATGAGGACTAATGAGTCTATATTTATGCTCATAGGGTTTTCCATTCAAATAGTATTGATATAGATGTCTGCAAAAAAATATTAATTGTATTTAGTCCTAATTAACATAGTAGATAAGCTATTGGAAAAACAAATCATGAAAACACACCACATTTATATATTTACAACTGAGACTCCTAGCAAGTCATACTTGAGGATTTAATTTACATTTTCAATATTAATGTAGTCTGTAATGGATTATCCATACATTTATTCTTCAAAATCAACTATGATATTAATACCAATTTGTAACCTTGTATTTGTAAGAACCTTCAATGTTAGTAAATTAGGATATTGAATGAGTGGGGTAAAGGTGATGTGTGAAGATATTTTCGATTGGTCGATTGATACTTTAGATCGTTTTGATTAAACATTTCATTTAAAACCATTATCTTTGTCCATATTTAATAATATTCATTGGTTCAAAACTTTTCTCATTAATTATTAAAGGTTTAGAATGAAAAATAAATTAGAAATGAATACCTCCTTATCAACTTGTTTTTTACAAGATCTGAAAATCATGCTAAGTATGTTCCAATAGATTTCTCAACCGTATGAATATCTGCATCATCAAGTGGAACAGGTAGTTCGGAACTCATCTCATGAGCTACGCTAATCCCCATTCTCACATGGCCCATTGAAAGTTGTCTTTTGTGTAGAGTATCTTCTTGGATATTGTACACGGTATCCCTCACAACAAGGTGATGGGTGGGTGCTGATAGATATAAATCACAAAAAAATTTACCTAATAGAATATCAAGTAATTAAAGGTCTTAGTGTCTTCATGATTCACATTTTCGAGAAATAATTATGAGAATATTGATTACCTCATCTAATACAACTATTTGATGAGAATGATTTACCTCAAAGATGGTGGGGTGGGGGGATCATCATGCAGTTATTATTCTTGAGTTGTTTCTTCTCTTTTATTTCTCCTCATAACATTTTCTAGAAACTCAGACTTCCAATTAAATTTTTCTTCAAGAGAATCTAATCGTGCATGTATCTCCTCCACTTGTTTATATTTATCCCCCAGTTCTTTTATTTTCTCAAAATATGTTTGGGGTTTCAACCTAAAACCTACACCTCTAACATGACCATACCATTCTAGCTACTTCAAGGCTATTAATATTAACTGGTCATCCAGTACAACTTATGATGATTCCTTTTTCTAATTCAGATAAAAAATATAGTAAAATAAGTAATCATTGTTATGCAATACCGATTTAAAGCACTTTTTTTATTATTTCATACTTACACATGTTTCCCACAATTTTTGTGTGATTTCATCTATTATTATCCCATATTTATTTACACATGCATCCTTCTATATAACATGATGTGGGATGTAAGTATATTTGGATTTGGATTCATCAATATTCATATAAATAGAGGGACATAATTATGTTGTTGTTTCATGTCACATAAAAGTATTACGGTATATTTAAAATATGTACCATTTTTTTTCAAGTGAAGCGTACCCCATCCCTGCTTTATGGTAGGGGTATGTTGGTTTTACTATCTATTTCTTATTTTTAGCACTCAGTTGATGTTTTATAAATTAATAATTCTTAATAAAAGTGATTAATACATGTATTGAAAAACAATGTATTACCATCCACAATATACTTGAAAAGATATCTCCTCACAACAACCAATAAACCCATCCCATGCTTCTTGGCTTATCAGGCATGCATACATATGTGGTGGGTGAAGGTTTATTTTCCCTTCAACATCTTTAATATGAAAATTTGTTAGAATTATGGAAAATACTATGCGATCCTTTCCAGTAATCATTAATAAAATTTTATTTCGGGAGTCATCTACTATAAATTCACTCTATAAGGGATAATGAAGAGTAAGTCAATGTTTCATTTTTTTAGTAAAATAAAGAAAGGATATCATAATTTTACCCTAATTTCTTCCTAAATCAATGTATTGAGAATGAGAAAAACATGGTTTTAAAAATCAACATCAATCGGCATGCGCTGTCGAGTGGTGAACCCAATGAAACTACTAAACATGGTCTTGTTGGGGTTAATAGACTGGCTGCTTGCATTCCATACGACCTCAAATTTGATGCCTTTGTTTCTCACCTAAATAATTTTTTCTAACACCTTAATGCTATGGTTCTCTTTATTTTTTAGGGACATCAGTTGTTCTCTATATACCATTTTCTCAGGTTCAAAATTGTCAATATGTTGTTCCTCTAGATTGGTAGCATCGACATATGCAGAAGGTTGTTGCTCCTCTGTATTGGGAGAACCAGTAGGTTGAGAAACCCGCTGTTCCTCAAGATTGGGAACATCGACATGTGAAAAAGTAATTATCTACATAAGTGGTTCAAAATTTAATTTAGATTATGTAAATGCAGTATTGAATAGATAATAATATGAGGTAACACAATGTATATTACAAAAAAATATAACATGATTTTTGAACTCTATTTTTTTAAAGGTTGAAGGGATTTGACCCCTCTATCAAGTATCTAAATCCCTTTATTGTGTTCTCCTATGACATAAAAGACCCCATCTATATTAGGACTTCTATGAAATGATTATGAAATCCCAATGAAAGGGTCATCCTCAGTTGAATTTTCATTCGACCCTTCAGTGGGTTTTGTCGATAATAGAACAATTGACCACTTTCAGTTTGTAGGATCTAGAATATAAAATACTTGTACTGCTCGTGATACCATTATAAACTACTAGAAATCAGGATTTTCCCAATGCTTGTATACCAACGGTTCAAAAGAACCGTTGGTATAGGTGATCTTTACCAACGGTTTTCATAAACCGTTGGTAAAGATCTATAAAAATTGAGTTTTCCCAACGGTTTGATGAAACCATTGGGAAAAATGGGAAAAAAATAGTTTTCCCAACGATTTAGTGAAACCGTTGGGAAAGATGAAGACTCCTATACCAACGATTCTACAGAACCGTTGGTATATATGGTATTAAGAGGTTTTTCCCAACGGTTTTTTGAAACCATTGGGATAACATAACTTTCCCAACGGTTTTTTAAAACCATTGGGAAAGAAAATCCCCAAATATCATCGATCTGCAACTCCAAAAATCTCAAAAAAAATTCCCTAACTAAGAGCTGGATGCACCCTCTCGAAATTTTTTCCCTAAACCTCAACCGTCTGGAAGGTTTGCCTCTAAATCTCGACGCAAACGCTACTTCCCAATACAACAGGTCTGATTTCCAATGATTTTTTCTTTCCGTTTAAATCGGTATGTGTGAGTTAATTTATTTTAGATTTGTTCTTCCCGTTTAAATCGGTACGTGTGTGTTAATTTATTTTAGATTTTTTTCCATTCTATTTTGGTGCAATCTAGTGTGTATTATGATCCCCTTACGAAAATAAGGCATATATAATTTTTGGTTACGGTTCGAACCCTACTTCCCAACCTTCTCTAGAGGGTACTAACTCTAATTTCCAACAGGACATATATCTTTGATTCAAGTAATTTTTGTTCTTCCATTCTAAATTGGTAGGTGTGCCATCATTTATTTTATATTTTTTCATTCCATTTTTCTACAATGTATTGTGTATTATGATTCCATTATGAACATAATCAATATATCATTTTAGGTTGCGGTTTTGTTGTGATTTATCTGTATCGAATAATTTTGGTTGATATTTAAGAGGTCAATATGATCCTGAGTTATTTTATCGTTGGTTTATTTTAAATTTAAGGTCTATTGACTTGATTTAGTTGGTTATCCATAAATACAGTTAGGGATGTCCAGGTGGGGTGGGGTGGGGGGATAGGTTTTCCAAGTGGGGTGTGGGGGGTAGGGGTGTCCAGGTGGGGTGGGGGGGGGGGGGCTGGGTTTTCCAAGTGGGGTGGGGGTAGGGCTGTCCAAGTGGGGTGGTGGTGGTGGTGGTGGGGGGGGGGGGGTTGTCCAAGTGGGGTGGGGGTAGGGCTGTCCAAGTGGGGTGGGGGGGGATTGGGTTGTCCAAGTGGGGTGGGGGTAGGGCTGTCCAAGTGGGGTGGGGGAGGGGCTGTCTAGGTAGGGTGGGGGAGGGGGATGGGTTGTCCAAATGGGGTGGGGGTAGGGCTGTTTGGGGTGGGGGAGGGTGTGCAGGTGGGGTGGGGGAGGGTGTACAGGCAGGGTTGTCCAAGTGGGGTGGGCAGGGTGTACAGGTGGGGTGGGGGAGGGGCTATCTAGGTAGGGTGGGGTGGGGGATGGGTTGTCCAAGTGGGGTGATGGTAGAGCTTTCCAGGTGGGGTGGGGTGGGGGGCTGGGTTTTCCAAGTGGGGTGTGGGGGGTAGGGGTGTCCAGGTGGGGTTTGGGGGGGGGGTTTCCACGTGGGGTGGGGGTAGGGCTGTCCAAGTGGGGTGGGGGGGGGGACTGGGTTGTCCAAGTGGGGTGGGGGTAGGGCTGTCCAAGTGGGGTGGGTGGGTGGGGGGCTGGGTTGTCCAAGTGGGGTGGGGGTAGGGCTGTCCAAGTGGGGTGGGGGGGGGGGGGGTTTCTAAGTGGGGTGGGGGTGGGGGATGTCCAACTGGGGGGGGTGGTTTGTTTATTTGTTTCAGTTTTAGTGGTGGTCAAGACGATGTCCAGCCTGATGATGATGATGATGGCGAGGAGTCTGATGCAGAAGAGGAGGGAGAGGAGGAGGGAGAGGCAGATGGCGAGGGCGATGAGGAGGGAGTTGAAGAGGGAGAGGATGATGAAGAGGGTAATGATGATGGTGATGATGGTGATGGTTATGTGGGACAATTTGATCCATTACATTTTTTACTAATATTACTAAGATTTGATGTTTAATCTATTCTAGTTGCTGGTTTTATCTAGACCCGTAGTATAGTATTAGAGTTTAGTTATTTATATATATATATTTTTTAATGGATTTCTATACTTTAGGAAAATGATACTTGGGTCATTTGTGACGTGTACGAGTCAACCCAGCCTCAATCCGAGGTGCGGAGTGGCCGACACCACTCGAAGTGTCTCTCTATAGTTTAAAATGAACTTTATTTTAATTGAAAACAACAACTGACATACGGAAAACCAACCAAACGCATTAAGATTCTGTTTAAACTTTAGGAAAATGTTCCATGAGTCATTTTTGACGTGTAAGAGTCAACCCTGCCTCAATCCGAGGCCAGGTGTGGCCGACACCACTCAAAGTGGCTCAGGTTTATTTGAAATAGACAACATTTTACATGAAAACAACAACTGACATACGAAAAACTAACTAAACGCATTCAGATTCAGTTGAAACTTTAGGAAAAAGATCCATGGGTCATATTTGACGTGTACGTGTCAACCTAGCCTCAATCCGAGGTGCAGAGTGGCCGGCACCACTTGAAGTGTCTCTCTATAGTTTAAAATGGACTTCATTTTAATTGAAAACAACAACTGACATACGGTAAACCGACCAAATGGATTCAGATTCTGTTGAAACTTTAAGACAACGATCCATGGGTCATATGTGATGTGTAAGAGTCAACCGTGCCTCAATCCGAGTCGCTGTGTGGCCGGGATCACTCTAAGTGTCTCTCTTTTGTTTAAAATGGACAACATTTTAAGTACATACAGAAAACTGACCAAATGGATTCTGATTGTGTTTATACTTTAGAAAAATGATCCATGGGTCATATATGACGTGAACGAGTCAACCTCGCCTCAATATGAGGCACGGTGTGGCCGACACCACTCAAAGTGTCTCTCTTTAGTTTAAAATGGACTTCATTTTAAGTGAAAACAACAACTGATATACAGAAAACCGACCAAATGCATTCTTATTCTGTTTAACCTTTACTACAAACATGACCTTTATCAGCGCTAAAAATGGCCTTTATCAGTGCTAGAAAAGCGCTGATAAAGCCAGCGTAGATAAAGGGGGGGTCCCCTTTATCAGCGCTCCGAAAAGCGCTGATATAGGACCCCTTTATCAGCGCTAAAAAAAAGCGCTGATAAAGGGGTCCTATATCAGCGCTTCCTTTATCAGCGCTCTCGTTTTAGCGCTGATAAAAGTTAAAAAATTTAAAAAAATTTAAAAAAATTTAAAAAATACTGCCAATCGGGGGGGGATTTTATAGCGCTTGAACCCCCCCTTTTACAGTGCTTTTCGGCCCCTATACAACACCCCACGCACCCCACGCACCCCCTCCACCCTTTAACAGTGCTTGATCCAATATTCCCCATGCGCGCGCACCCCTGCCTCCACCAGGATTTGAACTCGAGACCTCCCCCCTGCACGCCTAAGCCCTTACCACTACTCTATTTTGATTTACTTTCCAATTCATGATATCTCTCTCTATATATATTTATATATTTAGTTATATTTATTCGTATAGTAATATATATTTATATTAATATATATAGTTATATTATAATATATATAGTAATATTAATATATATATATATAGTGGTATTAATATATATCTATATCTATATATATATATATATATATATTTAGTTATATTTATTTGTATTGTAATATATATTTATATTAATATATAGTTATATTAACATATATATAGTTATATTAACATATATATAGTTATATTAACATATATATAGTTATATTAACATATATATAGTAATATTAACATATATATAGTTATATGAATATATATTTATATAGTTATATTAATATATATATAGTGATATTAATATATATATTTATGGTGATATTAATATATATATTTATAGTAATACTAATATATATATATATATGTAGTTATATTAATATATATATAGTTATTAGATTAATATATATATAGTTAGATTAATATATATATATAGTTAGATTAATATATAGGTATATAAACACTACTAGAAAAACAGGTATTTGCGACGGGGCATTTGCGACGGGATCGCGTCGCAAATGGCTTTTTGCGACGGGGGCCCGTCGCAAATAGCCCGTTGCTGAAAACGGCGTCGCAACAACACTTATTTGCGACGGGCCCGTCGCTAAAGCCGTTTTTTGCGACGGTCATTCTCCCCGTCGCAAATAATACTCCGTATTTTTGTAAAAAACTTTTAAAATAGTTTTTGCGACGGGACCCGTCGCAAATACCTTTGCGACGGTACCGTCGCAAAAACTATTTTTTTTTAAAAATAAAAAACTATTAATAATACTAGTATTTGCGACGGGCATAGTATCCCGTCGCAAATACTATAAATAGTTTTTGCGACGGGACCCGTCGCAAAAACTATTTTTTAAAAAAAATAAAAAACTATTAATAATACTAGTATTTGCGACGGACATAGTATCCCGTCGCAAATACTATAAAAAAATAAAAAAAATAAATTATTAATAAATTATTTTCATTAATATAATAATAGAATTATAATCCACAAATAAAAATAATAAATTATTAATAAATTATTTTAATTAATATAATAATAATAGAATTATAATTCAAAAATAAAAAATAATAGAATATTAATAAATGATTTAATTAATATAATAATATTAGAATTATAATTCATAAATAAAAAAAATATTAATAATTTATTTTAATTAATATAAAAATAATAGAATTATTTTACATTCAAATATTAAAATAATTCAAGTATTACAAAAAATATAATTAAATTATAATATTATAAAATTTTAATATATATATAAAATTTAATATTATAAAATATAAATAATATTATTATTCATATTAATATTGTTATTTAAAAATATAATATTATTAATATTTTATAATGAGACAGAAACTACGAATAGAAAAAAAATAATAATTTGATTTCACAAATTTTATAACATAAGTACAATCTCTAATCTGAAGGAGGGGGGGGGGAGGTGGGGGATCTGCAGATGGTGGTGGAGGAAACTCCATCCCTAAAGCATGAGTGAGTCGGCGCATGTACTCCATCTGCTCCTGATGCTGCTGCTGCCACCGACTCGCCTGCTCCTCGTACAACTGCTGCTGGCGTCGACGCTCCTCCTCATGCTGCTGACGCATCTGCTCCTGCTCCTGTCGGAGACTCTCTATCTGTGCAGTCTGAGATCGCAACTGATCCTCATACTGTGTAGTAGAAGAAGATGCACGAGCTCCTCTCAAGCTGGACGCCGACATCGCAGCACTGCCATAATAATCTCCGGGAGTCAGTCGAGAGCCGATACCAACTACCCGACCCTTCTCGAAGGCATACTGGGTGGCCTGCATCCATGCTGCTTCATCAAACTGACGGGCAGTGGTCTGATCTGATGACTCGGCCTGACTCTCAGGCCGGGCCTGTGACGCTGCGGCCTCATATGACTCCTATAGTTGCAATTTAAAATTAAAATTGTGAATATATTATATGCAGTTAATTTTTAAACTTGAAAACAAATAATACCGACCACGATGTGATGCTGACGATCACCTCTGAGCTCCCCAGTAGCAGGATCACTATACATCCTCCGATATACGTCGTACTCTGTAATATCGGGGTGCTCGACAGCCTATAAGAATAAAAAATAAACTGTTAATATTTATAGTTATATAAAATATTTATAAATAATGTACGTACCAGATGCTGTCTATGAGTACTGAAAGAACGACTCCCAGCTCGATGAGTCACCTCCTGTCTCCCCCGATTCTGCCTCCCCACCGATGATCTCCTTTGAAAGGCACCACTCAACCAGTGCGCACATAATCCATCCCATACATGGGATGAAATATACTCTGGTCGGTGTGCTCTACATGACTCGTCAAAATCTGACACTCCTGCTTTCTTCATCGCAGCTTTTCTTAAATTGTGAAAAAACTGACGAAGGCGATCACGCATGGCCACCTCCCATGCCTCGTGGATGGCGTCACGCATGGTATCCTCGATCGGATACTATAAAACCTACAAATAAATCAAAATATCAAGTTAGAAATGAAATAATTTTCAAAATAAAAATTATTTATTTACGTACGTACCAACCAATGGCCGAACATGGCCTGCTACACATCAATGAGAATCTGCTCCCATGTGGTCCACGGCTGAGAGAAATAGTTGCGCAAAATAGCGCTGCCCTGTCCGACTGCTATATGCAGAAAACTGAAAAAATAATAAACATTTATTATGTGAATAGATTAATGAAATCTTAGTCAAATCCACAGGTTATCACACAGGTTATCACACCTCCATGTGCGTGGATCAAACCCAAGACGTGGACGTCTCTCGGGGACGGGGTCAGGAATCATCAATCGTGCAAGACTGCGCCCCCTCCACGTACTCCCTGGAGCGCCTGCAGGCTGAGGGTCATCTGTCAGCAACTCATCCGCATCGAAAGTCAGGTCAGCATCCGCCAACTCACGAAATATGGCATCGTCCATCTGAAACAGAAAATATTAATGTTAGAAAATAATTGATAATTACTATTATATATACATATATACATATTATGATTGTATATAAATACCATGAAATGCTATCAGTGTTCATCTTCATCATCATCTTCATATATGTCAATTTCATATTCATATTCCTCCTCAACATCATCGATATCCATTCGAGTTACAGTTGCTTCATCTCTTACCATTTCAAATTCATATGTGACATCATTAACATCATCGTCATCACCGACTCTTAAATGTGGGGTGTCGTCATCGATACTCATGTCTCTTTGTAAAAAAATTTGATTTTGAGTACTCTCTTGAAAAAATTCAATTCTTTGCACATCAGTGAAAGCACATTCACTTTGACTAAACTGATTGTCACGAATTTTGATTTTTATTACACTCCACCAATCGGTCAATTCTCTTGATGTTGCACAGTACTTTGCGTAATAAACTTGATATGCCTATTGAGCCAATAAGAATGGTTCATTTACTGCGAGAACACTTTTACATTTAATATCGATGATTCCATGAGTCGGATGAACACGCACGCCTCTCTCTGTATCCAACCACCGACATTTGAACATGGTTATGTAATGTTGTCCAAGATAATAGAGTTCAATGATTTCATCAAGTATGCCATAAAAGTCAACTTCATTTTCTCGATGATGAGATCCTCTCAAGCTAACTCCACTGTTCATTGTTTTTTTTCGATTCCCCATATGCATGTGTGTGGAATCTAAATCCATTCACCACATATGCATTATAAGTTTTAACAAGTTTGGAAGGTGGGTTACTCAATACACACAGCCGTTTGTCAATTTTATCAGCATGTCGAGACACCTGAAAATTTGTGAAATAATTATCAATATAGTAAACTATACATTGAATGAGTTTCTAAAAGATAAATAATTTATGTTACCAGTTTTTGAAACTAGTGAGAGAAATTTTTCAGTCGACGTTCTTCGAGAGCAGCTGCTGTAATTTGTAGAATTTGTTTCTTGATATGATTATCATACAACCTATAAAAACCAAAGTTATTTACTGTAACATAAATGATAGAATAAGTGATATAAACACTTACAGTACAACTGATGTCATCTCTTCACAGTTGAGCAGAACATACGTATGAGCTCTCTGATGTTCATCATCTGAAAGCCAGCGTTCATAAACTCCACCGAAACCAAGCTCTGACTGGTTGAAAATAGATAATTGATTGTCGATTTCATCAATATTCCTCTCGTTCCGTACCATTCAGTTGTGTTTTGAAGGATACTCAGATTCAAAATAATGGGAGCAGAAAAGAGATATTTCCTCTTTCAAATAAGCTTCTGTAATAGATCCTTCAACAGATGCTTTGTTACGTACTTTTCTTTTCAATTTTTGCATGCATCTTTCAAATGGTTACATCCATCGAAACTGTACCGGACCTCCACATTTGGCTTCATATGGAAAATGTAACATCAAATGTTCCATTGAGTCGAAGAAAGACGGCGGAAATATTTTTTCCAGTTTACATATAATTACAACAACATCTTTTTCAAGTTTGCCTAGAGCATCATAATCTGTCGTAGCCGCACAAATTTCCCGAAAAAAATGAGACATGTCTGTTATGGAATCCCAAATCACAGAATTCAACAGACCTATTAATCCAATGGGTAGAAGTCTCTCCATTATAACATGACAATCATGACTTTTTAATCCAGTAATATGACCATTCTTTACACATCTACCCAAATTGGAAGCACAGCCATCTGGAAGTCTCAAATATGCAATCCACTGACAAAATAATAAACGGTTTTCTTTAGACAGTGTATAAGCTGCTTTTGGTTTCAGTAACCTTTCTGTTCTGACATTCTCAAATAGTTCCAATTCTGGACGCCTGCAAATTTGGGCAAGATCTAAACGTGCATTTACATTGTCTTTGCTCTTTCCTAGCGTATCCAAAACTGTATGAAACAAATTATCAAAACAGTTATTCTCAATATGCATGACATCTAACATGTGTCGGACCAACAGATCAGACCAATATGGCAAATCCCAAAATATGCTACGTTTAATCCAATTGTGTTCTTTCCCAAAACCAGAAATTTTCTGTTGGTTTATTGTGGGACCAAAAGTGATGGGGGGTAATGAAAATACAACTGATTTTAACTCCGAACCTGATAGCATTTTTGGAGGTCCATCCCTTTCAACTGTTCCTTTTCTGAAATGAGATCTGTTTCTGCGAAAAGGATGATCAGCTGGAAGAAATCTGCGATGACAGTCAAAATAACAAGGTTTCTTTCCATGAATGAGCATAAATGCTTTGTTCTCTCCCATACAGTAAGGACATGATTTCTGACCATGTGTACTCCAACCAGATAACATCCCATAAGCCAGGAAGTCACTTATTGTCCACATCAATGCTGCTCTCAGTATGAAATTCTGTTTCGTTGCAACATCATATGTACTAACACCAGTACTCCACAATAAATTTAATTCATCAATCAATGGCTTCAAATAAACATCAATATTTTTCTTCGGATGTCCTGGAATTAGTAAAGTCAAAAAGATATATGGCTCCTTCATCAACATCCATGGAGGTAAATTGTACGGAGTTAAAAAAACAGGCCAACATGAATATTGACTACCATAAGATCCAAACGGACAGAAACCATCAGTAGAAAGGCCCAGTCGAACATTTCTAGCTTCTAAAGCAAAGGATGGATGCACTCTATCAAAATGTTTCCATGAATCACCATCGGCTGGATGATTCAAGCTTTTATCGGTTGAAATATTCTCTTTATGTCATGACATCATTGTCGCTGTATTCTTAGACATGAATAAACGCTGAAGTCTGGATGTAAGCGGAAAATATCTCAACTGTTTTACAGGAATCAAACCAGACTTCTCGTGTTGTCCTTCTTTATATCTCAGTTTCCCACATGTAGGACAACTATCCAACGACTCATTTTCCCCAGAATATAAAATGCAGTCATTTGAACATGCATGAATCTTCTGACAAGAAAGTCCCAAATTTCGAACCAGCCTCTTACTCTCATAGTAATTTGCAGGTAAAACATTTCCTTCGGGTAACAGTGTTTTCAGCAAAGAAAATATCTGGTCAAAACAGGTGTTTGACATTCCGTTATCTGATTTGATAGCCATAAATTTTGCAACTGCTTCTAATTTTCTCATCTTGCAGCCAGGATATAATGCATCCTCAGCAGATTTCAACAACTCATAAAATTCAGACGGTGCTAACTCAGGATTTGAAGCTATATCAGCCGGAGTTTCTGTATGTTGAACAGATTAACCTGCAACATCATGTACTAAATCTTGAAACCGGGATGGATCCGGAATCAAGTTGGTATCACCTGCTCTAGAACTGCGTTCACCGTGTTGATACCAAAAAACATAATCTGGTTGAAAACCAAAACGCAAGAGATGTTCTACCACTTTGTCAAACGTGTCAAACGTTCTCAATGAACATTTTCTGCAAGGGAATTTTATTTTGCCTTCTGAAAAAAATTCTGAATTTGATGCCGCAAATGATAAAAAAGTCTCCACACCCTCAACATATACTGGATTTAAACCAGAACCGTTTGGATTTCTACGTTGATTTATCCATATGCGGTCACCTAATAATGATTATTGACGACCTCGTTGTTCCATATTTCTCTATAAAATATAAAAGCATTACTGGTTTTGAATAATTTGTTAGAAAAAACACTCAAGTAAAGATTGAATATATTGAGAATAAAGCAAAACATGTTACAAATATTGATAATTTTAATATTATATTGATTTTTTATTATTTTAATAATACTAATATAATTTTTTCATAAACATTAATTATATAATAATAAAATTATTACATTATTAGTATATTTTATTATTAATATTAAAATAACATAATTTTTTATATTATATACAATTCTCCTTTCATCTGTGTGTTTAACATTCTGTCTCCACATGTAATATTTGCATTCACTTTCACCTCTCCATTGGCGAGTAGGTTGATAATTTTGAAAAAGAATGCGAATATTACATGTGGAGACAAAAAGCACACAGATGAAAAGAGAATTGTATATAATATAGAAAATTATATTATTTTAATATTAATAATAAAATATACAAATAATGTACTAATTATTGGTAATTATTACTAATTATTACTAATTATTGGTAATTATTACTAATTATTACTAATTATTGGTAATTATTACTAATTATTACTAATTATTGGTAATTATTACTAATTATTGGTAATTATTACTAATTATTGGTAATTAATACTAATTATTGGTAATTAATACTAATTATTGGTAATTATTACTAATTATTGTTAATTATTACTAATTATTGGTAATTATTACTAATTATTGGTAATTATTACTAATTATTGGTAATTATTACTAATTATTGGTAATTATTACTAATTATTGATAATTATTACTAATTATTGGTAATTATTGATAATTATTGTTAATTATTGGTAATTATTACTAATTATTGGTAATTATTGCTAATTATTACTAATTATTACTAATTATTGGTAATTATTACTAATTATTGGTAATTATTACTAATTATTGGTAATTAATACTAATTATTGGTAATTAATACTAATTATTACTAATTATTGTTAATTATTACTAATTATTACTAATTATTACTAATTATTGGTAATTATTGTTAATTATTACTAATTATTGGTAATTATTACTAATTATTGGTAATTATTACAAATTATTGGTAATTATTACTAATTATTACTAATTATTACTAATTATTACTAATTATTGGTAATTATTACTAATTATTGGTAATTATTACTAATTATTGGTAATTATTACTAATTATTGGTAATTATTACTAATTATTCCTAATTATTGGTAATTATTACTAATTATTGGTAATTATTACTAATTATTACTAATTATTGGTAATTATTACTAATTATTGGTAATTAATACTAATTATTGGAAATTAATACTAATTATCGGTAATTAATACTAATTATTGGTAATTAATACTAATTATTGGTAATTAATACTAATTATTGGTAATTAATACTAATTATTACTAATTATTGGTAATTATTGATAATTATTACTACTTATTGGTAATTATTGATAATTATTACTACTTATTGGTAATTATTACTAATTATTGGTAATTATTACTAATTATTGGTAATTATTACTAATTATTGGTAATTATTACTAATTATTGGTAATTATTACTAATTATTGGTAATTATTACTAATTACTGGTAATTATTACTAATTATTGGTAATTATTACTAATTATTCCTAATTATTGATAATTATTGGTAATTGTTCCTAATTATTGGTAATTATTACTAATTATTGGTAATTAATACTAATTATTGGTAATAAATACTAATAATTGGTAATAAATACTAATTATTGGTAATTAATACTAATTATTGGTAATTATTGGTAATTATTACTAATTATTGGTAATTATTACGAATTATTGGTAATTATTGCTAATTATTACTAATTATTGGTAATTATTACTAATTATTGGTAATTATTACTAATTATTGGTAATTAATACTAATTATTACTAATTATTACTAATTAGTACTAATTATTACTAATTATTGGTAATTATTGTTAATTATTACTAATTATTGGTAATTATTACTAATTATTGGTAATTATTACTAATTATTGGTAATTATTACTAATTATTGGTAATTATTCTTAATTATTACTAATTATTAATAATTATTACTAATTATTGGTAATTATTATTAATTATTACCAATTATTACTAATTATTGGTAATTATTATTAATTATTACCAATTATTGGTAATTATTGATAATTATTACTAATCATTGATAATTATTGGTAATTATTGGTAATTATTGGTAAATATTGGTAAATATTGGTAATTATTGATAAATATTGGTAATTATTGGTAATTATTGGTAATTATTACTAATTATTGGTAATTATTACTAATTATTGGTAATTAATACTAATTATTACTAATTATTACTAATTATTGGTAATTATTCCTAATTTTTACTAATTATTACTAATTATTACTAATTATTACTAATTATTGGCAATTATTACTAATTATTACGAATTATTACTAATTATTACGAATTATTGGTAATTATTACTAATTATTACTAATTATTAGTAATTATTACGAATTATTACTAATTATTGGTAATTATTCCTAATTATTACTAATTATTACTATTTATTACTATTTACCGGTAATTATTGGTAATTATTGGTAATTATTCCTAATTATTGGTAATTATTACTAATTATTGGTAATTATTACTAATTATTGGTAATTATTACTAATTATTGGTAATTATTACTAATTATTGGTAATTATTACTAATTATTGGTAATTAATACTAATTATTGGTAATTAATACTAATTATTGGTAATTAATACTAATTATTACTAATTATTGGTAATTATTGATAATTATTACTACTTATTGGTAATTATTACTAATTATTGGTAATTATTACTAATTATTGGTAATTATTACTAATTATTGGTAATTATTACTAATTATTGGTAATTATTACTAATTATTGGTAATTATTACTAATTATTGGTAATTATTACTAATTATTCCTAATTATTGATAATTATTGGTAATTGTTCCTAATTATTAGTAATTAAATTAATAATTACTAATAATTAGGAAGAATTACCAATAATTACAAATAATAACATTATTAGTATATTTTATTATTAATATTAAAATAATATAATTTTCTAATTTATATACAATTCTCATTTCATCTGTGCGTTTTCTATCTCCACATACAAATAATACATGTGAAGACAGCAAACACACAGATGAAAAGAGAACTGTATATATATAAAAAATTATATTATTTTAATATTAATAATAAAATAGACTAATAATGTAATAATGTTATTATCCCTAATTATTGATATTTATTACTAATTATTAATATTTATTCTTAATTATTAAAAATTATTAAAAATTATTCCTAATTACCATTAACTATGAACAATACTAATAATTTAAATTTATTAAGTAATAAAACAATATAAACATAATTAAATTACAACTAATTAAGAATAATTGAAACTAATAAAAAATTAAAAATAAATATTAAATTAAATTGAACATAAATACCTTGAAAATTGATCTTCTCTGATCGTTCTTCAAAACTTTAATATCAGCTCCGGAGAAAAAAATTAAACTGAAGAAAAACTGAACTTTAGAAATATAACTTTGAGAGAAGAAGAAGATGGAATTTGAGAATGTTTTGAAAAAAACGGATGGGGGTATTTATAGGTTAGATTATTTACAACGGGTCCCGTCGCAAATACCTTAGCCGACATTTATTACGGTCAACAGGTAAATAGTTATTTGCGACGGGTCCCGTCGCAAATAACCACCTGCCGACATACTATTTGCGACGGGGAAATATTCCCGTCGCAAATACCTTTTACCGCCGCTGGTTATTTGCGATGGGAATATTCCCCCGTCGCAAATAGTTTTCCCGCGCAACGCGCGCCAGTTCTTTTGCGACGGGGAAAGCAATCCCGTCGCAAAAGCCTACTTATTTGCGACGGGTAAATACCCACGTCGCAAATAAGTTTTTAACAGGACTATTTGCGACAGGATCTATTCCCGTCGCAAATAACCCGTCGTAATTGCTCATTTTTCCCGTAGTGAAATATTCATATATTGGTATTTTAAATAAAATGGATATTAGTTATTATTTAGATAAAACTAATATATTTTATATGTAAATATGTTTAATTATTTATTTAAAAAATTTAATTTTTAGGTGCGAATATATAAAAAATATGTACATATAGTTATATATTTGATTATAAATAGCAGTTCATTATAAAAAAGGATGAAATTTCAAAGACATAATATCAATATGAATGTAATACCTTGGAATAAATTTAGTCCCCACCAAGAAAATCCAATAATACCCCCTTAAACGAGTTTGAAAATCTACAAAATGTTAAAAAATCTGGGTACCCCGACAAAAAACTCAGTTTTGGAGGCCTTCTGGGCCTCTTTTGCCCTCGAAAAACGCTTGACTAGGATCCCCCCAAGTCACAACGACGTAGGGCTCATCGCAGGCTTCGATTTGATATGTGGTAGAGCTCAAACGGACACCCGGATCAAAAGTTATGGCCGTTTGAAGTTTGAGTTGCGTTTTCAACATATTTTGGATCTTTTTTTAATTTTTTTAATTTTTTTAGTCCTCAAATTGTTATTAAATGACTATTACTCCATAATGATTATCAAAATATTAATTAAAAATATTTTTTTAATTTTTTTAGAAGTTATTTTCACTAAATATCTTAAATATTAAGTATAATAAGTGTAAATGTACATTTATACTTATCTAAAATATATTTAAAAATTATATATTATATTTATATAACAATATAACAATATAACTATATTTATATATTAATATATTAATATATTTTTAATTTTTTTTTGAAGCCGACCCTTTATCAGCGCTACTAAGAAAGCGCTGATAAAGGGGGGCGCTACGAAAAACTGTTTTTGTGGTAGTGTTAGTACAACGATCCATGGGTCATTTTTGACATGTACGAGTCAACCTAGCCTCAATCCGAGGCATGGTGTGGCCGTAACCACTCAAATTGTCTCTCTTTCGTTTAAAATAGACTTCATTTTAAGTGAAAACAATAAATGACATACAGAAAACTGACCAAATGCATTCGTATTCCGTTTAAACTTTAGGAAAAAGATCCATGGGTCAGATGTGACGTGTACGAGTCAACCCCACCTCAATCCGAGCCCTGGTGTGGCTGGCACCAATCGAAGTGTCTCTCTATAGTTTAAAATGGACTTCATTTTAATTGAAAACAACAACTGACATACGGAAAACTGACCAAACGCATTATGAATGTGTTGATGCTTTAGGAAAATGATACATGGATCATATATGATGTGCAAGAGTCAACCCCAACTCAATCCGAGGCACGGTGTGGCTGACACCACTCAAAGTGTCTCTCTTTAGTTTAAAATGGACTTCATTTTAAGTGAAAACAACAACTGACATACGGAAAACCAATAAAACGAATTCTGAATGTGTTGATTCTTTAGGAAAATGATACATGGGTTATATATGACGTGCACGAGTCAAACCCACCTCAATTAGAGGTGCGGTGTGGCCGACACCACTCAAAATGTCTCTCTTTAGTTTAAAATGGACTTCATTTTAAGTGAAAACAACAACTGACATACGGAAAACCAACCAAAAACATTCTGATTCTGTTAAACCTTTAGTACAACGATCCATGGGTCATTTGTGACGTGTACGAGTCAACCTCTCCTCAATACGAGACATGGTGTGGCTGTAACCACTCAAATTGTCTCTCTTTTGTTTAAAATAAACTTCATTTTAAGTGAAAACAATAAATGACATACGAAAAACTGACCAAATGCATTCAGATTCCATTGAAACTTTAGGAAAACGATCCATGGGTCATATGTGACGTGTACGAGTCAACCCCGCCTCAATCCGAGACCTAGTGTGGCTGGAACCAATCGAAGCGTCTCTCTATAGTTTAAAATGGACTTCATTTTAATTGAAAACAACAACTGACATACGAAAGACCGACCAAACGCATTCAGATTCTATTGAAACTTTAGGAAAACATTCTATGAGTAATTTGTGATGTGTACGAGTCAACCCCGCCTCAATCCGAGGACAGGTGTGGCCGACACCACTCAAAGTGTCTCAGGATTATTTGAAATAGACAACCTTTTAAATGAAAACAACAACTGACATACGGAAAACCGACTAAATGCATTTGGATTCAGTTGAAACTTTAGGACAACGATCCATGGGTCATATGTGATGTGTACATGTCAACCCAGCCTCAATCTGAGGCACGGAGTGGCCGACACCACTCGAAGTGATTCTCTATAGTTTAAAATAGACTTCATTTTAATTGAAAACAACAACTGACATACGGTAATCTGACTAAAAGCATTAGGATTCTATTGAAACTTTATGAAAATGATACATGGGTCATATGTGATGGGTTTGAGTCAACCGCACCTCAATATGAGTCGTAGTGTGTCCGGGATCACTCTAAATGTCTCTCTTTTGTTTAAAATGGACAACATTTTAAGTACATACGGAAAACCAACCAAACAAATTCTGATTGTGTTAATAATTTTGAACAACAATACATGGGTCATATATGACGTGTAAGAGTCAACCTAGCCTCAATTCGAGGCACGGTGTGGCCGACACCACTCAAAGTGTCTCTCTTTAGTTTAAAATGGACTTCATTTTAAGTGAAAACAACAACTGACATACGGGAAACCGACCAAACGCATTCAGATTCTGTTGAACCTTTATTACAATGATCCATGGGTCATTTTTGATTTGTAAGAGTCAACATAACCTCAAGATGAGGCATGGTGTGGCCGAAACCACTCAAATTGTCTCTCTTTCATTTAAAATAGACTTCATTTTAAGTGAAAACAACAAATGACATATAGAAAATTGACCAAATGCATTCGGATTCTATTGCAACTTTAGGAAAACGATCCATGGGTCATATGTGACGTGTATGAGTCAACCCTGCCTCAATCCGAGGCCTGTTGTGGCTGGAACCACTCAAAGTGTCTCACATTTATTTGAAATGGACAACATTTTAATCGAAAACAAGTACTGCCATACGGAAAACTGACCAAACGCATTAGAAATGTGTTGAAAGTTTAGAAAAACGATAAATGGGTCATATGAGACATGTAATAGTCAACCCTTCCTTAATCCAAGCCATGGTGTGATCGGAACCACTCAAAGTGTCTCATTTTTTTTTGAAATAAACAACATTTTAAGTGAAAACAACAACTGGCATACGGAAAACCGACCAAACGCATTCTGAATGTGTTGATGCTTTAGGAAAATGATACATGGGTCATATATGATGTGAAAGAGTCAACACCACCTCAATCCGAGGTGTGGTGTGGCCGGCACCACTCAAAGTGTCTCTCTTTAGTTTAAAATGGACTTCATTTTAAGTGAAAACAACAACTGACATACGTAAAACTGACCAAATGCATTCGGATTTTGTTGAACCTTTAGTGAAATGATCTATGGGTCATTTGTAACATGTACGAGTCAACCTCTCCTTAATCCAAGGCACGGTGTGGCCCAAACCACTCAAATTGTCTCTCTTTCATTTAAAATAGACTTCATTTTAAGTGAAAACAATAAATGACATACAGAAAACCAACCAAATGAATTCAGATTCCATTGAAACTTTAGGAAAACGATACATGGGTCATATGTGACGTGTAAGAGTAAACCCCGCCTCAATATGAGTCCTGGTGTGACCACCACCAATCGAAGTTTCTCTCTATAGTTTAAAATGAACTTAATTTTAATTGAAAACAACAACTGACATACGGAAAACAGACCAAACGCATTCAGATTCTGTTGAAACTTTAGTACAACGTTCCATGAGTCATTTGTGATGTGTACGAGTCAACCCCACCTCAATACAAGGCTAGGTGTGGCCGGCACCACTCAAAGTGTCTCAGGTTTATTTGGAATAGACAACATTTTAAATGAAAACAACAACTGACATATGAAAAACTGAATAAAAGCATTCAGATTCAGTTGAAACTTTAGGACAACAATACATGGGTCATATGTGACGTGTACGTGTCAAAACAACCTCAATCCGAGGCACAGAGTGGCCAACAACACTCGAAGTGTCTATCTATATTTTAAAATGGACTTTATTTTAATTAAAAACAACAACTGACATATGGTAATCCGACCAAACGCATTCATATTCTGTTAAAACGTTAGGAAAATGATCCATGGGTCATATGTGACATGTTCAAGTCAACCGCACCTCAATACGAGTCGTAGTGTGGCTGGGATCACTCTAAGTGTCCCTCTTTTGTTTAAAATGGACAACATTTTAAGTACATATGGAAAAACGACCAAACAGATTCTGATTGTGTTGATACTTTAGCAAAATGATCCATGGGTCATATATGACATGCACGAGTCAACCCCACCTCAATCTGAGGCACGGTGTGGCTGGCACCACTCAAAGTGTCTCTCTTTAGTTTAAACACTACTGGAAATACAGTCTTTCCCAATGGTTCTGAACCGTTGGGAAAGGCTGCAGAACCATTGGTATATGTTATACCAACAGTTCTGAAAACCGTAGGGAAGTAAGCCGTTGGGAAAGCTTTTACCAACGGTTTAAAGTGAACCGTTGGGATAAGGTGGGGAAAAATTAACCTATCCCAACGGTTGTGCCAAACCGTTGGGAAAGGTTTTTTACCAATGTTTCAAAGAACCGTTGGTAAAAAAAATTCAAAGATTCTATGCCAATGGTTTGAAACCGTTGGCATAGCCTATGCTGTGAAAATTTCACAACAGCCTGCAATTTTCATAGCAGCTATGCAATTTGCACGGCAGGTCTCATTTTGTGCATTCCCTCTCATTTTCAATCTAATTATTGTACCTAAAATAAACTAACACATACATATAAAATTATTGTACCTGCAATAACCAACTAACACACACATATATAGAACAAATTCATACACATTTAACATATAATTCATCATGGAACTATACACATCCATAATTAAATTATAATTCATAACATAATTATAAACATACATAATTCATTTAGAATTCAATTTAAAATTTAGATGAAAATTATATGTGGAATCTGGAATTCAATTCATAATTTGATCGGTTTTTCATATACCATATATTTTTACCTGAAATGATGTCCAGTTTAAACAAAATACATACACCTGGAGTGATACCGGCCCCACCGTGCCTCGGATTGAGGCGAGGTTAACTCGTACACGTCAAAAATGACCCATTGATCATTTTCCTAAAGTATCAACATATTCTGAAAGCGTTTGATCAGTTTTCCGTATGCCATTTGATGTTTTTTACTTAAAATGATGTCCTTTTGAAACAAAATACAGACAATTTGAGTGGTGCTGACCACACCGCGTCTTAGATTGAGGCGGTGTTGATTCATACACGTCACATATGACCCATGGATCGTTGTGCTAAAGTATCAATACAATCAGAATTGGTTTGGTCAGTTTTCCGTATGTACTTAAAATGTTGTCCATTTTAAACAAAAGAGAGCCACTTAGAGTGATCCCGACCACACCGTGCCTTAGATTAAGGCGAGGTTGACTCGTATACGTCACATATGACCCATGGATCTTTGTCCTAAAGCATCAACACATTTCGAATTCATTTGGTCGGTTTTTCGTATTTCAGTTGTTCTTTTCACTTATAATCCTGTCCATTTTAAACAAAAGAGAGACACTATGAATGGTGTCAGCCACACCACACCTCGTATTGAGGCGGGGTTGACTCATACACGTCACATATGACCCATGGATCGTTGTGCTGAAGTATCGACACAATCCGAATGCGTTTGGTCAGTTTTCCGTATGCTAGTTGATGTTTTTCACTTAAAATGATGTCCTTTTGAAACAAAAGACAAACACTTTGAGTGGTGTCGGCCACACCGCGTCTCAGATTGAGGCGGGTTTTATTTTTACATGTCACATATGACCCATGGTTCGTTCTCCTAAAGTTTCAATGGAAATCGAAGGCGTTTGGTCGGTTTTCCGTATGTACTTAACATGTTGTCCATTTTAAACAAAAGAGAGACACTTAGACCGATTCCGACCACACCATGACTCAGATTGAGCCTGGTTTGGCTCGTATATGTCACATATGACCCATGGATTGTTGTGATAAATTATCAACATATTTCGAATGCGTTTGGTCAGTTTTCTGTATGCCAGTTATTATTTTCACTTATAATACTGTCCATTTTAAACAAAAGAGACACAATTAGAGTGGTTCCGGACACACTGCGTCTCAGATTTAAACGGGGTTGACTCTTACATGTCTCAAATCACCCATGAATAATTTTCCTAAAGTATCAACACAATCTGAATGCGTTTGGTTGGTTTTCCGTACGCCAGTTGATGTTTTTCACTTAAAATGATGTCCTTTTGAAACAAAAGACAGACACTTTGAGTGGTGTCAGCCACACCATGTCTCATATTGAGGTGGGGTTGATTCGTACACGTCACATATGACCCATGGATCATTGTGCTAAAGTATCAACACAATAAGAATCCGTTTGGTCAGTTTTCCGTATGTACTTAAAATGTTGTCCATTTTAAACAAAAGAGATCCACTTAGAGTGATCCCGGCCACACCGTGCCTCTGATTAAGGTGGGGTTGACTCGTACACGTCACATATGACCTGTGGATCGTTTTCCTAAAGCATCAACACATTTCGAATGCGTTTGGTCGGTTTTTCGTATGTCAGTTGTTCTTTTCACTTATAATCCTGTCCATTTTAAACAAAAGAGAGACACTATGAATGGTGTCGGCCACACCACGCCTCGTATTGATGCGGGGTTGAAACGTACACGTCACATATGACCCATGGATAGTTGTTCTAAAGTATCGACACAATCCGAATGCATTTGGTCGGTTTTCTGTATGCCTGTTGAAACAAAAGACAGACACTTTGAGTGGTGTCAGCCACACCACATCTCAGATTGAGGCGGGGTTGATTCGTACACGTCATATATGACCCATGGATCATTCTCCTAAAGTTTCAACAGAAACAGAATGCGTTTTGTCAGTTTTCCGTATGTACTTAAAATGTTGTCCATTTTAAACAAAAGAGATCCAATTAGAGCAATCCCGGCCACACCGTGCCTCGGATTAAGGCAGGGTTGACTCGTAAACATCACATATGACCCATGGATCGTTGTCCTAAAGCATCAACACATTTCGAATGCATTTGGTCAGTTTTTCGTATGTCAGTTGTTCTTTTCACTTATAATCCTGTCCATTTTAAACAAAAGAGAGACACTATGAATGGTGTCGGCCACACCGCGCCTCGGATTGATGCGGGGTTGACACGTACACGTCACATATTACCCATGGATCGTTTTGCTAAAGTATCAACACAATCCGAATGCATTTGGTCGGTTTTCCGTATGCCAGTTGATGTTTTTCACTTAAAATGATGTCCTTTTGAAACAAAATACAGACACTTTGAGTGGTGTTGGCCACACCGCATCTCAAATTGAGGCGGGGTTGATTCTTACACATCACATATGACCCATGGATCATTCTCCTAAAGTTTCAATGGAAACAGAATACGTTTTGTCAGTTTTCCGTATGTACTTAAATTGTTGTCCATTTTAAACAAAAGAGAGCCACTTAGAGTGATCCCGGCCACACCGTGCCTCAGATTAAGGCAGGGTTGACTCGTACACGTCACATATGACCCATGGATCGTTATCCTAAAGCATCAACACATTTCTAATGCGTTTGGTCGGTTTTTTGTATGTCAGTTGTTCTTTTCACTTATAATCCTGTCCATTTTAAACAAAAGAGAGACACTATGAATGGTGTCGGCCACACCACACCTTTTATTGAGGAGGGGTTGACTTATACATGTCACATATGACCCATGGATCATTGTTCTAAAGTATCGACATAATCTGAATGCGTTTGGTCAGTTTTCTGTATTCCAGTTGATGTTTTTCACTTAAAATGATATCCTTTTGAAACAAAAGACAGACATTTTGAGTGGTGTCGGCCAAACCATGTCTTAGATTGAGGTGGGGTTGATTCATACATGTCACATATGACCCATGGATCATTATCCTAAAGTTTCAACGGAAAATGAATGCGTTTGGTCAGTTTTCCGTATATACTTAAAATGTTGTTCATTTTAAACAAAACAGAGCCACTTAGAGTGATTCCGGCCACACCGTGCCTCAGATTAAGGCAGGGTTGACTCGTACATGTCACATATTACCCATGGATTGTTTTCCTAAATAATCAACACATTTTGAATGCATTTGGTCGGTTTTTCATATGTGAGTTGTTCTTTTCACTTATAATCCTGTCCATTTTAAACAAAAGAGAGACACTATGAATAGTGTCGGCCACACTGTGCCTTGGATTAAGGCAGGGTTAACTCGTACACGTCACATATGACCCATGGATCATTTTTATAAAGTATCAACACAATCTGAATGCATTTGGTCGGTTTTCCGTATGCCAGTTGATTTTTTTCACTTAAAATGATGTCCTATTGAAACAAAAGACAAACACTTTGAGTGGTGCCGGCCACACCACGTCTCCGATTGTGGCGAGGTTGATTCATACACATCACATATGACCCATGGATCATTGTGCTAAAGTATCAACACAATCATAATCCGTTTGGTCATTTTTCCGTATGTACTTAAAATGTTGTCCATTTTAAACAAAAGAGAGCCACTTAGAGTGATACCGGCCATACCGTGCCTCAGATTAAGGAAGGGTTGACTCGTACACATCACATATGACCCATGGATTGTTTTCCTAAAGCATCAACACATTTCGAATGCATTTGGGCAGTTTTTCGTATGTCAGTTGTTCTTTTCACTTATAATCCTGTCTATTTTAAACAAAAGAGAGACACTTTGAATGGTGTCGGCCACACCGCACCTTGGATTGAGGTGGGGTTGACTCGTACACGTCACATATGACCCATTTATCGTTGTGCTAAAGTATTGACACAATCTGAATGTGTTTGGTCAGTTTTCTGTATGCCAGTTGATGTTTTTCACTTAAAATGGTGTCCTTTTGAAACAAAAGACAGACACTTTGAGTGGTGCCGGACAAACCGCATCTCAGATTGAGGCGGGGTTGATTAGTATACATCACATATGACCTATGGATCGTTATCCTAAAGTTTCACTAGAAACCGAATGCGTTTGGTCGGTTTTCTGTATGTACTTAAAATGTTGTCCATTTTAAACAAAAGGGAGCCACTTAGACTGATCCCGGCCACACCGTGCCTCGGATTGAGCCCGGATTGGCTCGTACATGTCACATATGACCCATGGATCGTTTTGATAAATTATCAATAGAATCCGAATGCGTTTGGTTGGTTTTTCGTATGCCAGTTGTTCTTTTCACTTATAATCCTGTCCATTTTAAACAAAAGAGACACGGTTAGAGTGGTATGTTAGTTGTTTATTCACATTATTCAAATACACTATTTGACTATGGGTATTTAAATTAATTTATTTATGAAAATTTTACATTTAAAATGAGAATATCAGAAAATTAATAGAAGATAAAACTTTTACTAAAAATCCTTGTGGAAATATTAAGGTAAACATGATTTATGAGAATCCTCATGTGTCTATTAGTGGAATGGTATTTACTTAAAATCTTGTGGACATTCATATGGAATATTTTTATATCATTATTATTATGGATTATATTTTAGTTTATTATTCTATGAAACATTTCAGAGCTAACTATGTCATGCCCAATGAATACAACCCTTTTATAACATACCAAGAATCTATGATATTGATTAGATGTGTAAATGTGATTTACATTGATTATCATGATGAAAATAAATAAAATATATATTATAGATTTTATAGTAGTAAATGAAATCAAGGAGGGGGGGGGGCTGTCCGGTGGGTGTCAGGGGGGCTGTCTGGGGACCAAGGAGGAGGGTGGGGGGGCTGTTCGGGGGGGGGGGGGGGGGGGGCTGTCCGGGGGTGTTCGGGGGGCTGTCCGGGGTCCAAGGAGGAGGGTGGGGGGGGGGGATTTCTGGGGGGATGTCTGGGGGGCTGTCCGGGGGGCTATCCGGGGTCCAGGGAGGAGGGTGGGGGGGCTGTTCGGGGGCTGTCCGGGGGGCTGTCCAGGGACCAAGGAGGATGGTGGGGGGGCTATCTGGGGGGGGTGTCCGGGGTCCATGGAGGAGGGTGTGGGGGCTGTCCGGGGACCAAGGAGGATGGTGGGGGGGGGGGGGCTGTCCAGGGGGCTGTCTGGGGTCCAAGGAGGATGGTTGGGGGTTGTCCAGGGTCCAGGAAGGAGGGGGTTCCCAAACACACAACCACTAAAAAACAACAACATCCATAAAAACAGATAATATATAAAAATAACTCAACTCCAATACTATACTACGAGTCAAGATAAAACCAACAACTAGAATAGATTAAATATCAAATCTCAGTAATATTAGTCAAAAATGTAATGGATCAATTTGTCCCACATCACCATCACCATCATCACCATCATCATCACCCTCGTCCTCGTCCCCATCATTGTCCTCACCCTCCTCAGCGCCCTTCTCCTTTCCCTCACTCTCCTCCTCGCCCTCGCCACCTGCCTCGCCCTCCTCTTCTCCCTCCTCTTCCGCATCAGACTCCTCACCATCATCATCGTCAAGCTGGAAATCGTCCTAACCAACACTAGAACTGCCACCTGGTGCACCATATATAGAACGTATCAACGAAATATATTCATCAAAAGATAGGCTGGCCTCTGCTGTAAGTGTTGGATGTAGAACTTTAATAAATTTCATAAACGCACTGTTTTCCCTAGAAGACTGTTCTGCTGTCTCTGTGGCCCTTTTCTTAGTATGTTCTTCCTGTGCCCTAACTTGCTGCAGCTCGGTGGCACTACATCTTGTACCTGAGGAGGGCCAATACCTCATCGGGGCTATCCTAGGTCGACAACGTACTCTGCTAGGATGCTCCTCTCCCAACACCGGATGTAAGTGATCTGTTTGTCCAAAATTGTCTGCTTCTTGGGCATCGAGGGCCTCTAAAGAAACTTTTTATAAATATAAATATATTATTAAGTTACAAAATAGATATTAAAATATAAAATCAATAGATTAAAACTTACAATCTGCTGCTGAGTCGCTTCGTTGACGGAACTTCCATCCTTTTTCCATCTACTCGAGCAAAACAGTTTTGCTCGAGGCACACGTCCTTCAATATTCTATATTTGCCTCTAAAATGACATTGAAAACTAAAGTTATATGAAAACTTTGGCAAACGATTAAATAATTGAGAAAGCAAAAGAAAATTTAAGTCGTAAATAAAACTTATAAAAAATTATTATACCTGCTTCCCCTCATGATCCGGCATCGTAGTACGTCCTAGTGTGTGGAGGTATTTTTTTGAATCAATGTTTTTTTATATTTTTTCCAGATGATTCCTAAATAAAATTTGATAATGAAAAGGATAATATTAATGCAAAACATGAAAGTTATTATTTAAATACCTCAAATGTAATTCATACCTTAAACTGGGTACTCGTCCAATGAGTAATCATCTGACGATACTGCTCTATAGGACAATCATCCACGACTGGTACCGCCTCTAAATCAGTGCCAACTCTAGCATGACATGCAATATACAACTCATTCTTGTAGGCTCTCCAAATATCTCCTAAATCCTTTAGACGTTCCAATCGATCACCCTCACCATCGGGAAAATTAAATCGAAGCTGACATCAAAATATTAATTCATATAAATACAAAAATAATTCATGGCATTAAATACAACAGATTTTTTTACCCATATCTCTGCCCAAGCTCTATCCTTTACCTCATGTGGAAAATGTCTCCACGATAGCGGGCTGACGAGAATGATGTCGGAGTATTTGGTAAGCATCTCTAAAAAACTCCGACATTGCTACCCTGATTTCTCAACCATTTGGTTGTCTTCATTGTAATCCACCATAACATGTGTGCGGCGGTTCCACACCGAACGCATGCGTGTACGCCCACTCCCCCACCTCCTGTCAGTAGATGTATCTGTCATGAAAGAAAAACAAATATTTTATCAAAACATTTTATAATGAAAATAAATATTGCTATAATTTTTTTTAGGGTTTTATAAATATACCTGCGCCAGTCTGATCGCTGAGCACCGCCGGATCCACAGAAACTGATGGAACACCCTGTGGTGGAATAGGAGTCGAAGACGATGGAATATAGAAGCTCAGAGATATAGAAGTAGAAGGAAAAGAAGATGGGACAACTGTATGATAAGATTCTGATAGGGGAGTGGGAATCATCATGGGATGTGAAAATGATGGGGTAGAAGATGCAGAAGGTAGCGAAAACATGGGAGGCCTAAATATCCCGTGTGTCCCTAACGACAAACCGGGATCAGAATGTGGGAAGGATGACATGTTAGTGGGAGGGGCAGGGTCTAGTTGGGCACGCACAGATGTTCGTCCACCTCTGGTACGAACCCTCCTCGTACCACCGGCTTGAATACTAGGACCAGTACTAGGCTCCTCGTCGAATAACTGTTGACGTATAGGTGGATCATAAAAAAATGTTTACAAAAAAATTAATCACATGACATTATATATTCTTTATATATATATATATATATTTGAAATAAAGTACTCACTATAGGCACTAATGGTGGAACGCCCATCTCCGCCATCCGACGATTGTTCTCCATCATTTTTTTCCTTCATCTCTCTTCAATTGGCTGCATTTCCTTCTTTTGAAAACAAATATGTAATTAATTAGAAAAATGAAACTAATGTGTAAACCAAGAAACTAAATATATGAGGGAATAGGGGGATTCATTGGTAATTTATCTATCAATTGTTTTAGAAGATCTTGAATGAATTTAATAAATCATACAAGTTGTAATGTTCACCAAGTTAGAAATATTGTTTGACTAGGTTTGAATACAATTCAATTCCAAATTAGAAAATGCAATTAAAATAAAACAGAAACCAATAAACATTGAAAATTCACATAACGGTCAAGTCAACTAAAACATATTTGCGATCAATACTAAATCAATTTTAATATTACCAACCTTAACAACCCAAATCGAGGTAAACCAAAAGAATTGAGAACATGGATGAATGATTCTATATATTTTCAACCACAACTTCAGGTTCACAATCAACTCTGAAAATTGAGCTATTGGAGTCATCAAAAGAAATAAATGGATTGGTTCCAATGGCAATAGGGACAATGTCAATTCCATCATCACCATCATAAAAAATATGTCTTAAAATTACTTCAACTATGACACCAAATTCAGGTTGAAGTTGGTCTTTGACATAAAAAACTTGTTTAGCCACTGATGCCAACACATATGGTTCTTCGGTAACAAGAGTGCGAGTCATATTAATTACTCTAAATCCACAATCATCAATAAATGTGCCATGTCTCGTCATCGAATCAAACCAATGGAATTTCATCATTGTGACTCGTCCATGAGAGTAATAATACAATATTATTATTTTCTCAATGACTCCATAATAACCCACATTTTCAAATTACGGTCTACTATCTGATGCATTGGCATAACAATCTGTTTTGGCAGTAACTATAACACCATCATGTTGTGTTCTCATGTTCTTTACTCGTTCAGTGACAATAAATTTGTACCCATTGATAACAATTGATTTACAGTCACGAACCATAGTATTAAGACCAAAAGCCAAAGATCTTATTTCCTCAGAGGTAGAGTCAGTAGACAAACTCAATACCTACAATATAAATGACTGTTAAACTTAATTAAATATTGAAATAATTAATTTAAACAATAATATTTTTACCTTCAATTTTAACCAAGCAGAAAACTCTTTGCTATGCAAAGTCTCTCTCCTTCTCAAAGATAAAGAATGACGCTTTCTATTTATCATTGTTTTATGTTCCCTATAGATAAAAAATATGAATAGTTTAACATATATATATGTAATATATACATATTCAATTTAGTTACCTCATATAGTCATCGAACAAATCACAGTTGAACAAAACTGTGCGATGTGCCATCTCCCGCTCTTCATGGCTTAATGTATTCAATGTATATGATCCAGGAATTCCTCCTGTTTGAGGAAGTGATGGAAAACTGGGTTCAATTTTATCATACTATTATTCATTTCTCATTGGTCTGTTTATTCTTGTAGTAAGATCAGACAAATACATTGAACATTAATCCATACATTCTTGAGCCAAGTAACCGTTCACAATAGAACCTTCGGGATGATTCCTGTTTCGGACATAATACTTTAATATGTACATATTTATTTCAGTTGGATACATCCAACGAAAAGAAACAGGTCCTCCGAGAAGTATTTCAGTGGGAATATGGACATTCATATGCAACATGCATGTGAAAAATGATGGAGGAAATATTTTCTCCAACTCACACAAAATTAATGGGGCATTCGTCAACATTTTTTGCAAGAAAGACTTGGACAACTTCTTAGCACAAAGATCTCTAAACAAATGGCACAACCGAATAACAGTCACCCTTACATTATTGGAAAAAAGATGACGGATTTCTATTGGAAGCAACTCATGCAGTAGAACGTGATAATCATGAGTCTTCAAAGATTTTAGATTCAACTCTCTTTTATTGAACCATTTATATATGTTGCTTGAATAGACATCAGGAACTCTAATAGTCTCTAATACTTCCAGAAATTGTTTTTTTTTCGTAGGTGTCGTCACATAATAAGCACATGGAAGTTTCCATTTATTTTCACTGATACACACAGGATGCAATTCTGGTCTGATGCCCCAATCCACCAAGTCACGCCGAGATCATAAATCATCTTTTGTCTTCCCCTTGACATTTAGAAGAACCAAAAGCAACATTTCGCATATATTCTTTTCAATATGCATTACGTCTAAGCAATGACGTAACAAATTGGTTGACCAATAAGGAAAATCAAAAAAGATACCCCACTTCCTCGAATTGTAACAAGTTTCAATGGAAACATTCTTTCTCTTTCCAAATTTCATTTGACTCTTCTTAAATGAAAAACTAAAATCTTTCAATTCATTAAGCACATCAGTTCCAGACATACACTGAGGTGGATCATCAGTCTCTATGGTATTATCAAATCTTTGACGATTCATTCTATATGAATGATACTTTGGAAAGAATTGTCGATGTCCCATAAAACTGAAACTACAGCAATGTTTCAGTCTTTTGGATCGTGTATTCTTCATACAAATTGGACATGACATTTTTCCCTTCGTTCTCCATCCAAACATCATTGCATAAGCCAAAAAATCATTGATCGTCCACATAAGTGCAACACACATCTGAAATATGTCTTTCGAACATGCATCGTATGTGCACACACCCACATCCCAAAGAAGTTTAAACTCTTTTATTAAAGGTTGCATGTATACATCAATATCAATGCCGGGATCAGAAGGACCAGATATGAGTATACTCATGAAATTGAAAGGTTTTTTCATACACAACCATGGGGGAAGATTATAAATGTGTATAAAAACTGGCCATGTGCTGTGCGAAGTAATCATCTGCCCAAATGGATTAAAACCGTCGCATGAAAGACCCAGACTCACATTATGCACGTCAGCTGCAAAATCAGGATGTCCAACATCAAATCTCTACCATGCAAATCCATCTATAGGATGAACCAACTCATCATTAGTCTTCTTTCTCTCGGTATCATTCCATCTCATTTTTATTGATATTTCATCAGACATAAAAAGATTCTGGAGTCTGGGGATCAATGGAAAGTGCCACATTACTTTCTGTGGAACGTGGGATGGTGTTCCATCAGATTTTGACTTTCAACGGGATGTGCCACATTTTATACAATCATTTCGTTCAACGGTTTCCTCCTAGAATAAACTGCAATCTTTCGGGAAATCATGAATTTTGTTTCTTGAAAATCCAAGTTCCTCAACTAACTTCCATGCCATATAGTGGTTTGAGGGAATATCTACATCATCTGGAAGTAAATCCTTCAAGAGGGTAAGAATGTAATTGATTTCTGTATTAGAAATCCCATACATAGTTTTCCCATGAAACAATCGGATTTAAAATTACAACTTTTTCATTTTATCGCATTGTCGATATACTGGAGTCATGGAAGCATCATTAAATTTTTTCACCCTATCAATATCATCATTTTCACTAGATGCATCAGCTGTCCTCATATCGAAGTCTTCTTGAGTCGAAATCCTTTCTTTTTCATGATGAAGAATAAACTTAAACCGATCATATAACAAATTCTCCATTCCAGTCCTTTCATTTCGATCATCACCAATTTGAGATTTCATTTTCTCCCCATTGTGATACCACACAAAGTAGTTTGCTTGGAAAACTTTTTTGGTTATGTGGTAGATGACTTCTTCACAGCTTAACCAAGGTCTACCAACACAATTGGAACATGGGCAGTGTATGCGACCACTATCTGAAGCATTGTGAAATGAAAAATCTATAAAGCTCTCCAAATTGTTTTGAAAATCGATTGAGATCCGATTGGTTTCATACATCCAACTTCTATCCATTCTGTAAAAAGAATTTATATAAGTCATTTTGTCATAAAAAATTCAATAGTATTGAACTTTAATAGAAAATACATTTAAGCAAATGATAAAGGAAGAAAATAATCAAGGTATCAACTATACATGTGAAAAAAACATACTAATGTGTTATTGAAAAAATGTAAAACCAACAAGAACTTAATGTGTTATCACATCACAACATGCCTCATCCCATAACCATATTAGTAGGGTATCATGAACATGAATAACATCAAACTTGTGCCATCCTCCTACCATACATGACCCCAACCACATGCCACATCTTATTATAGCCTTATCACATCGCACCTCACCTGAAAAAACTAGGGAAATCATTGTACATCTCACCTGAAGACACATGGACAATCACATCGCATCTTGCCTAAAAACACATGGTCAATCACTTATGAAGGAAGAGTAGGGAAGACATAGTAGCTATCCAACCATATAACCACCATCATAGATATTAGAAAAAATACCCATAACTCAAAACCTATGATCATTGGTAAGTTTATCCAACTCTGGTTGGGAATGTGTAGAAATAACATAAAATACATGATATATAGATAACACAAAATACCCAATCTATGGGTTCACATTAACTACATAATCACACACTTCACTACTACCATACAACACATAAACCATCACAACCACTTTCACCACTATATGCAACACACCACACCACCACCACACAAGACACATAACATTTCCCACTTTCATTTATAAGCCACTTCATTCACACTTACATTGTCCATTCATTTAATGTTAAATTAATTAAATCCATTTACCACACATCCATTTATATTCCATATCATTTATTTACTATCTTGTTTTTTTGTTTTAACAACATAATTTATTCCATAGATAACCAGGAAACTAATAAAACCACCACACAATAACTCACCATCTCACAATAACCATCGTCACCATGTTACATCGGCCAACCATCTCACAAAAACAACCACATATCACAACAAAAATATTGCACATCACAAACCACCGCACAAACAAAACCACCTCACCACATCATACACCACAACCTCATCACACAAAACCTCCACACGACACAACACCACCACACATCATCACTATCACACAACTTCACATGTCACATCCATGCCCACTAACCATCACATTACAACCCCACATATCACAAAGCCAAACTGGTCACCTCAATTACCATACAACAACCTACAACATACAATGAAACACAACAAAAAACCTCTCATAGAAGAAACATACCCCAACTTCCACAATTTATTCAAGTTCTTCTATTACATTAACCCTTTATTTAGCATGGACATTATAACACAAATGATATTCCATGGGAAACTAATTAATTAACAAAATATTCGTTCATTTCCCTATTTTTCAGGGTGAAATCACATCAAAATCAAAACTTAAAACTAAAATATTAGATCAATAACAATAAAAAAAAAGGTAGAATATGTGTATAAAGAATAAAATACCTGATTTGAGATGATTCAGATGGATTTTCACCTGTTCGGATGGGGGAGTTAGAGAGATGAGCCGAGCGCTGGATTGATTTTAGGGTTCTGTCGCAACTGGGGGAGAGTAGCGAACCGATTGTATTTGGGGAAAATATTTACCAACGGTTTTTAAAAACCGTTGGGAAAGGGGTGTTCAGGGTAACCTTTCCCAATAGTTTAACAGAACCGTTGGTAAAGGGGTACCCTTTCCCAATGGTTTTATGAAACCATTGGGAAAGGGTAACTTGAACACCACTTTGCCAACAGTTTTATGAAACCGTTGGAAAAGGGGTACCCTTTCCCAATGGTTCTAGTGAACCGTTGGGAAAGGGTTTCATAGTCCTTCTTTACCAACGGTTTAAGCAAACCGTTGGTAAAGAACCGTGGGTAAAAACCACATTTCCAGTAGTGAAAATGGACTTCATTTTAAGTGAAAACAACAACTGACATACAGAAAACAGACCAAACGCATTGGGATTCTATTGAACCTTTAGTACAATGATCCATGGGTCATTTTTGATGTGTACGAGTCAACCTCGCCTCAATCCGAGGCATGGTGTGGCTGGAACCACTCAAATTGTCTCTCTTTCATTTAAAATAGACTTCATTTTAAGTGAAAACAATAAATGACATACGTAAACCCAACCAAATGCATTCAGATTCCATTTAAACTTTAGGACAACGATCCATGGGTCATATGTGACGTGTATGAGTCAACCTTTACTCAATCCGAGGCCCAGTGTGGTCGACACCACTCAAAGTGTCTCACATTTATTTGAAATGGACATCATTTTAATTGAAAAAAAACTACTGGCATATGGAAAACTGACCAAACACATTCGGAATGTGTTGAAAGTTTAGAAAAACAATCAATGGGTCATATGTGACGTGTATGAGTCAACACTGACTTAATCTGAGCCATGGTGTGACCGGAACCACTCAAAGTGTCTCATTTATTTTTGAAATAAACAACATTTTAAGTGAAAACAACTACTGACATACGGAAAACTGACCAAATGCATTCTTAATGTGTTTATGATTTAGGAAAATGATACATGGGTCATATGTGATGTGTAAAAGTCAACCCCACCTCAATCCGAGGTGCGGTGTGGCCGTCACCACTCAAAGTGTCTCTCTTTTGTTTAAAATGGACATCATTTTGAGTGAAAACAACAACTGATATACGGAAAACTGACAAAACACATTCGGATTCCATTGAAAATTTAGGAAAATGATCCATGGGTAATATGTGATGTTTATGAGTCAACCCCGCCTAAATATGAGGTGCAGTGTGGCCGTCAAAACTTGAAGTGTCTTAGTTTTATTTGAAATGGACAACATTTTAAGTGAAAAGTACAACTGGCATACAGAAAACCAACCAAATGATTTCGGAATATGTTTAATCTTTAGGAAAATGATCCATGGGTCATATGTGATGTGTACGAGTCAACACCGACTCAATCCGAGACATGTTATGGCCGGTATCACTCCAAGTGTATGTATAATGTTTAAAATGTACATCATTTTTAGTAAAAACCACTTGTATGTATTCTTAATTGTGTATAACACATATAATTACTTATTCAGTTTTTTATGTATTTTATTGATAATTGTTAATTAAATTATGTATGTATTCAATTATGAATTGAATTCCATATTCGACATATAATTTTCATCTAAGTTTTAAATTGAATTCTAAATCAATTATGTATGTTTATAATTACGTTATAAATTATGATTTAATTCTGGATATGTATAGTTTCAGGGTGCAATGTTAAATGTGCATGAATTATATGTTAAATAATTGTAAATGAGAGGGAATGGAGAATTACAACACAATTGACAGGAATGGGATTGCAGACCTGTGCAAATTACAGGCTGCTGTGCAATTTTCACAGCATAGCCTATGCCAACGGTTTCAAATCGTTGGCATACATTTTGTAGGATGTTTTTACCAATGGTTCTATGAGAACTGTTGGTAAAAACCCTTTACCAACGTTTTTTTAAATCGTTGGAAAAGGTTCCTAAAAGAGGTTTTTGCCAATGGTTTTGTTGAACCATTGGCAAAACTTATACCAACGGTTCAACCAAACCGTTGGGATAGGTTACTGTAACTAACATATCCCAATGGTTCTACATAAACCGTTGGGAAAACTTTTTACCAATGGCTTACTTCCCTACGGTTGGCAAAACCATTGGTATAAGATATACCAACGGTTCTGCAGCCTATCCCAACAGTTCTGAACCGTTGGGAAATATAATATTTCCAGTAGTGATACATGGTTCATCTTTACACCCTTCCTTACTTAAATACACATTCATGAATCCCAATTCATTTATTTTGATAACACTCTTATTATCAACCAACTTACATTGAAAAATCAGCACTTAGAATGTTCTATAATACAACCACCATATTTGTTTGATGATGAAAAAGTATGACATATTTGCATAAATTAAATTTATATCCTTAGTATCAAATACATTTATTGCTTCAGACATGGGTGTAACTTAACTATTTTTCATGGAACTACCTTCATCATGTTCATTTTTATAGAACATATGACCATTAATTACACAAATATTATAAGATAATACATGTACACTTGGTTCTCTATCTAGCCATCAAATTCGTTCTGAAATTGAATCTATATTTTCATCTAACTCCTTAAAAATATGATCTCAAAACCATCCTATAAACTGTTGATTATGTGTATTTGATTTCCAGATTTCATCCCTTGATGGATTCAAATTCCTAAGAATTTATTTGTGGGTTTCAACATATGGGGAAACCTCTAAACTATTATGAAAACATAATGGTGGGTTTGCTTCTGATCTGTAATAGTGATTGTGACAACATCTATTCTAAAAATTATTTCACCCATAAGCTACCCAATGTGAAGATATTTTAGCAGAACAATTCTTTATATATCAGACAGGTATTTAGTACATAATTCAACAACTTTATCAACAGCATATCTCTCTTTAATACAACCTTCCAACTGACTTTGATTTTTTACATACCCTTTCAAAATATTCATATACCTTTAAATGGGTTACATCCATCTATAATGTATAGAACCACATAGTTGAATCTCTATTACCAAGTGAACCATAAAGTGAACCATCAAATCAAATAATGTTGGCAGGAAGAACATTTACAATTCACATAATATGATGACAATTTATTTTTCCATAGTTGGTAATTTTTTTGGGTCTATAACTTTTCTATATATAGATTTGAAAAAGAAACAGAGATTGGTTAATTTATGATGGGAAATCATGAAAAAATGCAATGTAAAGTTACAAGCATTAGATCTTGCATCAAAACATGTTAGTCATGTGATTTCAAACCCTTTACCTTTAAATAAATCATCGACACAATATTTTTGATATTCGATGAATACCCATCTAGAACCTTTATATCATTCAAGAAGTTGGAAAACTGATATATCTCCTTCCTGGAAAGATTATAAGTAGTTAGAGGAAGAAAAGTCTATTTTTTACCCTTCACTAGCACAAACTCTTCCTGTATTCCCATGTCAATCATGTCCAACCTAGACTTTATTCCATCCTTTATTTTTATAGGTTCATTTAGTAATGTTCCAATGAAACTATCACATAATTTTTTTTCAACATGCATAATATCGAAAAATTCCCAATGTACAAACAATTCCGGTATTGTAATAAAAAAACAATATCTTTCTCCAATTAGTTTTTGTAAGGTTTTCCAAAAAGGATTAGCAAAGGCAGTGTCCATATCTTTTAATTTATCAAATAGTTGATAAACTATTAGTGGATATGGTTCTATACATTCTTTCGAACTCCCATAGAATGATGCAATCCAAGGTTGGTACTCATGTCGTTGGGGTAGAAATATGTGATGTCCTAGAAACATAGTCTTTGATGAATGTTTCAACCTAATTGACTATGTACCTTGTTCAAAAATTAGTCACCCTTTAATTCCTTTAGTTATATATCCTAAAAAATTTATATAAGTAGGAAATCCATTTATCGTCCCATACAAAATGGATCTCAATGTGAAATCTTCATTTCTGTAAGCATCATACAACACAACACTTGAATCCCATAATAATTTCAAATCTTTGATCAATGGAGCCAAATAAACATCAATATCATTACCTGGTTGTTTTGGCCCTAATATAAGCATAAATAACATATTTTTTTTTCATTTTATATATAACCATAGTAGAAATTTATAATTTTCCAACATAACCATCCATGTACTATGAGTGTTTCTCTAAAAATCAAAAGGATTCACTCCATCTGTAGATAGTGCGAGATAAAGGTTTCTTGAATCATTTCCAAATTTAGGATACTCATGATCAGTCCTATTCTACCAAGGAGAGTCTATAGGGTGAAAAAGTTTCTCATCTTTATTTATTATATCTGTATTCCATGTTAATTGCTTTATAGTCTTCTCGCTTCTATATAGGCGCTTAAACCTTGTAATGATTGGAAAGTACCATAAAACTTTCATAAGACCTGATTCATCTTTATTTTATCAATAAGCACCACAATTTGAGCATTATTTAAGTGATTTTTAGTCCTTGTGAAATAGTATACACTCATTTAGACATGCATGTATTATTTCAGAGATCATACCCATTTAATGTAGCATTCTTTTAGAATCATATATTTGGTTATGAATCTCATTATATTCTATTATCATATAATTCGAGAGAGAAAATAGTCCAGTAAAACTTATGTCACTCTGTCCATTTCCAAATTTTAAATTACATAGCTTTAGTATGGCTGAAAATGGTCTATATTTAGTATAACTAGCATACAATGACATCTTTTCACAACTATTTAACTTATCAAACAATTTTGGACAACCATGAAGTTCATCTTCAACTATCATTACCATTTCCTCAATATGATCTTCATCATTATTCACACATGTAATCACATCCTCAATACAATCTTCTTCATTGTCCACACTTGTAATCATATCAAATGATCCATAAAATGCAGTATTATCCTAGTCACTGGTTACATTCACTTTTTCCTTATGTTTAGTCCAACATTTGTAACTTTTATCTATTCCATGATAGATAAAGTTTTCTTCCAACTCCTCTATAATAATTAGTCTTATATAATAATAATTTAAACACAAACAAAGAATTTGAGAAGGTTTTTATACATTATATTTTTCAAACTCGATGAAATCTTTCACTCTATATTCATACTCTTTTTTCATAAAATTTACATCCATCAATTTTTGATTCATATCCATCCTATTTGATTTGGTAATATTAATATTTTAAAAAATAAATAAATACACAAAAGGGGACTTTCAAATAAAAGTAACCCAAAATTTTAATGTTTAAAATAATTTCAATATGCTTTGAAGGAAATGGGTAATTGAATTTTAGAAAATAATTACTACATTGTTGGTAGGTGTTATCCTCATAATTCATCCGTAATGATCACTGATACCTGGTATGGGATGAATACTTCTCAGGGTATTTCAAACAACATAGATGCATGTTTATAAGATATGAGGGATGAGTCTCAAGCAACAAAATGTAATAATAACTATTCAAGAGATGAAGCTAATGAGGATGAAAATTTTCTCCTTAAATCTAAATGTTTTTAGTCTAGGGAGTTGGTGAAAAACAAGACAACATTTCTTAGTTTTCTATCTAAAAAATTCAATGTTACTTTATTTTGGTTGGAGTGGAAGGTTTTCTTGGATGATACTAAGGTAATAAGTTGATTCCATTTTCTAGTTTCACACTTCATATAAAAACAAACCCATCCCTAATTTCATGGATGTATTTTGACAAGAGGTCAGTGACCAAAGTGAAAATCTAATTCAAGTTGGTGATGTGGTAAATTCATTCAACTTATTTCTTAACATATAAATCCAATTATGGATTCATCCATTTTATACTGATTCATATATTCTTTTGTCTTACATATAAAGTGAGACCCTCCTTCCTCTCCATGATTTGGATCAGGCTTCAAGGCTTACCTATACTATTCCAAAACCTATAAATCATCAATATTATTACTAATTATATTGGTTTGTACCTTTTATCATAACAAAGAACTAACATAGTTTATCATTCCATCCATCCTCATATTTTTGTTGATATCAACCCTAGCAGCTAACACCAAATTAGAGAGAATATGTATTTGTGTAGGACTCCCCTAATTTAAACCATGCAGGTGATGTTGGATCTAAATTAGGTTTAGGATTTGTAATGAGTTTAAACATTAATTCACATTTTATGGTGCTATATGCATGTCGGTGAAGACTTAGTGGTTAGCTTGGTATAAGGTTTATGTTTTAGTGCGCGGGAGGGCAGTTTGAATATCACGCCAATAAAGTTTAAAATATAGTGGGATTATTCTTAGTTAATTTAAATTTCACGGTTTATGTTGAATTGTATAAATATTTTGTGTTATCAATCTATTAGGGTTCTTAAATAATTAAGATAATGATCTATATATGACCGTTTTTAATAGGTAAATCCTATCACTTTCCTACCAGTTTGAATTTTTAATTTTCTATACATATCGAGTCTTGTATCTCATTATCTATTTTTATAAATAAAGTTCTGACCTTATTAAAGAATATTTTTTTGGTCCATTCTTTCTACATGGTATTAGAGCCTAGAAACCTTAGAATTCTCCCTATGTCCCTCCCTCTAACATAATTGCTTTCAGATGACCCTTTGTTTCTCTTATGATCCCCATACATGTTTTCTACAAATATATATTACATGAACTTTGAAGAAATTATGTTTTATTTCAAATGAAAATTTTCTTGCATCCTTATCCAAACAATCTTTTATATACATCTTTTTCCAAATGATCTTTTCCATAAATCATTTTCGAGATAACCATTTTAAGCCTATTTTCACATATTTTTTCATGTCTGGAAAGACCATGACATCTATATAACTAAAATAAGAATATATTTTAAAAAAGTTTTGGAATAATCTATATTTGATATTTTTATGTGTCAGTAAAATTTCCTTAGAAGGAAGTTTATCATCGTAAGTTCCATTTTTTTAAATTAATGAAATGTGATAGAGTATGCTTCAGTTTGAAATATAGTTTTATAATGCTTAAATAATGAGGGTATGGATCTATCTAAGATTTATATATTTCAATAGGTCTATCATATATATTTTCTATTTAGTTTAAATTTTGTATTTTATATTTATCTTGAGTTTTGTATCTCTATATTCATCTCTATAAATAGAGTTTCAACATTATTCAAGTGGCATAGTTTCTTGGCCTAATATTTTAAAATATTATTAAATTTGGATATGAGTGTTTGGTTGTAGATTATTGGGAAATTTGTATCATATGTGGGAAATTATTAAGGTAAAAGGATTCAAACAAAAGGGTCTTAGAGTCTTGGTCATCGTAACCATGTTTTTCATCATTTCTGCAGTTTGTAAATGCATAAGTGTTATTACATTATTCTAAAATAAAATGAAATTGTTTCTTACTACTAAAATAATTTTATTCATGAAACTCACTTGTTTCAATTTTAAAAACATAACTAACTTTAGTATAGTTTAAAAAATGATGGAGAAAATGGGAAAAATATTTTGTGTTTAAATTATAAAAAAACACTATAGTTTCAATTAAAAAATTAGTTTTAAAAAGATAATAATTTTTTAAGGAAATAAAGATAATCAACTTAAATTTTTGAAAAGTAGAAAATGATTTTTTCTAAAATGCATTTTTTTAAAGAAAAAATAAAAATTAATTTCAAACAAGTTATTTTTTCAATAAAAGACATTTTTATTGCTGAAAAATCTTAAACAAAGAGGTTGTGAAAATATTTAAAATAAATAAATTACGTTTTAAATAATGAAACATGTTTGGTTAACACACAATAAATAATTTCTTTCATCTAAAAATAACAATTAAATAAGTCAATAAATATAAAAAAGTGTATACTTTTAATTTTTTCATGAATTTAATTATAAATTTTATTTAAAAAACAACTATCTTTTTTTACAAAAAAATATTATAAGTGATAAATTTCATGTAATTTCATTAAGAATAGACTAAATAGGCATTTTAAATTACTAATTAAAATTATTTTCACTCCTTTATGATTTATAAATTTTTTACTAAAAAATAATGATTTTCTACCACTTATTTAATTTATTTAAATAAATTTAAATGAAAGTGTTTTTTAGAAACAAAGTAAACGTATATTTTTTTCAAATCACATCATCAAGATTAATGAGTGGTATGAACTATTTTAAGTGTTATCAAATACATACAAAGCCATCAATACCCTTTTTAGTGGGTAGTGTTTCTTGGAATTATTCGATATCACTTATTTTATACCACTTATTACTTATATAGTTTTTTCTATGTTTATTTATTTTTAAATATTTCAATATCACTTAATGGAAACAATTGCACACAAACACTTAATAAATGATTGGATATGTGACGTAAAATACAACACTAGTCTTAAAAGCATTTATCTATCAAGTTTTAAGGCATTTTTTATAATAAATAACATTGAAATATTTTTTTTATTTTCTTATATCTAGTTTGAATTCATTGATTAATATATTAAGGTTGAAAGGATCGAAATCATGGGTAATTAAAAATTTAAACACTCAATTGAGTTTAAATTATAGGTGTATTTCTAATATTCCTTCTTTATTTAAAGACATTTATCTTTATAATATAGATAAAATTATATTTGAGTGGAAGAAAATCACATTGGAAGTGCAGTTTGGAATCCTTGTCAGGTGAGGCAAGGATAATTAGAGGCTTCTTTTACAAAAAAGTTTCTCATATAATTATAAACCTCCAAGAACACAATAAGTAGATAAGGGGACAAAGGGTCACTTTGTTAGTGCCCCCTCACTACTGGAAAACTAGAATATTCCCACGGTTCTCCAAAAAATTATGGGTATAGGTCACCCCTATACCAATGGTTTTTGTAAACTATGTGAATAGGTTTACCAAAAAAAAATCACAGGAAGGACCTATACCCATGGTTCTCCAAAAACCATGGGTATAAGTCACCTCTATACCCACAGTTTTTGTAAACCATGGGAATAGGTTTTGTGGGGATTTTTTTTCGGTAAAGACCTATACCCTTAGTTCTCAAAATATCATGGGTAAAGGTCACCCCCATACCCATAGTTTTTGTAAACTATGGCAATAGGTTGCGCATGATTTTTTTTTGCAGGAAAACCTATACCCATGGTTTGACCAAACCGTGGGTATAGGTTGGCCCATTATTTTTCCATAATAATAATAATAAAAATAATTTATTATAAATAAATTTTTATATTTATACATATATATATATAGTTTTAATATAAGAACAAAAAACATATTGTAGGATTGTGGAAAGGTCATTGGAATGTAAGAAAAAGGTGTTGGGATCAAATCCGAGTGGTGGATTTGTTTTTAATAAGGACCTATACCCACAGTTTGACCAAAGCATGGGTATAGGTTGACCCATTATTTTTCCATAATAATAACAATAATAATAAATAAATAATAATTTAATATATATATATATATATATTTGAATATAAGAATAATAAATGTATTGTAGGATAGTGGTAAAGTTATTGGAGTGTAGGTGGAAGGTGCTGAGATCAAATCCCAATTTAGGATTTTTTTTTAAAATAAGGACCTATACCCACAGTTTGACCAAACCTTGGGTATAGGTATTTCCATTGAATTTTCCTATATAAACTATTTTATAACCATGGGTATAGGTCTATCCTGATAGATCCCAAGACCATGGTTCCTAAAACTGTGGGTACATGTTATTCCCACTATTTTAGGGGCTATAACCACATTTCTAAACTGTGGGTATAAGGTGTTTTTCTAGTAGTGCCTATAGGGTTACACATAACCTATAACTTTCACCATTAATAATTAAAGGGGTGAATCTAGTCTGAATGGTATGGACTTAAACCAATTAAGAATGCAAATAGAAAGATTGAGAAAGAAATCTGATTCGAGAAGAAGGAGAGAACAAAAAAAAAGTGGTGATAAAAATAGAAACAAGAATCATAAACAAATATAATAAAGTAAATGGACAAGAGTATTTACATGATTTGGACCTCATCAGTACTACATTTATGGAGTTCGGAGGGGGTAAATACCTAGATGGAAGAAGTGATTAAATATGAGAATAAATAACCCCATACCTTGGATATTGAGAGGATCGATTCATTGATGAAGAGCAGCAAGGTTTCAGTTTTGTAAGGGTTCGGTTCTATGAGATCTTGAAGGCACACAGAGGAGAAAACTTTATTAGGGTTCTTTTTATAAGAATCCATAAGGTTTTTATTAGCACTTTCAAAAAAGCACTAATAAAGAGTAGTTTTATCAGCACTAAAATAGAAATCTCTGATAAAACTACTTTGTATCAGCACTAAAAAAACACTGATAAAACAATTCTTTATCACCGCTAAAATTCTAGCATTGATAAAGACCGGTTTTATTAGCGCTTTTTTTAGTGCTGATAAAGATATATCATTATCAACACTAAAAAAGCACTAATAAAGTTCTAATCTTAATAATATACTATTTATTTATAATTATAATTATAAATAAATATATTTTTTTAAAAATTCTATATATTTATAAATATTTTATATATTTATATAATTATATATATTTAGATTATTATATATATTTATAAAATTATAGATATAATAAATATATTTAATATAATTTTATAATTATTTAAATATATATATATATTTATAATTATAATTACAAATAAATATATTTTTAAATATTTGTATATGGTTATAAATATATATATATATATATATTTATGAAATTATAATAAATATATTTATTATTTTTACCAAAACGATTCAATCATGGGCTTGGGAGCCAAACCCATGACTCAAGATTTATTAATAAAATAATTAGTATAAGGAAGAAGAAGGGTCATATAAGGAATAAATGCTCAAACAATATTGAATCAACTCTTATGAGTCTCTCTAAATCCTAGATTCCTAGGGTACCTACCTCTTCCTTTTGGGTGTAAACCTCTCCACCATGTCTTGACATGCGGGACCTCATCATCCTTATCTGATGACGATTCGGAGGAGTCCTTAGGAACTGAACAAACCCGGAACTTCCATGATAAATCTCTAAAGTCTATATTTGGATCAGATCGTAGTCCATATTTGATGTTAGCTGATAACAAATTTTGGACTGTTATATAATCATTAAATCTAAAAACGTTAGGTTCCATCAGTGAATTGATAAATTCAAGCTGTGAAAAAAACCACTTAGCTGCTTCCTTGCTAATACCTTTAGTAGGTCTTTCATGTTTCTGATTCATAGGAGGAATAATTCTTGAATTCTTTTCTCATGAAATATCACATTCTTGATCTGTTACTTTACTAAAGGAATCATATGCCTTCTTCATTAGATCATTAAAGTGTGGAGGGTAAGACCAAACCATTTTTTCCTCCACACATGGGTGAACAATCTGTAGTGGTGTGACCTGTTGAGAGTTTCAACTTGAGGGGAAAAGTAGTTTAGATTTCTAAGGGATTACTAACTAGAATCTCTCTTTATTCACACAGATTTTATTACCTTTACAGGTCCTTGATGAAATCATCCTTTCCTGCATTATCTTTTGATCAACCAACTCTTGTGCATCATGTTCATTAATGGATTGAACATCCATTTGTTCCTCATTATATTTTCCCTCCGTAACATGATGATCACCCAAGCTCCATTTTCTATGACCTTAAAAGTAGGTATCAACACCTTTATAGATGAAATCATAAAAATAGTGGGTTCAATATAGTCCCCATGCGATGAAAAAATGTCCCTATAATAAGTTAGTGCCTTAAAAAACTGAGATGGTGTCAGGTGAGTCGACTCCAGAGCATTTTCCCCATCATCAGAATAAGTGGAACCCTCTCAAGCAATGTCCTCCCATGTCCTGACCTTTTGTGAAACCTTCAAAGATGTCCCATCATCAGAAAAGAGCACTCCTATACCCTTATTTAATGAAACCAAATCAGTTATACCAACAACCTTCTCCTTTTCAGCTACAAAAACACCAACAGAAGGAGCAACATGTACTTTTTCACCCACAACATTGTTGGATCTTGGATTTCTCCACCTACAACTGTCTGCCTCATGACCTCTACGATTACAGATATCACAAAGGAATCCTTTATGAAATTTATCTTTGGAATGTCCAATGGAATAATAATCAGTACAGAATATGATAAATATTTCATATCTTATAGATAGATTGAATCTGAAGTCCGCAGTAGACAGAGTCACAAAGTAAATGGGCCTCAAACTGAGATCCACTTTAACCAAAAAATGGGTGAATTAGCCAATGTGAGCCTCCTCTGTTGCATGATCAAGCTTGACCGGAGTTCCAATTGCTGAGGAAATGTCGGAAAGGATCCATGGATGCCATACAATCCAATTCAATCCATATATGTGAACCCAAACCTAAGTTTTTGTGTTTCAGACAACAAATAGGTTGAAGCATGGATCCTACTCCTAGATACACAAAGTATTTTATTTGAGAGAGATCAGACCAAACCCATATGCCTTGCATTTCATCTCTTCTAAGGGAAAGAGAATGTGTCAGTGACCCCTCCCAATAGGGATAAATTAATAATCAACAAAAACCCAGACACCAACCAATCTCTTCTCTAAATCCTTAATCTTCCATGGATTTTGACCAGAGGTTAAAACCACTCTTGAAATAATTGAAAATCAATAGATATGAAACCTATCATGAATATGATCTTGATTAACATGAAAATGGGTTGAGTTACCTATTTAATTTTTTTATCAACTCCCACTTTACCTGAGGCGAAGCAACGTCTCCCACTTCCAGATCTAACGCCTTGCTTTGATTCACCCATCACTGACTTTGCCACTAGATTAGACTCTTCCCTAGCTAGAAGATAGACCTCCATCTCTCAACATTCAAATGCCACACCCCTAAAAAGGGAATGACTAGATCCGAAAACCAGATCTCTGATATTCTCCACCTTCAGGGGACATCGTGATTCCTCTACAACAACTCCTCCACGAAGGGATTCCTGACTATCTGAATACAGACCAACATATTTATAATTATAAATAAATATATTTAAAAATATTTCTATATAATTATAAATATATTTATATAATTATATATATTTATATATTTATATATATTTATATAATTATACCTCATGGTCTGTAATGATTTGGAATATTTATATAATTATATATATTTATATCAATATATCAATATATATAATTATAAATATATTAACTATATTCATTATTTAAATATATTTATTATAATTCTATAATTATATATATATATATATTTATTTATAATTATAATCATTAATAAATATATTTAAAAAGTATTTATATATAATTATAAATATATAATTATAAATATGATAAACATGTTTATTATTTAAATATATTTATTATAAATTTATAATTATTTAAATATGTATTTATTTATTTATATTTATAATTATAATTATAAATAAATATATTTAAAAATTATTTATATATAATTGTAAATATATTTAATAAATATATATTTATTAATATATAAAAATAAATATACTAAATATATTTATTAAAATTTTATAATTATTTAAATATATAACTACTTATTTATAATTTCATAAATACCTTTTTTAAAACTTATATATATTTATATATTTATAATTAAATATTTAAATTACAAAATTATTAAAAAATCATTTAAATAGATTAATTTTATAAATTTTAAACATATTTTAAATGTTAAAACTTAAAAAATAAAAAAGGATAAATATTATTCCTATAAATTAAAAACATATTAAAAATATTACAAGTATAGTAAATAAATATATGTATAAATAAATATTAACAAATGATTAAATATAATTTTAATATTATTAATGAATATATAATAATAAATTAATAAATTAAATTAAATAAATTAAAAAAAAATATTTAAAAGTGAATTAATAACATTTATGTGAATTACAAACATACATATGTTCACATACACATGTATGTTAGGTTCCAGGGCCTGCAGCGGAAGCCGGTGGGCCAGGGATTTTAAATTTTACGTCGGCGGGATGATGAAACTTGTCGTCACCGACGATCGGAGCCCCAGAGAGGTATGGGGATCTCACGCAAATTATTTAGAGCACAAAAATAAAAACAAAAACATACCCATTTCAAATCCAAAGCCACGGTTGACTGAAACTAGTAGATGGCGATCGTCGCTTGAAGGATCCAAAGTAGGATCCATCTAGATCATCCACACGCACTCCAAAAATTATCTGGAACATCGATCGTCAAATTCCAGGTGCTGGTGTGATGATCTGATGATGATTTCAACATCCCGATGATCACCGCATCGAGATCTCTTCGATGCTTGAGGAAGAACTTGATTCAAACTCTTGGATCATCAGCTTCTCTCTCTAGGAAGTGGGAGGAGAGAGAGGTTCTCAATTTTCATTCCATACAAATGAATGAATAGTTAATTGCACAACATAAGAGAGAGCCTCCTCTTATATTTATAGTGACGTTGATAAATACCCGGTAGGGTTCCCCGACCCACGTTTATTTCAACGTTCACTAAATAAATAATTTTGACGAACTTAATTGAACTAATATTATTTATTATTTTATCACATACTTATAATATATATATATATATATATATATAATATACTACATGATAAAACCGAGTCATTTAACTTGACTTGTTATCTCACTTAATATTAAACGAACCTTGAATATTAAAATAATATTCGTTTGATTAATATTTTTCTTGTATTTACTAAACTTTTAAATACATTAAATAAATTCAATCCCAATTATTCATAACTTGAATAATAATGAATTTATTTAATTCATTAGTGATCGATAACTTGGACAATGCTCGGACCCCGTGTCGGGGCCCACTATGTCCATATACCTATTCAATTGAATAGGGAGGATTATTGAATATGCTATTGTGTGTGACCCTCTAGGCCCTTATCTCAATAGCAGTGAATAAATCCACAGACCAAGAGCAGAGTCTAGCAACTCATCATGACCCCTAAATAGATAAGGATAGTCATAGCAATGACTACCATCCTACGAAAGTTGACTGTGTACTATAATCTTTTTTTCATTAAACATGTCATAAAGCAGGACACACTCTTGTGTCATCGTCCTTATCTTGATTTATTATTTTTTGATCTATCTGGACAAATTTTCATTTCTAATACTTTGGTCAAAGACTTATGAAGGCGGCACCATCCTGATTAACCAGGCCTGAGATATACAACTTCCTAAACTTGGAAGTGACAAATAATTTCTTGACCATTAAACCAATGTCATACTACCAACAACGCACCCAACACAAACTACCTATCCATGACATCACTGCCATGGTTTTCGTCTTGCATAAAAGTACATAATCAAATGATATACATTGGTAATGGTCTCAAGTCATAAGACCAATACACATGTTCGTATATAAGAACAACCAATGACACCCAAAACATGTGGTATTCCTATTGACGGGTCTTTCCTCATGATCTCACTACCAGATATCACCAAGTGCGAACTTCATGAGAAGAAGTCTCAATGTTTATGAGCCTCCAGCACCTGATAGTCAAACATCTACTGTGTCCAGTCAGTAATATGTATCTAGACTATATAACATATATTTATGATCAATGTCATTGTATCTCGAGGTTCTCATTATAGCCTAGGATCTGCTATAACCTCTCGACATGACAATTAACCTTTGGACATTACCATTATTATAGTGGACGCAGAAAAGTCTTCACTATAATGTTAAGATAACATCATGCATAACTAACTGTACACATGATATGGTAATCAAAAAGTACTTCATAGTTGGGTCTAGGGAACCCACTATTTAAACACTACCACTTGCACTAGAGCCAACTTGCTAACTAAAATTTTTAGCTACTCACATGATAAATATCATGCTTTTGCTGAGTAATGGATTTAACTACTGGGCCTGCCAAATTTTTTCTACGTGGCATATCTACTATATGAGACCTCATCGGCTTGAGTAAAACTTCTCAAGATAAGGTATCCCTGAGTATATCACTTTTGTTCATTGTTATAACTTGGCAACTTAGCTAGTAAGAACATCATAATTTACATTATGATAATACTTTTCTCACTAGTTGCGAATCCAAGAACTGGAACAAATAGTTGCGATTTACAACTGCTTCTTAGTTTCCTTAGAAGCTGCAACGTACTCAGTATTTGTAGGTATGGATACCACTAGATTTTATGAGCTTGACTCGCTCATCGCCTTTGCCTAACTGTGATACTAGATCTAAGTATTACTAGTTTGTGTCCCACAAAAACTAGTATTCCTTCTTCTCTATATTCCAGGTACATATCATTTGTACTTTCCAAAGTACAAGATGATAGTTCTGACTGCATCACTTGCAGTGCTCCTGGAAATAATTGATATCTACCTACAATAAAGTATATCCTGGAAATATCTATTATTTTACATAATATGGAATATGTGATTGATCCATCGCTGAAGTGTATGGTATCAATTCACAACATTAATCTCTACCCATGCTTCGAACATGTTAACTTGGAGAGATTAAGCTATGTGACATTGGAAACAATTCTGAGCTTGAATTGTTTCAACTTTTATTTTTTTCAATATAATGTCACTATATGTACGAGATTGACTAGGACCAAGAAACCTATGGATCTACCTCAGTAGATACTGTTCCCTAGAACTTAGGTAGCTACTTTAAGTCAATCATTGGATAATTTATTTTATTCTAATATTATCTAACTATAAGATCAAGATCTATTTTATATATGTTGCCAAACATATTTCACTTTGAAAACATTGGCACTCCCACTAACCTTTGGTAGACACAAGACAAAGATTCATTTATAATGAATGCTCTAAGATCTTATTGATTAATTTAATCCAGAACTAGATTTCAGTAACTTTCAACCTTTATTGGAATCATATGATGTCATCATCTCTTTCTAGTTGCATCGTTTAGACACCTTCCATGAAATATTATCTTGACATCCAATGACCAATAGAATGATCTTAGAAGACAAGTAAAATTCTAATAGATTTAGGCATACTGACTTGGTATAACCAATCGAGCCTTATTGGTACCATACTTGTACCATCCATTTATCATTTCATTTGAATAAACACCGCAATATTCAATTTATAATCCCCTTTTCAATTTTATACATGGAATCCATTATTGAATTTTAGTTGATCTTGTCAATATTAGCTCGTTGCCTTATACTACTTACTTGTAGGATTTATTATTCTTAATGAATAATATATCACCGAACATGGTGAATATAAAACCATCACCATGGTTTCATTCTTCCTATGCAGTATGTGTCACTGGAACATGCCTATTCCACATGTACTTGTGGAACTTGTTCCTATGCCCACCATTTGTGCATCTCAAGCACTAACTAAGTCCAAGTCAATTCAGCTCCCACTATCTCTAATAGAGATGTGAACCCTTGTATAGAAATGTAGTCTAATACTTGACTACAACTTTTATATATTAGGGATTTATGTAATATCCTAAGCAACTATTAGGATAATTACCTTATATGCACAACGTGTTTAGATTGATGCATGTTTTTTTAACGAACTCTTTGCATCCTAACACATGATCTATGTCATAATGGATTTTCATCATACTATGAATCATATAATATCCATTTGTCATTTTAGTTGGCATATTGGTTATGGGTTTATGCCGTTATTTGAAAATCACATCTTGAAATATAATGGAAGTTTCTACAGGTTGTAACATTGATACAACTTACATCATAACTTTGATGTATAAAATGTGCTTTTAGGAATTGCTCCATGCTACATTTTGTTGATCAATGTTAATATATAAGACTCATCATCGATCCTCCTTATGAACATTAATACAGTGATGTAGATAAGGTAATATGTGTTTAGGAATTACTCCATACTACATTATCATGATCGATGATTGTTTGGTCAAGATATTATTCGACATGCTGATCCGAAGCAACTCATATCTTCTTACCAAACATATACTTCACTATTCCTTAATAACTTAAAGGAATCTTATGAATTATCTTTACCTCTTTCTTTCATTTGGAATAGTTCACACTCTCTTGTTGAACTAATCCTGAAAGATTTGTGGCATACCTTTATTTCTAAAGGTTTCTTTGTCCAAACTAAGGATGTCAATAATACCAAAGATGTTTAGCTGTGCCAAGCCTAAATACCATACTGGGTATATAGTTGACATCCAATTTTAGTTTTACTTGACAAAGAATCATATTTCCACAACTAGGTAGGACTTAAAATTTTTATATTCATCATGTATTGCCTTTTGATTCAAGTAGCAGTGAACTATTTGTTGTGTATGTTACTAGAAACAACATTCATTCCAAAAACATGGAATGATGTCTCATAATGTCCAAATGGGCACATGAGATAAATGTTTTTGGTTATACTCCACAATTTTTTCAATTTGAATCAATCACTTGGAAATTAGAAGTTATGTGTTTCTCACCGCTGACTTAGGAATCACCCTTTCTCTGCTGCTTGGAGAAGACACATTACTTCTAGTAATGTTTCTCTACTCACTTGGTTACTGTATACATATATGTGAAAAGCATATTGTATTTAACAACCAATAAGTATGTGATAAAAAATACTTTTATTTGATGATTATTAACTAAAGGAGAAGCGGGTACTTGCTTCTAATATTTCAGTTTATTGCATTTTTAAACTTCCATAAATTTATTTCATTATGTGATGAAAATAAAATCCTGTTAAATAACCAACCATTTTTCTTTGAAGGACAGGACACAGGTGCCTTTGGTATAACTTTCTATAGGCCTTTCCACCTTGTCTTTCAATTTATTCGCCATAAGAATAAAAGATGGCCTTATCTCCAATATTCTTATTACTTGGAGAATGTTACCATAAAGGTAATGAAGCACTTACTCTATATAGTTCGTTTAAACCCTTAAATAAAACTAGAGTAATTAGGTGTAAAAGGTATAAGAGTGGGATGACATGAAAGATTGTGAACTGTCTTTCAATTTATACAAACCGAGTGTTATCACCACATTCATATATTGCTTATCTTTCTCCTCAAAAATTTCTTGGAGATGAGACTACATGTGATCATCATCCAAGTCATGATGTAGCGACCGTGATTAACATTAGATTTTGATGATAACATTATGAAAGATCCATCATATGATTTGTTCATGAGTCTCCTGTAAGCAATTTTACACCCTTGCTTCCTAAGGTGGTTTAATAGGTTGGGACACAAGCACCTTGAATTTTCATTATGGTAGTAATGTGCGCAAGCGCTTATACTACACTTGGAATTTCTTGCTTGTTTGGACATTAACTATGTCCAATGTTTATTGAATTTTTTATTATGGTATTACTTGCCATTCTCTACAAATAAACTTTTTCAGATTGCACTTTAATGTGATTACCAGTTTAGACATAATTGATTAATTTAATCATTGAATGTCTCCCACTAATTTTTCAAATTCTAGGAACTCTCTGTACTAGAATCGGAATACTCTTGAGTATTCTAGTGGAAAGGATCCCTGAACCTCCCTCATAGTCTACAAGCTATGGCTATGCCACTACTCGGAGGGTCCAAGGTAGGCTTTTGGTTGGCCAACCACATTAACTTGCGGTTCCTTGATCTGTTGAGTGAAGTCCCAACTTCAAAAATCATTTACCGATTTACTCAACGCTTGCCTCTAAAATTACAACAAGTTGGATATGGCTATTTCTTTGCTGCAATTTTAGTTAATTCGACCCACCACACGAATAAGAACTCCCCAGTAGTAAGACACACCCTCAGCTAAGGCATGACCGACACCTCGAACACCTGGTTTTGTTCAAACATGATTGATGGAAGGCTGTTTGTGACTTAATATTTTCTTTGAGGGTTTTATTGGTTTTCTCTCGACGAATGTGATCCATTTATATTAAACTTTTTCATCTATGTTGTCGCACTCACAACTGAACTTTAATAGAAAAACATACGTCGCTTCTTTATGCATTTTATTATCTATTATTTTATGTATTTACCCAATGTTCTAAAATGCATAAAATAAAAAATAAATACATAAAGGTAAACTACTACCTGACCGATCTTGAACATCTAAACGACCTAAGCACATCGTACCTGAGTCGAAGCTTGACTCTTGATGCGGTTTTCCCTGTCATGTATGTCTGTTGGTATTCTGAAGTATCGCCACGTCTTGGCGGGGTCGATGTCACGTCTTGGAGTATCACCTCGTCTTTCCAGGGTCCACGTGTCATCTTGAATTGTCTTGATCAACGTGCATCGCCTCATCTTGGCAGGGTCTACGTCGCTCTCCGTCTTCATCCAAAGTACAAAAATACTCACGTGCAGGCGAAGGGGACTCGGGTATAAATGTACTTCCGGTAAATTGGGCATGCAGGCCCTTATACATTTTAACCGAAAAATAAAGATGATGCATAGACCATCTATTTAATTAATTACAATCATCACACACAATTAAAATAATTAATTAAATAAAAGCAACATACATGGGTCGATGCTCAAGACCAGCAGGCGGGTAAAATAAAGCACGATTAAATTAAAATGCATTAATTAAGTGTAAGGGTTATCTAAATTAAATTAAATGAATTTAATAATTCAAATAATTTAATTAATTATCAGTCCTCTAATTAATTTAATTTTAATTCCAAAATTAAATTAATTTATATGCTCGGGTATTAAAATAATTAGCCAAAATTAATTTTAATTAATTTAATTTATAAACTAAAATTAAATTAATTAATTTAATTAATATTGATTAATTTAAATGGTTGGTCTTCGACACGTCAAATCAGGGCTTGTGTGGGTTGGTCCAAACTCGCGCAGGACCCTACGAGGCTGTGCAGGGCCAAACTGGGTCGAACCGATCCGCCCAAAACCATTCTGGGTTGGGTAGGTCCGCCCAGACTGTTTCAGGGCCAAAATTTACCCTGCGGAAAGACTTGCAGGTAAATGGGTACCTCTAGGATCCAAACCAGAGGTGCTGCGAGGTTACAGACAGCACCAGAGGTGCTACTTCGCATGCGAGGAAGCTGCAGGGTGCACTGGAGGAAGCCGACACTGTAGTGGGTGGCCCTGCGCGGCAAGATCGAGAGGCAGTGCTGGGCATCAGACTTGTTAGGGGCGCGATAGATATAGAGGGCGATACAAGGAGGTAGGCGGCCCGGGTCTGCTGGCCGGTGCAAGGTGCTGCATGCCAAGGCTGGGAGGGCTGGTCGGGAGAAGCCCAGTGCCGCACGATGAGAACCTGCAGGTACAGGTGAGGCCGGTCAGGAACCGTGGTGGCCGTGCGGTGCAGATGCGCTACATGAAAGGTGGGATGACGACGTACCCAAGGAGGGAAGAGGAGCCGTCTCGGAGGTGAAACATGGGGAGCCTACTTGGTCGACGTCTGCTACAGGGGGCGGTGAAGGGTCGATGGTAGGGAAAAGGTTCCAGGGCCAGAGGAGGAGGTCGGCTGAGGCCAGGTGCAGGCTGGCTGCTGTGCGGGGGGGGGGGGGGGGGGGGCTGCCGCGGCGCTGTAGGTGCAAGGTGGGCGGTATTCTGGGTGGTGGCCTTGGCTGGGATGGCGAGAGGGTGCTTCGGCGGTGGCCATCACTGGTCGGGAGGTGCGCCGCTCGCTGTGCATGGGAAGAGAAGCTGGAGGCGGCCTTCCATGCGCCTCATGGGGAGAGGGGTTCAAACGGACCCCTTGCAATACCTTTTTTTTTCTTTGCTTCCTATTCCATGCGCTGGCCCCCTTCCCCACTTTATTTTTTTTTCTTTTCCTTGCTTGACCCACAAATCCAGCCTCTACATTAATTTTTCAATTTTTTTTTATTTTTTATTTTAAGACTCATTTTAAAGTCTTATTCCACCTTTTTATTTTATTTTTAGGGTCAAGTCTTCCCTTCAAAAAATTTCCACATATGGAAAAAAAATATAAAAACTAGTAGATAGCCATTCAAATTAATAATAATAAACTTATTTTAATAAAACAATAATTTATTATTATTATTATATTATAATAATAATAAAAATATTATAATAATAATAAAATTATTATGAAAATTATTAAATTTTAAAATTTATAATTTTCACAATTTTAATTATATCTGATGAACCAATCTAAACTTGATCGGTTCTTCAGAATGAACAAAACTTAAAACCCGATATCAAATCGCATATTCAATCCAATCTAAAAAATTAAACTAACCATAACTTGGTCATTCGGTATCAGATCAATGCGTGGTTCGAACTGTTGGGACCGACTTTAAACCATATACTTAATTTTATGCAAATTAATTTTATTTGGCTCAGAAAATTTACATAATCCCTCTGATACCACTGTTAGGTTCCGGGGCCCGCAACAGAAGCTGGTGGTCCGGATATTTTAAATTTTTCATCGGCGGGACGACAGAACTTGTCGTCGCCGATGATCCGAGCCCCAGAGAGGTCTGAGGATCTCGTGTAAATTATTAAGAGCACAAAAATAAAAACAAAAACATACCCGTTTCAAATTTGAAGCCACGGTCAACTGCAACAAGTCGATGGCGATCGTCGCTTGAAGGATCCAAAGCAGGATCCCTCTAGATCATCCGCACACGCTCCAAAAATCTGCTGGAACGTCGATCGTTGAATTTCGGGTGCTAGCGCGGTGATCTGATGATGCTTTCGATGTCCCGATGATCACCGCATCGAGATCTCTTTGATGATTGAGGAAGAACTTGATCCGAACTCTTGGATCATCAGCTTCTCTCTATAGGAAGCGGGAGGAGAGAGAGACTCTCAATTTTCATTCCATACAAATGAATGAATAGTGAATTTCACAACATAAGAGAGAGCCTCCTCTTATATTTATAGTGACGTTGATAAATACCCGGTAGGGTTCCCTGACCCCCATTTATTTCAACGTTCACTAAATAAATAATTTTGATGAACTTAACTGCACCGATATTATTTATTATTTTATCACATACTTGTAATATATATATATAATATACTACATGATAAAACCGAGTCATTGAATATGACTCGCTATCCAGCTTAATATTAAACGAAACTTTAATATTAAAATAATATTCGTTCGATTAATATTTTTCTTGTATTTACTAAACTTGTAAATACATTAAATAAATTCAATCCCAATTATTCATAAATTGAATAATAATGAATTTATTTAATTCAGCAATGATCGATAACTTGGACAATGCTCGGACACCATGACGGGGCCCACTATGTCCATATACCTATTCAATTGAATATGGAGGATTCTTGAATACGCTATTGTGTGTGACCCTCTAGGCCCTTATCTCGATAGCAGTGAATAAATCCACAGACCAAGAGCAGAGTCTAGCAACTCATCATGGCCCCTAAAGAGATAAGAATAGTCATAACAACGACTACCATCCTACGAACACTGACTGTGTACTATAATCTCTTTGTCATTAAATATCTCATAAAGCAGGACGCACTCTTGTGTCATAGTCCTTATCTTTCTTTATTATTTGTTGATCTATCCGGATGGATTTTCCTTTATACTATTTTGGACAAAGACTTATGAAGGAAACACCATCCTGATCAACCAGGCCTGAGATATACAACTTCTTGAACTTGGAAGCGACAAATCCTTTCTTGACCATTCAACCAATGTCATACCACCAATGACGCACCCAACACAAACTACCTCGCCACGACATCACTGGCATGATTTTCATCTTGTATCAAAGTACGTAATCAATTGATATACATTGGTAATGGTCTCAAGTCAGGAGACCAATAAACATGTTCGTATATAGGAACAACCAATGACACCCAAAACACGTGGTGTTCCTATTGACAGGTCTTTCCTCATGATCTCACTACTAGAGATCACCAAGTGCGAACTTCATGAGAAGAAGTCTCAATGCTTATGAGCCCCCAACACATGATAGTCAAACATCCACTATGTTCAGTCAGTAAGATGTATCTAGACTATAGAACATATATTTAAGATCAATGTCATTGTATCTCGAGGTTCTCATCATAGCCTGGGATCTGCTATAACCTCTCGACACGACAATTAACCTTTGGATATTACTATTATTATAGTGGATGCAGAAAAGTCTGCACTATAATGATAAGATAACATCATGCATAGCTAACTGTACACATGATATGGTAATCAAAAAGTACTACATAGTTGGGTCTAGGGCACCTACTATTTCAACAATGTACAGATACACATACATACACACATACACATACATACATGTAATTATACATGAACATATATTTTAAATTATTTAATATCAATATAAATATATATATATCAAAATAAATATATTAATTTATATATTATATAATTGTTTAAATAAAATGTTAATATATTATTATTTTTAATTATATACACATTGTTTAATCAATATATATAAATAAAATAATAAACATTTTGACTAATATAAATTTGATAATTTTTTACATATAAAATCACCAGAATAAGATCCATTTTCATTAAAAGTTACATAATTCATATTTATATATTACTTTAATATATATATATACTTATTGTAATATATTTGTAATTACAATTATAAATATATATATTTATAAATATTTGTATATAATTATAATTTTTTTATATAATTATCTATATATATATAATTATATATATTTACTAATATATAAGTATATAATTATAAATATAATAAATATACATTATTAAAATATATTTATTATTATATTATAATTATTTAAATAAATAAATAAATAAATATATTTATAATTCTAATTATAAATAAATATATTTATAAATATTTGTATATAAATATAAATATATTTATATAATTATATATAATTTATATAATTATAAATAATTAAATAATTATATATATATGTTTATAATTATATATATTTATATAATTATATATATTTATGTAATTATATATATTTATATAATTATATATATATATATATATATATTTTAATATATAAATATATATAATTATAAATATAATAAAAATATTTATTATTTAAATATATTTATTATAATTTTATAATTATTTAAATAAATAAATAAATATATATATATATAATTTTATAAATACTTTTTAAAAACATTATATATATATTTGAATTATTCAAATATATATATATATTAATATATCATATTTATATTAATTATAAACATGTATTTTTTAATTAATGTATAGAAATAAACTTTATTTTTTGAATATAAATTTGATAATTATATATATATTAATAATACTTTTTATTAAAAAAATTTATCAGTGCTAAGAATAACACTAATAAAGATTCACCTTTATGAGTGACAAAACAAGTGCAGATTAAGGGTATAGCTTTATGAGTGCTTTTCTTAATGCTGATAAAAGTTACCTTTATCAATGCTTTTAGTTAGCACTGATAAAGGTAGCCCTTTTATCAGTACTTTCAGTTTAGTGATGATAAAAGTAGGTGCTACATATGTCGCGATCTGTGGTAGTGGACAAAGATAATGATATAGGATCTCACTCTGGGCCTCACGGAAGGATTCCGACAACTCTATCTAAGACTAAAGTTCCTAGAGGAGATCACCATCCTATGCATAGGATATGACTCCACACTAAACCCTCATGGAAAAGGATCAAGGGAACATACCCTAACAAAACTTGTCCAAGCTGAAGAGGACAAGAGCTCTAAGATATCTTTGAAGGAGTACATGGTGTGTCCCTTCGACATCAGGTCCTACCCATGTATCATGACCCATTCCTGTGTCCATGTCTATATCCAAGTACACGGTGTGTTTGAGTCCGTTTACTCCTGGTTGTGTTCATGTACCTTCCAAGGTTCATGCCGATTTTCCAAGTAAGTGTCACATGGAGTGTGACACATGTCACACGACATGTGATACTTTTCTTCTCCATGGAAACCCTAGCACTAAACAGGAGGGTCCCACACGACATGTGAACCCATATTACACACTGTGCAACCTGAAATTTTATAGAATTATAAATTCTTCCTCCATGTTCTCCCACACCACTTTTTCCTTAGATTCCACCACCGATCTTGCCCGAAGATCGCAGATTTAGTCCAACCGTGCCTCACTATCACCTGCTCACCGGAGATCATGCCTTAATCTGCTTGAAAACCATTCATCGAGACACACCATCATCGCACACCAAGTATAAGAAGAAAAAGTATCCATAAATTCATCCCTAATTGAACATCTATCATCATATATCAATCCCGTTGTTGATCCAAACCCAGATCTGTGATAACAATCCGTTTCACTAAGAAATGGGTGTGAAATGATTATTTATCTGGTATTTGTTGAATCACCGACCAAAACGAATGACAATGACGATCACACAAAGAATGGGGGGAGAAATACATGAAACACCAAATAGAAACAAACTTTTTTTTGTATTTGGGTTGGTCATGATTCGTTTCTATTAGAATGACGAATGGAGATCCAAAACAAAAAAACAATTCTCCCAAATTCCCCACAGATAAACCCATACTCGCAATATGATTGATCCGTGAATCTATCCATTGGTTGATTGGTTCACATTCATTACAGGAATAATAAAACGGGGATAAATAAAAATAAAACAAACATCCTACCTTGATTTGTATCAATCACTAATGAATAATGATCACACATCACTGTCATTGGCGAGATCCACATGTTCCATTGGCACATTGATCGATGATCCATGATCCATTTGTCATTCTCCCATGGAATATCCTCTAGTGATCTTTCCAATGGATCCAGGGTTATAAAACTAACCCTAATGTTCCATCATAATCATACATTTCTAGGAAAAATCAGGTAATGAAATTTTAATTAAATAAATCAATTTAATCAATTAATTTATTTAAATGTTCACCCATGACTGCACCCAACCTGAATGTCTGACGTGCTCCAAGGTTAGGTCACACCTAGGATAAAAACCATGATATCATCTCAATGGAACCCTAAAATTTCTGATTCAAGCCTCCATTTAGAAGTTATTCATTTTTTTGGAAAAATACACACACATGAAATTTCATATATTTAATATATTTCAAAAATAATCCCAGGCACACTAGGCCTCAAAATCTCACACCATCTCAGTTACTAGAATCATAAATAATCTATAAGATATTAAAAAGAAATAAATTTAAAAATTAGATTCTTTATATTATCCCCACCTCGGGGATTTATTTCCTAGAAATCCAAAACAAAAGGTTACATAAAGAGATGTTGGTATTGAGTATGCATCAGGGTCTCCCACTCCTAGGTTCTCTCTTGAAGATTCTCATACTTCTGCTAGACATGCACTAAGGGAATAGATCACCCATGAAGGATCCTTTTCTAGTAATCATCGATCTCTACTAGGTACTCAGAAAAGGTAGATCCATCCTCGATGTACATCTCACCCCAGTTGATAACATGTGACAAGTCATGCATGTACCTATTGATGCCTTCCAAACAAGAATAAAAAAATATAAATAGGAAGAAATACAAGAATCATGGGTATTATTCTCCCTACAAAAAAAGGAAGAGAAGGTGTCCAAAATCAAGAAGATTTCATAAACTACCAAAGGATATGCGAGCAGGTCATGAACATTGCATGATATGCTAGAGATCATACAGAGCCCCTTTAAAAATCCTCCTTGTTCTTGAGAAGGCATACAAGACACTTATTGATCATGCAGAGACTACCCGACGAGTTCCCCTGAGTCACATGACCTGTCTACTGGTAGGCTCCTGACAATCATTTGAAACCATTTTAAAATAAAGGGTAAAAATTATGTAGAAGGTGGAGGCCTTATATGGTCCTTGATCTTCCTACGACATGATCATATAGTCAGCAATACCTAGTGAAGTCCTTCGAGACATTTATACCTTGTTTCATAAGAGCCTACTGGCATGTCACCTTCATACAAATGGTCTCAGACATGTTCATTTAATTCTGAAATACCCCTTCCGGATCCATAAACAAGCATAAGTGTTGTCTATGGAAATGCTCATGCATCACCATATAACCCATTATTGGTCACACGACACATCATAGGCAAGGATAGTGATTGTATTTGACAACACTCACATAACTTTTCAAGATCTTATATCCTTACATAATAAAGAAGGAAATAAAAGGAGGAAAAGTGGATGACTTTTGTGGATAAAGTATATGATGGAATTCACACAAAAGGAATTATATGCCTTGGGTGATCACCATTGATCATGAGAGACCCTCATAACAAGTCATCATGATCCTGAAAAAGACCAATTGAAAAAAATGCTTTTGTTTCATGAAGGACCCCAGGAAATTCATCTTTAATCACACATGAAACTTTAAATAGGAATATTGATCTCAAAAAGACCCCTAGACATGTTTACCTAACCTTTTTGGAATCTCCTTGACATTTCCACATGGTCATGTGAAATCCATTTGAGAATCCTAGTTTCAATGAAAATGGATAAGGTGGAACATTCTCGTGGTCGCTATTATCAGGCGGTGCTATGGATGACCCACGACAAGATCATGTGAAGTGTGTGATACCAAAAACCTCCACCTAATCTAGCCCAAATCCATGAGATAAATTCCATGAAAGGTGACATTTAAATGGGGTGATGAGGTCTATAAATCTATCACCCTCATCACAAAAAATATATCCACAATTGATCACACATGGGTGAGTAGGTGCAGACTTCTCATAGCGACCATTCACATGATCACAAAAGTATTCCACCAAGTAAAATATGGGGAATGGCCTAAAGGATTGAGCAAAATGCATATTATCTTCATGTGATCACTTATAGATCTCGTGAAAGACTTCTTGTGTGTAAGACATATTATGAAATGGACATCCCACATGTCAGCTGGGTCATGAAAAACCTAAAATAGACAAACATTGGAAAAACCTAAGGCACATATGTAATAAAGGATGAAATAAAAGACTATAAAATATGAGAGACTTATGCAAAGAAAATATACATTGATCCTCATTCACTTCACATGAATCACCCAGATCATGTGACAACACTAGGAAATGTTTCTAAAATCATGTGATGCTCCCTTGAAATGCTATTTGGGTCATTAAATGTACCTCATACATATAAAAGAAAGTCGCACGATGTGCTCCAGACATGCTAACTAAGTCTTGTGAATTCCTACATGATTTCTAGCCAAACCTTGTGATGGCCTCCAGAAATGTCACCCCAAATCATGCGACAACACCAAGATATGTCATCTAGGTCTCATGATGATACCATAAAATATCAACCGATTCTTATGATTCCACCATGACATGCCAACCATGATCATGCAAAAAACTCAAGACATGTTAGCCAATTCAGAAAACATCCTCTATACATGTTATCCTCGATCTCATGATGTCTTTCAGACAAGTCAGGAAAATCATACGACACCCTCCGTACATGTCAGCTTTGATCATGGGATGGTATCCAAACATGTCATTCTGGTTATGCGGCGTCCTCCAGACAAGTCAACTAGATCATACGATTGTCTTCAGGCATGTCCACCAAACAACCATGACATGTCCATACATCCTCACAAATTCTAGAAATACAATCATACATGTCAAGAAGATAATTATACCATGTCAAGAAGATGTCCTGGGATATGATAACATTATCCAATGGATCTATAATGGAAACCTCAGTGTGTAAGCACTGATAAACTAAACTTCAATAACTCTGATTCCTACCATAATTAGGATACATAAAACGACTTCCTAAGGCATGAGATCAAATGGGCATCCACCTAAGTGCAATTCTTTCCATGTCTCTAACACTCTAACCATTGGGACCCAATAACTCCCATGGGATGATATTCCTTTCTCATCCACTAGTGGATTGTGAAGGCTACCAAACTATGAGAACTCTGATTCTTTCTATGACCAGGATACACAGGACATCTTCCTAAGGACTGAGCTCTATATTAAAATCATCCAAAGGGTTTTCCTAGAATGTAAGTCCCACATCCATATATAGTGAGATTTATTACATGATATCCCTTATTTCCCACATTAAGCATGACTCATGTGGGCTTAGGGATTTTCAATGTTCATATCATTCACATCATGAATCTACACTAGCCAGGGAAACCTTAGTGTGTAATCCCTGATCAGTGGCATGATATGACTACCCCCATATAAGGGAATATACCTCAGGGTAATCCCTAAGGTCATGAAAGAAATACAACGAATCTGATTCCTATTATAATAAGGATACGTTGGACACCTCCTTGAGGCTCGAGCTCCATGCTGAGTGCCTAAGTTTCCACATATATTTCCTTTTCGCATGAAGTTAAACTTCACGAGTTTAATAAACTACATGGGTTTTGATTCTTGATAGAAGTAGGATATTTAGGATTCCTCATACACCTTCAATCCCATCCCCAAAATATCAACTGCCTCTCTGGATGAAAACAAACCCTAGAGTGCCTGACTATATGGATTCAAGACATAATAAGATACCCGTTAAGGGGAAGTGGATTAAGAACCTCAAATACATACATATGGACTCATTAATAGGCCCTAATTTACACGTGGAAGGATTTGATACTTGATCATTTTGTTAGGGTAATCGGTCTTGTATCATAATTAGGAAGAGATTCTCGAACATATCTTAAATATATAAGAGAGTCTCAGAGTTGGAAAAAATTCCCCCCAAAAGGGTGTGATGAGACAAGAATCTCATTCTCTCGACCAATGTGAGTCCCTAAGTTCCATAGGTCTGAAACCCCAATTATCCACCTTCCTTTGGAAATTAGGTTTGTACCCAGTTATGGATATGAGAACTGTTGGGAGTTTCTATGAAAGATAAGCATGAATGGTGAACCCGATGTAAATGATTTTATAGACATGAAACCCCTAAAATCAATCTGTCAGACCATTTTGTTCTCACTACATGGGTGATCAACACATATTTTCCTATGAAACACAAATTGTGAACCTGATATAAATCTCTCAAATAGAAAAATGATCAATTTACCATGCATCATGCCATTTTGTTTTCATATCCTATGAAAAAAAATTATATAATTAACATGAATCTTTCAAATAATAAAAATGATTGTATGATCCTATGTATCTATGGTTCCCATGAAATAAGTACATCTATACTGTGATAAGTCCACATGACTAGAATGGATGGACCGAGAATAAGAAATGAAAACTATGTTACACATGCATATTTGATTGAGTACATATCATGACTATGATGATGCACTGATTGGTGACTGTGTTCTTTATTGTCTTCGTGAATACAAGTACTTCTATAAAAAACAACACACTGGCCCGAGATCATGTCTTTATACATTGACCTTTATAGAAAATCATCTATAATTGCAACCCCCATGGGAATCAAAATGAACTCACATGCCCAAAACCTTTAGTGTCATACAGAGAATGAAATGGTCCTTGAATAACATCAATATGGTATGATCCCAACCCTTGAGGATGCCTATGGGGTTCTCCAAATACTGAAAATGATGAGTTCTCATCATCCCAAGAAATATGCAATAAATATAGTGGGACTCGTTTCCACTTCCAACTACTTTGGAAGTTTATACCTAGAGAGAGATAATCACCACCTTCAGCATCTGATAAAGGTGGACCAAGGAATAAACTAAGGCTCGCTCCTAGTTTAGGACCCACTAAGGAGGGCTCTTATCATCCATCGTCAATAGCACCATCCCACTAGTTCCCCTCAGTCACCTGCTGAGGACACCACCCAACACATTAACACTTATAACACCCATGAACAGGCAACAAAGAAGACACATTGGGAGCAGAAAGCTCTGGGCAACCAGGAGTTGGATCATATCCCCACTTCCACTGATGAAGCCTATTGACACATTCTGATGATAGACAATGATCAAGTTCATATCCCTACTCACTCAAAACAAGTCTATGAGTATAAACCCATAGTAATCATGGGGGATGTGTATATCCCTATCCTTGTCCATGAATTATATCGGCTTATTCCAGTGGCATAAGGAAGAAATAATTGGGATCATATCCATGATTCAAATGAATATATCCTCCACTATATAGTGGATATAGAAAATGTGCAGGCTTACATTCCCACACACACTTTACTAAAGTTACATTACATTCTAGAAATAGTTGAAGAACTTCTCTAGAATATTCCAGCACTGGTTCAGATACAGGGATAGATGCATACTCCTATACCTACATCCAAGGCATCACAACACTATGAACAACATGAAAAAGTGGTTTCTCTAGAGAAATATGATATTATTAATCCTATACAGGAGGATTATTGGTATATTTTGGTGAAGGATGAGGCATCAGACTAAGATCATATTTCTATTCCAACTGGGGATCACCAAGTAATAGTGGAACATGACTTAGGATAGGGGCACATTCCTATTGAAAAATATTGGAGGCATACTCTAAAGGCTCAGGATTGGGATCACATCCCTATTATGACCAGGGAACACCAAGTGAGAGTGACCCATGCCTCAGGACATGCTCATATCCATGTCAAAAAATACCGATGACATATTCCAAAGGCCCAAGATCAAGCTCATATCCCCATTCTATCCAGGTGCTAAAAACTTAGACGCCTTCATCTAGATAGGTGATTGAAACATCAGGGTCAACTGTATATAGTTCCCTATCAACTTCCAGCAATCCTTCACCATAGTTAGTAGGTGAACCTAAGAAAAAACTTATGTGGCCTGAACAGATGGAGGCATGTAAGTTTGATGAAGAGGAGGATGAAATTGACATATGAAGAGAGTTATACAGATAAAACTTCCCCAATATGTTCTGGTATGATGACCTGGACACCTTCGGGCCATTAATTTGTGAAAATATGGCATTTGGGGTGTTTTGGGAGGTAATAGTGGCTTAATTTGAGAATTTGGAAAAAATAAACTTTTTCTAATGGTGAATCACAATGGTGAGTCAGGATCGTTGCCTCACACCAGTGAGTCTCCCAGCGGTGATTCATTCGACAGTAAGTCACCGAACGATGGCTCACTGAATGGAGACATTGAATGATGTCTCACCAAATGGTGGCTCATCAAATAGTTACACCGAACAGTGTCTCACCATATGGTAGCTCACCGAATAGTGGCTCATCGAACAGTGGCTCACCGAATAGTATCTCACCAAATAGTTACATCAAATGGTGATACCAAACGATGTCTCACTGAATGGTGACACTGAAGAGTGGCTCATCGAATGGTGGCTCACCGATTAGTGTTCACCGAACAGTGACACTGGTGACTCACCCAATGGTGAGCCACTTCCAATAGTTTTCCAAATTTCATATTTTCCCCAGTTTCTCCCAGTTTTTTCAGTTTCTCTCCTATTACATTTTATTTGATGTAAATCAAGTTTAAATCTTTTTCTGGATGTTTTTAAAGGAGTTTCAAAGGATATTAATTTTATCTTAATATCCTAATGCTCCAGGGGATTTGAAATAATCCAATTGTGTGGTATTGTCCACGATATGACTTTAATGGCCTTGAAACCATTTTTTGTTCCATTGATATAGGATTTGGATTTTTCTAAGGATGAGGCCATTTCTTCTCTTTTTTCCTCATAGGTGAAGAACTTTTCTTCCTAGAAGATATGTGCACCTTTGTTGTGCCCCCCGTCTAGTTTTCCTTGGTGTTTTCCTACTACTCGAACACCCCCTATTTTGGCATAAGGAAGAATCATTGGTCACCTATTGTCCCAAGTAGGTATTTTCCTTTGTATATCTTTTAATTTTGTATCATTAAAGGTGGGTATAATGTTGCCTCCTTGTGAGAATGGATAAATACAAATTTTAAAAAGATAATGAGAAGTAATAAATGGGGGATGAGGGTGATGTTGATGTTGATCACCTGTTTTATTTGTTATCTTTGGTTGATGATGTGATCTGTTGTGGCCGTGTGGTTTCTAAAAATCATTACCATTGGTGGTCTTTTCCTACGCATGGGTGATGATTTATAACAATTTTTGTTTCCTTATGAATAATTGCTGTAAATATCAATCTGATTAATCACATATACCTAGTTAAATGGAATGGATTCCCTAGGATGAAAACCCTTGTGTGATCACCCCTTCTTATCAAAGTGGAATTTAAAGAACAGTTTTCCAAATCTGAACTCACCCTATTTGATATGTGTGATTGTGTGTACGGGGTAGTACTGAAAGTGTGATGGTATCTCAGTTTGAGAAATTTATTTATTATGGAATGGATAGACTTTTTGTGCAGTGGGACTGCTTCTGGGCAGTGGTTGGGTAGTGGGGCTGTAAGTTTGGGATGTGTTGTGATTTGGTGTTTATGGGTGTGTTGAGTGTGGTGTTGTTGTGTAGCAGGGCTGCCGAGTTTAGTTGTGAGGGGATGAATTAGGTGGGATAACTTTGAAGAACAATGTTGGTAATGTCGAAATATGAATGGGTGTTAAATGGGGAGGAAGAACAAAGTGGATTGTTTTCTATGTGTTTTGTTACGGGGATTACTTAGTGGATTTTAGCCTTTTGAGAATGGTTGTAGATGTTATGATTATTATTTTACTAGGTATGGATGGAATAAATAAAAGAATGATTTGATAATTCAGAATGATAATCGGTTAAATGAATCAAATGGGGGTATTTTTTGAATCAGGGACTATAGTGAAGTGACATTCAAGTGACCGTCGTTTGTGGAGGTATGTGCATGTAGGGGTAGTAGGAAGGGTGGTTTTAAGGGGAATATTTGTATGTTTGTAATTCTATAGTATGGGTTGAGTGTTTGTTACCTATATATTTAAACTTGTAGTTCCTTATATTTTCTATACGCACCCCACCCATGTTGAGTACTATGTGCCAAACACCCCCATTGTTATGGGGGAGGGTGTCTTTCCCAACATCCCGATGGGAGGATGGATGGGTGGTTACCAAATTTACCCTACTCCCTCTTTTAAGAATTTATCTCCTAAGATTCTTTGGGCAGGATGTAATAGCTTGAGGTTTAATACCATATTTATGGTATTGGCTATGTGAGAGGTGGTTTATTTCTCAGGTGTCTTCAAGATGAGGCCCAGGTTTTTTTGGGCAAGATGTGTGGTGGTTGTGGGCTAGGTTTCTGCGGGCAAGATGTGATGTGGTTGTGTCACAAGTGTGTGCGGGTAGGTTGTGACAGTAGGGCTTGTGGAAGAGCGTGGTAGTGTCAGGACGTTCGCCATTAAGGATGAGCAGTTAACCAGTGGAAAGTGGTGTGGGGTACCCAAATATCGATGTGCTTATTATATTACATTACTTGGCTTGCGTTATTTGGTGAGTATGACTTGGTGAGGTTGGGGTGGATAATATACTTTGTTAGGTGCTTTTGAGTTTCTACTATTTTATCACAGGGGAATTATTATGCCTCTCCCACTTGTGCATGAGTGAATTTGGTTTTTCCATACTGAGCATACTTGTGTGCTCACCCTACATACATAAAATTGTTTTCAAGTTTCTAGGAAGATTATGCAAACCATGCTGGACCTTACTAGCTCGGAAGTTAGGGATAGTTCCTGTGTATTTTATTAGTTTTATTTTGGTACTTACCTTGAAGTTTTCTTTTAATTTTCAATAGTTTTACTTTAAGCATGCATGTGGGATGGATTTTGGTTTCTTTATATATATCTGTCTTGGATTTGTTTACAGTTGGTACATCTTATCCCCCAATCTTGGTTATTATAAAAAGGGTAATGCCTCCCATTTTAGTGATATTTCTATAAATTTGGTGTTGGTCGCCACCCCAGGGCCTATTGGAGGAAGGACTCAGGGGTTATTATATCTCCTTCATCTTGAGGAAGGAAGGAATCAGCCTCTTGCTATCCCTTCCTTCATCTTAAAGAAGGAGGGTCATGACAAAATGGTATCAAATGTGATGGTTGAGATATAGGATGGAGCTTGGAGTTAGGCACAAAGAGGATTTCATGGGTTGGTAGGGAAACAATGTTAGGTGATCTTGGTGTGTGACATAGGCCGGGGAAGACTATCTAGGACATGGGATTTTAGACCCCCCCCCCGTGATCCGATGTAAGGACTCTGAGCTTACCAAATGACCAAGTGAGGCTACACTAATTGTGGGGTAGAGACCCTAGTAAAGGTACATACATCATGATGACTTGTGTTCTTGTTTGTCTTGGGCATTTTTTGGGAAATTAAAATAAGTAATGAGTTAAAATGAATCCTAAATAAATTCCATACTACTTGGTATTAGGAGTTACTTGTTTACCTTTCAGCTATGACACTCATTCGTTATCCACAAGTGAATCAATAAGTAGAGGTATAGTAGTCCAATACGGTTGATCGGCAGAGGGTTGATCCAACAGAGGAGGATGACCAATGGTAGAAGATGCTTCGTGCCTTCTAGCAGTAGACTTTGGGAAAGTATGAGGGTAGCGTCTCAGACATAGAGATAGAGAGTTGGCTCAAGGAGCTGGTGATCACTTTCATCTTGATCTGAGCTTTGACAAAGTACTGGGTTCCTCTAGTAGTGAGCTAGATGAGGGGAGTAATGCATCGGAGGTGGAATTTTTACCTTGGGGAGAGGAAGGAGACTGATGTTTCCTAGGTTGAATTTGAGGATTTCTAGGAATAATTCCTTTCTTCCACGATGAAGGCCGAGAAGAGGTAGGAGATACTCTCTACCTAGTAGGGGATTATGTCAGTGAGGGAATTGGGGATCAAGTTCAAGGATATCCTACATTTTTCTATGGATATATTTTCGGATGAGGAGTCTTAGGAGAGGCACTTAGAGGAGGCACTCCACTCTTCCCTTGAGTATGAGATTACTCCCTTCACACCACTGACATACTTAGAGGTTCAGAAGAAGGCTGAGGTAGTGGAAAGGATGAAATCGTGATGAAGTTTTCCACAAGAGTTAATTCATCTGATTTATTTAAAGGGAAATGGTATTAGTAGTAGGTCTCCAATGTTGGGGCCTTCTAGGTTTTGGCTAGTGGGGAGCCGATCCCAATAGTTTTAGTTCTGGCCCTCTGGTCCTCGTCCTTTTCCCAAGGGCCCAGGTTTGAGGTGTTTTTCTTGTAGAGGATATGGGAACCTATAGTGATAGTGCTTGACTTGAGCTAATTATGGTGGACATGGGCAGGTTCAGCACCCGCCTCAGCAATAGTTTCTAGCCAGGCCTTTTCAGCAGTAGGGAAAACATGCCCCTTCTAGAAATAGAGGGGTAGAGGATCTAGGCGTGGTCAATTGCACACCATGGTGGTAGCAGTTCCAGCGGGGCCATAGATCATTCGAGGTACAATCATTTTTTTCATCACTCTTGCTTGTGATTTTTTTTGATTTTGGATCTTCTCACTCCTTCATTTCACCCACTCTAGTCCATTCCTTATGACTAGAAATAGAGAGACTTTTCATTGACCTAGTGTTGAGTACACCAGTCGGAGGTCAAACCATCTTGTTTGATGTTTCTTGGGGATGTAGAATGATGTTAGGGATGCATCGGTCCAGCGGGGATCTCTTCATATTACAGATGAATCCATATGATGTCATCCTTGACATCGACTGGTTGTTTTCAATGCATGATATTATCGACTAATTTTGTAGAATAGTCATGTTTTCAGATGTGAAAGGCCATCACATATCTTTAAATGGAGAATGGAGATGTCGGGTGGGCAGCTAGCCCATGGATCCTCTTCTTTCATTATTAGCTGAGCTTTTAGTGGGATCGATGGACATAGAGATGGTGGGGACTCCCAGGGTCATTGGGGAGTTCTTGGATATTTTTCCTAAGGATGTTTTGACTCTAACCCCTCGATGTGACATTGAGTTTGGGATAAACTTGGAACATAGTGCTTCTCCAATTTCGATGGATCCTTATAATATGGAGACTTCTAAGCCGCATGAGTTGTGGATCAAGATTGACGATCTGATGAGGAATGGCTTTATCCATCCCATTGTGTCGCTGTGGGGTGCTCCAGTCTTGTTTACGAAGAAGGCATATGGTGGTATAAGACTATGTATAGACTAAAAAAGGTTGAATCAAGTAATGGTCAAGAACCATCACCCTCTCCTGAGGATAGATGATCTTTTCGACCAGCTGAGGGGATTGATTTGTTTTTCCAAGATCGATCTGTGGTATGGATATCACCAGTTGAGGGTGAAAGAGGGTGATATCTTAAAGACTGCTTTCAGGTGTAGGTATGGGCACTTTGAGTTCGTAGTTATGTCATTCAGTGTTACTAACGTGCCAACCGTGTTTATGGGGCTCACAAAATCTGTCTTTCATGAGTTCCTAGACTGGTTCATCATCATATTTATCGATGAAATTATGATATACTCAAGGTCAAAGGAGGAGAATACCGGGTATCTAAGAACTTTCCTAGAGATCCTTCAGCACCACCAGCTCTATGAAGAGATATCCAAGTGAAATTTTTGGACATAGGAGGTCCACTTACCTGGGAATGTGGTGTCTCATAAGGGCATAACGGTGGACCCGTTGAAGTTCGATACAATTATTTATTGGGAATAAACTAATAATGTGGTAGATATTTACAGTTTTATTAGTCTGGAAGGATACTAATGAAGATTCATACTTAATTTCTCTCAGGTAGAAGCCATGTTGATGGATCTGACCAGAAAGGTCCAATCCTTTGTGTGGAGTGAGAAGTCTGGAGCATCTTTTACCTATCTAAAGGGAAAGTTGGTCAGTGCCCCAGTGCTCTGGTTTCCAGAGGAAGGGGTGATGTTTGAGGTGTTCTACAATGCTTCCCATTTGTTCTTGGGTTTCATGCTGATGTAGCAATAGAGAGTGATCACCTATGGGTCTAGGCAGTTACGTCCCCATGAATGTAACTATTCCACCCATGATCTAGAAATTGCAGCGGTTGTGTTTGCATTGAAGTTGTGGCGGCATTACCTCATTAGGGAGCGCTTTGTGGTCTTCACAGATCATAAGATCTTGAGGTATATCCCAATGAGATATGAACTTTAAAAAATGGATATGGATGGAGTTTCTCTAGGATTATGATTTTAAGATCTCCTAAACCTCAGTAAAGGGGAATGTTGTGGCTGATGATTTGAGTCAAAAGTTGTAGAAGGAAGTGGTTTGAGAATCTGCAGATGCTTGGAGAGTAATGGAGGAGTTGGATACCTTGCACTTAGATATAGGAATAGACAATGTAATAGACTGTATATTTCAGATGATGGTGCAATCATCTCTGATGTGGTAGGTAGAGTATTATCAGTGGGGAGACTTAGAGGAATAAGTGATATGAGATCACATTGAACGGGTTAATTCTCCAGAGGGATGATCAGAGGATGGTCAGAATTAGATGCTCTTCCATGAGAAGCTTTTAATACTAGTGGAGATGTGTGAGGGAGTTCTCTGTGAGTTCATATATCACCCTTGGTGGTATAACTAAGAGTTTCCAAGATGTACCGTGGCTTGAGGGAACAATTCTAGTGGTCCGGGATGAAGCGGGAAGTGATAGAGTTTGTGGAAAAGTGATAGGTGTGCTAGTAAGTGAATGTTGAGAACCATGTTCCCAGTGGTCTTTTGTAGCCCTTAGATATCCCTGAGTGGAAGTGGGATGACATCTCAATGGATTTCATTGTAGTATTACCTAGGTATCAGAGAGGATGTGATGCAATCTGAGTTTTTGGACCGGTTGATGAAGTAGGATCACTTCTTAGCGATCAAGAAGTCGAGCACAGTGGATGCCTTAGTACAGAGGTATGTGGATGAGGTGGCATGAATACATGGAGTTATTAGATCTATTATCTCAGATCTGGATACATGTTTTATGTCGCAATTCTAGAGGGGATTACAACATGCCTTTGGAACTCAATTACAACTCAGCACTGCTTTCCACCCTCAAAAAGATGTACAAACATAGAGGACCATCCAAACATTGTAGGACATGTTGCAGGCATGTGCTCTAGACCTTAGTGGATCCTGGGTGCTACATTTTCCCTTAGTAGAGTTTGCTTACAATAATATCTATCACTCTTCCATTGGCATGGTGCTGTTCAAATATTTATACGGAAGACTGTGTCGTTCACCCTTTTGCTGGACGAAAGTTGGGGAGGCGATTGTTCTTAGTCCAAAAATGGTCTAGAGTATGATAGAGAATGTGTAGCTTTTACATAAGAGGATGAAGGTATCATAGGACTGACAGGAGTCATATTTTTATTGTAGGAGAAGTCCCTTGGAGTTCGAGGTTGGGGACCATGTATTCTTGAAGGTTTCCCCTCGACGTGGGTAGCAGATGTTTGGCAGAGGGAGTAAGATTTCTCCCAGGTTCATTGGACCTTTCGAGGTGTTGGGATGATTTGGAGAGGTGGCATATCAGCTAGAATTTCCACTGAAAATAGGGAGGATCCACGATGTTTTTCATGTCTCCCAACTTCATCAGTATCTTCACGATGACTCCCATGTCATTGATTGGGGAGAGTTGGATATCAAGGATGAAACAACATTTGTGGAGTGGCCAGTGGAGATCCAAGATCATTGGGAGAAGGTTCTGCATGGTTAGACCATTCCCTTTGTTCATTTTTTGTGGAGTCATGGTGTCCTAGAAGAGATTACTTGGGAGCGAGAGGCACAAATTCATGCTCAATACCTATATTTGTTTTGAGTTTTTGATTGTGTACCTTGTTTTGATGTGACACTTAACCTTGTTTTCTATGAGATGAGTTGTTTCCTTGTTATATAATTTGAGAAGAGTCCCAAAACTTGGTAAGGGAAGTACCTGATCCATAATCAAGACACATTAATGCGGATGTGATTAAACCCATGCGGGCGAGTTAGTGCTGCCCAAAGCAGATAATATCTTGTCATGAAGGAAGGAATTCCCTAATCCATGTGTCTAGATAGTGCAACTTTTGGTGTTTTTTGATTGTTTGGGGTATTAGATATTGGGGATGTGTTTTTGGATGTTGAGGTTTCCACTCCAGCTTTTGAACAACACAAGATGGTTTATGCTTAAGAGGTATCTTATGGGGTGGTTGTTTGGACCCCTACTCCTTTTGGGTTTAGTTTTGGATTATTGAGGATGAGAATTGTTTCCTAGGTATCTGATGTAATGAACCAAACCCCTAAGGGCCATTACTTTGTGAAAATATGGTGTTTGGGGTGTTCTGGGAGGTAACAATGGCTTAATTTAGGAGTTTTCCAAAAATCCTGTTTTTCCAACGGTGACTCACAATGGTGAGTCAGGATCGGTGCCTCGCACCGGTGAGTTTACCAGCAGTGAGTTGTTTGATGGTAAGTCACCAAACAGTGACACCAAATGGTGACACAAAATGGCGACTCATTAAATGGTGACATCGAATGGTGGCTCACCAAACGGTGACACCGAATGGTGGCTCATCGAACGGTGGCTCACCAAATGGTGACACCGAATAGTGGCTCACCATACGGTAGCTCACTGAACGGTGGCTCACCGAATAGTGACATCAAACAATGTCTCATTGAATGGTGACACCGAACAGTGTCTCACTGGGTAGTGTCTCACCAAACGGTGACATCGATGACTCACCCAATGGTGATTCACTTCCGTTAGTTTTCCAAATTTCCAGTTTTTCCCAGTTTCTCCCAGTTTTTCCAGTTTTTCTCTTATTATGTTTTATTTAAAGTGAATCATGTTTAAAGCCTTATTTGGGTGTTTCTAAAGGAATTTCAAATGATATTAATTATATCTTAATATCCAAATGCTCTAAGGGATTTGAAATAATTGAATCGCTTGGTCTTGGCCATGATCTAACTTTAATGTCCTTGAAACCATTTTCTGTTATGTTGATATAGGATTTGGATTTTTCAAAGGCTGAGGTACTCTCTTATCTTTTATCCTAGTGCACAGAGAACTTTTATTCCCAAAAGAGTTGTGAGACTGTGTTGTATCCCCCCTGTCCAGTTTTCCTGCTACTCGCGCACCCCTTGCTTTAGCACAAGGAAGAATCATTGGTTGCCTACTGTTCCAAGTAGGGATTTTCCTTTGTCACTATTTTAATTGTGTATCATGCGGGGTTTGTATAATGTTGCCTCTTCGTGAGAATGGTTGAATCCAAATTTAACAAATATAATTAGGAGTAATAAATGGGGTACATGGTATATGACAATGTTGACTTCCGGTTTTATCTGTTATCTTTGGTTGATGATGTGATCTGTTTTGGCTGTGTGGTTTCTAAAAATCATGGCTGTTGGTGGTCTTTTCATGTGCATGGGTGATTATTTTTAACTATTGTTGTTTCCTTGCGAATAATTTCTGTAAATATCAATATAATTAATCACATATACTCGGTTAAATGGAATGGATTCCTAGGGATGAAAACCCTTATATGACCACCCCTACTTATCAAAGTGGAATTTAAATAGTTGGATAAATAAGAATTCACCCTATTTGATAGGTGTGACTATGTGTATGGGGAAGTACTAGAAGTGTGATGGTATCTTAGTTTAATAGATTGATTGATTGTGGAATAGATGGAATTGTTGTGCAGTGGGACTACTTTTGGGTAGTGGTTGGGCAGCGGGGCGCCAATTTTGGGTTGTTTCATGATTTCGTGTTTATGGGTGTACTGAGTGTGGTGTTGTTGTGCATTGGGGATGATAGGTTTGGTTGTGGGGGGATGAATTAGGTGGGATAACTTTGAATAATTATGTTGGTAATGTAGAAATATGAATGGGTGTTGAATGGGGAGGAAGAACAAAGTGGGTTGTTTGCTGTGTGTTTTGTTACAGGGAGTGTTTAGTGGCTTTTATCCTTTTGAGAATGGTTATAGATGTTGTTCTTGTTAGTTTCCCAGGTAGGGATGGAATAAATAAAAGAATGACATGATAATTCAGAATGATAATCGGTTAAATGAATCAACTGGGGGTATGTTTTGAATTGGGGATTGTAGTGAAGTGGCATTCAAGTGACCATCATTCATGGCAGCACATGCATGTAGGGTTAGATTCAAGGGTAGTTTTTAGGGGACTAGTTGTATGTTTGGAATTACATAGGATGGGTTGAGTGTTTTTTACATATATATAAACTTATAGTTCCTTATGTTTTCTATACAAACCACACCCGTGTTGAGTACTATGTGATGAACACCCCCATTATAGAGGAGGGTATCTTTCCTAACATCCCGGTGAAAGGATGTATGGCTGTTTACTAACTTTACCATGCTACCTCTTATAGGAATTTATTTATCAAGATTCATCAGGAAGGCTATAATGGCCTGAGGTTTAATACCAGATTTATGGTATTGGCTATGTGAGAGGTTGTTTATTTCCTAGGTGTCTTTAGGATGAAGCCCAGGTTTTTTTGAGCAAGATGTGTGGTGGTTATGGTCCAAGTGTCTATGGGTAGGATATGATGTGGTTGTGGCCCAGGTGTGTGCGGGTAGGTTGTGATAGTGGGTCTTATGGAAGAGTGTGGTAGCATCAGGACGTTCACCATTAGAGATGAACAGTTAACCAGTGGGAAGTGGTACAGGGTACCCAAATATCGATGTGCTTATTATATTACATTACTTAGCTTGCGTTATTTGGTGAGCATGCCTTGGTGAGGTTTGAGTGGATAATATACTTTGTTATGTGCTTTTGAGTTTCTACTACTTTCTCACAGGGGCATTAGTATGCTTCTCCCACTTGTGCATGAGTGATTTTGGTTTTTCCCTACTGAGTATACTTGTGTACTCACCCTACGTACATAAAACTATTTTCAGGTTTCCAGATAGATTACATGGACCATGCTGGACCTTACTAGCTCAAACATCAAGGATAGTTGTTGTGTCGCTGCTTAGTTTTATTTTGGTTCTTAACTTAGAGTTTTTTTTTATTTTCAGTAGTTTTACATTAAGCATGCACGTGGGATGAATTTTGGTTTCTTTATATATATTTTTCTTAGAGTTGTTTAAGGTTGGTGCATTTTATCTCCCGATCTTGGTTGTTATGAAAAGGGTAATGTATCCCATTTTTGTGATATTTATACACCCTTGGTGCCAGTCGCCACCCTTGGGAATATTGGAGGCGAGACTCAGGGGTCATTATCTATCCTTCATCTTGAGGAAGGAAGGCCTTGAATTCTTTCTATCCCTTCACTCATCTTAAAGAAGGCTTTTCATGACATTTGGCCCCTCGTAACTTTTGACTATGAGATCCTAGATGATCTAGAGAAGGATTTAATGCCTTATCTATGCTAAAATATCTGGGAAACTCATCAATTATTTATGGATATACATATCCATTATCTAGGATATGAGTATCACATTTAGATCATCAATAAACTCTATTGTCAGCCAGATATGGATGCATTTTCTTTATCCCAGAACCCAGGAATAAAGGATAATGAAAAACACCTACATAGTGTTTGTATCCATATCGTGAAAACTCTCCATCAACTAATTTCCAGAGCATCTTCAGACGTGAATATCCAAGGATGAGAGAAATATGGAGCACTGCACTTCACTATGTCCTTAGAATAGTAGAATCCCCAAGATACAACATCCTATAATTTCATTTCCTATCATTGCCTATGAAAAAATTAGGGGACCAGGTAATGAACAAGATATTTGGTCACTAAAACACAATTCCTCCACTTTAACGGTGCCAAAAAATCATGAACGGGGGGAGAGGATAGCTAAAAGGTCTTTGAACTAGGCCCCTCTAAGAAACGAGAGCACATTTCAGACTCAAAAGTCAAAGTTGTGGTCAAACCAACAACTTCCCATAGAAAATGACTCTCGTCATGGGCTTCCATTACACCCAGTTTACACCATATCAAATAGGTCATAAAAACAACTATCATAGTAGCTATCTTGGAGAAAAACCAGCCCACCAGGCTAAGGGAATATCTACCACCACCTCCACCCCTCAGATCATGAATTCTTAAGAGGATTCAGGATATAAAAAAAAAACTAAAAATCAACCCCATCCCCCTAGTTTGGGAGTATATATATCTCAATCTCCATCACTGGGTTTATCATCACCTGAGAGGGTCTTGGGGAAATCCACTACAGTTCAAGATTAACCTCAACCCACTGGTTTGGGTGGATTTATATCTCAATGCTTGTCTCAGGAGTCATTAAATACTAGACGAGAATCATCATATCCTAAATAATTAGATAAAAACACCAATTATAGCCCCGAATAGTCCCTATCCCATAGGTCATGGGGTATTTTCATCATCATTATCACCGCATAAGGAACCGATCTTCTCCACATTAGGAGGTAAATATCAACGGTTAGAATCCTATCCGTTCCTCCCACCAGAAGACAAAACTTTAATATTTAGGGCCTATTTGGAAAAAATGACCGAAAACTCCCTCAAGGTCACCATTCATAGGCTAAGACTAGAGGAACATACAAAAAAGGCAATCAAACCCCTCTGAGGTCGTAATCCAAAATGGTCAAATATGGAAAAGGGTTCAAGAAACAAACCTAACACAAGTGGTGCAGAATCATACTATTTCATTGAGAGTAATGGGACAACTACCATTGCTTGATACACCTCTATGAATGTCATCACCATCAACACAATAGATAATGTGGATCAAGATATAGATATAGAGGGATGAAATACGGAAAATATACCTTGGTAGGAGGATCTGGATTCACCCATTAAAGATGCACGTACCCAAAACTAGAGGAGGATCCAGAACCTAGAACCTCTAAATATTGAGTTTCCACATATGTGGTGGAACACCATAAAGGATAAAGGGAAAGGTGTGGATACATCCCAATCACCATCTAGAAGAGTTAAAATTCCTTCTATGGAAGAATGGAAGGCACAATATGAGAATGAGATTCAGATTCTTAGATGACTCAAAAAGGAGCTAATCAGGGGAAACATTCCCACCGGGTATCATCTTCAAGATGAGATAAATATCCATCCTTTATATCAGGAAAGAGTTGACCCTCCTACAAGAGCAACATCCGAGCGTCATACCAACTCTAGATTTAGGAAGTTGGTCTACACAAATGAGAAAATTGAAGATGATCATGACTTACCTCCATTGTAGCAACAACCACTCCTTCATTAGGGTGATCATTCATGTAATAACCCGGTTCTTCTTTTTGAGGTACGATTTCTTGTTTTCTTTTCCTTTGAGTTGTTTTCAAGAAAACAAGGGAAATTTAAGAACAGTACTGAAATCATGGGATACACACCATGTATTCCCAAGAACATGTCATGTAGTATGTCTGTGTATTAAGGGAATACATGGAGTGTGGGCATGTTGATAAGGAAAAGAGTAAAAACAAACTACACGCTGTGTACTTCCTAGTACATGCCATGTAGTCATGTCGGTTGGTTCTAGAAAGTAAGTCGGCAGAAGTCAGCCACCAAATGAATAGTAAAATGATGTACACTCCATGTATATATACTTAAACACCATTTAATTTGTTTTTTTATCTTAAAATGGGTAATAGACTCATTCTTCTGTCATTTTGATAGAAGGCTTGCCCGGGGAACTCAAGAGGAGAAGCAGAACTTCAACCTCTTCCCGGTTGATCATCTGAACTCCGAATCAATCACCGTCGGTCTCATTTGAACCCAACCGGTAAGATATCGATTAATCTAGATCCATTATTGGTGATTTTAGTTCTCATATATGTTATTTAAGGTTGATTAAATATCCTTGTTTCTTATATCTCTATCGTTCTAGAGTGAATTAGAAGTTGAGGCTGGATGAGGAGAGTCATACTATGACGAGGTAGGTGGTCTCATGCTAATTGAAAAAAATGTAAAGATGTTTATATGTTCCATTGTGCCACTCACCCATGTTAGAGAATTTATTTTAAAGGATATTGAACATTATTATTACCTAATTTTGTTATAATAATGAATTCAATGAATTAAAGCATGTTGTCTTTGTTGTTTGATTAAGGGCCACCCCACCGGTGCATTTCCCTCAGATAATTTGTTTGGACATTTAGGCCTAGGATGTCTATGGGAATTCCTTCATTTCCCTTTTAGGGTTGTTTAAAAATAATTTTATTACTATCTGAAATTGAAATTTCCTTAGAATTCTAAGTATTTTTTATTATGGCTTTGGGTTTGTGTTTTCCCCTTTTTCCATGTAGTGATTTTACTTGTTTAATCAGGTTGTAATGTTTTATTAAATTTTAATGAATAAATGGTAAATAGAACTGGGTGATACATGGGTTCATCTTAGAATTCCATGAATAGACTTTCATGACTATTGTACCTTGTGCCTTGGGTGATACATGGGTTCAATTTAGAACACCATGGACGATCTCGAGAGGATTTTGATTTATATGTCATTAGTGACACTTGGGATCCCTAGTAGGAACACTAGGGACATACTAAATTGACATAATCTTATATTACACACAGAGTGATACCTTGGAGCTCCCTACTAGGACCACTAAGGATAGAATCACATGAACTTATACCAACATTGAGAGTGACACTCGGGGCTCCCTAGTAGGACCATTGAGGACAGACTTGTAGGATATCAGTAGAACCACACCTGTGATGATACTTGAATTCCAACTTAGGAATCTCAAGAATGGACTCGGGTTATACTTAAATTATGGAATGGAAATGAATTGTGACACATCTGCCAATCCAAAGAACAAGATTGGATTTATACTTCACTTATTTATTAGATGGTCCTCTGAGACTTCTGTTGTTCTTACTTTGCTATGGGGAATGTACAAATTAGGCCGAATTCCGAGACTTAAACACTTTAGGTAAGTGAATAGTTAATGAACATAGTGAACTCTATAAATGAATGCCAGTACTTGTAGGACTGTTTACTTCTGAGTACCTCCTAGTCTGCTGCATTTCATTACTATAAAAAACTACTGCATATACTCACTGACAGATTGGCACCTACTTTCGGTAGTTTCCTACTGATATTTATTTCTCACACCCTGTTTGGGACATTTTTTTTGGCCCAAACAGACTATATTGCTGTAGGTGTTGATAGGGGAAAGGTCCCTTTCACAAATACTTGACTGCTTCTTAGGAGAAGGAGAGCATGGGACCAAGCCAAGGTTTGCGATGCTATTGAGTTTCATTTTGCTTTACCGTACTTTGGTATTATAATGTACTTGATTTCAATTTATTATGTTTTTATTGTTTTCTTATAACATGCGATATGCTGCATCATTTTGATATTATATGTCTTCTGGTTATCTTTACCTTGCAGTCTTCTGTTGTTTAATTTATTTGCATGATATTTATTGGTTCCACTATTGTTATTATTTATTCCACAGTGTTACACTCTGCCAATGAGGGAATAGTTTCCCCACTATCACACCCTAGGCCCTCACTACTAGTTGGAAGACTCTAGCATTTGGGGAAATGCGCTTGAGGCCATGTGGCCAACTGGGTACAGGGAACTAGTTGAGTGGCTTCCGGACTCGAGACGTTATAAAGGGGTATCAAAGAAGTTTTTTTCTAGTTTGATTTACTATTTGGTGATGATATAAAGGGTATGGAATTTGGTAATTATCTATGCCCAGGATTAGCTACCTCGTGTATAGGGAAAATCCAAATTGCCTTGAATTAAATTATCCTTTTGAATTTTGATCTATTACAGTTGATTTGATTTCATCGTTGGGTGACACACTTGTTTTGTTCTATTATTATTGATATTATTGTGGTTATATTTTTTTCCTCCCAATGAGATGAGGGTATTCCATCTCATGAATCATATATACACTTGTTATAATCACCTACCATGCATTATGCCATGACATTTAGGATGCATTAGCTATTTCATGTTGTCGTGATAGTTGATGTGATAGCTTTGCCTGCTATTGTGTTAGTTGGGTGTAGTAAATAATGGTGTGACATCATCTTTCAATCTATGAGAAGTATGGGCCCTTATGAATTGGGAAATGATGCACCAATGGAATGTATATTTTAAATGAACTTGTTACAGATATGGTTCTAATTGGATGAACTTGTTATAGAATTGTTTTGTGATATGTTATGCTTGGGTTCCAAAATTTGATTTGTGGTGAGTATGGGACCTCTTGGATCAGAATTTGGCATCCCACTAGTAGTTTTTTTTTCTAATGAACAAGGGTTTTCTGGGAAATTTGGAGTTTCTATCCAGAAAAAAACCCAGTATACATGGCGTGTATTTTAGCCTAACACACTATGTGGGATTCCTGTTCGGGGGAGATGAAGTTCCAAATTTTAAGATGAACACACCATGTACCTTGTATACACTCCTTTTAGTGTCTGTCCATGTAATGGTCCATGTGAGAGGAAACATGGTCTGTTGAGTTTTGAACAGAACAAATTGTGTACTATCGGTACACGCTGTGTATCCTTCCCAAGTAGAACCCGTGTGGACCTGACAGTGTGGGAATATAGGTCCAGGAGGGCTGACTCGAGTGCATGCCGTGTTTATTCCCAACACGTCGTGTACTTGAGACCTTTACACGACCAAAAAGGCAGAGTTACATGCCCATGTGAAATTTTAAAGGCACACACCATGTGTCATAATGACATGCCGTGTAGATGGGGTTGATACATTCCCAGGCCTGCAGTAGAACACGACCATGTGAGAACATAAAGTTACAATACATGTATCATTCATACACTCCGTGTAGTCTCTTTGTTTCATTCTTTGCACTTTTGAATGGAAAACCTTGGCAATGTGTTTTGAACTGAGTTGTGTTCTTATCCTTGTAGATTCATACTGCCGTGATGACCATGAGCGGTACGCCAGGAGATTAGTGATGATCATACTCCAGAAATGGTAAGCCATGTGATACCAATGGATCCTCCAATGGTTCCAGCTATGGAACTAGCTGTAATAATAGATGCAGGTATAGATTCATAGTTCTGTAAAGGTTTTTTGAGGTTCATGCAGACCTTTCAGGGAGCACCATAGGCTGCCACATCTATAGCAGAGCTAACATGTATATTCCAGAAGCACCATATACCTACTTTTTTAGGGGATGGTGGACCATAGGCTATAGAATCATGGATGGAATCAATTTTAACTATCTTTGAGCATCTAGAGGTGCCTCTTGAGAGGAGGGTCAAGCTCATGACATATATGTTGTGTGATTATTTCAAGAGATGGTGGGATGTTATCAAGCAGGAAGGGTGTCATCAAGAAATGACATGAGAAGACTTTAAAGAGTACTTTTATGATTATTATTTTCCCAAGACGCTGATGGTCAACCAAGAACAAGAGTTTATTCACCTGGAGTAGGGCACACTATCAGTTATGGACTATTCTTCCCAGTTTACTAAGCTTCAGCATTTTGTACCGATTCTGATGGGTGATGACGTATCAAAAGATATAAGATTCAAGGATGGTATCAAGTTATATATACAGTCACAGGTTAATGCATTCAAGTTGCCTTCGGTCTCTACTATCGTGAATTAGGCACTGATTACCGAGTGCAACCTATGGGAATCTAGTGGTGCGAGCCAGGGCAGTTCACCACTGATTTATGGTACTGTCTCAACCATCAAGAAGAAGTGTCATATAGAGTTATCTAGAGGTGAAAGTAGAAGTCAAAACCTTTCTTCCGGTAAAAAGGTGAGGTGATAATAATGTGGTAGGCCGGGGCATACGAGGCCCCAATTCCCAAAGTACCCAGTTGAGTGCTGAGATTGAGGAAGGATGGGCTATCTACAATTCTTATACATGAAATTTCCACCAGTGGATAGTGAGAGGGGTTCTGTACAGACTCTACATGCAGGAGTAGAGTTAGTAGATTCTCAAGAGTCTAGAAACTGGAATACGTCGGGGTGTTCAGGCCAAGGTGGTGGTTGTGGACGTGGTAGTCAGACCCCAGGATTTCACTGATAGTAGGGCAGGTCAGCTCAGGGTATCCAAGCAGTGTCTTAGGGATATGGTTCAGGTCAGACTTATGCAGTGCAATAGACCCAGTAAAAGTAGGATCCTGGACCTTCTACTACCACATGTATCATCCTAGTCGCCTCTATTTTATCTTCTACACTTTTTGATACTGGTGCTACACATAGTTTTATATCTGTGGACACTTTGAAAATCCTTGGACTCTGTGTTTATACTTATTTTAATGTTATGATACTAGAAACTCCATTATGAATTATAACGGCATCAATGCATCAGTGAAAGGAGTGACCCCTTGATATTAGTGGGTGTCACTTTCTATAGAACCTCTATATCTTAGAGATGAAAGGATTTGATGTCATTCTCAGAATGGACTAATTGGTTTCTTTTTGAGCCTTTGTTGATTTCTATCACTGCAAGGTGAGTTTCACATCACTAGAGGGTGGAGAGTTTATACATAAGGGTGAATGGGATGTTCAGGCGAGCTGAGCTAGACCTGAGCATCGTGGGCTGGGCGGGATGACAACCCATATTGCAAGTTTATATTTGGATGACCAGGGAACATTTCAGGTGGATTTTCCTCTAGTGGTTGATAATTTCAGGGACATTTTCCCAGATGACTTTTTAGGATTACCTATGTTCACAGAGGTGGAGTTCACTATCGAGCTAGTTCTCGGTGCTGCACCGGTATCCATTCCTCCCTATAGGATGGACACGAGAGAGTTGCAAGAGATCAAGAGGTAGTTGGAAGATCTATAAGCTAAGTGTTTTATCTGACCCAATACTTATAATTGGGTTTCACCAGTCCTTTTTGTAAAATAGGCAGATTTTACCCTTAGGCTATGCGTGAACTATCGGAAACTGAACCAGTTGATGGCTAAAATTTTTATCCCTCTCCACAGATAGATGATATGTTTGATCAACTTCAAGGAGATCGATTATTCTTGAAGATTTACCTAAGGTAAAGATATCCCCAGGTACATGTTTGATTAGTAAACATACCTCACACAACCTTTTGTAGTAGGTATGGTCTCTATGAGTACTTGGTTATGCTGTTTGGTCTCACAAACATTCCATCAGTTTTTATAGTACTAATGAACTGAGTGTTCCATCCTTACCTTGATTATTTTGTGGTGGTTTTCATGGACAATATCTTGGTGTATTTTAAAAATCAACATTACCATGACAAAAACCGTGATATCATTTTGAATACACCGAGAGAGCATCATTTATATGCTAAGCTCACAAAATGACACTTCTGGATGGATCCGATTCACTTCCTAGGTCACATCATCTCAGATAATGGAGTATCAGTGGACCCAGATAAGGTGAGAGCATTGGTGAATTGGGATCATCCTAAGAATGTTATTGAGGTATGGAGTTTCTTAGGGATATCTAGTTACTATAGGCATTTTATACAGGAATTCTCATGCTTAGAAGTGCTGATGATGGGCTTGCCCAAGAAAAGTGTGAAGTTTGAGTGGTCAAATTCTTGCAATGCAGCCTTCTAGGAGTTGAAGGGATGTTTGAATTTAGTACTGATACTGATATTTATAGAGCTGGGAAAGAGTTACACTATGTATTGTGATGCATCAGGTATTGGGTTGGGAGCAGTGCTTATGTAGGGGGATTGAGTTATTGTGTATGGGTCTTGGCTGTTGAGGCCACATGAGAGTAATTACCTGACGCATGATCTCAAGTTAGCTCCAGTTTTCCATGCTTTGTGCTGTTAGATACATTATTTATTGGGAGAACATTTTGTGGTGTACACGGACCACAAAAGTCTCAAATACATATTTACTCAGCATGATTTGAATATGAGACAGTGAAGGTGGGTAGAATACCTTCAGTAATTTGATTTTAAGCTTACCTATATGCCTGGAAAAGGCAATGCAGTGGATGATGCACTAAGTAGGAGGACTTAGATATAGGTAGTGCATGAGGCTAGTAGTGAGTGGAAGCTTATGGATTTTCTCTCTGAGATGCATTTAGAGGTGCACGACAGTTAGGGGTAGACTTATCTTTCATATTTGGTTGTTATCTATACCCTACTAGACAGAGTGAGGATGATGCAACTATCAGATTCTAAAGTACTAGTTCTACGGGAGAGTGTGGCAGGTGAGGACCCTCTTCCTGGATGGATGATAGGCGAGGATAAAGTTCTGCGTATCCATGGATGTGTGTGGGTTCCAGGGGATATATGCAAGGAGCTGATACAGGAGTTTCATGCTTCATCTTGGGCAGTACATCCTGGAGTCACCAAGATGTACTGTGACTTGCGCCGTTAGTACTGGTGGCTGGGTATGAAGTGAGAAGTAGCTAGTTTTGTTACGAGTTATTCCACCTGTCAGTAGGTGAAGGAGGAGAATCAGCGGATGACTGAGATTTTTTAGCAGTTACATATTCCAGAGTGTAAATGAGATGATGTCATGATGGATTTCATGATGGGGTTACCGAGGTCACCTAGGGGCAATGATGCTGTGTGGGTTGTAGTTGACAGGATTACGAAGGTTTATCACTTTCTGCTGATCAAGGAGACCTTTGGTGTTGATGAGCTCTGGAATCTATATATATGAGAGGTGTTACAACTTCATGGTGTCCCTCATTAAATCATTTCATATAGGGACACCCACTTTACATCTCATTTCTAGTAGATTTTTCAGAGGTAACTGGGTACACAGGTGCTTCTGAGCACAACATACCACCCTCAGACTGATGGTCAGTTAGAGCGTACGATACAGGTGCTAGAGGACATGTTGCGTGCATGTGTCCTAGAATTTGGGAGATCTTGGTAGAACCATATACCCCTGTTTGAGTTCGCCTATAATAATAGCTTTCAGGATACTATTCAGATGACGCCATATGAAGCTTTGTACGGGAGGCCATTCCGATCACCCCTATGATGGATGGTGGTAGGAGAGGTAGCTATACTAGGACCTCATCTTGTCCAAGAGACCACTGAGCAGGTTCAATTGATTCAGAAGTGGATGGATACTGTATAGTCTCATCAGAAATCATACGCAGATCACCATATAGAGCTTTGGAGTTTGAGGTTGGGGATCGAGTTTTCCTATGTGTTGCCCCGAGATTGGGACACAAGAGGATAAAGAGATAGGGTAATCTTTCACTGAGATATGTCAGACCGTTTGAGATTCTGGAGCAATTCGGGTCAGTTGCCTATTAGTTGTAGTTACTAAAAAGGTACCACTCCATGCACGATGTCTTCCACGTATCTCAGCTGTGCCACTATCACTCAAACCCATATCACATTTTTCAGATCAAGGAGGTTGAGATTCAAGTTTATCCATCCTTTAAGTAGCATCTGATTTGTATAGTTGATCAGAGCACAAAATTTCTCTGAGGCTGGTCAGTTCCTCTCGTATGGGTGCTATTACAACATAGCCAAGTACATGACGAGACTTGGGAGAGGGAGGCTGACGTACGTGCTCAGTGGTTGGAGTTGTTCTCAGATATTCCTTCACCACCCTTGGAAGGGAAATTCAAGGAAAAATTTCTTTAAGGGGGGGAGTTTTTAAGAACCCAATTCTTCTTTTTGAGGTATGGTTTCTTCTTTTCTTTTCCTTTGATTTATTTTCAAGAAAACAATGGAAATTTGGGAAAAGTACAAAAATCATGGGATACACACTATGTATTCCAAAGAACACATTGTGTAGTATGTTCGTGTATGAAGGGAATACATGGAGTGTGGACATGTTGGCAATGAAAAGAGAAAAAACAAACTACACACCATGTACTTCCTAGTACACACTACGTATTCATGTCAGCATGTTTTGGAAAGTAAGTTGGAAGAAGTCAGCCACCAAATGAATAGTAAAATGATATACATTCCATGTATATGTACTTACATGCTATGTAATTTGTGTTTTTTGGTTAAAATGGGCAGTAGACTCATTATTTTGTTATTTGGATAGAAGGCTCGCTCGGGGAACTCAATAGGAGCGTTGAAACTTCAACCTCTTCCTGGTTGATCATCCGAACTTTGAATTAATCACCGTCAGTCTCATTTGAACCCAATAAATAAGCTCTTGATTACTCTAGAGCCATTCTTGGTGATTTTAGTTCTTGAATAATTTATTTAAGGTTGATTAAATATAATTGTTTCATATATCTATGATGTTCTATCATGAATTAGAAGTTGAGGCTGGATGAGGAGAGTCGTACTATGACAAGGTAGGTGGTCTCGTGCTAATTTCTTAAATGTAAATATGTTTATATGTGACATTGTGCAATGTACCCATGTTAGGGACTTTCTTTGAAAGGATATTGAACCTTATTATTACCTAATGTCGTTCTAGTAATGAATTCAATGAATTAAATCATGTTGGATTCATTGTTTGATTAAGGGCCACCCTGCAGGTGCGTTTCCCTCAGATAATTTGTTTGGTCATTTCAGCCTAGGATGTCTATGGGAATGCCTTCATTTACCTTTTAGGGTTTTTTAAAAATGAATTTGATTACTATATGGAATTTCAATTTTGTTACAATTGTAATTATTTTTTATTATGGCTTTGGGTTTGTGTTTTCCCCATTTTCCATGCAGTGATTTTACTTGTTTAATTAGGTTGGAATGTTTTATTAAATTTTAATGAGTAAATGGTAAATAGAGTTAGGTGATACATGGGTTCATCTTAGAATTCCATAAACAGACTTGAGAGTATTTTGATTTATAGTCATTAGTGACACTTGGGCTCCCTAGTAGGACTTCCAGGGATGGACTAAATTGACATAATCGTATATTACACATAGAGTGATACCTTGGGGCTCCCTAGTAGGACCACTGAGGACATACTCGCATGAAATTATAACAACGTCGAGAGTAACACTTGGGGCTCCCTAGTAGGACCACTGAGGACAGACTTGTAGGATGTCGGTAGAACTACAACTATGGTGATACTTGAATTCCAACTTAGTAATCTCAAGAATGGACTTAGGTTATAATTAAATGATGGAATGGAAATGAATTGTGACATGTCTACCAAGACAAAGCACAATATTGAATTCAGACTTCACTTACTTGTTATAAGGTCCTCTAATACTTCTATTGTTCTTACTTTGCTACAGGGAATGTCCAGCTTAGGATGAATTCCAAGACTTAAATACTTCAAGTAAATGAATTATTAATGAACATAGTGAAATCTATAAATGAATTCTATTACTTTTTAGATTGTTTACTTATGAGTTACTCCAAGTCTGTCACACTTCATTACTATACAAAACTACTGCATATACTCACTGACAGATTGGCACTGACCTTAGGTGGTTGCCTGTTGAGATTTATTTCTCACACCCTATTTGGTTCATGTTTTTGGGCCCAAATAGACTATATTGCTGCAAGTGTTTATAGGGGAAAGATCCCTTTCAAAGGTAATTGATTTCTTCTTAGGAGCAGAAGAGCATGGGACCAAGCCAAGGCTTGCGATTCTGTTGAGTTTCATTTTGCTTTACTGTACTTTGGTATTGTAATGCACTTGATTGTAGTGTATTTTTTTTCATTGTTTTCTTAGAACATGTGACATGCTGCATCATTTTGATGTTATATGCCTTATGTTTATCTTTACCTTACAGTATTCCATTGTTTACTTCAGTTTCATGTTGTTTACTACTTCCTATATTGTTATTATTTATTCCAAGGTGTTACACTTTTCGAATGAGGGAATAGTTTCTCCCCTATCACACCCTAGGCCCTCACTTCTAGTAGGAAGCCTCTGGAATTTGGAGAAATTTTCTTGATTCCACGTGGCCAACTGGGTATGGGGCACTAGTTGAGTGGCTTTCAGACCCAGGATGTTACAATTCAGTATTCACATGAATTGAGAATCTTCAGGATATGAAAATGAGGCCACCTCATCAATCCTCATCCACTCCCTATAGACAAGAGGTGACTTTGATATCAGTACCTTCAGAACTTCTCAATTCCATTGAGTCCCTGGTTACTTGAATGGATTCCATGGAAGGGTGATGTGAACCTGTGAAGATTAAGAATAATATATATCCTAAATGGGTGGATGAAACTTTCCCCCCAACCAATTTAAATAACCCTACCTTCTCCAACTTTGATGTTATTGGAGACCTACAACACCATCTCATGCACTTCGTGTCCCGATGTAGTGTGATGACGGGACCTAGAGATTAGTAAGAGGTGACCAAGATGAATAGTTTTGTTGAAACTCTGATAGGTCCATCCTTTGTTTGGTACAACAGTATTCCATCAGGATCCATTTTAGGATGGAAATACCTTCATCATCAATTCATTTACCAGTTCAACTTCAAGCTAAGTAAAACAACAATTGTCAACCTAAAAAACTGCAAGCAATGTGAAAATGAGAGGGTGTATAAATTTATAGACAAATGGAAGGGTATAAATTATTCACTTAGCATCCCTATATCATAGGATAAATTTCTAGAACTCTATATTGAAAATATATGGGATGAGCTGCATACACCTTTGATCCCAATGAAATATCCAAGTGGATTCTGTGAGTTCACAGAAATGAAACGGTGTTTGGAAGATTCCATTCAGTGAACCCAAGATAAGTCTTGAATAATCCCCTCAACACAGGGGAAAAGTCTCAACAAGGTAGAAACTACTGATTTCACCCTCAAACTAGTATAAGTTCATATTCAAGTACCTAGGCAGGTCCTAAACTACTCAGCGCCTCTTATTGAGTAGTAGAAACAAAAACATCGCCCTCAGCTGGAAGTAAAAAAGAGACCAGGATCCCATAGGATTTTAGGAATGGATGAATAAAACATAATCCTTCCAAAATAAACAAGTCCCTATTTATTTCCTTATAGATATGGATAATAACCTGCTCAAGATTCCATAGCCTAGGAAGCCCATGAGGTAAACCTCACCAACTATCTTGAATCTTTCCCTTTCCATAGAAGGCTGGGTCACAACATCCAGGATTTCTTTATCTTTAAAAATTTCCTTCAAATCATGGTCTATTTTGGACATGTGATGTTGGATAAATATTTTATAAGGTGACCTACATAACTGTTTCCTAGTCATAAAAATAAGATGATTGGAAAAAAGTTCTGATTAGGTGTGGGAAGAAGTTCAAAAACTGGATGACTCGAAAGATAATTGACCAAACTCATGTAACCCTAAGATCATATATTCACAAATCCATAATGGTTTCATCACCTAGGGTGTGACATCAAATAAACCTCCTGGAGGTAGATGTGACCATTAGAAACAAAAATAGACAAAAGAGGAAGAATCACATTTAACTTCGACACAAGCTCTGACTCTTGCAGATTTCTTCCCTATAACATCCAAAGCGTGGGAACCACCCTAAAAAATGGAAACCTCATCAGATTAAGAAATAAAAATTGGTTCTATTAATGTGATACACTTGGAATACCCCTTCTATGATGATGAATATTACTATGATTATGAGTTACCAATACCTGATCGGGGAGTCGAAGGCCGCAAGAAAAGGATCCAAGGATACATAGGAAAATGTGGGCGTGTTCAGACCCAAAATTTCAGTCACATCCCCACAAAGGATATATATGTAGCTGAGACTCATGGGAAAGTACTCCAGTGAGCTCAAAAAAAAATAGTAAGGTGCCTTAGAACCCTCTAGTGGTCACCCCAACCTTGTCATCTTACATGACCTCCTGAAGGGGTGAGATTGTCTGATCATCCAAGACAATAGGGAAGGCCGCTAAGACCTATGACACTAACAAAAGATGCCCCCTCGACCTCTAAAAAAACACTATACCTGTCTACCTAAAATATCCTAGATTTTTAACTGTACAATAATGAGTAACCCCACCTCAGGAAGCACCGACCTCTTTCATAAATGTATGACATTATGAAGAAGCTGGTGGTTGTACCGGCCAAAATATCAATCCTAGATGTTCTCTATCTTTCAAAAGAACCCACAGAGGCACTCATTGAATCCATCCAAACCCCATAGTAGTTTAATATAGAAGTCACTGCAGTTAGGGTTTATCGAGTGGAGACCATGACATTAGAATTTCATGTATCCATCTCGTTCATAGAGCAGGATCATGAATAGGACATCCATGGATACATCAGACCCCTATATGTTTCAAGTAGACTCAATGATGTCAAAATCCAAAGGCCACCGATTGAAAATGGTTCTGGGATCAATCTCATCCCAATTCAAACCCTCCGACATTTGGGATATAGTGAAGGGGATCTATCTCCCACAAATATGACCATTCAAGGGTATGATAAGTGTGATTAAAGACCTCCTAGGAAGATCAAACTCAAGGTTCATTTTGGTGATATCACATCTAAAGTTGAGTTTATGTTTATCCATCCAAAAAATGCATAAAATTTCATGCTCAGAAGGCCCTAGATCCATAACCACATGGAATTACCTTCAACATTCTATCATTGTTTGAAATACCCCATTGATGGAAAGGTTAGCATACTACATGGTGACCGTGGCCCCTTAGAAACTTAAAAATCCACATATGCTGAGGCAAGTTTCTATAAAAGTGAAGGAAAACAACCAATGGAGGATGAAAATATATAGGTTTCATCCCCCAATGGATTAGGGAATGACCCTTCAAATCTCTTGAGTATACTTGATAATGATTATGTGATACCCATAAATCTAGTTGAGGCAATAGACTTGATCCTAGATGTCCAATCCCCCTTTGTCCCCAGTGGAAGTGTAAAATAAAACTAGCTCCTATATCTCTCTACAATGAATTTGGAAGTAGGGGTTGACAATGTCTATTCCCATGGCCTCTCTTACCATGACAGTGATAGAGATTCCCTCATATTTACAACTTTGTCTAAAAATGCCTCTACAGACTCAAAGGTGGAATAAAAAGACGATGAGCTCAGGAATTCCCCTCCCACATTTGAGGAAGGAACCTCCACCACCATTTATGAGCTCAGGTAGGTAAATATGGGAACAAAAGAAGACTTGTGTCCTACAATGATTATTACCACCATGCCGCTTGAGGAGCAATGGATTTTTATTGAATTTATAAAGCAACATAAATATATGCTTACTTGGGATTATACATAAATTCATGGACTAAATCCAGATGTGGATACACACCATGTCAGCTTACTCAATGACCATTGAGGTTTCAAGAAGGAATCCAGGAGGATTTACCCATATCATGCTACTAATATAGAGGTAGAAGTTGACAAATTGATCGAATCCAATGTTTTATGAGAAGTGTAATACCCAATATGGCTCACCAACATCATCCCTGTCAAGGAAAATAATGGGCAGATTAGGGTCTGCATCAATTTCAGATACCTTAATCAACACTTACTAAAGGAGAAATTACCATTTCCAATCACAAGAATATTGATTTATGCAATTAATTTCTTCCAAGACCTTTCCTTCATGTATGGATACTTGGAGTACAATTATATAAAGATGGACCCTGAAGATGAGGAAGCCACTATCTTTAGAGAAACCCAGGGGATCTTTTTCTATCAGGTCATGCCCTTTAGATTAAAGAACACTCATTATAATTATCAATGAACCATGAATCATATCTTTAAACCCTTCTTAGGATGAATAACTGAATGTTACGTCGATGACCTAGTAGTCAAATCTTGATAGTGATGTGATCACTCACTACGGGAAAAATGGGTATTTGCGACCGGTTATTTGCGACGGGGATAAATCCCGTCGCAAATAGCCTCGTTAAAAACTTATTTGCGACGGGGGTATTTGCCCGTCGCAAATAAGAAGCCTTTTGCGACGGGATTTCTTTTCCCGTCGCAAAAGAACTGGTGCGCTTTGCGCGCCAAATCGTGGGAAACATATTTGCGACGGGCGGTTATTGCCCGTCGCAAATAACCGGCGGCGGTAAAAGGTATTTGCGACGGGAATATTCCCCCGTCGCAAATAGTATGTCGGCAGGTGGTTATTTGCGACGGGACCCGTCGCAAATAACTATTTAACCGTTGACCGTAATAAATGATGGCTAAGGTATTTGCGACGGGCACCGTCGCAAATAATATTAGTTGCGACGGGTAGCCCGTCACAAATGGACCCGTCGCAAATAATCTAACCTATAAATACCCCCATCCGTTTTTTTCAATTCATTCTCAAACTCCATCTTCTTCTTCTCTCAAAATTCTATTTCTAGAGTTCAGTGTTTCTCAAATTTAATTTTTTTCTCCGGAGTTGATATCGAAGTTTTCAAGAACGATCAGAGATCAACCTCAGATCAATTTTCAAGGTATTTATGTTCATTTTAATTTAATATTTATTTTAAATTTTTTATTAGTTTCAATTATTCTTAATTAGTTGTAATTTAATTATGTTTACATTGTTTTGTTACTTAATAAATTTAAATTATTAGTATTGTTCATAGTTAATGGTAATTAGGAATAATTAGTAATAATTTTCAATAATTAAGAATAAATATTAATAATTAGTAATAAATACCAATAATTAGGAATAATAACATTATTACATTATTAGTATATTTTATTATTAATATTAAAATAATATAATTTTTTATATTATATACAATTCTCTTTTCATCTGTGTGTTTTCTGTCTTCACATGTATTATTTGTATGTGGAGAAAGAAAACACACAGATGAAAGGAGAATTGTATATAATATAGAAAATTATATTATTTTAATATTAATAATAAAATATATTAATAATGTTATTATTCCTAATTATTCCTAATTATTGGTAATCATTCATATAATTACTAATAATTAGGAATAATTACCAATAATTAGCAATAATTAGGAATAATTAGTAATAATTAGTAATAATTATCAATAATTAGTAATAATTACCAATAATTAGTAATAATTACCAATAATTAGTAATAATTACCAATGATTAGTAATACTTACCAATAATTAGTAATAATTACCAATAATTAGTAATAATTAGTAATAATTATCACTAATTATCAATAATTAGTAATAATTAGTAATAATTACTAATAATTACCACTAATTAGTAATAATTAGGAATAATTACCAATAATTAGTAATAATTAGTAATAATTAGTAATAATTAGTAATAATTAGTAATAATTAGGAATAATTAGTAATAATTACCAATAATTACCGATAATTAGTAATAATTAGTAATAATTAGGAATAATTACCGATAATTAGTAATAATTAGTAATAATTACCAATAATTAGTAATAATTAGTAATAATTAGTAATAATTACCAATAATTAGTAATAATTACCAATAATTAGTAATAATTACCAATAATTAGTAATAATTATCAATAATTACCGATAATTAGTAATAATTACCGATAATTAACAATAATTAGTAATAATTAACAATAATTAGTAATAATTCCCAATAATTAGTAATAATTACCAATAATTAGTAATAATTACCAATAATTACCCATAATTACCGATAATTACCAATAATTAGGAATAATTACCAATAATTAGGAATAATTACCAATAATTAGTAATAATTACCCATAATTACCAATAATTAGGATTAATTACCAATAATTACCAATAATTAAGAATAATTACCAATAATTACCAATAATTACCGATAATTACCGATAATTACCGATAATTAGTAATAATTAGTAATAATTTGGAATAATTTGTAATAATTACCAATAATTAGTAATAATTACCAATAATTAGGAATAATTACCAATAATTAGGAATAATTACCAATAATTAGGAATAATTACCAATAATTAGGAATAATTACCAATAATTAGGAATAATTACCAATAATTACCAATAATTAGTAATAATTACCAATAATTAGTAATAATTACCAATAATTAGTAATAATTAGGAATAATTAGTAATAATTAGTAATAATTAGTAATAATTAGTAATAATTAGTAATAATTTCCAATAATTAGTAATACTTAACAATAATTAGTAATAATTACCAATAATTTGGAATAATTACCAATAATTACCAATAATTACCGGTAAATAGTAATAATTAGTAATAATTAGGAATAATTACCAATAATTAGTATTAATTAAGAATAATTACCAATAATTAGTAATAATTAGTAATAATTAGTAATAATTAGTAATAATTAGTAATAATTAGTAATAATTACCAATAATTAGTAATAATTACCAATAATTAGTAATAATTAGTAATAATTAGTAATAATTAGTAATAATTAGTAATAATTAGTAATAATTACCAATAATTAGTAATAATTAGTAATAATTACCAATAATTAGTAATAATTAGTAATAATTAATAATAATTACCAATAATTAGTATTAATTACCAATAATTAGTAATAATTACCAATAATTACCGATAATTAGTAATAATTAGTAATAATTAGCAATAATTACCAATAATTAGTAATAATTAGTAATAATTAGTAATAATTAGTAATAATTAGTAATAATTACCAATAATTAGTAATAATTACCAATAATTATTAATAATTAGTAATAATTACCAATAATTAGTAATAATTAGTAATAATTACCAATAATTAGTAATAATTAGTAATAATTAATAATAATTACCAATAATTAGTAATAATTACCAATAATTACCGATAATTAGTAATAATTAGTAATAATTACCAATAATTAGTAATAATTAGTAATAATTAGTAATAATTAGTAATAATTACCAATAATTAGTAATAATTAACAATAATTAGTAATAATTACCAATAATTAGTAATAATTACCAATAATTAGTAATAATTACCAATAATTAGTAATAATTACCAATAATTAGTAATAATTACCAATAATTAGTAATAATTAGAAATAATTACCAATAATTAGTAATAATTAGTAATAATTAGTAATAATTAGTAATAATTCGTAATAATTACCAATAATTAGTAATAATTACCAATAATTAGTAATAATTAGTAATAATTAATAATAATTACCAATAATTAGTAATAATTACCAATAATTAGTAATAATTACCAATAATTACTGATAATTAGTAATAATTAGTAATAATTACCAATAATTAGTAATAATTAGTAATAATTAGTAATAATTAGTAATAATTACCAATAATTAGTAATAATTAACAATAATTAGTAATAATTACCAATAATTAGTAATAATTACCAATAATTAGTAATAATTACCAATAATTAGTAATAATTACCAATAATTAGTAATAATTAGTAATAATTAATAATAATTAGTAATAATTAATAATAATTACTAATAATTATCAATATTTGTAACAGGTTTTGCTTTATTCTCAACATATTAATTTCTTAAAGGGTCAATTTTTAGGTCTATCTCAATAAAAAGTTTGCGTCAGTTGTGTATGATGTAAACTCTATAATTATCCTAGCTTGAGTGTTTTTTCTAACAAATTATTCAAAACCAGTAATGCTTTTATATTTTATAGAAAAATATGGAACAACGAGGTCGTCAACAATCATTATTGGGTGACCGCATATGGATAAATCAACGTAGAAATCCAAATAGTTCTGGTTTAAATCCAGTATATGTAGAGGGTGTGGAGACTTTTTTATCATTTACGGCATCAAATCCAGAATTTGTTTCAGAAGGCAAAATAAAATGCCCTTGCAGAAAATGTGCATTGAGAACGTTTGACACGTTTGACAAAGTAGGGGAACATCTCTTGCGTTTTGGTTTTCAACCAGATTATGTTTTTTGGTATCAACACGGTGAACGCAGTTCCAGAGCAGGTGATACCAACTTGATTCCGGATCCATCTCGGTTTCAAGATTTAGTACATGATGTTGCAGGTTCATCTGTTCAACATACAGAAACTCCGGCTGATATAGCTTCAAATCCTGAGTTGGCACCATCTGAATTTTATGAGTTGTTGAGGTCTGCTGAGGATGCATTATATCCTGGCTGCAAGATGAGAAAATTAGAAGCAGTTGCAAAATTTATGGCTATCAAATCAGATAACGGAATGTCAAACACTTGTTTTGACCAGATATTTTCTTTGCTTAAAGCACTGTTACCCGAAGGAAATGTTTTTCCTGCAAATTACTATGAGAGTAAGAGGCTAGTTCGAAATTTGGGACTTACTTGTCAGAAGATTCATGCATGTTCAAATGACTGCATTTTATATTCTGGTGAAAATGAGTCGTTGGATAGTTGTCCCACATGTGGGCAACTGAGATATAAAGAAGGACAACACGGAAAGTCTGGTTTGATTCCTGTAAAACAGTTGAGATATTTTCCGCTTACATCCAGACTTCAGCATTTATTCATGTCTAAGAATACAGCGAAAATGATGTCATGGAATAAAGAGAATATTTCAACTGATAAAAGCTTGAATCATCCAGCCGATGGTGATTCATGGAAACATTTTGATAGAGTGTATCCATCCTTTGCTTTAGAAGCTAGAAATGTTTGACTGGGCCTTTCCACTGATGGTTTCTGTCCGTTTGGATCTTATGGTAGTCAATATTCATGTTGGCCTATTTTTTTAACTCCATAAAATTTACCTCCATGGATGTTGATGAAGGAGCCATATAACTTTTTGGCTTTACTAATTCCAGGACATCCGAAGAAAAATATTGATGTTTATTTGAAACCATTGATTGATGAATTAAATTTATTATGGAGTACTGGTGTCAGTACATATAATGTTGCAACGAAACAGAATTTCATACTGAGAGCAGCATTGATGTGGACAATTAGTGACTTCCCAGCTTATGGGATTTTATCTGGCTGGAGTACACATGGTCAGAAATCATGTCCTTACTGTATGGGAGAGAACAAATCATTTATGCTCATTCATGGAAAGAAACCTTGTTATTTTGACTGTCATCGAAGATTTCTTCCAGCTGATCATCCTTTTCGCAGAAACAGATCTCATTTCAGAAAAGGAACAGTTGAAAGGGATGGAACTCCAAAAATGCTATCAGGTTAGGAGTTAAAATCAGTTGTATTTTCATTACCTCCCATCACTTTTTGTCCCACAATAAACCAACAGAAAATTTCTGGTTTTGGGAAAGAACACAATTGGATTAAACGTAGCATATTTTGGGATTTTCCATATTGGTCTGATTTGTTGGTCCGACACATGTTAGATGTCATGCATATTGAGAAGAACTGTTTTGATAATTTGTTTCATACAGTTTTGGATATGCCAGGAAAGAGCAAAGACAATGTAAATGCATGTTTAGATCTTGCCCAAATTTGCAGGCATCCAGAATTGGAACTGTTTGAGAATGTCAGAACAGAAAGGTTACTGAAACCAAAAGCATCTTATACACTGTCTAAAGAAAACAGTTTATTATTTTTTCAGTAGATTGCAGATTTGAGACTTCCAGATGTCTGTGCTTCTAATTTGGGTAGATGTGTAAATAATGGTCATATTACTGGATTAAAAAATCATGATTTTCATGTTATAATGGAAAGACTTCTACCCATTGGATTAAGAGGCCTGTTGAATTCTTTGATTTGGGATTCCATAACAGACATGTCTCATTTTTGCGGGAAATTTGTGTGGCTACAACAGATTATGATGCTCTAGGAAAACTTAAAAAAGATGTTGTTGTAATTATATGTAAACAGGAAAAAATATTTCCGCCGTCTTTCTTCGACTCAATGGAACATTTGATGTTACATTTTCCATATGAAGCCAAATGTGGAGGTCCAGTACAGTTTCGATGGATGTACCCATTTGAAAGATGCATGAAAAAATTGAAAAGAAAAGTACGTAACAAAGCATCTGTTGAAGGATCTATTGTAGAATCTTATTTGCAAGAGGAAATATCTTTCTTCTGCTCCCATTATTTTGAATCTGAGTATCCTTCAAAACACAACCGAATGGGACGGAACGAGAGGAATATTGATGAAATCAACAATCAATTATCTATTTTCAACCAGCCAGAGCTTGGTTTTGGTGGAGTTTATGAACGCTGGCTTTCAGATGATGAACATCATAGAGCTCATACGTATGTTCTGCTCAACTGTAAAGAGATGACATCAGTTGTACTGTAAGTGTTTATATCACTTATTCTATCATTTATGTTACAGTAAATAACTTTGGTTTTTATAGGTTGTATGATAATCATATCAAGAAACAATTCCACAAATTACAGCAGCTGCTCTCGAAGAACGTCGACTGAAAAATTTCTCTCAGTGGTTTCAAAAACTGGTAACATAAATTCTTTATCTTTTAGCAACTCATTAAATGTATAGTTTACTATATTGATAATTATTTCACAAATTTTCAGGTGTCTCGACATGCTGATAAAATTGACAAACGACTATGTGTATTGAGTAACCCACCTTCCAAACTTGTTAAAACTTATAATGCATATGTGGTGAATGGATTTCGATTTCACACACATGCATATGGGGAATCGAAAAAAACAATGAACAGTGGAGTTAGCTTGAGAGGATCTCATCATCGAGAAAATGAAGTTGACTTTTATGGCATACTTGATGAAATCATTGAACTCTGTTATCTTGGAAAACATTACATAACCATGTTCAAATGTCGGTGGTTGGATACAGAGAGAGGTGTGCGTGTTCATCCAACTCATGGAATCATCGATATTAAATGTAAAAGTGTTCTCGCAGTAAATGAACCATTCTTATTGGCTCAACAGGCACATCAAGTTTATTACGCAAAGTACTGTGCTACATCAAGAGACTTGACTGATTGGTGGAGTGTAATAAAAATCAAAATTTGAGACAATCAGTTTAGTCAAAGTGAATGTGCTTTCACTAATGTGCAAAGAATTGAAGTTTTTCAAGAGAGTACTCAAAATCAATCTTTTTTACAAAGAGACATGAGTATCGATGATGACACCCCACATTTAAGAGTCAGTGATGACGATGATGTTAATGATGTCACATATGAATTTGAAATGGTAAGAGATGAAGCAACTGTAACTCGAATGGATATCGATGATGTTGAGGAGGAATATGAAGATGACATTGACATATATTAAGATGATGATGAATATGAACACTGATAGAATTACATGGTATTTATATACAATCATAATATGTATATATGTATATATAATAGTAATTATCAATTATTTTCTAACAACATTAACATTTTCTGTTTCAGATGGATGACGCCACATTTCGTGAGTTAGCGGATGCTGACCTGTCTTTCGATGCGGATGAGTTGCTGGCAAATGACCCTCAGCCTGCAGGCGCTCCAGGGAGTACGCGGAGGGGGCGCGGTCTTGCACGATTGATGATTCCTGACCCCGTCCCCGAGTGACGTCCACGTCTTGGGTTTGATCCACGCACACGGAGGTGTGATAACCTGTGTGATAACCTGTGGATTTGACTAAGATTTCATTAATCTATTCACATAATAAATGTTTATTATTTTTACAGTTTTCCACATATAACAGTCGGACAGGGCAGCGCTATTTTGTGCAACTATTTCTCTCAGCCGTGGACCACATGGGAGCAGATTCCCATTGACGTGCAGCAGGCCATGTTCGGCCATTGGTTGGTACGTACGTAAATAAATAATTTTTATTTTGAAAATTATTTCATTTCTAACTTGATATTTTGATTTATTTGTAGGGTTTATGGTATCCGATCGAGGATACCATGCGTGACGCCATCCACGAGGCATGGGAGGTGGCCATGTGTGATCGCCTTCATCGGTTTTTGCACAATTTAAGAAAAGCTGCCATGAAGAAAGCAGGAGTGTCAGATTTTGACGAGTCATGTAGAGCACACCGACCAGAGTACATTTCATCCCATTTATGGGATGAATTATGTGCACACTGGTTGAGTGGTTCCTTTCAGAGGAGATCATCAATGGGGAGGCAGAATCGGGGGAGACAGGAGGTGACTCATCGAGCTGGGAGTCGTTCTTTCAGTACTCATAGACAGCATCTGGTATGTACATTATTTATAAATATTTTATACAACTATAAATATTAACAGTTTATTTTTTATTCTTATAGGCTGTCGAGCACCCCGATATTACAGAGTACGACGTATATCGGAGGATGTATAGTGATCCTGCTACTGGGGAGCTCAGAGGTGATCGTCAGCATCACATCATGGTCAGTATTATTTGTTTTCAAGTTTAAAAATTAACTGCATATAATATATTCACAATTTTAATTTTAAATTGCAGCTACATGAGTCATATGAGGCTGCAACGTCATAGGCCCGGCCTGAGAGTCAGACCGAGTCATCAGATCAGACCACTGGCTGTTAGTTTGATGAGGCGGCATGGATGCAGGCCACCCAGTATGCCTTCGAGAAGGGCCGGGTAGTTGGTATCAGCTCTCGACTGACTCTCGGAGATTATTATGGCAGTGCTGCGATGTCGGCGTCCAGCTCGAGAGGAGCTCGTGCATCTTCTTCTACTACACAGTATGATGATCAGTTGCGATCTCAGACTGCACTGATAGAGAGTCTCCGACAGGAGCAGGAGCAGATGCATCAACAGCATGAGGAGGAGCGTCGACGCCAGCAGCAGCTGTACGAGGAGCAGACGAGTCGGTGGCAGCAGCAGCATCAGGAGCAGATGGAGTACATGCGCCGACTCACTCATGCTTTAGGGATGGAGTTTCCTCCACCACCATATGTAGATCCCCCCCTCCCCCCCTCCTTTATATTAGAGTTTGTTTTTATGTTATAAAATTTGTGAAATCAAAATATGATTTTTTTTCTATTCGTAGTTTTTGTCTCATTATAAAATATTAATAATATTATATTTTTAAATAACAATATTAATATGAATAATAATATTATTTATATTTTATAATATTAAATTATATATATATATTAAAATTTTATAATATTAAAATTTAATTATATTTTTTTGTAATACTTGAATTATTTTAATATTTGAATGTAAAATAATTCTATTATTTTTATATTAATTAAAATAACTTATTAATATTTTTTTTATTTATGAATTATAATTCTAATATTATTATATTAATTAAATCATTTATTAATATTCTATTATTTTTTATTTTTGAATTATAATTCTATTATTATTATATTAATTTAAATAATTTATTAATAATTTATTATTTTTATTTGTGAATTATAATTCTATTATTATATTAATTAAAATCATTTATTAATATTTTATTATTTTTTATTTTTGAATTATAATTGGATTATTATTATATTAATTAAAATAATTTATTAATAATTTATTTTTTTTTATTTTTTTTAAAGTATTTGCGATGGGATACTATGCCCATCGCAAATAGTATTATTATTATATGCATTAAAATAATTTATTAATAATTTTTTATTTATTTTTTAAATAGTTTTTGCGACGGGTCCCGTCGCAAAAACTATTTGCGGCGGGCCCGTCGCAACATGTATTTGCGATGGGGGCCATCACCATTACTATTTGAAAAGTTTTTTACAAATATACGAAGTACTATTTGCGACGGGGAGAATCCCCATCACAAAAAAAGGCTTTAGCGACGGGCCCGTCGCAAATAATTGTTGTTGCGACACCGTTTTCAGCAACAGTCCATTTGCGATGGGCCCCCGTCGCAACAAGCCATTTGCGACGGGATCCCGTCGCAAATGAACCGTCGCAAATACCTGTTTTTCTAGTAGTGACTTCACAGATATTCAAACAGTCTTAGACAAGTTGTAGTAGTATAATCCAAAAATGAATCTACTAAAATGTTCTTTTAGGGTAACATTAGAGAAGTTCCTTGGATTTTTGGTATTCGATCATGGAATTGAGGTTGAACCTACAAATACCACTTCAATCATAGAAATTTCACACCCTTTTAATATCAAATAATTGAGGGGGGTCCAAGGGAACCTCACCTACATTCATCATTTCATATCCATCCTAGAAAAAAATATCTCCCCTTCACCAAGATAATGAAGAAGGGAACCACCTATCGATGGGATGGGGAATTCTAATAAGCCTTTTAGAGTCTCAATAAGTACCTTCTACACCCACCAATCATGATGCCACCGATGGAAGGAAAGCCACTCATATTATATATGGACACCATGGAATGATCACTTGGCACTCTCCTCACATAGAAAAATGATGCAGGGATTGGGAACAGTATTGACTACCTCATCTAAATGATTCTAGAAACTGAGACCCAATATTTTGATGTATATAATAAATGACTCACACTCATATTTTTAGTGAAAAATATGAGACATTACTTTCAACACCATGAAGTCCACCTAGTCTCTCGTATTGATATGCTCAAGTAAATCCTTGGCTATCCCATGATGACCAGGTATTTGGCCCAATGGATGATCATTCTGCAACAATACAACATCTAGTTCGTGTCACAGAAGTCAATGAAAGGGAAGGACCTAGCTAATTTCCTCACTGCACATCCCACCCTAGAAAGCATGCTAGTGGACACCGAGCTTCCGGATGAGAAGGTTTTCTATTCCCATGACAGTCCCTGAACATGTGAGATGTATTTTGATGGAACCTCCCAAAGTCTTATAAGAAAAATACTGGAAAAATCAAATATGAATCGATTTATATTAGGGATTGTTTTTGTTTCTCCAAAAAAAGTAATTTTTCCCTATGCTTTATTACTATTTGATGTTTGCAGAAATAATGAGGTTGAATACCAATCCATCATTTCTGGCTTGGAATTAGCCCTACAACTACAAATAGCCTACCTAAACATCAAAGGGGATTCATAGCTGGTGATAAAGAAGATCAATGGTGAATATTCAATAAAAAAAGAAGATTTGGCCCCTCTCATTAGCCATGTCAGAGGAATAATGGTAGAGTTACCTTTTGATCCCACATTGCATCATGTCTCCCGATTACAGAATGATTGCTCCGACACATTAGATAATGCAACCATAGTCCTATCCAACCATGATAAGGAGGAATCAATCTTTTGTATCACCCAATGAAGGATGGTATCATCGATCAACATATATTACATAAAAGAAACCATTCAGGTTAACACTGACCCGGAGCATGATGAACCGATATCCACCCCTGGATGGGTAGATCCCATAATTGATTATCTCCAAAATGGGACTCTCCCAACATATCAAACCATAAGGGAACATATTCAATGCCGATCAACGAACTTTACCCTATGGGATGGTCTAAATGAGAAAAATCCCTCTACAAGTGAGGATTTGACAGAATCCTCCTATGATGCATAACAAAAAGAGAAATTCTCTCCATCATGGATGAATTTCATGTAGGATCCTATGGTGCTCATCAGTACAGGACTAGGCTCTCCCACCAAATCAAGAGGCTGAGATACTATTGGAAAACCATGATATTATACCGTGTTGAATTCACCAGGAAATTTTATGCTTGCAATATTAATGCAAACATCATCCATAAACCTTTTAAATTTCTACATACATTTAAATATTCCTTATTGTTTACCATATGAGGAATAGATTTTTTTGGGGGTCATATCCTCTGCCACAAATAATGAGTTTAAGTACATCCTTAATGATAACAACTTCATTTACAAGTGGGCTAAGCCAATACCCCTTATGGAATTAAGAACAAAGAATGGAAAAAAAATTCATGAAGTCCCATATCACCACCAAATTTGGAGTCCCCACATAATATTGAAAGACAAAAACACCAAATTCAATTCTATAGAGTTGAATAAATTGTACTAGGAGTACAAAATCAAGTCCAATCATTCATCCATATATCATGTAGTAGAAAATGAAAAAATAGAGGCCTTCAAAAAGACTCTGTTGAATATACTCTAGAATATGGTGAAAAAGGACAATAAGTTCTGGTTGGACAATCTCCTCCATGCTTTATGGAATTCCATACCACCATGCATACTACTACACAAGTAACTCCATGTTCATTTGTGTATGGAACCGAGGCAGTTTCCCCATAGAATTCTAGTTTTTATTGCTTATAATAGCTATCTATGGGAAACTATCAGATTATGAGCAGTTAAAAAAGTGGTTGGATGAATTGGATCATCTTGATGAAAATAGGTTGCATACATTTTACAACCTCAAATTCCATAAGAATCGGATCATGCAAGCCTTCGATAAAATGGTTCACCTTTATTTATTACTTCAAGTAGAACTAGTATTGGTTATCAGAACCCCAATGATACCAGGAAAGAAACCTCCAAAGATATAACCCAAATGAGAAGGGTCTTATATCATATATAAGTTCTATCAAAAAAGAGATTATTCACTAGCCATAATAGAAAAGGAATGAGTCACACCCCCACCAATGCAAGGTTTCTTAAGAAATAATTCACATAATTTCCATAAATCATTGCTCTCATCCTGGTATCATGATGTTAAACTTCACAATCACATCATGACCATATGACGTTAAACTATGTGGATCATGTCCAAACCACATAATGTTAAATTGTATGGAAGAAGTCCATGTAGCATGACCTTAAACTTCATAATGTCAATCATCCTAGTCACATGATGTTAAACTGTGCAAATATATCCTGACTGTAGGATGTTAAACTACATAGGAGGTTTACTTACCACATGAAATCAAAATACATGGGAAGCATCATCTCACTAACAATTCATCACACATGTGCTATATTTGTGAAAAAGGAGAAATGAATTTCCCCTTTTCCCTAAGTGTTACTTAGATACACATAGGGAATCCCCATCCAAGAACTATGTGTGGATTTATTAATACCATCACAGGATATGTAGTGATTCCCAAACCACCATTCTTGCGCCCAACTACAATATTTATCTTCTTCCGCATTGGATGAATCTCATCCTTACCAAAATACATTAAATTGCATGACTGATGTCCTCACCGCATGACACTAAACTACACGAGTTTTCCAAAACTATGTGTAGATTTATTCTCATTCCAATGAAATATTTAGGGATGCCTATATCCTATATATTGACCCAGCCACTGCATGATAAAAAATTCCCCTATCCTTTCTCTAATTTCATATATGTTAAGAAATGAACCTTTACTATTCCTTGTTTCCCACACCGAGAATTGCTCATGTGGGCTTAGGAATTTCTATAAGGGATACCCTGTATGATCGAGACATACCAGTTCATAATAGGGTAATAATAGTCCTAAATACATGATCTTAAAAGGCACATAATGAGTCATTTTTCCATGACATTAAACTGCACGATTGATGTCTCTTGAATGACCTAAAACTATGAATTACTATAGATCTCACTTGAGAGGAAAAATATCATTGGTGTTGGTTTCCCACGACACCTCCATTCAAGAACTATGTGTGGATTGATTCCTATCATTAAAGGATATGCAGTGATGCTCGGATATCTAATTTCAGGTCCAACTACAAAAATCAAAGGGAACAATGCCCCCCTTAGTGTATGGTTCAGACCTGTGTAGAGTGTTTATCATTTAGAAACTACATGTGTATTTATTCCTATTACCATTGGATATGTAGTGATATGGGATTTCTGTTGGAAAAAAAATCCCTCAAGGCATCATTGAAGCCTTTTTGGGTTGGTTGTGTTTGTTGAAAAAGCTGGCCTCGATGTTTTGTTTGTTGACAAGTTGGGTTTCTAAGTTCAGTTTTTTGAAAAAGGGGACATCCATGGTGATTTTTCGGGTTAAATAGATGTTTTTGACAATCCATGATTAATAGAAGAACCTAGAAAAAGGAATGGATGATCTGTAGGGGGTACAAAAATAGTAGATACAAGGTGGTACCGTTTTCTAGTGTTTGCCAAATTTTTGGGTCTGAAAAACGGAAAATGGAGAGATGTGTTTTTGGAAAAGGAAGGTGTATGAAATATTAGAGTGGTTTATGAAATATTATAGTGGTGCATGAAATATAGGAATAGAGTTTTTTTGTGAAATATGTGTTTCGAGATCAGAAGCTCAAAAATTGGAAATGGCATGAGGTGTGCGAAAAATTGGAGCAGTGCACGAAATACGGTGTTGTGCGGAATATGTGTTTTCTGCGCTCGAAGAGGATTACATGCTCAAGGAGGGGTTTTTCATGCATGGTTCAAGTTTTCCTATAAATATGAGGTGATCCCCTCATTCAAGAGAGCTCGTGACTTAGAGAAGATTTGAGCTTTGGTGTGTGTAAAAAGTACGCAAAGGGAGTTACGTGAAAAGTTTGGTGTTGCGCGTAAAAATTTGTGATGTACGTAAAAGTTTACATTGAACATAAAAAATGAAGCTTGCACGGAATTTTTGAGGTTTCAAGAAAAGTGGAGTTGGGATTGCACACAAAAAGGATATTTTGTGCGCAAGGCAAGAGAATTATGCGCAAGGCGCAGTAAGGGATGCATGTAAAATTTTAGGTTGCCTAGTTAAATTATATGGTAAAGAGGTATTCATCTATGGATGAAAGTAGAACTTAAATAGAGCATCTACATACAGTTGAGGATACAGGCATTCATTCAATTGAAGATACCTACAGGTCTATAAACTGTGAGTGAATCATCTGAAGAAGTAGCGAGCACACTTCAGTTGAGAGAGAAGTGAGCTTTCATATCGCAATTGGTTGTAAACTAGAAGGGACAATGAGTCTTTTTTGAACATTATAAAAAATAGTGAACTTTTAGTGAATTTGATACATCGGAATATTGCTGGTGTATGCTCCTTGGACGTAACCTAGTGAGGGTGAACCAAGTAAAAATCATTATGTCCTGTGCATGATTTAATTTCTATTTATACTTTACTGTAGGGAAGAGAGAGAAGAGAGTTTTTCTTAATAGTGAAACAAGATCAATAGGGGAAGTTGTTTTAATTTGTCATACTCTAATTCACCCCCTATCAGGGTTTCTAACCTAGTGGACCAAACAATTGGTATCAAAGGGAAAGGTTAATATCAGTGGTTCTCTCTCAAATGGAGGTCACCAATCATAACGGAATTTCGATCTTCTATGAGAAAAATTTTTATCTATGGAAGAATCAGATGAAACACTACTTCTGATATTTGGGAATGAATGTGTTCACAGTATCAATGCATGGTATAATAGCCGATATTAACAGTGGGCATTATCGGAAGCTGAGCGAAGAGAATTGGATGATGATTCCAAGGGAATCAATGCTTTAGAGGGAGCCCTATCCAATTCTATCTATACAAAGGTGATGTTGTGTAAAACCTCACATTCCATGTGGGAAAAGATATTGAATATATATGAAGATGATACAAATTCCAGAGAAGAAAAGCTTCAAGTTTTGTGGAAGACATATGAGGATCTGAGAATGAACCCGAATGAGTCTATTGATGCATTATTTGAAAGGGTAAATGTTGTAGTGGAAGACATGAAAGGTCTTAGTGAAGTCATTGAATACATAAAGATTATGAAGTGCATCCTGAGGAAACTTCCACCTCAATTAAATCCGAAAGTCTCAATTTTAGAAGATAAAGACCCAAAATAGCTGACATTGGATAAACTGTATATCACTCTTATTGCATATGAAATGAGAAATGAGGACAATGATGCTATGGAAAAGGAAATTTCAAAGGGAAACTTCCACTTGCTTGATTTAGATGTGTAAAAGCTGGTCACCTTGCTAAAAGGTGCCCCAATAAGTTTCAAGAAGATGAGGAGGATGAAATTGAAATTCCCAAGAAGAAGACTCCATCCTATGTGAAACGCAAGAAAAAATTTAAGAGAAATTTATTTAAGAAAAATAATCTTATCTCACAAGAATGTGGCAGTTCATATGAGTTTGAGGCTAAAGAGGTTGAAGAGATAGAGAACTGCATAGATCAGGGATAGAATGCTATGATGGCAATTGTCGTTAGTTCTCAGAAAAAGGAATAAACCAACGATGATAAAGAAAAAGAAGAAATTGAATGAAGAGTCGACATGTAAGATGAATTAGAATAAACTATTGAAGATATAGATGTTTGGAGAGAAAAAACAAAGAAAGAAAATAAGGTGTTACATGATGGAAAACTCTACATGCAACAGCAGGAAGAAGAGAAGTCTGAGATGGTAAAATAAATTGAAAACGCTTAGTCTTCCAGGCCAAAGAGCTCAGAAAAGGTTGATGAATATAAACTCAAGGTTGAAGAACAAAAAAGGGAGATTGATGGTTTGAATAACACAAGGAAAGATCAAATCAAGTGTATTAAAGAAGTTTAAGGAGAAGTTATCAGTTTGCAGAAAAAATTTAAGGATCAAGAAAAACTATTAACTTCTGCTGGGACATCAGGAAAGCATATCACTCAGAAAACCGAGAAGTTGAAAGAGGAGCCTGGTAGTTTAGTAGGAAAGAAGAAACAATTGAGCTCATATGTTAAGGCTGATTTAGGGCTCGATTGAAAATAGAAAGCAGTCAGGGTTGAAGTCAGATTGAAAGCACTCGTTCTGAGGATGGAAATTGATGTGGGTACAAAGCAGAATCAAGAAATTCAAAGAACCTAAGGGAAAACTGTTAGTAAAGAAGTGACACACAGGAATGCACCTTCTATTAGGTGTTATTTCTGTAGAAATATGGGACACTCACAAAATGTGTGTTCTATAGCCAGAAGACACCGAAGGGCACAATAATAGAAGTGAAAACCAAATAGAGAACAATTTTATAGAACATATTTCGAAGGAAACTGTTTTTGGTGCAGAGGATTTGGGCACATGGATAGATACTGTACATTGACCATACAAAGGAATGTTCCAAAGAAGAATCAAAATGTTTTCAAGCAGTAGATCAATGAACCAACAAGTGAGTTGAAAATGAAAAAATAGATTTGAATCTTTTCAAGATGAAGCTGGTCCATAATACTATGATAAATATCAGAAGTGCCAATCTATGCTGAGTGTGAAGACAAAAATATGGACCAAGAAGAAGATAGAAGAGAAGGTAGTGGTTGTTGAAATTTCCCTTAAAGCATCATATCGTTATGGTTTATAGATCCTTGACAGTGGTTGCACGTCTCACATGACAGAAAATAAGGATCTGGTTATAGGTATAAAATATGACAAAGAAGGATTTTTCAAGTTTGGAAATGATGAATTCCTGAAGATAATTAGATCGGGACATGCCATGTTTGGAGGAAAATAAATAAGATGTGCTGATGTCTTGGTTATGGAAGGTCTCGATCACAATTTTCTCAACGTCAGTCAACTATGTGACTCAGGGCATTCTATACAGTTTACCAAGAAGTCATGTGTCATCAAGGGAAGAAATGGTACAATGATACTATAGGGAAAAATAACAAATGGGAATCTCTACCATGTAAGTGGAGAATGAGATATATGCTTTTTATCCATAGAGGAAGAAAACAAATTGTGGCATAAACGACTTGGTTATCTATGTCAACCATCTCTGGAAGATCTGGTAAAGTGTGAATCAGCAAGAGACCTCACTAAGCTATCATGTGATCGTACACATACATGTGATGCCTGTCAACAAGGGAAGATCATCATAAAGACGTACAAATTAAAGGAAAAGAATTCAACAAGAGTGCTTGAATTGGTGCATGCTGATGTCCATGGAACTATTTCACCAAGATCCATTGGCAGAAAAAGGTATTATGTTCTTTTCATTGATGACTATAGTAGAATGGCATAGGTATTCTTCATTTCCCATAATTTTAATGTGTTCAATTTTCTAAAACAATATCAGAGGGAATCTGAAAGGATGATTGGGAATAAAATTCTAAAGTTTTGTACTGAAAATGGTACAAAATTCACAAATAGTCAGGTGGAAGACTATCTTGAGAAACATGGGATAAAGAATCAAGTTTCTTCAGTAAGAACTCCCCAACATAATGGAGTGGTTGAAAGGAGAAATTGGATCATCAACAACATATTCAAAACAATGATTATAGAAAAATACCTACCTGAGAAATTTTGGAAGGAATCAGTATTGACGTCGATCTACATTTCTAATAGGGATCTGTTGTGTCCAAAGGAAGTAAAGACTCTGTATGAGATGTGGTATGGGAAGAATCCAATGGTAAAGTACTTTCAAATCTTTGGAAGTAAGTGATTTATAATCAATAAATAAAAACACAAGTAATTTGAGTCATGTGAAGATGAGGGAATATTCCTTAGATACTTAGGAAAAAGAAAATAATATAAATTCTTTAATAGAAGGCTAAGAAAAGTTGATATCAATGATTTCACTATTGTCAAAAATGAAGAGAATATTCAATAGAATGGTGAAAAATTTCTTGATGAAAGTTAAGAGGAGGAAAGCAATGAAAGGGGAGAAAAAGTGGTCGATGCTAATTCAGAAGAAGATACCGATGATGAACATGAGGAAGTAAAATCTGTATCTACACAGAAGCCAAGAAGTCAAGTTGAAATTGATAGGAAAAATATCATTGGTGACCAATCAGCTCCAGTTCAGAAAAAAAGAATGAAATCGCTACAATAAAAATCTTTCTTATCTCAGGTGAAGCCTAAATTCTTTGCTGATGCAACTGAAGATGAAAACTAGGTCCAGGATATGAATGAGGAGCTGAATCAAATTGAGAAGAACCAAACTTGGGAGATTGTTTCGAGGCCAACAAATAAGAATTTCATCGGAACTAAATGGGTCTATCACAAAAAGATGAATGAATATGGAATAGTGATTCGAAACAAAATAGGAATAGTGTGAAAATGATACTCCTAGATAGAGGGAATAAATGTTTATGGGACATTTTCACTAGTTTCAAGGCTAGAGACAATCAGATTATTCCTAGCCATTGCTGTACAACGGAAGTTCAAAGTTTTCCAGATGGACGTAAAATCTACATTTTTGAATGGGGTTCTGGAAGAAGAAGTATATATCGAGAATCCAAATGGTTTTATCATTCACGAGGATGATAACAAGGTTTGTCAGCTAAAGAAGGAATTATATGGGCTGAAACAAGCACCAAGAGCATGGTACTCGAGGCTTGATCAGTATTTGAAGAAGCTCAGTTTCCAGCATGGTAGAGTTGATTACAATATCTATTTCAAAAATGATAGTAATAAAAGGATTATAGTGTTGGTTTATATAGAAGACATAATATTTTTAGGATCACATGAAGTTCAGTGTTGACAGTTTTCCAAATTCATGAAAAGTTAGTTCAAAATTTCAATGATTAGAGAGCTGAAATTTTTCCTTGGTTTACAGGTCTCACAAGGAAGGAATGGAACTTTCATCTATCAATACAAATATTCCAAGGAGGTTCTAAGAATATTTGGAATGGAAAATTTCAAGGAGATAAAGACTTCAGTTGCTACCTGGATGAAATTATCAAAAAATGATGCTGTCAAGCCAATTAATATCACAGAATACAGGCAGATTATTGGGAGTTTACTGTACCTAACAGTGATGAGACCTGATATTTTTTCGCACATTCCAAGTAGTGAGATATAAAATAAATCACAAGGAAAGCCACATGATTGTAGTGAAAAGAATAATTTGGTATATCAAGGGAACGATGGACTTCTGCTTGATATATAATGACAAATCTCAGTCAGAGTTATTGGGATATACTGATGCAGATTAGGCTGGTTCAGCAGATGAAATGAAATCAATGTCAGGGGATGCATTCTATCTTGGTGGATTGTTTATTTATTGGATAATAAATAATCAATATTTCATTTCATTGAGCACCGTAGAAGTTGAGTATATTGAATCCACTCAAGCATGCACACAGTTATTATGGATGAAGCAGCAACTTGATGATATGAGAGTAGAAGTAAAGTCTCTGATCGGAATCTAGTGCGATAACTCAAGTACTATAAATCTCATCAAAAATCACATCCATTACTCAAGGAAAAATCATATTGATACAAATTATTATTTTATCAAGGAGAAGGTTGAGCAGGGAATCATGAAGTTGGAGTATGTGACTATTGAACTACAAGTTGCAGACATTATGAAAAAGGCCCTATCCAAGGAAGCTTTTGAGAGGCATCGACTAGATCTAGGAGTTCAGTCGTCTCCTCACACTTGAAAAAGTGTGAATGTGAGACCCCCCTCTCCCTGAGGTATTATTTGTTTTTCCCTAATATACTTATATGTGTTTTTACCCTATTACAGACCGCAAAGGAGTGCCCTTTGGGTTCGTTGACAAAGGGGGAGTAAACAATGATTGTTTAAGGGGGAGATAGTGTTTCTATTTGAGAAATCATGAAATATATGGGTAGAAGATGACATGTGGAGCAATGAGATAGGGGGAGTTGAAATAATAAGAGGAGTTGAAGGTGTAAGAAGACAGGGGGAGTAGTAAATCTGATGATGTTAGAAGCGATCGATCAAAGAATAGATATCACGATAGCTGAGGATCATGATAAAGGGAGAAGAGTGGTGTTGGAATGGTGTCAAGAGGTTTCCAATAATCATAAATTGGTATCTATATGGTATCAACAATCAGTGTCATAAATGAAATGATTCATTGATGAAATTTTCATTTACTCTTGTTTCTCACGCTGAGCATTTCTTATATGGGATTAAAGTATGTGTTGAGTGAATCCTTGATCGCTCTTAGAATTACAAGAGGAAAATGGTGGATGAAGCGTTAACAAGGTATCATTTTATAAAAGAGTTGTCAAAAAACTAAAAGGGGATATTTTTGGGCAAAAATCCCTCAAGGAGTCATTGAAGCCTTTTTGGGTTGGTTTTGTTTGTTTACAAAGGAGGACTTGATGTTTTTTTTGTTGACAAGTTGGGTTTCTAAGTTCAGTTTGTTGAAAAAGGGGTAATCCATGGTGATTTTTCAGGTTCAAGAGATATTATTGAAAATTTATGATTTATAGAAGAACCTCGAAAAAGGAATGGATGATATGGAGGTGGTAAAAAAAGAGTTGATACAAGGTGGCACTTTTTTCCAGTGTTTGCCAAATTTTTGGGTTTGAAAACGGAAAATGGAGAGATGTGTTTTTGGAAAAGGAAGGTGTGTGAAATATTAGAGTGGTGTGTAAAATATTATAGTGGTGTGTGAAATAGAGGACTGGAGTTTTTCATGAAATATGTTATTTGAGATTAGAAGCTCAAAAATTGGTAAAGGCATGAAGTGCACGGAAAATTGGAGCAGTGCGTGAAATACAGTGTTGTGCGGAAGATGTGTTTTATGTGCTCGAAGAGGATTACATGATCAAGGATGGTTTTTTATGTATGGTCCAAGTTTGTCTATAAATATGAGGTGACCCCCTCATTCAAGAGAGCTCACGACTTAGAGAATATCTGAGCTTTGGTGCGCGTAAAAAGTATGCAAAGGGAGTTGCGTGAAAAGTTTGGTGTTGCGCATAAAAATTGGTGTTGCGCGTAAAAATTGGTGTTGCGCGCAAAAGTTTACATTGCATGTAAAAAATTAATCTTGCATAGAATTATTGAGGTTGTATAAAAAGTGGAGTTGGGATTGTGCGCAAAAAGGATATTTTTCACACAAGGTAAGAGAATTACAAGCAAGGCGCAGTAAGGGCTGTGCATAAAATTTGAGGTTGACCAATTCGATTCTGTGGTAAAGCAGTATTTATATGTGGATGAAAGTAGAACTATAATAGAGCATCTACATACAGTTGAGGATACATGTATTCATTCAATTGAAGAGACCTAAAGGTCTATAAACTGTGAGTGGATCATCTAAAGAAGTAGTGAGCACACTTCAATTGAGAGAGTAGTGAGCTTTCATATCGTGATTGGTTGTAAACCAGAAGGGATAGTGAGTATGCTTCAAACATTGTAAACATCAGTTCTCTTTTAGTGAATTTGGTACATCAAAACATCGCCAGTGTATTCTCCTTGTACGTAGCCTAGTGAGGTTGGACCAAGTAAAAATCGTTGTGTCCTAAACATGATTTAATTTCTATTTATACTTTGCTACAGGGAAGAGAGAGAAGAGAGTTTTTCTTAACAGTGAAAAAAGATCAATAGGGATAGTTGTTTTAATATGTCATACCCTGATTCACCCCCCTCTTAGGTTATCTAACCTAGTGGACCTAACAATTTCTGATTCATGGGTCCATCCATGATGAAAAAAAAATCCCCCATTCCTACATATGGGTCAGATCCATGCAGGGAACTTCCATACAAAAACTACATGTTCCTTGATTCCTGAAATCATAAGATATGTAGTGACACTCAGATCTACAATTATAGGTTCAACCACAATATATAAAAGAAAAAAAAATGAACCCCTAACTAAATATGGGTAAGACCTATGCGAAGAACATCCTTACCACATGACGTTAAACTACAAGGAAAGTAAAATGTCCTTATCACATAATGTTAAATTGTAATTAAAATGTCCTGGTCTCATGAAATTAAGAATGCATGAAAAATACATCCCCACTACATGATATTAAAACGTGAAATATATCACCCATTTTTATCCCTTATCAAATTACCACAAGATACTTACTGCAGTCAACTAGAGTACGAGGTTCTTTTATCATCATTTAAGAACCTCAATTCACAAATCACACTTCATGTATTGAGTGCCTCTAGTCACTGTAAACCTTTCATAACCCTCAGAAAGGAAACAAGATCTCTCTATTTGACCATGATATCAATGTATAAGGGATTTGGCCTACCAGATATAGGCATATTGGCCCTATAGGAAGGGATTTATAATCCTTGTGATCCTGAAATCACTACGGTGGAACTCAATATATTAGGGTGTTTTGGGAAATACCTAGTATGATTGTTCCATATCATTAATCATGACTTTAGAACCTCGATCCATGATTTAAAACATTTTAATCTCATAATTAGAAATATTTTTGAGTACTCTTGACCCTGGGTATCTGTAACGCCCTGACCCTAGTTACCCAGAGTCAGTGCATTATTACATAACATTGGCATGATCATAAGATATCAAGTCTCTATAGACCGATTAGTTTAGTAGTCTTGTAAGTACTAGATACATACATAAGTTTTACATTACATCATGAAATAAAAAAAACAACAATATTGTGTCCCCTTTTAACACACTCATATCCCTTAGCCTATCCCTACAGGTCAATCATAATATACTTCTACACATACTGGGAAAAAGAAAACATAAGAAAGGGGTGAACTCAGATTCTCATTAAGGATAAAAATATAGTGGAAACTTTCATAAATAAGCATAAACATTTAAGGTAATGTATAAGACTAAAACATAATCCTTTTAAACTTAAAATTCAGCATAATATGAAAAATATAAATCAAATAATTCCATTTAATTATTAACATGGATATTCTACAGGTTGAATAATCACATGTAATATCAATAGCTAATTTTATAATGATGGAATGCATAATGCCGGACATCATAACCACATAGTCAAGGCCTTGTGCGAAGACTACAAATAATATTTTATCAAGGCCTTATGACAAGATACTAGTTTGTCTCATGATACCTACCTATGCACCAAGGAGCTATAGAGGGCTCCACCCGTCACTTAATAAGTCCAATTCATTCCTCATATGAAAATATTGAAACATAACATAAGCATTCATATTAAAACTATCATACGAAATGTTAATACTTTAACCATAAACCATGAATGGTATAAAAATAACACATCCACAGTCAAAAATATCAAAAAATATTCAATACAATATGGAAGTTTGTATCATAATAAATCAACTTCAAACAAGTGTAAAATCCATCAAAGGATGTTGACATAAATGAAATATAAACTATTTTAGAGAAATATCTATTTCTATTTTGAAATAATTTAAAAGTCACGTAATTATAAAAGAAAAAATTTATTCTAAAAATATTCTTATAATCTTGTAAGGGAATCCTAAAAGGTTTTATAATGAAGGAAAACAATTGCACCCTCTGTATAAGTTAAAAAAAAATTCTTACCTTAATTTGTTGAAAAGGTCATAAAGTACCTTGTTTGGAAAATGACGGAAAGATTAATTTCAAATTTTTTTAATAAAAATTAAAAAAAGGGTATAAATGAATTTAACCTATATTTTATGAAATAGTAAATATTTTTTTAAATACATTTTTAAGAAACAAAAATGTGGATGATAAAGAAGTATTAGTAGATACTTACACATAAATAACCTCAGATAAATAAAGAGATTGTAAAATTAACCCTTACCTTGTACTTTTCCTTAGTTGAGGGTAGGTTAAAATCCTATATAATGGTGAAATAATTGTTATTAAATTATAAAATAACCAAATATATAAATATGATATCATATATGATATTCTAATATTGCTTTGTTAATGATATTTCAGTAGTATCATTGTTTCGGGTGTTAACTGATTCGTTTTACTTTATATGTTATGTTACACAAGTCATGTTTGTTATAGATAGGATATATTTGATTCATATATAGAATTATATTAAGTTCTTAAAAATTATTTTTTTTAATCATAAAATGAAATTTATTCTTGAATGGTTATGATGGGGAATGAATCTCATCACGTTCGTGGAGACGGTAATCCGTACGTACACACGAGCGACAATATCATTCTATTTATGGTGAAATAATATGTAATTGGATAGTATATAATATATAAATAATCATTAAAATATTATATTTATTATTTACATCAATTATATTCATTATTATACCCATTAAAATAATGAAGTGTTGAATAACAAACTACACCACGACGTAGAGACGTTAAGCCGTACGCACGCATGTATGGTGACTTTGTCATTCATAGGATGAATAGAATAATGAATATGGTTGTACCATATTTATAATAACATCACAATATGTATAATTTTCTGGATTTATTATTATGGTATGGAAACAACAAATAAAGAGGAAGTGGAAGAAGAAAAGAACTTTGAATTAGGTGATGAAATAATTACCTCTTCTTCGGGTGTTTCCTTTTGATTTGATCAAAAGGGCTCATTAGGTTGGATTTATGATCAAAGTAATGAATATAGGTTGAATTGAGGGTAGTTTTTAGGATATTTTATCAGGTTTTGGTGGAGACAAATTGATTTGGATGTGTGAATTTGAGAGAAGGGGAAGTACCCTTTTATAAGAGAGGTGAAGGTCACTTTAGGAAAAGCTTGAAATATTAATTTATTATACAATAATATTCGGTTTATAATGGCTCAAAAAGGATTTATTTCGATGATAATGTGGGTATGGATAAAAAACCTCTTAATAAATAGGTTTTATATAGGTTTAGGTCACCATATTAACCTTATCTTTTAGATTTAACTCTTAGTTAAATAATTTTAGCTTTAGCATGCATTCTTGTATTATTATAATAAATGGTTAATAAACTTTCTATAAAAAGACAATATAACCCCAAGTGGTTCATTATTTACATATATAACTTTATATAAGTCCTTTTTCCAAACCTTATATTTTTAAGAATATTATATCAATTAATAATATAGTATTTGTTTTAAAAACCCATTTATGTCAATTTTGACACTATTTACTATTTGGTTTTTTTGAAAGTTATAAAAACTTTATCACTTCAAATGTTTTTATTTAATCAACCCTAACATGTCATATTAACATAAAAAATTCTTGGAATATATCAAAAGTCTCAATTTACAATTATTTTAATATTTATAATATCAATTATTTTAATCATTCAATAATAAGGTAATTACTGTATCATCATTGTGTCATAAATAAATTTAATTATTTAATGTCTAAAAATTATAAATAAAATAAAATAATGTAGGAAATATTTTTAACTTTATAATGAATATTTATAGTCTAATTTATCTTATGTACAACCCTATATTAAAAATGTTTTAGTTATTAAAATTTGAATTTAACACTTTTAACTCTTCTTTAAATAAAATAATAATAAATGTCCTAATTTAATACAAGTGGATCAAAGAGGATCATATTTTATTCCTAAGGTTGATTTTGGTCAAAAAAAACTTATCAAATAGAATTATGACATGTTTTAGGGTAGTTATAATATCATTTTTACCTTTAATTACCCTATTTACTTTTAACCGTGGTAAATAAAATTCAAAAGTTACAATTCACCAAAAAATAATTTCATCCTATTGAAACACATTTTACTTAATGATGTCAACTACTTCTCTTGTATTTTTGAAATTCAATTCATATAAGTGGTAAAATTATGTTTTATGCAAATTTTAAAATGTGCCTAGAAGGTGGGTAAAAGACGTTAAAAAGTTAAATAAAATTTTATACATCTAATTTTATTATAAAATGAATCCAATGAATTACATTGAACTTATATAGGTATTATGTATCTATTTTTACTTAAAATAAATTAAAATAAAATAAATAATTATTTAAATAAAAAGTTAGTTTTAAACAATAATGGAGTGTTTTTCACTATTCATCAAAAATTGAAAGTTTTCATAAAAATACCAAAAATTCACACTAAGCTAATTTTGATATTCCAAATCCAAAAATGAAGTCCATTTTGAAAAATAAAATTTATAAAATTTCAAAAAGTGGGTATTACTATTCATAACAACTAGTTTGATTGGTCGTGGTGTGCTAAAACTTGAAGTTACGTACAACACAAGCTATTGTATTATTCAAAGAGAAACGTACCGTGGAAGATTGGGGTGTTAAATTCATCACTCCAAATAATTTAATTCTTGAAATTTCTAGAATATTAATGCATAAAAATATTCATGTGGTTCTTCATCATAATTTCCTTAGGTTACCACGTTGCCTCTTCCATCTTATGGTTTCTCCATAAAACTTTTACCAGATGAGTCGTTAGGTTTCTCAACACTTGTTCTCTGGTATCAAGAATATTGACAGACTCTTCAAAATAAGATAGATCGGGTTCCAGTTCTATTTCTTCATAGGTGAGTACATAAATTGGTCCAGGCATGTATTTTCTCAATAGTGATACATGGAACACATCATCAACTTTGGAGAGACTTGGAGACATTTCCAAATGATAAGCTACAACTCCTATTCATTATAGAATTTTGAAAGGTCCGATATACCTGGGAATTAATTTACCCTTCTTACCGAATCGTACAATACCCCTCCATAGAGATACCTTCAAGAAAACATTATCTCCTACTTGAAATTCCAAATCCTTCCTTCGGTTATCAGTATATATCTTTTGCATACTTTGAGATACTTTGATGTGGGTATGGATAATATTCACCTTTTCCATTGTTTCCTCAACAAGTTCTGGGCCTATGAGTTTTCTTTCACCAACATCATCCCAACAAGTTGGTGTGCGACATCTCTTTCCATATAATGCTTCATATTATACCATCTGAATACTTGAATGGAAGATATTGTTATAGGAAAATTCTACTAGAGGTAAATATTGATCCCACATACTTTGAAATTAAAGTTAGAAAGATATCAACATGTCTTATAAGGTTTGAATAGTCTGTTCTGATTGTCCATTAGTTTGAGGGTGGTAGGCAGTTCTTAAACGAAGTTCAGTATCTAGGGATTTTTGAAGACTTTTCCAGAATCTTGATGTAAAATGAGGAACATGATTAGAACCAATCGATTGGGGTACACCATGAAGTCTTATAACTTTTTTAATATATAGTCTTGCAAAACTTTCAAGTGGTAAATCTTCTCTTATAATAAGAAAATGTTCTGCCTTGGTAAGATGATCAACAATGACCCATATTGTATCATTCGTTCTAGGATTCTTTGGTATTCCCATGAATCATTCCATCGTAATATCATCCCATTTCCACTCAGGTATGGGAAGAGGTTGCATGACTCCTCTAGGATATTGTCTTACATCCTTCACCTATTGAAAAACCATACATCTTGAAACATAATAAGCAATATCCCTCTTCATGCTATCCCACCAAAAATATTCCTTCAAATATATATACATCTTAGTGCTACTAGGATGTATAGAGAAATTTTATCTATGAGCATCATCCAACAATTCCATTTTTAGATTAGGTATATCGGGAATACAAAGCCTCCTCCCAAATTTCAAAATTCCATCTTCATATACGAAGTCAATCAATCTCCCATCGTTCACATCTTTAATTTTCTTTTAAAACTCCTCATAATGAGTCTGAGAAATTTTTATCCTTTCTAGTAAAGATGGATTGGAAACCATTTGAAAATTATTGATGTTTCACCTTCCATGATTATTCCCATATCCATATTTACTAGATCCATGAACATAGGATCCCTTTCAACTCTCATCTTGTTCAGAACTCCATGATCCTTTCTGCTCAAAGAATCTACCACCTTATTTTCCTTCCCCATGTGGTAATGTATAGTGAAACCATAATATTTGAGTAGTTAAATCCATCGTCTTTGCCTCATGTTGAGTTCTTTCTGTGAGAAAATATACTTCAAACTCTTGTGATCAGTATATATCTCACATTTTTCACCATAGAGATAGTGTCTCCATATCTTCAAAGAAAATATTATAGCTTCTAACTCAAGATCATGAGTGGGATAGTTTTGTTCATGAATTTTTAGCTGTTGTGATACATAGGCAATAAATCTATCATTCTTCATAAGGACACAACCAAGTCCTTTATTTGAATCATCACTATAAATAACAAACCCATCATTCCCCGATAGTAGAGTCAAGATATAAGCATTGGCTAATATTCTATTCAATTCTTCAAAACATTCTTCACACTCTTTTGACCAAACAAATTAACCCATTTATGTTCGAGCTTGGTTAATGGGTTATCCAATTGAGAAAAATTCTGGATGAAATGCTAATAATAACCTGCCAAACCAATAAAACTGTGTACCTTAGTTATACTAATCGGTGTTGGACATTCTTGTATTTCTCTTGTCTTATAAGGATAAAAAAGATTCCATCCTTAGAGAAAATATGGTCAAGAAAAGAAATCTCATGAAGCCAGAATTTAAACTTTCTAAAATTCCCATATAATTCATTTCTTCTAAGAGTATTTATAATAGTGCGCAAGTGATTTTCATGATATTCATAGATTTTAGAGTATACCAATATATACTCTATAAATACTACTAAAAATTCATCAAGATATTACTTGAAAACTCTATTCATTAGATCCATAAAGACAGAGGGTGCATTAGTCAGTCCAAAAGGCATTACTGTAAACTCATAATTCCCATACCTAGTACAAAATTCTATCTTCAAAATGTATTATTCACACACAACTGATGATATCCAGATCAAAGTCCAATCTTTGAAAAATATTGAGCTCCAGGAATTTAATCGAATAAATAATCAATGCGAGGTAGGGGATACTTGTTCTTTATTGTTATAACATTGATCTCTCTGTAGTCAATGCACAACCTCATAGATCCATCTTTCTTCTTAAAAAAAAGAACAGGGGATCCCCGTGGAGAAACACTATGGAAAATAAATCCTTTATTACTCAATTCATCTAGTTTTTCTTTAGTTCCACTAATTCCACAGTGTCCATTCTATAAGGGGTCTTCGATATGGGCCTTGAACTAGGAATTAAATCAATTGAAAACTCAATTTCTCATTCTAGAGGATGTCCATGTAAATCCTCTAGAAATACTTCAACATATTCTTGCACAATAGGTACATCCTCTATTTGAAAATTATTTTCCTCACCCATAGTTATTTCACTCCCTTCCTCCCCAATAATAAAATTTAGTAGAGCTACTGAGGGTGGATCTAGATAAGAATCAGATGGTGACGTTTCTACTCTAAAGATAAGGTACTCCTTATCATCATAAAAAATTTTAACCTCCTTTTTCTTATAATAGATTTTCTCATCATGGTCTGAAATACAATCCATACAAAGTGTTATATCAAATTTAATCATGGGTATGATGATGAGATCAGTAGATAAATCACATTTATATACCATAATGGGAACTGATTCACACAAATTTATTGCAATGATACTTCCCTTAGGAGTTTTGACTGACAACTTCCTTGTTAAATAAAATTGGAAATATCTATTTTTCTTAGAAAATTGGGAAGATATGAAATAATGCAATGATCCAGAATCAAATAAATCATTGGCTAAATTTGAGGAAACCATTAAATTACCTGCCACCATATCATTCAGAGCTTCAACCTCAGCAGTAGTGATCACATAAGCTTGGACTTTCTCCCTTATCCTTTTCTGAGGTAAGTTTTCTTGGTGCTTAGGACATTCATTTTCATAATGCCTCATTTCCCTAGAATTGTAGCATTCAACATTGAAAGCCTCTTTCTTTCCCTTACAATCACGAGCTTGGTGTAATTTTTCACCACACTTATAACAGACTCCCATTCCCTTCAAGAAAGTACTGAGATGTTTCTTCCCACATTTACTGTAGGATAGAAATTCAAATTTTCCCTTATTCCCCTTATTTCCATTTCCAAAGTGTTCAGCAGATCTCTTTTCTCTTGCTTTGCTTTAAAGTTATAAGACTTAGAGAATTATTTTTCTATCTTGATAGCACATGAGACAATATCTTCATACGATGATAAGGATTGTGAGACTAATGATAGATGAAGAAATGGTTTTAACCCATCAAATAATTGATCAATCTTACTCCTTGGGTTATGTATATAATTTTTTGCATGCCTTTCTAACCTTGTAAAGTTAGCCTCATACTTTGCAACATTCTCATACTCCTTTTTCCTTAGACTCAGAAATTGTCTTTCCATATCCACTCGATGGTCATGAGGAAAGTATTTTTCTAATAAAATCTCTTTAAACTCCCTCCATTCTATATTTGATACTTCTTCATCCTCCTTTGTGTTTTGAATTAATGACCACCATTTATCTGCATCTCCCATGAGGCGATAAACTACCATGAAAACTTTTTCCCTTTCACTACTCCCCAAAGTATGAAATATTTTATCTAAGAAACTTATCAATTTCTCAGCTAAAAATGTATTTGTAGTCCCATTTAATGTTGGTGGTTGTTACCTCATTAAGAGGTATAACATTGATCCTCCACATTGTGGATCAAGGTGCTCCATATGGGTAAGGTTATTATTCATAACCTGTGTAAGTTGTCCCAATATGGTAATAAGTTGTTCAGCACCAGTTGCATCACCAGATCCACTGTAATTATCTTCAGTATGAGGGAAATACCTACATAGATTATGTGAATTGATACGATTTCCATTCCTTCTACTAAGCGACATTTCTAAACAATGACATACACTATATTAGTTTATGAATTACAATACATAATTCCAAACTAGTAAAATACCTAACATAAATTGAACAGTTTAGGCATATAATCCATAATAATAAAAAAATTCTTTCTTTGAGGAGGTATTTACTCATAAATCATTCATAATGATTTGTAAAGAAAATGTGAATTATCCTAAGCACATCCCCCGAGAGTGTCATAACCAAGAGTGTAGTAAGGCCCGTTGTCGTGTACCAGGATACCCCAGATCAAACCTGAAACTCCTTGTCAAAGTTTTTACTCCTAGGTACATCTGTTCCAGAGCTACCTCTACCTGCTCATATCCATACAGGGATTTATTTCTTGGAAAATACACAAAATCTCTACATTACCAAAATTCTAAGAAGTTCTTCTATACTAATTTTCAAAGCCTATATTAGGATAATGTTCTTTAATCATAGTTTTTCTAAATCTAGTTTGCAAGGTTTGTACTAAACTTACTCTAATAACAAATGTAACGCCCCGACCCTAGTTACCCAAAGTCGGTGCATTATTTCATAACATTAGCATGATCACAAGAGATCAAGTATCGAAATACCAATTAGTTTAGTATCCTTGGAAGTACTAGATACATACATAAGTTTTACATTACATCATGAAATAAAAAAAAACAAAAATATTGTGTCCCCTTTGAACACACTCACATTCTTTAGCCTATCCTTGTAGGTTAATCATAATATAATTCTTCATATCTTGGGAAAAAGAAAACAAAATAAAGGGGTGAGATCAGATGCTCAGTAAGGATAAAAATATAGCGGAAACTTTCATAAATAAGCATAAAAATTTAATTCTATGTATAATACTAAAACACAAGCCTTTTAAACTTAAAATTCAGAATAATATGGAAAAGATAAATCAAATAATTCCATTTACTTATTAACATAAATATTCTACTAGTCAAATAATTAATTGTAATACCAATATCTAATTTCACAATGATTGAATGCATAATGTCGAACATCATAACCATATAGTCAAGGCCTCATGCCAATAATAAAAATAAGATTTTGTCAAGGCCTTGTGACAAGAAACTAGTTTTTCTCATGAGACCAACTGATACATCGAGGAGCTATAGCCGTCTCCACACGTCACTTACTAAGTCCAATTCATTCATCATATGAAAATATTGAAACACAACACAAATATTCATATTAAAACTAGCATAAGAAATGTTAATACTTTAACCATAAACCATGAATGGTATAAAAATAAAACATACACATTAAAAAATATCTCAAAACCTTCAATATAATATATAAGTTTGTATCATAATAAATCAACTTCAAACAAGTGTAAAATCCATCAAAGGATGTTGACATAGATGAAATCAAAACTATTTGAGAGAAATATCTCTTTCTATTTTGAAATCATTTAAAAGTCACCTAATTATAAAAGAAAACATTTATTCTGAAAATATTATTATAATATTGTAAGGGAATCTTTTAAGGTGTAATAATGGTGGAAAATAGCCACACCCACCGTATAAGTTAAAAAACATTCCTACCTTAATTTGTCGAAAAGGTCACAAATTACCTTGTTTTGAAAATGACGAAAATATTACTTTCAAAAAAATTTATAAAAATTAAAACAAGGGTATAAATGACTTTAACCTATATTTTAGGAAATAGTATAAAAATTTTGAAATTAATTTTTAAGAAACATGGATGTGGATTTTAAAGAAGACCCAGTAGATACTTATGTATAAATAACCTCGGATAAATAAAGAGATTGTAAAATTAACCCTTACCTTGTACTTTTCCTTAGTCGAGGGTAGGTTAACCTCCTATCTAATGGTGAAATCATTATTATTAAATTATACAATACCACATACATAAATATGATATCATATATGATCTTATAATATTTCTTTGTTAATGATATTTCAGTAGTATCATCGTTTCGGGTGTTAACTGATTCATTTTTTTATATGTTTTGTTACATAATTAATGTTTGTTCTGGATAGGATGTATTTGATTCATATAAAGAATGATATTAAGTTCTTAAAAATTATTTTTTAATCATAAAATGAAATTTATTCTTGAATGGTTACGATGGGGAATGAATCTCATCGCGTTCGTGGAGAAGGTAATTCGTACGTACGCACGAGCGAGAATATCATTCTATTGATGGTGAAATCGTTTGTAATTGGATGATATATCATATATACAGAATTATTAACATATTATATTTATTATTTCCATCAATTATACTCATTATTATACCCATCCAAATAATTAAGTGTTGAATAACAAACTACACCACGACGTGGAGACAGTAAGCCGTACGTACGCACATATGGTAAATTTTTCATTCATAGGATGTATAGAATAATGAATATGGTTGTACCATATTTATAATAACATCATATTACTTATAAGGTACTATATTTATTATTATGGTATGTAAACAACAAAGAAATATGAAGTGGAAGAAGAAAAGAACTTTGGAAGAGGTGATGAAATAATTACCTCTTCTTCGGGTGTTTCCTTTTGATTTGATCAAAAGGGCTCCTTAGGTTGGATTTATGATCAAAGTAAGGAATCTATGTTGAAGTGAGGGTAGTTGGTAGGATATTTGAGCAGGGTTTGGCCAGTCCAAATGGATTTTTATGTGTGAATTTGGGAGAAGGGGAAGTACCTTTTTATAAGAGAGGTGAGGGTCACTTTAGGAAAATATTGAAATATTAATTTATTATACAATAATATTCAGTTTATAATGTATAAAAAAGGATTTATTTATAGGATAAGGTGGGGATGGTTCTAAAACCTCTTAACCAATAGGTTTTAGATAGGTTTAGGTAACCATATTAACCTTATCTTTTAGATTTAACTCTTAGTTAAATAGTTTAAGTTTTACCATGTATTCTTGTATTATTATAATAAATGGTTAATAAACTTACCATAAACAGCCAAGAGAACCCCAAGTGGTTAATTATTGACATATCTAAATTTATATAATTCTTTTGGCCGAAAATTATATTTTTATGAATATTATATCAATTAATAATATAGTATTTGTTTTAAAAACACATTTATTTAAATTTTGACACTATTTAGTATTTGGTTTTTGTGAAAGTCAAACAACTTTATCACTTATAATTTTTTTTATTTAATCATCCCTAACATGTCATATTAACCTATAAAATTAGTGGAATACATTAAAAGTCTCAATTTACAATTATTTTAATATTTATAATATCAATTATTTTAATATTTCAATAATAAGGTAATTACTACATCATCATTGTGTCATAAATAAATTTAATTATTTAATGTATAAAAATTATAAATAAAATACCATTTTGTAGGAAATATTTTTATCTTTATAATTAATATTTATAGTCAAATTTATTTTATTTATAACCCTATATTAAGAATGTTTTAGTTATTAAAATTTGAATTTAACACTTTTAACTATTCTTTAAATAAAATAATAATAAATGTCCTAATCTAATACAAGTGGATCAAATAGGATCATATTTTATTCCTAAGATTGATTTTGGTAGAAAAAAACTTATAAAATAGAATTAGGACATGTTTTAGAGTAATTATAATATCATTTTACCTTTAATTACCCTATTTACTTTTAACCGTGGTAAATAAAATTCAAAAGTTACTATTCACAAAAAATTATTTTCATCCTATTGAACAAAATTTTACTTAATGATGTCAACTATGTCTCTCAGATTTTTGAAATTCAATTCACAAAAGTGGTAAAATTACATTTTATGCAAATTTGTAAATGTGCTTAGAAGGTGGGTAAAAGACGTTAAAAAGTTCAATAAAAATTTATACATCTAATTTTATTATAAAATGACTCCAATGAATTACATTGAACTTATATATATATTATTTATCTATTTTTAATTAAAATAAATTTGAATAAAATAAATAATTATTTAAATTAAAAGTCTGTTTTAAACAATAACGCAATATTTTTCACTATTTATCAAAAATTGAAAGTTTTCAAAAAAATACCAAAAATTAACCCTAAGATAATTTTGATATTACAAATCCAAAAATGAAGTCCATTTAAAAAAATAAAATTTATAAAATTTCAAAAAGTGGGTATTACTATTCATAACAGCTAGTTTGATTGGTCGTGGTGTGCTAGAACTCGAAGTTGTGTACAACACAAGCTATTGTATTATTCAAAGAGAAACGTACTGTGGAATCTTGGGGTTTTATAATATCTAATTGGGATCTTTTGTAACATTCCACCCATATTAGGTCCATGTGTATCATGATCTTAAACTTCCCACACTTTAGTCAAAGATGTATAACCATAAATTATAGCCTTTTATGGTCTAAATCACAAGACCCTAAAATGTTATTAAAAGAGACACAAAACTTTTCAGGTTGAAAAATCATAAAGGGAAGCCTAAGAAAAAGACTAATATTTTATCACTAAACTCTTTGTATCCATAGTTTAAGAAAAAAATGAAGTTGTAAAAAAATGAGGCATAACGCACATAGGGCCTACTTTGTATCTCTAGTAAAATAATATCCATGATCTCTAGACCCTTTGGTCCAAGAAAAAGTTAGATAAATGATTTGTAACATCTCCTCACCATGATAATGTGTTCACTAGGTGGTGACGCAACTTTTAGGGTGCTTAAACCCTTCCTAAATATTACAATTTCCATGAATCACACTTCATGATTTGATCACCTAGGATCACCACAAATCATCCATGTCCTTTAGAAAAGGACACCTGGATTCAAGGGACCCTTTGTTTAACTATTCATGTATGCCTATGTATCTTGCATATACGCCTATGGTCATCAACGAATTGTGTCATTTCCTTGAAAAATGACTTTCTGATCTTTGTGAGACTGAATTCACCGTGGAAGAATTCAATACCTTAGAGTGTTCTAAGTCATTCCTGGAATGATTCTCCCATACCATCCTCATGTTCCAAGAACTTTGGACCATTATTTACAATCTCTATAACTAGACTATACAATTATATTCAACATCCTCAATGCTACATCACTATGTTTTGTACCATTTCTCAAAGTAGGAATACGACCCTCTATTTCTGAACATTTTTAAGGCCCACACCCTCTGACTTGAAACCATAGGGAATAGGTCCCGAGATTCACAATTAAGAGTTAAACTACCACTGGGGGGCATAACCCTTTATGGGTAGATTTCTCTCTATAACCAACTCCATGATATGGATTTTTGAGTCTTTTTAATACTTTTATGGCCCTCGTAAAAGAGTGGAGAAACCTCTATTTGACCATTATATTTGTGCATAATGGATTTTACCTTTAAAGAAGAGGCATACCCTCTTTACAGGAAAGGAACTCCAATCATTGTGATCCCTAGTAACACCGTGGAAGAACCTGGAACCTCAGAATGTTATGGGTCTTACCCAACATTTCTACCCCATTCTATATTCCTCTACTCAAACTTTTGGGTTGTGACTTACTCAACCCATATTTCATCTATCCAGGTGAACCTAACATCCCTAATATTTTACCCTCATCCAATGATACCCCCATAAATCTTCCACGGCCCTTGTAAAAGAGTGGGGACACCTCTGTTTGAGCCTGATATTGACACATAATGGCTTTGACCTATCAACCAGAGGCACCTCCTCCTTACAGGAAAGGAACTCTAATCCTCATGTTCCTTGACAACACCACAATGGAACTCATCACCCTAGAGCATTTTGGGTCATCTCGGGCATGTATACACCATATCATATATTCACCAATCGAGTCCTAGAAACAAGACTTTAAATTGAATAGAATTTAATTTCATGGTATCAAGAATTTAAACTACACAACATATCTATGTCCTTACCACATGATATTAAACTGTATGAAATATGTCCTTACTGCATGACATTAAACTGCATGGTATATGTCCTTACCGTATGACATTAAACTACATAGATATTTCTAATTAGAAAATGGTATATTACCAACAATAGAAGGACCAATATAAAATACCCTAAACTGAAAAAATAGAAGGTATAAGCTAAAATACCGTAAACTATATCACAAAAATGATTTAGTTTGTAAGACTAGAAAAGGCACAAAACCTATTAGGACAAAAACACATAAGAGGGTGGCCTGAGAAAAAATTGAGTCTAAGATTGCTGAGTCTTCCCCTATATGATGTTTAGGAAAAAATTAGGGTAATATAAAATAAATGATATAATGCTTGTGGGTGCCACCATATGTTGTTATATAAAATCAAGATATGCTCACTAAGTCCACTGACTTAATAAAAAGATATATAATTCTCCATCCAAGACATATATTATGCCCAAATTATCCTTTTGTGAATAAGGTAATCTCAAGATAACTAGAACATATACATCAATACGGAATCACATGTTGATGGGTATTCATGATAATTTATTGAGATAAATCTTTTATGGTTTAACATTCAAATCCATGCATTCAGGTTTACTTGAAATTATACAAAGGATGGGTATCATTGATGATCTATGAAATATCAGATCAACGAACTATAATGAACATCATGAATGAAAGACAACTGAAAACACACACATAAATTTTGGAATATATATTCATTGATAATATGCAGAAGGATGAATCTCCACATACTAGAGTCTCTCACATGGATATGAAAGTAAATTCAAAGTCATGAAATTACAAGCTCATCACAATATGTGTTTGTAGGAGTCCTTGAGATTTGTATTCTTTTGCTCTATAGAGGTAATGTATTGTCGCAATTGATCAATAGATTTATTTTTTTCCTCTGCAATTCACTGCAACTCCTCTGCCTTGGTAACAACTCCAAGTTTGGTCTTCTTCACCATGTTAAATAGTCCTTATTTATCTAGTAAAAATTTCTCCAATATTTGCAGTGCATGATGAAACTGAGATAGATTTTGAAGGTGAATAATTTCAGGTTAGAGATGGTTGATTTCAACCTTCCCAGCACTGACCATGTATTAGTGAGTTTCTAGCTCCACCGCATGTCAGGAAGATTCATTTAAGGCCTCATCCCAACTTTTATTTACTAAAGAGGAATCCTTAACTACTACTACCCTTAATTTAAGGTCCCCCTTTTCCCCCTAAAAGATAAAACCTCCTTAACATGAGTATAAAGGGTGGTGTAATAAAAACCCTCATAACCAAGGGTGGTAAACATGAATCGAAGGTGACCTAGCTGGTCCTTAAACCCTTCCAAATGGGCCTCAGATACTAAGGTCTAAATATCCCTCCATACTTGTTTCTGCATCGATTGGTAAAGTGACACAGACTCTAGACCTTGACCAAAAACCATCTCAAGAATATAAACATATTATGGGACTAAGTTAATAAGTGAGGGAGTCCTACTCATAGTCTTCGATGAGGTAGTTAGGGATCAGGCCTCGACATTGGATGACTTAGGAAAAGGAATCACCAAGGAAGCATGGACTTGAACCTTCGAGATTCAGGGAGAAGACACTACAACAAAGGGAATAAGGGTTTATCAGTAAAATGATAAATGAAATGATATCACCAAGTGACCAATATATATGATTGATGTTAGAAACATACCTTTCTCGGTTGCATCACTAGAAACATCTGTTGCTCTGACCCCATCCTCTAGTTAAGAGGAAACACCCATATTATGATGAGCAGCTTTGTGGAACCTTCGATGATTTCTCCAAATTTGTTCTTTGATCACCACCCTTGAGGGATATAAGAATAAGATAAATGTGAGGCAACATAACACAAAGTTAACCATGTGTCTAGTTTCCAAATAAGTATTCACCTTTTAAGAAATGTGCCTCCATAAAGGATAACTTAGTAGCAGAATCACTACCTATATCAGTCTCTTCCAAAAGAACGTTATCCTAAAATGGATCAAATGGAATGACTGATGGAACATCTGTAGTAGGCAAAGGTCCTAACCGGGATGAAACATCATCCATCTCTACTTATTTATGGACTAGGATTTATTAAAAAGGACATGATAAAGAAATATAATGCTCACCTATATCCTCATAGGAATATAAATTATCCTCAAATCAGGCTCAGTGGGGACCTGCACATTTTTAAAAAATTAGTATGTGTTACTGGAATAGTCCAAAATTAGGGAAGAGTGAAATTTCATACTTACTTGAGGATTCTAGGGGATAGTTCTCTAAAAATTTAGAGCACTTACTTTTCCATCTCCCCTATGGGGAATGTAACAACCCTGTTCTTTTATTACAAACTTAAACTTGATTTATTACATAAAATTCACTTGATACAACATAGAAGATCGAGAGGTCTAGTGTCTTTGGGGCTTTAGATAATTACATAACAGCTTAAAACATGAAATACAACATATTTATTGAAAACTTCCTTTACATGACCACTACATTCCCTCGTACTTAGCATTGCATGGGATAACCTGAGGACATGCATAAGAAAAGGGTGACCTATAAAGCCCAGTAAGGGAATAATCATGGGATAACATGAGGAATACAATACATTTTATACAATAGGCATATCAAAAGATAACAAGAGAAGCATAACCATAAAGGCATGATAAAGCATGATAATCATAACATGGAAATGTGGCAACAACACTTAACATGGAATTAGCATGAGCCAAGGCTCATTGCATATAGAGCATGAGTAAACCCTCATTGCACATGAAGCATGAGTAAACCCTAGTTGCACTTGTATTAGCATGAGTAAACACCCATTGCAAATAACTTATCATGATACTACACTTTACCCAATGCATTGGAGTTCTATCAGGGCACACCCTTCTTAAACATTTCATTTCATGCATAAGTGCGCCACATGGATCATAAAACATTGAATCATGCAACATAATTATTTATTCCATGATAAACAAATGTGGAATATATACTTGAAAATCTTTAAACAATACATAAATGTGCATAAAGGTGAATACCCTTGATAAATAAATGGACATGGTATTCACTACATAATGACTTTGGCTTAGAAAAACGTGGTGCAATTTCAACAGCATAACAGCGTGACATAAGAACTCATAAAAATGGTTAATGAGAGAGAAATGGGTGTCTCATCATATTTACATGACATGGACATTAAGGGGGTAATATAGATACATTTACAAACAAATGTAATGGAAAGATAACATTTCAACATTGCAATCACAATATATCATTTCAAAATATTGACAAAATCAAACCTTTTATCAAACCATTTTCAAAACCATTAAAAATATTAAATAAAGAGATTTTTGAATCAAAGTGTCCCATACCAATTTTAAGATTTTGAAAGAAATTTAAATTTCAAAAAATTTATGTACATATGAATAAATCCTTAAAACCATTTTTAAAACATGGACATTATTGTGAAATATTTAGAAGAATAAACCTTTAAAACATTTAAAACGATATTTTAGTTAAAGAGTTTTTAACAAAATGAGAGTTCCTAGAATAAAAATAATTGAGGAATAACATTTAATCAGAACATAATAATATCATGATAATAAAGGAATTAATGATATAATATTCCAAAGGACAGTATATACACCATATAAGAGTGAATTGGTGCATATCAACAATGAAGTCTCAATGGAAATGTAAATTGAGACGAAATACCTTATAAAGAAGGTATCCTTAGATTAAGGATAAATCACTTACATAATTATGTGTGAAAAATATAAATACACCCAATATAAGTGGATATTAAGTGTAAAAAAATCAGAGGTCATTCACACATATTCATAGGATGACATATTCAATAAGTACAAGTTGAACCCAAAGAATTGAAATTGGGTTAAGAAGTTCCCTTGTAAAAATTCGACAGCCCTTTAAAATTCAGAAAATGAGTTGATGAGATAAAAAAGGTATCTCATCACTTGGACATAAATTTTACATCAATAATAATATATAAGAACATATCCCAACATAATAATAGGTAAATTAAAATACATAACAAAAATAAGTCTTTTAAAATGAGGAGGGTGAAAGGTTCCCTTACCGATTTGGTAACTTACAAAACATACGCCACATGGAAGAAGGATCATACAATGAAGATGTAAATAATAATAAATGAAGTTATATTAAAGAAAGAGTACAATCATGGGAAGTACATACACCAAACAAAAGGAAATAGTGTCCAATATAGCATGAATCTCACGGGAATAAAAAGTGAGATGAAAAACCCTTACCATGTTGTAATCAATCGAGTCATATGAGAAAAAGTTAATAACCACCAAATTAATCACATAATACCATGAATATAAATATAATCATGTTAATATATATCAAATTTTAGTACACAATACACCACATTCAATAAATGAGTGGTGAACAATGGAAATCTCATGGAATTAAAAGTGAGATAAGAAATCTCTTACCTTGTGTCTGACTTGACTCGTATGTTCCTTGTTATTCCTAAATAATAAACTTAAGTTAATTTCTACTTGATTAATGACCTTTTTAATGTTTATTATTACTTTTATATCACTAATTATCTTGAAATAGAAGTTAGTTAATTATTTGAGTTCATATCGAACATTTTGTCGATGTTCAGAATTTGAGTTAAAAATGAACTTGTTATAATTACAATTTGTCAATGTGGTCAAAACTCCATTATCTCCAGAATGATATTAATTATTTAGATATCATATATATTATATATATCTAGTTTATATATATATATATATTTATAATAGTACATAACATTTGGAGATAAGAAATGAAACGCACCGTTCATGGAGACGGTAAGCCATACGTACGCATGAACGCTACTTTCATTTCTATTTAATATTTAATGGAATAAAAACATAATGATACATAGGTATATTATAATTATAGTATTATATTATATGATATATATTTTACATAATTTCATTAACTCAATCTTTATACGTTCCATGTATGTCATGAACGAATCATATCACCTTGAGGGGGCGGTAGTCCGCACTTCCTCAAATGAAATTATCGTGTTTACACATATTGGAAGGCATAAAGGTATGTTTGTAAATAAAAATTATAGAAGAATATAGAAAACATAAAAATAATATATATCATATATAAATATAGTGCCATCATAATGGACACCATGATAGGCGGTAGGAGTTAATTGAACAATCATTGTTTCATGAGCCGTTAGTTTGCCATCCACAGAAACATGATGTTCTTTACCCATTAGATAGAGGTGTGCATAAGTTTAGTTCGAATAATTCTCATAAAAACATACTAGTATATTGAGAATACTGGTGTTGTTATAAAATAAAGGAATAAAAATAGTTTAGGGGGTTTGAGAAGTAAAATAAAACAAAAGAACTTAAGAGAAGACGTTACCTTTAAATCAGGTAACTTCCTTTGGTTTGAACCAAAAGAGTTTCTTGAAGTGTTTTATGCCTAAGGTAAGGCTTCTAGGATGAAGAGAGGGATATCGGAAGATTATTTGAGCATAGTTTGAACGAGACAAAGGATTGAGAAGTGTGAGAAATGGGTTATAAGTGAGAGATTTTTATAAGGGAGAGGAGGGGCTCTTTAGGAAGGTTTGAATCAATTATTTTATTATAACCTCATTTTAGGTTTCAAAAGGTCAAATATTCATTAATATAAAAGTTAATATGAATCATGGTCGAAATAAAATAATCCATTAATAATTGGACAGGTTTTGGATATTATTTTAATATTTATAATCTTATTTATTTAAATCATTTATTAATGATGTAAATATTGTATCATTATTGTGTCATAAATAATTTAATTTATTTGATGTCCAAAAATTATAAAAAAAATACCATGATGTAGGAAATATTTTTATCTTTCCAAATAATATTTATATAATAATAGATATCTTATATAACCCCATGTAAAAATTTATTTACTAAAATATATTTGTTTTTGTCATTTTTGTCTTTACTTTAAATTAATTAATATAAAATGTCATTATTACTACCATGTGGCTCCATGGGGTCCCATATTAGACCCAAGGATTCCCATGGTCATATATGTATCTTCCAATAGTATTAGGACACTTGTTAGGGTAATTTAATTTTACTATAATATTATATTTTAACTTTATTTATTATTTTTACCTTTTAATCATGGTAAATAAAATATTTACTAAAGTAAATATTTAAAATGACAAAACATAAAAGTTACCTATTTACAAAATTTGTACCTACTGATTCCAAATATGGAATCCATTTTTCCAAATTCAAAACACAGAAGTGGCAGAAATTAATTTAAAATTAATTCCCTCTGTTAAAACAAATAGCGTGTTTTTAAGAAATAATAACTATCAAAATATTGAAACCTTTTTATGTCCAATTTCAAAATGAAATTACTTCAAATGACCAAAATTATATTAAATGGTAAACATATATTCTAATTACACTTTAAAACCAATTAAAAAGATAATATAACCATATAAATAAATTATATTAAAAGGCACTTTTGAATTAAAATACAGTATTTTTCACTATTCATTAAAAAATGAACTTTTTTAGAAAAATACCAAAATTTCATCTAATGTAAATTTTGGTGTCCCAATTATAAATAAGAATTTTATTTCGTCAAATAGAACATATAAAAGTGACAAAAACTATATTTAAATAGGGTTCACCATTAAAAGGCGGTAAATCGACCTTTTAGTGAATATTAGAGTATTTATGCTTAAAATCGAATTCTTTACTTATTTTAAGTCTCTAACTTTTATTGGATAAATGAAAAAATATTCAACAAACATGTATCATCATATTATAGTTAGTTCTATTCATTCCCACCAATACAACTATTAGGCGTTAACTACCATTCAAAATAATAATATTATATTATTAGTGTGCAACATCAGATTTCAAAGAAACCCATTATTGCGTATCGAGTACGCCTTCGAACATAGAGTCCCATTTAAAGCAGAATAAATATTTAATTAAAAAATATTAATAAATATGAAAATGTAATATTCTTTATTTTCTTGGGATGTTACAAGGAAGGATGTCTAGAAAATAATTATGTTAATATTATTAAGTAATCCCCCCCAAAAGGTGATGATACCAAGGGTGTCACTCCAGGAATGTAAATAATTGCCCTCATTAGAGCTAGTTGACCTGGGGATCCCTCATCATCAGTCCTCTGATCACTGATCAACTCATATCTAATATCCATACTTCAGAAAAAATATATGGGGGATGGAAGGAGTGGTAAGTATTCTGTGGTCTCCTATTGTATAAAAAACACAAAGGATATTAGTATGGTTGCAACAAAAGCATAAAACTTTTAACACAACATCAAGACTAGCCTTACCAATGACTCAATAATGGGATAAAACTGTTCATCCAAAACAACCTCCATCATTCCCCAGACCACCATTTTCATAACCAAACGGGAATATAAAAATCAACTCTTGATTCTTTCCAACATTATGTCAAGTTCCTAGAAGAAATAATTGACCTTTTTAGGTTTGTCTTTAAAAGTAATACTCAGGGGGTGGGGGACATGAGAGCCTAGAATAGTATTCCCTAGAGCTTTTCCTCTAAGATCATCATTCTCCAAGCCACCCACTATTGAAATGTGATAGAAAAAAATAATGCTGAAATGAATTCACTCACTGACACTACACCTTCTACGACCATTTTGGATGACACTTCTATTGGAAATGAGAGTAATGGTAAACACCTCACTTCCTTAAGAGGTGCTTTTAGGGATATTGGTCCTCTCAAAACCAACTGTTTTTCAGGCCTTGGATTGGCTTCAACATTTGGTGGAAATTGGGTAGCCTCATGTACCAATGTGGATAATTTCCCATTTGGATATGAGTAAACCCAAATATTATCATAATTCTAGGAAAAAAAATCTCTACATCATGGGGAGGGAGGTATATCATGGCCTGATTCACCTCCCTGGTAAACATCAACCAAAACTAGAAATCCACCATTAGATGATTCTAAAAAAAATGTGAATAGGAGGAGGAAATTTCAACTGAACACACTGGAATTGATGGATAAATTGACAAGGTGTGTACCATTCGTAGTGGAGACTCCCATAAATGTGGGTAGAGAGGATGAACTCATGAAGTGAAAACATGTAGGAACAATCCTCAAGGATTTTACTTACATTACAAACTATACTACCAATGGGCATTGGCCCATAGGGTTTGAAGGAAAAGTGGTCATAATGACCCATGAAGGCCTTTAACTCCTAATCATTTATTGCAACGAGACTTACCTCACCGATGAAATATAATAATGGTTTGAAATAAACATTGAGAATGTTTTGGATTCTTAGGCACTCATAAACTAATAAATGACCCCCCTTCATTCCCCTATTTATATGGAACTCTGCGGAATACCAACGGTCACTTGGAAGACAAAACTTCACCCAAGACACTGATTAGAGGTAGCCCCAAAGACTCAGGCGGGCAATTAATTTCCTCATAACCAATCCCTTGTCCCCATAGATTCCACTACTGGGGGGGGGGGGGTATTTTGAAAACCAATAAACAAGCATAAAAAATCTACAAGGGAAGAAATTACCAAAGCATGATATTATTTTCTCCACAAAACAAAGGAAGAGAAGGTGGCCAAAATCACGTGGATCACATAAACTCCCAAATTAAATGTGATCGCATGACCTTAGTAAGGTCATGAAAATAGGTCATGAATAGCTCATTATCTGATAGAGATCACATAGATCCCATTTTACAAGACTCCTTGTTCTTGAGAAGGTGTCCAAGACACTCATTGATCATGCAGAGAACACCGGACGAGTTCCTTCAAGTCACATGAATTGTCAACTGGAAGGAACCTTAAAATCATCAAAAACCTTTATAAAATAAAGGGTAAAAAATATACAGAATGAGGAGGCCATATGATGTCATTGATCCTCTTTTAACATGATCATACCATCCGTAATACCTCAAGAAGTCCTTGGTGATATGTCTTCCTTATCGAGCAAGAGCCTTCTGGCATGTCACCTTCATCACACAAAGGGTCTCAGATATGTCCATTTAATTCTATGCTACCCCTTTTGGATCAATAGACAAGTAGAAGGGTTGTTTTTGGAAGTTATCACACATCACTATATAACCCATTATTTTTCATGAGATGCATCATTGGAAAGGAGAGTGATTGTCTTCTACAACACTCGCATAACTTTGTGAGATCTCATATCCTTTTAGAATAAAGAAGTAAATAAAAGGGGAAAAGGAAGAAGAATCTTTCAGAGTGAGGATATGATGAAATTCATGTTAAAAGGGTCATATGCCCCAAGAGATCACCATTTATCACATGAGACCCTCTCTACAAGTTAGAACGTTCCTACGAAATACCTCCTGATAAGCTTCCTTTATCTCATGAAGGACCCCAAACAAGTCATCTTCAATCATGTGTGAACCTTTAAATGGGAATACTATATCATAAAGGACCCAAGAAATGTCAAACCTACCTTGTGGAGGATATTTTACATGTCACATGGTTAGGAAAAATCCCTTTGATCAGCCTTGGTTCAATAAAAATGGAAAAGGTGAAACATTCTTGTGGTCGCTGTCATTAGGTGGTGCCAAGGATGACCCATGGTAATATCATGTGAAGTGAGTGACACCAAAAACCTTCACCGAATCCAGACCAAATCTAGGATATACACCCCATGAAAGGCAATGTATAACCAGGGTGGCGAGGCCTATAAATCCCCCCCACCCTCCACACAAAAAATGCATCCACGATCGATCACACACGGGATCATAGGAGAGGAATTATCATAGCGACCATTCATGCAATTTCAAAAGTATCCCACTAGGTAAAATCTGGGGAATGAATCGAAGGATTTCACATCATGCATAAGAACTTCGCATAATCACTTATAGATCATGTGAAGGACTTTTGGTGTGTCAACCTAATTATAAAAAGGACATCCCACATGTCGTCTGGGTCACAAAAAACCTAAAATAAGATAACAATGGACAAACCTAAGGCATATATGAAATAAAGTCTAGAATAAAATATGATAAAATATGAGAGAGTTATGTGAATAACATATCCATTGATCCTTATGCGCTTCACATGACTCACCCAGATCATACGATAGCACTGGGACATGTCACTCAAATCACACAAAACTCCCTTGATATGCTATTTTAATCATGTGATGTCCCTCATAAATGTCAAAGAAAGTCATACAATGCTCTCTGGGCACGCCACACATGTCTTGCGAAGTCATCCGGGCTTGCCTATAACGACCCAAAACTTTTATCAATAGAATTTACCTTATTATAATTGTTTTGTATGGTATAAAACACATACATAACATAGAGATACCAATAAATACTTTAATATTGTAAATGAAGAATGAAATAATTGATATTTTAAGAAATTAAGGAACCTATACCGATGGAATAGGAACCCGACCCTTGGAATAGTAACATGACCATTAGGAATAGTAATATGAAAAATAGAAGAGTAACCTCACACATTAAAGTATAAATAAAATTTAGGCATCTTATAAGTGATAATATGATATAAGTATATTATATTATAAGTAAATAAATGTTTTAAAAATGATAAATTAAGTGTTGAAATTTTTGTAAAACATAAATGTTTATTTACAATTTTATAATTAATATAATAATTTAAAAGAAAATTTATTTTCATGAAACTGATTAATAAATTAATATTTTTTTGTCTTATGATTATAAGATAATTTTATGATAGCTTAATTATTTTTTAAGGTGTCATAAAATCAATTATAATTTTAAAACCAATATTTTTCAAATAAATGATGATTTTAATTAAAAATTAATTTTATCATATTTATAAAATTATTTTCATAAAATGGAGTTTATTTTTGAATTATAAAAATCAAAAAATGGTTAGGGTTAATTTTTTGTATTTTTTCTAAAATAGTTGAATTTTTGGTGAATAATGAAATATGATAATTTATGATATTTAACAAATACATGAATTATTGAGTCATAAATGATGTATGGATGATGTAATACCATACTATCTAACCCTACTTAATTATTTTAATATATTTAGTGATAAGGTTAAAAATATTATTAGTCCTGGTCCAAAATAATAAACCAATGAATAAAATAATCAAAAAACACCCCTCTCCACTATAAATACCACCCCTCACCACCCCTTCTTCTCACACCTCCAAAGCCTTGAATATTGTTAAATTTATACCGAATAATATTCAAAATACCCTTTCCCATGTTCAAGTTCATTTGGTCTCAATAAAATACCAAATCCAATTTCCCTAAGGAGGTTCTCAAGAAGGATAATTTAAGAGGTAAAATCCTCTTATATTTTCTTTCAATTTCTTTTAATATTATTTTATTTTATTATTATATCCTCAAATCACCCTATACAAGTGTAATGATAAATAAATTATCTTATATATATTGTAATTTTATTATGTTAATGGAATAATCCACCATCAATCCTTTCCCCCCCCCCTTTTATTCTAAAAATGAAAATGTCATCTGTGAGGTGTTGTTTTATCACCTTCATAGATGAAAAGTTTTCATTTTCTATTACCACATTAAATTATGGTATTAAAACCATTATAATGGTTTAAATAGATTTTAAAATTTATTTTATAACCTTTTTTATGTTCTATAACTAACTTATATACATAATATTAGATAATAAAACAAAACGAGTTTGTTGTGATAAAAAATCGCCAAATTAATCTAAATGATTATAATTAAAATTTTATCTAAAAAATAATCCTCATATCTAAAAAAATAATATACAAGACAAATTAAAATTTTATAATTTCAGTAATAACATATAATATAAATTAGGAATAATTATCCCCATTTCAAATGATCTTCCACACATGGATACAAGTGAACATATCATGAAAACTAAGAAAATGAACACTCCTGAATGATGAAATTAAACACTATAACTTGTCAAAATGGCCATATATGAACTTAATAAAATTATAATTAATAAAATAAATGTATAAGAGGTTATGGATTTATTAATTAATGAATATAATTTTATTATCTAGGATATTAAAGTGAAGAAATCATTTAGACTTAAGGTAAGGGGGTTCTTGAACCCAATTTCATTTATTTGGGATATTAATCTTTCATGAAAAATTTATATATTCATATTATTTTAATATTACCAAAATATAATTTCATTGTACTTTACTTTTGATTTATAGGATATACATTCTTATAATATGATTTTATGAAAAATATAAATATTTTTCTAAAAGAAATCTTCCTTCTAAAAACACATGTTTTACTTCTCTTGAGATTGTTTCTTATTCAATCAAGATTGATGATTCTTATACCAAGTATTTTATTCAATTTTTAATTTGGTAACCCCAATGTTTATTCATGAATTTATGCTTTATAAAATTCTCATGAAACCCAATTCCTTTCCATGGCTTATTTTATGGAAAATATTGTTATATATTTTATGTGGAATGCATGATTATGTAAATGTTATGATGTCATGTGTGTGCCTGAAATTATATATAACTAAAATTCATTGGGTAATGTGATGTATCTAATGAGATAATGTGAAATATTCATGAACATTATGCTATATTTTTTCACAATGATGCTGTTATGATTATGCACATATGTTATTTGTGAACATGATGTTAGCTTTTTTCACAACTATGTGTGGTGGTTGACCACTAAGACATGATGTTTCATTATTATTCATTTCCACATTACATGCCTTTATCTAATTCTTCCTCACATGATTATTATGATGATATAATGATTATGTCATGATGATAATGATTATGCTCACCCATTTTATATAGATTAATGTTCTTAGCTATCCTCTTACTGGAATTTTAGCTCACCCATTTCTTTGATGTATATACTTCAGTTATTACTTGTATTAAAGAGAAAATGAGATCCACTAAGAATATAGATAAGAAGGAATTAAATAATTTTTATGTTTTATTATATAAATTTTATGTTTGGTCCTAATTATCTTAAGAAAATAAACCTTTGGATCCTAGTTTTGTAACATTATTATATTTTTTGTCTTTAAAAATGATGTAATAGTAATGTAAGAAAAAGTAGGGTTGATATAGTTGGTATCAAAGCATAGTTTAGTAAATTTTGGAATTATGATTAGAGAACATTAGTGAAAAAACCTTAGTATGAGACTAAGTATATGAAATCACCCAAGAAGCTTTATTTTAGAAAATTATAAACATAGGGATACCACAAGATATTCCTTTAGAGTTAATTTAACAAAAGCATAAATTATTTATTCATGACATGTTTACTTATTTTTTTTCAAACCTTTTCTATTTTAGAAAATGGTGGGAACCAAGAGAAACCAGGCCAAAAACCCATGTGAGGGACAATGCAACGATTACCTGAATGACATCCCAAACGCCTTGGGGGTGGAGTTTAAAATTTAATGGAAATACTTACCCAGATATCTCAGGATATGAACAATAACCTAAATAATGTATAACATCCACCTTCCCCCAAGAGGGATCAACTGACTATAAAGTATTCTATGCAGCAACAACCAAAAATGTTTAGTGGATCTTCTGATCCACTAGTCGTGGAACAATGGGTCAACTAAATGTAGAAGATATTTTCTATGCTTCACTGTTCTGAGATGGAGAGGGTGACTCTGTCCATTTATCATCTAGACAGAGAGGTCAATAAATTGTGGGATTTGATTAATAACACAAATCCAAATGATGAAATTGGATATATGGAGTGGGAGTACTTTAAGAAAATATTTCTTAACAAGTATTTTCCTTGAACTCTTCATACAAAGATGGAGAGAGAATTCATAGAGTTTAAGAAAAGGAAGGTGAATCTATCAAGTATTAGGAAGAAAAAATCACAAGTCTTGGAAGTTATTCCTAGGGGTTTATTATCAATAGTGATATTAAAATAGATAGATTCTTTAGTTGTTTAAAACCACACCTTTTAAAGGCTCTAGCTATATGATACTTTGGGAGTTATGAAGAAGTTGTTCGATTTTCTCTAAAAGTGGAGATAGAGTTTGGATAATGGTATCATGTATATGGATATAAGAGATGAAATATGGATTTTCAATTTAGAGGATCTGATGAAAAAGGTGGAAAGAAAAATCAGCCACTCACATGTCAAAAATGTAGGAAGAAACATTCTTTGAACTGCCTCAAAGGGATGGAGAAATACTTCAAGTGTGGGAGATAATTCTTCCAATCTCATGAATGTATAAGTGGAATGTGAAAGTTGGAAAATATGGTAGAAGAAAAGGGAGAATCACCTATGCTTCAATGCTTCAATTGTAGGGAGTAAGGACACCATGGAAACCACTGAACTAATCCATGATACCTCAAGGGTAATCGACATAATCAACCAACAATGCCAAAGGATCAAGGGAAAGATTATTCCATAACTACTAATGAGGGAGATACTGGAAATTATTTGGTGATAGGTACACTGGTTATTCATTCAAAAGTAGAAAACATGCTATTTTATTCTGGTTCTATGCATTATTTCATATCTTGAAAGTTTTGTAGAACAATTCAAATTCCACCTCAAAATATGGAGGTTGAGTTATCCGTGAAAATATAAAATTGGGTATTATTTCATCCAGATTATATAAATCCTCCCTAGTTAATGTTTTTAGACTGAACTTCCTAGAAAATATTATCTTACTTCCTTTGGTGGTGTTTGATTCTATACTGGTCATGGATTGGCTATCTTTATACAAATCCAACATCAAATGTTTGGAAAGGGAGATCACTCTTCACATCCTAAGGCATCCTCCTATTATGTATAAGTGTAAGGATGAGGATGAATCTCCTTTGGAATCATCATCTCAAGTATGGATATTATTACTTTATTATCAAGCATATCTATCTCAAATGATTGTGATAAAGGAGAGAATCATGATCGAAGACATGACTATTGTGAGGGACTACAATAATGTGATCCCTAAAGAATTGCTTAGTCTTCCTCCTGACCGAGAGGTTGAGTTATCAATTAAACTTATTCCTGGATCTCTGCCTATATCAAACACACATTATAGAATGGAAACCATTTAATTGGAGGAACTGAATAAGTAGTTACAAGAGAACTTGGAAAAGGGTTTTATACACCCGAGTGCTTCACTATGGGGTGAACCAGTCCTCTTTGTCAAGAATAAGATGGTTCAATGCGCCTCTGCATTGATTATTATGATCTCAAAAAAATCATGATAAAGAAAAAGTATCCCCTTCCAAGGATAGATGACTTTTTAGATCAACTATGTGGCACCAAGTATTTCTCTAAGGTGGACCTTTGATGAGGACACCACCAATTAAAGGTGAGTAAGGAAGATATTCCCAAGAAAACCTTTCAAATGAGGTATGAACACTATGAGTTCATAGTGATGCTGTTGATACTCATTAATTCTCCAAAAATATTCATGTACTTAATGAATAAAGTCTTTAGAGATTACCTCAACAAATTTGTGGTAGTATTTATTGATGATATTATGATATACTCTAAGATTAAGGATTAAAATGAGGAGCATTTGAATAATGTGATTAAGACTTTGTAAAGGGAGAAACTTTATAAAAATTAAATTAAATGTGAGTTCTTGGATGGAAGAAGTATCATTCTTAGGGAATGTTATCCCTAACAAAGAAATTCTGCGGAACCCCAAAAACAATGGTAATTGAGGAATTTCCTAGACCCACTAGTGTCACAGAAATCCACAGTTTTCTTGGATTAATAGGGTACTACCAATTATTTGTGAGAAATTTATCACAATTTTATAGTCCACTAAATAAGTTAAGAATGAAATGGGAAAAGTATGTTTGGACATAAGAATATGAGGAAAGCTTCAAAGAGATAAAGAAGAGGTTGATCAATGCACCTATACTCACATTACCAACAAGTGGTGAAAGTTTTGTGATATAAAATGATGATTTAAAGAAAGGATTAGGTTTTGTACTCATTAAAAATGATAATGTGATAGAATAAACCTCATTATAGTTAAATATTCATTATAAGAACTACCCAATGCATGATCTGGAGCTAGAAGCGATGATTTTTCCTTAAAAATATGGCAACACTACCTCTAGGCTAAGAAGTGTGACATATACAATAATCACAAGATCCTAATGTATATATTCAAAAAAAATGATCTCAACATGCATTAAAAGAGATGGTTAGTGATAATAAAAGTCTATGATTTATCTATTCACTGTCATCCTAGGAAGGCAAACAAGGTAGCTGATGCTCTAGGTAGAAAAGAAACGACTACCTTATCTATGATGTAGATTGAGAAAGACCATATATTCTTGGATATAAAAAGGATGTATTTAGAAATCACAATGGTAGGGAATAAATCCTACCTTTAGCAAATTATTTCCCAACCATATATCCAAGAGAATATTAAAGAGGCATAAAGGGATGATCTGGAGCTTCAAAATAAGGTGGATTAAGTAAAGGAAGGGAAGCTTTAAGAGTTACATATTGATGATGATGGTGTGATTTGGTTTGGAATGAGGATATAAGTGAATTCATCACATGAGATAATGAAGTATCTATTGGATAATGAACATAACTCAACTTTATCTATCCATCTTATAAGTACCAATACATACCATGATCTTTGAGAACACTTCTGGTGGGATAACATGAAGAAGGTGATTGTAGAGTATGTATCACGGTATTTGGTATGTCAGTAAGTTAAAGTAGAGAGATTTAAATCCAAAGTTACTATACAACCATTGCCTATACCCATATGGAAATGGGATAATGTCACCATAGACTTTGTCACTAGTCTCCCAAATACATCCAAAGAAAACAATGCGATATGGGTTGTGGTGGATTGACTCATGAAGACTTCCCACTTTATTTATATTTGGGAATATCTATCTATTGAATAGATTGATAAGAAATATGTGAAGGAAGTGGTAAGGATGAATGGGGTTACACTTTAAATTGTATATGATATTGATCCAAGGTTCACATCTAAATTTAGTGGAAGTCTCCAACATTATTTGAGTACTGAATTGAATTTCAGCACAACCTATCACCCCCAAACTAATGGCCAATCTAAAATGACTATTCAGATTCTTGAAGGCATGATAAGAACCTGATAAATGGAATTAAAATGTGGATAGGATCAACATCCCCCATTGGATGAGTAATTATAAAATAATATTTTCCACTCGAGTATTCAGATGGCTCTATATAAAGCTTTGTATGGAAAGCGATATAGAACTCTAACCTCTTGTGTAAGGACCTTCACCCAGTTGCCCAGAGCTGGTGCCTTATTTTATTACATTGGAATATAAAAAAGGAATATTCATCCCGAAGGATCGATTAGTTTAGTATATTTGAAAAAAAGATACATATATAATTTTATCATTACAACTTGGAATGAAATACAACATATAAGTTTTATTGGGAATGTCCACAACTCTAAGTTTATCCTTGTAGGTCACTCATAATAAACTTCTTCATGTCCTGATAAAATTAAACATAATAAAGGGGTGATCTCAAATGCTTAGTAAGGGTAATAAATACAGTGGATGATATCCTAAACATAAACATTAGTCATGGTGAATAACTAAAAACACATGCCTTTAAAAATAAACTTGAACACATTATGGAAGGAATAAGAGCTGAATAAATAATACCATAATAAAACACAATCATGGGTATTATACTAGTCAAATAACCACATGAAATATCAATACTATTTTTATAATGATGGAATTAATAATGTGAGACTTCATAACCATACTATTAAGTCCTCATTCGAAGACCATAAATATCCATTTTATCAAGGCCTCATGCCAAGACCATAGTTTGTCTCATGAGACTTACCGATGCGCCAAGGGGCTATAGAGAGCCCAAAAAAACTTACTAAGTCCAATTAATTCCTCATATTAATAGTGATAAACATAAACAACATATACATTCATATTGAAACTAATTTATGAAATGTAAATAACTTTCCTCGAACATTAAGCATAAACACTAACCATTCAGAGTAAATTGGTGAATGGTTTTAAGATAGTAAATCCATAATAAAACTAATCATAAACCATTAAATTAAATATTTTAGATGATAAAATAAAATATTAATCACAATTATACATAATAATCAAAAATTGTGTTGAAATATATGAAGATACTCTTATAAAATCATCAAGTAATTCTTGAGATAAATACTCTTTTACTTTGAAAAGAAGAGTTTTTTTGGAAAAATCATTGTATAAAAACACAAGTTAAGTAAGATAGTATTTTAATGATAAAATTATTGATTTTATAATGACAATGGTTTCAAAAAATATATTATATAGTTCCATTGAAGATAGGTAATAATTTGAGAAATTCCCTTGAATCGAGCTTGTATTTTGGGAAGAATTTTTGAAAGATATTTTTAAAACATGTAACTCCCCATAAAATAAATAAGGATTATGGTTGGTACACATATATAGAAAATTAAAACAGAATTTATGATGTGTAAATAATAATAAATAATAATTTAATTGGGGTTAAGAGAGACAAAGAGTAACCCGAAAGAAAATGGAGGTTTGGGTAGGAAACCCTTACCTTAAGTCTGAAGGTGTTACTCACTTGATCTTAATGACACGAATAATAAAATTTAGGTTCATAAATTAATGATTAAATAACCTCATATACATTTAATTGATTTATTATAACCTTATTAGGTTCATTCATGTCCTTTTTATGGGTTAATAGTTTCAATTTCATTGTTTGGGAGTGTTTTCCTCCTTGGTTTTCAAGATCAGTTTACTTATACTCATGTATGGATAAACATGTAGAATGAGAATGTTTGTATAGAATAGAAGTTGTATATTATTAGTGAAAAAACATAATATTACATGTTCATAAAATTTATTTGGTTGTTGGGAGTGAAGATGAATCATTATATAAAACTTTAATGATAATTGTTTGGGTTAATTGGCGGTTCTTGATCACAATGAACTCATTTTGATTTATAAATTAATATAACATGTAAAAAAAGGATTCCAGAACCTTAAATAAGTTATAATACATATATTATAGTCTATTTCAACCATAATAATGGTTTCATGACCATAATTGAAGACGATAATAGAAATTGAAAACCCGATGTCCTTGAATGTAACAAATTAACACATCTCAGATGGTGTTTTCATTTCTAGAATAAAAGAAGGGGAAGGGAGAGATGATGAAGAATTATTACTTTATCATAAAAAAATTTCAGTACATGTAAGTTACTATAGTCATCACATTATTTTTATTAAAGAATGTGAGTAAAGAAAAATAAAATAAATGAACTTGAAATAAAATAAATGAAAAGAGGAATTTACCTCTTGAAGCAATCTTCCTTGATAGCCTCTTTAGGAGAGAGGTTTTGGTCTTTTTATGAGACCAAGTGATACTGAACGTGTGGTATGATCTTGTTAGGATATTTGGGAAAAATTTAGACAAGGAACAAGGATTTAGAGGAGTGAAGAGAAAAAGGAGTGATGGGGGGTTATAGTGGAGGAGAGGAGGGTTTTCCCTTTATTTTACTCATTATTTTATTATTCTTCCAAATAAAAAAAATATTATTGATTATTGTGACAAATAATAGTAATATGTGCATGTGAGTTCGAACCAATGGTCATTTATATCATCCATGACTCAATCATGATGCAAAAATTCACTTATTTAGCATATTTTGTAAATTATCAAATTTTGTTATTCACCAAAAACTGAAGCATTTTTGAAAAATCCCAAAAATTCACCCCAACCATTTTTTCAACATGTAGAATTAAAAAATGAAATCCATTTTTTGAAAATAATTTTCTAAATATTTTTAATTTAATTTTTAAATAAAATCATAATTTATTCGAAAAAACAACATCAAAACTATAACTCGTTTTATAACACCTTGAAAAATTAATCAAGGTCCCATAAAATTATGTTATAACCATAATAAAATAAAATAACAAATTATTATTAAATTTTATGAAAATAAATTTACATTTTAAATTATTAACTTAATCATAAAATTATAATTAAAATATTTATGGCATACAAAAATACCAATACTTATATTATGACCATTTCTTCACTTATAAGATGTCTAAATTGTATTTATACATTCATGGGTGAAGTTTCTATTTTTTTTTCTGATTTACTATTCATTGCTATTCATAAGGGTATGTTACTATTCATAGGGGTATGTTACTATTCATCAAAAACTAAGTTGATTCTATCAGACTCTAAATATCTTACTGAACACAACTGTATATGTCAGTTTTTCAAAATTAAAATCACAGAGGTGGAAAAATTATGTTTATTAGATAGGTTATAACAAAGTGGTGTTTGTAGAGACTCAATGTTTTATGCATTCAATATTAAATTTATTTTTAAAATCTTGGGGTGTTACATTATCCCTTCCTTACAAAAATTTCTTCCTCAAAATTACCAGAATGTTACCTCAAAAAAAGATTTGGGTAGTTATTCTTTATAATCTCCTCAGGCCCCCATGTTGCCTCTTTGATTTTATGATTTTTCCATAGTATATTTACTAGTTGAGTCATATGATTCCTCAACACATGTTCTTTATTGTCCAGAATATGGATAGTCTCTTCACAGTAAGATAGGTCAGGTTCCAATTTTATACCTTCAGAAGTGAGGACATGCGTTGGGTCTGGCATATAATTTCTTAGAAATGAGGCATGGAACACATTGTGTACTTTAGATAGGCTAGGTGGCATAGCCAAATGATATGAAATAGATCCAATTCTCTCTATAATGTCAAGAGGACCTATGTACCTAGGGCTAAGTTTCCCTTTCTTCCCAAACCTTATAACACCCTTCCATGGAGATACTTTTAAGAAAACATGATCTTCAACTTGAAATTACAAATCCTTCCTTCGATTATCAACATATCTTTTTTTTTCTGCTTTGAGCTACTTTGATATGGCCTAGAATAGTCTTTACTTTCACTATTGTTTTCTCCACAAGCTCTGGGCCCACTATCTTCTTTTCACCAACTTCATCCAACATGTTGGTGTACAATATCTATTTCTGTAGAATGCTTCATATGGTTCTATTTGAATACTGGAATGGAAAATATTATTGTAGGAAAACTCCACAAAGGGTAAATACTAATCCCACATACCTTTAAAGTCTAGTGAGCATGATCTCAACATGTCTTCTAAAGTTTAAATCGCCCTTTCTGATTTCCCATCAATTTGAGGATGATAAGAAGTACTCAAATGAAGCTCAATATCCAAATCTTTCTGAAGAATTTTCCAAAATTTCTATGTAAATATAGGATCGTGATCAAACACTATTGAAATAGGTTCTCCATAAAGTCTTAAAACTTCATTAATATAGAGTCGTGCAAGCTTCTCCAGTGGAAAATCCACCCTTATAGAGATGAAATGTGCAGATTTTGTAAGTTGGTCCACAATTACCCATATTTCATCATTATTTGTTGTAGTTTTGGGTAATCTAGTGAAAAAATCCATGGTGATGTCATCCCATTTCTATTTAGGAATAGGTATAAATTTCATGACTCCTCTAGGATGTTGTCATTCAGCCTTCACTTGTTGACATACTACACATCTTGATACATGATCAGCAATTTTCCGATTCATGTTGTCCCACCAAAAATGTTACTTCAAATGTCTATACATTTTAGTGATACCAGGGTGTATAGAGAAATTCGAGATATGGTCATCATCCAATAACTCCCTTTTCAGCTCAGGTATAGAGGGAACACATAGCCTCTTCCCAAATTTCAGAATTCCATCTTGACACATGAAGTCAGTGAACTTCCCATATTTCACAACATTAATTTTCTTTTGAAGGTTCTCATAATCAAACTATGAAACTTTAATTATTTATAATAAATATGGCAAGGAAACCATTTGAAAAATTAGTGATGTTTCACCTTCTTTGATAATTACCATATCCATGTTCACTAGATCTACGAACAAAGAATCCTTATAAATATTTATTTTGTTGAGAAATCCATGATCCTTCCTGCTAAATGAATCAACTTCCTTATTTTCCTTTTTTGGGTGGTAGTGTTTGGAACAATCATAATACTTGAGTAGTTAAATCCATCACCTTTTCCTCATATTGAGTTCTTTCTGTAAGAAAAAATATTTCAAGCTCTTATAATCCGTAAATATCTCACATCTTTCACCATAGAGATAGTGTCTCCATATCTTTAGAGCAATGATAACCACTGCTAACTCAAGATCATGAGTAAGATATTTTTGTTCACTAATTTTTAACTACATTGATTCATAGATAATAACTCTATCATTATGCATAAGGAAACAACCATGTCATTTCTTTGATGCATCACTATAGATCACCAACCCATCATTCCCTGATGGTAGATTTAGGATCATAACATTCACTAATCTCCTCTTTAATTATTTGAAATAGTCCTCACATTATTTTATCCATGTGAAATTAACCCCTTTACGTGTAAGCTTAGTCATTTTGTTGGCTAAATAGGCGAAGTTCTGAACGAAACACCGATAATAACCTGCTAAACCAATAAAACTACGTACATCAGTTATGTTCGTCAAAGTATGACATTATTGAAAAACCTTTTTCTTCACAGAATCAATAGATATTCCATCATTAGAGACAATGTTTCCAAGAAAGGAAACTTATTGAATCCAAAATTCACACTTTCTAAACTTCCCATATAATTCATTTCTTCTAAGAGTCTTCATAATAGTGCACAAGTGATTTTCATGATCTTCATAGATTTTGGAGTATACCAAGATATAATCAATAAATACCACCACAAATTCATCAAGATATTCTTTGAAAAATATATTCATTAGATCCATGAAAAAAAAGGGTGAATTAGTTAGTCCAAAATGAATTACTGTAAACTCGTAAAGACCATACCTGGTTCAAAATGTTGTCTTTCGAATGTCTTCCTTCCTTACTAGCAACTGATGATATCTAGATCGAAGTTCAATCTTCAAAAAATATTGGGCTCCATGAAGTTGATTAAGTAAATCATCAATGAGAGGTAGGTGATACTTTTTCTTTATTTTTATAGCATTGATCTCACTATAGTCAATGAAAAACCTCATAGATCCACATTTCTTCTTAACGAAAAGGGCATGGGATCCCCATAGAGAAACACTAAGATAAATGAATCCTTTATCAATCAATTATTCTAGTTGTTTATTAAATTATACCAATTACATAGTGTCCATTCTATAAGGAATCTTTGATATGGGCCTTGAATCAGAAATTAAGTCAATGGAAAACTCAATTTTCCGCTCTGGTGGATGTCTAGGTAAATCCTCTGGAAAGGAATCAACATATTCTTACACAATAGGTAAATCCTCTATTTGAACATTAATTTTCTCACCTATAGTTATTGCATTCGCTTCCTCCCCAATAATCAAATTCAGTAGAGCTACTGAGGGTGGATCTAAATAATAATCATCTGGTGAGGTTTCTTCTATAAAGATAAGGGATTCAACACCATTCTCAAAATTCATAACTTACCTCTTCTTGCAATAGTTCTTCACATCATAACATGAAATCCAACTCATACCAAGGATTATATCAAAGTAAATCATGGGTATGATAATAAAATCAGCAGATAAACCATGTTTATATGCCATAATGGGGACTACCTAACAAAACTTTGTTGCAATGATAATTCCCTTAGGAGTTTTGACTGACCACTCCCTTATTAAATCAAATTAGAAATATCTAATTTTCTTGTAAAATAGGTAAGATATGAAATAATTTTATGATCTAGAATCAAATAAAGCATTGTATAAGTTCGAGTAAATGATTAAAGTACCTTCCACCACATTAGTAGGAACTTCAACCTCCGTAGTCGTGACCGCATAAGCTTGGCCTTGCTCCCTTGGCCTTCTTTGGGGAATGTTTCCCTGATGCTTAGAAAATTCATGTGAATAATGTACGATCTATTTACAACTATATCATTAAACATTGGTTGTTTCTTTCTTACCCTTTAAATCACAATATTGGTGGCCTTTCTCTCCACACTTGTAACAGACTTCCATTCCCTTAAGGAAAGTTCCATGGTGTTTCTTCCCGCAATTACTATAGAGTGGAAGCTCAACTCTTCCCTTCTTCCTCATTTCCTTATTTTATTTTCCATGGGTTTTAGTAGCCCTATTATTCACATGCTTTCATTTGAAGTCATATGACTTAGATAATTACTTTTTCATCTTGATAACACTTGAGACTATATCTTCATATGATGAGAAACTTTGGGAGACTAGATCCCTTCGAAAGAATGTTTTTAAACTATAAAATAATATATCAATATTGATCCTTGGATTATGTAAGTATTCTATGACATGTCTTGCTAACCTTGTGAAGTTAGATTCATACTTTTCAACATTCTCATCCTCTTTTTTCCTTAGATTCAGAAACTGCCTTTCCATATCTTCTCGCTGTTCAAGAGGGAAGTATTTTTCTAATAATATTTCCTTAAAATACCTCCATTACATTTATCATATTTCTCCCTCCTAATTTGTGTTTTGAATCAAATACCACCACTGATCTTCATCTCCTGATAGTTTATAAACTACTATGACAACCTTCTCTCTTTCGTTACATCCCAAAGTGAGAAATATATTCTCTAGGGAACTTATCCGCTGCTCAGCTATAAATGGGTTTGTAGTCCCATTTAATGATGGAGGTTATTGTTTCATAAAGGGTTCTAGCATAACTCCTCCAAATTTTGGATCTGGATGATCCATACAGGTAAGGTTATTGTTCATAACCTGAGTCAACTGTATCAGTATAGCTATAATCTTCTCATCACCAGTTGCAGCTCCAGAGCCAACATCATTATCTTACATCGGAGGGAAATCCCTACATGGGATACATGTGTTCATGTAGTTTCCATTTCTTCCACTAGTATCCATTTCTAAATAATGGCATACACTAGATTAGGTTTTTAATCGTAATGTATAATCTAAGCTTATCAAAATACTTAGCATAAATTGAAATCCTATGCTTGGATAATCCCATAATCACAATTATGGGTTCTTTGAGAAAAAATTTACATTTAAATCATTCATAATGGCTTATAAAGAAAATGTGAATTACCCTAAGAATATCCCCTGGGAGTGTGAAACTAGGTGTGTAGTAAGGCTTGTTATTGTGTACCAAGATACCTTGGGTCAATCCCAAAACTCCTAATTAGACTTTTCAATCCTAGGTACATTTGTTCCAGAACCACGTCCACTTGTAGTATCCAGACATGGATTTATTTTATAGAAAGATACAAATAATATATTCCTTACCAAGATTTCAAGATGTTCTTGTATGTTTATTCTTAAAGGCTATCTTTGGGTTTTGTTCCTTAATCTATGTTTTCTAAATCTAGTTTCCAAGTTTTCTACTAAACTTCCTTTGATACCAACTGTAAGGACCCGACCCCAGTTTCCTAGAGCCGGTGCCTTATTTTATTAAATTTTCATGTAAACAAGGAATATGAATCCTAAAGGATCAAGTAGTTTAGTTGATTTGGAAACAAGATACATAAATAAGTTCAACATTACAACTTGAGATTAAATACAACATATAAGTTTTATTGGGAACATCCACAACTATAAGATTATCCTTCAAGGTCACTCATAATAAACTTCTTCATGTCATGAGAAAATGAAACATAAGAAAGGGGTGAGATCAAACACTCAGTAAGGGTAAGCAATACAATGGATGATATCATAAACATAAACATTAGGCATGGTGAATAACTAAAAACACATTACTTTAAAAATAAACTTGAAAACATTATGGAAGGAATAAGAGCTGAATAAATAATGCCATAATAAAACATAATCATGGGTATTCAACTAGTTGAATAACCACATGGACTATAAATACTATTTTCATAATGAGGGAATGCATAATACGGGACTTCATAACCATACTATCAAGGCCTTTTTTCAAGACCATAAATATCCATTTTGTCAAGGCCTCATGCCAAGACCGTAGTTTGTCTCATGAGACATACTGATACACCGAGGGGCTATAGAGGGCCCCACCTGACACTTAATAAGTCCAATTAATTCCTTATATGAGTGGGGATAAACATAAAAAACAGATACATTCATATTGAAACTAATTTATGAAATGTAAATAACTTTCCCTAAACATTAAGCATAAACACTAACCATTCAGAGTAAATTGGTGAATGGTTTTAAGATAACACATAAATAATAAAACTAATCATAAAACATTAAATTAAATATGGTAGATTATATAATAAAATATTAATCCCAATTATACATAAGAATCAACAATAGTGTTGAAATAAATGAATATACTCTTATAAAATCATCAAGTAATTTTTGAGATAAATACTCGTTTAGTTTAAAAAGAAGAGTTATTTTGGAAAAATATTTGTATTAAACTAGAAGTGAAGTAAGATATTATTTTCATAATAAAATTAGTTATTTTATAAATATAATTTTTTCCAAAAAAAATATTATAGAGTTCCCTTGAAAATAGGTAAGAATTTCAGAATATCCCTTGTATTTTGGGAATAATTTTTGAAAGATCTTTTTAAAACATGTAACTCCCCATAAAACAAAGAAGGATTATGGTTGATACAAATATATAGAACATTAAAAAAGAATTTATGATGTGTAAATAAGAATAAATAAGAATTTAATTGTGGTTAAGAGAGACAAAGTGTAACCCAAAAGAAAATGGAGGTTCAGGTAGGAAACCCTTACCTTAAGTCCGAAGGTGTTCCTCACTTGATCTTAATGACCTGAATAATAAAATTTAGGCTCATAAATTAATTATTCTAGAACCTCCTCTATATATAATTGATTTATTATAACTATAGCAACCCAACCTTTTCATACATTACTATTACATAATTTTAAAGATAAACAACATAATATTATTACAAATTGAGGATCCAACGGTTTAGTGTCTTAGGCAAACTAGGACCATCTATAACAATTACAACATCGAGCATAAACTTTTTTTGTTCATTTATTCTTCTCTAGCTTCTTATTGGAACTTGACCTCTCCTTAGTACATGTAGAAACCAGAGGATATACATCAAAAGGGGTGATCTAGAAGCCCAGTAAGAGGATAGATAAGAACAATATAGCATGGGGTGAGCATATTCATAACATAGGCAAAGAATCATGAACACGAGAGGAAGCATTAATAAGAGACATGAATTGTGGCAATGCATAAAAATGAAACATCATGTCTTAGTGGTTAACTACCACACATGATTGTGAACAAAGCTAGAATATTGTTCACACATCATTTCACATTTACTCATGATATTCATCACTTTAACCAATGCATTGGAGTGCTATATATTTCCAGATGCGCCTGTCACATTTAAACATTCATATTGCGCTATATAATTCTGGGCGCACCCGTCACAACATAACATTATCATTTATCATGCATGCCATAATGAACATATAACATAAATGAAAATAATGAACCCATGAAAAGGAATGGGTTTCATCTCATAATAAAACATTCATAAACATTGGTTTCCCAAAAGAATGAGGTAATAACCTACATGTTACAAGAACCGTCAATCTTGAATGAGAAGTAAAAGGTGTGTTCTTGAAAGAAGAGTTCTTTTGGAAAACATTTGTTTTTTCATAAATACCAGTGAAAAACATGTATATCCCAGAAAAGGAAAGAAAATGATGAAAAAAATATTTTTAAGGAGTAACCATATAAAAAAGGAGTGAAAGAGGGAGAACCCGAAGGATGAAAGTTGGGTTCGAGAATTTCCCCTTACCTTGTATCTGAACGATTCCTTCTCTTTAATTTCCTGTATAATGACATTATATTAATTAATTAGAAATTAAAGAACCTTTTATACCTTAATAGGGTTAATTTTGGTTTCATTATGTTATTTTATGGGACTTTTGATGAGTTATAGAGTTTAAAAACATTGTTCGGGAATATTCGTTTTTATGGTTTCCTTGAGCGTTTCACATGTATTCATGAATTGAAGTTTGTGTAGAACATGGGTAAACATATAGAACATACATTAAATGTTATTAATTATATCAAATAAGTTAAAATTATCTTAATATGAATTAAATTTTATACCATGTGGATGAATCATTAGATAAGAATTTAATGATGATCGTTTGGGTTAATTTGGGAAGTTTTTCGACCACAACGAACTTGTTTTGTTTACTCATCTAGTAATATGTACATAAGTTAGTTACAGAACTTAAAATAGGACATAATACATATATAATATTCTTGTTCAACCATAAAAATGGTTTCATGACCAGATCTTATGGTAGAAATGGAAGAAGAAATCATGTCATTCTTGAAGGTGATAAATGAACACCTTACGAACAATGTTCTCTTTGATAAAATAAAAGAAAGAGGGAAAGGGGGTTGGATGATATAATATCTTATTAGAATCATAAAATTACATTATATTTATTATACTGGAGTTACCATACCATTTGGACAAATATAGGTTGGGAGAGAATAAGAAAAGGACTTGAAATTGAAAGGGAATTAGAGGAAGATAAATTACATCTTGAATCCTCCTTAAGGGGCCTAAGCTTGATCTTTTGATGAGACCAGAAGATCTTGGACATGAGAGAGGGTCTAGGGAAGATTCTTGGGCAGATTTTAGACAATTCTTGAAGATTGAGAGGTGTGGTTTGTCAAGGGGAGGGGAAGGGGTTATTTATACCTGAGGAGGGAGGTGTTTTTAGAATAAAATATTAAATAAAATAATATATCAAAAGTTCGACTTGTAAGAGTAGTTTTTTTGAAATAATAAATCATATATTAATATAATATAATTATTTTTAGGCTTTAAATCATATTTATAATTTTAATTCATTAATTTATTAAAAGTAAAGTGAAAGAAAGAGAAAAAGACACTTTAAGAAATCACCTTTTGACTTTAGGCTTTGTAAAGTTCTTTTTTGGTTTGAAAATTGGGTTTATTGTATTTTAAGGAACCATTTATGAAATTTAATATAAATTTAAAGAATATAAAGTTCTATAATGTTTATTTCATCATTACATCATTTATGATGCAATTTAGGACACACCGATTATGCGAAAAACTGTATTTTTACTATTCACCTGAAAATTGAAGTATTTCAGAAAAATCCCAAAATTTCACCCTAACCATTTTTCAACATTTAGAATATAAAAATGAAGTACAATTTTAAAAAATAATTTTCTAAATATGATTAATTTAATATTTAATTAAAATCATAATTTACTTGAAAAATACAGTTTTTTTAAAATAAAACTGATTTTATAATGCTTTCAAAAATTACGCAGGGTCTTATAAAATTATCTAAAAACTAGGAGACATAGATTTTATAATTTATGAACACATTTTAAGAAAATTTTCTTTTAAATTAATTAATTAATTATAATTAATTATTTATAACTTACAAAAATTCCAAAACGTTTACTATGGTCAAATTGTCACTTTCTATGATGCCTAAATTTTATTTAATTATTAATGGGTAAGGTTAATATTATTTGGAAGATGTACTATTCATAATGGTAGTATTTCTATTCATAAGGTTAGGTTACTATTCATAGGGTTAGGTCAATATTCACCAAAAACTGTGTTTTTCTTATTGGACCCCAAAAATCATCTTGAACACAACCGTGTATGTCAGATTTTAAAAATTCCAAACACAAAAGTGACAAACTTATGTTTAAAGGCCACTTAGCACTTAGTAGTTCATCATTTTGTGTTTTCATGTGATTTTATGACATATTTTTAAGAAGGTAATTTCCATTGAAATACTTTGGGTCGTTACAATAACCTTATTAGGTTCATTCATGGTCTTTTTATGGGTTAGGAGATTTAATTTCATTGTTTGGGAGTGTTTTCATCCTTGGTTTTTATGATCGGTTTACTTATATTCATGTATGGATAAACATGTAGAACTAGAATAGTTATCCATAATACAATTTTTATGTTATTAGTGAAAAAACATAATATTACATGGTCATAAAATTTGTTTGGTTATTGGGAGTGAAGATGAATCATTATATAAACTTTAATGAAAATTGTTTGGGTTAATTGGAGGTTCTTGATCACAACGAACTCATTTTGATTTATAAATTAATATCATATGTAAAAAAGGATTAAACAACATTAAATAAGTTATAATACATATATTATAGTCTTTTTCAACCATAAAAATGGTTTCATGACCAGAATTGAATACGGTAATAGAAATTAAAAACTTGTCATCCTTGAATGTGATAAATTAACACATCTCAGATGGTGTTTTCATTTATAGTATAAAAGAAGGGGAAAGGAGAGATGATGAATAATTTTTACTTTATAATAACAAAATTATAGTAAATTTAAGGTAATGGAGTCATCACAACATTTGGAAGAAATAAGGTGAGGAAATAAAAAGAAAAGAAAGGAACTTGAAATAAAAGAAATGAAAAGAGGAATTTACCTCTTGAGGTAATCTTCCTTGAGAGCCTCTTTAGGGGAGTGGTCTTGGTATTTTTATGATACCAAGGGATTATAGACATGGGTTAGGATCTTGGGAGGATATTTGGATAGAATTTATACAAGGAACAAGTCTTGAGATGAGTGAAGAGAAGAGGGAGTGAGGGGGGGTTTATAGTGGATGAGAGGAGAGTTTTCCCACTATTTTACTCATTATTTTATTATTTTTCCAAATACAACCAATAATATTGATTATTATGAATAAAAATAGTAATACGTGCATGTGATTTATAACCAATGGTCATTTACATCAACCATGATTCAATCATGATGTAGAAATTCACTTATTTAGCATATTTTGTAAATTATCAAATTTCACTATTCACCAAAATTGAAGTATTTTAGAAATATCCCAAAAATTCACCCCAAATATTTTTAAATGTGTGTAATTAAAAAATGAAATAATTTTTTTGAAAATAATTTTCTAAATATTTTTATTTTAGTTTTTAAATAAAATCATAATTTATTCAAAAAAATAACATTAAAACTATAACTCGTTTTATAACACCTTGAAAAATTAATCAAGGCCCCATAAAATTATATTATAACCATATGAAAATAAAATAAAAAATTATGATTACATTTTATGAAAATAAATTTCCATTTTAAATTATTATATTAATCATAAAATTGTAATTAAAATATTTATGACATAAAAAAATACCAGTACTTATACTATGATCGTTTCTTCACTTATAAGATGCCTAAATTATATTTATACATTCATGGGTGAAGTTTATATTTTTTTTCTGATTTAATATTCATTACTATTCATAAGGTTATGTTACTATTCATAAAAAAACTAAGTTGATTCTATCAGAATCTAAATACTTACTGAATGCAACCATGTTTGTCAGTTTTTCAAAATTAAAATCATAGAGGTGGAAAAATTATGTTTATTGGATATGTTATAACAAAGTGGTGTTTATAGAGACTTAGTGTTTTATTCATTCAATCTTAAATTTATTTGAAAAATCTTGGGGTGTTACATCTTGGGAAAAATTTGGAGAATGAAAGCTACTTAGACCTGATTTTGTGAAAGAGATGACATAGAAGGTTCAATCCATCCATAAACACATAAAATCCGCTCATAGTTGGAAAAATATCTATCCTGAATACTATCAAATGGACTTAGAGTTCGACATTGGAGATAAATTCTTCCTTCAAATATCACCATGAAAGAAAGTCAAGCGGTTTGGAAAGAAAGGGAAGCTAAGCCCAAGGTACATTGGAACCTTTGAGATCCTTGATCACATTAGAGCAGTGGATTATCAGCTTGCACTTCTACCATGTATGAGTAAAATTCATGACATGTTCCATGTATTTCTCCTGAGGAATTATATACCAGATCCCTCACATGTACTAAACTCATAGGTGGTACAGCTGGAAGATGATCTCTCTTATGAGGAGAAACTGGTGAAGATCTTGGACCGTGGAGATAAAGTTCTACGCAACAAGACTACTCACTTGGTCAAAGTACTATGGAGGAACCATAAGTATGAAGAAGAAACATGAGAATCAGAGGAAGTAATGAAGGAGAATTACCCTCACCTATTCTCATCTTAGTATTTAAAACAAAATTTTGAGGGTGAAATTTCAAAAGGGGGGAAGAATATAATGACCCAAAACTTTTATTAATAGAATTTTACTTCTCATAATTATTTTATATGGTATAAAATACATAAATAGCATAGATATATTAATAAAAACTTTATTCTCATAAATGAAGAATGAAATAATTGATATTTAAAGAAATTAAGGAACCTATACTGATAGAATAGTAACTTCACCCTTAGAATAGTAACACGACCATTAGGAATAGTAATCTATTCAATAAAATAGTAACCTAACCTATGAAAGTATAAATAAAATTTAGGCATCTTATAATAGATAATATGATATAATTATATTATAGTATAAGTAAATAAATGTTTTAAAAATGATAAATTAAGTGTGGGTATTTTTGTAAAACATAAATATTTATTTACAATTTTATAATTAATATAATAATTTAAAATAAAATTTATTTTCATAATATAGATTCATAAATTAATATTTTTTTCTAATGATTATAATATAATTTTATGAGACCTTAAGTAATTTTTCAAGGTGTTATAAAATTAGTTATAATTTTAAAACCGACATTTTTCGAATAAATGATTATTTTAATTAAAACTTAAATTTATCATATTTAGAAAATTATTTTCATAAAATGGAGTTTATTTTTGAATTATAAACATTGAAAAATGGTTAGGGTGAATTTTTAGTATTTTTTTAAAATAGTTTATTTTTTTGGTGAATAGAGAAATACGATAATTTACTGTATTTAACAAATACATGAATTATTGAGTCATAGATGATGTATGGATGACATAAGCCCATAATATCAAAACTTCATTAATTATTTTAAAATATTTTTTTGATAAGGTTCAAAATATTAATGGTCTTGATCCAAAATAATAAACTAATGAATAAATTAATAAAAAAACACCCCTCTTCTCCACTATAAATACCACCCCTCATCACCCCTTCTCCTCACACCTTCAAAGCCTTGAAGTATTTCCAATTTCTACCCAATACTCTTCCAAGGCCCCTTCCCCACATCCAGGATCCTTTGGTCTCAAAAAAATACCAAATCCAATTTCCCTTAGGAGGTTCTCAAGAAGGAAAATTAAAGAGGTAAAATCCTCTTTTATTTTCTTTTAATTTCTTTTCAAATTCTTTTATTTTCTTATTATTTCATCACATACCCTTATACAAGTGACATGATAACTAAATTATATTTTATATACTATAATTTTATTATTTTAATGTAATAATCCACCATCAATCCTCTTTTCCTCTACCATTTATTCTAAAAATGGAAACATCATCTGTGAGGTGTTGTTTTATCACCTTCGAGGATAAAAAGTTTTCATTTTAATTTAACACCTTAAATTATGGTCTTAAAACCATTATAATGGTTGAAAAATATTTTAAAATTTATTTTATAACCTTTTTTTGTTCTATAACTAACTTTTATACATAATATTAAATAATAAAACAAAACGAGTTCATTATGATCGAAAACCGTCAAATTAATCTAAACGATTATCATTAATATTTTATATAATAAATCATCTTCATATCAAAAAATAATAATATATAAGAAAAATTTAAATTTTTTAATTTCATTAATAACATATAATATCAATTATGGATAATTATCCCCATTTTACATGATCTTCCATACATGTATACAAGTGAACCGATCATGAAAACCAAGAAAACAAACACTCCCGAACAATGAAATTGAACACTATAACTCATAAAAAGGGCCATAAAAAAATTCATAAAATTATAATGAATAAAATAAATGTATAATAGGTTCTATATTTATTAATTAATGAATCTAATTATATTATATAGGATATTAAAGTGGCGAAAGCATTCAGACTTAAGGTAAGGGGATTCTCGAACCCAATTTCCTTTCTTTGGGATATTCCTATTTTGTGCAAAATTTATGTATGTATATCATTTTAATATTCCCAAAATATAATTTCATTGTAATTACATTTTCATTTCTATTATATACATTCTTCTAATCCAATTTTATGAAAAATGTAAATATTTTTCCTAAAGAACTCTTCCTTTTAAAAACACATGTTTTACTTCTCTTGAGATTGTTTCTTCTTCACTTAAGATTGAAGATTCTTATAACAATTATTTTATTACATTTTTAATTTTGGAAATAAAATTTTTATTCATGAAAGTATTCTTTATGAAATTCTCATGAACTCATTTCCTTTACATGAGTTATTTTATGGCAAAGATTGTTATACATTCTATGTGGCATGCATGATTATATAACTGTTATGATGTGATGGGTGAACCTAGAATTATATAGTGCTCCAATGAATTTGGTAATGTGGTGTATCTTATGATATAATGTGAAACATGTGTGAACATTATTCTATCTTTGTTCACAATGATGATGTTATGATTATGCACATATGTTATACGTGAACATGATGCTAGCTTTGTTCGCAACTATGTGTGGTAGTTGACCCCTAAGACATGATATTTCATTATTATGAATTTCCATATTCCATGACTTTATGTAATTATCCCTCTCATGATTCTGATTATGATACCATGCTTATGTCATGATGATAATGATTATGCTCACCCATGTTGTATCGATTCATGTTCTTATCTATCCTCTTACTGGGCTTTTAGCTCACCCCTTTCTTTGATGTAAATCCTCAGGTGATTACTTGTAATAAGGAGAAAATGAGGGACACTAATAAGCTAGAGAGGAAGTAATTAAATAATTTTAATGTTTTATTATGTAAATTTCATGTTTGGTCCTAATTTTTCCAAGACACTAAACCTTTGGATACTAGTTTTGTAACAATATTATACTGTTTGTCTTTAAAAATGATGTAATAGTAATTTAAGAAAAAGTAGGGTCCCTATATTGAAATCCAAAACATGATATGGAATCCATAAATGTCCCCCCAAATCATAAGGTGACACCAAGACATGTTAACTAGGTCTCATGATGACACTAGGACATGTTAACAAGTTCTTGCGATGCCACCAGGATATGCCAACCTTGATGACATGACGTTCTCTAGATATGTCAACCAAGTTAGAAAAAATCCTCCACACATTTTAGCCTTTATCTCACGATGTATTTTGGATATGTTAGCTAGATCATGTGGCATCTTATGGACATGTCAAAATTGATCACGCGATGGTCTTGAGACATTTCATTTAGGTTTTACAACGTCCTCCGAACAAGTAAAATAGATTATGTGATTATATTCATCCTTGTCCACCAAACAAATAGGGCATGTCCAGACATCCTCAGATATACCAGGAAGATAATTAGACATGTCAGGAAGAAAATTAGGCCATGTCAATCAGACATCTTGGGACATGATAACCTAGTCCAGTGGATCTATTAGGGAAACCTCAGCATGTAAGCATCGATAAACTCAACTATGAGAACTCTAATTCCTACTATAATCAAGACATGTAGGATTCCTTACTAATACATGATATAAAATAGTAATACACTACTGGAAATAAGCCCATTTGCGACGGTATCCCGTCGCAACAGCCTATTTGTGACGGGGGTCCGTCGTAAATGACCCGTTGCGGTAAATGGCGTCGCAACTAACACTATTTGCGACGGGTCCTTCGCTAAAAATATTATTTGCGACGGTAATATGTCCCGTCGCAAATACTAATCGATATATATATTAAAAACTTTAAATAAAACTTTTGCGATGGGCCCGTCGCAACTGTTATTTAAGACGGGCCATGAATACCGTCGCAAAAGAGTTAATTTTTTTTTTCAAAAAAAAAAAAGAAATAAGTAATTGCGACGGGCCCGTCGCAATTTCCTATTGCGACGGGAAAATATTCCCGTCACAAATATGTATAAAAAAATTAAATTATTAATAAATTTTTTTAATTAATATTATAATAGTAATAATACAATTATAATTCATTCAAATATTATAACAAAAAATCATTCAAATATTTAAAAAATTATAATTAAATTAAAATATTAAAAAATTTAAATATATATAAACAAAATTAATTTTATAAAATATGAATAATATTATTAATCATATTAATATTTTAATATAAATAATATAATATTATATAAAAATAATAATATACCGAATTCATATTATTATAAATAATTAAAAAAATATAATTTTAATTAAAATTTTTGAAACTTTTTATGTATTAAAAATACTGAATATAATATTATTAAAATAATTAGAAAATAAAAATATGAAAATTATCAACATCTGCAAAAATAAATATAAAAAAATAATAAAATACTAAGAGTAATATTATTATTAATAAAATAAACAAACATTAAAATAAATACCAATAATAAATAATAAAGTATTAAAAATAAATAGAAATTAAATAATACAATATTGACACCAGTATAAGAGAGACATAAACTCTGAATAAAAAAATGTCATATTTTAAATTTACAAACTTTATAACATCTAAACAATAACTAATCTGAAGAAGGAGGGGGAGGGGGGATCTGCTGGTGGAGGAAACTCCATCCCTAAGGCATGAGTGAGTCGGCGCATGTACTCCATCTACTCCTGCTGCTGCTGCTGCCACCGAATCATCTGCTCCTCGTACACCTGCTGCTGTCGTCGGTGCTCCTCCTCATGCTACTGCTGCTGCCGACGCATCTCCTCCTGCTCCTTTTGGAGACTCTCTATCAACTCAGTCTGAGATCGCAACTGATCCTCATACTGTGTAGCGGAAGAAGATGCACGAGCTCCTCTCGAGCTGGATGCCGACATCGCACAACTGCCATAATAATCTTCGGGAGTCAGTCGAGAGCCGATACCAACTACCTGGCCCTTCTCGAAGGCATATTGGGTCGCCTGCATCCATGCCGCCTCATCAAACTGATGGCCAATGGTCTGATCTGATGCCTCGGCCTGACCCTCAGGCTACGTCTGTGATGCTGCGGTCTCATATGACTCCTGTAGTTGCAATTTAAAATTAAAATTGTGAATATATTATATGCAGTTAATTTTTAAACCTGAAAAAATAATACTGACCACGATGTGACGCTGACGATCACCTCTGAGCTCCCTAGTAGCTGGATCACTGTACATCTTCCGATATACGTCGTACTCCGAAATATCGGGGTGCTCGACAACCTATAAGAATATAAAATAAATTGTTAATATTTAAAGTTATATAAAATATTTATAAAAAATGTACATACCAAATGTTGTCTATGAGTACTGAAAGTACGACTCCCAACTCGATGAGTCACCTCCTGTCTCCCCCGATTCTGCCTCCCTATCGATGATCTCCTCTGAAAGCCACCACTCAACCAGTGTGCACATAATCTATCTCATACATGGGATGAAATGTACTCTGGTCGGTGTGATCTACATGACCCGTCAAAATCTGACACCCCTGCTTTCTTCGTGGCAGCTTTTCTTAAATTGTGCAAAAACTGACGAAAGCGATCATGCATGGTCACCTCCCATGCCTCATGGATGGCGTCACGCATGGTATCCTCGATCGGATACCATAAATCCTACAAATAATTCAAAATATTAAGTTATAAATGAAATAAATTTCAAAATAAAAATTATTTATTTACGTACGTACCAACTAATGACTGAACATGGCCTGATTCACATCAACGGGAATATGATCCCATGTCGTCCATGGCTGAGAAAAATAGTTGCACAAAATAGTGCTGCCCTGTCCGACTGCTATATGCGGAAAACTGTAAAAACAATAATAAAAAATTTATTATGTATATAGATTAATGAAATCTTAGTAAAATGCACAGGTTATCACACCTCCGGGTGAGTGGATCGAACCCAATATGTGGACGTCGCTCGGGGATGGAGTCAGTAATCATCAGTCGTGCAAGACCGCGCCCCCTCCGCGTACTCCCTAAAGCGCCTTCAGGATGAGGGTCAGGTGCCAGCAACTCATCCGCATCGAAGGATAGGTCAGCATCCACCAACTCACGAAATGTTTCCTCGTCCATCTGAAACAGAAAACGAATGTTGTTATCAAATAATTGATAATTATTATTATATATACATATATATTAGTTATGATTATATATAAATACCATTGAATTGTATCAATGTTCAGCTTCATCGTCATCTTCATATCTGTCAATGTCATCTTCATATTCCTCCTCAATATCATCGATATCCATTTGAGTTCCATTTGCTTAATCTATTACCATTTCAAATTCATTTGTGATGTCATTACCATCATCATCATCATCACTGACTCTTAATTGAGGGGTTTCATCATCGATACTCATGTCTCTTTGTAACAAAGATTGATTTTGAGTACTCTCTTGAAAAACTTCAATTCCTTGCACTTCAGTGAAAGCACATTCACTTTGACTAAACTGATTGTCTCGAATTTTCATTTTTATTATGCTCCACCAATCAGTCAAGTCTCTTGACGTAGCACAATACTTTGCATAATAAAATTTATGTGCCTGTTGAGCCAGTAAGAATGGTTCATTTACTGCAAGAACACTTTTACATTTAATATCGATGATTCCATGAGTTGTATGAACACGCACGCCTCTCTCAGTATCCAACCACCGACATTTGAACATCGTTATGTAATGGTGTCCTAGATAACAGAGTTCAATGATTTCATCAAGTATGCCATAAAAGTAAACTTCATTTTCTCTATGATGAGATCCTATCAAGAAAACTTCATTGTTCATTGTTTTTTTGATTCCCCATATGCATGTGTATGAAATCGAAAACCATTCACCACATATGCATTATAAGATTTCACCATTTTAGATGGTGGGTTACTCAACATACAAAGTCGTTTGTCAATTTTATCAGCATGTCGAGACACCTGAAAATTTGTGAAATAATTATCAATATAGTAAACTATAAATTTAAGGAGATATTAAAGTATGAAAAATTTATGTTACCAGTATTTGAAACCACTGAGAAATTTTCTTTTCTGCGTTCTTTGAGAGCAGCTGCTATAATTTGTGGAAGTTGTTTCTTGATATGATTATCATACAATCTATAAAAAACAAAGTTATTTATTGTAACATAAATATTAGAATAAGTAATAGAATAACTTAAAGTAAAAATAATGTCATCTCTTCATAGTTGAGCAGAACATACATATGAGCTCTGTGATGTTCATCATCTGAAAGCCATCGTTCATGAACTCCACCAAAACCAAGCTCTGACTGGTTAAAAACAGATAATTGATTGTCGATTTCATCAATATTCCCCTCGTTCCGTCCCATGCGGTTGTGTTTTGAATGATACTTAGATTCAAAATAGTGGGAGCAGAAAAAAAGATATCTCCTCCTACAAATAAGCTTCAGCAATAGATCCTTCAACAGATGCTTTGTTACGTACTTTTTTTTTCAATTTCTGCATGCATCTTTCGAATGGGTACATCCATCGAAACTGTATCGGACCTCCACATTTTGATTCATATGGAAAATGTAATATCAAATGTTCCATTGAGTCGAAGAAAGATGACAGGAATACTTTTTCCAGTTTACATATAATTACAACAACATCTTCTTCAACTTTGCATAGAGCATCGCAATCTGTTGTCGCCGCACAAATGTCCCGAAAAAAATATGATACGTCTGTTATGGAATACCATATCACAAAATTAAACATACCTCTTAATCCAATGGGTATAATTCTTTCCATTATAACATGACAATCATGACTTTTTAATCCGGTAATATGACCATTATTTACACATCTACCCGATACGCAACAAAGAGTTTCTTTGAAATCTTATTTTGCACACTAGTAATAAAATAATATTATTTTAAATGGTAGTTAAAACGTAGCCGTTGTATTGGCGGGAATGAATAGAAATAACTAAAATATGATTATATATGTTTGTTAAATGTTTTTACATTTATCAAATAAAGGATAAAGTCTTAAAATACGAAAAGAATTCAATTTTAGGCATATATACTCTAATTTTCACTAAAGGTCCACTAATCGCCTTTTGATGGTGAACCATCATTAAATATAGTTTTGGTCACTCTTATACATTCTATTGGACCAAATAAAATTCTTATTTAGAATTGGGACATCAAAATTTACTTTGTGTAAATTTTTGGTATTTTTCCGATAAAGTTCATTTTTTTAATGAATAGTGAAAAATGTTGTATTTTAATTCAAAACCTCTTTTTAATCTAATTTATTTATATGATTAGTTTATATTTTGAATTGGTTTTAAAGTTCAATTAGAATATATTTTTACCATTTAATCCAATAGTGTTCATTGGAATTAATTTCACTTTGAAATTGGACTTAAACTAGTGTCAATCTTTTGATACTTATTGTTTCATAAAAACACGCTATTTGCTCTGATAGCGGGAATTAATTATTAAATTAATTAATTTAACTTATATGTTTTGAATTTTTTAAAATAGACATCATTTTTTAATTCATAATATCAAATATAGCTGAGGGTGAAGTTTTGGTATTTTTCTAAAAAACTTCAATTTTTGATGAATAGTGAAACCACTAAGTGGTACTTAAAAAAATTGATTTTTCATTTAAATGAAAATTTACCACCTCTGTGTTTTGAATTTCAAAAATCCGACATACATGGTTGTCGTTAGGAAGTAAAATGTGGTTCAATGGGATTAAAATAATTTTTTGGTGAATAGTAACTTTTAAGTTTTTAATCACGATTAGAGGTAATTAGTGTAGTTTAAGGTAAAAATAATGTTTTAATAATATGAAATGACCTTGAAACATGTCCTAACCTTATTGGATGTGTCATGGCCGACCAAGAAAATACATGGGTCAACTTGGGGACCCCATGGAGCCACTTTGGTAGGAAAATGACATTAATAACTTTTTATTTAATGTTAAAATAAAAATGTCACAAACATGAGTTGTGTCACGACCCGCCTTCACCCAAAGGAGGGAAGGGTCAGCAGATTGTCAGGCCCTTCCTTCTTTAAGTTGAAGGAGAGATAATGACCCCCAAAACCCGCCTTCAATAGGTCCCGGAGTGGCGACTAGCACCAAGGGTATATAAAATTCTCGCAAATGGAAGGCATTACCCCTTTTTATTTTATAGGATCGAGAGATAAGGAGAAGAAAACCCAACAACACCAAGGTAGAAAGAAAAGTAAAGACAAAATTAAACCATTCCCACATGCATGTTTCAAAAGTAAAAGCCACAAAGTGCAAAAAGGTGACTACAAGGTAAGTACCAAAAAGAAAAACAACAACTGCAACTGCTCCAAAAGTCCGAGCTAGTAAGGTCCTGCGTGATCCCCGAAGTCCCCCTGGAGACCTGAAAGCAGTTTTATATACGTAGGGTGAGAATACAAGTACACTCAGTAGGGAAAACCAAGACTCTCATGCACGAGTGGGGGAACGTACTAAAGTCCCGTGAGAAAAAGAGCAAACCAAACACCTAACAAGGAAAACTATCCATCCCAGGCCTCACCAAGGCTCACTCCCCAAATAACGCAAGTCAAGTAATATATATAATAAGAGCACATCGATGTTTGGGTACCCTGTGCCACTTTCCCACTGGTTATTGAGACATCCTACGCATCAGACCAATCCCGCCATTCTCGCCGCAGTCCCACTGCCACACCTGCCCGCACACACCTGGGCCACAACCACACGCAGTCCCACTGCCAAGATCCCGCCCGCACACACCTGGGCCTCAACTGCACGCAGTCCCACTGCTGAAACCCGCCCGCACACACCTGGGCCACAACTGTCACATGTAACCATGCCTGCAAACACCTAGGCCAGAACAATCACCACTACGCCCGAAGACACCTGGGCCTCATCCCGAAGACACTTGGGAAAACACCTGCCGCACACACCTGGCCAACCACCACACCACCCCACCCGAAGGTTCTTGGGCTAATAATGGACTTCAGGCCATCACAGCCTGCCCGAAGATACTTGGGCTATCCGGGAAAGGGAGCAGAAAAGGAGCTAATAACCAGCCACTAAGAATAGTGTTGGGAAAAACACCCTCCCCCATGAAATGGGGGTGTTCGGCACTAAGTGCTCAACTTGGGTGGGGCGCAAATGAGAAACACAAAACTAAAAGTATAGATATAGGTAACAAACACTCACCCAAAGCTTAGGTTTTCCTAGCCAACCTACAGAACACAACACCACTACGTCCGAGTCACAGTTCATGACCCTTTCCCACAAAAACCATTTGTCCCATTCTTGTTTCACGTTCAGTTAAAATGTTCAATTAGTTTTAAGCACTACTGGGCAACTACCATAAGCATAACCAAGGAAAGCATAAAAAACAAGGATCAACCAAAACACTCACACCCGGTTCTGTCAACTGAGGATCTCTCCCCAATTTGTGATATCAACGAGTACCCACCCGGTCTAAAACTCACAACCACCGAAACCATACCAACAGGGAATCCCATCCCCAAATTCACTCAACCACCGGGTAATTTCAGATTTAAAATACTTAACACGCTCCATGATTTCAACCCTGTGCATTCTAACCTAGAGTTGACATAGTAGGGTTTATCCTGGTGCTTCCGACTTATTCAGCCGGGTATACGTGATTAACCAATTTCACAGCAGGAGTTCACAACTTCAGCAACCCATTTAAAACATCATGAGGGGATTCATCAGTGCACATACAACGACCACCAACGACCTTAATTTTCAGAAAAACATAAACCAGCACAACTAAAAAGGATGATCACAAGATAAAGCATAAACAACGATCACAACCCCTTCCCCTTCTTTCTTTAGAACTTCGTTTATTATCTTCATTAAGGTTTGGTTTAACCAATTCCATAGGAACAAAAATAACGCCCACCCCGCATGATACACAAAAGTGAGAGACGAGAGAAATTCCCTACCTGCTGATAGACGACTAACGCTTAGGTCAGAGGGGGAGGCGGAACTTCACGGATAACGACGCGGCGCACCCGATGCACCAGAAGATCCACGATCGAGGAAGGGAGAAACCACTGCCTAACCCTTAATTTATGAGAGCCGGGGACGGTTGAGATAAAAACGCTGAACCGCGTAAGACGTGGAAGTCGTGGGTTGACCACGCGGCTTGACTCATCATTAAAGGTGTTGGGTGGTTTAAACCGACTCAAGAGTTGATTCAGTATTTAATTAAAACTTTTGTGCGCGTTTCGGGTCCTTAAGACATTTTTTTCAAACGAGGTAGAAAAGGGTTTAAAACCTTATTTGCGAAAAAGGAGCGTTACTGGAACAACTTGGAAAGGCCGGGTGACGTCGGCCGGTTTCGCCGATCGGTCACACCGGTCGGTCTCACCGATTGGCCTCACCGATCGGTCTCACCGATCGGCCTCACCGATTGGTCTCACCGATCGGCCTCACCGATCGGTCTCACCGATCGGTCTCACCGATCGGTCGCACCGATCGGAACCCCTTAAGGATCCGGATTTTGGAAAAGGAAGGGACCAAGGGGGGTCTGGGTCATCACATCAGATACCTCTTAAGCGATTCTCATCCTCGAGAATCACAACAAACCAGAAGGAAAGAGAGGGTCCGAACAACCATCTTCGAAAGATACCTCTTAGGAGTGAACCCCTGCTAACTAAAAACACTCCCCTGTCAAGAACCAAGCAACATACCACGCCAAACTGCCCGGTCATGTGGGTTTGGGGAGTTTTCCTCCCCCATGTCAAGATATTATCCGCTTTGGGCGGCACTGACTCGCCCGCACAGGTTTAATCGCATCCACCTTAATGCGTCTTGATTAGGGGTCGGGTTCCCTCTTCCTTTTAGCCGGGGCTTTTCACACACAACAGAGGAAATAAACTAGTACATTTCATAGCCAGAAGTCAAACGTTCTACCACAACAGGTACAAAAGGAACAAAGCTCAAAACAACTCGGGGTATTGGGCACGCATCTGTGCTTCCCTATACCACGTACTCTCTTCGAGCCCGCCATGTCTCCACAACACACGAACCAAGGGAATGGCTCGCCCACGAAGCACCTTCTCCTTGCGGTCCTCGATCATCACTGGTTTTTCCACAAAGGTTACGTCGTCCCCGATATCCAGTTCACCCCAATCAAGGACGTGTGAATCATCGTGCAGATAACGACGGAGCTGGGATACATGAAAGACATCATGTATCCTTAGCAGCGGCGGAGGTAACGCTAGATGATAAGCCACTTCGCCGACCCGTCGCAACACTTCGAAGGGTCCGACGAATCTGGGGGAAAGCTTACCCCCCTTGCCGAACCTCCGTTGCCCACGCCACGGGGAGACCTTCAAGAACACGTGGTCCCCAACCTCAAACTCCAAGGGCCTCCTCCTGGTATCAGCATACGACTTCTGTCGGTCCCGGGCCGCCTTCATCCTTTCCCGTATGAGCCGAATCTTCTCTGTCGTGTCCTGCACCACCTCCGGGCCAAGGATGCCTGCCTCTCCTACTTCGGTCCAACACACAGGTGAACGGCATGGCCTCCCGTACAAAGCCTCAAACGGGGCCATACCGATGGTATAGTGGTAGCTATTATTGTAGGAAAACTCTACTAGAGGCAAGTATCGCACCCATGACTCTCCTGAGTCCAGAACACATGCCCGTAGCATATCCTCCAAGGTCTGGATGGTGCGCTCCGTTTTTCCATCTGTATGGGGATGGAAAGCAGTGCTAAGGCGTAACTGGGTGCCAAACGCATGCTGCAATCCTCTCCAGATTCGCGAGGTAAACCGTGCATCCCTATCCGAGACTATAGACCTCGGAACTCCATGCAACCGCACCACCTCATTCACGTACTTTCGTGCCAAAGCATCCACAATACTTGACTCCCTGATTTCCAGAAAGTGAGCCGATTTCGTCAACCTGTCCACCACCACCCAGATGGCGTCGCACCCTCCTTGGACCTTGGGTAGTCCTGTGACGAAATCCATCGAGATATCGTCCCACTTCCACTCGGGAACAGCTAAAGGCTGTAGTAGGCTTCCTGGAACCCGGTGTTCAGCCTTCACTTGCTGACATACTAAGCATTTAGCCACAAATTTTTCCACCGCTTGCTTAATTCCGGGCCACCAGAACTACCTTTTCAGCCCCTAGTACATCTTGGTAACTCCTGGGTGCACCGCCAGGGGTGAGTTGTGGAACTCACTGAGAACCTTGCCACACATCACTCTTGGAACAAACAACCTTTCCTGGAAAAGCATCCGGTGCTGACTATCCTCCGTCCATTCTCTTGGAGCATCGCCCTGGTCAACCCGATCACGCATCACTTCGCACTCGGGGTCTCCCCACTGAGACTCCTCCAATTGTCGAAACAGAGATGACTGCACTATCATCTGATATAGGCAGCCTCTGCCACTATCCATCTTCGTATCCAGGTGTAAGGCAACCAACTCCTCCATTGCCTTCCAGGCATTTGCCGACTCTCGGACCGCATCCTTCTGCGTCCTCCTTCTCAAGGCATCGGCCACCACATTGCCCTTGCCCTCAGTATAAGAGATTTCAAAGTCGTAGTCCTGGAGGAACTCCACCCATATCTGCTGTCGCAAGTTCAAGTCCTGCTGGGAGAAGATATACTTCAAGCTTTTGTGATCTGTGAAGACCACAAAGCATTCCCCGATGAGGTAGTGCCGCCATAACTTTAGCACAAAAATGACCGCTGCAAGCTCCAGGTCATGGGTGGCGTAGTTACGCTCATGGGGGCGTAGCTGCCTGGACCCGTAAGAGATCACCCCTCGTTGTTGCATCAACACGCATCCCAGGCCCTGTCCTGAAGCATCACAAAATACCTCATAGTCCATCCCCTCTTCTGGTAATCTCAACACCGGGGCACTAACCAGCTTTTCTTTTAAGTAGCTGAAGGATGACTCACATTGCTCTCTCCACACAAAAACCTGGTCCTTCTTGGTCAAAGTCGTCAAAGGGGCTGCTACTCGGGAGAAGTTGGGTACGAATCTCCGGTAGTAACCTGCCAGTCCGAGGAAACTCCGGACTTCCGCCACATTCTTGGGTGCTGCCCAAGAAACAACTGCCTCAACCTTTGATGGGTCGACTGCTACCCCCTGCTCAGACACTACGTGCCCGAGGAAGTGCACTTCTCGTGTCCAGAACTTGCACTTTGACAACTTCCCATAGAGCTGGTGCTGTCGGAGGACTTCCAAAACTGTCCTCAGGTGCTCTGCATGGTCCTCTTCTGACCTTGAATAGATCAGGATATCATCGATGAATACCACCACAAACCGGTCCAGGTACTCCCGGAAGATGGAGTTCATAAGCCCCATGAACACGGCCGGGGCGTTCGTAACACCAAAGGGCATGACCACGAACTCGAAGTGCCCATACCTGCACCTGAACGCCGTCTTAGGGATGTCGCTATCCTTCACCCTCAGCTGGTGGTATCCGGACCGCAGGTCGATCTTTGAGAACCATCCCTCCCCCTTCAGTTGGTCAAAAAGATCATCTATCCTCGGAAGAGGGTAGCGATTCTTGATCGTTACCTGATTCAGCCTCCTGTAGTCGATGCACAACCTGAGGCCACCATCCGCCTTTCTTGCGAACAAGACTGGAGCACCCCATGGTGACGCACTCGGACGGACATAACCCCTCTTCATCAGATCGTCAATCTGTATCCGCAACTCTCGTAGCTCCGAAGGTGCCATCCGATAAGGAGCCATCGAGATCGGGCGAGCGTCGGGTTGTAGGTCTATCCCGAACTTGATATCGCGTCGAGGGGGTAGAGTCGTCACCTCCTCAGGAAAGATGTCCATAAACTCGCGGACGATCTCTGGCACTTCCACCATCTCAGCATCTAATGATTCCACTATCAGCTCGGTCAACAAGGAGAGGAGAGGTTCCTCCCTCCTGTTTCCCTTTGGAGTTCTCCGCTCGCCGGTGAAGGTAACACGCTGGCCGTCCAGACCTGAGAACACCACTCTCCTTTGGAAACAGTCAATGACGGCGCATACAGAAAATAGCCAGTCGATGCATAGGATGACATCGTATGGCTGAATCTGTAGCAGAAGGAGATCCCTAACCGACTGATGTGGCCCTAACATCAGTCTACATCCCCGAAAAACAAACAGCAAGTCGGTCTGACCTCCAACTGGTGTGCTCAACACCAAGGGCACTAGAAGTCTCTCGGCATCTAGACCCAAGGCACGAGCTAGACTGGGTGCAACAAAGGAGTGCGAAGCTCCGGTATCGAACAAAGCATAAGCAAGAGTGCTAAACACATTGATCGTACCTCGAACAACCTCTGGCCCTGTTGGAACTGTTGCCTCTGTGGCGTGTAACTGTCCACGCCCAGATCCCCTGCCCCTCGGCTGTCGGCCACCTCCCCGACCACGCCCTGGTCGAGGTCCCTGGGGAGCGCCCTGAGGTCGGCCTCCTCCTCCTATGTCTGCCTGCGGAGGAGCGGGAGCTCGCTGTCCCCGCTGCTGCTGCTGGAAGGGTCTGGCTGGAAACTGCTGCTGCGGCGGATGCGGGGGATGACTGCCACTGCTGTACTGCACCCGATCGAGGCACTGACTCCGGAGATGTCCAGGGCTTCCGTAGATGAAGCACCGTGGTCCCGAGCCTGAAGGAAAAGAACGTGGGACAGGGGATCGAAACTGAAACTGTTGCGGTCTGCTCCCTGTGGGTCGGAACCTGGAGGGTCCCGATGCTGGAGGCCTGGTGCTGATGGCCTTCCCCTTCGATGGTCCCACCTGGATCCCTTCTCGTGACACTCTGCCCAGAGCATGCATCCTTTCCACCACTTCGGCCTTCTTCTGGACCTCTAAGTATGTCGGAAGGGTAAAGGGGGTAACGGCATACTGGAGGGAGGGTCGGAGCGCCTCCTCCAAACGTCTTGCCCGAGACTCCTCATCGGGAAAGAGGTCCGGAGCAAAACGTAGGTGGTCCTTGAACCTGATTCCAAGTTCCCTCACGGACATACTCCCCTGCTGGAGGGAGAGTAGCTCCTGCCTCTTCTTCGCCTTCATTGTCGAGGAGAGGAACTCCGCCCGGAACTCCTTCTCGAAATCCGCCCAAGCAACCTCATATTCCTTCCTATTCCCCAGGTGGAGCATCCACCACTGACGTGCCGCTCCTCGCATCTGGCTAACAGCCAGAGGAACCCAGTACTCGGTCGGGGCCCGAATCAGGCCGAAGGCTATAACTAGCTCCTCTAGCCAGCCTTCCGTCTTCATATCGGAGGTGCTTCCCTCATACTTCTCGAGGGCCTGTCGCTGGAAGGCCCGAAGAGTCTTTTGCCACTGGTCGCCCTCTTCCTCTCGATCAGCTCTCTGCCGATCGGCTAAAGCAGTCTCTGGGGCCTCGATCGCCTGTACCACACGTGGTCACCTCCCAGGTGCCATAGCTAAAATGTAAACAAGGAATGCCTAAGACCAAGTAGTGCATACTAAAAGAAAAACTTCTTAAAATTTTAAATTTATTCTTAATTCCCAAAATATCCCAGAAACATGAGAACACAAGTCATTTATGATGCATGTACCTTTCCTACGGTCTCTACCCTGCAATCAGTGTGGTCTCACTTGGTCGTTCGGTAGGCCCAGAGTCCTTGCATCAGATCACGGGGGGCCCTAAAATCCCGTGTCCTAGCTGGTCTTCCCTGGCCTAATTCACGCACCAAGGTCACCCAACGCTGTTGCCTTACCATCCCATGCAATCCTCACTGTGCTTAACTCCAGACTTCATCCTACCTCTCAAACCTGCCTCTGATACCATTCTGTCACGACCCGCCTTCACCCAAAGGAGGGAAGGGTTAGCAGATTGTCAGGCCCTTCCTTCTTTAAGTTGAAGGAGAGATAATGACCCCCGAAACCCGCCTTCAATAGGTCCTGGAGTGGCGACTAGCACCAAGGGTATATAAAATTCTCGCAAATGGAAGGCATTACCCCTTTTTATTTTATAGGATTGAGAGATAAAGAGAAGAAAACCCAACAACACCAAGGTAGAAAGAAAAGTAAAGCCAAAAGTAAACCATTCCCACATGCATGTTTCAAAAGTAAAAGCCACAAAGTGCAAAAAGGTGACTACAAGGTAAGTACCAAAAAGAAAAACAACAACTGCAACTGCTCCAAAAGTCCGAGCTAGTAAGGTCCTGCGTGATCCCCGAAGTCCCCCTGGAGACCTGAAAGCAGTTTTATATACGTATGGTGAGCATACAAGTACACTCAGTAGGGAAAACCAAGACTCTCGTGCACGAGTGGGGGAACGTACTAAAGTCCCGTGAGAAAAAGAGCAAACCAAACACCTAACAAGGAAAACTATCCATCCCAGGCCTCACCAAGGCTCACTCCCCAAATAACGCAAGTCAAGTAATATATATATTAAGAGCACATCAATGTTTGGGTACCCCGTGCCACTTTCCCACTGGTTATTGAGACATCCTACGCATCGGACCAATCCCGCCATTCTCACCACAGTCCCACTGCCACACCTGCCCGCACACACCTGGGCCACAACCACACGCAGTCCCACTGCCGAGATCCCGCCCGCACACACCTGGGCCTCAACCGCACACAGTCCCACTGCTGAAACCCGCCCGCACACACCTGGGCCACAACTGTCACATGTAACCATGCCTACAAACACCTAGGCCAGAACAATCACCACTACGCCCGAAGACACCTGGGCCTCATCCCGAAGACACTTGGGAAACCACCTGCCGCACACACCTGGCCAACCACCACACCACCCCGCTCGAAGGTTCTTGGGATAATAATGGACTTCAGGCCATCACAGCCTGCCCGAAGATACTTGGGCTATCCGGGAAAAGGAGCAGAAAAGGAGCTAATAACCAGCCACTAAGAATAGTGTTGGGAAAAACACCCTCCCCCATGAAATGGGGGTGTTCGGCACTAAGTGCTCAACTTGGGTGGGGCGGGAATGAGAAACACAAAACTACAAGTATAGATATAGGTAACAAACACTCACCCAAAGCTTAGGTTTTCCTAGCCAACCTACAGAACACAACACCACTGCGTCCGAGTCACAGTTCACGACCCTTGCCCACAAAAACCATTTTTCCCATTCTTGTTTCGCGTTCAGTTAAAATGTTCAATTAGTTTTAAGCACTACTGGGCAACTACCATAAGCATAACCAAGGAAAGCATCAAAAACAAGGATCAACCAAAACACTCACACCCGGTTCTGTCAACAGAGGATCTCTCCCCAATTTGTGATATCAACGAGTACCCACCCAGTCTAAAACTCACAACCACCGAAACCATACCAATAGGGAATCCCATCCCCAAATTCACACAACCACCGGGTAATTTCAGATTTAAAAGACTTAACACGCTCCATGATTTCAACCCTATGCGTTCTAACCTAGAGTTGACATAGTAGGGTTTATCCTGGTGCTTCCGACTTATTCAGCCGGGTATACGTGATTAACCAATTTCACAGCAGGAGTTCACAACTTCAGAAAACCATTTAAAACATCACGAGGGGATTCATCAGTGCACATACAACGACCACCAACGGCCTTAATTTTCAGAAAAACATAAACCAGCACAACTAAAAAGGATGATCACAAGATAAAGCATAAACAACGATCAAAACCCCTTCCCCTTCTTTCTTTAGAACTTCTTTTATTATCTTCATTAAGGTTTGGTTCAACCAATTCCATAGGAACAAAAAATAACGCCCACCCCGCATGATACACAAAAGTGAGAGACGAGAGAAATTCCCTACCTGCTGATAGACGACTAACGCTTAGGTCAGAGGGGGAGGCGGAACTTCACGGATAACGACGCGGCACACCCGATACACCAGAAGATCCACGATCGAGGAAGGGAGAAACCACGGCCTAACCCTTAATTTATGAGAGCCGGGGACGGTTGAGATAAAAACGCTGAACCGCGTAAGACGTGGAAGTCGTGGGTTGACCACGCGGCTTTACTCATCATTAAAGGTGCTGGGTGGTTTAAACCGACTCAAGAGTTGATTCAGTATTTAATTAAAACTTTTGTGCGCGTTTCGGGTCCTTAAGACATTTTTTTAAATGAGGCAGAAAAGGGTTTAAAACCTTATTTGCGAAAAAAGGAGCGTTACTGGAACAACTTGGCAAGGCCGGGTGACGTCGGCCGGTTCGGCCGATCGGTCACACCGGTCGGTCTCACCGATCAGCCTCACCGATCAGGATCACCGATCGGCCTCACCGATCGGCTCACCGATCGGTGCGACCGATCGGCACCCCTTAAGGATCCGGATTTTGGCAAAGGGACCAAGGGGGGTCTGGGTCATCACAAGTTGTTTTACTAAAATAATTTTTAAATGGGGTTATACAAGTCATATTTTTGACTATAAATTTTCATTATAAATATAAAAATATTTCCTACATCATGATATTTTTTTATAATTTTTAGACATTAAATAAATTAAATTATTTATGACACCATGATGATGCAGCGATTACCTCATTATTTAACGATTTAAATAAAATGAAAATATAATGTAAAATATAAGACCTAAACTTGTAAAAAACCTATTGGATGGGTAGATTTAGAACCCTTATCACCTTATACTTGAAATATATAATTTTGGGACCTTTAAAATCTGAAAAGAATTTTATAATAAAGTAACCTTTTATAAGTTTCCAAGAGTGAACCTCCTCTCCTCTTATAAAAGGCCCCCACCTCTACCACCTTAACCACACCTCTGAAGCCTTTGGCTTGACCAACCCCTGCCCATTTTGTCGCTCCACATCCCTATATTACTCCTAGAAGCCTCACTTTGGGCATAAGTCTTCCCAAGGAAGCCTTTGATCTCAAATCAAAAAGAGTTACCCGTTTTAAAGGTAGTGTTTTCTCTTATGTTCTTATGTTTTATTTTGCTTCTCCAACCCCATAAACTCTTTTTATTCCTTTATTTTACAACAAAAATAGTATCTTCAATATACTATGATGTTGTTATGTGAATTATTCTAGCTACACTTACACACACCTACATCTAATGGTTAAAGAACATACTGTTTCTGTGCATGGAGAATTTGTGCCTCACTAAACGATGATTGTTCAACACTCATATAACACCTTCAATGGTGGCCATTAAGATGTCACTATATTTATATATGATATATAATATGTTTATGTTTTACTTAATCTTATGTATTTTTCATTTATGGCATACATTTATGGTTTCCATTATGGGTAAACGCGATATCTTCATTTTAGGAAGTGCGGACTACCGCCCCCTCAAAGTGATTTGATTCGTTAATGCCAGTTGTGGGACGTATAAAGGATGGAGTTAAAGTTATTATATATTATGTTATACTGGAATTATAATATACATTTATATCATTATTATTTCTTTCCATTAAAGTATTATATAGAAATGAAAGTAGCGTTCATGCGTACGTACGACTTACCATCTCCATGAACGGTGCATTTCATTTCTTATCCCCAAATGTAATGTACTATTATAAGTACATATATATGATGGATATATTTGATGTATGTTACATATAAATGATGAATATAATTCTGGAATTAAAATATACATATCTCTAATTTAGTTTTAATTCCATTAATATGACATAGAAATGAAAGTAGCATTAATGCGTACGTACGACTTACTGTCTCCATGAACGGTGCATTTCATTTATTACCTCTAAATGATTATGTAATATTATAAATGCATGTATATACTGGATATATATTATATATATTATATCTACATCATGAATATAATTCTTGATATAATGGATATTTTACCACATGAACAACTTGTAATTATAAAGAGTTTATTTTTGACTCAAGTACCAATGATCGACAAAACGACCATTATTAACTTAAATAATTACATAGTGTTCATAACATGGTAATAAGTGATATAAAAGGAATAATGAACTTGAAAAATGTTCTTAAGAAAGTATAAATTAACTCAAGTTTATTATTTAGGATGTTAAAGAACGATCGAGTCAAGTCGAACTCGAGGTAAGGGACTTCGTCTCAATCTCCTTTCATTGAGGCATATTTTGTTTTATACACAAATTTATTTTATATGGTGTATAAAACCCTTTGACTTTTACATTTATTCAAAATGAATCTTTTTCTATGAAGCGTTTTACTAAACGACAAAAAGGAATGTTTCTTTTAACGTACGCGGTGACAATAACCCTTTTCTGCCGCCGCGAGTATTATTTGGTCTTTGGCTTCCTTAATAATCCGTAATGTTTTTAAAATGAAATAAATACCATATAATCTTTTATGTATTTTGGTATTGAAAATGGTTTTTATAATAGATTTGTTATGTCAATATATTTAAGTGATATATTGTGATCAAAGTGTGGAAATGTTTTCTTTCCATTATATTTGTTTTATGTCTTATGATTTTATAATGGTACTTGGACATTTGACGGGTGGTTACGTGATAAACCATATGACAGGTGGTTACGTTATAACCTCCAATTCATTGGGTATGGAAGTCGTCCGTATGGCTATTCCATTAAGTGATATGTGTGGAAGTCGACCAGATGGTTATTCCACTTAAGTATGTTTGTGTCCCAAGTTACCTTTATATGTTATGTGTTCTTTATATGGGTTTTATGGTAATATTTTTGTTACATAAAAGGGTAAGTAATGATATTTTATTCAGTGAAGAGTTTTTACTACTTCATAAAGGTGAAAATTATTACTTTGATAAAGTATACATGGTTTACTTGTTGTTTTTAAAAACTAACAGTTTTCATTATTTGTGTATCCCTTATTGAGATTTTTATGCTCACCCCATGTTTTTGAAATGTTTTTTTTCACAGGACTTAATGTGGAATAGGTTCAAGGATGGGATCAAGGAATAATCATGCTATCTAAAACATGGAACCAGACATGTTTCTTTTTAAGAGTTTTTATTTTATGGAAACTTAGTAGAAGTGTATACTTTGTAATCTTTTGATATGTAATAGTTATGTCCTAATTCTATAAAACTCTAAACCTGAAAAGATCCTAAATGTGAATTATTCATTTAATTCAATATTAGGCAAGGTTTAAGGCCAGGGCCTTATAGTTGGTATCAGAGGTTGGTTTAGACAACTTTAGGAGTTATAAAATTGTTAAATTATAAATTAATTTATGGTATGATTGAAATTATATAGCATTTAAGGATTACCATGTTGCTTCGTCTAAGATATATCTGTGTTAAGAATGATTTTTCATAAAATAAATAGAGAAAATTTTCTGGTAAGGCATACAGAGTATAATGACTTTCCGAATCAGCAACCAGAGATGGTCGGAATCAGAATTGAGCAGTTTACTGCAATGATGACTCAGTTGAATTAGGTGATAAATGGTGGTTGTGTTTATTGATTATGTTTTGGTGTTTTCTAAAAGTAAACAGGAGCATGAAAGTCATTTAAGGGTTATTTTTCAAACCTTAAAAGAAAAGAAACTGTATGGAAAATTCAGCAAGTGTGAGTTTTAGTTACAACAAATTTCTTTCCTTGGTCACATTGTTTCAAAAAATGGCATAACTGTTGATCCTGCTAAAACAAAAGTTGTTGAAGAATGATCAAGACCCACAAATGTAACCAAGATCCGTAGTTTCCTTGGTTTGGAAGGTTACTACTGAAGGTTTGTTGAAAATTTTTCACGGTTATGTAGTCCAATGACTAAGCTAACTCGGAAGGGTGTTAAGTTTATCTAGACAAAAGAATGTGATGATTGTTTTCAGGAGTTGAAAATAAGATTGGTGAATTCTCCAGTTTTGACACTTCCTTCCAGGAATGGTGAGTTTGTTATCGACAGTGATGCTTCGTTGAAAGGACTTTGTTGCGTCCTAATGCAGAATGATCAGGTAATTGCTTATGATTCACTTCAGTTGAAAACTCATGAGGTAAATTACCCTACACATGATTTGGAATTAGCTGTTGTTGTTTTCGCTTTAAAAATTTGGAGGCATAATTTGTATGGAGTAAAGTGTGAAATATATACTGATCAAAAAAGTTTAAAGTATATATTCACTCAGAAATAATTGAACATGAGATAGAGGAGATGGCTAGAATTAATCAAGTATTATGATTGTACAATTCATTACCATCCCGAAAAAGCAAATAAAGTGGCTGATGCTTTGAGTCGAAAAAGTAATGCTTTATTAACCATGCTACGTTTGGAACGATATCCTTTGGTTTTTGATTTGATGAACTTTGGAATAGAAGTTGTTGGTGCAGGATGTCCTTCTGTTTTGTTTCAGGTATCAGTGAAATCTTCTCTATCAGACAGAATTAAGAAAGCACAGAAGCAAGACAACGAGTTGCATAAAAAGGTAGAGCTGGTTCAGAAGGGTAAGTTTCCTAAATTCAACATTGATAATGATTTTGTTTTGAGATTTGGGAAGAGATTGTGTGTGCCGTGTGATTCACAGTTTAAGAGAGATTTGTTATGTGAAGCTCATAGTTCTTCATTTTCAGTTCATCCTGGCAGTACTAAGATGTATAGAGATCTTCGGGAGTATTACTGGTGGGATGTAATGAAAAGAGATATTGTTGATTTTACTGTGAAGTGTTTGACTTTTCAGCAGGTTAAAGCAGAGTGGCAGTTACCAAAAGGGATGCTTCAGCCTTTACCGGTGCCAGAGTGGAAATGGGAAAATGTATCCATGGACTTTGTTGTGGGATTACCGAGGACATCTCGAGGTAATAATGCAATATGGGTTATTGTTGTTCGCTTGACTAAATCTGCTCATTTCCTTCCTATTCGAGATACTTTCTCTCTAGATCAAATTTCTCGATTGTATCTTAAAGAGATAGTCAGGTTGCATGGAGTTCCCCTATCCATTGTATCTAATCATAATCCCAGGTTTACTTCTAACTTTTGGAAAGACCTTCAGAAGTCGTTGGGTACTGAATTAAAGTTTAGTACAGCTTTTCATCCTCAATCAGATGTGCAGTCAGAACGAACAATTCAGACTTTGGAGGATATGCTACGTGCATGTTCGATGGATTATCAGGGAAGTTGGGACCAATATCTTTATTTTGTTGAGTTTTCTTATAATAACAGTTTTCATTCCAGTATACAGATGGCACCATTTGAGGCATTATATGGGAAGCAGTGTCGAACTCCAGCTTTTTGGGATGAAGTGGGTGAAAGGAAGTTGATAGGACCGGAATTGGTAGAAGAGTTGGTAGAAAAAGTTCAGCTGATACAGAAACACATGAGAACAGCTCAGAGCATGCAGAATAGTTATGCGGATAACCGGAGGAAGGATCTATCTTTTGAGGTAGGTGATCATTTTTTTTCAAAGTCTCACCATGGAAAAGCGTGATGCTATTTGGTAAGAAAGGAAAGTTGATTCCAGGGTTCATTGGACCATATGAAATTCTGGAGAAGGTTGGATCAGTTTCTTATCGAGTGGCTTTACCTCCGAGTTTATCTCAGGTACACAATGTTTTTCATGTTTCGATGTTGAGAAAGTATATGCCAGATCCATCTCATGTTTTGAGCCCAGAGGTAGTTCAGTTGGAAGAGAATCTCTCTTATGAAGAACAACCAGTCCAGATTCTTGACCATAGAGAGAAAGTGTTGTGGAATAAGGTAATTCACCAGGTAAAGGTTTTATGGAAAAACCATATGGTTGAAGAGGCAATGTGGGAATCTGAAAATGCTATGAGGGATAAATACCCCCACTTATTTTGATAAGTGAATAAAATTGCGAGGACGCAATTCCCAAAAGGGGGGAAGGATGTAACATCCCAGTTAAATAAAGAATAAAACATTTTCATATTTATTAATATTTGCGAATTAAATATTAATTTTACTTTAAAGGGGTTTCTATGTTTTATAGTGTACCCGATACGCAACAAATAGTTTCTTTGAAATCTTACGTTGCACACTAGTAATAAAATAATATTATTTTAAATGGTAGTTAACACGTAGCTGTTGTATTGGCGGGAATGAATACAAATAACTAAAATATGATTATATATGTTTGTTAAATGTTTTTACATTTATCCAATAAAGGATAAAGGCTTAAAATACGAAAAGAATTCAATTTTAGGCATATATACTCTAATTTTCACTAAAGGTCCACTTATCGCCTTTTGATGGTGAACCATCATTAAATATAGTTTTGGTCACTCTTATACATTCTATTGGACCAAATAAAATTCTTCTTTAGAATTGGGACATCAAAATTTAATTTGTGTAATTTTTTGGTATTTTTCCGATAAAGTTCATTTTTTAATGAATAGTGAAAAATGTTGTATTTTAATTCAAAACCTACTTTTAATCTAATTTATTTATATGATTAGTTTATCTTTTGAATTGGTTTTAAAGTTAAATTAGAATATATTTTTACCATTTAATCCAATAGTGGTTGTTAGAATTAATTTCACTTTGAAATTGGACTTAAACTAGTGTCAATCTTTTGATACTTATTGTTTCATAAAAACACGCTATTTGCTCTGACAGCGGGAATTAATTATTAAATTAATTAATATAACTTATATGTTTTGAATTTTTTAAAATAGACATCATTTTTGAATTCGTAATATCAAATATATCTTAGGGTGAAGTTTTGGTATTTTTCTAAAAAACTTCAATTTTTGATGAATAGTGAAACCACTAAGTGGTACTTAAAAAAACTGATTTTTCATTTAAATGAAATTTTACCACCTCTGTGTTTTGAATTTCAAAAATCCGACATACATGGTTGTCATTAGAAAGTAAAATGTGGTTCAATGGGATTAAAATATTTTTTTGGTGAATAGCAACTTTTAAGTTTTTAATCACGATTAGAGGTAATTAGTGTAGTTTAAGGTAAAAATAATGTTTTAATAATATGAAATGACCTTGAAACATGTCCTACACTTATTGGATGTGTCATGGACGACCAATAAAATCCATGGGTCAACTTTGGGACCTCATGGAGCCACTTTGGTAGGAAAATGACATGAATAACTTTTTATTTAATGTTAAAATAAAAATGTCACAAACATGAGTTGTTTTACTAAATTTTTTTTAAATGGGGTTATACAAGTCATATTTTTGACTATAAATATTAATTAGAAATCTAAAAATATTTCCTACATCATGATATTTTTTTTATAATTTTTATACATTAAATAAATTAAATTATTTATGACACCATGATGATGCAGCGATTACCTCATTATTTAACAATTTAAATAAAATGAAAAGATAATGTAAAATCTAAGACCTACACTTGTAAAAAACCTATTGTATGAGTGTATTTAGAACCCTAATCACCTTATCCTATAAATATATAATTTTGGGACCTTTAAAATCTGAAAAGAATTTTATAATAAAGTAACCTTTTATAAGTTTCCAAGAGTGCCCCTCCTATCCTCTTATAAAAGGCCCCCACCTATACCACCTTACCCACACCTCTCAAGCCTTTGGCTCGGCCAACCCCTGTCCATTTTGTCTCTCCACATCCCTATATTACTCCTAGAAGCCTCAATTTGGGCAGAAGTCTTCCCAAGGAAGCCTTTGAGCTCAAATCAAAAAGAGTTACCTGTTTTAAAGGTAGTGTTTTCTCTTGTGTTCTTATGTTTTATTTTGCTTCTCCAACCCCCTAAACTCTTTTTATTACTTTATTTTGAAACAACACCAGTATATTCAATATACTAGGATGTTTTTATTTGAAGTATTCAAGCTACACTTACATACACCTACATCTAATGGTTAAAGAACATACTGTTTCTGTGGATGGAGAATTTCTGCCTCACGAAACGATGATTGTTCAACACTCATATAACACATTCAAAGGTGGAAATTAAGATGTCACTATATTTACATATGATATATAATATGTTTATGTTTTACTGAAGCTTCTGTATTTTTCATTTATGGCATACCTTTATGGTTTCCACTATGGGTAAACGCGATATCTTCATTTTAGGAAGTGCGGACTACCGCCCCCTCAAAGTGATTTGATTCGTTAATTCCATATGTGGGACGTATAAAGGATGGAGTTAAAGTTATTATATATGATGTTATACTGTAATTATAATATAACTTTATATCATTATTATTTCTTTCCACTAAATTATGATATAGAAATGAAAGTAGCGTTCATGCGTACGTACGGCTTACCGTCTCCATGAACGGTGCATTTCATTTCTTATCCCCAAATGTAATGTACTATTATAAGTACATATATATAATGGATATATATGATTTATGTTACATCTAAATGATGAATATAATTCTGGAATTAAATTATACATATCTCTCATTTAGTTTTAATTCCATTAATATGACATAGAAATGAAAGTAGCGTTCATGCATATGTACGGCTTACCGTCTCCATGAACGGTGCATTTCATTTATTACCTATAAATGATTATGTAATATTATAAATGAATGTATATACTAGATATATATTATATATATGATATCTACATCTTGAATATAATTATTTATATAATGGATATTTTACCACATGAACAACTTGTAATTATAAAGAGTTTATTTTTGACTCAAGTACCAATGATTGACAAAGCGACCATTATTAACTTAAATAATTACATAGTGTTCATAACATGGTAATAAGTGATATAAAAGGAATAATTAACTTGAAAAATGTTCTTAAGAAATTAGAAATTAACTCAAGTTTATTATTCAGGACGTTAAAGAATGATCGAGTCAAGTCGAACCCGAGGTAAGGGACTTCGTCTAAATCTCCTTTCATTGAGGCATATTTTGTTTTATATAAAACTTTATTTTATATGGTGTATAAACCCCTTTGAATTTTACTTTTATTCAAAAGGAATATTTTTCTACGAAGTGTTTTACTAAACGACAAAAAGGAATGTTTCTTTTAACGTACGCGGTGACAACGACCCTTTTCCACCGCCACGAGTATTATTTGGTCTTTGGCTTCCTCAATAAGCCGTAATGTTTTTAAAATGAAATAAATACCATATACTCTTTTATGTATTTTGGTATTGAAAATGGTTTTTATAATGGATTTGTTATGTCAATATATTTAAGTGATATATTGTGATCAAAGTGTGGAAATGTTTTCTTTCCATTATATTTGTTTTATGTCTTATGATTTTATAATGGTACTTGGAAATTTGACAGGTGGTTACGTGATAAAACATATGATGGGTGGTGCCGTGAATACCAGGACGGGTGGTTATGTTATAACCTCCAATGCATTGGGTATGGAAGTCGGCCGTATGGCTATTCCATTAAGTGATATGTGTGGAAGTCGACCGGATGGTTATTCCACTTAAGTATGTTTATGTACCAAGTTACCTTTATATGTTATGTATTCTTTATATGGGTTTTAGGGTAATCTTTTGGTTACAAAAAGGGTAAGTAATGATCTTTTATTCAGTGAAGATTTTTTACTACTTAATAAAGGTGAAAAGTATTACTTTGATAAAGTATACATGGTTTACTTGTTGTTTTGAAAAACTAACAGTTTTCATTCTTTGTGTATCCTTTACTGAGCTTTTTATGCTCACCCCAAGTTTTTGAAATGTTTTTTTCATAGGACTTAATGTGGAATAGGGTCAAGGATGGGATCAAGGAATAGTCATGCTATCTAAAACATGGAACTAGATATGTTTCTTTTTAAGAGTTTTTATTTTATGGAAACTTAGTAGAAGTGTCTACTTTGTAATCTTTTGAGATGTAATAGTTATGTCCTAATTCTCTAAAAATCTAAACCTGAAAAGATCCTCAATGTGAATTATTAATTTAATTCAATATTAAGTAAGGTTTAAGGTCAGGGCCTTATACTTAATGTATCCGACATTCCAACCATCAGGACCCAATCACTCCCATGGGCTGATCTTCATTTCTCCTCCACCAGCGGATTGAGAAGGAAACCGAACTACGAGAACTCTGATACCTTCTATGGCCAGAATATGTAGGATATCTTCCTAAGGCCCGAGATCCATATCAAAAGCATCTAAAGGGTTATCCCAACATGTATGTCCTACATCCATATGTAGTGAGACTGATTACTTTCTATACCTTGTTTGTCACACTGATCACGACTCATGTGGGGTTAGGTATTTTCAATGGTTATATCATTCAAATCATGAATCTACACTATCTAGGGAATCCTCAATGTGTAAGCCTTGATCAGTGGTATTATATGACTAACCACATATAAGGTAATATACCTCTAGGAAATCCCTAAGGGTGTGACTGAACTACAATAACTTTGATTCCTGCTAAAACTAGGATATGTGGGAATCCTTCTTAAGGATCAAGATGGATATTAGGTGCCTAAATGAACTCATATATGTCCTTTCCACATGATGTTAAACTACATATTTTTAACTAACCATGTGGGTTTTTATTCATTCCAAAAGTAGGTTATGTAGGATGCCTCATAAAGGTTCAATCCCTTCCTCAGTATATCAATCAACTTCTTGGTTGACAACAAACCTCAGAGTGCCAAGCTATACAGATTAAAGACACAAGTATCTAGCCATTAAGGGGAATATGATTAATAACTTTAGATATATACAAATGGAATCATTAATAGGACCTCCTTTACACATGGAAGGATTCAATACTTGATCATTTTTTTAGGGTAACTGGTCATGTATCTAAATTAGGAAGAGATTATCAAACACATATTAAATCTATAAAAGAGTCTTAGAATAGGAAAAAATTCCCCACAAAAGGGCGTGATGATCCTGGAATCCCATCCTCTCGATCAATGTGAGTTCCTAAGTTCCATTGGGCCTGAAACCCCAATTTTCTATCTACATTTGGAATGAAGGTTTGTACCCAGTTATGGATATGGGAACCTTTGTGAGTTTTTATGAAAGATAAGAATGAATGGTGAACCCTAAATTAATGATTGTATAGAAACAAAACCCCTATAATCAAACCATCATAATATTTTGTTCTCACCACATGGGTGATCAACATATCTATTTATATGAAACAATACCTCCTTAGCTGTGACACGTGGAAGAATCCATGAACCTAGTTTAACTGCAGTGGTAGAACTAATCAGTATGACACCTTATAAACTCTATGTAGTATCAGTAAAGGGATAATTAATCTCAAAGATAGCTTGCCTCCCTAGACAAATCTCTATAACCCACATCAAGGTGAGACCCCCGGGAACAAATAGTCTCCCTCTTTTAACTCCAAAGGACTTCATTGTTGGTCTATATAGGAATTATGATGGATTTTTATAGTCCTCATCAACTCTTGGATGATTTTAAACTTCTTTATAGTGGATCAAACCAACTCTAGACCCGTAAGTCCTGAATCTCCTGGGTCTGTCCAGTATAGTGGAGACCTGCAGGGTCACCCAAACAAGGCCTCAAATGGTTCCATATCAATGGTGGAATGGTAGTTGTTGTTATACATAAAATAAAAAATGTTTGGTGATCCTATAAACTATGAAAAAAGTCTAAAATGTAATACCACAACATGTACTCTAATACATGAATGGTCCGCTCAGTTTGGATATCTGTTTGGGGGTGGAATGCCATGCTCAAACATAACTAAGTACCAAAATCCCTTAAAATACCTTCCATAACCAATATATGAAGCATTCATCATGGAAAAAAATAATATTTGAGGGAACTCCATGAAGACAGACTATCTCCTGCATATAAAGGCATCCTAATATCTCTAATGAACTCTATTCTTGAATAGCTTGGATGTGGGATAACTTGGTGAGTCGATCTACGATCACCTAGATGAAATCATTTCCCCTAGACATACATGGTAACCCCATCAAAAATTCCATGTATATCCCATCTAAATTACACTATGGAACCTCAAGGGGTTGAGCTAAACCCACTGGAACTTGGTTCTCAACCTTTACTTGCTGATAAGCAAGGAATCAAGAGATAAACTTTGCAACTCTCTTATCATACCTAGCCATCAAAACTGACATCAGAGGTCCTGGTACATCTTTTCCAAATCTGGATGTACCACAAATTTATATGTATGAAAATTCCTTAGAACCTCCTACCGCAACATCAATGGTACCATCATGTGTCCTATAAAAAGAACTACATGCTCCCCACCTTCATAAAATACATTACAATCATGTCTAGTGGATATCTGAGTACATAGGGTCTTACAATTCGTATCCCCAAGATGTGCCTCCCTGACTCACTATAAAAGAGTATGGGTAACAACCATCGACTAGATGTAAGATTCTTCATCCCCATCCACAAAGGATAACTGTAATGAGGCTAAATACTCTAACGCCTCACTCAACAACTGTGAATAAGATCTCCTTCTGATAGAATCTGCTACCATGTCCCCCTTCCCAGGAGTATAAAAAATCTCAAAGTCATAATATTGTAGGAAATATATCCATATCCTCTATCTCATGTTAATATCCTTCTAAGATAAGATATACTTTAGAATCTTGTGGTTAGAATAGACAATAAATCTCTCACCCATCCGATAGTGTCACCACATCTTCAGTGTGAATACTACTGATACTAACTCAAGATCACGGGTTACGTAGTTCTACTCATGTGGTATCAAATATCATGAACCATAAGTAATCAACATATTCTTCTACATCAGAACACAACAAAGGATGGTCCTTAATGTATCACAGAGCACTACATACTCAACACCCTCCTATGGAAATCTCAAGATGGGAGCGCTCGTCAATATCTACCTTAACTCTTGAAAATCATTATGGAACCTTTTCGTACACATGAAAGGCTTCCAATTTTAGGTCAAAGATATCAAGGAAGATGATATCCTAGAGAAATTAGATATGAATATCTGATCATATCCTTCCAACCTAAGGAAGATTTACACCTCCATCATTCTCTTGGGTGGCTCCCAAGCTAACACTACCTCGACCTTTACCAGGTCCACTAGTATACCATCTGCTGAGATAAAATTTCCTAGAAAGTGGAATTCCTGAATCTATAAATGGAACTTTTAGAGATTAAAATAAATATGGATCTCTCATATTATGTTTAAAACCATATTCAAGTGTCTCATGTGCTCCTCCACGGACGCCGAGTACACTAGGATATCATCGATGAAGACTACCAAAAACCAGTATAAGAAAGACTAAAAGACCTGGTTCACAATTCACATGAGCACTAATCATCACCAAGTACTCATAGTGACTATATAAACATTAGAAAACCATATTCAATATATCATTGTCTCATACTCTCAACTGACAATAGCCTGATTTGAGGTCAATATTTGAGAACCATCATGCCCCTATCAACCAATTAAAGAGGTCATTGATCCTCGGTAGTGGATAATTTTTCTTTATGGTTACCTATTTTAGGTGAAGATAATCCACACACAACCTCAGGATCCTATCCTCTTTCTTAGTGAACAACACTGGGGATGACCAGGGAGAGACACTGGGTCTAACAAAGAGCTTCCTCTACAAGTCCTCCAACTACACCCTTAGATCACAAAGATTTGTGGAAGCCATGTGATATGTTGGTATAGATATTAGGGTTGTTATAGGGTGTAGGTCATTGTATAATTACACCTCTCCGTAGGGAGGTAAGCTTGGAATGACCTCAAGAAATACATCCTCTTACTCCGCCACCACTACATGGAACTAAAAACTAATAGTATCCACTACACTAAGGGTTATTCTATCCAACTGATGAGTAATAAAATCTATCCTCCTATGCATGAGGACATCTTGCTCTACCTAGGGTTCATTTTCACCAAAAAAGGAAAACCTCATCCCATCACTTTAGACACACCATATCCTCCACCTGAAACAATCTCTCTAGGAATGTACTATAAATAATCATTCCATACCTAATATGAAATTGTAAGGTCTCATCATTTATACAAAGAGGTCTCAAAAGAAACTATCACATACAAGAGTTAGGTCACATGATCAATAGAAGTGTGTGTTCACTGAGTCACCTCTAGTAGGAGTCTCCAAGAGCAAGGGTCGAGCCAAGGGCTAAACTGGAATATCTAAGTCTCGAGCTAGATAGGTGTAATTAAAGGAATGTATTGAAACTATGTCTATTAATACTAAAGATAAGGTATAAAAGGCACCAATCATACCTCATATCATAATTGGAGCCTCTAGTTCATAATCCTCGATCACCTGTAGCTACCCTCACCTCTATCCCCTAGTTCCCTAAGCCTGGTGTGGACCACTTGGAGGTGGTGGTGATAATAATTCATAATTTCTACCACCTCTAGCTACTCACCCATCTCCTCCTCCATGTATTACTCCCTATAGAACTACCAGTTCCTGCCATTACCTCTTCTTAGGTGGACCATATACTATCTCTATATCATCTATACGACATGTCAGACAACCCCTCATGAGATGTCCCCTACCATCACAAGAGTAGAACTGTCTCTCTCTAGGTTGACTAGATTCGTATTGTGAACCCTAAACTGCAATCCCTCTATCCTTGGATCACATCCTAAAACATATCACACATCCAAGTCCCTATGAATATCATTGGATATCTACCACCAAAGTCTCCGATATTGTGTGATAATTACCAAAATAAACTCTTGACATCTGCTCAGTCAGAAAAATCTCAACCACCAAAGAATTCTCTAGAATCCAAACATAGGTAGGAATGAATAGAGTTATCATGTTGTATTGAATGTCCCTATGTATTCCTCAATCTAAGGCCTGATCCCAAAATTACTGATCACGTACCATATCCATCCAATACTGAGATATTTTGGAAAACCTCAATGAATACTCAACCACATTCATACTTCCCTATTGAAGATATAGAATCTTCTAGATGTGTACAAACCTCAACGTAGCTAGATAGAAATCCTATATGAAAAGTCACTCAAAATCTGACCACACCAGAGTCACATCATCGTATGATTGGGTCACTAAGCCACACCATCATCATATAGAGCCATGGAGAAGGCACATTTCCAGGAACACCATCTGGTCTGTTGGTGTGTTGAAAATATGTAAGACTCATGTCACTACCTCAAGCCAGTCCTTAGCCACCTGTGAGTTAGGATCCCCTCAGAACTTGAGGGTCACTATTGCTGAAACTCATGAAGCACAATTAGCCTATGCACCTCATCTGCGGGTATTTCTAATAACATCTACTACACAAGAGGTGGTGGAATGACTGATACACCACATAAAGGTAACAACTCTTGAATAAGTCCTTATATTGAAGCCTCATCACTCAAGGTATCATCCTCATGATCCTAATGCTAAATCCTAGATGGAAAATATTGTGGAGGAATCCTGAAATAGACAAGATGCACCAAAGTTAATGAGTATATCTAGAGATTTGACTCAAGAAGGAAATGTAAACCACAACCCATTCCTATATGATGCATGTATCAATTTTTTACCTACAAGAAGTGCCTATATGTACCGAGTCAAAAGGTAGGTGAATAGAGTCCTGGTGTATGGATACATCGACTGCTAATCTAAAACTAGAGTCCCTGGATGAAAGATGATCTCAAAACACTTAACACTGCTGCCCCAAACCAAACTCTTAGACTTTGGTACTAGGGTAGAACAGACTGCTTTGATACTACTCTTTCATGACCTATCCCAATGGGGCCCGTGCTGCGACTACCCCAAGCCTGCCTCCAATGGGAAAGGGGATGGAAACCATCTCTAAGTAGGCATATATCACACATGGGTGGCCTTATCCTACTATACCTACACAAACACATACATCTCCAATCCCATACAATGCTGAATTGTAAAACAAATGATAACCATGAATGCATACATCTAGAATCTCACCATCAGAGTACAAAAAAAGTACTATAAAGAAAAAGGGCCAAATACAATCCCACCAGAAAGAAACTGAAAACAAGTCCAACCTATAGAATGGGTGAGGACTATTGTCAAGGTATCTA